>CM071802.1:36903093-41907941 GCA_036559045.1 Platycarya longipes
TTTCTTATTCGTGAAAATTTTACACAAGCACAGATCATTTTTCAAATCAATTGATTTTTCTAGGGAAAGTAGGGCATCAAGGGTCAAGGTGGGGTTAAACATGATAGGGAAGTTTGAAAGATGTTTTTGAAGGTGGTCGGAAGTTTCTTAGTAGGTGATGGTGGGGTGATCAATGATTCATTGCTCGCCTTCTCAATCTTTAAATATAATCAATATTGTCACGCCTCCTCCTAATGGACCTAGTTGCATGAAAAAACTTAGTGTTAGAGAAACATCAGCTGGTGGAGTGAGGCAAGTGATTTTGGATTTTTGCCTCTAAATGGATTCCTCTCGTGATAAGCAATTCGTTGATATTTTCTTTGAAATCCGCATTTAAAAGAGCTAGACCAGGTGTGGAACTTGAGCTTGGATTGAGGAATGTGTAGCATCGAGAACTTTTAAAGCTCTAGTTTGGATGTGGCCAAAATAGTTTATGTTCCACTCCCAAAGAGCTTTTTTAGTGCCTTAAGTTTTAGAGTAATAATAAAAGTTGGAGTACCAGAGAAAGAGAGTGCTAAGCTTCTTTTATGATTATGAAAATAGAAGCGATCAAACTTAAAAGATTCTGGGAGACTCATATTATTAAAACTATTAAGGAGAAGTGAGAATGGTGAGGGAAGCTTGTAGGAAGAGATCAAGTCAAGTAAGGTTGGCTATGCCTTTTCGAGCCTTGCCATAATCAGGTGGCTACCATAATGATTATTAGACCAAGTAAATTTGGGACCAAAAGATCCAAGATCCACAAAACCAAATTTGTCCATAAAAAACTTTACGCCTCTAGGATTGGAGCTTTGAGTTACAATGTTGCCACCAAAATTTTCCAATTGGTTAAGGACAAAACTGAAGTCACCAATTGTTAAGATCAGACTAGAAAAGGAATCAATTATATAAGTGAGAAGGTTCTAGAAAACTTCTTTTTTTCTATAAAGGGCTAGACAATAGACTAGGTTAAGAAGCTAAGGCAAGTGACTAAGATCCGAATACGTCCAAAATTGAAATGATATTTCTAGAGATATTTACAAATCAAGGTCGACTCCAGGTCAATGCAAAATAAGAGACCACCCCAATTACCACACGGTGGGACATACATAAAATACACAAAACCTAACATATTAGCAGTTCTAGAGTAGTCATCAATACTAAACAAACAATCAAAAATGAAAATAACTCTAGGCATATAGATCCTGATATTAGCCCTAAAGGATCAAATTGCTAAAGGCCAAGCAAGGCCTCGAGAACTCCAAACCAAAAGCATCATGGGTCCTTAGGTGGCAGTGAGGACCTTACCACATTGGTCATTGAATTAATAGGGAAAAAAGACGTATTTTAGTTTTGAGCCTTGTTATCCAAATTCTTCAACTGCTGAGGTGGATAGGGGACACTTTTGACTGATGTTGCACTAGATTGTAGCAACTTCTTGCTTTTTCCTCTCTTTTTTTGCTTTCCTTTTTGGATATGGGGTACTAACCAGTTCTTGCTTGCTAGCTTCATTAATTATAAGAATATAGACTTGTGTTTGATCGGGTTCAGGATTTGCAACATGTACTGTAATGTTATCATTGAGAAAACATTTTTTTGGAAGGGTTCAGGACCTGCAACACGTACTGTAATGTTATCATTGAGAAAACATTTTATTCAGTTGTTCAAGAGATGAGTGATGGATAAGAGAGGGAATAAGAGCTGGTGTAGCCATGGAAGAAAGTTAGGATGAGTGAGAAGGGCGTGTTGGGTTAGAGGGGTTGCAGGAATGTGGAGGGGTCGAGAGGATAGGAAGATTTTGAGATTGAACTGAGCTAAAATAATACTTATTATAAGCAATGCAGGATCAACCTAATAGCTAACCAACAAGGTGAACTGAGATAGTAATTAATGGAAAAAATGAGGGTTAGTTGTTGGGTTCAACTTCTAGAGGCCCAATAACATGAGGTGTGTCGCTTGATTTTAATGAGTTGGTGTAGATAGGAGTTGAAGATGACCCAAATTGAGCATAAATGTCAAAGCCTACATCTTTATTGATTTTTGTCCCTGGGATCGGAGGAGAATTACTTGAGTGGGACACGTGTTTAGACTTCGTCAAAAGAGGAGACAACAATGTTTGCTGATGGGAAACCTGCAATGAATCATTTATTTCCTTAAATGAGGCTATTGGATATGATTGAGTAGGGACACGTGTTGCAAGTTGAACCTAGTTTGGCTCAGAGATTTTTTCTTGTTGAAGCAGATTTTTTATGGCAAAAGTACTATTCATGGGAGAAACAGTATCATCATATATCTTGGGATTTTTCTTGCTTGAAGAGGCTATAAAGAGGTCTTTGATACAAATTTCCTTCCTAGGTCTATTTTTAATATTTCCTTTGTTTTGATGTTGAACTAGCTCAGAAATGCCTTTATGAACATTCATAGAAGCATGAGAAGCTTCTTGAATACGAACAAGGGGAGATGGTTCCATGGTACAAGATGAGTTGTGGTTTGTTGCAAACCATCTGGTCGCATAAATCTCTTGAGATGAGGGGTATCAGCATGCAGAGCTTGGCTAAAAAATGGTTCTTCAGTTGAATTTGGATAAATTGAGCACATTTGTTGCAAATAACCCAAACATCCATAGACATAACAATAATGAGATAACCTTTCAAATTCAAAAGTAATTTTAGCTGGACCAAATAGAGTTCGAGGTAAGACAAAACCTTCTGTAAGAGGTTTATTGGTGTTCGACTCAACTCTCTGAGAAAAGGTTTAATGGAGCCATTAAAAGGTAAAAAATCCGGATCTATTTCTAACAGACGTCCCAAGACTTTCTCTATTTCAACAACATTTTCCTCATTCATAAGGTCTAAAGTAAGTCCAAATATTTGGATCCAAAAAACTGAGAAAGTTAAATTGATTTCATTGATGCTCAATCTAGGCATTCACTCTTTTAACACCATATGAAAACCTTTAAAATTTCAAGGTCTTTGATGGAAGACTCTGTTTTTATCAAGTGAAGAAGGAAAAGTGAATAGGAAGATGCTCCGCCCTATATGGATTTTCAACTCAAATACGAAACTTCTACATGCATGGATAACAGAGTAAAAAATGCTTTTATTCAAAGATTCAAGGGCTTAAAAGAGACAAGCTTACCCACAAGAGTTTGGTTGGAGACCTTTTCTGTAGCTTTCGAAGTGGATACGAGGATGATATATTCATTTAGCACGAACCCAACCCAAAAGCACAACTTCAATTAAAGATACAGCACATCCCAACGACAAAGGCTCATGTAAATCACAAGCTGAACATAGAACTAAGCCCAACATAAAAATACATCTTTGGCTTGTAACTAAAAGGAGTAGTGATAAGATTATATCACATTTATTATTAGAGAAAACTTGGGGATCGGTCCATTCGATCACCTTGAAAAATGGACGCCGACAGCTCTGGCAGCGTGGGGCGACACCGCCCATACCATTGTGACCACCAGCCTCCGGCGACCCCACCCCTGCGATGGCGACCCCGGCGACCTCCGGTGTGCCCCACGCAGCCTTAAACCCGTTTCGGATCGGTATGGGCAGTGTCACCCACTGCTGCCAGCGCCGGCTCCATTTGAGCTGAGATCGAACATCCGTTTAAAATCATCTTCATTTTATTTTTTTATTGTATTTTTTATTGTGTATTTTTTAATCTTATTTTTTAATTTTATTTTTAATTGTATTTTTAAAAATCTTTATTGTATTTTTATTAGAGTGCTATTTTTAATGGGGATTGGACGGACCAATCCTAGCATCTCCCTTATTATTATTTTATCACTTTAGTGTATTTTTTAATTTCTAATTTTCTTTTAAATATTTTTTTAGAATTTTTAATTATTAACTAAAAATTTAAGAATATATAATTTTACTAATAATACTTTCTTAATTGTTTAATAAAAGAAGAATTTAAAAAGAATAATAATTAAAAAACTATTCTTATTATTTAACCCTATTATTATTTTTGTTTATTTTTATTAAAACCCTATCATTATTCAACTAAAAGGGGCGAGTGCACATTCACCAAAAACATTCTACTGTAAGCTATTTTCGGGATTTTTTGAACCAGCTAATTTTAGCATGCTAAGTATGCAATTCTAACCTAAACTCAGGCTTCGTATAAATTTAAATATCAAATAAGTTGAGATAGATTAATTTATTTTATAATATTATTATTATTTTAAAATTAAAAAAAATTAAATTAGAATTTAAAAAAGTATATTAAAATTTATATTTTATATAAAAATTTAAAAAATATAATAATAAAATAAAAATAAATTAAAATGAGTTGAACTATTTTACACCCAAACCCGGCCTCAGTCAACCCACCCGCACCAAACAAAACTGACTTCTGCTCCACTCTCTTCCTGAAGTGCCTCTCTCCCTCCCTCCCTCTCTCCTCCCGAGCTGCTCCAACGGACCCAAGAAAAGCCCTCTCCGCTCTCTCCCTCCTCCCTCCCCATCTCCGACGTTGACGGGTTTTCCTCTTTTCACGGAAATAGCGAGTTTCTGAGTCTGATTCTCTCCCCCTCCCTCCCCCATCCTTCACGCCGACGGAAACAGTGAAACCCCAAGGTAAAAAATCGAGAACCTTTCCTATTTGCAAACCAGGTAAACCCCGAGGAGTGATACGACTCAGGCTTACCGAGAGGGAGGCGTTCGGCGAAGCAAGAGACTAGGCGGCGGTTGTGGGTGGTCGGCTAGGTGAAAGAGCATTGGGAGAGAGAGAATCTGAGAGAAGAGGGAGAGCAATGGCGTCAGTATTGCAAAGTTCACAGCAATGGGTCGAAAAATAGTACGAAGCCTCTCTACTGCGTTTCGTATTTTCTTTATTTTAATGGGTTTTTATTGTCTCCATCATTTTAAATTCGGAGTGTTTATGTGTGCGCGCGTGTGAAAATTGTTCAGTCTGCCAAAACAAGTGAAAGATGTAGCACACCAGGATGAGGTGGTTCGGGTCCTCACAAACGCCCTCGAAACCAGCAATGTACCAGCTCTTACACTCACTCTGCAAAAATGATTCAATTTCGGAGAACCCCTTTCTTACTATTCTTTTTGCCTTTTGTTTTTCCTTGTCTAGTAGTGCCCGCATATGCTCTTCTACGGCCCGCCGGGCACAGGCAAGACCACAACCGCGCTTGCCATCACCCACCAGCTGTTTGGGTTACAACTGCAACTTTTGCTTATAAATCTTTAATTTATTTTAATTGAAGTATTAGTTTTGCTTTGGGCGTTATGACAATGTGCTCTGCTGCCTCTGGGGAAGCTTAATTGCTTTGGGCGGACAACCGAGTCTCTTTGGGAGCTTAATTGCTTCCAACTGCCTGTATAAAGCACCAGTTTTGCTCAAAGTACATCATGGATCTGTTTCTTTTATGCATTGACGTAAACGCCTTTATATTATCATTTTTTTCTATGCCCTCCTAAACTAAATGAAGAGATACCCAAGGAGCTTTGTGGGTTGGGAAAAAAATGGGGAATATGAGTCCCGGAAGTCAATGGCAGAAAACAATTTGGAATGGATTGCTTGTCATTTTGAAAAGGATATTGTCAAATATGAACTTCTATTGTAATTAAGCAGTTAACCTCGGTTTCTTGTTATTTTTTTTTTCCTGATCTTTACCCTACCTTGATATGCCTATTCAGATAATTGACCCCACGGTGTAGAAAAAGCACTTCTGGACTACACATAGCATATATAAAACCTGTCTTTAACCTGGACTTGGATATTTTAGTTAGCAGCATCCTGACAACTATAGAGCATCATCCTAGATGGTGGAGTTGATAGACTCAATTTACGGGTCTTCCCTTCATAATGGAAGAGTGGTGTTTTGCAGGCCTGAGCTCTACAAGTCTAGGGTGCTGGAGCTGAATGCGAGTGATGACTGTGGCATCAATGTTGTTAGAACAAAGATAAAAGATTTTGCTGCCGTGGCTGTTGGTTCTGGTCAGCGTGAAGGGTTTGTACTCATACCTTGTAACTATTGGTGTTCCTATTTTGTTCTACACTTTCTTCTATGCAATTTTAACAATATTTTTCCCGTTTCTGCATGGTATTTCAGAGGTTATCCATACCCACCATTCAAGATCATCATTCTAGATGAGGCAAATTCAATGACCGAAGATGCTCTGGCATGTTTGTTACCTATTTTTTCCTTGGTTCTGTTTAATGAACTATACACTCCACTTATATTGTACTTGACAGAATGCCCTGAGGCGTACTATGGAAACTTACTCCAAAGTCACAAGATCTTTTTTCATCTGTAATTGCATCAGCAAGTAACCCTTCCTGCTTCCTAATTTAGAAAATTGATAGGACCTTACTCACTAATCAATTGCAAAGTATAGTAGAAATTGACATGAAGCTCTTGTTGATATCCAAAGGGCAAACGATCCAGGCAAACTGATTTATAGCCTGATTATAACTACTCTTCGTTGATTAAAATATCAAGCACGCATAATCTCAGTTCTCTTAAATAACTGCATCATAGAATTACCTAATCGAACTGTTACTTGTGAACCAGTTCGAAGTACTTTGTCAAGGCTTAAGGAGTCATTTTACAAAATCTATTGTCATTAATCACACATTTCATTGATTTCGTTCACTTGTGTATGTAAGTTGCTTTCATTTCTTATTAACAATGATGACGTTAACTGGGGGGATCAGGCAAGGATCAGGTCAGTGGCTTGAATAAAGGAAAATATAGACCCACACTTTTTTTGTTTGTTTTATATATATTATCATCATTTGTGATTTCATCTTTGGCATTTTATGATCTTAATTGTTAATAGTTTTCTGCTCCTAGGAAAGACCCATAATTTTATTGCTGAACTTAGCCAAACAGAGGGAGCTGCAATGGTCATAAGACGTACAAAGTTCTCATGTTTTTCAAAGTTTCTTTTGTTCAATTTTCATGCTAAATCTTTATCTCTTCGTATCACACTGATACGCGGATGATTGAATGGTGACCCCCGTTATCTCCTTGGCTATCTTTATCCCCTGATCTCTTGGCTTATCCCCTTTCCTTTTCCCATAGTTTCCCGGCATCCAAACAGAATTATACAAAATGACAACGAAAACAAAGAGATTAAACCCAGGTTTGTTTTTAGAGATAAGATAAGATAAAAGTTAAAAATAGAATAAAATTTTGTTGTAATATGTCTTTTTAATATTATTTTTGTCTTGGGATTGAAAAAGTTGAATTGTTTATTTTATTTTGTATTAGAATTTGAGAAAATAGTAATGATGAGATGAGATGAGAAATGATTATTTAGGAAAACAAACTAGGGCTAAACCTTCCATTGGTTATACTAAACTCAGTTCTAGACAAAAACACAAAACCCACTTCCAGTCCAAAACTCCAAACACAAACCAGCTTCAGAAACCTAAACTTTTGAGGGCTAAATGTGAAACCCAAGTAGTAAAGAGCAATAAACTCTCCAATAAAAGTCACTTTTGACCACTAAAAAGTAATAAACTTCCCTAAAACTCTCTTTCGACGAGGATGGCAACACAGGAAATAGACCACACATTTGAAAATACAACGAATGATCCAAACCCATGGAGGATCAAATGCGAGAGATAGACATATATTTACTATAGCTGCGTAGAGGGGAGAGAGTGGAAAGGTAATTCCAAGAGCCACTCAAAATCGATTGAGCATCGGAGGAAGAGGAGTAGTGTCAAAACGGGGCAATAAGTGGTCAGCGGGAGGCAGTGGGTGATGGAGAGATTGAATTCGAGCATGAGAGAAGCGAGGGTCTTCGCATCATTGTTAATTGTGTTGCATTTGCATTCATTACTTCACATTTCCCTCTTTCGTTTGATTATTTTAGTTTTGTGTTTTCAATTTTTTTTTCCTTTCAAATAAACTGAAGGATGTGATACTTGTCACATCAGCTGGATACAAAAAGGTTCCAATCGCGAGATCTTAAAGAATTGGGTTTCGATTGAATTTAAAAATAAAATGAGTTAAATTAAGTTTATTTTTTAATATTATTATTATTTTAGAATTTAAAAATATTAAATTTAAATTTAAATTTAACAAAATTATATTAGATTTATATTTTATATAAAAATAAATAATAATAAATTTAAGATGAATTAAGATGATTTTATCTTATTTTTAAATACAAATAGGGGCTATTTATTATAAAGTCTTTTCTCATCCTTTTCTCTGCTCTTGTACTTTTCAGGAATAATAATCAGACTAATTAGCAAAGGACACGTGTATTGTAAAATATTGAATTACAAAAGGGCAGATTGGTAATTAAGTAATATCCTGAAAACAACTAACTAGCTTCCATTTTCTCAGCACTTCACTTGTCCTTATCTCCTTCCTACGCTGCGTTTTGACTCCAAAGTTTAAGGTAATGGGCCGATCTTGCCGTAAAATACTTCGGCTCCCAGTTGTAAACCTTTTCCTCATGGGCCTTAGAGCACTCATAATGAAGATTGTAAAATAGTTATTTATTTAAAATGCAAGATGGAGGTGTCAAATTCATGCTCCAATGAAGCATGTTAAAAATCAAAAACAAAAAAGCCTTTTGCTATAGTGATCCTTTACATTTAGTGGGATCCTGTAGCTCAATGTAAAGAAGTAAAAGAATGTACAAACGAGAAGTTCTCATGCAAATCTTGCTGAAGAACGAAAATCAAAAGAAGTAAAAGAATATATATTTCAGGATGAAAGAAAATGTAGAGAGAAAGTACTTGGAGCAAAAGAGGCCGAGGGACTCCTGCTTTTAGTTACAGGCATGGTGCCTCGTCTAGGGCTCAACTAGAGTAGAAGACCAAGGTGTTACATGCGGATCGAAATAGGGGCTAAGTCAGGTTCTTTAGGGATTTGAAGGATTAAGGCCTGGTTTGTTTTTATGAATAATTTAATTTCATCTTATATTATTATTATTATTATTATTATTATTTTTTAATTTTAAACAACTTTTTTAAATTCTAAAATAAAATTAATACTAAAAAAAATATTTTATAAAACATTTATTTAATTTTTAGACCTAAGGCAGCAAAAGGAATTAGGGGAAATTCTGAAATCTGAAGTCGATAATGGTCTTGGGATTTTTTAGCCACAGGCCAATGCATAGCTTTGGGTTATGGACCATGGGTGTTCATCCGGGTTTCGGATTTGAGAATCCGGAATCCGGATTTAAAATTTTCTTAAATATTTAAAAAAAAAATTAAAAAAATTAATAAATATATAAAATTTTAAACCGGATCGGGTTATACCTAGCCCGGATGAACAGGCCTAATTATGGTTTAAAGGGCGTCGCACGGGAAGCATAGCACAGTTTTAGTAAAAGCCTTCTAAACCGCATATTTAGTGTGATTAATGCTAGTCTGGCTGTATTGAACGCATCGTATTGTTCAAACGGTGCAGTGAAATTCTTTCTAGAGTGATGAAAATTTTAGGAAATGTGGAGATATTGTAAATATTAAAAGATATGTGAAAATTGAGAAAATATTTAAAAATAATACAATAAAAATATTTAGATGATATAGAGGAAAAAATAGATTAGTTGATGGATGACATTGTAAAAAAGAATATATAAAATAAAAAAAAAAGTTAGTTTAATAGTATATTTTAAAGGGAAAAAATATAGGCTACATTGAGAGTGCTCTTATTACAAATGTTTGTGATTGTTTGTATTTTCACCCAATTATAGTGTAATTGGTTGTGTTTTCACTCCAGTAGATAACATAACGTAATATTAGAGTTAAAAGTTAAATAAAATATTATTATAAAATATTTTTTAATATTATTTTTAATTTAAAATTTGAAAAAGTTGAATATTTTATTTTATTTTTTATAAAAATTTTAAAAAATTATAATAATGAAATAAATTGAATTGAAAAAAATTTCGAAAACTATGTATTTGGGCGGTCTGGCAGACTAGCACAACAGCTTAAACTCGTATAGATTTTCGTTTTTTGGCCCATAGTGGAGGGCAATCAGACTTCACATACCTTCAAGTCGCTAATTTTGGGTGCCCATCGTTCCAATATATAGCGTCGTGCTGCAGCTGCTGCCAATATTGTTGATGTTTTCTCAATGGGCCCGTCTCATAAAGTACACTTCATGATGCCCAATCGCTATTAACTAGGTTGAACATCGATCTTGCATTTAGATTGTCTAATTTCTTGAATATTAAATAATTATAAGGTTTAGCACTCTTAATTTCATGTTACAGCTTAGAAATCTAGAGATTGTTGATTGAGCTGCTGCCTTACGTACCTTTTAATAGCCACTGTCGTAAGTTGCGACCCTTTGATCATTTATGTAGGTATTGATTCATGGGTGAAATAGGCATTTAATTACTTTATAGCTTGAAAGTAAAAAGCTCATAAATGATGTGTAGAATATAATTCAGGGTTGGAACATGGAATTCGGTGCATTTTTATATATACCTAATTTATACATATATGTCATGTACTGTTGTACTGTACGTTTGTTGTGTGTGCATGTGTAAATTAATTTAATTTCACCCTTCTTTTTTCTTTCAAAAGGAGATTATATTTTTTTACGCGTGGCCCCATTTGCGTCGTGATCCTAAGGGATTCGAGAAATTCAGTACTGAATTGTGTTTTGGGAGCGATATCTGTATGAATTTTCAGACATGGCATTCTTTGAAGACGAGAATGATAATCTTTCTTTCTTATACCTCCAGCTTCCCAAAACCTCTAAATCTACTCGCTACGTTTCTGGGAAGAAACTTCTCTTTTAAATTCTAACATTTTTTTTTTTGTTAAATACTTTTGATGGTTTATGCATTACCATGCATATATAAATACTAGAAAATGGAAATATCCTAATATGTCCGACTGGAGTGAACAATGGCCCTCTAGTGACTCGAGCCTAAAAGGCATGGATGATCTTTCAAGGGATTGGGGATATATCTCAAGCATACCATTTCTCCAATGTTCTCATTGAAATCCAGGTATGTATTTCTCCAAAATGTATGACTTTCATCTTTTATTCTTTTTAGATGATATACCTTGAATCTAATAAATTTTAGAACAAGACACTTTTAGATCCCCACCATCAGAGTTCCAGAGAAAATGGCCACTCGGCTCAGTGTTGCAGTCATATTTCCATGATTCATGTGCATGGGTTATGCTGCTTTTGGAAGCACTCCCCCGAATTCCTCCCTGACGGCTTCTACATACCGTATTGGCTGATTAACATAGCAAGTGCTGGCATGGTAATTTAAGGTGCAGGCAAATATCAATTTTTTGTCCAACCCAATTTCGCCATGGTTGATAAACCCATATCAACAAAATTTCCTAACAATGAATTCATCACAAAAGAAATCAAAATTTGAATCTCGAGTTTTGGTCCCCACAAACTCAACCTCTTCCGGTTGGTTTGGAGGACATTTTTTGTGACCACGATCACTTTGTTATCTATATTTTTGATGTATGGACATGCTTAAACATGTAGGGACTATGGTGTTTGGCCCATTGTGATTTACTTCCCAATAGATATGTATATCGTGCAAAAGACTGAAGAGGACACCAAAGTGGAGCGCTAGATGCAGGATTTGTCTTCAAATCCTTAGTTTCAGATGCCTCATCTTTACAATAGGTGTAGTTGCGACTAATGTTGTTGAAGATTTTCTCTTAGGGTCTTATAAGCCCATAATGCCCAATCACAAATATTGATCTTAGCGACAATATTTAAAACTGTGATCTACTATTTATTGTTTATAGTCTTGCGTAACAATTTTTCAAGCTAGCATCTGTTTGGTAATCAAGAAAATACAGGACACCTAAAAAATAATTAAATAAGAGAATATGATCTACAAATCAATGCACTATACACTTCATAATTTCTAAAAAAAATATTTCCAAATAAGTTTGCAACAAACCAACCTTGAAACAAGCGAGCCAAAATCGATTTTTATTTCGTTTCATTAAGGAGAAAGAAATGATTATAGTACTATTGGGAATGAGAAAAAAAAAACATGAAAGTTGTTCGTGGGAGTGTAAAATTAAGGCAACGACCAAGCTTAAGCGGTGTTTATGAGAGTTTCCAAGATAGAAAAGCTTCCGAGCTTGAGAATTAGTATTGGATCTATTAAAAGACCCATCAAATGCAAATTTGAAGGTTTTATCTAAAATAATTTCACATTAGACCCATCAAACTCTATCATTTCAAATTTTGAACTGCAGGAATTTAGATTCTTCATTTATCTTTGAATTGTCACTATTCACACTCAAAACTAATTATTTATTGTGTTTTATTCTTCTTACTTTCTTTTCCTCTTTTTTGTCTTTCTTTTTGTCTTCAATGTAGTTGTGTAGTTTGGACAGAAATAATATTGGCATAAATTCTAATGTTGGATGAATAAATTGCAGATGTATTTGTTGGTTTCATAAAGTGTACATATGATTGTTTGGTACAATAAGGGTTGATAAATGTGTTTGTTGAGTAATTAGGTTGAGAACAAAATTTAGTTGAAAAAAAATAATTTAAGTATCAAATTAAATTATCAACGTACATATAGTTAGTGTAATTATAAAACATTAAAAATATTAAAAATATTCTTATTAAAAAAATATTATTATATTATTATTTTGATAAATCAAATTATGTATCCAATATGGAGTTATGGACATAGAGATGTTGGTTTATCAAATTATAACTAGAGAGTACAAGTCGATAAGTGGCCAGTTGGCAAGAGTACAGGAGAAAAAGTTCCATCAATTTATTTTGGGTTATTATAAAAGTTAAATTTTATTACGTACTATTGTTATATTATAGTTGAACAAAGTTATAAAGTATGGCTACTGCTTGACAAAAAGTTTAAAAGAAATTCTCTTTCATTTGTATTCATTCATTTTTCAATCATTCCTTAATACATGTAGAGTTGTTATTATACCTATTTCAATAACAACCAAAATGCAAATCATTGGTACATATTTACATATTCTATTTTTGAAATTATTCCTTTTGGAGCATTATGGGTTGTGCGGAATTATTGCCAGCAACATGCAAATCTCGTCCTGGAGGCATGCCATCTTTTGAGTTAGCAGGTGTGCTTGTGTGTGTTTCCAATGCACTACTATGTCCTGTGGTAGCAGAAGTGATTGCCTTAATATTCCCCTTTGAGTTAAGCGGTGCAGGTCCAATGGTGAGACTTGATTGTAGTTGTGAGAAGCGTGCAAATGACAAAGATTTGGTGAAAATATCAGCTAACTGATCTTTGGTAGATATGAATGAGAACTGAAGAGTTTTGGCAGCCACCCTCTCACAAAAAAATGATAATCTAACCCAACATATTTAGTTCGTGAGTGTAAAATAGGATTAAAAGATAAATAAGTAGCACCTAATTATCACACAAAAATTTTGGTGGATCAGGGAGAAAGATGCCAATCTCTTTCAAAAGATCCATCCCGGGCTTCAATCGTCTATAGATCATTTCACACTGAGCAACCAGTTGGCATCCACGATTTGAAACCTGTCCCACGACCATCGTCCACCATCAATCAACTCGAGAAGACTCGACTAAAGATTTCAAAAAGGTGATTGTGTATTGTCATTGTGACTTTGCCATCATGATTCCAACGAGTGAGGGGAGGGAGATGCTATGGAGCACGATAGGTTAACGGAGGAGTGCCCCTCTTGAGGGGTCCCAAAGCTCATACTCTCATGAAATTGGAGCAGATTGCGAAGTAACTTATCGGTTAGTTCCCCATCCCTCTAACCCACACACATAATTCTCTTTTTATTTGATTATATTTTTAATCTTTTTGTACTGCTCGTTGTGCCTTCTCTGTCATGATGTTTATATTTCCTTCTTTTTTGTATGGAATTCGTGGATCACTTTTTTTTTTTTGGGTGTAGGCTTTGATCTTTTACATTTTTTAACCTTAGACATGGTATTTTCTTATGATGGTTTCATTGTGTGATGAAACTTGGGGTTTAGGGTTTTCCACTGCCTATGATGGTTTCATTGTGTGATTAAACTTAGGATCTTTTACATTTTCTAATCTTTCAGAAGAGATTGTAGCCATATAACCTCACATGTGGCATTTTCCACTACCTTGTATTCAGCTTCAGTAGAAGATAGAACTATTGTGGGTTGTTTTTTTAAATCCCAAGATATTAAATGCAACCTAAAATAAATGCAAAATTCGCCTATAGACTTACAGTTATCTAGACAACGGGGTCCAATCAACATCTAAGAAAGCTGCAAGCTTAGGAGATGAGGAAGCAGTAAAATGAAGCCCAAAATGCTGAGTAAGATGAAGGTAGCAAAGGATCCATTTGCTAGTGGGGCTGTCAGGGAGCATACATACTGACACCCCTTAGTAATTGAGTAAAAGATATCTGGTCTAGTGAAGGAAAGATATTGAAGACTTACAACAATACTGTGGTAAAGTTGAGCATCTTCAAAGGCTGGGCCATCAATGACTGTGAGTTTCATAATGGCAGATAACAGGGTGGAGACAGGCTTTGAGTGATGCATGCTTGTGTGGCAAAGTAAGTCAAACATATGTTTAGATTAAGACAAATATAAACCAGATGAATTTCACGTGACTTCAATGTCTAAGAAATAATGCAAAGGTCCTAGATCATTGACTGGAAAATGAGCACTCAAGGCAGAAATAAATTGCAAAATAAAATTAGGACTTTATCCCGTGACTATGAAGTCATCAACATATATAAGTACATAAATGCATTGAGAGTCTTGCTAAAGTATAAACAAAGATGAATTAGAGGCAGAGCCTCGAAAGCCAAGGGACAGCAAACAATTAGACAATTTAGAGTACCAAGCCCTATAGGCTTGCTTCAAGTTGTAAATTGATTTACACAGATTAAGATTCACAAAACCGGGAGGTTGTTGCATGTAGACATAATCTTCGAGATTCCCGTGCAAGAAACTTTTTTAGACATCTAATTGGTGCAAGGGCCATCTGCAAGACACAACAAGAGACAAAAGCAAACGGATAGTCATAGGTTTAACAATGAGACTAAATATCTCTGTATAGTTGAGACCTGTCTGTTGATGGAACCCCTTGGCTACAAGGCATGCCTTGCGCCTCTCAAAGGTCCCATCAGCCCTGTGTTTCAACTTAAGAACCCGTTTAGCCCCAAGAACATTGTACGAAGGAGAAGCGGGTACCAAGTCCCATGCTTTGTTCTGCATTAGGGCCTATAACTCAAAAACCATCGCAGCTCTCCACTCCGAAAATTTAAAGGCTTCTGAGTAAGAGGATGGCTTTTTGAGAACGGAAGGTGTGGTAATAGTGGAGGACACAGAGGGCTTGCCAGGCCATAGAAGAGTACCTTTCGTTTGAAGTCATTGACAATGAATGTTATTTTTAGCACGAGTGACCACTGGATGATGGGAGGTCTTCAAAAGGGATAGAGTTGGCATGAAAGTAAGGTTTGAAGGATTTGGTGAGGATGAAGGCAATGAAATGTGAGGATGAGGCATTGGGCTCAGACCTGTAGTCGAGTTAGTGGGACTTGCGATGTGTGAATTAAGTGGGTAGGCTGAGTGTTGGACGAGCCCAATAATGCTAACGATATAGGAAAAGGCCTAGACGAGTATTAACCTTAGGAGTAATGGACGGACTATTAGATTGGGTTGCAAAGGGAACGGTTTACTCATTAAATTTAACATCTTTTAAGATGTAAGTGCAGCTTGTGGGAGGATATAGGCAAAAATAGCATTTGTGATCTGGGCTATTGCTCATGAACACACAAAGTTGAGATCTTTAGTCCATTTTATGCCTATTAAAAGACTTGAGATTAGACCAACAAACACTCCCAAAAATTATTAAAAGATTATAATCCAGGATTTGGTTAAAAAGGGTTTGAAAAGGTAATTTGTGATTAAGAACAACTGCGGGCATCCTATTAATTAGAAAGACCGCTGTTTGAAAAGCCTCCAACCAATTTTTTTTGGAACCGAAGCATGAACGAGAAGGGTGAGGTTAGTTTCCACAATATGAAAATGGTGTCTTTTGAGCGTCCTATTTTGTGCATGCGAGTAAGGGTATGTGAGATGATGCGAAATACCACATGATTGAACTGAAGACTGAAGAGGCCGAAAGTATCCCCCCCAATTAGACTAAACGAAAATCACATTGGTGGAAAAAGTATTGCTAACATATTGTAAAAAAGCCAGAAAAGTAGTAGACATATTAGATTTAGTATGAAGCGAAAAAGCCAAATATATTTAGACTAATCATCTACAATGGAAAGCTAAAAGTGACAATTATTAGTAGATAACATGTGTTGGGCTCCAAACATCAAGAAATAGTAAATGAAACAGTTTGAGAGATCGAGAGGGAGACATAGGATGTGGAAGAGCATGAGCTTTAGGTTGAAAACATGCAACACAAGTGTGAGAGGCAACTTTATTCTTGAGTGGAAGTGGAAATTGGTTAAGAGTGAAGGAGGTGATTCGTGAGGAGGGGTGACCAAGGCAGGCATGCCAAAGAGGAACTATGGTATGCTCACCAATGAAGGCTTGAGGAGATAAAGAGGGATGCAGATGAACTTGCTTGATCCAATGGGAGCACATAGAGGTCATTTCTAACGAGTCCCTGAAGCAGAATCTCCCGAGTTTGTAAATCATTTACAAAGAAATATGAAAAGTGAAATTCTAAAAAGACAGAGTTATTAAGATAAAATTAACATACAGAAAACAACTTTTTTTTTATAATAGATGGAACATGCAATAGTTTATTAAGAATAAAATCGTGAGAAGAAGAAGGAAAGTGAGCATTACCATTATTATGTATGGGAAGTATAAAGCCGTCGCCAATTCTGACTTGGTCGATGCCATGATATGGCATAGAATTTATGTTGAGATTAGCGAAGTCCGTTGTAAAGTGATTTATGGCTGCAATGTCTAGAAACCAGTGATTAGAGGGGGAACTCGAAGTAGGAAGTGAGGAATAATAGGCCGTAAAGGATGGAGGGGGTGCGGGTTGATAAGCATGATCTAAGTAGTGATAATTGGAGATTGCTAAATTTCTAGTTTTATGACATACCTGGCATACAAGGCGTAAATCAGGACGAGGGCCAAAAGGATTGGTTGTTGGTGTAGGATAAGGGCTACGACCAGACCCACGCTCGCGACCATGACCTCCAAGCCCAAAGTTATTCCAACCCCTAGAAGAACTCTAGAAGAAAGAAGAAGAGGGTGTGGGAGGTCTGCCGGTAACATGAACAGCAAGTGGGTTACCAGAAATGGAGGTCCCTGAGAGAAGATATTGAGACTGGTGTTGCAAGCGGGACTCATGGTTTACCAGATAGCTATATAAATGGTGAAAACAAAAAGAGTTTGGTCAAGTAGCAATGGAGTTGACTACTGACTCATGTATGGACCCCAAATCTGCAAGCAAAAACATAGAAAATTGAGATGGAGTTAGAGGTTGACCCGCGACACTTAATAAGGCTGAGAGAGTTTTAGTCTTATGAATATATTTAGTTATGCATTTTGGTCCCTTTTTCAAATACGCCAGTGGAAGTTGCGTTTGAATAACATGAGCAGCGAAGCGGGCATGATACAAGTTATGAAAAGTAGATCATATTTTAGATGATGTAATACACTCAAGAACCTGAGCCAAGATCATTTCTGTTAATGAAGAGTTGAGGACTGAAATGAGCAATTGGTCTTGAAGAACCTAACACTGGTATTTAGGATTAGGAGTCTCATTTAGAGTGGAGGGGAGAAGAGGGTTAGACCCATCAACATAGTTAAAGAGCTAATGTCCTTTAAGAAAGGGAACTATCTGGGCTTTTCATAACAAAAATTTGTCTATGGAAAGCTTGATAGTGACGAAATGAGTAATAGCAGTGATGATGGACGGATCATGAAGGGTTGGTGGTGGTGTGACGGACTCAAAATTTTTAAAAGCAGGGTTGAGAGACTCCATAGTAGTGAACAACGAAAAAAAGAAGACCAAAAGAGGAAAAAAAATGAGGAAAGGTATGGATGACCAAAAGAGAATAGCCAACAGAGAAGACCAACATTTATACCAAGCTCTGGATGCCATGATTGAACAAAGGTATAAAGCATGACTATTGCTTGACAGAAAGTCTAAAAGAAATTCCGCCTCATTTGTATTAATTCATTTCTCAATCATTCCTTAATAAATGTAGAGTTGTATTTATATACATTTCAACAATAACCAAAATGAGTTAAAAAATGAGGAAAAAAATGACCAAAAGAGAACGACCGAAAGAGAAGACCAACATTTATATTGAGCTCTAGATGTTATGATACAAAGATATAAAGCACAACTACTGCTCGATAGAAAGTCTAAAAAAAATTCCTCCTCATTTGTATTAATTAATTTCTTAGTCATTCCTTAATACATGCAAAGTTGTATTTATACACATTTCAACAACAACCAAAATGCAAATCATTGGTATATGAATGCAGATTC
This sequence comes from Platycarya longipes, assembly GCA_036559045.1. NCBI lineage: Eukaryota > Viridiplantae > Streptophyta > Magnoliopsida > Fagales > Juglandaceae > Platycarya > Platycarya longipes. Next base: position 36,921,556 of record CM071802.1, read on the forward strand.
TATTTATGAAATTAGTCCTTTTGGGTTGTGTTGGAATTGTTACCAACAACATGCAAATCTCATCCTGGAGGCATGCCATCTTTTGAGGTAGCTAGTGTGCTTGTGTGTATCTCGGGTGCACAACTTTGTCCGATGGCAGCATAGGTGATTGACTTAATATTCTATAAAATTTACATCATTTAAATTTTTGTAAAATTTAATATTTATTGAAAGTAGTTTACCAAGTGCATGATCTACTCCAGCTAATAAATATAATTTTCCCGCATTGTTGCCATCTTCATTTTGCGAAGAGAACTAATGCTTCAATGATTTCACCTTAATAATTTTGCTTCATTTCTCAAGTCAAATTTTTTGAATCATCTAATTAACATAGGATAAACATGGATACTGTGGAAACTTTGACCCATTTTTATGCCCATTCACGACTAGTGAAAGAAAAATTAAGGGAAGAAAGAACAAAAATTTAAGTTGCATGTAAAAATTTAACTCCGGGCTAACATGAATGCACCTCATCATCCAATTTAGGAGTCTTAAGTGAAACTATATGTATGTTGAATATTGGGGAATATATATATATATATATATATGGGGAATATATGTATGTTGAATATTCTCCAATATCATCTAGTCCTTTTCCTTCCAAAAGAAAAACATCATATGGAGTTACGTGTCAGAGGGTTGTAAACGAACTAGTCTTCTTGATTGCTCTCTCGATACTTGTTTGACTAAACTTAGATCGAGCTCGACTCGTGAAGAAAAGTTCGATTGTGTAAGTAGAAACCCGCTCAATTAGTAAATGACACATACTCGATTAAACTCGGTTTGACTCGATTAAGGCTCGTTAAGGCTAGTTCATTCATGATTGACTCGGCTCGTTAGTTCAACTCGATTAAAACTTGTCCTAAATCATGGATATATAATCTATTTCTATATATTAGTATTTTTACATTTTTTTTTGGCTATTGGTATTCTTACATACACACATATATAGCTATCTCGAAAATTAAATATGTAGTATGTAACCACTCACTTATGCTTAGTCATTTATACCTATATATTGAGTATAGTTCATAATGATATGTCAGTTAAGTAAGTGCTTAAGTGAATAATTATGGTATATGTATATTGTATAATAGTTAGTATATAAGACTTGTTTGTTATATTATATACTACAATGTGTACACACATATATAGTTATCTAGAAAATTAAAAATGTAGTATGTAACCATTTATGTCTAGTCAGTTATACCTACATATTGAGTATAGTTCATAATGATATATTAGTTAATTAAGTGCTTAAGTGAATAATTATGGTATATGTATACTGTGTAATAATTAGCATATAAGATTTGGTGGTTTAATTATATACCACAATGTGTAACCATATAAAAATATATTTATAAAGATGTTATAATTTTATAGTTCAACATAAGGTTTATATAAAATAAAATATTAATAGTTATTCAATTCATTCAAAAAGCATATATAAGATCAGTATAAATAAAACTCGAGTGATAACTCTGCTCGGCTCAAACTCATTAAAAAGTGTAAATAAATACCGATAAATAACTCGAGATTATGTTTGATCAGCTCGAACTCAACTTGGCAAGTTTTCAACTCAAGCTCGAGGTCGAACTCAAGTTATTTGAGTTCAGCATGCTCGATTCGGCTCGGATCGATTACATTCCTTCAATTTGTAAGATTACTTTTATATAATTCATTTGTGACAGTATTATTCCTCTCATAGTATTAATATGCTAACTAGATTAAATTTTTTTCATAAACACTAGTTTCTAAGGATAAGATGGGAAATACGCACATCCTATATGTATTCACATGAACTACGTAAGTACTCTTTTCTGGGGACCCTTTACCCTCTTTAATTTGTTATTGAAGCCAAACAATTATGCCAACCCCACCCCTAAATTAAATGGGTGGGTAATGTCGTTAATGACACATGGACACCTTTTTTTCATCTCTGTGCTAATGTGTATTTATCTATATAATGTAAAACACCATAAATTAACTTGCTCACACCCATAAGAGCATTAGTATTGGATTCATCAAAATTTTTCTTCAAAATTTGATGGAAAGTACAAGTTTGATTGAAAAACAACACATTTTTTCCTATATTGGACTAATCAAAAAGTAATATGAAGGATTACTATTCAAAAACTAAACCAAAAATACTTTTATTTTATTTTCTCCACTTTCTTTTTCTTATTTTTGATCAAATATGATAAAAACTTTTTGATGAATTTAATATACAATTTTTTTTAAGTGTTCTCTTTCTATCAAACTTGTACTTTCTATTAAAATTTGAAGGAAAATTTTCATGAGTCTAATACTAGTGCTCTAACAAACCTGAATAAAATACTTTACGACCATGACTAACTAGCTACTATGATACTTAGAGCCAAACCCAATTTATCCAATCTACACAAGGGAGATGCTAGGGAGATCAATGAAGAGTTCAATTTTTGTGCCCACTTAATGTATTTTTTTCTTGTATTTTTTTATTTTTTTATATTATTTTTTAAACACTCTTAAACATTTTTTTTTAAATCACAATATTATTAAATAATATTTTTTTAATCATCAAGTAAAAAAAAAAGTGAGCAAGTCCAAAAACGGGACCCCCCCAACGGGTCCCTTATCATTTTCCATATACACAACCCTCTTAATTAGGGGTGGGCAGCCGACCCCTCCGCCCCGCCCCATATCTAGCCCCCTTAGCGGGGGAGGGCCCAATCCTGTCCCGCCCTCCGCTTATATATTTATATTTTATAAATGTATACATATAAATATATATTACAATTTGTTATATTTGTTCACGAAGTAATGAAGTATGCACTAGCAAATTTAAAAATTGCATACTTTAAAAACTATAATTTACACAAATTAAATATGTACTAGAAAATCTAAAAACTGCATAGTTTAAAAAACTATTACACTACAACTTACATAAAATTATATAAACTAACATATTTAAAAAAAAATACATAATTTCTAAATTATAGTTATGTTTACAAAACTTAAATTTATAATTTGGGTCTAAAAATATTGTATTTTTTTTTTTATCACTTTTGGACCTATAAATAATTTTTAAATTTAGTAAAATATAATCTATTTTTTAAGTAGATATGAGGCAATCCGCCCCGCCTCCTGCCTAGAAGGACAAGGGCAGGCTCCCATGAGATACTAGGATAGGGGTGGAAACCCCACTCTCTCCGCATCCCGCCCTGCATGGCTACCCCGCACCATACGATACGGGTATCACTCTACTTTAACTCTTGTGAAAGCTGATCACCGATGTCCCTAAGCAACTTATTCTCTCCCGAAGCACCACTTTTCGTCAGGTAATGTGTCACTTTATTACTTTTCTCTAGAGCAATGTTGAAATATAAGAAATCAAATCAACAGCCTATCCCCATGTAAGTCATCTAATGATCATAAAATTGAACCCGCCAATTCAAGTAGTGGAGGAGTTGGTATTAGAGGGTAATTAGGTGGGTCCCAGGAAGGATCAGTACACAAACGGCTTTTGGTGCCTTACACAGCCTCCTATGGCCATGACTAATTATATATATGCTCACGACCCCCCTCACCTAGTCATGTGTATTTGTATTGCTAATGGAGAGTGTTAAGGACGTATTCTGCAATCTTGTTTACCGAATCTCGCACGATAGTAACCTGCAAAACAAGAACAAGGGGGGTCGGGGTCCGGAACCGCTCCGACGTTCAAGTTAGTGTAGGGGAGAAAACATATGATAGAGTGAGTAAGAAAATCTGTGAGCGTACCGTCTTTTCGTTATTGGTTTGGTGTTATTTATAGGTGTTCCCTTGGGAGGAGGGTCTGTGTGACGAAAGTGCAGGAAATCGGGACATCACTCGACCGTCATCCTCGGTAAGGAAACCTAGTCTGATTCGGTCGGTCTCATCGCATTAATTGAGTATCCCTCCAATTAATGCTCAATTAGACCCTTTTGGACAGGGGCATTAAATGCCGCTGTATCTTTTGTCAATTTAGCAATTAATGGCGTATGTTTGTAGCGTCTCCGCATTAAAGGGGGGGATCTGTAGACCGGCGGCTGTCTGTCGTTCATAAATGCGGGAGTGATCTTGATGGGAGACGGGTCCAGGAGATATATCAGTACGCGAGCCGTCGTTCTGTCCTTAGCGTGTTCTCGAAGCCGGTTTAACCATCTCCTGCCCAGGTCGGGATAACCAGGGACTTGGCTCGTCCCCGGTTTCGGTCTCCCTAGTTGAATCCGGACACTGCGTTGTGGTGGGTGTGAATCACGGGCCTTGGGCCTGATAACCTTTTTGGGCCCCGGGACAGGAAGAACTGGACACCCTTCCAGTACCCCGCGAGTTTTTATCGAAGGTACTTCGATGGAAATTCCGAAAGCTTTAGAGCCAGGGCCTTCTTCTTCTTTGTTTGTACTGTCCGGGTGGTATTTTATTTTATTATTCCTTTTCCGAGCGGAAATACGGTTTCGGATATGCTCGGGTGGTCCCTATTGATATGTTTATTTCACTTACTGACCGGACTTCAGGGGGACGATTTGAATTTCGAATCGTGACCTGTCATTTTCTGCGTCAGGCATTTAATGTAGTTTGAAATTTAGTTGTGCCGTCGTTCCGATTCCCGAACCGTCAGTGGTCTGTAATTAATTAATGACACGCACGCGCGTGACCATCATTAACTGACTTGTCATTTCGGCGCACGCCTCTGACTTCTGATTGGTCAGTATAGGACATGCCTTCCGTTCCCAAGGGTCACGTCTGAGGTGACGGTTCCGGCGTTGCTTCGTTTCCCGTTCTTTTTAAATTCGGTTCCTAATTACCCAGGGTCTTCTCACTGTTTCCCCTCCTTCGTTTGTTTGCCTATTTCTCTGCTGCCATTGTTTCTTGCTTTCGTTCTTCGTCTTTCTCCCTGTCCTCTCGTTGTTTTCCTTTCTATTTGCTTCCATGGCTTCTTCTGACCCATGCGCTTTCTTTGCCGGTAACGGTTGGACTTCCACGATGCAGTCGTCTGACGTGGACACGTTCAGGAAGAAACACCGCGTTTCCTGGCGGCATACCCTGGAGGCCCCAGGGGATGGCGTCAGGGCTTGTGAACGCGATGGGGGGGCACTGAAGGTGGTCCTCTTCTCGCTTATGTTTTCGAAGGGTTTCCGTCTTCCCTTCATCCGGCCCGTTCGCGAAGTGCTTCATTTCTTGGGTTTGGCCCCTGCCCAACTTATGCCGAACGGGTGGCGCATTCTGCTGGCCACTTGCGTGGCGTTTCGGATCGTTCTTTCTGGGAAGAACGATCCCTACCCCGATCTGACTGCTCGGGAGTTCTTTTCGATATACCGGCTCCTCCGTCGGGACGGGAACGTTGCCGGCTTCCAGATAAAGCCGAAGTGTAGGCTGATCCGAATGGAAGAGAGACATTCGAGTGCCCGAGATTACCACAAAAGGTTTTTCTTCGTCTCGGGCAGGGAGTGGGAGTTCCCGGAGGGAGAGGGGAACAACTTCCCCGTTCAGAAAAACAGGGGTTTCCTCCCCTCTCAGACGCACATGGAGATCGCTCTCACGACCCAAGAGACCGAGAGGGTGAAGGCCGTCGTATCTTGGGGGGCAGAGGACCCCGACCGGCTATGGTCCGACAATCTCCTTACTGAGGAGAACATTGAAGAGTTTCTGACCCGACCAGACCGGTCTTACGCTGAGGGTCAAAGCTTCTTCAACGTCCCGGAAGAACCTCCAGCCTCCTCTCGTAAGCGGGCCTCTGATCGGGAGGTAGAAAAAGAGAGGCTCGTCAGGAGTCGAGCTGGCGAAGCCACGTCGAGCCGTGGTGCCCGTCCCAAGAAACAGAAGAAGGGGAAGGGCCCACATACCGAGGGTCCAGACGTCCGGGTTGCCCCCGCGGACACACCCGTCCACTGTCCCGAGGAGGCCTCTTCGATGTCGTCCTCGGACGGGCTTCGGTTTCTGCAGACCGAAGGGGTAAGGGCTGAGGCCGGGAGGCTGGTTATGGAAGCCCAGATCGAAGCGGCTGATCTGGCAGGGGTCGACTCCTCAGATGGAGAGGAGATAGACCGAGCCTTTCAGGAGGCTTTGGATCACGCTGCTGACTTGACGCCGGGGGCCATGCCCTTCGCACAGATCTTCCGACAAGAGTTGGAGGATCAAGTCGCTAGGGCGAATCAATTGCCCACTCCTCCGCTTTCATCTCCCGAGCGTCACTCGGATGCCTCCGAGGGGGGAGATGAAGTTTTCGGTGAGGCCGACTCTAAGGGCGCTCGCGAGGGATTCGGTCGGCAAGGGGCCTCGGATGAAGGACACCGGGAAGAGGCCGTCCCCGAGAGGTCGGGCGGGTCTAGCACTCCCGTGGAAGGGAGCGATGCGGAGGCCCCAGACGAGGGCGGTCAACCTGCGGTCGAGCCCAATGCATCTCCCGAACGCCCATCCCCGACTTTCGAGAGGGGGTCGACTTCGGGGGTCGATCCCTAGGATGTGCGTCCGTCCCCGGAGTTGGACGTTCCGCCCCGACCTCCGTCTCCTTTTCGATTCCGAAGTGGGGTCGCGGTGCTTGGTCGGCTCTTTGGGTCGGATTCAGAAGAAGGAGGTGATCAGGCCGGCGAAGCTGGTTCGGAGCGGCCCTCCCGATTTGAACAAGCAAGGGCAGATGCTTCCGCCCGAGTGGCCTCGATGCTGGAGCCTCTGCTGACCCAGGTTTGGCCGGTAAACCTTATCGAAATTTGCATGGTCCTTTCTTTCCAAGTTGCTAAGTTTTTTTTTTTTTTTTTTTGGTGTATAGGTCGCCAAGGAGATCTCTCGGACAGTGGGGTCCGAGCTGGCTGAGCTCGCCGAATTCAACAGTGAGCTCGGAACCGTCTGCAAGTTCGGGCTTTACAAGTTGCAGCAGGCACGGGACCAACTCGAGCAGTCGCAGGAAACCTGCCGGGGGCTGATCAAATCGGTCGAGGAGTTGGGGGCGGAAAAGAGCAGGCTGGAGAGAGCCAACTCTTCTCTTCGGGCCGAATTGTAGGCGGCCCGGGAATCGCTGGCGGTAGCCCATCGGAGGAATGCCCGCCTTGTGGACGCGAGATCGGCCACTGAGCAGGACAAGATCCTCCTTCAGTCCGAGCTAACCGCTCGGACAGCAGAGCTAGCTGCTTCTTCCCAGATTCTATCACTGAGGGAAGAAGAGTTAGCCATTTCCGAGCAGGCTCGGATTGCTCGGGAGGAGGAACTGGCCGGTTCGAGGCGCGCCCGAGAGATTCTGGAAGCGGAGCTGGCGCGGTCTGAGGAAATCCGGGCTGCTCGGGAGTCCGAGCTCGTGGGGGCTCGGAGTGCTCTAGAAGAGGCCCATTCGAGGATCGCTGGTCTCGAGCAGCAGATATCTCGGGTGGTGGCAATTCGCAACTCTGCCTGGGGGCACGGTTATGCCGAGGGCCTCCGCCGAATTGGAGCCCAACTTCTGGTGGACCCTCAGCTCGATCCTCGGAATATAAGTGCGACTTCTCTTCATCCCGACCGGGCTGCGAAGAGATTCGTCAAGAAGATCGGGAAGCGTGGCTACCCTCCTTTCGACGACTTGAATCCTCCTCCTCCCGCTCCTGAGGCTTGATCTGTATAAGTTTTTTTTTTTTTGTAACTGAACATGTCGTTCGAGTTTGATTCGGGCGAGTTTGTATGACTGAATATATATGATGTTTGAATTTAATCTTTCTTTAGACGCTTTGGTCGATCTGTCTTTACCCTGCGAAACTTTTGGTTAAGTGTAAACTTAAAAAAAAGATTTTACCGAGCGTACTGACCCCGGGGAACTTTCCAGTGCACTTACTTCGTGTAGGTCGATCTGTCTTTACCCTGCGAAATTTTTGGTTAAGTGTAAACTTAAGAAAAGATTTTACCGAGCGTACTGAGTCGATGTGCTTAAGATCGGGGTTTAGGAGTTGCGAATTGCTTCGCCTGGGTAGACCGACCCCGCGGGACTCCGAGGCGGATGCATCGCGTGGGTGGGTGGACCGACCCCGCGGGACTCCGAGGCGGATGCATCGCGTGGGTGGGTGGACCGACCCCGCGGGACTCCGAGGCGGATGCATCGCGTGGGTGGGTAGACCGACTCCGCGGGATTCCGAGGCGGATGCATCGTGTGGGTGGGTAGACCGACCCCGCGGGACTCCGAGTTGAGAACCTTATGATACGTTGGATATGAACATTGAATAACATCGGGCTCTTTATAATTTCAAGAAGCAAATTACATCAGCAGAAGTAAATTACATTAGTAAATATTACACATAGTACCTCTTAAGCCTCTCACTGTTCCAGGGGTGGGGTAGGTCGGCTCCAGAGCTGTCTTTGAGTCGGTAAGACCCAGGTCTGTTTGTTGCCGTCACTACGTAAGGCCCTTCCCATTTTGGTCCCAGTTTTCCTTGTGCTGGAGTCGTGATGCCCGTTTGTCTTAGCACTAAGTCCCCGACTTTGAAGTTGCGCGGCTTCACTCTTTTGTTGAAGTATTGTTCTGTTTTGCGTTTGTTGTTGGCAAGTCGGATGCCGGCCTCTTCCCTGTGTTCCTCTAAGGAGTCTAAGCGTTCCATCATCTTGGCATCATTGGAAGCAGTGTCATAGTGCTGGATTCGTAGTGTAGGCATCCCGACCTCGACTGGAATCACCGCCTCGCAGCCATAGGTTAGGGCAAACGGTGTTTCACCCGTGGGGGTTCGGACTGTTGTGCGATATGCCCACAGGACCCCTGGAAGTTCATCGGCCCAAGCCCCTTTGTGCATTCCGAGTCTTTTCTTTAGTGCATTGAGGATGGTTTTGTTGGTTGCCTCGGCTTGCCCGTTAGCCTGCGGGTGGCCGGGAGAAGAGTATTTCACCTTGATCTTCAACTCGGAGCACCATTCTCGGTAATGACCGCAGTCGAACTGCTTTCCGTTGTCTGATATGAAGCTCCGAGGTATCCCGAACCGGCAAACAATTGACTTCCATAAGAACTTTGTGATGGCCTGAGAAGTGATGCTGACAAGGGCTTCGGCCTCTACCCACTTCATAAAATAATCTACTGCTACTATTATGAATTTAGTCCCACCCCTCCCTACTGGGAATGGTCCTATAAGGTCAAGTCCTCATTGATCAAAGGGCCAGGGGGATGTTATCGAAGTGAGTTCCTCCGACGGGGAGTGCAACACTGGGCTGTACTCTTGGCACTTTGGGCACCTCTTAACGAATTCTTTTGCTTCCTGGAACAAACACGGCCAGTAATACCCTGCACGGGTGGTGCGGGCGGCTAGCGTTTTAGACCCCGTGTGAGCCCCGCAGATTCCTTCATGGATCTCGGCCAGTATGTATTGCCCCTCTTCTTTCGTCACACACCTGAGCAATGGTTCAGAGAAACCCTTTCTGTACAGCGATCCGTCAATCAGTGTGAATCTGGACGATCTATTCTTTATCTTGCGGGCCTGGCCCGGGTCGGGAGGTAATGTGCCTGTCTGGAGGTATGCTGTGATATCGGTCGCCTAGTCGGGATCTGCAACAGCCACTACTCTGACTTCGCTGCCCGTGGAGGGAGTATCTATCGTCCTGATCTCAGTGTTTTCTGGGGGCGGATGTTCATCTTTTCCTGATGCTATTTTTGCCAGTCGATCCGCTATATGATTTTCTTCCCTTGGGATCCGCAGTAAACGGAAGTAATTGAATCGATCTCTCTCGATGCATACTAGCTCCAGATATTTTTTCAATTTTTCGCTTTTGGTGATGTATTGGCCGAGTACTTGATGAAAGACTATTTGGGAATCAGTTCGGGCCTCCAGCTCAGTCGCCCCGAGGACCCTAGCAATTGTCATTCCGGCTATGAGGGCCTCGTATTCCGCCTCATTGTTGGTTACCTTGAAAGTTAGGCCTATACCGTAGTTGTGTTGGATGCCCTGGTCGGTGACGATGTGTACACCTGCTCCACCCCCGGCTCGGCATGAGGACCCGTCAACGTACAGCTGTCATGCCTGCCCCCGAGGTTCACTAGGGATCTCTTCTGGAAACCCAGTGTACTCTGCAACAAAATCCGCCAGTGTTTGTGCTTTCATCGCTGTTCGGGGCTGGAACGTTAGATCAAATTCGCTCAGCTCGATTGCCCATTTGGCTAATCGACCGGACGTATCGGGCTTCTGGAGAATGGTTCCGAGGGGCTGATCGGTCATTACTCTTATGGTGTGGGCTTGGAAGTATGGACGCAGCCGACGCGCAGCTGTTAGTAAGGCGAATACCATCATCTCTGTACGGGGGTACCTGGCCTCTGCTCCTTGAAGTGCCCTGCTGACATAGTACACAGGTTTCTGACCCTGATCGGTTTCTCTCACTAGAACTGCAGATGTTGCATGAGGCGAGATTGCCAAATAAGCTACAAGGGTCTCTCCGGGAGCTGTCTGGCTAAGTAACGGGGACACGTCAGGTAATCTTTGAGTTGTTCGAATGCCTGCTCGCACGATGTGTCCCACTCGTGTACTTTTCGGAGGACTTGGAAAAATGGAAGGCATCGATCGGTCGACCTTGCTATGAACCGACTGAGAGCAGCAATTCGACCAGCCAATCGCTGGACTTCATTCAGGTTCCTCGGGGGTGCCATTCCGAGGATAGCCTGTATCTTCTCGGGGTTGGCCTCGATTCCTCGTTCAGAGACCATGTACCCTAAGAACTTGCCGGACTCGACCCCGAAGGTGCACTTGGCAGGGTTGAGCTTCATCTGATAATGTCGCAAGATAGAGAAGGCCTTTCTCAGGTCCGTCACATGATCGTTAGGGGAGCGGCTCTTGACCAGGAGGTCATCGACGTAAACTTCCATGTTTCTCCCGATTTGCTTTTTAAACATACGGTTAACCAACCGTTGATAAGTAGCCCCCGCGTTCTTGAGTCCAAAAGGCATGGCAGTGTAACAATAGAGTCCGCGATCTGTAATGAACGCCGTTTTTTCCTCGTCGTCCGTGCTCATTTTGATCTGATTGTAACCCGAATAGGCGTCCATGAAGCTGAGGAGAGAGTGCCCAGCAGTTGAATCCACAATGAGGTCGATGCGCGGTAGAGGGAAACTATCTTTGGGGCAGGCTTTGTTCAAATCGGTGAAGTCCACGCACATACGCCATTTCCCGCTGGTCTTCTTTACCAGTACTATGTTAGACAGCCATTCCGGGTAGTGAGCCTCTCGGATGAGCCCAACGGTCAGGAGTCTGTCCACCTCTTCTGCAATGGCGGCATACTTCTCAGCACAGAAGCTTATTCTTTTTTGCCTAACTGCCCGGGCAGTCGGGTTGACACACAGCCGGTGTTCTATTACAGACCTATCGATTCCAGGCATGTCCGCATGTGTCCAAGCGAATACGTCTTTGTGCTCAATGAGGAGAGCCTTGAGTTCCGTATGTACTCCTGGATCCATTCTGGTTCCGACTCGTACTGTCCGATCCGGGTTGTCGCCATCGACCGGAATCAATTCCAGAGGCTCGTTGGGTTCCGCTTGGCGCAGTGTCGCTTCGTCCCTGATCTCATCGTCCCATACTGCTCGGGGAGGTGCAGGCGGAAACTCAACATGCTCGTCCTCCAGGGAGATCGTAGCCACGGAACTGTCTTTGTGTTTCAATTCCCGGGCGTAGCATTCCCTGGAGGTGACCTGCTCTCCTCTGACTTCGCCTACTCCTCTGTCAGTCGGAAACTTCATCTTGAGGTAGTAGGTAGAAGTGACTGCCCTCAAGTTGTTTAGGGTCGGCCTCCCTAGGATGGCGTTGTAGGAGGAGGGAGCTTTCACTACCAAGAATTCGGTCATGACGGACGTAGTCCTGGGCGCGGAGCCCATCAAAACCGGGAGAGTTATTAGGCCCTCGGGGTGTACTGCTTCACCCGTAAATCCTTTAAGGGGGGCCCGGATAGGCTGAAGTTGGCGGGGGTCGATCCCCATCTACACGAAGGCCTCCCAGAACAAGATATCGGCCGAACTCCCGTTGTCAACCAGCATCCTTTTAACTATGAAATTGGCCACCAATGCTGATATCACCAAAGCGTCATCATGCGGAAAGGCGATCCCCTTCCCATCCTGCTCGTTGAAAACTATCGATTCCCCTCTGGGACCCGGGTTGCCCTGTCTCGGTGCCTGGCCCAGTGAGTAGACTTCCCCATATCTGGCTCTCCGCGCGTGTGCCCTTTGAGAGGAGGACGTAGTCCCTCCTCGGGATGGTCCCCCGCCTATGGTTCTGATTTCTCTTGCTGGGTGGCTGGATACAGGTTCGCCTCAGTGTCTGCTTGACTCTCGTTCCCAACGAGGGGTCCTCGACCGGGTTCTGTCTCTTCGGTCGTTCATCTGTTCATCCCTCTGACTCTTTTTCAAGGCCTGGCAGTCTTCGGTGTTGTGGCCCTTGGACTTGTGATATTCGCAATACATATCCCATCTTCTTCTTCTGATGGACTCTTGCCTTGATTCTGCTCGGCTCTGATCTTCCACCGCCAAGCTAGATTGAGGCCATGACGACAGTCTGTGTTCCCGTGGGGGGTCCATTCTTCTCGTCTCATCTGGGAACTTCCTAGCCCCTCGATGCCTGCTGGAACCTTCCCCGGCACTGGTTGTTTTCCGATCATGCTGTTGGAGCTCCCCGCGTCGCGGGGCTACTAGGGCTTCGAGCGTATCTTCGGCGTTGATGAATCCGTCAGCCTGATCCATGAACCCGTTCAGAGTGGTGGGAGTTTTGCGGGCTATCTCCGCCATGAAGGGGCTCCTGGGCCATATGCCGCCCAGGAGGGCCGCTAGGGTGATCTTTTCGTCCTGGTTGTCGGTGGTCATTCTTTCTTCGTTGAACCTGGTCAGGTACCCTTTCAGGCTTTCCTTCTCTCCTTGCTTGACGGTCAATAGGTACGCTGCGGGGTGCCTTCGTTTCCTACTGGCCATGAACTGGGTGATGAAGAGTCGGGCTAACGTCTCGAAGCTACTGACGGATCCCGGAGGAATGGTTCCAAATCATGTCCTAGCCATCCCCTTCAGTGTGAGAGGGAATGCTCGGCACGCTACCTCGCCGGGATAGCCATGTAGGCTGATATGGGCTTTAAAAGCTTCTATGTGCTCCACAGGATCCTGAGACCCATCATACAGTTCTACTTGTGGGACCTTGAATTTGGGCGGGAGAGGGACGGCCAGGACGTCCGCGCTGTAGGGTGTTCCTATGCTTCCCTGCGAGGAGAGATGCCCTGCTGTCGGGCTGATCAGTTTTGCCATTTCAGCGTACTTGTCCCCCAACTCCTTTAGCTCGGTGTGCATCCGGCGTCGTTCTCCTTCAGAGGCCTCGCTCTCCTCAGGGAGTCGGGAGCTCACATTCTCTCCCAGATTGGTTTCGCCGCGGGCCGATGCCTCTTCGCGTGGTTGTCGGAGGGCGGCATTCTCCTCCTTCAACTTCCTCACCATTTCTTCCAATGCTTCCAGCCTTTCTTCCATCGACGGATCTGTCTGCTGGTCGTGCTTGGTCATTTGGGACAACGGTAGAGTAGACATACAGAAAGTACGTTGATCAGAAACAAACGGATCCCACAGACGGCGCCACTGTTAAGAACGTATTCTGCAATCTTGTTTACCGAATCCCGCACGATAGTAACCTGTAAAACAAGAACAAGGGGGGTCGGGGTCCGGGACCGCTCCGACGTTCAAGTTAGTGTAGGGGAGAAAACATATGATAGAGTGAGTAAGAGAATCTGTGAGCGTACCGTCTTTTCGTTATTGGTTTGGTGTTATTTATAGGTGTTCCCTTGGGAGGAGGGTCTGTGTGACGAAAGTGCCGGAAATCGGGACATCACTCGACCGTCATCCTCGATAAGGAAACCTGGTCTGATTCGGTCGATCTCATCGCATTAATTGAGTATCCCTCCAATTAATGCTCAATTAGAACCTTTTGGACAGGGGCATTAAATGCCGCTGTATCTTTTGTCAATTTAGCAATTAATGGCGTATGTTTGTAGCGTCTCCGCATTAAAGGGGGGGGGGATCTGTAGACCGGCGGCTGTCTGTCGTTCATAAATTCGGGAGTGATCTTGATGGGAGACGGGTCCAGGAGATATATCAGTACGAGAGCCGTCGTTCTGTCCTTAGCGTGTTCTCGAAGCCGGTTTAACCATCTCCTGCCCAGGTCGGGATAACCAGGGACTTGGCTCGTCCCCGGTTTCGGTCTCCCTAGTTGAATCCGGACACTGCGTTGTGGTCCGATAACCTTTTTGGGCCCCGGGACAGGAAGAACTGGACACCCTTCCAGAGAGAAACACCATACTAGTGAGAAACACTATCAGCTAGATCTCAACATGGTGATGATGGAGATATTCGAAATGAACAACCAGCGCCAAACAAATCAAGAATCAGGCGATGACGGCCATCGGATCAGGAGAAGCGTTAATTATAAATTCATCATGTATATATAGCATAATATTTATATTGATTCTCTTTTTATTTCTTTTCATGTTTTTTGTACCATGATTTAGGTAATGTTTGGGAAGCAAGTGCTCGGATGTTTGCAGCTGTAATTGGGACTGGGGTGCTTCCTATAGCATGGGCTGTATCTCAACTGGGGTGGATTAGCGGTCCTTTGGTTATGTACTTGTTCTTCTTTGTTGTTTCGTGTTCCACAATAAGTTTGCTCTCTGCATGTTATCAATTAGTTCCCACTTATGGCCACCCTATGATCAGTTCAAGAAGCAATTACTATATTTACCATAGTGCCGTCAGAACAATTCTTGGTGAATATGGCTTTCATATCTCCCATGGAATATTAGGTTCATGAATGCATTTATTATGACTTGGCATAGAGATTTAAATTTTCTACTTTTGTTTTCCTAGGTGAAAGGCATGCCCTGATGTACAGATTTGTTCATGGCCACAAACTTTTTGGAATGGCAATTGGGGACATAATAGTATCGTCCTTGAGCATGATGAAAGCTGTTTGAATTTAAGTACTAGAATTTCAATGTTGGATTATCCATAATAATATATTAGGTGATTTAGAATCTTAGATGATCTGTATGAACTAGATTGTTTGTAATCACTTATAGCTGTAACAACAATGACAAGAATAACTGCAAAAGCAATATTACTTCCACCATCGTACCACCCTTCCTTGATACCCTGATCAGTCTTTTATACCCACAACCAAAGAGGCCACCACAGCTATCATCAATATTATAATCTTTCTCACCATGATCTGTATGAACTATATATGCTAATTAATGATTCATGTTGTATGCTAATTGCAGGGCACTCAAGAGATTTCATTGCTTCCGAGTGGACCACGGCAAATTAGATGAATGCCACAAGAATATAAATACGTATACGTTTGTTGTTGGCGTCCTTCAAGCACTGTTCTCTCTAATTCCTTCCGTTTATCTTCAGCTGTGGCAGCTCTTCTTTGTTGAACCTTTCCTGTCCTTCATCTATTCAACATTTCTTATTATTCTTGGTGTAATCAAAATTGCAGGCAGGTTAATGATTGCACTTTACCATTTTTCTAAAATCTAGAAAACATTTATCATAAGATATATGTTAAAATAAGAAATTTAGTCCGAATCTTGATAAAGTCTTAACCTTCATAACTAAAAAGTTTGAAGCCAAAATTTAAAGTAAAAAAAAAAATGTTCTTCTTAAATTACCAATACCAATTATGATTATTTTTTCTATTATCAGTTTTCCTTTTAACTCTTTCTTTGCTCTTGATCTTCACAATCCAAACACCCTTTCTTTTTCCATTTTTGTTGAAGTGATCAGAAATTTAATCATGATTCGTGATACATGATTTATTACTAATTACGTTAAGCATGATAATTGTGAAGTACATATCATATTTAATCATGTTTTATACATTGAAAAAGTACATATCATATATAGCATAACTTTCTGACTTTACTTGTTGATGTGTCAATTAACAGAAAATGGAGAGATTAGGGGAAGCCTGATTGGAATAAGCATCGGTATAGTAACATTAAAAATGGTATCGAAGATCTTCCTAGCAGTTGCTGATATAGCTTTTGCGTATCATGGATATTCCAACACCATTTTTGAAGTTCAGGTACTCTATTTCTCTCCAAGTTTATGCCCTCCATTTATTCTTATATTATATATTAATCAACTAATGATATAATATAAATTAAACAGGACAAAGTTGAATCCCCACCATCGGGATTGAAGAAAATGAAGAAGGCCATTATGATTAGCTCGGCCTTGATGACCTTTTTGTACATGCTTTGTAGCTGCTTGGGGTATGCTGCTTTTGGAAATGACGACACCCCTAGAGACCTCCTCGCTGATTTCGGCTTCGGTTTCAATAACCTATATAACTGGCTGCTTCTCGTGGCAAATGTTGCCTTGCTCCTCCAGAGTATTGGTGCATACCAAGTTCACTCTCGTGCACTAATCTCCGATGTGATTGAGGATGCCGTGAGAAACAGATTTCCTACCCTCATGACCAGAGAGATCCTCTTCCGACTGGTTTGGGGAACAATCTTTGCGGTCACAACCACTAGCATATCAATGCTTCTGCCGTTCTTCAATGACGTGGTTGGACTAATTGGAGCTTTAGTGTTTTGGCCTCTCACAGTTTACTTGCCAGTGAAGATGTATATAGTGCAAAAGCAGATACCATAGTGGAGCACTAAATGGATTCTCCTTCATATCCTGAGCGGCTTCACACCTCATCATCACCATAGCTGCAGCAGTGGGCTCCATTGCTGGGTTTGTTCTTGATCTGGAGACTTGACCCGCCTCTTAAGAAAAAGGACCAGGCCATTTGGCAGAAACTCCATTTAGTGCTCATCATGAGGACTTCAATCCAGCTTGTTTGATTAGTTCCATAAAAAGCAGGTTTGGTCTTTATATATTGGTAGTACTGTTGATTGACCTAAAATAAAGCAAGAGTGGTAGTTGTGTTGAGGACTTCAATTAATGCTAGCTTTTGTTTCAAGAGTGCAAAGTTCAAACTGCATGCAAAGCATCCAATGCTAGTGATTAAAGAGTTGGCCGGTGCTGTAAAGATAAGAGCACCCACCCGCTAACCGCGTGACGGAATAAAATGATGGAATTCGCATGGACTTCAACACTTGTTATATTCTCCAAGACTTAATTAGGAGAACCCACTCATAAAAGAACGGAAGATAATATGTTTTTTTTTTTTGACAAAAGATCGTGGGCCTGGCGTGTAAACAAGCCAGTTTTTTCAAACCGAAAAATATTATACTAAAAGAAAAAAGCATTTTCTAAGGCACATGGGCTTGGCCGCCATGCATGCAGCATATGGGGTGGTGGAGGAGGATACCCTTGCGCTTCCCTACAGTCCGAAGACGACGGTATCAGCGCCACCATGCTCCCAGTTAACTTAATCCTTGTTAACGAGAAATGAAAGCAACTAATTAATTACATACATGATGAGTGAAATCGATGAAATGCGTGACTAATGATAATAGAAGTTAATAATTGGTGACTCCTTAAGCATTGATCACAAAGTACTTTTCAGATGAACTGCAACTGTTACATAACTAGTTGAGAACTTTGATTATACATGCATGCATGTTATTCTAATTAACATATTGAAACAGATTGAACGGACAGTAGTTATAATCAGAGTCTATAAATCTGTTTGCCTGGCTCGTTTACTCTTGGATATCTTCAAGAGCCTATTGGATGATTACATTATATATAAGTATACTTTGCATGAATTGATCAGTGATGATCTTGAATGGTGGAAATGGATAATCTGATCTGAATTGCGGAAGGAAAAACATTGTTAGAAGTGCATAGAAGAAAATCATGTAGACCAAATTAGGAATACCAATAGTTGCAAGCTGCTGGTATGAGCAGTACTACACGTAGTACCCTCAGCTTGACGCTGACCAGATCAACGTAAGGCAGCAAAATCTTTGATCTTCGTTGTTTTCAAAATGACAAGCAACGTCCCACAAAGCTTACGTTCCCCATTTTTCATTTAGCTTTACGCAGGATTTGAGTCAATGCATAAAAGAAACGACACTTCCAGGACGTAGTAATTTGAGTTTGAGCAAAGCTGGTACTCCTAGCTTATACAGGCTTTTGGAAGCAATTTATAATAAGCTCCCAAAGAGATCACTCACTTCACATTTGTCCGCCCAAAGTAATTAAGCTCCCTCAAGGTGCACATGCATTGTAATAATGTTCAAAACAAAACTAATACTTAAAATTAAAATAAATTAAATAAGGAAAAACAAAAGGCAAAAAGAATATTGAGAAATTAAGGGGTTTTTTGAAATTGAATAACGACTTTCGCAGATGGAGTGGCCTAACACGGTAACACCAGCTTCTACATTGTTGGTCCGGAGGGTGTTCGTAAAGGAGTAGTAGTGGGTCCCGAGGGTGTTCTTGAGGAGTACTAGTGGGGACCCGAACCACGCCCTCCTTCTGATGTGCGCTACATGTTTCACTTTGTTAATTTGACCTAATGAACCATTTCACACAGAATTCATGCACATCCAAGGGAATCATCCCATAATTTCTTTCGATACAGAAAAAAAAAAATTTACTTAGTACTTAAAAAAATATTTTTAATGTTGTTGTGATGATTTTTTTTCTTTTTGAAAAAATTTGCAAAAAATAAAATTTATACTTATCTGGACAAAGTCGTGTAGCACTGCTCATTTTCACGCGCGCCCACGCATAAACACTCCAAATGCAAATTTAGGATGATGGAGACGGTAAAAAGTAAAAAACCATCAAAAGAATCTGATTCCTTTTTATATATATATTTTTAAGGCAAGTGGGACTGTATGTGGGATTATATATTTATAATAAAAAGAGTAACGTAGCTCATGAATCATCTCATATAGATTCCAAACTTCGAATCTAAGCTGAAAAACATCAAAGTGGCCGGAGATCTTTGAAATATCTGGAGGTTGGACTAGTTTTGATCAGAAATAATAAGCAATATGGGTTGTTGTGGACCACATCGAGATTAGCTATATTGATATAATCAAATCGATTTTTTTTTTAATTATTTCATATAATCAAATAGAAAATTTAAAAGGGAGGAAGAAACCAATAATTAGCTGCTAGCTAGCGCGCATCATAATATATAATTGAATGTGGATGTAAACTTTGATTTGTGTCTCAACCAATTAGTATATTCATGCCAAGTTTGGGCCGTAACATCTTGTTCTACTTTCATAATTAGCTGCAACATGCATGTGTGCCTGGAATATTTACAAATTTACATAAGCATTCCCTTTCAGATTTATTTAATTTCTCTGATATTGATTCCAGGAAATGTCTGTAAGAGAGGTATACTTCATGTGGAGATCATGGAAACATATTGATAACATATATTAATAGGGGCACCTTTCCCACTATATTGGAAAACTAATTATAAGCATTGAGGAATCTT
This sequence comes from Platycarya longipes, assembly GCA_036559045.1. Classification (NCBI taxonomy): domain Eukaryota; kingdom Viridiplantae; phylum Streptophyta; class Magnoliopsida; order Fagales; family Juglandaceae; genus Platycarya; species Platycarya longipes. The sequence goes on from CM071802.1 coordinate 36,940,962, forward strand.
AATCACGTTTTCATACACATTAATATCATTAAATAATAAATAGATTTGCAAATTAGGGATCTAATTTATCAGACTGGCACATGCCTAGCTAAGTACACCCATAATAATGTGAAACGTCTTACCACATTAATATATATAAAAAACAATTTGTATTGTGATTCTTTTTATGCAATATAATATTAAGTCTTGCAGGGTGATTTCAAATAATTTGTCAATGATATATATATAAATCATCACGAAATATATATCCTGCTACGTACCAAAATGAGAGTGCAGAAGATGTGGTATTGATCAAATTATGATTAGGTTATAGAATTAGATATATATACTCTCATTTCAATTTGAGAGTACATGAAGATCGAATCATTTTATCATCATGAAATGCCACGTTGTTAAATTGAATCAAATTAAAGTTGTTTGTCGTCTGCTTATAAGATGTAGATTCTCTATTGGTATACAGTGTTTAAACAATGTCTACCAATATCTGTTGGTAGACATTGTTTAAGATAGTTTCCCCTAATTAGAGAATCTACTTATTCCTTCCACTTGGAATAAACAATGTCTACCAACAGATATCTTTAAATTACACTCTTGACTAAATAGTTCTAGGTGTTTGCATGCCCCAGCATTAATCCGACAAAGACTAGGATTCTAGCTAGCTGGTAATTAATTAGTAGTTTAAAAAGGGGTTACGTAAACCTTGATACAAGACTTTAGAAGGTGATCTGCTCCAACGATTGATCCCCATTATCTACTGATCAAAAGCCTCCTCAATTATATATGCTGACAGCAAACTTTCACTTCTGAAAGGTTTTGAAAATTATTAATTAAGGTTTAAGTGATGGGCTAGACTTTTAATTAATAAATATGATAGATCAGCTGCATGTATATATGGCCTTCAAATCACTAATTAACAGGCTAGGCTAGCCGAGATTCAATTTGGGAGGCCGAGATTAATAGCTTAATTACTAAGGGTATGATATATATAATGTAGCTAGCTAGCTTTTATTAATATGTGGATATATATAAATTTCAGCTTTGTGTTGATCACGCATAGTACTGTGTACTGAGTTTAATTAATTAATTAATTAATTGTTACTTGTTAGTGTTGGGGGCTGTATATATGAATTAATGAGATATTGAGGAGCTATCTAGCCAGCGCGCGTTATTAATTAATAGTGAATAATTCTCTCTAAATTATTTTGTTTATAGCTAGCGTTAATAATTGATAAAAGATAGATTAATCCATTTTCCAGACACACTTATGTCTAATTATGCTGTAAATTAACAGTATGTCGATCAAGGTTATCACGCATATATATCTAATATGCTGGACTCTGCCTGTTTCACTAAATATTGAAGATTAACTACTACTGCTGGTTGGTCACGGTGGTTATGTTTTGTTTAATTTATTCATTAAATTTCCTATATTTGGCACCTGATCTTACTTTTTAATTTTCTCTTTCTCTCTCTCTCTCTCTCAATCATTTTATGATTTCATGGACTAAAAAAACTCCATATATGGTTACATTGGTGGAGGGCTTAGAGTACTACCAATGTACTTTTGACGTTTGAAAGAGATTTTACCTAAAGAAATAGATTTGTAAGATAAATTAGTACCAATAAATATGCAGAAAGGGGTTTATATAAAAATAGTATTGATTTCACCATATAATTAGATAGATCTACTTTACAAAAATAGTAACTTTATAGTCTATCGAATAATTTATAGTAACTTTACTACTTTACATGAATAAGGTTAACTTTAGATAAAAACTTTGTTTTTTTTTTTTAATTTAATGATCAATATTATTTATATATATATATATTAATAACTATATTCGATAACCTAAATCTGAAGAAAATACAATATGAACAGAAGATCATATAAATAAATGGAAGGAAGAGACTGAACTTCAAGTTTTACCATCAGTTAAATGCATGCACTGATCTACAGGCCGGGGTACTCCGAAAAAAAAAAAGACATAAAAAATAGAGATATATATATTAATGATAGTGAATTAAAATGAAAGGTTTGTAATTTTGTAGACTTTATTGTAGTTTTGGCAAAAGATAAACTTGTAATTGTACGCATGCGCATGTATGTTTCCTCTAGCTCAACCTTAGCTCTAGCTAGCTAGCTCGCTAGTGATTTCTATGTTTCCAATTTTCCAGAGTGATTTTACTTTTTCCCGAGAAAGTCAGTGACAATTAACCTGTGAATATCATTCATGCCTTATGTTTGATGATAAGTGTTGATATGATCTTTCACAGATTCTGAATTAATGCATGGCATGAACTTAAAAGATTGACAAATCTGGTTGATGATCGAGATGATCGATTCATGATGATGTTATATATCTTATTAGTAGAAATGATATAATTTGTACATTTAAGTTTTAACAGAGTATTATTAGCGATAGGGTTAAAAGAGACCAACTGACCAACCAAAAATTCAGATAGAAGTGTTGATGTTATGGACATGTATTTGTTAACCAGGACACTAATTTAACGCAGACAAGAGGGGTTTATGTTTGCTACTTCCCAGTTGGAATAGTGTTGGTTACCGAAATCCATTTTTGATTGTAGGTTTTTATTGACTCTCCCCATAAATCCATTCTGATGGGAATAAATTAATTACTGTGTCATATCCTTTTATTGACTCTCCCCATATTTTTTAAATTAAATATAGGATGCCTATACAATTTCAGTATCCATTCAATTTAAACAAATAAAAAAAATCATACTTGCAGCATGCCTAGAGCTTAAGAATCATTGTAATAATTTCAGTAACCATCCATATATCAGCATCATGCCTACACGATTGGTTGTTTCAAACTTTAAATGAAACCATAAGACAAATAATTGACGTAGTGAAAAAATCAGAAGAATGCAAATACCATGTAGGTTTATTGGGAATGTAGTGAAAGTTGAGAGGAGTAAACTGGAGACACGGTGTTTAAATAGAGAAGTCGAAACTATAGTTAGGATATATAGCCACCGTGTGGTGAGAAGGGAGAAGTCAAATTCCAAGAAACAGGAGGGAGGCAAAACGTGGCTTCTCTTGGGTTTAAGCGTTATGGTTACCCCTTTTGTCGATCATTTTTAAACATATTCACTTGCACATGTTCCCAATTCCAAGACACTATCATGTTTTCCATATATGCATCCTTGGGTTCATTGCAATTTTCAAATGATGAATTTCTATTACTAGGGAATAGACGCAGTTTTCACACTTTCTTTTTTGTGCTTTATGTTTAGATTGACAAGGCGTGAATGCATATTAGAGATAGATTGATGTCTAATGAGTATGCTTTGGGGGTTAACCATGTCATGATTATGGCTCGAGACCATGCAACGGGGGGCGTGGACATCAGGTGTCCATGCTGTAGTTGTTGTAATATGCTCTTCCAACCAATAAATGTAGTTGAGGGCCATTTATTTATTACGGCGATTGATCCTTCTTATAAGGATTAAATATTCCACGATGAAGAGCAAGTGTTGGGTTTGCTTTCCTCAGAAGAAGGTGATGAGGTCAATTCACATGATGCATACATTGATGATTTGGATGCGATGTTGGATGACATTTAGCATGGAGCCTCTATGGATGGGCAAGGAGGTTTTCAAATCCCTGGAACTAATGGTGTGATAAGAGATGGTTCTTCGCTCGCTTTTCAGAATTATTAGACGATGCACGGCGTCCACTCTATCTATCATGCGTGACATTTTCAAAGCTTTCTTTTATCATCAAGTTGCTTCATGTCAAGGCAGTTGGTGGTTGGAATGTTAAATCCTCAACATGGTCATCAAGTTCTTGAAATCCGCATTTCCTGACGCTCTTCTCCCTGACTCATACAATGAAGCATGCTAATTGGAACGTGGCCTCGAGTTTAATTACATAAAGATTGATGTTTATTTGAATGATTGCGTTATATTTTGGAAGGAACATTCCAATAACGAGATTTGCCCAAAATTTCCTCGTACCTAACTTTACGAGCGTGTGGTCTTTGAGAAGAGGAAGTAGATCCTCCCTTAGAGAGTCCCCCAACGATGGTCTTGATTTTACTGAGCGAGCGGCTAGACGTGGAGATATCTCTACTATGGACGAACTCTGGTTCCCGACCCGGGGGGGGGGGATCTGGATCGGGTTTTTCTTCTTTGATCGGGTTATCGATCGTCGTCCTTCCTCTTCTTGAGATCCTAGCAGTCTTCCGTGTTGTGCCCAGTTGTCCTATGATACTCGTAGTACATGTTTCCTCATCTTCACTTGATGGACTCTCGTCTTAACTCTGGCGGGTTCCGATCTTCAAGTGCTAGAATGGAGTGCAACCATGATGGAGACTTATACTCCCGTGGGGGATCTCGTTTCCTTGTTCCGTTAGGGAGTTTCCTCCTGGTTTGGTGTCGATCAGAGTTTTCCTTGTCGCTAATCATTGCTATGTCGGACTGTCGAAGTTCCTCACGTCGTGGGGCTATTAAGGCTTCAAGAGTATCTTCGACATTAATGAATCCATCAGCTTGATCCATGAATCCATTTAAGGTTGTGGGGGTCTTCCGGGCTATCTCAACCATGAAAGGGCTCCTGGGCCATATGCCTCCCAAGAGGACAGCTAGTATGATCTTCTCATCTTGATCGTCAGTCATCATTCTTTCTCTGTTGAACCTAACCAGGTATCCTTTCAGGTTTTCCCTCTCTCCTTTCTTAACGGTTAAGAAATATGTTGTCGGGTGCCTCATCTTCCTACTGGCCATGAACTGGGTAGTGAAGAGCAGGGCCAATCTTTCAAAATTGTCGATCGACCTTGGGGGAATGGTTCTGAACTATGTTCGAGCTGTTCCCTTTAGTGTTAGGGGGAATGCTCGGCACGTCACTTCACCGGGATAGTTGTGCAAACTAACATGTGCTTTAAAGGCTTCTAAATACTCCACAGGATCCTGGGATCCATCATACAGTTCCACCTGAGGGACCTTGAATTTTGATAGGAAAGGGACCGCCATAACGCTAGAACTGTAAGGTGTTCCCGCACTAACTCGCGATGAACCAGGCCTCTGGGGTAGGTCGATCAATTTAGCCATTTCAGTATACTTGTTTCCAAGCTTCTTGAGCTCAATATGCATCCGGCGTCAATCTTCCTCAAATGCATCGTTTTCGTCATAGTATTGTCAGTTCATGTTCTCACTAAGGCTAACCTCTTTGTGTGGCGAGAGTCATTCGTTGGGCTATTGTAAGGTAGCGTTCTCCTCGATTAGCTTCTTTACGGTCTCTTCCATTTCTTTAGTCTCTCCTCTATAGTGGAGTCTTAGTGTTGCGTGTCACTAGTCGTCTGGGGCCGCATTGTAGCTAGTATGCAAAAAGTACGCTTTTATGGAATCAGGATCCCACAGACGATGCCACTATTCAAGACATATTCCATAGCCCAACCCTTCAGGGCCCCAGTCGACTTTGTCCTACAAAAATGAAGATAAGAGTGGGTTAGGGTTCGAGACCGCTTCGATGGTTAAGTTAGTTTCAGACAAATGGTCTATAAGGTCATGTAATGAAAAATGCCAGGGAATGTATATCCTAACCTGATTCTGGATCGAATAGGTCTTATTTATAGATGTTTGCATACTCCTTCTGGTTGTCACTCGAAAAATGATGGTCTGACTCTTCCTGTCCCATTCCTGGTGATTTATATTATCCTTTCGATCGATGCCCGGCCAAGGTGAATGATGGGCAGTAATTAATGCGGTACACTTGAATCGACTTTGCATCCAATGAGATGCTCTGTCAGATCGATAAAGGTCTTGTTATTATTAATGCAAAGTTGGTTGTGGCATGGGAGGGGATGATACGTTGTCTTCTCAGTCTTATACTTTCTCTAGCTCGATGGACGGTCAGGATTGCCTAGGCTCACCCTCCCATTAGTATGGATGCTCGAGATTTGCCTTTCCCTTTATCTCTAGTCCTCCGACCGGGCCTAGGCTTGGGTTGATCCAAACGGACCGTGGTCCTCACCCCTCCCCTCCTTCGGGCTTAGCCCCTTCAAGCTTAGCCCACTGAGAATTTTCTTTTAAATAATAAAAATAATTTTATAATTTGCTAAATCATATCAGTCTATAAGATTATTTTTTATATAAATTCTTTATGAATGTTAAAGTATTTATCTTCCTGATTATGAAAACCTATTTATCATGACCATCCTTTAATTATCTTCTAATAATTTGACAATATATGATCATAAGGAGATTATGAGAAAATGGTGTTTAAGGAGAAGACAAATAGCATTTTTCAATTTAATAATGTGGCATTTCATCATGATAAAATTGAAAAATGAGAGTATATCTTGGTCTACTATAAGCTAATAATTTGCTTACTATAAGAAAAATGAATTTTTATAATCAATTAATTACTATTTGCAACTAATTTTGACTGTAAATAGTCATTTCTCTAAAATTAATTAATTATAAATAAGCAATTTTGACAGTAAGAAATGACTATTTGTAACTAATTTTGACTGTAAATAGTCATTTCTTTGAAATTAATTGATTATAAATAAGTAATTTTTTTGTAATAGATCATGGTCAATACCACATCCTCCGCAGTCTCATTTTGATAGTATGATATTTATTGATTATGAGTTATACTATTCACAAATTTGAAATCACCCCACGTTGATTTAGGTGTGCAGCAATCATATAAGCTTCCACATTCTAGCAAGCTAGGTGTGTATCTAATGTAAGTGGTGATAAAGAGCTAATTCGCAAATCTATTTATATATATAAGACGCAAGAATAATTTTCCTCAGCGATTAATTTGAAACCTGGAGAGCAATAAAAATACATCAATATCAAAATCGATTATATGTACATTCCATTGCACAATGGATAAATTCCAACAATATGTATGGAAACATATTGTGTTCATTAATATCTATGGTGGCCAGCAGGAAAGATCCGTCTTATTAATGTCTACCCTCATGTATATTATGTTCATTATGCCTTTCCGCATCAATAAAGTCTATTTGCGAAGAAATAAAAGCAGAAACTTGTTGTGGAGAAATACTATACCATGCAAATGTCGGGTACCCTCAAGCGCTTATAAATATCACAAGCGACAATATTGTTAGTTATCAATATGATCTACAACCTGAGCATCAAATGTTTCCATCTCCACAAGTATACCTCTGATCTCACAGACATTCCGGAATCAATATCAGAGAAATTAAATAAATTTCAAAGGGCATGATGCTCATGTACATATTCCAGGCACACTTGCACGCTATAAGAAATGAGTATTTGTGATGAATTATATACAACAAGAATGACTATTTATGATAAAAGTATATTCATTTTAACAAAAAATAATTATTTTCACAAAAAATAAATAAATACAGCTAATGAAAGTAGAACCAAATCATGTTACGGTACAAATTCGGCATAATATATATAGGACACATATCAAAGTTTAACATTATTATGATACTAATTGATTTCTTCCTCCCTTTCCAATTTTCTGTTTGATCTTCATCAATGGTTTCAATCTAGTTAATCGATGTGGTCCACAACATTAAACACATTTTGCTTATTTTCTCAAAACTAGTCCAACCTCGAGATATTTTTAAGACCATGACCTTTTTTTAGCATGCTGGTCAAGGAAACATTGAATTCGACCAAATTTTTCCTTTGGTTTTCAGTTTTTTTTTTTTTCTTTTTCTGATTACACTATCGAGATTCGAAACTATATGAGATGACTTTTTAGCCCCTCTTTATTGTTGTTAATGTATACACTCACTTGCCTTAAAAAAGAGGAACTAGATGATAAGAGAGAGGGGGGGAAAATGTGAAGCCGATGAGAAGATCGGCCCAATAACCGTCTCTTGTCCTTGAGCAGCCCAATTAGGATAGACTTCTTTTTCCCCTCGGTGGCCCAAAAGGCAAAAGTCTTCTCCCTTCTTCTTATTTCTCTTCGGCATTAGAGCACTTGTATTATGCAAAGGATAAAGCTATGTGCACCGCACCGTTTTGTCCTTTTTCATTTTCTTATTTTTATCATTTAATGATTAAAATAATATTATTTAATTTTTTCTTTTCTAAAAAATATTTTGAAGTGTCAAAAAAAAATATATAAAAAAAATGAACTAACGATGTGCACCAGTAGTGTCCGTAGCACCATCCTTATGCAAATGTAAATACTTTAAACACATTATTGAATCTCACTCAACAAAATATGGAGGTACTAAGGTAAAACTGGCCAATATGGTCTTTTCACAATAAAGTGATAGCTGAAAATACATTAAAAGATTTATTAGTAGATTAATAAATCACTTCAAAATGACATATACATTACATATTCTGCTTCAGATAAAGACTCTAGATTCCAGCAAGCCCCTGCTACAGCCTACATCCATTTCATTAAAGTGTTTGCATAATAAAATTCAAAACGTCCTTACAATAAATTATGTAAATATAAAAGATAAGACTTTTAGTTATAATAAAACCAGAATTGTTAGTTATATTTAAGAGTAATATTGGAGAATAATCAGCATTCAGGACACTTCCTCATATAAATAATATCATATACTATTCACAATATTATTCATATAAGAAGAAATATACTTAGTGTAGCTACTCTCCTAATTTTTCTTCACATGTTATTGCAGCTAAACCAAAATTTATAAAAAAGGTTATATTAGAGTAAAATCACCCTCATAATACTAACTTTCATATGTTATTCTTGGTATAAACAGTAACACATGAGAATAAGAATAAGTGCCACTCATGTGACTTCTCTATAATTTTTCTTTATAAAATATTATTTCTCCCCGATTCTCCCTCTCCCTCCGGTGGTTTCCACTTTTCCCCTCCGTTTCTCCGTCATTTCTTCGTTTCTCAGCCTCTCTGCTAGGGTTTTGTTTGGCATTTCTTCACCTTTTTTTTTTTCAAACCCCTCCCGTGCGTGAACAAGGAGCTGGGTCTCATCGCGACATTGACTTGGGTTTCTTCTTCTGTCTGTCGGTAGCAGCTCATCGCAGTAGCAGCCCATCGCAGTAGCAGCCCGTCTCAGCAGCAGCAGCCCGTATACATTTAAAGGTATAGAGATATTGATCTGCATTGATTTAGAACAAGCAGAATACTGGTTGTGCTACAGTTTTGCAGCTACTACAGGACAGATATGTGGGATTTGGGTGGTGGCTGCATTGATTTTTGGATTTTGATACTCGTTTTATTTGTTTTGTTATTATTTTGTGTTTGCTTTGTGGTACTGTTTGATGTCTTTTCGTTTGGAATAATTGGGAAGTTTATTCGGATATTGCCCACCATCTATTTGATGATTAGCCCAGAACAACCGTAGAAAAAGATAATATATAATCGACACATTTTTTGCCATGCGAGTTTGTAAGGAGCAAGAGAAAATGAGGATGCTGGGTGAGAAATCTTGAAAGAAAATTTACAAGGGAAATTTTAGTATCTGGAGGTATCAACTTGCTAAGATTGTCTCGATGAGGAAAAAACACTGAGATCGATGTATTTGCTTGTACTTTCTTTTCATGCTAGTCAACTTGATATGGAGAAACAAAATGAGATGCTGACTTGTGGTTTTGTTTATGAGCGAGGGAAGGAAGGCAACTGTTTTGTGGTTCTGTTGTGGTTGCATTGAGATGCTGAGTTGCCTAATAGAGAAAAGAAAAGAAAAGAAAAGAAACATAAGTTTTAACTAATAGATAATATTATATCATTATTGAAAAAATATAAGTTTTGAAAACAAAAATTAAAAATATTATTAAATTGATAATATTTTATTATTATTTTGACTAATAGATAGATAATCTAATGTGGAAATAACTTTTGAGTTAAATAGCCAAATGTAAAATTATGTGATATTATGCAAATTTTGCATTTGCATTTGCATAATCTAATGAGGATGCTCTTATGGAAAGACACTCACTTTTACAGCTTCTGCTGATAGCCTGCTTCTTCTTTCTCGGACCTCAACCAAAGCTCCCAAAGAAAACCCCATATAGAAAGCAGGGAAAAAATTTACAGAAGGAAAAGAAAATGGCGCCAGTATTGCAAAGCTCTCAGCAATGGGTCGAAAAATAGTACGATATTTCTCTGTTGCATTTCATATTTTCTTTATTTTGATGGGTTTTATTCTCTCCATCGTTCTAAATTTTGAGTGTTTTTGTCTGTGCGCATGTGAAAATTGTTTAGTCGTCCAAAACAAGTGAAAGATGTAGCACACCAGGAGGAGGTAGTTCGGGTCCTCACAAACACCCTCGAAACCAGCAATGTAACAGCTCTTACCCTCACACTGCAAAAATGATTCAATTTCAGAAAACCCCTTTGGTAATATTATCTTTGCCTTTTGTTTTTCCTTGTTTTGTAGTGCCCGCACATGCTCTTCTACGGCCCACCGGGCACAGGCAAGACCACAACTGCACTTGCCATCGCCCACCAGCTCTTTGGGTTACAACTGCACCTATTGCTTATAAATCTATAATTTATTTTAATTGAAGTATAAGTTTTGCTTTGGGCATTATTACCATGTGCTCTGAAGGAGCTTAATTGCTTCCAACTGTCTGTATAAGCACCAGTTTTGCTCAAAGTACATCATGGATCTGTTTCTTTTATGCATTGATGCAAACTCCTTTATATTATCGTTGTTTTCTATGCCCTCCTGAAGCTAAATGAAGAGATACCCATGGAGCTTTGTGGGTTGGGAAAAAATGGGAAATATAAGTCCAGGAACTCAATGGCAGAAAACAAATTTGGACTGGGTTTCTTGTCATTTTGAAGAGGACATGATCAAATATAGAACTTCCATTGTAATTAAGCAGTTAACCTCTGTTGCATGTTTTTTTCTTTTTCCTCTTTACCCTACCATGATATGCCTATTCAGATTAGTTGGCATCATCCTGACAACTATAGACCATCATCCTAGATGGTGGAGTTGATAGACTCAATTTACCGCTCTTCCCTTCGAAATAAAACAGTGATGTTTTGCAGGCCTGAGCTCTACAAGTCTAGGGTGCTGGAGCTGAATGCAAGTGATGACCGTGGCATCAACGTTGTTAGAACAAAGATCAAAGATTTTGCTGCTGTGGCTGTTGGTTCTGGTCAGCGTCAAGGGTATGTACTCATACCATGTAACTATTGGTATTCCTATTTTGTTCTACACTTTCTTCTATGCATTTTTAACAATATTTTTCCCTTTTATTCATGGTATTTCAGAGGTTATCCATGTCCACCATTCAAGATCATCATTCTAGATGAGGCAGATTCCATGACCGAAGATGCTCAGGCATGTTTGTTACCCGTTTTTTCCTTGGTTCTGTTTAATGAAATATACACTCCACTTATATTGTACTTGACAGAATGCCCTGAGGCGTACTATGGAAACTTACTCCAAAGTTACAAGATTTTTTTTCATCTGTAATTACATCAGCAGGTAAGCCTTACTACTTCCTAATTTAGTAAGAAAATTGATAGGACCCTGACTCACTAATCAATTGCATAGTATAATAGAAATTGACATGAAGCTTTTGTTGATATCCAAGAGTGAACAATCCAGGCAAACTGATTTATAGACTGATTATAACTACTCTCAGTTCATTAAAATAACAAGCATGTATAATCACAGTTCTCTTATGTAACTGCGTCATAGAATTACCTAACCCAACTGTTACTTGTGAACCAGTTCAGTTCATGTGTAAAGTACTTTGTCGAGGCTTAAGGAGTATGATCTCAATTGTTAATAGTTCTGCTCCTAGGAAAGAACCATAATTTTATTGCTGAACCTAGCCAAACAGAGGGAGCTGCAATAGGTCATAAGACTTACAAAGTTCTCATGTTTTTCAAAGTTTCTTTTGTTCAATTTTCATGGTGAATCTTTACCTTTTTGTATCACACTGATATTTGGATGACTGAATGGAGACCCTTGTACTTTATGATGAAGATGATTCCATTTTCTGTAGGATCATCGAACCACTTGCTTCAAGATGTGCAAAGTTCAGGTTCAAACCACTTTCAGAAGAAATCATGAGCAGTCGAATATTGCATATTTGCGAAGAAGAACGCCTCCATCTGGATGCTGAGGTGTAGCCATAATGTCTCAGAGTTTGTATTTTGAAATAATTTTCAGAGTAGATTTCTTTGTTGTTTTGGTGTTAGGTTTTCTAATGTCATTAATATGATGCATAATTCTAGGCTCTTTCAACCTTGAGTTCTATTTCACAAGGTGATCTTCGTCGGGCTATTACATACTTACAGGTGAGAACTGCTTTGTATTTTTCCTGTCGCATGTTCAAGTATGTAAATATTGTCACCTATAAAAAAAAGTATGTGAATGTTGTGATTTTATTTCGTGCTCATGCAGAAGAGCATTATTTTTCAAATCGGATGCCATCTCTGCGTCTTAAATAATCTATTCTTGCCAAACTGGTTTGTTCCATACAGTTTGTTGATGCTTGCTAGCACCCCCATCCCGTGAGCGGATAATCGTTCAATGAATTTCTGAAACCTTCAGCTTAAAATATTGGTTTACAAAAAACTTTTCTTGGCTGTGCCAGATATATAGGCACCACAAATAACCATTGTATTTTCAATTTAGTTAGTATTTTCTTCAATGCTCAACATAGATTCATTTTGGCAAATCCATGATAAAATTGGAAAAAAATTATTTGATTGATGATGATGGGTTGACTATTAGGAACTTTCAATAGAGGCTTTCTATTTCATTTGTCTATGATAATGGTTGAACTTGTACAGAGGCTTACATAGTAGGTCGTCCAGTCAAAATACTGTTATTAATCTAGCAATTATAAACAGAGTACTAGATATTCTTTTGTGAGATATCATGGGCTCTTTTGAGTAGAATTTTCAATGATCAAATAAAAGTAGCTCTGACATTGGAGCTTGGAGACACAAATCTTTGTCTTGTGATTATGGGCTGTTGGATGTCTATACAGTATAATTGTAAGATTTCGTGATGTTGAGCAATGTTACTCTTCATCTTAAATCTTGTCATTCACAACCACACATCTTGTGTGTCCCATTTCAATTGGTTTCTTTGTATCAATCACTTAAATGACACCCATTTGAAATGTGTCACGTCACCAAGTGTGATTGGGGATGACAGATTAGGATGAAGAAGAGCATTTCTCAATTGTTTAATTGTTTATTCTATAGTCTTGCTTTTAGATTTAGCCCCTCTTCTCCCATTTGTTTTTTCTTTTCTACTTACCATTCCATGGACACTGAGTTGGAGCTTAGTAGGTAGATAATGACTTAAGTTTCTAATCTGTCTTGGCATATTTCAGTCAGCTGCACGATTATTTGGATCATCCATTTCTTCAAAGGATCTGATTAGTGTATCTGGGGTAAGTTATGATTAAGTTTCAAAAGGCTTTGTTTGTCTTAACATGCATCAAAACCCATACACAAATGTGCATACACAGGTGCATGGATGCAATATTTGTCTACATCTATGTTTATCTGATTTAATGGTGGCTTCTTTGGGCTTTTATTGAATAAAACCACCCTTTTGTATCTATGTGGTCAACTATATAAGAAACTTCTCTCAAAATCAACGAGTGTTGTGCTTGTGCAGACAAGCTTGTTTGAGACTGGGTGCAAGATGTTGGAAGTTTCATCCACGATTTTCACGTTTGGGTGTTTTCTCTGATTCCAACGTTTTGCCATCGGTTCCATGCTTTATTGATACGATAGTGGAACTTCATATCATCATTCAAACATTTTCTTTATTCGTTTTCCTGGAACTATAACTTAACATTCAACAGTGACAGATGATAAATATAAGCACTCCATAAATATAAGGACTTTTTCCTCCAGTTTTAGAAGCACAGCCATGTGCTAACTCCTAAACGCTTTATTATTAGGTCATTCCACAAGAGATTGTCAAGGCATTTCTTCTAACTTGTAAAAGTGGTAACTTTGATGTGGCAAACAAGCGAGTCAATGATATAATTGCAGAGGGATATCCAGTCTCTCAGATGCTTTACCAGGTTTCCAAATTATACTTTTGTTAGTGGTTCTTTACCATTTGCAGTTGGTAGATAAAGATACAAATAATCGAATGCTTTTTTTCCAGTTACTTGAGGTGGTTGTTGAGGCAGATGACGTATCAGATGAACAGAAGGCCAGAATTTGCAAGAAATTGGCTGAAGCAGATAAGGTTAATTATCTAGTTTTGAGACTTTTTTCAAGCATTTAAAATAATGGAGTTTGGTATCGTTCTGTTAATAATGAAATAAATTTTACCATAGCTTTGCTGTCTTCCTAGTCAAGATGTTGTACATATTATGTAGAATTCTGATGCTATCCTTTTGAATATTTGAGATTGCTTGAAGGTGAATCATACTTCAGCAACGTAAGATGCTTTAAAGAAGCTTTAAATTATTGTAGAACTTATGCTCTCTCTCCGGAATGACCTAGGGTTTACCAATTGCCATTCTCAATTGATTGAACCCACTATTGCCATTTACCTAAAGAAAAATGACCCGCCTTAAAATTTTAAAATCTGCTCCTGAGTAACGTTCTACAACTCGAAGTTTCTGGCATTCTTACTTATCAAGTAGAATTTCTGGCATTCTTGTTTTGGTTTTTTGGAAATTCTTGGGTACTATTTTCAATTAAATGTTATAAAAGGTTATTGTTTACTTTCCTTCATGAACTTAGGAATCACTCTTTATCCATGCAATAATGGTATCTACATTGATGGCTAATTTCTAAAAGTAGCACTCTACAGTACAGAGACATTGTTTTGCTTGGTTCTTACTTCTTTTAATTTTGAATGGGCAGTGTCTCGTTGACGGTGCAGACGAGTACCTACAGCTGCTGGATGTAGCTAGCAATACAATGCGAGCTCTTTGTAACATGCCGCAAGAATTTTCTTATGAGTGCTAGGTAGTAATTTTGGAACCCTGATTTAGATGCAGTTTGTTATCATATCTTGCAGAGATAAACAAATTCAGGTTCGGATGGATGTTGAATTTATAAAGCAGATCAGTCTTTGTGCAGCCAGATGCTGTTATCATTTAGCATTGACACTGCAGATTTTGCTTCAATAGTCTGTTTGGCAAGTGTCTTTTTCTTGCTTTTTAATTTAACCCCACTAGCAAATTTTGCATTAGCAAGGCCTTAAAACTTAGAAGTTAAAACGACCCAGTTCTAAAGAAGCCACCCTCCCAAAAAGAACTAGTAAGAGTTTTTTGGTTAGGCATCAAATGGAAATGAAGTAGGGAAGTCAATTGGTTTGAGATTGTAACAAGCTGAGGTCTCTAAGCCACTTGTTGATTGGTTAATATGATCAATAATTATTCAACTGCATGCCCGTAAATTTAATTAATGTTATCTTTGTCTTAACGATCCTAATTATCCCCACCTGTTGATAAGAATATTCCAACCTGAAAATGAACCCCATATATGGAAGTTTTGGCAGTAAGCAGAAAATCTCAGCATCAGACATTTGTCCAACCCAAATCATCAGGCCACTCACTTCATCATCAACAGCACGTACATACGAGATGTCCTTTGACACGGAGGGTTTCGAGGGTCACTGCGAGTACTGCTGATCATTCTTTTTTTTCTTTTTTATTTTAAAGGAGTTCTGCTGATCATTCATTCCACTTTAATAGTTTTAGCCAATGCCTGCTACAGCTAACACAGTATTTTCCAAAACGAGCAATTTTTATTAACTTCTTGTCATATATAATCTGCTTATAATTTTTGACGTGTCATATTTTAAGTGTATGTTTTGACGTTTTAACTATTTTAATGGCAATTACTTAAAATGTATTATATAGAAACTCTAATGGAAATATTGCATGTCTCTTATACATACATAAATACACACATATTTAATACATGGCATACATATTATGTTTTGAACTTTTAAGAGGGGCAAAAGTCCCGTCCCAATTTATACTTCAAAAGAATTAATCAATAATATAATCAAAGTCTTATTAAAATTATTATAAAAAAGAAAAAATTATAATTCTCTAAAAATATTAAATCTCGTATATCACATATTCTTATCATAGAAATAATACAAGAGGAAGAACAAAGTGCATGAGTCACCCCCATTGGCTATAGTTTGATCGATCCTATGATGGGGTTTGTTGTCATATCATTTTATTTATTGTAAATATTCAAGTGTATTAGATTGATTAGATGGAAAACGATCAGATATTTAGCTACTTCCATACTAATATGATCGGATTACACATAATTATTTAATCAAGATTTAGAAAATAAAATTATTTTAATTGGTTATAGGATAATATTGCTACCCCGTACCATTCCTCTTATTGTCATTCTTTCACCATTTTATGATGTGATATTTAATAAATAGAGATTATTTATTATATTTCATTTATAAATCAATAACTAAATGCTATATCAAAAAATATTGAAAATGATAACATTGACAACAAATTAAGCCAAGAGATAAGATTGTTTCCTAAGTTAGAGCGGCTTCTGAGATTTTCGTATGCACGTACCTACATCAATAGGTATAATATTAAATTTCTTACTGTTGTTAATTTAATATGATGACAATTATTTAGTAAACTTACAACTTTGTAATTAAGGCTGTAAAAAGATCAAACCGGATCGGTGACCTAGACCAGACCGAGACCGGACCAGACCGGATAGAATTCGGTCTAGTCTGGTCTAATTTTTTTATGGACCAGACCGAATGCACACATATTTTTTTTTATATGTATATATAAATAATAGTATATAAATTTTAATATTAATATTAATATAGATTAAGAATGGTAGTATAACATATTAATATATAATATATAATCTTATAATATTAATATATTATAATTTATAATAGTTGTAGTATAAAAGTATAAATTATAGTATATTTATATAGAGTATTAGTAATAACTTATAAGTAATAAGTATATTATTATTATTTAATATATTATTACTAATTTATCACTATTCACTAACATATAAATTTATAATATACTAATATAAATTATGTAATAGTGTTATTAGTCATAATTAATCAACCTATGATGTGTCGGGGTCCCCGCTTGCACTTGGGATCGTACGCAAAACGAGACGTCGGAGATGAGCATCACAGGGAAGTTCACCCCTCGTCTTATTGTGTACATTTTTTTTTTAGCAAAGAATAAAGGTTTTCGCAGTGGAAAAGGTCAAACATTTCTAAGTGTACATCACATGGCTTAACAAAATAATATTCCAAAATATTGCATAACTATTTATATAAACATAAAGATCATCCATAATCGTTCCTTCTTCCAAAACAACGGAAGCCCAAAATATAATAAGTAAATACAAAAGTTGCATAGAAGATTTTCCTTGCCCTCTCTTTCTAATCCAATGGCTCCTTTTTTATTTTCTTGAAATTTGGACCATAACGAAGACGGTCTAGATCCAAGATCGGTCCTACCTCATAACTCATCCCGAAGGATGACTTATACAAGCGTCCCATGTGGGGGAAATCATCTATGGCAAGGACCAAACAACACCCTGTCGGCCATAGGTCTGCCAAAACATACGTCGCTAAGAGTAGTGACTCCGCCACCCATCGGCCTAGTAAGCCGAGAGTCACCGGCTCAAAAGTACGGGCTTAGTCAGGCCTTTGGGGGTTTGTGATTTCATCCCTGGAATTGTACTCGACGGGGTCGTCATCACATGCAACTACTTCTACCATCCCAAAAGGGGGCGAGAGTGAAGAGATAAAGAGAGGAGGTGAGATTTCGGGGGAAATCTTAGTAAATACATTTATATCTTAACAAAAGCATTTCAAGTATATAGTTAAATGAATAACAAACAATCTTCTATTCATTATCATTATGGGACTCATGACTATATTTATGCACATGCTCATGCTCATACCATTTCTTTTCAACTCATTTTCTTTATTCTTTCATGTGTTTGCTTGTAACTTCATAAAACGAAATATTTGAAATTCTTTTCAAAATTTATTTTTTTGCAAATACTTTTCATTTTCTCTTATTTTAGGTGCCACTTATCATATCATCTCATATATGGCCCGAAAACCCATCTTTTCGTCATAACATCTTGTTAAACACCTCACGGTTCCCCTTCGCACCGTGTATTCTTGCTAGTTACCGTAGCACCCAGAGACCATATCAAACCTAAGTAGCTACGTTTCGTACCCTTTCGCGTTCTTCATCACTCGGCGAATGATCAATCACCGAGCAACTACAAACTTTTCTGTAGTAGTAAGGCAAAAGCCAACACCGTTCTGTGTGCATCCACTAGCTTTATGTGTGACTACACTTCAAACACCTTTGGAGCCATACATGGTCTGCAGACAATTCTTTGTCGACCTAAGAGCTTTCACTCGACTTTAGACACTTCTGAGTGAACAGGGAGTTCCACTGGAGTACTACCCTGTCCTAGCCTTTGGGGTTCTTATAAAACTTCAATTTTTTTCTTTCTTTTAAAAATATGTTGGCCTTAAAACATGGTTTTCGTGTTTCATGCATGAGACATGAGACTCAAGTCACTAAACAGGTGAAATATGAGACGAACATACATGTATTCTACGTCAAACTCTTTCACAAATCAAACACCATGTAATTTCGCTTCTTTTCTATCTAAGAACACTTATTGGGCCTTTCACACACCTAGGGGGGCTCGGCCCCTTCCCACTAGGGTTGGGCCGAGACCCTCCCTTGGTATTTCTTAGCATTTTCTTCTCTTATTCTTCTCTAAACACTCCAATTTAGCTCCAATAAAATAATTAAATATTTTTAACACTAAAAATATGTCTTGGCCGAAACCCTAGAACCTTTAGATTACTATTTTGATCACTTCTCTTCTCATCAAGATAGCCCACTCAATTGCTTAGGTGAAATCCACATATCATGCTAATATCTTCCTTTAACTTTTGTACTTCTAATTTCTCCAAATATTCAAATTTTAATCATAACATAGAACAATAGCTAAAAAGATAACTCAACCCAAACCTTGAATCCGAAATACATATAAGCACAAACCTAACTTTTTCAACTCCAAGTCAAATTTTAATCAAGCATGTATAACATCATCACTCATCATATTGATCATACCACCTTCTTTCTTGGTATCAAGTATTTAAAATCTGCAACATGATAAAATCTTTAATCTAGGATATTTAGACTTAAACATGGAATTTTGCCACCAAATAAACATTACCAAAAACATCATCCAACATCTTACTAGTTAACCTAAAGTCATGCATGCATTTTCCTCGTTCCCTTCATGTTGAATAAATCAACTAAAACCATACATTTTAAATTCTCAACTTTAAGAAATCATAAACTTAAGCATGGATTTCTACCTAACTAAGCATAACATCATTTTAGCATACACAAGCAAGGATTCACACAATACAAACAAATTCAATCAAAAGTATACTAAAATTATTAAGGGCAAGATAAGAATATACTTACAATATTCCTAGCTAGCTTAGGTGAAATCTGAAATCATATTAAGCATTTCATTAGATTACTTTAAGAATATAACATTTTTAAAGAAAAACTCTACACGAGAATATGGATGTGGTGTGTGTTCTTTTCTAAGTTTCTATACTTAAACTACTTAAAGATTTTATTCACCTCTTCAAGAGCAACTCTTCTTCAAGAATATTAGTTTCTAGATCCTTTATACTTAGGATATTTTGATGTTTAGCTACTTAGAAGAGATGAAGCAAAGTGAGGGTAAGGAAAAGAGTTTGAAGCCGAGAGGTGGGGAATGGAGTGGTGTGTGCGTGTGTGAGCAAGAAAGAAAGATAGACAAAAGGAAAAGGGCCATTCGGCCATGGGTTTCTAGACCCCTTAGGCCACTCATTCCCTATTCCAAGGATTGGCCCTTGATAGGTCTTAAAAGACACCTTGATTGACTTGTATCTCATGACTATCCCATGCCTAGATTTAGACAACACTGAGGTTGATTTTGTTTTCCATATTCCTAGCTATGGTCAGCGCCTCCATAGGGGATTTCTCTTCCCATTTCCTCCACATGACTCTTACACCTTTCCTCCATCACCTCAAGTATCATTCTAGGGGATTACCAAATCTTAATTTGGGAAAATGGACAAGATGGGGTTCGACTATGCCATCTAGTGCAAACCGAACCCTCTCTCAATCCAAGTGATCCTCTTCCTTCTCATGAGTCCCCTCACTCACTCTACTTGTCAAGTCACCTCTCATACATGTCATTCACATCTTTCTTACACAAATCTTTGAGATCCTTTCACCTAGATTTGTAAAATTCTTGGATGACCATAAAGGAGGCCCACGGCAAGCTCACACCCGGACCCCTCTTGGTTTTTCTTCTCCTTTTTCCCTTTGTCTTTCTCAGGACACCACCACTCACTTGTCAATCATCTTATCACTTAACCTTACATGATCTCATTTGTGATCATTGGTTTAGATTGTAAAAGATTGCCTAGAAAAGGGCCCCAAGGGTTTCGGCTAGAAGCCTTCACCGAATCCCTTCTTTTCTTATCTTCCACTTCCTATTTCATCTACAAGTGTCATCCATCTAGATATGATATATCCTAGAAAGGCTAAAATAGGAAATATCTTTGTTCTTCCCAATATATCCCAATGATGGGAAAATCTCATTATGAGATTTATCAATCTATCCTACCAACAACCTACTAGTCAACTCTCAACTACTAGCAATTTTTTTCACTTTCATCTACTAGTCTTGGATGACCCATTAGGATTTTTCTAGAGGTGACAAGTGTCTCTTGTGTTGGCTTGATGGGTCATGGGTCAATCTCATGGGCTTGTGGGCTTTTCATGTCTTTCTTGGCCCACTAACTCAAGTTAGGCTTCCAAGGCTTCAATCTCAAGCCTAAGCCTTCATCCTCAATTCTCAATATTATCAAATTAATTACTTAGTTAAAATAACAGGGAATGAAAATCTTGGGTTGTCACATGATGTATCACTATTAACTAATTAATAATTAATTTTCTTATGATTACATGTAGTAATTATAAATATTAATTATTAATGTTGTTTTTAACTATATATAAAGTATGATCAATGATTATTAATATCATTGATTAATTGATATGACTTATGAGAATTAAATTAACTAATCAATCTATGGGCTATATATAATATAGAATATTAGTTATAACTTATAGTATAAATATCAAGTCTATAGACTATAAGTTATAACTATATATTTTGTTTAATATTTAGATGGGATTATGAATTGACAATTAGTAAAGATGATTATTTTTTTAAGAAAGTAGTACTAGTATATATTTAATAATTTATAAACTTAGGCCAAACAAATATATTTAATTATTGCAAGATTTTTGATCAAATTTAATCCATTAAATCATATGGGGTACCCTTAGACCGAACTGGACCGCCCCTAAACCGAATTGGACCGGATCGGTCTGAACCGAATCCTATTCAGTCGGTCTAGGGTGGGAAAATTTTTGGACTGAATAGAATCGGTCCATATTTTTTCCAAACCAGATCGAACCATTTACACCCCTATGTGCAACAATTTAATTAAAATGATGAGTCAAATAATATTTCGGTAAAATAAGTTCAAGTCCCTTTATGTAAGATAGATTAACTGAGATCACAGTTTTCATTTTTTAAGATCCTCTACATATATATATATATATCCTTATACTTAAAAAGCATTTATCCTAATTTGAACAGTAATGAATAGCGTTAATTGTTTAACATTCATAATCCGAAAATACCCCTGAGCTATGCACGATAGCTTCCATGTATCTTGTAAATGCCCTTCGATCCCCTTCGGCTAAGCACAATCTCATTTAGAGATATGCTTCACTGCTGGCCATCCAGCCTCACCGCCGACTCCAGCACCTCCTCCATGCTCTGAAGAACAACCCCCCATCATTGACTACCCTTGGCAGGCCCTCCCTCAGCCGCATGCAAGCAAAATCTGAAATGGGTTCCATAGAACCCATACGGATTCTTCCACATCGCGCAGCTTTACCGCCAGCCATCCGGACTCACCGCCGACTCCAGCACCTCCCCCATGCTCCGAAGAACAACCCCCCACCGTTGACTGCCCTTGGCAGGCCCTCCCTCAGCTGCACGCAAGCAAAATCCGAAATGGATTCCATACAGATTCCTCCACATTGCACATCCATAAGCCTTCGTAAGTAGCCACCACAACCACCGTCAAGCACCATGACCACCCAGGACCACCCCCTTCCTCCTCCCCTTGACCCGAAACCCACAGCTCCTCCCTAGACCCACTTAGTGCACCCACGAAACCCACAACCTCCATTTTCATAACAACAACAATAAACTCTCAACAAAAACAACAATAACTTATAGAGACCAAACGAAAAGAAAAAGATGGAGAGAGAGATGAATCAGGGCTGAGAAGTCGAGACCGAACATGAGAAATCTGAGACCAAATGAAGAAAGAAAGAAGACGGAGAGAGAGAGAGAGAGAGAGAGAGAGAGAGAGAGAGAGAGAGAGAGAGAGAGAATAATCGCGGATAAGAAGAGGGAGACTTATAAAAATGTATTATTTATAATATTTTCATATTTTTTTATATATAAATATCTAAAAATGTTAAAAATTTATCAAAGAAATGAAAAAATAAAAAATAAAAAATCCCTAACACTAGGTGGGATCCCAGTCAGGATCCCGCAAGAGTTGACTTAGAACCACTCATGTTTTTAATTAGTGCCTTGTGTTTTAGTCTAATAGTGGCAGCAAATAAAAATAAAGGCACAAGATCAAAGCAAAACTATTAATAGTGATCACTGCAAACTTACTATAATATACACATTTGAAAAAAATTTGGTCAACTGCAAGTTATCAATTTCTAATTATAAATTGCAACATTTGGAGAAAAAAATAAACACCTTATTATTTTAAGTCTAATAATTTGGTAGAAATTTCTAGCCATATTACTAAAAATACTTGTTCAAAGATTCGGAAAATAAATTCTTAGAACATTAGATTTGTAAATTGGTGTTGATGATAGATTCTCAATTCTGTTGACATAGGAATATTTGATTTGTTAGAAAATTCTTATTTATTGCGAGTAATCTAGCTACCCCTTGAAGCAGGAAAGATTCTTAAGGAGATAACAAATTTAAAGAGATGAATTTAAATGTTGTACAATGTTTTATCCCCTCTATTTTTACCTTCTGTGAATATTTTGCTTTATTTTGATATTTTGTACAAATATATAATTGTTTGTACATTTTTTTCCTCTTTCAGCATTTGTTAATGATTCCTTCTTAATCATTTATTGAGAAGAAAAAATTTTATTTCTTCTTAATCATTTATATAATTATTACTGACTTCATGTCAATTTTAAAATTTAAAAGTATGTATATAACACGCTTTCCATTAGACACAAAAACAAATTGTTATTTTCATTAAGTATGATTCATGTTGAAACTTGGTCAAAATCAAATCGTTATTTATCTTTATTTATTTCTTTCCAGATCTCATGCATGGAGTCACTACGATTCTATTCCTTTTGATGACCAAGCTAACCCCTTCGCAGTGAGTTTTACATGATTCACACATACAGATTTTTACTCACAATTTTATTCATATTTGGTAGTTGGATTTTTGGAATTTTTGGAATTGGAGATGTAATGACCCGTGAATTCATTAGATTTTATGGGCTACTGACCTAGATATGGTTGTTAGATTTGCTTTTGACATTACTTATATATAAAAAATAAAGGATATTTGCTTTTGACAATACATTTTTGTGCTAAGTTAGAATTTTAAAATTCTAATCTCAATGTGGTTCATGTGGTTATTTTTTTACCTATGTTTTCCTTCTTCAATAATCCAACTCTATTTCTACAAGCAAATAATTTTAACCATCTCTATTTAGTTGTGGACAAATTTGAGAAAATAAGATGCTACTGACCTCGATATGATTGTTAGATTTGCTTTTGGCATTACTTTTATATAAAAAATAAAGGATATTTGCTTTTGGCAATACATTTTTGTGCTAAGTTAGAATTTTAAAATTCTAATCTCAATGTGGTTCATGTAGTTATGTTTTAACCAATGTTTTCCTTCTTCAATAATCTAACTCTATTTCTATAAGTAAATAATTTTAACTATCTCTATTTAGTTGTGGACAAATTTGAGAAAATAAGATGATGCCCACTTTTTGAATCTTGTGAGCTAAAACAGAAATTTTACTTTTATAATAAGCAAAATGAAATGTGCAAAGTTATTAGTAGAAAATATGGGGATTACATGGAGTGGGAATTGCCTGCTGAGATGTTTATATTCCCATTTATTGGAATACCCTTGAAGATGTTTCCGGTGGCCCACAAACGAAAAATAATAATATATTTTTACCTAATTCTTATTGAGTTTTCGTGCTCCATGTACTAAGGTGTCTAAACTTATTTTTGTTTTAATTACTAGCTTGCAATTTGAATTAATTATATTATTCTCATTCATTTTAAGTTTTTTTTACATTAGATGTTTATATTTTTTAATTTATTTTATAGTAATACGGAAAAACGTGCCTCGTATAGAGGTTTTTATTCATGTTTGTGTTCAGATTCGTTGTTTGGATTTCTGGATTTCTAGAATTGAAGATGTAATGACTCTTATGTTTGTTGTATTTTCTTGTTGGATTGTTCATTTCGCTATGTTAGTGAGGTCCAGTTTTGATATTACACTTTTCTGGTTGGTTAGAATTTAGAATTGTTTATTCATAATAATGTCTTTCACGAAGGTATTTTTTAACATGTATTTAATTTCTTTCACGTAGGTATTTTTTTAGTTGTATTCTACTTCTTAATTGGTCCAAGTATGTTTTTAAAAGTAAATAATTTAGCTTTCTTTGTTTGATTGCACAAAAATTCAAGAAAATGAGAAGACCACGATTTTTAAATCTTGTAAGTTGTGTTCTTTGATATGTGTTCTTTCTTTCTTTCTTTATTATTTTTAGATTTATTTTAGCTTTTCATGTGATTATTTGTTTTTTTACTTATTTTTAGTGCTCCATCACTTTAAAATTCAAATCTTTTAAGATTTTATTTATTATATCTATCCATGAATGGGGGCATGAGATGTCGGTTAATGTTACTGCTCTAGAATATTTTTGGTGATTTCATTCTCCATTTTTCTATTTAATTGGGGATTATTATGTACATTATGTTTCTTTTTAAGCATAAATTGATTAGCATTTTCTAATTTGGCTTTTCAGTTCAATATGGGAAGCATAGATTTGTGGGAAGTTAATTCCGGGAAGAAGTTAGCTTGAAGATATTTTCAGGTATGGAATATTGTGTGGAAGTCTTTTAACCTTCTACTGTTTAATTGATAGTTGCTCTATGCTTGCCATGTTGTGTTGTTTATGCTACTATAAATTTCTTTTGCTTGTTCTTTTTTTTTTTTTTTGGTTTCGCTTCTTCAATCTGTTCCATTTTTCCTGATGAAAAAACTTCATTGCACAGTCCTTGCTGACATTGTGTTTAAAAGTGAGGAACCCGATCAGGCTTCTTTGATCCATAACAGGGCTGTGATATATTCTCAACTCTTGGTCTTTGTGTGTTTTTGTCTGAAGTTCAACTTTATCAGTTGTTTTCTAGCATCGAGAATCTGGGATCCAATATTAAAGCAGTTAGGATTATTAGACATTCTCATATAAGCTGGGGAAATGATATTACATAAATCTTGTTTTGTTCTGTATTTTTTTTTTTTTTGGGGTTCCATGTGAATCTGATTGTTGGATTTCTCTGTCGCTATGGACAATTTTTGGCTGTGTTTGCCAATTGCTTGGATGTGCCTGTCCATTGATTTCTTTTCTTCTGGTTTATTATCCTTTCTTGAGAGTCGCTAGCAGCCAGATGGGTGCATAACTTTATTTGACACCCAACTTAGGTAAAAGTAAATAATTGAGGCCATTTGAAGTATTTCTCATTGAAGTGGAGGACATTAAATTGAAATGAGAATTCAAATTTACAATAATCCCTTCTTGTGCTTCGAGCAATTGAAATCTTAGATGATACCAAATCCATAATTTTTAATGGGTTCACTTATTGAATCACCTCATCTTCTTGCAGTTTAAATCTCTTAAATTGTGATATGAGTGAGGGTGGCAGAAAGAGTTATTAATTTATTATTTGGTTACATTTAAACAATGCAAAATCAAGTGCCAAGAACAGTTTTTGTCCAAATAATCTTTGTCCTATATGTTTGTATGACCTTTGAAAAATAGCGTTCTCTCAAAGCAATAGACATATATAGTGCATTACATGTCCTGTAGATTCTAGATATCTGAGGTATGCTCTTTGTCCAACCTCTTAGTGCATTACATGACCTTTGTACGACCTTTTAGTTTTTGTGGGTATTCCTATATATTTCTATTAGATGTCCGGCTTCTGCCAGTTTTAGATCTGATATTTTTTTTTCATGTTCTCTCCTATTTATATCCAATATATCTTCTGACGCATCTTGTCATGTTTTTACTAGAATGACTTGCTTCAGTCATTCTAGCCATTTGGTGTCATTATTAAGCTTGTGATGCTTCATGCAAAAAATAAGGTTGTGAATTAGCCACTACAATATAGACGATTTTTTTTTTTATTCATTTTGGTTTTTCTCCCAAGATAAATCTTGGGACTGGCATTTTTATGCCTTCCATGCTTGTAGGCTCTTATCCAAATGCTAGATATTCCTTCAGCAGTCAGTGCTCTGCAATTCTATGCCAATATTCAGTCAAGCATAAGGTATATATGACTTGTTTGCTTTTGTTTATGCAAATCTTGTGAGAAGATATTACATTTCAAAATTTCAGTATCACCTTACAAGACATCTCTCTTGGTGTTTTGCTAAAGTGGGAGGAATGTTTATATCCAATTTTTATCACATCAGGAACTAACAACAATGAATCAAAATACTCAAGGACGAGGAGATGAGGTTGGTACGTTCTTAAATGATATTTGAGAAGTCTAATTCATTTGGCTTGTCGATTTCTATGAAAAAAGCTGATAAATAAAGGAACTGTTCTTTACAAAAATAACTTTGATCTGATCTCGACTCGTCTAAAATAAATTTTAATATGTTCATTTCTTGGCTGTTTCTATTTTATGGGTATCTGTACTTGGGCTATGCCTTTTGAGTTATTTAATAAAATTATTGATTGCTTATAGAAAAATATTCAGGAAAAATTTATGTCTACCCTTAGCACCATGATTGTGAGGAAAGTGTTTCTTGAATGTTGACTGCATTTGATATTGCTTAATCAATACGCTTGCGGTTTTCTCCTCCTTTTCTCTTATTTACCTTTTCTTTTTCATCTTAATTGTTTTTTAAATGATCTATAATTTGCATGGTAGATTGTTATCTCCCCGATTCCCATTTTCTATTCCTCATATATTCTCTTCTTGCACTATGCTATCCTTTTTTTTTTTTTTGTAAGTAAAAGATAAGTTTTATTGATGATGGTGAAAAAGTATACAGGGAGTATACAAAAGAGCACCTAAGTACAAGCTAAAAGCAGAAAATTAAAGATAAGAAATCATGGACATGGTTCCCATTTAAAACAATAGTAGAGAACTATAACAATAAAGTATGCATGAAAAAATATTGTAACTCTGTGACGCCCTCAATTTACACTAAGGGTATTAACGTAAATTGGAAAGTCTGAGTAAGTAATATTAGGCTACTTACTCCATACGTATCGATCTTAAGATGCGTACACATATTCTTACTATCATGTATAATGAGACTTATAGCGGAAAGTGATCGAAATAAAAAAATTTATAAAATAAACTAGTGATCACATTGTAAAATATAACCATAATATTCACATTGTCACATTTATAATATCAGATTGTACTATTATACATAACCTATTTCGTTTTTTCAGTCTTCTAATAATATTACATATTTATCCAACTACCACACTAGAACCACCTCGGTTCCTTCTTGACTTCTGGAAATTCTCTCCCATAACGAAATCTATCCAGACTAATACAAAAGTTCCGATGAAGATAGTGCCCATATGGAGTTGTGTAAACCCTGCACACAGACAACAGTCCATCTAAGCCTAATGTCAGACAGCATCCGATATGTTTCTGTTCCTCAAAAAAAGCGGATGCATCGTGTCTCCATATCTCCATCAGTCGATCATAGATATCCATAATAGGGGAGTCAAAAAAATCAAAAAAAGAAAAATCAGAAGGTCCATCAGGGTGCCTCTGAGCTCCCTGAGACATATGGTCCTATATAGTAATTAAATTTTCCAGAAAGACACAAACATATAAAAGTGAGATTTCTTTAAACATCTCAGTAAGTATACTTATAACATAACAATGTATGGATAAAGTACAACATAAAACACATGACAAGATCATGATAAATGTATAACATATGAATTAACTTATGTGTCTCATGCGTATGAGTGACAAGCAAATGATTGGCTATTATTTTCTATGGACCCACTCTTATTATACTTAAATTCTTATTACTTGTAATATCTTTTGTAACATTGTGGGTCATACATTTTTCATCACCTCGACGGGCATTACGTATCGCTGTCCCCGCTGGGTTTTCTCAGCATGACGCGCCAGTTTAGCCATACATAAGCTCATCAATCTTTTGGGCGTTACGTATCGCCCTCCCCATCCTGAAGAGCCTCGTGTCAATCTTTCGGGCGTTACGTATCGTCATCCCCGTCCTGACACGGAATTACTTAGTATAGCGGGTGTTACGTATCGCCGTCCCCGCTAGTCATGTCAGTCCTCCGGGCCTTACGTATCGCCGTCCTCGTCGTGACACGACACTTAACTTATCACTTTTCCTTAACGTTTTTTTTATCGTATTCTCTTAAAATACACGTCGTGACTTGTGACGATATATATGTAACGAATTGTAATATACATGCAACCTTAGACTTGTGACATGCATGCTTTCTATTTTCGTAAAGCATATGACATAGAAAAGTACATCACAAAAGCTTATATGCACATATGTCACTTAAATGCGTAACGTCAAAACTTAGCAAATAATACGTATGTAATTAAATAAATTATTGAATTTTATTAAATCAAGGGGCTGACAGAAATCTTATAAAATTATTCTTAGTTTTTATTCCTTTTATTATATTCAACTCAAGCCCACAAATTTGCATAATTCCCTAATTTAATTATTTTTAAGTATTTCTTGAACTATCTTTATCTATATAAAACTTTATTATTATTATTTTATCTTTTTAAGATAATAATTATTAAAAATCCTCCTAATATATTATGTTTCCAAAAATCATCATATTTGTTAAAAAACTCATTCAAAACATTCACTAGAAGTTTTAAAAGTGAAGGAAATCTTCCTTTTTCAAGGGTTTCCTATTCTGTTCTGTCACTTACTCTCAATTTTGTCTTTCATAGAGTTCTAAACACAAATATTGTAGATATCTGTCTTAACTTTCCATATCATTTTGAATCACTCAATTTTGACTTCCCACTAAAAAGTTATGACTGTTTACTATAAGAGGGTAAATCTGTTAACTAAACCTCTTTGAGGTCCGAAAGTTACTAAGGTTGTTCTATCAATTTTTTATAAATCATGGCCTCATATTTTCACATATTCCTCTTATTATATGATCATAAAACATATTCATAAGTTACTAAAAATTTTCCTAGTATTTTTCCACAACAAAAATTACTTCATAAATCAAGAACATTTAAGCTACCTCATACATGATGCATAGGCTTAAACAAGCATCAAATAGGCATCAAAATAAATCTAAAAATTAAGCCACTTATTCCACACCAAGAGTATGTTAAGACATGCACTTACAAATTTTTTCAAGGCTAAAAGAGTAGTTTTGAGTTGATTTGCACCACACTTCTCTCCAAGACTCTCACTTAGCTTCTTTTTTATGTGTGTGTGTTGTGAGTGCAATTTCTTCTATTTTTCTTAGTTTTCTCTCAAGGAACTTGTGTGACTTCTCTAAAATGAATCAAAGGGAAGCTTAAGGGTCTATTTATAAGAGGGAAAAAGTTGCTTGAGGGCTGGAGAAAGCAGGGGTGTCTCGGCAACCCCTTTGGTTGAATGGGGTGACTTGTACCCCTAGACATTAGGCTTTATAATCACATCTAAATCTCATGATTTCTTAAGATTTTCATCTTATGGCTAAGCTTCTTCCATACCTGAAATTATCTCAGATCAATAGTTAAAAAAATTACAACACATAGATAAAAAAAAAACAAAAACAAAATCTGGATATATCTTGGATGAAATCAGTCCAGCCACTTGGCCTTTGGCTAGCTCCCACGATTTCTACCTCTTTTTTTCACCTTTTGCCACATGTTCCAGACCTCCTTGACACCCTTAGGACCTCTTAGAAGAATCCCCTTAAAGCTTGGTTGACAATTGGTTAAGAATGGAGGAAATAGTTGGCTGGTTTGTTTGGTTCTCCTCCAATCAGATTTTGTTCCCACTTCTTCCATGATTAGAAAAAAAATTTCTTCTAGAAACTCTTCCACCACCATATACAAACCTTTTCACACATATCTAGAAGATAAAAATGTAGATAACCAATTAAATTGAGGCTCCTAAAGTAGGTCGGTGGTTTGATTTATTTTCGGACTTCAGTTTACGCTCAAATCTGATCAGTCCACTTCCAGCCCAGTTAACACATTAATATACTTCGCTTCTTCAACATCTCAAAACATGAAAGTTTTAGATAATCCTCTTAGTGATCCATAAGATTTTGAATCACCTAAATATGAGGTCATATGAGAGAGATATCATCAATTTACCAAAACATGTTCTTCTAATTCGAGAACCCACTTTTAAACTATCTAAGTATTTTTCTACTCCACTTCCTATTTCTCAAATTTTCCTCTTAACCTCCTTGATAGAATTATTCTAAAGATGAAAGCTAAAATATTCTAATTTATTCTCTAAAAAAAAAAAATATTTTATCATAATTCTTCCTATTTCAATGACTACTTAAGGTGTTTCTAGTTTAAATCTTCCTCCCAATTACCATAGCTTTCCTAAAATTCCCTTAAGAATAAATAAATTTCTAAATGAATATATTACTAGGGATGTATATATATTTAAAAAAAAAAAAGGTTATTACAAACTTAGCCAATGTGCACTTCTTGTTTTCAAAGCATCGTTCGTTTCTTTCCCCCAAATTCACCACATTATGCATAGCAGAACCATCTTCCACACTGCTGTTACTTACGGACAGCCATGTATGTTCCTCCAATTAATAGGAAACACAGTTTTGTATTGTGTAAAATAAATAAAAAAAATTACACAAAACTTAGCATTAAAATAATAAAGTAAGAACAAATAATTACAATGCAAAATAATAATTATAAAAAATCATTTAAATGATATAATTATTAAATAAAATACAAAACACAATAAAATAAAATAATGACTTGGTTCATGCTTGCAAGAATAAAGTTTGGAATTTTTTTTTATTTAGTTCTTGTCCTTTTTGTGTTCAAAACATTGACTCAAAACTTTATTTACTTGATTTTCATTTTGGTGTGATCTGGTTTGACTATGATCAGTTCGTGTTGTTGAAAATTTTGGTATTATAACAATTCTTTAACCTTCTCTTGTCTGTCTTATTTCTAATGCTCCAATTTTCTCAGGTTAGTTTGTCGCGCCAATTAATTGGCCTTTTTAATGTTTTCTGTGATGATTTTTTTTGTCTGTTGTTTTTTTTTTTTTGCTCCCCATCTGCTTCATGGTATGCATGTTATAGTTTTCTTTAGTGTGAAAACATTTGGTTCAATTCGTTTTTTATATTAGCACAGTTGATTGTGATAATTTATTTTTGACTTTTTGGCACAACTTCCAATAGTTGTTGTTTTATTATGTTTTGATTTATTTATGGTTTAATTTTATTATGTATAACACATAATCTTAAGATTTTGTGCAAGTCAAGAGACAATTGAGTTTTGTGTAAAATTTCTATATCATTTTTTTTTTCTGTAAGACGTGTATGATATTTGGGTTTGAAAATGGACGGCATATGTACATTTCGTGGATAATTTAGAAGTCCTTGCTTTGTATGCGCTCCACAAAATCATAATTATTTCCTTCAAAAGCCTCTAGGATTGTTCTCATGGCTCGGTCTCGGATCCCTTAGTAGCTTCTTTATGAGAGGGTTGGATGAAAGGCATGCCCTTATCCCCGAATGAGACTATTAACTTTAAATTTGTATTGCTCTGATGTATTTTTCTTGGTTTGTTTGCTTCCTTTTTTAGGATTTACAGTTTTGTGAAAAAGTTGCTTCCTTTTGTTATTTTTTTCTTCTGATTTTGTCCTTCTTTTTAATAATGTAGTGTTATTTTTTCTCATTTCAATTTCTCTTTCCGTGTTCTATCTTCTTTACATTTCCTATGTTGTTTTCACCTTCGTTTAGGACTCAGAATTTTCCATGATGTGGACTTTCTGTTGGATAATTCAATCAACGCAGGATTCTCAAGGAGAGAGGTGATAAGAGGATGTGGGTCTGGGGCAAAATTTCTTTTTACCTCCTAACTATTGATTTCTAGCTTTTGCTTGAGAATTTGATTAATTGGATTTCTTTTTATTTCCTTTTATATGTCATCTTTTGGATGTGTGCTTCTAACTGCATTAATGAAGGATTTTCATAAATCATTATGAATGTTGCATTCATTCTAGACGAAGTTTTAGGTAAGGGAGTTGTGCAACGATGAGTTAGTGGGTTTTTATATATTGTATTCCTCTTCAATTCTTTTAGCAAGGTAGATTGGCTTTTTGTTTTGCTTTGTTAGCTTTTTCTTTTTGGATTTGAATTTTTTTTAAAAAAAATGTTTTCTTTCCTTATTTTTTTGCTTCTGATTATATGATTTATTTATTTATTTATTTAATGTAGTGTTATTGAGGCTAGATGAAGAAGACTAACACATACTAAAATAAAGGGCAGGGAATGATGAAGTCTAAAGGGGAGGGAATCATGAAAAGATTGATGCGTCCCAAAAAAATTGGAAACTATCTTTTTGGGTGGGTCAGTTCAAAGTCTTCATTTCTATTCTTTTCTTCCTCGATTGTCTCTGCGACCAAATTGTGGGTTTAAATGATTTCTCTCAACCTAGGATGGGCTTATTTTAATTATTTCACCAAATATTCCTTCCAGAAGTAAGAAAGACCACCAAGAATTCCCTCTACAATTTTTCCTCTGTTTATAGTGTTAATAATGCAATTTTTGACTCAATTTCCTTTGAATGTGTAGCAAGAACATTCCCGCATAGGTTTTTTGTGGGCCACTCAATTTACAAAGGGAATGCAACTTTACAATTGAGCCGAGGGCTCCAAAGTTCATCCCTTTGGATGTATGTTATATTGAAGCTATTTTTTTCATGATTATATTTATTGTTTATTGTTGTATATATAAAGGTTTGCATTTTTCTAAGATTTACTTGTGCAGTAATTGTATGCTTTGTTCTTTTCATGATTTTTTTTTTGTTTTGTTTTGTTTGGGAAACAATTGTAGATTTTAGGAGCCTTCAAGAGCAATTCCATCTTCAATGCTGGGTTTGGAGGCTCTTATAGGTAGCTTGAATGACTTTGGCTTCGATGATTACCTGAATGGTAATGAAACCCTTATAAGACCCTTTCTTCAAACTTCAAGTTAATAAGATGGATGTAGATAAGTATAGAAAGTTAACTTAAAATATGAGACTTAGAGAAGATGTTTTTTTTTTTTTTATTACACTCTGGCATGAGCTGGGATTTAAAAGCTTATTCCTCTTGGCGATTATTGCATAGCGTCATAACTCAGAGACTTTCCAACCTCTGGATTCATCATGAGATGGAAGTTCATCTTGGTGTTTTTAATGGATTGGTCTGCCCCAGTTTCATATGATTGAAATCAATTGGCACTTGTTGCTGTGTTTCTTGTTGGTTTTTTATTATGTAATTCCAAATTATAAATATTTTTTG
Source organism: Platycarya longipes (assembly GCA_036559045.1). Lineage (NCBI taxonomy): Eukaryota > Viridiplantae > Streptophyta > Magnoliopsida > Fagales > Juglandaceae > Platycarya > Platycarya longipes. The sequence goes on from CM071802.1 coordinate 36,974,911, forward strand.
CTTGATTATCTTCCAGCCAGTCAGATGCTTCAGTTTGTTCTTGCTGCTGGTGTACGTCAGATTGGAATAGAAGCAGGTGATGAAAAATTTGGTTTGCATGTCAATATTGTTTTATTCTCTTTTTTATTTTTTGATTTAATTGATTTTATTTGGTGACTTATTTTTTGCATGGCAATTTTGTCTTGCTTGCCAGCATATTTTTTAAGTTTCTGAACTTATTATAGAATAATAGCTTCTTTTTCTTGATATTTAGTGGGAAAAAAATTTCCAGCAAGGTCTATGAACCAAGAGGAAGTACGGAACTAGAGAAACAAGATATGCAGAAGGTCCTGAATTAATATCTTCGTATATGTTGTCAAATGGGGGTATCTATGCATCTTCGTCTCTTTCTGCATAATTTTATTGGTTTTATTTAATTTCTAAGCCTTTGGGAGGTTTTTTTTACTTTAAAAAATAGATCAGTTTTATTCAGTTCTGTCATCAACTGGCTATATAGACTATCAAGCTAAATATTTGTGCATGCCAGTATTATGATAGATATACATGACAAGACTTGTGGCCTTTTTGATATGGTATGTCTTCATAGATAAATATTGCCGTCATCATTTTTCAATGTTAGATTGGATATGTCGTATTTAGATTCGGAGTAAGATGATTTTTCTAACGTTTGCCTTTGAATTTAGTGCATATTTAGTTCTCAAACCTTTTTTAATATTTGAAAGTTTTTCACTTTCCTGCAATGGTTATTGGATTCGAGAACTGAGTCTGTTATAGAAAATGAGCATGTTGTTGAAGGTTTCAAGTTTATTTGTTAGGTTGAAATGAATTCTGATTGAAATTCGGCTCAACCACCCCTAAAGCAAAATATTTGGTTTTTTTAAAAAAAAAATTTATCTAACTATTCTTTTCATGTTTGATTGTCCTCCTTTACATTGTATAAGTAAACATAGTATTTTTCATCTTGATATGATATTTGTATTCTTTTCAATAAAAGTAATTTTTTTCATATATATTTTTTAAATTAGACAAACGTGCATCGCACGTTGGAGTCTAACTAATATATATATATATATATATACACACACACACACACACACACACACATATATATATATACATATTCTTATACTTGAATTGAAAAAAAAAAGTCAGAGCCTTTTTAGGAGGTAGATCTAGAGGATAGAGACGAAAGTTGCATGCTTTATCAACTAACTCCAAAGAAAAATATTAGTCTTATTCTTTTTCTTTTCAATTTTATTATAAACTAATTTTATTTTCTAGAGCTATGATGTAGTCTAGTATTGAACACACAATTTATATTTTAACTTATTTTATTTTTAATATTTTCAAAATTGAGTGTTTATTTTTATTTTTAATGCTTGCAATTTTCTGGCTAATTATTATTTGATCTATTGAATTTCAATGAGACCGATAGGAGATTTGAGATTTTAGTTTTAGGGTTAAGCATCATTAGTTAAGCAAAAATAAAGATACTTTATTGCGACTAATGTGATTTTTTAAGAAAAATTCAAATAACTTAATGACTCTCCAATTAATTAAATTCGCATATAGTTATGAAATTATTAGTTGGAGATATTTTATCATTAACATGGGATTATTGAAATTTAATAACTAGAAAGAATAAATTGTATGAAATTTGCGAAGTGAAATCAAACGCTCTAAATCTATTTTTATTATATTTACAATCGTAGATTTTTGTACTCTCTTTTTTTTATATCATGTTAAAGTATTTCAAATTAATTTAGATAGTAAAATTTTTTCATTTGGTTTTCAGTTTTCTAAATATTAATTAATTTAATATATTTCAATACTCAATAACATAATTAATCTCTATAGGTTTGACATTTGTTTTCTTTAAAATAATTTACTACTTATTATGATTTTGTATACTTACAAATATTTTTACAGAAAGAGTGGATTTCTAGTAGATTTTTCCAAGGAGTTGCTGGGATCCATGTTTGGTTACTAGAAAAGAAATGGACGTAGGTCTTTTGGTAGCTCTGTTGCAATGTTAAAATTGAGAAATTAAGGACACGAAATGAGTTGAGATAAATTTTAAGTTTTTGAATGTAAATAAGTTAATATATGTGTTTGAATATATGAAACAAGTTTAGATAAATTTTAACTTTTTATGTAAGTTAAAAAAATAGTTGATCTCATCAATAATTAGTTTGATATGGGTTATGGTGATTTGGTGTGCTTTGTTAAGATAAAAGTTGAAAGTTGAATAAAATATTATTTTTTAATATTATAATTTTTTTAAGATTTATCTATTATATTTTGTATAAAAATTTTAAAAGATTGTAATGATAAAATAAAATACTTTTATTATCCAAACACAATCTTAAGGTACGTTTGGATACTAAGGTAATCTTAGATGATATATGAACAATAATAAAATAATAATAATAATAAGAGTAATAATAAATATTAAATAATAGTGAATAGTAATGGGTGATCTCAACTTCAATATCCAAATATAGTCTATGACTTCTTAAGTTCTAATATTTTTTCACCATTATGCACAAATAAATAAGTAAACATATATTTTACAGCCACACAAATAGTTAAAAAATAATTTGATACAATCCAGGACTTTCAACCTAGTGGACGTTGTAAAGTATCAATTTGTATTTATTAAAGTTGCGTTTTGAAGATGAGGTGATCGTAGAAGATTTGAATTGAAATATGAATAGTAATATATTATAAGTCTCATTAGATATGTTTGGAATGTAATCTAGAATCTCATTTAATCGAAGTCCTCAAATCTTTAAAATTAGAATTGGCGCAATTTTGCAGAATTAGTACTAATATTGACAAGAGATAAGCGAATTGGTCGGTTACTTAACCAAACTTTACCACATAGGGACAGCAAGCAAGAGATGTGTTGCCGACTGAGGTAAATACATGAACTCAATTCAATTATTCTTTCCAACAAATGACTCTTATATTCGAAACCCATTAGAAAGAAGGGAAGAGGCAGTATACGAGAAACAGTATACGAGAAACAAAAATCATATATAACTCCCACCTTCATAAGAATAAAGTTTAGGCATTTTCGCTATCATTATAATTTTCTAAAATATAACTATCTCGGTTTCATATTTCATATATTTTTTTTTATAGAAAGGTTAAGGTATGTGTTTGAATATAAGTTGTAAGTTAAGTTTAATTTTTTTAAGTGAAGTTGAGAAGATAGTGGATCCTATTAATGATTGGTTTGAGATGAATTGAACTCACTCTAACAATTAAAGAATGACTTGAAATGATTTGACACGAAAATTGAATAAAATATTATTATTTAATATTATTTTTATTTTGATATTTGAAAATGTAAAGTTATTTATTGTATTTTGTTTAAGAATTTAAATAAGTTGTAATGATTAAATAGAATAAGATGAATTGGAATAAATTGAGTTTTAAATTCAAACAAGGCGCGTAACTTTTAATGGTGATGAGAGTTTTTTTTTTTTTTTTACAAGTTTCAATTATACAAGATTTTACATGCATTTTCTAAAAACGCCAGCTCGCCATTAAAAAAAAGTGTAAAAATATATAATTTTTTTTTATAGGATCTACATTTTATGTAAAAAAATAAAAAATAGAAAAACGTCTGCACGAACCTTGCACACATATAAAAGACATGTATGTTGTATTACTTATAATGAATACTTACGATACTTTTATAACTCATTTCCTAATCAACCATTGCAAATATGACACTTCATTAAAAATGAACTTCGATTCTGTAAAATTATAAAAATGTTTTAAGAAAGTTGTTACCTTGATCATTTACTAATTTTTAAACAGTTTGAAATACAATGTGATAGATTTTATCTTGTTGAAGTCCTAAATTCCCAAAATCCAAAAATTCATGAAGTCAAAAGGCTACAAAATAGAAATTATTTTCGAAGTTATTTTCTTTTGAAACATCATATTCTCATTTTCATTTCTTTTTTCTTTTCAGATTTTATTGAACACTTGGAGTTGGTGGGACTACGTTGGAACTTAGATTTTTTTCTTTTATTTCCTTTTTTTTTTTGTGATGTAGATTTATTATTATTAAATTATTCAAACTATTTTTAATAGTTTTACATTAATTTGTAATAATTTTAGACCAATTTGTGATATTTCAGAACTAGTAGTTAGTAATTTTATTAAGTTTATTTAGGGTTCAAAACTAGTTTTAGATTAATTTATATTTATAAATAGACATTATTTTTATATATTTTAGATTTTCAAAATTTGTATTTATTTTGCAGGTTTAGAGTCTGGACTGAGAAAGAGGTTATAGACTCACAAATAGTCAAAAAGGCCGGTAAAAACATGTTTTGGGCCCAAAAAAAAGGAAAGGGCCTCTAAAACAGAATATGGATTCAATTGGCGTTTATTGAGGCCCAAGCGTGGGAGTACGGCCCGTATTCCTTACACCCTCTCGACAAACAGATGGGGTCACTGCCCATGCGAGCTGGGCTCAGGTGCCGGGTACCAAATATGACCCTCGCCTAGGCAGATACGAGGGCTAGGACGGCCGGCTGAGTAATACTAGTATTTTATTTTATATTTTTTTTAATTGTAATGGGTCTTTCATCTGTCGTAAAAAATATTCAGGTTGCTCAAATATATATATATATATATATATATATATATATATGGTTGAATTATGTTTCCAGACATGAATAATAATATCTTTCCTACTCTTCTATTATCATTTTTTTTTAATTTGTTTAAAATTGATTTTTTATTTAATGATTAAAAAAGTGATTATTAATAAAATTATATTTTTTTTAGTTTTTCAATGCCACAACTTTTAGTGTGCATGGTAAGGTTGGATCGTTTGGCTCAAGCGACAAAGACTAGCCGGTAAAGGGAAGGATCAGTACGTATAGAGTTGTGAATACAAATACATACAACATTCCCAATATTATCCTTTAAATTAGTGTTAATGTACTGAAAATTTTAATATAGTTAGCATATTACTGGAAAACTATTAATTATGATCATGACCATCCTTTAATTATCTTCTAATAATTTGATATTAAGGAGTTTAGGAGAAAACGGTATTTAAGGAGACGAAGAATAACATTTTTCAAATTAACTTTAATGTGGCATTTCATGATAAAATGATTCTTCATTTTTACTCTTAAATTGAAAAATGAGAGCATATCTTAATCTATAACCTAATAAATATCACAAGAGACGTTGTTATCAATATGATCATCTAGAACCTGATCAAATGTTTCCATCTCCCCAAGTATATACCTCTCTCACAGACATTCCCTGCAATCAATATCAGAGAAATTAAATAAATCTGAAAGGGCATGCTCATGTAAATATTCCATGCACACATGCATGCACTTTACAGCTAATGAAAGTAGAACATGCATGTTACGCCCCAAATTGGGCATGATACTTGAGACACAAATCAAATTTTACACATTCACTTATTATGATGATATCTAATTGGTTTCTTCCTCCCTTCTAAAATTTCTATTTGATCCTTACATCAATGTTTCAATCTAGCTAATTTTTTTTTTTTTTTTTTTAGAAGAGAACGGTATCCTAATTTTATTGATAGCCCTTACATGTGGTAGAGAAAAACTGTGATTATAAACCAACACTACAGAAAATTTGGACTTTAGTGACAGGCAAAAGCATTATAAAAAAGGATCAAAACGTCACGAAAGACTTTTAGTGACAGTTAGAAACCATCACGGTAACTGTCATAGTAAGTGCATCACAGATAAGTATTTGTGACACTTTATTATTTAACCGTCATAAATTTTTTTTTTTTTTTTGTGATGGTTAGTACCTTTTCGTTTGATGTAATGTTCAAACATTAGAACAATTAGTGATGGTTCAAATGTGTCATCAAAAGTCATGTTCGAACGTATAACATGACGTTTGAACGTAAACCCATCTGACTGACATTCGAACGATATACTACTTCGTTCGTTTCTCCAATGTTCAAACGTTATTACTATCATTTGAATGTTAGTCACATTTTGACGTTCGGACATTTCTAAACCAACATTCCAACATGACGTATGAGTATGTTCAAAAGTTTGTTTTATGAACATTCGAACATTTTGTCAGACATTCGAATGTTAGTTTCATAAGCATTCGAACGTTTTGGTCTGTTCATTCGAACGTTGTGTGGTATGTTCGAATGCAGTTAAAATTAAGGTTCAAACGTTTGATGTGCACATTTGAACATACTTGTCAAAAATTGTAAATTCTAATAAAATTAAAAGGCATAAAAATTGTATCATATTATATAATCAATCTAGCAACTTACAATATCTTATAGCATATCAAAATTAGATACTAAAAATTCAAAATAATAAAAAAAGATAAAATTTATCATTTTTTTTCTTGTCCACCGCGATCATGTTGTAGTGACATAACACGTTCCATCTAGGCCGCCATCTTTCTCTACACTTGTTTTTAGACAGTAGTGTACATGTTTTCCTTATACTCTCTCTGCTGCTCTGCACACACATCTCTAGATCAGAATATCGCTCTGGGAGAGACTCCAACTCTTGCTGTCTCAACCACATAATCTCATTTTCTCGTCGTACTATTTCTAAATCTTTGATGAGATTATTAATCTTTGAGATAGAGGAACTCATGGAGGATGAAGAACCAGCCGAATGCTTCACTGAACGTCTCAATCCTCTGACTATGCTAGACTTAGCCCTGAGCAGTTTTGTGAATATGTTTATATCATTAGGAAATGATTCCCCAAAAGATGAATGCATCTCCAACATTCTATCTTGCAATTTGAAAGAAAACACATATAAAACAACAAAATTAATTGAAATATGAACAAAAATAAATTATTCAAATATTGGATAATTAATTTAAATTAATATCGCTTACATAATTTTTTGCAACGGCATAATCCATTCCATCCATTCACTATGTTCATTGGTGTGAGCAGCAGCACAAACATGAATGGGGAAAATTTTTTTAAGATCATCACGTTTCTATCAAAAACACATTAGCAATTGAGAAATTTAATATTAGTAATTAAATAAAAATAATTATCAGAAAAATAAATGAATTTTTATAAGTTATTAATTATCATATTCTCAGTAAGACAGTAGAATGACCTTGAATTAGTACGATGGCGGACGGTGAGAGCAGATCTATTATGTACTTTCGTCGAACTTAAGTTCTACAAAATTAATTAATGATGTTATTGTTAATTTAGAATGGATACAAATGTAAATAACTAACTAATTTAGAATACTTGATAATCAGGGCTTGCGAAAAGATCACAACACTTTACCCAATCATCTAATTTCATCTTCTGGAAAGGAAACTTCGTGGCCTATTCCAACGTTTGAAATTTCTTGAAGTGCTCATAACATTGACCCTTATGACGTTGGAATAATATAGCCGTTAGTTTGTTTGCAGTTCTCACATCTTCGATATAAGTAAAATCAAGGTTGAATTCATCTTAAAAAGTGAATTAAGTAATGATATACTTATTGATGGAAAAAAATATAATTATAAATTTATCTCACCAGCATACGGCTGCAAATGTGATCCTTAACTTCATTAAAAACATCTCGTCACAGCTGGTGGAGGATGCAGCTGCTGCACCAGCTCCGCTTTCAGATGCTGATGCTGGCATGGGGGTATCCTAGACTGGCCTAGTTCACTCTACATGCAATCACCATGTCGACTTTGACTCAAGTAACGATACTGGATCCAAGCAAGAGGGTCATCAACAGGATAAGAATTTCTACATCCTCACTAGCAGAGGCTGGGAGGGGCCCAAAATGTCAGACATGTTTTGGTAGAGTACGCTTGAAGGTTTCTTCTGCATATTGCATCTCATTGTTGCACACAACGTGGATCTCCTTGCACACACATCGACATTCAGGTTGGCGCGTGGAGAACTAATTGACCTTCCATGGGTAATCTTTGAGAGGATTCGCTATGAGTCGTGCATTGTCTCGACAGACAACCTCCCCTATGGAGTCATCATCATCCAACTACTCCTGTCTGTACTGTCTGTAGGAGTGTCACCTCAGGTCTCGGAGACCATGCGGCAGCAGATAGGCCCTATCGACATCCACACGTATAAGCAAAGTCGGGGACAGAGGAGGCGTGTGCCTTCTCTTGTAGCAGATTTGGTTTCACCTGCCTAGCGTCAGATCGACACAGGAGATTCTGCTAACATTGCCGAGACTAGTCGGCAGCCTCAGAGGGGACATGCTGTGGGTGGGGAGGTGCCACTGGCTTGGATGGCCGACATGTTGGGACAGCTGTAGGCGCATATCGATCAGCAGCTCATTGCATAGACTGCTGCAATCACTGTGTATGTAGATGAGCGTATGGAGTAACTGTCTACTAATATAAACACCTTGCGTGTTAAGGTTGAGACTTTGGCTGATGAGATCACATCATCGAGAAATAGGCTATAGTCCAGTGATTTTATGTTTTTTTTAGTCTTTTTGTATTTTATTTTTAATTTATGTAGTAGACCAACTGCTCATATAATGTATATATTATTTTTTTTCCTTTCTCAATTTTTTTTAATATTAGTTTATCTAAATTTAATTTTAAATCATTGTACTTCATATCTTCTACAGATTAAATTATTTTATAATTCAATGGAGTATAAAATTTGTATAATATTAAGAAGGCCCTGTTAGAATAAAATCTTATTTTAATTTCTTTACATATTTTTTATTCATATTTTAATCATTTTAAGATATTTAAAAAAAATTATTATCAATATACCAATAATCAAATCCTACACTATTAAGCAAAGAAAAAAAAATTAAAATGTAATAAAATAGTAAAGGTGTCAAAATAAGGTGTAAAAGTATTTTTTTTTTAAATTAAATTAAACGTTTTTTAATATAGTTCAAATGTTGGTGCCAGAAAAATTCACGTTCGAGCGTACTTAATCTTATTATTCAAACATGCGCTCAACATTTAAACGAAAAATCGTCTAAATTTGAACGTAAGAAAATCTAGCAATTATCTTTAGTAACGGTTCAACTGTTACCAAAAATAAGTTTTGGTAATAGTTTGAAAATCGTCATAAATCTCAAACCGTCATTAAAGCCTAAATATGTTATAGTGCAAAAACTTGGAGATTACAAATATTCAAAAAGACCAAAATCCAAGCATACAAAAACTCTAGACACCAAACCAAATTACAAGCTAGATTCCAAAAACTACATAATTCCCGGGGCACTTACCCTCTTTAATTTGTTAATGAAGCCAAGCAACTATGCCATCCCCACCCCTAAATTAAAGGGGTGGGCCGAGTAAAGCCGTCGATCGCGCGGTACACCTTCTTTTCATCTCTCATGTGCCCATGTATATTATCTAGATCATAACGTACGTAAAACACCATAATTAACTTGCATGCTCACACCCATAACAAACCTGAATAAAATACTATACCATGACTAGCTACTTCTGTAAGATTGGCCAAATCCAATCTATACAAACCTCTTTAACTCTCGAGGAACATGACCCGTGTCCGTAAGCAACTATTCTCCCCCAAAGCACCTCTTCTCGCCAGGTAATCTTCACTTTATTAATCACTTTACTCTTGAAAAATATAATTGTTGAATGGAGAAATCAACCCGACAAAGGCCCATTATTCTTATTGTTCTTGGTGTAATCAAAATTGCAGGCAGGTTCATAATGGCGCCAAGATTTAAAGTAGAAAAAAAAAATCTTCTTAAATTACCAATACCAACTATGATTATTTTTTCTATTATCAGTTTTCCTTTTAACTCTTTCTTTGCTCTTGATCTTCACAATCCAAACACTTTTTTTTTTTTGATGATCAAGTGATCAGAAATTTAATCATGATTTGTGATACATGATTTGTTAGTACTACTTACGTTCAGCATGATAATTGTTAATAGGCCCCTTAAATTATGTTTTATACATTGAAAAAGTATCTTATAATATATATAGCATAACTTTCTGACTTTACAGCTTGTTGATGTGTCAATTAATAGAAAATGGAGAGATTAGGGGAAGCCTGATTGGAATAAGCTTCGGTAGAGTAACATTAAAAATAGTATCCTAGATCTTCCCTGCAGTTGCGCTGACATTGGAATAAGCATCGGTAGAGTAACATTAAAAAATAGTATCCAAGCATCGGTAGAGTAACATTAAAAATAAGCATCGATTGGAATAAGCATCGCTAGAGTAACATGCTGACATAGCTTTTGCATATAATGGATATAATTCCAACTCCATTTTTGAAGTTCATGAGGTACTTCTAATATTATTTGTCTCCAAGTTTATGCCTGTCATTTTTTCTTATATTATTATATGTTGAACTAACGATATAATATAATTTAAAAAGGGTCGGTTGGCTAATTATGCCACGCTCGCCCTTGACTGGAGAGTGCTGTATGGCTATCGATCAAGACATATCGCCGACATAATTTGTCGAACATTATCGGGGTTGGCTCGGTTTGGCCGGCCCTCCTTCCTTTAAAAAAAAAAAAAAAAAAAAAAAAAACAACACATTGAAAATAATTCCCAAGTTTTTTTTTTTCATTTTTTTGCATAACGATCACAACGCTAACAGTTAGCACGTGAATAAAAGTAAATAAAGAGTTATAAGATCTAAAGAAAAAGTAAGATATGATTTATTTTTAAAGATGAAATGAGATTAGATGAGATAAAAATTTAAAAAAAATATATTATTGTAATATATTTTTTTAATATTAGTTTTGTTTTGATATTTGAAAAAGTTATTTTAGAATTTAGAAAAGTTAAATTATATATTCTATTTTATATAAAAATTTGAAAAAATATAATAATAAATTTTAAAAAAAAAATGAAAAATTTTAATTTTATCCCCTAAAACAAATAAGACTTAAATATAGCATATAGATATGAGTACACTATAAGATTCTAAGAAAAAGTTAAAAATACAAAATCTAGCTTTTGTTTCAAACGTGCAAACTGCAAAGCAATCAAGTGATCCAAGAGTAATTGGGTGCTGCATGCATCTCAACAGTCAAGATAGGATCAGCAGCCACCCACTAACGGAACGAATCAAAATGATGGAATTCGCATATTCTGGAATCTCGAGGAGGACTTATTAGGACCACGCGCTCATGACTAATTAAATAGAACGATAAGGAATTAGGAATCGGCGCAATTATCGCATGCATATATACTCTCATTTTTCAATTTGAGAGTACATTGAAGATAACTAGAATCATTTTGTGAGGAGTGGGGACCCGAATTAACCACGGCCTCCTCCTGGTCGGTGTGCTATATCTTTCACTTGTTTATTTTGCTAAATTTTATTACGTACTGATCATATGCATGTGTAGAGTATATTCATATATATATATATATAGTTTAAATGGTAAAATTTAATCTTCCTGTAAGTACTTTACTAAGTTTATAATCGATCCACAATAATAACGTCCTTGACCAAGAAGAAATAGACCACATAATCTATAATCGCCCATATACGTCTCATCGTCTCTGAGAAGGGATCGAAAAGATGAATAAGCAGGCTCAAATTAGTTAAAAACCACGTGGACCCCTCTAATGAATTAGGTAATTAAAATGATGAGAAAGATACCTCATTATTGAACCTTTGAGTTGTGCAAATTAGTTAGGACAAATCGCCTGAAGAATGGATCGCAAGTGATCACTATCTTGAACAGCATCATATGTCTAATTATAAATAGGTACAGTAAATTCTCATTCATTAATTACCTTAAGAAACATTTGGTTGTCGTCTTGACTTTCTGGCTAATGACTTCCTCAAAAAATTCGTGCATATTGCAGGTTCATATATACTTATCTTATGTACTAATAATTAAGGGGATGTTTCTATACATATTGAATTTATCCATTGTGCAATGGAATGTACATATCAATTTTGATAATATTGATGTATATTTTTTATTGCTCTCCAGGTTTCAAATTAATCGTCGAGGAAAATTAATCTTGCGTCATATATATATATATATATATATATATATATATATATATATATCTTCCATTGTCCAATGATCAATGGCTTTTTAACAATTGATTTACAGCTGATCATCCGTCGATGGTTATATATTGAGGAATCTCCACAATTTGTACGTATGAAATCATGTGCTTCCGATATTTTTCAACTTTGTGATCATTATTTACTAAATGGCCGGGGTTGACACGTCGATCTTTCCCAACTGCTCCGATTGTAATTGATTCAATTCTTCGGTTTTTGGCCAAATAAAAAGCCTACCAGGGCTAGAATGCGTGCAAAGAATAAATAGATTTGCGAATTAGCTCTTTATCACCACATTAAATACACACCTAGCTAGCTAGAATGTGGAAGCTTATATAATTACTACACACGTTGATCAATGTGGGGTGATTTCAAATTTGTAAATGGTATAACTCATCATCACGAAATATCAAAATGAAAGTGTGGAGGATGTGGCCGGTATTGATCAACATCCACTACAAAAATAAATTGCTTATTTGCAATCAGTAATTAATTCCTAGAAAATAATTATTTACATTCAAAATTAATTGTAAATAGTTTTTTTATCCTAATTAATTAATCGCAAAAATCGTTTTTCTTATAGTGATCAAATTATTAGATTATAGTAGACCAAGATATACTCTCATTTTTCAATTTTATCATGATGAAAAATGTTATTTGCCTTCTCCTTAAACATCATTTTCTCATAATCTCCTCGTCAAGTATTATCAAATTATTAGAAGATAATTAAAGGATGGTCATGATAAATAGATTTTCTTAATCAGGAAGATAAATATTCTAACATTCACAAAGAATTTATATAAAAAATAATCTCATAAATTGATATAATTTTATATTGTATAATTTGTCAAATTGTAAAATTATTTTTATTGTAAAATTGATATATTATTTTTATATAATCCAGCCTTTGTGGCAATAGCATGCACTCCTTCTCTTCTAATAATATGCCAACTAAATTAAAATATTCTCATAATACGTACCGCTTCTTCCCATTAACCTTTACCTTGGCTCTGAAAAAGTGGTGGCCGGATTGAAAAAGTGGTGCTAATGTATATTTATATAACGTAAAGAAACTAGTGATTAGAACAAGAAACTTGGCCACGACCTCTGTGACTAATTTGGGGCTATCAAGAGCAACAACATGATGATGATGGCCGAGATCGAGATGACCAACCTGCAAACACATGATCATGAATTAGGCGATGACGGCCGTCAGAGAAGAACCGGTTATAAATATATACTTCATCATCATGTATAGCATAATATGATCTTCTCTTTTTATTTTTTTCTGATGTTTTTGCACCATCATGATTTAGGTAATGTCTGGAGCGCAAGTGCGAGGATGTTTTCAGCTGTAATCGGGAGTGGGATTCTTCCTTTAGCGTGGGCTATGTCTCAACTCGGTTGGATTATTGGTCTTTTTGTTATGCTCTTCTTCTTCGCTGCTACTGCTTCTACATCTATTATGCTATCCGCATTTTATCAACCCAGTAGTACTAGTTCGTCAAGAAGCAACTACCATACTTATCTAAAAGCCGTGAGAACAATTCTGGGTAAATATGGATTTCATATCTCCCATGGAATATTAAGTTCATGAATGAATTTATTATGACTTGGCATAGATTTAAATTTTTCTACTTCTATTTTCCTAGGTGAAAGGCATACCCTGATGTACAGATTTGTTCTTGGCCAAAACCTCATTGGAATGGCAATTGGGGACATAATAGCATCATCCTTGAGCATGATGTAAGTTTGAATTTAAGTACTAGCTAGAATTTCAATGTTGGATTATTCATATATAATAATATACTAGGTGATAGTTTAGATGATCTTGCATGTATGAACTATATATGCTAATTCATGACTCATGATGTGTATGCTTGCTGATTACAGGGCACTCGTGAGATTTCATTGCTTCCAAGTGGATCACGGAAAAGATGGATGCCACATGAACATCAATACTTTTATGATTTTTGTCGGCGTCATTCAAGTAGTTCTGTTCCAAGTTCCTGCCTTTGATCAACATTTTAACCTTTCCTATATTGAACCCTTCCTGTCCTTCATCTATTCAACATTTCTTCTTGTTCTTGGTGTTGCCAAAATTGCAGGCAGGTTCATTATTTCACTTTACCATTTTTCTAAAATCTAGATAACATTTATCTTAAGATATAAATACAAGCGTTCATAAAATTCATGATTTTCTTCAATCTTTCATAAGATTGCAAATATAATTTCTCGAGTCCGGCGCCCCTTAAAAAAAATTCCATTAGGAAGTAAAGAGCCAAGAGGAAACTCAGAATCCATGAAGTTTGATTTTGACCTATCAATGGTGTCCTTTGGGGATAATTTTATTTTACTTCACAATCGTCCAAACAATTTGACTTTGCTTGTTGCTGTGTCAATTAATAGAAAATGGAGAGATTAGGGGAAGCATGATTGGAATAAGCTTCGGTAGTGTGACATTAAAAATGGTATCAAAGATCTTCCTAGCAGTTGCTGACATAGCTTTTGCATATCATGCCTACTCCAACACCATTTTCGAAGTACAGGTACTGTATTAATATCTCTCCAAGTTTATGCCCTTCATTTTTTCTTATATGATTATATATATGTTGAACTAACGATATAATATAAATTAAACAGGACAAAGTTGAGTCCCCACCATTGGGATTGAAGAAAATGAAGAAGGCCATTATCCTTAGCTCTGCCTTGATGACCTTTCTGTACATGCTTTGTAGCTGTGCGAGTTATGCTGCTTTTGGAAACGACGAGACACCTAGAGATCTCCTCGCTGATTTCGGTTTTGATTTTAATAACGTATATATAAATTGGCTGCTTCTCACGGCAAATGTTGCCTTGCTCCTCCAGAATATTGGTGCATACCAAGTTCATTCGCGTGCACTCTCCCATGTGATTGAGGATGCAGTAATAGACAGATTTCCTACTCTCATCACCAGAGAGATCATAATCCCATGTTTCGGCCCCTACAAACTCAAGGACCTCTTCCTACTGGTTTGGAGAACAATCTTTGTGGTCACAACCACTAGCATATCAATGCTTCTGCCGTTCTTCAACGACGTGGTTGGACTTATTGGAGCTTTAGGGTTTTGGCCTCTCACAGTTTACTTGCCTGTACAGATGTATATAGTGCAAAAAAAGATATCAAAGTGGAGCACCCAATGGATTCTTCTTCAAATCCTGAGCATCATGTGCCTCATCGTCACCATAGCAGCAGCAGCGGGCTCTATTGCTGGGTTTGTTCTTGATCTGGAGACTTGAGCCCTTCAAGAAAAACGACCAGCTTGTTTAATCCAGCTTGTTTTATTAGTTCCATAAAAACCGGGTTTGGTCTATATGTCATGTAGTACTGTTAATTGACCTAAAATAAAGCAAGCAGAACTTTGTGCTGAGGACTTCAATTAATTCATTCTTGCTTGCGTCCATGAATTGGTCGTCTCCTTAAATACTATAGTTTTCTCATAATCTCCACATGCATTATGAAACTACTAGAAGAAAATTAGAGGATATATGGTCAAGATAATTAATAGGTTTCCATGAGTAATATGCTGACTAAATTAAGATCTTTTTCATAAACACTACTTTTTTTTAGTTAGTTATATGCTGGCAGTATGAAGCTTCCGACAGAAGCTTTACTCCAGTTTTACCGCGCCTTTCTTTTCTTTCTTTTTTTTTTTTTTTAATTAAACATCGGACTCACATTCCCACATCGATCGGCTAGGTACGCAAATGGGTTCGGAACCCATTTTGCCTGTACCGAGGAGTACTGTTTTTTTATTGATAAGCTGCGGAAATATCACGTGTATTTCAGTTCACAACCCTACTCATAATCATGACTTGAAATACATGATTTGTTGCTAATTATAATATTCGTTAAGCATTTTTTTAAGGCACATGACCACCACCACCGCATGGGGTGGAGTGGGAGGGAATGCCCTCGCGCTTCCTACAATCCGTGTTGACTTCATTCTCCTCCGCATCGATATCATCGCGCAGAGAGAGAGAGAGAGAGAGAAAGAGAGAGAGGAGTTGATCTCATGATGGGGTAGCTTTTTATGGCTTCTTCACAAGCTGGGGGATTTCTTCTAGCGACAAGGCGACAAATAGACCTAGAGGGACTCCTGCATTTGTCTCCTTTTTGGACATAATCTTCTCTTTTGGCTCATTTGTGCGCATGTGTGTGTCGTGCAGCTTGTAAGGTTTGCATATATCTTCTTCTTTAGCATCAAGCTTGACGTTACCTAACAACTAATCTTTGATTCATTAGTTTAACTTTCAACCAATCACACTAAAGCTTAGTGCTTTGATTCACCGACTGAAAAGTAAACATGTTTGCTTACTTTTTATAAAGTAAGACGTCATAAATGAACACAACATGGCAAATCCAACGGTGAAACAATTCTCAAAATTTCAAAATTTCCTTCGGGAAAAGATAAAGATTATCCTATACTTGCATGACAATGTTCTTGGGCAATCCATCTTTTCAGAGTCAACAGGCTCGGCTCTTCTATTAGATAAAATAGGCAATTGTCTAAGGTCTTTAATAAAAAAAAATTAAAAAAATATATATATTCAATTAAAAAAAATTAAAAAAATTAAATAGATATTATATTACTATTAATTCTAAAAAATATCACACTTAATAATTATTTCAAGTACTTTTATTCTAAGAACATACTTATATTTTGACATTATTAATTTAATATATAATGTAGAAATTATAAATAACAAAATTTAATTTTTGAGTATTCTTAAAATATTTTTGTGTAATTCTTTAAAGAGACAATGACCTACTTTTTTCATAATGTGTAGGTTATTTATACAACTTTATTTATAATAATAATTATAATTGCTTCTAAGACTTGTTTAAATAGAATATCTTGAAATATATATGAATAGTAGTAAAATAATCTAAATTAAGATATTTTTTATTTTTTTTATAAGAGAGAAAAAGTTGAATTTGAGAGTACCAAAAAATAATTGAGAACATTTATATTCCTAAACAGTCTCTAAAAGTCTAAACTACGTCTTGTAAAACTAGTTAGATTTGATAAAATACTATCTAAATTGAAATTTTTCTAATAAAGATGAAGTTAATTATTAGTTAAAAATGTAAATAAAATAATCAATAAATTTGGCAAAGCAATTGGAATTATTTTTATATAAAAATATAATGTAAAAGTTAAAATTAATTTTTTTTTTTTTAAATAAAAAAGTCTCAAACTAATTTTTAGCCTTAGGTCCCTCAAACTATTGAGCCGGCCGTGAGAGTCAAATTAGCTTATACTTGAATTAGATGAGAAAATTCCTACACTATAGGCCATGAGAGATTATAAAACCACATTATAGTTCTACCGGATGTAGGCATCATGCTCATAAACCACGAAAATCATCTCTGGGTCTCTCTTATTTACTTTTATTCACTTATTTTATATTATTTTGTAAATGAACGCGAAGAGTATCGTGCTTATATTCACATGAGCCAAATAACCAACGTGAACCCGCGGAAATCATTCCTTTGTCCTTTCCGGTCTGTCAAACAATTTTAGGTATTAACATACTCAGTTATGTGTTGTGCCAAAGCGTTTTGTTTTAATATGAATAGTACATGCATATTGATGATCACCAATTCCAGTAAATTGTGACGGCCCTTATCTTTATATGTAGGCATTTTAACATCTTGGATAAGTTCTAATTAAAATATAATATATATAGAACAATACATTTAAAATAATTGCTAGGTTTTTTTACTGGTTAACGACAATGCTAACATGAGTTAGCGTATAGATAAAAGTAAATAAAGAGTCACTATTTGAAAATTGGGTATTTGTAATAAACTATTTTCTGTCAATATAATTATTTACTGTAAAAATTAGTAAAAAATAATTATTTTAACAGAAAATAATTGGTCATATATATTAAATTTTCTTATAAAGAATTATAAGATCGAAGAAAAACTAAATATTATATAGCATGTGGATATAAAAACTCGATCTATAAGATTCTAAGAAAAAGTTAAAAATACAAAATAAATCTAGCTAATTTGTTTCAAGCGTTGCAAACTCCAAAGCAATCAAGTACTGATCAAAGAGTTGGGTGCCATCAAGATAGGTGAACCCACCCGCTAACGAAGTTCGGAACGGAATAAAATGGTGGACTTCGCATGCATTTCAGTATGTTATTTTCTCGAATCTCGAGGACTTAATTAGGAGCACCCACTCATGGTATAACGGAACAGGGATTCATGAAGTGGTGCTTTTTTTTTTTTTTTTTAAGGATCGAAGTGGTGCTTTGGGAGAGAATAAGTTGCTCATGGACAAGTTGCTTAGGGACAAGATCGGTCAGCTTTCACGGGTTTGTATGGATTGGATTTGGCATCTAACCGTACTAATAGCTAGCTAGTCATGATGGTATAATATATTATTCAGGTTTGTCATGGATGCAAGTGTTTTTCTTTTTAACTGTTATGGGTGCAAGTTAATTATGGTGTTTTACGACAAATATACATGGACACAGATATGTAGGAGGTGTACGCGCGCGCGATCAACGGCATTACCTTTTACATTTTACAGCGCTTCCTCGAAAGAACCACTCAATTTATTACAAACACAAAATAAAGCAGCCATTTTCGTTGGAAGTTTCCGTAATACTGTCCAGTGAAAAATAAGTCTACAATAAGAGGGAACGTGCCAATATGAAATTCTTTCTATTCTCTTGCTAGCTCTCGGGTTCCAACGAATCTTCCTATTACACCCTAAATAATTAGGTTTTGCCATAGGGGGTTTTTCTTGATTCCCACTACTGCCTGCTTTCCCCTTCTCCTCCGCCAAGAAAGAACAGAAAAGAAGCGCCTTTAATCTAGGGGCGGGGTTGGCATAATTGATGTCTTCAGTAAGTTACAAGGTAAAGAAGGTAAGGGCCCCGACAACGAAAAAGAGTACGTAGTTCATGTGAATACATATGGTACGCGTGTAATCCCCATCTTATCCATATAAATTAGTATTTATGAAAATGTTTAAATTTAGTTAGCATATAATTACTATAAGAAAGTGTTACTCTCACAAATAAATTATACAAAAATATTCTCATAAATTAATGTAATTTTGTATAATATTTTCTTTGAAAAAAGAATAATGATCATGATATTTTAAATAAGATACTCAATCTATTAAATATATAAGAAATTTTAAAAAATTTAAATAAGACTTTTAAAAACTATATTGTATTTTGAAAAGAGACAATAAATGATAAAATAGACTCAATGTTGTTAAACAATACTTAAATTTTGGTAAATGTTGATTATAAATAGGTATTTAGGAGAAAATATAATATTAATGGGCCTCTCTAAATTAGTAGTCAAAAGTTTAAAAAAAAAAAAGCACGTAGACTATTTTGATATATATGTCCCGATAACTAGATTTACATCCATTAATGATTAAAGTGCTTATATATGGCACTAACTTCAATATAGAATTATAGCTTATTTATACGCTAAATAGATGTTAAAACTACTTTTCTAAATGAAAAATTAGATAAAGAGGTATACCTAAAATAACTAGAAAAAATTGTTATACATGGATAAGAAAAAAAAAATGCAAATTAATTGAAGTGCATGTGTGCCTCTAATATATACGTAGGCAACCCCTTTCAAATTTATTTATTTTCTCTGATATTGATATATTCCAGGCCGTGATGTGTGATCTGTCATGATATGTGAGAGACGTATATATACTTGTAGAGATGGAAACATATTTTCAACTGCATATGTGTAGGTAGATTATATTAATTGTAGGGGCACCTTTTTCACTATGGAAAACTAATTATAACCAATGGGGAATCTTAATTAATCACGTTTTCATACACATTATAATATCTTTGAAGAATAAATAGATTTGCAAATTAGCGATCTAATTTATCAGAGCACATGCATGCATGCCTAGATACACCCATAATAATGTGAAACTTAATTACCACATTAATATATATATATATATATAATTTGTATTGTGATTCTTTTTATGAAATAATATAATAAGTCTTGCAGTATGTGGGGTGATTTCAAATTTGTAAATAATATATATAATTCATCACGAAATATATATATATACTCTAATTTTTCAATTTGAGAGTACATTAAGATCGAATCATTTTACAATGAAATGCCACATTGTTAAAATGAAAATTACTGTTTGTTGTCTCCTTAAATATAGTTTTCTCATAATCTCCACATGTATTATCAAATTATTAGAAGAAAATCAGAGGATGTTCATGATAAATAGGTTTCCAGTGATATGCTAACTAAATTAAGATCTTTACATGATAAACATGAGGAATATCATGACTTGTAATACATGATCATTTGTTACTAATTATGCTATTCATTATGATATTTGTTAAGAATCTTAATTAATAAGGTTGATGAATATTCGTTAAGCATTTTTTTAAGGCACATGACCGCCACCACCACTGCATAGGGTGGACTACTGGGAGGGAATGCCCTCGCGCTTCCTACAATCCGTGTTGACTTCATTCTCTTCCGCATCGACATCATCGCAGAGAGAGAGAGAGAGAGTAGACGTTGATCTCATGATGCGGTAGCTTTTTATGGCTTTTTGATAACAAGCTGGGGGATTTCTTCTAGCGACAAGGCGACAAATAGACCTAGAGGGACTCCTGCATTTGTCTGCTTTTTGGACATAATCTTCTCTTTTAGCTCATTCGTGCGCATGTTTGTGTGTCGTGCAGCTTGTAAGGTTTGCATATATCTTGATCTTCAGCATCAAGCTTCACGTTACCTAACAACTAATTTTTGATTCATTAGTTTAACTTTCAACCAATCACACTAAAGCTTAGTGCTTTGATGCGCCGACTCAAAGGTAATCGTGTTTGTTTACTTTTTATAAAATAAGACGTCATAAATCATAAATGAACACAACATGGCAAATCCAACAGGTAAACAATTCCCAAAATTCAAAATTTCCTTCTAGGAAAAGATAAAGATTAGCCTAGACTTGCATGACAAGGCCGTTCTTGGGCAATCCATCTTTTCAGAGTCAAATTAGCCTATATTAATTGAAGATGAGAAAATTCCTAAACTATAGACCATCATGAGAGATTGTAAAACGACACAGTATAGTGGTTTTGTCCCCAAACAATTTATTAATGTAGGCATTATATGCTCATAAACCACGTAAATGATCTCTGTGTCTCTGTTATTTACTTTTATTCACTTATTTTAATTTATTATTTTGTAAATGAACGCGAAGAGTATCGTACTTATATTCACAGCCGAATGACCAACGTGAACCCGCGGAAATAATTCCTTTGTCCTTTCCGGTCTGTCAAGCAATTTTAGGTATTAAGATACTCATTTATGTGTTATGCCAAAGCGTTTTGTTTTAATATGAATAGTACATGCATATTGATGATCACCAATTCCAGTAAATTGTGACGACCCTTATCTTTATATGTAGGCATTTTAACATTTTGGAGAAGTTCTAATTAAAATATAAAATATATAGAATAACACATTTAAAATAATTGCTAGGTTTTTTTACTGGTTAACGACAACGCTAACATGAGTTAGCGTGTAGATAAAAGTAAATAAAGAGTTACAAGATCTAAGAAAAACTAAATATTATATAGCGTGTGGATATAAGTACTACTCGATCTATAAGATTCTAAGAAAAAGTTAAAAATACAAATTAAATCTAGCTAATTTCTTTCAAGCGTTGCAAACTCCAAAGCAATCAAGTGATCAAAGAGTTGGGTGCCGTCAAGATAGGAGCACCCACCCGCTAACGGAAGTTCGGAAACGGAATAAAATGGTGGACTTCGCATGCATTTCATGATGTTATTTTCTCGAATCTCGAGGACTTAGTTAGGAGCACCCACTCATAATATAACGTATCACTAGGGATAATATGATTTTTTAATAAGATCATGGCCATGGGCAGGTGTAAACAAGTCAGTTTTTTTCAAACCGAAAAATATATATACTAAAGAAAAAAACATTTTCTAAGGCACATGGCGACCACCGTGCACCATATATATAATTGGGTGGATCGAGGAAAAGGATACCCTCGGGCTTCCTACAGTCCGAAGAGGACGTACGAGCGCCACCAACCTGATCATTCTAATTGCCTCATCGTGCTCCCACTTAACTTAATCCTTATTATAAACAAGAAATTAAAGCAACTTGATTACATACATGATGAGTGACATCAATGAAATGCGCCGTGACTAATGATAATAGATGTTAATTGGTAAAATGCGTACCACAAATTAAGCTTATGTTCCCCATTTGTTTAAGGATAAGATGGGGAATGTCGTAATTTATATTTCTTTTTACAACTCTATACGTACTCCTTCTCTTTACCCTCTTTGTCGCTTTAGCCAAACGAGTTAACCCTAACTGCATGGACATCATGACTAAAAGTAGTGGCGTTGAAAAAACGCGTTTCACACATTCATATCTTATCTCTGTACCCGTACCAATTAGCCATACACATCAATATCGATATTAAACTAGAATAAATAGATTTGAAAATTAGCGATCTTTATCAGAGCACATCATGACTAGATACACCGATAAGAATGTGAAACTTACCACATTAATATATATATATATATATATAAATTGTATTGTGATACTTTTTATGAAATATAATGTCTTGCAGTATGT
Organism: Platycarya longipes; assembly: GCA_036559045.1. Taxonomy (NCBI): domain Eukaryota; kingdom Viridiplantae; phylum Streptophyta; class Magnoliopsida; order Fagales; family Juglandaceae; genus Platycarya; species Platycarya longipes. Next base: position 36,997,650 of record CM071802.1, read on the forward strand.
GGGGGTGATTTCAAATTTTTAAATAACTATATATAATTCATCACGAAATATATATCATGCTACCAAAATGAGAGTTCAGAAGATGTGGTATTGATCAAATTATTAGGTTATAGATTAAGATATACTCATTTTCAATTTGAGATCAGTACATGATCAAGAATCACTTTATCATGAAACGCCACATTACTATAAGCTAATAATTTGATCAATATAATGTGGCATTTCATGATATCATACTATAGTATGATATATCGTGATGATGATCATCATCACCCCACATACTGCATGCTGCATGCAGGACTTATCTATTAATAGAAAGAATAAAAACACAAATTAATTTTTATATACGCTAATGTAGTACGTTAGCTTTCACATTATCATGGGTGTATCTTTCTCTCTATTGTGGTGATAAGGAGCTAATTAATTAACCACTAGTCAATCGGTACAGCAGACGCATGCTGGAGGTGATGAGGATGATCACTTTTTGGATCCCTTAATTCCCACGATATCTGTGCTACCTGTGTTTTTATTTGCCCAAAAACCGAAGAAATTATAAATATATTATAATTGGAGCAGTTAGGAAAGGTCAAAAATGCAAGTCAACCTCATATATATATAGTCATAATCAAAAAGTTGAAAAAATAAGTACTGAAGGTAGCTGCACAGTTCATACAAATTATGGAGCTTCCTCAATAACCATCTCAGCTGTAAATCAATTCTAAAAAGCCACTCGTTGGATAATGGAGGATATAAGACGTACGCAAGATTTTTCCTCAGCGATTAGATTACCATATAATATATTTATATATATATATTGTGCAAGGCCAGGAAATGATCCCTCTTATTATTATGTAAATTACCTCAATACGCGCAAGTAGTAATATGTAAATATCACAAGTAATATAAATATCATAATGAGTGTGGCATGATTATGAATAGAGTTGTGAATAGAAATACGTCAAACGATATTCCCCATCTTATCCTTAATTAAAAAATATAGTATTTATGTAAAAAAAAAACAGTGCTAGATACCCCCGTGACTTACTCTCGTCGCGGCTTCATGGCTGACGTGGCCAATATATTTAAAAAAAAAAAACTGAAACAAAATTGAAACCTTAGTCTTCGCCTTCGTCTTGAAATCAAATGCCCACTATTTCCTGAAGTTCCAGAAGCTTTATAGCCAAATTCCATTCCATAGTGCACCAATGCATCCAGAAGTGTCAGGTCCCGACAAGAAGTACTTCAATATCAACGATCCAAGCTCTCTAAAGAAGTCATTTTTATTTTCCATACACATAGGCCATTTTTGTTTTTAGCTTTCAATTCTGTTGACAGAAAGACAATGGAAAATTCGTGGGTCTTGATGGGAAAAAAATCGTGGGTCTTGAAGACTATTAGCAATTTTAGAAATAATATGAGCTATAGCAGAGGACTATGGATCAATTATCGCCTCCTTTCTCAAGTAACCAAAAAGGTGAAGTTTTTATTTTTTATTAATAAAAATTTTTCAATCCTTTCTTCTGATAAATCGTCTTCCTTTGAGATCTAAACCCTACCCAAATTTCTTCCAATGGAGGAGGAGGATGCTATCGAAACCTAAAACCCAAGCCTCTCTCCATTTAAGCTAGCAAAACTGGGAGTGAGGGCTCGCGAATACACTTTCAATAACTTGTTTGCAGTTTCAGATTAACATCCACAAGATTTTTATACTTGATGAAAGAAATGAGAGAATGAGAGAATCGGAAGAAGAAAATACTGAGACGCCAGTGTGAGGAAGATATAAATAAGTTAGGTGAGAGGTGAGTTTGTAAATTTGGGAAACGAAACGATGTCGTCTTCGGTCCATGTGGGACGCGAAGATGCACCGGGGTTATTATCCCAGTACGCTAAAGAATTTTCAAAAAAAAAAAAAATTTATATAGTTAGCATAATTACCGGAAACCTATTTATCATGATCATCCTTTAATTATCTAATTCTAATCATTTGATAATATATGATCAGGAGATTATGAGAACACGAATATACTTAAGGAGATCTACGACAAATAACATTTTTTAATTTAAGAATATGGCATGATTTCAATGATCATGATAAAACGATTGATCTTAATGTAATCTGGTCAAATTGAAAGCATTTATAAGCTCCTGCAAATTAGAGACTGATCACTCGTCCACCCAAAGCCATTAAGCTCCCTCAAGGCACATGCATTGTAATTATAATTTTCAAAAGCAAAACTATTACTTTAAATTAAAATAAATTAAAGATTTATAACGACCAATATATAGGCGTAGTGGGAACCCAAAGAGCGCAACTCATGGTGGTCTTGCCTTTGCCGGGCACTACAACATAAGGAAAAACTAAAGGCAAAAAGAATATTGAGAAATTAAGGGGTTTTCTGAAATTGAATTACGACTTTTGCAGATCGAGTGGGTACCTCCTGATCCTGGTGTCACATCTTAATTTCACTTGTTTAAATTGGTCGACTGAACAATTTTTACACAGAAATGCTAAATCATCCGACAATTTCTAATAATATTAAAAACAATTATTATTTTTTTACTTAGTAATTGAAAAAATATATATTTTTAATGATGTTGTGCATTTTTTTGTTTTTTTTTAAAAAATATTTAAAAATATGAAGGAAAAAAAAAATGATTTTATCGGGACAAACAGCTCGCTGCTCATTTTCACACGCATGCACGCATATAAACACTCCAAATTTAGAATGACAGAAACAGTAAATTAAAACCATCAAAATAACCTGATTCCCTTTTTTATATATTTTTTCAAGGCAAGTAATGGGAGTATATATATATATATATATATATATATATATTTATATATATTAATAAAACATAAAGAGAGGATCGAGCTCAGCAATCATCTCATGATATAGGTTCGAAACTTCGAATCTAAGCAGAAAAATATTCATGAAGTGGTGAGCTTAATTTGAGATATGCTAAAAAAAAAACCAGAGAATCAAAGCAAAATTTCGGCCGAATTCAATGGTTCCTTGGCTATGCTAAAAAAAGTCATCAAAGTTGTGATCTTGGAAATATCATCAAAGTGGTCCACAAAAACACTTACCGTTATTTCTATTCACAACCCTATTGATCGATCATAATCATGACTTGTAATACATGATTTGTTACTGATTGTCATATTCATTGGGATATTCGTTAAGCAATATCTTAATTAATAAAGTTGATGAATATGCTCTTATATTTTGCATGTTACCTCGTCAATTATGATTTAAGCTGCGTAAGTTTCTGACTTGCAAGCGTCTCAACCAATAGAAAGTTCTATATTTGATGATGCTGTCTTTTCCAAAATGGAAAGCAACCCTTGTTCCAAGTTGTTTTCTGTCTCTGAATCCTTGGACATATGTTCCCCATTTCAATTAATTAAATTATATACTCATTAATATAATTGTATTTTGAATTAACTTGACGTCTTAGATCGACTTATAACATTTATATAGAAGGTCAAAACAATATAATAGCCATACTTAAACAATGCTAGACAATGTTGGACTTAATGTAAAAATTAACATATATAATCTCAAATTAAATTATTGATATGATATTTTCAACATACATTACTTATCTGTGGAGATGCATATAGTGCAAAAGAAAATACCAAAGTGGATCATGAAGTGATTCCGCGGTAGGGCCTCAATCAATATATTGATTAATAAAAATAAAACTTTTAAACCCACCAAAAACATGATCCCCACTAGATGAACAATGACTAAAGAGTGATATTGAATCGAATGCATACTGATACTCTTTGTATTATGACATGATGTACGTGTTATAATTAACAGAGTGTATTATATCATGATTTAGTTAATTAATTAAGTTGTATATTTAGTTTTAGAATTTTTTATTCACCTATTTGTGTATAATTTAGTCATGTAAAGGTGTGATTATATAAGATGATCGAAGATTTTAAACCTTGATGTATTGAGTCTTGACCCCTCGATCTGGAAATAGAAGTTAAGTACACGGTTGTGAAGTACCACGTGTGAGAATAATTAAATGCACTAATTATAATTAGTACGTAGTAGTTATATATCAAGCTAGCTCATGATGACTTTTAGCCCTCCTTTCATTTTCTTTGACCAGAAAGAATGTGCCACGATGGAATTAATTAAGACATATTTTTTAATTCCTAACGTACTTAATTAGGGCATGAGAAATTTAGGGAGGGTTTGGACGGTGGTCTCTGTCAAGCATTCTGCTTTTGCATTAATATTTTATATTGTTTTCTTTCTTTGTAGGTTAGTGTGTCGTACGTTTTCCTATCTACCAACTCAACTTTAATTAATATATAATATTGTTTTCTAGCATTGTACGTTAATGTGTTTACGTTTTGCTATGTACCAATTGCTCGATCACCTTTAATTTCTAACGGCCATTGATGTTGGTGACACTGTGCGCGTAGTGCTCCCATAGTCAAACGAGATATATATATATATATATATATACACGCAACACCACACGACACAACATGTACAGCACCAGTTTATAACAAAAGTTCGGATGCTCGTTAATGGTGCCAATTTCAACAAGTACTCGCTGGTCTTATTTAGCTTATATATGTTTGGGTATTGAGTGAGATGGTTTATAAATAATAATATTAAAATAATGATAAAATACTTAAAAAATTTGTCCAATACCATATTATGGATATTTCATGCTTTTATAAATAATCGATGACGATCTATTTATGGAATTAGTACATGGTGAGAAAATATTTTGACTGCAAAAAATCTAATCGGTGCTCTCAATTTATCTATCGCCTTATACTCTAAAATCATTCAATTGCATGTATTAAATCACCCCCACATACCATGCAGGACTTACTATATATTTCATAGAAAGATCAATCAAAATACAAATTATGTTTATATACATTAATGTGGTAAGCTTTCAATTAATGGTAATGGGTAAATGATCGATCTAGTGTACTGCCCCGATAAAGATCTCTAATTAATGTGGTACAAAAGTCAAGAACCTTTTTTCCCATATGCATCGAATTCATTTGGGATCCCTCCAACTGATTTACTGTATTTTTTTTTATTCCTTCGAATAAATGAATTTGGACCCTTTATTTAATTTTGTTTTCATTAATATATATACTTTTCACCAGCCTTAAAAAAAATAATAATAAATTGTAAGAAAGAGAAGGAAAAAAAATGAAGCCGTTGAAAAGCTCGGCCCAATAACCGTCTCTTGTCTGTGAGCGGCCCAATAAATATAAACTTTTTATAATTTTTCATCCAGTTCATATATTTAAATTCCGTAAATATACGAAATTTCGGAATTGAAACTCTTTTACACTCCTATCAGGGACTTTTTAATTAAAAAAATTAAAAAAAAATCATATATATTTTATTTATATATATTATTTTATTATTTTTGTAAAAGAAAATGAACTGAAAAAAAGTATAAAATAATTTTACACTACAAGTACTCAAAGAGGCTCCAACACAGGGGTCCCATAGCATTGCCCATATAAATTATATTGCAAGTTTAGGTTTGATTTGCTTACGGAGATGAAACCAAAAATTTAAAACATATTTCTAACTCATCAGTATATTTTTCAAATCTCCATACAAATATAATAAAAAAATCAACTTTTTCAAATTCTAAAACATAATTTTCAAATTCTAAAACAAAATTAATATTAAAAAAATATATTACAATAATATTTTATTCTTTTTTCACTTTTATTTCATTTCATCTCATCTTTAAAAATAAATCAGGCCTTAATTAAAACATTGTCATTTTATGAATAAATGAAATAATTTTTTAAAATTTTAATTTATAAATAATAATATTTTAATTAAATTTATTCCAAAATAAGTACCTTTCTATTTATCTATAATTTGGATGGCAAATAAATTTAGAGTAATGATGCTTGTACAACGGATTTTACCCTCTTTTAACAATTTATAGTGTTATATATATATATATATATTATCATTTTTTAAAGTATTTTTTTAGTATTCTTGCTCATTAAGAAAATATAAAAAATATATATAATTTTGTTAATATTCTTATTCTTAATTACTAAGTAAATTTAAAAATTAAATAAATTAAATAAAAAAATTATAAAATAGTTACAGGTAGTATATCTATCATTTTTGATAAATCTAATTCCTTGTTCCAACTCCCCCCGGTCCCTAAAAAACTTGATCCGATCCGGCCGATAGAATCAGCCCGACCAGCCCGATAAAGGTCGGGTTTAACGGTTGTTTTTTTTTTTTTTTTTAAATAAATGCGCGGGTTTAAACGCGTACCGTCCGTCGAACCCGCGAAACCGAAGACACTCGAAGTCTTTCTCCCCTGCGTTGTCCGTCGCGTTCTCCAGCGCGTACAATGGAGCTGCAGGTTACCCTCTCTCTCTGATATTATTTTCTTTCCTCTGTTGGACATTTCTATGTACTCTGTGGCTGGATTTTTTTTGGTTTATTCAGGGTTTTGACAATCGTTTGTGGTTGATGGAATCAATCTTTGCGAGATTTTCTGGTTTTATAGTTTTTTTTTTCTCTTTTATCTCCATTGGGTTTTTGTTTGAGTTTTTTCTTTCTTGTTGGAAGGATTTCGGTGTAAATCAGGGGATTAGAGAGCTTTATCAACGTTAACTTTACTTGCTCTATTAATAGATTGGAGGAGGCTTGATCTCTGTTTGAGGTTGAGAGATGATGCAAAGTATCCATGTTGGTCGAGGACAGACTCTGAGCATGTGCCATGTTTTTAATTTTTTGAGTACTGCTTGAGAGGTCTGATACCTAGAGGACATAATTTTTTATTTTTTAAAAGAAGCAGCTAAAATACTGATCAACACACAAGAATTGCAGCAATTCTAGTTAACATTTCTCCAGATATTAGTATGCTAATTAAATTGGCACGAAGATTCTACTTAGCCTAAATGCTAGAGCCTGTCAACTTTTGTGGGGGAGGATGAAAAGTTCTTGATGGAGATAGCTAAAATTCAACTTACATGTGAATAAAGTTATTGAACTACCTAAAGAGAGCTATATTTTTTTCTGGGTCCATTGAAGTTCGATTTGACTGTGAATTGACTAAACTTTTTGTTCGTGAAAGATATTCCAACCAGCAAGGACGAACTCTTAGCAAAGCAAGATTTTTTGCACCAGACCTAAATCAGTGGAATCAGTCAGTGGGCTATGCCTACTTTTATCATTAATAAAGCTCTCTATGATTGTACTTTTTTTTTTTGTTTTGGAGAGGGGGGAGGGGGGGGGGGAGGGGGGGGGGGAGGGGTTCTGTCACAACCATTGCCTTCTCCATCTGCAGAACTTCATACTACTGCTCCTCGAATAACTTCATTCTCCTTGAAGTAATATTCTTACTGTTGGAAACTTTTGAGAGTGTACTTTATAAGCATGATGGTTCATTCATGACTCTAATCCTTAGGTATAAATGTCTGAGGTAAAGCAGTTTACTTGTTTCACAAGTCAATTGCGTTGTGAAATCTGATTTCTGGTTTAGTCATGCATCACTGTGCCTTTTATTGTAGGCTTTGTGGCTCTGGATCAGGTATATTTGGATTCCTATCAAACAATAATTATGCATTAGCTTATATTTAATAATATATCTAATAAGTATATCTTATCTATTTAATGTGATAATAATTATGTATTAGCTTCTTTTTAATATTGTATTTTGGATTTATGATATTAGGCATATGCATTGTTCAATCATTTTTGTTGGAGCTGCTGAACTGAATGGCTTTGTGGATTTTATTTTATGTCAGTTCTGTTTATATCTGTTTATATTTGGGAAGTCTGCAGATTATGGTACAGCAGGAAATGATATATCATTCTCTTCCCTGTCTCAACTTCCCAAACATTTATTGGCAATTTTTGCACTTGATAGAGCTGGAGTTCCATACTTTTGACAATAGTTTGTCTTTGTTCATGATGTATATATGTTTCTTTGTATTCCATTGTGTAGTAGTTAACCTTCTGAATGTTGGAATAGGTTGTAATATGTATAAAGTTGAAGGGAAGAAATGTGTGGAAATGGTTGAGAATTGAACTTGAGGCCGAGACTTCGCTCGACACTCGCTCAATATGTCGCTCGAGCGAGCGCAAACCGAGACTTCGCTCGATACTCGCTCGATATACCGCTCGAGCGAGGATCAGGCAGTGATCTCGCTAGATGTTCGCTCGACACCTCGCTCGAGCGTGAATGTGAATCAATGCGTCATTTGAAAGACAGATGCGTCTCAACCAAAGAGGTATGTGAAGTTACCGTTGCATTCTCGCTCGACTATTCGCTCGAGCGAGAATCACCCCGAGATAAAGAGGTCAGGCAGTAACTTCGCTCGACCATCGCTCGACACCTCGCTCGAGCGAGAAACGGTAAACTCCCCACAGACGTGATTTTTCACATAAACCACCTTACTCTTTATAAATATAGTTATGAAAGACTTGTAAAAGTGACGAAAAAAATCCCCTCTGTTTCCATCATTTTCAATAGTAATTCTAGGAATTCTACAAAATTGCTATTTGTAGAATTCAAGACTTTGTTGTATCCTGGAGACGATTTGCTAGAAACCTATTAGCAAACTCTTTGTGAGTGGGGGCAAATATCGTCTTAAAGACAGTATTTTCATACGCCTCAAAGTCTTGATAAATCTTTGAATTCTCTTTCCTTTCACAAAATATTTCCAACAATTTTAAGACGATATTTCAATGGAAGGAGGTTCAGAATCCACTACTTTCAAAGTAATGAATCAAGATTTTGTGAAGTTAGACAGATTCAATGGCTCTAACTTTACTCGTTGGCAAGACAAGATGAAATTTCTTCTGACTGCGCTGAAGATTTTCTATGTTTTGGATCCAAGTTTGGAGCCAATTCCTGAATCAACTCCAGAAGATTCTGAAACTGTCAAGGCATTGAGGAAGAAACGCGAGGAGGATGAGTTGGTCTGCAGAGGTCATATTCTTAACACTCTTTCTGATCGATTATATGATTTATTCACTGCTATGAAATCACCTCTGGAAATATGGAATGCTCTTGAAACGAAGTATAAGACAGAAAAATTGGGTACTGATAAATTTATCATTTTGAAGTACTTTGAATTTAGAATGGTGGATAATCTGTCTGTGTTGGACCAAATGCATGAGTTGCAAGTCTTGGTCAACAAACTTCGTGATTTGTCCATTGTCATTCCTGAATCATTTCAAGTGGGAGCAATTATTGCAAAACTCCCACCAAGTTGGAATAATTACAGGAAGAAGCTTCTGCATATGACAGAAGAACTTACTTTAGAACAAATTGGAAAACATCTACGAATTGAAGAGGAGAGTAGAATTCGTGATGATAGCCATTTTGATTCTAAAGTAAATGTGAACAATGTGCAAAAGGGTGAAGAAAAGAAAAAGAATTTTCTTAAGCCTAAGAAGGGAAACACCTTCAAAAAGAATTCTTCTACCGATAAAATGAAGAAAAATAGGCAATGTTTCAACTGTGGAAAGAAAGGCCATTACATTCGTGAATGCAGATTCTTGAAAAATAAGAAGAAAGATGATGGCAGCAGTTCAAATGTTGCGAATGCAATTGAGGAAATTATTGCAATGGTAGAAGGAATAGAGATTGGCATGATAACAGAAGTGCATCTTGCTTCGACTGCAAATAATTCTGATTGGTGGTTTGATTCCGGTGCTACAGTGCATGTGTGCAATGATAAAGCACAATTCAAGAATTATGTTGAGACTACTGAGAGTGAACAAGTTCTTGTGGGGAATCACAATGCAGTCAAAGTTCATGGAAAAGGAAATGTAGAGATGCAACTTACTTCTGGAAAGAAACTTATACTCACTAACGTTTATCATGTTCCAGAAATTAAGAAGAACCTTTTGTCTGCCAATTTACTATGTAAAAAGGGCATAAAGGCTGTCCTTGAGTCTGACAAATTAATTTTGTCTAAGAATGGTGTATTCATAGGCAAAGGACATTCTTGTGATGGGATGTTCAAACTCAGTATTATTATTAATAAAGAAGTTACAAATTCTGCTTATATGCTTGATTCCTTTTCTGTGTGGCATGGTCGTTTAGCTCACTTGAATTTTAAATACATGAAATACATGTTAAAGCATGGCTTGATAGATTACAAGAATGTAGTTGACTCGAAATGTGAAATTTGTATTCAAGCAAAAATGACCAAGAAACCTTTTCCTACTGCTAACAGAAATTCACAAATATTAGAACTTATTCATTCTGATATTTGTGAGTTAAATGGTATTTTAACTAGAGGAGGAAGAAGATATTTTATTACATTCATAGATGACTTCTCTAGATATACTGTTGTGTATTTAATGAGAAGTAAGGATGAGGCCTATAACATGTTCATTCGGTATAAATCAGAAGTAGAAAATCAAAAGGAAAAGAAGATTAAAATTCTTAGAACAGATAGAGGTGGAGAATATTTCTCACATGAATTTTCTAGATTCTGTGAAGAGCATGGGATTATACATGAAATGACCTCACCTTACACACCACAACAAAATGGTTTGGCAGAACGGAAAAATAGGACTATTGTAGATATGGTGAATGCTATGATTCTAAGTGCAAAATTGCCTCTTAATTTGTGGGGAGAGGCATTATTGACAGCATGCCATATACATAATAGAATACCATCTAAGAAACTACAAGTTTCACCTTATGAACTCTGGAATGGAAGAAAACCAAATTTAAGTTATCTTAAAGTGTGGGGGTGTCTAGCTTTCTACAGAGTTACAGATCCAAAGAGGACTAAATTAGGACCAAGAGCATTAAAAAGTGTGTTTGTTGGATATGCTGAAAATTCCAAGGCATATAGGTTGTTGGACTTGAGTTCAAATATTATAGTAGAATCAAGAGATGTTGAATTTATTGAAAATAAATTTAAAAGTGATTCTGAATTAATATTAGAACCCAATCAAACTAAAAGTTCTAACTCTGACTTGAATAAATCTCTTGATAAAATTAAGAGAAAGTCTTTGGATTTGCCAAAAGAGCAAAGGAAAAGTCAGAGAATTAGAAAAGAAAAGAATTTTGGTCCTGACTTTATATCAACTCTTGTCCTAGTTTTCCTTGTGGAAGGAGACTTAAACACAGTTCTTAACAAAATACCCATTGTCCTAAATATGGAGGATGATCCAAAGGGTTTTAAAGAAGCTTTGACTTCTAGAGATGCAGCATTTTGGAAGGAAGCAATAAATAATGAGATGGACTCAATATTAGCTAATAATACTTGGGTACTAGTAGACTTACCTCCAAACTCAAAGGCTATTGGCTGCAAATGGGTATTAAGAAGGAAGTACAATATTGATGGTACTGTTCATACCTTTAAGGCAAGATTGGTTGCCAAAGGTTTTAGTCAAAAACAAGGTATAGACTATTTTGACACCTATGCTCCAGTGGCGAGAATAACATCAATACGTGTACTTATTGCTCTTGCATCTATATATGATCTACTTGTGCATCAAATGGATGTAAAAACTGCATTTTTAAATGGTGAACTTGACGATGAAGTTTACATGGAACAACCTGAGGGTTTTGTTCTACCAGGAAATGAAAAGAAAGTATGTAAATTAGTTAAGTCATTATATGGACTAAAACAAGCACCTAAACAATGGCATGAAAAGTTTGATACCGTTATATTGGCTGATGGTTTCAAACACAATAGTGCTGACAAGTGCATTTATTCAAAGTTCACTGGAAAATATGGTGTTATTGTTTGTCTTTATGTTGATGACATGCTAATTTTTGGTACTAATTTGGAAGGCATTTGTGAAACAAAGAAATACTTGACTTCAAAGTTCAAAATGAAAGATCTTAATGAAGCAAATACCATTTTAGGTATTAAAGTGAAGAAGCATAGCGGTGGTTATGCGTTGTGTCAATCTCACTACATTGAGAAAGTGCTTCTTAAGTTCAATCATTTAGAAATAAAAGAAGCAAATACACCTTTTGACTCTAGTGTCAAATTGGATAAGAATAATGGAAGAGCAGTTGCACAACTGGAATTTGCTAGTGCAATTGGTAGTATGATGTATGCTATGCATTGTACTAGACCAGATATTGTTTTTGCTGTGTGCAAACTTTCAAGATATACTAGTTGTCCTGGTGTAACCCACTGGAAAGCAATTGGTAGAGTCCTTGGATATTTAAAAAGGACAATTGGATTAGGACTCTTTTATTCAAAATTTCCAGCAGTTCTTGAAGGATATTCTGATGCTAGTTGGATCACTAGCATTAGTGATAATAAATCCACGACAGGTTGGATATTTACCCTTGGTGGGGGTGCCGTTTCTTGGGCATCTAAGAAACAGACATGTATCTCTCATTCCACAATGGAATCAGAGTTTATAGCCCTAGCAGCAGCAGGGAAAGAAGCAGAATGGCTTAGGAATATGTTATTAGAAATAGAGTTGTGGCCACAACCTATGCCAGCTATTTCTCTGCATTGTGATAGTGAAGCTACTATGTCTAGAGCATACAATAAAGTGTATAATGGAAAGTCTAGACATATAAGTCTGAGACATGATTATGTTAGACAATTAGTAGTTGATGGGATCATAACGATTGTTTATGTGAGGTCAAGTTGTAACTTGGCAGATCCTTTTACTAAAAGTTTATCGCGAGAACAAGTAAGGATCACATCCATTGGTATGGGACTAAATCCATTTTAATAGAATCACCAGTAATGGTAACCCAACTCTTAAGATTTACTTAAAAGAGTTTAATGGGTAAAAACAAGTTACTGATTTGTGATTAGTAAAGCACTGCATTATCAAAGTCTCATTCAGGATGGAAAGTGCTTGACTGTTACGTTGAAGAGGATGAGTTATACTCTTAACGAAGTTCAAATTTAAAAGTGTCTTAGTAACAGAGACTTATGAGGAACTTCGCCTATATGAATATAGAAGTGGTGCCGCTTTGACAAGAGATCGGGATTTGTCTCTTGTAAATGTTCATTAAACCAGGATGTAGCACAAGGCCATAATCGTGCTAAAATAAAAAATTGTGAAATTCTATTGGAAAAGATATATTATCTTTTGTGTTTTGGTTCCGATTCTGAATAAAAGAGTATTGGTTTAAGCCTAGGCCACCAATTACTTTTCATAATCTTGAACCAATTACACTAAGGGAATGTTTAAATCGAAAGATACATTCTTTTATGAGAGATAATATCAATAGTGAAACAGAACTTTAATTATAATACAACCTAGTGGGGGATTGTTGGAATAGGTTGTAATATGTATAAAGTTGAAGGGAAGAAATGTGTGGAAATGGTTGAGAATTGAACTTGAGGCCGAGACTTCGCTCGACACTCGCTCAATATGTCGCTCGAGCGAGCGCAAACCGAGACTTCGCTCGATACTCGCTCGATATACCGCTCGAGCGAGGATCAGGCAGTGATCTCGCTAGATGTTCGCTCGACACCTCGCTCGAGCGTGAATGTGAATCAATGCGTCGTTTGAAAGACAGATGCGTCTCAACCAAAGAGGTATGTGAAGTTACCGTTGCATTCTCGCTCGACTATTCGCTCGAGCGAGAATCACCCCGAGATAAAGAGGTCAGGCAGTAACTTCGCTCGACCATCGCTCGACACCTCGCTCGAGCGAGAAACGGTAAACTCCCCACAGACGTGATTTTTCACATAAACCACCTTACTCTTTATAAATATAGTTGTGAAAGACTTGTAAAAGTGACGAAAAAAATCCCCTCTGTTTCCATCATTTTCAATAGTAATTCTAGGAATTCTACAAAATTGCTATTTGTAGAATTCAAGACTTTGTTGTATCCTGGAGACGATTTGCTAGAAACCTATTAGCAAACTCTTTGTGAGTGGGGGCAAATATCGTCTTAAAGACAGTATTTTCATACGCCTCAAAGTCTTGATAAATCTTTGAATTCTCTTTCCTTTCACAAAATATTTCCAACACTGAATGTTAAATATGATGACACCCTATAAGCACCAACTTGCTTGAGCTTTGTTTTATGATTGGCCTCTTACTTAACTTGTTTTATTTTTGTTGCTACACTTGGATTGACATCCGTTTTAACTTGTGCTCTGACTTCTGATTCATAAAATCCAATTTCAATTTCTGGAGAATTTCACTCCTTCCCCCTTCTTTTCAAGTTTTTTAATGCAGCCAGATTTGTTCAAGTTCCGGTTCTTTCTTTTTTCAACTATATTTTCCATGCACATTTTATACACAACTGGGAAAGTTATGATATAAATAATTAAATCTTGCTAAATCTTGACTCACACTTTACCAAATTAATAATAAAAAAAAAGGTTTGACCCGACCTGCACAGTACTGTCGGGTTCTGCGCTGCAGCAAGTCAACCGAGTCGGCTCGGGCCCAGCCCTGACTTTTGCTGTCGGGTTGAAGACCTACTTGTATGGACTGTATGAAGCATTGCCCAAACTTATTTTTCCCCTTGGTTGCCCAAAAGCCGTCCTCCCTCTGATTTTCTCTTTGGCATTGACGCCACTTTTGCAGCTTTTACTGAGAGCCTAGTTCTTCTCTCTTGACCTCAGCCAAAGCCGGGAAAAGAAAGCCCTATATAGAAGGCAGGGAAAAAATTACAGCAGGAAAAGAAAATGGCACAGGTATTGCAAAGCTCTCAACAATGGGTTGAAAAAAAATATGAAACCTGTCAACTGCATTTCATATTTTCTTTATTTTGATTGGTTTTATTGTCTCCATCATTATAAATTTGGAGTGTTTATGCGTGCCCTTGTGTGAAAATTGTTCAGTCGGCCAAAACAAGTGAAAGATGTAGCACACCAGGAGGAGGTGGTCTGGGTCCTCACAAACACCCTCTAAAGCAGCAATGTACTGGCTCTTACACTCTGCAAAAATGATTCAATTTGAGAAAACCCCTTTCTTAATATTCTTTTTCCCTTTTGTTTTTATTTGTTTTGTAGTGCCCACACATGCTCTTCTATGGCCCTCCGGGCACAGGCAAGACCACAACTGCGCTTGCCATCGCCCACCAACTCTTTGGGTTACAACTGCACCTATTTCTTTTAAATATTAAAGTTATTTTAATTGAAGTATTGATTTTGCTGTGGGCATTATTACAACGTGCTCTGAGGGAGCTTAATTGCTTTGGGCGGACAAGTGTGTCTATTTGGGAGTTTAATTGCTTCCAACTGCCTGTATAAAGCACCAGTTTTGGTCAAAGTACATCATGGATCTGTTTCTTTTATGCATTGACGCAAACACCTTTCTATTATCATTTTTTTCTATGCCCTTCTGAAGCTAAATGAAGAGATACCCATGGAGCTTTGTGGGTTGGGCAAAAATGGGGAATATAAGTCCAGGAACTCAATGGCAGAAAACAATTTGGAATGGGTTACTTGTCATTTTGAAAAGGGCATCATAACATATAGAACTTCTATTGTAATAAAGCAGTTAACCTCTGTTGCGTGTTTTTTTTTTCTCTTTACTCTACCATGATATGCCTATTCAGATTATTGACCCCATAGTGTAGAAAAAGCACTTTTGGACTAGACATAGCATATATAAAACCTGTCTTTCACCTGGATTTTAGTTGGCATCATCCTGACAACTATAGACCATCATCCTAGTTGGTGGAGTTGATAGACTCAATTTGCCGCTCTTCCCTTCAAAATAAAACAGTGATGTTTTGCAGGCCTGAGCTCTACAAGTGCTGGAACTGAATGCGAGTGATGACCATGGCATCAATGTTGTTAGAACAAAGATCAAAGATTTTGCTGCCGTAGATGTTGGTTCTGGTCAGCGTCAAGGGTATATACTCATACCATGTAACTATTGGCATTCCTATTTTGTTCTACACTTTCTTCTATACATTTTTAACAATGTTTTTCCCTTTTCTGCATGGTATTTCAGAGGTTATCCATTTCCACCATTCAAGGTCATCTTTCTAGATGAGGCAGATTTAATGACCGAAGATGCTCAGGCATGTTTGTTACCCGGCGTTTCCTTGGTTCTGTTTAATGAAATATACACTCCACTTATATTGTACTTTACAGAATGCCTTGAGGCAAAACTATGGAAACTTACTCCAGAGTTACAATTGCAAAGTATATTAGAAATTGACATGAAGCTTTTGTTGATATCCAAGAGTAAATGATCCAGGCAAACTGATTTATAGACTGATCATAACTACTTTCAGTTTATTAAAATAAAAAGCATGTATAATCACAGTTCTCTTATGTAACTGCATCATAGAATTACCTAACCTAACTTTTACTTGTGAACCAGTTCAGTTCATGTGTAAAGTACTTTGTTAAGGCTTAAGGAGTATAATCTTAATTGTTAATACTTCTGCTCCTTGGAAAGATTCATAATTTTATTGCTGACTTTAGCCAAACGGAGGGAGCTGCAAGAGGTCGTAAGACTTACAAAGTTCTCATTTTTTCAATGTTTCTTTTGTTCAATTTCATGGTGAATCTTTACCTTTTTGTATCACACTGATATGCAGATGACTGAATGGAGACCCTTGTACTTTATGATGAAGATGATTGTTTTTTTCTGTAGGATCATCGAACCACTTGCTTCAAGGTATGCAAAGTTCAGGTTCAAACCACTTTCAGAAGAAATCATGAGCAGTCGAATATTGCATATTTGTGAAGAAGAATGCCTCAATCTGGATGCCAAGGTGTAGCCATAATATCTCAGAGTTTGTCCTTTGAAATAGATTTCAGAGTAGGTTTCTTCGTTGTTTTGGTGTTAGGTTTTCTAACTTAACTAATATGATGCATAATTCTAGGCTCTTTCAACCTTGAGTTCTATTTCACAAGGTGATCTTCGTCGGGCTATTACGTACTTACAGGTGAGAACTGGTTTGTATTTTTCCTGTTGTGTGTTCAAGTATGTAAATATTATCACCGATAAAAAGTATGTGAAAATTGTAATTTCATTTTGTGCTCATGCAAAAGAGCATCCTTTTTTAAATCGGATGTCATCTCTGCTTCGTAAATAATATATTCTTGCCAAACTGGTTTGGTCCATACATTTTGTTGATGCTCCCTCCAATGAAGCTCCCCCATCCCGTGAGTGGATAATCCTTCAATGAATTTCTGAAACCCTCAGCTTAAAATATTGGTTTTCAAAAAAACTTTTCCTGGCAGTGCCAGATATACAGGCGCCACAAATAACCATTGTCTTTTCAATGTAGTTAGTATTTTCTTCAATGGTCAACATACATTCATTTTGGCAAATCCTTGATAAAATTGGAAAAAAATTATTTATTGCTGATGATGGGTTGACTATTAGGAACTTTCAATATAAATTTTCAATTTCATTGGCCTATGGTCATGATTGAAATTGTACGGAGGATTACATAGTAGGTCGTCCAGTCAAAATACTGTTATTAATCTGGAGTATCAAATCTTAAATTCTCATGTGGCTTTGTTTTCTGTGGGTCTTGGGCCTTTAAATAGCAATTATAAACAGAGTACTAGATATTCTTTTGTGAGATATCATGGGCTCTTTTGAGTTGAATTTTCAATGATCAAATAAAAGTAGCTCTGACATTGGAGCTTGGAGACACAAATCTTTGTCTTGTGATTAGGGGCTGTTGGATGTCTATACAGTATAATTGTACAATTTCTTGATGTTGAGCAATGTTTCTCTTCATCTTAAATCTTGTCATTCACAACCACACATGTTGTGTGTCCCATTTGAAATGTGTCACATCACCAAGTGTGATTGGGGATGATGGATTAGGATGAAGAAGAGCATTTCTCAATTGTTTATTCTAGTCTTGCTTTTAAATTTAGCCCCTCTTCATCCATTTATGTTTTCTTTTCTACTAACCATTCCATGGACACTGAGTTGGAGCTTAATAGGTAGATAATGACTTAAGTTTCTAATCTGTCTTGGCATATTTCAGTCAGCTGCACTGTTATTTGGATCATCCATTTTTTCAAAGGATCTGATTAGTGTATCTGGGGTAAGTTATGATTAAGTTTCAAAAGGCTTTGTTTGTCTTAACATGCATCAAAACCCATACACAAACGTGCATACACAGGTGCATGGATGCAATGTGTGTCTACATCTATATGTTTATCTGATTTAATTGTGGCTTCTTCGGGCTTTTATTGAATAAAACCACCCTTTTGTATCTATGCGGTCAAGTATATAAGAAACTTCTCTCAACATCAACGATTGTTGTGCTTGTGCAGACAAGCTTGTTTGAGACTGGGTGCAAGATGTTGGAAGTTTCATAAGTTTCATCCACGATTTTCACATTTGGGTGTTTTCTCTGATTCCAACGTTTTGCCGTCAGTTCCATGCTTACATATATATATATAGATATATATATTAGAGAGGAGTAATATGTAAAGCACGTTTTCCTAACTTAATGAAATGGTTATTTTTAAGACATGAAGAGATAAGATTGTTTCTAAGTCAACCTCGAGATTTTTGTATGTACGTACTTACAGCGACAGGTATAATATTAGATTTCTTACCGTTGTTAATTTAATATGACGGCTATAATTTAGTAAACTTGCTGATGAGTCAATTACTATTTCGATAAAATAGATCATTCAAGTCCCTATCCTATTCTTTATGTAAGATAGATTAACTGAGATCACAGTTCTCATTTTTTAAGATCCTATATATCTATATCTATATATATATATATATATATATATATATATATATGTATGTATGTATATATATACACACACACAGGAGTAGAAGTATGAGATCATAGACAGTGATTTAAGTGCAAATTAATGACAATAATTCTTCTGACAACAAATGAGAATCGGTCCACATATAATTAATGAATGCATACTGTCGAAATCATATATAATAATCAATTTCCATAGATAAACATGATGATCTATATTTGAACGTATCTTTGGAACTTTCTGTAACCTTTGTAAATATTAGTGAATATATTTAGACTTAGTTTATTTTTGCAAATGGGATGAAATGAGTTAAAATAAAATTAAAAATTGAATAAAATATAATTAGAATATTTTTTAATATTATTTTTATTTTAAATTTGAAATTTTCTAATTATTTATTTTATTTTATATTAGAATATGAGAAAATTATAATAAATATGAGATGAGAAGCATCAAATGAGTTGATTTCACTGCTGTCTATATCAGACTGTTGAAATGAAAATGGTTTTTTTTTTTAAAAAAAAAAAAAAGGAAATACTGATCTTCTCATTATCCAATACTATGGCCTTCAATCATTACAAGAGGATTTATACAAATATTTACTATACTTGCATTAGTACTGTGGCTTGCAGCCATTACAAGAGACAATATACAAGGATCTATCAATCCTATATCAATACTGTTCTTGTGCCAATGTTACTGCTGTTTGGGCTAACTGGTGAGCTACTTTGTTTGCCTTTCGTCTAACATGCTTAATTTTCCAATTTACATCAGAGAATTTCCTTTGTATCATCAATCAAGCAATTGAGTTGGTCATTCTGTGTTGAGCATTATTGCATCGCATGTACTACCTGAGATGACTCCCCTTCAAAGATGGCATTTTAAACATCCATTTCCTTACACCACTTTGTAGCTGTGAGAAGTCCTCTAGCCTCTGCTAGTTCCGGTTGGACACAAAATTGGAGAGGTTGCATAAGGGTGGCAATCACCTCTACTTCACAGTCCCTTATCACCACTGCTACCCCAATTTTGTAATCTCTTTCACTGACTACTACATCCCAGTTAAACTTCAGCCAAGGGAAAGGTGGAGCTCTCCATTATTCACTGTCTATCTGATAGGATCTACACAAAACTCTTGCTAAAGTACTTTGAGGCTTTGAGCTTGCTTGTGTTGGGAAATTTTGGAAACGAGAAAGAGAATCTGAAAATGAATCAAGGCTTTGAGGCGTATGAAAATACTGTCTTTAAGACGATATTTGCCCCTATTCACTAAGAGTTTGTTAAAGGGTTTCTAGCAAATCGTCTCCAGGATACAACAAAACTTCTGAACTCTACAAATAGCAATTTTGGAGAGTTCCTAGAGTTACTATTAAGAAAGACAGAATATAGAAGAAAATGAATATTTTTTCATGACTTAACAGGTGTGTCACTACACTATTTATAAAGCTTGAAGAGGTATCTGTGAAAAATCACGTTATTAGCAATTTAACCATTTTTCGCTCGAGCGAGATGTAAAGCGAAGTCACTATCTAAACCTTTGCTCGAGCGTCACATCAAGCGAATATCGAGCGAAGTATTGGCTGGCTCTCGCTCGAGCAATGTGTTAAGCAAGGTCGAGCGACCAATGGTAACAACACAGATCACTTCAGTTGAGACGTGTCTTTTCCTTCAGACGTTGCATAGGTTCATTGAAATAGTTTCGCGCTCGAGCAAAACGTCGAAGGAAGATCTAGGGAAATCATTGCTTGATTCTCGCTCGAGCTAAACGTCAAGCGAGAATCGAGCGAGATCTCGGCCATGATTTCGCTTGAGCAAAATATTGAGCGACAGTCAAGCAAGATCTTGGTCTATACACAATTTTCAGCCATTTATTCACAAGTTTTATTCCTTCAACTTTTAAGTATATATTACAACCTATTCCAACAACTCTCCACTAGGTTGTGATATATACTTAAAGTTCGGTTTCACTATTAACATTATCATACATAAAAGAATGTATCTTTCGATTTAAATCTTCTCTTAGTATAATTAGTTCAAAGTTCTGAAAAATAATTGGTGGCCTAGGTTTAAACCAAAACTTTTTAGTTCAAAACCAGAACCAACATACACACGATAATATTCTTTCTCAATAGAATTTCATAATAATTAGTATTATTATGGTCTTGTGCTACATTCTTGTTTAATGAACATTTATAAGATATAAACTTAAATCTCTTGTTAGAAGCGGCACCACTTCTATGTTCGTATAGACAAAGTTCCTTTAGTCCCCATTACTAAGACACTTCTGAATCTGAACTTTGTTAAGAGTAAAACTCATCCTCTTTTAACATAACAGTCAAGCACTTTCTATCCTGAATGAGATTTTGTTATTGTAGTGTTCTACTAATCACAAATCAATAAGTCGTTTTTACCCATTAAACTCTTTTAGATAAATCTTAAGAGTTGGGTTACCATTACTAGTGATTCTCCTGAAAAGATTTTAGTCTCATTCTAATGGATGTGAATCTTATCGGTTCTCGCAATAAACTTTTGGTAAAAAGATCTACCAAGTTACAACTTGACATCACATAAACGATCGTTATGATTCCATCAGCTACTAATTGTCTAACATAGTCATGTCTTAGACTTATGTGTCTAGACTTTTCATTGTACACTTTATTGTACGCTCTAGACAAAGTAGCTTCACTATCACAGCGCAGAAAAATAGCAGGCATAGGTTGTGGCCATAACTCTATATCCAATAATATATTCCTAATTCATTCCGCTTCTTTCCCTGCTGCTGCTAAAGCTATAAACTCTGATTCCATTGTGAAATAAGAGATATATGTCTGTTTCTTTGATGCTCAAGAAACAGCACCCCTACCAAGGGTAAATATCCAACATGTTGTGAATTTATTATCATTTATGCTAGTGATCCAACAAGCATCTGAATATCCTTCAAGTACCGCTAGAAATTTCGAATAAAAGTCCTAAATTAATTGTTTTCTTTAAATAACCATGAACTCTACCAATTGCTTTCCAGTGGTCTATACTAGGACAACTAGTGTATCTTGAAAATTTGCACATAGCAAAAGCAATATCAGGTCTAATCCAATTTGACACTAGAGTCAAATGGTGTATTCGTTTCTTTTATTCCTAAATGTTTGAGTTTAAGAAGCACTTTCTCAATATAATGAGATTGACATAGTGCATAACCATCACTATATTTCTTCACTTTAATACCCAGAATTGTATTTGCTTCATTGAGATCTTTCATTTTGAACTTTGAAGTCAAATACTTCTTAGTTTCACAAATGCTTTCTAAATTAGTATCAAAAATTAGCATGTCATCAACATAAAGACAAACAATAACACCATAATTTTTAGTAAATTTTGAATAAATGCACTTATCAGCACTATTATGTTTGAAACCATCAACCAAAATAACAGAATCAAACTTCTCATGCCATTGTTTTGGTGCTTATTATAGTCTAGATCATGACTTGACTAATTTACATACTTTCTTTTCATTTCCTGGTATAACAAACCCTTCAAGTTGTTCCATGTAAACTTCCTCGTCAAGTTCACCATTTAAGAAGGCAGTTTTTACATCCATTTGATGTACAAGTAAATCATATATTGATGCAAGAGCAATAAATATACGAATCGATGTGATCCTTGCCACTGGAACATAGATATCAAAATCTTGCTTTTGACTAAAACCTTTTGCAATCAATCTTGCTTTAAAGGTATGAACTGTACCATCAGTATTATATTTCCTTCTTAATACCTATTTGCAGCCAATAGCTTTTAAATTTGGAGGTAAGTCCAATAGTACCCAAGTATTATTAGATAATATTGAGTTCATCTCATCATTTATTGCTCCCTTCCAAAAGGCTGTATCTCTAGAAGACAAAGCTTCTTTAAAACTTTTTGGATCATCCTCCATGTTTAGAACAATGCGTATTTTGTTAAGGACTGTGTTTAAGTCTCCTTCCACAAAAAAGATTAAAGCAAGAGTTGATACAAAATCAAGACCAAAATTCTTTGCTTTGCACTACTGGTAAATCTATAGGCTTTCTTTTATTTTTATTAAGAGAGTTATTCAAGTCAGAGTCAGAACTTTGTGTTTGATTGGGTTCTTAAACAAATTCAGAATCACTGTTAAATTTATTTTCAATAAATTCAACATCTCTTGATTCCACTATGACATTAGAACTCAAGTCTAATAATTTATATGCCTTGGAATTTTCAGCATAAGCAACAAACACACTTTTTATTACTCTTGGTCCTAAATTAGTCCTCTTTGGATCTGAAACTCTGTAAAAGGCTAGACACCCCCACACTTTACGATAGTTTAGATTTGATTTTTTTCCATTCCAAAGTTCATAAGATGATACTTGTAATTTTCTGGATGGTATTCTATTATGCACATGACATGTTGTAAGTAATGTCTCTCCCCACAAATTGAAATGCAATTTTGCACTTAAAATCATAACATTTATCATGTCTACAAGTGTCCTATTTTTCTGTTCTGCCAAGCCATTTTGTTATGGTGTGTAAGGTGAGGTCATTTGATGTATAATCACATGCTCTTCATAGAAACTAAAAAATTCTTGTGAGAAATATTCTCCACCTCTATCAATTCTAAGAATTTTAATTTTCTTTTCCTTTTGATTTTCTACTTCTGATTTATACCAAATGAACATATTATAGGCCTCATATTTACTTTTCAACAAATACATAACAATATATCTAGAGAAGTCATCTATAAATATAATAAAATATCTTCTTCCTCCTCTAGTCAAAATATCATTTAACTCGCAAATATCATGAATGTATAAGTTCTAAACTTTGTGAATTTCTATTAGCAGGAGGAAATAGTTTCTTCGTCATTTTTGCATGAATAAAAATTTCACATTTAGAATCAACAATATCATCATAAGAAATCAAACCATGCTTTGACATGTGCTTCATATACTTAAAATTTAAATGTGCTAACCAACCATACCATAAAGTAAAAGAATCAAACAAATATGCAGAATGTGCAACATCTTTATTAATAACAATACTCAGTTTGAACATTTCATCATAGGAATTCCCTTTGCCTACAAACACTCTATTTTTGGACAAAATTAATTTATCAGACTCAATAACAGCTTTAATGCCCTTTTTCCATAATAGATTGACAGATAAAAAGTTCTTCTTAATTTCTGGAACATGAAGAACATTGGTCAGTACAAGTTTCTTTCCATAAGTAAGTTGCATATCTACATTTTTTCTTCCGTGGACTTGGACTGCATTGTGATTCCCCGCAAGAACTTGTTGACTATCAGTAGCCCCAACATAGTTCTTGAATTGCACCTTATCATTGCACACATGCACTGTAGAGCCAGAATCAAATCACCAATCGAAAGAATTTGCAGTAGAAGCGAGATGCACTTCAATTATCATGCCAATCTGCATTTCTTCTACCATTGCAATTATTTCTTCAACTGCATTTGTAACATTTGAATTGCTGCCATCTTCTTTCTTCTTATTTTTTAAGAATCTACATTCACGAATGTAATGGCCTTTCTTTTCATAGTTGAAGCATTATCTATTTTTCTTAACTTTATTGGTGAAGAAATTCTTCTTGAAGGTGTTTCCCTTCTAGGCTTAAGAAAATTCATTTTCTTGTCATCACCCTTTTGAACACTGTTCACATTCGCTTTAGAATCAAAATAACCATCATCGTGAATTCTACTCTCATCTTCAACTTATAGATGCTTTTCAATAATTGCACCCACTTGGAATGTCTCAGAAATGATGATAGACAGATCACAGAGTTTATTAACCAAGACTTGCAATTCATGCAATTGGTCTAACACAGACAGATTTTCAATCATTTTAAATTCAAAATACTTCAAAATTATAAAGTTATCAGTATCCACTTTTTCTGTCTTATACTTTACTTCAAGGGCATTCCATATCACCAAAGAAGATATTATAGCAGTAAACAAATCATATAAACGATCAGAAAAAATATTAAGAATGTGACCTCTAAAGACCAATTCATCCTCCTCACGTTTATTTCTTAACGCCTTGACGGTCTCAGAATCTTCAGGAGTTGGCGCAAGAATTGGCTCCAAACTTGGATCCAGAACATAAAAGATTTTCAATGCTGTGAGGAAAAACTTCATCTTATCTTGCCAACGAGTAAAATTGATTCCATTGAACCTATCTAGTTTCACAAAATCTTGATTCATGACTTTGAAAGTAGTGGATTCAAACTCTCATTCCATTGCAAAAATATCATCTTAAAATTATTGAAAAATTTTGGAAATGAGAAAGAGAATCTGAAAATGAATCAAGGTTTTGAAGCGTATGAAAATACTGTCTTTAAGACGATATTTGCCCATACTCACTAAGAGTTTGCTAAATGGTTTCTAGCAAATCGTCTCCATGATACAACAAAGCCTTTGAACTCTACAAATAGCAATTTTGGAGAGTTTCTAGAGTTACTATTGATAAAGACAGAAAACAGAAGAAAATGAAAGAAAATGAAAGATTTTTTCGTGACTTAACATGTGTGTCACTACACTATTTATAAAACTTGAAGAGGTATCTGTAAAAAATCACGTTATTAGCAATTTAATTGTTTCTCGCTTGAGCGAGGTGTCAAACGATGGTCGAGCGAAGTCACTGCCTGAACCTTCGCTTGAGCGTCACATCAAGCGAATATCGAGCGAAGTCTCGGCTTGACTCTTGTTTGAGCGATGTGTCAAGCGAGGTCGAGTGACCAACAGTAACAATACAGATCACTTCGGTTGAAACGTGTCTTTTCTTTTAGACGTTGCATAAATTCATTCAAATAGTTTTGCGCTCGAGCTAAACGTCTAGCGAGAGTCGAGCGAGATCTCGGCCTTGATTTCGCTTGAGCAGAATGTTGAGCGATAGTCAAGCGAGATCTCGGCCTATGCACAATTCTCAGCCATTTTATTCACAAGTTTTATTCTTTCAACTTTTAAGTATATATTACAACCTATTCCAACAGCTTGTACTCTTGCTGATGTTTCTGGGCTGTATTGATGAGTATGTTTCAACTTTTAAGTATATATTACAACATATTCCAACAGCTTGTACTCTTGCTGATGTTGCTTGGCTCTATTGATGAGTATGTTTGGGGATATAAAGCAATCCTCAAATATCCATTTATTTCTTCTATTCCATAATTCTAGTGCTATTTCTGCAAACAAGGTCAATTCTTCTTGACCAGTCCTTTTTATCATTTGCATGAAAATAGAACTAAAATCATCCTCGTTTGTGCAGCTTTTCTGCATTTCTTGCTAGCTATACCCCAAACATCTTGAGCTAAGGGGCATGACCATAGTGAGTGAGCTACTGACTCAGTTTCTTTGAAACAGATATTACATAATGGGTCTGAGGTTATTTTTCTCTTATACAGATTCTGCTTTGTAGATAATGCATCTGTCATAGCTCTCCATAAGAAGACTTTTGCTGAATTTTTTATTTCCATCTTCCACATTGTCTTCCATAACTGTTTCTGTACATTAGCATTTGATGATTCACCCCTTAGCTCTTTTTCTTTCTATTTAAACAGATGGTATGCACTTCTTACAGTAAAATCTCTATGATGTACCTTCTCATACCAATTCATCTTTCCTAAGAAGCTGGTACACCCGCAACTTGAGAATTTCCTTCACTATATTTTCTGAAAATATCTTTGTTAGCAGCTACCTATTCCACCAGTATGATTCCTGATCAATTAATTCAGCTACTGTTGCATTCTCTGGCAGAATATTAACTCCAGGTTGACTACTCACAATTCAAGTTTCATGTTTTGGGATCCGTTTATCTGTTCTTATCTTGATAGTTTAACCATTTTTTACTCTCCATATGCTGCTTGCTTTAACAAGATCCACAACAAAGAACAGACTCCTCCAAGTATAAAAGGGTCAGGATCCAAGTTTAGCCTGAAATATAGATGAATTAGGGAAGTAGGTTGCCTTGATGATCCTTGCTGCCAGGGATGAGGGTTGTGTGAGAACTCTCCACACTTGTTTAGCCAGGAGGGCATGATTGAAGAATACTAAATCCCTAAAACTCATTCCTTCATTTTTATTCAAGCTCATAACATTCCAATTCTTCCAGTGCACTTTGGAGGTCTGTTCTTGGAAGTCCCACCAGAAATTAGCCATTAAGGAGTTAAGCTTATAGCATAGGCATAGTGTCTTTTTCCCTGATAATATTATTTTTGTCCTGTAGTGATGCGATCAAAATGATAATTGGTTAGAGCAGCTAGCCAAGTAATCTTGAGCCATATATCTTCAGGAACTTAGGGATGTTAAATCAAAAAATTAATAAAAGGGTCCTGATCAGACCGAATTAGTTGATTTGGTTCGATTTTCGATTGGTTCAATTTGGAATCAATTTTACCTCTTAAGACACTAGGCCGGACCCGTTCACATATTATATATATTATTAATTTATAATATTATATATCATATATTTTTTTTATATTATATATAATATATCTAATTATGTATGAAATAATATACTATAATTTATAACATGACATTTTGATTTTAAACATCATATATTTTAAATATTAAATATATATTAAATACATTTAATTGCTTAATAAGTTTTCAACATATTTATGTTCATAAATACATTAGTAATATTAATATATTTAATATATTAAAACTAGAAACCGGAACAGATGGGATAAAACCGGAAGTACTAGTTTAGGAGGATAATAAGTACGTAATTGGTTTTAAAAAATGCAAAATTGGTACTACTAATTCGGTCTTAAATTTTGTCTAAAATCGAATTAAACCTGACAAGTTACACCACTGACAGGCACATTGAAGTCGAGGAAATATATTATGGAACAAGGTCGTTTTCCTTTAACATATCACAACAAAAGTTCTTGGAAATATTAATAATGCATCCAAAGGTAACCATCATAACATGATTCTTTAATAATGAGCATGAAGTAGTGATCATGAAGTGTGATTCTTATATATACATTAATTTCTGTCCAGTCTGAGCATCCTTTTACACATTTATGGTAACCAAAATTTCTTTGCAACTTATTCCGAATTATTATTCACTATATAGTTCTATATAATTTTCATTGTCCAATGGTGTAATTCCAAATGATAATATATATATATATATTATATATATATATATATATAGAGAGAGAGAGAGAGAGGTGTTTTAGCTATAAAGGAATTTCATAAAACTAAGCTTAAAGTGAAGTGGTTTGATATAGTACGTTAAATTGTAAACTTTTTAAATTATAAAATAGATTTAAAAATCATGACATGATGAAACCACGTCAACTTGTGAGTTTAGTTTTATAAAATCTTTTTTGTAGCATTACATATATATATATATATATATACTAGATTAATTATATATTATTAGAAAAAATTAGGATTCAATTAAGCATCCATATATCTATATATATATATATATATTATGGTTCCATAATATGATAGTTCAAGACAAAACTATGTCATTAATTAATTAATTATAGGTTTTAAATTTGTTGAAGTGGCCTAGGTGTGACTTCCCAAAAGATTGATCATATTATAAAGCCCTTATCATTATTGAAAGAGTACTTGTTCATATTTATCATTATTAAATTTCTTACTGTTGTTAATGTAATATGATGACTAATATTTAGTAAACTTACAGCTAGCTGTGCAACAATTTAACTAAAATGATGAGTCAAATAATATTTCAATAAAAAACCTATTCTTTATGTAAGATAGATTAACTGAGATCACAGTTTTCATTTTTTAAGATCCTATATATATACATATATATATATATAGATATAATGTCAATAATATTGTATACAGTCGTAAAATATATAAATGTCACATAATCGCTTTGAAAAAGAATAGGTCTACTATTAAAAATTTAATTCTCCCACGCTATTCCTATTATTGGTGATGTAGGAAAGCACCAAACTCGTTCTTCAGACACTTTCTGTAATATGGCTGGAGATTACTTCGGTATTGTCCCCTTTTTTTCTCAATTTCTGACTCAAGCTCATGATCAGGATCCACTTCACCTTGCCCTGGAAAGTCTAATCTTTCCCCTGCAAAATGTAATTTATGTTAGGCATACCCAGAAACCATAAAAGAAACCAGAGTTGTGAGCATTAGAAAACTTCAGAATATTTTGATAAAACATGTGAAAATAAAAGGATTTCGCTGCATGCATATGATAAAAGGAAGAAGTTGGGTTGATCAGAATTTTTTGTACGTTGAACTCTGTTGAAATATCATGAATGTTCTCTTATAAAATGTTTCCAGAACAGAAGTAAACTTTTTATTATAATGTAAAACATAAGTTCTTTATTTTTTCAATATGAATAGA
This sequence comes from Platycarya longipes, assembly GCA_036559045.1. Classification (NCBI taxonomy): domain Eukaryota; kingdom Viridiplantae; phylum Streptophyta; class Magnoliopsida; order Fagales; family Juglandaceae; genus Platycarya; species Platycarya longipes. The sequence goes on from CM071802.1 coordinate 37,026,700, forward strand.
AAAATAAAAATAAAATTAGTGGCTGCAGTTTCATATATATATCACAAACAAAAACTTTAATATTGTTTTAGAAACAGAAGACCATCATAAACATTAATCATGTACAGATTCCTGAAAACGTCTAAGATGTTTTCATGAACGATCCCTTGAATTATAACATACCTACGAAAGCTTATGAATTGGTCTAAGATGTTTGATGAGAATAGTTTATGTATGTTGGCGTGTGTTGCAGCTGTTTCTCGAGCTTTATTTGGCAAGTCAGCGACGTAATTGTTTTTTTGGGGATCTGTGTTTAGAGGCGTGCGAGTTTAATTGTTTTTTTTTTTTTTTTTTTTTGATGGAAACATATTGAAGCTTTTATTTATTTATATTTATTTAGTATTCATGATACAAAGAAGAGAGAAGCTTCAATCCGGAATCCGGAATGGGTGTAAAACTTCATAAGATGACACCAAAAGATGACATATCTACACCATCCAATCATAAGATGACACGTAATAATTTCTTCAAAAGTAAAATAGAACTCGCTGTAGTGAATCCGCAGACACTTTTCACTCATTTCACTCTTCCCTCTTTCTTTCTCTCTCTCAATCTCTTTCTCTCCGTCAAATCGCAACTCAGTTTTCATCGTCATCGCCTTCCCTCTCTCGTGCTGTCGCATAATTATTCTTGATGACAGAATACATATTTGAATTATTTGAAATTAAAAACCTCAATCCTGTTATGCTCCATCATTTTGTCAGCAACCACGCAAGAATCAAGAAAATTTTACCGACTACATACAAACCCAAGGCATGCTGCAGTTGGCGCCTATTGTTTTGAAGAATCCATCAAAGGGATCAAAGTCATGAAACAGAACCAGGAGATAACAGAACCCTTACCCCTCCCTGTCCCTTTCTTTCTTGACTTTCTCGGTAAAATTATTTTTTTCCCCCGTCTACGTTGATTTTGTTCAAGATGCCGAGAGGATGTGAATAAAAGCTTGCAAAACTTGGTTCTTCTCCAGTACGAGAGCAACAGCACAACTGCACGTGAGAGGGGAGACTGAGAATCGATGAAAACTGAAGAGAGAGGGAGAGGGAGAGGGAGAGAGAGGGAGGGTGAAAGGGATGAAAAGGTATCGGGTGAGGTAAGAAGTACTTCGGATTCACTACAACCCATTCTATTTCATTTCTGAAAAAATTCTTATATGACACTTTGTGATTGAATGGTGTAAAAAGGTGGAAATGCACCCATTCCTGATGCCAGCCATTCTCTAGAAAGAAAGTCTTTGCAGTATCATATCCATAAATGAGCTTTGGAAATATAAATCAGATGGTGGCACGCAACTCTTTTTTTTTTCACTTTTCTTTCTTTTTTACTTAACATGCAGGCTGACCCCGTAAAGAAGAGGATTCCTTAACATGCACCATGCAGGGCCTCGGCAGACCCCAATTTCCAGAAAACAAAAAAAAAAAAAACAAAGGGATTTCATTTGTTACTTAGAATAGAAATAACTCATCGTCTCAACAAATTTCTGGAGCCTCCATCATCACAAAATTTCTTCCCCCCGGGTATACGAATGTTTCTTCCTTTTCGAAACATACTTCTTTTGTGTATACGAATGTTCCTCTGATTAAGTCGTGACTGTTGCATCCTCAGCCATGTCACTGTACAACGTTGGACAATGATTCTTCTCATGCTGCTTTTAAGCTCTCGGACAAAATCTTGTAGTATTGTTTTTGCTGCTCCCCAAATGGAAGAGATGTTAAGAGTTGGAAAAATGTACCGGTTTATTCTAGAATTCAAGCATCCTTGCACTAGACATGATTAAACAGACCCAATCGTACCTTGTCTGAAACAGAAGGAGAGATTCTACTCAGTGCCCGTTCAAAATGCACTGTCTTGATGGTACATGAAGTTGCATCTGAAATGCTTTCGGTTGAGAGTTTCTCTTCAAGAGCAACCAATGCAGCTTCATTCATCTGTTAACAGTAAAAATTTATATGCAGAAAACCTACACGGGCCCCACTACCCCAAAAAATGTGCAAACACATACAACTATACAACTAAAGAGAGAGAGAGAAGATATCAGTTTCTGACTTCAATTTAAGAAAAAATCTATACAGCATTATACAAACCAGTGCAGCAAGATCAGCTCCACTCAAATTCTCACAAGCCTCCATTTGCCCGATAGCACTCAAATCCACACTGGCATCAATAGGCTTCTTCCTCCCAAGAGCTTTTAAGATCAGTCCGCGCTCATTTGCACTCGGCAAAGGAACATAAAGAAGTTTACCGAACCTACCAGGCCGTAAGAGGGCACGGTCCATCACCTCAGGTCTGCCAACAGAAATGCCAACTGGAAGGAATTAGTAAGGCATTAATTATAAGGACACATTGATGACTGCAAACAAGAAGTTTTACCTATTTGTTGCACCGATGACAAAAACACCCTTCCGCTGGTCTGCACCATCCAACTCTATGAGTAACTGCAGTTAAAAGAATTAATTCATTTGATCAATATTGGAATAGAAATTGCCAAACACGAAACCGTTAAGTACGGCAGCATGATTTTGTTCAGGCTATCTCTGGAAATAAATAGACCTGGTTCAGTAGTCTCTCAACAACCCATCCACCTTCTTTGCCACGATTTGTTGTCAAAGCATCCACCTACAAATCATTTTTTTGGAGGGGAAGGGGATCAAATTCACAAATTTAATTACCACATGTATGATTTAAAAGCATACAATGAATAGAAGTCCTAATCAAGAAACCTATGTTGAAAACCATGTTCTCTGCAACACAACCTTACAACTGATTTGATCCATTGGATTTTATCGATATGACATTGAAAGAAAAGCTAGCAAAATGATGCAGATATGTAACCAAATGTTCAACGACCACTCAGCATACATCTTTGAAGCCATTTAGGTCCCGTTTGGATTCGGAGATGAGATGAGTTTAGTTTATTTTTTAATATTAATATTATTTTGGAATTTGAAAAAGTTAAATTGGAATTTGAAAATTGTGTATTGAAATTTGAAAAATGTGTATAAAGATTTGTGTTTTGTATGGGAAATTGAAAAAGTGTAATGATGAAATGGAGATGAGTTGAGAAGTATTTGGAATACAAACGGGGCCTAATATTGCTTCTCATCCAATGCCCGAGTGCAGAACAACCCAATAAACTGGCATTTGCTTCAAGCATATTCTACATTTAAGTAATATTCATACAACGTATCAAGTAATAAAAAAGATAAATACTTTGACCACAACCAAATCCCACAAAAGTAAACCCACAAGCTTGGCATGGCTTGGTGAGGTACATTAGATTGTAAAATTACTTTCATTGTAAAGTAGATCTAACATATCATATAAAGTTATGTCAATTTGTTGATTTATTTTTATGGGATTTCTTTGTGGCTGTAGCACTTCTCATAAAAAAATGACAGAACAAAGTAAACTTCACACAGTCAGGGAGATACATGTCATTCTATGAAGCTGTAGAGCAGAGGAGTGATGCTGAGATTTCTGTTTTAATGTCTTGTTACCATTACAAAGCTTATATGATGCCATCTAGTGCTGAAAACATGACTTGGTTTTTACAATATCCATAGAAAGAGCCCCAGGAACTATCTACTTCAACCTTCTCCTCTAGAGAAACTTAAGGCCTTTACAGTTGAAGAAGACAAAGAGCTGATTGAAGAAACTACTTCGAGGTCAATAAATTTTAACTCTTCAATTCCATTAGACGAGAATTTTTCAAATACACAACTATTTGAAACGATATTAAAAAGTCAATGGACAGACTGTCAAGCAATCAAACACTAATCACGAAAATCTCTCTCTCTCTCTCTAACACACACACAAACAAACAAACATGCAACAAAGTTGCTTCATAAGATCTTAATCCCACACTTACTCTCATAGATGCATTTTAAAAAATGACAACTTTGGTTGCTTGGTGTTTGTATCACAAGGTAGCTTTCAATTACTCTCTCGTTAAGATCTAGTTGTTAAAATTGACAAAAATAGGTGGCATAATGCCATCTTAACTGCTGAGAGACAAAGCTAGTAGCAACGGGTAAAGGGCCAATGACATCTTAGGATAAGGAGGTAGCATTAGCAGTGCGGTAGCAATGTGGGAGAATATGAGTCAAAGACGTAGCAATGCAGGAGAATATGAGGCAAACAGATGAGAGAGAAAGCTTTGGGGAAAAAGTATGAACAATCCAGTCATTCCATCTTAGCCATCCAAACTTGGTGAAAATCATACAACATTTTTAAAATAGCAAGCATCGGCATGACAGGAACCATAAACATTTAATGCAGAGAAGACTGCAAACCTCATCAAAGAAAAGTACGCATGGCGAACATGTCCTTGCACGACCGAATAATGTCCGAACCGCCAGCTCACTTTCCCCAACATATTTATTCAAAAGTTCAGGGCCCTAACCATATTTGCAACAAAAACGAGGGAAAAAAAAGGCCATCTTAATAAGGATTTGAATGCAAAAAATAAGCATAGAAAAAAAAAGGTAGAAATGCATTTATTGTTTTAATGAAGCGCAATGTGCTAAACATCATCGTCAGAATAAAATTCAAAACCATATATGCACAGATGGAAGGAAATGGAAAATCAAAGAGGCTGACCTTGATGTGAATGAAGTTGGCTCCTGCCTCATTAGCTACAGCCTTGGCAATCAGTGTTTTACCACAACCTGGAGGCCCATAGAGCAAAAAACCTGTCTCTAAGTCCACGCCAAATCCCTGAAGATGCAAACAATTTCAGGACATGATCAGCCATTTAGAGTGAACCTATAATGACTTCAAGGAAAACTCTTCAAAAGGAAAATGCAACTTCAGGAAGTAGTTGCATAAACTGCAGCAGGGATGCACTGATTTTTATTAAAAAAAAATAAAAACTGCAGCAGGGATTCAAATTTCATGGACCTTAAAGATAAAAGTCGTGGAGCTTCAATGTGAAACTAGGTGGTGTCATTTTTTTTTTTTATATCAGTAAAATTTGGACCATTTCTTGATTTGTGCATCTCATCCTTCAGCAAGGGCCATGCTAATCTTATTTGTATTGTTCCAAATTTATCAGATGTCCCTGAAGGGACTAGATGACCTCACTATCTAAAGGAAATTTAAGTTTCCATTGAGAAAAGTGTATCTTTGGCATGACTGCAAGTGGACCTAACCTGGAAGAAAGACATTTCAACAACCTACCTAGTCTTCATCACAAACAACCCTAGTTGGCCAAGTCAGTAATCCTTAAAATAATAAACACTCTTTCTAACGCTACTCTTAGTATTCCAATTCAGGAAACGAGCACAGAACTTAAAGCTTTTGTAATGGAATCACTCTCTTTTGTAATGGAGCTGAGTTGCTCGTCTACATTTGAGCTATTGGGTAGCTAGCTATGTAATACCTCAAAATCTTTCCCAGATGACTCAACCAATATAATTCAGTGGGCAGTAATAGAACAAGCTAACTAAAAGCTAAATCCATCTATATGTCTGCAACACAAACATCCATACATACATAGAGAAATACATATGATCACCTTCCTCCTTTTGAAGAGTCATACTTATTAAAGCTGTAAAGGATAGGGAACTTGATGATGTTCCAGATTTTTTCAGCTTTCTATATTCCCTGGGTATTGGGGGTAATGAGAGGGATAGAATGTTGTGGAAGCCTACAGGAAGTAAAAAGTATTCAGTTCGATCGTATTTTAAGGTGTTGACTGTTTAGGATAGTCCTCCTTTCCCTTGGAAGCTTATTTGGAGGTCTCATGTGCCTTCTAAAGCCGCTTTTTTTTTTTTTTTTTTTTTATGGACAACATCGCTTGGGAACATTTTGATGATTGATAACTTGAGGAAGTGTGGCTTTGTAGTTATGGAGTGGTGTTTTATGGGTAAGAAGCATGGGGAATGTGAGGATCATCTACTTCTGCACTGTGAGGTGGCAAAGGCTTTGTGGGACGGAGCTTCTAGTAGAGTTGGGTTGGCTTGGGTGTTGCCTTTGAGAGTTGTGGATCTGATTGCGTGTTGGAATGGGCTACATAGTTTCCCTCAAGTGGATGCTGGGTGGAAGATGATTCTTTTATGTCTTATGTGGTGCATTTGGATTTTGGTGGGAAAGGAATGAGATTTGTTTTAATGATAAGGAGCTGACCTTGGAGGAAATTCAGAATTTCTTCGTGTACTCTTTATGGCAATTGTTTTTAGTTATAGTGATTAATGGAGCTTCAGCTCATGATTTTTTTGTTCTCGCTTTCTACTTTATAGAATGTACTTTGGTGTTTTCTTTTGTATACATCCTGTGTACAAGGGCTGCACCCATTTCATTAGATGAATAAAATTATCTTACTTATTAAAAAAATTATAAATACCTCATAACCCTCTGGAAATTTTATACGCCTAACTATGTAACGGTCAAACTCCTTTCTTAAGAAATCAAGCCCGCCAACATCTTCCCACTTTACATTAGGAATAGCAGAGAATCCTTCCCTTCTCGATGAGGGTTGAACCATTCTAGCTGCTTCCTGGAAAACACCACATAGAAGCAATTGCAATCATCATTTAAGAAAATCAGTAAAAATGAAAAAATAGCATAATTTTATTTACATTTTATAGATTGCAAGGAGCTTCAGCATAAGAAAAACCATAAGGATACCAATCTTTTTTCATTTTTCTTTTTATGACGGGGGAACCACCCCACGGCAAAGCCCTTAGGACTCACCCATGTAACCTAAACTCTCAGAGAGACAAGTACAGCAACCCACAGCCTTGGCCTGCCACTTACCTATGGCATGGGGCTCATGCACACAAGTCCACCCTTACCACTTGGGCTACCCACAGGTGGGTTATAAGAATACAAATCTTGATTTCCAAATGCCCAAAATGTAGAAATACATCATGACAGTGTCCATAAATCACATGAAAAAGGGGAGAAGATGACGAAAGGAAAAACAGCAATAATAACAACGATATTCACATCCACATGTTTGTCTTGTGCACTTAACCTTAAGAGTAAAGAGACATAACAGATGATGGTTACGTACGAAAATTAAGGGCAAAGTAAGGCAGGGCCAAATATGAATTAACCAGGGGATGTGTGAAAGAAAAATGGAGATAGAAAGAAGTTGAGGGCACCTCAAAATCAGCCATTGTGATGGTAAGTTTTTCCATCTCTTCAGGCAACCATGGTTGCCTCCACCAATCTTCTGTATTTTCTTCATTTGTAGAATCCTTTGATAGAAGAGACTTTCTTTCATCAATAATTCTCTTCATGGCAAGGTTACCCGCCTTGTTAGCAAGGGCTGCTAAATCAGCCCCAACAAAACCAGGTGTAGACCTGGCTATTTTCAGAAGATCAAATGAACCCTCCAATCTAAGATTGCGTGTAATCACGGAAAGAATCCCAGCCCTTCCATTTTCATCTGGAACACCTAGGACAATCTCACGATCAAATCGTCCAGGCCTCCTCAGTGCAGAGTCAACAGCATCAGGCCTATTGGTTGCACCAATTACAAGAACATATCCAGGTCTCTGATCAGAACTTTCTGAGTTTGAATTAGCATCTGAGGGCTGTACAAGTCTATGAGATTCATCCATGCAAGTCATCAACTGTGTCACTATTCTTCGCTCCATCTCTCGTTGTAGATTTTCTCTTTTAGAGGCAATTGCATCAATTTCATCAATAAAAACAATTGATGGTGCAGTCCTGTATGCTTTAGAGAAGAGGACTCGAATATTCTCTTCCGACGCACCTTAAATACTCATCAAATAGAGAGAGAGAGAGAGAGAGAGAGAGAGAGAGAGTTATAGAACTTCTAATTTACGAAAATAAATAGCTAAACCATTAAAGGATTTAGCTAAAGGGAGTAAAATATCTCTTATAAAAAAATCTCAAACAGCCGAGCAATTCTAATAATTTTCTCATATTAACAATGATAATAACTGGTAATCAGCTCAAAGTGTATGATTAAGGAATTGTGACGAAAAGGGAGAGATACCAGAGATACCAGAGACGACCTCAGTAGCCGAAATCTTGTAAAACGGAACCCCAGTCTCATTGGCGATGGCATGAGCTAGCTTGGTCTTCCCACAGCCAGGCGGGCCATGCAACAAAATCCCGGCCATAGGCCGTACCCCAAGCCAGCGGGGCAACTGCGGATGGTACAAGGGCACGATCACTTCCATCTTCAACTCCTCCAGTACCCTCTCCATCCCTCCCAAATCCCTAAACCTCGGTCCCTCCTCCCCCTTCACCACCTCAACGCCACTATCCCTTCCCGTGGGCAACTCTGTCCCCACCCGCTCCTGCCCTCCTCCACCCCCATGCACCAACTCGATTTTACTGGCCCTTTTGCTGTCAACCTCCAGCTCCACGTTCTCCTCCACCGCGGTATTTTTTGGCCTCTTCACCGCTGCGCCGCTTAATTCCTTATAGGCAGCTAGCAAACTCGATTTCGTCACGTCAAACTGCGGGGGTTGCATCTTCTCTCCATAAATCGCGTCCTCCGAAGTGGACACCGCCCCATCTCCCCCGTCCGAACTCGATTCCAACTCCTCCTTCGACGGATCATCAGACGTCTGATGGTGGTTCCCACTCAGCATCCTCCGCTTCTTCGTTCGAGAAGCACTAGTTCGACTGCCTTCAACTTCTTCCTCTCCTTCATCATCGTACTCCTCTTCGGTCCCGTCTAAATTCAAAGGAGAGGGGAGCTTTACTTGCCGCTTCTTCCTTTTGTTCAATTGCTGTGGAGAAGGCGATTCCTGAGAGAGTGATTTCAAGATCTTGCGGACAAACGTAGTAAAAGGTTGCTTCTTGATTCGTTGGTAGTCTCGGTAGGTTGAACGAAGAAGATCCACAACTTCTTCGAGCGAGGAAGACTTGCACTTGCAGGATTCGAGCCGACGACGAAGTAGTTCTCTATTCATTCTGGCCCCTCCGCATCAACCCTAATTGCAGCCATAGAATAGTTCATCAAAAATTATTATCATAAGCTAGTAAAGCAATTGATAGGTAGGCAAGAACTTTTATCAATAGGAATAATCATAGCCCATGTACATGGGTTATATACAAGAGAACACCTAAGCAATTGCAAATATTTCATATCAATTGTGTGCGCGTCGCTGGTGAGAATCTGAGTGTGTGAGTGAAACCATAACAGAGAAGAAGAACGAGGGCTTACAGGCGTCGAAATCGCAGAAAGGCACAAATGTACGGAGTAACCCTAGAATTACCTGTTTGTTAATGAAGCCGGCAACTTTGGGAACCCTAGAACAGAAAAGAAAAGAGGAACTTGTCACTTGTGCGTGAAGGGAAGTGCTGAGAAGTGAAACGGTGCCGTGTTGTGTGTTGCTATTGTGAGTTAATGAAACGGTGCGTGCAAGTCTCTTGGCCTAACGCGGCGTATCATGGACTGGGGGTTTCACTTTAGTGGGTCAGTAGAGTTATAGAACGCAGCGTTTGGATTACTAGCAAACGGTGCGTTTCTTTGCTGTCGGATAGTTCTTATTGCTTGTTACTTTCCTTGAGGTATACAGAGTATTACTCTGCATGTACAATAAAAAGTTGCAAGGCCATTTTTTTTTTTTTTATGCAAGTTACAAGGCAATTATTTGTTCTCTACATGAACCAAAAAGAAAATGGACAATTAGAGAATATAGAGGCCTTTACTTAAATAGATGTCTTATGTAGAGGTCTTAAAATATGTTAATGGGTGGTATTCATATCATATTAAAACAATTATATTACACTTAAAAGATCAACATGAATACGACCCATTAAAAATTTTGTGTTAAAAATTTCAATTTTAATACGACTCGTTAAGATAACGGATAACATGGTACGACTCATTAAGACTTTTTAATACTATATGACACGATACACGATACATCATGACCTATTCTAACCCGCAAACCCGTTAATGACATGTTTAGATTTAACCTAATTGATTTTATATAAATATTAAAATTTAAATAATAGCTTTAAAACATAAAAACTAATTACAAGTTATGATTCTAAAATTACAATTCAATAAGTAGTACATTATAAAATATGATAAACACACAAATATCATCCACACATTATAAAATATTAAAATTACATCCTAAACATAATAAATAATAACGGATTAACTCATTAATGATTATTTAAGAAGTGCTTCAATGGGATAGATAAATGCTGAAGGGTATAAAACTAATTTTAAATTATGATTTTTTTAATTTAGGTTAAGGGTATTAAGGTAAATTCAAGTTTCTTAACGGGTCATAGCAGATCATAACGGATTAACTCATTAATGATCATTTAAGAAGTCATATCTTAACAAGTTGATCATTTTGACCCGAGACTTATTAAGGTTAAACTCTAACCCGCTTTTATATGTTATGTTTGTTTTAGATTAACGATTTATATCATATATTGCCACCCATAATCTTATGTATGATTTTTCATTTATCATTTCACTACAAAACTAAATATTTTTTATTTTTAAGCTCGATTAAATTCGCTTAAGGTCTTATTTGACTCCCAAACTTTTCTTAGTACACTTTATTTTAAATTTATTTTATTATCTAAATACACAAATTTGATAAAATTTAAGAGATTTCGATCAAACTTGGTGGTATAGCATTACTATACTTCTACTATAGATGAAAAGGACAAAAACTTGCTAGCCTATTTTATTTTGGGTTACCACTTTTTTTTACCTCTCTCTAACTCGTGGTTTTTGCCAACAAGTGGTGGGTGGTCGACAAAAATTTGAATGGAAATAAGAGAAATTCTAAAGATAAGTTCACAAACTACACACTATATTTTTTTTAAATTTATTCTTTTATAAAATATTTGATACATGGATAATGAGTAATAGAATTCAATTATTTAAAAAGAATAAATTCAAAAGAAATTAAAAAAATAAAAATAAAAAGTGTGGTATGTAATGTGTGAGCTTATATATAGAAGCTCTAGAAATAAATATGTACAGGTGATAAGTGCATGTGGGGTGAATTAAATAGTGATTGAGGGTCTCATCAATTTTACAATTTTTTATCAACTATAAATTCATCTTACCATTCAAACACATTTTAAACATATTTAAATATATCTCACAAAACTCACTCAACCATCTCAAATTACTACTACTCATAAAGAACTCAAATCAATTCAAATGAGTTTGACATCCAAACTAAACCTAAATATATTAATTTCTCCCCCCATTCACAAAAATATATGTATTATTTTTATGATAACATGTTCTTTCTAAATGTAAGGATTATTAAAGATCAAATTGAGATAAAGTAGGCCGTAAGTCAATTGGTTTGAAGATTGTAACAAGCTGAGGTCTCCAAGCCACTTGTTGATTGGTTAATATAATCAAAAAACATTCAACTGCATGCCCTTAAATGTACTAATTAATGTTATATTTGTCTAACTATCCTAATTATTTCTACCTGTTAATAAGAATAAGAGAAATGAAGGGAAACACACACATTCAACGTATCCCCCTCACATAAACAGTATCATAAACAGTGTATGGCACTGTTCATGTGAGGGAGATACGCTAAGTATTGCGTATCCCCCAACATCACTCTAAGAATAATACCCCATGCCCCGATCACAACATATATATAGATACATACATATATATAAAGAAAAATGTTAAAGTCATTTTTCAAAATCACACTATATAAATTCTAATTGGATATATTTTTTTAATTTTTTAATTTTTCTTTTACTTAGTGACGAAGGATTTATTTTTTTAATAATATTTTGATTTAAAAAAATTATTTGAAACTGTTAAAAAAATACATGAAAAAACAAATCTGAAAAAAAAAAATTATTGGGGCTGTATAGCCGCCGGCCATATCATGTAAAATGAAGATGTCTGTTGCATACACGATCCAATCTGAAAAATGGACCCAAAATAAGGACGTTTTGACCGTAATCAGAAAATCTGAGTATCAGACATTTATCTAACCCAAATAATCAGGACCACTCACTTCATAATCAACAGCACGTACGTACGAGATGTCCTTTGATACGGAGCGTTTGGAGGGCCAATGCATGGGAGTACTGCCGATGGATGTTTTTCACGTGTTAATTATTTTAATGGCAGTTATTTAAAAAAGCACTAATTTTAGCTAAAAAAAAATTTTTAAAAGATACAAGTTCTCATGCTCTTTTAAAAAATTTGGAGAGTTACTATTTATAAATAAAAAAAATTACTCTTTTCTACCATTTCTTCTCCCTATTATTAATAAAATATGACGATATTTTTTTAAAAGTGTGAAAACTTGTATGTTTTTAAATGAAAGTTTTAGTTAAAATCATTACTAGTGTTCTAAAATGTATATTATATAGCAACTCTAATGGATCTACTGCATGTCTTTTATACATATATATATATACATATATATATGTACATACATATATACATAAATATATATTTTATATATATGACATACGTATCGTAATACTTTAAGAATAATTTTAGGAGGAGTCAGTTTTAGGAAGTTGAGAGGGAATCGACTGTAGTTTAATTTTTTTTTTTTCATTTTTAACTTTATTTTCATGGATCTAATAAATTCTATTGGTTTATTTTTGTATAGGAATTAAAAATAAGGTTGAAAATGAGGAAAAAAAAAATTTCTTCATTTTCAATCTTGTTTTCAATATTTTTTCTTCATCTTCATTTTCAACCTTATTTTTAGTTTAAAAGTTTTTTCCTCATTTTTAACATTGTTTTCATAGATCTAATAAATTATATTGATTTGTTTTTGGTATAGGAATTGAAAATAAGGTTGAAAATGAGAAAAAAAATTTTAAACTAAAACCGACTCTCCTTGACTCTCTAAAATAAATCCCCTTAAAATTGCTCATATTTTAAACTTTTAAGAGAGAAAAAAATTCACGTTTTGATATCTGCTTTAAAAAGATTGATCAATGATATAATCGAAGTCTTATTAAAATTATTATAAGAAAGAAAGATTCTTCATTCTCAAAAAATATAAAATTTCATTCAACACATATTTCTTATTAATATGAATTAATACAAGAGGAAGAACAACTTGATGAGTCACGCCATTGGCTATAGTTTGATCCATCCTATGACGTAGTTAATTTGTAGTCATATCATTTTATTTATTGTAAATTTGCAAGTGGATTAGGTTTGATTAGATGGAAAAAGATCATAATCTTTGCTATAAGAAAATTAGTTTTTTGTAATTAATTATTCTTTATCAAAATAATTATTTTCTGTTAAAATTAATTTATTTTTATAATAAATAATTATCTTTGTAACAAATAATAAATTACAATTTTTTTTTTTTATAGTGCTTTTACCTATATCTATGACGCCCTTTAAGTCAAACCAAAAGCCCTTAGCCTAATTTCAAGAAGTTCGAAAATTCTCTTCTCCCAAATATATCAAGAAAATATATATGTATATATCTTTATACTTAAAAAGCGTCTATCTCAATTTAAACAGTAATGAACAGTGTTAATTTTGTTTAATATCTATAATCCAAAATTACCCCTGAACTAACACACGGCCACGAGACCCACGAAACCCAAAACCCACGATGCCCGGCCATAGCCAGAACCCAAATTACCCACTTCTCAGAATCTCCATTTCATGCCCGGCCAAACTCAGAACCCACGGCCACGAGACCCACGAAACCAGAACCCAGTTGGATTTACCCCTAAGCTAACACATGGCCAAAACACCTGCACAGATGATCACAGACCCGCGCGACCCATGAGACCCACGCGACCCATGAGACCCACAATGAGACCCACGAAACCCACAAACCCACAAGGTTGCGCAACTCGATTTCATCCCCGAAATCATCCCCGAAATCCACAAACCCACGCACGGCCAGTGTTGAGGACGTGTCTCGCCGGCCTCCTGCTCCCGTTACCTGCAAGAAGAATTAAGGGAAGATGGTGGCTTTCCACCCGGGAGGATGGTGGCGTATCTGCATGATATATCTTTTCGAGTTTGTTGATATTCCGTATCTACTTAAAATCTCGATAAAGGTGGCAACGGGTTTGATATATATTCTGGATTCTACAGAATTGGGCCCTTAGTATGATTTTCCTTCCTGGTGGGCTCCCTTGGCTGTTGGGCCTTTGGGCCAAATCTGATCCCACAATTACCCCGCAAATTTTCTTCGCCTTGAGGCGTAGGAAATTTACATTTTTTTTTTTTGTTCTGACCTTTACTGTCGCGTGCTTGTGCTTGTTACTGTGTGCGTCTTCTGCTTGTTTGAAGGTGGCGTGACCATTTGATTTTGCGCCCCTTTACTTCGTCTGAAGGTAGCATGGTCATTTGACTCTGCGCCCCTTTGCTTCGTCTGAAGGCGGCGTGGTCATTTGACTCTGCGCCCCTTTGTTGTGTTTGAACGTGGCGTGGTCATTTGACTCTGCGCCTCTTTGCTTCGTCTGAAGGTGGCGTGGTCATTAGATTCTGCGCCCCTTTGCTTTGTCTGAAGGTAGCGTGGTCATTAGACTATGCGCCCCTTTGGTGTGGTTGAAGGTGGCGTGGTCGTTTGACTCTGCGCCCCTTTGCTTCGTCTGAAGGTGGCGTGGTCGTTTGACTCTGCGCCCCTTTGCTTCGTCTGAAGGTGGCGTGGTCGTTTGACTCTGCGCCCCTTTGTTTCGTCTGAAGGTGGCGTGGTCGTTTGACTCTGCGCCCCTTTGCTTCGTCTGAAGGTGGCGTGGTCCTTAGACTCTGCGCCCCTTTGCTTTGTCTGAAGGTGGCGTGGTCGTTTGACTCTGCGCTCCTTTGCTGCGGTTGAAGGTGGCGTGATCGTTTAACTCTGCGCCCCTTTGCATGCTTGAAAGTGGCGTGATCATTATTTCCTTTTGGCTATTTCCTTATATTTGCCTGCAAGGTCCTTCAACTCGTCGTGCAGGTTCTGTTTTTCCATGCGCTCAAGCTTGACCCCCGCGTTACTATCCGCCTCTTGCTCTCCTTGGCCGTCGACTGGCGGTACGGCCAAGGAGAGCAAACAGTGTTAATTTAAACAGTGTTAATCTGTTGGCCCTTTGGGCCAAATCTGATCCCACAACCACGCTTCACCATTGGCAGCTCCCCTGTGATTCGGCAGCTCCCCGTGCATTTGGAAGAATCAACCTGGGTCTGGTTAGAAGAATCAACATGATTCGGCAGCTCCCCGTGCGTTTACAGTGTTGTGGTAGCTGCGAAACGCAGCGTTTCAGCTATTTGGAAGTGGTTCCGTGCGTGTCGTTTTACGTTTATGTGGTAGCTGCGAAACGCAGCGTTTTAGCTAAGTGGATACGGTGCGTTTTATCTTCTTCATGATTTGTGCTTTTGTACGTTGGTTTATGCCTTCTTACGTAATAAAATCTACTTCAGATTGCGCACAATACGCTTCTCGTCCCTTACGAAATATCACTCTGTTTTCGGATCCGTTTAGTTCATTTCGTTATAATATCACTCTGTTTTCAGACCCGTTTAGTTCATTTCGTTATAATAATTTTGATTTTTCTTACTTCGGTTTCGTTCGTCTGGTTGTATCTACTGTTTTATGGTGTGACGTTATCGGATGAAAAGATGTTTTGGGTTCTTGATAAGGGCGATGGAAGACACTCTTTTTCCTTTCTGATTATCCGTTCCAGTGTGAGACGAAGAAGAACAAAAAAAAAACCTTCTGTTGTCGTAGTTGATTTCATTTCTCCTGGTATGTTTGCGTGATCATCACTCTCATTATTTTTTTCCAATTATTTTCCCAGCTTTCTTTTCATTATTTTTATTTGTATTTATGCATTTATTAATTTTTTTTGTGATAAATAGAGAGCTCGCTGGTTTGTTGCATTTCATTTCTCCTGGTATGTTTGCGTAGTGGTCACTTTCATTATTTTGTCCCAATTATTTTCCCTGCTTCTTTTCATTATTTTTATTTGTATTTGTGAATGTATTAATTTTTTTTGTGATAAATAGAGAGCTCGCTGGTTTGTTCTCTTGATGTTCATTCTCATTTTTTTCTTTTCTAGCTTAGTCTTATTCTTTTTTATTTGTGTACTTGTTAATCTTTTTGTGATAAATGGAGCTAATCAATAAAAAGTAATTAGAGTCATTATTTTTATTTCTGCATTTATTAACTTTCTACTAATAAATATTTTTATTTGTATTTGTGCATTTATTAATTTTTTTTGTGATAAATAGACCTCGCTGGTTTGTTCTCTTGATGTTCATTCTCATTTTTTCTCTTTTCTAGCTCAGTCTTATTCTTTTTTATTTATGTACTTGTTAATCTTTTTGTGATAAATGGAGCTAATCAATAAAAAGTAATTAGAGTCATTATTTTTATTTCTGCATTTATTAAATTTCTACTAATAAATGGAGCTATAAAAAGTTGATTTACTATAGAGACAAGGAGACGGGAAAAATTATTTGCGTGATCGTGACTCTCATTATTTTTTTCCAATTATTTTCCCAGCTTCTTTTCATTATTTTTATTTCTATTTGTACATTTATTAATTTTTTTTGTGATAAATAGAGCTCGCTGGTTTGTTCTCTTCATGTTTTACTATAAAGATAAGGAGACGGAAAAAACTATTTAGTTATTGTCACTCATTATTTTTTCCCAATTATTTTCCCAGCTTCTTTTCATTATTTTTATTTGTATTTGTACATTTCTTAATTTTTTTTGTGATAAATAAAGCTCCCTGGTTTATTCTCTTGATGTTTTACTATAGAGATAAGGAGACTGGAAAAATTATTTGTGTGATCGTCACTCTCATTATTTTTTCCCAATTATTTTCCTAGCTTCTTTTCATTATTTTTATTTCTATTTGTACATTTATAAATTTTTTTTGTCATAAATAGAGCTCGCTGGTTTGTTCTCTTGATGTTCATTCTCATTTTTTCTAATTCTATTATAATTTATCTCTTGATTGAATGCATTATTTTTATCATTGTGTATCTTTTGTTAACTTCTTACTTTTTATTTTATTCAGATTGTTTCATGTCAATTGAATTGTTCAAACTAATTTTTTTTCCTTCATGCACTAATAGCTTTCAACATGCGGACTCTCCACACATCAATCAATGATATAACTCCAAGTACAAGGAATTGGAAAATCAAGATGATGGTGTCAGACAAGTCTCCTAAACGTACTGCACAACATTCGCCAATAAAGTATCAAAATCTAACATTGATAGATCCCCGAGGTAATACAACAAAATTATTATCATATTTAAAAAAATTAATTGAGTACACATCACTATTTATCCATACAATATTGTGTCAAACAAATCTTAACTATATTTTCAAATCAACTCCTAAAATTATATATATATATATAATTTTTTTCAAATCAATAATAGACATACCTATTAATCTGTATGATATTGTGCAGAGCAATCGAGTGAAGGCGGTAATTTTTGAAAATGATATTGACATGCGTAGTGATACATTACACATCTTTCGGTCATACTACATCAGTAATGCCTACGTAAAGCTTTTGGATCACAGATTTAATAAAAATGAGGCATATGGATATCAGTGGACCCTAAATTCAAGAATAATAATCGAAGACATTCCAGATAATGAGGAAGAATTACAACCCCCATAATACAATATTATCTCATTCAGCAATTTGCATACCTTCATGAATACTGATTCTGGAATAGGTAAATGTCGTTTTAACATATTTAATTTCTTTTTTAATACTCTTATTTAGTTTTACACTAAAAAAATTAAATATAATTATACAGATATTCTGGCGATTGTAATACACATGAAGCCTCCTAGAGAAATTAATACAAAAGATGAGCAAACAATAATCCAAGAAATGTACATAATCGATGAAAGGTAGATAAAATTTCTCAACTACATTTGTGATATGAATAACTATAAAATAATTATTGTTACTGCTATTTTATTATATTCTAAATTTAACATTTTTCTTTAAATTTTACAGCCTAATGCCCATATGCCTGACTATGTGGGGTCGATTTGTAGAGGGTGAATGCCAAGCAATCTCAAATGTCATTGGAGCTAAACCATCTCTACTTGCAACACGTTTGAAAGTTGGTTCATACGATGGTAGATTTCTCAATTTAGAATATCACCATATATTTAATATTCAATATCAATCAATGACTATTTTTATTTGTTTACAACATAGGTCTCTCTCTTTCATCTAAACCAACAAGTATTTTTACTTTAAATCCTGTTATTCCTGGTGCAGCGTCCTTGTGTCGATGGTAATCATTTCTTAACTTATTATTTAGACAATCTATATTTGTCATAAAATTCTCAAAATATTTATACAAAATGTACATCCATTTACTATTTTTGAAAATATTAGTTCTTTTATATTTTTCTCTCAATGATTTTTGTTAATTTTTTAAACTTTTTTGGTGATATTAAGGGCAATACTTAATAGTGAACTACTTGAAGATATTATTGAGAACATTCTGAATGCCGCATCAACAGTAGCATTAGCTACTAATGTCCAAAACATAATTAAGATTAATGATGTTCCTGGCTACCTCAAATCATTAGAACCAATTAAGATAAATTTCTACAATCTTCTTTAACTTTTTTTCTTTTATATATTGTTTATAAATATTATTCCACATGTATTTTTAGAGTAAATACAATCTCTAATTAAGACTTCTTACTATTTATAGCCATATAAAAACATGTGTTTCTTCTAAATTTAATGCAGAAAGCAAGATTTTCGATTAAGGCAAATATCTTCATTGTTGATCTACGTCAAGACTTCTACTACATGTCCTGTACTAAATGTAACAAAGTAACAGGATATGAACAAAATGAACAATTCGAGTGTTATCATTGCAAGAATATGAGTATTGCACAACCACGGTATGTATGTTATATTAATATTTTTGATCGTAATACCAAATATCATAAATTCAAATTACTATTTAATGATTTAAACTTATAAATATAGTTTATTTATACAGCTCTCGAACCTATGTTGAAGTTGATGATGGTAGTGGACGACTTCCAGCTGTCATGTTTGCTGAAATTGCAGAACAAGCTCTGGGTTGCACAGCAATTGACTTCATGGAGCATGTAGAAGAGGTAACCAATTTGTTTATATTCATCATGATTCCAACTACTTTGAAATTTATTTACTTAAAAGTTATAAAGAATACACTAACTACTACTATCTCGCTAGAAGTTGTAGTATTCATAAATCTTATCGCATGATATTATATTTTTTTGGCTTCTTTAAGCACTCAAGTGTTTGCTGCATGCTTTGAAATAGCTTTATTTTCTTTTTACTGTTACACTTTATTAGGAAAAGAATTTGTTTGCTTACTTGATGAGAAAAGCATGAAATAGATTTAATTAATATTCAACCTTATAATTTTTTTTTAGGCCTGGAAATTTATACAAAGTGGCTGGATTCATTTTGTCCTACTTTGGTGTTAGAACAAATAAAAAACAAACTCTTGTCATACCAATATAAATGCCTAATATTAACCACAATTACCCCGCAAATTTTCTTCGCCTTGAGGCGTAGGAAATTTAAAACTTTTTTTTTTTTAACCTTTGCTGTCGCGTGCTTGTGCTTGTTACTGTGCGTGTCTTCTGTCTGTTTTAAGGTGGCGTGGTCATTTGGCTTCGTGCCCCTTTAATTTGTGTGAAGGTGGTGTGGTCATTTGACTCTGCGCTCCTTTGCTTTGTCTGAAGGTGGCGTCGTCATTTGACTTTGCGCCCCTTTGCTATGTCTGAAGGTGGCGTGGTCATTTGACTCTGCGCCCTTTTGCTTTGTCTGAAGGGTGGAAGGGTGGCGTGGTCATTTGACTCTGCGCCCTTTTGCTTTGTCTGATGGGTGGAAGGGTGGCGTGGTCATTTGACTCTGCGCCCCTTTGCTTTGTCTGAAGGTGGCGTGGTCATTTGACTCTGCGCCCTTTTGCTGTGTTCGAAGGTGGTGTGGTCATCTGACTCTGCGCCCCTTTGTTGTGTCTGAAGGTGGCGTGGTCATTTGACTCTGCGCCCATTTGCTTTGTCTGAAGGTGGCGTGGTCATTTGACTCTGCGCCCATTTGCTTTGTCTGAAGGTGGCGTGGTCATTTGACTCTGCGCCCCTTTGCTTTGTCTGAAGGTGGCGTGGTCGTTTGACTCTGCGCCCCTTTGTTGTGTCTGAAGGTGGCGTGGTCATTTGACTCTGCGCCCATTTGCTTTGTCTGAAGGTGGCGTGGTCATTTGACTCTGCGCCCATTTGCTTTGTCTGAAGGTGGCGTGGTCATTTGACTCTGCGCCCCTTTGCTTTGTCTGAAGGTGGCGTGGTCGTTTGACTCTGCGCCCCTTTGTTGTGTCTGAAGGTGGCGTGGTCATTTGATTATGCGCCCCTTTGCTTTGTCTGAAGATGGCGTAGTCATTTGACTCTGCGCCTCTTTGCTTTGTCTGAAGGTGGCATGGTCATTTGACTCTGCGCCCCTTTGTTGTGTTTGAAGGTGGCGTGGTCATTTGATTTTGCGCCCCTTTGCTTTGTGTGAAGGTGGCGTGGTCATTTGACTCTGCTCCCCTTTGCTGTGCCTGAAGGTGGCGTGGTCATTTGACTCTGCGCCCCTTTGCTGTGTTTGAAGGTGGCGTGGTCGTTTGACTCGGCGCCCCTTTGCTTTGTTGCTGGTGTGGTCGTTTGACTCTGCACCCCTTTGCTGTGTGTGAAGGTGGCGTGGTCGTTGTTGTGTCTGAAGGTGGCGTGGTCATTTGACTTTGTGCCCCTTTGCTGTATTTGAAGGTGGCGTAGTCGTTTGATTCTGCGCCCCTTTGCTTTGTGTAAAGGTGGCGTGGTCGTTTGACTCTGCGCCCTTTTGCTTTGTGTGAAGGTGGCATGATCGTTTGACTCTGCGCCCCTTTGCTTTGTGTGAAGGTGGCGTGGTCGTTTGACTCTGCGCCCCTTTGCTTTGTCTGAAGATGGCGTGGTCATTTGACTCTGCTCGCTCCTTTGTTGTGTCTGAAGGTGGCGTGGTAATTTGACTCTGCGCCCTTTGCTGTGTTCGAAGGTGGCATAATCATTTGACTCTGCGCTCCTTTGCCTTGTTTGAAGGTGGCGTGGTCATTTGACTCTGCGCCCCTTTGCTTTGTTTGAAGGTGGCGTGGTCATTTGACTCTGCGCCCCTTTATGTCCCTTGAAGGTGGGCTCTCATCGCTGTTGGGCCTTTGGGCCAAATCTGATCCCACAAAAACTATTATTACAATAACTCTTCTCCCATTTGATCAAAAGTATAATATCCCATCTTCATTAATATCGCTGTTGAAACTCAAAAAATTTAAACATTAAAATACAAGCATTTTTAAGATCCTTCACATACTTGTCAAAGAAAATGAAAAAACAACCAATCTAGCATAAATACAATATTTCACCAAAACTTCTTTAGGCCTACATCATTCATGAACCCACCCAATTATTGTTTTTGCCCAACATACATATAAATATATGTATGTTTGAATGTGTATCACCATGTATTTAGATATATGAAAAATATGTTATAATTTCAAATCTACCCATTTAGGTCCAGTTTACATGCATTTATCTTGAATCTCTTTAACAACAATATTCATGAACGACACACACTCTTGTATTTTTCCTAATATACACACATACATATAAATTATTGTAAGAACTATATATCACTCATGAAGTAAATAAAATTCTAAGCACTACTACTAGCTAATTAGATGATAAAATGCTCTTCTGATTCCATTATATTCAAAACTATTATTTTATCCAAGCACTACATATTCTACATTTATATTTGTCACTATACTTTATATGATATATATTAATATACTTCTAAATCTTTGATAATCATATTTTAACTCCCAATTTTTTCCATGCAGGAATATTTATCGTATGTCCAAAATATTGCAGCACTATGTTCAAACAAAAAATGGATAATACAATTGGGTACAGATAGAGATCAACTTCAAAAGCAACAACAGAAAATTTTCAATATTCTCTCCATAAATGCTATCAATGAAGATGACATACCACCTCCAGATGCATAATCTTCAAAA
This sequence comes from Platycarya longipes, assembly GCA_036559045.1. Classification (NCBI taxonomy): domain Eukaryota; kingdom Viridiplantae; phylum Streptophyta; class Magnoliopsida; order Fagales; family Juglandaceae; genus Platycarya; species Platycarya longipes. Next base: position 37,048,727 of record CM071802.1, read on the forward strand.
CTTTTTTATTGCCATTTCAATGGTAAAGAAAACAAAAATATCTTATTTTGTCTTAAAAAACAAACTGTAATATGGATTTCAAACACGATGTTTTATTTCTGAAATCTGTTTGGATCTAGGTTTGTTTAAACTTATTACTATCTGAATTATTAGATAACAACTTGAATGAAATATATTATTCTCATTCACTTTAAATTTTTCTTTTTTTATTAGATATTTATATTTTTTAATTTATTTTATAGTGATACAGGGTAACGTGCCTCGCACGTTGCGTTACCCCTAATATATATATATATATAAATATATATATATATATATATGTATATATATGTATATAACGCGCTTTTCAATTCGTCATATCTACAGGATTTGGTCATATATCCCATTTTGTTATAAAATAAATATTGACTTGCTTTTATAAATTATTAAACTTACTAGTTCCATGCTAATATGATCGGATTACACAAAGAACTATTTAATCTAGATTTTGAAAACAAAATTATCTTATTTAGTTATAGAGTAATATCGCCACCTACGCGCGTCCATTCCTTTTATTATCATTCTTTCACCATCTTTTGATGGGATATATAATAATAAAAAATTATTTATTATGTTTAATTAATTCTAAGTCAATAATTTGATATTACGTAAAGAAATATTGAGAGAATGATAAAATAAATAATAAATTTAATTAATTTTTCCAATATAGAGTAGACGTGACATCAGAGTACACACTCATATATATATATATATATATATATTAAATAAAAATAATGTGCAAAGCACATTTATTTAATTTAATTTTTAATAAAAATTTTTAAGTAGATGATAAATAATTATACATTTTCATATATTATAAAAAAAATAAAAAAAACAATAAGATAGTTTCATAAATAAACATAACATATAGTTTTATCAAACTTGTTTGAGATAATTTTGATTAAAATTTTAATAAAATGTTAGCTCAAGATATGATTTTTTTTTAATTCCAAGATGATAATTTAACATTTGTATTATTTTATACGGCCTCAAAACAGAGGACATTAAAATATCTATATATTTTTAGTTATGTGAGTATTTTTAAGAAATAATATGAGTTTTTTGAAAAAATAAATTATATATTTGATAATTTATATAAGAATGTTATATTATAATTTATAATTTATAATTTATATAAATTTATTTAATGATATATATTTCAATTAAATATCAAACATATAATATTAATTATATTTATTGCTTATTATTACTAATTTAATATAATTATAATAAATTGTATATATCGTATATTAACTATATATACCGTATATATAGTTAATTTAATAAATAATGCATTCATTTTAAAATTATAAATTATTTTTTTAAAAATTAAATTATTAATCATATAATAGGAATAAAATTTTCATGAATAAAATTAAATTCACTAACGTATAAATTGTTATGAATGGTTTATTTCTATATATATTGTTATATTTATATATTCTATATTATTATTGTGTCATTCTATATTATTATTATTATTATTCTATATTTATTTTACATAAAATAAAATTAAAAAATATGTCTTAAATAGGAATTCTAAAATAGAAAATTTTAACATTATTTATGACCTTAATAGATTGTGTTTAAAGTATTAAGTAGTATTAAATAGATGTTAAATGAGTTTTAAATGGAAAGTTTACTATCGTAGAAAGTTGAAAATGTGGAATTTTAATGTCAAAAACATTATTTCAGTAAATAAATTTAATAAATTGTGTTTAAAACGGTAAATACAATATTAATTTTAACAGAAACTGATTGAAAGTGTTAATTTTAATAGAGAAGCAAGATTTTTATTAAAATAAAAATTTTTGTTAGATAGTCATTTTATATATATAAAGATATATATATATATATATATAAAGACGATAGATAATATTATTGTTTCCTGAGTCGCTCGATTTTCATACTTACGTACGGCCTACATCGACAGGTTTAATTTAATATGATGACAATTATCTAGTAAACTTACAGCTGTTCAACAATTTAGGTCTAGTTTATTTTTAGAAATAAAATAAGATAAAATTAAAAAATAAATAAAATATTATTATTAAATATTTTTTTAATATTAATTTTATTTTGAGATTTGAAATATATATTTTAAAGTTTTAAAATTTGAAAATTTTAAATTTTTTATTATATTTTATATAAAAATTTAAAAAAATATAATAATAAACTTGATATGAATTTTGAGTTTTGTATTTTATCTCCGTCAGCAAACTAAGCCTTAATTAAAATGATGAGTCAACTAATATTTCGATAAAATAGGTTCAACCTCTCCTATTCTTTACGTAAGATATTGATTAACTAAGATCACATTTCTCATTTTAATTTTAAGATCCTCTAGATATACATATACACGCGCACACAGGAGTAGAAGTATGAGATCACAGACAGTGAATTTTAGTGCAAATTAATGGCAATAATGTTTCGGACAACAAATGAGAATCTGTCCACATATGATTAATGAATGCATGCACTGTCGAAATCATATCCAATACTCAAGTTTTATAGACAAACATTCTAATTATCTGTATTTGAACTTATCTTTGGAACTTTCAGTAAACTTATTTGTAAATATGAGTGAAAATATTTAGGCTTAGTTTGTTTTTGTAAATGGAATGAAATGAGATAAATTGAGATAAAAATTAAAAATAAAATAAAATATTATTTTAATATTATTTTTATTTTAAAATTTGAAAAAAATTAAATTGCTTATTTTATTTTATTTAAAATATAAAAAAATTATAATAATTAAATAAAATAAAATAAAAGATTTATAAAAAACCTATGCTAGGATGTATTCTTTTTGTGTTGACTGGAAGCTTTTTTTTTCAGATTTTATTTTTCTCCGATAATGAGATAATCAGAGGTAATGATTGGCTGGAGCAACTAACCACGTATTGATCTCAAGCCATATATTTTTTTGAGAAGTGTTACACATTATATATTTTACAATATTTACATAATATAAATTATAAAATAAGAATATTTCTATAAATTATCTATTAAATTAACATAACTTTATAAAAATATCTATACTTTATAACACATGTGTAATATATCGTGTAAATTATTATGAGTTTATCATTTTTTATATCTTCAGACACAATGAAGTAGATCCGGAAACATATTATGAAATAGAGTTATTTTTCATCAATGTCAGTTAAACATCACAACAAAAGTTCTCGGAGATATATTAATAAGGGTAGTACAACTTAGTCCCTGGCCATATCCTATCAAAAAAATATCATCTTACATGAAGATAGAAATAAAATATTCGTGTAAAAGCAAATTATGGAACCATTGCTACAAATGGTAGATTCGCTGCACAAATTAACCAAAATATGGATGGAAGGTGCATTGTCGTTTGTTAATTGGAATTACTTATTGAAGAAATCTAAAATCCCTTTCACGAGAACACTAATTAAGGAAAACGATAATATAGAAAAGCAGGATATTGGACTGAATCGCCAGCGAGAGATCAGTGGCGACAATGGCAAGTGCACACGCCACTGGTCAAAGAGCACAAGTAACCAGATCTAGAAGATATGAGACCACATAGACCACCGGTGCAGTGCGTGACCTCCAAAATGACTCCAAAACGCCGCTGTACGCTAGTGATGCACGCAACCAAAGCTGCATGTGCGGCATATGTGCTTGATGGAAAAAGCGAAGTCATCTCCCGAACTTGAAGATTCGCTTCTGAAATGGTTGAGAAGGTGGTGCGTGTTGATCTTGGGTTGCCGGTATACAAAATACACAAACTGAATGAAAAAGTAGAAAAATATTCATTGAAAGAGAGAAAGGAAATGGCAAAGATAATTCAAACCTAAGCTCTGATCAACCCCCATCTAAAGAAGGAGGAAAACTTTTTGATTGTCAAAAATCACAGAGAGAGAATGGAAAAATAGGAGAGAAAGTCTCCTAAAAACACTTTAGCTATAAATTAGAAGTTTTATAAAAGTAAACGTTACAAGTTGATGTAACTTAATATAATTAATATGTTAGAATATTGCAAAATTATTTTAATTATAAAATAGATCTAACATTAAACCATGACATGAAACTAGGACAACTTTTGAGCTTACTTTTGGAAAAGCTTTGTTGATAACATTATATATTATACACGAGATTAATTGTATATTATTAGCAAAAGCTAGGATTCAATTAAGCTTCCACACACACATATATGGTTTGATAATATGATAGTTCAAGACAAAACTATGCCATTAATTAATTAATTAATTAATTAAAGGTTTTGAATTTGTTGAAGTGGCCTAGCTCATGTGACGTCCCAACAGATTGATCATATTCTTGGAGTATAGCATCTCACATTGAGAATATAGAACTAAAGTCTCAGGCAGCCAAGTCTAATGTAAAGAATCGAAATTAATTAGAGTCCGTTATTTCTGTTTTTACAGTTACGCTAGTTCTCTTAATATAAATACATTTCATTAGTTGTAATACTATCATTCAATACAATTTAGTCGAACATTCATCGTACATTTTTCTTCCGTTTCTCTCTCATATTCATTCTTCAAGTTCTAAACCAAGTTTGATATCAAGTTGTTGACACATATTATAAAGGCCCTATCACTATCGAAAGAGTTCTTGATATTCTTGTTGATTACTACAAGAAAAATAGGTTTTTAAGATAAGTTATATGACATTTTTGTTTTTTTGTAGTGGATATATATTTATCTCCCGGGCGAACGTACGTAATGCAGAATAAAAAATTGATCTGTCAAATTGATCGTTCAAAGTAATAAATTCCTTTCACCTTACAAAAAACATGAATAATATTGTGAAAACTAGGCATACATGAAGCATCGGTTTTAACTTGTAACTGAGGATACTGCTCGTCGCTTAATATAGATTCCCCCTTTTCTGTACACCTTCTTCTTCTTCTTTTTTTATTATTATTCTGTTTTGTTTTGTTTTTGTTTTGAGGGTACACCTTCTTCATATGATCAATACCTATATATACCAACTTACCCAAAAATAAAATAAAATAAAAACAATGATATGTGTTATAATTATAAAGAGATTTTATAAAAATAAATATATAAAATTATATTGATGTACTAGTTTCATGTGATTAATTAGATTTACTTGATAATAAAAATTACTTTACAATCTAAATAACTATATCAAGATTTATTGTAAAAAAATAGATTTTTATGATTAATTATTTACGATAAAAAAATTATTTATAATTTATTTTAATTATATATTGTAAATAGTCATTTTGTTAGAATTAATTTACTATAAATAAACAATTTTTTTTTAAATGAGATATGTCAACTTATAAATTTTCTTTTATAAATTTCTTTCGTACCTAAAATATATATTTTTTTTTATGTATATATACGGTTTACACTAGCAGGCCGGTTGAAATAATATAGAATATTACACGATAGGTTAATATTAAAACTTTAAAGCTGATGCCTGAAAGTTCCATCTGATCATCAGCACAAAGTTCCAAACGACTAGTGGCTTCAAACTAACACTGATAATAGAAGTCAACGATTCTAATTTCTATTTGCTGTTTAATAAACTACTCTTTATGTTGTTTTTAAAATGCAAATGAAGGGGGCTGGTAACTTGCGCTTCCTGGCATGCATATTTTTATTCGTCCAGCCCTCCTTCTTGTCTGTTTCCAAAGAATAGCCATCATCGTCTTTATCTAGTTTTTCTTTTTCTTTTATATTTCCATTTAACCAAACAACAGAAAGACAAGTACAGAATATCATTGCTAGAACAAAAAAGTAAAGCATCTTAATTCACCCCATGACAAATAAAGAGCCTCTCAATCCACGTGGTTGTTTTAGAAATTAATGCAAAATTTGAATATATCAAACACTGGGGGAAACTTCACTGATAAAAGTTAATGTTAGCTATAAAAAAATTTGATAAAAATAAATTTATAAATTAACATTATTTAATGTAGTATATAATTAAATTATAAAAAAAATTATTATAAAATAGATTTAATATTCTATATAAAATCATATCTATCTGTAGATTTACTCTTCTGGTACCAAATTATAGCACTTCTCTTCTCATAATAGGATACTTTGTTTATGAGAAATAATATATATATATCTAAAATTACTCTTTGTTTATTTCTTTCGAGAAATGTCTTCTTGAGTGAAGAAAGTGACACGTCCTAATTTCGTCGGCAGTGTTGAGTACGCCATTAGAGCAAAAGATCATGGACTACTACGCTGTCAAGAAAGCCAAAGATTGATCAATATATATATATATATATACATATATGCCATTAAATATATATATATATATATATATTTATATTCATTATAAAAAAATTATTTATTTACAATTAATTAATTATAATTAAATAACTATTATTTATTCGTAATTAAAAGACCACAAAAATTTATTTTTCTTATGGTGATATTGTTCAATCCATTGTGCATCTCAGCTCTTTTTTGTAATTATTAATTAGGTGATTAATTAGTATAAAATTACGTTTATTTAGATAATATGATTAATTGCAGATATTGCTATTAATTTGTAGGGATTCGGCATAAGATCAATTTTAGAAGAGTTGAGGAAATGACAACTTGGACATAATAAAATTTAAAGATACTGCCATATATACATGCATTATAAATACATGGAGCTCCCATTCCCAGCTTTGACATGAGTTTCATTCCAGATATCAGAAAGATAAAGAGAAGGGCAGAGAGATCTAGAGATCATAGATGGGCGGCCATGATCATCAGCAGCAAGCTGAGAGTACTGAAGTAGTTCCAGCAGGTACTGGAGGGAGTACTAAACTCAATATCGCAGCCGCTCATGATTTGGAGGGAGATGTATTCCTTCCATCCGTCGATCACGATATCAAACACGACCTCGATCATGATTATCACGAAGACCCTAATGACCAGGTTTCTGATCTCACATTTCTCTCTTTCTTTCTTCACGTCCATGCCTCTTTTTTTTTCTTTTTTTTTTTCATTCTGATTATTTATTCACTTTTTTTTTTTAAATTTTCCTACCGTGAATATTGTCTTTGTTTATTGCTGATTGGTACCATGTTTTCTTCATAAATGAACTTTCGAGGATCAACATCTCGAGATGATCAGTACGATGATTCAACTTTTGTGATTCTTTTTGATGTTCAGAAACCTGGATGGAGAAAGTTCATAGTATATGTAGGCCCTGGATTCCTTGTTTCTTTAGCTTATCTTGACCCCGGCAATTGTGAGTCTCTCTCTCTCTGCCTGTCTCTCTCTGTCTCTCTGTCTGTGTCTGTCTCTCTGTCTGTGTCTCTGTCTGTCTGTCTCTCTCTCTCTCTCTCCCTGGATTCCTTGTTTCTTTAGCTTTTCTTGACCCCGGCAATTGTGAGTCTCTCTCTCTCTGTCTCTCTCTGTCTCTGTCTCTGTCTCTGTCTGTCTGTCTCTCTCTCTCTCTCTCTCTCTCTCTCTCTCTCTCTCTCTGTTTTGATATATTGTATCACTTGACAGTGGAAACCGATCTGCAAGCAGGAGCAAGTCACGGATATGAGGTAAATCAAACAGCTGCTGCAAGAAAAAGCCTTCAAATTATAACAATTTAAAAGCACAAAATCGATCTTAATGTTCTTTTATTCAGAAGAAATAATGGGAAATTAATGAACATGTTTGTGATATTTAATTGGAATTTGCAGCTATTGTGGGTTGTACTCATTGGACTGATCTTTGCTCTCATAATCCAATCTTTGGCTGCGAATCTTGGAGTCAGCACTGGTAAAGCTGCAAAGCAAATAAATTCATTAAACCCCAATATCCAATATTATCGTTTCTTCTGCAATATTTTCTTTCCTTTTTTTGGGTAGAAATAAATTAAGTTAAGATCTATAAATGTCATTTATGTATCTCTCAGGCAAACATCTTTCAGAGTTATGCAAGGTTGAGTACCCCAAATTTGTGAAGTATTGCTTATGGTTGCTAGCAGAGCTTGCTGTCATAGCCGCCGATATACCCGAAGGTTTGACATTTAAGTTCTGATCAATTTGTTCCATATTTTACGTTTTGAATTAAATAAGAGTAATCCTTTCAACTTTCAAGAGTCTCTGGTGCAAGTCTCGCACACTTTTCTTGAAAAATGGTGCCTTGTTTGAAGAATGGAAAGCAGATTATATATAAGTAAATATATATTATATATATATATATATATTCATATATGATAATAACAAAACAGATGACAACATTAATTATGGTTGATGCAACATTATTGAGCTCTGAGCAATTTCCTTTTTAAAAAATGGCAGTGATCGGGACAGCCTTTGCACTAAACATATTGTTCCATATTCCGGTATGGGCTGGAGTTTTGTTCACAGGTTTGAGCACTCTCTTACTTCTTGGCCTGCAAAAATATGGGGTAATTTTTTTCTTATCATTCCTTTTTTTTTTTTTTCTAAAAATTAAGTCGTCCATAATTATATTTCATTTATGCTCAATTACGTACGCTGATTGTGTTTTATAAACAAATAATGTTATTTATCATCTCAAGTATTTTTATTATTCTCTTATCAGATTATAACGCTGTATTAAATAAAGAGAAGATAATGAAAAAATATATAATAAATATTTTTTTCTTATATATATATATATCTACCTTGATTTTATCGTAGGTACAGTAATTTGTAAGTAAACCAACAATTAATTTATTTCTCTTCACAATTAATTTAGATTAGTGCTGCATCATCTATGCACAATATTATACAAGTACTGCTAGATAAAATTTTGATTTAGTTGCGTAAGTTTTGTACATTCTCTTTGAGAAATGTAGGATTTATCATTAAAAACTAATTTTTTATATAGATTTTATATTTCAACACTTTTTCCAAAGAGAGTGAGCGAAATTTATATACTCTACATTGTAAATATCATTTCTTTATATCGTATCGAGTAATGTCCCATTTTATCATTTTTTTTTTCTATTTTAAATTGTATTTCGAATTCTAAATATCAAGATTTTCATCATTTGACACGTCAGCACAGATATTATATGTATAAAATGTAAGTATAGATAGTATTTTTTTATTAGTTTATTAAAAAAATATTTACATGAATTATTTCATGTGTTTTCGTTTGTATATGCATGCATGTCATGTTTTCCAAATATGACGATGATCATTTGTAATTGGGTACCTCATGTCGGTGGGGACTCTGAATGTATAATGACTCTGAATGTATAATGAGACCTGGTTTTCATTGGGAGATGAGTTGTTCATTTTATCAAATTCATTATTATATTTTCTCAAATTTTCATACAAAATATAATAAATAATTCAACTTTTTTAAATCTCAATTTAACTTTTTTAAATTTTAAAATAATAATAATAATATTAAAAAATAATATTTTAATAATATTTTATTCATTTTTCAAACTTCATCTTAACTCATCTTATCTTCCAATCTAAAGTGGGTCTAAGTCTAATATAAGGGTCAAATGATTAAATTTTCACGTGTCTTTTAAAAAATATTATAAATATTTTAGGACAAAATTTTGGTCATCTTGGTTTCGTCATTTGACTTATTCCTTGTATTGCTTATCTCTTTAAACCACTTAGTGAGCTATAGCGTTCCTTCTTGTTCAATATATTCCCATAGAAAATGCTTCACTTCTTTTGTCTCATTTGTCACTTGTATGACGGAATCATAATGCTTATGTTTAATTACTTTAGTTAAAAGTATATTCCAAAAGAATATATCTATTGCTATGTATAGTTAATTCTAAGAACATTAGCGTTATATTTTCAAATTTTAATTTAATTTTTTTAAATTTTCAAATAATAATAATACTAAAAAATAAACTAAACATAAATTTTAAGATGGTACAAATCCCTTTTGTAAAAGAACCGCCGGCCACAAGAAAACAAAAAATATATATATATATATTAATATTTTTTTACAAAAGACGTGCAAACACTTGCATTCTTGAGTATGCACAAATCATTACTCTATTATGTCGAATAAGAGTATCAATTAGTGTCCTCTTCACATGATGCCATTATCAAAGCTCCTCATTATTTTACGACCTTCCTTTTTAAAATTAAAATATAATTGAAAACAAGATCAATAATAAACTTTTATGACTAATTATGAGTCATGGTGCAGGTTAGGAAGCTGGAATTGCTTATAACAGTGCTGGTGTTCGTGATGGCAGCTTGTTTCTTTGGGGAACTGAGTTACGTGAAGCCTCCAGCAGCTGATGTGCTAAAAGGAATGTTTTTACCGAAGCTCTCGGGTCAAGGAGCCACTGGCGACGCCATCGCCCTCTTGGGTGCCCTTGTCATGCCGTATGATATTTTTTTTTATCCCTCTCTTATGTATATCTTATAATATATTATAAAAGGAAAAAAAAAAAAAAACGTTACTCTTACTACTCATTCTTACCGCTCGATGTTATCACTGAAATCTTGTATTTAATTTTTTAATATTTTTATTTAATAAATAAGGAAGTGGTTTTTTAATAATATTGTGATTTTTTTAATTTTAAAAAAATATATTTAAAGTGTTAAAAATACATGTTAAAACAAAAAAAAAAAAAATTATAATAACTAATGATAGCTACCAACGAGAGTTGGGAACAGTGACTATAGAGCCACCCAAAAGGAAAATGTTACAGGGGACTGGCGTGACAATATCACGTGGCACTCTCTTGTTGGTATATATGTTGATTGCGTAGACGTGGCATTGCCATGTCGTCCTTCCATGTCAGCAAAGTCAACTACTTAATGTTGATTGTGTTAGTAGATGTTCTATCCAAGGACAATATTGTTGCATATATATAAAGTAGACGATTGTTCGTAGCTGCATGAATTAATTTCTATATTCTGACCAACAGGCACAATCTCTTCCTCCACTCGGCTCTTGTCTTGTCCAGAAAAATACCCACTTCCGTTCGTGGAATCAATGTAAGCCAATTTCCACTAAGAAAAAACAAATAAAATGTTCAATTTATCTCTTATTATTCAAAACAATATACTTTTCACTAATCCTAGAATAATCATGACTGAATATTAAATTCATATTTCATGATTTTTTTTAAGAAAAAAGCATAATATATTATAGTAGGACACTCGATGGCATGAAGTATTAATGTGGTTATTTAAAAAATTACTTAAAAAGCTTTTAAAACTGCCAAAAAATAAATAATTTTAGGGTTTTGAAAATAAAACAATTCATCAATGAGTTTCTGAAATAATGGATACTTTGTCTTCCTCATCATGCAAAATTGCAGGATGCATGTCGATATTTCTTGATAGAGAGTGGATTCGCACTGTTCGTGGCATTTTTAATAAATGTTGCAGTTATTTCTGTATCTGGTGCTGTTTGCTCAGAAAATAACCTCTCACATGAAGATGCAGATCGTTGCAGTGATCTTAACCTTAACTCTGCATCTTTCCTTCTCAAGGTTCAAGTTCATCATGATATATATATATATATATATATATATATATAGCAATGCTAGAAATCCCTACTTTATTTTCAATTTTGTACTTTTTTTAAATTTTTTTACATGATTTTTATATAAGTATTTTTTAATAATGTTGTGATTTTTTATATTTTTTTAAAAAAAATTAAGATGTTAAAAAAATCATGTAAATAAAATATAATAAAAATTATGTAAAAAAAAAGAAGAAGTAAAATCGGGAACAAAATAAGAATCCCAAAATAGGAATCTCTAATATTTTTCATATAAATATATATATATATATATATATATATTTATGTATATGAAGTTGATTGTTTTAATCCAGTTTAGTACAAGTTCTAACAGAAATCAGAAAATATTAATTATTTAATTTATTTTTATTGTTGTATTTATGTAGAATGTGTTGGGTCGGTCAAGCTCAACCATTTATGCCATTGCATTATTGGCTTCAGGACAAAGCTCCACAATCACAGGCACTTATGCAGGGCAATTCATCATGCAGGTCTTTATCATAAGATATGAATCATAATAAATGTTATTCATCATTCTTTCATCATCTTCAGATATGACATGAAATGTTTGACATATAAGTAAAAAAACAATGAATAATTTCTCAATAATTTCATGACAAAATAGAAGAAAATAAAAGAATTATGAAGAACAACTCATTCACACATAAAATCCAGTTGGAGTTGGATTTTCATTGGTTTGAGGATGGTGTGGTTTTAGGGTTTTTTGGATCTCAAGATGAAACCGTGGGCTAGGAACTTGATGACTAGGTGCATTGCCATTACACCAAGTCTTATTGTTTCCATTATTAGCGGATCTTCAGGTGCAGGCAGACTCATCATCATCGCATCGGTTTGTAACTCTTGGAAACTATATTTACTTTTTGTTTTCATATATACCAAACAATTATATATATATATTTTATAAGTGGGAAAGTAATATTAAAGGGGGCATTCCAAACAATTATACATATTAAGTGCTTTAATTTGTTATGCAGATGATACTCTCATTTGAGCTTCCATTTGCTCTAATCCCTCTCCTTAAATTCAGTAGCAGTACCACCAAGATGGGACCACACAAGAATTCAATCTATGTGAGTTGTTTTCTTTCTCTGGTTTTCTTCTTTCATCAATTGCCACTTATATTGAGGTAAATCAGTCCAATAGGTCTTCACTTGGGTTGCTCCATCTCATCTTTCATATTGGGATAATGCATCAAAGCCAATGCAAACTTACAAACATAACAATAAAACTGATCATTTTCCTAGGCCAAGTGTGTGTATTTATATGGGTGTGATACATGCCGTCCACAAAATACAGTAAATAAAGCCTGTTTTACCAAGACTAAATGTGATACGTTAGATTGAAAAATTATTTTCTAATGTATTGTATCCATTATCCAAGCATCTCATTTTGTTGGCTTCCTTTCTGTAATTCTAATTTTTAAGTATGCCTGTATTAGTATCCATAAGCGTAACCAAGAACATTGGCGTAACCAAGTACACTGTATAAGAGAAAACACCTAGCACTTTTGTATTAATATCAAAAGGACTTCATCCTTTTTGTAACTCTCTTAGTAAACCTAGTACTTCTCACATGCAACGTATGTATGTACATACATACATACATGCATGTATGCATGCATATATATATATATTGATATATATATATATCATTGTCTCTACCTTCAACATGTCTCAGTCATGGCTCACCTTTTGCCCTCACTAACACTAAATTTTATAATTCTATATGCAAGTCCATCTGCATGTTGATGTCATGAATTGAACAAGTCAATGAATCATAAACATAAAACAAAAGACAATTTAGAAAATCCAGGAGGGATAGTGAAACAAACTTCCTTCCAACTACGAATCTAAATAAATAATTATGCCTATATGTATGAATGTATGTATATGTGTGCAGATAATTGTGATCTCGTGGATCCTGGGCTTGGGCATAATTGGCATCAATATATACTTCTTGAGCACGAGCTTCGTGGATTGGCTAATTCACAACAGTTTACCCATGGTTGCAAACGTGTTCGTTGGGATCATGGTGTTTCCCCTAATGGTCATCTACATCCTTGCAGTGATCTACCTAACCTTCCGAAAAGATGTTGTTGTAACATTCATAGACCCCACAAAAAATGAACCAACAGCCCAAAACAATATGGAACACGGGCGAGGCAGTGCTGATCGGCCAGGACAAGTAGATCGAATCCCTTACAGAGAGGACTTGGCTGATATCCCGTTTCCGGAGTAGAGGGAGGGTTTCAAGATCAAATGCTTCACCTTCGTATAACCTGGGGAGCTCCAGACTTTTATGTTAATGACTTTCTGAAGGAGCTATATAGGGCTTCCTCGGCATTATTTGAAGCTTCTTTGAGTTCTTCTAAAGCTTTAATCCTACAGGGAGAAGAAAATAGAACTTTGGCCAGGCCCTCTCTATATATATATGTATATATATATATATATATATATATATATATAGTGTTCAGTTGTGAGTTTATTGTGAAGCTCTATCTCTTGTATCAATGTTAATTAGTGTTACATAACTTAATCATAAACTTCATAAAATTCATGAATTATATTCTGCATTGCTAGGTTGTTGGTCAACATTAAAGGAAAAAAAAACTCATACAAACTAAAAGAAAAATATTAAATGTACTTAAGAAAAATTTATAAAAAACTTTCTTCACATGTCAGTCATTGATATGCTGAAAATTATGAAATTTAAAATTTAAAATTTAAAATTTAAAAGAAAATTAACAAAATAATTCTTGTTAATAAAAATCTAAGTTTAAAGCTATAAATACATGTCACAATATTCAAAATAAAAAGAGTTATTGGAAGAAGATTGCAAATGAATTCATTTTAAAACTTATATGGTATAAATATTTTCTGTAAAAAGTGTTTTTAAAACTTATAAGAAGTATGTAAATATGTATGAAGTTTTCCACAAGGTCTAACTTCTTTCTCCCATTAGTTATTGACAAATAAATTTACAATATACATACATATATATACACACACACACACACACACACACATATATATATATATAGTGTTCAGTTGTGAGTTTATAGTGAAGGAATTCAATCATAAAATTCATGACTCATATTAAGTTATCTTTTTCAACCTAAACCAGAGGTAGTGCCATATACAGGCCAAAGCTTTGATGATTGAGAGCAGGCTGTGCATTACCTGAAGTATTGAACATGACATTCGAAGTAGATGAGTACTGTTTCATCCCTTCTACAGGCAGCCTTGGCCCCAATCCAAACATTTGCTGGTGCGGTATAAACAGCATGTGGGGATGAACTGATTGGTTGTTACCAAACACTGGAATGCTAGGCTGAGAAGGTGAAGCTGGCATAATCTGTTGCTTATTATTACTAGTGTTATTGGTACCCATAGAGTAACATCTGGTAAACTTGCGGATGAAGTAATACCAGCAGGTACAAATCGGGTTGATAAGTACACTCAGTAGCAAATCTCTGCCTTGTCCTCTCCACTTGTTCACATTCTTTCATCAAAAACATTTCCACTTCAACAAATTGCTTCAGCTTCAGCTTCAGCTCTAATCTTTTCAACTGTCAAATACATTTTGTAGCAGAAAATGGCAACAGGACATTTTAATTTCCTTTCAAGGAGGGGTTCATACTTGGTACAATTTGTACAGTTGAATTTGTGTAAATTTTGGTGACCAAAAAACCTTTGGTAACTAATCCAACTTTTCTAGGGCATGATTGTTGCCCATCATACCATTAATGGGGATCAAAGACCTTGAGTTCTTCCCCAAGCTTGAGGGCCTCAAGAGGGACAGAAATAAACATATCAAGTGAGCCTTACGCCATTTATTGCTTATTTAATACAGCTCTAAACATTTATACTGGCATGAATAAATGTTGTAGGGCCCACATGAGTCTATCTCTCTTCTCTTCCACTTGAGGCCCTCAAGTTCGGGTAAGACCTTGAGGGAATCTTTTTCCCCATTAATGCAACTTGGTCATCTCATAAGCCCCCAAATTAGCATTTCACCAGATTCAATCTTGAACAATAACAAGATTTAGCAAGGAGCGAACACTAACTGAAATAAGATTCTAAAGTTTTGGGACAACAGCAAGCAGCCAACACAAGCCAAATAGATTATAAGTCCTGCCCCTCAAAACTTCAAGATTTCCCAAGAGATTCAACTCCAACTACTAAAGGAACATTTAACAGATACCAATCAATTACTGCCAATGAATCTATTAATAGAAACGGATAAAACTTGGAAAGGAAGTGGAGAAGACACAGAAGAGTGGCAAGCCAGACATTTAAAAACCCAATAATACTTGCCAATGTTTGTACCTGATGGTTTGTAATATTTGCAGATAGCCTCTGAATTTCCCTTTCTTCATGATCAACAAACATTTATACTTTTGTTGCTACAGCAGCAAGGCCAGCTTTAGCAGTAGCTTTAGCTTTCTCTGTAGAAAACGGAACCTGTCCCTCATTATGATTCCATGAACCATTTACTCTAGAGTTCTCTTCTGAAGTTTATTCGGCATGAAATTTTGGTAGACTTGAGTTAATAAAATTAAATCAGAGAAAAAAAAAGGTACAAGTGAAGAAAGGGAAAATAGACTATGCTGACCTTTCTGTTGGAATGAATTTGCAATTTCTCCATGACCAGTACCTTCTCTGCTATGTATAAATTTTGAATTCCTCCTTCATAGGTGTAAAACAAGCTTTTTATTCCGTGTGTAGAATGCATAAGCTAACATTCGCACTTCCTGTATGCTAGGGCATTGCCTATTTTTGTGGATTAATATAACTTCTTAACAAAAAAAAGAAAAAAAAATCCTTAAGAGGGCTTCTAGAAATTCATAACAAAGAACCCTTCCTCAATAAATTATCCTAATAGAATCCATAATGTGCAACAAAATATCAGTTGAAGAACCTTTCTTAAGAAATAATATTAGGATTTTTACCAGTGATATTAAAGTAAATGATAATATCAATATTGTCTTGTAAAGTATCAGAAGGAAATGCACTAACTATTACTATGACCAGGTCCTTCCAGCTGCCATGGGTGCATGGGCACATTGTCACCATTCGAATTTTTCTAGAGAATCCTACAACCCTCTAGAGTCTCATAGTCTTTTGTAGATTATTCTAGAATCTTGTAGAATGTTGTAGAGTTGTATGGAGTACTCTAGAATAGTATAGAACCCCTTGTAAGGAGAACCTTATAGATAGTTTTAGAATAGTGATCTAGAATGTTCTTTATCATCAGATCGTGACAAGTGTCACAATCCTAACTATTTTTTGTACCAAGAGATCCCTATATATAGATAAAAACCTCATTTGTGTAAGGCACCAAGTAATAAGAGTAAACAAAGTTCTCTAGAGCTTCTTTCTTTACTTTCTCACTCTAGATTTGTTCTCTCTCGTCTTGAGTCATTTAGAAGGCTTATTTAGGAGCTTTGTGGGGACAAATCCTCCTAAGGCCGCATGGGACGTGTGAAGAAGTTCTAAGTGCGTGAAAACATGCTGCAGCAACTCTTGGTCCAATAGCAGAGGCCAAAAATGCAACCTAATTTTTTAATTTTTTTTTTCCACTAGTTAGATCCGTAAGAACACAAGCACAGGAATGTAGAATGCTTCTCTTTTTCTTTTTACCTTTTTTTTGGGGGGGGGGGTTGCTAGGTACTCCTTATGCAGTGTTTTTTCTCCTTCTCAAAAAATTCCTCTTAAATCATTTGCATGTAAACAAAATGATGTCAATTTTCACATAGGAAAGGATTTTAGCTTCCCTGAAAAGGAAATTGCTTCAAAACAGTAGATCTTTGAAAAAATTGTTCAAGATGTAGAAACAATTGGACCATGAGAGCAAGTATTTTATTTTATTATATATATATATATATATAGGTAATTGATAACGCCCAAAGAATAACGCGGTAATTGTAGTTCAGCTTTGGGGTGTCGATTCCACAGGGAGACAATTAAAAGAATAGTAAAATAGCAAATAAACTAAAAAAATTATATGATTAATGAGGAAAGAAAAATTAATTTTAAATTAAAATTAAAATTAAACAAAGTAATTAATGGAAAAGTAATCAAAGTTGACGAACAGTAGAGTGTTAAGAATCCCTTGCACATATCCGGTATTTTAACTATCTTCAATTCACTGATAACTCAATTGAGAATTCAATTCCGTAATTCTCAATCGGAAGATATAAAATTATAAACCAAAAATTAAATCAAATGTAATTCTTTGAAAAATCATTCATCACTTTAAATCACACAAATTGTTATTCATATTGAGAAAATCTAACAACAACAATATACCTAGGGAGCAATATTGCAGCAGAAAATTAAATCAATATAAATAATCAATGGATCCAAAAATAATTAAAGAACAAATTCATTCAATAGAAAAAGCATGACTGAATCTATAAATGAAATAAATTTCAAAATTATTCGGAGAAGAAAACACTAACAATATTTTCAGAATGATAGCACAAAGAATTTTAATAATTGAAAATCAAATACATGAATTAAAGATAAATTAAAAATACCATTTAGTGTACAAGTTCATCCCTAACCCTACTTGAGAATTTAGTTATCCATGCACATGATGGTTAATAAAATTCTCAAGAATAAAATCATCGAAACGGTAGCCATCCTTCTTATTTCGTTCGTCTTCATCTTCGTTCACGTTCATCTGCAGCTTCGTTCATGTTCGTCTTCCTTCACGTTTGTCTGCAGCTTCGTTCACGTTCGTCTGCAGCCCTCCCTCCTTTTTACGGCGCTGAGTACAAATATATATATATATATATATATATATATGTTGCCGTGTTGCTGCCCATCTCCAATAAGTGCCGTGTTTCAATTTAATTGATGGGCCTTTGTGATGAATTAAACTTGTTGTGTCTTGACACTTGTGGGCCTTTGTGATGAATTAAACGTGGCCTGCTTTAGTGGATTGTGGGCCAACCGTGCATCATGTAGAGTTCCATATGTGTGCTTTTTCCCTCTTCTACTATTAAGAAAGAAATAAAAATAAAAAAATAAAATAAAATAAAATAAAATAAAATAAAATAAATAAAAATAAAAATAAAATAAAATAAATAAAAATAAAAATAAAATAAAATAAATAATGCTTAAAAACATCTCAATGTAAATAGAAATCTAATTAAATAAAATAAGTGAAATCCAATCATTTCTATTTTCATTATTTGCAGTTCAATCAAATATTAGGATATTTAGAGTACACTTTCAAGTACTCATCACACCTCCCAACTTAGTCATTGCTAGTCCCTAGCAATTCTCATGCAAAAGAATGATGAAAAAGACCAAAAACAAATCACACACAGAAGTCACCAAGTCACACTTTTCAGAATTACATATCAAAGCAATCTTAGAAATCCAATAACCCAATCACAATTAATTCACATATAGCAATCCACAGAGTGTGTGTGTGATCCAAACTATATCCATCTAACCATAAACCGTGACACATGCAACATCAAGAACATCTCAAGCAAAAGTTTCAACTCCATAACTCACGGGTATAACAGTGTTTCGTGTAGGGGTTCTCTCTATGGAGTTGACAAGGGGTGTACACACACTCTCATAGGGAATTAGGCAATTATGTACAAGCAATAAGCAAACATTGATCTTATGATAGGAACACTAACAATTGAGAATTTCCACCACTCATTCCACAAGCATACTTAGGATCAGAACGATCAACACAAAAGGTTGTAGCGTGGCTCGGGTTAGGGGCTAAATGAAGAAAATGGTAAAATGGATTCAAAAACTTCCAAGTACATACCACAGGAATCTTATTAAATACCTCAATAGACTACACTCTTTACCTGATGCACTCTTCTACTTTTCAGATTATCAAATAATACTTTTTCTTCTTCTTCAACTTCTCCTTTTTTATTTCCTTTATTTTTTTTTATTTTTTTTTTCGAAACTCAATCAATTGAACATTTTGCACTTGTACTCTTCCATTTTTTCTTTTTCTTTTTTTTTTCTTCAGTCGCTCTCTATTTATTTATTTATTTATTTATTTTAATAAAAGAAAATATGCAAATTCCACACTTAGCACACACTTGGAAGCAATAAGGGTAGGAAAAATTAGTGTATAAGCTATACTCCAATGTGGAGAGGTATGAATGATGTGGGCATATGAAAAGAAAAAGTCTATATGTATTTGTTGGCTCAAAATTGGCTACTACGAGTCTATGATGAGAAGGGTTAGTTTGAAAGGCTCAAACGTTAATCCAAAGTTGACCTTCGTCATATCCCAAGTATATCCACCATCTTACCACAAATCATGTAATGATATTCTTGAAAAAAGTGTCCAATTCAACAGATCAATGAACGCTTATCACAATTCCTGCATTTGGAAGCTCTCAACCTCTCCCAAAATTCATAAAAATACTTAAGCAAAAGAGTTCGTTGGCCACATGTGTCAAACCATCATCTTACCACAAAGTTTGGATACGTGAATTAAAAATTCTGTGAATGCCTAAGTAAAATGATTAAGATGGGTTTGTTGAATTCACCAAGATGGCAATGAATGAGCATGAGTACACATATAAAAAGGTGTCTGTGTGATATTTTTTTTTCACATGAAAATATGCCACAAAGTTCCAACAAACATCGTTCTCACCCACCAACTTGAATGAAACATTGTCCTCAATGTTTAACAATCAAAACTAAATAGAGGGTACTGAAAAGGGTAGGATACACCTGATGTAGGACGTGGGATGACTCGCTAAGCATTAGAGATAGCAAACTGAAATGACAAACTAACATTGACCTGCAAAAAAGAACAAAGAAAACCAACAGCAACCAAAAAGAAAAAGAAAAGGGGGAAAAATAAACGAAAAAGAAGAAAAAATAAAATAAAACAAATAAAAAGAAAACATACCTGCGTGGTGTGGTCAAGGTTAATAGACCGGGTCCACAAGTAGAATCTCTTCTACTTCCGTAACTTCTCTATCAATTAATATTTTAAGGCGCTGACCATTTACTTTAAAAATCCTACCATTTTTAGGATCCTCTATTTCTATCATCCCATTTTCAAAAACATTCTTCACTACAAAAGGGCCAGTCTACCTAGACCGAAGTTTTCCTGGGTGCTTATAGAGTCTAGAGTCATATAAAAACACTCGATCATTGGGCTTAAATGTTTTTCTCAAAATATTTTTATCATGAAACGCTTTCATTTTAGCCTTATAGATTTTAGAGTTCTCATAGGCATCATTCCTCAACTCCTCTAACTCGGTCAATTGAAATTTTCTGAACTTACCTGCTTCTCCTATGTCAAAATTGAAATGCTTGATAGCCCAATAGGCTCGATGCTCGAGCTCCACTGGTAAATGGCAAGGCTTTCCAAAAATAAGTCTATAAGGTGACATGCCTAAGGAAGTTTTGAAATTTGTACGGTAGGCCCAAAGTGTATCAACTAGTCTCAAAGACCCATCTTTGCGATCCGAGTTTACCATTTTTTCTAAAATTTGCTTAATTTCTCTGTTTGCAAGTTCTACTTGTCCATTTGTCTGGGGGTGGTATGCAGTAGAAATTTTATGTACTACCCCATATTTTTTCATCAAAGCCTCAAAGGAATGGTTGCAAAAATGTTTACCCCTGTCACTAATAATAGCACGTGGTGTACCAAACCGAGATAACACATTCTCTTTAAGAAATTTAATTACCGTCTTATTATCATTGTTCCTGCAAGCTATTGCTTCCACCCATTTGACACATAATCCACTGCCACAATAATATATTGATATCCAAAAGAAGGAGGAAATTGTCCCATAAAATCAATAACCCAACAATAAAAAATTTCAATCACTAAAATTGGGTTCAAAGACATCATATGACGATGGGACATGGCTCCTAATTTTTGACATCTTTCACATGAACGACAATAGATGTTTGCATCCTTAAACAAGGTGGGCCAATAAAATCCACACTGCAAAATTTTTGCAGCGATTTTCTTCATTGAAAAGTGGCCTCCACAAGTTTGGGAGTGACAAAATTCCAAGACGCTAGCAATCTCTTCATTAGGAATACAACGCCTCAAAATTTGGTCAGGGCAGTATTTAAAAAGAAGAGGGTCATCCCAATAGAAGTTTCGTACCTCAGTCATGAATTTCCTCTTATCCTGAGTGCTTCAATCCACCGGTATCTCACCTGTAGTCAAATAATTCACAATATGAACAAACTATGGTAAAGAGGTAATAGAAAGTAAATGCTCATCGGAAAAATCATCCATAATTGACAGATGGTTAGAAGTTTCCTCAAATGTGAGTCTCGAGAGATGGTCAGCCACTACGTTCTCCACTCATTTCTTGTCTTTGATGGTGATGTCAAATTCCTGCAAAAGTAAAATCTACCATATTAGTCGTGCCTTAGCATCCTTCTTTGTGAAAAGGTACTTAAGGGCTGCATGATCTGTGAAAATAATAATAGGAGAACCAATCAAATAAGAGCGAAATGTACCCAAAGCAAACACTACAGCTATCAACTCTTTTTCAGTGATTGAGTAATTCATCTGAGCACTATTTAGGGTCTTACTAGCATAGTAAATAACAAAGGGCTTCCCCTCCCTCCGCTGTCCGAGAACATCTTCAGCATAATCACTAGCATCACACATAATCTCAAAAGGCAAGGTCCAATCTGGTGGCTGCATTATGGGTGTTGAGGTAAGCTTGCCAATTAGCATTTTGAAGGCCTCTTGACAAGCTTGTGTCCACTCAAATGGGGCATCTTTAACTAGGAGGTCACATAGTAGTCTAGATATAATGGAAAAATTATGTATGAACCTCCTATAAAAGTCTGCATGACCAAGAAATGATCCTATACTGTCTTAGGTGTAGGCAACTTAGAAATTAATTCAATCTTGGATTGATCAACCTCTATCCCCCTGGAAGAAATAATATGCCCTAAAACAATACCTAAACGTACCATAAAGTGGCATTTTTCCTAATTTAAAACTAGTTCCTTCTCCTCACAATGAGTCAACACTTTCTCTAAATTCAATAAACATGCATCAAAAGAGGATCCAAAAACAGTCAAGTCATCCATAAAAACTTCCATGCTATTTTCAATCATGTCACTAAAAATACTCATCATGCAACGTTGAAAAGTGGCAGGTGCATTACACAATCCAAATGGCATTCTACGAAAAGCATAAGTACCAAAAGGATAAGTAAAAGTGGTTTTATCCTGGTCTTCTAATGCAATTTCAATTTGATAATAGCCAGAATAACCATCCAAGAAACAGTAGAAAGGATGATCAGCCACACGCTCAAGAATCTGATCAATAAAAGGGAGAGAAAAATGGTCTTTCAGGGTGGCGGCATTCAATTTTCTATAATCAATGCACATCCGCCACCCAGTCACAAGCTTGGTAGGGACTAACTCTCCTAGGTCATTATTCACTACAGTAACACCAAACTTTTTAGGAACAACCTGTGTCGGACTAACCCATTTACTATCAGCAATAGGGTATATGATTCCTGCGTCTAACAATTTCAACACTTCATTTTTCACCACTTCTTTCATAGTGGGATTAAGCTTACGATGTGGGTCTCTACGAGGGCTAGTTCCTTCCTCCAAATTAATTTTATGTGAACAAATCAAGGGACTAATACCTTTTATATCAGCAATGCTCCAACCTAAGGCTGACTTATGCTCACTTAGAACCAGAATTAATTTTTCACCTTGAGATTCAGACAATTCAGATGAGATAATAACAGGAAAGGTATCATCTGGACCAAGGAAAGCATGCTTCAAACCCTTAGGCAAATGCTTCAATTCAACTTTGGGTGCTTCCATACTTGAAGGAATCTGTCTTTCACTTTTCTCAGGCAACTTCTCAAACTTCGATTGCCATTTTTGTGTGCCATAATCCTGAATTCTGTCGAAAATAGAACAAATGTCAACTATATCAGATGAATCAGTAATGGAGTCAAACTTAGAATTAACTAGAAAATGTTTAACGGGATCAAAATCATGAGTTTCCAAAACTCCCATATCCATCAGTGAATCAATTATATATGTCTGGTGGCACTTATAATCCTCCTCCGGTTATTTTGCAATATGGAAGACATTCATCTCCAGAGTCATGTTTCCAAAAGATAGCTAGCTTCATGAGCCCATTCCTGCAATTAATAAGAGCATTAGCAGTGGCAAGGAAATGCCTACCTAAAATCAGAGGAATTTTAAAGGTAGTATCAACAATAGAGGTAGTATCTAAAATCAAGAAATCAACATGATAATAAAATTTATCAATTTGAATTAAAATATCCTCTACCACCCCCCGGGGTACTTTGACTGAACGGTTAGCCTATTGCAATACCACAGTGGTTGGTTTGATTTCTCCTAACTCCAGCTGCAAATAAATAGAATAAGGCATAAGATTCACACTGGCTCCTAAATCTAGCAAAACTTGCCCAAACTCTTGATTTTGGATGCCGCATGCGATGGTTGGGCACCCAGGATCCTTGTACTTGGGAGGAATCCGTTACTCAATCAGAGCACTAACTTGCTCTGTCAAGAACGCTGTCTTCTTCACGTGGTGTCTCCTCTTGACTGTACACAAATCCTTGAGAACTTTTGCGTAAGTAGGAACTTGTTTAATTATATGCAAAAGAGGGAGATTGACTTTTACTTGTTTGAGATTCTCTAGGATTTCATTGTTAGGATCCATAGTTAGCTTGCTTGATTTCAGAACTTGAGGGAATGGTACCTTAACATGACTCTTTGTCACCTCTAGTTCCTTGGGTAGTTCGGGAGTACTACTATCTTGATCCTTCTCCACATCCTCTGATTTATCTGTTGTTGGGCTGTGTGATGAGTTACCACTACGAGTCACAATGACATTCATATCCTTCAAATTCTCTTGTGCCATGTGTTGATCATGGGGAGTGGACTGGGCTTGAGAAGGAAACTTACCTCACTCAGTCACACTCAAGGAGCTCATCAGTTTTGACACTTGATTCTTTATCTCTTCATTTTCTTCTACAACCTGCGTAATCAAAGATTCAAACTTTTGGTTAGTCTTACCTTGTGCTTCAATAAAAGCATGTAAAGTATCTTCTAAAGGACTCCTAGAAGATATAGGTGCATGATATGGTGCAGGATATGATCTAGTGGGTTGTGCAGGTGGTGTAGGTAATGCAAGTGGCTGGTTTTCGGACTTCCAGCTAAAATTGGGGTAATTACGCCATCCCGGATTGTAAGTCTCAAAGAAATGTGTAAAAGACTTCTTGTACATGCCTAAGGCATTGCATTATTCCTCATACAACCCTCTCATCTCAGCAAATGTGGGACACTCTTGGACGAGGTGATCTACCCCTCCACACACAAAATATGGCCCAGTCGACTCTGCATGATTAGCCAAGTGCTTCAAGTCCTTAGCCTTTAGCAATTCTAACTCCCTAGTAAGCACCTCAACCTTAACCTTCAAGTTGTCTTCCTCCCTGATATAGTAAATTCCACCAACATTTTGGTTCCTTGTAGGTCGTGACCTATTTGTGCACTCAGTCGTACTAGGTCCAGTCCAAGTGTGAGCTTTTTCAGCGAGCTCATTGAGGTACTCTATGGCCTCATCGGGATTTTTCTACAAGAACTCACCATTACACATCATCTCCACAAATTGGCGCTCTCTAGGTGTGAGTCCTTCTTAGAAATAACTCACTAGACGCCAACTCTCATACCCATGGCGAGGGCACATACTCAATAGCTCCTTAAATCTCTCCCAAGATATGTATAGAGTCTCACTGTCCTTTTGTGCAAAGGTGGAGATCTGTATTTTTAAAGTATTGGTCTTATGTTGGGGAAAATATTTATTAAAGAAGGCCTGAGTCATCTCATTCCATGATCCAATAGATCGTGATCTCAACGAGTATAGCCAACTTTTAGCTCTATCCTTCAAAGAGAAAGGAAAGAACTTAAGTTTTACAATGTCATCAGTTGCATCTTGACTATGGAAAGTCGCAACTACCTCCTTAAACTCCCTAATGTGCACATATGGATTTTCATTTTCTAATCCATGAAAAGTGGGGAGTAGCTGTATCACTCCCGTTTTAACATCAAGTTGATGCGTATTGGGTGGAAACATTATGCATGATGGTGTGGCTGTGCGTGTAGGGTGAAGGTAATCCTGAAGGGTCTTAGTAGGTTGATCCTCATGTTCACTCATATTTTCAGAAGCAGAATGACTATCAAACAAAGGATTAGAAAAATTAGACACTGAATTTGATTTTATCACAGGCCTACAAGCAAATTGACCTAATGTGTCTCTATACCTATTATGCAGGCAAAATAAAATAAAAAAAATGCGACACTAAAAAAAAAACTATGAAAGAGAAAAATAAAAAGAAATAATGTAGCAAGTAAAAAGAGGGAACGAAGTTACCGCTTTTACAGACTGCTGAAAAAAAAAAAATTATCTGACAATTCTTCTACCGTCTCCCCGGCAACGTCGCCAAAATTTGATAATGCCCAAAGAATAATGCGGTAATTGTAGTTCAGCTTTGGGGTGTCGATTCCACAGGGAGACAATTAAAAGAATAGTAAAATAGCAAATAAACTAAAAAAATTAAATGATTAATGAGGAAAGAAAAATTGATTTTAAATTAAAATCAAAATTAAACAAAATAATTAATGAAAAAGTAATCAAAGTTGACGAACAGTAGAGTGTCAGGAATCCCTTGCACATATCCGGTATTTTAACTATCTTCAATTTACTGATAACTCAATTGAGAATTCAATTCCGTAATTCTCAATCGGAAGATATAAAATTATAAACAAAAAATTAAATCAAATGTAATTCTTTGAAAAATCATTCATCACTTTAAATTACACAAATTGTTATTCATATTGAGAAAATCCAACGACAACAACATACCCAGAGAGCAATATTGCAGCAGAGAATTAAATCAATATAAATAATCAATGGATCCAAATATAATTAAAGAACAAATTCATTCAATAGAAAAAGTATGACTGAATCTATAAATGAAATAAATTCCAAAATTATTTGGAGAAGAAAACACTAACAATATTTTCAGAATGATAGAACAAATAATTTTAATAATTGAAAATCAAATACATGAATTAAAAATAAATTAAAAATACCATCTAATGTGCAAGTTCATCCCTAACCCTACTTAAGAATTTAGTTGTCCATGCACATGATGGTTAATAAAATTCTCAAGAATAAAATCATCAAAACGGTAGCCATCTTTCTTATTTCCGTTCGTCTGCGACTTCGTTCACGTTCGTCTGCAGCTTCGTTCACGTTCGTCTGTAGCTTCGTTCACGTTCGTCTTCGTTCACATTCATCTGCAGCCCTCCCTCCTTTTTATGGCGCTGAGTACAAATATATATATATATATATATATATATATATATGTTGCCGTGTTGCTGCCCATCTCCAATAAGTGTCGTGTTGCTGCCCATCTCCAATAAGTGCCGTGTTTCAATTTAATTGATGGGCCTTTGTAATGAATTAAACTTGTTGTGTCTTGACACTTGTAGGCCTTTGTGATGAATTAAACGTGGCCTGCTTTAGTGGATTGTGGGCCAACCGTGCATCATGTGGAGTTCTATATGTGTGCTTTTTCCCTCTTTTACTATTAAGAAAGAAATAAAAAAAAAATAAAAAAAAATAATGCTTAAAAACATCTCAATGTAAATAGAAATCTAATTAAATAAAATAAGTGAAATCCAATCATTTCTATTTTTATTATTTACAGTTTAATCAAATATTAGGATATTTAGAGTACACTTTCGTGCACTCATCAGTAATCAACAAGTTAAATTCATAGAAATTGACAAAGCCCAAATATACAGGGAGTATAAAGAATCACCTAGTTGGAGTTCACAATCGATGAATGCAAGAAAATTCAAACAATGAAATGTGATTCTTCATTGATTAACTTTGATGGAAACATCTGATGAAAAGTGCAAAGTAGGAGAGGTGTAAAAATTAACAAGAACTATACCCGAACATTGTTAAATTTGCTGATAATTTCTTTTTTTGATAAATAATATGAATTTCACTAAAAGTGCAAAATATGCATTCCAAATTCAACAAGAAGTGTACAAGAACATGATAGATTTAAGATGTTTCAAATTCATAAATGTTTTCATTCGAACAAAAACCTAAAACCAAAATGAATTGTGTTTTGTAATAAATCTCAATAATTTAATAATAGCATTTTTCTTTCAAACCACTTGGTTTTAATTCCTCAAATCCAAATGCGATATCTAAATACATTTATGAAGAATAATGATTTTAAACTTCACAGAGCCAAAAACTGCGTAGGCAAAACCCATGCAGGAAAGTTCAGTAATCTAATTTCCAAGGTATTGTCGGCAAATATAGGGTTTAGAGTCACCTACCAAGGCCATAATTGGATTCCCGGAATTTGCAAAATGGATCGTGCTTTCAGAACCAGTATCTTGATGGCAGGATCCTGAAAGAAGAAAATAAAACATAATATGTTACATATAAAATATCATTACTTGATGTGGATGCTTTAGGTCACTATGACTATCTGCTGAATCCACATTATAATTTGAATTTGATCTTTCACAATCATCTCCATTTAACAAATTGGATGGATCCTGAAAGAAGAAAATAAAACATAATATGTTACATATAAAATATCATTACTTGATGTGGATGCTTTAGGTCAATATGACTACCTGCTAAATCCACATTATAATTTGAATTTGATCTTCCACAATCATCTCCATTTAACAAATTGGATGACATGCTGGGAACTTCAATGTTTTCCAGTAGGCCATTCTCAATGGGTAGACAAAGAAAGTGAAGAATGCATTGTGCTTTTGACTTGGTACCAACATGTTCAGCAATTTCATTCCAATTCTCGTTGTAGATCTCTATTGCCTCAAGTAGAAGTAAGGTTTCCTTATCGTTCCAATTTTTCCCATCTGGGTTATAAAATCAATGCTGGAATGTCCAGTAACAAACCTCCCCTCTTGGAAGCACTCAGCGCATGTTGTGAATCAATTTGTCACATTAAATGTAAACCATCTATTAAAGTTGGATCAAATAAGTGGATAAGAAGATGACAATTCATATCAGCATTCATCTGTAACTGGGTTTGCAAGAGCATCAGAAGATAGTTGCTCCACATCAAGCTGACATCTTATTCACAGCATATTCCCCACTATCAAAGGCTTTGAAAAAAAAAATTGACCATTTAACAACTTCAAGTAGGCAGAGTTATTCAAATTTTCACTCATTTCTTAAGCCTCAAGACTTTGGATTGATGCATGCCTAGCCTCACATGTGGGTACCTTTAACCTGAAGCTCATAAACAAATCGTAGAGTATAATACGGACTACAGTGCTTTCACTCTAACCAAACATACCATCTATCAAATAATTACTTCTAAATTTTTATTCAGCATAATACCAACCATTACTTTCCAGCAAAATTACTTTCCAACTAACCACTACAAAAGATTTGCTTTCAGAGAATAAGTTTTCTACGTGGAAGTACTAGAGAATAAGTTCTCTATGTGGAAGTAGAGAACCATAATGGGGCTAAAACATTACACAACACCCTGCATATAACAATCTGATTTATGGACATGGGACAAGTCATAGACCATTTTATACAGATGAAAATGCGTAGGTGCCCTCCAAATGTGCCCCCCAAAGTGCACTTGGTGTATTTTTTTTTTTTTTTTTTTTTTTATGTTTAAAAGAGTTACCACTAGTATTTTTGTGTTTTTTTTTTTAACAATAAAATAATTAAAATACACCAGGAGACACTTTTGGGGGGGCATTTTTGGTGGGCATCCTAGCATCAACCTTGTATAATTATCAACAAAAAGGGATTATTTTCGCAAAATCATGAATTAAACACCTGGTTTTATGCAATATTAGAGAGAAAATTCTTTGCTTCAAGTTTACACGTCTGTACGACATTTGATAACATGTAGCAAATTGGGTAAACCTCACCTGCTATATAGGCAGAGATACTAGATAAAAAACGTAATGAATGATAAAAACACAATAATGATGGAATTTTGACCGACTGGGTCTGATTCCCTGATTCTTCTAATCCATTCATCTTTCTCTTCGTCGTCTCCTCTTCTCCTTTCTTTCTCTGCTGGTGAAGGATGTCGCGGGAAAGTAGCTTCGGATTGAATCCAAACTCTGAAAACTTGAAAGGAATAATTTCTGCTTCGTTGAGAAAAGTAGAAAGTTTATTGAGGTTGTGGTTTTGTTAGATAAATTTTAGTTTACTATATATAAATATATATATATATATATATATATTTTTTTTCCTTTTTTATCTCCTCGCCCTTAAGGAATAACTTGGTCCGGTCGAACTGAAATTTTCCAGTTGTAGCCCCCTCTATCGTTGTTGGAGGTAGATGATATTGGCCACCTCCTCGAGATTGCAGGAGTGGGGTATCGCCTTCATCTAATACCGATTCATTTTCGAATTTAAGGTTGATGGGGCACACCGAAAATTGTCGGGACTTATAATCGTAAGGGTGGGGTCGCCAACTCCCTCTAGTCTTGATGAGGTGGGCGGTATCACCCACTGCCGATGGCGATAGAGAGGGTTGGGTAAGATCGAATTTTCCTTAAAAATTCATATTCATTTTATTTTATTATTATATTTTTTTAATTTTTTAATTTATTGTATTTTTTTATTATATTTTTAAAATTTATTATATTTTTTATTATATTTTTTTATTATATTTTTATATGAGTTTAAGGGTGAGGAAAGAGTGGGTTGCAATATATAAATTTAATAAATATGACTAATTAAAATATGACTAATTTTTTTTAATAAATATATAAATTTATAGTCTTTAAAAGATAATTCAGATTCAATGAAAATGTTCTAAGGTGATTGAAGTCGGTCTGATATCCTCGACTAATAGGGTTCCTTACCAGTCTAAAAGGGATGGCAATAGGGTTTTTTTAATCCAAGCCTGTCGAAATTCTTTTGGCAGTTTTCTGAAGTTTATGGAGTTGGGTAATGATAGGGACTTGAGAACCATTGTCATTCATGAAGGAAAGCACGAAAGTGACTGGGTAAGGAAGTCAGTTTTAAAGATGCGATATTGAAAAATAAGAGTAATGTGGGACACGTCTCTAAGTTGAATCTCAACTCTTGCCTTCTACTGCTGTTGATGCTGTTGATGCTGGTCGAAGGGTCACTGTGGAATTTGCGCTCATAATTATTAGGCTGGAATGACATACTCGATTCAATGAGGAAGATGATTGAACATGGGCTGGGCATCATTATGGGCTTGGGTCATTCGGGTTCTACTTCTGGAGAAAAGCCTCTTGAGACTACTTTTATCTCGGTTGGGCCTGGGAATGTGAAAGGCCCAAAGTCCAAATTGGTTTACCGTAAGAAATCTGACGCTGGCAAACAGAATGGGTTCTCTCAAAAACCCATGCTCATCTCGGATCCTTTTTCTTGACCTAAATGCACAGAGTACGTCGTCTCCGACCTGAGATCCACCTGGTGGTGTTCCGACGTCAAGTGTTGCTCCAACGTCAAGTGTTGCTCCGAAGTCCATTCTTCAATCCGACACTGGCAACCCGAATACGTTATCTCGAACTCCCATGCCCATCTCAGATCCTATTTTTGACCCGATTGCACAGAAATGGTCGACTCCGACCTTCGATCCTCCCGGAGGTGTTCCGATGCCAAGTGTAGCTCCGATGTCCAATCTGAATGCTATTCCTTCATCACCGACGTCATGTGTAGCTGCCAAATCGATGGAGAGTGTTCCGATGTGCGAGATTCCTTCGCAGAACAACACATACACTTTCTCAACCACGAAATCAAATAACCAAATACCTAAAGATTAGGACAAACATACTAACGATCAGAGCTTTCAATAAATATTAATAAATATGAAATAAAACATTTAAATCTTAACACCCTTCCTTAAACTGAAATCTTCAGAAATCAGTTTAAAAGAAAATCAACCCTCCTTTACAACAGCACGTGAACAAATTCCAAGTAGGTTACGCAGTCTCACAAATGTAGCCAATTTGAGAGGCTTGGTCTGTATATCTACAACTTGATCTTCACTTCGATGATAAATCAGGTTGATTGTTCTATTGTTGCTGAGATCTCTTAAAAAATAATATTTCACATTGATATGTTTGCTTCTTCTGTGTAAGTTTGATCGTTGAGTTGTTACCACAAACAACTGTAGTAGCTTCAACTTGCTTGAACGGTAGTTCTTCAAGAATTCTTCAAAACCATATAGCTTGACAAACACAATAAATTTAGCTTCTATAGTTGACAAGGTGACAATTGATTGCTCTTCGAAGACCACAAAATGGCCCCTATACCCAACATAAAAACATAGCCCGAAGGGCTCCTTCTATTATCTTGTTCTCCTGCATAATCACTATCAGTATACCCGAACAACTCTAACTTTTCATCCTTCTTGTAGAACAGCCCAAAATCTCCAGTTCCTTACAAGTAATGAAAGATTCTCTTGGCAGCTAACAAATGCATTTTTGTTGGATTCTCCATATATCTACTTATTAAACTCATAGAATACATTATGTCTGGTCTTATTGCAGTTAAATACATCATATTGCCAACAATTTGCTTGTAGAGTGTGTTGTCCACCTTCTTCCGTTCATGATCTTTGTTTAGCTTCAATCCAAACTCAGTTGGAGTGCTTACAGGATTGCAATCCTTCTTCTAAAACCTGTCCAAAATATCTTGCATATACTTTTTTTGAGAAATAAAAATCTCATTAGCTGATTGCACTACTTCTATGCCAAGAAAGTAATGCATCATACCAAGGTCAGATATTTCAAATTTAACCATCATAAATTTCTTGAATTCTTTAAACATGACATTATCATTTCCAGTAAATATCAGATCGTCTACATATAAGCAAACAATGAGTAGTTTCCCCTTATCTCTAATTTTAACAAAAAGTGTGTGCTCATATGGACATTTGTGAAAGCCTTCTTTTAAAAAATAAGCCTCAATGCGACTATACCAAACTCGTGGAGGTTGTTTTAAACCATAAAGAGTTTTCTTTAATCTATACACTTTATGCTCATTTCCGATCTTAATATAACCAAGAGGTTGTTCTACAAATACCTATTCTTCCAAGTTTCCATACAAGAATGCCGATTTGACATCCAGCTGAAAAATAGGCCGCAAGTTCTATGCTGCCAATGCAATCACCAATCTGATTGTATCATGTCTTGCAACGGGAGCAAAAACTTCTGTATAGTCGATCCCATATTCCTGTGTATATCTCTTAGCTACCAAATGCGCCTTATGCTCATCAACTTCACCATTTTTCTTTAGTTTTGTTTTGAAGACCCACTTTACACCAATGGTTTTGTGAATTTTTAGAAGATTAGTCAGCTCCCAAGTATCATTTTTTTCAATGGCGTCAATTTCATCATCCATCGCCTTCCGCCATTTTGCTTCTTTGACAGCACTTTAAAAAATTATAGGATCACAATTTGAAAATATAGCAAAGTGAATGATTGGATCTTCAATTTCAGTTACCTCATAGTCTTCCATCCATGCGGGCCTTTTTCTAATACGATGAAGAGATCGAGCTGCTGCATCAGAAGCTTCTGCTGTTGTTGGCAAAATTTCAGCAGGTGTTGGAGTTGCTTCCGATGTATTTTCAGGCATAAAGGTTACTGGAGTTGACTCCCTTTCAGAATCATTGTCAAAAAGAACTTGAGTAGGTTGCTGCCTATTCCAATCCCAAGTGTGTTCCTCATCAAAGACAACATCTCGACTGGTCACAATCTTTTTGGTTAGTGGATTAAACAATTTATATTCTTTGGATGTTTCACTAACACCAAGAAAAACACATTTTTCCCCTTTATCATCAAGTTTCTTTCTTTTCTCATTTGGACTATGTGCATAAGCGATGCAGCCAAAAGTTTTAAAATAATCTACAGCTGGTCTCCTTCCACTCCAAGCCTCATCTAGTGTCATATTTAGAACAGCAAATGTAGGACTTCTGTTCAAGATGTGAATACTCCAATTTACTGCTTCAGGCCAGAAAGGTTTTGGAATTCTCACTCTTTCCAACAAGCTTCTCATCATATTGAGGATGGTTCTGTTTTTCCTCTCTGATACACTATTTTGTCGTGGTGTATAAGCAGCTGTTAGCTCTCTTCGAATGCCAAGAACTTCACAAAAACCTTCAAATTCTGTTGAGCAATATTCTCCATCACAATCTGTTCAAAGGGTCTTAATGGTCTTTCCTGTTTCATTTTCCACACGAGCCTTGAAGCCTTTAAATGCACAAAAAGCTTTTGATTTTTCCTATAAAAAATAAACCCAAGTTTTTCGAGTATAATCATCAATGAAGGTAATTAACTATCTTTTACCTACATTAGAAATTGGTGTTATCGGGCCACAAATATCGGAATGAATTAGCTCCAAAACATCTTTTGCTCGCCATGACTTACCTTAGAGAAATTGAGAATGATGTTGTTTGCCAACAACACATTTTTCACAAACTTGAGAAGGAATACTAATCTGAGGAAGACATGTCACCATATTTTTCTGTTGGATGGTCTTCAATCCACCAAAACTCAAGTGGCCATAATGAAAATGCCACAACCAAGAAGGATCTTTCGCTTCAGTTACCAACAAGATTGCACACTTTCAACCTTCAATGGAAACAAACTGTTTGAACTCATTTGCACAACAATAATAGCTCCTCTAGTAGGATCATAAGTCTCACAAGTACCCTGTTGAATAGTTATTACATAACCCTTTTCTTGCAATTGACCATCTCTTAACAAATTGCTTTTTAAATGGGGAACGTAAAGGACATTAGAAATTGTTTCTACAAAAACATTCTTGGTTCTTATCTCAATATCACCTTTTCCCATTATCCTCACTGTGACACCCCCAAATTCTCCTTAAAATAAACATGGGAATCGAGGCGTCGGGATGCTAACAACACGGGTCACACATCCCAACGACAAGTGCCAAACGTGTGTGCACATGTGACATGCATAAATAAAAGTATCGAATATATGAGGTCAATAACTAAGTACCAGAATTTTTAAAAATCTTTTACAAACCATTTTAACATAAATTCTCCAACAGGAGATTTAATACAGTCATCCGAAAGATAAATCATAAAAATACATATTTATAAAAAGGGAAAAAATAAATTTCCCGAGATAACAATTTATAATAATAGTACATCAACGGCGGAGCCGTCTCCTCAAACCCAGCCTCTTTAAATCTGCATCCAAAAACTACGACGCCAAAAATGGCATCGCAGGTAAGTACAACCCAAACAAACTCAAGATAATAAATACATTCATGCAACAACACTATGCATGAACAAGACACCGTATGCATAAGTTTAAAATCATCTTCTTCAAAACAAATACAATAACCACACATGTCAAAATTCCAATTGGCCCAAAATAAAATTCCAGTAAAATCATCCATCATCTTTCCAGAAGATGATATCCAAAAATCCATTAAAATACAACCATTTTCCTTGAAAATGGTCCATGTAAAACTAGTAAAGACAACTCGCCACTTTCCCAGAAAATGGCCTAAACATCCGTTTTATTAACCGTATGTACCATGATCTCCCCTATGGACCATCCGCACACCCTGACTTTCATCATCACACCGAAGGTAATGACCACGTATGTGACTTCGGAACTCGCCCAGCACGTACCATAACCAGGCATCCCCTAACTCCCGCCAGCAGAAGAGCCACGGAGTCGGCACGTTGTCGCCCGGCGATGACCCAGGGGACGTCACTCAGTATATTCCGCTCTCGAGTGACCAGAGGAGCTCCACCGAGATAATGCCCCATCTCGGCTTGGGGTTGTGATACTCACGCACTCGAAAACCATAACCACATGAAAACCCAGTTTTCATTTTCAACATATGAATATGCGCGTAAATACACAATGCAGACGACTATGCATCAAATAGCCAACAACTAATAAAATTCCAACAATAACCAAATACAATATTTGTTGATGCCAAAAATATATTTAAATCTTAAAATTTATTTGGAAAATACTTATAGTGGTTAAAAGCGTAAATCCTTGAGCAGACGTCATTTCGCAGCGCTCGTAGTGGTCACTTGTACGTTAGGCTAAAGTGCTCGGTTTGACACCAAAATTTAGGGAGATACTCTTTGGAAGGTGGGAAATCTCATGGAGGTGGTGGTGTGGCGGCACAACCACCGGAAGGTGGTGGATCGGACTCAAAATGGGTGAAAACCCATTTTCGGATTTGGAGTTGTACCTGGAAGGTGGGGCCGTGTATGGGGAAACTGAGCTAGGGGATGATCAGCTGGGCAAAGGGAGTCTTTTGGTGGTAGTGGTGAGGCCTACGGTGGCTGGACGGCGGCGCTAGGGTGGCAAACTTGTGTATGGGTATTTGAAATATCTATTTCGGGTTGGGGCATTTGGGCTGCTGTGGATAGTGCTGGAGGTTGGGTTATGCTCGCCGGAGTGAGGGGAGGCTGCTGGTAGGTCGCCGGTGTCAAGAGGTGGTCGGTGGTGGTCGGAAAATGTAAGAGAAGCGAAAATACCCATTTCGGGTTTAAGCCTCACGCGCTGGCTAGGAGGTTGTCGGAGGTGCACTACCGGTGCAAGGGAGATCACTGGAAGGTAAGGGTGTCGGCGGCATGGGCGGTAAAGGGCGGTGGACGGCGGTGGATGGCTGGGCTGTCTAAGGCCGAACGGCCAAACAGAGGGGGGGGGGGGATCGCACGGGGCTAGGGCCGAATGCAGGGGAAGAAAGGAGAAAAAGAAAAGAAAAAGAAAAAAAAAAGAGAAAAAGGAAAAATAAAGAAAAAAAGAGTCAAATTAGAAAAACACAATAAATTAAATAAAAGCCGACTGATAATATTACAATTTAATATAAATAATCATAGAACACTAATTATTATTAAGAAAGCACATCAAATAAAATCACATAATAAAATAAAGGAATTTAATTCCAATTATTAAAATAAATACCTCATATTAAAATTAATAAGAAAAATAACGTAACTTAATATTTAATTATAAGAACAACATAAAATTAATATTAACTAATCAATAGATCAAATAAATATCTTAAATAAATAAAAATAAATTAAAATAATTAATACCGATAATAAAATTACGGGTAAAAATGCACGTAAATCTTGGATCTCACACTCACAGTGGAACAATCACCAAAACTTACTGTAGAATGAAAGCCTTCATTTAAATAAGAAAAAGAAGGCTTACTTCCACACATGTGGTTGCTACAGCCTGTATCGACGTACCAAACATCAGACTTAGGTTCCTGATCAGCTTGAACAGCCATCAACAAAGTTTCCACTTCTTTGTTTTTGGCAAAATTCGATTGCTCTTCCTTTGCTTTGTCATTAGGTAGCCTAGTATAGCATTCAGAATGATAATGTCCAAATTTATGACATCTAAAGCACTCTACCTTGGATTTGTCAAAATGTTGATCTCGTCCTCTGCCTTTGCCTGAGATTGATCATCATTGGCTTTGAAATGCCTGCTGCCATCTCTATTGCCTCGATCTCCCCTTCATCTACCTCTACCTCTACCCTTTCCTCTAGAGTTTGAGGAATGAGTAGAGGTAGAAGCCTTCAAAGCTTTCTCCTCTGAAGTTGAACTTCGGTTCATCTTTTGTTCATGGACCAGCAAGGAGCTCTGCAATTCATCAAGAGAAAATGCATCTATGTCTTTCGATTCTTCAATTGAACACACAACATAATCAAACTTTGGTGTTAGGGAAGGCAATATTTTCTCCAGAATGGTGACATCTTCCATCTTTTCACCATGAAATCGCATTTTGCTGCTTATCTCCATAGTCCTGGCACAATAGCTAGTGACAGATTCCCCATCCTTCATTTATAGAGTCTCAAAATCTCTTCTCAAGGCTTAAAGCTGTGTGCGCTTCACTCTAGCAGAGCCTTGATATTTTTTCTTCATAGAATCACAAATATCTTTGGAAGCTTCTTTGCTAAGAATTGTTTCCAAGATGAGACGATTAATTGCCTGAAAAAGGTAATTTTTTGCCTTTAAATCTTTTAGTTTTCTGCCTTCCAACTCTATTTTCTGGGCATCCCTCAAGACTGTATTTGGTGCTAGTTCTTCAATTCTAGATTCAACGATCGGCCAATACTCTTTTGACTGTAGAAAATTCTCCATTAGCATACTCCAATGGTCATAATGACCATCAAAACGAGGGATCGCCGCTTGCACAAAATTTGAATATGAAGCCATTGATTCCTAAAATATAAGTCAATGAGAAAATAGTTGTTGCTATTTTGAATTGTTTTGGGACTCTCACTTGTTGGGAATTTGTTCTCTCTTTTGCTTTTTCTCACACCTTTTTGCGCTGATACCACTGTTACAAAGAAAAAAAAAAACAAAAGAGACGTCTTGGAATGGTAAAGCTCTGTTAGTTTTATTGATAAGGAAGAAGGGCCTATAAATAGGCTTTACATCAGAACACTTCAACCTAGCACTCTTAACAACTTCCTATAAAATAGGATCACACATAAGACACTTTCTCAGCCACGAAATCAAATAACCAAATACCTAAAGACTAGGACAAACATACTAATGACCAGAGCTTTCAATAAGTATTAATAAATATGAAATAAAACATTTAAATCTTAACAATAGTGTGGAGGATGGACCGACCCAGATTGCTGCATCGAAAAATATTTTTAGTGTCGAGGCTATCATTCAGTCATGTCAGATTGCAGCGTCGAGCAAGGGTGTTTCTCTAGCGTCGGATCTGGCAATTGGTGGGGTTGTTCCATATTCGGTGGAATCAGAAGACTTAGACTCTGTTGAAAGTGAGGAGTTTGGTGGGTCTAACCAGTTATTCAACCAGTTTTTTAACTTTGAAATGTAATTGGTGTTGGGTGAGATTTTGGCTTTCTTGTGAATCTGGTGAGATTTTGGCTTCAGAGCATTAGCATTGGATCTATCAAAATTTTTCTTCAAAAAGTATAAATTTGCACACATATCAAAAAAATCTAGTCATATTTAATCAACAATATGGAAAAGAAAGTGGGAAAAAGGAATAATTTGAAGGAAACTTTGAATTTACTATTCAATTTTGAAAATAAAAAGTATTTTTATTCCCTTTTCTCACTTTCTTCTCCCTACTATTGATCAAATATGACCAATTTTTTTTATATGTGTGCAAATTTTTACTTTTTGAAGAAAAATTTTGATGGATTCAATACGAATGCTCTCAGAGCAAGATTCAGATCTGGCTCCCCTCTGTTCTATTAATCCAGAAATCGACTGGTCTGTCCAACACTCTGATTGGGTGTTGAGGAAGGAGAAAGTTATTAGGAATATTATCTGTGTTTCTTATAAAGGTTTTAAAGAGAAATTCAAAGCTTTGCTCATAGCTATTGAAGATTATAATCCAACCTTTGCTTGATCAGCAGTTAAATAAGAGAGGAAATGAAAAAGATTGCAATGTTCTATCAATTATGATTCCAAGAATGGGAGTGCCTTTCATGGCAAAGGTAAAGAGAGGGCTTTTAACGATTTCCCATAAAGCCCAAGATCATTTCCTGGAATGTTAGGGGTTGAATGATTTTAGAAAACTCCTTCGTGTCAAAAATATGTTAAGGCAATAGAAGGCTGATATTATTTGTTTTCAAGAGACAAAATTAAAGGTTGTTAACTCTTCTTTAATACATAATCTTTGGAATTGTAAATATGCGGGCTAGATTGATTTAGTCTCTAATGGTGCTTCGGGTGGTGTTATTGTGATATGGGATAATAGGGTGGTTGATATCGTTGATCATTTTGTGGGTGACTTTTTGGTGGCATGTCGTTTTAAGAATGTTGATGATAAAGTAGAATGGGTTTTGACTGGTGTTTATAAAGCAAACTCCGATGCTAGTAGGTGTCTTATATGGGATGAAATGGCCGGTATCTGTAGTTGGTGGGACATTTTGATGTGTTTTAGAGGAAATTTTAATACTACTCGCTTTCCCGGTGAAAGAGAAGGGGTCACATCTATCACTAAAGCCATGTCTGATTTTTCTGAGCTTATTTCTAATCTACAGCTTATTGATTTACCAATGGCGGGTGGCAATTTCATGTGGTCTAATGGGAGATCTTGGTCTCATATTGATAGATTTTTGGTTTCTATCTCTTGGGAAGCTCTCTTTCCAGATTTAAGTGTGAAAAGGCTGCAACATATTGTCTTTGACTATTATCCAATTTTGTTGGATTGTGGGGGTGTTCTTAGCAGGAAACTATACTTCAAATTTGAAAATATGTGGTTAAAGGATGAAAGTTTTGTCAACAAGGTTAAATGTTGGTGGAATTCCTATCAATTTTTTTGCACTTCCAACTTTATCTTAGCTAGAAAATTTAGAGAGTTCAAAAAGGACTTGAAGATTTGGAACATGGAGACTTTTGGGAATGTGCAAAATAACAAGAAATTACTCATGGATCAGCTGAATAATTTGGAGATTTTAGAATTATCGGGCCCTTTATCTTCGGAGGACTTGAATAAGAAGAAAGTTGTAGTGGCTGAAATTAAAAAGTTATCTCTTATGGAAGAAATTTCTTGGCATAAAAAATCTAGATTTTTTTGGCTGAAAGAAGTAGACAAATGTACGAGATTCTTTCACAAGATGGTAAATTCGCATCGTAGAAATAATGCTATTGAAGTCCTCAAAGTAGGCGATAATGTGATTAACAAGAAGGGAGAGATTGGAGATCATATTGTGAATTATTATGAGAAGCTTTTTCGAGAAGACTTTTCTTGGAGGCCTAAGTTAAATGAGTTGCACTTTGATTCGATTGACCATTCTTCAACAAGATGGTTAGAAAGACCTTTTAAAGAAGAGGAAGTTCTTGATGTTGTTAGGAGTATGTCCAAAGACAAGGCTCCAGGTCTGGATGGTTTCTCCATGGCTTTTTTTCAAGCTTGTTGGGATATATTGAAGCACGATATCATGAAAGTCTTTGATGAATTTCACTCCTTTATGAAGTTTGAAAAGAGCTTTAACACAACATTCATAACTCTAATTCCTAAAAAAACTGGTGCTGTTAAAATAAGGGATTTTCACCCAATTAATTTAGTAAATGGGATGTATAAGATCATATCTAAGGTGCTTGCTAGCCACCTTAGTATGGTTATGGAAAAGCTTATTTCGAAATCTCAAAATGTCTTTGTTAAGGGTAGACAAATTTTGGATTCTATTCTCATAGCATATAAGTGCTTAGATAGTAATTGAGGTTGGGTCCATCTGGAATTTTCGTGAAATTGGACATAGAAAATGCTTTTGATCATGTCAATTAAGAATTCCTTCTCTATCTACTTAGGCAAATGGGTTTTGGTGAGAAGTGGTGCCCTTGAATAAGGCATTGTATTTCAACGGCTAAATTTTCTATTTTGGTAAATGGTTCTCCAGCTAGTTTTTTCAACAGTTTATGTGGTTTAAGGCAATGAGACCCTTTATCCCCACACTTTTTTGTCGTTGTCATGGATGCTTTGACCCGTATAATTGATGCGACTGTTATTGGTGGCATTATGGGGGGTTTTAAGGTTGGAGATGCTTCTAGGGGCTGCATTTTTATTTCTCACTTGCTTTTTGCTAAAGATACTTTAATTTTCAGCGATGCTAATCAAGATCATATTAGAACCTTGAGAGCCTTGTTGCTGTGTTTTGAAGCTATTTCTAGGCTGAGAATAAATTTTTTCTAGTCTGAAATTGTTCCAGTGGAGTCCATTAGTAACGCTCAGTTGTGAACACATTGAAATAATTTGGAGATAATCAAGCATTGTTCTGAGTTTTTTAACTCAAGAGGAT
Source organism: Platycarya longipes (assembly GCA_036559045.1). Taxonomy (NCBI): domain Eukaryota; kingdom Viridiplantae; phylum Streptophyta; class Magnoliopsida; order Fagales; family Juglandaceae; genus Platycarya; species Platycarya longipes. The sequence goes on from CM071802.1 coordinate 37,090,118, forward strand.
TAAAAAATCCTTGATCTTGCTGCAATCGAATGAGTCTAGGATATGACTAGACACTTTAGGGATGTTATTATGTTAGTCCCAGATTTGGTGTGTGTACTTCCACCTTTCTACATATGTACTTGGTGGTTCCACGGCCTATTTACTTGTATGAACAAAATTGAGAATATTAGAGAAATACAGACCTAGAGTCATGTCCACTGTGTGCAAGTGAGAGATGTTAGCAGGAAGGGCGCCCATGGCTTGTAACGAATGGTTTAATGCCACAAGTTACATGCTGCAATTAATTGCAGCTTGTAATGGCTACAAATTGATTGCAATGTAATAATTGGCCTTCAAGGCCAGTCATGTGTAGGTAAACTATAAATAGTGCCCTTCAGTTTGATTTTAGAACTCTCTAACATATACAAAAGCTATCTCTTTTTATTCTTTCTTGATAAAATATTTAGGTTGTGAATTTGTTAAGTGTTACTATAGTTTTATACTATGTAGTACACTTTGCCGCTAAGAGGAAATGGTTGAGATTTGTCAGCTTGGAAAAACTTGTGAAGCAATTTTATAAACTGAGCTTAAGATATTTTTCCGTTGTATTTTCTTACACATTCATCATACTAATCATTGGTTGGTAGGTGTAATTGTAGAGCTTTCTTCCTGCAATTGGTAGGTGTATTTTACACCTATTTTTTTCCCATTTTGTGATCTCTCTCTTTTTGTGTTTAGAAGAAAAAGACACTTTATTTCTTATTTTCATATTACTACTGTATGATGCACTCATGAGTCCTCCATAGATTGGGGGTCACTGAGATAGTTTTGCCATCGTTGGGTGGCACTGGAAGGGAGGGTGGTGCTAGGATAGACATCGAGAGGAATTTGGAGAAAGAGAGGGATTTTAGAAATGAGAGGGAGAGAGGGAGGTTGTTTGTGTTCCGCATTTCTACAGTTATTCTCATGGGTGGCCTATGTGTCAAGACATTACTGGAGGGTGTTATTTAGCCTATACAACTCTTTCCGTTTAGAAGATTTTCTCAATCTGAATGTGGGGAAGGTGCGGTGTAGAGTATTTATATGGTCTCTGACCCAATCGTAAGCTTTAACGTAGTTTACTGAAAAAAGAGAAAAGGTTGGCTTGCTTTTGAAGCGAGGCCATAGTGTACTTGGCCGGTTGGAAGTTTAAAAGAGGGCAAGTTCGTGGAAAGTGGAAGTTGAGATAATTTAATTAAGAATAATGCTATAAAGCACGAACGGAGATAGCGTGAAAAGCATGAAACTCCATGTTAGCCTTTGGTTTTCCTCTCTCTCCCGGTTTATTATCTCTCCATCTCGAATCTCTCTCTTCGGTAAGTCCTCTTCATCTCTCATCCCACTCTAGCTGCTCCTCACGGCCACATTTAGTCTCGGACCAAAAGAAAACTATGCTAGTTTCAAGTTTCAACAGTGCCATATGGCACAAATATATTACCATTCTTTATGTATCCAACAGAGGCCATGCACACACTCAACTCTTGAAAACGATCAAGACAAAGAACTTTATGATGTCTTTGCTGGAGATGTATTATAGGCTCAAGAGCCCTATTTGGGTGCATGCATACGCGCATGTGAATACTTACCAGTTATTTATAAGAAGGAAAATCGCATAGACATACATGTGATTCCCATTTTGATGATCAGCAGATATAAATTACAAAAAGATCTTCGATCGTCCAACCAATTTAATATATGGACAAAGGAAATTAAAGGCAAATGGTTCGAAACAATCCATAGGGCAATAGACTTATAACTGGAATTGCATGTGCTCTACTCCGATTATGTCTCCAACAAATCGATATACTGCATTTGAAATTCATGCGCATTTTAAACTTGTATGCACTCCTCAACTCCATAAATACGTATCCAAAACCATTGATTTCACTTCAATATGGAACTCGGGACCAAAAAAATGGGAACAAAAAGAAAAGAATAAAACCCACTAGGCATTTTAACTAAACATAAATAAAAAATTTGACAGAACGTCAAATGCTCTAGTCACCCAAATCAAATAGCATACACTTGCAGAGATGAGAAAGAGATAAAGATATATTCTTCTAGCTCAACATGACCATTAAATTCATTAGAGAAGATAAATGCTAAGCAGGAGAAGAGAAGCTAGGCTGGAGGATGGATGAATAGTTGCTGTGCCGAAGAAGAAAAGCTAGGCGGGAGGGTGACAAATGAGGGAGAAAAGCAAAAATTAAGAAGCTTGCAGTTTTGACATTTTATTTTATTTATTTTGTTCTTCCTATACATATCCACCTCGGCACCATTCGTGCAATGTAGGCTCTTCCCTGTAGCACTTCTCAATGGGAAATTGTAATGCTCCGTACTTGGAGGGGTCGGAGAACCACTACGTGTCCAATATAACCTGTCTTTCAATACAAATAATGTCTCCAAAGATTTTCTTAAAATAAATAAATAATTCCCATTTTCAAATCCAGACATAAAAATATCCGCAAAGTCATAACTAAAAAGGAAATTTAGTTATAAACAAAAGGGTCCACAATCTCCCAATAATTTTAACATAATGAACGAACACTACTCCAAGTCCAATAAACTAGAAACATAACATCAAGAAAATATTAACAGTCTTTCCATCTACAAATACTTTAACAGCTTAGTCATGCTCAAAGTCTCTAATCCTGATCCTCTGCTGAGACATCTACATCATCTGAAAAATTATTATAGATAAGTGGGTGAGTTTAACCACAACTCAGTAAGCAAAGCACCTATACTAGTATGTAATACATGAGCATTTTCAATAAAATTTCGTATGCATGAAACGAAAACCTTTTTCAGAGCTAACATCTCCAAAACATTTTATCAAGTGAAAAGCTGAGCGAAGATATGTTTTTCGTTATAAATACAAAAACCAACTTTTCAAAAACAAAGACCCTTTGGCACAAGTAATTGTAAAATCTCATATTATTATCATATCAGAACATGTACCATGTTTAACCCCCATGATAGGGTTGTGCTATCCCCGATGGCCAAACTAAATAGTATCATATTGTGAGACTTTCCCTTACTCATTCTCGGAGTCCCGAATGCGCACACATGAAAGAAACACATAAAGGACCACTTTGTTTCCAAAGTGGTTGCACTCCTATCATATCATATCATATCAGAGTGGTATCAACTATATCACATGAATCCATATCATCATATCATAACTATATTTAGAATCAGAATCCAACAGATAAGTATGCCAAAGGTTTTCCATATTCATATCATATCAAACCACGTGCTTTCCACTTTCTTATCATTTTAAGATATACAAAAACAAATCAAAAACAAGAAATATCATTATTCATATTCGCTCTTATGCATATTTCAAAAACATGTCAAATATTGCTCATGTCTACACATTTCATGTCAAAAAGTGTTTTTTTCCCTCTTTCATATGAATTTTCATGAGTGGATGCAGAAATACATATACTGAGGTTGCTTTCACATTTTTCTATTAAGAACATATCATGCATATTTTATAAAACCAACCTCAAATCATTTTTCTTTTTGTGCAAATCTAGCATAGAAATCTCGTTTACCTAAACTTTTTAGTTTTTCATAAATTTTCTTTGCACAGTATCGAACAACAGCAATCGTCACCTATAAAATAAATATGCACTTTCGTAAATTTCTCAATTGATCACAAACCTCGAAAATGAAACCTAAGATATAAAATATAATATCTTATCTTAACATTAAAACATCCTCGAATTTTGAATATCAACTCTTAATAATTTGAATTCACCAAAATCCTCCAAAATCCTAAAATTCTCCAATACCTCAATTTTCGCTTAAAAATACTTAACCCAAATTCCAACTCAAACCAAGTCTCTTACAAAAATTGAAACTCAATCCATTTAATAAAAAGCAAGGCCACTTATCCATTCGAAATTCATTTAAAACACGAGTCCAGAAATAATTTAGAAACGAACCCAACTCAAAATATTATAACTTCAAAACAACTAAACATAGTCTCAATAATTTAAGACTCGTATCCGAAATAATTTAAAAACACGAATCCACGATAGTTTTGAACCCAACCGAACCCAATAAATTTAAATACCGAATGAGTTAACAAAACACAATTGAAAATGAAAAGGGACCCGAGAGAAATACAAGCCCATGAAGCCGAAAGTAAGATTAACTCACTGAAAAACATATTATAAATATCTTACTTGAAAACTGAGGGCAAAAGTAGTAAATTTTGCAATGCATCCCGTTATCTATGAATGAGACTTACGTAAAACATAACATAAAATAAAACAAAACTTTTGACTTGCAGAGATAAAACAAGCAAGACCCAAAGTTCAAACGATGGAGACTCATCGAGAGAAGGAGACGGTGCACAGAGTAGAGAGGTGAGCGGTGGTCGGAGGTGTTCAGCAGTACGAAATAACACTGAGAGAGAGACAGAGTGATGAGAGAGAATCCTAGAGAGGGGAAATGAAAAGGTGGTTTACCATGAGGAAGCCGACGGACCTGGAGCACGATTGGCGTTTTCTAGGCCGATGAAGATGGCGTCTTTTATGGCTAAGGGGGAAAAATCGTGGGGGTTTTGCCATGAAGGATTGTTGTCCATCGTGCTTGTTGCTAGGTACTCTGTTTTAAGTGTAGTAAAATAGGGGCGTTTGGCTTGGCTTTGGGGTGGCGAGGCTGCACCAATGAGTTTGGGTGATTGTCGTGGCCTTGGGTGTGGGAAAAATTGGGTTACGGCTAGGTATCTTTTCGTGAGATGGGATAGCCGCGACAGGGATAGATGGCTGAGATGCGTTCTCTGGCTAGTCGGCAACTGTGCAATTGAGAGCGAGTGATGAGAGAGAAGCCATGTGATGAGAGAGAGTGAAAACACTGTAAAGTTGAGAGAGGGATGGAGTTTGCACGGAGAAATTTACAAGGAGAACGTGCGGTGGGTTTGGGCTGACGGTGAATTCTTAGGCGGCTTTTTCTGCTATCCGCAGCATTGTTTGAGGCTACAGCAACTAGCGTGGGCAGTGGCTTAAGAGCAGTGGTTATTTGAGTCCTAATGCTCTGTTTTCGGAGCAATGAAACAGTGACCTCTCATTTCTATGATGCACAACATGGTTCCATGTGAGGTGGACATGGTGATCGGGTTGGGCAAGTGTGTTGCACGATGGATAAACGAGGGGGAGTGGTGACTTGTTTTCTCTTGATCTGCAGCATGGTGATGCAATGGGAAAGGTTTGGATCACGACAGTTTGTGGTTCGTGGAGATGCTATGGTTTGGCTTGAGACGGCTAGCGATGGTATTTACTATTTGCGTAGAATGTATTCATGTATATATAAAGAGATGGTGAAAATGGAAAACCCTAGAGGGAAAAATGAAAGGGAACGTTTGAATATCTAAATGAGAGAAAGACTTTGTGTGAGAAACGGAAGGGTGAACGGTAGAAATAGTGGGGAGTTAAAACTCAAATGGGGAGGAAAATCAGGAGGAGAGGTGCCGAGCGATTGGTAACGTGCATGGTATGGGAACTATGAAACGAAAATATGTAAATATAGAAGGCTACTAATGCACGTAATGGCCGTGGATTCAAGAACGTAAAAGGTGTGAATAACGTGATGAAGGGTAACGGAAACTAACTAGAGCTTCCCCACAATCGACTGCATAATTATAAAAAGGTTTGAGTTTCAGGATGTTGGTGGACAGGAAAACTAGTCAGGTCGCTTTGAAATTGATAACAAATATTTAAAATAAATGATAAGCTTAATTCTCGTAAAATAAATAAATCAATAGATCAATAACTTAAGAATGAATGAAAATAAAATAAAAATAAAAATTATTCGAAAAGCTTCAATAGACTTTTTTTAAAAGAGGAATGCTTGGCTGCAGCCGAGCTTTGAACAATGATTCCATTGTTCATGTGAGAGGCTGCAATTGCGGGCTGCAGCAAATATTTTTTCTTTTTAAAAAGCAATATCTTGACATCGGAGTCGGGTGTTACAGAAATCAGTCTCTAAAATTTTCTTGGTCTGAGTCAAAGAAACAAATTTTGGAAATGAAAGATGGACAAGCATTCTCCTCCATTCTCATGCACGACACGCGTTCTCCTCCATTCTTGGTCCGAGTCAAAGTCTACAAGCATGACATCCATCTCCTCCATTCTCTCTTGCCTCTCTTCTTAAAACCCTATGGGCCTAGCAATAGAAACTCTATAGAGAAACTACTCTGCTATTGTATGAAAGATGAAGGCAAAAATGGGAAACAGAGCAGTCCTTTTGGTGCTACTCCTTCTACTCTGCTATGGAATGGCGAATGCAATCTGAGAAGGATTATTGCAATGACGAACAGAGGGAACGAACTCGAAGACAACGACTACATCGAGGAACAAAGGTGATCGATGAACGAAGGTGATGAAAATGAGGAAGAGATTTGAGAATGCTCAGAATGGGGAGGGCTAGTTGGCTAGGGTTTTATTTGTAATCTAAGTTTAGAAGTAGGGCTGCAAACGATCCGATCAAAGATGAGTTCGAGTCGAATCGAGTCGAGCTGGACTTAAATAACTCAAGTTCGAGTTTGAGTCGAGTTGAGAGTTTGCTGAGTCGAGCCGAATTCGAGCCGATAAAAAACGAGCTCGAGTCGAATCGAGTTATTTATCGATCTTTGTTTTTACTCTCTAACGATCCGCCTGAACTGAGCCGAACTCAATCGAGTAATTACTCGAGTTGCTTACTTTTCATAAATATTTGACTCAGTAATTCTTTTGTGAACTCAATACATTATTATTGTAAAGAAATAAAATATATTACTTATACATAAAGTAACAAAATATATTACTTATACAAAATATTAAAAATAATATATATAACACATAAAATATATACAATAAAAATGTATATGTAAGAGTATATGTAAATTGTATATATGTATATAGAAATATTACGAGTATTGTTACGAGCCCAAAATGAGCCGAGTCGAGTTTATACGAATTTTGTTCACGAACTTAAATCGAGTCGAGTCGAGATTATACGAGTTTAGCTCGTTTAATATTTGAACAAATATTAGTGATCACGAACAACTCATTTATTAAATGAACTGAGTTCGAATTGAGTTTATACGAGTCGAGTCCAAATTATTCACAAGCAGTTCTGTTTATTTGCAGCCCTATTTAGAAGTGTAGAACATTACTTATTAGGCGGGTTGATCGGGTCAAAACTGACATCTGACGGGCTCAATCCGCAAAAGCGCATTTGTCGTTCGGGTCCGGTTGAAACGTTAGGGCAAATCGGCCTTGCAGGTTTTCTTCACAGCCCTTCAAATGCTCGTATCCACCAACTGAATGAAACTACAGCTACCAAACTAAATAAATGTGTCGTGAATGAGCTACTGGAATGAATCTGCTGGAATTAAAACACTACAAGCTACCGAAATGTAAACTACTGCAGCAACAAAATAAAAAACTGCCATAAACTAGTGAATCGTTGAAGTATCAAAACAAGAATTGGAAATCAGCCCCAAAGGGTCTATGGATTCAACTAAAACTACTCTGAAAACTGACGCAAGAAAAACGGGGCAACTCTTGGGAGCTCGGACAAGAGTGGTCTACAAAATCTCCAAGAAAAACCACCGAGTGAATTGGTCTATCTTCCTTTATCTCCTGTTTGCCCGCATCCCAAGACCATACCATTTTCATGTCTTCTGCATTTCCTCTTTTCTTCCCTGCAGAATTGCTTGTCCGAAATAGGTAGCTTAGCTGCAACGTTTTAACGTGACTGAGCATTGAAGTGATGCGTTTTGTGAGCTGAGGTGCTGCGTTTTGATCACTTGGAATTGTGCATGGCCTCGAGTGAGTCGGTGCAGCTGTGCAGGCAATAGAGCTGAAGACACGTGAGTTGTTGATTGGTGCATGGAGTGAAGCGGTGAAGCTTGTCGTGGTTAGATTAGTTGGGTGCAAGGGTCTTCTTCTTGCATTGGCTTGCCTCTTGGGAGTATTGCATGAGGCTAAGTGCTTTGAGTTGAGGTGCATTCCATCCGGTGCACTTGATTTACGAAAATGAAGCTTGGCGTATGTTGAAATGCAGGGTTGTCCATGTAGTGTCCCGGCTTGCCCTATTTTGAGTAAACGCCGTGAGGTACTTTTAGGTGCAATGGCTCAACCTGCAAGCAGATCATAGACGGAAGACCTCTTCAATTGCATGTAATAAATCAGAAAAAATTATGTTTTTATCAATTGAGTAAACATGATTTATCAAAGCTTAATTCACTCAATTACTAGTCAAAAAATGTAATTGACATCAAATTCAAATACAAAATAATAATAATATTATGACTCAATCTTAAATTTCCTGTCCTGGAAAAGCAAGTTGTAAGCATTTATATCATTTTCATTCTATTTTGGTTTTTTGGAGGATCTCTTTCAGTCTAATCACTTAAAGTTGCTATTTGGTGTGGAGATTAAATCATTGATGTTGCTATTATTTTTGTAAATCATATTTTTTTAATTTTATATTTTGTAATGTAATGTAATGTATAAAAAACAAATAATGTATTACGTAATGGATTGCACTGTGATGCATGCATAGATGAATATTGAATTTTTTTTTTACATGCATTTAGTATTATTAGAACACAAATATTATGCTTTCCAACTTGATGATAGAGAAATTTTTTTTAGCAAAATAAACGCGTTTGTATAAAAAAGTTTGAAATTTTTTAAATAGATATACGCTTTTACCTAAACAAATTATGCTTTTAAACAAATTATTTTTTAAAGAAAGCATTAATAAAATATAGATTTTTTACTAAAAAAATTATGGTTCAAATCTGGAAACCAAAAATCCAGTTTTTGAAAACCCAGATTAATCTGGGTTCTGCCCATGTTCCAATCCGAATATATCTGGGTTGAAACCTTAACCGAATTTAGGGCCCAGTTTTCAAGCTAGGTATACTTGGAATTTCGATCCAAAACCTGGATGTATAGTCCTAATTCCAACTGCACTGCCTTCTTGCACTTTGAAGTTTTACTTTCTTCATGTTTAGGGTTGCCGCCTCAGACACACAAACCCACGCATCTCTGCCATGCTCCTCTCGAATGATCTCTGCCATTACCAAGAGGAGGGTTCTCGCCCCATGCAAGTCGAAGTGGCATAGCCCTTCCCAAGCCCAACCATCTGCACCTCCACCACCCAAGCACACGGCATCAAGCTATCAGCCACCATCCCATGATCCTTTGCACTTCCATAAGCTGCCACACATAGTTGCATCACATTAAACTACCGAGAAGCACGTCCCGAAACACAGCATCAAGCCGTTAGCCACCATCCCATGAGCCTTTGCCGCATGTTTCCCTAGGTTTGATTATGTTTCTCTGCAATGACTTTTTTACTCTTTACGTGTTGTGTTTTTGCTCTTTACGTGATGTGTAGAAAATTAGCTTCATTTTCACCCTCAATCTTTAAAACATGATTTTGTAAAAGTATAGTTCAATGTGTTGTTATTTTTGTTTTGGGTCGACGTCGCATGTGCTTCTTTTTCCTTTGAGTTCCTTTTTGAGTATGTTCTATTAAGTTATTTTTTAAGTTACATTTTTTGAATTGCTTTTCTCAATTATTTTGGGCCGAATAATATTTGTATTATGACTTTTTAGTATTTAAGTGGGTTGAGTTTTGATTTCTGAAAGAGACTTGGTTTGGGTTGGAAATTAAATTGAGTATTAAGTGAAAGTCAAGGTATTAGAGAAGTTGTAATATTTTAGGGTTATGGAGGAATTTGATAAATAAAAAACATTTTGGGGAAAGTTGATATTTAGGGTTTTGTGGATTTAGATGGTAAGAAAATTTATTGGATTTTATATCTCGAGTTCTATTTATGAAGATTATGAACTGAGGTCAATTGTGAGAAATGTGCATATTTTTATATGAAAATAAATTTGAAACAATTATTTGTTTTGCATATGCATAAAATTTTGTATAAGAATAAAGTATTTTTGGCATGGACTGGTGTAGAAAATGAGCGAACATGAAGTTTTCTACATAAGATTTATTTTTCTGGTCTGATTTTGTTTTGTTTTGAAAATATTTTGTACTTTGATATGATATGATGTAATTTCTAAAAACCTCTGGCATAAAATTTTGTTTCTGTTTATGTTTATGTTTATGTTTTGTTTTGTTCACCCACTTTGTTTTATTTTATTTTTAGTGCACCCACTTTGGATGCAAAGTGGTTTTTTGTGTCATCTTTTATCTGTGCACACTCAAGACTCCAAGAATAATAAGGGGAAGATTCACATTTTGTTTCTGCTCGGTTAGCTATTAGGATTTGCACAACCCTATTACGGGGGTAAAATATGGTATTTTTGTTCCAATAAGATAGTTCAATTATGATATTCCAAGTTGATTTTGATTTTGGCTATTTCTGAATTTTCGCTCTGATATTTTTGATAACATGTTCTGATTATGCATTCTGAAAATAAGAATATTTTGTTCTACATTCTATATTCTGTAAATCCTCATGTTTACATACTAGTATATATTTTTTGCTTATTAAGTTGTTGATAACTCACTTCTTATTTCTATAACATTTTTCAGATATCTTAGATGGTTCAGTTGGAGAACAAAAATTGGAAGTTTTGGAAATAATTGATGATCATAAATGAATGAGTACTTAAGGCATAATAAGTATTTTTGAAGGATCATATTTAGTTGATTTTATCTTCGACGGTTATTTTTGATACATTGAGTTATGGATAATTCAAATACTTTTGGAAATGATATATCATTTTATTGAGATTCTTGTTTAGCTTTTCTGTGAAAGGACATGAATTTTTGTGTTGAATAAATGAGTTAACGTTTTATGGAGAATTTTAGAGTTTGTAAATATGTTATTGGAGATGAATTAGAGAAAAAGAAGTTAACCCTCTGGACCTCCAGGACCAGGTTTTTACATGCAGGGGTTGGAGAGTTATTCCCTATCACACAACCCACATTTCAACAGTATAAATAAAGATTCCAAATTCCCAAATATTATATAAAACTTGATTTCAAAGTCAATTTCTTCAATATCATCAATTTTCCAAAACGCTAAGTCATAAAAATACAATAACACTCCTTGATAAACTTCGCCAATACTCATATAAAACTCTTTATGCATAATCCACCATTCTTAGAATATCTCATCCATAGCTTCATAATCTGATCCCACGACTGAACCATCAAACTCATCTGAAAAATGTTATGAAGATAATTGATGAGTTATCAACAATTCAATAAGCAAAGTACATATACTTGTATGTAAACATGAGCATTTATCACTTCATCATGCATAAGAAAACATTTTTTTTTCGGAATTCAGAAACAACATATTTGCTTTAAGAATGCATAAACAAAGCTTGTAACGTAACATCAGAACGAAACTTTTTAAAAAGCAAACTTTTCCCAAAAACAAAGTCTTTTGGCATATCCAATATAAAACATCATAGTTGAACATAATACCATGTTTAATTCCCATGGTAGGGTTGTTTCACATGTACAACTTATGGTCAGGCTGTACATTATACAATGTTTAATCCTCATTGTAGGATTGTGCCACATTTATAACCCGTGATTAGGTCATATATATTACCATATTTAACCCTCATAGTAGAGTTGTGCCACATTTATAATTTGTGGTCAGACTGTATCTATTATTCTTACCCGTGATTGAGCCGTATCTACTATTATTACTCGTGGTTGAGTCGTATATATTATTCTTACTCGTATTTGGGTTGTATCCACTATTATTATCCCTAGTTAGGCCGTATCTATTATTATCACCTGTGGTTGGGCCGTATCTACCATTCTTACTCATGATAGAGCCATATTCACAATTCTTACTCGTGATTGGGCCATATCCAGTATTATTATCCGTGATAGGCTCATATAAAAAATAAAACAGAACATCAGAATGTCACATCTCTTAAAAACAAGTACAGACATCTTCAAATAATTTCACATATTCAAAATAACAGAATCAAAATGTCATCTTTTATTCACAGTAAAGCTTTTACCACTCATAAATTAGAATAATTGTCATTTCATCAAAATCACATATTTCAAAAGACTCTTATTCTCTCTTTTTTAGTTCAGAAATAAAATGTACAAAATAAACTCATATCTACACTAGTCATGTTAGAAAGTATTTCCTTTATACAACATTTTATTTACATGCAAAATAAACATCTATGCTCGTTTTCAACTTTCTTTTCAAAAATAAATAGGCATATTTTTAAAGTCAACCTTATTTTATTTCTTTTTAATGCAAAGCTAGTATATGAATCCCACTAATCTGAACTTCATAATTTTTCATAACTTTTCCACCACAATGTTGAACCAAATTACTCATCACATATAACATGATCACTTAGATTTTCAATCGACATGTATTTCAGTAATTAAAGCCTAAAACAATAAAATTTCTTATTTTAATTCCTCAAAAACTTAAATTTATCATAACTCCAAAAATGTCATCGCTTCCCAAAACCATTAGTATCCCCTGAATATAAATGCCCCTCAAAACTCAACTTCAATTAAAGACAAGCCCATCCTAAAAACAAAGCCCAAGGCCAACTTCAAAACCCACTTGTAATAAATATACAAAAAAAAAATCCCCTTAGGCTTTTAATTTAGAGATTAAAATAATAATGAGTCATTAACCAATAACATTATTTAAAATCTTTTAGAAATTTTCTGTAATCAAATAATAGAATTTCAAAAATATTGTAAGTTAATAAATATTAGAATTGTGATTTAAATATTTTAAAATAATTTATTAAACAATTTTCGAACTAATTAAAAGTGAGCAAAAGGACCCTTGAAAGAAACAAAAATTTTCTATAATCAGAAACACGCCCGACTAAAAAAGATTACCCACTGAAATAAAACCTTAAAATACCATGCTTTAAAACTGAGGGAAAAATAGTAAACTCAAATTCTCCTCTTCCTACTACTTAACACAGTGGAGTGCAAAAGTGAAGGTTTAAAGCGAGGTTGAGCTCTGGAAACGGAGGCTTGAAGAGTAAGGGATTAGAGTTTCTAAAATGGAGGAAGATACCGCAATGCTAATGGATATGGGGCCTTAGGTTTCGAAGAAATGTATTTGTATATATAGTATAACATTATATAATATGATGAAATATATGATATTACATTATATAATATTATTATATAATGTTAAATATTTTAATATGACATTAATAAACAGATATTTGATTTTCTATGATCGACAATAATAAAACAATGATAAAGAGAAACATATTTTTGTCTATCTGATTGATAAAAAATTAAATTAACTATGAGAGAATGATCACTCTTAACAAGTTTGCTTCACAAGTGTCTCACGATGGTTAAATGCACTCTAATGTTGTAGGTGATAACTCTTGAATCTTCCAGTACTATTTATAGCCTTCTGACTATCAAGAAATCTAAAGAGTTTGTGTCTGACTATAATTAGAGATTAAGAGTTTTAATTTTATTTCTTAGGAGTATTCTTATCCATCACAACTCAAATATTAATCAATAAGGTTTGAACTATTTCAAACTCTATTAGGATGAGTGTGCGAGACACAGAATTTAAATAAAATTATTACATTCTCCCACTTGACCCATATGCCCATAAAGTAATATTTTTCATTCATGACCTTATCACAGAAAATTGACCATACTGCGCAAATACATTTCTTGAAACTTTTCATAACTCAATATACATTTTATAAGCTCCATAATATTGAAGTCAAATCAGCTACTAATGTGAGTTATAGTGATCATTTGTTATATAATCAACAAATTTTCTTCCATATACCACAACATTAGTAATATAATATAACACGATTTTTAATTGGGATAATTAAAGCTAATGCTATAATGACTTTTGGGTTCCCATTCATGTCTATTATAGACATTATATTGTCATCATTTATTCACGTCTTTCAATATACATATAAAGTAGAAAGATAAGAAAACAAAAATAACCATAATAGATATCTTTTAATGTTCAGTAATAAAATGCCAGTCTATCAATGATCATTTCATCGTATTCACATCACGGGTATAAGCATATAACCCATCTTTTCAACATGTCCATTAAAGTGTAATCATTAACACACGATTGTTATGGACATATTTGTTTCCGTAATTTCTCCTTAACACTTAGGCATTTAAAATTTTATTAAATACTTATCATTCGGAGAAAAATACTCTAAAGACGTATATTCTTAGCAACTTAGTTATAAGTCGACAATTTCAAATCATAAAATAAATTTATTCAGCCATAAACCATACATTGTGGCCTTAAAGTAAGCCATACACTCATAGCAATGAGTAAAATCAGAGTCTGAGTATCTAGTTATCTTCAAACTATCAGTTCTTCTGAAGGTAAGTTGATAATCCTTAGTTCCTTGCAAGTATTGTAATACCCTATTTACTGTTTTTAAACAATAAACAAATTTTTATGCCTAAGTTTTCAATAACTCTTTCTATGTAATTTTTATGAGACAATCCCAACAGTCATTGTTTTCGATCTCAAAGAATTTCGATTCCGATCACAAAGGATGTCTCACCTATATATTTCATTTTAAAATTCTTAAAGAGAAAATCCTTGATTTCATAAAGTAAGTCATGATCATTACTAGCCAATAAGATATCATCAACATACAGAATCAAAATTATGAACTTACTCCTACTGACATTTAGGTATATATACCGATCAACGATATTCTCTTTAGAACTAAAGGAAGTAATGGTATCATTGAATTTTAAGTATCATTGTTGTGAAGCTTGCTTAAGCCTGTATATTGATTTCTTAAGCCTACATACTAGGGTTTCTTTGCCCCTTTCTGAGAAATCCTCTAGCTTCTATGTAGACCAATTTATCCAAACTTCTAGATAAAAATATTGTTTTTACATCCATCTGATGTAACTCTAAATCATAATGAGTCATCAATGCCATGATGATTCTAAAAGAATCCATTTTAGATATTGGAGAAACGGACTTTTTGTAATCAATGTCTCTTTCTGAGTGAAACTCTTAACAACAAGTCTGGCATTATGTCGTTCGATGTTGCTTTCTGAGTCACGTTTGGTCTTAAAGATCTATTTACACCCGACTCTTTTACTCCTTTCAAGTAACTCAACGAGATTTTAGACTTGATTTTGATCTATGGATTTCAACACTTCTTTTATGGCATCAATCCACTTATTAAAATCACTTTCTTCTATGACTTATAATACGTTAGTGGATCTTTACTTGTCCCAATGTTAAATTCAGATTCTTGGAAATACACCACATAATCTGTCGAAATGGAAGGTCTCCAATCTCTTTGAGATCTCTACAAGACAATCTGTTCTTGTGGCTCCAAACTTGGTTCATCAATGGTATTATTATTTTGAGATAAGTGATCATTTATTTGTTCTAAGGTATCATCGTGATGATCAATTAGAAGAACTATTATCCTTTATGAGGATGTAGGTATGGGTACTTTACCCGTACTTCACCAGTGATCACATCTCTGGGTTTAATTCTCTCACTGATCTTGCCAAGTTCAATGAATTTGACATTTCTTATTTCCACAATTCTCGAACTATAGTTAAGGCAGTAGAACCTTTATCCTTTGGATCTCTTGGGAACCAATGAAATACCCACTTATTGTTCTAGGATCTAATTTATTTTCATGTGAGTTGTAAAGTCTCTCTTCGGTTAGACAACCTCAAACATACATATGTCTCAAACTTGGTATTCTACCAATTCATATATCGAAATGAGTTTTTAGAATTGCATTACTAGGAACTCGGTTTAAGATATACATTGTCGTCTTAATAGCGTTACCCCACAATAATTTGCATAAGGTAGAATTACTTACCATACTTTCAATCATATCCAATAAGGTTCGATTATGCCTTTCAGTAACTCTGTTATATTGTGGCATTTTGGGCATCATGTACTGTTCAACAATGACACGCTGTTTAAGAAGTTTGGCGAATAGACCTGGATTAAGGCCCGATTCGTCATACTTTCCTTAGTGTTCTCCACCTTGATCCGACCTGATGATTTTTACATTTTTATCTAATTGTCTTTCCACCTCCATGAGAAATATCTCAAGTATCAAGACAACTCGAGATTTCTCATGTAATAGATAGATATATCCAAAATATGAAAAATCATCTATAAAGGTGATAAAATATTTTTCTTCACATTCTGTGGAGAATAATCCACATATATCTATGTGAATTATTTCAAAAAAATCTTTACTTCTTGTGACACCTTTCTTGGTATGCTTGATTTGCTTCCCTTCCCTTTTATGCATCCACATATACTTTAAGATTAGTAAAGTCAAGATGCATAAGAATCCATTTTTTTACTCACATCTATAACCCTTCTTTGGAGATGTGCCTCGATCTTTTATTCTGTAAGTCATCATGTTTCTTTTAGTTCTAACACATGTTTCATGATGTTGGGTTTATGTATCTTTAATAAATGTCCTATCAAGATAATATTGATAAAGGCTATAAAAAAAGAAACCCAAAACCTATAAAAAAATTTATTTAAAATACTTTGAAACTATAATTATGGAACGAAAAGAAAACCAATCAATTTTAAGTCTAGATGGAGAAATCAAATTATACCTCACAAAAAATGCACATATATTTGTTGCGGACTGCTATAGCCACAAAAAAATCCCACAAAAAAATCCTATAAATTGACGTGATTTTATATGATTTGTTAGATCTACTTTATAATAAAATAACTTCATAATTTGATGAACACATGAAACCACGTCAGTTTGTGAAATTTATTTTGTAGAATCTCTTTGTGGCTTAAGTATTTTTCTATTTTGTTATGAAAATATAAACAATGATCGGTACTCAAAACTAAACAAAAAGTCTCAATGGCTAAAACTTTATCTATATTTTTATTTTCTATAAAAATAAATTGCTCACTGAAATTTAGTGTTTGGTTTGTAAAGTATCCCTCATAGCTTGGAAACATGAACATTAATACCTGAATCTAGCTATAAAAAAATTAGTAGGAAGATTTACAAGGTTTAACTCAAAACATACAAAGGTAAGTGATTTACCTTTCTTCTCAAACCAAGCCTTACAATGCAGACACTCAGCTTTCATGTGTCCATAATTCCCACAAATTTAGCATTTGCTGCTATTATACTGAATCTGATTAACTTTCACAGGTTTCTTTGCTTTTAGTGGTCTAGTTTGTTTCTTTTTATCATAATGATGCATTTTCTTTCTAGTTTTTTTATTCACAAAATTAATAGAGTAACGTCCTTGTTGTTTCAGTTTTGCCTTTCCTAAACTAACTTACTTTCAAATTCATTCACATTGCATATCTTTCATGGTATTATAATGCATTTGGAGTGGACCATATTAAGGTGGCAATGAGTTCGGAATAAACTGAATAATGAAAGACTCATCTACTTTCATTTCCAGGATTCATAATATGGTAATAATATTTGTCACATAATCCTTTGAGTTAGACATTTATAAACTGTAATCAGAATTTAAACAATTACGGATGAACTAATAGTGTCATCAAGACTTTCCTTTGGAAGTAGATTTGGACATACAACATGTTCTCTTCGGTATTAAATTATGTGAATGAACTAACTGTATCATCAGAATTCTTCTTTGAAAGTAAACTCTGACATACAAAACGTTCTCTCTAACCTAACTTTTGATGGATGAACTAGTAGTGTCATAAAAATCCTCATTTGGGAGTAGGTTTTGACCCACAAAGTGTTTCCTCAAGCCTTACTTTTGATGGATTAATTAATAGTGTCATCTTAACCCTCATTTGAGAGTAAGTCTTGATACACAAAGTGTTCCCTCCAACTTTACTTTTGATGGATGAACTACTGGTGTCATCAAAACCTTCATTTGAGAGTAGATCTTGACACATAAGGTGTTCCATCCATCATATCTACTTTACTATGAGTTTAATAATTGTCACCAAAATGAAGAAAATCTTGTACCTTTAGGCAATCAATCTTTTCTTAATTTTGATATAAATCATTTGTCTCATTGAATATACATGGTATGATAATAAGACCCAAAATAAATAATTCATACATGTTTAACAATAATAACATGTATATAAATTGAATAAAATTTCTATACATTTGCATAACAATAAAGCATGTCTAGAAAATAAAGTTTGATAAAAAACTTTCAATGTCTTGATGAATTTTATTGCAGATGTGGATAATATTACTAAGTAAGTTCCCAAAAAAGATTATTCTTTCTTAGATAGAATTTTAATGTTCCTATAAAAGATTAAAGGGTCACATTGGATATACTTAAGTACCAATCTCCTAGACAAACTGCCTTAGACTATACACAATCACACTTCTACAGGAAAAGTCCATAAAATTTATCATCTTGAACAGATTTGATTTTACAAGAATATCACAATAATAATATTATAGAAATTTAATAAACTTTTCATATATACATGTAGATAACCATAATAACATGTATAAAATTTAAATGCATGCATATCTTTATATATATATATATATATATATATATGAAGAGGCTATGAAACGACAAATCTTGTTTTAACACTTATTCAAACAGAATTTGTTGTTTTTGACTAGGGGAATCACTTCTCATCATACATCAATATAAATTAATACATCTTCGATCAAGTAAATAATATTGAAATATTTAAAAACATATATAAATATTAAGTTTTTAACATATATTTAATAATGTTATTCATCGAAAATATTTAATACAAAATTGGAATCTAAGAAAGTCAGTCTAATTTAAGCTATAATCGTTACTTCTATGACTATGCATTAGCACTAGAGTTAGCTCATCTCCTAAACTTGAGATAAATCATAAAACCCAATTCCCAACAACCATGATCTATTTCAAAATCTCTAATATGAAAAAGTAAACCCATAATTTTCTTACAATTCAAATCTCAAAACTTGAGTTCATCTTAAGTTAGATAAGAGAAACCCATTATGAACAAAAAAAATTCTAAAATATTCAAATTGGTGAACTCTACGGACTGGAATAGAAGGAAAGATTAAATTCTTCGTTAGAGGTCCAGGTGATGGTAATCTGAAAACAAAGTGATAAAGTAACCAATAAAGCCTCAAAGGCTTACGGGCAGGGGCTGAAAGCCTGAAACAAAATATAAAAAGGAATCAAACAGAGGAAGCTCGCATCGCATAATAGATGACTGATTTTACCTAGAGGAAAATAGAGAATATCCAATTGCGATCTGGATTAGGGCTGAACGACGACGATCACTGGGCTTCTCTAGTCAAGGTGCGACATGGAACGACTTGGGTTTGCTGGAGAGATTGAGGTGTTTATTTCGAGGGTCTTGAGAAATTAAGGCTACCGAGAGAAAGAGGTTCTCCTCTAGGTATTTTGTATGTTAAATTCTAAAGGGTCACAGGAAGGTTTTATATAGACGAGGACAAGGAAATGTGTGATTTTGGGGTGCACAAGATGTTATTTTGAACTAGAAGTGTTTTGATTCTAGGGAAAGTTGAAAAACGAACACGAAAGCAGCATTGCAAGGGGGTTTAAGGGTTAGGGTTTTGACAGGGAGAAGAGAAGAAGGGGAGAGAAGATTTAGCCGTGCGGGCTGAATGCGATAGAGTCCTAGGCATTTGTATTTATACCACGCCAAAAATGGCGTTGTTTTTCCAATGGGGGCCTAAATAAAAGAGAAGGGGCTCGGCTGGTGTCGTTTTACCAAGGGGTCTTGAATAAAAGAGAACGGGCTTGGCCCAACCCAACAGTCAAAAATCGGTCCAACAAGTTAAAATAAAAATAAATATACACACAAAAAGCCCATAGTAATATTAAAAAAAAAAGCCAATAAATATAATAAATATATTATATATGTTTGATATTTAATTGAAATATATGATCAAATAAATTTACATATTTAAGATTAAAATTTCATGTTACAAATTATAATATAAAATTCTTATATAAATTATAAATGATATTAAATACAATAAATATAGTATGTACAAAGCCCAGACCGAGTAAAGAAAAAAAAAATAAAGAACCTAATGATATAAAATAAAAAGCTAATAAATATAATTAATATGCTATATATGTTTTATATTAAATTAAGATATATGATCCAATATAATTTTTAATTAAGATATAGTTTGATATGATAAAATAATTTATTTATTCGCATATCAAAATAGCCAATAAATATAATTAATATATTATATATGTTTTATATTTAGTTTAATATATATGATCCAATAAATTTATATATTTAAGATTAAAAATTCATATTAAAAAATATAATATAATATTATTTTAAATAAATTATATATGTTTTATATTTAATTAACAAATAAATCTTAGTAAAATAATTAAGATTATAATATACGATATACTGTATATAGAATAACTAATTTATTCGCATATTAAAATAGCCAATAAATGTAATTCATATACTTTAGAATTATTACCAAAATGTTGCCAAAGCTACCTCGGATCCTTATATATTAATTAAACAAATAATATATGAAACAAATAATATATGAAATGAGTTTGATAAAACTATGGGCTATATTTATTTATGAAACTATTTTATTATTGTTACTAATACTCTTTTTTTATAATATATGTAAGCGTGTAATTATTTATCATCTACTTAATTATGAGTAACCGTCAATTTTTTGTTAGAAATTACATTCATTTACCTAAAAACAATACATTATTAATCAAAATTTATTTCTTAATAAAAATAATATCAATTCTTAAAATAATAACATAATTAAACTAGGCAAACGTGTTTTGCACATTACTTTTACCTAATAACAACAAAATATGCATATAAGAAAGAATAATAAAACAAAACTTCAAATTTTTTTTTTTTTTTTGCTAGGCTCGAATTGGGCCAAAGCTCAAAGCCTGGCCCATTTCTCTTCATTCCTTTTTTTTTTTTCCTTTTGAACTAGGCCAGATTCACAGCCCGACCCATCAACCCAAGTCTCATGAAACTTTAGAGTTTCATCTTCAACCTCTAGCAAGTTCAGTCACCGCAACTTGAAGCTACGACTAAGTGCACCGACGGCGATGAGATGACAGTAGGTTTTCCATCCACTTCCTACCACAATCTCTAGGTTGTGTCCCCCCCTCTCCCTCATTTTTTTTTTGTTTACAAGCATAAATAGTCGCAGCCAAAGGGTTTGAGGGCCCTCTGCGGCCATTACAAGCACGCCGACGATTTGTTTCTTAGTCCCTTTATGCCGCCAAAGTGTGGAGCCATTGTTTCATCTCTGATTGAAACCTTAATGGGTAGGGGCGACAACTTAATGTGAATCACACCCACTATGTCGCCCAGCCACCTCCTTTACACCGCAGGTGTGTTAACCCACCGGCCACCACACATACGCTGGTCTGCCCTCACCCAGCGACTATACCTTACACAAGTGCTTAACACAACGGCTCATATAGTATTCTCCATACTTTCAACATCCTCTTCGAAACAGACATCTCAACTTTCTCTCTTTCACAATACAATGCAATAATAAAAGAAAAATTACAACAATTGCATCAATACGTGAGAGAGTTTCCCTTCCTTGTAGGAGTGTAAGAAGACCGAATTGGACCGGATCAAACTGGATGGAATTTGGTCCAATCTGGTCCAATTTCTATATGGACCGAATATTTTCGGTCTGGTCTCGGTCCAAGACATTTCTCTCCTTGGACTAGACCAGACCGGACCGAATGCACACTCTTTATATATATATATATATATATGTATGTATATATATAAGTAATAATATATATTCTTATAATATTAACATATTATAATTTATAGTAGTTGTCGTATAAAAATATCAATTATAGTATATCTATATAGAGTATTAATAATAACTTATAAGTAATAAGTGTGGCGATTCAGAAATTTCATCTCTTATTATTTTATTTATTTATTTATTTATTTTAATAATAACAAAGGGCATTTTAGAATAGTAAGAATTGGAGGCTTGGGTTTGGAATTGAGATTTGAAGAGTATGGACTAGGGTATGGAGCCAAAGTAGTGTATCAAAGCTCATAGGCCCATAGGATAGATCCATGGATCAACCTAGCCCATGTGTGGAAACATATGTCACACTTAGAAGAATTCTAGTGAGATTTCAAAGATTGTTAGGTGAGTGTAAGGAAAGACTAGTGGTTTGAAGGTTGACTAGTGGCTTTCTTGGAGGAGGAAGTGTTGGAACCAAGATGAAGTTTTCTCATCATTAGATTTTGCTTGGGAGGCGTGTGAAGGAAGAAGAGGTCTTCCAATTTAGTCTCCCTAGGAGCTTACTAAATCTAGGTGATTGACATATGCTATATTTGGTAAAAATGAGAGTAGTTGAGAGAAGATGTGTGGGAAGCATGGTTTGGGTGAATTGGAAATGGGAGTGCCGAATCCTATTAGGTTTCCCAAATTTAGATAGGAGATCTTAAAGGGACTTGAGAGAGTGTGTTATATGATTGATTGAGTAATGTGTCAAAAGGAAGCATCATTGGAGAGAAGAAATGAAGGCTTGAGGAAGAAAATGGTTTCGGGTGAAATGAGGGAGTGTAGCCACCCATGCAACTTCTTCCAAATCTAGATGAGTGACAATTGAGAGATCTTGTAAGATGAAGTGACTTTGAAGTGGTGAGTGCTAAATCAAAGGAAATCATCATTGGAAAGAGGAATTGGCATGAGGAAGAGAGGAAGGTTTCAGGTGATGTTTGGCTTGGGGTAGCCGAATGCACTCTTTTAATCTTCTTAAGGTTTTTTGCTAAATCTAGGTGAATGGACAAGTTGGATTGTGTAATAATAATGAGACTTATGTGTGTAAGAGTGTAAGGTTGAGTGGCGATTGATGGAACACATGAGAGGAAAGAAAAACAAGGGAGGAAGAGAGATGAGTTTCGGTTGGGCTTGGAAAAGGCATAGTCGAAGGTTGCATGCACCATTTCCAAAAATTTGATCTTGCAATCTTGGAGAATGACTTGTGAGGTGATTTGGGAGTGATGTGAAAGAAGGAGAAGGGCTTGGAACCCTTGAGATGTGCCGGCCATAGGAAGAAAGGGGAAAGAGTTTTCAACCTAAGTACAAGCTAGTTTTAGGCATGAGTGTGCCCTAGTGATGGAGGTCAATCAAAAGGGTCTTTCAACCCATCAAGTGTAAATCCTAAGCTAGGAAAATGAGTACCTATAGGCCTATAATTTCCTCTTGGCCGAATGGCCTATGCTTTGATCTTTTTCCACTTGTTTGCTTCATTTGTACACACACACCCCACCCTACATCATGCGGCAACAAACTTCCATCTCTACTTTCACTTTACTTTGCTTTCTTCCACCTTCTAAACACTAAAATATTCTAAGTCTAGTGAAGCTTGAAGCAAGTTTTCTTGAGAGGAAGTACATTTGAAGAGGTAAGCAAGATCCTAAACTATTTCAAGAATGGAAACCTAAGTTAGGTCACATGCACACACCAAGGTCTTATATCCTTAAGAATTTCTTTTAAACTATAGGCTTATAAACTATGTTAATGGATTATTTTTATATATTTTCTGAGCTAATCTTTTCTACTTAGAGTATTGTAAGTACATCTCTATCTTGACTTTAGCATTTCTTGTATATATTTTAGTGAATGTGGTTGTATTGTTTGATTGATTGCTTGGTGATGCTATGTTAGGTTTTCTTGAAAGAAATACTTTGTTTATTTAGTTACAAATCCATGCTTAGCCTATATGTTATTTTAGGCTTGAAATCATATTATGATGGAGGATTTAGTCCACTTGATGCAAAGGAAAAATGAAGTATATTGATATGATAAATAAAAATCGCATGCTTAACGAAGGTTAAGCTCGTAGGATATTTGGTGATGCTAAGTTAGATTACTTAAAGAAAGGTTTTGCGTATTTAGTTACAAATCCATGCTTAGTCTATATGTTACCTTAGGCTTGAAATTCTATTTTGATTGATAGATTTACCTAAGTAGTAGCAAAGAGAAATGAAAGCATAAGGATACAAAATATATATGGTGATGATGGTAATGCATGCATGACTAAGAAGATATTGTTGGATATTGGTGATGCTAGGATAGATTACTTGATGAAATACCTTGTATATTAAGCTCAAAAATCCTTGCTTGATTAATGTATTGTTCTAGATTTAATTTTTATATTAAATTGGTGGATTTGGTCATTTGTTACAAAGAAAGATGGAAGTATGATTAATATGTTTTGTGGTGACAAATGCATGCATATTAAGATAAGTTTTAAAGTTGGAAAATCGATGGATGAGGACATTGGATTTTCGGGTTCTATGGTATCTAAGGTTAAGTTTAATAATTAAGCTATATTTCTTTTCTTTATGGAATGACATAGTCTTAGACTTTTGGAAAAGATTAGTAATATGAAAATTCAAATGAGCTAGTGGTAGGATTTTATTTACATAGGATTAAATGTATTAACTTTGGTTAAGAGAAAAGTGAGCAAAATATTCATCTAAGAGGCTATAGGGTTTCTTTTTGTGAAACTAAAATTATTTCAACAATTTTATTAAGGTTTAGTGAGTATGTGGAAGGGAATCAAGGAAGAAATACTAGGTAGTAACCAAAGAGGGTCTTGGCCCAACCATAGAGATGGAGGCCGAGCACCCTACTCAACCCATTAAGCCCAATTATATGCTTATGCATGAATGGTAAGTTAAATGATGTGATGTTTGACTTATGAAAGAAGATGACTAAGTGTGCACTCGGGTTAATCTCGAGTTTTTGCATGATTAGCGTTAAAGAGTTGCATGTCCCATGCATACAGCACGAAAATCATATTTTTTGGTCAATCATGTTTTCAAAAGAAAAAGAATTAAAGTTTTATAAGGACCCCAAATGCTGGGACGGGGTAGTACCCTAGTGGAATTCTCTGTTCACTCAGGAGTATTTAAAGTCGAGTGAAAGCCCCTGGGTCAACGAAGAATAGTCGGTGAACCATGTATTGCTCCAAAAGGTGACTGGAGCATGGTCGCACCTAATGCTAGTGGGTTCCAAGGAGGGTATTAGCTTTTGCTTTACCGTTATAAGAACAAGAATGTAGTCGCTCGATTTGAATGGTCACCGAGTGATGAAAAGTGGATAACACAGACGTCGCGACTTGAATAGTCTGCAAGCGATGCAGTAACACGTAATGTATTTACTTAGGCTTGAATGGTCGCTGGGTGAGACGGTAACTAGCGGGGAACACATGGTCATAAGGGAACTGTGAGGTGTCCAATAAGAAGTCATGACAAGAAAGAACGTCTTTCGGACCCCAAAAATGATATGAATATGTTAAGTGACGCCTAAGATAAGAATAAAAGAATACGAAAAGTTTTTCGAAAAAAGGTTTTTAAGTATGAGTCTGAAGAAAGAAGTTTTCGTTAAACTTTTTTTATGAAAAGCAAGTACATGAATCAAGATTGAAAGGAAGTCAAGTTTTTATGAAAGTCTACATGAGCATAAGCATGTGCTAAGTCATTAGTCGCATATGCATGACACATGATCTGTTTGTTATTCGCTTACATGTATGCTTAAGATGGTTTTGCTAAGATAGTTGTGTACTTACTGAGATTTCTCGAAATCTCACCCATTTATATTTTCACTATCGTTCCTTATTGGGCAGTAGAAGTGATTGCAGGTGAAAATGATGTCGACGACTTTGATGTTTAGAGAGACTCTCCAGACCACTGATAGTCTGGTGATCTCCCTGTCTTTTGATGTGGTGACCCCTATCTTTGTACAAGGGTTAAGGAGGTTAAGGACGAGCCCCATTGTAGCGGATGGCCGTGGGGTTAGCACATAGATGATGTCGCGGGTTTATATTCCGTTATATTTTAATGGTTCCCAATGTTTTGAGAAAGTATATATTTTGTAGAGACGGATACTCTTGATGATATTTATTAATATGAAGTTTATTTTGGGATCTTAAAATTAGTATACCATGTGACTTAAGGCAAAAATTTTAAGTATTTGCCTAGTTTTAGAATGGTTTGACATTTTCCGCTGTGAAATTTTCTAATTACTACTTTTATTATAAACGCATACTCGAATCTAAGTTAAGAACGAGGGGTGAACTTCCTTGCGTTGTTTATCTCCCGAAGTCTCAGTTTACGTTCGATCCCAAGCGTAAGTGGGAGCGTCAACAATAAGTATATTATTATTATTTAATATATTATTATTACTTTATCACTATTTAATATTTACTAACATATAAATTTATAATATACTAAAGTAATAGTATTATTAGTTATAGTTTACCAACCTATGATGTATTACTAAATCACTATTAACTAATTAATTAATTTCTTTTTATTTTATTTGGGTTTTAAAGACTGATTTTTTTTGTACTTTTTTATTTAGATTAATTTTCTTTTGCCAATTGTTTTAAGAGTAAGTTTTTTTAATATTATTTGGCTTAAATCTGTGATAAATACGTAAATTGGACTGAAAATAATTAAATTTAGACCAAAAATTATTTTTGATCATTTTAGGATTTTGAATCAAATTTAACCTATTAAATCATATTAAGTGCCCTTGGACTGGATCGGATCGGTATGGACCGAATAAGAGTTCGGTCCGATCTAAGGTGAAAAAATTCCTGGACCGAATAGAACCGGTCCACATTTTTCTCGGACCAAACCGGACCATTTACATATCTACTTTCTCGCAAAGATTCAAAACAGCGAAAGTGAATTTCAATACATAAACATGATATCACTTTGTGGGTTTTTGTGAAAATCAAACAAGGTGGGTATTTTAAAAACATCATCGTAAATTATATATCAATTTTCAAAGATACGATAAAAGCACATATATACGCAACTATATATTATTGTATATTTTATTGAGATCACAAAAAAAATCTACAACCTAAAACTCTAAAACCATATATTAAATATTTTAACATGACATTAATAAACAGATCTTTGATTTTCTATGATCCCCAATAATAACAAAAAATGATAATGAGAAATGTACATTTGTCCATCTGATTGATGAAAAATTAAACTAACTATGAGAAAATGATCACCTTAACAATTTTGTCTCACAAGTGTTTCCCGATGTCTAAAGGCACTCTAATATTATAGGTGAGAACTCTTGAACCTCTCAGTGTTATTTATAGAATTTTGATGGTCAAAAAATTTAAAGAGTTTGTGTTTGACTATAATTAGAGATTAAAAGTTTTAATCTTATCTCTTAGAAGTATTCTTATCCCATCACAACTCAAATATTAATCAATAAGATTTGAATTATTTCAAACTCTATTAGGATGAGTGTGTGGAATACAGAGTTTAAATAAAACTCTTACATACATACAATATTATATATAAAAGAATATATTAATATATATATATATATATATTATTGTATATAGTATATTATCTATAGTATAACAATATTTTTTTATTATATATGTTATATAGTATAAGATTTATATAATATAATATATCTTATATTAAGTATAATATATTGTTATATACATATATATATACACTAAGTGAAAGCAATGTGCAATGCACATTTGCTTAGTTTTTATTTATTTATTCTGCTCTTTTCTGCTCTTAGATGAAAAGCTCAAAATCACAAGTGAAGTTATATGTGGATGACATTAATAACAACACAGAGAAGCTGGATTGGTGTAGAATAGATCAAAAAGAACTCACCATATGATCAAGTTCTTGTGCGATATCTCCATTCAAAATAGCGTGATAATCCTTAGGCCCATGCCAAAATATCATAGAACAACCAAATTTCTTTATACTTTTTATAATTAAATTAAGAGAGAAATGAAAGTGTAAGCATGATAAAAAAGCATACAGCCAAAGCTCTGCTTGAAGTATTGCATGCACACACAAATACTCACCTCTACGGCTAATTTCTTGACTTGAGCAGCAGCATATTTATATATACCATATTAAGATCTGAAGTACATGAATGAAAGAGCATGCTTAATTTAAGATCTGTAAGCGGTCTAAGCTAAAACAAGTACCATTCATTCAAATCTAAATATTAATATACCACATATTTCTGTATTATCTCTGTAGATTTTAAAGAACAAAAGTTCTCTAAAATTAAGAAAATATTATTTGTACATTGTGGAAAATATGTACATATCTATAACTTATATAATTTTCTCAGTCACTGAATGGATGGAGAAGACATTAAAACTATCGTGCTTCATTTTGTTGGATTCATCTATTTCAATACCAACTTATATAAATCATTCTTTTTTGAAAGCTTGGTTGTAATAATTTTTATATATGATAAATGTTCTTATATGAAATATCATAAAAAAAATAGAAAATATTATGAAAAAGTGATAGTATATAAAACATATACATGTATTTAGATTCATATGTTTTATGATTTTTATAATGTTTAAATGCATATGTAAGATCTTTAGATACTGATTTTTATATATTGTAAGAGCTTTTATTAAGTTATAAAATACTAAGATCATTATATACAGATTTTTCTTGCTATGTTCTTATCTTAAAATATTATTCTTAGTAGTTTACTAATTGGAATTTTTTATTTATGTTAGTTATTTATTTTAAAATTTTAGAAGAAGCACTACAAAAAAGGATAGTGGAGAAGGCATGATTTATATATGGTTAACACAGCAAAAATATATATATATATATATATATATATATATATATGGTTAAAGATATTTGATATTATTTATGACTTTTATACTATAAAATATAATATAATTCAAAAAATAATTTATTTTCATAAGAAAACAAATTCATAAAAATTTATAGATGGCTTATTTTTTGAGAGGGCGTATATT
The DNA here is from genome assembly GCA_036559045.1 of Platycarya longipes. Classification (NCBI taxonomy): domain Eukaryota; kingdom Viridiplantae; phylum Streptophyta; class Magnoliopsida; order Fagales; family Juglandaceae; genus Platycarya; species Platycarya longipes. Next base: position 37,118,975 of record CM071802.1, read on the forward strand.
CTATATCTAAACTATGGTGACGACCTCTTGTATCTTATGTAGATGGTTTGATTTCGTTCTTGATAAGGTTGCAAACTTGCAGGTAGGTTTTGATGCCCTTTCAACTCATTTTCAATGCCATTGGTTTTCTTCAGCATAAGGTGTGATAACCCGGATTTTTAGACATCCGCTTAATTTTCATACGTGGAATGATTATGTCTCTCCAAGCTTATTTTTAGGAATTTTGGGATATATGTATAGGATTTTTATATTGAAAGGTTGGGAATAAGGTTGGGTATAAAGGTGACTTGTGTTAAGGTGAAAAAGTGCCTAGACCCGAGATCTCGCTCGACTCTCGCTTGATGTCTGGCTCGAGCGAAATGCACGGACAGACATACGTCTTTTAGTAGAATGGTCATAACTTGCTCATTTGATGTCGGATTTGAGTGATTCAAGAGGCTATGGAAAGCTAAGAGGAATATATACAACTTTTATGTTTTGAGTTTTAAGAAATATGGATTTAATCAAATAAGAAATAGAGATTGAAGTACTAGGTCTGAATTGGAAATAGAGGAGCATTGACTTGAAGTTGACTAAGAACATTGGATAAGATTAAGTCTTTGGATTATTTTCTCAGTTATCCTAAGATCTGGACAAGTATGTAGAGATTTATAAAATGAGGAGATTTTATTTAGTAAATTTCGTGTGAAATAAGAGGAATCATCTATCCAACACTTGGTGTGCCCGGATTGGTGTTCTCGGGCTTATCTGTCGAGTTTTATTAGAAAAATCATAACTTGGTCATATGAACTCCAAATGAAGTTATTCCAGTTCCTATAGAACCCTAAGACATAGATCTATAACTTTTATGACTGAAGGTTTTAGAGAATCGAAGTGTATCAATGGATTACTTGGGCTGGAATGGGACTGATCTGTTTTAAGTGCAAACTGGAGCCCGAAAATAAATCACTCCACCACCTCACCTTAGATGTTCGAATTTGATTGGTTTTCCTCATGGTTATCTACTAGATACACGTATGAGAGTAGGTGTTAGGTGGAAGAAGAGCTTCTAGAAGAATAATTAGTTTAAAACCAAGCAAGAGTGAAGAACTAATCTGATTGGCCAAAACAGCCAACTATCCCCTTTGTTTCCAACCAATTGGTAACCAAACCTTGGGAATTAGGTGATGAGATATTTTCCAGCCACTCTAAGGGTACCAAGGAAGTCTTGGACGTGGGGCAAAAGGTGAAGAAGAGATTCTAGAAGCCTTGGGGGTGCAAGGAAAGGCCAATAACCGGTTGAGCATATCTTGGATATTTTAGACTTTTTGGAGTTTACTTTTATATCCATATTTGGTAATTATTTGGGGCCATTGATCTAAGATGATTTTAGATGAGGAAGAAGCATAGCCATAGGATGAATATCCTTGGAGATCATGGGAGATATGGATGAGGATTAGACTAACCAAAGCTGGACAACACACCACACCATACACGGTTTGAGTTAACCCATTGCCTTGGTTTGTTTTCCTTCTCTTCTTCCCCAAGCCATCTAATTCTATATATATATAACCATCTTCAGATCATAGGAGACCTTTTGGGAGAAGGAACTCACGTACATTTAGAGAGAAAGCCAAAGAAGAAGCCTCCCTAACCCTTGAACCTCCAAACATCTCCTAAGTGAGCTAATTGAGTGCTTTGAGGAGAAATATTGCAAGGACTAGTTGGATCATTCAACCAAGCTTTGGAGAAACTTGTAAGTATACAATTTAACTTAATCTTGGCATAGAATAGGTAGATTGTTGATGGAATTAAGTTTGTTGTTAGTTGGAGCTTGAATTAGACTTATATGATGTGCTTGGAGTCTATGGTGTTTTGGATATGAGTTTGGTGATTGTAAAATGTTAGGGAAATTATAAGGACCTAGATTTATGTTTTAATAAGTAAAAATAAGGTTTATGTGAGAAGATTGCTTGGTTTAGGTTGAAAAACCCCATGAGCCGTGATCTCGCTCGACTGTCGCTTGATACCCCACTCAAGCGAGTTCCAACCCGTGACTTCGCCTGACTTTCGCTCGACACATCGCTCGAGCGAGATGCCCTGTTTTGCTTAGATTCAGGGTTTTTCCCCGGAATGAAATTAGTGTCTCAAAGGGGATGAGTTCTAGGTGAAAAACTCATAAGAATAAGGAAAGATGTAGCATGGCCCGACCACGGGTAATAATAGTGGCATGGCCCGACTACGGGTAATAATAGTGATATGGCCCGGCCACGGGTGATAATAGTGAATATTAGTAATGACTTGTGAGAACAAGGGTTCTAAGATAAGAATGAAAAGCATATGCATGTATGAATATGTTAGTTACGTCATGACGGGGACGGTAATACGTAACGCCCGTATGACTGACGTGCCGACAGGGACGGCGATACGTAACGCCTGTCGTAAGAATAAGAATTATGTCACCACGGGGACGGCGATACGTAACGCCCGTAGGATTGACATGGCTAGCGGGGACAGCGATACGTAACGCCCGCTATGATAAGAATGCTTACGTCATTTCGGGGACGGCGATACGTAACGCCCGGATGACTGGTAAGTTGACGGGGACGCCTGTCATATATGTTAAGTATGTTCCGTGTCATGACGGGGACGGCGATACGTAACGCCCGGAAGATTGACACGAGACTCATCATTTCGGGGACGGCGATACGTAACGCCCGGATGATTGATGAGTTATATGTGATGGGGACGGCGATACGTAACACCCATCATATATATGTGATAAGTAAGACCCGACAGGGACGGCGATACGTAACGCCTGTCGAGGTTATGCAATAAGTAGATCCCGATGGGGACGGCGATACATAACGCCCATCGAGGATAAGAAATAAGGGAAACCTATAAGATTAAGAAGTAAGGTGAAAAGTATAAGTTTGTATGTGATGATGGGTCTAGCTAAGATCTAAGTTTGTATGTGATGATGGGTCTAGCTAAGATCTAAGTTTGTATGGTAAGATGGGTAATTGACGTGTATGAGTTCCATAAAGTATTCTTATAAGTGATATGTTGGTGAGTATGATTATGTATGATGATAGTTGATGTTATCTATGCTTTATTTCGTTAACTGTGTACTTACTGAGATTTCTTGTAAATCTCACTCTTTTATGTTTTATATGCTTTATCTATCATTCCTTATGGAATGATAGATGTTGTTGCAGGGATAAATAGATTGCATTGAGACTCGGTCAGCACTGGAGATTCTGAGGTACCCTGAGGGTCCTATGGAATGCTCCTCTCCGGTTGAGATGATCCCATGTACGTGATCAATTGAAGAAGTAAGAGTACTGGATGATGGTAGGATATGAGATTTTGTTTAGAGAAAACTAACTGGGTTATGTAAGAGTTAATACAAAATATTGTTGTAAATACGATGTTATGAAAAGTGTAATTATAGTATGCCATGTGATCTATTGATGCAAGAGTTAGATCTCTTTGCATATATTGGGAATTTATTTCTTCCAGCTGCGATCGACATTGCATTTCATTAGTAAGCTTAGATGCATGCATGCTGCTTTTTATATTTACGTAGGATAAATAGCCTTGTATTACTTGTCCGGACGCGTCGTTTTACGTTGTAATCGATGCGAAAAATTGGGGCGTCACATAAGGTTTGTATTATTCTCAATCCTTTCATTTTTTTTTCAAATTAAAAATAATTTCTACAATTTTAAAATATATATATATTTTATTCATTTTTTGTTAGAAAATTTTATTTTTGTAAATTTTGTTTAAAAATCAGATCCAATGGATCATATGAACTTATTCTATTGTACAATCATGAATAGTAGATCCGCTACATGTAAAAAGTACTGCTCATTTTATAACTTTCATTTTCTTTTACATTTTCATCATTTTAGCAAATCCCTTTTATCGTTTATCATCTAAAACACTTCTATTTCTTTTTTTTTTTTCCACCAAATATCTTGAAAATTTTTCAGTTTTCTTAATGTATAAAATAACAACCCAAATGAAATAACCTCATTGCGATGAAGCCCAGCCCAAAAGAAGTCCCCAACCTTATTTACCTAGATGGCCTAGCACAAAACAAAATCATGCCTCATCTCTCTAGAAGAATCTCCCCCTCTTCACTCTGCAGCATCGATGAAGCCATGGCTGGGGAAGAACCCTCTTCCCGTCTCTCTCTTTCTTTGTTTTTTACAAATTTTTTGTCCTAATCATTACAAATCTAAGATGATTTGAATGACTCACTCTCCTTCTCTAATTTTTTTGGTTCATCTCACTGTGGCTGTTGTGATTTTTCTTCATGTATCCTGATTCTCTTGCCGTTTACCAGATTGCGTTTGGATATTAAAAATGTTTGAGAATGTTTGTAAATAATAGTAATAAATAAATAAAAAATAATAATAAAATATTAAATAATAATAAAATAAATAATAAATAATTATAAAATAATAAATAGTAATAGAAAATGTTTGAAAATGGTTGGAAAACTTCCGTTTCGCTCTCTCTTCCATTCCCGGGTTTTATTTTTAACCTGGTTTATATTTTGGGTTTGTGATGAATATGAACCCTAGATTTTTCCCTTTTCTTTCCATTGAGCCGAGGCCGTGTCATGCAGGTGTAAGCTTTTGCCTTCATGCAGGTGTTAAGCTTTTGCCTTCACAATGTACAAAGAATAGAATGAAGATGAAAAGTTTATTATAATCACAAAAAAGAGCAGAACAGAACAGATTAATACTTATTTGACTAATTTGAACAATTTTCCAATTTTAGCAAACTAATTAGTTTAGAATAATTAGTTGTTCTATCTTGGTACTCTTTTTGCCAGATATGTATATATCTTGGTACTCTTTTTGTCTTTTTATATTCAATTTTTTGTCTTAACATATTAATGAATGTTGTTTAATTCTTAATCATGCACAAAATCATCGTTGAAATTGTAATAGTTCTATTAAAATCTTTGATGTTGTTAACTTAAAAAAAAAAAACAAAAAATATCTGAAGAAATAATAAAACAGAAAAAGACATATCAATACCTTCAACTAAGGAAATTTTGAGTAGCTTCAAACAATAACCAGAGGATAAACACCTTCACAAAAGATCAACAGAACCATATATTTGAAGAAATACCTTCTGAGCACTGTTGGACATGAATGGCCAATTCTTTAGAGATTGTCAGCATTTGTCTTCTATTTTTGTTCTTCTATTCTTCTGTATTCTTAGGAAAAAAAAATGGGATCTCTTAATTTAATGTGTATTCTCTTAATGCATGCCATGGCAGATGGACCGACCCAATTTGTTGGACGGACGTAAAGCAGGTTACTTAAATTTCCAATAAAAATGTAAATGCTATGAAAAACGCATGTGATTAATGACTGCAGGGTGTGCATTCCCAATACAAATGTTATGTGCATTAATGTCTTCATCAGCATAAATTGACTTTAGACTGTGCGCAGAGATGTACCATGATGATTTTACTATCTGCATTCCCAATTCAAGTGCTTTAATAAATGGAAAACAAATGCTATAAATTATAATGAATGCTACGATGCCAAACGTAAAATTGTATTTCCAACAACAAAACGTGAATAAACGGAAAACATCAAGAAATTTTAAAAATGGACTGAAACAAAGAACAAAATATTTTGTTAAAACAAGAAATTTTAGTTTAATAGTCTCTTTATATATATAAAGAAATATATTATATTGTATATACTATATATGTTAGTATATAAAGTAAATAATATACTTATAAACTATATATAATAATATAATAGTACACTATTACCAATTATATTATAAAAATTATTTTAAACAATATACTATATTATTCACATATTTGCGGAAGTTTAGTGAGAAATGTTCAAATGTCATGTACTAAAGTTTGATTGTTTCTCTAAATAACGTTCGGATGTTTCATATATATAAGTCCAAAATCGAAATGTGAAACTACTATTCAAATTCACATTCCACAGTCGCAGTCTGCCACTCAAACCATCAATGTCACTGTCAAATTGTTGGAATAGGTTGTAATATATATATATATATATTTATATATATGAAAATTGTAGGAGTAAAGCTTGTGAATAAAATTGTTGAGAATGTTAATAAGCAGAGATCCTGCTAGACTGTCGATGGACATGTCGCTCGAGTGAAGTCAAAGCCGAAACTTCGCTCAACTCTCGCTCGACAAGTCATTTGAGCGAGAGTCAGGCAGTGATCTCGCTAGATGTTCGCTCGATGTTTCGCTCGAGCGCGAAACTGTTTTAATGAATCCATGCGACGTCTGAAGGAAAGACATGTCTCAATTGAAGTAATATGTGTTGTTACTATTGTTCGCTCGATCTTGCTCGACAAGTCGCTCGACACGTGATTAAATTGAAGCAAATCTAATCATGTGACTTCGCTTGATATTCGCTTGATGTAACTTTCAAGCGAGTGATCAGGCAGTAATTTTGCTTGACTCTCGCTTGACACTTCGCTCGAACAAGAAACGACTAATTTGCTAATGACGTGATTTTTTACAGATGTCGTTCAAGCTTTATAAATAGTGTGTTGATAGATTTGTAAAGTCACAAAAAATCCTTCATCTTCTTCTGTTTCTGTCATTTTTAATAGTAATTCTAGGAACTCTACAAAATTGCTATTTGTAGAGTTCAAATGTTTTGTTGTATTCTGGAGACGATTTACTGGAAACCTATTAGCAAATTTTTTGTGAGTGGAGGCAAATATTGTTTTAAAGACAGTATTACTATACGCCTCAAAGCCTTAATAATTATAAGATTCTCTTTTCCTTCTCTAAATTTTTTCCAACAAATTTAAGACAATATTTGAAATTGAAGGAGGATCAAATTCCGCTGCTTTTAAAATCATGAATCAAGATTTTGTGAAATTAGACAGGTTCAATGGATCCAACTTCACTCGCTGGCAATACAAGATGAAATTTCTTCTGACTGCACTGAAGATCTTCTATATTTTGGATCCAATTCTGGTGCCAATTCCTGCACCAACTCCAAAAGATTTTGAGACAATCAAGGCGTTGAGAAAGAAACGAGAGGATAATAAATTGGTCTGCAGAGGTCACATTCTAAACACTCTTTCTGATCGCCTGTATGATTTAGTTACCGCTATGAATTTACCTTTGGAAATATGGAATACTCTTGAAGCGAAGTATAAGACAGAAAAATTGGATACTGATAAATTTATAATTTTAAAATACTTCAAATTTAAAATGGTAGATAATCTGTCTGTGTTAGACTAAATGTATGAGTTGCAAATCTTAGTCAACAAACTTCGTGATTTGTCCATTGTTGTTCTTGAGTTATTCCAAGTGGGAGCAATTATTGTAAAACTCTCACCAAGTTGGAATAATTACAGTAAGAAGCTTCTGCATATGGCAGAAGAATTTACTTTAGAACAAATTGGAAAACATCTACGAATTGAAGATGAGAGTAGAATTCATGATGATAGCCACTTTGATTCTAAAGTGAATGTGAGCGATGTGCAAAAGGGTAATGAAAAGAAAATGAATTTTCTTAAGCCTAAGAAAGGAAACACCTTTAAAAAAAAAAATTCCACCGATAAAATGAAGAAAAATAGACAATGTTTCAACTGTGAAAAGAAAGGTCATTACATTCGTGAGTGCAGATTCTTGAAAAACAAGAAAAATGATGATGGCAGCAGTTCAAATGTTGCAAATGCAATTGAGGAAATCATTGCAATGGTGGAAGAAATAGAGATTAGCATGATAACTGAAGTGCATTTCGCCTCTACTGCAAACTCTTTCAATTGGTGGTTTGATTATGGCGCTACAGTACAAGTGTGCAATGATAAAGCGTAATTTAAGAATTATGTTGAGACTACTGATAGCCAAAAAGTTCTTGTAGGAAATCACAATGCAGTCCAAGTCTACAGAAGAGGAAATGTTGAGATACAACTTACTTTTGGGAAGAAACTTGTGCTAACCAATGTTCTTCATGTTCCAGAAATTAAGAAGAATCTTTTATCTGCCAATTTACTATGTAAAAAGGGCGTTAAGGCTGTCCTTGAGTCTGACAAATTAATTTTGTCTAAGAACGTTGTATTTATAGGCAAAAGATATTCCTGTGATAGGATGTTTAAACTCAGTATTGTTATTAATAGAGATGGTTCAAATTCTGCTTATATGCTTGATTCATTTTCTTTGTGGCATGGTCATTTAGCACATTTGAATTTTAAATACTTGAAATACATGTCAAAGCATGGCTTGATAGCTTACGACAATGTAGTTGATTCAAAATGTAAAATATGTATTCAAGCAAAAATGACTAAGACCATTATCTACTGCTAATAGAAATTCACAAATTTTAGAACTTACACATTCTGATATTTGTGAGTTAAATGACGTTCTGACTAGAGGAGGAAGAAGATATTTTATTACATTTATAGATGACTTCTCTAGATATACTGTTGTGTACTTGTTGAAGAGTAAAGATGAGGCCTATAAAATGTTCATTCGGTATAAATCAAAAGTAGAAAATCAAAAGGAAAAGAAGATTAAAATTCTTAAAACTGATAGAGGTAAAAAATATTTCTCACGTGAATTTTCTAATTTCTATGAATAGCATGTGATTATAAATAAAATGATCTCATCTTACACACTACAACAAAATAGTTTGACAGAACGAAAAAATAAAACACTTATAGACATGGTAAATGCTATGATTTTAAGTACAAAATTGCCTTTCAATTTATGGGGAGAGGCATTATTTACAGCATGTCATGTATATAATAAAATATCATCCAAAAAATTACAAGTGTCACCTTATGAACTCTAGAATGGAAGAAGATTAAATTTAAATTATCTTAAAGTGTGGGGGTATTTGACATTTTACAAAGTTCCAGATCTTAAGATGACTAAATTAGGACCAAGAGCTGTAAAAAGTGTGTTTGTTATCTATGCTGAAAATTTCAAGGCATATAGATTATCGGACTTGAGTTCTAATGTCATAGTAGAATCAAGAGATGTTGAATTTATTGAAATAAGTTTAACAATGATTCTGAATTTGTTCAAAACCCAATCAAACACAAAATTCTAACTTTGACTTGAATAACTCTCTTAATAAAAATAAGAGAAAGACTAGAGATTTGCTAGTAGTGCAAAGAAGAAGTCAAAGAGTTAGAAAAGAAAAGAATTTTGGTCCTAATTTTGTATCAACTTTTGCTTTAGTCTTTCTTGTGGAAGGAGACTTAAACAATGTTCTTAACAAAATTCTCATTGTTTTAAACATGGAGGATGATCCAAAAAGTTTTAAAGAAGTTTTGTCTTTTAGAGATGCAGCTTTTTGGAAGGAAGCAATAAATAATGAGATGGACTCAATATTATCTAATAATACTTGGGTTCTAGTGGACTTACCTCCAAATCAAAACCTATTGGCTGCAAATGAGTGTTAAGAAGGAAATATAATACTGACGGTACAGTTCATACCTTTAAAGCAAGGTTGGTTGCAAAAGGTTTAGTCAAAAACAATTAATAAACTATCTTGATACATATGCTCCTATGGCAAGAATCACATCAATCCATGTACTTATTTCTCTTGCATCTATATATGATTTAGTTGTGCATCAAATGGATGTAAAAACTACTTTTTTAAATGGTGAACTTTATGAGAAAGTTTACATAAAATAATCTGAGGGATTTGTTCTACCAGAAAATGAAAAGAAAGTGTGTAAATTAGTCAAATCATTATATGGATTAAAACAAGCACCAAAACAATGGCATGAAAAGTTTGATTCTGTTATTTTGGCTGATAGTTTCAAACATAATAGTGCTGATAAATGTATTTTTTCAAAATTTATTGAGGTTTATGGTGTTATTGTTTGTTTTTATGTTGATGACATGCTAATTTTTGGTACTAATATGGAAGGCATATGTGAAATAAAAAAGTATTTGACTTCAAAATTTAAAATGAAAGATCTTAATGAAGCAAATACTATTTTGGGTATTAAAGTAAAGAAACATAGTGATGGTTATGTATTATGTCAATCTCACTATATTGAGAAAGTGCTTCTTAAATTCAAACATTTAGGAATAAAAGAAGCTAATACACCATTTGACTCTAATGTCAAGTTGGATAAAAATTCTGGAAGAGCAGGAGCACAATTGGACTATGCTAGTGTGATTAGTAGCATAATGTATTTTATGCATTGTACTAGACCTGATATTACTTTTGTTGTGTGCAAACTTTCAAGATATACTAGCTGTCCTAGTGTAGACTACTGGAAAGCAATTGGTAGAGTCCTTGGTTTTTTTAAAGAAAATAATTGGTTTAGGATTATTTTATTCAAATTTTCTAACAGTCATTGAAGGGTACTCAGATGCTAGTTGGATCACTAACATAAGTGACAATAAAGTCACAACAAGTAGGATATTTACCCTTGGTTGGGGTTGTGTATTTTGGGCATCAAAGCAACAAACATGTATCTCTCATTCCACAATGGAATCTGAGTTTATTGCTTTAGCAGCATCAGGAAAAGAAGGGGAATGACTTAGGAATATGCTATTGGATATAGAGTTGTGGCCACAACCTATGCCTACTATTTCTCAGCTTTGCAATAGTGAAGCTACTATGTCCAGAGCGTACAATAAAGTGTACAATAGAAACTCTAGACACATAAGTCTACAACGTGATTATGTTAGACAATTAGTAGTTGATGGAATCATAACGATTGTTTATGTGAGGTCAAGTTGTAACTTGGCAGATCCTTTTACCAAAAGTTTACCGCGAGAATTGGTAAGGATTACATCCATTAGAATGGGACTGAAACCCTTCCAAGAGAATCACCAATAATGGTAACCCAACTCTTAAGATTTACTTAGAAGAAATTAATGGGTAATAATAAGTTACTGATTTGTAATTAGTAGAGTACTAAAAAAATAATAAAGTCTAATTTAGGATGGAAAGTGCTTGACTGTTACGTTAAAAGAGGATGAGTTTTACTCTTATCGAAGTTCAGATTCAAAAGTGTCTTAGTAACGGGGACTAAAGGAACTTTGTCTATATGAACATAGAAGTGGTGCTATTTCTAACAGGAGATTTGAGTTTATCTCTTGCAAAAGTTCATTAAATCAGGATGTAGCACAAGACCATAATAGTGCTAATTATTTTGAAATTCTATTGAGAAAAGAATATTATTGTGTGTGTTGGTTCCGATTTTGGACTAAAAAATGTTGGTTTAAGCCTAGGCTACAAATTACTTTTCAGAACTTTGAACTAATTACACTAAGAGAAGGTTTAAGTCGAAAGATACATTCTTTTATGCATGATAATGTCAATAGTGAAACAGAACTTTAAATATATATCACAATATAGTGGGGAATTGTTGGAATAGATTGTAATATATATATATATATATGAAAGTTGTAGGAGTAAAGTTTGTGAATTAAATTATTGAGAATGTGAATAGGCAGAGATCTCGCTAGACTGTCGCTGGACATGTCGCTCGAGCGAAGTTAAAGACGAGACTTCACTCGACTCTCGCTCGACAAGTCGTTCGAGTGAGAGTCAAGCAATGATCTCCCTAAATGTTTGCTCGATGTTTCGCTCGAGCGCAAAATTATTTTAATGAATCCATGCGATGTCTGAAGGAAAGACGCATCTCAATTGAAGCGATATGTTGTTATTGTTGGTCGCTCGAGCGAAAGCCAGGCCGTGACTTCGCTCGATATTCGCTTGATATAACGCTCGAGCGAGTGGTCAGGCAATAACTTCACTTGACTTTCACTCGACACTTCACTCGAGCAAGAAACGACTAATTTACTAATGACGTGATTTTTCACAGATGTCGTTTCAAGCTTTATAAATAGTGTGGTGACAGATTTGTAAAGTCACGAAAAATCCTTCATCTTCTTCTGGTTCTGTCATTTTCAATAGTAATTCTAGGAACTTTACAAAATTGTTATTTGTAGAGTTCAAAGGCTTTGTTGTATATCCTGGAAACAATTTGCTAGAAATCTATTAGCAAACTTTTTTGTGAATGGGGGCAAATATCGTCTTAAATATAGTATTACTATACGCCTCAAAGTCTTGATAATTATAAGATTCTTTTTTCCTTCTCTAAATTTTTTCCAACACAAATGCCATCACAACCATCACAAAAGAGGTAGGCTTCCCTCTATTGTCCTTTTATGTATTTTTTTTTCAAAGTTTTAGTTAGATTTGGGTATAAACTGAAACCAATTAGTAGTCGGGATTTCAACTCCATTTTTCGGCCACCACTTATTGTCATTGGCCAAATGGCCACCACAGAAAAGTTTCTTGAAATATATACTTCATTTCTACGGTGGCATTTGGTCACTTAGATTGTGATTTCACATTTCAAGAATAGTTGAGTCTTTGTCATAATGTTCAAACGTTTCTTCTGAACATTCGAACGTATGACGTTTAAGTTTTCTAGCCGTTATGTCATAACGTTAGACATAAATATTCGAACGTTCAGTTTGTACATGCGAACGCTAGAAACTTATGTTTGAATTTCTATTAACATTCAAACATACGTTTGTAATGCTGAACATTAACACTTTATGTTCGAATGTTTACTTCATATTTGAACGTGATTTTTAACATTCACAAGTTAACCTTTCAACTTCCACACATGTTAAATACGTTTAAACATTGGCCGTGTTCACAAACGTCTTTGTAATTAAGTTTATTAATAATTAATTCGAACGTATCTAATTGGTACGTTTGAATATACCTATTATTTTTTTTTTATTTTAATATAGAATGTTCGAATGGTTTTATGGTTACGTTTGAACATGACTATTTTCATAACGTGTGAACATAACTCAATTTCCATTTGAAGGCTTGGCCTATAGAAAAGTAAAGTTCAAATGTAAGGAAATAAGCATTCGAACATATAGTTACAACGTTTGAATGTTTATTCCTTACATTCAAACATTAATGTAGAATAGTTTAAAACTAATATGTATGATGCATCAATTATGGAACTAATATTTTGTTTCTTTTTTCTTTTCAAGATATGGGTCATCCTTTGCATACTAGGAAACGAGAGAGGGAAGGAGCTGGTCAGGACACTACTTGGGTCGAGCTTGTACAATTATGACAGAGCTAGAGGTTCTAATAAACAAGTTCAATGAGCTCAAATGGGAGCAAAAGACCCTCATATATGTCTTCATCACTAGAGTCTGAGAAAATATCTATACATTGAGAGGGAAGGTAAACCCCTCAATGGTGTGGGGGTTCTATATGGGGATGTGCTCCATGGCTCAAGATGCATCCTCCCACACTGCAATTGTATGCATTTTACGTTCAAGATTTCTAGGGATGCCATTGTCGAGCTCCTTGGGACTTGTCGTGGTTAGCACATCTTCAACAACTGTAGCCACGTCTGTATTAGCTGCAACCACACCCGATGTAGATGTAGGCATTTAGTATCATCTACTGGCCTAGTTGAGCCAACATTAGCCAGATATGCAGACCGGTTGAAGTTTAAGGGTACTGACCTTGAGGTTCGAGATGACGACTAAGATGAGAATTTCTACATTCTCACTAGGAGACCACACACAGCTCGAGAAGAACACCTTTAACCAAATACATCTACTACATTTGGTCTGCATGTTGCAACTTATTGTTCCAACAAACTCGGATCCTGTGGCACATAAGAGCACATTCAGTTGGACATACATGCATAGTTTTTCTAATACAAGTGGCACGTGGAGATCTTGTCGATGTACGCGAGGTGGGCAACCCCGCCCCCCCTCCCTCTTATAAATATATATTCGTATATATATTTTTATATATATAGATAAATGTCTGTTTTACAAATTGTGTATATATATATATATAAATATATATTATAATTTGTTATACTTGTTCACAAGGTATGCACTAACAAATCTAAAAACCACATAACTTTTAAAATTTATAGTCATATTTACGAAATTTAAATTTACAATTAATATTCAAACGTTAATGACTAATGTTTAAATGTTGGCGCCAAAAAATTTCACATTCACACGTAAGTAACCTTAATTTTCGAATGTCCATGTGATGTTTAAACATAAATCTTTTTCCGTTTGAACGTCAAAAAAATTCTCATCTGTCTTTAGTGAATCATAGAAAATATTGCTTTTGGCTGATGGTTTGGGAAACTATAACAATTTCCCAACCATCACTAAAAAGCACTTATGTTGTAGTGAATCAACTCCATTCAATAAAACATTATTCATATATAAATAACTCAACAAAAGAAAATAAGTCACTCTTAATTTGTAAAATCTTATTATTAGATATTTATTACATTAACTACGAGAACAAACATTAAGATTAACACACTATATGAAAAACCTAATGAAGAAAGGACAATATGGAAAATATGGTTTGTGTAATTGCAAGTGCAATCAATAAGACAGCACCCATAAATGAAACCAATGCCCAAGGACTGTTGAAATAATCGCGCCTTAATTTTGCCATCCATACATTCATGTTTATCTTGCAATATATCTTCGCATCAATGGAAGTTTTAGTATAAATGGAGTGTCTGCTTGGAAGATCGATATTGTCACAAAGCTTGTTAACCAAGGTGGAAATAACTTTATCATCACCCAAACAATTATGTATAATTCCTCCTTGACAGAGGATTTCAACATCCTTTGTAGTGCTAATGAGATCATCCAGGAAACGCACATAGTTGCTGACGTAAGTCAAACCATTGTCTCGATCACAATATTTCTCATGTGCAATTAGATTTCGTAAGTAAGTCTCTGTTTGGTCGTCTATTCTCAAAGGTGAAATCTTCATTATCCCTTTGTTGAACTTCATGGAAAACATGTGATCTTCATATGTCTCGAATCTGATTCCAGCCTCCGCAAGCGCTGTGGCAGTGGTACCGTGTATGTGCCAGGGATCATTCAGCTTTCTAAGAGCAAATAGACGCTTAAATTTCTTTGCCTTGTTCAATTCGACTCTAGCCTCACGAAGTTCTCTGCCGTAAGGTATTGACTTCCACTTAAATGTCTCTATTATCCCTATTTCACTCTTTCTTGGCATCTGGGCTTCATTCCTCTGAAGACGATCATATTGCGTCTTAAATCTTCTTGCCTTCTCTAATTCAATTCCAGCCTCTTGAAGTTCAATGGCATAAGGTATTGTCATCCAGTAGTTAATCTCGCGAAAATCATGAATCAATCTCTCTACCTTATTGATTTCAACTCTAGCCGCTCGAAACTCTTGGCCATGTGGAATTTCTCTCCAGTTTTCATGAGTCCCTTCCATATTGACTGGTAAATAAGGTTCCCGAGATTCCTCTAGACGTTCTCCGGCGCCATAATCTAATTCCGTATCAAGTAATGAAATACAAATGTTTGAATGAACGAGACCAAGGAGATGCTCAAACCTTGCGTTCTGGAATCTGAACCCGACCTCTAAACGTTGATATACCATCTCTAAAAGTGAACTGTTGCGAGCTTCATCCGCCAAATGAACTAGAGCCCTGATCTTTGCATGTGACATAGAAATTGATGCAAAGAATTTGCATTCAAATGGTAGAAATTTAGAGAAAAAGTCGAGGGCAAGATCATTTAGTCGTTTCAGGCACTCATTGTTGGGTGTTTCGTTCGGCCTAGTCATCATGAACAATTTTTCAAGAACGAAGAATGGAAGTTGATTTTCAAATAACAGTAGATCACGAGCTATTCTAGAAAGGACCCACGTCATTTGAAAGACTGGGTCATCTTTTTCTCCCCTGTAGTTTGGGACATCTCTATTTTCCCAGTAGACTTTATACTTGCGGAACAACTCAATAATGAAACACCCATCAAGTAGCATCATGTCTACAAACTCATCTTTGGTCTGCTCAATGCGTTCTACATAGCAACTACGAGCTCTTCTTTCAATTTCTCTCAATTTTATGACGTATGTTTCTACCCTTCCCTCCGTTCTTGTAAGCATTTGATTTAGATAGCGCAATTTATGCTCTTCCATAAACCCCTGGCCAACCTCCACATGGTCGTTGTAAGGACCGATGGCAAGCAGCACAGGCTTGTAAGCCTTTGCATTTATGTCACGTAATTGCTCATGCACCTTATACATACAACGTTGTTCATCAATTGTAGTCAAGCCAGCAAGTCTTGCCTCCATTGCCACAATACGGACTGGATCCCAATTACTCATATTGTAGAGAAGTAGTACAAGTCTCTGTTCCTAATACAAAGCATACAAATTCTCACGAAGTTAATCAAGATTCAGTTACAAGTGGCAAACTGTGTTTTTGAGTTGTGTTCGTGTCATATAAGTCATGAACATTTGACTATATATATAAGCTAACTCAAACCCGACCTAACCCATTAAGCTAAACGTATCAAATTTTCAACTTTAACCCAACTCATTTAGATACTAGGTCTAGGGTTGTGTCATCCATTTTAACTTGTCTAATAATTAATTAAAAATAGATCAACACGACAAGACTCATTTGAATTTGTTTCATATAAATGAGTTGAACTAATATGCATAACTCATTTGACTTTTTAACATATAATTTCACATAAAAGTTCAAATATATATTTATTGGTGGCCACAATACTTCAAAAAATAAGACTACCTACTAGCAAAAAATATCAATATCTTTCAAATTTGAACATATAATAAAATCAATAGTACATACCCAATAATAACAAATATGAGCATAGATTCAGATTAATTATAGCTCTAATATTAAAATTATAAGCATACTAAGAAATATCAATATTACAACTCAAAAACAATAAAATTGTAATTTGAAATAAAACCTAAATGGCTCAAAACGGTGTGATTCACATTAAGTGGGTTGATCCGTTGTTGATTCATTTATAAGTCTTAATTTAACGGATCAATCCATTTTGACCCAAACTGGCTAACATCAAACCCAAGTCTTATAATTTGTTGTCGAGTTCGTGTTGGGTTCAGGGCCATATTACATATTGTTACCCATGAGATCTTTAATAGAAAAATGCAAGATTTTTAATGGTATATACTAATAGAGAGAGCAGACCTGATCATAAACTAGATCAAATAGTATATGTTTGCATGCATACAAATTGTCACTAATTTTATATTATTTTCCATCAAAAAATAACATGAACCAAAGAGAAAAATTAAGCTTTCCACTAAAGAACTAGATTAGAGATTTCTATTAGAGTATCTTGTGTCGTTAAGGATCAGGGATGTACGACGACGCACAAGCTTTTGTAATAGGATTAATGTAAGTGTTTTAAGGGATACTTTGTCAATTTAGCAGTCCTCAATCGAAAAAAAGCCTACTTATTCTACTGGAAACCCTATTAGACACAGGAATTTCTTCCATTCCAATATAAAAGGAGCAAAAGCTAAAAATCAAGCATTTGTTTATCTTAAAGTTTCTGCCTTCCCATTTATTTTGTTTGGACTATTGGCAGGTGATTTTTTTTAGTATTGTGGCTTAAGTTTCAATTTCCATAGTGAGAATTATTTATTTATCTTTTTACTGATTTCAAAATTGCAAAAACAGCTGAACTGAATGGAAATATTATGCCATTACTCTTTATAGGGGCACTACAAAAAAACTGTGTTGTGACATTTTTATAGCAGCCAAATAGACTATTTGAGACATAAAAATGTTACAACTGCCTATTTGGTTGCTATAAAAATGTCACAACAGACCAATTTTCTTGTAGTGGGGGGAAACGCCTTGATTGGGAGGAAAAGAATTAGTGGGGTGCCTTACTGTCAAGAGCTTCCATTCACCAAAATGTTAGACGATACGCAGAATTATGCCCATTATCAATGCAAGAAAGCCAATATATATATGGATTATTTGAGAGAATTCAACTTCACTTTGGGATGGGAACCGTGCATGGAATTGATCATTGGTTCATAAGGGTTTTGTCATCACTTATCCTCATCACTTTTTTTCAACAAACTTGCATTGAATAAAAGGAAAGAATATAAGAGGAGGGGGCAGGGGACCCTAACAAAAACCACTTTACAGAAATTGTAGTACAAACAACAAATTGCAGTACAAACAACAAAAATAAAACTAAACGTGCAACGAGCCATGCATGGAAGGGACCGCTGCAATAGCGGCTATAAAATCCAAGTTTACGATGATTTAATAATAGTTTTATTCAACTCATTCTCTATTTCTTTATCAATTTAAAGTACAGAATTCTGCTAAAAGAAATTTAGATATCCGGAAACGCTCCTATGTTGCAACTGGGGAGGAGGAGAAAAGGTAAAACCCTAGCTAGCTCCTCCTCCCTCCCCTTGGGCAAGGGTTTTGCGGTGGAAATTAGGTAAATATATTTGTTTGGAAACTGTGATCACTACAAGAAAAAGAATATATATAACCAATTAATTGTAATCAAAATGATTATTTATGATTAAAATAGATTATATATATTGTTACAAATACTCTTTTTAATTGTAGTTAATTAATTATATATATTTATTTTTCTTGTAGTGAGTAGCATATATATATATATATATATATATATATACGAGTTGATAGAATTCAACAATGTGGAATTTCCATCGAAATGTATAGGTTGCACTCATGGTTTTACATAGTCTACAGCTCAGGTTTTCTTGGGCTATGCTAATTGCTAACTCTAGTTGTTGTGGTATGGCAAGATTCTTCCTTCACTTTTGTTTCGCCACTTACACTTCCTAGCTATTGGAGAGAGAGCGCTGCCATGGTGGGCTTTAGCTTTAAAAAACGGATCCAATATAAAAATATATATATATAAATATAAATATAAATAAATAAATAAAACCAAAATTACGGATTAAAAAGAATGGAAACGCTGGAGTGCGGTCGGACTGCACCCCAACGTTTTGCAACCTACTCCTCTAAACTTCTATAATTGTTATAAAAATACAATAAAAATATTAAAAAATACAATAAAGAACATAATAAAAAAAATTAGAAAACACAATAAAAATACAATAAAATAATATAATAAAAAATATATAATAAAAAATACAATAAAAAATATAAAATGAAGATGATTTAATAGGTGTTTTCGACCTCACACAGCCCCTGCCGCCGCCGGTGGCGGTGGGCGACACCTCCCACCCTATCAAAACGGGTTTGAAACGGATTTAAGGTTACGGCGGGCACACCGGAGGTCTCTGGGGATCGTCGTCGCAGGAGTAGAGTCGCCGGAGCTCGCCGGTCCCGATGGGGTGGGCGGTGTAGCCCACCGCCACCGGCAGCGGCGGGAGCCCCAAAATACATAAGACCGAATTCCAGCTTTTCTCAAAAAATTAAAAAAAAAAAAAAAAAAAGCTAAAAGAAACTTAAAAATAAAAAAAGGTAACAAATGGCTTTACTGTTTTTTGCTTTTCTTTTCAATGTGCGACGATAGACTTGCTTAATGATTATTCATAAATTTCTCGCTGCAGATTGCTTCTTTTGCTTTACAGAAAACAAAAATAAATTAAAAAATTAAAAGAAAGAAACACTACTCCAGAGTACGAGAGTTACCGAACACAATATAATAGTTAACCAAGTAACCAGAGTCGACTTTAGCATTGGTTCTTTATATTTATATCTTAAATATCTAATTAAAACCTACTATATTTATTTTAACAAATAATTTCTATAACGAATTGTTAATTAAATTATCTATACTAATTTCTCTGGGAACATTATTTTTTATTCTATCTTTATTCTTTTTAAGTATTTTCTCTACAATATACTAATTAATACATTTGTAATTGCAAAATTAGAACATAATTTACACATTTTTGCAATTCAGAATCCTCGTTTACGTAATTGTAAAATTGAGGCATTGTGTAATTTTAATAAAAACTCAATTACGCGTAGGTGTATATAGACAGACATTACGTAGGTGGAGAAAGATCAGAGAAGGAAATGGAACTCACCTGCTTAAATGGTCAAGGACTCAAGCCTCAAATATTCTCCGTCGATGGGACCTGCACATGATTGTTGAATCTTTAGAAGCCTAAAGGATGGATATATTATATAAAGATGCTGCAGCTAGCCTTCTTCTGACGGCCGGGCCACATAATTAAAATGACGTTAACTTGGATATAGACTCTGCTAGGCCTCGCCAGCTGTGTGA
This sequence comes from Platycarya longipes, assembly GCA_036559045.1. Taxonomy (NCBI): domain Eukaryota; kingdom Viridiplantae; phylum Streptophyta; class Magnoliopsida; order Fagales; family Juglandaceae; genus Platycarya; species Platycarya longipes. The sequence goes on from CM071802.1 coordinate 37,139,076, forward strand.
CATATCTCCCATATCATATTTAAGATATAAATTATAAAGTGTAAATAAAAATATAATAAAATATTTTTTTAACATCTTGTAGGATTAGTTTGGATTCGTAGACGAGACGAGATCGTCTTAACTTATATCAAATTTATCATTATTTTTTTTCAAATTTTTGTATAAAACACAATTCTTAATACAGTTTTTTCAAATTCTAATACAAAATTTTTATATTTTAATTCGAATTTTTTAAATTTTAAAATAATAATAATATTAAAAAATAAACTAAATTCATATCAACTCATCTAATCTATTTAACCTGATGCACCCCGATTTCATCTAAATAAGTTGAGCTCCCATACATTTATTTCTTAACTTCATTAATATAGTTTCATATATAATCAGGAATGAATATATAAAATCATTCGTTATTAAATTAATGATAAAATATTTTATTATCAAGATCATTCAAACCATTGATATATAAAATAAATTAGTATTTTCATAAAATAAAATTACATAATAACAAAAAAGCTCAATAGTTAGAAATATTATGTAATTAAATACTAAAAATAGTATTAAATCCAAACAACAAAAAAAGTCATATAAAACTTAACATTTATAAAATTTGAAAATAAAACTTATTCATGGTATATCATGGGTTAATAGAAGGTTGACACGTAATTCATGACTTATCATGTCTTATCGGCATCACCCACTGACTCAAATTTATAGCCGCTAATTTTGTATCTTGTTTATGTCAAATTTAAAAAATAATAAATGCAAATATATAGTTATTTGTAAGCAATATATAGTTATTTTGATAATAAAAAAAAATTAATATTTATGAGACTAAATTAAAAAAAGTTAATTTTTTTAATAATAAATCTCACTTTTTATCAAAATGATTATATCTCACTTATAATTCTACTATTATATATAATCTTAACCGTCAAATTTACTGATCATATATTACCAGTCCATTTTATCCCCATCTTTGCCCACCCAGTTGTTTTGATATATATCTTCTTTTTATATATAAGGCTACTGTTACAGCAAACTAAAATGGTGTGGAGTTTGTTTCATTTTTAGGAAAAAAAACTTTTTTAAGGTCACGGGCATTCAAGCTGTGGGCACACTGCGTACATCGGCCTATTATTTTGCGTTGATCGGACCTGCACTTATTGTTTCTTTCGGTTTAGGTCCGTTTGCAACTTGAACTAAATTGAAAGTTTAATCCAATTTTAAACAAATTTGAGATTTAAACACTCAATTATCAAATCACTAAATTTATCTAAACTCAAAACTTTTTTATATATAAAATTCACAATATTTTTCAACTTAACATTTCTTTAAATATAGAATCTAACTTTTTTTAACCTAGAAATATATATAAACTGATCTACATTTAAATATATATAAATTCTTTTGAGATAAAGCATACAAAACTCATTCTATTATTTCAACGCAATTTAAATAATGAGATAAAATAAAATAATTTTAAATAAAAATTGAATAATATATTATGAGAATTTAAAAAAATTATAATAATAATAAAATATGAGAGGGTGCTGTCTAGCCGTGATTGGTGGACATGACTTGTAGGCTAAAAAACCTTCTTTTTGTTCCTTTTTTTTTTTTCTTATTCATATTTTCTAATATTTTTAAATATTTTAAAAAAATTTAAAAATAAATATACTATTAAATATTTTCTTAATTAATAAATGAAAAAAAAATTATATAAATAAAATTATATACCCAAGTGATCAAAATAAAAGATAAAATAGAGTGTCATAGTCAGGGACGAAACTAGAATTTAATGTTTGAGAGGCGATTGACAAAGTATGTGTTATGTATAAGTAAAAATATATAATATATATATTTTGTACGTGACTATATACAAATAACAATAATCATACGGCATAAAATCATATACAAAAATATATACCTATAAATCATCTTATAACATAATTTTTTTTAAATTCCGTAATTTACTAGTTTGAGACCATTACAAAAAAATTAATAATAAAATAAAATAAATAAACTTAAGATTTTTCCTTCATATTAAACTCGACGACGATTTTTCAAAACATGGTGAAACTTTTGATAATTTTTTTTCTTAATATAAACTAGCAAATGATAATTTTTTAAATATTGGGAGGACAATTTTTATTTTTTTATAATTTGAGTGAGTGATTTTAATTATATATAAAAAGATTATATATTTATATAATTTATTTTTTTTTAATTTTGGGGGATATAAATATAAATAATTTATATTTATATTTATATCCTCTGCCTTAGCTGTAGGTCCACCCTTGGTCATAGTATCATTATTCATTCGAACCTTTAGAATAGATTATTCAAGAGTAGTGATAGGATTACATCTTATTTATCACTATTTTGTTACTCTAGTTTAATTGTTTTTTTTCTAATTTTCTTTTAAATATTTTTTTAGCATCTTTAATTATTAAGAAAAAATTTTAAAAATATATAATTTTATTAATAATTACTTTTATAATTATTAAATAAAAAAATTAAAATTAAAAAAAAAATAATAAAATAATTATAAATAAAATATAACCTTATCATTATTCATTCTTAGATGTTGCAGCAAGTATTGTTCTGTCCCCACATAATTAAAGGAAATTTTGACTTAGATGTAGACTCTATTAGGGCCTCGTCAGCTATTTTAGTTCAGGTCCCCACGTTATGTTTATGACCGTTCGTTTGGATGGTAAGATATTGATACGAGACAGATAAAAATTGAATAAAATATTATTAAAATATTATATTTTAATATTATTATTATTTTAAATTTTGTAAAAATTGAATTAATTTCTTCAATTATCAAAATAATAATAATATAATTAAAAAATAATATTTTATTCAATTTTCATATAATTTTTATTTAAAATTATATAATCTCATCTTATTTTACCATCCAAACAACACTTCGAAATATAAACAAATATATGATAAATATTTTCCTTTTAAGGTTCTGTTTATTCATAAAATATGAGTGGAACGAATTATATTAGGACGCGGCCAAATTCTCTAACGTCTCATATTTGCAAATTGCAATGAAGAGAACGGAGAGAGATGCCTTGGGAACCATGGCCGCTTAAGGGTCAGGCTCCCAAAATTAAAAACGTGAGATTTCTTTACTTTATTTTATTTTATTTTATTTAGAAAAAAATATAAAACTACTTCATTAAATAAAAAATTTAAATAACTGTTATATTTTCTAAAATATGCAAGGTCCATAATACTAAATCTAATATGTAATAAAATGAATAATTTATATTTTTCAATAATTTTCTTAAAATCTTGTTAAATTGAGGCACAAAAATTACGATATAGACTCATTTTAAATTATTATATTAAATATAAATTCAAAAGAATTGCTATTTAAAGAATTTAAATATTAAAGCCACATTTATTAATAATTTATATTTTATTATATTATAAATAATAATAACTTAAATTTTATCAGCTTACTCAATTTATATTGTGTGTCCCTGATCTTGCTCGAACTCCTAGGTCTCGTTTGGATTTAGAGATAAAATGAGTTGAGATGAGTTTAGTTTATTTTTTAATATTATTATTATTTTGAGATTTGAAAAATATATATTGAAATTTAAAAAAGATGTATTGGAATTTAAAAAATATGTATAAAAATTTATATTTTATATAAAAAAAAATTATAAAAATATAATACTAAAATAAAAATGAGTTGAAATGAGTTCAAATCACTTCTAAATCAAAACAAATCCTAGTCCTTGTCAATATAAATTGTCTCCATTGTATGGTCCATTTCGAAAACAGCTGTATACTACTGTTCTAAAAAGGACTTTCAAGTCGAGACGAAGATCGGGTGTTAGGTTTTTCCAAGCGTTACATCGCTGCACAAGATATTATATTATATCCTGCCAAAATATTGAAACGTTTATTTGGATATAAATTGTCTTCATTGATCACGTGGTCGATTTATCATCTGCATTTGTCATATTAATTAGCAATATTCCATTGTTCCGAATATAATTGATCTTTATCCAAAGACAGACCATATATGTTGGTTGTATGGTCCATTTTGAAAACTGGTGTATACTACTGCTCTGAAAAAGACTTTCTGGTCGAGTAGAGGTGTTAATTTTTATGCTGCCAAAATATTGAAACGTTTATTTGGATAAGTTGTATGGTACTAGTCCAAGTAATAACTTCACTTACGTGGTTTGATTCTTGAGATATAATAAATAAACCACCAATTTCACACGAATTTCTGTTCCTGGGTCAACATCATGTGTCAAATCATAAGTATTAAATTATTTTGTTTGGATTAGTAAGTTGGGGTACGATAATTTAAGATGAAAATTAAAAATTAAATAAAATATTATTTTATAATATTATAATTATTTTAAAATTAAAAAAAATTAAAATATTTATTATATTGTACGAATTTTATTTCTATTGCCAAAATAACGTCAATAGCCTAATAAAAAATAAAAAATAAAAATAAAAATAAAAAGCAGAAAAACTTATTCATCCTATATATAGTTTTTCATAATGATTTTTTATCCTTTTAAAGATGCTGCAGCGTTATTCATCCTTTTGAGAAAAAACATTTAACATGACTATTTTTCTTTTTATATATTAAAATAAAATAATCTAATAATATTATAATTTTTTAAAAATAAAAGTGTAAAGGTCGGAAATATAATAAAAGATTAGGAAAAAGAAAGAACTAATAAAACAATATTTACATTGACGAATAGTACTTGCTTGTTAAATGTAAATAATCACTTCAACGCATATGTATTTTGGGTAATATTATATATAATTATGAAGTTGTAAGCGATATGTAATTACTTTAATAAAAATTATGGTTCACTATTAAAAAAGTTAACTTTTTTTAAGTAAGTCCTATATATATTCACTTTTTTTAAAGTGATTGTATGTCGTTTACAAATTTACGTTTGCATCTATCATTTTTTATATATTTTATATAAATTTTAAATGAGGGTGGTTGCTGTAGCACCCCTTTCATTGTACCGTTAGTTGTTTTTTATTTTTTTATTTTTTCATTTTTTTTATCAATCTTTTAACATTCTTAAACATTTTTCAAAAAAATAAAAATCATAATATTATTAAATAATATTTTTTTAATCATCAAGTAAAAACAAAAAGAAAAAAAAAAGAAAATAGGAAACGAACGGTGTGCACCTCACGGTGCAAGAAGTATTATCCTTTGGAGAATTATCGTTTCGTTTGCGGTGCAGCAAAATTACAAGAATTTGATTTTTTTGGATTTTTTTTTTGGATTTTTTTTTTTTTTGCATATTTATTAGTGATCTTAAATATTAAAAAAAACGAATTCACAATATTATCGAAGAAATAGTAAAAGAAAAAAAATAAAAAATAAAAAAAATAGATGTCTGTTTAATGATGTATTCTACAGTTCAACCTTTCGAATTCCTAATCGACCGAGACCTGCAAATACAAGAAAAAGGATGGTCGCTGAGACCGCTCTGATGATTAAATTGGTATGGGGAATATAAATTGTGAAGTTTGTAGAAGGAAATGCCAGAATGTACCTTTTTTGAATTTTATCAAGTCTTATTTATAGGTAGTCACCTGTGCTTTTCCTGGGAGGCAGTTTGAAGAAAAAGATCTACTAGTTGGGACATCATTCGACCGTCATCCCAGGGAAGGAAAATTTGCTCCTTCTGAATGGTAACATTAAATGCGGCCTCATCTTTATCCAGTTCAGTAGTTAATGTGGCGTGTTCATAATATTTGTGCATTTAAGTGAGGAAATCTGTCAGAATGACGATAATTCGATCATTCCTAAATGCGAGAGTGACTCTGATGTGAGATGGATCCATAAATTGCGCTAGTAAATATAATCTCGTTTCTGACATTAGCGTATGATCGAAGTTGCCTTGTTCTTTTCTTCTTTTGTCGTGGTGGTTTGTGATTCGAGTTTTCTCTGATTTCGACATCTCCAGTCGGGTTTGGACACGTGCTATTCGGGTTTGGACCATGGGCTTCGAGTCCAATTCCTTTCTAGCTTTGGCTTGTCGCCAACTATCCTTTCAGTACCCCACGAATTTTTATCAAAAGCACTTCAATGAAGATTCTAAAAAATGTTAGAGATAGCGTCCATCTCTTCTTTGTTCATGTTCTGTCTCAGCAACGGGGGTCGCCCCTGTGTTCCCTTGTCTGAGCGGAAAGATTTGGTTGAATAAATCCGAGGTGGTGCCAGTTGGCATGTCGTTTCACTTACTGGTTGGACTTCTGGGGACGATTCAAATTCTGAACTATTAATACTGGATCACGATCGTTTTTCTTTCGTGTCGAGTATTCAATACCTTTTAGAATTTAATTATCCCATCGCTCCGATTTCCGAACTGTTGCTGACGTTTCTTGTTGTGCTGTTAAACCATGATTAGCTCGTGATATGCACACGTTAGATCATTATTACTTGGTCTGTCATTTCGGCGCATGCCTCTTACTTCTGATTGGCTAGCCTCGAACACACCCCCTATTCCCATGGGTCATGTCAGGGGATATGGCGTCGATATCGCTTCGTTTCCCGCGCGTCTTTAATTCGATTTCTGGGTATAAATTATCCAGAAACCTCGTTACTGTTCTTCCTCCTCTGCCCAATCTTGATTCTTACCTTTTGCTGCCCTATTGTTTTTCTATTGTCTGTCCCCCTTTTCTTGCATTATTTCGAACTTCTGTCTCCATGGCTTCCTTTGATCCTTGCCCTTTCTTCGCAGGTAATGGTTGGACTTCCTCCATGCAGTCCTCCGATGTTGATGCACTTAGAAAGAAGCATCTTATTCCCTGGCGACATTCCCTGGAAGCACCCGAGGATGGCATTAGGACTTGCGATCGCAAAGGGAGGGCCCAAGAAGTTGTCCTCTTCTACCTGATATTCTCAAAGGGTTTCCGCCTCCCCTTCATCCGCCCCGTTCGAGAAGTTCTTCATTTCTTGAGCTTAGCCCATGCCCAAATTTTGCCGAACGGGTGGCGCATTCTTTTGGCCACCTGTGTGGTGTTTCGGATCGTTCTTTCTAGGAGGAACGATCCTTACCCCGATTTGATGGCTCAAAAATTTTTCTGGATGTATCGGCTCCTCTGTCGTGATGGAAATGTCGCGGGCTTCCAGATAAAGCCTAAGTGTCGATTGATTCGGATGGAGGAGAGACATTCAAGTGCCCGAGACTACCACAAGAAGTTTTTCTTTGTTTCGTGCGAGGATTGGGAATTCCCTGAGGGAGAAGGGAGTGAATTCCCTGTTCAGAAAGACTAGGGTTTTCTCCCTTCCCCAACGCACATAGAGATCACTCTCACTGCCCAGGAAACTGAGAGAATGAAGGCTGTCCTCTCCTGAGGGGCGGAAGATCCTAACCGATTATGGTCTGATGCTCTTTTAACTGAGGAGAACATTGAAGAGTACCTGACTCTGACAGACCGATCTTATGCCGAAGGTCAAAACTTTTTTAACGTTCCTGAGGAGCTTCCCAATTCGTCTCGCAAGCGGGTTTCTGACCAGGAGGCTCAGAAGGAGCGACGTACAAAAAGTCGTCACGGTGATGCAACTTCGAGCCGTGGTGCCCGTCCTAAGAAACAGAAAAAAGGAAGGGTTCATGTATCGAAGACCAAGACGTTCGTGTCTCTCTTACGAATTCCCCGTTCATAGTCCCGTGCAGGCTCCCTAGTTGACATCCTCGGATGGGCTTCGTTTCCTGGAAACCGAGCTGATCAGGTCCGAGGCTAGGAGAATTGTTCTTGAAGCCCGAATAGAAACAACAGATGCGGCAGGGATTGAGTCTTCAGATGGAGAGGACATCGACTGAGCCTTCCAAAAGGCTTTAGATCATGCTGCCGATCTTTCTCCTGGCGCTATGCCTTTCCAGCAGATCTTCCGCCAAGATTCGAAAGAGCAAGTTGCTAGGGAAAATCAACTGCCCACTCCCCCTCCCCCCTTCTTCTTCCGAGCGTCACTCGGACGCTTCCGGAGGTATGGGTGAAAGCGATGGGGAATTTGATTTTGGAGGCGATAAGGAAGTAGTCAGCCTACAAAAGGAGCAGGAGCGCAGAAGTGGTGAAGGGTGTCAAGGCAGGATCGAGCCCGAAAGGTCGGGCGAGGTTGGCATTCCTAAGGAAGGGACGCATGTGGATGCCTCAAGTGAGGGTGAGCAGCCATTCGTCGTGCTTGATGAATCCCCCGAAGGTCCACCCCCGATTTTTGAGAAGGGGTCGACTTCGTACACTCGAACTGAGCCACCGCCCGTTTTTTAGATGGGGTCGGGTTAGGGACTCAGTTCGAGGGCCGGTAGTCATCCCCAGGCTTGGAAATTCCTGCTCGTCCTCCATCCCTTTTCGATTTCAAAGTGGAGTTGAGATGCTCGGGCAATTTTTCGAGTCGGAATCGGATAGGGGAGATCGGACCGGTGAGGCGACTTCGGAGCGTCCCTCCTGTTTCGAGCAAGCCAGGGCGGATGCTTCCAAGCGGGTGGCTAGAATGCTGGAGCCTTTGCTAATACAGGTTCGACCCGTGTATTTTATTAGATCTATGCACAATCTTTTTTCTTTTGTCGAACTGATAGTCTTTTTCCTCTGCGCTCAGGTCGCTAAGAAAATATCCCAGACTGTGGGTTCCGAGCTAGCAGAGCTCACTGAATTCAATAGTGATCTCGGAACCGTCTGCAAGTTTGGTCTTTACAAGTTACAACAGGTGAAAGACCAGCTTGAGTCATCTCAGCGAACTTGTAGAGGCCTAATCAAGACGGTCAAAGAGTTGGGGGCTGATAAGAAAAGGCTAGAGAAGGCCAATGTTTCTCTTCGAGCCGAATTGGAAGCGGCTCGGGATTTCTTGGCGATAGCTCACTGAAGGAACACCCGCCTTCTAGATGCTAGATCAGCCACCGAGCAAGACAAAGTATTTCTCCAAGCTAAGTTGACTACTCGGACGTCGGAACTAGCTGCCTTTGCTCAAACCCTTTCTTTAAGGAAAGAAGAGCTGGCGGCCGAGCGTGCTCGTGTAGCTCGGGAAGAAGAATTGGCTAGCTCGGAGCGTGCCAGGGAGGCTTTGGCAAGGTTGGAACATATTCGGGTTGCTCAAGAGACCGAGTTAGGGGAAACTCGCAATGCTTTGGAGGATGCCCATACAAGAATAGCTGACCTTGAGCAGCAAATATCTCGAGTGGTAGCTATTCGCAACTTGGCCGGGAGGTATGGTTATGCCGAAGGTCTGAGTCGGATAGGAGCCCAGCTTTTGGTAGACCCTCAGCTCAACCCAAATAATATAAGTCTGAAGTCTCTTCGTCCAGATCGGGTTGCAAAGAAGTTTGTAAAGAAGATCGGGAAGCGTGTTTATCCACCTTTTGATAATCTAAATCCTCCTCCTCCTGAGATCTGACTTGTAACCGAGACCACCTCCTCTTCTTTTTTTTTTTTTGTAATTGATGCTCCGAGATATATGAAATCGAGATATATGAAATTCGTAACCTTGGTTTCTCTTTACATGCTCTATGATTGCTAGTTCAATTCCTTAATTTTAGATCTGATGCTTTCGTGCTATACCTCGTGAATTTTTGGTTAAGTATAAACTTAACCAAGAATTTTGAAGCATAAGTTATGTGTTTGATGTCGGGATTCGAGCGTTACTTCGTGTGGGTGGGTTAACCGACCCCGCGGGATTCGTTCGAGAATTACTTCGCGTGGGTGGGTTAACCCACCCCGCGGGATTCGTTCGCGAGAGTTATTTCGCATGGGTGGGTTAACGGATCCCGCGGGATTCGAGAGTTATTTCGAGCGGATGGGTTAACCGACCCGTGGGATTTGAGAGTTATTTCGCGTGGGTGGGTTAACCGACCATGCGGGATTCGAGAGTTATTTCGCATGGGTGGGTTAACCGATCCCGCGGGATTCGAAAGTTACTTCACGTGGATGGGTTAACCGACCCATCCATTGGAGATTCGGGATTCGTAATGCATTGGAGATTAATAACATCTGACTTTTTATAATTTCAAAAAGTGAAACACATTTGGAAGTGTTATATATAATACCTCTTAAGTCGCTCACTATTATAGGGATGTGGTAAGTCAGTCCCAAAGCTATCCTTGAGTCGGTAAGATCCATGCCTGTTAGTTGCTGTTACCACATAAGGCCCTTCCCACTTTGGTCCCAGTTTCCCCTGTGCTGGTGGTGTAACGCCTGTTTGTCTTAGCACCAACTCTCCGATCCTGAAGTTGCACGGTTTTACTCTTCTCTTGAAGTACTGTTCTAACTTGAGTTTGTTGTTAGCAACTTGGGTGAAGGCTTCTTCTCTTCTTTCTTCTAAGAAGTCCAATCGTTCCGTCATTTTAGCATCATTAGTGGCCATATCGTAGTGCTGAACACGCAGTGTAGGTATCCCGATTTCGATAGGAATTACCGCTTCGCAGCCATAGGTAAGAGCGAACAGTATTTCGCTTGTGGGAGTTCGGACTGTCGTGCGATATGCCCAAAGGACATCAGGTAGTTTATTGGCCTACGCCCCTTTGTGCATCCAGAGTCTTTTTTTTAGTGTGGAGAGGATCATTTTGTTGGTCGCTTCGGCCTGTCTATTAGCTTGTGGGTGGCCAGGCGAGGAGTATTTTACTTTGATTTTTAGCTCAGGCGCCACTCTCGGTAATGATTGCAATCGAACTACCTTCCATTGTCGGATATGAAACTTTGGGATATTCCGAATCAGCAAACAATGAATTTCCATAAGAATTTTGTGATGGCTTGAGAGGTAATGCTGGCGAGGGCTTCTACCCACTTCTTGAAATAGTCCACTGCTACTATGATGAACTTGGTTCCGCCCCTCCCGACTGGGAATGGTCCTATCAGATCTAGCCCCCATTGAGCAAAGGGTCAAGGAGACGTTATTGAAGCGAGTTCCTCCGACGGGGAATGTGATATCGGGCTGTGCTCCTGGCTTTTTGGGCATTTTTTAACAAACTTCTTTGCTTCTTGGAGTGAACATGGCCAGTAATACGCCGCGCGGGTTACGCGGGCAGCTAGTGTTTTCCTCCCGTGTGAGCCCCGCAAAATACTTCATGGATTTTGGCAAGTATATACCGTCCTTCCTCTTTCGTCACGCATCTGAGTAAAGGCTCGGAGAAACCCTTCCTATATAACAATCCTTCAATCAGAGTAAACCTGTCCGATCTATTTCTAATTTTGCGTGCTTGATCCGGTTCAGGGGCTAATGTGTTTGTCCTGAGGTATCTGATAATGTCAATTGCCCAATCGGGGTCCGTGGCTGTTACAATTTCGACTTCGTTGCCGATGGAGGGTGAGTCTATTGTCCTGATCTCAGTGTTCTCTGGGGGCGGGTGCTCATCCTTTCTTGATGCTATTTTTACTAATCGATCTGCCAATGATTTTCTTCTCTCGGGATCCGTCGTAGATGGAAGTATCTAAATCGATCTCTTTCGATGCATACTAGCTCCAGATATTTTTTCAGCTTTTCGCTCTTTGTGATGTACTGACCGAGTACCTGGCTTACTACTATTTGGGAATCGGTTCGGGCTTCTAGTTCTGTTGCTCCAAGGATTCGGGCGATCGTCATCCCAGCTATGAGGGCCTCATACTCTACTTCATTGTTGGTTATCCTGAAGGTCAGGCCTATAACGTAATTGTACTCGGACCCCTGGTTAGTGACAATATGTACCCCTGCTCCACCCCCGGTTTGGCATGACGATCCATCGACATATAATTGCCATGGCTGTTCCTGAAGTTTACTGGGGATCTCTTCTGGAAACCCTGTGTATTCTGCTATGAAATCTGCCAAAGCTTGTGCTTTTATTGCTATCCTTGGTTGGAATGTTAGATCGAACTCATTTAGCTTGATAGCCTATTTGGCTAATCGACCGGAGGTATCGGGCTTCTAAAGAATAGTTCCAAGGGGTTGATTGGTCATCACTTTTATAGTGTGAGCTTGGAAGTAAGGACGTAGTTGGCGTGCCGCTATCAGCAGGGCAAATATCATCATCTCCGTTCTAGGATACCTGACTTTCGCACCCTGAAAAGCTCTGCTAACATAGTAGACAGGCTTCTGTTCCTGATCAGTTTTTCGTACTAGGACTGCAGACATTGCATGAGGTGAGACCGTTAAGTAAGCCACAAGAGTTTCTCTAGGAGCAGTCTGACTAAGTAGTGGAGGGCAGGTCAGGTAGTCTTTCAATTGTTCGAATGCTCGTTCACACGATGTATCTCACTCGTGTGCTTTTCGGAGGACTTGGAAGAAGGGGAGGCACCGATCTGTTGACCTTGCTATGAACCGACTGAGGGCGGCGACCCATCCAGCCAATCGTTGGACATCCTGTAAATTCTAAGGGGAAACCATCCCAAGGATAGCTTGTATTTTTTCGGGGTTGGCTTCGATTCCCCGCTCGGAGACCATGTAGCCTAAAAACTTCTCGGATTCAACTCCAAAGGTGCACTTGGCGGGGTTGAGTTTCATCTGGTAGTGCCGTAGAATGGAGAAAGCTTCCCTTAGGTCTGCCAAATGGCTTTTAGGGCTTGGGCTCTTGACTAGGAGGTCGTCAACGTAAACTTCTATGTTCCTTTCAATTTGATCTTTGAACATGCGATTGACTAATTGTTGGTAGGTCGCCCCTGCATTCTTGAGTCCAAAGAGCATGGCGGTATAGCAATAGAGTCCTCAGTCCGTGATGAATGCCATTTTTTCCTCATCATCCGAGCTCATCTTGATTTGATTATAACCTAAATATGCATCCATGAAACTGAGGAGAGAGTGTCCAGCAGTTGAATCCACAATGAGGTCGATGCGTGGCAGAGGGAAGCTATCCTTAGGGCAAGCTTTATTTAAATCAGTGAAGTCCACGCACATTCGCCATTTTCTGATCATCTTTTTCACCAATACAACATTGGATAGCCATTCCGGGTAGTGAACTTCTCAGATGAATCCTGCGGCTAAGAGTCTGTCGACCTCCTCTGCTATGTCGGCATATTTCTCGGCACAAAAGCTTCTCCGCTTTTGTTTAATTCTCCGGGTTGTTGGTTGACGCATAGTCGGTGCTCTATTATCGACCTGTTGATTCTGAGTATGTCAGTGTGCGTCCAAGCAAATAAGTCTTTGTGCTCGATGAGGAGATTCTTGAGCTCTGCATTTATTCTAGGATCCATTATGGTTCGCACTCGCACAGTTCGACCTGGGTTGTTTTGATCGATCAGAATCAGTTCCAGAGGTTCGTTGGCTTTTGCTTGACGTAATGTTCCCTCGTCATTGATTTCATCATCCCAGACTGCTCTGGAAAGAGCTGGCGGGAGCTCGGCGTTCTTGTACCCTGGGAAGATCGTAGCCACAGAATTGATTTTGTGTTTCAATTCTCACACATAGCATTCCCTAGATGTGACTTGTTCTCCTCTGACCTTGCCCACTCCTTTGTCGGTTGGAAACTTAATCTTGAGGTGGTAGGTGGAAATGACTACTTTCAAATTATTCAGGGTTGGTCTCCCTAAGATGGCATTGTACGAGGATAAGGCTTTCACTACTAGGAATTCGGTCATGATTGACACAGTTTTGGGTGCGAAACCTATCAAAATTGGAAGTGTTATAATGCCTTCGGGGTATACTGCTTCACCTATGAATCATTTAAGGGAGGCTTGGATGTGTCGAAGTTGGTTGTAATCGATTCCCATTTGTATAAAGGCCTCCCAAAACAAGATATCGGCTGAACTTCCATTGTCAACTAGTATCCTTTTGACTGTGAAATTAGCTATTAATACAGATATTACTAAAACATCATCGTGTGGAAAGGCAATGCCCTTTTCATCCTGTTCGCTGAAAATGATTGGCGCTCCCTTAGGGATCTGGTTTCCTCGTCCTGGTGTTTTTCCCAAAGTATAAACTTCCTCGTACCTGGCTTTCCGTACATGCGCCCTTTGAGAGGAATAAGTAGTTCCTCCTCTGGATGGTCCTCCGATGATGATCCTGATTTCACCTGGTGGGTGGTTGGATGTGAGCTCGCTTCGAAGTTAGTTTGACTCTCGCTCCCGATTTTTTGGGGGGGGGGGGGGACCTTGATCAGGTCTTTTCCCGTCGACTAGTTAGCTGCTCATCGTTTTGTCTATTTTTCAGGGCCTGGTAATCTTTTGTATTGTGCCCGGTTGTCTTGTGGTATTCGCAGTAGGTGTTTCCCATTTTCCTTCTAATGGACTCCCGTCTTGATTCAAATCGGTTCTGATTTTCAACTACAAGGTTGGATTAGGGCCATGGTGAAGATCTGTATTCCCGTGGGGGACCTCTTCTTTTTGTTTCATCTGATAACTTCCTTTGATTCAACGTTGACTGGAGCTTTTTTCGGTATTGGTTGCCGTTTGGTCATACTGTCGGAGTTCCCCGCGTTGTGGGGCTACTAAGGCCTCAAGTGTGTCTTCAACGTTAATGAACTCATCAGTTTGATCCATAAACCCGTTCAAGGTTATAGGAGTTTTGCGAGCTATTTCTACCATAAAAGGGCTCCTGGGCCATATGCCACCCAAGAGAGCTACCAATGTGATCTTTTCATCCTGGTTGTCGATCGTCATCCTTTCTTTGTTGAACCTGGTCAGATATCCTTTTAGGTTTTCTCTCTCTCCTTGTTTAACGGTCAGGAGGTATGCTACTAGGCACCTCCTTTTCCTATTGGCCATAAATTGGGTAGTGAAGAGTCGAACTAATGTTTCGAAACTGTTGATTGACCCTGGAAGAATAGTTTCGAACCATGTCCGAGCTGTTCCCTTCAGTGTGAGAGGGAATGCTCGACATGCTACTTCGCCGGGATAGCTATGCAGATTAATGTGCGCTTTGAAGGCCTGTAGGTGCTCCACAGGATCCTGAGATCCATCATATAGCTCTACTTGTGGGACTTTGAATCTGGACAGGAAAGAGACGGCCATGCTTGTTTGAACTGTAGGGTGTTCCCATGCTTCCTCGCGAAGAGGCATGTCCCTCGGTTGGGTTGATTAACTTAGCCATTTCAGCATATTTATCTCCTAATTCTTTTAACTTAGTGTGCATCCGGCGTCGTTCTTTTTCGGAAGCATCATTTTCATCAGGATGTCGGGAGCTCACATTCTCATTGAGGTTAACCTCGCCGCGGGCCGATATTTCTTCACAGGGTTGTCGAAGGGCAGCATTCTCCTCCCTCAGCTTCCTCACAACTTCTTCCAACGCTTCTAGTTTCTCCTCCATGGTTGAATTTAAGTGTTGCTCGTGTTCGGTCGTCTGGGGTAGCGGTATGGTAGATATGCAAAAAGTACGCTTCTATCGAGATCCCACAGACGGCGCCACTGTTAAGGACGTATTCTGCAGTTCAACCTTTCGAATTCCCAATCGATCGAGACCTGCAAATACAAGAAGGATGGTTAGGGTCTGAGACCGCTCCGATGATTAAATTAGTATGGGGAATATGAATTGTGAAGTTTGTAGAAGGAAATATCAGAATGTACCTTTTTTGGATTTTATCAAGTCTTATTTATAGGTAGTCACCTGTGCTTTTCCTGGGAGGCGGTTTGAGGAAAAAGATTTACTAGTTGGGACATCATTCGACTGTCATCCCAAGGAAGGAAAATCTGATCCTTCTGAAGGGTAACATTAAATGCGGCCTCATTTTTATCTAGTTCAGTAATTAATGTGGCGTGTTCATAGTATTTGTGCATTTAAGTGAGGAAATATGTCAGAATGACGATAGTCCGGTCATTCATAAATGCGAGAGTGACTCTGATGTGAGATGGATCCGTAAATTGCACTAGTAAACATAATCTTGTTTCTGACATTAGCGTATAATCGAAGCTGCCTTGTTCTTTTCTTCCTTTGTCGTGGTGGTTTGTGATTCGATTTTTCTCTGATTTCGGCATCTCCGTCGGGTTTGGACACGTGCTATCCGGGTTTGGACCATGGGCTTCGAGTCCAATTCCTTTCGGGCTTTGGCTTATCGCCAACTATCCTTTCAGATGTTGTGATACTTTGTCCCAACACAAAGTATTTTTCTTTTATTTTAGTCGAAGAAGTTACAAAGAAGTAGAAGTTGTTAAT
This sequence comes from Platycarya longipes, assembly GCA_036559045.1. Classification (NCBI taxonomy): domain Eukaryota; kingdom Viridiplantae; phylum Streptophyta; class Magnoliopsida; order Fagales; family Juglandaceae; genus Platycarya; species Platycarya longipes. Next base: position 37,155,145 of record CM071802.1, read on the forward strand.
ATGTTTTATGGTATTCTTTCTAATGCGGCAAGAGTGGTTTTAGTTGTACTCCTTCAACAGCCTCCAAATTATAATTATATATTCTTATTTGATTTTTAACTAAAAAAATAAATTAATTATAAAATTATAATCGAATTCACAGGGTGGATCAATATATATTGACTCCCCTAAATTAACCCCATCTCTCATGCCCACCTGATTGTTTTGTTACATTCTAACTAGTCTAATCCAAAATATTCTCATATCATTTCATTTTATTATTATTATTTTTTATACAAAATAAAATTAATATTAAAAAATATTTTATAATAATATTTTATTTTATTTTTAATTTATTTCATATCATTTTATAGAAAGGAATCGGATTCCTACTTTTGTTCTTTACTATTTTTTTTTAAATTTACATAATTTTTATATAAGTATTGTTAAATAATGTTGTGATTTTTTTATATTTTTAAAAACTATTTTAAAATATTAAAAAAATTATGTAAATAAAATATAGCATTTCTCTTTTAATTTATAAAAGCAAACTATACCTCCATCTCTCCGGTGGCATAATAATGGGGAAGGAGCCGAAGGGCCATACAAGCAACCCTAAATTAACCCCTAAAGTATCTTGAACTGAATAATATAGTTTCTCTGCTCGTAAACTAAACTGGTGTGTACGTATCTTCGTATCGACTTACAAATAAAAATTTTCTATTTTACATGGACCAATGAAAATCAAGCTATAATTTTTGTCAATTCAAATTTTAAGCACTCACATGCCCCACGGTCTCACTAGTTTCCAATCTTACATATATATCCCAAATCCAAACTTAGTGTGCTAAAAGTCCCGTCTTATATATCCCAAAGTCCATGACGGAAAGAGCTTAAGGCTTGTTTGGATATTAGAATATTAGAAGCAACTTTAAATTTTGTGAATATTATTGAAACAGTTTAAATTAAGTTGTTAATTATATTTAATTTTAAAAACTAAGAAGCAAGAAGTTGAATAAAATTGTTACAACATTATAAATTTATTTAAATATAATTTTATTATTATTTTGAAGTATGAAAAAGTTGTATTATTTTTTTTTTTTGAAAAATTATTAGGTAACAATAAAATGAAAATGTTGAAAAATGAAAAGTGTTTTGTCCTATGAGTGATGCTTGAAAATAAAATTTTGAGAAGTTTTAAAATTTTGAGAATTATGTATCTCATCTCATTTGCCAATTGAGCCCTAAAGCTCAATATTTAGTTTAGAGAGACTAATCATGTAGGTATGTCCTTTATTTTGTTCCCCATTTATTCCTTTTTGTATTTCTTCTTCATCTAATTTATGAATTGATTCATTTTTTGAGGAGGATGAGGGAGGGTAAGTTTGGTTTTATGTCTCTTAAATTAGACATTAGTAAAACTTATAATAAGGTTGAATGATTTTTTCTGAAAAATGTAATGAAGATGATGGGATTTAATGCAAAATGGATTAATTTGAATATGCTGTGTTAAAAGAGTATCATTTTCCATTTTGTTGAATGGTGAATCAAAGGAACCAATATTTCTAACTTGTGGGTTGAGACAAGAGGATCCTATCTCCCCCTATCTTTCTCTGTTGTGCACGGAAGGTTTGATAACTTTTTTGTCTCAAAATAATACTCACCAATAGATTCAGGGCATAAGACTGTGTAGAGGGGCACCAAAGTTAAACTATTTTTTGTTTGCGGATAATAGTGTTCTTTTTTGTCAAGCAAACTTGCAAACTAGCATGCATATACTAGAACAATTGGAGATATATGAGAAATCTTCTGAACAAATAATTAATAGAGAAAAAACAAGTATGGTCTTCAGCTAAAATGTTTTACCTGCACATCAAGATCAGATTATGAGGTTTTGGGGGGTTCAAACTTTACAACAATATGATAAGTACTTGGGACTACCTCTTATGGTGGGCAGAGGCAAATATCAAGCTTTCTCATCTTTAAGCATCGAGTTTCGGCAAAATTGCAAGGGTGAAAAGAAAAATTATTGTCACAAAGAGAGGAAGAAATCTTGATTAAGGTAGTTGCTCTTTCGATTCCCACATATACAATGAGTTGTTTTACGCTTCCAAAATCTTTGTGTACTGATTTAGAAAGTCTTATGGCAAATTTTTGGTGGGGATAGAATGAGGAGAAGAAAATTAGGTGGGTTAGCTAGATACAGTTGTGTGCTTCGAAGGCTATGAGAGGAATGAGTTTCAAGCAATTTCACACTTTTAACATGTCCTTTTTGGCTAAACATGGATGGAGGATCATGCAAAATGTGTCTATTTTATTGCACAAGATTTTTAAAGCTCGGTATTTTCTAGTTACCAGTTTTAAAGATTCAAAGTTAGGCTCAGAACCCTCATATGTTTGGAGGGGTATTTAGGAGGCTAAGGCTAATTTGATGAAGGGGTGCAGATGGAGAGTTGGGGATGGTAAGTACATTAACATTTGGTCAGATTATTGGTTACCAAATCATGTGTTGGTTCCTACCCCCGCTGGTGGACTAAATCCACAATTGGCAGATTTAATGGTGGACTTTTTGATTGATGAAGATACAAGATCCTGGGATTTGGAAAAAGTGAGAAGCCTACTACCTGTCAAGGAAGCTAATTTGTTCTCAATATGCTACTTTGCTGATCACGAACAAGATTGTTTGGTTTGGGAACTCGAGAAGAGTGGTCTCTATATAGTGAAGAGTGCATACAGGTATTTCCAATCTTTAACTGGTGAGAGACAGGTGGCTGAGTGTTCATCTGCAGATGAGCATCGCCAGGTATGGAAATGCAAATGGAAGTTAAAGGTGCCATAAAGAGTGAAGGTTTTTGCATGGAGGTTGATAAAGAATGCATTACATACTTTGCTGAATTTGAAGCATCAAAGAGTACTCGAGGATGCTAAGTGTCATTGCTGTCCAGGAGCTGATAAAGATCTTAATCATGCTTTATTTGAGTGTCCAGTTATTGCAGATTGTCAGCACCATCAATTTAGTTTCCTTGCTGATATGAATGACAGAAGCAATCTTTGGCAATTGATTTTTTTTGTCAGAAGAGAAGAAGAACTGGAGGGTTAGATAAGATATTTCTCATTGCTTGGGGTTTATGGTACAAGCGGAATCAAATTATGTATGTTCTAGAACAATTATCATTCTCTGCAACATGTTATTAACCATGCTCTCACTTTGTATTATGATCAACATGGTTCTACTCAGAATGGTCCTATGAAACTTTGTAGTTGGGATCCTCCACCATTGGGGAAACTTAAACTCCATGTTGATGGGCAGTTTTTAGTGACTATCATAAATCAAATGTGGGTATGGCCTTGCGAAATGACAAATGACATGTTTTGTTTGCTGCGAGTAAACTAGAGCACCTGACTAATGACCCTTTTCCAGATCAAGCTTCTTGCAATTTTACGAGGCATGCATCTTTGTATTCCGATGGGAATACCTAAGTTACTGATTTAAAGTGACTCATTACTTGTAGTGCAGGAGATTAACAAAGAAGATCATCCAAGCTCTATTTGGGGTAATATTGTGCATGAAATTAGAGGAATTCTGCAAAGAGCACAATCTTGATTAGTATCACCCAAAGGAAGGACAACAAATAGTGTTGCACATTCGTTGGCTTGCTATGCATGTAATTTAAAGTCTTTATCAGTTTGGTGGGATGTTATTCCTTTTTCTTTTTTTTTGAAATGAAGAACTTCATTGTATTTCATAAAAATAAAGTTACAACTATGACTGAAATACAGGAAAAGACCTAGATTACAATCAAACTAAATTGCTAATTAGGACACCCCCATGCACAAATAAAATTTGTAGCGGACATTGTCTTAACTTTTATATACTCTCATGTGACAAAACCATAAAGAGAATTCAATTTCGATTTGTCCAAGAGTAAGACACTCTATTAAGCAAAGATAACCTAAAGTAACAACATCTCCACTCACCAAAAGGAGATGGAGAGCAACATCCTCCTCCAAAAGAGGAGAGGGACCAAAACCCTTCTCCTCCAAAGAGGAAACAGACAACTAAAGGAAGTAGATTTCCTTTTTTATTATTACAAACCACAAACAAATAGCACCAATAAACCACAAAAGAAACAACAACACAGATCAAAAATAAACAAAACAGACCAACAAAACGAAACTAAAAACAACGAGAAAACAACATAGGCTCAAGTGTAGTGGAAGCCTCCGCCGTTGTTGCTCAGGGATTAACCGAACCACCATTGTTGAAGCCTCTACCGTTGCTAAGCCTAGAGGCGCCTCGCACTGTGGTCAAAGAGTCCTCTAGGTGGGAGCGGATGGAAGGCATGCCAAACTCCGATCCACAAGTGTGGAGCACGCTCCACTCCTTCCAGCAAACCCTCCGACAGGCTAATAGATCGACAACTAAGGGGCCTTCCGGTGAGGTGCGTGATGGTGGCAAGCCGCCAAAAACTCACGAAATCTTTACCCGCAAGCTAGATCCGAAAAAGGAAAAAAAATAAAAATGCAAGTTGCTGCACACGGAATCGTAAAGGGGGGGAAAGGAAGAAGAGGGAGACGACACTTCTATTCCTTTGAAGTGGTGGCAGGCCACCGGAAAAAACCCACCCCTTTTGAGATCGAGTCACCAACAGAGAGAAAAATGAACAAAAAACGCAAGAAAAAAATGGGAGAAATGCTAAAGAAGAAACAAAAAGAGTGAGATGGGGGGGATGAGAGAAAGGGGGAGGGAGGGTGAAGCCAAAGGCTCAATGGGATGTTATTCCTGATTGTATGGCTAATGTCTATTGGTTTGATTCTCAAGTGTAATGCGTTCATTTGATGAATAAATATAGTTATGTCTGTTATCAAAAAAATAAATAAAATTAAGACTCACTCTTTCTCATTGCAATTTAATTTTCAACTATCTTGGGCGTATATTGTTGAGAAATTAATTCCCATTAGTTTGAGAAAGAAAATAACATTTAACATTGATAATTTAGGCCTCATAATTATCTTATCCTACTCTTTAAATTTCTTTGTTTGATATGCTAGTATCCAAATTCCATCCCCTTTCAAAGGATAACATGCAAGTTTAATTAACCATCAAATTTCACTTGTTCTCATATGTGCATATACAAACTACCTCACAATGATCGACACAGAAATAAGATATTATTGATATCCATTTATATAAAGCATATTTGGGACGTTTCTGACGGAGCCATGAATTCAACCGAAATTAAGAGTGAAGAGGACGGTGAAAGATGCATTAGAGTATTGGCAATAGGCCATTGCCAAGTCCAAATTGGAGCTAGCATCCTACCCTTTTAGCTATAATATCATCTTTTAGTTAGATAGTCCGCATTGGATTAATCATTTTAAAGTCCAAATTTTAATATTATATTATATATTTTAATAATATTTTTTTTAATATTTTGCAAATATACTTCATATATTAATTAATAATTTTATCAAATACTAAAATTATTATTTTTCAACAATTTTTTTTTATCAATCTATTTATTCAAAAATAAGTTTATTTTGTATTATTTTTAGCTCTTAGTATAAATACTTGTAGATAATTTATTTTAAGCACTTTTTGACATTTTGCCTATTATTCCGCATTATTCCAAAGGTTTCCTTTTTGTGATGTATGCCTCTTTCCCTACCAACACACTCATACCCATCAAGCTCTCAAACCCATTGTCAAAATTTTTTATTCTACAAAATCAGAGTTTTGGTTGGATCTTGTCTTAACCTTTTTCCTGTCTTTCTTTTGCTGCCAAAGTCCAGGAACTTCAAGTGTACGAGTTCAACGAGCGTGATCGTGGAAGCCTTGTCCCTGCCTACCTACGATTGAGCCACGAATCTTGGATGCTCTTAGAAGACAGTGAAGAAACCAAATGAGGGAGAGAAAATGGACAGACTCTACCCAGGTCTGAAGAAGAGAGAAAATGTTGAGGGAACGAAGGGGACATTTCAGGCCTCTTCTTCCGATAATAAAATCATAAAATAATAACTTGCATGGTGAACAGGAGCTTGCCAATGTTGGCGAGTTATGAGTTTTTATTGTAGCTCAAGTCTTAAGACTTGGAGTGATAGCTAGTCTAATGTGGATGTATTTTTTCACATCTTTGGCTATTTTAAAGTTGCATTGAGCTATAACTAGTTCATTACCATTGCGCTTAGAGCACTGTCATTGGATTGGGCAAAAGTTTTCTTCAAAAAGTATAAGTTTGCACACATATCAAAATTTTTTGTCATATTTGATTAAAAATGAGGAGAAAAAAGTGAAAAAAAAAATGAAATAAAAGTACTTTTTGTTTTAGCAAATGAATAGTAACTCTTTAAATTTGAACATAATTGTTTTTTTGATATGTATGCAAACTTGTACTTTCTAAAAAAAAATGTTGGCCAATCCAATATGAGTACAATCAAGTCTCAATTTATTTTTAAAATTTCACTTGCATCCAATGGTTTTACATCTAGGAGGAAGATTACATAAGTTTGAAGTGCCATTAGTCTTAAGAGATTCCATCTCATTAATTACTGCTTCTTTCCAAAAAGTAGAATCAAAGAAAGCATGGCATCCTTGAAAGTCAATGGGTCTTCCTCCATAGAATAACTATAAAAACCATGTCCAAAATTCTTTTCCTTTTTCACTCATTACCTCTTTCAAGTTCATTTTCTAATCCAGATGCACTCTCAGGATTAGATGTAATGGTAGGTTGGCTACTTGTGAAAGGAAACTTAATGTATATAAATATCTTTTTGTGACGCCTCTAACCCATGCTTGGGATATAATGATGACTTGAAGCATTGGGACATGTAACACAAGGATACATATCCCTAGTATACGATAATTAAGATGCAATGCACATAACTTACATGCAATAAAAATGACAGTGAAAAAATTCTTTCTAATAATCTAAGCCAATAAATGATATAATAGTATTGCATAATACCATAATAATACAAATATCCCAAAAGCTTAAATAAAGCAAGTGCACTTCAAAAGTTAAGTGTCTAGCACTCCCCAAAACAAGTAGGGACCATTTCCAAACTACAGTTAGTTCCCAATATAAACTAAGTCTTCTTTCTTCAAATTAGTGCTAATGGTCCTACTGGGTCGACCTTACTAGGTCATTCCTTGGCTCAAAATCCTCATTAACTCTTTAAAAAGTTTCATAATCTCAATTAGGAACTGATCGGCTGCCTGCAACCTGTCTAGAACGAAGGACTCCAAGAGAGCTTTAGGGCTCTTCGAGGTCCCCTGAGCTTTCTTGGGAGGCGACCTCTTGCACTTCTCCATCTTAACCTATAACAACTTCTACCATTTCAAGAAACTACCACAATGAGATTTCAAGAAGTTTCAATAAGTAAATAGATAATATAGCGCATATATCATAGACACATAAAAGTAAATGCAAACAAATGCATAGACATGAATATAAGACTCGTGACTTGAACTTGTACATCATGTACTTTCTTGTAAAAAGACATTCTTTCTCATGAAAACTTTAAATCCGAAATCTCCAAGTTAAGAAGAGGCTTAGTGCTTTAGAAGATCGAATCTTCCTTCCAAAAATCATAGGGCCAAAACTCTAAGGAGTCAAAGTCTTAGTTTTCTTTTCTCTATTGAAACCTAAAACTCTTTTATTAAAAACCTCATTCTTTCCCAATACCTTGAGAATACCTAGGATTTCATTTTAAAAAAATGAAAAATCCTAATTTTTGAGTGAAAATGAGTGTTTGTGTAGAAAACCTCTAGCGTCGAAAATAACAAGATTATTTCCTCACTCAAAATCGTTCATGGTATATTAAAACAAATAGAAATGTGCTTGCCTTTGTGTAGTAATCTTCCTTTAACGTAGAAAAACTCAAAAAATGAAAATACAAGAGTGTTTGGCTAGTAAAAAAGTGAAGGAAAGTGGTGACTTAGTAGATAAACTTCTTGGCAAAAACCCTAAAGGGTAGGAAGAAATAAAAAAAAGCATGCCAAAAGCTCTCCCAAATTTTGATCAAGGCTTTATATAGAATCCACTCTCACAAAAATCACCCAATGCATGCTTGACACATGTCCATTTTTCCACTTTCTCTCTCATGATGAGATGTCCTGGGAAAGACAAAAGATCAAGGGGATTCAGCTAAATCCTCCCCCTCAAATTTGAAAATCTCCTCTCCCCGTCTTTCCCATTTCGCCCTTCAACTTTTATCTAGGTTCAAAGCATAAAAGGGCTTCTAAGTTTTTTTGCTCAAAACCCTAATTCTCCCTTCTTACATAGGTGACACGTAACGTGTGTGAAGTGTATAAGGAGACCATGTATGGCAAGTAAAATGGACTTTTTGTCATTTCCTAGGTACATTTCCCCTTCTTACACTCAACTTTTCTCTCTCAATATGCCTATCACTCTCCTTCTTACACAAAAACCTTCTAGAATCACATTTTCCTCTTCTCCAAATAAGACACATTTTAGAAAAGCAAAAGGGTAGGTTGTGTCTTAACTTGACACGTGTCCAAGTGAGATTCAAAGTCACAAGTGGCGCCTAGCACTTTATGATCGAATTCCTTGAGTTTTTCTTGAGCCTTCTCTCACTTTTCCTTTCCTTTACACAAGATCTTAACAAGTGTCCAAAGTAAATTTTTTTCAGAAATGTCCACTTTATCCTTCTCTAAAGCCAAGTGGCGTCTTCTTATTCCTCCAAGGCTTAACTTGGGCTTCCAAGGTAAAAGACCTCAGGGGCTCACTCTCTTGGGCCTAATCCTTCTTATGCCTTAACAAAACAAAAGGCCTTGTACCAAAAGAGTCCAAACTAAACAAACTTTGAGATTATCCTAAAAAGGCTCTTCCTTATAACAATCCAAATACCTCTACAATAAAATAATATTATTATTCATTCCAAACATAAATAAGGTTCCTTATGAAAATCCGGGATATCACACTTTCTAATTTATTTTTGAAAGGAAAAAGATCTTCAAAGAATGTTGCATCCCTAGACTCCATAATGGTGTTGGGATCAATACCTTGGACATCTAATTTGATAATTAAAAACCTATATGCAAAACTATGTCTAGCATACCCAGTGAACATTGCATCTACTGTGTTAGAACTTTGTTTTTTTCCCTTAATTTTTGGAACATTAACCTTTGAAGATAATCCCAAGCTCTAAAGAAATTAATATTGTGTATTCTATTCTTCCAGAGTTCATATGGTGTCTTGTTAGGTCCCTTAAATAACACTCTATTCAAGATAAAACAGGATGCAGATATTGCTTTCCCCCCGCCATTGCTCAGGTAGGCTAGAACTAAAGAGTATGTATTTGATCATATCTACTAAGGCTCTATTTTTTCTTTCAGAAACACCATTGGATTGATGAGAATATGGAGCAGTTTCGTCACGTATAATATCATTCTTCTCACAGTATTGAACTAATTGATTAGACGAGTATCAGATCTGATAATTTTATTTTTCTCTCAAATTGGTTTCAACTTTAGTTTATAGATGACAAATTTACTAAAAGATTCATCATTTATTTTCATCAAGTAAACATAACAAAATTTAGATATATCATCTATAAAAGTAATGAAGTATTTATTACTACATTTAAAAGAGACACCATTTAAATAACATCAATCACTATGAATTATTCAAGTAGTGGCGAACTTCTTATAATAGATTTAAATGGCTTTCTAGGCTATTTCGATTGAACACATTAAACATTTTTCATTCAAACCAACAAGAAATTTAGGAATTATCTCTAAATCTATCGTTCTTTTGACATTATGATGATTAACATGACCTAATCTACATGCCACATTGAAGAGGAATATGTAGAATATGAAATTTATTATTAAAATCAGTTTTTTCTTCTACATTGTTTTGAACATTAATTACAAACAAACCACCACTTACATAACCTTTCTCCACAAATGACCCATATTTAGTTACAATAACTTTATTGGATGGAAATTACAATATGTAGCCTGTATATTGGATGGAAATTACCCATTGTCACTTTCATGCCGCTTGTATCCTATATGTGGTTAGAAGTGACAAGACATTGGCTCTTGTGTCTACTATCCAAATAGTAGCACTATACGCCAGATAAACTTGGGGACTAATGGTTACATACTGTTCATTGGTTCCAACATAGTCAATTCCAGAAAGCACCATATGATCTTGGTTGTTCGTTGCCTTGATTTTTCCTCTTTTTATAGCAACATTTTTTGGCCAAGTGACCCAATTCGTTACAGTTAAAGCAAATGGGTCTTTTATCATCTCTGCTGATATAATAAGACTTTGATTTCAAATTGTTTCCATAGCTAGTTCTACTCTTATTGAATTTAGACTTCTAGTGTAATGGGTTCTTATGCATTCTATGGCCTTCTACAAAGTTTGCTTTAGATTGAAAATCAAAAACCAATGGTAGGACAAGATCATATTCCAAGTGTTGTTCCTGAATCCTAATGGTAGAGATTAAGGTTTCCCATGGTCATATCTTCAATCTTATATTTAAGAGATAGGCCAAAATTCTTCCATAAAGGAGATAACTTGTCTATTATACAATGAACTTGCAAACGTTCAGTAATACGCATTCCCTGTTTGCTCAAGAAATTGACTCGTGGTGTACTTATCTATTTTGCCATCTTGTACACCATATTTCTTATGAAGAGCACTCCAAATATCTATGGCAGATTTAATATGTAGGCAAACATAAAAAAGTGTATCACTTCAATGATTTAAAATCATACATCTACACAAATGATCTTTTTCTGCACTTATTTGCAATTCAACATTACGTGTAGGCTCATGTGAATCATCAAAAAGAGAATCATTTTCAATAATAAAATATAATCCATGCATTGTAAGAAAGATTTTCATCTTTTCTTGTCAACGCTTAAAATTGACTCCAAATTTCTCAGGTGCAATAGGTTCATTTGAAGTCATGGTGGTAACCAATCAATTAACACACACCTCTAATTTAACAAAGAGAAAGAATATACTCTAAGATTGTTGGAAATATTTTGAATAATAAATTATCTATGTGCAAATGCTTTGTAAACTAGAGAACATGTAATGTAACAAGCAAATTAGAAAGAAATGACTCAATGTTGAGGTATGTTGTGATGAATTCTTTACTTAGAGTAGATTTCGCCAAATTTACTCATGCACTAGATTTCTTGGCAGTCTACTTCTAAGATACAATGTCGGTTCTCGTTAATCTTCTTATCGGTGCACACAAATAGAGATCGTCGAACCTAATATAAAATAGCCAAAGCCCAAGGAAAGAGAAAAGAATGAGGAAATGATTCTCTAGTTTTGTAGAGAATTTTCAGTAAATAAATTTGGGGGTGGGGTTTCCTATTATAGAGAATGAAAGAACATTTGTGAAATGTTACAACTTATTTAAATAAAATGATACTTGTGAAAAGTCACAACTTATTTAAATGAAATTGTACTTGTAAAAAATACAATTAGAATGAATGGGCACTTTTGGGAAGTCGCAACTTCTCAAATATTAGAGAATATCTTGAAAATATTTCTAATTTGCCAAAGGGTACAACCCTTTGTTTGGTTGGCAAGCGGTTAAGGCTCATATTTCCAAGAAGCATACATTGGTTCAAGTTACAATGACATCTTATTATTTAAATCTAGACAACCAAATCAATGCATTAAACAATGGTAATGGTTCACAATATTTTTTACTTAACATTAAATATTTTGATCATTTTAAGTTTAAAAACCAACAAGAAAACTGTAGAGAGAAATACTACTCAAAAATGGTACTTAAAAGGAACCCCAAAGAGAGATCAAACAACATTGTAGATGACAAACAAACAAAATTTAAGTAACAACACTATAATTCAAACGCGATATGAGAAAATTACTAGCCGAGCAATTGAAACTGAAGCCGAGATAAGTGGAGGTTTGGTTCCAAAATAAAAGAGCAAGGTAATGTTTAATTATTCATTAATGAATTTTCGCATTATGTTGCAATCACTACAAGAAATGTGAGCTTTTGTGACCAATGAATAACGAAAAAAATATTATTTGCGACTAATTTTAGCTATAAATAGTCATTTTGCTGAAATTAACTGACTACAAAAAATCATTTTTCTTGTAGTGAATAATTTTGTAATAATTTTGTTAGGTGCGCCGTAGAAGTTGCAGGAGACAAATGAAGTTAGAGTTGTTCTGAATAGGAGATTAGGGTTAAGTTGATATATATATATATATATATATATATATATGGGAGTCCTTTTATCAAATGTTAGGGTTATTCTTGTCTTTATGCTTGTTAATGGATCGGTTATTTTAAGTTGGGTCAATTACTATGCATGTTATGTTAGTGGGCTTAATTGCCGAGTATGTGGGGTCCAGTTCAGTTATTTAATGAGCAATGCTAGGGATCTCTATTTTCGTATCTCTACTTAAGGATTCCTACTTGAGACATTTTTTTTAGTTTTTTATTTTACATATTTTTATATAAGTATTTTAAAACAGTGTTATGTTTTTTTTTATATTTTTAAAAAATGGTTTAAGATGTTGAAAAAATCATATAAATAAAACATACATCTTAAAACACTTAAATTTTTAATTTTTTTACATGATTTTTTTAACATATTAAAAAAAATTTTAAAAATATAAAAAAATCATAACATTGTTTTAAAACACTTATATAAAAATCATGTAAAATTAAAAACTAAAAAAAAGTCCCAAGTAGGAATTCCCAAGTAGGTATCCGAAAATAATAATCACAAAGTAGGGATCCCTAACATTTTTCTTATTTTATTTGGTTGGAGTCATGGGCTACATTCTATCATGTAGTCCATAGCGGTTATGAGTGACTTGTAATTTTGTTTAAGTGCATGTTTGGGATTGCGGTGGATAATATTGTTTTTAACTTAAAACTTATAGTTTAAAACTTAATATAATAAGTTTTACGATTAAAAAGTCATTTACGGTTTGTGATCCATATGTTGATTAAAACTCCAATTTAGTACTTTTTTAAAAAAATTTGATTTTTAGCTATTTTTAACTAACTAAAGCCATTTTAATAAAATTATCAAACATGTCATTTTTTCTTTAAATGTATTTTTAATTGCTTAAAAATATTTTTTAAACCTCGGAACATAATCTCAAACAAGTTCTAAATACACATGATATGAATGAAAATAGGGAAGGAATTACAAGTAAACAGTTCTTGGAGGGTGACTCCTCGAAAAGCTTTGCATTCTCAATTCTCAGCCTTAACAAATTTAAGGGAAGAAATCAATGCGCTAGAATCAAGTTGAAGCAAACAGAAGTAGATTGTGAATTCTTGAAGAAATGCTGTGAAAGTCTCGGCGGTGAGAATAGAAGATTGAAGGAAGAATCATCTTTGTATATTCAACTCCAAAAGGCTGCGACTCTTTAGAATGTGCCCGTCGTGTGAGAAAAATATCCTCAAAGCTAATGATCAAGGGAAGAACGTGGCCATCTTCGATTTAGTCCGAAAGTACAAGAAATTGCAGAGCGGGTTTGGTGCTTCGTGTCTTGCAAACTAACGCTACGTTTGAATCTCAATAAATTTTGAGAAATTTTGAGAATGTTTGAGAATATCTGTGAATAATATGCGTAGAAAGTGAAAGAATTTTGTGGATCCTATTAAAAATATTTTAAGTTGTTTGGAAGTGTAAAATATTTTGAAAATATTTTGAAATAAATAATATTGTAAAAACCATGGGTCCCACTAATAGATGATCTTTTAAAATATTAATATTTTATTCCAAAATTTTTTTTTAAAAAAAAAGTTAGACAAATCCCGTTAGAAGTCACTGTAGCCGAAGTCGTGCAGGTGCGTGGGCGGTGGTGCCAGCCTTTCCGGCGACGAGATTTTAGGGAGTTGGTCATCGGCGTGAGTGGAGTCCGGTGATGTCGGCGGTGTCGTCATTAGTGGCCGGCGGTAGGTCGAAGAAACCCATAAATGCCAAAACTCATTTTCGACATTGGGTCACGCGTGGGAGATATCGACAGTAGTGGCCAACGGTGGGATCGTCTAGAGAGGTTTGACAACGTGAGAGGATACCGGTGATGCCGACGGTATCGTCATTGGTGGCCGGCGGTAGGTCAAATCTTAAAGTTACCAACGCTTTTATTGAAGACCATTGTAGCAGGAAAAAAAATAATAAAATATTATTTGAAATTTTTTTTATTTAATTTAAATAAGAGGAAAAGCAGGAAATAGATTAATATATGTTTAAATTCTTTAAAATGTGTTTGGGAGCTGAGTTTCTCCAACCGTACGAAAAACTTTGGGAATTCTTGAGGAATATTGTACATCCAAACCTGGGCTAATTCTCAGATTCAAGCTAATTGATTCATACCCATATATAGGTGCGAGAGGTGGGCGAGGGGGTGGTTTTAGGTCCGAGAGGTGGGCGAGAGATTGGCGAGAGATGGGCTAGGGGCTTTGGAGATTTGAGTGTGTGAGGGGCTGCGTGGGGCTGTAAGTGAGAGAGGTGGAGCGAGCGGCCAATGGGGAACGAAGAGATCTGAGTGTGAGAGGGGGAGCATGGTTTCTTGGGGCGTGGTCACATTGTATTTCAAATGAAAAGCTTACATGGTACTAATTTATTGGAAGGCTGATTTCTAGTGGAGGACGGACGCACCGATTATAAGATTTATTCATTAGACAATATATAATAATATTCATTTAATCAAATGGGTCATAATTTAATACCTTGAGTGATACGAAACGACTTGCTCAACCTATTTAATAATTATGGACGTAACTCATTTAACCTGTTTGAATTAATCTCTGTTCAATCGTCGTTATCTTTTAAAGCGTCAATCATATGATGGTGTTTCGAGTTTTTTTTTTTTGAGTTTTTAATATTGTGACCATGTAACAAGTTATTTTTATACTACATTATTTTATTAAGGTGATTGCTACGTTTGTAACAGACTTTCTTTTTGCATAGATCGCACTTTTTTAAGGAACAAAATAAGACTAACTATTTAAAAGTAAAAAATGTATATCGTATAAATAAAATATCATGAAGGTTATTAAAATAAGCATAGAGGTTGTTTAAAGGGAAAAACTGAAGTCGCTACGCTCTTTTAAGCAAGCATATATAGTATAACACAAAGGCTTGCTGTTTGATGGAAACATAGGCTTTCATGTGCTTACCAAAGGCCTTTAGAATATTAGCTTTCGTTTCATACAAAATCAATACAAATGTAAAATTTGATGTATTTATTTAAAATATATTTTTATTAGATTCATCAAATAAAATTATGAGAAGTTTTGAATTACAGTAAGTTTATTTCATCTTTCAAAAATGAAGGCTTATTATTTATCCATCAAAATAATTTTGTATTATTTTTTAATATTTATTAGATGAATAAATTATAAAAGTCAAATCCCTACGACTTTTGAGATATTGCTCTACTCCGGGGATTTCGGAGGTAGTTAAAAACAATTTTCTACTATTTTTTCTTCTCTCATGTGCGAGGTGAAGGCTCTCTTTCCTTATTCCTTTGGGTAAGGAGATATTCAATCTCTACGCATTGTGGAAATTGTTGGGATCAAGTAACAATCAACACTCGCACTCCAAATAAAAACAAGGGTTTAACATGGTTCGACAAATGTCTACGTCCACAGAGAAAAAAACTTTATTATTAAATAGTAGAATACAGAGAATATTACAGAGGAGGATAACACTCAACTCAACTCAACTTTCTCTTCTCTCAGAGCTCACACAGGCTCTCACTTTCTCTTTCACAGCTCTTTATGTTTAGAGCTTCTGCACCATTTGCATATCTTTTTACTCAAGACTTCATCTCTTTTTATAAAAGAACATTGAGCTATATGCAGCCTCCATTCTTGACAAAAGGAGTATGCAGCCTCCATCTTGATGAATTCAGATTGCCAAATTCTTCAGTCGGTGCCTGCATTTAAGTCCAGCAATTTTTGCTGACTTCCTACGTACACAACCAACATATCTTGGTTGATTTGGTTGGTGTTGACATTTCTAACAATCTCCCTCTTAACACCAAACGGAGGATATCCTAACACCTTTTAGTTCAAGGTACATAACCTCGCTATGTCTCTACATAGCTCAAGTTTTTCGTGTGTGACTACCTTCGTTAGCATGTCTGAAGGATTCTCTTTTGTATGGATCTTTACAATCTTCAACAGCTGCTGCTCCATTACCTCGCGTATCCAATGATAGCAAATATCAATGTGCTTTGTGCGGGAGTGATACATTGAATTTTTACTCAGGTCAAAAGCACTCTGACTATCACAGTAGACTTTGTACTCTTTTTGATTGATTCCCATTTCTTGAAGAAACCGTTTTAGCCATAACATTTCCTTGCCTGCTTCCACTATAGCAATGTACTCTGCTTCCGTTATGGATAAAGCCACACATTTCTGCAGTCTGGACTTTCATAATACAGCTCCACCTGCAAATGTGTAAATGTATCCTCATGTAGATTTCCTTCCATCAAGATCACCTGCTATATCAGCATCTGTATAGCCATTCAAGACTGGGTTAGCTCCTCCGTAGCAAATACACAGTTTTGACGTACCTTTGAGGTACTTGAGAATCCATTTTACTGCTTTCCAATATTCTTTCCCTGGATTGGAAAGAAAACAGCTCACATCTCCAATAGCGTGAGCGATGTTAGGTCTCGTACTCACCATAGCATACATAAGACTTCCTACTGCTGAAGAGTAGGGTACTGCATCCATTTCTTGAGCCTCTTCTGCTGTTGAAGGACACAAACTCTTGCTAAGTTTGAAGTGACTAGCCAGTGGAGTACTGACTGGCTTTGCTTTATCCATGTTGAACTTTTTCAGTATTTATTCAACATTCTTTTCTTGTGATAGCCATAGCTTCTTTTTCTTTCTGTCACGAGTGATCCTCATGCCCAAAATCTGCTGGGTAGCTCCTAAGTCTTTCATATCAAAGACTTTGGAGAGATCCACCTTTAGCTTCCTGATGATGGATGGATCTTTTCCAATAATCAGCATGTCGTCAACATAGAGCAGTAACATCACGAAGTCACCTTCTGAAAGTATCTGGATGTAAACACACTGATTTGCAGAGGTTCTCTTGTAGCCATGACTCACCATGAATGAGTCAAACTTCTTGTACCACTGTCTAGGAGTTTGCTCCAAACGGTAAAGGCTCTTTTCCAACTTGCAGACCAAATGTTCTTTTCCAGGAACTCGGAAGCCTTCTGGCTGCTCCATGTAAATCTCCTCATCAAGGTTGCCGTGAAGAAATGTTTTCTTCACATCCATCTGTTCAAGTTCCAAATCAAGACTCAAATCCGAGTATCACTCGAATTGAAGTCATTTTCACAACAGGTGAGAATATTTCATTAAAGTCAATTCATTTCTTCTGCTGGAATCCTTTGACGACAAAGCGAGTTTTGTACTTCACCTGCTTGCCATCATTTTTTAGCTTGAACACCCATTTGTTTCTCAGTGCTCTCTTATCCTTCGGAAGTTTTACCAATTCATAAGTATGATTCTTCTGTAATGAATTCATCTCATCCTGCATAACCTGCATCCATTTGTCGCTATCTAGATGGGAAATTGCCTCTTGGAAGTTCTCTGGCTCCCCCTCATCTGTAAGAAGAACATAATCTGATTCTGGATATCTTCGAGACGGAATCAACAATCGTCCTCTAGATGATCTATCCGGTTAAAGCTCATTTATTGGAGGATCATCTGCCAACTGTGCAGGTTCCAATGGAGAAGGAAAATGCTCCCCCTGCTCAATGCTTGTTCCTCCATTGTCAGCTTCCTCTTCTTCTTCTGGGGAACCTTCCTGCCTGTCTTCAGTGTTTGAGGCAGACTGAAGTGGTGGTAAACTAAAGGTTGGTTCTTAAGCACTTGTAGTTGTTTCTTCTGATCCTATAACGTTGTCATGCAACTGATTTTCATGGAACACAACATCCCTACTTCTGATGACCTTCTTTGCTTTAGGATCACATAATCTATATCCAAATTCCTCATCTCCATAGCCTATGAAGATACACGGAGTAGACTTTTCATCAAGCTTCTGTCTTTTCTCCTTGGATATATGTGCAAATGCTTTGCACCCAAATACTCTTAGATGAGAGTATGATATCTTGCGGTCTGACCACACCATCTTTGGAACTTCAAATTGTAGCGGAATTGATGATGTTCTATTAATCAGGTAACAGGTTGCTTTAACTACTTCACCCCAGAACGACTTAGGCAACTTTGTCATACTCAGTTCTTTCCACAATGGTCCGGTTCTTTCCACAATGGTCCGGTTCATTCGTTTGGCTACACTATTGTGTTGTGGGGTATATGAGACAATTTTCTCATGTCTGATGCCATGACTGGAGCAATATTATTTGAACTCTCGAAAAGTGTATTCTCCTCCATTATCTGTCCTCAAGCATTTTAGATTCTTGCCTGTTTCTCTTTCTACCATGGCATGGAAGTTTTTGAATTGATCAAAAACTTGATCCTTCCTCTTCAAGAGAAATACTCACACCTTCCGTGAAGAATCATCAATAAAAGTAACAAAATATAAGTTACCTCCCAGCGATTTGACTTCAAAAGAACCGTAAACATCAGAGTATATTAAACTCAACAACTCTGATCTCTTTCCAGCAGATGTCTGGAACGAAACTTTGTGTTGTTTCCCAAACAAACAAAATTCACAAGGGTTAAGTGCAATATTTTTGTTTATTGCAATAAATGCTTTCTTTGCCAACGTGAATAACCCTTTCTCCCCCATGTGGCCAAGTCTTTGGTGCCACAAATTTGATGATGCCTCGTCTTCAACAATATTGAGGCTATTAGCGCATATCTTTGCATTGGTTTTGTACAAAGTGCCACAAATATGTCCATGAGCAAACACCATTGCTCCTTTCTTCAGTTTCCAAGAACTGTTGTTAAAGATACTTTCATAGCCCTGTTGATCAAGGGCTCTCCCAGATATCAAGTTTAGTCAGAGATCTAGTACGTGTCGGACGTCCTTTAACATTAACGTACAATCAACGTTAGTCCTTATTCTGACATCTCCTATACCCATAATATTTGAGAAACTTGAATTTCTGTACCGAAGTCTCCTATTTTGTAAGTACTGAAGAAATCTTTACAAGAAGTGGCGTGGTAAGAAGCTGCAGTATCTATTACCCACTCTGTTTCTTGACTTGCAGCATGCAAGCAAGATTCTTTATTAAAGGAAAGAAATGCACAATCTCCAGGAAGTGTCACTGAGATTTCACCTTCTTCCTGCTTTGCTTAACTGCTGGAATGGTTCTGCTCCCGTTGCAGCTTCCGGCACTCTTTTCTGAAGTGACCCTCTATACCACAATGAAAGCACTTTCCCATCTTCTTTCGCTGATCACCGCGACTCCGAGATCTACTTCTGCTTTTACTCCAGTTCCTTTCTCGGTTTCTTCCTCTATTATGTCTTTGTTGCCTTCCTTCAGTTACAAAGGCATTTGACTGATCTCCCCCTGCCTCTTTTCTTCTATTCTCTTCATTAAACAAGGCATCTATCACCATTGACGTGGTGAGTTTTCCATCTGGAACCGAATTGCTAAGTGTGACCATTAGCGTTTTCCAGCTATCTGGCAAGGAACTGAGAAGTAGTAGAGCCTGTTCTTCATCTCCAATCTTGAGATCAACAGTCGCAAGCTGATTTACGAGATTCTGGAACTCGTTTGTGTGTTCGGCCACTGAGATGCCGCTTTTAAGCTTTAGCTTGATAAGGCGTCTCAGCAACAGTGCCTTGTTCCGAGCGGTTTTCGACTGGTACATGTTTTCCAACTTTTGCCACAGTTGATAACCATCCGTTTCCTGTATAATATGATGAAAAATACTATGGTCAATCCATTGCCGGATTTGACCAATAGTTTTCTTGTTCATCTTTTGCCAATCTTTTCCGTCACATCGACTGGTTTTACGCTTTTTTCTTCAATTAGATCAAATAGATTTTTACAATTCAAGAGATCTTTCATCCGAGGTCTCCATAGTACATAGTTTGTAGCTATTAATTTGATCATTCCACCTGTTCCGAAATCCTCCATTGATTCGACCTTGACTTTTGCCTTGAATAGCTTTTTCTCAATGTTCGGAGTTGAATCTCAACAAATGGAGCCTACCGTTGCGTCCGAAACGGTGGAAAACTTTAGAAACGACTCTAGTCTCGTTCCAAAAGATCAAAATTGCATCAAATATACACAAAAATGAAATCAGAGTATTCCTTGTCAGAAACGGAATATTCTTTGCCATATTCTACCGGAATATTCCTTGCCGTCGTTGGAATATTTCCACCGGAACAATTGCCGGCTATCCGGGTCAACAATTGGGTCAGCTTGGGTCGAGTATCGGATTGGACCGACCAGGCGCGTGCACTCCATGCGTCTTCAACCTCTGGAGCGCGTGGTGAGAATGGGCTTCACTCTCCGAACTTCAGGCGGTGCGTAGGGGCGCATGCGGTAGCTTTTGGGCTTCTGGCTTACACCGTTGGTCTTCTGTAGTTGAGACGAACACTTTGGTATGCTCAAATCACAGAACCGAGCAACCTACCAGAATCGATTTTTCAAGAAAAAAATTTTTCCCAACAAAACGCTCTGATACCACTTGTTGGGATCAAGTAACAATCGACACACGCACTCCAAATGAAAACAAGGGTTAATGTGGTTCGGCAAATGCCTACGTCCACAGAAAAAGAACTTTACTATTAAATAGTAGAACACAGAGAATATTACAAAAGAGGATAACACTCAACTCAACTCAATTCTCTCTTCTCTCTAGGGGTGAACAAAAAACCCGGAAACCCGACCCGACCGATAACCCGACCCACTATCGACCCGAAATACTCGACTCGATAGGCTGAAAACGGAAATGATTATTTCGATACCGTTACCGACTTGCTACTGAATACCCGATAAGCCATTTTACATAGGTCGAAAACCGTGAACATATTTGTTCCTTTCGTTTGATTTCTTCGCCCTTATCATTTGATTTCCTTTCGTGAACATATTTGTTCCTTCAGTCCTCTCCCTCACCGATTTTATCTCTCGCTCGATTTTGCTCAGATCTATTCACATATGAGCAACAAAGCTCAAAGTATCACCCTATCTTCAACCAAATCATGCACTGAGTAAATAGAGATCACGATCCTCGCTCGATCAACGAAGCTCATGTGGACCAGGATCGATCAATTTGCTTCAAAGCCCCCTTTCTCGCTCGATTCTCTCTTCACGATTGCTCATCTCCGAATCTCAAATTGTCCCTCTCTTTCGCCGATTGTTCTCTCTAGCCGAAGGTAAGGAACTGGTTGATTATGATTTTCTAACAACAGAAGAAATACAAAGAGAGAGAGAGAAGCTTACGAGGATGTCGAGATCATCGCGAATGGGGGCTGTCAAGATCATCGGAGAGGCAGTTGAGGTCGCCAACAGGCGAGAAGAAAAATAAACCCTTTATGTTCTGACCTGGGCATTAGCCGTAAGTTTTAGATCCTTTTGTCTTTCTGATTTATTTGGTTGTGATTTTGATCGAATCCTGGAAATGGCAAGACAAAGGTGGATTGAAAAGTTAGAATCAAGGCAATTTTTGTAGAGTGTTGTGATTGTGCTTAAATTGGAGTTGTGTTTGTGCTCATATTTGTGGGGATGGGATCTGATCCGTTGCTTGTTTCTGATCTTTCGATGTTGTCCACACTACCCTAAATTCGTTGCTCTTCCGGTGTTTGTTAGAAAAGAAAAGAAAAGAAAAGAAAAGAAATGAGGAAAAATAAAAAGTAGTCTGGCGAGATCAAACGGGTCGGAATACCCGTTTATGATAATCGGGTATTCGGCTTATCGGATTAACGGGAGATGTTGATATCGGGTCGGGTCGGAAATTGTTGCTATCGGGTCGATCGGGTCGGGTGACCACCCTTGCTTCTCTCAGATCTCACACAGGCTTTCACTTTCTTTTTCATAGCTCTTTATGTTTAGAGCTTCTGCACCCTTTGCATATCTTTTTCACTCAAGACTGTTGGAAAATTTTGATAAAGGAAAGAGAATCCGAAGATTTATCAAGGCTTTGAGGCGTATGATAATACTATCTGACCTCTTTATCTCGGTCTGATTCTCGCTCGAGTGATAGTCGAGCGAGATTGCAACGGTAAATTCACGAACCTCTTTGGTTGAGATGCATCTGTCCTTTCAGATGACGCATTCATTCAATTTCACGCTCGAGCGAAACGTCGAGCGAATATCTAGCGAGATCACTGCCTGATTCTCGCTCGAGCGGTATATCGAGCGAAGTCTCGGCCTCGCCCTCGCTCGAGCGACATATCGAGCGAGAATCAAGCAAAGTCTCGACCTCAAGTTCAATTCTCAACCATTTCCACATATTTCATCCCTTCAACTTTATATATATTACAACCTATTCCAACAATCCCCCACTAAGTTGTAATTTATATAATTAAAATTCTGTTTCACTATTGATATTATCTCTCATAAACGAATGTATCTTTCGATTTAAACATTCCCTTAGTGTAATTGGTTCAAGGTTATGAAAAGTAATTGGTGGCCTAGGCTTAAACCAAAACTTTTTCATTCAGAACCGGAACCAAAACACAAAAGATAATATATATTTTTCAATAGAATTTCACAATTTTTAGCACTATTATGGCCTTGTGCTACAACTTGGTTTAATGAACATTTACAAGAGACAAATCTAGATCTCTTGTTAAAGCGCCACCACTTCTATATTCATATAGGCGAAGTTCCTCTTAAGTCTCCGTTACCAAGACACTTCTAAATTTAAACTTCGTTAAGAGTGTAACTCATCATCTTCAACGTAACAGTCAAGCACTTTCCATCCTGAATGAGACTTTGTTATTGCAGTGCTTTACTAATCACAAATCAGTAACTTGTTTTTACCCATTAAACTCTTTTAAGAAAATCTTAAGAGTTGGGTTACCATTACTGATGATTCTCTTAAAATGGATTTGGTCCCATACCAATGGATGTGATCCTTACTAGTTCTTGCGATAAACTTTTAGTAAAAGGATCTGCCAAGTTACAACTTGACCTCACATTAACAATCGTTATGATCCCATTAACTACTAATTGTCTAACATAATCATGTCTCAAACTTATATGTCTAGACTTTCCATTATACACTTTATTGTATGCTCTAGACATAGTAGTTTCACTATCACAATGCGGAGAAATAGCTGGCATAGGTTGTGGCCACAACTCTATTTCTAATAATATATTCCTAAGCCATTCTGCTTCTTTCCCCGCTGCTGCTAAGGTTATAAACTTTGATTCCATTGTGGAATGAGAGATACATGTCTGTTTCTTAGATGCCCATGAAACAGCACCCCCACCAAGGGTAAATATCAAACCTGTCGTGGATTTATTATCACTAATGCTAATGATCCAACTAGCATCAAAATATCCTTCAAGAACCGCTAGAAACTTCGAATAAAAAAGTCCTAAACCAATTGTCCTTTTTAAATATCCAAGGACTCTATCAATTGCTTTCCAGTGGATTACACCAGGACAACTAGTGTATCTTGAAAGTTTGCACACAGTAAAAGCAATATTTGGTCTAGTACAATGCATAGCATACATCATACTACCAATTGCACTAGCATACTCCAGTTGTGCTACTGCTCTTCCATAATTCTTATCCAACTTGACACTAGAGTCAAAAGGTGTATTAGCTTCTTTTTATTCCTAAATGATTGAACTTAAGAAGCACTTTCTCAATTTAGTGAGATTGACACAACGCATAACCATCGCTATGCTTCTTCACGTTAATACCTAAAATGGTATCAGCTTCATTAAGATCTTTCATTTTGAACTTTGAAGTCAAGTACTTCTTTGTTTCACAAATACCTTCCAAATTAGTACCAAAAATTTGCATGTCATCAACATAAAGACAAACAATAACACCATATTTTTCAGTGAAATTGAATGAATGCGTCGTCTGAAAGGACAGATGCGTTTCAACCAAAGAGGTACGTGAATTTACCGTTGCAATCTCGCTCGAATAGTCGCTCGAGCGAGAATCAGACCGAGATAAAGAAGTCAGACAGTATTATCATACGCCTCAAAGCCTTGATAAATCTTCGGATTCTCTTTCCTTTCTCAAAATTTTTCAACAATTTTAAGACGATATTTCAATGGAAGGAGGTTAAGAATCCGCTACTTTCAAAGTAATGAATCAAGATTTTGTGAAGTTAGACAGATTCAATGGCTCTAACTTTACTTGTTGGTAAGACAAGATGAAATTTCTTCTGACTCGCTGAAGATCTTCTATGTTCTGGATCCAAGTTTGGAGCCAATTCCTGCATCAACTCCAGAAGATTCTGAAACTGTCAAGGCATTGAGGAAGAAATGAGAGGAGGATGAGTTGGTCTGCAGAGGTCACATTCTTATCACTCTCTCTGATCGATTATATGATTTATTCACTGCTATGAAATCACCTATGGAAATATGGAATGCTCTTGAAACGAAGTATAAGACAGAAAAATTGGGTACTGATAAATTTATTATTTTGAAGTACTTTGAATTTAAAATGGTGGATAATCTGTCTGTGTTGGACCAAATGCATGAGTTGCAAGTCTTGGTCAATAAACTTCGTGATTTCTCCATTGTCATTCCTGAATCATTTCAAGTGGGAGCAATTATTGCGAAACTCCCACCAAGTTGGAATAATTACAGGAAGAAGCTTCTGCATATGACAGAAGAACTTACTTTAGAACAAATTGAAAAGCATCTACAAATTAAAGAGGAGAGTAGAATTCGTGATGATAGTCATTTTGATATTAAAGTAAATGTGAACAATGTGCAAAAGGGTGATGAAAAGAAAAAGAATTTTCTTAAACCTAAGAAGGGAAACACCTTCAAAAAGAATTCTTCTACCGATAAAATGAAGAAAAATAGGCAATGTTTCAACTGTGGAAAGAAAGGCCATTATATTCGTGAGTGCAAATTCTTGAAAAACAAGAAGAAAGATGATGACAGCAGTTCAAATGTTGCAAATGCAATTGAGGAAATTGTTGCGATGGTAGAAGAAATGGAGATTGGAATGATAACAGAAGTGCATCTTGCTTCGACTGCAAATAATTCTGATTGGTGGTTTGATTCCGGTGCTACAGTGTATGTGTGCAATGATAAAGTACAATTCAAGAATTATGTTGAGACTACTGAAAGTGAACAAATTCTTGTGGGGAATCACAATACAATCAAAGTTCATGGAAAAGGAAATGTAGAGATGCAACTTACTTCTGGAAAGAAACTTGTACTCACTAATGTTTATCATGTTCCAGAAATTAAGAAGAACCTTTTGTCTGCCAATTTACTATGTAAAAAGGGCATTAAGGCTGTCCTTGAGTCTGACAAATTAATTTTGTCTAAAAATGGTGTATTCGTAGGCAAAGGATATTCTTGTGATGGGATGTTCAAACTCAGTATTATTATTAATAAAGAAGTTACAAATTCTGCTTATATGCTTGATTCTTTTTCAGTGTGGCATGGTCGTTTAGCACATTTGAATTTTAAATACATGAAATACATGTCAAAGCATGGCTTGATAGATTACAAAAATGTAGTAGACTTGAAATGTGAAATTTGTATTCAAGCAAAAAATGACTAAGAAACCTTTTCCTATTGCTAACAGAAATTCACAAATATTAGAACTTATTCATTCTGATATTTGTGAGTTAAATGGTATTTTAACTATAGGAGGAAGAAGATATTTTATTAAATTCATAGATGACTTCTCTAGATATACTGTTGTGTATTTAATGAGGAGTAAGGATTAGACCTATAACATGTTCATTCGGTATAAATCAGAAGTAGAAAATCAAAAGGAAAAGAAGATTAAAATTCTTAGAACAGATAGAAGTGGAGAATATTTCTCACATGAATTTTCTAGATTCTGTGAAGAGTATGGGATTATACATGAAATGACCTCACCTTACACACCACAACAAAATGGATTGGCAGAACGGAAAAATAGGACTATTGTAGATATGGTTAATGCTATGATTCAAAGTGCAAAATTGCCTCTTAATGTGTGGGGAGAGGCATTATTGACAGTATGCCATATACATAATAGAATACCATCTAAGAAACTACAAGTTTCACCTTATGAATTCTGGAATGGAAGAAAACCAAATTTAAGTTATCTTAAAGTGTGGGGGTGTCTAGCTTTTTACAGAGTTACAGATTTAAAGAGGACTAAATTAGGACCAAGAGCATTAAAAAGTGTGTTTGTTGGATATGCTGAAAATTCCAAGGCATATAGGTTGTTGGACTTGAGTTCAAATATTATAGTAGAATCAAGAGATGTTGAATTTATTGAAAATAAATTTAAAAGTGATTCTGAATTAATATTAGAACCCAATCAAACTAAAAGTTCTGACTCTGACTTGAATAAATCTCTTGATAAAATTAAGAGAAAGTCTTTGGATTTGCCAAAAGCGCAAAGGAAAAGTCAGAGAATTAGAAAAAAAAAGAATTTTGGTCTTGATTTTGTATAAACTCTTGCCTTAGTTTTCCTTATGGAAGGAGACTTAAACACAATTCTTAACAAAATACCCATTGTCCTAAACATGGAGGATAATCCAAAAAGTTTTAAAGAAGCTTTGACTTCTAGAGATGCAGCCTTTTGGAATGAAGCAATAAATGATGAGATGGACTCAATATTATCTAATAATACTTGGGTACTAGTAGACTTACCTCCAAACTCAAAGGCTATTGGCTGCAAATGGGTATTAAGAAGGAAGTACAATATTGATGGTACTGTTCATACCTTTAAACCAAGATTGGTTGCCAAAGGTTTTAGTCAAAAACAAGGTATAGACTATTTTGACACCTATGCTCCAGTAGCGAGAATTACATCAATTCGTGTACTTATTGCTCTTGCATCCATATATGATCTACTTGTGCATCAAATGGATGTAAAAACTGATCCTCGCTCAATATGTCGCTCGAGCGAGGGCGAGGCCAAGACTTCGCTCGATACTTGCTCGATATACCGCTCGAGCGAGAATCAGACAGTGATCTCGCTAGATATTCGCTCGACGTTTCGCTCCTGTGTGAAATTGAATGAATGCGTCGTCTGAAAGGACAGATGCGTCTCAACCAAAGAGGTACGTGAATTTACCGTTGCAATCTCGCTCGACTAGTCACTCGAGCGAGAATCAGACCGAGATAAAGAGGTCAGACAGTATTATCATACGCCTCAAAGCCTTGATAAATCTTCGGATTCTCTTTCCTTTCTCAAAATTTTCCAACAAGTTTAAGACGATATTTGCCCCCACTCACAAAGAGTTTGCTAATAGGTTTCTAGCAAATCGTCCCCAGGATACAACAAAGCCTTAAATTCTACAAATAGCAATTTTGTAGAATTCCTAGAGTTACTATTGAAAATGACAGAAATAGAGGGAGATTAATTATGAACACCCTTAGACGTGTCTGTCATGACTATATTTATAAAGAGTAAAGAGATATGTGTGAAAAATCACGTCTGGAGGAAGATTACGGTTTTTCGCTCGAGCGAGATGTCGAGCGAGGATCGAGCGAAGTTACTGTCTCAAGTTCAATTCTCAACCATTTCCACACATTTCATCCCTTCAACTTTATATATATTACAACCTATTCCAACAAAGACTTCATCTCCTTTTATAGGAGAACGTTGAGCCATATGCAGCCTCCATTCTTGACAAAAGGAGTATGCAGCCTCCATCTTGATGAGTTTAGATTGACAAATTCTTCAGTCGATACCTGCATTCAAGTCCAGCAATTTTTGCTGACTTCCAACATACACAACCAACATATCTTGGTTGATTTGGTTGGTATTGACATTTCCAACAGGAATTAGTACGGAGAATCTTCAAGAGGCGTTGGCTAAAATTAGTTTGAATGAAGTAGAAAGACAAGAGATTGATGTTGAGGACGATGATTTGGGAGATTTTCAGAATTCTGTTGAACATTGTCTTTACTAGCCTGTGTGAGAAGTTTATATTTCCAATGGCTTATCCTGCTCCTTACCCTATCCAAAATTTGATTAAAAGCTTGATATCTAGACTTACCTATTAATGCAAGTAAGCCAAGATATTTTTCAAAGATTCAAGTGGCTCTTAATCCAGTTATGCTAAGGATATAGTTTCTGGTTAAAATTTTTGTATTGGCACTAAATAAAATAGATGTTTTCTCCCTATTGAGCTATTGTCCTGAACCTCTTTCATATAGCTCGAGTATTTGAAGGATCCTAGCCCACTCTATAGCATTGGCACGAAAGAATAATACACTATCATCAGCACAAAAATAAGTGCTTGACCCTTACCTTACTTCTACCACATTGGAAACCATGAGTTTGTTTGGTCTTCTCAGCATTGTTCACCATGGCACTTAGGACTTCAGCTGTTATAATGAAAAAAATAGGGTGACAAGGGGTCATCCTGTCGGCCCCTTGAAGGTTGGATCCATGTTAGAGAACCACCATTTATGAGCAAAGAATAGGACACTTTGGAGACAGATTGCATAATCAAATTAATCCACCTCAAATTGAAGCCTAGTTTTCTATGGCAGCTTTTAAAAACTTCCACTCCACCTTATTTTATGCCTTACTCATGTCAAGCTTCAAAGACTTATAACCATGTTGTCCTTTTCCTATAATACTCATAGAATGCATAGCCTCAAAAGCCACCATCGCATTATCAAGAATTAATTCTATCTGAGACAAAGGCACTTTGGGTAGGAGATATGATTTGAGGCAAAATTATCTTGAGTCTATTGGCCATAGCTTTAGAGACTATTTGTATACAACATTGGACAATGAGTATATAACATTATACAATGAGATTGGTCTAAAATCAGTTATCAATTGAGCCTTTTTCACCTTAGAGATCTGCACTATGTATGTCAGATTAATAGAAGTCATGTCTGTAGCATGGTTTAGAATATCAAGGGTAACATCCTCACCTACTATACTCCAATGTTTTTGATAAAACACTGCTGAGAATCCATTAGGGCCAGGGGAAACTAAGTGATTCATCTAAAAAAGAGCAGCCTTGACTTCTGAGGCAGTGAACTCCCGAGATAGGAATCTATTCATACCATCATACACCTTTCTCTCAACATGTTGAAGGCATTCAGGTATCTGATCTGGATGAGATGTTGTGAACAAGTTCTGATAAAGGATCTAAAGGACTCTGCTATGTCTTCTTTACTGTTAGCCTCAGTACCATCTGCCAGAACGGCATTTGTTTTCCTTCTTTGGTTAGCTGCTCTGTGAAAAAATATGGTATTTCTGTCTGCATTTTTTAGCCAAATCTGCTTAGCTCTCTGTTTCCGTCTTAAATGGTCTGTTTCTAACAAAGTTTCAATGTCTTTTTTCACTTGTTTCACTTCAGCTAACAGTTCTCCAGTATTTTCTTCTTGCAACTGTGTTAACTGAGCCATCTTTGCCTGCACCAGCCTTCTGTTTTTATCAAGAGTGTTCTTTTTCCAATGTAGTAAAGATTCCTTACATTTTTTAAGTTTGGTGAGAATGGACTGCTGATTAGGAACTTGATTCCAGGATGTATTAATTATGTCACTGCACTGATCTAGCAAGTCCCAACTTGCCTCATATCAAAATACTTTCCTCCTGCCCTGACATTCAGACCAGCTTCTATTAATACCATTGCCCATACTAAAAGCTATTGGACAATGACCTGAAGATTGAGTAGCAAGCGAGGATTTTATTCTCAGAAAAGTTCCTTATCCAAGCTAAGTTGCCAAAGACACGGTCCAACCTTTTTTTAGTAAACTAATTGTCCTCTCTTCCATTGTTCCAAGTGAATTTTGGCCCCTCATATCCAAGGTCACTTAAACCACAAACTTCCACTGTTTCTCTGGATCTTTCCATTTGTAGGTAAGGTTTCACAGCAGGCCCTTGTTTCTCATGTTGGTGAAGAACCTCATTAAAATCTCCAAAACATATCCAAGGCCTTTCAGTGTTAGGTTTTAAGAGCTGCAAAATTTGCCAAGTGCTCTCTCTTTGTGATGTTACAGGATATCCATAGAACCCAGTGAGCAGTAAAGGTTTTGTAATTCCTTCCTTGCAGTAAGTTAATGATATATGGTTTTGGGAGTAAGTTTCTAGTGAAATATCACCTGTAATGTTCCATAAGCAAGCTAAACCTCCACTTAAACCTTTGCTTTTAACAACAATACTAAAATCATAGCCCAAGCAATTTCTGACTGCTCAACTTTTGGTTTCCATTAGAAAAACCACTTTCGGCCACTTAGATTTCACCCAAAGGTGAATTTCTTGGACTGTATGAGG
The DNA here is from genome assembly GCA_036559045.1 of Platycarya longipes. NCBI lineage: Eukaryota > Viridiplantae > Streptophyta > Magnoliopsida > Fagales > Juglandaceae > Platycarya > Platycarya longipes. The sequence goes on from CM071802.1 coordinate 37,185,460, forward strand.
GTTACCAAGCCCTCCACAGTTCCAACTAAAGCCCATCATTGCTTTTGGTGGAGCTGCAAAGCAGCCTCCACCAACCTAGTGTCTTCACTTCATAGGTCTTGCTCCCTCTCACTTTTCTGCCTCTTGCCACTTTGATACAAATGGCTCTGAAAATTTGGAACTTCTCATTTGATACTACAATTATTTTGAGACTCAGGTTCTGTTAAGGATATACCCTTAGCAGCCCTTGCCCTTTTTTTCCAAGTTAGCAGTTTAGTCTTGCTTTTTCCTTCTGCATGTTGATGTTCTCAGACTGGCTGAGCAACTTCCAGTTCCATGAAACCCAAATTTTGTTCCTTATTTTGATCATCTCTTTCTATAACAGGAGTAGTAGTTCTTTTAGGTTCCTCCTCCTGCCGTGTTTTGTCTCTGTGGAATTATATGGGGACCGTGGAACACTTTGAGTTCAACCAGTTTCCGAATTGGGAAAGGTTGGCAATGGTTTCTGAGGATTACAGATAAACCAGTACTGCCTATTTTCATTGATAAAATCTCCTTTAATGATTAAAAAAAAAAATGGTTCTTAAGCTGGCTAATTGTACTGTCATTGATTGTACATTGTGCGTCTGTTGACTCAGTTTTAGCGTCTTTTAGTCAAAATTGTTAGTATTTAATTAACGTATCACAACAAAAAATCTCTCAGTATTTGATTGTCTACATCGATGTTCTGTAATTCGTACTGGAGTAATAACCCCTATTCAACAAACAAATTTGACCGAATGACCTGGCCAAGAAGATGGTTCTATCTTGCCTAATGTGAAGTATATGAAGAGAGAAATGACAGGAGTTTTGAGGATTTTGGGAAGTTAATGTTGGAGCTTAGAGCTTTTTGCCTCAAACCCTTCACCTTTGGAAGTGATCCATCTGTACCTAGTCTTCAAGATTTCTATCTTTTTCCTTTTCTGGAGAGCTGTATTTCTTGAACTGTTTGTGTACTTGTATTGAACATTCATTTTGAAGTTCTAAAAGCATATATTTACTAAACTAAAAATTGTTCCTTTCATTCATAGATTAAAAAAAAATCATAATTCAAGGATATTATGCAATTTTTTACGTTTTTTACATATCTACAGTTAAAAATTAGGAGTTGATAGTACTAATCTTTCTTCCCCCATGGAAATGGTACAAACTTATCCGAGGTCACGCGCATTGTGCATCAACCAATAGAGCTTTAGGCTTGCCAGGGCATGGATCACCTCCAAAAGTATGAGTTGATACAATTATGGAACATCTATTCTTCCTCAGACAGGCCTGAGAAGTTACATTAAAATTAAAAAGAGAATTATAAGTCAATTACTCCACATTGATTTCATGAACTGCAACATAAATGAAAAGCATATTACTTGGAAAAAAGTTACAGAAATAGAAGCTTACATTTTCTATAATGGTTTGGGAATTAGATGAGTGACAGCTTCCAATAGCATGATTCTCACAATCCCCTAAAGGTCTTCCAAAGCTTGCAAATATGATCTTTGATATGGCACTATTTGGAGGACACTGGAGACTAAGTACAGGTCTTCTGTGAGGTTTCTTTTGATTGATTATTCCGCTTGAGTTGTCTCTCATCCAGGAATTAGCTGGGGGCAAGTTGGAATCAGACACAAAGCCACATAGTTTTGTTCTTGAAATTGTGTCGAGGGAAATCCCAAAGGGGTTCCCATTTTCTTCTTCTAGTAGAACTAATAGGTTGTCCTTAGGCTTGAGAAAGGATCGAGGGACATTGTACCTAAAACAGAAGTCCTAACATAAGTAAAGTGTTTTAAGACATCAATAAATTTTACTTTATAGAACACTTCTTTAGCAGAAGGGTAACAGTTTTCACAATAGAAACTGTTGTTCTCTGGAGAGGATATAGTAAGAATATTTACACAATAATATCAAGGAAAAACAACAAAAAATTCCACTGGTTACCATGTTTGTGAAGGATTTCCATCTGAGGTGTGGTATGATACCCAATATCGGCCAATGCTCTGGCCATTGATCCAAACTTCTCCCTTTCCCATGGAACCAAGGTTCAATGCAAGAGGTTCATTTCCAGCAGGTGCATCAAATAGAGTCTTGTATTCAACCATAATAGAAAATATTAGGTTAATTCATGCATTTAAGATATATAATGATTATTAAAATCAGTTATGTTATTGATTCTGATAGAAAGATGTGCAAACAAAAAGGATTAAAAAAGGAGAGAAAACTGTAAATCTTTATATCAGGGTAAAAAGGAGAGAAAAAATAATTATTAGGCTAAAAATGAGCTTCAGTATTCGTACCTTATACCATGTAAGTCGTTGTTGAGTAGACGTTCCAACACCACTCCATTGAATTTTACTTGATCCAAAATTTGTATAAATTTGTAGTTTCTCTCCTAACAACCCAACCTGCAGAAAAGCCACCCATTGGAATTAGCCTGAGCAGTAGAATGGTCACATAAGATATGACACATCAAATTGACGCCAAAACAAAATGTTTAATAAGTGATGATAAGTCATATGACTTTGGAATGGTGGGTCAGACTAAGGGTGTTCATCCGTTCATCCGGAACCCGGATTCGAAATTTTCTTAAACATTTTTTTAAAAAAAATTCAAAAGTATTATAAAATAAATAAAATTTTAAACCGGGCCGGATTGTACCCGGCCCGGATGAACAGGCTTCTGTCAGACACTCAAAACATAATCTGAGATTAATATGGTATTGTACTGAGATTTACCCAGTGCCAATAAAAAAAATTGAATTTCTATAATGAGAAGATATGCTTAAATAATGATGTGGCATTGTTGAATATTCCTTTAATTCATCTCAAATTGACATGTTGAAATCTCTTGAAAACTTAATGTATTTGCAAATAACTTCTTAGAAACAAAAAGGCTCAAAATTACAAATGAGAAAGCATGTTACAAGATATTACTTATGAATGTTCTATGTAATGAAACAGGCAGCATTTTACAACTATCAGTGAATTACCTGATATCCCCATTGGGAGCTAGTGAAATCTATGCCTTGAACTTTTACTCTGCGTAAGCCTGCAACTCTATGCTCCAGATATGGTCCCCAATCCTTCATATGGAAATAAATTTGACACTCATGAGAAATAAAGCATTTGTGTGTAATTATGTCCGTTTTATATTGTTACATGAAAGAATCAGTACTGCTTGCTTGTTTCACTGACACTCCTGGCTAGTGTTGACAATTTCCTGAAATAAGCTAATTTTCTTTCTGAAGGTTCTAATCTTGCTTTTCATCAAAATGAAATATTTTACTTGCCCATGTTACTGAATTGATAGGAGAGGCTATATTAGGTCATTGTTGTCTCGTTTCCTTAATTCACGATACATAAAAAGTAAAAACTAGTGGGGAGAATGAGAGAAACGAGATCGAAAATTACCGGCAAGCCAACCATGACACTGAGTAAGGAGATGTAGTTTGTCCCATTTCTTAATGTTATGTTATTCTCCAGGGAGAAAGCTCTGCTCCTGCTGTTGTGACTACCATGTGCAGATCCTAAAGAATAACAGAGTAAAGTTGAATTTGCTTGTGAAATTGTGATATATCAAAGAAAGTACTTGTTAACAGGTTCTAGTAGACAATAGCCAGGATGAAAATAGACATGTTGAAGCGTATTAATTTTCATTGAAAAAGACAAAACAACAAGGCACTGTGTTGAAAGCCAAGAGCAGTCTTCCTTGCACACTTTAAGCTGTGGATAATATAATGAGTAAGAAAATGCAAGCCATCACTTCTACAAATTTGTTAGCATATGTAGATTCACACATTCATATTTGGGATCCACCAATTACTTGAAAAGAAATCAAGGAAACATAACACTTGCCTACAAACTCTCCATTTACAAATGCATGGAGAATGTGGCTGCGGGATCCAACACTCAGTACAGATTGAGCACTTGAGTTATCATTCTGAGACCTGCATATATATCATCAATAACATTAATTTTAGTATATCACAAGACTTAGTCCTATTCAGCCAACTTTCACTTCAAGTCAATCTAGTGACCTTAAATTAGCTTTACCTGAAAGTGTACCAAAGATAATCAGATGCAGCTTTTGTTGTATTCATTTGCTCTAACAATGTATTTGATCTTAATGAAGTGTCCTGGAAATTGGGGATGACTTCTTTGTACTCGCTCCATTGTTTGAAAGTTTGGCTTGAGATCACTGATCTTTTATTATATTGTGTGCTTACCTGTTGCAGGAGCAAGTTAAAAATGTGAAACTGCTTTTGAAATAGTTTATGGTTTGTTGTTGTTTATTTTGATTAAGCACTTATTGTCAAGATCTCTTATGTTTTCTGATTCTATTATGTGGAACTGGAATTCAGAGACATCAAGCATATGGAATTGTTAATACAAGAAATGAATTGTGTGCATTTGAGTCTTACCTTTGCAGTGTTGAAGACTGTAGTCTTGCAATCTGGTAGGATACTGATTGAATTTGAAGGCAAATCATATGTCAAATTATTATAGAGAGCATTGACATGTCTCTTGTCATTGTTCACCAGAAAGGCAGCACATTTTCCAGAGTCCATTTTGAAGACATAAGCCTGTACAGTCCAAAAGAATGATAAAAAAAGGAGGAAAATATCAAAAAGGACAATTTATATATATATATAAGAGAAATGATAATTGCAGTTGTGAGTATTCAAGTGCCGCACAATCACTTTAAAAAAAGTGAATAAATATCAGACCTACTTGAAAAAAAATAATATTTTTTTAATAATAGACTTCACTCTTTTTCAAAATAACTGCACAGCGTTTTTGTACACTCCACACGACTGAATGGAGTATTATTATATATATATATATATATATATATATATGGTTTAGAACATAAATACTAGGAAAGAATGCACAGGAGTTACTATTTTATGTTCTTACTTCTTGTTGCTGACCCAAAGAAACTGTAGATTGTGTTCCTGAAAGTAAAGGCTCCGAACATAATTTTATAGCAGCATGTAATTCCTTGAGATGACCCCACTTTGGTTGACTAAGTAGACCTGAACTCATTAAGTAAACAAGTCAGTTATAAACTCAAATAATTATGGGTAAAGCAAGACTTGCAAATAAAACGTACCGTACTCATCCAGAGGAGCATTATCATAATAACTTGTGGTTACATATTCGGAGCCTGTTCTTCCAAAATTGGTACCTCCATGATACTGTGAGGAAACTATGTTGTTAGGGGGAAAATGTTGGTTTTGAGCTGAATATATGTATATATTAATATATATATATATATATAGAGAGAGAGAGAGAGAGGAGAGAGAGAGAGGAGAGAGAGAGTATCACACCATGTAATAGTTTATATAGCTTCCTCTTTTCTTTGCAATGAACAAAGCAGCATGGAATGCAATATCTTTCTCAGATCTCAGGTAGGGTTTTTCACCATATGTTTGAAAACTTCATAGAAAGTTCAAGGCATTAGTTCGGCATTAGATTTCTGTTTTTCTAATTTGTTGTTAGTGTCAACTTTGCCCAAAAATGATTACAGATATAGATCAATATAATGAGAAAACATACAAACTTGTCCAGTTCTCGGTCCATAATGCTGGTTTATTGGGTGAGTTGGGTCCTGCAAATGTTTCTCCACATCGCATCCCATTGCATGTATTTATCTGTGCATAAATTCATCAAAAATATCATGAAAAGCTAAGGATCATTTGATAGAACAAAATTAAAAAAACAACTTTAAAACACTGAGTCATAATAATGTTAAGTACAAGTTTCAAATATACGAGTCTTGTCCAAGTCTTTTATAATACAACAAATCTATTCATCTACTTCTTTAACATCATTCTTCCATCATCCCATAATGAGACATTAGATGATTGAATGTTTTACTTGTAAATCAACCAATTATCTCATGTTACGTTTTGAGATGATAGAAGGATGATAAGAAAGATGATAATGAATAGCATTATTCTTTGTAATAATGTAGACCTCATCAAGAAAAATTAAGTTTTTCAAACTTTTTCATGGTGGGATCTATTTTTTTATAAAGGATTTGTATGAGATTTGTACATTCAAGACTTGCATATACATAAATATATAAATATATATATATATATATATATATCATTTGTCTTAAAGAAGAAAGCAAACTAACCACCGGATCAGGGGCATCATCTTGCTTACACATAACCCAGGGCACACCCGTTTCAAGCTCTACAGCCATTTTTGCAGCCCAACGAACGTAAGCTGGCCCTCTCTCACGAAAAGCTGCTTCCACCAACTTGTACTCATTCTCAATCTGCATTAATCATGCATCCATACGTACGTACACTTTATAAATCATGAAAATGGTGCTGTTTAAACAAATCTCAGATGTTTACGAACTTATAATTAATAATTAACCTGTGATAGTATAATCGGCCCTCCTTGGGAAGCATACAGTCCCTCTGATTTCATCATGTCGACTATCTTCTTTGCAAACCTTTGCATGTGAAACTTCCATGCATTGACAATACAGAGAACAGACAACATTAATTTTTTAGTAATATATGGGTTAAATTATGATATAGAGGGAGTTTAGAGATCATCATATAAAAGTAAATACCTTGAATGGTTCATTATCAGTTCGGAACACAATGCCCGGAACATCATGCAACCAAAATGGTAGACCCCTGCACAACCACAACTGTCAATCATACTCGAACAGAAAATATTTTAACCATAAAAGAATTATACAAAATTAATATCACAAATTAATGTGTCTCAACTTAATATGGTATATCAAATTATAAAATTACTTTTATTATAAAATAGATTTAACTGTACTCAATTAAAATCACTGTGTTAGGGACATAAAATATGTATCTTCAACACTGTCTAGAAAGAATAATATATGCATAAACACAAACATGCGCAAAGTCTACACACAAATCGATGTACGCGTCCTTTTGAGTTTGTATATTGCACATAGAAGAGTATGTAATGCTAGGAGAGTTGCTTTACCGTTACGTACCCATAAGACCATTCACCCTCGATGAAGGGTCCCACTCGAAGGCATGCATAAAGACCCTGTTTTTGGATTTCCTTAATGAACATAACTAAATCCCGTCCTCCACTAAAATCAAACTGCAAATTACATACATTAAAACCACCAAAATCATACATATAGCTATAGACATTAGCAAATGTGTAAGAGAGAGAGAGAGAGAGAGAGAGAGAGAGAGAGAGGGTAAGGCAGGGTCTTACATGTCCTTGCTGTGGCTCATGAAGGTTCCAAAACACATAGGTTTGGATTACATCTATTCCTCCCATTTTGGCTCGGGCTATTAAATATGGCCACATCTGCGATAGAATTCACAAAATTAAGGTCAATTAACGGTAATCGTTTTTATAATGAGTATCATTATAGTCATAAACAGATTATACAAAAATAATTCTACAAAATAACATAATTTTATGTGCTTCATTAAATCTATTTTATAATAAAAATAATTTTACAATATAAAAAATCACATGCAGGACTGGTTCACCGTTCAATAGGTTAGAGGGCTGGTTCACCGTTCAATGGGTTATTGAGGCCTTTTTTAAAAAGTGAAATTAAATAAATTTATTTGTATTATTTTTATTTTTACATTAATTTTATTTAAAAAATAATTCCTATCTTTTTTCAAATAAATTACTACTTAAGATTTTATAGTACTACCTTTTCAACTACTCTTAATAAGTTAATAATATTTTTAATTGGATTTTTTTTATAAAAAAAACAAATCTACTTTAAATATTTTTTAGGGACCTTCTTCTATTAGAGAGTCTTAAACAATTGTCTAAGTAGCCTAATAAAAGAGTAAGCTCTAATCACATAAAACTACGTAAGTTTCTTGAATTATTTTTATTTAATTTATTTGTGACTAAAATATTTCTCTTTTTATAGTCTATCCAAGCATGATCCAAGAACAAGCAAAAAATGATAATTCAAACCATAGAAGATCATGAGAACGGCAAGGGCTAGCTGGGATCAAGTTTTTCTGTCTTTGTACAAGTGAGACAAACAAATTACTGCAGAATGCATGTTTTAGTTAAAATCCAAAACATATACAAAGAGTGGGTAAGAAAATTAAACCTCAGACGTAACGATATATATGTATATTCACTATGAGAAAAATAAGTTTTTGTGACCATTTAATTATGATCAAATGACTATTTATAACTAATTTTTAGTTGTAAATAATCATTTAGTCGCAATTAAATAGCCACATAAACTTATTTTTCTTGGAGTGATTTATGCTTTTCTTGGACGTGTTTGATATATTTGGTTTATTTTCTGTCTCCCTATATCTTAAAAACATGCAATTAGTACTTCTGTATAAATGATTGCATGACGTTTTGGATTATTCATTCTGTGAATAATGTTTTCCTTCATTTCGCTCTTCATGCTCATTGCTCAATATTGTCTTACCTAACGGCCAAAACAAGAACTGGATGTTTTCGTTTTTCTCCATTCTCGTTCCTCCAAAGTCTAAAAACTACATGAATTTTTACGAAGGAAAAAGAAAAAGTGGAACGAGGTCGAAGTACGTACATCTGGAGTGCTACGAGTATAGTGAATTGAGCCGGAGAAGAGAAGCTTGTGTTCGCCATTGATGATCAAAGATCTTCCATCATACGTTACGTTGCCGCCATTAACGACGCCTATTAGAGCCAGAGACAAGCTGATCAACACCAACATGCTGTGGAATAGCCACGATATCTTCATCGACATCATGAATTCAACTCTCCTCTATTCTTTCTGATGATATCTGTAGCCAGAGTTCCCATGCATGTGTGTGTATATATATATATATATATATACACGTAGACTCACCCCTGTAAACAACAAACACAGGCTCCAGAGACGTAGAGTTTATCTATGGTTCAATCACTAGATAAAGTATTTGATACAAACTAGACGTATATCTATATATATGACGGGATCTGCTATTTCTTTACTTTATCACTCTTAATATAGGACTGTTAATTAAAAAAAATTGATATTTTAATTCAGTATCGCATAATTATTTAAAAAAAATTAAATAAAATATAAAATTCACATAAAAAAAATTAATTATTTAATAATAACTTTTATTCTTTTATAAAATAATTACGGGACACTAACGTGTTATTATTATACAACTGTATAAAATTAATGAGTTCCGGTTAGAGAGAACTAGGAATATCGACAGTACTGCAAAATCCTCTACCCGTATTCATGCCAATTCTAGACGGCACAAAGGTGGTGGGATTCGGGAACAACGTGGATTCATAGTTAGAGTCGTGCAGCAAGAATTTTTGTCCCGCACGGCAAGATTTGTTTTTTTATTTGTTCTATTTTATTTTTTTAGTATTCTTAAATAAATTTAAAAAAAATTACAACAACATTTAAAAACATTTTTCTTAATCACTAAGAGCAATATTATGATTGGTTTCATCAAAAAAAAAAATTCAAAATTTGATTAAAAGTACAAATTAAATGAAAAGAAAAAACCTAAAAAATTACTATATTGAATTCATCAAAAACTTTCATAATAAAAAAAATTAAAAAAATAAAATAAAAATAATTTTTATTTGACTTTTAAATAAGAAAAAATATATAAAAAAATAATTTTCTTTAACATTCAGAAAAAATCTTCAAGACAAAAATTCAGGACAAATAGCATTTCTTCTTATAGAAAGTAGTAGATCCGCTACTTTTCCTAATCTTAAAATTATCTAAATTATTTGTTAATGACATATATTTTAATAACTTTTAATCTTAACCCCCATATATAATTGTTTAAATGTGTCAATCGACGTGATTAATGATATTGATTATAAAATCAAATATAATAACTTTTAATCTTAACCTAAATATATAATTGTTTAAATGATCATGTGTCAATCGACGTGATTAATGGTATTGATTATAAAATCAAATATAAAGAATAAGAGAAATGTTTTAGACAAAAAAATATCTCTAAATTCACAAAAATGACGTGGGTAATTAATACATTAGATTGTTAAATCATTTTTATTATAAAGTATATTTAGTATATCATATGAAAGTATAGCAATTTATAGATTTAATTTTATGAGATTGTGCTTGTAGCCCGCTTCTCATAAAAATAAATATTTGATCAACTTAATGGATTTTTTAAATAAAATATATTGGAGCATTAATTTAAGGTGGTTCTAGATAATTCACATTATCGATATATATATACAAGAAAAGGAAAAGAGATGAAATTGGATAATAATTAAATACAAGTACTAACAGACCACGACTCAAGTAGCCTGATCAAGTTTTCAAAAAAAAAAAAAAAAAGTGCCTAGATCATGTCGTAAATAATAATAATTAATAGCTTTTCATAAAATTTCTCCTCTGCTACTCCCAGGAAAAAAAAAAGATTTTTTGGAGTTTGGTTCGACCGACTGACCCAAAAAATGCAACTCTTGTCGTCCCCGATGGCGGTGGGTGACACTGCCCATTTTATCGGAACCAGCGGGAGCCGGCAACCTAAAAACAAACAAATTTCGAGTTTAAGGCCGCGGGGACACGCCGGAAGTCGTGTCAGAACACCTAGGATAGTCGCATAAGATCAGGCCCTGACTCAGGCCTTGGAGGGTCAGGACAATCCCTAATTAGCCTGTAGGCATGCCTTGGCTTAGGCCTTGACACGCAGCAGGTGTCCAACGAGGTTACTGGCCACGCACAGTGCATGCGCACAACCTTGCGTGCGCATAGGCGCACCCCACAATGCATTCACCTGCACGCACACATGCGTATGCATCTGCGCCCCACCATGCGCGCATCACTGCGCACCACAACCCTACTCAGCGAAGTTAGTGACGTGTCTTCACAGGCACGCCATCCAGCGCGGGGCACCAGCCCGCGCCTTGCAGAGCAGGCTAGTGGCATGCACACAATGCATGCCATCCAGCTCGCGGCACCAGCCTGCTCCTTGCAGAGCATGCCAGTGGCATGCACACCATGCATGTCATCCAACGCGCGGTCCCCTGTATGATCCATGCATGCACATCACCCCAGCACCCAGCCCAGGCCATGCAGGACCATCGCCCGAGCACCCTGATTGGGCAGCACGAGAGCGACGTGGTTTGATCCTGTGCCTATCACCGGGACCATACACGGCATACTGCCATGAGCACCATCAATTGGCCCCGCACAGCGTCATGCCCTGCACATGACGAGACGCCATGCAGCCAGACAACACAAGGCAACCCTGACCGTGGATATAACATCACACCAGCCCACCATGGAGTACATGCACCCCACTGCCAGCCATGCAAGTGGCACCACCTATCCATTTTATTTTTATGTTTTTTCCTTATTTTATTACATTGGTTATTTTAGTAATTAGTTCTTTTTAATAAGGGACCTAATGGAGATTTTCAAGTTGTAAGACATTTTAAGTAGGATTTTTAGGTTTCATTTTCATTATCTTTGGACATTTGAGAATTAGACTTTATTCTTGAGAAAGAGTTAGGCTGACTACTCATTGTGGTTTGGATTCAGTGCTTGGCACTTGGACTTCCTATGGGTGCAATTCATGAATCCCTTTAAAAAAGGATCATCCGTGCAATTCGTGAATCGGTGATCCACATCTATTCTTTATTTCCAGTTTATTTATAAAAATATTGAGGTTATTCATAAAGAGTGTTTCGGGTTTGGTGTTCTTGTTGAGTTTGATTTTATGTTCTTGTGTTCTTGAGTGATTGTTTGATTGTTGAGTGAGTTTGTATTGGTAAGGTCAAATCCACACCACTTATGGATTTGAGTAAGTGTGTGTGTGTTCCCTAGAGGATTTCAAAACCCAGAACCATTGTGAGTTTCGGATTGCTCAAGAGTGAGTGAGTGAGTGAGAGTGTTGCATGTTGAAGAAGTATTGAAGTGTTGAGGAGTTGCAAGTGCCGAACCCTTGGTGTGCTTGAAGGAAGTGGCGTGTTCTTCATTGATCTATTATTCAATCCTTAATTGATTGTTCATTTGATCATTTGAGTGTTCTATTGCCTCAAGCAGCCCACGGTAAAGCCCCCCAAAACCCTAGACACAATTCGGCCAAAGGTCATGAAACCCTAGCCGAGACACTTTCTCATATTGCCCTTTACCCTAGCCGGCCACCCATCATCTTATTTCCTATAATTTCTCAATTAAATTCACTTCATCCCTTACCCATCAAATAGCCAATTTCAACCCTAGCCCTTGTATGACCGGCCACCCAATTTCCTTTTGAATTCAAAATATTTCTAATTCAAATCAAATCCACTTTCCTATTTTATCTCATTCGGCCATCATCCAATTTGCCCTAGCCGAAATCCTCATTGCCACATCATCAAAGTGCCACATCATTCACTCATTTGACTGGCCAATATTCAAGCATTGAACCAATCAAATCTTTAATCCATATCACTCATATTTGGCCAACATACCCTAGGCCATTGCCACCCACTCCATCTTGCTATAAGCCATACTTTTATTTTTTAGGACTTATTCAAAACCACTCAAAACCCTAACAAAATAACCCTAATTACCTTGGCCGAAAACTCTAGTGATGCCCTAAGCCATATTTGGCCACCACATGCCCTAGCCAACCTCCATCTCGCCCAAACACAAGTCAGCTTAGCCGTGCATCTCAAAACCACCTTTGTCGTGAACCCTTTTGCACATAACCTAACCATTAGCCAAACACTTGACTTTGAACTCCACTAAATCCTAGCCTCACTTAATCCTTTCTCTCATCCATATCATCCTTACCAAGCATTGGAGTCCAACTCGGTTGTTGGAGGGAACAACATTGCAAGGAGGACCCCTTAGGTGATCGGGACAAAACCAAGGTCTCTATCAGGTCGTCGGGGCTCGCCGTCGTAGGAGTGAGGTCGTCGGCTTCCGCCAGTCCCGATGGGATGGGCGGTGTCGTCCACCGCCGCCTGGGACGGCGGGGGCTAGGTTGAGGCCGAATCTCTCTTAAAAATTCATCTTCATTTTATTTTTTATTGTATTTTTTATTATATTTTTTCAATTTATTATTTTATTATATTTTTTATTGTGTTTTTTAAATTTTATTTTTTTATTATATTTTTTAATATTTTTTATTATGTTTTTATAAAAATTATAGGAGTTTAGGAGGTTAGCTGTAATGATGCTAGGGTGCAACTTGACCGCACCCCAACGTCACCCAAAAAAATTCAGATCCTTTTCATTGGTTTTCTTCCACCGTGAGGGTGGTGGAGCTTCGGCTCCACCCTCCCTCTGCTCCTTTCTCCCTCTTCCTTTCGTCCATCTCTCATTCCTCTCCTCCACCTTTGGTATACAGTTTTGGACGGTGGTTTTAAGATTTTTATTTTTTCAGTTGGATTTTTGTAGGTTTGGTGCTTTCTAGAGTCCATAGATCATCACATGCCTTGCCATTAATACCTCAATCTACCAATCCTTTTGATGTCTAGAGTTTTTGTTGAAAATGCGCAGATTCTTTAAGCGCGTGTGACCCATACATCTCTATTATTTGGAGGTTCTTTGCCACTGCAGGCGGAGCCAAGGCTTCTGTTTAGCTTAGATCTATGAGGCTACTCACTCCTAACGTGGTGCAGGTTCCTTCACATCACCACAATCAGTTAATTTTTTGATTGTGTATTTTAGGTTTTATTTGTTTGCTCTATTGTTATTTCATTTGTTTAGATATTATTTAAAAAAATAGAAATAATTTCTCGAATGTATATTCGTAGAGTTATAATTTTATCCCCTTTAGGAAGAAGAGATTTGTAATCTCTTTCTTAGGCAGAGAGTAGTCCCTTAGACGAATTGTCTAAGATAATTGTAGAAGTTTAGATAAAACTAGTTATAAAGTTATTTGTGTACTAGTAGTGCTCCAATCATCATTAGTTGACTTATATTCTGGATATCCCCAGTATATTTGTTACAGTTGTAATTTCACTTTCTAAAATAAAATGAAGTCTATTTTTATAAAGAAAAATAATAATAATTAATAGGCTAGTAGAGTCCTATTCAAATTACGTACGGTCGAAAATTAAGAATCCGAACAACTATTAATTTCTTTTCTCATGGCCTTCTTTTGCGGACGACCATTTTTTTTTTTTAAATAAAGTTTTCACAACTATTTTATATCATGTGCGTACGTGTTAATTATTAAAGAGTTAATTATTAAAGAGTAGTTCTATATATAATTGTGAGGTATTAAATACTGTATAATTAATTTTAAAAATAATAAAAATAATTATTGTTAAAAAACTAATTTTTTTCGTGTGAATTTTATATTTCATTCGATTTTTTTAAGCGATTATGTGACAGTCACCAATCTACAATTATATAAATCTTTTTTCATTATTAAATTAAAAACAAAAAACAAAAAAGTAGATGCTGCGTGTTCATAATTAGCCATGATCATGATCATCAAGATGATGAACACGATCATGATCAGATCAAGCGATCTGAAGTACTTCAACTTACTATATACGAATCAAATTAGATTTTCATCCAATGGTAAACTACTTGTACTTGGATGTATATGTATTGTACTTTATCTCAAATCAATGTACATACTACATATGATATATAAAAAAAAAAAATTATTCTCAATTTGGTGTATAAAACATATTTAGTAAAATATTTATATATTATAGTTTGTTTAAAAAATAAATTTTGAATTTTAAATACTACGACTCAAATCGTATCATTAAAAATATGAGAAATGACTTGTTCAAATTCCAAATAGATCCACAAATATCACGCAAACTCTGTAAAAAAGTGAATCACCTAAAAAAATGTAAAAAATAAAAAATAAAAAAATTATTACTTTTTTTTTAGTGGAATCCACTTTTTACAAATAACTTGTACAAAACTTATATATTAATTAGGACTTATAAGTTGCATGTAACATTATTTTAAAGATATAAATACAAGCATGCAAGTCATGAACACGTGGGATCATGATATTATCCGAAAGACCACCTTATATGTATAATAGATGTTATCAAATAGTGATTGCTTTATAGCAAATTTGTTTAAATCATGTTGCTAGTGGAAAAGTTATTAAAAGTCAAAATTACATATCAATCCTTTAAAAATGATTGATCTAAATTTATTGAACACTATTACATAAATGAGTTAGATAATGGTGAGACAATAGTGGTTACTAATCATTCCTCATATAGAAATGTTTAAAGGAAAATATATTTGGAATAATGCTATATACAAATAAATTTATGCAACAATCTGTGCACCAAGCTTTTAATTTATAGACTAATTCATCCAATTATATTATATGGGTACACATATTGTTGTGCAAAATTGCTTGCAATAAGATTTTTCTATATGTGTTTATAATATGCAAAAGTGTTACCAAAATAAAAAGTTTACACGCTAACGTATTACATCACGTTAGCATATAAATCTCATTTTATAAGATTTGTGTTAGGCCTAATATTTTTAATATATAAATACTTAATATTATTTGTATAAAGTTGTTGGATTAATGTGAATGAACAAGCGGCGTGGTATTGATCTATCCAAATTGAATCATTCAATTAAAAACTATACCTCTACTATTATGTTATTAGTTTGCTTATATGACATTTTAAGGGCTTGTTTGGATACTAAATTATAATGTCAACTCATCTCATTTCATCTCATTATTATAATTTTTACTAATTTTACAAAAAATATAACAAATAATTCAACTTTTTCAAATTTTAAAATAATAATAATATTAAAAAATAACATTCTAATAATATATTTATCCAGCTTCCAACTTTCATATAAAACCCTTTCATCTCCCTACCCAACCTAATAATTTTTAGATTTGTTAAAATATCAAAACACTGTTCCGTGTGCTAGTTAGATAATGATGTAACGATGGTGTAGTTTCTAACAATTTATAATAATAATAATAATAATGTTTTCAATTTTATGAAATGCAAATACTCCCACATATATATATATATATATATATATTTTTTAAAACCTCATTTTTTTAAGAAAAAATATAACTTACAAATTATCAGTATCTACTCATAATATCTAGTACTTTTTTTTAGCAATATGCAACTATTCAATCCCCTGTAAGCTGCATTCTATCCGAAAATGCTAGGGTTTCAGAGCTTATTGACTCAACAACTAGATGGTGGAACTTTCAACTGCTAGTTTGCTACAAAAATGTTTTACTCAGACGGACCTTGCTCAGAGTCAGATTGTACAAATTCCAGTGGTGGAATTCGAAGTTGCAGATAGGTTGGTCTGGAAGGGCACTAGGGACAACACTTTTATTGTTAAGAGTGCATACCACCCTCTATCTGCAATTATCTCAATGCAGCAGAGGAGAAGCATCTCAGCAGAGAATTGCTTTGCATCATTCTGGAAGATTTTATGGTCTATGCCGGTCGCAAATGCTGTTAAAATTTTCATCATGTGGTGTGCTTGTGTTAATGCGTTTCCCACCAAGCTCAGGCTGTTTAAGAAGCAGGTTGTATCAGATCCCATGTGCCCTACTTGTCTTCGAGATGATGAAACTGAGGGTCATGCATTAATTATGGGTGTGCCCTTCGGCGAAGGATGTTTGGTCCTTGGGCAGCAAATGTTAATTTCCAAAAGGCTACAACAGTTGATGGAGATTAGGAGGATATCCTTCTTCATGAACTGATGTCAAGGCTCAGCTCTGAAGACTGGGTCCAATTTGCTGTCACTGCGAGAGCTATATATATATATATATGGACTAGGTGAAATAAGATTATTTTTTAGGGCTCATTCCAAACTCCAGCAGCCTTGTGTGTCACTGTCAAGGAAGATGCCTTCATGCAAAAGGAAGATCTCAAACATGCTGCCCCAACTGCAAATATATACTGCATGCTCGCCACCCTTAAGATGGATATATAGCACCCCCACTAACTTGGATAAAGGTCAAGTACTAGTACTGGGACATATCGTTATTCAAGCCGAGCATCAAAGGGTTTGGAATTGAAATAGTTTTGAGGGATAATGATGAAGGCGCTGTCTTACTCAGTTTAATGAAGCCCCTCAAATTCAGTGTGGTGCCTTTGCTTGCAGAAGCTCAAGGTCTGCTGGAAGCCATGCACCACCTTGCTATGCCGAGATCTCCATCTCCAAAATGTAATATTTGAGGCGGATTCCCTTGGTGTGGTTCAAGCTATACTACAACGCAGTGTTATAGATGGACCTCTAATAAACCTTGTGACTGTGATGTTGGGATCAATTAGCAATTGACACACGCACGCACAATGAAAACAAGGATTTAACGTAGTTCGACTAAAATTGCCTAAATCTACACAGAGAAAGAACTTTACTATTAGATTGTAGAACACGGAAAATATTACAAAGGAGGATAACATTATACTCAACTCAACTCTCTCTTCTCTAAGAGCTCACTCAGGCTCTCTCTTTCTCTTCACAACTCTTTACGTTTAGAGCTCCTGCACCCACTCACTACTCCTACTCATTTCTCTCTCTTTTACTCAATACTTCATCTCCTTTTATAGGAAAACGTACAGCCTTCATTTTTGACAAAAAGGAGTATGCAGATTTCCAAATTCTTTCGCCGGTGCCTGCATTCAAGTCCAGCAATTTTTGCTGACTTCCTACACAACCAACATATCTTGGTTGATTTGGTTGGTGTTGACTTTTCCAATAATCTCCCTCTCAATACCAAATGGAGGATACCTTAACACCTTTTAGTTCAAGGTACATAACCTAACTATGTCTCTACATAGCTCAAGTTTTTCATGTGTGACTTCCTTCATTAGCATATCCGCTGGATTCTCTTTCGTATGGATCTTTACAAGCTTCAACAGCTGCTGCTCAATTACCTCGCGTATCCAATGATAGTGAATATCAATATGCTTTGTGCAGGAATGATACATTGGATTTTTGCTCAGGTTAAGAGAGCTCTGACTATCACAGTAGACTTTGTACTCTTTCTGATTTATTCCCATTTCTTGGAGAAACAACTTTAGCCACAACATTTCCTTGCCTGCTTATGCTATAACAATGTATTCTGCTTCCATTATGGATAAAGTCACACATTTTTGTAATCTGGACTGCCATGATACAGCTTCCCCTACAAATATGTAAATGAATCCTGATATAGATTTTCTCCCATCAAGATCACCAACCATATTAGCATTTGTATAACCATCCAAGACTGGGTCAGCTCCTCCGTAGTACAAGCATAGTTTTGATGTACCCTTAAGAAACCTGAGAATCCACTTTACCACTTTCTAGTGTTCTTTTCCTGGATTAGAAAGAAAACGGTTCACAACTCCAACAGCATGAGCGATATCAGATCTTGTACACACCATAGCGTACATTAGACTTCCTACTGCTAAAGAGTAGGGTACTGCAACCATTTCTTAAACATCTTCCCTTGATGAAGGACATGAACTCTTGCTTAGTTTGAAATAACTAGCCAGTGGACTACTGATTGACTTAGTTTTTTCCATGTTGAACCTTTTAAGTACCTGTTCAACATATTTCTCATGTAACAGTCATAACTTCTTTTCTCTTCTATCACGAGTAATCATCATGCCCAAAATCTGCTGGACAGCTCCTAAGTCTTTCATATCAAAGACTTTAGAGAGATCCATCTTTAGCTTCCTAATGATGGATGGATCTTTTCCAATAATCAGCATGTCGTCAACATAGAGCAATAACATCATGAAGTTACCTTCTAAAAATCTTCGGATGTAAACACACTGATCTGCAGAGGTTCTCTTGCAGCCATGACTCACCATGAATGAGTCAAACTTCTTGTACACTGTCTGGGAGCTTGCTTCAAACCATAGAGGCTATTTTCTAACTTGCAGACCAAGTGTTCCTTTCCAGGAACTCGGAAGCCTTCTAGCTGCTCCATGTAGATTTCCTCATCAAGATTGTCGTGAAGAAATGATGTCTTCACATCCATCTGTTCAAGCTCTAAATCCAGACTTGCAACCAATCCGAGTACCATCTCGAATTGAAGTCATCTTTACAACAGGTGAGAATACCTCATCAAAGTCAATCCCTTTCTTCTGTTGGAATCCTTTGACGACTAGGCAAGCTTTGTACTTCACCTGCTTGCCATCATTTTTTCAGCTTGAACACTCATTTATTTCTCAGTGCTCTCTTATCCTTTAGAAGTTTCACCAATTCATAAGTTTGATTCTTCTGTGATAAATTTATCTCATCCTGCATACCCAGCATCCATTTGTCACTATCTGGATGAGAAATTGCCTCTTGGAAGTTCTCTAGCTCTCCCTCATCTGTAAGAAGAATATAATCTAATTCCGGATATCTTCGAGATGAAATCAATAATCGACCTCTAGGGGATCTGTCTTGCTGAGGCTAATCGCTTGACAACTGTGAAGATTCTGCAATTTCTGATGGAGAAGGTAACTACTCCCTCTACTCAGTGCTGGTTTCTTTGTTGTCAGCTTCTTCTTCTTCTAGGGAATCTTCCTGCCTATCTTTAGTGTTTGAGGCAGACTAAAGTGGTAGTGACCTAGAGTCTGGTTCTCGAGCACTTGTAGTTGTTTCTTCTGATCTTGTAACGTTGTCATGCAACTGATTTTCATGGATCACAACATCCCTACTTCTGATGACCTTATTTGCCTTAGGATCCCATAATCTATATCCAAATTCCTCATCTCCATAACCTATGAAGATACACTGAGTAGACTTTTAATCAAGCTTCTGTCTTTTTTCCTTGGACATATGCAAATGCTTTATACCCAAATACTCTTAGATGAGAGTAAGATATCTTACGGCCTGACCACACCATCTCTGGAACTTCAAATTACAGCAGAACTGATGGTGTTCTGTTAATCAGGTAACAGACTGCTTGTACTGCTTCACCCCAAAAAGGCTTAGACAACTTAGTCATACTCATCATGCATCTAGTTCTTTCCACAATAGTCTGGTTCATTCGTTCGGCTACACTATTGTGTTGTGGGGTATATGGGACAGTTTTCTCATGTCTGATGCCATGGCTGGAGCAATATTTTCTGAACTCTTGAGAAGTGTATTCTCCTCCATTATTTGTCCTCAGACATTTTAGTTTCTTGCTTATTTCTCTTTCTACCATGACATGAAAGTTTTTGAACTGATCAAAAACTTGATCCTTCATCTTCAAGAGAAATACCCACACCTTCCGTGAAACATCATAAATAAAAATAACAAAATATCTGTTACCTCCCAGCGATTCGACTTCAAAAAGACCACAAACATCTGAGTATACTAAACTCAACAACTCTGATATTTTTCCAGCAGATGTCTGGAATGAAACTTTGTGTTGTTTTCCAAATAAACAGAATTCATAAGGGTTGAGTGCAATATCTTTGTTTATTGCAATAAACGCTTTCTTTACCAGCGTGAGCAACCCTTTCTCCCCTATATGGCCAAGTCTTTGGTGCCACAAATTTGGTGATGCCTCGTCTTCAACAATATTGAGGCTATTAACACATATCTTTGCACTGGTTTTGTACAAAGTGCCACAAATATGTCCATGACCAAACCATTGCTCATTTCTCCAGTTTCCAAGAACTGTTGCTGAAGATACTTTCGTAACCTTGTTGATCAAGGGCTCTCTCGGATTTCAGGTTGAGTCAAAAATCTGGTACGTGTCGGACGTCCTTTAACATCAAGGTACAACCAACGTCAGTCTTTATTCTGACATCTCTTATACCCATAATTTTTGAAAAATTTGAATTTCCCATCATGACTATACCGAAGTCTCCTACTTTATAAATGGTGAAGAAATCTTTACAAGAAGTGACGTGGTAAGAAGCTGCTGTATCTATTACCCGCTTTGTCTCTTGACTTGCAACATGCAAGCAAGATTCTTTATTGGAAGAAAGAAATACATAATTTTCAGGAAGTGTTACTGAGATTTTACTTTCTTCTTGCTTTGCCTGACCGCTGGACTGGTTCTGCTCCCATTGCAACTTTCGACATTCTTTTTTAAAGTGGCCCTCTATACTATAATAAAAACATTTTCCCATCTTCTTTCATTGATTACCGCGACTCCGAGATCTACCTCTGCTTTTACTCTAGTTCTTTTCTCGATTTCTTCCTCTATTATGTCTTTGTTGCATTCCTTCAGTTACAAAGGCATTTGACTGGTCTCCCCTGCCTCTTTTCGTTTGTTCTCTTCATTAAATAAGGCATCTATCATCATTGATTTTGTGGATTTTTCATCTGGAGCTTAATTGCTGAATGTGACCACTAGCGTTTTCCAGTTATCTGGTAGGGAACTGAGAAGTAGTAAAACTTGTTCTTCATCTCTGAGATTGAGATCTACAGTTGCAAGCTAGTTTACGAGATTCTGGAACTCGTTTGTGTGTTCGACCACTGAGATGCTGCAACTCGTTTGTGTGTTCGACCACTGAGATGCTGCTTTTAAACTTTAGGTTGACAATGCGTCTCATCAACAATGCCTTGTTCCGAGCGATTTTCGTCTGGTTTATGTTTTTCAACTTTTTTCACAGTTGGTAACCATCAGTTTCCTATATAACATGATGAAAAACACTATGATCAATCCACTGTCGGATTTGACCAATAGTTTTCTTGTTCATCTTCTGTCAGTCTTTTTTCGCCACATCGACTGGTTTTACGCCTATTTCTTCAATTGGATCGAACAGATCTTTATAATTCAAGAGATCTTTCATCCAAGGTCTCCATAGTGCATAGTTTATAGCTGTTAGCTTGATCATTGCACATGTTCCTGAATCTTCCATTGATTCGACCTTAACTTCTGCCTTGAATGGACCTTTCTCAATGTTCGGAGTTGAATCTTAATAAACGGAGCTCACCGTTGCGTC
The DNA here is from genome assembly GCA_036559045.1 of Platycarya longipes. Taxonomy (NCBI): domain Eukaryota; kingdom Viridiplantae; phylum Streptophyta; class Magnoliopsida; order Fagales; family Juglandaceae; genus Platycarya; species Platycarya longipes. Next base: position 37,207,308 of record CM071802.1, read on the forward strand.
TAGAATGGTGGAAAACCTTGGAAACGTCTCTAGTATCGTTCCAAAACGATCAAAATTGCATCAAATATGCACAAAAATGAAACTAGAATATTCCTTGTCAGAAACGGAATATTCCTTGCCGTCGTCGGAATATTTGTCCGGAATATTCCCTCCGGAACCATTGCCGGTAAACCTGGGTCAGTAATCGGATCGGTTGAGTTGATCCGACCCGGCGCGTGCACCCCACGCGTCTTCAACCTCTGGAGTGCGTGGAGACGCGTGGTGAGAGTGGGCTTCACTCTCCGAAATTCAGGTGGCGCGTGGAGGCGCGTGTGGAGCCTTCTAGGCTTTTGGTTTACACCGTTGGTCTTCTGTAGTTGAGACGAACACTTTGGTATGCTCAAATCACATAACCAATCAACTTACCAAAATCGATTTTTTCAGGAAAAAAAAAATTCTCCCAACAAAACGCTCTGATACCACTTATTGGGATCAATTAGCAATTGACACACGCACGCACAATGAAAATAAGGATTTAACGTGGTTCGGCCAAAATTGTCTACACTCACACAGAGAAAGAACTTTACTATTAGATAGTAGAACACAGAGAATATTACAGAGGGGGATAACATTCTATTCAACTCAACTCTCTATTCTCTCAGAACTCATTCAAACTCTCTCTTTCTCTTCACAACTTTTTACGTTTAGAGCTCCTGCACTCACTCACTACTCCTACTCTTTTCTCTGTCTTTTACTCAAGACTTCATCTCCTTTTATAGGATAACGTACAACCTTCATTTTTTACAAAAATGAGTATGTAGATTTCCAAATTTTTCTATCAGTGTCTACATTCAAGTCCAACAATTTTTGCTGACTTCCTCCACAACCAACATATCTTAATTGATTTGGTTGGTGTTAACTTTACTAACATGTGATACACAATGTTCTTAATTGACAGTTAGTCCAGGAAGATACAGCATGTGGGTACAGGCGCTGCAATAGGGTACGTAGCCCACATTTTTGGCAAGGGAAGCTGTGTCCCTTTTGCAGGAATTACACATAGATGTTGATCATGTTGCTAGTTTTATCGGACCCACTGTACTGGCTGAAAGCCATTCTTTGTAATCAATGAAATGGCCTGAGGCCTTTCCGTTTCCAAATAAAATAAATAAAATTGAAGCGAAGTCGTTGAAAATTGAAATGTGCAAAATCTTAGGTGGAAATCCTCTCTCCAAATTGGATCGAGCTCGTTCTGGCCCAGTACAAAAAGCCCAAATAAATTAGATTCCGAAGAAGGGATCGTTCTAAGCCCGTACATTTCTGGCCCACTCAAATGGCAACATGAAAGAACGATGAGTAAAAAGCTCGGAGATCGTTAGAGTAAGCCCCAAGCCAGTCTTCTTCTTCTTCTTCTTCACCAAGTCTGCTCCAAAAGCTCATTTTCCTCTCTCTCACTCACTCTCACTTTTTTCAATTCCAAAACCCTAATCATGTCGGTAAGTCCCTCTCTATCCTCGTTAATTGCGACTCGTATTCCGTCTCAAACCCTAGTCACTTTGTAAATGCAATTGGGTGTAATCATGTCTTCGTATTTTTATTCTTGTATTACAGTTAAGGCTCACTTTCTATTCCTTTTGGTGTTTCAGATTTTCGAGTACAATGGATCTGCTCTGGTTGCCATGGTGGGAAAGAACTGCTTCGCCATCGCCAGTGATCGTAGGCTCGGAGTTCAGCTCCAAACCATCGCCACCGACTTTCAAAGGATCTATAAGATTCACGATCGCCTATTCCTTGGTCTTTCCGGACTCGCCACCGACGCTCAGACTCTGTACGACTCCATCGGAGTCTCCTTTTGATTCTCTTCCTCCGCCGCTTCAGTGGTATTTAATTATATAATCGTTTTGAGTGGCGTTTGATTAATAGGTATCAACGGCTTGTGTTCCGCCACAAGCTGTATCAGCTTCGTGAAGAGAGAGACATGAAACCTGAAACTTTTGCAAGCCTAGTCTCTGCTGTTCTGTATGAGAAAAGGTAAAGTTAGTGTTTTTAATCTCTTATATATGAATATGTTTGTGTGTGGAGTTACCATTGGAATTATTTGTTAATTAGTTTTTGTTATGTTACTATAGGATTGTGAATTACTACATATGACTCGATTTAGTGTTATGAAAATGATTTACATCTTGTGAATGATAAGACTAACAGTTCTAGTGCGCAAGAATATATGTATGCTATCCACTTTTCCTTCACCAATCTGTTATGCAATGCTGAAATGTTGTAGTGATAATTATGTCAGTAGAGAGCTATGCATTTGAGTATTAAGAAGCTATTAGCACTTTGATATGAGCACAGCTGTAATGTTTAGTCCAGTTGGTGTCAAATAAGCGTCCCTGCACAACTAGTGTGTTGCAGACTGGCTCCTCCTGAAATACAAGTCACTGTGCTCTGTAGCTCCTTTTTGAACAAGTACATAGATGAAACAAGCATGTTGTACATGCAAAAGATGCCTAAGACCTTAAATAAAAATGAATGGAGGACGGAGCAAGTTTTTTGTTTTCCAGTTCACTCCCAATCAAAGTAGTTGGTGTGCCTATACAAAGTTAGACCCTTTTGGTGCTTAAGCCTTAAGATAGCCGTAGCTTAGATGTGCTGTTATGCTTGTTCATCCCATAAATATTACAAAGGCGACAGTTTATTGATTATTCTTTGGTTACGCTTTCAATGAATACTTGTATAACAATGCAGGGCCTGTATTTATAATCTGCCACTGTACAACATACCAATTTCTATATTTTTGGTCCCCTTCCTTTTCCCTTTTAACAGTTCAAATTCTCAAATATTAAGGGAATAAAGTTGCAACAGTTTCGAATTCCAGTCGTCTGTGTTGCATTTTGTATCATTTGTTGCAGTCAAAGATAATTTTACAAGTGTTAAGTGTGCTTGTGTAGGTTGCATTACCCAACCTGTGATGGCTTTATTATATCTTGTTATAACGAGTGCATAAATAAACTCCTTTTGCTCCTTACTATGTTTTCTTTTGTATTAAATTTGTTATTAAAATAGCATTCAAATATAATTGTTTACTAATGAATTTCAAACATGGTGGTTATTAGATCTTTATATATGTTTTTTATTACCCCTATGTAATAAAGCAATTTTAATACTTTCAAAAAAATTTATTTTCTTTGGATCATTTGCTATCAAATTTAGCCTTTTTATGATCATTTCTACTTTTGTTTGAATGATCTTATGACATGCATATGAGCTAAACTTGGATGTGACCTCTCTTTTTGATTGTCAGGTTTGGCCCATACTTCTGTCAACCTGTAATTGCAGGATTGGGAGAAGAAGACAAGCCATTCATTTGCACTATGGATTCAATTGGAGCCAAGTAATATGACTTTTCTTTTCTTAAGTTTTTGTTAATTTAGATTGATATGAGGGTTTTGAACATAATACTGCATTTCTTCCATGTGATACTTATATGCAGGGAGCTAGCAAAAGATTTTGTTGTTGCTGGCACTGCCTCAGAGTCTCTCTATGGTGCTTGTGAGGCAATGTTCAAGCCTGACATGGTTTGTTACAATATTGAACTCTTGACTTGCTAGTATGGTAGGAAGTTAAATTCAGTTGAGCAATAGATCTATTTTTGATAAGTTAAAATTTATTCATCATAAAGAAATAGGCATAGCCCATGTACACAGGGAGTATACAAAAAAAACACCTAGTTACAAGCCATAGCTAAGAAAATGAAGACAAGAATTCATTGACTGCCCCACCATTAAGCACAATAGCAGCAAACCAGCTAAGCAAAGTACTGGTAAAATACTTCCAGATTTCATCTACATTACATTCTCTATCATTAAAACATCTCTCGTTTCTTTCCAACCAAATACACCACAAAATACCAAATGGAATCATCTTCCATGCAGCAGCCACTTGGGGACAACTAGAAAGGTTAGGCCAGCTTGCTAATAAATCAACCACTTCTTTCGGCATGACCCAACTCAGATCAACACAACCAAGCACTCCATTCCAGTCCTTTTGCCGCCTCACAATGTAGGAGAAGATGGTTCACGGATTCTGCTTCTTTCCTACACATAAAACACCAGTCCATGATGATCATTCCATGCTTTCTCAAATTATCTACGGTTTGAATATTCCCTAATGCTGCTGTCCATGCAAAGAACGCCACCTTAGACGGAACCCGAGCCTTCCATATCTGCTTCCAAGGGAATCAAATATGTTACTGGTTAAAATACACCTTGTAATAGGATCGAATGGTAAACTTTTTAGAAGCAGTAGGACTCCAACATAGTTGATCCCTGCTCTGGCCTCTAGTCCCCACTGAGAACAGGAATCTGAAAAAAGCGGTCACCTCCTCTACTTCCCAGTCTTGGACAGATCTGGAAAAGCTCACGTCCCACTGCACCATTCCATTAGAATTGCCCATAAATTCTGAAACTGAACCTTGTTGATTGATGGCCAATCTGAAGACACCCGGGTTGCTTGAGACAGAGCAATTTCTCCACACCAAACATCAGATCAGAATCTGATCTTGGCCCCATCACCAACCTTGAAGTTGACATGTTTCAAGAAACAATTCCAACCCTTCTTAATATACTTCTATAAACTCACCCCATATGAACCCCGGCATTCCTTGGAGCACCGACCTCCCCAATCACTTCCATACTTTTGAACAATCACCCCCCTCTACAATGCATCTTCTTCCCCATGGAATCTCCAAAGCCACTACCCCAACATAGCCTTGTTAAAATTGCTTAGGCTATAAACACCCAGTTCTCCATCGACAACTAGGCAGCACACATTTTTCCAGCTCACTAAAGGGGTCTTTGACTCCTCTCCCAAGCCACCCCACAAAAAGTCTATATACAACTTTTCGATATGATTAGCCACGCTAGAAGGTAGAGGGAATAAAGACGGGAAATAAGTTGGAATATTAGAGAGCATGCTCTTTATAAATGTAATTCTACCCCCTTTAGATAAATAAATTCTTTTCCTTGCCGCCAATTTCTTTTAAATCTTCTCAACCACCCCATCTCAAATGTGCTTAGCCGTGAAAGATGCCCCTAATGGAAGTCCCAAGTATTTCAAAGGTAGATTGGCAACTTGACACCCAAAAAAATCTGCCAAATGATGGATATTGTGAACATTTCCCATCGGGACCATCTCTGATTTTCCCAAGTTTACTTTCAATCCGGAAATGGCTTCAAAACAAAGCAGGACAGCCTAAGTTTGGATTTGTTCCCAACAGCATCACAGAAAATAGGGTGTCATCGGCAAAAAGCAAGTGTGAAATTGAAGTGAAGCCATTAGAATTAGAACCCACCGAGAAACCTGAGATAAAACCTCCTCCCACAACAGCCTCCAACATACGACTCAAAGCCTCCATAACAAGAACAAAAGAAAGGGGAGATAAATGGTCCCCTTTCTTCAAGCCTCTTGAACTCTGAGAGTACCCACAAGGCTGCCCATTTACTAAAACAGAAAACCTGGGAGAAAGAAATATAATATCTGATCCAGCCACACCATTTGTCACCAAAACCACATCTACTAAGCATGTATAGGAGAAAATTCCAATTAACATGGTCGTACGCTTTTTCCATATCCAATTTGCAAAGGACCCCCGGGATCCCTTCCCACAGGCGACTGTCTAAAACCTCATTGGCAATCAGCACAGAATCAATTATTTGACGGCCTCTAACGAAAGCATTTTGAGGTCTAGATATGATCTTCTCCATCACTTTGCACATCCGGTTGGCTAAGACTTTTGAAATGATCTTATAGATGCTTCCTACCCAAACTTATAGGCCAGAAATCCTTCAACTCAGAAGCACCCACCCTCTTAGGTATCAAGGCAAGAAAAGTAGCATTCAATGACTTCTCAAACTTTTGGTACTCATAAAGTTCTTGGAAAACCTTCACTCCTCCCTCACAATCTCCCAATAATCTTGGAAAAAAACCATAGTAAACCCATCCAGTCCCGGAGCTTTATCTCTTCTCATCCCACAAACCACCCGCTGCACCTCATTCTCCTCAAACGGCCTCTCTAACCAGCTTTTGAACAGTCGTCTATAGCTGCGAAATCTAAACCACCAAGTTTGGGTCTTCAAACTCCCGTCTCACTAAGGAGGGAGCTAAAGAATTGCACCGCATGCTCTTGAATCTCAGTGGGTGTAGAGAGTATGTCATTACCAGATTTCAACATTTCAATGGCATTATTGTGTCTATGAGAGTCTACCATTTTGTGGAAGAAACTAGTACACTTGCCCCCCTCTTTAAGCCATATTACCCTTGACTTTTGCCTCCAAGAAATTTCTTCCCTCAAAAGAACCCTCACAATTTCAGTTATCACTTCGTTCTTCCTTGACAAAATGGCCTTGCTGTCCCCTTCAGCCTCCAAGGTTTGAAGCTCATTCCAAAGTGCTTTATTTCGCTGCACTACATTTCCAAAGACCTTATTCCATAGCTTCAAATCCGCTTTCAAAGCTTTGAGTTTGCTTGCCAAAACAAAACTAGGATTCCCCTCAAACTAATACGAAAGCCACCAGCTTCTTACTTCATCAATGAATCCCTCCTCTTCTAGCCACATATTCTCAAATTTAAAGTATTGTTTACCCTCATGAATGCCCCCACAATTGAGGAGGATAGGAAAGTGGTCCGAACATACCCTTGGTAGTCTTTTTTGGCATAGATTTGGGAAGTGAGCCTCCCATGTTGTAGAAACTAAGAATCTGTCCAATCTTGACCCGCCTCTGGAATCCCCCCCAACAAAAAAAAAAAGCAGCGGCAAGTCTCGCAATTTTAAGTCAAAAACCAATTGAGAAAAGTCCTCCAAAGCTGAGAAGCCCTCCCTCTCTCTAGGAAAATGGATTACATGGAAATCTCCGCAAATGCACCAAGGCATATCCCACAAGGAATAAATACCAGCCACTTCATCCCATAACAAACTCCTCTCTCCCTAATGGGTCCATAAACACTTGCTAATGCCCATGTCCACTCATCTTCCAAGTTTCTTAAAATACATGCCACTGAGAAATAACCAATACAGTCTTGTTTCAGCTCATAAACTCTACTATCCCACATTACCAACACTCCACCCGAAGCACCCGAGAGGCTAAGTAAGTCCAACCTACGAAGGCTCCTCTCCATAAGCTGTGGATAACACTTCTGTCAATTATTTCCAGTTTAGTTTCTTGTAAACAAACTACGTCGACCTTCCAACTACGGATGAGAGATCTAATACAAAGCCATTTGTTAACATTATTGAGCCCCCTTACGTTCCACAATAGGATTTTAGGCTTCATTAACAACAATTACATCCCTCCCCTTAATTCTGCCCTTCTCCGAAGTACCCTCGTGGTCATAGTTGATAGAGCACTATAATCGTTTCAATTCACGCATCTTTCTGGCTGCTGACTTCATGGCTGTAGAATGACCAGCTTCCAAGGCTACAAGGAGAGCCTCCTCATGCCCGACACATGATAAGCCCACACACCCTAGAACCTCCTCCACTTTTTTAAAGACCCAATTTGGACAATCTCTAGGCTCGATTTGTGGGGGAATCACCTGTAATGGTGATGGACTACCCATTTCATCCTCAGAATCTACTGCAACTAATCTCCCCTGCTCTTCCAAATCAGACAACTCATCACAAGAATCAACAAGAATATCGGCTTCCAACTCCCACTGTCTACTCCCCTCTGAATTCAAAAGCTGTTGCAGCAGGCCAGAATCCCCTTCCCACAAGACCCCCGGAAGCTACTACCATGTCAGTCGACATTGTCTGAGCAATAGATAACCCTCAGATGTATGGTGTATGAGTTGCTACTTCCTAGAGGTCTTATACATGCTATGGACGTAATATGTGCTACCACCTAGGGAGACTATGTCAAGGATATATACAAGAGAGAGATAAAGCTTACTCCACTTGTTATGATTATGGAATTTGAACATACAAATACTACTCTTCTGCCTTTTGCAAGTTTGAAGGAACTTTTGTTAGTTATAAAGAAGAATGAAATATGCAATACACTTCTGCCATGTTGAGAACTGCCTGTATGAGCATGATGCATTATATCATAGATATATGAATCAGTAGGAAGCACAGATGTGATTGTTGGCCTGACTTCACGGTCAGAATAACTAATTGCTTCTCAGATAGAATTTATTAGTCTAGAACTTGCTGCTCTAATTGCTGGATATTATAATCTTCTATTTTCTTGTTTGTCATACTAATTTGAGCAACCAATCTTTGCTGTATCTCCTCAGGAAGCAGAGGAGTTGTTTGAAACCATCTCTCAAGCCCTGCTATCATCAGTTGATCGAGACTGTTTGAGTGGATGGGGAGGACATGTTTATGTCATGTAAGCCCTTCATGCCTTTCCTTATTAACTCTGGCTTCCTGGAAATGCTTTCCTTTTTAATTGTGATGCTGCCAACAATCAAATGAAACCATAATGAGGACTATGTCAGGTTCTGATATTGCATATAATACTGTCCTTTAGCCTGTTGATCACAGTAGAATATTCTTGGTATGCAAGTATTGTTTTTTTTTATTATTATTGATCTAGAGAATGAGGAGAAAATTATCTCCCTCAGCATTTCAAAAGATTTTTTTTTTCTTAATTCTTTTCTTTCAACGAACTTGGCATAAATTTTCCCGTTTCAATGGAATATGAAGCTAGAAAAACAAATATGTTCATGAAATGAATGAGAATGCTTATGACGTCTATCAAAGTGAGAAGCTTTCCATTGAAGTAGTGGATTTATGCTGTAAATGAAGCTGGAATGCCCAGCATATATTGCGATCATGTGAAAACGAGAAACAAAGAGGTGTTTGCTATTTGCTTGCGCTTTAGCTAAACCCTGATAAGCTGCATGAAAGGGGAAATAAATTATTTTACTACAGCAATCCAACTCCTAAAAATTGTGGCGTTAGAGTTTTTAAGTAACATTTCTACTATTATTTTTCAATAACAAAAACTAGCGCTAATAATTTTTTCCCTTGGTTAGAGTTTTGCCATCTTGGACCTTTCTTTGTTTTTTCTTTGGCTAGCTTATCTGTTCATCTAAGTGCTGTTACAGTCTCTTCTTGTTGATTGTATTCTTCTAGAATCCGATGAACATTACAAAATATTCAGATTAATAATATATATATATATACATGAAAATTTTAATTTGATGTGTATTTTCACTCTGTAACAGAACACCGACTGAAGTAAAGGAGAGGATCTTGAAGGGAAGGATGGATTGACCCACTGTTGCACGTCCGAAAACAAGTCCAAATTGCCATTTCCACCTTTTCTTTACTTTGTTTCATATTTTATGTAGCTTGCAGTTGATTGCCCTTGTTATGGGGTGCTCAAAATTGGATGTACGCTCTTCTCCTCTCCTCTCCTCTCCATAGTACTTGTAATTGATTAAATGTTTTCGGGAATTCAAAAGTGTTCTGATTTACAAAACTAGGTTACATTTTTTCTGAATGTTTTCGGGGAAGCACATTCCTTTTTTCGATGGAATCTCTAATGTTTTCAGTATCTGATATCTATCTGCTGCTAAGTTTAGTAGTATCATATATTGCTACCAACAGTAGTGTTAACCATGCAGCTCATTTCATTTCTGATTCAACAGAATTTTACAAAAGTAAATTCATAAATTAGTGATAAGTCAATGTTGTAAAGTGTTTTTTTTTTTTAAATTATATCTAACTAATTATAAGAGATTATATAAGTTTGTGAATTTATTTTTATAAACTCTCTTTATAGTTGCACTTCCCTACGCTTATCTTACCATTCATCGTTTGGTTTGGTTGTCAGGTTTTGAAAGTTGGTCATTTTCCTGCCAAACAGGAAAAAGGAAATAACAAATAAAAGTAGGGGGATTGCCCGAATCCGTTACTCCGCAAACATAAACATGTTAGGCACTTTTACTTAGAAAATTCTAATTATTATCTATTCGTATCTTTCTTAAATTATATTTAATTATAATAAACAAAATTATTTTAAGTAATCATTTTAAATCACTACAACTTATAGAATAAGGATAATACTATATGCCCCGTTGGTGCACACCCGTTTCCTTCCCCTTTTTTTTTTTGTTTAAAACCTAATGATTAAGAAAATATTATTTAATAATATTATAATTTTTTTATTCTTTTTTAAAAAATGTTTAAGAATGTTGAAAAAAATGATGTAAAATAATAATAAACAACGGTGCACAATCCATAAAATAATTATTTATACATATTTTTATAGACAAAATATTCTCGATAAAGAAATATTTCCCCCTTTTTTTCAACCAAAATTTAGCCTTTTTTAGCACTGAAGTTTAAATATTTGAAAACGACGCGTTGCGGTGACGCAGCCCGCAAACATGGACGGAGTGGGATATAGAACGGCGGTTATGAATTTGTTGTGGACGTCTAACCTCGCTCGCATTCCAATTCTTGTTTTCTCATTTTGTCTCTCTTCACTCCCTCATCTCCGTTTCTCTCCGCACTCCTTCCATTTATTGGCAGCGAACAATGCCGTAGATGTTTCTTACTACAAATCAACGCTCTACGCATGAATTGAAATGATGAGATTGTAACTCTCCTCTCTCTCTCTCTCTCTTTCTCTACTCGACAGTCGACACTAACACCTGTGAGTGCACAATCATTATTGATTATAGTAACATCATCTGTTTTGGCCATGTCTGTCTCCTCATTCTCTGATAATCTGAATACTGTTGTTTTTTCGTTTTTTCAAGTTGTGGGTCTTATATTATTTTTCCCACGAATTTGAAATCTGCATTTTACTCGGAAGTTAATTATGATCTCATAATATCCAAGAACTAAAAATACACACAAATTTCTCTTGCAAATCAAGGCAAGTTTGGCAAGGGACACTAACCAGTCTTTTTTTACTCTTACAGGAGTGAAATACAAGGCCCTGACTTTCTCTGAATATCTCTGCTCAAATCTGTCACTTAACTTGATGGGTAACATAATTAGTTCATTCTTTTCGGGGTTTGGTAAAGTCTTTGGCGACCTTTTCAACTCTCCCCTTGATTTCCTTGCTGGAAAATCATGCAGGTAAACACAGTTTTCACTTTCATTTTATACCGCGATGACTCATTAGATGCTTAGTACAAGATCCTTAATCTATAGCTCTTGGTTAAATCTTCTCATACGCTTTAAACCACTGTAATTTGAAAGCAATCGTTTTCTGACATTTTCATTTCTTGATCTTGATTATGATATATACTGCTAACAGTTTGGGAAACAATGTATTCTATTATCATTTTTTTAATCTCTTTCTGGTTTTTTGGCTGAATAATCGTCATGGCATCTGTATTGTTTTACAGTTCAGAGTGCGTATCATCATGGGATTTCGTGTGTTACATCGAAAACTTTTGTATTGCCAATCTGCTAAAGATGGCCATGGTACTGGTTCTGGTTTACATAGGTGAGTTTGTCTGCTAAAGATTGTACTGATTGTATCACAGATGAGATAAATTGAGATTAAAATTAAAATTTGAATAAAATATTATTAGATTATATTTTTTTAATATTATTTTTATTTTAGGATTTAAAAATGTTGAATTATTTATTTTATTTTGTTTGAGATTAAAAAAATTGTAATAATTAGTTTAGATGAGTTGAAACGGGTTATGAAAACAAATGAGACCTTAAGTCTAGGATCAATTCACAAAATTGGAGAGCCATATCTGAAATTGGATGTTTTTTTCTTTTTATTTGGTGTTTGCAGTTCTCTTATTCTTATATCTATTAGAGAAAGTAGGCCTTTGCCAATGTATCATTCACAGCCTTTGCAAGATAGTATGGGCATGCCTTTCTTCCTGTTTTCATGCTTGGGAGTACTGTTGCATTTTCTTGTGTGTAAAGCTTCATAGGCGAAAAAGGGTCAACAGAACACACCTCGAAGAAGAATTCAATACAAGAGAAGAAGAATATGATGATGAAAGTTTTTCATATCATAATTCTAGAGCCATGGATGTGAATAAGCTGTCACCATCTCGCCAATGGAGGAGTTACAGAGGTGCTTATCTGAGGAAATCTTTGCGGCCAAGGAGTCATCGTATACAAGTGGCTATTGGGGATTCAATTCATGGTGGTAGAAGAAATGCTATCAAGCAATGGAAACATGGTAGTGCCATCCATGACATTAGGGTGACCAAGACATCAAAGTTTGCACACAAGGGGAGAAAGTATAGGAGAGGGGCTTATCATAGGAGTAGTTTGTGAAAATTAAGGATGGAGAACATTTGGAAGTTCAAATCAATATAAGAGATATCTGTATCATAAGGTGATAGGAAGGTATAATATCTAACATTTTTCTTCTGAATGCTTTATATATTCATGGCATTGGACACTTCATTTGGAATTGTAGAACAGTATGTAGGATGAAGCCAATCCAAACTAGATATGATTAAAAAAAAAAAAAGAATGTCGAGTTTTAGTTCTTTGCATTGAATGACTTGCTACCGTGTCCATCTCGCTCAAAGATTGAAGTTCGAAGTCTTCAAACGGGATAGCTGATCTCATAGCTTTGGCTTGGCATGATGTTTTTATGTCTTAGTTTTATTTCAGAGTAATGTTACGTGCAATCGTAAAGTGTGTAAAAGTTGTTTACTAGTCGGTTTGAAAAAGAACTATGTCAATTATTAAAAAAATAATTTTTTTTATGTGGATTTCATATTTATTCATTTTTTAAAGTAAATATTGTACAATACTTACACATTTACAACTGTAATTATTATTTATATTAAAATATAATATATATATATATATATGTATGAACTTGTGATAGATTCCAAGCCCAAAAAAAAAACCATCCTTACTCGTTTGGGGCGAGCATACAGCCCAATACAATTTTTGTAAAAGGGGAGCAAGGCCCGATTACGTTGACTAGACCAAAGGTCATGAAAGGTCTTTGAAAATCTCGAGGAGTTGACTGCTAGAAGTGGTACCATTGTAGTTCTCGATTCAGGACAGAGGAAGATGCGAAACCCTCGGCCCGTCGTGGATGACGGGTAGGCATATAGACAAAAGTCCGGCAAACACTGAAGCAAAGGGTCTTTATAGCGGTTTAGGTAGATGGGTTTGTGTCCTATAGAGTGGTAGTAGGAGTTGACCTATAAACTGGCTGAGATTACATCGGACTACATGTCGACATGATTCCTTAATTACGAGACACTCTTGTTCACTAATGGGAACTTTAGAAAAAGAGAAGTGTAAAATTTTTATTATATTAAGTTTATAAAATAACATGTCTTGGTATAATACATTATACTTATTTGAATAATTCTTCTCATAAACTGTCATTTCTCCCACTCCATATATTATAAATGAGGTGATTTTTCTTTTTTCTTTTTTTTACTTGTAAAATAAAGTAGTAAATAGTACGTTTTCTCCTATCATGTGTTATTCCTTGGCTCACCTTCAATCTCTCCCTCTCTATGGGTTGCTTCAGCAGCTTCTATGCACAAGCTCTCACAAAGCACTTTCTCTGGTAGCCTACAAATCGGCCGGGCGATGGCACACGTTACAAGAATGTGGTCATTGCAATGAGATTTTCTGGAAATAAAAAAAAAATCTTAAAAATTGTTTAATGGAAATGAATAATTGCCATTTTCTTTGGAGATCGATGATATCTTGATGTTTCTGATTGGTAGTAGATGAGAGAGAGTGAGTCCAGGAGTCCACCATTTTTTATTTCGAGTTTCCTTCATCTTGCTCTTCCCCAATTTCTCCTTTGTCTTTCTCAACCCCCAATCCATTTTTCGGTTCCACCACATTCTATTCCCCAGCTGTATCTTTGAAAGACAAACCAATCATATTTGATTAGAGAATTCCTGGGGGGCAGCCCGTCTGCCCCCCTCCATGAAAACAGCCCCACCGCCCCCGGTGGCAGCACGGATCCGAAACGGGTTGAAGGCTGCCGGGGGCACACCGGAGCTCGCCGGAGCTCGCCGTCGTAGGGGTGAGCTCGCCTGAGTCCGCCGGTCCAGATGGCGGGGGCGGTGTCGCCCACCGCCACCGGCGCCGGCTCCGTTTGCTTCATGGCCGAATCCCCTCTTAAATTCATCTTCATTTTATTTTTTTATTGTATTTTTTATTATGTTTTTATTGTGTTTTTTATTATGTTTTGTTCATTTTATTTTTTTAATATATTTTTCATTTTTAATTTTTTATTTAATTATATTTTTTATTTTATTTTTATGTGTTTTTCATCATCAAGCAGCCCAACGTTGTCCCCAGCGTCACCCATTTGATTATGGTCTATCTCTATTTCTTCTTTAACTTTGATTTTCGAAATTGAGTTTTTTTTGCATTTAAAATTTGAAATGCACGATGAAATCTGTCCATTCATTTTAATTTGTTGAGATCTGGGTTTGGAATGAATAAAACGGTGTTTCACTTTGCAGGAAAAAAAAATGCCACATCATCCACAGTGTGTGGAGTAGGAGAAAAGACGGCTTATGAGCAATAGCCGAGTTAAAAATTTGCATTAGGCGAGCCAGGTAAAGTTAAAATAAAATATATATAATATTTTTTTATTTTATTTGTATATAATTTTTTATATAGTATAAAGTAATTTAATAGTAATATTTATCATAAAAATAAAATATGTTTAATACAACTTATGTATTAAAAAAGTATATAATATGATAAGAACATATTATCATAATAAAAATACATTATAAATACATTATAAATCATCTAACTTCTTTTTTTATTTTTATTTTTATCTATAATAAAAACATGTTATCATGTTATTATATCATTTTATTTTATATGAGATGTATTTTATTTTTAAATTAGATTAATTTTGTAGAGGGAAACCAAAATAATTTTTAGAGAGGGGGCCAACACAAAATAAAATTAATATTATTCAACAAAGTCATAAAAAAAATAAACATTTTTTTCAATTTTTTTTAAAAAAAAACATTTATTATATTTTTTTTTCAATTTTTTTTAAAATAACAGTGAGTCCCTGCTCCAACGTGGCTTCGCCACTGCTTATGAGTAGAATTACTCTACTTATTTTATAATAATATTAGTTTTATAATTTAACATATACATCATATTAACTCACGTCAATTTATAAATTTATTTTTATGAAATTTTCTTATGATTAAAGTATTTATCTAAAGAAGAATCGAGTCAAGCAATAGAAATGTAGGAATGGGGCCTCGACCACCTAGAATGCTTTTAGTTACTCACATGTCGGAGATTGGACGAATGCTCTTAGGCTAAAGAGTAAGAGTCTATTTGGAATCTTAAAAAGTGTTTTTAAGTGGTTAAAAATATTTTTAAAGAAAAAATGACATATTTAATAATTTTATAAAAAATATTGAAAGTCACAATTTTCAAAAAAAATTTAAAAAAGTATCAAATTAAAACTTTTATAAATAAAAAAATTTGTAGATAATTGTATATTTAAAAAATATTATTATAACTAATTTAAAAAATATGAAATATATGTTTATCAAACAATAAATAACTTTTAAAATATAAAATTTATTATTTAAATTATAAACTATAAACTCTAAAGTTACAAGACTTCTCACCACAATTCTTAACAGGCGCTCTAAAGGTCTACTCGATCGGATAACTGGTGGCTAGCTTTTCTTTTCTTTGAAGTAGCGACAATAATGGAACCTCAATAATGTTAAACCCTATACACTAGCCTCATCAAAACAACACATTAAAAAGCATATAGATCCAAGAATTCTCATAAAATATCTGATCTCCAAATTAAAACTTAAGTATTAATTTTCACCACTCAAAAAGAGTTTTACCCACCTCTATAAACCTTCACGACTTATAAAAATTTCATTATGATAATGAAAAACTGAATATTATCTAGTATTGAATTTGCTAAGTCTTAATTAAAGAAATAAAAACCGATATAAAATAAGTTGATATATAGGTAATATTTGCTACATTGTCACAATGCCATAAAAAATTGAATGGCCAAAATTAATAGATTGATGAATAGCATTGGAAAAATCCATCTCACTGGAGAAAACCAATTAACTAGTTGGTCCCACCAATATCAACATGATTAAGAGACTTTGGACGGATGTATTGAGACAAATTGGCGGCTAATTAAGAACCTCAGTAGTGCTGCATATATGCCCTGAAGATTATAGTCAACAATTAGGTTGCGATTGATAATTAAGAATATTTCAAATATTTTTAAAATATTTTATAATTATTTATTATTTTATTATTATTATTTATCTATTTTTAATGACTATTCATTATTTTTTTTATTAATATTTAATATTCTATTATTACTTTTCATCTATTTTTTATTATTATTCATAATTTTTTTCTAACACTTTTCAACATCCAAACTTATCCTTAACGTCGACAGCAGAAAAAATTTGCAAATATTGGATTCACTTAGACAGATTTCGGCTAATCATTTCAAACTTTCTAAACAAAAAGTTATGCATGCCAAACCCTAATTAATGTCCTTTTCTGGACAGGGACGGTCTAGAGGATTTCTATGTTTACTTGCTAGTGTTAATGGTCCCTTTTGAATTGATTAATATCAAACTGTTAATCCAGTGGCTACTAATATTTTAATGCAGATGCTCTCTCTGCGGCAAACTTTGCATATTGCAAAGAGAAATTATTTTTGTAGTCTTAATTTTAAGATATACAAGTCTCATTTTTGGGTTCTGTTATATATAATTATTTTTGCATATTTCTTTCGAATTTTACTAATGTTATTGGCTAAAGTAGTTATTTTATATTAAAAAAAAGTGACGTAACCCATCATATAAGTGGATTACACAAAAAATATATAAAAATAACTACACATAAAATATTATAAAAAAATTATTTATTTGTGATAAACTATTTTTTATTAAAATAATTATTTTTTATCAAAATAAGTCTATTTTTATCGTAAATAATCATCTTAATCATAAATAATCGATTATAAATAATTGTTTTTCTTGTAATAATATTTTCTTATACAAGATGGGGATAAAATTGATATTTACATTAAAAAATTTCCTTTTTATAGGTAAGTTCCATGTAAAGCATGCAGGATTTACCCACCAGAATGTTGTATCTAACATTATTTATTGCAAAAGGTACAAGTTCTAGAACATAATTTATTTTTTTTAAGTTTGGAGTTGGGTATCTTGCATGCATATAATAACCAATTCGTTTATGATAACAAATTGGTGGCTAATTAAGAACCTCGGTAGTGCTGCATATATGCCCTGAAGATTATAGTCAACAATTAGGTTGCGTTTGAGAACTAAAAATATTTTAAGTATTTTTAAAATATTTTATAATTATTTATTATTTTATTATTATTTTTTACTTATTTTTATGACTATTCATTACTTTTTTACTAATATTTAATATTTTATTATTAATTTTTATTATTATTCATAATCAATACTTTTCAACATCCAAACCTATCTTTAATGCGGGCAACAGACAAAATTTACAAATATTGGATTCACTTAGACAGATTTCGGTTAATCATTTCAAAGTTTCTAAACAAAAAGTTATGCATGCCACACCCTAATTAATGTCTTTTTCTGGACAGGGACGGTCTAGAGGATTTCTATGTTTACTTGCTACTGTTGATGGTCCCTTTTGAATTGATTAATATCAAACTGTTAATCCAGTGGCTGCTAATATTGTAATGCAGATGCTCTCTCTGCGGCAAACTTTGCATACTGCAAAGAGAGATTATTTTTATGGTCTTAATTTTAAGATATAAAAGTCTCGCATATTTTATTTAGAATTCTGTTATATATAATTATTTTTATATATTTCTTCCGAATTTCACTAATGATATTGGCTAAAACAATTATTTTATATTAAAAAAAAGTGATGTAACCCATCATATAAGTAGATTACACAAAGAATATATAAAAATAACTACATATAAAATACTATAAGAAAATTGTTTATTTGTAATCAGTTATTTCTTGTCAAAATAATTATTTTTTATCAAACTGAGTCTATTTTCATCACAAATAATTATTTTAGTCATAGATAATCAATCATAAATACTCATTTTTTTTTTGTAATAATATTTTTTTTTTAAGATGTGGATAAAATTGATATTTACATAAAAAAAAAAAATTACTTTTTATAGGTAAGTTCCATATGAAGCATGCAGGATTTACACACCAGAATGTTATATCTAACATTATTTATTGCAAAAAGGTACGAGTTCTAGAACATAATTTATTTTTTAAAAATTTGGAGTTGGGTATCATGCATGCATATTGTAACCAATTTATTTTTAACTCACTTTCCTGATTATCAAAAAAGAAAAAAAAAACTCACTTTTCTGACAATTTAAAGTTTCATTGTTTTACTATAATAAAATTGTTTTTTTTTATTGAAAGGAAAATTATTTATTTTTTATCAGTTATTTCTCATCAAATTAATTATTTTTTATTAAAATGAATTTACTTTTATTGGGAATAATTATTGTTATTATAAATAATTAGTTATAAATACTCGATTTTTCTATAATCTTTCTTATATAAATTCCGTACATGAATGGGATTTATAAAATGTCACCCAATTAGTTACATTTTGGTTGGAATTATTTTTGCTGATGTGGCAAAAGCACGTAGTGATCATATTAATTTATTTCAACATTCTGAGACCATTATGATGAAATGATCCTCTCAAAAATACTAAATAAATTAGTAGATAAAATTATTAGTGTCAAAAGATGTGGACGTCTTTTAAGGAACAGTGTTTTCACTGTTTATGTGAGGGGCTGCAGCTAAAGCCCGGCTGCAGCAAATATTTTTTCATATATATATTATGGTAATGGCTAAGCTAGATGATAAGAATGGACGACGTCTCAAGTACAAGTGTGATTGATATATACTTCACAAAGGTTAGTTTGACGTCGGACAGCATACTTCTGCTGAGCCAATAGATAGGCAACTGATCACATGGGAATTATTTATATATGATGACAATTCATATGCATTTCATGCGCATGTTCAAACAGACCCTTATTAATTAGCCACCACTAGTTCATATATATTGCACTTTTATTAATTATGAATGAGAAATTAAATCGTGGGTTTCAAAATTTATAATTTCATGAGTCGCTCTTTGTTATGTAGTATATTTTTAATTATGACGATTTAAGCAATTTGTAACGTCTCAATGACAGATTCAAATCACATGACTTATACTTTAAAAAAATTAATCAATGATACAATTGGAACTCCATTAGAACCTTATAAAGAACAAGAACTTCTTCTTCCTAAATAATGTGGGATCTCATACACCACATACTATTCATTTTCATATGAGGTATCACAATCTACCACATTTAAATGTCCGACATCCTCGTCGGGTCTGTTTCTCGTAGGTGGTACGGCTCAAATCCCACATTTCTGGTTGGGATAGACTCTGATACCATTTGTAACGCTTCAATAGCAAGCCCAAACCACATGGTCTATACTCTAAAAGGACTAATTAATGATACAATTGGAATCTCATTAAAACATTATAAAGAACAAGAACTTCTCCTTCTCAAGCAATGTGAGATCTCATACACCACCTACGATTTCTTTTCATATGGGATATCGCAAGCAATTTGTATATAAAAACCACCTTATTAATTAGCGACGTTGGAAGGCGAGCATATGGAATCTGACTTACCTAACCAATCTACCTAGCTTTGTAGGGGTAATGGGAAAAAAATCATCCATTATTCTAGGCGAGATGATGGATTTTTTCAAAAAGTAAATACAAATGGGTAGGGCAAGTCAAGATATTAACCTGCCTGTACATTATCTGCTTGATTACATACACATATATATACATACATATATATATATGTATATATATTAAAAAAGCTTAAAAATTGGAACTCACTTTCTCCTCCTACTCAAGTCCTAGATGCTATCCTCCTCCTCCTCTAGTTGCCTATGATCTGTAGATCGAGGATATGGATGTGTTACAAATAGTTAGGCGAATGGGTCTTGAAGGAGGAAAAGGCAGAAAAGGCGGGGGATGGGGGTGGGGCCAGAAACTACCACCCCAGCCCTAGGCGGGGTCTAGGGATGGGCGAGGGCACTATTTGTTCATTAAGGGTGGATATCAGTCCTAATATTGTCAAATTTGATTGAAAAATGATAAGATATTGGCATAGAAATCAAATGACTCGTGATTTTGTCAAAGTAATTTTCAACTTATCTATTGAACAAAAGAAAATGAATGAAAATAAGGGAGGTAGGGGGGAGGGGAAGAAAGACATGAACAAATGAACAAACACCTTGGTGGCATTGTATCATGAATTGGTAACCTTAAGGACCCATCCAATGCATCACATTTTGATTATGGTCTTTCTCAACAATTCTCATGGTTGAGAATCAAAGTTCTCTATAATTATATTTTATCTCGAATATATTCATTATTCGAAGATAAATGGATCACACATGAGATGAATTCTATCATATTTAATTCTATCAGTATGCCAACCTCAGTTATAATTTTATATCTGTGATTCTGTATTTAGAAAGAACAATTGAGAATGATTGAATCATGGGCGCTAATCACAGCTGACGATCATATTAATTTTACCCACCTCTATATATAAAATTTCACGACTCATAAAAATATTTCATTATTATGATGTAAAACTGAATATTGTCTAGCTAGCATTGAATTTGTTACTTAATTAAAGTAATAAGAACCGATATTATAATAGTTGATAAATGGGTAATGCTAAAGTATCACAATGGCGCCATAAAAATAATATTATTAATATTTAAAAACTTAAAAAAAGTTAAATTAGAATTTAAAAAAATTAAATTATTTATTATTTTAATATAAAAATTTAATACAATTTTAAGAAAGAGAATTTGGACAGATGTTTGAGATAAATTGGCGGCTAATAAAGACCTCAGTAGTGCTGCATATATGCCCTGAAGATCACAGTCAACAATTAATGTCGACAGCCGAAAAATTTGTAAATGTTCGATTCACTTAGACATATTTCGGTTAATCATTTTAAAGTTTCAGAACAAAAAGTAATGCATGCCAAACCCTAATTAATGTCTTTTTGTGGACAGGGACGTTCTAGAGGCTTTCCATGCTTGTTTACTGGCCCACATTCCTCTGAATTCACACACCCAAAAACAAAAGTCTTGCTAGTTGCTACTGTTAATGGTCCCTTTTGAATTGATCATTAATATCGAACTGTTAATCCAGTAGCTACTAATATTTTAATGCATATGCTCTCTCTTTGGCAAACTAATTTGCATATTCATGCAAAGATAGAGAAATTATTTTTATAGTCTTAATTTTAAGATATACAAGTCTAGTGTATTTTATTTTGAGTTATATTATATATAGTTATTTTTATATATTCTTTACGAAGTTCACAAATATTAATGGTCAAAACAGTTATTTTATATTAAAAAAAGTGACAAAATCCATCATATAAGTGAATTACACAAAAAAATACATAAAAACAATTGTACATAATTTTTTTTTAAAATGTGAATAAAATTAATATTTACATAAAAATATTTACTTTTTATAGTTGAGTTCCATATGAAGCATGCAGGATTTACACACCCGAATGTTATATCTAACATTATTTATTGCAAAAAGGTACAAGTTCTAGAACATATTTTTTTATTTTTTTTTTTAATTTTAAGATTGGAATTGGCCTATAATGCATGCCTGTAAAAGCCAATTCGTTCCTTTTTTTTTTAAGGCTTTTTGTCAAAACTTTCATTTTTAACTCACTTTTCTGTTTCATTGTTTCATTATAACAAAATTATTTATTTTTTATCAGTTATTTTTGTTAAATTGATTATTTTTTATTAAAATGAGTTTATTTTTATTACAAATGATTATTATTATCATAAATAATTTATTATAAATACTCAAATTTTATATAATATTTCTTATAGAAATTCAGTACATGAATGGGATTCATAAAATGTCACTCAATTGGTTACTTTTTGGTTGGAATTATTTTTGCTGATGTGGCAAAGCACGTAGTGATCATATTAATTTATTTCAACATTCTTGAGACTATTATGAAATGATACTCTCAAAAGTAAATAAATTAGTAGATAAAATTATTAGCGCCAAAAGATGTGGACGTCTTTCAAGGAATTGATATATATATATATATATATATATATATATTATGGTAATGGCTAAGCTAGATGATAAGAATTAAGAATGGATGACGTCTCAGGTACAAGTGTGATTGATATATACTTTACAGGGTGAGTTTGACGTCGGACAGCATACTTCTGTTGAGCCAATAGATAGGCTACTGATCACATGAGAATTATTTATAGAGCGGTGCTACATTCCCGTAGCACTCTCTAGGGGATGTCGAATTTATTTTATTATTATTTTTATTTAATTTTTTTTATAGTTTTAAATATTTTTAAAAATAAAAATATATAAATCATTATTAAAATTTATTTTTTTAATCATTTAATAAATCAAAAAATCACATTCGAGAGAAATGCTATTTCACCCTATTCATTTCTCTTATTTATATATGATAACAATTTATATGCATTTCATGCATATGTTCAAACAGACCCTTATTAATTAGTCACCACTAGTTCATGTATATGCACTCTATTAATTATGAATGAGAAATTAAATCGTGGGTTCCAAAATTTATAATTTCAAGAATCGCCCTTTGTTATGTAGTATATTTTTAATTACGATTATTTAAACAATTTGTCCATAAAAACCACCTATTAATTAGGATTGGAAGGCGAGCATCTGGAATCAATCTACCTACCTTGTAGGAGTAATGGGCGAGAAATCATCCATTATTTCAGGCGAGCCGACCGATTTTTTCAAAAAGTAAATACAAATGGTCAGGACAAATCAGGATATTAACCTGCCTATACACTATTCAATTGATTGCATACACATATAGAGGAATATTGGGCTGCAGCTCTCGTGTGCTACAGCCTAACGACACACACTTATAATTTTTTTTTAAAAAAGAAATTAGGGCCTGATGTCTCTGTGTGCTATTGGACTATAACATATAAAGGCTGCAACCAATATTTTTTGTACACATATATATACACATTTATATATTTATATATATATATATATTAAAAAAACTTGAACATCCTAACTCACTTTCTCCTCCTTTCCAAGTCCTAGATGCTATCCTCATCCTCAGCCTCCTCCGTCTGTCTGTGATCTATAGATTGAGAACATGGATGTGCTACAAGTAGTTGGGCAAATGGGTCTTGAAGGAGGTGAAGGTGGGGATGGGGCCAGAAACTACCAATCACTCCCAGGTGGGGTCTAGGGATGGGCGAGGGCACTATTTGTTCATTAAGGGTGGATATCAATCCTAATATTGTCGAGTTTGATTGAAAAATGACAAGATATTGGCATACAAATCAAATGATTCAGTAATCTTTTCAAGTGAATTTCAAATTATCTATTCAAAGTTGATCGGTACAAGCTGAAAGTTGTGGGATTGAAAGAGTGGGAGGGAAATGAAGTAGATATGTAGGATTAGGGAAGTGTTAGATAATGACGACAGACAACTTAACACATAAATTATTAGATTTTTCTTACATACATCGGTTGTAGAAGGATTGAATTGGTGGTCAGTTTATAAATTTAAAAAAAATCTAATCTCTTAATCTGTTAGTTAACTTTTGAGATTGAGAAAAACACCCTCCAACTTGAATAGACTTGAGCATGTGTGGTCGAGAATTGACGAGCATCTTATAATGATGACATGAACAATAGTACAAAGAAGATAGAAAGCTTTAAAATTGAACAGCATCTTATAATGAAATTGACAAAACGGGAGAAATATTAATGGTGTCCTCCCTCAATGCACCTGGAGCATGCATTGGCATTGATATAGCCATGATCTCATCTAGCACATGTACTGGAGTACTAGGCATATAATAGTGAAGAATCAAGATAGACTTTATCTACAGTATTATTACGTACATATATGTAAGACCCTCGTGTAGCTTTAGACAACATTTTTATTTTTCTTTTCTTTTCTTTTGTTTGTTCACATAGATGGTTTTTGTACATTGTGGTGGACATAGTTGTTACATAATTTGATTATACGTTGTTAGATATGAGCATGTTACATGTACTTGAATTAGTACATATTTTGATACTTTGAGTTTAAAAATGAAGATTTATTTATTAAAAGTAGATACAAAATAAAAATAATAATATTTTATTATTATAGAGAATGAGATTAGTGACTACTCCGATGTGGGATTTAAAGTTTGAGTGGGCAGCGAAAAGCCAAAAAATGACATGTTAACCAAACTTTATCCGAACTCTAAAAGGCACCCGCAAGAAAATTGTGAATAGGAAGGCCGATAGAGTTGGAAGCCATTCCAAAGATTTGCAAGTTGCATGTGTAATCGTTATTTATTCTAAAAATTTAAGCTGGAAAATTTTATTATTTATTTTATAATTTAAGAGCATATCTATTACATTTTTATTTAATCCTTCTCCAAGCAATGAATGATAACTTTTTACATCTTGTTTGTTTATTTTGCATATTTTTAATATATTTATTATTATGACATGTCAAAATCTAAACTAAAATGATTCCAAAGTTAGTGGGGACGTCCATACACCCATAGCTAGTCCTATACTAGTCTTCTAGTGTGGTGCGTTGTCCACGTGACACCACATTCAGTCTTTTTGTATTTATATAGTTATATTTTTGTGACTGTATAGTTTGTTAGTTTGGTTTTGTAATCATTATTTGTATATAAAAAAATTTAATATTTAAAAAATAGTCTTTCGAATTTTATATCAGTAGAATTATAATTTAAGAGATGCCTCATTTAAAAATAATGATTAATCTCCCTGATCTTGATGGAGAAAATGTAAAAATTATTTGTGTTTGTCAAATTTTAGTTAACTTGTAAACTAAGCGAGTTCAATTCATATAAGTCACGTTATAAATTTTATGTTTCATGAGTTGAATAAAGTAGGTCATTTTTAAAGGAAAAAAAAAACATGCATTGAATGCATCAATAAAATTAAACAGATGCTACGTACAATTTCTTTGTTGGTAGTTTTATTGAATTGAATAAATTACTCTAATAATTTATATCCTTGAATTGACTAAATTCTACAAGTTTCCAAAACTAAGTCAGTCCAAAATCAAAACTGAAAATCGAAAGGCAAATCCTCTCTTTTCTTTTATTCATTTTTTAATATTTGTAAACTTTTTATTAAAAAAAAGTCACAACATTCTCAGAAAAAAAAATCTTTAATCATTAAATAAATAAAAAAAATTATCAAAACACCTCAGAACAAAATAATCAAGACAAGTAAATTTATTTTTCACTCAAATAAAATGGTTGGTTTTGTTTAAGTAAGGCTTGCATAAACAGTTTTCAAATGGAGATTGCAAATAAAGTTTTTCAAAATTAAATGATCACATCAATTCATAAGTTTTTCTTAAATAATATTGTACGAAAAATTCATAGCTCAAATATTGATGAATTTTGCATGAGAATATGATGAATGAAATCCTCCATTATTTCATAGGAATAAATGCTTAATATATTAAAAATTGGACAAGAGTCATTTATTTGATTTGAATCTGTCCGTCTTTATACGAGTCATTCATTTGGCTTTCTTTTTTTTTTGTGTTGTATTATGTGTTAAATTTTTTAGAAGATTTTAGAAAATTTTTATCTTACTTAAACTATATTTTGTAATTTGTTAGTTTTATTTAATAAACTTAACTTGCTTATTTATTTTAAAAAATAAATCCCCATGATTGGAATTGTACATGAAGATAAATATTAGAATCCGAAAAGATCCTTTTTTCGAGAGAGCAAGAAAAACAAATATTAAAGAATCATTAGAGTTTAATTGAACAAAATAAACTTCAAAATAATCTGTTTTTAGATTGTTTATTTAATATAAATAGATAAGGGGAAAAAATGTGTAGTACAACTCATGCTATTCATGAAATAGTTGGCAATCTGTAATATCATTAAGAGAATAACTTCAGATCAGATGAATCTGTTGTGTGTAGAATAACAAAAACCAATAGATGAAAGACATGTAGGAAATACATGTTTTGCGAAATGGGGTGCATTGCAAATGAATATCAAATTAAATGTCTTTGAATTTGAGCAAAGGCAATGAATGGGGAGGGTAAAAAGAGATGACGAGGCTATGAAAATGGAAGAGGAGATTAGGAAGAAATTAGTGTCCAGAGATTGCCGCTGACATCTCCAGTGGCAATTAGAGTTTCAATGACCATCAACTTTATAGGAGACTCCCGTTCGCTCCCCCTTTTCTCTCTCTCACACACATTTCTGTGCCCCCCTTCCCTCCGATTCTCCTGCTCTCTCTTTCTCTTTCTCTTTCTCTCCTCGCTATCTCCCTCCTTCTAGCAACTCTTCACATCTTATAAAAATACAAATCTTCTTTTGTTCTATTTCTTTGATATTGGTAGAAACATTGTGAAGTTTTTTATTTTTTGTTTTCTTTCCTTAAGAGATCTTGCTAGAGGGAAGGGTGAATTTAGGTGTAGTCGAATTATCTGAAAAAATATTGTTAGGAAACTTGCGCTGACTAGTCTAGTCTAGAGCTACACGAGGAGATGTCAGAAGTCTTAGGCAAAGTGGTTGGTCTAGAAAGTTTCTGGTCGGACTCCTAAAAAAAACTAATGATTCTGTTTAGATGCTAAGAAAAGAAAATGCTAGAAAAGAACCTAGCAACTTTATGCAATCTTATGCATTACGCTTTGTTATCCTCAACATCATCGTAGTGAAGCTTGCTAGCTAGTTTACATCCATACTCAGATTCTTCGTTCCAAAGCTCCAAAGTATCTTGAAACAAATTTTCCAACTCATATTTCATTTGACTTTTGTTAAGATTTCATGGATTAGTGAAAGGAAAATTAAAAAATTAGAATGGAAAAGTCAGAGTAAGAAAGTGTTGCTTATGCTAAGGGATAATTCGTTTACTTTAGTTAATTGACAAGGTCAGAACATAGAAATGTTTCTGGTTAATTGATTTTTACTCTAGTGTGGTGCGATGTAAAATGAGTAAATGAATCACACTTATGTGTCCCAATTGTATTGACTTCCGTTAAACACATATAATAAATGACTCCGTTCCAAAGAGTTTCCCGATCATTAATGTGACATTTGCCCCCACATATGAGCTATAAAAATAAAATAGCCTTGACTGCCAATTAACCACGTACTCGATATTGAAACGCTATTTATCATTCTTGCGTCATATACTATTAAGTAATTTGAGTCCGTTTGGATTTAAAGATGAAATGAGATGAGTTATGAATAGTAATAAAATGAGTGGTTGAGATGAGTTGGAATATAAAATGAATGGTTGAGATAAGTTGACAGTACGAAATGAGTTATGAATAGTAAAACCCAATTTTGAAAACAAACCAGCCTAATTGTTTTTGTTCTTTTATTTAAATACACATTTATTTAAATATAAGAGCAAAACTAATAATTATACGTTTGTGTGTGATTTAAGAGATAATAAGTAAAAATTTTCTTTACAGATATTACATTCAAGATATCAGGAATAGAATTTTTCATTTTGATAGGGTTGTTTTTTTACTTTTGAGTTTTGGGGTAAATCAATGTTAGGAATAAATTAGTTCTTATAGCGATCAAAAATTTTTTTGAGGGTTTAAAATATTTATATTGGGTTAAAGGTTCAAAATTTTTTTTACTTAAAAATTGGAATAGAGTAATATTGATCAAAATCATTTTTTAGAAATGTTTTAACCACCAGAAGACTCTACAAAAATAAATCCACAAATTCAAGTAACTTAACAAGATATATTAAATATAAATATACTTTTATTGTAAAGTAAATATAATATATCATATAAATTTATATCAGTTTGTGAGTTTAATTTTATCGAATCTTTTTGTAATTGTAATATTTCTCTAATTTTTTTATCATCTTTAAAAAAATTAAATAATTTAAAATAATTTATTATATTTCACTTACTTACCAATTATTTAATGAGAGATTATTTACATAAATTCTAAACAGACAAATCACGCTTAGTTTCTTTGTTAAAAAAAAAAAAAGTAGATATCATCACCTCAAAAGATTTTATATAAAAAAAATCTAATCTTTTTAGCACAATCTTTTTTTTTTAGAGAGGATCTGCATGAAACTTATCTATTTAAAATTTATTTATTTAATTCTTACACCTAATATTAATTTTATTTAATCTTCAATAAATATTAAAAAGAGCGAATGGTTAGAAAAATGATAAACGATATCTATTTATCTTACTATTATCAATACACAAATAGTTGTTTTCTTAATTAATAAATAAAATAAAATAAAAAATTTTAAAAAATAAAAATAAATACATGAGCGATCTAAATGGGAGAGCAAAATAAAGGGGTACAGTAGTATTATTCTTGGAACCACGTATATAGGTTGATGTGTAGCGATGATTCACTATTGCACCGTCGACTCAACCAGCGGAAAAATGAAACAACTTGTCGATTATGCCAGGCGGACAGATCCCAAGATGTCCACTTGGGGTCAATGACTCAATACTGAATCAGTCTACAAAAACCATTCAAATCGACTGGGACCGATGCAAACCGACCATCGGAGTACAAGACAATTCTAGCAAAGAATCAGTCGGCCCGAAGTAAAAATAAGTTGAAATCGATGCTAGCTAGTTCGATTTCGATTTGAACCTAATTCAAATTATTAAATCAGCATATTAATATATATATTATATTAAAAAATGCTGGACTGCAATCTTTATATGCTATAAAGGAATTGTGTGCTGCTAGACTGCAGCATTCAAGAACTATAATCAATAATTTATGTATTATATTATGGATAATGTTGGGAAATAGCCATATTCAAGATACTCCCCCTCACATAAACAGTAAGAATTCCATTATTCCTGGCACTGTTCATGTGATGGGGAGTGCATTGAGTGTGAGTTCTCTCCCTCATTTTTCTTCTATTATAAGAGCGAGTAACGGGATCCCTACTCCGCTATCCTGTACTATCCCACTTATATATTTATATGGGCAGTGCTAGTTATTCTGATTTCAAACGTCTCAATTTCATCTCGTTTTTAATTTTATGTTTTTTCTTTATCAGTTTTTTTTTTTTTACTTGAGTTTTAAATAAATATTTTTAAATAATATTATGATTTTTTTATATTTTTAAAAAATATTTTAAGATATTAAAAAAATCATGTAAAAAAATATATTTTTTTTAACATTTCAAAATATTTTTTTAAATATAAAAATCACAATATTATTTAAAAACATTTATTTAAAACTCATATAAAAAAATTCTTTAAAAAAATAAAATTAAAAATGGAATGAGATCGGAACATTTGACAACGGGATAAATAGCATTTTAAAATATGAGATACCCCGCCTACGCATCATCGGGACAAGAGATGGGGGTGAAAATCCCAGCACCTGTTGCAGGACAGGGTGCGGGAAAAAAACTATCCCGCATCACATGGTGGAGCTACCACCCTTTATTATACATTTTATATAAAATCACTTGAATGAAACAACATACGTATGACTTTAAAAAAATTAGAATAAAACAATAGCGTTTGGTTTAATACACTAAATGCGTCGTCTCAATTTAGGTTTAAATCCCTCTTTACATCTTCCTTTCTCTGCAGCTTCATATCTCTTCTATGCCGTCTGCTGCTGCGCATCTCTCTTTATCGGCCGGTTTCGGCTGATTCTATCGTGTATAGTAGTTATCAGTCCCGTGAAAGAATCGGTTCTCACCCCGTTACCGACTTTAGCTTTAACCCGTCCAAAACAGAAACGTAAGCAGTGACAGCATCACCCCCAAGTGGGCAATTGTCACGCGCGCACTTGACCTGAGCGTTCGCCCACGTGCTGTGATCAGGGACGAAATAATAATATATATATTAATATGTTGTCGTCCACGTGCTTTTTGTAACCCACCGATACCTGCCGACCCGTGTCCATCCCCCCTCCTTTATATTCAGCTTTCGCCGCTTTCGTTCCAAGTTTCAAAGGCGCCGCCTCTAAACTGCACCCAGGACAGACAGTGTGTGAAAAGTCGAGAATGACATCGGAGTTGCTGTTACCTCCGGGCTTCAGATTCCATCCGACGGACGAGGAGCTCGTCATGCACTACCTCTGCCGGAAATGTGCGTCGCAGCCGATCGCTGTGCCGATTATAACTGAAATCGACCTCTACAAACACGATCCTTGGGAACTGCCGAGTAATATTCTTTTCTATTCGATTCAACTGAGTCTGAATCTCCTTAATTTTCTTTTATTTATTGATTTTTGGTGCTCGGCGGAAATCTTACAGGCATGGCGTCCTGCGGAGAGAAAGAGTGGTACTTCTTTTCACCGAGAGACCGGAAGTACCCGAACGGTTCAAGGCCGAACCGGGCGGCAGGGACCGGTTACTGGAAGGCGACCGGAGCCGATAAGCCAATCGGGAATCCGAAGGCAGTCGGTATCAAGAAGGCTCTGGTGTTCTACTCCGGAAAGGCTCCCAGAGGAGAGAAAACGAATTGGATCATGCACGAGTATCGGCTGGACGTGGATCGCTCGGCTCGGAAGAAGCAAAGCTTAAGGGTGGGTAATATAGAGATAGGGGTAAAACCGTAAAATAGACATTCCGTTGTACCGGAAAATCGGAGATCGTTGAAATGACCGTCTTGTTTTCAATGCAAGCTTGGTCTCGTCTGTCACTGTTCAGATTAGGCACATTTAATGTTCAAAGTGGACGGTGGATATGGGCCCCTTCTTAAATCATAAGACAATCTCTACCGTTCGTTTTGTGAGAAGTTTCTTACGCTGATTATTTTTTGACGGTCTTGATTTTGACAGCTGGACGATTGGGTTCTGTGCCGCATTTACAACAAGAAGGGCAGTATCGAGAAGCAACAATCGCAGAAGATGAACAGCTCGGCGATGGAGGACACGAAACCGGAGATTTTGACCGGCGCTATGACCGCGTCGGCGGCACATCTTGCTCCTTCGGTGACTGCGAAGTCGAACAATTATATGTACTACGACACGTCAGATTCGGTGCCGCGGCTGCACACGGACTCGAGCTGCTCGGAGCAGGTGGTGTCGCCGGAACTCACGTGCGAGGTTCAGAGCGAGCCAAAGTACTGGGAAAAGGCAGCACTGGAGTTCCCATATAGTATAATGGACGGCACTTTCGACGGCGGGTGCGGGTCTCAATTTCAGAGTAGTAATCAGATGTCATTACCAGATATATTCACATTCCTGCAGAAGCCGTTTTGATGCGGGACCGGTCTTTCTAGTCCGTACGAGGGTGACGACATTGGTAGATGGAGTAGGGACTTTAATAATCTTGTCTCATTATTAAATACATTTCAAAATATTTAAGAAGGAATTTAATATTAAATATTATGATAACAAAAAAATGCATACATGGTACAATAATGCTACACAAGGAATGAAGGAAACAACCATCTATGCTCGTTTGGATAGGTTGATGTACTTGATGACATATTATAATTGCTGAGATGGGCACCATTTATAAATATACTAAATATTTATTTTTAGAATATAATTATATACGAATAATATTAATTAACAAACATTAAACATACAACTCTTCTATAATTATTTGGAAGGTGGAAAAATAAATGATATTTGCTGAGAGGAAATTTTAAATAATTAGTTGTAGAGTAATGTTATATAATATAATACTATATAAGATTTGATATATTTATTACTATTAAATGATAAAAAAGATTATTTAATGATAATAAATCTATCATATTTTATATAATAGAATAAAAATAAAATGGTGATTCAGTGTATCGAATTTTTAATTAATTGTAATTTATGGGATATGCATGGGAATATCAAATGTTTTTGTACTAAAAGGGAAATGAGAGAGATAATTATTACACAACTATATAATAAAATATTATCATTACTTAAAAAAATAACATCTATCAAAATCAAACAAAATATTGAATAATAATAATTAATTAAATAATCATTTTTTAATGGGCTAATGTTGCATGGTGTGGATACGTTCAAGACACAAATGATTGCATGTGTTTCTTATTTATGAAGAATGTGTATTTGAGGATCATACTTGATAACACCACCATATACGTCAAAAAAATTAATATAAAATAAATTCATAGTTGATGTAATTTTAGAGTCTCGTCCATCATCTGCTTAGGCGACTATTTAATAGCCTTTATATTTTCCTGTGAGTTAGGCCGAATACTTCACTATACTATATAGGCTAGGCTCCTTCCTTTGTTCTTTTTAATATACACTAAACTGAAAGTCTTGGTTTTAATGACTCCCCAAGCCATGACCTATTTGATCATTCAGAACCAACTTCAGCATTGAGTAAAGAAAAAAAGAATTCACTATTGGATCCTTCAGCCGAGTGGATATTAAAATCTTCACTTTCATGAGCTCCTAGCTGGAGTTTAGGAATCGGGTATAGATGTTAGTCATGGTTGAGGGGATCCGCATATGTTGTCCAGGTCCGATGGGGTCTTAGCTCGGTGTCTTGGCGTTGAAGAAGCACCAAAGAGACTTGAAGAAGTTCATGATAAAGTCTGTAGGACAACACCACCGGTAAACCTCTCCAAAAGGTTGCAAAGACAATGTGACTATTGGCCTAATATGGCTAGGGATGCAAAAGCTAGAGAGGACATCATCATCTGACATGCATACCAAACCACTTCGCAATGTATGACTACGACCTCGAGGCTTGTATTCGATAGCCCAAACTTTCAAGATTTTTACCTTTTCAGATTTCTCCACTTCATAACATATGTTAAATCTACTTTATAATATAAATAATTTTGTACGACTTTATATCCCATCAATTTATAAATTTATTTTTGTATAATATTTTTACTTCTAAAATATCCTCTCCTACTTATAGAACTTCTTAGTAGTTGGTTTGATTTTCTTCTTTTCCGTAAACAAGTATTTATTTCAAAATGTTTTTATTTTTGTCGCTCTTTCTAATTATTTTATATATTCGTTGTATGAGAGTTTATGGACACTATAATACCGTTCACCCCCTTTCTCTTCTCCCCAATGACAATCCCGTGTAGGAATCACGACTGTACCTTCTAAGTGAGGACGCCAACGGCCAAACACAAGACAGGCAGAAGAGAGCAGATATGTAAGTTAGTCAAATGGACATCCACCAAACAGTACAATTTGAGACCCCTTTGCTTGAGTTGGGGAAATAAAACTCTTGACTGCAAGCACAATTGCAAACTTTCACCTTTACATTCTTCAAGTCAAGTGGCTTGCAGACTACATAAGCTAACATCCAATTCTGGAGCCAAAATCAAACCGAACATCTCGGAATTCTATCTACTTGGTGTGCCCATGGAGAGATGAATTCAACCGTATGGCTCATTAAGTAGATTCCAAGGGAAAGCAACAGCCCATGTCGAGATAAACACAATTACTTTGCAGCAGCAACCAAATCCGAGCGAGCTCGTGTAAAAGAAGCGACCAGGGATCCGAGTTGCAACTTATCGTTGCACGCAAGACTCAACCTGTACCTGCAGATTGAAATACTAACATGAATAAAGGGAATAAATGCAACTGAAACCTCAGAAACTATCAATTCCAATTCCATAGTTGTCTAAACTAAGATACCAGCAAAATCCTCAAACAAAAATAAGAGAAACGAGGACCCAATGTGTTCCACTTAATAGACAATATATATCATGTGTCCCAGTTAAATACCACCTTCAATGCTTGCATTGTGCAGAAATATTCTTGGAGAATGAATATACACAACCCCTCCCCTTTTTGTCTTAAACTAACGTTGTATAGCTAAACGTCTAGATAAATACAGACAGCATGATATAGCACAAATGCAACACAACTTGAGTATGCTTGTCCTCATACCTTTTTAAGGATAATGCACACGCACACAAAATCTCAGAAAATCATAAGATGTGCACCTCTTAATTGGTTGTAACATTGAGATTACACCATTGTTAGGCATATCTTTGTTAAGGAATCCTGCATGGATTTCGTGTATGGTTATTTAAAGTTATATGTATTTCTCGGGCATCATCTCCACCTGCTAGCTTAAGCCTTCTCGATTAGATTATGGGTATTGTTTACTCTTTGTCAGGCCTGTTTGTCATGGTCTCAATTGGATAATCAGGGCGATCCCCCAAGAAGAAGCCAAGCCTGACGCCAAGAAAAATCAAGGTAAGGAGCCAAAGCAGTTCTCTTAGTTTGGTTTCTTTTTACCCTAACTGGAAGGTGGCATTAAGGATTCTTGCATTGTTTGGATATGTAATTGGTTCTGAGTATGTACTTACTGGACCTCTCCACCAATGAGCTTAAAGTTGGAAGACACTTAACAATCTTAAAGCCAAAAAAATGACAGGGTTCATCTATTTGCATTCAGAAGAACAAAATATAGCATGTAAAAAGAGCAAATTGCAGATATACTCTATGTCAGCCAAGTCATTAATCAACTGGACTCGAACATCTGATGGCATCTTGATCTTGAAAACAAACCTGTTAGAACAATGCACAAGGAAAATGAGATCAAGAGAATAAAATGCCAAGTGGATAACTAGCAAATGCACAGCACTTACATTGTCACCTCTCTCACAATATCTACCAAAGCCAGTCCTTTTCTCGTCTTCATTTCAGATATTCCTAGATGAGTTGAGCATAAAAATATAAATATAATTTTGGGAAGAAGAAACTTCAACAGAACTGACTAGCTGCAACAATGGCATTATAATTAAAAAAAACATTTCATATACGTTTGAAACTCTCTGAAAATGATTCATTCAAAAGCCAGTATGATATCTGCTCTATGTCTTTGGGTAATGGATTTCCAGTGCACAGGTATACAGCTTCTTCTGTTATCTGCTGAGAAGCCATATGCGTAGACTATACATCCAAAAAAAAAAAACCAACGAGATCAACATCACCAAGGATCCATTCACAAAGAGAAATTAATTAAGACCACCATACAAAAAAAGGGAAAAAGGAGGGAGGGAGGGGGGGGGGAAGAAAAGAAGAATGAGGAAAAAATAACCTTGAATTCTAATGTAAAAGAACAATTTTTAAAAAAGTAAAGATAACCAAAAGTTTTGTTAAAAAATAAATAAATAAAGAGTTGGGTTGCACCCAAGTACACGTGTATACAAAGGAAAACACCTACCTAAGACGAGAAAGGAGAACAAGAATTCAGAAAATCCATAACGGAAGAGTGGGTTTTTTGTGGGCTGTTTATCCACTCATACAAAGATTTGAGAATGGAGGAATCTAACTCTGGAAATCTTCATAATTGTTAAGCCAATGGAAAAGGACAAGAATATAAGGACTACTATGATTGGTAATTTGATAATCATGATTACCCAACTGAACCCACAATAATAAAGCTAAATTTCAGCTCTGCTGGGGCCATGGTTTTTGTTTTTTTTTTTGGGGGGGGGGGGGAATAAGTAAGAAGTTAGCTTGACTATGTTAATGACCTATAGAAGGATAATTTGCACATCAAATACAATATAAGCAATAAATTGGATATATACTACTCTCATAATTACCTTCAACCTACAATAACCGGGAAGGGGGGGGGGATCAATAATAACAGAAGCAGCAGAAGAAGACAAACTAGAGGGGAAAAATTATAGAACCTGTAAAATATTCAAAGCCTTTCTCATATCGCCATTGCTAAGTCGTACTAGTGCCGCTAACCCAGTTTCAGATACGTCAAGCCTATTCCAATCACAAAATGGTTCAACATAGCCATAAGACAAGTGATATAGCATCATTTATTTACAAGATTTTCAATATTAACTAAAGCGCCGAAAGCATTCATCCATTTATGAGCTTAAATGATTCCCAATCCCTTTATAAATAAAGTTCTCTAACATATTTGAGTTGAATCCCAAAAAAGATAACCCAATTTGCCTCTTCAAAAGAAGCTTTTATCTTTTGATGAACTGAGCCTGAATAGCCAGCAGTTATAGACTAACGATCTTTGTGTATGTATGAAATCTCCCCCCTTCTAGAAGGAGAATGAAATCAATCATCTGAAAAGTCCGAGATATAAGTAAGAATTTCAATAGAGAGATATTTTCACCATCTAAATTGATGGCAAAATCCCCCACACAGCCCATCAAAACTTTAGAACATGTCTTCATACCTTCTTGGAGAAGCTTCTTGCAGAAAAATTGATATGAGTGATTCCATACATGTAATTAATATGCAATACACTTACTTTTCAGCTTCTATAACATGTTTGAGTCGCTCAGTGACATGAAAAGAATCAAGAGGAGCAAAACGAAATCGAGTACATCTTGATTGTAGGGCCGGAATAATCTTGTTGACATGATTACAAATAAGTGTGAACCTAGTGTTTCTTGTGTATTTCTCGATCACTGTAAAGCACAATAAAATAGGTGCATCAATACAATGACATCTAGAAAACAAAAATAAAGAAATACAGGAAACATGTAACAACTTCTACCTCTACGCAAGGCAAATTGTGCATCTTTTGTCATAGCATCAGCCTCATCCAATAAGATCAACTTTACAGATGACTTTGCACTGCTAAGAAAAAAGGAAGAAGTAAAACCCTTCAGCCATCAACTACAAGAATGAAGTGCATTTCCCAGTGACTTCTTAAGCAAGAAAGCAATATATCATGGCTATTAAAAATTTGAGAAGAATTAACACGTGTGGGACACAACATTTGTACTGAAGCACATGCAACATACTCTTAACGGACATGAAAAATCTGGCAACAAAATATTTGAACAATCCAAAAATGTGAAGAAAGTCTATGATAATCTGATTAGGAAGTCGTACATGTTACTGCATTTTAAAGGGAAAGAGTGCTATATGGTTATTCGTGCGCACCCGCTGAGAGAAGATGAAATCCTACATTCTTCTTTTTATTTGTTCATAGCTCTATTTGAGTTGATAAACTCATACCTCTCAGACCCATATATATGGAGCCTACAACCACCAGAAGACAAGCACAACCAACCAACACCATCTTTCATTGTTTCATTTAGAGAATCATTTAGGGCAAAGGAAGCAACATGTGTCTATTACAACTTCAACCAAAAAATCTTTCTTTGAAAGTTATTCACTGAACATTTTTTTTTTATGTCAGGGAACCTCTCCAAGGCAGGGCCCTTCGAACCCACCCTTGCAGAGTTAATCATGGTCCCGTGCATTGCACCCTCAGAAGTTTCCCTACACGAAACTGGTTAAATCGCAGGCTTTTCACCAGGGGGTGTGGCCCCAAAGGATTGCACCCATGAGGTGTTGAACCTTGGACCTTGAAGGGAGTGATACTCCAAGACCAAGGCCTTCACCACTTTGGCCAACCCCTTGGAGTTAATTAACTGAAAACATGTAAGAGCATTTGCATCTCAAAATCAATATGCTTCCTATAAATTTGGAAATGCCAAATTCCGCACAGAAAAAGTGGCAAACCAAGAAACTACAGGTTAGAAAGTAACATGTACAGAATGAAGGATACCCAAAAGAGAAGCTCTGAGTACTAGCAAAATCTTGGATCTGTTGTCGCACAACATCAATTCCCCTATCATCTGATGCATTCAGCTCCAAAATCATATTGTGGTATTGTACTCCGTAAAGCTTGCGTGCCACAGCCAGGAAAGTCGATGTTTTGCCTGTTCCAGGCGGGCCATACAACAGGAGATGGGGCAATCTGTTCTCGCTTGTCAGCCTATCAACTGTTTTAAAACCAAGAATAGCAAGTAGGAATTAAAACAAGGTCAGGCATGCGACTCAAATTCAAGCTACATTCTTTTAGATCTACATCGTTTGCTGGTAACCAATAGGAAACATGCAGAAGCTCCAGCGTCCAGTTTGCTTTACTGAGAAACGCTAGGAAATTAAGATGGATAATATGATGAGCCTCATAATTTACGATGAGTCTCTCAAACTTGTGATATCACAACTCTGGCACACCCTACACTTGTACTAGGCAAGGGGGAATTCATTGCTTTCTTATCTCCTACATAACCAATAAAATAATCTTAAAATTAATCACTATAACGTTCTTCTTTCTTTTGCGACATTGTCTCAGAAACCAAAGAATTGTTGAGACTGTCCAATTAGGTTTGACTACAATATCAAAACTTAAAAAATTTTCTCTAGTCATTTTCTTTCCATAGTTTTCTTGGACCCAAAGCAATTGGCGAAATGAAGATCCACATTCTTAAAGGCTTCACTTGAATTTCAACTATCCGACTCCTTTATATCCATACTTCCTTCTCTCGGGAATCAAAGGGGGACAAAAGTAAAGAACAGAAAACCCTAGGACCGAGAAGGGAAAAGGAGAGTTAATAGTCAGGTACTCAACTGGTATCGACGATGTCACGGTGAGCAGCAACGTCGGCGAGAGACTGAGGGCGATACTTCTCGACCCAGGGGACGGCTTTGGATTCCGGTGGGACGACGACGACGTTTTTGCCCTTATCGTTTTTGTTATTGTGCTTGAGAGAGTGGTTGCTATGGTCGTCGTTGTCGTCGTCGTCGATGTCCATGACTACGGGAGGTAGTGCCTGCGCCATTGGTGAGAAACGATGTTGTCGTTTTGGTTTGGGGCTCTGCGTTTCGGTTCTCTGCTTCCTCTTCGCTTCAGCTACTGAGTGAGAGTGAGTGATGGCGCCAACAATTGTATATTTGATGTCCGGTTCGCCTGCGGTTCCTGATTTTACGGTTGCGAAAGTAGTTTTGTTCTGTTTTGTTTTTAGTTAAGTTATATACCGTCATTTTTGCGTATTCTATATATGCATTTCATTAATATATTAATATGATTGATTAATAAAATTATTAGAAGAGTGTGCAGCCAATTATATTAATGAAATACTCAAAAATAATTATACATCAAATTTTTATTTTCTTTGTAATGTTTTGTTTTTATTTTTGTTTTTGTTTTACTTTTAAAAGCAACATAATATTAATAATTTAGTATAAAATTATATGAAATGCTAGGTTTATAGATGGGACTCCCAAATCACTTTGGATGCAGTTGAAGACCCTAAAAATGCAATGGATTGGTCAATCCAACTGTTTGTTAGAGATATACATTTCTTCCTTCAATCATTCGAAAGTTGAAAGTTAAGAAAAATACATCATAATTTTAATCAGTGTGCATATTTAAATTGCGTAATGAGCAACTTCTATCAAAATATATGCCTATTTCTATCCTGCCATACTTGCTGAATGACCCTCTAGTAGACATGTAAACTGTAGCATAGCACAATTTTTTTTATTTCAATATTTTTATCTGCAAATGTCTGTATGATTGAACCTATTTATTATTAATGAGCAATACTATATATAATTTTTAAATGAGGACTACAAAGTAAGTCTAGTTTAAAAAAATTTTGAAATTATAATAATATTCTTTTTAAAATAATGTTTTATCTCCTTTTACCCTCATTTATCAATAAGACTATAATGCCCATTTAGGACTGCAAATAAAATTTCTCATTATTAATATATCGCTTGCATTCAGAGAAAATAAATGCTTGGTTTATAAAAATATTAAAACAAATTATAAATTAAAATGACTTGTGACACAATATATCAAATAAAAAAATGCTTAGTTCATTATGAGAACTTTCTTTTTTAAAAAAAATCACCTTGAATTAATTTATGAGGAGAAATAGTTTAGCGATAATACAAAATTAAATCTATAAAATAACGTGATTAATGTGGTACGTTAGATTGTAAAATTATTTAATCATAAAGTAAATTTGACTGATTACATAAAAATATGTCACTTATGAGTTCACTTTTATGTAATAATTTTGTATTTGTAGCACTTCTTGCTGTTTAATGTTGTAAGTTTACTTATAATAATGATGGTAGAGAGCTTATACATTGATGATCAATAAATAAAAGATTATGAAAGAAAAATATCATTCATTTTTAAACATGGTTGTATAATGTATTGTGAAAAGTGACGTGTGTTTATCATTTTTTTTAGTAGTATTAATGTGTCTCCTCAATTTGCCCAGTACTTGATTGTGCCTCTAGTGCAAATTACACTTTTTTGTTTCAAATATTTTTAAAACATCAAAACATGTTTAAACATTTTAAACAAAATTAATATACTAATAGTCAATTTCTTAACCATTTAAGTAATTTTTTTATAAAAAAAATAAAAAAATATAAACAATCAAAACGAGAAGGCAAATGAGACAGCATAATAATCTTGTTATTCTTTTTCTTTTGGTAGAGATGTTGGTCAGAAGTTGGCACGTACAGGCACTAGCAATAGCATTTATAAGCAAAAGAGTTGACAACTCTTTAGGGAGATAAGATAAGAACAATGGCCAATCAATTAGGAGAGACAAAACTCTCACAAGTTAGTAAGGAGAGGAGAGGAGAGGAGACTCTTCTCTTAGAAGGGAGTACTCAAGAGGCTCTCAAGATTTCTTTTGAATATAAAGTTATATTTTAGTTAGTTATTATATTGTTAGCTTGAATATACTCTTTGTAAAAAAAAAAAAAAAATTATTTACAGTCTTGAGCAGAGAACTGCATGTACACTCTTATATGAGAATAAAAAGATAAATCCATCATTTGAAAATGGTATTATTATAATTTAAAAATAAATAAATTAAACATAACTATAAGAGCTTATATGAACAATCACTATTTGATGACTGTATCAAAGTTAACTCTTTGTAGAATTTGGGTTCCTTATAATCTAAGCTCAGATTTTAGAATTTAGGATAAACGAGATAGACATATAAAATATATCTCACAATAATTATTATTAGAAGTGTGAACTTATAATTGTAAGGAATGATGTCATCGCCTCTAATCTTCAGTTTCCCCATTCATAAAGTTGAATTAAACGGACGATATGGGCTCAAGGAATCCTATAAAAGCAATGGTTTTGATTTTGATACGAAGAATCAAGTTTGTTTGTTTTTCTTGTTGTGCGCACTAAAAAGAATGGATGCAAAGGAGAAAGAGTTCTTTACATATAATTATTTTTATGTGTTTTTTTTATACATTTTACTGATATAGTTAGTCAATCAAATTATTTTATGTTAAAAAAATAATGCCGTTAATCATATTAGTAAAGTGCGTAAAAAAATATACATAATTGACAGCATGTAGAGTTTTTTTTTTTTAAATAATAATATAATATTTAACAAGTATCAGATGCACAAATCTTGTATAGGTATTTTATAAAAAAAATAATGTTAGGGTGAATCTCAAATATGCGCAAACTAGTCTTTTTGTTTTTCTTTTCATTTTTTAAGCATTTTTTAAACATTCTTAATTATTAACAAAAACTAAAAAATATATAAAATTTACTAATAATCACTTCTTTAATTATTAAACAAATATAAGTGTGCACATTTTACGGATATATTTAGAGTCGTATGATCGTTTTACGTATAAAAGAGTGAACTCCAGTATGAAAAAATATTAAAATATTTTTTTTATATATAAAGATTTGTTTGAGACTTGTCTATTTAAGATTTGTATAAATTATTTTTCTTTTATAAAATGTTTGTACGTTTAAGGCTTATAATTAATATTATTTAAAAAGAATAGATGCAAAGCATGACGATTTCCATGATGATTTCCATCCAAAACCTTTATATATTCTTTCCATCCCCTTTATTCTTACATCCGGATGTTTAAAAGTTAAAACCACCATTTTTGTTACTTTTTTTTTTTTTTCTCATGGTAAACCGATTCCTCAAAATTTTGCTGATTTTCTTCCTGGCAGGAGTGAAACCCTCGTATGCATGGAAAAGACAAATTTACCTAATTGGCGTTATCAAGTTGTAATCATCTGTTAGGTTTCATTTTTATAAATAAGATGAGTTGAGATAAATGAAGTTGAATAAAATATTATTAAAATTTAATTTTTTAATATTAATTTTGTCTTGAGATTTAAAAATATTAAATTATTTATTTTATTTTATATAAAAATTATAATAATAAGATGAAATGAGAAGTTTTATGAAAATAAATTAGATCAGACTTTATGTCATTGCATTCACTAATTAAGGTTTGGTTTAAAAGACATTGACTTAAGTTTTTTTAATGAATAATATTGTATGTAGTCTTAGAGTGTGTGGCATTCACATATTTATTTTTGAAAAATTGGGATTATTATTAAAAAATAATTTTTTTATGTGATTTTCAGATTTATCCATTTTTCTAAAAAATAAATATATAAAAACTACACACTCTAAGGTTGTAATTATCATTTCCAAGTGTCATTACATGTTTTGATATTGCTAGGTATTCTTCTCCTTATATTCACTATTCTTTTATTTCTAATTTATTTGTAAATGATACAAATGGTATATTTGTGTCTGTGTTAGCGATGTGATCTAGGGATAGACACGCGAGTATTAGTGTAGATTTATTGTTGTAAAAAAAAGTTCATACCTATTACCATTATTCATATTTAGAGAAAATAACAGTAGAGCTTTATTACCCATCATCTCGCACATCACAAATTTGTTAAGGATGTAACCGGTTCAATTTTAGACAAAATTTAAGATTAAACCGTATTAATTTTACATTTTTAAAAACCGATTATATATTAGTTATCTCCCTAAATTAGTACTTTTGATTTTATCGATTTTGGTCTGGTTTGGGCCAGTTTTAATATTAGTCTATATTGATCTATTAGACTATTAGTATTTTTTTTTATAGAAAAAAACTTTATTTCATTTCATGAAAACGAAATTACAGTTAATACAGGAAAAAATTCTGATTATAAGTCAAACTATACATATGTTTGGAGTCCTCCTGCACACAAATTTCTTTGTGACGGACATTATTTAAACTTCTATAACATCTCCAATGATATAAAAAATAAAAATAAAAACCTTATGAGATTTTAATCTTGATTTGTTTTAGAATATATCACTCTATAAAAAATAGAGATAACCAATATCCATTTTCCAAAAAAAGAAATGGACGAAATACCCCATCCTCCAAAAGAATGAGATAGACGAAACACCCTTCATTCAAAAGGAGGAACAAGATTAACAAGGAATAGTCAATTTCTTTTTATTATTACCTAATACAAACTACATAATAAATTATACTGAGACATTGAATATTATAACATTTGGTAAATCTCATTTTAAACAATAGGATTTTTTTGCTGATGTGGCATGAGGGATTTTTTCTCTCAACTTCTGGTAGGGCGACTAGGACTGCATGCTGTCAGCCCCCTTCTCCTTGCCGCTGTCGGCAAGGCAGGGAGGTGGAAGGGGACCTTTG
The DNA here is from genome assembly GCA_036559045.1 of Platycarya longipes. Classification (NCBI taxonomy): domain Eukaryota; kingdom Viridiplantae; phylum Streptophyta; class Magnoliopsida; order Fagales; family Juglandaceae; genus Platycarya; species Platycarya longipes. The sequence goes on from CM071802.1 coordinate 37,250,658, forward strand.
CATCATGCGGAGCAAGGAGGAACGTCTTCGCGCAGCGTAGGTGTATCTCCTGCGCTTGGTTTTGCGGATGTAATGGCTACAAAGCCACAGATTCTTCTTGAGGTGGACCTTCCTCTACGTGAACCTTGCTTTCAAGATGGAGCAATGTTTTTTCTTTTTTCGAAAGCTGAGATTCAACAATCTACTGAGCCGTTTCGGTTTTCAGTGGTATTAGAATTTCTTTGTCGTAGGCCTTCGCTGGATCACATTCGTGGTTTTATCAAGAATCGATGAGGATTGAAATCTACTCCGGTAATTGGGCAATTGCGAAATCCGAGGAACGTGTTAGTTCAGATGGCTAAAGAAGAGGATTTTATTAGTGTGATGGCGAGAGGTCATTCGGAAATTCATGAGGTGTCGTTTCGAGTTTCTCAGTGGACTCCGAAATTTAAGGAAGATGAAGACTCCCCTTGGGTTCCTGTTTGGATTACGTTGCCATGATTGCCTCCCAATTTTTTCCAGGAATCGATTCTACGGAGTATTGGAAATGGTTTTGGTCGTTACTTGAAGCGAGACAACACTACGGCGTGTGTGACTCAGCTAGAGGCTGCACGCATATGTGTTGAAGTGGATATTTCTCAACCAATACAAAAAAAATTTTGGTTGGGCCCTCCGAGTCTTGCGACGAGCCGGTTCCAGGAGGTAAATTATGAATATCTTCCGCTGTTCTGTGCATTTTGTAGGAAACGGGGTCATATGGAGGCAAAATGTTTAAGGCTACGTGACCGAACTGCGAGTGATAAAAAAGATAAAATGGTTGTACCTATTGATGACGGTAAGAAGAATCCTGTGAAGAACGTGTGGAAAGTTGTAGGTAACAGGAGAAACAAAAATTATGGGGATGAAAAGGAGGTGGGGGAGACATCAAGAACTCGCCGTGATATTATCCTCGAATCGATCCATGCGCGTCGAGATTTGAATGTTGCGATACATAGAAAGTCTGGTTCGTGTCACGGGGGGGCAAGCTATATGATCGTGCATGGCCGTTCATAATGAAGAGAGCATCCTTACGGTGTGCGGTGCAAGTGGAGAGATTCAACCGAACAATGAGAGCAAAATTAGGAGTGGCAAGACAGAGGAGGGCATTGAGATTAAGATAAGTCAGCAACATGACCAGGGTGGGACCTGATTTGAATTAACAAAGCAAGATTCAAAGGAGGAAAATCCTGAGATGACTATTATACTAGAACCAAGAAGCACATTACATTTGGTGGATAAGGCGCTGGAATTCGAGTTAGGTGAGTTTAGAGATTGGGATTTTTTTTGTTGCAGATGCCATGGAGAACGAGGAGGTTCTGAGTAGGGCAATCTTTGATGGAGATTCTGAGGAAGGGTTGAATGAGTTAGCGGCAAAGTGTTTTGAATCGGATCTTGACATGCATGTGCCTTTGAAAAAATTGAAGGGAGTCCGAAAAAAAAATCTATTGTGATGCTTGAGTGGCGTACTTGCTCAAAAAAAATTATTTAATTAAGATGCATGTTCTTATTTGGAATATTAGGGGAATTCTTTCGTCAAAAAGTAGGCTTCGACATATTTTGAATAAAAGTCACCCTTCCATGGTGGCCATTTTAGAACCTTTTTTACATTTGAATAAATGCATTCGATGGGCAAGATGGATGAAGTTGTCGTTGTTTATTAATAATGCAGAGGTAAGGAGTAAATTTTGAATTTTTTGGGCTGATGATTTTGAGTTTGAGCTTCTAGCTATGTCGGATCAAGCGATTAGTGGATGGTTTGTTCATGGTAGTTATCAGATTTTTGTCACTTTTATTTATGTGAGCTGTTTTCGGGCTAAGCGAGTGGAGCTCTAGGACTTTTTGAGAGGGCAAAATTCTGGTGGCCTCCCTTGGTTTGTTGGGGGGGATTTCAATATTATTCGGAATGATAATGAAAAGGTGGGTGGTCTTTTACAGGCTTCTCGCCTAGAAAGAGAATTTAATAACTGCATTCATGATTGTCCGTTGGTGGATCTTCCGTGTAATGGAAATAAATTATCGTGGTGCAATGGAAGGTCAGGAGGTAGAAGAATATGGGCAAGATTGGATCATGTGCTTGTAAATATGCATTTTTCGAATTTATTTGGTGATATTCAAGTGTCTTATTTGCGTCGGTCATCATCCGACCACGCACCACTGCTTATTCAGATTATTAGAGAATGGGAAGCCATAGTTCGGCCTTTCAAATTTATTCGTATGTGGTGGTGAGAGGTTTATCCCACTGGTGCAGGAGGTGTGGAATTCTAATATTAATGGTTGTGCTATGGTGCGAATTAGTAGGAAATTAAAGTTGCTCAAATGTGTTCTACAGAACTAGAATAAAATCACTTTTGGCCGAGTAAAGGATGAGCTAAAAAGGTTAGAAGATCGTATTATGAATTGGAGATTACGGTTTCCAGTGACTATTCAGAATTAGTTGAAAACGATTTGCTGCAGTGCAAGAATGAGCATCTTAAATGGGTTCATTGGCAGGAGATCTTAGCATGCCAGAAATCGAGGATTAAATGGGTTGCAGAAGGTGACTCCAATACTAGGTTCTTCCAGGCTGCAATGCGGTTAAAGAAAAAAAATAAGCGGGTTGAGAAGATGAAGTTGGCTTACGGCACTTTGCTAGAATCTACGGAAGCAGTACACAAAGGGGCTATTTTATTCTTCCAGGAACTTCTTACGGCGTCACATGTGGATAGGATTTTGGCTGAATTAGAACTGATCCATCCGATTGTTTCCATGGCCGAGAATGAGAGTTTATGTGCTGAGCCTTCCTTGGAGGAGGTGAAGAAGGCTTTATGGTCTATTCCAGCAGATAGTAGTAGTCCAGGTCCGGATGGATTTGCTGCCAATTTTTTCATGATAGCTTGGGATGTTGTTAAAAATGATTTGTTAGAGATGACTACTAATTTTTTTGCAGGACAACCATTTTCCACTTTTTTTGGGGCTACAAACTTAGTACTCATTCCGAAGGTGGATGAACTTTTGGATTTTAGCCAATTTCGGCCTATCAGTCTCTGCTCGATAGTTTATAAAATCATGTCCAAGATTATAGTTTTTCGAATGGCCCTGATTCTTAATAAAATCATATCCCATGAGCAAACCGCGTTCATGTGGGGAAGAAGTATTTTTGATAATATATCGATTGCTCAGGAATTGGTTCACGGTATTAACAGAAAAGTGAAAGGTGGAAATGTGATACTAAAAATTGACATGGATAAAGCCTATGACCGTATTAATTGGAGTTTTCTTTTAGAGGTCCTTTGGCGGTTGGGCTTTTTGAAAAATTGGTGTAGTATTATTTGTAATGCTATTTCATCCCCTCTTTATTCGGTGATGCTAAATGAGTGCTCAAAAGGTTTCTTCAAGGCTTCGCGTGGTCTTCGACAAGGTGATCCACTTTCACCTTACTTATTTATTTTAACTGAATAGATTCTCTCGAAAATGATCAACAAAGAATTTAATCTAGGCCAGATTAAATCTTTCCACTCTAGTGGAGGATCATTGATTTCTCATTTGTTATATGCGGATGATTTGTTGATTTTTACTAATGGAGAGAAATCATCTATGCGTAATTTGATGGCGGTCCTAGAGAGGTATGAATTGATGTCGGGTCAATTAATCAATTCAAGTAAGTCGTCCATATTCTTTTTTTCTTCAATTTTGGTTGAGAAAAAGATGGGGTTGAGAAGAATTTCTGGGTTTGTAAAGGGCAGCTAGCCGTGCACATATTTGGGGGTGCCATTATATGTGGGTTGCATGAGAAATATAAATGTTTGATTCGTTCTTGGCTAGAGTCTAGAAGAAAGTGGCGGGATGGAAGAGTAAACTTTTATCGTTTGAGGGAAAAATTGTGCTAATCAAACATGTGCTAAATAGTATGCCAATTCATATGTTATCGGTTTTGAACATTTCAAAAGGAGTTATCTCGGGGCTTTAGAAGATTTTCTCAAATTTTCTGTGGGGGTCCTTGGTAGAAAATAAGAAAAGAAAGCGACTTTCTTGGAAGCAAATATGTTTACCGGTGGAGGAGGGGGGCCTCGGGATTCGGGCATTTCATGAGGTCCAACAATCTTTGCTTATGAAGTTTGCTTGGAAATTAATTAGAAGGGGATCAATGTGGTCCGATATTTTTGCTTTGAAATATGTTGGCTCTGATCATATTTATTCAGTTATGCAGGGAAACAAAGGATCAAGATTCTGGAGGGGGGTTATGGCCCTAATGTTGAGAGTTCTAAATAACTCGAAGTGGTTAATTCGGGGAGGTAATGTGAATTTTTGGTTGGATAATTGGTTAGGAAATGACCCACTAATTGATTCTGTTCCTATTACTGGGAGTATTAATTTGAAAGTGTAGGAGGTTATAGATGAAATGGGTCCCATTGTGAGTCAAATACGTGATCTTGTTAATGAAGAAATAGTCAAGAAAATTGCTGCAGCGGGAGTTAGACTTCAATAGGGTAGTGACCTGTGTGTTTGGAAGTGTTCGGTCAATGGGGAATTCTCCACTAAATCAGCATGGCAATTAATTCAGCATCAGGGTGAATTATGTACATGGAAGAAATGGCTTTGGAAGGATTGGATACCAAAGACGATGTCTTTCTTTGTTTGGAGAGCTATTCCGGTTGACGATGTTATTCATAATTTAGGAATTCCAGTTATTTCTAAGTGTGAATGTTGTGTTCAGCCAAAGGCTGAAACATTCAATCATTTATTATGTGAAGGGGAAGGAGCTAAAATGGTTTGGGGATGTTTTGCAGATGCATGCCGAGTTCGATTTACACAGATCCAGAGTTGGGAGGGGATGATGTGGAGTTGGTGGCATAGAGCTTCTATGTGTTCTTAGGTTGGATGGCTTCGAGGGTCTCTCCCTATTGTCATTTCTTGGGCGATACGGAGGGCAAGATATGCGTCAAGAATGGAAGGTACTAAATTTTTGACTAAAAATGTTATGAGATTAGTTAAAGTATGGATTAGAGATATTGTTTGCAAAGTTAAAAAATTCCAACATATGGGTAGTGAGGATAAGGAGGTCATGGAGGAATAAAACTAAATGTGGATGGAGCATCTTGCGGTAATCCGAGTGAGGCTGGGGAAGGGGGCATTCTTCGGGATGCTAATGGTGACGTTCTTGGGGGGTTTGCACATGCATATGATTTTGCTACTAATACCCTTGTTGAATGTGGAGTCTTGTATGATGGACTCCGATTATGTAGTCAATTAAATTTACGGGATATATTGGTAGAATCAAATTCTGCAGTTATTGTTGGTTGGTAAGCTTCTGAGGTATGCAAATATTGGTTTCTTTAAGATTTTTGAGAGAAAGTGAAAAGTATGATACGTGAGCTCAATGTTCAATTTCGACTTATATATAAAGAAGCTAATATGGTAGTAGATTTTTTGGCAAAGTAGGGAGCCCATGGTTTGATGGCTGATTTTTGTGACGCATCTCCCATTCAAGGGCATATTTGAGAATTAATTCGTTTAAATAAACTTGGCAATGCCCTATATTAGACGGTGATTAGTGATATGTTATTTTTTTTTATTTTTTGGTACCTAACTTTGTTAAAATTCTTAGGTGGCCTTTGAGATTATTATTACAGTATTTCTCTGTCATAAGTAAAGAAATTTGGAATAAATTGGAAACGGGATCTCTCATGGACAGGGGACCTTCGCCTATTTAAAAAAAAAAAATTATACTGAGACATAAAACATAACACGTACTAAAAATAGCCATATTGAAATGTACAAACAACAAAAAAAACAAAAATACAATATAAAATGAAAACAACACTGAGCAACGGTGTAACGGCCCGTGAAGAACATGCGCCGCCCCAAGAGAGTGCCGGGCCGTCGATTGAATAGTAATATATTTTGGGCAGCTGTTGAAGCCGTGCAATCAAGCGCAGTGTCGTTTGTGCTGAATGAATAAAATTATGGGCAGCTGTTGAAGCCTTCAGCAATTAATTTGGTTGAAGACGACGAGATTTTGGTTTTGGAGTTCTCTGAGACACTCCCGATTGGTATCGAGATTTTGAGTATCATGTTTGAAGGAACTTTGAACGACAAAATAAAGGGCTTCTATAGAAGGTAGTGTTTAGCGATTTTATATCGTCGATGAGAAGGACTAATCGAAATGGTATATATAAAGATGATAACTTTTTTTATGGACCCAGGCTTTGATGCAAAAATTATTTTTGTGTTTGCTGTGACGACCCAGAGCAACCGCTAATCATGCCTGTGCTATCACAGACTCTGTGCTATCACAGACTCGTTAATTTAAAGCTGATTTAGAGTCATTTATAAATTACAGTTTCATCTGGTAACTAGAGCCAGTGTGTGACTTGGTTGTAGGGAAATAATGAAAATTCATAAATTGGCATAGATATCTTATATTTAAGTTGTTATTTTGCTTTCCAGTACATATGAGCATAATGGCGAGAAGAAGAATATGGCTGTTACACAGTTTGAACCAGCTGATGCTAGGCGATGCTTTCCGTGCTGGGATGAACCTGCTTGCAAGGTGTTGCAATCTCTCTCTCTCTCTGTGCTGATTGAGAATCTTGTACTTATTTACATCTGTTGCTGAAATGAAATCTTGTTTTCTAAAACACTTCATAATGCATCTGTCAAATAAAATAAAAAAAAACTATCTTTTTACGGAGCTAGTGTTTTGGTTGCTGTGGTTAAATACTTTTGGCATTGAAAATGGATATGCCTCCTTATGTTTCTAAGGATGCGCACAAAAGCTTCTTTGATCCTTGTTTTCTGGCACTGGCTGTTACAACTTACAGGCTACATTCAAAATCACATTGGATGTGCCATCTGAACTGGTAGCACTTTCGAACATGCCAATTATTGAAGAAAAAGTGGATGGGCATCTGAGGAAAGTTTCATTCCAACAATCACCACTAATGTCTACCTATTAGGTGGCAGTTGTTGTTGATTTTTTCGATTATGTGGAAGATCATAATTCTGATGGTAAAATCAGACTCTGTGTGGATTGTTTCTTGTGGTAGAACGATTTATGTTCTTGATGATGTAATTTGGCATCTCTATACAGGGGTCATAGTTCGAGTATACTGTCAGGTTGGTAAGGCAAATCAAGGGAAATTTGCATTGAATGTTGCTGTCAGGACGCTCGAATTATACAAAGAGTAAGTTTTACCATCAATCACCACTGAATCAATGATCACTAGTCACGGCATTACTAACTGTTTTAGCTGAACAACACATATTTGGACACTTGATTGGGCTGCTAGTGATTCCTTCAATTATTACCCACCTGCGCTTATGCTGCATTGTCTGGAATTCAGTTTAACTATGTTAGTTTTGACATTCTGCTCCTTACTCTCTTCCTAAATTGGATATGGTTGCAATCCCTGACTTTGGTGCTGGGGCCATGGAGAATTATGGTGTAGTTACATACCGAGAAACAGCTTTGCTCTATGATGATCAGCATTCTGCAGCTGCCAATAAGCAGAGGGTAATTTCATGCTTGATGCTTTTCTTTTTGTTAGGATTTACTTTGGCCAATTTAATCTGAAGCTATTGTTTTAATCACAGCCCACAGAACAATTAACCATTATTTTGCTACTGTAAAGGTCACAATTGTTGTAGCCCATGAACTGGCACACCAGTGGTTTGGCAATCTTGTAACGACGGAATGGTGGACTCATTTGTGGCTGAATGAGGGGTTCGCAACATGGGTGTGTTTCATGGGTCATATGTCTCACTACCATACCTAACTAAATGCATGATTATATATATATATATATATATATATATATATTATACCAACTATACTTATAAAAAAAATATATATACTAATTATCATATTTTTCAGGCTAGCTATTTAGCAACTGATAGCTTGTTCTCAGAATGGAAAATATGGACTCGGTTTCTTGATGAATCGACTGAAGGCCTTGGGCTGGATGGCTTTGCAGAATCGCATCCCATTGAGGTAATTTTGCATAAGAAAAAGGGTTTTTTTTGTTCCTGCGCAAGCACTGCTTTAAGGATTTAGTATTTTTCTTGTTTGATCATAGCTCAATTTAAGCATATTCTTTTAGGTGGAGATAAATCATGCTAATGAGATAGATGGAATTTCTAATGCAATAAGTTACAGAAAAGGTGCATCTGTTATTCGGATGCTGCAAAGCTATCTTGGCGCTGAATGTTTCCAGGTTGGTCCTTACGTTTGTTACTTGAATATGTTCCTTGTGCAAGTTCAGACATTTCTCTTGATTGAAAAAAAAAACTCCTGTTCCATCTGTATTGATCAACCGTTTTTTGCAATTTATTGGATTAAAGATTACTTGAATTGCATCTGATGGTGGTTGAGTTTGAATCATAAGATGGCATCAATGAATATCCATTTCATTATGTAATATGATGTCAATGTCTTTCTAAGAAGCTATTAATCGGTTCTGATTAGGAGAGCGGGAAAGTATCTCCTTGTTCTTTTTGCTTTCAGATGGCTTGGTAAGGAGATATATGGCCACTGCAAAGAAGGTTTTTGATATCCGATAGCAATTGTAATTGTAGTTGATCAAATGGTTATGTTGTTGGAAACTAAGAAGCACAATATGGTTTGCTCATCTGTGGATATTTTGATGTAATTGTCTTCAGTTAATTATATACTTTTCTTGCATCTGTAATTTTCTTCTTATTTTTTTCCTTGTTTAATTGACTGTTTTGCTTCTTCTTTTCCCGTTTTTCTGATTTATTTATGCAATCAGAGGTCGCTTGCTTCATATATAGAAAGATTTGCATGCTTCAATGCAATCACAGAAGATTTGTGGGCTGCCCTTGAGGAGGGATCTGGTGAGCCTATTAACACATTAATGAATTCATGGACATAGCAAAAAGGATATCCTGTAATCTCTATCAGAGTCAAAGATCAGAAATTGATGTTTGAGCAGGTTTGTTGTTTCATTACTCTTAACTCAGACATATAGTTAGCTGTTATCATTTTGTACTATTCAAGTTAATAATATCTTTGAGAACTAACAGAGTTCTGACAAATAAATGCAATATGGCAGTCTCAATTTTTGTCAAGTGGCTCCTATGGGGTTGGACAATGGATTGTCCCAATAACATTGTGCTGTGGCTCGTACGAAGTGCGCAAGCGTTTTCTACTGCAAAGTAAGTCTGCAACTCTTCATATAGAGGAATTCTTGAGTGATAAAGTGATGCAGTCTCTGCTTGGATAAAACTTAATGTGGATCAGACTGGTTTCTATAGGGTGAAATATGATGATAACCTTGCAGCTAGGCTCAGATATGCAATAGAGAACAAATACTTAACTGCAACAGACAGATTTGGTAATTTAGAAATTTGCACTCCTACTTGCTTATCCCACAGTAGAGATTTGCACTTAACAACATTTTCCTTTAACAGGCATTCTGGATGATTCATTTACCCTTTGTATGGCTCGCCAGCAGTGTTTGACCTCGTTGCTTACCTTGATGGGTGCTTACAGGGAGGACCTTGATTATACAATGCTGACTAATTTGATTAGCGTAATGTTCACATCTATGTATTTTCTAAGCTTGTTTCAGCATGCTTTTAGTTCTAATTCTGGTCCCTCTATTCACAGATAAGTGATAAAGTTGCAAGAACTGTGGCTGATGCAGTCCCTGACTTACTGGACTACATTAATCAATTTTTTATTCGCCTTTTCCTCTATTCTTCAGAGTAAGTTATCAAAAATAAATATTTGAAAATTACAATGTGATCCTTGTTTCTGAGCCACCAGGTTGTCTACCGTTCTTTTGACATTGGAATGTTTGGAAAAGTTTTCCATTTCAACCCATTTCATCTCATCTCATCTCATTTTATTTTTAAATATCATTTAAACACAAACACTTTCAAACTAATCATTACAACTTTCTCAAACTTTCAAATATAAAACAAAAATAATCCAACCTTTTCAAATCTCAAAACAAAAATTATATTAAAAAATTACATAATTATATTATAACAATATTTTAATTTCTTAATCTTTTTTATTCAACTTTTTATTTCTCGTTTCCCAAAACCCAAGAAATACTTAACTCAAACTATCTCAATACTATTTTTTTAATAAGTATCTCACTACTATTTACAAACTATCTTGCTACTATTTACAAAATTCTCATCTTATCTTATTCCCCAAGCATCCTGTGATCTCTTTGAAGTCAATTATTTTCCATTTGATTGGAAATCTCTGTGAGGTGTTAACTATCAGGTAATTTAAGGGACTGGAGCATATAAAGTTACAATTCCAGAGATTCAGATCGTAAGATAATAATTTCTCTTATATGATGAATTATAATAATAAAATATGCTTAAGATGCTATTATTGTTTAAGACTGCTGAGAAAAACCCTCTCCCCCAAGGAAAATAATAGAGACTGGTATTGTTTCATTCCCCCTTTCAAGTTTGTAGGGAGTAGCAAGATCTAAGATGTGGATGTTTCTAGTATTACGAAACAGGTAATTTGTACACGTATGTTCTTTCTCTTCTTATTTGAAAGTTCTTCACAAGCTAATGATAAAGCTAATAGAAACCCAATTTGTATTATTGACTGAATCAATGAGCATTCTATAACTTCCCTTGATTTCATTCTACTATTTATTTTTCCCTTTATGCTGGTCATTTTTTGCAGTAAGCTTGGTTGGGAGCCTAAGCAAGGCGAGAGCCATCTAGATGCAATGTTGAGAGGAGAGATTTTGACTGCCCTTGCTATGTTTGGGCATGATCTGACACTAAATGAAGCAAGTAGGCGTTTTCTGTCATACTTAGATGATAGAAGTACGCCACTCCTCCCTCCTGACATAAGAAAGGTTGGTAAAGCATTCTTCAATCACTAGTATTGTTTCATTTGCAATTCCTAGTGATGTTTACACGGACTTTGATTGCAGGCAGCATATGTGGCTGTTATGCAAAGAGTCAGCACCTCTAACAGATTGGGTTGTGAATCTCTTCTCAGAGTGTACCAGGAGACTGATTTGAGCCAGGAGAAAATGCGAATTCTAAGTGATAACATATCATTATTTAAAATGATGCAGAAAATCTAAATCTGTCTAGTATATTGGAATCATGTATCCTTTTTGTGTTTGTAGGTTCATTGGCATCTTCCCAGGTCCCAGCATAATTCTTGAAGTTCTCAACTTTTGTTGTCTTATGAGGTATCTGAGTTTTGTATAATTATGGTGTTCAAAAGTTTTTCATACAAGTCGACAAATTATGGTCTAACGGAGCTTGGGTTGCGAAGGCTGACTTTACTTTCCATTTGATATAGGTTCGTAGACAAGATGCTGTTTTTGGACCCACTGTTAGTAGGGAAGGACGTGAAACGGCTTGGAAGTGGCTGAAGGTAATGCTCATCAGTAATGTAAATAGCAGAAAGCATATTGCAGAATGTTCATGTGCATGCACTATATTTGCTTGATACATTGATCCAAATTGTCCTCAAACAATTAGGATGCTGGTCTGAGTCTCTGAGATCTTGCATGTCAATTTGAGTAAGAAAACGTAACTCAAGCAGACATGGTGAACTGGGTACTCGCCTTCTTTCCTGAAAGCAATTTCCATTGTGTTGCATCTGGTGCACTTGTTACTTATATATATATATATAGAGAGAGAGAGAGAGAGAGAGAGATTGGAACTGTGCATTAATCTGTTAGAGAAATGAGGTGATAAGTGTGATTTAATGCCCTGCTAAGAAAATTAGGAATTGCTTCAAAACCCCTCCCCTCATCCCTTCTTCCTCCCCTCGTTCAGAAAAAATAAAATTAAAAAAATTAAAAAAAAAAAAAACAAGATAAACCAGAAAGGCAACTTGTAGGCCTCAGACCTTTTCCTTGGCTCCAAAGTAAGTTTTTTAAAGAGATGTTATGGACCTTTAAGAACAGTGTCATTCACAGTTTTGGGATTTAAGACTTGAGTACTCATGAATCCAATCCCATACGATTGATCAAAATAATCAGAAAAGTTGGTTCCAGAGAAGATAAAAGTCATCTGTGGAAGTAGCAGGTGACTTTTAAGTCTTGCTTGCTTGAGGTAGACGGAGCAAAATATCGGTCAGGAGTTTTAGGTTTTTTTATATATCTCAATTTTGATCAGCAATATCAAGGTAATGCAAATCTATATCTGAATAGATAGGTTCACAGTTGCAGTTTAAATTAAGAATATTGGTATGGACAACTATTTTTACAACCTATTTTATATCCAGTCAAAGTGTATTCATCAGAAATTCTAACCCTTTTGAGTTTCTTATCTGAATTGATTTATTCTACATAATCACCCTCCATTTAAAAAAAAGGCTGTGTATATACCATTACATTTAAGGCAATCTTAATAACTCAATCTCTTTTAGTGCCAGATGAATTGACAAGGAAGCCAACCAAGGAGCCCAACTTTTAACCTTATTATTGCTGCAATCTTTATGTTTAACATGAAGGAAAAGGAAACTTGTTCTGATTCTTTATGGCTGAGCCCTTGTTAAGAGTATTTTTGATTGATGGGCAATATACCACTTTGTTTACACATTCTGTTTTCCATTTTAAATATGATGTGAATACAGGATAACAGGGAGCATATTTCAGAAACCTGGGGTTCCGGATTTCTACTAACTCATTTTGTCAGTGCTATTGTCTCACCAGTTAGACTCTACCCCTTCCTCTCTTTTTTCTCACAAATGATGTGCAGAAATTAAATTCAACTACAGTTAAGGATATTTTTGAGAGGACTGCTATATAGCTAATTACACAAAAGCAAATCTCACAAATTGACATGGTTTCATATTAGATCTACTTTACAATAAAAGTAATTTTACAATATGACTAATCACAAGAAACCACACTAGTTTGTGAAATTACTTTTGTATAACTCATTTGTGACTAAAATATTTCTCTACCAGTTTATGCTTGGCATTTTAATCTCTTTATTGTTTTTTCCCTTTTAAATATTGTTTGGTTATCCCACTTTCCCAATTTGCTTCATTAGAGAAGGCCATAGATATAGAGGATTTTTTTAAAAGCCGTAATAAGCCGTCAATTGCTAGAACCTTGAAGCAGAGCATTGAGAGAGTTCAGATTAATGCAAATTGGGTGGATAGTGTTCAGAATGAGGAACATCTGGCTGATGTTGTGATGGAACTGGTGCAGAGGTAGAAAAAGTAGTAGGAGACGTATGCTTGGCCTTCATTCTCAACAAGGCAAGTCGATCAAATTTCACTACTCATAACACCAGCAAACATTAGTATATTAATGATGGGTCGGGTTTGTTTCCAATAATGGCTTTTACCTTTTTATTTTCCTTCCTGTCTGTTTCTTGCACGGATGAAAGGATGCTCCTCCCTATGTCAATTGGTGTAATTAATGATGAAAAATAATACTTGCAGTCATAAAGTATATGCAGGCATTGCATAATCATTTTGAAAGAAGTAAGTCACGAGACCCAAATGAAAAGTGTAGTGAATTTTTTTATTTTTTCAAGTATCTACGCAACGTTTACGCATTCTACTAATATTACTTAATTAATGTAGTACATTTGAGTAGAGTAGCTTTGCCTTTTTTAGCAGCATATGCAGAAACTTCACCTCTACTACATCTCAGCAAGTACCTTTATCCAGCAGCAAAGTTGCCAACCCAACTCATCCAACTTTTTTAAGAAATATTTTAAGCTGTGAATCTGTGATAGTACATAATTTTATTTAATTTTTAAAAATTTTAAGAAAATTGCATTAATATTTTTTTGATAGGTAATCAAAAGTTCTATTCCTAAAGTATGCAAAATTAAGTACACATGGAGTATATACGAAAATAAGCCAATTAGAGTTTACAATTTAAAGTTGAAGATGAGATAAAAGTTAAAAATTAAATAATATATTACTATAATATATTTTTTAATATTAATTTTATTTTAAAATTTAAAAATGAATTGTTTATATTATTTTGTATGAAAAATTAAAAAAATAATAATGATGAGATAAGATGAAAATGTTTATGAAAGTGAACAAGGCCTTAGACTATTACAAAGTCTTAAAAGAAAACTTTTGACTCATCCATTGTTGTATCTTCAAAGCTTCTATAGTTTCTCTCCGCCAAATGCACATTAATATTGGATTCTTAACTCATTTTAAAGTGATATGAAGTTGAGAAAATTTCTGCCATCAACAGCAGAATGGCCACCTTCACTGATTTTTTTTTTTTTTGATAAGTAAACAAAGAAATCAAGAAAACTCTCTAAGGAGACCATCACCAGCTCACAAAATAAGCAGAAAGTTCCGGCAAGGAAAATCTCTAAGGAGACCAAAACTCAATCTATTTCCCTGAATCTGCTAATTTCGTTATAAGGTATTATGCAGTTGAAATAATAAGTAAATACCTCACAGAGCCTTTTTAACTCGGAGGCATAATGAATACACTTTGGCCACAACGTTGAAAACATGAAATTGTCACCATTGACTGTCCTACAACAGGCTGCTAAGATTTACATAGCCAGAACCAAGACTCTTTGAGACAGTGAAGAGTTCTTCAATCTTGGATGTTCTATGGAAAATACAGACTGCTATTCTCAATAAGCAATAAAAGCCCAGGTGAAAAACAATAAGGGCAGAACTATAATGGATCATATTTCAGATTGTACAAATATGGAGCAGACAGTTAATAGGAGGTTGAAGATGTTACCATCATGTTTTGCTTTTGAACTTCCTTTGAGCTTTCAAATCTACGACGATAACAGTGATGTTGTCCTTGCTTCCCTTTTGAATAGCACGGCTTGAGAGCAATTCTGCTGCCGCTTGAGCTGCAGGATCAATCCCTTCACCCCTTATAGTTGGAAGTGTAATCCCATTCTTCTTGTGCCACATAAGTATTCTTTTCCGAGCCAGTTCGCACACCTCTTCGTTTGTCATGACATCCCACAGCCCATCACTAGCTAAAATAAGGCATTCATCATCTTTTGCCCGTGGAAGAAACATCACTTCCGGTTCCGGAATTATCCATGGTTTCAAATATCTGTCACCTGAAACCAACAAGCCAGTTCAGACAAAACGTTTCCCAGAAAATAAATAAATAAAAGTTCATACAAGCCTGTAGTATTAGAATGCATTCCTAGCAGTATGAAGTTCCTCACATACGTCACCAATAAGCGAATGCACAGAATGTGACAAAGGAACATGGTGTGTTATAATGCCAATATTTTCCATTTGGAAAAGTCAATGGGCAGAATCCAAATAACTTTCCTAACCTGACATTTCAATCACCCCTTTACCACTTACTTGCAGTTGAATTTAAATAAAATTGCTCAAGTATACGTCCTGCGTACTTGGCTATGCCTATTATTATGAATAAAACTTCTTGATTACCCATTAAAAGAAATATATTTGAGTTTAAATCAAAAAGAAATTTCAGAAACCTTTTCATAAAATAGAGAACACCAAATAGTCATCCATTTGTATAATGTTCTAATGAAAGGATCCTTGACTTCTGTCACTTCCTCTTCACAGCTCACAAAATTCCGATTGTTCTTCTCTCCATAATCACAACATTAAGCGCAACAGAGTGAACTTGAGATTTTCAAGCATCCAAATCTCAAATACTAATCACATGGTGGAAGGTGTCATTTTACAAATCTGATCAACATAATTATCATCATACCAATACCAATACTTTTTACATTTCCACCTTCATAGTCAATGCCAACGGCCACCGCCTATAACCAACACCATCATACTACTATTACCCAATCATTGTTATCACCAACACCATCGTCTTTGTCAAATAGTCTAATTTATGATTTTGAAAATATTCCTTCAAACAATGGAAATTACAATAACATAGCTGATAGTCTCATAAACCCTTCTTATTAAGTTAACTAAAAAAATAATTTTTCTTTACCAGTAGTTAACGAAAAACATTCTCATCAGCTTTAACTACATCATTTCTAAATTTTAAGAAGATTTTAAGTTCTTCATCCAAATGATCTAAAGGAGTGTTTCCAAGGATGTTCTATTCTATTTACTGAAGCCTAGCGGATTTAGAACACTTTCCATACATATCAAAAGCAACCCACAAAAGAGTTCTATGCGATAGAACAGAGATTCCATTCACTTTTTAATTCTTTGACAAGGTATGTGAGAGTAGGCACCCTCCGGAGCGCAAGAACCAGAAACATAATGAGAACTTAAAAGTTGCTTCCATACATAAACTGCTCAAATGTGGTCCTTTACATTTCCCATCACTCCTCTCCTCATACAAATAAATTTATGTCGAATTCAGCCTCTTCCAATCAGTATACTATTTCAGCATCAGTCTGAAGCTTACACCTCACAAGAAACCACTGAAGCTCAGGGGCATCTGTCACGCCTTACAAACACACCCCCCCCCCCCCCCCCCCCCCCCGCGGCGGGTAACTTTTGTCACAACATTGCCATTACTCTTTCTCTTTAAGCATAAAATTGGGCATACCTTTACCATACTTATTTAAACAAAAAATTAACATAAATTGTTTGAGTACTTTATATTTCCAGAAGTCATTAACAACTCACAGACCTACCCTTATTTTACTACCTTAAACTATCAAGTAATATCAGGCAACAGCTCAAATACAAAGCAAATGTAATGCATTCATAAACACTCCAGGTTGGCATCCAAATTGCGAGAGCCACAGAATTGGAATGACACCCAAAATTATTTCAATGTAACTCTGTCATATTGTGATGGGGTTGATCATCTACATGAAAATGAAAATTAGTGGACAGCATGGAGTCCTATACCAAAAGTCCAGGCAGTTCAAATATGCTTGTAGCTTTAGTAATACAAACTTGACTATAGCAATGTGCTCACAAAAGCAACCCCTTTCAAGGGGGCGACATTTGGGAAAGTCAAAATCCAAAATGTGCAAATGTAATGGCAAAAGTTCATGGTGAAGAAGCACGCACCAATTGACCTTGACATCGCAAGAACTCCAAAAACACGATGCCCGTTCCACTGTATGACCTTGCCTCCAGCTGCCTCAATTCTTGCATATTCATCCTCTCTATTTGGCTGAGATAACGTCGAAAATAAAGTTATTAAATGGATATCAGTTTCCTATATTGATAATTACAACAGAAAGACAGCCTCTTACTTTGTGATCAACTGACAATGCCACTGGTTCTTTCCCACGACATAAAACTGCTCTTGAGTCTCCGCAGTTTGCTACAATGATATGTGATGAACAAATAACTGCAACCACAGCAGTAGAACCCACAGTTTCTGGAGCAACAGGCTCAAGACTAGCTTTTCCTCCAACTTCATCATCAACCTTAAGAAAACAATCCATGAATGCTTTCTTCCAAAGGTCTTGGCAGTTTGCCTTCATAGTTCCATGAATTAACCCTTCCTTAACAAAATCTATCTCCTCGGCCAAAGTCACATGGATACGATCACGACAATAATTTGCAACCTGAAAAAAGCAAGCACCTCATGCGACTAAATTACAAGTCCGAAGACATTATATCAGGATCCGACAGGAGCAAAAACAGTAGAAGAGAGACACCGAGTAAATGAAGAACATAAAATAAAGGGTACCTGAGAGCCTCCATGGCCATCATAGACTCCAAAGAAATGAAGAGTCTGGTGAGGTAAGCAATTAGTCATGCCATCAATCATCCTGTCGCCAATTAACATTTGAACAGGAATCTTCATAAAACGAGGTATATCAGCGACTGCATCTTCCATCTCAGGTCTTCTTCCACACATAGATATAACTCCCCAAAGAGGCACATAATCCACCTCAAAAACACTGCGGCCGGATGTTCCACTCGCCCTTCTTTCCAGCTGACGAACAACTCCAGATGGATTCGGATTCGGATCCGACCCATCAACAATCACAGCAACAGGATCACTCACTATGTCTATCCCATCAGTTGGCTCCTCTGAATCAGCAGCCTTGCTAACAACATCATCGCCGCATCCGTATAAGCTCTTCTCACTGTTTATGGAGCTCAGCGTTATCATATCAGAAGCCTCGAGACTCATGATTTCATCTCCACACAAACTACTGCTCTCACTCCCCACCGAAAAAGAACAAGAGATATCTAGAAATTGATCACCCTCCAATGATAAGGAATCATCTTCCACACTTTCTGTGGCAGTAACATCATCACTAGCAGCAACCCAAATACTTCCCTTTTCAGTTACGATATCCAACAAGGAATCCTCTTTCGACGCCATAGCACCTGCAACACTAACTTCATTTCCCAAATCACCAAAATTGAAATCCCCATCCCCATCAACACTAACTGTCTCATCCTTAGTGACAGAATCAGATAGCAAACCCCCTTTTCTGTCCGCCATTAGCTTAAGTCTAGTGATGTCTAAGTGGGTAGAGATGGGTGGGTTATCACAGACCGAGTTACCTACTCTAAATGGAACCGCGACCGCCGGAGACATCTCCTCCATCAATATCCCTATCTAGGCAGCACAAAAAGTTACCTGTCATTTTTCAACTAATCCATTGACTTCTTTTCTAGTTAAGAATGATCTAGGAATGTGAATGCTGGGTTTCAACGGAACATTTCCCATGCCTGCGAAAATGAATTCAGACCAATAGAGGAAGGAAGTTCAGCTGTATCTTGGAGCCAAATGGAGGAAAAAAGTCAAATGGGTGGTCAGATCTGGTCAATTACAACGGATCCCAACTTCCATATATGGGAGTGCCAACTTAAAACTGAATAGCATAGAACTGTTCAAGCCTTGTCAACTTTCTTCTTCTCTGGATTCTTCTTTATCTAACCCCATGAACTACAATGAGAGAGAAACAACCAGAAAAAGATTTTTAAATGGACACACACAAAAACCAAAACCAAAACCAAAACCAAAAACTAAAGAAAAAGAAGAGAGAGAGGGGGGAGGGGGACAACAGAATTAAATTAAATTTGAAACCAACCCATTATCCCAAACACAAGAAAGAAAGAGAAAAGCGGGTCATGAGAAAGAAGCAAATAAAGGCAGAGTCCCAAGAATCACAGGAAAACCCTAAAAAGATGGCACCTTTTTTTTTTCTTCTTTCTCACAAACTACTTGGGTTTCCTACTTCCCTGGATCTGAGGCAACCCATCTCAGCCTCTTGTACTTTACCCAGTCCCCCTCTCTCTCTCGGTTGCTTTCTCACTTATTTCTCTGCTCCAGAGAGACTTTCTGGAAGCCCAGTACTGAATCAAAGAGTAGTAAAAAAAAAAAATCAAGGATTTAAAAGAAAAGGTCGGTTGCTCGCCATAGAAAACTAACCATACTTATCAACAGAAGACTTCGTTTTCTTTATATTCTTTTTCGATGTTGAAACATGGAAAGAGCAAGAAAGGGAGTGGCAAAGAAAGAGAATAAAATGTTAGAAAATTGCATACTTTGTAGGAAAAGCAAGCAAAAGGCAATAGAGAGAGTGAGTGCTGCGTGAGTGAGAGAGATGAATGCCGTGGACAGATGTCAACTCCAGAACAGCATCTTAAAGCATCTCCACCACCCATCGCCCATGCCTTCTCCCTCTTTCCATTCTCCATCCAATCCCAAGGACCCAAACTCCCATCACCCAAAAAGCGACTTTTCCTACGCCTACATGACAGTATAATTCTAGTTGGATTATACGTAACAGTATAATTCTGACCAAAGAAGTACTCTCTGTCTTCGTCTAATTCTGACTATGAGGCTATGACCGTACCTTTGGAAAGAATTCGGTGTAAAAATCACTTTTTTACACTTATTAATAGTATTCAGTATTCACGTTCCCATCAAAAAATAAAAAATAATATTCACGTCAATTTAGATCTGATTTATTTTCAAAAAATGAGATAAGTTGAGTGACTAAAATCTAATGGGGCTAAAATTTAGAGTGGGGGAATGGATTAGGATTAGGGCCGTAAAAATAAATTGGTAAATGATAAAATTATTTCGGCTGGTTCGGACGGTCGGTTCAATTTCGAATCGATGTAATTCCGAATCGATTCTTTTTTTTTTAACCAGTTAAATTTAGTTCTGAATCGATTATATACTTTTTGAGACCAAACCAGACTGGTTTTGGACTGATTTGCATAATTATATATATTTTAATAAATTTTTTATATTATATATAATATTTCTTTATCATATATAATTATATATTATAAATTATAATTACTTATAAAATAATGTTATATTATAATCTATAATATATAGTTTTAATCTTAAATATGTAAATTTACTTGATTATATAAAATATATATAATATATTAATTACATTTCTTGATCTATTAAATTCTCAACATATTAATTTCAATAAATTTATATTTTATTAAAATTAAAAAATTGAATCGAACTAGACTTAAATTAGAAAATCAAAAGTACCGATTTAGAAAGATAACCGATTCAAAATCGGTTCTTGAAAATATAAAATCAGTGTATACTGGTTCGATCTCAAATTTATCCAAAATCAAACCAAATCAGATCGATTACATTCATAATTAGGATTTCTATTTTGATATTACATATAATTATTATTTATTTCAAAATAAATTTAATTATTTATATTGTATTCTTAATAAAATAATGAATTTCTACAATTGGTAATTCCGATAGCTACCTCAGTTTTCATAAACTAACAAAAAAAAAATCTGATTCAAGTTAGGAGAGTGTATTTTATTTAGGGAGAGGTTAGAAGTCGGTCGAGCTGTCTCCAGCCAAAAACAATTCACTATCAAAATATTAAAAAAAAAATTAAAATATAATAAAAAATATAAATAAATACAATAAATACAATAAAAAATAAAATTAAAAAAATAAAATGAAAAAATCATAATAAAAACATAATAATAAATAAATATATAATAATAAATATAATAAAAAAATAAAACGAAGATGAATTTAAGATAGGATCCGGCCTCAACCCAGACGAAGGCGGTCCGAAACGGATTTAAGGCTGCATGGGGCACACCGGAGGTTGCCGAGGATCGCAGTCGCAAGGGTGGGGTCGGCGGAAGTCGGCAGTCACAATGATATGGACAGTGTCGCCCACAGTCATCGACATTCGTTTTTCAAGAAGATCGGACAGACCGATCTCCAAATATCCCCTTTTATTTATGATGAAGAAAGTTACATTTAAATCACATCATAAACTCTGCTGATCACCACATGTGTTATCCTAAACCGTATTTCGTAGTTTTTGTTAAATGTATTTTGTTAAGAAAATTGAATATATTTTTGAATATATATTGCTCAGTTTGAGTACTAAAATATTTTAAAAATACTTCAATATTATTGATTGTTTTATTATTATTATTATTTATTTATTACTATTTATTATTATTTATTTTATTATTATCTTTTCATTATTATTTATAAATTATTTAAGTACTTCACTCTTTAAACACAACCTTAACTCGGCAGGTTTGGAAAGTAGAATATTTCAAACACTTTCTATTATTATTTATTATTTTATTATTACTTTTTACTTACTTTTGTTACTGTTCATTATTTTTTATTATTATTTAATATTTTATTATTATTATTTATATACTTTTTATTACTATTTATAAACATTCTCAAACATTCTTAACATTCAATCGTAATAAGATCTCCTCTTTCTTGTAAGACCAATCAAGGCATGGTTTCATATACTCAGAGAATAAGTTTATCATCTTAATTGGAAGATGGAATATAGAATAGAGTCAAACTTTGGAACTCAATACTATTTCTGTAACACTGTTTCAGCTTTCCCATGTTTCTACATACTCTTGTCAATACAATTTTGTCTAATGAATTAATTAGTATATCTTTGTTCCTTTGTAAAAAAGCAAAACATGTTATGATCTTAAAATTTTAAATAAATTAATATCCAACAATTTTAAAAGGCTTTTTAATGTTAATTTCGTAACGCTATTTTATACATCTTGAAAAGCAAACATCAACATTCAAACGATAAATAATTATTCATGTCATCCATTAAAAGAAGGATGATGATGAAGCGTTGAATATGACAAAACAAATTGTCCGTTAATTCAATAAGAAATGAATTGAATAGATTTGAAGACTATGTTATTCACAGCATACTTATTATTAATTTTTTAACTTATCTTCAATTATTTGTTGAAAAATCGTCCAATCTATGGGATCTATGGGATATCTGGAGAGTACTTCCCAAATCAAGAGTTCTTAAATAGTCGAATTCTAGATGCAAGCTCATAGGTTCGATGATTCCTATTTTTTTAATTTAGCCAATGAAGTCCTACTTTTCACACTCACAATCATCACCCAAATATAATTATATCCACTCAAAATTTTAGATAAGTTAAATATAATAATTAAAAAAGTAATCATATTTATAGTCTAAATTTGTGCAACTCATCGTATTTATAATCTAAAAGTGTGCACGCTCCATTTTAAAAAAGGAAAATGTTACTTATCGCTACATTGAAATCTCGATTAGGTCCCAAATTTTTTTTTTTTTACATGATTTTTGTTTAAGTATTTTTAGATAATATTGTGATTTTTTTATATTTTTAAAAAATGTTTTAATATGTTAAAAAATTTATGTAAAATAAATATATCTTTTTTACATGATCTTTTTAATATCTTAAAATATGTTTTAAAAATATAAAAAAATCACAATATTATTTAAAAACACTTAAACAAAAATCATGTAAAAAAATGTAAAATAAAATTAAAATCCAGACCCAATCAAGTCCCATTTGTTGAGATCGCTAGCAGCGCCCTTTAAAAAAAAGATTAAGTAAATTTAAGATTCACATAAGCAATATATATATATATATATATATATATATACTAGATAAAAATAACGTGTAAAGCACGTTTATTTAATTTAATTTTTAATAAAAATTTAATAATTATTCATAATAAAATAGATGATAAATAATTATACGTTTTCATATATTATAAAAAAAAATTAATAAAAACAATAAGATAGTCTCATAAATAAACATAACATATAGTTTTATCAAATTTGTTTGATATAATTTTGATTAAAGTTTTAATAAAAGGTTAGTTCAAGATATGATATTTTTTTAATTCTAAGATGATAATTTAACATTTATATTATTTTGTACGGCCTCAAAACAGAAGACATTAAAATATCTATGTTTTTTTAATTATGTGATTATTTTTAAGAAATAATATGAGTTTTGCGAAAAAATAAATTATATAGTTTATAATTTATATAAGAATGTTATATTATAATTTATAATTTATAAAAATTTATTTAATCATATATATTACAATTAAATATCAAACATATAATATTAATTATATTTATTACTTATTATTACCAATTTAATATAATTATAATAAATTATATATACCATATGTTAACTATATATCGTATATATAGTTAATTAAATAAATAATGCATTCATTTTAAAATTATAAATTATTTTTTAGAAAATTAAATTATTAATCATATAATAGGAATAAATTTTCATGAATAAAATTAAACTATCTAACGTATAAATTGTTATGAATGTTTTATTTCTATATATATTGTTATATTTATATATTCTATACTATTATTGTGTCATTCTATACTATTATTATTATTCTATATTTATTTTACATAAAATAAAATTAAAAAATATGTCCTAAGTAGGAATTCTAAAATAGAAATTTCTAGCATTATTTATGGGCTTAATGAATTGTGTTTAAAGTATTAAGTGGTATTAAATAAATGTTAAATGAGTTTTAAATGGAAAGTTTACTATTGTAGAAAGCTGAAGAGGTGTAATTAATTTTAATGCCAAAAATATTATTTCAGTAAATAAATTTAATAAATTGTGTTTAAAACAGTAATTCTCATTAGATACAGTATTAATTTTAACAGAAACTGACGAAAAATGTTAACTTTAACGGAAAAAAAAAAAAATTTCCATTAAAACAAGAATTTCTGTTAGATAGCCACTTTATATATATAAAGACATATATATATTTTAATCATAGACTCATTTTTTTTTTAAATGGAGAGAAATATAAGGTCGTCTCCCCTAGTCATGGCTCCCCTGCGTGGTAACCCCCCCCCCCCCCCCCCCCTCTTCTCTATTTATTTTATATAATTTTTTTAACATATTAAAACATTTTTTAAAAATATAAAAAAAAATCACAATATTATCTAAAAACACTTAAACAAAAATCATGTAAAAAAATTAAAATAAAATAAAAATCTAGACCCAATCGAGTCTCATTTGTCAGGATCGCTAGCAGCACTCTTTAAAAAAAAGATTAAGTAAATTTAAGATTCAAATAAACAATATATATATATATTTTTTAATGATAGACTTTTTTTTTTAAATGGAGAGAAATATAAGGTCGTCTCCCCTAGTCATGCGCATTTATTATGATTCCAAACGATTGGGAAAAAATATTTATCAATGGAGGCAGACAAACATTGCAAGTACCCATCCTTCTCATTAAAATTATGATTCCAATCAAGAATAGGATCTTCGAGGCATTAAACATCCTCATATGCTAGATTTCAAACCTATAGTAATGAGGATACAAGAGGGCATGCATATTATAACTTAACATCCCAAGAGCCATATATCTCGAGACAACATATTTCAAATATAGCTCGTTTCTTTTGAAATAATATATCTAAATAGCTCGTTTCTATTGAACTTCTTCCTAATTCGGCATCAATTAAAATTATCAATTTCAACTACAGTTAGTGAGAGCGATAACAAGAACCACCCTAAGTGATGGAGAGAAAATCTCTCATCGCTTTCAAAACAAACTCTTACCTAAGCACCTTTAGGGGGAGGGTGGGAGCTTCGCATCGCCCTCCCTTTCCTTCTCCTCTCCCCCAGCCCCCCCTTCTCCCTGTCCATTTTTCTTCTCCTAGTTGCAGCGATTTTTCTACTATTTTTACTTTCGTTTCCAGCATGGAGGAAGTTTTGCCTCGTAGTTTTTCGGTGGTTAGCCACCACGACGTGCCCCCCAAAGGGTCCCACTAGTGCCGATCCACTAAGCTGTCAGAGATTCCGCCTTTCATACTGGTGCGTGCCTCGCATGCGCTGGTAGGCTTGCTCGCGTGTTCTCTACACGCTTCCACTATGAGAGGCTTGCACCAGCCGTGCGCGACGCATTGGGGCTCAGCGACTTCAGAGGCGCAAGGGTCAACTATCCAGGGCATTCCTGAGCGGCACGTGCGCTCTACGCGCCTCTTCCATCGTGCTTTTCTGTATTTTTTGTTCTTTCGCTATAGTGTTTTTTTGTTGTTGGTTTTCGTGTGTTTGTGTTTTGATTTGTTTGCTTGGTGTTGTTAGGTAGTAATAAGATGGAACAGACTTATTCCTGGGTTGTACTTCCCTCCCTTCATGTGGAGGTTGGGGGCTTTCTATCATCCTCTTATTTGGAGGATGGGGGTGGTAATCCTCTTTCCTTCTTTGGAGGGTAGAGTTCTTTACCTCTGTTTTCAGAGTCACTCTCTCGACAAATCACAAATCTTTGTTGATTTTGTCACTTGAAAGTTTTAGAAATTAGACAATGTCCATCACTGTTATGTGTGGGGATGCTACAGATTAGAAAATAGTTTGGTTTGTAATACCAATTTTGTCTGGTAACTATTGGTCACAGTTGTAACTTCATTCATTAATAGAAAGTAATGCAGTCTTTCTAAAAAAAAAATAATAATCCTACCCCTAGTGAATGTTAATACATAAAGATAAATAATAAAACTTACAGATATTCATCCGTTTAAGTTTCTAAGATAAATAGTGATTCCATATGATGACATTAAAGCAAAATTTTAAATTCAAATCTTGATTCTACACTTATTAAAAGAAAATCTAACTCACAGTTGAAGGAAAATATTCAAATATAAATATAAATAATAAAATTTATACGTTATCGTCAATTTAAACTCGAGAGGTAAGTAGGCAGCTCAACATATATGTGAGGGTGAAATATCTCAAGTAGGGCCCAGGCTAGCTGTTTGTTACACTAAGAGGCAAGAAGGGAGAGTAGGTGCAGGAATGTGTGCTTTGGACAGTGTGTGTGAGATCCTAGACTTTGTGTATTTTTACGTATTGTTTTATTTTTGTTGTTGATTGTGTTAAGTTATTTTAATAATATTATTGGTTGAGTTTTATTTGTTAATTATTATTTGAACTACTAGTTAGTTAAATATTAATTTTACGTTGTTTTTATATTTAAATATTGAGTTACATTATTTTCTTTATTAATTTTAATGTGAGGTAATTATTTTAATGATTGGAATTAAATTTCTTTATTTCGTTATGAGTTTATTTGATGTATTTTATTTATTTTAATTAAATGTGTTTCGGAATAGGTTTATATATATATATATGTGTGTGTGTGTGTGTGTGTGTTTATGTAGTGATTTTAAGTGCTCTTGTGACCCAAGTTATAGAAATTGAACTTCACTTATTTTCCTTCCTTTTTTTTCTTTTCTCTTTTTCTTCTTTTGTTTTTCCTTTCTTTCCTTCCTGGTCCCCCCCCCACCCCAGTCGTGCGACCCCTCCCATGTTTTCTCTTTCTCTCGCCTATTTCTTCCTTCTCCACCCAGCGCCGCAGTGCGCCACTTTCTGACGACACCGCTCATGCCACCTGCACCCCCTCGCTCCGGCGAGTTCATACATGCCGGTGGTGTCAACCACGGCAGCCCCACCTCCCGCCGGCAAGCTGGAACCCGAAATGGGTATCTTAATTTTTTCTGTGTTTTCAGGCCACCGCTAGCCACCCATGACGCTGGCGACCTACTAACAACCTCCCCTCACTCCGGCAAGCAAACCCACCGCCGGCATGCTCACGGTGGTCTTGGGAGATGGGCATGCTCTGGAGCTCATCTCGGGAGCATGCTGGGCGTATCTCTTCACTAAGCTCACGACAAGGTGCCGTGAGCTCCTTAAGCTTGCCGGTGGACACGGTAGTGACCGCCAGCAATTTCTGTCTCCGACGACGTGGGCGCTGGCCACCCATTCGCCATAGGTCCCTCTTTCAAACTCTTCTCACTTGAACGGCAAAAGCTCCAAGCCCAAAGCCAGCGCGGCTCGGCTGGACCTTCGGTGGCTACCATTGTGGCCGCCGGCTTCCTCTATCCCGGGCGAGGTCACCGCCCGCCTGCCAGGACATTCGGTTGCCGAGTTCACTCACACGGCTCCATACAGCCCGCCACCTCTTACGGCCTGCCAACTAGCTCACTGCAATTGGGGGCTCGCCCAACTTGCCCACTGGTATGGGCACCGTGCTCGCCTAACCACCTAACACCCACGGGAGTTGTGTTCCCAGCTCGGAAGGTTTTCTCTCGCCAGCTCGTCATGCATGCTCACCCCTCTCCTTACCTCTTGAACATCACTTCTTGCACTGTCCCTCGCCTCACCAAAGCTCACGGCGCTCACCCAAATCATTATCACCTCTCGCCATTTCTCGAGCACTCGCCATGCTTGTACTCGCCCACACAACGTGCACTAAGTGCACATGCTCACCACACAGTAGCCTTATGCTCACCATCACAACACACGGCGCGCCAAGTTTACAGCGCTCGCCCAGTACATATTCACTTAGAAAACAACAACTTATCATTTACCAACTCGTGACCATCACTCGGTCACCACATGTGCTCAGACCTCCTCTCGCCCACAGCTCACGTATGGGTCACCATGCATGCCACAAATCACACCCTCACCTGATCTCACATACGGAAGTACACACCTCATGCCCTCTTGCCAAAACACCCCTCGACTCCACTCACGGACACTACCATGCACGGGAACCAAGCACTTCTCATCAATATTGGAGTTGGAAAATTTTACACTCAGATTACACACGAACAAATTTGAATGCGTCTCCCAAAAATTTAGACTCAACACTCGAACTCAGTGACATAAAAAATCATATTTCTACTAACAGAATTGTTTTGCAGCGCAAAGTCGATGCACACCTTCCACGACAATACCAGCTCCGTGCTATCGTCATACGGGGTCGAGTTTAGTTGCGGGGTCGTCCGGCCGCCCATGACCAGCCCAACAATTCGCTCATTAGGGGCTCGAGGCTTGAGGTCCAGTACCCAAGCACACTCGTCAAGCTCTCACATCCAGGATAAGCTCGAGGCTTGCAATCTGCCTACCAAGCACACTTGACAAGCCTTATCCTGGATGCTTGCGAATCGTGGGGTTAAGTCCCGAGTCCAAGCCCGCTCGTAAACCCTCGCACACCTGTTCTCCCGTCAGTGACCGCTTGTGGGTCACGGGATCGTAAACCCTTACACGCCGATTTGCCTACCAGTGATTGCTTGCACATTGCATCGGAAGCTCTGGAATACCATTCACTTGATAAAATATGTATTACATGTTTTTGTATCTTTCTTACCTCAGGCTTGGAAGATAAACCACCACCTTCTCAGTTTTTGGATATTTTAGAATTCCCACCAAAGTACCTTTGGTAAAAATTCGCAGGGTTCTGTGAGGGTGAAATATCTCAAATAAGGCCTAGGCCAGCTGTTTGTTACACTAAGAGACAAGAAAGGATAGTAGGTGCAGGAACGTGTGCTTTGGGCAGTGTGTAGGATATTAAGAGGTGTAAATGAGAAGTAAACGGCAGAAAACAGAGACCAACTGATACACGCAACAAAACGGCCTATAAAATGGACTGATCAAATATCGGCAGGGCTCTCTCTCTCGATGAATTTCTCTCTGGCTGGCACTGGAATCTCTCTCTCTGGAACAATTTGGCTCTCTGGCTGACTCTTTCACTAGGATCGTCTCCTTCAACCTTCTTAGAGGGACTTGGGCTCCAGCTTATAGATAATTTATGTATATTTTTCCTGTATAGTGTGAGTCATGAGAGATTGTAAAAATACTTATTATAGTAGATCTCCTTCCCCAAACCCCCATTGATGTAGGCCTAACGTCAAACCACATAAATATGGTGTCTCTCTTTATTTATTTATCTGCTATCCACGTACGTACAGCTACACTGGAGTCTCGCCGGAGCCCTCAACGAAACCCAACGAAATCCAACTCGCACCAGATGACTAAGAATGACTTTTTTTTTCTGCCCTGGCCTATTGGCCGATTTTTGTAGTATCAACAATATTCGCACCAGTGGACTGAGAATGGCTTTTTTTCCTACTCTGGTCTATTGGCCGATTTTTGTAGTATCAACAATATTCGCATAAATTTTTAACTCTAATGCATAGATTCTTATATGTAAATGAGTGTCACTTGCTCTCCACTTGCCTCTCGAGAAGCTTTTCAAGTACTGTTGTACACTTTGTTGGTGGTTATGGCAATTGGAGGGCAGCCAATATAAGAAAATGCAGATATATCATTTTGTTACCATGTGATCGTATTTTTATGGTAAATACTATACATCAATTTTTATTCATTTAAATCACTCAAAACTGCTTATTCTGGGGAAGAATTATGATCTTTTAGTCCAAGGAGGATATGATGGAAAAGATTTCCTTACTAAATATTTAATCAATGAAGGGTTGTTTTGGTGAAATGCTTCTGTTGAGAAATTCAAAGATAAAGGTTTGGATATTAAAAAATATCGAGAAGAGTTGTGAATAGTATTTTATTTCGATAGTAGAAATATTTCATCTGATCATCTCATTTTTTAAATTCTTATATAAAATATAATAAATAGCTTAATTTTTTTAAATATTATAATAATAATAATATTAAAATATAATATTTTAATAATATTTTATTCAACTTTTAACTTTTTTTTTAAAATCATCTTATCTCAATTGTGCACCTAAAAGAACTCAAAGCATAGTCCTTCAATGGAGAAGCACGTGAAATGTGGGTTAACTTGAAAAAGTACCCAATTTTCTATTACCATTCCAATCAATTCAGAATTACATATAGATATGCCAAAAAAATTAATGACAAAATTTCTCTAAGCATACGATGAGGAAGTTCGAGTCTTCGAGATATATCTCTAAACCAAACAAACTGACACTTGAGCAACCCTTACGATGAACATCATTAAATTGATGCACGACAAAAGTGATTTGAAAACAGAAGTGCTAGCAAAAGGCTAATTGGTCAAAATTAACTTAATAGTCAAGGCGTTGTTCGTGGTCATGTCCATCCAAAGGAAGGAAGAAATCTTATTTTATACAGTTATTTTTATATATTTTTTTGTGCATTTCACCCACATGATTGATTATAATATATATTTTATTTTTTAAAAAATAATACAACTAATTACTTTAATAAAATACACAAAAATATACGTAAAAATCACTGTACATACAATTTATTTTTCTTTATAAAGTGGAGATAGCAATGAGAATGTGCACCAGCTTTATACCAGTCCAATTGGCATTATTTGGGCCCAAACCACTGTTGGGTTGGTTCCATGTCATTGTTGTACTCATTGTTCATGTCCTTGTGGTCAAAATCTAAGAGCCCGTTTAAATTTAAAAATGGGATGGAATGAATTAAGATGTATTTTAAAATTTAAATAAAATATTATTTTTTAATAGTATTATTATTTTAAAATTTTAAAATTTAATTAGAATTAAAAAAAGCATATTATTTATTATTTTTGTATGAAAATTCAAAAAAAATATTATAATAATGAGATTGATATGAATTACGCTTATTTTCAAATTCAAACGAACTTAATTGATTATAGATCGTAATGCCCAATGAGCCAACAATAAAGACTGTAGCATGCACCAGCTCTTAGTTTCATTTCTCATAGTAATGATGTTCTTCTATATTTCTGTTGTGGTACAAAACTCATTAATATTGTCCCCCCACACAAGTTAGAAAAGAAGGCCAGCAATTCATTTGACCTAATTGACTGCCCAACCTTGCCAATCCAACGGGGAAGACTTGTTGAACAAACTATTCCCAGCTTAAAAGGCATCAACTTTCTTTGTACGAAATTAAAAGTTAAAAATTAAATAAAATATTATTATAAAAAAAAAATTTAATATTATTTTTATTTTGATATTAGAAAAAATTGTTTTAAAATTTAGAAAAGCTATTTTAGAATTTAAAAAATTAAATTATTTATTTTAATTTATATGAGAATTTTAAAAAATAATAATAATAAAATAAAATAAGGTAAGAGTGTTTGTGAAAATAAATTACGCCTTTCGACTTGCGGCCCATCCAAACCCTCTCTTGAATTTGCCTTGGATAACTCATGGCCTTCCATCCTCTCTCGAGTTTGTCTCCAAAAACAAAAAAAATCAAAAATTTTTATAAAAAATTATAAAGGAGCCGACTACAGCCACTGAAAATCCTCACCGAGGAGGGATTTAAAACTACTTAAAAATACCTTTTTAATTATTAAAAAAAAAAAATCAAAATCTGTGTTCAATCTTGGAACAATTGCTCGGTGACCAAAGCATTTTCACTTAATAAAAACATCCTCATTTAATAATAAATAAATAAAATAAAGTTTTGTTGAAAATTCAGGCAGATAATTGTACATTTTAAAAGTATTATTGTAATTAACTTTAATACAAATTTATTAAATAATAAATAATTTTTTGATAAAATTCTACAAATTAAGTTAATTAATTTATAATTAAAAATATTACTATTAAAAACAATTAAAATATAATAAAATATACTTCTTCTCAATAATTTAAATTTTTAGAATAAATAATAATTTTACATAGTATTATAATAGATGTTCTAATTTTTAAGTTTGAATCTCGACTTTACATTCTATGTCTTATTTAATTAAATATTTTATTTATTAGACTTATTAATTAAGAAAAAGTCTGATGTATAAGCGAAGATAAATGTAAAATTATAATAAAATTTATATATTTTTATTAGTTTAAGCTTTTAAGGTAAAGGATGATTTCATAAAAAAAAATAATAATAATAAATTATTTTCATCACACTACGTCGTTTAAACTTTAAAGTGGGAACCGAAGGGATTAGTGAAGAATCTCGGGGGTTTTAAACTTTTAGGCCAAGCTCGTCGGAGTAGCTGAAACTGACCGGTCATAGAAGTCATGGCGGATCCCTACTACAGATACAGTGCTGCCGCAGAGAGAGGTAACCTGCTGCGACCTAACCCTAATCTCACTGGTTCGGAATTTCATAAAGTCCAACCATCGTTAAACCCCTTGAAAAAAGAATTCTCCGTCACTCCGTTTGGCTTAAAAGAAAATTCGAACTAACGAAAGAAAATGGAATTCTATCTAATTCGATTATGTAGTTGGGTTTTTATTTTATATGCACCCAGAAACAAGTGTATAAAAGAGCGTTGCATGGTTAAGCTTCTTCTATTTTCTCAAAATTTAGGGATACTCCAGGATTCAAAAGTTCCATTTTTTACGTTTGGATGCGAACCCTGCCACGGCTTCAATACTGTTCATGTATGGATATGCTGTAATGAAGTAAAACTGCATAACTATGCATTTATAATTGCATTATTGTTCAAATTCCTAGAAAGTTTTTTTTTTTTTTGTGTGATAATTATGAAGATATTTTATTAATACAAAGATAGGCATAACCCAAGTACACTGAAGTTATACATGTGATTACACCTATTTAGGAACTTGAAGTGGTTACAAGGAAATCAGGAAACTGAGACCATTTAAATCTAAAGCAATGTCCCACATAAATAAAGTCTTCATGTAAAAAATCTTAAACTCTTCCAAGGAGCTCTCACGATCCTCAAAACTTCTATCATTTCTTTCTCTCCAGATACAAATCGGAGTCATCTTCCACCCAGCTGCAATCCGTGGTGTCCCCATGATCCGTCTCCAGCTAGCTAGTAGTTCAACCACCCACTTTGTTGAAAAAATAATTCCATATGGCCCTTACAAACTCACAATGAAGAAGTAGATGTTCCACCGTTTCACCAGCATTTCTGCGCATACAGCACCAGTCGATGATTATAAGCCCTCGTTTTCTTAAATTATCAACAGCCAGTATCTTCCCTAAAGCTTCTGTCCAAGCAAAAAAGGCAGCCTTTGTAATTGCTTTATTCCGCTAAATGTTCTTCCAAGAAAAGTGACTCCTACCTTGGGCAGTAAGAGTCTCTTAAAAGGAGTGTATAGAAAATTTGCCTTTCCCGGAAGGCCGCCACTCCAATTTATCCTCCGCTGTAACAGCAGGGCTGATTTTGTATAGCAAGTTAAGGAACTCCACCATGACTCCTACTTCCCAATCATGGGCCACTTGAATTAAACTTACATTCCATTGCTGTGCACCATTATTAATATCCTGCAAGTCAGCCACCACAGCATCTTGTTCCCTTACAATTCTGAAAATTTTGAGGGGTAGACATCCTTAACAGCCATATCTCCAACCCAAACGTCATGCCAAAAACTGATTCTATTGCCATTCCCTATACACAGGCTGGTGTTGCTAGAGAAGACCGCCAACCTTTCCGAATATGCTTCCATAACCCCTAACTTCACTAGAGTACCAACACCCCCCCCCCCCCCCCCCTCCTTTTTTATTACTCACATACTTAGTATCAATCACCATCTTCCATAAGGCTTCCCTCTCATAATTATATCTCTATAGCCACTTCCCAAGAAGAGCCTTATTGAAGGCCTTCACATTACGAACCCCCAATCCACCACCCCTCAATGGAGAGCACACCTTGTCCCACCCAATGGAATTTAGACTCTTTTGATGTTGGATTCATATAAGTTTATGTTGTTTTCATGATGAATGTTCTTTTGTTATTCATATATCAAATATTCAATTATCATAACACAGATTGCTGTGGCATTTTTTAATAATAGCCAGTGTTCCAAGGCCCAGCTTTCCAGACTACTTGTCATCTGAAGCGCCACCATTGAGATCTCATCCTTTATTGGGCTCTACGGTTATGATTGGTGCTTCTCCTGGTTTCATGCATAATAATGTAAGAACTTCAGAGCCAGGTTTAGAGATATGATATCTATAGTGCATGCAACTAAGACGTGACATGTGACTTGCAGATAAATCCATTGCAACCAAGTGCATATCGCTTTGATGGCATTTCAGGTTTTGGATCTTCTCCGGATCCTGGTCTTGGTGGTGTAACAGCAGGGGCTAGCATTAGGCGCTATCCATCTCCTCTTGAGGATCTAAACCAAAGACGGGATGTTGGGCCAGGAATTAGTCCTGACGTTCTTGATATGAGCAATGAAATACTGAACTCTTCGAAAAAAGCTGATGGTCTCCCAGTTTCAGCTAGGGAACCAAACTTCCTTTTTGTTGATAAACTCCCAGCTGACTGTACCAGAAGAGAAGTGGGCCGTATCCTTTACCTTTGTGTTGTGTTTGCCTGTAGCATGCTTGTTTATGTGATATCTTGTGTTGCTTTGTGCTACATTGAACTATTACAACAGAAGGGAATCCAGGTACTGCTTGAAAATGAGATTTTTTCCTTATTTTGTTATGATCTTTTAACGGCATGGATTTTTATTCATCAGGCGGCACAACTGTTTGCAGATGAAAGGAATGTGCCTTCTTTTGATTAGCAGAGAAAAAAAGGAACATGCCTTCAAATGTTATGGAAATGTAACTGAATGTTCCTGAAGATTTTATAAGTTTATCACTTTCTGCTATCATGTTTAACCTTGACTTCTAATAAAAGATCTTTTCCGTCCATTTATTGGCTATAAAGACATTAAAGTTGTGCACAGGGAGGCCAGACATGTAAGTCTATAAGTAAACCTTTTTGTCTCCTTTAAATTTTTTTCCAAAGTCTTGAAGAGGAGGAAGCTTTTGGTCATGTGCGTGAAAAACAATGTCCACTTGCTGTTCTTGTTATTGCATTGATGAAACTAGGACTTACTTATTGATTCCTGTTATCATCTTCAATTGTGAATATCTGTCTGTGTGTTAGAGAGAGAGAGAGAAAGAGATCGTGATTTATTTTTTACTTTGTGAGAAGTTCTACTCCTTGAAGAGGAAATAAGTTCTAGATGACTTTGCATCATTGGTTTATGTGTTGGTGCCTGCCTAACTAATTGCTAGAAATCCACTCAAAAGGGATAATCCAAGAAAGTGTTCGTGGAGATGGTTTGTTTAGAATATGATTTCATTTGCCCAGAAAAATGGAGATTTCATTCGCTCTGAAACCACCAAGTTTCCCTTATTTCCAGTCAAGTAAATCCACAAATAGTTCCAGCAAGGAATATATTATTTATTTCTCAAGTTCCTGAGAAAAGTTTCTGCACCTTAGAAAAGGAATGAAGATCTAACTAGAGTCTTTCTGATTGGTTTTTAGTTTTGCTAATTTGGCCTATCTCGGCCTCTGTGACAATTATCAAATTTCATAACTGTTAGGTTTCAACTAAGATTTTTTATAAGTAGGTTTCAACTAAGTTCTTCGTGGATCAACTGTCCTTGTATATACCCAAGCAGTATATCATTATTTTCCTTTTGGGGGCGTATGGCTATGGCTGCTACACATTTTCAAAATAAAATGTTTGCATGATATGCTATTTTGAATTTTTTCCCCACCTGTAACCAGTCATTTGACAAATAAGTGAACTGCAGAGTGGAGATAAGGCTAGGGTTTTGTGCTTTGTGGAGTTCGTTGATTCTAGGTGTGCTCGGATTGCTATGGAAGCTCTTCAAGGTAAATTCTGAATCATAATTTATTATTATTTGTGAGGATAATGCTTTCCTTTTGTAGGTTTGGTAGATAATGGAACCGGGAAACAGAGCATGACTTTGTTATATAAGCCAATGATTTCATCAGCAGCTTCCATTTTTTTACACGTCAAATTGCTCAGACATTAAACTTTAGAAAAAGAATACACTTTACCCCATCAAACCACCACTCATGTTACTGGTCCCCCCCCACCCAAAAAAAAAACTTTTTCTTTGACAAGTACACCATCTTAAAACTTAAGTTGCAATTTACTCCATCTTTAGGATCTGACTATCTAAATGAAGGAAAAATAGGCGATATTATACAAACTTAATGGTTAGATCTTAAAAGACTGGGCAGATTGATTGGGGCAAAGTGTAGTTTTCTGTGAAATTTATATTAAGTTACAAATACATTTAGCATAGAAATCAGTACATTCCATATACATTCCCTGCAAATATTTAATCATTAAAAAAAAGGTCACCAGTGGGTGCTTCACTTATCATGCTGTGAAATGTGGGATTTCATTAGGTTATAGGTTTGATGACAAGAAACCTGAGTCCCCTGCCTTGAAGATCCAATTTGCACATTTTCCATTCCGTCCACCATCTGAACCATCAGATCACGATGAGAAACAAAGTGGGTCCTAGACTGACCAGGAGGACATGACCGAGATATGACAAAACACTACATGGTAGATGTGCCTTTCCATTCTGAACTGTGTAGATGAGCTATTACAGCAATCGGTACAGAAGTCTGTTGGATAAAGACGGTTCTAGCCAAGCAACCTTTTGTCTTTTGTCATGTGAATTCATATTTGGTGGTCATTACCATTTGTACTGATGCTACAACATTGTAGTCAATTAAAGAAGCAAGCTCAGTTCTGCTAAATATTTTTCAATTTTACAAATGAAAAACTTAATTAATTCTAC
Organism: Platycarya longipes; assembly: GCA_036559045.1. Classification (NCBI taxonomy): domain Eukaryota; kingdom Viridiplantae; phylum Streptophyta; class Magnoliopsida; order Fagales; family Juglandaceae; genus Platycarya; species Platycarya longipes. The sequence continues at coordinate 37,287,169 of CM071802.1, forward strand.
CTTTTTTGAGGAATTAATTCAGTGTGTTTTATGGTTGCAGTTTTATTGTAGTTTTAGCCTAAAAAATAAAAGTCTAAACAGGTTGCATAAAAGTCTAAACAGTTTTTTTTTGTGTTTTTGTTCTTCCTGGTTTTTGTTTTTGTTGTTTTGTCCTTTAAATTTCTCTAAGGTTGAAAATAGATCATTAGAATTTGATTTTCCCAATTTTAATTTTTTCCTGTCTTTTAGTTTTACTAAAAACCAAAAAAAAAAAAAAAAAACTCTAGTCTCTAGGACTTATAGTCCTTAGAGTTTGTCCCCTAGTCCGTCTTAGTATGGAAGTGGAGTTTGATTTGGTTGGTTGTCACTCTATCTTAGAACAGAGGAAGGGTTGTCTCTCAGACTGCGTTTTGGAGAGTTCTGCAGTTAGGACTAGAAAATATCAGTCAGTGTATTGAGGAGTTACAGATCGTCGATTAATTAACTTGTAATTTATATTTTAAATTTGTTGGTAATGTCCGTTATCAATGAAAGGATTATCATTTTTCTCAAAAAAAAAAAAATTCTTATTGACCAGCCCATTAAAAAGGAAATTCATCATTACTGCCTACTGTTAGTTCATAAATAAGAAATTTTCTCAAAATGTTCTCAGCAATCTATTTTTCAAACTTTTTTTAAAAATGTTTGAGATATAAGACAAGATAAAAAATTTATTAATAGTAATAAAATGATTTGTGAATGGTAATAGAATAGTTTAAGTTAGGATGTTTGATTGACTTTCGAGAAATAAGATAGAAAAATTTGAAAAAAAATATTATAAAGTTAAAATGATTTTTTTTAATATTATATTATTTTGGAATTTGAAGATATTGTATAGTTTTTTGAGTTTTGTTTAGAAGTTTGAGAAAATTGTAATAATTAAATAATAATTAGATAAAAAAAATTAAAAAGTAAAAAGTAAAAAATAATTTGAATTTAAGTGAAATTTAAAAAATAAATTATAAAAAATTTTAAGATAAAACAAGAAAAGATAAAGAAGGATTGTAATCTCAATAGAACAGTTCTGCCGTAGTGTTATCAAAAACAGTAACCCGATTGGCTGTTGTGCTACACCGAGAAAACAGTTGTGCTGTAGTGTTGTCAAGAACAGTAACCCGACAGGCCTTGGGTACGAACGAATTGGGATCTCACACAGAGCAGGAGTGCAGGTATGACATTACAATCAATCTTTACTCTTTATTTGAAATTGTTTACACACCACTCTTTGTAAATGTGCCCCACTATTTAGAGAAAGAACCTTATCTTTCGCTGCAAATATTCGAAGTCTTTTCATATACAAATAGACATAAGTTGATCTGATATATATAATCTCTATTTTAGAGTAAAAGAAGTTTATAACAAGTGTATCATATTAAATTATATTAATTTATAAATTTATTTTTATAAGATCGTTTTAGAATATTGCATCAAGCCACCATATTGTATTTCTTTCCACCCTATTCCACTGAATTTGACACCGATTGATATTTGTTGATTATTAAACATTTTGATTGATATTGATCGTTTTAGAATCTAACTTTTTCCCACTTGAGACATTAATTTGATAGGATCTTGTTTCTATTTAATGTAAAATGTAAGATATGTTGATCGCTGTATTTATTAAGAAATGCTACTCATTATCTCTTACACTACATAGTAACACGTGATTTATCATTTTTGCATTTTTATTTGAACTTACGGATATTAATGTAGAATGATAAAAATAATAAATCACATATGATATGCGGTATAGAGGGTATAAAAGATAATAAGTAGAGTTTTTCTTCTTAAAATAAATAGATTGATAACTAGAAGGATCAAAACATATGATACTCATTTTAAGTGAAATGAAGAGAGTACTTACATTTATGCCATTTTTTTTACTATTAACATTTCATCATTTTCTAATGTAGCATTTAATTATTAGAGATTATTTATTATATTTAATTTGACAACCAATCATTTAATGCCATCTCAAATGATATTCGTAGGATGATTAAAAAATAATGATAGAAAGAATTTTTCTACTGCTATCGATGTTTTTTTATTATTAGTTTATGGTCATATTTAGTTGTAGTCTTTGTGTAGGGAACAATTTCGTGGGGAGCATAAGGTGTACTATAAAATAAAATATAAATGATTATAGAATGAGAGGGATATGTTCAAAGTTTTCGATTGGCACATAGCTGAAAGACTTGGAAGTTTGAAGTCAATCCTGTTTGGTTTGGGGAAAAAGAGCAAGAGAATAAAATATATTTCATAACAAACGCCATTTTTTCAGGGTCAAGGTCTCTGTACTCTATAGTCTCTATCGTGGGCTTTAACGTTTATCACAGTAGATTGCAAACTACTTGGACTTTTGAAGGGTGTGATCATTGTGAATCTGAACTTGGTCCGTAAAGAAGATGTGGAAGCCACCAGAATTATATAAAATATAAAATGCCAGATTCCCAAACCAAGTTGACTTTTTTTTTTATTATTATCTTTGATTCTTTGGTACCGCGTCTCAAATAAAGTTTGACTAAATCCTTGAATTGCACAAGTTGGTCGCAAGTATATCTTGAATAAATTTAGACAAAATGTTACTTTTTTTAAATTAAAATAAAATTTAAAATTCTTAAATTCTAAATTAATTTTTTTTAAATCTTAAAACAAAATTAATATTAAAAAAATATTTTATAAAAATATTTTATTTAATTTCTAACTTTTATCTCATCTGATATTATTTTATCTATAAAAACAATCTAAATCTTAGTCTGATAGTGCCATAAAAATTATATAAATTAAAAATTTAAACCTTAGATATACAGAAGAAGCACATCATCGAGATCAAAGTTCTTACCACTTGAACTTACCTCATTGTGCAGCAAAATAAGTTCTAGAATAAGTTGTAGTAAGTTTATAATGTTAATTAAAAGTTATGTTTACATTCTTTCCTACCCTTGTTTGAGGCAAATTAGGACATAGAAAGGGATAGTTCAAGAAGAACTCCCAAATTAAAGCCCTAAGTTATTAATAGCGTCTGAAAATACAAAAACAGAAAATATTAAAGCCCTAAGTTTCCTCTATTCCTTTTATGTTTGTATTTTTAATTTTTAATTTTTTTTTATAATAAATCACGTGGTACCACGTACATAAACGTAAATAAGACAAAATGAACTATATAACTAGAATGAGATAGTAGCATTTCTCTTAAATATAATGGGTTCCATAAATATATATTGTTTATATCGATTAGAATGGTAAAAAGTGTTGTGGGTCAGAAATTATATATTGAGAATTCCACCCATCAAAGAAAATCTGCAAGAAGAACAACGCAATGCATAGCTTTCATACATCATCCGGTATGTATAGCTTGTCACTGGTATCTTCTATTACGGCCCTGAAAATACAAAAAATTAAGGGGTTTCTGTGGAATTAACTACATATGTCGTCTCAATTAACAGTATAAACTGCTGCAGACTTGTCAAAATGATTTATTGTTTTTTTATGATTAATAAAAACTTTATTACAATGAATAAGAAAAGCCCAAGTACCTACTAGTCAAAATGGAATTTACTAGTTTAAATGCAGACAATGAAATGCTCAAGTCAGCTCAACTATCAAATGCCAAAATTCTCCCACTCTCAACCCTATGCTCAATTTCATGCAATAAAAGTTAAAACGATTGTTTAGAAACTCAAACCAGACAAGGTGGTGCTGGAACTCATAATCACAGTGAACAATCACTTTGTCTTGCACGTTGTGAATGTTTAAATTGTTCTCACTCAGCGACAAAATAGAATCAGATTCACTTTTAAGACCTGTTTGGAGAAATAAGTTTCTTACTTGAGAATATGAGTAGACATCTACTAGCATCTCATCTGCTAGAATCAAAAATAGTTTCATCTCATCTTATTCTATCATTATAATTTTTTAAAATTTTTATATAAAATGTGATAAATAATTCGACTTTTTCAATTCCAAAATAATAAAAATATTAAAAAATAATATTATAATAATATTTTATTTTACTTTTATCTAAAATCATCTCTCCTTATCTCATTATCCAAATAGACCGGAATAGAACTACAAGCCAAAAACAGATGAAACTTAGAAAACAATGAAAGAAAGGCGAGAAAGAACTAAACACATTAAGATTCACTATCCATTGAAAGCAAAAGATTGCTGCAAAAGAATGCTACAAAAGAATATCAAGTTGCTTTAATCTATTCATCTCTTATTTGGTAAATGAAAGTAATGGAACCTAAGTTACATTAACATGTCTGTGTATCTTCAAAGTATAGTTAATATCATGCCAACAGAGACTATAAAAGTAAACCCATTTAAGGGAGGGACAACTATCTTATCTTGTACAGAGCCCCTTCAACAAATACTATTGAGAGAATCAATTAAGTAAAAGAATCACAATCCCAATCTTTTCACTACACAAAACGAGTGCCTCCAATTCCATGGTGCAAAATATTATGAGCAATAGCATCCCTATCTTTCATGGTGCTTACCGGTCTCAAAGGAGCCTCGGGGACCATATCATCGTCAACGAGTTCAAAACTCAGCTTAGGATCCATCTCTTCATTTCTCAGCTCACAGATATTATGCAACACACAACAGGCACCAAGTACAACCGGCAAGTCTTGAAGTTTCACCTCGGTTCTCTTCTGCAAGCAACTCCACCTCCCTTTCAATCTCCCAAATGCTTCTTTTGCAACCCTTTGAATCTCCCCAATCTTCTCATTGAATGCATTCTGAGGCCACGTCAGATTGGGATGCGTGTATGGCACCAAAACCCAATCCAGTAAAGGGTACCCAGAACCCCCAACAATCCAAACTCCCTTCAAAAGTCTGCCATTGGCTCTCTGGTAAAGAGCAGACTTCTCTAGCACCTGATCATCGGCCATGGAACCAGGCCAACCAATGCAAACATCGGTGAATACACCTCTTGGGTTCACGACACCTTGAACCGTGATCGAATACGAGGTTTTCTGGTTCCGCTCCGTGTGTCGCTTGTTGAAATAGGCTGCCACACTGATCTTGGGCGCAATAATCGGTATGTGAGTTGTATACATAGACCCGACCACATTGGGTATCCCCGAAATGGATTCGAATTCTTCTTTGATGTTCTTCAACGAGTTCTCGTCCGGCCACTGTAAGTACTTGGGCATTAGCACGGTCCGAATAGCGGAACAGACTTCGAGGACCAACTTGTGGCAAGTGGATATGCCGAGGCCGAAGCGTTTGGAGACGACTCGAAGCGGGTCGCCGGTGGCCAATCTCCATAAACAAACGGCGACCCTTTGTGCAACGGGAATTGCATTTCGAAGAGTGGTATCTTCTTTGGCAATTACCGAATTGAGTTCCTCGCATATCAGGTCAAACGTTGCCCTCCCCATTCTGAAAGCCTTCTTGAATTCCTCCTCGGGATAATCCGGGCTGTTACACTCGTCCCACCACGCTTTCGATCTGTCCTTCACCCATAATCTCCGATGGTGTCCGGCGCCTCCGCTAACACCACCACCGCTGTTGTTTCCACGCTTATCTATTTTAGCAATCTTTTCGAACCCATCAGAGGCCGAGGCCGAGGCCGAGGCCACGGCAGCTGCCACAGTTCCGGCCATGAGCCGGGACTTGCTTCCCTTTGTCTGTTCTAGTTCGTCGGCTTGGACGTAATAATTTTGGACATTGGAGTAGTACTCCTCCATGGATTCCGCTTTATTCTTGTTATTTGACTCGAAGAACAACTTCTCTTCCTTCTCGGCCCTCTCGAACTCTTCATGGTCCTGTTTTTCTTGTTCTTCCAACAACAAGAAGGAAGTCAGAATACCCTTAAACCCTTTCTTCTTGTCGGCCTCCTTCTCGGCGTCACCATCCCCATCACCTTCGTTCTCTCTTCTCTGCCGCTTCTTGCTGTTATCCTTATCAGAATCATTCATTTGGTAAAACGAGCTCTGGAGGAAGCTGTAGAAATTGGAGAGGTCTTCTGCGTCCAGGACAGAAGGAAAGTTTCATATAGACAAGAGAGAAGAGCCGGTAGAGAGAGAGAGAGAGGAACAGGAAAGGAAGTTCTTGTCTCCTCTCTGCCTTTGAAATGCTTGATTATATGTGTGAACCAAACCTTTGACCTTCGAGAAATAGAGGCATGTCAGAGACGCAATGGTTTATGTAATGTCAAGTAATGGCGTATTCTATGTTGGAGCAGCTATCCATTACCGTCAATGGAGACTCAATCGCTACACGTTTTTTACGAAACCAAACATAATCATCCCAACAAATTTTTGTTCTTTTTTATTTTTTGCTAACTTTCTTTCTCAATGAGAAAATAATATTTATAATTATAGAGTGTACAAATACTACATAATTTATTTTAAAAAATTTGAGTAACATGAAATTCACAAAAAAAATTAATTTTTTAATAACAAATTTTACTATTTTGTAAAAGAATTACATGACTTTTGTATAAAAACAAATCAAAATTGACATTAAAAAAAATCAAAATCAAAATGGCTACATGATAATAGAAATGATCTCTATTTTATTCAATTGAGAATTTTAATTTTAATTTTATTGTTATCTTGGTACAAGAAATAGAGTGAAATCTATTACGAAAAATAATAAACTCACAATAATTTACACAATATATTACATAATATGTATTGTAAATAAAAATATTTTTATAAAATAATGTTAATTTTATAAAATAGTTTATAAAAATACTCTATAAATTTGTATTGTATAAGTATTATAAAATATATTATTAATATCACTTTCCATCTATTATTATTGTTTGTGACTTTGTGCTTTAAATAATCCTAATTTAAAAAATAAATAAATAAAGTGACGGAGAAATTAATGGAAAGCGTGATAATGGACCAGCAATCCTATCAAACAACAACCAGATCTTTACAACATGCATACAAAGGCGGCAGGGGGACCGCGTAGACGTGTAAACGCGGTTTCGACTTTCGAAGACCCACGTAGATTAGTCATTAGCGTGATCGGTGCCAACGGTAGGTGCGGACGGTGACTTGAGATATTACCTCCATGATTTTTAGGATAATGTTATGTTTTTTGTGTTTAAAATATTATTTAAAAATTTTAAACATTTAAGATAAAGTAAAAATTCATAAAAAAAAAATCACTTTCTTAATTTTAAAATAAAAAATCAATAAACGTGATGGATAAAAATATTCTTTCCCTTTTTTTTAACCCTCAAAAAGCACATTATCATTTTGTACGGGTAATATATTAAAGATTTGCATTTTTCTTGACTTCAATAAAACCTTTAGAAATAAATATTTTTATAAAAATAAATTTATTAACTAACGTAACTTAATGTAATATATTAAATTAAAAACTAATTTTTATTATAAACTAAATTTAATATATCATATCAAACTATAACAATTTATAAATTTAATTTTATAAAAGATTTTTATGACTATTTTTTTTTACCATATTATGTACCACGTGTGGCGATTAAATCATTGACTTCATTTGTAGCGATTAAGACCTAGTTTATTTTTAAAGATAAAATAAGATGATATAAGTTAAAATAATAGTTAAAAATTACATAATTTTTTTTGAATTTGAAAAAGATAAATTGTTTATATTATTTTATGTAAAAATTTAAAAATATTGAAATAATTAAATGAAATGAAATAAGAAATTTTCTAAAAATAAACAAGTCTTTAAATCCACGACCTGATCTACCTCCTATTTTTCAATGGAATAATGATATATACCACACTCTTATTCTATTAAAGTAGAAGGTAGAATGTGACACATTCATCATCATTATAAAAAATTATACATTAAATTATCGTTCAATAATAATAAATATGACATATTTTACTTAATGGAATTATAGTATAATATATAAATTTTCCTTTTCAAATAGAGAACTTTTCCGTGAGGGATATAACTCACCATCTAATTTATTATTACAAAGGAGACATACTAATTGAATTATAAATCAAACTGTGTGTATATATGGATTTTTGTGGGTCTCTTTCAAGAATGTTTTTTAGCCTTCTTCTAAGACTTTTGTAATGATGGTAAGAAACGCTTTTACTATTTTGATGTTTCACTTTCATCATATAAATTGATGTAATATATTTTCAATGACTACAGATTAACCTCACCATAAACCACTTGACATATGAAAAAGAGCGCATCTTTAAACTAACAACATCGGTAGAGTGGATATGTCGGAGGCCTATTAGATGTTGCCACGTATCCATTTTCTTCACACTTGGTTTGCAGCGCATAGTAAGAGATTATTTCCTCCCCTTCCCTCAGATTCTCTTTGTAGAGCTCATGGCGCTCGATATTTTCTCTCATTCCATCAATATTTTCTCCTCTTCCCTCACCCTTAAGCCTTCTTTCTGTAGAGACTCATTTCCTTAGGTTTCTCTTTGCAGTGCCCATCACATTCACACTTCCATCGAGCTTCAAGATTCCGTCAAGAAGGACAAGTCCGAGAGTCTTTCGAGCTTCTGTCGAGTAGTCGAGCACCTCAGCATCCCCAAATCAGACCTGCAACTTCAATCCACATCCCTAATTTTTTGACTTGATTTTCCACTATTCATACATTAACTTGAAAGATTTCATTATCAAAATCATGGTAAAATTTGTATGCTAATTTCTAGTTGAATATAGTTTGGAGCTGGTTAACTTAGGGAGAGAGAGAGAGAATGAGTAAATTTAGGGAGAGAAAATGAGAAGAGGGAAGGGGGATGGGAAAAGTTCATTCTCTATCTCCTGCAGCGCAACTCATCCCTTCAAATATGCACTCTCTTGTATGGTCTTATGTGGTAAAGTAAGATTGGCTTCCGTTGTTTGGCCTTCATTAGTGCCACCTGTTTGAAGATTTCCTCTACGAAAAAATAAGTTGGTGAAATTGAAGATAATCAAGTTCTAAATCAAAAGCAATAATATTTCTTAGAAGATAAAAAATAAAAAGGTATAGATAATTTTTCAAACTCCATTATATCTATTAAATATGACTAAGAAGATTTAAATTAAAAAAAAAATATTGTAGTAAGTACATATATATATCATATATTTCTCGTCTAATCTAAATGTTAGAATCTGAAAACAACCCTAATGTACATATATCAAAAACTTGTTTACTGTTTAGTAAGTATATATCTAACAAATCACTTTTAAAGTTATTTATGATGATTTTTTAAAATGTATTATAAATAATACTTTTTTAAGTTTCGAAAAACATATCCAAACGCGCACTAAACATAATATTGATGTGAAATCGTGCCGTATCAGAGCTGATATATTAAAAAAGTAATTTTTTTATTTTTTATTCTTTTTATTACTAATATAACCATATATACAATAAACAATATATATTTATATATTGATTAGCATGTAGGAAAATTCAATTAGAAATTGAAACCACGATTATATATCTATAGTTGGGTCTTGATCCATGTTGCAATGTTTTCATTTTTTTTTTTTGGTATTTTGGTCTTGATTTGTATCTTGTTTTGTGATGTTGTGTTGTTGTTTATGTTGTTATTTGTGTTGTCCTGTTTTTTATTTGAAGAATGATAGGGTTGATTCTCATTTTTTTTTTTTGGAATGATTGTAGTGTTGATTCCTCTTTTTTTTTTGTCTGGAGAGTGGGAGTTAAATTTATTTTCTGTTTACAAAGTGTTATATTCTCAAACAAATCAAAATTGAATTCTTTGTAGATTTTTTCAATTGAGAGAGTATAGAAATTAAGACAATATCTATTATTAAAAAATTTGTGTGTAAAGGTGCTCCAAATGGATAGGTAATTTAACTTGTATTTTAGATTTTTCTTATATATCAGGTCACAATTGTAATTTAAATTTATTGAAATAAAATAAAATATTTCCTATAAATATATATATATATTTATATATATATAAACAATAAACTATGTTTTTCAAAAGGTGGGCCTACACTGTACACCCACAGATGGGAGCGCTAATGCATATTGCATTTTTTTAAAACTTTTTTGGTAGTTCTTATTATAATAATTTTAAATATTTTTAAAAATATATAAAAAAAAATTATAATATTATTTAAAAATACTTCTAATCATTAAATAAAAAATAAAATAAAAAGATCACAACAATAACAAGAAGTTGGTGTGATCACAACAATAAAGAAGAAAAAAAAGTAGCATTTTTCTTTTCAAAAATCGACGACTCCCGTTTTCAGAGAGACCGTTGGGGTCACATGCAAGATTGGGCCCACTCGATGGTGGGCCAAAAATGTATCTTAGTTGGTATTACTTGAAGGATGGTTTGGATTGAAAGATAAAATAGGTTGAGTTAAAATAAATTTTAAAAATTAAATAAAATATTATTTTTTTAATGTTATTATTATTTTGAGATTTGAAAAAAAATAAAATGAAATTTGAATAAACTATATGAAAATTTATATTTTGTATAAGAATTTTAAAAAATATAATGATAAATTTGAGATAAATTAATATAAATTTATCTCACTACCAATTCAAACCGGGCTAATTTCCTTTTAGACATTAATGCTTATAGTAATTATAGTAATGGATGTGAGGCTGATCAGTATCCGTCCATATTCTCTTGATGCTGATATATGGATTTGGACGTCTTGGACAAATCTTAAATATTACAAATAAATATCAACTGTATTTATCTCTTTTCCAGTCTAAATCTTAAAATTCGAACATAAACGTCTAAATCCGTAATATATATGTACACATGGAGTACTATATACGTTGTCAAACACAAGGAAAACTAACAAAATAGTTATGAAGGCTAGACTTTCGTAGTCATCCATCATTTTCTCTTTGATTTAAAATAAGTTGCAAGTTTTGACTATTTTAGATGAGGGAATTGATGGGTAATTGCTCTCATATTCAAGCTTTTAATTTATTATTTCCTAATTTCCACAACCAACTGGTAAATATTCCACAAAGAATGCAAAGAGTTTTAAGTTTTCCTGACCTTATTTTCCTTTTCCTGTTGACTTGAAGTACTTCATCATGTGTTGGTTTCAAATGGCCGACCAAATTGTTTCTATTTTCTAAAGAAACAATATTCATGGTGTGTATATATATATATATACTTAGTTTTTTTAGTATCTTCTTCTGCTTTATTTCTTGCTAAATTTTCTACAAAACTATTCATAAAATCGGAGCGTTTCACTTAAGCTAGCAATACAATCTATAAATATGGACTACAAAAAAATTATTCAATAAAAAGAGTTCACATCCCTGAATAATTTTTGTCGTCCTTTTTATGTTTTTATTCTAGAATTGTCGGTTAAATTTTGTAGCAATTACAAAATCTCGTTATAATAAGAGAGGAATTGGAATATAGAGCTCAAGTATAACTTCTAGCATTGAAGCACCTCATAAATTCATAGATTCCAACACCTCATATCACTCAAACAAGAACAACTAAAAAAGGGTTGATTACAAAAATCAAATTGTAAAAAAAGAAAAAAAAAGATGACAGAACAAAATCAATAACAACTTCACCGCTTATCCCCAAAATCTATCCCCTCACACGTTTTCAAATTACTTGGCAAACCTTAACTTTTTGTTTCCCTCCAAAATCTCCCAAAAGACTTGGAATTCCCCCAAATCAAAATATATATGGCATTGATTCATTCATCTTTGCATTAATGGAGAGGATATATGTTGATAGATATCAGGTTTCTTTAAATGGGAAGGATCATAGATTCATAGTCAACATTTTGAAGAGAAGTAAGGAAAAATCAAAGAAACTGGAAAATGTTCTCCGAAAAATGTTTAAAAGTTGCAGAGTAGATTTCGGGATGCACAGATGTGGGGGAGTTTGGGTAAGTGATCTGGTGTAGGCAAGTGCATAATTACTTACATAATATGCTGATTTGGTGGAAGGAGATTGAAGGCTGGTTATGGCTGGAGATCAGACCAACTGATTTCTAGGTTTTTTCTTTTGTTTTTGCTTGCTAGTCTGATGACATTTACCCCCCCACCTATGCCTTACTCTTGTTGGGAGTACAAAAGGGCAGATGAATAGTTATATAGGTTTAATAAATAAATTAGTGCAAATGACATTAAAAAAAATGTAGTATTATAGCCTATGAAGCTGAAATTGCTAGAAGTATGGGTCATTCTTGTTTATCTAATTTGTTATTATAAGCTGTAGAGAATGTGGATAACATGTCATTTGCTTTTGTGATGAAAAGAGTACGATATTGCATCCCCCGCACTGAAATCACGAAGGTGATTATTGATTGATGCCATCCTATGTAGGCTTTCTCTGATACCATTGTTACAGTGGCTGTGTTTTTTTTTTTTCTTTTAAAGAAAATGAAGTCTTAAAGGCAGAAGACAGACCCCCTTCCCTCTGGGTGGCCCAGCACTTGACCTGGGTCCTGCTTGACACCAACTCTTGACACCAAAATCACAGCTAAATGGTCAAGAGTATGTACAGTCAAAAGTAAAAAAGATATAACTTAAAACCAGAGTGGTATATTAATATCTTAAACCGAATAGGGGATTGCATTGCAGTCCCTTTGATAAATAAGAGTAAAAAAAGAAAATATTGTTTTAAGAAGGATTTTATTGTAATTTCACAGTTTTTTTAAACTAGGCTTGTATTACAAATTTACAATCTCCAAAATGGGGACTGTATATAGCATTGCTCCTAGAGCTTGCGCAAGATGCAAAGCAACCCTCAATCGCATTGCCCATCTCATAGGTTGTGTTTCCCCTTAATCATGTAGTTAAGTTTCGATATTAATCTCCAAGAATTCACCTTCCAACTGAAAATGCAAGCAAATGGGAAAAAACAGCATGCTTACAAAGAAGCATGCTCAGATTTTACCATACAACTCCAAAAGAAATAAAGGACGAGCACAGCATTATAATTTCTTTAATTAGAATTCCATTCCTAATCAGGTGTTTCTCTTGTAGACATCATATGTACTTAGAATTTGCCTTTTGAATTTTAATAATATTTTTTATTACTACAAAAAAAAAAAAAAATCTTGAATATCTTGAATTAAAAAACTGGACTTCAGGGGGACAAATCCAGGAAAAGTCCTACCTTTCTCTTGAGCTCCTTCATACAAAATATTATTATATTTCTGTAGCATGCTCCTTTATACAAAAGATAGTTATTAGTAATGATTATATCTGTAGCATATAGTTTCTGTTACAACAGGGAAACGTTAAAATGTGAAGGAACAAAATGGCATTGGGGGGCAAATGTATCTGTTGAAGGAAAACATCACCATCCCCCCTCTCACATCTTCCATGCTCACACGCCCACCCCCACCCGGCACGCACGAACACAAGGGGAATAAAGAGCAGAGGGCCCTTTCAATATCATCCACGTACCCACCATCATGCTGTGGTTTCTTACCAAATCACTTGAACCAACAATTAGACGAGTTATCCATCTTCATATTCATAAGTAGTTTTTTTTTTTTTTTTTTAATAGATAATAAGAGATTTTATTGCTATAAAAGCAAGCACAAGTACACAGGGAGTATACATGAGTAATACCTACAACAGCAACTTAAAAGAGAGAAAGAAAACTAGAAAAACTCCCACAAATCATCACCAGTCTTTACAATAGCTTTAGCCCAAAAATAAAGAGTTTTGCAGAAACAATCCGTAATTTCTTCCATTGATCGTTCTTTATTTTCATAACATCTTCCATTCCTTTCAAGCCAAAGACACCACATCAAGCACAGAGGGATCATTCTCCAAATGGCTGCAAAGGAAAGACTGCCCAATATGTTTCCAGCTAGCTAAAAGATTGACAATCCTTTTTGGCCTCATTCCAAAGATGACGTTCCACAGGTTATTTGATACCTCACAATAGAGAAACAAGTGATCAACTGATTCACCATCTTTTTTGCAAAGCACAGGGAACACCAATCAGCTCAGTAAAAGCCACGCTTTCGTAGACTTGCAGTGGTTAAAAATTTATCAAGAGACAGAAGCCAGCAAAAGAAAGCAACCTTGCTCGGCACTTTAGCTTTCCAAATACTTTTCCAACAGAAATCACAAACACCTTTGCATGTTAAAGCCTTGTAGTAAGAATGAACAGAAAATCTGGAGTTTTTGTCATGGATCCACAAGAAGCTGTCAGCTCTTCCTTGGACCATCTTCAACTCATATAATCTATTGAAAATTTCAAAAATAGCACTGACTTCCCAATCATTAACATTTCTAACAAAATCAACGTTCCACTGAAACAACGTCCCAATCATATTCATAAGTAGTTGCAAGATAGAATTAAATATTTATATATTTTTATAAGTAATAAATTATGAAATCAAGATGTCTGAGCCTGGGTACAAATTAAATATCTGTTTTTAAATGTTTCAACTCATGAGTAGTGGATTTGGTTATTACTGGATCATATAGGATTTCATTTAGTGTAGACTCATGCAACAATATCAAAGAAAAGTTAGTTCAACAAACTTACAATGAAATAATTGCTTTGCTAATGTATCATTGGGCATGCATCCTGCAACAAGTAACCTCTCATCACCTTCAAAGCAACAACCAAAGTAGATTTGCCAGCCTATGGTTCCGGAGCTGACCGACAGTCCTGGCTTCTACCTGAATTAGTACAAGTTTTAAGTTTATGAACTCAATATGGGAACAAAAGTAGAATAATGCATTGGTCACAAATTATATGTTGGACTAAACACAAGCATTTCTCAAGTTAATGAGCAGAATAGTTACGACAAAAAATATTCCATACACACAAATCAAAATGGATTGGAGTTTAACTGGATTAGTAAGTCACTGGGCCATGAGTTTACCTCTTCATAGGTATTTCACTCCAATAAAATAAATAGACATAAGGGGTTGCACACCCGTGATAACCTTGAAATCCCAAATGATGTGATTTATCTAATCACGATGTAACAAGAGCAGCACCATAAATGCAAGAGTCACAGGCAATAGCATTTATGATTATAATTATAAATTGATGGAAGAGGTGGCAGCTCTTAAATTTCCAAAGACAAAAAGGCCATTTGGATAGTGAGATAAGATGATATGAGTTGAGATGGTTTGTGAATAGTAGTGAGATTGTTGAGTTGAAATAAGTTAAGATGAGTTTTATTGAGTTCAAGGCAAAGGCTTGCCAAGCACAACATGTTTAAAGAAATCTTAAGGGGAAAAATTACATGGCAAGAATGATGAGAAACAAAAATCATCTTAATGATTATAAATGAATGAGACGTGCAGGTGATAAGTTAAACAAGGTCATCCTGCTTGCCATGAATGACTTCTCAGTTGCAATTTCTGTTCTGTTACATCCTTTCTAGCATGTGGAGGATTTGGATATTCTGTCCACAACTTAATTTCAACTCAAAAAACTTTCCTTCCTACACTGAAAAACACTATTTCAAGCTGCTTCTCCAGTCAATGTAATCTAGGATCAGGATTAACTAGTAGTGTATAAATTTTAGACTTACTAGGCAGGGGATAGAATTTTCCTTTTTCATAGAGCAGGTGAACTCTCACACGCTAGCAAATGACTGGGACAAGGTGCACTAATTGTGTTCAAGCAAAGTCAAAACAAATTTAACTAGCTTCATCAAATTTAAATAGATCAACATCTGTGATACAATCAAAAAAGAGGCATAGGAACAAAACTTACATTCTAATCAATATCACGCAGTGGAGAGCTATGACTTGCCAGGATTTGTATATTTATATTCTGAGATTTGTCCCTGCAATTCAAGCAGCACCAGAAATATTTATTATTCTTCACTCGTGGCAACACGTGGCTTTCCTGATATGAGTCTCTGTGAAACCTCAGCAGTCGCTGATTGATAAGATGAACAAGGTTTATGGGCATCAGCATTGTGAGACTCTAGTCCAAGTAGCACTTCCGACTCACGATTTTCATCCAGTGATGCCAAAGCAAGCAGTGTAAGTGCTGAAACTAAAAGAATCATGCAGATTGCTTTTGGAATTTGGTCAGAGAGCAAAATTCCTGATATAAACTAAAACCATCTTGCCATTTGGACCATTGTCTCTTCAGAATATTGTATGCCTTCAATTCATTTTGCCTGGTGTTCTTGACCCAAGCATCAAACCTCAGCTCAGTGGAGCACAGATCATCAAACAGTTCAGGCACACCAGTTTCCATCTTTCCAGGAGGAACATGCTTCTTCTCGTGAACTTTAAAAATCAGGATATCAAGATTCTTATCACTGAAAGCATTGCACATTGTGTAATCCATGGTAGAGTATTTAAATGCAACTGGAGTGGATAAACAGAAAGGTTTTGATTTTTCAGAGCTGCCCCACGTCTCTTCTCTATCATCAGCAAGGGAGACAGCACCATTATCACGAAGCTCACAACCAAAATCAGGCACAGCCAATTCACCGGCCACCTGCTTGACTTCATCGCATCTCAGGCTAAATTCCTTCTCTAAAGAAAATCCATCCATTCCTTCCAAAGCTGAGTAGCCATTACGATACTCATGTAGTGCAAGTAGAATTGGAAGAGGAAGTACTGGACCAACAAGAGCATCATCTCGTTGCACTTTCTGTGACCATTTATTGCTTCAGCGTGAAGGCTTTCTTAGGAAGAAAGGAGGCAATTGAGGTAGGTCTGGAACAACTAGAAATTCCAAAACTACTTTTTTCTGGTCCACTAGTACTTCAAGGAACTCAGGGTAGTTGGAATAGGCCAGTTGCAATAGTTCTATTGGCAGGCCTGCCCATAGTCTCCTCAAAGCAACCTCGTGTATGCTCGCTGGCAAGCTTATGTCATCAAAAGCAACTGCAACTGCAGGAGATGATCTCAATCGACCAAAGCCACAAGCCTTCAACTTCTCACATAAGATTTCATGAGCTTCTGTACTAAAGGTTTCCTTCTCTTGAGGACCCTTTCGACGATTTTTAATTTTCGAAACCAAGACTTTAGTAAGGTTACCATTCAAATATGGAGATAGGTTATCAAAGTTCAGGTACTTAAACCTTCTGGGAAATCTATATTCCCCATCTTCCATGGTAAAAAAGAAATCATCTTCAAATTGCAAAAAATTCTCTGTGAAATTCTTTCAACTTCTTCACATCCCACGAGGCACAGTATCTTTGTAATTCAAGTTTCCCTGAAGACATAAGCCTTATCAGTGTAAAACTACCAAATTCATCAGACTCGGCAAGCTGTCCAGATAGACCTTTGTTTAGGATGCCAAAGCCCAGAACTATCTTTTTTTTTTTTGCTGCCAAGCAATCCATTCAGGAAGATCATCCTTCAAAATCTCCTCTCTTATAAGACAACTTCCACATCTACATTCACGACCAGACAATAACAGGTCCGTAGGGAGCTCCCATGCATAAACAGTTTTAAAAATTCTGGAACTTCAGACGCAATATTTCCTCGAGGGGCTGGTAAAGCAGGTCCATAGCAAAAGAGATTAAACTCACAATTCCAAAACGATCCTAATATATTACAAAAACCTGATTCAGAAGCCCATTGATACGTCTCATTCCTTGAGTTTGATCTCAATTCAGACAATCTAAACACGTCAATGTAGCACGGTTTATCAAGACCATGATACCATTGCAACACTGGACTCATTGGTTTCCGCACATCATAAAGGAGCAACAAACTATGCGAAGCCAATGCAAAATGAGAGCGCTCAGAACCAGCAATCATAAAACAAAGGAACCTTTCATTTTTAACCGATGCACACAAACTTGACATCTCAACCTTGGCCAAACAGCTCACAACACATTCATCAAGACTCAAACCAACTAAAAATACAGCGGACCGAGCAACAATCAAGATCCTATGATGCCAACCGAACTCACAACCCAACCATTTGCGACTCCCCGAAGTACCCGATTCATCATCCCAAGAAACTCGCAACCTCCTCCCTCTAAAACGCGCACTTGGGCAACACTTTTCAAACAAGGCTCCAAATCGAACAAGAACAATGAGCCACTCTCCAACAAAGCCACACTCTCTGGCTTATACGGACTCCAACAAACACAAACAACAGAGCAACTCTTGAAAACCTTACTACCTAAGCAAACCAAACTCGGGCTATCCCAATTCAAGCCAATTTCTTTAACCTTCACAGCACACCAATGCACAGAGTACAACGTAGAAGCCATCAAATACCCAACAATAGCAGAGGAACTCGAATTACATACCCAACTCGTACACCCAAACCTGATTCAACAATGGGGTTCACCGAGATATTGTTAATCCGGTACTCAAAGCCAGTCTTTTCCCTGAAGACGTCGCCCTTCTTATTGACCCGAACATCAAAACTGGAACCCGAACCATCCAACAATAATACCAAGAATCCGACTTGCTCAAAATTGACACCGGTAGGGAAGAAAACAATGACAGACTTGGAATTGGGTTGCTGAAGGAAGGAGAGGCGGTTGTGAAGGAGGAGGGAAGCGGCGTCATTTTGATGGGCAGCGTGGTGCCCGACGAGGGAGGAGACAGAGGAGGAAGTGGAGGGGGAATGGACGAGTTGAGGAGGAATTTGGGAAGAGAGAGGTGGGGAGGAGGAGAGAGAGAGTGAGGCAAGAGAGACTGCGAGGAGAAGAGATGTGTTACAGTTTGAGGCTTTGGGTTGGAAACCAGTGGACCTAGAACTTGTCTGGATGAAGGGCCAGAGAGGAGGAGTGGAGAAGTAAAGGCTGCGGAGATCGGGACGAAGGACCTCCACTCTGATGAGAAGTCCATTGTTAGCATTGGAGAGGTTGATTCAAAAAGAACATTATATAAAGGAAGAGGAGCTGGAAGAAGACATCCGGTTTAAAAGGGAAGACATCCGGTTTAAAAGGAAAGACATCTGACGGCGAGTCTAAGCTTGAGGGATTAAAAAGTTCCAAGGCTTTAAGGAGGTTTACACGGCAACATTTTAGTGGCAGTTTTTGTAAATTCTACCACCTACTTTGAGAAACAGTCTGGAGGAACAAAGAAAACCGAGAACTTGTACATGCGTGGCGATGGAGAAAAGGCTTCCCAAGAGAGGAAAGCTACGTTCGACGGTGCTCTGGTGGCTGTGCGTGACCGGCGATGCCAACTGGGTCCTCGGAAAATTTGGCCGGCGAGAGGTGGTCCGGCGTCATTGTGGTGGTCGATGTGGCTGGGCAAGAAAAAAGGCCTCTGCGAGAGTGAGTTCCAATTTTCTCCCAATTTTATGTGTGTTTATTTCGAAGCGTCTTGAGAGTTTTTATAGACGAGGGAGAGAGAGATCGTGAGTGATCCGGAAGGACTTGAATTTGAAACTATACGTTAGGAAACCATTCCCACGAGGATACAAACACAGGTTTCTGAAGAGTTTGAGTTAAGAGATAGATAATACAATTTAAAAATAATAGAAGTAATAATAATAATAATAATATATAAAAATAAAAAATATTTGTAACGTGAATTGTGCATATAACTGTTTTAAAAAATAAATAAATAAATAAATAAAATATGAGATTTATATAAAAAAAAATTAATTTTTCTTAATTAAAAATTTTACTTTTTTTAAAAATAATAATACAATATTTACACACCTCACAATTATATATAAATTACTCTAAAATAAAATAAAAGTTTAATCTAACTTCAAGTCTGGATGTTACACTTTATATGTAAATAGTTCAAATATCAGACCTCCGGCAGTTGTACAAGGGAGTCTCTATGATGTAACTTGTATAGCTTGAATATTATTCATATTTTGATGTTTTTATTGGCAGTCTCGTAGTTGGCAATGAACAATATTCTATTTATCTTATTTTTCTGAGTATGCCTTGTTTTGTTTCATGAGCGTCATTTTACATGTCGTGAAGAGGCATGCATGCATATTCGTATTTCCTTTCTCCAAATGTCAACTTTATCAATTTCAATTTGTTATACCCTATTGGTTTTTATTTTTGGGGTGACCTGAAACAATAGGGTTTTGAATCAGTTGTAATTTACTATCCTCTCACTACAAAAAGAAAAAAGAAAATTTATGATGCAATATTACATAATCTCTTACTTATATTGAGTATATTTGATCAGTTTGTTTGTTGGAAAATGCCCGTTTCACTTTTTTATTTTTTATTTTTTTATATTATTTCTAAGTAAATATTTTAAAATAATAATATGATTATTTTTATATACTAAAAAAAATTAAAAAGGTAAAACGGGATCCGATCGAGACCCATTTCACCGGAGTGAGCAACATTACTATTGTTTGTTACGGACCTTTTAGCAATAACATCTTTCTTTGAATAATATTGAGACATTATCATTTCTATTATGAAACTAAAGAAAATGATTGAAAGATTGTAAAAGAGAATAAGGAAGATTGAGATATTTCAAAATACTTTATTTTTCAATAGCTCAATATCATTCACTTCACTTCTTTTCTTATGTCTTACAAATGATCTTCAAGATCTCTTTTATAGGCAACTTACATGGTGGTTGTGCTAATCAATTCACATGCTCAACAACCAAGTGAAAGGCAAAACAAACTCTCACATACTCAACAACCAAGTGATAAGCACAACAAACTCTCACATGCTCAACAACCAATTCACATTTATGAATGGTTATGTTTACAACAAACCATGTATGGTAATTAGTGGTCATCTATCTATTATACAACACTCCCACTTGGATGACTATCTATGTGACGCCCCTAAATTTCTCTTAAAATAACACGGGAATCGAGGCGTCTGGATGATGACAATATGGGTGACGCATCCCCAACGTCATTTGTTAAGTGTGTGAACACGTGACATACATAAATAAAAGCAGTTGATAAATTAAGTCGATAATTAAGTACCAGAATTTTTAAAGTTATTTTACAAATCAGTTTAACATAAATTCTTCAATAGGAGATTTAATACAGTCATGGGAAAAATAAATCATAAAAATACATATTTATAAAAATTGGAAAATACTTCCCAATATAACAAATTATAAATAAATGTTCCAACAACCAAGCCGCCTCCTCAGGCTTAGCCTCCTCGACATCTGCATTCAAAATCTACGACGCCAAGATGGCATCGCAGGTAAGTACAATCCAACCAAATCACAAAAAATAAAATATACTCATGCAACAACAATACACATGAACATGACACCATATGCATGAAACTTAAAATTATCTTCCTCAAAATAAATAAAATAATCACACACGCTAAAATCTCATTTTAATCACACTAAAACTCCAATAAAAACTATTCATCATTTACCAGAAAATAGTATCCGTAAATCCAATCATACCGGGCGTTACGTATCGCCGTCCCCGTTATAATTCCTACACTCATTTCATACCGAGCGTTACATATCGCTGTCCCCAATATGAAATACACACACAATGACCATAATGGGCGTTTTGTATCGCCGTCTCCATTATGTCATCTACACACTATCAATCATAATGGGCGTTACGTATCGCCATCCCCATTATGACTTACACACACAATGACCATAATAGGCGTTACGTATCGTCATCATCCTTATGTCATCCACACACTATCAATTATAATAGACGTTACGTATCACCGTCTCCACTATGCCATCCACACACTATTAATCATAATGGGCGTTATGTATCACCATCCTCATTATAACTTACACATACAATGACCATAATGGGCGTTACGTATCGCCGTCCCCATTATGACTAAGTCAAAAACCATTAAAATTCACAAACCCAATAATACTGTTTCTCACTTATAAAACCCTTCAAATAGATCATTTTAATATACCATAACTTAAGTTTCACATAAAAATTTCAAATATCATATATACACATGAACGACCGTGCAATTTCACAATGCATATCATAATGTACAAAATATTCAATAATTAATAAACTCAATCAACCAGCAAATACCAACATCAACCAACACATAGATGTTAATGCAAAAATATATTTAAATCTTAAAAGTTCGTTTGGAAAGTACTTACAGCGGGTAAAAGCGTAAATCCTTGAGCAAACATCAATCCACAGCGTTCGTAGCGGCCACTTGTACGTTAGGTTAGAGTGCTCGGTTTGACATCAAAATTTAGGGAGATACTCTTTAGAAAATGGGGAATCTCATGGAGGTAGTGGTGTGGCGGCACAACCACCGAAAGGTGGCGAATCGGGCTCTAAAATGGTGGAAACTCATTTTCGGGTTTGAGGTCGTATAGGGAAGGTGGGGCCGCGGTTGAAGAAACTGAGCTAGAGGGTTGATTGGCTGAGGCAGGGAAGTGTTTTGGTAGCGGTGGTGAGGCCTACATTGGCCGGACAGCGGCGCGGCAAAGAGAAGTTCATTTGGAGACTCATTTCGATTTTATGGATGGCAAGGGAAGGTGAGGGCTCCGTTGGGACTGAAATTTTTGGTGGTAGGTCGTCTATGAATGGCAGATCAAATGGCGGGGGTGGTGTCGTGGTTTGGTGGCTCACCGCAGAGATATGGCCGGAGCAAGGTGCAGCGTAAAGGATTAAACACCTCTCGGGTTTGGGGCTGCCGACGGGACATGGAGCTGTCGTGGTCGACACCTCTGGTGGGGTTGGACTCACCGGAGGGTGGCGGTTTCAAGCGGGGTCAGAGGGAGGCTTGGCGGGCAGGAGTGGTGCCGCCACGGGCTGAAAACCAAACTGTCTCCCTGCAGTTATTGTAGCACGCGGGAGAGAAAAGAGAGAAGAGAGAGAGAAAAGGAAAAGGGAGAGGGGAAAAATGAGGGATTTGACTCTTTTCACTCTATTTATGGGTCCGACACTTTTGGGTTTTCAAACTAATAAACGATGTGTTTAAAACATTGATATAAAAATACATAAAGTTAATTAAGCTTAAAAACATTCAAGAAAATAAAATAAAATATCATTTGAACTTAACTCTAATTTTATAATACAATATTTTCCATCCTCAATTAAAATAATGAAACTTCTAATTATTTAAAAAAATAAAGCCTTATATTTAAATTAGATGCTTAAAATACATTTAAGATCTCGCAATATTTTAAATAACTAAAGCCAAGACAATAAAATGATCGATATTATGTAATATTAAGGAGCTCTTCAAAAGCTACCAAATAAAATAGAATAAACATAACAGGTTTTAATAATTTAATAAATTTAAGATCAACGAACCAGATGATACCAAAATAAGATTAAATGATCATCAAAAGAAATAAGACAAATCAAACTATATATTATGATGATTAAAATCATAATAATGAAAATAACATTTCAACTGAAAAGACCAATAGTATCGATCAATTAAAATAACTAAAACATTGTTATCAAGAAATCTCTCAAAAGCTTGTAATAATAATAGAACTAAAATCACTAAAACGAGATAACATTGAAACAACTAAAATGACAAAAACGATAATAATCATTAAATAACTAAAAATATCGAAATCGTAGATTTCACAAATAACCAAATACAATCATAAATAAAGCGTACCCCAATATAAAATGGGTGAGTTAGAAATCTAATTTATTAAAATAAATTAAAACATCCAACGATAAAATATAAGCAAATAGAGATATGCAAAGATCTAGGATGTCACAATCTATAAAAAATCTGCCTCGTTAAAATATTGCCAAGAAAAAACCCAATGGGAAGAAAAACTAATAGCGAAGGAAAAAAAGTACAGTATTCTTATGTATCGCCAAGTGCTTTAAGATTGTCTCATTAAAACCTTGTAAAGGAAAACCCAATGGGATAAAATATTAGCTGAGGAAAAATAGTATAATCAGTACAAGTCTTCAAGACATTTACTCCCCCTAAAAGTGCATGACGACAGATCTTTAAGCCTTCGCATTCCAATGTTTTACACAATTTTCTTGAATGTCGCAGTTGGTAATGCCTTTATGAATAAATTTGTCAGATTATCACTTAATAGTATCTGCTTGACATCAATTTCACATTTCTCTTGAAATTCATGAGTATAAAAGAATTTAGGTGAAATATGTATGGTTATGTCACATTTGATATATCCTCCTCTGATTTGAGTAATACAAGCAGTATTATCTTCATATAAAATTGTTGGGCTATTATTAATCATGGGAAGACCACACTTTTCTTAGATATGTTGAATCATTGATCTTAGCCAAACACACTTTTGACTTGCTTCATGAATAGCAATTATCTCTGAGTGATTTGAAAATGTGGCAGATAGTGTCTGCTTGACAGATCTCCATGATATGGTAGTATCTCCATAAATAAATAAATATCAAGTTTGAGATCTACCTCTGTATGGATCTGAAAGATAACCTGTATATGCATACCCAACCAATTTTGGACTCGATCCATGTTGATAAAATAATCTCATATCAACCATACCATGAAGGTAACGAAGTACATATTTAATATCATTCCAATGCCTTCGAGTTGGTGCAGAACTATATCTTGCAAGCAGAATAACTGAGAATGTAATATTAGGTCAAGTGCAATTTGCAAGATACATCAAAGTTTCAATTGCACTTAGATATGATACTTCAGGATCAGGAATTTCTTCATTGTCTTTACAAGGACAGAATGGATCATTCTTTACATCAAGTGATCGAACAACCATTGGAGTACTCAGGGGATAAGTTTTGTCCATATAAAAATATTTTAGGACTTTCTCTGTATACATGGACTAATGAATAAAAATTCCATTTGGCAAGTGCTCGAGCTGCAGGCCGAGACAAAGTTTTGTTTGGCCAAGATCTTTAATTTCAAATTCCTTTTTTAAATATGTAGCGATTCTTGAAATTTCTTCAGAAATTTTCACAATATTTGAATCATCAACATAAACCGCAATAATGGCAAATCCGAATTATGATTTCTTAATAAAAACACATGGGCATATTGAATTATTCTCAAATCCTTCTTTCAATAGATATTCGCTTAAGCGATTATAACACATGCATCCAGATTGCTTTAACTCATATAAAGATCTTTGAAGTTTGATATCTTTCTAGATGTACTTGTAGATGCTTCAAGCATTTTATATCTTTCAGGGATTTTCATATATATGTCATGGTCTAAAAATCCATATAAATATGCAGTGACCACATCCATCAACCGCATTTCTAATCCTTTTGTAACAACCAGACTAATCAAAAGTTTAAATGTGATTGCATCCATAATGGGAGAATATGTTTCTTCATAATCAATTCTAGATTTCTGCAGGATACCTTGTGCAACAAGTCGCGCTTTGTACCGCACAATTTCATTTTTCTCATTGCATTTTCGTATAAATACCCACTTATATCAAACAGTTATTACACCCTTTGGTGTTTAGACAACAGGTCTGAATACCTCTCGCTTTGTTAGCGAGTTTAATTCAGCTTCAATAGCTACTTTCCATTTTAGCCAATTATTTCTATGTCGACATTCTTCTACGATTCTTGACTCACTTTCTTCATTACTTCTAGTAATGTCAATGGTTATTTTATACGAAAATATGTTGTTGACAATAGTTTTATTTCTATCCAGTATTTCTCCAATACTCATGAAATGTATTGAGATCTCATTATTTTCAGGTACCTATTCCTCTTCAGGGGAAAACATTTCATGAAACACCTCTTCAGAAGGTCCATTTTCAGGAGATTTGTATTTTTCAAGAGTTTTTTCTTCAGGAGCATTAACTATATTTGTAGCCTATATTGTGGGTATAGGTTCTTTAGTAATACCAAATTCATTTTGTATCATTTTCCTTCGGGGAATTTTATCTTTTGCACCAATAGGTCTTCCACACTTTAGGCGTATCTTAGACTCACCTATTGCTGTTTTGACAACTTGACCTTCAAGGATTTCAATCCTTGCTGAAGCATTAATAGCAGGAATATAAAATTTTACTACACCTTTAGTGTCAGTAAATACATCCGATAATTGATTTACAATTTTGTAAATGAATAATCTTTTGAACTTCTAGTTTACATTTATTTGTAGGGGAATCAAATTGAGACAGGGTTTTATTATCTCAAGTAATTTCTTTTCCTACTTCAGGCACCGACTTTTCATTACCCAATATTGGAAAAGTGGATTCGTCAAAATAACAATCATCAAAACGTGCTTTAAACATATCCCCTGTAAGAGGCTCAATGTATCTAATAATAAATGGAAAATCAAAACTGACATATATTCCAAGTCTACGTTCAGGGCCCATTTTTGTACGCTGTGGAGGTGCAATTGGAACATATACAGCACATCCAAAAGTACGAAGATGAGAAATATTTGATTGTTGACCAAACGCAAGCTGTAATAGAGAATATTTATGATATGCAGATGGTCTAATACGAATTAATGATACTGCATGAAGTATAGCATATCCCCAAGCAGAAACAGGTAATTTTGATTTCATAAGTAAATATCTTGCGATTAGCTGAAGCCTTTTGATAAAAGATTCAGCTAGACCATTTTGAGTGTGTGTATGGGCAACATGATGTTCAACATTTATTCCTATTTACATGCAATAGTTATCAAAATTTTGAGACGAAAATTCGTCTGCGTTATCCAATCGAATGGTTTTAATTGGATACTCAGGGAATTGTGCTCGTAGTTTGATTATCTAAGCAAGAAGTCTAGCAAATGCAACATTTCTAGTGGAAAGTAGATAAACATATGACCATCGACTTGATGCATCAATTAAAACCATAAAGTATTTAAATGGTCCACTTGATGGATGAATGGGTCCACAAATATCTCCGTGAATCATTTGTAAAAAGGATGGAGATTCAACAATGACTTTTGAGAGAGATGGTCTGATAATTAATTTATTTTGGGAACATGCAGAGTACGGATATTCATTGGGTAAAAGAATCGTTTGGTTCTTTAAGGGATTTCCATGTGAATTTCAATGATTCGTCTCATCATTATTGATCCCGGATGTCCAAGACGATCATGTCAAGTCATAAATAATTTGGGGTTAATGCACTTCTAGTGCACTACTACATATGATTTAATTATTTTTATCTTTGTATAATATAATCCAGAAGAGAGAGCAGACAATTTTTCTACTACGAGTTTCTGGCCCGATATTATTTTAGTAATGAGAAGATGCTATTTACTGCATTCATTGGTCATTTCAATATGGTAATCATTATGACGTATATCTTTGAAACTTAATAAATTTCTTCTAGATTGTGTAGAAAATAGAGTATCATCAATACAAAATTTGGTGCCATTAAGCAACATAATATAAGCTCTTCCGGAGCCCTCAATTAGATTTGATGAACCTGATATAGTATGGACATAAGTTTTTCTTAATGTTAGATTTTGAAAATATATCTTATCTTTAAAAATTGTGTGAGTTGTAGCACTGTCGGCCAGACATACATCTTTATCATTCAACTCAAAGATAAAAAGTTCATCCATATGATCCATGATTCTACAAAATATACAAAATTTTAATTACAAATAATAAAGAAAATATATTAATTGGGTAGAACACTTTTATCTCCAATCAAGTGATCAATTATATCATCAGGATTATTAAAAATTTCAGAAACATCAAAATGAATGATATCTACATTTAATGAATCATCTGATGGTTCTACTAAATTTGTTTCAGCCCTTTTATTCTTCCCTTTTATAGAAGCTTGATATAAGTCTGCCAAGTGTCTGGCCGTACAACATGTACATGACCAGTGTTCAGTCATTCCACATCTATAATACACATCTTCACTTCTTTTTGAATAATTATTTTGGTGACTTTTACCCCTTTCTGAATTGTATCGCTTCTGGCGATATGGTATATTATTATTAGTATCCCTTTTAATGTTGTCACTTCTGGGATCAATATTTCTATAGTTTCTCCTACCACGTTCACGCCATCGATTTTTTCAAAATGATGCACTATTCGCTTCTAAGAATGATGCAAATATAGTATTATTCACTTCAGAGAATGATGTTAAACCAGTAGGGCGTGACTGGTAATTTTTAATAAAAGCTCATTGTTCTGCTCAGTTACTAGAAAATATAATATAAGTTCAGAATATTTTTTGAAATTTCGCTCTCAATATTGCTGCTGCAGGAGCACATTCGAGGTATAGAAAGTAGTATATATCTTCTCTAACATATCATCATCGGCGATTTTCTCACTACATAATTTTAGTACTAAGTTTATTTTAAATAGTGCAGAATTATATTTACTTACTTTTTTTATAATCTTGCAACCTCAGGTCCAACCATTCATAACAAACTTTTGGGAGGATGACAGTCTTCTGGTGTTCAAATCTCTCCCTTAAATTGTTCCATAAAATAAAGAGATATTTTACTATAAGATATTCAGTTTTTAATTCTTCATGAAGATGGTGACTAAAGAAAATCATTGCTTTAGCGCGGTCCTGCAGGGACGCTTGATTTCCTTCTTTAATTGTTTCTCCCAGGTTCTTTGCATCAAGATGGATTTCAGTATCAAAAATCCATGATAAATAATTTTTTCCGGAAATGTCAAGAGCAACGAATTCCAATTTGGTAAGATTTGCCATTTTCTACATATATAAATAATGAAATAAATATGTGTATCTCAATATATTTATAAAATTGCATAGATTTTAAATAATCATCAGCAATAAAATGTATCATATTTATATCAGAGACTGTAAATAATATATTAAAAAACTTACTTAAAGAATAGGACTACTAGCTTTAGAATCGATAGAGTTTCGTACTGATAACGTGTTATGAAACTAACTAAAATGATTGAAAGATTGCAAAAGAAAATAAGGAAGATTGAGAGATTTCAAAATACTTTATTTTTCAAGAGCTCAATATCATTCACTTCATTTCTTTTCTTATCTCTTACAAATGATCCTCAAGATCTCTTTTATAGGCAACTTACATGGTGATTGTGCTAATCAATTCACATGCTCAACAACCAAGTGACAAGTACAACAAACTCTCACATGCTCAACAACCAAGTGAAAAGTATAACAAACTCTCACATGCTCAACAAACAAGTGACAAGCATAACAAATTCTCACATACTCAACAACCAAGTGACAAGCATAACAAACTCTCATATGCTTAACAACTAATTCACATCTATGAATAGTTAAGTTTACAACAAACCATGTATAGTAATTAGTGGTCATCTACCTATTATACAATAATTTCTGTATTTTTTATTTATCTGATGGAAGTAAATGTTTTGGTATGAGCTGTATAGTGTCTCTTTTGCCTTGTGGAGTATTGTATAATAATCTGGCCCATTTAAGAAGCATGATATTTTCCTTAATGTAGTTGCTTAGATGAAGAAAAAAAACCCTCAAAATGTAGTTTTTAAATAAGTATGGTTTAGTATAGACTTAAATGTTGGTTCACCTTAGTATTGATATTGAATTCATCAAAAGTCAATACAAATATAATTTTGATATATTTACTTTAAATATTTATGTATTTGATCCATTAAATGAAATCCTGGGAAGTTTTAAGCTACAATAACTTCATTTCATCCTTCAAATATAAAGGCTTACTATTATCTATTAAAAAAGTTTTTTATTATCTTTTAATATATTTGTTAGATGTATAAATTATAAATGTGTTGATTGGTTTTATAAATTATATAATATATTATTATTTTGATGAATCTAATAATGAATTTAATATGAGGTTATAAATGTTGAGGTATTGATTTTCCATCAAACTTATACTTTCTATCTAATAATCTCTTACATATTTTTTAGCCTTCATTCAGTTCTGTTCAATTTTGTGAGGACATAATTCTTAATGGTGGGACATTTTTTCTTCCTTTTATTTTTCCTTACGTGGGATTAAATTATTAGAAATTATTTGTTATATCCAATTTGTACATGAGCAATTTGGTATTTAATAGGATGTTGAGATCAGAATGATACAAATAGAATGTTTCATGAATATCTTCATCTTTCTTGTCATCAATATATATGATCAGCAGCTGGGGCTTTGGTCAAGGACTTTTGCCGGGCCGGTACGTAATTGATTTTTTGGAATAATAATATCATCGATCAAAAAGCTAGCTATCTCACTATTCAATTATTTCAAATCTCTAAATACAAATAATATTATAAAATTATATTTTAATAATATTTTAATTTAATAATATTTTTTTATTTAATTTTTTTTCTCTCATTTTCCAAAATTCAAAAAATATTCAATTCAAATTATGTCACAACTATTTTACTACTTATTTACTACTATTTATAAAATTAACATCCCATCTTACTTTTCAAACGTAACTAATTTCAAGTAAAGTGTTTGTAAAATAAACTCATAAATTATACATTTTTCCAAAATGGGCAAAATGAGATTTTTCAGGTCAAGCAACTCTCCAAACACAACTAATTTCAGGCAAAGTGTTCATTTTTTGATTGGTTTGGATTGCAAGATAAATTTATCTCCTCTCAATTTATTATTATATTTTTTAAAATTCTCATATAAATTATAATAAATAATTTAATTTTGTAAATTTCCATTTAATTTTTTTAAATTTTAAAATAATAATAATATTAAAAAATAATATTTTATTCAACTTTTAAAACTCAAATCAATTCATATCCGAAGGAATTCAAACGAGATAAAAGAACTACTTATTTCCACTAGAATTCATTAATGAGCAAGCCAACCACTTCGATCGTAATTTTCTTTATAAACTTAAAACTTTCAAGTACTTCCACATGATCTTGACTCCGCCATGCATGCATGACGTGTACGTGTCAAGAATCATATATGTAAAAGAAAGTTAGCTAGGTATCTGATCATCATCATTTTTATCGAAAATACTTTAGAAGGTACTTAAACTATGTAATCGGGGGCATTTTTAACATATTAGACGCATGAATATATATAATTGTCACCTATATAATATACACATTATATGAATCTAGATATATAAAGCACAATTATATTGTCACTTACAGTTTTAAGTACGAATTAATATGTTAGATTTAATTTATAATAAATATATATATATATATTATATATATATAATCTAATGGATCACAATAAATTACGTAAAGAAGTTAAATCTAAGTACAGCGAAGCCCTTCTCTCTTTTTTTTTTCTCTCTCTAGAAGTACAGTTATCCACATGATCATCGCTATATAATTTATTGATTTTGACAGGTAAAATGAACATTCTACGTTACTCGATCGATCTCAACGGTTTATATATTTGTACGATGATTATCTGATCTCAATTGGATATAAAACAATCAATTAATTTGAAAAAAGAAAAAAAAAAAAGATGTCTGCCCTTTACGCGCAATATGATATTATGTAGTTCTCTCTATACAAGGAAAATTAGAATCTTCTTGAGAGACTTACGGCGGAGTTGGGGGAAAAAGGCCCTGACTCTCGGTCATGGCCGAGTCAAATTGCCTAAATCAAGCGAATGGTGGGCGAGGTGCATCCATTTTTTAAGAGATTCCTAAGATTTCGATTTCCTCGTCTGCACGCTGAATCATTCATGGGTTTTCAGCTCCATTTTCGGAGCAAGGTGGAGCTAAGCTACTTTCTCGATCATATCCCCGCCGGTCGGATTTTCACGATGGAGGAGCTTGCGGCTCCGGCGGTCGGAAATCTTTTGCAGTACTAGTACTGTTGCGAGATAGATAGCAACATTAACCTTTTACATCAATATATAATCGATATTTGATCAGAGATATCCAGAGTTTGCAAAAATTAATGATTCATCACTTCCCTTCCGATGATAGCTCTCAAGTATCCAATGTCAAGACCACCGTTGTGGCCATTGACAAGGACAAGAACAGCCCTCACGCCGTCCGGTGGGCCATGGACCATGTTGCTGGAAACAGTAACCACTCTCTCACCGTCGTCCACGTTAGGCCCAAAGGCAGTTAAGTACCCTACATCGTAGGTACCCTCTCTCTTTCACATATGATTAATGATTAATTTTTAATTTGTTCATACCTAGCAGCGTAAAAATAATCGAAAAACCAGTTCGGACAGGTTGATTCGGTCCGGTTTTCGAACGGTTCGATCTAAAATCTATTTCTTCAATTTAATAATCGGTTAACTTCAGTCCGGAATCAGTTTTATGTTTTTCAACACCAGACCGAATCCGTTCACACATATATATTACATATATTTTTTAAATATATAATATTAAAAATTATGTATGATATAATATAACAATGTAATCTTAAATATAAATATTTATTTGATCATATGTTTTAAATATAAAATATATATATATAAAATATATTTTATTATCTGATAGATTCTCAACATATATTTTTTTTATATAAATATATTAATAATACTACTATATTTAATATATTAAACTTGAATTTTTCAAACCGGATAAAAAATCAGTAAACCAAAAATATCGATTTAAGGAGGTAACCAGTGCATAATCGATTTTAAATTATACAAAATTGATTGTATCAATTCAGTCTTAAATTTTGTCTAAAATCAGATCGTTTATAGCCCTCATATCTTAACAAAAATTAATGTCCATTATTAGGGTTCAGGTTATGGCAATTAATATATGTTCTTGTCGGATTTAGATTGCTAGAGTCCACGACATTATCGATATGGCCTTTGGTTTAGTGTTTTAGCATTATTGTCATACAATTTTATGGCCGTCGGTGGTTCTAATGTGTGTATGCATATATGTGTATGTATCTGTTGATAGTTATACAGATCAGGGTGGAAGTGATCATGTAGAACCAAGCGATCACTCTGATGCCAATGACCTCTTTATCCCCTACCGCTCATATTCTGCTCGTAAAGGGGTACGTTTGTATAGTTTATGCACAATAAATTTGTCATCCGACTTGATAATATCTCTCTTCAATTTGAGGTCGGGACTTCGACATGGTCCAATATTTGCCATATAAGGGCGGGGAGAGTTAATTGAGATCGATGACAGTAATAGGTGCAAGATTAAGCAAACAAACTAACATCAGATCTCACCGTCTTATGCATTGAACGTCAGGTTCAATTGAAAGAGGTGGTCCTTGAAGATAATGACGTTCCTAAAGCACTTTTGGACTATATATACAAGAACTACATCGAAACTATTATTGTTGGTGCATCTACAAGGAATGCCCTCTCAAGGTCTCTCTCTCTCTCTCTCTCTCTCTCAAAGTAGTATTCATGTGTGTGACTATAAAAGCTGGGAAACTGATAAACTATATTATATGTATTGTTGGTGGGGGTGGACGTACGCATGGCGCAGGAAGTTCAAAGCATACGATGTGACAGCTAGTTTGATGAAATGTGCACCAAGTTTCTGTAATGTGTTTGTGATTTCGAAGGGGAAGATATTTTCATTGCGAACGGCACCAAGGCCTCTCTCTAATACAGCTGCCCCACCTAAACACTCATTATCATCTCTTGTGGGACTCCCACGACCACCTCCTCATGATCTCGGGGGGGAAGAAAATGGGGCCATCAGGTACATTCAATATCATTCATACCCAAAACTCTATAACTCATCAGTATCCATTGATCACTGCTCTTCGTTACCAGAATTCCTTGATGCAGGTGTTAGATCAATATAAATGAAATGATTGAATTTACATATTTCCAGCAGTTAAAGTAGTGATTTAGCATGATATCAAAGTTAGAAACTTTGAATTTACATTTCATTCTCATTTATTTGAGTATTCTATGTGTTGAGTCTATTTATTATAAAGGAGTTTGACTCTTACGTGAAAGGAAGTGTTAAATATAAATAAAATGATTAAACTTATATCTTTCTACAAGCTAGAACTTTTAAAACAAGTATTGATGCATGATTTGACATATATAGTTTGACCCAGAAAGTGTTAAAATATAAATGAAATGCTTAAATTCACGCCCATTAAAATTTTAAAATGAGTGGTGATTTGGGTCTGATTTGTTGATCAATGAGTTATTAAGCTCCCTTTTGGCCGATTGTTGTGAAGCCAATATATACATGTGCATGCTTGCAAGAGAAATCGTATAAAAGACAAATACTGATGGTCTAGTTATTATCAAACCTTTTAGGCCCCGTTTGGATGTTAAAGTTGAGATGAGTTGAATTCTTTATAAATAATAATAAATTGATACTATAGAGTGAGTTTCCATGCTTAATGGGTTTTTTTTTTCTTATTGAAACATGCTCAGACCTTCACGGTGGAGAAGTACAGGGTCTGAGAGAATGTTGTACATGGAGAGGGGCAATGATACACCGATAGCAGCAGCAGCACGCGAGAGGGCCAGGAATAGTCCGACCAATCTCTCAATGGAGAATTTGGAATTTCAAAACCGTCCAAGGCCTTCGTTTGGCAGTGATTCTCTGCAGTCCATTGACAGTACTGATCCTTCTTCACAAGGGTCAATGATGTTTGGATCCATAGATATCTCAGGCAAAATCTTAGATTTCAGCATTCCATCTCCCATGGGCACCTGGGGCAGACAGTCTTCAGTAAGCAGTGCAAATTAATTAATAGTGAAAATACCAGCGGGAAGAGTCCCAAAACTGTCGTATATATAACTACTCTTCTCAAGTAATCTGAATATGAGCTGCTGGTTTTGTTGCAGCGAGATGTCGAAGCTGAGATGAAAAGATTGAAGCTCGAACTGAAGCAAACCATGGACTTGTATAGCTCAGCTTGCAAAGAAGCAATCTCAGCCAAAAATAAGGTGATGTCATATCTTCACTATTTTCATAAAGAGACCACTTATCTTTTATATGATATTCCTTGACTGTTCCGTTTGGACAGTGGTATAAGATAAGATAGTTTTAGATGAGAGTTAAATAAAATATTATTAGAATATTATTTTTTAATATTATTATTATTTTATAATTTGTAATAATGAGATGAGATAATATGAAACCAAACGGGCCTGAATGTTTCTTCACCAATGGGGAATTGATCTTACGACTCATTATTCCATTTTACAGCCTAGCCAAAAATTAACATCTTTATTATAACTTTTGACTGGCAGTGTTCTAATTGTAATTCTATTAATATCTGATCTAAGTAGTCCATCTTAAAAATAATTGTTATCAAGATCTCATATAGTTGAAAGTTTTGAGAACTTGATTATCAAATTAATTTAATGCTAACAGTATTGATGATTGAAATTGTCGTGCCACTAATTGTCAGGCTAGAGAGCTTCATCGATGGAAGCTGGAGGAAGCTCGCAAGTTTCAAGAAGCGAGGCGTGCTGAAGAAGTAGCTGTTGCTATTGCGGAATTAGAGAAAGCCAAGTGCAGAGCAGCCGTTGAAGCAGCAGAGGCAGCACAGAAGCTAGCAGAGAAGGAAGCACTGAGAAGAAAACAGGCAGAGATGAAGGCCAAGAGAGAGGCAGAACAGAAGGATCGGGCCTTGTCTGCAATGACACATAATGATGCTCGGTATAGGAAATATAACATAGAAGAGATTGAAAAGGCAACTGAGAATTTTTCCCAATCAATGAAAATTGGTGAAGGTGGATATGGACCTGTGTACAAAGGCTTACTTGATCACACTCCGGTCGCCATCAAAGTTTTGAGACCAGATGCTGCTCAAGGGAGGAAGCAGTTCCAACAGGAGGTAAGATATTTATATATATATATATATATATACGCAAGTGTTAAATTGCAAAAGGCTCAGATCTCCTAGATAATACTTCTTATTTCAGAGCATTGTTGTTGTATGAAGTCTGTCAATTTGTTAAGGAGCATGAGAACATGATCACATTTAAATCTCAAGGTCCCAGATTGGTTTAGCTCATATTGGGTGGATGAATTATGATAGAGGTGTGTGAGCAATGAGCATCAAGTCCTACCTTGATTATTTACTAGCCAAATCTGAACTTCAATAATGATTTTAAGTAACTTCAATTCTTTGTCTTGAGTAATTCTTTTAGAGTATAACTACAGATTGACAAGTACAAAGAGTACGTACAATATATTTTTTTTAACTCTTGGAGCATAACTAGTCCTTGAGCCTAATCGCTTTTTTGGACTTTTGGAGTGTAAGTACATCGTAGCTAATTATGTCCTCCTTGAGTCATTCCATTGATTTGCAATGAACAAATCAGATTGCTCATACTTGCAAGAACATCACAATGTATACTCATGCAAGGATAGTATGTTAACCTTTAGTTTACTATTGTCTACGACATGCGCAGGTTGAGGTCCTTAGCTGCATTAGACATCCTAACATGGTCCTCCTTCTCGGTGCATGCCCCGAGTATGGATGTTTGGTTTACGAATTCATGAACAATGGCAGCTTAGAAGATAGGCTGTTTCGAAGAGGGAACAGCCCTCCACTTTCCTGGAGAAGACGATTCCAAATAGCTGCTGAGATTGCCACTGCGCTTCTATTCCTTCACCAAACAAAGCCAGAACCTCTCGTGCACCGGGATCTTAAGCCCGCCAACATCCTCTTAGACCGTAATTTTGTGACCAAAATCAGTGATGTTGGCCTGGCACGCTTGGTCCCTCCTTCTGTGGCTGACAGTGTCACACAATATCACATGACTTCAGCTGCGGGAACTTTTTGTTACATAGATCCTGAGTATCAGCAAACTGGCAAGTTGACAACCAAATCAGATATCTACTCATTGGGGATAATGCTACTCCAAATCATCACAGCCAAGCCTCCAATGGGTATTGCTCACCATGTTCAAAGGGCCATTCAAAGGGATACTTTTGCAGAACTGCTTGACCCTTCTGTGACGGACTGGCCTCTTGATGAGGCGCTGGCATTCGCTAAATTGTCATTGAAGTGTGCAGAGCTGAGGAAGAAAGACCGGCCAGATCTTGGCATGGTTGTATTGCCGGAGCTCAACCGGTTAAGAGAGCTTGGAGGGACTAGTGATGCAAGCTCTAGTCATGGGTACAGCAGTTGTAGCCAGACTCTGAGCCACGCGTCACGTGATTCTGCATCACCAACAAACAGTCGAGATAATAAAAACGAGAACTAGGTTTGTGATTTCCTCTATGTTGGCGGACTCTGGATGTTCAAGATGAGTAATTCGATTATTGTTGTTGTATTTCAGCATTCCTGCTCATTTCTGGGCAGCATAAATGCATTATCTTCAAAACTGTTGGTATTTCAAACGTATTGTTCTAATGTTAACTCACTAGCTAGGAGCCAACCCAAGACCACTGATGCAGCATTGAACATAGACCCATTTAGCCAAAAGAAGATGGCAGCAAATGACATTGAAGACTTTTTGGGTAGAAAGTTGCTTTTAAATAAATGGGTGGACTCAAACTTTTCAAGTGACAAACATGTTGGTCAAGCCAAGTAATTAGTTCACAGTTTCTTAATTGTAGGTAAAAATGAGAGGAAAGAAAGATACATCTGCAGGCTCGTTTTGAAAATGTCACTCCTATTGCAAAAGTTCTATTGTTGTAATATTTGCATCATTAAACATGGTGGTTTTGCCATAATTATTCAGACAGTTTTCCAAGTAGTTAGGTAAAGATTGTAGAAAGATTATTGACTTATTTTTTTCAAGACAAATAAACTACTCAGAAAATTACGAAAAAGCCCAGGGTATGTTCAAGGAAAGTAGAAAAGAAATCAACCTCATGCAACATAGATGGGGTATCCTTGCCTAACCTTTTCTTTTCCTGAAAAATTGCTGCTTGAATTTAGGGTTTTTTCACTTCTGCAGAATATTCTTTTCAATTAGTTGGGAAAAGGGGGGTCTCTTTGAGTATGTCTACTTGTTATGCCCCCAACTACGTACTCTTTCCATGGCATGGCTACTTTATGGGATATACTAGATCAAACCAGAATTCCCTAGAAACAGCAAAGGAAAAGTGCATAAAGAAACCCACCCTGCAAAGAAAAGTACAAGGAAAGAACAAGCATAAAGTGTATGTGATACTAACGAAGAAAGCATTGATTCATACACAAAGGTAGATTATGTTTGGAGAAAGGCACAAGAAAACGAAAGTGTACGATTGTCAAAGATGCTTTACTTAGGATTCCTTTCCATGAAAATGAAGGAAAAATGCACTATCACATGTGCTTCAAACTCCAAGGAGATAACAAAGTGATTATGACTTGTATTTTAACTGTGTCCTATAAAACCAATTACAGTCATGGGTCCTCTCCCAATTTCATCATCACCATCATATCTAAAGATAACTTTTATAGTGTTCAAAAAGTATATCTAAAGATAACTTTTATAGTGTTCAAAAAGTAGAAAAAGATAAGGAGAATTGCAATGACAAATTAATAAAAGAAGAGATCTATCTTGGGGACTTCAAAGATGTTTGGTTTCCTGTTGGTCAATCTTTTGTGCTATGTCCATTCATATTGATCAATCAATGGCACCACCACCGAAAGAGGGAATTATACACCACCTTCAGTCAAACAAACTACAGTTCTTTATTATTCAAATACAGGTTTTCCTGTATTGCAGGCCTTCAAATATTTGACCTTTTACATGTTTCAGGGATACAGGCGTCCAACTCTAGAGATGTCGATTTTACGAAAGTAGTTTTTTATAGGGATGTGTCCTCCTTAACAGCAGTTCACCACAAAACCCACTAAAGAAGCATCCATATCACTTCTTAAATAGCCTATCAATGCCTCATTTGTTTTTATCCCTATTAAGTCACTCAAGCTCAACAAGTTTTTCAGTCCCTATATATAGGACAGAATTGAGAATACCAAACCCCGGCCTATCTTCCCAAGCTTATGCCATTACAATTCAGATGGGTAAGGATCATGGCAACATTTTGGCTTGGATGAGAAAGAAATGGTTTCTTTGGTTCTTGAAGGTAGGGATTATGGGCCTGATCATGTTTGCCAATGTGACATCTGAGGATCAAATTGGGGTTCCTTCAACCAACACATTATGCATCAGTGATTGTGCCACATGTCCTGTAATATGTTCGCCACCGCCGCCGCCACCTCCACTGCTACGGTCACATCCACCACCACTACCGTCAGTGCACCACTCACAACCACCACAACCGCCACCACTAGAAGCATCAGCCCCAAAAGCTTCTTCATATTCTTCGGTCGGACCTCCTCCACCACCATACAAGTACTTCAACAATATGCCTCCAGGTCTAGGGACACCGCCGACAACATATCCGCATGACTACTCGTATCCTTACTACTACTTTTACGCCTCCAAGGCTTCCTCTCTTTCAATTGATGCTTCCTTTTTCTTCATGTCACTTTCTCTTTCATTTTGTGTTTTCTTGTTGGTGAGTAAAAGCAGGATGCAATTTGTTCCATGGGAAAACATATAGGATGTCGTACTTCACATGTCGCTAGGATTCAAGGAATCTTTGTAATTCAAACTGTTCATAATTTTCAGTCTAAATTAAACTACTTGTTCTTTGTTGAATGAGTTGAAGACGAATTTGTTTGATTTGTATATTGAAGGGGAAGCATATACTGTAGATATATGAAAGTTCTGCTCAGAGCCGAAGGACTTTGATGTTTCCCATTCGACGTATTAAAGTGCTGGCAATCATAGTATGCTTATAGATTTTCTTTTAATTTTTAATAACGAATTTATATTTATTTTCTGTGATGCAGTGAATAAAATTAAGTATTTCTACCAGAGGAAATCAGCCTTTTATATTCCTTACAATTACTATTTTTTCGGCAAAAATCAAGGCTAAATTAGAAACAAAAATCAAAACCTTTCTTTTGTCATTGGTAGGAGGTGCATAAAAGTAAAACAAATGACCTTTTTTTAATTGGCACGAGTGCTCAAGAACAGCATCCCAACTAATCTCAAGGTCCACAAGCTCTCAACAAGGAGTTTAAAGAGTTGGATTAACAATTTTTTTTTGTTATCACAATAAAGATGGATTAAAAAAATTGTTATCCCAAATTTTTTTTACAAGAATAGAGTACTTCTTTCAGGTAAAAGATCAGTCATTCTATTAAAGAGTTATAAAATAAGTTGACTGATCGATACATGGTTGATTTGGTTACGATTTCCATCACTGTACAGAATACATTACGCCTGTTTAGTCCCTGCAAGATTCGCAAAACCAGAAGTTATCTAATAAGCACCCATTTCTAAAACAAATTATCATTCCTTATCACAACTTTTTTCAAAGGAATTTGAAAAGATTTTGACTATAAATAACAATAAAACATATAAATCTTTAATTTTCTTTCAACATTAGGTATCGCAGGAAGCTCTTGAATGTTGGCTACATTTTGCATATAGGACTAGCCTATATAAAGTTTTCTAGGAAAGTAAGAGTGGTCTAAATAAATTGTTACAAGATTACCTCGAAGCCAATGCCAAAAACCAGCATATAAACTCCATGATATAATTCGCAATTAATTAGAAGTTCCTAGCCAGCAAACACACATTATGTAGACCTAGTGGAGGAAGAGAATTAAGCTTACTGCAGATGAATGTTGCTTGATTAGTGGTGGAGAGGTGTCTAGAAATTTATCTTGGATGGACTGAAGACGTGTGCAGAGAAATTAGTTGGAAATAGAGCTTGAATTTGACTTGAGAGCAATGGTTAATTGGGTTGCTTGGTCTCTACGATATTTACGGGAGCAAATAATGATTAGGCAGTCTTGTGTTCGTTCAGCTCATCCTGTGCTTAGGAAAAGGAATCAAGTGGATGACTTTCAGGCGGTCCGGCCAAATCAGGAGCCTGGGGAGTCTCCCAACAATATATTGAGTCGACAAAACTCCCACAAGAAGTGAAAGGTCAGATTGCTGTAAATAGAGCCGGTATTCCTCATATGTGCTGCAAATGATTTTGAGCATGTATAATAAAGTGTTCTGTCTGTCTAGTTTATTATCACGGAATTCATCTGCCATCTGTGAGCACTTTTTAATCAAATAAAGGTTACTATCATCTTTCTTTAAAAAAAGTGTAGGAATGTGTCTACTTCCTACTAATCTAAAAATTAACATCTTGGTAAATTTTTCTTAAGTATGAAGCATATGACAAGGAAAAAAATGAGAAACCTCCTCATTCTAAATGATGCCAATTTATTTTCTGTAGACACGATTGTAGCTAATCAGACTTTTCAATATTTTATTGGCCATGAATGCATCAAACTCAAAAACCATTCAGAAAGAATTTTAGACTAAAACTAACCTTAAACATGAGAAACTGTCCGGAAGCACCCGCTTTATGTGTTCATTTCAGGATGCCATAAGCCATGATTTGAACACTGCATTGCATAATGATCAGTGTCAGTCTCCGAATATACAGAACCACCGAAGGCCCAAATCATCTATGTATCCAGTTGATGATTGATTAAAAGGAAAAGGAAGAATTGCATAGGAAAATTTTAATCAATGATCTCGAATATATATATATATATAGAGAGAGAGAGAGAGGTTTCAGAAATAAAGCAAGAGAAAACAATCACCTTTGCATGGCAAATCTTAGTTATAGCCTCAACGTGAAGGTTCTGCAATTCTTCAAGAGCAGTAACATCCAGACCAGCAATATCTTCACCCTGACATGATTGCCAAGTTACGAATTAGGAGCTAGCAAAATTTAAACGACATCCATCAAGGACATGCAACATATTATGTTATTGCCAGAATCACTTGATAAACATCTCAATTGCACTGACCAAGCCAAGAATTTTACTGTGTTTGGTAAGTGAGACTACTTTACTACTATTCACAAACAGCTCACTACTATTCACTAATTTTTTACTATTATTCAAAAAACATCTAAGATCACCTCAACATCCAAATGTAGCCTTAAACAACATGCAACAAAGACTTCCTTTAATCTAATAAGTTCTTAATTTACAAAGTCCAACTATAGAGAATACAATTGAAAAGACCAGGACATAATGCATAGAAAGATTAGATTAATGATATCTAATAATGTCCGTATTTGTGGATTATGCCATTGAAGTCAAGACAATACCCTCTTTGTGAAGCAGCAGGCAAAATATCATCTTCATCAACGATATCTAACCACTGAGTTTGAAGTGTAAATTACTGGCGTGAAAGCAAGAAAAATAAATAAAAAGATAGCTAAGGGAGCCATTTACTATCTGGAATGATTTTTAATATAAAGTCAAACCTTGGTAACATCCTTGGGATGGGAGAAAAAATAAGGCCATGCATTTGTGCCATAAAAAGTCAACCAACTAGCAAACAATTGTATATAACTCATAGCATATAAATTACAAAACTTTTAGTTTCAATCCACTCTAGAATAAGGCTGCACAAAGTGTGGTACTTCTCCAACAGTTTGGCCTATAACATGCATACCTTCAATCTGGAAACAAGGCTTTCCAATTCTTTGCATCTTCTACTTTCTTTTGTATGGCAAGCTCTTAATTCTTCTAATGTACTCATTTTATCCACTATTTCATGGACTTCATCTTCTTTGGGCATTCTACATGAATTACCATTTGATTGAACAAATCCATTTCTAACTCTAGTTTGTGATATACTTGATGCATGCAACCCTTTAGAGGCTGCATCATCAGCATTAGTGCCTGACATCCTTAACTTGGCAACAAGCACCCACATATTTGAAAGCTCGTTTTCCAAATCTTCTTCTCGCTGTTTAGCTTCAGCAAGTCTTCTCTGTAGCTCACCTTCTGCTTGATTTCTCTCAGATAATGCCGTTTCAAGAACAGCTTCTCTTTGATATCTTGCATTAAGATCTTTCTGGATCTCCACAACCGAAACCTCATCCTCAAGTTTTCTAGGGTGACCATCAATTCGAGCACCAATTGTTCTATTTTGCTTGGAATCATATAAAGTAGACCTCTGACAACAGAGAGATCTGCAATCAGCCTCTCTTGCACAAGCCAGGTCACCAGTGAGCTTTGCATTTTCATAAGATAGTTTAGTTACTTCTTCAGCCAAGTTTCGGAGTTCAACTGCTGCAGCCCCAGCCAACTCTTTTGCATATGAAGCTTCTTCTGCCAGCTTTTGAGTTTGAATTTCAAGACCATCCTTTTCTTCACTCCATCTCACCTTCTCTTGCTTCAAAGTCCCTATCTCCGCAGCCTAAATAAGATAAAATAATGACAGCGTGCCCATTGAACCATTAAACAAGAAGAGCTTTCTTATTCATCACTAAAAATAAAAAAGATTGCTTGTTAGAACAAAGCTGGTATTGATTTCCTATTCCAAAATAGGCCCAAACATGAAAAAGAAAGAGGTAACCTGCATATGGACTTGGTTTTTCAAATCACTTCTGCAGTCTTTGGACTCCTCAAGATAAAATATTCTATTCAAGCTCATGACACTTGTCGGTGTACTTTCATCAACACAAGTTCCTTCACATGGACCAAATCCTTTCCCCTCATTGTTTTTTTCAAATAGGTCTTCAGAATATGTCTTGGGTGGGGTAGCCCCAGCATCAATAAGATGCAAAATACTTCTATCTGACGACGAGTTGAGCTGTTGCCTTAGAAGGAGAATTGTCTCTTGCATCTCAGCATTCTCTGATATCTAACAATAAGATTAAAAAAAAAAATATGAAACATTAACATTATAAGTACAGAAGGAGAGATCTCACAGCTTTCAAATTTTACCTTCATCTGTAGCTGCTCCTGAAGTATCCTATTGTCTGCTGATTTAATCTTTGTAATGCAAACAGAAAGTGATGAAGCACTAAATGTGTTATGAAATTGATATAGAAATAGCATTCTTATAGCTAAAAAGTAAACACATTAACAAACCTCAAGTTCAAATGTTTTTTCGTTTAGTTGAGAAGCAAGCTTGGTAAGAGCCTACATGGGAGAGTAATAGACAGATTAGAAAAAAAATAAAAATAAAAGAACTACTAGCAATAAGTGATCATGGCTACCAAATTAGAAACTTAATAGCAATGATGATCATTTTATAATTACAATGATGATGCTAACTTCCTCCAACTGTTCTTTCTTTATTACATATTCAGAATTTAGAAACAATAATGAGAGAATACCGGGGGGTGTTGTGTAAGCTGAATGCCATAATGTGGGCTTTCTCTAAGAGAATTTGGGTGGAACAGATGGTCGCTCCAAAATAATGCAACTTGATAAATGTAGAGCATGAAAGGCTAAGACAGTAGAAGCTCAAAGTATATTGAAAAGCTGAGACAGAAAATGCCTAATAATATTGTGCACTTTTTGTAGTGCCATAGAAAACTACTAGTAAGATTAAAGCATCTGCATCAAATTAAAATTCCTCTGTTTTGCATCTTCATTGATTGCAAACATGACTAAACCAGTTTTCATTACTATCAAATTCAACCTGTTTCACATTAAGTTACCTGAGACTTTTCAGTGTCGTTCAATGTATGTGGTGTTACATCAACAGATCCAATCATACGTTGCTCCAAAACACGTATTTGATGCTTTTTTTCACTGATTTCATCCTTTAACTTTTGCATTTGTTCCTAGAATAACCAATGACCATTAAAGAGTCACCCAGGATAACCAATTGAATTTGTTATGATGTGAAAA
This sequence comes from Platycarya longipes, assembly GCA_036559045.1. Taxonomy (NCBI): domain Eukaryota; kingdom Viridiplantae; phylum Streptophyta; class Magnoliopsida; order Fagales; family Juglandaceae; genus Platycarya; species Platycarya longipes. The sequence continues at coordinate 37,331,486 of CM071802.1, forward strand.
AATAAAGAGGCTGCTCACATTCAGTTGAGAATCTTCAGGATTGCTAGCTGCTTGCTCTGAGAGTCTTTTCAGAGAACTAGTACATAATGCCACCTCCCCAGCCAGCATTTTAACTTGCTCACAAAGAAGATCCATTTGATCTATAATAGTTGTCCCAGTCTGAAAAGGTCATTCAACAGTATCAACTTAAAATTGAAACTTTACCCACTTGCCTTGAAGCACATATATAAACTAATTTTTGGAATGCACAATTGCACATCCAAGTTCATAGGCATTAAGAGTTTTCCAACTCAACAATTCACGAATATTTTGCAAATAGTACCCAACAAACCTTGGTATGATTGTTTAAAGGACCAACAGATGCAATGTAGAAACTTATGAGACTGCCCTAAATTACAGAGCATGCCTATGTTCTATCACAGCACCCCATCATCTTTGGCAACCTTTTTTTTTATTAGCACCGGGTGTCTGGAATAGCATCCTGACTAATCCCAAGGGTGCACAGGCCCTCGGCAAAGAGTTTCCCACAAGTGCACCTCGGTTAATTCAAGAAGAAAATCTGATAGTCCGATGGCACCTAAAAATTGTTTGCACCCAAGGGATTTGAACCTTAGACTTAGGGGAAGCATACCCCTAAGCCCAAAAGCCTTTACCACTTGAGCCAACCCCTAAGGGTTTCATCTTTGGCAACTTTTTAAAGCTCTTAAATATCAAGATATGGTAGAATTCATTTTAAGAGTGAAATTTCTGTTCATCTCCTTAGTTTAAGTGCTAGTCCCATATGACTGCTACAATAAGGAATGAAACTTGGCAAGGCTATGCTAACCTGCATTAATAAGGAATGAAATTTGGCCCATGTCTTTTGACGCAACATCCGACCAAATATGCTAATATTCCATTGTGTATCAATGGAGGTGAAGGATCAATAATAAAGCAGTGCTGAGAATCCCCCTTACCGGTGGAAGACGGCGACCTCCAACAGTCACGCTAAACAAGTCACCAGCTTGAGTTCTCTCTGGAAATGAATCAACAACAGCACATTCATTTCCACTTCTACTGATAGATTTTCTCCGTCCATCCTTCATGTCATTAGACATGACTCTATTTTTCGATGATTTTGAACAAGATGAAGGTGACCCATTTGCAAATCTTCCATTGTCAGAATTTGGTGACGATCCTACCTGATTGTCAGGCTTCTGCATAGTAGAATTTACGGCTTGTTTAGTGTATACAATCATTAGAGAAGAATCCATCTATGAATATTTTTGTTAGCATAAAAAATGCAACAAACAAGAAGTTTTAATCAAGTGTAAATCATGTCAAAGTTTCTTTTGAAACAAAAAATGACAGTAGAATATTGAAAATAGTCATGGAACCACCACTCACAAAATTACCAAAATAACACGGTGCAAAGAAAAAAAATTTGAGGGTCCACACCACATTCTAGCCACATCCATTCATGCCAATTAAACATATACGCTATGAACTTGGCTAATGTGGTTTGCCAACATCAGCCATCCAAATGGAAGTTACCACCAATTTGCAAAAGCCTTCACTATGATTGATCACACAAAAAAAAATAAAGATAGGATTTACTCGGATTATCTAACTACAATCCAGAAGGATCTTCACTGGCAGAATACACTTGACCTGAACTATCCCTAAGGTGATGAGTATAATGTCTGAATTCCCAACATCTTGTCCCATACCAGTGAAGCTAGTTAAAGCACATTGACAAAAAAGTATAATCATAGTCCATAAGTTTTACCAAGAATATGATAAATGGATGATAGAACGCTGGTACAATTTACACACTGATGAGAAGCTGAAGAAGGTTCAGTTAATAAGTGAAAATCAATATTGAGATATTATCAGTTAAATCTCATATTTCTTTTCTAGCGAGCACCAATAAAGAAAAAATAATCAAACTTCACAAATAATATGCCAAAAGGAATCAGAGAACCTACTCTGATTTTAAACCAGCCAAGCATTCCTCGTTTTCTATTCTTTTTGTAATCTTTAACTAACTCATCAATATTCATGACATCATCCCTTCCTTCAAATGAAAGCTCAGAAGCATGGCTCCCAGCATCATCATCAATCACATATTCCCTTTTTCTATCAGGCAAATATGCTAGCTGCAGAAACAATGGATCAAGGGTAATATTAACATGACAGGTAGCGGTATTAGTTTGTTTCTACTTTCATTCTTTTTTGTGTCAGTTACAAACATAAGTTTAAAAATCCATCAGAAACATGTTATCTATCACTAAAAAACAGCATGTTTGTCCAATGACATCTATATTTTGGGACTCTCAAGAAACAATTTTAACTTTGAAATACAAACTAAGCTTAAAGTTACCAAATTATGTACCTCATCTTCCCCAAAAGAATGCCTCCGCCTATGGCCAGGCCTTTCTGAAATGCTTGATGGCATAGCATTTTTTGTAGAAACTAAAATTAATTTAGTTAGTCGCTGAATTCTCCCCATCAAAGCAGCCTTGGCTTCTTCCTCCTCTTCCAATCTTGACTGTAATTTTACCTGACCGGCTTCCAGCTTTGACACCATGAACCAAAACATGTTATATGGAGATCGAACAACACAAATAACAGAATCCACATATTAGTGATTCTCAGTTGCAAGAAATCAAAGAATGATTGTTTTCTAATTGGAAAGAAAAGTGGCATAAGACAGATAAAAGTAACACTGTTGCACCATGTAGCACAGAACCTCAAACTCAACCATAATCTGCACATAAGCTGTATAGTCATGGAAGAGCTGATTTTTGCAGAGCCTTGGTAACAATTTAACAAGATGCATGCTGGTAACTAATATAATTTTGTCATCATGTCACAGCACAAACCTGAAGCTTCAGATTAACCAGATCTTCCTGACTAGATGCAACCACACTTGGATTCTGCATAGGTTGCATCATGCCATACTTTAACTGCTGAAGCTCTTGCTTTAAACTAGAGATCTCCTTCTGATACTTCTTAATGAGGGATTTCTCATCTATAATCTAAGGTCATTAAGGAAAAAGGGAGGATGAGAGGGGCAGGAAAAGACAAAGCAACATCAGGTGAACGATTTTAACGAAGAGTAATTTCACATGGTAAGTGAATATTAAATTCACCTTATTTTGAGAAGCCTTAATTTCCACACGCTTGCTCCGATGAGCAAACTTCAATGTGTTGTGTGTTTCCTCGCTATTACCAGAGGCAGGAGTCACTGTGCAAATGAGCTACAACAACATACAATATCATCTTCCACATGTGAAACCAAAATTAAAATGAAATGTGCTCAATAGTTGCAAAGAAATAATTCCAATTAGTCAATAGTAGATATTTTTTAACTACTGTATCAAACTTACGGAGACCCGTCCATGGCCACCGAGAGATGACTGCAACAAACGGGTGAGTTTTGAATCTCGATAGGGAATATGAGTTGCTTTTCCATCTGTTAGTTTAGAGATCACCTGCAATAACAGACAGTAAACAATAAGGCTTTTGCCTTAAAAAATTGTATTTCAGGGTGATAATGCAAATAGTACTAAATAAAAAGAGGTACCTAAATTGCAATAGCGCAGATGTTTTATTCATAGAAAAAATAAGGAACTAGAGCTAACAAGATTTAAGAAAAGAAAAACTTCAATCATTTTGATTTCTTTGAAGGGAAACGGAGAGAATAAGGTTGCCAGTGATCTGGAAAAGAATACCCCATGGAGGAAGCGTGTTTGAGGCAAAAACCGAGGGCATTCTAATAAAAAGAGTAACAAGTGCACAAAGTTCTTTCTCCAGGTGGTCAATTAAACTAGAGGAATAACTCCATTAATTCATTGTTTGCTAATTGTACAATCTCTTCCAATCCCATTGATATTAGCAATCTTGTACAAATTCTGATTGTAAATTTAATAAAACTGGGCATTGATGGTAAACAATATAACAGAGAGAATGAAAAACAAGGAGCAAAACAGAAAAATCTTACAGTTCCAAGAGTAAGCAAGCTTTTATTGATGTATGAACCCTCTTTTCTTCTCAATCCAATTGTTTCGGTTTTAGAACTTTCAGATCCTGCAAGATCAATTAAGTGCTGCATAGGAAACTTGGGATTAATATAGTGCTCAATGTCAGATTGTAAGGAACAAAATGTTAATTGAAGTAAAATACATCACCACACATAGGATTCATATAAACTATATTTCTATAGCATGTCAAATTTAAATTATACTGCCAAGTAGATATTACCAATTGGGACAAGGTGACGTCTTCTTCACCATGATTTTCACCATGTGGACTGCTTTCAATAGTCTGGTAAAACAGTAAGTACACGAATATCAATCTTTTTTATCAGCATTAAACAATGAAAGAAGTCACTGCAAGAATGCCTGATTAGTCAAGAATGTGTACGATCCTAGCTTAACAAACAATTTTCAAATTTATTAACATGTAACACCCAATAAACTTCTCCAACCAAATATGCTAGATGAATAAGGGTGTTAATTGAAGATGGTCCATTCATGAAAGGAGTCCACAAAATGTAGAATCAGTGTGAACTACAAAATGTAGAATCAGTGAACTACAAAGGACTGAACAAGTTCAAAGATAAAACACACTGGGAAGATCCTTTTTATTTGAATGGAGGCACGCTTGGTTCCTCCAAACTAGTGTCAAGTCAATGCGGAGTTACGCATTGCAGGCTTATGGTGTGTCATGGGAGGTCTTCGATTAGAACCCTACTGCTGGTTTGTAGTTATAAACGGTTGCTTGTGCAGTAATTTTGTTTGTCTTCTTTTCTGTGCTAATAATATGTAAAAAGCCTAGATAGAAAAACTCATTACGGTGCAGTCTATTGTCCAAGAGCAGGCATTGGGATGAGCTGTGGACTCAAACATCATGCTTTCATTCCTGAATAAGAATTCTCTCGGACTACTTTATACAAGTTTCTGGCAGGTAGGATCATGGACCTATGATTTACTCCTTGGGAGTAGATCTAAAAGAGCCTACCTTGGTGAGGTTCCACATCACCAAAAAATAAAAAAGTCTACAAAAACAGTCTCAGGGTTTTGAACAAATCTTTTCCTCCATGAATTTTCAAATTTATCATCTTGCTCCTTGGGTTTTACAATTTTGTTAAACAGATCCCTCCATCAGTTTTAAGTGATAACAGAAATGCTGGCATGGCATGTAAGATGCTTATTAAAAAGGATGATAAAAAATCAAAACTAAAATTGAGGGAAAAAAAAAAACCCTCAAGCCACCACTTGAGTGGCCAGACCGGTCCAACCAAGGGGTTGCCCCTTCAACCACCTTGTTGTGGTCCTTGTAGGCTTGACATGCCACCTAGGGGGTGACTGGTGGTGGTGGCTGCAATGTGGTATAACTGTACATAGGCGTGAAACACCAAGGCCAAAGTATTTAGCTTACCAAAAGCAAAGCACATTTGAAAAGCACACTTTTGTAGTTTTTTTTAACATCTATAAAATATCAGTTTTTTAACCATTATTACTTGCATGGATCATTAACTGATGTGAAGTAGATGAGAGAGGCGATGATGTTACAAATCTTTTTTATGACAATGATGATGGTCCTATGCATAATGATGAGGATGATAAAATTGATGACAATGACGATAGTCCTATGCAAGGGCCAACTACCCAATGTTGGTGAAGAGAGAGTCTTGAAAATTCAGGGATTTTTTTTGTAATAAATGGGAAAAAAAGATACTGATGAGGACATCTCCTAATATTGTCATTTTGGTTATTTTACTTATGTCTTCCTTACTTTGGTTCTTATGTTTATTTTAGTTACTTCGGCTTGTTGTAGTGGCCCTGGGCTTTAGCCCATAGCCTCTCTAGGGTTTAATTAGGGTTTATATGTTTTTGCTATTTAAAGATTGGTAAGAGACATTGTGGGGGCAGATGATGAATATTCAAATGATTATTGCAGCCGACTTTTCCCAATCCCCACTTCTCTGGTTTCCTCTTCTCTAACTCTTTGTTGCTTCTTCTCTTTTCTCTTACTATTATTCTATTTCTCTCTTGGGTTTCACGTTCACCCTACATCAGATACACCCAAGATCAAAACACGCGACTTGATAATCCTCTCAAATTTTTTGAGAAGTAACCGTCAACTTCACATTACCCCTTGTAATTCACCGCAGATGAAAATATTACATATATGATGTTTAAAAGGGGCAACTGTAATGATGGGAAGAGAACAATTTATGCAGATAATATAAACCATGCCAGTGATAGTCTACAACATGTGCTCTTACAAGTTAGGTGCAAGTTGTGCTTTAGCTTCTAAAGACATGGCCGCATATCCAGAGAATTATAAATTCTAAACTCAGTCATATGGAAGTAGATGTACTTACCAAGGTGAATATAGTGTGGCTGCGACTGCTAAGTAGATTGAAATTATTGGAACCTACGTGTCTGTGCTCTGCAATATCATAATAAGGAAGTTATACGTCAAACCATATGTGCATATAAACCTACTCTAAAAGGTTGTGTTTCAAGAAGGAAATCATTGAGAGGATAGTGAGAAAAGCAAATGTACAAATGAAACCAAAAGTACAAAATGAATGTGACAAGATGAAAGAAAAGTAGAATTTTTAGTAACCTTCTCCAGATGCTATCAAGGAAAGAGCATGAGCAGGGGATAGAACAACCTCCTCTTTGATTCCATCAACATAGGTTCCCTGCCCAAAAAACACCACATCCAAATAATAAGAGTCAACATATAGCATATAGATTGTGCAAAAATAGTCTCAAATGAAGCTCCTATTCCAATAATATACTCCCATTAAAATTATTACAACTAGTAGGTTTCCTTGAATCTACGATTTAGGCTAGCCACCTAGAATAATTTAGACTTGGGACTCTCTTTCTCACTGAACGTTTATACAGGGAAATATATAAATAAATAAATGCATACCATTTCTGAAAGCATGTTCCAAGTCATCTCTTGACTTAGGTTAAATTTTATTGGGATTCCTTCAGGAAGCAGAGGTCCATGCTCAAACTAACTCATTATGCATCTGCTAATATATATTTTTTAATCAGTTCATCTGCTAAATTTGTGATAACCCTTTTGCTCTTCAATGATTGAAAACTAGGCCAATAGACCATAAGCTCTAGGAAATGCCTCAATTGGCACAAAAATATATAATGAGGTGCTACATCCAATATTATGGTATACAAGGCTCTATAGGCATTCAAGTTTCATGTACATGGATAATTAGGAAACGAAACTGTTCACATATAATCAAGAAATGAAACCATTCACAAACAACAACAAATGAAAAAATAAATGATTCTTGAAATAGCTATCACGTTTGCCAACAAAGTTATAAAGATAAGGTGGGAGAACCACATAGAAAGGTTCACATTTACTTTCTACTTTGTTATAAGCACCTGAGCATCCTCTCGTATTCTTAGGTTCTGTCCTATTGGATCAAGCAAATCATTGATGACCTGTAAAAAAAGAAAGAACAAACTAATATGTAATAATCACAAAGACAAGAAACCCATTTACACCATTAATGTCAAGACTTCATACTAATGAGCACCATTTTAATGAAAATACATCAGTGAATAGATTTTCACGAACTATACTTTTTTTTATAAGATATAAATTTTATTAATGAGAATGAAAAAGGCATAGCCCATATACACAGAAAGTATACAAAAGAACACTTAGTTACATTCTATTGTCGGTAAAGAAAGACAGGAACTCATGAACATCGTTTCCATTAAGTACAATAGCTGAGAACCATAACAGTAAAATTTGAACAAAAAAAATTATGCATCTCCGTCATTAAGCGCTTCTTGTCTTCAAAACAACGATCATTCTGTTCTGACAATATGCACCACATAAGGCACTGCAGGATCATCTTCCACGTTGCCACCACTTGAGAACAACCTCGTAGCTTCTTCCAACATCCTAATAAATCCACAATGGCATTACCCAAGGAACATCCACCCTGCAAAAAATCTCATCCCACAACAGCTTTACCACCTCGCAATGCAATAGAAGGTGGTCCACTAATTCTCCATTATTCTTGCACATGTAACACTAATCTATTACAACACATTCCCTCCTCCTCAAGTTGTTTTTGGTCAAAATATTCTCAAGCGCAGCAATCCAAACAAAAAAAGCTACTTTAGAAGACATCCAAGACCTCCAAATGATCTTCCAAGGGAAGGAGATATTAGCTTGTGTTGTCAGGATTTTATAATAGGCCTTAACTGTGCATTTTTTTTAGACATTAAACCGCCACTGCAATCTGTCCCTCTGAGCCGTAGGGTATAACAAGCTGAAAAGGTTTGAAATAGTGGATAGTTCCCAATCATGACAAAACCTTGTAAACATGATATTCCACTGATGATAACCATAAAAAGATATCCTCAGATCAACCACTAAAGCTTCCTTATTGACTGCAAGGTGATAGAGAGCTGGAAATACCCTGTCCAAAGAATGATCTCCACACCACACAACTCTAGTACCCTCCCCAACCACGAAACGGATATGATCCTCAAAACAAGCCCAACCCCTCCTTATAAACTTCCATAAACCCATACCAAACCTCCCCCTCACTTTGTTAGAACACCAACCCCCCCCCCACCCCCCGACACTACCATATCTAGCATCAATAATTTCCTTTCACAAAAACTCTCCCTCCAAATGATATCTCTAGAGCCATTTTCCCAAGAGAGCTTTATTAAAAGTTCTCAAATTGCACTCCCAAACCCCATTCGAAATAGGAGAACAGACAATATTCCAGTTAACCATGTGAAATTTCTTTTTTCCTCTCCCATGCCCCCCATATGAACCTTCGAAATAATTTTTCAATCATTTTCACCACCCTACAGGCATAAAAAACAAAGATAAATAATAACTAGGGAGATTAGAAAGGGTACTCTTAATAAGAATGAGTCGATCCCCTTTCGATAAGTACAACCGCTTCCAACCAACCAATATTTTCTCTATCTTCTCCACTACCCCATCCCATATAGCTCTAACCTTAAACATGGCTCCCAATAGAAGACCTAAATATTTTATAGGTAGCAAGGACACTTTACACTCCAAAAAGCCCGCTTAATGAGTAATGTTCGGCATCACACCCACCGCAACCTTCACGAACTTCTCAAGATTCACCATGAGTCCCGACACTACTTGAAAGCATAGTAACAATGCTCTTAGCGTTTGGATCTGGCTATCCTCCGCATCACAGAAGAGCAAAGTGTCATCTGGAAATAAAAAAAATGTGAGATAACAATAGCGCTACTAGTGTCGTTACCCACCTAAAATCCAGATATGCAACCTCTCCCAACGGCAGCCTTCACCATCCGTCCAAGTGCCTCCATAAAAATGACAAACAAGAGAGGAGATAAAATATCTCCTTGTCGCAAGCCTCGAGAGCTGTCCAAAAATCCAACAGGTGTACCATTCACGTTAATCGAGCAATGGAAACACAATGCCGAATCCAAGATATCCATCTATCTCCAAAAGCACACCTCCACAACAAGTAGAATAGGAACTCCCAGTTCACCTAATCATAAGCCTTTTCCATATCAAGCTTGCACAAGATACCTGGAATGTTCTCCTTCATTCCATGATCCAAACACTCATTTAAAATGAGAATCGAGTCCAGGATTTGTCTCCCCCTAACAAATGCATTCTAAGGCTTGGTTATAATTTGTGCCAACATGGGGCTGAGGCGCTTAGCAAGAACCTTAGAGATAATCTTTTAGACACTACTAACCAAACTAATAGGGCAAAACTCCCCAATAGTCGTGGCCATTTGTTTCTTAGGGAAAAGAACAATGAATGTGACATTAAAAGCATTAGCATTGGTCTCATCAAAATTTATCATCAAAAGTTGATGAAAAGTACAAGTTTGCAAACACATCAAAAAAATCAAATTTGATGAGTTACTTACTATTCAAAAGTCAAGCAAAAAGTATTTTTATACTATTCTTCCAACTTTCTTTTCCTCATTTTTGATTAAATATGACGAGTTTTTTTTGTGTGCAGACTTGTACTTTTCATCAACTTTTGATAATAAATTTTGATGAGACCAATGCTAATGCTCTAATACATTTTTCAAACTTGTTAAAAGCATGAAATTCAATGAACACCTGCAACACCTCCCCTTTCACAATATCCCAACATGTTTGAAAGAAGCCCATTGTAAATCCATCTGAGCCCAATGCTTTGTCCTTAGCCATACCAAAAATGACCTTGTATATTTCATCTTCTTCAAAATGTCTCTCCAAACAGCTCGTACTATGAGAATCAATGGTCTCAAAAAGCAAACCATCAAGTTTAGGCCCCCAACAAATTGTTTCGCTGAGGAGGTTCTCATAATAGTTAACAATATGGTTTTCAATTTTGGGGGGAGAGGAGAACACTTGATCACCTGAATGAAGTAGCTCAATAGCATTGGTAGGTCGATGTGAGTTTGCCACTTTATCAAAGAATTTCGTATATTTATCTCCTTCTTTCAACCATAGGGCCCTGGATTTTTGTCCCATGAAATCTTCTCCAACAACAAAACCCTCTCCAAATTAGCCACAATGTAGCCTTCCTCAGAACTACTTCCTCCGAATTATCACCCCTTAATTCCCTTCCTTCTAACTCCTACACTTCCTCCAATAGAACATTCTTCTTATTATCGATCTGGCCAAAAAAGTTCCAAATTCCACTTCTTAAGGTCTTGTTTGAAAACCTTCAGTTTACTTGCAATAATGAAGCTAGGAGTACCTGAAAATTCATATGATGACCACCAATCCCGTACCATTTCCACAAACCCATCCGCAACTAGCCATATGTTTTCAAACTTGAAATAACAGTGCCCCCGCTGAATTCCTCCACAATCTAACAAGATAAGAAAATAATCTGAACTAACTCAAGCCAGTCGCTTCTGACATAAATTCAGATAATGTGCTTCTCACAAGGAAGAAACGATAAATCTATCTAACCTCAACCAAACCCAACCATTAGACCAAGTGAGCTCACCCCCAACAAATGGGAGATCCATGAGATCAAAGTCAAAAATAAACTCAAAGAACTCCATAGCCACCGAATTACGAATTTTCCACCCGCTTACTAGGAAAAGATGTGATGTTAAAATCTCCACCCTTACACCACGAAACTTCCCATAAGGAATATAAGCCTGCCAACTCCTCCCAAAGCTGTCTCCTTTCTCTATCCACATTTGGCCCGTAAGAGCCTACGAAAGCCCATTCACACCCATCCACCACATTTTTGAAGTGAGTAGTTACCAAGAATTATCCAATACATTCCTCAATCGCCTCAATTACTCTTTTATCTCACATTAATAACACACCACCTAAGGCCCCCAACGAGGCCAAATAAGACCAACCCACATGCGAACACCCCCATAATTTACACGCAAACCTTCTATCAATGACTCATCTTTTTTTCCTGAAAGCACACCACGTCAACCTTCCACAACCACAATAACGATTTGATATGGAGGCGTTTATTGCGATCATTAAGCCTCTGCACATTCGAAAATAGAATCTTTGGCTTCTTGGGAACAAAACAGTGCCCCTCCCTTTCGATCTTCCCCTTCCGCAAAGATGAGATTCGTACTAGTAAAGTAAAAAAACGATTTTAATTATGTAAAATCAGCATGTCATATTAACAATGAAGTTACAAACATTGACAGAAAACTACTTTCTTTCAAACACTAATGACAAATGTCTAGTAGGCATTTATAGTGGTGCAGTTTGTAGTCAAAGCAAATTGTTATGTGTACAACAAGTTTTTAATGCACAGCCACAAAACCATTCTCACAAGTGTCTCAGATGCTTGGTCAAAGTTGACACAGAATCTTAGTTGATTAAGTAAGAAATAACTACCATTTAAATTGGTTGTTCAGTGTGTCAGGCAACACAAACAAAGAGGTATGATAAAGAACTCTCAAGTGTAACTTTTGGGATCAAGATATACTTCACCTTCTGTAATAGAGGCTTACAAGGTTAATGACATCCAAATGTGATTTTATTCTAAAGATACCAAAAAAGTTTATTCAATATCAGGGTGGGGCCCTTTTGGAACCCTGAATTATTTGGTTAGTGTTAAGTATTGTTTGTCTTTACTCTGAGGTTGTATGCCATGGCTCAAGAATAACATTAGGCCTGGGCCATAGTAGTAGCTTATTATTTTCCCCTTTTGATCTTGTAAGTAAAATATCTTATTCAGCAACTGTCAAGGAATGGGGAACTTTTAATTATATCTTCCCCTTCAACCCCTCAAATCAGGTACAGGAGACTCCAAAAACAAAAGAGAAATATATGTGTGGGCTTGGGTGTCCTCTGTTTCCAAAATTTTAACTTCAGGTGACCCAATGAAACCAAAAAATGATTTCAACACGGCAAATCAAAATATCAACCACCCATGGAAAAAAGACTGACCTCGTTGTAAATTTCAAGATACGAGACTCGAAGAAGAAACTCACGCCCAGGTGTCTGAAATATAATGAACAAGATTTCATCAAGCAAAAGAAACAATGTCAATTATTATTTAACTTACTACAAACTGATGGATGACCTCTTGTATAATTCCAAAGACATCCTTCACCGCCAACGGAATAATTCCAGGAGACTTTTGCTCACCCTGAAAAGAATAGGCACAAATTTCTACTTTATGTTTTGCAAGCATTGAAAATAGGACAAACATGATAGTCTAACTGATACTGAACTAATTACGTTAGAAATTTATCAATATTTCCAATCTCACATAATCTAGATACATCTAAAAAAAGAAGAAATGGTACCTACAAAGGACAAAACTTCGAATCAAAAGCACTAAAGGATCTCATTCCTACTTTCATCTATAATTTCCAAAATCATGACCTTTGCTTAATATTTCGGAACTTTTTATTGTACTAGAAGGTCCCAAGGGTGCATCTTGAAAAACTTCAAGGAAGGATAATTTCTAGGACTGACAAATGTTTTCAACCAAATCAAAATAAATTCCTGCAGTCACAATGGATGGTGCTTGTTATTTAAGGTTAATATAGGATTTGATAGAAAATAAAAATATAGCCGGTCAAAATCAAATAAAAAAAAAATGCCCAGTTCACATTCTTGCTAGGCACTAAAGGAAAGCCCTTTTTTAAAACCTATCGAGTAGGCAAGGCATAGTATCGTTTATCCCAAACTTGCTTTCACGTCAACCTCTCATCCTAGTAATTGTTAATATCGGATTAAACAGTCAGTGCAACAAAGCAGCTATTCTTTCTTTCTTCTTCTTCTTTTTTGCATCTCTACCATCCGTTGACCTTAGGATAGCAACAAGTTGAAACTAACTATCTAAGGAACACTAAGCAAGCTACTACATACATGGACCACATGCGTAATGGGTGAGTCTCAATAATCAAGCTTAAGAGGAGTCATTAATTTACAGATTTACAACCCAAAAACATCTAGATAATGTGAAGCCCATGAAGATGAAATAATGGGACACATTGGGGCCTGAAATAACAGAAAACAGACAATAAGTAACTTACATGCATTGTATGAGTCTTGCCACTACTAGTAACACCATAGGCAAACACTGTACCTGCAAAGATATAGAGTATTGGTCACAAGTTGTATATCATGGCATAGCCAAGTACATAACAAATATACTCACAGTTTATTAGGATATTAATTTATATGAAATTGAATTTTAATAAAGAAAAAAATCTTTCAATTATTTCCAAAAAGAATTCAATTGGTTAAGCCATCGACAACAGGTTGTATACAGATCACTCACATAGCCTTCTGAATTATATGTATCCACAGTAATAATTTGGAAAAATAGTAGAGATATGAAAGAACAAAAAAAAATTCCTTGCAACATTCCTCTAATAAGCTTTTTGGAATTTCTAAGTCGAGTACCTACCATTAATTCCTTGCATTGCACCATTGACAACATGCTGAGCAGCGACATCATAAACATGCCGCGTCGTTGTTGCTGGACCAAACACCCTATCTGCAGCAGCCATAATTAAATTCTTCGGGAAGCCAAGGAAATCAAAGACTAAGCAGTTTCAAGAAAATCGTGCAAATTTTACTTAATTTTACCAGAAATGTTGCCTTCAAATGCAGCATATAAGTATACAATTAATATAAATAATTCAGCCTAACACAAAGAGTCCCGTAAAGGCTTTCTGATGTCGAATACAGATGATGCCAACACCCACAAAGAAAGGACCAATATCCGTTTAACGCATATCTATTTTGTAAACTAGAGCATAATTAGAGAGCAGTAGTGATGAAGATTTGCGATACTAACCGAAACCATAAGCAGTGGAAGGACTGTACTCGCTCCGCACGGTAAAATCCCCATCTGCATACCACGCTATCTCGTCCCCTTTATTAATCTCCCTAGGACTGCTCAAAACTCAAAAAATAAAAAATAAAATAAGCAATCATTTAGAAAACTAAGTTCCCCGGACGTAAACACATGGACCTCGGAAACAACGCCAATCGCAACTTTCCAGCACTAATTCAAAACAGGAAAAAGAAACAAACGTAATAGTACCTGAGGGGTCGAAACCTGACTGTGACCGTCACATTCTCCTCCTTGGCCTTGCTTATATCGGGGCGGTCCAGCGTCAGAGTCGGCGGGTTCGGGCTCGAGCTCGGGCTAGCCGAGGTCTTTGGAGAAACCAGAAGCTTCTGTGGTGTTCTAGAAGACTTCGCGGAGGAGGGAGTCACTGGTCGTCCGGCGGACTTTGTTGCGGGTGACTTCCGGGACCTGAAGGGCGAGATGGAGGAGGTGGATCTTTGGGACCTTGCCGAGCTAGTGGCGGACATTGTGGAGAGAGAGAGAGAGAGAGAGAGAGAGGTTGAGTCAATGGAGTCGGACGGTGGGGAGAAGTCACATGCCGACCGGCCGGCTTTGATAGAGTGCAGCTCCAGCTCCCTCCAAAACGAGGTTTATGTTTGCTTGCTACTGGTGCCTTCGAAAATGTCTGTATTCTAGTTCATTTTTTTCAGTCAACGTGAAATGTCGTGTATGACCTTAATTTTCTCCTTTTGCCTTTTTCTGTTTTTTTTCCACACTCGTCGCCGTCTTAGACCTTGTGGAATGCCCATTTGAATGGAATTGAATTAAGTTAAATTAATTATAAATATTATTAAAATATTATTTTTTAATATTATAAATTTTTTAAAATTTTATAAATTAAATTATTTATTATATTTTATATTAAAAAAATTATAATAATAAATTTAAAAAAATTTAAAAAAAAAATAAGATTCAAACAAAGTCTTAAATTTGTTTAAATTTAAAAATGAAATAAGTTAAAATGAGTTTAATTTATTTTTTAATATTATTATTATTTTAAAATTTGATAGATGTGTATTAAAATTTAAAAAATATATATTAAAATTTAAAAAATATGTATAAAAATTTATATTTTATCTAAAAGATTATAAAAATATAATAATAAAAATAAAAATAAATTAAAAATAATTTTAAATTCAAACCGAATCTTAGAGTCTTACCAATTATAGAGCTGGCAGCCCCCTATCATTTTCTTACCTAACTCCTGCTGCAAAAGTTGCATTACTGCCACTGAGCGAAACAATAAATAAATACAAAATTTTGGCAAATGATACAATACCGAATAGGCCCTTGTCTCCCTTCAAAAAATAGGTCCTCCCTTGTCTCCATGTACTTTTTAATTTGAACTCTTACGTTCAAATCGCCCAAATCCATCGTTCCCTCGCTCTTTGTAAAGTGTTCCCAGCGATTTCTCCATCCGTTCGTCGCTTATAAACGTTAAATGATATTTACAATTATAACTCGAGACTCGTTTAGACGGAGAGATGGGATAAGATAAGTTAAATTAAGTTGAATTTATTTTTTAATATTATTATTATTTTAATATTTAAAAAAGTTGATTTAAAAATTAAAAAAAATTATATTAAAATTTGAAAAATTTATATTTTTATGAAAATATGAAAAAATGTAATAATACAAACGGGGCCTAAATACAAACGGGACCTAAATATTTTGAAAAAATGATAATAAATATGAGATTTATAATAAAAAAATTAATTTTAAAAAAATAATTTAATAATGACTTCTACTTTTTTTAGCATTATCCTTAAAAAGTTATAGTTTTAAAAAGTTTATACATCATTTTCTAAAAAATTTATTAAAAATAGGAAATGATGTCTTATAGAAAACTCAGTTCAATCTCCTTCTTAAACAATATAGAATTTTCTTTACTCTCCCTAGGTCGATATTTGTTATTACTTATAGGTCTATATTTGTTATGTTCTTATAAGTGGATCTCATTGGATTAATAGGTGCAACATATTGTTAGAAGGTTTGGCTCTGATACCATAAAGAAGTTCATGCACTTTTTTTTAAAAGATCTTATTAGGAATGAAAGATGATATCTTATATAAAACTTAGGACAATTTCCTTTTTAAATAATGTGGGATTTCCTTTGCTTAAATAATTTTATAATTTTATAATATTTTTATTCAATTTTATCTTTCTCTTTTTTCAAAACTCAATAAAACATCTTCACTTAAACTATTTCACTATTATTCGTAAATTATATCACCATTATTCACAAATATTCTAAAATATTCTTATGTGTAGTTTGGATATAGTGAGTTAAGATAAAATAAGTTTAGATAAAAATTGAAAATTAAAAAAAAACATTATTAGAATATTACTCTCTAATATTATTATTATTTTAGTATTTAAAATAATTTAATTATTTGTTATATTTTATATGAGAATTTAAAAAATTTATAATGAAAAAATTATATGAGTTGATATCATTTCTCAATCTAAACAGAACCTTATTATCCAAACTAGGCTAATATTTTGTAGCAAGACTTCATAAATCTCACCACCTTTTGTAACAGAGGGATTTTAGGTTTTATTTTTTCATAAATAAGATGAAATAAAGTGAGGTAAAAGTTAAAAACTAATAAAATATTATTATAATATCTTTTTTTAATATTAATTTTGTTTTGAAATTTGAAAAAAATATTTTAGGATTTGAAAATGTTAAATTATTTATTTTATATAAAAATTTGTGAAAATAATAATGATGAGATGAAATGATAGTATTTATAAAGATAAACAAGATCCTAGAATTGGGGTGTGGCTATGGAGGAATCCAATCTTTGGTTTGCTGGTAGATTTACTTACTAGTCGTTGCCAAGATGTTATTTCAAATCTCAAGCCCCCATATTGCTTGCCAAATTGGCGACCAATATATATATAG
Organism: Platycarya longipes; assembly: GCA_036559045.1. Lineage (NCBI taxonomy): Eukaryota > Viridiplantae > Streptophyta > Magnoliopsida > Fagales > Juglandaceae > Platycarya > Platycarya longipes. The sequence continues at coordinate 37,348,764 of CM071802.1, forward strand.
AAGTGGCAAATTGAGTTTTCGTATGGTGTTCGGACTGGTACTATATCAATTCATGAATATTTGACTACATACATCAATTTAAATCCAATTCATCAAGTTAAATGTGTCAGACTTTTAAATCTTAACACCACTCGTTTAGATAACGGGTCGTACAATGTCACCTATTTTTATTCATTTAATAATTAATTAGAAATATATTAACACGGTACAACTCATTTAGACCCGCTTGTTTCAAGTAAATGGATTAAACTAAAATGCAAACTCATTTGATCTAATTAAGATAACTTTATATAAAATTAAAATCTATATTTATTAATAACCACAATAGCAGAAATATCTATGTCAATATTTTTCAAATTTTAATATATATATATATATAATAAAACCAATATTACAAACCATAGAATAACAAATGTGAGTATAGGTCTAAAAACAATAAAAAACAATAAATATATAGGCGAATTGAGAAAGGCCAGTATTATAACTTAACAATAATAAAATTTAATTTTGAAATAAATTCTAAATGGGTTAAAAATTGGTTGATTTCGTGTTAAACAAGTTGATCCGTTATTAACCCGTTTATAAGTCGTGTCTTAACGGGAAGTCAATCCATTTTAATTCAAACCCGTTAACAACAAACTCAAACCTATTAAATATTTCATGTCGTGTTAATGTTTAGTTCACAAGTCATGTTATATATAGTCACTCATAATATATACGACGACATCCCCCATTAAAAAAGTGAGCGGTAAATGAGATTTTGTAAGAGAAACATTATCAAAAGAAATGTCTTAAAAATAAATACTCAAATTAATGTGGTTTAATATGGATGTTGGATTACAAAAATAATTCTATTATAAAATAGATTTAACATACCATATAAAATCATGTTAGTTTGTAAATTATAATACAAAAATCAAATCTTTTTATAATTATAATACTTTTCATTTTATATGTAGCACCAGAACTACAAACATTTTCTAACGACCTAGTGAAATTTCATGAGTAGTGTCACAATGGTCTAGATTTGACAATCGAGAATGTCAAGCATACGAGAAGGAGATTGTAACACCTCATATTTATAAGATATAAGATCACACATTACTAGAGGCTAAAAAGTTCTATGAGGATTGGCATTGATTTTATGATCAAAATCATTTCAAAATTTAGTTAAAAGTACATATATTTTGCCTAAGACCAAAAGTACCATTCAAGATATAATCCCAATTGAATTAATCAAAATAATAATATAATATTATTTTTTAACAATAATACTTTTAATTTTCTCATATTATGCAACTATACACTTACTAATGTTAATTAAAATTCAATAATTTAATAACCCAAAATTTTATCTAGCATCCCAATGTCAGAGGCCCAACCGTGTAGCAAGAAAATGAGCAATGTGCAGTTGATGAATACTTTTATAATAAAATAATGGAGAGTAATTGGTAGTAGCCACTGTGCTACTATACACCTGCACACCCCCTCATATACATTTTTTATTTTTTCTTTCAAATTGTCGATGTATAGCTACACATCGTCTGCTCTCATTCATTTTTCTAAAATAATTATTTTGAAGATGAACAATATATCTCTAAATTTGAAGGAATCTTGGGTTGTAGCTAGTGTAGCGCATATGTATAACTTTCTCGTTTTGATTATTCCAATACATACCATTTTATTGATATTTAGCCATATTTTGGAGATCATGCATTGGCAATAAACCAATGCTCTCAATATATATCTATATATAATAAATTTAGAAATAATAGTTATAACTTGAGCTAGTCATAAGAAAAAATCAATAGAAGGCTAACCCGGCCCCTATGAGCATTAGTATTGATTCTATCAAAGCCAATACAAATACAAATATGATATATTTACTTAACATATTTCTGTATTAAATCAATCAAATGAAAGCATGTGAAGTTTTGAACTACAATAATTTTATTTCACTCTTTAAATATGAAAGTCTATTATTCAATCGTCAAAATATTTTTTTATAATCTTTTAAATATATATTTGTTGAATGAATAAATTGTAGATGTGTTTGTTGGTTTCATAAATTATATATTATATTATTATTTTGATGAATCTAATGTAGAAGTATTGATTTTCTATCAAACTATTACTTTTTATCAAATTTAAAAATAAATAAATAAAAGATAAAATCAATGTCAATGCTCTAGGTTTGAATTATTTAAATATTTGCTCATTGAAAAGACAAAGGAATTAATTTCACCCACATCTAGCTAGATAGTGGCCCAGGAACGACCAGCTAGGGTTAGTTCTTTAATTAATTAAATTCCATTAATTATGATCACTTCCCGGTTCTCAAGTTTAAGTGCATTATTAATTTTCTAGGAATTATATCTTGATTGTGGACTGCAGTGGCTACTACGAAAAAGTGAAATATGCGGCTTGTAATATATAATTATTTTATAAAATAGCATAAGAAGGATATGTATATATATATATATATATATATATATCATTAGGATAATATTACATATAATCTATAAAATTGAATTTTTTTTACAGTCTAAATAATAAACAAATAGAAATACTCTTATTTTAGAATAAATTTAATTAAAATATTCTTATTTATAAATTAAAAGCTCCTAAAATCTGAAAATTCATTTTATTTATCCATATAACAGGAGCATTTTAATTAGACTTGCATTACAATATTCCATAAATATGGATTGCAAGAATAATTATTTATATAATCAATGAGTTTCTACATACAATCCTCAAAAGAGGAGTGTAATGCAAAACTAGTTTAAAAAACTTTTAAGTTACAATAATTTACTTTTTAAAATAATTTTTTTTTATCCTCATTTATTAATGGATTGCAATGTAATCCTCCACTTAAGACTCAAATAAAATTCTTCATAATTATTAACACGTACTAGGATAATGTTATATTTTATATATATATATATATAGTCTTAGAGTATTGTGCAGTCCCTACGTACTCATCTTAAAAAAAAAAAAGGTGGAAGCCACCATTGGATTAGATGTGGGTTAACAACAGAAAGTTTGTTTGCTCAATTCATTGCACTACCGATTATGCAGAGGACATATCATTATATATAGATGCAAGTTATTGAGTTTTCAATGGCGGAACTACATAAGAGCAGGGGGCTGCCCCTATGATTTTGAAAATATATATTATTATGATTTAATAGGATGATCTTGACCCCTCGTCTTGTGTTGACCTTTTCTTTTAAAAATTATTTTGACCCTTCGACGATCATATAATATTGTAACAAACATTTTTTGCAACTTCTAATACTAGAATCTGTTATATTTCCCAATGCAGTGATGCTAAAAATATTTGTATTTCTTCAAAGAATGACTAGTAAAAATGGCTTCTAAAGTCAGTTATTTTTCAGTTGCAGATTTTTCAACACAATCCTGCAACTGAAAAATACTGGAATAAACTATTACTGACAGCAAAAGTGAGTATTCTGGACAAATTCTTTCTCAGAAAAAAGTGATTTTTGTTGTAGTGGATCGAGTGGCTACTATAGATAAACTTTATGAACAAATGATCAGTTGGCTTGTCTTTATCATTTACACATTTAACAAATATTTTTTTTATGTGCATCTCAAATTTATCTAATTTCTTTAAAAAAAAGTACATGAGAGACTTCACACTACAAGACTGCAAATATTTTCATTTTGCATGTGTGACACGATTACATCAATTTGTTCATATTTTCATTATCAAAAATGTGGTTATATATATATATATATATATATATATACTTACATACATATGAAGTGTACTTTAATTTCCTCTATGATCGGCAGCTATAAATATATAGATATGAATTAGTACTTGAACTATATATTATTGTAATTAAAGAAGTATCTATAATGAAACAGTAAGAAATTAATAAAGAACGTTTTTGGGCGAGAATTTTTCAGAATTTTTACATGATAATAATATATTATATCCTATTTTTAACGATAGTATTAGTATTTTTGGTTGTGAATTGTGATCTATAACACAAAATATTAAGAGATAGTAAATGTACATGATAATTAAGATGCATCACTTAAATTTAAGATTTGATTTGTAAGATTCAAATTTTAAAAGTTATCTTTTAAATCAAATCATGACATGATGTGAAGACTTTATTTATTTATATATGTGCTGATCTTCACGTCTGCTTGAAAATAGAATTTTCAATAATTCATGACAGTTATAAACAATAAAATACAACCACTTACTAGGTTTCAAATAAGTAGAGTTATGGGGCTTCTCCAGATCTCCTAATATTGGAACAATCATTATGGGCATAATGGAATTAAGTAGAGGCTGAAAACGACTTAATTTGGTATATCCTTCATTAATCAATTAAGTACTGAAATTACAAAATTGTCTCAGTTTACAAGGGCCCACAAAATACTAATTGGAAGAAATTTCATTCATTTTAATGTCACAAACAGGATCTCAATCTTTCTCCTTAATTGCACAAGATCGTAGTTTGAATTTCCCATAATATGCCAAGTTTTGGCCAAAATCTGCAGACACTGCGAGCTAGCTAGGAACTTAAAGATCAGAAGAGACAACCAAATTAATTTGCAGTGTATGCTGAAAAATGAACTTTTACTCCAAAATAAAATAATATGGGATTTGCCATTACAAGCGAATTCGCAGACTGATTTGCATACCAATGCCACTATTTTCATATTCAAAATTCAAATTTGTACCGTTTTCATTAAAATTTGACTTTTTGACAAATCATGTTGGATGAGTATATATATTGATCTCTATAATCGTTTATAACCAGATTTTTCCAAACAATATTGAAGAAGAAATATTGATAATAAGATAACCAAAACTCTCATCGCTCTCAGCTAAATATAATAAATTTTCTGAGAAAACAACCCTAATTAAGTTGGATCTTCAAGATCAACTCGATCCCAGAATTTCTTCATCTTCATGATTGACTGTTGGCGTATGATCAGCTGATGACATTCATGAACCTTAAGTACAGAGAGACAGATAAATCATGAGGAGGTGGATCAATGGGTGACAAAAGTGGATCAAGAAAACAAAGAAACTCTTGGATAATCAAATCAGTAGGCTGATAGATCCGTACAATATAATCAAGTAGTACTACTGATTCTTAATGGTTTCAACATTTTCACAATCGTCTGTCTGATTAAAAGATCAGTACTAGTTCACATATAATTAAGTTTCATAAAACCAAAACAAAACAAGAACATGTTTCGTGATGATCTGAGTCCTGAGAACGGTAAGAACATGTTAATTAATTAATCACAGATATCCACCAGAAAATCCCAATATATAAGGGCAACACTCAGAGTTTGTTGTTTTTTTTTTCTCGTCAGGGAAAAGAACAGGACCTACAAGCTGAATTCATATAATATGGTGGTAACTGATCATAAGTGATCATCAGAGTCGTGATTGGAAGAAAAGAAACTCAAGTCAGAACCCTATCATGTTTTTATGAAAGTACAAAAAGAGTACACATGAGAACGACCAAGAATTCAACTGTCATCAAGAAGAATGACTCGATCTAAACAAAAGAAACGTCCAATGCGAGGGGCCTTCAGGGCTTCAGGCACCAAACCCTAGTTTCTCACCTTGAGCCCTCAGCCCCAGTTCTCACCTCGAGAGCCTCGAAAACTTAGGAGCTGAAAACGGCTCCGTTTGAATAGTGAGATTAAATAAAAGGAATTGAGATAGTTTCTAAATAATAATAAAATTAATTATTAGTTAAAATGAGATTATTTCATTTCACCTTTATATCCAAACAGATCTGGCTGTGGCCTGCCACCTTGTGTAGCCAAAAAATATTACAGAAACCAAAACCCAGTTCCTCTCCGGCCGGCCCTTTACTCCATTCCCACAAACACACAGACGCACACGCTGCAAAACCATGGACAAGAATTTTACAGGAACAGACTGCAGAGAGAGAGAGAGTTAAAGAGAGAAAGAAAGATAGAGAGAGAGAGTTTTCGAGAGAGAGAGAGAGAGTGGGGGGATGACAGATAGAGGGTGAGCACACAGAGCTTCAAGCATGAAACCCAGCATGCAAGAAAGACCATGTGTGCTCACTCTCTTCTGTCACCTCCGCCCTTACCCCTTGAACCCTAGCCTTTGGGGGGAAACAGAAAAAAAAAAAAAAAAAAACTATTACTATAGCCTGTAATTGCACATGCAGGAGAAGCCAAAGGCCAAAACCTGCTTCATCTCTTAGAAACAAAGCTTGTATTTTTTGGTTGTGTGAAGAGATGAGGACCTGTTGGGCTTTATAAAGCATCAGAAAGTTAGAAAAGGAATGGTCGCATCATGCAGGGAATATATGTGGCCTTATCATCCATTGGTTCTGCCTAATATTTAAATATATAGTATTTTACAGGTGAGAAAAAGAAGGGAATGGAGAAAAAGTAGTCTAGAAACTTTATCTTTATTATCACTCCCCCAATATCATACATACAAATCGTAACCCCCCACACAGACTCATTTATTCATTTGCAGTTACCAATGCATATATCTTGCAATTCTAAAATCGTTAACCCCACCATTAATTAATTACCAACTATAATCTCGGATTCTCATGCGTCCTATCTCGCTGCTTTTGAATATTGACATGATTTGAATTTATCTATAAATAATAATATTTTATGAGTCTCGTTAAGAATAAGAGTGTTTATTCAGATTTTGCATTTAGGAATTGGAATTTTGAATTTAAAATTTTCTTAAAATTTTAAAATAAAAATATCAAATTTATTAAAAAATAAATACAACTTTAAAATTGGATCAAATAAAATCTGACCCAGATGAATATGTCTAATTAAAATGTATTTGAATATAAACAGTCGATTGAGATATATGTTTAAAGAGAAAAAATATTTACAATTATAAATTGTGCAATTATAATATAATTATTTTGAAAAAAATGAATAAAATACGGAATTCACATAAAAATATTTATATTTTTTATAATAGATTTCACTCTTTTTCAAAATAATTATACATCATTTACGCACTTTACGGTGATTATATGTCTCATTACTAATATTTAAATGTTGTAAGATTATATTTGCAATTTCTATTCGAAGACAACGTATCATGCCGACCTCATTTAAACAAAACAAACTACTTCGTTTAAATGAAATTAGCTCTCTTGTCGTGTGGGGGGCCTTGTTTTTAAGAGTTACACAATGAATCAAAACTATTGATTTGGAATCACCGTATGAATAGATATCACAAATGATAAATTAATTTCTTACATATCATGTCACACTATTTTCTTATTATTTATATATAATGATGATAAATGCTAAATCAAATGGCAAAGATGAAGCTTCTTGATTTTCTTTGATCACGTGTTTAGTTAGTTTTGGAAATGGGGGTGCAATTTAATTCATTCAATAATAGAAGTAGAGACAATTTAGGCCCCGCTTGGATTCAGAGATGAGATGAGTTGAGATGAGTTTAATTTATTTTTTAATATTATTATTATTTTGGAATTTGAAAAAGGTGTATTGGAATTTAAAAAAGGTGTATTGGGATTTGAAAAAGGTGTATAGGAATTTGTGTTTTGTATAAAAAATTATAAAAATATAATGATGAAATGGAAGTGAGTTGAGATGAGCTCAACTCACTTCCCAATCCAAGCAACCCAGTCAATTCAATGATAAGACTGCAATGGAATCCCAACAAGATATAGAGACTATATATACAAAAGAACTGTATGTAGCAGCTCTCTGCATAGATTGAAATGAGTTTGTACTCCGGTCATGCATGGTCCCCATGCTCTCTTCTATCTTCCATGTTAATTAATTTTTTTTTTTTTCAGAAAAACATTCAAAAACGGCCATTTTCTCGCAGAATACTAATGTGTGCTTAAATCAACCAAAACATGCAGCAAGACATGGAGGCACCGAACAAGGACGTAAGATGTCATAGAAATAGAAGCAGATACTGAATTTCATTTACTTTCTTAATTGTGTTCTTGCTGGTCCAATATCTGTAAATAACATTAGAAAATATATATCAATGTATATATATATATATATATATATATTATACACCATGTTAGGCTGTTAGAATATCATGTATTTTGTTCAAAAAACACACAGATCGATCGGCCCCCCCATGCATCAAGTCTCCAAACAAAATGCTCATTAGGAAAAAAAGAAAAAGAAAAAAAGACCTCTATATTTTTCCCACAAAAACACAGTCGCTATACTACAGTACCGATTGAGAGCTACAATCAATGAATTTCCAAATATAATCTATTTACGTTTATTTTTGTCTTGTTAGTAAAAATTTGGTTTTAAAGTTTAAAAGTGAAACTGATTTCAATTTTAGCTAAATTAATTTGCATGATTCTTGTTTGCTTGCTTTAATTCTTGTCTTGTTGGAAAAAATAACCATCATAATTTTAAATTTTAAGGTTATTAATTAAGCCTGGCTTGTGGAATTCATAATTCAATTTCGAATTAATCTCTGTTCCATATAAATTAAAAGAATAAAGAATTCTTAATCTCTGTTCATGGTTAAGTACTAACTTGTCGGGACTATAATCGTTATCATCTTTTCTTAATCTTTTAATTAACCATCTAATCAATCAGTATCAGATAAGTAGTACTTAATTCTATAAAAAATGAGAAAGACACCGAATTCTAATTTTGTGATCTTCATTTGTCATGACTTTCTAGTTTCTCTTGTTAGAATTGTACTTTTATATTTATATATATAAGGGTTAGGATAAAGGTAGGAGTGTAAGAGATTGACAAAAAAATCGACTAGATTGAACTATTCGAACTGAATTGGACCAGGTCGAAATACTCTTGATCAGTCGGTGGTCAAAGTACTCTTGATCACTCGGTTTCAATCTCATAAATCGTGATCCAAGAAAATTTGGTTTGATTTTGAGATCTATCAATTTTGGACTACATCAGATCGAATGGACCGAACTCCTATATATATATTTTAAAAATATATTTAATAATTTAATATATAATTTTTATATAGTAACTATAGAAGTTAATGATGTAATTCTTATCTAATTTATTATAATTGATCATATAAAATATTATTTTAATTAGTTAGTTACATAATTCCCATTAATAATTTACTTATTTTTAATTTAATATTTGATTTTTTTTTTAAAGAAGAAAAAAAATTGGATCAGGCCAAATTAGACTGATAGCTACCGATCAGTCTGGTCCCACAGATGTTCAGTTTGATCTGAAAAAAAATAGAATAATTCTTTTTGCAGTCCATATTTGATGGATTGCATTACAGTCCACATAGAAATGCTTACATTTTATGACTAAATGAAATGAATTTTTCATATTTTTAAAGTTTTTTATTTGTAAATAAGGGTGTTTTAATCAATTTTATTCTAGAATAGAGATTTTTCTATTTGTTTATTGCTTGGACTGTAAAGGAATCCAACTTTATCGGATTGTATGTAGCATTGCCCAAAAAAATAATAATAGATTGAAAATTTTAATCCATCACCAGCCTCCCAAATAAGACCAGATCAAACCAAATAGATTTACACTTCTAATTAAGAGTTATAAATCTAAATTTTTCATTGCCATATATATGCCATGCCATGAATATATCAAGCTGCAAAATTACAAGTTTTTAACTGTACTGAAAAATGCAAAACATCTTTGTCACATTTTTGTCGGCATTAACATGATGTTCGATCTCCAAGGCATATGAACCTGACATATCCACCGTGCTTTAGAAGAAAACAATAATTTTAATGCATGGATTCTCTCGAAATTTATTGGAAATCTATGAAGATTGGTCCATTGAGTATACCAACAAAATGGAATCATGTATCCTTTTGCAAGGAATGTCCAAGATGCCTTCATAATTTATAATATCAATATTTAACATCCGTAAATCAAGCTTAAGCTTGTAACATGGGAACTATAATGGCAGGTCCCCCCTTCCCCCTCCTCTTTCCAAAAAGATAAAGGGAAAAGGAAAATTCATGGAATTAATGACAATATTATTCATTTAAAACATAATAACACCATGCTTAATTTGACAAATCAGAGCTTGGCACCAGGCGAAACAAAGATCCAACACGGCGTTAAAGCAGCCTAAAGTATATATGCTTTTACATTAATTAATTAACAATAATGACGAAAGGAATCATTCAAATTCTTTGGACCAATCATGCAATCACACCCATTGATCATGATCTTAATGTGTGGTTTGTAGGGCGTTGTCGTGTCATGCCTTTTAAGATCTCACAAAAGTAAACATTACAAAAAAATAAAAATAAAAAATCAGTTGTTATCAATTAATTTTTTTTTTGTTAAAATAAGTCTATTTTAATTATAAATAATTATTTTTTTAGTATATAATATGTCACAAATTATCATTTTTTTTGTACTAAAATCTATAAATTAATTAATTATATGACTTTATATGATATATATATATATAATAAAAATAATTTTATATTTTAACTTATTATATCTACTCACATTAATTTATAAATTTATTTTTTTTATGATATGTCTGGCTATATGTGATCAAGATTGGACTGGCTAGTTGACATATACCACCATGAAGTTGTTAAGCAGCATACTCTATATCAATGGTGACGGGTTAACCACCTTTTGTTGACCATATTCATGCATGAAGTAGCCATATATGTGAAAGGTCTTGATTCAATAATTTATCCAGCTGATTCATAAAGCCAATCAAAGCCTGCGCGTATGGCAGCTGAAAGATGCGTGTCGTGTCAAAAGACAGGTTCCCTTCTGTATGATTGAGCAAAAGTATTACTATCTTAGTCCCTATATGTGGAACAAGATTTTTTATTTTCTTTTATCGATTTTTTTTTATAATTTATAAATAGGAGATCATAGACAAATATATGATATAATTATGATCAATATAATAAATACTGGAATTCACATTGCTTACTAGCAATCTTAAATGTTATAAATATTACTAGTTATATCATGTACTTGTGTTTCAGCTTGTTCATCAGGATCGGGTTTTGTTGGCTCAACTCTAAATTTTTTATTTTTTTATTTTTAATAATTTTGACATTTTCATTTAAGAAATTTAAAAAAATTACTCATTTTTTAAATCTGAATTCTCAAATTCAAAACTCAAATAAATAGGCTTACTTGTGTCTATATATAATTTTTCTCAAACTTATAAATTATAGAGTTTGAATCAATAATTCTTCTCAAACCCTAGTTATCAGTATAAGTCAATAGATCCAATAAAGCCAATCAAAATCGGTAGAATTAAAAGTTGAATGATAATAACATCTATATTTATAAATATTTTAATTATAAAAAAATTTCATAAAAATAAATTTATAAATTAACATGATTTAATATGATATATTAAATTATAAAATTATTTATTATTTTAAAACTGTTTATTTATATTTATTTTTCTAAATAATTATAGACATGTCATATCAAAAATCCAAACACAAGAGATGGAGTTGTACTACTCTAAATGATTGCATGATTAAGGTGCCAAACTACTATATAATCTTGACATTGAGTGAATTTATAATAGAGTTCTAATGATATTACGTGGCATGCATGGTACAAGTGAAAAAAATTTAAAAAAAAATAATAATACAAACTTTCCTATTATGGAAGTGGGGTTTATTTGTTTCATATGGGCCAGGATTTCCCCTTTCGGAAAGGAGGGATTGAGGTGGCGGGCGTGCTTCTCTTCCACACATGTTGATCATGATTCCAACTCATCGATATAGTTCCAAAGCAGATATAATACTAGTTCATGCATGTTCTAAAGGATTAATGCCACTTACAATATTGTCAATTATATGATCATAAGGCGCATTTGCACTGATTCTGCTTTTTTGAAGCACTTCTTTGAAAAATTATTTATTATTCTTTATTTATCTATCAATTATTTGATATCACATTAATAGATAAAATGATAGATATTTAGATAGATTTGGATATACTATAAAAAAATAAATATTTATGACAAATTATTTGTGATCATAATAACTATTTATGATTAAAACAGACTTATTTTAATAAAAAAATAATCATTTTAACAAAAAAATAACTAGTTAAAAATAAAAAAAAAATTCTTATAATAACAATGCGATGGAATGAAATATTTTTATATTAAAATTGAAAGTTAAATAAAAAATTATTTTTTCATATTATTATTATTTTTAGATTGAAAAAAATTAAATTATTTATTATATTTTATATAAATACTAAAAAAATTATAAATATAATAATATAAAATAAAATAAAATATTTTTACTATTCAAACGTATTCAAACGGCATGACAAATAAAGCTAAAGCTAAAGGACTTCGGATAAATCATGTCATATTGCCATGATCCAATCTTCCACCACTTTGGCATCGGATAAGGCATTAATGGCCAGGTGCAGGCGTGGACAACTTCTAGTACAGGGGCTCCAAGTGGCGTTACGGGGTCATCAGGTTTAGCTACTTGTTGGCTGGATCCCAACCGTCCGTGGATTGATGATCTGTAATGGCAATTTGCATGCCCAGAAATCTCTCTTCTTTTCATCCAAATGGCATCAAGAGATGATCTATTCAACAATGTATATATCCTCGTGTGGATCGTGCATATATCCATGCATGATCTTGTCTGATCTGCAATTAAAGGATCAGATCAGACAAGCATGTTTGGTTTAAAAAAATAATAAAAAATTATTTTCGAATTGGTATAAAAAGTATTGATTTAATAAAATGTTTATATGATATAATTTGATTTGAAAAACAAGTTTTAATTTTTAATTTTTACCAATTGATATAAATTGCGTATGTTACCTATCGGTTTAAATACTATCATATTTAAAAATAAATAAATATATATATATATTGCTAGTTATATATATTTTATTTTATTCAGGTAGGACCGCTAGTTATAAAAGTTTTTTTTTTATTCTTTTTTTTCATATTTTTTTTAATGGGTTTAAACATCTTAAAATATATATTAATACATTTAAAATCACTTTCTTAATTATCAAATAAAAAAGATTTAAAATAATAATAATTTAAAGAACAATTATTTAGAGCGATCACTTAGACGAGCATGGTATAATTTTCCATAACTCATACATGATGTACTCACGTAAATAAGCGGCTGTATATGCTACTGATTTGATGGGAAACCATAGTACTGATGCTCGTTGCCTCACCTCCATATAGGGTTGTTCATCGATCCGACTCCATAACATTGTTTCCAGCTCGTACCGCTTATAAGCACTTCCATTCCATTTTTTCCGCTACCGACTCGATAACATACTCGATTTGCTTCAGATCTAGACGATGAAGATGATTGTAAGCACTCTTACAGTTGAGAGAGTAGTGAAAAGTCTAACTATTTTGGCCAAGCTTTGTCAATGCTAACTCATCTTGAGGGATTGGGCCTTTCTAGTCATCGAAGCAGCTGGAATTTAGAGAATCCCAGAACAAGCTCTGTCGACACAAACCCATCTTGAGGGGGTTTAGGGGCTCTGGAGAAAGAAAAGACAGAGGAAGACAATATATATAGCATATGATACATCTCGAGTTGATGCGAAGTCTGCAACCACCATATCAGTTCGATTAGTCGATACCGATTGAACGACTAATGAGTCGAAAGTTTCAAATCAGGTCGAGTAGGAAAAGCGGGCGGTTCGACAAATCGGCCTTTTTACAATCCTACCTCCACATATGTCGACCAATTGTAATGAGCATATTAATGTTAGGTCAGGAATTAACACATTATTATCATCAAGTATATATATATTATATGGCTATAATATTATATAGATTACAAAAAAATATAAGTATTTATGACAAGTTATTTGTGATAAATTTGTATATATAACCAATTAAAAGTAATCAAATTCAAATCGCCATTTTAATTGCAATTAATTTGTTACGTATATAATTTTTTTGTAGTGATAACTATTTGTAATAAAAATAGATTTATTTTAATAGAAAATAGTTGATTACAAATAAATAATTTTATTATAATTACATATATATTTATATATATAAACTAGATTAACATCACTGTCTTTTAGGCCATATATTGGGAACAAATAGCATGCGTAAGTACTGATTTTATTCACAATTGATCACCACGCCCATATATAAAGTTGGAAAAGACGGTATGAACTCGAAATGGTAGTATTTGGCCAATCCTAATGACATGATTTGATGGATTCTATCATATCGACCACCTTATACATATCTATAATTTAGATTAGATCGATCTCGATATATAATGTATTGAATGCTCTACAAAAACAACAATATGTGTTTTTCTGCAAAAATTAATTTGTAATTTCTACCAGCCAAAGAAATTACTAATAACGGATAATTTGAATGTGGTTCTTGTTCTTGTTAAGAATATTTTAATTAGTGAACTTATAACATAGATCATCATAAATAATATATTATGTTGGAATATGTTGTAATATATATAAAGTTAAAGGGATGAAATGTGTGGAAATGGTTGAGAATTGAACTTGGGCCGAGATCTCGCTCGATATGTCGCTCGAGCGAGGCCGAGGCCGAGACTTCGCTCGATACTTGCTTGATATACCGCTCGAGCGAGAATCAGGCAGTGATCTCGCTAGATATTCGCTTGACATTTCGCTCGAGCACGAAATTAAATGAATGCGTCGTCTGAAGGACAGATGCGTCTCAACCAAAGAGGTACGTGAATTTACCGTTGCGATCTCGCTCGACTAGTCGCTCGAGCGAGAATCAGACCGAGATAAAGAGGTCAGACAGTAACTTCGCTCGACACCTCGCTCGAGCGAGAAACGGTAAACTTCCCTCTTTATAAATATAGTCGTGACAGATATGTCTAGGAACGATTATTCTGAATCTCCCTCTGTTTCTGTCATTTACAATAGTAACTCTAGGAATTCTACAAAATTGTTATTTGTAGAATTCAAGATTTTGTTGTATCCTGGAGACGATTTGCTAGAAACTTATTAGCAAACTCTTTGTGAGTGGGGGCAAATATCGTCTTAAAAACAGTATTATCATACACCTCAAAACCTTGAAAAATTTTCGGATTCTCTTTCCTTTCTCAAAATTTCCTAACAATTTTAAGACGATATTTGAATGGAAGGAGGTACAGATTCCGCTGCTTTCAAAGTAATGAATCAAGATTTCGTGAAGTTAGACAGATTCAATGGCTCTAACTTTACGCGTTGGCAAGACAAGATGAAATTTCTTTTGACTGCACTGAAGATCTTCTGTATTTTGGATCCAAGTTTGGAGCCAATTCCTGCATCAACTCCCGGAAGATTCTGAAACTGTCAAGGCATTGAGGAAGAAACGTAAGGAGGACGAGTTGGTCTGCAGAGGACACATTCTTAACACTCTCTCTGATTGATTATATGATTTATTCACTGCTATGAAATCACCTCTAGAAATATGGAATGCTATTGAAACGAAGTATAAGACAGAAAAAATTGGTACTGATAAATTTATCATTTTGAAGTACTTTGAATTTAAAATGGTGGATAATTTGTCTGTGCTAGACCAAATGCATGAGTTGCAAGTCTTGGTCAACAAATTTCGTGATTTGTCCATTGTCATTCCTGAATCATTTCAAGTTGGAGCAATTATTGCAAAACTCCCACCTAGTTGGAATAATTACAGGAAGAAGCTTCTGCATATGACAGAAGAACTTACTTGAGAACAAATTGGAAAGCATCTACGAATTGAAGAGGACAGTAGAATTCGTAATGACAGACATTTTGATTCTAAAGTAAACGTGAACAATGTGCAAAAGGGTGATGAAAAGAAAAAGAATTTTCTTAAGCCTAATAAGGGAAAGAAAGATGATGGCAACAGTTCAAATATTGCAAATGTAATTGAGGAAATTGTTGCGATGGTAGAAGAAATGGAGATTGGCATGATAACAGAAGTGCATCTTGCTTCGAATGCAAATAATTCTGATTGGTGGTTTGATTTCGGTGCTACAGTGCATGTGTGCAATGATAAAGCACAATTCAAGAATTATGTTGAGACTACTGATGGTGAACAAGTTCTTGTGGGGAATCACAATGCAGTCAAAGTTCATGGAAGAGGAAATGTAAAGATGCAACTTACTTCTGGAAAGAAACTAGTACTCACTAATGTTTATCATGTTCCAGAAATTAAGAAGAACCTTTTGTCTGCCAATTTACTATGTAAAAAGGGCATTAAGGCTGTCCTTGAGTCTGACAAATTAATTTTGTCTAAGAATGGTGTATTCATAGGCAAAGGATATTCTTGTGATGGGATATTCAAACTCAGTATTATTATTAATAAAGAAGTTACAAATTCTGCTTATATGCTTGATTCTTTTTCTGTGTGGCATGGTTGTTTAGCACATTTGAATTTTAAATACATGAAATACATGTCAAAGCATGGCTTGATAGATTACAAAAATGTAGTTGACTCGAAATGTGAAATTTGTATTCAAGCAAAAATGACTAAGAAACCTTTTCCTACTGCTAACAGAAATTCACAAATATTAGAACTTATTCATTCTGATATTTGTGAGTTAAATGGTATTTTAACTAGAGGAGGAAGAAGATATTTTATTACATTCATAGATGACTTCTCTAGATATACTGTTGTGTATTTAATGAAGAGTAAGGATGAGGCCTTCAACATATTCATTCGGTATAAATCAGAAGTAGAAAATCAAAAGGAAAATAAGATTAAAATTCTTAGAACAGATAGAGGTGGAGAATATTTCTTATATGAATTTTCTAGATTCTGTGAAGAGCATGAGATTATACATGAAATGACCTCACCTTATACACCACAACAAAATGGCTTGGCAGAACGGAAGAATAAGACTATTGTAGATATGGTTAATGCTATGATTCTAAGTGCCAAATTGCCTCTTAATTTGTGGGAAGAGGCATTATTGACAGCATGCCATATACATAATAGAATACCACCTAAGAAACTACAAGTCTCACCTTATGAACTCTGGAATGGAAGAAAACCAAATTGAAGTTATCTTAAAGTGTGGGGGTGTCTAGCCTTTTACAGAGTTACAAATCCAAAGAGGACTAAATTAGGACCAAGAGCATTAAAAAGTGTGTTTGTTGGATATGCTGAAAATTCCAAGGCATATAGGTTATTGGACTTAAGTTCAAATATTATTGTAGAATCAAGAGATGTTGAATTTATTGAAAATAAATTTAACAGTGATTCTGAATTAATATCAGAACCCAATCAAACTAAAAGTTCTAACTCTGACTTGAATAAATCTCTTGATAAAATTAAGAGAAAGTCTTTGGATTTGCCAAAAGAGCAAAGGAAAAGTCAGAGAATTAGAAAAGAAAAGAATTTTGATCATGATTTCGTATCAACTCTTGCCTTAGTTTTCCTTGTGGAAGGAGACTTAAATACAGTTCTTAACAAAATACCTGTTGTTCTAAACATGGAGGATAATCCAAAAAGTTTTAAAGAAGCTTTGACTTCTAGAGATGCAGCCTTTTGGAAGGAAGCAATAAATGATGAGATGGACTCAATATTATCTAATAATACTTGGATACTAGTAGATTTACCTCCAAACTCAAAGTCTATTGGCTGCAAATGGGTATTAAGAAGGAAGTACAATGTTGATGGTACTGTTCATACCTTTAAAGCAAGATTGGTTGCCAAAGGTTTTAGCCAAAAACTAGGTATAGACTATTTTGACACCTATGCTCCAGTGGCGAGAATTATATCAATTCGTGTACTTATTACTCTTGCATCTATATATGATCTACTTGTGCATCAAATGGATATAAAAACTGTCTTATTAAATAGTGAACTTGACAAGGAAGTTTACATGGAACAACCTGACGGATTTGTTCTACCAGGAAATGAAAAGAAAGTATGTAAATTAGTTAAGTCATTATATGGACTAAAACAAGCACCTAAACAATGGCATGAAAAGTTTGATTCCGTTATATTGGCTGATGGTTTCAAACACAATAGTGCTGACAAGTGCATTTATTCAAAATTCACTAAAAATATGGTGTTATTGTTTGTCTTTATGTTGATAACATGCTAATTTTTTATACTAATTTGGAAGGCATTTGTGAAACAAAGAAGTACTTGACTTCAAAGTTCAAAATGAAAGATCTTAATGAAGCAAATACCATTTTAGGTATTAAAGTGAAGAAGCATAGCGATGGTTAAGCGTTGTGTCAATCTCACTACATTGAGAAAGTGCTTCTTAAATTCAATCATTTAGGAATAAAAGAAGCTAATACACATTTTGACTCTAGTGTCAAGTTGGATAAGAATTATAAAAGAGCAGTAGCACAACTGGAGTATGCTAGTGCAATTGGTAGTATGATGTATGCTATGCATTGTATTAGACCAGATACTGCTTTTACTGTGTGCAAACTTTCAAGATACACTAGTTGTCCTGGTGTAATCCACTGGAAAGAAATTGGTAGAGTCCTTGGATATTTAAAAAGGACAATTGGTTTAGGACTCTTTTATTCGAAGTTTCCAGCGGTTCTTGAAGGATATTCTGATGCTAGTTGGATCACTAGTAATAGTGATAATAAATCCACGACAGGTTGAATATTTACCCTTGGTGGGGGTGCTGTTTCTTGGGCATCTAAGAAACAGACATGTGTCTCTCATTCCACAATAGAATAAGAGTTTATAGCCTTAGCAGCAGCAGGGAAAGAAGTAGAATGGTTTAGGAATATGATATTAGAAATAGAGTTGTGGCCACAACCTATGCCAGCTATTTCTCTGCATTGTGATAGTGAAGCGACTATGTCTAGAGCATACAATAAAGTGTATAATGGAAAGTCTAGACATATAAGTCTGAGACATGATTATGTTAGACAATTAGTAGTTGATGGGATCATAACGATTGTTTATGTGAGGTCAAGTTGTAACTTGGCAGATCCTTTTACTAAAAGTTTATCGCAAGAACTAGTAAGGATCACATCCATTGGTATGGGACTAAATCCATTTTAAGAGAATCACCAGTAATGGTAACCCAACTCTTAAGATTTTCTTAAAAGAGTTTAATGGGTAAAAACAAGTTACTGATTTGTGATTAGTAAAGCACTGCAATAACAAAGTCTCATTCAGGATGGAAAGTGCTTGACTGTTACGTTGAAGAGGATAAGTTACACTCTTAACGAAGTTCAAATTTAGAAGTGTCTTGGTAACGGAGACTTAAGAGGAACTTCGCCTATATGAATATAGAAGTGGTGCCGCTTTAACAAGAGATCTGGATTTGTCTCTTGTAAATGTTCATTAAACCAGATTGTAGCACAAGGCCATAATAGTGCTAAAAAATGTGAAATTCTATTATAAAAGGTATATTATCTTTTGTGTTTTGGTTCCGATTTTGAACGAAAAAGTTTTGGTTTAAGCCTAGGCCACCAATTACTTTTCAACCTTGAACCAATTACACTAAGGGAATGTTTAAATCGAAAGATACATTCTTTTATGAGAGATAATATCAATAATGAAACAGAACTTTAATTATATAAATTACAACCTAGTGGGGGATTGTTGGAATAGGTTGTAATATATATAAAGTTGAAGGGATGAAATGAGTGGAAATGGTTGAGAATTGAACTTGGGCCGAGATCTCGCTCGATATGTCGCTCGAGCGAGGGCGAGGCCGAGACTTCGTTCGATACTCGCTCGATATACTGCTCGAGCAAGAATCAGACAGTGATCTCGCTAGATATTTGCTCGACATTTTGCTCGAGCACGAAATTGAATGAATGTGTCGTCTAAAGGACAGATGCATCTCAATCAAAGAGGTATGTGAATTTACTGTTGCGATCTCGCTCGACTAGTCGCTCGAGCGAGAATCAGACCGAGATAAAGAGGTCAGACAGTAACTTCGCTCGACACCTCGCTCGAGCGAGAAACGGTAAACTTCCCTCTTTATAAATATAGTCGTGACAGATATGTCTAGGAACGATTATTCTGAATCTCCCTCTGTTTCTGTCATTTACAATAGTAACTCTAGGAATTTTACAAAATTGCTATTTGTAGAATTCAAGACTTTGTTGTATCCTGGAGACGATTTGCTAGAAACCTATTAGCAAACTCTTTGTAAGTGGGGGCAAATATCGTCTTAAAGACAGTATTATCATACGCCTCAAAGCCTTGAAAAATTTTCGGATTCTCTTTCCTTTATCAAAATTTCCTAACATATTATACAATTGTCAATATAAAATTTAGATAATATCTATAAAGCACATGCATTATGCGTGATCAGTAAAATGATATAATTAGCTGACTATTGCCACGTTTATAAAAACACATGATTTTAAGTCAAATATTAAGCATTAAAAACTCATGATTTTAAGTCAGATCTTAAGCATTAAAAATATAGCACGGGTCTATTTCTTTTATCTTTTTCTTTTTCTAAGCAAAGGTCTATTTCATATATAGACTCATTAAATATTTATTTAATTTTATTATTTTATAACGAGCAAAATCGATATTCGAGTAATCTATATCTTATTATCTCTATTCCAAATTAATTTTTAACTCTACGCATTTTATGAGAATAATCTCATTCATCTCATCATTGGGAGTTTTTTATAGAATAAATATTGAATGTGAAAGACCAAACTATTGCACTAATTTCTTCAATGGCTATATATATATATATATATATATGCTCTCTCTACCAAATTTCTACATGGCTTAACACGTGATCGAGACTTTGATACCTGAACTAATCCACAAGACGGAGGATTGTCCCTCTCTCTCCTTAAAGTTGAGTTTTAGAATTTGAAGTGCCGTTGTTTTTTCGACAGTCAGCTCTATCTCACGGGGGTGGAGATCTTAGTGCTTTTAGTGCCCTCTTGCCTTTATCCTTTTTTCATAACAAAGATAGAGGAAGATCTCACAAAACGGTGGGAATGATTACACCTATCTAGTGAGGAAACCTCAATCATTCAGATTCAATTTGAAGGCCCAAAGGATGGATCACTAAAAGGGAAGTTATGTATAGTATATAAAGTTCTTATCGAAAAAGGGATCAATAATGAAGCTTTTAGATCTATGATAGCCCAGATTTGGAGGCTTATGGGTTGGGTTCGTTTTAAAGACCTAAAAGATCAATGCTTTCTGATATAGTTCCAACTTATCGAAGATAAGAACAAAATTTTAAGTGGATGCTCATGGAGTTTTAACAGGAATCTACTCACCTTACAGGAGGTAGATGAATCTGTTTATATTAACGAGTTGCAATTCCTCTTTGAACCATTTTGGGTCCAGTGCCATAACCTCCCTCTAGCCGTCATGGATGAGGATATAGGAGGAAAGATCGGGGCCTCCATTGGAAATGTGATTTGCGAACACCGAATTTGATGGGTTAGCTTGGGGCATGTGTCTAAGAATTAGGATTGCAATAGATTTACACAAACCACTGCTAAAAGGGAAATGGGTTGAATTTGAATAGAAGAAGTATTGGATTTCTTTGAAGTATGAGAGGTTACCAAACTTTTCCTTTCATTATGGGATTCTCTTCCACCAAGGTACCTCCTACACAAGACTTAGATTCGAGCAACAATTGGACCAAAAAGAGGCACCCCCTTTCGGGGCTTTGGCTCAGGATACAATCAATAAACATCTCACTTTTTGCTTGGCGTAAATATGGCAGAGTCCCAGAACAAAGGAGTTCACAAAAGATGCAGGAAGACGGGAGGGGTCAGAAGTAGGAAGCCAGTAAAGGGGAGGATAACAAGAGTGCCCAAAGGAAGGGTCAAAAGGAGAAGTTAGGAAGGAAGAAGTTGTTGAAACTAAAGTCAATGTTGTCAAATGTATCCCTCCAAAACTCCCATCTCATGGGGACACTGCCACAAATGCCAGCCCAAAAGGTACCTTCGAGGACTTTTATCACGGGGATTCCCCAACCACAAAGACTTAGAGAGACCTACCAACCTCCCAACGACCATGAATTATTGATAGCAAGAGAATCTAGCAGCTTTATGGATTTGGATCTAGGCAGCACTAAGGGAATCGATACTATTTTTCCCATGGGGCTAAGTATCACTAATGTCAACCGGAATAAAAAAAAAAATTAATGGAGGGATACTAGAGGATAGGGGATTCAGATTCACCTCACCCTCACTCACCTATAACAGATCCCTTAACACATGTTAGTGGGGTCCTTGAGTTGTCAAATGGTGGAAAACAGAAGGAAGGCATATATGAAGAAAGGAGTCAATTCTGTTCTAGCTGAGATCACCAATATTCATAAACAGAAAGCCAAACAGAGGGGGGGGTCATGATTGGTATCAAAGAAGATTCTTTGCAAATAAAAAAATTGAAAACAGGTGAAGACCTGAGCAAACAACAAGAACAAGTGACAGGTGCTAGTTTCCAACACTGCCACAAAATATGAATATCCTTACATGAAATTGCTGAGAGCTTAAGAGCTCTCGGATAATTCAAATCCTTAGGAAACTCACTAAGGAAAAGTCTCCCAACTTATTTTTCCTTATGGAAATTAAGTGTAATAAGAAAAGGATGGAAGAAATTAGGAGAACGTTACACTTTAAGGGTTGTTTTGCAATGGACAGCTTGGGATCAAGTTGGGGCATTGCCATTTTTTGGAGAGATGATTGGAACATCAGTCTCCTCGACTACACTAGATGGCATGTAACGGTCACAATTCAGGAAGGGGTGGACAACACTTCTTGGCAGTTTACAAGATTCTACGGCCATCATCCTGAAACTGGTAAAAGGTGGAGCGATTGAGACCTTCTAAAGAGGCTTAAATCCCCCCAGTTTACTTCTTGGCTTGTAGTAGGTGACTTTAATGAAATCCTTAACCAGAGGAAAATATTTGGGGGAGCAAGCAGACCATACAAACATATAGAAAAATCCAGGTTGGCTTTAGAGCATTGTGGTCTTCCTGAGATGCACTATAATGGCCCTAACTTTACATGGTCAAACAATAGACATGGCAAAGACTTCACAAAAGAAAAAATTGACAGAGCGATGGCCAATATTGAGTGATTTGACAAGTTTACCTCTGCCTCATGCACAATTTTAGCAATTGTGAGATCTTACCATTCTCCACTCCATATTTGTAATTAGAGAACCAACACCAAAGGACACATGAGGCATCATGTTTTCAGATATGAAGCTGCTTGGGAGTTAGAAAAGGGATGTGATGGAGTAGTGAAACAGGCTTGGAGTAAAGTGGTGCTAAATAACAACATAGTTGGTTACATGTAGACCAACCTAGAACTTTGTCAGAAGGGTTTTATCTCTTGGAACCAACAAATGAGAAAGCAGGAAAATCAAAACCCAGCCTAAAGTTTTGAAAAGCTCTACTACCTTTAGGACACGGGTGAGGGTAATCATCTACAACAACAACACTACAAAAAAAGGTAAAAATCTCCCTGGTCGAGGAAGACCTGAGATGGAGACAGCGGGTTAAGCAGCATTGGTTACAAAGGGAGACAAAAACATTCAGTTCTTCCACAAACAAGCAAGCCAAATGAGGAAAACCAATGCAATTTTCACTCTCACTGACTCCAATGGCCAAACAGTCACACACCCAGAGGACATTGGAGACACTTTTACAAGTTTTTTCTTCTCCCTGTTAACAATCTTTGATCTTGTTAACATATCTATTTGTTTGGATTCTTTAAAGTCAAAAATAAATCCTGAAATGGTGGAGATTCTGTTGAACCCATTCAGTGAGGATGAAATTAAAATTTTCATATTCCAAATAAATCCATTGGGGTCCTTTGGCCCCGATGGGTTCCCAACTCAATTTTGCCAAAAAAACTAGGGTACTGTGGGGTCAGAAGTCACCAACTTTGCTCTACAAGTTCTGAACAATGGCTTCTCTCTTAGAGAAGTAAATGACACATTCATATGTCTCATCCTAAAAACATTGTTAGGGTTTAGACCCATCAGTTTGTGCAATATGTTTTATAAAATATTCCCCAAAATACTAGCCAATCGATTGAAAAATCATACTCCCTCAACTTATTTTGGTAAACAAAAGTACCTTCGTGCCTGGCAGGCTCATTTTTTATAACACTTTGGTGGCATACGAGGTACTACACTCCATGTCCTCTAGATTGAAAGAAAGGAAAGAATTTATGGCCTTAAAATTGGATATGAACAAGGCCTACGATAGAGTGGAGTGGGCTTTTATTCAAGCGATTATGGAAAAGATTGGATTCCCACCTCTATGGACTGAGTTATTCCAAAGGTGCATTAGCTTAGTATCCTATTCAATACTAGTAAATGGTAACCTTCAACCAGCCTTTACTCCTTCTAGAGGTATCCATCAAGGGGACCCCATGTCCCCCTACATTTTCATACTAGTAGCTGAGACCCTCTCAACACTCTTAAATGAAGAAGGAGCTAAAGGGGAAATCACTAGTGCCCCTATTGGTAGAAGTCCAATAAAGGTCAATCATTTTTTCTTCGTAGATGATCGTCTACTTTTCTATCAAGCATCCCCTGCTGAGCTATGCACTTTGATGGGTATACTGAACCTCTATGAACGGGCATCAGGCCAAATGCTAAACAAAGACAAGCTAGCTGTCTTCTTCAGTAAAAACACAAAGGCTGATGTACAGGCACAATTACTAAGAACAACAGGTTTCAAATATGTTGGGACTATGGAGAAATATTTGGGGTTACTAGCCATGCTAGGAAGAGGTAAAGTTGTTGTCTTCCACTCTCTAATTGATAGGACCTGGTTTAGAGTTGTCAATTGGAATACAAAACACATCTTAGTGGTTGGCAAAGAGTTGTCCTCCAAGCTATTCTTACTTACTTTATGAGTATTTTCCTCCTCCCTACTCCATTACTAATAAGCCAAATCAACTTATTAAGAAATTTTAGTGGGAATATAACAAGAATTTATAAAAAAAACTCAATGGATATAATGGGACCAACTCAGCCTAATGGGGGCCTTGACTTTAGGGATTTCAAGAGATTTAATTATGCAATCCTTGCCAAACAAATTAGGAGAATGGTCCAAGATCCTTCCTCCCTTGTCTCCCAAGTACTCCAGCAAAAATATTTTCCTACTATCGATCTATTGGAGTCAAACTTAGGCTAGGGCCCTTCTTTTGCATGGAGGAGCATTCACACAGAAATATCTCTCTTCAAATCAGGTATCATGTGGAGAGTAGGTGATGGAAGAAGCGTTAACATCCGAATTGGGAAATAGATACGAGGCTTACCCTTTTCTCAAGTGTTTTCCCATAAATAGGTGGACTGTTGGTGTGAAAATGTGTGTGACCTCATTGACCCCCAATTCAAAAGATGGAATGATAGCCTGCTCACATAGATGTTTTTAGATATTGAGATAAAAACCATTAAATCAACTCCTATTAGTTTTGGTGGTAGGGACGATAAACTTGTCTAGAAACATACTTTGAATGGACAATATACAGTTAAAAGTGGGTATCATCACCAGAGGAACATTGAGAAGGACCTAGAGGAAGAATCTTCAAGCAAAATGAATTACACTAATATTTGGAAAAGCATTTGAAAAATTAGGATAGCTATTGTGATAAAGCTGTTTATTTGGAGGGCATGTAGTGAGACCTTGCCAACTCTTGCAAACCTAAAAAGAAGAAAATTTTTGGTAGAAAGTCAATGTCCTAACTGTATCTTTGAAACTGAGACCTCTAACCATATATCATGGGGGTGTGTAGCAACAAAATATGTTTGAAACCAGAGTTGTATAAAAATTAGAAAAAATGTTTATCCATAATGATCTTTTTATTCACACTTGGTCAATTCTTGTTCAGAAACTGGAGCAATATGAACTAAAGGATGCAGCAGTCACACTGAGAGCTTTGTGGACAAGAAGAAATTATGTCATTTTAAACAAGGTTTTTTCTCCTCCTGCATCATTGCTACAAAAAGTTAGAAGTGACTTGAAAGCATACCAAGATGTCAACACAGCAGCTCAGGCGACTCACTAGGCTAGACAAAGGACACACTTATGGAGAAAACCCAAGGTTGGCTCGTACAAAGCCAACTAGGATGCGGCAACAAGTGCAGAACAAAGGATGTTAGGAGTGGGTGTCCTTATCAGGGATCATCAAGGTTTTGTTGGAGCCCTAAGATCAAACAAAAATTTTACAGGGAATGCCTTTGATGCAGAGCCATATGGACTCCTAATCACAACATTTTTTTGCAAAGAGCTTGGACTCAAGGAGGTATCTCTTGAGGGAGACTCCAAACTTGTTATCAACCAGCTGAATCACCATGTACCAAATTGGAGTATAGGAGGTCTTTTGATTGAAGATGCAAATGAGTGCCTCATAGGTCACAACGATTGGAAAGCTCACCACGCCTTTCACGAGGCAAATCAAGTAGCCCACATATTTACTAAATTTGCACTTACTTTATCAGAGGATGTATATGATATTGAAGAATGCCCCATGATAATGCCCAAAGAATAACGCGATAATTGTAGTTCAGCTTTAGGGTGTCAATTCCACAGAGAGACAATTAAAAAAATAGTAGAATAGCAAAGAAACTAAAAAAAATATTAAATGATTAATGAGAAAATAAAAATTGAATTAAAATTAAAATTAAAATTAAACAAAGTAATTAACGGAAAAAGTAATCAAAGTTGACAAACAGTAGAGTGTCGAAAATTCCTTGCACATATCTGGTATTTTAATTATTCTTAATTCATTGATAACTCAATTGAGAATTCAATTCCGTAATTTTCAATCAGAAAATATAGAATTACAAACCAAAAGTTAAATCAAATATAACTCTTCGAAAATCATTCATCGCTATTAAGTCACGCACATTGACATCCACATTGAGGAAATCCAACGACGACAATATACCCAAGGAGCGATATTGCAGTAGAGAATTAAATCAATATAAATAATCAACAGATCCAAACATAATCAAATAACTAATTCATTCAATAGAAAAAGCATGACTGAATTTATAAATGAAATAAATTCCAAAATTATTCTGAAAAGAAAATACTAACAATATTTTGAGAATAATAAAACAAAAAGTTTTAATAATTGCAAATCAAATATATAAATTAAAAATAAATTAAAAATATCATCTAGTGTGCAAGTTCATCCCTAACCCTACTTGAAAATTTAGTTATTCATGTACATGATGGACAACAAAAATTTCAAGGAAAAGAAGCAGCCGCCGGCTATTGAGAAGAAACTTCGTTCACGTCCATGCGGCTCTCGTTCGTGTACGCAGCTGTCCCTGCAAGTCTGGTTTTATATATATATCACCGCCGTTCTTAATTCCGTGTATATATATATTTCTTCCTTTATGCTTGTACGTCGAGTCCTCATTCAAGTAGAATTACTGTGTGTTTGTGGGCCATCGTTTGAATTAAAGTGTGGCCTTTTTCTTTGCTCAAGCCCAACCGAATTATATGAAGACGAATCAAGTGAGCTCATTGCCGTCTATCCTTAAGTCCATATATATATATATGTATGTATGTATGTATGCCTCCAGGAAATTATATGTTGCCGTGTGTTCCATTGATGGATTATGGACAGACGTGTGAAGTTTGACTTAAAGTTGGGTAAGCATATGATAGGCCTTGAGATTTTGATAAAGTGTGGCCCATAAGCAAACCATCACTCACCTATCAAGAAATAAATAAAAAAATAAAAAAAAAATAAAAGAAGACAAATAATACTTAAAAATATTTCAATGTAAATAGAAATCTAATCCAATAAAATAAGTGAAATATAATTATTTATATTCTCATTCTTTACAATTTAATCAAATATTAGGGTATTTAGAGTGCACTTTCAGGCACTCATCACCCCACTTGCATTCAATCTATTGTAATCTCTGACTTGATTTTTATGGAATGAATGAAATCTATTTCCATTTCAAAAAAAAAAAAAAAACTGATCTTGGCATGTCCAAACTCTTTCAAATCCAACAACAATTAATTATATATATGAGCACCCACATTATATCTTGGCATGTCCAGACTCTTTCAAATCCAACAGCTATTCAAATCCAAATGCGCCCAATGCTCAAATAATGAGGGATGTTTTGAAGTTTTATCCTAAAACACCCCCACATTCAATTCTTTATTTTGAGGGGCTCTTTGAAATGTGCTACCCTAGCCTCTCATAGGAGGGGCTATTATTCATCCTTATATCACTATTAATCTATTTATTTATTATGTTTGATTGGAAAAAAGTATTATGATGTGAAATAAAATAGTACAAAAATAAATAAAGAAACTGTGACGTACTCAATTTACGTTTAGATTTTAACGTAAACTGAAGAGTCAGAATGGGTAGCACTAGGCTACATACCCCCTTACGTGTCGAAAATTTTATATATGCACCTAAGTTTACTAATATATATGATGTATTTCGCAGCAGAATAGAGTCTATATCCATAGTTATGCAAAGAGATCTAGTTCTTACATAAGTAAATCACATGTTAGAAGTAAAATCATAACTTTCAAAACTTCGAATTTACAATAATATAATGTATCAAATATTTGCATAACCCAGTTAATTTCTCAAAACGCATAATATAATCATTTGCTGTCTTGAAATCTTGGTATCTCACTTGGTCACGTACATGAGAGACCATCCCATCAAGTAATGAGTAATTTGTAAGACCCTCAAGGTATTTCAGAATCTCTTGTAACGTCTAAATCTCATGACAATTTACCTATTCTTACAACATCATCTTATCATCCCATACGAAATGATAGATAAGATTAAAAGAGTGAGATTTCTAAAAAATTCTCAGTAAATACACAAATAACTTAACAAGAGCATTATCAGAGTATATCAATAACATAAAATAACATATATCATGATAAATTAATTTAACACATGATTCATGAATGCCTTATGCATGACTCAGGTACAATTTTCACATAAACTCATGTCTTTACATGAAAACTTATATGATTATGGGTACACGATCTTTCGTAACATGTAATGATTTTTTTTTTCAAAATTCTTATCTTATTCATATCTTTTCTTAAATTTTATCATTGTTTTTGAATCTCGTCGGGCGTTACATATCGCCGTTCGCATCGGGTTCTCCACTATTATTACTCGTGGTTGGGCCATATCCACTATTATTACTCATGGTTGGGCTATATATATTATTATTACCCTTAGTTGAGGCCATATCATATCTACTATTATTACTCGTGGTTGGGCCATATCCACTATTATTACCCGTGGTTGGAGCTATATCATATCTATTATTATTACCCGTGGTTGGACCATATCATATGCACTATTATTATCCATGGTTGGGTCATACCCACTATTATTACCCGTGGTTGGGGCCATATCATATCCACTATTATTACCCGTGGTTGGGTCATATCCACTATTATTTCCCGTAGTTGTGCCATATCATATCCACTATTATTACTTGTGGTTGGGCCATATCCACTATTATTACTTGTGATTGGAGCCATATCATATCCATTATTATTACTCATAGTTGGGCCATATTATATTCTCGTCAATTGTCTTGGTGTTACGTATTGTCGTCCCCGTCGTGACGAGTCTTATCATATTAGTCATACGAGCATTACGTATCGTCATCTCCGTCATAACACAGCTTCTTATCATACAACGGACATTAAGTATCGCCATCCCCATGACTTTAGTTTTATCATGTTTTTAATAACTTTTCTTATCGTATTTTCTTTAAAACAGACGTCATGACTTATAACGACCTATATATGTGACGAAATGTAACATGATCATAACCTTAAACTTTTGACATGCATATTTCATGTCTTTATGAACCTTATGACATGTAGAAACATATCACAATAATATACATCGTGTGTATATGCATTTACGTCATATTATCTCGTAACGTCAAAACATAACAAATAATGTTCAATAAATTAAATAAATATCCCCAAACCATGGCTGGCCGAGCCCTATAGGGATTCAATCCTTATTTTTATTTTATTCAAATCAAGCTAAACTCCTTATTTACAAAATACCAAATTTTCCTTAATTTTCCAAAAATAAATTCAAGCTTAACTATGTTGTTTTCTTAATTATTTCTTTGATAATTTATAGCATGGTGATTTTTGAAAATTTTTCAAGTAAACTAGAGTTTTTAAACTCATCATAATCATTAAAATTTCATCCAAATAATTAAAAATCAATTGAATAAAATTAAAACCAAAAATTCATCAAAAACCCTATTAAGGCCGAAATGCACTAAGATTATTATTATTATTATTTTTTTGTCAAACCAAAGTTTCTTATTTTCACATAAACTTCTTCATGTATCAAAATAGAACATATTTCTAGATTCTTACAATTTTTCTTAGCATTTTTACATAATAATAACTAATCCAAAATATAATAAATTTCATTTCAACACATAAGCAAAGTATAAGATCAAATAAGTAACAAACATGATCTAGCCTTCAGTTAAATTATTTTATGCCAAAATTAAGTTAAATAGTGTACTTACCAATTTCTCCTAAACTTGGTTTGATGCTTGAAGTAGATTTTGTGCAAATTCTCCTCCAATGCTCTTAGCTGGCGCTCTTTTGGTATTTTGGTGAAGTGAGTGGGTTTAAGTGGATTTTCTTAGTTATTTTCTTACTATGGCCGACTGATATCTCTAAAGGGGAAAGAGGAGAAGCCAACACACCTATTTATATACATAGGAGGTGACACAAGCACAGAGAAAAGCCTTGAGCATTTCGGCAACCACACTTGGCCGAATGGGTGATGTGTCCCCTATCCTTGTGGCTTCATGATCACCTCTATTCCTATGGTGATTTGCTACTATTTTCATCCAATTGCTAAGCTTAATCCAACTATAAGATAATCTTGATCAATGGCTTAAAGAAAACCAACTCATGTGGGGTGAAGACAAATTAGCATGATGTGTGATCTTAAGAGATGCAAATCTGTTCGTTGAACCTTTCAAGGGGCACACGGTAGACCATGGGGCTTTATCCCTCTTGCCATTTGTTTAGTCACTCATTGGTACACTTGGGATGTTTTGGAAGTATTTTCCCAAGGCTTGGTAGGCTATTGGTTAGTAACAAAGGAGTAATTGGTTGATTTGATTAGTTCTAAACCAATCAGATTTTACACTTAATTCTTCTATGGTTCTTGACTAACTACCTTTCTAGAAAGTATTTCTCCACATGCCAAAGACCTCCTTACACATGTCAAGATGATAAAAATGAAGAGAACCAATAAAATTTTGGCCTTAATAGTAAGGCGGTGTCACTTTTCATTTTTGGACGGTAGTTTTCATCTATTTCAGGTTCGTCCACTTCCAGCCCAAATAAGTTCTTGATCCAATCCGATTCTCTAAAAACTCAAAACATTAAAGTTTTAGATAATCCTTTTGGTGTTCTATAAGATTTTGAATCACCTAATTCTGGGATCATATGAGAGAGATATACTCATTTTACCAAAACTGGTTGGAGTAACCCAAGAGCCAAATTCAAACTTCACATATGTTTTCTTTCTTCCAATTCTAATTTTCTCAATTTTCCTCTTGATCTTTTAAAAAATAATTTTCCTCTAAATTCAAGCCAAAATCTTCTAGCTAACACCTTGCTCAATTTCCAAAATTGACCACAATTCACCATATTTCATCCAATAACTTAAGTGTCTCTACTTTGATTCTAAAACCTATATACCATATGTTTCTAAAAGGTTCTATAAAATATTAAAAAGACTTCTAAAATAAATATATATCCTAAGGAAGCCTTTTAAAAAGAAGGGTTATTACAAAAATAATAGAATAATATTATTTTAATAGATGAGAAAAAAATATAGAGAATGTGATGTAGGAGATTTTTTAAAGATGAGTAAAATTTGAAAAAACAATTTATAGGATGTGAGATTTTTAATTAAAATTTGAGAAAAATTTTGGGAATTCGGATGTGGATGCTCCAAAGATATATATAATACATTAATGAAAAATAATTTCTACAAATTTTATGGTTTATATACAAATTATGTATATTCTTATTAGAAAAAACAGATTAATTGATAATATTCATATAAAAATATTTTTAAGAATAGATTTAACTTTTTTTTTTTTTAAACGTGAAATTATTTAAACATTATAAAATCACAATGCCATATAATCTAGAATTAGTCCAAATTAATTAGCAAGGAAACCCCATAATCCTTAAATTCACATTATTTTTCTTCTTTTCCCCGATGGCCTCGTAAATCTGTCATTAAAAAAATAAAAAACAAAAAAAAAAGGGAAAACGTTTCGTCGTGTAAACAAATGACAGGAAAAAAAAAAAAAAATACCCGATCGATTTAGCAAAATAAGACAGAGAGAAATTGGCCATGGCCACGACAGTCATCATGGAACGTTAAAGCAAAGAGCTGACTGCATGGAAAGTTAAAAGCAAAGAGCCGAAAAGTTTGACATTCCAAAATTGGATAGACATGATAATTATCGGCCAAAAAAGTACCGACTGCGTGTATGAACCATGTAAGTACGTATTTTCTTTCCCTAAGAAAATGGTGGGTGTGGGAGAGTTTGAATCATGTGAATACGTTTTTTTTTTTTTACCTTTCCCTAAGAATTTTTACCTTTCCCTAAGAAAATGGTAGGTGGGAGCATAGCAGTGTAGTTACTATTTTTATGCGTAATTATAAGAGTTCTTTTTTACTGTAAAATATATGATTTGAGTTATAACTATTGCTCAATAGATGAGCGCTCAGCCCGTCATCACAATATCATAAAAATATTTGCTAGTTAAAAATTCATCTTAAAATTCAGATGTCAGACTCTACTCTTATAAATAGTTTCAACTTATATTCTGCTCAAACTCTAGATTTTAAGATCATGAAATACTAGTTCTACTTAAGCTTGTTCATTTGGGTCGAGCAAAATTTGACTCTTTTTTTATAATAATTTTGATATTTTTATTTAAGAGGTTCAAAAAATTTTAGATCTAGAATTCGAATTCCTAAATTCAAAACTCAGATGAATATGCCTAATTCTACCAACTTAATTAACATCTCAAAAGGATGTATGTACATATTTTAATGACATAACCACATCATTTTGATGACTTTCTTTTTAACTATAAAATAATAGAAGGAAACAATATTTCTCATCACCAAAATTAAAAAAGTAACTTAATGTGATTATAGATAATAAAATTCAGAACCGAAAACAATATTTCTCGTCGCCAAAACCCACCAAGTATTAAAATTAGGGAAAAGAAAAAACAATAGATACCAAAAACTTTCCTTAGACTCGTTAAATTAAATTATTCCATCTTATCTTATCATTATAGTTTTTTTAAATCTTCACACAAAATCTAATTTTCATTCTCAAAATAATATTATTAAAAAATATTTCAAATTTCATCTTAATTCATTTTATTCCATCTTATTTCAACTTACTATTTAAATGACACCTAAATTATTATTCATAGAGAGCTAGGAGACAGTAAAATATAGGAGCAACAAAGTGATCCATCTATCTATAATCTATCTATCTATCTATGTTTCGCAACATTGCACCAACACGACCAAGAACAACCTCTGCATTCCTGTTTTACCTTGAATAACAACAAAAACAGATTGATTTCTGCATATGGGCCAAGAGTGGAGCAACACTCGGGCCTAGATTAAGGCCCAAGTAAGGGTCAAAGGAATAGAGGAGAGATGGGCCATTGATGAGTATGACCCAAGAGAAACCACCTGTTGACTGGGTGGCCCGTACAGTATACTCTACTCCTACCGTGCGCCCATCATTATTATGCAATAATAGAAGGAAAATGTTATTAATCCCAATTTTGAGATTTTGATGGGTTCCACTCTTCTTCTTCTTTTTTTTTTAGTTTTTTTTAATTTCATAATTAAGTAAATATTATTAATTAATATTATGATTTTTTTTTAATTTTTCAAAAATATTTTAAAATATTAAAAAAAACATGAAAATAAAAATTACCATTCGAAATTTTATAACGAGATCTCAAATCGAGACCAGTACCATCACTCATAATAGAAAGTGATTTAAAAAGAAAGATAGTGTGGGTGTAGACTGTGAAGGCAAAACGTCCCGTCCGGTTTGAAGATAGGATCACGCTAAGTCACCGATTAGAACGCGTTGTAATTTATTTTTTAATATATATATTCTTTATCTCTTAAATTAAAAAAAAAAATCATAATAGTACTTCTTTAATTATTAAATCGAAAAAACAACACAGCCGAAACCCATTATCGAGACAGTGTCTCGGGATCCTAGTGTTTTCCTTCAAGATATCTTCGAATTTATGTTAAATTTGTAATTTTTTAACTAATAATTTGTATTCAAAAAATAAAAAATAAACTCAAGATGAATAACTCGATTTTGGGTTAAGATCGAGCTTAAATTAGGAGCTTAGCCCACTGAATTGAGATTAAATAAAATAAATTAAGGTCCTCTTTATTTTTAAAAATAAGATGAGATACGATGAGATAAAAGTTAAAAAAAAATTATTGTAATATATTTTTTTAATATTAATTTTGTTTTGAGATTTGAAAAAGTGATTTTGAAATTTAAAAAAGTTAAAATCTTATTATATTTTATATGTGCATTTGAAAAAATATAATAATGAAAAAAAAAGAATTATGAAATTTTGATTTTATCTCTTAGAACAGATCAGGTTTAAGTTTCAAATTCGAATTTGAATATTTTGAACTGAATCTAAATCAATTTGAATTTACCATCAAGATTGTAGTTATACTGATACGAATTGATATTTTATAGCCAAGTTCAAATAAGATGTAAGTTGAAACTATTTGCGGTAGTAATGTTTGAACCAAGAGTTTATATATGGGACGTACTTTAGACCAACTGATATTTTGGGGGACTGGGGTGACGGACTTGCCATTTCGAACAGTAACTATGACTCAAATTGAATATTTTATAATGAGGAGGAGATCTTATAATCACGTCCAAAAAAGATAGCTACGATCACTCTCATTTTTATTTTTCTCAAAAACATAAAAAATAAAAAAGTCTAGTTAAGCTTTACAATTCAAAGACCGTTTGGATGATTACAGCCCTACTACCACAAAAACTCAATCATTGTAGCATCTCATGCGAACCATAAAATCTTAATACATCTCTTGTAAGAATAGCACAAAGACTTCGCTTTCAGCATTGCCATTCTTTTTTCATAAGTCTAGTTGAAGGTATAATAAGGTGTCACGAATGAAGAAACCCACATCTAGATAAGTAATATTATTATTTTCATCCCTTTAAATCCCTTCCATTATATACTTTGGATAATATGCTAACAAATATAAGAAAAATTAAAAAAAAAAAATCAAAAATGAATTTCTAACTTTACTTCATCTTGATATAGCACCTCATTTATTTATTTTTTAAATGAAATGATATTTTAGCATTAATTAATTTAAAAAATTGTTGTAAAAAGTTAAAAACTTATATTAGATATAATTATAATTTGTACAAACACCACATGCTCATTTTGAGAAGAGTATGCTCATTTATTTTTTCATATAAATTCTATAGTTACTCATTTTTTAAAAGTAAGTATGTGAAGATTATACATTCTATAATTGGAAATACTGTTTCTCATAAAAAAAATAATTTTATAATAATAAATTTTAATTTTTTTTAATAGTACAACACTTATAATAATTATATTTAATATTATTAAAATAGTAATGTTATTCGTTATTATTTTTTTCATTATTTTTTTATTATCTCATCATATAATATTACATAATTAAAAATTATTTATTATATTTTATTTATAAATTTATTATTTAATACAACATTATAAAATAATAATAAATACATTTTTTCTTATTAAAATGTATCGTTGTCTCCATCAAACGGCGGCTAAACAAATGAAGACGAAGGAGGGGCAAAATCGACAATTGAAAAAAAAACCAAAAGGCATCGCAAAATCCCTTAACATTCCCCCCCGAATCTCAACCCTTGTTCATAGTCTCTCCCAGCTCTATCTCAGTGGTTGGTTGTTTTCCCTTCAACTCCTCCAATCAACGATCCGACGAGTTTGGGGAAGCCCTAACCTTAAAATCTCTCTCACAGAAACGCAACCTTTCTCTTCCTCGAGCTCTCTTTATCGCTTTCAGGTGTTCTCTTGCTTTTCTTCTCTGTTAATTTTTCGCTTGTACGCTCTATTTTTATTTTCTCTGCTGGCTTTTGCTTATATATTTCTTGTTTCGATAGTTTTCTTCATATATTTCTGTTTGTTGTTAGTGGATCGATTATTTGTTGGGCTTTTGATTGATTTCCGAGGAAAGGAGATTATATATCAATACATGAGAAAACACGAACAACTAAGTAAATTTGAATTAGTATTTTTCTGTCTTCTTTTAATATCAGTTGTCTCTTCTCCAATTTTCTGTATCAGTTCTATGATACCCATGTTTAGATTGATTTGTTTAGCTTGAAGTCTCGAAATAAGGACATATTTAATGTATTTAACTGCGGTTTTACACTTTTATGGAGCAGTTGGTTATACGCTTTCCCCATAGTGTGATCTTAAAGTATCTTATGCTGTGAGATCAGTTATTGCTTTGTTCATCTAATATGCTCTGATGGGTTAACTGGATTGTTTGATTCATTTGTGATAACTTATTCCTGTTTCTTTCTGTGAATACGATGCTTCACATTAGAAGTAAATTATAGACAGAGATTCCGATCATATGGTGATTATTTCTTGGCACACTTTTTTTTTTTAATGATGGGGAACCACTCCATGACAGAGCCCTTAGGACTCACCCATGGAGCCTAAACCCCCAGGGAGACTAGCACAGCAAGCCAACGCCATGGACTCCTACTTAAATCGCAGTTTGATCTCAGGGGGAATCAAACCTGTGATTTGTGGCTTATGCACACAAGTTTGCCCTTACCCTTTCAATTTCTCAACCCAACCAACTTAGATTTGCCTTTATCTGAACTTTGTATCATGCAACACCCCTGAATAATTTCAATTAAGAGAAAGTTTGGGCTTGTCTAATCATGTTCCCCCCTGCGCTCCAATTGGAGTAATCTTCATTAACAAAAAAAGGTTATCCAAACCTGGTGAACCTATTGGTGTTGTGTCTGAGACACTCAAAGGTCTAACTTGCAGGCTTCCATCATGATATAATCTTTAGCGAGAACAGAACTGGGTAGAATGAATGAGCACCGGTTCAGTGTAAATGTGGTACTCTTTTAGCTGCTCATACCTGACTATGTTCTTATGCACCAGTTTAATATGTGCCGAGTTCATCTTTGCAATTGGCTTGGCTCTATGAGACAGAGAAGTAATAAGCTCTGTGGATTTGTGGATGTGAAACCTTTATTCAGTATTTGGTATTTTTGCTTGGAGGAATAGGAAGGCTAGGAACCCTTTGTTTTTTCGATAAGTAGGAAGGCTAGGAACCCTAGCCGAATTATATAGAAATCTGTTGTTTTTTTGGTTGGAAGTTGTGTTCATTAGTGCGAGGGTTCAGAAATTTTTTTTGTCATTCTATTTGATTCTTTTTACCTCTAAAAGATCCTCGGTAAAATAGTATATTCAGTTTTTTTTTTTGCCAAGTGGCTTAGTATATTCAAATTGATTTTTTTGGTGAAACTGGTTTTGTTCTTCACCTGTTATACAAAATTATAAAGTATTTTTCATGGATATTATTTAATTTCTAATAATAGAGAGGATTTGCTAAGGATATTCATGGCTATTCATGAATAAATTAAGCACTGAAATATGATTATAAGTTAATTATTTACATTTTACTCTTTGCAGTCATGGCTGGTGCAGCAGCTGAGGGATCGCAATTTGATGCTCGTCAATTTGATGCTAGAATGAATGAGCTGTAAGTTCTTATTCTTTGTTTACTTCTCACATGTTTACTGCACATGAATTGCTTGTTATGTGTACTCTTTTTTGTTCATCATCCACATCATTGGTTAGATATTAGTGTTTTTGCATATCATACTTGCCGTATGACTCATACAATAGAAGACTCTTGATTGACTTGTCAAAATATCAAAATAAAAGACTCTTGCTTGATTGTTTTAATTGGTTGGAGCAGACTTGGAGCTGATGGGCAAGAGTTCTTCACGTCATATGACGAGGTTTATGAAAGTTTTGATGCTATGGGATTGCAAGAGAACCTATTAAGAGGAATCTATGCTTATGGTATGTCAGATGTTTTCATTTTTCTCTCTCTTCTTTTTGGAAATTCAAAACTTTCCAATTCTGTGTTTCTTGAGACGATGGTACATGCAACTTGTGAATTTGCTTAGTTTAAGGGTTTGGAAAAAAGACGTTGGGTGGTTTCACCTTTTTGAATGTATGCAGAAGAAAATATATATACTTGCAGACATATCTTTCTAGTGTTGGTATAGTCAGAGGGAAATGATGGAAGGCTTAAAGTTTTCTTGTAACTACTGTTCCTTTGGGCAGCTGTTATAGATTCTAATGGGCTGAGTTTTAATTAGTTTCGTGCTTATTTTTCTATTCCTAAGTACTGTGTTTCTCTGATATAAATCTTGTGTACATAGACTAGGCTTCTTGCATTTGGCAATAAATTTTTTTGTTGAGTTATAAAAAAAAAGTATATATGCTTGGACACGTTGCGTGCACGCACACACTTGAAACCCTTGTACACTCATTTCATTTCTTATTTATTCTGTCTATAATAGCTCTGTGAGTACATTTAGTTTTTCTGGCATATCCTCCAACCATTCACGATCTTTCCCATAACTACTTCAAGTGCTGTTGCTTATGCTTATGTATGTAATGGCTAATTTGAGCTTCATGTGAAGTGATGCTTTATAATGTGAGACTGCTTTTCTTTAATATATACACTTCAGACTTGACTTCAGTCTTGTGGGGGACTTGGAAAGCTGATACTTGGATTTAACTTCTTTGCAGGTTTTGAGAAGCCCTCTGCAATTCAGCAAAGGGGGATTGTTCCTTTCTGCAAGGGTCTTGATGTGATTCAACAAGCACAGTCTGGAACTGGAAAAACAGCTACTTTTTGTTCTGGAATTTTACAGCAGCTTGATTATGGTTTGGTTGAATGCCAGGCCTTGGTTCTTGCTCCTACTAGAGAACTTGCACAACAGATTGAGAAGGTCATGCGGGCCCTAGGTGACTATTTGGGTGTCAAGGTCCATGCCTGTGTTGGTGGAACAAGTGTCCGTGAGGATCAACGAATTCTCTCTGCTGGGGTCCATGTTGTTGTTGGTACCCCTGGTCGTGTGTTTGACATGCTACGGAGGCAATCACTGCGCCCTGATTACATCAAGATGTTTGTGCTAGACGAAGCAGATGAAATGCTTTCACGAGGATTCAAGGATCAGGTCCTTGCCTTCTTTTAGTACAACTATTTTTCCCCATATATCAGATAGAAATCTGAGTTTGTTGGGCTTTTTTTTTCAAATAAAAATAAATCTTATTGTGGCATGCTATTATACAGGGATCCTACTTCATTGTGATAGAGGGAAAGTATTTTACTCCTTCCATGCCACATTATAGAAATAACTTTTGTCGGCATTTGGTATTCT
The DNA here is from genome assembly GCA_036559045.1 of Platycarya longipes. NCBI lineage: Eukaryota > Viridiplantae > Streptophyta > Magnoliopsida > Fagales > Juglandaceae > Platycarya > Platycarya longipes. The sequence goes on from CM071802.1 coordinate 37,388,329, forward strand.
TATTCTCATTAAAAACATGTGTCTGGCCCTTTCAGGCTGATGACCAATTTGTTGAGAGCTCAGTGTTTATGGCCCTTTCTATCTGGTCTGGTAATTTCCTTTTCTAACACTATCAGCTCGCATTTTCTAGATCTATGATATCTTCCAGCTGCTGCCACCAAAAATTCAGGTTGGGGTTTTCTCTGCAACAATGCCGCCTGAGGCCCTTGAGATCACCAGAAAGTTCATGAATAAGCCTGTGAGGATTCTGGTTAAACGTGATGAGCTCACCCTTGAAGGTATCAAGCAATTCTATGTCAACGTTGACAAGGAGGAATGGAAGCTTGAGACACTTTGTGATCTTTATGAAACCTTGGCAATCACCCAAAGTGTCATCTTTGTGAACACAAGGCGCAAGGTCGATTGGCTGACAGACAAGATGCGCGGTCGTGATCATACAGTTTCTGCAACCCATGGAGACATGGACCAAAATACAAGGGACATCATCATGCGGGAATTCCGGTCTGGGTCCTCTCGTGTACTCATCACCACCGATCTCCTGGCCAGGGGTATTGATGTCCAGCAAGTCTCTCTTGTTATAAATTATGATCTTCCAACTCAGCCAGAGAACTACCTCCATCGAATTGGCCGTAGTGGACGGTTTGGTAGGAAGGGTGTTGCCATCAATTTTGTTACCACGGACGATGAGAGGATGCTCTTTGACATCCAGAAGTTCTATAATGTGGTGATTGAGGAGCTGCCAGCCAATGTTGCTGATCTCCTTTGATTCATTTTTAGCTTGGCATGGCTAATGGCTTTTCATCTGGAATAGCCATAGTTATTACTTACTCTCTCCTGGATCGCGGGCCGTTTTGGGCCCCTCAACACTCAAAATGGACGCCCTTTCCCATTTTGGGAGTAAAAGAATTATCTGTGGTTGCAAATTTTGATGTGGGTTTGCTATGTATTATTATGTCTATGAAAAATTGCTGAATTGATTGTAGTTTGAATTGACCTCATCTTGATCTAAGATGAATTTGGGTGTCTGTTTGAGTGGGGAATGTTATTTGACCATGCTGGGACTGATCTTGGTCAATTGCTTCTCTTCAAACTATTTTACTACTGTATCTCTTCTCTCTCCATGTCTGTTTAAAACAGTTATTTCCTTTGTGCTGAAACTGGAGGATACATTTGTTTACATTTGTTTTCATGTTTCAACTGCAATCCTTCGGGCTTGAAGTAGATATATCCCATTCCTTTTTCTTCGCTCCTCATTTTTTCCTCCCGCCCAAACTTTTTGAAGGCATAGAGGATTGCACATATTTCTGTATAAATCGTGTAGGTTTTTCCCTTTGTTTTAATGACCAGGAGGCTACTCTATGGCGATGATTATATATATATATATAATTTATTTGCAAGCTTATTTATTGAATATCAAATACATTACCAATGTTAACTAAAATTAAAAAGACAAAATATTTTGATATTATTTTATTATTAGTGAAGCATTCATTTAATAATTTATTTTTCCAATCTCATTTTTATGAGCTAAGCTTGAATCTTCCTAGGATTTCCCTGAAACAAAGTAGGGTATATAGAAAAGTGGACACAGGTAGTCCACCAAATCCAAGAAAGTTGTAAGAAACTTGTAACTGATTTGATTACCAAACTTATAGCATGTTATACTTCAGTATTTAGAATTGGAGGCTGCTACGTGATGTTGCATGTATTTTTTTTTTTTTTTAATTTTATGAGTAGTAATAAAATGATTTGGGTTAATATGTTTTATTGAATTTTGAAAAAGAAGAAAAAAAATTGAATAAAATATTATGACATTAAAATATTATTTAAATTTAATTTTTAATATAATAAATTAAAAATTAAAAAATATTTTACATTGAAATGATGTTTAAAAATTAAATTATAAGATTTTTAAAAAAATCTGAAAATTTTCACCCGTGTACAAACAAATCAACATTATAACATATCCGAAAGGACATTATCACTGACATTTAAGACAAGTATTGATAGTGAATACATTGCTAGCCAGCCTGCCGGTTTGAATTGAAGGCAGCAACAATATTTTACCAAGTCAATGTAAAATTAAAGAAAAAAAAAAAAAAGATTTCAGACAACATGATTCCCCACTAAACACGCCAACTGGAATCAAATCCCAATTGTCAGTGCCACTCCTGCCAGAGAAGGAAAAACAACGAGAGAAAAACTTCAGAAAAATAGAGAGAAAAACGTCACGCTTCTGAGGAGGCCAGCGCTACTTCACCCGTTGTTGGACACCACCCCCCCCCCCCCCCCCCCCCCCCCCCCCCCCCCCCCCGGTGTCTCTTTCCTCTCCTGAAAGTCCCGCAAAAATCAAACGTCTCCCATGGAAAACAACAGATCAAGGCCTTATGGAGACGAGACGATGCAGATGGAGAGCTACTACGGCCCGCCGCCACCTCGACCGCCGGTTTCATATGAACTTAGGTCCTACAGTGCTTCTTATGCACAAACCCAGATGGGCAACAACAGGGAATTGAAGCTCAAGAAGGGGAAGAGCACTTCTGGTTCGTCTTCAAGTTCTTGGGGTTTTGGTGATCCTGAATTCCAGAGGAAGAAGAGAGTTGCCAGCTATAAGATGTACTCTGTGGAAGGCAAAGTGAAGGGGTCCTTGAGGAGAAGCTTCAGGTGGCTTAAATTTAAGTACACCCAGGTGGTTTATGGCTGGTGGTGATTGATTCTGTTTAAAGGTGTCTTCTTCTTGTATGTTAAAGTTTCTGTTTGAGAATCTCAAATTTTGTGTCATCAATGAAATGCTTTAAAGTTGTGGGTTGTGATTAGGAAGTCATATTTTGCGTTGTTCAATAGAACAAATGGTAAATATTATGATATGATCCTGGAGATTTTCTCTCAGGAATAAATTTGTTTGTTTAGACGTTTATGATTGTTGGTAATGGTGTTATTAAAAGCTGTTTATGTCCTAATGAGATAAGATGATATTGATAAAGCCACCTTTGTGGACTTTTATGTTCTCTAATTTTTGGCACTTGTAGAATATAATGACGGGGTTTTGTTTCCTTCTGAAGAAATTGACTGCTTTTACATACTCGTTGATAATAGACTACTTTGTGGATTAATATTTAGAAGGTTGTACAACTTTTTGTGAGCTTTTACTGAGGTCTTAACATTTTGAAGGTCGGGTTCTGCAGTGAGGATTGGTATGTTAGAATGGATTTGTTGCAGGTAAATGCTTTTAGTCTTATGAGCACAAAATTTGCCCTGATATTTTTTAGCATGATAAAGAACACCCATTTCAATAATCCCCGAAGTTCTTAATGTCTAGCATGATCCCACTTTTTATGGTAATTGCTTTGAGTGGCAAATATATGTTTACCCAACTGGTGAATTCATCTGGAATATCTCTTATACTTGTTTTGGGGCCATTCCTTGGTTCTCCGGTTATGACTAATGGTCTAGGTTATGGATGCCTTCTCCTTTGTGGCCGTCTCTTGTTTACTGATACGCTGACACTAGAGTATGATCTTTGCACTCTGAGAAGATTGTGTTTAACTTATTTTCTGGTGCTGACAATCAAATTGAATTAGTGAGTACAAAAGAACTCATAAAATAGTGAAAAAGGAAATGAGAGAAGGTGAAGTGAGGATCGGCTTGTAATTGGCAGATATTGTTGCTAGAAGCCCTTGCTTGGTGTTCTGAAATATGCTATTCTTTATTTATGGATGACTTGTAGTGTGTTATCCAAGTATATATAACTTTTGATGATTCTCCAAAAACTGAGCAATACTTGTAGCAGTATGAACCCACGTTCTTCGTTCCATCTCCCGTCTATCGTCTTCTTGAGAATCCCTGATTTGCTAATCTATTCCAACATGCTAATTCTTGCTAACTAGAACATATTATCATCCCAGACCCTCAAACCATTTAAATCTGTCATTTGTAGTCCAGTAGATATCAGCAGCACGTTTGGTTGAAGATTTTGGTGGAATTAGTTACATCCTAGGGGAGCAGGGGTCTTTGTTTGTTCTTAGTTGTTGTAACTTGTAGAGCTTCACCGCATCATCATCCTTTCCTGAACAAGGCTTCATCCTGGTACTAAACAATTTTCTTCGGAAAACTATTCAACATTCTCACACGCCACAATTTTTTTTTCCTTCTCACTCTTCGTAAATGTGTGGTATATGGATGATGAGTAAAAGAATTCAATTAGCTTAAGAAGAATATATTTAAAAAAAATTAAAAAGAACTTAAAAAATTTTAAAAAATGAAAAAAAAATGTGGTGGGTGAGAATCATGAGTAGCAAAGCTTATTTTCTTTTCACCTGATTCTGCATTTTATATGGGAGTTGACTCAAACTTCATCAATGGGATGCAAGAAAAAACCGGTGAACCAGACCGGACGGGTGGATTTGGTCTGATACCAAGTTTGGTTTAGTTCGGTACCAGTTTTATTGTTCTCAAAACCGGTCAAAATTGGTTCGGTTTCGATTTTTCTTTTCTTAAAACCGAACTGAACCGGACCGGACTAGTTCAATTCATATATATACGTTTTAATTTATAATATTATATATAATTTATAGACATATATTATATAATTATACATACAATAGTTTTGTATTATATAATAAATTACCAATTAATATAATATTAAAATATTAAAATCTTATATCATTATCATCTATTGTATTAATAAAAATATATTAATACTATATCACTATAATATATCACTATAGTATAATAAAATTATAATATACTATTGAATCCAAGATTTCAAATTTCGTATCTACGTGTAGATTTTGATGATAACAAATAAATTCAAGTCTCAAGCTCAAATTATCTACGCAATGGAGCGAAGTGCACATCAAGTATAAAAGAACAAGTCTACAAATGAAACTCATAAATTATTTTTGTACATCTCTTGATAAAATTCGAAATTGGATTAAGGTTCAAAAATTAATCTTTTCTTATAAAGCATTAAATTGCATTTTTTTATGCATGACATAAGTATGATATATGCATGACATCATTAAAACTTTAATTTAGAAAATTATATTTTACATGTGCATGACATATGCAATGATTTCATTCAAAAATTTGAATTTTGAAAATTGAATGACATATGCAATGATTTCTTCATCAAAATTTAAATTTTGAATTTGGAAGATGATTGAGTGTGATTCATTTGCCTATAAATAGCTCACTTGAGTTTTGTAAAATCACAACAATAAGAGCTTACACATTTATTGCTAAATTTTGCATCATTCTTTCAAGGTTCTTATTCTCTCTTTTCTAAAATTTTGAGTCTTAATTCTTGTTCTTTTTGAGAAAGATATAAGTTGTGTTGTATTGTTTCTATCTCACTCATTGATGAGTGTACTTTGATAGTCTACCCATTATCAACTCTTGTATCAGTAAGAGGGTGCGTATAACTCTTGTGTGTGTAGAAGGTGTTCAACACAGAGAATAGTTGAATTACCAAGTGTGAGGTGATTGGAAGTGTAGAGGGTGTTCTACAGTGATTCTTTGGAGCGGTGCTGCTCAAAGGTGTAATAGGTTTCTATCTTCACCTAAAGGAGATTGAATAGTGAATTTGGGATCCTCAAAGGGTAGCTTGAGGCGAGGACGTAGGCAGTGTGGCTGGATCTCGTAAAAATACTGAGTTTGCTTCTTCTTACCCTACTATTTACATTTCTTGATACTTTATATTCTGTTTATATTTTATATTGTGTATTTGATTTATAAGTGTTAATTTTTATAATATAACCCAAATCATTCTCTCTCTTGTATTAGTCATCTGGGCAATATATACTATAATATATTATCTATATATTATTATATATTATATTATATGTATTATATAATATATAATATGGTATATTAAAACTAAAAATTCGGACCAGAACCGATAAAATTAGAAGTAATGATTTACAAAAGTAATCGGTTCGTAATCAATTTTTAAAAATACAAAATTGGTATATCCAGTTCGGTTCTAAATTTAAAAATCGAACTGGATTGGTTATATCCCTCTTCATGATACTATTTTCACTCCTGCATTTTTTCTTCACCACTATAAGGAATGGAGAGAATGAGGTCTTAGTGCCGTCTCATTTTTTATTTTCTTGAGATTTGTTTCTACTCTTTTCCCTTTGAAGGTTTTCTGAGTTTTTTTTTTCTTGCCTATAATTTCCATTCTGTCGTTTTTTCTATCAGTTCCCATCATTGCTACTTTTATTTTTTCGTCGCTGTTTTTTCCTTCTCTGGTCCCAACATGTCTGGCACAACGAACTGCTGCATGGCCTCTTGTTGAAGATTTTGGTGGAATTAGTTACATCCTAGGAGAGCAGGGGTCTTTGTTTGTTCTTAGTTGTTGTAACTTGTAGAGCTTCACCGCATCATCATCCTTTCCTGAACAAGGCTTCATCCTGGTACTAAACAATTTTCTTCGGAAAACTATTCAACATTCCCACACACCACAATTTTTTTTTTCTTCTCACTCTTCCTAAATGTGTGGTATATGGATAATGAGTAAAAGAATTCAATTAGCTTAAGAAAAATATATTTTAAAAAAATTTAAAAAGAACTTAAAAAATTAAAAAAATTAAAAAAAAAAAATGTAATGTGTGAGGATCATGAATAGCAGATCTCATTTTCTTATCACATGATTCTGCATTTTATATGGGAGTTGACTCAAACTTCATCAATAGGATGAAAGAAAAAACCGGTGAACTGGACCGGATCGGTGGATTTGGTCTGTACCAAATTTGGTTTAATTAGGTACCAGTTTTATTGTTCTCAAAATCGGTCAAAATCGATTTGGTTTCGATTTTTCTTTTCTTAAAACCGGACCGGACCGGACCGGACTGGTTCAATTCATACATATACATTTTAATTTATTATATTAGACATAATTTATATACATATATTATATAATTATACATAATTTTGTATTATATGATAAATTACTAATTAATATAATATTAAAATTTTAAAATCTTATATTATTATCATCTATTGTATTAATAATTATATTAATACTATATCACTATAATATATCACTATAGTATAATAAAATTATAATATACTATAATATATTATCTATATATTATTATATATTATATTATATGTATTATATAATATATAATATGGTATATTAAAACTAAAAACCTGGATCGAAACCGATAAAATTGGAAGTAGCGGTTTATAAGAGTAATTGATCCATAATCAATTTTTGAAAATGCTAAATTGGTATATCTAGTTCGATTCTAAATTTAAAAATCGATCTGAATCGATTATACTCCTATTCATCATGCTATTTTCACTCCTACATTTTTTCTTCACCACTATGAGGAATGGAGGGAATGAGGCCCTAGTGCCGTGTCATTTTTTATTTTCTTGAGATTTGTTTCTACTCTCTTTTCCTTTTAAGGTTTTCTCTGAGTTTTTTTTTTTTCTTGCCTATAATTTCCATTCTGTCGTTTTTTCTAGCAGTTCCCATCATTGCTATTTTTTTTTTTTCGTTGCTGTTTTTTCCTTCTCTGGTCCCAACATGTCTGGCACAACGAACTGCTGCATGGCCTCTTGTTTACATACTAAACTCTATTGATGTCTAGATCAGGACTACTAACTTCTCAGATGTGTAGTCATGTTTACATCAAAATGCTTTATAGAAAAATTTCACTTAAAAATTTATCGAGATATGGTTTGGATAGTGAGTTAAAAATGAATTTTAAAAGTTGAATAAAATATTATTAATAAAATATTATTTAATATTATTATTATTTTAAAATTTAAAAAAATTGAATAACTTACCATATTTTGTATATAAATTTAAAAAAATTATAATGTTACGATGAGATAAGAGAAATTGAGCTCAAACTCTCAATATTATCAACTCTCAATCTAAAGAGAGCCTCGTGTGAAAACATCTTAGCCATGTCTAGATCAACCTGTCACTCATTTCAGCAACACACGCAGCAGTGAAGAATTGTGTTGTCACCTTCTATTAAGATATAAAATAAAGTTTATTTCTTTTTATTAGTTAGTGATAATTTTACGTGATATTAAAATAGAGATTTTGAGTTCGAATTCTGATTTTACACTCTATTTCATTATTAAATATTTTACATGTTAAACTTATTAATTGAAAGAGAGCCAAACTCACAAGTTAGGAGAGTGTTAAGATAAAAAATAAAATTTATTTAATTTTAGTAGATTAAATTTTTAAGATAAATAATGATTGAACAACTTCTCACTATTGGTTGTATCTTTATCTCAGCATTAACTATTAAATTAATGTGGCGCTGTTCATCAACTTTTAAATTTATTATTTTAAAAATATAATAGATACTTTACTGTTTGATGAACAATTCGATGTCAACACAGATTTTGTGAGAGGAGGATAAGGATATAAGAATATCACTCAAAATTATATTTGAAGTATGTGTTTTTTCTCGAGAATTTTTATAGGATCTATTATATAATCCGTAAAATATATTTTGTGCATATTAATTCGTAAAATATTGATAACTATTTTTAGTGTAGTTTCGTTTACTATGATAATTTCTAGAACAAAAAAAAAAAAAAAAAAAATTAAAAAATAACATGTGCATATCTGAATCAAGATCCTTTTAAAATGATTATGATTATTTAAATAATAATAATTACATGTGCAAAGTGCAAACTTCTATCTTTTTTTGTGTTCCTTACGTAAAATATGACATTTTTAATATTCCTAAATCATCTATGATTATGGGTGTAGTTTCTTTTAAAATAGAGTAGTAATTTATATAAAGTTTTAATAGACAAGTTTTGTATAATTATTTTCTTTTTTAATAGGACCCGCCATTTTATAAATGGTCTATACAGAATTTGTGCACTCGAAATATTATTTTTAGACTATTGAATATTTGTAATTTGTTTTTTTTTTCCATACCCTGAAATACGGGTGTTCATTCTGGTTAAATCTGGAATTCGGATTTAAAATTTCTCTAATTTTTTTTAAAAAAGAATTAAAAATATTGAAAAATAAATAAAATTTTAAATCGGACTGAGTACAACCCGACTCGAATGAATAGACCTATTTGAAAATGATTACTAGTATTATTTTTCAGGGTAAAACATACCATTGGCGACATGGGCCGTAGCTACCGCCATGGATCAAATGAAATCGATCGCTTCTGAAAATCATTGTGTTTGGGCCTTGGATCGGGGAAGACATGAAGACAAGGCTCCGAGCTCAGTTCGCTGAAGCTTCTGAAGATTGGACTTGTCCTGATCAACAAGACTCGTGCTGAAACGGTGCGGTTTGATACTAGGGAGTACACGTCGTCGTTTGGAGCATCACGAAGTGCCACGTTTTGGACCGTCAACATCTGAAGCTAGACACGGCGTCGTGTTCCTTGTTGCCGAGAGCTGGAACTGAGGCATAGGGAATATTCCACCTGTTTGTATTTTGTTGAATGGAATAATAATTTATTATTTTATTTTTCGTGTAAATCCAGACAACCACTATTATAAAGGTAGAAAGAATGTCAGTACAGAATCATGTAGAATATTTTCATTTAGCTGAACTTATATTCTTAGAGGAAAAGGACCCTCGAAGAATTCCTTGTTATTCAATCTCTCATTAGTCATTTTCCATTTTATTTCTCTGCAACTTTTCTTATATTTCCATCTTTTACATTTTGCACGTGCCAAATCCAAAAGGAGAGTGTAGTTTTGTTAGGTGTAAAGGAAGCGGCAAAGGGGAAAGAAGATTACTTTTTGTTCGACTTGACTTACATGCAAAACAAAAATCAAGTAATTAGATTGTGTATGCATCATGATGTTGTTATTTAAAATTTTAGAATTATAATGCAATAATGAATTTAATTTTTTTTTTAAATTTAAAATTTAAAATTTTCAACATATCAAGAATAGACACATCAGCATATATTGTTATATAAATAAAAATTATAAATAGAAATAACATTTTCCCAAATTTACTAATGTTATTTTCTTTTTTATTTTTCATTTTCTTAGAATTTGAGAGAGGAGAGGAGTGGTGCTTTGAGTCCTTTTTATCTATAATTTCGTCATTATCTCAGATAATTTTTATTAAAATATAAAATAAATAATAAAATTTAATTATTTCCATTAATTTAATTTTTTTTTATATAAATAGTAATTTCACAATTTCTTAAATTAATTCAGCATCAGCTACATAAGATAGAGAAAAGGCATGTAGTGAAAACTGTTTTATACCAATGATAAGTAAGAAATAGAGTAGTGTTAAATATACTCCTTGGGCGTGCAAGTTCCGACCACTCTATTTTAAAAAAGTGAGTTATCATTAAAAAAAAATAAATTCATATAAAACCTTTATTTACTAATTTCTTTTAAAAAAAAAAGAGGTGAGATTTGCACATCTTAAAATCACAAATATTATTAATAAATAAATATATTAAATTTGAAAAGTTCATAATATCAAATTAAGCATAAATAATTTATTTAAAAATGATATTTGTAAATCTTTTAGTTACCATCCTTTCAATCATTGAGTAATGTTAGATATAATTTGGCTTGCTTGAATTCAGAGATGAGATGAGTTATGAATAATAAGAAAATGAGTGATTGAGATAGATTAAAATTTGAAATGAGTAGTTGAGATAAGTTAAAAGTACGAAATGAGTTGTGAATAGTAAAATCCAGTTTGTAAAACAAACTGGACGAGTGTACAAGTTTTAAGCACTCAGTCTAAAAAAAGTGGGATCCTCCTTTTTAAAAAAAAAAAAAAACACGTGGGTCTCAAATTTAACCAATTTTATCAAAGAGAATGTACGTAACTAGACTGCAAAGATCTATCTCTATTCATAAACAAATGGTAAACTATTTATTAAACAATTTTCCCACTTACCCGCTAATCATTTAATGTGATAATCAAATCAAAGGTTGTAATAGATATATACTAAACTAGGGGGAGAGAAGGATAGCCCCTGAGAATGTTGAGACAATCTTCCAAATGGGGACACTTCCGTGCACTTGTATAGAAAGAAAGCCATAAATCTTTTGTATTCAGGGGATTGCTACCGTTTTGGCTTGTCAAATTTATATATATATATATATATATATATTTTAATGAATTTCCTCTCTCTGTTATGAACCCAATACATTAAACCCTAAAGAGAGATGTTTTGAATATTGGGAATTGTGACAAATGAATTTCTTATATACTGACTCCATTCTGCCTCCCATACAAAAGCTCATGTGTGAAAAGGGGGAGTGAGAGAGGAAATTGTCCACTTTGCAGTTGTATTTTAGAGAGTAAAGATATATATAGATGGTAACTAACTTAACCGTCTGAATGGTCTCGTTTGGCCAAAATACACAAGTCCTGAAAGCCTCAGAATGGTATGACTCTTCCTCCCCTCCTCTTCTTCTGTCCTCTCATTTCCTAAATTCAAGCAAATTGTTTCGGATACTCCTATAGAGACCAAGAAGGAACGAAAACACCCATCTTCATTTTCAGACCAAATTTTTTTCCTTTCCCAAGATCCAAACAACAACCTTGTTGCACCATTCTCAAACATCAGAAAGAAAAAAATAAAAATAAAGAACATATAGTGAGAGTAGACAAGTGAGAGAAAATCCAAAGAAAGAGAGGTCAGAAATTTGCATTATCTTCCTTTGGATGTTTAAGTCATGGGAAGGAGAATCCCTTTGAATGAGAAGCCATTAATACATCCATTGCTCTCATTTTCACTTCTAGTTGTAGGGATAGCAGCAGCCATTGCCACAATCACAGCTCTATGTGGATCTCGGTTTAGGAAAAGACCATCATCTCCTTCTTCAGCTCCCCCTCCATTTGAAAAGACAGAAAAGCCAGATTTGGCACCTCCTTCTCCTCCTCAAAAAGCTGCAAAACAAGTAGAATCTGAGGATATCTTGGATAACAAAGAACCACAAGTTAAAGAATTGCCACTTCCACCTGCAATGAAGCAAATGAGAGGGAGTTACTCTTGCAAAAACATGACCAAGTCCTCGTCTTATCGAAAAGCATCGATGAATTTAAGCATGAAACTGCCAAGAAGCTTGTCATTGGCAAGAAGGGAGGAAAATCGTCAGAGGAAAGAGGAGTTGAAGATGGAAGATTCAATTTGGATGAAGACAATTATATTAGGGGAAAAATGTAAAGTACCGGATGAGGAAGATGCTGTTATTTATAATGGCAATGGAAAAAAGATCTCAGCATACCATCCTAGGAGCCCAAGTATGATATCTTTGTCTAGAGGGCTCTCATTCAATGAACCAGGCTTACTTCCACCACAAGAAGAACATGTTGAAGGAAATCAAGAATGAAGTAAGTGTGTCATGATGCCAATAAATCGCAATCCTTTTGATCCCATATGCAAGCCGGGTAGCTAGTTTTTTCGTGTTTGAAGGGATTCGGATAGAGATCCTCTTCAATTGTCTGATCAAAATTGGATGATTTAAATGTGGAGAGAAATAGATATAACATCTGGACCTTACAATGTTGTATCTGTTTCTCTTTGCACTCGACCTTCTAATTTGGTCAAGAAATTAGAGAAGATCTCAATTGGAGTGACTCCTCTCCATTCATATGGGTATTACAGCAATATCAGAAGTGATTTTTACATGAATGCAGCCGGTGACCATCAATTTATTCCAGAGCCAGTTACTGCACTTTAATATGGTAGGTGAAAACAGCAACCTGATTATCTGTATATGCCATACATGTCTATTCTTGATGTAGAAGGTCAAGAATTCAAGCCATCTTACCCAAGAACATTGGGAGCAAAGTTTCTGTCAAATATGATGCCTTTTTACTCATGTTCAAAAAGCCTGTTGCCACTTTTGAGAATGGTTGAAATGGCCTTTAATATTTACTGGAGAAAGAGGCCTTGTTTGGGGGATGGTTGAAAAAATATTCAGAACTGAATATAAGAAAATCATAAGATTGCCAAACAGTTTTTAATGAACCATAAACTGTTTGCACAGCAGAAATGATTTCTTTTGCTTTGCTTGCTGAGCTATTCCAGCTCTTGGTAATTGGTATACGATCAACTCTGCATTTCATTAGTTTTTCCTTCTTTTTTTTCTTGGCAACATTTATTCAAGTCAGTGGCATATATTTGTTTTCCCTTGTTGGAGAACACGTACTTAATTGCATAATTTCCAAATCAAGTTTTTCTTCATTTAGTTTAGGTTTATTCACTCGGGTAGCTATAAGGTCTTGTTTGTTTTCATAGTTTATCTCATCTTATCTAATCATTATAATTTTTTTAATTTCTCATACAAAATAAAAGAAACAATTTAATTATTTATTTGTAAATTTAAAATAATAAACATCTTTTAAAATATAAAATTTATTATTTAAATTATAAATCCTAAAATTATAAATTACATTTTTTTTTCATAATCCCAAACATGCACTTACTGGCAGAAAATGTGCCCTAGGCTTCAAGAACAAAAAAGAATGTATTGGGAGAGTTTCTATGTTGAGTTTTCATCTCAGAATGGGTTCAGGTTCATGGCCTTCTCAACTACTGAGCATCAAAAGGGAAGCCAGAAAAAAGCAATGCCCCTATCTTAATCCAACCACTTACATATGGCTTTCCACATCATATTAACATCTCCGAAACTCAGCACTTTGTTCAATATTTAAGAATATATGCTTATATATTCTTAAAAATTCTCAAATATTTTCTTTTCAAACAATATCATTCAAATATAAAATACTTTTCAATTTCAAAAATTTAAGATTTTCATTTAATCAATATCGAATCATTACAATTTTCAAAATCCTCAAATAAAATATAAAAAACAATACAACTTTTTTAAATTTCAAAACAAAAAAATATTAAAAAATAGTATTTAAACATTTTTTTTTAACTTTTTAATATTTTTCTTTCAATTTTTTCTCTCTCATTTTCTGAAATCCAATCAAATATCATAACTTAAAACTATTTCACTACTATTTATAAATATACTGTGATATTCTAAGTATCCAAGTGAGATTTATTCATATTTGGAAGATGCTGAGTTTTTGTTTTTGGCAGATTCTAAGATTTGTCCATGCATGAAACTTCTAGAGAAAACTCTATTCAAACTCTTATAATAAAATGATTCAATCACTATAGTTTTAATGAGATGAAATATAGAGTGAGAGTTCCAATTTAAAGTTTCTACTTTGGATATCATTTGAAGTCGTTATTTATTTCCAAAATTTAAAAAATTAATAAGACGAATAAGATTTTATTATTTATTCTATAGAAAAACTCAAAATACTCTTAATTATTGATAAAAGTTATGCCACTTGTAACTTTTGAAGTGGAACAGACACGTACCATCATTGGTATGCATGGCTGCATACAACTCTATATCTATTTACATTAAATGTTTTAAAAATGTTGACTGGAAAGCTAGCCACGTGGACTATATCACATGGTTAGTGTGAAATTATTAGTCGATCAGTCGCATACGATATTGACAACTAATCAATTTGATAGGTTTGAATTGTAAATTTATTTTATTTTAAATTTATTATTATATTTTATTAAATTTTCATATAAAATAAAAATTTATTTTCTTAAATCTCAATTCAATTTTTTTAAATTCTAAAATAATAATAATAATAATTTAATTAATTTTCAAAATTTATCTCAACTCTTCTCTTCTCAATTATGAATCCAAACAAGACTTTAGAGATGTAAAACTATAATTAATGTAATATGAATAATGTAGCATACATCTTATTGCAATGTATCTGAAATGGGAGTTGACAGTAGGCCCAGCTTGAAAGGAATTGGTCACAAAACCCATGGTCCAAGTCCGAATAGCACCAACTCAGACCTGGCTGAAGATGTCGAGACCAGAGAAAATATGAATCACGAGCCTCCACATCATTTAGGAAAGGGCCGGAGCAGTTTGGACCATCCACTAATATTAGAGAAGAGACCATACAAAAAAAGCAGTGTACAGATCTCTCTCACATCAGGATCGACCTCGCATCAACAAATGACAAAACTTTCGTTGTTCTGACAGAGCCCCTCACTTAAATGCAAATACGATCTGAACACACCATATTAATTACCAAACTGGACAGAAATGGTGTCGCATTTAATATTACCTATCATTAGGGCCTGACTAAACATTGATCGAAGAGATCTGATCCTATGGATGAGATAGATAGGATCAGACCATCATTTTCTGGGATGATGACCGGATGGTGTTACAGCATGTGATATTTTATCCTTAAACTTCTTCCCGAAAAGCACAGGTAACTATCTATAAATAAGACACATTTAAACCGGTGTAAGATAAGCAAAAAAACACATCTCTTACGAAATTTTATGATTCACCTTTCAAATACTAACTTAAACATCAGAGCGGTCTCGGATCCCGACCACCCTTCTATTCGTGTTTGCAGGTACCAATCGATTGGAATCTCGAAAGATTGAATTGTAGAATACGTCCTCAACAGTATCATTTAATTAAACTTACTTATAACATAACATCCAAAAAATAAAAAACTTGTAATAGAAATAAATCTTATTACAACGTATTATTTAATGAAAATTACTTATATAAATACATGATATTATAATAAGATGAGACTGTTGCGTGTACTTATAAGATGAGATTATTTAATTAAAAACCATGATCGTATTTAATCTCTTTTGAAGTAAATTTCATCAATAAAACTCATATACCCTAAAAAAATAGTCGTCTTAAGTTGTTGTAGATACTAGCGTTTTTAATAATAATAGAGCTTTGTTAAACAGAAAACTCTGTAAATTACACAATTATCCCACTATGACGACATTGACGTGGCAATATTGCTCATCAACTTTTAAATTTATTCTTTAAAAAAAAAGAAAGATGATCTAAACGTGATCATAAAAATATCACATTTCACATAACAGGATGATAGTATAATACTTTATAATTAAGAGGGTTCATTCGGATTTCAGATTTGAAAATCTGGATTTCAGATTCAAAATTTTCTTAAATATTTTTAAAATTTTTTTTAAAAGTATTAACAAATAAATAAAATTTTAAATCGGATCGGGTTGTACCTGTTCCGGATGAACAGTCCTATTTATAGTAGTACTCTTTTAAAATGTTATATTATAATTAAAAAATTATTTATAATAATAATTTTTGGCAAAAAGTTCAATTTAATATTAAAAAGGCTAATTTTTTTTTTTTGATTATTTAAAGCACTTTTTTTATAAATCTATGAAAAAGATATTTTTTTTAAGAATTATGAAACGGTTAAAAGTAATTTTTCAATTTCAAAATTAAGAGAAATGAAATTTACAATTATAAAATACACAAGCATCGCACACTTATTTTAAAAAAAAGTGAATCAATATAAAATTCACATGAATATTTTAATTAGTTAATGGTTTATTTTACTAATTTTTAAAAGAAATGTGCAAATACTTTCACAATGGATAATTGTATCTGATAAGAGTTCCGCTACATAGATTATTTGGAAGCGTCCATCGTATATACAAGGTGAGATTTAAATAAATTGATCAATTTGTCTCTAAGCAAAATAGTCTGCTTAAGAAAAAATTAGTTAATTTAATAAATGTTGTTAAATAATGATTGCTCTAAAAAATTTCCGTTATTTATAATTATAAATATTGTATTCAATACCAATATAAGCTCTAGTAGTTGATTATAGAAAAAATCTATATATAATTTGAATCAAATATATTATCTAATGGTTATCATAGATAAACTCTAATCAGATAAGTGCCTTCTGCTTATCATTTATAATATTTAATATTATTTTCAAACCTGCAACTCAAAGTAATGCTGATATGAATGAGTAATATTATATACGGAAATGTTTTGGAGTTTCCGCGTTGGGCGCTTTGCGCCTCTTAGGAGGTTTTTAGATAGAGAAATAAAATAAAAAAATAAAATTTATTTTTATCTTTATATAAATTTTTTATTTTTATAAAAAAAAATTATAAAAAAGTATAAAAAAATTTATATTAAGGGATGCAAAGGGATCCCAAAACCGGAATTTTATATTATTGTCTATTATATATAATTATAATATGTGTAAATATTGTATAATTATTTTAAAAAAAATATATTTTTAAAAAATTTAAATATTTTCTTAAAAGTTAATTTCACATTTAAGAGAAAAAAAATGCGGCTGTAAATATTATCTGTGGGAGATAATTTCCTTTGCTGGCTCCTTATTTATGGGAGGACTGCATACGATTTCTCGGACTCGGTCAATTCTCCTTCATCGATCATAGGACTCCAAAGTCGGCAAAGAGTGATGGTCCACCTAATTCGGGTGCACTAGAGTCGTGTCCTATCACGTTTCATATTCACAAGCGCATTCAAATTAGAAACCGAAAGCGCAACACAGAGAGAGACAGAGACAGAGGACAAATTGTCAAATACAAAGAAAGCGCACAGCAATTTGTTGAGAAAGCTCAAGGAAACCTCCTCCTTCGGTCGGCGAAGGAGAACAGGCTCGTTTTCTCTTTCCGAATTGCTATATGTATAAGGTATATACAGGCCTGTTCTCCTCCCACGCAAACGTTTAGTTGCTCCTGGTAGGTTTTCTTGAACATTACTGATCGCTCACGTCCTTCACCTATCCCATTCGGCGATAGTGGGGATTGATCACTCGGTCATTGACTCATTCAAGTGGTTTTCTTGAGATTGAAGGGATTATTTGGTTAGACTCGTGGCATTTTAGATCGAAATCCGCAAATCAATCGTCTTTCTCAAATGATGAATTTGCTTTATGTTAACGGGACTGAAGTGGGTTGCTAATATTTAGTCGAAGTTTTGTTTTTTCTTGTTGAAATATTGGGCTTAGTTGGTAAACTTTAAGTGGGTAATGGTGTTTTTGGAGCGTTGTTACAATTGAAGGCAGGATTTTGGATATTTGATCTGCTTAAGCCAGCTGCTCTGTGCATCGTTGATGAATCTTGTTGTCATTGACGAGGAAGATCGGCTTGCGAACCTGCCCACTACGTTTCTGGGTGTTCTCAGGCTATTTTGCCTGACATTTGAACAAAAAATCTTTTCATTTCGTATTCCAAGAGATAGATGGGATAAGGAGTTGTTTAAGCTGCAGGGTGGCTAATTAAACATTCTCGAATTTAAAAGGTTGTGGACGTGAACTTAGTTTTAAGGGATTGGAGATGGGTTCTTCAGAAGGATCTGTGTTGTCATCAAATGTTGCAAGGCTTATAGATGGTTCACCTGCTCACAAAGAGATGTCATACCTTGATGGTATGCCTGTTTATGTTAAGGAGCTGATTGCTGGAGGCGCAGCTGGAGCATTCGCTAAAACTGCTGTTGCACCCCTGGAACGGATCAAAATACTCTTGCAGGTGGAGCATTAAAAAAACCCTTTCTTATTATCTCTTTATTTTTTCATTATTTGTAATCTATATGGATATAATCATGAGTGCGAGATCCGTTTCTTTACCTCAAAGATATGCTCACTTTGTGACAACAAGCTTATATATTCTGATGGAATCGGGTTCTGTAGGACCGTTGTGGAGAGATGGTGAAGAATGAAATTTTAACAGAAATGGAAAAGATAAACTCAAGAGAACTAGAGCTAACTTAGGTTATGCCATTAGTTGGGATCCCAAATGGATATATATATATATATTTATATATTTATATGTACATATTGTGGCTATGGCGGGGACTGAAATATAGAGATCAATAAAAATTTCTGAAGTTATTAAGATGTAGAATGAAGAGTAAAAAATGAAGCATAGAGATCAATATAAAGTTCTTACTCCTCTTTTGAATTGTGTATCTGTTTGTGGACTTTTACAGACAAGAACAAAAGGGTTTCATTCTCTTGGGGTGTTCCAATCTTTGAAGAAGTTAATGAAGCATGAGGGAGTCCAAGGATTCTACAAGTATGTTTACACGTTAAAATTTGATCATTTTTTATGTCTTTGCTTTACAACTTATTTTAAATTATGCTTTTTGTGATATAGAGGAAATGGAGCTAGTGTTGTTCGGATTGTTCCATATGCAGCCTTACATTTCATGGCGTATGAGCAGTATCGGTGTTTTATTTTGGACAACTATTCTGCCTTAGGATCAGGGCCCCTTATTGATCTTTTAGCTGGTGCGGCAGCTGGAGGAACAGCGGTCTTATGCACATATCCTTTAGATCTGGCTCGTACTAAACTTGCTTATCGGGTATGTATCTTGCATAGATAATGAAACATTTGGTCTTTTTTGGGCAGAGAGGGGAGTATTTATGCTGTCGGGTGACTTTGCAGTTATTGAATACTGGTACTTCTACTACCAAATCTGTTCCAGATTTTTGTTAATTTGGGGGGGGGGGGGGGGGGGGAGCTACATATATGGATCCCAAACCCCTTGGAATGTCATAATAATTTTTAGTTTTACCCTTAGTTTTGAGTGTAATTTCTGAGGAAGGAAAAAGGTTCTTATTCGACACACATGTTTCTCAATGCTTGAAATAAGTCGGTTCAAAGGTTTATTCATGATCCATGCCCCAAATCTCCTCCCTTTTCCCTGCAAGGGAATCCTACAGTCACAAAGGGCCTTTTTTTGGAAACTTTTTTTTTTTTTTGGGGGGGGGGGGGGGTGGTTAGGGACTTAAATTTATAAGAAATTATCTTAGTCCTCTGGTTATTCAGTACTTAGCAATGATTATATAAATGTGTTAAGCTACCATTAACTTCATGGGGCGTTTACTGCTCCTTTTTTCCCTTCTGATTGATTGTCCCCTATTTACTTCTCTGTTGATGTTCAATGGTCTGTAGTTTGTTGAGTCTGGAGGAAGTATCAATTATCGTGTGAAGAATAATCATGCTCAACCTGCATATAATGGCATAAGAGATGTACTTGGAAGTGTGTACAAGCAAGGAGGAATGCGTACACTTTATCGAGGTGTAGGTATGTTTGTTGTCATTGTTATGTTATTTACCTAGGTGTGTATAAATGGTTTCATGAGTATCAAAAGGATGTTATAATGAAGACGCATCTCTTTATTGTTTTTTTTTTTGGGGGGGTGGGGGGGTAGAGCAATTGTCCTGTCAATTCTAAGTTTCTTTTTTTTCTTTGTTTGAGCAGGCCCAACACTCATTGGTATCCTTCCTTATGCTGGGTTAAAGTTCTACATATATGAGGAGCTCAAGAGGCATGTTCCTGAAGAGCATCAAAAGTCCATTGTGATACGTCTTTCCTGTGGCGCTCTAGCTGGTTTATTTGGGCAGACCTTCACATACCCTCTAGATGTTGTTAGGAGACAGATGCAGGTATGTGCCCCATTACACTCATTATACAACACGCTTAGCAAAATGGATCTATTTTTCTTTTACGGTGCATACACAAAGCATATTTTTCTGGGGCAATCTAAAGTTGACGCAAGAGGAATCAATAAGGATCGTGACTCTTTATGTTGCTGACTCGCTATGAGTCCATGTGCTTCACCATGGTAGCCTTTGGCCGGTGGGAAGGTTTAGGTTATCTGTCAGAGGGCTCAACTTTTTTTTAGCAAGCTAGACTGTGAAATCAGCAAGGGCACTGGTCTGGATTTGTATGATGGGATTGGCTACGTTTAGATAGATTGGGAGCAACTTATCAAAGCTGGGGTAAAACTTGGGATTGACCTGTTAAATTGACTGCTCTGAGTCCTATTATGCAGCATACAGATTGTCTTTGTCGTGATTGACTGCAGAGGATGATGTGCCAAATTTTTTAGAAGTTCACCGACAGAGTAGTAAACCAATTAGTTTTCCAAATCATTTTATTGGTAGTGAACGATATGAGGATTGAGAATTAAAGAGGTTAACTTCATGCCTCAAATATCAGAATTTTGAACTTTTTTATCGGTAGAATTTTGAAATTCTTATTGGTAGATGAAGAAACTGAAATGCCAGACTAGGACTTTGTCACTTATATTAATTACGCCATAAGGTTGAGCAATGGTGAGATGAGCCCAAGCTTGTTTCAGCTTAAAAGAATGACATAGTAAAAGAGTTTAACATCATTTGCTTTACAGGATACAATCTTGTCAGTAAATTGACCTGTCAGGATGTAGAATATATTGGATTAATAGTCATGCAGCTTAAGTGTACTTACTATGCATGGGTAGGCTTGAACTCAAGAGAAACAAGCAAAGAAGTAACTTGCATTAAAGTGGTTGTTGCCCATGGTCTTGGAATTCACACAAACAACATTGATGTAGTTGTATTGCTAGATAAAGTTGAGACTTTACAAATTACTTGAATTTGCGTTTTACAATACCTGTGGGATGCTGTTACAGGTCGAAAGTTTGCAACCTTTGGTACAAGGAAATGCCAGATACAGAAACACATTGGAAGGTCTCACTGTTATTGTTCGTAATCAAGGATGGAGACAGTTGTTTGCTGGTCTAAGCATTAACTATATGAAGGTAATTGTTCATAATTATTGGATTGATTTACACTTGATGGATTTCTAGCTGGTGCTTCTCAAGACATCTGACTCTGAAGCATTTCAGATAGGAAAATATAGTATGACTATCAAGTATGCCCACCAAATGTGCCCACTCATATAAATATATATATGTATATATTTTAATTTTTAATTTTTGCTTATGGTTATTGATTAAGGAAGTGACTATTAGTGAGTTTATATGTTTTTTTTTTCTTAATGGTTAAGGAGTAAGGATGTTTAAAAAAATGCTTAAAGAAAAATAAAAAGCCTTATTTGTCCTAGTGTACGCATTTGGTAGGCACCCTAGCATTGTCCTTTCAGATAGTCATTAATCCCTTACAAGCAGTATAACAATTAGGCCTTGGGCACTTTAGTAAATACCAAAACAGTACACGCACGCGCACACACACATGTAGCTGTATTCTTAAAGATCAATTTTACTAGTTTTCTTTGTCCTATCAATGATGACTTTATCCAACATCTTGAATGCTTCAAAGAAGCTGTTTAGATTTCGGTTGCTTAACTTTTTCTGGTGCAGTTTACTTGCCCTGAGGCCCTGTTTGGATTGAGAAATCATCTAAACTCATCTCATCATCACAACCTTTTCAAATTTCCACACAAAATATAATAAATAATTCAACTTTTTCAAATTATAAAATAATAATATATTAAAAAATAATATTATAACAATATATTATTCAATTTTTATCTAAAGTTATCTCATCTCATCTCACTATTCAAATAGAGCTTAAAAGTTTAAAACCACTTAGGCTGATCTAGAAAGGATATGAAGTTTATTTGGAGTTTAGGGTCACCTTTGTCTGTGTAATTTGTCTCTTACTTGAGTCATAAGGTCTTTGCTAACACAGATTTTATTATGTTCCTAGATTGTTCCTTCTGTTGCGATTGGTTTCACTGCATATGACATGATGAAGTCTTGGCTCCAAATTCCACCTCGACAGAAGACTCGATCAATATCTGCTGCCTAAAAATTGGATTGATCCCATGTCTACTTGTGGGTCAAATCTCAAGCAACTAAAGTGGGTGAGGGGTCCAGATTAATAGCTTGGAGTCCAAGTCTGTTGAGATTTTAGTTCTTTGCACTTACATTCGTCAAAGCTGTTTACTTGATTTATTGGATAAATGCAATTTGTGATTTGGATATCTTCAGTGTTTTCATATATTCTGTCTCGATTTTCATTCTTGAGACTCATTCTTGCTCACCACCTATACTGTTTTCGAGTGATCAAGTTAGGCATAATATATGATCTTTGAACCAAGTCAACTTAGAGATGGACAATGCTACTCTTTATCTTAAATCTTATAATTCTCGACCACACTTATCATCGATGTGGCACATTTTAAGTGGTTTGTCAACTAGTTAAATGAAAACCATTTAAAATATGCCATATAACAAATGTGATCGAGGATGATAAGATTTAAAAGATAATGAACAACATTTTTCTTTTTTTGATTTTTCTTGTTTTAATTTAATGATTTTTTTCTTCAAGTCTAGAATAGCAAAAAGAGAAATATTATTTACCGTCTCTATTTGAGAACTGCATATACAGATTTTTTATTAAATGAAAGAAAATATTATTTGAAGAAAAATATTTATGTAATTTCAAAATATTTTAAAAATAAAATTATTTAAACCTACATTACAATTTTCAAAGGAGGACTTTGCATAACATTTAGGCGTTTCTATTCAAATACGAGACGAGTTGGTTTTAATTTATTTTAAATTCATTATTATATATATATTTTATTTTTATATAAAATATAATTTTTAATATAATTTTTTTTTTAATTTTTAATTTTATTTTTTAAAATTTTAAAATAATAATAATATTAAAAAATAAATTTAATTCATTTCAATTTATCTGTTCTTCGAATTCAAATGATGTTTAAGAGAGAAAACCAAACGCCAAAGTTTTAGGTGGGGAGTACTGATATGCGGCTCCGGCGTTGGGGCCCCGATGCGCCCTTGGATGATGTGGCAGGTGCCCCGTCATCCGATTTAAGTTTTTTTTTTTACCAAAAAAAAAAAAAACGAAAACAAACTTCAAAACAGAATTGCGAAAATCATTTGAAGTAGGAGCAGAAACCAGTAGCAAAAGGCGATTTGGAGACCCATGCGCGGGACCTGCCGGCTACCCATTCCACCGTCCGTCCGGCGTCTTCTGAGCCCAACCGCGTGAGTTGTTGCCGTCCTCGTCGCCGTCTGAGCCCATTTCGTCACCACTTGAAGAAAACTCGTCGTGCAGGACTGCCCAGACCCATTTCCATCGCAAGCACCCACGTCTCTCACATTTCTTTGTTTGTTGTGATTTCTATTGTGATTTCTTCACTGTTTTCCATTTTTTAGTGTTTACTTAATTTTGTATCTATGTAATTTGCTAGACATTGATAATAATCTAGGGTTTCTCTAATTTTTATGATTTTTACTAAAACATTATTTACTCACTTATTTCTATGTTTCCATTTTTCTTGTGTTATTTATGCCTATATGTGAGTTTTCCTTCCACGAGCTTTATGTCCCCAGCATAAAAATTTTGGCTATTTAATGTAGGCCTGTTCATCCGGACCCGGTTGTACCTGGCCCGGTTTAAAATTTTATATATTTCTTAACACTTTTGAATTTTTTTTTAAAAATATTTAAGAAAATTTCGAATTTGTGTTCCGGATTCCCAAATCCGGAATCCGGATAAACACCCCTTGTTTAATGCCTATGCAATTAAGTACATGCGTGCTTCAGAAAGTATGAGCCAGATTTTGTGTGTTAAAAAGGAGCAAGTTTAGGAATTCTTAGGTGGTGTGATTTGCACATGTGGCAGCAATTGGACCTCAAACCTTGGAGAATTTGCTCTAAAGTAGTCACGAATGCCTTGGTAATATAGATTGGGCAACACGTAAAGCAGCGGTCGAAGCGTTGAGTGCATTGGCATTGCATTCAAGTGATTTGGTTTTGGATAAAGCTGCGCCTTCTATCTTGACGGCACTTGAGTCTTGCCGTTTTGATAAAATAGTTTTACGATCAATATTTGGACTTGCTCTTTTAGTCTTTTCCAATAGCCTGCAATTATCCTATTTGTAGCTCTTCTTTTAGAGGTCGGTTTAGTAATCTTTTTGTTTTTTCCATTTCAATGGATCAACATATATTTGCCTTTGGCACTGCTACCCAATCTTTCTTCAGTGGGCTTCTATAATTGAATTGCTTATACGGATGAAGATGTTATTTAAGCTTATGGAATAATTGAATTCCTTTATCCCTAGTTTATTGAGAGATGAAAATCTTCGTAAAGATTTGACAACAGTATTTTTTTGAATTGAGGAACTACTGAAATTATAGAATTGAAAAACCACACAAGTTTGAATCTAAAAATTTTCATAATTGGTTGGTAAATGTAATAATGATTAATTGGTTTACAGATAAAACCTGTTAGAGATAGCATGACAGAGGCAATTATGGAAAATGATTTTTGGAAAAAGATTTCTGGCAAAGGAGGAGATGGATCCCCAGATAGCAAGACAACTTCTCGTGGTAGGCATGCCACTACTGTTTTGTTCTTTAAAGTGATAATTAATTTATGTCCTTGTTTCTCTCACTAGTTGGTTTTCATTGTGCATGATATTTCAGATGGTGAAACTCTTGAACTAGGTAAATTGTCAGTCCAATTGATTCCACAAAATTTAAATCCCAGAGAAAGGGGATCAGAGCAACCAGCTAAGAATTTATCTAATGGTTCTTCCCCTTCTTTGGATTTTGTTTGTATTTTTTTTTTTTTTAAGATTCATGTCAGAGACTATATTTTTCAATTAGCTCCAAAACAAGTGATGCAAAAGAACTTAATCTCTCAAGATGCCAAAAAAAAAGAGTCATATTGAAGTACATAATTATAATTAAGAAGATCTTCAGCTACCATCTTGTATACTAGGATTTTGCCTATTCTATCAATATTACTGTTTTACTTATAAAAAAAAATAATAAGAAACTACATTTACCTAACAAGCTACATCACGTACACCAACAAAAAACAAAAAAATCCATTTGTAATAAATTTCTCAACTTCGCCGTTTAATACCTAACAAGCTTTCTTGCTAAACATACAAAAATTGGATAGAAATGAGTTGTTCATCGAGAATTAATACTTTTCTCATGTTATTTGATTCTTGAATTAATTTTAGAAAAAACATTAATTACTCCACAATCTTATCAAATCTTTCTTTCTAGTTTGATATCATTGACATTGTTATTCTATAAGTCTTCTAAAAATGCTAATTTTTGCATGTTTACTCTTCAGATTCCTTGATTACATTTCCACATGACATAGAGTCTCCAACTCAAGACATCAATATAAGTTCTAGTACAAGCAATGGGGATAGACCAAATCCATTAGAATTTGAGGGTTGCAGTGCCGAGACATCTCATAATGTTGATATTGATGTTGATTATCTGCTTGAGGAGCCAACGAAGGGAATGGACTTTAACTCCCTTGAAGATTTATTGAGTTATTATAAAAGTTATGGTAAGCAGTGGGTTTGGGGTGATGACCAATAGGACAAATAAAGAAAAAGATGGGACTGTTAGGTATGTAACATTTGCTTGTGCTCGTGGTGGGAAGCCCCATAATAGGACTTTGAATGTCGTCAACCCACGTCCCACAGGAAAAACCTTTTGTAAAGTAAAGATTAATGCCTTAAGATCCGATGGAAAGCTTCGGTTGACAACAATACATAACATCCATAACCACGGCCTCAGTCCAAAGAAATCTCGTTTCTTTCGATGTAATGGAGAAGTGAGTGACTCAGTAAAAAGAATCCTGGATATAAATGACATGGCTAGGAACCGATCGTGTAAGACCTATGGAGCTCTTGCTGTTGGCGCAGGTGGGTACGAGAAGCTACCATTTACAGAAAGAGATTGTCGTAATTACATCCACAAAGCAAGAATTCTACGACTCGGTGCGGGCGATGTTGGAGCACTGAAAGAGTATTTTTTACGAATGTAGTATAAAAATCCTGAGTTTTTTTATATGATGGATCTAGATGATAAGCTATGATTAAAGAATGTCTTCTGGGCAGACCCCTGTAGTAGAGCTGCCTACAAATATTTCGGTGATGTGGTGACATTTGACACCACTTACCTGACAAATAGATATGGGATGCCGTTCGCTCCATTTGTGGGTGTTAACCATCATGGACAGTCAATTTTGTTAAGAGCTGGCTTGATTTCCAGTGAGGATATAGAGACCTTTTTATGGTTATTCGAGACTTGGTTGCAGTGTATGGATGGAGTTACTCCTAAAGCTATTATCACTGACCAAGATAGAGCGATGAAAGCAACAATTGCTATTGTTTTCCTAGATGCCTGACATAGATATTGCATATGGCATATTATGAAAAAAGTCCCCGAGAAGCTTGGTTCCTATGGTTTATACAAAATTGGAATGAAAAATGCATTGACGAGATGTGTGTATAACAGCCAAAGTGTTGAAGAGTTTGAGACAGGTTGGGATCGATTAATTACCACATACAATCTACATGAGAATGTGTGGTTGCAAAGTATTTATGCTGAACATGAGCATTGGGTTCCAACATTTTTGAAAGACTACTTTTGGGCTGGAATGAGATCAACGCAACGGAGCGAGAGTATGAATGCATTTTTCGATGGGTATGTTAATTGTAAGACGAACCTAAAAGAATTTGTTGACCAATTTGATAATGCATTGAAAAAAAAGATCGAGAATGAAATTGGCGCGGACTTCCAATCATTTAATTTCACAATCTCCTGCAAATCAAGATCTCCAATTGAGAAGGGGTTTCAAGAGTTGTACACGATTCCTAAATTCAAAGACGTACAACAGCAAATTACCGGCACATATGACTTGAATCCAAAGTTACATAAGAGTGATGATGCAGTTAAGACTTATCTGGTAGAGGATGAAGTTCATTTGGAAGAGTTCACTAAGCTGATTACGTTTTCTGTGGACTTTAGTGAGGAAGATTTAGTTGCAAAGTGTTCTTGTGGATTAGCCCAGATGAGTGAGATATTATGTAGACACATTTTGGTTGTATTCAGGAGTAACGAGATTAAAGTTTTGCCAGATATGTATATTGTAGATAGATGGAGGCAGGATATCAAAAGATGATACATGTTGATCCATAGTAGATATGATGCAGAGGAACAACATGCAGATTCTAATAGATATTCAGAGCTATTGAATGTTTGTTATCAGATGATTATTCTTGCAGCAGGTTCAAGAGAGAATACCCAGGATGCAAGAACCAAATTATATGCGATGATTGAGTTGTATCGTGCAAACCAAGAATCCTCACCGATGACTCAAACGGGTTCCAACGTTGCTGGTATGGTAGGAGACACAACTATTGTCGGTGCTTCTGGGCAAGTACGCAGTTCACATGCAGTGCGTGGAAAAGGCAGACCTCCATCTATGAGGAGAGCATCCAGAATGGAGATGGACATGCGAAAAGTTAAAGCGAAAGTAAAAAAAGCACCAGAAAATGAGAAACGCAAAGAGGTGCAGATTTTAAGTAACATTTTTATTTATAGTTTACATTTGTGTTTAATATAATTTTGTGTTTTTATTTGTCATTTGATTATTAGTGCGATGAAGGAAATACACAAGTCATGGACACACAAAGACGTTTATTTCGCAGTTCAGATATGGATATGACCAATATTGATGGTGGACACGTGCATGTATATTAATAAGTATATATTTATATTTGAAATCTAATGTTTGGGTATGTTTGATAACAAATATTTCTCACCAAGTCGTTTCAGAAAACACAGCTTTTGATATTAGTGGAACTCAGGTCTGCGTAACAGTGATACAAAGTCAAGAAAGTGTAAGTGTATCCCTTTTGATATTTTAATGGTAAATAGTAAAATGATATTAATATTTGAGTTTTGTTATTTACAAATGCAAATTGGGTTAGATAGATCACAACTGGTAGACTTTGAGTTGGATGGATCACAACCAGTGAACTTTGGATTGGATGGAACACAACCATAAAAATGATACCCGTTTAATTTATTTTTTGTATTTAATGTAAGGTGGTGATGGGCTTGTGTTGTTAATGTATTTGTCGTGGGATGAGACCCGTTTAATGACTTATTTTGTATTGCTCATAGACTTATTGTATATTGCTCATGGACACAGCTTGAACATTCTTTTATGATGGATGTTGAGTTAAATAGCTAATTTTTATTTAGGGATCTGAGTTTGTTGGCTGTAATTTTAGAAATATAAATGTCAGGTTTGATGGTTATATTTTGAGAATATATAGTAAGTGTGGTACATGATGGTCTGTGATGACTTGTTTATTTTTGTTTTTAGCCATACAATCGTAAGTATAGTTGGCACACAAGCGGCTTGCTGATGTGGAGAAATAGAACAGTGCGCTTCTGTTTAAGTCTCTCACCAAAAGCCTATTGCAATCCCCAAGCATACAACTAAGATACCAAAACTCAGAAACATGCATTTTAAGTACTTAAACTTGTACTCAAATTGAAGGATAAGGTACCACTTGTAGTTCTCATTCAAGAAAAAAAAACAATAGATACCAAATAATTTTACAATTCACAACTCCAGACTTGAGTTATCATTGTAATGCTAAATTTACAATTTTAGAAACCCAAAGGAGATTTTACATTTTATCTTATTGTCAAATGACACAAACTAATAATAGACTCTAATTAACAGTACATGAGAATATTTACATTTCCAAATTTTACAAGAAAAAATGCATGCTGAAAGTGTGGCTACTCTCCATTACAGATTCAACATGTCCCAAGTAGCACAGCCTCCGCAAACTGGTTTTGCTAACATATGGCCCTTTTTCCTCTTAACTTCTTCTACAAAACAGGAGACTTTTGTAAGAAAAATGAGCAACTTTAAAAAACAGCCGTAGTAAGAAAACTGGTATTCATTGAGTAAGAAAACATCCTTGGTCAGCATACTTAACGCAACACCTTCACAATCAAGGGCATCACAAACACCTAGCGCCTTAATGTCACATGAGAGTACTAAAAATCTTGTTCATATTTGCATATCATCCCACACAATAAGTCAAAGTTACGGTTGGCAAAGCTTTGATCCCCACTTGTTCATCAACACTTGCGCACTTTATTTTTTATTTTTTTAAAAAAGTCTCCTTTCATTCACTGTAAAAACAGTTACAGAGGATTTCAGCATAGAGGGGTTTCCTTTAATACTTTAATACTTTAATAATTGAACCATTTAATACATAAAACTAACTAACCATTTCTTTGAGAACAACAATTAATATCAGCAACCAAACCAACTCATACGTGCAGGAGTACACAATTAATGTCAAATTTAACAAAAGGCTCAAATTAGATCTAAATCAGTGTGTATAAAAAAAAACGAATGAAAAAAAAAAAAGCAACTGGTTCAACTGTTGATTTGGAAATTAACTAGTATATCACTCAGCTATTTCAGAGTTGAAAATTTCACTTCAACTACACTCTTTCTCAAACAATCCAAAGATAAATATTCAAAGATGATTAGCTTTGATTTTTCATAGAAATGCTCTAGGTTTTAAAATCCCCTGGACCCCAAAAAATAAAAAATAAAAGCTCTGTATCTAACCTATAAAACCTTTATCATTTTTCATAGAAATGCATTCATATTCAATCTCCTCCAAACTCAACGGTAAAGTCCCATGAGTTCCTGAAGAATATCGTCTTATACAACCAAAAATCATTGTGGTAATCATTTATCCAAGGTAGCCTTAGCTATAAGTATATTCATTTGACAAAAATATTGGAATTCGTAATTATATCAAGAGAGGAGATCAAAGTTATCACTTCATAATATCCCAAATGAGAAACCTATAGGATATCATAAGAATGATAACTACAGTACTGCTGTAACTAAGATATTTCAACACCACATACATACCAACACACATGCGCGCATATATGTATATATCAAAGGCACACCATTACATTTACCCCAGTTTTTTGTGAGATAAACATTATACTTCATTATTTTTAAGCCCTAATCCTATCTCACTCAAAGCTGAGTGCATACATTACATAAATGCGTCTAAGAAGTGAAAATTAAACAAAATAATTCAATTTGAGATGAGCATGCAATTGAAGACAACATATTCAAGACTGCACTCTGTCCAGTGTAAAGTCCAAATCCTATTTCAATTTTCAATCAAAGCCTAGTACATACGTTTTATTTCTGAATAAACATGAAAATGAAAATAAGTTAGCTTATTCAAATTCCAAATAAGTGCGCAATGAAGCTAAGATCTTCGTTACAGAAAATAATTTTCATTAAAATCAAATCGTTCGACTCCAGATGTAAACTTAAAAAAGGATCAAATAAAATGCAAAGTGATATCTCACCTCGGACCCAAAGTAGGTCCAGTCCTGTTTTGATAAATTTTCATCCTGACGATATAGATTCATTACATGGCATGACCTATTTAGATCATTATCTAGGTTTTAAAATCCCTCATACCGGAAAAAAAAAAAAGCTCTGTATGTAACCTATAAACATGGCTAAGCTCATACGATCAGTAATAATAAATAAAGGAATGCGAGAAAATATTACCCGGGGCGCATATTTCAAGTGGGGTAAGGTCTTTGATTTCGTAGGGCTTAGAGCAGGGATTTCATGTGAAAGGCGAAGGGAGGGAAGATGAAGCATCGATTTCGAGGGGTTCGTGGGTTTGTTCGCTCTGGTTCGAGGATGCGGGCTGGTTCGATACCTAGTGGGAAGACGACTGGATGGAGTTTAGGGCCAGAGGGAGGACGACGGGGAGCTTCTTGGGGTCGTGGAGAAGAGAGAACTCGAGGTGACGGAACCCTCAGTCTGCGACGATAGCACGCGACGGCGACTTCCGACGGAATGGGCACGGCGACGGAACCCCAAGACTCGCGTTTTCGTTCTCCCCCTTTCCCGTGTTTTTGATTTTGCGATTGAAGTTATACACAACCTTTTCAATTTTTACATATTATTATTTTTTAATTTTTTAAATATTTTTATTTTAAATATGTTTATTTTTTAA
This sequence comes from Platycarya longipes, assembly GCA_036559045.1. Lineage (NCBI taxonomy): Eukaryota > Viridiplantae > Streptophyta > Magnoliopsida > Fagales > Juglandaceae > Platycarya > Platycarya longipes. The sequence goes on from CM071802.1 coordinate 37,419,859, forward strand.
TTAATTTAATTTTTTTTATTTATTATCTATATATCAAATATTTAATAAAAAATAAAATATAATAAAATATAATAAATAAAGATGATGTAAATAATAAAAAAATTATGATAATCTTTTCTTTTGTGATTTGGGATTTCAAATCGCTTATTACGTTTTTTTTTAAAATAAAATAACCCGAATTACGTGACATCTGCCATGTCATCCGGGAGCACATCGAAACCCAACGCCGAAGTCCATATCATTTCTGTATCAAAAATATAGACAGTAATCACACTCATCACACTTATTTATTATATAAAAATAAATATAATAAATGTAACTGATCTCTAGCATTATCTTTCGGTTTAGTTGGGGGCGGTTGAAGCGAATGCATTCAATATTAGGCCCTGCTTGGATTCGAAAGTGGGTTGAGCTCATCTCAACTCATCTCAACTCATCTTCATTTCATCATTATATTTTTATAATTTTTTATACAAAACACAAATTTCTATACACATTTTTCAAATCCCAATACATCTTTTTCAAATTCCAACACACCTTTTTCAAATCTCAAAATAATAATAATATTAAAAAATAAACCAAACTCATCTCAACTCATCTCAACTCATCTCATCTCTAAATTCAAGCGGGCCTAATGTAACTGATCTCTAGCATTATCTTTCTGTTTAGTTGGGGGCGGTTGAAGCGAATGCATTCAATATTAATCTAAGGTTTTAGCATAGCATTCATTTTCGGGACCATCAATCACCATTCATCAATGGCGAAAGGACTTGTACAATTATTGACAAGACATGTATCGATAATGGTGGCCCCATTTTTTTGAAGTTTTGTCATGGGGTTGTGGTTCGGTCACGCGTCACCACTCACTCATATCAGAAGATTGATCATTGATTTTCTCCCAATTTTTATTTTATTGGATCATTTTAACGCCTTTAGATATTGATGGAAACTTATTTTGTAAAATGATAATGCTTTTATAAATCTTCATATATTTAAATCCTGGTTCTAAAAAGATTTTTTTTTTATATAATTTTTCTAAATTTAATCGTTTTCTTAATTTTGCTGCAAAGTCTTCTGATTTGACCTTTAAATTCTAATTGTTAAATCTATTAGACAACATTTTAGATTCAAAGAAGAATATAAAACAAATCTGTGTTAATGCAAGCAACATTGTTTGTATTGACATCAAACATAAGATATCATGTGACAATTGTTGGAAAATTTTAGAGAAGGAAAAAAAATCTGAAAGATGAATTAAAGTGTTGAGGCATATAGAAATATTATCTTTAAAATTTTATTTACGCTCACTTATTTAGAATTTATTAATAGATTTCTAACAAATTATTTTTAGAATACAACAAAACTTTTAAACTTTCCAAATAGTAATTTTAGAGAATCATTATAGTTTCTATTAAAAATGATAGAAAATAGAATAAATGAAAGATTTTTTGTGACTTAACAGATCTGTCACAACACTATTTATAAAACTTGAAAAAGTATCTGTGAAAAATCACGTTATTAGTAATTTAACCGTTTCTCATTTGAGCAGAGTGTTGAACAAGAGTCGAGTGAGATCACTGTCTGACTCATCGCTTGAGCTACACGTCAAGTAACGATCGAGCGATATCACTGCCTAGTATCTCGCTCGAGCGAGAGTCGAGTGAATAATGGTTATTACACAACACTTTGGTTGAAACGCATCTCTTCTTCAGACGTTATACAAGTTCGGATCCTAATAGTATTACGTTTGAGCGATATGTCGAGTGAAGTTCGAGCGAGATCACTGCCTGGTCTTTCACTCGAGCGACACGTCGAAAGAGATTTCAGCATTAACTTCGCTTGAGCGATATGTCAAGTGATAGTCGAATAAAATTTCAGCCTACACACAATTCTCAATCATTTTTTATAAATTTTCTTTCTTTTAACTTTTAAATAATATCATAATTTATTATAATAATTTACAAGTGTATTCAATGGTTTGAGTTTTTAAATTTGTATATCTTTTTATCTCCTTTTAAGATCAATGGGTCCCACTCTCTCTCTCTCTCTCCCTCTCTCAATAAGTGGATCCTACTCTAATTTAAATTTTATTTTTATATCTCCAATCTAATTCTCATTGATCCCTTACATTTTCTACTCATGTAAGATGTCAATGAATTAAATTTTCTATGAAAATAAATTAAGGAATACAATGGGTATTCAAATGAACTAAATTTCATCCATTTTCAAAATATTTACAGTCAAATACCTGACTCTTGAAAATATTTATTCTTATATTATTTGAATAAAAAAATAAATTGTGTTTGACTCCCTAAATTACTTACATTCTAGGAAAGAAATATAATTTGTACAAGTTTGCTGAAATCCCGTATAAAAGTTTTTAGAAAAATGGCCTCTTGTTAAATAAATAAAAAATAAAACTCTTTTTTTTTTTTTTGTTTAAATTTGTTGTACAGGTAACAGAACTTTCAAATTTATATTTAACATTATTATTTTATGTGTAAATGATATAAAAAAAATTATTTACATGTAACTATTTTTACAATCTTATATATATATATATATATTTTATATAACATCTTGTTCAAAACATTTAAAACGGGTAGTTTGTTTTGAGAGCTGAAATCAAAACTTTTAAATTCATTATTATATTTTTTTAAACTCTTATTCAAAATATAATAAAAAATTTAATTTTTAAAATTTTAAAACTACTTTTTCAAAATTTCATATAAAATTAATATTAAAAAAATATAATATAATAATATATTTTTTTAATTTTTATCTTATATCATCTTATTTCATTTCTAAAAATGAATAAAACCTTAAAACATCCAAAACATTTATAACAAGATATTTTATAGAAATATATTCCATTATTTGAAACACACGATTTTATATAAAAATAAAAATAGAAACTACAGGTCTGTTTGGATTCAGAGATAAGATGAGATGAGTTATGAATAGTAATAAAATAAGTGATTGAGATAAATTAAAATTTAAAATGAATTATTAAAATGAGTTGAAAGTATGAAATGAGATGAGATAAGTTGAGATAACTTTCCAAAGCAAACCGGGCCTAAATGTATTCTTACACAACTAATATTCTTTACCGTTCTGAGAAATAAAATATATTCTCACTCTTGTTAAAAACAATCCTTATCGTCAATCTTTCTCTTCAACTTCCTTGAAAGTCCAATGAAACCCGCCATTTTCCTTTAGCTGCTTCACTACTGCTTACTTTCCGACACGCCAACTTTGAATTTTTCAAACTGCAACTTGTATAAATAAGTGAGGAGCTAGTCTGGGTAGGTGTGTTTAGTGGTTTTAGACTTCATTATAACATTTGGTTTTGAGAGATACGGGAAAAAGGAAAGCTGCCTAACGCCTGGTTTTGGATTTGCAGGTATTTGGCATTTCATTTGTCTAATTTCATTCTCTTATCAATTTGTGCTGCTTATTTATCCATTATCTTTCTTGGGTTCCAGTTTTCTGGGTGTTTTGTAGATATGTTCTGTCTCGATCTTGAGTCTTGTATGAAATGAACGGAGAGTTTGCTATGCCCTAATGCATTCTTTTTCCTTTCTGGGTCTCATTTTGTGCTTGCCTAATTTTCCAAAGTAAAAGCCTTTTGGGTTTTGAGTTCTGAATTTGAGAGAGAGAGAGAGAAGGGTTTCAAAGTTGAAACCTTGGTATCTCCAGTCCACAAATGGAGAAAGTATTTAGTTAGTTGCCCATCATTTGACCTGTTGAAGGCTCAATAATTAATAACATTGGTGCTTTACTTTGATTGAGCAGGTTTGGTCATCGTTAAACTCCCAATTTGGAATTTTGCTACGGTTTGTTTGGCAATGGGTCTCTCTCTTTCTCTACTCTTATCTGCGTGGAATGAAATCCTGAGGCACAAGTTTTTTGGTTTAACGGATGCAATTCAGTCAGTAATTGTGAGGGGCCCAAGCTTTTACGGATATGACAGAGATATGGCGTTGAGAACAAGTACCTTCCATAAAGAAGACTCAGAAATCATTAACAACTCAAATGAATCTGGTAAAATAGTCGTAGAAAGGTCAATGAGCTTTAGAAATGAGGAGTCCCAGGAGGCAGACCTTAACAACAATTCTCATTCAATCTCTTCAATGGGTAAAAGACCGCACATACAGAAGCCAACTCTTTTGCTCCCAGAACCAGCTGTGATATTTTTCTCTCCAAAGCCGACTAGCGAGCTTGATGCTGCTGCAACTAAGCTTCAGAAAGTCTACAAGAGTTATCGGATCAGACGTAACCTTGCAGATTGTGCAGTTGTAGTTGAGGAACTCTGGTATGTTTTATCTATTTATCTCAATTTCTTGTTGCAATTTTCTCTTTAGGTGTTCTAAATCTTTGTGTTTTTGACATGAACTCAATTTTTGTAGGTGGAAGGCCTTAGACTCTGCGGCTCTTAAGCGGAGCTCTGTATCATTCTTCGACACTCAGAAACCAGAAACTGCTTCATCACGATGGGCACGGGCTCGGACAAGGGCTGCCAAGGTACGATGTTATAAATATAGTGGGAAAGTAGTTTTGTTATTGGAGAAACGGTTACACTAACAGCATTAACTCTATGTATTTGTAGGTTGGGAAGGGGTTATCAAAGGATGAGAAGGCTCAAAAATTGGCCCTACAACACTGGCTTGAAGCTGTAAGTCCATATGCTTCCTTACTTGATCCGATAATTTCATCCACCAGGCCAATACTGATTCTACTGTTCAAACCAAAATTCCTAATACAATTTTGTTTTGTTTGGTTTGTTTGTTTGTTGTGCTTTTCTGTATTTCCATCCAGCAGTGGATAACATGAGTTAAGTCTTTTCCATTAACAGTCTAAATTTTAAGGAAGAAGTGGAATTTGCACTCTCAAACGGAAAAAATGAAGTTTTGTGCTTTGTATCCCAAGCTACTAGAATTGACATATTACACTCTCCAACTCTGAAAATTAACAGCGAGCTCTATTAAGATCTAACGGTCAAGATCATGTCATGTTGCCACGTATTTTACATCTACCTTGATGGCTAGAATTGCAAAGTGGAGTCCAAAGTGCAAAACCTCTGGTAGTTTGAGGGTGCAAATTATATTTATCCCCAATTTAATTTTGAGATAAACACTTTGGGAGTATTGGTCGATTTGCATAAATTTCAAAGATATGCTCATATATCCTCTTAATTCCTTTAAATGATTGGATCGACTTTTCTTTGATATATATATATATATATATTTTTTTTGTTGAATGATCGAAAGAGACGTTTTCGAAGATGACCACTGCACTAGATATTAGGGAACATATTTTCCAAGTCATTTTCTGAGAATACTCAAAAGAGGGTCAAGCTTGTTTGTGACCTTTTTTGTTTTTAAAGAAAGTTCAAATCGCTAAACGCGTGGTCTCTTTGCACTAATATTGTTGGATAATAATAATAAGGTTAATTATTGGTTTTTAGTATGATTGGAAAGGAAGTAAAATCACTGAACTTACTGTGCTGTGTTGACCTTTGTTAATTTGCAGATTGACCCACGCCATCGTTATGGACACAATTTACACTTCTACTATGATGTCTGGTCTGATAGCAAGAGTACCCAACCTTTCTTCTACTGGTAAAATTACCTTCCTAACAGGATACAATTGTATAAGTTCTTCTTATCCTTCATTACCACTCATTCCTAACTTCATTTCTCTCCTCCTATAACTGAAGGTTGGATGTTGGGGATGGTAAAGATCTAACTCTTGCAAGGTGCCCAAGGACAGATCTACAACGCCAATGCATTAAATATCTTGGACCGGTAAGTATTACTTCCCTTACCATGTTCAACCTCTGCCAAATTCCTCATGTTAAATGAAATTCACGCTTTCCCATAACCACATGCATTTATTTATGGGTTATGATTGCTCATTCTCTGTTGTTTGCTATTGCAGAAAGAGCGAGAAGCATATGAAGTGATCATAGAGGGAGGGAAGCTGGTATACAAGCAAACTGGGATGCTTCTCAACACAGATGAGGTTTCCAAGTGGATTTTTGTGCTCAGCACATGGAGGTCACTGTATGTGGGGCAGAAGAAGAAAGGTGTTTTTCAGCACTCAAGTTTTCTATCAGGAGGTGCTACAACAGCTGCGGGGAGATTAGTTGCCCACGATGGAGTTCTTGAGGTATACATAACATGGCACATCACACAAATAAGGGTTATTCATACTGTTTCGGTTCAATTTTTAATCCGTGTCCCTATCTTCCTCAGGCTATATGGCCATACAGTGGTCACTATCTCCCAACCGAAGACAACTTCAAAGAATTCACTAATTTCCTTGAGGAGCACCAAGTAGATCTCACTAATGTTAAGGTAATTGCCCTAAAACGTTTGTATATGTTAAGATAAACCACACACCGACAGTTTCAATCAAAGCTAGTTAAAAGTAAAACCCACCATGACTATTTTAAATGATCACTTTTGTAGAAATAGCTAATGTATACCATTTCTTCTGCAGAGGTGCGCAATAGATGATGATAACACCTCCTTTAAACACGTCGATGAGGAGTCCAAACCAGAAGTGGTCGATGTTCTCTCAACAACTACAATGTCAACTGACATGAAGGCTGATGAAGATAAGAGCTTCAATGTAGCCAATGCAGAAGAACTATTCAACCCGGCTAAGCGAATGTCTTGCAAATGGACTAGCCCTGTTGGTCCTCGTATTGGATGTGTGAGGGACTACCCAATTGAGCTTCAGTCCCAAGCACTTGAACAAGTCAATCTATCACCCAAGGTATCGCCTGGCCGCTCGGGGAGCTGCGTCCCGATCCCTTCACCGAGGCCTAGCCCAAAGATCCGGGTCTCACCTAGGCTTGCATATATGGGATTCCCCAGCCCAAGGGTACCTGTTATTGCTACAAAGTAAAACTCCCACAATATTTTATTTTGTAGTTTCTGTCCCTTGAGCCTCAAAAGGATTCAAATTTCAAGATCTTAAGCGGGTGGTAAAGCACTTCTTGTGCTTTCACTTTTCTTTCATTTGTTTTGCACCTCATTTTGTTCCTTGATATAAGAGAGAGAAGTAACTCCTCCTCTATTCAGTAGTTTATTTAACATGGTTCATTAAATTTTCTAATAATGGGAAATCATTGATCAGTTTTCTTCTGCAACTTTTAGATATGCTGTCTCCTAGTGCAAAGACCCTTTCTTTTCCTCTCCCTTTTTGTGGATGCTTTGCTTCTTTATTTTCTTTTCTCACTGGCAAAAGATTCTCGTTTTTAGTGATGAGAGGAGTTAAGATAAAAATTAAAAATTAAATAAAATATTATTAAAAAATATTTTTTAATATTATTTATATTTTTAGTATAAAAAAATTAAATTATTTATTTTATTTTATGTAAAAATTTAAAAAATTATAACGATTTTATCAGACATCGATGCAAGTTCAGATGTTCCAAATTTTTTTTCCTCTTTTTGTTTGTTTTCCTTTGGTCTTTTAAGTACTGCTTCATTCAACCCATGGATCAAGTCAAGCTAATAAAAAAGAAATGCATGAAGCCGTGTGAAGGCGGGAAACGTGGACTTCCATACACATCGGCATCATGTTGACGACGACGAATGACTCGTGGAAGTTGACCAGTGACGTTTACTTTTAGTTTTTCACTTTTTTAAAATAATAAAGATAATATAAGTGAATAAATAAATATTTTTTCACATTAAAGTTTAAAAATATATATTTATCTCTATTACTTCTGAGACTATATATAAAGAGAAATAATTTAGTTATAATTATATAAAAATAATTTTATAAATTAATTTAATTTGACGTAATTTATTAAATTCTAAAATTTATATAAAATTATGTCAATTTATGAAATAATTTTTAATCTTATTATAACACTTCTTAAATATATATATATATAAAATATTACTTCCGTGGTATAAAGATATCAGACCTGAAATTTTGGGTACTAAAGCCGAAGCTAATTAATTAGTTAAGTTAAGAGCATTGTTAATAAAGTAGTTAAATTTTTTTTAAAAAAATTATATTTTTTGTATAATTTTAAAAATATAATTTTTTAAAAAATTATGTCATATTTGATCAATAATTACTAAAAAAATTATTGAATAGTAAAATTAATTTTTTCTTCACATTTTATTATTTATTTTTAAAAATAAAGTATACTTTTTGATATTTTATAATAATTCTTTTAGTAATTATTGATCAAATATAATATAATTTTTTGAAAAGTTGTATAAAAAATATAATTTTTAAAATTTTTTAAAACTATTTTATTAAAAGTATTCTAAGGTTATATAATCTTACACCTAAAAGCATGAGATTAGGTTTAGAAATAAAATATTTTTAAATATTTATTATTTATTTATTATTATTATTCATAAATATTTTTAACATCCAAATATAATCTGAATCTCGAGATAAATTGGAGTTCTCCAGACAAGAGTGTCTCCGATGTCTCAAGTATCAAAGTCTCGCACTTGGTGTCACGCCATTAACAGACAATGAAAAGCTTTAAATTACAGAAGCACTCCATGATTTAAATCTGTTTTCTTGTCCAACTCGTACGTTTTTGTAGTTTCACGAAACAAGAAAAAGGCAAGGAAACAAACAAAAACTTCATTATTAAATTTGCAGGCGTTGTAATTCCCATTTCCCAGCAACACCTTCAGATTTTATTATAATTTATTACCATCATTTGATTGGACTGGATTTTTCCTACATTATTTTTTTTACAAGTCATCAAATCAGCACAAACATGATCCTTGAGCTCGGTTTAAATTTAAAAATGAGATGTGATAAAATTAAATTAAAAATAAAAATAAAAATTAAATTAAATATTATTTTTTTAATAATAATATTATTTTAAATTAAAAAAATTAAATTATTTATTATATTTTATATAAAAATTAAAAAATATAAAAATAAAATAAAATAAAATAAAATGCGATAATACACTTTTTAAATCCGGCGATCAAGCTTCACGAATAGAAAGTCCAACATATAAATCTTTTCAAATTATGAAAGGTATTTAGAGCATCAAATATTCCATTGGATACTTTGTGTCATTAAAGAGCTGGCTGGATTGTAGAACCATCCAGCCAGTTCTCATCTGAAGCATGCGAACTATATAGTACTGATTATTTCATTATTTGAGATTTCCTGTTGGAACAGTAGGGCAGATCCAACTATCAATCCTTAATTCCCACCCAGAAGGCCAGATCTATCCGAGTGTCTGATAAATCTATCCTTAAACCAGGGGCAGAATTGTCATATCATACTCCACCACGCACATAAATCATTCGAGCGGGATCAGCCCCTGTTTGTCCGTTTGTTCCGTTTGAAATTCAAACCTCAATGCCCACAACACCCACGTCCATTTCACTATTCCTTCTCTCTCTGTGATTTCGGCGTTTTCCTCTCCGAAGTTAGAAGCTTTTTTGTACTTTGAGCTCTATTGTTTTTGCAGAACTCGACTTTCTCCATTTTCTCTTCCCAAACAAGCTTCGTTCTTTTGAGCTCTTGGGAGCTCCGTTTCATTAGAGATCACACGTATTTTTCTTACATCTTCTGCTTAGCAGGACTTTTTAGACTAATGGGTGCTTCAGGAAAATGGGTGAAGTCGCTCATAGGTCTCAGAAAGCCCGAGAAAGAAGACCATGTAAAATCTTCTTCTTATCTATTTTTATATGCTTCTGTTTCTCTGTTATGCACAAGGGCTAAAACTTTCTCTTTCTCTAGGAGAAGATGGGGGGAAAGAGCAAAAAATGGAAACTATGGAGGAGTTCTTCTGGGGACTTGGGGTCCTCATGGAAGGGTTTCAAAGGGAACCACAGAGCAGCTTCTGAAGGATCTGATTCTCCTCCGGTGGCTGATGCTTTTACGGCTGCAATGGCTACAGTTGTTCGTGCTCCTCCCAAGGATTTTAGGGCTGTGAGGCAAGAATGGGCCGCTATCCGGATCCAGACTGCTTTTCGTGGCTTCTTGGTAAATATGTCAATCTGATTTTTCTCATGCATAGTTGTTTTTTTGAGTAATGCTACAGTCGTGAACGTGCAAGTCGTGCAGTTATTTTTTTAAAAATATGGTCTATTATTAAAAATCTTTTTATGTGATTCTCATATTTATTTTCAAAAGGCTTGCGCTACATTTACTAACTTACAACTGCAAATATAATTTCTCATATTTTTTTACCAGAATTCAGGGGGTTGGATAATGGATCTGCACAGCTTTGATTGAAAGGGAATAATAGTTGACCTGAAGCTGAATACCATTAGTCCAAAATATTTAAATAACTGTTGTTGCAAATCTAAAAGTTTTTAGTTTAGTTAGATTACTGGGAAGTAATGAGATCAAATCACTGTAGGGAAATGGACAGCAAGTTTCAAGCTTTAATGTAAAGATCAAAGATTACACCACTGTATTGTTAGATCAGTATAGTATATGTTCAGCAATACAATCACAAACATTCAATAAGAACCCAAGCCGAAATTTTAAAGAGGATTGAGAGTTAGCATTATTTTGTCAATCTAAGCAAGTGTTTGATAAGGAATTGTTTGTCTGTTGAGCTTAATGTTAATATAATTTGCTGTATAGTGTTACAATTTAAACCATTTTCTATGATGATAATGACTTGGCTGAATTAATGATTTTAATCTTTTCTAAGAAGATGGTTTTCATTTTGTGGGCGTGGTGCAAAAAACTGTAGGCAAGAAGGGCTCTGAGGGCTTTGAAAGCTGTGGTGAGGATTCAAGCTCTAGTTCGGGGTAGACAAGTGAGGAAGCAAGCCGCTGTGACACTGAGGTGCATGCAGGCTCTTGTTCGAGTTCAGGCTCGAGTTAGGGCTCATCGTGTCCGAATGTCCATAGAGGGGCAGGCTGTACAGGAGATGCTCAAGGAGCACCGCACCAAGGCGGATCTCCTCAAACAAGCTGAGGTACCATAAACCATTATGTATCCCGACTCACTTTTTCTTGTTTTCATATTAAATTATGGAAAACGTTTTAGCTACAAAGAGATTATATAAAAATAATCTTACAAAATGATGTGGCTTGATATGATTCGTCATATTATAAAGTTACTTATATTTTAAAGCATATCTAATGAATCAAATGAAGTTGTATCAGTTTGTAAGATTGTTTTATGTAATTGTTTTATGGATATAGTAGCACTCCTAAATTATATGTGCAAATTAGTCATTCTGCTAGTTTTCAATTTTGACTTAATGAATTTCAGGAAGGGTGGTGTGATAGCAAAGGAACGTTGGAAGATGTTAAAGTAAAGTTACAATTGAGGCAAAAGGGTGCAATCAGGAGGGAGAGAGCACTTGCATACTCTCTTGGTCAGAAGGTATTAAGATGAACAGCTATATAAATTAGTATCTTTCTCTACCTGAGCAAGGCAATTCAAAATGTTCATTGTTTTTCAGGAATGGAGATCATTCCCCAATTCAAATACCTGTACAAATCCTTCCTCCTGCTTTCTAAAGGATAATGAGATTGACAAGAACAGCTGGGGATGGAGTTGGTTAGAACGTTGGATGTCAGCCAAGCCATGGGAAACCAGATTGATGGAACAATCACAAACTGACCCCTCCATGACAACTCCACCTCCAAAGGGTTGTGTAGATTCCTTCTCGGGCACGCATTTGAAATCTTCTGAACCATGTGTTGTGAAAGTCAGAAAGAATAATGTCACCACCAGGATTTCTGCAAAACCTCCTCATATTGGGCAAGTTACTCGTTCATCTTCAAGCCCGAGTTCTGAATTTCGTTATGATGAGAGCTCTGCATCATCTTCAATCTGCACATCAACAACACCAGCTTCTGGAAACACTGGATTGGCTTCTGACAGAACTGAAGATAGTAGTTATAGTAAACCTAATTACATGACCCTGACTGAGTCAACCAAGGCAAAGAGGAAAACAAGTAGTCATTTATCTGAGAGAGTTCAAAGGCAGCCCATGGATGAGTTCCACTTTGTCAAAAGGGCAGCACCTTTCCCTAACGTGGATTCCAAAAGCACATCTGGTTCTGATCTTTCTTCAGTCAACTTTTCCAAGCCACTTCACCTTCCAACTCGATTGGATAAGCACCCACTGAGATTAAGGTGATATACTTACATGGATAGAGGGATTATCTCTGTTTTTCCTCAACAGCTTGTTGTTCCCTATCCCCTTTATATTTGAGAATATGTGTATTCATGTAAGTTCCTGCTGTAACTGAGCTGTACTGAAAACCCCCAACGAGTCATTGAGGTTTGATTTTAAGGGTACTGTAGTTGTAAAATAGTTCTTTTATTGCTTCATTATGGCATTAGTTATTTGGACGAGATGTATTGATCAAGGCGATAAAGCTAGAGGGATCAATAAATTCAAAAAACTCAACACTTAGTCTTTCTAATGAGAATTGCATTTAAATACCTCGAGGTCAGCTAAAATACCAAAAGTATTAAGAGTTTAGACTTGTCCTTGACGAAGTTGGCTATTGTGGTTATTTATGAAATTACCACTAGTCTTTAAAGATTAAATTGACAAGAAAAAAAAAAATCATTATTCATTACATATCTTAATATTTTTCCTCACGTATAGACCAGACTTTACTAGACTTTTTCTCACATGTAGATTAGAATTCAGATTCCTCTTTAATAGATGTTAAAACACATGAAATATTTAATTAAATAAAATAATGTAAAGTTAAAATTTGAATTTAAAATCTCTCCTCTAATATCATATGATCTAAATAAGATCATATGAAAGGATTGCTTATTTTAAAAATTTAAACTGATAAATAAAGAGAGATTTTCTTAATTATATATCCTGGCTTTGAGTTTAATAGAAAACAAGTAATAGAGGGCAATTAGTTTGTCTTCTGGTAATAATAAGTTTGAACCAAAACCGTGACGATTTATTGCAATCTTTTGAAATCGAGACAATCTCGAGTGCCTTATTGAGTGCACCGCAAGGATTGACAGAGAAGTTTACCTAGCCATGTTTATACAAATTTTCATTTTCGAATGATGACTCTAAGCTTTACACCGTGCTTGTAGTTGAGAACGATACCATATTCAAGATCCAGGGGTTTTTCCATGTTGGGTGAATGTCGAAATACATATTTCCTGTATAAATGAATCAATGAGAGCTTTATTTCCTGCATGGAGAATTTCTGACCAATGCATGATCGAGGCCCAATTCCAAAGGGTATAAAAGCGTAGGGATGCCTTCGTTTTTCTTCTTCACAATTTGGGTCAAATCTCTCTGGTCTGAACTTCTCTGGCTCTGGGAAGTTCTTTGGATCTTTTGCGAGAACTCCGAGTGCTAGCCATACCCATGTCCCCTGTCATCAGAGTGAATTTCATGATATATGGCAGATGTACAAGTTCTAGTCTACATACTAAGGCCCGTTTGGAGAGTGAGATTAAATAAGATAATTTTAGATAAAAGTTGAAGTTGATTTTGGAATTTGAAACAGTTTAATTTTTATTATATTTTGTATAGAAATTGAGGAAAGTTATAAATTATAATCTATTAGTACTCAGACATGCATAAAGGCCATGTGTTTTGTACCATTCAAGAATACAAAATTATACCTTTGGAAGAAGATACCCTCCTATCTGGACTTCTTTTGATGTTTCTCTCGCAACAAGTGGAGAAACAATATAATACCTCATTGCCTCTTTAATGACCTGCATTCAAACAATCAAGAGAAATATATATTTCAATTGTTGCATAGGTCTCACATGGGAGATCAGATTAAAACTTCAGCCTAAATGACTAATCAGGATCATTGATCTCTACGCTTCTTCATTGCCAATGTAGCACTTTGCTTAGCACGAACAAATTCAAGTTTAAACTCAGATGTCAAAAAAGGAAAGTAAAATATAAAATCCTTGCCTGTTCAAGGTAAGGGAATTTGTTCTGAAGATCGTGACTGCTTGGTATCCGATCAGGTGGACTAAATGAATCAATCTCTGCTAGCATCTTCTTCTCCACTTCTGGATGTCCAGCAACCAAATACACAACTGAAGACAGTGTGAATGATGTGGTGGCCGATCCAGCGAGTAGGTGCTCATAAGTAACTGCACTAATGTAGTCTGAGGTGAAGATATTCTCTGTTTGTGACTCCCTTGCATTCAATATGAGTGACAAGAAGTCCTTTGAATTTCTATCCCTATCTTTCATTCTCTTTGCCACAATCTCATTCAGACGGCCACTCAGTTTCTGATTAGTGCACTCAACTTTCCAGTCCATTGTGCCAGGCAGTCTCTTCAAGATCTTCCTGAATGGTTCCTGAAGTATAGGGACAAGCAGACCCAATATGATCGAAAAGGAGCCCGATAAGTCCATTTTAAGCTGTGTTGTAGAGTAGATGTGTTGGTTAATGAAGTCATGAACTTCCTTATCATCAGTTTGGCTGTCTTCAATTTTATCTGAATCACTGATTGACTTTGGTTTAGAGAGGCCAAAGTTAACTCCAAAGGCTGCTTGTCCGATTACATCAGTGGCCAATTTGAGGGAAAGGTTTGAGAAAGTGATGTCTTCATCTTTAAATGAGTGAAGATTTTGAGTTGCAGATTCAATAAATGCTTGCATTGTGGGTATCAGGCTGGAAAGGTGTGATGGCTGGTAGACTGATAGTATTGTGTTTCGCATGGTTGACCATCTTGCATCCCTGCAAGTTCAAGTTCAAGTTCCATCAGTATCATAAATGATATATTATTTCTGTAGTAAATAAATACAACAAGATGTTTTTCATTTCGCCAATTTGGCAAACTAGAGTCAGTATTGGGTGATCTTGGGTCTCTCTTAATCACAAAATCTAGCTCGAGAGGTCAGACTTTTCCTCACACTTATAAATTGACCACCAGGCCCTTCCACAACCGATGTGGGACAACCACAATAATCTCCCTCTCACACATCGGGCACTAGGTTGGAGTATCGACAACCCGTTTCTTTCGCGAATTGTTAGGCCAGAGACGGTTGGTAAACTTGGGCTCTAATACTAGTGTTTGGTGATCTTGATCCTCTCTTAGTCTCAAAAGCTAGCTCAAGAGATGTGTCTTTTCCTCACACTTATAAACTAACCATCAGCCATTTCCACAACCAATATGGGACATTCCCAACAGACAGCTCAGATTTAGATCCTCCTGTCCAAACTCCAGGGCCTAGAATAGGAGATACATACTGGATTCTACAGCATTTATTGAGATTCTAATTGTGCTCGAGAAATTCCCAAGTTTTACAACACCTTCTTAAGTTCCCATGTTTTGGTGCACCATGAGCAGTTCCAATGATCAAGGTACATCTACGAAGTATGAGCATGCCATTATCATATTTCAACAAATACCTGGTGAAGAACAGTCCCTTTTGATGAAGAGGAGAGGCTGAGATAGGAGAGGGTACGCTTCTGTTTGGGAAATCCTTGAATTTCTTTATCCCTACCTCTCTACAAAGCTCCGGATCTGCTACAATTATCAGTGGCTGTCTTCCCATATGAAACCTGCTCTAAACATCAAATTTAATTGGGGAAAAAAAGAAACAGAACGTTATTGAAAAGATGGTCTTCTTCTATGAGAACATGTTTCATTTTTATTTTTATTTTTCTCAAAAAGATACTGCTGTTAATTGATAAAATGTCCTATTTCTCTCGGTTTTCTTTTCGGCAACTCTCCTGTCCTTGGAACCAGGCAAAAAAAGAAGGGATTGAATGTGGTCATAAAGTGTATAGACTAATGTGCACTCCACCAATGACCAAACTGTTGAAGATAGGAGTGAAAGAAGCTCGTCCACAATAGTTTTTTTGGGTCCCTTTATTCCCTTGAAATGACTTCTGATCTTGAAAGTTCAATCTCAAAGTATTATGGTAAGGACAAAAAAGGAAAGACCCAATATTCTCAGGTCCCATTTAACCGAAGCATACAACCACTGGACCAATATTTTTGTTTCCCTTATCACAAAGGATATGCAATATCTTTGAAAGTGGCAAAGATATGACTGATTTTCCTTCATATTTCTAGAGTTTTCAGTCAGAAGCAAGAGTGGATGACTATCGTTAAGCTTAAAAGCAATCCCATCTTAAGATAAAACACTTCGAAAGACAACTAAATCAACTATAAAGATTGGTGGAACTTATAGACCAGCACCAACTTTTCAAAGTTATTCAAGATAATGATATTTCAACCAAAAAAGGAAGAAATTTAGGAAGTTTAAGCAGCAAAGATCACATTTTTTTTTCTTCATTTATAACCATTTAAGCTTCATATAATTGCAGAACAGGACAAGGTTTGGTCTGAAACAAGAAGACTGACCTGAAAATAGGACCATATCGTTTTGCAAGAACTGAGAAGAGGTCAGGGCCATGCTTAGTCAGCAAAGGGAGGTGCCCTACAAATGGAATGGTCGGTGGGCCAGGTACCCTTCTCACCCCCCAGTATGGTCCATACAAGTAACCAATCAATCCTCCCACTACTGCCAACACTGTGAAGATGGCTGATGCCATAGGAGCACTTGTGAAGAGCCATCCCGAACCCACCAATCTTTGAAGGGCCTCTTCCAAAAACACCATTTTTCAGAGAGAGAGAGAGAGAGAGAGAGAGATGCTTGTTGGTATTTGCTGGAATCCGTTTTGAGTTGAGCTCAGTTTTATAGGGACGTGGGGACCAGAAAGGGCGTCACGATGTCCCTATCAGAGATGCTAAATCACCCCCAAAAACATAAATCTCTCTATATTTAAAAAAAAATTAATTAATTAATTTTTTTATTTAGTGATTCAAGAAATAAATTTTAATACTGTTATGAATTTATTCTTTAAAAAATATTTAAAAATATAAAAATGAATGAAAAAATAAAAAAAAAACCTTTTATTTGTTGTCGAGACAAACTCGTGCTACATAGTCGGTGGATGTAGCACTGCTTATGGTCCAATATATCGATGAGCACTAGGTACTGTTCTGAGTATAATAGCGATGAGGATTATTATTCAAATGTTGAAAGCATATTTTTTGGTGATGAGTATATTGTTCATATAATAACCTGAGGAAAATATTTGTTTGGTGAAATGGATGCTCCAATCTTCCCATGTTTTAGACCTAATCATGCTACAGTCATTAGTAATGAGTTTATAATTTTATGACAGAAGAGTGGAAAGAAGACGAAATTTAAAAATAAAATTTGAGTGATAAAAGGTTGTAATTGAATTAATTTGGCACACATTATGTCAATTTAGGCTATGTTTGGATTCGAAGTTGAGACGAACTTATTTTAATTTATCTCAAATTCATTATTACACATTTTCAAGCTCATAGACAAAATATAAATTCTAAAATAACATTTTCAAATTTTAATTTAATTTTTTAAAATTTTAAAATAATAATAATAATATTTTATTCAACTTTTAAAATCCATCTCAACTTCAAATACAAATGGAGTGCCTTAACAACTCCAACAAACTTGACTTTTAGCCAAGAGTATTCCTAAAAGATTCTAGTTGATGTAGTCCATAAAAAAGAAATGAAACTTAGCCCTAATTTATTTTTAGAGATGAGATAAAATAAATTAAGATTAAAATAAAAAATTAAATAAAAATTCTTATAATATATTTTTTTAAATATGAATTTTGTATTAAAATTTGAAAATTTTAAATTATTTAAATTATTTCATATTAAATTTTAAAAAAATTATAATGATCAGATAAAATAAAATAAAATAAGATAAAATGTCTTTTGTAAATAAACCAGGCTTTAATTTAACAAGAAAATGCTTAAGGCACTCAAAAAATAAAAATAAAAAAATAAAATGCCTAAGCCTTTTGATCCCATTTCTAGCTCTACATTCCACATACCCCAGAAAAGGCCAATCAATTAACATGAAGTATCAAAGAGTAGCTGATTAGATATAAATGCTTTAGTCACGAACGAGTTTTATAAAAATAAATTTATAAACTGACATAATTTTCAATTAAATTTATTATATTAATTAAAATTAAGTCAGCCTGAATTTATTTTTATGACATTTATTTTGTAGTAATAGCACTTACGAGGTATATTATGATAGATGATACAGTCATATAGATATAATTAGGCATATATAAATTATAGGTTTTTGCTTTTAAAAATTAGCTGCTCTGCCACTTATGTGTGGCACCCACCATTGGTGCTGGTTTCTTTGTTTCCCACCTAGAGTGATAAGGTTGAATTTTATTTTATTTTATTTTTCTTTGTTTTGGAAGATAAACCATGAGAAAGTCTCGTTTGGATTCAGAGATGAGATGAGTTGAGATGAGTTTAGTTTATTTTTTAATATTATTATTATTTTGAGATTTGAAAAAAAAATATAGGAACTTGTGTTTTGTATAAAAAATTATAAAAATATAATAATAAAATAAAGATAAGTTAAAATAAGTTGAGATGAGTTTTAAATACAAACGAACCTAAATTACGAAGACTCCTCTTTTTGGAACCCTTTTCACATAGAAAGACGTAGAAATTTTCACATAACAATGAAAATGACTCTTAGTCTTAGTGGATCAGGCCTACTCCCATTCAACTTCAAGAAACCATAATCATTGTAGTTATCATTTAAATGAAAACAAATTTTAAGTGTAATCTTATATGCTAATCACTTATTTTTTATATATATATAAAATGAAATATTAGATATAATTTTATTATTGAAAGTGAATTTTTTCATTTAAATTTTAAATTTTAAATTTTAAATTTATCTATTGTTTTAAAGTGATTGCGTGACGCGTGCAATACTTTATAACTGAACAAATATATGCCTAAAAAAAACTTTATAATGTGATATATTGGAGTTAAAAATAATAAAATTAGAATGAAAAAATCATATTTGAGAAAGATTAGCTAACTGGATCAAGCTCAATTATTATGGTCCACTCGGATCCTAGTGGACATATCTTTACTATATATATATGTATAGATCTTGTCGGTGATGTTAATGGCAATGACCTGCCGATCGAAGTTTTGTTTCAATGCATTTGTCTTAGGTGAGAGGAGAATATCCTTCTTTCAAATGAAAATGGCATTGCTTTGGATTCCTCTTCATGTTTTTTTGTCTCAACCTTCAAACAATCTTTATTACATGATCATCATCATCGTAACACGTGCCCTACATAGTCTTTCATCTCTCTCTCTCTCCTGATGGTCCCTCTATTGTCCAATGATTGAGACTCTGGTTCGTGCATTATTCGTATTAAATTTTTAAGATTTTGTTAAAAAACGTTAATTATTTAAAAGTCGGTACGGATGATGCACCCTCTCTATTTTTTATTTGGAAGGACACGTCACACATTTCTATCTCGACGGGCTTGCCCGACTCGGCCGTCAGAGTTCAGGACCCAGTGTTAAAACTTAAAAGGCTTCATGTATGACGAAGAGAAGGCCCAGGCCCAGGCCCACATGGAAAACAACGATATAGCTCTCGCAGAAGCATATCTCGGTCACACCACATCAAATGATTAGATATGGGTTAAAATTGTGAAATCATCACTTGTTCTAAAAATTTATAAAGAAGATTAAATATCTGAGAAGAAAATAAAATAAAATAAAATGAGATAAAAAAATATTTTTAAATTAAATTATATCATGTTGATATATTATATTTTGATTATGCTTTTTTTTTTTTATATAAATTAAATTATATCATGTCAACAATTAGCTGCGTGTGTTTGATGAAGGCTGAGCTGAGGAATTCTTATTCTCAAAGTGCAAATTAACAGCTAGAGAATTCCAACCAGTTATGTCGAGATAATCGTGACTAAATTTGAAAATACATCTCGAATGATTAAGAAAAGATTATCAGAATTTAATACAATTTCCCCTCATTACATAGTAGGGGTGTTCATTCGGGTTCCAGATTTGAGAATCCGGAATTCGGATTCAAAATTTTCTTAAACATTTAAAAAAAAAAAAATTTAAAGTATTAATAAATAAATAAAATTTTAAATTGGGCCGGGTATAACTCGGCCCGGATGAACAGGCCTATTACATAGGCTAAGCCCACTGTGGGAAATTTCATAGGCTAATAACAGATAACTGGACCAACATTTCTGCATATCCATTTATACATTATCCAAAACAAAAGGGACCATATTTAATGAATGGTTCTTAACTTCCTCCCTTGTCTGTCAAAACTTTTGCTGGTAGTGACCCAACAGTTACATTTTCTGAAAATTGGGCTGCAAAGCCTGTCATTTAGGTAGAGTTTCTTATCTTTCTTTTAAAATTTTAAAATAAAAATTAAAAATTTAATAAAATATTAGTTTTTAATATTATTATTATTTTGAGAATTAAAAAAAAAAGAGTTAGAGATTATATTGTGTGAGAATTTTAAAAAACTTTTAATAATGAAATGAGATAAAATATTTTTATTATCCAAACAGAGCCATAAATATATTTTTAAAAATTATATAAAAAAATATTTTTTTACCTATCAATTATTGATATGTTGAAAATTAAATTTTAATTTCAAAAGAAAATTAACAAAATAAATTTTGTAAATAAAATTGTAAAAGTATAAATAATGTAATACTGTAGTTTCTTTTACATATCTTTAATATTTAGTAGAGGAATTCAAAAGCGTGTAACATGAAGGAGATTGAGTTTGAATGTGAATAATTATTTGATGCAACATTATCTATAAATTATTTGATTATTTTCTCTTGGTGTCACATCAGTATATAAGCGGAATGCAGATGCTATAATATAGATAATATTTTTTTTTTAATAAAAATTGATGTGTATTGATGCAGTATATTAATTTTTAAAGTTATTTTTATTATAAAATAAATTTAAGATATCATTTAAATCATCAGTTTGTAGTATGTAGAATTGTTTTTGTGAAATTTTTTTGTAGTTACAATATTAATTTTATTTGTGTCATTCTATTATGATATAGTTGTTATTATATTATTTTTTAACTTTTATGTGAAATTATCATTTATTTTAAAATAAATTAATCGACAAAATAGATATAAATTTTATTATTTATTTTAAACCATAATAATTTATACACATAATGATGCGAGCTCGACGAAGACTTTGTGTGAATGGTGACCAACCCCCAAAAATACCAAACAATACTTGCAAAAAGAAAAAACGTTGACAATATTACAATCATAAAATATGTAAATAGCGTGAATCATTTTGAAAAGAAATGAGAAATTATTTTATTTTTATGTAGCTTTTATATTTATTTATTTTTAAAAAAAATAATTATATAATATTTAAATATTTTACAACTACAAATGAAATTTCTCACATGTGTAGGGCTGCAAACGAACAGAGTTGCTCGTGAACAATTTGAGCTCGACTCGTATAAACTCGATTCGAACTCGATTCGTTTAATAAATGAGTTGTTCGTGAACACTAATATTGGTTCGAATATTAAACGAGCTAAACTCGTATAATCTCGACTCGACTCGTATAAACTCGATTTGTGTTCGTGAACGAGATTCGTATAAACTCGATTCGACTCGTTTTGAGCTCGTAACAATACTCGTAATATTTCTATATACATATATATAATCTTGCATATATTCTTACATATATTCTTTTATTATATATATATTTTGTGTTATATATATTATTTTAGATATTTTGTATAAATAATATATTTTGTTACTTTATGTAGAAGTAGCATTTTATTTCTTTACAATAATAATGTATTAAGTTCACAAAAAAATTATTGAGTCAAATATTTATAAAGAGTAAGAAACTCGAGTAATTACTCGACTAAGTTCGGCTCGTTCGTTAGAGAGTAAAAACAAAGATCGATAAATAACTCGATTCGACTCGAGCTCGTCTTTGATCGGCTCGAATTCGGCTCGACTCGGCAAACTCTCAGCTCGACTCGAACTCGAACTCGAGTTATTTGAGTCCAGCTCGACTCGACTCGACTCGAACTCGTCTTTGATCGGATCGTTTGCAGCCCTACACATGTGTAAAGGGTTCACGCTTCCAAAACAAACATCATCGTAAACGTCACAGCTCCTCATGCAAATCCAATAAAATGCAGGCAGGCAGCAAGCAAGCATGCTGATCAGCACCGAAAGCGTACGGGAAAAGCTATTTCAGGTTCGATCTTTTGCCTCGCGGATTCCTACTTTATAAAGATAGAGAGAGAGAGAGGGAGAGAGGGAATAATTCATGCTATATGTTGATATAACTAAATTATATCATAGGGACCGAATTTTGATATACTTCATAATATCATATTTTTGTTATTGCAAAATATATTAGCGGTTATAGATCATTGAATTAGAATAAATTTTGAAATGAGTACACTTGACGATATAAATTATTTAAAAGATAAATATATTCATTTTATAGCAAATCTCTTACAACATCAATTCGGATTGATTCTCATTCGTTTAAAAAATATGATTAGAAGAACTATAGGTAGGACGATATGCCTCCAAATTTAGTAATTTCAACTTCATCAACAACCACTTATGAGTTTTTTTAGATACATTAAAAATCTTTAATTGGAAATGGTCAAAATAAAATATAGAGAAATGTCTCTTATTTTTTTTTGTTAAAGTAGATATGTTTCTTATTTGATATGACATAATTTGATTTATAAGATTGATTTAAAAATATGAATTTTATCACGTAATGATATGGATTGTGTGTTTTTCATACCGACTTGCAAATAGAAGACTGAAATGATTTCCTGTTATTTTGAAGAATCATGCTAATCTTCTGTATATTTCGCTATAAATTATGGGTTTGGTATGTCGATTAATACTATACTCTACATTTTTATTCTATTTTTATTTTTTATTTTATTTTATTACGTAAGATGTGTTATATGTATTATCAAGAAATGATAAAAAAATCATTTAATAAAAAAAATTTAATAATATTAAATATGCTAAAGTCTTATATTCAAGAATGAGAATAAGATTAGTAATACGGTGAATAAAATTTTATTTTATAAATTTTATATTTGTCATTTTTTTATAATAAATTTCGAGGACTAGAGAGTTGGTGCCAACGTAGCAAATAAGGGATTGGCATTAGTGGGTCCAAACCAGTGGGTGGTGCACCATCAATGCTGCAACTTCGAGGACTCTCCCAAAGAGTTCAATGATGGACGATAGGGTCCACATTCCCACGCGTCGCAGCTCAGTTACATAACAGCCCAGTTATATCTTCCTCTGTACTGAAGGTAAGGTTGAAAAAAAGAGAAAGGTATCGCCACGTGTCCGCAGGGAAACGTCACAATCACCGGAAAAGCTTTTTATCTTCGATTTGGGAAGTAGGGTCCATTACCAGTACTTTGTCCACGTCAGCCCTCTTTCTTAGAGCATATCTATTTTTGCTTTTAATATATACTATGAAAACTTCAATTAATATATATTTTTTTTCTAAATCATTTAAATATTCTTATTTTATTTCTTTTATTCTTGTAAATATTCATTTAAAATTTTAATAGAGGCTAGGTCTTCGTCTTCTCCGTTCCTTTTCGCATCAGCTTTCCAAACCATCCTTCATTTTTTTCCATTGCAGGGTTCCAAACCCTAGCTCTGATAGAGATGAAAGCTCCTTGTACAGAACTAGGGCTGTGCTCCGACTCCGAACTTGTCGGAGTTCGGAGTTTCCGACTCCGACTCCGACAATCATCAGAGTCAAAATCGTACTCCGACTCCGACTCCGAGACACTCTCGGATACCGACACCGATCGGAGTTCGGAACTCCGAACTCCGATCGGAGTTCCGATCGGAAGTTTGGAACTCCGAACTCCGATCGGTGTCGGTATCCGAACTCCGAATTTAGTTTCCTTCGGCGAGTTCGATATGGGCCAAATTACACTCATTCCGAAACTAAATCCTTCCAATTGGGCCATACATATTCCATATGAACTCATTTGTTCAATTGAGATGTAAAGTTTGTGAAGAAATAAGTTAACCGTGCTTAGTAGCTTACTTAACAATTAACATGTACGCTATTGCTAATGCCTATATAGCTGTACTTTTTCACATCTATTAAAATAATATTATTTTATTTTTTATTTATTATTTTTTGTCTTATTATTTATTAAAAATTAAAATAATATACTTTCCTCACCTCTATTTTGATTCTTAACCACTTAGACTTGTCACTTGGCAACTGGCAAGTAATTAATCCATCAGTCATACAGCTTCTGACGTGCACGATCTTTGATAATGGAGCCAAATATTTGAGTTTCCCGCATAATCTCTTTGGGTTTACGGCGCGGCGCGCATGAATACTGGATAGGATATTAGGAAGTAACTTTTTTTATTTTAACTTGCGTAACTGCATTTAATGGTTGAAGCTGATTTGAGATAGAATAAATTTTTTTTAATGATGAAAAAATAAATTAAGATAATAAAATAAGTTTTATGAGATTTATCTCAAATCACAAATGAATTTTAATATATTTTAATATTATAATAAATTTAGATATAATTATAAAATTTTAAAAATTTATGAATTTCGTATATAAAGAAATATTTAATTAAAATCTCATAGTCATATAAATTTACTGATATGCGAATTGAGTATTTACTATTTAGATACTAGATTCAATTGAGTTGCCACAAAGCCCACAACTATTGATCTATTCAAGTTTCAGTTTTCACTACTAAGTACTAATTAGTCTTAAACAATTAAACAAAAAATACAAAGTACTAAGTAGTAATTACAATGCTAATGCCAGCCAATAGCATTATAGCATAATACAAAAAATAGTAATACAAAAAAAAAGTCCAGGACTCTAGACTATGTCACTATTAATACAAAAAATAATACAAAATATAAATTAAATTTTCAGTGATAGTCTGATGACTCTGGTTCAATGGGACGGTTGAGACCCGTATCGATGTTACAAAATAATAATAATAATAATTGCTGCAGCCTTGAACTTTGTTGTTGGAACTTATACAGAATCGTACCTGAGATTAAGATAAAAATAAAATGTATTATTATATATGAAAAAAATTAAAATTAACCAAACATGAAACAAGTGTGATGGAAAATTAGAGAAAAAATATACGTAATCGATAGTTGCTCCATCAGTCATCGGCAAGTATGGTAGGGTTGATAACTAAATCTGTAAAATCATAAACAGTATAAATTAAAATTTAAATAGATTTATTAAAATGAAATTATAAAAAAGAATTAATAATTATATAAAATTTTTACTTTAATCATTTAAAAAGAATTATATAAATTAATTTAAGTTTACCTGACTCAAGTCTGTAGCTCACGGTATCGATGCCAATACTCTCTAGTCCAGTAGGTACATCTCTGAGCCAGTTTTGTGTGCAAACGAGGGCCTCCACGGTTGACGGTGACAATGAACTCCGGTAGGCATCCAACACCCGACCTCCAGTGCTAAATGCCGATTCAGATGCAACCGTAGTGATAGGAACGGCTAGTACATCTCGAGCAATGCGAGAGAGAATCGGGTACTTTGGTGAATTAGCTCTCCACCAAATCAAGATCTGAAACTCCTCACTAGGCTCCTCAACCTCTGCCAGTAAATATCGTTCAACCTCATTTGTACACTGCAATGGATTTCTCGATGACCGTGCATGAAACGACGTCATGACGTTGAAGCCTCGGGATCGACTGGCTACACTGGCCTGACTCGAACGAGCATCTGTGGCTGGTCCTGAGCTCGAACTCGAACGTGAGGTACCCATGGCTCGTGAGGATGAAGCAGGACTACTGGCACTGTAATGAGTGTACAACTCGTTCAAATCATCTTTGAGTGCTGTGATAAACGACTTAGCCTTCACTGCCCCGAGAACCTCTGTTGCCCACCATTCTACCACTGCCAACTTCAATCGAGGGTCGAGGATCGACGCTATGAACAATAATCTATTTATCTTCTCAACTTGCCCCCAATATTTATCATATTTGGACTGCATCTGTGATGCCATACCAGATAACAATCCACTCGGGTCAGCACAACCTTCTTTCAAGTGGTGGTGTAGCATGGAGATCTCGCTAAACCACATGTTTGCCGTCGCATATGCAGATCCAGAAACCCGCATCGTGATGTCATAAAAGATTTGTAAAAATGTGACAAACTCGGATACATGTTGCCAATCAATGTTGTCTGGCGGACCGAGCCCCCTTCCATCAGGCTCCAGTAAGGCATACCTCAAACCTCCATCCTTAATCTCTAGCCGCTCAAATGCCTTCTGGTACTTTAGTGCCACATCCAACATCAGATATGTGGAGTTCCATCGAGTGGGAACATCCAGGCACAACATCTTTGAAGACTCAATCCCAACCTGTTCTGCTATAGCCTTGAACTTTTGTAGCCTTTGGGGAGAAGCCCTCGCGTACCGCACAATGTTGCGGACTCTCTTGATAGAGTCGTCTATATTTTCCAACCCCTTAACTGTTTCATCATTGAAAAATATCTAATTATCATAATAATAAAAAAAATAGTACTATTTTCAAAGACTTTAATCATAAAAATATTAAAATACAGAATACAAAATTAAAACCAGAAAGACTCACCAACAATAAGGTTGATTATATGAGCAGTGCATCGAATGTGGATATACTGGTGATTTTTAATCACATCTTCTCTCGCCCTCGTATTTCGGATAAACCATTCGATTGCGGTCTCATTTGCACCGGCATTGTCAACTGTAATGCACAATATTTTTTGGATGCCCCAATCAACCAAACAATCATCCATCTCCGCTCCTATCGATGCACCCTTATGGTCAACTATTTCTTTAAATCCAATAATCCTTTTTTTAAGATTCCACTCACTATCAATGTAATGTGCTGTGATACACATGTACGAGGTATTCTGTACCGACGTCCATGTGTCGGTCGTAAATGACACTCTCTGGCCAGTGGTGGAGAACATCTTCTTCATTTCTGCCTTGTCCCTCAGATGCATCTTCATACAATCTCGCATCACTGTATAACGGGATGGGATTGGAAATCTTGGTTCAAGAAGCTTCACAAAATACCGGAACCCATCCTTATCAACCGTGGTAAAGGGCATCTCATCTTTTATAATCATCATCGCAAGCGCCTCACGAAACATCTTCTCACTGTATTGAGGGACAACTAGATTCCTTGTCTGTGTCCCTGTCCCATCAGTGGCTGTAGAAGTCTCGTAGCTAAGATTAGTCTGAGACCCACCTGCGTCTGTATTTGATAATTTATTACCAATATTAGTCTTAAATGAAAATTAATTGGGATTATAATCACAAAACTAATTAGCATATAAAGCAACTAGCAAGACACTAACCTCTTGATGCCATTCCCTTCGCTATTTGGTAGCGCTTGCAACCGTTCAGATGTGCTGAAAGGCAAGAAGTGCCTTGCCTCTTTGAATGACACCCAACTCGAGCGCCACAATGATTGCACTCAGCCCGTGGGTTCTGGGGATCCCCACCCTCAACCTTCTCAAAATGTTCCCATGTCCACGATCTTTTTTTATTTGACCGTGGACGGGGTGGCCTCGCAGCTGTAGGGTGTACTGGTACATCCGGATCCTGAATCGGATCGTCTCCAAGGCCCATCTCCTGCTCCTCCATAAACTGGTCGGGATCTTCCACTTCCAATTCTATGTCGATTGGAAGTGGAAATCCACTGCTAGCACACGAGGTTTGTGCTCGAGTGGAGGGTAGCCGACTACGGCTCGAAGATGCAGCGTGGAGCGCCGAAGGAGTCCCACCATCCGGATTCGGAGCCTTATGTGGAGTCGGAGTCCCACTAGCACTACGTGAGGGATCCATCTGTTTGTAATTGTAGACCTAGAATTCAAGTATAATAATATAAAAAATATTAGTAAATTCCTAACAATTATAAATTTATAATGTTATTAAAATTCAAGTATAATAATATAACAATTATAAATTTATAATCATAAAAAGTTAGTAATAGTATAATATCGATGTGGCTGTAGAGGTATAATCATTTATTAAGGTTTTGAAGTTGAGAGATAAGTAAAATCGTTAGGTATAAAAGAAGAGTTTTTATGTTTTGATTATTTTTATAGATGAATTGTAACGTTATTTTTTGGTTGTAGAGGTATAATCATTTATTAAGGTTTTGATTTTTCCAAGTTTATTGTGACTTTTGATTTTTCCAAGTGAAATCGAATCTGCAGAGTATTTAATTAGGATCCATTGTTAACGTTATTTTTTTAACAAAATGCATAATTGATTTTTTCTTTAACTTTAAGATTAATTTATTTAGTTCAGATAATTTTTTTATTTTAAATAATGAAATTTTTAATATTTGTTTAAATTTTTCATTAAGAGGCCTTAGGCAACCATCTTAGCCAACCGCCTAATTCGCCTAATGAATGAGCCGCCCTGGGCCACCCCATTGTCAATACATGCACATATACACCACATTACCAAATACCAATATTGGTCTAGACAAATATGATTGCATTTGGTTAGCATATAGTAGAGAGAGAGGGTTGCTATATAAACGGGGAGGACCTCCGTTGCTGCTTTCTATCTACGAACGACATGGCCAAGCAAATGTATATTTGAATCTCTAATGAACTTTTCATCTTCCTCTGGAGACCAAAGTCCGAGAAAAAGTTAACTTTGAAGAGAAGAGAGAAAATGAAGATATAGAGAAATACGGATGGTACTAACGCCGCTGTAACAAATTGAATACATAGATTGGGAAAAACATTTATTGGAATGATATTGTGATCAGGGTTCTAGAAACTGGCAAAAAGTGTTAGTTTAATTTATAGCTCATGAGATGGATCGATGGAGCAATAAAGGAGTTTTTAGATAAAAGATGAAATATGATCAATTAATCTTATAACTTCGACAATTAATAATATTGCGGCGATTCTGTTGACTCTATTTAAATTCATTCCTTGGAAGAATTAAACAAAGCTAAGAACGTACGCATCCATATTATAAATGCATCAAACCAATTGTATGAATCTTATCCGTGAGTCCGTGACTCTCATCATGACTAATTTTGGACGCTTAACGTACGGTTGCAATATTAATTTCTTCTTACATAAATGCATGCAGAATATATAGGGAATATTATTCTATAATATATCTCTTTATTCATCATTGTGTTCTCTCGGAAAAGCATTGCTGTGGGGCAGTATTCATGCATATATAACACAATTATGATTCTTTTTTTTTTTTTTTTCCATCGCTTTAGTTTATCTTATTTTTTTCTCTAACAAAAGACGTTGGGGCCGGTGACTAAAATTTTAAACGTCGCACACTGCACCTAAGATTACTTTCAAAGCCACGCTGCACCTCAACTCGTGATCTCTCCTAAAATTTCAAACCCAAGATCTAGCTACCACCGTCTACAGATCGACCTTTTACGAGGATCAAAATTGCTACATGCAAAAAGTATAAGCTGTCTTCAAAAATAAATAATAATTCTTCAAATTTAAAGAATTTTAAAGTTTTACTATTCATTTTTAAAGACAACTTGTATTTTTATTTCCTTCTCCTATTTTTATTTTCTCGTATTTGATTAAATATGACAAAAAAAATTTGATATGTATGCAAACTTATATTTTTAAAAAATATATATATTGACAGTTTGACTAATCTAATGCTAGTATTCTTAGTTAAATAAAGATCAGCTATATTAGTAGTTGACTAATTCAATGCCAAATTGCCAATGTTTTTATCATTTGAAAACTTAGTCTTGCGGCCAACACCTTGTGCTAGAAAAAGAACTAAACCAGAAAACTAAAGTCTAATACCATATTCACTTATTCAGTGATTCACAAATACAACAAATTTACAACAACAAAAATTAAAATAAAGTCTAATACCATATTCACTTATTCAGTGATTCACAAATACAACAAATTTACAACAACAAAAATTAAAATGAACAAAAATTAATGAGTAATGACTATGTAAATACCAAATAGTAAATTGCAACAACAACAACAAGTCAACAACAACAACAAATATAGGGTTTACCGGTTTACTGAGAAATTGCAAATCGTGGATGTTCAAGGCTACAAAAGTTCGAGATGGTGAATAAATGCGACGGAGAGAGAGGAAAAGAAAATACCTTGGGCAGCCGGCAGTGGGTCCGTGAGAACTGCGTGAAGGGGCGACGGTGAGAGGGAGTGGACTCAGGCTGAGGGGGGACGGCTAGATGTTGAGACAGTGATCAGGGCTGAGGGCTGAGGGCTGAGGGCTGAGGGCTGAGGGCTGAGGGCTGAGGGGCCGAGGGCTGAGGGCTGAGAGCTGAGGGCTGAGGGTGACTCACTGACTCGAGACCGAAGGCCGAAGAAGAACTGAAGAAGTTAAGAACAGAAGAAGAAAGAAAGAAGAAGAAGGAAGAAGAAATAGCTGGGGGGCCGGCGTTGCCGTTTACATGCCCTAGCCTAAACGACGCCGTTTCTATATAAATGGAACGGCGTCGTTTAGCTAAGTTTTTTAAAAAAAAAATTAAGATACAAAACGACGTCGTTTTGTATCTTAATTTTTTTTTTTTAAAACTTCGGAGTTTCGGAGTCGGAGTTCGGTATAAAACCTGACTCCGACTCCGAAATCCGACTCCGAATCCGGAGTCGAAAATTTCCGACTCCGAATTCCGAACTCCGATTTCCGACACCGATCGGAGTCGGAATCGGAGCGGAGTTCGGACGGAATTCGGAATTCGGAATTTTTGCCCACCCCTATACAGAACCTTCATCCACGAACACAGGGGCGGACCCACGCCTTCGGTTGGGGGGCTAGGCCCCCCCGCCCCCCTCCCAAAAAAATTTCCAAATTTGACTTATAATAGAAATATATATAATTATATATATAATTAAAATTATCTCTTAGATTTTAAAAATAAAAATAAAAATTGCCCCCCAAAATTTTTTTTAAGAAAATTATTTTTTTAAATCTCAATATACATCCATTTATATTTTAACTTTTAACTTTACGTAAACCCAAATTTTAACTTATATAATGTTACAGTTACTCTAATAGTCTAATTCTAGCAAAAAAGATTAATTATAAATTTATATAATTATAAAATTTATTGATTATACTCATTTATTTAGTTTCACTCAAACTTGTATGATTGTAAGATATAGTTTATTAAAAATCTAATAGCATTACATCATTACTTAATAGAAAGTTTTCAAATTTATTCTTGATTTATAAATTTTTCTTAAATCATAAAAAAATATGAGCAAGTACTTAAGAATAATTAATTTTAAAAAAAAACAGAAATAAATGGAGTACAATTCGAAAAGTAATATACTTTTAGAGAGCTCGATAACAACATAATATGATATTTCTATTACTGATGATC
Organism: Platycarya longipes; assembly: GCA_036559045.1. NCBI lineage: Eukaryota > Viridiplantae > Streptophyta > Magnoliopsida > Fagales > Juglandaceae > Platycarya > Platycarya longipes. The sequence goes on from CM071802.1 coordinate 37,451,158, forward strand.
ATCCTTCTAAAATTTATACGCATCGCACACTTTATCGATCGCCCCCCAAACATAAAATTCTGATTCCTCCCTTGCACGATCACGTCTTTTTCAACGTTGATTCCTTCTCGCATCGAACACGTCTCATCAAACACGAAGACTAAAGCTCCTTGTGCAAAACCTTCATTCCTTCTCGTATCTAACATGACGCAATCATCGAGCATTTTTTTAAGCAGCATTGATGCTATGCAAATTTGTTTGAAGAGAGAACGAAAGATAGGATTTGGAGAGAGGATAAATAAATAATATAATACTTTTACCTTGTGCTATAGATCCCACCACAAGTAGTGGCATTACTGTAACAAAAGGTGAAACTTTTATAAAATATAGGTTTCATTAGAACACGATTTTGAGAATATTTCTAGGTATTCTAAAGAAAAAATTCTTTTAGACGAGCTATTGTTAGTGCTTTTAGTTTGTTCTTGACAGTAACATTAGATCCTTTTGCTTTTTAGGGCAGGTTTGAAAATAAGAGTTTTTGAAACATTCTCAAATATTTTTTATTATTTTATTATTATATTTAAATCTACTTTTATTATTATTTATTATTTTTTTATTATTATTCAATATTTTATTATTATTTTTTATCTACTTTTTATTAATAATTACAAATATTCTCAAACATTTTTAATATCCAAACGTACACTTGGATTCAGAGATGAGATGAGTTGAGATGAGTTGAGATGAATTTAGTTTATTTTTTAATATTATTATTATTTTAGGATTTGAAAAAGGTATATTGGAAATTGAAAAATGTGTATTGGAAATTGAAAAAGGTGTATAGGAATTTGTGTTTTATGTAAAAAATTATAAAAATATAATAATGAAATGAAGATGAGTTGAGATGAGCTGAGCTCACCTCCGAATACAAACGGGGCCAGAGACATTAGGTTAGAAAGGTAGGTCCTTCCATTTTAATATAACAAATTAAATCAAATATTATTAAAATATTTATTTTATATTATTTTTATATCAAAATTTAAAAAATTTATTATATTTAAACCCTAGGATGCTGGTAGGTAGCCCAACACTTATGAGTCTATGATCGACAAAGTGTATGATCACTTCATTATATATATATATATATAATTTTATATTTCTATGTTTTATCAATATCTCAAAAAAATGTATTAAAAAATAGAAATCCAAAATATACGTAAAAAAAATAAAAAATAAGAAATATCATCAATCAAAAGAGTTGCATCAATCAAACACACTCTTAAGAATATGAACAATATTAAATATAATTATAGAGTATATAAAATTCACATACCATCTATAAAAAAAGACTCACAGTAGATATAAAAAAAGAGTAAAATTTTTTATGCGTACACTTTTCAAAAGGAGTGCAAGACTTACAAATTATGATATTATAAAAATGAATTATTTACAAATTATTCTGTTTAAGATGTATTTTAAATAGTAAGTTGAGATAAAAAATTTACATTTAGAGAAAATATTATTAGAATATTATGTTTTAATAGTATAATTGTTTTGAAATTTGAGAACATTGATTTCTTTATTATATTTTAGATGATTTTTTTTTTTAAATTTGTAGTAATTAAAAAAAAATGAGTAGAGATAGTGGCGGAATCAGAAATTTGCGGGGTCAAGCAAAATTAAAATAAAATATATAAAATATTTTTTATCCTATTTGTATATAATTTTTTATGCGATATAAAAAAATTTGATAATAAGATCTATAATAAAAATAAAATATATTTAATATAACTTATGTATTAAAAAAATATATAATATGATAAGAACATGTTATCATAATAAAAATATATCAAAAATACATTAATATTAGATTAATTTTGTAAAGGGAGACCAAAATAATTTTTAGATGGAGAGTTAATACAAAATAAATTAATATTATCATATAAAATCATAAAAAAAATAAATATATTTTTCAGATCTATCTTCAATTTTTTTTAAAAAAAACATATATTATATTAAATTTTTTTTTTTAGAATAGGGGTGAGGCCCATTTTTGGTTGGGGGGGGGGGCATGGCCTCCCCTACCCCCAACGTGGTTCCGCCACTGAGTAGAGATATGAGTATAAATTAATTGAAATAAATTGAGATGAATTTTATAATAATTAGATTAGATGAGATGAATTAAGATAAATCTTGATAAATTATAATGATTAGATTTATGAGAAAGAAAAACTCAATGCTTTTCAGATGGGAAATTTATTTTTACGCTAGCCATTACAAATTCACCATATAAGAGGTGCTGGAAAGACATAGATGCACCTGAACGCGTATTATTCCTAGGTAGTGATACATTATAATCCATCTACCACCATTAAAGGTGTTCATCTGGATCCGATTTTAAACATGAAAAATCAGATATCAGGGCGGATATTAGAATGAAATATTCGTCCGGATCTAATTACGGATCCAAATTTTAATCTGGTTATCCGTAACCGGTTTTAAAATGCCAAAAGGATAAATGCTTCTAGACTCTTCTCTTTCGACAGACGTTCTCTCTCTCTCTCTCTCTCTCTCTCTCTCCAATGTGTTCTCCCTCCATCTCACGAAATCGATAAAAACCCTAGCCATCCCTTTGCCGTTTGCCGTTTGCCGTTCGTCGTGTGTCCTTTGTTGTTCACCGTTCCCCCATCTCTCTCTTAACATCCATACGGTATATTCTTTTCTCTCTCTCAATCTATCTTTCTCACACACACACAAATGTTGTATATCACTTCATCTCTAGTTGGTTGTTGCTCATTTTAACTAGATCAAAGTTTCTTTTTAGTAATTCGAGTTTCTGCATTTGTAGCAAAATTTTGAATACCGTATCGGTGAGTGCACTGGTCAAGGTACTGAAACAAAATATTTCGATATCGATATCGTTTCATGATCGTTTCAGAATGATCTATATATATATAAAATTATCTATATAAATACATATATAAATTATATTTTAAAATAATAATCAATATATAAATAAATTATACATATAAATACATATATGTAAATAGTCTAATTTGAATTAAGGTAAAAAAAATAGAAAGAAATGAAAAATAAAAATTCAAAATCTAGTACAGCTAAAACAGGCCGAAACGGCTGAAATTTGCAGTGAAACAAAACATCATGTTTTTTGTATCGGTCAGCTAGCCGATACGGTATATTTCGACCGTATCGGCCGATACGGTACGAAATTTGAAACATTGATTTGTAGATCTAAGGTTTTGTGTTTGTAGATTTGGATGTCTGTGTTTATAGATTTAACTTTGTGTTTGTATATCTGATTTTCTCTACTTGTAGATATGATTCTTGGGTTTATACATATGCTTTTTGGGTTTATAGATCTGCTTTTGAGACTTTGATCCAACGGAGTAAGAACAAAATCCCCTAAATCAGTAGTAAAATTGCTTCCATTCCATGAACTCTCTCTTTTAGAGCTACAACGAACGGATCCCACACCTCAAGAACAGGTACCTTTTTCTTTTAGGTTTTTTTTTCGTTTGTATTTTCTTTTATGGGTTTTGTTATCTCATTATGAAACTCCTGACGCAATAATTTTTTTTGGACTCTGTATGTTTTCCTGGAGCATCAAGAGATCCTTTGTTCCCATGTAAATTGCATACATCGTGTTCATTAGTCTTAAATTATTCAGGTTCTAGATGACAAGATGTAAAAAAAAGAGTTAACTTGATTCAAGTTCTATGTGATCCTTTTCTCTATAGAAATTACACTAACTAGAGTTTCTTTATATCTTAAATTATTCCATTAGTCTTGAACGTGATTTTAGCATTAATCAATTGGGTAAAGTAGTGATATCTGCTCACTTATCAGGAATCAATTGGTATGTCTCTGCAATTATACAACCAATAAAAGATAGAGTTCTCTCTTTTAAAAGCATTACAGACTCGCATATATTGCAAAGCAGAATTCAAAACAAAGAACATGTTACTTGTCTTTGACTCTTTATGGTTGCATTGCTTAAGATGCTGACATGTTGTTTGGAATAATTGAATCTGCTACTATCATTCTGTCTTATTGGTAGTTCCGCAATAGCTAAGATAGAATTTTAAAGTTTTCCATTACTTTCCTGTTCAGCCAAGTATTATTGATTTACAATAATTTTATAGGTGCTCTAATCTTGTTAAATCTCCAGGTCCACCTTACCAACAGAAAAAAGAATCATTTCAGATTGTTTAATTTGAGTTTGATTTGTATTAAATAATTGAATTAGCTCAAATCCACAATTTGAGTTTGATTTTCTTGTTCATTCATTGACTTTTCTCTTATTATTATTATTATTATTATTATTATTATTGTTATTAATTTTTTTATCCGGGTTCTTGTGTTGAGAAAGTACCCAACACTTTATATTGATCAAATATTCACCAAAATGTCAGAATGATTCAAAAAATACCCAACAATGTTATTTATTTTACATTATTATGTATTAGTTTAATTTATTTGTGATGTATTATTATTTATTTTTTTGTCTGTAAATTTATATTTTTCATTGTGATGTAACAACAATATTTTTTTTTTTTGTTTTTTGCATTTTATTTATTTTGTTATTTAAATTATTTTTTATAAAAAAAATTTAAAGTGTTTAAATTATTTTAAAAAAAAAACCTGGACAATTTAAAGATGATATCATAATTTTTTTATAAAAAAAATACTTGTTATAAAACATTTTTTTAAAGTCTTATTAAAAATAAATAAATTAAAAAAACCTGATTAAATCCGGTTATAATATACCCGAATACCCAGATTTAAGAGAGAAATGGCAAGATTTTAGGATATCAGGTTACAATCCGGATATTCGGATTTAATCCGGTTATTCGCCCGAAATCGGATCTAATCTTGGCAGATAGCCACCTGTTTTTAAAAATCCGGTTTGGATCTGGTTATGACCATATACCCGAGTCTGGATTTGGATGAACACCCCTAACCACTACTTTACCATTCATGTGCATTTGTATTTTTTTTGTATTTGTTTTTTAATATTTTTTAATATCCTTAATCAATAATAAAAAAATATATAGTTTTACTAATAATCACTTCCTTAACTATTAAATAAAATAATTTTTTTAAAAAAAATTTAAAGGAGTGGTAGAAGAGTAGTAGGAGAGTGATAAGTACATCATTATTCATTATCCTTAGAGAATTGCTTTTTGTCTCCTTTTTGGATCCTGATTTCTTTTTTTCTTTTTATTTTTAAAATTTTTGTACATGATTTTTTAACATGATTTTTATTTCAAGATGTTAAAAAAGTTCAAAAAAATGACAATATTATAAAAATACTTAGAAATTATGTAAAAAAAAAAAAAGGAAAAAAATGGATGCAATCGAGATTCCAAAATCGGGTTCCCTGGGATCGTCCTTATTCTTATTCCCCTCCATCTCTTTCCTGAATTCTTCTTTCCCTTCTTCAGATCTTTTCCCTTCCTTTTTCCTTCATTCTCCCCCATGAATTCTTCAGACAGAGTCCTCTATAACATATTTGGGAAATAATAGCGTATAGGTAAGCTCTAAGACTGTAAACGAGCCGAGTCAAACCGAGTTTTGACTTGCTGAGTTTGAGCTCGACTAAAAATACTTAAGTTCGAATTTTTATTTATTTTTTGTTCGAACTCGACTCGATAAACCAAACTTCCAACTCGAGCTCGAACTCGAGCTCGTTTCACAAACGAACTCAAGTCGAGCCAAGCTCGAGCTTGAGCTTGTCCCACAAATGAAATTGAGTCGAGCCGAGCTCAAACTCGATTTTTTAAAATAAAATTTAAAAATAAATAACTAAGAAAAAATTAATATTTTATATCTAACTAGTTGATATTTATTCATCATAACAATATGATATATACTTATATATATTATTAATAAATATACATAATATAATAGTATATACGTATTTCACATACTTTTCACGTACTAATATATAAAATTATTAAATTTTATAAACTAATTATTGTACAAATTATAAAATATAGCTATGAAGTATATTCATCATATAGATATAAGTAATAAGATTACATATTACATATTTTATTATAAAAATGTTATACTTATATTATTAGCAATATATATAACATATATATGTATATATATATTCAATATATAAATGATTTTAATTGAGTTGAGCTAACGAGTCGACTCGAGTATAAGCGAGTGATCCTTCACGAACTTTAACCGAGTCAAGTTAAATTTTGTTGGGTATGTGTCATTTACTAATTGAACGGGTATCTGCTTTCAAGAGCGAGTTATTTTTTTACGAGTCAAATTTGACTCGAATTTAAATGAGCGAGTATCGAACAGGCGATCGAATAGCTTGCCTCATTTACAGGGAGCGAATCTCACTTACAACTTCGAATCTAATAAACTCATTCACTTGCCCTTTTGCACGACATGCCCCTGCACTTCAGACTCCTCTTCCCTCCCACCACATGTATCTCATCACCTTATCTATCCATCCCTGCATTATTAGAAGGCAAAATAATTAATCTTAAAATTTGGTGGCTGCCAAATTATGATCTCTTTTATTAAAAAAAAAAAATTATCTTATCTTATTTTATCTTATTTAATTATTATATTTTTTTTCAAATTTTAATATAAAATAATATAAAAAATTTAATTTTTTCAAATTTTAATACAAAAATCATATTAAAAAAATTATATTATAATAATTTTTTATTTAATTTTAATTCATCTAATCTAATCTCAAATTTATGAAAACAAATCAGGTATGAGATAGTTTAAGTCTCATTTAGATTCGGAGATGAGATGAGTTGAGATGAATTTAATTTATTTTTTAATATTATTATTATTTTAGAATTTGAAAAATGTGTATTGAAATTTTAAAAAAATATATTAAAATTTATATTTTATATAAAAAATTATAATAGTATAATAATAAAATTAAAATAAATTAGGAGTACAAACGACCTTAACCATCACAAAAATCTCATCAAACCAAAACTGTACTTTTTTTGACAGAAGGACAAGCACCACAAAAATCTCACGTATGAGGAGACGAGAGATGAGAGATGAGAGACGAGAGAATGCGGGAAGGGAGAGAGAGAAAAAGAACCATCATCACCTGTACAAAGGTCTAAATAGGATTTTCTCGAGACCCGTATGTGACAGCTGCTAATTGGATGGTGTGAAAGTAAATTTTCTACTACTGGCTGTGGGAGAGCAACCCTAATGAGAATAGGATAATGCTATTATCCTTTCTCATTTTGATATTTTATGTATTTTAAATTTTGTTTATTTAATTTAATAATTAAAAAAATAATTATTAGTATATTGATATATTTTTCATATTTTTTAAAAATATCTAAATATATTTAAAAAATACAAAAAGAGAAATAACAAAAAAATAATTTTTTTTAATTTTTTCATCATCAATTTTTTATCATTTTGAAATATTTTAAAAAAACATAAAAAAATATCAATACACTGATAATTACTTTCCTAATCATTAAATAAAATAAAAAAATAAAAATATATAAGATGTCAAAATGAGAGAATAAAATATCATTTTTCAATGAGAATACTCGTTTTGAATTTCAAAATTAAAAAAAGAAAATAGACAAATCAAATGAATTTAGATAAATATATAGCAATATAAAGTGAAAATATGTAGAGTAGCATGGAAATGCTTTAGTTATAAAGAAATTATATAAAAGTGAATTTATAAATTAATATAGTTTAATATAATACATGAAATTATAAAATTATTTTTTATTATAAAATAGACCTAATAAATTTTATCTAGCCAAATCTATTTGTAATTGTATTTTTAATGAGTAATGCTATTTATTATCTTAATTCCATTTCTCTTATCATCATTTTATAATATAATATTATATGATTAAAAAATATTTATTATGATGATGATGAAAGATTTTTCCAATTTATAATATCTTTGTCTCTTCTTATTTTATGTCCATAAAGAGCATTGCTCAGTATTACACCTAATATAAATTTTGATTTTTTAATTTTGATTTTTTTATTATATTAAATTTTTAAAAAAATATATGAAAAAAATCAATAAAACTAATAATTAACTTCTTAATTATTAAATAAAATAATAAAATAAAATATATAAAATATCAAAAAGATGTATCTGGTATCAAACATAGCACGCACACTAATATGAATGGCACTACAGCCACTCATATTTACTTAGGACCGATTTGTTTAATAAATTGAGTTTTATTATTGACAATTCATTTTATACTTTTAATTCATTTCAATCACTCATTTTATTATTATTTATAATTTATTTTATCTCTGAATCCAAACCACTCCTTAATTATTAAGTAAAAAAAATGAAAAAAAAATATTTTTTTAATAAGATGCGACTTTTATTTATAATTTTTGTTTATGATTTTAACATTTCTCTACTAATATTATTCTTCCAAAAAATCGAAATAAAAAATAAACAAAAAAAGTAGATACGTGTCAAACCATCAAATTCCTTGGATTCAGTACTGCTGGGGCATGAACATGTTGCGTGGGGTTGGGATTCTCTCCCCAAACATTTTTTTATTGGGCAACAGAAAACTAAGGGCTGTTTTTAAAAAATAATTATCTCATATTTTTCATCTAATTATTATATTTCTTTTTTAAATTCTAATATTTTTAATTTTTTTTTAATTTCAATACAAAATTATATTAAAATATTATATTATATTATAATAATATTTTATTTAATTTTATTATTTAATCTCATCACATAACATTTCATATTTATCTCAAAACAAATCAGTTCTAAGTTGAAAAAAATAAAAGTACACAATATTGTGACGTAAGCAACCGCACCTATCCTCTCATTTATTAAACTCCCCGAAAATCCCACCCTTCCTTCCTCCTTTGATACACGCACTCTCACACTCCCACACTCCCACACTCCCACTTCCCTCTGTTGACCTCTGCACCCTCTCTCTCTCTCTCTCCAGCGATGCAAGACCTCCGACGTTGCTCAGATGACGTCGTCCGCCTCGACCTCACCTCTCCGGCCACCTCATCCTCCTCTCCCCTATCCATCGACGTTGCCGAGTCGGTTGAGGCCCGAATCCGGCGCCTCATATCCGAGCACCCGGTGATTATCTTCAGCCGATCCTCCTGCTACATGTGCCACGTCATGAAGAAGCTCCTCTCCACCATCGGCGTTCACCCCACCGTTATCGAGTTGGAGGACCGCGAGATCGCCTTCCTCCCGTCCTCTTCGGATACCGACGCCGGCACCGACTCCCCCCGGACACCTGCTCCCGCCGTATTCATTGGCGGCACCTCCGTCGGAGGTTTGGAGTCTCTCGTTGCCCTCCACCTCAGTGGCCACCTCGTTCCTAAGCTTGTCGAAGTCGGTGCTCTCTGGGTATGATATCTTTATTCTCTTCGTTAGCTTAATTTCCGTTCGACGGTCAATACTCCGATGAAGAGTCGTAGAAGAAGAAGAAGAAGAGCAGGAATATCTGCGAGTTCGCGTCTGACGTATTATCTGCGTGAGGACTGAGGAGTACTTGCTCTTTTGGATGCTACGTGTACTAAAACTCCAAATACGTCGACGTTTTAACCTCTTTTCTGTGTCTTGATTTAGTTCAGAACTTAGAAGTCTGTACATTATAGGGTCCACCATGTGGGGCCACGTGTCATTCAGAAGCACCTGGCCTTCCCTCTTAAATAGTCGTCTAGTTTTTTTTTTTATTTTTTAAATCTTAATTTACTGTCGTTATTATTATCATTATTATTATTATTATTATTATTATTAGGAATCTAAACTGTGAAAAAAAATAGTTACAAAATTAATAATTAGATTTTCTTATAAAACTAAAAAGAAAATTACTACTATTACAAGAATAATATAAAAGAAACTTTTAAGAAATTTTTTGAAGCTTTCTTCCTTCTATATATTTTCTTATGAATTTCATAACAACTGAAACTCATATTTATCGGCGTTAAAATTACTGTGTAAGTTATTGTGCAAGATTTAAAATAATGGTAGTGGAGTCATTCACAAAATAATTAAGGGGGTGGGGGCCGCCCCTAATAATTCATAACACTCCCCCTTGAATGACTACCCATAAAAAATCTGCCTCGTTAAAACCTTGGCAAGGAAAAATCCAGTGCGAAGAAAAATTAATGGCGAAGAAAAAAGAGTACAGTCTTCTTATGTATCCACAAGTGCTTTAAAATTGCTTCATTAAAACCTTGCAAAGGAAAACTCAGTAGGACAAAACCTTAGCGAAGGAAAAATAGTACAATCAGCACAAGTTTTCAGGACTTTTACTCCCCTTGGAAAGTGCATGACGATAAATTTTTGAGTCTTCACATTTTAATATTCTGCACAATTTTCTTGAATGTCGCAGTTGGTGATGCCTTCGTGAATAAATCTGTCAGATTATCACTTGATCGTATCTTTGATATATCCTCTTTTGATTTGAATGATAAGTAACATTATCTTCGTATAAAATTGTTGGACTATTATTGATCATGGAAAGACTGCACTTTTTTTGAATATGTAGAATCATTGATCTCAATCAAAATACACTCTAAACTTGTTTTCATGAATTGCAATAATCTCTTAGTGATTTGAAGATGTAGAAGATAATATCTGGTTGACAGACTTAATAAAAATCTGATACCTGCAATAATACTTAAACTCCCTATAATAATATGCATTAGTGTTTCAAGTAATAAGAAAACATTATTTCAGTAAATATAACAGATTACGAATTCAAACATGATTTCCATCTAAATAATATATTAGAGAGAACATGATAATATTTTCATATAAAATTTTCTCTCCCTTATTCGGCTTTATTAGGGAGAACATGTTTATATACGGCGGAAATAACATTGAAAACTATCCATGTATGATAAAAGTTATAAAAAGCTTTGAAGTCTAATATTATTGGTTCGGCGGAAAATCAAATCCACTTGACATTGTTGATAAACGAGATCTTGAAGAGATTTGAAAGTTTCGGGTTGTTGTTTAAATATAACCAATTTTACCGTTGGTTTACTCCAGCAAAAAAATATCACATTCTTCATAAATTCAGTTGTTGTTCATCTAGAACGATATTATGTCTGATACAAATTTGAATGTCCCAGATTTAAACCATGAACCTTTTATACCTCAACCACTTATATTTTTTCCTGAGGTCGTAAATACCATGATAGGAGCAGAGATATATCTTTCTAGTAAAACTGATCATGAAATTATTGCAGCATCAAGAACCCTCAGTGCTCAATATGCTACCTCTCTTACAACCATGTCTCAGAGGCTACTGGCGAGAACGAGTGAAGTTGATCATTTTAAAAATTAAATATCTGAGTTGCATCAAACACTTGCAACTAAAGATAGAAAAAATAAAGATTTAAGACAAGAAAACAAGGAGCTGAAGAAATTTGTAGACTGGTATTCTCATGACCTGAAAACACGAGTAGAAGAGCTGGAACGAGAGATAGCTCAAATACAAAGTCAACAATAACAGCTAACGGCAGAGGTTCAACGTTTACAAGAAAATAGGAATAGCTGTAATTAATCTCGCTGGCTTTTGAAATTATGCATCCAGCATATCTTATAAAGTGAGATTTGAATAGATGATGGTTTGTTTTGTTTTTATTTCCATTTCTATAAGATCCGTCTATAATTTCATATAATTTGCATCAAATCTTTTTCTCATGTCTATAACTCATCTATATTTGTATTCTTATTTTACAAATTTCCAATGGCTCATCAATTTCCTTTCAATATTTCTCACGATCAACATATGAGGTATCCTTCACCTCAATTACAAGTTGTTCCTGCATCTTCCGCAGGTGCCATGTTGCAGCAAGCGAATGATCTGGCTAATAAGTCAGATCGTGAAGTTGTTTATGAGCTGGTGACTCTCGACACTCAATACTCCTCTTCTATTATCGGATTTTTCAACCGATTACAATCCAAAATTCGTGATATTGAGGAGCTTAACGAGAAGGTTTCCGTACTTCAACGACTCGTTCAAGAGTCTGACAAAAAAATTGCAGACTTAAAGCAAGAGAATAAAAATTTAAAATCCTTACTCGCCTCTTTATTTCGACTGCCTAATCCTTTAGATAAGGATGTCATGTTGTTTTATGAAAACCAAATGCATTTAAGAGATGAGGCTAGAAGTCTCAAATTCTTGTAACTCATCTATCAATTGAATAATAAGATCTTTCCTTTTCAAATGCATTCCTTGAATTTATAGCAGCCCTTGTGTTCTCTTCAGGAGTTCTAACAAGGTAAATCATCAACGTAAACTGCAATAATGGCAAATCTGAGTTCTGATAAAACACATGGGTATATATGATTATTTTCAAATCGTTCTTTCAATAGATACTTGTTGATTTAATTCTACCACATGCGTCCGGATTGCTTTAACCTATATAAAGATCTTTGAAGCTTTATAAAGGACATACTCCTAAATGTACTTAGATTAGATGTTTCAAGTATCGTATATTTTTATATATTTAATGATCTAATGATCCTTATAAATATGCAGTGACCACATTCATCAACTGCATATCTAATCCTTTTGTAATAACCAAATCGATTAAAAATATGAATGTGATTGCATTCATAACAAGGAAATATGTTTCCTCATAACTACTCTCGGGTTTTTGCAGGAAACCTTGTGCGACAAATTGTACCGCACAATTTCATTTCTCATTACGCTTTCATATAAATACTCACTTATATCTTATAGGCATTACACCCTTTGCTGTTTGGACAACAAATCCAAATACATCTCGTTTTGCTAGCGATTTTAATTCAGCTTCAATAGCTGTTTTTCATTTTGGCCAATCATTTCTACGTCGACATTTTTCGACAATTATTGACTCACTTTCTTTGTTAATTCTGGTAATGTCAAGTGTTATTATATATGTTGTTGACAACAGTTTTATTTCTATCCATAAATTTTTCAGTACTCATGAAATGTATTGAGATCTCATTGTTCCTCTCTAGGGGAAAACATTTCATGAAACACCTCTACAGAAGGTTCCTCTTCAGGAGGTTTGTACTCTTAAGGAGTTACACTCTTCAGGAGTTATACTTTTCAGGAGTTACCTCTTTAGGAAGTTTCCTCTTTAGGAGGATTATATTTTATATAGAAAATACAGTCTCTTCATGAGTACCGATTTTTTTTATTTTTTGTACCAATAGGTTTTCAACGCTTCAGGCGTATCTTAGATTCATTTATTGCTGTTTTAACAACTCGTCCTTCGAGGACTTCAATTCTTGCTTAAGTATTAACAACAGTAATATATGATTTTACAACATCTTTAGTGTCAGTAAATACATCCTATAACTGATTTGCAACACTTTCCAAATAGGTAATCATCTGAACTTTTGGTTCACATTCATTTATAAGAGGATCAAATTTAGACAGGGTTTTATTATCCCAAATAATTTCTATCGTGCTTCAGGCACCGATATTTCATTATTTCAAAACATGATGAAATATTAATAAACTTATATATAAAAGCTTAGTATAAATAAATCAAGTGTTTGGCTGTATAACAGGTACGTGATCACTGTTCAGTCATACCACATCTATGACAAACATCTTCATCTTTTTATGAAAAATTATTCTGAGGGTCTTTACCCTTCTTTAAGTTGGATCACTTCTGGTGATACGATATATTTTTATCATTTTTAGTGTTGTCGCTTTTGAGAACAACACTTCTATAGTTTTTTAACCACGTCTACGCCACTGATTCTTTTGAAAAGATGCACCGTTCACTTCTGTGAATGGTGTAAATTCAATATCATTAATAGGACGTAACTGATGATTTATTAACAAAAACTCATTATTTAACTCAATCACTGTAAGACAAAATAAAAGTTCAGAATATTTGTTGAACTTTCACTCTCAATATTACTACTGCAGGAGCACATTCAAGATATGAAAAATAATATATGTTTTCTTTTAAATATCATCATCAGTGACCTTTTCACTGAAAATTTTAATATTAAGCTGATTTTAAAAAGTGCAGAATATTCAATACCACTCTTAAAATCTTGCAATTTCAGGTGCAATAAGTCATAATGATCTTTTGAGAGGATTACATCTTTTGGTGTTTATATCTCTCTCTTAATTCATTTCACACAGTAAGATGATTTTTCATCATGAGATACACAGCACGGTTTTTTAGGGACACATGATTTTCTTCTATGATTGTATCTCTCAAGTTCATCATCATATTCAAATGGATCTCATCAAGGATCCTGGATAAATAACTTTTTTTAGAAATATCAATAGTAATAAATCTCAATATTTGACATTACATATATAAATTACAAAAATAAATCTGTGAATTTAAGAAATATATTCACATTATCATGAGAATAAAAGTAAAATTTTATCAAGTAATATTCAGCAATATTACCTTTAATATTTATTTCGAGGACTGCAGATAATATATTGAAAAACTTACTTGAAGTAGAAGACTATTAGTTTCAATATCGGTAAAATTTCGTGCTAATAACATGTTATAAAACTAAAAAGAAAACTACTACTATTGCAAGAGTAATATAAAAGAAACTCTCAAGAAACTCTCTGAAACTTTCTTCTTTCTATATATTTTCTTATGAATTTCATAACAATTGAATCTCATATTTATAGGCGTTGAAATTACTGTGCAAGACTTAAAATAATGGTGGTGAGGTCATTCACAAAATAATTAAGGGGGTGGAGGCTGTCCCTAATAATTCATAACAGATTTCATGTTTTAGCAAATTTGATTTTTGATTTTCATAAAATTAATACCTGAAGATCAAATACTCATAATTAGTCTTGCCAATGGTTTTAACCATTCAAAAACTGATGTGGCAAATCTTAAAATTTAAAATTTAGAAGATTGACAGGGGTAACTAATTCAAATTTAAACAATATTTTTACGACATTTAATAATCTAATCTAAGCCGAAGGTTATAAAAGTAAAAATCTGGTTTTATTACTAATTTGTAATTAACTAAAAAAAAGTTAAATATGGTTTGGTGGTAACATAGTCCAATCATGGGAACATCAAGACTGTTTATAATATCTTAAGAAAATAACGAAATATTTATGAATAATAGTAAAACACACTTATATTACACTTACCAAATCTTGTAAATCCATTCGTTATTAGATTGTGGATTGATTTTAAATTTTATTATATTGTTTTATCTATCATATTTCGTGCCATAATCTCCCTTTATTTATTTTGTTTATTTTTTTTTTTTGAGAATGCATTTTGCCAATTAAGGAAAATAAGTGGATGTATGAAGAGGTGTCCATTCGAATCTAGATTTTTCTCGGATCTGATTTTAAATCTAGAAATATAGACTATCCAGACGATTATTCGTCCGAATTTAATTCGGACGGATATAAAATTAAAATAACCACCCGAATTCGATTACGGATCTGAATTTTAATATGGTTATTTGTAACCGGTCTTAAACCCCATATCAAATCCAATGGGCGAACCCAAATTACCAACACCATCCCGTAAACAAAAACCCTAACGCCTCTCTCGAATGACTTGAATCCAATGGGTGAAACTCAAGCATCTCTAAACTCTTTCTCGAATCATCTTCAATCTTAATGCAACTCTTGTCTCTCAAAGTCTTAGTATCATCTTTCTGCTCCCTCCCGCAGTGGATCCGCCACTCAGACTCACTTTCCTGCTCACGCTTACATTCTCGATCTCATTGGTTATGATCTCGATTGCGATCATGATGGCGGTCAGAATCAGAGAGCCTGAGGTCGCGATGGCTGTATTATTGCTTCTCTTGATGATCTGTATTTCTTTTAGATTTGATGATTTGAATATTTGGATTTTTGAATTATGATTGAGAATCGTGGTGGGTTGGTCTGGTTTAGGTTGGGAGAATGGTGGATTCTGGACCCCCAGAGATGCTTTTAATGAGAAATAAAAAATTCCAGACCCCTAGAGATTAATAAGGGCTATTGCCAATCCGCGACGACTCTCAAACTTCAAGGCCTTCGCCACTGGAGGATATGTTGCAATGCAAAGGATTAGCGAATGGAATCTTGATTTTGCTCAGCATAGTGAGTAGAAAGATAGGTATGCTTTACAATTTAGCCAAAAATTTGAAGTATTGCCTAGAAAATGTTCTCAAAAAATGCGGTTACAAATTCAAATATATGGTTTTTTCATTAAAATTCAGATATTCAATTACAATCCAGATATATGGATCTAATTTGGTTATCCATCTGAATTAAATCTGGATCAATTCGAATGAATAACGGCCCAAGTTTTGGCATTCAGTTTTGAATTTAGATATGATCAAATACCTGGATCCGGATGCACTCTTAAATATATATATATATATATATATATATATGTATATGATAGGTTGATAATTATTGGTTAGAGGCCAACCCCACTTAGACTTCACATGGCCTTTATATGGAAAAGATAGCTTGGTGACGTCAGAGACAACGACAACTACCGTAACTACCGTCCAAAGAAGCATTTTCTTTTTTCAAAAAAAAAAAAAAAATGCTTCTCCACCTTATTTAATTTTTGTTTTAAAAAAATTCTGATCGCACCTGTCAGTGTCAGTGTCACTTTCATTTTCGTCGTCTTAAATGAATAAAATTGATTTGGAATCTTTTTCTTATTGACTTACTAATTAAGGACTAAGGTTTTCTTGGGAATTTGATTAGCAACGACATGAAATGAAGGTATTCAAATATAACTTATATTTCAAGCATGGTGATTGGTGAGGCTTATTGGAGAGTAATATAGAAATAAAATTTTGTGGTAGAATAAAATATATGGGAATTGGATTTTTTTTTTTTTTAGCAAATTAGAGAATATATTACTAAAACCAAAATACAGAGTGCAGAAGTTTCAAATTAAAACATATTACAAAGTGGGTTTTTCCATTATGAAATTACAATAGATAGGAGGAAATTTGATTTAGAGAGATGTTATTAAGAGCTTGTGTTATCATTGTCCAATGCGTTAGGTCATGCACACATTGATTATTGAATCGATAAATTTTTTTTACTTTTCAGGACTTGAGATCTTGAAGTAAATGCTTGATGTAGTTTATGTTATAGTTTTCTTTGTTGTGGCTCTTGAAGTGCCATTAGAGCTGCTAAAGTTACACCTGTGTTTGGATGTACTCAAGATGTTGTCACTCTTTGCAAAAAGAATCGCTCCTTGATTGTCTTCGACCTATGGCTGAAATAGTACTGCCTTTGTCTCGCACTGCCATATCAATTCTTTTTGTAATGGAGACAAAAGTGGAGGGGGTGATTTGGACCTGGTCATGGATGAATTTGTTTCTAATAACTAAATGAAATCCATGACTATAACTTCAAAGAGCATTTTTAAAAAATGGGGCTTAAAAATTATTGCTTGAACTTAAAAGGTTGATTTATACCATTTATTATTATCTATGTGGATTTTTTTAATGAAATTAAATATTCCATAAATACATACCGATCAGATGTTGTAAGGATCTTGATCGAACCCAGTTACCGAACCGTTGAAAATTATCTAATAGCACGGTTTTAGGCTATTTCTAACCTTTTTTTTTCTTATAAAAATGCTTAGTAAATCTTACAAATTACCGAGTTTTAATGTTATCCACATGGCAAAACCAAGATTTTATATTTTGAGGAGGGATCAATAAAATGTGCGGTGCGTATAAATTTTAGAAGGATGATCATCAGTAATAGAAATATTATATTCTGTTGTTATCGAGCTCTCTAAACGTATATTACTTTTCGAATTGTACTCCATTTTTTTTTTTTAAAAAATAATAATTAATTGGTCTTAAGTACTTGCTCATATTTTTTTATGATTTAAGAAAAATTTATAAATCAATAATAAATTTGAAAACTTTCTAATAAATAATAATGTAACACTATTAGATTTTTAACAAACTATATCTCACAATCATACAAGTTAGAGTGAACCTAAATAAGTGAGTATAATCAATTAATTTTAAAATCATATAAATTTATAATCAATTTTTTTGCTAGAGTTAGGCTATTAGAGTAACTGTAAGATTATGCAAGTTAAAATTTAGGTTTACGTAAAGTTAAAAGTTAAAATATAAATAGATGTATATTGAGATTTAAAAGAATAATTTTCGTAAAAAAAATTTAGGATGGTAATTTTTATTTTTATAATCTAAGAGAGCATTTTAATTATATATATAATTATATATATATATTTATATTATAGATAAAATTTGAAAAAAAATTTTGGGGAGCCGTAGCACCCCCCAAAAAAACCCGCCCCCCACCCCCCACAAAAACCACAACCACAAACGTGGGTCCGCCTCTAGTTATACACTAGATTATAAAATAATTTTTATTTTATTATAGATAATATTACACCTATATAAAAAGTAGACTTTTTCATAAAAAAAAAATATTATTTATTAATGTAATCCACTTTTTTATAAATAAACTGTACGAGACTTTTAACTAACATTACTCTATCGTTCAAGATATAAAAAAACTTTTTCTTTCTTCTCTTTTTAATCCCTGCCCATTTGTTTCTTTTCCCTCTTCTTTCTCTTGTACATCAAATGTATTTAATGGGGGAGATAGTGGAAAATATTGGGCTCCATGATGTCTCTTATAAAGAGAAAAAAAAAAAAAAAATAAACAAACAAACAAACAAAGGACTGGCTGAAATGTGAAATTTGACAGAAGATGCATGTCTTAATAACCTTAAATAAGAGGAAAATGGTTATAAAGAAGGCCTAAGAAAAGAGGTTCCACTCTAAGTATGTTCACTTTGTGACAATATTATTAAAGGGAAACCAGCATTATTATGTTCAATAATTAACCTCGTGGAAATCTGACTTCAGCATCAAAGTGATCATCCATTAACTCACCTCCAACATTATTTTCCACACAACGATCCAAAAATGTCCGAACAGCATCCGAACGAGTATTTTAAAAGGGATGTGCTCAGTCTTTATAATCACTTTCCTCCAAAAAGATTGCGTGTTTTGCATGTAAAGATCCATAAGTCTAAAGTCTGGTTTGGATGTTAAAAGCTTCTATCTTATCTTATCTTATCTTATCTTATCTTAATATTTAAATGTTATAAATACAATAACTTTTAATTAGATTTAAAAATTTTTCATCTAATCATTATCTAATCAATATTATTTTTTAAACTTTTATACAAAATACAAAAATCCAATTCAAATTTTCCAAATTTAAAAATAAAATTTATATTATAATAATTTTAACTTTATAATATTTTTATTCAAATTTTTCTTTATATTTTTCAAAACCCCATAAAATATCTCAACTCAAATATTCACTATTATTGATAAATCATTTTATTACTAATAACAAATCGTGTTATCTCATCTCACTGTCCAACTCAGGTCAAGGTCACACTTGAATTTGTACTCCAAACTGACTTGTCAATACTAAAATTAGAGCCTATTGAAATAATTATAATGTGGAAGAACTTCTCTTTCTAAATTACTATGGGATCTTATTCACTTAATTTCTAGGGTAATGTTATTATGCCCATTTTATTTGACACATCTTGCATTTAAAATTTTTTATTTTACTTAATGATTAAGGATGTGATTATTAGTGTATTGATTTTTTTCATATTTTTTAAAAATATTTAAATACATTAAAAAAATATTAAAACAAAAAAAATCTATTTTTTTTATCATCATTTTAAAATATTTTTAAAAAATATAAAAAAAATATCAGTACACTAATAATCATTTTCTTACTCGTTAAGTAAAAAATGAAATTAAAAATAAAAATAAAAATATATGAGATATCAAATAGAGTAGGCATATCAACATTACCCTTAGTTCTATACTCATATGAGAGATATTACAATCCCCGTGAAATTTCTATCAGGTCGTTTCATCATAGGTGTTACTGGGACTCAAGTCTTATACTTCAAGACTAGTTAGGATTGCCATTGATATTATTTATAACAATTTACGTTCAAAGCAATCTATATCAAGCCTTAAACTCCTAGATAGGCTAAATACAAGTTAATATAATAATTAGAATCCCTTGAAATCATTACTAAGGGTAACAACTTCTCTCCAAAACAATGTAAAATCTTATTCAACACCTTTTTATTCTCATATATAGAAGAGGTATTGGTATCTCTCCTCTCAAATCTTTGACGTCCTCATCAAACTATTGTTTTCTAATTGGCACAACTCAAATCTCATATTTGGGATTAACTTTGTTCACGTTTGTAATAAGTTAAGAGCAATGCAAAGTGTGGCGAAACACATACTCTAAAAATATTGATAAATAATATATTAATTGAAACTCCTTAGAATTAGGATACCAGAGTAGGGTACAATTGGTGATGGTGAAATGATGAACTACCATATGATAAAGACTATGACGTAGTCACCACAGTCAAGTGGGCTGTTAGATGATGCGATAGCTAGTGCAAAACCCATGATAGAGGTATATGCTATATAGTTGAGTTGATTAATACATGATCGACGAAAATAAGGTTAACACTCAAACTATTCATTTTAGGATCACACATATTATCATATGATATTCAGAATTTTAGAATAAAGCCAGGACATAGGCAGCATCATTTTACCGTTAGGGCACCCATAAGCTTGTTACTTTTATGTTCTTGATGCAAAGCGAAAACAACCAAACACACATTGAGAAGTGAGGATATGATCTATTATATTTTGTATTTGCATTTGTTAATTTGATCTATACATTAGTGGATTTTGATGTCATTTCTTTTGACTTGATATCCCTAAATCATGATTTTGTTCCTCCTTTACCCTTCTTTTTTATAGATGTATGTCACATATGATCTCTTTTAATGTTATAGATGTATGTCACATAAGTTTTGCTATTATATATCTCCACATACCTTGTTAATTCAATTCGACTCTTTGATATGTCTTCTTTTTTCCTAGTAGTTCTTAGTTTTTGTTATTTTTTGTTTATTGGTAATTGGTGACTTGTATGCATTGGGTACATTTGCAATTTTTTTTTTTTTTCTAATAAGTGAAGTATAGTTAGCAAATTTGAGTTATGTTGCAAACTATAGATGGTTTTTCATTTTAGGTTCTTGCTTGTATATTGGGCATAAAAAGCTATTATCAAATGTCCTCCTCAAAAGGTTACACTGGTTGAAGGGCATTGAGATAAGCTTTTCATAGGAATTTTTTGTTTGCATTTGGAATGGCAAGCTGCCATATTTGTCCATGTATCCTTCTAATTTAAGCAAGCTAGTGATTGCTCCAAGTCTCTTTCTTGCAATTCTCCTTTGAGGTGGTAAGCACTTTTGACATTAAAATCTCTTGTTGTGGTGCACCTCCAAATCAACTTACATGTCTACTGTAAGGGCTAATAGCAATAGATCGATCAGGACAACTTTAGTCATGTATTAGTGAATACTTTTCATTGATTGGTATCCTCATTGATGAGAGCTTAAACTTTAGTATCTACTTGTAAAAATCTAATGGAACTCTAAGGCTTGAAGGTGTTTTGTTGTGGAAGCCACTTGTCAATCCAGATATTAACCGATTCTCCATTTCCAATACTCTAGACAAGTCATATTTCAAGCAAAGGTCTTGCAACCAAAAAGCTTGGCCATAATCTTGTTAAGCCCCTTGAATATATATGCCTTAATCTTTGCAGAAAAAGAAGATGTACTCGTGGAGATGAAGAAAGTTTATGTATTTGAGTCTTCTAATCATCAACACTTGAAGGGTGAAAACATGGCCTTAAAATATAAAAATAGAAGTTTGCTTGGTTCATGTTACACACATCCTATTATATACAGAAAACTCATGCACATGAACAATGTCTATGTATTTGAGCCTTCTGATCATCAACACTTGAAGGCTGAAAACGGGGCCTTAAAATATAAAAATAGAAGTTTGCTTGGTTCATGTTACACATATCCTATTATATACAAAAAACTCATGCACATGAACAATGTTTGTGAAAACTAAACATCCTTTTTATTCTCAAATGCAGCTAGATTATGTATCCTTATGATAAATTTGTATAAATGAAATTTAAGTTATGAGAAGAGCCTTGATGTTGGTAACTATTAATGGTGGAAATTTATAGGGTGAATATCTGCTAATTAGGACTTATTATTTATTTATATTGATTGATTGAGAAAATAATTTGAGATTTTATTATTTTTTCATGAAGCACAGATGTCTAGCAGAATTATTTTATTTTAAAATATGTACCTTTTTTCCTAGTAGTTAGAGTTAGTTTTTGTTATTTTTTGTTTATTGGCAACTGGTGACTTGTATGCATTGGGTACATTTGCAATCTTTTTTCTTGTAAGTGAAGTACATTTAACAAATTTGAGTTGTGTTGCTCACATTATGGTTTTTCATTTCACTCTTATGTCAGGCATCGCAAGAATGGATGTAATGGCTTATGCAAAAGAGAAGCAGCAACGTGATACATGAATCCAAGATTTTGCCGTCTTATTTTAGTGATAGCAGACTCCTTAAATCTGTTATAATAGTGATGTGTGACTTATTTATTATAGTCCAGTTTGTACTTGATATGAATATAATGCACCACCTCAATGGATAATACATGACTTTGGATGAATTGATGTTTGAAGATATTTATGAATGTCATTTGTTAATAGAAACAAAGATTATACGGTGTTTGACAGATGTGAAAATGAATGTGATTTGAGAGAAAGAAACAAAAATATAATAATAATTATGGCGTTTTCTGCTATAACAACAAAACATTCGCGCGGCAATTGTAGTTTTGTAACAGGAAAATTAATTGCGGCGGCATTCGAAAACACTGTTTAAAAATAAATTCACTGCAAATAAGCTTAGGACAAGTTTAAAGCGGCGCTATACAAATACGTTACAAAATAATATTTAGCGGCGTTATAAAACTGCTGCAATTGAGAATTTTGATATGAAAATTCAATAGCGGCACGGCCAAAAACGCTGGGTAAAAATGATTATGGCGAGAAGTCATCGTTACAATTGAGAATTTTGAAACCAAAATTTTCAATCGTGGTGCTGCCAAAAATGTTGGGAAAATTGAAACACGACGAGAAGCCATCGCTGCAATTGAGCTTTCGAAACCCAAAATTAAAAAGTGGCGCAATAGGAGCTGCTGTGAAAAATTTATAACGACGAAATTAACTCGTCGCAAATAACCTTCTGGGTGTTGGAAATAGTCATTGCTAACAATTTTTAACTGAAACTAGAACCCTTTTTGCGGCGTCTATTGGCACTTATAGTGACAGAAAAAAAAAATGCCGAGAAAAAAATACTTTTAGCGGCGACTTTCCTTTTCCACTATAGGTGATCATAAGTGAAGGATTAATAGCGGCATATTGCAACGGGATGTATTCGCTGTGAAAGAGTTTTTGCCACGATTTTCATTGTTTTTGTGACAAAAATTTGCGCTAGGAAAAGTCTATTCTCTTGTAGTGAGTAGGACTCAAGTCTTATATTTCAAGACTAGTTAGGATTGCCATTGATATTATTTATAACAATTTACATTCAAAGCAATCTATATCAAGGCTTAAACTCCTAGATAGGCTAAATACAAGTTAATATAATAATTGAAATCCCTTGAAATCATTACAAAGGGTAACAACTTCTCTCCAAAATAATGTGAAATCTTATTCAGCACCTTTTTATTCTCATATATAGAAGAGGTATTGGTATCTCTCCTCTCAAATCTTTGACATCCTCATCAAACTATTATAAATGGCACAACTCAAAGTTTATATTTGAGATTAACTTTGTTCACGCTTGTAATAAGTTAAGAGTAATGCAAAGCGTGGCGAAACACATACTCTAAAAATATTGATAAATATTATATTAATTGAAACTCCTTAGAATTAGGATACCAGAGTAGGGTACAATTGGTGATGGTGAAATGATGAACTACCATATGATAAAGACTATGGCGTCATCACCACAGTCAAGTGGGCTGTTAGATGATGCGATAGCTAGAAAACCCCCGATGCATGAGGGAGTCATGAATGAGGTATCCAAATTACATGTTATAAGAAGTGTACAAATTAATGAGCTAAAAATGTGTTATTTGTAATGTGAAATGTGCAAATAGAACATATGGTTTATTGAAAAGTCAAAGGGTCTTCGTCACATACTTTCAAAAAAATCAAATTGCAAGAATTAAGTTCTGTATCAAGTACATATCCATGCATTCATTTCATGGTTTCCCTATACATGCTTATGTTATTTCTCGTATGTTGTTTGTTTATTCACGAGATTTCTTGAAATCATATTGTAATAGTTTCCACTATCATTTCTAACCTGAAATGATAGAATTTTTTTTATTGAATAAGAGACTAGATATGAGAAAGCTTCAGAGGCCAACACCCCAAATACGCAAGGAGGCCTAGAAGAGCCTTCAGTGTTTAACGGAGCCATCAATAGAAGATATGCTTGAAACAACTGGCCGCCTCATAAGTTGTAAAGTGTTGGAGCTTTTTAGGTTTTGAGAAAAATTATCAACAAGGATAAGGCAAAATAGAGGTGGTCTTCTAAGGTTTTGAGATGGATGTTTTTGAAACTAGTTAAAAGAGGGAAATGATTTAGTTGTTGTCTTTTCCCACTCTCTTGTATTTTGGGAAAATTGAACAATAAAATCATTTTGAGATTTTAGTTTAATGGTACCATGATCTTTTGCAAAATTGCTCTCGATCTTACTTAGATTTACATGAATTTTTGCTACTATTTATTGTATACTACTGCAATTACAATAGGTGATTACATTTTAACTATCATGTATGAGAGTATATAGCCTTGAGTTATATGTCTTGACAATTCAGTCACCATCGAATCCAAAACAAGAGCTAGGGGCATGACAATTTGTGAAATTAATGATGAAAATAGTATATTGACATAGATAAACAAATGAGTAGGAAATGACTATCAAACTTCTAATAAACTGTAACTTTCATGAGTATTTCAGTAACAAGTTGTAACAAACTCTAGTCTCAATCTCGGAAATTCTATATATAAACACTAACATTTCACTTTCATCTTACTATGATGAGGTGTCATTGCCCATCAATCTCTATATATTCTTTTAAAAAAATAAAGAATCGTCAAAGAATGATAAAATGTCACATTTTATACAATGGGATGAAAGCAAGATGGAAGTCTAATTTGTAATTTTACTGATAGTTTAATTGGTATTTCGATCCTTTGAACTAAGAAAGAGAATGGTGAAATTGTGTATGCTACAATAAGATTATAAATGCAATATGCCAAATCCTTTTTTCTAGTAATAAGTTGATAAGTTAGTTACTGTCTTAGTTATGCAAGATTTTCTTGAAATTATATGAGTGTAAAGTAAAGATAGTGTTACATGTACTTGCAATTTTACTTTTTTATTTTTTGTTTTATTTTATTTTTATTTTTATGTAACATGTACTTACAACTTTACTTACACAGTTACACTTTTACATACAAAATTCATTTTATCAATTTTCTTTTCCAATTCAAATTTTCTAACTTTAAGCATATCAGTAGCTGACAAGTGAATTTTTCGTAAGTTTTTCTAAAGTATACTTGGCATTTCTCTTTCCAAAATATTGATTGTCGTCTTGGGTCTCATAAATTAATGTTTAACACTTCATCAAGTCATGACAAATGAAATTAATAATTTGAAAGCATTTGTGTGTAATGGACAATAGCAGCCTCACCTCGGTTCAATCTAAACGTCAGTAGACGTTGAAAGCTCCAGGTCGGTGAGCATACAAAGCAAGCAAAGATCACAAATCCCCGATGCCTAAATTCAAAAAGTAGACGATATTAACCGAGAGAAGCCTCCACATAAGATTTCCAAAATTCTGATCCTTTATTCTTTTTTATCACTAACAAAAAATCAAGGTGTAAATTGCCAAGCAGAGCCTCAGAAACTGAAAGCAAAGTGGCAAATGAATGTCATTGGTCAAGGTGATACAGGACTGTATTGTCCAAGGTTTTCTGATCACATTGCCTCATTGTAATCTAATTTGAACTTTGTCAAGATCAAATGAGCAACCAAAAAAGTTCTCTGCTACAGTTGACCCCAATTCATGAACTTCTTCACCTCGTCATACAGGACCAAGATGGCGGCTGCGCCAGTACTCCTAAAAACATTTGAAACAGCCCCACGATAAAATGAAACCAACCCTTCTGTCCTATAAATCTTCCTCCAGCAGTCTAGGGTGCCTTGATACACAGGATTTTCCGAGCCAGATTGCATCATCATCCGCCTCCGCACTGTGTCCATTGGATATGACAACAACCCAGCAGATGTCGTGACTGCCTGAGCCACCACCCATCGCTTCCACAATGGTAACTCAAGATTAGATTCTTCTGACATCTTCTCTTTTATTGTATCAAAGCCTCCAAAATAAAGGCCACGGTGAACAACCATCCCATGTAGAGAGGCAGTTAGCCCCCTGTACATCCCTCGAAACCCATCTCTTTTGCATATGGTTGTCAAAAAATGGTAGATGCCTCGAAATTGACGAACATCAGTCTTCCCAATATCGGCAGCTAGACGTGTGTGTGCAATATCAAGAGGATATACTAAGACCAGTGTTGTACAACCAGCTGCAGCCCCTGCAATGAAATTGGCAGATGCACCAGACAGAAAATGACCCTTTTCAACCTTTCCACTTCTTAGCATGTTTTTATAGAGATCCTGTGGAATTGAAAGCCTCAAATAAGATGCAGTAATCATCAAAACTTAAAAACTAAATGACCATTCATAAGTTTGTACTCCTAGGATGTTCTCCGACAACCCACAGATGTAAAACAACAAAATCTCATTATCTGATGGAAAACTGGTTCTGAAATTCAATATAAAGTCTGAGGTTTGTGTTTCACAAGTTTGCCCGAATCACAATAAACATACTTTGTTTCAACTCTCCTTTTGGGTTGCAGGTCAAGAGTAACTGGATAATAGAAAAGAGAGAGTACTGCTACACACATCTCAACAAACTAGGAAAAACCAATTAAATCATATCTAGCAATAGTATTGAAATCATATGTGGGGTAAAGAGGATCTTTATGTCCGTTTCCTAATACCAAAAACAAATCCCCCATTCTGTTCGAGACTACCATCCACAACCTGTCTAAGAAAATGTGACAATGCCATGGCTCTCAGATTCGTTCACACCCCCCCGCCCCCACCCCCACCCCCCCAAAAAAAAAAATTTAATTGACGCATATTATACAACTCACTAGGTCTCAATGGAGAATAAAACACAAAGCTGATGCCCACTCAAGAACAAGAGAGGAAGAGTCTAAAATCTATATGAAGCAGAACATCAGGAAAGATGATAAATGTGCAGGCCAGAGAAAAGGAAATGGACAGAGAAGGGGGAGAGAGAGAGAGGACGAAAAATCAGAAAGAAAATAACTCGAGAAGGGACAAAGGGAAGTACAAACCAAAGGGAGAACGAATCTTATATAGCAATAAAAAGCCCTGAGAAAATGGAATAATGCTGGAGAGTCAGTCAACATGTTGCATGTTATTTGGCAGAACCTATCAAAAGCTCTTATAAACTGTTCGTCCTCTACATCGGATATATATATATATGTAATCCCCCCACGTTTATTTATCAGATTAGAAGTAGTAGAGACCAACAACTCCATTTAGTTGAATCTAGGGTCTGCACTTGGAGCAATACCAAAGCCCATTTAAATCCCATCTCATATGAGTAGACTGGGCTAAAAAACCAAATATGAGAACTTATTAGCAACCAAACAAGTTTTGGCCATTCCATTTTATTATTATTTTGTTAGGAAAAATTGCTATCTTTCACTAAAAACTCACACAACATTCAACTGGAAAGACACTTTTTTCCCGGCATTTTTGTATATATGGTAAAAAACAGGTTGAACCGCGCACATATAACCCCGCCGGGTTGAAAGGCGATTAAACACCAATTCAAGCTGCACACAATAGCCCAAACAAGTAACCAATTCCAACCAAGTAACCAGTTCTACATTGAAGCATTTTAGCAGTCATGTTATTGCAGAAATCAAAAGAATTTTATTTTTACTAGCACCAAAAGAAAATTTGTTCTACGAACATTGCGGGAAACTCTAACGCATATGAACTGGAAAACCCATTAAAACCTAATAATTGAACTTCAATCCATTATTTTCATACACAACAGAAACTTATAATAATATATATATATGTATATATATATATGTATGTATGAACGCCAAAAACAAAAGATCAACGAAAAAGACAAACATGAAAAATGAGCTTATTTTAAGCAAAAAATTACCTTGAGCGAGAAATTGAGAGCGACCGAAGGGTAATAACGAATAACGCTGCTTCCATTGCCTCGCCAAAGAGAGAGAATGCCTTCCTCTCGGACCGTTCGTACGATTACATCGCACATACCACTGAACCTCCTACGGCCACCGCCTCCGACAATGGCAAGGTTGCTCTCTTGGGTTTGCAAGAGAAGCTTCGCTCGCTCTATCGGGGCCACAATCGTGTGCACCACCCCGCCCATCACCGCTCCAGCCATCAGATCACGGTGAAAGTTCGTCAACCATGCGTACTGCCCAGATGATTTTGGCCATGATTTCGACTCCCTCTTTTCTGGGTCATCATCATCTTCTTTGTTCATTCTTCTATATCCCCTCACTCGCTCTGAAACACTCGTGCTTCTCTCAATCTCTCTCAAGAAATGGTAAGAAAACAGTCGATGGACCAAGATTGAAGAGAACACTGTACAAGTTTTTATAGAATGGGAATAACGATAAGCAAGGTTTTGCCAAATCAATGACTGGAGTTGCAGAGACAAATTCGCCTCTGTAATCTATTGCTAGAGTCTGCAAGAAATCTTGAAATAGATATTCTGCCTCAGTCGCTTTCTTGGTGGAAGGGAGTATGGAATACGCGCTTCATTTCCCGGACTACAGAAGTTCAGGCAGGAATTTATACCCAAGGGTCCTTTATCTGTCGACTTTCATTTTCTGAGGTTTCAAAAAATTCTTTTTTTTTTTTTTGGGTTACACTTACATCTGACCAATTTTTTTTATTTTTTATTTTATTTTGTATATATATATATATACACACATATACATATATATTATATATATGTATATATATTAAAATCGATTATTCTCATAAAAATGTTTTTTTTTTTACATTTATAACCAGGTGAATTAGACAGCAGCTTTATAATATTGAAATAAGTGGCATGATCATTTAAAAATAAATAAATAAATAAATGGCATGATCATTTAAAAATAACTAAATAAATGGCATGATCGTTTAAATAAATAAATAAATGGCATGATCATTAAAAAAAAGAGCAATAATATGAGTTTCACAGTTGAGGCTCCTTTATATCTCCGTAGATATGATTTATTTTATATTTATTTTATAATTCATTTTTTCTCCAAAAATGATAAAAAAAAAAAAAAAAGTTTATAGATAAAATATATTTGATTTTTTTTTCATTTTTTTCTACTTAAAAAAGGCTATGAGAGTGCAAAAGGGCCAATCCACAGGACCCATAAAATGTTTTAAAAAAATGAATAAATGGCATGATTGTATTAATTTTAGCGTTATTTTTTCACAATTAGAAGATGATTAGGAAAAAAAAAAGGTGATAATTAGAGAGAATAAAATTAATCTTCCGAGAAAATTCCTCTTTGGAGCCCTTTTATTATTATAATTGGATTTGACTTGTAGATTATTGAAGAGTATGCATTTTTTTTGGACAAGATTGAGAAATTTTCAAGCCGCATACGTATGTCCATCCCAACCAGTCCACATCCAAAGTCACAGCACCAAACCTAAACTGTAAAGTCCACCTTCCAACAAACCTAAACTTTTATATTGACATTTCAATACCTGTTTACGTCTGGGTTACGTGCCGTACCAATATGTTTGAATAATAATAATAATTAAATAATAATCCAAACTTCTTTACGTGTGTGATAAACTTTCTTTTTGAACTTGCAATTGCATGCGACCTTTAAGCATATAAAATTCTTATGAGCAATCACTTTTACTTATATCACTGTATGATATATAATCAATTTCACATAATAAAATTAATTGGAAATAAGATTTAAGATGCCTATTGGCTATTAATCAACATATTCATTATAAACTGGCAGCAGAAGGGTAGAAGTTGTTTGGTCTTTATGTATGGTATTACTATAAAAACAAAAGGTTCAATAACATTCACTTTTTTAAATTTTAGCTAATCAGGTTGATTTTTATATTTTAGCTAATATTTTTTGAAAATGCAGTTTCTTTGTGTGTGTGTGTGAGAGAGAGAGAGAATAAGAGAGATAATTTTCCAATATATATAGAGTAATGCTACGTCGACAAAAAAAAAAAATACAAAAAAATAATTTTATAAATTGACGTAATTTCATTTGATCTGTTAAATTTAATTTACAATAAAAATAATTTTATAATTTGAGAAGTTATATCAAATCACATCAATTTGTGAGATTATTTTTATATAATATTTTTGTGGTTAGAATATTATCTTATATATATGTGTGTGTGTGTGTATGGATTGAGTTACAGTGTCTCAAAATTGCATTTTCAGATTTGGAGACACTTTCTAGCTCATTGTTTTATCAGGTTGGGGATGTCTGACTGAATCTGATGTGGGAAATTCTGAATATTCTATCAAATTATATGTAATAATCCATTTTGGTTAATCAACCTTCGGTATGGGGATGAGAAAGTTTTCAATTGGACTCGCCACTAGTTTTGCTGCTAAGCCCAACAGCCTGTGACAGTATTTTCACAGCTACTTCTGCATTCCTTTTTCTTTCTTTCTAGTTCACAAGTAAATGTATTCACTGTTCGAGCTTTCTTCTTTATATTTGACAAAAACGTTAATGTTTTGTGTTTTGAGTTTGTAACCTTGAGATCCAATGTTGAATGCACAGAGGAAAGCCATGGATAAACTTGAAAGAACAAAAATTGCAGAGGGAGCAAAAAGAGAAGAAAAGTATGAAACGAACGCGTGGTCAAAGGCTGATCAAACTTGGAGTGGGGGGCTGGAGTTTTAAGAGTTTGGTTTCAAGTTGGTTTCTTTCTATGTAATGTTCTGTTTGCTTATTTATTTGTTCTTATCCTGTTGGTTTGGAAATTGAATAAGTTGTTAGCAGTCTTTGTTTTCTTGTAGGAATTAATATTTGGTCCTTTACAAGGTGAATTGATCAATAACGAAATAAGCAATCAAGTCTCTATTTGTGACCTCAAATACTTGTATTTGTTAGAGGTTGAAGAACCGTTTGGATAGTGAGAGGAGATGAGATGAGTTAATATGATTTATGAATAGTAATGAGATTATTAGTTAAAATGAAATGAGATGGTTTCATCTTACATCTATATCCAAACGGGCCCTTAATCAAGGCGACAGGAAACATGTAGGCATACAATTCATCCAGTTTTTTGGAGGTTGGAAGTGGAAGGCAGGCCTGTAATGCCTGGTCTGTTGGAAATGGTTGAAGGTTTATAAAAGGGTGGTGAGAGGCTTTAACTTCAGCTCCATGATCAACCATCAAAGGTACAGACCAAGTTCCCAGAGAACACATCTCCATCAGGTCTAGAGTTCAGTGATGACACAGAATGAATGAAGTTTTCTCAGAAGATTTCAATTTTTTTTACCATTTGACTAGAGATTGAATACTCTATCTCCAACTTGCATTGAGACAATAAAATATTCCATTATTATTAGTGTTCCAATCATAAGAAATAGTTATGTGTTATTATATAACAACATGATGGAGAAAGATGATTCAGCAAAATTCTTGGGTGTTTGGATGTCCTAAAATGGTCATAATGCAGACAAGGATAACCAGTATATTCAGCAAAATGCTGATTTAACACACTCAAGTTACAAGGATAACCAGTATATTCAGCAAAATGCTGATTTAACACACTCAAGTTACTAATTCAAACTAATACCCAAATGGAGAGAACAACTAAATTTGATTTCCATATCCATATGATTCATGAACATCAGCCTGCAACTTTTTGCAAACCAAATTTTTAAGGATTTGCTCGAACTTATTATAACATGGGTGCTTTTAGTACCACTTCTTAGTACACTACATTTCTCAATTTAAAAGGAACTTAACACAAATGGAGGAAACAACTCTTAAAGAAGTAGAAACACCAGCCCAAAACACAAAATCCCTGCAGTCTGTCTGAATTAAATGGAATTCTCGGCCACAAACTGTTTGATGATATGCATCAACTCATTTGCTGCTTCAGAGTTAGGATCAATGGTGAAGAAACCATGTTGTTTTCCTTCAAACTCGATGTATTTAATCTTCTTTCCCCATAATTTTAGCCTTTTTGCATAGTCTTCAGCTCTATCTTTGAGTAAATCACTTCCACCAACTACAACAAGGATGGGATCAAAATCCATTGTTTCAAGATTGCAGCTTTTTGGCCCAAATGGGTTTACAAGTGGGTGATCTGTAGTTTCTCCAATTGGTAAAGATAATCTCCAAAACCTGTCGATGAGTTCCCAATTCAGAAAGGCTTCCTTTGGTCCTTCTGCCTCAGACTTTGTCCTGAGTATTCCTCCAAAAAATGGTGCTAAAAGTAAATAACCCCTCACCTGAACCGGCGCCAATTCCGGCGACCCCGCTCCCAGCCGAACTGCCAAATTATGAGCGATGTTCCCACCGGCCGAGTCACCGGAAATGAACACGCGACCGAAATCCGCCACGCCTGTCAGCCATGTGTCCGGCTTCGATGAGACGGCTTGTGCTTGAAGCCACTTCACAGCCATGAAACCGTCTTCAATGGCGTCGGGGAGCCTGCTCTCCGGAGCCAGGCGATAGTCCGGAGAGACGATCACCGCTCGGAGCTCCGAAGCCAGGCGGAAACAATAGTTCTGACAATTGGGCCATGCGCGGGACCCAATGCAAAAACCGCCGCCATGGATGTAGTAAAATATAGGGAGCTTGGAACCGGAGGTGGAAGAGGGTGAGATATCCACAGCCGCCGGCTTGTAGAGCCGGAGCTGAAGGTTGTTAATGGCGTCGAAAACAACGTCTTTCCATAAAACGGAGCCATCGTCACAGACGGGAACATCGAAACTCGGTTTGGAAGAGCGGACGATGGAACCGTCGCTATATACATGAAGAACGCCTCGACATTCTTCAACTACATAGGGAGGAGAAGATGAGGCTGAGGCAATGATGTCGGCCATGGTTTCTCACCTTTAATTCTTTGTACCTCTGTGGAAGAATTGAAAAGGGTATGATGGTATTTGGCTTGAAGTGAACAGCAATGGAAGAGTTTATAGAAGGCTGAAGGTGGCATTTGGATTGGCGTGTGGCATTTTGTTTTGGTTCAATGGGACAAATGTTTGGGTAGGAGAATGATGTGCATCTCAAATCCGATCAACTTTATATAGTAGAGAAAATTTACACAATCTCCCAACTTTCTATACATTACATATTTTTTTAATTTTAATTTTTTTTTCTTTTGCAAATATTTGAAATATAAATAAGGATAGAAAAACTTAATTAGTTTAAGAAAAATTAATTTAAAAAATAAAAAATATAACGTGTAAAAGATTGGGAGGTTGTATAACATGACTCTATATAATATTTATTATTTTTTAGATGAATTCGAACAACCTTAAATATTTAATTATTATTAAAATAATATTATTGGATTGGTGTGTGGCATTTTGTTTTTGTTCTTATGTGTTTTGGTTCAATGGGACAAATGTTTGGGTAGGAGAATGATGTGCATCTCAAATCCGATCAACTTTATATAGTAGTTATTATTTTTTAGATGAATTCGAACAACATTAAATGTTTAATAATTATTAAAATAATATTATTGCATTAATTAATCTATTATAAAATAGATTACATATATCACTACTCTTCCTCCTGCCCAAGCTAAAACTCATTTATGGGTTTAGAGTTTTGACCAAGAGGAGAGGAGGGTAGCTGAATTTGGTGATGGAGAGTGCTCATCGGCGTAGAAGATGGTTGTTGGTGTGGCGATGTGGCCAGTGGTGGTTGAGTTGAAGGCAGAAGTTAAACCAAAACCTATTTTCGATTTGGAGCTTGCGTGGGAGAGGGAGGAGGAGCTGTCGGTAGGGATGTAGCCTGTCCGGTTCGATTCGATTTTGAACAAAATTAAGAACTGAACCGGTACTACCGGTTTTACATTTCTTAAAACTGATTACGCACCGATTGTCTCCCAAAACCGGTAGTACTGGTTTTACCGGTTCGGTCCGGTTCCGATCTGATTTTTTGGTTTTAATAAAATGTCAATTTATAAAAACCATTTTTTTTAATCTGGTTTGAAAATTCTATTTTGTTATAAAGATTGTAATCCATTACAAAATTCTGTTTTAGTAAAAAAAATCTATTATATAAAAAAACTACATAAAATAAAAACTGTTCTATAAAAAAATTTGTTTTAGCAAAATCTGTTGTAAAAAAAATCTACATTAAAAAACTGCTTAAAAAAATTATTCTATAAAAAATCTACATTATCTCATATATAATTATAATTTATATTATTATATATAGGATAAAGCATATTATATAATAATACTGAACAAAATAAAAAAATAGAACAAATAAATAGAACCGATTCGGTTCGGTCCGGTCCAGTTTTAAAATGGATGTAATTAAAACTAGACTAATATTATCTGGTTTTTCAATTTATGAAACGGGTACCGGAATGAAATGATCCAAAATCAGCATTTTTGATCCGGTTCAGTTCGGTTTGGGCCGATTTTCTGGTTTTCCAGTTTAAATTTACACTCCTAGTTGTTGGAGTTGAGATCGTCGAAAGTTGGTCGCCAGCATGAAGAGGTGCCGATGAGTGATTAGTGATGGTCAATGGTAACTACTTGGGATGAAGATGGCTAAACGAAAACATAAATAGATAATTAAAATATGTTTACCTTTGTAAATGGTCTCACACTTCATATAATGAGTTGAGAAGGTAACATTGTAGTCAGAATCAAAATATATACTGAAGTAGAGTATGGGTTGGAGTTCCATTTTGAGTTAGAAACTTTAGTTTACCTTATCTATTATGAGTGCTTAACTTTTCCATGTGAAATATGGTGATGCCGTTGTTTTTATAATTAATTATTTTTTATTGTAATTCATCTATTTTTTTATAAATTATGCTAGTGCAAAGGAAGTTCATCGATTCAGAGAATATATGGAAGGAAACTTATACTATTTCTTATTTTCTTAGTGAAGTCAAGATCCACCTTGGAAAGTGCCTGTTAAGTATAAAATCATTACTCTACTCCCAACTTTTGTTTTTCTTATCGACAGACTTATGTGCCGTTAAGTCTTGTTTGTTTTTTAAGAAAATATAATCTTTTGTGCTCTAAATTGAACTCTGTAATGAACCTTCATTGATGTGGACCGTTTCTAGAATTAATCGATGAAATTTATAGAGAGGTGAAAAATAAATATTAAAAGCTCAATTAGAGGAAGGTCAGATTCAATCCCTTTGTCCTCAAGTAATTACTCAATCCTCTTTTTTATAAAAAAGAAACTGATAAAAAAAATCGAATCGAAGAATTTAGCACGATTATATACGTAAATGGTATTACAATGTTGATGAGATTATGAACTTTAATTCCAAGCCTTAGGTCTGATTTGTTTTTTTAAACAATCTTATTTTATCTTATTTTATTATTATTATTATTTTAAATTTATATAAAATAAATAATTCAATTTTTTTAAATTTTAAAACAATTTTTTCAAATCTTAAAATAAAATTAATATTAAAAAATATATATTATAATAATATTTTATTTTATTTTTAACTTTTATCTTATTTTTTATTAGAGAAATGATAAATCCACAATAATTTTTATAACATATTACACAATATATATTATAAAGTAAGGATATTTTTGTAAAGTGATTAATTTTATAAGGTAGATTACAGTAATATTCTTATTTTATAATTTGTATTGTGAAATGTGTTGTGTGTGTATCACTTCCTTATATTATTAAGTAGACTTGGCTCTAATCCCAAAGAGATGAATCATAAAAAAAAAGGTTAATTTACAATTAGTACTTAATTTTTCAAGCAAGAGTTTAGAAATTGAGCCTGCAATTATCCCATATTTATTTGTTTTTATTTCATACAACATTTTTTATTATTTTTGATAGATAAAAATATCAAGCAAGTTTTTTCCTTTTTGTTAAATAAATATCAAGTCCGATTTAGCAACATTTTGGCCTCTTGAGGCCGTAAATTGTGAACCATGTCTTTAAAATTTCGTACAAATTGGATTCATAATAAATAAATTAAAATTGAGTCAAACTTAATATTTTGATTCAGAAAATAGTGTCAAAATTTAAATACAAGGCCTTTTTATTATCATCAATTTCATGGAAAACAAAACACAATAAAAAAAAAAACAAATTTTACATAAGAGACAGAGTAGTGGTAGGAGTAATACCATTTTACTACCAATTTAAAACTTATTAGTGTATTTGAATATTTGAATATTTTATTTTAAGTATTTTTTTAACATTTTTAATCATTAAGAAAGAATAAAAAAATATACAACTTTACTAATATTCAAAGAATAAAAAAATATACAACTTTACTAATATTCACTTTCTTAATCATTAAGTAAAATTAAAAATTTTAAAAAGAATTAAATACAAAAAAATTTATAAATAAATAGTAAAATAATAATAATGCTTCATTATTATTTTCATAAATGTTTGACCCATCATGTTCACAAACGATGAAACACAGGCAAATTAGGTAACAATGAATGAAACTCGGGATCAGTACAATTAGGTTCACCGTTCTCTCTCTAAAAATATTTTCTCAAATTTCTCTCTAGATTTAACATCTCTTTTTATTGGAATTTTTTTCCCTTCCTTGGATAGAGGAGAGTTAGAGTTTCGACTTCACATCCACCTAATAGTTACTATTTCTCTTGTTCATTCAATTTTTTATTTTTCTATTGTTTTCTTTTCACAACATCAACACAAGTAGATCTGTTGCTCTCCGGTAGCCTCCGGTCTACATGCACCACGCTCTTGCCTCCCAAGCCGCTAATCTTCCTTTTCGTGGTGGTTTTGCGCCGTCGGCTTAGCGAGTGCGCCGCACATGCGACTCCTACCGCTCAAATTTTTCACGCGCCGACGAGTCCTGAATAGGATTTTGGACACACACGGCCCCATTAGCTTAGAGGGCTCCGATCATCACAACCTGTCTCTCTGCTCCTTTCATGTAGTGGTGCATATCCTACACGCGCCGTCATAGATGGTGTTGTCCTCCCACCAACAATTTGTTTATATTTTGGATTGTTTTACTATGTTTCTACTTTTCTTAACCAATTATCAAATAAAAATAAGCGTAAAAATTCTTATCAATCGGTTTAGACTAATACAGTGCAACACATACTCCTTTACTGTGACTTTCAACCGCATGCTAAAAGTCTATTCATCATACTATTTCAAAACCGTCTTCAAATAGTTTTTCCTTGCGAGAATGGGTGAGAGCGATTTTTTCATTTTTGATTATCTATTTTTATTTTTGTGATGTATTGTATGTTAAATTTTTAGAATGATTATGAGAGACTTTTACCCATTTTAAATTTATATTATTTTAACTTTTAATTAATATATTAAACTTGCTAAGAAAAAAAAGAATGATACTCGTGATTCAAGAAAAAGAAAAATAAAAGATCTCATATTTTTTATTTTTTGGGTTTTTAAAGGTCCAAAATAACTCTCAAAAAATATTTTTTTTACTTGGATGAATGTCATTTTATTTCACCACCTGCGCAACTTCGAAGTCAAATCCTACAACGTAGCCAGAAGCCTAGACTTCTTCTCTAAGGCCAGGGAGCGACGAGCGTTTGCGTGCAACTGAGAACCCGGCAGGACAACGCAGATAAACCTCGGAGGTCCCACTGAGGGAGAAGTTAAGTTGCACCTTGTTGGTTTCTAAATAAGAGATGGCTTTCAGGCGCCTCATCACTCAGGTTTCTTGAATTTTTGCCCTGGCTCGAAATTTGTTTTTTATTTTGTCTAGGTTTTTTTTTTTTTTTAAATTATGATTCTGGTACTATTTTTTTGATACGATTATCAATGATACTATTCTTTGGGCCAATTTTGGAAACCCAATCTCGAAATATTTTTGGGTTGTCAGAACTAGTCCTAATAATTATATGGTTTCTTCTTGTGGGTGTTTTTTGTTTCCTTTCTGGGATTGCACCATCGGAACATGATATTGTTTTGGTAAATGGGTCTGTTTGAAATCAAGTCCTGATGTGTTTTATTTGTCTAGGAATCGAATGAGAGTCCTGGTGTATTTGATTCAGGAGCTCTATGGTCTGTTTAGGAAATAAAAACCTCTAATTGTTTAAATTCCCAAATTGTTTTATTTTTTTCCCTTATTTAACAGGAATCCAACAGAGGGTCATACTCTGCTTGCTTGAAGGCAAAACGACTCCTTTCTATTTTGGGGGAGGGTG
Organism: Platycarya longipes; assembly: GCA_036559045.1. Classification (NCBI taxonomy): domain Eukaryota; kingdom Viridiplantae; phylum Streptophyta; class Magnoliopsida; order Fagales; family Juglandaceae; genus Platycarya; species Platycarya longipes. The sequence goes on from CM071802.1 coordinate 37,489,708, forward strand.
GAAGCTTGCATCTTTCAATTTGAGCGTGTTTAATCACTTATCGTGCTCAGGATATTATTTATTTCACTTCACTGTATTGGATGTGTGAAAGGATTAGCTTTTTCGCCTCAATTTTTTTGAAGCCTTTCAGTGATGTTGTTAGTTTGCTGATAGGTGAAATTCGGGGCTCATTTGGATACAGAGGTGCGATAAAACCATCACATATCATATCATATCAACTTATCTTATCTCATTTCAATTCAACAATCTTACTATTATTTACAAATCATCTCATCTCGTCTCACTATCCAAACGGACCCGGAGTCTTTGTACAAGTAATTTCTGAGTTCACTTTTTGCTTGCTCATTTTTTACAAGGAAATATTAGCAATTTTGCCTCTTCTAGTCTTAGTATAACAGGGTCCCCCCTCCCCAAAAATGTTTTATAACGTAAGGGCAAACCATGCAGTGAACTGCAGTGGTAGATATGTCATATGTCTGCTTCTTAGAGTCTTGGATGCATATAAAAACAGAAGAATTTTGATGCTCTTGGTTGCTGGAATTAGAACTAGTATGCCAACAATACTCGCAATTGTTCTGTCAGTTATATGCTTGTAGATTCCGCTGTTTCTTATTGCATAATCGCTTCCACAGTTTCTATGATGTCTTTTTTTTTTTTTTGATAAGTAGTATCTATGATGTCTATTTCTATATGTTTTGTGGACTTGTGCATGCGTTTCTTGATGTCAGTTCCAAAATCTAGATATTTGGACACATCTATATGTGTAGATGTGTCTTTGCTAGTATTTACCCAAATATTTTCATTTATATATTTTAGACACAAGTTCTTATAAGATATTTCAAGTTCTCATTAGATGTTATATATATTTCTTTGTGTATAGTATGTGGTCTATTAAACAACTTTTTATGCAGATTTCAAGGCATCGTTCTGAGTTGGGGGAATTTAAGAATCTGTATCTTAGAAGTTATATTCCTGCCAATAAGTTTGGAGGCCATGGAGGTTTGTGTACTTGATGCCATCATAAGCCCTATATCTAGTGTGTTTACTCATATCCGACTACATATAAAAAAATTTCTTATGAATACTCGGTTGTCTTTTTTGTTCTGTTTTTTGTTATGAAGAATGGCTTTGCTATGGTCAAATATGTTTCTGTGAGGTTCCAATCGGAAGAATATTCTATTTTTTGTAACCTAAATTATGACCCATGTATCCCATATCGCTGCTTTCTAAAAGAAATACAACTGCCTAAAACGACGCCACTAAATGCATTGCCTATTGAAATAAATTATTTCTTAGTCCAAAAATCACCATCCTCAAATTGAAGTCAATAACACAAGAAAGGATACAACTTTGAAAATGCAGTGAGTGTTACTTATGAAAGCTTTTAAAATCGGGTCAATTGCATTTTTAAATAGGATAATACTTTGAGATATCTAAAAATTGAAATAGGGAACCAACAATATTGGAATGATTATTCTTCGAGAGTATTCAAGCCCATTTTCTGACGTTATGTTTTGGATACATAATGCAATTTTCTGATCCATTCCCTTATGTGCAGGGAATAGGTTTCTAATAGCCCAAGAGAGATGTCAGTCTAGCTATGTTGGCAGTCTATCTCGCAGAGTACGTGATTTCGATGAAGCTAGTGAAGTTTCCCATCTCAAAGAACTTTACCATCAAAATGATCCTGAAGCTGTAATAAGATTATTTGAAAGTCAACCATCCTTACATTCTCACCCTTCAGCACTTTCTGAATATGTTAAAGCATTAGTTAAGGCTGATCGGTTGGATGATAGTGAGTTACTCAAGACATTGCAGAGAGGTAGGTATAGGATGAGTTGCTTGTTTTCTTGTATTTGCTTCTGCGCTCATTTTGTATGGTACCTTATGATTGCTTGTCCTTTCTGCAAGAGGACATATTTTCATGCATAATTTGTGGATCTTTTGAATATCTGTTAGTTTTTGAAAAATAAGGATGATGTTGTCACTTGCTCTTGTTAATATAAGAAAATGCAATAGAAATTATGTATAGCTGATTCTTTCCTTTTTTATGCGGACGGGTTCTGTTTCAATGTTTAAGTAGCATAGCATTCCCTGCCATGCTAGGGAAAAAATGAATGTCTCAAATAGAGTAAGTTATGAGGTGAAACTGAATTCTATAAGTGATTGTAGGGAAGCTTCTAATTGACTAGTCTTTTTGGGATGATAGCACTGATGTGGCTAGTGTTTATTCTGAGTTGCCACACATCGTATCAAAGTTATGTTGTAGGTTAACCATGTGATACTGGAGCATTGGATGTGATGAGGATGTCAGGAATTTAAGAGGGGCGATTTGTAACATCCCTAGTCCCACATTAAAAAAAGGAATCACTCACATATGATGGTCAGTTATAAAGATTGTCATGGGTGCAGAGTTCCACATTGGTAGTTACTAGATGAAACTAAGCTTCACAAGTACTTCTAGTGAAGCTTCGAATTGACAAGTTTTTTTTTTTTTTTTTTTAGCATTGATATGCTAGCGTTTCCCGTGGATTGTTACAAGTAGAATGTTTTGTTTCGAAACAAAACAATATTGGAGACATGATGCTAATTTTTTGACTTAATTTAACGCTACAAAATTATAGGAGTCATTGCAGATACCTGCAGACTGCATTTTAGGTACTCATATTTCCAGCTTGAAAGCACTTGGGGTTCATGGTACTCCTTGGACCCATATATGTGGTGCTTAAATATGCGTGGCTCTCCAATCTAAAATTTAGTTTCTGAGTTGAGAACCCTATATATCTAAAAGAAATCTATAGGGATCTGTTTGCTTAACTTTCTTACTAGCCTTTTTCTGTCTTATGATTTTGAAATGACTTGGAACATGTGTCTTTTAACCTGCAGGTATTGCAAACAAAGTGGAGGAAGAGAGTATTGGCAGTCTTTCAGCCTTTAGGAATGTGGGGAAAGCTACAAAAGATGGTAATCTTGGAACTGCAAGTGCTCCTATTCATATGTTAGCTACCGAAGGAGGGCATTTCAAGGAACAGTTGTGGCGTACAATCCGCACTATTGCACTTGCCTTTCTCTTGATATCTGGTGCAGGAGCACTGATTGAGGATAGGGGAATTGGTAAAGGTATCACTATGTCTTGATCCTTCAGGCGCTCCTTTATGTTAAAAATCTGTTGAAGAGCTTTTTCTTTACTTGTTTCCACTTTTCAGGGCTTAATCTACATGAAGAAGTGCAACCCACCATGGAATCTAGCACACAATTCAATGATGTGAAAGGTGTTGATGAGGCAAAGGCTGAGCTTGAAGAAATTGTTCACTATCTCCGAGACCCTAAGGTTAAATGCATATTTTTCAGCATTTTCTTTAATTGACTCTCTCTCTATGCACTTTTTTTGGGTAACACTAATGCTTCGTGTGCATTCATGGCAGAGGCAAACTTCATGCAAGGATAGTATAAAATGTATATTCAAAATTAAATTGCTCATTGTATACCCGTCAGAGTTTTCCAATTTACTAAGAGACAAAATAATCTCTTGTTTTAGTCTTTATACTTCATAGCTTAATTGATTTTTTCACGGCATGATTTTTTGGTATGAATGTAACACTTTGCCATACCCCCTTTACATTGGCATCTACTTGTGTATGATGACATCTCAATACTTGGTACTTCAGCCTTGATCCTAGTGCCTAGTTTTATGATGTTTTTAGTTGAGACACACAAGTGGAATATTCCTCATAGTAAAGCATTAGGACGCCAGAAAGTTCCTTGTTTCTTCCTTTTCAGCTTATTTTCAGAAAAAGGTGATTTGCTTACCTTAGTTTCTTTTGTCTTGAATGACATTTGCAACAGAGTTTTTTAGCCCAAATTTTCATTTTTTTTCCCCAAAATGACTACTGTATTACAATTTAAGCTGACATGGGTATTTTGTGGCCCTTCTTTCTATCTGCAATGAATTTACTTGTTTTCCTTTTATTCGTCTTTTAAATTGCTTTCTCTTGTGATAGCGCTTCACTCGTTTGGGTGGCAAACTCCCAAAAGGGGTTTTGCTTGTTGGCCCACCTGGCACTGGCAAAACAATGTTAGCTAGAGCTATTGCTGGAGAAGCCGGGGTACCTTTCTTCTCATGCAGCGGCAGTGAGTTTGAAGAGATGTTTGTTGGTGTTGGAGCCCGGAGGGTACGGGATCTTTTTTCAGCTGCAAAGAAGCAGTCACCTTGTATAATATTCATTGATGAGATAGATGCCATAGGAGGGAGTCGCAATCCAAAAGACCAGCAGTACATGAAAATGACTTTGAATCAGTTGCTTGTTGAACTGGATGGCTTCAAACAAAATGAAGGAATTATTGTGATTGCCGCTACTAATTTTCCAGAGTCATTAGATAAGGCATTGGTCAGACCTGGACGGTTTGATCGTCACATTGTTGTCCCTAATCCAGATGTTGAAGGGCGAAGGCAGATTATGGATTCGCACATGTCAAAGGTACTCTTTTTAATTCTCAAAGGTATTCAGGGTATCTTTTCTGGAAGACTAAGCTCTTGGGGGTTGGCATTGACTAACTGTCCTGTTTTGGCTAAGTCTTTTGTTATGACCATGTGCTTGCAAACCCATAAGAACGAGAAGGATATTGAATGAAGTTCTACTGCTTACAAGTTGGTTTGTAAGTACACACACTGCTATGGGACCCATTATTGTTACATAAAAAGGTCAAAACACTAACAGATAATGATACAGTTCTAAAGTGTGCAAGCCCCTCATAGTACCTTTGAAAAACAGAGGGGCCCACCATTAAATATTGAGCCTTTTCATGTGGGTCCCTCAATTTTTTTAAAGGGGCTTCGGGGCTTTATACGCTCGAGGACTGTACAAATAATTTTTCGAACACTAATACCTTTCCGTGCTGGCAGGCTTTTACATTTGTAGTGTGCTTGTTGTGTCAATAGACCAGTTTGCAAAATGATTTTTTCTATTGAATTTCTTACCCATCGCGTTTGATAATTATATCACCCCTTGTCACCTATTATTTCCTCACCCTTCAGATCCACCCATACTGAAAGTCCAAGGGATAAAGGTTCTTGTTCTTCATTTACTTTCCTCCCACTCCAAATATGTGTTATGAGATGCCTTTATCGGGTTTAGATGAACCCCAAATGCTAGGGGCATGATCTACCCTGGAGCAAGTTACCAGCATACGAGTCTGAAGATGGCTGTCTAAATTAAATCTTCATCAGTTCAGAGGCTGTAGCACCATAATTATTTGTCATGTGTCTGAAGATGCCTAACAAACTCTGGCAGTCACATTAGACCAACGTTTGAAACATATATGTTGACGGTGACTTTAAATTCTGTGTTAACTAGGAAAAAGTGAACTGGCAGGTCTATTATTACAGTCCATCCCCCAGGATAGAATTATGTTTCTTCCGTAGGGGAGCCACCATTCAATTATTTGATAGTAGCATTATATTATCAGATTATTTATAAACAAATATCCTAAACTAGTGGAAATTCGAAGTCTTAGCTTTAAATATGGAAATTTTCTTTTTCGCAGGTTCTAAAGGCAGATGATGTCGATCTGATGATTATTGCAAGAGGAACTCCCGGATTCTCAGGTGCTGATCTGGCAAACTTGGTAAACATTGCTGCTTTGAAGGCTGCTATGGATGGTGCTAAAGCAGTGAGCATGGTTGACCTAGAGTATGCAAAGGACAGGATTATGATGGGAAGTGAACGCAAGTCCGCTGTAATATCTGATGAATCACGAAGGCTGACGGCTTTCCATGAAGGTGGCCATGCCCTTGTTGCTATACATACTGATGGGGCTCTTCCAGTTCACAAGGCAACAATCATTCCACGTGGGACATCGCTTGGCATGGTTGCCCAATTACCTGACAAGGATGAGACTAGTATCTCTTTCAAGCAGATGCTTGCTCGGCTTGATGTTTGCATGGGAGGGCGGGTTGCTGAAGAACTCATCTTTGGAGAAAATGAAGTTACTTCTGGTGCTTCTTCGGACCTTCAGCAAGCTACTTCACTCGCAAGAGCAATGGTTACAAAGTATGGTATGAGCAAAGAAGTTGGACTTGTCTCTCACAACTATGATGACAATGGGAAGAGCATGAGCACGGCGACTAGGCTCCTTATTGAGAAAGAAGTGAGGTACTTCTTGGAAAGGGCTTACAACAATGCCAAAACCATTCTTACTAGCCATAGCAAGGAGCTTGATGCACTTGCTAATGCTTTGCTCGAGCATGAGACGCTCACCGGAAGTCAGATTAAGGCCTTGCTTGCCCAGATCAACTCTCAACAGCAGCACCACCACCAAATGGTTACGACACAGAGTACCGCACAGTCCAATCCAGTGCCACCTTCAACACCCAATCCAGCTGCATCTGCTGCTGCCGCCGCTGCAGCCGCAGCAGCAGCTGCTGCGGCTGCTGCAACTGCGGCAGCCAAAGGAAAGAGCATTGCTCCTGTCGGATCATAGCATCCTAAAGTTGGTATGACTCCTTGCCAAGTGCCTAAATATCAGGGTCAATGTGGATATAATTATTTACTTGCCAGCCTTCCGTGTTGTAGTGTAGTCTGTTTGTTGCACTGTGGTCTGTGAGGTTTTGTTAAATTTTGAGTGGAAAAATTTTATTTATCACCCTCCACACCACACACTACACTTGTTTTTTTTCTTTTACCAAATGATTAGTATATGGGTAATGAATAGAATTCAATTAGTTTAAAAAGAATAAGCTTAAAATTGTTTAAAAAGAATGATGAGTAGCAAAGCTCTTTTCACTTACTCAAATTGACTGAGTACTGTAGAGAAGGGCAGCTAGTCAAGCAATTATGATTGAGAAGATCACTGGAAGAGGTTTGTTATTTTATTGTTTTAGTAACAATTTCGTTTTTTCACTTTTTGTTTCTGTTATCATTTGCTTATACAGTTGATAATGACATTTATTTTGAACATACCTTGTAACTTACCTTCTGCATAATCAAGTCCCTATTCCTGCTGAGATTCAACCGTTAAAAATAGGAATAAACGTTTCAGAACTCCACATCTACATAAATTCAAACTCCATAAAAAAAAAGGGGTATTTTCTACCAGTTCCTTCTAGGTCTGGTCAGCCCAGTTTCAGATTAGAAAATTTGGATTTGAAAGGCGAGTAATTTTCTTGAATTTTTTTTAGATAAAATTGTCAAAATTATTAGAAAAAAAAATAATTTAGAGCCGGGCCAGGCAGAATCCTGCCTGCATGAACTGGCCTAATTCATTCCACCCCGTATGGCGAACAAGCCCGCAACTTGGCCACGGTTTTAGCTTACTGATTCCATTTCCTTTTCCTGCAACAACTCGCATAAAAAAAATTCAAGCTGAGCTTAACGGTGGGGTCAGACGGACGCGGTGGTAAATGGTGCAAGGCTAGCCTCGACTCGATGCTGGCTGGGATTTTCATAAAGTCTCTCATATTCTTAAAGAGAAATATTTTAGCAAATGAATTATACAAAAATAATTTAACAAACAAATGTGATTTTATATAGTTTGTCAAATTGGAAAGTTATTTTTATTGTAAGGGAAATTTAATTGATTATATGAAATCACGATAATTTGTAGAATTATTATGTAATTTATGTGGCTATAACAGTCCTTATTCTCAAAATATGATGGGTATTCAAAATAAGAAATGATATTTGCAGTCATAGAATGTGCAAGATACATGCACTTCTTTTGAAAAAAAAAAGTGAATAAATATGAAATTTATATAAAAAAATTAATTTTTTAAAGGTAGATTTTGCTCTTTTTCTAAGGGCGTGAGTATATTTGTACAACTCATATCTGTATCTAACATTACATTATTCAATATAATACTCTAAATTGAGCAAAGGGTGGTAAATTGAATCTTGCCTCCTGTCGGAAAAATAACATGACATTTCCTTTAGACATGTCTACTGAAATTGAAAGTTCCAATTGAGAGAAATGATAGATGTAATTGTAGACTTACAAGCGGTATGCAGTCACTTTGAAAAAAAGTAAATATATAAAGGACCTACGAGAAAAAGTTAACTTTTTTCTAAAGCGATTGTACGTCGCTTACAACTCCAAGACTATATGTAATATTACTCTCAAATCGATTATTTGTATCAATCACTGCCATTGCAGTTTTTTCTAAACATTTTTTAACATGAAGTTTAAACAATTTTTTTTTACATAAAATTCAATAATATTTATTTCCTTATTGACTATTAAGATTTTTTTAAAAAGACAAATCTTTATAATTCCTCGATCCAATTCCTTGGTTTTAACTTCAAAATACATTTTCGCATTTTCCTTTCCTTCATAAAATTCAATGGCTACTCCATTAGCTCTTTTTTCTATTTCTTGCAATTTCTTTAGTTTTTTCTAAGAGAAGTTTGCTCAATAGGGGTCAAGAGATCTTGGGACTGCTTGTGTTTTGGGTTTGGTACCCTTTTCTCGTTTCCTTCTTACCCAATTGGGGTGAGCGAAAAATGTTTGTTGTTGCAAGTTATTAAAACATAACACGTTCGGTAGCACAATCGCCCAGCATAATGCATAAATCACTGTCAAAATATGGAAACTACAATGTCGTTGCCTCACAATCAAGCATTGGAGACAATTTTGAATGAAGATCAATCAGACCAAGACTCATGAAGATACCTGCCTACAATTATGAATATTACAACAAATATTCAATATTGATACGTAGGCTCCTCTTTCCATTCTTGTAATCCTACCATATTTGTATTGCAACTCTGTTTTTTTAAATATCTTCGTAATTTTGCTTGGTTGCTCACGTTGAGAAAACTTAATGCAGATTCCTCATATTTTTTCAAATTTCATCTTGCAATCAAGATCCAGTGTGAGCAACGAGCTTTCACTACCATCTCAATGGCTTCCTGGTCTCATAATGTCAACAACTTCATCACTCTCAAATTGAAGCATGACAATTATCCATTGTGGCGAGAACAAGCTCTTGCACTTGCTGAAAGCCAAGACTTGACTGGCCATCTCACAGGAGACAACCTCAAACCAGTATCCACCAACATTGATGACATCAATGATTGGCACAAAGCAAATCATCTTCTACAAGGGTGGCTCATTGGCACTCTCGTTGAAGAAGCGCTTGGCCTTGTCATAGGCCTCGACGCAGCTCAATCCGTATGGCACGCTCTTAAAGAAACATATGCACAAGATTCACAGGAGCGAGAATTCACTCTTCGACAGCAAATGACTTACCTCTGCAAGGATGATAACACCACCAGTGTAGAACACATTTGCAATTTCAAAGCTATCTGTGACAATCTAGCAGCTGTTGGCAGTCCAATCACAAAAAAAATCAAAGTGTTCTCACTTCTCACTAGCTTAGGACCCAAACACGAGTCATTCACTGCAACCATGTTGAAGCCACCATGCCTATCATATACTGAGCTGATTTCCTTACTCAAAGGCTATGAACAACTCCAAATGTGGTTCAACAACAATATCTCCACTCATCAACTGGCTTTCTATGGTCAAAAATAGCATGCTCACCAACAATATCGTGGCCCCTTAAATCATTTTAGTTGCAATGGTCGTGCCTTTCAAGCACATAACCACACGTAGGGACCTTTTAGCTCCCCCAAACAAAACACTCAAGATAACAATAAATTAGGTCCTCGGTGACCACCTCCGCCTGGCCAACAGCGCATGACCTAGTTGAACGAGACATGTACCACAATGAGACCTGTCAAATTTGCGGTGTTATCGGCCATGTTGCAAAGATATGTTGGTATCTGTCCAAACATACTCTGCAGCATGATGAAGTCCCTCAAGCCTTGGCTACTCTCACCCTTGACAACACAGTCTTTGACACTGAATGGACCTCCAATACAGGGGCTTCAAATCACATGACAGGTAATGCAGGTATGTTAACCAATACTCGTCTCTATCTTGGTGCCGAATTTGTCTTGATTGGAGATGGCACTACTCTAGCAATCAAATCTATTGGTGATGCCAATCTCTACAATGGAGCTCAATCACTGCCTTTAAAAAATATTATGCATGTCCCTAACTTGAAATGCAACCGCCTCTCTGTAAGTCAACTCATTGATCAATACCCTTTAAATTGTGAATTTTCTAACACTCATTTCTGTGTTAAGGATCGGGCGACAGGACACAAAGTCTTGATAGGCAGACGCAAGGGTGACTTATATATTTTCTCTAGCCCTTAGAATCATATTTCTCAAACAGGTTCAAGTCAGGAACTGCTGAAGTATGCCATCAAAGATTAGGACACCCTCAAGACCTCACTCTTTGACTATTCCAAAATAAAGGCTTAATTCATGTGTTAGGTTTCAACAAATTGCATTCGGTTTATAATAGCTGTCAACTAGGCAAAATTAGTAAACTTTCAGTCGCTTGCTCTAATAATATTAGTAATTGTCCTTTCAATAAAATTCATTACGATTTATGGGAACCATCCCTTATTTTATCTCTTGGAAAATATTGCTATTATGCATGTTTAGTTGATAGTATGTCTCGATATACTCGGTTCATTCCACTAAAAAGCAAATCTGATTTTTGTGATGCTTTTTTCTCCTTTGAAAAATATGTTGCAAGACAATTCGATAAAATGATTAAAATTTTCTACTTGGATGGTGGAGGTGAATTTATTAATTCCAAACTCATCTCAAACTTCCAATCTGAGGGTATCATTCACCAAATCTCCTGCCCCCATATGCCAGAACAAGCGGGCATGGTTGAACGCCGACATAGAATAATCAGATAACTTTGTATGACTATGATGTTTCAAAGTAGTACTCCTTTGTATTTATGGGTTAAAACTTTTGTCATTGCTGTTTTTCTTATTAATTGACTACCCTCCACTTCTATTAACCTTGACACTCATTCTTTTAAATTACATGGTACACATCCCAATAACTCTTTCCTTCGCGTATTTGGCTCTAAATGCTTCCCTTACACTCGGGACACTAGGAAGCACAAATTCGAACCCAAGACCATTCCATGCATTTTTATGGGTTATAGTGAATATCATAAAGGTTATAAATGCTTTCATCCATCCACACAAAAAATGTATATTTCTCGGCGTTGTGTTTTTTATGAAAACATTTTTCCTTTTAAGAAATCTTCAAGTCACACTTCCACTATCAACACGGATCAATAACTAAGTATTTTTTATTCCTAGACTAACTTATCTCTCTCTAACAATTTTGCTTTGCTTACAGATTCAAGCACCCTCTTGCTTCCTGTTGAGCTCCCGCCTTATAGTTCCGCAAGTCCTTCCAATATAATTTCTCAGGTCACTCATTCTCCCCCCACTAATGTTCCGTTATTGCCTCAAGTAAACCACATGGACACGACATCTGGTGAAACTCCCTCCACCAAAATTCATGAGACCACTCCAAGCACTACTCAACTACCTCCACAAGCAGTATGCATCCTACCTCAACCTGATCAAATTGCGCCATTTCAGCTCTCTGCCACACCCGAACCTCACCCCCATCAAATTGTGACTTGCTCTCAACATGGTATTCACAAACCAAATCCAAAGTATGCCCTACTTGTTGATACTCACAATATTTCGAAAATACCCCACACAATCAAGGCTGCATTTAGTCATGCAGGTTGGAAGGTAGCAATACAAGAAGAAATGGATACACTTCACCATAAAAAAAAAACTTGGCAACTTGTCCCTCGCGACTCCACCATGCATGTTATTGGCTCTAAGTGGGTTCTCAAACCCAAACTTAACCTCGATGGCTCCCTAGACAGACTCAAAGCCCTGTCATTGCCAAGGGATTTCACCAACTCGATGGCATAGAATATCTCGACACCTTCTCTCCGATCATAAAGCCAGGCACAATTCGACTAGTTCTCAGCTTTACCTTAGTTCAAAAATGGGATATCCTCCAATTGGACGTTAAAAATACATTCCTCCATGAGTCTATATCTGAAGACATTTACATGGCGCAACCTCTAGGCATGGATGACCCACAATTCCCGACCCATGTGTGCAAGCTTCAACGGGCTCTTTATGGCCTCAAACAAGCATCTCATGCTTCGTTTGATCGCTTCAGTACATTTCTTCTACAACATGGATTCTTTTGCAGCTTCTCCAATCCCTTACTTCTTATAATGCATTCCGCTCATGGCTCTTTAATTCTTTTACTATACGTAGATGACATGCTTGTAATAGGTTCGAACACGCAGCTTCTCACAAAATTCATTTGGTTTTTACACTCTGAATTTTCCATGAAAGATCTCAGACCCGTACTCCACTTCCTTAGCATCTAAATTGCTCACATCATTACTAGCTTACATCTCTCACAAGCCCACTATGCGCTTACTATCCTTGAGAAGACTCAAACGGTTGACTGCAAGCCTATGAGCACACCTATGGAAGCAAAAACTAAAGGGCTTGACATGACACCTTGCTCGATGATCCTAGTTTTTATCGTGACATTGTTGGCGCATTACAATACTTAACACTAACACGACCTGACATATCATACATTGTTAATTTTGTCTCTCAATTTATGCATGCACCCACTATCTCACATCTTAAAATGGTCTGAAGACTCTTGCGGTATATCAAAGGCATAATACACATTGGTCTTGATTTCACATCTAACTCTACTCTTGATCTCTGTGCCTTTTCAGATTCTGACTAGGCAGGTTTTTCAACTACTCGACGTTCAACAACTGAATATGCAACCTTCCTTGATCATAATCCAATCTCATGGTGCGCAAAGAAGCAAAACACCATCTCTCGTTTAAGCACGAAAGCTGAATATTGAGCTATGGCACACACTACAACTGAAATCACATGGGTAACGTTCATCCTTAAAGACCTCGGTGCACCTTAACTTCATCCACCTGTGCTGTTTTGTGACAACATTAGTACCCTTGATATGACTATTAATCTAGTCTTCCATGCCCGTAGCAAACACATCGAGCTCGACTATCACTTTTGTTCGTGAGAAAGTTGCACTTGGACATCTTGTCACTCGACACATTCCCACTGCACATCAAGTGGCTGATCTCTTCACCAAACCTATGTCCAAAGTTTTACTTACTCAATTTCGCACCAAATTTTGCCTTACTTAGTTTCGCACCAAATTTTGCCTCCAACCCTGGCCAAGTTTGCGGGAGGATATTAAAACACAACACGTCCAGCAGCACACTCGCCTAGCAAAATGCACAAATCACTGTCAAAACATGGAAACTACAATGCCGTTCCCTCACAATCAAGCATTAGAAACAATCTTGGATGAAGATCAATCAGATTAAGACTCATGAAGATACCTGCCTACAATCACGAATATTACAGCAAATATTCAATATTGATATTTAGACTCCTCTTTCTATTCTTGTAATCCTACCATATTTGTATTGCAGCTCTATTTTTTTAAATGTCTTTGTAACTCTGCTTGGTTGCTCACGTTGAGAAAACTTAATATAGATTCCTTACATTTTTTCAAATCTCATCTCAAGTTTCTCGATCACAGGAATTCAACATGTTAAATTCTATTTTTGAGTCATTGCTCATCTTGTGTTTATGTTGGCCTACCGATTGGAAGTGATTGGTGTGAGAAGCAGACTATGAGGACTTTCAATATATTGTGCTTGTCTTGGATGCATTGGTTTCATGGAGGGGGCTGCAATTTCGAATTGAGCATTATTTGTTTTCGATGAATTTTTATAACTTTCCATGCTTTGAAGTTGCTAAGAAGATGCTTGATGTCTCTAATAATAGTTTGCATTGTCCAATCCGAGACTTGCTTTTGGTTGTTTATTGCTTGAACAACCAGACTTAAGTCTAATTCCATTATAATCTTTTTAATCTATCAACTTCCTCTATGATCATCAACGCAGCAGCTACCTCCCCTATTTTTGAGTTGGTGCTTTGTACAAAATTTGTTTTTGCCATTACTACACCACAGAATCTGATTTGATGTTGCCATATTTCCTAATCGCCACATCGAAAGATAAAAGCTTGTACCCACTAGGGGGATGAAATTTGAATTTTTTCTAAATTTTCTAAACGTGCTATCCAAGCTTTTGAGTGTTGTGAGTAGGAATTTTGCTTACTAGAGACGAACATATGAGGGAACGTTTTTCTTGGCTATGCACTACCTTGTTTCTAAGAAATTAAGGATTGTTCATAGCAAGTGTGGCAAAGATTTGAAATGGATGATGATCTTCTGGAGGGGCATTTAGACCAAGAGAGGGATTGATGATGGTTTGGATCTAACTTGTTACAGATTGAGTTGCTAGACGCGATACGTCCATGGGCCAAGGTGAGTTTCTCCAAATGATTCTAGAGTAAGTGCATTTAAGAAACAAGTGCTCTATGCTTTCTTCCTCAGTTTGGCACAAGGGACAAAGAAGTTCTTCTAAATTGATGGTTCTCTTAATATTTTGTCTAGTTGGAAGAATATTATGGACAACCTTCCAGAGAAATAGTATGAGTCTGTCTTGCAGTTTGATATTCCATAATTTCTTCCAATTCACATCATTTTGTTGGGAGTGTTTTGTGATTACACAAGAGAAACATAAGTTAACTTAACAAAGAAAGTTGAGTGGAATAATGCATCCATTTGATTTTGTCATCTAAAAAGTGGATATTGTAGTCTGAGAGAGGAATTTTTTGGATTTCGGCAACAAAGTCCATGGTGAAAAGAGCATTTACAAGAAGATTATTCCATCTTCTTGGCTCTTCAAAGGTAAATTCTGAGACAGACATAATTTGATCAATTTGTGAGCAGTTTTGATTTTGTGTTTGTCTTAAATGAGGTAGAGTTGGAATCCAGGGGTAAGTCCAAACTCTATTTTTTGCACAATTATTGATTTGAAAGTAGAAGTCTATTTTAAGGAATTTTCTTTGTTTTAGTAACTTTTCCAAATCCAAGAGTTAGAAGGTTTTAGGTCTACCAAAGCGAATTCATGGATTCTCCTTGGTCGGTAATGCAAAAGCCCTCAATAGCAACCACAAGTCTCTCTTGGTCTGTTAAAAAATTCAATAATGACTAGGAGAGAAAACCAAACTTAAAAGATTAAAAAAAAAAAAAAATCTATAACAGAACAAAGTTAACATGATGAAAGACTTCTTGAACCAAAATGATGTTCTCCTAAATGAGTCTACCAGGAATGAAGTCTATTTAGTAAGGCGATATGATGCTTGGAATGATTATTTTAAGTCTGCTAAAAATTTTACAACATTAAATTTGTAACAAACATTAGAGAGACTTATAATAGGACGAGACTGTTGCACTTCATTTGGGTTTTCTATTTTAGGAACTAGTGCTATATTAGTGTGGTTTAGTCCCCTTAAAATACATGAATGAAGAAACTTTTTATGGCAACAATAAGGTCAACTTTGATAACATCTCGATAAGTTTTGTAAAATAGACAAATGAAGTCATCCGGGCTACGGGCCTTTGATGAGACTTGAGGGTGTTTACAATCTCCCAGATTTCCACTTCATAGATATGAACGAGTTTTCAAATTGAGCGGTCTCAACCGCTTCAGTAGTATAGCTCAGTATTTTTTTAATTTTATATTTTTAAAAATTTTATTATTATCTTAAAATATTTTTTTTAAATATAAAAAAATATTAATATATTAATAATTACTTCCTTAATTGAAGTAAAAAAAATTAAAATACATGAATTGTCAAAATGAGTAGGCATAATAGACTTATTCTTTCAAATTTACCTACCCACTTTCACGAACTCTAATACAATAGTTTTCAAAAAATATTTTAATTCAAAATTTCATCAATCCTTGTTCAAATCTAATCTCAAGCAAATTTTTAAAAAAATTCACAATATATATGACCTTAGTGTCCTGAAATCTCTCTTATTTTTGGCCCAAAGAAAAGTAAAATCATTGTTATGACTAGATCTCATCCAACTTTCCCCGGTTTCCTAACGAGATAAACTGTTGACTTTGTATCAACTTCTAAAATGAACCGAATTCGAAAATGATAAAATAATCAATGTTGCATAGCTTGATATAATTTGAAATTTGAGTGGTTTTTATAACTATCTCAAATTGAATTTTACCTTATCTTTAAGTTTCTTGATATACTAAATGATCACATATAGCTATTAAAATAACAAAAAAAAAGAGTTTTATAAGCCAATATTACGATAAATCAGAATTTTTTAATTTAATCTCATCTATATTATTATAAAAGAAGTTTTCTAATTTAACATTAATATTATAATTAGATCAGGTATTCAACCCGATATAACAATAAGATTTTATTTATAAGATTTAAAATTTTAAAAGTTAATTATCTTCTAAATTAAACTATATTATATAAATATTTTATTAGTTGTGTTATATGAATAGAATTCTTTATCATATTATAACAAAATAATTTTTATAATTTACCATGGATCTATACTATATTAATAAAAAAAGAAGTTCCCATTTCCCAATTTACCGAAATCATCAAGTCAAGATATGTTATATTATTATTCAATCTAAATCATTTTAGTCTCATTTTTCGGAATTAAATACAATCTCTGCACGGTTTTTCCCTTCTAATACAAAACTGTCATTAACACGTTTCCAGTCAACACGTCGATATATATCCATACACACCCACACACTCTAACTTCCTCTCACATTGCAGATTTAGCAGATCAAAAACAGCAGATCTTGAGCTGTTAATTAATAAGGCCGGGATCGATTGCGCAAATTGTGCAGAAAAGCCCTCAAACAAATGATGAACAGCAGCCGCAATAACGCATCAGCTTGCGCATCTTGTAAATATCAGCGTAAAAAGTGCGGTCCTCATTGTCCTCTTGCACCCTATTTCCCACAAGATCGAAGAAAAGATTTTATGAATGTGCACAAGGTCTTCGGAGTTCGTAACGTTTTGAAGTTGACAAAAAACCTTGGACCTAAGGAAAAACACGAGGCCATTAAAAGCATGATTTATCAAGCTGATGTTCGAGTGAAGGATCCCGTCGGAGGATGCTGCAGGATTATTTTGGAGTTGCAACAGAAAATCAAGCATCTTGAGGCCGAATACAGATTCTTGCTTGAGCAATTGGCTGTTTGTCGATCGCAAAAAGGGGCCATGGCTCCTCATGTGCATAAGCAACAGTAATTTACTATAAGAAAAATGATTATTTGTGACAAATTATTTACACGAGAACGACCGTTTGCGATCAAAATTGCATGCAGAACTTGATCTTCACAAAATTCATGTATATATTGGTTTTGTTTTCTCTTCACAAGTAGACTGATCATGTAGTCCTTGGAAATATTTTAAAGTAGAAATATATGATTAGTATTTTTTTGACATCTATGATTAGGAAATATTTAAGTAGTAGTGATGTCGCCATATTTGTAATTGATGATAGACAAGTACCATCATTTTTTGAATTCTTTAACCTTGGAATATGCACTTATTTTTCTTCTTCTATCTCTCTAATTGTTCCAATCTAGTATGTGTTTCTATGTATGCATGTATATTATAGTATATAGAGAAATATTCTATATGAAATCATATGATCAATTTGTAAGATTAATTTTATATAATCTATTTGTAATTAAAATATTTCTCTTTGTGGATTACCTACAACCTATAAGTTTTATGGGCTGCGGGTTACCGATTTATAGATCTATGCACAGATCCAAAAAAATCTGCCATTTTCATGTTTTATGTATTTGTGATTTGTGTTTTTTTTTTTTTTTTCAAGAAAATGTTATTGGATGGAGTGGCTGGAGTGTGATGGTATTGATCTGCATGCCCAACAAGAGGATGCAGGTGGACAGTAGTGAAGGATGCCGTCGATCACTAATTTCTCCTCACTGCCCACCTCTTTTCTCACTCCCTTCACTTCTCTTCTTTTCCGTCCTCATTGCCAACGCAATTGCAAATCTGTGTTTCCGTGCACATATATGGAGTATATAGTGATTTGTTTGATGTATTTGCAAATTAATGTGTTTTTTTTTTTTGTGAATAATATGCTGTTGGATGTGTTGGTCGAATGGTGATGCCGTGTCAATATCTGTTCACTCAACAAGCAGATGCTGGTAGACTGGTAGTCAAGGACGTGGGCGGTCACTTTCTTAATTCCTGCCGTCCACCTCTTCTCTCTCCATTCTCTTTCCTTCGGCTTTTTCTTCTCCTCTCCTTTACTCTCGTGAAGGCGTCCTACCTCTCTCTTTACTTTTTTTTTTCTTTGTCATAACGATGTCTTTCTTCGCCTTCCTCTCATATTGATAGGGTGTTATTCGGATTTCGAATTTGAAAATCTAAAATTTAAACTCGAAATTTTTTCAAATATTTTTTAAAACAAATCAAAAATATTAAAAAATAAATAAAATTTTCAAATCGGGCTGAGTTGGATGAACATGCCTACATATCGATGCCCAGCCTTTCTGTGCCTTAAGGTTAGACCTATTCATCTGAGCTAGATTTTATCTGGCCTGGCTCTAATATTCTTTTATTTGTTAATAATTTTAATATTTTTATTTAAAATATTTAAAAAAATTACAGATTCAAAATCCAAACTTTCGAAATCCAAAACTTTCAAATCCAAAATCTAAATAAATAGGCTTACTTAACAAACTGATTGCCACCGTGAATGTTCAGTATGTTAAAGCTCATGGTTGGTCTGTAAGTAGGCATGTTCATCCGGATCAGATTGTACCTAGCCTAATTTGAAATTTTATTTATTTTTTAATATTTTTAATTTTTTTTTTAAGTTTAAATTTTTTTTTAATATTTTATTCAATTTAAAGAAATTCGAAATCTGGATGGACACCAATATCATGTCTTGGAGGTATAAGGTTTATGAGGCCATGAGACACTCGTGATTGTGGATATGGGCTTCTGTGCACATGTATGTACATCTTTAAATTTGAGCACATATTTGTACATATCTATGCATATATATATTTATATATATATATATATATTTGCAATTTGTTTGATGTGTTTGTGTAATTAAGTGTCAATCCGCCCACTCAAGACTAAGCCCACCATATATTTGGGCGGATATGGACGGGGATGAGATGAGATGAAGGATGAGGTTTAGCCCACCACTTAGGCAGAGATGGGGGGTGCAGGAGGGTGGCTTCCTGCCCATAAAGAGTAGGTAGCACCTTTTTTTTTTTTTATGTTCTTGGCAAGTTAAGCATTGTATAAATAAATTAAACAGTTACAAAAATACAAAATTTAGTAGGGTGAGAGTTTTCAACAGCCATCCCAAAATAAGAAAAATAACACTCAAAATAAAAATAAAAAGGTGGGTTATTTTGCTAAAAGATGACTCCCAACACATTCTCACGGGGAAGTGCCTTAACCGTTGCTTATTTCTACTTAGCTTAATGAAATTTTTGTTGTTCATTATCAAATTTGGATGAGAGTAAATTTCTTAGGTTCTCAAGAATCCTAAGATACTACCCAGACTTAAAACTGTATTAAGTGTGTAGAATCAAGTTCTATGTGGTTTCCTCGGAATCCCAATTTGATAAGAATGGTAACTTGTTTATTTTATGTCGAATTTTGTTGTGGTTATTTACTAATTTGCTATTTATTTTATTGTAATTGTTTTTAAAATCTGTTTACAAAAAGTAGCTAGCTAGGGTACTATTATTTAATTTCACAAAAAAAAAACATAAATTAATATGTTTAAATTGAAGAAAACAATTCAAATAATAAATATACATTTTCATATTTTAAGTTATGAAATAAAAACCATTTCGTTAATTTCAAGAGAAAACAAAAGGATATTTAAAGAAATAATTAATTCCTATATAATACCTAGGAATAAACTAAACATAAAAATTCCATAGTCTCGAAAATCAGCTTATGATCAACTTAAACCTAGTGTATATTTGGAATTATAGTAGATAAAAATTAATGTTTAAGGTAGAAATGACATGATAACAAAAGGTCATTGGATTTTTTTAAGGATTATGACTATATCCATGATAGATCAAATGAAAAATCAAATCTTATAAATCAAATAACACAAAAAATAGTCTACCTAGGATTTTCAAAAAGTACAAATGAAAAAAGTTTCATTCAACAATACATAAGTGAAATAACAATATAATTACAGTCGATATTCAAAGGGCAAAGGGTAAAGTAGTTGTCATTTGAAATGGATATTTTAGTTCAAAATATAGTTTTTAGCCTTTTGAGAATAAGAAGTACTACTTCAATAGTTAACAACCAAACTAGAGTATTTAAACACTTTCTAATTTTTATAACCTCTAGCGCAATCTCAAATGGGCCGTAAACTAAACTAATGATGCCTTGTTACAATTCTTGTTTGTATGTATCTCTCTTTTAAATAAAGGCAGTTGCATAAAACTTTAAGATTTATATAAAAAACAAATTGTGTAGTTTAAGGATAGATATTATAACATTGATTTGTTATAAAAATAAATAAATAAATAGAAAATAGAAAATAGTAGTAAATAATAAATATTACTTTTCAATATATTTGATTAGGAAAATGCACACGCTTCACCGAATGTTTCCCACAGGATTCTTTGATTTTTCTGTAGTTGTGGAAGCTGTAACCTGGTTGTCATCAAATTCACTTTGTCATTTGCTTTTCTTCTTTTTTTTCTTGCAGTTTTTATCTAGAATTCTTCATGCAAACCTTATTTTAGAAGTAATGTTAAGTACAATCATAGATTGTGTAAACTTTGCACACTCTTTTTGAATAAGAAAGAGGTCTAATATTAAAAGTAATTTTTATTCATAAAATAAATAATATATAAGCAAATAAAATATAAATAAAGAGACATAGATTTACGTAATTCGTCGTAAAAACCTACATCTACGTATGATTTGGTGGCAAACTCTACTATAATAGGCAATTTACAATCTCTCTCACATATCTCTTAAATAAAAAAAATTTAGGGTTTCGTGAGGTTAAAGATAGTGTCTTCGAGCTTGAGAAAAGATCTTAAAAAGTCATTGTTGCAATCTAGGCATAAAGAGCCTCTCTAGATTTGTAGAAAGGAAAATTATAAATACCATACTACCATCATACTTTAATTTCACTATATAAGATATAACACATTTATTATTATTGAATGATTCTTTATTAGATGATTCTTTATCACTTAATGTTAATAAATGAATCACATATTTTAGAAAGTGAGATGGTGGTATGATGTATGGCATTACTCTTGTAGAAATCCTCTCCTTGTATATAAATATATTTGATATTTTAGTGATTGAGTCTTAGCTACTTGCCGCATGAAGCCCTTTCCCTATGACAAGTCTGTGTTATCTTCTTTTGCTTGATTTTTTTGTTTGTCTTATTTCTTGGCTTTATACTTTCTCTAAAATTTTAGTGGATTAGAGTTTAGGATTTAGGGTAAAGATAACTTTATCAATTGAGTATTACTAAAGATAAATTTTAAATGCATGAATCTTGCGTAAGTCTTTTGTTAAAAATAGATTTTACCATGAAAAAGTAAGTGTTTCCCTCTACATTTTCGTAGTGTGATCCATTTTTCTTAATAAAAAAATATGTTCAAAACTTATATATTCAGAGAATTCTCCTCTAGGATAAGTACCCCTAATCTTGTCTTATCCAGGCCCGACTTAATGGTAAAGTTAATTAAGCCATTGCTTAAGGCCTCCACTCTATGCAAAGCTTCCAAAAAAATTGAGTTTTTTTTCAAACTTTTTTAAATTAATAAAAATCATTTTATTAAATAAATCTTTAAATAATTTTTATATTTTCAATATGTGCAAGGTCCCATAATACTAAATTTAATATTAAATACAATAAATATTAAATACAATCTATTTTTAATTTATATTTCTAAATTTTATTAAATGGAGGTACAAAATTTGTATTAAAGCCATATTTTAAGTTATTTTATTAAATATAAATTTAAAAAACTTAATTTATATATTTTAAATAAATCCTCATTTGATTAAATATTTTTAAAATATTCTATATAATAATTTATAAATTATTATATTATAATTATGAATAATTTATTTAAATTCTACCTAAGATTAAGCCGCCCTGGTCTTATCTAAGTTCCTATGAATATTAGTTTCTCAACTGGTTAATTGATCTTCATGATCTTTCGTACTCCTAGAAAACCAACCCCATCAAAGAGAATAATAATAAATGAAAACAAATTGGGAAGAAGTATATACTGGCGGAAAAAAAAAATGTTAATTACTCAAAAGGTCCACCTCCTCAGATCCACATTCCTCCCAGCTTTACGTTCACTTTCGTGCATGTCCATCTGAAACTTCATGGGAGCCCATTTTCCTCCTCAGATCCGACTTCATAGCCGTCGTGGAGTCCGCGTCCAGATCATCTGTCGCAGGATTGTTCTGAAAGTAGTCTCGTTCTTCTCATCGCTGACAAACGCTGGGACAGAGCCGTTGGCGAATTGAACATAGTGGGAAGATGAGGATCGTAAGAGTTAAGAGTCCCAGATTATATCAAACACATGAACAATTGGGATGACCAGTATGAAAAAGCAACGTGTACTGTGAAGAATCCCACCACTATCTCACCATTGAGAATATTCAAAAGGGAAAAGTTGAAATCCGATGGGTTTAAAAGTAGATTTTATACTTGCCAATCAGAATGTGTCAATAGGCACTCCAGAGAAACACTGAATGAAGCCGCGTGTATGGGAACCACTTCTATTGCCTTCAAATATCTCTCCCTCTCGAATCTCTGCACTCAAACTCAGAAAAAATAAACCATTGTTTCTCCATCTCCCTCCCCGATCGCGACGACGAACGGTGTACGCCGTCCCTGCTCAATGAACGCTGGACGTCGTCTCGAAGGAAGCTGTTGCGATAAGAATGCTGCAGATCGCAATTCTATTAAAAAAAAAAAGATCAAAACATATCCAGATGTTCCATCTGCTCCTCAGTCCAATTCTTTCAATAATTTCACTGTTTTGGTCCATCTCAAAGCCTCTGCTGCAATTACGACAAAAAAATCCCAGCAGAAACCTGGCTAGCTTGCTACAATTTTCTCAGACTCCTCGTGCTCCGGTGGATCTAGTCACGGTGCTTGACATAATTAGTGGTAGCATGGCAGGAACCAAGCTTGCATTCCTTAAACGAGCCATGGGATTTGTAATACAGAACTTGGCTCCGATGACAGGCTTTCAGTTATTGCTCACTAAAAGCAGGAAATTAGCCCAGCCGTGTGACGGCTGATGGTCGCACCAGATTTATTGATGTTGGAGATTTATACGCAGATGAAGTAAGGGGATTTTCTGGTATCTCTCAATGTCCCTGCAGAGCCTTCCAGCAGCGAAACATCACTGGCAAAGGTGAGGTGCATGTTCAACGATCCTTTAACTAAAGAAATGATGACACTAGAGAGTGATTAAATTAGAGCATTCTTATTAAATTCATCAAATATTTCTTCCAAATTTTACTTTTTACACACATATCAAAATTATCTGATCATATTTGATCAAAAGTGTTGCGCACACACAAATACTATCCAGAATCACACAAGACGATATTTAAGTGATTCAGTAATTTGCCTACATTCACTGGTGCTAAATTCAATATGTTTGTATAAGATTACAAACACTCAATAAATCTAACGTCCACTCTCTCTAATTTGCACACGCATTTCTCCTACCAGAACTTTCCTTTTATAGGAGAGGCGGCCTGCATTAATCAGAGTGCAGCAGCTATATGGGACTATGTGGGATGGATGGTGCAGTGATTGTGGACATTGTATTGATGGTGGGTGAAGGTAGACGGTGCAGAGCAGCCAACGTTGATCTTATGCATTCATACTTATGTATTCACATTTAGGTGACTATTTTCAACAATCACTCCCTCCACCGAAGTGTGCAATAATAGGCTGTTATCAAACCAATTCATTTTTCAAATAAATGCACCTACATCTTTGACATGAGAGACTTTCGCTATCTATCAAATGTACCATAAGACGCCAATGTACCCGAAAGTGCTAATGCACCCAAAGGTGCTCAGCAACGTGCAATATTGATCAAGTCCAAGCAGTGTTGGACCTTGATCCCTGTGACGACTATCGTCAACATATTTACTGGATTATCTTCAGTGCCAATTTTCTAAAGTATGATGTCCTCTTCCTCTAATATTTCACGTACAAAGTGAAATTGGACATCAATGTGTTTTGTTCGAGAGTGATATACTTGATTCTTGACCAGATGAATTAGACTTTGACTGTCACAGTAAACAGTAACCTCTTGTTGCTTAAAGCCCAAATCTGTTACCAGTCCCTGTAACCAAATGGCTTCTTTCAGACTTCTGTTACAGGCATGTATTCAACCTCTGTGAATAATAGTGCAATTGTAGACTGCAAATTCGATTGCCAACTAACTGGTGCTCCAGACATAATGAACAAGTATCCAATTTTCGATCAGCGTTTGTCAAGATCGCCTGCATAGTCTAAGTCAACATATCCAGTTACTAAACTATCTTCACTTTTCTAGAACCTTAAATCAATATCTATGGTCCCTAGAATATACCGTGGAATCCATTTAGCCGCATGCCAGTGTTTCTTTCTAGGATTATGCATATAACGACTGACTACGCTAACGGCCTAGGAGATATCAGGTCATGTACACACCATGGCATATATTAGGCTACCAACAACACTTGCATACGAGACATTTTTCATATAGTCTTGCTCTTTGTCATCTTTAGGAGACTGTAATGTACTGAGTTTAAAATATGAGGCCATTGGAGTACTCACTGGCTTCGATTTTGAGTCCATGTTGTAGCGTTGCAATACTCTCTTCAGATACTGCTTCTGAGTAAGGTGAACTGTACCTTTCACCCTATCTCTATTGATCTCCATCCCCAATATTCTTCGTGCTTCTCCTAGATCTTTCATTTCAAACTCATGACTCAACTGAGTTTTCAAATTATTTATCTCCACCTTGCTTTTACATGCAATCAACATATTATCTACATATAAAAGCAAATAAATGAAAGATCCATCTGCAAGTTTTCTGAAATACACACAATAATCGTATTGGCAACGAGTATATTTCAGGTCCATCATAAAGCGATCAAACCGCTTGTACTATTTCCAAAGTGACTGTTTCAATCCATAGAGAGACTTCTTCAGCCTGCAGACCCATTTTTCTTTACCAATTTCTCTAAAACCTTCTGGTTGAGACAGATAGATCTCCTCCTCCAGATCAACATGTAAGAAAGCTGTCTTCACATCAAGTTGTGCTAACTCAAGATCATTTTGTGTAACCAAAGCTAGCAATATCTGAATGGATGAATACTTCACAACATAAGAGAATACTTCACTGTAGTCAATTCCCTCTGTCTGAGCGTAGCCCTTGGCTACCAATCTAGCTTTGTATCGTAATCTATTTTTAGCAACTTGATCATCTTTCTGATTAAAGATCCACTTACAGCCAATTGACTTCTTTTATTGTGGAAGTGGCATAAGTTTCCAAGTCTAGTTCTTATGAAGAGACTGCATCTCCTCCTTTATCGCCTTTGTCCATTCATCATTTTCACTGGATTGTATGGCTTCTTTGTAAGTGGTTGGGATCTCACCCCCTTCAACTGCTAGTGCATATGTCACAAAATCTGCATAACATGTCGGTACATGTTTCTCTCGTCTCGGTCTGTTAGTTGCTATTTGTTCAATTTGAATTGGAGGTACTATGACTGGACTATCAACCTCCTCTTGTCTGTCTTCTCTTGAATCATTTGGAGTAGTAAACTCCACCTTCTGCGAATCACCGGGTGTTTTGCCATCATAGCTGCCTTCATTAGAATCTTTATGATTATGTGAAAGTATCTCAGATTCGTTAAATGTAACATCTCTACTAATGATTACCTTCTTAGACTTTATGCACTAGAGTCTATACCCTTTTACACTAGTACTAAAGCCCAAGAATTTTGCTTTCTTGGCTCTAGAATCAAACTTACTTTCTTTAGCATGATAGTAAGCAGGACATTCAAAAACGTGTAAAGAGTCATAATCAGTAGCATGTGTACCTTTGCAAATTTCAATGAGTGTCTTCCCGTCATTGGCAGCTGCGTGTAATCTGTTAACGAGGCGGTAGACATATGTCATAGCTTCTACCCAAAATTTATTACTGAATCCAGCATTCAGTAACATACATCGTACTTTCTTCAGCAAAGTACGATTCATCCATTCTGCCACACCGTTTTATTGCGGTGTTCCTCATACCGTGAAGTGTCTAACAATTCCCTCTCTTCGACGAACTTCCATGAAAGGGCCTAGAGTGTACTCCCCTCCATTATCTGATCTGAGCCGCTTGATTTTTCTGCTGGTCTGAATCTCAATCATCTTCTTCCAAACAAGAAAGATATTCAGCACTTCATTTTTATTCTTTATCGTATACACCTACACACGACAAGAATAATCATCTACAAAAGTTACAAACCAATGCTTACCTCCTAAAGATGCAACTTTGGTAGATCCCCAAATATCGAAGTATACATAGTCAAGTATCCCCTGTGTATTGTGAACAGCGGTTCCAAACTTGATTCGCGTCTGCTTGCCCAATATACAATGCTCACAAAAAGATAATTTATCAGTCTTGACACCTTTTAGAAAGTTTTGTTTTACTAGTGTTTGCAAAGCTTTTTCTCCAGCGTGTCTCATACGTATATGTCAAAGTCTGGTTGTGTCAGCATCAGTCTCATCTAGCTTCTCATAGCTTGTAGAAGTTTTTCCATCAATAGTACTTCCTTGCAAGAAGTACAAGTTTCATCGCCTCAAACTCTTCATAGCCACCTGAACTCCCATTACCACTTTGAGAGTTCCGTCTTCAATAGTGATTCTGAATCACTTTAAATCCAGAGATCCTAGTGAGATAAGATTTTTTCGCAAGTCCAGAACAAACCGAACTTCTGTCAGAGTCCTGATGGTTCCATCATGCAGTTTCAACCGAATGCTCCCTATTTCCTGAGTCTTACAGGCACTGTCGTTGCTCATAAGTACCGCTCCACCTTCGATTTTTGTGAAGTCAGTAAATCAGTCCCGATTGGGACACATGTGATAAATACATCCAGAATTTATAATCCATTCATCGGGATGACAAATAAATGATGAACCTATTAAGTAATGTCCAGATCTTCATCTCTATCTCCAACATTGACTGTGGTGGGTTGAATCTTCTGTTGTCCTTTCAATTTGGGACAATCCTTCTTCCATTGTCATTTGTCATGACAATAGAAACACTCATCTTTGACGAGTTTTCTGTCGACTGATGAACCACGTGATGTGGCCCAAGTTTTCAATTGAAAACCTTTCTTCTTTCTTGGATACGTTGACTGGGGTCTCCCTCTTGCTGTCAATACTTCACTTGATGTGTCTACCTATACTTGCTTATCTTTTCTACGATACTCATTGCTAATTACAGAACTAGATACATCGTCAAAACTGATTTTTTCCTTTCCCTACAATAGTGTGATAACTAAATGATCATATGTATCGGGCAAGGAATTTAATAACAGTAAAGCCTTATCTTCATTTTGGATTTCAACATCCAAATTTAATAAGTCAGCAAGAATCTGATTATAACTATTCAGGTGTTCAGACATACTAATACATTCACGAAATTGAAATCTGAAGAGCTTTTTCTTCAAGTGTAAACGACTATCAATGCTCTTCTTCATGAACTTATCTTCCAATTTCTTCCAAAGTTCCTTTGCATTTGTCTCTCTAATTACAAAATACTTATGATCTTTGGTAAGGCACAAACGAATTGTACTCCAAGTTTGGGTATTAAGTTTCTTCAAATCATTTTCCGTCATTTCGTTGAGTTTTCCTTCCAACGCCATATCCAACTTTTGTTGAATCAAAACGTCCATCACTTCACATTGCCACATACCGAAGTTGGAAGTTCTATTGAACTTCTCAACTTCAAACTTGTCATTTGAAATTGTGGACCTTCACCTTAAACTGCTGGCATTTCCAGAGTTTCTATCTTTCCCAACACCTTCCATATTAATATAGAAATTTTAGAAGACAAATTTTAAAATTCTAACTGCACGGATGAGTCTGGAATAATCCAAATAGTTGGAAAATACTATTTGATCGTCGAAATCGGACTCCAAATGACTTAGATCAAGCCCAAAAACGAATTTGGAATTCAGGCGGTCCAGATCATCAGGCGCGAGTGATACACGCGCTGAAAGTTGCTGGAGCACGTGAGGCGCGTGGGCGTCACGCGCAAAGACTGTGGAGGGCGCGTGGGCTTCACGTGTCTTCAACCTCCAAGGCGCGTGGCAGTGCGTGGGACCGCGTGGCGGTGCGTGGAATGTGTGTTTCAGTCGTCTTCAATCTCCAGCTACGAATGGAGCGCATAGGTACACGCTCCGACCTTCTACTGGCGCGTGCAGTCTCCTCTAATGTCCGTTTTCGATTCCGTTTGCACCAACGGATTCGTCTCGACGCAAGGAACAGCCTGGAGTTGTCAAAAGTTGATTTCGATCAACTTGATTTTTGGACAGTGCGAACTAAAGCTCTGATACCAATTGTTGCGCACACACAAATACTGTCCAGAATCACACAAGAGGATATTTAAGTAGTTGAACAATTTGCTTACATCTACTGGTGTCAAATTCAATATGTTTGTATGAGATTACAAACACTCAACAAATCTCACGTCCACTCTCTCTAATTTGCACACTCATTTCTCCTACCAGAGCTCTCCTTTTATATGAGAGGCTGCCCGCATTGATCAAAGTGCAGCAGCTATATAGGACTATGTGGGATGGACGATGCAGTGATTGTAGACATTGTAGTGATGGTGGGTGAAGGTGGACGGTGCAGAGCAGCCAACGTTGATCTTATGCATTTATACTTATGTATTCACACTTAGGTGGTTGTTTTCAACAAAAAGTAGGGAGAAAAATTGTCAAAAAATGTCAAAAAATATTTCTTTATCTTCAAAAGTGAATTGAGAGGCCTGAAATTGCTAAAGAAGTGGTAGTGTCGTGAGATGGAGAAACAATAGTTTTCTCTTTTCGGGTTTGAGTGTCGAGATTTGAGAGGGAGAGAGATTCGAATGCAATAGAAGCAGATCCCATACAAGCGACTTCATTTGGTGTTTTTGGAGTACCTACGTGGTACATTCTGATTGGTTGGTGCAAAATATATTTTAAATCCATCCAAATTCTAACTTTTTCTGATCATAATAAGATTTTCTCATCAAAATTCTTATTATGATCAAGAATCATAAGATACAGTTTGGAGCAAAGTCTCATTGTTCATAACATTCAAAATCTTTATTAAGTATATATTTATAATGTTACATAACGGAAATACTAATTTTTACATTTTTGAGTTATTTGCTCGAGTGGCATGGCGAGCTCGCAGTGAGTGACCTTTCTAGCGAGCCTTCTGCGTAGTGATTTTATAATCAAAACAGGTTAAAAAAATAAAAAAAAATAAAAAACATAACTCATCATTTTCAGATCAGTCATAAATTCAAGTCATCATACCAACAAAACTGGCTCTACAAGTACAAACCCAACAGCTTCTCCCTATGTTTTGCAGATGCCTTTCATATCGTCTCCCACCATGGACAACTATTTAATTGCGTAGGACCTTAACTCTATGGACAACAACTTTTTGGATATGTTGATAGTTGTGTTCAACCTCCTCGATGGTTTCAATAGGATTAAATGATCCTCACTCTCTTGGCCTCTTGACTGCCCACAAAGTTTGAATAGTGCTGGAATGCGTGTTCTCCGCCCAACATTCGATTTACTTGTATTGTATTGCATGCTAGGCATCATTTGGCAACATAATTATTTTCAAGTATTCTCTCGAATATTTCAAGATTTTCTCTTTAGGAATATCATTTAAATATAAAATACTTTCAGTTTTGACTTTTCTATTTTTTTATATAATCATTACTTAATTATTATAACTTTTTCAAATTTCAAATAAAATACAAAAAATAAAACCACTTTTCTAAATTACAAAATAAAAATAATATTCAACAATTATTTTCAAATAATTTTTTAACTTTATAATCTTTTTATTCAAAATTTTCTCTTTCTTTTTTCAAAACCTAATAAAACATCTTTAATTCAAATTATTTTACAACTATTTACAAATATACTAAATATCCCAAGAGGACTTTATATTGTTGTGATATGAACTGCACATCTTTACATGTAGTTTGGGATGTTTGGAAATATATCACATCTTATCTAATTTTATTTTTTTCGCAAACATGATTCAAATATAAATATTTTCAAACTAATCATTACAACTTTTTTAAATTAATAAAAAGATTTTCAAACAAAAAAATAAAAAATTTAAATTCTAAGACAAAAATAATATTCAAATAATATTTTAATTATAATATTTTTTATTCAACTTTTTCTCTCTAATTCTCCAAAACTCAATAAACATTTAACTCAAACAATATTACTACTATTCACATATTCTTTTATTACTATTCACAAATTTTTTTTATCATCTCATTCACAAACTTTTTCTCTATCATTTTTTAAAACCCAATAGTTTTGTTTCTCACGTGTGGCACGTGATTAAGTGAACTTGCTTTCTTATTTATTTTCCTTTTTTTAAGCAAACAATTAAACTTCATTGAAAGTAGAAAAGATGATATATGGGGGGTCCTCACTAATGTAAAGTAGTGAAAATAGAAAATAAAAGTAGATTTTTTAGACCATTTTCTTGGTACTCACTAATGTCTTACAAAGCGGACAACATCTTAAAAGACGAAAATAAACAATTTGCAAAAATATACAATTTATGGAACCATCGCTGGTGGCCTTAGAACCTCCACTAGAAATGGTGAAAGTAGTGAGTGCATTGCAATTTGTTATCTTGAGGTGATTTTTAAAGAGATTCATAGTCCATTATTCAAGATCGTCGGTTAGGAAAATCGATAACATAGTAGAAAATACGACATTGAGTGGACTAATCTGCGACTAGTCATCTACCTTTTCGCAAATTTGTGATAATGTGTGGCAACCATGCATCGGTGGAATGTAGATGGATAGGTCAAATTTGGAAAATCTTGGCGTGGGAAATTGACTAGTACGACGCGTGTAATGGTCAGAGGCATTGGGGCACGACGGTGCGTAAGGACCACGCACGGCTATAAAATGCTATGGTGGGACGCATGTCGACAAATCACGGTTGGAGAGCAACGAATTTGACCTAAACTAATTCGATGGAGAGGCTAGAAAAAATACATTACCATAAAAATGTATACATGTTGCGAAAACAAAAAGAGAAATGAGAGGAGAGAGAAACTCGTAGCTCTATTCTCCTCTATGATGATATATTCGAACAGAAGAAATTTTTTAGAAAGAATGAATAGAATCTCTCTCTAAAAACTCACAGGATGCACTTAGAGGTTGGATTTAGTCTAAAGAAAAAAATGCTGGGTAAATGATGTTTCTTATTCATAATTCTATAATTTGTCTAGTTTTAATTAGTATGTCATTTAGGTGTTCGGCGAATGAAATAATTTATAATATATAAAATCGCTAATTGAATTGAGAAAGATAAAATTTGAAATCAAACATATCATCAATTCTATGAAAATTAATATGGCGGGTTATGTTTTGCATTTATGGATTTAATATAAGTTAATTGTTAAATAAGAAGGTAGTATCTCCATATCACATAATGTCGTATTATTAAAATGAAAATTTTACTCATTATTTATACATCACATACTTATTTTTATTTAATTTTTTTTCTTTAATAACTGTGTGACATAAGACTGATGAATAGAATAACTCTATTAAAATTATTTCATCATATTATAAAGTGAGAATATCACTTGTTTATCAAAAATACTTTACTGTAGAGATTTCGTCCACCTCCTTGGGTAAATAGTATTTGTCCCCAACAAAAGAAATAGAATTATTCTACCAAGCAACCCTACATCATGATTACATATATTTTTAGAAAAAAACCAAAGATAACAAAATAAAAATATGTGTATGGTGTAGGATTGCTTAGTAGAATTAATTTTTTTTTAAATATATTAATAGATGTTCTATTGTATTAATACAATAATAAATTCTCAATATCAAAATATGTTATATACAGTCGTAAAGTATATAAATGTCGTGTAATAGTTTTAAAAAAGAAATTGAGTTTACTATTAAAAAAGTTTTTTTTTTCATGTAGAGTTCATATTTATTAATTTTTTTAAAATAATTATACAATATTTATACCTTTCACAACTGTAAATATTATTATTTTTTATTTCCAATCATAATAATAATTATCATTAAATTGTGATCAATGAAGACATCTCTCTTGGGTCGAACACGAGCTATTTTTATCATTGATTCATTGCTATCAAAATGTGAAATGATAACATCCGTAAATGCTACTATATCGGCCCATTTATACCGCTTAATTTGTCTTATTTATATGGCACCACTGCTTGGTGCCTTGTAGTTTATTAAAAATATATATAAATATTTAAAACAAAATGGCTCCCGAATATATGTTTTCATATATTATAAAAAATATATATTTAAATATATTTATTTAGTTTAATTTTTAAATAAAAATTTAAAAATTATTCATAATTAAATAGATGATAAATAATTATACGTTTTCATATATTATAAAAAAAGAGTATTAATAAAAACAATAAAATAGTCCTATAAATAAACATAACCTATAGTTTTATCAAATTTATTTGAGATAATTTTAATTGCAACTTTAATAAAAGATTCGTTTAAGATATTATATTTTTATAATTTCAAGACGATGATCTAATATTTGTGTCATTTTGCATAACTTCAAAAGAGAGGACATTAAAATACTTATGTCTTTAGTCTTTGAATTTTTCTAAATCTACATAAACTTGAATCATCCACAGTTTTTTTAGTTATGTAATTGTTTTTAAGAAATAATATGATTTAAAAAAAATTAGATAGTTTATAAATTATATAAAAGAATGTTATATTATAATGTACAACATGAAATTTTAATCTTAAATATGTAAATTTATTAGATCATATATATTTCAATTAAATATCAAACATATATAATATATTAATTATATTTATTGCTTATTATTACTAATCTAATATAATTATAGTTAATTTTATATACTGTATATTTATCATCTTAAAAAATACATAAATAATACATTCATTTTAAAATTATAAAATAATTTTTAAAGAATGAAATTATTAATCATATAATAGGAATAAATTTTCATGAATAAAATTAAACTCTCTAACGTATAAATTAACATCTTTAAGTGAGGATTACATTGTTATATTATTATGAATGGTTTATTTATATATATATATTATATTATTATATATTCTATACTATTATTATGTCATTCTATACTATTATTATTATTCTATATTTATTTTACATATAAAAGAGTTTTAAATAAAAAATTTACCGTTATAGAAAATTAAAGTGGTGTAATTAAATTTAATGCAAGAGCATTATTTAGATGATTAATGGGTTTAATGGATTATATTTAAAATGATATTTCTCATTAAATGCAGTATTAATTTTAACAAAAATGGATGAAAATTGTTAAATTTAACAGAAAAATAATAATTTTCGTTAAAACAAGATTTTCTGTTAGATAGCCACTTTATATATATATAAATAATATATATATATATAAATAAATAAAAAAACTAAACCCTATATGAGACAAAGTGAGCAGCATAATTAGTAGCATTACTCAAAAATTCATGATTAAAATAAGAAAAATTCTATTCAACATTCTCATATAATATATACATCGTACTTTTTTTTAAATTTTTTTTTATTAAATATGTGATATATAGATGATAAATAGAAGAATCTAATTACTTTAAGAACAATAAAATTAGAAAAAGAAATTATAAGTAATAGATCAAACATTTTTATACTTGACTATGAACCTCCTTTGATTTTTTATTATTTATCAACTATTTCATTTTCCAATTCAAAGATAAGAAAGGAACGCCAGAAAACAAATAAAAAATTGCTAACTTAAAATCAAATTCTAAAAGATTTCGTTGAAATTTAAGATAGTAATATAATTAAATCCAACTGCTTGAAGAGAGTTTACTAAAATGCTTAAGGAGAGAAGAGAGTTTACACTTTCAACATGCTCGACCTCTGAACTACTAAAAAATAGATAGATCGAAAGTCAACAATCAAGATTTTTTTATGGTGTACGAGACTGATGAATATCCAAACTCTTAAAATAAATCGTACATTAAGCATTTAATATTATATCTACCTATCTCGATTGATCTTTTTCAAATAAGTCTTGAACCAATTAATGTGAGGTAATTTTAGGTAATTTAATATTAAAGGTATCTCATATATATATATATATATCACTTTTTAAAAATAAAAAAAATTTGGATAATAGTCCGACTGCTATAAAAGTCTCTCGTATAAACAGTAAAAATATTATTTATGTGAGGGGATTGAAGTAGTTTGAGAACAGTTTAATGTCATTTTCAGCTGATCAAAAGAAATCAAACTATGTTATAATATCTTCTTCATCAGATCTTTTATAATTTGGACCCAAGTTGCTTAAAAAGAAAATGACAGTAATCCTACCAATAAAAGATCTGATCTGCTCCTTGAATTGGTGTCATCATCGAGTACCCAAACAAGACCTCCCACGTGCAACACAACCAAAAAAAAACAACTTGCCATACCGACGAGCAAATTGCAGATATTAGGCCGGAATGTTTGAAAACTTATCTCATCTTTTTTTTTTTTTTAAGATTATCCAAATACAAATATTGTCAATTTAATCATTACAATTTTGTCTCATTTTTAAATAAAAAAATTATTTAAAAATAATTTAACATTTTCAAATCTTAAAATAAAAATATTATAATATTATAATATTTTTTCTTCAACTTTATCTCTCTAGTATCACAAAACTCAATAAATATTTAACTCAAATTACCTTTTTTATTATTTACAAATTATTTTATTATCATTGACAAATTCTGATTTTACCTCATTCCTTAAGCATCCGCTAAGGGAACAATTTGAAACATAGACGAGACATGAAATTCTAAATAAAAAAAAAATTATAATCTCATTAACAAGTATCACTCAAATATAAAATATTTTTCAAATTCAAAATTTATAACTTTCTCGTTTAATCATTATCCAAACAAAAAAATTAATACAACTTTTATAAACTATATATTATATTACAAAACACAAAAATAATACACCTTTTACGATTTTTAAATTAAATTTAATATTAAAAATAGTGTTAAAAATTAAATTCAAATATTTTTTGAATTTAATAATATTTTCATTTTCATATAACATTATAACTCAAACGATTTTATTACCATATTTTCGGAATTCTTTGATACTCCAATCATCTAAACGGGCCCTTAAATTGCACAATTTTTTATTAGCAAAGGCTTTCCATACAAAGCTACTATTAGGCCTAGTTTGTTTTCGTGATTAATCTCAATTTATCTAATTATTACTATTTTTTTTTTAAATTTTCATATAATAAAATAAATCATTCAATTTTTAAAATTTTAAAAGAAAAATATAATAATATTTCATTTAATTATTAACTTTAATTTGAATTCAGATCATATCATCTATAAAACAAACAAGGATTTAATCTTAGAAGCCTACGAAAGCTTGGCAAACCGATAGTCAAAGAGTGTGACTGTAAAGTCTCAAATATAAAATATCTTTATTTTAGATATCTTGGGACCACTTCACCACCTCTCAATATTAAAAAAAAAAAAAACACACACACACAATTTAAAATAGGTGCCATATTATGTAAGCCATGTGGTACAAATTGGTTCCAAAATTTTGCAATTAGTATTCACAGATTATGTTAATGTCGTCTCGAGTTGTAGATATTTGATGTTATAAATCAGGCCGTATTTAAATAATAATTCATTAGAAATTGATCAACACGATCCGATTTATTTCAAATCGTTCCATCTAAATGAGTTGAATTTACACGCACAACCCATTTGACTTGATTAAGATATTATTATAAAAAAAATTAAAATTTATATTATTTAATAACCACAATATCTCCCAAAAATAAAATTATCTACTAACAAAAATATCAATATTTTTTCTTAGATTTTAACCTATAATAAAACCAATATTATAAGTCCAACAATAACAAATATGACTATAAATCCAGAATTATAATCTCAAATATAAATATATAAGCATATTAAGAAAAACCAGTTTTACAATCTAACAAAAATAAAATTATAATTTTGTAATAAAATTTAAGTAAATTATTGAAGGTTGATTTTGGATTAAACAGATTGACTCGCTTATTAATCATATCTTAATGGATCACTATTTTGACCCACATTCGTTTATATTCAATCCAATTAATTATAAAATATGTTACTGTCGTATAATTATTTTTAAAAAAATAAATAAAATATGAAATTTATATGAAAAAATTAATTATTTAATAATAAATTTTATTAATTTTTAAAATAATGATATAATATTTATACTTTACGATCATATGTGATATTATTAAATCTAATTACACTAATTTTGTATTGTATTAGTGTTGGATTTTCATATACGTCACTCATTGTCATCCAGTAATTCAGATTCCCCCACCAAGTGACTGCTTCATGTGCACAGACTAAAAGAGCTAAATGAGCTACAAAATGACAGCTCTTTTCGTGCTCAAGTCTTCAACAAAAGTGATCAAAAGTAGACAACGACTACGAGGGTGCGCAGACAAACTTGAATGAATAATTGTTTGATTTAGGATCCCGGTTGAATTCAGAAATTAATGAATTAAGTTGAATTTAGTTTATTTTTTAATATTATTATTATTTTAAGATTTTAAAAAAATATATTAAAATTTTAAAAAAATTTATAAAAATTTATATTTTATATAAAAAATTATATTAATATAATAATAAAATAAAAATGATCCGAATTCAAATAGGAGCTTAATCCCTTGTATTGTAAGTGACAAACTGACCGTTATTACTTATTTGGAACTGAGCCTGTCAGAAATTATTATTTACTGGCATTCAACCTGTTAAAGTACTTCTTCAACCATGTCCACGAATTTTGTTATGTTGTAGAAATTCTTATAAAAATAATAGTTTTCAAATTTATTAATGATAAAAGCATATTTAAATAAATAGTTTAATGAATAATACCATTCATTATCTTAATTTTTATTATTTTATAGTTTAATATTAAATAATTAAAAATTATTTATTATATTTTATTTATAAATTTATTATTTAATATTAAATGATATAAAAATAATAATAAATAGATAATAAATAAATTTTTTTCTAATTTAATAGACATAAGCTAGAGAATTACATAATATCCGAAACATCCTTTTTTTTTTTTCTCTAGATAATCAAATATTTTCCATTTCAGAACTATAGAAAAAGATGCTTAATCAACCCCCAAAGTAGTAATATAATAAAATAAAAATTAAACACATATTTACCACAAAATTATTTACCCTACTTACCACTCAGCCTGCGATCATCGGCCTCCTCCATGTTCCTCAAAATTGAGTCCAGCCTCTGCAACTTCAACTGATGCTTGAAGTTGTAGATGAAATTGCCTGCCTTGGAGTCCACCTCTTCATTGTCCTCAGACGTCGCCGCAACCTTTCCTTCCCTCACTGTCGCCGGCCGGCGAGCCTCAACGAAGTCGTCCTCTTCAATATACGGAGACGCCGGCCACTTGGCGCTCACCGACTTCTTCATCTTCCTCTTAGGCTCTTTCGGTTCCTCTTCCGACGCCAGCTTGGCGTGAGTGCCCTGTAGCCGGTCGTAAATCTCATTCATGGTCTTGTCCGCATATTGATCTTGTTCTTTGTGTTCGTCTTCTTCGGACTCTTCTTCTTCTTCTTCATTTTCTAGGGATTGATGGAGAGAAGTGAAATGGCTATCGAATATTTGGTTTTTGTGCAAATCGGAGGCAGCGTTAGCGATAATGGCAGTGGTTGGGGACTGCGGCGTGCTGGGGTTAATAGCGTGTGTGGCCTGTAGCCGGCCGTAAATCTCATTCATGGTCTGGTCCGCGTATTGATCTTGTCCTTCTTCTTCGTCTTCGTCTTCGCCTTCATCTTCATCTTCATCTTCATCTTCATCTTCTTCCTGGGGTTTCTCTTCTTCTTCATTCTCTAGAGGTTGTTGGAGAGTCGTGAAATGGGTATCGAATTCTTGGGTTTTGTGCAAATCAGAGGTAGCGGTAACGATAACACCTTCATTGTCGAAGGTGTTAGCTGGTTCCTGGGATCTGTAGGCGGAGAATTTGAACGATTTGAACTTTTGCAATACGGATGGAAATCTAGCTAGCTGTCGGTGTTGTGGGTATTCTTGTGTTGCTTCAGCTTCTGCTTCTGGTTGTTGGTGTACTTTTTTGTTGCCTAATCTTGCAGAAATGGCAATGGTGCCAATCATGAGATTGAGGACGACGAAGAAAACAGCGGGAGTGAACCAGCTGTTCATGGAAGCCCAGATCGAAGGTGTAGGGGATACAGATTCTTCAAACATGGCTTCGATCGACAAGATTGCAGAGTGAAAATGAAAGGAAGGGCTGTCGTCGGTCGAGTGTGTGCACTACTGTGTACGTGGTTTTAAATCAGAAGTGTGGGAGTAAAAGTCGCATATTGGTGAGTTTTTATCTTCCTTGTTTTGGATCTTTAGGGAAACGTGTTAGCTTGTAATAGGTCGTGACAAAGTAGCGGGTGTGAATAAATGTGAGGTCGTGGTTGGATTCTACACTCTAAAGGACAGTGATGTGACAGGCTTGAAATTGCAGCCGATGCATAATTACCTTTGAGGTCCTTTCCGGTACGATACGGTCCGGTTAATTTTGAAAAATTAACAGCCCTCAATCAAAGATTATACGTCTGCATGTCTACACGGACTCGGTTTCATTTGGAGTCGTAGACGACGAGACAATATTGAATTAAATTTATTTTTTAATATTATTATTATTTTAAAATTAAAAAAATTAATTCAAAAATTTTAAAAAGTGTATAAAAGTTTAAAAAAATTAGATTAAAATTTATATTTTATATAAAAATATAAAAAAATATATAAGAATAAATTTACAATGAATTAAAATGAATTTGTCTCATTTTTAAATACAAAGAGAACATAAATAACATAAAATCAAAACATAAGATGTAGGGGTATAAATGGTCCGGTCCAAAATCGATCCGGTTCGAGAAATTTGTGGACCGATTCCATTCGGTCTAAGAATTTTCTCATCCTAGACCGGACCGAACAGGAGTTCGGTCCATACCGGTTTGGTTCAATTCAGTCCAGGGACGGTTCGGTCTGGTCTAGGGATGTCCCATATGATTTAATGGGCTAAATTTGATATAAACTTCTACAATTATCAAATATTTTTTTAGTCCAAATTTAACTACTATAAATTATAATATGTTAATATTATAAGAGTATATATTATATATTAATATATTAGTACATATTATATATTAAGTATGTTAGTAAATTATAACTAATAATACTATTACATTAGTATATTATATATTTATATGTTAGTAAATAGTGATAAATTAGTAATAATATATTAAATAATAATAATACACTTATTACTTATAAGTTATTACTAATATTCTATATAGATATATTATAATTTATATTTTTATACTACAAGTAGTCAATCAATAAATTATAATATGTTAATATTATAAGAGAATATATTATATATTAATATGTTAATATATATTATATATTAATATACTAATATATATTAATATTAATATATTAATATATATTAATATTTATATTATAATTTATATACTATTTTCATATATACATATATAAATATATATATGTGTGTGTGTGTGTGTGGGGTTCGATCCGGTCCGGTCCGGTTCGGTCCAGGGGGAGAAATCTTTTGGACTGGGACCGGACCAGAATTAATCGATCCATGTAAAATTTGGACCAGACTACTATAAATTATAATATGTTAATATTATAAGAGTATATATTATATATTAATATGTTAGTATATATTATATATTAAGTATGTTAGTAAATTATAACTAATAATACTATTACATTAGTATATTATATATTTATATGTTAGTAAATAGTGATAAATTAGTAATAATATATTAAATAATAATAATTCACTTATTACTTATAAGTTATTATTAATATTCTATATAGATATATTATAATTTATATTTTTATACTACAACTAGTCAACCAATAAATTATAATATGTTAATATTATAAGAGAATATATTATATATTAATATGTTAATATATATTATATATTAATATTAATATTATAATTTATATACTATTTTTATATATACATAGATAAATATATGTGTGTGTGTGTGTGTGTGTGGGGTTCGATCCGGTCCGGTCCAGGGGAAGAAATCTTTTGGACTGGGACCGGACCAGAATTAATCGATCCATGTAAAATTTGGACCAGACCAGACCGAATGGAATTCCATTCGGTCCGGTCCGGTTCCAATCCGGGACAACCAGTCCGGTTCAATCCACCAGTCCAATTCGATCTTTTTACAGCCCTAATCAGATGATTCCATAAATTTTCTATCTTTGTTCATCTTTTGTCCTCATTCATCAAATGAACTAAAATTGTCATTCTAAATTGGATTTTCACACAAAGTAACTCAAATTACAGACCAAAACATGCATTAATCACAAAACCTATTTACATAGCCATATGTTTTGAACAAAAAATTTCAACATCAGACAACGATGCAACAGTATTGGAGTCTTTTAAGAGCACTAGTAATAGATTTGTTATAATTTTCTTTCAAATTGTATACTTTTGCATATTTTTCAAAAAAAAAAATATTCAAATTTGATCAATAGTGGAGAAAAAAATGTGAAAAAATGGAAATATTTTTTCACTTGTAAATAGTAATTTGGAGAGTTTTGGAAGATTACTATTGACAAGTGAAAAAATATTCCCCTTTCTCCACATTTTTCTTCCCATTATTGATCAAATTTGACGAAACTTTTTTGAAAAGTGTGCAAAAATATACAATTTAAAAGAAAATTATAGTAAGTTCATTATTAGTGCTCTAAAAACTATCTTCTCTCCCCTTGCGACACAAAAGCTCTTGCACGGCATTCCCCTCTTGCCCCTTCATCATGCTACAAATTTTGAATCTAAGTACAGATAAGTGTAGTGTAAAAAGGAAACAAAAATTGGAAGTGACCCTAGACCATTCGAATTAAAATCCTATATGGCTACTTTGATCAAAAAACATAATACAATATACCATAAAGTGGAAAATAATAAGATATACTTGAGATTTTCAGTTTGATTCTACATTGACGGACTCAAGGTAGCACCCTCTGCGACTGGCCATTGGGCTTAGCTCCACATGCATTGCCTACCTCGAT
The DNA here is from genome assembly GCA_036559045.1 of Platycarya longipes. Lineage (NCBI taxonomy): Eukaryota > Viridiplantae > Streptophyta > Magnoliopsida > Fagales > Juglandaceae > Platycarya > Platycarya longipes. The sequence continues at coordinate 37,531,121 of CM071802.1, forward strand.
TTTTCAATCATAGAAATATAGTCGAAGCCATGGATCGGAGGAGACTTCAGTGGACTACAGAGAGAGGAAGGATTCCGAGAGGGTGGGGGAGGGCTCAACGTCGGTGTTGCGAAAGGGGGGAGGGTTTGAGGAAGCAAATCTTGCCTGGAGAGGGCGATGGTGGCATGAGTTCACCTCGGGGGGTTCCGTGGGTGTGGGGTTCCGAGAAAGAGTAATGGGAGGGCTCGATGACGACGCGAGGTGGTGAAATGAGGGCCTGACGCCAGTGCAAGATGGTTGCGAGAGGGAGGGGGAGACAGAGAAGCATTTCGCCTGGAGAGGGGGAGAAGATTTCTGATGGGATCATCCGTGATGTGGTTACAGTGATGATAAAATAGGACTCATACGTGACATTTTTCATTTAGTGACTGTTATTTGAAGAGCAAGAGATGGACCGGTTCAAAGTTTCTCTCATTACCTTTCTTTTATTTTGGAAATATATTTTTTGTGGTTATCATATTTTGTTCGAGTTAGTGATGTAATGTGTCTGGTTCGATTTGATTTTTGATATATTTTATCATTTATATTTGAATTGGTACATATTAGTTTTAAATTTTTAAAAATTGAAATCGGTTATATCCCTAAATCAATACTTCTAATTTTATCAATTTCGATCTAATTTTTCAAATATATTATATATATATATATATATATATATAGATCTTGACATATTATATTAGTGTTGAATCCAAGGTTTCAAATTTCGTATCTACGTGTAGATTTTGATGATAACAAATAAATTCAAATTTCAAACTCAAATTATTTACACAATGGAGCGAAGCGCACATCAAGTATAAAAGAACAAGTCTACAAATAAAACTCATAGATTATTTTTGTACATCTCTTGATAAAATTCGAAATTGGATTAAGGCTCCAAATTACTCTTTTTTCTCATAAAACATCAAATTACTTTTTTCACATATGCAAGACATTTTTAAATGTCTTAATTTTGAAAATTATGTTTTTCACATGTGCATAACATCATCAAACAATATAATTTCAAAAATTATATTTTTTTTATATAAAAATTTGAATTTGTAAGATGATTGATTATCATTTTTGACATGTGCATATTTTGTTTGAAAGTCTTGAAGGGTGGTTGTGTATTTTTTTGACAAATGTAAAATGTAGATGATTTTGTTTGAAAATCTTGAAGGGTGGTTATGTGTTTTTTTGACAAATGCAAAAAGTAAAAGATTTTGTTTGAAAATTTTCAAGAGTGGTTGTGTGTTTTTTTGACATATGCAAAAAGAAGATGATTTGGTTTGAAAAATAAATCATACTCATTTTGTCATGTATGAAAAGCAAAATATTAGGTTTGATTTCTTTGAAAAATGAATGGAGTTATCTTTAACAAATATAAAAAGGAGATGCTTTTATTTGAATTTTGTGAAAAGTGAATAGTATTCTTATTTGACATATGAATCTTTTGAAATTTGAAATTGAAGACTCATTTGCCTATAAATAGCTCACTTGAGTTTTGTAAAAATTACAACAAGAGTTTACACATCTATTGCCAAGTTTTGCATCATTCTTTCAAAATTCTCATTTTCTATTTTCTAAAATTTTGAGCTTTAATTTTTATTCTTTTTTAGAGAGATATAAGTTGCGCTATATTGTTTCTATCTCACTCATTGAGAAGTGTACTTTGATAGTCTACCCACTATCAACTCTTGTATCAGTAAGAGGATGAGTATAACCCTTGTGTGTGTAAAAGATGTTCTACACAGGGAATAGTTGAATCGCCAAGTATGAAGTGATTGGAAGTGTAGAGGGTATTCTACACAGATTTTTTAGAGCGGTACTGCTCAAAGGTGCAATAGCTTTCTATCTCCACCTAAAGGAAATTGACTAGTGAATTTGAGATCATCAAGGGGTAGTTTGAGGCGAGGACGTAGGTAGTAGGATTGAAACTTATAAAAATACTGAGTTTGCTTTTTCTTACCCTACTCTTTACATTTCTTACTACTTTATATTCTGTTTATATTTTATATTATTTATTTGATTTATAAGTATTAATTTTTTAATATAATCCAATTCACCTTCTCTCTTGTGTTAATTATCTAGGCAACAATTAGTATAACTATTAATATGAAAATTATAGTGATAATATATAACTATTTCTATAGAATTTTCTAAATTTTAATGACATTCTAATTAGTAATTTAGCACATAATAGAAGGTTATCTTTATAAATAAGATATAAAAATGATATATAATATAAAATGTTTAAAAAGTATATATTTATATGAATCGGTCCAGTCTGGTCCGACGTTAGAAAATGAAAAACTAAAACCAAACAAATTTCGATCGATTTAAACAAAAAAGAATTGGTATCAAACTGAACCGATTTAGAATCGAACCAAACTCACTAATTCGAATTGGAATGATCCAGGTCAACGGTTTTTTTCCCTCCTAGTTTAATCCACAAAAAGAAATGTATGATTGACCATAATTACTGCTTTAATTATAAAATAATTTTTATGAGAAAAGTGCTACTGTCTTTATATTTCATAAAATTAAATTTATAAATTAATTTTATTTTATAATAAAAATAATTTTATTAAATTTAAGATTTTAAATTTCATATAATTATATATCTATTTATAAATTTTGATAATAATAAATAAATTCAAATCTTAAACTCAAGTTATTTATATAATAGAGTCAAGCATATCAATGAATCAAGTATAAGTAAGAAAGAGAACAACTCTACAAATAAAACTTATAGAGTAACTTTAGACATCTCTTGATAAAATTCAAAATAAGATTGAGTTTCAAAATTAATATTTTCTCACAAAACATCAAATTGCATGTTTTACATGTGCATGACATCATTAAAAATTTTAGTTTTGAAAATTGTAATTTTCACATGTGCATGACATCATTGAAAGTTTTAGTTTTAAAAATTATATTTTTCACATATGCATGGCATCATTAAAAATTTAAATTTTGAAAATTTGTACAATGATTAATTGTCATATTTGACATGTACACGTTTTGTTTAAAAATCTTGAAAAGTAATTGATACTTTTTTGATATACGCAAAAAGAAGATGATTTGTTTTGAAAAATAAATCATGCTCATTTTGTCATACGCGAAAAGGAAATGATTAGTTTTGAATATTTTTAAAAATGAATGAGTTGTCTTTGAAAATTGTAAAAAGAAGATGCATTTATTTGAAAATTTTGAAAAATAAATAATGCTCCTTTTTTATAAGTGAATTTTTTTAAATTTAAAAATGAAGACTCATTTACCTATAAATAACTCACTTAAGATTTTTAAAAATACAACAGGAGCTTACACATCAATTGCTAAATTTTGCATCATTCATTCAAAGCCTCAACTCTCTCTTTTTTAAGCATTGTATAGTCTCCACTGTATTGTTCTTATTTCATTCATTGAAGAATATTTTCTAATAATCTATCTACTACCAACTTTCTTATCAGTAAGATAATGTGTATAATTCTTATGTATGTGTAAGGTATTCTATACACGAAATAATTGAATCATCACGCGTGAAGTAATTGTAAGTGTAAATGGTGTTATATATAGATTTTTTATAGCGGTATTGTCCAAATGCATAATATGTTTCTATTTCTACTTGAAAGAGATTGAATAGTGAATTTGGAAATTCTCAAATGATAACTTGAGGCGAGGACGTAGGCAGTGGGGCTGAATTTTGTTAAAATATTGAGTTTACTTCTCTTACCTTTACTTTTTATATTTACTTTATTTCGTATTTTACGTATATATTATATTATATACTTGGTTTATAATTGTTAATATTTTAATACAATTCAATTTATCTCCCTTATTGTGTTAGTCATCTGGGTAATAAATTTAAAATTTAATATATCACATTAAATTACGTTAATTTATGAACTTACTTTTGTGATAAAGTATTCATTTTTTAATTATAAAATAAATTAAACAAATCACATTAAATCACGTTACCTTATAAATATATCTTTACAAAATCCGTTTGTGTTTTAGCACTTCCATATTTAGTTTGACTTATTTGAATTGGTATACTTGAATGTTAAATAAAGTCAATTTTTTAATATTAAGATAGGTTGAATTGAATTATAAATAGTAATTTTTTTATTAATCTTATCGAGATGGGTTTAACTACTATAAACTGAGATATATTAAATAAATTGACATGAAAATTGATAAAGTAGTAAGTCATATGAATGATTGATTTGAGATGAGATAAATTAAATTTGGTTCGACAAACAAACACAACCCGACAACCTAATCTTAAAACTTAGAAAAATTATATATACCACACCACTATCCCACTTTTATCTTATTATACAAGATGTAGCATATAACATCTATTAAGAATAGGCCTATTCGTTCGGCCTGACCTTGAAATCTTCTTTATTTTTTAATAATTTTGACATTTTTACTTAAAAAGTTCACGAAAACAATGAATTTAAAATTCAGATTTCTAGATCTAAAATTTGGATGAACGTACCTAAAGAAGAATGTGACAAGCACATAGTTTTTAATAATATGCAGTAAAAGTGGCATGTATCTTATCATTAAAAGAAGAATAATTCTTTTTACAATCCATTAAATATGGACTGCATTGTAGTTCACATAAAAACGCTTCAATTTTATGACTAAATGAAATGAATTTTTCAGATTTTTAAAATTTTTTATTTATAAATTTATTTATTTTAATTAATTTTATTATAAAATAGGGATTTCTCTACTTGTTTATTACTTGGACTCAGGGGCGGAACCACCATTTGGCTTAAGGAGTTTTTGCCTCCCCAAAATTTTTAAAACTTGATAAAAATTAAATTTTGGAAGATATTTTTATGAAATAGATGATATAAAAAATTAATATTTATCTCTTCCTAAATTTTATTTTGTAAATTGATTATTTCAAACTAAATTTTTTAGTTTTGTCCTTGTTTAGACTACAAATGAGTCTAATTTTTTAGACTGTATATAGCATTACCTTTAAAAAAAAAAAAAAACAAAGTAACGGCCACATGCTCAGAGGATACATGTCAATTATTTTTAATGGAATCTTCCACCTAACTAGTTTAAGGCCTTATTTGTTGATAAACTTATACAGGCTGAATGACAAAGCTGATCATTTGAGTGGAGGTTAAGGCATTGCGTATAAATCAGGATAACGATTGTAAGAAATTATGATTATTGATTAGTGCATACTTCTTGAAAATGTGAGGAAGTTGGGGGCCCTTTTGGTATATGATATATCATATGAATAATGTCATTTCTGGACCCTTTTCTTCTGGAAAAATGCTAGTTTGACATCTTAATTTAACATCTCATATATTTTAAATTTTTATTTTTACTTAATAATTAAGAAAATGATTATTTGTATATTGATATTTTTTTCATATTTTTTTAAATATTTTAAAATGATAAAAAATAATAATAGAAAAATAAGAAAACAATAGAAAGTAAAATTTAACCTAAATGTAAAATAGAGCAGTCAATTTTGATGATATTGTAGCATCACCCTTTATTTTTTGTCATATCAATCCAACAGAGATAACGATTTTAAGAGATTATGCTTAGTACATACTTCTTGAAATGTGAGGAAGATGGGGCCCTTTGGTATATGATATGAATAATGTCATTTTTGGACCCTTTTCTTTTTGTCATATCCATCCATACACAGACACACACACATACATATATTTCTCAGTCACTTTGTGAGGTAAAAACCGAGTTTTTGCAAAAGGTAGCAACAAAAGTATTTATCAGTTCATATTCTAGCTAAAAAAATTCAATTTATCATTCTTCACATCATACACTATACATATTTTATTTTTATTATTATTTTTATTTTTATCAAATATTTAATATATAAATTATGAATAGAAGAATTCAATTAGTTTAAAAAAATAACTTTAAAAAATAATAAAAGTATGTGTTGTGAAGGATGACGACTAATAAAACTCTTTTAATCTATGATCAATTAATATACTATTCCTAGTCTTTAATCGATGTGAACAAAGCACACCATTGTTTATGCCAAGCTTCTTACTCACTAAAAAAATGAGTACAAAAGCCATCTTAAATATAGGAATATGTCGTATAATAATTAAAAATAAAATTCTTAGATCGTCTTTTTAAAAACAGTTGCTTAAATTAAACTCGTATAAAATACTAAAAATATTTACAAAAAGAAAATAGATTTGGTGATATATATAGTGAATGGATGAGTGCAACAAAATGAAAAAGAAATTGGTTATGAACTAGATTCATATTTTTAGATTTTTAAATGTTGGAGTGAAAAGTAATTAGCCAATACGAAACTCACTAAATTAATATAATTAATCAACGCATTAAACATGATATATGAAATTAACTAAACACCAACTATAAAGCAAGCTAACTAAAAATATTAACCAATTAATGATGAAAACAAAAAATTAATTTAAAAAACCAAAAGTTTAGTATCTGAAAATAAAATATCAAAATTAAATAAAGTTATGCTAAGAATCTCAACAAAATTAAAATAAAAAATGCAAACTAAAATTAAAAAAAAAAAAAGCAAGCTCGATGAATAAAGATGGAGATGTCAATAAAGAGAATGTGGAGCGACCATTGGACCCCGGAGGAATTTTTCAGCTGCTGCATCCCTTCCTTCTATTTGTGCTGTCTCTGATCTTGTGAATTGAAAAGTGAATTCTAATTTATAATTTTGATACAATAAATTTAAGGAATCAGGATAAAAATTGACTCATATAATATATATACATGTTTTAAAACAATATAAATAATTATTAATTTATAGACTATAATGATAATATGTAATTATTTATATATAATTATTTAAACTTAAAGACATTTTAATTAGCACTTTAGCATATAATACAAAAGTATTTTATATATAAGATATCAAAATTATATATAATATAAAGAATTAAAAAATATATAGTTATATGAATCGGTCTGGTCCATTGTTTAGAAAATGAAAAACTAAAACCAAGCTAATTTCGATCGGTTTTAAAAAATAAAATTGGTACCGAACCGAACTGACTGTCCGAACTCACTATTCCGATTCGGTTTGATCCATTTTTTTCCTCCTAGTTTAAGCCACAAGAAAAACAGAAATGTATGCGTGAGCACAATTACTGCTTTAATTCTAAAAGTGTTTTTATTAGAAAAGTGCTATAGTCTTTTATATTTGATAAAACTAAATTTACAAATTAACATGGTATTCATATGATGATGTGGATTTATTTGATAATAAAAATAATTAAAATTTAATATTACGTCAAATTATGTCAATTTATAAATTTATTTTTATGATTAAAGTATTTATTTTTTAATTATAAAATAAATCAAGAAAATCGTCAACTTATAAACATATTGTTACAAATTTTGTTTGTGTTTTAGCACTTTCATCATATTATATAAAATGTAGAATATAACATCCATGAAGAATGTGACAAGCCTATATTTTTTAATAAGAGTAATGCTATATACTATAACAATAATACTATTTTTTAAATAAATAATTATTTAATAATAATAAATATATGATATTTAATTTAATAAAATAATAATATGATGTATAAAATTTTTTTTTCAATATGCGGAAAAAGGTGGAATGTCTCTCTTCATTAAAAAGAAATATGTATGGCCACATGCTCAGATGATACATGTCAATTTTTTATTTAACGGAATCTTCCATCTAACTAGTTTAAGGCCTTATTTGTTAATGATACACTTATCTATACCGGATGACAAACCAGATCATTTGAGTGGAGGTTGAGGGACTGCGTATAAAACAGAGATAACGATGTTAAGAGATTATGATTATTACTTAGTGCATACTTCTTTTAAAATGTGAGGAAGTTGGGGGCCTTTTGGTATATGATATGACTAATGTCATTTCCGGACCCTTTTCTTTTTTGTCGTATCCGGCCATCTGTACTTTTATATTTTTCGGACACTTTGTGAGGTAAAAACCGAAAAGGTAGCACTACGCATATTTTTATTATTATTTTTTTAATTTTTTTTTATCAAATATTTGATATTTAAATAATATATAGAAGAATTCAATTAATTTAAAAAAAATAAATTTAAAAAATAAAAAATGTATTTGTATGGTATGAAGGATGACGACTAAAAAAAAACTATTTTAATCTATGATTAATTAATATATTATTTCTAATCTTTAATTGATGTGAACAAAGCGCATCATTGTTTATGCCAACTTTCTGACTCACTAAATAGAAAATGAGTAGTACAAAAGTTACTTTAAGAAGAAGAGTATGTTATATAATAATTAATAATATAATTTTTAAATTGAAACTCATTTAAATTAAAACTTGTATAAAACGATAAAAGTATTTAAAAAAAAATAGAAGTGGTGATACGTATGGTGAATTGGAGAGTGTAATGAAAAAGAAAAAGACATTGGTTATGAATTAGATTTATGTTCTTGGATTTTTGAGTATCAGAGTGAAAAAAAAAATGCAAGATAATAAATTAATAACTAAATTAGACTCGTTAAATTAATTAATTAAGAAGAAATTCAGAAACTAATTTAATTAATCAACACATTAAACATGAAATCTAAAACTAAATAAACACCAATTATAAAACAAGCTAATTAAAAGCCTTAACTAATTAATGATGAAAATAAAATATCAATTTAAAATATCAAAGTTTAGTATGCTGAAAATAAAATTTTAAAATTAAATAATATTACCATAAAAATTTCAAATAATTTTTATATAAAATATAAATTAAAATTAAATAGAGAATAAAAAGGACAAGTTGGTTGAATAGAGATGGAGGTAGCAAACCAAAGGGACCTGCTAGTGTGAATTCAAGTTCGGCAGCAGTCTATACGGGAAACCAAAGGGGCCCGCGAAAGACCTGCGTGTTGCCTCTTGTTTATTGAAGTGAAGAATAGCCAATTGCGGCGCTGGAAGTCTGGTCTAAAAAACCCAAAAGTGCGGCTGCTTTAGCTCAAAAGTTGAAGTCTTTAAGTCTCATGCGGCGCAGTATGGGGTCTTTGTGTGGGTAAAGCCCATTGCGGAATGATGTGAAAAACGGAAAAAAATATATGCGGCCTCGCGTGTTGAAGCCCAAGCTAAATGGGCCCACTGTTTTTTTTTTATTTAAATCTTAGTCCTATATAATAAAAAAATTTAAAAAAAATAAAAATGAAATATTAAAAATGTATTGTGCATATGAAGAAATATTGCTAAATTAAATCACAAGTTATAAAATTAAGTATAAATCATGTTATTAATCAATTTAAATCACAACTTGTATTTATATTACTTAATCATTTTTTCTTCTAAAACTAATAATAATACCATGCATGAATTAGAATGTATTGGTTCTAAATGCACAAAATATGCAATAATTCATTTCAATCAGTTTTCGGATTTGGATACAAAAATATTTCAACTTATCTCAATTTATCTAATTTAATTATTACAATTTTTAAAATTTTCACTACATATAAAAAAAATCCAATTTTTTTAAGTTTTAAAGAGAATTACTATATACTCAAACTTGTTATATAAAAATAATTTTATAAATTAATGTAATTTTATAAAATTGGTTAGATATTTCTTCTTTTGTGTGGCTAAGAGCACCTCATTTGACAGCTATCAATAAAAATATATATATTTTTTTATATTTTTTGAGATTTTTCGGGATTATTTTTAAAATTTTAAAAAACTTTAAATTTTGAAAAAAGTTGTCAAATATAATTGTTAAGTGAGGTGCTAATTAAGCCAAGTATTATTTTTCTTCAATATTTCGGTGTTCTTGATTTTTGGTTGGATGCGTCCACACACACAGGCATTAAAAAAATTTACGATAGTTTTCCATCGTTGGTTGGATGCGTCCTTCTAAAACTATGCATGTGACTTTTGTCATCGGATGCTCCAAGTTGGGGAAATGGTGTGAAAGCAATCAATTCTTCATCAAGGAAAAGACGTGCTTTTGTTTTTTTAGGAAAACTAACTGCATTCATCGAATATGCAGATACAACAATAATCATGCTCAATGATATGAAAAAGGAATTTAAGGAGATTGTTCCACCACACAAAATATTCAGCCAAATAGTCGACTGTAGTATTGGTCATTTGATCTTTATGCTGAATTACAATTTTAAAAACTTTACTTAACAAGTTTTTAATCTCAACAACTAGGCCTTGTTTGCTTACAAGGATGAGGCTAAAAATTTAAATATATCTCAAATTTATCATTACATTTTTTTAAAATTTTCATACAAAATATAATAAAAAATTTAACTTTTTCAAATTTTTGTACCACTTTTTCAAATTTCCATACAAAACTAATATTAAAAAAATATCTTATAACAATATTTTATTTTATTTTTTAACTTTTATCTCATATCATCTCTAAAAACAAATAAGGTCAAGTTTCTCCATACAAATATAAAATCTACTACACTAATAACCTCCTGCATAACTAATAGTAAATCATTTTCAATAAGGAGCTTAGGGATTGATAAATGAAGACTTAGTTGCATGCCTCTCAAAAAAGCTAAAAGTTCAACTTCCATAAGGTCCGATATATTGTGTCTTGGTTTGCAAGCAATGAAGATCACTTGTCCATAATTATCTCGAAAAATCATGCCAACCTCTGACTTGCCTTGCTCTTGAAATGAAGCTTCATCAACATTCAATTTTAAAGTGCCAATTGGAGGTGCTATCCATCCACAATGAGGTCAAAGTGTTTGCTTCTATACTGCTGTAGATATATATTCTATAGTCACTGATAAATTAATTGATTTCGATTTTACCAAATACTCCCATGTATATAAGAACAATTTGTCAAGTTCACATTTCTTATTCCTCTAAATCATCTTTGCACCATAATTTCTTGCAAACAAGGCAATTGAGAAGCCAAAACATCACCTAACCGAAGACAATATAACAAGGCATGACTCAAATTCTCTTCAACTGAGTTGCACCATCTACATGTGACTTATTAAAAGATTATTTTTGATTTTAGATTAAAAAAAAGTGAGTAAAACATTTTTTCGTACCCTCTAAGCAAATATTCTAAGTCGCTAAGGAATTTTAAGTTTTCTAATTTTCTTCCACATTTTACTTTGTCCTGCACCATAGGACACTTTACCAACATGTCTGCTTTCTTTGTTGAACATAAATAACCTATTAGCACTTCGAAATGAGAAATAGCCTATAACCATTAGACTATACGTGAATTCTAATAAAGAATAATACATTTAAGTACTGAAATCGCCTTTTGGGGTATTTTTCTTTTTCCTAAAGAAGATAACAACCCTATTTTTTCCATCTATTTTGATGACATTTAAAATTCATGAAAAATTCTAAAAGACAAACTTTTCTAGAATTTTCCTCTCAATTAACAAGTGGTTACACGACTCTTAGCAAAGGCTTGAATCTCTAAGTTACCTGGTGCTTGAAGTTGTAAGAGCTTTCTTACTTATCATTCTCCACATCACATGTCACACATTATTTTATTTTATTTTATTTTGATATATGGATAATAAGTAGAAAATTTTAATTATTTGGAGAAGAATAAATATAAAATAAATAACATAAGGTGTGGTGTGGTGTGTGATATGGAGGATGATGAATAAATTTTTTCTAACTTCAAATGCTTATTTTACTACACGAGTGATTGGGTGTATGTAGGAGGTTCTTGCCACTCCAAAATGCAAAATTGAAAAAGGAAGAGAGTCAAATTTGGGATTGTGCCTTATAGTTGCCACTATATCTTAAGAATGGAAGCCTTCATGACGTTAAATTCATTAAAAAAACGTATAATTTTCTGTAACATATGATATCCAATCACAACAACATCAACAACTATAACAAGAATCATCACCCTAAATTAAAAGAATATGATAAGGTATCTGCAACATGTTCTTATAATTAGAATATGGCATATTTAACTGATCAACAATTGGGTAATGTTCATTTTTATTAGAACACGATTGAAAGCAATCACAACTACAAATAAAGACCAAGCAAAAATATTGCAAAATCGATGCAGACAGAATATTTGACAAAATCTAGTATGGCAAAGAATTTAGCACGGCATAGAACAAGTCGTGGAGTTATAAGCGACGTTAGCAAATATAGCACTAAGATTAGAGGGCTCAACTTGTTGGATTGAAGATGGAACCGATGCTATTTCCAATATGATTTTGGTTGACAAGTTATGTAATCTTGATTATGATGTATAACTCTGTTTGATTAACAATGAAAATCCCTTAAGAGTAACTTGGCCCTGGTTAGCCCTAGTTATGACCTAGGCTGAAATTCGGATGAAAGCAGATTTTTGAAATTTGACAATTTGGGTTCTGGGCTGTATTTTATTGTTTTTGGAATCAGATTTTGGAATCTTTTTTTTTTTTTCCAAAAGCCTATCTGTTATTAGATTTTTTCAAGAAAAAAGTAATGTTGAAAATCATATTTTTTTTTAAAATCTAAAAGCTTATATTTTATTAAAAAAATTTCAAGAAAAAATATTGTTGAAAAACATAGTTTTTTTTAATACATAAAAGCTTATAATTTTTAAAGTTTTTTCAAGAGGTCCTGGTGAATATCATAATACTAATGCGTGGAACATTGTCTATAATAATAAAAATATATTAAAATGAAAACTAAATTATATATAAAAAATAGAAATCACCTTTTTAACTTAATGCATGTTAAAAAAAAATCAAATATATATATACTTTATGAGAAAGTCTAGAAATAGGACGGGTGTAATAAGGATGTCACACCTGACCAATAAAAGAACTGACACCTCAAGTTTTACAATTTAGAAATAAAGAAACCGGCCACACCAAATCAATTTAGCTACTAGTCCACAACTCCTCTCTCCCTCCAACCCATTTCTCTCACTCTCCCTCTCTGTTATAGAGTCTGATACGGCACCCCATCGTCCTACCTCTCCCATTGCGATGCCGATGTAAATGGACAAAAGCCCGAAGGACTTGAACCCATCTCTCTCCCTCTTGATATTTTTCTATAAGCTTGTTTTCTCGCTCTTCAGCTTGTTAACTATGGCATCTGAAATTCTCAGCTTTGTTTCCATTTGAATCATCAAGTTCTTAATTTCTAACTGTTTACTTTCCAGTTCTGCTTCAATTTCTATTGCCTGATGTTGTGAATATCCCACGGAATTTTCATGTAATTCCAAATTCTGCTCTATAGTTCTAATATCATCTTCGAGTTCCACTATCATCAACTTCTTCTCTTCAACTTTGAAGGCGGCCAGAATCTCAGCTGCAGTAATCCTATCCCAAGCATCATGGACCAGATTAATCTCTTCCTGTTTCTCAGCAAGTTGCGAAGAAAAAGAGATTAATGAGCTATTAAACTTTTGTTCCGAGGACTTCATAAGCTGCATGAGATCATCTATTCTTTGGTTTTTATCTTCTTTGGGTTCGAGTCTGTCGGGCTTCCGTCCGTCCGCGTCGGCAGCGCAATGGGAGAGGAAGGACGATGGAGTGCTGTATCGGACTCTATAGCAGAGGGAGAGGGGGAGAGAGAGAGAGAGAGAGAGAGATGGGTTTAAGGGAGAGAGGAGTTGTAGACGAGTACCCAAATTGATTCAATGTGGCCGGTTTTTATTTTTCTAAATTGTAAAAGTTGAGGTGTCATTTTTTGATTGATTAGGTGTGATATCCCTATTGCACCCATCCGGCTCCTAGGCGCTCTCATCTAATTAATCCCTTAATCCATTTCCAATTTGCCTAAAACGAGAACAAGTTGAGGATTCAAGATCTCGATATTCAATCTCTATTAGTTCCTTTATCAAACTAAAAATAGAAAAAGAACAGTACCAATTTTAGTAAACCTCAAAATGTAACATTCAAAGCTGAACAATCACTCAAATTTGTTTGGTCTCTAGATTTGTCTCTAGTTTAGTAAATGCCTTTATTGGAGGCATTATTTGGTCTCTCAAATTTGTTTAAAAAAATTAAAAATTTGGTGCATTTAATCGACTTTAGTTAACTTGTAATGAATCACATTGTAAATTGTAAATTTCATGTCCTTTGGTTGAATGAAAAGAAACCTATTTCTCAAAAAAAAAAAAAAAATATTGAACAATCACCTGAATTATTTCTCATGCTCTAGATCTCCAACAGTTCACAATTCTTTTCTGAGTTACAGGAATTCTAACTTCTAACATTAATATTATGGCAAGATGGGAAAGTGAAATTACAAAAAGAAAAAAAGGAAAATGATTGTACAAAACTGACATTAATGTAGGTTATATAAGATGTGGGATTATTTCAAAATTCCCTTCAATGTGATTTTTTTTTGTTAGTCTCACATTAGAATTAAAGACAAGCAAACTTTTTAATAATTTATAAGTGAATGGATTTCAAAATGTATAAATTGGAATATAAGGGTAGACAAATAATAGTAGTATCACTTCACCTTCACATTGGCAACATGCGGCGTGCGCGACAGATAGACGCACGTAACACTTTTTAATTCAAACAAAATTATATATTTTTTCATCTTTTGCGATAGTTAATGTTAACTATCAATTATAGTTATTTCAAGCATTTCTGATAGAAAACGTTTTATTTAAATTAAATGAAACAATACAACTGTTGCTATTATATATGTTTGTTCTAAGATCAGTGTTAAGAATTTGTAATTTGCAAATTATATAAATAATGTTATATTCTGAAGACAAGCTTAGTAGATTGCAAAATTCAATTTCGTGAGTGGAAGGTAATATTATTTATCTAAAAAATATATTAATAATCGTCTCACTATTTATCATTTTTAATCTTTGTTTGCTATTTTTTTCTGACATGATATAAGTCTCGCACATAACCTTTCAAAAAGAGGAAAAATTTAAAATTCACAAAAAAAAAAAATCATTTTTTCAATTATGTGTATTTCGTACTATTTTTCAAAGAAAGTGCATGACTTACCCATCTCAAGTCTGTATCAAATATTAATTTTTTTCTCTCTAAAAATATACAATCCCTTAAAATCTAAATACATTTCCTTAAAACTCTCAAAACTCTCTGGTGGCCAATCAATTTATAATGACACCGATTTTTTCTTCCTTTTTTTTTTTTCCCTCAATGTTTGGGTATGGTACCTTTTGAATAATGAACCTTGTGTAATTGGAATATTTCACCACTTTTTGAGTTTGAATAAAAAAATTCACTTGCAAATAAACACGTGGCTATTATCATTTTTTTTATATAGATATGACCGTTTACTCTCTTGTTTTTAACACATCTAAAGATTAATTTTCTATATATTCGAATAGAACTATAAAATCTAATTATAAATACATATTTTATAATATTTAATGTTAGTTCACGCGTTATTTAGGATAGGCATGCATCTTGCTAGCTAACCGAATTCAACTCATTTCATTATTATAATTTTTTTAAATTTTTATATAAAATAAAAAATAATTTAATTTTTTTAATTTTAAAATTTTAAAATAATAACAACAAATATTATTATAATATTATCTTATTTAACTTTTAACTTTCATATCAACTCATTATCTAAACAACGCCTGATTCAATTAGACATTATAAAAATATTGTCTCAATCAGATATATAGCTATATATATTATGAGAAATGCTTATGAACCCGACAATTGAAACCTTAATTGGGTCCCCATTTTTTTTTTCATTTTTATTTTTTTAGTCTTTTTCAAATTATATTTATTTTATATGATTTTTTAACATATTAAAACATTTTAAAAAATATAAAAAAATCACAATATTATTTAAAAGCATAAACAAAAATTATGAAAAAAAAAACTTAGAAGAAATTTAAAATCAAGATCCAATCGGGTGCCAATGATCGAAGTAGCTAACAGCACCCATATATTATTGATTTTATTGACAAAGTTGATGTGACCATTTCTAAGGAAAAAAAGAAAAACTGCTGCAAAAAATAAACTGAAAAACACAGCTTTTTTCGTTGTAGAATAGAAACCGTCGGTAAATGCAGTGATTTTATTTTTTGGGAGTGTGCATCAGTACTACTGCATGGGTTGGCTGTAGTTGGGGAATAATTTTCTGTCTTTTTGGTTGGATGGTCAGTAATCTGATCAACATGATGTCTCTTCTGTTTGTCTTGATAGTCATGGAACTGAAGATCGAATTGTAGATGATGCAGCATGTGAAAACAGACGAAAAATGTCAATTGCAATTATAAGAAACATGGCCCATTTCCATTAATAACATTGTCATCTACTTCCAAGCTGATGACATAATTCTCCAGCTTGGACAGGATTAATACCAAAAATAGATCATCTTCATAATCAATTAATCACTTGCTATATTGAACGGACACAAATTTCTTTCTGCAATATTGCCATATACATCTAGCTTAATGCATGCCACACATACACGAGTCTCGATATGATCTGTCATAACAGAAGGAATTTTTTACAATTTAAAAATAAAAAATAAAAACTATAACGAGCAGTCAGTCATAAAATTAAAATTTATAAAAAGTAAATTCACAAATTAACATATATAATTTTCTTATGCTTTCTATCATATATATATATATATATATATATATATATATGTTAATTTGATCTATTTTATAATAAAATTAGTAGCTTTATAATCTAATATAATATATCAAATTACGTCAGTTAATTATAGATTTATTTTTGTAAAATATATTAGTTACTAAAGCATTTCTGTTTTATAGATCCTAATAATTTGAACACGACCTCAAGTAGAAAAGAGAGATCATAAACATATGAATTAAGCCCTAGCTACATATTAATAACACGTTTATTACTCATTTAATCATGTACTTAAAGGTCATAGTTATATTTAATGCACAAGGACCCACGCATTAATATATCTCTGATCTGAATTGTAGAAAATGCTTAAGTTACAAAATTATAAGATATATTCTGCATCGACAAATCCGATCTAATCATGCTTGCGTGTATTTGAGTAACTCATTAATATATACGTAGCACCACTCTTCATCATATAAATTATATATATATATATATACTTATATATCATATACACATCGATCGATGAAGCATGCTTCATGAATTGGTGGTTATCACTAGCTAATTAGATAACTATCATGTACTCATGTTATATATTTTTGTCAACATTATCGATATGGACATTTTATGACTTCTGGTGATGATTAAGTGGTTCCAAATTGAGGATCTTTGCGATTCACTTGTTTCTCTAAGTCTCCATAGTACGATCATGTCAAATAGCTATTATAGGGATAACCATTTTTTTATTTTTCCGTCTTGTTCTAATGATATTTTTGAATATTGGATTCATTGGGAAATTAGCCTCTAGGAATTTGTAGGAATTCTCAGAATCTCAGGCGTCCTATGATCCAATCACTTCCATTAATAGTACTACAAGTCTTTGTAATAAAATGAGTTTAGGGTTGAGGTTTTAAGGGTCAGGACTGATCAAAATGTTTTAGAATGAGACATCATTATTATAATATATATATATATATATATATAGATATTGTAAGCATACAAAAAAATAAATATTTATGATGAGTTATTTATTACAAAAAATATTATTTATGATAAAAATAATTATTTATGACAAAAATTAATATATTTATTTTTTTTTAAAATGATATTTTTGTAAAAAATAATCACCAGCAAATAAATAATTTTTTTGTGGTTATAATATTTTACTGTTTTACATTAAGAGATATCGGCGTTCTTCTTGATATCTGTCCTTTTCTCTGATCAGGGCACAAATAGGAAGAAATCAAAACCACAGACAAGCTGAAAAGTCAAAACGTACGAAAAAACTGGGCAAATTTATATATATATATATATATATATATATATATATTCTGTTTTTGAATCGAGGGCAATTTGATATATTTGATCTTTATCTTGCAAAACTAAATAAAAATAAATGAAAGCATGGAATAAATTATGATCGAAGGGGACAAGAGGTTGTCTTTGTCCTTAGCTGCTGGCTTGCCTGTAAGAATTTATGGTTTTTGGCAACCCTATTTTGAATATTGGAAGTCTGGAAGATCATGATCATATACCCTGCAAAACTTCCCGGCCACATTGTGTGTCCAGGGAATATATCCAAAATTTTTAAAATTCCTGCATAAGAAACCGATCGGTAAACTGTTAAAAGGATAAAAAAAATTAAATATATCTTCTCGTCCCCTTAGATTTTTTGGGCAAATGTTCATCATTTGGCATGGCATCAGAGTAGATCAAATCATCCTGACGATTAATTCATTAAGTCTTGTTTGGATTGGTGAGTGAGTTGAGTTCATCTCAACTTATTTTTATTTTATCATTATATTTTTTTAATTTTTTATATAAAATACAAATTTCAATACATTTTTTTTAAATTTTAATACACATTTTCAAATTTCAATTCAACTTTTTTAAATTTTAAAACAATAATAATATTAAAAAATAAACTAAACTCATTTCAACTTATCTCATACTCCAATCCAAACGAGACCTAAATATTCCACGTGACAGACCCATTTGATAGTAACAATTGGATCTAATTAATTTGTCCTTTCTATTTGTCATCCAAGTATGAAAAAATAGTTAAAAACATCCCCCTAGTGCATGATTAAAATTTTCTAGTACTTCTATCATTATTTCAGTTATATTCATCAAGATGAATCAAGTCGACATGATTATATATACAGCGATCCAACCCCATGGTAGCTCCTATAAAATTAAGAAAAAGGAAAAAAGAAAAAATCGTATTCAACCTGTAAACCGGCCGTGACATGCATGGGCACTAGAAAATTCTTTATCAGTAGTACAGAACAATCTGGAACCAAATCGATCGATTGTCATGATCTGTTTGGTGGTCCCCTGATGCATGATCAGCTTCATGCATCATGTAGAAAGTGATAAAATTCAAAAAACTTCAAGAAACTCGTGAAAAGACTTATCAGATATCTTGTTATAACTAAATAGTTACATTAATGTCTGTTTATACATATCTAACAAAGAATCGGAAAAAATGTAAAACTTACAACAAAACTGCGCCATTAGTTTGAAGCATTAAATTAAACTCAAGCTGATGATCATAAATAAAGCACGTAAAAAGTTATTAAAAAGATCAAGATTTCATCATCTTATTGTACGTTGATGATGATCATCATAATATAAGATTGTCAGTGAGAGGTGAAAAACTAGTGATAGGGGATTTTCATGATATACACTTGAGTAGTATTTACGACTCAACCTGATCATGAGTAGTAGCATTCTACACCTCCTTTTTTGGTTTTGTCTTTTTCTAAACTTGTTTTGCTTGGGTGACATGAAGTCACGTGAATAGCTTTCAGACCTCTGATCTTCTTGCCCTTTCTCTGATCCTTTATATAATAAAGGCCGTCACCACCCTTTGATCTGTCCCTTTTAGCTTTGTTATATATTCTTTAGCGCCCTATCCTACGTTGTCCATCTTGACTGGACAACAGCGCATCTCTCTCTCTCTAGATCTCTCTGATCTCCCTTATGACTCCAGCCTATTATCTGAACCCACGGCCATCTTCTCCATGCTCTCTTGTAGATCAAAGAGAAGATCAACATGATAACTTAATTAAACTCTCTATCTCAACACATATTCAAGCTTCATCTTCTCCCTCAACATCATGTCCTCATGCTTTCTTTAACAGGACCAAAGATGAAGTACTAGGGAGTGTATTTGAAGATCACTCACAAGAACATGATGATGAAAAGGCAAGCGTGTTAACTTATTTTTGATTTAGAATTCTGCTTTGAATTTATCTTTTGGTCATCTTATTCCTTTGATAATTTTTATTTATCCTTTTATCAAAAAGTCCAGGCGCCAGTGCTAGTTAATTAGAGTACCTACATGCATGCTACTGTGGAGCTCTAAATTTATTTCCTAAGGATATCATATGATTCCCCCCCCCCCCCCCCCAACCCAAAAAAAAAAAAACTGGGTTGGGTTAATTTGTTTTCCCAGTTAATTACTTTCGATCCAATTTATTGGATCTTTTGTACTTATCATGAGGACCTTGATTATCTTACTGCAGATCATAGAGTTCATGAGTATTCTCTGATCTGATTTCTTGGTAATATATTTCTAGGCCATGAGCTGAAGATTTCTTGATCTTCAATTTGTTATTAAATTATCTAATTTTGATCTCGTTGATCATAGGCTGATCATGATAAGCCCATATTGTTGCATGCTTAGTGTAATAATGAAGCATATTTGTTTTCTTCATTTCAGGAATCTATGGAGGAAGATAGTAACCTTAATCCTCATAAATTATCCATATGCCAAAGGGAGGAATATGGAGATCCAAGTAAAGATACTGCTAATGATGGACCTTTACAGTACTCATATATGTCCCCAAAGATGAGGTGGAAGCAAAAAGTGATGAACCCAAATTGCCCGGCTACAAATAATAAGCCACTAAGAATTATTAAGAAGTTGCAAAATAATCTGCAGAATGGTGATCATTCTGATCAATTCAGCTCCCCCAATTGCAGCAGCAACAGTACTTCCAACGCTAGGGTTTGCTCCGACTGTAACACCACCACTACCCCTCTTTGGAGGAGTGGCCCTCAAGGTCCTAAGGTTATTTCATTTCCTCCGTTTAAATTCAAAAAATAGCACTGATATTGAATGCTCTTGATCTTCATCCTAATACTTCTCATAATTTCAAGCCACACTTAGGCTTCGTTTGGATGTTTGGATCTTCATGAACGAGCTCAGCTAATCTCAGTTGGGTTCTCAACTCCACCTTTTATATGTGAAATCTATAATTTTTTTTACTTTCTATAAATACATATAAACTTATCTTAACAACTTGACGCATCTAAACTCATTTTCGATAAGTCTCATAAAACTCATTTTATCATTTCAACTGATTATTATTATTTATAAAGAACTAAACTCATCTCAACTCAGTTGATCATAAACATCCAAACGGTCTGGCCTTGGTGATCTTCTTACACATTTCAAGTGAATGCACGCCATATATTTATGTGATTGATATTATAAGAAGCCACTTGAAATATGACATTCATCATATGTGGCTGAGGATGACAAGTTTTTGAAGGAGAGTAGCCTGTCTTGTTATATATATTTGAGTTACTTTCTTAGGACCCAGCTTGTTTGTTGATGCAGTCACTTTGCAATGCCTGTGGCATTCGGCAGAGGAAGGCCAGACGAGCCATGGCAGAAGCTGCAGCAGCTGCTGCAAATGGCATGGGAGTTGCTCCAGATATCTCATCGAAGAAGAAGAAGAAGAAGATCATGAATAAGTTGCACAACAAGGAAAAGAAATCGGGTACAAAAAACCTGAGTGCTGCACAATACAAGAAGAATAAGTATTGCAAATTCAAGTGCCCCTCTCACAGTGAGATGATGAGCGTGAGGAAGCAGCTTTATTTCAAGGATTTCGTTCTAAGTTTGAGAAGCAGTTCAGCTCTTGGACGAGTGTTTCCACAGGACGAGGCAGAAGCAGCGATCTTGCTAATGGAACTATCTTGTGGCGCCCTTGTTCACACTTAAATTATAGCTTTTTTCCATTATTTTTTTCTTGATCTTTGATCATAAGGAAGTTTATTAATATAATCTGTTCTTATGTGCGTGCATGTATGAAGAGATCATCGTTATCCTCTAGAGCCTTTTGTTAACCAAAAATGTCGGTTTGCTCTTATATAAATGGTTATCAACAAAATCAGAAGAATAAAATTGAAGTTAAAATCTAGAGTTTTTCAAAGTTACATTCCTAGTTGTTTGGAAATTGGATTGATCTAAAATTTTATTATCTCTAATCATATTCCTTAGTTCTTCGGTATCCGTAGAATTGGGATTTCATCATATAAGGAAGCGGATAGGGGGCTGTACTGTAAACCTTCAGACGTTTCATTCAGAGATTTTGCAGAAAAAAGAAGATGGCGAAATGCCATGGGATTCCCAGCTCATGTGAAGAACTCGGTACGTACAGTTGGGTGGTCCATATAAAATTTAGGACTAATCTATATCAATTCTGATTGAATGGACTGGGGAGTACGATATTCTCTTATGAATGATGCATAATATTTAGAATGTTTTTGTTGAGATATAAAATAAATTATAAAATCTAACTGATCTAGTTTTGATTATCAGATTAAGTTTTTAGGATAAGTGTTTGTGATTTTGTCTGGTATCAAAATAGATAGATTGAATTCATATCCTGACTAATTTACATTATCAATCTTATTTAATTAAATATTTCAGACTATCATTGGTGTTTGAGATTTTGCAACCAATATTAGAATTTAAAAGCATGCAATCGTCCATGCACGGCCTATGTGTAATTTATTTTATTAATGCTGTGTAGACATGCATTATAAGAAAATTAGACTTTTGTGATCAATTATTTATGATCAAAAAATGATTTCCGATTCATTTTAGATAAAAATAGTCAATTTCTGATTCATTTTAGATAAAAATAGTCAATTTTTTTAAAAAATAATTGGTCACAAAGTATAAACAATTTTTTTATAGTGACATAGATGATAGAATAACTCAAACGTACAGAAAATTAAAAACTAAGACAAAACAAATTAAGAACCTCATGATTTTGTCGGACAAATCTTATGTACTTTAAACTTTTAAATATATGTTGAATTAAACCCTAAATTATTAAGAATGCAACATTAATCGAATATCCTTAATTAATTATCTGTATATATATCAGTAAGATTGTGGCATGAGACGATTGTAATTCATGGCTTAGAGGTTCTCAAAAGTGCCGTTTTAACCCCATTTTGTTGTAGTGTCCCTTTTGCAATCTAAATTTCAATTTTTTTTTTGTAGTTAATTTACTCATTGTCTTCATTTGTATTATGCTTTGGCTTAGATCTGTAGATCGGCAATGCTTATACACTCAAGACTAGTGATCAGGCCATCTATCGAATGACGTTCTTATAACCGAACTCATAATTTTTTTCCCAAATATTTTTCTAAGCCTTCTAAACATTTAAAAAAAAATCACATATTCATTAAATTAAAACGCTATCTTAACTATTAAGTAAATAATAATAATGATAATAATAATGATAATGATAAATAAAAAAACAATTTGGTACAAAATATTGGTGATGTTAAGTCTAAGGTGTCAAACCTTTAATCATGCGTATTATCTCTGTCTAATATGTCTAATATGCATCCAATAGCATGAATACAGGCCTGGAGGATCTCGGTGGTTCAAGTTACACAGATAAAGGGGCATTCTTGTCATTGCATAAAGGGATAATATGGTCTTTTTGCAAGGAAGATATTATCTACCCTAATGCCGGAATTTATTTTAGGCCATTGCATGGCCACGTGTCATTATCTCTTGATGTATACGTGTTTGTAATAATTATCAGATTAGGGTTACACTTTCATTTCCTGCCTTTTAGAGATTGAGAGAGGGAGAGCTGCTGATATTCACTCTTCGTGAACTAGGGTTTCTGAAAGGGAGAGAAAGAGCAAATGAGGGTTGGTTTTCTTGTTATCCAACTAGTGTGATCTGTGTAATGACTATAACTTTGGATGATTCTTCAATAAGACTGATCTCTGAGGCTGTTAACGTCGTAGATGTAAACTATTAGGGTCGAACCACGTAATCCTGTGTGTTCTCTTTAATTTCCTTTACTACTTTCTATATTATGTTGTCTATTTTATAGTTCTTTAATTTCTTACATTTGTATTTGCAAAATCTGTGTTGATATTTGAAAACCCTAATTTTCAAGAACTTAAAACTGAGTGGGTTTACAGGTTGTAAAGAAGAGAAACTCGTGTTTGTAAGATTTACAACTGGTCTCAAGATATTTAGGTTTGATGGGAATCACGAAATTTGATGTTGAAAAATTCACGGGTGACAATGATTTTGGGCTCTGGAGAATACAAATGAGAGCACTGCTAGCCTAACAAGACTTGTAGGATGCCATCATTGGTGAGAAAAAGAAGAGTGCCTCCTCTTTTAAGGCAGGAAATGAGGAAGTCCCAAAGGACATTCTCCAAAAGGCTTATAGTGCAGTCATCATTTCTCTTGGGGATAAAGTCCTGAGAGAGGATGGCAAATGAGGACATGACTGCTGATATTTGGTTAAAACTAGAGAATCTTTATATGACAAAATCATTAGTCAATAGATTGTATAAGAAAACCATGCTTTATACATTCAAAATGACCCCTGGGCAATCTATAGGTGAACATCTTGATAGTTTTAACAAGATTATATTAGACCTAGCTAATATAGAAATCAAAATTGATAATGAGGACTAGGCCATTCTATTGTTGAGTTCTTTAGACTCTTCTTACCTCAGCTTAAAGAAAACAATGATGTATGGTAGAAATACCTTAACCCTAGATGATGTACAATTTGTACTTCATACTAGGGAATTACAGAATAGCAATGATACAAAACAAGAACATGATGAAGGCTTGATAGTAAGGGGTAGAACAAAAAATAGAGGCAAAAGGGTAAGTTTGAGAATAAAAGGAATAGGCCTAAGTCTAAGAGAAAATAATTGAAATGCTTCTTGTGTCATAAGGAATGACATTTCAAGAAGGACTATCCTGACAGAAAAACAAATCTTGGGCATAAAATCAAGGAAGAAGGGGATACCTCCATAGTCTTAGAGTGATATGAGAGTATTGAAGTCCTGAATGCGGCTGAAGTAGATTCAGGGAAGAAGTTGATCCTAAACTCTGGTTGTTCTTTCCACATGTGTTCAATTAGGTACTGGTTTGAGACTTTTTCAGAACTACAAGGAGGCCATGTAATCTTAAGTAATAACAAGTCATGTAAGATCAGGGGGATAGGGTCTATAAGACTTAAACTTCATGATGGTATGAAGAGACTGTTAAAGGAAGTAAGGTATCTACCTAAACTTAAGAGAAACTTAATTTCTCTAGGCATGCTAGACCTTTCAGATTGTACTTTTAAGTCTCGAGCAAGGGAATTTAGGGTTACAAATAGCTCTCTTACAGTAATGAAAGGGTTAATAAAAAATGATCTGTATACCTTAATTGGGAACACCATTGTGGGGGAAGCATTATCTGTACAGAATGTATTAGATGATAAATCTGTGCTCTGGCACAGAAGACTAGGGCATGTTAATAAAAATGGTCTTTTAGAACTTGAGAAACAGGGGTTGTTAAATTATTCAAAACCTGGATAAGTTGCCTTTCTATGAAGACTGCATTTATGGAAAGGCAAAGAGTGTTAGTTTTAAAAGGGCAACCCATGTGACAAAACAAACCCTAAATTATGTACGTTCTGACCTGTGGGGACCTGCTAGAGTAGTCTCTCATGGTGGAGGGAGTTATTTCCTTTCTATCAGGTAGGCAACTAAAGATTTTGAAAACTGACAATGGCTTAGAACTTCTTTCAAATGAGTTTAATAGTTTCTATAATAAAGAAATAATTATTAGGCATAAAACTGTTAGGGAGACTGCACAACAAAATAGCCTAGCTGAAAGAATGAATATGACCATTTTGAAAAGGGTAAAGTGCATGTTATCAAATGCTGGTCTACCTAAAACTTTTTGGACAAAAGCCGTTACCATAGTAATGCATTTAATTAATACCTCTTCTATCATAATTAATACCACAGAATGAATATGGATTGGGAAACCTCTCAATTATGATTACTTATGGCTTTTTTGTTGTGTTGCCTATGCACACTTCAAAACTAACAAATTAGAACGTAGGACCCTCAAGTGTATTTTTGTTGGGTATCTTGAAGGGGTGAAAGGGTACAAATTATGGGTAGATGAACCTCGTAGGTAGAAATACATAATTAGTAGGGATGTAGTCTTTAATGAGTCCCAAATGGCCAGGGTACAAAAATTAGACTCAGAACATGTTCAAGACAAATCTTTTAAGAGGTGTACAGATTGAGGTGGAGCCAAACACCTCACTTGAATACCAACCTGACCAAGTCAGAAAATCCAATGAGTCAAACTTAGAGAACTTGGATCAAAGTGGAGCTAACTCTTATAATTTAGTGAGAAACAAGAAAATGAGAGTGATCAAACCACCTCAAAGATATGGTCAAGCTGATCTTAATGCATTTGCCTTAACTGTTACAAATGAGATAGTTTATCAAGAATCTAGGACTTATAAAGGCTATAAATAGTAAGGAAGCATCCAAATGGATATTTGTCATGTATAAGGAAATGAAGTCTCTTAATAAGAACAAAACCTAGGAATTAGTCACTAGACCTGCAAGTGTTAAACTGGTTGGATCTAAGTGGATTTATAAAAAGAAAGAAGGCATACTAGAGGCAGAGGACACTAAGTACAAAACTAGACTAGTAACAAATGGCTTTACACAAAGGGAATGTATAGATTATAATGAAAGTTTTTCTCTTGTTGTAAAACATAGTTCTATTAGACTTTTGCTATCTTTCACTGCTTTTAAGGACCTGCATTTAGAACAATTAAATGTCAAAACTACTTTTCTATATAGGGAATTGGAAGAGGAAATTTACATGCAACCCTTTGAGGGTTTTATAAATGAATCCAATTCTGAACAAGTATGTTTGCTTAAAAAATCTCTATATGATTTAAAACAGTCACTTAGATAGTGATATAGGAGATTTGACACATACATGCTAGAAAATGGTTTTAATAGGAGCTGTTATGATAGTTGTATTTATTACAGGCATGTTGATAAAATTGTTATATATTTGTTACTGTATGTAGATGATATGTTGGGTGCTTGTAAGGATTCAATTTTAATTAAACAAGTTAAATGCATGTTAAAAGTAGAGTTTGAAATGAAAGAATTAGGCTCTACTAGTAAAATTTTGGGAATGGAAATAATAAGGGATAGACAAAATAGAACACTATTTTTGTCTCAGAAAACTTCTATTTGTAAAATTCTCAAATGATTTGGTATAGATCATATTAAACCTGATACTATACCCTTGGGACAACTGTTTAAATTGTCTGTAACTCAAACCTCTGTTACTGAATCAAATATTGGTTTTATGAGTAAAATTTCTTATGCTAGCATGGTAGATAATCTAATGTATGCCATGGTTTATACCAGACTTGATTTCACATATGCTGTCAGTGTAGTTAGCAGGTTTATAGGAAAACCTAGAAAGCCCTTTTGGCAGGCCATTAAATAGGTACTGAGATATCTAAATGGTTCTGCTAGTTTAGGATTGTTTTATGGGTTAAATGTGGAAAAAGGAGTATGAATTGGAAAGGTTTGTGGACTCTGATTATGCAGGGAATGTAAACACAAGGAAATTCTTGACAAGATATGTATTTACAGCTTTTGGGGGACAATTAGTTGGAAATCAAATTTACAATTTGTTGTAGCTAATGCGAATATATAGCTGTGGCTGAGAAAATAAAAGAGGTCATATGGTTAAAGGGAATAGTAAAAGAGCTGAGTATTTTTAATAGTGATATCACTCTCTATTGTGATAACTAAAACACTTTACACTTAACCAAGAATCAGATTTACCATGAAAGGTCCAAACATATAAATATTAGTCTACATTTTATAAGAGATGTTATAAAGTCTAAGGTGATTAGTGTGGAAAAGATTCTCACTAAAGATAATCGTTCAGATATGATGACTAAGCCTCTCCCATCATCTAAGTTCAAACATTGTCTAAACTTAATAAGTATGGAATCTGGTTTAGGTCTCTAATAGAGGGATGTTGCGGGAACGACCAAAATGAGAGTTAAAAAACTCGACAAATTAAAATTTGTCAAGATGGATAATTGTTAAGTCTAAGGTGTCAAACCTTTAATTATGCGCATTATCTATTTGTCTAACATGTTTAATATGCGGCCAATAGCATGAAGACACCTGGAGGATCTCGGTGGTTCAAGTTACATAGATAAAGAGACATTCTTGTCATTACATAAAGGGACAATATGGTCTTTTTGCATGGAAGATATTATCTACCCTAATGCTGGAATTGATTTTAGACCATTGGATGGCCACGTGTCATTATCTCTTGATGTATATATATCTGTCGTAATTCTTAGATTAGGGACATTACACTTTCATTTCCTACGTTTTAGAGATTGAGAGAGGGAGAGTTGTCGATATTCACTCATCATGAACTAGGGTTTTTTAGAGGGAGAAAAAGAGCAAGTGAGGGCTTGTTTTCTTGTTTTCCAACTAGTGCGATCTGTGTAATGATTCTGACTTTGGATGATTATTCAATAAGATCAATCTTTGAAGCTGTTTCTGTCGTAGATGTAAATCATTAGGATCGAACCACGTAATCTTGTATGTTCTCTCTAATTTCCTTTACTGCTTTCTATATTTTGTTGTCTATTTTATTGTTTTTTAATTTATTGCATTTGTATTTGTGAAATCTGTGTTGATATTTAAAAATATTAATTTTCAACAACTTAAAACTGAGAGGGTTTACGGATTGTAAAGAAGAGAAACTCGCATTTTTAAGATATACAGGTGATGTACGTATCTTCAACAGAAGTAGAGTTCGATATATATATATATTAATTACACAATTCTTTTCTGCAGTTAATTATGGAACAGTACTCGTCCATGAATTCATTATTAATTGTTGATTAATTTGTTTATATTTGTATACTTCTTGTTTCCATTTTGAGCTTTTAAGCTACGTACAAACTTCACAAGAATATATATATATATATATATATATATATATAGTATAATCACATAATACTTTACAATCCTAAAATGGGGAGAATTGGGATCTTATATTGCAATATATATTACCTTGACAATCTGACGAAGAACTGATGGATTAGAAATTAATCGATAAAAATAATAGGCTAATAGCACTTCTAAAGTCTTTGATTAGAGAATGAGAAGATGTTTAATTAGCGGGTTAGTCTACGTATAGTCTCTGGATGGGGCTGCTCTTACAAGCTTATACAATTATATTTAAAAATAAATAAAAATTACAATAATATCTTTTTCAAAATGATATTTTTTTCCTTTTGCTCACATACATCAATGAGTCTGTAAATACAGTCTCTCACTCAAAATTGTAAATAAAATTTCTATTAATTAACTACTTCGATCATGTCTTAAATCTTGCATTGCAGCAAATAAGCAATTTTTTTGTCGTGCATTCACCAGTAATTACACTTGTTTTGGCAAATTTATATAATAGGTTTGAATAATAAAATCGAATAATAAAATATAAAATGAAGACCAACATTTCTAAAATAAAAACTAACAAAAATTATTTGTCAAAATGGCCTCCCAGCTGCTACTCATCTCGATCTCTTGCAAGAAGTTTCATTGAAAATAGTATCATTAATCCAAAAGGCATTGATCTCAATATTGGCTCCATATATACAAGAAATTAGAAGCTTTTCTCTTACAAATTAAATCCTATCATATTAATTATATAGAGAATATATAGAGATCGAGAGAATTGTTATAAACATAAATTAGATATTACTTAAGATGACTATTATGGCCATAAAAAGATTAAACAAAAACAATTTTATAAATTGATCATGTGTCTTCATATAATCTATTAAATCTATTTTATAATAAAAGTAATTTTATAATCTAATGAACCACATGTTATCACTTTAGTTGGTGGAATTATTTTTGTGTAATTCATTTATATCTAAAGTATTTCTTATTACATAAAAGTAAACACATGATAAATTGTTTTGGTAATTTTATGGAGTCTGTTAGATATACTTTACAATAAAAAATTTTTTATAATCTAATATACCATATCAATATATAAGTTTATTTTTTATATAATTATTTTTGTACCTAAAGTATTTTTCATATATATATATATATATATATATATTATGGACCATGCTAGCGGGCCGCCCAACATTTACTGGTAGGCATATCGCCAGTTCAATAATAAAAAAAATTTCTTATTTTATTTTAAATATTTTTTTAGCATATATCCTTCATCATTAAATAAATAATACACAATTTTATTAATAATCACTTTCTTAATTATTATATAAAAAAATTAAAAAATAAAATAAAATGTATGAGTGGTGAGATTGAGAGGACAAATCATAAGGACATCTAGTATTTTCCATATTATGTATATGTAGGTATATCATACTGTCTAGTATTTGCCAGTAAAGAATTATTTGACTGGATCGAAAGCCAGTGTGCATGCCACTAGTTTTCCTCTCAACTCCAACTGGGGGTAAGAAGCTACCATCATCCAGAGTAAAGTGACAGTCAGAAACAGATCATGATGGGCAGAAAACATGCATCGAAATTTCCAACCCAAACTTGGTCTAGGTGTTGCCATGTTTGTATTCAGGAAAAAGCAATCTTGGCTAATGAGATCTGTCTTTTGTGTTTTAGTATTGTTATTTTCTCCGCCTCATCACGTAATCGGCCTGTCTTCCATTTTAGATTGAATAATCATAGTTTTCTTACCATTTTATAATCTTTCTACTATTTTTTTTTAATTTTATTTATTTTTTTTAATTTTCTTTTTTTTAGTGATTAAAAAAGTAATTATTAGAAAAAAAAATTATTTTAAAATTTTTTATATTAAAAAAGTAGTTAAAAATAATAATAAAAGAACAAATACACTAATATTGATAAAAAGAAAAATAGTAAGCAAATGATAGGTGATTTGTTTTCTACAATGCAGCTTTTGTCTTCTTCTTTTTTTCCCTATGTTTTTATTGTTTGGGGAGAAATGATTTGTATAGTTTTATAGAGTATAAGTTTTATAAAATTGTATAAACAAAATTATTTTAATATTTATTCGTAATTGTACTGTCCCCGGTCTTAGACTACAGTGATAGGGCCCCACCCAACAAAACTTATTAGAGGTCATCCATTTCTTTCTTTTATTAATAGTTAGGTACAATTTAGAGTCAGTTTAAATATTTATATGAGAAATGATAGACTTATAATAAATTTATAATTATTTTATTTAATTTTTTAATTTACTTAGTGATTAAGAATATAAATATTAATAAAATTATATTTTTTTTTAATAATTAAGAATATTAAAAAAATACTGAAAATAAAATGGTAAAAAAATAAAAAAATATAATAACACTACAAATGGTAAAAAAGTAGTAACATCATGTACATGTATCATCGCCCTATTTATATATGTCAATATGTTTGTGAATCACAGTAAAATAATTTGAGTTAGATATTTTATTAGATTTTAAAAAATAAAAAGAAAAAAAATATTTTAATATAATTGTTGTCTTAAAATTTAAAAAGTAGTATTCTTTTTTATATTTTATATGAGAGTTTAAAAAAATTATAATAATTAAATAAAAAAGTTAGAATTTGAAATTATTTTGTATTTTAGTAGCATTTGGTAAGGAAAAATATCAGAATATTTAAGAATAGATGTTTTGCCAAACGGATCTTTAAAGTGAATAACCTCTTATATTTTTTTAAAACAATATTTTATAAAAACCAATTCTAGAGGAAGTGAGTTTTGTATAAAAAAAATTCTTTCATTTTTAATCTTATTTTTAATTCTTTTAAAAATATCAACAAAACTCATTAAATTTATAAAAATAATATTAAATATTAGAAAAAAATTATTAAAATTAAAACTGATTCCTCATCAATTCTCTAAACCGACTCTTCTATAAAATTATTATTTTATAAATAAAACCTAAATTGAGAAATGCTTCAGATCGGTTGAGTTTTTAACAGGGGAAGAATAGACCTCTATACAGACATCAACATGCAGAAAAAAAAAAAAAAAAAAAACAAATAAACTATTTCCTCTCCTTATTTCTCTTCCCTCCTCTCCACCCCCCATCTGCGTTCAAATAGATAGACACATCTGTGTTCAATTGACAGACCCATATGCGTTCAACTCCCATCTCCTTCTTGAGCCATCTAGAAGGGTCTCTCTTTGGAGCTATTTAGATGAAGCCCTATATCAGATGGATCATTTCTTGATCAGATCCTAACAATTTGTTGGACAAGATTGGACTTTGCAAGCGTGAACTGAAGCTAGCAGTTTTTTTAATCCTAAAAGAAAAGAACCTAACCGACCACCATGTTTGCAAAGCGAAAGAAATTATTAGTCGCGCAGAAAAAGGCAACAAAATCACATCTTGTACTGGCAACAATCACCGAACAAGTACAAACTTCTACTGGCTTTGATGGCCGGGGAAGAAAGTGGTATACATCTGTTGGCAATAGTGAAATTAGGAGATGGGGGGACGACCATGAGCTGGCTCTTGGACTTCCCAACAATCGGCGGACCTTGTTTACGCAGATGGGGGGTTGGGTGGGGTGGGGGAGAGAAATAAGAAGAGGTCGGAGAGGATGAGGCTTTCGCGCCGGAAAAAGTGACCGGTGTGTGCTTATGTGGAAGAGGGAGGAGGAGGACTTTGATGAGGTTTCGAGGGAGATGAAAGGTTCAAGAGAAATGGATGAAGGTTTCAGTGTAGATCGATACGCAACACATCAATCGAAAGAGCTACATGGCAGGTTCTAATTGGAGGACTGTTATTGGGTATTCTACTGCCGACAGGTTATTAGATTTTATCTTTATAAACTAACTGAAGATTGAAAAGTTAATAGCTGGGGAAAAGCTTACACGTGTAATTACGATCTACACAGCAAACTATTAAAATAATAAATTTAAAGAGAAGTGATACATATATAATATTTTTACAATGTTTATAAAATATATATTACAAAATACAGATAATTTTGTAAATTATCTTATAAAATTAATCTCGCTTTATAAACTTACTCTTATTTTAAAATATATATTATATAAAATATTGTGAGTTTATCATTTATCGAATTTAAATATCAATTATCACTTTTTAAAAACTAATATATATATATATAGTCACAATTATGACGTATATCCTTTTCTTTTGTTAATTTAAACTATTAGATCCAAATTCCAATCCGATGTGTAAATTACAAAAAGTAATAATAATTTGAAAAAGTGTGGATGAATAATCTGAACAGTTTTTATAATTAAATTAAAAGGAAAAATAGCCCAAAAAAATGGTGAATAATGAGAATAATAGAAACACCAATTGCCTTCGGTTGCGTGATAAAACTGAAAAGAAAGTGGGTGAAAGAACTAAAAGATAAAGTTCAAAACAGAAATGATTTTATTTTATTTATTATTATAATTTCTTCAAATTTTTATATAAAATATAAAAAATAATTTAATTTTTTAAATTTTAAAATTAAAAAAATATTTTATTTAGTTTTTAATTTTTATCGAAATTATCTTATGTCACTATTTAAACGAGGCCAAAATCAATTGGACAGCTAAGCCACAAGGATCTCATCTTCCTCGTTATGTAATATGTACACCCATCATAAATCTATTCTCCATCCATTCCCAAAAGGTACCTCACTATTTTATTTTATTTTATTTTATTTTTATACTAATAAAACATATTTTCTACTCTCTATCCGAGGTTCATGTCTAACAACCTTTTTTTTTTAAGATCAATAGTCAATTGATGATGGTAGAAATTTGTTTTCAATACTTTAGTTTGTTCATCGATTGTAATTAGTATTCATAATATAACTTTTTGAGTTTTTTGTATTATTAAACTAATATGCTTAGGTGTTGCTTGTATATGTCTTGTATAATTGGTCTTTAGTCTATTTTTATGATTAATAAAATACTATTTATGAAAAAAAAAAATCCAACCTCCATCCTCTCCATCCATGTTAGAACTTAGAAATACACAACAGTAATTCTATTTTTTGTATTAATAATATGGAATTAAATAAATAGATCATTTAAATGAATTATCTTTTATATTATCTATTGAGATTGAGGTTTAAACGAAATACAATCTATGTACTTTAAGTTTTTTTTAATAGAAATTGATATTTGACTCCATGAATTTATCTCTTCAAAATTATTTTTTAATAGTTAAAGAAGTGACTATTAATAAAATGATATATTATTATTATTATTATTATTAAATACGAGTTCCCTAGAACAGTTTAAGGGAGTAAACTCATGAGGTTGGATAACATTGTTTTTTTATTGACTAATATAGAACACAATGTGTGGATGGATGTGCCTAAAATTTGTAATGATATTTAAACGGAAAAATACATCATAGGACCAAGGTTACATTATGAATAAAATAAAATATAAATAAATAAAAACCTAACTTAGTTTCGAATTTTTTTTTTTTTTTTTTTTTAAGATATAAGTAAATATTTATAAAAAAATATATATATATCTCATGGTATTTCCGTAATTGAAAATTTTGTTTTTGGGACAGAGCAATGGAGGGAATTGGTGAGCGGTTAATTTAAGTCTTTGGAGTGGAGGTAGCTTGACGAAGAAGGGTGCGCAGGTTAAGCGAATCTGCTTTCTTCGTCGTGGGCGCAGGTTAAGCCAGTAGAGGGGAAGAAAGACTGAGAGGGGAGAGAGAGAATTTGGGTTTTCTTCGATGATCTATGTCGAAAATGAAGCATCTGCTGAGAAAGCTTCACATCGGTGGTGGACTCAATGAGCACCACAGATTGGGCGAGACCCGACCCTCAACGAGCCTGATTCCCAGTCCGGGTCCCAGTCCGAACACGCTCGCTTCGCCTTCGTTGGCCTCTGGGTCCGCCACAATGGGGAGAATCGATGCCGATGTGTCGGTGGTCGATCGGGTGGTTGAGGATGGCGGCGGCGGCGGTGATGGGTACGGGGACTTCTATCTCTTGGAGGAGGAGTTTCAGATGCAGTTGGCCCTCGCAATTAGCGCGTCGGATCCCGATGGGCGTGAGGACCCCGAGACTGCTCAGATCGATGCCGCCAAGCGGATTAGCCTCGGATGCTCCGCTCCCGTCTCCGACAGCCAAGCACTCGTCAAATTCCTATCGCTTCGGTATTGGGTAGGCTTTAAATTCCGATTTTCAAAACTCCCCGGTTTCGTCGTTCATGTTGTTTTGTGTGTGAATTTGAGCGAATTATACCTGTTTTTGTTTTTTTTGGACCCTGTTCTTCTCGTTTTGGGTGATATCTATTCGCGTTTATATCCTCGGCATTTGTCAAAACGCCTTTTAGGTGTATTCCTTTGGTGCATTAGTGTTGAACTGATAGTTTGAGAGTTCTGGATGATTTGTTTGACGTTAATAGATCATTTTTATTTCTTATTTCCTGTATTTCGATATGATATTGAACACCGGTTATATAGTCTCTCTTTATTTCATTTTGGATTGTTACTCTAAATCGTTGGTTGAATAATGATGGTGAGGGTTGCTAAAAGAATTGTGAGAAAATATATAGAAATTTCTTATGGGATGGGAATGGGGAGGGAAAAAAAATTGCATCTGGTAAGTTGGAACAAAATTTGTGCCCCGGTGTCTTGTGGGGGTTTAGGCATAAGAAACACAAAGATTTTTAATAAGGCTCTCCTTGGGAAGTGGCTTTGGAGGTACATCTTTGAGAGTAATGCTCTATGGAGGCAAATTGTGGTTGCCATTTATGGAAGGATGTTAAGAAGGCTTTGGGGAATTGGTATTCTCATGAAGTTAAAGGGGCTTTTGGAGTGAGCTTAGGGAAATCCATTCAGTTAGGATGGGGGGATTTTGTCAATAATACTAAATTTTATGTGGGGAAAGGGAGTAACATTTATTTTTGGCATGATGCATGGTGTGGGTATTCAGCTCTCAAGTCTCTTTATCCTAATCTTTTCGGAATTGTTAAATTAAAAGGGGCTGCTATAGCTGATTATTTCCAGATTTCTAATGATCGGTTGCTTTGGAATGTGGGATTCAGTAGAGATTTACAAGATTGGGAATGTAATGAAGCTGCTGATTTTTATGCAAGATTATATGATTTGAAGATAGACCATGGTAAGGAGGATAGATTGCTGTGGCTGCCTGAACCTAATACCAGATTTTCTGTGAAGTCATATTACAAAGCATTAAACTGTCATGGAGATTCTGAATTTCCCTGGAAGTTCATCTGGAAATTGAAAATTTCTAGCATGGTTGCTTTCTTCTGCTGGTTGGTCTCTCTTGAGAAGATTTTGACTACAGATAATTTGAGGAAAAGAGGATCATTTGTCATTCTGGTGCTACATACGCAAAAAGGATGGCAAGTCTGTAAATCACCTTTTTATGCATTGTGAAGTGCTGACAGCTTTGTGGAATGAAATTTTTCATAAGGCTGGTACTGTTTGGGTAATGCCATTGCATGTGGTGGATTTTTTGGCAAGTTGGAATGGTTCTATAGGTAGGGGAGGCAATGCAGATTTCAGGAGGGTGGTGCCTTTGTGTTTGTTTTGGTGTATATGGTTAGAAAGAAATGGGAGATGTTTTGAAGACTGAGAACGAACCTTTGGGGATTTCAGGGATTTTTTCTTTAAAACTCTAGTTTTTGGGTGCAAACCTTGTAAGGGATGGGGATTCTTGTAATGTTTTGCTTTAGTTTTGTCTTTATTTAGATTGTATCTAGGTATTCTCCCTTGTAAACTTCCTGTGTGCTTGGTTATACCTTTTTACATGGAATAAAATTTCTTATTACCTATAAAAAATATAATGATGGGGAATGGTATTTGGATATGATATTCTGCAGCAGTTGTCTAGTATTTTTTCATTTTGTATTGTTCCTTACTGACTGTTTTTCTTCCCCCTTCCCCTCCCCCTCATGGGGGTGCCCTTGTTCTTGCACATGTATAGGCTTAGGAAGAATAATTACTGGGTCACATCATTTGCTAATTGTCCATGCCAATACAACTGGTTGTGGACGTGAGGGGAGTTAGTTTTGTGATCAGGAAGGGCAGTTTGATTTGTTTGAATTGTGTTGCTACATTCAGGCTATGGTAATGATTGATTTCAATTGACATTTAAAATTCTTTTGCGCATTATGGTGTCTGGAGCCACATATTAATTGGTTGATTTCATATTACCCATAAAGTTTTTTTCTTTTGCTTATGGAGATGTTTATTTACTTTTTAGCACTGGTTATTCTTTTGTTCATTAGCTATTCCCATGTTCTGGTTGTCCTATATGCTATGCCTTATCTGGATCTAGTTTCTCCAGTATTTTTTTTATTTATTGGAAAAAGAAATTTATTAAACCGAGTAATTAGGCATCATAGCCCAAGTACGCAGAGTATACAAGAGAGAACACCTAATTACAACCTAGCAACTAGAAAAAAACAACAATGAAATCATGAAAACAGGCCCCATCAAATACAATGTCAGATGCCCAAGTTAATAAAGCATGGAAGAAAAAAATCTCTAATCTTCTCTATCTTCAAAACTACGGCAGTTCCTCTCAAGTCAAACACACCACATAAGGAATAGGGGAACCATCTTCCAAATGGTAGCAATCTTCACTTCTTGATAACTGAAGCTTTTGATGAGATCATTCTTCACTTTTTCTAAACCCTCAAATTGGTTGAGAGCCTTTATTTCTTGGAACTTGGATTGTGGCGATCTCAGTTTCAACATATTGATGTTTTGTGCACTTCCTACGTTAGATGGATAATATTTTATTGTTTGATTTTTTTTTTTTACCGCATTCTTACCTATCAAAAAAAATATTTTATTGTTTGATTTTTTCTAATGATCTATAGCTAGTTTATGAGTTCTCTACATGCAGATTCTTATTATTTACTGTCTTGGGAGGGAGGTTTCTAATAAGTTTCCATTTCTCTTTCTGCAGAACTATAATGTTGTAAATTATCATGAAAAAGTGATTGATGGATTTTATGATGTATATGGCATCACCTCAAAGTTGGACACACAAGGGAAGTTGCCTTTGCTGGTGGATCTTCAAGCAATATCGAGTTTAGATAATGTTGATTATGAAGTTATTTTGGTAAATCACTTGGTTGATCCTGAACTTCAAAAGCTTGAGAGAAGAGCATATACCATATCCATAGAGTGTCAAGTTTCTGAATATGGTCTGCTTTTAAGTGGCCTAATTCAAAAAATTGCCAATCTTGTTGTTGATAGAATGGGTGGTGTGGTAGTTGATGCTGAAGAAATGTTGAGAAGGTGGACCACGAGGAGTTATGAGTTACGGAATTCTCTAAACACTATTATTCTTCCCCTTGGATGTCTTGACATTGGACTTTCACGCCACAGGGCCTTGCTGTTTAAGGTTAATCATCTTTTGACTTACCTTATATAAACTGAATTATGAAAAAATTATGCACCTTTTAACTCTCCTCAGGCATCTCTCCATTGCTTAAATTTCCATCACCTTCTTTTATTGGAACATTTTCCCTGTTTTTGTTAAATTTTGTCTAGCTGTATGATGTTTCTCATCTTGCAAGAACAAAGTGGTAAGAAGTTATTTACTTGATGCTTCTGGTACTAGGTACTAGCTGATCGGATTAATCTTCCTTGTATGCTGGTCAAAGGAAGCTACTACACAGGCACTGATGATGGAGCTGTGAACTTTATCAAAATTGATGATGGAAGGTGATAAGCTACAGCTGCTGTTTTTCAATGCTTCCGATATAGAATCTTCTGAAAATTATGATTAAGTTAATTTTGTGATTTTGGCACTTCAATTGGTGTTATGCATTTTACTTTAATCCCTTGACTGTCAAACTTGATCACGTGAGACTGCAAAAGGTGATAATAAATGCCCTATGGGGCTGTACTAGGGCCCGCAATGGAATATTCATTGGGTGGGGATTACAGTGGGGTTTTGGGCGTTTGAGGCATACTCCCTACATTGTAGTCAATTGTTATTTTAGGGCCAAAAAAGGAGAAGAAAGGGGTTAATGAAGCAGGACATGCTTTTATTTAGAAAATTGGTGTTAAAATAAGCAACTAGTGGACATCAATTATTTGAGATATTCCACTAGCAGCAGTTGTCTTACATTTCAATTTACGTGCATGAATAATTTTACATACATACATACATATATATGGTGTGTGTAAATCCATCCATCAATGGGGATATATTTAATGCTGTAATTTGTTTTCACAATATTAACTTCTTATGTAGTTAAGGAGACTTGATTTCAAAGGTCGCATGCTCTGTATTTTCATTCTGCTCTACCATTTAATGCAGATGTGCTGTAGAAAATACAACAAGCATAAAAATTTTATGGAATAATTTATCGTGATGGTATTATTATTTTTTTATTGGTACCGGGTGTCCAAGAACAGTGTCCCGACTAATCCTAGGGGTGCACAAGCCCTTGGCAAGGAATTTATCATGATGTTATTGGTTTGTTGATTTTCATGCAGTGAATATATTATTGATCTCATGGGTGCTCCCGGAGCCCTAATTCCTGCTGAAGTATCAAGCAGTCAGCTCGCAAGTCCTGGCTTTGATGTTAGGACCTTTGCAGATGTTGTAGGAACACCCAACGATTCGCGTTTGGCGAATAATGAAGGAACCAGAATGCTTGCATTACCACCTGATCTTGATAGAGTTTTTGAGGTTGGCAGTTCAAAGTCAGCCAAAGTTTCAGTTGTAGGCATCCAAACAAAAGAGAATCAAACTGAAAGATTTGAATGTGAAAGTCCATCAGGCCCGTATGGAAAAGCATCATCTGTACGGAAAAAGAAAGTTAAGGATGTTTCAAAATATGTAATCAGTGCAGCAAAGAATCCGGAGTTTGCTCAGAAACTACATGCCGTTCTGTTAGAGAGTGGTGCAGCGCCTCCTCCAGATTTGTTTTCGGACATAAATCCATATGACTTGGGTTGGCAGAAAGTGCTTCAACAAAATGATATGGTAAATGGTAAAAGTGTAGAGGATGTGACTCAATGTGGTCCTGATAAGTTTTTGTCAAATCATGAGCAGTCCCTTTTGCCCTATGCTATAGTGGAGCCTTTGAACAATGCTAATTTTGTTTGGGAACAAAAACTGTCTGCAGAGAGCTTATCCAAACAAAATAAAGAATTGGAGACAAATTCCATTATATCTAGTGTGTTTTTGTCCACTGAACCTACAATTGTTGGTAATAGAACTAACGACTCATTCCAGACTGATGCTATGGGCGTAAATATGGTTACTCGTGATTACCCTAAAATGATTGGAAGAGGTTTTAGTGACACTGAATGGGGCAAAGAATCCACTGTAAACACTAGCATGTGTATTGCTTCTGATGCTGACTGCGAAGGCATTAACCCACTTGTAGAATGGGAAATTCCATGGGAGGATCTACGGATTGGTGATCGTATTGGCATTGGTAAGATTACATTTCATCTGATTTTTTTCAGTTTCATAGGAGAAAATAGGTGTAATAGTTTAGATGATGTATTATCATGCTAGACCTTAAGGTTTTTTAGTTTTTAACTTTTACCATAAAGATACGTTAACATTACGTGTATGACTTAGGTGATGTTTGGGCTTATATATGTTCCTTTTTGCTTTAATGGTTCTGAAGTTTATTACTTAGAAAAAACAAAGTTGGTGCTGTAGTTTATTGAATGCATGGATAAATACATACATATAATTATATATTTGCAAGAGATAAATTTAATAAAAGAAAAGTTGATGTTACCCCATTTCATAGGGATGTAGTATACTGAATGTATTACTTCTTTGGCTGGGTTCTTTTATTTTTTCTTTGAATAATTGAAATTATCCATTGTCAAACTTTTTCTTTGGATGCCCAATTTAGAATGAAAGGGCAGACTTTTCATTTTTGTCAGGATTCAGATGAAGACCCACCCCCAATTACTTGAGCCAAATGCTTTTTCCAGTAGGTTAAGGGAAGTCTATATGGAGACACTGGATTTAATTGGAAGAACTTTTGCAAATTTCTTTTTTCTTCTGATAGATCTTTTTTTTTACCTCTCCAAGAGAATGTTAAGATCCTTTCCCTAGACAAATGTAGATATGCGAATGCTTTATACAACTTGGAAGAACCTACGAGTTAGTTCAAATTGATTGTTTTGATCTAACACCCAACTATGTTTGAGCCGTATTCAGATTTGATTGTACTTGACTTGTACTATAGCATACATTTCATAGTTTTATGATAATCATATTGTCAATTTGTTATGAGATTGCTATCAATTTATAGATTTTATGATAATCATATTTAGCAACCTTATTTATTGTGACTTGATTTCAAATTCAGGCTTGTAAAAGTTCTACAAGTTAATTTACTTTGGGGTTGTTTGGAAGATGGGATGGTTTCATCTCATCTTATCTCATCTCATCTCAAGCCAAAGAGTGTAAACTGTACAAGTTAACAATATTTCCTTCCCAAACATTATTCAAACAAAAACACTTTTCAATTTTAAATTTTCAACTTTTTCATCAAAACAAAAGGAAAAAAGTTTGGGAAGCCTGTTTACTTTAATGCCACCAACCCTTTGGTCTAATGGTATATATATGCTTCCCTTGTGAAAGATTGTCTGATTGAGACTTTCATCTGCCCCTTAACCTGTATATATGTATGATAGTATGATCTGTTATTTGATAATAATCTTACATGATGTATTGGCAGGTTCATATGGTGAGGTCTATCTTGCAGAATTGAATGGCACTGTGAGTTATATATTTTTCATTCATATCAATAATAATTATCTCTTAAAAAAAAAAAATTATATTTTAGCACGAATGGTTTTGTCTTATCCTGTGTCAGTAGTTATATTTCCTATGTACACGGGCTCTACCTATTTCATTCCTATAAATAAAATTTATCTTTTACTTATCAAAAAAAAATATATATTTAGACTTTTTTTTTGGGTGGGGGGGTGACATTGTGCCCTTGGCTTCTTGAATCCATCTGTTATTAGGTATGGTTTTTTTTCATTGTACTTTAAAAGGTTATGATACCTCCCTCTATTTATGTATCCTTCTTGATGTTATTTGAATGATCTCAGGAAGTTGCTGTCAAGAAGTTTCTAGACCAAGATTTATCTGGTGATGCATTGGCTCAGGTTAAATGTGAAGTAAGCAGGATACATACCTTACATAATTTACTATTGTCTTACAACGAGCTATATATCTTTTTATGTATCTTGCTCTGTATTACTGATGAAATCCCTCTTGTTGCCTCATGCAGGTTGAGATCATGTTAAGACTCAGACATCCTAATGTTGTCCTTTTCATGGGAGCGGTTACTCGCCCCCCACATTTCTCTATACTTACAGAGTTCCTGCCTAGGTTCGCTTTTCGTATACTCCATTTTTTTTTTCAAATTGGTGGTGTAGATGGTACCATATTTTTACCAATCCAACTATATGGTACATATTTCCAATTTACCATGTTGCCTTGAATGCCAATATTTTCCTCAAGGGTCTGCTTCTTTTATTTCTGCTCTTATTGAAAGGGTTATTATTGTTATTTGTTGATATTATCTTGGTTTTCTTTCATTTTAAATGGTAAATCACAGAAAATGTCAGTGCATCATGCGCAAGTTTTTGCACATATGCATGTGCTTGTGCATTTCTGTGCGCGTGTATATTTGTTTCATTAATTGTAAGTGCATGGTCGTCAGTGTATGCCAAATTGCCCCAACTGGAAACTAATCCCTGAA
Source organism: Platycarya longipes (assembly GCA_036559045.1). Classification (NCBI taxonomy): domain Eukaryota; kingdom Viridiplantae; phylum Streptophyta; class Magnoliopsida; order Fagales; family Juglandaceae; genus Platycarya; species Platycarya longipes. The sequence goes on from CM071802.1 coordinate 37,573,589, forward strand.
GCCGATACAACTATCTCTACCAATGCAATCATAAAGTGAACATGTGATTCTGAATGCAAATCGTGGTGTGCTGTAAGTGTAAATGAAAAGGTCCTTCTGCAGATGTATATTTTTCCTTGCTAAAATATCTGAAGTGTGTTATCAGAGAGATTTCTGAGCTCATGTTCGTTGTTAGTCTTTGGAAGAAAGAATTCCACTGAAATAGGATTGTCACAAAACTCAATTACTAGTTCTGTCTGCTATATCATCTTTTACCCTCTAACTCTCTGTGGTATGTAGGGGGAGTTTGTCTAGATTACTGCATGGTCCCTTTCCTCCTATCAATGAAAAGAGGCGAATGTGGATGGCACTTGATGTGGTATAATTTGGATTCTCTCATTTTCTTTTTGCTTCCATTATTCAGTTTAGGTCTGTATTCTCGAGAAAAATTTTCTGATATTTGCAGGCCATGGGAATGAATTACTTGCACACAAGCCATCCTCCCATCGTGCATCGAGATTTAAAGTCTCCAAATCTCCTTGTTGATAAAAACTGGGTTGTTAAGGTTCGAACCAAGTTCTGGGAGCTCTTCCCTGATTATGCTTATTGTTTATTAAACAGATCAGGAAATCAATTAATCTTTTCCAAAATTTTGTTTCTGCAGGTTTGTGATTTTGGTTTGTCACGCATGAAGCACCACACTTTTCTGTCTTCCAAGTCTACTGCAGGAACTGTAATACTTCTTATGTGTGATTATAATCTTCTTTTTGTAGCTCCTTTCCACGTTATACTTCAGTCATTCACCTTGCTGTTTGATAAAAAGATCTAAATAACGAAAGCTGCTTATGTCCTGCAGCCTGAATGGATGGCACCAGAAGTTCTAAGGAATGAACCAGCAAATGAGAAGTAAGTTAATATATGTGGGCTTCTTTTTGCATGTTTGGGATTGCAGTAGAAAATATATCTTATAACTTTAGGATTTATAGCTTATACCTTAAATCATAAGCTTTATATTTCAAAAGTTGTTTACTGTTTGGTAAACATGTATCTAAAGCGCTTTTAAAGTTACAATAATTTTTTCAAAATATACAGTCATCTGCAAGAGCTTTTTTATAAAAGTTTCAATTTGGTGCTTTTTAAAAAAAATAGACCTTCAATTTTTTTAACTGATTAAAGCATTTTTTATAAAATTATCAAACATGTTATTTTTTTAAAAGAGCTTTAAGCGATTAAAAACACTTTTTAAAGTTCGAAACGCAATTCCAAACAAGTCCTTAATGTCTAGAGGTTGGCATTCAATTTGGTGCTTTTTAAAAAAATAGACTTTCAGCTCTTTTAACTGATTAAAACATTTTTTATAAAATTATCAAACATGTCATTTTTTCTTTAAAAGAGCTTTAAGCGGTTAAAAGCACTTTTTAAATTTCGAAACGCAATCCCAAACAAGCCCTTAATGTTTGGAGGTTGGCAGGAGTATATTGGAAAAAATTTAGCCGTGGGTTTTGAACTTAATCAGTTTGTCTTGTTTTCAGGTGTGATGTGTATAGTTTTGGGGTGATATTATGGGAGTTATGTACTTTGCGTATCCCTTGGAAAGGATTGAACCCAATGCAGGTTGTTGGAGCTGTCGGATTCCAGAACAAGCGACTCGAAATTCCAGAAGAAGTTGATTCAGCGGTTGCCCAGATAATACATGATTGCTGGCAAACGTATGTTCTAGACCTTGCTATTCTTACTGATACTGGGCGTGATGTCACTTCTTAATTCTTATAGCCAATGGGAAATTATATTATTTTTAAATTAAACATCTAGTTACATCCTAATCAAATAAGGGAAGAAAATGTTGTACTAATTGTTTGTTTTAATGTATTGAGAGAGCAGGTTAATGGATAAATTTTACCATCTTCTTGGAATAGTATCAATTCTAGATACCTTGAAGACATGGATAGAACTAAAGAGTAGCTTAAAGTTTTTTTTTTTAGAATTCTTTGTACATGGTCTATTGCTGTGGATTTTAATGGCATGGATCTACATGATTTCCTTGTTTCTAGAGCGCCTTCTTAAGAGGGCATGTATGTTTATTGTAACTGGCTTTGATGCCACTCAATTTATTAATAAGATCTTTTACTTATCAAAAAAAAAAAATAGTATCAATTCTAGATACCCAAAATTTCATTAACATGCTTTGTGATGGAATTCTTGGTTGCAGTATTTTTTTATTTTCTTTGATAAGTTGTTGCAGTAATTTATTTATCCATATCATATTTAATCCCTTTTTATTGTAGGGACCCACAATTACGGCCGTCCTTCTCGCAGCTTATCTCTCGTCTCCGGCATCTTCAACGGTTAGTCATTTCAACAAATGAATCAACAGTGACCTGATCAGTTCCATTTTAATTGTAGTTCTTCGGCTCGAAGAGCCAGAGAGCAGCTGAAGTTTTTATCTGAAATGAAAGTTGCTGGATTGGGAAGGTGTTGGCTCATTCAAAGTGGGGGCTGAACACAACCATATTCAGAACAATTTGGCAGTCCTCCTAACTGAATAGCTGCAAAAGTGCAGTGGAGGATACCATTGAATTTTAGTAGTGTAAGTAGTTAGTATCATTCTACATGTAAGAAAGTCCCAATGAAAAAAGAAGAGGGAAAAAAAAAAAAGAAAGGAAAAAAGGAAAATAATATGTTCAAGTTGAGATCATGTCTTTAGAATTGTATACATTTGATCTCTGCAAAATGTTGTGAAAAAGATAGACCAAAATCCAGAAAGGAGAACAAAAGAAAAAGAATTTTTTTTACTTGAGATGTGTTTCATTTTCTTCTTGTGTGAATTACCCATCTTGGCAAAGCCAACCTAAGGAGCTATAAGGTCCGGATAACAGTCTTGAACTACAACTTAGCTGATTTGGTTGGCAGTCTATGCCCATTGAACCCTCTTCCTTTTTGAACATGCACAGAAATTTGAGAGTAAAGAACTTGACTAAGTAGACAAATTGCAGGGCATATGTTCAGTTCCCATATTGCACGGTTGTTCATCCCATCTCTCCATATGACCTATGTAATTACTGTAAAAATCGAACTGAATGTGTCAACTTCTGGATGGGGGCTATTAACAAGTGTATGATTTTAGGAGAGGTTAATGTAAAAATTGAAGGATTGTGGGCTGTTTCTGATTGTGAAAAGTGTAAACTGTTACAAATCATCTCATTTCATCTCAAATTTATCATTATACTTTTTCAAATTTTCATACAAAATAAAATAAACAATTCAACTTTTCAAATCTTAAAATAATTTTTTCAAATATTAAAATAAATTTAATATTAAAAAATATTTTATAATAATATTTTATTCTTTTATAATTATTATTTTATCTCATCTTTAAAAATAAATCAAGCTTGATTTTGAAAATTATTGTGTAGTTGACAATTAAACAAAAGACATTGGCAATGTTTTTCAAATCTTTTCAACTTAAAACCAAAAATCATCTCAAAAAGATTTACTATTTTTAACTTTTCCATCCAATCACCTATATAAATTTCAGCATTGAAAAACAAAACAAAACAAAACAAAACAAAACAAAACATCTATTACAATAATCAAAATAAAAACTGATTTTATTCAAACAACTTTTCAATTTTTTTGTATTTACTCTCACAAATTATAAAGAATATTTAAAAATAAATTTATTCAAATTTTCCATTACATGAAACATGGCTCTCGAAATAAAGAAATAATATATCATCATGAAATGTGTAAGTGTCACATAATTATTTTAAAAAAAATGAGTAAATACGAATCTCATATGAAAAAAATTTATCTTTTTAATAATAAATATTATTCTCTTTTAAAATATTTACACAAAATTCATGCATATATATAGCATTATTGTTCAAAATAACCCCTTTTGTGTCGGTAGGCACCAACCAAGAATTACAAAAGGAACCGTAACAGGGCATTTATGTGGAAAGCTGATCCGTTCACTTGCCACGAAATTCCATCTACTTTCGTGGACGGTCGGGGAATGGAAGGGGATAAAAAAAATCTCAGCACTGCAGATTGTGTAGAAGGAAGAGAGCAATTTGTTTAAGAATGTATGGAAAAAGGGGAAGAAAGAAGGCTTTTATAGAGAATGGAAGCATGCTTTTGGAGAAACTGGTTGCTGCCTGTGATGGCAGGCCTGTTCCCATCCGTAGTTTCTCTTTAGCAGAGCTTAGATCTGCAACAAATAACTGTGATCCTCCTCAACTTATTCTGCGTGCTGATGATTACTGTAAATGGTTCAAAGGTTCTCTTGAAGGAAGAACCGTCTCCATCAAGAAATACAACGGTTATCTAAGCTCGCTCGACTATGTCTTCACCGACATAGCCATTTCTGGAAAGATGAGAGCTCACAAGAATGTTCTAAAGCTAATTGGGTGTTGTCTCGAGACCCAGTTTCCCATTTTGGTTCATGAATCTATTGCAAGCGAGACACTTGCAGATCGAATTCATGCCTTTGATAATGAAATTCGACAACAACAACGTCAGCCTATGCCATGGCGAAGGAGATTAAGGGTTGCAAGGGACATTGCTCATACAATTTCTTATCTCCATACTGCCTTCGCTCGACCCATAATCCACAGGCGAATATCGGTAGATGCTGTAGTCTTTGACCAATATGATGTTCCCAAATTGTCCAACTTCTTTGATTGCATAACGATCCCCGAGGGTGAAACCTGCGCAAGAGTTCCATATTCTGGGTCTTTGGGATACCTATGCCCAGACCATTTTCATACCTCCTATGTAACTGAGAAAACTGATGTCTATAGTTTTGGTATGCTTCTGTTAGTTCTTTTAACGGGAAGAGATGCAATCGATCTACTCCATTCGGCAACAATCGATGAAGAAGATACTCACTACCATGTGGAAGAGTACATGAGAAATCGTGAGGTAAATGAGATCCTGGATGCTGCAATCATGGCAGAAGCTGGAGGAACGGGCATGGAGCAACTGCAAGCACTAGCAGTGCTGCAGTTGGCTCTCATGTGCGTTGGTGTGGATCCAAAGATGAGGCCAACTATGGTTGATGTTACGAAACAACTAAGGCAGATTGATAGGTTTGCCTCATGATTATTTTCTCCCTTTTTACGTACAAGTTTTCTTGTAAACATCGACTCCACTACTATAAATTGCAACATTATTGGCTTACTTCAATTGAAATCTTTGATATCTATATGTTACCATTTGGACTCTGAGTTATTCTTTCCTTATTTTTCATTACTATTCACGATTATTTAATACTTTATGATTACTTTTTAACTACTTTTTCACTATAATTCACAGATCATCTCACTATCCAAACGTAGCCTAAAAATTCTTCCACGCTTGACCGATGAAAATGGAAGCACAACTGGCACAAACATCAGAATAGCTTTCTAAGCCAAGCTCACATTTGGGACTAAATGAAAATTGACAAAATCTGTTAGGTAATAAAAATGACTAGCACTTGCATTAGTTGGCAACAGGAAAGGAAAATGAGAAATGAGCACGTAAAACATGTCCCATCAACCAGTGTCTGGTTTTGCCAAGATAAAAAATAAAAATCAGCAGATTATGATGCATATAGAATCAGGACAGGAAGCTGTAATTCTGATCTATATTTTAGGACTTGAGTATTGTCTCACGTGATTGGACTGTTGATAAATATATCTCATGCTCCATACTTGGGGGCTTTCCAAAGCTTAAAGGCAACCTCATGCAGAAACCTATCAGCCGGTATTGCAAGATTTCCACCATGCTGTGAATGAGAAGGAAAAACAGAGAACAAGCAGTTATTACGTACATACCGCATGGCAAAACATTTAGCTACCATATAACATATATTTTAAGCAATCTAAACCCAAGACCAATTAGAACTGAAGATTAAGGTCTCGTTTGTCTCCACTCCTCTCATCTCATTTAATCATTACAACTTTTCCAAATTTCTATACAAAATAAAATAAATAATTCAACATTTTCGAATCCAAAATAAAAATAATATTAAAAAAATATATTTTAACAATATTTTATTCAACTTTTAACTCTAATCTCAACTCATCTCATTTCATATCATCTCATCTAATTTGTCAAAACAAACGAGCCTCTTTGAGTCACCCAGAGTGGCATCAGCCCGGAAGTCTTTTTAATACTACCATAAGGAGGCTGAGACAGAATTTATGGCAACCACGAATGTATGTACAGATAAAGCTATATGCATAACCTCAAATACTCTGAATCCTAATAATATTTATAAAATGTGACCTTCAAAAGCAGTATAATTTCGCGGTATAAATCTAGCTAGAGCACGTAGGCATGCAGTGTCACTCGGTTCAATATATTTCTCGATGCATCCAGCTGTTCTATGTCATGACAGCAAACAAAAGAAACAAGGCTGACAAGTACAAGACCTTTATTTGAACTACATCTTATTCCATATCACATCTCCACTATGTTGAAGAACATGAAAGAGAGCATCTGCTTGGAACTTTTTGCATATATTGTAAAGTGTGAAACTTCTTACTACAATTAATAAATCCATAAAACATTTTCTAGCAGATGAGAATAAATTAGGTTTGAATGTTTGATTACTTTAATCAGTTACCTCGTTAAATTCCTTAAAGGAGAATGCCTCTGCCATATCTTTGCGGGTTACACCATACTGCAATTGTGCAATCAACATTGGGCAGTGATGCCTGTTCATCCCAACAATTAGCCGGAGCTGTGTGAAATCATCTAAGAAGTGCTAGAAACCATCAAATTTTTACTCACCTGACATCTTTTCGTGGATTCTCTCCTCTCATAGTGTAACTTTGATGAGGGAAGAGAATTGATAGAGAAGCATCCTTCTTATCTTTAGTTATCAAAACTGACAAGTTCGCTTCATTGTCGGCTGGGACATCACTGTAGCTCATCACAAGAGAAAAATGCAGACTCCCACCAATTTCAGATCCAGGTTGGGCTATCTGCATTATACCCCCTACCAAAGCATTGACGTACTCCATGTCATTGGCAACAGCCTCATTTTTCTCATCATTTACCCTTTCGCCATCCCCAACATGCACAAAAACTAAGTCATACTCACTTGTCTCCAGTGTCTTCCCTTCTTTAAATCCAAGCAAATTTAGAAACTCCAATGCCACAACATCAGCTGCTGGTTCCTCAAGGAGACATGGGTTTTTGACTAGGTCATCAGATTTCAACACGGTTAAGCCAAGTTTGGTACCAAAAAATTGCAAACTTCGATTGTTTGTGATTAGAGCAGCTTTCATTCCCATGAACCTGAAGTTCAAAAGTGTGTTGATTCAAACTTTCTAATTGCATATATGACAACAACTACAGAAAACCCGGAAGGAAAGACTACCTCTCTGATATGGTTGGCATTTTAGTGGCATTGCCAAGCTGGACAAAAAGGGAAGATTTTATGCAATGATACTTCATCATGAAACCGAAGTGTCACATGTGTCTAGTATGGGGACCTCACCTTGTCGAGGTAAGCTTCAGAAGCATCCAGCAGTACCGCAAACTCCCTAACTACTCTCTCATCCCCACTCTCTGCAATCTAAATTTAAGTCAATCTCAACGAGCATAGATTTAACAACTTTTAATAGTAAATTGAGGAAGCAACTGCAAACAAACATGAATGGAAGAAACTTAAGGTGCATTAAATTGGATCATATGCCATACAATATTGCAAACAAGTAAATTTTTTTATGGTAACTATGTAAAACTTACACTCCTCAAGAGCACCATCGGCACCAATCGACTTTCTATCTGTAACAAGTTAAATAAACTACCTACCTATTGGAAAATATGGAAACCGGCCTGCCTAAGAAAATGAACTCCATTTTTTTTCTTTGATGGGCACCGGCTGTCCAGGAAAAATCCCGACTAATCCTAGGGAGTGCAGAGGTTCTCTCCAAGGATTTTTTTGCCAATGCACCTCGAATAATTCAAGAAAAAGTTTCTTCATTCCGATCACCTGAGTGTGAATGCGAGGTTGCAACCTCAAGACCTTTGGTTTATACGGTTCGCCTCATGACTACTAGCCACCCCTAGGAGTTCAGATAAAATGAGCTTCATATGTATGGATTGCACACATGGAGTCCACAAATGAGCTTCCAATTATGGACCAAACCTTGCGAGTGCTTTCAAGTTAACAGCATTCTAGCCGCGTCTCAAATGTAAGGAGTTCATCAAAACTTAAGGCTTTTAAGTTTTCTACCATACCAAAGTATGCAAGTAGTATTAAGTTCTGGCCCTCTAGATTGCATGGAGTTCATCAAAATCGAAGGCTTTAAACACATATCAAATACAGAGAAAGCATCAAAGCGACATATTTCTTTCACGCATTCGATGGAATTGAATTACGAAGAAGCACTAAAAGAGAATTTTAGAAAAGCGGCAATTTTTATCAAAACGAAAAGGTTTCCGATCATAATGAATTCGCAAAGTTTCTCTTTTGTAACACTATAAACTAGCAAACTTTTTATGCGTGATTAATAAAACAGCCTTAAATTGTCAATTGCAGATCTATAAATCACACCTCTGGCTACTCATTTATGGTTGAGCGAGATTGATAAATCAATTCAAACAAAATTAGAGCGCACAAGAAGAGAGAGAGAGAGAGTAAAAACCAGAGGGAGGGGCATTGGGGAGGGTCAAGAATCCACAGGCAGCTTTGGATGCGAGAGAGTGGAGATGATTGTGTGATGGGTCGATGAAACGGGCTAAGCCATCTCCGTACAACACCAGAGCTCGGCTTGGCTTGTCCGCCATTTCCCTTTCTATCTTCTTCTTCTTCGTCTGCGTTCAGAGACAACTAAAGAGAAGAGAGATGCTCGTCGCCTGGCAAGCGTGGGATTCGATTCAGAGAATACACTGTACAAAATACAGAGAAAAGTTCCCTCAATTTTCTAATATTTTTAAAGCTTCCTATCGTCGAACTACCGAAAAGTGTTCGGAATCACTTCGGCTTTGCTCTTCCCATCAACTTTACCTACGTTTTTCTTTTTTAATTCCGAAACTATTTTCTATGGGGGCACAATGCACATGCTATATAAAATATTAAAAAGTAGATAAAATTTTAAAAAAAAATCATAATAGAAATAATTTTATAATATTTTTATTATATCAAATCAATTTATTAATTTTTTTATAAAAGAATTTGTGATTAAAATATTTCTCTAATTTAAAATTGTTCAAACTTCTAAAAATTAAAAATTTATCATAAAAATATATTTTTTAAAGTGAATCAATCTAATTTATTTTCATAAATAAGATAAGATAAAATGAGATAAAAGTTAAAATTTAAATAAAATATTATTATAATATTTTTTTTTATTTTAATTTTAATTTTGATTTAGAATTTAAAAAAATTAATTTGAAATTTAAAAATTTTGAATTATTTATTTATTTTGAATAGAAATTTAAAAATATAGTAATGATAAGATGACAATGTTTATAAAAACAAATGAGACAATCTTTTTAGTACGTTTGTCTATTTAAAGAAAAATATATTAATGACATAATGTTGACGTACATATATGTACATATTAAGATGGTGATTGCACACGTTTTATCTATCACAATCATGGCTTAGTTGGTTAATTTATTAATAGCAAAATGAAATTTGGTATGCATATTAATTTCTAATATTTTAATGACTAAATTTATTATTATTACAGTTAATATAAAAAGCCTTATTAATTAAGTTATATATAATTATTAAGGTGGTAGCTCAGTTGATACGAATTAATATTTCATGACTTTAAAATAAAAATTCAAATCAGAATATAGATTGAAATGATTTGCGAAAATAAAACCTAACATTTAGATCATGAAATGGATTTTGATTCAAATTGAGCATTCTATTATAGGGAATGACTCATATTATCACGTCCAAAAAAGATTACTATGCCAATTGTCCCCACCTTCCCTTAAAAAGAAGTTATATATAGTAGTCTCATCGGCTCAAGATAATATTTCACCAAAATAACAAAAGAAGTTTTTATTCTTAAAAGTTTGATGGTTTGAGTACCCCAACAAGTAATCCCTTGTGAGAACTCATTAGTTTGCTTACAATGAATAAAGATTTTTCATCATATGAGAGTTTGATGGACAAGAAGAGTATCAAAATATAAATTCAGTCTTAAAATCCCACTTTTTAACATCAGCTTAAACTTTTATTCACCATGTTGTTCTTCATTAATAGTCCTTACTTGCTATATTCACGAAAAGTCATCTATTGAATGGATTCACGATAAGTAGTAAATCCAAAGCCTTCAGATCAAATTTTATCTTCAAAGTTTACTTCTTGAAGGTGATTTATAAAATCATTCCATAAAAAATAAACTATAAACTCACATGATTTCATATGATATTTTAAATTGTAAAGTAGATACAATTAATTACGAACTAAAAAATATTTTAACTACAAAAAAAAATTATATAAAATAATCTCATAAAGTGATATAATTTGATCAGATTGATCAGATTATAAAATAGACATTTAGTCCTGTTTGAATTTGAAACTCATCAAATTTCATTTTATCATTATAATTTTTTCAAATTTTCATACTAAATATAATAACCAATTTAATTTTTTCAAATCTCAAATAATAATAATATTTAAAAATATTATTTTAATAATATTTTATTCAATATTTAAAACTTATTTTATCTCAACTCAATATCTAAACTACAATTTAAGTATTGTTAAGATTTGAAATAAAAGGGAAAAAAAATTATCACAAAAAGATTATAAAAAAATAAATTTATAAACTGATATGGTTTGATATAGTATGTTAGATTGTAAAATTTTTTGTTAAGAAATAAGTCTAATAATAATTATAAAATTATGTTAATTTATAAATTTTTTTATATTTATAATAATTAAAAAAAAACACACCCACAAAGGATTTAGGTGTCTCGTCACGTCAAGCAACCATAAAGGAAGTTTCTTTCTGCAACAATTACAAGTCGTATAGCACGATGCTTTGAAAAATGTCCTTCGGATTTTGGAAACTTTTAAAGTATTAGCAATGGATCCTTTACTTTTTTTAAAAATATATATATATAAATTTACACATATATTAATATATTTTTATCATATTTAATTAAAAATAAAAAGAAAAAAAAAGTGAGAAAAATAAAATAAAAATATTTTTATTTAACTTTTAAATAATAATCCTTCAAAAAAAATCATTTTTCTTTCTTCTTATCACTTTCTTTTCTTTATTTTTAATTAAATATAATAAAAATATTTTAATATGTGTGTAAACTTATATTTTTGAAAAAAAGGTTTAAATGACCCATTGCTAATACCCTTATTTGTTTGTGTTATGCCTCACTTGGATACAACCTAGATAGCTGGATCTAAAACTTAAACATAAAATAGTTATTATTTTTTTTTTTTTGCAAAATTTAGGCAGGATTTATTTTTACAAATAATCTCATTTCATCTCATCTCATTATTACTATTTTTTTAAATTTCTATATAAAATAAAATAAATAATTCAAATTTTTTAAATTCTAAAACAAAATTAATATTAAAAAAATATTACAATAATAATATTTTATTCAATTTTTAACTTTTATCTTATTACATCTCTTTTATCTATAAAAACAAACTAAGCCAATACACCATATATCGGATCTAATTATGAGTTGAATCATATATTGACTCTATATCGACTCTAATTATGAGTCGATTTAACTTGGATAGATTTCCGAATTGTGTTACACTTTGGTCCAAATTTAAATTTGAAATGATACCACTTCGGAAGATCGAAGTCTTTTGATAGAATTTTTAAATCTTTTTTGTCTAAATTAAAGTTTTATTTGTTTTTAAAAATTGGATGAGATAAGATGTGTATAATTAATATATATATATATATTATTGTAATATTTTTTTAATTTAAGTTTTGTTTTGGGATTTGAAAAAATTGTTTTGAGATTTGAAAAAAAATGAATTATTTATTTTATTTTATATAAAAATTTGAAAAACTGTAATAATGAGATGAAATAAGTTGAGAAAACACAAGACCTAAATGTTCATATTTTGTACAAGAAAATATAGTAATTCGTTAGAGCATTTTTCTTATCCAAAATACTTCACAAAAATTTAAATAAAAAATTACAAAACGTTATGTTGTTTAGATATGTGGTTTTGAAATAATAAAGATTCAAAATTCATCATCCGAATGAAAAAGAACTAATAAAATAAAATAAATATTTAATATATATAGTATTGTTTCTAAAATAGATAGAAAGACTATACCATTAGGAAACATATTAAAATTCATTAAATTATCGTTTTAAATATCGTTTTGTACTGATCGATACGGTCAAGTTATTCGTATACCGTTGATTATTATTTTATATCGGCCGATATATCAATTTCAACCGAATCTCAATCTATTTTTTTTTTAATTTTTAGTTATTTTTGTACTTCCAATTTAAATCAGATTATTTATAATTTATATATATTTATTTATATATAAATTATTTTAAAATAATATCTAAAATAATATTAATATTAAAATATCTCATTTAAGTTCCCGATCAAAACGGTATCAAAATTGCTTTATACAAAATCCAACCCAAAATTATATTTAAATAAAATGATATATCTTTAATTCCGTAAGCACTGCCACACTCTCTCTCTCTCGCTCGCTCGCTCTCTCTCCGTTATTATATTTCGGTGAACTCCGACCAACCAAGACCGACTTCTCTCTCTCTCTCTCTCTCTCTCTCTCTCTCGTGGCGGACACAAATGCGAACACAAACCACAGGCTTAAAGCTTCTATCTGCAATGTCGAAGAAATATCCGTCCTCGAAAATCAATCTCTTCTTGTTAACAGCACCTGCGTTGCTCCTTCTCTTCACCGCTCTGTTACTACTTCCTTCGTCCTCACTCGCCGACTCAGATCGCCTCGACCCCAGTAACTCCACCCAGTCTAATGTATCTCTTTCTAAGCCCAAAGAAGGCAGCTTCGCCCAAATGATTGATCAAGCTCTCGCCAACGAATTCCCCGAGAACGATCAGCCAGAAGGTTCGCAGATCCAAGCTGTTTAGTCACTCTCTCTCCTTATCATTTTCGTTAGGGTTTGCATTACTCTTTGTTTGGTTTCTGAAGAACCAGCATGAAATGCAAAAGAAATGTGTAATTCTTTTGCTTAGAATAGCTACTGTTTTTTTTTTTTATTATTAGATTCTCGATTCACTTTATTTGTATGATTATTTTGGCAGCGGCTGATGCTGGAGGCTTCAACAACAGTGTTGCTGAACGGCAGGTCGGTGGCACCATTTTCTTTAAGAATTTTACTGAGAACATCTTTGAAAGAATTCCAACGATTCTATTAAGATGCATTTCTCTACCCCGAAAAGAGAAATCAAATGGAGATACAATAAAATACAACGGGGCAATTGACTTTAATACTTGATAATTGATTTGGTAGTTCATTTCAAAATGTTGATCTCATTAAAGATTCTATAAGATCTAAATCATCACAGCTCCAATTTCATGAAAATTTATTGCGATTAGATTTGCTGGGAGTTATATAGCTTGTATCACTTGCGTTCTTATGATAGATTCTTTCCTTGTTCACAAATGCTTTTTTCCCTTTTTTTTTTCTTTTTTTTTCAGCCTCTTAATTAGTTGGCATGCTATATATTATGGTTGCCAGAAAATACTTGTGTTCTTTTGTGCGTTCCACTGAAGTCTTATTACTTACCAAAGAATTAGTTGGAGATGCTTAAGATTATCATTATGTACTCATTAGCATGAAACTTCTGCTGAATTGATTTTTCTTTATCTGTTTGTGTTAATCAGGCAGTTCTTGAAACTGTAGCCAGAGTTAAGCCAAAGAAAAATGACACAAAGGAGGACAAGTATGTCTTTCTGTTTTTAATCTGAGGATTCATGTTACTTATAAAATATATATATATATATATATATATGTTTGAGGATTCATGTCTAGTTTCTGACTAGAATTCATCATTTGTAAGATGAGCGTTTTCTGCATTCCTCACTTTCCATTGTTGCATCCAACTTTTAGGTCATTCCAGCTACATGATGTTTTTAATCTCGATAATGATAATAGAGCTGAAGATACACCAACATTAATAGATCGAAAGGTAAGATTGCTTCATAAAAAAATCATGTTCTTTTTCTCATGTATATGTCCTGTGTACTTGGCGCTATGCCTGTTTTCTAATGAATAAGATTTCTTGATTACCTATTGAAAAAATATGGCCTTTTTGATAGACACCATAAAAAAGGAACCCCCTTCCCTTTTCAAGTCGACCATTTTAGTTATAGATGAATAATCTATGTGCTTTCTCTCCAGGACAATGTCTTTATCATATCTAATTTTAAATCAAAATATCCAGTTCTGCAGCTAGACATAAGGTACGGTTGTGAATTTGTAATAGTTTTGCAAGTTATATTTCTGATTGTACATTATAAGCTTATCTAAGATTTTCCACTTATTTCCTTGTAGATTGATATCGGATTTGGTAGTTGTTATTGTCTCAGCAACTTGTGGTGGCATTGCCTTTGCTTGTGCTGGACAACCGGTCTGATTATATTTGATATATGCTTTATACATGGCAAAGTGCAGTGTTAGGACCTGTTTCATGTGTTATATTGCACCAATTATCTGATATTATTGTTGTTTGTGCTGTATGTTTCTCAGGTTATCTCTGGATATTTGCTTGCGGGATCTTTGATTGGTCCTGGAGGGTTTAACTTTGTCAGCGAAATGGTTCAAGTATGTTGCTTTTTCCTTTGTAAGCTATTGGCCTGTTTTCTCTTATTCCCTCATCAAAAATTCTGGAAGATGGTTTGTTTGCAACAAGTCAACATCATTCTGTACTGTTTCAGTCTAGTAATCCCCTAATTTGCCATGGATAATGAATGATATCAAATGATGGAAGTGATTTTTTTTTTTATAAGTAATAAACTTTATTGATTGAATGCAACTAGGCAAAGCCCATTTACACAGGAAGTATACAAAGAAGAGACCTAGTTACATTCTAGATAGCTGAAAATTAGTGAAAAATGTAATAACATTCCCTCCCTCTAGTACAATAGTAGAAAACCATTGAACCAAAGAAAATACAAAAAAGTCCCAAATTTCCTCCGTGGTCCTCTCCTTGTTGAAACATCTCTCATATCTTTCCATCCAAAGACACCATAGTAGACACAAAGTAATCATTCTCCACGTCGTAGCCAGTTACATGCATTGATGATGTCGGTTCCAACATGCTAGGAGATCCACCACGCCTTTGGGTATTACTCAATTCAGTCCAACCCTACTAATGATGCCATCCCATAAATTCCTCGCAACTTTGCAATGTAGAAAAATATGGTCAATCGACTCCCCATTTTTCTTACACAAGTGGCACCCTTCCACAACTATCATCCCTCTTTTTCTAATATTGTCGACCGTCAAAATCTTACCTAGTGCCGCTGTTCATATAAGAAAAGCAGCTTTAGGAGGCACTGGAGCTTTCCATATGCACTTCCAAGGGAACCCAACCAACTGGTAGGTTTGTATCACCTTGTAGAAGGACTTGACAGTGAATTTCTTGTTTGTAGTGTGATTCCATAGCATTTTATCCCTCCCAACTCCTCCCAGCTGCCTGCAATAAAGCAAGCTGTAAAAATCTGCAATTTCCCCCGACTTGCCAATCCTGAATATTCCTAGATAATGTCAGATTCCAATACACCGTGCTATTGGCTCGACAAAACACAGAAACAGTAACTTGTTGGTTTTCAACTAGGCTGAAAACTCTTGGGAATGCTGTACATAGGGTACTCGCTCCACACCATTTGTCAAACCAAAAGTCCTATACCCTCGCCAACCTCAAAATTAATGTGGGATGAGAACACATTCCACCCCTTCCTAATAAACTTCCAAAGGCTCACTCCATAAGACCCCTTCCCTCCTTAGTGCTCCAACCCCACCGATCACAACCGTATTTTCCCTCCACCACCATTCTCCATTCTCCATTCTCTACAAGGACTCTTCTTGATTTAACTGACCTATCTAACAATCATTTTGATCATCATGGTATTGATTCCTTTAAAACCTAATTAAATCCTAGACTATCACTTATTCTGGATTGGTTGTTTGCATTTCTTTAGGTTTCTGGAACCCATTTCAATGTGTCTGCGTTAGAAATTTACTAGAGATCATGCATTTTGTTGAAATTGTTGTTATAATTTGTTCTCTTTTTTTTGTTGTTGTTATAATTTGTTCTGGGATAAGTAAAAGAAATTTGATTGATACAAAAATTGGCATAGCTCAATTACACATGAAGTATACAAGAGGCACCAATACTGTTTCCTCTCTGCTGAAGATTTCATATTCATCAATGCTTTATCCTTCTATCAAATATTTTTACATGTCACTTACTTTTTGCACTGCTGCATGCACATAGGTTGAAACAGTGGCTCAGTTTGGTGTAGTTTTTCTTCTTTTTGCACTGGGCCTGGAGTTCTCCACAACAAAGGTCAAATTTTGATCTTTAGCCCGCTTCACTTTCTTTGGATTTTAGTGAAATTGTGGTTGAATGTTTACTACTGTGTGATTGTAGATTCGAGTTGTTCGAGCTGTTGCTGTTCTAGGGGGCCTGCTACAAATTTTCCTATTTATGTGCCTGTGTGGTATTACAGCCTCGGTATGCCTACAGATTCTAACAGAATTTTCATGAAAGTCTGTACTTCTCTACTTGTAAAAACTGCTTGCACTGGATCTCCCTTGTAAGAGTTTAATTAAATTGGGAATACTGCAAATACCTGAAGATTTACACTTTTCAAAGCAATCAGAACAGTTCAGTGTGGAGCCCCCTTGGCTTGGCTCAAGTGTACAAGCCGTAGGGTGTTTTTAGGGTGGTTATTAGGTTTTGTGAACAAAAAAGGGGAAACGCTTACTGGATGGTGCTTGCGCAGCTCAAATGGATGTTTGATGCCAGTGTTGTTAAGCTCCAAACATCTTTCTCGAAAACAAACTGTTATATAATGTTTCCGACTTTCAAAGCTACACTTATCTTTTTGCAGTTGTCTGGTGGTAAAGCTTCCGAGGGGGTATTTGTTGGCGCACTCCTTTCAATGTCTTCAACGGCAGTGGTAAATCTCTATGTGAATCTGACTTTTGAATGCTTGTGCTTTCACTTCTAAAACTATCTACCGGTTGGATAATGGATAATTCCCATAATGGTGAGGTTTTATTCTTTGGGACGTAGGTACTGAAGTTTCTGATGGAAAAAAACTCTACTAATGTGCTTCATGGCCAAGTAACCATCGGCACCCTTATCTTGCAGGTATTTAGCTGCTTTTTCTTATTTTCTTTAATTAGTTTTTTTCTTTACCAATCTTCTTTCCATGAACTCCAATTCATTTGTTAGTGTGTTTTCCTTCTACTACTAAACAATTAATGTGATCTCTAAATTTCTTCTCTCAAATAATCTTTCAGTCTTAAAAACTTTTTGCCCTCCAGGACTGTGCCGTAGGTTTACTGTTTGCTTTGCTTCCAGTTCTGGGAGGGACTTCTGGTGTCCTTCAAGGAGTGATGTCTATGACTAAAGTGTAAGTAATGAACTTGTGAAACTCTCCAAGTTTTTGACCTTCTTTCTCTGTGTCTCAGAAGTCACTGTCTGATATGAAATGTTTCAAGAGACAATGTGTTTCTGCTATTTAGTGTATAGCAAAAGGAGTTGAAGGGCATCACTGGCACTTTATGCTGTAACAGTATGTAAAGAAAAAGAATAAAGTGCTTATTTTGAAGAGGCCAAATAGGACTATTTAGTGCTGCATACCAAGTAATGTGAAGCTTACATATTTTATAGATTATATTTGAAAACTTTTATATTATTTCCATTAAACTGGATAAGATGTTTTGATTCTTTAAAAGTGAGCAAAGCTGAAAGAAAGAGGTATTTCTGCTTGAGATGATGATACTATATGTAGATATGAAGAGTAAATGGCCCAGGAAAATCTTACTTTGATGAACACACTGCCAGGGGTGGTAGTTACTACAGTGATGATAGATTGTTTCTTTTCAGAAGTTTACTTTATCATTTTGCTCATCTTTGTCCCTGCCGACTACTATATGTTATAACATCTTATGTCTTCTCTTTTCCAGGCTGGTGATGTTAATTACATTTTTGGCTGTTCTATCAGTATTATCCCGTACTTGTGTTCCCTGGTTACTTAAACTCATGATAAGCCTATCATCGCAGGTGTGATTATTTGTTTTTTGCAAAATGTCAGAGATAGAAACCTGACTGACTATAATTTTATTTTTATCTGTGCAGACCAATGAACTGTATCAATTGGCATCAGTTGCCTTCTGCTTGCTTGTAGCCTGGGTTGGTTTTGCTTCCCAATTCTTCTTCTGTTGGAATTCTTGCTTTCACTAAGACACTCATCTGTATTCATTCCATTTTAATTCTAAGTTTCTTTAGGTTTGGAAAATAAGAGTTTGAGGCTTATTAATGAATGGATACATTATCAAAAAGTTTGATTGTGGTTACCTTAATAGGATGTTAATTTCATTTGCTTTCTTCTATGCATTATTAGTAAGGGTGGTATGCGAAAGTGAGGATTTCAATTTCTTGATTCGTCTTGGCACAAAAAGAAAAGGATAGGTTTACACTCAATATGATATTCATCTATGAATTTAAAATATATAAAACAGCCCACCATCAATACTTGTTTCATGCTTCTTCATGGTGATTCAAACATTTAAGCCAATGGATTGCAACTGCCGAATTAGAAACTTGTTGTATTGTCTTATGATGATTGTGTGGTATTGGTTAAACCTATGGGAAAAGGCTTCACCTCAGATGGTTGAAAGTTGCTGCATTGGGTTATTATATTTAAATATCACCCCAAGAATAATCTTCCATTAAAAATTTGTGATTGTCTTGGTCTGCTATGCATCAAGAATAGAGTATATTCATATGTTCTGACATTATCACCCACAAATGAAAATCTAAAAGGATTATAATGGATCTACCAGTGTTGCATCAGACAGGGCATAAAAGGCTATGGTCAGAGTTTCCTTGTTAATTAGTGTTGGTTGCTTCAATATAATATTTAATTTAGCAAATTTTTGCTATTGAATGGACTTGTTTTTCTTGCATATACTATAGACCCTAAGCATGCAACTGTTTAATTTTTCTAATGATTTCAGTGTAGTGATAAGCTGGGGCTAAGTCTAGAACTGGGCTCCTTTGCTGCTGGAGTGATGATATCAACAACTGATCTTGCTCAACACACACTAGAACAAGTAACAAATTTTATTTGATTTTGTTATTCTTCCAGCGTCCAAGTTTTTACGTTTTTCATCTTCTCCCACCTGTAGCAGTGGTGGTTTCACCCACCCCCTCCTGCCCTTCCTCGCCCCCCCCCCCCCCCCCAATTTCCTGTAGTATAGACCACGCAACCATCATGCAAAATTCTTATGATATGCAATATGTTTTGATTTGTCTTTGTAAAAATACCGTTGATCACGTGTACGTCTTCTGAGTAAAGTATTCAAGGGTGGTTAGTAGGCTGTGCTCTGAGTGATCCCTAATAAAATTTTGTTACCTCTGCAGATTGAACCAATTCGCAATTTTTTTGCGGCTCTCTTCCTCGCCAGCATTGGAATGTTGATCCATGTTCAATTTCTCTGGAACCACGTGGATATATTGCTAGCATCTGTTATTTTGGTGATCGTCGTAAAGACGATCATAATTTCTACTGTTGTCAAGGGATTTGGTTATAACAACAAAACTTCACTTCTTGTGAGATTTTGATATCAGAATAGTTTTACCTTTTTTCTTTTCGAAAGGTAAAAGTTTTATTTTTTGAGGGAATTTGGTTACACCTATAGGTTGGAGTGTCTCTGGCACAGATAGGGGAATTTGCTTTTGTTCTTCTCAGTCGTGCTTCAAATCTCCATCTAGTTGAGGTTAGTGTTGCAGTCTCAGTTTTTCATGCTGATACTTGCAGAAAGTTTCCCTTGCTAGCTATGGCCACTGGTGCAAAATGAGTGCACCAGACATGTGTGCTCTCCAATATTGTACTAGCATGTTTGCTCTCCAGAATTTTCCTAGCAAGGAGTATTTTGGAGAGCAAACGTGTCGGGGGCTCCCATTTTGCACTAATGTCCGTTGTATATCACCATGGCCTTGTTTGCCAGGTCTTTAACTTCTGGCCGGAAAGTTGGTTGAAAATATAAGCTATTATAGAGCTGAAACTTTAAAAAATTTCAGGGGAAAGTGTACCTGTTGCTTCTTGGAACTACCGCTCTAAGTCTGGTATGAAGTTATTTTGTGTTATGCTTTAGCTTATATTTTTTGTAGTTGATGGTCCATGCATGGTAAGGATATACCTTATTTGTCTCTTCCTCAACATTTCAGATTTTGTTTGATGAATAATAAAGTGATATCAGATATAAACAATTCTTACTAAATCTGGAACGAGTCTGCATTGTGTGTTTGATCTGTTTATAGGTTTGGTGAACTGCTCCATTACCTCTTTTTACATGAGTTAGCAGTTTCTTTTCCTTTTACTGGAAAACCCAAGCCATGAATGATGATGGAATAAAAATTTCCTGAAACCAATAAGAAAAGGTTGTATGATGACAAAAAGGCAGCCAAAACCTTAAGTGTATATGAGGTTTAGTTCTCTCTCATGTTGCATGAAATGGGGATTTGAAATGTTGATGTGACACAATCTTACAGAAACACGTAGGCAATTGAAGCTTGGAAATGTTCATATATGTCAATGATAAATATGATCATGGCTACAGTAATGATCTTCCTTACCATAACCATACTTTTTATCTGAGTGGATCATTCACAAAAACTTCTCCAGGTGACAACTCCTCTGCTTTTCAAGTTAATTCCTGCTGTTGTTCACCTCGGCGTGCTTTTAAGGTGGTTCTCCCTCAACAGCTCTGTTGAGGTATTTACTAGTATACAATTAAAAGGTCATATTCTAATTACAAATTTTGTCATATCCTTCTGGTTTTTGTTGTTCTAAATGAATCTTGAATAGTTTTCCTTTTTCTCTATTCCCAAATTCAGATAGGATTAAGAGGGGATAACCTCCGGTCAGATGGTGCAAAGCAGCGTGCTATATTGATCGACCAAGGACCTCATGATTCATGACATATATGAACTGAAAGCAATTTCAGTATGATTTAAAGGACACATTTGTACTATAGCACTCGCTTTTCCAGACTGGTGAAGTTGATTACATTTCTTTCACTATACAAAAGCTTTTTCCATGATCGTCGCCGTTGTGTGCTCCTGATTTGACCAAAGATCAACGAATCGATTCGAATTGAAGAATTGTAAGATCGGGAAAGAGGTAATCTAACTGCTGAAATGACTAACAGATGAAGCTTTCTTTATTTGTGATTCACCCCGTCTCCAATGCATTACCTATTTGTGGAGAACTATTCTTTTCAAGTGTAACATAGTTTCAGTTTTGTAATCTAATTTTTGTTCATAGATGATATCAGAAAATGTATCAAGACTTGTTTGTTTTGTTATTAGATTCTCTCCTTTATGATTGAAACTTGTGAACTTAAAAGTGAAATTGTCATTCACAGATGATTTCAACTAGAGTTCGAATTTTGAATATATTAGAAATCTAGGTGCGATTGTTCCATTATTAAGTTGTTGTTCTTAAATTGTCTGAAAAAGGGCCATATTTTGGTACTAAAATGGATGTGGTTTTCAGGTTAGAATTTATTAATCAACACCTTAAGAATATTAAAGTTCAAAAATTTTGAATCTGAAACAGAAAAAATACATATCATCTTATACCACACACTACACATCTAGTTGTTTGCAGGTGAATGAGAAACTGGTAATCGTTTTATTTTTATTGTTTTCTAATTTTTTGTTTTGTTTTGTTCCTCTTAAAACTAATTGAGTTTTTCTACTCATCATTCCTATAATACATACTTGTTAAGGAAAAAAATATAAAGATAAAAAATGATGTGGTTTGTGCCGTAGAATTATTCTATTATCATAGTTAATATCGGCATTTGGCTTCTTAATTAGGGGTGGCAATTTGTACTCGTAGGTTGTATTCATGCCATGTCAAGGTTGAGTATTAGACTACATAAATTAACTCGGATACAATCTACATTTAATTAAACGAGTTAACATGACCCATATTAATAACGTGTGATATGAAATGACCTGCATAGTCCCCAGTCCAACTCAGGGATTTAACAATTAATTTTTATCGGGTTAACTTGGATACAATCCGTTTAACTCGTTTTAACCTATTTTAATCGTTTCATATAAATTTCTTGAGCTTCCCCATGTATTTATTTTGACCCAAATTAATATAATTTAATATATGATATAAGCATAACTATATAAATTATTCACAACTATAATTAGATTAATAATAAAATATTTTATAACAATATTCAAATCAATAATAAATAAATAAAACCACTAATATTTTTATAAAATAAATTACATTGATAAAATTATTTAATATTTGAGATATTAAGTAGGCAAATATATTAATATGATATCCTAACAACAATAAAGGTATATAAAAATAAACATTTATAGAATCTAAAAATATAATTTATTCGTATTATACAAGTTAATTGTGGGTTTTGCAGGTTATTTTGCAATTGATCTTTTATTAATCATACTTTATTGGGTCAATTCATCTGGACCCAAATCTCGATTATTTCGTATTGTGGCCGTGTTAAATTCAAAAGTCATGTAATGTGTTAGTTATTGGGAGACGCTGGACCCGGTCGAGCTATGCCATCGTTAAAAGCAATCCAATGATATTTGGATTGTTTTTTTTATGATAAATATAATATAATATAATAAAAAATATAAAAAATATATGTAATAAAAAATATAATAAAAAAATAAATTGAAGAAAACATAATAAAAAACACAATAAAAAATACAATAAAAACATAAAAACATAATAAAAAATACAATAAAAAAATAAAATAGAGATGAATTTTAAGGGGATTCGGCCGAACCCATTTCGGGTTTAAGCCTCTGTGGGGCATACCAAAGCTCGCCGGAGCTCGCCGTCGAAAGGGTAAACTCGCCGGAACCTGTCGGTCCCGATGGAGTGGGCGGTGTCGCTCACTGCCACCAGAGGCGGCGGGTTGCTTTTAATGGGAGGGTCGGCCCGACCGACCCCTAGTAAATCTCTAAAATAAAACACAATAAAAATATAATAAAATATAATAAAAAAACACAATAAAAAATATAATAAAAAAATAAAATGAAGATAACATAATAAAAAATACAATAAAAAAATAAAAACATAATAAAAACACAATAAAAAAAATAAAATAGAGATGGATTTTAAGGGGATTCGGTCTTGGGCCGAAGCCCGCCGCCACCGGTGGCGGTATACCCATTTCGGATTTAAGTCTCCATAGGGCACACCGAAAGTCGCCGGAGCTCGCCGTCGAATGGGTGAGCTCGCCGGAGCCCCCCAATCCCGATAGGATGAGCGGTGTCGTCCACTGCCACCAAAGACGGGAAACTGCTTTTAATGGAAGGGTCGGCCGACTGACCCCTAATAAATCTCTTAGTTATTACCACCCATATTCTATATCCTTGCCTCCTCATAGGATCTTTACATACGTTACATCGCATATATTGGCATAGTGATCATATTTTAATAAAGATTACATTACATGTTTTGATTACAAAGAGAGGCTAAGTATAATTTTTATAATTTGTTGGTTATATTACAAATAACATAATAGATGACCAAGTGTTTTTTTTTTTTTAAGAAGGAAGGATTATATTAGACATTGAACCATTTGGGTATCTTTATATGAGGGGAAATTGACTTGATTGTACTATTATGTAGGAGTACTTCTACACTTACATATGGGGTCCCGCCTAGTGTAACAATTTGTTATTTGTTATTTGTGCATTTTTCATCTATTTTTTAATATTTAAAAAAAATCATAATATCATTAAAAAACACATCCTTAATCATTAAATTAAAAATAAAAAATAAAATAACCCATAGTCAGGATTCCCAATTTATGGATTTAGCATTTCTGATTATGTTGATTATATATAGGAAAATTTAAAATCATCCCATGCATTTGCATGAATTTAAACTTTTTAGAGTTTTTGTTCAAACATTAGAATTTAGAATTTGATGGAGAATATTGGGTAGAGTTCCAATGGGTATGGGCAGCCAAGGTCCTGTTTTCATAGATGGATTTCCACCGTGTACAACAAATGCACTTGCGCAATCTGAGTCATTTGCCCTTGGTAAGTCATTTGAGTTATCCAAGAGCTCCATTCTCTTCAAATTTCCCTGCCGAAAGATGGATGCCATCAATGTTTCCTGATGTGGTGGTGGATTTGAGATTCAAATGGAGTTCACATTGCGAATAATGCTAGGTATAAATTTTGAATGTACAAGTTTTTGTAATAATGTGAACCCCATTAAGAAAAAAATAAGTGCACTTTTTTATGATGAAGTTCACCATTTTTTATAAAGGGCATGTACGATATTTGTGTATTTGGGACTTGTATATATCATTTATTATCTTGCAATTTATCCATCTTTCTCACTATCTTTCTCCAATCACAACATACTTTATCAGTTAAAGTTAGTGTTTTCATAAACATTTTGAATTACATAACATGTTTTGATAAGACATGAATTTTTTTTTAGCAAACAAAACATATATTATAAAAGGAAAATACACATCATCCAGATACAGATTTAATATACAACTAGCAAGAAGGGGGATCTTTACCGCTATGAAATTGTAAAAGACGAGAGAAGTTGGATAAGAGAGATTTTCAAAGGCTTGCATTTCAACTATCCATTGTGCTAAGTTATATGCACATCGATTGTTAAATCGATGAATTTTTCTCACTTTCCAATCACTAAAGTTAGTGAGGAAATTTTTTATGTCTTTAATGATAGGAGATGATCCATTCATGGTTGTGAGATGAATTGTTGATGGCTTGAATCACCATATTGGAATCCCCTAGTAGGACAATCTTCTCAATTCCTCTGAATTTAGCTTCTTGGATGGCCATTAATGTTGCTTGTGCTTCACCAGAATTAGGATTATTGGTGCTAATAAAATCTGTTTTGACAAAGATTGCATCCCCTTGAGAATTTCTGCAAACGGAGGCTATTATACTTCCATGATCTTTGATAGCGACGTCAAAATTGAGGATATAACCATTTGGAGGATCTTCATTAAGGATTTTCTTGACACTACACGAGAACTTTACTTGGGACCAAGCTTGAGTATGTTCACGAAATCTTTTTTTGACAAAAGTGACCAGGGTTATGGGATTTATAGATATATAATCATGAACGATCATGTTCCTAAAAAACCAAATAACATCCATAATTAAAGTGGCACAAATCTAAAAGTGACGATATTTTTCATTCGGAATTTTGAGAACATGACTTAGATTAATGATTATGTTGACCCATTCAATGATAGATTGTCTAGCAAATACAATTATATCAAGAGGCCAATTGGAATTTCTCCACATAATTTGGACATAACAACAATTCAAGAAAAGATTATTGAGATCTTCATGCTCCAAGTGGCAAAGAGGACAATTTACACAATTCTTCTGTGAAGGAGAGAATTTTTGGATCTTTACCTTTGTTAGCAGAGCATCATGGGAGAATTTCTAGAGAAAAATTTTCAAACGATCTTGCAACTTCAATTTCCACAATTTTTTTCAATTTATAGAATGAGATGAGGAAGCAAAAGTAGCATGAATATTTGTCAATGCTGCGTAAGCAGATTTCACTGAAAATTTTCTTGTAGAATGATAAATCCATTTGATCTGATCAGGAACCGCTTGAAAATTAATATTAGCCAGAAGAATTTTTTGAATCTCTCGTACAGTGTTTTCAGAGAAAAGGGTTGAAAGAAGCAAAGCATTCCAGCGACGAGGTTCTTCTATAATTAATTCAAACGCTGTAAAAGAATTATCCTGATGATCAAAGTTAGGATTTGATAATGGTTTGAGGTTAGGAAGAGTGGGAATCCAAGGGTCTTGCCAAATTTTAATCATGCAATCATTATTAACCTGGCAATAGAAACAAGAACCGAGGAGATCTCTACATTTCAAAATTGATATCCAAAACAAGGAATCAGAAGCTTTGTGGACCACTGAGAAGAATGTAGCATTATTGAGGTACTTCTTAGAAAGAGTCTCATTCCAGAAATTGCTAGAATCCTGAATTAAAGCCCAAATGAATTTAGAGATCAGAGCCAAATTGAAAAACCCCATTTGTTTGAAACCAAGACCTCCCATAGATTTAGGACGACAAACTTTATCCCAAGAAATTGAAATAAATTTCCTTTTTGAAGGATCGGCAATAATCCACCAAAAACGTTGGAAAAGAGAATCAACATGATTTGTGATGGATTTTGAAAATTTCATAATAGTCATAGCATAACTGGGGATCACACTTGCTACAAATCTAATAAGCACCGATCTAGCTACTTGGGAAAGAATTTTGGTTTTTCATCCCTGAAGTTTATTTTGAATCTTCTCAACAAGATTTTGAAAAATACATTTAGTATCTGCTCTACGGTTGAGAGGCAAACCCAAGTAAGTTGCTGAAGGAGGGGAGACCTTAAAGTTAAAGAATGATATTATCTCTCTTTTAATCGCAATTGAGGTATTATTATTGAAGTGAATATAAGATTTCTTTTGATTAATCAATTGACCCGACCAAAGAGTGTAAGTGTTTAAGCAATCTTGAAACCCTTGAGATGTCTGCTTGGAAGCCTTTCCAAAGAGAAAAATATCATCAGCAAAAAGAATATGAGAGATCGAAGGACAGTTATGAGATATTTTAAGAGCTTCAATGAGATGGTTCTGCTCTTTCTGGAAAATGAGTCGAGAAAGAATCTCACTCCCTAAAATGAATAGAAAGAGGAAGAAAGGACCACCTTACCTAAGTCCCTTAGAAGGATGAAAAAAATCATGAGGAGCACCATTAATCACAATCAAGTAGGACACAGTGGTAATGCATTCTTTAATTCAATTGATTCAACGAGCATGGAAGCCAGCATTGAAATTCCATTTTTTACCCCTGTATGGTCAAATATATCTAACAATTTTCACAATCAAATTTGTTAGATATCAATCATGTGAATATTCATAAATATGCAATAAATAAATTATCAAGTATAACACAACGATTAGTTAAGAAGGAAAACCCTTTGAAAAACTCTTCAAAAGTAAAACCCTACGGGGCAACCAAACCCAGGAAAATCATTTTTATTGATTGAAAATCGGTTAATAAGTAAGTTATTCAATTACAAAACTTTTGTCAATTAACTCCCTTACTTGACCGGACAAACGACCCGTTTATCTCTACTGCAGTAACAGCCAGAACCTCTGTCGATCTTCAATCTATGTCTTTCCTAGTGGAACCTCCAGTGGTTGATCACGTACACCAATCAACGATCTTCTCAAGCTTTGAGCAAGATTACACTCGCAAGTATATAAAAATCACAAGAAAAATTCTCCCCTAATTTTCCTCTCAAATGACTCTCAAATATCTCTAGATATGTGCTCTGGCTGAAAACCCTTGCTAGGGTTACAATACGACTTAATTTAAATAGACAATCCAAAAAATGCTATTAAAACGCGTCTGCTGACAGGTCATCCTTCATCAGAATTCGTCTGCTGACAGGTTTCTAACAAACTTCCGAATTTACTACTGCAATTTGAATTTCGAATTTGCCTTCTGATTTTATCCTTTCAGATCTTGAAATTCAACTTGCTAGCTTCTTTAACAAACTCCCTAGACTTCTAGATAGACTCAAAATACCATAGATAAATCTTATAGTTTAAATTACATTTATTCAAAAATTACAACTTTAAATATAAAATAAAATCTTATCTTATTTGAATTCAAACTCAATGACTCAAATTTTACAGTTTTTAGAGATAAGATAAAATCTTATCCTATTTGATATCAAATACTTCAACACTAATCCAAGCTAATAAAATCTGTATTAACAAGCATGTTGAATAACAAAAAAGATAAAACTCCATTTCATAGAGTCAAAAACTTTGGTCATGTCTAATTTAACTGCTATGAACCCCACATTACCCTTTCTTTTTTTAAAATGATGAAAAATTTCATGAGCCCGAATGAAGTTTTCTTGGATAATCCTCCCTAGAATAAAGGCAATGGGGATATGATTTGTAGAAGAATCATTTTCGGACGATTTGCAAGAATTTCTTTATATAATTTTATAGTACACATTAGATAGATTGATGGGATGAAGTTGATTTACATCATTGGAATTATCTGTTTTAGGAATGAGAACCAAATTCATGTGGTTAAGCTCCTTAAGAAGCTTCCCACTAACAAAGAAATGTTGCACAGTAGCAATAAGATCACTTTTAATGATATTCCAATAAGTTTTATAAAAAATTCCAGTAAAACCATTAGGTCCTTGTGCTTTTGAAGCAAAGATACTTTGGACGATAGTCGTGATCTCTTCTTCAGTAGGAATGGAGCAGAGAAAATCATTATCATTGTCCGAGATTTTATGAGGAAACAAATTATCAAGATTCACCAAAGGAGGATTGAAGTAGTATAAATGTCCTGAAAATGGTAAAGAAGAGTAGAAATGATGACGGTTGGATTAGACGTCCAGTTATTATGGCCAAATTTTAGACTATCAATGGTGTTCTTGCGATGTCTAATTGTTGTTGTAGTATGAAAGAACTTAGTATTAACAACAGAAGTGGCGAACCATGAAAGACGGGATTTTTGTTTCCAGAGCATTTCTTCTCGGAGAAGGAGTTCATTAATATTATCTTGAATTGTATGTTCTATGGAATCCTCCATTTTGGGATTGAATAGCTTAAAATTTGGAGTTGAAAAGTTTCATATTGCTTTGTATGTGTCCAAAAGAATTGATATTCCAAGCTTTCAAAGCTTTTTTTTGCCACTTTCAACTTTCTTGAAAGAATAAAAGAATGGGTACCTACAAAGGAGGAGGACCAAGCTAAACGGATTATTTCAATGCTGGAGGTCTCTAGTCCATAATTCCTCAAATTTAAAAGATTTGGGATAAGAATGATAAGACATGAATTACATGACATGATCCGGTTATTAATAATTTTCCATAAATTTAGGGGGTGGGGAGTGTTAAAGAATTAGAATTCGCCTTCTTGCATGCTTCTGAGCATGAGTATCTTGTGAATACTCATCCTTCTTGATCTCAACTCTTTACTTCTTAAAGCCTTCAATTTCAAATTATTCATGCTTTGATTATTTACTTCTTTTTCCTTCTTGGATGGTAACTGTAATGAGACATGGTAGGTAGTGGGTATACAGACCTGCTTATAAATGCCATAACTCCAATAGTTATTTTGTCTACATGAAAAAAGAGGGAGGCTCCCAATTGCGAATTCATGGAGAGTAATACAACTGTAAAAGTGCAACTATAACTCCTTCACGTTCAAACAACCTAAATCCCCAAATGAGAGAGAGAGAGAGAGAGAGGATAAAATAGCCAAAGAACAAACCATACTTCAAAACCTGAGAAAAGTATAGCCACCATCCAAGGCTTATTCTTGTTATTATTATCCTTCGTTTGTGGTTGATGAATGATTGTTTGAGAATTTACAGACAACTTTGTTCAGCCCACCTCAACAGAGTGATTACTACAAATTAATGAATGAAAATATATACTTTCTTTCTTTCTTTTTATTTTTCCCCTCTATCTACACACAACAACACATATTAACCCTCTCACTTATCCAGCCCATCCAAACCCCTATGATCAACTAGATTACAAGAAGCCATTTTTCTACACCCATTTTCATCTTTCATTCAAACTTGCAGAGAAATTCGAGTTTTAATTGGTTTTAACTTCAAGCCCATACTTTCAGGTGAAAGAAGCTCCGGGGAAATGCAAGAGGGACTCAAGGGGCTCCTTGGGCTGACACTTACTTGAGATGCCCTGTACAAGCCATATCCCATTAGGAAGTACTCCAATGGTATCAACATGGCATGGGGTTGCTCTTCTGTCACCATTGACCCGCAAGCCTGAACCTGTGGTTTCCCAGCACCCTCTAGTAAATAAAGCTAGCTTCTCATACAAGCTAAATATAAAGAAATATAAAGCTAGTAAATAAAGCTATCCCATAAATTGATGCGGTTCGTCAGATTGTAAAGTTACTTTTATTCTAAAATAGATTTAACGGACTATATGAAGTCATGTCAGTTTGGGAGATTATTTTTGTGTAAACTCTTTGTGGCTGTAGCAGTACTCTAATATAAATGCATAAATCATTGGATAGACATGCTACATACCTCTACTAAAGCACTGTATCTTCTATCTAGATTGGAAGTCATGTGGAGAGCCTCATAATGAAATGGAGAGTTATCCCCAACAAAGATGAGTGAACGACATTGTAGTTTTCTTAATCCATTAGTAAGGTCAGGTCTCCTGCTAGATGTAAAAAATAAAGTTAATCCAAATATCAAGGCACAAGCATCAAGAAACCACAAGGACATGGCTTTTAAGCTGTGTTAGATAGTCTTCTATAAAGCATTAAAACAATTGAACCGTACAGACTGGCAATTATCACATTGATCAGTGAAAACTTAGTCGGGTGATGTAAAATGACTTGAGCAAATTTTATGGGTTAGAAATGCAGAAAGTCTGTGTTAATATTTAGGGAAGCACTCCTGAGCTGCTTTCCACCGTGGAAGGATTTCATATTATACATTCATGGTCTACGTATCAAATCATATGGATTTTAACCTTCCTA
The DNA here is from genome assembly GCA_036559045.1 of Platycarya longipes. Classification (NCBI taxonomy): domain Eukaryota; kingdom Viridiplantae; phylum Streptophyta; class Magnoliopsida; order Fagales; family Juglandaceae; genus Platycarya; species Platycarya longipes. The sequence continues at coordinate 37,604,409 of CM071802.1, forward strand.
TGGAAAGTAAAGCAAAACCATCTTAGCAATGGGGTTTACCCATTGATTGCTTCAAGAAACCGCCATACATTTGAGCTCTGCCTCTCTTCCAAAGACTGATAAAAGAAAGAAAATGTCATGGAAACCGACAAATTGCTAAGCCTTCAACTAAAAATTTTCAGTTCCATTTTGTGAATAAATGAAATTAAGAAAGGAAATATGGGAAAAGTAGGAGTACTTACTCTTCTACACGCCTGAACTATATCTGACCCTGATACTTGAGCAAGGCCACAAACCTCCTGCCACCATTATTTAAAATCCAATTACTCAACCAACTAAATTCCATTTTTGACAAGCTTGTTATTCCTCACAGTACACAAGAACAAGTTTCTTGTAGTTTCGAAAACAGACTTAGGGTTTCTTTAACCAGAAATGAACCAGTAAGCAAAATAAACACCAGAAAACAAGATAAAAGAAAGGAAAAGAAAAACAGAAATCAAGAACACAAGATTTAACGTGGTTCGGCCCTAATGGCCTACATCCACTGCAGGAACCCTAGGAGATGTTTTATTCACTGAAAAAGAGATTACAATCTTACAAACCAGGAGGAACCAAGCCATCAGCTCAGAATATTTTGCCTCTGAGCACAGCCACACCGCAAGGGTTAGCAAACCCTAACCCTAGCTAAGCTTCCGGACTCTCAGCCCTCTCTCTCTCTCTCTCTGTATCTCGATTGCAAAAGCGGCAGAAAGTGAATCCCGTCCCTAGGTCTAAAGCACACGAGAAGTATTTATATCAGCCAGTCCAATTACATAAATATCCTCAGCTAATAAAATAATTACAGACAGAGAGAATTAAACCAAAACAAGCCGTAGGATCAATCTTTACAATATCATCATCACTGAAGCTTGACACGTGCACCTCACAAATCTCCACCTTGGCAAGCTTGCATCCCTTCTCCTTTACAGCTCCATCTCCTTCTACAGTTCCTGCAATTCCCCCTAATGGGTACTAGCAATTTTCTAAGTTAATTAAACCCAAACAGTGTTCAAACTTGATAGAAGGTACAGATTTAGTCATAATATCTGAGGGGTTATCCTCAGTAGGTATTTTCTCAACTCCTATGTCTCCTGATGAGATAACATCTCTAACAAAATGTAACCTTACATCTATATGCTTTGACCTCTCATGAAATACTTGATTTCTAGCTAAGTGAATGGCACTTTGATTGTCACAATACACAGTGACACTGCCAGTCAACACTCCTAGTTCTACAGTCAACCCTTTTAACCATAAAGCCTCCTTGAAGGCTTCAATCATAGCAATGTATTCTGCTTCAGTGGTGGATAAAGCCACCACTGATTGCAGATTTGCTTTCCAGCTTATAGCTCCACCCAAGAACATGAATATCATGCCAGAAAGAGACTTCCTGGTGTCTATATTTCCAGCATAATCAGAGTCCACAAAACCATACAAACTCCTATCAGTTAAGTCACAATCCCCAAATTTTAACCCCAAACATTTGGTTCCTGCCAGATATTGAAATATACACTTTAATGCATGCCAATGTGGTTTTCCAGGTTTACTCATAAACCTGCTTACTAAACTCACAGCATAGGTCAAATCTGGCCTAGTGCACACCATGGCATACATCAAGCTGCCTACCATGCTAGTGTATGGGACTTTATTCATGAACTCAATTTCATCATCAGTTTTAGGTGCTTGTGTGACAGACAGTTTAACATGGTGACCAACAGGGGTAGAAACTATTTTAGTGCTTTCCATTCCAAATCTTGTTAACACTTTGGAAATATACAATTTCTGAGATAAATAGAGAATTCTTTTATTTCTGTCCCTATTTATCTCCATACCCAGGATTCTTTTAGCTTGACCTAAGTCCTTCATCTCAAATTCAGCCTTTAACATACACTTAACTTGATTAAGGTGAATTATGTCCTTACAAGCCAATAACATATCATCAACATACAATAGTAAGTAAATGATATTTCCATCACAACTTTTATAGTAAACACAGCCATCAAATTTACTCCTACAGAAGTCATTTTCAATCATGTATGCATCAAATCTTTTATACCATTGTCTTGGGGACTGTTTTAAACCATACAAAGATTTATTTAACAAACATACATGATCCTCACTGAGATCAGTGTAAAACCCTTCAGGGGGCTGCATGTAGATTGTTTCAGGAAGGTTACCATGTAAAAAGGCTGTTTTAACATCAAGTTGTTCTAAGTGTAAATCATTACAAGCTACAACAGAGAGTAAAAGCCTTATTGAACTATGTCTTACCACAGGAGAGAATATCTCATTATAGTCTATTCCCTCCCTCTGTGTGAACCCTTTAGCAACCAACCTAGCCTTATACCTAGGAAGTTCTACACCAGGGATCCCTTCTTTCCTTTTAAAGATCCATTTGGACCCAACCAATTTCTGTTTCTTAGGTTTAGGAACCATATCCCATGTTTTATTCTTTATCAAAGACTCCATTTCTTCTTGCATAGCAAGAATCCATTTATCAGCCTCTTTAGAATTCATGGCTTCCTTAAAGTTCCTAGGTTCCTGTTCTACCTCAATTTCAGCAACAGATAGGGCAAAAGCTGTCAAGTCAGCTTGCCCAAACCTTTGTGGAGGTCTTATAACCCTCCTCTCCCTATCCCTTGCAAGGAGATAGGTACTTTGTCTCTCCAGGTCTTCAGTGCCTGACCTGTCAGTTTCTGTTTGGTCAGTTTCCTCATTCAGTTTATCAGTAGAGATGGAGGGCTGCTCCACCTCAAACTGTATATCAGTTTTAGGGTCAGCCCTATCAGGGTCAGGAGTATTATCTGGCTTCCCTGCCATTTGATTTTCATTAAAAATGACATCCCTACTGATTATACATTTCTGTCTGCCAGGTTCCATAACCCACAACTTATACCCTTTAACACCTTCTGGATAACCTACAAATATACACTTAAGAGCCCTTGGTTCTAACTTATCAGTTTTATAATGTGCATAGGCAACACAGCCAAAGACTCTTAAGTTTTGATAATTTGCAGGTTTTCCAGACCACAGTTCTTGAGGGGTTCTGTAACCCAAAGCAGAGGATGGGCACCTATTAATTAGATGAACAGCAGTGGCTACTGCCTCTGCCCAGAATGTTTTGGACAGCCCTGAGGTTGCCAGCATACACCTAACCCTCTCTAGGATAGTTCTGTTCATCCTCTCAGCTAGGCCATTCTGTTGAGGAGTTTCCTTAACAGTCTTATGCCTTATTATCCCCTCAGCTTTACAGTAATCATTAAACTCAGTAGACAGGTATTCAAGACCATTGTCAGTTCTCAGAGTTTTAATCTTTCTGCCCACCTGATTTTCAACTAGTGTTTTCCATTCTTTAAATTTTTCAAAAGTGTTACCTTTTTGTTTAAGTATGTATACCCACACTTTCCTAGAATAATCATCAATTAAAGAAAGGAAATACCTAGCCCCACCATGTGAGTCAACTCTTGCAGGACCCCATAAGTCAGAGTGTATGTAATCTAGGGTTTGTCTTGTCTGGTGAATTGCTTTCTTAAAGCTTACTCTTGTGGATTTTCCTAATACACATTGTTCACAGAAGGGTAGGTCTCCAAGTTTCTTGTCTCCTAACAGGCCCTGTTTTTCCAGTTCCCTAAGGCCCTGCTCACTGACATGCCCTAGTCTTCTATGCCATAGGAGAACTTGGTTTTCAGTTCTGTGAGTGACAGGTGATGCCTCACCTATCACTGTTTTCCCCATAAGAGTGTATAACCCATTCTTTAAAACCCCTTTCATTATAGTTAGAGACCCTTTACTGACTTTTAGGGTTCCATTATCAGATTTAAAAGAGTATCCTGACCTGTCTAATATGCCCAGAGAAATCAGGTTTCTCTTCAATTCTGGAATATATCTTACCTCCCTTAATAGTTTTTCAGACCCATCATACATTATTAATCTCACATTTCCTATGCCCTGGATTTTACAAGTTTTGTTGTTGCCTAAAATAACACAACCACCCTCTAGTGCAGTGAAATTTTCAAACCAGTTTCTTATAGGACACATGTGAAAAGAACAACCTGAATCTAGAATCCATTCCCTTCCAGAATCCACTTCTGAGACATTTAACACTTCAGCACTATCATATCCATCTTCTAAGACTACTGCTGCCTTTCCCTGTTCCCCTTTATCAGTGTTTTCCTTATTCTTTCTATCAGGGCAATCCTTCTTGAAATGCCCCTCTTTATGACAGGCAAAGCATTTTAGGTGTTTGCCTTTTGACTTTGATCTGGATTTATTGTGTTTACCTTTCTGACCCTTCTTATCAGGTCTACCTCTCACAGTTAAGCCCTCACCAGACTCTGATTTTGACTCAGATTTATTGTTGAGTTCTCTTGTATGAAGAACTGACTGCACTTCTTCTAAGGTGAGACTCTCCCTGCCATACATCATAGTTTCTTTGATACTGGCATAGGAAGAGTCTAGAGAATTTAGTAACAGAAGAGCTTGGTCTTCATCTTCTATAGTTATCTCTATATTAGCAAGATCCAGCAATATTTTATTGAATTGATCAAGATGATCATCAATAGAAGTCCCCGGTGACATCTTAAAAGTGTAGAGTTTTATCTTTTTATGGAGCCTATTTGCTAGGGATTTAGTCATATACAAATTTTCTAATTTTAACCACACCCCTGCAGCCGAGTCCTCATTAGCAACCTCTCTCAGTACTTTATCACCGAGAGATAAGATAATGGCACTGTGTGCCTTTTGCAGGACTTCAGGTTTAACTCTCTCTGAGGAAGATGAAGATGGTTTCTCTTCCGATGAGGAGGAGATCATCTTCTTTTCCCCAAGGAGGGCTTCCTGAAGTCCCTGTTGCACTAACAGGGCTCGCATCTTAATCCTCCAAAGGCCAAAATCATTTTGGCCAGTGAACTTCTCGATATCAAATCTGGCGGTCCCCATCGAAACACAAGCTCTGATACCACTTGTTATTCCTCACAGTACACAAGAACAAGTTTCTTGTAGTTTCGAAAACAGACTTAGGGTTTCTTTAACCAGAAATGAACCAGTAAGCAAAATAAACACCAGAAAACAAGATAAAAGAAAGGAAAAGAAAAACAGAAATCAAGAACACAAGATTTAACGTGGTTCGGCCCTAATGGCCTACATCCACTGCAGGAACCCTAGGAGATGTTTTATTCACTGAAAAAGAGATTACAATCTTACAAACCAGGAGGAACCAAGCCATCAGCTCAGAATATTTTGCCTCTGAGCACAGCCACACCGCAAGGGTTAGCAAACCCTAACCCTAGCTAAGCTTCCAGACTCTCAGCCCTCTCTCTCTCTCTCTCTGTATCTCGATTGCAAAAGCGGCAGAAAGTGAATCCCGTCCCTAGGTCTAAAGCACACGAGAAGTATTTATATCAGCCAGTCCAATTACATAAATATCCTCAGCTAATAAAATAATTACAGACAGAGAGAATTAAACCAAAACAAGCCGTAGGATCAATCTTTACAATATCATCATCACTGAAGCTTGACACGTGCACCTCACAAAACAAATAAAGGAACCAAACCAATTTCTCGAAACATGAAGATCAATAGAGGAAAATTGACGCATAGCCATACCTTGCTGAAGTACCGCTTAATCAATAACTCCTTTACCACTCCACACATGCCATAGAAGTAGATTAAATTTGACAGCACCTGTAGATGATATTAGAAATTCCCATAAGAATAAGATTCTCCAACCCAAATAACTAGCAAGGTTCAGAAAAAAGAACCTTATTATACAACCATTCTGTCCAAGAAGGTTCTTTGCATAGAGGAGAGACAAGTATCAGTCCAAGAACACGTTGTCTATATTTCATCTGTCATCAAGAGTAATCGTAAGATCAGTTAACACTCAAGAGTGTCCAAAACAGAACCTAAAAGTCACTTGACACCAAAACATGTATGCTGTTCCCATTTAGACAACTTACAGCAAATAGGGTAAGAAGATAAGCTCCAGATGTAACCCCCAAACACATCACACCACCAAGTCTGAGATATATATATATATATATATAAAGAGAGAGAGAGAGCATCAGTTGCTTCCCTTCAATATATCCAAAGTAAATGCTGACAGTGAGGAATGAACACAACATATTTAAGGCCTTAGAAAAATCTTCCGAATGTCTTTCTACACCTTTTTCAGACAACCACCAGAAGCATTGCTAGCCAACAGAAGTTGTGAGAAAAACATACAAACTATTTGAAGCAAAAGAGAGACAACCCTAAAGCGAACTCCTGATTGGCTGCTGCTAAAAAGAAAAATAGATAAATATAAGTTCAAAAAAAAATACCCAAAGAAGTCGAGAACCTCGGCAATCTGATCTGCTAAGTCATCAACAGAAAGCACAGACTTATCTGGGCTAATTTCAGCAGCTCCTAACTGCAACAGCTCTTGAAGAAAGAAATTATGTTAATTATTAGATTAAATGAAAGAGACAGAGCAATGCAGATATGAAAATCACGCAGAACTATGATATGCAACAAAGTAAGTTACAAACCTCATGTCCTGGAGGACTAATATGATATATGCAAAAATTGTGGAGCAGTAAGGAATATGCTTCTGGACAAGTGAATAATCCTTGAAAACAGGACACATCTGGTCAATCACATATTGACAAAGCTAAGTTAGAGCTTTGTAAAATGGTGGAATAGTTTTATAGAATCATTTGATTTCTTATCTTAATCTCCGAATGCAACAAATCAAGGATATATATACAGCATATTTTCATTTTCATATCCTAAAAAATACAGAGTTTGGATTTAAATACGAACAATTACCATCAAGAATGCAATTATTTGATGAGATTGGATGGAAAGTGAGTCTTTCGGAAATTTCTTTACAAAAAAAAAAAAAAAATCCAAGACCACCTGAACGACACAACTTCAAAGATGAAGTAATTTGGCAATAGCTTTCAATTTAAAGAACTCCTGCCAAAATTTGACAAGGATCTCCATGCTAATTTCAAAGCAATTAGCTAACTATAAAAGAGCTCACCATATAATGCTGCAGATTAAGAAGAAAGTCAACTGATGTGCCAATTAATTGGCTCCGCGAGTAAATAATACAGTATTGGACATACCGCATGCGTGACAATCTAAAATTTGGATCGACGGGAAACTGGAAAGGGGAAAAACCTTCTAGGAAAATGTAGAGTTAAGTTTTTACTTACAATTTAGAGCTAAATCTGGATAAGTGACAAGAGCTGGCTTGTCCGGGTATCCATAAACTGCAACAGACACCGAACCATGGCAAGTTTGTATTCGATGCTCCTGCAAGACAAATTTCGAAAGGCAAAGAATAACTTTAGAAAGAAACTAAGCAAATTAAAATGTCAAAATAAATAAACTTCCCCAACACTCATTCCTGACAAAGTATACACACATGTAATACTACCCAAACCCCTTCCATGCAATCCTTTTTTGAATGCCCGAACTTTAGAATCAAAGAACAAGTAAGGTAACGGTCAGCTAAAAAACACAAAGAAATCAACTCAACGATAGAGAAACAAAATAGATATAACAAACGTGGTAAGTGTTATAAGAAAAAATGACAAAACCCAGAAACTGCGAGCCTCTTTCATTTTATGCCTAAAAGAACGAAAAAATCTAAAACTGTTTCAAAAGAACCTCCACTTGGTCAGACGTTAGCAGTATGCTTAGTTGAATAGAGAGACAAGTCGTTTTATTCGCAATTTTCCTACATTTTCGAAGCAATCAAACAAAGCATTTATGCACATCAAAAAGAGATGCATGGAATACGTTAACACCAGAGAAGTTAAGTGGAAGTAACCTTTCCGCCAAAAGGGATCCCTTCCATATCCACTGACACTGAATCGCTCGAATACCCCATTCTCTCTCTCTTTCACTCTCTCACGCTTCTCTCAAATTTGCAGAGGCAGCTGGCTTAGGCCTCCATGTACGTACATATATATATAAACAGAGAGAAAGAGCGCGCGCGCGCGCGAGAGAGAGAGAGAGAGAGAGGAGAGAGTTCTCGCTACTGTCTAGTTGAAAACTAACTCGTGCCTAAACTCGGACCGAGTCGCACCCGAGTCACCGACGCTTGAACGAGAGAGGGAGACACGACGCGAGCGGTCGGTACGAATCCTTTAACTGGGGCCTCTGGTTAGGACATTTAACCAGAGTTAATAGAGGCCGACAGCTTTAGTTGAAACATTGAAATACCATATTGCCCCCCGTGACCCGGACGAGTCGACGACACAACAAATTACAATACCGCGTATTCCTGTTTCCATTAATCAAAGGTTTTGCCCCTTTTTTCCTTTTCTGTTTGTTTTGCTTTTTTTCCTTGCCTCGAAAATAATGCACCTTAGATTCTTAAGTTGTACGGTTGACTTTTGACAAAGATAAGATAAGATATTAGTATCCTATGTTTGACGAAATGATTGGGTGTTATTTTCTAACCTCAGTAATTAATCCGTTTCTAATTTTCTATACTAAAAAGTACGTGAAATGATTGAAAATAATATATGAATAATAGTGAATAATTTATAAATAATATTAAATTAGTTTTAAAATATTTTCAAATAATTATACCTTAAATAATCATATTTTAGTGAATAAATTATAAACAGTATTAGAGTAATTTGAAAATATTTCAAAATAATTATGATTGTCTTCAACTTTTCTCTATTTGGTTACTTTCCATTTAGTAAAAAGGTAATCGTGGATATATGTATGTGAAAACAATATAAAAGTTTAATAATGCTATACATAGTTGTTGAATGTATAAATATAATATACTTATTTTAAAAATTAATAATTTATTATTAATAATTAATTTTTCATATAAATCTCAAATTTATTTAATTTTTTTAAATGATTGCATAGTACTTATATATTCACAATACAACTCGTATTATTAACAAATATGATTATTCAAACAATTCATCAAGTCAATTAGTCATATTATTAACAAATTCGTTTCGATGGCCAATTCAACGAGATAACAAATTGAACAAAATTGGTTAATCGGCAATTTTTTTATTTTATTTTATTGGATTTTATGTGCTCTCTTTCAAAATAGACACAAATAGTGTCAAACCAAAGTTGGACTAATGCTCGGTTCGATCCCTTCGTCTAAACCAAGAAAAAAATTACTACCATTTGGTTGGATCCTCCAATCTCTTTCGGGAATGAGTACGTAATGAAGATAGATAACTTTTCTCTAAAGTAATAATAATAATAATAAACAAATTAAAAAGACAAATTACATACCAATTATAATCATGAAAATGAATGAAATCCTTAATTAATTATTACTTTAAATTTATGTCTCTTTTTTTCGTCCTTGTTTTCCACTTTAATCTGTCCTAACACGCTGTCCTGTCCTTCAACGTTAACAATGATATATGCATGTTCTCTTTAATAAATATTCATATATATATATAGTTCTATTTCACATATATATATATATATTATTTTTTTATATTTGCATTCTTGCAAACACCTTTTAAAAAGATGCCAACTGGCTTTCGGCCACAGGTATTGTGTTATTTGGTCAAGATGGGGTCCATTGGCTTTGTTAAAACATCAATGAGTGGGTCCTTGCATGAGTTACTCATATAAAAATTATAAAGTATTAAATTATAAAATATATTTTATAAAAATAAGTTTAATATATCACTTTCCTTGTAAGTTGGTATCTGTCTTTAGCATTCACCAGACAGTAACAATCACGTTCCTGTCGAGTCCTTGGTTTGAAAAGTTTTTTTGGAGTCTCAGAAAATGAGTTTTGAATAATATTTGACACAATACAATCGCAAGAAAAATAAAAATTAAAAAAACACACAGCATAATTAAACTACCATTAGTTTCACCATCACATCTACTTTCCTTTTGCGTTCTAATTCCTTTTTCGGCAATAATGAATCAATTCTAACTAGGTCTGTTTATTCGAGTCGAATTGTATCCGATCCGGTTTAAAATTTTAATATATTTCTCAATATTTTAATTTTTTTTTTTAAGATTAAAAAAAATTTTAAATCTGGATTCCGGATTTGAAAATCCAAAACTCGAATGAACACCTCTAATTCTAACCACTTAGGTTTCTTTGCTCTGCAAAACAGTCAAAACTCCAATAATTTTACTTAGTTTTTTATTTTATCATTTTCATTTGCATCTACTCATATGATGCCTTTAAATAATGGGAATGTTAGGTATCTCGATTTTAGAATTTCGATTATGTTTTTTTTAGTTTATATATTTTTTTATATAATTTTTTTAATATCTGAAAACAGTTTTTAAAAATACAAAAAGAAAAAAAATACCATTATTTAAAAATATTTACTTAAAAATCATTTAAAAAATTAAAAATCAAAAATCGGAATCCCAAAATGGGAACAAAAAGCATTTCCCTTAAATAATTTTATATCACTATTTAAATCGACAGTTATTTAAAATATGTTACGCCAATTAATTTGGTTAGAAATAAAACGATGGCGAAGAAAAAGCTTGCATAATTTTTTATAAGTACCAAAACAGCCTCTAACTTTTACATTATATAGAAAGTTTTAAAAAAATGAGACAAACAAGCTTTAGGCCTATACTTCAAATATCTTAGTATATTTATGACTAATAGTGAAATAAGTTGAATAAAAATATTTTATTGGATTTTAGAAAATGAGAGAAAAAAAAAATTGAATAAAAATATTATAAATTTAAAAATTTTGGTTGAATATAATTTTTATTTTAAGATTTAAAAAAATGATATTATTTTTATATTTTGTTTGAGAATTTGGAGAGGTTATAATAATTAATTAAAAATTTAAAAATAAAAAATATTTTATATTTGAATAATATTTAAAAATAAAATATTTGAAAATGTCTTAGAAGACTTCTAAACAATTAGGTTGACAAAAATCTCTATTTTTTCAAATTATAAAATCTAAAGTCTACAGTTAAGAAAATGCCTTTGGATTTAGAACTGACAACTTGAGCTGACCAAATCAAATTCTATCTACCGACTAAAGTGTAATCGATCCGATTTAATTCAGTTTTGAATTAAATTTATAATCAAATTGGTATTATTAATTTTTTATTTTTATAATCGATTATGTATCAATTATCTCTTTCGATCAATAGTACCAATTTTTTCAATTTTACCAATTTTAATCCAGTTCTAATCCGATTTTTCAATTTTAAAATAAGTTATATTAGTCTATTTAAATTATTAGTATTAGCTATAAGGATTAGAATAATTATATATTAATATTTGTTATAGTAAGTAATTTTTTATAATTATATCATTAATAGTAATAGTATTAGACTATTAGTATTAAGCTATAAAATATAAATGGTAATTAATTTACATTATATATTAATTAATGTATAAAATATTATATATAATATAAAAAATATTATTTTATATTACATATAATATTAAAAAGAATTAATTTAGAATACATATTATATTGAACCAATCCGATCCGGTTCTAAAAAGCTTGAAACTGGAACCGAACCGGCATCAACTGATTTTGATATTAAGAAAACCAATTTTGGATCGGAATCGACCGTAAACCAGACCGATTCCACCAATTTGGATCGGTTCGATTCAATTTTTCGGATTTTTTTTACTCCCCTACTACCGACAATCTTGGATTTTCATTTTAGGCACATGTGCTCTTTGAGTAATAAGTTATAACAGCCCCTCATTAGGAGAATCTTGCTGTTTAAATAATGAGAGACGCTGGGGACCGGTCCGACTGTCCCCAACATCTAAAGCAGCCCAACGATAGTTGGATTGTTTTTTGATGAAAATACATTAAAATAAAATAAATATTTATAATAAAAAATATGATAAAATAAAAAAATAATAATAAAAAATAAAATAAAAATATAAAATGAAGAAAACATAATAAAAAATACAATAAAAAAATAAAAACATCATAAAAAATATAATAAAAAAATAAAATAGAAATGAATTTTAAGGGTATTCGGCTTTAACTGCAGCCCGCCGCCTCCGGTAGACGGTGGATCCATTTCAAGTTTAAGCCTTCGTGGGGCACACCGGAAGTCGTCGGAGCTCGCCATTGAAGGGGTAAGCTCGCTAGGCGGTGTCGCCCACCACTAACGAAAATGGCGAGCTACTTTTTGCACGGAGATCGATCTAACTGATCCCAGAAAAACTCTTAAATAATACCCAATAACATCTCCAATGATATCAAGTGTATATATTTACATATTTAACTTGAGATATTGGCAATAGTGCCACAAGAATAGTTGGCCTGATGGTTTGAGTTGCTGTAAAACAATAAATGAATATTCGAGTTTAGCAAAATGTTAAAGTTATAAAGAGATTTTATAAAAATAACGCCATCAATTTATGTGATTTTATATGATACGTTAAATATATTTTATAAAAAAAAATATCTTTATAATATGATATATCATATCAAATCATTTCAATTTATTAGTTTGTTTTTATAAAATATTTTTATTTCTATTAAGTTTAAGCTGTGGCACTTGATAAAAAAAAAAAAAGGAAGAATATTTATATATATATATATATATATATATATATATATTGGAGAGTGGAGGAGGGGGATAGAGCCCAAGTTCTCCAATTTGGAGAAGTGGGTATCGTGTAATAAGGCCAACAGCCTTGGCCAAAAAAGAAAAATGATTCAAAATAGATATATATTTTTAATTTATTTGTCAATTATGTAATATCACATCATAATAATAATTAAAGAATGATGATATTTTCTAATAAATAAATCATTGGTTAATAAAAGGAAAAAAATGGTGACGATCCATGTTCTATGCGAGTTTATTGAAAGTGTAGCTCACCTCAAAGCTGTAAAAGTTTGCACAACATTGCTCGTGTTACAAATGATTGCACAATCCATGCTCCGTTTTATGCATATACTTTTTTTTCCCTACTTTCTTTATATTTATAAAGCAATAATTCTGCTTTTTCTTTTTTTATTTTTAGCCTGAAAAGTGAATAAAAGAAAAAGGACAGAAAATATTTTTTTTTAATAAAAAAAAACCTACCACTATGATACAGAAAATACTGAAGCGGTACTCATTTGTCTCTTCAAAACTAATTTACATAAGAACACGTGTCAGAAATGCAGGTGCACGAAATCTAAATCATAATAACACATTATAAAAATTATGTGAGAAAGAAGGCAAGCATTCCTTATCACAAAGCCAATGAGAATGCCTTCAATAAAATTGAGGCAGAGAAAAAAGAAAACCATGTTTTCCTCTGAAATGAGAATTTGCCGAACAGGGAAAACAAGCTTGCATCTACAATGTCAATCAATAGGCCAAAATGTTACACTTGTATAGAGTACTATCATAAACTTAAACATCTGTAGTACAAAGGTTAGATGGTTCAAAAGATTGGCTTCTTTGCAATGACCACTTGACTTGTATATATTGAGTAAAAAGTACCTAGCAATCAATCTCAATATGGCATTAGGCCGGCATTACATTTTATCAATAACTCTTCAAGGAACATCTCTACAAGTAAAACAAAAGATCGATCACAGAAATGTTCGGTTCCACAATTAGTGAAGATGGCACAACCCAAAGGCAAGTAAACAGGCTGCAACTGACAATTATGAACTATCTATTCTCATTGATACCTTACCAACAATGGCTAATCCTGCAGAGTCTTTATATTGTTTCATTATACAAAATTCTACTTAAATCTTTTGTACCTTCATTGGAGCTGGATTATCCACCTCACTCTCAAAACTTAAACCATCATTTGTACCCATGGGCAAAAACTTTTCTCTCGCTGAATTCTCATGAAAGTGACATTTGCCAAATTTAACCTGTAGTTCCATATCATCCTTTATTCCTTCTTTGCGTTTTCTTGTCCCATCAGCTGTTGTTGCCTTCATCATACCATCATCCCACAAAAATGTGGATTCCACAGCTTCCGCCATCTCCAGGTCACAATCAAATTTATCTTCTACTTCAACCTTGGTAGAACTAAACAGGAGATTTTCGTCTAGGTTCTTGCCTTCTGGTTTTAATTCTGAGACAACGCACTCTAATCTTGACTTGCAAATTACTGCTTTGGCCTGAAGCTTGGAGATTTCACAATCAAATACTTTGACCCCTTGATCTTCAACAATAAGTAGCCACCCTAGAGATTGTGTAACTTTCTGATTAGACGTATATAAATATCTAAAAAGCAGGAAACATATCAGGAAGCTCTTATCTAATTAGCTCTATCCAACTTTTATCCAGTTAACAATGACAGTGAAATTGTTCACTGCATCACACACAGTACTGCCATACTCCGCAAAGGAGATGGAAAGCCTAGTAACTTTTATGCTCTACTTTTACCACTTTGCACTACCAGTATCACCATATTTTAACATGGAAAATACAGAATAATAACCAGACAAACATTGCAGAGGTGCAAAACCTAAACGAAAGAGTTAATTAAATTGTAGAGCATATAGATATCAAGGAAACTTACGAAGAAGAGCTACAGGAGTACAAGCATTTGGTTTGCTTATTTTTCCCTTAATGGCAGTCTGATTAGTGACCCACTTGATCAATTGAGAGGGTAAACAAGATTCCGAAAAAGCGTTAATATAAGATAAGGCCCTGGCCTGGTTACCTCTTTCCCTGGGGCAAATTAGAACACAATATTTATTAGATGAATTATATTTAAAAGTAACTGTTGTTCATAGATGCTGTTGTTCATATCTTACCTAACAGACCGTATGGCAGTGTCAGTAGCGAATGTCCATGTCAAAATAAGATTTTTCAAATGTTTGCCTGCCAGCTGAATCACTCTGGGAGGTTCAAGGAATGATTTCCCCAACCTTATAACAACATCATACAGAACTTCTTGTAAAAGAGCATCATCTTTAGAACTCTGACAAACGTACACATTTTGTATTCAGAATAATGATAAAACTGGCATTTTTCTAAGCCTTGTTTGTTTTTAGGAAACTCTCAACTCATCTCATCTCATCTCATCTAATCATTACATATTTCCCAAACTTCCATACAAATAATATAAATAATTCAACTTTCTCAAATCCCAAAATAAAAATAATATTAAAAATATATTCTAATAATATTTTATTTAATTTTTAACTTTTATCTCAATTCATCTCATCTCATCTCATCTCATCTGTGAAAACAAACGAGACCTAAGAAGGAATAAAACTGAATGTCGATGGCAATAAACTCTACAACACTGCAAGTAAATAGCTAACTGTACCATGGAAGAGAAAGACACTAGCTATAGATTCTCCCGAGTATTTAAAAAGGATAATGGTCAATGAGTCGGTTAAAGTACCTTTTGATTCGTTTAACTTAACGAGTCAGTTTTGAGTTGATCCATATGGTCGGATGTCTAAGACTCGACATGCGAGTCTAAGACTTAACATCACTCGCAAACACAAATAGCCACCCCTAGGTTTGGCTACATAAATCCTTGTTTGGCATGGAAAAAAAGGGGAAAAAATGACAAGAACATAGGATTGTACAGAACAGTGTGAGATAAATCCTTATTTAGTATGGAAAAAGGGGGGGAAATGACAACATAGGATTGTATGGAACAGTGTGAGCTAGTGAATATGCTTTGGACTAGGAAGTTTTTGCAATGAATTAATAATGGTCTCGCAAGGCTTGTGAGGCTTAGGGCTTGACAAAAATTAAGGCTGACGTCAAGGCATTGGGTACTTGACAGCACATGACACATCTTGACATTTAATTTTTACTCATGCTTTAATCAGACAGAAAAGTACTAATTAGAAACCCAAATCTGTATCATTCTGAGATGTTAATGCCGTGCAATTGTGTATCACACATCGTAAGAGGACCAGAAGTTTGTCATGTTCCCAATCTTATATCCCCAAATTTACTCCCACCCTTCAAAACTGCTACTTTTCTTGAAGGAGAAAAAAATACATCAATTTAGATTAAGTGATGGAATTCCCATCTAACTTAATGGGAGGGAAAAAGTTTGCCTAAACATAATGCATTGTAATGCTAAGGTACGAGGACAGTAAATTAAAGAAAGATGTAAACATACTGACCAGCAAGGAGGTGAAAAGCAAAGTTGGCTCTAACAGCGTCTTGAGAATGGTATCTGATATGCACCAAAAACGAATAAGGAGATATGTAGATCACTAATGAAAAATGAAATGGGAAAAAAATCATTTCATTCCAACTTGAAAGGAACTTCGTTATTTAGAGATGAGGCAAACCAAAAAAGAGAAACACTTTCAAGAAGTGCCCATTTAACTCCTCAGAGAGACAGAATTCACCTCGTGATTACGGTATTTCAGCCGAACAGGTAATAAAACTCTGAAAAATTAGTGACCGAACCCAATGGGTCTCAACCAGTTAGTAAGTCCCTAACATCCAGTGAAGTGAGTAAAAGGCTATCAATACCGACTGTGAATCATTTATATGCAATCAGAACCTGAACACTCCAGGTTATAACAGGAAAAGTAAACATAACACCATGCCGACTTACAAAAAAAATACAAATAATACGGAAATATAATTGACAAAAGAAATAACAAACGAATCGAAGGTTTCAAGCAAGATTGACTCTCACCAAGAAACCAAAAGCTACCAAACCCAGTTACCATCTGAACCGTGCAATTGCACACATCCTTCTCCAACTCTACTCTTGAATTACCCGAACCAAACTTCAAGCACAACCTCAACAATAAAGCTTCACACATCACGACCCCAGCTAAGTAGCCAAACCCACATCCCATCCTAATCCCCTTGCGGACTTCCTCACTTACAAGGGGGAAAAAAACTTGCAGCCCATCCCCAGCCTCATTTCTATCAACCATCCACACGCGTAACACATCAGAAAAACTCGAATTCGAACCTAGCAGTCCCTCTTCCTCTTCTTCAAGCTCCACACCGCAACAAAGGCTACTATAACTAACAACTCCCTCTAGTAAATTCTCTACCTCTCTGTCCAAATTATTCTTATCAAGCATCAAGGAGTACAACTCGTAAATAACCGGAGCAAGTATGGCAATTCTTTTGGAGTGGCCGCAATGAGAGGAACAAGAAACCAGTAACTGGAACAATTCTTTAACTACAGTGACTCGTTTTGAGGAGTAATCCTGGGATGTGAGCTTGGTCGCGTGAACTGTTAGTGCCGAATAGAACCAAACAATTTCAAGTGGTGGATCGGGTAGAATTTGTATTAATCGGGAAAATATGGAGCTGAAACTTGAGAAATCGGTCACGCCCTTTCGGTATTCAGCCATGAACCAGTGGATGGACTCTTGCAGCATGAGTTTATATGGGTCTGCTGGGTTTGGGTAATTGGAAGGCTTTAATGGAGTTCGGTTCATCTTCTGATGGTGAAATTGAGACAGACGAAGCCAGTTATGGTGGATTGGGGAGCGGTCGAAGACAGAAATGTAAAACCCTAGTTTTAGTTGTGCTCTAGGAAAATGGAAATTGGGAGGGAAGTTTGGGCATTTTTGGTAATGCCAGTCATTATTTTGAATTTGAATTTTGAAGCGATAAAACATTAGCAAATATAGGTTCGCATTAAAGTGAAGTGAAAAGTGAATAGGATATAAGGGGATTGAGTACACGTGTCACGTGCAGCATGCCAGCAGTGGGAAGAAATGGCTCAGAGCCCTTTTTTTTTTTTTTTTTGCAAGAGATAAATGATATTTTGCGGTTTTTATTTACGTAGTTTCGTGCATTTTTTTCTTATTAGTTGTTTGTGCAGATTTATTGATCAATTTTATTAAATAGAAAGTATTATAATTTAGGAAGAATGTTCTTGTGATTTTTAAAAAGATTCCAAGATAAAAGTTATCTAAATTTATAAAAATAGTTCCTAAATTATGATTGTATATAGCATTATTTTTTTAAGTTTAAAAATTTTATTTTAAAATATAATTTTTTAGGAACATATCTCATTTTAAAAGAATAATAATAAAGAGACACTTGAGATTGGATAGATGTGAAAGATTATTTCACACCGTCCAATAACAAAATGTCACGTAGGCATTTCAAGAAGACCACTTTTGCATTTGCATGCACCAAACTCTTTCGTGCTTTCTTGCTTTCTCCCTCTTCATCTTTCTCTTCCTCTCCATCTTCCTCTCCTGTATGCGTTCAATAGAAGCCAACCTTTGAGCATTAGTAATGGGCTAGCTATAGCCCACTACATCTCCAAATTTTGGTTTAAACTAAAAATTTCATCTATATTGGTCTTGTCATCCCACTTCTATTTTCCACTTTCCCTACAGTAATTCATCCAGACTCATTATACTTGGTGTGTTCCTGTTCACGCCTCTATCGCTTTATTTTATTCTCTTTTAATTAGAAAGAAATACGGGAAAGTTTCTCGTTCCCTCGAAATCTCAATATCCCTTTGCACGTTGCTGCTCTTCGTCGTGAACCGATCATCTTCATCGTCTTCTCCTAGCATAAACAAGGCAAAGTTGATTTCATCTTCAACCTTCAAGCTGCCTTCGTCGTCCAGCAGGTTCTCGGCGTCGTCCAACAGATTGTCAAGCTACCTCCATCATCTTCCACATCAAACATAAGTCTCTCTTCCATTTCTTTTCTTATTTCCTCCGATCATGTTTTCGTTTCTTTCTTCTCAAAGAACTTAACATTTTTGCTCGGATTTCCTTTCTCTCTAGGGTTTTGTTGAATCACCAGGATCTGTTTAAAGGAAATCCGAGAGAAAGAAAATTTGAGCAAAATGAGTTGAAACCCCAACCGATGAGGCACGAGATTAACAAATCATTTTCTGTTTGCTCGGATTTACTTTATCGCGTCATTAAGAAACCCCTAATAACAGTATTTAATTTGGGATTTTTTAATCTCGTGCCTCGTCTGTTATTATTAGGGATTTTTTACCCTTCCAACTCCGGATTATGAATTAGTTTTTGGTCTCAACAAACTATATTGTGTTAAAATGATATGATTTGTGGGGAAGTAGTTTTTGGATTTTTGGATTGTGAAGAAATTTACCCTCTATTTAAACATGTATTTTTTTTTTGTTTGATTCCTTTGTTTTTTTCACAGATTGAGTTTGCTCGAATTGTGTTCCTATTAATTTAGTGTATGGCTTGAAGTGAATTGAAAGGAGCATACTTTAGTTTGGAATTGTTTGTGATAATTAGTTTCTTAGGTGAGATTGATTGGATGTGAGATTTCATTGTTCTACTATTGTTTGATAATTGAAGAACTTCTAGTGATCCTTTTAATTGAAAAACTTAGGATTTTTATATCTTTAATGTTTTCTGGGTTGGTTCTTATTTTTTGGCATTTTCTGTTTGGTTTATTCGAAGTTCTTTTTATCTTGGGCTTGTGTTCTTTTTATCTGTGGCTTGTGTTCTTCTTAGGTTTGTTTCTATTTTATATCTTTAGTTATCCTATTGATTAGGAACTCATACACCACACATCTCTATGGAACTAGTATTGAAATTGTTGAAGTGGTAGCTTATGTAGGAAAGGTAAATATCTAACTATATTTTGTTTTCTAAAAGCTAGGTGTTAGATTTGATTTTTCATGTAGATTGCACTCTCAAACGACCTTCACTTTCCCTAGTAAAATTAAAATGAGTTTCTCTCTGCAAAGTTGAAATTTTTTTCTGGTTTCAATGTAGAGATTGCATTCAAGGGGCAAGGTCTGTGAAGGATAGTTCTCTTGATGCCATGTTCATCTTTGTCTGTCCACCATCAATGGGGAACTTGAGAAGACTAAATTGGCAGATTTGTAGTATTTATAGTTATATGTGGAGAATGACAACTTATATGTAAAAACTAAATTGATAGATTATATGTAAGAAACCCAAGCATGGTTCATGGTTCTGGCAGTTGGATGTAGTAGGACTGAAGTTTATAGTCTCACATTTCAGTTTTATTTTAGTTTTTGTGAGATCAAATTCATGATTCATTTTGTTGGGAGAAATCTAAATAGCGGAAACTATTATCTCCCACTTTGTGTGAACCTGTTAGGAAGTAATTGAATAGAGAATAATATAAAGTAAAATCACACACACACACAGAACCAAGAATTTTTACGAGGAAAACCCTTCAATGCAAAGGAAAAAATCACGGGACCTAGTCCAATTAAAACTTCCACTATCAACAATGTTTGTGTATACAAATATTCTCTCTAGATAACACTAGAGGCATACAATCAATAATGATCAAGAAAAACACTTTCTTGGCAAACAAACAGTGTGATTAGGAAAGGGCTCATCAAAAACTGCATTACTGTTCATGACCTCGACTACCAAAAATACTACTCCAAATCTGATCTTCACCGTTCAGATTGAAAAGCCTTGAGTTGTGAACGTTCTTACAAAATTTCAGCTCAATCGGACCACAAATGACTTAGATTGGAGCTTTCAAATATGCGTTACTGTTCACGACCTAGAGCACCAGAAATACTACTCCAAATATGATCTTCACCGTTTAGATTGTAGAGCATTGAGTTGTAAACGTTCCTGCAAAATCTCAGCTCAATCGAACCACAAATAACTTAAATCGGAGCTTTCGATTGAAACTGGATGAGAGCTCTCTTCTTTTGAGTATCTTCCTCTCTCCCTCTTCTTCACACGTTTTTCTCTTCTTTTCTTTTCACTCTCTCTATCTGCCGACACAAACAACCCTAAGGTTTAAGACCTTAGTAACATGGGCCTAACCTTTCTCTCCATATGGGCTTAATTATCCCACATGGGCCATCCTTCAAATAGGAGGGAACCCACACAACAAATCTCCCTCTTCCCGACTATGAGGGAGACTCTATCAAACATGTTTTTACTCTGCATACTTCGAGTTTTTGCATAGACAGTGGTTTTGTCATCATATCTGATCCATTTTTATCAGTATGAATTTTCTCAATCTGTAACAACTTCATCTCCAAAGTATTACGAATCCAGTGATACCTCACATCAATATATTTGGACCTTGAATGAAAAGTTGAGTTCTTGCTGAGATGGATGACACTTTGATTATCACAGTAGAGAGTATACTTCTCTTGTTCCTGGCTCAGTTCTTCTAGGAACTTCTTCATCCATAGCAACTCTTTGCTGGCTTCAGTTATGGCAGTATACTCAGCCTCTGTAGTAGACAAGGCAACACATTTTTGTAATTTGGATTTCCATGACATAGCTCCCCCTGAATAAGTAATCAAATACCCTGAAGTAGATTTTCTGGCATCAATCTTGCCAGCCATATCAGCATCAGTAAACCCATCAAGCATACGCTTACCATTTCCAAAGCATAAACATACTGTGGAAGTTTCTCTGAGGTATCTCAAAATCCATTTAACAGCATTCCAATGCTTTTTACCTGGATTTGAGAGAAAATGGCTTACTACACCAACTGCATGAGCTATATTTGGCCTCGTGCATACCATTGCATACATTAAATTACTCACTGCTGAGACATACAAGACTCTTTTCATATCTTCATTCTCTTTATTTGTGGAAGGGTTTTGCTTTGTGCTTAACTTAAAATGAGTAGCAAGAGGAGAGCTAATTGTCTTAGCTTTATTCAGAGTGAATTTGTCGAGCACCTTTTCAATATATCGCTCCTGTGACATCTGTAATTTCTTCTATTTTCTATTTCAGTAAATTCGAATACCAAGAATTTGCTTTGCTGGCCCCAAGTCCTTCATGGCAAATGACTGACTCAATTACTTCTTCAAATTTTCAATCCTTGAAGAATTCATGCCAACAATCAACATATCATCAACATAAAGTAGTAATATTATGAAGTCATCATCACAAAATTTCTGCACAAATATACAATGGTCAGAGGTGGTCTTCTTATAGTCTTACTCTTCCATAACTAACTCAATTTTTTTGTACCATTGTCTGGGCGCCTGTTTTAAACCATATAGGCTTTTCTTTAGCTAACATACGCAATCTTCTTTGTCATTCACTCTGAAACCTTCAAGCTGCTCCATATAAATCTCTTCCTCTAAATCACCATGTAGAAAGGCAGTTTTTACATCCATCTGCTCAATTTCTAAGTCTAGGCTAGCTACTAAGCTAAGAACCACACGGATGGATGACATTTTCACAACTGGAGAAAAGATCTCACCAAAGTCGATACCCTTTCGTTGACTGAATCCCTTAACAATAAGTCTAGCTTTGTATCGTGGCTTGAAAGTGTGGTCATCTTGCTTCAATCTATAAACCCACTTGTCCTTCAAAGTTCTTTTGCCTTTAGGCAACTTTACCAGCTCAAAGGTGTGGTTTTCAAGTAATGACTGCATCTCATCTTGCATGGCATCAACCCACTCTGCCTTATGTTCATCTTCCATTGCTTCTGCATAACACTCGGGCTCTCCCCGTCAGTCATTAACACGTACTCATCTGTAGAATATCAAATAGAATGATGTCGGTTTCTGATAGACCTCCTTAGATGAACATCTGATGGCAGCTCTGATTCTGGCAATTGATCAGGGGTCTCATTCTGAAATGAAGCATCTGCATCATTTGGACTCTGTTGGTCATCTTGGATAGCATCTTCAACTTGTGCTGGCAAGTCAGTCAATGACACTGGATCCAAGTTAACTGAACTATCATTGGACCGAAGCATTGTTTTGTCTATTTTTTGAATATCCTGTATGGTTTGATCTTCAATAATCACAACATCTCGGTTTCTCACTAGTTTCTTATCAACTGGATCATATAATCTGTATCCAAACTCATCCAGTCCATAACCTAGAAAGATGCATTGTCGGGTCTTTACATCGAGCTTAGATCTCTCATCTTTGGGAATATGCACAAATGTTTTACATCCAAAGACACGTAAGTGATCATAAGTAACATCCTTACCAATCCAAACTCTGTTTGGTACATCAAACTAAAGAGAAACACATGGTGTGAGATTGAGAACATGTACAACAGTACTCAAAGCCTCTCCCCAAAAAGATCTAGGCAATTGTGCTTGTGAAAGCAAACATCTCACGCTCTGAATCAGTGTTCTATTCATCATCTCAGCTAAACCATTCAATTGAGGAGTTTTTTGGGATGTCTTTTGATTTCGAATACCTTGCTATCTGCAATAGTCATCAAATGGGCCTGAATACTCTCCTCCATTATCAGTTCGGATGCACTTCAACTTTTTTCCAGTCTGCCTCTCAACCAAAGCCTAAAATTGTTTAAACATTTCCAATACTTTATCTTTTCTTTTCAGGGGATAGACTCATGACTTTCTTGAATGATCATCTATAAAAGTCACAAAATATGAAGAGCTGCCAAGTGTTCTTGTCTTTATAAGACCACAAACATCTAAATGCACAAGATCAAGTATCCCTGACTTTCTTGAAGAATGAGAACTTTTGAAGGAAACTCTATTCTGCTTTCCTTTTAAACAGTGAGTACACTTTTTCAAAGGCGCACTCTTCATCCCAAATAGAAGATTTTTTTTAGCCAATATTGTCAAGCATTTCTCACTCATGTAAAAAAATCTCTTATGTCACAATTGTACTATGTCCTCATTCTTCATAACATTAACAATGTTATTGGTGAGTCTTGTTTGTAGTATGTACAAGATTGATACCTTATTTCCCCAAGCTATAACTATAGCACCCTTTGTAAGCTTCCATTGCCCATTATAAAAGGTGTTGCAATACCCTTCATCATCAAATTTACTTGTAAGAAATTAAATTCAAATGGATGTCAGGAATATGCTTTACATCTCTAAGAACGAGAACCGTGCCGTTATTCGTTTCCAAGCACACATCTCCACTATCAATAATCTTAGCCAAACCACCATTGCCCATCTTTACTGGGCACATAGTTTATGAAGAAATCCTTTCAAGGTGTAGCATGGATGAACGCACTACTATTATTCACCCAGTTAGTTTCATGAGAAGTAATGTTTACAGTATCATTATCGTCATAAAAAAGGAAGAAGTCTTCGGTAGTAGTGGTAGCAACTTGATCATCCCTCTTTTCATCGTCGTTCTTCTTCTCGTTCAATTTTTTCTTATATTCTCTCTTCAACTTTTTGCAATATTCCTTGATATGCCATTTCATGCCACAATGATAGCACTCAACATTAGCAAATTTGTTTGACTTGCTTCTGCCCTTATCTCTGTTTTTCGGACCTCTGCTTTTACTCCTCCATCTCTTTTCTGTAACCCAGACATCTGACTGCGAAAAACCCTATGATTTTCTTCTCATCTCTTCATTCAAAACACTGATTTTCGCCAAATCCATATTGATTACACAATCCGAGGCTGAGTTAAATAATGACATTCTAAATGTCTCCCAAGAGTCCGGCAATGTACCATGCAAACACAGTCCCTGTACTTCATCATCGAACTTGATACCCATTCCAGCCAACTGATTAATTATTCCCTGGAACGTATTCAAGTGATCTGTCAACGGAGTTCCATCTTGGTATCTCAGAGTCATTAAATGCTTGATCAACTACAATTTATTATTTCTAGTCTTACGAGCATATAACTGTTCAAGTTTATTTTAGAATGTACATGCATGTGTCTCCCCACTAATATGGTTCAAAACATTATCATCTACCAACTGCCTGATGTATCCATAGACTTGTCGATGTTGCAAAGTTCATTCTTCATCAGATTTATTTTCAGGCTTCTCAAAAGTAAATACCGGTAAACGAAATTGCTTCACAAATAAAAGGTCTTCCAATTTTCCTTTCCAAATATGATAATTAGAACCATTCAAAGTAACCATTCTACTTAAATTCGCCTCCATTATTCAATACAAAGTACTAAGCGGTTATAACCCCACTCTGATACCACTTTATTGGGAGAAATTTAAACAGTGGAAACTATTATCTCCCAATTTGTGTGAACGTATTAGGAAGTAATTGAATAGAAAATAATATAAAGTAAAATCACACACACACACACAGAGCCAAGAATTTTTACGTGAAAAACCTTAATGCAAAGGAAAAAACCACGGAACCTAATCCAATTAAAGCTTCCACTATCAATAATATTTGTGTACACAAATATTCTCTCTAGATAACACTGGAGGCATACAATTAACAATGATCTCAAGAAAAATACTTTCTTGACAACCAAATAGTGTGATTAGGAGAGGGCTCACCAAAAACTGTGTTACTGTTCATGACCTCGACCACCAGAAATACTGCTCCAAATCTAATCTCCGTTCAGATTGTAGAGCCTTGAGTTATGAACGTTCCTGAAAAATTTCAGCTCAATCGGACCATAGATGATTTAGATTGGAGCTTTCAAATATACGTTACTATTCTAGACGCTTTCAATATGCATTACTGTTTACAACTTAGAGCACCATAAATACTACTCCAAATCTGATCTCCACCGTTCAGATTGTAAAGCCTTGAGTTGTGAACGCTCCTACAAAATCTCAGTTCAATCGAATCACATATGACTTAGATCGGAGCTTTAAATTGAAACTGGATGAGAGTTCTCTTCTTTTGAGTCTCTTCCTCTCCTCCTCTTCTTCACACGTTTTTCTCTTCTGTTCTTTTCACTCTCTCTATCTGCCAACACAAACAACCCTAAGGTTTAAGACTTTAGTAACATGAGCCTAAGTCTTCTCTCCATGTGGGTTTAATTATCGCACATGAGCCATCCTCTAAATAGGAAGGAACTCACACAACACATTTGTAGCGCTGTAATTTACTATGATGTAACAAGACTTATGCTACCAAATTAGTGTTGTGGCAGTATGATGTAATAAGGCCGAAGTTTATAGTCTCACATCACTATTTGGTTTTTAGTTTTAATGAAATCAATTCATGGTTCATTTGTGGTGCTTCATTTGGCTTATCATGTTCTATCTTTGTGAAACAAGGAGTTTTATAGTAGTTTTTTTATATAGCTACCTGTATTTGTATGTATCCTGCTTGTGGGCAACTTTGACATGCCAAGTTTTGCATGAAAAAGGTAGTGATGAATGAAAATAGAGAAATTGCCCCAACATATAACAATTAAAATAATAATTTATTGTTTATTAAAATTAAAATTAAAATTAAAATTAAAATTAAATATATTAAGTGTATTTGCAAAATTTTTTAAAAAAAATATTTTTTATATTAAAGTATATAATATTATAATATTATTTAGACTTTAAAATAGCTAGACCAATGTAAACTATTTAACTAAACCATTTGCATTATAATCCAGAGAGTAAATTTATACTCTATTTAAACTTGGCAATGACTAAACAATAACTTGAATGATCAAAAATTTCTGTTTGGGGCATCTTCTCAGTTCGCATACCATTAACATACCGCACAACCATCTAAAGCACTCACTACAATTTTTAATATTACCTATAGCGTATCAAATAGAAATTACTCCCACCCTTACTTATAATCGACAATAACTTTAACAGAAATGCACAAATTGTTGACAACATCAAGTTTGGCAATTAAAATAAATCAAAAAAATAAAAAATAAAAACCATCAAAATGAAACTCATACTTTCTGAAAAACGAAAAAGGGTGCTACAGGTAGATATATGGAAGCTTGTTGGAAAGATCAATATATTTATCTTACTTATTAGATTGTTTGTACTCTCTCTTTTTTCTTCTCTCTGCATAATCATGAATCATATGTTCCTCTTGGTTACCTTTTTCATTTATTAATTGATTTATCCTCCCTGATCTCACCCTATTATAAATAAGTTAGATTCAACCTACTTGTATCTTGTACTCATCTAGAACCAGTTCGTTGGCATCGAGTGTCGCTAAAACCAGTGCATCGACGTTGGCGTCGAGTGCTGCTAAAAATCCAGTCAAATGAGGGGCTTGAGAGTGAGAGAAAGGAGAGGGCTAGGGCAGACTAGGGCTGGTTTCTATTGAATGCAATCTACAGATGGGAGGGGGAGGGGGAGGGGGAGGGAGAGGGAGAGAGAAAATAGGGAGAGGGTTGGGTGGATGTGGGTACAGCGGTGATCTTCTTGAATGCCTACATGACATTTTGTTATTGGATGATGTGAAATAATCTTTCGCACCCATCCGGCTTCAAGTGTTTCTCATAATAATAATACGCAAGATTTGTATAATCCAAGTCCATTCGGCTTGCAACCGTATGTTTTCCATTAAGCTTTTCATTACTGAGATTAAAATAGGCCTTTTTTCAAGCCCATTTGGCCTTCGGCTTATTTTTATAGATGTGTTTTTAAATTAGTGGATCAGGTTGCAATTTCTTTTATGAAGATTATTCTAGTTTATTTTTAATGGACTTGCGTTTTAAGATTAAGAGCCTCATTGAGGTTATGTTTTAACTTATTTGATACTTTTATAAAAAGTGTTTTAGTTGATTAAAAAGATTAAAAATTAAAATTTTTAAAAAGTATTAAATTAGACCTTTTATTAAAAAGTTTATACAAATAACTATATATTTTTTAAAAATTATTGTAATTAACTCTAAAAGTACTTTAGACATATAGATCTTAAACAGTAAATAATTTTTTAGTAGTAGAGCTTATTATATTAAATTTTAAATTATAAGTCTTAAATTAAAAATAATATTTCTCACTACAACTATAAACATGTACTAACTATTATTTGACCAAATTTTAATTAGAAAGTTCACTTTTACAAATTCTTAACTAACTATTTTTTACTATATCAAATAACAGACTCAATAAGTCTATCACTATTCTATTAAAATATTAATTTTTATATTTTAATTTTAATTATAATTGAAATACTTATTTATTACGAAAAAAATACACTAAATATAAAAAAAAAAAATTACATACTTGCGTAAGGTCCTCGAATGCACATTACTTTCACTTAAAAATAAAAAAATAAAAGGTAAAATAATATTTCTCACTGCAATTACAAACATGTACTAACTATTATTTGACCAAATTTTAATTAGAAAGTTCACTTTTACAAATTCTTAACTAACTATTTTTTACTATATCAAATAACAGACTTAATAAGTCTATCACTATTCTATTAAAATATTAATTTTTATATTTTAATTTTAATTATAATTGAAATACTTATTTATTATGAAAAAAATACACTAAATATAAAAAAAAAAAATTTACATACTTGCGTAAGGTCCTCGAATGCACATTACTTTCACTTAAAAATAAAAAAATAAAAGGTAAAAAGTCATATAAATATATAATTTTTTTTTTTTGTAAATTAGCATTTACGTTTACCAAAGTGTAGACGGTAGAAGTTTATTCTTTTCATATTACAAAGTACTTTTCTTAATGTTTATAATTTGCAACATATGTTTGTCTAAATCATCCAAATTGTTGGGCAATGGATTCGAAATGTCCTTATTATACAAATACGAGTTGTTGGGAAATACATGAGCATCAAAAATTCAAAATTGTATGAAATATGGGAGACCCGATACAAGTCAAAATTGAATGGATTCAAAGTGTTGGGAAATTCATGAAGTGGAGGTGGAAACCATTTGGTTGTAATCTTCCTATATTCAACCCAGCATTACTGAATCATGAATGAAACTATTGATGACTTGAAGTCCCACTGAGCATTGTGGATAATATCAAATATAGTTGCAAATCATCAAACAAAGAAAAAGAAATGGCACCTATAAAAAAAAATGAAATGGCTAAAATTTTATGATAACTATCTCAATCGGTCACAGCAGATCAAGAATCAAGATTTAATGAAAATATGAAATAACTCTAAATTTCTTATTCTAAAAAATGAATCAGTCATGAAAAGTGTCCAAAATATCTCCATCCTTGTATAAATGGAACCTACACAAAACCCACATTGACATACAAAAAACAATCCAAAATTATAACATATAAAAAAAAACTAAACAAATTTGTTAATGAAACTCCCAAAATAATGTAGCCAGTAGTTACATGCACAAGATTATATACACAGCAAGTAGTCTTTGCCCTAACCCATAAACAGAAACAAAATAAGGCAAAGAACAGAAGAAGGAAGCTACCATTTATATATCTTGAACAATGATGAGATTTTGGGAATAGTGATGCATGAATAAAAGCCACTGAATCAGTCTCAACCCAATATTTTCAGTTTTTATTCAGAACTTGAAATTTCAAATAATAAAATGTAATAATATCAATTTTTATTGACATACTGTTTCCTAGCACTTCAAGTCTTCAAGTAATCTTCAATCGATCTCATTCAAAATACTTTGCAAAATTATCTCTACACGAAACAAAAAATTATGTTAAATATATAATTAATTGAAAGGTCTAAAATAAAATATTATTCAAATATGAATCTTACTAATTTTTAACTTGTAACTTTCAACATATTTTATTACAACTTGTGAGTCATAATTAATAGAGGCAGCCTTCAACTAGTTTTGTGTGCAGATAAAAGCTTCAACTATTATTGGGGTCAATGAACTACGAAATAAATCTAAGGCATGACTTTCAGTACTAAATGCTAACTCAGAAGTAATAGTAGATACGAGAATAACTAATACATCTCGAGCTATTTTGGCAGGTATCGAAAATCCGACTGAGTTAATCTTTCACTATAGTAAAATATTAAAGTCGAGTGTCATCCGTTCAACACTCTTCATAAAATACTTATCCAATTATGTTTTGGACTCTTTCACACATATTGATGATTTATGTTGAAAATCCATATATAATATATTCTTATCATCATTACAATAAGTGTTACTTTGGATCTCACCTACGGCTATAATTGATTGGCCCCTACTTGAGAGCCTATACTGGATTATAAATATTTCTTATACATTTGCTCAAGCATCCTCCTTAACCAATCAACAAGTTCAGATCCTCACTCATGACCAATGACATTTGTAAAACAAAATTCCAAAACGTCCAACTTGTTGCATGAATCAAGTATAGCTGCAATGAACAACATTTTGTTCAATTTACAAAAATCTCCTCAATACTTGTCATAATTTAACATCATCTTCTCCAACATAGATCTCAGCATATTGCTCTCACTCCTTGAAATTCTTTTCAAGTGGTTATAGATTTTAAATATTTCTCTTATAAACAAATTTGAAATTGCATAAATTGAGCATGAAACTCGCAAAATCATGTTATAAAAAATCTTCAAAAATCTTGATGGTTTTCCAATCTTGTGAAATTAGTACTTCTTGTTTAGCTTCACATAAATATGGGACAAACTCACCATTTTCATCTTGTAGCACCTCAAACGCCACATAGTATTTTAGAGCCGCACTCAACATTAAATATGTTGAGTTCCACCTGGTTGGAATGTCAAGATAAAGAAGTCCACCATCAATAATATTTTTTTTGTTCTGAGATGACTAATACAAGAGGGGGGGTAAATTGGGTTATATTAAAAAATTAACACTTATAAAACAAATACACAATATAAAATATAAATAACATACGAAGAAGCAAGAAATATAAAAAGTAAGGGCAAGAAGAAGCAAACTTAATATTTTAACGAGGTTCAACCTCATTGCCTACATCCTCGCCTCAAGCTACCCCTTGAGGATCCCAAATTCACTATTCAATCTCCTTCAAGTGGAGATAGAAACCTATTACACATTTGAGCAACACCGCTACAAAGAATCCTTGTAGAATACCCTCTACATTTGCAATCACCTCACACTTGGTGATTCAATTATTCCCTGTGTAGAACACATTCTACACACACAAAGGTTAGCACCCTCTTATAAATATAAGAGCTGATAGTAGGTAGATTATTAGAGTATACTCCTCAATGAGTGAAATAAGAACAATACAACACAACTTATATATCTTTTAAAATGAACAAGGATTAATGAACAAAATTTAGAGAAGAGAGAATGAGAGTTTTGAAAGAATGATGTAAAACTTAACAATTGATGTGTAAGCTCTTGTTGTAATTTTTGTAAAACTCAAGTAAGCTATTTATAGGCAAATGAGTCTTCATATTCAAATTTGAAAATGTTCACATGTCAAATAAGAGCACTATTCAATTATCAAAAAATTCAAATAAAAATATTTCCTTTTTATATAGTCAAAGATAACTCCAATCATTTTTTAAGAAAATCAAATTTAATCTTTTACTTTTTATACATGACAAAAGGAGTATGATTTATTTTTCAAACCAAATCATTTTCTTTTTGCATGTCAAATAATCACACAACCACTCTTCAAAATTTTCAAACAAAATCATCTATCTTTTACATTTGTCAAAAAAACACACAACCACCTTTTAAAATTTTCAAACAAAATCATCTATTTTTTACATTTGTCAAAAAAAAAAAACACACAACCACCCTTCAAGATTTTCAAACAAAATATGCACATGTCAAAGATGACAATCAATCATTTTACAAATTCAAATTTTTATGCATATGTGGAAAAAAATATTTTCAAAATTAAATATTTTAATAAAGTTATGCAAATGTAAAAAATGTAATTTGATATTTTATGAGAAAATATTAATTTTTAACCTTAATCCACTTTCAAATTTTAAGAAACGTACAAAATTACTCTATGAGCTTCATTTATAAACTTGTTCTTCTTCTTACTCATGCTTGATTTCTTGATGTGCTTAACTTTTTTCATGCGTAGACAACTTGAGCTTGAGTCTTGAATTTATTTGTTATCATCAAAATCTATATGTATATACGAGACCTGAAATTTTGGGTTCTACAATCTCCCCATTTTTTATGATGACAAATACTTAGTAGAAATTTACGACTTGCAGTAATTCTTAAACTCCCCCTGAAAATATGCGTTTGTTTTTAATTAAATTATAGACATGATTCTAGCATATATAACATGGTAATATAATACTAGTATAAGACTTCTCCCTTTTGGCATCATTAAAAAATAACCGCAAATGGTTTCAGCAAAATTTCTTTCCACGTCCGTATTCGACAAAACATGTAAAAGTTGAGGACTAACTTTATCATCTTGGTGCAAATATCTGCTTGATATTGTTGACAAATGAAATATTATCGAGATTTGGTGCGGAAGGATATTTCTTTCTGCGTTCGTGTCCAAAAAAACCTGCAAAAATTGGAGGCCTAGCTTTGGCAATTTGGTGCGGAATGAGATTTTGTATAGAGTTGAATAATTAAAGTCACCCGTGTTTGATAAAACCTGCAAAGATTGGAGGCCTAACTCTGGCAATTCAGTGCGGAAGGAGATTCAAATTCGTTTGACATTGTTGACAAATGAGATTTTGTAGATATTTGAAAACTTTCGATTTCTGTTTAAATGACTATTTTCATCCATTGAATACTTACAAGAAAATTATTACATTTCTCATTGATCCAGTATCTGTTTATCCAAAACGATAGAATGATGGAGAAAATTTCTTCTGGTAATCTTCTATATTTAAATCAAGCACCGTCTCAATCAGTCATCTCACCCGTCTCATCCAGCATATCTTGTAAGTTTGACTAAGTAAAATTTGAAGAGATGATAGTGTGTCTTATTCTTATTTCCATCTCTATAAGAGCAATCCTTAACTTTATCTAATTTGTATCAAATTTTCTTCTCATCTTTATAATTCGTCTGCATTCTTATTCTACAAATTTTTAATGGCTCGTCAATTTCCCTTCAATACTTCTCATGATCAATCTATTTCTGCATCTGTCGTAGGTGCCATAAAACAACAAGAGACTGATTTGGCTAATAAACCAGATCATGAAGACATTTTTGAGCTTGTGGATCTCAGAACTCGATACTCATCATCCATTGTTGCCTTTTTCGTTCGATTGCAGTCCAAAACTCGCGAAATTGAGAAGTTTAGCGAAACGGTCTTTGTACTTCAACGACTTATTTATGAGTCAAACAGAAAAATAGTAGATTTAAATTAACAAAATAAGGATTTAAAATCCTTACTTGCCTCTTTATTTCGACTGCCTAATCTTTTAGACGAGAATAATATGTTGATCTATGAAGAGCAAATGCAGTTAAAAGATGAGGATAGAAGTCTCAAGTTTTTGTAAGTCATTTGAGATAATGGAATAAAAATGTTTAACAAATATTCATGACATGCATCATGCCTATTTCTCTTCTAATCATGCATAATCTATCTTCTGGTAGGGTTTTTGTGAAAATGTCCGCCAATTGATCATGTGTGCTTGTGAATTCTAGTACAATATCATGTTTCTGCACATGATCTCTAAGAAAATGATATCTAATTTCAATATGTTTAGTCCTAGAATGTTGTATTGGATTCTTTGAAAGATTTATAACACTAGTATTATCACATTTAATAGGAATATGATTGCACATAAGTTTAAAATTCTCAAGTTATTGCTTTATATAAAGAACTTGAGCACAACAACTACCTGCAGCAACATACTCTGCTTTAACAGTAGATAATGCAACAGAATTTTGATTTTTACTAAACCATGAAATAAGGGCATGACTTAAGAAATGACATGTTCCACTAGTACTTTTTCGATCAATTTTGCAATCAGCATAATCTGCATCTGAATAACTGATAAGATCGAAAGAAGTATGCCTAGGATACTATAACCCTAGGACAATGGTACCGGCAAATATTTAAAAATACGCTTAACTGCAATCAAATGAGATTGTTTTGGAGATGATTGAAAACATGCACCTAAACATACACTAAACATATTATCAGGTATATTAGCTATCAAATATAATAAACTATCAATCATACCTCGATATACCTTTGAGTCAACTGGCTTACCGCTTTCATCTTTATCAAATTTGGTAATTGTACTCATTGGTGTTCCAATTACCTTCGCACCTTCCATCTCAAACTTTTTGAGTAACTCTTTGATATATTTTGATTGATTAATGAATGTTTCAATTTTTGTTTGTGATAAGTGTAATTTTTTATATGATTTTATTACCTTTTTATATATTAAAAATTGTTAGTTTATTTTATTTTCAATTTAATTTAATTTAATTTAATTTATTTTTTATTTTCTTTGTGTTAAAGGGGTGAGAAGAAAAAGAGATGAAAATAATAAAAGAGCCTGGGGATCATTCGGTTTGGATTACAAGTCACTTGGGCCCCACCAATTCTTTAAGCCATCAATTGGCGTTGACATAAGGAAGAGTAAACATGCAATTGAGACTTGACTTCAGATTTTTCATGGCCCATCAGCATTTTAATTCATACGGATTTATTTGATATGGGTTGACTTACATTCACTTGAGGAGACCATCAGCCCACACGTTGTTTTTAATTTGGAGGCCCGCATGTATGATGTTAATAGTTGGAAGTTGAAGTTATAAACGCATAGTTTAATTGGGCCAAGGTAATTCAATTAGATGGGGAATTAAAGTCATAGCAGGGCACAGAAGTGAAGGGGCACAAACACATATATATAGATAGATTTCACTGCGTTAAAAGGAAGGGGGGCGCTGTTTGAGCCTAGGGAGAGAGCAGCTGAGAGGTGGAAGATTTTTTTGAGGAGATTTTTCTTTGGAGTTTTTCTGAGGAGGATGATTTGAAGGACATAGGCGAGAACTACATGTTCATCAATCAATTCTAATGAAACACGTAAGTTTTATTTGTTTTCTTTTTAATTTTATTATGAACTAAATTTTATTTTCTAGGGCGTTGATGTAATCTAGCATTGAACACACAGTTTATATTCTGAGTTATTTTATTTTTAATATTTTCATAATTGAGTGTTTAATTCTTGTTCTTAATGCTTACAATTTTTTACGAATTATTGTTTGATCAATTGAATTACAATGAGACCGAGAGGTGATTTGTGGTTTTAGTTCTAGAATTAAATACCATTAGTTAAGCGAAAGTAGAGATACTTTACCGCGACTAGTGTGATTTTTTAGAAAATTCAAAGTACGTAATGAGTCTCCAATTAATTAAATTCACATAGAGATATGGAATTGTTACTTGGAGATATTTTTGATATTATTCAAGAGAAGATATTGAATAATTAAGAAATTTTTAATCATCAACGGGAGATTATTGAAATTTAATAATTAGGAAGAATAAATTGTGTGAAATTTTTTAGGTGAAATCAATCGCTCTAGATCCATTCTCATTATATTTGTTACACTTTTAGATTTTAGTCTTTGTTAATTTTGATTCATAGATTTATTTTTGTTAAATAGTTTAATTTAATTTAGATAGTAGAAACGTTCCATTTATTTTCGAATTTTCAAATAGTAATTAATTTAGTGAATTTCAGTATTCAATAACAGAGTTAGTCCCTGTGGGTTCGACATTCGTTTTCTATAAAATACTTTACTACTTGTTACGATTCTGTGCGCTTGCAGATTATTTTACACGAACAAGTTTTTAGCGCCGTTGGCGGGGATTAATTTTTGTTATTGATATTGATACTAACTATATTTTTACTACTTTGGATTTTATTTTAGTAAAACAAAAAAAAAAATTCTTTTAGGCGCATCTGAGTTTGTTTTCTTTCTTTTCAGGAATTAAAAGTGTATTCCCCGATCTAAACAATTAGAGCATACACACTTTGATCTCGAGATTGAAAGAACCTTACGTCAAATCAAGAAAAAGAAGAAGAAAGAGGCCAATACACCCCTATCTAATATGGCCGATCAGGAGTATAAGGTGTTACGAGACTACGCTATGCCCTCAATCAATGGAGCTACATCGAGCATAAGGAGGCCGGCCATACAAGCCAATAATTTTGAGATTAAGCCTGCCATCATTCAAATGATACAGCAAAATGTCTAGTTTGGGGGGCTGTCACAAGAGGATCCTAATGTCCATATTGCAAATTTTTTAGAAATTTGTGATACTTTTAAACACAATGGAGTGATAGATGATGCGATTCGACTAAGACTTTTTCCCTTCTCAATTAGGGATAAAGCAAAAGTTTGGTTGAATTCATTACCGCCTAGCGTCATCACTACTTGGGAAGAATTAGCACAGAAATTCTTGGCAAAATATTTTCCTCCCACGAAAACAGCAAAATTGAGGAACGATATCACTACGTTCATCCAATTTGAGGGTAAATCATTATACGAAGCATGAGAGAGGTATAAAGATTTATTGCGAAAATGTCCTCATCATGACCTTCCAGCATGGCTTCAAGTGCAAACATTCTACAATGGTCTGGGAGCTACAAACAGGTCTATGGTTGATGTAGCAGCTGGTGGAGCGTTAATGAGTAAAACTCATGAAGCAGCCTATGAACTTCTGGAATAATTAGCATCCAATAATTATCAATGGCCTACGGAGAGAGCAATGCCAAGAAAGACAGCTGGAGTTTTAGAACTTGATTCTATTACCATATTGGTAGCACAAATGGCAACTTTGTCTCAATAACTAGGTAAGATGAATGTCAATACTATTCAAACTAATATTGTTTGTGATCATTGTGCAGGAAATCATTCAAGTGTAGATTGCCAAGTGGGGAATCCTTTTGCCCAACCGAGTTATGGAGAAGCAAATTACGTGTCAAATTTTCAACGTCAAAATAATCCATACTCGAACACATACATTCCTAGATGGAGGAACCACCCAAACTTTTCATGGAGCAATAATCAAGAACCAACTAGACCACCTCAACAACCTCCACAACAAGAGAAGAAGCCGGCACTTGAGGACATGTTCATGCAGTACATGTAGAAAACAGATATAGCAATCCAAAACAACTCGGCTTCAATCCGCAATTTTAAGGTGCAGATTGGTCAGCTCTCAAACATGCTTACAGAGAGAACCGCAGGGACGTTAACGAGTAATACTGTGACCAATCCAAAAGAACATGTCAAAGCAATACTATTGAGAAGTGGGCGAACATATAAGGAGCCTAAAGTAGAAAATGTCAAGCAAGATGAAGCTGTGAATAATGAGGAGTCCAAGATGAAGGAAGCTGAGCCAGAGATGAAAGAAGTGGAGCAAACTGAGATGACTAAGAAGAATCAAAGAGTTTCAAAATTTGAAAAATCTAGGGAAGTTACTTTTGAAACTTATTCCCCTTCAATTTATGATCCACCAATTCCTTTTCCTCAAAGATTAAGAAAAAATAATGTTGATAAACAGTTCTCTAAATTTTTGAGCATATTTAAGCAATTGCATATTAATATTTCTTTCATTGAAGTTTTAGAACAAATGCCTAATTATGCTAAATTTTTTAAGGATATCATATCAAAGAAGCGGAAATTGGAGTATGAAACGGTAATGTTGACAGAGGAAAGTAGTGCAATTTTACAAAAGAAGCTGACACCTAAGTTGAAAGATCCGGGGAGTTTCACTATCCCTTGCATTATAGGAAATTGTTATTTTGATAGAGCTTTATGTGACTTAGGAGCAAGTATTAATTTAATGCCTCTATCTGTTTTTAGGAAATTGGGTCTTGGAGAAGTAAAGCTGACCACCATCTTTCTATAATTGGCGGACAGATCTATTAAGTACCCGAGAGGAGTCATTGAAGATGTATTAGGAAAGTTGATAAGTTCATCTTTCCCGCCGACTTTATTGTTCTCGATATGGATGAGGATGAGGAGATCCCTTTGATACTAGGCCGACCTTTTCTTGCAACGGGGAGAACCTTAATTGATGTTCAACAAGGAAAACTTGTTTTGAGGGTCAGAGAGGAGGATGTCACCTTTGATGTATTTAAGCCTATGCAATTTCCATCCGAGACACATTCTTGTTTTCAAATAAGTGATCAAGACGTGATCATTGCTGGCGAGACTTATGCAGCTGATTTTCTGAAGCTACTACTTGAGGTATGTCTTACTCGCTCCACATCTGTTGAATTTGATGAGGAAGAGGTTAGAGAGTGTGAGAGATATTTGGAGGCTACACCATTTGTTCCTCCTTCAATGCAACCAAAATTTGAAGAATTAAATTCGTCCCAACTGACATCTCCAAGTGAAGAACCACCTAAACTTGAGCTAAAACAGCTTTCATCAAATTTAAGGTACGCATTCTTAGGCCAAGACTCTACTTTTCCAATTATTATTAACAGTTCTTTAAGTGATGTAGAGGAGTAAAAGTTGCTGAGAATCTTGCAGGAACACAAAATGGCTTTAGGTTGGACCATCGCTAACATCAAAGGAATTAATCCTTCAATTTGCATGCACAAGATTTTGATGGAGGATAAATATAAGCCTATTGTCCAGCCCCAAAGGAGATTGAATCTTTCCGTGCAAGAAGTGATGCATAAAGAAGTGTTGAAGCTATTAGATGTCGGGATTATTTATCCAATCTCAGATAGCACATGGGTAAGTCCAGTACAAGTCGTTCCAAAGAAGGGTGGAATAACTGTGATCAAGAATGATAGCAATGAACTTATACCAACAAGGACGGTCAAGGGATGACAAGTATGCATAGATTATAGAAAACTTAATGATGCAACTCGGAAAGGCCATTTTCCATTACCTTTTATTGATCAAATGCTAGAAAGACTTGCAGGACATGCTTACTACTGTTTTCTGGATGGATATTCTGGCTATAATCAAATAGCCATTGCACCCGAGGATCAAGAGAAGGCCACTTTTACTTGTCCGTATGGAACATTTGCATATAAGCGAATGCCTTTTGGCCTTTGCAATGTGCTAGCCACATTTCAAAAATGCATGATGTCCATCTTCTCAGACATGGTGGAAAATTTTTTAGAAGTCTTCATGGATAACTTCTCTGTCTTTGGATATTCTTTTGATAATTGTTTGTTTAACTTATCTTTAGTTTTGCACAGATGCAAAAAGACAAATCTAGTCTTGAACTGGGAAAAATGCCACTTCATGGTCGAGGAGGGAATAATGCTGGGCTACTGAATTTCCTTTAAGGGAATTGAAGTTGACCGAGCAAAAATAGAAGTGATCGAAAAACTCCCACCACCAACCAATGTGAAGGGCGTGAAAAGTTTCTTGGAACACGCTGGATTCTATCGACGGTTTATTAAGGATTTTTCTCAAATTACTAAACCTCTTTGCAATCTGTTGATTAAAGACACTCGATTTGAATTTTCTGATGAATGCTTGAATGCTTTTGAAACACTGAAAAAAAAAATTAATTTCAACACCTATAATTGTATCACCGGATTGGAATTTACCATTTGAATTAATGTGTGATGCCAGTGACTATGCTATAGGAGCTGTTTTAGGGCAGAGAAAAGATAAAAAATTTTCATGTTATTTATTATGCAAGTAGGACTTTAACAGAGGCTCAACTGAATTATGCTACTACTGAAAAAGAATTATTAGCAGTTGTTTTTGCTTTTGACAAAATTCCGTTCTTACTTGATAGGTTCGAAGGTGGTTGTCTACACCGATCATTCTGCTCTTAAGTACTTGCTTGCAAAGAAGGATGCTAAACCAAGATTGCTTCGATGGATTTTGCTTCTACAATAATTCGATTTGGAGATTAAGGATAAGAAAGGTATTGAAAATTTGGTGGCAGATCACCTATCCCAAATGGAGCTTCAAGGCACGGATGATGAGCGACAATTACAAATTAATAAAACATTCCCAGATAAGCATTTGATGGCTATACAAGTTGTTCCATGGTATGCTGACATAGTCAACTACTTGGTGTCGCAAATCCTACCTCCTGGGATGACATATCAACAAAAGAAGAATTTCTTCTCCGACTTGAAATATTATTTTTGGGAAGAACCTTTTTTATACCTGCACTGCGCGGACCAAATAATCAAAAGATGTGTGCCCGAGGAGGAGATGGAGAACATACTCAGACATTGTCATTCATTGGAAGTTGGTGGCCACTTTGGTGGTTCAAAAACAGCAGCAAAAATTCTGCAATCCGGGTTTTATTGGCTATCTATTTTTAGAGATGCATTTAAATTTGTTACTTTGTGTGATCATTGTCAAAGGGTTGGAAATATTTCAAGGAAACATGAGATGCCTTTAAACAATATTTTGGTGATTGAATTATTTGATGTTTGGGGTATAGATTTCATGAGTCCTTTTCCATCCTCATATTCTAACAAATTTATTTTGGTGGCTGTAGATTATGTCTCCAAATGGGTGGAAGCAATTGCTTTGCGGACTAATGATGCGAGGGTTGTAGTGAATTTTCTACGGAAAAACATTTTCTCCCGATTCGGCACTCCAAGGGCTATAATTAGTGATGGTGGGAAGCACTTTTGCAATCGCCAATTTGAAGCACTATTGACTAAGTATAGAGTTACCCATCACGTGGCAACATAATACCATCCTCAAACGAGTGGCCAAGTTGAGGTATCTAATCAGGAATTGAAACGTATATTGGAGAAGACCATGAATATCTCTCGTACAGGTTGGGCGAGAAAGTTAGATGATGCACTATGGGCCTATAGAACAGCATTCAAAACACCAATCGGAATGTCACCTTACAAGCTAGTTTATGGAAAAACATGCCATCTACCGGTGGAGCTAGAACACAGAGCCTATTGGGCGACAAGGACACTGAACTTTGATCTACAAGCAGTTGGCGAAAAGAGAATATTACAAATAAATGAGATGGATGAGTTCCGCAATGATGCTTATGAGAATGCTCGAATTTACAAAGATAAAACTAAGAGATGGCATGATAAGCATATTCTAAGTAGACAATTTGAAGTAGGGCAAAAAGTTCTATTATTTAACTCAAGACTTCGACTCTTTCCAGGAAAGCTGCGCTCTCGATGGTCGGGACCATTTGTGGTAACCCAAGTTTTTCCCTATGGGGCGGTTGAAGTCCATCATGAGACAAAATGGACATTTAAAGTAAATGGACAAAGATTAAAACCCTATATAGATGGAGATTTTAACTCAGAAAAATGCTCCATCGATCTCATCAGTAACAAAAGATGAGATGATAATGTCTAGCTACAAACATTAAATAAAACGCTTTTGGGAGGCAACCCAAGTTTTTATATTTCTGTTTTATTATTAATTTATTTTTCTTTATCTTATTGTTTTGCTTTCATTTTTTTTTTGGAAATAAAGAGACCGAAGAAATCTCTAATGCATACACAGCTTCACCTCAAAGAAAAATATTAAGTTGGAAATCAGGGGAGTATCTCTTATCCTCTCTCATTCTTTTCATTAGTATTTCTTCCTTTTTTCCATTGAGGATAATGTGATATTTAAGTTTGGGGGAAAGGAATTGATTCATAAAAAAATAAAAAAATAAAAATTATAATTAGAAGAAAAAATTGTTGTTTTTCATTATGTTTGGTTTTGAAGAAAAAAAAAAGTGTCTATGATAAGAATATGGTTGAAATTCCTTATAATTTTTAGGAATTATTCTCATTGCTTAAGTCTAGCTGTTAA
Source organism: Platycarya longipes (assembly GCA_036559045.1). Taxonomy (NCBI): domain Eukaryota; kingdom Viridiplantae; phylum Streptophyta; class Magnoliopsida; order Fagales; family Juglandaceae; genus Platycarya; species Platycarya longipes. The sequence goes on from CM071802.1 coordinate 37,645,583, forward strand.
CTCTTTATTTGATCTTGTGTAATTTGATATGATCATTAGCATTGTGCATACCTAGAGAAGTTTTATGTGAATTTTGTGAATTTCGATGGTCTCTACTTACTCTAAAAATTTATTTGATTACTCTCCTGGTGAAATCTTATATAGAATATTACTTGGGAAGTGATTTAGGCATTCTTTGAATTGATTGAGCCTTTCAAGTCTACCTCTTTATTACCTGTCACCCATTTGATTTATTCCTAAACAGGGTTTTAAAAAAAAAGAGAGTGATATATAAGTGAAAAACAAAAATATACAAAGTTCCATTTACTCCAATATTTTAAGTTGCTTAGTAATTAGGAGTATTCATTACCAATGTTTACTCTTACGTCAAATTGTGACTTGAAATATGAGTATGCAAAAACACTTTAAGTGTCTAATTTGTTGAGTAACTGGGTGTATCCATCACAAATGCCTGCATTCACGTCAAAAAACAAGTGACACCTCAAAGTCGGAAAAAAAAAAATGGAGCACTTCAAGTTTGTGACTTGTTGAGTAACTGGGTGCATCCATCACAAATATTTGCATTCACTTCAAAAGATAAATGACAACTTGGAGCGAGAAAAAAAAATTGGAACTTTGAAAGAGCGGAGAAAAAAGGCGTGATTTAAAATATTCAAATGATTGAGAAGAGTGTATAAGTGAGAGTACCCTATTTGCATAAATCCTATTTTTTTTTTTAAGCCCTCATTCTAGCCATACATCACAAGCCTAATAAAGACCTATTGATCCTTTGTAATATTTTCTTCTATATTATTAGAGAGTGATTTGAAAAGTAAGCATATGGAGTTTGTAGAAATCCATTTTTATTTACTTATTTGCATAAAACTATCCAGGCAGCTAATGATGAAGAAAAAAAAATAGGTATGAATGAATGTGGAGAAAGATAATGCAATAAAGTCAAATTTTGAATTAATTTTTTGACTTGATTAATTTTGAATGATTCCTTTGAATTATAAGTTTTATGCAATCTTTGAGACAAGAAATTGTTTTAATTGTTTTTCATTTTCTTTGCTTGAGGACTAGCAAAATTTAAGTTTGGGGGGATTTGATAAGTGTAATTTTTTATATGATTTTATTACCTTTTTATATATTAAAAATTGTTAGTTTATTTTATTTTGATTATAATTTATTTTATTTTATTTTATTTTATTTTCTTTCTGTTAAAGGGGTGAGAAGAAAAAGAGATCAAAATAATAAAAGAGCATGGGGATCATTCGATTTGGATTACAAGTCACTTGGGCCCCACCAATTCTTTAAGCCATCAATTGGCGTTGACATAAGGAAGAGTAAACATGCAATTGAGACTTGACTTCAGATTTTTCATGGCCCATCAACATTTTAAGTCACATGGATTTATTTGATATGGGTTGACTTACATTCACTTGAGGAGACCATCGGCCCACACGTTGTTTTTAATTTGGAGGCCCGCATGTATGATGTTAATAGTTGGAAGTTGAAGTTATAAGCGCATAGTTTAATTGGGTCAAGGTAATTCAATTAGATGGGGAATTAAAGTCATAGCAGGGCACGGAAGTGAAGGGGCACAAACACATATATATAGATAGATTTCACTGCATTAAAAGGAAGTGGGGTGCCGTTTGAGCCTAGGGAGAGAGCAGTCGAGAGGTGGAAGATTTTTTTGAGGAGATTTTTCTTTGAAGTTTTTCTAAGGATGATGATTTGAAAGACAGAGGCGAGAACTACATGTTCATTAATCAATTCTAATGAAACACATAAGTTTTATTTGTTTTCTTTTTAATTTTATTATGAACTAAATTTTATTTTTTAGGGCGTTGATGTAATCTAGCATTGAACACACAGTTTATATTCTGAGTTATTTTATTTTTAATATTTTCATGATTGAGTGTTTAATTCTTGTTCTTAATGCGTACAATTTTTTACGAATTATTATTTGATCAATTGAATTACAATGAGACCGAGAGGTGATATGTGGTTTTGGTTCTAAAATTAAATATCATTAGTTGAGCGAAAGTAAAGATACTTTACCGCAACTAGTGTGATTTTTTAGAAAATTCAAAGTACGTAATGAGTCTCCAATTAATTAAATTCATATAGAGATATGGAATTGTTACTTGGAGATATTTTTGAAATTATTCAAGAGAAAATATTGAATAACTAAGAAATTTTTAATTATCAACGGGAGATTATTGAAATTTAATAATTAGGAAGAATAAATTGTGTGTAATTTGCTAGGTGAAATCAATCGCTCTAGATCCATTCTCATCATATTTGTTACAGTTTTAGATTTTAGTCTTTGTTAATTTTGATTCGTAGATTTATTTTTTTTAAATAGTTTAATTTAATTTAGATAGTAGAAATGTTCCATTTATTTTCGAATTTTCAAATAGTAATTAATTTAGTGAATTTCAGTATTCAATAACAGAGTTAATCCCTGTGGGTTCGACATTCGTTTTCTATAAAATACTTTACTACTTGTTACAATTCTATGTGCTTGCAGATTATTTTACACGAACAGCTTGCTTGATTTGCAATCCGAGAAAAAAATTAAGTTCTCTCATCATGCTCATTTCAATTTCTTCCTGCATATTCTTAGCAAAATCTTGACACATATTTTCATTAGTATCACCAAATATTATATCATCAACATAAATTTGAACTAAAAAAATATCATCCTGTTCATATTTGATGAAAAGAGTTGTATCAATTTTCTCTCTTAAAAAACATTTTTCAATCAAGAAATCATTAAGTCGCTCTAGGAGCTTGTTTGAGTCCATATAAAGTTTTTGTGAACTTAAAAATATAATTCGGAGAAATATAATTTTCAAAACCTGAAATTTGCTCAACATATACCTCTTCATTTATAAAACCATTTAAGAAAGCACTTTTAACATCTATTTGAAAAAGTTTGAAATCTTTATAACATACATATGCAAGTAACATTCGAATAACTTCTAATCATGCGATAGGTGCATACGTCTCATCATAATCAATTCCTTCCTCTTGATTGAAACATTGGGCTACAAGTCGAGCCTTGTTTCTAGTGATGATTCCGGACTTATTTCTAAAAACTCATTTTGTTCCAATAACAACATGATCTTTGGGTTTAGGAACAAGTGTCAAAACATCATTTCTTTCAAATTGATTTAGCTCTTCTTGTATAACTAGAATCCATGATTCATCAAGCATTGTTTCGTCAATATTTTTGGGTTCAATATGAGATAGAAAAGCAGCGTGATTGTAAATATTTCTAAGAGATGATCGAGTACTTACACCTCGTGAAGGTTCTCATAGAATTTGTTCCACTGGATGATCTTTCACATGTTTCCATTGTTTAGTTGCATTTTGTACTAAGTCTTGATGATCTTTCCTGATGTCTCCATGTTGGATTTCTTCCATTGTATTTTCTTTGTTGAGATTGAGACTATTTGTGTTATTTGTACTTTCTAATTCTTCATCAATAGATTTCTTGGAAAGTAGAGGGTTAGATTCATCAAATACTACATGCATAGATTCTTGTACAGTCAAATTCTTTTTATTGAATACTTTATAAGTTTTACTACTTGTTGAATACCCAATAAAAATACATTCATCAGATTTTGCATCAAACTTTCCTAAATTATCTCTATCATTGAGTATAAAACATTTGCATCCAAATATATGACAGTAATCAATGTTGGGCTTTTTCTCATTTCAAAGATTATAAGGAGTTTTATCTAAATTAGATCTTAACATAACTCTATTTATAACATAACATGCAGTACTTACCGCTTCTGCCCAAAAATAATTAGGTAAACTATTCTCATTAAGTATTGTTCTTGTCATTTCTTGAAGAGATCTATTCTTCCTCTCTATTACCTCATTTTGTTGAGGACTTCGAAGAGCAGAAAAATTATGCAGAAAATCATTTTCCTTACAAAAAGACTCAATATATTTATTGACAAACTTTTTCCCCTTGTCACTTAGGATGTTTGAAATAGTATACCCCTTTTTATTTTGAATTCTCTTGTATAGCTTAATAAATGCATTATGTACATCATCTTTATGAGCGAGAAAGAAGACCCAAGTATATCTAGAGAAATCATAAACAATAACAAATGCATAATATTTTCCTCCCAGACTCACAACTTTGTTTGATCCAAAAAGGTCCATGTATATCAGTTGCAAATGTCTAATAGTGGAAACATGTTTCTTGGTTTTGAAAGAAATTTTTGTTTGTTTACCAAACTGGCATGCATCATAAATTTTGTTTTAAAAAAATTTACTTTTGGCAAACCTCTCACAAGATTATTTTTTGAAAATTTGAAAATAAGTTCCATGTTTGCATGACCTAACATTTTATGCCATAACCAACTATTTTCATATTAAGCTGATAAACAAATAGCATCTTGTGAGGCAATTTTTTCAAATTCGATTGTATATATATTATTATTTCTAAGAGTATAAAAACAAAAATTGCAATAATGATTATTCAAAATAATGCACTTATCATTTTTTGAAAGTAACTGTAAATTCTTTATCACATAATTGACTTATACTCAAAAGATTATGTTTTAGACCATTAACAAGTAGATCATCTTCAATTATGAGAGAAGACTTCTTCCCAACTTTACCATTCCCATGATATTCCCTTTTGAATTGTCTCTAAATGTCACGTGTCCTTCTTCTTTAGAAGTAAGGTTAATAAATTTAGTTTTATCTTCTGTCATGTGTTTTGAGCATCCACTGTTTAAAAACCATTTACTTTTACCTATGGAGGACTTCATACATACCTGTAAAAGCAATTAAAATAATTTTTCTTAATATCCAAGTTCTTTATGTCCTTTATTTATTAGTAGTAGAATAAACAAGATTTTTTGGTACACATATAGCCCTAATAGTCATTGTATGTCTTCTTCTGATAGGACAATCATGATAATTATGACCATTTCTATTGTAAAAATTACAAATAACATGTGACATATTTGAAAATCTTGAGTGATAATATTTTTCTTTAAAAAAGTTATTTTTATGAAAAAAAATTTGAAAATCTGATTTTGATAATCGGTTTATCAAATTAATTTTTATAGGGTTTGGGTTTTTCTTTTGGCATGTATCCCAAACCTACCTTATCAAAAACACATCTTTGACTACCAAGAAGTTTTTCAAAATTTCTTTTTCCATTTGTAAAGTTTTCAATAATCTTTTCTAAATCAGTCACTTTCTTTTTTCGCTCATCATTTTCATCTTTTAAAACTATGTTTTCTTTTTTTAAAATATTAATTTCATTTGTTAAAGAAGAATTTTTCTTTTATAAAACGGTATACTTGATACCCAATTTTTCAAGTTCCTCATATACCTCTTCTAAAATATTTTGCAACTCTTCATAAGAAAGATTTTCAATATTTTTAGAATTTGTTACCTTAAGATCATCTTTAACCATGAGACAAAGATTTGCAGATTCTTCATTGCTTGCATCGCTATCTGAGCTACCTGAATCATCATCCCATGTAGCTTTCATTGCTTTATTGCATTTGTATCAGTCTTTCTTTAATGGGGGATAATCTAGTTTGATATATCCAAACTTTTTACATTTATAACAAGTTAAGGAGTCGTTTTTACCTGTATTTTTGTTGGAAAACCTTTTGAAAGATTTTCTTGGATGAGTTTTATTTTTCTTTAAGAATCTCTGAAATCTTCCTGTGATCATTGGAATTTCTTCATCTTTGTTATCGCTTTCCTCATCTTCTTCACTTTCACTTTTATGGGGAACAATTTTGAATGTCAAACTCTTCTTTTGCTTTCCTTCTTCTTCTCTTATTTTCAATGTGTACTTATGAGTAATAAGTGACCCGATGAGTTCATTTATTTCGAGTTTTTTGAAATCTTTAGTTTCAAGAATCGTCGTTACTTTTGATTCTCAACGTTTTGGCAGAGAGTTGAGAATTTTTCTTATTATCTCCAAGTTAGAATAAACTTTCCAAGAGCTGTCAAACTATTTATAATGTTAGTAAAATGAGTATACATTAAAGAAATAAATTCATCATCAATCATTTTAAACATTTCATATTCATGTGTAAGAATATAAATTTTTGATTTTTTTACTTGCGAAGTTCCTTCATAAGTTACTTCCTAGTTATCCTAGATTTCCTTTACTGTCCTGCAAGTCATTATTATGTTAAATTCATTGTCATTGAGAGCATTATACAGAAGATTCATAGTCATTACATTCACTGTATAAAGTATATTATCTTCACGATCAAACTCTTATTCTTCCTTGTTGATCTTTACGCCATTAACAATTTTTGTTGGAATATAAGACCCATTTACAATATATTTCCAAATTTCTCGACCTTGAGACTGAAGAAATATTCTCATTTTAGTTTTCCAGAAAGTATAATTGTCTTCACAAAATAGCGGAGGTCGACTACTAGATTGACCTTCAGCGAATATAGTTGCAATATTAGTTATATGATCTTAACTCAACAGATAATTAATCTTATAATAGAGCCATTACTCTAATACCTATTGTCGCCCAGATGACTAACACAAGAGATGGTGAATTGAGTTATATTAAAAAATTGACACTTATAAAATAAATACACAATATAAAATATAAATAACATACGAAGAAGCAGGAAATATAAAGAGTAAGGGCAAGAAGAAGCAAACTCAGTATTTTAACGAGGTTCAGCCCTACTGCCTACGTTTTCGCCTCAAACTACCCCTTGAGGATCCCAAATTCACTATTCAATCTCATTTAGGTGGATAGAAACCTATTACACTTTTGAGTAACACCGCTACAAAGAATCCATGTAAAACACCTTCTACACTTGCAATCACCTCACACTTGGTGATTCAATTATTCCATGTGCAGAACACATTCTACACACACAAAGGTTATATGCACCCTCTTACAAATACAAGAGCTGATAGTGGGTAGATTATCAGAGTACACTCCTCAATGAGTGAAATAAGAACAATACAACGCAACTTATATCTCTCTCAAAATGAATAAAGATTAAGACATAAAATTTAGAGAAGAGAGAATGAGGATTTTGAAAAAATGATGCAAAACTTAGCAATTGATGTGTAAGCTCTTATTGTAATTTTTGCAAAACACAAGTGAGCTATTTATAGGCAAATGAGTCTTCATATTCAAATTTGAAAAGGTTCACATGTCAAATAAGAGCACTATTCAATTTTCAAAAGATTCAAATAAAAATATCTCATTTTTATATATGTCAAAAATAACTCCATTCATTTTTTAAGGAAATCAAACTTAATTTTTTACTTTTCATACATGACAAAAAGAGTATGATTTATTTTTTAAACCAAATCATCTTCTTTTTGCATATGTCAAAAAAATACACCACCACTCTTCAAGATTTTCAAACAAAATCATCTATATTTTACATTTGTCAAAAAAACACACAACCACCCTTCAAGATTTTCAAACAAAATCATTTATCTTTTGCATTCGTAAAAAAAAAAAACACTCAACCACCCTTCAAGATTTTCAAACAAAATATGCACATGGCAAAGATGACAATCAATCATCTTACAAATTCGAATATTTATGCATATATGGAAAAAAAATATTCAAAATTAAATATTTTAATAAAATTATGCAAATGTAAAAAAATATAATTTGATACTTTATGAGAAAACATTAATTTTGAACCTTAATCCACTTTCAAATTTTAAGATATGTACAAAATTACTCTATGAGTTTCATTTGTAAACTTGTTTGTCTTCTTGCTCATGTTTGATTTCTTGATGTACTTAACTTTCTTCATGCGTAGACAACTTGAGATTGAGTCTTGAATTTATTTGTTATCATCAAAATCTATACATAGATACGAGATTTAAAATCTTGGGTTCTACAATTTTATTTCTTTACACATGAATTGAACTTGTTAAGTCTTGTAGGGGAAGACTTCACATATTTAACTGCATAGCGAATCTTCACAACTGATATATCAATTTTTGTCAAACCATCTTGGGCGATGAGATTCAAAATATGTGCACAACATCTTATATGCATAAGTTCCTTATCTAATACCATGCAATCCCTAAACTCGACAATTCTTCTCAAATAATCAATGGTCGTATTGTTAACGGATGCATTATCTACTGTGATTGTAAAAATTTTCTTTATGTCACATTCAAGTATGGATGACTCAATCTATTTTCCTATTGTGATCCCTTTGTGATTATGAGTTTTTTTAAAATGTATTATTCTCTTATGCATTGTACAATTCTCATCAACAAAATGGGTAGTTATGCACATATAGTTAAGATTTTGAATTGATGACCACATATCAGTAGTAATGTAAATCTTATAATTAGATTTCATAAACATGGTCTTCAACTTCACTTTTTCTAACATATCAATTTTCATACAATCTTACATAATAGTAATGGGAGAGGGGATTGGAAATCTAGGCTAAACTACGGTCATAAAGTCTTAAAAACCTTCTTTTTCTACAAAATTAAATGGTAACTCACCCTTAATTATTATTTTCGCTACTGCCAACCGTATTTTTTGTTCATTGTACTAGCAGATTCAACATTAGGACTGCTAGTTGTACCATCCACCCTTGTCCTTCTAGCTCTGGTCTCTTTTAATTGGGGGTTATCTCTTTAGTTCCAATAGCAACATGCAAAACTTTGCATTTTTCAATATAGTACTTCAAGGATGAAGTACCTTAATTTTTAGGATGACATAATAAAACCTTACCACAATAATTCCATGTAGCTGTGGACTCATTGAGATCCTCATTATTCTTCATAAAGTGTCGTCATACATCTAATCTGTCATTTCTTCTTATGATAGGAAGGCGAACTTGGAGATTAGTTGCTTGGAGAGAGCTATCTGAAGCTGTGGATAGAGTGTTATCCAAATGAATCAGTATTGATTTAGACCTAGATGAATGCATAGAAGCACTAGGTTCTATAGGATTCAATTGCAAAAAAAAAAAAAAAAAACAGTAAGTTGAAACCTACTTAAAAAAAACAACATTTTTTAGCAAGACAAAGCTATCTAAATGAAAACCTAATAAAAAAAAAAAAAACACGATAGATTATTGTCTAGTTCACTGATCAAACCAAGCCACAAAGAAACAAAAACATTTACAAATTATTGTTTAGTTAGAACTGAATTAACCGATGATGCATTTTATTATTGGATGCTAAGGTGCCAAAATTGTTCACGTATATGATTCTTGAGTTCTGTTGCAAAGATGCTTGAAATAGAAATGTAGAACAAACCGTTTTAATCTTCAATGTAGACAAATGTACACTATTTCAGATAGGATTAGTTGTGTGAGTTATGCAGGGATTGAATGTATTTGCTTGGGACATGATAGGTGCCTTCTTACTACTTCCATGTTTAACATTTACAATCAAATCCAATGTACGGGAATGAATTAGATTTGCAATATTTCAACATGAACCATTGAACCTATGCTTTAGTAGCAATAAAAATCCTCAAAACTATGATTTTTATCCAAATATTGAGCCCTTTTTTAGGAAGAGATCACAACCTAATCATTTTCTTGATATAGCCCAAACTTGTAGGCTGTAGCTAAGGGATACCATATGGGTAAGAATTTATTTTCCTTTGATCTTCTTATATTAAAAAAAAATACAAATATGCTCCGAATAATGCTAGCTTAGCTAAGATGTTACATGCCTATCTCTTCAACTAAACAAAACCACATAAACAACTTCCATATTACTTTGAAATAGGTGAAAGATGAAAAGGGAAAATGCAATGTTATACCAAGAAGTAAATGCCAATGGGAGAAGCACAAATTGCAAATCTCAGATTCTATAAATAGAATTAGATTGACTGGAAAAAATCAATTTTATTAGGTGGGCTTAGAAAATTAAAGTGATGTTTAAACAAAATAGTTGTCTCCACCCAATAACAGTTTCCACTGATTCTCTTACACAAGAATAGAGAAAAACTGGACAAAATTAAGAAACTGAAGTCTGAAAGTATACCACAAGTTACTGGAAGAAACATTTTTTTTAATCAACTTCTCAACTCATAAATATGGCGTGTTATACCACTAATCAAGGTCACAAGTTACCACTTACTAGGAGTGAGCCAACAGAAGCCCTGTTCCTTTCCATTCAAGTTGTTGCTCCTGCTACCAACTCTGTGTGAAAGAAATGACTGATTAAGTTGCATGTTGTACCTAAACCGATTAAGTTGATCTCAATTATCAGTTGCTCCAAAACCAAATTATGCTAATGAGTGGATTATTATAGTTTTTTTTTTGTTTTTTGTTTTTTGGGTGAACATCTTTATTTGGTGGAAGACATAAGGAAGAGAGGGAGAAACTAGAAGTTTATCAAGCATTCCTGTGGTCAATAGAAAATTGTGGTTTTTCTTTGCATTTTCACAAACATTTCAGTTGCATTTTTTGTTTTCACAGCTATATCCATCATGCCATTTCCATTCCCTTACTTAGTACAAAACAGAGACTCATAAACAATTAAAAAAAATTAAACATACACTTACAAATAAAAAAAATCTATGATGTAATCAAATAATGCAATGGGGGCAATGAATGACCCTCTATGCCCCATGCCTCATGTCCTATGCTCCATGCCCACATGCACCCCCTCCATTTTTCTCATTTCTCTTTGCATTTCGTTTTGAAATGTTCTCCCTGTATTATTAATTGCAATGCTGATTTTCCCTATATATATGATAGATTATCAGATCAATTGGTATCAAGAATGAAAGAAAAGAAAAGAAAGAAAGAGAAGAGAGAAAAGGAAAAGAGAAAATTCAGTTCTTGAATAATAAGAGTTCTAAATATTATCTCTTATAAAATCTTTATAAAATCTCTTGCAATAAATATTTTCTTATTTAGTTTTATAATACGTTATCAGTACGAAATTCTATCGATACTGAAGCTAGTGGTCTTCTACTTCAAGTAGGTTTTTTAATATATTATTTACAGTTTTTGAGATGAATATAAAATGTAATATTGCTGAATATTACTTGATAAAATTCTACTTTTATTCTGATGATTATGTGAATATGTTTCTTAGATTTACATATTTATTTTTGTGATTCATATATATATAAAATATCAAATCTTATAAAATTAAAATTTATTACTATTGACATTTTTGAAAAAAGTTATTTATCCAAGATCATTGATGAGATATATTTGGATATGAAGAAATTGAGAGATACAATCAAAAAAGAAAACCATGTGTTCCTGCAGGATCGTGCTGTATATCTCATGGTAAAAAATCCTCTTATTTTGTGAAATGATTTGAGGGAGAGATATGAACACCAGAAGATGTAATCATTCCAAAAGATCATTATGATTTATTGCATCTGAAGTTACAAGATTCTAAGAGTGGTAGTAAATATAACTCTGCACTATTTAAAATCAGCTCAATATTAAAATTATGCAGTGAGAAGATCACTAATGTTGATATTTTAAAAAAAGACATATTATTTTTCATACCTCAAATGTGCTCTTGCAGCAGCAATATCGGAGTAAAAGTTCAACAAATATTCTGAATTTTTATTTAGTTTTTCATAGTGATTGAGTTAAATGATGAGTTTTTGTTAATAAATCATCAGTTACGTCCTATTAGTTTCACATCATTTCCTGAAATAAATGATACTAGATTTATATCATTCCTAAAAGTGAACGGTGCATTCTTTCAAATGAACTAATGACGTAGACATGGTAAAAAAATTATAGAAGTGTGAATCCCAAAAAAGACAATATTAAAGATGATAATAATATAAATACATCATATCACTAGAAGTGATTCAATTCAGAGAATGATAAAAGCCCTCAGAATAATTTTTCATAGAAAAATGAAGATGTTTGTCATAAACGTGGTATGATTGAACAGTGATTACGTACCTGTTGTACGGCCAAGCACTTGATTTACTTATACTAAACTTTTATTATAGTAAAGTTTATTAATATCTTATCATGTTTTGAAATAAAAAAAAGTCGGTGTCTAAGCACGACAAGAAATTACTTGGGATAATAAAGCCCTGTCTAAATTTGATTCTCTTACAAATGAATGTGAACCAGAAGTTTAGAAGATTACCTATTTGTAAAGTGTTGCAAATCAATTATTGAATGTATTTACTGATACCAAAAGTGTTGTAAAATCATATAATACTGTTGTAATGCTTAAGTAATAATTGAAATCCCTGAAAGACAAGTTGTTAAAATATCAATAGATGAGTTTAAGACATACATGAAGTGTTGAAGACCTATTGATATAAAAGAGAAAATAAATCGGTGCTCCTGAAGAGACCATACCTACAAAATAAGTAATAAGATCTATTTAAATTTTATATACAAAATAAAAACTCCTGAAGAGATAACTCCTTAAGAGTATAATTCTTAAAGAGATAACTTTTGAAAAATAACTCCTAAAGAGTATAACTCCTGAAGAGGTAACTCCTGAAGAGTATAACTTTTGAAGAGGTAACTCCTAAAGAGTATAACTCCTGAAGAATATAATCCTCCTGAAGAGGCTTTTCATAAAAAGTTTTTCCCTGAAGAGGAACAAGTACCTGAAAATAATGAGATCTCAATATATTTCATAAATACTGAAAGAATAATGGATAGAAATAAAATTATTGTCGACAATATATTTTTATATAAAATTGTACTTGACATTACTAAAAGTAATGAAGAAAGTGAGTCAAAAATCGTTAAAAATGTCGACGTAGAAATGATTGGCCAAAATGAAAAACAGCTATTGAAGTTGATTAAACTTGCTAGTGAAGCGAGATGTATTTGGACTTGTTGTCCAAATACCAAATGGTGTAATACCTGTTGGATATAAATAAGTATTTATACGAAAGCGTAATGAGAAAAATAAAATTGTGCGGTACAAAACACGATTTGTCACACAAAGGTTTCTTGCAGAAACCCGAAATTAATTATGAGGAGACATATTCCCTCGTTATGAATGTAACCACATTTAGATTTTTAATCATCTTGGTTATTACAAAAGGATTAGATGTATTCACTACATATTTATAAGAATCATTAGATCGTGACATATATAAAGATATATAATGTTTGAAGCATCTAATCCAAGTACATTTAGGAGTATGTATTTTATAAAATTTCAAAGATCTTTATATAAGTTAAAACAATCCGGACGCATGTGATATAATTGACTCAACGAGTATTTATTGAAAGAAGGATTTGAGAATAATCCTATATACCCATGTGTTTTTATCAGAACCCAGATTTGTCATTATTACAGTTTACGTTGATGAAAAAATCATAAGAACTGCTATAAATTCAAAGAATGCATTTGAAAATGAAAGATCTTATTATTTAAATGCTAGATGAGTTACAAAAATTTGAGATTTCTAGCCTCATCTCTCAAATGCATTTGTTCTTCATAAAACAACATGACATCCTTATCTAAAGGATTATGCAGTTAAAATAAAGAGACAAGCAATGATTTTATATCCTTATTCTTTTGTTTTAAGTCTGTTATTTTTCTGTTAGACTCTTGAACGAGTCGTTGAAGTACGGAAACCTTCTCGTTAAGCTCCTCAATCTCACGATTTTTAAATTGTAACTGGTTGGAAAATCCAACAATAGAGGAGGAGTATTGAGTATCGAGAGTCACCAGCTCATAAATGGCTTCACAATCTGACCTATTAGCCAGATCATTCGCTTGCTGCAACATGACACCCACGGAAGATGTAGGAACAACTTGTAACTGAGGTGAAAGATACCTTATATGTTGATCGTGAGAAATATTTAAAGGAAACTGATGAGCCATTGAAAATTTGTAGAATAAGAATGCAAATACAAATGAATTATAGATATAAGAAAAGGATTTGATGCGAATTAAATGAAACTAAAGATGATTCTTATAGAAATGAAAATAAGAACAATACAAATCATCATCTCTTCAAATCTCACTTAGTCAAGATTACAAAATATATTGATTGCATATTTTCAAAAGCCAGCGAGATTAATTGTAGCTATCCCTATTTTATTGTAAATGCTGAACTTTTGCCATTAGCTGCTGTTGTTGACTTTGTATTTGAGCTTTCTCTCGTTTCAGCTCTTTTGTTCGTGTTTTCAAGTCACGAAAATACCAGTTTACAAATTTCTTCAGCTCCTTATTTTTTTGTCTTAAATTTTTATTTTTTCTATCTTTAGTTGCAAACGTTTGATGCAACTCAGATATTTGATTTTTAAGATGATCAACCTCACTCGTTCTCGCCAGTAGCCTCTGCGATATGGTTGTAAGAGAGAAAACATATTAAGTACTGAGAGTTTTTGTTGTTGCAACAATTTCAAGATCAATTTTACTAGAAAGATATATCTCTGCTCTTATTATGGTGTTTACAGCCTCAGGAGAAAAGATGAGTGGTTAAGGTATAAAAGGTTCATGGTTCAAATCTAGGATATTAACAAAAGAATTTCTATAAGACATAATATCGTTCTGGATGAACAACAACTGGATCTATAAAGAATGTGAGATTTTTTGCTGGAATAAACCAATGGTAAAATTGGTTATATTTAAATAGTAACTCAAAGCCTTCAAATCTATTCAAGATCTCGTTTGTCAATAATATCAAGCGAATTTGATTTTCCGTCGAATCGATAATATTAGACCTCAAGTTTTTACAGCTTTTATCATACATGGATAGTTTCTAATGCTCTTTCTGCCGTACATAAACAAATTCTCCCTAATAATGTCGAATGAGGAAGATAAAATTTTAGATGAGAATATTATCATATTCTCTTTAATACATTATTTAGATGAAAATTATATTTGAATTCTTAATCCTATTATATATGCTGAAATCATGTTTATTTATTGAAATAATACTAACGCATATTCTCAGGAGGAGTTTAAATATTACTGTAGGTTTCAGATTTCTACTAAATCTATCAAGCAAACACTATCTACTACATCTTCAAATCACTCAGAGATAATTGCAATTCATGAAAACAAGTTTAGAGTGTATTTGATTGAGATCAGTGATTCTACATATTCAAGAAAAGTGTGGTCTTTTCATGATCAATGATAATCCAACAATTTTATACGAAGATAATGCTGCTTGTATCATTCAAATCAAATGAGGATATATCAAAGATACGATCAAGTTATAATCTGACAGATTTATTCATAAAGAAATTACCAACTGCGGCATTCAACAAAATTGTGCAGAACATTGGAATGCGAAAACTCAAAGATTTATCATCATGCACTTTTCAGAGGGCGTAAATGTCTTGAAAACTTGTGCTAATTGTACTCTTTTTCCTTCGTTGAGGTTTTGTCCCACTGGATTTTCATTTGCAAGGTTTAATGAGACAATCTTAAAGCACTTGGCGATACATACGAATACTGTACTCTTTTGCCTTCGTCATTGGTTTTTCTTCCCACGGAGTTTTTCCTTCGCAAGATTTTAATGAGGCAGATTCTTTATAAGTAGTCATTCAAGGGGATTATTGTAATCAAATAATGCAAGGGGGGCAATGAATGAACCCCCATGCCCCATGTCTTATGCTCCATGCCCATATGCACGCCCTTCCCTTTTCTCCTTTCTATCCACATTTCATTCTGAAATGTTCCCCTTATATTATTAATAAGAGTTCTAAATATTATCTCTTATAAAATCTCTATAAAATCTCTTGCAACAAATATTTTCTTCTTTAGTTTTATAACAACCTAAATAATATTGAGAATCAATGTTGGATAGGAAAAAAATCCCAATATATATCAAGTAGAAGATAGTAAAGAACAAAAGATAAACATGTCGAATACAAATCAACAGAAATGATAAGAAAACGTGAAAGATGTAGTGAGAAAGCATGACGTACGGTAATAATAAATCATTGAAGAAATGAGAGGAGCAACTGGCGAAGAAATCAAACTAAGAGGAACAACCGGCGAAGAAATCGAGCACGTAGATGCACCCACTTCCAACGAAGAAATCGAACTAATAGGAACAACCCATGTAGAAATCGAACTAAGAGAGAGAAATTGAGCGAGAGAAACTGAGAAATCGAACAGAGCTAATTGCATAAGTCGGGTCATTGGGTAATATTAACGAGCGGGTTGATAGCGATATCAGAATACCCACTTCTGCTTTTCAATCTAATTGGAACGGCTATTTCGGGTCGAAAGCGAGTCGAGTTAGCGATCAGGTCGAGTCTGCGACTTTTTTGTTCACCCATAATAATAATTTATATTCCATCACAATTATCGTACCATTTTTACAATTGAATGATATGAAAATATGAAAAATAATATTTGTAATAGTAAATATGCAAATGTCACATATTTTTTCTAAAAAGAATGAGAAAATATAAAATTTATATAAAATTAATTAATTTTTTAACAATTGATCAGATTTTTTTTTTAAATTTATGCAATATTTATTTAGGAGAAATTTTAAATACAAGTATTATTGGGCATTAATATGTGTATCAATATTGAGGTGAAAATATAAACTTAATAAAATATCTAAATTTAAAACAAAAAAATATAAAAATAACTAATCAAAAAACACAAATATACATATGAATATACAATATTATTTATATATAACATTACCTTTTTTTTTTTTTTTTTTAACATTACTCTTTATTCATTTTATTCATTCTCCTATCATATCAAGCATTACTCATGTTTGACTTCGAGCTTCTTTTTGTTTCCACCATGTTTGGCGCGTAACAAGCACTTACCAGCGTCAAAGAGTAATTCGCAAGAAAACGCCTCTCTAGACATGCATTGTAATCTAAGGCGAGAGAAATAAGGTTGGGGTCAAAACATGTCGTTTTCGTAGGCTTCACATCACATTCCCTTCCAAATTTCCAACTGTCAGCCTCTCTTCTTATTTCCTAATTATAAAAATCGGAAAATATTATATTTTCTACAACATTTTATGAAATTATATCTTAAATGAGAAATATTTTATAATAATATATAATTTTTTACATAAATATATTCATTTGAAAACATAATTATATAAATAATTGCAAAACTCAATGTATATATATTTATTTTGTCAATTTAATCATGTTTATTTATTCAATACATTTTAAATAGTCAGATTAATAAAATATTATTTCTTTAAATTAATAAATATTATTCATAATGACTAAAACTAAATTTTTATTTGTTTTTATAGATAAAATGAGATAAAAATTAAAATTGAATAAAAAATTATTATAAAATATTTTTTAATATTAATTTTATTTTAAAATTTAAAAAAGTTAAATTATTTATTTTATTTTATATGAAAATTTAAAAAGACTAATAAGGATGAAATTAAATAATGTAATATGAGAGTATTTATAAAAATGAATAACCCATAAAATGAATAATAAGATTTTGCAATTATTATAATATTTAAGTGGAATGAGTGCTAAAAAAAAGGGAAAAAAAAAAGGTGTTAAGGTAAGCCATCAGCCAAAGCCCCCAAAAGCCTCAAAAGCGACGACGTTTATGTTGCTCCGTCGTTGTCTTCCCTTCTCATTTTTGTCCCGGGGAGTGCCATGCATCAGCTGCACACTGGCACATCATTTTTTTTTAATTCTCTTTAATTAAGTGTGCAGCAGCAGCATCGGTGCTGCTCCTTATTCTTTTTTATAAAAAGAGCGTTGTTATTCATATTTATCATATTCATTTTTATATAAATAATAATATTATTATTTATATGAAAGTGAATATGATGAATATAAATACTCTAAATTATTTTAATTGTAAAAATATAGGCAACAACATACTTGAAGAAAGAAAAAAGAATTACTGAAATTGTATCTTGGTGTGCCTGTGCTGCACTCCAGTAGTTGCCAACACAATTCTTTTTCTTTTGTCCTCGGATTATAGTTTTGGATTTTGTATCATACGACTGGTTCGTACCGTATTAGAATAATAGTCTGTATAAAAATTAAGTTTATTTCGTATCAACCTAAATTTTGATCTTGCTACTTTGTATCGACTAATATTTTAACTGTACTAACATATGTACTAGTCTATATCAAATTTTAGGATTTCATTTCTTGTTATTTTTTATTTTAGTTTAAATTAGATTATTTATATTTATATTTATATATAATTTATTCATATATTAATTATTATTTTAAAATATAATTTATATATATTTATATATATAATTTTTTTATATATAAATTATTTTAAAATAATATATAAAATAATATCAGTATCAAAATATTTTATTATTATGATCGATACAATATTCAAACATTAGTCCGAACTCATAATCAAAGAAGAGAACAAAAATAAAAATAAAAATAAAAGTTAGGGGAGAGAGAAGAGAGAGAAATCTCATCGAATTTTTTCATCCCACGCACGGAGACACGGACATTGAACTTCAGAGAGGAACTTCGTCGTCGTTCGGGTCCGTACACTCAATGGCGGGAGAGGATGATGGTGAAGGACGAGACTGCATTTCCTGAATCCAATATATTTCTATAGAAAAATAAAATAAAATAAACAGAGTCTTGGATCGACTGCGGATTTGAGTTACGTATTTTCTCACCCTCTTTTTTTTTTTTTACCAATTTGGTCCGGGATTTTGCGAGAGAGAGAGAGAGAAATGCTCGACGGAGGCGAAGGAACGGCTGCGGCTACCCCGCAGCCGCTGGAGTGGAAATTCTCGCAGGTTTTCGGGGAGCGGACGGCCGGGGAAGAAGTTCAGGAAGGTTCGATTTTCCAATTCCGTTTAGGAAACAAATTTATTTTTATTGATTATTATATTTTCTTGATATGCACTTAGTTTGTTGAGTTACCGATTATTTTTCCATATTTCTTTTTGTTGAGCTGGATTTGTAAATTCAAATGCTAAAGTAATATGCGAGTTTGATAGATAGAGTGACTTTTAGTTTTAGGATAGAATTTAATAGGCCATTTTCATTTTATCCGAAGCACTTTGTGTTTAGCCCTTCGACGCTTGGTGGGAAATAATATAGGCTGGGTGAGAGTTATTATGTTATCATGGTTGTACTGTGGTGAGATAATTAGAGCTTAAATTACTAAAAAAACGTATTCATTTGTTACTAATCGGGCTGCTTATGGCAAAACTCGTTGTCCAAATTGATCGTTGCTAATTGATAATTGTTTTTTGGTTGATTAGAATTAAGACTTCATTAAAAGGCGTAATCAAAGTGGAAGAATACAAGAAATATATTTCTAGAAGGAGAAAAAGAAACAAGAATATCATGAAAGTTAAGCCTGCAAGTTATTTACAGAAAAAAGGTTAAAGTTCGTTAGTCTATTGAAGCTATTCAAAGGAAATGAGCGTTGAAAAAGAGAGCTTTGAACTCCTCCCGTTCACAATCCTTGAAACTCCTACCTTTCATTTTTGTTCAAATAGACCATATGAAAGCATGCAGGAACCATTTTGTGGTTGTCACTTAGCCCTCTCTAAGTGTATAATAAGTCCTCTAGTTTTTTGGGCACGAATTGAACAAACCAACATGTTTGAAGAAGAAGTCACTCATAGCGCAATACCAATTTCACAATGGAGTAAAAGATGATGCACAGATTCTCCTCTCATCTTACACATGCAACACCAATCAACTATTACAATGTCTCTTTCCTTGGGTATCAATAGTGAGAATCTTGTCAAGAGAAGCCATCCAAGCATAAAATGCAGCTCATGAAGGCCTTTTAAATAAAGGGGTTATTTTTGGAAGTAAGGACGTTAAATAGAGTGCGGACAGAGAACATCCCTCTCTTGGCGGGGGCCTAATGAAGCTTGTCTACTCCTCATCTAAACCTAGTAGAATATAGTTTGATTAAAGAATATAGGGAAGACATAGATTTTTGGCATTGTGTCCAACCACAAAGTGTGATAAGAAACTTCCCTCATTCTTTATGAATTTCCACACCCCAACCCGATACGACCCTCCATCTGCATGAGAGCACCAATTGCCCTGTGTACCGAATACTTAACTTCCACCATCGAATGCCTTAAGGCCATCCTTTCCATGGCAAAGTGTCGTAGCCATTTCCCCAATAGCTTAGTTAAAAACCAACAAATTTTTAACCCCCAACCCTCCCAAGGGAGATGGAGTGCAATTCTTGGGTCCAGTTGACTTGATGAATCACGTCTACATCCCCAATACCATTACTACCCCCACAAGAAACCCCTTTGATGCTTCTATATGCAGTTTTCCATACTCACTGAGAGGGGGAGCCAAGACAATTAATAAGTGGCTAGATTAGAATCATTAGATAGACTGCTTTTGATCAAGTTGAGCTGGCTTGCTTTTTACAGGTAGTCACTTCCACCCATCCAGTGTACACTTCATCTTCATCAGAATGTCATCCCATATTGTTTTGGTTTTGAAAGATGTCCCAAAGATAGTCCCAAGTATTTCATTGGTAAAGCTACCACACTACACCCAGGAATGCTAGCTAGATCACCTATCTTTGCAACTTCCCTTACAGGACCTAGTACAGATTTGGTTAGATTAATCACCAAACCCAAGGTATTTCATTGTGTAAGAGTAAAAGACTAGAAGCAGCTGAGTTGTTGGGTAACTGGTATTGCATCCTTAATCTTGTTAGGTGACCTAGGCCTGTTAATTATGTACCAAAGGTGTTTTTGAAGTTTGGTGATGTTGGTTATTAATCTACAAGTTGAAGGGTAGGGTTTTTTCCCATTATATCAGTCTGCTTCTTAATAGCGATGGGACAGAATTAATTGGAATGGAAGTTTGGTTTTGTATAACACTTATAAAAAAAAAAGTTTGGTTTTGTATAATGTATAATGTGTCATAATGCATTTACTTCTAAAAAAAATGTGTCATACGGCACTTTCACTTGATGGTTTGGTTTAATACATTATTCTTCGATTTATTTCTCCAAATGACTATAGTGTTTGAGAATGCTACTGATTTGAACTGTTTGGTTGATGAATATTCTATTTTCAGTGGATATCATTTCTGCTATTGAGTTTGATAGAACCGGGGACCACTTGGCTACCGGAGATCGTGGGGGTCGGGTCGTTTTATTTGAGAGAACTGATGCAAAGGATGTAAGTTTGCCATTTATTGTGATTTTCTTGTTTCTATTTCTTCTTCCTCTTAACTAGGTATTTCTCTTTTATTTATCCAGTGCACTCGGGCTTTGCCTAGTCTTCTATTAATAAAATTTTTATTTATCAAATAAAAAAAGCATGTAAGTTTTTCAATTGCTTGCTACATATTTTTATTGTTCTAGAGTATTTTTTACACATAGTACTTTTCTTGTTATGATCTCCTTGATGTTCACATTTAATATGTAGCATGGTGGACATAGAAAAGATCTAGAGACGATGGATTGTTCAATCAGTAGGCATCCTGAGTTCCGATATAAAACTGAGTTTCAGAGCCATGAACCTGAGGTAGTGCTTCTATGGATTTCTCATGATTATTATTTTTTATTTGCATGCCTCATTGCTCGAATATGGATTTTAATCATTTTTGAATCCCTGTTTATCTTCCTAATTACAGTTTGACTATCTTAAGAGCTTGGAAATTGAGGAAAAAATCAACAAGATTAGATGGTGCCAGACAGCTAATGGTGCTCTATTTCTTCTCTCCTCCAATGATAAAACGATAAAATTCTGGAAGGTAGGGCAAGGGACTTTTGGAATTTAACATTTCATTTATAGATGAATTGCTCTTGATGTTTTTTTTTTATAAGTAAGAAATGAGATTTTATTGAATCAAGTAATAGGTAGAGTCCAAGCACAGATGTGAATTGCTCTTGATGTATACTCATAAATTCATGAAATGCAATTCTGTATTTTATACGTACTCCACAAACTAAAATGCCATCATATGACATGGGATGACTAATTTAGGCAATTTGTGATGTTTGATTGTAGTGGCTTGGGTTAGGACTTAGGAGGATTTGCTTGAGTAGGAGGTTTGTTTTGTTTGAGGATGTTAGAAGGAAGGGTTACTGATTCTGGAATAGGGGACCAGTAAAATTATTCATCTGGTTTGCATATTTAAGTAAGTGATTGGCAAATGGTAGGAAATGTATTTATGGTCTTAGGGTTCTGACAGGATAAAGAAAAGGGTGTGTTTAGGGTTGCCAAAGAAGTCAGAAAAAGCTGAGATTGAATCTGCCCACAGGTTGTGAACATTGCTCTAGAAAGCAAAGAAGACTAAAAAACACTCTAGGGATAGAATCCTTCCATAAATCAATAGGTTCAGTTTTTATTAACAAACTTGGTGTTTGAGGATTAGGACTCCCAACTTTGATCAGTAAACAAACTCCTAAGTGGGAAAGCAAGACATGAGTACGTATCCAATTCTAACTTTGAATTTTCCTATTATACAAGATTGACTAGCATGATTAATAAACAAGAACTGTAAAACAAGATTGAAATGACATGATTAAGGAATTAAGGGGTAGCTAGCAAAGTTTTGAATACCGTACCAGACGCCGTACCGGTCAAGGCACTGGTACGAAATATTTCGGTACCGGTACCGTTTCGGGATAATATTTCGGTATTGATACCGTTTTGGTACCGGTACTGTTTCGGTATCGGTACCGTTTCGGAATAGTTTACACCTGGATAAATTATATATATACAAGCATTAATTGTATTCCAAAATAATAACAAAATAAGTCATAAAATCAATACTTCTCAATACAAGTCTTAAGTTTTAAATTACAACAAATATCATATAAAAAAAGTTACAACAAATATAAAACTGAATAAGTTCTTAATCCAACCATTAAAATAAAATCAGTCATCCTCATTAAAAAGATAATAAGGATCAAGATTCGACATATTAATCAAAATATTTTCATCAATGTCACCACCATCATCAACATCAACATCAACACCAATGTTTTCATCATCTTTCTCATTTAGTATGGCTAAAGGCTCCTCAATACTAGCCCAACCCAAATCTTCGCCATCAAGAAGATCAGATTCTTCACCTACCCATTCTTCCATCAAGTCAATATTTTCAAGATTGATTGGATTTAAAGCATCTCTTCCCTTTTTTATGCTCCTGTCAAAATAAAATCAGACATAAGTGAAAATATTACATATTTTTCAATTTATGAAAAACATTAGTATTAAAAAAATTTACCTCTCTCACAGCTTCAAGTTATAACGAACAAATACTAAATCGTTTAAACGTTTATGCACTAATCTATTTCTCTTCTTCGAATGAATAAAATCAAATGTGCTCCAATTTCTCTCACATCCAGTTGCACTACAACATTGACTTAATACTCGAACAACAAACCTTTGAAGCGTTGGAACCTCGCAACCAAATTGATTCCACCAAGCAACTATAACAATAATGCAATTATAAATTATTAATTAAATGTAAGTAAAAATAAAATAAAATATAAAGTACAAAGTCACACTATTTAACAAATGATATTGATAAATGATAATACCTGGATTAATCTTATCACGCTGGCGGATTGCTAAAGAATGTCCAAACTCACCCACTGCATTCTTATACAAGTCAAGTTCTACAATGATCTTGTCTTGATTATCGGGATCAAGTTCCATCTTCATAATACAACTGTTAAAACCTCTTATAACATCATTTTTATTTTTAAAACAAGGGCTATAGTAAATTCCAGGGTTAAGAAGACAACCCGCCGCATGTAATGGACTGTGAAGTTGCTTATCCCATCTAGAATCAATGATCCTAGTGAATGGACTAAATACACTGACTTTGTTATTGCATCTCGCTTTTATGTTCTCTTTGGCTCTTTCCATTGTATCATACAAGTATCCCATTGCAGGCTTTTCATTCCCGTCAACAAGTCGTAGAACACGCACCAAAGACTCGCTAACTTTCACAATAAATTGACATTGAGCCCAAAACTCTTTATCTTCTAGAACAATCTCGGCTATCTCCTTCCCTATATTGCTCCTAGAATGACTTGATACAATCCATTTATCACAAGTAAACATTTGCCTGAGTTGTTTCTTGTACCAGAGCAAACATTGGATACTTAAAAAATTTGTTGCAAATCTTGTAACTGCAGGACGACACAAATCATGACCATTAGTGAAGTCTTTTCTCATCAATGCCAAAACCCAACCATGGTTATAGATGAACTTTGTTATCTTTTTTGCCTTTTTTATAGTATCATCAATAAGGGGAAAATATCTTGGATCAGAAAAATTCTCTAACATTAAATCTATGCAATGAGCTGTACAAGGGGACCAATAGAAAGAACCATACTTCTGCTGTAATCTTTTTCCCGCAGCTTTATAACTTGCATCATTGTCTGTTATGAACTGCACAAGATTCTCATATCCGATTTCTTGAACAACCTCATCAAAAACATTAAACAATGTTTCAGCATCTTTTCTAAAGCCTGATGTATCAACAAGCTTCAAGAACATTGTTCCCTTCGGGCAATAAACTAGAAAGTTGATTATTGATTGTTGCTTCTGATTTGTCCAACCATCTGTCATTAGTGAACAAACGGTGTCATTCCAAACCTTCTTAATTTGTTACAAATAATCTTGAACATCATTCACAGTTATTTGTAACAAACTTCCTCTTAACTCATATAAGGAAGGTCCCTTAAATCCTGGCCCAATGGCGGTCATGGCATCGATAGCTGGTTGATAATACTTGGATTGAGCTGCATTAAAAGGCAGATTAGCATCATACCACCAGCGTGCTACAGCCATCTTTGCTTTCACAATCATATCATTTGAACACATAGAGTTCTGAATTGAAGGTTGGGCCCCAGGAGTTGTTCTTGGAGAAAAAAATCTATTCATTCTCCCCACCGATTTTCCACTTCCAGATTCTTTTGACTTCCCCTTACCCTTTGAAAGCTGAGACTGTCCCTCCATACTATCATCAATATCATCAGATGTTAAATCTACATGGCCTCCAATCTCTGAGCTAATTTTTCTTTTCTTCTCTTTACTTTTTTTCATTTCATTAAGTAGCTCCTTCATTTGCTATTTTACATCTTCAGAGACTTTTTTACATACTTCTACATTCCCTGGAATCCCAGCTAGATGATGCTTCAACCGAGTTATCCCACCACCTCTAATTACTTTATTACAATATAAACATTCGGTATTATTTCTTGCTCCTGGCACTATACGTGCATGGGCCCATGCTGGATCTTCTGATCTTACAGTAGCAAGTGTTGAAGACATACCACCAGCACCAGTTGATTGACAACTAGACATTGTTAACTATACAAGAAGTCAAAAAGAAGTTTGAACTAAGAAGTCAAAAGAAGTTTGAACTAAGAGTAGCCAAGGGGGCTGTTTCTTAAAAAAAAAAAAAAACCGTCATTAAATAAACTTATTCGATAATCTGAAATCAAAGTATGCTTATGTTCTCATAAAATAATTATTGATCTTTTCATATTGTATAGTCTTTTAGTCAAGTGCCTAACCGAACTGAATAAGTTCTCATTAGACTGGATACCTTGCAAGCTGTTTCCTTCTATAAAATGTCAACTATTTTTCTTCATGAGAGCTACTCATGAGAGCTAATCCATGGGCCAAAATATAAAATCTTTCTATAGCAAGCCATGTCATGTAGTTAGCATTATTTCAAAAATAATATTGCAGCCATAGAATGTACAAGCTAGTCCCCACAATTTTTGAAAACATAAATAAATACTTAGACCCATCCGAATAACAAAAGTGCAGGATCTATAGTATACTCACGTTACAAATATTGTTTTTGTATGTGTAGGCTCTATTGGCATGTGGGATTCAGAAACAAAAACAAATTTAATATACAAAAATAATTATATGGAAATGAATGAATTATATGATTAAAAACAAAATTAATAATTGCAAACTGCTAGTTTAAGAAACAAAAACAAATTTAATATACAAAAATAATTCGTCTACACAGAGCCTAAACATTAAACAATCAACACTATTTTTTTCAAAGAGATTTGAAAATCAAGCCCAATACAGGGGAAGGGTGTGCTGCGAAATTTGAAATGCAGAGACCACAAAATAGGGGAAGGAAGCTGCGAAATTCGAAATGCAAAATGCCAATCATAATTCATAAATATTCAACAGAGTCACAACCTACATAATATATAATTACATATTAATATGGTTTATACTTTATACCTATATGTGTTCCCTGCGATGGAGAATCAGAGGAGTTGGGACTCGGGAGGCGTGGGCCGTGTGATTCACGGAAGAGTTGTGCCAGACGGAGACGACGGCAGCTACGGCGACCTGCGACGATGCCGACGAGACTAACGGAGCGAGCTAATGGAAGCCGGAGGTTGCGATTCGGAGGTCTGGGATTGGGTAGGGCGAAATCGAACGGCAGTAAGTTGAAGTGATGAAAGTTGAAACTGGAAGACCTAGGTTATTTTAGGTGGATATCCGAACCGAAGGACCGAAATACATAATTACAAAAATGCCATCCAACTAACCGGTAGAAAGTGCACCGGGCGAAATTCTTGTTCCGGCCGAAAACTTAAATACCGGCCGGTACAATACGGTACCGGCCGAAACACCCGATAGTTTGGGCGGTACGATATATATATGTTATCTGTGCCGGTTTAGTAGCCGGTACGGTACATACCGGCCGTACCGGCCGGTACGGTACGGTACCAAAAACTTTGGTAGCTAGACGTGATACCGCGTGATGCATATGATAAGGATAGGGGTAGGTGGTGTGTGAGATCTCATATTGTTTGGGAATGAGAAATTCTTTTTCTTTATAATGTTACAATAGGGCTCCAATTGTATAAATGACTAGTCATTTTGGAGTATAGACCATGTGGTTTGAGCCTTTCATTAGTCCGTTACAAATAGCATCAGAGTTTATCACAACCAGAAATGTGGGACTTGAGATTTGCCGTCATCTATGATGGGTTGGCCTAACGAGGACGTTGGTAATTTAAGGGGAGAAGATTGTAATGTCCTATATGATAAGGATAAGGGTAGGTGGTGTATGTGACTCCACATTACTTGAGAATAAGAAGTTATTGCTCTTTAGAAGTTCTAATGGGATTCCAATCGTATCATTGTCAATGATTTATTGACTAAACTTTTTAGAGTATAGGCCATGTGGTTTGGGCCTTCCATTGGGACGTTATATTAGAATTTGGTAAATGACATGATTAGCAAACACAACTTTTTCCTATATTTCAATTTTGACTTTTCTAGTGCATAAGTATCTATCCAACTTTGACTCTATGTAAGACCCTAGTCCCACAATGGGCCAATAGATAACTCACATAAAGTGGATAAGTTATAAAGGTAGTAATGGGTTTGGGCTTTATAAGCGACACTATGTAAGATTCAAATGTACCAGCCTTTTGAGGTTTATAGTGCATATTTGACTAGCAGTTTCCCTAAGTTGCTACTATTTTTTCCCATTGGAATGAAATGATTAACTGTACTAGTGGTGAGCTTAGGATTAGGAGAATTTGTGGGTCCAAGAGTTTTTGATTTTAGAAGAAAGGGTAGGGTATCAGAAATTTTGGTATTTTAGGGTTTGTTTCTTTGATTAATTTGTGGATGAAGGGATAGGAATACATGATTTCAGGGCTTTTGATAGGGAAAAGGCACTTGATTTAGGGTCACTTAATATTGCTCTTTTATTGATTATACATGATTTTCAGAGTTTTCATCTTCCCTCTCTCTCCCATGACTTTTCATCTTCCCATCCCCGGCACTTCTCATTGGGATAATTCTCTCATTAATTTCCTTCGGATATGAGAAGCTGAGATTGAATGATTCTGGTGGCTGCGAACGTAATCTGAGAAACGCAACTGAAACTAACAAGCACCAAGGGTATACAGGCCTTTCATAAATCAAGCGCACATTTTTTATTAATTAAGTCTGAATTATTAATACAAATACACATTTAGCATGAATTTTAGACCTTAACTTCTTCTAATAAGATCGGAATTTCTACATTGGATGGCATTGGTTCCGTGGGAGTTTCTGATCAGTGGTGTTTCCTGCTGCTGTGGATTCAATGTTGGGCAGGTCCAAGAGAAGAAGGTCAAGAAAATATGTGACTTCTATGTGGATCTATCAAGAGCTATGGGAAATGGTCCAGTTGTTTGTTCAAATATGTCAACAAGCTCTAAACCATGCATGGACAATGGAGGGTGTAATGGGAGTCCCTTTGGTTACACAAGCATTGAAACTTCTCTCCCATCTGGGGGCATACCATCCTTATGTCTGCCCGTGGTAGTTGTATTCAACTTGATTTACTTAGAGCAATGCTTCATATAGTTGTGGAGTGCGCAAACGCCGCTCAATTGTTTTGAAAAAGAGTGGGGTCTACTATTAAATAATTAGTTTTTTTTATGTGAGATCCGTATTTATTCACTTTTTACAAAAAGATTACACCACGTTTGCGCACTCCTTGACTGCACTATCATTTCTCATTTACTTATTCCCTGGCATCAATTTTTTTGAGCTAAGAGATTACCAGCTAATAATTATGTCATTGTTGCCAGGCTTTGACTGTTGGCACTTGTATTAACTGAATCCTGTTACAGTTGTATGTGTTTTGCATCCTTAACACTTAGCATTGTTGTGACATTCAGGTGAACAGCCATGAGACAAGTGTTGTGGCTAAATGCCGAAGAATCTATGCTCATGCACATGACTATCATATCAATTCTATTTCAAATAACAGGTGCAATTCACTTACTGGTAGAATACGTTCTTTAAGCTTTTTCTATGTCTTCATAAATTCTGTCTTCATAGCATGTCTCTTTTATCTTGCATATTCATGGTGACATTTGTGATTGCATTTTTACTTGAATACGCTTTATTCCTATTTTGTGAGTCCCTGATAGAAAAGGATGAGAGTTATACATGTTGATTCACTTTTTTCTAGCATTGCATGTATAGATGGCAATGTGGTCATAAGACTGTATTTAAAAGAAGAATTTGGACCTAATTTGAAGTCTTCTTCTATGCACTACACATGTTGGTAGCGATGCCTGGTTATTATCACTGGAAATGGATGATCTCCTTAGGTATCATGTTCATGGCACCCACTGATTACTTCATATTTTATTTTTATTTTGTAGTGATGGTGAAACTTTTATCTCAGCGGATGATCTGCGAATAAACCTTTGGAACTTAGAAATTAGCACTCAAAGTTTCAATATCGTTGACGTGAAGCCTGCAAACATGGAGGATCTGACTGGTAGAACGGATGGAATCCTGAGTGGAAATTACATGATTGTTGGAGCATTTATTATATTTAGTTAAACTATTGTTAAAAGATTTTGAAGTCTAAAATGAAAATTCTATTCTGAATAGATTGATCAGCATTCTTTGTGGTGTCTCTGTTTTGCTTGGTATTTACTTTTCTGATTGTGCATGGTTGTGCCCTGCCTTTCTTAAAAAATTTTTTCCTTCCCAGGGTGAGTGGATGAGAAGACATTTTATGTGTTTCTCATTGAATTTCTTCTCTCAGCTGCTGTGTTGGACTTTGAATATGTAGTTATGTAGTCAATTTCATACATAGTTTATGCTAATGTGGTCAAAAGAGATTTCTATATCTAAATTTTGTATCCATTTTGCTTGAATTTAAATCTGCAGAGGTAATAACATCGGCAGAGTTTCACCCTACTCACTGTAATATGTTAGCATACAGTAGCTCAAGGGGCTCAATCCGTCTTATTGATATGCGGCAGTCAGCTTTGTGTGATACTCATAGCAAACTGTAAGGATCTGTTTTTTCCCCTCCTTACTGCCTTTATCTTTTATTTCATGTTACCGATAAAAGCATGAAAAATATAAATGAGAGTATTTGGTCCCAATGGTATTTCCTTATAGGTGAAAAAGGTGACTTTATCGATTCAATTCACTATGGGTGCAGGTTTGAGGAACAGGAGGTGCCTGCTTCTCGGTCTTTCTTCACTGAGATAATTGCGTCAATTTCAGATATTAAATTTGCTAAAGATGGAAGATATATACTTAGTCGAGACTACATGACTCTTAAGGTTTGTGCTTCTTTTTGCTTCATTCCTATTTCCAATGATAATTTGAACCTGAAATTGGATGACAAGCCTAGTACAAAAAATGAAATTACTAAGTACTCGGTATTTCTTCATACCTGGTATGTGTAAAAAAAGTTGATGGCTTTTTGTTAAGGGTACTTCATCTTGTGAATTATTTGATTTATTTTTTATTTCAGGGTGGGGTAAGAATTGACTAGCAGTTGGGATGGTCAATGCACGATGTAACTGAAAATAAATGTAACGTGGATTATAGCAAAATGACTTAAACTGTGCTCTTAAAATGTTCTTGAATTACTGAGCGTGGTTATTACATGGGCCATTGCTGTAGACTTTGGCCTCGACTCTCATGACTTTCTTGTCTCTAATGCTTTAACATAGATAGGCGGACCAATGTATAGCTTCTTGTGTACTTGGACTGTGCGTATCATTATTCAATAAAATTGTTTACTTATCAAAAAAAAAAAAAGATTTGCTGAGCATGGTTATGGTTTTATGTAGTGTATGTGCAACGAGTAATTTGTGGATGAATTATGGTTCAAGCAAAATCAGGTCTCTTTTTAACAAGAGAAAAATAAATTATTCTAAGATTGTAAAAGAAGTATCGTAATCCCTTGATCTGCAGTAAGATTAACTTCTTAATGGAATTCAGATTGAGCAGATTTGTCAATCCCTTTCTGATCTTCTACCTTTCTCCCTCATTTCATTACTTCTATAGCCTCCCATTTTGTTCTCTCACATGGTTACTGGTTGACAGCTGTGGGACATAAATATGGATAGTGGCCCCGTTGCAACTTTTCAGGTTCATGAAAACTTAAGACCCAAGGTGACGTATTCCTTTTCAAACCCAGCATTATTACTTGCTGTTATCAAATGTTTTGATGCATTTATAAGATTCTAATTTGTTTTAGTTCTTTGCTTTGATCAGCTGTGTGATTTATATGAAAATGATTCTATATTCGACAAGTTTGAGTGCTGTCTAAGTGGGGACGGATGTCACGTGGCAACGGGTTCCTACAGGTATGCTTTATCTATATTTGCACGATCATTTTTATTACCATTAGTAAAACTCTTAACCATGTCTCTGCACCTGAACATTCGTTGCAAAATTTTCCTATGAGTCCAGCAATACGTTTCGTGTGTTTGGTTGTTCTGAAGGCAGCACAGAAGCAACAACATTGGAAGCTAGCAAAAACCCTATGAGGTATTCTCTGAAAATGTATATCATTCTAGTTTAGGTGTATAACGAGACTAGCTATATCTGCCTGTCAACTACTTCAACAAGCACTCTTTCAGATTGATAGCTGTTGGTACCTGTCGACTAATTCGACAAGCACTCTTTCTGATTCAGTTGCACAGAAAAAATTTTCTTCCTTCTTTTGTTTCAATTAGAAGTGATTTTATTGATTTCATGCACTTCCAGGAGACAAGTCCAGACACCAACCAGGCCTTCTAAATCTCTGGGCCCCCTTCCCCGAGTTCTTAGGCGAGGTGTGTCTTCTCTCTCATGCAACTTGTATATGCTATAGTCCAGGGTCATGAACTTAATACAGGTGTATGGTGAATGCTGTTGTCTGCCTAACCATATTCAATTACTTGTACGTTATGTATTTTGTTAGGCTCGACTGGTCAATTGATTCTCTACCTAGTTTTCCCTATTTGACTTGAATATGTAATTTTCAACTTCACATGATGATGATTGGTCCAGACTATTTTAGTTGATATACCATCTACAAGATGTAGTTCATTTTTAGGACCAATAAGGACCCCAAAAAACTTATATGTTGGGAAGTTTCCTTGTCATGCTTGCTTAGAATCCTGTTGTGATGTTTGACTTGTCCCTTTGCATATCTTTTTCAGTTTTTTAATCATTTTTACAGGAGCTGATACCTCTGGAGTTGATGTGAATGGAAGTGCTTTTGATTTTGCCACAAAGTTGCTACACCTGTCATGGCATCCAACCGAGAACTTACTTGCCTGTGCTGCTTCAAATAGTCTTTACATGTATTACGCATAAAGATGGTACCAGAAGACTTGGATTTTTGACGGACAAAGCTCTTCTGGTTGCTTTGACAAATGTTGCTATGCCTTCCTCCCCAAACGGTGATGTTGAAGCAGCACCGTTTTTTCGAAATATCTAACACCGATAACTCTCTGCCTTTCTCCAACCCTAGGATTCCAAAATCTGCAATGTGGAAATTTTCAATGAAGAAACTAACCTTTTGCTCCTTGCTGACTTGGCATTGCTGTTTGCTGTTCCCTAATAAGTCAAAGAATATGTGATATTTGCTTCTCTGCAACTGAAAAGGAAGAAAGAAAAAAGAGGAAGGGGAGGGGGGGGCTTGCGCAATGTAGCTGCTAGTTTTCAGACCAATGGGGTTCTAACCCAAAAAACTAGGAGATGGAACTATTATGGTGCATCGATTCTTATCGCAACCCGGGGCTTCAATCTTGTATTATCGAAATTAAAATTATAGGGCTTCTAAAAATGTTATCCTGATTATTTCTGCCAGATATTCTAATTATTCTTTCTCTCATCTTTCAGAAATTGTTGCTTTGTTGTGATCTTTGCCTTGTAATAGTAGGGTTGACTACAGGTCTGGTTTTCCTTTGGTGAGATCAGATTCAGGGGTTTCTTTCGTATTGTGGCGGTCAGTTCTGTCCTCATCTATTTCTTTCTCCTTTTGTCATTATTTTTGTACTTCAAATAAGGCCGCATTTATGTATGATAACTACTGAAATAATGAACATCTTGCCATGGAGGTTGAACTCTTTGTTGTCTATAACTCTTATTAGTTGTTTATAACTCTTTGTTTATTCCCATTTCATAAGTTGCTGCTTTTAAGAGATTCCCCGTGAGTTTATCCCAAATTAATGCACAGGAAACAGAACTGTTAAACATTTAGAAAAATTTTATAGAGAAAAGCTTAAAACCGGTCAATCTATTTTTCTTCAACTAACTGCCTTCTAATTAAAACATTACACGTAAATTGTCCGAGAGAATTTATAGTCAGGACAATTAAAGAATAGAGTTTCATCTTGAAAAGCAATGAAAAAGGCTATTGAAAAGAAACCTTCTAGACTTCTCCAGTTTCCCTTCAATCACTATTCTGCTCTGTGATCATTTCTCCCCCTTTCCCGCAACCACCTCGCACCGGCGTCCCCCCTTCCCAGGCAAACCCCCTCTCAACCCTCCAATCTCACAATCGCAGCCACGTACGTGAGGCAACAACCGAGCATGCGACCTCATTCTTCGACTCCCCCCCTCCCCCCATCCCTTCCTCTATTCTGGGCTAGAGTTTTTTTAATTTTATTTTTAATGTAAGTAAATTAATGTTGTATAAGAGAAGGTTAGTAAATTTCTATTGGCACCGAGATGATGGTTTTGGTTTGACTTTCTATGAGAGTTTGAGTATTAGTATTTCAACTGGAAACGAAAAAATTGCCAAGAAAAAAAAAACGAACAAAATGACCCAGAAATTAACATCTGCAAACATTACTTGATTTTATATTTATATTATCATACTACTATTTTAGCAAGCATTATTCTTTCAGATGGTGTAGTCTTCTATGTTTCTCGTTCCAAAACTTCATTTTCTCGTTCAACGGCAGTTTGAACAAATTGCTTTTACGAGTGAGTTTTTTTTTTTTTTTTCACGAGTTCGACTTAACTTGACTAACACATACCTGACAAAATTCGACTCAACTTGACTAAGGCGCGTTAAAGCTCGCTCGTTTATGCTCGAGTCGACTCGTTAGCTCGACTCGATTACAATTTATTTATATATTGATAAATATATACACATATATATTATATATATGTATTGCCAATAATATAAGTATAACATTTTTATAATTAATTATGTAATATGTAATCTTTTACTTATATGTATATAATGAATATACTTCATAATTATGTTTTATAATCTATACAATAATTAGTTTATAAAATTTAATAATTTCATATATTAGTACGTTAGAATCATATGAAATACGTATATGCTATCATATTATGTGTATTTATTAATAATATATATAAACATATAACATATTGTTATGATGAATAAATATCAACTAATTAGATATTAAATATTAATTTTTTATTAGTTATTTATTTATTTTTAAATTTTACTTAATTTAAAAAAAAAAAAAATTCGAGCTCGAACTCGACTCAAGTTCGTTTGTGGGACGAGCTCGAGCTCGAGCTCAAGTTGGAAGTTTAATTTATCGAATCGAGCTTGAATAAAGAATAAATAAAAACTCGAGTTTGAGTTCAGCAAGCCAAAACTCAATTCGACTCGGCTCGATTACAGTCCTAAAAAAGGGGAAGGGATGTGGGTTGCTGTTGATGTGACAAATTATTATTGAAGGCTGTTAAAGTATTTTGCATTTCATTAATAGAATTGATTGCATCTAAATAAAAAAAATAAAAATAATCTTTTGCCAAACATAAATGGAATTGAAAACTAAGAGAGCTGAAATACAAAATACAATCAGAAATAAACTGCAAATCATTTCTTGCATAATTTCTGTATAAAATTTCTTGCAAATATTATTTTCCTTATTTTAATCAATTGCATCAATCAGCTGGTTCTTATTGCTGTGCATTAAAGACTTCTGATCTAATGAGAACCAAAATAAGAGCGAGCTACCAGTGAACCAAAATAAGAGCGAGCTACCAGTGAACCAAAATAATCACATTTGTATGAATGTAAAATTTAGGAACTAATTTTGCAAGTACCAATCAGTTTCGTCACAGTTCTGGAAAATTGTACCATTAGTGTGTGTGCCAAATTGGGTCTATGTCTATTTCTATTAATAAAATTTGTTTACTGAGATTCAGTATTCAAGTGTCGACAGCCTGATCAATTTGGAATCGCCCTAAACTTAATAATAGTTAATTAAGATCTCAAGCAATTTTTAATACTGATAAATATTTTAACTATAAAATAAATTACAAGATTAAACTATTTTTGTGATTTTTTTTTAGCACTTTTCTTTAATAAAATATAATAAAATCCACTTTTCATGTTTTCTTTGTTGGAGATTATATTTGTTGTATCAAAAATTGATAAATATTGGATTTTATTATTTTTGGTCGCACTTATCGATCTATAAAATTTTAAATGAAGTAAATTGAATTGGTTAACATGTCAAAGTAATCAGAAAAAATTGTCATGTAGACACTCAAATGTATCACACAAATAAATAACTAAATCCGGCGCTTTTTGTGACGCCGGAGCTTCGCCACTGTAATCGAGCAGCGACAAGTCTCTGGTTGTGAATCAAGTCTGGCGCCGATGTTGCAAGGCCTTTAGTATACTCGCCGCAAAAAGTCTTAAAAATGCTACAAATAACCGCCCAGAATAGGTTGAATATACGAAAGGGAAGAGTATTTGCGACGAGTGGTTAAATTCGCCGCAAATAACATTTTACAAAAAAAAAAAAAAATACTGGTGAACCAGTTTAACTGGTTTCACTAGTATTTTGTTAAAATACATTATAATCAACTCTCATGCTATAGTGCAATTCATGTTTGCTTAAAAATACAAATTGAAGCATTTTGACATTTTTTATTGAATTTATACCTTTGGAGAAAATGAAAGGCAACACTTAATGGGAAAACTAGTTAATGAAAGCTTTACTACATTCTTTGTGCACAATCATCTATAGAGCACAACAACCTAAGGCATGGCAATATAAAGAGATAACTACCAACGGAATGGAAACGAGATATAGCAACTTCAAGATATTATGCTGGTCAAAAGATATTGATCTTTCACAAGAAATTGACCTTTAACAACAATCAGCAACACACTTGCAGATTCAAAGATATTGACCTTTCAATACAATCAGCAACACAGCTGCACGATTACCACTTCAAGGATTCATGCATCATATTTATAGCATGAATCCTTGAAGTCAATTGTTCAACTTTTTTTTTTATAGGTAATCTTGCAGGTTTATCAATAGCATAGGCATAGTAAACGGGTCATATGCAAATCATAACCTTTCTTGACACTCAATGTACCCAGAACTTTATAAGCACCTAGAGTAATGTGCACACTTCTAGGCTGTAAATACCTAGATTCCAAAGACTAAAACAACAACTAATATACATAAATACTTGAGGTTACACTTCTTAAAAGACAATTTCTTACATATATATATATATATATATGTTTATGAAATAAGAGAAGTACATACTATCTATAATTTGTCAAAACTAACCAGTTCAACAGGATAAATCGCTAGTCTGCTTCTTGGCAACAAAGTCAGCAATAACCATTGTTCTGCTATTGATGTCATATGATGACAGGACCTTCCTCTGAATCAATCCATAAAAAACAAATGGTCAAGTTCAATGAACGATTATCCAAGAATGCAAATGTAAAAGTCCAAGGAAGTTTTTCAGTGCTTTTATTTTTTATATTTTTTACGTTTCTTTCATCTCCCCACCCCACCCCCCCTCCCATCTCACTTTTATCACACTATGTAAAATGTGCATTGTTATCACCTTCGGATAATCTTTTATTTTTGAAAAGAAATATTCAAAGATTGATGGGCAGTATCACCCCATCATAATAGTATGGAAGTGGGATGACAGTGTGGCATTGAAAATTTTCCTTTCTAGAATAATACAATGCATATAACTTTATTACTGAATATTAAATTCTGGTGTGGGCATTCACAAGGAGACTGAACCTAGCATTGCCCTATGTTAATTGATGTGGCTAGATTTTACATCAATAAGGTATTTATTGTGTCAATAGGCCGGCTTGCAAATAAAATTTTTCATATAAAAGCACACTATTTTACAGATAGACTAAATTCTAAAGGAAAAATGAAGCCTGATAATTTAAACCAAAATCTACTTGAGAGAAGAGATGTAAAGGTATAACTAGAAAAAAAGAGATGTATCACAGAGTTATGATCATAGAAACAACGAAAAAGACTTATAAATGGCTAAAAATCAGGGCTAGTCAAGTTAACAATGAGGTTTCTCATCAACAACAAGACCTACACAAGTCAGCAATTGAATTATAAATGCAATACATCTTTTCAAATAACGAAACACAAAGTTTGGACTTCTTTTATTTTTTCATTTTGTAATATTCAGGCATGGGGACACTGTATGTTAGCAATTTCATACTGGCAATACATGAGACTATTATAAAGCAAAGCAACTCTTGTAACTGGACCCCAACATGTATTGTCAACCATTATTCTTCCAACTGAAAATATATTTCTCCATGGTGTTGCTGGAAGATCTAAGGCATCATTCTACAGCTTTGGATACATTATTATTCATGTCAAACACCGAATAATATATCTTAAGAAACTCCTAATGCCACCATCTTAATTTTTTTTTAAAAAAAATAGAAACTTTCAAATATAGAATTAATTCAACTTTCTAAATATATGTAAGGTAGATTATAAAATATTGGAGCAGAATCAGAATCAGGATGAAATTTGTTGTGCAATTAAAAATTACCAAAAAGGCTACATATAAAACATCTTAAAAAACAAACTCATGATATTACAATTAGAACCACAAGTCAAACAAGCATTCAAACTAGGCAGTTTTCTTGCTAACCAAAAAATACTAAATAAAAATGGACTGTCATGAATTGCAAACTAAAAAGCATTTGAACTCACAGAATATATGTAATCCTGTCTCATACGAGTCTCCATCATTATCTTTTCATGCAACCACCTAGTAAAGGCGGGTAAATTTTAATAAAGCAAAACAAAATCCAATCACATATGTGAAATAATCAAGTTATGGTTGTATATTCAATTAAATTCTGATTATTAATACCTAAGCATGGATTCAATATTCTACTTCATTTTTAGAATTCGTTTTATTTTTGTATAAGTATGAACATAGCAAGAACAACATCAACCAGGCTCAAAAAATTTCTTACAATTCAATTACTATAAACTTTCCAAACTCTAAGTATAATTTACTAAAACCCATTACAACTTTCAAATGCATTAACTCTTCAACCTTTACCAAGCGCAAAAAACTTCATTTATCAAATGCATTAACTTTTCAACCTTTACCATGATGATGGCTGACCCCTTCATTATATATGGGCTTTCAGCAGAAAACTAAATATGAAATACAACGTGGAATTCAAATTACTAAAGCCATCCAAGATATCAATAACAAACATGTTAATCATGATGATCTCGAATTAACAACCCATATCAACCACATCCTCAAATCAACACCAAAGTGAAACACTTTTACCTTTCATTGCGGTTAAGACGGGCTCCAAGATAGAAAGCTATAGAAAGCAACCAAGAATCGCTATGCACGGCAACCAACGAAAGCTAATCTTTCTAGTGAGAGGGCCATGACACTAACATTTGAGATCTAAAACTAAACAAAATATAACCAAGAAAACTAGATCAAACAAGTTAGAGAAGATCCAGCCAAGAGGAACCCACTCCAATGTGACGGACATAACTAGAGAGAGAGAAAGATGAACAGAGAGAGGGAAGAGAGACAAACGGAACACACAAACCACTTCGAGCCACTTCTATCCCTTATCACCGAAATCCTAAAAACCCAAATTGAGAATTGTAAACATAGAGATGACGCAGAGAGGGACGGTGGAGAGAAAGCCTTACCTTGGAAACGAGGCGACGAGAGCATGACTGCTAGAAGTCGGCGATGAGGATTATAGGCTAGGTGAGCTTCGAATTTTGTAGTCGGCGTGTGAGGGGGGAGGGGAGAGGGAGGGGAGAGGGCGTAGAGAGAGAAATAGATATTAGGGAATATTGAGGGAAAAAAGAAAAGAAAGAAAGGGGGTAAATTTTATAAAGCTATTTGTGGCGCCAATAAAGTGCCGTAAATAGCCATAAATTTCGTCGCAAAAAACCAAATTGAGTATTCTCATCCCGTGACTATTAGAATTCGCCCAACTAATTATTTGTGCCGCTTTAAACATCTTTTGCTGTCATTTTTAATTTTGGAAAATTTTAAAACGCAGATACAAGCTGTATTTCTTGTAGTGATATATATATATATATATATATATATGCACACGAGATAAGAAACAAATAATAAAAATCTAAGCTAGCACACATTCAATATTATGTTTTTGTTGATTATAAACCAAACTCTCATATGAGTGAAAAGGTAATTTTAATAAAGAGAAAAACTTCTAATCGATGTTTCCTATAAGTGTAGAACATCGAAGATCAATGGAGTAATGTCACATAAGAATTACATAAATAATTATGGTGGGTTGTATTGCAGAGGAACCACTTTTGTCCAAATCCCTCCCACACCCACATCCTCTCTCTCCGCTCTTTCTCATTGAAAATGCCCATAATCTCTCTCTCTCTCTCCTTCCATTGGTTTCGAATCTTAAACTATTATTTTCACTGCAGCTTATCAACAACTCGTGGAGTTTCTTGTGATTATTTAGCCATAGAGATATTACCGTCCATTTTTTGACCAAAGAGAAAATTTCCTCTTATTTCATGCATTTTGTTTTGCGTCCTCTTCCTATATAAGTGCCTCTTCACTCTACATTCCTCATTCATTAGAGTCATTTCTAGTTCTCTTCAATTATTTTCCAAAACTTTCGTGGAAAGATCTTGAAGAAATTCCCCATCTCACTTTGATATGTCTTCTTTGTTTTGGGTGGGAGAAACGAGAAAGAAAGAGAAAAATATCAATAGCAAAATCGAAGGGAGAGAGACAGAGGGGGTGAGGGTCTCAACATAATTAAATCCCCTACAATGTGGTGATCACCTTTTTTTATCTAACCCTTTCGTGACACTACTCTATTTGTCTTTAAAAGGCTTTATAGGATGCATCCGATGAGAAATTATACTCAAGTTTATCTTCACACAAGTCTATCCTATAAATCTCACATGACAGACTCCAATAAACAGTTGTCACGTAGACCCCTCAAACTCAAACAATTATACTGCATTATAAAGGAACAAATGAGACTTCTACCCTGCTCCCTTAAGCCTTCCATCTCTCTGTCTCTCCTTTTCGAACTCAAACCACCGAGACCAGTTGAGGCCACCAAGACCACTCAATTTCTCCCTCTCTCCTTCCATCTCTCCGTCTCTTGCGATTTGTGAGATTTATTTGTAAACCTAGTACTTTTTATTTAAAAAATGTTATCTACATGTGGTTGAAATGACAAGATTTATAATAATAACAAGAACAAGAACTAGAACATGAGGGTTATCTAAATGTGGTTGTGTTTTGTTAATCTTTGTAGGAGTCGAGAGAGGGAGGGTTAGAGTTTTATGGGTTTTATGGAGGAGGAAGAGACATAGTGAGGAGAGAGGGAGAGAGTGGTCGATGTCGGCAGCGATGTATTACCTAAGACGCTAGAGTAAATACTTGAGATTTGTAGTGTGGTATTCGTGGATATCCAGGTGCTTATTCGCGACTTCGAAGGCGTTGATGGGACTGTGAGGCTCTTGGAGTTAAGGGAGAGCGAATTCTTTCACCTCTTGCTGCATATCGTGTTTCTGAAGGCCTTAAAGGAAGAGACCATGTTCATGGACTTTGAGGAGGTGAGGAAGTGGTGCTGTGTGGTGTTGACAGTACTTTTGACGTTCGGTAGTGGGTTACATTGAAGGCTATAAGGCAAGACAGAAGATTGTGTGAAGGGTTGAGGGTAAAAGCTAGTGGAGTTGTCATAAATGCTCTTGTTATGGTATAATCAATTATAAATTCAATTGTTATGGTGTCCAATAAAATTACTATAACAGATTGTATTGTCCAAAAAAGATTTTTTCTTTTTTATATATATTGGAAAGGGTTGTTCTACATACAGTCCCCTGTTGGGGGCCTACGTGCGTACGAAATGGTTTTTCTGTCATTTCAGTTATAAATCTTGATAAATATCGAAAATGCCTCTACTTTCCAACGGTCCATCTCTTCCTTTTGGGTTAACCCATTTTCCTTTCCCATGATTTCCCACCAACCAAACAGAGATGAAACAAAAACAGCTAAAAATATAAGCGAATATGAAGCAAAATCCAGCTCGAAAATTTAAAACCCACTTTTAGACCATAATACAAAACTCAATTTTAGACCATAATAAGAAACCCAGTTCAAAAATTCGAACTTTGAGGATCAAAACGTGAAATCCAAATGTCGAAGGTGTCCAAAAAACTAACAGTGCACAAATAGAAAATTATTTTGAAGCTGACTAGAATGTATGGTTGAAAAATCAAAAATAGGCAAAAACTTTAAATTGCAACAGTGGGAGAGGGTTGAAGAAGGGAGGGATAGGAATTAAGATTTTTTCTAGCTCTTGTTTTCAACAATGCAAACAGGAAAAAATCGATGTTGGCGTGGAGCTCGCTGGAGGAGGAAGCACCTGTTCACTCTATTCTGAAAATGTTAGGAAGATTTTAGTCTTCGAGAACTCTTTGAATGTGCCATCAGTTTTTTCATGTCATGATAAAGCAAGTCTAATAACAGTTAATTCCTTTAATGAAACGCATCATTTCATTAAAGGAGTGTGCATACAGTCCCCAAATACGACTGCAAATAGCATTTCTCTTTATATTGTAGTTTTGAATTCCGTTCCGTTTCGATTGGAACGGTCGGAATGTTTCGTTCCAGTACCTCAACTGATACACTATACCTCTTTGTTCTGTTCCAATTTAAATTTCGATCGTTCCGATCTCTATTCCGGTTTAGATTATTTTTGTAATTTTTTTATATTTTGAATCATATTTTTTTTAGATGGTATTAAATTAATTTTAAAATATAAAATATATTTATATATTTTATCATTTTAAATACGTTTTTTTTAAATATTATTATTTTTTAATATTTTATCTATTTATTTATTTTTGTATCTTAATTTAAATTTAAATTTTTTTAATTTATAATTATTTTATAAGTCTTTGTTTCTTTTAATATGTATACATATATAAATATTTATTATAATATATAATTAATTCTATAACAGTATATTATAATATATCGATATTAAATTATTTCATTCTAATACTTCTATCGAAACTATCATCGAAATAAAATAAAATTTTTATTTTATATAATTATTTTTCGTAAAATTTTAGAGCGGCCCGACCTAATACTCAGAATCTCAGATAGAGACAAACAAATGAGCAAACGTACTTTCCAATCGTCTTGATCGTACGGAGTAAAGTACGTATGACGGTTCCATTCTTAAAACCTCGACTACACTGCCAACGCAGAATAGCCGCCACTCTCGAGTATCTCTGGGCTACTGCCATGGCTCTCCTGACCCGAACCTCGACGCGTCTCCAACTCTCGCTTTTTGCCCAGCGTGCTCTGTACGTCCATGCCACCCGCCCTTCCCTCTCTGCCAGCTTCGGCTCCGGTCCCAACCTCGCTCCCTATCCGAGGGCTCCACCCCCCTCCGCCTCTCCATCTCCTGTTAGCCTCTCCAAGACCGCCGAGTTTGTCATCTCCAAGGTGGACAATCTCGTGAACTGGGCCCATCGTAGCTCTATCTGGCCTTTGACCTTTGGCCTCGCCTGCTGCGCCGTTGAGATGATGCACACCGGCGCCTCCCGCTACGATCTCGACCGCTTCGGCATCATCTTCCGCCCCAGCCCTCGTCAGACCGAATGCATGATTGTCGCCGGCACTCTCACCAACAAGATGGCCCCCGCCCTCCGCAAGTAAGTTTTTTTTTTTTTTGGATGTCCAATTCTTTTGCAGGTGTTTTCTGTTTGGTAGCTGAGAAACTGAGATGTGTGGGATCTTAGGTGGTTTTTCTTTCATTTTTTTTCCGATTAATATATTCTAATAGGATACTATGTTTTCGTATTTGTTAGATTCGTTAGGTGAATGCGTTTGAAGCGTTGAAATTATTTTGCACTCTAGAACCAGTAAGTGAAGAGGATCTGATTAATGTCTAGAATTGGATTTTCGAGGACTCGCATTAATTTCTAGCAACTGTTCGCCATTGCTAATACTATCTTCGCTAGCATTTACATCGCTGGTGGAAATTGATGTGTGAAAGACAGAGGGATGGGAGTGGTGGCTCTCCTTGAGTAAACACCTTGTAAAGGAGGTGGGCTCACTCAAAGTAGTCAATCCCAAATTTATATGATCATGTGCTCGTCACAAATCCTCTTTTTTCAATAGCTGAGCATAGATTTTTTTATTTTTTATTTTTTTATGGCTACTACGTATTACACGTTAATTGGGCTCGGAGGTGAAGAATGGTGAGCGTAAATGGTTAATGCTGCATATGGTTCAGAAGGTTAGCAAACTATATATATGTTCTCTAAGGCCTCTCTTGTTTTTAAAGATAATATGAGATGAGATTAGTGAATTTGAATAAAAATTAAAAGTTGAATAAAATATTAGTAGAATATATTTTTTTAATATTATTTTTATTTTGAATTTTTGAAAAATTGAATTATTTATTTTATTTTGTGTGAAAATTTAAAAAAATTATAATGGTATAATTAGATAAGTGTTTGAAAAAAGAAACAAGCCCTAAAAGGTACAATAAAGATATGGTGGGGGCTCAGTAGCCACCATTCTGCTAGCGCTGCTGAAAGAACTTCTTAACCTGGTTGGTTGTGAATCATATTTGATATCAGATAGGGGGTGATACGATCAATTGCCCAAACAGAAACTTTATCATTATGAATTTTAAGGACTACTATGTGAAGGGTTTAGGAGTATGATATATCTATATATTGAAGCAGTACTGGTTTAATAAAACTACCCTTTCTTTAACAATATTAATTATTAAACGAGCAAGTTGGAATGTGTATGACATGCACGAACATTTTCTCTGTAGAAAATGGCTTTAATATTTAACTATTTAAGGTTGGTGGATCTTGTCTCTGCCTTGTACTGTGGGCTTGTTCTGAAGCATAGCCGAGCAATTTTGTGTATTAAGATTCCTATTGCTGCAATAAGTGGCTTCATTGGGTCTATGTTTCTTTATAACTTTTCATCATGTGGGAAGTTTTTTGAGGATGTGGTGCTAAAATTGCGACTGCCAAACAGGTGTTTGATAGGCCAGGTTTTTAGTTGCCAAACATGTTTAACATATTTACTAAAGCTCTTAACCTAATTGTCAAATCGACTTGTTCAGGCTGGTGAATGAACTTGAATAAGAAAACATGCTTGGACAGTTCATGACTATGTGGGTAACATTTTGATACATTGGCCTATGCAAATTATGAAGCAAAAAGCGGTACTAAAACTCCTTGTTTTAATAGAATTTTGTTATTAAAAAAGAGCCTTACGAAAACTCGGGTGCCGGAGAAAGTGACATCTTAGACCAAATTTGGCCTCATTCGTTTTCTCAGATGAGATGAGATAAGTTCAAATAAAAGTTGAAAATTGAATAAAATATTATTAGAATATTTTTTAATATTATTTTTATTTTGTAATTTGAAAAAGTCGTTTTGTTTATATAATTTTGTATGAAAATTTTAAAAAATTATAATAATTAGATAGGATGAAATGAATTAATGAGTTTAGAAGTTTTGTGAAAACAAACGAGGCTAGTCGTTTGAGAGTTATGAGCCTAAAATGGGATTTGGTAATGCAGCTTAAATAACAATTTACAAGCTTTTAGGGTGGCAAGTCTATAGGAGCTACCGAGTTGGTTTAATTATGGCCACATGATTAACAGATGGTTTTTTTTCTTAGCCTTATGACATTAAGCAACATGATTTCATTGTTTGAGATGTCCATACACATTTGTTTAATCCTGATACACTCCATATGCTTGGTGCGGAATATGTTACAACTTCTATCAAACACCAAGCTTACCTTTGAGTTTCATTCTGAAATTTGGTTGCAGGGTTTATGACCAAATGCCTGAGCCTCGGTGGGTGATCTCCATGGGAAGCTGTGCAAATGGTGGTGGATACTATCACTACTCGTACTCTGTTGTTCGAGGTTGTGACAGGATTGTCCCTGTTGACATCTATGTTC
Organism: Platycarya longipes; assembly: GCA_036559045.1. NCBI lineage: Eukaryota > Viridiplantae > Streptophyta > Magnoliopsida > Fagales > Juglandaceae > Platycarya > Platycarya longipes. Next base: position 37,690,536 of record CM071802.1, read on the forward strand.
CAGGTTGCCCTCCCACTGCTGAGGCTTTACTCTATGGAATTCTCCAGCTGCAGAAGAAAATTAGCAGGCGCAAGAATTTTTACCATTGGTGGACCAAGTGAGGGCATTCACATAATTTCCAGGTATCTTTACTCTATCCTTTTGACAATAATAAGTGAATCTGTGGTTATGCATGCCTTGCCTAAATGTAGATGGAGAAGTTATGTGTTACATGTTATCTTATAAATTAAGAGACTGGGATGTCACTAGTGGTTTTTTTTACCTTTACTTATTAAAAAAAAAGGAGATTTTGTTTTTAATTGGCACCTTTGTTTGAGAACAAAATTTCGACTAGTCTCGATGTACATGCATTTGACAAGAAATTTTTCGTAAATGCACATTGAATAATTCAAGAGAAAGTTTCTTCAATCGGATGATCTATAGAAATTATTTGCAATTAGGATGATGTGAATCTTAGACTTGGAAGGAACACGCCACCAAGATCAATACTTTTATCACTTCATCTAACTCCTAGGAGATATGATAAAAAAATAGAGAAATAATATTTGTAATTATAGAATGCACAAATGTTGTACATTCATTTTGAAAAAAATGAATAAATATGTGATTTATATAAAAAAATTATTATTATTATTTTTTATAATGAATTCACTCTTTTTTAAATAAAAAGTATATGATATTTGCATAATTCATGAATATGGTATTGTTCTAAAAAATGAAATAGGTCATTTACCTTCCTATGGTTTTCTTTTTCCTATATCAACTTGGGGTGGATGAATTTTTCGTCCGCCGTGTATACTCGTGCAAGCATTCGGTAACTGGTAGTCTGCTACTATTCTTGACGCGAGATGGCATAAATTGGGATGGGCCTTGCCATACATCATCTTACATCATATTTCACATATATTTTATTTTATTTATATTTTTTTATGATTTACATTTTATTTTTATTAAATTAATTGAGTTTTTTGTATTCATCATTTATATATTATACATTTGGTAAAGAAAAAAAAATTAAAAATATATAAAAAAAAATTGTATAAAAAATGGTGTAAGAATGATGTTAAAATTCAACCCTGACCTACTTTTTCGAATATTACGAGTCAAGAGCCAATCTCTCAAAATTGAGCAATAATTTAATGTGGAGTGGTAGAGTGAGGAGGGAGAAACAATATTGAATAAGTCATCATTTCAAGAAGAATTGACAAAGATACCCATAAAAAAAAAATAGAAGAATTGAGAAAGATCCTTACGTATTCATTGGTCCCCTTAACCATCCATGGTCGGGCATTGGTATAGATTTTTTTTATTTTTTTGAAGAGGAAACATTCCATTCACTAATTACGGACATTACAAGCTAACTTAAAAAACAAGTTACCAATCAAACATTTTGAGTTTTCCAATACATTAAAGTGTACTGACCAAATCTAGCCCTCCAACTATTCAAATACTAAGAAAATAAAATCCCATAAAGGAGACAAACTCTAAGACCATAAATGGAATAAAATTCCAAATTCAAAAGACTAACAATTTTTGAAATTTATCGAACAAACAACAAATATAAACTAAAGTAACTGCAAAAATTGGCATCGATTTTTAATCTTAGGGAAAATAAAGTTGGCCATCCAGGAAATTACTGCGGATAGTGGCATGTGGAGACCACGCGTTGCTTGGTAGAGGACGAGAATGATAGAGATCGGACCGTCGGGATTTGTCTCCTCCGCCCATGCACGTGGAAGCGGATCTCTACGATGAAGGCGCACAGGAGGCAACTGTGAGGGGCACGTGTGAAGAATATGCCGCTTCAATTTTCACGCTTTCGAATGCATCTGAGAGATTGGTACCTTTAGAGGTGAACAGCGGCACCTGTGTGGAGTCCCAGCCGGCGGCGGCCTACCCAGTCGACGAACGCCACCTCCACCCCGACTCGATTTCTGCAAAAACCAACAACAAAATCAACACAAATTACAAAGAAAGAATGGGAGAAAATGATAGAAAAGAGACTGAGATGGGGTATGGTTGGAGAGAATGAAACGGGGGGGAGGAGGATGGGATGGAGAAAGCCCCAAAATAAAAGAACAAATGGAGAAAAAAAGGGAGAGAAAGAGAGGTGGGGAGGATAGAGACAGGGGAGAAAAGGAGAAAGGAGGGAAGGAAATGGAAGAAAATTGGGGGGGGGGGCGTTGCTCACACCTCCTCCAACAGCGCCATTAAAGGAAGAACCCTAGGGAGAGAGCAGAGAGGTAGAGAGAGAAGTAGCGAGTCAAATACAGTTTAGCAGCAGAGGAAGGACGGCATTGAGCAATCATATAGATTTTCTTTTTCCTAGTAATTGTGACGTAAAAATACATTTATAGATCTATCTGCATATCAAACACATCATCTTCTTATTTAAAATTAAATATGTCATCATTTTTATTAAAATCTAACTTTTTGATCAATTATATTGAATGAATATGCATATTAATATGTAAAATTGCTTATAATAAATTTTACCTTTTTTATTTTTGAAAACAAAAATATTTGAAAAACTAAAGCAAGTCAGGAGTAAAAGTTGGTCGACCCATTATTGTAAACATATTTAATATTTTCAACCCGAGCAATGCTAGGGAGTAGCCACACTCAGGACACTCTCCCTCACATAAATAGTGTCGTGCACTATTCATAATACTATTCATGTGAGGGGAAGTGCATTGAGTGTGGCTTCTCCCCCTTCTTTTTCTTTTCGACCCTGTTTCTACGAACAAAATAAAATTTATTATTTACAAATTGATAGATAAACTTGTCACTTGTCGCAAAATTTGTTAAAATAATAAAAAACCTTTTTGTGTAATAAAAAACCAATGATATTTTAGCATGTCAACGACCGAACAGTTATTTTTTTCAAATAATTAAAAAATAAAATCACACCAATTTATAAATTTTGATTCCATTTATATTTATAACTCATTTGAAACTCTTTATTATATTTTCTCAAATTTTCATATAAAATATAATAAATAATTTAATTTTTTCAAATCTCAACTCAAATTTTTTAAATTTTTAAATAATAATAATATTAAAAATTAATATTTTAATAATATTTTATTCAACTTTCAAAATTTATTTCATCTCTGAATTCAAATAAGTCTTATTATCATAAAACTTTTGTTCTTAAAATATTTATCGTTCTCGTATATACTTAAAAACCATATATTATTCTACGTAATGGTGTATAGTATACATATTATGAATTAGAATTAGTCAGTATGTAATTATTATTCAAAACCAGAAAGCTATTCTACCAAAACTGAGATGACATATTTTTATTTCACGTTATTCATTAAAAAAGAATTAAATATATTTCGCGTCAATCATTTCTTAAGAGAATTTTTTAAATAATTGGTCTAATAATTTTTTTTGGCACAAAAATTTGCAAAAAACCAAAAATACATTTTTTCATTCTCTCCATTAGCTCTTATAAAATAAAATAAAATAAAATAAAATCTTAATATTTTTTCAGAAAATATATATATATATATATATATATATATATATGAAAAGTTTTACTTGCACGAGCAAGAGAAAAAAAAAAATTCTAGGATTTTTATTTCTTTTTAGTAAAAAGAAAAAAAATTTTATGAAAAAGAAAAAGAAGAAAAATACACTACCGTCAAATGTATATATATATAAACCCTACCCGTGTTATAACTTCACGCGTTCTACAGGCTACCGTTCTCTCTCCTTGGGTTAGGGTTTCTATCATCTCTCTCGCGCTTACAATGGCAGATGAAGTGCAGTATTCGTCCGGCAGTGACACTGCAGCCAACAAGCGTAAGTACGAGGAGCCAACAGCGCCTTCTACTGGCACGCGCAGGCCCACTGGATTCTCCGCTCCGATCGCTCCTCAGTCTCCCGACTCTGGCCACGCGCCGCCTCCCTCATACAACAACGTTCCGCCGCCAGTCGACGGTTTAACCCTTGCAAAGCAGCGCGCTCAGGAGGTCGCTGCCAGACTCTTTAACAACTCTGGTGCCGCAGCTGTCGCTGGTGCCCTCGACGCCAAGCGCCCTAAGATGGAGAATGGCGCTTCTGGATTCGATTCCCTAGACTCTGGATTCAGCTCCGTCCCCCCAGGTTCTCTCAATTTCTTTCAGAAATTATTATTTTTTGTTTCTCGTGTTATGATTTTAATGTTCTCCACTTGCACATATTTTTCCGTACATATTTGACTTTCAAGTATTGACTTATGAAATCGATTGATTATTTAGTTCTAATTGAGATTCTTTGTTGGCTAGTTACAAATTTCTAACTTGATACTTGGGTTTTGTTTGCATAGTGGATAATTATTTGAACCTAAATGCAAGATCGGTGTTATTTAGAATTTGTCTTTCTAGTATTGACTTATGAAATCGATAAGATAACACCGATTAGAACTAAATACTAGCAAACAAAGAATCTCAATTAGAACTAAATAATCAATCGATTTCGTAAGTTAATACTAGAAAGACAAATACTAAATAACACCGATCTTGTATTTAGGTTCAAATAATTATCCACTATACAAACAAAACCCAAAGAGTATCAAGTTCTAATTGGTGTTATCTAGTATTTGCCTTTCTTTGTTGGCTAGTTACAAATTTATAACTTGATACTCTTTGGGTTTTGTTTGCGTAGTGGATAATTATTTGAATCTTTTTTATCTATTTTTTATAAGTAAACAAGTAATATTAATGAAAGAATGAGCATAAATGCTAGGTACAAAGTTCTTGTGACCTATCAAGTAGGCACATTAGATAGAAAGATAATTATTTGAATCTAAATACAAGATTGGTGTTACTATGGTTGCACAGATGTAAAATCTCATGGTCTGCACTCGGCTCCCTTGGCTCCGGTTTCATATGGCTTCCAGAGTTCGAGCAAGAAGATTGATATTCCAAATGGTAGGGTTGGTGTTATTATTGGGAAAGGAGGAGAGACAATAAAATATCTTCAGCTTCAGTCTGGAGCAAAGATCCAAGTCACTCGGGATATGGATGCGGATCCCAATTCTCCAACTAGGATGGTGGAGCTCATGGGTACTCCAGAACAGATTGCCAAGGCTGAGCAGTTGATAAATGAAGTTCTTTCGGAGGTGGTCCTAAATTTACCCCATTTGTTGTTTTTGTGATTTTAGTTCTGTCATGCTAAACAGGCACAGGCCTAGCCCAAAGTTTGGGCCAGTCTTTTTTAAATGCTATTATACTCACTGTCTCTCCCTTTGACCAATGTTTGGGCCAGGCTGAAGCAGGTGGTTCTGGCATAGTTTCTCGAAGAATAACTGGACAAACTGGTTCTGACTCATTTGTAATGAAAATCCCAAATAACAAGGTAGTGTGGAAGTTTTTTTTATTTGTGAACCTATTTTATTGGCTTGGTTAAGGATGGTTTGTGATCTGCACCTTGTTTCAGGTTGGTTTAGTAATTGGTAAGGGAGGTGAAACAATTAAAAATATGCAGGCCAGGACAGGAGCTCGAATTCAGGTTTTTTTTTTTCCAAATTTTCTGTTATCTTGCTCTTATTTTAACTGTGGATTCAATCAAGTTAATCTGGTTTCTGAGTGTATTCCTAATTTATTCCAGGTGATACCTTTGCATCTTCCCCCTGGTGATATGTCGACAGAAAGGACACTACAGATTGATGGAACCAGCGAGCAAATTGAGTCTGCTAAACAGTTAGTCTTTGAAGTTATCAGTGAGGTATGTTGGTTAATGTTAGATTGTGAATTTGTTATTGGCTGTGGACTGTTTACTTCTCTTATACGCCTAGAAAATTTTTTGTAGAGACCCAGAATTTTTCTTAAAAGAAGACATTCTTTGCAGCTATTATAAATGTGTTTGTAGATGTGGATCTTTTGTTGCTTATAATAAGAAAGAAGGAAGATTTTTGCATTGTTGAATGTGAAAGGACTTGTTTATTTTTTCTTTGATGTGTTCATATTTGAATTAGTGTTGTTGGTTGGTGCAATCAGACATTTGTTACCACAGTGACAATTTCAGTGACAATTTCAGGCCCTCACCTGGGTTTTTTAAATGTAACTTTTTATTATCTTGTAAGGTGGGATATTCATATTTTGTCCGGGTACTGCAAATTTCCTTTAATGCAGGGTAATAGGATACCTTTTTTTTTATATTTATTTTTTGGTAGGGTACGGACATAACTCCTTTTGGCTATTAATTTTTATGTCATCCCTTAGTACACAAATTTACTGTGCCACCCTGTGATCTTTTTCCTTAGAATTTTGTGTTCAGAATTCTGTTGCACTTTTCTCTCTGCTAATGGCTCTCCATTTTTTGGACATTCTTATACGTTTCCTTCAAATTCCCTTTGTAAATGTTACCTTTCTAATATATATTCCTTGAATGGTTTCTGCGTTTTTATTGTCTGAGGCTTTGGAATTCTGAAAAAATAAGAACTCATGTTAAAACTACGAGTTTTCATGTTGAATAAAGTATTATAATTTTATGAGCTAGTAGCTATTTGGTTTTATGCCAATTAATCTCCCAATAGTTATGCCACAATACTCTATTGCGTTCTTTCCCTTTTATTCATCCTTTCAGAAACAAGTTGATGATATTTTTACATTCTCTCTCTCCATGCCATATATTATAACTCCCAACTATTGTGCTGGATATCGTCAAGAATTTTTCAGGATCTCCACTTTGTGGCTATCTGGTTAATTTCAAATAGGATTGGATATGCTTATTATGTTTATCAATCGCCCATCTTCCCTCTATTGGACTTGTTAGATAGATTGTTGCTTGTGCTAACTATTGATCTGGATAGAATCAAGACTTCTATGGATCTCCTTTATGGTGGCTACTGCTCTTGTTTGGCATGCATGCAGACGGCTATTGTGTCAGACTGAACTTTGGAAATGGACTTGAGCATCTGAGATACTAACTGCTGTTGTTGACCGATCTATTTAATCGTGTAGGGCTACTAGTTTTTTATTTAGGACCTGTGTAGCATAATAATTTGTGATGCTTACTATGCAGTGGGATCTTATGGATAAGAGTTCTGAACTTATATACACCCTATGAACCTACCGTGTTTTGTATTGTCTATATCTGAATTGATCCTATAATGCATTCAGATTTTACAGTTACCTGTTGATTTTGGTGGATGGTGGATGTATGAGTTTGAGGGATGGGAAGAGATGGAATTTGAGAGTTTGAAGTGCTAGTCTCTTATGAGTGATTATTATTGTCATTTGTAAGTGCTATGCACATTTAGTGGATAGTCTTTGAGGCAGGTCTTTCGTTAATGTTTTTATGTTTAGGTTATTAAGGTCTGTTATGAGTGCTTATGATTGTCATTATTAAGTGCTATGAAGTTTTAGTGGATACTTGGTTTCTGAGGCAGGTATATTATACATGTTTTTCTGTTTAGGTTATTAAGGTCTTGTGAAACTTCCTTAATTCCATTGATTTATATTGGTCCATTCTACAATCCTTCTGACCTCTATGTCCAAGGGAATAATTACTGGGATTATGGCTTCTTCAACCATCGAATATGTGCTTATTGATTCTCTACCTATGACTGATGGTGTTATTGGGAACTATTGTAGGGTTAGTGTCTGTTGGACCATTGGTGACACCAACATGGAATTCTGTGTTGGTGTTCTCCCAGCATCGCTCTGGTATGGTTCTAAATCTTAATTTATGATATTCAGTGATATATTGTGGAGAGCTGTGAGTCCGTTGATGGAAATACAAGGCCATTGGAATGAATTTATCAGGATGAGGAACTTTAAGGATTACTGCCTTCATTGTGTCTATGAGAAAGTTCCTTTTAATGTTCTTAGTGCATTTGGTAACAATAATTTGAACATCCAGTTCCCCCACTTCATCTTATTTTAATGTCATATACTCAAACTCGAGAAATTTTGATTTCATTATCTACTATATTTACTTATCATTTCTTTGTCATACTCATATGGCACTCCCCTCAATATGGAAGAAGTGCGTGAAAGTGTTAGTGATGTTCTTTATTCTCTCAAATATAACATTTTTCATCTTATCAAAAAATATATATATATAGCATTTTTCATAGTGTGTTTTGTTTAAAGTGATGGGTGGCAACTTATCTCTACAAAAACTTGGTAAGCTCTTTTAAGGAGATATCATTTACTTGGTCAATGTCTACTTGGCTCTATATGTTGGTATTCTAGGTCACCATTATTCGCCTTCTGATGCTTCTGTTTATTAGTTGCAATGCTTCTTATGAAAAGATTCTCTCTGGTTTGCACTTTACTATGAACTTGTTGCCTCTTTATGGCAATACTGTTTGTATGTCTCTGTTTGCTTTATGTGAAATTTTGCATAGTATTGTGGTCCTTTTGGTACCCATTCACTTTCAAATAGGGAGAGGGTGGGCTTCTGCTGGAGTAACTCAATATCTCCTCAACCAGTACGGTATGTAGGCATTTATACCCCTTCCTAGTACTCTCTGAAATCTGATAATCTTTGCATGTAGGCATTAAGATTTTTATGTTGGTTTGTGGACTTTCCTCCTTTTTATGTTTATATCAGTATCTGCAAATCCTGTGGTTTTATTTTATGGGTTGATGTGTAGCTTAGCAAAGTTCATCATCATTATTTGGGGAAATAATTTTTTGCAGAATCGTGTTAGAAATCCAGCAATGGCTGGAGGATATTCTCAGCAAGGTTACCAAGCCCGACCTCCTACAGCTTGGGGTGCACCTGGGGCTCCTCCCATGCAACAACCAGGCTATGGCTATGGGCAACCTGGAGCGTATTCTGGACCATCTCCCCAGTACAACATGTCTCAGCCATCATATCCTGGCTATCCTCCTCAACCTGCATCTGGTGGTTATCCCTCGAATTGGGACCAGTCAACTGGTGCACCATCTCAGCAGACTTCTCAGGGAAGTGGTTATGATTATTACAGTCAACAGCAGTCTTCACAGCAACAGCAAACCTCTGGTGGTCCTGCGGCTCCAGCAGATAATTCTGGTTACAATTACGCCCAGCCACCACCATCAAGCTATAATCAGCAGGGACAAGGTTATACTCAAGATGGCTATGGTGGGTATGCACCACCTCAATCCGGGTATGGTCAGCCACCACCATATGATCAGCAGCAAGGTTACACCTCTGCATCCAGCTATGGGAATGTGACCAACCCAACACAAGATGGGCAAACTCCTTCCTATGGGTCCCAGGGGGATGCAGCCCAGGCTCCACCTGTACCACCTTCTTCTGGGGGCCAGGCAGGATACACTAGTGGTCAACAGCCTAGCCCAAGTTCTGCAAGTTATCCACCTCAAGGAACTACTCAGCCGGGTTATGGAATGCCTCCAACTTCCCAAACTGGCTATGGAAATCAACCACCGGCTCAGTCTGGATATGGGCCTGGCTATGGACCACCTCAAGCCCAGAAACCTCTTACCAGTCCTCCAGTTTATGGACAGGCTACGCAATCACCTGGCACCCATGGAGGCTATGGCCAGCCTGCCCCTGTGCAGTCAGGATATCCCCATTCTCAACCACCATCAAGTTATGCCCAACCAGACTCTGGTCCACAGCGTGCTCCACCATCCACTTATGGTGCTGCAGCTGGTCAGCCTGGTTATGGGGCTCCACCATATGGTGCACCGGCTGTTAGTCAGCCTGGTTATGGACAGGCACCACCACCGTACAACACCTATGGTAGTGCTTACTCACAGCCGCCGGTCTATTCTGCTGATGGAAATGCCAGTGGGAACACCCGTGGTGCTTATGATGCAGCACCCGCTCCCCAGACCACTCCCGCCAAAACATCACCCCAAAGTTGATATCTGGTAAGTTGGGTCATTCTGTTGCTTTGATGAATGGTTTTTGTAACCCTATCGTTAGGCCTAGTTAGGTTTGTATTGCTGAAGTTGTTGATCTAAAAGGTAAGGAACTTGTTGATTTTGATGCTTTTTGTTTGTCTGACATTATTGCTCTGCTTGTTCTAAACAATTCCTCCAGCTTTTAAGTTGTAGTCATGTGGTTTTCAATGTTACTTGTTATAAGTACCTTCATCCAGCTTTTATTCTTGGTCATGTATTTTTGAATGTTACGGCTACTTGTCCATGGTTTTGTTTTGACAAGTGCTATGGATGACTAATCCCAAGGGTGTCAATAGTGGTCCTCAGAGGAGACGCATAAACCGGACGATACGAAATTTCTCAGATTTGGAGCCACCGGATCATCGGATCGAGGGGATTCTCTCTTGAATTATTAGTGTATTTGTGTGAAACTTTTTGGGACCCTACCCTTTGCCATTTTTTTTTAATTAAAAAAAGTGCTGTGATCGACTTTGCCTATTTGTGTAATTTTATAGTGTGGCGTGCTAATTGATGACTTGCACAAAGATGAGAAAGGGAGCTCTTCAAGATTCCCCACATAAGTAATAACAAATACTCATCTTCTTATCATGTATAGGACAAAATAACAAATGTTATAACATTCTATTTTGATATTAGACCAATCGTTTTAGGAACGGTGCTTTCCCTAATACCATAAATTTTGCTCGCATTTTTATTTTTGTCTGTTTATTTTCCATTACAATAAATAATATTACATCACTGTAAGCTGGTTTTTGTCCTCTCTTGGTTTTTAGTCGACGAGATTCTGCTTATAAAAAAGGATTATTTGGTGTCGACCTTACAAGTTTGAAGAGTTTCCCAATGGCCACTTTCTCCTCGTTAAGAAGTGGATTTGATGACGGGTACAAATTACAATTGTTCCGAGTCATACTCGAAGGTGCACCCACCAATAATGTGAAGAATGTTCGCAAGTAGTTTGTTCTTTATAATTAAAGGGTAATGATAGACTTACAACTTGAGTAATGCTAGTTCCTTCGAATAAATCTTTCGAAACTCATATCCCCGACTGATGTTGCTACTTAATAATTACAAAAAAAAAAAAAAACCAATGCCAGTTGAAAGAAACAAAAAAACGAGGCAGCCGAAATCTTCCCTCTGGAATCATCATCGTCGCCACCAAATAATCACTAGGATAGAAACAAGCAAAGGTAGTGGGAGCTATAGTTGTTCAACCAACATATTGGGGATTCAAATTTACAAACATTGGCATTTATAAAAGTTCTACAGTTCTACTTCTGGTATACTGCTTCAAGCTATGTTAACTTTGTTCATATTATTTTGCATTTAATATCTTAATTATTTTGCACGTTAGCGACTAGTATTATTTAAATTTTCAAAACATGGAGTTTCGATGTGTAAAGCCACAACTATCCCCCCCTATATTCATTATAATTAGTATTATAAAGTTACCATCTACTTTATTTGGTGTTAGTATTAAATAATATATATCATTAAATAAAAGTTATAACATAAAAGAAATATATACATTTGAGTGTTATTTAAATTTAAAATTCTTTATAGTTATATTTACTAAAATTGTTAGTTTTATTTAAAAATAGTAGTCTTTTCAGTTTTCCTCATGATTTTTTTGAAGTAGTTATACTTTGATACGTATAATTAGTCATTGACAACTCTCTTCATTAACCTATAATGCCATGTACATAAACACTAGTCAATATGTATTCGAAAAATAAGCTTCAATGATCATAACTATGCCCTGCTACAAAGATTTACAGCTCATTATGTGAAAAAGCAAACAATCGAGAAATTGGTCTCAATAATCAATACAGCCTCTGTTACTTTGTTTCAACTTTCATTCTCTTTTAAGTGCAGAATCTGCAAAATATGAGCAGTAATTCAAGTGTATTGATCCCCCTCAAATGGGATGGTTCCAAAAGGCCAATACCATTTTTGGGGACAAAAACAAGACAACTGCTAAGATGGAACAAAAGAGCCACTTTGATTACATATTGTTTGGGTAATGATCAACAGCTTTGGAGGTGCTCCTTGAGGTTGAGATGGCTATTGCTGATGGTAGAGCTTCAATTACAGCATCTGCCAGATCCATGATGAAAGAAGAGGTGCATCCAAGGGCAGGGACGCGGCCCCAATTCACAATTCTCAATTCCAGATTCAAGTGCCAATTGTTTGCACCCAATATCAATCTCTTCCAGAGTCTCTATGTTCTCACTCAAAAAGCTTGAATATGAATAAACATTCGATTAAATTAAAATTAAGGAGTGCTACAGCCACAAAGTAATTATATAAAAATAATCTCACAAATTGACATGGTTTTGTATGATTTGTTATATCTGTTTTACAATAAAAATAACTTTACAATCTGACAAATATATCAAACTACATTAGGTTGTGAGATTATTTTTATGTAATCACTCTGTGACCCATTTGAAGATGGACATATTAATCAGAGCTAAGACTCAACTTCTGCAATAACTCTTCTTTAAAGAAGCAATTTAAAAAAAAATGATAATTATCTTCTAGAAATCAAATAAAATAAGAAATAAAATTAAGAGCACATTCTTTTTACCCAATTAAATGCACTATTTATTCATTAAAACAACTAACTATGAAGGATATACCTCACTGGAACAGCTAGGAGATTCTTCACACATAACTGGCCAAGCTCAACAAGAACTTCATCTGTATAGGGCTTCAGCCACTGTACAGGACCAACTCGGCTCTGATCCAAACCACAAGAAAGGGAGCAAAAAGAAAAAAAAGGAAGGCTTTAAGCAATTAAAGATGAAATGATATCTACCCAGTAACAACAGAAAAAACGAGCATAAAGTTGAGCCAAAAGCAAGCAACACAAGATTGTGGCAAGAATCAAGTAAAGATAGAACTTTAAAGCTAAAACAAAAGAACTTTAAGTTCTACAGCCAACCTGGTAAGAAAGAGTATGCTCATTGTTAATTCCTTTGCTTTCAACTCCAGCATGATTAAGTAAATGCACTCCTCCATTTGTTCTTTGTATGGATCCCCTCCATCCTCTATATAACTTACTGGTACTCCATGAGCACTGAAGAGTATCATAACCTACAATACCATAAGAATAAGCAGCAGTAAACTCATCATATGACCAGAACAATAATAAGGGCTAATTTGAGTAGTTAAGTATAATGATAATAATTTATTACTATTTATTATTTTATTATTACTTTTCATTATTATTCATTAATATTCAATATTCTATCAGTACTTTTTTATTACTATTTACAGATTATCTAAAATCACCGCACAATCTAAAAGCAACCTTATTTTAACACACATGTCAAAGCAGTCGTTTCTGAAACTAAACACACCTCTTCTGGCTTCAAAAAACTCGTCAACTCCTTCTCAATCAAGTCAGCCATTGACTTGATGTAACTTTCTTGTTGATACCAAGAGTTTATAATAGAAACAGGTAGCTCTGATAGATCTGCATCCTCTCTGATAGAAAGCCTCATTTTCAGACTCCAAAGAGATTAATGAAAGTGGGAGAAAAGACAATCTAATTACATGCTTAAAAATGGAGGTCACAAACTGAAACGAATATCACCTGAATATAGTCTGAAGTACACGAATCGTTGACCCAGTTGTGGAGATGGAGAACTGGGGAAACAGTGGCAGCACAACAAGATTGGTTATTCTGTCCTTTTTAATCTACCAAAGATAAAGAACTTCAGCCATTTGACTCAACTAATTCAAAGACTATATAATTGACTCAACTAATTCAAAGATGGATGGGCGTATAATTGACAAACTTCACTGACACTAAAGACATATAATTGACAAACTTCAATGACATTAAAGACATTTTTTATATTTTTAGTTTAACATTTTCATCTTTATTCTTTCATGAGCAAGGCAGTTACCAAAACATACAACTAAGGTCCTCTACTGCACTGCACCAACAGCTTGCACCGCCTAGTGATGGACCGATGGTTTCGCAGTTTGCATGGCTATGCGAATTGTTAAAAACCATTTTTTAAGACGGTTACCTCTTTGTAAGGTATGGGTAGGGTCCAAGAATTGGTCCCAATTTTTTTTTTCTTTTTTTGCTCCACTTTCATGCTGTGGTTATTGTACTAAAGCGTTTCTTAGGGAACCCTATTTCGGCCTCCTCATGTATCATCTTTTCCTTATCTGAATGAAACTTGCTTGCTTAGAAAAAAAAATTCCTCGGCTGCAAGACCTTCCGAATATCTTGACATCACCCAAAAATGGGCTTAAATTCCAGAAATAAAACTCACTTGCTGAATTGCTTCCTCGGTGAATGGGTGCCAGTACCGCATTCCAACATAGACATTCACATGCATGCTTTTGTCTTCCAATGACATTTTGAGTGCATGTGCCTGCAACGAGTACCTTAAACCATAGATAAATCCATACTAAACTATACCCAAAATGTAATTACTATCAACAAGAACAAGAAAAAATACCATCAACAAAAATCATGAAACAAAAATAAATATGCATTTGGACAAGAACTGCATCCTACCTGCTCATCTGTTATTCTACGCAAAGGAGAAACACCTCCTATAGCAGCATACCTATCTTTGATTTTGGGAGCCAGGAACACAGATATTAACTTTGCCAATGGACGACGGAGAAACTGAACAACCTTGGGAGTCGGATGATATCCTGACTCAAAGCGAGAAAGTTAATATGATAGGTACAAGTTTCAAATGCACAAGTCTTTTAAATAATATGGGTTCCATCAAGAAAAAGTGAGGTTTTCACATTTTCATAGTGGAATTCACTTATTTATAAAGAACTTGCACCATGCTTTTGCATTTGGGCATTGTATATATTATTTCTCTATTAATGTTATGGCCCAAAGAGACAAGCACCTTTGATGCCTATACAATCAAGCAAGACCGAAATGATAGAATAACAATATACCGGATCTGCAAATAGGTTGAACAAGAATGGTTGAACATCATCAAGAGTTTCTGGTCCTCCTAGATTCAGAAGCAGCACTCCAACCTTCTCTTCCATGGAGGTATGTGAATCAGATTCTATACCAGCCCCACCGTACATGCATAGACCCGCCCGCAGAGTAAAATTTTTGCCCCATCGGATCTCAGGGATCATAATGATGTGATCTCCCAAATGCTTTAGATGAAGATTTATCAAGATCCTTTAATCTCTCAGATAAATGGCTGGATTCAGATCTTAGAGATCGGGTACACAAGCATGAACTGCCAACAAATAGACTTCATAATTCAGATCTTAGCTTTAGTAAAATGAACTACTCACGAAAGCTTCAGATGCCCACATTATTGGAAAATTAGTAGGTTTAAATTTCACAGAAAGTTACCAATCAGTCAACAAAATATCTCAAACACCAGTGTAATTAAAAGTTTGCTCTTGCGTAATTTCAGATTTTAAAAGAGTTCACTCATTACTTCACATGAGAAAGCAATAAAATCAGAGCCGTCCATTGATGTTTGAGAAGAAATCATAGAACATAAACTGGAATTGTTGTTAAGATAGCCAGTGTTTATATTTAGCTGGCTGCACTTGTTTGATCTATTCGATCTTTGAAACGCTAATCTTTTCTGGGGGCAAGTTGTCGAAATTCTTTTGCAAGTGTGTGTATATATATATATATATATATATCTCATTGAACTTACAGTTTCAACAATGAACAGACTAACCCAATATTAACTATCCATCTTATCTGTTAAGGTCATAAAAATCGGCTAACAAGTCGGTGTGAGAAAAAGAATTATTTCCAACCCACTGGTGCGAGTTGCGCTTCATTTGAGGTCGTTTGGTGCTCCCGGTGCGGTCCCGGCATGAATGTTCGTACGTGATAACAGATGAAATAAAGAGAGATGGATACACGATTTTACGTGGTTCAGCGAATGCCTACGTCCACGGGTGTTTGGGGATGAGAATCCACTATAATGGAGATTTTTACAGTCTCACAGCTCACTGTACAGAGAAATATAAATGAATATCTATATAAATTCGCCGTGTGATGCCTTTCGAGAAATCTGGGGAAGCCGAGGTTGAAGAAGAGAAGAGAGAGCCTCCAGTTCCAGCCGGCCAGAGTCCTTTTATAGCCAAGTGAAATATCTGGGCAGATCTTTATCTTGCGTGTCACATCTACTCCCAATGTCCATCAGCTCACCTTTCAGTCCCATCATCTGTCCTTTTGTTCCCTTTGTCATAAATGCACAATAAGTACCTTTAATTTTATCCCTTTCATTATCCAAAAAAAAAACTATCCATCAAACAAACAAACAAACCCAAGGTATCATAATATGATCAAAGAAGTTACTAAAGAAGGTATTAAAATAGATATGTACTCATGTCTGCATCATCGGCATGAAATGCATCAACATTTTTGTAGTTTTTGTTCCCCAATGGTGTCTGAATGTCTTCATCTCTATACAAAGACTACAATCATACTTTAAGATCTATATGTTCAAAAATGTGTTTGATGAACATTCAGGCCCGCCCTGTGGAATCGGACGGTCACTCGTGCGACACTTACCTTGGAATTGTATGATCCGATTTGCAGAGATTCGTACTGGAAAGCAAACCGGAGAATGACGCCGCGGACATGGCGTCGTAAGTGCAAACGGTATTTTCCATAAACAGATCAGAAAGAACGCCGAAACACTTCCAATTCTCGAGAAATCACAAACGATAAGGAAAGTTTTAATTAATAGGAAGAAGAAGAAGAGACACCTTGAAAATATGAGGTTTTAAGTTCCCGGGAGTTTCTTATATTTGGACGTCGCTACACGTCCCCCATTTTGGATCTTTATGGATCCTGAATTCCTGATTTCTTTTTTTTTTAAGTTTTTTTAACATAATTTTTAAATAAGTATTTTTAAATAATATTAAATTTTTTTATATTTTTAAGATATTTTAAAATGTTAAAAAATTCATATAAAAAATCTAAAAAATAATTAAAAATTGAGATCCCAAAACAAGGAAGAATAACATTTATCTTCTTATGTTAAAAAAAAAAAATCAAAGAACGGTTATACACTCACTCCAATGGGATCCCGATCCCGATCCCGATCCCGATCCCGTCTGGTGTTAGATTTTATTTTATTTTTTAATTTCTTTTATATACTTTTTTAAGGGCACCATTTTGGGAAAGTTGAAAAAGTATTATTTCTTTGAAAAGTTCTATGGTACATCTGTCCTTTTTTAAGATATTTCTTTAGATAAAAATCGTTTTTTTTCTTTTTTCGGATAGTAAATATTTATCAAAATATAAAGTGTGATCAATCAAATATTGCAAAATTCTAGTATATATTCCTGGTCAGAATTGGACAATAACAAAACTTTTATTTATACCAACATTATACTATCAGATTTGGGGGATATTAGAATTAGAAATTAATAGAAAAGCAAGAATATGAGCTCGTGTGAGTAGGAAATAAAAAATATTTATTCGATAGTGCTACAGGTCTAGATTTTAAAATTTGATTTTGAGTCTCGATTTACCTTTTTTTTAAGTTTTTTTTTACTACTGTATAATTATTTTTTTACATGATTTTTTGAATCTTAAAACATTTTTTAAATAAAAATATAAAAAATACATCATTATTAAAAAATACTTATTTAATCATAAAGTAAAAAAACTACAAAAAAGGCAAATTAAGACTCAAAATCAAGTTTCAAAATGGGGATAAATAGCATTTTTTTAATATTTTTAAATAATTATAAAAAAAATCATTATATTATTAAACAATACATTTTAATTATTATATAAAAAAGTTTTAAAAAAAATACAAATCTCATAATCAAAATTCCCAACCGAAAATCCTATTTGTGAGACTAGCATTTCTCAAAAAAGAAAAATTCTCAAGAGTTTCGAGATTATAAAAAAAATGTTATTTATCTTTAGGATTTCTCTTTATTCTAAAAAATAAATTATTTTTTTCCTACTAATTAAGCATATGTTTTCTAATTATGTTGTGAACTTTTTTCTTTTCTTAAAAATATTCATGAATAAAAAAATAAATTGTTCTTGTTGGGAGATCTTCGGGCTACTTTCCTTGGGGGATGTAGCACCACTCTAAAGATTTTAGGAGATATTTGCAAACTCAAATGCGTTTAGATGTTGAGTCGAGTCAAATTGAGATGAGTTAAGATAAAAATTTTAAGAAATGTAATAAAATAGTTTGTGAATAATAATGAGATATATAATTTGATTTTATTTTTTGGATTGTGTGAAAAGAGAGAGAATAAGCTAAAACGAAAAGTTATTATAAATTTAAAATATTATAAGAATATAGTTTTATAATATTATTTTTGTTTGCAAATTTAAAAAAAGTTAGAATTATTTTTTATTTGAAAGTTTAAAAAAATTATAATGATTAGTTTGAAAAGATTATAATGATTAGTTTGAAAATTTTGTATTTGTATTATGCTTAAAAATAAGATGAGATGAGATGACAATTTTGTGTCTCGTATTTTTATCTAAACCTTCCAGTTTTATGGAGCGCGTTTAAGATAAATTTAAATGTGTCTAGATATTAAAATGAATTTAGATATATTTATAGAAATTTGAAAAAAATTGTGGGTTTCGCGTGTAAAAAGATGTTGAGTTGAAAAAGGTTGTGGATTCTATATATAAAGAAGTTTTAAGTTCATGAGATGAGTTTATTGGTTTGAAAGTTGTATTTAGATGTTAGATTTAGCTTAAAATTAGACTAAACTGAATTGATATCAATGCAATCTAACCACCAAATGGGGCCTCGAATTATTTTAAAATGATTATGCAAGGTAGCTTTCTTAAATGTTTAATTTATCTTTTAAATGAAATTATGTCATATGAATTATATGTAGTGTAAAACCTTTTAAATAGAATTATTCTAAATATTATGAGATTTCATTTCTTGTCTATTTGGTGAGGGCGTATAAGAGAGATTACTAGAAAAGAATTAGTGGGTTGATAAAAAAAAGAAAAATGAAAAATTTTACTCATCATCTATACACCACACATTATATACGATTGTTTTTCCCTACCAAATATGTATTGGATAGATAATAATTAAAAATAACTCAATTACTTTAGTAGCAATAAAATAAAATAAAAATTAAAACATATGTGTTGTGTGGTGTAGGATGATGTGTAGTACAACCTACATAAAGATATAAAAAATTCTGCTCATCATCCTTTCACTATACATACTTTTTTATTTTATTATTTTTTTCTCTTATGAAATGCATGATGTATAGATGGTGGGTAGAATGAATTAATTAGTTTATGAAGAATAAAACAACAAAAATTAAAATAAAAGAATAAATAAAAATAAGTTTGATGTGTGAATATGATAAGTAGTAAAACTCAAAAATTATATGTGACGCGGTAAAAATTATTCGTCACCCCTTACTTTACACTAATCCTAGGATGGAAGCCCCACCCCCCAGGCGACTTTTTTTTTTCTTTTCTTTAAAGTAAGTTGTTATAAATGTACTTTCCAATCTATGTTATGAGATATATTAGAGGAATCTTTACCACTATGAAAATTGAGTAAAACATTTGGAATGGAAAAAACAGGTAAGGAACTTAGAGTGTGTGTGGAAGCCATCCATTGTGCTAAATCATGCGCACATCAATTTTGGTGTCGATGAATTTTCCTCATAGTCTAGTAAGCTATTTGTAGCAAAGTTGCTTTGATGTCTTTAATAACCGCTTGCATGGTCTAATAAGTTATTGCTTGTGGGGAATTAATTGCTTGAATTACTTGTTTTGACTCATCATTGATTGCGATTTTGCTCCATTGTCATTGTTGGGCTTCCTTGATCCCTATTAGCGTTGCTGCTGCTTCTCCAATTTTAGGATTGGTGCTCGGGATAGTTTCTGTTAGTGCAAGTTGTATTTTTCCAAAGGAGTTCATTCATATTCCTATTGCATGACTTATTCTATTGTCAAGCAAGTGTAATGAACAAATTTAGTAAAATAAGCATATAGCATAATTTATTTTTTGTTAAAGGAACTGACTTGTATTACTTCAATCATGATAAAACATTACAAAGGTAATTTTTTTTTTTTTTTGCAACACAACATTGCAAATAACAAAAGGACCTTCTTCAATCCATACTCTATACTCCCCTGTAGTTAAAACATGTTTGGCCAACAAATAGGCGACATAATTACTTTCTCTGTCCAATCCTCCTTTTGATGAATAATTTGTTTGATGTCATCTATAATATGCCCCCAACATGACAGGTCCTCTTCTTTTTGATTAATCTTGTCAACGATAGCAGTTGCATCTCCTTCAAATATGGCTTTGGATTGAAACAAGGAAAGCTCACAACACAATTCAATAGCTTCCCACAAAGCCATACTCTTAGCCAATGCAAGGTTATCAACATGCCTATTCACATCACAAGCTGAAGCCAAAATTTTCCCTTCCTCATCTCTGAAGATAATTGCAGCTCCCATTATTTGATGCTCCTTATCAAATGAAGCATCCCAATTAACTTTGATCACCTTAGGACTAGGTTTTTTCCATCTTTGTTGTTGTCGAGTAGAAACAACAGTTGGTGGGGTAGCCTTTATATCACTTTGTGCAGAATTATAGTCTTCAGGCCCCTCACTAGAGAACTTTTTTTGAGGATAAGACTATTTCTCTTCAACCACAACCTATGCATAATTTCAGATAAGTGATCATTTTATGCCAGAGAATCATAAAGTCTTCTTATACTATAACCCATTTTTGCACAGGACTGCAAACCTTTGCCTATACATTTGTTGTTGAGGGGCAACTCCACAAAATATGGAGAACAATTTCCTCACAAAGACCACATATTGGACATAAGGGACAATCACCTATCTTTTTCTAAAAAAAGATTGCTTCTAGTAGCAAGATTGTTCTTGGATGCTTTCCAGAGAAATAATTTCACCGTTGCTGGCACCTCTAATCCCCAGAATTGCTTCCACACATCATCACATAGATCAAAACTTGAAGCTTCCCCTTTCAATCTTCTTTTCTTGCTAACCTCAAGGTGATAGGCACTTATGATTGTAAAAATAACATCCTTTGTGCAACCCCAAATCTGCCTATTTTTGGATCCCAAATTACTCAGAAGTAAACTAAGTATAACATTTGCTTCCTTTGATTAAAGAGTTGTCTAATTTACACTGCATTTTAGGTCTTGGTGGAGGAGTCAATTAGCCTGCAAACTTTTTCCTCTTTCCAAGTTGCTTGAACTGGTGATTGCACACAATTGATATAAGGAGTTGGTAGCCATTTCTCCCCTTAGATCTTGATGCTACTCCACTCCCCACCCTCCACTGTAACCCTCTTTTTAGTAGACTTCTAGTTGACAATACACTTCTTCAAATGAATGATAGTTGGAGACCAAGTTTTGCATGAAGGAAGTCTACATTTTTGAAATACTTTTTCTTATAGATTCTAAGCACCAAAGAGTCAGGATTTTTAATAATGTACCACCATTATTTTGCTAACATGGACACATTAAAACTATCAATATCCCAAAATCCCATCCCTCCTTTTACCTTTTGAACTCCCAACTTTTTCCAATTCCACCAGTGCACTCTCCTTGTATTGTCTTTATGACTCCACCAGAACCTAGCATAAAAGGACATTCAATTCTTTACACAAATTACCTGATAGCTTGAAAACTTCCACAGTATAAGAAGGGATTGCTTGCAACACTGTCTTAATGTGAACTTCCTTTCCAGCTTGTGACAAAAAATTATTCTTTCAACTTTCAATCTTCTGCCATACTTTCTCCTTCACGCCTCTAAAAATGTTGTATTTAGATTTGCCTACCATGGCCGATAGGCCTAAATATTTCTCATAAGTTCCATAAACAATACCAGCAGCAGCCTGAATGATAGAACTCCTCACTGTTGTACCCGTGTTTAAGCTAAAGAATAAAAAAGATTTCTCTTTATTTAAAGCTTGACTTGAGGCCCTTTTATATTTCTATTAACAATAGACTCCATTGCCTCCATTCCTCCCTAGTAACTCTCTTAAATAACACATGATAATCTGCAAAATGCAGATGATTGACTCTTAGGCCACCTCAAATCATAGACACCTTTCTAATAACTCCCTTCTGATCAGCATCATTCAGCATGGAACTTAAGCATTCAGCATAGAGAATGAACAGGTAGAGAGAAATGAGATCTCTCTGCCTTAATTCTCTAGAGGACTCCATCTTTCCACCTGGAATTTTATTTAAGAGCATTGAGTAATGGACAGAAGTAACACAGCTCATCACAAGGTTGATCCATTGCTTATGAAATCTCAATCTTCTCAAAACAACCTTAAAAAACTTCCACTCAAGCCTGTCATAGGCCTTGGATATATCCAACTTCAAAGCCATGCTCTCTTGCTTGCCTTTCGACCTTGTTTTCATAGTATGGAGAACTTCATAGGCTAGCATATAGCATAATTTAAGACTTGTTTGAGATTGCGTTAGTGGTCTTAAAAAGTACTTAATGACCTCGAAAGCTCTTTAATGATAAAATTAAGTTATTTGGACGTTGCATGGTAAAGTATTTTTTAATTTCAAATAAGCTAAAAGTACATCAAAAGTATATTTTGATACTTTTCCTCAAATGTGTTTTTTTAGACAATGCGAAATATAATTTCAATTAAAAAAAAACTATCAATGGGCAAAAATATCCTTACAGTTTTAATATAATTACAATTTTGTTCTTTGATTTTATCTTAAGCACGATTAGAAATTTCAAATGACCTTTTCTAATATTTCTTCCTCAAATTTTTTTTTTTTTTAAATATTGTTTCCAAACAAAAGTAATATGTTTGAAAGTGGTTTAAACATATGATTATCAAATAATAAAGAACTTTTTTTTTTATAGTAGAGATTATTATTTAAACTCTACAATTATAAGACTTAAGCAAAAAATTATATTGTCTGCCACAACTTCAAACATGCATTTAATTTAAAAGATAAATTTTAAAATTTAGTAGGCCTTACTCACTCACTTAGAGCACTCCCAATAGAGCCTGTAAAATGCAAGAAATTGTAAAATGGATGAAAAATCTCTCAAAATCATGCTCCATTGGTGCATGTAAAATTCTTGTAAAATGAATTTCGCTACAGTGATCTTGCTAGATGTAGTAGGATCCTGTTCACGAAGCTAAAAATATTATATTGTTTCTCTTTCTTCTTTGTAGCTCTCTTTCTCCCTCGTCGCGTTGCACTATGTAGATCGTCACCGGCTTTGAGCCCAGTAGTTGTCCGTTGGCTTTAAAGATAAGTTGTTGCCGTTGGGGAAGAAGATAATTTTTGTAAAAGTAGAGCTGAGAAAATATTTAAAATGAATAAATAATAATATTTAGATGATATGAAGAAAAAAATAGATTAGATGACATATTGTAATAGTGAGTACGTAAAATAGAAAAAATGAGTTTTGATAGTGTATTTTAAAAGATAAAGTAGGTTAACCATTGGGAGTGCTCTTAAAGAATAGATTTTACAATAGAAGCTCTTCAACTTCGATTTCTTCCTCCTTCCTTACTCTCTACAATTGATTTGATTTTTGATTTTTTGATTTTTGGCACTTCTTCTTTTCTTTCACTCAGCTGATTCACTTCGATATTGAAAACCCAGCTAATGTTGTAGGATTTTTGTCACAACCAGAATGTTTCTACATTATGCAGTTACTGGTACCTCATTGTTTTGAGTTTCCTTTGGAGAGAGAGGCAATTGTGCACTTGTTTCCGTAAGATTCGTTCTTCATATCTCTCGTAGGCTTCTTCACTGTTTTAAGACCTATTTATGCACCAACTTCATAGAGTACAGCAATTCAATGAATTCTTAATCAATTCACAAGCTCATCTGTTTTTTAAAATTGTTAATATATATATATATATATATATAATATGGATATTGAATTGTGATGGCATACATAGAAAATCTTTTAAAGAGAAAATCTTATTATTTCAAATAATCTTAATATTATTAGATTGATTATCTTTTCTTTTTCTAAACTATATTAATATTTTTTAATAAGAATTAATAATTTTGAAGTCATGTAAATATAGTCATAGTAGTTTTGAATGCAACCAAACACCGGAAATCTTGTCCTTATCATTTTCAAGGTGTTGACCAAATATCAACAAATCAACAGTTCTTCCAGAAGAAGTTCTCTAATTTTGTTTTGATGCAATACATAGAGAAAATCAGACCAATTGAAATGCAATAAATGGTCTCTAAGTCACCAGAAAAAAAAAGTAATGGGTTTCAACAACATTTCAAGAACAGGAGTACAGAAGGAAGAATTCACTTCAGAAGAAACATGCCAGAGATGGCAGGTACTCTTCATTCCACATGAGAAGGACCTCCACCACCTTCAGCCTGTGCCCTGCAAATGAGCATATGTTTTCAGTAAACAAGATAGATGTACTAATTACAGAATACATCATGACATAAAGAAAGAATCTGTCGATATTCAAAGTTTGGAACCGAATGCAACTGGCCAAGTGCCTAAGGTAACCTTTCGACTTTCAAGTCCTTAGAAAAACTCTGAACTCGACACTAGAATCTAGATACAGGATAGAGAGTCACAGACAGAAGGACATATATTAATTCATCATTTATGGGGCTATATTAATTGAATTTCAAGTTAGTAGATAAGTCCATTAGCATGGGCCAGAAAACAGATGTATTTACTGGTCAAACATCAAACCAGTTTTAAAGCAAAATTAACAAATCATGATCTTATTTACAGTAGCACTGAAATCAATACTGAGCATGTTTTCATCAATTAAGCATACATCATTTGTAATGTTTGTTGGTGCTGAACACACGACACAATGATCAACAAATTAGATGAAGAGAATCTTTCCTAACATAACAATTTTAATTCTCGGAGTTGGCATGATATGTTAGCAAAACATTCTCTTCCAGAGGTTGTCCAAGCACCCCCTAAACTGAGTTAGATGCTGGAGTCCATTGGCTTTTAAAGACTCTAGGGTTCTCTGGAAACAGGGATCCGAATCCCTTTAAGTATAAAACCAACAATTCATTGATAATTTATACAGCCTAGTCATGAAAAGAACCAGCAGCAGCCCAGCATATGGGCTGTTAATGCCTTACATTTTTCTGCTAAGTAATATGAGGAAGGAGATAAGTTCCCAGCCATAACTTCATTTGTGTTACATTTAAGACAGTCCCAGGTCTGGAAATAGGATAAGGGTTGCCTGGGTTTACAACACATACTCTACAAGCCTTTTTATAATTCCACACATAGAAAACACCAAGTTTTTCTTCGACAGAAACCCAATAAGTAACAACATTCCACCAGAACATCTTAAGACTTTAAATCAATGACAGAGAGAGAGAGAGACAGAGAGACAGAGAAAGAGAGAGAGTTACTTGTGGTCAGAAGGATTTGGCATAAGCTCATAAACGATGGTTGCAACCACATCCCTCTTCAACTGTCATAACAGGAACAAAATCTATCTTAGAACCAATAACAAGCCCCCTCACGGCAAGTACAACCAACAAATCATCAGACCTGTACTGTGGCAATGAAATTACCTGGGTGGCTTCACCTTTTAAGCCAATATATTGTATCTGGGTTGTGTCACCGCCAAAATTCTCAGGAAAATGCAATGTGATACTTGCCA
Organism: Platycarya longipes; assembly: GCA_036559045.1. Lineage (NCBI taxonomy): Eukaryota > Viridiplantae > Streptophyta > Magnoliopsida > Fagales > Juglandaceae > Platycarya > Platycarya longipes. Next base: position 37,716,046 of record CM071802.1, read on the forward strand.
CACTTTGGAATTTAGAATACCTAATTTTATGTACTAACATAACATCAGCAAGTAGAAGATAACTAACCATGACGATAAAACCCTTGCAAAAAAGTTGTTCGAGTTCTAATAATGTACTTCACAGGCTACATCACTACGATACGAGGAAACAAAGAAACATGCTTTATCTAAATGTTAATTACATCTACCACACTCTGACTTGCTTTAGGAAAGAAAAATACTCTTAAGCAAATGCAACATGGTATCACAACTAGAACAGAAGGAAGGAATAATTACCTTGTTTGGTATTCTAACACACCTTGCAAATTCTCAGCCAAATCCCACTCCTCCAAACATTAAGAACAAATGTCGCATAAATTTAAGTTTGAATAACAATAAATGCCTTAACAACATAAGAGGAGGCACTACCTGAACAGCTTGCATACTTTGAGCATCCGAAAAGTCAATGCCATCTCGATTGATGAACCTAATTTAGACACAAGAATTATTCTATGTGTTTTGTACCCCTCTGTAAACAGGAAAATTAGTGGGAATAGAAACTTAAAAAAAAAAACTCATATCAGTTAAAAGAGTGCTTGATCTTATTTTCCCATAAAATTCCTGGTGTCAGTGTCAAATATGAGGTCCATAAAGAATAATAGATGGTCGAAAAAGCATTACTGTGGTTCATTCTTTTGACCATACTAAAAATGATATATCTTGAAGAAACCCTTACAAGGAAGATTCAAAATGATATACTTAGCTGTCCATTCAGGGGAGGTGGAAATGAACAAAATAAAAATTAGTAAATGATGAATAAACACATCTAAATAAGCAGGGACTGGTCAGGGCGGAATAACTGTATTAAAAAACTGTATATTAATGAAACTATAAGTAACAAGTTCATATTTTCATGTATGACCACAATATGCTATAGAAACGGTGTAACACCCCAATGGAAGTCCCAAACCACATGGTTTGTCCTCCAAAAAGACTAGTGAATAATACAATTGGAGATCCATTGGAACCTTATAAAAAGCAAGAACTTCTCATTCCCAAGCAATGTAAGATTTCATATACCACCTACCTTTATCTTTATCATATGGGGGGTATCACAATATCCCTCTCTTCAATTCCCGACATCCTCATTGGGCCAGTCTATCATAGGTAGCATGGCTCAAATCCCACATTTCTAATTGGAATAAACTCTAATACCATTTGTAATGCTCAAATAGAAGACTCAAACCATATAACTTATACTTCAAAAAACTAGTCAATGATATAATTAGTTCCATTGGAACCTTATAAAGAGCAAGAATGTCTCATTCCCAAGCAATGTGGGATCTCATACACCATTTACCATTATCCTTCCTTATCATATGGGGTACTACAAATGACACTAGTTAATAAAATACATCCAAGTTTTTTACTGCAGACAGATGCAGGATGAAATTAGTTCTAGGTTGGCGTTATAAGAAAGATAGAATGCTGTTCCTAAAAAAGTCTGTCAATATGATTAATTGATAGAATAACTGCTTCCATCGTTGATCTAACTTGCAAAGTATAAAAACGAAAATGAGAAATCAATATGACAAATGAAAAAAATATTAAAGGTTAAACTTACGCCCTCATCTTGGAAGGACTTGTTCCACCAGCACCTCCAACAATTGAAATGCTCTTGATCTTAACATCTGACGTGAATCTATCACAATTAATCCAACAAATAAAATGAAAACATTTTTGAACCCTTGAGAACAGTTTATTTTAGCAAATTTTCTCGTGTTATAAAGATACCAGACTCTATAAAACACGAGGAATGACTTACGGAATGAAAACGAGTAACTCTGGATCGCCCTCATTGCTCTCTAAGTGTTCCTGTCACAGCAAACAAAAACACATGAGCTTCATGCAAATGGCAACATATATTGCATACAATAGAAACAATTATTCATGATAATTCAACCCTGAAAACAGCATTACCGTCTAATTCTAGGCATGCTAGATGCATAAAACTGGGTGACATTACTGCTGAAATTGAGTGCTATGAATGTGATTGTGATATACTTTGGGCAGATAATAATACTTATACTATATATATGAGTATAAAAGATACTTTGGGCAGATAATATCGTTTTTTTTATAAGTAAGAAGTAGGTTTATTATAAGCAAATGTATAGGTAAAGCCCATGTACACAGGAAATAAAAAACCCTCCTAAATACGTTCTAAGAAACAGAAAGCGACAACAGAAAATCATGAGCAGAAGCTCCATTAATCACTGAAGCAGAAAACCAAAGCAATAGAGCACACAAAAAGGTTCTGGAGTTCTTCCATAGTACACTCCTTATCTTTAAAATGCTGCTCTTTCCTTTCCATCCAAATGCACCACATAAGATACACTTGAGAACAACCATGAAGCCTGTTCCAACACGCAAGAAGATCAACCACTCTCAAAGGCATCACCCAAGCCAAACCGGTTCTACAAAAAATACCACCCCACAAACCCTTGCCACCTCACAATTCAAAAGTAAATGATCCATGTTTTCCCCCAGCTTCTTACACATGAAACACCAATCCATAACTATAATATCATGCTTCCTTAAATTGTCCAATGTCAAAGTTTTCCCAATAGAGGTGGTCCATATGAAAAAGGCAACTTTGGAAGCCACATGAGACCTCCAAAACCACTTCCAAGTAAAAGGAGGATTATTCTGAAAATCAACAGCTTATAATACATGTATAGAAAGAAAAACAAAGATGTTATACACAAAGAATAAGCTGAACAAAAAATTAACATACATTAGGTGGAAGTAAAAGCTATACTTGGCAATTTTGTCAAGTGCACATTTCTTTTTACTTACAAAAAAAAAAAAAATATTGTCAAGTGGATATGCAGACAAACACAAAGCTACAGGAGGAAAAGAAAGGAGCTTGTGGTCTTATAGTTTGGCACTAAATGACCTGGACAATGGAGACAAGGAAATTTGTCACACTAGCTTGTGCAATTAGCTGGATTTGTTTTTCTATTGGTACTGGATGTCCAGGAACAGTGTCCCAACTAATCCCAGGGGGTAATTAGCTAGATTTGTATTGTAAATCAAGAAAGAAAAATATCCTAATTTTAGATAGAAAGGGACATAGTTGACATGACCAGCATATTAACCCCAAACCTTCCATTGCCATTTTTTTCCTTTCAAACTCTGTTTCAAAGCAGTAACTTTCTTTGTTAAAGAGAAAGGTTGGGACACCAAGTCAGCCTTGCCATAGTTTACCAACAGTGTCAAGGGGCTTGCCTTTCACATACATTCACACAAGTGTGTTTATGCATTTCACTTATACTTTAAGAAACTACCATTGACATGATTAATATAAAAAAAGAAGTGGATATTCAGGCTAATCACCTCAGAAGAACTAAGCCGCTGCTCCCATGCTTTAAAAACTGACTTGACACTTCCTTGAACAGCCTCATTCAAAGCAGTTACCTAAGAAACAACCCAATTTACTTCTCAAAAATTAAAAATAAAATAAAAAACCCAAATAATCATATAGATAAACAAAAAATTCTTCATTTTCTCAAGAAGGAATGTTAATGCATATTAGTATCGAGAATAGTCAAATAATGACTCTGATGGAATGTTGCATCCTGTCAATCAGCAAATAAGAGCTCCAGTGATCTATATCGTTTACCATACAGTGAACTTTTTCTATGTAAGATGGTTTTTCTATACCACAATTGAAGAAATTAATCAAGTTTCACTAGTATTATTAGAAAAAATCTATATCATTGAAAAGATTACGAAGTTACAGAAATTATAACTAAAATTCCCCTACCCGAGCATACAGTCAAGTTTTTACTGCTTGATCATACGTATGACTATTAACTAAAGTCTTAATGAGGCACAGATTGACTTCACTCAACATGCTTAAGATAAAGAGCAGCATTTATTAAAAGATCTGAACCATTATCCGTTTTATGTTTAAAACTATATCCATATTCAACACATCTATATCCTGATATCCACCTCTCATTTATGTCGGGGTATGCCAAATCCAGAAGCTGTGAAACATAATTTCAACGGAGGGGTACATTTCCTCTATATAAATAGATAATAAAAGAAATATGTTAATTATGGATTGAAATTTACGATAGAGACAACACTTTCAAGCTTCAACAACATATTTTAACCTTTTGGACACCCAAATGAAGAAAAGATTCGTCTTCAAGTAAGACTCAGCATATCCCTAGGTAGAATAAGAATTTAGAGAAACAACGGCTGTAGAAAAGTGAAATTGGGGGTACTGTCCCTCTTCTTAAAAAAATGGCTGTGCCAAATTGCAACATAAGATGATCCACAGCTCACAATATCCCCACAAGATCACCCTAATCCTTCTCAACTAAGAAGAGATCCCCAAAGATACCTCATCAGCCCAAAGTGGTTCTTAAAGAACATTTTAATGCCATGAATCTATGATAAGGCACATCCTCTCCCTTCCTCATCAAAATGTCGGTGTCATGATCCTAAGGGTACGTTTAACCATTGATTCAAAAGCCCTACCATTGTTGGATACTAATTTGGTTAAAACTTTAGCTCTTAGGATCATAACAATTGGGTTCCCCATTCTCATATCAGCTAAGCAAATTTTTTATGAAACTCCAGAACGGAAATTATTTCTACAAACTCCACCAAAGGAAAATCTTTGTAACACTCAAATATTTCTACAACCCAATTACCAAAACCGAACCTGGATGAAAATAACCCATTGAACGACATTACACACAATAAGCTGGAATTGAGCTTGTCTTACAAGTTTACAACCTCCACCAAAATGGAGCAAATAAGATTGTATCATTTAATTTCAATGCTAATACAGCATCTGTATATAATTATTTATGAAACAACCAAGAATTATTTCCAACTTAAGATATTTAACATTATATATCCCACCGGAAACTATTGAAAACAGAAAACATGCAGTAGAAGAGAATATCAGATCATTTGTTTCTGAAATTTAAGCTAATGGCAGTCGGGACATTATAATTTACACACTATATATCTGGGCGTGCCAGACAAGTTTAATGTTTCTTTGAACAACCAACCAAAAGATGGCCGCCATTGTTAAAACTTCGATTTTTGTCCAATGAAGCGGAACGGAACATACATACGCGCGTAAAGATGAGGAAAGGAATAGGAGCAAAGTGAGAGATTTACCCTAGAGATGTCTATGTGCTTGTAAAGAGACCAATCGGCGGAACAATCGTGATCTTCGCAACTGTGGTCGTGTAAGCACGCCATCTCGGAATCAAATATCTCAGAGCTAAAGCAAATGATCGCCTAAACGAACAAAAGCATTAGATAAGCATTATATAAACAATTGAGATATAAACGACGTCGTTTAGAAATTTTCGTGTGTCTAAAGGAAAGAGAAAAATGCTTGGTACAAATTTCAATTTTTAAATTATTATAAATTATAAATTTTTTATTATTATTTATAAATCGTCTGATATCATCTCAGCATTCAAAGTAGTCGATAGCCTTAAACTACGAAAAAAGATTTTATAATTTATACCATTCATTATGTTACTTCTCTGTTTTACTTATAAAAAAATCTACTTCTCATATTTTTTTTCATTCATTCATCTTATTAATATAAGTTGATGAATTAACAAAATGTAATTTCTTTAGTTTGTTGATTAAGCAATATTTTAAGAGTTTGATATATCTAAAGATACTTTAAAAAGAATGTATGAAACCTAAGAGTAATGTTAGAAACAGTATCAATTTGTGAAAAATGCTAATTTACATAAAAATCTTATAAAGATACATTTATAACATGATACGTCTTGATTGTGAGACATCATATTATAAAGCATTTTTATTATAAAGTGATATATTGTCTCGTGTCAACACATCACCATATAAATTTACTTTTATTTTATTTTTATAGATCCAACACTTCTCAAAATTTATTAACACTTTTACAAATTCATGTATCATAGATGAACGGAAATGCTTGGTATAAAATCTAGATTAATGTTAGAGACACTATAAAATTTATTAGCTAAAAATATTAGAATCACATACATGTTTCATCGACACACCTAGGGATATACATCTGAATTCCGGATTGCAAAACTCAAGTATAGTCGGTCCAAAACCCGGGTCTCAAATCTAGACCGGATTCCAAATCAGATATGCTCAGGTCGTGACTCGGTCCGAAATCCAGATGGATAGTGTTTATGAATAGTCAGCCACTATTTGTATGAGTTTACTTGTGAAGAACCAACCATGTGTAAATTATAGCGAATGTACTGGCGAATCAAATTTTAGTGGATGGTGCATTTTACTATGTTCTATCGGTTCTAGTTTTACTTTTCTAGAGAAGTCTTTGAAAAAGATGAGACGTTAAAAATAAAAGTGTTCGCGATGCATACAAAAATTGTATTAATGAACTCGACTATTAATGATTTTTTTTTTTAAGCAAACAGGTAAACTTCATTAAAATTAAAAAAGATAATACATGAGGAGGGGTGAAGTTCCCTAATAATCACAACAGGTGAAAAAAAAGAAAAAAAAAAGGGTGATAGCAACTCAATTTTTTGATCTTCACTCAGGTCCTATAGAGAAAATACTCTCTTAAAAGACAGGAATAAATTATTCGCAAAAAATTACGAACGATAGTTCCATCATTGGAGGCAATGCAAGCTCCGATAAAAGTGAAGAAAGCGACAAGTGCACTATTATTTGTTGTCTTTGAATTATTTTTGGAGAGATCTTTTGACCCATCATCAAGATCATCGGTTAGGAAAATCGAAAATATAGTGAAAAACACAGCATCGAGTGGATAGAGCTGCTGTGGAGGTGCACTGTTGTTTTTGCGCTCCTGTGAGGGCGCGTGGCAGCCACGCGTCGGCGGGATGGACAAGGGGTGGCCCTGATTTAAAGGATCTTGGCGAGACGAAGCTGCTAGTACGGCGCGTGTAGCCGTTAGCGACGTATGTGTGCGGTAGCACATGAAAGACTATGCACGATAACAAGTCATACGTGAGGGCCATGTGCCGGTCGTTTAGGCCCATTCCGCTCCGTTCCAGACAGTTGTTGGGCTGGTGGGGCACATGTAGGCAGATGATGTCCGGAGAGTAGTAGATCTGACCAGATTCGAACCAGTGGAGGAAGGAAGAGAAAAACACTACTTCAAAAGTGTATATATATTGCATCAAAATAAAAGAGGATGAGATGAGGGTGAGAACCACAGCTCCACCCTCCTCTCTAGTAACAACACTCACTAAAATGGAGAAAGCTCTATAGAAAATGAGGAGACTCTGTCTAAAAGTAGGAAATGGCCTTAGCAATCTGACCATTAATGACTTATTCAAACACTAAGAGTGGACAATTCTCAAAAAAAAAAAAAAAACACTAGGAGTGGTTTTATCAACTAGGTCTGTTTGATTGTTAGATTTTGTTGAGATCAATTTAATTCAGTTTAATTTTAAATTAAATCTAATAATTAAATATTGAATTTTCAAATGACTAAATGCATCTAAACTCAAAGCCTTTTTATATATAAGATTCACAATTTTTTTAATTCAACAGTTCTTTAAATGTGAGACCTATAATCCTTTTTAATTTTATCTAAACTAATTTTAATATTCAAACGTATTTATACTTATTTTAGATGGATCTTATAAAATTTATTTTACTATTTCAACTCATTACTATTTATAAAGAATTTAATTCAATTCAACATTCAAACCCAATCTAAAGAATTAAGCTACTTTTAAAAACATGAAATAACAGCAAACTCTCATAACTTGGAGCTCGACTGAATTACTAGTTTGTAAGTAAGGTAAGGTACTTCTTTCTATTTTAATAGGGAATTAGGTTTTTTTTTATTCGATGAAGTAGCCATGATTTGATCAATTTAAAATAGAATAATTCCTAAATTAAATATTTTTATTGTAATTTAAATTTGTCATATAACGTTAACGAACCTAATGTCAGAAAAAATATTGAGAGAAGTCTATGTGCCAAAAGTTAAAAAAAAAAAAGAAATTACTACTGTGTGAGGGGTGTGGCACACCCAGTAGGCCAGCACGCCTCCCTAATGTTCTGAATGTGGTTAGGGGTGTTCATCTGAGCCCCTTTTTTTTTTTCGGTCTGTTTCAGAATCTAGATATCTGGATACGCGATTCTGGTTTTCAACTTATATTAAACTAGATTCGAAACCTATATTAAAAACGGTTTAGACTCCAACCCGGATTCACCTGGATTGAAATCCGGGTTGGACCCGGATTCACCTAGTTTTAAAAAATCGGAAATCCGATTTCCGGATTTTAAACTATTTTTTTTTTTAATTTGTATTATTACTTTTTTGTTGAGAAATTTGTTGATAATAAAATAAAAAAATTTTTATAAATATTTTTATAACAAATTTCTCAGAAAAAAAGTAACAATACCGATTTTATAAATTAAAAAAAAAAAGAGTTTAAAATTCAGAAATCGGATTTTCGGGTCCAATCCGAATTTCAATCCGAATCCAATCCGAATTTCAATCCGGATGAATCCGAGATGGAATCCAAACCACTTTTGATCATTTGATTCCGAACCAAATTAACTCGAATTCTCGATCCAAAACCCGAAACCCGCTTGGACACCGTAAATGTGGTTTTGTTGGGCTCTAAATTCTCACGAAATGTAGTGACTAAACTTGAAAGGAACCCACTCTGTACCTGTCCGAGAAGTCGGAAATAGAATCACGAACACCTGAATCGAAACGAGAGAGAGAGAGAGAGAGAGAGAGGGAGATGGAGGAAGTCGATGTGGAGGGTTCAGGGGGAAGTATCAGATACACACTGAAGCCGACGCGTATAAGCAACGAGGACATACTGTTTTGCATAGATGCAGACGCGGAATCCCTGGTGGAGATGAAAGCCACGGGCCCAAATGGTCGTCCGCTTACCAGATTGGAATCCATCAAGCAAGCTATCCTACTCTTCGTCAACGCCAAGCTCTCCATTAACCCCGACCACCGATTCGCCTTCTCCTCTCTCGCCAAATCCCCTTCTTGGGTTACTCTCTCTCTCTCTCTCTCTCTCTCTCTAGTTTCATTCTATTAAAAATTTTCAGATAGAACTTCTGGCCCTTTGATGTTCTTGTTCATTGGATATGTCTTGAATGAACTCGTGATTATAGAGAATAGGTCCGTTATATTTTGCCCTGTTGATCATATTCCAAATAACACTAGAGAATATGTATCTAAAAAACTTACTCTATTGTTTGTGTTCCATGCTTGCTTCGCATATTGCCTTTATTGTTACATTTATGTATAGAAGAAGAAGATACTTGTTGGGAAAACTGACATACTGGACAGAGGACAATTTCACTTGCAAAAGAAAGGAATGAGATTTTGGGAAAAAATAAGAATAGGCTATTTTGAAACCCATAAATTAGGCAATTGCTGGCACTTATTTCCGTCAGAATTGATAGAATCTTCTTGGGACTATTTTTTCTCTTATCTTTCAGGACCTAACTTCCTCTTGGGATGATCCTATCAACGAAAATCTCTTGGGTTGATCATATCAACTAAAATATATTTAGTATCTTTTTAATTTTTGTAATGACTTTTTAGAGGCTGCATGTTCCAGATAAATTAAATGAGTGACGTTCGTTCGTAATTGGAAGATGAGGAACCTGGAACCAAATTAGGAAGTAGTTAATCATTTTTGTGTTTTACAAACAGCACACACTTATTATTCTCTTTATGATGACTGTATGCATAAATAAGATATATGACCTCAATATTCTTTCTAACCCATCGCTTAAGTTTCATAATCATTTCTAACTAGGTAGATTAATTGTAATCTGGGTAAAAGACATGCTGGGTTTGCACTGTCTTCAGCTCCTAGTCATAAAAAAAGCAGATTAATTAAGAAATAATAATTTCCAATTAATGATAACTACTGGTCATTAAGTGTTCCCCCCCCCCCCCCCCCCCAAAACAAAAAAAAGAGTGGTGAATAACACTCATATAGTTGTAAGCTGTTAATGGGTACATCGATTGAGTGTTCAGATCTTAGACATTGTTAGGCTTCATTCTGCTTTGAGCTTGAAAGGGAAGGGCCAGTTAGTTTTTCACAACTACTACTTGGCTATAACAATATTTTTTACATTAGGTTTTTCAAAACCATTAGAAAGTGCTGGATAGAGCATCACTAGTTATACCCAGATATGCTTTTGACACATTAGACATGCTAAAATTTGGCTATGCAGAACCCCCTTAGTAACAAACATTGTTGTAATGCAGTGAAAAAACATTATTGGTTTTGTCTATGTGGCCCAAGTAATATTGTGAACTTTCTTTCTCAGCTTCAGGATTTAATGATTAATTCAGAAAATTTTTGGGTTTCTTTCTGCCATCATGCAGCTTAAGAAAGATTTTAGCAGTGAAGTTGAGTCCGCAATTCAGGCAGTTCATATGCTGTCAGCAACTTCATCGTGTGGTCCTGCAGATCTCACCAATCTGTTCCGGGTAGCAGCTCTTGAAGCCAGGAAATCCCGTGCTCAGAATCGGATTTTGAGGGTGGTAAGTGGTGTTGAAATACTTTCCATGTATCTGTGTGTTGGTTAACAAGAAGTTTTGTTTACTTTACCTATTGATGGGTGCAAATTGTTCCCAAATGATGAGATGACCTTCTGTTTTCCATTAAATTCTTTAGTGCTCGTTCTACCTAATCTGATATCCAATATGACGTTTTGTTGCGTTTTAGATTCTGATCTACTGCAGATCATCTGCAAAACCACAACACCAATGGCCTGTAAACCAGAAACTCTTTACTTTAGATGTTATTTACCTCCATGACAAGCCTGGACCTGAGAACTGCCCCCAGGATGTCTATGATGCACTTGTGGACGCCCTTGAGCATGTTACTGAATACAAGGGCTACATTCATGAGAGCGGAACAGGGCTAGTGCGCGTGCTCTTCCGTCACATGTGTATGCTGTTAGCACACCCTCAACAGCGGTGCCAACAAGAGTACCTTGACATACCCAAGCCCCTTACAAAGAAGTCGCCTGCATCAGACTCGATACCTGGTGAAGATAACATTCCTGTCTCCAGCCAATGAGAGTTTGAAAAGTGATTGAGCAATCCTGTGTTAATTCTATATTTTTATTTTGTTTGTGTCAATTTAGGGTTTTCTGAAAGAAGTTGATATAAACCTCGTCTTTCTATATAAATTCTGAATATTTTTCCTTATGAAAAGCCTGGATGGGTTGTTAAATGTTAATTTGATTCTGATTATTGCTCATTTTCTGGGTGGAGCTGGGTTGTTAACTATTTTCCCGTATTGGACTTTCAAAGTTCAAACATGGACTTTATTTTTGGTGAATGTGATACATATAGGATATAAGGTGGCAGGGATTGCACTAACCTCCAATAGGGTACAGTTCTACCAGGCAATATTATGGAAAGCATCTTATGGAGCACGATCTTTTCTCTCGTTGAGATTTAGGCTGGTGGAGCTATTGACACATTAGAAAGGGCAAGTTGGCCACCACCATTGTGTTCCTTTGTGTAAGATGGCCCCTTTTTCTCAGAGAAAAAGAAAAGAAAAGAAAAAAGATGGCCCCTTTGGACACATTATGGTGTTTATGGAAGAAAATAAACCTGCCGAGTTTTGAGGATTGTGAAAGATTGGTATCGAGTGCTAGTAATGGATGCATCAAAACTTTCTTTTAAAAAGTATAAGTTTGCATGCATATTAAAAAAATTTCGTCATATTTGATCAAATGTGAGAAAAAAAGTGGAGAGAAGGAAATAAAAATATCTTTTGCTTAACTTTTGAATAGTGATTTATCAAAAGTGTATATTTAAACAAATATGACGAAATTTTTTTGATATGTGTATAAATTTATATTTAAAAAAAAAAAATTGATGGTACATTTTTTATGAACTACTATTTAAAAATTAAACAAAAAGTACTAAAGAAGAGACTATGGGCCGAACGGGTGAATTAGAGACTTTTACGCCTTTCAATAGAATTTCAACATAAGCACCATAAGAGTAAAATAACATAACCGCACAATATGCAAGCAAATCTTATTTAACTGGTGTAGATGGTCGGGTTGATAATAGAATAACTGTTAATAATATTGGAATTTGATATCTACCAAATAAGCAACGCATATTTTTTTTTTTTGTTTTTTTTTTAAAACAAGCAATTCATATTTAACTCAATAGGATCCTCTTAAGATTTTCAGGGTAACTTAGCGGTGAATTTCCTTACATCTTGATTGTTACTTTTAAAGTCTGAATTGTTTTCATAAATCTTCTTATCTCATCTCATTTCATTTCATTTCAAATTTATTATTATATTTTTTTAAATTTTTATTATAAATAAAATCAACAGTTCAACTTTTCAAATTTCAAAATAAAATTATTATAAAAAATATATATTACAATAATATTTTATTCTTTTTTAATTTTTATCTCATCTCTTTTCATTTAAAAAAATAAACTAGGCTTAAATTAAATGGCATTTTTTTTCTTCTAAATGTTCGTCACTCTCAGATGATCTTTTTAACATTTTCTAAATCCGATGGGATTCAAGATAATTGAAAAAGAGAATCCAGTTATAAGTAACTCTGTTCCTCACTGGTACACTGCCAATCGACATGAAAAGTGGACTAAGTTCTTGTTTGTTTTTTTAAATTTTTTTATCATATTTTATTTTATTTTAAACTCATTATTACATCTTTTTAAATTTTTATATAAAATAAAAAAAGACAACTTAATTTTTTTAAATCTCAATATAATTTTTTCGACTTTAAAAATAAAAATAAAAATAAAAATATATATTATAATAATATTTTATTTTATTTTATTTAAATTTTTATCTCATCTCATCTCTAAAAATAAATCCAGCCTAACTTTTCTAATCGATTGATTAAAACTAATTAATCTTTCAATTTAATATACTTCAATTTGTTTTGACTCTTGATAAAGAAAATACTTCAATTCTCCTGTAGAATTCAATGTGTAAAAATATTTTGGTTTTTCTTCTCATTTATGTTTATTATTATTCCTATGCATTTAGTTAAGTAATGAACCATTCATTTAATCATCAATTCATCTATCTTGTAAATTTTTCTTAATTTCTTCCTATATATTATAAGAGAAGAAACAAAAAACAAATAGTTAAAGAGTTAAACAAAAAAACAAGTAAATAAAAACATCAGCATGCATGCCCATCACCAACCTTTCATCAGTGATCATCATCACCACCATAGGCACGGCAAAAAAGTGAAAGACAACATATTGTCCAAATCTATAAGGAACCAAGATATTATTATCATAAAACCACGGTGTCGTTTTTCTTTATTTTTTGCTTTTGTTTACTGGTTTTTGCTTGCTTTCTGAATACTTAGTAAAGAAATATGCCAAAAATATATGAAAGAATGGGAAAATATATTATTGCAAATCTGTAAAATATAAGGAGAGTTTTGGTACTGACCAATATTATTTGTTACCCAGATGACTAACACAAAAAGAAGGTAAATTGAGTTATAATAAAAAATTAATACTTATAACTAAATATATAATATAAATTATAAACAGAATATGAAGGAGTAGGAAATATAAAGAGTAAGAGTAAAAAGAAACAAATTCAGTATTTTAACGAGGTTCAGCCCTACTGCCTACGTCCTTGCCTCAAGCTACCCATTGAGAATCTCAAATTCAATATTCAATCTCCTTCAGGTGGAGATAGAAACCTATTACACATTTGAACAACACCGCTCCACAGAATCCGTATAGAACACCCTCTACACTTCCAATCACCTCACACTTGGTGATTCAACTATTCCCTATGTAGAACACCTTCTACACACACAAGAGTTATACGTACCCTTTTATAAATACAAAAATTGATAGTGGATAGGTTATCAGAATACACTCCTCAATGAGTGAGATAAAAACAATACAGCGCAACCTATATCTCTCTCAAAATGAACAAGGATTAAGGCACAAAACTTAGAGAAGAGAGAATGAGTTTTTTGAAATAAAGGTGCAAATGCTCTTGTTGTTGTGATTTTTGTAAAACACAAGTGAGCTATTTATAGGCAAACGAGTCCCACTCAATCATCTTTCAAATTCAAAATTTAAATTTTGATGAAATCATTGCATATGTCATACGTTTTGATGAAGTCATTGCATATGTCATGCATTTGATGAAGTCATTACATATGTCATACGTTTTGATGAAGTCATTGCATATGTCATGCATTTGCAATAAATAATTTTCGAAATTAAAACTTTTAATGACATCATGCATATGTCATGCACATAAAAACATAATTTTTGAAATTAAATATTTTAATGATGTTATGCATATGTAAAAAATGTAATTTGATACTTTATGAAAAAAAAAAGATTAGTTTTGAGTCTTAATCCAATTTCGAATTTTATCAAGAGATGTACAAAATTACTCTATGAGCATCATTTGTAGATTCTTCTCTTTCTTGTTTATATTTGATGTGCGCTTGACTCCATTACATAGATAATTTGAACTTGAGACTTGAATTTATTTATTATCATCAAAATCTATACGTAGATACGAGACTTGAAGTCTTGGGTTTTACAATCTCTCCCTTTTTGATGATGACAAATACTTTAGTAGAAATCTGCAACCTGCAGTAATACTTAAACTCCCCCTGAAAATATGCGTTAGTTTTTCAAAAAAAATATAAACATAATTCTAGCATATATAACAGGATAGTATAATACTAGTATAAGACTTCTCTCCATTTTGGCATCATTAAAAATGAACTGCAATTGGTTTCAGTAAGATTTCTTTTCCGTAATAACCAATAACCAAATAAAACGTTGTGTTTAGTAGAAACTATAGAGTGTTGAATAATCAGAGCCACCCGCGTTCGACAAAAGTTGTAAAAGTTGATGCCTAACTCTCGTGTCCGGCAAAACTGCAAAGGCTGGAGGCCTAACTCTGTCAATTCGGTGCGGAAGGAGATTCAAATCCGCTTAATGTTGTTGACCAACGAGATTTTATAAAGATTTGAAAGCTTTCGAGTTGCTATTTAAAAGACCATTTTTACCCATCGAATAATCACAAGAAAAATCTCACATTGACTATTGATCAAGCATCTGTTTATCCAAAACGATAGAATAGCGGAGAAAATTTCTTCTGGTAATCTTCTGGATTTGAACCAAGAACTGTCTTAACCAGTCATTTTATCTCCTGATACTGTCAATACCATGATAGAAGCAGAGATATAATTTCTCTGATAGGACTGATTTTGAGGTTGTTGCAACATCAAGAACTCTCAGTGCTCAATATGCTGCATCTGTTACGACCATGTCTCGGAGATTACTAGCGAAGGCAAATGAGATTGATCGACTTAACAATCTAATATCTGTTCTACATCAAAAACTTGCAAATAAAGGTAGAAAGAATAAGAGGTTTAAGCAAGAAAATAAAAGTTTGACTGAATTAACTCGTGTTCTAAAATTTCGAATAGAGGAATCGAAACGAGTGAGAGTTCAAGCATAAAGTCAACATCAGCAGATAATAGCAGTGTTTCACGAGAAAAATAGGGACAATTGTAATTAATCTCGCTGGCTCAGTTCAGTAACTTTAGACAATATGCATCCGGCATAACTTGTAAGTTTGACTAAGTAAGATTTGAAGAGATGATAGTTTGTCTTGTACTTATTTCCATCTTTATAAAAGCAATGCTTAGCTTTATCTAATTCGCATCAAATCTTCTTTTTATCTCTGTAGTTCATCTTCATTCTCACTCTACAAAATTTCAATGACTCATCAATTTTCTTTCAGTGCTTCTTGTGATCAAGATGTGAGGTATTCTTCACCTCAAACTATTTCTACATCTGTTGTATGTGCCATGAAGCAGCAAGAGACTGATTTGGCTAATAAATCAGATCATGACGCCATTTATGAGCTTGTGGGTCTCGAGACTCGATACTTATCTTCCATTGTTGCTTTTTCCGTTCGATTATAGTCCAAAACTCGCGAAATTGATAAGCTTAGCGAAACGGTCTCTGTACTTTAACGACTTGTTTATGAGTCAAACAAAAAAATAGTAAAGTTAAAGTAACAGAATAAAGATTTAAAATCCTTGCTTGCCTCTTCATGTCGATTGCCTAATCCTTTAGACAAGGATATCATGATGATCAATGAGGAGCAAATGCATTTGAATGATGAGGCTAAACATCTTAAGTTTCTGTAGGTCATTTGAGATAATGGAATAAAAATATTCAACAGATATTCATGGCATGCATCATTCCTATTTCTCTTCTAATCATGCATAATTTATCTTCTGGTAGGGGTTTTATGAAAATGTCAGCCAATTTATCGTGTGTGCTTGTGAATTCTAGTACAATATCACCCTTCTAGACATGATCTCTAAGAAAATGATATCTAATTTCAACATGCTTAGTCCTAGAATGTTGTATTGGGTTCTTTGAAAGATTTATAACACTAGTATTATTACATTTAATAGGAATATGATTGTACATAATTTTAAAATCCTCAAGTTGTTGCTTCATGTAAAGAACTTGAGCACAATAACTATCTGCAGCAACATACTCTGCCTCAGTAGTAGATAATGAAACAGAATTTTACTTTTTACTAAACCATAAAACAAGTGCATGACCTAAGAAATGACATGTTCTATTAGTACTTTTTCGATTAACTTTGCAATCAGCATAATCCACATCTAAATAACTAATAAGACCGAAAGAAGTGTGTTTAGGATACCATAACCCTAGGTCAATGGTACCGGCAAGATATCTAAAAATATGCTTGACTGCAATCAAATGAGATTGCTTTAGAGATGATCGAAAATGTGCACATAAACATACACTGAACATAATATCAAGTCTACTAGCTGTCAAATATAATAAACTACCAATCATACCTCGATATACCTTTGAGTCAACTGGCTTACTGCTTTCATCTTTATCAAGTTTGGTGGTTGGACTCATTGGTGTTCCAATTACCTTCGCACCTTCCATCTCAAACTTTTTGAGTAATTTTTTGATATATTTTGACTGATTAATGAATGTTCCACTTTTTGCTTGCTTGATTTGCAATCCAAGAAAGAAGTTAAGTTCTCCCATCATGCTCATTTCAAATTTTTCCTGTACACTCTTAGCAAAATCTTAATAATATTTTTATTAGTAGCACAAAATATTATATCGTCCACATAAATTTGAACTAGAAGAATATTATCTTGTTCATATTTGATAAAAAGAGTTGTATCGATCTTTCCTCTTGAAAAACCTTTTTCAGTCAAAAAACTACTAAGCCTCTCATACCAAGCTCTAGGAGCTTGTTTGAGTCCATATAAAGCTTTTGTGAGTTTGAAAACATGGTTAGGAGAAATATGATTTTCAAAACTTGGAGGTTGCTCAACATATACCTCTTCATTTATAAAACCATTTAAGAAAGCACTTTTAACATTCATTTGAAAAAGTTTGAAATTTTTATAACATGCATATGCAAGTAACATGCGAATAGCTTCTAATCTTGCGACTAGTGCATATGTCTCATCGTAATCAATTCCTTCCTCTTGGTTGAAACCTTGGGCTACAAGTCGATCTTTGTTTCTAGTGATGATTTCAGACTCATCCTTTTTATTTCTAAAGACCCATTTAGTCCCAATAATAGCATGATTTTTAGGTCCAAGAACAAGTGTCCAAACATCATTTCTTTCAAATTGATTTAACTCTTCTTGCATAACTAGAATCCATGATTCATTAATAAGTGCTTCATTAATATTTTTGGGTTCAGTTTGAGATAGAAAAGCAATATGATTACAAATATTTCTAATAGATGATCGAATACTTACACCTTGTGAAGGTTCTCCTAGAATTTGTTCCACTGGATGATCTTGCACATGTTTCTACTATTTGGTTACATCTTGTACTAAGTCTTGATGATCTATCCTTATGTCTCCATGTTGAACTTCTTCCATTGTATTCTCTTTGTTGAAATTGAGACTATTTGTGCTATTTGTACATTTTGTTTCTTAATCAATAGATTTCTTGGATAGTAGAGGGTTAGATTAATCAAATACTACATACATAGATTCTTGTACAGTCAAAACTCTTTTATTGAATACTCTATAAGCTTTACTATTTGTAAAATACCCAAAAAAGATACCTTCATCAGATTTTGCATCAAACTTTTCTAAATTATCCCTATCATTAAAAGTAAAACATTTGCATCCAAATACATGAAAGTAACCAATGTTGGGCTTCTTTTGATTCCAAAACTCATAAGGGATTTTATCTAATTTAGACCTTAACATAACTCTATTTATAACATAACATGCAATAGTTACCGCTTCAGCCCAAAAATAACTAGGTAAATTATTCTCATTAAACATTGTTCTTGCCATTTCTTGAAGAGATTTATTCTTCATTTCTACTATTCCATTTTGTTGAGGAGTTCGAGGAGTAGAGAAATCATACATAAAACCATTTTCATCACAAAAAGATTCAATATCTTTATTAACAAACTCTTTTTCTCTATCACTTCGGATGTTTGAGATAGTATAACCATTTTCATTTTGAATTCTCTTGCATAACTTAGTAAAGACATTATGTACCTCATCTTTATGAGCGAGAAAGATGACCCAAATATATCTAGAGAAATCATCAACAATAACAAATGCATAATATTTTCCTCTCAGACTTGCAATTCTGTTTAGTCCAAAAAGGTCCATGTGTATTAGTTGCAATGGTCTAGTAGTGGAAATATGTTTCTTGGTTTTGAAAGAAGTTTTTGTTTGTTTACCAAACTGGCATGCATCACAAATTTTGTCTTTAAGAAAGTACGTTTTTGGCAAACCTCTCACAAAATCATTTTTTGAAAGTTTGGAAATAAGTTTTATATTTGCATGACCTAACCTTCTATGCCATAACTAACTATTTTCATGTTGAGCTGATAAACAAATAACATCTTGTGAGACAATTTCTTCAAATGTGATTGTATAAACATTATTATTTCTAAGAGCAATAAAACAAATATTGCAGTTATGATTATTCAAAATAATGTACTTATTCTTTTTGAAAGTAACTGTAAATCTTTTATCACATAATTAATTTATACTCAAAAGATTATGTTTTAGACCTTCAACAAGTAGAACATCTTCAATTATGAGAGAAAACTTATTACCAACTTTACCTATTCCTACAATATTCCCTTTTGAATTGTTTCCAAATGTTATGTGTCCTTCTTCTTTAGCAGTGAGGTCAATGAACTTAGTTTTGTTTCCTGTCATGTGTCTTGAGCATCCGTTGTCTAAAAACCATTTGGTTTTACTTATGAAGGACTTCATGCATACCTACAAAAACAATTAAAATAATTTTTCTTGGTACCCTTATTTTTTGGGTCATTTATTTATTAGTATTAGAAGAAACAAGATTTTTTGGTACTCATGTGGCTCTAATAGTCATTGTATGTTTTCTTCTAATAGGACAAGTATGATAGTTATGACCATTTCTATTGAAAAAATTACAAATAACATATGACATCTTTGAAGATCTTGAATAATTATAATAATATATTTCTTTGACAAATTTATTTTTAGGAAAACAATTTTGAAAATCTGATTTTGATTTAGTAGGTTTATTAAAAAACTTTTATAGGGTTTGAGTTTTTCTTTTGGCATGTATCCCAATCCTACCTTATTAAAAACACATCTTTGACTACCAAGAAGTTTTTCAAAGTTTCTTTTTCCATTAGTAAAGTTTTCAACAATTTTTTTTTAAATCAGCTATTTTCTTTTTCAGTTAATCATTTTCATCTTTTGAAACTTTATTTTTTTTTCTTAAAACATCAATTTCATTTGTTAAAGAAGAATTTTTCTTTTTCAACGCGGTATACTTGATACTTAAATTTTCAAATTTCTTATATATCTCTTCCAAAACATTTTGTAATTCTTCATAAAAAGAATTTTCAATATTTTCAAGTTTTGTTACCTCAAGATCATCTCCATAAGATAAAGATTTGCAGATTTTTCATTGCTTGTATCGCTGTCTGAACTACTTGGATCATCATCTCATTTAGCTTTCATTGCTTTCTTGCCTTTGTATCGATCTTTCTTTAGCAGGGGACAATTTGCCTTGATATGTCCTGACTTTTTGCATTTATAACAAGTTAAAGAATCGTTTTTATCTGTATCTTTGTTGAAAATTTTTTTGAAAGATTTCCTTGAAGGAAGTTTATTTTTCTTTAAGAATCTTTGAAATCTTCTTGTGATCATTGCAATTTCATCATCTTTGTTATCACTTTCCTCGTCTTCATCACTTTCACTTTCATGAGGAACAGTTTTGAGTGCCAAACCCTTCTTTTGCTTTCCTTTTTTATTCTCTTCTTTTCAATGTGTACTCATGGGTAATAAGTGATCCGATAAGTTCATTTACTTCGAGTTTTGTGAGATATTTAACTTCAAGAATCACCGTCACTTTTGATTCCCAACGTTTTGGCAGAGAGTTGAGAATTTTTTTTATTATCTCCAAGCTAGAATAAAGTTTTCCAAGAGCTGTTAAGCTATTTATAATGTTAGTAAAACAAGTATACATAGAGGAAATAGATTCATCATCATTCATTTTAAACATTTCATATTCATGCATAAAAATATAAATTTTTGATTTTTTGACTTGCGAATTCCTTCATAAGTTACTTCCAAATTATCCCAAATTTTCTTTGCTGTCCTGCAAGTCATTATTCTGTTAAATTCATTACCATTTAGAGCATTATACAGATAATTCATAGTCATTACATTTACTGTATAAAATCTATCGTCTTCACGATCAAATTCTTCTTCTTCCTTGTTGACTTTTACTCCATCAATAATTTTTGTTGGAATATAAGGCCTATTTACAATAAATTTCCAGATTTCTCGACCTTGAGACTGAAAAAATATTCTCATTTTAGTTTTCCAAAAAGTATAATTATCTCCACAAGATAGCGGAGGCCTACTACTGGATTGATCTTCAGCGAATGTAGCTGCAATGTTAGTCATATGATCTTAACTCAACAGATAATTAATCTTATAATAGAGCCCTTACTCTGATACCAATTGTTGCCCAGATGACTAACACAAGATGGGGGTGAATTGAGTTATATTAAAAAATTAATACTTATAACCAAATATATAATATAAATTATAAATATAATATGAAGCAGCAGGAAATATAAAGAGTAAGGGTAAGAAGAAGCAAACTCAGTATTTTAACGAGGTTCAGCCCTACTACCTACGTCCTCGCCTCAAGCTACCCCTTGAGGATCCCAAATTCAATATTCAATCTCTTTCAGGTGGAGATAGAAACCTATTACACCTTTGAGCAACACTGCTCTAAAGAATCCATGTAAAACACCCTCTACACTTCCAATCACCTCACATTTGGTGATTCAACTATTCCTTGTGTAGAATACCTTCTACACACACAAGCGTTATATGCACCCTCTTACAAATATAAAAACTGATAGTGGGTAGGTTATCAGAATACACTCCTCAATGAGTGAGATAAAAATAATACAGCGCAACTTATATCTCTCTCGAAATGAACAAGGATTAAGGTACAAAACTTAGAGAAGAAAGAATGAGCGTTTTGAAATAAAGATGCAAATGCACTTGTTGTTGTGATTTTTGTAAAACACAAGTGAGCTATTTATAGGTAAATGAGTCTCACTCAATCATCTTTCAAATTCAAAATTCAAATTTTGATGAAGTCATTGCATATGTCATACATTTTGATGAAGTTATTGTATATGTCATGCATTTGATGAAGTCATTGCATATGTCATACGTTTTGATGAAGTCATTGCATATGTTATGCATTTGCAATAAATAATTTTCAAAATTAAAGCTTTTAATGACATCATGCATATGTCATGCACATAAAAAATATAATTTTTGAAATTAAATATTTTAATGATGTCATGCATATGTAAAAAATGTAATTTGATACTTTATGAAAAAAGATTAGTTTTGAGCCTTAATCCAATTTCGAATTTTATCAAGAGATGTACAAAATTACTCTATGAGCATCATTTGTAAACTTGTTCTCTTTCTTATTTATACTTGATGTGCGCTTGACTCCATTGAGTAGATAATTTAAGCTTGAGATTTGAATTTATTTGTTATCATCAAAATCTATACATAGATACAAGACTTGAAGCCTTGGGTTCTACATTGTTCATTTCTCATTCCAACGCTCTATTCTCAAAGTTGAACTCGTCTCTCTCTAAGTAGTCTTGACTCTATAGTCTTTCTCTGACCTTCCACTAATAATTCCATTTACTTGTTATAGAACATGGTCTTGCCTTTACAATTGCAAATGTGTTGTAGTTTCTTATTTATTTATTTATTTGTTTTGTTTTAGTTTTGTTTACTTTGGACTTTTCAGTTTTAAGTGTTAATTTTTGGTACTTTAATCATTAATTAGTGTTGAGTTATGAATGATTATGTAGGATTTAGGAGTATAAAAATGTCTATGTTAATCAATTGGTGCCGGTGGTATGTCTTCAACACTTGCTCTTGTAAAATCAAAAGATCCAGCATGGACCCATGCATGTGTAGTGCGAGGAGGAAGAAATAATACTGAATGTTTGTATTGTCATAAAGTAATTAGATGTGGTAAAATCAATCAGTTGAAGCAACATCTAGCTGGAATTCAAGACAATGTAGAAGCATGTAAAAAGATCTCTGAAGATGTAAAATGACAAATGAAGGAGTTGCTTAATGAAATGAAGAAAAGTAAAGAGAAAAAAAGAAAAATAGGCTCAGAGATTGGAAATCATGTAGACTTAACATCTGATGATATTGATGATAGTATTAAGGGGCAGTCTCAACTTTCAAAAAGGAAGGGGAAGTCCAAAGAATGAACTGGAAAATCAGTAGGGGGAATGAGTAGATTTTTTGCCCCAAGAACAACTCCTGGAGCCCAACCTTCAATTAAGAGTTCTATGTGTTCGAATGAAATGATTATGAAAGCAAAGATGGTTGTAGCACGTTGATGGTATGATGCTAACCTGCCTTTCAATGCAGCTCAATTAAAGTTTTATGAACCAGCTATCGATGCCATAACTGCCATCGGGCCAGGATCCAAGGACCCTTCTGATTCAAATGCCTTTCTTTATATAAGTTGAGAGGAAGTCTGTTAAAGATGACTGTGAATGATGTTCAAGATTATTTGTAACAAATTAAGAAGGTTTGGAATGAAACCAATTGTTCACTAATGACAGATGGTTGGACAAACCAGAAGCAACAATCAATAATCAACTTTCTAGTTTATTGTCCAAAAGGTACAATATTTTTGAAGTCTGTTGATACACCAGTCCTTAGAAAAGATGTTGAAACATTGTTTAATATTTTTGATGATTTTGTTCAAGAAATTGGAACTAAGAATCTTGTGCAGTTTATAATGGACAATGATGGAAGTTATAAAACTGCGAAAAAAAAGTTACAGCAGAAGTATGGCTCTTTTTATTGGTCTTATTGTGCATCTCATTGCATAGATTTGATATTGAAGAGTTTTTTTGATCCAAGGCATTTCCCCTTGTTGATGATACTATAAAAAAGACAAAAAAGATAACAAAGTTCATCTATAACCATAGTTGGGTTTTGGCATTGGTGAGAAAAAACTTCACCAATGGTCATGATTTGTGTCGTCCTGCAGTTACAAGGTTTGCGACAAATTTTTTAAGTACCTAATGCTTACTCTTGTATAAGAAACAATCCAGACAAATGTTTACTTATGATAAATAAATTGCATCAAAGCATTCTAAGAGTAACATAGGGAAGGAGATAACTGAGATTGTTCTAGAAGATAAAAAGTTTTGGACTCAATGTCAATTTATTGTAAAAATTAGTAAGTCTTTGGTTCATATTCTATAACTTGTTGATGGGGATGAGAAGCCTGCGATGAGATACTTGTATAATGCAATGGAAAGAGTCAAAAAGAACATAAAAGCGAGATGCAATAATAAAATTAGTGTATTCAATCCATTCACCAGGATCATTGATGCTAGATGGGATAAACAGCTTTATAGTCTATTACATGCAGCGGGTTGTTTTCTTAAACCAAAATATACTATAACCTTTATTTTAAAAATAAAAATGATGTTATAAGAGGTTTCAATAGCTTTGTTATGAAGATGGAATTTGATCCCGATATTCAAGACCAGATGATTGCAAAACTTGACTTGTATAAGAATGCATATTTTGTGAGTTTGGACATTCTTTAGCAATCCGCCAGCATGATAAAATTAATTCAAGTATTATCATTTATCAATATCATTTGTTAAATAGTATGACTTGTACTTTAAATTTTATCTTATTTTATTTTTACTTGTATTTAATTAATCATTTATAATTGCATTATTGTTATAGTTGCATGGTGGACCCAATTTGGTTGTGAGGTTCCAACACTTCAAAGGTTTGTTGTTCGAGTACTAAGTTAATGTTGTAGTGCAACTGAATGTGAGAGAAACTGGAGCACATTTGATTTTATTCATTTGAAGAAGAGAAATAGATTAGTGCATAAACATTTGAATGATTTAGTATTTGTTCATTATAACTTGAAGCTGCGAGAAACATATTTTTTTTTTAATACTAAAGTTTTTCATTGTTGAAAAATATATAACATTTTTATTTATGTTTGATTTTATTTTGACAGGAGCATAAAAAATGGAAGAGATGCTTTAGATTTAATCAATCTTGAAAATATTGACTTGATGGAAGAATGGGTGGGTGAAGAATCTAAGCTTCTTGACGAAGAAGATTTGGATTGGGCTAGTATTGAGGAGCCATTAGCCACACTTAATAGAAAGACGATGATAATGTTGATGTTGATGTTGATGATAGTGGTGACATTGATGAAAATATTTTGATGAACATGTCGAATCTTGATCTTTATTATCTTTTTGATGATGATGAGTGATTTTATTTTAATGGTTAGATTAAGAATTTATTTAGTTTTATGTTTGTTGTAACTTTTTTTTTATATGATGTTTGTTGTAACTTAAAACTTAAGACTTTTATTGAGAAGTATTGAGTTTATGACTTATTTTGTTGTTATTTTGAAATACAGTTAATACTTGTATATATATAATTTATCCAGGTGTAAATTATTCTAAAACGGTATACGAAACGATACCAATATTGAAATAGTATTGGTACTGAAATATTATTCTGAAATAGTATACAAAACGATATCAATATTGAAATATTTTGTATTAATATTATGACCGATACGAATTCCGTTACATTATTGAAAACATTCTTTTCAAATCAAAATAGATATTGATTATTCAGTAATATATGTAGATACGTATTTTGTTGAAAATGATTGAGATGTTAATCATTTATTGATCAGACAGCTGCAATGTGGGGCCAAGTAATTTATTAGTTGAAGTGTTGTTTTTTAAGAATTGGCCTGTTATCAACAGTTAATATTTTGTCAAAAAAATGATTTGTGTTATATAATAGGTGGATGACCATCAACTACCACACATGGTTTATTGTAAACTTAACCATTCAAAAATGTAAATTTAGTTGTTGTGCATGTGAGAGTTTGTTGTACTTGTCACTTGGTTGTTGAGTATATGAATTGATTAGCACAACAGACCACTATATAAGTTGCCTATAAAAAAGGTCTTGAGGATCATTTGTAAGAGATGCGAAAAGAAGTGAAGTGAATGATATTGAGCTCTTGAAGAACAAAATATTTTGCAATCTCTCAATTTTCCTTCTTCTCTTTTACAATATTTCAGTCATTTGCTATTTTTTTTTAGTTTCATAACACGTTATCAGCATGAAACTCTACTGATATTTAGTGATCTTCTACTTCAAGTAAGTTTTTTCATATATTATTTGCAGTCCTTGAGATGAATATAAAATGTAATATTGCTGAATATTACTTGATAAAATTTTTCTTTTATTCTGATGATTATGTGAATATAATTCTTAGATCCACATATTTATTTTTGTGATTCATATATATATAGAAAATGTCAAATCTTATAAAATTGAGATTTATTACTATTGATATTTTTGGAAACAAAGTTATTTATCCTAAATCCTTGATGAGATTCATTTGGATATGATGAATTTGGGAGATACAATCAAAGAAGAAAACCACATGTCCCTGCAAGACCGTGCTATGTATCTCATGGTGAAAAATCCTCTTACTGTGTGAAATGAATTAAGGGAGAGATATAAGCACCAAAAGATGTAATCTTTCCAAAAGTTTATTATGAATTATTGCACTTAAAGTGACAAGATTTTAAGTAGTGAATATAACTCTGCACTCTTTAAAATCAGCTCAATATTAAAATTATGCAGTGAGAATGTCACTGATAATGATATTTTAGAAGAAGACATATATTATTTTTCATATCTTGAATGTGCTTCTGCAGCAGCAATATCAAGAGCGAAAGTTCAACAAATATTCTGAACTTTTATTTTGTCTTATAGTGATTGAGCTAAATAATGAGTTTTTGTTAATAATCAGTTACGTCCTATTAATGATATTGGACTTACTCAATTCTCAGAATTGAACGGTACATCCTTTTAAGGGAACCAATGACGTAGACGTGGTAGAAAAATTATAGAAGTGTTGGTTTCAGAAATGACAACACTAAATATGATAATAATATACCGTATCACCAGAAGTGATCCAATTCGAAAAAGGGTAAAGACCCTCAGAATAATTTTTCATAGAAAGATGAAGATATTTGTCATAGATGTGGTATGACTGAATATTGATCACGTACCTGTTGTACGACCAAACACTTGATTCACTTATACTAAACTTTTATATATAAGCTTATTAATGTTTCATCATGTTTTGAAATAATAAAAAGTCGGTGCCTGAAGTACGATAAGAAATTATTTGGGATAATAAAACCTTGTCTAAATTTGATCATCTTACACACCAGAAGTTCAGAGGATTACCTATTTGCAAAGTGTTGCAAATCAATTACTAGATGTACTTACTGACATTAAAGGTGTTGTAAAAACTGATGTTAATACTTAAGCAAGAATTGAAGTTCTCGAAGGACAAGTTGTTAAAACAGCAATAGATGAGTTTAAGACACACTTGAAGTATTGAAGACCTATTAGTGTTCTTAAAAAACAAAAGGAAAATAAAACGGTGCTCTTGAAGAGACCGTACCTACAAAATAAGATCTATCTAGACTTTCTGTATAAAATACAAACCTCCTGAAGAGGTAACTCGTGAAGAGTATAACTCCTGAAGAGTACAAACCTCCAGAAGAGGTAACTCCTGAAGAGGTATTTCATAAAATGTTTCTCCCTAAATAGAAACAGGTACTTGAAAATAATGAGATTTCAATACATTTTATGAATACTGGAGAAATTTTGAATAGAAATAAAATTGTTGTCGATAACATATTTTCATATAAAATGACCATTGACATTACCATAAGTAATGAAGAAAGTGAGCCAAAAACCGTCGAAAAATGTTGACGTAGAAATGATTGGCTAAAATGGAAAGCAGCTATTAAAGCTGATTTAAACTCGCTAGCAAAGCGAGAAGTATTTGGACCTGTTGTCCAAACACTAAAGGGTGTAATGTCTGTTGGATATAAGTGTGTATTTGTATGTAAACGTAATGAGAAAAATGAAATTGTGTGGTACAAAGCACGATTTGTTGCACAAAATTTCCTGCAGAAACCCGAGATTGATTATGAAGAAACATATTCTCCCGTTATTGATGTAATCACATTCAGATTTTTGATTAGTCTGGTTGTTACAAAAGGATTAGAGATGCGATTGATGGATATGGTCACTGTATATTTATATAGATCCTTAGATCATGACATATATATGAGAATCCCTGAAAGATATAAAATGCTTGAAGCATATAAAAGTACATCTAGAAGTATGTACTCTATCAAATTTCAAAGATCTTTATATGGGTTAAAGTAATCCGGACGCATGTAGTATAATCGCCTAAGCGAATATCTATTGAAAGAACGATTTGCGAATAATCCTATATGCTCATGTATTTTTATTAAGAAATCAAAATCCGGATTTGCCATTATTGTGGTATATGTTAATGATTTAAATATTGTGGGAACTACTGAAGAGATCTCAAGAACTGTTACATATTTAAATTATGCATTTGAAAATGAAAGATCTTATTATTCAAATGTTAGATGAGTTACAGAAATTTGAGACTTCTAACCTCATCCCTCAAATGTATTTGTTCTTCATAAAACAACATATCATCCTTATCTAAAGGATTAGGCAATCGAAATGAAAAGGCAAGCAATGGTTTTAAATCCTTATTCTTTTGCTTTAAGTCTGCTATTTTCTGTCAAATTCTTGAACGAGTCATTGAAATATGAAAACTTTCTCGTTAAACTCCACAATCTCACGATTTTTGGATTGTAACCAGTTGGAAAATCCAACAATAGAGGAAAAGTTTCGAGTACCGAGAGTCACCGGCTCATAAACGGCTTCATGATTTGACCTATTAGCCAAATCATTTGCTTACTGCAACATGACATCCACGAAAGATACATGAACAACTTGTAACTGAGGGGAAGGATACCTCATATGTTGATCGTGAGAAATATTGAAAGGAAACTGATGAGCCATTGAAAATTTGTAGACTAAGAATGCAAACACAAATGAATTATAGATATGAGAAGAAGATTTGATGCGAACTAAATGAAACTAAAGATGGTTCTTATAGAGATGGAAATAAGAACAAGACAAACCATCATCTCTTCAAATCTCACTTAGTTAAGATTACAAGATATGCTGGATGCATAATTTCAAAAGCCAGCGAGATTAATTGTAACTATCCCTATTTCCTTGTAAACGCTGAATTTCTATCGTTAGCTGTTGTTGTTGACTTTGTATTTGAGCTCTCTCTCGTTCCAGTTCTTCTACTTGTATTTTCAAGTCATGAGAATAACAGTCTACAAATTTCTTTAACTCATTGTTTTTTTGTCTTAAATTTTTATTTTTTCTATCTTTAGTTGCAAGCGTTTGATGCAACTCAAATATTTAATTTTTAAGATGATCAACCTCACTCATTCTCGCTAGTAGCCTCTGAGATATGGTTGTAAGAGAGGCAACATATTGAATACTGAGGTTTCTTGATACTGCAACAATTTCAGGATCAGTTTTAATAGAAAGATATATCTCTACTTCTATCATGATGTTTACAGCCCCAGAATAAAAGATGAGTGGTTGAAGTATAAAAGATTCATGGTTCAAATTTGAGACATTAATAAAAGAATTTCTATAAGACATAATATCGTTTTGGATGAACAACAACTGGATCTATGAAGAATATGAGATTTTTTTGTTTGTCAGAGTAAACTAATAGTAAAATGGTTATATTTAAATAGCAACTCGAATCCTTCAAATCTCTTCAAGATCTCATTTGTTAACAATATAAAGCGGATTAGAATTTTCGCCAAACCGATAAAATTAGACTTCAAGCTTTTACAACTTTTATTACACATGGATGGTTTCCAATACTCTTTTCGCCGTACATAAACAAATTCTCCCTAATAATGCCGAATGAGGGGGAGAAAATTTTAGATGAGAATATTATCATGTTCTCTCTAATACATTATTTAGATGAAAATTATATTTGAATTCTTAACTGTGTTATATATGCTGAAATCATGTTTTCTTATTACTTGAAATACTAACGCATATTATCAAGGGGAGTTTAAGTATTACTAGAAGTCTCAGATTTCTACTAAGTCTTTCAACTAAACATTATCTTCCACATCTTCAAATCACTTAGAGATCATTGCAATTCATAAAACAAGTTTAGAGGATATTTGACTGAGATTAATGATTCTACATATTCAAGAAAAGTGTGATCTTCTTGTGATCAATGATAGTCCAACAATTTTATCAGAAGATAATTATGCTTGCATCACTCAAATCAGAAGAGGATATATCAAAGATACGATCAAGTGATAATCTGACAGATTTATTCACAAAGGCATTACTAACTGCGACATTCAAGAAAATTTTACAGAACATTGGAATGCGAAGACTCAAATATCTATCATTATGCACTTTTCATGAGAAGTAAATGTCCTGAAAACTTGTGTTGATTGTATTTTTTTTTTTTTCGCTGAGGTTTTATCCCACTGAATTTTCCTTTACAAGGTTTTAATGAGACAATCTTAAAACATTTGGAGGTACACAAGAATACTGTATTCTTTTTCCTTCGCTATTGGTTTTTATTCCCACTGGATTTTTCCTTGGTAAAGTTTTAACGAGACAGATTCTTTATAGATAGTCATCCAAGGGGCAGTGTTGTATAATATGTGGATGACCATCAATTACCACACATGGTTTGTTGTAAACTTAACCATTCAAAAATGTGAATTGATTGTTGTGCATGTGAGAGTTTGTTGTACTTGCCATTTAGTTGTTGAGCATGTGAATTGATTAGCACAACAAATTATCATGTAAGTTGCCTATAAAAGAGGTCTTGAGGATTATTTGTAAGAAATGAGAAAAGAAGTGAAGTGAATAATATTAAGCTCGTGAAAAACAAAATATTTTACAATCTCTCAATCTTCCTTCTTGTCTTTTACAATATTTTAGTCATTTGTTATTTTTCTTTAGTTTCATAACAATTTGTTAATTTTCTTTTATTTATTTATTAATTATTTGATGTCACTTCAGAAAAATATGACAATAAAAAGAACGACACTTAAAAGATATAGAATATCTTTGAAAAATTAAACAAAAGTTACCAAGAAAACTTGAGAAAGTCAACTAAGACAAATTATCTGATCACCAAATCTGTTAATTGATAATCCATTTGATGAGGCTTAGCCCCTCAAAGTGATCCGCCGGCATGATGTATCCATATATAATAATGAGGGATGAATTACACTATAACTTTTGAATACAAAATTTTAACCTCCAATTTAAATGGATGGTGTTTACAGCATCATTAAAACAATTTGAAAAATTCTTCAGTAATTTTATAAAAGTAAATTCATATAGTTTAATTTGGTATATTAAATTATAAATTATAAAATTATTTTTTTTATAAAATAAATTTAATAAATTTTATAAAATTACATCAGTTTATTTTTATAAAATATATTTA
Source organism: Platycarya longipes (assembly GCA_036559045.1). Classification (NCBI taxonomy): domain Eukaryota; kingdom Viridiplantae; phylum Streptophyta; class Magnoliopsida; order Fagales; family Juglandaceae; genus Platycarya; species Platycarya longipes. The sequence goes on from CM071802.1 coordinate 37,747,199, forward strand.
TAATTATAATATTTAAAAAATTACCATAAATAATAGTGGGAAACGAGGAGTCTTCTAGAAAAGAGTAAAAAATAGAGTTAGTGGCTCCTATGTTTAGACCTCAAGTGAGAGGGATATGAAAACTATTCTCTATGATTATATACCTAAAAATATGCTAAGCTGTCCCTTTATAGAAAATAATGTATGTGGTCAGCAAGACTTGTTCTTTATTCTTCATAAGTAATTAATTATTTTTGTCACAGAATAATAAATTATTAGTTAAACAAATTGTTTTCATTAGAGAATCTATGTTAATAGTATTTTTAGGGGACCTTTTGTTCTATTAGGGACTCAGATAATAATTATAAGGCCTCGTTTGTTATTACAACTATTTTTATCTCATCTTATTATTATAATTTTTTTATATTTTCATACAAAATAAAATAAATAATTTAATTTTTTTTAATTTTAAAATAAAAATAATATTAAAAAAATTTATTTTAATAAAATTTTATTCAACTTTTAACTTTTATCTTAACTCATCTTCTCTGTAAAAACAATCGAGGCGTTAGTTTATACGTTATTGTACCTTCCAGCCGGCCCTTGTTTTCTGCTCTGAGGATGGATTAAAAATTTCAGGTTGACATGTGATTAGAATGTATCTGAAAAGAACCAGCATATAAAAACATATAAATTATATATTCCCCTTCAAGTGAAAGTTGGCCAAATAATTTCAAAAAAAAAAAAAAAGTGAATTAAGAAACTAAACCAAAAGCATGCTTTCAGACCTCTGGCAGCCACTTCTACAGTTCAACTCTTTGGGGTCCTTAAATTCGAGATTGAGGAAACTGGAGATCATTGATTCTTGAACCGTAAAGTAAGTGGAAAACCGAATAAAATAATTTTCATCTGTAATGGGAATCTGCTCATCAGTTGCGTCCCTGAGTATTCATGATGCTGAGAATGGCCGTGAAAATGCAATATTCATTCAAGGAAATAATGTTTCTAATGGTCTTGGTTCTCTTTACTCTAAGCAAGGTAGCAAAGGACTAAACCAAGATGCAGCTATTCTTTACCAGGTTTGTCAATGGTTTCTCATCTATGGTCCTTGTTTTTAAGATTGAGTTGGATTTTCATTCCTTTGAGAAAGAGTTTACTTCTATAGTTTGTTTCTCTCACATGAATTGGCTTTAGAGATTTCATTTTTCATTCTCTTTTGCAAAATCAAACAAATAGGAAATAAAGTTTGAACAAATGTGTACTAATGTTATTTGGATCCTTCAATCGAAATAGTTCTGTTTTCTTTTCTCATACTTTGCTTGTTTGTTTTAAAAAATTTCTTATCTCATCTCATTTAATTATTATAATTTTTTCAAAATTTTAACACAAAATAATATAAACAATTCAAAATTTTAAATTCTCAAAACAAAATTAATATTATCAAAATATATTATATTAATATTTTATTCATTTTTTTAGTTTTTATTTCAATTCATCTTATCTTATTTTATTTGCAAAAACAAATGAGGCTAGGGATATGGAGTGAAAGATGGAGCTCTGTGTGGTGTTTTTGATGGGCATGGGAAGAATGGTCAAGTGGTGAGTGAGCTTGTATGTAACCAGCTGCCTTCACTCTTACTTGGCCAAAAAAATGCTCTCTCAAAGGTTAATTTTTATATGTGGGAAGAGGCTTGTATCAATGCCTTCAAGTTGATGGACAAGGTTATAGAGCGTCAACAGATTTTGGACTGCTCTTGTAGTGGTACCACTGCTGTTGTTGCCATAAGACAGGTAAAAGAGACTTTTAAGTACATATGAATAAGTTATTTTGGGTTTGTTTTTGTATTTAAATTGATTTGGTCTTTATTTTTCCATGTTTTTCTTTTGGATGATTGAAAATTTAAGCAGGGCCAAGATCTTGTTATAGCAAACCTTGGGGACTCAAGGGCTGTTTTAGGGACACTTACCAATAATGGGGTTCAGGCAGTTCAGCTAACCAAAGACTTAAAGCCAGGCTTGCCTTGTAAGACCTTATTTCCCTTATGTTGGTACCTGTCATTTTCATCAGCCTTGCTGTTACTGAATTCTCTTATTTCAAATGGATTTCCACATTTATATCTCGTTCAGTTCAGTCTAATTTTAAATCAAATCTAATATCCAAACATTCAATTTTTAAATTAATAAACTCATCTCAACTCAAAACTTCTTGACATGTGAGATGTATAAACTTTTTTAATTCAATATTTCTTTATAGAAGAATCTACAACTTTTTTTTAACTTTAAATACATCTAAACTTATTTTAATATTTAAATACATATAAACTCATCTTAGGTGGGTTGTATAAAACTTACTCTATTATCTTAACTCATTACTATTTATAAAAAGTTCAACTTATTTCAACCCAGTTCAACTTATTTCAACCCAGTTCAACATCCAAACGAGACTTAATGGATGGCCAATTTCCATTTTGATATAGCTGAAGCGGAAAGAATAAGGAACTGCAATGGCCGGGTGGCTGCACTAAACCATGAACCGCACATTCAACGGGTATGGCTGCCCCATGATGACATTCCCGGCCTCGCCATGTCACGAGCTTTTGGAGACTTCATGCTCAAAGACCATGGCATCATTGCCATCCCGGATATCATGTATCGCCGCCTAACTTCCGATGACCAATTCATCATTCTTGCGACTGATGGGGTAATTAAAGGCCATATATATGAATGAAATGTTGCTGTTTACATATTCAAGTGTTCATTCTGCTTTCATTTTAGGGAAATTCTATTTGCAGCCCCACTTGGGACTGCATGTGCAGACCCTTTATTAAACGAGGAAAAAAAATATTATTTTAATAAAGATATTATCATAATTATTTTAAAATATTTCAAAGACAAATTTACCTTAATTTGCATGAGCAGTCTCCAAATAGAAATTTCATATAACATTACTCTTTATTTTTTATATCTGGGATCAAGAAATTCAGGAATAACATCTGAAAAAAGGGATATGATTCATGAAAAATGTAGGTTTGGGATGTTCTGAGTAATGATCAAGTTGCATCCATTGTGTGGGAAGCAGAGAGTGAAGAAGCAGGAGCAAGACTGGTGGTGGAGGCAGCTACCACTGCGTGGAAAAAAAAGTCACCTACTGCAAAAGTAGATGACTGCAGTGTGGTTTGCCTCTTTTTGCAGCAAAAGAAACATCATGTTGTGGCAGTGGACACTTGAGCTATAAACCTTTTCTTGATGAAATTTAGAGTTATTTATGTTTGACACTAAAGTATTTTTTTTTAAGATTTGGGAGCCACAAATCCATGTAATCACTGGTTAAACAGCAAGTCCAGTGGAAATTATATACCCATAACCACTGCTTTCGACAATGTAACTATTAACTTTATCATATTGTTAAGAGGGAAATGCTTATTGCCTAGTTTTTTTTTTCGTTTTTTAATTAATGATTAACGAAGTATTTTAAAATGAGTTTATGATTTTTTTTAAAAGCTTTCTTAAATGATTTAAGCTTAAAAAAAAACACTTCTTAGGATACGATGTCCCTAGTAGCTCGCAGACTCATAATTGCGTAAGAGCATTAATATCGGGCTCATCAAATTTTTTTTTTTAAATTTGATGAAAAGTATAAATTTGTTAGAAAGACAATACCTAAAAAATCTTACATTGGACTTATAAAAAAAATTTCATCATATTTAATAGAAAATAGAAAAAAAAATATATATATAAATATTTTTAGTTTAATTTTTTAATAATAATCCTTTATTATTAGTGCTCTAACACCATTAAATACACTAAATTTGTTTTTGGGTGGCTCTACAGTTACCGTTCCAAGCTACTGACGGGAGCCACGGTTAATCGTAATGTGATGTACTTTTTTATCTTTTTCTTACATGTAATTTTTAACCCTTTAAGTATTTTTTTAAAAACATAAAAAAGATATTCAATAATATTAAAATCATTTCGCATATTACTAAGTACACAAAACTAAAAAATAAAATATTCCAACGATAACTCCGAACAATAAAAATGAATGGTAAGAATAACATTTTTCTTTATTTTTTTTTACAAAAATACTTGCCAAATATTAGTACTTCATATATATTTGTCACGATATTTATTTTAGTCACCATATTATTGAGAACTGACAATCTTTGTTACCACCTAAAAGTCAGTATGAACTCAATGAATTAAGAGTTTCGATATAAGATTGTTGTGAAAAATATAATTTATAATTTAGAACTTAAATAATAAATCTTATTATTAAATAATTATTTATTATTTGATAACTATGTATTTAAAGTGTTTTAAAAAATCACATTTTTAGAAATAACTTAAAAAATGATTTTTGATGTAAAAAGGATGATTATTTAATTTTTGTTATAAAATTAAAAATGAAACTCTAATTGCAAGAGAAAATATTTAGAACTCTTATTATTTAAGAATTGAATTTTCTCTCTTATTTTCTTACTTTCTTTCTCTCCTATTTTTTTTTTTTTTTTCCGTTCTTCTTACAAACTGATCTGATAATCCCCCATATATATATATAGGGAAAATCAGTGCTAGATGATAATAATGCAGAGGGGGGGACAGACTATCGTGAAATGCGGAGAGATGCGGCGTACATAATTTGATTGAATAAAGGGGTGGTCATTCACCGCTCATTTTCTTTGACTTTCATAATGCTCCCTCTTGAATGATCATTCATAAAAAATCTGCCTCGTTAAAACCTTGTCAAGGAAAAATCCAGTGGGAAGAAAAACTAATGGCGAAGAAAAAAGAGTACATTATTCTTATGTACCACCAAGTGCTTTGGGATTGCCTCATTAAAACCTTGCAAAGGAAAACCCAATGGAACAAAACCTTAACGAAGGAAAAAGAGTACAATCAGTACAAGTTTTCAAGATATTTACTCCCTTTGAAAAGTGCATGACGATAGATCTTTAAGTCTTTGCATTCCAATGTTCTGCACAATTTTCTTGAATGTTGTATTTAGTAATGCATTCGTATAAAATTGTTGGATTATCATTGATCATAGGAAGACCACACTTTTCTTGGATATGTTGAATCACTGATCTCAACCAAATACACTCTCAACTTGCTTAATGAGTTTTAATGATCTCTGAGTGATTTGAAGATGTGGTAGATAGTGTTTGCTTGATAGACTTAATATAAATTTGAGATCTACAGTAATACTTAAACTCCCACTGAGAATATGCGTTAGTTTTTCAAGTAATAAACAAACATGATTTCAAAATATATAACAATGCTAAGAATTCAAATATGATTTCTAAAATAATGTATTAGAGAGAACATGTTAATATTTTCATTTAAAATTTCTCTCCCTTTCGGCGTTATTAGGGAGAATATGTTTATGCACAACGAAAAGAGTATTGGAAATCACTCATGTTTGACAAAAGTTGCAAAAACTTGAGGTATAATTCTATCGGTTTGGCAAAAATCCAAATCGCTTGATATTGTTGACAAATGAGATCTTTGCGTAGATTTGAAAGCTTTGGGTTGTAGTTTAAAGATGATCATTTTCACTTATCGGATACTCACGCAAGATATCATATTTCTTATTGATCTATTTGTTATTTATCCATAACGATTCTAGGGCTGTGAGAAGTTCTTTGGTTAATGTTCCAGATTTGAACCAAGAGTCTTTTACACCTCAACCACTCATCTTTACTCCTGAGGCTGTCAATACCATAATAGGAGCAGAGATACATCTTTCTGGTAAAATTGATCATGAAATTGTTGTAGCATCAAGAATCCTCAGTGCTCAATATGCTGTCTATATTACAACTATGTCTTAGAGGCTACTGACGAAAGCGAGTGAGGTTGATCATCTTAATAAACAAATATCTGAAATTGTATCAAAAGCTTGCAACTAAAGATAAGAAGAATAAAAGTTAAGACAAGAAAACAAAGAGCTAAAGAAATTTGCAGACTAGTATTCTCGTGACCTGAAACCACGAATAGAAGAGCTGGAATGAGAGAGAACTTAAATACAAAGTCAACAATAGCAGCTGACAGCAGAGGTTCAGCGTTAACAAGAAAATATAGGGATAACTATAATTAATCTCGCTAGCTTTTGAAAATATGCATCTAGTATATCTTGTAATCTTGATTAAGTGAGATTTGAAGAGATGATGTTTTGTCTTGTTCTTATTTTCATCTTTATAAGAGCAAGTTCTAGTTTTATCTAATTCGCATCAAATCTTCTTCTCATTTCTGTAATTCATCTACATTTTCATTCTACAAAGTTTCAATGGCTCATCGGTTTTTTTCAATATTCTTCATGATCAATATATGAGGTATTTTTCACCCTAGTTACAAGTTGTTCCTGCATCTTTCGTGGGTGTCATGTTGCAGCAAGCGAATGATCTGGCTAATAAGTCAAATCGTGAAGCTGTTTATGAGCTGGTGACCCTTGGAACTCGATACTCCTCCTCTATTATCAAATTTTCCGACCGGTTACAATTCAAAAATTGTGAGATTGAGGAGTTTAACGAGAAGGTTTCTATAATTCAACGACTCGTTCAAGAGTCTAACAACAAAGTTATAGAATTATAGCAACAAAATAAGGATTTAAAATCATTGCTTGCCTCTTCATTTTGATTGTCTAATCCTTTATATAAGGATGACATATTGCTTTATGAAGAACAAATGCATTTGAGAGATGAGGTTAGAAGTCTCAAATTTTTGTAACTCATCTAGCATTTGAATAATAAGATATTTCATTTTCAAATCCATAACAGTTCTTGTGATCTCTTCAGGAGTTCTAACAAGATAAATCATTAACGTAAACTGCAATAATAGAAAATCTGGGTTCTGATAAAAACACATGGGCATATAGGATTATTTTTAAATCTTTCTTTCAACAGATACTCATTGAGTCAATTATACTACATGCGTCCAGATTGCTTTAATCCATATAAAGATTTTTGAAGTTTTATAAAGTACATACTCCTAGATGTACTTGGATTAGATGCTTCAAGTATTGTATATCCTTATGTATGTTATGATCTAATAATCTTTATAAATATGCAGTGACCATATCCACCGACCGTATATCTAATCCTTTTGTAATAATCAAGCTGATTAAAAATCTGAATGTGGTTACATTCATAACGAGGAAATATGTTTTCTCATAACTAATATTGGGTTTTTGCAGGAAATCTTGTGCGACAAAGTGTGCTTTGTACCGCATAATTTCATTTTTCTCATTACGCTTTCGTATAAATACCTACTTATATCCAACAGGCATTACACCCTTTGGTGTTTGGACAACAGGTCCAAATACATCTCGCTTCATTAGCTAGTTTAACTCAGCTTCAATAGCTGCTTTCCATTTTGACCAATTATTTCTACGGCGACATTCTTTGACTCACTTTCTTCATTACTTCTAGTAATGTCAAGGACCATCTTATATTAAAATATGTTGTCGACAACAATTTTATTTCTATCCATAATTTCTCCAGTATTGAGATCTCATTATTTTCAGGTACCTATTCCTCTTTAGAGAAATAATATTTCATGAAACACCTATTCAGGAGGTACTCTTCAGGAGTTTCCTCTTCAGAATGTTTCTCTTCAGGAGGTTTGTACTTTTCAGGAATTTCCTCTTCATGAGGTTTTGTACTCTTCAAGAGTTCCTCTTCAGAAGGTTTGTACTCTTTAAGAGTTTTCTTTTCATGAGATTTGAACTCTTTAAGAGTTTCCTATTAAGGAGGTTCCTCTTTAGGAGGTTTGTATTTTATACAGAAAGTTTGGACAGATTTTGTACGTACGGTCTCTTTAGGAGCATCGATTTCTTTTCTCTTTTATACCAATAGGTTTTCAACACTTCAGGTGTGTCTTAGACTCATCTATTGTTGTTTTAACAACTTGTCATTCAGGGACTTCGATTCTTGCTTAAGCATTAACAGTAGTAACATATACTTTTACAACACCTTTAGTGTCAGTAAATACATCCGGTAATTGATTTGCAATACTTTGCAAATAGACAACCTTCTAAACTTCTTGTTTACATTTATTTGTAAGATGATTAAATTGAGACAGAACTTTATTATTCCAAATAATTTATTGTCGTGCTTCATGCATCGACTTTTTATTATTTCAAAACGTGATAAAATATTAATAAGCTTAAAACTTAGTATAAATGAATCAAGTGTTTGGCTGTACAACAGATATGTGGCCAATGTTCAGTCATACCACATCTATGACAAACATCTTCTGTAATACCCGAGTCTTACTATGTGGACTTTTATATTATTTTAGTATTTTCTTCAAATAAAATATTCTTTTATGGATTTTATAATAAATAGTTTATTATTTTAATCATGTTATGTGTGGTTGTATTTTTATAATAAGGTTTTACTAAATAAATCAAAGGGGATTATATATAGTCTTGTTTAAATTATCTCTTTATCCTAAACCTTCCAACTTTGTTTATTTAAAAGGTGGCCCAACAACCCCTTATCATTGGATTGGTAAGTGAGAAAAATATTTCATTTGAGATGATCTCCACCCTTGATTCTACTTTATGGGAATGAAGGAAGTCCTATTTACAAAAATTCCATCCATTTTCCCTCTTCACCTACACGACTAAAATACAAGGGAAGACCCAAAAATACTCTAACTTCCCATTACTTTCTCTCTCTCACGTTGGCTACACAAAAGGCAAAAGAAGACTTGGTTTCTTCAACCCCATAGCCGGCTTCTCACCTCCATTGTTCTCTTCCTTTCTCATTTATTCTTTAAGCAAACAAGAGTTCACTTCCATTTCTCTAGTCATGCGAAAATCTTAAACAAAGGAGCTCAATTTCATCCATTAAGCACACGAGTTCACTACTCTTGGAAACCCATTTCGAGATTTCACTCTAAACCTTGAAAAACAAGCTTGAATCATGGTCTAAATGGGTTATATTTGAAGGTAATGAATTATAGAATTCATTTCTATCTCCATTGTTATGGGTTTCAGTTTTTAATATTTTTCTTACTTGTACATTTCGATTCTTGACTTAATTAAACAGTGGGTTGTTGTGTTCGACCCATTTTCGGTTTCAACCTTCCATTGTGTCTTTTCATCTCTTTTTGGAAGCTTTGAAACTTGAGGTAAGAATCCTAAAATTTTCTTTTCGGTTTGTGTTGGCTTTCGGGAGTAAAAATAGGCGCTTTGGCTTGAGTTTCAGTGTTTTATAATTATTATAGGCTCTAGATCCGAATGCTTAGTTTTTACTATCTTAAAATATGTTCAAATGGTCATTTTATTACACTATAAATGAGATTTCGAAAATATATGCCATAAGTTTTATGGGTTAGTTTTGGATGTCTTTAACATAGTGTTTTAAATATTTGTGAATTGAAAGTATATTATTTTATAAAGGATTTAGTGTGTGGCCATTTTTACGAATTAAAAGTGCCATTTGATGCTTTGTTCTTCACTTCTAATTTTATAGTATATTTTTAATGCGTTATGCGAGACCTCGGGCTGCTAATAATTAATTAAGTGTGGTTGCATAATATACTATGTTCTTTATATCTAGTTAAGTTAGGATATGCTATCTATATTATTTATTATATTGTTTGGGTGACTTATTTAGTCTATAATTGCTAGACTTAGGTTATTAACGCGTATGTTATTTATTGTTATAAGACCATTATTGCCAATAGAAGCTTGAAAGCCTAAAATTAAGTAGTATGACCACACACACACCCCATGTTTTTCTTAAAAAAGAATATATCCCTTAATGCAAGTATTTTCTTCAAGAGATTAATAAATGAGCATTTACATTATGTAAAACATTTCTTGAAAGTCTCTGTTAAGTACCCTATAATTATTGTTGGTTGTAAATACGAAGTAATGCATTTGCATTCATGCTCTAGCATCACGACTTCTTCTCATGCATGTTTTCCAAGCAAATTATCAAACCCTCCTATATGTAGTATAGCATGAAAAACATTTCCTATTATCATTTTCATATACATGTGTGAAGAGGAGTTGATAAGATTGCATGAGAGAAAAGAAAGGAGAAGAAAAGAAAAGAAAAGACAAGAAATGAGAGGAAAAAAAAAAGGAAATGAAAGGAAAGGAAAGGAAAGCTTTAAGAATGAAAATGTCAATGATCATTATGATTATTGTTTAAGTAAATAAACATGGACTGTAAGAAAGGGTAGATTGCAATGCCGGATCGGTTCCACTGGTTGTGCACCCAGTGGCACCATCCAAAGAAAGAGATTCCTAACCTGTTGGCCACGGGTGGATATTCGGGTCTCTAAAAAGGACCGCTAACCCTGCACGCAAGACGTAACAGTGTGCAACTTAAGATGAATATTGAAAGATGGAAGTACTATTGTTCCTTAAATAGTTTATGCATGAAAATAAATATTTTATTCCTAAATTGTTATACATTGAAGCATGTTTAGCATTGTTTATGCATGTAAGCATGTTTAGATACTCAAAATGGTTATGTATGCATGTTTCAACAAATAAATAGACGCTTAATATGTTAACGGTGTGATGTACTACTTACTGAGTATGCGACTTATGTTGTGTTTGATATTTTAAACGTACATGTACTGAGAATGAAGCTGCAGGACAGGATGGTGCTGAGGAGGGAGAGGCAGCGATTTAGGACCTTCCCTAATTTAGACCTGACAGGATCATGGATCTTGTTGTTGGTTTGTAGTTATTTTGGGTCCCGTTGTTGGGACATTATGTAGGAGGTGGCTTAGAGATATTAGGTTTATGTTTTATGACTGTAGTGGTGGGTGGGGTGTCATAACCTCATATAACAATAAGTAGTTGGTAGCTTTTGGTGGGGTGTAGATAACCCAATGGACTCGTTTCATCGTTTTATTCATACTGCATGTTTCAGAAATAGGGATTTGTCTTTATGACGAATGAATGCTTATGTTATATTAATAGGTCTCGTTTCTTAAATTAGAATCTTAGAGTAACCTTACGTCTTTTTCCGCGTATAGGATAAAAAAAAAACAAATGCATATGTCACGTTAAGGAACTGTGGGGCCCCTTTTAGGGCGGGGTCGTTACATCTTCATCTTTCTATGAAAAATTATTCTGAGGGCTTTTATTCTTCTCTGAGTTGGATCATTTCTGGTTATACGGTATATTATTATCCTCTTTAGTGTTGTTGCTTCTGAAACTCACACTTTTATAACTTTTCTACCACATCTACGCCCTTGGTTCTTTTGAAAGAATGCACTATTCAATTATGAGAATGATGTAAATCCAGTATCATTTACTTCAGGAAATTATATGAAACTAATAGAATGTAACGGATGATTTATTAACAAAAACTCATTATTTAGTTCAATCCCTAGAAGATAAAATAAAAGTTCAGAATATATGTTGAACTTTTGCTCTCGATATTACTGCTGTAGGAGTACATTCAAGATATGAAAAATAATATACATCTTCTTTAACATATCATCATTAGTGACCTTCTCACTATATAATTTTAATATTGAGCTGATTTTAAAAAGTGCAGAGTTATACTCACTACCACTCTTAAAATCTTGCAACTTCAGGTGCAATAAGTCATAATGAGCATTTGGGAGGATAACAGTCTTCTGATGTTCATATCTCTCCCTTAAATCATTTCACAAAATAAGAGACCATGAGATATACAGCACGGTCCTGTAGGGACATGTGATTTTCTTCTTTGATTATATCTCACAAGTTCATCATATTCAAATGGATCTCATCAAGGATCTTGGATAAATAACTTTTTTCCAGAAATGTCAATAATAATAAATTTTAATTTTATAAGATTTGAAATTTTCTATATATATGAATCACAAAAATAAATATATGGATTTAAGAAATATATTTACATAGTCATGAGAATAAAAACATAATTTTATTAAGTATTCAGCAATATTACCTTTTATATTCATCTCGAGGACTACAAATAATATATTGAAAAACTTACTTGAAGAAGAAGACCACTAGCTTCAGTATTAGTAGAACTTCGTGCTGATAACGTGTTATAAAACTAAAAAGGAGACTATTATTACAAGAGAAAATATTTAGAACTCTTATTATTCAAGAACTGAATTTTTTCTTTTTATTTATTTCTTCCTTTCTCTCATTTTTCTTTCTTTTCTTTTCTTTTCTTTCGTTCTTCTTACAAACTGATCTGATAATCCCTCATATATATAAGGAAAATCAGTACTAGATGATAATAATATAGAGGGGACAGACTATCGTGAAATACAGAGAGATGGGGCATACATAATTTGATTGAATAAAGAGGGTGGTCATTCACCGCCCCATTTCTTTGACTTTCATAACAATTTTCTATTTTTTTAAGATTATGACCATATATGTACATAGATTGGATTCATGCCTAGAAGTCCAAGTTTTCAGTTATGAAATGTCCCCCATTTTGTCGAATCCCTGTCGTCATTTACATTTGTGGTAGTTTGAACTCTGAAGACTCGAAAGAAGCAGGCCTGTTTTCTGTGAATTCCTTGGTGGCGACTATGGAAGAATTTGTGTGGTACAGGTGATAAATCATTATCTGATTGGAAGATCAAGAAATTCTAATTTTGCCAAATAAACTTGACGTTTGTTCCTGAAAATCGAGAAATTTGATGTTGGCGATAAGGATTTGTACGAAAAATTATATTTGTCATCTCATAAATCTATTTATTATTTTTGTCCTATTTAAGTACATAACAAATTCATATGAAAAATGGAAAAAGAAAATTAGCGGATAGATCTGGCTGAGTTTATAATTTTTGTTGGACAAAATTTTAGCCTTACTATTTATAAAAAATATTTTATTCTCTTTTCCCACTTTTATCTTCTCACTTTTGATCAAATATAACTAAATTTTTTTAATAAATGTATAAATTTATACTTTTTGAAAAATAACTTTAGACAATCTGATAAGAATGCTATGAGATTCTCTCTACTCCTGACGAGTCTTCTTCCACCCTAGCCAGCCCAAACCTAACTTACTTCTCTTTCCCTCCTTCCATTTCTTATTTTTATCCACCTACTTTTCTTACTTTTGTCAGTTTTAACTTTTCTACACATTTTCCTCAAACTTTTCAATATTCATTTTCTGTGGTCCCTCACCTCTTCTACCTCTTTGTACGCATCACATTTAGCAATGTCAAAGGAATCTTTGAATATAGACGCACTAGTATAGAAAATTGAAGCTTTAACATAGGACAATATTATTTTGTAACCTTTACCATTCACTGCTTCCAAGTTCGAGGACCAAGTGTTGGTGGGTAAGTTAGTTTCTTCAAAACCTTTTAATAAAAAAGCTTTTCAATCTACCATTTGTGCTATAGTTTTGAATTTCTTTCCGTTCCGATGTCTCAATCGGTGCACTATACCTCCTTATTTCATTCCGGTCCAAATTTCGGCCTGTTCCGGTCTAAATTCCGGTCCCTATTCCAGTTTAGATTATTTTTATAATTTTTTGTGTTTGAATGACCTTTTTTTTAATTTTAAATTTAGATGGTATTTAATTAATTGTAAAATATAAAATATATTGATATACTTTGTAATTTTAAATACGTCTTTTTTTAAATATTATTATTTTTTAATATTTTATCTATTTATTTATTTTTGTATCTCAACTCAAGTATGTATTTTTTTAACTTATAATCATTTTATAAATTTTCAATTCTTCTAATATGTAGACATATACATGATACATACTTATATATATATATGTCTTTATTCTATTAGTTGTTAGTTTTTATATATATATATATATATATTAATATACAATTAATCTCGAAACGACACACCAGAACAGACCGGTACTGAAATATTCCGTTCCAGTGCCTCAACCAGAATGGTCACCAGAATGAAATTCAAAACTTTGATTTGTATTGCTTGGAGCTTTGTAGGAGGTCTAAAAATTCAAGATAGTAAAAATGACTCATTCCTATTTACTTTTTCTTTTAGAGAGGATAAGATAAAAGTCTTTCATGATAGACCATGGAACTTTCGAGGATTACATATGATTCTAAAAGAATGGCCAGCAGGGCTAAGTTTGAATGAGATTAATCTCGTGTTTTCTGCTTTTTGGGTTAGGATCTTTGGTCTTACACTAGAGTTAATGACTGAACCCATAGCCAGAAACATTGGAAAGGTTCTGGGAAACTTCCTGGAAATAGACGAGTCTCTCTTACCAGAAAATAATGTATCACATTTCCTGAGAATTAGAGTTGAGATCAATACGGCAAAGCCTTTAATTGATAGTGTTGTCCTCCCTCGAATCTGTTGAACTCAAGGTTTCAAGGTTCATGTAAATCTACACATGGATTTTGATGATAACAAATGAATTCAAAGAATAAAGGAGTCTCAAGCTCAAGTTGTCTACACAATACAATCAAGCACATCAAGGAACCAAGCATGAGCAAGAAGGGAATAAGTTCACATTAAAATCATAGAGTAATTTTGTAAATCTCTTAAAAATTCGAAATTAGGATTAAGGCTCAAAATAAATATTTTATCATAAAGCATTAAAATACATTTTCCATATGTGCATGAATATTTTGAAAATTAACTTTGAAAATATTAAGATGATTGATTGTCATCTTTCACATGTGCATGATATGATTAAAGGTTTGAACTTTGAAAATATTAAGATGATTGATTGTCATCTTTCACATGTGCATGTTTTATTTGAATATTTTCAAAAGTGGTGGATGCTTTTCTTGACTTATGCAAAAAGTAGATGTCTTTGTTTGAAAATTTTGAAAAGTAAAGTGTGCTCTTTTTGTCATATGCAAAAAGTAAAATATTAGGTTTGAAATTTTTGAAAAGTAAAGTGTGCTCCTTTTGTCACATGCAAAAAGTAAAAAGATTTGATTTGAAATTTTTGAAAAGTGAATGATGATGTCTTGGACATGGGAATCTTTTCAAATTTGAAATTGAAGACTCATTTGCCTATAAATAGCTCACTTGAGTTTTGTAAAAATTACAACAAGAGCTTACACATCTATTGCTAAATTTTGCATCATTCTTTCAAAGCTCTCATTCTCTCTTTTCTAAAGTTTTGAGCCTTAATTCTTGTTCTTGTTGAGAGAGATATAGTTTGTGCTGTATTGTTCTTATTTCACTCATTGAGGAGTGTTTTCTGATAGCCTACCCACTATCAATTCTTGTATCAGTAAGAGGGTGTGTATAACCCTTGTGTGTGTAGAAGGTGTTCTACACGGGGAATAGTTAAATCACCAAGTGTGAGGTGATTGGAAGTAAGAGGGTGCGTATAACCCTTGTGTGTGTAGAAGGTGTTCTACACAGGGAATAGTTGAATCACCAAGTGTGAGGTGATTGGAAGTGTAGAGGGTGTTCTACACGGATTCTTTGGAGCGGTGCTGCTCAAAGGTGTAATAGGTTTCTATCTCCACCTAAAGGAGATTGAATAGTGGATTTGGGAATCCTCAAGGGGTAGCTTGAGGCGAGGACGTAGGCAGTGGGGCTGAACCTTGTAAAAATACTGAGTTTGCTTTCTCTTACCCTACTCTTTATATTTCCTACTGCTTTATATTTTGGTTATATTTTATATTGTATATTTAGTTTATAAGTATTAATTTTTTAATATAACCCAATTCACCCCCCCTCTTGTGTTAGTCATCTGGGCAACAATTGGTATCAGAGCTAGTTGACCTGTACTGTTCATACAGGCAGATCACTCATGGGAACTCTCGCTTGTGACTGTGTCACCGAAGCAAGACTCTCCGACCATGGGTGACGGTGCACCGGTAGAGACGGTGGCCGGCTAGTCTGGTAGGTACAGTTGTTAGGTGACATAGGTGCGGCCTATGATCAGTAACAATTGGTATCAGAGCTAGTTGACCTGTACTGTTCATACAGGCAGATCACTCATGGGAACTCTCGCTTGTGACTGTGTCACCGAAGCAAGACTCTCCGACCATGGGTGACGGTGCACCGGTAGAGACGGTGGCCGGCTAGTCTGGTAGGTACAGTTGTTAGGTGACATAGGTGCGGCCTATGGTCAGTAACAATTGGTATCAGAGCTAAAGCTCTATTATAAGATTAACTATCTTTTGAGTTAAGATCTTATGGCTAACATTGCAGCTTCATTTGGTGAAGGTCAATCCAGCAGTCGGCCTCCACTCTTTTGTGGAGACAATTACTCATTCTGGAAAGTTAGAATGAGAATATTCCTTCAGGCTCAAGGTCGAGAAATCTGGAAATGTATTGTAAATGGACCTTATATTCCAACAAAAGTGATTGATGGAGTAAAGGTCAAAAAGGAAGAAGAAGAGTTTAATCGTGAAGACGATAGACTTTATACTTTGAATTTAACTGCTATGAATTTATTATATAATGCTCTCAATGGTAATGAATTTAATAGAGTAATGACTTGTGCTACAGCAAAGGAAATTTGGGATAACTTGGAAGTTACTTATGAAGGAACTTCTCAAGTCAAGGAATCAAAAATTTATATTCTTACTCATGAATATGAAATGTTTAAGATGAATGATGATGAATCTATTTCTAGTATGTACACTCGTTTTACTAACATCATAAACAGTTTGACAGCTCTTGGCAAAATTTATTCCAAAGTGGAGATAGTAAGAAAAATTCTCAACTCTCTACCAAAACGTTGGGAATCAAAAGTGACAGCGATTCTTGAAGCTAGAGACCTCAAGAAGCTCGAAGTGAATGAACTCATCGGGTCACTTATCACCCATGAGTACACATTGAAAAGAGGAGAAGAAGAAGGAAAGTCAAAGAAAAGCTTGGCACTTAAAGCTGTTCCACATGAAAGTGAAAGTGATGAAGATGAGGAAAATGACGACAAAGATGAAGAAATTGCGATGATAGTAAGAAGAATTCAGAGGTTCTTAAAGAAAAATAAAACTCCTCCAAGGAAATCCTTCAATAAGTTTTCCAAGAAAGATTCAGGTAAAAATGACACTTTAATTTGTTATAAATGCAATAAACCTGGTCATATCAAGCCAGATTGTCCTCTGCTAAAGAAAGATCGAAACAAAGGCAAAAAAGCAATGAAAGCTACGTGTGATGATGATTCAAGTAGCACAGATAGTGAAGCAAGCAATGGAGAATCAGAAAATCTTTGTCTTATGGCTAAAGATGACATTGAGGTAACAAATCTTGATAATATTGAAGATCCTTCATATGAAGAATTGCAAAATATTTTAGAAGAGGTATATGAGGAATTTGAAAAATTGGGTATCAAGTATACTGTTTTGAAAAAGAAAAATTCTTCTTTAACAAATGAAATTGATATTTTAAGAAAAGAAAGTATTGTTTTGAAAGATGAAAATCTTGAGTTGAAGAAAAATAAAACTGATTTAGAAAATATTATTGAAAACTTTACGAATGGAAAAAGAAATTTTGAAAAACTTCTTGGTAGTCAAAGATGTGTTTTTGACAAGGCAGGCTTGGGATATATGCCAAAACAAAAATACAAATCTTATAAAAACTTCTTTGATAATCCTTCTACATCAAAGTCCAATATTCAAAATTCTTTTCATAAAAATAATTTTGTTAAAAAAGGATACTATTATAATCACTCAAGTTATTCATATATGTCACATGCTATTTGCAATTTTTGTAATAGCAATGGTCATAATTATCATGCTTGTCCTATTAGAAGAAAACATACAATGACTATTAGGGCCATATGGGTACCTAAAAATCTTGTTTATTCTAATACTAATAAATAAAGGACCCAAAGAACTTGGGTACCAAGAATTGTTTTTAATTGCTTTTGTAGGTATGCATGAAGTATTCTACATGTAAAAATAAATGGTTTTTAGATAGTGGATGTTCAAGACACATGACGGGAGACGAGACTAAGTTCTTTGATCTTAGATCTAAAGAAGAAGGACACATGACATTTAGAGACAACTCGAAAGGGAAGATCGTGGGAATAGGTAAAATATGTTGAGCAACCTTCAGGTTTTGAAAATCATGTTTCTCCAAATCATGTTTTCAAACTCACAAAAGTACTATATGGACTCAAACAAGCTCCTAGAGCGTGGTACGAGAGACTCAGTGGTTTCTTGATTGAAAAAGGCTTTTTAAGAGGAAAAATTGATACAACTCTTTTCATTAAATTAGAAAATGATGATATTCTTTTGATTCAGATTTATGTTCGGTGCTACTAACGAAAATATGTGCCAAGTTTTTGCTAAGACTATGCAGGAAGAATTTGAAATGAGTATGATGGGAGAGCTTACATTCTTTCTCGGATTGTAAATTAAGCAAGCAAAAAGTGAAATATTCATCAATCAATCAAAATATATTAAGGAATTGCTGAAGAAGTTTGGGATGGAAGGTGCTAAGGAAACTGGAACACCAATGAGCTCATCCACTAAACTTGATAAAGATGAATCCGGTAAATCAATTGACTCAAAGGTATATCGAGGTATGATTGGTAGTTTATTATATTTGATAACTAGTAGACCTGATATTATGTTCAGTATATGTTTATGTGCACGTTTTCAATCATTTCCGAAACAATCTCATTTGATTGCAGTCAAGCAGATTTTTTAGATATTTTGCCAGTACCATTGACTTAGAGTTATGGTATCCTAAACACACTTCTTTCGATCTTATTAGTTATTCAGGTACCGATTATACTGGTTGCAAAGATGATCGAAAAAGTTTTAGTAGAACATGTCTTTTCTTAGGTCCTGCACTTGTTTCATGATTTAGTAAAAAGAAAATTCTATTGCACTATCTACTGCTGAGGCAGAATATGTTGCTGCGAGTAGTTGTTGTGCTCAAGTTCTTTACATGAAACAACAACTTGAGGATTTTAAACTTATGTACAATCACATTCCAATCAAATGTGATAATACAAGTGCTATAAATCTTTCAAAGAATCCAATACAACAATCTCGGACCAAACATATTGATATTAGATATCATTTTCTTAGAGATCATGTGCAGAAGGGCGATATTGCATTAGAATTCACTAGTACACGATCAATTGGCAGACATTTTTACAAAACCCCTATCAAAAGATAGACTACGCATGATTAGAAGAGAAATAGGAATTATGCATGCCATGAATATCTGCTAGATACTTTTATTCCATTAACTCAAATGACCTACATAAACTTGAGGTTCTTAGCCTCATGTTTGAGACGCTCATTCTCTTCATACAATATCATGTCCTCCCTATCCATGGGAACTGGCAAGCGGAATGAAGAATCCAATAGTGATTTCAACCGTTTATTCTTCTGTCGAATGATTCCTTCCCTTATGTGAGACTCTTGAACAATTCGTTGAAGTACAACAATTTGTTCTTTAAGCTTTTCAACCTCATGATTTTTGACTTGTAGCCGTTGGGAAAAAGCAACAATAGAGGATGAGTAGCGAGTACCGAGACTCACCAAGTCGTAGATAGCATCGGAGTCTGGCTTATTAGCCAAACTATTGTTCTCTTGCTGCAACATGGCGCCAATGGTAGCTGCAGAAAGGACATGAGATTGAGATGTAGAATAATGAGCCATTGAGAAAAGAATTGAAAACTTAAAGCGAGAATATTGAAGGAATGCAGATGAGTTATAGAGATGAGAATAAGATTTGATGCAAATCGGATGAACTTTAAAACTGATTTTATAGAGATAGCATAAAGAACAAGACAAACTATTGTCTCTTCAAATCTTATTAGTCAAAAGAAATATAAGATATGTTGGACACACATTGTCAAAAGTTTTCTTACTAGAAAAACGGTTCTCTACTCCTATCATGGCATTGACGGCCTTAGGAGAGAAGATTGATGGTTGATGCGTCAAGGGTTCCTGATTCAAGTCTGGAACATTAGTGGAAGAGAATTGTTCGGCCATTCTATCGTTATGGAGAAACAGAACTTAGGTCAAGAAGCGATATTTTTTTTGGTATCCGATAGGTGAAAATGATTTTTTTATAGAAACTCAGAGCCTTCAAACCCATTTGTCAACAACATCAGGCGATTGATTTAAATCTGCTTTCGCACCGACTACTAGAGCTAGGCCTCCAACCTTTACAGGTTTTGTCAAATACGCGTGGCTCCGCACCGCATTGCCAGAGCTAAGCCTGCAGCTTTTGCTGTCTTTGTCGGACACGAATAATTTTAATTATTCAACTTCAAATCTCTGGAACATCTAATTCGTCAATAACATCAAGCGGATTTAAATCTTCTTCTGCACCGAGATGATAAAATTCGGCTTCAACCTTTGCAGGTTTTGTCGGACACGGGTGGTTCTAACTTCTACAGTCTCTACTAACGCAGCGTTTTATTTGTCTGTTAGTTATTGTAGGAATATATCTTATTGAGATAATTATGATTCCTTTTTAATGATGCCAAAAGGGGGAGAAGTTTTAGACTAGAACATTAACATTGTTTAAATTGCTAAACTTGTTATATATACTTGGAATTATGTTTATATTTTTGCTTGAAAAACTAACGCACATTCTCAGGGGGAGCTTAAGTATTCATACAGGTTTCAAGTTCTATCAAGTATTTGTCATCATCAAAAAGGGGGAGATTGTTGAACTCAAGGTTTCAAGGTTCATGTAAATCTACACATGGATTTTGATGATAACAAATGAATTCAAAGAATAAAGGAGTCTCAAGCTCAAGTTGTCTACACAATACAATCAAGCACATCAAGGAACCAAGCATGAGCAAGAAGGGAATAAGTTCACATTAAAATCATAGAGTAATTTTGTAAATCTCTTAAAAATTCGAAATTAGGATTAAGGCTCAAAATAAATATTTTATCATAAAGCATTAAAATACATTTTCCATATGTGCATGAATATTTTGAAAATTAACTTTGAAAATATTAAGATGATTGATTGTCATCTTTCACATGTGCATGATATGATTAAAGGTTTGAACTTTGAAAATATTAAGATGATTGATTGTCATCTTTCACATGTGCATGTTTTATTTGAATATTTTCAAAAGTGGTGGATGCTTTTCTTGACTTATGCAAAAAGTAGATGTCTTTGTTTGAAAATTTTGAAAAGTAAAGTGTGCTCTTTTTGTCATATGCAAAAAGTAAAATATTAGGTTTGAAATTTTTGAAAAGTAAAGTGTGCTCCTTTTGTCACATGCAAAAAGTAAAAAGATTTGATTTGAAATTTTTGAAAAGTGAATGATGATGTCTTGGACATGGGAATCTTTTCAAATTTGAAATTGAAGACTCATTTGCCTATAAATAGCTCACTTGAGTTTTGTAAAAATTACAACAAGAGCTTACACATCTATTGCTAAATTTTGCATCATTCTTTCAAAGCTCTCATTCTCTCTTTTCTAAAGTTTTGAGCCTTAATTCTTGTTCTTGTTGAGAGAGATATAGTTTGTGCTGTATTGTTCTTATTTCACTCATTGAGGAGTGTTTTCTGATAGCCTACCCACTATCAATTCTTGTATCAGTAAGAGGGTGTGTATAACCCTTGTGTGTGTAGAAGGTGTTCTACACGGGGAATAGTTAAATCACCAAGTGTGAGGTGATTGGAAGTAAGAGGGTGCGTATAACCCTTGTGTGTGTAGAAGGTGTTCTACACAGGGAATAGTTGAATCACCAAGTGTGAGGTGATTGGAAGTGTAGAGGGTGTTCTACACGGATTCTTTGGAGCGGTGCTGCTCAAAGGTGTAATAGGTTTCTATCTCCACCTAAAGGAGATTGAATAGTGGATTTGGGAATCCTCAAGGGGTAGCTTGAGGCGAGGACGTAGGCAGTGGGGCTGAACCTTGTAAAAATACTGAGTTTGCTTTCTCTTACCCTACTCTTTATATTTCCTACTGCTTTATATTTTGGTTATATTTTATATTGTATATTTAGTTTATAAGTATTAATTTTTTAATATAACCCAATTCACCCCCCCTCTTGTGTTAGTCATCTGGGCAACAGAATCAATATGAGTCTAGTATATATAACGTTCAGATACGAACGTTTGTCTGAATTCTACTTCAGGTGTGGCCATCTTCATCATGTTTGTACATATATAAAAGGGACAAATGAAATCCTGAAGTTCAGTCCATGGATGAGAGCTGAATGGCCAGATGGACATCGCAGTTTTCAATTCGAGGAGTAGGTCAAGTCTGCGGCGTCATCCCACTAGCCGAATGTTCCTCCTCTTCCCATCTTAAACCAGTTACTAACCCATGTTCATATGCATGAAGCTCCAAACCATAAAACAATAGCAAGCAACTCCTCTCAAGTTGAATGTCTGGGTCATGTGCAAGCCAAATTGGTGGCAACCTCTGATGGAGTCCGAAGAGAGTATTGCATGTCTCCATTGTTCACAGGTCAGTCTCGGTCAAGGTTTCATCACCAAGAAGATGATATTGTTTAGCAATCTGTCATTGCTTTAAATCAACAGCTGGATTTTCATCAAGAGGAGACACCTGGAAGCAATCAAGCTACTTCAAAGATCCGATCAATCCTTGAAGCTAATAAATCGGTCAGAGAAGATCTCACTTCAGCATTAAATTCTACAGATTCCTCAACTGGTAACAAAATTCATAATCAAATTATGAATTTCTTTCCCGTCAGTCCAATGGCCAAGACGACAGAGCCTAATCTGCCCCTAGAAGAACCATGAGGTTGATATGTTAGAATGGCAGAGGTACTGTTCGACCTCGTGTAATAAGATCCATGAGAGCACTTATTAGGTCTCAAAACCTTGATGTTATCAGGTCTTGTACTGATGTTATCAGTACAAGACTCTTGTAATATTGTAAATAGGTTTGGGTTTCAATCTTTTGTAACTATACCTCCCCTGTAGAAATAGAGAGGTCTTTTACTTTTGTATCACTCTAGTGTGGACTTGGAAGTTGTGCATATGTCTAGTGATATACTATCTGTGTTAGTTTACTTTGACCCGTCTCATTTACCTTGGCTTTTGAATTTAGTTTATTATCCTGCTTCTTGTCATAGTAAACAAGTCTTTGGGATAGCCTCACTAAAGTCACTATAGCTTTTTCAAGGCCCTCTCTAGTCATAGGTGTTCTCAATTCTGTTCTCACTCAAAATGAGAAAATTGGAGGTATTTCGGTTGCCCAATCGTCTACCCCCAAAGGTCTTCATCTTTTCATGGATAACAATGGTTTTATTGATCTGAGCAGTAATGGTCCTCGTTTTACCTGGAGTAATAATCGTAATGGTCCCAGTATGATTAGAGAAAGATCAAATCTTGGTCTAGTAAACTTTGATTAGATTAATCTTTTTCCCCAAACTTCGGTCACAGCTCTACCCAAAATTTCATCTGATCATGCACCCCTTCTCCTTGATACCTCCTCCTCTAAAAATGGCCCTAAATCTTTTAAATATGATGAATTTTGGATTAGGGACCCTTTAGCTCTGAGGTGGTTAGACAAACTTGGCAAACTTTTGTTGATGGATCTCCTCCACTTATTTTGGCAAAGAAGCTCAAAGCCACGAAGAAAGCCCTCAAAAGTTGAATATCCATAATTTTGGTCACATTTAGACTAATCTTCGTATCCTTACTTCTAAACTTCATTGGTTGCAATATCAAGACATCCCTCCTTTTGAAACTCTGGAAGCAAACTTTCAAGAAAGGATTAATGAGCTTCTTATTAGAGAAGAATATGTTGGGAATCTTAGGCCTCCCAAATTCCCCTCACTAGGATCTACTTTTGACAAAATAACAAGAAAAAATAGAGAAATAAACACAACATAAGAATTTACATGAAAAACTCTAAAACAGGAAAAAAACCACCAGACCCAGAGAAGAAAATACACTATGTGAAAAATTGTTACAATCACACAATTTTTCTCTTCACCCCAATGACACACACAAAAACTTCTGCCATTAGTAAAACTCTAACTTTCACCTCTCTTCCTTTTACATACAAAAAAGACAATAGAAGAATTTTACTAAAGTCAAAAGTTACTAGATAAGTTTCTGACTGGTGTAATTAACTAAGGAGGCTAGGCCTCCTTTTATAACCCATGGGTCTTGCTCTTCTCCCACTCCTTTCCTATGTGGGATTCAAGGAGCAAAAAATCAATAATCTCTACCTTGCGATTTTGACTGATCCCACAGTCACGCTCCACCGCAATGAAGATCTTTATAGCTTTCGCTATCATGCTCCACCATAAAAGTATAACCACTCGTAAATAAACCAATTCCAAGCATTTCACTTCGGCCCATGTCGAAAATAACCTTGCTGAAAAATTATGGTACAACTTCCACGTTTGGCTTTCCTGGAAGTTCATCAGCCATCGACATGAATTTCCACCACACACCCTGCATCAATGCCAAACCAATGCCCGTGTGCAAACTTGTGGAATAACTAACATTAACACATCCTTTATCATGGCAACTTTGGGATTCGCGTCATACCATAATGATATACATGTCTCTTTTTCCATGGAGAGAGACACAACGTTAACTTCATACCAGTATCTTCATTTACTGACTTGGAGCCACTTGCCGAACTTGCTCCAACGCTTGTTGACAACTTTTCTTGATGTGCCCAGGTTATCCACACCTCCAGCAAATTGCTGATTTCATGAGTTGGTCAACGCATTGTGTAATTCTGATGGAATCAAAATATCCGTGACTTGCACTTGCCACAAGTCAAAATTGATTCTCCCATCAAATTTCTCTACCTCCATTCTTGACATTGCCTCAATGAATTTTACTGTAGAAATGAATAGTACCCACTAAGTAAGTTCCCAGAAAAGACCAATCTTTCCTAGATAAAACTTCAAGGTTCCCAGAAAAAATTAGAGGGTTAGAACGGACACACTTAAAATTTCCAATCTCCTAGACAGAACCTCCTTAGACCGTACGTAACCACACTACCACACTGAAACTCCACCCTGCAAAAAGAACCTAGTGGCTCTGATACCACTTGTTAGGAATCTTGGGCCTCCCAAATTCCCCTCACCAGGATCTACTTTTGACAGAATAACAAAAAAAAAAATAGAGAAATAAACATAACACAAGAATTTACGTGGAAAACTCCAAAACAGGAGAAAAACCACCAGACCCAAAGAAGAAAATACACTATGTGAAAAATTGTTACAATCACACAATTTTTCTCCTCACCCCAACGACACACACAAAAACTTCTCCCACTAGTAAAACTCTAACTTTCACCTCTCTTCCTTTTACATACAAAAAGGACAACAGAGGAATTTTACTAAAGTCAAAAGTTATTAGATAAGTTTCTGACTGGTGTAATTAACTAAGGAGGCTAGGCCTCCTTTTATAGCTCATGGGTCTTGCTCT
The DNA here is from genome assembly GCA_036559045.1 of Platycarya longipes. Taxonomy (NCBI): domain Eukaryota; kingdom Viridiplantae; phylum Streptophyta; class Magnoliopsida; order Fagales; family Juglandaceae; genus Platycarya; species Platycarya longipes. Next base: position 37,772,451 of record CM071802.1, read on the forward strand.
TCTCCCACTCCTTTCCCATGTGGGATTCAAGGAGCAAAAAACCAATAGAATATCTTTGGAGACAAAAATTTAGGGCTCTTTGGTTTACTACTCTTGATCTCAACCCTAAAATTTTTTATGTTACCACTACCATCAGGCGTAGAAAAAACACAATTGAGTGTCTAAAAATAGGGAGAAATAATTGTACTTCTTTTGTTCCATTCCTAGTGAAGAAGAGATTTTTTCGATTGTCAAACAGATTCCCTCTTCCAAAGCCCCTGGTCTTGATATTTTTACTGGAATATTTTACAAAACTTATTGGGATATCATTAAAGGTGACTAATTGTTGTTGTCCAAAATTTCTTAATTAGTGAGAAACTTCTAAAAGAACTGAATCAAATTAATTTGGTCTTTATCCCAAAAATTGACAATCCAAATGAAGTAAACCATTTTCGTCCCATTAATCTTTCAAATGTGTGTTACAAAATTATTGCCAAAATTCTAGCCAATCACCTTAGATTTGTCCTTCCAAGTCTTATCTCTCCTTATCAATCTGCTTTTGTCCCTGAGTGTCTTATTCAGAAGAATACTATTTTGGCACAAGAGTTCTTTCACCATCTGAAAAAAAAGGCAGGGACCTCATGGCAAAATGGCCATTAAGATTGATATGACAAAAACTTTTGACTCTATGGAATGGTTTTTCTTGCTATATTTTCTCCATCATGCTAGTTTTGACCTAAATGGATCAATTGGATTAATGAATGTATTACTACTATTTCCTATTCCATAGTGGTAAATGGCTTCCTTCAAGGTTTTTTCCAACCCTCTAGAGGACTTAGATAGGGTGATCCTCTTTTTCATTTCCTTTTTATTTTAGGTAGCAAAGTTCTTTCTTATCTTATTATCAAACAGGAGCATCTCCAATCTATTCATGGTCTTAAAATCTCAAGAGGTAACCCTTCTATCACTCATTTCCTTTTTGCATATGATTTGTTTCTTTTTGGCTCTGCGGATCCTTCAACAGCTCAAGCTTTTTCCAATTGTCTTAATTTGTATAATTCCTAGTCTGGTCAAAGCATCGATAGGCACAAATCTTGTGATAACCCGGATTTTTTAGATATTCGCTTAATTTTCATATGTGGGATGATTATGTTTCTCCAAAACCATTTTTAGGAATTTTTGGGATATATGTATAGGATTCTTATATTGAAAGGTTGGGAATAAGGTTGGGTATAAATGTGACTTGTGTTAAGGTGAAAAAGTGCCTAGACCCGAGATCTCGCTCAACTCTCGCTTGATGTCTGGCTCGAGCGAAATACAGGGACAGACAAACGTCTTTTAGTAGAATGGTCATAACTTGCTCATTTGATATCGGATTTGAGTGGTTCAAGAGGCTATGGAAAGATAAGAGGATTATCTACAACTTTTATGTTTTGAGGTTTAAGAGATACGGACTTAATCAAATGAGAAATAGAGATTGAAGTACCAGGTCTGAATTGGAGATAGAGGAGCATTGACTTGAAGTTGACTAAGAACATTGGATAAGATTAAACCTTTGGATTATTTTCTTAGTTATCCTAAGATCTGGACAAGTATGTAGAAATGTGGAAATTAGGAGATTTTATTTAGTGAATTTCGTGTGAAATAAGAGGAACCATCTATCCAACACTTGGTGTGCCCGGATTGGTGTTCTCGGACTTATCTGTCGAGTTTATTAGAAAAATCATAACTTGGTCATATGAACTCCAAATGAAGTGATTCCAGTTCCTATAGAACCCTAAGACATAGATCTATAACTTTTATGATTGGATGTTTTAGAGAATCTAAGTGTATCGATGGATTAATTGGGCTGGAATGGGACTGATCTGTTTTAAGTGCAAACTGGAGCCCGAAAATAAATCACTCCACCACCTCACCTTAGATGTTCGAATTTGATTGGTTTTCCTCATGGTTATCTACTAGATACACGTATGAGAGCATGTGTTAGGTGGAGGAAGAGCTTCTAGAAGAATAATTAGTTTAGAACCAAGCAAGAGGGAAGGACTAATCTGATTAGCCAAAACAGTCAACTATCCCCTTTGTTTCCAACCAATTGGTAACTAAACCTTGGGAATTAGGTGATGAGATATTTTCCAGCCACTCTAAGGGTACCAAGGAAGTCTTGGACGTGGGGCAAAAGGTGAAGAAGAAGTTCTAGAAGCCTTGGGGATGCAAGGAAGGCCAATAGCCAGCTAAGCTCATCTTGGGTATTTTAGACTTTTTGGAGTTTACTTTTATATCTATATTTGGTAATTATTTGGGGCCATTGATCTAAGATAATTTTAGATGAGGAAGAAGCTTAGCCATAGGATGAATAACCTTGGAGATCATGGGAGATATGGATGAGGATTAGACTAACCAAGGTTGGACAACACACCATACCCTTACATGGTTTGAGATTAACCCATTGCCTTGGTTGTTTTCCTTCTCTTTTTCCCCAAGCCATCTATTTCTATATATATATAACCATCTTCAGATCATAGGGGACCTTTTGGGAGGAGGAAGTCACGTCCACTTGGAGAGAAAGCCAAAGAAGAAGCCTCCCTAACCCTTGAACCTCCAAACATCTCCTAAGTGAGCTAAGTGAGTGCTTTGAGGAGAAATATTGCAAGGGCTAGTTGGATCATTCAACCAAGCTTTGGAGAAGCTTGTAAGTATACAATTTAACTTAATCTTGGCATAGAATAGGTAGATTGTTGATGGACTTAAGTTTGTTGTTAGTTGGAGCTTGAATTAGACTTATATGATGTGCTTGGAGTCTATGGTGTTTTGGATATGATTTGGTGATTGTAAAATGTTAGGAAAATTATAAGGACCTAGATTTATGTTTTAATAGGTAAGAATAAGGTTTATGTGAGAAGATTTCTGAGTTTAGGTTGAAAAACCCCATGAGCCGTGATCTCGCTCGACTGTCGCTCGACAGGCGAGTCGAGCGAAGGCAAAACGTGAACCCCCGCCTGACTGTCGCTTGATACCCGCTCGAGCGAGTTCCAACCCGAGACTTCGCTCGATACTCGCTCGACAACCCGCTCGAGCGAGATACCCTGTTTTGCTTAGATTCAGGGTTTTCTTAGAATAGCAGTGGTGTTTCAAATGGGTAGAGTTATATGTGAAAATAACTCATATGAATAAGAGAGAAACAAAAAGAAAGAAAACAATTTATATAAAGATTAAGTTAGTCACGTCATGACGGGGACGGCGATACGTAACGCCCGTATGACTGACGTGCCGACAGGGACGGCGATACGTAACGCCTGTCGTGATATAAGTATATGTTTTGTGTCATAATGGGGACGGCGAGACGTAACGCCTGGATGATTGACACCAGACTCATCATAACGGGGACGGCGAGACGTAACGCCCGGATGATTGATGAGCGTATATAGCGGGGACGACGAGACGTAACGCCCGCTATGATAAGAATGCTTACGTCATTTCGGGGACGGCGAGACGTAACGCCCGAATGACTGGTAAGTTGACAGGGACGCCTGTCATATATGTGAAATATGTTCCGTGTCATGACGGGGACGGCGAGACGTAACGCCCGGACGATTGACACGAGACTCATCATAACGGGGACGGCGATACGTAACGCCCGGATGATTGATGAGTGTATGTATGATTGATAAGTTAGTCACGTCATGACGGGGACGGCGAGACGTAACGCCCGCTATGATAAGAATGCTTACGTCATTTCGGGGACGGCGAGACGTAACGCCCGAATGACTGGTAAGTTGACGGGGACGCCTGTCATATATGTGAAATATGTTCCGTGTCATGACGGGGACGGCGAGACGTAACGCCCGGACGATTGACACGAGACTCATCATAACGGGGACGGCGATACGTAACGCCCGGATGATTGATGAGTGTATGTATGATTGAAAAGTTAGTCACGTCATGACGGGGACGGCGATACGTAACGCCCGTATGACTGACGTGCCGGCAGGGACGGCGAGACGTAACGCTTGTCGAGGTAATGCAATAAGTAGATCCCGATGGGGACGGCGAGACGTAACGCCCATCGAGGATAAGAAATTAAAGAAGCCTATGAGGTTAAGAAGTAAAGTGAAAAGTATAAGTATAAGTATAAGTATAAGTATAAGTATAAGTATTAAGTATGTGATAATGGGTCTAGCTAAGATCTAAGGTTGTATGTGATAATGGGTCTAGCTAAGATCTAAGTTTGTATGGTAAGATGGGTAATTGACTTGTGAAGTTCCATAAGGTATTCTTATAAGTGATATGTTGGTGAGTATGATTATGTATGATGATAGTTGATGTTATCTATGCTTTATTTCGTTAACTGTGTACTTACTGAGATTTCTTGTAAATCTCACTCTTTTATGTTTTATATGTTTTATCTATCATTCCTTATGGAATGATAGATGTCGTTGCAGGGATAGATAAATTGCATTGAGACCCGATCAGCACTGGAGATTCTGAGGTACCCTGAGGGTCCTATGGAATGCTCCTCTCCGGTGGAGATGATCCCTTGTACGTGATCAAGTAAAGATGTAAGAGTACTGGATGATGGTAGGATATGAGATTTTGTTTAGAGAAAACTAACTGGGTTATGTAAGAGTTAATACAGAATATTGTTGTAAATACGATGTTATGAAAAGTGTAATTATAGTATGCCATGTGATCTATTGATGCAAGAGTTAGATCTCTTTGCATATATTGGGAATTTACTTCTTCCAGCTGCGATCGGCATTGCATTTAATTAGTAAGCTTAGATGCATGCATGCTGCTTTTTATATTTACGTAGGATAAGTAGCCTTGTGTTACTTGTCCAGATGCGTCGTTTTACGTTGTAATCGATGCGAAAAATTGGGGCGTCACAAATCTTCTATCCATTTTAACAATAATACCTCTCCGAGTATCAAAACTAGCATCAATTCTTTTTCCCATCTATTCATGGTCTTCCTCTCTCAAGAGGTAGATATTCCAAACTTTTCTTTAATTCTATCATTAAGAAAATTAATAATAAGCTTCAAGGTTGGAAGGCAAAAGTTTATCTCAAGCAGCTCATACTATTCTTATCAGATCGGTGACTAGTGCAATTCCAAACTATGCTATGTCTACTATTTCCTTTCCAAAATCTATTAGCCATCTGTACTCCAAAGATTATGGGGGGTCTTGGCCTAAAGCAAATGAACTTTTTTAACTCTGCTCTCCTTTCTAAATTTGCTTAGGCTTTTCTAAAAGATAACACTAGTCTTTGGAAAGAGATATTGTCTAAGAAATATCTTGCCTCTGCTTCGTTCCTCAATGTTACCCCGAAACCCACGGATTCTGGTTTTTGGAAATCTATCCTCAAGTTTAGAGACTTCATTAAATCAAGTGTTTGTTTCCAGATTAACAATGGTGCAACTACCAATGTCTGGAATGACCCCTGGATACCTACCATCTCCTCTCGTCGACCTTAACCAAATTCTGAGCACAATTTCATTGATAATTCCACAACTGTCTCAGAACTAATTCTTGAGAAACCTTGAAGATGGAATACGCTTCTCCTTAATACTTTGTTTTCCTTATCTTCTCAAAAGAAATTCAAAAAATCCCTCTACCCAACCATAATTTCAATTCCATTCTAGATAAAACCAAACGGCTTCATCATTCTTCTGAAAATTTCTCTGTTAAGTCTGCCTACACTGCTTTAGTGCATACTCAAAATGTTCCTGTTAATCCATCTTTGATTATTAATTGGAAGAAATTGTGGAAGCTCAAAATTCAAGATAGACTCAAACTTTTTCTGTGAAAAATTTCTAATAACATGCTTCCCATAAAAACTCATCTCAAAAAATTCTATCCTCTAGATGATGACCAAATCAAGCGTCCTCTTTGTCTTACTGAATCGGAAGATCTCCTGCATTTATTCCTCAATTGTGCTTATTCAAAAATTACCTAGAGAACATCTACTTGGCCAATTGATATTTCTTTATTTGCAAATCAATTTATTACTACTGCCTGGGTCAATAATATTATTAATCCTAGTTATTCTCTCAAAGTTTCTATTGATGAGTAACACAATTTTCAAATCTTTGCAGTTATGCTTATGGACTCCATTTGGTTTATTAGAAACAAAATCATCCATGAACAAGTTCAGGTCAACCCCACTAACTTTGTACATTATGTTAATAAAAGATTTCAAGAACACTTTCTTGCCTGGACAGTGAAGTTGGACACTAGAGAACAAAATGCAATTACACCTTTATACCTTCTAGAAGACAAGATTTTTTCCTTTGATATTGCAATTAGAGACAATGACAATTTCATCTCAACTATTTGTCGTGACCATCAGGAGAAGATCATTTTTGTAAAGACTGATTTCATACATAACATCCAACCTAACACGAGTGAAGCATTTGCAGCCCTGATGGCCATCCAGAAAGCAAAAAGTAAAGAATTGGAGAACATTGTGCTGAAAGGTGATTCCCAAGTGGTTATCAATGCCATTCATTCCTCCTCGGCCAATCAAGATTGGATCATGGACCCTATTGTTAGAGACATTATCTACTTGTTGAAGACTTTCAAATTACAAAAAGCGAGAAAAATTTATGACGTCATAATCAAATATGTGCACTCTATAATGCAATGGGCAGTTTTTAAGCAAGTCCTTGGTTGTATTCTACCAATACTTATTTCATCTGTTGAATTTTTATAGTATTAAAAATATTCCTAATTTTTGTATTAGGTTTTATTATTAATATAATTATCGTTTGCTTAAAAAAAAAAAAAAAAACTGATGGATTGACCGTCTGTTAAAGCAACGGCCAGGATTAATGATTTGAACCGTATTTATGGCAGCACCGCCATTCAGAAACCCCAGCTCAACGCCATGAATCGTATAGTCGTTGTCCTCCTCTTCCTTGGCATCTACGCCTACGGTTCGGCCTCGGCGGGTAGGGACCTGCCTGGAGACCATCTCCGATTGCCGTCCGAAGCTTCGAGATTCTTCGGCAGAGTTGGTGGTGCCGTTGATGATAAAGACGACGACTCATCAGGGATCCGATGGGCGGTTCTGATTGCCGGCTCCAATGGTTACTGGAATTACAGGCATCAGGTTGTTTTAACTTCCCGTTTCAATTAATTTACAATATTTAATTATTCTATTTCCTGATCTGTGCATCTCGAGTTTAGAAAGCATCCAACTTCCTTATTCTTTTTCGCGTCTCGGTTTTTTATTAACCTTATAGATATCCTTGTGTTTCCATGTCTGATTCCTCCACCCCCCCCGGGGAATAAAGTTGCTAAAAACATAGGTATTTGAGGAAGTTTGAAGAACTCGAATTTTTAAGCTAAAAAAATAATGAATGTCTTTTGCTTATCTCGGGTTTTCCATGAATTATTTCTTGAGAATTCTTCTGCTCTTATTTCTTATTGTTTGATTTGGGTTTTAAGAGCCTTCAATTTGTTTCCTGAGAACATTGAAGTTAATAGGAAAATGATTTGTTTTTTACCCTCATGTTGCTGTGTTCTCCATGGTGTCCAAAAGCACAAACAATTAACTTCTAAGTTCTAATTTGCAAAAGCACAGAGATTCAACTTTTAATTTGCTCCACGCCCAGATGGATTTCCCAGATTCTAAATATCATAGATTTCTTTATTAATTTTCAGATTTACTGATTAGAAAAATGTTTTTCAGATTATTTTTAAAGAACCTAATAATCTTTGTGTTCATTTTTTTATTTGTAAACGTTATAAAACAGTCTAGAGCGGTAAGATTCTGTGGGAATTCAACACTTCCTATATGCTTAGGAATATTATTTCACTGAATTTTATAGTTTCTGTGCATCCATAAGTTAGCCTGGTTTTATCTTGGTTTCAACAAGCTTTACTCTGTCATATTGCAAAAGGACCTTGGAACAATGAGCCCAATAGAAGTGAGTTGCTAGCTGGTTACCTCGTGTCATGCTTATGTATTAATTTGATGCTGGAGGCATTAGCTTGTCTGAATGACGAATGATGTGGTTGTATAATAAGTTCATTATGCGGTCAATATACATTTTTCATGAATTTTTAGTTGAGAAGTAATATATAAATAAAAAATGTAATCCAGTATATTCCTTGTTGTAATTAGATTCTGTGGAAGTTATTTTGTCGATCCTACCGTGATGCAATCCCAATTTGAATCTTACCATTTTGTAATGGTTCTTGGGAACAATAATGTTGAATTAATGAGGGAGAAAATAGATGTCCGAAGATGGAGAAAAATGACTCATTTTGAGACGAGACAAGAAAATCATGTGCTTGGCAGCATAATGCAAATCTGTTGACTAGCTTTAATGGATTCCTAATACCCGAATGAAGTAATAAGATCAATTTATTTTTCGTTTTTATGCTATGATTGTCTTTGACATGGACATGTTCTATTTAGAGCTTAGTAAGAACATCATTTCTTGTTTGTGGTTGTGATCCTATTGTTTGATTTTTTTTTTTTTTTCTCCTTTTAAACTTCCTCACAGGCTGATATTTGTCATGCCTATCAACTCTTGAGGCAAGGTGGTTTGAAAGATGAAAACATTATTGTTTTCATGTATGATGACATTGCTTTCAATGAAGAGAACCCTAAGCCTGGAGTTATCATTAACAGTCCACATGGCCAAGATGTGTACCATGGAGTGCCAAAGGTTGTGTTTCTGTCCTTAAGATCTTTACCTACTATTGTTATTTCCGCCCTCATGTTTTGGATTTTCTTGTGGCAGGATTATACTGGGGAAAATGTTACTGTTGACAACTTTTTTGCAGTTCTCCTTGGAAATACAACTGCTCTTACAGGGGGCAGTGGGAAGGTTGTGGATAGTGGTCCTAATGATCATATTTTTGTATATTATAGTGATCATGGGGGTCCTGGTGTGCTTGGTTAGTAGCTCTATTCAACTTTTCGTTGATTGCAGGTCTTATTTCTATAGGATGTCTATTCTTGAGCACCAATTTGTTCTCAGAATTTGTCACAGAATTACATCTCTGGAATTTTTTTTTGATAAGTTACATCTCTGGAATTATCTGTACAGCAGATAAAAACTTTGAATCCCCTCTATTCCCTTTTTCATGACCATGCTTTTCTACATTGGTAACTATATGTCTAATCTCTACTGTAAGACTTGAAATATACTGACTGGTCCAACCTGATTATGCTAGTCATACGTCTCCAAGAAGCTACATATTAAGAAACAAAAAAGTTTTTCCAATAAGCTCATCAGATCTTAAACTTGTTTAAAATAGTCAAGAATCTAAGATGGAGTTTGGAGAAATGAGTTTTTAGGCTGCTAAATTCATTTTATCAGGATTTGTTTACAAATGCTGTTCACACTTTATTGATTTGATTTGTTGATCAATTTTATATTTTCTTAGCCATATTGTAATTCTTTGGCAGGGATGCCTACCAGTCCTTACCTCTATGCTGAAGATCTGATAGAAGTCCTGAAGAAGAAGCATGCTTCAGGGGCCTACAAAAGTTTGGTACATAATTAGTTTAACTGTCATTTCCTTAGGCACATTACGTTTTGGTAAGAAAATTTTAAGCTGGACTACTTTGAAAAATTATAGGTATTTTATCTTGAAGCTTGCGAGTCTGGTAGCATATTTGAGGGCCTCCTTCCTGAAGGTTTGAACATCTATGCAACTACAGCAGCAAATGCAGAAGAGAGCAGTTGGGGAACTTATTGCCCTGGAGATTATCCTGGTCCTCCACCTGAGTATGGAACCTGCTTGGGGGACTTGTATAGTGTTTCTTGGATGGAAGACAGGTATGCTTAACATTTCTGAGTGAAAATTCATGTCATAGAATAAGAGAAGAAAAAGCTGCTTGCAAATATCAGGTTATCTCCCAAAAAGTTAAAAATATTATGTTATATTGTTGAAATCTTGGATATTAAACGGATGTTGGCTGATATCCAACATTTCTGATTGAGAATTCATGTCATGTTGGCTGATGTACTACATGTTGGCTCAACATGTAGCATATCACGCAGCTTTTCCTCTTCAGTTTTTTGATTTGATCACCATTCTTAAGGTGTTTTATCGTGATGAAGTACAAAAATTTAGAGCATAAACCTTAGGTATTTTACATTTTTATGCGAGTTTTTTAACAGTCTGAATTTTTGGTCAGTGACATTCACAACATGCGGACAGAAACCTTGCACCAGCAGTATGAACTGGTAAGCTCAGTCACTCCCAGTGATATTATTGGTAGAGTTAAAGCCTCATTTGTTTTCGTAGATGAGATGAGTTGAGATAAAAATTAAAAGTTAAATAAAATATTATTAGAATATATTTTTTAATGTTATTTTTGTTTTAGGATTTGAAAAGGTTGAATTATTTATTTTATTTTGTGTGAAAATTTGTAAAAGTTGTAATGATGAGATAAGATGAAAAGTTTTATGAAAGTGAATGGGGCCTAAATGTTGTTGCCATGCACTTAAAAATCTTTAAGCCTTATTGGGGTCATGGTATGCCTATGTTCTTTCTTATCAACAATGGGTTTAAACACAAGGACCATAGATGCGTGTCTCAAGTGCCTGTTGTGGTGAAATTGTCTACTCGCCATCTGGGTTCTTATGGAGTACTGATTGCGATTTATGTGTTAGTGATGCTGCCCTTCCTTTTAGTGGGGTAACAGCTTTTCAGTTTGGTAACATTTATCTTGTAAAGAAATGAGTTCATTATGCTGGCATTCACAGGTCAAAAGCAGGACTGCTAGTGAAAATTATGCTTACGGCTCTCATGTCATGCAATATGGTGACATAGATCTTAGCAAGAACAATCTCTTCCTGTATATCGGTACAAATCCTGCAAATGACAACTATACTCGCACTGATGAAAACTTTTTGTGGCCATCTAAGAAGGCGATCAACCAGCGGGATGCCGATCTTGTCCATTTCTGGGATAAGGTTTGTTTCTCTATCTGTCTGTGGAATTTATCTTTTGCTCTTGCCTTAAATTCCTAATAATACAAGGCGCTCTTGATTATAACAAACATGGGTCATCAAATTTAACCTTTTTATCTTGATTCAAACTCTAATGCTCTAGTTGCAAGCATAAGTATAAAGGTGCTCTGCAGTATATAGCGTTAACAAATATAACATTTTGGTTGGAAGCTGTCAGCCTTCAATTCTAGCTATAACTGGTGCTTTTCTTGCTATATCCGTTGGCAGTACCGCAAGGCTCCAGAAGGCTCTCCCAGGAAAGTTGAAGCCCAGAAGCAGTTTGTTGAAGCGATGTCACATAGAATGCATTTAGATGCCAGCGTCAAACTTATCGGGAAGCTACTATTCGGAATTGAGAAAGGTCCAAAGGTTCTCGACAATGCTCGACCTGCTGGGCAACCTCTTGTTGATGACTGGGTCTGCCTTAAGACTCTGGTAATATTACCAATCCCCAGAATCTCCTTGAACTCCATGAACACTTTCTTATTCTATTCCAATCATTTTAACCAAAAGTTACCCAGAGCCACTAACAGCTCATCTGGCTGCCACATAGAGGCTGGGCCTAGAAAACTCCCACAAATTTTCTTTTATCTATTATAATTTCTTTTATCAATCTTCTTTTTAGGTGCGGACTTTTGAGAAACATTGCGGATCACTATCACAGTACGGGATGAAACACATGCGGGCCTTTGCAAACATCTGTAACGCTGGGATTCTGGAAGAGCAAATGGCCGATGCATCTGCTCAGGCTTGTGTCTCCTTTCCTTCTGGGCCTTGGAGCTCTCTGCACAAGGGATTCAGTGCATGATTCAGCCTCAACGCATGACTTGAATGCCTAAACTTCAAATGTGGTGATATGCATAAAATAATATTATATTGTCTTGCTTTGTTTATAATTGATGGCTCTTTTGATTGCTTCTCAGTGTAAATTGTAAATAGAATCTTATGATCTTCAGACAGGCTTCTCTGTTCTGGACTACATATTTGAAATGTAATTATATTACAGCACTTGTATTTGCTTATATGAATTTGCACCTGATTTTCTTATGTAACCAGAGAAACAGCTACTTCAGGAGCTTGAGATTTGCTTTCAACCTAACTTGAAGGGTACATTATTGTTTCTTGGTTAAAAAAGAAGCAGCATAAACATGGCAACTGGAAATTGCATAATCTGCTATAGGTTGAAGAGATTCTTCTGAGAGAAGGTTCTAATTTCTGAATTACATTCTTCATTATGATCATTTTACTTGAAAGATGTTTCTGTAGAGTACTGGAACTTTGTTCATATATAATGCGCTTCATCAAATGTTTGCTTAAAGTCTTAGATTATAAAGGGTTTTTTTTTAAAGAATATATACTATACATATTCGAACTGTCAAAATAATGTTATACACAGTAATAAGTAGCCTTAGAATTAGAGCATCTGCATCCCACACCCTTCCAAGTTTGGCTATTCGATTGAGAACACTGTCAAATAATATGGAGAGTATTAGTAGTGAATTAACTACATTTCAGTGAAAATTTTAATGATAAAATCATTTTATAGTTTTAACTAACCATTTTTCAAGAACATCAAATAATAAACTCTCTAAATCTATCTTTCTTCCATTTAAATATTTATTTCATTATATCTTTACAATTTCTATTCTTATGGTGGATGGAAAGTTTATTTAAGATAATTATTTTAAAAAAAAGAGTGCACATAAAAAGAACGATAATTTTTAACAAATATGTTTTTAATTCAATATAACTACTTATACACATACACTGCTTTAATTTGAATTGGTTTTTTGTTTTTTTTAAATAATTTGAATTGGGTTGAATGGAGTGAAATGCCTATATTCTACGCACAATAAGAGTTAACAACATAACAATTAGTAATTTTATGCATAACAACATCAAATAAAAAAAACCTGACTAAAATATAGCCAATCCAATGGCTTTGCCGAGACCACTACTAAAGTTTATGTACAGTGTTTTAAGCGAAACATGGCCAGCCAATTCAGCTGCCCATTCTCTTCTTGACATTAAAATATTCTGACGATTATTGGCCCCATCTCTCTCTATCTCTGCACCACATGCTCTCAGTCTCAGGTGCTGATGCATATGTTGGGTTATAACTTATAAGAATATGTGCGTTGGAAGATTACGGCCATTGAAAGAATATTAAAGCTGGCATTATATTCGAGGAGATTTTTCATGTTTTATTTATAATGGGATTTTCACCTATTTGGACCTTTTCCCTTTATTATGTCATACTTTGAAAGCTGACTAACTAAACAAGAAAAAAAAAAATGATTTTCTTGTCAAATTCTAACTAAAAAATAGTTGGTTCACACTTCATAGGTAAATTGCTCTAGCAGTTTTAGTTTAACAGTTTCCAGAGTTTGCTTCCAATCCTTCAATTTGAAGTCTTAAACAGATGAAGTGGAATTCTTAGACCCCGTTTGGATTAAAGTGTTTCATTTCATTTTAATATTATTATTTGATTTGACTGAGAACAACCAAACCATTGTAAAATCAATCCATTGAGAATTGGAGGTGTATAAAGATTAACAAGTCATTCCATCTTGTTGGTACAGAGTTCAAAGTATATGAGATTGCCATTTGGATCCATGATAATTTCGGGATTATTCGGAGTGGGTCCACAATTGGTAAGTAATTGATGGTATCCATTATCTAATGATCAAGCCAGATTTTTGTAGGCTGACCACTTTTGTTCTGGAAATTTTATTGAAGTGCCTCTGGATTTATGCGGGAGAGCTTTCCTAAATTTAAACATGAATCTAATTCTAAGAAATGCTTGAAAAATAAGATGATATAAAAGTTTTTATGAATAATGTGAATGGTAGTGATTAATTTGCGTTAAGAGTAGAATAAAGTTACATTTGGATGTTAAAAGTATTTGTGAATAGTAGTAAAAAGTAAGTAAAAAATAATAATAAAATATTAAATAGTAATAAAAAAATAATAAATAATAATAATAATAGATAATAAAAAAATAATAATAAAATAATGAATAAAAATAAAAAGTATTTAAAAAAGTTTAAAAGCTTTTAATTTCCAAACCTTGCTAACTCTTCATTAAAAACTCACCTAAAGTTGAGTCCAATTCTTGGCAAATGATTTTGGGTAGCCTAAAGAGAAGACATTAATTAGACAAAATATCTTTACCAATCTTATTAATTTATAATATTATAGATGAACAATATTAGAGATAAGCGTTAGAAATAAATGATAGATAAACGTCAATTGCTATGACATGATAAACAAAATGTATCATTTTTATTTATTTCAAATTTAGATCTATTTTTTTATTTATTAATTTATTGATGTTGTGCAGCATATAGCATATATCAAACATTATAAATTATCAGATAATATTTATTTATTATTTATCTTTGATATTTGCTCATAACATTTTTTTATTATAGATATAATAATTATTTAAGGGTGCAAAAGATAATTTGTGGTAAGAACAAATTTACTATCACACCCATAAAGAAGCATCGAATTTTTTAAAAATTATGATGGATCTCATAATTTAATTTTATATTCCAATGGGATAAAATCGTGTGCTAAAATTATCACTCCGAGCCTCTGACAATGCGTTGCCAACGCGCGGACAATCAAAATTAATGGAATCAGAAAAAGGAAGTTTCTAGTGGACATAAATGGCATGAGATTTAGGACATGTCGCATGTGTTCTGTCAAATCGAAAATCATTTCTCTATTTATTTGGGGTTGTATTTTGAAGTTTAAAAAAATATTTTTTATTATTTAATTTATAAAAAAAAACAGATTTGATACATTTATAAAAAGATTTTTTAATTATCTAAAAAACGTTAAATATTCATTTTTTAAAAGTGTTAAATTAAATTTTTTTATTAAAAAATTATATTTTAAAAAAATCATTATAACTAACTAAAATATTTTAAATACATATTTATTAAATAATAAAAAACTTTTAACTTATTATTTAAATTATAAATTTTAAAACTATAAATTATATTTCTTACCATAATTCTAAATATTCCCTTAATAAAACCACAATATTTTCAAAAAACCTCTCCAATTAGTTTTGTTTTTTATTTTTATTTTATTTTTGTGTTTTTTTTTAATGCGTACTGCTCCTTTCACACAAGCGCACAAAAATCTTAACTTTTAAATTTCGTCAAAATTTTCGGAGAATTTTCAAAAAGTATTTAATGCAATTATGCAATCCCTTGGATTCCGCTTAAGGAAAAGAATAAAAAAAAAACAGAAATTGAAAGAACACAGAAGGGCAGCAGATCTACATAATATAAAAATAAATAAATTATTTACTGGCAATGATAATAGTAGTAACAATCCTCAAACCACAAGAACCATAATAGATGCATATAGTCTGTGCACCACGCTAACAAAGCTCATAAAAAACCTCACTACTAACATACACTCTAATCCCTAACATCAGACTGAACATACAAGGCGAGATAGAACCACTCAACGAACAAGAGAATGGCGTCTAATGAAAGCCTCGGGACTCGAGAAGACTTCTAGACCACCCTGCGCCCAGATCCGAAGGCAAGAGCCACGACGGCGCCGAGGAAAGCGAAGGCCAAGGACGGGGAGATAGAGACAGCAGGGGAGGTGGGGCTCGGAGCCGGGGCTTCAACGGTTTGAGCTTGAGCAGCTCCGAAGAGAGAAATCACGGCGAAAATCACAGCCATTAGAGCCACGAGCGAAGCCTTGGAGACAGCCATTGATGACAATTGCTTTGCTTTCTTGGGGTGAGAGAGAGAGAGAGAGAGAGAGAGATTTGTGAAGGTGAAAGAAATATGATGGGGGGAAGCATTTATATATACGGAGAAAGGGGGAGGAAGAGGTTAGTGGCAACGGCTCACAGGCTGGCGAATGGAGGTGTGACAGCTGGGGTTCCCTGTGGGTCCCTATCCTAACGACGTCGTTTTGCAGGTGCTCAAATACGTCTTGAAATGAAATCTCTGACGCGCACGATTTTGTTACTCGCGCATTTACCCTGTGATGGGTTCGCGCGTTTATTTGACGCGTATTGGATGACGGTGGAGCGAGAAGGGAAGGGTTGTTTTTTTTTTTTTCTCTGAAGAGGAAGGGTTGTTAATACGAAAGAGGGGGTGCAAAAAAAAACAGAAAGGGCCAAACGGGTAGCATTAAAGCGATTCCGTTGGAAGCATGAGGAGGGACCCACGAGAGACCAACTGCGGCATTTAAGCTTTTTTCTTTTTTTTTTTCTCTGAAGGCATTTAAGCTAATTAGAAAGTGAAACCACAATATGTTTTTATTTTATTTTTAAGAAATAATATTTACTGTAGTTATAGATATACAAATATTATATAAATATTTAAAAAAAAATAAGTAAATGCAAATCATATATTAAAACTAACTTTTTAATAATACATCTTATTCTATTTTAAAATAATTGCATAGTATTTATTTATTTTATAATATTGTTGTTAATTTTTATTTTTTAAAGAGCTACTGTATGCTTTTAAAAGCAAGGACAATGCAGCTTAAGACACGTTTAAGCATGTAAGTTTTAGTCACCTCTTTTAAAAATTGAGTATTATTATTAAAAAAGTAATTTTAATCTTTTTTAAAGAGAATATATAGTGTTCGTACAATTTATTAAATATCCTATTTTCTTAAAATTAAGTAAGTAGAAATGATATTTATAAATTTGAAGATGTCCAAGTTTTGCTACTTTCTTAAAAAACAAAAATAAATAAATATGAAACTTTATGAATAAATACTTTTTTAATAATAATTCTTCTTTTTATTAAAAGAATGTGCAATAATAATTTTATTCACATTAGTTTTAATAAGAGAGAAAAACATAAAATATTACAATGTAAAGGTTTTTAAAATATATATATATATAATTGAATTAATTTGATGTGATATATTATATTATAAAATTATCTTTATTAAAATACATATCTTATATAATATATCAATCAACTTTAGCTTATGAATTTAATATTAGGAATCTCTTTTTATGGATCGACGCTTTACAAAAGAAAAATAGAGAGACAATGAGCTATATGTTCGAGGTCATATTCATTGGTAAGTATTGATATGTGCACGAGCTCAAATAATAATAAAAATAAAAATAAAGATATGTGCACGGACAGCGCACACGAAGGCAAAAGAAATGAAAGTACTGTATATTGCATACTCCGATATATTATAAATAATTATTAAAAATTATAAAAAGTTATGCTTGCCTTTTTAAAGATAATAAAAAAGTTGTAAATAAAACAAATAGGCAAGGTTGAGTATGTCATGCCATCATATTTAAAAGATTATATACAATTAACTTTTTAACTAACTATAATTTCAATTCTATTTTATGGATGATGATAGACTTGGCCGGTTTGAATTCGTAAATGAGGTAAATTTATCTCAATTTATCTTAAACTCATTATTATAATTTTTTTTAATTTTAATACAATTTTTTTAAATTTTAATAATTTTTTTCAAATATCAATTTAATCTTTTTAAATTTCAAAATAATAATAATATTAAAAAATAAATTATACTCATCTCATCTCACAATTTAAATTCAGTCTTATAATCTCTTATCACTTATTTATTATTTTATAATGTATTTAAAATTTTATTATTTTATTATAATTATTTTTTTACATATTTAGTCAATAATAAAAATTATAATAAAGTCTTACTACTCGTATGTACCGATAAGGATACCGATACCATGTTCGGTAAGCACATTTTTTTTTATACTTTTTCTTTTCTTTTATATATTTTAAATATCTCTAAACATTTTTTTAAAAGTACACATTTCCTCATAATTACTTTCTTAATTATTAAGATTTTAAAAAAAAAAAAAACACACAAAAGGTCAAACCATCAGTCAAACTATGGATTAACATTTCTCTTAATAAAATATACCAACTTCATTAATAATTATTTTTTTAATAATAATTATTTTTTCATTTTAAAATGGACTTCTTTTTTATTCATTTAGGGCCTGTTTAGATTTGATTTTGAATGTTTAAAAAGTGTTTTTATTAACTTAAAAGTCTTTTAAAGAAATATTTTTTAGAAATATTAAATTAAAATTTTTATCAAAAAACTCTATAAATAACGGAATATTTTTAAAAAATTATTGTAACAAATTTTAAAATTATTTTAAATATATATTTTTCAAATAATAAATAATTTTTAAAATATAAAATTTATGATAAAACTCCACAATTAAAAATACTACTGTCTACTGTAAAAATATTTGATCACCTATCGCAATCTCGAACATTTCTTTTTGTATTTTTTAAGCATCTCAAACATTCATTTAAAGTACGTCACAAAATTACGACAGGCAAAGTGGCAAACAACAGCACGTCTTTATTCTTTTAATCGTGGTATGGGTATTGGGAATTGGGTAAAAAGAAACAAGAGGTGTACGGTGAGGATTTGGAGATGATCGATTTTAATTAATTTAGAAAAGCAGTTGTTTCGAGAACCTTCCTGTTCGCTTAGGTTCTATGGTAATTTGGCTCGGGGACAGCTGGTAAGTGGGCGGGCGTGCGTGCGTTGTGGCGTGCATATTAGTCCATACAATAAAAAGAAAGTAATATTTAAAATTACCATAATCGCCTTGTTCTTGGTTGCTTGCGATAGTATGGAGAGAAGAATCGCACCTAATCCTCCATGAATATAGGATATGTTCATGAGATTGGAAGTCACGCTTTAATGACATTTATTTTATAGCGTGGGATGCCCGCTTTTCTTTTTTTCCAATCAAGGGACATGTTTGAGAAGTACAAATTGCCATGTACATTATTGGAAAGAAATATTATATTTACAAAAGGTTGTTAGCTCTAAATAGCATTTCTCATTCTGAGAGTATTCTTATTAAATTATACATTTGCATATATAAAAAAAATATTAATTTACACATATAAAAATAAATTTATTTATTTTTTATTAAAAGTGAGAAGACAAAAGTAAGAAAATAGAATAAAAAATATAAAAAATATTTTTTTTTTATAAGTGAATAGTAACTCTTTAAAACTCTTCAAATTTAAAGAGTTACTATTTTTTTATAGAAAAAAAAATACACTTTAATATACAAATTTTTTTTGATATATGTATAAATTTATATTTTTTTATATGTATATATACATAATCCAATAAGAATGCTTTGATAATGATTTGCTCCATTGGCACCATTGCCTTCAAACCATCATTTCTAAACATTTTGAGACGGAAAATGTATTTATAAAAAGATTGCATAAAATTGTAATTATAATTTGATATGATTTAATATGATAGATTAAATTATAAAATTATTTTTATTATAAAATAAATCTAATATATTATAAAAAATTATGAAAAAAATCTAATGTATTATAAGAAGTTATGTCAATTTATAAATTTATCTTTATAGAATTTATTTATGATTGTAGCACTTCTTTTTTTTCTAGAATAACTAGACTAGAATACGATAGGATTTATGAGAATATGAGATTTTAATGTTGGATTATTTACAATTTTCTTTAAAATCTAATGCAATTGGCAATGAATAAAAACTACCTATATTTATTTAAAATCTAGAAATACGATGTGATTATTTCTCGAGCCTTTCATTATTCATAAAGAGTTGGCTTGGAAATGAGGGAGATAGAAGGAAGGTAGTCGGTAAACCAAGTTGGCTTTGGTATGACAGAATGCGTGAGAGGGCAAATGTTGTTGGCATGTCGGCTCCAAGCGCATAATCAGACCATCAAATTTTCTTTATTCTGCTTAAAGGAATAATGCTATGTACGAGAATGATAGTAGCAGTCGAATGTCGAAATCAGGGATTTATTTTAGGGCGATAAAATAAAATAAAAATAAAAAATATATAATTTTTTTTATATAATTTTTTTTATATGATATAGAATAATTTGATAATAAGATCTATAATAAAAATAAAATACATTTAATATAATTTATGTATTAAAAAAATATATGATATATCAAGAATATGTTATCATAATAAAAATATATTTAAAATACATTAAAAATTATCGAACTTCTTTTTTATTTTTATTTTTATATATAATAAAAATATTTCATCATGTTATTATATTATTTTATTTTAAGCAATGCTAAGGACAAACGTCAGAGACAAATACCAGACAAACGCTAACTCACAAACACCAACTCACGGCCTTCAAAGGTTTCATTTCCTTCATCTTCGAACTCATTTATTCATTCTCCAACTCATAGATATTGTACAGCACACAGAAGGTATCAAATAGCACAAGTTATCATTTGGCGTTTATCTCTACCATTTTTGTTTTATTTTATATGAGATGAATTTTATTTTTAAATTAGATTAAATTTTATGGAAGGGACCAAGTTAATTTTAAAGAGGAGGTCAACATAAAATAAAATTAATACTATCCTACTAAATCATAAAAAAAAACTAACATATATTTTATTTTTTATTTTTTTGAGGAGGGGTGGGGCCAAGGGGAGGGGGGCCATGGCTCCCTACCCCAACATGGCTCCCCCATTGGGGGTCGTGATTACATAGACGTTACGTAATTATTTTAAAAAAAATGAATAAATACGGAATTGATATAAAAAAAATTAAGTTTTAATAGTAGATTCTGCTCTTTTTCAAAATGACTGTATAACGTTAATACACTCTAAAGACTTTATGTGATATTACTCGTTAAGTACACATACCAAAGACAGAATATTACCATGCAAGAAAGTGAATTTTCTAGTCTCTGTACATCTAACATTGTTCTACACACAGTGGCATCAATGGCCACAGAACTCAATGCATGAAGGAGGAGAACAAAAACAGACATAATATTA
This sequence comes from Platycarya longipes, assembly GCA_036559045.1. Classification (NCBI taxonomy): domain Eukaryota; kingdom Viridiplantae; phylum Streptophyta; class Magnoliopsida; order Fagales; family Juglandaceae; genus Platycarya; species Platycarya longipes. The sequence continues at coordinate 37,793,258 of CM071802.1, forward strand.
TGTATGGAATTAATTGATTATACCATTCAACATGTATGACACAAAAGAATTTGTCCTACAATCCTCAAGAAAACCTGTCCTTCTGTTCCTTTGCTCCCTTCAAGACCTAAGAAATGATTGTGGATTTTACAGTCAGAAGCCCAAAACATTTGGTGATAATTGTAATAGAGGTTCCAAGGCACTTGGAGCAAATTTTCTTGCAAATAAGAAACAAATTGAAGAGGATTGATCATTGTAAGTGCAGTTGTGACCTTCCAAAACTCTTTTGAAGAACTGCTCTGTGATGTCTGCTCTCCCAAAAGTAGCTGGGTGAGGACCACCTCTTGACCAATCCACCCAAGTAACGCTTCTATTTGCTAAGTGATTCCCAGCTAGAATGGTTAGCATGGTGGGGAAATAGTGTTCATCGACATAGCATGGCGGTCTACAAAACTGTTCGAATTTCGGGTGAAACTTGGCATCTTCCACAATACTGATGGCAAGCTTCCGGTTAACTTCGAACCATTGAGATCCTTTCCGCCACTCAGTAACATTTACCTCAGGTGCCATGCTTTCGTTATAGCGTCCTCTCCCGTGTTTCCCGGGATCATCAAATGCACCCATGTAGCTATACTGGGATTTCATTAGATAGTGGCGGATGACACTGAAATTATAGAGAGGAATGCAGGATTCAGAAAGGAGAATGAACCATTCATTAGAGATATCAAGCAAAGCATTGGCGAGGAGTCTTCTTTCAGCATCACACATACTCATCCTTCCCCACTCAGAGACCTGCAGATAAAAAATGATCAAAATGATCAACTGCTTATCCCAATACCAAAAATCACCCTTAAAAGAAGTCCGCTCTTGAGCAGAAAAAATGTTATACAATCAACCAAAACCAGCATAAACATTCAAGAGTTTAGACTGGAGATTGATGCCACAGCATCGAGTTTATAGAGTAGGAAAATATAGGATAAAGAAGATTTGTGCTGGTTCCTCCAACGTCCATAGCAACTATATGAACGGAACAACATAGAATTAAAGAATCCCTCCACTTTCTTACCACATTCAATAAGAATAATAACATAAAGTCGACAACTACTGCTGGTGCTGCTGCTCTCAGTGGACATGTGAGCTAAAATCTGTACCACTTAGAAATGAGCACTAATACAGACACAAATAGATTATACAAAGTATACCCACAAATTAATGTGGCTTCATAGAATCCGTTGGATCTATTCTATGATAAAAGTAACTTTATAATCTGACATATCACATCAAGCCATTTGTAGGTTTATTTTTGTGAAATCCCTTTATGGCTAAAATATTTTCCTTTAGAAATCACAATCAGATTTACCTTCGCTTGCTACGCTGCCCTTGTAACCACTTCACTCTAGCCAAGCAGTTTCTAACTGCTGCTTCATCGAGGAACATGCTTCATGTGATAAAAGCGTTTCCCATGGCAACTTACAAGGACAAAGGGGAACCTATCCTATGGGCTAAGTTTGGCTCAGGTATACAGCTGGACTTGACCGCCCAACTTCTACACCTTAACCGATTTGTCATGAAGTCTGCCGACCCCAGCATGTGCACAACAGACCACTATTTCACATGTGTCCTACAACACAAACTCATCAAGATCGGTGTTGGCAAGCCACATGCAGGTGTGGTCATCAGAACCTCTTCTTCTTTAATATGGAAAATTTAGATCATATGACAAAAAATTTTGTTGTTTGATGACTAATAATTTCCCAGTATGATATATGTGCAGTGCACCCGTGCGCAAATATTCTATGAAACTATGTAATAGGTGTAATCTTGTTTTGCGCTTGGGAAGCAAACAAAACTCATGTAATGCAAGTATCATTTGTCTCAGAAAAGCTTTGAACCCATATTCCTGCATCTTCATATAGCCAAAATTCATCCTTGCTCATAACAGAAGCCTATATATGGTAACAAAACAAACCTGGATAAATCATTCCAGCTAAAACTATGATTCAAGAGATGATTGGCAATTACATAAATCCTTTGTAGCTTAAACTACAAAAAGAGAAACTCATAGAGTGACCTCAATAAAAATAGATGAAAACTCCAACAGCACACAATATGAACTTGAGATACTGCTGCTATCACACATCTAAACCTCATGTCCCCCGCGTAAAGCAGCCCCTCAATGGTATTCATACGGTGGGAGCTCTAAGTAGCACAATAAATATATAAGACCTTACAGTTAAATCTTTTTTACCATAGTTTTAAGAATTAAGGGAGGCAATGGAAATAGTTATGAAACTTAATCCTTTAAACTAGCCTGGTGAAAAATGCGAAAAGCATTCTAATATGTCATTTTGAGATCCCTCTTGTGTGTCTCTCAGGAGTGCCAAGTTGTGTGCACCAAAAGAGGAATTTATGCCATGGGTAAAAATCACCAATGCTAATCTTAGTGATTCATATCCAATAAGTCCAAGCAAGAATCAACAGAAAAAGGGGCTGAATTCAGTAACTGAAAAAAATTGGGAAAAATAACATCCTCCAGGAAGATTTCTCTCCAGCATTAGTCAAACATCAGTAAAATAAAAAAGGAATTATAAGAGACAACTTTCTACCTCCATTTTCAATGAAAAAGTATAAACTTCACACCATAATCCGCATAAGTCACACCATAATTACTCAAATATGACATCAAGGGGAAATAATTAGAATTGAAATGAAAACAAATGTGGGATTTGTATTAGAATATGTAACCTCGAAACAAAGAAATTTAACATAAATATGAATACCTGACTAGGGATCTGTCTCTTGTAAAAAACTGATGAAGGCGGGAAATCAGCCTGGAATGATGGCAGCGAGTGAACATATATGGAGTAAAGTTCTTCATGCCCCTTCAAAAACCTCTCCCAGATAGGTGCCAGTGGCAATGGCCCCTTACTCAAGAACATGAATGCAATCTTGGGAACTCTCTGGAAAGGATACTTCTTTATCCGACATACAAAAGATGCCCTCCACAATAGTTCATTATCAGTCATAGAATGATTTAAATTCAATGGCGGTCTAATCCATTGCTCTAAACTCCTCGATTCCTCAAAGCAGGACTGGAATGTTGACTTAACCGTTGTCGGCCCGCCATTGATACCGAAGTATCGAAGTTTGTACATACTAATAACAGAAAAGGTAACGCACAGAACCAGAAACGGCACAAGTATTCGAAGCAGCCTCAACTGCGAGGTTTTAGATTGGTTTGTCCTGTTTATAACCGAAGGTTCCTTGCCTTCTTCTAACGGCACAGCCCGCGATTGCATATTGATACAACAAGTACACCACAGTTAAAAACTTCTGGGTTCTCTCTTTCTTAACACCAAACAGCGTTTTCGGATCGAAAAAACTTCAAAGACTCAAAATTTTTGGATCATTATCAACTTTTTCCATTAGAACTAGCAACCCAGAGTTCTAATTCTACTTAGAACAGAGAACTCGACAGCATTCTAAATCTAACGACATGGGTGTTCAACAAAGCAACCGTTCCAGCAGCAGAAACAGTTGCAGATCTGGAGTTGATGCTAAAGTGCCAAGAAACAAACTTGAACGGTTATATTTATAGAATTTATGAAGCCAAGCATACACAGCATACAACACATGGGTGTTTAATAAAATATAGAATTTGTAGGATCCAACAAGGGTTTTGGGTAACGTACCAAGTTGCAGTTGATGTACGGTAAATTGCAGATCGCGCTGATTCAAATATTTAAGATTTGGCAAAAAGAATGAGCGCTTGGATTGCGTAAAATGTGTTACATGAGAGCGTCCGGTGACCCTGGTCAATACTCGCCCCTCGGTATATGAAGATTGGGCGCAACAAGATAGGAAAGTCAGGCACTGCTGGCGGCGAGACAGAGGGAGAGAGACAGAGATCCAAAGACAGTACAGTGTAAAACTTTAAACATAATTACTCATGGCCATGGCCGTTTTTTTTTTTGGCCCTTTTGTTTTCTTTGTTTCCATTTTATGTCTCTGTTTTTGTTTTGTTGTTATTTTGCTTTCATTTTTTTGTTGAGATCTCTCATTTTCATTCTTGTCACTCCATTTAGACAGTAAAGTTAGAACCTTTGAGAGTAGGACCTTTTTTTTGTAAGTTTAATCTTTTGTAATTTTTGGAATTCTCCTCTCTTTTTTTCCCCACCCAAGTCAATACCAGTGGGGCTGAAGCATTAACTAACTAGAGTTGGTGGTTGGAATTTCTTGCATAATGGACTGGTCATGGTCCAAGCCTTCATGAGAGCATTGTGCACACGATTGAGGTTAAAGGAAAAGCACGATGCAGCCACGAGCAACACGTCATATTTAGAAAAATTATATCTATCAGTCCGTGTGTAGCACGTACTATAAGATATGATGTAAAAACTCTCAAGTCTCAACAAAGAAATCCCAGTTTCCACTCTCCTTTTCTTCTCCCTCTCTTGTGTAATACCCCACCATTTAGTAATATCCGAATCCAAAATTAGAGCAGACCATATGCATATTTTATATAATGCACATGCCAACCATTACCCTACTATAATTGGAGAAATCAATTTTCTTCCTAAGAGTATTGACATTGGATTAGCTAAAAATTTTCTTCAAAAAATACAATTTTGCATAAATATAAAAAAAAAAATGTCATATTTGATCAAATTTGAAGAGTTTTGATGTTTTACTATTCATTTTTCAAAACAAAAAGCAACTTTTTACTTTTTTCCACACTTAAAAGTGTCATTTTTTATTAAATGTGGCATTTTTTTTTTTGTATTTGTGCAAAGTTGTACTTTTTGAAAAAAAAATTTAGCTAATCTAATATCATTGCTCTAAGAACTTGAAATTCTGCAACGTCCTTAAGATCTTCATCAAAGAAATGTCTGTCTATATATAAACATTAAATCATAATGAAAAGTATATGAAAATAAAAATAATAAAATAATAAATAATAGTGAAATAATATGAGAATATTTTACTATCCAAACTATCATTTAACTATCTCCATCACATAAATGCTAACTGTGTATAGGCTATAGCTTTAATAAGATCACTCCTAATGGAGCCTTCAAATTTTTTTAAAAAATATATAATTAAAATCTATTTTTTCTATTTTATCTATTCACTTTTATATATCATCCCTAACTAATATATTTTTTCTTTATATAATTTAAATATTCATATTTTATTTTAATTATATTAATATCAAAAATAAAAAAAAAATTCTGAATAACATTTAAGAGGTATACCACTCGAGAAGTCGAAACCCATGAAATGGGTTTGGAGTTTTGGCCAGGAGAGAGGAAGGAAGGCTAGGTTTGGTGGGTGGGGTGGTTGCTAGCATAGAGGATAATTATTGGTGCGGCGGCGTGGCCAAGGGTGGCTGGACTGAAGGGAGAAGTTAAGTCGAAACCCATTTCATGTTTGGAGCTCATGTGGGGGAGGAAGGACGAGTTACCGGAGCTGGGATCGTCGAAGATTGATCATTAGCATGAGGGGGTAGTATGGCTAGTAGTGGTCGGCGGTGGCTGCTTGGGTACTCGTTCATCGTCGAAATTAACAAGTTACAGGCATCACACAAGGCGGAACGAATTTTTTCCAAAAAAAATGAATAAAATACGTTTAGCTGTGTGAACAGTGTCATGCTATATGTAGCAAGTTGAAGATGGAAGACTAAAGCGAATTCATTTTACTTCCTCCATTTACACGCTCCATTAGAGTATGATTTTGAGAGTTTGGTCATCTATTTTACATCTATTTTAACATTTTACAGTGACCATTGGGAATGTTTTAAATAATCTCTGAATGGAGGTTATGTACATCTTTCACGTTTCTCGAAGTCCTAACATACCAATTTAAGGTTAAATCTTCTTTCTCCTTGTATGTATATCCTAAGGCCCCAAGCTGGTGCTCGAACGGAGAAATTAGTTGTAGATGTTGCTGGACTGAATGGATGGAGAGAGAGAGAGAGAGAGAGAGAGAGAGAGAGAGAGAGAGAGAGGGAGGGAGGTCACTTGAATATGCAAACCCTTGAGGATTGAGTGCCCCTTTTATTGAGTTTATCATTGTTGGGAAATAGGCAATGAAACAAACAACAAAGATATGAAATAAATCGCAGCGGATGCAACAATGAGAAATAAAACAGTAAACACAGAAAGAACACACAGATTTAAGTGGTTCAGCTCAAAATGAGCTTACATCCACTGTGGGGTTGGTTTCAAAGCTTCACTAGATCAAATGGAGGTTACAGAGAGAGTATCAAGAGATACTTACAACAGAGAACACTCACCTCACGTGTATACACTCGATCCTCATAAGTTTCACTCAGAATAGTGGAGAAATGGAGAAGAAAATGATCTGGAAGCAATTACTGTTCACTGGCGCCGAAAACAGAGGCCTCGATCTTCGTCTGCTTCTTCGTCTACTGAAGCGCGAAATGCCTTCGCGATATTTATATTATGCAATCTCGCTCGAGCGAGATTTAAACTCGCTCGAGCGAGGACTTCTAGGTCAGATTCGCTCAACTAGAAATCGGACACCTGGCGCCACGTGGAATCTCGCTCGAGCGGGAGGTCGAGCGAGGGTCGAGCGAAGTCACTGCCTGAACCTCGCTCGAGCAGGAGGTCGAGCGAGGGTCGAGCGAAGTCTCGGGTTGGAGAAATTCTGAAGTGTCGCAGTCTCGCTCGAGCGAGGGTCGAGCGAGACAGGTCTGGGCATGTATTCCAAAGCCATACTCAACAAATCTCCACCTTGGCTTGAATACCTAACAGCCCCATAAAATCCAGATCAACCCAAGAATGTAAAATGCAGCAACTGAGAAAACCAACCCCAACTGAGTTCCCTAAGGAACCTGGAAACCTCGAACCCCTATCAAGTCCAAACAAAGTTTGAACTTGAATACTGCAACTGGCTTGGTCATTACATCTGCTGGATTCTCTGAAGTAGCAATCTTCTGAATACTGACTGTACCATCTGACACTATTCCTCTGATAAAGTGATACCTGACGTCAATGTGCTTTGTCCTCTCATGATACATTTGATTTTTGGTCAAATGTATAGCACTCTGGCTGTCACAAAACACTGTCATCTCTGTCTGCTGAAGACCCAGGTCACTGATTAGCCCCTTCACCCAAATGGCCTCCTTAACAGCCTCAGCTGCTGCCATGTATTCTGCCTCTGTAGTTGATAAAGCAACAGTTGATTGAAGTGTTGCTTTCCAGCTAATAGCAGAACCACACAAAGTGAAAATGTAGCCTGTCAATGATCTTCTCTTATCTAAATCCCCAGCATAGTCAGAATCAACAAAACCAATCACAACAGAACTGAGATCTACATCTCTATCAAATATCAAGCCCACATGCGAGGTTCCCTTCAAGTACCTCAAAATCCATTTCACGGCCTGCCAGTGAGTTCTACCAGGCTTAGCCATATATCTGCTAACCACACTCACTGCCTGTGAAATATCTGGACGGGTACACACCATAGCATACATAATGCTACCTACAGCATTAGAGTAAAGAACATTTGCCATGGACTGTTCCTCCTCATCTGTCTGGGGGGATAGGGAAGCTGAAAGTTTAAAATGCGACGCCAACGGCGTGCTGACAGGCTTGGAGTCAGACATTCCAAACCTGTCTAGAACCTTCTCTATATACTTTCTCTGGGACAAGTATAACTTTCCAGCTTTTCTATCCCTGTAAATATCCATCCCCAGTATTTTCTTAGCATCACCTAAATCTTTCATCTCAAACTCATCCTTAAGTTGAGTTTTCAACAAATCAACATCAACCATGCTTTTAGCAGTTATAAGCATGTCATCAACATAAAGCAATAAGTGAATGAAAGACTTATCAGGCAATTGTTTATGATATACACAACAGTCATAATTACTTCTCAAATAATCATGATCACTCATAAACAAATCAAAACGTTTATACCATTGCCTAGGTGACTGCTTCAACCCATACAAAGACCTCTTCAGTCTGCATACACGGTCTTCTTTACCTTCAACTATGAACCCCTCTGGCTGACGCATATAGATAGTTTCTTCAAGCTCACCATGTAAGAACGCTGTCTTCACATCAAGCTGCTGAAGCTCCAGGTCATACAAAGCCGTGATGGCTAGTAAAACTCGGATTGAACTGTGCTTTACTACTGGAGAGAACACTTCAGTGAAGTCGATCCCCTCTCTCTGACTGTAGTCTTTTGCAACTAGACGAGCTTTGTATCTTGCATCAGACTGGATTCCCTCTTTTCTCTTGAAAACCCATTTGCAGCCCACAACTCTGGTCTTCGCAGGTAACTTAACCAAATCCCAGGTTTGGTTCTTGTGAAGAGACTCAATCTCTTCAGTCATCGCTGTACACCACTGTGCAGACTCAGTACTCTTCACAGCCTCTGAGTAACTGGAAGGCTCCTGCCCCACAATTTCTTCCGCTGTAGCGAGTGCATAACTGATCATATCTGCATGAGCATATCTCTGAGGTGGTCTGGTCTGCCTCCTCTGTCTACCAGCAGCTACACTGTATTGCTCCTCAGCTGGTGTCTCAGTCTCTGACTCAGAACCATGCTCATCAGTCATAGCATGATCCTGAGTTACTGGTGGTGTCTCAAGTGAAGCCTGCAGCTCCACCTTCTTCCCTGTAGACACGGGAATTTGTTTTGTCGGACTAAGCATGGATTTCTCATCAAACACAACATCCCTGCTTATCACAAACTTGGGTGACTTGGGATCAGTATACCACAATCTATATCCCTTCACCCCAGAAGCATATCCCATAAAAATACTCTTCTTTGCCCTAGGTTCTAGCTTACCATCATTTACATGAAAATAAGCAGGACAACCAAATATCTTCAGGTTCAAATAATCAGTAGGTTCATCAAACCATACCTGATTAGGTGTCTTCAACTCAATAGCTGTGGCTGGAGAGCGGTTCACCAGAAAGCAGGCTGTATTGACTGCTTCCGCCCAAAAGTCCTTAGACAGGCCGGCATTGGAGAGCATACTGCGTGCTCGTTCTAGGAGGGTCCGGTTCATGCGTTCAGCCACTCCATTTTGCTGTGGAGTGTGCCTGACTGTACGGTGTCTGGCGATTCCTTCGTTCTTATAGAACTCATCGAAGTCATTGCCGCAAAATTCCATCCCGTTGTCAGTCCGAAGCCGTTTCACCTTCTTGCCGGTCTGATTCTCTATCAGAACTTTCCACTGCTTGAAGTTCTTGAAGACTTCACTTTTCTGTTTCAAAAAATAAACCCACACTTTCCGTGAGTAATCATCAATGAATGTAAGCAAGTAATTAGCTCCACCTTTTGATGGAACTGAAGACGGACCCCAAAGGTCGGAATGAATGTAGTCCACTGTACCTTTTGTTCTGTGGACCCCAGTTGCAAACTGAACCCTGCTCTGCTTCCCGAATACACAGTGCTCGCACAGGTCTAGCTTGCCCAAATTCTGATTCCCTAGCAACCCTTGCTTACTGAGGATAGACATCCCCTTCTCACTCATATGGCCCAATCTCATGTGCCACAGACGAGTAACATCTGACTCTGACTGATCAGATACTGAAACTGCAGCTTCACCGCTGACAGTACTGCCCTGGAGGAAATAGAGACCGTCTTTCAGGTCTCCCTTCATAATGATCATGGAGCCTTTGCTGACTTTCAAAGCTCCACCTTGTCCCGTGTACTTTAAACCCAAAGAATCAAGGGCCCCCATGGAGATAAGATTCTTTTTCAAGTCTGGAATGTGCCGGACGTTGGTCAATGTCCTAACCATCCCATCAAACATCTTGATCTTCACAGAACCCATTCCCGCAACCTTGCAAGCAGTGTCGTTCCCCAACAAAACAGAACCACTGTTGACTGATTCATAAGATATGAACCAGTCCCTTCTGGGACACATATGGAACGTGCAAGCTGAGTCCATCACCCACTTATCACTGAACCGACTGTTTGAGTCACTGATTGCAAGAACTACATCAGAGCCGTCAGATTCATCAGCAGCACTGACGGCATTAGAAAAACTCGTAGATTCCTCCTTCTTCTTCAGCTTTGTACACTCACTCTTGTAGTGTCCAAACTTCTGACAGTAATAACATTTTACATTCTTCTTGTTGGACTTGGACTTTGATTTCTCCCGGGACTTGCCTCTGCCCTTCTCTTAACCCTTATGGCTGGATCTTCCTCTGTCGGAGGTATCTTTGACAAACAAACCACTGGGCTGCGCTTCCCCACCCTTATCATACTTACTCCTCAACTCCTTCGAGTTCAAAGCTAACTTCACATCTGTTAAGGAGATAGTATCTCTACCATACAGCATAGAATTTACAAAATTCTCAAAAGAGGCAGGTAAAGAACACAGCACAATAAGAGCTTGATCTTCATCATCAAGCTTAATGTCAACATTTCTAAGATCCATTACAATCTTATTAAACTCATCTAGGTGTTCAGTAACCGACGAACCCTCAGTCATTTTTAGTGTATACAACCGTTGTTTTAAATACAACCGGTTTGTGAGAGACTTCTTAATGTACAAGCTCTCAAGCTTGTTCCAGAGACCCTCAGCGGTCTCCTCCTCCGCCACCTCTCTCAACACTCCATCAGACAATGATAACAGAATTGTACTATGTACCTTTTCTTCATCGTCCTTAGACGGTACAGGAGAATCTGCCGTCCTTTCCTCTAGAACTCTGAATAACTCCTGCTGGCGCAACAATGCCCTCATCTTCATGCGCCACAAACTGAAACTGTTCTGACCGTCAAATTTCTCAACTTCAAATCTTGTTGTAGCCATCCCTTCAAATATTCACAGAGCCTGAAAAGGCTCTGATACCAGTTTGTTGGGAAATAGGCAATGAAACAAACAACAAAGATATGAAATAAACCGCAGCGGATGCAACAATGAGAAATAAAACAGTAAACACAGAAAGAACACACAGATTTAAGTGGTTCAGCTCAAAATGAGCTTACATCCACTGTGGGGTTGGTTTCAAAGCTTCACTAGATCAAATGGAGGTTACAGAGAGAGTATCAAGAGATACTTACAACAGAGAACACTCACATCACGTGTATACACTCGATCCTCACAAGTTTCACTCAGAATAGTGGAGAAATGGAGAAGAAAATGATCTGGAAGCAATTACTGTTCACTGGCGCCGAAAACAGAGGCCTCGCTCTTCGTCTGCTTCTTCGTCTGCTTCTTCGTCTGCTGAAGCGCGAAATGCCTTCGCGATATTTATATTATGCAATCTCGCTCGAGCGAGATTTAAACTCGCTCGAGCGAGGACTTCTAGGTCAGATTCGCTCAACTAGAAATCGGACACCTGGCGCCACGTGGAATCTCGCTCGAGCGGGAGGTCGAGCGAGGGTCGAGCGAAGTCACTGCCTGAACCTCGCTCGAGCAGGAGGTCGAGCGAGGGTCGAGCGAGACAGGTCTGGGCATGTATTCCAAAGCCATACTCAACAATCATGAAATAAGATCATAAAAATTCTTATCATGTTGTTGAACCGTGTTTGACGATGCACTAGCTAGTTTCCATTTCCAAGACATTTTTTTATGGTCCAAGGCCTTTGTTCATTGGAAAAGTCAAAGGAGAGGGACCACTGGAAATGGTTTTCAATTATCCGATGAGTGGAAAACGTTGTGATCAAAAGTCACAAGATATCTTCTTAGAATAAGTGGATTTCCTGAAAAAACAGCAACATAACAAGATATCTAGATCCGTCAAAGAGGTAGATTTGATAGCCCCTCCCTAGGTCACGACACACAAGATTTAAAAGTACAGAGAATGTTAGTGGTGATCTACAATATATCTAAACAATTGAACTGCTTGTGAATCTCCTGCGTCGACCAAATTCAAACGTACAAACAGTACACGTGTCTCTCGATTCAATCTTGTGTGTAAATAAAGAAAACACAGCTATATGTAGGAGTATTACATACAGGAGGGTATTAGAGAATGAAAGAGATATAAAGGCGATAACTGTTTCTTGAAAAGTTATAGAGAAATGGAGATTAAATTAACTTAGATTTTTGAATGAGCTCAATTTATCTAAGTTTGGATTTTGTTTTGGATTTATTTCAAAATCTAAACTCATACAACTTCTAATTTATTAAATATTATTCAATTCAAAATTTTTTTATATGCGGAATTTATAACATTTTTTAATTTTTTATAAATACATTTAAATTTATCTTAATATTTAAATACATCTACACTCATCTTAAATAATCTCATAAAACTTAATTTACTATTTTAACTCACTACTATTAATAAAAAATATTAATTAATCTCAGTTTAACATACAAACGCGGCAAAAAACTTGCGGCGATTTTCCGGCCTTTTTTGTGACTTTTTACGAGGTTTCATAAGGCGCAAAAACTCATACAAATAATGTACGTAACCTTAAGTGATCTAAACTATTTATTGCATTGTAATGATAAAGTCTGTTTAATAAATATAGAATTTCTCGAGGTAAGATTCGGACATTTCGGATCCAACAAGGGGTTGACTAAAATATTCTAAAATTTGACAAAAAAAAAAAAAAAAAAAAAAAGACGAGCGCTTGGATTGCGTAAATTGTGTTAGTTGAGAGTACCCAGTGAGTCGTGACCCTGGTCAATACTCGCCACTCAGTATATGAATATTATGCTCAAGAAGATAGGAAAGTCTGGCACTGCTAGCGGCGAGAAATAGGGAGAGGCCGGATAGGGATCTAAAGTCAGGGCAGTGTAAAACTTTGAACATGATTACTCATGGCCATGGCCATGGGTCGTGACTTTCCCTTCTTTTTTGGCCCTTTTGTTTTCTTTCCATTTTATGTCTGTTTTTATTTTGTTGTTATTTTGCTTTCAATTTTTGTTGAGATCTCTCATTTCTTTTTTGTCACTCCATTTAGACAGTAAAGTTAGAACCTTTGAAATTATAATCAATTTTTTTTTTTGTGCAAGTTTAAATCTTTTATAATTTTGATATTACATCTTCAGTAATATTATATGTACTTATTATTTTACTTATATTTTTACTTACAAGACTTATTTTATTAATTTTTTTAAATCTAAATTTAATAATTTTCAGCATATCAATAACTAACATATATAAAAATTAATTTTTCATAAATTTTTCATAAATATATTTAGCAATCTATATGTTATGAATTACCGAGTTTGTAAAGCTAATATGTTTAAAAAAAAAAAAATTATCCTGCTTGGAATTCTCCTCTCTTTTTTTTTTTTTTTTTGCCACCCAAGTCAATACTAGTGGGGCTGCATCAATATATGATGAACTAGTCATGGTCCAAGCCTTCATGGGAGGATTGTGTAAACAATTGAGGTTAAAGGTAAAGAACAATGCAGCCACGAGCAATACGTCATATTTAGAAAAATTATATTTATAAGTCAGTGTGTAGCAGATTCTATAAGACATAATGTAAAGAACTCTCAAGTCCCAACAAAGAAATCCCAGTTTCCACTCTCCTTTTCTTCACACTATCTTGTGTAATATCCCACCATTTAGTAATATCTAAATCCAAAATTAGAGTAAAACATATGCATATTTTATATCAGCACATGCCAACCAATACCATACTATAATTGTATGTACTATAAAAAAATTGACCTATTGTAACATTTTTATAACAGTCAAATAGACTATTTGAGATATAAAAATGTCACAACTGCTCATTTGGAGCAGTCCAATTTTCTTGTAATGACCATAAGGAATAATTTTCTTCCTAAGAGTACTAGCCGCAACAACTTTAGCAACAACTTCTGAATGGAGGTTGTTAAATTACATCTTTCACATTTTTAAGTCCTAACATACCAGTTGAAGCTTCTTTCCCCTTGTATTTTATATGCTATGTTCCCAAGCTGGTACTTGAAGTGAGAAATTAGCTGTAGATGTTGCTGGACTGAATGGACTCCAACTCAAATATTCACATGCACACATGCACATGGGGTTGGTTTATTATACTGAAGTATTATTCTCATAGAGAGAGAGAGAGAGAGAGAGAGGGGTGTTACTTGAATATGCAGGCCCTTGAGAATTGAGTGCCTTTTTGTTGAGAAACTATCCCAACTCAACTTGTCTCATCACGCCTAATTTTTAAATTATAGTTTTTTTAAATTCATACAAAATAAATGAATAATTCAACTTTTAATATTTTAATTCATTTTTTTTAATTTTAAAATAATAATAATAATTTAATAATATTTTATTCAATTTTTAATCATAATCTTAAATTATTTCATGATTCTCGAGTTATCTCATGATTCAATTGAAATCTATTGATAGCCACTACACGAAAGACTAGATTGAATCGAGAGGCACGCGTACGTACCGTTTGCATGCACAAATGTGCAACGATGCATAAAGCCAACGTTTGAATTTGATTGATGCATGAGACTCACATGCAATTCTATCGTTTTGGTAGATTGTAGATCATCGACACGCAAACCTACAAGTGCATGCCACTTTGATAGGCAGAAGACAACAGACTTATATTTTTGAATTGCAATAATCTGAGATCGGTCCATCTTATATCTTTTTAAAAAATAGCCCTTCAATCACGCAACAACACGTAAGTAATTGCATGGTTAAATTGATGCACCGCATTCCACTAGATCAATTATCACTTTGACTCACTTCCCCACTCCTTTATGCAACAAAAAGGGAGAAGAAAACATTATGGGCGAGACTGTTTGTGTGGAAGTCATTGTGCAGCGCTCAAACGAAAAAAGAAAAACTCTGGTCTTGAAGATAAAACTTGGCCAGGAATAGAAATGAGCTTATAACTACTACTAGGAAAATTTGGTAAAAACGAAAGAAAGAAAGCATAGAAAACTCAATGTTGACTCCAATGACCTTGGTGTTCCTCATGTAGTGTACCACTTTTACATTATATGCCAAGACACTAGGTATTTGACAAAATTAGACCATCAAATTCCAAGAGCAACAACAAAAAAAATAAAAATCAGAAATTTGAACCTAAATGAAAGCTTTAGTTGTAGCGTATAGAGATAAGTTAACTCAATCAGGAATTCAGTAACCCCAAATCAAAAGATAGAAGAAACCCTAATCAATCCGTTGCCCAGATGACTAACACAAGAGGGAGGTGAATTGATTTATATTATAATAATTAACACTTATAAATCAAATACACAATATAAAATATAAACAGAATATAAAGCAGCAATAAATGTAAAGAGTAGGGTAAAAAGAAGCAAACTCAGTATTTTTACGAAGTTCAGTCCCACTGCCTATGTCCTCGCCTCAAGCTACCCCATTGAGGATCCCAAATTCACTATTCAATCTCTTTCAGGTGGAGATAGAAACCTATTACACCTTTGAGCAACACCGCTCTAAAGAATCCATGTAGAACACCCTCTACACTTCCAATCACCTCACAATTGGCGATTTAACTATTTTCCGTGTAAAACACCTTCTACACACACAAGGGTTATACGCACCCTCTTACAAATACAAAAGCTGATAATAGGTAGGTTATCAGAATACACTTCTCAATGAGTGAGATAAAAACAATACAGTGCAACCTATATCTCTCTCACAATGAACAAGAATTAAGGCACAAAACTTAGAGAAGAGAGAATGAGAGCTTTGAAAGAATGATGCAAAACTTAGTAATTAATGTATAAGCTCCTGTTGTGATTTTTACAAGACTCAAGTGAGCTATTTATAGGCAAATGATTCTTCATATTCAAATTTGAAAATGTTCACATGTCAAATAAGAGTACTATTCACTTTTCTAAAGATTCAAATAAAAACATTTCATTTTTATATTTGTCAAAGACAACTCCATTCATTTTTTAAAGAAATCAAACCTAATCTTTTACTTTTCATACATGATAAAATGAGCATGATTTATTTTTCAAACCAAATCATTTTTTTTTTTTTTTTGCATATGTCAAAAAAACACACAACCACCTTTCAAGATTTTCAAACAAATCATCTATCTTTTGTATTTGTCAAAAAAACACATAACCACCCTTCAAGATTTTCAAACAACACATGCACATATTAAATATGACAATCAATCATATTACAAATTCAAATCTTTATGCATATGTGAAAAAAAAAATCGAAATTAATATTTTAATAAAATTATGCAAATGTAAAAAATGCAATTTGATACTTTATGAGAAAATATTAATTTTGAACCTTAATCCAATTTCAAATTTTAAGAGATGTACAAAATTACTCTATGAGTTTCATTTGTAGACTTGATCTTCTTTTTGTTCATGTTCGATTTCTTGATGTGCTTAGCTATCTTCATGCGTAGACAACTTGAGCTTGAGTCTTAAATATTATTTGTTATCATCAAAATTTATATGTAGATACGAGACTTGAAACCTTGGGTTTAACAATCTCCCCCTTTTTTATGATGAAAAATATTTAGTAGAAATCTGCGACCTGCAGTAATACTTAAGCTTCCCCTGAAAATATGCGTTAGTATTTCAAGAAAAATATAAACATGATTCTAGCATATATAAAAGGGTAGTATAACACTAGTATAAGACTTCTCCCTCTTTTGGCATCATTAAAAAGGAACCACAATTAGTTTTAGTAAGATTTTTTTTCGCAATAAGTAATAACCAAATAAAACGGTGCGTTAGTAGAAGCTATAGAGAGTTGAATAATTGAAACCACTTGTGCGCGACAAAACCTGCAAAGGCTGGAGGCCTAGCTCTGGCAATTCAGTGCGGAAGGAGATTTTGTAAAGAGTTGAATAATTGGAGTCACCCGTGTCCAACAAAATCCGCAAACGCTGGAGGCCTAGCTCTGGCAATTCAGTGCAGAGGGAGATTCAAATCCGCTTGACGTTATTGACAAGCAAGATATTGTAGAGATTTGAAGTTGTGATAGTTTGTCTTGTTCTTATTCTCGTCTCTATAAGAACAATCATTAACTTTATCTATTTCGCATCAAATATTCTTCTCATCTTGTAATTCATCTGTATTTTCATTCTACAATTTTGTAATAGCTCGTCAATTCCCTTCAGTACTTCTCTTGATCAATCTATTTCTACTTCTATCGTAAGTGCCATGAAACAACAAGAGATTTATTTAGCTAATAAATCAAATCATGATGCCATTTATGAGTTTGTGGGTCTTGGGACTCGATACTCATTATCCATTGTTACTTTTTCCGCTCGGTTGCAGTTAAAAACTTGCGAAATTGAGAAGCTTAGCGAGACTGTCTCTGTACTTCAACGACTTATTTATGAGTCAAACAAAAAAATAGTAGAGTTAAAGCAATAGAATAAGGATTTAAAATCCTTACTTGCCTCTTCATTTCGATTATCTAATCCTTTAGATAAGGATGACATAATGATTTATGATGAGTAAATGCATTTGAATGATGAGGTTAAACGTCTCAAGTTTCTGTAGGTCATTTGAGATAATGAAATAAAAGTATCTAGCAGATATTCATGGCATGCATCATTCCTATTTCTCTTCTAATCATGCATAGTCTATCTTCTAGTAGGGATTTTGTAAAAATGTCTGTCAATAGATCGTGTGTGCTTGTAAATTCTAGTACAATATCACATTTCTACACTTGACCTCTAAAAAAATGATATCTAATTTCAATATGTTTGGTCCTAAAATGTTGTATTGGATTTTTTGAAAGATTTATAGCACTAGTATTATCACATTTAATAAGAATATGATTGTACATAAGTTTAAAATCCTCAAGTTATTGCTTCATATAAAGAACTTGAGCACAACAACTACTTGCAGCAACATACTTTGCTTCAGCAGTAGATAATGTAACAGAATTTTACTTTTTACTAAACATTGAAACAAGTGCATGACCTAAGAAATGACATGTTCCACTAGTATTTTTTCGATCAACTTTGCAATGAGCATAATCCGCATCTGAATAACTAATAAGATCGAAAGAAGTGTATTTAGGATACCATAACTCTAGATCAATGATACCGGCAAGATATCTAAAAATTCGCTTGACTGCAATCAAATGAGATTATTTTAGAAATGATTGAAAACGTGCACATAAACACACACTGAACATAATATCAGGTCTACTAGCTATCAAATATATTAAACTACCAATCATACCTCGATATACCTTTGAGTCAACTGGCTTACCGCTTTCATCTTTATCAAGTTTAGTGGTTGGACTCATTGATGTTCCAATTACCTTTGCACCTCCCATCTCAAACTTTTTGAATAACTCTTTGATATATTTTGACTGATTAATAAACGTTCAACTTTTTGCTTGCTTGATTTACAATCCGAGAAAGAAATTAAGTTCTCCCATCATACTCATTTCAAATTCTTCCTGCATACTCTTAGCAAAATCTTGACACATATTTTCATTAGTAGCACCAAATATTATATCATCCACATAAATTTGAACTAGAAGAATATCATCCTATTCATATTTGATAAAAATAGTTGTATTGATCTTTCCTCTTGAAAAATCTTTTTCAATCAAAAAACCACTAAATCTCTCATACCAAACTCTAAGAGTTTGTTTGAATCCATATAATACTTTTATGAATTTAAAAACATGATTAGGAGAAATAATATTTTCAAAACCTAAAGGTTGCTCAACATATACATCTTCATTTATAAAACCATTTAAGAAAACACTTTTAACATCCATTTGAAAAAGTTTGAAATTTTTATAACATGCATATGCAAGTAACATTCGAATAGCCTCTAATCTTGCGACAGGTGCATACGTTTCGTCATAATCGATTCCTTCCCCTTGATTAAAACCTTGGGTTACAAGTCGAGTCTTGTTTCTAGTGATGATTCCAGACTCATCTTTCTTATTTCTAAAAACTCATTTTGTTCCAATAACAACATGATTTTTGGGTCTAGGAACAAGTGTCCATACATTATTTCTTTCAAATTGATTTAGTTCTTCTTGCATAGTTAGAATTCATGATTCATCAATAAGTGATTCATCAATATTTTTGGGTTCAATTTGATGTAGAAAAGCAGTGTAATTAAAAATATTTCTAAAAGATGATCGAATACTTACACCTCGTGAAGGTTCTCCCTGAATTTGTTCCACTGGATGATTTTTCACATGTTTCCACTGTTTGGTTACATCTTCTACTAAATCTTAATGATCTTTCCTGATGTCTCCATGTTGAACTTCTTCCATTGTATTCTTTTTGTTGAGATTAAGACTATTTGTATTATTTGTACTTTCTATTTCCATGATCTTCCCTTTTGAATTATCTCCAAATAACACGCATCCTTCTTCTTTAGAAGTGAGGTCAATAAATTTAGTTTTGTCTCCTGTCACGTATCTTGAGCATCCATTCTCTAAAAACCATTTACTTTTACTTGTAGAATACTTCATGCATACCTACAAAAGTAATTAAAAAAAATTCTTGGACCCAAGTTCTTTGGGTTTTTTATTTATTAGTATTAGAAGAAATAAGATTCTTTGGTACCCATATGGCCCTAATAGTCATTATATGTTTTCTTTTAATAGGACAAGCATAATAATTATGACCATTTCTATTGCAAAATTACAAATAACATATGACATATTTGAAAACCTTAAGTGATTGTAATAATATTTTTCTTTGACAAATCTATTTTTATGAAAAGAATTTTGAAAATCTGATTTTGATTTAATCGATTTATCAAAGAAATTTTTATAGGGTTTGAGTTTTTCTTTTGGTATGTATCCCAAGCCTACCTTATCAAAAACACATCTTTGACTACCAAGAAATTTTCGAAATTTCTTTTTCCATTTGTGAAATTTTCAACAATCTTTTCTAAATCAGCTACTTTCTTTTTCAGTTCATCATTTTCATTTTTTGAAACTATATTTTCTTTTCTTAAAATATCAATTTCATTTATTAAAGAAGAATTTTTCTTTTTCAAAACGGTATACTTAATACCCAATTTTTCAAATTCCTCATATATCTCTTCCAAAACATTTCGCAATTCTTCATAGGAGGAATTTTCAAAATTTGTTACCTCAAGATCATGTTTAGCCATAAGACAAAGATTTGTAGATTTTTCATTACTTGCGTCGCTGTCTGAGCTACTTGAATTATCATCTCATGTAGTTTTCATTACTTTATTGCATTTGTATCGATCTTTCTTTAGCAGGGGACAATCTACCTTGATATGTCCTGACTTTTTACATTTATAACAAATTAATGAATCATTTTTACCTGTATCTTTGTTGGAAGATTTTTTGAAAGGTTTTCTTGGAGGAGTTTTATTTTTCAAGAATCTCTTAAATCTTCTTGTGATCATTGTAATATCTTCGTCATCGTTTTCTTCATCTTCATCGCTTTCACTTTCATGAGGAACGGCTTTGAGTGTCAAGCTCTTCTTTTGCTTTCCTTCTTCTTCTCCTCTTTTCAATGTATACTCATGGGTAATAAGTGACCCGATGAGTTCATTTACTTCGAGTTTTTTAAGATCTCTAGTTTCAAGAATCGTCATTACTTTTGATTCTCAACGTTTTGGCAAGAAGTTGAGAATTTTCCTTACTATCTCCAAGTTGGAATAAACTTTACCAAGAGATGTCAAACTATTTATAATATTAGTAAAACGAGTATACATAGAAGAGATAAATTCATCATCATTCATTTTGAACAATTCATATTCATGGGTAAAAATATAAATTTTTGATTCTTTGACTTGCGAAATTCCTTCATAGGTTACTTCCAAGTTGTCCCAAATTTTCTTTGTTGTCCTGCAAGTCATTATTCTATAAAATTCATTACCATTGAGAGCATTATATAGAAAATTCATAGTCATTACATTCACAGTATAAAGTCTATCGTCTTCGCGATCAAACTCTTTCTTTTCCTTTTTGACCTTTACTCCATCAACAGTTTTTGTTGGAATATAAGGCCCATTTACAATACATTTCCAGATTTCTCGACCTTGAGACTGAAGAAATATTCTCATTTTAGCTTTCTAGAAAGTATAATTATCTCCACAAAATAGCGGAGGTCGACTACTGGATTGACCTTGAGCGAGAGTAGCTACAATGTTGGTCATATGATCTTAACTCAACAGATAGTTAATCTTATAACAGAGCCCTTACTCTGATACCAATTGTTGTCCAGATGACTAATACAAGAGGGGGTGAATTGAGTTATATTATAAAAATTAATACTTATAAATCAAATACACAATATAAAATATAAATAGAATATAAAGCAGTAGGAAATGTAAAAAGTAGGGTAAGAAGAAGCAAACTCAGTATTTTTAAGAATTTCAGCCCCATTGCCTACGTCCTCGCCTCAAGCTACCCCTTGAGGATCCTAAATTCACTATTCAATCTCCTTCAGGTGAAGATAGAAACATATTACACCTTTGAGCAACACCGCTCTAAAGAATCTGTGTAGAACACCCTCTACACTTCCAATTACCTCACACTTGGTGATTTAACTATTTTCCGTGTAGAACACCTTCTACACACACAAGGGTTATACGCACTTTCTTACAAATACAAAAACTGATAATGAGTAGGTTATCAGAATACACTCCTCAATGAGTGAGATAAAAACAATACAGTGCAACTTATATCTATCTCACAATGAATAAGGATTAAGGCACAAAACTTAGAGAAGAGAGAATGAGAGTTTTGAAAGAATGATGCAAAACTTAGCAATTGATATGTAAGCTCTTGTTGTGATTTTTTCGAAACTCAAGTGAGCTATTTATAGGCAAATGAGTCTTCATATTCAAATTTGAAAAGGTTCACATGTCAAATAAGAGTACTATTCACTTTTCAAAAGATTCAAATAAAAACATCTCATTTTTATATTTGTCAAAGACAACTCTATTCATTTTTCAAAAAAATCAAACCTAATCTTTTACTTTTCATACATGACAAAATGAGCATAATTTATTTTTCAAACCAAATCATCTTTTTTTTTGCATATGTCAAAAAAATACACAACTACCTTTCAAGATTTTTAAACAAATCATTTATTTTTTGTATTTGTCAAAAAAACACACAACCACCCTTCAAGATTTTCAAACAAATCATCTATCTCTTGTATTTGTCAAAACAACACACAAACACCCTTTAAGATTTTCAAACAACACATGAACATATTAAAGATGATAATCAATCATCTTACAAATTCAAATCTTTATGCATATGTGAAAAAAAAAATTTCGAAATTAATATTTTAATAAAGTTATGCAAATGTAAAAAATGCAATTTGATACTTTATGAGAAAATATTAATTTTGAGTTTTAATCCAATTTCAAGTTCTAAGAGATGTACAAAATTACTCTATGAGCTTTAATTGTAGACTTGATCTTCTTTTTGCTCATACTTGATTTCTTGATATGCTTAGCTCTCTTCATGCGTATACAACTTGAGTTTGAGTTTTAAATATTATTTGTTATCATCAAAATCTATACGTAGATACGATACTTGAAACCTTGGGTTCAACACAATCGAAATACAGAGAAAAAAAAATACGCCTGCTATCGTTGTCTAGGTGGATTTGCATCAACGGACAATGGTTGTGTTATAGGGAAAATGCCATAGAAATCGGTCTGGGCGAAAGAAATTTGACAGATTGGTTAACGGATTGGTTGGCGAAAGAAATCCGATGAACTAGTCGACGAAAGAACTCCAGCGAACTGGTCGATAGACTGGATGATCACGTTTGGGCTAGGGGGCTAGCGAAAGTCTCCTTTGCAATCGCCGGATGCCTTTTCAACTTTAAGACTATTATCCAGTGCGTGAGAATCTACTTGTTTATGATGTGATTGCTGAGGTGGAAGAAGATAAGTAGAGGGCTGTTTTTTAAACCTTATAAGTCCGACTAACTCCTAGCGTTATCCTTTTCAATTTAGAAAAAAAGTCATATAATGAAATAAGAATTTTTTTTTACAGTTCTATCCCATTGATAAATGAGGGTAGAAAGAGAAAAATTATCATTTAAAAAAAATATTATTATTTTAACATTTTTAAATATAACTACATGAATTTGTATGAAGAGTCCTCACTTGGAGATTGTATATAGACTCTATGAAAAAAAAAACACAACTATAGTAATAGAGTAATTTTATATAGTAGGACAGAGATATACAACTGAAAACTTTTTTTTTTCTTCTTAAAAAGTTAGAGGAAAATGGAAATTGATTTATTGCACATTTGCATAGTAATGATGGATAACTTTGTTGCTCATCTATGAGATTGAGATCTTCAACTTCAGTCTTCAATTAGAGAAAGTAGAAATGAAGAAAAATAAATAGTTGGGTGCACCCATGGTGTGATGAATATTTGGGTGGTTTATATTTGGCCAAAATAGATCCAAGAAAACTCACAATATGCAATTAACACAACTAAACCAAATTTAACTCGAAAATAAAATCAAAACTGAAAGAATAAAATTGCAGGCAATTAAAAGCAAGAAAAGATCAAGAAAAAGAACACAAATAATTTACGTGGTTCAATCTTCTTTGATCTACATCCACAGCCAGAACCTCTAGGAGTCTTTCTTTATTGAAGAATTAGTAGCAATAATTAGTACACAACAGAGCTTTACAAAGATCAGATCATTTCTCACAAAGGATCCCTCTCAATCTCACTTCTCACGAATTAGGGTTTCAAATTTTGCCCCCTTTTTCTCTCGTTTTCTCTCAATATAGGATATTAGAATTAAAATGGATACAAAATGATGCCTTACACGAAAAGTCCGAATCCCCTTTTAAATGAACAGTAAATAACCAAATAAAATTACATATATGTCCCAATTAATTAAAGAGTCGATCACAACAGCTTTAACAAGGGCTTGGAGGTAATTTTCTGCACATAATAATCTGGTCTTCTTTCACTTTGATTGCCCATGTGTTGGCTACTAAAATGGTTGTCATCTTCACAATTCTCCACTTTGGCAAGCATTTTACCCTTCCAAATTTTGGTCTTGATTCTTCAGCTCTCCTATCTTGACGATTCCAGCAGTATCCCTAACCAATGGGGTCTTCAACATTCTCCCATGTTGATCAAGTCCAAACAATGTTTGAACTTAATTGAAGGTAGTGACTTTGTCATCATATCAGATGCATTTTTTTCGACTGGTAACTTTTTCATCCCAATTCTCTTATCCGCTATAATGTCCTTCACAAAATGAAGTCTAACATCGATGTGTTTAGACTTCTCATGATATACCTGCTTTTTAGCTAGAAGAATAACACTCTGGCTATCATAATAAACCACAACATTCCTCTCATACATGCCTAACTCACTTGAAATACCTTTCAGGCATATTGTCTCCTTGATTGCCTCAATCATGGCAATGTACTTTGCCTTAGTTGTTGACAAAGCAACTACCGGTTGTAGGTTAGCTTTCCAATTAATAGCACCTCCAAAAATAATGGACATGAAACCAATCAATGATTTTTTGGTATCTATGTTTGTTGTATAGTCGAAATCCACAAAGCCCCTCAACTCTTTTTCTTGTGAGTATTCTTCTAGATATCAATCCCAAGCCACTAATACCCACTGAGTATTGAAATATACACTTGATAGCAGGCCAATGAGGTTTGCCTGGGTTACTCATGAACCTGCTAACAATGTTAACCGCATAAGTCCAGTCAGGCCTTAAGCAAACCATGACATACATTATACTTTCAACCATTCTAGCATAAGGTATTTTATTCATAAATTTTATGTTCTCATAGGTTTGTGGTGCTTGCCTAATTGATAGTTTGAGTGTTGGCCTATAGGAGTGTTAACTATCTTCACGTTATCCATGATAAATCTTTTAAGAATTTTAGAGATGTATGACTTTTGAGTAAGTCTTAAGATTCTTTTCTCTTTATCTTTAGAAATTTCCATTCCCAAAATTCTCTTTGTAGGTCTCAGTTGTTTCATCTCAAATTCAGTCTTTCTCATGTTTTTAACTTGTTCAATCAAATACGTGTCCTTACATGAAATAAGCATGTCATCTACATAAAGCAGTAGATATACCACATGTTCCCCAGATTTCTTGAAATACACACAACTATCGTACATATTTCCATTAAACCATTATCAATCATGTGTGTATCAAATATTTTGTACCACTGCTTAAGGGACTGCTTTAGTCCATACAAAGACTTCTTGAGTAGATAGACTTTATTCTTGTCTTTCTCCTTTAAGAACCCTTTTGGTGGCTGCATATAGATTACTTCCTTAAGCTCTACATGTAAGAAGGTTGTCTTAACATTTAGTTGTTCCAGGTTTAAGTTTTCATAGGTGGTAAAGGCTAACAACAACTTAATGAAGTTGTGTTTCACCATAAGAGAGAAGATCTCATTGTAGTCTATCACTTCTCTCTATATGATCCCTTTTGCCACTAACATTGTCTTATATCTCGAGCCTTCAACCCCCGGCATACCTTCCTTTCTTTTGAATATTCATTTGGACCCTATTAGCTTCACCTTTCCAGATTTTTGCACCAGTACCCATATGTTATTCTTATTCAAGGATTTCATTTCCTCTTGTATGGCTAATAACCACTTATGAGCTTTCTCACTAACCGTTGCCTTTTTAATTAAGAAGCTCATGCACCCTACTCTAAAAGACCTTATTAGGAAAGGGAGAGGATACTTCATATATATCTCAGGACAATCTCCTTCTTAGGCAATGTGGGATTTCCCTTTACTCCCTTTCACTTGTGGGCCGATCTGTGTCGTGCTCGTACAAGTGAACTTCATTGAATCAATAGGTGAAACGTATTGTTAGAAGATTTGGCTCTAATATCATAAAGAAGCTCATGCACCATTTTTTAAAATGCCTTATTATGAAGGGGAGATGATGTTTTATATAAAGTCCAGGACAATCTCCTTTTTAGACAATGTGGGATTTCCTTCATTTAAAGGGCCTTGGTTCCACCTGAACAATTATTCTACTATTGCCAAGGCAAAAGCAGTAAGTTCTGCCTGTCTAATCCTTTGAAGAGGTTTAATCACCCTCCTGTCTCTAGCTCTAGCTAGATTCCAGGAACTGGCTCCATCTCGATATATGTTAATTGAGCTTATGTCTTCAGTTTTCTCAACTTATTTGACCAGCTAATCTGAAGCATTTTCACCATGCTTCGCCTCTAGCTGCAAGTTGTCTAAGTTTTCTACATGTGGAGTCTTAGTGTCCTTCTTTTCAATTCTAGCCATTTTATTTTCATTGAATGTTACATCTCTACTTATTATGCACTTTTGTATCCCAAGTTCATCCACCCATAATTTATACCTTTTAAATCCTTCAGGATAACCCACAAAAATGCACCTTAGAGCCGAGACTCTAACTTATCTATCTTTGAATATGCATAAGCCACAGATCTAAAGATTCTTAAGTAATCATATTTTGAGAGTTTTTCTGACCACATTTTTTGGGGTGTTTTGAACCTTATAGCTAATGAAGAATATCTATTTATCAAATGCACAGTTGTAGGCACAGCTTTTGCCCAAAATGCTTTTGAAAGGCCTGAGTTTGATAACATGCATCTAACCTTCTCCAAAATGGTCATATTCATTCTCTCAGTGAGACCATTTTGTTGAGGAGTCTCCCTAACAATCTTGTGCCTTACTATTCCTTTACTTTGATAGAATCTATTGAATTCATTTGATAAATATTCAAGTCCATTATCTGTCCTAAGGGTCCCAACTTTTCTTCCCACTTGGTTTTCAACCAATGTTTTTCACTTTTGAAACTTTAGAAATGTGTCACTTTTATGTTTAAAAATATAGATCCACACTTTCCTAGAGTAGTCATCTATAATGGAGAGAGAATAATTTCCCCCTTCATGGGAGCCAATACTAGCTGGCCCCCACAAGTCAGAATGTACGTAATCCAAGACATGTTTAGTCTGATGAGTGGCTGTTTTAAACTCACTCTAGTAGACTTTTTCCATGACACAATCCTCACAAAACGACAATTTTCCAAAGCTTTTATCACCTAACAAGCCTTGATTTTTTAATTCTTGCAAACCTCTCTCACTCACATGCCCCAACCTCCTATGCCGAAGCACAACTTGGTTCTTTTGTCGGTGATGAACATGTAAAGCTTCTTTTATCACTGTTTTCCCTACCAGTATATAGAGCCTATTTTTAATCACACATTTTATCACAACCATGGACCCCTTAGCAACCTTTAATACCCTCACTTCAGATTTAAAGGTATAACTAAACTTATCTAACATCCCTAAAGAGATTAAATTTCTCTTAAGTTCAAGTACGTATCTTACCTCACTAAGTAGCCTCTCCATACCATCATGTAGTTTAAATCTAATTATTCCTCTTCCTAAAATCTTGCAGTTTTTGTTATTGCCTAGGAGTACATATCTTCTATCTAATTCACTAAAGGATTCAAACCAAGATTTTGAGGGACACATATGAAAAGAACAACCAGAGTCGAGGATCTACTCCTTACCCGAGTCCACATCAATGATATTGAGTATCTCTGCACTTATATTCATCTATAGCTACTAATACATTCCCTAAGTTTTGTTTTCTCTCGAGATAATCCCTTTTAAAATGTCCATCTTTATGGCATAAAAAACACTTAAGTTATTTCCCTTTTAATTTAGACATATTCCTATTGTTGTTACCATTTTGAGTTTTATTTCCAGGTCTCTCTCTCACAACCAACCCCTCCCTAGCCTCGGTTTTGCCATTTTTAGCCTTGTTTTATAGCTCCCTAGAGTGCAAAACAAATTGCACTTCTTCAAGAGTCAAAGACTCTCGGCTCTCGGCCATACATCATATTTTTCTTTAAATTTGTATAAGAAGTATCTAATGATCTTAAAAGCAAAATAGTCTGGTCCTCATCATCTAGTTTTATGTCTATATTTTCTAGGTCAATAACAATCTTGTTAGAACTCATCAAGATGTTCTTCCATAGACATTCTTGGGGACTGTTTAAATGAGTACAACCTAGTTTTCTTGTATAAACAATTAGCAAGTGATTTAGTCATGTAAAAATTTTCAAGTTTAAGCCATATACTTGCAGCCATGTCCTTTTGAGCAACCTCCATCAAGACTTTGTCACCAAGCGATAGGATTATTGCACTATGAGCCTTTTGCAAGATCCTTGACTTTTCTTTGTTAGAAAATGAAGAAGGCGTGTCCTTTTCACCAAGAAGAGTATCTTGCAGCCCTTGTTGGATAAGAAAAGCACACATCTTAATCCTCCACAAACCAAAGTCATTCTTGCCAGTGAATTTCTCCAAATCAAATTTGGCATTTCCCATAAAATCAGAGCTCTTGATACCACTTGTGATGAATATTTAGGTTTATATTCATCCAAAACATATCCAATAAAACTCACAATATGCGATTAACACAACCAAACCAGATTTAACTTGAAAATAAAACCAAAACTAAAAGAATAAAAAAACAGAAAATTAAAAGCAAGAAAATATCAAGAGAAAGAACACAAACAATTTATGTGGTTCGATCCTCTTAGATCTAAATCCACAGCTGAAACTCCTAAGAGTTTTTCTTTATTGAAGAATCAGTAGCAATAATTAGTACACAATAAAGTTTTACAAAAATTAGATCATTTCTCACAAAGGATCCTTCTCAATCTCACTTCTCATGAACTAGGGTTTCATATTTTGCCCAATTTTCTCTCGTATTCTCTTGAAATAGGATATTAGAATGAAAATGGATACAAAATAATGCCTTACACAAAAAGCTCGAATCCCCTTTTATATGAACAGTAAATAACCAAATAAAATTACATATATGCTACAATTAATAAAAGAGTCCATCACAACAATTTTAACAAGGGCTTGAAGGTAATTTTTTGTACATAATAATCTAATACTTTTTTTACTTTGACTGCACACGTGTTGGTCACTAAAATGGTTGCCATATTCACACATGCCATAAAATAAAACTCATAAATATCACACTGCAAACGCCTACCATGTGAATCCCTTTTAGCATTAGTCTTAAATGTTGGAAATACTCAAATCCGTTTGAAGTTTTGAACCACAAAGTGTCACATCCACACAAATCTATAATTGGGTAGAGAGTTTATTCCATTTGGTGGATTTTTTGTTTGTTTTGTCTTTTAATTTGTTTTTTTCAACTTCTCAATTAAAGAAGCCTTAAAAAATTAAAAGAAGGATTTAGCAAATCTAAAGGAATTATTTTTTAGACAAAAAGGAAAAAATTATCTACATAATTAAGCAGGTCATTTTATAACATGTTTATTTATCTTTTTCTCTTGTCAAAATTTTTTCTTTTCTAAATTATTTTTTCTATTCGTTATGTATAGGGCGGTGCTACTTTATTGCTTGAATAGCTCCGTTCATTGATACCGCTAGTTACTTTTTTTTTCTCATTTCTTAATTCTATTTTTTTTATCATATTAAATATTTTTTAAAAATATACAAAAGTATTAATACTCATTATACATAATATTTTCCTTTAAAAATAGTTGAAAGACTAGCAAGGGAAGAGCAGGGCCACTGACAGTGCCCAATACACCGGCACTTTTTCCACTCTCTCGTAAGATTTTGATCTATCTCATAACAAGCTCACTTCTCTCTCTTTGTCCCCTTTGCAGTCCTCCGTTTGTTCCACAATTCACGCTTTGTTGTTCATTCCTCTATCACTTTCAGTTTCAGCCCCTGGAGCACCTTTTCTCTGAATCGCATATTTTCTCTGAATCGCATCGTGTTCTAAAGGAAAATTCCCACTTTGACATTCTTGAACCATTGGTTGACTCCAAGCTTTTAATTTTCTGCGGATTGGGTTTTGATTTCGGTGGTCTGGTTGGCTTATGGGTTTTCCAGGAAAGTTGGTCAATTTCCAAGAAAGTAAAGGTGGGTAGTTTCTGGGCTTGTTAAAAATTGGATTTTTGCTAATGGGTTTTGGAATTAGAGTTGTAGAGAATGGAAGGCCGAACTTCTGTTTGGGGGGGTTTTGTTGAATGATAAAAATAAAGAAAATGAAAAGAGGGAGAGATGAAGAGAAGATCACAGAACCCATGTTCCCAAGGCTACATGTTAATGATACAGAGAAAGGAGGGCCAATAGCACCTCCAAGGAATAAGATGGCTCTCTATGAACAACTAAGTATGCCCTCTCAGTGGTTCAATCAAGGGGTCTTGCTTCTTAACCCCCAAAATAACGCTAGCAACTTGGTATTCCCTGAATCCTCAAGCCAAGTAATCTCTACAACTTAGAACTTGTATCTTTGCTTTGTTATTGTTAAATATATAAAATAATAAAATCTACCTCTTCTCAGCTTAAGTTTTGGGGATAAGTGATGATTTTACAGTTATTTACGATTTCTTTTCGACTGTTTCTTACTAATTTCTTGAGTATCAAACATATGTTTAGGGTAAGAGTAATGATACATATAATCATGAAATATCCAAGTGTTGTGTATGTGGTTTGTGAAAAAACAGAGTGCATCATGAAGAAAATTAATTTTCTTCTGGTGGGTTTCTTATTTATTCAATTTTTTTCAAAATGATTGTGCAGTGTTTACACGCTCACAACTACAAGGATCATTTCTCTTGGGGTAATAAGTTTTCGGGCTTGATATCGGTGAAGTCGTGTATTTGTCATGTGCCACACAATTTTAATTTGATGATTTAATGGTAAATAACAATGAAGAATTATAGAAGACTACAATCAGATTGTGATTTATTTATTAGGTTGAGTGTTTGATAGATTGTTCATGATTAGGTTTTTCATTTGTTGGGTTATATGCAGATTGTACTTAGACTGCATATAACTAGTTTATGTTTGCTTCTACGCTTGAATGGTACGTCGTTTTCCTATTAGGCAGTATGTATATTTGTATGTGGATGCTAATTCGAAGCCCTTCCTCTTGCATTTTGAACGCATGTTATATTTGCATGTGTGAAGGGAGCAGCATATCTGCATGTGCCAACTTTAGAGTATTGCACTTAGTTCTAATATTTTTTACTGGTTGCAACCTATTATGATTTAGGGGAATGGCCTTGAAAGAAACTTTCACTTTCCATTTCACATACCTCCCTCAATGCCCATTCATCAGGGTGAGAAGACTCCTACTCACCGGTCTGAAGGATCAAGTTTGAATAATTCATTGGTGCAACTTGAGAAGAGAAAGAAGGTTGGAGATGAAGATGATTATATTGTTCCAGTATTTGTTCAATCAGAGATAGAGCAATACTGTAGTGAAACTCAAAATGGTATTGATAATGAAAAACTCAGTCCCTTCTGCCCTACATATTCTAGGTGTTCCATAAAATACCAAAATGCTTGTGATAAAGATCCAAATTTGATTATGTCCCTTGACCTGAATTTAAGACAAGAAGTGAGACGTGAGAATGAAGAGGACCCAAACTTGTGGGTTCCAAGTCATTCTGTAAAATGCACAACAGATATGTCAACCAGAGAAGAGATTGAAGGGCTCATGAAGGAATCCAATGCAACTCCAGATCAAGAGTATCGAGATTGTCCTATAACTAATATTAACAATTCAGATGATGATGCTTTTTTACAGCAAGAAACTGGATTTGTCAAGCCTGTAAGGGATGTATACAAGGGAAATGTTCCTCACCCAAGAAGCATCACTCACTCGGGGGGAAATGATAATAGTCCCTGCGAGCCTGATAATGGCAGTGAATATTGTGGTGATCAGACCATGTCACCAGAAATGGAAAATGTAGACAAAAGTGATGATGTTTCTGAGACCTTTAAGGTGGATTCTATATCAGGATTTGATATCTCTCTGGATGATATTGTAGGAATAATAGGTCAGAAACATTTTTGGAAAGCAAGAAGAGCGATTGTCAAATAATTCTGCATTTATATTGATATCTAGTCAAATATGTTGCCTCGTGGTGGTCTTAAATCCAAGTATAGCATGTGCAACTTCTGTCCTATTTTTTAACATTAGAGTTAAAAGGATATCAGTAACTAATGAATATAGCATCCTTATGCTATCTTAGTTGATGCCAATAAACAACCACCAAAAGATGATGTTAGAACAGAGACATCGCTTTCTCCTTTTCCTTCTCTCTCTCTCTCTCTCTCTCTCTCTGGGTGATGGTCAAGAACAACACAGTTTGAGAAAATTATGAAATTTATTTCTTGTAAATTATAAATTAACACTGATTAACTCAAGTTTTTACTCTCCACTTTTTTAGGTGCTTTCTGTTTTATATATCCTGTTTATTTGGGCAATGTTTATTATTTCTTATTAATAATTTTTTAACAACTTATAAAAAAAAGATTTTGCTCTCATAACTTGTGCTCCTATTAGGGCAACTTCAACTTTTATTTCAAAGCTTTTATGTTTAGGATTCTAAAATTATAGGAACTATTTCAGTTTTTCTATATCCATTGCCACTCATTTATTTTCTTATTTCCATTTACAAGCCACGTTCTGATTAAAGAACTTGTATAGGTCATCAATGTTCTTGGGCTAAGAAATCTTTGATTGATTGTTAATGATGACTGAAAAGATATTCGGAAATTAATTTTCTCTATTTGCGTATGTGATATAAATTAAAGAATATCTTACTTTTACTTTATTGGAGAAGTAAAGTGATCATTATACTGGAAATTCTGTACTACTATCTTGGAAGCTTCGACCATTCAACATTCTGAATTTATATTTTGTCAGGTTTTGTTGATTTAAACTTTCATTAGATTTTGTTTGCAGTATGAAATACTATAATGAGAGTATACAAATTCATTTGTTTTTTCTTTTTGTTGAAGAGTTGCAATTCTAGCTTTGAGGGAGAGAGAGAGCTCAGTGTTCAGCTCCAAGATCCCTTCTAAAGTGGTATTTTTGTATATACAAATGCCCTCGATAATATTTTAACAATGGGTACTGAATCATTGTACAATAGGGAGATGTGCTATCCTAATAGAGGTACTTTGCACAATGCGACCCCCGAGACAATGGATCTTTTCATTAAGTATTGTTCATTCCATCTGCATTTTCCAATCTTCCTGTTTTGGTATATTGTTGCTTAATCCGACTGACCACTGGGAAACTTTTCTTACCATGACAATCAAGGGCATGGAGCAATAAAGGAGAATGTGAGGGTGTAGGAACTTTGGAGCTATTGTTGGGTGGATCTTGGATTTTATTGACGTTGTGGAATTGTTGGTACACATGGCTATAGGCAGATAATATACGATATGTAGTATTTTGGTGTTCTGAATCAGATGTTCTTGGGGGGTTGGGATTCATTTTCTTTTGATCTGCCCCCTAAGCATAATGTTTTGATGTTCTGCCAATTCAAAGAAAAAAAAAGTGTACATGAGTACATGAAAATTGCGGACACCATCTAGCATTTCCCATTTGGTTTCAAGATTGTATGCTATTAAGTAACAAGTTATTTATATTTTCTTATTGTAATTATTAGATCTTTTACTCAGAACACAGAAGTGTAAATTATGTCCATTGTTTGAATTGCAAATTGGTTAATGTTGTTTCCTTTGTTTCCACTGATTATTGTGTATTTAGTTTGGCAAAGTGATTCTTATAGGGAAACCTGTAGAAGCATGGTTGTGCTAGCAACTCAATTTGAAAGTTTAACACATACAATCATATTTCTGATGAAGATGTGATTTAGTTAAGTTGTATCCACTCCATTGACTATAGCAGAGGATACTGGTGTGTAATGTTAGAAATAGGTTCTCGTCATTGGTGAGCTCAGTAGGATAACACATAGTTTTTATGTGGAGATCCTTGTCTCTAATCTTCCTTCAAAAATACAAATAAATAGAAAGTGGTGTTCCCATATGCATGTACAGATGTGAAAATGCATTCACCTAAAATAGATGCCCAGTAAGCTTTGTATTTGGAGGGAGGATTAGTGAGGGGGGTTTCTTAAACGTCATTTCAAATTTCAACCAATTGAACAGGTTACTTAGTCTGTAATTGCACATCCTCTTGTGTGGGTTGCTTTTTTCTATGTGATGGTCCTTCAAAAAATATTATTTGTCGGTTAATTCTACTTTAGTGCCCATTTGATTTTCTTGTATTACCTTTTGTTGCTTATGGAAGCTTCATTTGAAGAATACCTTTCAATTTAGTTCTTGATCAAGCTCTTGTTGCTCTCTACAGTTAGCAAAGAGTGTTTGTGGCGCAAGTATTTGAGTTGCATACACTGATAAAGGTAATGTGGTCTCTGACCCTGTTAAGTACCTACTTGTGGTCTTAACTACTTTGCATATTTTTTCTAAAAAGCATGTAGCTTAATTATTAATATGTGAACAAGTCCAACGGTTGATTTCTGGATCACCACATCTTCTGTTTGAACATTGTGCTTTTCTAGGAAAACCTTCATTGAAGGGTCTGCCTGCAAAGAAACTTTCATCCAAGTATATTGTAAAATCACCATCACACATTGCGAAGTGCAAAGATGATTCCGAGAAGCCAAACCATATAATGGAACGTTTTGCAGAAAATATTGTTGGGAAGATCTCTCTTTTTTCTGTGAAAGATGGCAATCAGCCTTCAAGTTATGGACCTTATAATGGAAACTCACTGTCGACTCCAGTGGCTGCTGATAATAAAATGGGTCCTTGGTGTATTAATCAGTCACCTGGGCATCAATGGTTGATTCCCATAGTCTCTTCTTCTGAAGGACTCATATACAATCCCTATGTTGGACTTGGGTTTATAAGAACTGCTTATGGAGGATGTGGACCTTTCGGCCAGGTTCCCTTGACTGGTAACTTAATGAATTCGACATATTAGTTTCCAGGTCATCCTTGTCATCAAGGGATTAGGAATCCTCCTGATACTCCTCCAGTTGGTCATACCTACTTCCCAACATATGGCATGCCGATCATGCATCTGGACATGTCAGGTTCGGCTATTGAACAAGTTAACCAATCCGCTGGACTTGGCTCACATGGTCAAAGTCAATTATCAGGAGCTGGGGCAAACTTTAACATGCAGCGTCAGACCTCACATAAGCCTAAGAAAAATGATGAAGTTATTTCACATGTTGCTAAGTTACAGGCTACTGAAGATAGGGAGTTGCGAGGAAGTACAGCTAATAGTCGCTATGAGAGAGCTCGAGGCGGCGTTGGGACAAGTTGCAGTTCTGAGGGGAGAGATGGACTTCCACTTTTTCCTATTGCTTCAGTAGTTCCAGAGGCAGCTCCTCGGCCACATGAAGTTGACCAGTCGACACGAGTGATCAAAGTTGTGCCACATAATCCTATATCTGCAACTGAATCAGCAGATCGGATTTTCCTATCCATTCAAGAAGAGAGAAAGCAGTATGACTCAGTTTAGCTCATTTTTGACAATCACATGATCTTGACCATATCTAGTTAATATATGTGATGACCTTCTCTTTATTACAGTACTGCATCCCACACAATCTTGATATGCTTTTGGATGATATCTACCTTGAATTCTATATTCTTTTCAACTTTTGTGTTGGCCTGACATTTGGGTAGGGGTGGCATTGCTCTATGGAGAGGATGTATTTTCACTCATGAATGTGATATAGAGAGGAACTTGTAACTTGACCATACTGTTTGGTTAATTTGTTTTGCTCAATTCCTCTTTTAATGGTTGGATTATTTTTTTTCACTTTCAAAATCATTTTCTCCAGTGTGTGCATCTAATCATCTCAACAGAAATTTGAATGAAGTCTTCCCCTGTATAGGATATGGATTCATTTCTAATATTATTATACATGAAATACTATTTATGCTATCATTTAGAGAGCATTTTGGGTCAAATTTCTCAAGAATCCCATCTCCTCAAGATTTTGAAGGAAAAAAGCTTTTAAGGATGAGGGCTGCAAAATGTTGTTGTTATGTACATGTTTGGGCCTAAGGACCTAAGGATTAGCCATGACTCTGAATTGAGAAGGCTTAATGACATGACATCCTATAGTAGCGTGAGATAATTGCATATTCGTATTATGAGACGATCTAATAATTACTCAAAAAAATAAATATTTTCAAGTGCTTACTGTTTATTCCCAAATTCTTCTACACCCACAGCTTCTAGCTCCTGCTGGGAGCTACCGTTAGCTGTAATTGTAGTTTTTTTTTTCTTACATGTATTTGTTAACATTTTTTTAAATAATAAAAAAATTACAATATTATTAAAAAATAATTCCTTAATCATTAAATAAAAAAATTAAAATTCAAAATTTAAGAGTATCATTTTACTTTTGTCAAAATAATCTGTAAAAGCCATATCTCATGTCCATGATGATTCAACAAGACAAGAGGCCAACAACTCCCAAGGATCCATCCTCCATGCATGAGGACAACAGGACAGCGTCATATATTCTTTACATTTTTTTAATTAATAAATAAAAATAAAATAAGATTAGAGAGATGAATATTTATTATTTACTACTGTCAAGAACGTGATCAGTAACATCCTTATTCAATAAAATTAAGTGTCCAAAAATGAAGTCTAAATTGGACCTGCGCGCAGAAACGCTGGCAAAGCCTTTAAGAATATTGTTCTTTTTCTGTGGACGTGAAACATGCAGCTAACATCACCAATCACCATTTACAAAACAAATACTGATTAACATGCAATTAAATGAATCCTCCCTCCTAAATACTGCCAATAATATTAATTACTTTTAAAATAACCTATTGAGTTCCAACAGTTAGGCATCAAATATATAAAGGAAATTAAATGTTAATAATATAAAAGGACTTCCTCTTATTACGAAGTATACATTTCATTTCATTTTTTGGTGTAGAAAATAAGATATTGTATACATCAACAATATAGAATGAGCAAATAGCAAACTATCTCAAATTATATTAACATTTATGCACTAGATCCAATATATTTTCAACGAGGTAATAATATCGTTTTTGCTGTGTAATCTGATCTAATTTTTCTAACACAAACAAAAAGAAACCTTTAGTGTATACTGTATGCTTTTAAGCTGATGATCTATTGGCATTAATTTCTCAAACTCTCGATCTGCTTGATAAAAGTTTTCTCTTCCCTGACTCAAGTTTCAAATCTAAAGTGCCCTTAAACTTTTCTTCCTCCAAGTTTGGTTCTGATATAATTTGACCTGTCTCCTTAGGTTTGCATTCAGTCCAACATGTTTGGTCTGGCTTCAAAACTTGCTTGAGCCTCTTCATCTGTTTGCCAACCCCATGTTGAGTTGGGTTTTGCCTTTTCTTCTTTATGTTTGTGCTGTTGTTATTTCCAAAATCTTCAAAGAAATAGGAAAGGTCAAATTTCATGGGAATGATGAAAAGGATCTCTTCATCAAGAGGAGGCCATGGAAGCCCACATATTTGTTCTTCAAGTTCATCGATGTTGATCGGCATGTAGCTAGGGTTTTGCCTTTTTCAAAGAGAGTAAACTTGATGTACCAAAAGAGAGAGATCGAGAGTTGTGTTGAATGGAGGAGAGTTGGGTTGGGACTTGGGAGAAGGTTTTATAAGAGACGTGTGGGCCGGGTTGAATATTTGAATGGGTCAGAAGTTGTGTTCTTGGCGATGGTAGCCGTGACTTGGGAAGGAATTAAAGAACGCTGTTGACCTCGCTTTTGCTGACGTGCCATACGGTTGTATTGTAGGGAAATAAAGTGAAAGAATTTAATTTTTTTTTAAATGACATGTCATTTACAAATTCTTGAAGGATATTGGAATTTTCAATGACTTGATAATAACACGTCACTCGGTAAAAATGGGTTGTCAAAAGGATGTACCAGAAATTTCATAACAATAATGCTAAAATCACCACATAAATTCATAAATATATCTGAGAAAAATGCCATTTACTGGATTTAGATCTCCTAGAGATATAATAAGATACGTCTATTGATTTTGTTTGGATCAAACTCAATTTGTCAATCGCTCCATTTCGAAATGGTTCCAATAAAAAAAAATTAAAAAATTCAATTAATCTATTAATCCGGTTGGATGTATTCTAATTTTCTTTTAAAGAATAAATAGAGGGTATTCTCAAACAATAATAATAATAACAAAAAAAAAAAAATTAGAGGGTAAAACTCCATCCATGAATCACTCGTCCATTTTTAATTTAAATATTTTACACAAATAATTTAATTAAAATTAAAATTAAAATAATCATTTAAACAAAAACTAACAAATTTGCCTTTAATAAATCTAGGATAGTAGGCATCAATTTATTATTATTATTATTATTATTACCTTTTTTTAAAATTGGAAAGTTATATCCAATGACCAATCCCCATCTCAACAGTCACGTCACAAACTACAAATACATTAAAAAAAATGTTATTTTTTATTACAAACTTCTGTAACAATACGTGCTTGTGCTGTGTGCTCACGTATCAGATATCGGCAGAAGATTTTAAAATTTGAATTTAAAAAGAAAACTGATAAAATAGATATTGTATGCAATACATATAGAACTACTACTTATCCAAAAATAAACATGTACCACTACTTAAAAATACAAATGCTTTCAGATAGCATGCATTAGGTTCAAATCTAAACCGTAAACGGCTAGAAGTAAATGTTTTGCTAACTAATGCTTTTTTTTTTTGGATAAGAACTTGTGCTATTTCATTGGAACTGCATTAAATGACTAAAATCTGAGCAGTAGGAAGCAAACCTTATTGTTGTTAACTTGTTATTTGTTATCATATTATTTACAAACTATATGTGTGACACCACACACCACTTATAGTGGAACACATTTTTTTCTTTTTATGAAAAATTCTATTTATCATCCCTACACACCACATTTATTTATTTATTTGTTTTACCAAATATGTGATATATAAATGATGAATAGAAAAATTCAATTAGTTTAAGAAGAACAAAACAAATAATTTTAGAAAAAATAAAAAATAAAAATAAGTATGATATGTGGTGTGGAGATTATGAGTAGCAAAGCTCAATTCTATTTTCAAACCGGTGTATAGAGCACATCTACTAAAATGCTTGCATGACATAATTTAATTTGGAAGATAAGTTTGCTGTGCTCTACTCACGGGCTTGATAATAGAATAACTCAAGAAGTAACAAGTATAGAGTATGCAAGTTTTTTGTGCAGAGCCTCAGCAAAAAAGTGTATCCACATTGTAAATTCATGTGAATTCTCCCTTCTTTCAAAAGGTCTGCGTAGGGTTCACACTTTACACACCCTAAATCTACCTTCCCATAAAATGAATTAGCAGCAAATACATTGGACCAATAATTCAAAAGCTTAAAATTACTGTAGTGATGACAATGCCCTTGCAACATTCCGAGAAATTCGATCATGAATTGGCTCCTGCAAAAAAAATAATTATAATTAGTTACTATCTGCTTCATATGGAAATTAAAAAAAAAAAATTGAGGTTGATTTACCTCCATCCTCGGCAACTCAAACTTCGAATTTGTTATCTTTTCATACAAAAATATGTATCTGTTATTACAAGAAAACTTTTGTCACTTATTCCTAAAACTAAATGTATAGGAAAATGTTAATTATGTCAAACATAATTTTTTTCTTATTCGCGCCAGGTGTCCGAGAACAAAGTCCCAACTAATCCTATGAGTACACAAGCCCTCAGTTAGAAGTTTTCCAAGTACACCTGGGGTAATTCAAGGGAAAGTTCCTCTAGTCCAATAGCTCCTAGAAATTGTTTGTAACCAAGAGAATTCAAACCTTAGACATTAAGAGAGCATACTACCAAGACCAAGACTTTTACAAGTCAAGCCAACCCCTAAGGGTTTTAAAATAAATGAATGAGAGGCAAACCATCTAAATATAAAAAGTTTGATACTCTGCATACAATTCAAGAGAGTGAATCTGCTACATAAGCATTATTGGACTTAAGACTCGACCATGACCATGATGATCAACAATTCTATCAAGATGATATTGAGAGCCTTTTTGACAGTCACACGTTCACCACCAAGGGAAGACCAGGCCTGCACAAACGAGGACTTAGTTACTCCTAGAGTATTTCTTACCTAAGCTCTAATGTTAACGACATGACATCCTGTGATAGGGTCCGAGAATCACAGGATGAGAGAACCACACATCCATACTCTGGAACTAGCTAATAATTATTATAAAATCAATGGAAGACAAGATGCAGTAGATGTGGCTCATAGAGACATTGGCTGTTTAAACATTTTCTCCAAAATTGAACCCCAAGATGTCAGAGTATAAACACTGAAGACTGAATCTAGAAGAGCTGTGATAATGGCCACGATGGCTTTAGACCTACAGGCATCAACTCTTTTTTTGTATGAGTAGACCCACAGCCATAACCATACATTCTCTGTTCACTTTATCCTTACTTATAAGAAAGAAGTCTACAACCTGACA
Source organism: Platycarya longipes (assembly GCA_036559045.1). Classification (NCBI taxonomy): domain Eukaryota; kingdom Viridiplantae; phylum Streptophyta; class Magnoliopsida; order Fagales; family Juglandaceae; genus Platycarya; species Platycarya longipes. The sequence continues at coordinate 37,833,504 of CM071802.1, forward strand.
CCTGATTAAATAACATAAAAGACATACCGCCAAGCTAGTTCACAAACGAGATCTTCTGGAGCATCAGGGAGGACCTGGACATTGTAGTACCAATGTGAGATAGATGCGTATGAATATGGACCAACTCTAGAAGGAAATTGGCATCGGTCAATAATATGGATTACCTCATCTTCATAAGGATTGCAGTGATCTTTGAACCACAACCTCAAGAACTCCTATATAGAAAAGGTTGAGTCAGCTTTAGTAGTTTATAAAACATATTGAACATGGTACATATATCGTAACTAAGGCCTAGTTTGTTTTCACAAACAATCCCATCTCATTTCATCTCATCATTACCACTTTCCTAAATTTCCATACAAAATAAAATAAATAATTCAACTATTTCAAATCTCAAAACAAAACTAATATTAAAAAGATATCTTATAACAATATTTTATTCAATTTTTAACTTTTATCTCATCTTATCTATGAAAACAAACCAGGCCTAAATCCTCAATTTTATAAGTTCTATAAGAGATATTGAAGCAAGATAGCTATTAAAGAATGCCTTTGACTTTGGCTTATGTTTTGGAGTTGTTTTTGGGCTCAAAATAAACCTTGGTAAATCTGAAATGGTGACAATGGGTGAGGTGCCTAGTGTCAATAGTCTTGTAGATCTCTTGGATTGCAAAGTGTCTTCCCTGCCTATGAAATACTTGGGACTTCCGTTGAAAGCAACTTTTAAAGCTAGAGTTATATGGGATGGGGTCATTGAGAAAGTAGAGAAAATGTTGGTTGGGTGGAAAATGTTGTATCTATCAAAGGAACAACGGCTCACCTTAATCAAGAGCACTCTATCTAACCTTCCGACTTATTTCTTATCTCTATTCCCATTGCCTTCAAGGGTGATGAATAGACTTGAGAAGCTTTTCAGGGTTCTTATGGGGTGGCATAGGGGAGGAAACTAAATTCCATCTTATAAATTAGAATAAAGTTTGTTCCCCAATATCAAGCGGAGGATTGGAGATGCACAAAATAAAGATTTTTTTTTATAAGTAAAAATGTTATATTGATCAAAAGGAGTAAACAAGTACACTGGTTGTATACAAGAAAACACCTAGCGCATGAATGCTCAAAAACACCTATCCCATGAAAAACCCAACAAGCCCAAGAAAATTACCCAAAATACCACAAGCCCAAAATACACATGGAATACAACACACCTCCTCAACCCTAACCGATAGACTGATAACCACCCAAAATACCCACATAGACTGATAACCACCCGAAACACCCACATAGGAAACATCTTCAGAGTCTCCTCCCTTTAGTCTTCCCTTGACTTGAACTATCGTAGTTGATTCCCCAAGAAAGACATTGCAGCTCCCTACTATTCTGAAATCTTGATTTGGTATCACGTGAGTGGCCCTCCTCAATTGCAACGAGTAGTGCATTTAACTGATCTTCAAATCCTCCATGTGAAATTCCCACTACATGTTGAATCTCATTAACCTTTTGCAAAATCCAATCAGATGATGATCCAGTTATATCACTAAGTGGAGGAAGAGATACCAAAGGGACAACGACTTCTGCCGACATAGATCCCAACAATAACTCCTCATCGCAAGGCATCAACAACAAGCCCTCCCCCAAAACTGCCACTTACTTTGAGGACTCCGCACACACCATATATGTCATGTTGTTCATCTCCAAGTTCTGCCCTGAACTTGTCTTGGATCTCTCAGAGCATGAATTGATTGGGGTCAGCCCAGGGAAGCCATCTCAACGACTGGGGTTAGCCTAGGGGAAGCTGGCAACTAGGACTGTGGCCCCCCGAGCATTAGAAGCCTCCCCCATGCAAACAGGTAACTCGTTAGCGACAACTGGGATTACCGGCACCAAGAGAGCTGGGGTTAACCCAGAGGTAGTCGGCGACAGGGTCTGAGACCCCCTGAGCTCAGAAGTCTGCCCCTGCAAACAGAAGCCTCTTGCGAACCAACCTGCACCTTCTCCATGTTCACTGACAACGGCTTCGGTTTCCATTTCATTTTTGGGCTTCCACGACCCAGGCCCTTAATTTTTCCTTTTTCAAGTTTTGAAACAGAGCCCTTCTTGTTGGTCATGGACAGAATTCATGAGCTGCGACCCAAACCTAGGCCTTTTAATAATTCATTGATCCACTTCTTAACATCTTTTCTGAATGTTTTTAGTTTATTCTTCACACCTGTCACCTCTTTTTTAAGTAAAACCAAAGACCTCTGCAACTCACTTTCTTCTGCGCAATTCTTTTCAAAAAACTTGCACCCCTCACCTTTTTACATGCTATTGCCTTTCGAAAGTGCCCCTGTCGAGTTCCCCTTTATTAATATTCCATTGTTTTCATCAAACGGAAGGTTGGTGCTGACCACCATGTACAGCCTCCTTACTCCCTATGCCGCCCACCACAACCTTTACGTATGACTTGAGTTGCCTCCCATTCTCCTTCCCCTTCTCAGCTTCTTTGCCCAATAGTGGTACAGGCACTTGTGACTTCTTAGCAAACAGAACCTGCTTTAACTCCATAGAGAAACTCTTCCATCCCTTGCCTTTCACTCCTTCCGGGATAACTAACAAACCACGCCTCCCATTGCCACCACCGTATTCTGTTATTTCCAAAAACCAACCATAAGTGTTGGCCCTCCTATGAGCAAAGAGGGCTTTTGATCCATCCCTAAACATCTTGTAGAACTTTGTTCTACCCCCCGATAGAGCACAATCATTGACTGCATTGGCCACCAAACACGCATTAGCATGACTAAGCAAAAGCTCCTTAAAAACTTTTCGGCCCCTCTTTGGGATGCGATAGTTTCCACCCTTAGTCGCCAAGATAAAAACCTTAGTCTCAATTAGTAGATGTTTAATAACATCCATGAATAACCCCCAACAGAAGAAAACTCCTGTGAAAATCACCAGGCCCAGAATGCTCACTGCTAAGAAGTCATCGGTAGCTCTGTGGGTGGCTAACGAAGGAAATGCTCACTGCTGGTTCTACTTAGAGTTATCAACAACCCTGACGAGAGAAGTATCTGCGTTTGCTAAGAAGAGTTATCACTTTTGGTTTTTAATACAACATTACTGGAAAAATGGTTATAGAGATACCACATGGAGGGGAAAGAGTTGTAAAAGGAAGTTATCGTCTCTAAATAGGAAAGTGCATGGGGGGGTTGGTGCACTAATGCAATGAGGGGGAGGTATGGTGTGGGTTTGTGAAAGTACATTAGGGGGGGTTGGCAATGCTTTGAAAACAATGTTTGCTTTGTAATTGGTGAGGGCGCCAGAATTAGATTTTGGCAGGATGTTTGGTGTGGAGTCCGCTCCTTGGAGAGGGTTTTTCCGATACTTTATAGCATTGCAGTTAATAAGGAGGCTTCAATAGCAAATATGTTGTCTTTTGATCATGGTGCCCCCCAATGAAATATCTAATTCACTAGGTATAACCACGACTGGGAATTGCCTATTATTTCAAAGTTCTTCAACTTGTTATACTCAATCAGAAATATAGCGGCTCATGATGACAGGATTTAGTGACGATCACTAGTTAGCAAGAAGTTTACCGTCAAGGATTATTATAAAACTTTAGCTTCACAAGGTAATGTAGCTTTCCCGTGGAAGAGTATTTGGCAGTTACGAGTACCCTCCAAAATGGCTTCTTTTGTGTGGACAACTGCCATTGGGAAAATCCTAACTACGGATAACTTGAGAAAGAAGGGATTCATTGTGATGGATTGGTGTTATTTGTGCAAAGCTCACACTGAATCAATGGATCATCTATTATTGCATTGTGAGGTGTCACGAGCTTTGTGGAATGGAATCTTCAACCAAGTAGAAGTTGCTTGGGTCATGCCGTATAAGGTAGTTGATTTGCTTGCTTGTTGGAAGGGAATTGAAGGTTGTTCACAGGTGGTAGCCACATGGAAGATTATCACATTGTGCATTATGTGATGCATTTGGTCGGAAAGGAACGCGGGTGTTTTGAGGACAGAGAGCGAACAATGGCAAAACTCCAAAAAAATTTTTCTGCACACCTTATTACTATGGTTCTCAGCTATTGTGCCTTAGGAAAACAATGTGCATGATTTCTTGTCTTAAATCCAGAACTCTTAGAATGTAATTAGGTGTTTTCTTTCGTATAACCCCCGTGCACTTGGGCTATGCATATTTATATCCTCATTAATAAAGATGTTTCTTACTTATCAAAAAAAAAAAAACATATCATTTTAGCTCCGTGGAAACAAAAAGCTTTTCCAGAAGATTATTTGAAATCGACATAGAGAACATAAGTAACTAGAACAACAAACATCCACGATCCATAAACCTTATCGGTTTTTTCAGATTCATCTATACATCCATGCTACCAAGGTAACTAGCAAACGTTGCAGTACAAATAACACACCTTATCAACATTTTCAGGTTCAAGAGAACCATGAAAGCGTTCCTCATAAGAATGGGCAATCCAATATCTGCTTGAATCAGGAGTATGTACCTAGAATTCCAAAACAAGATATGTACCCCAATCACAATAGCAAAACCTTTTGTAAATTGGATGAATAAAAGGAAATTCAGAGACAGTTAGATATGAATGCTTCAAAGAAGATCATAAACCTCATCAATTAAAAGAACTGAACCGTCATCTGCCTTTCCAAATTCATATTTTGTGTCCACCAATATCAGGCCATGTTCCAGAGCAACAGACTGCAATATTAACCAAACATAAGCTAGTCAAATTCAACAATGTAAGGATTATTATATGGCAATCACATTGTAGCAGGGTACAGAAAATTAAGATTTAAAAGTAGCAACTGCTTGAAGAAGTGCCATCATGTCATGTCAATATGAAAGCAACAGAGTTAAATAAAATGTTCATATAATACAATTTTCAGCAGCGAAAGTATCTGTCAACTATCTTCAGAAACTCGTGCAGTATCACTTATCTATTTGATTTATCGTCTATATCAATGATTATGACAAGAAAAACATAACTTTTTTTGTGTACTATTAGTCAGTATCTCTTAGTTGTTTTCAGGCAAAAAAAGGGTTCAAGCTTCATGGAAGACTAAAGCTACAACACAAATTACCACCAAACAATATGCCCAACTGCTCATCTTTCAAGCAAATTCCTAATGAAACCAATTGGAAAATGTTGAAGGGCATAACCAAGAATGCAAAGTTATAATCAGAAGTAAAAACATCGATTTGGATCCCAAATAATCTATTCCTAATAACACATCTTGTGTACTTGGGCTGCCTGTTTGTAGCAGAAATAACAGAGCTAATTACATTATGTTACACATGATGGTTCTTCTATGCACACATGCACACAAGCCCAACCATTCCATCTCAATGAGATCATGAACATGAGATCTTAGCAATAAAAGAAGCCGACAAAAGCTAATTTACCTGTCCATATTCAAATAAGCTTAATGCTTTCCTACTTGCATCATCATAATCAGCTTGAGTCATCAGTCCACGTTGAACTATCTGTGAGGCACATGCATCATATAAGTCAAATAACCAAGCTGGAACTTGAAATAACAATACCTTACAAATCATTGGCTAATTGCATGTTGGGTATACACAATAAAATAAGGGACAGATCTGTGGGGGTTTAATGAGATCATTAAACATCTGATCTAATATATTTTTTGGGACTGAGGTCTGTAAAACAAATCTATCTTCAGCAATTCTTTTCTGAACTTTTGAACGACATTAAGAGAACCAATAATAAAGAGATCCTCTTCTTCGATGGTTGAAAATAAAATTGATTATAAACAACTAGAATGCACCTAAAAGTGTATTTTAAAAAATTAGTGAAGGTTTCTAATGACATCAGAAAACAGTTCACTGTTAACTTTTGGTGCAAGTCTCAATCTTTTGATATTTGACTTCCACACATTAATTAATTTATTACCCTAAAAGTGAGAAACTCTTTATTTTTTAATTTTTTAATTTCTCTCTCTCTTTCTTTCATGAATTATTTCACTCAGTTTCCTTCTTCCCTTCCCCTCCAAAAGAAGGGTAGATTATAAATAAAGATCTAGTTATAACAAATGCAAGAGATCAAACCTCATCCGGAGTTACTGGGACATCATGATCTGCTGCCTTAGTTGTTGGTGTGAGTATGTTTGCAGGAAGCTTTTGGTTTTTAACCAAACCTTATTACATATTAAGAGACCATCAGGTAAGGGGAAAATTAGATTAAAATGAAATCAATACCAAGGGACTGAAATTGCACCATCCGGGAGGACATTGCCACAATACTTTCGAACACCCTTGTTGTAGACTGTCCATAATGATGTGTCGGTACTTCCAGTTACATAACTTCTAACTACAAATTAGCAACATATTTGGTGTCAATTGAAGAGTTGATGGTCTAACAAACAAATGGGAAATGGGAAAAGATTGCTACAGAACCCTCATCTTCAAAAGTATGAAACATGTTGCATTCAAAATAAAAAGAAGGCCATGATTTTTCAGGATTTCAGAAAAAAATCCTTCCCATGCACCCAAGGTTAGGAAAATAAACTTGGAATAAAAAAGATGACAAAGAGCCAACCAATTAGCCAGAAGATTGATTGCAAAGGACAGATTTATTGAGTTAGACCATTTGACAGCAGATTGACCTTTAGAAGCTCATTATGACTGTTTGAAGTGACTATTTGATGTTGTCTAGGAGATTCATACGGACATCAATACATGATATGGAATACATTTCATTTGTCTCTCTCACACCCTAAACCACACTTCATGGGTTTAGAAATTCTAGTATAAGTAATAGAAAACGTATATATGGCTGAAACAAATCGTGCTACAACTCCTCACTCAGGTTTTATCCAAATATAAAAGTCATAAAAGCCACTGATAGGCTGTAATGCACAGTTCCCACACATGAAAAAAATAAAAACAAGAAAACTCCAGATGAACTATTATAGGGGATTTATTGAAAACATTACATTTGGTATATGGTAAAGAAGATTCTGGTAGGGGGAACTATCCTTTCCTTAATAGAAGAAAAGAAGATCTGGAAATGTTTGATGAGAAATATTTAAGTAAAATGAAACCGTTCATTTTGCATCATGATATTATTGCTTCTATATCCCCTTTATTATGCATACATGATTTCTTTTTCTATCAATATAAGTTATAGAAAACATTCTTTTTATCAGTATAAGTTATGAAAAACATGATACTTAAAAAAAAAAAAAAAAAAAAAAGAAGCTCTTCCAATACAAACAAGAAAAAGTAAAAAAGATTTGCCACCATGTCTAAAAGGATAGCTTTAAGATACCAACTACAAGGATAGTTTTATTTTGATAGGTGACTACATGATAGTTTTCAATCATTGATCATTGAAAAAATCCATTATTCATCATATCTTGAACTCATATAATTTAGATAGCCAGGACGAAACATCCAGAATCCTTCTCATTACCCTTAACTAAAATTCTCATCTGCCTCTACATAAACAACATTCCACAAGATTACTCAGAAGATAAGGAAAGGTTGTGAGTTATTGAGTGTTAAAGTAATTAGCCAAAGGAAACTCCAACTCAGAATGCCTACAATAACTCACCAACAAATTCGACGGGAAAAACCGAACATTTCTTTGCAATAGTAACATTTTTATCCGGGGACGAGACAATCGCATTTGAAGTTATGTGTTGGGTTTTGTCAAACCACCACAAACTCGTCTCATTAAGAACCTGAAAATCGAAAAATAAGAATGGACTAGTAATACATTTTGCAACCACAATTATCTTTTCCCAGAACTAATCCAACTAAATCTAGAAAAATAAAAGATCTTTTGGGTAAGAAGAAGCGGATTGAGAGAAGTAGACCTGGCCCTTGAAGGGAATGGAAGCAAGAATTCTGTCGAAAGCACTTTGTCGGTCAGTAGTGACGAGAACGAGATAATCCCCACTATCGTAAATATCTCGAACCTGTGAGAAACAGAATAAAAACAAAAACAAAACAAAACAAAACAAAAGGTGGGAAACAGAGCAGTAAATCAATTCCTCATCCAAGACTAACGAAGTTTTGATCTTTTGCCTTGCTTAGGATTTACCTTTCCCCTGGTTTTGGATTTGAGGCCAGGGACAGTGAGATGGAGGTTTGTTTCAGAGAGACAATGGGGCAAGGAGCTTCTGATAGATCCAAACAGTTCGTCTTTGCGATTGCTATTACTGATCAGAGAGTCCAAAGACAATCCTTGCTGGTCCTGGCTTTGGCTCTGCCTTGAACTCGCCGACGCAGAGATTGATGCGAACTTTTTGGATTTCGATTTTGTTTTGAAGGAATAGATTGAAGGGAGAGTGTGGTTTGTAAATGGAATTCTGGGGTTGAATGTTTTGGTAGGGTTTAAGCCAGGTATACTCTCCGCCATTTTTACGCGTGAAACTTCAAGCAGAGCCTTCAGAATTAGATGCTGAAAATCGAACTTGTGTTAACCTGAAAAGCAAGAAAACTTCTTCGACTGAGCACAAATGGACATTACTCACCTGCATACAGAGTTTTTCTAGATAAAAAAGGGTCTTGCCGTGGAGAAAGAAAAAAACTCAAATTTATGACTTCCAATTGAAGGATTGGAAGCAAACTATGGAAACTAAGCTAAACTAAAACTACTATAGCAATTTACCAGTGAACTAACTGTTTTTTAGCAAGAATTTAACGAATATAATGTTGGGGTAATATTGTTTCAACCATCATTATTTTTCTAATGCACATAATCTTCCAAAGCACATTCTTATAACCCAACATATTCACCAGCACCTCAAAGCATGTGATGCACCGAACCAACTCCCTTGCTCTTTTAGGGAAACTTCTTTGCTCTTTCAAACAATTATAGATCATGTGATGCACAAAACAAGATGAAAGAATGAAGAGAGGCAGTGAGAGATTGGGCCAAAAATCTTCAGAATAAAATATAAGGAAGCAACCACAAATCCACAATGCAAACAACCAAAAAACACCACAACCTTAATCCACCTAAACTCTACCAATCCAAAATCACAGAGAGAGAGAGGGAGAGATACCGATGGTGAGTGGAGACTGAACTTGCTATGGGTTATGGAAGATAAACTTGGGGCTTTGGCTAGGGTTCACAGATTGGAGAAGAGAAGAGATGGGGAGGGTCCTCTGGCTACGGAAGATGGAGCTTTGGCATCATGTCTTTGGCTCTGGGGCTTGCTACGAGGGAGGGTTTCAGAGATTGGAGAAGAAAGATTCGGCAGCGCGGGGGGGGGGGGGGGAAGAGAGAGTAGAGAGAGGACATGAGCATTAGACCAGTTTCAAAAAAATCGGATTTGTTACCATGGTGTAGGCCTGCAACCTGAGCATCAAGAAAGAGTTGTAGTGGTGGCCTACAATGAGAAGTTATCCCATTTTATGATTAATAGATGAGCTGTGCTGGGGCACAGCAGCCGGGCAGCCCCTTACAATTACAGTACATGTCTGAAACCTTATATTTTCACTTAATAGATTGAATGTAGTGGTGTATAACTGTTTGTTACAAAGTACATGCCGCCCTAAAAAAAAATGAAAAAACAGTTATACAGTCATGTACTCTGTAACAAACAGTTATACAGCCACTACATTCAATCTATTAATCGTAAAATGGGATAACTTCTCATTGTAGGGAGGAGACAAAAGCCATTCCCAAAGCATCGTTTGTTATTGGGGTCACTTTGTTTTCAGTTCCCAGTTTTCACCATACATGCCATGTTTTCTACCTATAACATTAAACAAACATAGGCGTTCTCTTAGGGATTTCTTTGTTAGTACTTTTTCTTTTTGGCTGAAGAATCTTATAAGGAATGGGTTTAAGTACTTACCTATATATATATATATATATATGAACGGAATAGGATTAAATAATGTTTTGCTGTAGCATTGCTGTTTTAGACAGTAAATAGGTGTTCTCAATTGTATACTACATGTATACCTGGGCCATGCTTATTTACTTGGAATAAAATTCTCTTATTATCTATAAAAAAAAATATTAAACAAACATATTTAATAAAAAATAGAAAAGGAAAAGAATTGGTGTTATGCCTCCAGTAAAAGAAATAAAAATGAGAGAGATTTGAGCAATTGAGAATGGTTTGTGGAGTTCAGATTGTTTCCCTCACTTATTGGGAGATGAGCCATCTACAAGATTTGTTTTCCTCACTTTTTCTAGATATCACTGTAGCGGAGGTTGTGAGGTATGCAGGAGGATGGATCCATTGGAATATCAGTTTTATTAGGGTGGCTCAGGATTGGGAGATGAATAGTTTTGTGGAGTTCTATAGACTTGTCTATGCCCTCATACTGAACTTTCAGCAAGTAGATGGCTTGTGGTGGACGCCTGCAAAGAAATGGGTCTTTACTGGAAAAAGATTGGGTGACATAAGGCACATCCCAAAGCAGCTTTTTTCGTTTGGACAACTTCACTCGGCAAGGTTCTCACTACTGATAATTTGAGAAAAATGAGGGTCATCATGGCAGACTGGTGTTGCATGTGTAGACAAGGGGGTGAGTCGATAAACTATCTACTTCTACATTGTGAGACAACCAGAGTACTCTGGAATGAAGTATTTAGTAAATTAGACTTAGCTTGGGTTATGCTAGAGATAGTGGTGGCAACTATGGCGTGTTGGACTTCAATCCGAGGCAGGCGACAAGTTAAGGCGATTTGAAAGATGATCTCCATCTATATTATATGGTGCTTGTGGCAGGAGTGGAACAAGCGGACATTTGAAGACAAGAAAAGATTGATGGAAGAGCTTAAAATTTTATTGTTTAGAACCCTTTGTAATTGGACCATTGTCGTGGACTTCAATGGTATGGTCCTTCATGATTTTCTTGTTTCAAATGTGCCCACTTGATGGGTCACATGAACTTTGTAACTGGCATTTATACTCGTCCTTTCATTAATAATACTTGTTTACCTAAAAAAAAAAATGATTTTTTGAAGTGAGATAAAATGCACATTTCAATTACCTTAATAATCTTAACAAGCCTGATGTTGGATATAAAAGCTCTAATTAACGCTTCACATGCATAAAGGGACATAGGTACTGCCAAATTCGTCCATATCTGCCAACAAGAAATAGTTGCCAAAATGTCAAAACACAATGGACGATTAGCAATTTGTTTCACTCGTGGTTTATTTGCGGAAAACAATAAAGAAAAACGTCTTCTAGACAACAACTTAAGAGGCACAAAACGAAAGCTGTAAGATAACATCATCAGTGGCAAATGAGCAATCCATCCAGCAAGGATGTGAAAAAATAACTGAGTTCCTTTGGACAAAAGGTTAAATGATAACAACACCCCCCCCCCCCCCCCCCCCTCCCCCCCATGTAGTTATGCCCAAGTTTCTGAAATGATGGAAAAAGAAGGTTGACCCGTTAGGTTTGTTGTAGTTATTAGGATACTGTAAGAATAATTTAAACATGCAGACTATGATTTTGTATACAACATAAGTCACCATAGTTTCTATCCTCCAGTTCTTTTTTTTTTGTTTAAAATTTATAAATATGAACACGCATATGTTCTTGCCTGAAAAGAAAGATAAAAAGATTCACTAAAATATAGGAATTCTAGCGATAATTAAGATGCTGGAATTGTGTTTCCCTCTCCTGATCTGCTCTGAAATGAGTGGCAGGGGCAAACATAATGCAGTCCACTCGAAAAAAGCATTGAATTTTCTTTTCAACAAACATTTCCAATGTGGCTGTTCTGGTATTATGGGTCACTTGACCTTTTCCCCCCATAGAAGTTGGTTATGGAGGAGAACATTGTGCTCAGTGGCAAAGCTTGGGAATTGTTTCAGGGAGGGCCAAGCAAAATTAACACAAAATATATAAAATATTTTTTATTTTATTTCTATTCATTTTTTATACGGTATAGAACAATCTGATATTAAAATCTACAATAAAAATAAAATACGTTTAATACAACTTATATATTAAAAATATATATAATATGTGAAGAACATATTAACATAATAAAAAAAATATTAAAAATACGTTAGAAATCATCCAACTTCTTTTTTTTTTTTTTATCTATAATAAAAGCATGTCATCATGTTAATATATCATTTTATTTTATATGAGATGTATTTTTTTTTTAAATTAGATTAAATTTTGTAGAGGAGAGCCAAGATAATTTTTAGAGAGGGAGTTAACACAAGATAAAATTAATATTATCCTACTAAATTATAAAAAAACTAACCTATATTATTTTTTTCTTTAAAAAATATATATATAATTTTTTTTTAAAAAGGGGTGGGGCCAGGGAGTAGGGGGGCCATGCCCCCCCCCCCCCCCCGCCCCCCTTCCTTTGCTCCAACATGGCTCATTGTGCTAATGGATTGAGCCACGAGGTTCGTTTATTTTACTTATTTATTTATTGCACCAAACCAGACAGACAACACACAATGTTGTTTTGTTCACTTTTCACCCACTCAATTTCAATTTTAATGATATCTAGGATGCAATATTTTTATTTACATCAACAATTAGAAGTAATCAAAATGATGAGGGATCTGATATGGTTCATCCCTATCTTTCTTGCTTAACTTTGGTAACAAAGCTCTACTCCTGATCATCATCTTGTCATGTAAATCTTTGGAGACCTCAGGTGGTCTAACTGACCTAATCAAAGCTCAATTCACACTTGAAGAACTCATGCCTCTTGATCTCAACAGAACCCTTTAAGCTTCCAATTCTCGTGTTGGGATTCTTCACAAAGACCTTAAATATGAGGTCTTGAACTTTCACAATCTCTTCAACCAGAAAATTCAGGCTCTTAATCATCAACCCAATCTTGCTATAATGGTTCTGATAGTACAATGCAATGAAAGTTCATGTCACCTATGGACTTATGCTCTAAAAGTATTAGTTAATGTTATGGTGTCGTGGTGTAGTTGGTTATCATGACAGTCTAACACACTGAAGGTCTCCGGTTTCGAACCCGGGCGACGCCAACGTTTATCAATTTAAGTTTTACTTATCAAAAAAAAGTATTAGTTAATGTTGCAAGCAGAGCTCGATGGGATCATAATAAATCATAAGAGCTCATTTCCAGGTAATGTAGAATCTCACTCAAACCAGAATGTTACACATAATGTTGATAGGTTCTATATCTCATGCAAAACATGTTTCACTGTATGTATGAATATACTCTCTGACTGTGATCCCAAATCCAATTTCTGCTTCATTACTGTGTAAGATATCTGGTTGCAAACTCATCACGAAAAATATATTGAAGAGGAACACTTCTGGGTGGAAATCATTGTTGGGTTTACTTTTTACCCATAAACTAATGTCCTATGACTAACGGTGGAATTTATTAGAAGATGGTTTTTAAGTGTTTTGTTGTTTTGCATTGGTAGGGAGTGTGAAGTCCCTCATAAGAATGCACTGCTTCATGTCCCACGCAAGCATTCCTGCTGCAGTACGTGAGGCCAGAGGTTTGGCAGAAGATCTGGTTAGAATATCAGTAGGGATCGAAGATGTGAATGATTTAATTGCTGATTTAGACCCAATCTTGCATTCGAGAGAAGCAAGAAGAAGAAATAGACCTAGATTTCAACAGTCGAGCAAAAGAGAGAGAAGCTAAGAGAGAGTAACCTGGCCCAGCGGAACAGCAACGGAAGCGAACAGCAACGGCCAACGGCACTGGCTAGGGTTTGGGAGTGGAGACTCGGGAGAAGAGACGAGAGATCAGGGAGGTATGAAAATCACCTTACGGGTTCGTGGGTTTCGACTTGGTTTCAACCCGACATTATGTTGTGACCCGGTATTTTTTTTACGGGTTGGTCGAATCGAGTTATTCGGATGGATCAACCCATCTTTATGCACAGGCCTACAGGCCTAGATCACTGATGGCGTGGCGCCGTGGTGTATGTATGCATCTAAACCGGAAAAATGATGGGGAGATTCTTCCTTGATGGGGGATACTCTCCAGCATTTTCCATCTAAACCGGCCTAGATATAGATTACTCTTTTAATATTTAATATTTTGTTACTCTAAACCGATATATAGTATTTAATAATTTGATACACTAAAAATTTTATTTACAAGGACAAGCATTAATATTTTGATTTCTTTATAATTATAATAGATTCACAATAAATTGAGTATTTATATCAGCAATTTGTAAGGAACAAAACTCTATCATATGTTTTAGATAGAAATAAAATTTAGATCTTACCATATCTAATGTCGTCAATGAAAGATAATAACTCATAATTAAGTACAATATGCATAAGATCATAAGAATTCTAGATAATGCCTTTATTTGTTATTTGTTCAATGTATTTAGGTTCTCTACCATTTTTGTATTCAAACACTTCTTATGTTTTAACAAAAACAATAAATTACCAAATATCAACTTAAAACAAAATAAAAAGTTATTAAATAAACAAAAAAAATTAATATCTCGTGTTGAAACAATTTCATATTCCAACATAATTGAATAAGATAGGGAAATCAAACTCAATTCTTTCATAGTACTTCTCAATCAAAGTCTTTAAAGTTATACATAATTGAAATTTTGAGGCTGAAAACATTATGAATGTTACAAAAAAACTTTGCAAAAAACCCAATTAATTAGTTTATTCTCGCTCCAAGTTTCATAAAAGATCATCACATGATAGCCAGGACGTTGGCAGTTGCTAAAAACATCACTAGTTTCTAAAACATCCCTGACTAATCTCAAAAATCTAAAAATAAATGAGAAATGATACATACGTAATATATTTTATAACATATTTCACAATATATGTTATAAAATAAAGATATTTTCATAAAATAATAATGATTTTATAAGGTAGTTTATAAAAATATTTTTCTTTTTAAATTATTATTGTGTAAAAAATTGTGAATAATAATGTGTATTTATCAATTTTTTAACTAAACAAGGGTCTATCTCGTGCTTACTATTTACTCCAAAGAGGAATTTATTCTTCATTATGTCGTCTAGTTTGGACAAGACAAACTTTCTCATATCATCTGTAATAGACAAAATGGAAAAAAATTAACAGAGATTGTTTGTCATACAACATATTAGTACTTTAAAACATGACGACCAATAATATATATCCTTTGATATGACATTTAATATTTAGATGAAAGTTAAAAATTAAATAAAATATTATTATAATATTATTTTTTAATATTATTATTATTTTAAAATTTTAAAAATATGAATTATTTATTATATTTTATATAAAAAAATTAATAAGATAAAATGAAATTATTTATATATCTAAACGAGACTTATAGTATTCTAAATCTAATGCAAAGATGTCATATTGTCCTTCAAATCACAAAATAAATAAGGTCAAAGTACTAGAGCCAAAAAAACCCTTCATTTTCTGGACATCTAGGACTATATATATATATATATATATATATATATGTAGGTACTAAATTATAAAGAAACAGGAAAAAGAATTAACCATCTCTTGTTCATTCGTTTTCTCTAGAGTGCCCTTCTGGTTGTCTCTGAGAGAGGGCGGAGCTTTGCCCTCTGTGGCCTTTATTGATCATTTTCAGCTTGTTTCTATAGTTTTATTCCATGCTTTAGAAGTGTTTTCTCTCTAGCCTTCCGATTTGTCGATTTTCTGTTTGTCGGGCTCCTACGACTACCACGCGCCAGGCCTATAAAGTCTCTAGCCACTGATCTTTGGACAGGGAGAAGAATCGCGGCCAAACGAGTGGCACGTCGCATCAGATCGTCTCATTTGCCGCTATGCGTGATACTTTCAAAGTTAGCAGCTTCCGTTCTTCTAATCTGCCATCACATTTTCTTTCCAGCGCGGCGCATAATCTTCACGCGCCACCACAGCCGGAGATTGTGCTTCCTGGTGTATCAGCTCTTCGTTCGGCCTATATTTCCCGCTTTCTCTAATCAGGGATCATGTTGATGTGAGCGTGGGGATACTCTATAGGCATACCGATGTAATAGAATGCAGCATACCTATTCTCGTTGCGACTTTTTGTCGCAGATCAATAGTCTACTCATTAGATCATTTCAAAATTGTTTTAGGCGGAGTCCCTATAATTGGGATTGGTGGAAGTCACACTTGTGGCTCTGAAACTTTTTTATTTTATTTTAGGTATTTGTTGTGTCTTTGTTGTATTGGAATGATTATTAGAGATTCTCACCTCACTAAATTTGTATCCTTGTAACTGGTTTTATTATCTATAATATGCTAAACTTTCAGAGAAAAAAATTTATAAAGAAGCAATCGAAGTAGAGTAGAAACAATGACATGAACAACATGATTTTAGCCATTGATATGGAGATCATGCTTTTGTTCAATCTTATAAGGTTTTTATTGAGTCTTGCTTAAGCTTGATTTCTGTCATAATTTGCTCCAATAAATTACCAAATTAAAGTTGAAATTTGATCACATCGTTAAGATAATATATATATATACATAAATATATATATAACACATAAATTTTAGAGTGTTCCTTTCAAGCCAAGTCATGATCTATTCCTATAATAAATGACCATATTTTTACCTTTAAAAAAAAACACCATATTTCCAAATAACTTGAAAGATTTAAAACGATTAATCTATTGGGTGATTTTGGGACTCTCTCAACTTCAAAAACTAGCTCAAGAGATGAGAGTTTTCCTCATAATTATAAACTAACCACCAACTCCTTCTATAACCGATGTGAGACAACTCCAACAATCTCTCCCTCACACACTGAACCCTAGGCTGGAACAGCAACAATTTGTTTCTCTTGTGGACTATTAGGCCAGAGAATGTTGGTAAACTTGGGTTTTGATACGATACTTGGGTGGTCTTGAGTCTCTTTCAATCTCAAAAGCTAGCTCAAAAAATGAGATTTTCCCTCACACTTATAAACTGACCACAAGCTCTTTCCACAACCGATGTGGGACAACTTCAACAATCTCCCCCTCACACATTGGGTCATGGGTCGGAGCAACGATAACTCGTTTCTCCCACAGACTGTTAAACCAGAGAATGTTGGTAAACATGCACTCTGATATCAGTGTTTGGTGATCTTGGGTCTCTCTCAACCTCAAAAACTATATCAAAATGTGAGACTTTCCCTTACATTTATAAACTAATCACCAGCCCCTTTCACAACTGATGTGGGATAACTTCAACGTGATCTTCTTCTTCCCTCTATATAAAATATATTAAAATGAATGGAAAAATATCACCTCCAAACAACTATAGAATTAGTTAATTATAAACAAAACTAAAAACACTAAAAAAACTTATGTAGAAGGCACTTGTGCGACGCTTGTACTAGGTATACAGATTGAGTAAAAAATATGATATATATCAATATGATTTTACTATTCAAGTAACCAAAGAAGCAAATTTTGATTTTGTGAGTAAATGTTAATATTGGTATTCAAGTTTAATACTTTAAGATATCAATTGTCCTAAATCCTGGTGTTTGAGAAACAACCAAATAACATTAGAAACAACCAAAGCGCCCTAATTTTCCTAAACTCGCACGCTAAGAGACTAATTTAATACTCTATGAATTATATGCACGAAGAGTCTAAATAAAAACTTTTGCTTACAAGCTCTATGGTTCTCCAGCTGCTTCTAAGAGACCTGAAAGTTGGAACATCATGAAACTATTGAAACCGGCTATGTGGCAAACTATTGAAACCGTTCAAGCACCAGCTTGGGAATTTCAACGAAATTCTTAGTCATCATGAAAAATTTAGGGCAGCTCAAAGACCACAATAGCAGATGGACAACTTCTACAATTATGTGAACTTTTGTGAACTGAGCGATCTTGGTTTTGAAGGCCATAAATTTACCTAGAGTAATAAGAGAGATGGCAGACAGTTTACCAAAGAAAGAATTGACCGAGGTTTTGGCAACAAAAAATGGACTGAGGTTTTTGTAGAGAACACCATCCTAAACTTGGCAACAGTGACATCTTATTATAGCCCTATCTTATTGACATGCAACATGGGAGGCAAGTCTATAAGTCAAAATTAGATAAATCGGGAGAGAGTTTTTAGATTTGAAGTTAGTTGGAATTTACATGAAGAATGTGGGCACATTATCAATTCTAATTGGAACCAGCAAATTATGTCCTAAGGGCAAACTTTAGAAGTGGTGCAGAGTAAGCTGAACAAGTGAAAAAACTTCTTGGATAACTGGAACTAGAACCACTTAAGAAACAAGTCAAAGATTACAAAAAGGAAATTGCAACAACTGGCTGAACTACAAAATTCAAATGATGGATCCCACAATTCAGCAATCAGAAACATACAACAAGAGATTGACAGAGATCTAGAAGAAGAAAATGAAAAATAGAAACAAAGACCAAAGTAGTAATGGCTAGAGAATAGAAACATGAATTCAAAATATTTTCATGGATATGCTAACCAACAAAGAAAAAAAAAATGAGATCAAGTTATTGATATTAGACAATAGCTCAGAAATCAAAAAACCAACAAAGATTAAAGAGAAGTTTTATCAACACTATCAGCAATTGTTTTCGTCAACCCAACCATCAGATATAGAGGACTGTCTGCAATATGTCCAATCAAAAGTCACTCAAGAGATGAATAGCAGATTGATGAAGAATTTTAGTGCAAAAGAGGTGAATATATCATTGTTGAAATGAATCACATAGGCGCTCCAGGCCCAGATGATTTTTCTACAATCTTCTATCAATTTCAATGGGATTTAGTTGGAGAGGAAGTTACCAAAGCAGTTCTAAAAATTTTGAATCATGGAGGTAACATTGATTTAGTAAATGAAACCTTTATTCTATTGATTCCTGAACTAAAAACTCCAAAGTCGATTTCTCATTTCAGACCAATTTTATTGTGCAATGTTCTATATAAGATAACCTCAAAAGCAATAGCTAACAGACTCAAATACATGCTTGATCAAATTATTTCACAAAGTGCTTTTATTTTTGGTAGAATGATCTAAGATAACATAATTGTTGCTTTTAAAGCCCTCCATTCCATGACTGTTAAAAGGAAAAGGAAATAAGGACACATGGCCATCAAACTAGATTTGAGTAAAGCATATGATAGGGTTGATGACTATTTTTACATAAAATAATGAAAAAGTTCGGATTCAATAACAGATGGATAAGTTTGATTATGAGATGTGTTTCATTGGTTTCTTACTCCATGTTAATTAATGGTGCTCCGCAAGAGAAGTTACATCCATCTAGGGGAATTAGACAAGGAGACCCTTTGTCTCCCTATCTATTCCTTTTTGTAGTTGAAAGAGACCCTTTGTCTCCCAATCTATTACTTTTTGTGGTTGAAGTTCTGAGTTCTCTTTTGAACCATGCAAAGACAACAAAAGAGATTAATGGCTATTTGATAAGTAGAGGAAATCTGACCATTAACTACTTGTTTTTCACAAACGATAGTATTTTATTTTGTAGAAGCAATGCAAGAGAATGGGCTTTTATCCACAGAATTTTAAATGTATAGAAATCTGCCTCAGGTCAAAAGTTGAACAGAGCCAAAACTTCCATATATTTCAATGTCAATACCAGTAGAGAAACAAGAGAATGTATCTTAAGTATAGTAGCAACTAGAGCACTAGCTTCATATGAGCACTACATGAGACTTCTAGCTTTAGTTGGTAGATCAAACAACTTGCATTTAAAGGAATTTTGGACAGGATTAGAGGAAAAATTAATAACTGGAAAACAAAATTTCTCTCCCAAGTAGGAAAAGAAATCCTGTTAAAAGTTGTGGTACAAGCAATGCTTAATTATTGCATGGGAGTTTTCAAGTTACCAACGACTTTAATTAAGGGTATGAATAGTTTGATGAATCAGTTTTGATGGAATCATATGCACAAAGAAAAAAAGACCCACTGGGTGGATTTGAATCAGATTGAAAAATCTAAAACCTGGTTTGTTTCGGGAGATAAGATAAGATAAAAGTTAAAAATTGAATAAAATATTGTTATAATATATTAATTTTATTTTGAGATTTGAAAAAATTGAATTGTTTATTTTAGTTTGTATAAAAATTTAAAAAAGTGTAATAATGAGTTTGAGAAGAGATCAGATAAGATGAGATTGTTCCCCAAAACAAACCAAGCAAGTCAGCTAATGGATTAGGTTTTAGGAAATTTGAGAACTTCAACTTGGCATTATTGGCTAAACAATATTGGAGAATTATTCAATTTTTTATTTCACTTTCTGCAAGAGAATTGAAGCAAAAATATTTCCCCAAGTCTGACTAGTTTAAGGCAAAGATTGAGACTAGACCTTCCCTGATTTGGAGAAGTTTATTTAGTGTCAAATGTCTCCTTGAAGAAGGTACTAGATGGAAAGAAGGCAATGGTCAGGAGATTAAAAGCTAGGAAAGTAAATGGCTGCCAAGACACACCAGTTTTAAAGTCCAAACAACTAGAAGAATTTTAAATGAGGATGCAAAAGTCTCTGATCTAGTGATAGGGACTCCCAAGTAGTGGAATCAAGAGCTCATTGAGACTGTCTTTGAACTAGAAGAGACAAAGCTCATTATTAAAATCCCTATAAGTATTCATGGTTAAGCAGATAGAATTATATGGCAGGGTTCAAAAGATGACAAATTCTCGGTTAAAAGTGCCTATCACAAGCAACAAGAGAAGCTAGGGTTAGAAAAAGGGCAACCATCAACATCAAATCTGAGCAACTTGGAATGGACCAGCATATGGAAGTTCAACATCTCAAATGTGACTAAGGTGTTTATTTGGAGTGCATGCCTGGAATCTCCCCACTAAATTGAATTTATATAGAATGAAAATCCATTAACTCACCTATATGCCCAATTTGTCAAAGAGAAGAAGAATCAACAACATGCTTTATGGAGTTGTGAATCGGCTAAAGTATATGGAGCCAAGGTTCAAGGATTTTTCAAAAAAGAAATGAAGGGGTTGCTTCTTTAAGGAGTTGTATGATCAACTAAATGGTTTGAGTGATCAAAAGCAAATGGAAACATTCACCAAATTCCCCGAGAATCTGGTTAAGAAGAAATAAGTTGGTGTTTAACCAAGCTTTTACACATCCCTTACAGATAGTTTCTAATGTTATTTCTTCTTTGCAAGATTTTCAAAAGGTTCAAATTGGTACTAGTGTTCCCAATAGAAGAATTCAACCCAATCAACAGGTGTGGAATCCTCCTCCATATAGCTTTATCAAAATAAATTGGGATGCAACACTCAACTCAATTTCTAATAGGATTGGAATTGGCTTGATTGTTAGAGATCATAATGGGTCAACCATCCACACCAAGCAATTGTCAAAAGTAGGTTTTATGGACCCTTTATTAGCATAGGCGACAAGAGGGCTAGAGGTTGTTATTCTGGCAAGAAATTGGGCGCTAAACAGAGTAATTTTAAAAGGGGACAATTAAGAAGTCATTAAAGGTCTAAACTAGAAAAATGTGAAATGGGATGGTGTGGGTTTGATCTTAAATGACACAAAATTGATATTGTCTAATATAAACCAGTGGAAAGTTTCATTTATTAGAAGGAGTGGTAATCATCTAACTCATTGTCTAGCAAGACAAGCTTGTTTGCAAGCTGAGGTGTGAGTGTTACTAGTTTATTTTAGTTGTAAGCTCTTGTATCCTCTTGTTCTATCAATAAAAATGAATCGATTTTCATCAACAACAAAAAAAAAGATATCCATTTTCGAATAATGTCACAACCCAATACATCTACAATAGTGGACCAAAGTCATGGCAAACGTTTATTTAGGATAATAAACGTTTAGTCCTATCAGCCGTCATGCGTTGGTCCATGACTATTTCTTTTATTTACATGTTATTCTCGAGTTGGACATGGCCCATCTACTATTTGTTAAATCTATTTGAATTGTCTTTATATTACTATCTTGTTAAGGGACCTCTAGCCCATTAGTTCGTTAGAGTGTCAGAATTTGTAAAGAGGAATGACTCAATTGTAATGCGAGTAAAATTGAGAGTCTATTTCAATAGTAAAATGAAATCATGAGATAAGCTGAGATATTTTATAATTAGTATTGAGATTATTGATTGAAATGAGTTAAGATTAGTTTATATAAAATAAAATAATTTCATCTCACTTCTATATTCAAACTGGCCCTAATTTGGATGAATGAATATTTTTTTTTTCTTTCCTCAATTTTTTTCTGTTTTTTCTTTCTTCTAGATCGAGGTACTCCACTTGATGTAAGATTTTTTTTTTTTTTTTAAATGTAATTTTGTCAAACACTTGGCCCTTGGGATGTGTTACATGCCAAAGAAGTAAATTGTGATTTTGTGGATAAAATATCTTGCCATATTATTTATGTCACAATCAATATTATGTTTCATATAAGAGTTTGGATGGTGGAGGGGGGATTCTCATTTTTGCTCGAGTAGTCAACCTCGAGCTATAGCGAACATCAATTTCATTGATGAAAATGTTTTGGAATCGAATCCTACTTTCCAAGCTCTGACTTTTTTTGCTGCAAGCAATGACCACATGCTCACAAAATATGAAGTTGATGTCGCATCACATGCATGATCAAGATCAACAAGTCTCACGAGTTTCATAGGACATGAACGATTGTCTTTACTATAAGTGCTCGATCCGGATCATAAAGAGATGATCTACAAGAAAGAGAAGGTAATTATGAAGGTGTTATGTACTATAAAACCATGAAATTAATGTCATTTTTCAGTTGTTTTATTTAGAAGTAGGTCATGTGCAAGACACTTTTGACAATATATAATAATGAGTTTTACTGCATGCACATAAGCCAGCAATGTGTTAATTAATACACTACTTATATTGGAACCCTTATAATTAAAATAAAATTGAAACACCAATTATTTTTAAGCAAAGCTGACGTGGAATGCTTCCGTTGGCCGGGTGTGTAAAAATTAGGCTTATAAATAGAATTTCTCTATGATAATATATGATCTACAAGAAAAACATATGATAGTATATAAATAGAAGGCGTATCCTTTACATTGACTTGCAAATACAATTTTTTGAAAAGTATTCCTTTAAAGATAAATTGCTTGAATATCGAGAGAATTCTGAGAATGATGATATTGTTGCTAATTGTAATATGAATTCAAAGAATGTCATTGTGGACTATTATGACATGAGAGATCGATCATCATGAGGGGAATTATCTTTTATGGTTAAAGCATGCATAGGTGAGGGTCACATTTTTAGTGTTGATCATGTTTGAATTAGCCACAACTCCATGCCACTTTCGCGGTGATCATGACTCACAACTGAACAGCAAGCAAGATCAGACAGAAAGACATCATGCAGATCATGGAATCTATTAACGTATGTTCGTTCATGTGATGTTCTCTGTGAGACATACTAGGTATAAACCAAATCTCCATAGACCCCACCATGATCACAATTATGTCTTTAACCCACCATTCACGGCCTCTTCGCCCATTGTGAAATTACAGGCACATTATTAAAAAAAAAAAAAAAGCTTAGTCTACATTATATATACAATCCTTATTTAGACTGCTCACGCATGCAAGCCTAGCTAGTCAATTTTACTTTTAAAGCTTTTTACAATTACAAAAACATTCCTCTTAAAATGATACTTTTTTTTCAATTAATTATAAAAGGTCTGCAATACATAAATTTGAGGAATGTAAATATAGAATTTCTCTAAAAAAAATAAATATTTGGTCAACATAAAAAAATCTCATAAAACAGCTTATAAACTCGTGATATTTTGAAATGATGCATTAAATTATAAAATATATATATATTTTTAAAAAGATCTAACGCATAATTAATCATGCTAATTGTAAAACTTCTTTTTATCAAATCTATATATTTATATACCAAACATTCATCAAACCTTTCACATCAGCTAGCAAAAGAAATTTAATTTTTTTTAAATATTTCTATATATAAAAAAAAATTATATCCAAACACCGATTTATCCCTCCCACCGAACACACCATGACATGGCAAATCAGGTCTGGCCGCCATGTCACGGTTTGAGATGTGACCCAACAGCTTCCAAAATCGATTTCGTGTTCGTTCATCTCCCAAAAGTAAAACAGTTCTTCCATCCCCTTCCCGTTCCCTTCAAAATGGTTCTCGCATTCGCCTCCCAGAAAAAAGAAAAAAAAAATCCACAATTTTTAAAATAAAGGCCATGTAAAATTCTCTTGAGATTTTCTCTCTGATGATGTAGTTTGTAAACTGAATTAAACTGAAAGTTTTTACTGCATATTTCTCTTTTTATTATGTTGCAATCAATAGTTGCATGCATGCTTTGCTCCTGCATATTTCCAAGTGATTTTTAAGTAATGCAAGTGCTTCTATAAAGTGCTCTTTCTCAAGCGTTTTTGTTAATTCTGAAGCTCCTAATTCCCAAAGTAGAATCTTGTTTGTGTTTTATAAAGGGTAAAACTAGGACAGTTACAAAAGATTAATTGAAATAGCACTTCCAGAGAATCGAAACCCTAATGAAACTAGGATCATTTGGAAATAATAGCTGGCAAAAAACCCAGGCCTAAAAGGGGTTGGGCCTGAAGCCCGTGATCTAAACCCGGATGACACATGTCCAAACTCCCCTAGAAATATCGGAATCAAAAACAGCCTGAATTACTAGCTACCGCGAATGAAGAAGAAGAGAATAAGCCGGCTTCGACCATACGCTAATGTCAGCAACAACAATGCATTTATTAGCATATTTTGCGGACCCATCTCACATCATGGTCATTCCCGCATTTATGAACAACCGGACAATCGCCGTTCTACAGATTTCCCCTCTTAAATATACAAATGCTATAAACACGCATAATTGATTACTAAACTGGATGAAGATAAGGTTGCATTTAATGTTTCTCTTCAGAAAGATCTAATTGAGCATTGATTGGGGGGAAATCTAATAAGATGAGACAGACAGGATCAGATCAGGTTTTTCTTCTCAAGGATGACGATCGAGTGATGTCCCGACTAATAGATCTTTTATCTCAAAACCGCCTCTCAAAAAAAGCGAAGACACCTATAAATAAGACTAGACCGAATCCAAAACGAGATACATTTTATCTGACATTTCCTTCATCATATTTCTCATGTCATATCCTCTTTTTCTAACTTAATCATCAGAGCGGTCTCAGATCCCGATCATCCTTCTCTTTACATTTGCAGGTTCTGGTCGATTGGGAACTGATAAGTTAGACTGCAAAATACGCCTTCAACAGTTTGGTAAGAGAACTTTACAGATTTTATGCCATACATGGAAATCTAGGTAAATATGGAAGTGAAGCTAGCGACCGGCGGCTTATAGACGACAGATGGTGGCTTACAGGCAGGAGACGGCGAGAATCAACCGGCGGGGACTGCTGGACGAGGGGCAATGCAAAACTACTGGCGATGGGGGATTGCCGAACAAATTGAAATTGTAGAGACATTTGGAGATGGGGCTTTTATTTAGAAAGTAAAATGCGTCGTTTTTCTGAGTATTAAAAAAAAATCAGATCAGCAGATGTGCGGTTTTGGTGAAGTTATTAGTGTATGCGTAGAACTACCCATATATATAATATATAGGTTTTGACATGCAATTAGTGATCATTATGTTTTCGAATTGTAAGTTGCATAACTCTACAAGCACACAAACAGTACAAACATGTATAAATAGAGTATACAAAATAGATCAGAGCTTGTAACTTGTTAATTTTTACAAAATTTACTGGATATACTAGAATTTACATAATTTACTCTTTCAATATTGATCTCTAATACTCGGATCAAGTACATGACCTTGAGGTTTAATATCAGCAAATGCAAAATCACCCATATTTTGGTAGCAAGGCGTGGGGGAAACTTCATCAGCTTTGTCTTGAAAACATAGTGATCTATAATTGTCAGGAACATGATTAATATTATAAGGAGATCCGAAGCCAGTAAAATCCATTGAAACCCCAGAACCATAAACCACCTCGGAATTTCCAGCCAATGAGATGCTTGAGCTTTCTTGATCAGACAATATTGAAACAATATTATTATTGCGGGTAGAAGTACTTGCACTAGTACTAGTCATGATGAATTCCGAAACATCCATATTGAGCTGATCTGGGGGACAATATGTCTGATTAATTGGATCTGAACTCTGGCTGTGAAAATTAGCAGATAATCCAAAAGAACTGGGGTTTTGATTTGGGGAAGCTGAAACATTTCCTAACTTCTTCTTCAATTTGGTATTCCAATAGTTCTTCACATCATTGTCTGTTCTTCCAGGTAACTGAGAGGCAATCACAGACCATCTAGCCAACAACGTGATGATCACAGTACTGATTAATAAAGCATTAATTAAATGTGAATAAAAAACGATACTTTTATAAGAAAGTGGAGAAAGAAATTAGATTATATTTTAATTACCTACTCCCAATTTTGCTGTGGAGGGTACGAATAATGTTGTCATCTTCTTCGGTAAAACCTCCATGCTTGATATCTGGTCTGAGATAATTCAGCCATCGTAAACGGCAACTTTTGCCACATCGGCTCAGGCCTGAGATTTGAGATAATTTGGTGCGTGAGAGAATTGAAATGGCATGAGATATTAAGGGCCAGAAAATTGAATTTTTTTTACAGTGAGAATCAGCCAAATTAAGGGTATATGGAAGATGATGGAAATGATTATGAAAATTGAGGAAATGGTATTGGAAAATTTGTCTTAAAAAAGAAAGAAGGCGTTTTCTATGCAAATGAAGAACGTGGAATCCTATTCATTGATGAATTGCCCTTTTTAAAATTATGATAAATACAAATTAATTACAACCTTGTTTTTATCATGCTGCTATATATTGGCCTAGAATCGAAGAAAGTCACTTGCTTCATGATATTGATCCTCTTTTCTGAGTTGAAAGATCAGAGAAATGAAGAAACCCGCCCCCCCTCATTTTTATATTGAAATGAGAGAGAGAGAGAGAGAGAGAGAGAGAGAGACCAGCTTTTACAGGCAAAGTCATCCAGTTTCCACCAGTGCCATGAGTGTTGATATAAGCCTTGAGAGTTGCATCTTCATCTGGAGACCAAGATCCTCTCTTCACATTAGCTTTGTCACAGCATGGAGCTCTTCCCATGGCTACCCAAAAAACCTAATTAAAGACTGACAGATATTGGATAGATCTCAGATCAAGAAGGAAAACTCATATACGCAAACAACTCTGATCCAAACAATATAGCATAAAATAACACTTCTGCTCATGTGGTGAAGAGTTTCCAAGTACTTATAATGGCATTGGTGGAGCGAGCTAGCTACCTTAAAAAGTAGCCAGCTAGCTAGCTAGCTTGACTTTGTATGACTTCCCTTTCCTGCTTTTTTCATTTGTCTTCTGTTTCCGTATATATACATTACCATCTTAGGCATATTTCTTTCTTTCATGAGATTACTTAAGGCTGGACCCAGCACTCAATTGTTATTGTAAAGAACGTGTGAAGTGTTTCACACAACCAACTACACAAATAATCTGCAATAAGTGAGAGGGCGACACGAAATGCCTAAAGAAACTCTGATGCTTAAGTTAGATAAAAGTAATATCAATATAAGTAGTACTTTATGCTCATGCATGCATCCAAATTATCACATGCATACATGCATGTGATAAGAGTCACAACGCACAAGCGCTGACATGCATGCATCCATATTATCACATGTCAAATTTATGCACATTTATTTAACTCCTCATGAGCTGAATCATGATGATAGCTTTGTGAAAATATTG
This sequence comes from Platycarya longipes, assembly GCA_036559045.1. Lineage (NCBI taxonomy): Eukaryota > Viridiplantae > Streptophyta > Magnoliopsida > Fagales > Juglandaceae > Platycarya > Platycarya longipes. Next base: position 37,861,240 of record CM071802.1, read on the forward strand.
CAGAACACAAATCAGACTTTTTGTGTGGACTAGCTATTTATCGGCACGATTTTGGTGGTAAAAAACATCTAACTTGCCCTGATCCTGCCTCTTTTTTCTAACCCAGTTCCTCAAGCTCCTTAATTAATATTTATATCCTCTTGCGTCAAAGACTGACAATTAATTAATATATTCATGAAGAACCATGCACGGATCTATATATATATATATATATGACTTACCATATTAATAAATGAATTAGTATAAAAGGTTAAAGTTTTCAAGGTGGGCTCTTAAAGCTCAAGGAATTTTAGCATTCATACAGGCAGATCAGAGTCATGTACCATGTCGGCATGGGCGGCAGTATGCATGCATGCACCGACGGCGGAAAGATAATATTTTTACTTAAACCCTAAAGATAATCTTAATCTGGGTTCTTTTTTACTTCTTTTTTTTTTTTCTAAATATTTTGGCTTAAAATTAAATTTCTTCTTAATTATCACATGATAACTTAATAACATGATCCATATTGTTCAATACTCTCCTAATTGTGTACTTAATTCATATATATATACATATATATATATATATATTTATATATATCTACTTACACTACAAGAAAATTAGTTTTTTACGACACTAAATTTTATTATAAAAAATAGAAAGAATACTGCAAAAAAATATTTGTAGCAAAAATAATCATTTTGACTGCAATTAAAATGTCACAAATAACTGTTTTTCTTGTAGTGTTACAAGAATAGGGTGAACATCTAATTTATATAGTTCAGTCAAGATTGACTTATCCTTGAAAGAGTATTTGATCATTAATCTTGGAGTCTCACTCCCCAATTTTATACTCTAATGCTATTCATACATTTATTTATTCATAACAATAATAATAATAATAATAATAAAACAAACTTAACTTTAGTTAGTCGTTTTTCGAAGTTTAAGCACGTTGGCCCAATGTGCTTCGTTCACGACATGCTTTGGTCTTGGATATCTTTCAACCTGAAGGGAAAACTAAATCCATGCGGACAAATTATAACCAACTCCCTTAATTCAAAAACGTAGATTGATGCAAACCCTATTTGAATTCGAAACAAATCTATTCACCCTATACTGCTTATCACCATAGTACCATTGTACCTGCAAGTTCTATATATTATTTTAAACTTCATATTTTAAGTTCTATCTCATGTGCATCCATTACTAATAGATATGATTAGAAATACACAACACTTCACATGTTATCTTTAGGCTTACCTCCAAATTAAAGAACTGGTTAATATTACAATTAAATTCCTTAAACCAATTATTAACTTTAAGAACTTTTCCATCTCATACAGTATGAGTTCCTATTTATCATTTTCTCATACTAATTAATTTGAGGTATCACAAGTCAACTATATGATTCTATAAACATAAAAACCGATTTAAAAAATAGGAAGAATTGTGACAAATTATATAAGAGGCAAATTGATTATTAAAGAGAGAAAATTTAGTTATTTAATTGTTGGAGGGATGGAGTGGTTATTGGATTGGGTTGCTGTTGGGCTCAAGGCCTTGGATCTACTTCTACAACCTTACCCAATTAGCCAATCTTTCTTCTAGCCTGAACTATTTATTGGGGTTGGGCTTCCTTAACTGTTCAGATCCAGTCCCAGATGGTTCACCAAACGAAGTTTTTGAGAGAATTTCTACTTTTCATCCTCAAACCACACACATAATATTTTTTATTTTTTATCTTACAAAATATATAGTGTTGAATTATTAGTAAAAGAAATTAATTCATTTAAGAAGAATAAAACATTTTTTTTTAATTATGGCATGTGATGTGTAAAAATAATGAATAGCAAATCTCTTTGGAGAAAATCTCTCATAAAATTTTTATTCTCAAGCCATATTTTCGGCGATCTCACAATTTTCACAAACTAAAACAAAACGACAATATCTTCGAACATAATGGTACGAACCAACATTCTTATACAGCCGTAAGATTCATAATGACAACTTGATCACATGTGTTGATTGGTCTTAAAAATTAAATAAGTTTAAAGAAATTGCAAAATAAAACATAAAGAAAGAAAATCAGAATCTTAATTTTATATTAATATATATAATATTGTTTTTGTTATTATATGCACTTACTTAAATTTCATGCAGTTTTTAGTTTAAAAATAAATATTCGAGTTTAGATATTTATAAATTTTGAACTTGTTTGTTTGTTTTTTAAGGTATGTTATTATTAGTTCATCAAAAAAAATGTATATCTATAACCATATACATTCTTGGATGTCTCCATATCAAACATTACATCATAAATTAAAATAAAGCATTTGAAGTTTCATTAGTACACTATTTTCTTTTGTAACTAATCCAGTCTTCACTATTGCTAATATTCTATATAAATAAATGTCCAATAAATAACACTTTCTGTCTAAACAAATACTCAAACCCACACTTTATAGAAAGAGAGGATTCAACCTCTCTACATACAAACGTCTAAGAAACAAACGATTTTTTGATTTATTTAATAGAAAGAAAAGTACTAAGATATATGCAAAAAAGATAAATTACAGTTTGGACCAATTTCGATAGATTTCAAAATATGTGATAGCTCGTGAAGTCAATACACTTGTCTCTTTTTAGTCACAAAAAGTGAAATCTAAAAAGTCTGATGGTGTCAAAAAGATATTCTAGCAGGAGTGGTGTGTGAGAACCACGTGCAAATGTGGGCGGTGCATGGGAATACACGTGGTGATTTTTGCAAAATCACTATTTTCATCAAAATGTGAATCTACTTGCCGCTTATGTCTTTCAAGAGTGACTGAGAAATTATAGATTTGTCTTTTTCAACCTTAAAGAATGCAAAACTAAACTAAACAAAAAAAAAACTGTGATAGACAAAGTAGGTGAGTGGAAGAATGAGATGGAGGAGGACGAGGAACAAGGGCCTCCTCCCTCTCTATTAAAATAAGATTTGAAACCCTTAATTTTTTGTATGGAAGAGAGAGAGAGGGCAAAAATATATTCTAATAATTCTTTAATTTTATAATGTTTTTTCTCAACTTTTGCTTTCATTTTCTAAAACTTTATAAAATATTTTATTCAAACTATATCATACTCACAATATTATGAAAATACTCCAAGTGCCTAAGCATTAAGTATATATATACTTAATGTAATCTATCATATTATAAAAATATATTTATTTCAAGATAAAATTGATATATATTATTAAATCATGTCATTACGTATATTTTTATACTGACAAGAGGGCAAAAACACGAACAAAAACAAAAGAGGAATGCTAAATCTCCCTAAGATTTCTCTCTAAGATTTCTCCTGATACAAAATATATATATTTTTTTAATTTTACTCAATGATTAAAGAACTTTTTTAATGATGTTATAAGCTTTTTTATTTTTAAAAAATATTTAAAAAGTGAATGAAAAATAAATACGTTAAATCAGCAAATCTTGAGGAGATTGGCTTTGGTGAAGTAGCACAACTTAAAACAAAGAGAAAATCTAGGCATTGGTCGGACTGATCCCCTATTAAAAATAATTCATAAAAAATATAATAAAAAACTTTAGAAAATACAATAAAATATATAATAAAAAATCAAATGAATATGATTTTATAAAGAGATCGGTCGAACCAACCCACAACCTCACCCTAAAACAAATTATAATAAAAAAAATTTTGAGAACAACCACTATTTAGCAGTAGCCATTAAACACATAAAGTAACTTAAGTAAATTGATCAATTGATTAATTTTCGCCTCGTTCATACTCTTCTCATAGAGCACCCACGTAATGTGTGCAATGAGTACACTACTATGATAGCTATTTTGTAGCAAAATTCAATATAATAAAGGGCAGTTGCATCGGACCGTTAGGCCAATTTTTGTTTTTATTTTTGTTTTTATTTTTTTATACATTTTTAAATATTTTAAATATTTTTATACTTATTGTTAATATATTAATATTTTTTCATATTTTTAAAAAATATAAAAATATATATATTAATATATTAATAATCACTTTTTTAATCATTAAATAAAATAAAAAAATTTAAAAAAAATACATAAAATGTTAAAATAAGATGTCAATATGAGTCAGCAAACTAACATATTCTATAATAAAAGAGGGGACAGACTATATTGTGTCCGTACCACGGGTGCTTGTAGGAGATGGAATTAATGTATAGAGTCTTTAGTCTTGAGCCGAGCCCATATGTTGTCGTTGTTGTTCTTGTTGTTGTTGAGGATACTCAAGTGCGTGCATTACGGAATCCAATGCAATGCGAGGGGGAGCAGGGGGAACCGGGAATGAATGGTCTTTCCTCTATCTGTCTACGTCAATGAATCGTTCGGAATTGAACAGACGAAACGCTTTCAAGATTTTGATTTCCTTAATCAAACACTAAATGCCATTAATGCTTATATCTATTTCTTGGACCCCCTTCCCCTTGTTCATGTGTCTATTGCCTCGGGGGCCATTTACCAAACAGGAGGTGTGCCCCCCAACAAAGTAATATCAAATCTACCTCATAAAAGAAGTACTTATCTCTTCTATTTATTATCTTTTACTAATTATTTAATAAACGTCAAGAAATTATATATAAATAATAATTAAATAATTTATTAATAACATCTTTCAAAGAGTTTGCATGACATTAAAAAATATATTCAAACTCGTGCTTGTGTGAGGGTATTCGAATTTAATGATGTTGAGTTGACAAATTCTACGTTGATAATGCTGGAATATTTTGAGAAGGTATATCAAAACAAATATGCTAGGAAAATGTGAAGATTGTTTTGATTGTAAGAGTGTTACAACTATTTTAACCATAATTTTGGGCTTATCAGAATTGAACAATATGATCTTAATTCGAAAAACTCTTTTTAGATTGCTCATCATGGTCAACATATTATGCCTAGTCCTTGTTTCAATCCTTGAATCAGCCGTTTCCAACTTTGAATCGTCATTTTAAGTTATTTTTTCTCTTTTAAGGTAATATTTCACCATCCCTTTTAGAGATGATTATTTATGTTAAGGTAATTATTTTATTACGGTTTGTTTTAATTGGAATTTTTGCATTTACTAGCAAAATTTTCAACATCTAAGATTTTCTTAGCTATTTGATCTTGTTTTATAGACTTCTATATTTTTATGAATAAACCTCATCCTCAAAATTTTCTCCCTATATTGTATCTTTTCTCAATTTCAATCTTTAGTTTCTATTAATTAACCAGCCATCAAGATAATCTTTATTCTATATGGAATTAGCATATCACCCAACGATATTAAATGTCTCCTAAAGAAATTTAAATTTTGACAAGCGAAAAAATTCATCAATCTTTAAATTGATATGCGCATAACCTGGTTCATTGGATTGCAAATTCACTAGCTCTTGGTAACATTTTAATAATAGAAGTTCTGCCATGTCTCCTGGATTTTCACAATAAAAAAGACCCTCCAGCTTATTCTTAAACTTGTAAATTGCTAGATTATCTAGGCCTATATTCTTTTATGTTCCTGTTTTTCTATACTGCACCTTTATTATTAATATAAGATCTTATTTGAGCAAAAAAATAAAAAAATAAAACCATATCACCGAACTTGTCAGTTGATATCACAAAGAGTGTATATATATATATATATATATATATATATATATGTGTGTGTGTGTGTGTATATGAATTTTTTTATAACTATTTTTATAATTATATTTTAAATTAGAAGTATTTTATACAAAGATTTACGAGTACACGTGTATTTTTTTTAGACTCTGTTTGAATTTAGAAATAAGTTTTAAAAGTTGGATAAAATATTATTAAAATATTATTTTTTAATATTATTATTATTTTAAAATTTGAAAAAATTAAATTTTTTATAATTTTTTTTATAATATTTTAAAATTTTTATAATAATAAAATTGAGATGAAATCTTCAATTCTAAACCAGACGTTGATGAAAAATATCTATATGAGAAGTAGAAGAGGATAAAGGGTTGGAGGGTGGTCAGAATTAAGTCAAATCCTAGGGCAAAATCTTACCAGCCCCACCTAACAAAACGACCAAATGGCAAAGGATCTCCAAATTAGTCTTTCAAGTTGGCAAAAACTTATCCAAATATTAATATACATGCGCTGGAAACGACAAATTTGGATGGAGTCGTTGATTGCTAGCGATATTGCATTCCATGAACCTTATCCAAACATGCATGTACTGAACACATGTCCAATATTGCCTTTACGCATGCAACTAACTTGAAATCCACCTGTCAACAAATTAATTACAAACTCTTATTGTTATTATTATTAATATTTAACGAGGAACTGTTAATTAATTACTTTGTGAATATCTAGTAAGAAGTTCACGAGAAACCTAGCAAGCTAGCTAGGTTAATATTTACGTGAAACACAAAAACCACAAATCGACAAGGCTAAAATTTCAGAAAATTCTCAATATGCCTTTATTTGATGCTGATTCAATATATATGGAGGTCGAAGATAGAATTTAAATGAGTGATTTATAATTATGTATAATAGAATAGAATATAAATTATTATATAAAAATAAAATAATATTTTATTTAAATTTTTAAATAAATTATTTTTAAATTTATATAAAATGAGGTATTAATATAAATTTCATATCTTAATTTAGTATGATCTTAAAAACTTCATTTAAAAATACAAATAATTTATTATATTAAATATTAAATTTAGTATTATGGAGCCTTGTACACAATAACAGAGTTAGAGATTTGCTTTTAAAGAGGCCAAACAAAGCTAAAACAAAATATATAAAATATTTTTTATTTTATTTCTATATAATTTCTTATACGGTATAAAATAATCTGATAGTAAAATTTATAATAAAAATAAAATACGTTTAATACAAATTATGTATTAAAAAAGTACATGATATGTCAAAAACATGTCATCATAATAAATATATATTAAAAATACGTTACAAATTATCCAATTTATTTTTTATTTTATTTATAATAAAAACACGTCATCATATTATTATATCATTTTATTTTATATGAGTTATATTTTATTTTTAAATTAGATTAAATTTTGGAGAAGAGACCAAGATAATTTTTAAAAAATAGGCTAACATAAGATAAAATTAATATTATCTTACTAAATCATAAGAAATTAGAATATATTATTTTTTTATTTTAAAAAATTATAATTTTTTTTTTTTTGGAGGGGGTAGAGCCAGGGGGAGGGGGAGGGAGGCCATGGCCCCCTACCCCACGTGGCTCTGCCACTACTTCCACACATTAAAAAATATATTTTAAAAAAAATATTTAAATTTTATTCAATGATATAGTTTTTTCTAATTTTTTTTAAAAATAGAAAAAAAAATACTAGATTATTTTTATTTTTGAGAGCCTTATATAAGGAGGGTCCTAAATGAACTTACCATTGAGCCGGCCTTGCCCTTGTCGCACAACATCAGATAAGAATCCCCCACATTTCAAGTGAAATGGAGATAAATTTACCTGTCCATCTGAGTAGGTTTTTTTCCCGATTGAAGAAATCGAATTCATTCAAGCAATATTTAAATTTCATACGCATTCTTATATATTCAGATGCAAGTTATGAATTAATATCTTCTAATCGTAATCGAATTTTATATTTAAAAAAATATAGATAATCAAATATCTGGATTTTATAAAGTACAAGTGCTTGCCAGAGTTATAATCGTGTTAACTCGAGCAAGCTTATTCCCTTATGTGACGATCATATTCCTGTCATACCATGCATAATCTCTAATTTATTAGAGAATTGCTTCTAAGCGGTCCAACTGGTTTTCTTAAAGAAGCAGCCTACCTATTATTAGTTGCCACATCAAATATCATACAAAATAGAGAGTAGATGTACCCACCACTATCACAAACCACCCAGATCGATGCTGCCCCAATTTCACGCCGAGCATCCAAATCCATCGCCAACATCCACCAGTTCACCACCACCAGTCCACCACCACCCATCCGACACTGACTTCGCCCATTTTCTCGCCTCTACTTTATACGTTACGCTTTGATAACTTTCTTTCTTAGAAATTCAAACATTATTCTCCATATTTGTTAACAGATATGTGATCCAAGTCCAACCACTTGTTTCAATAATGCAGGGTATGATTGACCATAAGAAAGGATAACAACAATGATGTTTTATCCAAGTTGAAAGGAACTTAGGTCCCCTACAAGGTGTGGCTGTCCTCCCATTGATGGCGACTTTGATTAATTTTGCTAAACCAGCCATGACAGGACAAGATCAAGCAAACAAATTAAAAGAAGGGGGAAAGAGTGAATTAAACACATGTACACGAAAACATGTTGATCCAACAACCTAAATCTTTATCCAAATTATACAATCTTCATGTCGTCGCATACAAGCATTGGCCATCTCAACAAATAGATAACACTAAAAGGATAAGTGGAGCCGAAGATCATGGCATCCAAAAAAAAAATCAAAACTTATTATAAACGACAATAATTAATGTTTGGTCCCCCTGAAAAGGATTTCCATCCCTTACAAAGCCCGTCTGTTCCCTTGCAAAGACTTTGAAGATCTACAATGCTGTCTTAATAACACGTGCGTGTATAGACAAACCACACTAATCCATTTGTTATAATGTTGGGATAAGCTAGCTCTAATTGGTACCATGAACGATAAAAATCTACAAACGAGATCGAGCTTTGAAAAAAGAGTTATTCTATTATTAAATCCGTGGGTAGAGTATATTATTTACATGATTTAAATAATAAGATTTTATTTATAATATTTAAAGTTTAAATATATTTTTTCTTAAGAAGATAATTCCTATGTCTGCCCTCTATGCGGAAAAGGATGGAGATTATGCTGACTGTTATAAAACTAAAGAAAGGAAACTACTATTGCAAAAGAGAAATAAGAAATTCTCTCTGAAACTCTTAAGAACTGAAACTTTCTTTCTCTCTCTATATTTTCTTATGAATTTCATTACAACTGAAGCCCCTATTTATAGGCTTTGAAATTACTATGCAAGTTACTATGCAAGTCACTATGTAAGTTACTATGCAAATTTAATATAATAGTGGTGGGGTCATTCACATTATTTAGTGGTGGGACAGGGGGCGGCTGCCGTCCCTCCACTAAATTCATTACACTCCCCCTTGAATGACCACTCATAAGGAATCTGCCTCGTTAAAACCTTGCCAAGTAAAAACTCAGTGGGAAGAAAAAACCAATGGCGAAGGAAAAAGAGTACAGTCTTCTTATGTATCCACAAGTGCTTTAAGATTGCCTCATTAAAACCTTGCAGAGGAAAACCCAGTGGGACAAAACCTCAGCGAAGGAAAAAGAGTACAATCAGCACATTTACTCCCCCTGAAAAGTGCATGACAAAAGATCTTTGAGTCTTCGCATTCCAATGTTATGCACAATCTTCTTGAATGTGGAAGTTGGTAACGCCTTTGTGAATAAATATGCCATATTATCACTAGATCGTATCTGCTTGACATCAATTTCACCTTTCTCTTGAAGTTCATGAGTATAAAAGAATTTAGGTGAAATATGTTTGGTTCTATCACCTTTGATGTATCCTCCTCTGATTTGAGTGATACAAGCAGTATTATCTTCATATAAGATTGTTGGGCTATTATTGATCATAGGAAGTCCACACTTTTCCTGGATATGTTGAATAACTGATCTCAACCAAATACACTCTCGACTTGCTTCATGAATAGCAATGATCTCTGAGTGATTTGAAGAAGTAGCAGATAGTGTCTGCTTAACAGATCTCCATGATATAGCAGTATCTCCATAAGTAAATAAATATCCAGTTTGAGATCTACCTCTGTGTGGATCTGAAAGATAACCTGCATCTGCATACCCAATCAATTCTGGACTTGAACCATGTTGATAAAATAATCCCATATCAACCGTACCATGAAGGTAACGAAGGACATGTTTAATGCCATTCCAATGCCTTCTAGTTGGTGCAGAACTATATCTTGCAAGCAGATTAACTGAGAATGTAATATCTGGTCGAGTGCAATTTGCAAGATACATCAAAGCTCCAATTGCACTGAGATATGGTACTTCAGGACCAAGAATTTCTTCATCGTCATCACAAGGACGGAATGGATCTTTCTTCACATCAAGTGTTCGAACAATCATTGGAGTACTCAGGGGATGAGATTTGTCCATATAAAAATGTTTTAGGACTTTCTCAGTATACATGGACTGATGAATAAAAATTCCATTTGGCAAGTGCTCAAGCTGCAGGCCGAGACAAAGTTTTGTTTTGCCAAGATCTTTCATTTCAAATTCATTCTTTAAATATATAGTGGTTTTTGAGATCTCTTCAGGAGTTCCCACAATATTTAAATCATCAACATAAACCACAATAATGACAAATCCGGATTCTGATTTCTTAATAAAAACACATGGGCATATAAGATTATTCTCAAATCCTTCTTTCAATAGATATTCGCTTAAGCGATTATACCACATGCGTCCGGATTGCTTCAACCCATATAAAGATCTTTGTAGTCTGATTGAGTACATATTTCTAGATGTACTTGTAGATGCTTCAGGCATCTTATATCCTTCAGGGATTTTCATATATATATCATGGTCTAAGGATCCATATAAATATGCAGTGACCACATCCATCAACCGCATTTCTAATCTTTTTGTAATAACCAGACTAATCAAAAATCTAAATGTGATTGCATCCATAACGGGAGAGTATGTTTCTTCATAATCAATCCCGGGTTTCTGCAGGAAACCTTGTGCGACAAGCCGTGCTTTGTACCGCACAATTTCATTTTTCTCATTACGTTTTCGTACAAATACCCACTTATATCCAACAGGCATCACACCCTTTGGTGTTTGGACAACAGGTCCAAATACTTCTCGCTTTGCCAGCGAATTTAATTCAGCTTCAATAGCTGTTTTCCATTTTGGCCAATCATTTCTACGTCGACATTCTTCGACGCTTTTTGGCTCACTTTCTTCATTACTTCTGGTAATGTCAAGGGCCATTTTATATGAAAATATGTTGTCGACAACAGTTTTATTTCTATCCAGAATTTCTCCAGTTTTCATTAAATGTATTGAGATCTCATTATTTTCAGGTACCTGTTCCTCTTCAGGAGAAAATATTTCATGACACACCTCTTTAGGAGGTCCCTTTTCAGGAGATTTATACTCTTCAGGAGTTTCCTCTTCAGAAGGTTCTAGAATAGAAGATTTTATGAAAATATGTTGTCGACAACAGTTTTATTTCTATCCAGAATTTCTCCAGTTTTCATGAAATGTATTGAGATCTCATTATTTTCAGGTACCTGTTCCTCTTCAGGAGAAAATATTTCATGACACACCTCTTTAGGAGGTCCCTTTTCAGGAAATTTATACTCTTCAGGAGTTTCCTCTTCAGGAGGTTCTAGAATAGAAGATTTGAACTCTTTAAGAGCACCAATTATATTTGTAGCCTGTATTGTGGGTACGTGTTCTTCAGGAACACCAAATTCATTTTGTATTCTTTTCCTTCTGGGAATTTTGTCTTTTGCCCCAATAGGTCTTCCACGCTTCAGGCGTATTTTAAATTCACCTATTGCTGTTTTGACAATTTGTCCTTCAGGGACTTCAATCCTTGCTGGAGCATTAACAGCAGGAATATAAGATTTTACTACACCTTTAGTGTCAGTAAATACATCCGGTAATTGATTTGCAACATTTTGCAAATGAATAATTCTCTGAACTTCCCGTTTACATTCATTTGTAGGAGGATCAAAATGAGACAGGGTCTTATTATCCCAAGTAATATCTTGTCGTGCTTCAGGCACTGATTTTTCTTTACCCATTAACGGAAAATTAGATTCGTCAAAATGACAATCCTCAAAACGTGCTTTAAACATATCCCCTGTAAGGGGTTCAAGGTATCTAATAATGGATGGAGAATCAAAACCAACATATATCCCAAGTCTACGTTGAGGGCCCATTTTTGTACGTTGTGGAGGTGCAATTGGAACATATACAGCACATCCAAAAGTACGAAGATGAGAAATATTTGGTTGTTGACCAAATGCAAGCTGTAATGGAGAATATTTATGATATGCAGATGGTCTAATGCGAATTAGAGATGCTGCATGAAGTATAGCATGTCCCCAAGCAGAAACAGGTAGTCTTGATTTCATAAGTAAAGGTCTAGCGATTAGTTGAAGCCTTTTGATCAAAAACTCAGCTAAACCGTTTTGTGTGTGTGTATGGGCAACAGGATGTTCAACATCTATTCCTATTGACATGCAATAATCATCAAAAACTTGAGATGAAAATTCAGCTGCATTATCCAATCGAATGGTCTTAATTGGATGCTCAGGAAATTGTGCTCGTAGTTTAATTATCTGAGCAATAAGTCTAGCAAATGCAACATTTCTAGTGGAAAGAAGACAAACATGTGACCATCGACTAGATGCATCAATTAGAACCATAAAATATCTAAATGGTCCACTTGATGGATGAATAGGCCCACATATATCTCCGTGAATCCTTTGTAAAAAGGATGGAGATTCAACAATGACTTTTGAGGGAGATGGTCTAATAATCAACTTACCTTGTGAACATGCAAAGCACGGAGATTCATTGGGTAGAAATATCTTTTGATTCTTTAAGGGATGCCCATGCGAATTTTCAATAATTCGTCTCATCATTATAGAACCCGGATGTCCAAGGCGATCATGCCAAGTCATAAATACTTTAGGGTCAATGCACTTCTGGTGCATTACCACATATGATTCAATTGTTCTCATTTTTGTATAATACAATCCAGAACATAGAGCAGGCAGTTTTTCTAAAACGAGCTTCTGGCCCGATATTGTTTTAGTAATAAGAAGATGCTCTTTACTGCCTTCATTGGTCGTTTCAATATGGTAATCATTATGACGTATATCTTTGAAACTCAATAAATTTCTTCTGGATTGTGAAGAGAATAGAGCATCATCAATACAAAATTTGGTGCCATTAGGCAACACAATATAAGCTCTTCCGGAGCCCTCAATTAAATCCGATGAACCTGATATGGTATGGACATAGGCTTTACTCAGTGTTAGATTTTGAAAATATTTCTTTTCTTTGAGAATTGTGTGAGTTGTAGCACTGTCAGCCAGACATATATCTTTATCATTCAACTCAGAGATAAAAAGCTCATCAATGTGATCCATGATTCTACAAAATATACAAAACTTTTATTACTGATAGAAAGAAAATACATTAATTGAGTGGAACACTTCCATCTCCAATTAAGTGTTCAATACTACTTTCAGGATGATTAAAGAAATCAGACACATCAAGATGAGTAACGTCTACATCTACTGAATCTAATAAATCATCTGATGGTTCTACTAAATTTGTTTCATGCACTTTATTCTTTCCTTTAATAGAAGCTTGATATAAATCAGCTAAGTGCCTGGCCGTACGACAGGTACGTAACTACTGTTTAGTCATTTACATCTATGACAAACATTTTCATTTTTTTATTAAGAATTATTCTGAGGGCCTTTACCCTTCTCTGAGTTGGATCACTTCTGGTGATACGATATATTTTTATCATCTTTAGTGTTGTCGCTTTTGGGACCAACACTTCTATAATTTTTCTATCACGTCTACGCCCTTAATTCCTTTGAAAGGATGCACTGTTCACTTCTAGAAATTGTGTAAATTCGATATTATTAATATGACGTAACTGGTGTAACAAAAACTCATTATTTAGCTCAATCACTGGAAGACAAAACAAAAATTCAGAATATTTGTTGAACTTTCATTCTCGATATTGCTACTGCAGGAGCACATTCGATGTATGAAAAATAATGTCTTCTTTTATATATCATCATCAGTGACATTTTCACTGTATAATTTTAATATTGAGCTGATTTTAAAGAGTGCAGAATATTCAATACCACTCTTAAAATCTTGCAACTTCAGGTGCAATAAATCATAATGATCTTTTGAGAGGATTACATCTTCTGGTGCTTATATCACTCTCTTAATTCATTTCACACAGTAAGATGATTTTTCATCATGAGATACACAGCACGGTCCTTCAGGGACACATGGTTTTCTTCTATGATTGTATCTTTCAAGTTCATCATCATATCCAAATAGATCTCATCAAGGATCTTGAATAAATAACATTTTTCAGAAATGTCAATATTAATAAATCTCAATATTTGACATTATATTACAAAAATAAATCTGTGAATTTAAGAAATATATTCACATTATCATGAGAATAAAAATAAAATTTTATCAAGTAATATTCAGCAATATTACCTTTAATATTTATCTCAAGGACTGTAAATAATATATTGAAAAACTTACTTGAAGTAGAAGACCACTAGCTTCAGTATCGGTAGAACCTCGTGCTGATAACGTGTTATAAAACTAAAGAAAGGAAACTACTATTGCAAAAGAGAAATAAGAAATTCTCTCTGAAACTCTTAAGAACTGAAACTTTCTTTCTCTCTCTATATTTTCTTATGAATTTCATTACAACTGAAGCCCCTATTTATAGGCTTTGAAATTACTATGCAAGTTACTATGCAAGTTACTATGCAAATTTAATATAATAGTGGTGGGGTCATTCACATTATTTAGTGGTGGGACAGGGGGCGGCTGCCGTCCCTCCACTAAATTCATTACACTGACATTGTTTTTATTTTTCTTTGCGTTGTATTATTTATAAGGGGTAATTACGGAATACGGAGAATCCCAATCTCTACTTTTGAATCTTGATATTTCATGTTATTGAAATCCTTATTATTAAAAAAAATAAAAAGTTAAAAAAATGATATTTACAATGATGTGTAAATAATATATAGTTATTTTTTTTAAAAAAATAAATATAAAATTTATATAAAAAAAAATAATTTTTTAATAATAAATCACACTTATTTTTAAAATAATTATATAACATTTATACATTTTATAATTATAAATAATATTATTCATAAAAAATAATAATAATAATCAATGATACAGAAAATTTGTAAGGACTTTAGTGATGGAACTATCCATGGGCGATGTAACATCAACGATCTATTCCGATTGAAAAATATTTTTAACTCATTTTATTTTATCTTATTATTATAATTTTATAATTTTTAATATAAAATATAATAAATAATTCAATTTTTTTAAAATTTAAAATATAATAACATTAAAAAATAATAATTTTTTATTTTTTATTTAAAGATTAATACTAAGTATAAATAAATTTATAAATTAATCTAAACATTAATACACATTCATTGACTACCTTTATATCTTTTATTTAAAATTTAAATTTCTGATTAATAATATTAGATGGGTGCGATAGGAAGAATCACAACTTTATAGAGCCGCCACTACAGGATTCATCCCCCACCCAAAGCTAACTTTTTTAAGCCACCACCCACTTCTCTGTCTCATGATGATTCATCATTTAATTAAATTAATTAATGACAAAGGTTTTCCTTGATATGAAAGTGAAAGACTTTGAAATTAGTCGCTTCAAGACATTTCTTTAAGGAGGCCCAACAGGCAAAGTTGCCTACTTGACCATATCTTGCCCCTTCCCTTCACCCCCTTTCACCATCACCGATTATACTTTTTTAAATGTTATTAATATTTAAAGTACAATTGATACTATTGAAGATGAGCTCAAAAAAATTGTTCGTGGAGATAAGGCCGGCGGCTGTCTATTGTATATCCACGTCACAAATCTAATCTCCCTTCCTCAGATAAAGACACCTCGATTGTGTCATTTTTTTACTTTATATCCATTGCTTTGGATAAATTAATATGTCAGATTATGGTGTCTTATCAGTATTGATGAGATATTTTTTTTAAGAATTGTTTTTTTTTTTAAATGGGTAAAAAGAATACTTAGAAAATCCAAACATTCCCCGTTCCAATCTTCCAACAGCAGAGCCCCACAAGAAAATCAGAGTTTTGTCCCGAGAAACAATGGAGGCAAACATGGCCAGAAGTCTGAACAGATAATCCAGAAAATCCAACAATAAATCAAAGAGTTTTTTATGGCATATTGCATGGCCATGGAAGTAGTATAGATTGTTATCAGTTTCTCTTTTGCCTAGTCAAAATGGTATATGCTTTACACCAAGTCAGCGGTTCAAAGGTCAGAGACAAGAAGAATGAAGAATGAAGAATGAAGAATGAAGAATGAAGAAGATGAAGATGAGATTACAAATAAAGATAAATAAAGATGATATTAGCTGGCAAAAGACCAAATAGATGTTACAAAAAAAGAAAACCAGAAAATCATATACAAATCATTGACATTTTTCAAACAAACCGCACTGAAGATTTCCTTCCATCTTATACTTCGATACAAAAAGCTATTTTCCCCTCCAAATTTCCGAAGAACCGAGGGAAGCACAAAATAGAGATTTGGGTCTCTCTTGCTCCCCCATCAGCCATTTACAGTGTCCAGATTCAACACGATATTTACAAACTCGGAACAATTAACGGCAACCGATATAGAAAAAAAAAACCATTAGCACAAAAAAAAGTAAGCAAACCCAGTGCAACAAACAATGGCAATGGCAGCCGAATCAACTCGGGAATCATTTCATTTCAGCAGCTCCGAAACCCACCCTACATCAGGGCCGGATATGGCCGAGTCGACTCGTCTGAGTGAGTTTTCCTTACTAAGTTTCGCATAAATCTGGGCTCGTATGTCCCTCCCAGATTCCACCCTCTCCATTACAGGCTCCTCCTCAAATTTATAATTGTCGAGAAGAGACAGTCCCGAACGGGTTGAGGAACGAGTTGGGGTAGAAGGGGGGCTACAGAACCCGGGTCGGAGAGTCGACCCACGCGGTGAGCAAAACCCAGGTCTTATTTGAAGACCCCAAGGCGGAGGGCTCATTTTCAACTTCCCAATCTGAACGTTTCGCATTGAAGAAGTGATTTCGCTAACCGAGATCACAGATCTGCCACCGACCGGAACGCTACTCGGTGACGTTGGCGGCGAGTCAGACGGTGGAGAAACTAGCGGCGAAGTCAGGATTGAAGTCGGCGAAGAAACGAAGGATCCCTTGGTCAAATACGAGTCAAAGCCATGTCTAACGGGCGATCCATCAAAGGACTCGCCCGACCCATGACCCCTCGGACTCTGCTGGGGCAGGACCCGAAGCTGCTCCGGCGTGTGAGCGAAAAAGCAGACACGCCGGCGACAACTCTGGCCGTCCTTGCACGGCTGAGTGTGGTAACGACTCGGGTGCAGCCAGCACTCAAAAACACCATGAGCGAACTCGCACAAGTCACCCTTCGCGCAACTCCCCCGTCGGAAATCGGGGCAAGCAGTGCCCGAGTACAGGTACTTGCGCGGATCCCGTCGGCGAGCCTTCTCGCCGGGATGAGCATACGGACACTCCGTCCAGTCATGTGACCTCGCGCGAGCGCACCTCCGTACCTTAAACTCGTACATCCGGAAATGGTCACACGAGAAAGCGTCTACAGGAATGTCGGACTCCTCCTCTGCCAGAGAGTCCGACTGGTTCGACGGCAGGTAACGGTGCAGGGCGGTGAACGATTCCAGGAGAGGAAAGTGGTCTCCAACACCAGCATTGTTGTTGAAGTTGACAGAGGGATTACCGGGGGAAAATGGTGATGCCATTCCAGTCGTCAGATCGTCAAGTGGGTCCCAGTTCCACGGAGGTATTTCGACGATTGGATTTCCGATCATCATCTTTGTAGTAGTTTTGGTTTCCACTGCGTAGATATCAAATCACAGAGAAATGGTGTTTGAAATGTTATATATACACCAACACAAACTGCTTCTGACTCGGAAGACGAAGAGAACTTAACCGTGGTTAAGTTATGAATTAACCGTGGTTGAGTTAAATTATCTTTGCTTTCCCTTGCTATGGGGGATGCATTTAAGCTGGGGGCATCCTCCCGTCTAATATTGGACCGCACCGTACTTTCTAAGCTATTGGATTCACTTTGTTTTAACGACGGCAAAAAAAATTGACGGCGCCCAGAGGTTCCAAACAATGATTTTATCAAAATTTATTATTAAAAATTAATAAAATTTGATAAATTGTTATTTAAAAATTAAGTAAAAAATATTTTTATATTATTTTCTATATTTTTTTTCTTCATATTTGATTAAATATGACGAATTTATATATATATATATAAATTTATATTTTTTTATTAATTTTTAATAATAAATTTTAATGAGGTCAATATCAATATTTTGATACGAAATATGTTATATAATATAGTTTCCTTTTAGGCAATGTTCTTATCCTATAATGCCACCTAAGGCTACATTTAGAGATATCCTTTTATCTCATTCTATTTTATATTATTTTATTATATAATTTTTTTAATTTTTATATAAAATATAATAAATAAATTATTTTTTTAAATAATAATAATATTAAAAAATAATCTTTTATTTAACTTTCAATTATGTTATATATAGTTTCACTTGTGAATTCTTTATAAAAAAGATTCGATTATATTATTATTAAATTTTTACATACTATTCATATATGTACTCGTTTTTTTGAAATAAAAGTGCAACACTTAAATATTTTTTGACTATAAATATATTCCTATAAAATTAAATACGAAGTTAAAAAAAATGAAGTGAGAACTAGGAGTTTGGAATTTTAGGTATAGTTTGTATTTAAAACTCATCTCAACTCATTTCAACTCATTTTTATTTCATCATTACACTTTTATAGTTTTTTATACAAAACACAAATTTTTATACACTTTTTTCAAATCTCAATACATATTTTTTAAATTTCAATTTACCTTTTTCAAATTCTAAAATAATAATAATATTAAAAAATAAATTAAACTCATCTCATCTCTTCATCCAAACAATATCTTATAATTCATAACTAGATATCATCTCAAGCAATATCTTATAATTCATAACTAGATATCATCTCAAGGATAAAGCCTGGTTCTGTTATATGGTATATGCCAGCCTTGAACTCTGCTTTTAGGGTCATGATCTCACTGTAATTCTAAGAAGGAAAATGATATTTTGTTTATTTATTTTGATATTTTAATTTCATATTTTATGTTTTTTAATTTTTTTAATTTTTATTTAATGATTTAAAAAGTGATTATTAATATAATAGTATTTTTTATATTTTAAAAAAAATGATAAAATATATATATAGATATATATATATATATATTAATTATGCCTAACGGTCAGGTAAGCTCTAGACTTTTAAAAGAGTGATGATAGGGCCTTTTACAACAATCTTACAATTTATAATATTTTAAATTTTTTATTTATTTTTTATCATTTTATTTTAAGTATTTTTTTAATATACTTAATCATTAAGAAAAAATTATATATATATAATTTTATTAATATTCACATTCTTAATCACTAAATAAAATTAAAAATTAAATTATAAAAATTATAAAATAGTTATAAAATAACTATAAGTATATCATTCTGATTCTAAAATGCTAATTTTCCTTCTTAAGAAAAACACACTATATTCATTAACTGCAACAAAAAAGAAAAAAAAAACATCAATATCATTCAAAGGTGGTTATAGATCTTACAATACGATGGAAACAGAATTTTTATTTTTTTTTCAAATTTGAGAATATAAAACAATAGTCAATCTGACTTTTTGTATCAATATTAAATATTTAATAAATTTTAGGGAGCACTCTTTATTCTCTATGTACCAGATTGGTTTTGTTTAATAAAGAATAATTTAATTTTAAGGAAATTAATTTAACAACAAAAATATTAACAAAAATAAATTTACAAATTTTATCATATAAATTTATTTAAATTCATAAATTTATTTCTATATAATCTGTTTATATAGATAGTAAGACTTCTCTAATTGTAAAATTGTTTATAATCAAGAAAAAACGTTTCTGAGAAAGTTTTGCTTAAACTCTAAAGAAGACGAAGTGACAAAGCAGGTGGTACGAATGGATACGATTTGCTGCGATGCAAACTACAAAATCAGTACGGACTGCATGGGCTATCCTCTTCTGCTAGTATGGGGATATTTCACAATCAATACTGTACACAAGTGGTTGGTGGCTTTTACCTTTGGGCTCGACAACCTTATTAAATTGATCTCACAACTTTTTATCTTTTTTTTTTTATTATTTCTTGGAAAAGTTGACTCAGGCATTATTTTTTTTTAAAAATAAAAATAAAAATATTATTATAAAATATTATTTAATATTAATTTTATTTTAAAATTTGAAAAAGTTGATTTTTTTAATTATATTTTATATAAAATTTTAAAAAATGTAATCATTAATTTGAGAATAATTTAAAATTTTTAATTTTATCTCTCAAAATAATCCAAAATTAAATATTTTTATAACAAGAATTACAAGCGGATATGTAAGATTGATAACAATTATTTGCATTGGATTAACACTTTCTAGGTGCACCTAGAACAGGTTTGGCATTGATGAACCAATCAAATTGTAGTTCACGAGAGCAGACAACATATTACAACTTGACAGTACTAACCTAGATTGAATCACTTCATAATTAGCTCTCTATTTTTTCTTGATTTTACATGTTGATTGATAGTTTCGGTTAGTTGATTGAATTAGGTTTGCTCAGATTCCAAACTTAATGTGCCTATTATAAAATTTATCATACATATTATATCATGTCAATAAATCAATCGGCACGAAACTATATCCCGCGCCAATTATACACCGCACATGATTGAATGTGTCTTTTACAAAGATGGTCATGCAATTTTATTATAAAAAAAATTATTTATTTATGATTATTTATTTTTAATAAAATGATTATTTGTAAGATATTACAGCTAAAGTAAGTTTTTTTCTTATAAATAGTTTTTGTTGGGTCAAAAATAATTTTTTTATTATAAATAATTAATCATAAATAATTTTTTTTATATAGTATTTATTGACGGACATTTCATTATTAGAATAGGAGAAGTTGAAGTCATATCATTGTGATGGAGCTGCGAGGTTCTTGCCCAAAGGTCAAAGGCAATAACATATATATATATATATATATATTTATCATTTATTTATTTATTTTTATCTTAAAATGTGATACTAAATAATAAATTCGTTAATAAAATATAATAAATAGTCTCTAATTATTTAATAATATATATATTAAAATAATAAAAATTAAGATAATAAATAATATTACTCGCAAGGAAAGTGCTACTCACCCCTTTGAAAATCTTTCCGATGGTTTTTTATTTTGAAGTTTTTTTTTTCAATTTTTTTTTACATAATTTTTAAATAAGTATTTTTAAATAATATTGTGATTTTTTAAAATATTTTTTTAAAATATTTTAAGAAGTTAAAAAAATCATATAAAACAAATATATTTATTTTACATAATTTTTTTAACATTTTAAAATATTTTTTAAAAATATAAAAAGATCCTAATATTATTTAAAAACATTTACTTAAAAATCATATAAAAAAAATTTGAAAAAAAAACTTCAAAACGTGAAACCATCAGGATGGAACTGCAACAAAAGACTAGCATTTTCCTTACTCGCAATATTGTGTACTCAATTACTTGATGATCTACTTGTTAAATGAAAAAACTTGTATGAAATAATTTAACCCGTGTGAGTGCGCAAACTTCATCCATTTCTTTTGAAAATAGTAAATAAATATAAAATATATATGTAAAAATTAATATTTTAATAATAAATCACGTTCTTTTTTAACAAGAGCGCTTGACACTTATACGATCCATAATTATATCTAACTACTAATTTTAAAAAGGCTTTTATATATAAATATAAATATATATAGTCAGATCAGACAAATGAATAAAGAAAAGAAAAGAAAATAATTTTGGTAAAGCTGCTTTAATATTTTATTTATTCTGTAGTCTGACATGCATTAGTTCTTTGGACCAAACTATGTGCCCGTGACCTAAATGGATTTTGCAAAATACTGACGATATTAGTAAATGTTACCACGTGAATTCTTTTAATGCTTTCAGAAAGTCGTTATTTTACCAACTGAATTGCATGTCCGTGACAAATCAAATAACTTTTACTTATGAGCAACCAGAAAGTCTTCTCTCTCCAATTTATAGGGTTTATTTTGGAGTTTTATCTAAAAATTAGTCAATATCCGAATCTCCATAAGAGCATCCACATCGTCCATAGCCTATTTCTCAAAATTTTTCTCAAATTTTAATTAAAAACTTTATTCTATATAAGTTTTTTTTTTTAATTTTATCTGTCTTAAAAAAATTTCTTATATCTCATTCCTTATTTTTTTATTAGATTAAAATAATTTTTTTTATTACTTTATTTCACATATTTAACTATTTCAAATAAAATATACTCAAAATTTGATATAAGGATGAATAGTAACTCTAAATATAAAGAGATATTGTAGCACCCCTAAACTCATTTCTTATTATGGAAATCTGGATGTGGCTTAATTTTGGAGTAAAACCTAAAAACAAACTCTATAATTTAGTGAGAAAAAGACTTTGGTGCACCCAATAGGGATACTCTAATAGGGGATGGTTTAGAATAGGGGCAGAACTAAGTGTAACATTGGAGGCGGTTGTTTTGAAAAAAATTTAATTTAGTATATAAATATATATATAATATCTTTTATATAATTAACATTGTCCTCCCAATTTAGCAAAAAGGAAAAAAATTATCCCCCAATACTCAAGCTTCTAAAACTTTTGAGATGTAATAGATGAATTTTATTTCATAAAAAATCGTCGTCAAATTTTAAGAGAAAAGTCTAAATTTAGATTTCATTTTGTTTTATTTTTGTAATGGTCTCTACTAAACTACAAAAATATTTAAGAAAATTATATTATATGATGATTTATAGACATATATTTTTTGTATACAATTTAATGATATATGATTATTAATTTTTATATAGTCACAAACAAAAAATACATATTATTTATACTCATAAATACTACATATTTTGTCAATTTCCCAAACATTAAATCCTAATTCCACCCCTAATTTAAGAGATGAGCAACCAAAAGTCATTTTTCTCTAAATTATAGGGTTTGTTTTGGAGTTTTATCCTAAAACTAGTCAATATCCAAATCTCTATAAGAGCATCCACATGGTCTACATCCTATCTCTCTAAATTTTCCTCAAATTCTAACTAAAAATTTTCCTCCCAATTTAGCAAAAAGAAAAAAAATTGCTCTCCAATACTCAAGCCTCTAAAACTTTTGAGATGTAATAGATGAATTTTATTTCATGAAAAATCATAGTTGAACTTAATTTTAAGAGAAAATTCTAAATTTAGATTTTGTTTTCTTTTCTTTTTGTAATGGTCTCTACCAAGCTACGAAAATTTTTAAAAAATATATCTTATAAGATAATTTATAAATATATAATTTAATGACATATAATTATTGATTTTTATATAGTCACGTATAAAAAATACATATTATTTATACTTATACTACATATTTTGTCAATTACCTCGTTAAATATTAAATACTAGTTTTGTCCCTAGTTTAGGGGATGAATAGTTTGGTATATTTTATAAATTATCTTATAAGATTTAGAGAGTTACTATTCATCTCTAAATTAAATTTTAAGTATATTTTATTGAGAATGGTTAAAGATGTGAAATAAAATAAGTAAAAAAAGTAATAAAAAAATTATAGAAGATTATTATTTTAATAAAATAAAAAAAATTATAAGGAATGAGATATAAGAGATATTTTAAACTTAATAAAAATTAAAAAATTATTATTGAGAGTGTCCTTATTTTTTTTTCTAATTTTATAATTGATTAATAATAGATTCAGTTTGAGATATGTAAGTCTTACGCTCTACTTTTAAAAAAACATAAATTTTTTTATTAAAAAATAATTTTTTAATATAAATTTCATATTCAACTACAATTTCTTTTTTCTTTTTTTTTTTTAAAGTACAAACTTCAGCATCCTAGACAAGCATTTAGGTGATTTAGGTTGCCTGGAGTCCTAGAATCTAGGAAAATGTCTGATATAATATGCTTTGTCTGGAATCTCGATAAAAACAAATCGAAATATTCTTGAACGCTGTTTTTTAGGGGCCTCGTGCTTACCCAATGTTTTTACCTACTCATTAGAGCATTTTTAGAGTAGAGGGATGCTAGGGATAAACCACACTCAGCACATCCTATCTCACGTGTTACTGTTCATATAAACAGTAACACGTGAGATAGGATGTGCTGAGTGTGGTTTATCTCAATCATTTTTCTTTAGAGTATTAGTTTTTTTTTAAAATATAAATTTAAATATATTAAAAAAAATTGTAATGAAGAAAAAAAGTAATTTTTTTTTTTTGGTTTAACTTTTAAATAGTTATTCATCAAAAATATACTCCCTTCTCTTCACTTTCTTTTATTCACATTTAACCAAATATGATAAATTTTTTTTAATATATGTATAAATTTATACTTTTTAAAAGAAAATTTTAATAAATTTATTGTTAATGCTCTTATTAGATTGTCTAAAACAAAAATTTCAAAAATATAAGTTTACACATACATAAAAAAAAATGTGATTATATTTAATAAAAAATAAGACAAAAAAAGTGAGAAAATAGAAATTTGCACAAACTTTTAGCTTTATTATTTATTTTTGAAAATAAAAAATATTTTTATTCTTTTTTTCACTTTTTTTCTTCTTATTTTTTATTAAATATAATCAAATTTTTTGATATGTGTATATATTTATATTTTTTAAAATTTAATTTTGACAACCTGATAAATATGCTCGAGATTAGGATTTGACATGAAAAAATAAAATAAAAGCTAGACCTTGGCAAATACATATGTTGGGCTGTGTTGGCCCAAGATCTCTCTGTGCCTGACTTTGTGTTTAGGCTTTAAAGTTTAAACCAGATGGATTTTGGGCCTTTCGGAAAGTGGGAATTCGCAATATAAATAATGCCAGTTAAACTCGGCCCGTCAAGGGAGATCGTCTTTTTTATTTGATACACACATGGAGCCCAAGAACTTTTTTAAATCTTGTGGGTTGAAAAACAATAGGAAAAGAACAAAACCTGAAGAGAGAGACAGCTTGTCACCTTGTGGATCAGTAGCGCTCTTACAGAAGTCACGAAAGCATGGTTTTTAAGTGCACACACAAAACATAAAAATCTCATAAAAATAAATTTATATTATACCTTAAATTTATCTTAAAATAGAAGTAGTTTTACAATTTAACTTCTTTAATTCAATTTTTGAGTTTGTTTTTGTTAATAAAATACTTCAGATATATATATATATATATGGATATAGAGAGAGAGAGAGAGAGAGAGAGAGAGAGAAAAGCCCAGAAATCAACCCCGAGGACTTGGAGTGGAGTGTTCAAAGAAGCAAAGCAGGAGTACCAGAACAAAAAAGAAGCAAGCATGCTGCCTTAAAGAATCTGTTTTCATTTGTTTAGGATTATATAATCACAATCAAATAAAAACCAGGGTTCATGGCCAATATCCAACCCCGAATTGAATAAAACCCTAGCTGGTAGGTTTCTAGAAGGCTAGAAGCATTGCCTAAAAAAATATATAATATATATATTTATATGAGAGAGAGAGAGAGAGATATGGATCGAGCTCATTTTGTCTTAAGCACTGAGAAAGAAATAGAAGGGAAGAATGAGATCAATATTGCTTATAATAATAAGAAACAGCAGCTAATTAGGTAGAGGTCTTTCATTCAGAATTCTTGCTATTAATAGCATCATTGTCATATACTGATTTTGCCTACACAAATAACATAACTTCAGCACATATTAATGGTTTTTAAGTCTAATTTACTGTCAAATGCCTCTCCACAAACAGTCACGTCATCCTGATAGAAACCCACCATCTACTCCCCTACGATCAATTAAACTCTTTCTTTCTCTTCTTGATCACTATATTACCATGATGATAGGGACCCAAAACAGTCCCATCCCTGTCTCTAAATACCTGGTTTCCCTCCAACAGACTGGACCCCACCTCTCACATGGGCTCACAGTAGCCATTGCCGGACCTTATCTGGCTCTCATTAGCCAAACTCAACTCAACTCTCCATCCCATCCATCTCCACTCTGGTCTGATGTGAGGGTTAAAATAGTTAATTAAATTAATATTTAAACAATTCTAAAATGTCTGTATTAATAAATACATCTTTAATAATTGATATAACGATTTTAAATCAAGGAAAGAGACTATTTATAAATTGAATTAAAATATTTTGATATTATATATAATATGATATTAAGTATATTGATAGATAAGTGAAGTTGCTAAATCAGAAATAATTACAATCAGGTCATGAGTATCGATAGAATGAGCTGAATGTTAAATTGCCGAATATAAAAGAATGATGATCTTAAAAATTAAAATTTTAATTAAATTAATATTTAATAATTTTTAAATTAATAATTGGTCTTTTAACACACTTTTTTTTTCTGTTTTTTTTAATCAAATATCTCCACCTCTCTCTTAGAGAGAAGAACAGACAGATATGGCTGTCAACATCCAGAGGAGTTAACGTTTGATATGATGGTGGGGGCAATGCCGCAATGGGGACCCAGATGTATAGAGATTCAGAAGTTTTTTATTATTTTTTAATTTTAAAAAAAGATAGTACTGAGAGATTGATGGGAAGTAGGGCAACTGGAGAGCATTGATAATGGCTACGGCACTACATCGGGAAACAGCTCCCGCGCTGTTTACGCGCGCATTCTTCCAAACGACAGCTCCAATGGGACCTGAAACGTCCTGCCATCAGAGTCATGACCCCACCACAAACCCAAAAATCGCAGGAAATAAAGAGAGAAAGAGAGGGAAGGACACACCTGGTGTCAGCGATAAGAAACCCTTCATTCCCACAGTACCTAAAACTACCACTTTTGCCATTTTTTCATTTTGGTGAACTTGAAGTTCAGGTTTAAGTTCATGTTGGCTGCATTTCTGTGAATAACGTGACTGGCACTTCTCTTTTTTATTTTTGTGCCTGCAAGTTTTTGAGTAGAACTCGGGAAAAGGACATTATTCTCATGTCTTTGATCCGGCAGGACCTCTCTTTTTTTTTTTTTTTTTCCAGCTTGGGTCACTTCTCAGCCACTAATTTTTTTTCTAAAAAGAAAAATAGAAGAAGCTATTTTTATCATTCTATATTTTGGAATGGATACCTTGGCCGATTATAAATTGGGCGTGTTAAATTATTATATGATCAGTTAATTTAATATCAATATTATAAGATAATAACGAATTAAAGTTTAATCTTAATAAATTCGAATCAAATGAACTAATTTGTTAAAACATAATTATTTAATGAATTAATAGCGAGTCAACTTATTTTGACTCGTTATGAAACTTTATAAAAGTAAAAATTATAATTATACTCTTATATTTAAAAGTAAATTTGATGAAATTTTAATTTTTTATTGTTTAAATTATAATTTCAAACTATAAAGTCAAACAGATTAATTTTAAACATATTCTATTCATTTATATAAATATGTTAAAACGAATAATATTATATTGTATTAATATATTGCGAAATATTTATTAATGAGTCCAAACAAATTGACACAATACATTATATTAACGAGTCATATTAAAATTTGAGATTTTGATACAATAAATTTAATAAGTTAGATTAGAATTAACCTATATAATATAGTATATATATCTTGACATAATATAGTATATACACAATATGAATACTACTTATTGACATAATTTAACACCCATAATTGTAAGCCAAGTATTTTGAAGAAATAGTTTCAAACTCAGTTTTCAAGCAATTTTTCTTTCACTAAGATGCTCCGAAATGTGGTCTATCTGGGATGTCCCATGATTGACTGACTTTATTTTCTTTTAGTTGATCCATATACATGGGACAAAATTACTTAGGTGATCATATTAAATAAGACTGGAGAAAACTTCAGCCACTTCTATATATAGTAGCTTTCCTATTTTGTATGTATATATATATATATAAATGCTATCTATATTTATTGAAATTGTGAAGATTTTAAAATTAAAAATTACAAAATTTAATTATAAAATGAGATTATCACTCAATACATATAATCTTGTACATAAAGCTAGAGGATTATTTATAAATGCAAACTCATGTATATATACAGTCTCATAATTTAAAGAGGTTTGCTTTTATATTACGTCATTCTCTATCTATTTATATGTACGCTTTGCCACGTCATCTAATTGTAATGAGGCTGTGAAGAGGATATTTTCATAGATATGTTAAAATATCTCATTTGTTCAATAAGAGACAATACATTTTTCCTTTGTTATGTGCTAACATAAATCAAATTATGAAAAATAAAATAAATGTGAATTCGGTAAATGTACTGTATTTGGCTGATTTAATTTGTTGAATGAATTATTTATGGACATAAAAATATAATTAATCATAAATAATAAAAAAGTTAATACACTATTTTTTAAAATACCTTATTAGGAAGGAAAAATAATGCTTTATATAAAATTCAGGACAATCTCTTTTTTAAGTAATATGAGATTTTCTCTTTACTCCTCCTCACTTGTGGACCGATCTTTTATCGTGCTCTTACAAGTAGATTTTATTGGATCAATGGGTGGAGTGACGAGTCCAATACTAAAAGGTTTGACTCCGATACCATAAAGAAACTCATACACCATTATTTAAAAGGCCTTACTAAGAAGTTGATATGATGCTTTATATAAAATTCAGAACAATCTCTTTCTTAAGCAATACGAAATTTCCTCTTTAAATAATACAACTCATATAAAACTATTTTCGAAGTCCATATTAACTCTTATATATAACTTTGTATCATTTTTTTCATAGCAAGAATTAACGAGAATAATATAAGTATTTAAAAAGTATCAAAAAATTATTTCTAATAGGTGCATTGTTATTTAATTTGAATATGTCTGATAAATAAATATTTGACCACAAATAAATATAAAGTCGAGTTCGACTCATGTTTGAATAAACACCAAACAAATGAATCCATGACTAGCTAGCTATTCACTATTCATTTATATTTGATTCGAAATTTACAGCTGAAGTGTAATAATATGCCATGAAATGTGTTTTTTTTACTCAATAGACATCATTCTTAAACTATTTTCTTAGTCAGATGGAAGGAATAATAGATATGTTCGCATATTACTTGTAAACATTATAGAACATGTTAGGTACTGAAAATGAAGTTTACCTTATTTTGGAACAGAAAGAATAGAATTGTATTCAAAAGTTAGGTGAAAATTAACATATTCTAAATTCAAGTAGTCGTATTTTCTCTGTTTTTTTTTTTTTTTTTTCTTTCGGCAGAGACCCAAGTAGTAAATTAAATTGTGCAAATTATTGATCTCCATGATACCGTAATTACCGCTTTGGATTGTTTTTGAGTCAATAAATTAGCAGTGATCATCATTTTTAAATGAAGAATATTATAATTACAAAAATATTTATAAAATAAATCTATAAATTAGGGTAACTTGATTGATACTTTATATAATAAAATTAATTTTATAATCTAACATATCACGTTAGAATTGATTTAGATAATGAGATAAGATGAGAAGAAAGTTTAAAGTTAAAGAAAATATTATTAAAATGCTATTTTTTAATATTTATTATTTTAAAATTTGAAAAAGTTAAATTAATATTCCAAAAAGTTAAATTGCTTATTACATTTTTTCGTGAGAATTTAAAAAAAATTATAATAATAAGATACAATAAATTGAGATGACTTCTCAATTCAAACTAGGAGTTTATTTGGATGAAGAAATGAGATGAAATTATCTCATCTCATTTTATTTTATTTTAAGTAAAAATTTTATTATTATTTTATCACATTTTATCTTATTTTATTTTATTAATTAAAAATGTTATTATTATTTAGAAATTACTTTAACTCATTGTATTTTATCTCGTTATCTCAATAAATTTTAATTCACATCAATTTACGAGCTCAGTTGTATGGAATCTTTTTATAATTAATATATATATTTATTTTAAATTGTTTAAACCGAGAGAAAAATAGAAGAAAAGCAAGAAGTTTGGTAGAAAAGCTTCAAGCTAGATTCTTTTGGTCGTGGCTGATCATCACCACAGCTGCCTTCATTATGATGATGGACATTCAAAGTGCAAAGAGGATAAAGATTCTGTACGTACTATCATCTTTTTGTTATTTTTAATATTACTATGCATGGGATCAGGACTTAATAATTATAAATCCTATAAAAGGCCTGTCTAGGGAGTTTATTGTTTAATATTTAAAGTGCCCAACACTTTAGTAAAATTCTTTTAATTAACAAAGACCTGTAAGAACCCAAAATCAATAATAATGTTTCCCAAAGAGCTAAAAAGGGCAACATCTTGTTTTCATTTTCAATACCTAATCGGTATTAGTACACACGTACAAAATCTTTATAGCAAAATCTAGAACCGGCACAATAGATAAAAGGCCTTGTTTATTTATAAAAATGAGATTAAAAATTTAAATACATCTTAAATTTATTATTATATTTTTTAAAATTTTTATATAAAATATAATAAAAAATTTAACTTTTTCAAATTCTCATTCCACTTTTTAAAATCCATATACAAAACTAATATTAAAAAAAAATCTTATAATATATATATTTTTTTAACTTTTATCTTATCTCATCGTATTTCATTTTTGAAAACAAATAAAGCTTAATTGTTGACGTCGGATAAAATTTAAATTAATTCTTACACATTATAAAAATAAATAAATATTTGTTACAGATTATTTTGATAAAAATAATTATTTATGATGAACATAGAATTATTTAAAAATAATATTTATTTTTACATAAAATAACTGACAATAAATAAACATTTTTATTTTTTATAATGATAGCTAGTTATAACTTATAACATATGATCAACACCAAAATACAAGAGACATTTAAAAATATAGAGATAATGACTCAAAATGATCAAAACTCAAAAATGTGAAATCAACCCACAAATCAGATTATAATAACCGTAATTTGAAAATATCAAATTCTTATTAAAAAAAAATAGCAAAATCTTAATAACTACACTAAAAATAAATCTGTAAATAAAGTAATCTATCAAAAATGAAATTGATACTTGTAGAGAATTTTGCGCAAAAGCCACGCAAGAAATAGATAAATGGTTTGTCTCTAGTTGTATTTTGCATTTAAATTTTCTTAGTTTTCAATTTCATTTGTGTTAAGCAAATGGTTATTTCTTTTCTTTTCTTTTTCTTTTTAATTTTAATTGATGTAGAATTATAACTTATTTTTGCACAATTTCTGTGTGAAAATTCTTGTATGTAGTAGAACCCATTAAAAATATATTCAAAATTGAACAATTGAAAAAATTACCATAAAAGGCAAAACATATCTAAAAAAGGAATTTTGAAGGAAAAAATAGGTCATTTTGCCGTGGAAAATTATGCACACCATGCTTATCTAGATGACAATATGTGCACGTAGAAAGGAGTTTTTCGAATATGGGTCATGTGCATGATTCCAATACTCACAATCAAAGGGATGGCCAAAATTCCGACACATGCTCAAAACTATCCCAAATTAAAGAAATATCATTATTTTCGCTGGTGTACTCGTACTAATCTGCCATATCAAGATAAGAGCCATCAACACGCAATGCACAGCAATTTAACACATCATATGACTCCGAATCCTCCTACATCAATGACTTAATATTTATCTTAACAGAAATACTTTATTTTTTCCAATATATAGGAACTATATGTAGCCACGTCATTATTTTTTATTGTTATTTACTTTCATATTCAAATAGCAGATATTCAACGATGGATAATGTTAGGAATCCTGCTGGAATATCTCGCTTACCCATCCTGTTAATGCACTTTTATTATTATTTTTTTGTTTTTTTTATATGATTTTTTTAACCTCTTTAAATATTTTTTAAATAGAAAAAAAAATACAATATTATTTCACAACTGTTTTTTAATCACTTCATAAAAAAATAAAAAAAATAAAAAAAATGAACGGAAACAGTAACAGAATCCCTACCTGCATTTTCCTTCAACGATAAGTGTTTGCGCTATTTACAAATGAAAATTCAAGGTGGTCGAAACTCGAAAGAGACGTTGATCGGGAAGACTAATCAACACAATCCACTCAAGCTTGCCGTTCCGGTTCCTTTCCTGTCAACAGCATGTGGATCTGAAATCAACTCCATTATGATGGTTTTTACGTACAGTAAGAGCATTAGTATTGGGATTATTAAAATAAATTATCAAAATTTGTTTTTATTATATTTGATCACAAATAAGAAAATAAAAGTGAGAATAATAAAATAAAAATATTTTTTATTTGATTTTTGAATAATAATTCATCAAATTTGATAATTTATTATTCAAAAATCAAGCAAAAAAATATTTTATGCCATTCTCTCTATTTTTTTTTTATTTTTGATCAAATATGATGAAATTTTTTTTTTATGTGTGTACAAATTTGTATTTTTCATCAAATTTTGATGATTTGCTTAATTTGGATTGAGAGATGAGATAAGTTGAGATGAATTTAGTTTATTTTTTAAAATTATTATTATTTTAAAATTTAAAAAATGTGAATTGAAATTTAAAAAATATGTATTGAAATTTGACAAAATTGTATTAAAATTTATTTTTTTTATAAAAATTTGAAAAAATGACATGATGACTCTCCAATCTAAACGGAAATTATTTTGATGAGGCCAAAACTAATGCTCTAATTCTATGGGGTCGAAATCTTTTACCTTCTCATATATATAGGCTTATTTAATTAGGAAAAAAATTTAAAAAAAATTATTTATACATTCTCTTTTATTATTTTTAAAAATAAAATAAATTATGCCTATAGAAAGGTAAAGAGATCTCAACTTTTAGTAAAAGATGATAATGCTGTAAAAAATATTATGTATAAATTTAAAATAGATAAATTTTTAACAAGAATATATATTTGTATAAAAGAATAGATTTTATTAAAAAGAAATATATTTTTTTACACATTTCAAAATCAAAATCATTTTATAGAAAATTTATACCGAATTTATCTATTTAAAGTTTATAAAATGATTTCTTTCCTTATTTCAGTACTTTACAGGAAACAGTACTCTTTATCCAATATGATCGTTACGGCTGGATATGATCGTTACGGCCTTTACTAAACTGATTTCATCGGTGTTTGGGCATAATGATTAATTGTCGACCTCATGAAAATGGGTTATCTTTTAAAATGTCAGATTATATATATAATTCAATGTTAGAGCCAGCCTTGCTGTATCAGCCCAGGAATTAACATTAATTTATTCTTTTCAACTAGACCATGATGAGAAAAATATGTATAGATAAGTTGGCTGCTCGTAAAAAGTAGAAGGAATCTATTTCCTTTTCGCGATAATTATTGTGGTTTGAGGCCACCTATATAGTTCAAATCTTTAGTTAGGATTTTTTTTTAAAGCAAGCAAACCTCATTTAAATAAAAGATAATACCTATTAAAAAGGTGTTATTTTTCAATAAATATTTCAAAACAACAATCATAATAAAAAAATATAATAAAAAAGAAAACAAAAAAGTTTTGAGACTTGGTCTCCATCCAATCTCTATAAAGAAAGTGTTGTTTTAAAAAATATTTTAAATGTATGTAAACCACCGTTAGAAGCAATGTAAATAGTTACTATAGTCTATTGTTTTGAGATATTTTTTTAGAAAAATCCTTGATCATTTCAACAAGATCATTGGTTAAAAAAAGCAATAACCTGAATAGACTAAAATCGAAAAAGCAAAAATGCGATGAAAAAATAGTCAATCGTGCCTCGTGCCTCTAAAATGGTGCGTGAGAGCTCCACGTCGATAACATGGAGGTAGGGTTGGGCTAGTTTAAAGATCAAAGGGTGGAGAACTTGCTGGTGTAGCACGTATCGCTGACAGAGCTATCAGTGGGTGGCGGCGCATGGTGGAAACAAGCCACGCGTGAGGGCCACACTCTGAAACAAACCGCCCATGAGGGCAATTCGCGGCATTTTAGGCACGATTCTGCATCTTCCCAGCAGATCGGCAACATAGAAACGTCATGGTGGGGCGTGTGTCAACTTTCCATGGTTGGAGTGCGATAGATTTAAGAAAATCCGAACCAATTAAAAAAAAATACACATAAAAGTAGTGGACCACGCGTGAGGACCACGCGCAAAAACAAGCCGCCTGTGAAGACAATTCGTAGCATTATAGGCACGATTCTGTGTCGTCCCAACAGATTGGCAACATAGAAACGTCATGGTGGGGCGTGTGTCGACTTTCCATGGTTGGAGTGCAGTAAATCTAAGAAAATTCAAACCAATAAAATAAAAACTACACATAAAAGTAGTGGAAAACAAAAAATGAAATGGAGATGGCTCCACCTTCCTCTCAAGTGAAAATGATCAGGGGGATGGGTTTTTTTAAAGAACAGTCAAAGCTTCTCTTACTAGAAAAAGGAAAGTGTGCTCTTAAGTTAGGTCTCGTTTGAATAGCAAGGTAAGGTAAAATGAAATTCAATAGTTTAAAATAAAAGTTAAAAATTAAATAAAATATTATTTTTTGAGAATATTATTATTTTGAGATTTGAAAAACTTAAATATTTTATTATATTTTGTATATAAACTTAAAAAAATTATAATGATAAAAAGAGATGAGATGAAATCATCTCTCCGTCCAATAGGATCTTAGTGTAAAAATTACAATTTCCTTTGCTAATTTAAAGCTAAATGTAGTGACGGTGAATAACATATTTTCTGATTCAATTGGAAAATATATATATTGGTGGTACCCTTATATAGAGAAGAAGATTTTAATTATCTAGAATTTTTGTATAATTGGGCATTGTTAGCTTACAAGGATGAGATCAAAAATTCTTTTTTTAACTTTTATCTCATCTCATATCATCTCATCTCTAAAAATAAACAAAAAATTTAAAATAAAAAAAGATGAACACACAAAATAAATGTCTACAACATTTATTAAATATTTATTTTTTGCCGAATAAATTACTCCAACCAGGAATAAATGTTATAAAAACTACTATATATATCACTCTAGACCATTAAATTTGGATAAAAATTCTAAGAAATCTAAATCTAAACTTAACCGTGCACTAACCACTCTCCATCGAATCAAACTCTTAAAAGCTTAAATTCTATGGGGCTAATTAGATCTCGTCCAAGGCTTTTTGTCAATACTCAGTGCTCAATACTGTTTAATTTCCCCTATTTAATTGATTAAATCAGACATCTTTTTCTTTTCAGAAAGAGACTTTATTGACTCTTAATTAGTAATTGCTTATGACCACCACTAAATTTATTTCCTTCATTCATTGGCGGAACATTTTACCTCATAAAGCAAATGACAGTTGTTTTAAGTTTTTAACTTTGCTTTTGTCACATTGACAAGGCTACGTAAGCAGCTGATAATTGGTAGCGGGAACCTGAATACGCCCTTGCCAGTAGCTTGTAACTTACAACTTGGAATCACAAGTTGGCAAGTTGTAACTTACAACTTCGTCTTTTATGAATATTTGTATATTTCAGGTTTCGGATTGTAGTCACAGTTTCTTCCATCAAAAGTGAAGATTATTAATAAATTTGAAATTCCATCATCTTTTTTTGAAAAAAAAGTTAAGATAAAAGTTATAATTAAAATAAAATATCATTTTCATTTTAGGATTTTAAATAATTGAATTATTTATTATATTTTATTTCAAATTTTAAAAAATTTATAATATTTATATAAGATGAGTTTAGATAATTTTAATATCAAGACATGTCCTAAACAGGAATTGAGTGGTCTGCAAGTTTAGTTCATTTAATTTTTTTTATTCAAATGCGAGTTAAACTTGAGTTTATTACCGAGTTAAACAACACGTACAATAAAAGGAAATCATCTTTTTAAATTCTTAATCTGCTTTTAGAAAAAAAAAATTAAACATAGTTAAAAACAGGTTATTAAATTTATTTACATTTAAATTACGCAAGCTGAGTTATATATATATAATATATATATACACACATAGTCATGGACATGAGTTCACTTAATAAATTAATCAAGCTTATCACCTCGTGGAGTGAGAAGTACTGCACAATCATTTAAAAAAATAATGAAATTCATTACTAAAAAAATTATTTTTTTAATGAGAACACATATATTTGTTCATTTTTTTAAAATATTATGCGATATTTATGTATTATATATATATATATATTTTACAGTTAATCTAGAACAACATATGTTTTGTCAGGTCGATTTCAAATATTTCTTATCAGGCAATTATTTTGTTTGCAATTTACATACAAAAATATTATATGTTAATTAAAATTAATTAGTTTCGATTTTGCAAGTAAATGTAGGTTGTAAGTATTTTTCTATCCAAATTCTTGGCAGATTTAGGAGAGGAATTTACTATATGAATTATTATGTGTAGGCTCTATTTAGATAGTGAAATGAGATAAAATATTTTAGATAAAAATTAAAAGTTGAATAAAATAATATTAAAATATTATTTTCGAATATTATTATTATTTTAAAACTTACAAAAACAGAATTGCTTATTATATTTTTTATCCAAACAGGGCCGACGAATACAAAAATCATCTCATCATTATAATATTTCTAAATTTTCATAAAAAATATAATAAAGAATTAAACTTTTCTAAATCTCAAAATAATAATAATATTAAAAAATAATAATATTTTGTTTAATTTGAAACTCTTATCTAAAACTATATCATTTTATCTCATTATCCAAATGAAGCTTTAAGTTTCTTGTATTAACTTTAGATAAATGATTTTTATAGTCATAAAATACATAAGTGTCTTACAATTTATTTGGAAAAAAGTAAATAAATATATGATCTATATGAAAAAATTAATTTTTTAATATTAGTTCATATTCTTTTTTTAAACGATTACATTATATCTATGCACTCCACGAGTACTATACAGATTGCATGACATTTATGCACTCTATGAGTACTATACAAAGCATTATTTTTAATCAAAGTTTTGAATATCGTACAAGTAATCGTTTCGGTCAAGACACAAAAATAAAATATTTCGATATCGATATCGTTTGGTGTACCATTTTGGAATAGTTTATAATAAATAAATTATATACACATGCATAAATTATAAAAATATAAAATTATTATTCATTTTGTGGTTCATACTAATCAAATATACCTTTTATATTTATAAAAAGTAAAAAAAAAAAAAAAGACTTTATGCCAAAATTTGAAATCTGGCATTAACGAAATTCGATATATCAATTGATGCCGACTGAAACAGACCAAAACGGCTAAAAAATCCACCGATACAAAACGAGACATTCTCTATACGGAGTACATGGCTAGTCTCTTAACTATAAATTGAACATTGGCACGCATGCCCTTTCTTTTCAACAACGTGGGATTATGCTTGAATCCTCCGATGATGTGGTCATATATATTGTCTCTTATGTACAACCTATCTTGTTATCGAGAATAAATTTTTATTATATATTAATGGCTCAAGAAAGCTAGCTTTCGCATTAAATAACTTTATATTATACGAGAATGCAGTTTAAGGTAACTCTAAAAGAGTGTTTTTAATGTAATCCATTATTTATAAATTAAATGAAACTAGATTGATTTAGCTAGATATATCAGTACATTCACCGTTATATAGTTAAAGGAATTTAAATTAATTAAGAATAAATTACAAAATACTTTTTATTAGTGCTGAGACATGTCTAGATCAACAAAATCACGACTAATCAGAGAATAGATTCAAAATAATAAAAGAATTAAGAAATGGAGATATGTTCTGACGTCTCCCGAAAGCAAGCTAAAAGTTCGTGATGAAATTAGGAATATCAAGAATAATTTTGTCAGAAGAAGATTTTCTTCGGCCTGTTTCTTTTCACGACAACTCTTCTAGATTAATCTAATTTAATTATTATAATTTTTTTTAATTTTTATATAAAATAAAATAAAATATTTAATTTTTATAATAATATTTTATTTAATTTATAATTTTAATCTAAATTTATCTCATCTCATTTCGTCTTCCTCTAGATCCTAATCTTATTCTCTATTTAAAACTTGTATATTTGTTTCTTCTTTTTTTTTTTTTGAATTGTTTTCACAATCACAAATATTATAAGAAAAATAAGTATAAATAATTAATTAATTGTAATTAAAATGATTATTTTTGTTGAAAATAATTTTTTGTGATTTTTTATTTTTATTTTTTATGACTAAATTTGATATTACAAAAGACCTATTTTCTTATAGTGAAACCATCAAATTAATTTGTTGGTATACTATTGCTAATAATAACCATTAAATAGCCACCCAATTTACTCATTGATTTATCAAGGACTATATATATATATATATATATATTATTATTATTTTTTTTTTTGAGTCCAACAATATTTCATGTCCTCGTCGGCCTAAGCGTCCAGTAATGCATGAGTGGCTCACGAGTAGCCTCACTAGGTTGCATTTTAATTGGGGCCGGGGGAGTGCTGGTCATTCCGGTGCAATGATCCCGATATCAGTTTTTTTTTTTAATTTTTTATACGATTTTTAAGTAATTGATTTTAAATAATATTGTATTTTTTTTTATTTTTTATATGATTTTTTTAATATATTAAAATATTCTTTAAAAATATAAAAAAATTATAATATTATTTAAAAATATTTACTTAAAAATCATATAAATTAAATATTAAATATTAATACTTAAAAAAAAAACTGCAAACGGAATCCATCTAAATCCATTCCACCGGGACATTTAGCATTTTCCTTTTAATTGATCACGGTGTGTGCTCAAATAATATTAAATTGTGGCGCCACATTGCACGACTGTCTTTCTTCTGCCAGGAGCTCTGCCCTTAGAGCATATCTATATTGGGTTCTCTATATGTTTTTTTTTATAAAATTTTAGTTAAAAATGACTCTTCTTATAATTTTTAAAAAAATTTACTCATCTTTAAAAATTTCTTACAATTCATTCTATTTTCTATTTTTATTATTTTATTATTTTATTTCTACATTTTTAAATATTTTAATAAAAAAATATATAAAACTGATTTAGGAAAGATAAACTTATTTATTAAAATAGGAAACTGAATGTGGGCTGTTATTCTCGTTAATTCCAAAAACTTTTCCAAATTATAAAAAGAAGAGAATTTAGAGACAAATAGACATGAGAAATAGATGGACATGAGACTTGAGAGAGATGGATCACAGTACTGCTGGTTGCAAATTTCCTTTTCTATATACATGCTAGACTGCTAGTTGCCAATTTCTTTTTGGAGAACGGTTATAATTACAAAATGTATGAAAGTAAATCTATAATCTGATTATATAATGATCGTATAAGTTTACTTTTCTGAATTTTTTTTACTGCTATATTCTCTTTTAATATTGGCGTTTATATCTCATTTTTATTGTTTGAGCAGTACTCTACATACATAGAGGATGCAGCACAAGACGCCTTCTGATGAGAGTAGTTTTTTTCTTTTAATTTATTTTTTAATATCCTTAAGTATAATTTTTTTTTTCAAATTTCAAGTGTTATTAAAAAATATATTTTAATCACTAACAAAAAGAATTATCCAGATACCCTGAAGATCCAATTATGTTTAGCACTACTGTAATTATTATTATTTTCCTTACATCGAAGAATATCATTAATATTTTCTTTGCATACAAGTTTCTCAAGCCCTTGTTAGATGCCATTTTTATCTGAAGTTTTTTTGTGCCTTTCTAAGGACTTTCATTCCCACTTTTAAGGACCTTATTGTTGATGTTAGAAAATCGATCAATAAGTCAGGGCAGGAAAAATAGTCATTCTTAACCCATTGGTACGAGTTGGGTTTTGTTTGGTATCGTTTGGGGCCCCCAACAAGATTTCGATATGGTTATACGTACATGAATAACAGATTAATGAATAGAAAGACACACAATATTTACGTGGTTCGGTGTAAAACCTACGTCCACGGGAGTTTGGAGAATGACATTTACTATAATAAGTTTTTTTTACAGTCTCTCAAGACTCACACTATATAGAAAAAATATACCTAAATCTATTGGTTGGAGCTCAAGTCCCTCTGAGAAGGTTGAAGGAGACAATGTTGGAGAAGAAGTTGGGTCGAGAGTCCATCCTTGTTTCATCTGTCCGAGATCTTTTTATACTACACTTTGATTGCGTGCATCAGTTGACTAGTCTCCCTTTCAGTCCCATCATCTGCTAGTCTCCCCCCATGTGCTCTGATCCCCTTTTGTCTCCTAGTGCAATTAATACTTGGCTTGGGCTGTACGCTTCTTTCCCCTCACAGAATCTCCCAAATTCTTAGCAAAGGTACTTTGGTGAGAATTTCTTAGAACAACTATTATCCAGATTATGAAAAGGCGGCAATTTCAACTCCTGATCTGAAGGTAAAAAAGAGCTAAAACATGTAACAAATAATTATCAAGTAAATGTTGTAATGTGCTGGTATTCCAAAGCTTCTGATGGAGTAAAGTGCAAGTAGCCACTATTGAGCGAATTGGCGTGCGAGAGTGCCCAACCCCGCGATTCACAAGCGGTCGCAGGCGGGATAACAGGCGTGCGAGGGTTTATGAGCAGGCCTGAACCCAAGACTCAACTCCGTGATTCGTAAGCATCCAAGATGAGACTTGTCGAGTGTGTTTGGTAGGCAAATCGCAAGCCTCGAACCTATCGTGGATGTGAGAGTTTGACGAGTGCACTTGGGTACCGGACCTCAATCCTTGAGCCCCTAACGAGCGAATCATTGGGTTGGTCGTGGGTGGTCAGACAACCCCGCGAATTCGCAAGCAGCCACCGATATGATCCATGTATGGCGACTACGCGGAACTTGTTCCGCTGCAACAGGTCTGCTATCGCTTTATGCTGCAAAAAAATACTTTTATTAGTAGAAAAATGAATTTCACATGTTGTGAGTAATAACAATCGGAGATCTGGAGTTGCTACATTTTAATTTTTGTGCGCTGGTGGGTGTTTGTTTCCAAGCCTGCGAATGCCGAGTCTGGATTTGCTCGTGCGTAGTCAGAGTGTAAAATCTGCCAAAGCCAAGTTTGCTTAAGCATCCGAATTTGAGTTTCTGTGATCCAAGGTGGCGAGTGACCTGTCCAAGCAATCAACAAAAAAAAGTATGCAAGTTCCGAAAGGGAGACTTTTTATGCGAGTCAATAAATGTTTCTGAGTGGATATGGAGAGCTGCGGTTGAGCTGTATGTGAGTCCGTGTGATGGGTGGTCCAAGTGTGAGAGGCGAGGGATGAGTTGGGAACACAGCTCCCATGAGTGATGCGTGACGTGGGGCGAGCTGGCGAGCACCCGAGAAGTGATCTGGACGAGAGTGTGTGTGGGTGAGCCCATGGCTGCATTGTGTTAGGTGAGCTGAGTGAAGGCTCCTAAACGGGCGAGCAAGGTGACCCGTGAGGTAGGTGAGAGGGTTGTCCCAAGTGATGGTGGGTTGTCTTCGAGTAAGTTACGAGTAGTGGTCTCTTGCCTGTGAAGGTGGTGATGAAGGACCAGGCGAGTCCCGAGCATTTACGAACTCAGTCAACCCTCACCATAACTCACCCACTCAAGAATAGAGGGCACGAGGTGTGAGCCCTTATGGGCGTCCCAAATGGTGATCTAGAGCCCGTGAGCTGTGGCGAGAACGGTTTGGTGAGAGGTGAGTGGGCGAGCATGGTGGTCTCGAGCTGGGGTCCTAAGGGCATGCATGGCAAAGCCCGAGTGGATAGGTGGCAAGCCCGTGGGGGGAGGTGCTATGAGCTAGGTTTGGGCAAGCATGGTGCCCTCGGGTTAGCTGTGAGGTCCCGAGCTGAGGGGTGGTTTACCATGTGGCGAGCCATGAAGGAGAGATGTGAGCTCATGCCAATGCGTGGGCGAGATGTCCCGTGTGATGGAGGGCGAGAGGGAGTAGGCGTGCACATGGTTTGGGCGAGCCAAAGCAGCTTGGGCGAGCTAGGCTTAGCCATTCCTGCCGCTGGGAATGACGTGAAAGCGACCAGGTCCATCCTGACACGTTTGCCAATCAGCCCCTGGCCCACTAGGGGCAGAAACTACCGACGGTCATGACTTACGGAGCTTACGGCAGAACCGCAAGCTCCCTGGGGAAGCACGCCCCGCGTGCTTCCGGGACGGGTTTGGGAGCATGCCCACACTACCAGACACAGGCCCACCGCGGTGGCGGGGCCAGAAAGCGTCGGCGATCTCGAGGGGACCTCCGGCGTTGTGGCAGGACATGCGGCGGAGCGCCATGAGTTCATGGGCGTCCGCCTGCATTTCACTAGGCACGGCACCTTGCCGTGCCCATGCATTGAGCATGCATGGCACAATGTTGCACTGTGCACTTTTAAGTGCACAGTGAATTCCTAAAGGTGTTAATGCAGCTAACTGTGTACGTGCATAGTCTACATGCACTGTGAGTGTATTCGCCTGCCTTTTGCCTAGGCGGGCTCGGGTACATGTGGTATTTTTGCC
Organism: Platycarya longipes; assembly: GCA_036559045.1. Taxonomy (NCBI): domain Eukaryota; kingdom Viridiplantae; phylum Streptophyta; class Magnoliopsida; order Fagales; family Juglandaceae; genus Platycarya; species Platycarya longipes. The sequence continues at coordinate 37,903,832 of CM071802.1, forward strand.
ATGTAAAAATAGTAGCGCTAGGAGTGTTACGGATTTGTGCAATTAAATATCTAGTTCGAAGGAAAGCAATTATTGCAATAAAAAATTGTCACGTACAACTTTCATGTGATAAGTAAAATAAATATCGAGACAAGGTACTCAGCGGGTCTTCACCAAATGAAAGAAAAATAATTAATTAAGAACACTCATCTTGGGGTGCTTTTGCTTGCCTGGTAAGTCGCCCAGTGGTCCATAAAATCATTATTTTCCCACATCTAGGTTAAACATCCCACAGACAGCGTTACTGTTGAAACCATGAAAATCAGCCAACAGGTCAAGGCAAGAAAAAGAGTCATTCCTACCCCACTAGTGCGAGTTAGGTTTCGTTCGGTATCGTTTAGGGCTCCTAACAAGATTCCGATGTAGCTATATTTACGTGGATAACAGATAAATAAATAGAGATAGATATAGTATTTACGTAGTTTGGCGTAAGGCCTACGTACACGGAGATTTGGGGAAGGGGATCTACTATAATAAATCTTTTTACAGTCTTTCATGGCTCACACTGTACATAAAAAATATACCCAAATCTACTGGTTGGAGCTCAAGTCCTCCTGAGAAGACTGAAGGAGATGATGTTGGAGAAGAAGTTGGTCCGAGAGTCCATCCTTGTTTCATATATCCGAGATCTTTTTATTCTACACTTTGGTTGCGTGCATCAGTTGGCTAGTCTCCCTTTTGTCTTATCATCTGCTAGTCTCCTCCCATGTGCTTTGGTCCTCTTTTATCTCCTAGTGCAATTAATACTTGGCTTGGGTTGTACGCTTATTTTCCCTCAGACTTATAAATGCTTATATGGTTGTGTTAGTATTATCTCGATTAAGGGTGTAAATAATCCGATCCAGTTTGAAAAAAATGTGGATCGGTTTTATTCGGTCTAAAAATTTTCTCACTCTAAATCGGATCGAACTCATATTCAATCTATATCGGTCTGGTCCAATTTGGTCCAGGGGCGATCCGGTCTGGTCCGGTTCAGGGGTACCCCATATGATTTAATGGGTTAAATTTGATCAAAAATCATATAATAATTAAATATAATTTTTTGGCCCAAGTTTATAAATTATTAAATAGATACTAGTACTACTTTAATAAAAAATAATCAATTTTGCCAATTGCTAATTTCTAATCTCATCTAAATATTAAACAAAATATATAGTTATAACTTATAGTCTATAGACTTAAATTCTTAATATTTATACTATAAGTTATAACTAATATTCTATATTATATATAGAACATAGGTTAATTAGTTAATTTAATCCTCATAAGTCATATCAATTAATTAATGATATTAATGATCATTGATCTTACTTCATATATAGTTAAAAATAACTTTAATAATTAATATTTATAATTGTTACTTGTAATCATAAAAAAATTAATTATTAATTAGTTAATAGTAATTTAGTGATACATCATAGGTTGGTTAACTATAATTAATAATACTATTACATAATTTACATTATATATTATAAATTTATATGTTAGTAAATAGTGATAAACTAGTAATAATATATTAAATAATAATGATATACTTATTACTTATAAGTTATTACTAATACTCTATATAGATATACTATAATTTATACTTGTATACTACAACTATTATAAATTATAATATATTAATATTATAAGAATATATATTATATATTAATATATTATGCTACCATTATTAATCTATATTAATATTAAGATTATAATTTATATACTATTACTTATATATTCATATATATATAAAGGTATGCATTGGGCTCGGTCCGGTCCCTAGACCGGACCGAAAATATTCGGTCCATAAAAAAATACTTCAGACCAGATTGAATTCCATTTGATCTGGTCCAGTCCACCGGTTCGGTTTGGTCTTCTTACACCTTTAATCTCGATAGCTTATATTGTGTAAACTATGTCAAAAACGTGACTCAATTATGCCCAAAAAAGACACAATTGATCGTTGAGAAGTAAAACCTGATTTGTTTTTTTTAAATCGTCTTATTTTAAACTCATAATTACTTTTTTTTTTAAATTTTTATATAAAATAAAATAAATAATTCAAGTTATCCAAATCTCAAAGTAATTTTTTCAAATTCAAAAACAAAACTAATATTAAAAAAATATATTACAATATAATTTTATCATTTTTATAATTTTTATCTTATCTTATTTCATCTATAAAACAAACAAGGCCTAAGAGCATTCACTATAACTTAGTTATTGTTTAGCTAAAATTTGAATAGAAATTTCACTTTTAAAAATTTTAATTAGTCTCTTTTTATTATATCAAATAATAGACTCAATAAATCAATACCTATTCAATTAAAATATTAATTTTTAATTTATTTTAATTATAATTATAATTTGAATATGGATTTACTATTATAAAGTATACATTAATTTCTAATGTCTAAAATATTCTTAAAAGATAAATTTTTTAAACCATCATATGTTTTAACTATTATAATTTTTAATGCATTCGATAAAATTATGTTGAACTTATATGATATTTTGTAAAAATTCAGTCAAATGCAAAAATAAAAACATAAATAAAAAGTAAAAGTCGAGTGCGAGGATAAAAGTAGGTTAGATGAATATTTTAGTTCAAAAAATAATTTAGTCATCATTCATCTGTTGATTGTATTTGTTAAATTAAGAAAAAAAACACTTATTTTAATTAGACACTTATTAATATGGGATTTCCTTATGGTCGGTCTAGGATTTCCTGACCGACATTCTTATTAAAAGTAGCCTGCCGTTTTCGGTGGCGATGGGCGACACCTTCCACCCCATCGGGACCGGCGGGTTTCGGCAGTTTACTCCTCCAACAGCGAGCTCCGACGACTTCTGGTATGCTCCACGGAAGCTTAAATCCGAAATGGGTCCATCGCCCACCGGAGGCAGCGGGCTACAGCCAAGTTCGAACGCCTTAAAATTCATCTTTATTTTATTTTTTTATTGTGTTTTTATTTTTTTATTGTATTTTTTATTATATTTTTTATTATGTGTTTTTTTATCATATTTTTTATTGTATTTTATTTTATTTTAGTATATTTATCTTCAAAAAGCAACCCAACGACAGTTGGGTTGCTTTTGACGTTGGGGCAGCCCGACCAGCCCCCAACATCTTTTTATTAATATTGCTGTCTTATTTTAATCCTTCATAATTATTATTCGATTAAATAATAAATTTATTAAATAAGAGTACTCTTATTAAATTGGCTAAAAACCATATTTTAAAAAGTATATTTTTACACCAATATTAAAAAATAAATATCATATTTGATCAATTATGACATTGAAGTGTGTAGGAAAAAATATAAAAAGTATTTTTTGTAAATAGTAAAATTAAGATAATAACTAAAAAGTTAAAATAATTGTCAAATTATTTTAGCTTTTTGATCATTGTCTTAATTTTACTATTTACAAAAAAAAATATTTTTTGTATTTTTTTTCATATATTTTAATGTTATAATTGATCAAATATAATATTTATTTATTAATATTTATATAAAAACATATCTTTTAAAAGATAATTTTTAATCAATTTAATGAAAATGCTGTAATGCTCTACGAGTCGAAGACTGGCCATGAAGAAGAGTGAGCGACTGATGCATGTCCAGAATGAATGACAATTGAAATGGAGTACTCTATAATGGAAACGTCCAATCTAGGCAGAACAAAACAAAAACAAAAAAGATAAAGTTAAAAATTAAAAAAAAAATTATTATTATTATAAATTTTAAAAAAATTATATTAAAAATTATATTATATATAAAAGTTAAAAAAATATAATAATAAATTTAAGATTAAATAAATTGAAATGAGATGAATTTACAATTTAAATTAAACCCTAAGGAAGAAACAAAAAATAAACAAAAAAGCGAAAAATATTATTATAAATCATATTTTTATCTTATTTTAATTTTATTAAGTAAGATATGCTAAATTTATTATTATTAAATAACAATTTTTTTTTATAATAAATAATTATTAATGATAAATATAATATAATATATAAAATTAAAAAAATAAAGTGGGGCCGGAAGCGAAAAACAACTGTCTCCGGGCCCATAGTACTGCAAATAGCGCGGTACTCACGGGGGGTGTTAATGCCAGTAGTACTGGCTCTGATCAGCGAGCTTTACCCCTCCTCCCATGATATCCATCCCTTGATTTTATAAGAAATCAAGCGCCATCGATTCATGTTCACACGTGGTTTTTCAGAAGATAAATGATAAATCTATAATATTTTTTATAAAATTTATTAATTTTATAAAAAAAATTATTTAATAATTTATGTTATATAAATATTATAAAATTTATTATGCATATCACTTCTCGTTTTTGAAACTGCTTACTGTTTTGCTGATCAATCACCTTCGTCAGAACTTTTGCACTGTTTACCGTTGAAAATGCCAGTAGTAGACGTAGTACTATGCATACAGACATACGGGGCTTTCATATTTAAACTCACTCCTAAACTCACAGTTTCACCGCCATATATGTCATTCTACTGTGGTACAGAAGGCTCCCGATCACCTGATGCAACGACTCACAAAAGCTAATTTAACCTTATTTATTTTTAAAAATGAGATAAATAAAAAAAAATAATTTAATCTTATTTATTTTTAAAAATAAAATAAAATAAAATAAAATGAGATAAAATAAAATAAAATAAAATAAAAATTAAAAAAAATTATTATAAAATATTTTTTTAATATTAATTTTGTTTTGAAATTTAAAAAAATAATTTTAAAATTTGAAAAAGTTAAATTTTTTATTATATTTTGTATAGAAATTTAAAAATAGAATAATAAATTTGAAATATGTTTTGAATTTTAATTTTATCTTTATAAACAAACAAACTCTTAATTATTTATCAGTTGCATCAATTCCTGTTTAGGTGCAATTAATTACATTCCATATATTCTTGAAAAATGCTATTATTATTTCTTTTTAAATATATTGATAAAAAAATATTCTTAATGTATGTAGATTTATTAATATTTTAAATAAATAAAAACAAAAATCAAATACATCAGCGGTACACTTCATGAGGACCTTATTTTGATATTTTCTTTCTTAAATTAAGAATCCCATGATGCACTAATAATATATTATCGATTGGTAAGTTATTAATGTAATTATATATAATTGATGACATGGGTTTAGTTGGATTACGACCATCACACATGAAGAGAAATATTGATTGTTCGAAATGCACCAATCTCATACAAAATATTTATTAAAAAGTGAAATATCAAATCATAAAAAATATAAAAGAATTCATTTTTTCTTAATGAAATCCATATTTTTACAAAGGGATACTAGTAGTGTCGATGTAGCGTACTACTGCTAGTATTAAAAATCTTTTGATTTTTTTTTCTATTTTTATTCTTTTATTCTACCGCTATAGCATATAAAAAATATGAAAAAAAAATATTAATATATTAATAATTACTTTCTTAATTATTATATAAAATAAAAAAAATGAAAAAAATAAAATAAATACAAAAAGGATTAAAATGAGATGTGAAACTTCATGGATATACTAGCATTTTTCTGTGAACAAAAGATTGTGCAATACTTTTTCTTTGAGCATTATACCTAGCGTTGCTCCACAGGTTTGAAACTACTCTAGTTACGATTTTTTAGATTTAGAAATGTGTTGAATTCATCTCAAATTTATTATTATATTTTTTAAAATTTTTATATAAAATATAAATTTTAATATAATATTTTTAATTTTAATATAATTCTTTCAAATTTTAATTAATTTTTTAAAATATTAAAATAATAATAATATTAATAATAATATTTTATTTAATTTTTAAATTTTAAATTTTTTCTTAACTTTATCTCATCCCAATTTAAAATCTAAACGGATCTTCACCATACCAGTAAAGAGGGTGATCACCTCCTTATAAAGGTCTAATCTTTAATAATTGGTGAAGGGCCTTTATCAAGAAAGATATTTATGTTGTAAAATCAATATTACTTTATAAGCAGTGTGGGGCCATGTTTGAATTCAGGATCTATGATAGTCCTTAAAATCATTCGTTTCAACATCTTAAAATAATAAAAAATATAAATTTAATTATTTATAATATATTTTTTAGTATATAAGATTAATACTCAAAGTCCAAATATGTGATCATAGACGTGATTGATCACCTTTCCCAAGGCTAGGATATAAAACTATCAGATCTAATGGTTTGATCTGGACTGAACTGAACTGAACTGATAATTATATGAGTTGAAACAAGATTTAGGTTTGATTTATTTTTAAAAATGAGATAAAATAAAATAATACAAAAGTTAAAAAAAAATATTATAATATACTTTTTTAATATTAATTTTTTTTTAAAAATTTAAAAAAATAATTTTAAAATTTTAAAAAATTAATTTTTTAATTATATTTTACATAGAAATTTAAAAATGTAATGATGAATTTGAAAATAATTTAAAATTTTTGATTTTTTTTCACAAAACAAATCAGGCCTTAGTTTTGTCATATTTAGACCAGACCAAGACCCGTGATATGTTTTATTTAAATATTTATATACACTATAGAGAAAATGAATATCTGTGACAGATTATTTGTGATAAAGATGATTATTTGTAATAAAAATAGACTTATTTTAATAGGAAATAGTCATTTTGACAAAAATAATCGACTACAAATAAATAATTTTCTTGTAGTAATATATAATAAATTATTTTATATAATAGTTGTATAAGTTAATTACAATGTATAATATTCATATATACAACGGATCACTAATGACCATATATATAAAGAAATTATTTAATATTCATTAACCATATATAAAATATCAAAGAGTTCACTTAATTTTAATACTAATAATTTAATTAATTTGTCTGTCAAAGAATAAAAAGGAGGGAAAAAAAAACTCATGGATTGTATGATATATTAGATTGAATGGGCTAATCAGGCCGGTAGCTAATAGTTCAGCCGACAAAAATATCATTAATCCAATTTTTTTGATCTGTGATCCTCTAGATCAAACTATTATACCTCTAAACAAGACTGCAGTTAGAATTACGGATCCTAAAGATATACATATAGGAAATTAATCTATTGTTTCATATGCGCGTATATATGAAGTTATTTTTGTAACCAATTGAGCGGCGTGGTACTTTATTGGCGTATATAGATATATAGACATAGGAATTGGAACCTTCTTTTCACATGACGACAAGCATATTCCTATTCTTTTGGGATGAAAAATAATATTTGTAGTAGTATAATGCATAAGCGCTTCATAATTGTTTTGAGAAAAGTAAAAAAATATGTAATTTATATCAACAAAATCAAACTTTTAATGATAGATCTAATTTTTTTTTTAAGTGATTATGCAACGCTTATATACTTTACATTTATATATAGCATTACTTATCTTTAGAAATGGCAGATGCATGATTTAATTTTTGATTGGCATCAAGTCAAATTAGAGAAATGTCTTATTCTTCAGGGTTCAACGATGAGTTTTTTTATAAGTACACATTAATAATTCAAAAAAAATCTCCAATCTCGTTTGTAACTCCTAGAAATTATTTATACTTAAAAAGATTAAAAAGAACCAAGCTCGAAGGCTTGGCAAATGCTTGTTTTAATTGCAAATACTCCTTAACAAAAAGAAACTATGATATAAGAAGTTATAAAATTTGAGATTAAAAAATAAATATGTTCTCATTAAAGTCAAAGATCGGTAATTATATATTGTCATATACTATTTGATCTTGATCATCTCTTCTCTCTTCTCATCTCTTCTCACATGGTTGTTATTGATGATAGTGTATCTCAGTTGTTTATCTATGGCTAATTTAGGAATAAATTACATAAAATAAAAAAAGACTAATATTTACGTGATTCGACATTAAGGCCTAGACTTACGAGTCTATGTTATAACATCTATTATAAGTTGACTTTTTTGTTTTTAATTTAATTTTAGCAAAATGGGTGATGAGGGTGATTAGGGTAGTTACCTTTGTTGGATGTGATCATAGGAGTCTCTCCCTACTGTAGAATGTATAGTTTGAATCATAGCTGTTGTTAGAGGTGTACCAGTCCGATTTTAGACAAAATTAAGAACTGAACTAGTATCATCGATTTTGTATTTCTTAAAACTGATTACGCCTCTATTATCACGCAAAATTGATCGTACCAAATTTATCAGTTCCAGTCCAGTTTTAATAAAATGTAAATTTATAAAAACCAATTTCATTTTAATTTAAAGAAAATCTATTTTGAAAAATTTGTTTTAGTAAAAAACATTTGTTATATAAAAAAAATTGCATTAAAAAAACTGCTATAAAATAAAAGCTGTTCTATAAAAAAATCAATTTTAATTAAAAAATCTATTATATAAAAAATATCTATATTAAAAATCTTCTATAAAACAAAAACTGTTTTATAAAAAATCTACATTATCTTATATGTAATTATAATTTATATTATTATATATAATATAAAACATATTATATAATAATATAAAAAAATAAAAAAAAGAACTTGTTCGATTCGGTCCGATCTTAAAATGGCCGGAACCGGAACCGGAACCGGAACCAGAACCAGAACCGATACCAGATCGATTCTATCCGGTTCTTCAATTTATGAAACCGGTTCCGGATCATACCAGTCCAAAACTGGACTTTTTAGTTTAATTCATCTTGGTCCGGATCGATTCTTCGATTTTTTGATTTAAATTTATATCCCTAGCCGCTGTCGGCCAATGGGTAAGCTAGTCATCATAGCATCACCAAATGTCAACCGGTTAAAAGTCCATCTCATAAATTATTGGTTAGACACTATTTTCGCAAGTGGTGCCGACTTATTTCCAACTCAAAGTACTCCTAATTTTGAGATTATAGAATATCAACTCATACCAACTAAGCTACCACCTTAGTAGTCATTACACGTTTTATTTGATATAAACTCTCCTTGCTCACTAAATTCTCTAAAAATGCCATACGAATTTTTCTGGATATAGTCTGAAGCTCTCCAATTCTTTCATTCCCTCTGTTCTCCCATGCAATAAAGTCAATTCTTTATTTTTTAAGTTAGGTTTGGATAATGAGATGCTCTACTATTTAAAAGTAAATAAGAGTTAAAAGTATGAAAGTATTTATAATAATAAAATAATAAATAATAAGATACTCTACTATTTAAAAAAGCCTATCAGATGACCTTTAGTTTTATATTCTCTTAACTTTATTTCTACTCATATTTATGTTCGATTAACTCATTATCTTTCTCAAATTAGTGCTTCCAACCTGCTTAATTCCCCCCGAGTAATGCTCCATGTGGAATTAGAAGCAGTTTACAATCATTTTGAAAAAAAAAAAGTTAATTGTTTAAAAAATTAATTGATTAATATTATTTTTTTATATCGATCTTATATATATTTATTTTTTTAAATGCGATTATATTGCTACTTATAACTACATATTGCTTGTAATACCAAGATTATAATTATCATTTTTCTTCTTTAATAGATCTTGTTTAAATTTAAGAATAAGATGATATGAATTGAAATTAGTTTAATAAAATATTAATTTTTAATATTGTTATTATTTTTAGATTTAAAAAAATGAAATTATTTATTATAATTTATATGAGAATTTATAAAATATAATAATAAATTTTAAAAAAGATAAGATAAATTAAAAAAATTTTTGAATACAAAAGAGGTCTGAATAATCATAATTTCGTCCGTTCTACCGTACCCATTGGACAGCTAGGAAACTTGCGGAGCCTTTGGTTGAAATTTGTTGATTTCCACTAGCAAGCTGAACATCAACGGCTTTGACCCTATACCTAAAAGAAGTTATAAAACAAAACGAAGAAAAAAAGCACTAAGACGCGTTAATTAAAAACTCTTTTTTGCTCTATTTGTTAGTTAAAACTATAAAAAATTTAAATTGGAAATGTGCAGTGAAAAAAAAAAAAGAGGATAATACTAGTGGCTCATAAGTTATTATATTTTCAAGTTCAATATAATTCATCTGATTTAAATGATAAAATTTGATTTATAAAATTATATTATATAATCGTGTGTGATAAGACTTAGGTCTGATTTTTTGTAATGAAATCATTTTATTTAATTATTATAATATTTTTAATTTTTAATTAAAATTTAATAAACAATTAAATATTTTTAAATTTTAAAGAAAATAATAAAAAATGAAATAGAGGATAAAGATAAAAATGTAAAACATATATATGGATATGATAAATTTACTATCCTTTTCTATTCTATAGTGTATTTAGAATTTATATGTTTTATTATTTTTAATTTTTTTTAATATTATTAATTATTAAAAAAAAAAGTAAAAAATATACATATCTATTTATCCTTAAGTATAAAAAAAAAAAACATAACATGATAATAAATAGTAAGATTATCGTTTTCTTATATATTGTTGCCTTATCTCTCTAACTTCTTTTGCTTTTTGTAATTTTCAATTATTTCTTTTTCTTTGAGAAAGTCTTTCTCCAGACTCCAGTGTCCAGTTGCTACGCACCATCCGAGAAACGGAGCGGTCGTCGGCACTCCGGCTGTGCAACCTGCCGTGCTTCTTCCCCGCAATATCATGTCTTCCGACTTGTTCCCTCATCTTCTTTAGTTTGCCCAATTCCTGGTGCAACATCAATTCAAGGCTTCTCTGAACAACACTTGCTGCTAACTTTCGTATCTAATTAATTTTTCCCGGCCATGACTTTATGTCCTTTTTGTGTAAGTGATAGACGAAAGGCTGGAACCTAAACCATGGTTGCTGGCTTTGACTATCCGCTTCTTGCTATCCTAGTCATCTAGGGTTTCCTTTTAGGGTTTTACGACCATTTTCTTTGCTTCTCACAATATTTTTACTGGTTTGTACTTTTCTTCATCTGGGTTGGCTGAGGAATGGAGGAATATAACAATCATCATCTTAATGAGAATTCAGCTCAAAGGGGTAATTTCTTGTACCCTTCACCGGTTCTTGCCGCGAGTTCTTCTGGTTATGGAAGAACAAGCGGTGGATCAAACGTGAGCAGTACTGATCAGCAGATCACCCAGATGCATATCAGCAACTTTTCTCTTCAATCCGGCGGAGATTGTTATCAATCAGAAGTACACCCAATTGTGAAGACCGAGAACAGCGGTTCCCATCATTTAGAGACATTCCATTACCACCTGATGAGAGGGCACCAAGCTGGAGTTCAACAACAAGAAGGCCGGAATAATGAGAACTCCGGTACTGATTTCGAGGCCATAAAAGCTAAAATCTTCGCCCACCCTCAGTACTCTAATCTCTTGGAAGCTTATTTGGATTGCCAAAAGGTGTTTATCCTCCACATATTTAGTAGAATAATAAACTTTTTAGAGGAAAATACGTAGAAGATTGACCGTCTTTCTTTATAAATAGGTCGGCGCTCCGCCTGAAATGGTGGCTCAGCTCTCAGCTGCGCGAGAGGAGTTTGAGTCGCAGCAACGGTCTTCAGTGTCAGCTTCTAGAGAGACTATAAAGGACCCAGAACTCGATCAATTCATGGTGATTAATTCCTTTACACTTCATTAATTAATTGGCTCTAATATAATTTCTCTTTGTTCATTTAGTTTGGATAAACAATTCTCTTTGTCTCTCTTGTTTTAATAATATCTGACAACATTCGGGATGGGTAATTATCAGGAAGCCTATTATGACATGCTGGTGAAATATCGGGATGAACTAAGCAGACCTATTCAAGAAGCAATGGATTTCATGCGTAGGATCGAAACTCAGCTTAACGTGCTTTGCAATGGCGCCGTGCGGATCTTCCCCTCAGGTATTCTTCATATATATTATATATATAAATATATATACACACACATATACATATAGGTATTCTGTGCATACTGCAGGTCTTTTCTATTCACTGCAGAATCGTCTTCCCAGAGAGAAATGACTCAGTAGGGGTCACTTCTTGTCGACCATACGGAACTTTGACCAGATTACACATTCCAAAACTGAAAGAAAATTACCTTGGTGCGATCGAGTTGCTTAGCAAAACCCTAATCATGAGCGGGGGTTTTTTTTGGGCATTTTATACTCCCTAGGAAAAATCCACATAAAGTAAACAAAAAAAAGGAAAAAAAAAAAAATCTACATAAGGGAGGAAAGACAAAGCGCAATTGTATGGTAGAATATATGAACAATGATGAATCACGAACATAATATATATATATATAACGCATCGATCTGATTTGGGTTAGCTTTACAGAGTCTGTATATATATGTATCGCGACAAATTATTCTTTTTAGAGTTTCTTAACAAAATCTAGGCTTTAGCTCTTATATATCTTTCTTCGTCTGCGAAGTAAATCTGACTCGTATTCTGTAGGTCTAGTACGTGATAAACGAACATCTCGAGATCGTTCTTGTTGTCGTTTCCATGATTCTGTATTTTATTTTAACATTTATACTAACCCCAAGAGGAAAATAAGCATAGGATTCTGTTCAATTCAGTGCTACTCCTTGTGTAGCTTGTACGTCTTGTCAGAATATATATATTTTTCTTACTGATGTCGGTATTTTATATTTATATTAAATTATTTTCGCCCATTCAAAAATCCAGGATTTGTTTTTCTTTCTTTGCCCAGATAAATCATATAAATTAAGGGGGATAAATGATTACTCCCACCATTATTGTTAGTATTTTAATGTTGTTTTTGCTTTTCATTATTGTTGGACTGTGCATGGTGTTGTATTTTTGTCGGGTGTAGCTTCTGAGGAATGAACCCGGCTGGTATCAACTATATACTTGGGGGATCACATACACACTATAACAGAACTCTTATGTAAAAACATGCCACCACAAACATGAGTTTCATCTTGATTGGTTGATTTATTTTGTGTGTTCCTATTTTCTTTTCCGAATTTAGTTCCATTTGATTTGGTGGAAATGATATGTTTTCTGTGATGGTTTGATCACTCCAAGTAAAAGATGTTTTTGGTTCGGGAGACGCTGGAGACTGAATTGACTTATAAATTTTAAAAAATAGCCCTCTAATCACAAACAACCACATCACTTTTTATAGAAAAATTAAATTATGCTTGGCCACCCCCAATCTTTCAAAACTCCCCAACGAAATAGTACATTTCCCATTCTTCCATTGACTTCTTTGGAACTCCTCCCCCATTTCCCTCAAACGAAAACATCTCCCCCTGACAAGATCATTCAATCTTTGGACTCCCCTCCTCATTTCGAACCCCCCTCTCGTCGTCATCGTCAACCTGTTGCACGAGAGTTTATTTTACTATTCCTCTCTTTGGACTCACCCCCTTCCTTTTCAAATTTGTTTTTGTGTGATTATATCTTGATGTTTGACTGTGCCGGAAACTCCGAACTCTTCGTTCCTTTTGTCTTGAAAAAGATTTAGTCTCTTTAATTTTTTATCCCATTAAAATATTTATGTATGTGCATGTATGTGATTCTTTGGTTGGAGACACTACAAGTAAAATGAGTATTTATGACATTTTAATTGCAACCAAAATAATTATTTGTGACAAGAATAATAGATTGTTTTTGTCACAGATAGCCATTTTAATTATAATTAAAATATCACAAATATCTATTTTTCTTGTAACGAGGGATTCTGTATGGATGGAGAGAAAGTGAGGGGAGGAATGTGGTGAGCGGATGAGTCGATGAGAGGGAGATGGGGTGTGTGTTTCAAAGTCTCACCAATGACCAGGTGATGGAGGGTTACCAGGGTAGATTCCCACCTGAAAATTGAAGAAAACAAAACAAATTATACAAAACTACTCGTCAATGACTGAGTAATTTATGAACAAGAAATCTAAAAACCAAACAGAAAAAGAACACAACTCTTAGATGCCCAACAGGAGAAAGTCACAATTTCAACAAAAGTAGTGCTCAGTTTTCTGTTTGAGATTCTTTTCTTCTTTGTCGAACAAATATTTTTGTTTGGTTTTCAAAAAAATGAAAGAAAGAGAAAAAGGTGTGGCCCAAGCCCTCTCTTTTGCGTGGGATGATTTGAGGGGCTTGGAAGTTTGGTCGTCGTCGCCGTCTGGAATGAGGCTGATTTGAAGGAAAGGGAAGAGGAGGGGGGAGGTGAAGTCTGAGAAGTTGAGTTTTGTTGATGTTTAACGGAATTACGTAGGAATCGAGTGATTTGGTGTGACAAGCATAAGTTGATTTGTTGTAAGAGGTGATGTGGTTGCTTGTGAGGTGTTTTTTTGGATATTTAAGCTGGACCACTTCCCAGGATTTTTCTTTTGGTCGCTAGCGTTATATCATGTCGATGTTGCCACGCTAGTCCTAATCTTCTAAGAGGCTAGCTTGCTTAAATCCGAATGGTTTTGGTATATGGATCCGTAGACAGCGGCAATCAGTGCCGGCTCCACCCTTAGGCAATTTAGGCAATCTTCTAAGGCCCCTTAGGAAGAAAATGCCTCCCAAAACAAATCTAAAGTAATTTAAAAAAAAAATTAAAAATTTTAATTAACTCAATAAGAGAATAAAAGTATCAAATATATATTATATATATTATTATTAATTTTATAAGTATTCTTCAGAATATCTATGAGTAGTAGTAAAATAATTTGAGTTAAGATGTTTTATTAAATTTTGAGTGACAAAAAAAGTTGAATTTGAAAATATCTTAAAATATATATATAAATAATTGTGTTTCCAAACGATCCTTAAAACTCAAGAGCACGTCTTATAAAAATAGATTTGATAACATCTTCTCTAAATTGGATTTTTTTAATAAAAATTAGTTGGTTATTAGTTGAAAATGTAATATAAATCTTAATTAATAATTTTACTTAGCAAATGATAGGCATTATTTTTAAATAAAAATGTAATATAAAAATTAAAATGATTTTCTTTTAATTTTTTCAAAAGAAGGCCTCAATAAAATTTTTTGCCTAAAGCCTCATAATTTATTGAGTCGGCCTTGGTAGCAATTGTAAATTGTGGATGTGGCTACAATAACCATAATTGTGAATTTTGAGGTTCTATGTTGGTTTGCATGATCACAATTTAAGCTTACATATTTTAGAAGTATGGATGCATATATCTACTGAGAGGATGATATATGGCTTTCTGAATCAGAAGAACTTGGAAAAGATTATTGAAATTGATCACGATTCTTAATCTTTTCACAACCTTAGCAATGTGTAGGCGAATGAGTGGTATATTCCTACCAAAAAAGTGCATGCTAGTTTGAAGCTCAAGAAACTAGCTCAAGCAATTCATCTCTATTTCTGCTGGTTGTTGCCAAAGCATCATGTGTATCAGTTTTAACATTTTATTCTCAATTAATTTTTGTACCCTTATTATTTTAGGCTTCTCTTTTTCTGTTCTCGCCAATGCGTTAGTTGGTCTTTGGTTAGGAAAATGCTAATTATGTTTATAATATTATGCACATAACTATACTCGCTGATGTGTCAGTTATTGAAATGATGGAAATTTTGAGATTTTACATTTGAAATTGGAATTAAAAAAAAAAAACTTGATAAAATGGGGCAGATACCCAATACGTATAATATTGTACATATACATAGCACTACTCTGTTGATTAAATTAAAGTACTTTTAAGTGTTTGTTATTGTTTTTATGTGTACTCCGTTGCCCACTTTGGGCGTTGTAGCTTCTGACGAAAGAAATCCTCAGTTATAGTGCAGAAAAACTCAAGTTTCGAGGTTGTGATTTCAATTCTTTTGGTCATATTGAGGTCGAGAATGTCATGTCCAATAGGGAATGTGGTTTGTTTCAAAGCCTCATTAATATGGGTGCTATCCAACCCTATACAAGCGGTGATCCACCCCTTCCGCACCCCATTCTCATTGGGGTGGCTAAATTTGACCCTAATATTTCTAACCATAACATCCACGCTGGGCGAGTGGAGTAAGGACAAAACCTTTTCAGTTACCCATCCAACAACCTATTCCTCATAAAAATCGTAAATGCATAGAAGGCACAAAATTACAATAACATAAAACCAATAAGAAACTTCAAATTTGTGCATAGAAACAGAGATCAACACTTCTGATCATGATCCACGGTGGCCCAGGGTCATGATTGTGGCTCATAAACCCTAAAGACCCATGGTTGCGGCCATGGACCATAAAACTTGTAGATCCAAGGCCGTAGCTGGTCATAAAGCTTGTGAACACATGATTTTTAACTTATAGATTTATAGAAATGGCCGTGTTCTTAGGTCATACTTGGTCATGGGTGACAAATAAGAAGCAAGCTGAGAGAAGAAAAGGTAGGGGTGCTATCTCACCACGAGGGCACTCTTACCTCTTGCCCCGAGCCCTGCATGGGACGAGAGATCTGTTTCGACCCCTGACACTTGTTCTTAAGTTACGTTTGAATGTTGAGAGTGTTTGTGAATAGTAGTAAAAAATAGGTAAACAATAATAATAAAATATGAAATAATAATAAAAAAGTAATAAATAGTAATAAAAGTAGGTGAAAAGTAATAATAAAATAATGAATAGTAATAATAAGTGCTTGAAAATATTTGAGAAATGTTTGTTTCCAAACCTTGCCTTAGTGTGTGGGGGTGGGGTAACTTGCACTAGTATCGAAGTGTGGGTGGGCATCCATCCGGCCCATTTACCCCTAGTTGGGCCATGAGTCCATCATATGTTTCTAGGTCCAAAATGACGTAAAAACATTGAAAATGGATTTAAGCTTTCTAGGCCATTTTGGGCTAGAAACTACAATAATAATAAACAAAATAATGATTATGGGTCTATCACCTATGGCAAGCACAATTAAAAAATTACTAAAAAAGAGAAAAAAATATAACAAACTAGTACTAGACTACTATTAGGTCTTTAGACTATTACAACTTACAATAATATAAATTTATAATAAAACTATAAAACACATTGTTTGTTTTCAGAGATGAGATGAGATGAGATGAGATCAGATAAAAGTAAAAAAAGAATAAAATATTGTTGTAAGATATTTTTTTAATATTAATTTTATATGGAGATTTGAAAAACTGATATGAGAATTTGAAAAAGTTGATTTTTTTATTATATTTTGTATGAAGATTTGAAAAAGTGTAATGATGAGTTTGAAATGGGTTTTGAATTTTTGTTCTTATCCTCCAAAACGAACAAACAACCGAACTGAAAAAGTATAATGATAAGTTACTACTAATCGAAAAACATAATAATGATAAGTTACTAATTTATTACAACATACAAATTAAGAGAAATTACAAACATAAAGTGATAAAGAGATTGTATCAACATTACAAATAAGAACTATTGACACGGTAAAAAATCGTTTAACAAGCTGGAGGGAGAGTTATTCCTGATCCATTGGGGTGATTTGACTTTCGTTTGGTGTCGTTTGGAGCTCCTGGGGGTATTTCGGTTCGGCTGTACGATGGCACCATGTACATCCATATCAGTACATCCATATAAGATGAAATACATAGAAACGGATACAATTTACATGATTTGACACAATGCCTATGTTCATGGGTATTTGGAGAGGAGAATACACTATAATACATCTTACAATAACCTGTATCTCACTGTACAAGAAAAGTGTACCATTTGCTGTGATGAAAATCCCTCTGTAAGGAGATGTCGAGCCTCTTGGAAAGGAGTCGATGAAGAAGAGGAAAAAGTTAAGAGGAGAGATCTCAATTTTGGTCATCTGAAGGCCTTGTTATAGATCCCTTTAGTTGTATGTGTTAGTTTACTTCTTCCTTTTTTGTTTGTGTGTGTCAGTTTGCTTCTCATATATGGTGCTACCGTTGATGTGGTAAAAATTGCTCAACAGGTCAGAGGGAGAGAAATGGTCATTCCTGACCCACTAGAGCGATTCGACTTTCGTTCGGTATCGTTTAGAGCTCTCGACAGTGTTCTAGTGTAACTATACGATGATGGCAGATACATCCATAGTAGACGAAATAAATAAAAATGGATACACAATTTATGTAATTCGACATAATGCCTATGTCTATGGGTGTTTGGTGAGGAGAATCCATTATAATACATATTTTACAGTCTTTCATATCTCATTGTACAAGAAAAGTTGTGTACCATTTGCTGTGAAGAAAATCCATCTGTATGGAGATGTCGAGCCTTTTGGGAAGAAGTCGTCGATTAAGAAGAAGAAGAAGCTGAAGGAGAGAGATCTTGATTTTTGTCATCTGGAGGCCTTTTTATAGACCCATTTGGTTGTTTGTGTCATTTGCTTCTCCTTTTTGTGTTGGCTCGTGTTAGTTTGCTTTCCATCGACAATGTCACTGTTGACGAGGTAAAAATCGCTCAACAGGTCGGAGGGAGAGAATGAGACATTCTCGATCCACTGGAACAATTCGACTTTCGTTTGGTGTCGTTTGGAGCCATAACAGTGTTTCAGTACAGCTGTACAATGATGACGAGTACATTTATTACAAATGAAATAAATAAAAATACACGCAATTTATGTTGTTCAGTATAATACCTACGTTAACGGGTGTTTAGGGAGAATAATTTGTTATAATATATATTGTACATTCTCTCGTATCTTACTGTACAGGAAAAACTGTGCACCATTTGTTGTGAAGAAGATCTTTCTGTAAGGAGATGCCGAGGCTCTCGGGAAGGAGTCGTCGATGAAGAAGAGGAAGAAGTCGAAGGAGATATCTCTCGATCTGGTCATCTAGAGGCCTTTTTATAGACCCATTTGGTTGCGTGTGTCAATTTGTTTTCTCCTTTTCTGTTTGCATGCCTGTTCCTTCATTTATTTTCTTTCCATCATTGTTGTGACTTCCCTATTTGCACCCATGTCCCTTCTGACAACCCCACCTTCTTTCTTCCTTTTCATCTTATCTTTTAGCTTTTTGAAGGTTTGAACTTGAGTCCTTTTGTTTTACCCCTACACAGTATCTCGCGATTCTTAAAGGTCACCTAAGTCAGTCAAGGACATTGAGAATTTTTAAAGTAAATAATACAACAAAAGTAATTATCAAGAAAATGCAATAATGTGCTGGAATTAAAGAGCTTCTGATTGCGAGTATAGCTCAACTGTGGCGAGAGACTGGCTCGACTATGTACGACGAGAGTGTGGAGCTCAACCATGACAGGAGATGGGCTCGACTGTGTATAACGAGAGCGAGGAGTGCATACATCCATAGTGGATGAAATAAATATAAATGAATGCAATTTACGTGATTTGGCATAATACCTACGTCAACGGGTATTTGGAAGGAGAATCTACTATAATACATATTTTATAGTGTCTTGTATCTCACGATACAAGAAAAGTCGTGCACCATTTGTTGTGAAGAAAATCCATTTATACGGAAATCTCGAGCCTTTTGGGAAGGAGTCGATGAAAAAGAGGAAGAAGTCAAAGTAGAGATATCTCAGTTTTGATCATCTGGAGGCTTTTTTATAGATTCCTTTGGTTGTGTGTGTGTTAGTTTTCTTCTCCCTTTTCCGTTTGCGTGTCAGTTTGTTTCCCACAGACAACGTTGTTGTTGATGCGATAGAAGTTGCTTAACAGGCCGGAGGGAGAGAGAGAATCATTCCCGACCCACTAGGGCGATTCGGCTTCCGTTTGGTGGTGTTTGGAGCTCCTGAAGGTGTTTTGGTGCGATTGTACGATGACGATGTATACATATATAATATATGAAATAAGTAGAAATGAACACAATTTACGTGACTTGGCATAATGCCTACATCCACAGGTATTTAGAGAGTACTATAATACATATTTTACAGTCTTATTATCCACTGTACAAAAAAAGCCGTGCACCATTTGCTGTGAAGAAGATCCCTCTATAAAGAGATGCTAAGCCTCTCGGGAAGGAGTTGATGAAAAAGAGGAAGAAGGTGAAGGAGAGATCTTTCGATTTTGGTTATTTGGAAGCCTTTCTATAGATCCCTTTGGTTGCGTTTGTCAAATTACTTCCCCTTTTTTTGTTTGCCTTCCTGTCCCTTCCTTTATTTTCTTTTAGTCATTTCCTTGACTTCCCTGCTTGCACCCATGCCCCTTCTGACAATCCCACCCCTCTTTCTCCCATTTCATCTTATCTTCTAGCATTTTGATGGTTGGGCTTGGGCCTTGGTGTTTTACCCCCTTATAAGAAACACCACTAAGTGACTAAAATGTAACTACAAATATTTCAGTCTTTGACATTTAGGGGCTTGGGGTGGGTGAAGACGTGGAGTGCTGTGCAACGTGAGTTGTGAGATCATAAAATCTGAAACATTAAAACCTTAATAAAAAATTAGGAAGACAAATTAGAAATAAAAGAACCATTAGAAGTTAGCAATGAAAGACTTATAAAATTAAAATTAAAATTGAAGTTTGACTAACCAAGATGAGATGGGATCAAGATGCGAGTGCCACATTAAAAATATGTTTGATATCATTTGAATTTTAGATTGAGATTAGAATTGAGACTTGAGGTTTTAGTTGCATAATGACAGTAAGATACTGAGATTATAAAAACAATTTAGGGTCCAAAAATTATAATCTTTTCAAAACAAATTAGTGGTTCAATACAAATTCTATAAACTTATGGCAAATGTCAAGGTTGAAAGCCCTAAATTAATTTAGGTTTCTTAATTAGAACCCTAAACTAATTTAGGGTTCAATCTGAAACCGTTTTGTCTAGGGTTCATTTTGTGTTAGGGTCTCTTTCATTATATATATATATAAATATATATAGTTATATATATAATATTTTTATATTAAAATAAGGGTGCGGGGCAAGAGATTTGAGGAGCAGGGCTTAGCCCCCTTCGCCCCTTACATCCACATTACACTTTTCATATGGGCGGGGGTGGGGTAGCGGGTGACGGGCACCCACTACCTACTATTAAGATAAAGAATAAGAGAAGAAGAGGATAGAGAAGCAGAGAAAAGAAAGAAGAGGAAGTAGGGTAAGTTAACCGTGAGAGGTGCCTGCGTGAATGGAAGGGAAGAAGAGGAGAGGATGGCAAGAATAGGATAACATGAGAGGAGAGAGAAAAAAAGTATATTTATACAGAATTACATACATATATAGAGAAGAATATCATGAGGGCGGTTGAAATTCCCGACACCCACTCGGCCCTATCTGCATTTGTATTTTATGGTTCAGTAATGTTACATATATACAGTCGTAGAGTGCGTAAATATTGCGTAATCGTTTTGTAAAAGAGTGAGATTCATTATAAAAATTAAATTTTTATATGTGAGTTCTATATTTTACTAACTTTTTTTTAAACGATTACATGATACTTACATATTTCACGATTATAAATATAATTTATCTTTTTAGTTAGAAATCCGTTCATACCTGTATTGGGATGTTTGGATTGGACGGGTGGGCTGGGTGCTGGGCGCTGGGCGCTGTCCTTTGTCATGCATAGTTTGTTTGACGGACACTGATATTAGGCATTGTGAGGGGAAGAAGTGGAGATATGGTGGCCTTCAAAAGTAGCGTTCTATTAATGGTATGAACGATTAATGCTGAAGTCTTCTATATAGGCAATACTTACCAAACGGAACATTATAGGTTTCTTCCTTTTTCATTGGACCGTTTGAGATTCTCAAAATCATCTATTTTAATTAGCTTAGTGGCACCAAAAGGACAAGTTGGCATACACTGAGAAGTGAGAATTAAAGAGTTTGCCAATGGGCCGTAACCCAAGTGGCACTTCCACTGTCAACGGCTCGGATATTGTTATGGATGGCTTCCGTGTCCAATCTGTCATGATGATATTTCCAATGATTTGATGTCACGTTAAAGAATGATGCGAGGATAATGGTAAAAAGGACGCATAGCACTTCTTATGAACATGTATTACGAATGTTTGATGTAATTTGTTTGATGTTGAAAAATCGTGCAAAACTAATATACCCATAGAATTTTTTCCAAATGGAGGTTCATAAATGTGTGATCTTCTTTCTTTAATGAAGTACCTCTTGCTGTAATTATGTTAAATGGATTACTTGGAGCAAAGAAACATTACCTGTCTTGCCAGTAAAGAATTAGCTAGTTATATCTGCTCAATCCCATTAATGTAACTATTTGCAAATTTGATATTGTTAACAATTATGTGTAATATTATTGAGGTAATTGAGTACTTAAATTACACTGGCAAACAATTTATCTCTATCTTTATTTTCTTTTTCATTTTTAAAAGGAGAAAATTATTTAGCAGAATGGTTCCTCCTCCCATTGTTCTTTGTTCTTTTTTTTTTTTTTATCATATCGTGCATGGATTTTTGTATTCATCAACTGCTGAAAATATTATGAACATCATGGGATACATGCCAATCTTGATCTAGAGCATTGGATGAAATTAACTTTCCAGTTTTTACATTTCCATGTGACAGATCATGAGAAGTGTGAAGGAATGGGGTCATCTGAAGAGGATCAAGATAATAGTGCAGAAGAAACAGAAGTTCCTGAGATTGATCCACGTGCTGAAGACCGTGAACTTAAGAATCACCTATTGAGGAAGTATAGTGGTTACTTAAGCAGCCTCAAGCAAGAGCTTTCCAAGAAAAAGAAGAAAGGAAAACTACCCAAAGAGGCCAGACAAAAGCTGCTTAGTTGGTGGGAGTTGCACTACAAATGGCCTTACCCTTCGGTATGCATAATCTTGGCCTTAAAAATCATTAATTAGAACTATTCTCAAAGTTTTTCAGCACCCCATATATGCAAGAATATGCGTTCTTCATTCTAGATATTGTCATTTTCACTCACATCTGCAGATGAGAAACATTTTAGGTGGCTGAATTTAAGACGAAGGGTATCATTATTTTAGTAGTAATAAACTGGTTTTTTTACTAGAAAACTGCTTAATTGTGATTAGTTATTTCCAGTTAAAATGACTATATCATGTTAAACTGAGTCTGTTTGCATTGCAAATAATCCTACTTGTCACAAACAGTCCGTAGCAAATGTCGCTTTTTCTTATTTGAATCTCAACCAACTCTATAAAATTGCATGAAAATATGGTTTTTTTCCCCATTATAAACGCGCAGGAGACAGAGAAGGTAGCATTGGCTGAATCAACTGGTTTGGACCAGAAGCAAATAAATAATTGGTTCATAAACCAGAGAAAACGGCACTGGAAACCATCTGAAGATATGCAGTTTATGGTGATGGATGGGCTACATCCACAAAATGCCGCTCTCTACATGGATAGTCACTACATGGGTCATGATCATGGCCATTACCGTTTAGGACAATGAGTCCTAAAACGATTTGCCATTATATAGTTGATTATCCTCGTTGAGAACTGTCTTGTAATAATGCAGTCTGAATCAAGACATCATTATAATTTGCTATTTAACCTCGTCCGTACCAGCATTGAGCAATGTTCTGATATATTTTAGGAGGAATTCCATCACTGCACTGCAATTTATTGATGACATTCAAGTTCATGGGCTGCAGAGATGTCATGCCATTGTGCCAATTTACATCAATCTGGGACGTACGTTTAGAATTGGTTTCTGTGTCCGATCATCCTCCGGAGCTCTCTCTTGTATTTTAATTTGCTGTGTGCTTGATCTAGTTATATGTGAGGAGATGATATATAATTGCAGGGAGAAACATTTTATTTAGTTTTTACGTTTTAGGATCGATCGACGATCTGTACTTCAAACATATTCAAATTTGTAACAGCAACTACTTAATTGCTGGTAAGTGTATATATAGTAAGAAGAAACTGAATATGATGTTATTAATGGGGGTGTAATATTATTATTTATCCCTTTTTTCCAGTCCCTTTGTGTTTTCTTTTTTCTCTCCCCTCCCAAGGCACATTTCATATGTATTAAACATAGTTAGAAGATAAGTAAGGGGTGGGATATCCTAATAATTAAACAGCCCATAACAGTTAATATTACAGCACCAAAAGAGAGAGAAGAATATTAGGAAAAAAGGGTTATCAGATCGGTCAAATGATCCCTGCCCCATCCCCATGACTAAGGGGGAGACGCCAATTACGGATTTTGTGCAGTTCAACTTGTGGACTGTACTGTTGTCTTGGCATGGAGTACTAGACGTAGCTATTGGGATCGATGCACTAATGTATCTTGTTGTTTTGGGTTGGTTAATGATGAAGAACTTCAGCTCGCTTGACAATCTTACCATCTTTGGTTAGACAAAGCGGAAATAAAAATAGATAGCATGCTTCAGAAGGACGGTTGATGAGTGCAATGGGATAATGTGTAAAGATTTGGACATCCGAAAGCACTAGTAGTCATTAGTCAAATATTATATTGTGGGTGAAAAAATAATGATTAGTAATAGATAGTAGTAAAAAATAGATAAAAACATAAAAATAAACAGTACTAGATTATCATGAGAATACTCTACTATCTAAACTAGTTCTAAGCCATTTTCAGTGTTGGAGGAAAAGACAAATTAAAACTGAAAAATAAACAAACCCGCGGGGGGATTTGCAAACATATCTACGTCTTCTTAGTCTGTTTACTTTTTTTTTTTAAAATTTATTCAAAAAAAATGATATTTACAATCGTGTAATATACAAACGTCAAATAATTATTTTGAAAGAGTAAGAAATACGAGATTTGCAAGAAAAAACTTAATTTTTTAAACTATAAATTTCCTTCTCTTTCAAAAAGAAAAAAAAAAAAAAAATCTTTGCCCATGAAAAAACTCACGCCTATTTTTAAAAGAAGAAATTAAGAAAATACTAGTTAAATTATACATCAAAGGGTTCGTTTGGATAGAAAGGTATTATCGTGTGCAAAATCATCTTAACTCATCTTATCTAATTTTACTATTCAAACAGGCCAAAAAGGTAAATGATACTTCTTTGGTTGGTTTCTTTTTTTTTGCATGCCGTGGCTATATAAATGACAATATTGTAAGCACATAATATTCTAAAATATTCACATACAACTTATAATCTCCAGTAGTTATAAAAGTCCAGTAGTTATAAAAGGGTTGCGTTACTTGCGTAAAATTTATAAAGACTTTTTTATGGTATTCCTCTTTAATTTAATTCTTGTTAATCTTATAATTATTAGGTGTGGTTTGGATAGCAGTCTCTAACTCATCATATTTCATCTTAATATTTAAAGTTCTAAATGCTAGAAATAAAAACACTTTTCAATTATCAATTTTTTTTTTATCTAGTTATTACAATTAATTTCCTAAACTTTCAAATAAAACACTAAAAATAATTCAACTTTTTAAGTTCTAAAATAAAAATTATATTAAAAAATTATATTAAAATAATTCAATTTTACCATTATTTACAGATGCTTTCATGTCATCTCTATATCCAAAGGATGATTTAGGCCTAAGTTGGATAATGAAAGTATTTTATACTATTTTATATAATTTTTTTAATTTTTTTTTATATAAAATGTAAAATATAATAAATATCTAATATTTATAATTATCATAATAATAATAAATGTATTAAAAAATAATTCTTTAATAATTTTTTGTTTAATTTTTAATTTTCATCTCAAATCAATTTATTATCCAAAGACACATTTGATTTAGACTACAAAAATAAAATTAGTTGCACGGTAAAATGGGAAGCTACATTCTCCGTGTTGTCATCAACGACGCAAACCTCTAATTAATCCTTATTTTTTGCACACAACGAGACGAGACGTGCTGGGACAACAATTCTTGAAAAATGATAGTCTTATTATTTTATTGATTATTTTTATTTTATTTTTTGAAAATTGTTCTTTTATTTAATAATTAAATAAGAAATTATTAATAAAGTTGTATATATTTTAAACTTTTTTAATGATTAAAGTTGTTAAAAATTGACAAAGAAAATAATAAAAAAATAAATACATTAAAAATAATAAATAAAAAGTAATAGAATAATAATTGTATCACTATCCATTCTTAAAATGTTTTTGAATAATGATATACTTATCACTCTTTTATTATTTTTCAAGTACTCTTGTTAATTTTTTAATTTTAAAAAAATATTATTTTATTTAATAGTTAAGAAAATGATTATTAATAAAATATATATTTTAATATTTTTTAATAATTAAAGATTTTAAGGAAATATTAAAAACAAATATACATAAGTGACAAAGTAATGACAAACAAATTATGGAAAATGATAAATCCATAACAACTTATTCAATATAATACATAATATGTGTTGTAAAGTAAAAATATTTTTATAAAATGATATTAATTTTATAAATCAGTTTATAAAAATACATTTATTTTATAATTTATACTATATAAATATTATAAAATATATTATGTGTATTATTTGTCATAAATTATAAGCGTATCCCTACCCATTTTTTTTTTTTTTTCTGTATCATGGGTAATCAGTCGTGTCGGCCGCCGACGAGTACAAACAACTGATCACGTGTATGACGACTACTATAATCAGTCGAGAAGTTTTACGGTTGTAAGTCTCGTCAAAAAAGCAATCATAAAAAATTAATAATGAAAAATTAAAAATCATGAATTAAGGTTAGTTCGCCCGTTTGAATCAAAATTTAACTCAATTCATTTTTATTTTATTATTATATTTTTAAATTTTTTTTTTATATAAAATATAAATTCTTATATATATATTTCTTAAATTTTAATACATATTTTTTAAATTTCAATACATTTTTTTTAAAATTATAAAATAATAATAATATTAAAATATAAACTAAATTCATTTCATCTCCTAATCCAATTTTTTTTTTAGTAAAATCAAAGCATTCTTATTTTATATAATTCCTATAATTCTTTTAGATTTTCATACTAATATATAAAAAATGATTTTAAATTTTTAAAATTTTAAAATAAAAATAATATGAAATATATATATTTTAAAAATAATATAAATAAAAATTATTTTTTATATATTTTAAAATAAAAATATATAAAAAATAATTTAAAATTTTTAAAATTTTAAAATAAAAATAATATGAAAAAGTAATATTATAATAAAATTTATCTATTTTTTTAATAAAATATCTTATCTTATTTAATTTAATCTCGTTTAACATACATAAAGAGAGTTATGATCCGAATTCTACAGGCTTTATTGCACTCACTCTTTTTCTATTGTCTCTCTCCTAATTTCTCCTCCAAAATTAGAGGCACACACGCTTGGATACTTTCCATAATTTCTTTTCTTTTAAATAACTTTTACATTTTAGAGAAATATATATAGATGTAGAATAATTTATTCATCATTTCTATGCTACATACTTACTTTTAATTTATATTTATTTTTTTCTTAATAAGCAAAAATGACGAGTATAATAACTCAAGTAGTTTAATATGAACAAAAAAAATTGATAAGTACAACAATAGTATGTGGTATAGGAAATTAGATATAATGAGAAACAGACTTATCATTAAATCCGAAAACTGAAGTTTATAAGTTTGACCTAAAAATTGAAAAAAATTATTTTAGAGACCAACTAATTTTAGATGGAGCACAACTTTTAGACCTCTTAGACATATAATCTAAGAGACTAAACATTACCTCCCAAACATGACATTTACTAAGTTCTCTCTTCTAAAAAGATTAGAAATTAAAATATTACAAACTATAAATCCGACAAACTATTTTTCAATATAAAGTTTTTTCTATACAAACAGAACACAACAATAAATAATTAAACAAATAATAAATATAAAAAAAATAATTAAAAAACAATCGGTTATGGTGATGCGTGGACAACTAACCTCCACACCCCTCTCACCTTAATTTTTTATTATTATTAATTTTTTCATTTCAAATAGTCAATGTGCAACGCAGACCGGTTGTTGCTTTTCCTTTTTCTTCCAATGCAAAAAGAGTGAAAGTCGGATCGGGATGTGTCCGTGTAAATGAAATATTTAATGCGTTGTCCAAAAGCTCAGCTGCAGCCAGCGTCTTTGACTAATTTGTGGCTATTGTTGGAGAACTAACGGCATCTATTTAAATTTATAATGACATGAAAACCTCTCGTGATTTTTCTTTTTTTAAAATTTTCTGAAAGAAGAAACCTCTCTTGATTACCTTAAAGATTTATATTAGGCCCCATCTTAATTATATAGAGAGGTAATACATGATCATCTGTTGCTGATCATCGTTACCCTAAATTCGGAGTCGGCCTGATGGAATTTGATAAAAAAAAAAAATACATATTATAATTCTGCCTCTGGCCTATTGTGCCAAAGGCAGTTTTTGGAGATCAGAAATATACAAAGTGAATCTAGCTATTTTGTCAAAGTTTAGGCATAAAAATTACCCTACTCTCTTTTTTTCGTTTGTTCAATAACGAATTAAATGTAAAAAAGTAAAAGATTTGACGATTTGACGATTTGACGATTTGACATTGCACGATCGATTTACTGAGCTTTTTGTGTGAGGCTTACTTCTGTTTGTGGCAGTCGGGTTTGATGATCCGGCGTAATAATAATTTGTTGCATTTTTTTTAATGAATTCTCAATGAGGCTTGGGCCAATAGGGTTCTATTTGCTATAACGAAAAAAAATGTTACAAATCCTTAACGAATAAAAATTGAGCTTTCATAAAAGCTCCACCACAAAAAGTTTGCCCAAAAGTTGGCTGCTAATTTTTTTTTGATTAATTCATGATCTTTGACCACCAAAAGTTATATATATATATATATATATATCTCTCTCTCTCTCTCTCTCTCTATATATATATATATATATATATATATTTAGGGAGATAAGAGGGATCGACATTGGTTCACCTCTCTTTTTCCCTAACAAAAAAATTGGAAAACGTATAATAGATTCAAATATATTGACTGAACGTATCCAGCTTATGACTTATATATAAGGGTGATCAGTGTTGATGTGTGTTGCACAAACCTGAGTAACGTCTTGATCCTTAGATAATGAATCTGCAAAAGAAAAGATGGAGGATGAAATTCTTCAATCCCTTAGAACTCTCTGATGCCTTTGTAGAATTTATATAGATCAGAGATAATCTGAAAAATTAATGATAGTTGTTCGTACATTTTCTAAGTGACACATTCTTTCTTTATATGGGCTGAAATATCGATTGGCCACACGTGTAATTATCCAGGACTATCGGGGAGCAAATTATTTTCCTCTACATCCTGGGTTTTCGGGATCATTTATTGATTTTGTTTCTTTTTAATAATATCTCCTTTACTATGATTACCTCCGGGCAATCAGTAGGTATTTCTGGATATTTATATCAAACCGCATTTAATGAGATATGTTATCTGGCTAGACATTAAATATTCATAGGACCTATGATTATCCTACTGCCAATGTGTCAGGGATAATCCTGACGATTTCTCCAAACCCATCGTATTTATCTGTTAGGGACTCATATAGGAGAAATATAGTTTGAGTGAGGAGGGATTATAACCCAACTTTCCGTTTTGTTCACATTACAATTCCTTCTAAGACTCCCAAAGAGGAATAGTAGGCGGGCGCCACTACGGGCGGACGTTCATCACCTTATTCCTAATTATAATTGTCCCCTCACAATAAGGAGCAATTATTAAGAATAAAAATATCCAAGTACCCGTATATTGGAATACAACATTCGATCCATACTCTTAAAAATTAGTAATTTGATAATTAATGAAAAAAAAGTAAATAGCTTAATATCAAACTTGGTTACGAAGGAAAATCCTTTAAATAATTCTTAAAAGGTAAAATCCTATATAGTAGCCAAATTTAGAAAAATCAATTTTATTAGTTTAAAAATTATGTA
Organism: Platycarya longipes; assembly: GCA_036559045.1. NCBI lineage: Eukaryota > Viridiplantae > Streptophyta > Magnoliopsida > Fagales > Juglandaceae > Platycarya > Platycarya longipes. The sequence goes on from CM071802.1 coordinate 37,933,574, forward strand.
CAAATAAATCTCAATTACAAAACCTTTTCTAATGAACTCTTTTACTTAACCTGACAAACGACCTGTTTGCCTCTATCGTAGTATAAGCAGCCAGATTCTCTTATGATATTCAAATATTGATTTATATATATACTAGAACTCTAGTCTATGAACTTGGTCTGTAAATCTCCAACATAGAGCAGGAACACAATCGAACACACTTGAGAATTTTCTTACACTCTAGCACTCGGAGCACTTTTTAATATCTCCAAACCCATAATTCATAAAAAGTGTTAACTCATCCAATCCAATCCACATAATAAATAATCTGAACAAAGTTTTAACTGTAGTAGAACTCTACTGAAAGAATGAGTCTAATAGGAGTTTGAGTCACATGGGGACTATGTTGATGAAAGGATTCTACTTCGAAAAACTCTGCTAATGCAGTTGTTGACATTTGACCCTAAATCTTCTGATTAGCGTATGTAGTCTTCATTCAACCTCTTCACTGGATAACTCCAAACTCCTTGGAATTCGACTTATCACACTCGTGACTTATCTAATATATTATCTAATCACTTCTAGATACATTTCAAATGTTTATAGATAAAATCAAAGTGTTTTGACATTCGTCCAACTTACAAAACATCAAATAATTAATCTTTATCCATTTAGTCACCTAGTCCTAGCCAAAATCTTGCATATACAAAGTCTATGTTGGGTAACGAACCCTACCTTTTTTTACTGATAGCCAATATGTGCATTAATAAAACGACATGTTACATACAATTATCAAGTCAAATGGCTTGAGAAATATAGTTTGGGAACCCGTCCCACCACATTTGAATGCTTTCAACAGACCAAGTATTTCAAGCTAGGCAATGAGCTGCCTCATTTCCCTCTCGCTACACATGATTCACTTAAAAAACAATAAAGGAATTCAATAAGTCTAATCTCATAGATAATGGATTCCCAAGGAGAGTAGTTGAACCCTTAAAGGTTAACTCCTCTACCAAAAATGAGCAGTCAGATTCCATAATTAAATGTGCAATGCCCATGTGTGAAATAATCTAAAGACCTCGCAACACCCCCATGAACTCAATAGCCTCAGGATTTTCCACTTTCCACTTTCCCTTGCTAGCCGCCATAACAACATATCCTTGTGCATTTCACAATATCGTCCTAGCCCAACTTTGTGGAGATGGCTGAAAGTAGTTCCATCAACATTGAATTTCAGAAACTCATCTGGTGGTGGCTTCCATCTGCAAAAATAGTACAAGTCTTTCACTGGAACTTCCTTTAATGCACCAAACATCTTCAGACCCACAATAGCATGCTGTACACTTTGGCCCACATTCAGTAATTCATCATCATGTAATTTCTTGTTTCTTTTAAACCAAAAAGTAGAGGCTACAGTAAAGAAAGCCTGCAATGCTTTCGACCCCCCAAGTTGTAGACTTGCATTACCACATTAAATATTATTCGATTGAAAATCAAATTAATAAGCAACGGTAGATAAAATTGCCAAATCCCCTCGGTGTTTGGACAATAGACCCAACCTGAGAAAGGCACAAATAACACACTCTATCAACAAGCACTTGTTTCTTCTGAAGGTTAACTTGCGTGGGAAGACAATCTAAACATGCCTGCCATGCAAACACTTTAGTCCTATGTTGCATTCTCAAGTTCCAAATTGCTTTCCATAATTTCCTATGCAAGGATACTTCAAAAGATTCAGCAACTTGGGTTGAATTCTGTTGCAACCATCTATGAGCTACTTTGACCGAAAATAGGCTCCTTTTGTCCTCTCTCCATATAAGTTTGTCCAGCTAATTCCCAGGATTCACAGGTATTAGCAGCACTTTCTTGGCAATATTTGGATCAAAGAGAGCTCACACCTTTCTCACATTCCACCATTGTGTCTCCTGATCAAAGAGTTGATCATCTGTGTCACTCTCATGCATTCCCTACTGGAAATTAGATTCAGGTTGCTAGATAGCCGAAGTTATCATTGGTATCTATAAATTTTTCCAAGTTCTTGCTCTTGAGCCATCACCAATCCGCCACCTAAAACCCTTGGATAATATGGATTTTGCTTCCCAAATATCACGTCGAGTAAAGGAAGGATTACCTCCCGATTTTGCCTCTAAAAAAATAGAATTTGAGAAGTATCGAGCTTTAAGGATCTGATGAAGAAGGGTCCCCTCACAATTTAAAATGCGCCACCCTTATTTCGCTAAGAGAGCGAAATTAAAATAATGTAAATTTCTGAATCCCATACATCTTTTTGCCTTCGACTCACACATTCTTTTTCAATTTATCCAATGAATATTTCTTTCACCGCTTCTTTGATCCCACTAAAATCTTACCATTATTGTCTCCAAATTAGCACATAAATTTTCGGGCAGTAAAAAATAGCTCATTAAATATGTAGGGACAACCATAGTCACTGCTTTGAGAAGCCTCTCTTTCCCCCCTTGAGATAATAATTTTTCTTTCCAACCTTACAATTTCTTCCACACTCGGTGCTTGATATTCGAAAAGACCCGTCTCTTTGACCTATCAATAATCGATGGTAGGCCTAGATATTTCTCAAAGTTGTTTTTTGAAGTGGCATTCCACATTCCCAATAATTGGTTCGGAATTTGGTCTTGAACATTGTGACTAAAAACAATAGCCGTTTTCTCCATTTTTACATTCTGGCCTGAGGCTAACTCATACCTCTTCAAAATAGCTTACATGTTTGAGTTCTCTTGAGTATTAACCTTACAAAAAAGTACACTATTATTGGCAATCAACAGGTTGTTAATCAGTAGGTTGATACCACTAATCTTTTTCTCCTCCTCTGCCTTATTTAATAGTGCAATAAGTCTCTCAATACAAAGAAAAATGAGATAAGGGGATAGTGAGTCCCCTTGTCTCAATCCTCTAGTCGGGGTAATGTATCTCTTAGGATTCCCATTAATAAGAACCGAGTAGGATACAAATCTAACACAAACCATGATCAAATCCACAACGCTGGCCTCAAAACCCATAGCTCTCATAACAGTTTTCAAAAAATCCCACTATATCCGGTTATATGCCTTGCTCATATCTAGTTTGATAGACATATAACTCTTCTTCCCTACTCTTCTATTTCTCAAATAATAAAGCAATTCATATGCGATGAACACATTACACATAATCATTCTATTTGAAACGCAAGCCGACTGAGATTCCGATATAACACTATCCATCTTACCCTTTAATCTATTCGCGAGTACTTTGGACACAGCTTGTATTTGACATTACATAGACTCACCGGTTAAACTAGTGACTTTGACAGGAGTAGACTCCTTGGGACCAAAGTAATAAAATTATGATTTAGGGGTTGAGGAAACTGACCTGACCGTAAAGCAGAGAGGACTATTGCCTTGACCTTGCCTCCCACCACCGACCAGTATTTCTAAAAAATGAGTAGTCTGATATGCATCTCTTTCAATGCTCGGTCAATTTCTGCTCCGTTAAACTCCCCTGACAGTAGGGCATTCATATCCGAGGATACCCTTCCACTTCGGCGACCTAAAAAATCCATTTGATCCCCTTGGGATGAAGAGGTAAATAGATCATAAAATTAGTCCAAAATCAGCTTATCCTTTTCCTCCCCCTGTACCCACACTCCATTTTCTAATTGCAACTTCAGAATAGAGTTTTTCTTCCTTCTATGGGAGGCTCTAGCGTGGAAAAACCTGGAATTTTGATCCCTTTCTTTTAGCCAGGGAGTCTTGGATCTTTGTCGCCACATTAATTCTTCTTGTTCCAACCATAATCAAACTCTTTGTCTAGCCTTCCTTAACTGGTCTTCTTCGGCACTCTCAAGTTCCTGTAGGTGTTTCAACTCCTCCTGAGATTTCCTCAACTCTAATTGCATATGTCCAAACTGAGATTCATTCCATCACTTAAGCTTTGTTCCACAATCAGAAATATGACCCATGATCGCAGCCATTCCATTTCCTTGTTCCTCTCTTCCCCATACTCGATTAATTATATTTGGCAACCCATATTCCCTCACCCATATTGCTTTGAAGCGAAATAATATCTTCCTTCTAGGCCTTCTATTGCCACCACCTTCTAATTCTAACCAAATGGGGAGATGGTCAGAATAAAAGATTGATTCATATGTGACATAAGCTTCAGGGAAAGAATTACACCACTCCGTATTGGCAAGAAACCTGTCCAAACTTTCCATAATCCGTGCTTGACCTTCCCTGGAGTTACACCATGTGAACTTGGGATTCACAAATCCCAAGTCTCATAGTGCACACTCTTCCACCACCTTCCTGAAGGCCTTCAATTGCATTTCAGGGCTATTATGACCCCTTCGCTTCTCCTCATGACACAACAGCTCATTGAAATTCCCATTAATTAACTAGGGCTCCGATCGGCTTCTATCCAGTCACCTCAACAAAACCAAGTTTCATCTCTTTTCGCCACTTTTGGGTCCCCATAGATATCCGTCTAGTAAAACCAGGTTTTTTCAGGTCCCACATCCTTAACAATAGCATCCACATGGTTCCGAGAGTAACTTTGGACAATTAGGTTAACATAGTTCAACCATAGCACAACCAAATACTCATAACAATCAGGTTAACAGAGTTCAACCTACCTTTACTTGATGTATATACTGATTTACATAAGATTATTACAACGAATTCTACTCCAAATAAGGAAAAGAGTGCACGATCATAGTACTTTTCAAAGCCGCGATCTTCAATTTGGAAAGCACAAGAAACATAACATGCATTAATGTGAAGTGGATACATAATAAAGTTTTATTTTTGTAAAACTTTTATAAAAGTAAACTTATATATATATATATTCAACAAAGTTGTTTGATATGATAGTTAAATCTATTTAACAATCTAAGGTACAGTATCAAGACATGCATGTCAGTTTATAAATTTGCTTTTGTTAGATTTTTGTATCAACCAAGCATTTCACTGTATAAACAAAGATAGAGGTATTCTTCCATGAAACTAATATTCCAAGTTTAATCTAACATATTACATAATAAAAGTGTCCCAACTACAAGTCGTTTTGTCCCAGCTGCAGCTACATGTCGTTTAGCCTCAAGTCACATATCTGAGCCCGGATAATTATGTTTTTCCTCTCTTTCCTGTATTTTATTTTCTGTTTTTTATTTCCATTGCTATTGTTACAGAATTACCTTTTGTGGTAATTTTGCTGTTAGTTTGTTACGCTGGAATTGTATATATTGATTGGTTGTATAGTGCTACGGTAATAACAAAAACATCAGAGCAATATTCAGCATTTTCCATCCCCTTCGTGTGATGTCTCTCTCCCTTCTCTGAAATTCAAAACCTAACATGGTATCAGAGACCTCGAGAGCACCATCCATGGAGGATTCCCCCGACAGCCCAGACGACTCTTCTTCTTCCACTCACATTTCTAGACCTTCCGGCAGACCCTCAAACACCTACAATACCACAACCATCACCCGTTACCTAAATCTCACCGACCCTAACAATCCTTTTCGCCTAGACAATGGCGACAACCCAGCCGTGATTTTAGTCACGGACTTCCTCACAAATGAGAACTACACTACCTGGTCGCGTGCGATGCGAAGGGCTCTCCGCGCGAAGAACAAATTGGGTTTTATCTCCGGCTCACTCCCTTCACCCACTGACCCAAATGATCCCCTTCTTGATCTATGGAACCGCTGCAACGATATGGTAGTCTCATGGCTGCAAAACTCCATTTGTCCATCCATCAGATCCAGCATCGCCTTTGTCGATGATGCTCGTGAGATCTGGCTCGATCTTGAGGATCGATTTTCTCATCAGAATGGTCCGCGAATTTACCAGCTCAAGAAGAACTTGGCTAGCCTTCTCCAAGAATCTGACACTGTACGTGCCTATTACGAAAAACTAAAAACCCTTTGGGATGAATTATTGGTTTGTGATCCTATCTCTGTTTGCACTTGTGGTTCAATGAAAACACTATCTGACCGTTATCAACGTGATTGTGTATTTCAATTTTTGATGGGCTTGCACGATAGCTATTCCCCTGTTCGGGATCAAATTATGCTCCTCGACCCATTACCTCCACTCACCAAAGTTTTTTCCCTGATTCAACAACAAGAACGCCATCACCAGATGGTCTCCACCACCCCTTCCCCTGACTCCTTGGCGTTTGCAGTTAGGAAACCATACTCAAACCCCACTAAAACTTCCCCTCAACCTAAACCCAAGAAAGACAGGACATACTGTACTCATTGTAAAATTAATGGCCACACCTTTGATACCTGTTTCAAAGCCGGAAATGCTGAGCCACCCATATGTTCCTATTGTAACATGTCTGGACACACGATGGAAAAATGCTATAAGCTTAATGGCTACCCACCTGGACATAAATTGTTCAACAAAACTCAAGGTTCCTCTGCACTTGCTACTCAATCTGCTTCTGACCCTGAGAATATCAGTGATGCTCGAGTGGGTCTCACTAAGACTCAGTACCAGCAACTTCTGGCTCTACTTCAACCTCGGGAGTTTTCTACCGCTAATCAAATTCAGTCCAACCTTCCCTCTACATCAACTCCTCACATCTCTGGTATATCATTTTGTTTATCCACTAGCACACAATCCACTTTGCCCTCTACAAAAATTCCTTGGATCATTGATACAGGCGCAACTGACCATATGGTCTGTTGCCCCTCTCTATTCACCACCATCACCGCCTCTACTTCTCACTCAGTGAGGCTCCCAAATGGAACTAATGTTCCTGTCACACACACTGGCACTGTCCAATTGTCCCCTTTTATTTCTCTTACCGAAGTTTTGTGTGTTCCCTCTTTTCAATTTAATCTGATCTCAGCAAAGAAACTGGTCGCTTCACTTACTTGCTGTCTAGTGTTTTTTCCTGATTTTTGTCTCATACAGGACCTTCTCTCTTGGACAACGATTGGGAAGGGTGAAGTGAGCAATGGACTTTATTACTTGCTCAATACTGCTGTTTCTCCATCTACTCTGGCCACTGCACTTTCAAAATTCACCAAGACTCCTTCTCAGTTGCTGTCCGAGCCAAATATTGGTAATCCTTGTTCCCTTGCTCACTTTTTGACTTACCATAATTTTTCTCCTGCTTTTACTGCTTTCTCCTCTTCTATTTCCACCATTTCTGATCCCACTACTTATAAACAAGCTGTGAAACACCCTGGTTGGTGTAAAGCCATGGAAGCTGAACTGTTAGCCTTAGAACAAAACCAAACTTGGATCATCACTGACTTACCTCTTGGGAAAAAGGCTATTGACTGCAAGTACGTCTACAAGACCAAGTTTAATGCTGATGGGTCTGTAGAAAGGTTGAAAGCAAGACTCGTGGCAAAGGGGTTCACACAACAAGAAGGTGTAGACTACACTGAGACATTTTCTCCTGTCGCTAAACTTGTTACCGTGAGATTTTTGCTCTCCATAGCTGCTGTCAAGGGCTGGTTCCTCTTCCAATTTGATGTTAATAACGCATTTCTTCATGGAGATTTGGCAGAGGAAATATATATGTGCAAACCACCCGGTTATACCAAAGGAGGCCCAAACCAAGTATGCAAGCTTCTCAAAAGTCTTTATGGCCTCAAACAAGCTTCCCGACAATGGTACTCTAAATTTTCTTCCTCCCTTATCACTTTTGGATTTCAACAATCTAAAGCTGATTATAGTTTGTTTACTAAACTAGATGGATCTTCTTTCATTGTACTTCTAGTCTACGTAGACAATATTATTGTTGCTGGAAATTGTGCATCTTCCATTGCATCTCTTAAATGCTTCCTTAACACTCAATTTAAGATCAAAGACCTTGGTTGTTTATGCTATTTTCTTGGCTTGGAAGTTGCAAGATCTTCCAAAGGCATTTACTTGTGCCAACGAAAGTATGCGTTGGACATATTGGCTGACTCGGGTACACTTGGCAGCAAACCCCTTAAACTTCCCCTTGAGCAGAATTCCAAACTTACCAAAGATTCTGGTATTCCTCTCTCTGACCCGAGTACTTATAGACGGCTTATTGGTCGATTGTTGTATCTCACAATCACTAGGCCCGATATATGCTATGCTATTCAGCTCCTAAGTCAATTTATGAGCCACCCAACCACTTCACACTTGGCCACAGCACATAAGATCCTTCGATACATCAAAGCTGCTCCTGGTCAAGGCATCTTGCTTTCATCTTCTTCTCAACTTCAACTTAGAGCATATTGTGACTCTGATTGGGCCTCTTGCCCTGACACACGCCGGAGTGTCACTGGTTATTGTATATTCCTTGGAGATTCCCTTATTTCTTGGAAGTCAAAGAAACAATCTGTGGTTTCTCGTTCCTCAGCTGAAGTTGAGTATCGCTCTATGGCCTCTACATGTTCTGAAATGACATGGCTGAAATACCTCCTCAATGATCTTCAGATTCATCATCCACAGCCCGCTTTACTCCATTGTGACAATCAAGCAGCCCTCCATATTGCAGCCAATCCAGTTTTTCATGAAAGAACGAAGCACATCGACTTGGATTGTCATTTAATCAGGGATAAAATCCAAGAAGGAAGCATCACTACTGCACATATTGCCTCAAACAGCCAACTAGCTGACATCTTTACCAAGGCTTTGCCCTCATATGTTCTTCGGATGCACTTATCCAAAATGGGAATAGAAAATCTCTATTCTCCATCTTGTGGGGGGCTATTACATAATAAAAGTGTCCCAACTGCAAATCATTTTGTTCCAGCTGCAGCTACATGTCGTTTAGCCTCAAGTCACATATCTGAGCCCGGATAATTCTGTTTTTCCTCTCTTTCCTGTATTTTATTTTCTGTTTTTTATTTCCGTTGCTATTGTTACAGAATTACCTTTTGTGGTAATTTTGCTGTTAGTTTGTTACGCTGGAATTGTATATATTGATTGGTTGTACAGTGCTACGGTAATAACAAAAACATCAGAGGAATATTCAGCATTTTCCATCCCCTTCGTGTGATGTCTCTCTCCCTTCTCTAAATTCAAAACCTAACATAACACGTTTAGCATCTGACTGTGCAAATTGAAGGAATGCTACATGTTTATATATATATATATACATATACATACATATATATATACATATACATACATATATTATTGCGACACCAACTAATATTTCCCGAAAGACAGCAACACGGGATAACGCATTATATATTATCATGGCCTTGAGACAACATTGCATGCACGCTTGCAATTACTGCATGCATGTTTGGTGGGATCGATCGATGTTCAATTGCACGCCTCATCAAATCATGGCATCATATGCATGGCGTACGTTGAACAGATATCTGTCGACCTAGGCTGTCCACAATTTCTAGATTCCAATAACAAATTAATAAGCGGATCTGGATGAATCCCAATGATCATCACTAGTGACTGAAAGCAACCAACAAACAAAAACCTATGATCCTCAGATTCATTCTTTTTAGATAGTTACGAACCCATAATTCCAGAAAGAGTACTAATTAAGGGTTCCAATCTGAAAAATATAGCCAGTGATCATCTGTACATGAAATCAATTAAGCTACATTAATGTCTTCCTATATATAAAAATATATGACACAGAATCCTGAACAAAAAACGTCGGCTTTCTGGTCTTTAATTTAGGTAATTTCCTAAGCAATAATGATATAATAATTAGCTAGCTGGTGATGGATGGGTGTAGGGATTATAGAACTGAGGCTTTGGCTTCGCAATCGAGAAATTAGGGCTCTTGGAAGAGACGTCCCCAGCATTAGAATCCTTCTCACAAGAAGGGCAGAGATTAAGGGTGGCTGCCGGAAGCTGCATATAAAAAGGCGCAGCTTCTAGTTTCAATGATTTCAGCTCTTGGAGCTCTTTCTCTAGCCTCTTGTTCTCTTCTGTTAGTGTTTCGCAGCATTTCTTCAGTATTTCACAATCTACTTCAGTTTGTTTCAGCTTAGTCCTGTGTAAATAGAGGGGATCGAGGAGATGGAAGTGAGAAATAAAATTAAACTCATTCATGCAAACAAAAAACTATATAATCTTTGATGGTCAAGATTAAGATTTACTATAAAAAAAAGGAGTATAATATTCATTTTGAAAAGAAATAGTTGGTCATGGATAATCATTTTTTTTTTTTTTTTTTGTAGTGATTTATGTTAGTGATGATCAAGACCCAAACCTGGCTCTCCTGTTCTGGAACCAAACTTCTACTTGTCGTTGCCTTAGATTCAGCTGTTTTGCCAACTCTTGCTTTTGCTTCTGATAATTTCAATCAAAAAGCAAAAGATCACGAAAAAGGAGAGAAACGAATATATTTCATAATTATTTAAAAAAATTATATTAATATAAAGTTCATGAGCACAAATAAAGTAATATCAAGTTGAAGAAAGATATTAATGGGCATACTGGATTGAGAGTGACGTGTTCTTTAAAGCTATCTTCTAAAATAGCTGATTGTTCTTTGGTAAGTCTAAGTTTCTTCCTTGGACTAGCCTGGTCTTCATCTTCATCGCTTGCCCTTGAAGAGATCATCACTTTTTCTACCTCAATCTCTTCTTCACCTCCGGATTCCTTCTCCCTCTTGATGCTCGAGGAGTTTGAAAATGATGAAACTGGGCTAAGAGAAGATGCAGCCCGCTTTTGCAAATCTACTTTTTCTGAATCCTGCATCTTTGATGACAATTTGTATGTACTGGAAGTTTCATGATCTGATGGGCGGCCTAACGTAAGAGAAGGGAACAAGTGATCATACTTTAAGGAAAACGTGATCTCCTTCTTGATCTTGATCTTCTTTTCTTGATCATGAGGATTCAAGTGATTTTCAGGCTTGTCTTGGCCGGCGCCGAGTGCAAGAACGAGGCCTGCGTCACAAGCGCCATGATCATCGAGACCCATCTCGCACAAAGCTAATATTATAGCTAGCTTGTTCGAGTGGAGCGATCGAGCACGTAATTAATATAGAGAAAGTATATATGGAGGGCAAGATCTGCTTGATCCAAAAAATGGAGGAACGTCGTGTGTGAAAAGGTCCTCTTGTGGGGACTGAGCATTGATCGATGGAAGGAAATGATCGATCAGTAGAGAAGCAAATTAATCTTGTTTGTGGATCATGAAATTCTCTCTCTCTCTCTCTCTCTCTCTCTAGGTTGACCATAACAAAGAAATCTCTCTTAATGTCTTCAAGTAGACAACGTATTCAATGTATACAATCAAGGCATGCGTGGAACCACGAGGAAAGTTGATGGATGAACGTACAAGAACGCTTGAAAAAGACAATATATTTGGGCCCTTTAAAAAGTATTCATGAAATATTAAATTAGCTAATTTTATTTATATATTTTTACATTCAATTAATTTAACTCATTCCAATTAAATTAATGAACAACATCTTATCATTCGTATAAGAGGTTTAATTCTACCCTTTTCCTTCTCATGTTGTCCCCTGAAATTTTCATTCGATCCTGCAATTAATTTCTTCAAAATATATTTTGTGCGCCAGAGTGATTAAAATCACTTACAAGCACGCATTGTTAAAAGTACTTATGTAAACAATTGAAATTTCCCGAATCATGCGGTCAAGGAAGAGAGAGAGATTTAGGTTGTGTTCAGATCACTCCACTATTATTTAATATTTTATTATCTATTTTTTACACTTATATTTATTACTATTTATTATAACTATTCAATATTTTATCATTATTTTTGCACTCATATTCACAGATCTTCTCAAATCATCACTTCACTATTCAAATGTACGCTCAAGGCATTGTACTAAACAGTGAATAATTAGTATTAAAACATGATCACTGTGATCAGTTTAGTACTCAAACATGAATCCAATTAATGGAGACAACACTCACAAGGATCAGATGCTAACACGTCAGTTGTGTTCCTCAATGTTCACCTGGTTGCAGACCATCAAATATTGTTCCCCACTCCATGACTTAATGAATTACTATATTATGCATAGAATATAATATAGAGAGCTGGCTGATCTGGTATAATTTAACTTTTGGCATTGCTCTATAACATGATCATGCTATATATTAATTAGCTTTTGAAATCATTTTTGATAATTTCTAACAGTAAGTGAAATTATTATAATATAATTTAAATAATTATTAAATTCATCTCTTTTATTAACTTAAGTATTTATTTAATTAAAATTTTAAAATAAATGATGATTTAACATGACATGACATGTAACCGGTGACTCGATCAAGAATGTGCCTAGCTAGGTATAACTACTATAATTAATTTGGTGAATTTGAAGAATACAAAGAAATGTGTATATATAGTACGTAGCACTGCTTGGATTACTAATAATGATCATCAGGCCAACTTCCAACCAATTATTATTATGGGCGGAAGATAAATACCATTCGAATTTGGTTCTTGGTCTATGTGTACCTAAAGAAAGTTGATTTTGAAGTTTGAACTCTTATAACTTTAGTACATTCAATTATAGTTTTGCAATTATTAAAGATATAGACTATGACTCCCATGTAGATCGTGTCCACCCTTGACAGTTAAACTACTTCTCTACAGAAAATTTAATATCTATTAACCTAAATCATCTAGATATATATGTTATTATTAGGAAAATTATATATGCTATTTTTCATCCTAAATTTTATTATTTTTAAATCACATCTGGTTGATATCATGTAATAATTACAGTCTGAATAATTTTCAATTTAATTAAGTAGTTGACTTATAAATCATGTAAAATGTGTCAATACAATTGCTAGTACGATTAAAATAAAAAAAAAATCACTACAAGAAAACAATTTATTTGTAGCTATTTATTTTCTATTAAAATATTTATAATTTTTTGTCAAAATTAATGAATCTAATTTTATTGCAGATGGTCATTAATCTCGTCCCTAGTAATTCGTTGTAAATGCTCAATTTAATTTTTGTAGTGAGAAAAAAAAAAAACGAAGAATCATGATATTGCCCGTGTTATTAGTTTTATTACATATCTTATGATCTATATATATACACACAATATTATGTATTTATGGAGAATATATAATTTGAAAAATGATGTGTAGTGTTATTTATAAGCCACAAAACCTTTAAAAAAGTCATAAGATAAAGCATCCTTTTCCTTTTTGAAATTTAGTGGTGGGAAATGATTGTGATACGAAACGGTTGATCCACCGGCGAATCTGTTTGTGTAAGTTGCATGTGAATCATAATGAACAAGTTTCCATCAATTAGACATCTAACTGTCCACAAATGGACTCTTTACCTTTAATTCATTTGTTTAACAGTGCTTTGTCTCAAGAAAATAGTTTCAATAATTCGACCATAAAGCAAAGGATCCAAGTATTCAAAGGTAATTTGTTAGGTGATGAAAAAGTAATTATCTTAATAATTACGTGGTTCTAATCGAGAAGGATCATGCCAGCGTTCATTGACAAGTCTCTAGTCCCTACAAATTAGTGATATCATAACATGATTTAGTCCAAATGGATGATTAGGATCATACGAAAAATTGGATGATTAACATTGACAAGTCTCTAGTCCCTACAAACTAGGGATCCCTACTTTTGGGATCCCGGCCTACTTGTTCCCGATCTGCTTTTTTTTTTATTTTTATTATTTTCTTACATGATTTTTATGTAAGTTTTTTTAAATAACGTGATATATTTTATTTACATATTTTTTTAATATTTTAAAAAATACTTTAAAATATTAAAAAAATCATAACATTATTTAAAAAAACTTATATAAAAATCATGTAAAAAAAAAAACAAAATCGAGAATAGGTAGGGTTCTAAAAAATAAGGATTCTTAGCATTTTTCAAATAAATATGATAGGTTTATAAAGAGATTTATAATATATTAATATTTAATCATATAGAAAATATGTCGGTTTATATATATTTTTTTAAAATTTTTCTGAAGCAACAAAAATGAAAGAGAAAAAGAAAAAGAAAAAAAAACAGAAAACAGGAAAGCTTTAAAATCAAACTATACCCAATCCCACTGATGAATCGATGATGGTTCTCTTTCACCACCCCATATTTATATTATATATATATATATATATTGATATATAATCAAACACTTGTATATATATAGACATGTGACATGAAGCATGGACTAGGCGGCAAGGGATAGGGTTATGGACCCACAAATGATTTGGCATGATGGGACATTCAAGTCTAAAGGATGATGATCGATGATGATGATTATATATATACAGTGTGTAGAAATTGGCAATAATGGAGAAAGGGTAAAGGTAATATTGGTGGGGTGTTGGAGATAAGGTTTCAGATGTGTTCCGGGCTATATAGAGCCAGCCGACCAGTGGGAGTTTGGGATTATGCTCTTTGTTTGGCTTTTCCATCTGCCCTTTTTCTCACATTCCAAACCGCCCATATCTCGCAAGCCCCCACCTTTGTGATCTGCTAATCTTTCTCTCCTGCTTACGTACAACATATATAATTAGGTTTTGGGTGGGTTGTAAACCTACGTTACATGAGTTTCTGAAATATTATTAATAATTCTCAGCATGATAGCATCTTGTTGAGAGAGAGAGAGAGCATGATTGGCCATGACGCAGGCATGACCTAGTTTATTATTAATTTAAATTCCGTTCAGATATTACAAAAACATTTTCATCAATTATTTCATCTCATTTTATCATTATATATATATTTAAATTCTCATACAAATTAAATATAATAAATAATTCAACTAATATTTCAAATTCTAAAATAATCACAATACGAAAAAATAAATATTCTAATAATAGTTTATTTACTTTATAAATTTAATCTAAAATTATTTCATTGCATCTCCCTATCTATACGGAATCTTAATGATGCAGGTTTGTTAAGAGAAGCAAATATAAAGAAATGGACTGTATGCGGGTATGCGGAAACAGATTACGCACGCCACAACAGTACTACTCTAGATGATCTATGTTATGCACTTGGTCCATTTTTAAAAATTAAATCAATATTAGAACTCCTTAATTGACAGGCTTCACACCCGGATTGGTTTGTGTTTGTTCTAGTTCTTGTTAATTTGAAACAAGATATATATACACACACTATGAGACTATATTAATATAGTTATAAAAAAGTCAAAATTTATTATTTATTTATGCTATCTGATGTGTCAAGCTTCCATGTTCGTAGTTATATATTTTATATATAGTGTATCATGATCATGATCGATCAGTAAACTAGCTTAAAAATAAATCGATCCACTACAAGAAAATCAGGTATTTGTGATATTTTAATTGCAGTTAAAATGGCTGTTTTTGTTAGAAATATTTTTTTTTGCGACGTTTTTTTTTCTACGTTTTACAACAAAACGTAATGTCGTAAAAAGTCGATTTTCTTGTAATGAGATTTCTTAATTCAGTTAATCTTCCTGACACATGATACATTAATATATGTAGGGTAATGTTTCCAAGCGGATAATAACATGAAAAAGTATTTTCTAAGCCTGGTTATTGATACCTTAAACATATTTACTCTATACCAATATGGAAGCTTGAGATCATATTAACTGAACATAAAAGATATTTGTAATTTGACATTTTATTTTATAATTTTAATAGGTCTCATAGTATTAGTACTAGCTAGTGTGTTTATATACCGATTTGTAAGTATTAAAACTCTAATAATACGTGACTGCGAGGAATAAAATAAGTTGAAATTAAGTGGGACAACATAGGTCTAGTCTAGAGTAACCTAATCTTCTTTGATATGATCTCAGATAGACAATTAGTTATGCACCGACTTTTTTGCCAAAAGCAACGTCGCTTGATTACCCCCACACATATCGCCTAGGATATCTTCTTACTATTTGTGTGGGACTAGAAGCAAGCATGGATAGGGAAAGACAGACAGAGAGAGACCTCTAGTCCCCACCTCAATACCCTATACGAACCTGACTAGTGTTTCCTTTTATGGCTACAATTTCTAGAGATGCCCATATTACTCGTGAGCGCCTGAGATGTCTTTTGTTATTTTTGACCACATTATGATATAACCATACGTACGTACACGTCGACCTTAAGTTTTGGGGTATAAAAAAAGACACGTTCCCTAGCCCTTTTCGAGAATTACTAGATCAGTTTATGTTTTAGGGCATGCATTACTGTAGCACATCAAAATCAAGTATGTTGCTTGGCAAAAAATTTGGAGTTTTTTAGTGGCCTCTAGAGGGAGGGCACCCTACAAGATTTTGCCGTTTTAACTAATGATGCTTTTTGTAGTTAAAACTGCCTGTTTCGTAGCCATAGAACATTTGCCACATATTTTGTCTGTGAGAGGTTTGTGGCATATAACTTCGCAAATACTACTTGTTGTTACGAATATGAATTCCCGCTGGAAATGATGGTTTATTGCCATGAGCGGCCGCTTGGTTAAAGCCTTATATGTGCGTGTCAAAAAGGGTTCGAGAGGTCTATTCTCTAGTGGCCATTACTTTGTTACCATGAGATGATGCCGTGGGAAAAACTTTGTTCCCACTACGCATATAGCAACTAAAGGGTATTTGTTACCAGCTTTTGTACTTGTGTTGAGGTATTAATCTTTTGTTATGACTGTAATTTGTGTGGATTGTGCACATCTTGCTACCATTGCCGTCCCTAATGAGGTCGGATTTCGTGAGCAATATCATCTATTCAAAACAAAATCCAACTTTGTCAAATACACAATTGCCATGATCTTGATCTTGGGTAAATGTGTGGGCTGTAGTAAACAGGGTAAATCATATGCCATGATGCCTGCTTGTGGCTAAGTTATTTGCTGTTGCCAACTTTCGGGGGAATAAAATTTTCTAATGACACCAATGAGATGAATAAAGTTGTTGCCATTACTAAGATTTGTGGTAAAAGAATGTTCGCAACAAAATTAATAATAAATTTAATTTTTCGTATAGCCAATTTGGACCATTTGGAAAATTAAATATCTTGACGCATGGGTTGCAATTAAATAAAATGCTTAGATATCCAAATTAGCAATTTCCTAACAATTGTAATATACAATATTGTCCCTCATATTAAGATATGCAAAGGAAAAGTAATAATTAAAGATAACATAATTACCAATTAATATGTTTTTAATTATCCACATGATTAACAAACAGAATGGTTTTTGTAGCTAATTAATTAACATTCATCATCATATTATATAATTCCACAATTCAGTCTAATCCCATTTAAATGTATGGAATAATGATTTACATATTATTTTGACAAACATTCAAATTAAGTCTCGTAAATGCTCATATATAGTAGGACACATCATGATATATCTTGCCTATAACATCATCTACTCTTTGGACAACCTTGCTTGTTGAGCAGGAAACTGATTTGGGTTGGCAGTATACCCTCGACTACTTCACTGGTTACAATACGCCAATGTGCCTAGCTACAGCTGGGGCCATGCATGCCGTAGGGGTGTCAAAACCCTTCCACAATGAATATAGGGAAGCTAGGTGGTAGATCACCATCTCATCCTTCCCAGGACCTGAATACATGGAGAGCTTGGGATTAAAAAGTTGTCTAAAACATCTAAACCGTTAAATATATGCTGAACATTCAAAGCATGTAATGCAACATTAGGGAATGGAGCAACCCTTAAGAAATAACTAAACTACGCTTCTCTCAGCCACTTGTGCAAATTAATCTAACATTAACCCAAATAGAGATAGGAAAATTCCAATATGACAAGAAATTAAATATTCCTATCCTTAACAGTGAATATAATAGATCATCTAATTATGCATACACTAGTGGCTTTAACAACTTTACTCCTTTGTAAGATTTGAAAGTAACGCTAGAATTCAAATAATAATAAGGCAATTTAAACTAGCATGAATGGTTAGAAAACAATCTCAAACACCAAGCTGGTACAAATACCACATGACTTGGGACCAAATTGTTATGTGTAGGGGCATATTCCTAGGCATCATGCTTATTCTCTTCTAAAATCCTGTTAAGTAATGTAATTAATTGAATAAATGCAGAATATATCCAACTTGCACTATATATAACCTGCTATCCATATAACCACACTACACCAAATTTTAGTATTTTCGGCGTTTATATGTCGTTTCAAATAGCATGTTTTCTGTCGCAAAAAATAATTCCCAACTCCTTTTAACCGTTAGAATAGTGCCGTGTTGAATCCAAGGTTTCAAGTTTCGTATCTACGTGTAGATTTTGATGATAACATATGATTTCAAGTCTCAAACTCAAATTATCTAAGCAATGGAGCGAAGCGCACATCAAGTATAAAAGAACAAGTCTACAAATGAAGCTCATAGATTATTTTTATACATCTCTTGATAAAATTGGATTAAGGCTCAAAAATTAATCTTTTCTCATAAAACATTAAATTGCATTTTTTATGCATGATATAAGCATGATATATGCATGACATAATTAAAAGCTTTAATTTGGAAAATTATATTTTGCATGTGCATGACATATGCAATGATCTCATTAAAAGCTTTATTTTCAAAAATTATATTTTACATGTACATGACATATGTAATGACTTCATTTAAAAATTTGAATTTTGAAAATTGAATGACATATGCAATGATTTCATCAAAATTTGAATTTTGAATTTAAAAGATGATTGAGTGGGACTCATTTGCCTATAAATAGCTCACTCGTGTTTTGCAAAAATCACAACAACAAGAGCTTACACATCTATTGTTAAGTTTTGCATCATTTTTTCAAAACTCTTATTCTCTCTTTTCTAAAGTTTTGAGCCTTAATTCTTATTCTTTTTGAGAGAGATATAGGTTGAGCTGTATTGTTTCTATCTCACTCATTGAGGAGTGTATTTTGATAGTTTACCCACTATCAACTCTTGTATTTGTAAGATGGTGTATATAACCCTTGTGTGTGTAGAAGGCGTTCTACACGGGGAATAGTTAAATCACAAAGTGTGAGGTGATTGAAAGTGTAGAGGGTATTCTACATAGATTCTTTAGAGCGGTGCTACTAAAAAATGTAATAAGTTTCTATCTCCACCTAAAGGAGATTGACAAGTGAATTCGGGATCCTCAAAGAGTAGCTTGAGGCGAGGACATAGGCAGTGAGACTGAACTTTGTAAAAATACTGAGTTTGCTTTCTCTTACCCTACTCTTTACATTTCTTACTGCTTTATATTCTGTTTATATTTTATATTGTGTATTTGATTAATAAGTGTTAATTTTTATAATATAACCCAATTCACCCCCCCTCTTGTGTTAGTCATCTGGGCAACAATTGGTATCAGAGTAAGGGCTCTATTACAAGATTAATTATCTATTGAGTTAAGATTATATGGCTAATATTGTAGCTACATTCGCTGAAAGTCAATCCAGTAGTTGGCCTCCGCTATTTTGTGGAGACAATTATACTTTTTGGAAAGCTAAAATGAGAATATTCCTTCAGTCTCAAGGTCGTGAAATCTGGAAATGTATTGTAAATGAGCCTTATATTCTAACAAAAACTGTTGATGGAGTAAAGGTCAAAAAGGAAGAGGAAGAGTTTGATCGCGAAGACGATAGACTTTATACTGTGAATGTAATGACTATGAATTTTCTATATAATGCTTTCAATGGTAATGAATTTAACAGAATAATGACTTGCAGGACAGCAAAGGAAATTTGGGACAACTTGGAAGTAACCTATGAAGGAACTTCGCAAGTCAAAGAATCAAAAATTTATGTTCTTACGTATGAATATGAAATGTTCAAAATGAATGATGATGAATCTATCTCTTCTATGTATACTCGTTTTACTAATATTATAAATAGTTTGACATCTCTTAGTAAAGTTTATTCTAGCTTGGAGATAGTAAGGAAAATTCTCAACTCCTTGCTAAAACGTTGGGAATCAAAAGTAACGGCAATTTTTGAAGTTAGAGATCTTAAAAAACTCGAAGTAAATGAACTCATCGGGTCACTTATTACCCATGAGTACACATTGAAAAGAGGAGAAGAAGAAGGAAAGCAAAAGAAGAGCTTGGCACTCAAAGCCGTTCCTCATGAAAGTAAAAGCGATGAAGATGAAGAAAGCGATGACGAAGAGATTGCAATGATCACTAGAAGATTTAAGAGATTCTTGAAAAATAAAGCTCCTCCAAGGAAACCTTTCAAAAAATCTTCCAACAAAGATACAGGTAAAAATGATATATTAATTTGTTATAAATGTAAAAAGCTTGGACATATCAAAGCAGATTGTCCCCTGCTAAAGAAAGATCGATACAAAGGCAAGAAAGCAATGAAAGCTACATGAGATGATGATTCAAGTAGCTCAGACAGCGAAGCAAGTAATGAAAAATTTGCAAATCTTTGTCTTATGGCTAAAGATGATCTTGAGGTAACAAATCTTGAAAATCCATCTTATGAAGAATTGCAAAATGCTTTGGAAGAGGTATATGAGGAATTTGAAAAATTGGGTATTAAGTATACCGCTTTGAAAAAGAAAAATTTTCTTTAATAGATGAAATTGATGTTTTAAGAAAAGAAAATATAGTTTCAAAAGATGACAATGATGAACTGAAAAAAGAAAGTAGCTGATTTAGAAAAAATTGTTGAAAATTTCACAAATGGAAAAAGAAATTTCGAAAAACTTCTTGGTAATCAAAGATGTGTTTTTGATAAGGTAGGCTTGGGATACATGCCAAAAGAAAAACTCAAACCCTATAAAAATTTCTTTGATCAACCCATTAAATCAAAACCAGATTTTCAAAATTCTTTTCCTAAAAAGAGATTTGTCAAAGAAAGACATTATTACAATCACTCAAGTTCTTCAAGTATGTTACATGTTATTTGTAATTTTTGCAATAGAAATGGTCATAACTATCATGCTTGTCCTATTAGAAGAAAACATACAATGACTATTAGGGCCATATGGGTACCAAAGAATCTTATTTCTTCTAATACTAATAAATAAAGGACCCAAAGAACATGGGTACCAAGAAAAATCATTTTAATTATTTTTGTAGGTATGTATGAAGTCTTTCGTAAGTAAAACAAGATGATTTTTAGATAACGGATGCTCAAGACACACGACAGGAGATAAAATTAAGTTCATTGATCTCACTCCTAAAGAAGAAGGACACGTGACATTTGGAGACAATTCAAAAGAGAAGATCGTGGGAATAGGTAAAGTTGGTAATAAGTCTTCTCTCATAATTGAAGATGTTCTACTTGTTGAAGGTCTAAAACATAATCTTTTAAGTATAAGTCAATTATGTGATAAAGGATTTACAGTTACTTTAAAAAAGGATAAGTGCATTATTTTGAATAATCATGATTGCAATATTTGTTTTATTACTCTTAAAAATAATAATGTTTATACAATTGAATTTGAAGAAATTATCTCACAAGATACTATTTGTTTATCAGCTCAACATGAAAATAGTTGGTTATGGCATAGAATGTTAGGTCATACAAACATGGAACTTATTTCCAAACTTTCAAAAAATGATCTTGTGAGAGGTTTGCCAAAGGCAAACTTTTTTAAAGACAAAATCTGTGATGCATGCCAGTTTGGTAAACAAACAAAAATTTCTTTCAAAATCAAGAAGCATATTTTCACTACTAGACATTTGCAACTAATACACATGGACCTTTTTGGATCAAACAGAGCTGCGAGTCTGAGAGGAAAATATTATGCATTTGTTATTGTTGATGATTTTTCTAGATAT
The DNA here is from genome assembly GCA_036559045.1 of Platycarya longipes. Taxonomy (NCBI): domain Eukaryota; kingdom Viridiplantae; phylum Streptophyta; class Magnoliopsida; order Fagales; family Juglandaceae; genus Platycarya; species Platycarya longipes. Next base: position 37,955,263 of record CM071802.1, read on the forward strand.
ACTTGAGTCATCTTTCTCGCTCATAAAGATGAGGTACATAATGTCTTTACCAAGTTATGCAAGAGAATTCAAAATAAAAAGGACTATACTATTTCAAACAGCCGAAGTGATAGGGGGAAAGAGTTTGTCAATAAAGATATTGAGTCTTTTTGTGATGAAAATGGTTTTCTGCATAATTTCTCTGCTCCTCGAACTCCTTAACAAAATGGGGTAGTAGAGAGGAAGAATAGATCTCTTCAAGAAATGGCACGAACAATGCTTAATGAAAATAGTTTACCTAGTTATTTTTGGGCCGAAGCGGTAAGCACTGCATGTTATGTTATAAATAGAGTTATGTTAAGGTCTAAATTAGATAAAATCCCTTATGAGCTTTGGAATGAGAAAAAGCCCAACATTTGTTACTTTCATGTATTTGGATGCAAATTTATACTCAATGACAGAGATAATTTAGGAAAATTTGATGCAAAATCTGATGAAGGAATTTTTCTTGGGTATTCAACAAATAGTAAAGCTTATAGAGTATTCAATAAAAAGACTTTGACTGTACAAGAATCTATGCATATAGTATTTGATGAATCTAACCCTCTACTCTCCAAGAAATCTATTGATGAAGAATCAGAAGGTATAAATAACACAAATAGTTTCAATCTCGACAAAGAGAATACTATGGAAGAAGTCCAACATGGAGACATCAGGAAAGATCATCAAGATTTAGTACAAGATGTAACCAAACAATGGAAACATGTGAAAGATCATCTAGTGGAACAAATTCTAGGAGAACCTTCAAGAGGTGTAAGTACTCGATTATCTCTTAGAAATATTTGTAATCACACTGTTTTTTTTTTTTTTTTTTTTAATCTCAAATTGAACTCAAAAATATTGATGAATTACTTATTGATAAATGGTGGATTCTAGCTATGCAAGAAGAGCTAAATCAATTTGAAAGAAATAATGTATGGACACTTGTTGCTAGACCCAAAAATCATGCTGTTATTGGAACAAAATGGGTTTTTAGAAATAAGAAAGATGAGTCTGGAATCATCACTAGAAACAAGGCTCGACTTGTAGCCCAAAGTTTCAATCAAGAGGAAGGAATCGATTATGATGAAACGTATGCACCTGTCGCAAGATTAGAAGCTATTCGAATGTTATTTGCATATGCATGTTATAAAGATTTTAAACTTTTTCAAATGGATGTTAAAAGTGCTTTCTTAAATGGTTTTATAAATGAAGAGGTATATGTTGAGCAACCTTCAGGTTTTGAAAATCATATTTTTCCTAATCATGTTTTTAAGCTCGCAAAAGCATTATATGGTCTCAAACAAGCACCTAGAGCTTGGTATGAGAGGCTTAATGGTTTCTTGATTGAAAAAGGTTTCTCAAGAGGAAAGATCGATACAACTCTTTTTATCAAATATGAACAGGATGATATTCTTCTAGTTCAAATTTATGTTGATGATATAATATTTGGTGCTACTAATGAAAATATGTGCCAAGATTTTGCTAAGAGCATGCAGGAAGAATTTGAAATGAGCATGATGGGAGAACTTAATTTTTTTCTTGGATTGCAAATCAAGCAAACAAAAAGTGGAACATTCATCAATCAGTCAAAATATATCAAAGAGTTACTCAAAAAGTTTGAGATGGAAGGTGCGAAGGTAATTGGAACACCAATGAGTCCAACCACCAAACTTGATAAAGATGAAAGCGGTAAGCCAGTTGACTCAAAGGTATATCGAGGTATGATTGGTAGTTTATTATATTTGACAGCTAGTAGACCTGATATTATGTTTAGTGTATGTTTATGTTCATGTTTTCAATCATCTCCAAAGCAATCTCATTTGATTGCAGTCAAGCGTATTTGATATCTTGCCGGTACCATTGACCTAGGGTTATGGTATCCTAAGCACACTTCGTTCAATCTTATTAGTTATTCAGATGCGGATTATACTGGTTGCAAAGTTGATCGAAAAAGTACTAGTGGAACATGTCATTTTTTAGGTTATGCACTTGTTTCATGGTTTAGTAAAAAGTAAAATTCTGTTGCGTTATCTACTGCTAAGGCAGAATATGTTGCTGCAGGCAGTTGTTGTGCTCAAGTTCTTTACATGAAGCAACAACTTGAGGATTTTAAACTTATGTACAATCACATTCTAATTAAATGTGATAATACAAGTGCTATAAATCTTTCAAAGAATCCAATACAACATTCTCGGACCAAACATATTGAAATTAGATATTATTTTCTTAGAGATCATGTGCAGAAGGGCGATATTGTATTAGAATTCACTAGCACACATGATCAATTGACAGACATTTTCTCAAAATCCCTACCAGAAGATAGACTATGCATGATTTGAAGAGCAATAGGAATGATGCATGCCATGAATATCTGCTAGATACTTTTATTCTATTATCTCAAATGACCTACAGAAACTTGAGACGTTTAGCCTCATCATTCAAATGCATTTGCTCCTCATAAATCTTCATGCCATCCTTATCTAAAGGATTAGGCAATCGAAATGTAGAGACAAGTAAGGATTTTAAATCCTTATTCTATTGTTTTAAGTCTACTATTTTTTTGTTAGACTCTTGAATAAGTCGTTGAAGAACATCGATCTTCTCATTAAGCTTCTCTATCTCGCGGGTTTTGGACTGCAATCGAGCGGAAAAAGCGACAATGGAAGATGAGTATCGAGTCCCGAGACTCACAAGCTCGTAAATGGCATCATGATCTGATTTATTAGCCAAATCAGTATTTTGCTGCTTCATGGCACCTACGACAGATGCAGAAATAGGTTGATCACGAGAAGCACTGAAGGAAAATTGATGAGCCATTAAAATTTTGTGAGAATGAAGGTGAACTATAGAAATGAGAAGAAGATTTGATGCGGATTAGATAAAGCTAAGGATTGCTTTTATAAAGATGGAAATAAGTAGAAGGCAAACTGTCATCTCTTCAAATCTTACTTAGTCAAGCTTACAAGATATGCCGGATGCATATTGTCAAAAGTTACCGAATTAAGCCAGCGAGATTAATTATAATTGTCTCTGTTTCTCTCGTGAAACGCTGCCATTATCTGCTGATGTTGACTCTGTGTTTGAACTCTCACTCGTTCGATTCCTCTATTCGAAGTTTCAGAACACGAGCTAATTTTGCCAAATCTTTATTTTCTTGCTTTAATCTTTTATTCTTTCTACCTTTATTTGCAAGCTTTTGATGCATAATAGATATTTGATTGTTAAGTCGATCAACCTCATTTTCCCTTGCTAGTAATCTCCGAGACATGGTTGTAACAGAGGCAGCATATTGAGCACTAAGAGTTCTTGATGCTGCAACAACCTCAGAATAATGTCCTACCAGAAAAATGCATCTCTGCTTCTATCATGGTGTTAACAACCTCATGAGATAAAATGACTGGTTGAGACGGTTCCTGATTCAAATCTGGAATATTAGACGAAATTTTCTCCGCCATTCTATCGTTTTAAATAAACAGAAACTTGATCAATGAGTGGTGTGAAAGTTTATTTGAGTATCTGACAGGTAAAAATGGTATTTTCAACAGCAACTTTCAAATCTCGATAATTTTTAATTTTTCAACATCACGCGGATTTGAATCTGCTTCCGCACCGACTGCTAGAGCTAGGCCTCCAAGTTTTGCAGGTTTTGTCGGACACGCATGGCTCCGCACTGAATTGCCAGAGCTAAACCTCCAACTTTTGCAGGTTTTATCGGACACGCGCGGCTACGTACCGAATTCTCTACAGTCTCTACTAGTGCACCGTTTTATTTGTCTATTGGTTATTGTAGTAAGATGTCTTATTGAGCTAATTATGATTTCTTTTTAAAGATGCCAAAAGGGGGAGAAGTTTTAGACATAAATATTTAAATTTTTAATTCTGTTATATATGCTGGAATTATGTTTATCTATTGCTTGAAAAACTAACGCATATTCTCAGGGGGAGCTTAAGCATTATTGCAAGTCTCAAAATTCTACTAAGTATTTGTCATCATAAAAAAGGAGGAGATTGTTGAATCCAAGGTTTCAAGTTTCGTATCTACGTGTAGATTTTGATGATAACAAATGAATTCAAGTCTCAAGCTCAAATTATCTACGCAATGGAGCGAAGCGCACATCAAGCATAAAACAACAAGTCTACAAATGAAGCTCATAGATTATTTTTGTACATTTCTTGATAAAATTGGATTAAGGCTCAAAAATTAATTTTTTCTCATAAAACATTAAATTGCATTTTTTATGCATGACATAAGCATGATATATGCATGACATCATTAAAAGTTTTAATTTGGAAAATTATATTTTGCATGTGCATGACATATGCAATGATCTCATTAAAAGTTTTATTTTTAAAAATTATATTTTATATGTGCATGACATATGCAATGACTTCATTCAAAAATTTGAATTTTGAAAATTGAATGATATATGCAATGACTTCATCAAAATTTGAATTTTGAATTTGAAAGATGATTGAGTGGGACTCATTTGCCTATAAATAGCTCACTTGTGTTTTGCAAAAATCACAACAACAAGAGTTTACACATCTATTGTTAAGTTTTATATCATTCTTTCAAAGCTCTCATTCTCTTTTTTCTAAAGTTTTGAACCTTAATTCTTGTTCTTTTTTAGAGAGATATAGGTTGAGCTGTATTGTTTTTATCTCACTCATTGAGGAGTGTACTTTGATAGTCTACCCACTATCAACTCTTGTATTTGTAAGAGGGTACGTATAACCCTTGTGTGTGTAGAAAGTGTTCTACACGGGGAATAGTTAAATCACCAAGTGTGAGGTGATTGGAAGTGTAGAGGGTGTTCTACACGGATTCTTTAGAGCGGTGCTGCTCAAAAGTGTAATAGGTTTCTATCTCCACCTAAAGGAGATTGACTAGTGAATTCGGGATCCTCAAGGAGTAGCTTGAGGCGAGGACGTAGGCAGTGGGGCTGAACCTCGTAAAAATATTGAGTTTGCTTTCTCTTACCCTACTATTTACAATTCTTGCTGCTTTATATTCTGTTTATATTTTATATTGTGTATTTGATTAATAAGTGTTAATTTTTATAATATAACCCAATTCATCCCCCCTCTTGTGTTAGTCATCTGGCCAACATGCCGCAATAGTTGAGTCAGAAACAGGAAATCACGGCGCTTGAAGGTGCAGCCAGAAATTTTTTTTATTTGCTTTTTGTGATATAAATTTCGTACTTTTTTTTACTAGAATATCTCGCAAATTAGTTTTTTTTTTCGATTTCATATATTTTCGATTTCAACCCCTTTTTTTTAAAACATCTATAATCCTCCATCAAATACATTTACATATTTAATAGATCAATATATTCTCCAATATGTATCTATATCTCATTCATTCATCATAAAAAGTGTCATTTCAAATTCATTTCAACATCTCATAGATTTTCCATTTCAATCCCTGTTTTTTTAAAACATCTATAATCCTCCATCAAATACATTCACATATTTAATAGATCAATATATTCTCCAATATGTATCTATATATCATTTATTCATCATAAAAAGTGTCATTTCAAATGTATTCAAACATCTCATATCAATAGTTCAATGTAAAACAATTGTACTCCCATCTATATAGTGTAGCAAACATTTCCTAAACAAGTCTGGATCATCATTGAAATTGAAGCTATCCACTTCATCTAAAAACTGGAAGCCTAACTCCATTAATCTCAAACCCGCAAAAATTTAGAATCACAAATTTTATTAAGTAAGGATAAAATCTTACACCAAATAATTTGTACTTCTCTCTTTCTTGATCTGATATAATAAGGAAAATTGAGATAATAATAATAGTCAAGACAATTGTGCGAACCATCACCAAAAAATTAGCCAAAATAATAATAAATACAATCTTTCTATTTAGACCAATGGGGCTAAAGGCCGTAACTTATCTGTTTGAGATAATTATAAATATAATCTTTCTATTTGGCATCTCACTTTATGCTTCTTTTACTTAGGATGTCTCTATCAAATCATTAACACCTCCATTTTTTTAATAAATGAATCATTAACACCTTTACTGGCCCAAAGAGGATAGCGAGCCTTATATATATATGTATGTTAAAAAACTGCATGCACAACGATCGCATTTGGGAGTTTGGGGAATATCACACGGCTTAAAGAATTTGGCAAACAATAAAATATAGGGAGACTTGAAAACTACTTACAGTAAAAAGTAGGGCCCGAAATAGAATATTGCATCCAGTTTATTTATTTCAGTCACTTTGAAATCCACATTTTCATCTGGTACTGCCATCTACTGTCTTGTTCAAAAATACTATATGGATCAGCATTAGAAAACGGAGTTGATAGTATTTCTGTAGCTTAATAGCCAAAAAATTCATTTCAATTTTTCATCCAATCATTATCCAAATGCAAATCCTTAATACAAATTGAATATGCTAAATACAGTTTTAATCATTATCCAAATGCATATCATTAATACAAATTGAATATGCTAAATACTGTTTTAATATCATGTCAAGTTTCGCATCATTTGACCATGAAACTATCGAAAAATCAAATCTATCAAACTAGAACAACTTAGCATCATTTTCAACCATTAAATAATTGGGATAATAAAATTTACCTTTCTTCTATTTCAAGTATCTTTGCTTTCCAAATCTCTTATTTTTTCAAAAGACTTTCATTAAACTGCATCCAAACACAAAAGACTCATTAAGATGCATCCAATAGGCAAAACTATGCAGAAATCAAAGTACTGCATACAAAAAATCCACAAAAAACTTGTTGATGAAAAAAGTTACCACCTATGCAGGTCTCTAAGTCTCTCTATGAGACTCTCCTTGCTTCTGCCTTTTTGATTCCATGTATGAACTTAACAATTTATCGTACTCAACTTGCTTAGCCAACATTTTCTCTACATTCCCTCGTAATTCTTCAAACTGATTCTTGTAATACTCAGCATCCTTCTCATACCTCTCTGCACGTTCTGTTAATACTGCAAATCTTTCCTCATTGTTCTATCAAGACGACTCAGGGATAACCATCTCCCCTAACCCCCTTGCATATCCTAGCCTGTGGCCCAATACCTCCTTAAAGATTGATGCAGCAACATTCTTAGTATGCTTATCAGGCTTTAACTTAGTAAACTGGGCAACCATTTTATTCTATTCAAGAGAGTGAAATCACACATTATTGCTGGAGTAATGAGCATCTTACATATGGACTTGTTCAAAACTACAATATAAATAATATGTACACATAGATATGTTCAAAGTCACTCATGTGTTTCTCTTCCATTGCTGGAGTCACAAATTTATCATTATTCTTACTCCACCTTGATTATTTAAAGAAATCAATAAGATGCTCATTACTCTCAGACTATAAATACAAGCAATGATTAATACCAATATAATATAAATCAACAAATAATATGTTACTTCTTACATTTGCATATACAAATCTAAATAAAAGGCGTACCCTCTTTTGCATTAGTCTAATAAAGGAGGTTCGTCTAGTTGTGTGGTTTGTTTGTTGCTTCTCTCTATTGCTTTTATTTTTCTCAGACATCATCTACAACTCGTATACTTGTATTAACACAACTAGATCATAAACATATATAAAAAAAAAGCACAATTAACATCCATTAGATTTACCTTAAATTCTGCACTTGACCATTGGGCGTATAACTTCACCCATGTAGCTGGTCTCACTAACTCTGGCACATGCGCAAGAGCCTCTTCGTTCATCTTGTAACATTTGTAGATTTTGTGAAGATCATATCGAAGATGAATGAACCTCTTACTGAGTGTCTTCATTACTATATTACAATGATTCTTCTTAGTCCAATCGAGGACAAAGTCAGACTAGAGATAAACAATAAACATATTAATTATCTAGTAACACAAATAATAACTTCAAATACATTAGAACATGTGCTAGTATGAGTTTTGTTATATTACCTGAACGCGAGAAATCAACTCTTCCTTCTCCTTCTCTGGTAAATCATGCCAGCTTGGGTGACTCAGGTCGACATGGTGCTTCACCAACCATGTAAGCTTACTTGTAAATACTGTACAATCTTCACAACATGGTGCTATCACACCATCCTTTATGGTCAATGCTATCGGCCCATACTTTCAAATCTTGTCAAACCCAAGGTTCTTTGCAGCTCCTCGTCCACGTTTCGAGTAGGCGGTACTAATTCCTCTTCAACTTTTATTACATTGTCCACATGTTCAACTAAAAAAGGAATTTGATATTAAAGGTTAATTCAAATATTAAAAGGGGCTAGAACAATAAAATTTTTAAAAAATACAAATAGCAAACCATTACCATTTGTCGGTATAGTCGAATCTACCTCAACCCTATGCTTTTGCAATTCTGTGCTTGGGACAACATCTGGTGACACGGTGGAGTCATCTAAGGGTGACATGCCATCGCCTCTATGATTAAGTGCAGCAACGCGTGTTCTACCTCTACTGCCTAGTTCATAGGAAGATCTCCCTCGACCATAGCATGCACCACGTGATTGACCTCTGCCTCTTCCACTTAAAGTCATGTTATGCATTGACTTGCATAGGCATAATTGTACATTCAACTAAAGTTCAACTAAAGTTTGACATTATCTTTGAGAAATAATTGTACATTCAAAATGGGATAAAATCTTTTCTTACTTGTTTAAGCCTATGAGATCATAAAATTGCTAAAGTATTATTAAAACAAAATGGGATAAAATCTAGTTTGCCTCTTTGTCCTTCGAGAGATTATCTTCTTCTTCTTTAGTGCTTCCTTTGTGTTTGGTGGTGTAAGGGGAACCAGATTCACTGCTATCATCGTTGATAAACGTTCCGACATCAAGGTTGTGATTACAAGCTTCCATTACTGAAGATGCATCAATCTGAGTGGGCTCGACATCAATCCTGTGCATAGCTGTAACTAGCCCATTGTCATCAGCATGGACCGATATATACTCTTCAAAAGGATCATCCTTTTGGTAAGCCTCCACGTCGCTATCATCGGAAGCATTTTCTTCAATCAGATTTTTGAGTGGAAGATCATACACATTCTGTTGACAACCTTTTGTGCTGCATGCCATTTACTAGGGAAGTTACGATTTTTTAGATAGAACACCTATAAAGCTTGGGACGCCAAAACAAATGGCTCATTCATATAAAATGTTCGGGATATATTTATATTAGTAAGATGATCGCCCACACGTATCCCTCGTCTAGGATCAGAGATATCGAACTAGTCACATTTGAATAAGTATACATGACGCCATCCCATGTAACAAACTTCCAAGATGTCTGTTAAAACACCATAGAAGTCAATACTTTGAGCATCTAGTTCACCAATAACCAGGACACTTGAATTTTGGATACGACAATGTGCTTTATGTTGCCTCGTATGAAATCGTATGACATTCATGATGCAACCAGAATAGGATGCAACCTAAGGGTCGGGATCACATGCAAGTGCATATAGATCATGAGACATCATCAGGATTATCAGCACGTAGATTTTGAATCTATCACAATTGCATTAACCAAAACAATTATTTGTTGTAAAGCTGCATAGCCACCTGGTGTGAATGAGGTATGTAACAATAAACTAAAATACATACGTGTGACTTGAATCAATTTGAAAAATTTATCGCATGCAAAACATCGACATTATCAGGGTACTTTCCACTAACCTGTAAGTAGTGCTCACTAGACAAAAGACCATCATTAGTGAGTAAATATGAACAAGGTACTTAAGTAATCCAACTAAGAAAAAAAAAATTATGGCAATGACTAGTTGAAAATACTTACTTCAGGTATTGTCCTATCTCTCGACAATTATTAAACACGTACCATGTCACTTTTAATAACACCTCATCATCTAGTCGATGACGTGATGCGACATCCATGGGGCGTACCTTCTGTCTGAAAACACTTAGTCCATCTACTACACCATCTTCTCCTCCATCAAAGTTTCGTTCTTGGGGATTAAACCTAAACTCGATGCCATGAAGGTGCATAGAGCAAAAATTCAAGCATTCTATATGTATATAGGCTTCCGCTATTGAACCTTTCAGACGAGCCTTATTCTTAACATATCTCTTAAATTTTTCAATATACCGTTCAAAAGGGTACATCCACCGATATTGAACTGACTCTGCAAACACGGCCTCATGTGGCAAATGATAGGCTAGGTAGACCATTATATCAAAGAATGTAGGTGGAAGTATCATTTCTACCTTGCACAAAATTACGACAATATCAGAATGAAGCCGTTCTAAGACATCAACTTTGACAGTTCTTACACACAATTCTTTGAAATATGTATTTAGCTCAGTCAATGCCAACCATATATCTTGTCGTAAGTATCCAAAAATTGCAATGTGAAGTAATTTTTGCATAAAAATATGACAATCATGACTTTTCATGCCAGAGATTTTGCAATCTGCAACACTCATACATCTCGCAATATTAGAAGTAAAGCCATTTGGAAATTTGACATCATTCAACCATTTACAAAAACCTACCCTCTCAGCTCCATACAAGGTGTAACATGCATGTGGCATACTAACGTGTTGTCCATCATGAATTAGGTATAACTCCTTTCTTATATTGAGATTGGAAAGGTCACGACATGCATTCACATGATCTTTAATTTTTTCGACGATATTCATCAAAGTTCCTAAGATGTTCTCACATATGTTTTTCTCAATGTGCTTTACATCAAGGTTATGTCTAGGTTTTAAAGTTGACCAACAAGGCAATTGGAAAAAGATGCTTCTTTTGGTCCAATTTAACTCATCAGTAGTACGCTTTCTCTTCTTTGTAAATTTGCCAAAATTAGTGTCTAGAACGTTGTACAACTGATTGAGTATATCATCTCCTGACAGCTGTTGGGGTGGGCCACGATGCTCTTTGCTACCATTAAAAATACTATTTTTCTTTCTCAAAACGTGACCTGGTAGCAAGAATAGGCGATGACCCATGTAACAATGCTTTCGACTGTATTTCAACCACAACGAATTTGTTTCTTACTTGCAAGATGGGTATGCCATTTTCCTCCTAATGCTCCACCCAGAGAGATTACCGTAAGCAGAGAAGTCGTTAATTGCCCACAATAAAGCTGCATGCAATCGAAAAATCTCTGTAGCCTTGGCATCATATGTATCAACACCATTTGCCCATAGATCTAATAGTTCGTCTATTAGAAGTTGTAGATAAACATCGATATCATTCCCTGGAGATATTGGTCTAGGAATTAACAATGAGGTGATAAAAAATGGATCTTTCATGCATAACCACGGGAGCAAGTTGTAAGACACCAAAATCATTGGCCATATACTGTAAGGCTTTGCCAAATTATTAAAGGGGTTGAAACCGTCACTAGCCAAACCAAGTATGCTCTTGATCAAATGCCTTCCAGGCCTCAGAGTCAGCAGGTTGCCTTAGAATACCTTCATCATTGACACACTGATCCTTATGCCACCTCATATGAGCTGTTGTTTTACGTGACATAAACAATCTTTGCAACCTTGGCTTTAAAGGAAAATGTCGCAGAATCTTTTGAGGAATTTTTCGTTGCTTATCCTTACTAAATATCCATCTTGACAACTTACATTTAGGGCACTCTTGTTTCTCTACATTTTCTTTTCAATAAAGTATGCAGTCATTAGGACAAACATGTATTTTTGTGTAAGTAAAACCCAAGCCCTGCTTTAAGTTTCGTGCCTCTTGATTTGACTTCGGTAAAAGAGCATCCGAAAAAGTTGACTGTAGAAATTGAAGAAGCATGTTGAATGACTTTACGCTCCAACCACCAAGTGTTTTAATGTATAATAACTTAACCGAGAATAAAAGTTTAGAATAATTGGTACAACCTTCATAGAGAGGACGCTGTGAATTAACCAATAACTGGTCAAAATTCATGGTTGATTCACTTCCGATTGAGGTCGAACCCCCAGCATGGAATGACTCGGGTGAAGGAACATTAGGGAAATTCCCAGCTCGAATGTCTTGTAACATGACATCAATGTCATCAATGTAGTCATCGGCTTGCTCGGGATCAATAAGCTCGTCATCATTATCACTACAAGGTAAATCTTCTGCCTCACTGTGAAATATGCATGTCATGTAAGTAGGTTCAATACCTTTAATGAAAAACTGTTTCTCTACCTGACTTATAGGTAAGAAATAATTATTTGAACATAGGATACATGGGAAACGAATTTCATTACTTGTAGTATGAGATCGAGCCAAAGTAAGGAAATCTTTAATGCCTCTCGAATATTCACTGGATTGAAATCTATCAGTGATTTTCATCCAACTCCTATCCATCTACGAAAAGTATTAGCTGAAGATAAAAAATTGGTTAATAGGAAAAAAGATAATATACCTATGGAAGAAGTCAAAATGGAATTGTGAATGGGTAGAATGTGAAGAACTAGTTGGATGCATTACTAATAAAATGGAAAGTCTAAATAAGAATGCCAAATTGAAGATAAAAGTACTTTTAAAGTACATTTTACCATTTTTAACTAATTACATATTTCTAATTTTATTGTTTGGTTAGAAAATAAATTCTTATTTTATAATCAACAATGAGCAGTATTAGCCCTGTTAAGCATTAGCTATAAATATTAAAATAGGTATATATCATCATCAGCTAATACTTTTTCTATTGCATATGGCAGAACCCTCCACTCGAATATTGTAAAGTTAATTGGGACGTGGTAGTGGACTTGTTACATTTTAAAGTGGGAATTGGTATAGATAAGGAAGACAATATCTAGCAACAATGAGAAAGAATCAAACTTTATGCTCAAATCCCTCAATAGCTAAAGCTTATGGAACATTGACATGCATAATTTTTGCATTGGAGCTGGGTTATGAGAAACATAATATTAGAGGGGGACTCCAAAAAAGTGATAGATGGCATCAACAAAAGTGTACCAGATCTAGATGAAAGTTTCTTTGGATTGCTCCTTCTAGACATTAGAGCAAGAATGTGTTTGTTTGATAGTTGTAATGCTATGCATAATAGAAATAACTTTGGCTATCAATTTTGTATTAAGATCAGTGCAATGAAATGAGATAGTTTTTAAAAAAAAAAAAAAATTGGTTTGTTTTAAATTAGTTGATATATAAAATTAAAATATAAAAAAAAACAAAGAGTAGCATTACTGTCATTTTTTTCTCAGTCTTATTTCAGCCCTCTTATTCTTAATCTTAAGTCTCAAGTTTAAATAAAAATGAACTTGAGAGAGGTATTATTGCAAAGTCATAACTCAAGAAACAAGAACTTTTAACATTGCAAAACAGAACCTAGCAGTAAAATGTTTCCTGTTTGTTAAGGATTAATGATAAAGATTAATGTCTTTATTACTTATATGCTACCAGGTCTCTTCTCTCTTAAACAAATCCTCTTTCTTCTTCTCTAGTGCACTAAGCAAGGCTTCATTTTGTTAATGTTCTACACATTTCTCATGCTCTAAATGCCAAATAGAACCTAAAAGTAAAATGTTTCCTCAATCCCTATGTTCTTTAAAATTCCACTTCAATATTTAGAATAACCTTTATATTACTATTCAACCACTTCAATATTTAATCTGAAGTTTATTATAGAGGAAACTTATTTTCATACCTAGCTTAAGGAAACTTAATTTCTTGACTAGCTGGAAACAATATTTATATAGATATAATATATATATATATGTATATATTGACTAGTTCAAAAAACAGGAAAATTCAAGACTAGTTGCCTCTTAAAACAGTGCATAATGGCCTGCAGGAAGGTAAGTTATAAATACAAGGATTTGGCAAACGTTATACCTCGGCAAAGGCTTTCACTAGTAGTAGCAAATTTGTTTTCTAAATCAACTTCTCCTATAGCATTAGCAGCACCACACAACTAAAAAAATGAGAGTCAATCACAAGTACAATATCACAACCCAAATCACTGTCATTCGAGCAAAACCATGGGAGGTCAAAATGGAACAACATACTAGCTATTCTTTATAAATGTGAGAAACAAGAGCAAAGAGTTCACCTAAGAAACAAGTCACCAAACAAATAAAATGGTATGAACATTATCGATCAGGATTTGCCAAGTGCAATGATACTCTATGTTAAAAGCCAAGAGGTTAACCGTGCACATGCATTAGGAAAAATCAATGAATGCATAGTCCTATAGAGAACCAGAGTTTACAAGAAATCCTAGTGTCAAGAATATATATATGTGTTGAGATTGGAGTAGAGCAAGAGGTCATCAGGAAATTAAATAAAAGAGCTTGACAGATTGAAAGCGATCAAGAGGTCATCAGGAAATTAAATAAAAAGCAGCATCAACTGCATCGATCAAGAGATCTCATATAGCTTACATCAATAAAAAAGCAAACCAAATGCTGAAGATGCCGTGTGTAATTTCAAATAATTGATCCAGAACTTAGGTTAATTTTACCATAAATATGATTAATACTAAATGAAGTTCAGAAAAATGATTCATGTGTTTCGACCAGAGCTTTTTTTTATATCAGAGATCGAAGAGAAGATAAATTGAAAACCTAAAACTCCATTAATGCTCGTAAGAAATGAAAAAGTAAGGGACAACCAAGCTCCCATACCCGCTGATAATGTGTGTGTGAGAGAGAGAGAGAGAGAGAGAGAGAGAAAGCGATAGTTACAGAGAAGTAGGGGTATCGACGAGAAGCAGAGGCGTTGGCAAGAAGCAGAGGCATCGGCAAGACGCAGTGGTGGAGTCTTTCAAAATCCCGCTAGAGAGAGAGTGAGAGAGAGAGAAGGAGAGAAAATGAGGAAGGGGGGAAATAAGCACGGGTAGATTAACGATTTACAAGTCGCTTTAATAAGTCAGATTGACGAAAAATAATGTGATAAAGCATATTACGATGACAATAATCGCCATAGCAAGTACATGTAATGACGATCTTATTTCTGGCGGCCTAAAATTGCAGGAAAAAGCCATTAATTTCTGTCCAGCTTTCAAATGGATGCCAGATTTCGAAATGGACACAAGAAATACCTTATTTTCGAGAATACCAAATGTTGCCAGAAATAAAAATAGCCCAAATTGCTCATTATTTTTGTAGTGCCAGTAGCCATTTCCAGGATATGCTAAATTGAGAACTTGTTCAAGTTGAACTGAAAAGCAACTCTTGGACAGGTTGTAAATAGCAAAACATGCCTCCAGCAATTTACAAATGCACAAGCCTTATTTTTTTGTTAACACCGCAAACTGCTGATCATACCAAACAGGGGTGCAAATAGGCCTTACCAAATAGTTTTTTGGCCATCTATTCCAATCTCACAGATGGTTACCATTTCATTGTCCAAAAAATAGTTATATTTTGCATAAAAAACTACTCATTATGTCAAACACAAAATGGAACTGAAGTGTGTATATTTTACTCAAATGCATGTGCAAACAAATCTATAACAGAATGTGAACCCCAACCAAACTATTATAGTGTGAAGATAGGAACTTACCATCAGTGTAGCAGTATATAAGCATTTTTCACCAAGTAAGGTACTGCAATATCCTGTAGAGATGATCACCTTAAATAAGATGGTGACCTAACATCAACGTCCTCTAGGTGATCCCTAACAACAACACACAATAAGTTTAGACATGATTCCTCTCAACTGAAACAAGTAAATGGTAAAACAAAACTGTTATGACTACATACCAGCTGTCTAATGTGTCATGCAAAATCCATTACAAAACCAACAATTCATCAGTGACAAAAATCAGTCATTTAACCCCAATGGTTAGCAACCCATTTTTACAGTTCTTTAACCTCCCAACAAAGCCACCATTTAGTGACATCAAAATATGTGTCATACTTAGCTAGACAGTCTATTCAAAATGACTATTAATGAGCATTTAACAAAACAAAAGAAAATTGGAGTATATTCCACTTCACCAAAAAATTATTGTCAAAGCAAAGGAAAAGGCTAAGCTTGTTCGGGAGTCTCTTCTTGAAACTCCTACCACCCTAAATTGAGATGAAATCACGAGTAGTTGGTTTCCTTAATCAGCCAAAGCTTTTCGCAATTCCTCCATTTTGCCCACCATTTTCTCTAGTTGAGTTTTTGAGTTCTCAGCATTGTTCTTGTTCCTTTCATTCTCCTCAGCCATACGGAGATAAGCTTTGTTCATTTGCATTGAAGGGGAAGGCTCATGAATCACTGCATGTCCCATCTCCTATGCGTAACCAGATTTGAAATCGAGTGTCTCTTTGAAAGCAGCCAAGCTAGCCTCATTAACGTCTTCTGGGATTTCCATCTCATTCACCCTCTCTTGCATGAGGTTATGAAAATGGCTTATAATTTAGTACTAACAATGTCCAATATAATTTGCTGGGATTAAGTAATTATCCAGCCTACTTCTTTGGAATAAAGCCTTTTGTTACTTATCATGAAAAAGTACATAATCAAGGTAAAAAATACCGTTGTATGGATATATAAACTTTGTTGTTGGTCATATTCACATAATTGTGTTCTGTTGATGCATTTATGATTTTTTTTTTTTTTAGAATAATGTGTTCTTCTATAGAAAGCAATCATATTTTTCACATCCTCACCACCCTTGCAACAAACAATAAAAAATTTATAGTCAATTTATGAACATACTTATAACCTCTCAAATATACAGGGAAACCCAAAAGAATCAAGCCGTACCTTCTCTGTCATTATCCGCACAAATGACTTCCTTCCTCCTGTGTGTCTGACCACATATTTCTTCCTATTACTTGCATTCTTATGAGATTGCTCCTGAAACAATATTCATAATGTCATTCATAGCTAACTTTAACGTACAAGAATACAAACTAATAACAATTATTACAGTTTTTAACAATACCTTGAAGGCACTATATGACCAACATTCATATAGCCACTCCTATGTTGGATTATCCACCATGGCCACCCCACCAGATAGCGTCTCTTCGTGCGAGGCATATTTCTTGTACTTTTTATGTAGTTCATAGTGATATGCGTTGTATTGACCAGACAGTGTTTCAATAACAGCTTCACGGTGGTTGGTCCTTGTCCAGTCTAGTTCAAAGTCTGCTTGTGTCACAAAAGAGAGATCGGATTTTAATTTGTTGAATCAAAACATCTATATGTAACAAACTCAGAATACGTAATGATAAAGATACTCTTAAATGAAATTATTGAAATCTTACTTCAACGCGATTGATCAGCTCCAATTTCTCCTTCTCATCTACCGCACTCCTGCTTGCATGCCTCATATTCACATGCACTTTCACGATGAAGCTGACTCGACTAGAGAATACTGTTGCATTCTCGCATGATGGCCTCCTACGCCATCTTTTATGGTTAAAGATATCTTACCTATCTTCCATAACCACTCAAAAGTTGTACCCTGTGTTGGTCCTCTACCTTTGTTTTTGGTGGGTGGAACTATCATGCAAAAGATATTATAAATCGGGTTTAAACTTTGATTAGTTATTAACTAATTTAGAGAGTCTAAATTGGATGTATAGTAGTCTCTAACCTATTTCTGGTTCTTTTTGTCTAGCAACTACATGTGGTTTAGCATTCACCTCTAGTTGTGGCCCTACCACTAGCTGAAGCTGAGTAGAGTCATCAGGTTGGGGTTGGGTGTCCACTTCATATGTTAGGCCCTCTGGTGGTGGCAATGCAGCCTCTTGCCTCTTGGTCCTCTGTGGGGATGTCTGATTTTAGTAGTGCACATGTAGGCCGTCTTCTCTTCCCTCTTTTTGCAAGTCATATAGCCCTCATATTCTACAATTACAAGTATGTATATATGTCTCATAGAAGAGAAAGTATGCTATTTACACAGTGGACATGATATGGCATAATTGTCTCAAATGAATTCAGCTTATGCGTGTGTATTTTTTGGGTGGTCTGCATTATGCTACTGCCCTATTCAATAGAGAATTTTCATTTTAATAACACTACTGCCCAAATTCGATGCATCAAAGTGTACAGGGTTATTGATATAGCAAGTGCTTGATGTTTTGTACTTCAGGTAATACATCACACAATAAGATGCAATGTTTATAAGGTCATAGAAATCAGCTTAGATATGTCCATGACATTAATACAGATAATACATGCATGAAAATGTGATGTATTTATCGATTTAGCTAAACTTAAGCTTGGTTGCTAATATAAAATATTGTTAGTAGATTCAAGTAGGGGGTTGTTGTATCATAAGGGTTGTAATCCACCATTGTCATTCCTTTTGGGGTAGCCCTTACAATAAACCAACACCCATGAATGACTAGTCATAAAACCTATTTTTGATTAAAATGAACACCCAAAAATCTTTGCCTCAGCTAAGTTCTATTAAAAATCAGGAATTACAAGCCACAATATAACCATTTAAAAAATGCTACTTTCAAAAGACATTAAGTGCTGCTAAATTAAGACATTAATAGTTGTTTTAATGCCCGAGGGGTTGTGACATGCAACAAGAAGGAAAATATAACAATGGCTTGCACAACTAAACCTTTATATTACCATTTTAGATTGAAGTGGGTGTCCAGCGATGAACATATTTGTAAAATGAACACAAAAAAAAAAACAAAAACAAAAACAACGCAAGAGCAAACAAAACTCAAGGGTTTCAGTTTAACCAAACCCTTGTTGATAAAGTGGCCAGATGTATACTTATAGTGCTATGCTACTGCCGAGTTTCAAGTGAGAGGTAAAAAAATGTATGCTCACCTTTGAGTAGAGGAATGTGTAGAAAATGAACAACCTTTGCGTGTAGAGAGTTAATGCTGGAGGGGTTGTGACATGCAACAAGAAGGAAAATATAACAATGACTTTCACAACCAAACCTTTATATTACCATTTTAAATTGAAGTGGGTGTCCAGAGATGAACATATTGTAAAATTAACACAAAAAAATAAAACAAAAACAGTGTAAGAGCAAACAAAACTCAAGGGTTTCAGTTTAACCAAACTGAGTAGATGGAGTGGTTGGATTTATACTTACAGTGCTGTGCTACTATCGAGTTTCAAGTGGGAGGTGCAAAAATGTATGCTCACTTTTGAGTAGAGGAATGTGCAGAATATGAACAACCTTTGAGTGTAGAGAGAAATAGGAGTGGGAGGACTCTTCCAGAGGCGGCAAAACTCAATGACTCATGGAGTGGAAGAACGTTCTGAACAACCCAGGTTTGCTTTTTACCTACCCCATTAGATAATGCGCCACTTTTGGTCCTATCTCCCTCTCCAATTGTTTTCCCGCTCAATAAGAGCTAGACTGATTGGACATTTGTCCTCTGCATTCTAATACATAACTAGTTTCAAAGTACCAAAATATCTTTTGGGAGGCATAAGCTGGATTCTCTGAATGCTGATGTAACCCGAGACTCTTATATATATAAGCAACTCATTAAATATAACTTTTGATTTATATAACCAATTTGCACCATATTATTAATTATAATCATTAGATATAAGTCCATAAGTATGTGTGAATGATTATATAACCATTAAATATAAGCCTACTATATCCACATTAATAGATTTTTATATAAGGTGAGCTTATATTTATGTTGTTATATGCTGGAATGTTGTTTTTGTGTTGGATCTTACCAAAGAACGTCCTGAACTTTAGGTATGATTTTCTTTCTTATATCCCTCTATATTTAATTTGCTGGATCTTTTAATCCATTAAAATTGTACTCTGTTTATGTAAAGAGTATCATTTTTTTTTTGTACTAGATTGAAAAATGTGAGATTCAGGATATGCTAAAAGTAATTTAATGAACTAAACAGTATAATTATTTAGAAAGGCTGCCTGCCACACTGAATGAGTTCTCTTTAGGCATTTTGGTATACCAACCTAGATAAATCCATTTAATGATGAGATTGGCCTTACTGTCATTAAAATTAACCAACTTCTAGAAAATGGGCACATGATCAGAGTTCGCAATTTATTAGCAAGTTGGTTCAATTTTTCCTTTTGTATCAAAATTAATAATATTCCAAGAATATCTTGTGAAATTCCCTATTAATTATTGAACCATATTCCTGGAATGCATGCCATTTCTATTTGCACTCTATTTAATAATAAATTCTGAAACAACATAAGCACATTTTCAAAATGACTTGGCTGATCAGAGTTGCTTGTGTTGAGATATTTTTGACTCAAATTTGCTAATTAAGGCCACTTCTCTTATCAATTTATCCTCATACATAAGGGTTGGCAGTTGCCAGGACTTTCTGATAAAACTATGTACACTATATTTGGTACATACACATTGTGTTTATATACAAGTTAGCATGCAGATCATGGCGGACTGAGGATAAGTAAAAACAAAATTATCCCTTCTGGCCATCCTTGTCACCCTTCTTTGAAGAGGCTCATTAATATGTCTTAAACTTAAATTAACACACTTGGAAGTGATGATTACTGGTCGCCTCTATTTGGTTTATATTATAATGTAAACCAAATGTGACATGGTTTTACTTCTGGCCATGACAGGGGCTAACATAATTACCAAATTGGAGTATATGCAACTTAGCTGGAATCAATAGATCATATATGTTGGAATCATCAAGTAATGGGACGTGTTCCGTGGGCTTACTTTAGGTCATGAAAAATGTAGGTAAAACTTTAATTTTGTAAATGTTAAATAATGGTGGAATATACTTATCAAAATAAAGTAATGGGAAAATGATTTTGCTAGATTATGCTGATGCTTTTCTATTGCTATACACTAATGGAATAGCATATGAGTAAGGCCACGGGTGGTACCTAGCAATTAAGCACACAAGTAGATATCCAGTATGTGCAAATTTATCACCCTATCTGGCATACCCATACCTGCCCAGCTGGCTGCATTACTACTAACTCGTTTGGCTCTTTGCAAAAAAAAAAAAAAAAATGGACGTGTTAGCCTCATTGTACTTAAACAGGATTGATTCCAAGTATTAGAATAATAAAATACATAAATGGGCTACAATTTGCACACAACTATTTAAAAAAAACACTATATTCAGTGTGGGCATCCATAATGGGAAAAGTATGCTTATAGCCTGGCAACATAGAGGAAGAGCACATACATATTCTGCAATCATATTTTTTTGGACACACTTGCATACCCTAAACCTTTTATTACTAAATAATGTACATGAATTTAAGGTAATGGGAACACACTTGAAAATTGCATCAACCTATTAACAGTTTTATAATTGGCACACGTAATGATGTGTTGCTTGACGTAGGTTCATTAGTAATCTGGTAAGTTCATCATCTCATAATTCTATGGTGGGTTAGTAAGCACTTACAATCAACGTCCTCTGAATGCTCATCTTCAGAACATATTGCTTCGCTAAATTCAGACTCCACGTCATCTGTATTAGCCTAACTCAACTCCACGCTACTATTGCGATACTCACTACCTTGAATGTTCGGCCGGAATGTATGAAAAATCTCGGGGGTTGGTCGACGGATTAAAGGGCACGTGTTCTTCATCGATGCGGGCTAGTAAATTGATATCAGGTCCACTAGTTTTATTAACAAACCCATAGTTATTAACATCGTATTCATCATCATCATGGACTACGCCATTCATAGGATTGTCCTTGTCTAGCTCATCCATGTCCGTGTTCTTTGGCGGAATATTGTAAACATTTTTAATTGTTATCTTGTGTACTGCATACCAACTTCCTCCCAATCGCAGATCCTTTAGGTAGAAAACTTGCAATGCTTGGCAAGCTATTGCAAAAGGCTCATCCTTATATGATTGTCTGGTGGTATTAACACTCGTGAAGTGCTCCCCAATATTTATCCCCCTTTTGGTGTCCGCAACGTCCCACCACTTACATTTAAATAAGTAAACCTTATGCCATCCTATATAACGTTATTTTATTAGGTCCTCTAACACACCGTAGAAATCAATCCCCGATCCTTGATCATCACTATGAACAACTTGGCCGTTGTTCTGCGTGCGGCAACGTCTTTCAAGCTCGAACGTGTAAAACCAGATATCATTCATGATATATCCCAAGTAAGATGCAACGGCTAGATCTGGCCCACATGATAATGTGTAGATATCCTCAGTTACCTAAGGTGGACTCATTGTATGTTGCTACGCAACCTAACCTCGTACACTAATAGGAAGGGATCATAAATGGTAATTGTTAGAGGAAACGGTACTAATAGTTGTGTAAT
This sequence comes from Platycarya longipes, assembly GCA_036559045.1. Taxonomy (NCBI): domain Eukaryota; kingdom Viridiplantae; phylum Streptophyta; class Magnoliopsida; order Fagales; family Juglandaceae; genus Platycarya; species Platycarya longipes. The sequence goes on from CM071802.1 coordinate 37,977,475, forward strand.
ACCTGTTTATACTTAAACGTGTGCGAAACCATGCTGGAAATTGAGCTCTGTGCACACGGTCGAGGTTGGTTGTGCCTTCTGCTTATAACTTGCTATGGTGTTCAATTCATTAACAAAAGTAAAATGAATGATTGGTTTGCATAGTTTGAAGTCCTTTATAATAAGCTAAGCAGTCAAAATGGCAAATGAGTGTGCTTACTCGATGTAATGCTCAATCTTTGTGCAATTATTAAGCACATACCACTCGGTCTTTACCAAAAGTCCATTTGACGATTCATTAACGATTGACGCCCCCAATGGACGAATCTTTTAGGAGAAAACGAATAAGGTCTATTGCGGATTTTCACGCTGGGTGTCAACGTTGCGCTCTTCTCGATTATACCTAATCTCGATATCATGAAGATACATAAAAAAATGTGGGACACTCTAGATGAACATATCCTTTAGTATTAGACCCTTCTAGCCGCGCTTTGTTCCAGATATATCGCTTGAACTTTTCCAGGTATCTTTCGATAGGGTACATCCATCGATACTGTACAGGGCCAGCTAGTAAGGCCTCTTCAACCAGATGAACAGCTAGATGCACTATGACGTCAAAAAATGCAAGTAGAAATATCATCTCGAGCTTACACAAAATGATGGGGATATTAGCTTGAAGTTGTTCCAACGTTTGAATGTCCAGAGTTCTTGAACATAAATGTTTAAAAAATGAGCTTAACTCCATTAAGGCTTCTCAGACATTAGGCCATAAATATCCACGAATGACAACAGGTAACAATGTTTGCATGAATACGTGACAGTCATGACTCTTCATTCACATTACTTTTCCATCATTGACACTAATACAAATTGAAATATTGGAGGCAAAGCCATCACAGAATTTCACCTCTCCCAACCATTTACAAAAAGTTCGTCTCTCGATAGGATTTAGCGTATAACACCCAAGACGCATCGTCGTATGATGACCATCGTGTTGCAAATGCAAATCTTTCCTTAAACCAAGCTCTTCCAAATCCCGACGTACTTGTGTAGTGTCCTTACTTTTACTATAAATATCAAGCAACGTCTTCAACACATTATCACATATATATATTTTTTCCTATAGGCATGACGTCTAAATTATGTTTCAATCCCAGGTCTATCCAATAAGGAAGCTCGAAAAAGATATTTTTCTTGGTCCAACTAAGTTCAGTAGGCATACGTTTCCTCTTCTTTGCTGCTTTACCAAATTGCACACTTGTGACCTCGTTTAATTGATCAAGTTGGGCTAAACCGTTTAGCCGTTGTGGTTTTTGGCAGTGATCTTCCTCACCATTGAAAGCATGTTTTTTGCATCTCCAAGAGTGGTCAGGTGGAAGCCATCAACGATGGCCCATATAACAATATTTACGCCCATGCATAAGCCATAAAGAATCAATGTTGGCATTACACACAGGACATGCCATCTTGCCATTTGTATTCTGCCCAAAGAGATTGGCATATGCATGGAAGTTATTGATGGTCCAGAGTAACATTACATGCAATGGAAAAGTTTCTCTTCTGTATGCATCGTGCGTTTGAATCCCCTCTATGAATAACTACTTAAGCTCATCAATTAGTGGTCGTAAGAAAATGTCGGCGTCATTTTTTGGAGTCTTTGGTCTAGGAATTAGCAATTACATCATCAAATATGGATCCTTCATGCAAGCCCAAAAGGGCAAGTTGTATTGTACAAGCAAAGCTAGTCAAATGATATATGGTCTGCTCATGTTATTAGATGGGTCAAACCCATCACTTGCTAGACCAAGTCTGACGTTCTGAGAATCGGCCACAAACCAATCGTGTTTTGCATCAAACTCTTTTCCAAACCCATGAATCAGTAGGATGCCTCATGGTATTTGGATCATCAACATGCTCGTCTATATGCCAGCACATGGTAGCAATCGTCTTTTTTGACATGAACAACCTTTGAAGTCGTGATTTCAGAGGAAAATATCGTATAATTTTTGTGGAATCTTGTGATGGCTTGTGGAGCTTGGAACCCACCTTGATGCATTGCATTTTGGACATTTATCCATGCCCAAATTTTTCTTCTAGAATAGGACACAGTCATTTGGGCATACATTGATCTTTGTATACATGAACCCCAACCCATGCTGTATATGTCGAGCTTCGTTATATGATGCCTGCAATAATGCATCAGAAAATGCAGCTTGCAAGAGACTTATCACCATGTCAAAAGACTTAATAGTCTAACCTCCAATTGTCTTAATATGAAGCAGTTTCACTATGAAAGACAACTTTGAGAACTTTTGGCAGTTTGGATGCAGTGGACTTTCTGCATCAGCTAGCAACTCCTCGAAGGCTAGGTTAGGTTGAGCATTAGAGGTTTCCCTTACAATGGACCGTGGCCCATCATGGGCTGAATGAGTTCCATTGTCCATAAACGAACCAACACAGATGTCATCTAACAGCTCATCAACATTATCGATATAATCAGTTTCGTTTACATCCGCATAATGTTCTTCATCTGATTCTGGGGTGTAGTTCAAAGTTTCCTCCTCACTATGAAATATTCACTTCGTATAAGATGTATCCATTCCAGTGATAAACAAATGATCCATAACCACAAAATGTGTTTGGAAAGTTCTATTTCGGCATCTCCTACAGGGACACCTTATGCGATCTACACCAGGTAAATAAGCATTTTCCATATCCAAGAACTATTTAATTCCAGCAGTGTATTCACTCAACTGTAATCTATCTTTGATATGCATCCAGACCTTATCCATCTAGCATAGAAGACAAAGTTATATAATTGAAGTACAATTATCAGGCACTACACAACGAATGTAGACCATTGTTGGTAAGTGATGTGTAGTGCAGCTACACATAGAATAGGTACACATAGTGGACATGGGTTGCAATTACACAAAAATTAAGGAATGTTTTATACTTCTGTGAATCGGCTTGTGGTGATGACATCTAGGAATGACATGTTATGTGAATGGCTTGAAGAAATCAAAACATTACAATAAGCATGGTATGTCAATAGCTTGGAATAAGTAAAACATATGCAATGGACATAAAGCATCTATATATAAACAAACTTATATAATTTAAGAGTAAGTTAGAAGTTGGTAGCCAAATTTTGCCTATTATGAAGTTGTTGGGAACTAACAAGTGTTATAAATTATTGGATTACTTCAGATGTCATATAAAGATACACAATTAACGGTCTAAAATTACAAGTGGGCCCCTTGGTCATAAACTATGCTAATACCAATTTTTTGCCACATCAAGTAATTTAAATCATTATGGCTAAACATCACTCATCTCATCATACTTCCCTAACAGATCGTAAAAGCACATTAGTTCCAACTTGGATTATTCTATTTAGTCACAAACGTCAAGAAAAACCATAAAACATAACCCACAACACTTTCTCTTACTACAATGTCAAATGCACTAGGTCAATTGATCTTACTCCTTTGTGCTATGAACACATAAATCATCCAGGTATATCAAGATCATCTTTACAACCAAGTTGAAAAATCCATTCTTTGATAAAACAAACCCTCCATCAATGAGTTATGTGAAACCCCCTTGATAGTCGGAAATGATATAAATGAACATATAGATTGGAACCAAAATAACTAGATGATAACCTTACTCCTTCATTCACACTCTAATGCATCAGGTTTTATTTTTCTTAAACACAGCTCTAAATTCCAATAAAAAAATTTGATTTAAACATCTAAGATCGTAACATACTTAGTTTGGATCATTTATTATGGAACTAAAACTCACACGAACTAAAATTTTTAATGATGGACCTAATGCAGTTTGTCTAAAAAAGTAATCTATGACACCCACATAGTAACACAAAACTATATGTAACAAACAAATTAAATTAGCAAGTATAATTACTAGTCATCATGATCAGTTCCATTATAACATCAATATATATTGTAGTGCCTAGAAAAATAGTACTGACTCGATGAAGTTGTTTTGTTAAAAATTTAAAAGGAAAAATAAAACAGAGTAAGAAAGGTTGGGATTAGAGAAACACTTTCAATTACTACAAAATCATGATTTCATTTTTGTTTATAAGCAAGTTACTAGGATTACAGAAATTATAATATAAAGGAGGGATGCCATTTCAGTCTCTAACATTAGAGGCTGGTGTTGGAGGCCTTTATTCCCCACCAAAGGCCTTAGGCATTTGCCATGCCGCCTAATAGAAGAGCAAATCATAATTTAGATGAAATGCATGTAGAGGACCAAGTTGGTACAAGGCCAGATAGAGAGTGTTATATAGCTTACACAATTATAAGAGAGATTACATATCTATAGTATTAGTCATTCAATAATTTATTAAGTTTTCTAATGAGATTGAGCTAAAAATTATGGCTCACACTTTTTTTTTTTTTTCTGAAGTAAGACTAATCTATATTTCATTTATAAAATATATATTTACAAAATTTATCCTTCATCAAATTGCTAGAAATAGAGTCAAGAATTTTCACTATCCTCTATTTTTTAATATCTCTTCCAATTCTGTCTTATTTAACTTCCCCATTAGCTTTTCTCACGCTATAATTATTCTCTATTTTTGCATCCAACAAATAAGATGTTCTTATATATTTTTTTTGTAAATACCATAGTAGCCATCTTGTTTGGGTTTTGAATGAACCTTCGCCCTTTTTTAACTAATACTGTTGAATTAAAATGTGCCTATCCCTAAGATCCAGACCGCTTTTGCCTTTTTTATTGTCCCCATCTTCTGCAATAAACTTGTCAACTAGGTGATGAATCAACTATGCATTTTACTCAATCTGGCCACACAACAGACTAAATTCGAAAGTAGACATTTAGTGTAGTAGGACATAAAATAAAATAGAAAGTTGTAGATGTTTCTTCATCAAAGTCGAAGACTTCAGAAACATGCACTGAAACATGTAAATGTCAACAAATGCTATACACAAATCAAGACATTAACTCGCAATATGCAAATATATTAAGAGGGGGAGAGTGCGGGACGAAGGGAAACACTGATCGACTTATGGGCTCTAGCATTTTCTCAGGAACTTATCACCAAAAAAAAAAAAAAAAAATTTTGGAGGGAAGGAACATCTTTCACCTAGACTTTGAAGCTAAGGGGCACCGAAGGGGGGCTAAATTGGCCAGAATCTCACCGGTGACAACAAGCATTTGACGAAGAGAGCGAGGAAGGCACTGATGTCGAGCTAGGGATTTGAGATAGAGATGAGCTTAGGTTTGGGTGTGTTTAATGATTTAGGGTTGGGCGACAAGATGTTTGGGCTACAGATTAAAGTCCCATGGGCTAAAGCTCAAAATGACACATTTTAATGTGTTTCGTGGCCACTTAATTTTTGTGGCGAGTTAATAATATTTGCGGCGACATTAACTCGCCGCAAAAATTGTCTTTTTAACACAAACACATAGTGGTCGCACGAATTCCCCTAGCAACTGGTCAATCTTTTTGTTGCGGATGGTTTTGGTCACTACAACATCTATTTCACACAATGCTTAATTGTGGCAAAAGAATTGATGTCAAAAACTCCAAAATCTTGTAGTGGCAGTCAGCCATCAATCCTTTTGCGTCCACGTACCTAGGTAGGGGCTATGGGTTGCGTATGAAATCCAGCATGCACCCGACCCCGACCTGCATAGATGGATGGTCCCGTTCGATTGTTGGGCAAGTGGATTAATTGGTTTCTAAGCTGTTTGTCCACCCGTCCAATGAGCCCAAATCTCATTTTAAAGTCGTTTGAATAATTAGATAAGATGAGATGAATTGAGATGATTTATGAAAACTAGTAAGATTGTTGAGTTGAAATGAACTGAGATGAGATGAGATAGTTTATCACTTCTGTATCCATACATTAAGCCTTTTTGACTATTTGTGGACCCATAAGTACTTATTTTTTAGTCTTAGAAAAATTAATAAAATATTAGAAATCTAAAATATTTAAAAAGAAAAGTTATCTCTATTTATAAATTATTCTAAAATTAGTTCCAATCCCAAAATGAATTTAAGAAAGTTGCTAAATAATAATTCCAAAATATTGCAAAGTACTCTAAAACTATTAGAAATTATTCTAAAAATATTAAAATAAGTTTGAATAACTTAAGAATAACAAATCTAGATCAAAATAAAGATATAGGAAATAAAGAAACAACCCCAAGTTTCAACATCTTAGTCCCATCAACTCCAAGGTGTCAAATGAAACTTGAAAGAAAAAGCAAAAAAAAAACAAGGATGAAATTGAGAATATGATGTCTCAAGAAGAGAACTTAAATTAGGAAAAAATAATAACATAAGTATTGACCACAAATAATGAATTAACAATCTATTAGTGCATCATACTATCAATTTGAAACCCTAATCAAGTATAGGCCAGGTTGGTTTCCTTAACTAGTTTAGGGACTCAGATTGAGACCCTATTAGTTTAAGGTTTCAAAATGAAATTCGGAGTCAAGTACAGGATTTTCAATTTGAAGTTGTAAATAAGATTATGGTTTCAATCAGAACACCTAAAATAAGAAATCTTAATTTATATTTGAGTTTTAGATTAATACTCTAACACAACATCAAAATAAGCCTTAGTTCAGGGTAAAGCCAAAATAGGGTTTCAAATTTCATCCTTAAATTAGATTTTTGAAATCCTAACTTGATTCTATCACACAAGTACTCCAACTTCACAAAATTACAACACTAACTATATTTCATCCAAATCTCCAATTTACAACATAAAAGGGGTTCGAGATACTTATAGTTGAGAGTGGCGAGTGGAAGACAACACTTCAGTATCTCAACGACAATGTTTATAACATGATAGAGTGACATAGATGAAGTAGCACAGAGATATATATAGTTATAAATACAGTAAGAAAGAATAGGGAGAGAAGAGAAATATTGTGGAGAGGAAAGGGTCATACAGTGGCAAAACGATGCCGTTTAGGTTGTTTTTTTAATACCCTAAAAGACACCATTATATATATATATTTAAAAATATAATATAATAAATTTCTTTTACATACAATAAATATGCAAGTGGGCGAATTTATCCTAGGCAAGTGGGGATCCACACCCGGCCCATGCCTGCATAAGTTTTTTTACTAAAAGAACTGCCCTACTGTTTGATGGTGGCCTGGGCTCAGATAGGCCCGCCCAGCACCCTTAATGGTGGGTGTGAGAGATCTTTTCTAATAGCATTCTATAAAGAGATGCTATAAAGAGAAATACGTAAGGAGGAATCTCCTACTCTATTTATAAGGTTTGGGACAGCCAACGCTAGTATTGTTTTGGTTTCCTTTCTAAGACAACTTTTTCTAACGATTATTTCTCGAATTCAGATCCTCTTTGTGATAACTTGTGAAACTGGTCAGCACTTGTTTCAAAAGTTTAAGTAGTTTAAGAGACGAGGTAGTTTGAATTATTTGTATGATATTTTTTACAGCAGTGATGCGGAAACCTGGTACATTAACTAGCATAAAACAATATTTTATTAAGTTTTGGAAGAATTTGCGCTTGCTGGGGGAAAATAGAGGCCGAATCCGCATCTAGCGAAACTGAAGCTAGGCACACCTTTAGTCATGTATAACCCAATTAGAGCCGAACCCAGCATATATATACAGTAAAGCCAAGTGGGAATGATCTGAGTTGGCCCAATTTTCTTCTGCATTTACATGATCCGACTTATGATCTGCAACTCCATTTGCACAAAATTACTTCTCGGACGATGTACTTAAAATCCGACATGATTGTCTGATATTTAACCGAACTGTTTAAATAAATGAGAGAACTGTTTAGACCCCATTTCACAATTTTAGATTTTGTAGAAATGTACTGTCATATCTAGTACTGATCACGTTAATTTATATATATATATATATATATATCTCCTTACTAAACTTCGAAATTCTCATATAACAAAAAGACATGTTGGTGCTAGAGCAAGTCTACAAAGAACACTTATATTTGAAACTAATTGAGAATCTAATATGTCTTAAGTGAAATGAAGACGATCTTATTTTTAAGATAAGGTTTATTAGTTGGTTTTTGTTAGCAAAAGAAATTAGAGCTAGAGATTTTGTACGTGACAACCCATTAACATTCCATAGATAATCAGAATCTAAGAGATCGAGGGATGACATAAATATATGACTCATGAGTACTGGAAGGCTGACATAACAATAATATATATATATATATTTATATATATATATATATATTATATATATTTGATGGGGGGCGGTGAGCATGAGCTAATTTGGTGGATATCATGGTAATGGCTGTGGTTGATCCTTTCCAGGGTGGAGTAATAGGCGAGTACTGAGTCCTTTGGGATTGGCTTTCGGCCTTTTCATCGACCATTCGGAAGTGATAATAGTGGAGAACATGCATTTGCTGTTTCGAACTTTCGAGTCAATTGGGGTGGCTTTCCAGGCTGGATTTGGCAATTAATTAGATGTTGGACGCATCCCAAGGATCGACTATTGGCATGGTCCGCGGCCAAACCAAGCAAGATTTATTTTTGGAGATCTAGATCTGCTATATATATATAAAGTAAAATCACAAATTAACATGATTTTATAAAAAATTTTAGATTTATTTTATAATAAAATTAATTTTATAATACATATCATATCAAATCACATTAATTATTAATTTATTTTTATATAATTTATTTATGACTAAAAACGTAATTCTCATATTTTTGTATTTTTAGAATTTTTAAAATATATATTTTCTGAGTCAGGTACAAGCATTTGAAATATATTTCAAGACCCAAAGGTCAGGTCTTGAAATATATGTTTTCTGAGACAGATCAAGAGCTACCCTCCTTGGCATGCAATACTGTGATCTATGGAAAGACATTTTCAACTACATCATGAATTTATAAAATTGGAACTTCACCACATTTATATATAGAGAAGCAATTGCCTTGCTGATGTCATGCTAATAATTAATAAACTATGGCAAAACAGGGAGTGAAGCTTCTTATCCAGCTACTACTCATTAACTTAATTCCAAAAAGCTTGTTTCGCAATATTAACACTCTGTAATTAGTATAGTATTTTAAAGTTTATTGTAATTACCACAATAGTTTGGTTCTTTTAACCCTCAAATTCTATACTTGTAAAGGTAAAAGGTGAGACGGTTAATAAATAAAATTGGGATATCGTCTCATTTGAAAAAAAAAAAATGTATTCCATTAATTTGGCTAGACGAAATTTCTAAAGGAGTAGATTGATTCAAAATTACTCGTAGTACAATCAATTATTAATTAAAAAAAAAAAAAGAATCTCAATCAGGGAATAGGATAAAGTGTTACCAACCAAGATTTTATTAATTAGAATTCCATGCATTTTATGGTTACAATCCATTTAGATGCAGTGATTTGAAGTTTCAACACCCTTACTCCCTATTTTTACCTTAGATCGGAAGTACAAGGTATATTTCTCCTTTTTTAAAATATTATAACATTTAAAAGATGTGTACGTGAAATAGGCTGCCTAAGATCCATTAATTAATCTTTCTGCAATTGGTTCTAATCTCTCCATTGGATCCCGTAAGTGGGCTGAGGTTTCCCATTTTTGTCATGGCCTTCCCAAAATCAGTGAAGAACTTCGCCGAATTAAGGCTATAGCTGTTAACTATTGAATCTGTAGAGCCATTACCAAAGAGCTGTTGGTCCGAGTGCAAGACACCCTTTTTGGCCACTAAATCCTTGAAGTATGTGTTGTCAAAAGTGCCAGCACTTTGATCAAGAGGAGATAAGTTATCATCTCCACCTGAGCTTGGACAGTTTTGTTTTAACGATGAGGCAAACGCAGAATCTATACTTTCAGTGTTGTCATAGAGACGAGTCCGGAATGTAAGGCACCTTGCTTGACCTATGGTGTGACCACCTACAAAGACAACAAAATTAGACATTACAACGTTGGAGATCCGCAAAACAATGTACTAGAGGAGGTGTTGGTATATATTTGTAACAATATTATAACTTATAGTACTAAAGGTTTAAGCTGATAAAAAGAGATAGATTTTATTATCTATTTTATATTTTACTCACATGTATTGGATCAGATTCTCACTCAATAAGTGATCCAATACATGGAATAAATTAAATAAGATAGAGTCTAGAATTAGGATTTAAATTTAAGACTCGTGCTTTGATAGCATGTAAAATTATTATTTATCTCAAAAATTTAAGTTGATAAAAAGAAGTAATTTAATTTTATTATATATTTTATATCTTAACAATATTACGTTAATTTAGGTACGTACCGGAGAGAATCACCATTTCTTGAGCCGTAAAACCCTTGTTTGAGAATGCTGATATAAGACCTCCAAGATCTAAGAATGGGGAAGGGAGATTACTTTCGGCGGCATCGGAACTTGCTGTTGTTGCATCTCTTCTGCCTAATGGCACATTCCATCTAGTGCCACCCAACTGAAGAAAGCATGAATGTTAAACTGAAAGGTTAGAGTCAGAGGGTGATGGGAAAACGGGAGAAATCTTGGATGGTGTTTGATGTTAACTTGTTTAATTAATTATCACCGACATCTTAATATTTTTGTACCTTAAATGACAAGGTGGTACGCACTACGGTAGGTTTTTCCGATTTTAAAAATGTGGATACATTATTATATATATAATATTGTAGGAGTAATTAAAGATTGAAGTTTCGATGGCTTACAGCAACAACAGAATCCCGAGCTGCAACAGCTAAGATATCTGCACATGAAACAACTCCAGGGCATTGCTTTTCAAGTTGGGTTTTAATGCTATCAATAACCTCATATCCTCTTAATGAACCTGCATTGGGGCCTGCCGTCTTCTCTCCTTTGAAACTGCTGGTATCATCCAACAATACTGATGCATCACAACCCTGAAAATTAAACCATGAAAAATATAACTAATGATTTGTGTTTCCTGATATGAATTAATATCTTATCTTCATCATCATGTGTCTAATATGAATTTATACATAAAAGCAAATTTATTTCACATCTTCATTTTAATTTTTTATCATTCTTAATCAGATTCATCTTATTTTGAGTGACTAGTGTCATTACAATGGTTATAGTATATTTTGAGGATAAGCAAGCCCTCGCACAGTTTCTAAAAGAAAATTTTTATTCATCATTTCATGTACATCATATACTACATTTTTTTTTTCACTTACTAAATGTATGGTACATGAATGATGAACATAAGAAATCAATAAATTTAATAAGAATAAAACCAAACAAAAAACTTTAAAAAAAAAAAAATTAGTGTGGTATGTGACATGATGAATAGCAAAACTCTTTCTAAAAATTAAAAAAGAAAAAAAGAAACACTTAGAACCCATTAATTTTTTCATGGTGAACCCAATTTTTAAAAAAGACTGCACATAACTAATTACATACTCTTATAAGATTATCCGTAACAAAATTGATCTACATCTATAAATATGAATGAGTGTAAAATTTAAATGAAAATTAACATTTTTCTTCGTATAATCTCATAGCAAGCGGGTACGAGAATGATTGTCCACCGACACGTGTATGCAAACACAGATTAATTAAAATTGCATTTTAGTAGTGAGGTGATATCAGGTACTATGTAAATAGTAGTAAAAAAAAATAACAAAAAAATAATGAAATAATAATAAAAAATAGTAAATAATAAAAATAAAATAATAAATAATGATGGAATATTCTCATAATAATAAAAACTAGTGTCAAGAAGCAACAAGTTTTGAAGATTGTGTATTTTTGGCAATGGTTGTGCCCCGGTTGATTAAAAAGAAGAAAGGTAAAGAGCTTTGGAAGTTTAGATGACTTGCATTAACAAAACAATCATGGAAATGGAGGCGAAGCAACGAGGCTCCCATTCGACGCTCTGAAGATACTGCACTGCTTATTGCCCCTTGAATTATAGAGAGAGCTGAAGGACATGAACTCGAATAGAAGTTGGTTGATAGCTGAGCAGAAGCTATTCCCAACAGAAGCAAGAAAATAGTTAAGTTTAAGGAAGAGGAAAAGGAAGCCATATTGATATATATCTATAGAAATGTGTCTAAAAATTTAAAGACAAACGCCAATATTGCAAGAAACCTTGAGTTTCAGTGTTTGAATTTCTGCAGAAGGACTTGCTCTTTATAGGCAGAAGCTAGGACCAACTTGTTCTTAAAAAATAATAAAACTAAAGAATAATTTACTAAATCAATTAATGATCATGTGGACTTTGTACAGAAGTCAGAAGACATCCTAGTCGATCTTTGTTGTATTTTACGAACATGGTTTTTAGTAAACGTTAAACGAAAACGCGTGAAAGAAACGGGAAAAAAGTTTGAAGTTTTCTAAAATATATAGAGCAGATCATGGATTTATTAATTAGTTTGTTGAGAAATTTTACAGGACAAACTTATTTTGATTTTTATAAAAAGTTATTTCATTCTTTTTATTAAATTTTTATTATGGTGTCAAATTAACTAATGATTAACGATAGATTTTTGTAACTTATCCATGATGATAATATTTAAAATATTGGCCTGCTCACATATGAGCTGTGACGTATTGCGAAGTCCTAAACGTCTTAGAAATAAATTTATCCTGATTCTTATAATAAAGAGTTACCCTTCTCTTTTATTAGATCTTTTAAAAAGAAAAATGAGTGTGTTTTTATAATTAACTGCATGATCATCATCCACGGTACTGTACGACAGCTGCCTAATTACACTGTAATGGCAGAGTTATCTTCCTTTAATTAATTTATGGCTAGTTTATTTTTAAAAATGAGATGAGATGAGATCAAAAAATATATATATATATTATTATAAGATATTTTTTAAATATTAATTTTGTATGGAAATTTTAAAAAGTAGTATGAGAATTTGAAGAAATTAATTTTTTTATTATATTTTGTATAAAAATTTAAAAAAATGTAATGATAAATTTAAAATGTGTTTTGAATTTTTTGATTTTATCCCCAAAAGCAAGGCCTTAATTTATCGGATAAAATTGAAATGAAAAAACAAAAAGAAACGAAAGAGACAACGATTGACAATAGTTATTTTTTCTCTGTGCAATAATTGCTTTTTCAATTTTCTATATTGCTTGTATAATTTTCATCTCAATGCATAGACTTTTAGAGTGCAACTTTGATAAGTATTCATTCAAACACTTCTTTTGATCCCTCCTCCTCAAGCTTAAGAAGTGTTATAATCATTAAGAGATTTTGTAAATATAAATTTATAAACTAATCTGACCTAGCTTCATGTATCACAGACATCAAGCTTTTTGTGATTTTTTAATTTTATTTTTTAATGTGAAATCCATTTATTAGGACTTAATTATTTCTCCATAAGGATTGCCGTCAAATTTACTTCTTTTCATTAAATGAAGTATTCTATTTTGGGTTTGTTGAGTCTGGTTTTGTTAATGTGTTGGTCCGATTTGATAACTCAACTCAACAAGAATGTGTTATATCTTTTGGCGATTTCTTAATGAGACTTGGGGCCAATATTTTTGACATTGTTTGCAGTTAGAATAACTGCTAAGCAGAATATTCACTCGACGTTTGTGCGACAAGTAGCTCAAGCGATACTTAAGCAAAAGGTTCATTCATATCTCGTTTGATTGGCAGCTCGGGGAGTATCGGATAAAGATATCACTCGAGACGCGCTTGATGCTCCGCTTGATCAAATAATGCAAAAATCTAAAAATTAAGATTTCTATTGTATGATATTATAAATATGTACTTAATGAACAATTTAGTATACCTTGATCAATGTTTTGAACAATGAGATTTTGCATCCAAAATGCATTTTATAATTTTGTGTTATATAATTGATTTATTTGTGTTTACTTTCACTTATTTGTTCGTTATTCTGTTTCTCACAATATATTAGACAAACAATATTGATTTAAGAGAATATCATATAGAAGTCTTGACTGCAAATCTTAACAAATATTAAGATATATACTAAATTACGAAATTTATATCTTTTCGTTGCTCAAACTTAGAAGCTAAGTAATCTCTCTACTTAACTAGTAGATCTACCACTTAGATTAATAATAGTTGAATTGGTAAGAGAGAGTAATCTCTCTATTTTACTAATAGATCTACCACTTGGATTAAAAAGAGTTGAATTGGTGAGAGAGAGAGAGAACACAAGCTGGAACAAGTAGGAGCAGTGGGATATTTCAACGCTTTGATCAATTATCCATTTTTGATGGCATTAACTTCACCTACCGACAACAAACAAAACAGTCGTCAACGAACTGAAAATGCTCCATTTTTGAACGCCTCAACTTTCCTATTAAAACAGAACAGTAGTCGTACGTAAATAAAGTACCGGGATTTCTGAGATGTCTTCCACGTAATGATCTGGCTTCCACTGTAACCCCACCATTTACAACTAGTGCAGTTTGGAATCTACCTCAATTGTTATTTAATAATTTACCAACTCACCACTCGCGCATGCGCAAAATAGACTAGTCGATATATATATATAGTGTACATTATTCATATTATTTAAATAATAAAATTTGATTTGTTAGATCATTTAAGTTTTAATTTTTTTAAATCAAATTATATCATCATGTAATACGTACTTTATTAGATGTCTGATCTACACCAGCTTAAAACTGATCAAAAAATAAATTTAATTATTAATTGAATGTATATAGCCGGCCATGAATGATGAAACGTACCACACATGCCAAAAATATTAATTAATCAAATCTAAAGTCAGGTCGGTGCACTATGCTGTGAATATTACGTTCTGTCCCATTCATCATAAGCGGGAAATGAGTTTCACGTTTGCAACTCGACCTGAGTGGGAGCTTATTGTAAATGGAAGAGCAAATATACATAGAGTACTCAAATTGATTATATATATATATCGTGCAAACGCCTTTTTAATTTGTTTAATTACGAGCGCAAATTGATAAATGGATGACGATTTCTGGGGATTGTTTTATCCAGCACTTTCTACAACTAATTTTAGCTACAAGTATGATGATTTCAGATATTTCGTCATTTGGGATCTAATCGGTAGCTTTGAAAAACCTCTGTGAATTCAATTTGACCTTACATGTATGGTTTTGGCTGTAGCGTACAAATTGTTAGAGATAATATCAAATTCAGAATTTGTTTTTATTTTTGTAATTATTAAATTAAGATTTAATTTCTTAATTAGGGCTGAAAATTGGTGTTTTGGAGTTGTGATCTTTTCATTTCAAGTAATGAACGGTCAATTCAAACCCAACCTGTTGAACTAAACTTGTTAAATTTTCATATTCTAATTCGACCTATTTAAATAATGTAATAATTTATTAAAAATAAGTTAACACATCATAACTCATTTAAACTCGTTTAATGTAAATAGATTAAACTAATATACATAACTTATTTGACGGCCGATTGACATAATTTTATATAAAAGTTAAACTTTACTTTTATTATTAGCCACAATATCTTAAAAAAATAATACTACCTACCAATACAAAATATCAATATTTTTCAACTCTTAATATATAATAAAACTAGTATCACAAATCCTACAATAACAAATATGAACATAGGTCTAGAATTATAATCTTAACAATAAAAATATAATTATTATGAGAAATACAAATATATCAACTCAACAATTAAACATTATGATTTTGACATGAAATATAAATGGGATCAAAATGGGTTGATTTTTGGTTAAGCTGGTTGATCGTTTATAAATTATATATTTCTTAACATGTAAATCCCGTTTTGATCCGAACATGTTAACATCAAACTCAAACTTGTTAATTTCGTATCACGTTAGATTAGCGTATCGTGTCACATTTTGCCACCTCTATTCTTAATAAAATATAAATCTATATTTAGTATTTAACCACAACTAATAACTAAAGAAAAATGATATTTACAGTCATAGAGTTCGTAAGTGTCGCGCATGAATTCTTTTAATAAAAGTGAATAAATATGAAATTCATATAAAAAAAAATTAATCAAAATGTTTACTGATAAACTCTACTTTATTTCAGAATGAGTTGCTACGTTTGCACAACCCATATATAACTGTTCCTATTATTACTCACAATAAAAAACATAAAACACCAAAGTCTTCCTCAATCGCTCATTCTCCTCCTTCTATCTTTCCTATTTAAAATTTTATTTTATTTTGTATTTTAAACCACGTGTTTTGGCATTACCGGTTATCCTTGGGATCAAATTGATTATTGGGGAATATAAATTGTAACTAGTGGGACTAAAAGGCATGCATTCGGCCTATAGTTGGTTATATTGTTTTTGGTTTTAAAGATATTGTTAATTTATTGGATGTTGAAAAATGAGAGAAAAATTGAATAAAAATATTATATAATTAAAAAGGTGTTTGAATATAATTTTGGTTTTAAAATTTGAAAAAATTGTATTATTTTTATCATGTTTTATTTAAAAGTTTGAAGAGGTTGTAATAATTAATAATGACTAAATAGAAAAGTTAAAATTTTAAAATGAAAAGATATTTTGTATATAAATAATGTTCGAAAATAAATTTATGAGAAATTTTAAAATCATGAGATGAAATGTTTTTAACTTTATCTCACTTTTCAAACATAACCTTTAATTTGTCTCGTGTTGAAGAAGTAAGATAACAACAATCATCATCCAGCCTCTTCAAAGGATTTTATTGACAACAAACTTTAAGGCTATGCTTGAATTTAAAGATTATATAAGATAAGTTGAGATGAGTTTTAAAAATTATATAAAATTTTATTTTATAATATTATTATTGTTTTGAATTTTTAAAAAAATTGAATTAGAATTTAAAAATTTTAAATTATCTATTATATTTTTTTAAATATTAAAAAAAATATAATAATAAATTTAAGATAAAATAAGATTAATTAAAATAAATTTTAAATACAAACATGACATTATATATATATATAAGTCTCGAATTTGTATATATATATATATAATTATTCTTTCTTGAATTCGGGGGCCGGGGTGAGGGCAGTTTTTCAAAAGTGGGTCCTTAGCCACCTCGACTAGTCCCACATTATAATGATTCCTGATCCCTTTAAGCTAGCCCGTGTAACTAGATAGCTCTTTATTCTTGGGTCGGTCCTTAAAAAACAAAGACAAAAGGGGGAACAAAACAAGAATTAAGGACAAGTTGTAACTACACTCCAAAGGCGGCCGACGTAAATACGTGAATTAAAGAGCACAAACGTCAATTTAGTTCGTTCTCTTATTTTGTTTTTTAATAATTTAAATCCTTTATTTTCTTAAAGGATTTCAACGTCTGCCTAATTTGCATTCTACATGCATCAAGAATTATATATTGGAAACTGATCTCTACATGGATTTACAAAAGAGACTATTTTTGTATAACTCAAAAGTTCGATCAGGATTTAATAAATAATGTTAGATACAGTTTTAAAATATGGAGATTTTGTGAACTTTAAAAAAAATAGAATTTATTATTAGAAAAATGTATTTTTCTATAAATGCTAGATTTATCTATTTAAAAAAAAAAGAACTGTACAAAACTTATACATCCTAAAAACTTCAATATCATTTATCTAGTTTAACTGTTATAAATCATGAATATAGAAAATCTCTAATTTCCTGCATGTTTCCATATGTGGAGCGTTTGCCCAAACAGGGCCGAGTAGATGATACCAATGAGGGGCACTTAACATAAAAGAGTAAGAGACATCCCATCTCAAAAGATGTGACTGGTTCCATTTGGACCCACCATGCATATATCGTCAAGCTCATGGTGGGCTAATCCTAACAAACTCCATACTTCAATTCCAAAATGGTGTAGCACGTGATTGGGTGGCACCAAAGTTTGATCAACTTAGAGTCAAAATCTTTGAGTTAATGATTCAAAGTTATCAGAATTCGAAGCCATCTGGAAAAAAGACATGTTCAATCAATCCATTACATGTGTTGGAGGAAGCAAGATGCAATACTTAGGGCATGTTTGAGAAGTGATCTAATGAGAGGATAATTCTTTGAATAAGAGTGAATTAGTTTATAAATAATAAAAAAATTATATGAGTTAGTATTTTTTTATTGAAATTTGAAAAATAAAAAATAAAATGTTGACTAAAATATTATAAAATTAAAATATTATTAGAATATAAAATTTTAATATACTATTTATTTTGAAATTTAAAAAAATAATATTATTTTTGTATTTTTAGAAATTTGTGATTAGATAAAAATTTTAAAAATTTTTAATTAAAAAGTGTTTGTATGAAAAATTTTAAAATGAGATAAGATAGTCACACTTTCGAAACAAACCTTTAGTAAATAGATTGATATACCGCTAGTGCATTTGATTTTTTTAAAATAATGTTTCAAAAAATGAACGGTAGCGCATTTGTGTGTCCTTTTTACGTTAAGAAAATAAAAATAAAATGCAATAATGGTACACTTGAGGGAGTTGAGTAGCAGCAGCACCCATATTTATTAGGATTAGAATTTGTAAAATACCAAATCATTCAGAAAAACCATATATCTTATTCCAAGATAAACAAAAGTGATTTTAGGCTATGATATATCAATCTATTTTCTCCTGAATTGAGTTTTCTAATTGAATTATTGTTAAACCAGCCATTACTTTGCCAAATCAGCATATAATTTACATTTTGTGAAAATGCTGCTGTAGGTATAATACTTGTAATCAGATTTTATTGGGGAAAAGTGAGAAAGTGACGAAGGAGCCCAAGTTCATGAAGTTTAAGTTGACCATGAATGGATTCTTAACGTATTAGGTAGGCCATCTCGATGCCAAGCCCAACACCAGGCCCGATATTATTTGACATCATTGGTTTCAGTATCATTCATAACAAAACCATGAACTTAATTAATTATAACTTAAAATATAACACATAATAACTGTGATAGAGATAAAAAATTTAAGATGAAAATATCATATCTTTTTATGTTACATAAAGCAATAAAAGCCAAAAGCTAGGAATTTTTTTTTTTTTAGTTTTTCCTTACCTATTGGAAAAAATGCTAACATTGTTATTCATTTATGTAAATTAGATACAAACTAATATGAGCAAACACCTTCTTTTATTTTATCTTTTTATGTTTTTAAGTGGCAAATCAAGTTCTCCGCTCATTTCTCCACTGTCTTATAAGAGTAATGTCAAAGATAAATCTTAAATGTACAAATCTCGCCTAAATTTTTGTAAAAAAATATACTACAAAAAAGTGAAAAATCCACTTTAAAAAAAAGAAGTTATAAGACAACTTACCATTTAAGATATGCATATATCATATTCATCTTTAATAATGATCCCAAATTCCAATAATAGCAAACAATCGGAATACACTATTAAACAATGCGGCCCCTGGAGTACCAGGTTGGGCCAAAAAAATAACTGATTACCTTGTGGCAGAAAAATTGCCTAAAGAAATAGGATGCAGCCAGAAAAGCTAGGAGAAAGGCAACACTGTTCACAAAAATCGAAGGCACCTTATACAGAAGAGGCTTGACCAACCCATTGTTGAGGTGCATATTACTTGAGAAAGAACAATATATCCTCGCAAAAATATACAAGGGTATCTGCGAAAATCACTCGGGCGATAGAGTTTTGGTAGGGAAGGCTCTAAAGATGGAATACTACTGACCAAATGCCCTTAAAGATGCCAGATAGTTCATAAAAAGATGTTTTTAGTGTCAAATCTACGCCCTAGTCCCACGCTGCCCTCCAGAAGAGTTAGTCTCCAATACAACACCATGGCCCTATGGGCAGTGGAGCATTGACCTTGCTGGAACCTTTTTGCCTAGGAAGGGAGGCGTAAAACACTTAGTTGTAGTAGTAAACTACTTTACTAAGTTGGCAGAAGCAAAAGCCTTAGCAACAATAACCACCAAGGCCATTACTAGGTTTTTATGAAAAAATGTGTGTAGATTCATGATCCCCAACACCACAATATTTGACAATAGCCGACAATTCGACTCAGATCACTACAAAGAGTGGTGCCAGGAGCTCAGGATCAAGGTAAAATATTCTTCTCCAAGGAACCCCCAAGCTAATGGGCAAGTTGAGTCAACAAATAAGTTTGTAATCAGCATTCTAAGAAAGAAGTTAGGCAGCCAGAAGGGCAAGTGGGAAGAGGAACTCCTCGGAGTACTGTGGGTATATAGGATCTTGGTAAAAACTCTAACTAGGACAACGTATTTCGCTTTAGCTTTCAGGAAAACTCCCTTCAAGCGCCTATCCATCTCTACAATTGGCCTCAAAAGGGGGAGGGATAGAGTTGGGGTCCTGCATCTTCTACTTCATTCATGCCTTTCATAAAAAAGTCTCCCTCTAATAACAAGCACTCGGCAGTAGAGGCATTCGTTGGCGCTTGCCTCCCCTCAATAGAATCCCCATGGAACTGGCTAGAGTCGTCAGCTACCTCTAAACGGGCGTCTTCATTCCTCTCACGGAGAGCAACATTGGTATCACTTCTGTGGGAAGTTATGCCCACTTCACCTCTAAGAGAAAGGATTCATGCCACGGACAAAAGGTGCAACATCTTTAAGCTCCAAGAGAGGAGTAGTGTTGACAACATCTTCATGAATAGGGCTCCCTACATCGTCGCCTGAAGGCAACTTAAGGTCATAAACTGTGGACAAATCAACGACAACTTGCTTTATAACGTGCCCAAGTCACCAAGACTTTGAAAACCAATGGTGTCCCTGTTTTTCCTCTGTACCTTCTCCACTGAAGAGTTATGTTGTGCCACCTTCTCCATTACAGAGGTGGGTTAGGCAGCCTGCTCCGTAGTAGAGGTGGGTTGTGCATCGCTACCCTCAGCTCTTTATTATTTCAATGTTCCCACTCCAAGGGCGCTTTTGTTGAGGCCTCCTATTCGGGGGAGGGGGGTCATTTTCAAAGAAGGGACAACCCTGAGAACGTGTTCTTGAACATGACCACGTCTTGGCATGGTTACAAATCTATCTATACTATCGGAAGAAAAAAAAAAGGCTTTTGAATGCAAACCAGCAGGGTTGTTCTCTCTCACCCACTCACAAACCAACTCAACATGGGAGTGTTGACTCTTATTCAAAGACAATGATATGGTCTTATCATTGGGAATTTTGCCTCAATTAGCTCTAGCTGGATAATCTTTTATGTTGGACCGAAAAATTTCCAACCATCACCAAAAATGGAGAAGAAATTTTTATTCCATTATTTATCGTTAAAATAATGCCCTTCAAAGACAGTCAGGCGCTATCCTATTTTCATAAAGTTGCAGATGTTACTAGGCAATGCCGTTAGGCCAATGAAGGTGAGAAATCCCTTCACCATCAAGTCAGAATATTCCTCATTGAAGGCTTTCCAGGGGTTCTAGCCCTCAACGAAAAATAACATAGGCGCAGAAAAGCTCGCACCGCCCTTTGCTATGAATCTAAGCTGGAGCGATTTGAAGAAAGTCTAGGACATCGCAGAAAGGGCGAATGAAAGGGAGACAAAAGTTGTGGGAAAGGGAGCAGACAGTAAGGGTAACCATCCCGGCATAACCCTCGTGATCGATACAACCCTCTTCGGGGATAGTCATGTCCACACTTTTTGGGATGTCGTACTGCTTCTGAATGTCTACTAGGCCCGCGACATCGAGAATTGAATGCCAAGAAAATCCTTCAAAGGAAGGAAGGGAGCCACTGGGTGGAAGAAGATTCGCCCTCTGATTTGGGGGAGATCCCAAAAGAACCACAGCTAGCCATTTCAATCAGTAAACGAAAGAGAAAGAGAAAGGTTAGAGAAAGATAAGAGAGAACAGAAGAGAACACACGATGTAAGGAAACTTAGTAAGAAGATGGGAATGCAAGGAATGTGAAAAAGATGAATGAGTTATCTCTCGCCCATTAAAAGAGGCAATCAAAGGACGTAATCATTAATCTATCTCGGGAATATGAACGGACGCCTACGTTGGCGTTTATAAAGGCTATCTCAAATCTCAAAAGAAAATCATTGCGCAAGAACAATTATGGTTGATAGAAGTGATAAAAGTGAACCTAGAAGATGTAACATCACAAGCATGATCCCAAGCCTAGTGGGATAAGGTGATCCTAGGCCTTGCGGAGTAACGTGATCCAAGACTCAACGGCTTAAGATGACTCTAAAGCTCAGTAGGGCAAGGTGGTGAGAAATGCCCATGGCCCAAAAATGATGCATCGTAAAAAAAAAAAGCTGTAATAAAACAAAATAAAAAGTACACACATCCTTCTATCAGCCCAGCGCTCAACAAAAAGAATTTATTATTTAATTTTCCATGTGACAACAAAAAAAAAAAAAAAAAATTAGTGTTGTAATTGGAATGGATATTTGTGTACTCCAATTGGCCTAACACATACTTGAGGACTTGGCCCAAAGAGGCCTGGCACTTGGAGCCTATATGCCTAAGGCTGCAAGTCAATAAAGATAATCTTTAAAAGGGGAGAGATAGACGCAAGCAATTGTCCTTAAGAAAATCATTGCATAAGAACAATTATGGTTGATAGAAGTGATAAAAGTGAACCTAGAAGATGTAACATCACAAGCATGATCCCAAGCCTAGTGGGATAAGGTGATCCTAGGCCTTGCGGGGTAACGTGATCCAAGATTCAACGGCTTAAGATGACTATAAAGCTCAGGAGGGCAAGGTGGTGAGAAACGCCCATGGCCCAAAAATGATGCATCGTAAAAAAAAAAAAAAAAAAGCTGCAATAAAACAAAATAAAAAGTACACACATCCTTCTATCAGCCCAGCGCTCAACAAAAAGAATTTATTATTTAATTTTCCATGTGACAAAAAAAAAAAAAATAGTGTTGTAATTGGAATAGATATTTATGTACTCCAATTGGCCTAACACATACTTGAGGACTTGGCCCAAAGAGGCCTGGTACTTTGAGCCTACATGCCTAAGGTTGCAAGTCAATAAAATTAATCTTTAAAAGGGGAGAGATAGACACATGCAATTGTCCTTAACCGCCAATTCAAATACAAATAAACTCTTAATGAGTAGGAGCTATCCCAAGAGAGAAAATTCCTAAAGGATAGGTGTGGCGCCCCAAATTCCCTTTAAAATAAATACGGGAATCGAGACATCGGGATGCTGACAATAGAAATTATCTAATCCCAAAAAATATAGGGATCATAAAAATACAAATTTAAAATAGTAACTAGAAGTAGCTATCGTCGGCTTATGATCTCCTATAAATTACCCTCTAGAAATAAGGGTAGGAGGATCTCATTTGAATATACATTTTTTCACAAATATTTACTGGCTTAAACATTGGAATATACATTTATCTCAATTCTTGCAAATCAATAATGCAATCGAAATTTGTGGTGTAAAACATGTATTTTTTATTTACAATTTTAATATGTAATTACTTTTGCACTTCAATTATATGACAAAACTCAATAAATATTTTATATTAAAAAACTACATAATCAATCCCACCGATTTATTCGCAAAAAAATTAGGCAAATAATTAACTTTTTGTTACTTGTTAGCGACAGATCGAGATGGAAGAAACGTACTCCAAGTTTATATTATCAGGAGCTAGGCTTGTAGGGCTTCTCTTTGTGGGCCCAAACCACGACAATTTGTGCCGTATTGACCCGAATGTAGTGCAAGAAAGTCATGATGCAACAACAATTCCCCAAAATTGCGCAGAACCATTTGTTGTTGTCTTGATGATGACAACAGTGCATCCATCGACGATCCTTTGCCGCAGAAGGAGTTGTTAACTCCCACACGAAACTTCTGCCTGCACCACCACATCTCCACTCTTTGCTCCATTCCACACAAAAATACACTGTCCCGAGACCCGAGTAAGATGATCATATTTTTTTTCTTTAGTGATCTTTTATACATTTGAGGTTAATTTGAACATTTTTGTGAGAGATTTTATGAATTTTGTGAGATTTATTTTTAATATGATCTGTTTATTATAAAGAATAAAAAATAAAGATATTTTGCTTTTTACGATTGAGATTGTTTTGATGTAGAGATAACAATTATTAATATAAAGTTTTCAAAAGTAAAAATGCTTTAGCTATAAAAGATGCATAAATGTAAAATATTATATATTTAATTAAATTATAAAATTATTTTTATTATAAAATAGATTTAATATATCAAATAAATCATATTAGTATGAAAAATGTTTCTCCTCCCGCAAATGGGTCCTGACTATGGATCTCAATTCTATTTTTTTATTTAATAATAAAAAAAATGTAAAATGACTTTATAGAGAGACAGTGTTGGGATCCACTCTCGTAATCCTAGCCTGTCTTATTAGAGCATTGATATTGAATTAATTAAAAAGAAATTTTAAAAATTATAATTTTATATATATATCAAAAAAATTTAATCATATTTGATTAATAGTGTAAAAAAAATACAAATAAAAAAATAAAAAAAATTCTTACTTTTTAAAAGTAAATATGAATAAAGTTTTTTTTTTTAAATTTAAAAAAATTTTAAATTTATTATTTATTTTTGAAAAGTAAGAGTACTTTTATTTTATTTTTATATTTTTTTCTTCTCATTATTGATTAAATATGATTAAAATTTTTTAATATATGTACAAAATTATATTTTTTAATTTTTTTTAATCAATTTAATATTAATGCTCTTAATATATAAATATTTTTTTATTAATTAATTGTTTTAAAGGTGTAACAATTTCTTAAAATAATTTTCAGGCCACAGGCCCACACTCATATGAACAGGTCAAAGGCAACATCCATTTCATTTACGTCCACCTCAAAATGACATACTTTGTCCCCGTTCAGTTGCTAGAGTCAAAACCTAATTCATTTTGACCAAGCTGCAGCCATCACGACCGTTAGGTTTATTTTTATAGTCAAATGAGATAAGATAAATGAAAATAAAAATTAAAGATTAAATAAAAAATATTATTAAAAAATATTTTTATTTTACAATAAAAAAGAATTAAATTAATTATTTTATTTTATACAAAATTTTAAAAAATAAAAAATAAGAATAATTATAAAAATAAAAGAATGCAACACTTTTTATGTCCAAAATCGTCTTATAGCAGGCACCATGCATGCGTCCAATTCGCACACTACTAAAATTAATGGGTGGCATTATGGACCGGTCTGGTTGTATTAAGTTAAAATACAGCCTTTCAATAATATGAAAACACGTCATCTTTTACCACCAAAAGCCAATGCAGCTAATCCACATCGAATCGAATTTTATTTTCCTTCCATCAAAACGTTTCTTCTACATCATGCTTCAACCCCAAATCGTGCTTCAGCCATTCGACCACATTGCCGACCTCACTTCAGCTTCATCCTGACGCAACATGGCAATCTAAACGACGATGATGACGACGTTCGATCTAACAGGTGGTTTTCCACATTTTCCTCATGACTAGGCTTTGATTTAGTTAAAGTTTCCATTTGGGGTTGCTTTGATTTAGTTAAGCTTTTGATTGTGGTTGCTTCGATTTAGTTAGGATTTCGATTTGGAGTTACTTTAAGTTAGTTAGGGTTGTTTCGAATAAAAGAAAATTAGTACCCACTTATCCCATCGGCTATAAAGGTTTTGTAGTTAAGTATTTTTTTGAGCTCATATTTCACCACAATCATTATCCATTGTTGCTCGAACTAGTCAATAGTAAGTGTCGCATGGATGCAATGATTAAAATCGTCTCCAAAGTCCAAATATTTGTTGTAAACATGGGCCAAACTTTCGAATTTTTTTTATAAAATGTGCCTCAAACACAACCTATGAGTTGTATTTGATAGTACTTCTACAATTGTCTTAACCATTGTCTTATCATTATGATAATTATCGTTGAGGGGGCACACTCAAGTATTGCCTCTTACTATGTTCTCAACAATCATATATATGATCATGTCGTTTTATTAGTTAACAAAGCACACTTAAACATTATGGTCTGATGATGGTGGTTAATCCCAAAAAATGACACAAATTGCATCTTATAGGGATTAGTCAGATAAGTGACATCAAATGTAACGACATCCCCAAAATATTGGTATGTAGCTCTTAAATGCGTATTGGCCCAAAAACAACTATCCATGCATCCGTCTTTATCAACTTACATAGAGAACACAAATCCAAATTTTTTGCGTTGTCGATTTTGAAAGTAAAAATATAACCTTTATGTATCCCCTTCTTTTTTAAATACTTTTCTCCTTTCGCTTCCTACATAATTTTCTACGTCCTTACTAATACAACCGACATTATAGGCATCACCTGAATTTTTACTCAATATCGAAATTATCTTTTTTGTTGGTATGCTAAACATATTCAAAGTCATAATCAGTTCTTTCTGAACTTTAGTCTCTCTCCTATGCCTAGGAGGGAGGGTAGTACTTCTTGGGCTAAATAAGATATAGTTATGTCTAATTATGAATTTGTTGACTATTCACTTTCCACCAGCTTGCTTTATTCTCATTATTACTTTACATCTGCATCTTGTCTCAACAGGTTCAGGCATTACTCGATCTTTGTCTACACATTTGACTCATAGGAATCTTTCCCTTGCGCAAACATAGTTTACTGCACAAATAGTCTTATCTTCTTTCGACTTTTGTATGTGATTCGTACGGATTGCAAATTCTTTTATCCGTGCATATATCTTGTAAAATGCTTGGGCATCTTCAACTTCCTCAAATTCCATCCCAATGAATGCTCTGATGGACCACCGCTTGAAGAGGGAATCACATTTACTCCATCTTCGACATTGATCCCATATTCGACATTCCCAATGGCGGAGTCAGAAATTTGAGGTGGGGGGCCAAGCAAAGTTAAAATAAAATATATAAAATATTTTTTGTTTTATTTGTATACAATTTTTTTATGTGATATAAAATAATTTGATAGTAATATCTACAATAAAAATAAAATACGTTTAATACAACTTATATATTAAAAAAGTATATAATATGATAGGAACATGTAATCATAATAAAAATATATTAAAACTACATTAGAAATTATTCAACTTCATTTTTATTTTTATTTTTATCTATAATAAAAACATGTCATCATGTTTTTATATCATTTTACTTTTTATGAGATGCATTTTATTTTTAAATTAGATTAATTTTGTAGAGAGAGACCAAGATAATTTTTAGAGAGGGGGCCAAAATAAAATAAAATTAATATTATTCTATAAAATTATAAAAAAAATAAACACATTTTATTTATTTTTCTTTAAAATAACATATATTATATATTTTTTTCAAATTTTTTTTTTTAAAATAGGGGTGGGGCCATGGCCTCCCTGCCCCAACGTGGCTCCGCCACTAGACATTCCCCCCATCTTTAACGTCGACTTTATTGTCGACATTCACATCACATTGAATGTCTACACATTCAATATCATGTTCATCACTATCAAGATTATAAATTAGTACCTGCCATAAATTTAATAATTTACTAAATTAGCACATATCAGTTGGTTGGAAACCTTATCAACAAATGGAAGTGTAGGGCAGGGGTGTTTCAAGTTTGGAGGATCATTGCCTTATTGGTCATGACTCATGTTGATCAATCTCATGCAAGTGGTCAAGTTCAACTTTTTGGCAGTTGGCTTTCTTACCCCTATTATTGTCCCTTTTTAGTTCGTTGATAAAACCATCTCTTTTGCTTTGTATTCATTTATATACCCTTATCATTATATAAGATTGGATTCTAGAAAGGGGGATGGATAACCTAACAGGTTGTTTCCTCTCTATTATTAGTCTAACATGACAAATTCAAACGACGATGTTTCTTTTGAAAAAAAAAAATAAACATGAGATCTTTTTAAAAATTGATGGAAAACATTACGTAAAGATGATTTTAAAACTAATACTAAAACCGTTATCAACAAAAAAACTCTTTCAAGCATTTTGTGAAGGAAAATTATTTGTAGCACCGGGGTAATAACCATGGTGCGACTACGCATTCTATGTGGACGAGATACGGCGTTATTTGGTTCCCAGGTTTTTAAAACAATACAAACTCGCCTCTCACCTCGCTTTCCCAGGTTTCCCTTTCCCTTTTGCGTTTGGTTCCCTTTGTCTCTTAGGTTTCCATTCTCTCCCTTTCCTCTACCATCCATCCAATAATGCTCTAGGGTTTCCGTTCCCTCCCTCTGCTCTCGTGCCGGCACGGGTTTCCCTTCCCTCCCTCCCTCTCTTTCGTGCGGTCCAATTTCTTCTCCATGAATCTCCCCCCTCATCCCCTCTAGGGTTTCAAATCCATAGAAGAAACTCCTCTAGCGAAATGGAAGCCTCCTCTCGGTAAGTTCGCAGCACACGATAGCCCCTCTCGCAGCCTTAGCAATGCCGTGAAGCCTACTCTCGTAGCGCACAAAAACCCCGCTCTCTGTGAGCTTCATCTCTTCTCTAGTATGGTCGTTAATCCCACTCGACTTATCGATTAATGGATGGATGGTAGGAGGAAAATTTGTTTTGGTATAAGAATTAAGATCCATGCTTTGGCTAAAAATGGGTGTTTTACATGTTGAATTTTGCTGAAATTTTCCTTTGTGTTGGAAGTTACACAGCTAAAAGTGCCTAAGAACCTTGTGAGCTTAGTTTAGCTTAGTTTTATAAATTTTTGTGAGCTTTGCCTTACGTTGTGTTGGAAATTAGACGATAAAGTTAGCTTAAGTGGCTTAATTGAATTTCTTCTGCTTGTTTCAACTGTGTTCCCCACCAAAAAATTTTTGTAGTATCAAAACCATGGCAATGGCTTACTTTACAATGGATGCAAGTGATTCTCTCTTTGTTTGAGACAAACTATAGTTGCTTATAAGTTGTTATTATAGTTATCATTATGTTCATCCAAAGCATGCAAGGCAGATGAAGAGATTATAGCTATCACTATAGTTGATAATATAATTTTTAGTGCTTTTAATTTTGTTTCCAGTACATAGATGAAGAGATTGCCTTCTTATTTGTAGTCTTGGAATGTCATCATCATTTTCATCATCAACATCTTTTTCATCACGTGGCAAACATCCTTTCGATCAACCATAATGTTTTTACCAGCTAGAAGCCATACTGAAATACTCCACTATTGTAAAAAATCCTAAACGACTATTCTTAAAGTGTCCAAAGTACAACAAAGAGGTAACTTACCTCGTCATTATTTGTTGCCCAAAACATTTTTTTATATATAGTGATTAATATGATGACATTTCATACACTTTTAATATATGCCTGAAATGAGCAGGGATTATCAAACTGCAAGTTTTTTAAGTGAGTGGATAGTAATGAAGTGACTGAGCTCTAACTTCAAGAAAGAACGAATGAACTGGTAAAGAAAAAGAAAGAGCTCGAGAAGATGCGGGAGTTTCTTGAAAATAATCAACTTGAGATGCGTAAGATAGTGAATCAGGTCAAAACGGAACAAATGGTTCTATCTAATAAACGCAATGAGGTTATGCAAAAAGAGTTGGAGATTAAAGCGCAAGAAGCTAAAATAAAGTATTTAGACTGGCTACTTCGAATTTATTGTTATTTTGCATTTATACATGAGTTATACTATTTAGATGATTTGGGATTGCTGTTAGTAGTTCTATGTTTAGGCATTCGATTTGTACACTTGTATTAGGTAATGAGCACTTTGGATTTATTTTGTGAAATAGTGGATTGTATGAAATTGGAATGGATCCCCAATGTATGTAATGTTATTTTATGAACAGTATGGATGGTATGAATTTTGATGAAATCTATACTTCATGCTAACTTAAATGGTTGGCCATTATAAAATAAACCTATTTGATATCATTGGAAAGATGTAAAACAAACCTGTATATATAGCTTATCGGAATGCAAACCGAATCTATTTGTAGGCCTGGAACATAAATCGGTTTAAAGGAATATAAATCAAAATTCTAGCTATTAATAGCCACTTCTAAGGCCTGGAACATAAACACTCAGCGTCCATCAAACGTTCCATACACAAAATAATTTTTTAAATACATTAAAGTGCACACATGCACACAAAAGGTACCTATTTACATTCATCTACGTTTATACACAAAAGGTACCTATTAACATTAAAGTGGACAATTCCATTTCATTCATCAGTTTTATATTCACATGCACACAAAAGATACCAATCCATAACAATTCCATAATATTTCACATGCATCCAATATCCAATTCCATTTAATTTCATTCATCCACATTTACATTCACATGCATCCTTTCATATTCCACCCTATATCCAATCCATAACAAAAAGAGCTCCAACCATATTCAATCCACAAAAAAAAAAAAAAAAAAAAAAAATTATATGTTCAAAATATCCATTAAATACATTAAAGTGACAACAAAGTTGCCTAAAAATATATCCCTATGAATCCATCCATCAAACGAGGGTCATCACTGCAACGGTTGTGATCAATCCAATTCAAAGTGCATTGGTTGTAATCCATCAAGCCCAAATTGCATCTGTAAATAATAAAATGAATTAAATATCAGAAACTAGATTCGTAGACGATGTTAAACTTGGAGAAAAATATTGGATTCACTTATGCTTTATTGACTCTGCATAACCATTTCTTGGGTATGGGTTCTGGCACTGTCTAAAGTCGTGCTTCCTAAAATATCCTGCGGGGAACCAAACATAATCACGCAACTCCATAATAAAATTAAAATTAAAAGAAATGCTGAATGAAATAAAAAAAAAATGTTGAATGAAAAAAAAAAGTACTATAGGGGTCTTGGATGTTACCCACTGTACCTGCATGTGTTCAACATAGAATCATCTATCTCTAAAGGGCCAAATAAATTTCTAACACTATCCATGATGGAAGTATCTCCCCTATCTCCCCCATCTCGCTATTAAATAAGTCACAAAAAACACATTAAATCATTCTTTCATTATAAAAATATAAATAAAAGACTCATTCAAACAAATTTACCTCTTTGCGCTTTCCCTTCATTGTTATTTTTTCGTCTTTGCTTTAGTTTTTCATATGTCCAACTCCATCCTTGATACTCTCTTTAGAGATAAGGGTTTGCCTTTCTCTCGCATAACACGTTGACTCCGTACTTACCTAGAATCGCCGCTTGTATTGTCCCTTGTTGTACCATCAACGTTGGTCCCCGTTTGAGTCATTGATCGGGTTCTTGGTTAGTATGGTACAACTCAGTCATTGCATATATTTTAGTCGCACATCCTTAGAATGCTCTCTCGAATATGCTACATACTTAATCATTTGCATTGTGATAGGCAATAGACTTGAGTATCCGGTAGACTCTTCCTGTTGCTCCCCTACATCACATGTATTGTGGATTAACATGTACCACCTTTTAATATCATTCCTTTATCGATCTAAGTTGTACATATTTGACAAATTGGTAATATCATTTCATTGGAATATGGCCAAAATGTGACGACACAATATCCCCCTCATCTCAAATAATCTGTAGGAGCACTTTGCAACTACATCTTTCTCACTGAAGTCCACAAAATATGTAACAGGTTTAGTGTACTCTTCCAATGTGACCACATCCTTGATCATATACATCTTTACTGCACCATCCTCTCTATGTAATTTAGGATTCATATCGATAATGCGGGTGACCTACTGTTGAACTTCCTTGAACTTTACATTCGTGTATAGAGCCTAAAACTTCTTCCCAATGAGAGATCTAGATATGCAGGAAATTGTGGCATTAAATGAATGGAAGTCTGCAAGATTTTCATTCTCAATTATTCTTTTGAATGCGATATCAAATTGGTTCATGAACTCCTTTAAGTTTGTCCTAGAATGAACATAGTCGTCAAAATATGCATTCATAGTCTTACTCCGTTAGGATGTACTCATTCCAGTCCAAAACGACTCTTTCAAATATACCGGTACCCAATGTGAACGCTCATAGTATAGGCTTTGCAACAACGTATTGTCACTCAAGTTGTAAGTGGTAATTAATTGAGCCTAACATTTCTCAAACTCTTCCACATGTTGGGTGTTATACACATTTCATTAATTGATTCTTCATCCCAGCTTTGTAAGAACCATATGAGTCAAGTTTCTTGGGGACTTTATTCAGTATGTGCCAAAGACAAAGTCTATGCGAGACTTCTGGGAAAACAATGGCAATTGCATTTTTTATTATTTTATCCTAGTCAGTGATTATAGCCTTCGGAGCGACACCATTTATACACTTTAACCAGGTCTCAAATAACCATACAAAAGTCTCGATATCCTCACTAGAAATCAAACTTGCTCCCAATAGAATTGACTGGCCATGGTGGTTGACACCAATAAATGTTGCAAATGGCATATTATATCGATTCTTCAGATATGTAGTGTCAAATGTGACTACATCACCGAAATATTTGTAGGTTGCTTTAGTACGAGGGTCCACCCAAAAGACAATCTTTAACAACCCATCATCATCTATATCCATCATGTAAAAGAAGCCAGAATTTTTAGATTGCATCTGTAAAAAAGTACTCTTTAAGCCCTCCAGCACCACCTACGCCAAGTCGTGGGCGCCTTGCCTTGTCAATATAGTTGTGACAATCCTTTTTTGTAAATGGCACCCACTCGTATCTACCTGAATTAAAAACAATAGATCCGTAGCTTTTACTCGATTGGATGCCCACCGTATCATTTGTATCTAGGACCATTTTTACAACATCACTGACTTCTCAATTATATTGAAAAAAATGAGATTTTTTTGGATTGAGGCCATGGTTATATATATTGTGTACTGTAGTCAACCAAACCTTTCCATCTTGGCTTAGGGCATCAATTCTTGCCTTACATTCTATCTTTCTGGTCAGACGTGGGTTGGCAACATTCTTCATCCTGTTTCGGGCCTTCCCAGTGCTAGCACATGCGAGGGTGACATATCTAACTGTGTGATTTTCATCTCTTCCCTTTCACCCCAAAACCACATTTCTTATCATATTCCTTGTAATAAGTTAATAAATTTTCAAAAGAATCAAATTCCATCTCCGACTTCGGTTCCATAATCATATCATCATCCACTTGCATACTTTGAGATGTCCTGGCATTGACATCTTCAATTTTCCTAGGAAGTGGTCTATCTTGAGTACTTTCTTCAACTATAGTAGATGCACAAGTACCTTCAGTTTCCCCACCATCAGGTCTATTATCCTCTAAACCGAATATCCTGCTTGTACCAGCATTCTGCAAAAAATTCAAAAAGAGTTTAATTAGACTCCTGCTACGAAGCAATTTTTTTGATGGGTGCAAAGAAAAAAATCTACAAAAAAAAAATCATAACATGTCATCATCATCTATATGTCACTTGGATATTGGTTGTCCATGCTGTATAGGATGATACAAGTTCAATATATGAATCTGAAGGATCAAGCGTTTGATTGTTAGGCTTTAGCACTATGACCAAAAAAAAAAAAAAAATCAATTGAAGATAAGACAATGAGGGCATGGAAAGTTTTGACGGCACAAGTAGGCTTTTAACTGAAGAGATCACAGAATAATATATTTACCTCAGTTATTGTGAGGGGTCGAGAATGACAATAAATCATATATAAATCATTTGTTTCAATTTCTTGAAGTGACATCTTGCTAGCATTATAAAGCTGAAAAATCATATCAATTAAGGTTCAAGTACAAAGCATTTGCAACAGAAACTGACTTAATTTCTTGTGTAACAGAAGCTAAGAACCAAACAACTGTATATGCAAAGAAATATTTAAAAGGGAAAAGCAAATTATACCTCACTTATGAATTCCTTAAGTGATTGACCATAAATATCCTGGTCTATGAACCTCTTCACAGCCACTTCCTATAAAATCAAATATTGACAACAGAATCCAAACATAAGAGTTTCCCACAACATGAATTTGGCGCAAATGCATACAAGAAATCTCAAACAAACAGAAGATAGTGACATAGGACTAGACAATTGATGTTTCTATACCAACCTATACAACTGAAGTAACATCCCAAAACAGAGCAGATAATAAGGTTATAAATGTAGTTATAGAACAGTAGTTTGATAATCTTCACAGCGACACCTTGTGGAAAATAACCTTGATATAGAAACATCAAGTAGAAGCAAAGAGATAAAAATGAGAGAAAATGGAAGCAAACAGATAGAAATGGAAGATAAACCTAAAGATGGAAGTAAAACCAATCGGAAAAACCAACACAGGGATGGCGACGGTGATCGGAGACGACGACCACTCACCACAACCACGCACGACGATAGAACATGAAGATCAAACACAAATGAATATCGTGAACTTTTCTTCTCTTTTTTTCATTTGTTCTGTTTCTTTTCCTTCAACAACAAGCTAAATGTGCATTTTCTTATACACATTTCCTTTTATTTTTTTTTTTAAATAATGAAATTATGTAGCTGACGTGCCGCGTGCTCGCTGAGTAGATCCCCGAGATCCCTAGCATTCCTGTTTTGTCAAATACTAGCGAGGTGAAATCACAAAAACCCAAGCCATCTCAACTAACTGAAAATTTAACTTATTTCAAATTTCACGAACTCATTTCGGAGAAAAATAACATAATCAACAGCTCAACTAAAATGGCCGAGCATTTCCATATTGAAAATCCCAAGCATTTTGTCAAAAACTCTTTCAAACAAACTGCAATAAACACCAGCTCTATCTCGTTGAGTTCAATTGGACAATTAATACGAAATTTCCAGCATACTTGTGCACTGAATTCAGCCATGAGTGCGACGGAATGAATGAGTTAGTGCGACGGAATGAGTGGGCTGAAATCGTTGAGATCTCGCGGGAGAAGTGAGATGATCGGTGTTAGACTTTGCAGTGGAACAGACCGGCGGAGGGAGGCTCGAGTGCGAGAGAATGAGGTCGGTGATGTGGTCGAATAGCTGAAGCAGGATTTGGGGCTAAAGTATGATGCAGAAGAAACGTTTTGATGGAAGGGAAATGAAATTCGATTTGGTATGGACAACTGTATTGACTTTTGATGGTAAAAGGTGACGTGTCTTCGTATTATTGGAGGGGCTGTATTCTAACTCAATACAGTCCGGTCAGATTACAAATAATTTTTAAATTAATAATAATGAGAAAAAATAAAAAAGTGAATTGATAAAAAAATCAGGCCAAAAAGTCTTCACGCAATCACGACAGGCCGAAAGACATAACATTCTTGGAAGGATTGACATACGTGGCAAGATAAGACTTTGCAAAGTACAGATTCATTCCAAACATATGTATTTCCGATAGGAAAATGTTAAACATCCTTCTCTGATGAAGATTTTGAACGATCTCGATAAGAGGATTTTTTTATTTAATTTTTTCATATGATTTTCGAATAAACGTTTTAAAGTAGTATTGTGATTTTTTTTTTTTTAAAAAAAATTTAAAATGTTAAAAAAACAAATAAAAAAAAATAGATTTACTAGTTTTATTATATAATCATTCATATATTAGTTTAAAAAAATACGCACATATTAGCAAACTTTACAGCATAAATTTTGTTTAAAAAAGAAATTTGCGTTGAAAGGTAAGAGCATGTGGCACTGGTCATGTATGAGCTGTGATAACAGATTGGATGCTACCAAGAATTAGCGCTATTTTTGCACTTTGTATTTCTTTTTGGACTTTAATAATAGAGATTATCCGAAAAAGCATCTCTCGAAAAGAAATATTTTTCATTTTTTTAAAATTTTCATTTTTAATATTTTAAAATATTTTTTTAAAAAATAAAAAATAAAAAATTATAACATCATTATAAAACACTTCTTTAATCATTACGTAGAAAAAGAAAAAGAGATATAAACAGTATAAAAATCTTTTTGGAAAAATAATAAAAGTATTTATAAAAAAAATATTTATTTATATGTAAATTACCAATATACTAAAATCATGATATTTGAAATTAAAAAAAAAAAAGTAACAGAATATATAGTATTGTAAATAAAATATTCAGTAAAGTTGTGAACTATTACTTATTATTTTACTCCCTACAAAATTAGGACCACAACCTTATTCATTTCTTCAGAGTGTAGTCTAACTCACCCAACCTACTACCTAGGTCCCACACAGCTATTGTCTTCTGCGAAACTAGAAAATACCCCTAAATTTAGTATCGTAAATGGTCTCGTTCGATCACTTCATATAGTTCATTTGCTCTCTCTTTCATGCAGGCAGTATTTTCCAAATCAATTTTTTTCCAAGAAAGCTAGCCTTTTTATATTTGTTTTTGTTCTTGATCAGCTAAATAGGGAAAGGCTAGTTTGCTTGGATGGGAAGCAGTATCACCGGAGAAGAGGATAATTATGTTACCGGCCGCGATCCACTCTTACCGGAATCGTCGAGAAATGATCATGAAACTCATGACGAAGATGATGGAGAAGGGAAACTAGAGCTTGGAATTGGGCCAAGGATATGGATTGAATCAAAGAAGCTTTGGTATATTGCTGGGCCTGCCATCTTCAGCCGCGTCGTATACTCCTCCATGAACGTCATCACTCAAGCCTCTGCCGGTCACCTCGGCGAAGTTGAGCTCGCTGCCCTTTCCATTGGCCTCAGCGTCATCCTTGGCTTTAGTTTTGGATTCTTGGTAATTCACTATTTTTTCATCTCTAAATTTTTTTCTTCCCGATTCCCTATTCCCTATTCACACAGAGAGAGAACACATTTTAAGTGTTTTTTAATATATGTATCAACGTCATCACCTATGATTGGGAGGAAAAAAATTTAAGAGGGCATGTTTGAGATTGCATTATATGGGTCTTAAATAAAATTTAAGGCCTAGTTTGTTTACGGAAATAATATTAAAAATCTAAAATTTATTTTAAATTTATTATTATATTTATTTTAAATTTTCATATAAAATATAATAAAAAATTCAAGTATTTTAAATTTCAAAACACTATTTTCGAATCTCAAAATAAAATTAATATTAAAAACATATTTTATAATAATATTTTATTTTATTTTATAACTTTTATTTCATCTCATCTTTAAAAATAAATAAGACCTTAAAGATGTTTAATTGTTTTAAAAAAATTTTGAAACAATTAAATTGTTTTAAAAATTATCTAATAATAAAATTAGGTTGTTTGAATGTTACATATTAAAATAGTTTTCTGAAACATGATTTTCCGGATAAATAATGCAAAACATAATTTCAATTCTAAAAAATACTATCAATATTAGATGAAAATACACTTATTGATAGTGTAATGATATTATTCTTCTTGAAATATAGTGACACAATTTAAGTGACATATTATGTCTCTTGCTCTAAAAATCTGAAATTTAGTTAGGGATGGCGAGCGCATTGGAGACACTGTGTGGTCAAGCATTTGGGGCGAAGAGGTACCATATGCTAGGCATATACCTACAAAGATCATGTATTGTGCTCTTCCTCTCTTCTATTTTGCTCTTGCCCATTTACATTTTTTCTACTCCGATTTTGAAACTTTTGGGACAGTCGGATGAGGTGGCGGAGGCGGTGGGAGTAGTGGCTCTGGGACTGATACCGCTACAAATAGGGCTTGTATTTATGTTTCCAGTGCAAAGGTTCTTGCAATCACAACTTAAGACGTTTGTGATTGCTTGGGTTTCTGTTGGCGCTTTAATGGTTAATCTGTTGACAACTTGGCTCTTCATTTATGTGTTGGATTTTGGAATTGTGGGTGCGGTTGTTGCTTTGGATATCTCTTGGTGGGTTTCTGTTCTGGCTTTGTATGGATATGTTACGTGCGGTGGATGCCCTCTAAGTTGGACAGGATTCTCTGTACAAGCCTTTTCAGGTCTTTGGGAATTCATCAAACTTTCTATTGCTTCTGGAGTTATGCTCTGGTACCATATAAACACTCTTCTTTGATAAATTATTTTTACATTAACTCTCAAATAGATAAAATGGGTGTAACGTTTTGTTTTTTTGTTAAAAAACTAGGCTCTATTTTAAAAATATCAAAAAATTATTTTTTATTAGTAAAACTCATTTTTTTTATATAAAAATTTTGTACAAAATCTATTTATTTGAGACTTGTACTAACATTACTCTTCTTCTTTATGTTATGCTCGGTAATTTCAGAAGAGAAATATTTAATGAAATAAATTTTATAAAAGTATATTTCTATATTAACATATATGATTTGATGTGGTATAATAAATATAATCTATCATATAAAATCACATCAAATTGATTATAAGTTAATATTTGTAAAATCTTACTTTCGAGGTGGATGAGGAATTTTAGCTTAGTTTTTAGCACTTCAATACTAAGAAACGCAATTTCTAATTTTTATTTATCAAGTTTTTTTTTTTCATTTCTTGAGCTTAATTTTTTAAAATATATTCGGTTCTTATATTTTTCTTTTGATATTTTTATTCAACATGTAATTATTTGTTTACTTTTGGGATTTGTTAAAAACTAGTTTTTCTATTATTTTAAATGGCGGCTAGAGAGATATGCCAGGTGCCATATTTTGATTTGTTAACGTACGTATACTACCCTAGGCCATGTGACAATTTTCTTTTATTATTACTATTATTATTCTTATAAACTCATGGGAGATTGACTAACTACATGATCTGATGATACTCGGATGGTCTGTCTTTTGCGTGGTGATATTTTATATATATATATATATATATATATATATATATATATATATACAGTCTGGAGAGCTGGTACTACACAATAGTGGTCTTGATGACTGGGTACTTGAAGAATGCCACTATTGCCGTGGATGCCTTGTCAATCTGGTATGAGAATTACCCACACACTCTTATTTTCTAGTATAGGTTCACCATGTTTTTAAACGTCAAGTCTTTCATCTTTTCTTGTTATATCATGACATGATCATGATCACGTAGATTCATCATAACTATTTTAATAATTATGTCATTCTTTCTTCATATGATCACATCAAACAAATGACTGAAAAATAACGGATTCTATTAATAAAAAAAAAATAGTGTTTTTTTAAACTTAGATCCACTTTTCTAAAAAAGAAATGATAAATTTACAATATTTTTTTATAATATTTAATACAATATATGTATTCCTACTTTATAATGTGTAAGGGCATTTTTGTAAAATAATATTAATTTTATAAAATAATTTTTTATAAAATAATTTATAAAAATACTCATATTTTATAACATGTGTTGTATAAATATATTGTGAATATCACTTCTATTTTTATTTGTGATATTGTATAATATTTCCGGTTAATTCTTGTCTTTGCAGCACAAACATCAATGGGTGGGAGATGATGATCCATTTGGGTTTCTTTGCTGGTGCTGGGTACGGCCATTTTCCACCTCTTCTGATCATTTGTACTAGTATATAAACTCAAAATTAGATGCATACATGGTAACATTAATAACGATGGTCTATGATTTATGGTCGGCCAGTTAGTTTTTTCTGGCGTTTAAGAAAGTTATATTAAACAATAAAACCTAACATGCATGAATATTGTCAAAGTATACATACCCCAAGAGCCGATTGTCATACAAACTCTTAAGCTTTTATGAAACCCTTTTTATATCCAAATGGATTAACCTTAATCTTCGTTTTTTAATTGGCAGAGTAAGGGTGGCTAATGAACTGGGAGCCGGTAATGGCAAAGCAGCAAGATTTGCAACTATAGTGGCTGTCTCCTATTCTGCTGCAATTGGACTCTTTTTCTGCATATTAATCTTGATACTTCATGACAAAGTCGCATATATATTCACCTCTAGTGCTGAAGTCCTCCAAGCAGTTGATAATATGTCATATCTCTTAGGGCTTACAATTCTACTTAACAGTGTTCAACCCGTTTTATCCGGTGAGTTTCTTCTACTAATTACTCCCTTAATCATAACTTAGTTGGAGATGTTTTAGAGATATGGCATATTTTGGTAAGATGTAGGCCGTTATCTTATACTAACCCTCATTTATAAGTCAGACTCTCCCTTAATAAATAAGCCTAATATTACATAAAATATTTTGATTGCAGTACTGGTCAAGTGAAGATCAATTAGGTTCAAATTAAAGACCTCTTTTTTATTTCAAAATAATTTAAAGTTGTTGGAAATTATATGTAGATTATTATTATATTTGTAATAAGCATGCGAAAACATAATTTGTTTCACTATTAATAGGGGTGGCTGTTGGATCGGGATGGCAAGCATTTGTTGCATATATAAATCTTGGGTGCTACTACATTATTGGACTTCCTCTTGGATTTCTAATGGGATGGGTCTTTGACTTAGGTGTCAAGGTATGTTTAACTACTACATCTTGGTCCTAATTCGAAAACAGGAAATCTGCATACATTTAGACAAGTATTTGTTAAAACTTTATCATCATGATGATCATTATCGTTGAATCAAGCAATTAATCAATCGACAAAAGAGGAGGGGGGGGGGGGGGGGTTTGGGAGGGGGGAGGAAGCTGCAAACAAAGACTGATTGAAGGGAAAAAGAAACCCAAATGCTATTTATCTTCCACAATTTAAAAATGTGGACATTTTCCTTTTCCATTTCCATTTGAGCAAATTTGTGAGAATATGTTTAGTGCTTATGCAAGTTGGTGTAACAGGGTATTTGGGGAGGGATGATATTTGGGACTGCCATTCAAACTCTAATATTGGCCATCATAACAATTCGAAGCGATTGGAAGAAACAAGTAGGTTTATAAAAACCTTTTTTAAATAATTTGTATCCCCCGCATATATATGACTTGATATAGAAGTTTTGAATCTGTGAATTGATTTACAGGCAAAAGAAGCTACCGAGCATGTAAGTAAGTGGTCAAACCCTAAACCGGTACCAAATGATCAACAGGAGCTTCAACATTAATTTACAAATTCGTTAAAATGGTTTTGTTTTACATATCTTATTCATCATATATACAATTTTCTAACCTTGGATTGAGTTTTGTTTTTATTTTTGACATGTTTCATGATTATCATGGGATTGTGATCATAGATCAAAGATGTTAATCCCCCATCTTTGGATATAAAACATCCATCTAATTACCTTGATGGACTACTTACCCTTACCTAATAAGCCAATATTTTGTGAGATTCAGCCCGAGATTTGAACTAGTGTGTAGGTCTAGGAAATGCTCCTTAATTTGACATGAAGGATATCCTCTGTAGGTCTAGGAAACTAACACTAATATAAAGAAGGACACTTAAATGTTATATTTATGATAAAGTTGAAAAGTGAAAAATATTTAAATTTCTAGTAGCTACAAAGCTTTAATTAGTTATACAAGTAGTATAAATTGTATGTAGAATTACTCTTTCACATAACATAGACGTTCTTCTCTTGTTACCAAAATACACATGCTAGTAATATATATGCGGCATATATATAGACAACTAATTTTATCAAGTTTACACGATATGTAGATCGGTTAATTTTATAATTTTTTTTTTTTTAATTTCAACTTCTTTGACACGGTATTATATAAATTGAAAGATCGCAAGCAACAAACATTTCCAAGGATATATTCTTTAGAGTCTTAGCCATTCTTGGCCTAACCATAAGTAGTTAAGTTTGTTTCCGATCGTTATATATAAAGTCATAACAATCATAACATGTCATCATCATCTATATGTCACTTGGATATTGGTTGTCCATGCTGTATAGGATGATACAAGTTCAGTATATGAATTTGCCAAGGATCGAGCCTTTGATCGTTAGGTTTAGCACTGTGACCAAAAAAAAAAAAAATCAACTGAAGATAAGACAATGAGGGCATGGAAAGTTTTGACGGCACAAGCAGACTT
This sequence comes from Platycarya longipes, assembly GCA_036559045.1. Classification (NCBI taxonomy): domain Eukaryota; kingdom Viridiplantae; phylum Streptophyta; class Magnoliopsida; order Fagales; family Juglandaceae; genus Platycarya; species Platycarya longipes. The sequence continues at coordinate 38,019,228 of CM071802.1, forward strand.
TTAACTGAAGAGACCACAGAATAATATATTTGCCTCAGTTAATGTGAGGGGTCGAAAATGACAATAAATCATATATAAATCATTTGTTTCAATTTCTTGAAGTGACATCTTGCTAGCGTTATAAAGCTGAAAAATCATATCAATTAAGGTTCAAGTACAAAGCATTTGAAACAAATGAAACTGACTTAATTTCTTGTGTAACAGGAGCTAAGAACCAAACAACTGTATAAGCAAAGAAATATTTAAAAGGGAAAAGCAAATTATGCCTCACCTATGAATTCCTCAACTGATTGACCATAAAATCCTGGCCTAGGAATCTCTTCACAGCCACTTCCTATAAAATCAAATATTGACAATAGAATCCAAACATAAAAGTTTCCCACAACATGAATTTGGCGCAAGGAAAATGCTATATTTCCCGTTGATAATCATCTCGTTTAGTTCCCGTTACATTATTTTTATTTTTTTTTTATTTTTTTATATAATTTTTAAATAAATGTTTTTAAATAATGTTGTATTTTTTTATATTTTTAAAAAATATTTTAAGATGATAAAAAAATTATGTCAAAAAAAAATATTTTTTACATGTTTTTTTAATATTTTAAAATATTTTTTAAAAATACTAAAAAATCATAATATTATTTAAAAACATTTATTTAAAAATTATATAAAAAACCTTAAAAATAAAATAAAAAAAAAATACAATGGGAGGCAAACGAGATGCTATTCGTCGGGGTGAATAGCATTGCCCTTGGTGCAAATGCATACAAGAAATCTCAAACAAATAGAAGATAGTGACATAGGACTAGACAATTGATGTTTCTATACCAACCTATACAACTGAAGTAACATTCCAAAACAGAGTAGATAATAAGGCTATAAATGTAGTTATAGAAGGGCAGTTTGATAATCTTGACAGCGACACCTTGTAGAAAATAACCTTGATATAGAAACATCAAGTGGAAGCAAAGAGATAAAATGAGAGAAAATGGAAGCAAAGAGATAGAAATGGAAGAAAAATCTAAGGATGGAAGCAAAAACCAACCGGAAAAACCAACACTGGGACGACGACCACTCACGACAGCCACGCACGAGGACAGAACATGGAGACCAAACACAAATAAATTTCGTGAGCTTTTCCTCTCTTCCTTTCATTTTTTCCTTTCATTTGTTCTGTCTGCATTTCCTTCCACAACAAGTTAAATGTGCATTTTCTTATGCACATTTCCTTTTTTTTTTTTTTTTTAATAATGAAATTATGTAGCTGACGTGCCTCATCAGCATGGTCGCGGCGTGATCCGCGGATCCCCGAGAGTCTCGGGGATCCCTAGCATTACTGATTTGTTAAATACTAGCGAGGTGAAATCACAAAAACCCAAACTATCTCAACTAACCGAAAATTTAACTATTTCAAATTTCACGAACTCATTTCGGAGAAAAATAACATAATCAACAGCTCAACTAAAATGGCCGAGCATTTCCATATTGAAAATCCCAAGCATTTTGTCAAAAACTCTTTCAAACAAACTGCAATAAACACCAGCTCTATCTCGTTGAGTTCAATTGGACAATTAATACAAAATTTCCAGCATACTTGTGCACTGAATTCGGCCATGAGTGCGACGGAATGAATGAGTTAGTGCGACGGAATGAGTGGGCTGAAATCGTTGAGATCTCGAGGGAGAAGTGAGATGATCGGCGTTAGACTTTGCAGTGGAACAGACCGGCGGAGGAAGGCTCGAGTGCGAGAGAATGAGGTCGGTGATGTGGTCGAATAGCTGAAGCAGGATTTGGGGTTAAAGTATGATGCAGAAGAAACGTTTTGATGGAAGGGAAATGAAATTCGATTTGGTATGGACAACTGTATTGACTTTTGATGGTAAAAGGTGACGTGTCTTCGTATTATTGGAGGGGCTGTATTCTAACTCAATACAGTCCGGTCAGATTACAAATAATTTTTAAATTAATAATAATGAGATAAAATAAAAAAATGAAATTATTTGAAAAAAAAATCAGGCCAAAAAGTCTTCACGCAATCACGACAGGCCGAAAGACATAACATTCTTGGAAGGATTGGCATACGTGGCAAGATAAGACTTTGCAAAGTACAGATTCATTCCAAACATATGTATTTCCGATAGGAAAATGCCAAACAACGTTCTCTGATGAAGATTTTGATTGATCTCGATAAGAGGATTTTTTTATTTAATTTTTTCATATGATTTTCTAATAAATGTTTTAAAGTAGTATTGTGATTTTTTTTAAATAAAAAAAATTTTAAAATGTTAAAAAAACATATAAAAAAATATCTATTTACTAGTTTTATTATATAATCATTCATATATTAGTTTAAAAAAATACGCACATATTAGCAAACTTTACAGAATAAATTTTGTTTAAATAAGAAATTCGCGTTGAAAGGTAAGAGCATGTGGCTCTGGTCATGTATGAGCTGTGATGACAGATTGGATGCTACAAAGAATTCCCCCTATTTTTGCACTCTGTATTTCTTTTAGGCCTTTAATAATAGAGGTTATCCGAAAAAGCATCTCTCGAAAAGAAATATTTTTCATTTTTTTTTAATTTTAATTTTTTAATATTCTTATATATTTTAAAAAAATAAAAAATAAAAAATTATAACATCATTATAAAACACTTCTTTAATCATTACGTAGAAAAAAAAAGAGATATAAACAGTATAAAAATCTTTTTAGAAAAATAATAAAAGTATTTATAAAAAAAAAAATATTTATTTATATGTAAATTACCAATATACTAAATTCATGATATTTGAAATTAAAAAAAAAAAAAAAGTAACAGAATATATAGTATTGTAAATAAAATAATCAGTAAAGTTGTGAACTATTACTTATTATTTTACTCCCTACAAAATTAGGACCACAACCTTATTCATTTCTTCAGAGTGTAGTCTAACTCACCCAACCTACTACCTAGGTCCCACACAGCTATTGTCTTCTGCGAAACTACAAAATACCCCTAAATTTAGTATCGTAAATGGTCTCGTTCGATCACTTCATATAGTTCATTTGCTCTCTCTTTCATGCAGGCAGTATTTTCCAAATCAATTTTTTTCCAAGAAAGCTAGCCTTTTTATATTTGTTTTTGTTCTTGATCAGCTAAATAGGGAAAGGCTAGTTTGCTTGGATGGGAAGCAGTATCACCGGAGAAGAGGATAATTATGTTGCCGGCCGCGATCCACTCTTACCGGAATCGTTGAGAAATGATCATGAAGCTCATGATGAAGATGATGATGGAGAAGGGAAACTAGAGCTTGGGATTGGGCCAAGGATATGGATTGAATCAAAGAAGCTTTGGTATATTGCTGGGCCTGCCATCTTCAGCCGCGTCGTAAACTTCTCCATGAACATCATCACTCAAGCCTTTGCCGGTCACCTCGGCGAAGTTGAGCTCGCTGCCCTTTCCATTGGCCTCAGCGTCATCCTCGGCTTCAGTTTTGGATTCTTGGTAATTCACTATTTTTTCATCTCTAAATTTTTTCTTCCCGATTCCCTATTCCCTAGTCCCTATTCATAGAGAGAGAGAACACATTTTAAGTATTTTTTAATTTATGTATCAACGTCATCACCAATGATTGGGAGGAAAAAAAATTTTAGAGGAAAAAAATTTAAGAGAGGATGTTTGAGATTGCATTATATGGGTCTTAAATAGGATTTAAAGTTTAGTTTGTTTAGGGGGATAAAATTAAAAATTAAAAATTTATTTTAAATTTATCATTACATTTTTTTAAATTTTGATTTAAAATATAATAAAAAATTCAAGTATTTTAAATTTTAAAACACTCTTTTCAAATCTCAAAATAAAATTAATATTAAAAAAATATATTATAATAATATTTTATTTTATTTTTAACTTTTATTTCATCTCATTTTTGAAAACAAATAGGCTTTAGAAATGTTCAAATTGTTTTAAAAATTGTTTTGAAATGTTTAAATGGTTTTAAAAATTATCTAATAATAAAATTAGATTGTTTGAATGTTACATATTAAAATAATTTTCTCAAACATGATTTTCCGGATAAATAATGCAAAACATAATTTCAATTCTAAAAAATACTATCAATATTAGATGAAAATACACTTATTGATAGTGTAATGATATTATTCTTCTTGAAATATAGTGACACAATTTAAGTGACATATTATGTACTCTCTTGCTCTAAAAATCTGAAATTTAGTTAGGGATGGCGAGTGCATTGGAGACACTGTGTGGTCAAGCATTTGGGGCGAAGAGGTACCATATGCTAGGCATATACCTACAAAGATCATGGATTGTGCTCTTCCTCTCTTCTATTTTGCTCTTGCCCATTTACATTTTTGCCGCTCCAATTTTGAAACTCTTGGGGCAGTCGGACGAGGTGGCGGAGGCGGTGGGAGTGGTGGCCCTGGGACTGATACCGCTGCAAATTGGGCTTGTATTTTTGTTTCCTATGCAAAGGTTCTTGCAATCACAACTTAAGACGTTTGTGATTGCTTGGGTTTCTGTTGGGGCTTTAATGGTTAATCTGTTGACAACTTGGCTCTTCATTATTGTGTTAGATTTTGGAATTGTGGGTGCGGTTTGTGCTTTGGATATCTCTTGGTGGGTTTCTGTTCTGGCTTTGTATGGATATGTTACGTGCGGTGGATGCCCTCAAAGTTGGACAGGATTCTCTCTACAAGCCTTTACGGGTCTTTGGGAATTCATCAAACTTTCTACTGCTTCTGGAGTTATGCTCTGGTACCATACAAACTCTCTTCTTTGATAAACTATTTTTACTTTAACTCTCAAATAGATAAAATGGGTGTAAAGTTTTGTTTTGTTGTTAAAAAACTAGGCTCTATTTTAAAAATATCAAAAAATTATTTTTTAATGGTAAAAATCTTTTTCTTTTAAATAAATTTTGTACAAAATTTATTTATTTGAGACTTATGCTAACATTACTCTTCTTCTTTATGTTATACTCGGCAATTTTAGAAGAGAAATATTTAGTGAAATAATTCTTATAAAAATATATTTATATATTAACATATATGATTTGATGTGGTATAATAAATATACTTGTAAAATCTCACTTTTTAACGGTAAAAAAAGTTTATGTCAATATATAAACTTATTTTTAAGTCCTCTAACCATTCTAGATCTCATTGCCGTGTTGGGATTTTCGTAGTTTTAAGGCTTAGTTTGTTTTATAGATAATATAAATAAGATAATATGAAACAAAAGTTAAAATTTTAAATAAAATATTATTATAATATATATTTTTTATATTAATTTAATTTAGAATTTAGAAAATTTGTTTTGAGATTTGAAAAAATAGAATTATTTATTTTATTTTATATAAAATTTCAAAATAAAAATAATGATAAAATAAAATAAAATTGTTTTCGAAAGGAAGCCAGACCTAAATGTCTTTAAAAAATTATACTTTTCGACGTTTCAGTTTGACCAAAACACAAAACGACTTTAGACTTTAGTACCTACTTCAACTCCTAATACAGTACTTTAGCAGGAAAAATGTAACGTGATATCTCTTTCGCCTCAGTAAAGTACTACTGCCCAATTCAGACAATAAATACGAAAATAATTTCTAAACTACAAATTACCTAACAACTTAAAAAAATCTTAATAATAAGAAAACATAGAAAAATAACACAACAAATTACTAAGAACCAAATATTTTATAAATAAACCTAGATTAAAAATTAAAAATTAAAAATTAAAAATTAAAAATTAAAAATTAAAAAAGTAAATAAAATTAGAAAATAATAGAATTTGAACTTAAAAACTTAAATTTGAAGCAAGGAAATAAATAATAAAATTAACAACCCTCTCGAGGTGGATGGAATTTTAGCTAAGAAACGCAATTTCTAATTTTTATTTATCATTTTTTTTTCATTTCTTGAGTTTATATTCGGTTCTTATATTTTTCTTTTGATATTTTTATTAACATGTAATTATTTGTTTACTATTTGGATTTATTAAAAAATAAATTTTCTATTATTTTAATGGCGGCTAGAGATATATGCCAGGTGCCATATTTTGACTTGTTAACACGTATAGTACCCTAGGCCATGTGACAAATTTCTTTTATTATTACTATTATTATTATTATTATAAAACTTGATGGGAGATTGATTAACTACATGACCTGATGATACTCGGATTGTCTGTCTTTTGCGTGGTGATATTATATATATATACACAGTTTGGAGAGCTGGTACTACACAATAGTGGTCTTGATGACTGGGTACTTGAAGAATGCCACTATTGCTGTGGATGCCTTGTCAATCTGGTATGAGAATTACCCACACACTCTTGTTTTCTATATATTCCTCATCTTTTTAAACGTCAAGTCTTTCATCTTTTCTTGTTATATCATGACATGATCATGATCACGTAGATTCATCATAAATATTTTAATAATTATGTCATTCTTTCTCATATGATCACATCAAACAAATGGCTGAAAAATAATGGATTCTATTAATAAAAAAAAAAATAGTGTTTTTTTTATACTGAGATCCAATTTTCTAAAAGAGAAATGATAAATTTACAAGGTTTTTTTTTTTATAATATTTTATATATAATATATGTATTCCTACTTTATAATGTGTAAAAATATTTCTGCAATATAATGTTAGTTTTATAAGATAATTTATAAAAATACTCATATTTTATAAAAATGTTGTGGATATCACTTCTATTTTTATTTGTGATACGGGATAATATTTCCGGTTAATTCTTCTCTTTGCAGCACAAACATCAATGGGTGGGAGATGATGATCCATTTGGGTTTCTTTGCTGGTGCTGGGTACGGCCATTTTCCACCTCTTCTGATCACTTGTACTAGTATATAAACTCAAAATTAGATGCATACATGGTAACATTAATAACGATGGTCTATGATTTATGGTCCAGTTAGGTAGAAAAGTAAAAGACGATCTCTATGCATATAGACGGCATTAATATGAGAGTAGTTTTTTTCTGGCGTTTAAGAAAGTTATATTAAACAATAAAACCTAACGTGCATGAATATTGTCAAAGTATACATACCCCAAGAGCCGATTGTCATACAAACTCTTAAGCTTTTATGAAACCTTTTTTATATCCAAATGGATTAACCTTAATCTTCGTTTTTTAATTGGCAGAGTAAGGGTGGCTAATGAACTGGGAGCCGGTAATGGCAAAGCAGCAAGATTTGCAACTATAGTGGCTGTCTCCTATTCTGCTGCAATTGGACTCTTTTTCTGCATATTAATCTTGATACTTCATGACAAAGTCGCATATATATTCACCTCTAGTGCTGAAGTCCTCGAAGCAGTTGATAATATGTCATATCTCTTAGGGCTTACAATTCTACTTAACAGTGTTCAACCCGTTTTATCCGGTGAGTTTCTTCTACTAATTACTCCCTTAATCATAACTTAGTTGGAGATGTTTTAAAGATATGGCATATTTTGGTAAGATGTAGGCCGTTATCTTATACTAACCCTCATGTATAAGTCAGACTCTCTCTTAATAAATAGGCCTAATATTACATAAAATATTTTGATTGCAGTACTGGTCAAGTGAAGATCAGTTAGGTTCAAATTAAAGACCTCTTTTTTATTTCAAAATAATTTAAAGTTGTTGGAAATTATATGTAGATTATTATTATATTTGTAATATGCATGCGAAAACATAATTTCTTTCACTATTAATAGGGGTGGCTGTTGGATCGGGATGGCAAGCATTTGTTGCATATATAAATCTTGGGTGCTACTACATTATTGGACTTCCTCTTGGATTTCTAATGGGATGGGTCTTTGACTTAGGTGTCAAGGTATGTTTAACTACTACATCTTGGTCCTAATTCGAAAACAGGAAATCTGCATACATTTAGACAAGTATTTGTTAAAACTTTATCATGATGATGATCATCATCATCGACCAATCAAGCAATTAATCAATCTGACATCTTTATTATTGTGAAAGAAGGGGGGGTGGGGGAAGGAAGGAGGAGGAAACAAAGATTGATTGGAGGGAAATAGAAGCACAAATTCTATTTATCTTCCACAATCTAAAAATGTGGACATTTTCCTTTTCCATTTCCATTTGAGCAAATTTGTGAGAATATGTTTAGTGCTTATGCAAGTTGGTGTAACAGGGTATTTGGGGAGGGATGATATTTGGGACTGCCATTCAAACTCTAATATTGGCCATCATAACAATTCGAAGCGATTGGAAGAAACAAGTAGGTTTATAAAAACTTTTTTTAAATAATTTGTATCCCCCGCATATATATAACTTGATATAGAAGTTTTGAATCTGTGAATTGATTTACAGGCAAAAGATGCTACCGAGCATGTAAGTAAGTGGTCAACCCCTAAACCGGTACCGGATGATCAACAGGAGGTTCAACATTAATTAACAAATTCGCTAAAATGGTTTTGTTTTACATATCTTATTCATCATATATACATTTTTCTAACCTTGGATTGAGTTTTGTTTTTATTTTTGACATGTTTCATGATTATCATGGGATTGTGATCATAGATCAAAGATGTTAATCCCCCATCTTTGAATATAAAATATCCATCTAATTACCTTGATGGAGTACTTACCCTTGCGTCCTAATAAGACAATATTTTGTGAGATTCAGCCCGAGATTTGAACTAGTGTGTAGGTCTAGTAAATGCTCCTCAATTTGACATGGAGGATATCCTCTGTAGGTCTAGGAAACTAACACTAATATAAAGAAGAACACTTACATGTTATATTCATGATAAAGTTGAAAAGTGAAAAATATTTAAATTTTTGGTAGCTACAAAGCTTTAATTAGCTATACAAGTAGTATAAATTGTATGTAGAATTACTCTTTCACATAACATAGACGCTCTTCTCTCGTTACCAAAATACACGTGCTAGGAATATATATGCGACATATATAGACGACTAATTTTATCGCACGATATGTAGATCGGTTAATTTTATAATTTTTTTTTTTAATTTCAACTTCTTTGACACGATATTATATAAATTGAAAGATAGCAAGCAACAAACATTTCCAAGGATATATTATTTAGAGTCTTAGACATTCTTGGCCTAACCATAAGTAGTTAAGTTTGTTTCCGATCGTTATATATAAAGTCATAGTTCTTGGCCTAACCAAAATATGTTGTGTATTTACATTTGTTTCTAACGTATCATAAGAAAATAAATCAGTTTACAAGCTTTGCTTTTTAAATCCAAGACCAAAACACTTTTATATATTCAACAGCCCTGATTTATTTTTATAAATAATCTCATTTTATTTTATTTCATATCACCATTATTACTTTCTTAAATTTTCATTCATAATAAAATAAATAATTTAATTTTTTTAAATCTTAAAATAATTTTTTTTAAATTTTGAAATAAAATTTATATTAAAAAATATATTATAATATATTTTATTTTATTTTTATTTTTTATTTTATTTTATTCATAAAAACAATATGTTTAATCCTCACCAATGACTAATGAGGACAATAAAACAAGACAAAATTATAAGAAAAACCTCGTAAGTTTCCTAGATTCTTCTTTACGTACATGTAAACCAACTTTTTCAAACATGCTTAGGAAAATGGGTCCAGACAAACCAACCTTTTTTTTTTTTTTTTTTTTTGCCCGAAGGGATAGGTCCAAAAAAAATGAAGAACTCTTCAAATTATATGTAAATATATTGGACGCACTTTCCAATTTTCAATGGCCTTCACGGTTTTACATGTTAATGTCATACTACCATTGAGTTGAAAATGACAACTACTTTTTAATTTCAAGTTGATAAGAACAACCATAATTTAAACAATAATTCCAATAGTTTGGTTCGAATTTGGTTTAACATTAATGTAAAATCTGATTAGTCAGGCCGTCGTACTCTCGCATGATGATCTCAGCAATTTTAGTAAATAATTAAAAATAAAGAAACGCTTTAGCAAATTCTATATATATAAAAAAATATATTATAAATGAATATAATTTAATATGATATATTAAAACTATAAATGTTTACTTTTCAATATGAATGAATGTATTCGGAAAATGGAAGTATTATTGCATGTAATGAGTTTATAGTAATAAATATACAAACTGATTTGATTTTATATATATTTTAGAATTTACATTATAGTAAAATTAATGTTGTAATTTAATATATTATATTAAATATGTCAATTTATAAATTTAATTTATTTTTATGATTGAAGTATTGTATATAATGAACTAGTTGATATAAGTCACACCGAGTGGGTATAACCGTATATTGTGTAAAATGTTTTTCTTAAAATTACAAAATAAAATAAAATAAAATAAAAGCCCAAACTTGAGAGTGTCACCGAGCACTTCAGTTCAATAACTTTGTTATATTAATTCTAGATATATATTACTTTGAAAATAAATGGAATTTATAATTTGTTGTAATTTTTCTTCTTTTTTTTGGGACAAACCTAAGTCATACCAAACTCCTAAACTTGACTATCGGGATGGAGCCGATTCGTCGAGCTTTCTCCAGCGTAATCCATATCCGAATTTGGTGACCGGATCGAACCGGTCCGGGAAATGAAATTGGGCGTAAAAGTAAATCTCCACCGGTCTGACCGATCGAACCGCTCGTAGAACTGGTGATTCCTCTCACTTCTGATGACCACACTGGCACTCCGGTAACCCCTCGCGGAACTCCGTTCTCGAGGAAAGGGTAAGCTGCTGTTTGTACGGTTCAAGGTCGAACTTATCAGCCGACTCCGGACGTCGTCCGGTAATCTTAATGTGAACCTCTCGTACTTTTCGTCCGGCGCCGGAGCCGGCGAGTGACCCGTCGAGTGTGATCGCTGGAATATTCCGGCTAATCGGGACCCCGTGACTGGACGGTCCTGATTTTTCCCACGGGTATGATTCACTAAGTTCACGCTCGGAGCTTCTGAATCTCTAATGCTATTATCATGATTATCAGCAACACGAGCTTGCGTCTCTTCGGCATCGGATCTCTGTTCATCTTGACCGGACTCGATATCCGAATCCGGGATATGAAGAACGGCACAGCTGGGGATTTCTCCGGGTTCCGGAACCAGGTTGGTCCGGCAAACCGGACACGTTGAGTGAGAAGCCAACCAGGCGTCGATGCAGTCGGCGTGAAAGGCGTGGCTGCACTTTGGGAGCAAACGCAGAATCTCTTCATCTTCGAACTCGTTCAAGCACACGGCGCACTCGAGCGAGCCCTTTCCGATTTTGAGCCCTTTGACGGTGGAGTACAAAAATGTCGGGAAGGTTTTGATGGTGTCCGCGCTGAGTCCACGACCGAAGCGCGAGCGCAGGGCGTTCCTGCCGACGGTGATGGTGGCGAGGTCGAAGCGGCGGCGGCTGGTGCTGTTAGTGCAGTGGCGCACGTAGACACAGAAAAATCCGAGGAAGAAGATTACGCTGACGATAATCACCATGACGCGGGCTATGCGTTTGTCTAACTCGACGCCGTCGAGCGATCCGGCCTGCGATTGATTACCTTGAAATCCTGTTCCGTTATGTGCGGCCGCGAGCAGTGCCATCTGCAACAGAACAAGCAGCTCGGCAACAATCCAAGTGACGCCATGAAAACTGAAGTTCAAAAGCTTCTGGGCAATCATCAGTTCTTAGCTGGGTCGTAGCACTGTCCCCGTTTCCGATTATGAATGATTTTAGAATCAGCAAAAACGGAAAAAAAAATATATTATCGTTTACTTTTTGATAGATTATGGTATTTATTTGAAGTATACATAGTTTTTTAGTTTTTTTCGTTATGATCCTGGATCCTTCTTCTTGAACTGTATCTGTAATCAGTATCAATGGTATTGGGTGTAGGATTGACTTGGTAATCGGAGGGTGAGAGAGGAGCGACAAGGGGACCCTCGATGTGTTCGGACGATGATGCTGTCCTTAATCGATTCGGAGAGAAATAACAAACAAAAAGACAAAAAGGCAAATGGATGGATATTAATGAGAGACGAAGCACGTACGTACGTAGCGATGGGCGGCGTGCATGCGTTGTTATTTTGTCCCGCTAGCGAGCACGCAACTCTCTTGAATGAAATCATTTGATTGAAAATAATTATTTTATTTTAATTTTATTAATTTTATTTGTTAGTTTATTAAGTTATTATAAAATAAAATAAATTAAAAAATGAAAACTTTTAGATAAAGGGTCATATACAGGATCCATTATAACACTATTTTCTATGTATCATGAGACTCACTCGTGAGTTTAGAGTAATCTAATTTTAAAGATTATGAAGAATTATTTCTCGTTTATGTATAGAATACACTTAATAAAGTGTTTACTATTTATGTTATATAGATAGTGTGACTTCCTTTTTTTTAAAAGGGGTTGAAATAATGTTTTGGATATTGTATTGGTGGGCATACCGATCAAGATACTAGAACGAAATATTTCGATACTGATATTATTTCGTGTATTGTTTCAGAATAGTCAATACTTAAAAAAAAATTATATATATATAAATACATATATAAATTATATTTCAAAATAATAGTCAATATATGAATAAATTATACATATATAAATATACATATAAATAATCTAGTCTAAATTAGGATAAAAAAATAGTAAGAAAAAAAAAAAAAGTGAAATCCTGAAATCTGGTACAGGCCAGTATGGTCGAAATACTGGCTGGTACGGTCGAAATCTGGGCCGGTACAGAAATTGGGTTCCACTGCTCCGATACGGTACGAAATCTAAAACTATGGTTGAAACCCTGCATTCATTAGAGATGAAAGAAGAGGCTACAAAGTTGGTGAGGGGACCAGTTCAAACTCTTTAATGCTAGCAAATTAGCTGATTTTGCTAGAAAATGGACTTCTCTATTCCCATTTCGTTTTAAATAGGAAGCTTGCCATCTAACTTGAGAAAGCATGTTCTTGATGTCTTGGATGATCAGACCAATGCAGTCTCCTCTCTCTCCGTTACCGTTTAGAGCTCTCATGACTTGTAGGTTATCATCTTCAATGATGATTGAGTTCAGATGCATGTCTTGGGCAAGAGCGGCTGCCTCTCTAGCACCCAAGGATTCAGCCAGATGAGGATTCATGAACGAGAATTTGGAGATTTTCTTCATATCTAAGGTTCTGCCCATGTGATCTTTCACAATTAAGCCGATCCTTATCTTACTTTGATCTATGCAGAGGCTGGCATCCCAGTTGATTTTAATAGTGCTTGGCGGAAGAGGAATCCATACAAATTTGTAATCTTCATTAGAAAGTCTGTTCTGTTGCGAATCAATATGGGCAATTGTGAAGTCTTCAAGAGCTTGAAGAGCTGAAGAGGCTACTTGAGAAGGGTGCATGAATGTGTCCTCAAAAGTCCATCTATTCCTCTGATTCCATATAGCTTCAGAGATGGCTGAAAATTCCTCTAATACCTTTGGATTGCAGGTCTGTAGGATATTTTCAAAGAGAGCTATGAAGCTTTGCATTGCTATAACTTTCTTGTGGAGATTCGTAGGGCCTAAATTCCACATATCAGAAGCTGATGGGCAGCTCCAGAGTATGTGTAGAGTTGATTCTTCTTCTTTGTTACATATAGGGCAAAGATTAGTTTCTGTAATCCTTCTTTTGAAGAGGTTCAGTTTTGTAGATAAGGAATCTAAACATGCTCGCCAGATGAAAACTTTGTGGGCATTTGGTACTTGCATTTGCCATAGGTTGGTCCATGTGGGATTGCTAGTGTTATTGGAAGAGGATTGTCCCTTCTAGTTTTCCATCCGCTGTATCTGAAAGTGGTAAGCCAATTTAATTGTGAAAATACCATTCTTATTCCCCAACCACATAAGCTTGTCCCTTACTTTTTGATGGCATATAGGAATTTTTGAAATGATGCTTCGATCTGCTTCAAGGAAAGTGGCTTGCAGAATATCTTGTTTCCACATTTTTGTGTTCCAATTAATTAGATCATGGATAGTTGTTTCTGCATCTAAAGGCTGAATAGGGGGCTTGAGGTTTGTAAGTCATGGGTTTAGGCAGTCGTGGATCTTTCCATACCGGGATATCTCGACTACCACTAACTCTCCATAAGGAACCTTCTTCAATTAAGCCACTTGCCCCACATAAACTCCTCTAGATCAAGGAGGGCCGAGCTCCAATCTTAGCCTGCATGAAGTCAGTTTTAAGAAAGTATTTAGACTTCAAAAATTGAGCTACCAGAGAGAGTTGGGTTACTGGATTAGTCTTCATCCCTACTTGGCCAATAAGGCTATGTTGAAGTTTTTAAAGTCCCTAAATCCAAGACAACCAGCTCCTTTAGCTTTCTCCATAAAGCAAAGCAATCGTCCTCACTTCCAATTGAAACTTTTTCAAAGCCATGTTTTTCCTAAATGCTGATTTTTCACCAAATATTGCTCTTCAAGTTTCTTTATTGACTCCATATTGTCTCTCTGATGTTTTACTCTTTCCTACTTCAAAAAGAGAAGGTAGGCGTGGATTTTAATATGCAATTGCAAAAATCATGATAGTTGCTAAATGAAGTTCAAGTGGCAATTAAAGTCCTAGTTAGCACAAAGTTTTCACTTACAACAACTATTCCCATTAAAAGATTAAAAATATCTGGAAGTAAATAGTTTAGCTTTCTTCAAGTTTCAAAACCATGTCAAAATCCAACAACTTTCTTGAGGAATAAAATAGATACACATATACTTGAAAATAACTATAAACTTTTAAAGAGGCCACTGTGCATTTGTCTTGAGAGTTGAGAGATTTAACACAAAATATACATATTCCACCATAAGCTACAATCATGTAACAAAGACCCTCCCTCCCTCCCACGTCTATCAACATATGCATTTTGCAGATGTTAGCACAGACAATATTGAAGATATAGATAAGTAAATTAAGTGATTACCTCCAGTGCATCTTCATAGTTTCTTTCAATCTCAAAAAAATAATTTTATGCTTCTCTAGTTATTTCCCTTCGTCAACCATTAAAATGCCTTTCAACTTCCTCTACAGTTATTCTTCTCAATTTCCCACTATACCAAAATGGAACCGCACTCAAACTTCTTTTGACAAAGCCACCCAAATTTTACATTTTGAAGGCAAAAAGAAAGCAATTTTAATTTTGTTTTGAAACTTCTACAGATTTTAAGATATATATTGATAATTAACAGATCACTATAATCCCAAGAAGTATGAAGTAAGGCGTGATTTGGATTCGGAGTTCAGATAAACTTCTCTCAAACTCATCATTATACTTTCAAATTTCAATTCAACATTTTTCAAATTCCAATACAGTTTTTTCAAATTTCAAAATAATAATAATATTAAAAAATAAAATTCCAATAATATTTTATTCAATTTTTAAAACTCATATCATCTCAACTCCAAATCCAACCCGGGCCTAAATGGAAATTCCCTGCAAAAGTAACGCATTGAAGTGCAGAAGTAAGAACAAATCAAAAGAAAATGACTGGAAAAACAAAAAATTAGAAAAAAATGGGGAGGAAAAATTAGAAGCTATTTTATTTACCATTTGCTTTAAATCCTAATTTATCCTCCAAAGTATAAATTTGAAGACGCAATGAACACCCATCAAACATGACAACATCAAGAAATTATAGGCAGTTTCGATTCTTACCTTAAGGAAGAAGACGATTGGAATCACTGTTTGGAATGAGTTTTCATGGGTCTATAGCGATAGAGGAAACATCTACATATATGCTTATAATTCCTAAGGCTAGATGAATTAGAATTTATAATTTACTAGAGACAAATTATATTCAACGAAACCAACATTGGAGGGAACTGATTATGGTAATGATGTTGAATTGTCCCTGTGAGGGGAAAGGAAAGTAGGACCCAAATATTTATTGCACTACCATAAAAAGGCATAGGGGTGCAGGAGCATGGTGATTGATTGAGGCCTAATAGGAGTCAGAGTATGGGTGCATGTCAGGAAAGAGAGGCAAACGAAGAAAGGGAATGACGAAAAAAAGAAAGAAAGACACGCAATGGTAATAAAGGGAACTGACACACGTAACCCAAGGATCTATAAAAGGTAGCGACCAGATGACAAAGCGTAGACTCTTTCTCTCTCTCTCCTCTCCAACTCCTCCTTTTCTTTAGTTTCTTCTTCTTCTCGGAAGGTACTCAGGAGCTCCAACCAGTAGGATTTTAGTCACCGACGTTTATATTTTTTTTTGTACAGTGAGACATGAGAGACTATAAAATATTTATTATAGTGAATCCTCCTCCCTCCAAAATACCTGTGGATGTAGGCATTGTGCCGAACCACGTAAATCTTGTGTCCATGTCGATTTATTTCATCTGTTAGTAATGTACGCACCAGCCGCACCAAAATTTCGTTGGGGGCCCTAAACGACACCGGATGAAGCCCAAATCATCTTAGTGGGTCGGAAATGATTTTTTCTTTCACCCTGGCCTGTTGACCAATTTTTACGGCATCAAAAGTGGTACCATCTGTGATATCTGAAGACTTTCTAAATCGAAGGTGGGAGAATGATGATTTATCAGTACACTGAATAAATCGCTAGATGTGTTTTTTATTCTTGTTCATTTCTATAACTATAAAATGTGCAAAGACGAGAAAAAGATCTCGCCACTTTCCTGCTCAAGAATAATTTTATAGCATTTCTTTCACTCGGACACCCACACTCTTGAGCGAGTAAGCTAAGTGCTCTAAGTGTTATTATTCTTAGCATTGCAAGAACTGGGCTCACCCATTAGAGCATGCACATGACACTTATACACATGAGACATATGCACAGACACAGTATAGTCGCAGAGTATGAAAAAGCTGCTCCGGACTGCATTGGACGTGCATGCACAGTGCACATTCGTGGTGCAAGCATAGTACTCAGGACCATGCCGGAAGGCACCCAACCCCATGAAACAGTGTCCCGAGCTCGATCGAGTTGTCGGCAATCACCTCCATTGTTGCCCAGATGACTAACACAAGAGGGGGGGTGAATTGGGTTATATTAAAAAATTAATACTTATAAACTAAATATACAATATAAAATATAACCAAAATATAAAGTAGTAGGAAATATAAAGAGTAGGGTAAGAGAAAGCAAACTCAGTATTTTTACGAGGTTCAGCCCCACTGCCTACGTCCTCGCCTCAAGCTACCCCTTGAGGATTCCCAAATCCACTATTCAATCTCCTTTAGGTGGAGATAGAAACCTATTACACCTTTGAGCAGCACCGCTCCAAAGAATCCGTGTAGAACACCCTCTACACTTCCAATCACCTCACACTTGGTGATTCAACTATTCCCTGTGTAGAACACCTTCTACACACACAAGGGTTATACGCACCCTCTTACTTCCAATCACCTCACACTTGGTGATTTAACTATTCCCCGTGTAGAACACCTTCTACACACACAAGGGTTATACACACCCTCTTACTGATACAATAATTGATAGTGGGTAGGCTATCAGAAAACACTCCTCAATGAGTGAAATAAGAACAATACAGCACAAACTATATCTCTCTCAACAAGAACAAGAATTAAGGCTCAAAACTTTAGAAAAGAGAGAATGAGAGCTTTGAAAGAATGATGCAAAATTTAGCAATAGATGTGTAAGCTCTTGTTGTGATTTTTGCAAAACTCAAGTGAGCTATTTATAGGTAAATAAGTCTTCAATTTCAAATTTGAAAAGATTCCCATGTCAAATAAGAGCACTATTCACTTTTCAAAAAATTCAAATAAAAACATTTCCTTTTTGCATTTGTCAAAGACAACTCCATTCATTTTTCAAAGAAATCAAACCTAATCTTTTGCTTTTCATACAAGACAAAATGAGCATGATTTATTTTTCAAACCAAATCATCTTCTTTTTGCATATGTCAAAAAAACACACAACCACCCTTTAAGATTTTCAAACAAATCATCTATCTTTTATATTTGTCAAAAAAACACACAACCACCCTTTAAGATTCTCAAACAGAATCATCTACCTTTTGCATTAGTCAAAAAAACACACCACCTCCCTTCAAGACTTTCAAACAAAATATGCACATGTCAAATATGATAATCAATCATCTTATAAAATCAAGTTTTTATAAAAAAATATAATTTTCGAAATTATTTTGTTTGATGGTGTTATGCACATGTGAAAAACATAATTTTCAAAACTAAGACATTTAAAAATGTCTTGCATATGTGGAAAAAGTAATTTGATGTTTTATGAGAAAAAAGAGTAATTTGGAGCCTTAATCCAATTTCTAATTTTATCAAGAGATGTACAAAAATAATCTATGAGCTTCATTTGTAGACTTGATATCTTTCTTGCTCATGCTTGATTTCTTGATGTGTTTAGCTCCCTTCATGCATAGACAACTTGAGCTTGAGTTTTCAATATTATTTGTTATCATCAAAATTTATACGTAAATACGAGACTTGAAACCTTGGGTTCAACAATCTCCCCCTTTTTGATGATGACAAATACTTAGTAGAAATCTGCGACCTGCAGTAATACTTAAGCTCCCCCTGAAAATATGCGTTAGTATTTCAAGAAAAATATAAACATGATTCTAGCATATATAACAAGGTAGTATAATACTAGTATAAGACTTCTCCCCCTTTTGGCATCATTAAAAAGGAACCGTAATTGGTTTCAATAAGATTTTTTTTTTTTTTTTTTTCGTAATAAGCAATAATCAAATAAAACGGTACGTTAGAGAGTAGAAGTTGGAACCACCCGTGCCCGACAAAACCTGCAAAGGTTGAAGCCGAATTTTATCATCTCGGTGCGGAAGAAGATTTAAATCCGCTTGATGTTATTGACGAATTAGATATTCCAGAGATTTGAAGTTGAATAATTAAAATTATCCGTGTCCGACAAAGACAGCAAAAGCTGCAAGCCTAGCTCTGGCAATGCGGTGCAGAGCCATGCATGTCCGACAAAACCTGCAAATGTTGGAAGTCTAACTCTGACAGTTCGGTGCGGAGCCACGCGTGTCTGATAAAACCTGCAAAGGTGGCCTAGCTCTAGCAGTCGGTGCGAAAGCATATTCAAATCCGCGTGATATTGTTGAAAAATTAAATATTATCGAGATTTGAAAGTTGTCGTTTAAAAGACCGTTTTCACCTGTTGGATACTGAAATAAATTTTCACCCCACTCATTGATCCGGTTTCTGTTTATTCAAAACGATAGAATGGCGGAGAAAATTTCATCTAATAATCTTCCGGATTTGAATCAGGAACCGTCTCAACCAGTCATTTTATCTCATGAGGTTGTCAATACCATGATAGAAGCAGAGATGCATTTTTCAAATAGAACTGATTTTGAGGTTGTTGCAGCATCAAGAACTCTCAGTGCTCAATATGCTGCCTCTGTTACGACCATGTCTCGGAGATTACTAGCGAGGGCAAATGAGGTTGATCGACTTAACAATCAAATATCTATTCTGCATCAAAAGCTTGTAAATAAAGGCAGAAAGAATAAGAGGTTAAAGCAAGAAAATAAAGATTTGACGGAATTGGCTCGTATTCTGAAACTTCAAATAGAGGAATCGGAACGAGTAAGAGTTCAAGCACAGAGTCAACATCAGCAGATAATGGCAGCGTTTCACGAGAGAAACAGGGACAATTATAATTAATCTCGCTAGCTTAGTTCGGTAACTTTTGACAATATGCATCCGGCATATCTTGTAAGCTTGACTAAGTAAGATTTGAAGAGATGTCAGTTTGTCTTTTACTTATTTCCATCTTTATAAAAGCAATCCTTAGCTTTATCTAATCCGCATCAAATCTTCTTCTCATTGTTGTAGTTCATCTTCATTCTCACTTTACAAATTTTCAATGGCTCGTAGATTTCCCTTCAGTGATTCTCTTGATCAAGATTTGAGGTATCCTTCACCTCAGTCTCAATCTATTTCTGCATCTGTCGTGGGTGCCATGAAGCAACAAGAGACTGATTTAGCTAATAAATCAGATCATGACGCCATTTACGAGCTTGTGGGTCTCGGGACTCGATACTCATCTTCCATAGTTTCTTTTTCCGCTCGGTTGCAGTCCAAAACCCGCGAGATAGAGAAGCTTAATGAGAAGATCGATATTCTTCAACGACTTGTTCAAGAGTCTAACAAAAAAATAGTAGACTTAAAACAACAGAATAAGGATTTAAAATCTTTACTTGCCTCTGCATTTCGATTGCCTAATCCTTTAGATAAGGATGGCATGATGATTTATGAGGAGCAAATGCATTTGAATGATGAGGCTAAACGTCTCAAGTTTCTGTAGGTCATTTGAGTTAATGGAATAAAAGTATCTAGCAGATATTGATGGCATGCATAATTCCTATTTCTCTTCTAATCATGCGTAGTCTATCTTCTGGTAGGGGTTTTGTAAAAATGTCTGCCAAATGATCATGTGTACTAGTGAATTCTAATGCAATATCGCCCTTCTGCACATTGGTCCGAGATTGTTGTATTGGATTCTTTGAAAGATTTATAGCACTTGTATTATCACATTTGATTGGAATGTGATTGTACATACGTTTAAAATCCTCAAGTTGTTGCTTCATGTAAAGAACTTGGGCACAACAACTACCCGCAGCAACATATTCTGCCTCAGCAGTAGATAGTGCAACAGAATTTTGTTTTTTACTAAACCAGGAAACTAGTGCATGACCTAAGAAATGACATGTTCTACTAAAACTTTTTCGATCATCTTTGCAACTAGTATAATCGGTACCTGAATAACTAATAAGATCGAAAGAAGTGTGTTTAGGATACCATAACTCTAAGTCAATGGTACTAGCAAAATATCTAAAAATCCGCTTGACTGCAATCAAATGAGATTGTTTCGGAAATGATTGAAAACGTGCACATAAACATACATTGAACATAATATCAAGTCTACTAGTTATCAAATATAATAAACTACCAATCATACCTCGATATACCTTTGAGTCAACTGGCTTACCGCTTTCATCTTTATCAAGTTTAGTGGTTGGACTCATTGATGTTCCAATTACTTGATTTGCAATCCGAGAAAGAAATTAAGTTCTCCCATTATGCTCATTTCAAATTCTTTCTGCATATTCTTAGCAAAATCTTGACACATATTTTCATTAGTAGCACCAAATATTATATCATCTACATAAATTTGAACTAGAAGAATATCATTCTATTCATATTTGATTAAAAGAGTTATATCGATCTTTCCTCTTGAAAAACCTTTTAAAAAAAACTATTTAAGAAAACACTTTTAACAACCATTTGAAAAAATTTGAAATCTTTATAACAAGCATATGCAAGTAGCATTCGAATAACTTCTAATCTTGTGACTGGTGCATATGTCTCATCATAATCGATTCCTTCCTCTTGATTGAAACCTTGGGCTACAAGTCGAGCCTTGTTTCTAGTGATGATTTTAGACTCATCTTTCTTATTTCTAAAAACCCATTTTGTTCCAATAACAGCATAATTTTTAGGTCTAGGAACAAATGTCCATACATTATTTCTTTCAAATTTATTTAACTCTTATTGCATAACTAGAATCCATGATTTATCAATAAGTACTTCATCAATATTTTGGATTTAATTTGAGATAGAAAAACAGTATGATTATAAATATTTTTAAGAGACGATCAAGTACTTACATATCGTGAAGGTTCTCCTAGAATTTGTTCTACTGGATGATCTTTCACATATTTTCACTGTTTGGTTGCATCTTGTACTAAGTCTTGATGATCTTTCTTTCTATTTCCACGATCTTCCCTTTTGAATTGTCTCCAAATATCATGCATCCTTCTTCTTTAGAAGTGAAGTCAATGAATTTAGTTTTGTCTCATGTCATGTATCTTGAGCATCCGTTGTCTAAAAACCATTTACTTTTACCTGTAGACGACTTCATGCATACCTACAAAAGCAATTAAAAAAAATTCTTGGTACCCAAGTTCTTTGGGTCCTTTATTTATTAGTATTAGAATAAATAAAATTTTTAGGTACCCATATGGCCCTAATAGTCATTGTATGTTTTCTTCTAATAGGACAAGCAAAATAATTATGACCATTGCTATTACAAAAATTGCAAATAGCATGTGACATATATGAATAACTTGAGTGATTATAATAGTATCATTTTTTAACAAAATTATTTTTATGAAAAGAATTTTGAATATTGGACTTTGATGTAGAAGGATTATCAAAGAAGTTTTTATAAGATTTGTATTTTTGTTTTGGCATGTATCCCAAGCCTGCCTTGTCAAAAACACATCTTTGACTACCAAGAAGTTTTTCAAAATTTCTTTTTCCATTCGTAAAGTTTTCAATAATATTTTCTAAATCAGTTTTCTTTTTCTTCAACTCAAGATTTTCATCTTTCAAAACAATACTTTCTTTTCTTAAAATATCAATTTCGTTTGTTAAAGAAGAATTTTTCTTTTTCAAAGCAGTATACTTGATACCCAATTTTTCAAATTCCTCATATATCTCTTCTAAAACATTTTGCAATTCTTCATATGAAGGATCTTTAATATTATCAAAATTTGTTACCTCAATGTCATCTTTAGCCATAAGACAAAGATTTGCTGATTCTCCATTGCTTGCTTCACTATCTGAGCTACTTGAATCATCATTCCACGTAGCTTTCATTGCTTTTTTGCCTTTGTTTCGATCTTTCTTTAGCAGAGGACAATCTGGCTTGATATGACCAGGTTTATTGCATTTATAACAAATTAAAGTGTCATTTTTACCTGAATCTTTCTTGGAAAACTTATTGAAGGATTTCCTTGGAGGAGTTTTATTTTTCTTTAAGAACCTCTGAATTCTTCTTATTATCATCGCAACTTCTTCATCTTTGTCGTCATTTTCCTCATCTTCATCACTTTCACTTTCATGTGGAACAGCTTTAAGTGCCAAACTCTTCTTTGAATTTCCTTCTTCTTCTCCTCTTTTCAATGTGTACTCATGGGTGATAAGTGACCCGATGAGTTCATTCACTTCGAGCTTCTTGAGGTCTCTAGCTTCAAGAATCGCTGTCACTTTTGACTCCCAACGTTTTGGTAGAGAGTTGAGAATTTTTCTTACTATCTCCACTTTGGAATAAACTTTGCCAAGAGCTGTCAAGTTGTTTATGATGTTAGTAAAACGAGTGTGCATACTAGAAATAGATTCATCATCATTCATCTTAAACATTTCATATTCATGAGTAAGAATATAAATTTTTGATTCCTTGACTTGAGAAGTTCCTTCATAAGTAACTTCCAAGTTATCCCAAATTTCCTTTGCTGTAGTGCAAGTCATTACTCTATTAAACTCATTACCATTAAGAGCATTATATAATAAATTCATAGCAGTTAAATTCAAAGTATAAAGTCTATCGTCTTCACGATCAAACTCTTCTTCTTCCTTTTTGACCTTTACGCCATCAACCACTTTTGTTGGAATATAAGGTCCATTTACAATGCATTTCCAGATTTCTCGACCTTGAGACTGAAGGAATATTCTCATTCTAACTTTCCAGAATGAGTAATTGTCTCCGCAAAAGAGTGGAGGCCGACTGCTAGATTGACCTTCACCAAATGAAGCTGCAATGTTAGCCATAAGATCTTAACTCAAAAGATAGTTAATCTTATAACAGAGCTCTAGCTCTGATACCAATTGTTGCCCAGATGACTAACACAAGAGGGGGGGTGAATTGGGTTATATTAAAAAATTAATACTTATAAACTAAATATACAATATAAAATATAACCAAAATATAAAGTAGTAGGAAATATAAAGAGTAGGGTAAGAGAAAGCAAACTCAGTATTTTTACGAGGTTCAGCCCCACTGCCTACGTCCTCGCCTCAAGCTACCCCTTGAGGATTCCCAAATCCACTATTCAATCTCCTTTAGGTGGAGATAGAAACCTATTACACCTTTGAGCAGCACCGCTCCAAAGAATCCGTGTAGAACACCCTCTACACTTCCAATCACCTCACACTTGGTGATTCAACTATTCCCTGTGTAGAACACCTTCTACACACACAAGGGTTATACGCACCCTCTTACTTCCAATCACCTCACACTTGGTGATTTAACTATTCCCCGTGTAGAACACCTTCTACACACACAAGGGTTATACACACCCTCTTACTGATACAATAATTGATAGTGGGTAGGCTATCAGAAAACACTCCTCAATGAGTGAAATAAGAACAATACAGCACAAACTATATCTCTCTCTCAACAAGAACAAGAATTAAGGCTCAAAACTTTAGAAAAGAGAGAATGAGAGCTTTGAAAGAATGATGCAAAATTTAGCAATAGATGTGTAAGCTCTTGTTGTGATTTTTGCAAAACTCAAGTGAGCTATTTATAGGTAAATAAGTCTTCAATTTCAAATTTGAAAAGATTCCCATGTCAAATAAGAGCACTATTCACTTTTCAAAAAATTCAAATAAAAACATTTCCTTTTTGCATTTGTCAAAGACAACTCCATTCATTTTTCAAAGAAATCAAACCTAATCTTTTGCTTTTCATACAAGACAAAATGAGCATGATTTATTTTTCAAACCAAATCATCTTCTTTTTGCATATGTCAAAAAAACACACAACCACCCTTTAAGATTTTCAAACAAATCATCTATCTTTTATATTTGTCAAAAAAACACACAACCACCCTTTAAGATTCTCAAACAGAATCATCTACCTTTTGCATTAGTCAAAAAAACACACCACCTCCCTTCAAGACTTTCAAACAAAATATGCACATGTCAAATATGATAATCAATCATCTTATAAAATCAAGTTTTTATAAAAAAATATAATTTTCGAAATTATTTTGTTTGATGGTGTTATGCACATGTGAAAAACATAATTTTCAAAACTAAGACATTTAAAAATGTCTTGCATATGTGGAAAAAGTAATTTGATGTTTTATGAGAAAAAAGAGTAATTTGGAGCCTTAATCCAATTTCTAATTTTATCAAGAGATGTACAAAAATAATCTATGAGCTTCATTTGTAAACTTGATATCTTTCTTGCTCATGCTTGATTTCTTGATGTGTTTAGCTCCCTTCATGCATAGACAACTTGAGCTTGAGTTTTCAATATTATTTGTTATCATCAAAATTTATACGTAAATACGAGACTTGAAACCTTGGGTTCAACATCCATGACCGTCGATAGTTTCTGTATCGACGAAGACCATGGCCCCCTTTTCGGGGTCGTGAACAATGCTCCGAGATCATGTTGAAACACACTAGCTACACAACATGGCTTCATCATATCTTGGGGGGGGGGGGGGATGTCGGTGCCCACCATAAGGGTCTTCGACATTGTCTATCACCAATGGAGGGGCCCTAAACGACACCGAACGAAGCCCAAATCACCTTAGTGGGCCGGAAATGATTTTTTCTTCCACCCTGACCTGTTGACCAATTTTTACGGCATCAACAGTGATACCATCTGTGATAACTGCACACTTTCTAAGTCGGAGGTGAAAGAATGATGATTTATTAGTGCACTGAATAAATCGCCAGATGTGTTTTTGATTCTTGTTCATTTTTATAATTATAAAATGTGCAAAGACGAGAAAAAGATCTCGCCACTTTCAATAATTTTATAGCATTTATTTCACTCAGACACCCACACTCTTGAGCGAGTAAGCTAAGTGCTCTAAGTGTTATTATTTTTAGTATTGTAAGAACTGGGCTCACCCATTAGAGCATGCACATGACACTTATACACATGAGACATATACACGGATGCAGTATAATCGCAGAGTATGAAAAAGGTGCTGGGGATGGCACTGTGCATGCACAGTGCACATCTGTGGTGCAAGCACAGTACTCAAGACCATGCTGGAAGGCACCCAAGCCCCATGGAATAGTGTCCCAAGCTCGATCTAGTTGTCGATGGTCACCTCCATGATCGTCGACGGTTTCTGTCTCGACGAAGACCACGACCCCCTTCCCGAGGTTGTGAACAATGCTCCGAGATCGTGCTGAAACACATTAGTTACACAACATGGCTTCATCATACCGGGGGGGGGGGGGGGGGGAGACAACACCGGTGCCCACCATAAGGGTCTTCGGCATTGTCTATCACCAATGGGCAGCATCGCCGAGAGTGCTCCTGCCACCTCCCTATCTCCCAAAAGGCAAGATGACTCAAGCCCAGAGCCGCCGTGGCATGACTGGGCCTTCAGCGACCACCAAAGGAGTTGCCAGTGTCGTCTGTCCTGGACGGCAAGTCGCTGGAGATCCCTGGGTTCATGGTGGCTCACAATGCACGACCCATGCACCTTGCGTACCGTGCGCCATGAACCGTGTCGGTCTCAGTCCCAATGAGTATCTCGTATTGTTGGTCATGCCGGTGGCCACTGAATGGCTTGCCGACGATCTCTGTCTCCAATCGAGTGGTCCCCCTAGGCGAAGGATGGGAACCTAGTTCACCACCACAAGGCTCGAAAGTTCCCAAGCTCTCCTTCCAAGCTCGGGAGTACCTCTCGAATCGCCTTACCCACTCAGAGCTGCCTTACCAAGCTCTTGTCTATTGTGTAACAGGAATTCCATTGCCGATCCCCTCTCTATGCTTGGGCAGCTCGGACATGACATGCATGGACTCGGCTCATTCTGGTCCAGGAAATGCATGGGCTCGACAGTGGCATTTACACAAACACAAGCATAAGACTTGGGAAAGCGACGGGCTCAGGCCAGCCCACACCATTTGGGAATCACGACTCAAGAACCACAGGCCGAGAACCACTAGCTCGAGACAGAGCATCTCTTGAGAGAAGCTCCCTTGATGTTTCCCAAGCCCTTTCTCTTTCTTGGCGGATCACCCACCAACTTAGGAAACACACTTTCGTGAGCTTGGGAAACGAATCTCATGGGCTCGGGAAACACACATCATCAGACTTCTATTATGCAAGGGTTCGGGAAGCACGTGCCACCAGACCTTTCTTAAGAATGGAGTCGGGAACCACCTGCTCAAGACCCAACTTGGGCTAGCAACATCAACGAATGGTTGAACCTACAGAACCAGCATCTTGGAAGCATTTCGGGAAAGCTAATCTTGCATAACCATGATAGATGGCTCGCTAATTCCATGCGTGCTCAACTCGAGCTGAGACCGAGTTCGAAAAAAAAAATTTGGGGGGAGGGGGGCAAGGAGACGGAAAAATTGCGACCAACAACAACAACCAAAAGATCTCCGATTTATCTTGCTTAGAACACGTGAATTCACATGTCGCTTTGCCTTGGAGAAGCAACACGACACAGACTAACAACTCTTGCAATGGAACAAGTTCTGCGCTCTCGTCATATGCAGTTGAGCTGATCTCCCGCGATGGAATGAGCTTTATGCTCTCATCATATGCGATCGAGCCTATCTCCCGCGACGGAATGAGCGCCGCGCTCTCATCATATGCGAATTGCCAGTTCTCGTGGGGTCAAGGCTAGAGCACTAGCTTGAGCACGTGGTAAACTCCCGCTTTGCCATCGGATTGCCAGTAAGAGCACCAACAACTCACAGGGTCCAGGCTAGGACTCTAGTCTGCGCTACCTTGTAAAATCCCGCATTGCCATCAAATTGCTAGCTCGGAGTGCCAACGACTCACGGGGTCGAGGCCTGGACTCTAGTCCTCGCTACCTTGTAAACCTCTGCCTCGCCATCGAATTGCTAACTCGGGGTGCCAATGACTCGCGGGGTCGAGGCTCGGACTCTAGTCCACGCTACCTTGTAAACCCTTATATCGCCATTGGATTGCCAATGACTCGCGGGGTCAACGTCGGGCACTAGCCTAAGCACTTTGTAAATCCTCACTTTGCCATCGGATTGTGGTCAAGTCCATCTCTTGCCACCTTGGAGCCTCACGCTCCCACGTTTGTGGTTGAGTTCATCTCCCACCACCTTTGAGCCCTGTGCTCTCACGTTCGTTGAGCCTATCTTTCGCCTTAACTAAGCCCCGCGCTTGCACTCTACTCCATTGGTTGAAATTCCAGCACATTACAACATTCTCTTGATAATTATTTGTTGAATATTTTTATTTTAAAGATTCTCAAGGTTACCTTAGGCTCAGAAGATGAATTGCCGCCTTCTCGGAGTTCGGATACGGGATGTTGAGACAAAATTTCCCCCACTTTCTCGGTGGTGAGAGTTCGTGGGGTTAAAAATGCAAGTGCAAAAAAAAGACAAAGTAATGGAATTCCACTTAAGTGCCTTCAAAAAGAATTCGTGGGATATTTTGAGGGAAAAAGAAAATAGGGCCCAGGCATTTATTGCACTACCATAAAGGGCATAGGGGTATAGGTGAAGGGTGATTGATGGGAGTTTTAATGGGAGTCAGAGTATGAGGAATGTTAGAAAAAAAGAGGCAAAGGAAGAAAGGGGATGATGAAAAGGAAGAAAGAAAGACACGCAACCGTAACAAAGAAAGAAAGAAAGGCAGCAACCAGATGACAAAAGGGTAGACCCTCTCTCGCTCTCTCTCTCTCCTATCCAACCCCTCATTTCCTTTAGTTTCTTCTCATTCTCAGAAAGCACTCAGGAGCTCCAACTAATAGGATTCTAGTTAGAGATGTTCATATTTTTTCTTGTGCAGTGAGATATGAGAGACTGTAAAATATTTATTATAGTGAATCCTCCCTCCCAAAATGCCCGTGAATGTAGGCATTATGCCGAACCATGTAAATTTTGTGTCTATATCTATTTATTTCATTTATTATTAATATGCGCTTCAGCCATACTGGAACTTCGTTGGGAGCGCCAAATGACATCAAATGATGCCCAAAACGCCTTAGTGGGCCGAGAATGATTTTTTCTCTTGCCCCGGCCTATTGACAAATTTTTACAGCATCAACACTCCCAAAACCAAATTAGAGAAGACAAATTCCCCCTAATTTAACAAAATGAAGAGAAAGGCTTACCGGAATAAAGGATCTGAAAGATGCCGGAATCAGAAACTCCATCTGGAGGACGACACTGGCCGCTAGAGAACTTTCTTAATATTGAAGAAGCACCAAAAAGGGCCAATGAACCGGTCTTTGTACTAAGAACATTGACACGCCATTGTCTAGCTTCGGTAGGGGTAGAGATCTCTCATCTTTGTCTCTCCTCTTTCTCTCCTTGTGAAAGCAAAATAAAGAGACCTTTTGGTGAGGAAGTCGAAGAGTGAAGTGAGAATTAAAGAAAGCTTTTGGTGCATGAATGAATGATTTTTTGATACATATATATTGTCATATTGAGATAAGCAAAACATACGAAAAGTTAACAAAGAAATAAAAAAAATTTAACAGATGCTCGTTAAACTAACAATTTCTATTATATAGCCATTTATAATATATAAAGATATATGTAAGAGCAATATTTTAGCTAGCTCAAATTTACAAGAATGTATCGTATAAGCCAATGAGAACTTAATACTACAAAAAAAAAAGTATTTGTGATAGATTATTTGTTGTGATAATGATTATTTATGACAAAAATAAATTCATTTTGATAGGATATAGTTAGTTTAACAGTAAATAACTTATCACAAATAAACGGTTTCCCTTTTCTGATTGCCTCCTGAAACCAAGTTAGTGTAGCTTTCTCACATTTCTCAAGCCATTCCGTTTTGAAGCATTTCAAGGCATGGTTTACGTCAACTAATTCTTTTTTTTTTTTTAAATGAAGTGGAAAGATACACTTCCAGCTTTAATAAGAAAGAAGAGTTCTAAGGGAGAATAACCCCTAGTTGAAGAACCAGTACACTTTCACCCCCCACAAGCCTACTTGCTTCTTTAGCAAGTCTATGTGCTTTACCATTTCCCTCCCTTTTTACATGATTAGCTTTCCAGTCCAAAGAAGAAAGAGAAAATAAAGTATCTTCTATTACAAGACCAATCCAATCACACCTATTGGACTTCTTGTTGAGCTCTTGCACTATCTTGAGATTATCACCCTCCAGGATGAGTTTTTGCGTATTCAGCTCCATTGCCATCCCTGTCGCCTCCCTAGCCCCCAACGCTTCAGCCAACTCTGGATCATGGAACGTAGAGATAGCCATCTTCTTAGTTGCAATAATATCCCCTACATGATTTCTAGCAATTAAACCCAGCCCAATCTGTTCCTGACTGTTGTTTATAGCTGCATCCCAGTTGATTTTAAAGTACCTCTTGGAGGAGGCCGCCATTTGCAGATGATGTTCACACCTTGTTGTTCTCTCGGTAGGTGACAGGACTGAGCTACCTTAAAGTCTTCAAGCTGTTGATAGGCAGAAAAAATGATTTGATTAGGATGCATAAACAGATATTCAAAAATCACTTTGTTCCACCTTAACCAGATCCCTCTAGACGCGATAGCAAAATGTTCAATAGTTTCCGTTAGGAATAGCTCACTAATTTCATAAAATAGGTCAGCAGAAATGCCTAAAATACTAGATTTCTTCTACAAACTCATGTGACTTTGACTCCATACATCTTTTGCCGACTCACAATTCCATAGGGCATGTATAGCAGTTTCTGATTCTTGTCTGCATATTGGACAACATGGAGAGTCCACCATCTTCCTCCTAAACAAGTTATCTTTAGTAGCTAGGGCCTCCAAGCAGGCTCTTCAAATGAAAACCTTGGTAGTACTCGGCAGGTTCATTCTCCAGGTTTTAGTCCATTTCAATCTATTATCTGCTTGTTTCGAGGATTGGCCTTCCACACTTAGCTTCATCTCCATTTGCCTATGATAGGCGCTTTTAACCGTGAATTTTCCATTCTTATTTTCCAACCACAAGAGCTTGTCCTTCCTAGGATGATTGCTTATCGGAATTTTGGAGATAACACTCCTCTCCTCTTCTTAGAATAGATTACTCAGCATATTCGAGTTCCACCTCCTGCTATCCCAATCAATGAGTTCTCTAACTCTAGCATTTAATTCTGTATTCGAGATACATCGAATTTATTTGCATCTACCTGAAATAATTCCCTTATAATTTGAGTTTCGATATGTAAAATCTTCTTTTCTGATTTGTATTTTAAATTTGCGCAAATGTCATCGCCCTTAATTCATGATATTATGTTTGGACCTGCAACTATGGGTTAATTGTGCAGGATATCTCAAAAAGTAAAACAAGAATAACTTAAGATTATGCTTACTATTTATACAGTAGGGTGTGCAAATATGGCGTGCAGATCGAGTACACAATCTATATGATCACTTAAATATTAAAATTTGATTTATTAGATTTAGATTTTAAAATTTATCTTTTAAATTAAATTATATTATATAAAGACTGTGTGGTTTACTGGCTTAGAACTTTAAAGACCTTGGAACAATAGTACTCTTGAGATAAAATATCAAATCAAAAATTTGAAAATAATATTAATTTAATCATGTATTTTACGTTAATTACCTTATATTATATATTATATATTTTATATTTAATCACAATTAAAAATATATAGCAAAAAGGTAGCGGTCGCCATCCTTCTCTCTCCCTGATCTCCCTTCAAATTCTATTTTATTTCTTCTAATCAATAGGTTGGATAAAAAGTAGCGGCGTGATTGATGACTAACGGAAGGGCCGGATTGCACTACATACATACATATATAAATATATACATGTATACATACATGATTATTTACTCGATCGTTTAATCGAAGATTAATTTAATTATACTTTGATTTAATAATATTAGATACTTAAATTACCACATATTAGTTTTGAGTAAGGAGGTAGCATGCAGTAACCTATCATTTTCTAGACAATAAGGTGATTAATGGAACACTGGTAAATTATGATCAAATCTTTTAAGGGAATACAGTGCCTTATAATCAGTAATTAATGTGCCACATTATAGAAAAAAATGGTCGATTATAGTAATTAATGTGCCACATTATCTAAGATAACTAATTCTAGTATGCTATAAATTTACAATTACAAAATTAGTTCTAATTTCCTAAAATTTCAATGCTTTTTTTATGTTGAAGATCTTTGCTTGATTTGTGGGATGTAATCTTTTAATAAGCCCCTTCAAGTTGGAGCGTGGAGGTTTCTAATACCTAACTTGCAGAAAAAATGGTGGAAGAGATCCCGGCCTAATACTTAGGTGAAGATTCAACGACTTGCTCATAAGAGGAAGTGTGAATAACGGTGAGGAGTCCAGACCGAATTTTGTCACGAACAATGTGACAGACAATCTCAATATGTTTAGTGCACTCATGAAATACAAGATTGTGAGCAATGTGCAGAACCGATTGATTATCACAATAGAGGCTAATAGGCTCAAAGTGTGAGACACCAAGATCAGTGATAAGCTATTTCTACCCGGTGAGTTCGCGGATGGTAATGGAAACTTCAGTAGAGGAACGGGCCAAGGTGGCCTGTTTTTTTATATGCCAGGAAATGGGGTTGGTGCCTATTTGAACAAAGTACCATTTGGTGGATTGATGCGTAGTGGGGCAGTTAGCCCAATCGAAATGAGTGTAGGTAGTAACATGAAGGGTGCTGGAGGAGGGGAAGAAAATGACTTGTCTGGGACTTCCTTTGATGTAGCGAAGAACTCAAGTGGCCGTCTGCATGTGAGGGGCACGAGGAGCGTGCATGAATTAACTAAGAATGATCACTACAAACACAATATTATAAAGAGTCGTTATTATTAGTGAGTTTTAGATTTTGTTCTATGGGAAAAGAAGTAGACTGTGCATGGAGTTGGCCACTATCAGATAAGATGTGAAGGGCATGCATGCGTTAGTTGAGAAAGATGCCTTGTGGTGATTGAACAACTTCTAAACCAAGAAAATACTTTAGAGGACTGTAGTCTTTGGTTTTGAAGTATGTGGAAAGAACATTTTTAAAGACTTTAATTTGTGAGTGATAATTTCCAGCGACCAAAATATCGTCGACATAAACAAGAATAAGAGTGATGCTAGTAGATGCAACTAAGGTTAATAAAGAATGGTCCGCTTGAGATTGGGAAAAGCCTGCCTCAAGAAGCATAGTAGTTAGTTTAAAAAATCAGTTTTTAGAGGCTTTTTTGAGTCCATAAAAGGATTTGCATAAACGACAGACACATGTCTCCCCTTTCAAGATCGTCATGTAAGAAGGGGTTATTGACGTCAAGTTGGTCAATGATCCATTGGTGGGAGGCAGAGACAGCTAACAAGTGCCGAACGGTGGTAGTCAAGGCTTTGAGCTTGGTTTTGAACACCTATTTGCAGCTAATGAGTTTCTTTTTAGGGAGAAGGGGCTCAAGTGTCTAAATATAATTAACTTCAAGGGCACGAAGTTTAGTCGACATGGTGTCTTGCTAATGGGTATGATGAATGGCAGCAGAATAATACGAATTTTCAGTAGAAATAGTGAGAGCATTTAAAAAAATAAGGTGAGAATGTAAAAAATGAGAATAAGAAAGAAAATTAGATAAAGGACGAGTAGTACTTGAGGTCGATGCAGCAGGTGAGGATGTAGTGGGGTCGGTGTGTATGGTTGAGCATATGTAGTCTTGAAGGTATCCGGGCTGATGCAGCAGGTGAGGATGTAGTGGGGTCAGTGTGTATGGTTGAGCATATGTAGTCTTGAAGGTATCCTGGCCGAGGAGGAGGAGGAGGAGGAGGAGGAATAGGGAGAGATGTAGGTGATGCTTTAGGGAGATTCTGGAAAGGGAATTGATTTTCGTGAAAAATGATCTCACGAGAATAAAAGATAATCTTGAATATCTAGATTATAGAGTTTGTAAGCTTTATGAGTGCTAGAATAATCAAGAAAAATGCAATTGGAGGCATAAGGAGAGAATTTGTCACAAGAAACATGGAGGGTTTATGCATAACAAAGACAATCGAACACTTGTAGATATTCATATTTTGGGGGGAGGGGGGTATTGAAGAGAAGTTCAAAATGAGATTTATTTTGAAAAATGCGACTAGGAATGTGATTAATAAGAGAAGTAGTAGTGCGTACACATTTACCCCAAAATTGCAAGGGTGAGTGTGCTAGATAACAAGGATTTTGAGCAACATTCAGGAGGTGCCAATATTTATATTCTGCAACACCGTTTTGTTGCGGAGTTTCAACATAAGTATGTTTATGAATTGTGCCGTGGTCGTGAAGGTAATTTTGAAATTTATGGGAAAAAAATTCTTGGCCATTATCAGTTCTAACAATTTTGATCATGGTGTTGTACTAATTTTTGGACAAGTGAAAAAAAAGGCAAGAGATAAGTGTATGCTTCGGATTTATATTGCATGAGATAGATCCAAGTAGTGTGAGAGAAAACATCAACAATGGTAAAAAAATAATGAGCATCGCAAATAAAATAGGTATGAGAACCACCCTATATATCACAAAAAATTCTATTAAAAATCATAGTACTTTTATTAACATGAAAGGGAAAAGGTAATATAGTGTGTTTAGAACGACCACAAACATCACAATCAGAGACAACACATGGATTATTGAAAAGATTAGGAATAACTAAATGGGAAGGATGACCTAGGCATTTGTGTCGTAAGATCTTATTAGCAGTGATCTGAGTAGAAAGAGCCATTGTGGTTTTGGACCGGTATATATAAAATCCATTGCAAAATTTACCTACTCCAATCAACCTCGTCAAGTGTGGGTCTTGAAAAGAAACAATCGAAGAGGAAAAAATAATAATACAAGAATTAGCCTTTGTGAGTTTAGGAAGGGAAAGAAGATTAAATCAGAATTGAGGTATGAAAAACACAATTTGCAAAATTAGGTGCTGGTTATGTGACATGTGCCACCACACTTGTTGATTGCATGCCTATTCGGTAAAGTGACCTTCTGGTCATTAGAGAGAGAGGTAAGCTAGTAAAGAGGGTTCGGTCATGGCAAATGTGGTCACTGTCCACCACCCAATCGTAACGGCTATCAAAGAGAGGAGTAGAGGAGACATGAATGACGAGGTTTGCGGAAGGGGCTTTTGGTTGGAGATAGAGAAGCTTTTGGTGGCGTCAATCTAGGAATCGGTGAGGAGGTGGAGTCTTTGTGGGCTGCCGGCATCAAACCAGTGGGTGGTTTGCCAAGGAGAGAAGGTTGTTTGCTACCGCGATGGCCGTGTCCTGCTGGGTAGCCGATGATGCGCCAACAACAGTCACGCGAGTGACCTGCTTTGTCGCATTTAGTGCATCGAAGGGGGTTTTTTTATGGAGCTGTTGGAGTGTGCTGCGATAATATGAGTGTTTGTCGGTGGTGGCCTGAGGTAGAGTAAGCGTTGTTGCTCTTCCTGAAAGAGAATGGAAAAGATTTTGATGATGAGGGGAGAGGGGGAGGGACTCCATAGTGAGAATCTGAGTTCTAAATTGGGAAAAAGAATAATTGAGTCCAAGTAAAAATTGGTAAACTCTCATTTTCAGCTTCTTGTTGTAA
Source organism: Platycarya longipes (assembly GCA_036559045.1). Taxonomy (NCBI): domain Eukaryota; kingdom Viridiplantae; phylum Streptophyta; class Magnoliopsida; order Fagales; family Juglandaceae; genus Platycarya; species Platycarya longipes. The sequence goes on from CM071802.1 coordinate 38,054,574, forward strand.
TTCTTTAAGGTTATTGGTTGTTTGTAAGTGGCTGAACTCATCCCAAATTTACTTGATTTGACTGTAGTATTCATGGACAAAGTTATTGATTTGCTGTAATGAAGATAACTCATGTTTGAGGTGGTAGATTTTGGCAATGTTGCCATGATAGAAACGAGATTGACGGTAGAGCCATACTTGTCAAGAATTGGTATGAAATTCAAGGGAGTTGGTTATGGAGGGATTGATGGAATTAGGGAGACAGGTGAGCACCATATCTCTTGTTTGGTTCCATTGGGTATATTCGGGAGATGTGGGTTCATGTGGGGGAAGGGTACCATCAACAAAAACAAGTTTGTTATTTGCGTTAAGTGCACGGGTCATGACTTTTTGCCATCTTGAAAAATTGTCATATGTGAGGAAGCTGGAGACAAGAATAAGGTTATGAGAGTCGGATGGGTGAAGAAGATAGGGAGAGGAAGGAGGGTTTGAGAAGGAGGCCATGAGAGCGAGAGGGCCGGGAGAGAGGACCCCTTAGATTGATTCTATGTCAAAATATGAATTTTGTAGTTCTTTGACTTAAATTTAGGTTGACAAATCTGTTCAATTTTTAGATACAAGAGATAAATCTATCTAAGGTAACTAATTTTGGTATGGTATGAATTCACAATTACAAAATTAGCACTAATTTCCTGAAATTACGATGCTGCAATTTTGTTGAAGATCTTTGCTTTATTTGTAGAAAGTGATCTTTAAATAATACTTTTTTAAACTATGATTTATTTATTTACAAATATTTACATGAAATCTATTTATTTCAAAACTTTGCACAAATTATTTCTCTTTACTGTTTGAGCCATGCTATATAACTTCTCCATCCAGCACATATTTTTTAATTTTTATTTTAAGTTTATTCTTTTTAAACTAATTGTGTTCTTCTATTGATTATTTATATGTCAAATATTTGATTAAGAAAAATATGGTTTATAACGATAATGTAAATGATAAGAGTTGTGTAGCTTTCTTCTTACCGTTTAGATCTATGAAATCAGAAAGCATCAAAGTCACGAAGGGCGTGGTGTGTTTTTCCTTTTCCTTTTGACAAATATGCTGTGGACACTATTGTCTTGTCAATTACCCAGTACATAAAGCTATAGTTTTTTTCTGGGCCCAGCCTTCAGATCTATGCGTCCATTGGATATGATCATAAGTTGCGTAAAGAGAAATTATGTGTAAAAGTTTTAAATAGATAAATTTTATAATTTTTTTTTAGTGTTATGTTATACGAAAGTCTATAGATCCATTATCAAAAATTTTATGTAAAATTAAATAAGTTAAAAATATAAAATCATATTTTTAAATAGATGTGCATGGTGTGTAAGCTTCTGTTTAATTTTTTTTTTTTTATATAAAAGTAAATTCCATCTAAACAAAATATAAAACATTTATTCCTATTTTAATATAATCCACTTTTTTCATAAAGGTAAAATTTATATTTAACATTAATCTTTTTCAAAATGATTAAACCGCTATCTTCAGCCCAACAGATTGTTATTTACCATCCTCTAGTATTTCCTTCGGTATTATATCATTCTTTAATCCCATCCAATGCATCCATCACAGTCGAATGAAGGTGCTTAAACTTTCACTCAATTGGTATTTACTATTTCTAGCAAGGTAATATTTATCATTTGGGTATTTCTTGTTTTAATAGATTTTATAAGAAATAAATATTTGATGCCCAAAACTCTCATCAACTATTTAATTTCAAAATAGTGCTCGAGATTTGATGAAAATTTTAGAGTAGAAAATCCTAAAATTTCGAAGTATTTTGAGTTGAGGATGTATTACATTAATCATTTGATGCCAAACGATAAAATAATTATGAAAAGCAAATAATGTTATTTATCATCATTTGAAATTTTGAAGTACTGACATATATTTTATCATTTCTTTATGTCCATAAAAATTAGATGTATTTACGTAGTTTTACCTAATCAAGACCTCCTTTATTCTCGAGCGGATGCTTCCCTTAATTCATTGACTGTGTTGAAGATTGTTGAAAATGGTGTTGAAGATTGAGAAATGAGAAAGAATGAAATTGAAGTGGGAGAAGTGTGAACCACTCTGATTTTGATTCAACTAATAATCTGAACAATGATACAAAAAGTAGAGGTTACATATATACACAAATCCTGCACTATACATGGTAAGGTCAACTATACATTTCATAGATACATTTCTGCACTATACATTTCTGGTAATTCTGCAACAGTGCAGCAGGATGGGGTTGAGCAGTCCCCTTCACTGTTCTGCTCTGCTTTGATCCTTGGCCTGCATTGTGTTGTCCCCTTCATTGTTGAGCAGTCCCCTTCATCTTCTCTTGTTGCAGGTTTCTGAGACTCCCCCTCAAGATGGGCATAGATATTGAGTACACCCATCTTGGACAATAGAAACTGAAAAGTGGGAGCTGACAATGCCTTGGTGAGGATGTCAGCCAATTGGAACCTTGAGGCTACATGAACCATAGTAATGATTCCAGCCAAGACCTTTTCCCGAACAAATTGACAGTCTAACTCAACATGCTTGGTTCTCTCATGAAAGATAGGATTTTTGGTCAAATGAATCGCCGATTGACTATCACAATAGAGAATTGCTGGTTTTTCTTGGTGTACATTAAAATCCTTCAACAAGTAGTTAAGCCAAACAATTTCACAGCTCGTGTGTGCCAATGCTCTATACTCAGCTTCAGCTGATGATCTAGATACAGTGGGTTGTTTCTTGGACTTCCAACTAATCAATGAGTCTCCAAGAAACACACAGAAACCAGTCACTGATCTTCGTGTCTCAGGACAAGTTGCCCAATCCGAGTCACTATAAGCTTTGAGGTGCACATCTGTTTTAGAGGAGTAGAAAACGCCTTGCCCAATCGAGCCTTTCAAGTACTTTAGAATTCTATGAGCTGCACGTAAATGTTCTTGTGCCGGTTTATCAACAAATTGGCTCAAAACATTGACTGCATATGTGATATCTGGCCGAGTATTGGATAGGTAGATGAGTCTTCCAATTAGTCTACGATAGCTTGTAGTATCAGTCAAGTAATCCGTGGAAGAGTGAGATAACTTGTGATTCTGCTCTATCGGTGTACTAACAGGTTTACTCCCAAGTAGTCCAGCATCCTCTAGAATTTCTAGAGTGTATTTTCTTTGACACAGGTGAATACCTGATGATGATCTTGCTACTTCTAATCCAAGAAAATATTTAAGGACTCCTAAGTCTCGAATTTTAAATTGAGAATGTAGATGATCCTTAATTTCTTCAATGATTGTCAAGTTGCCACTGCCCAATATGATATCATCCACATATACAAGAAGAGCAACAAAACCAGATTTGTCATGTCTAGTAAACAATGAGTAGTCTGATTGTGATTGATGAAATCCCATTGAGATGAGAAATGAAGTGAATTTTGAATTCCATTGCCGAGAGGCTTGCTTCAAGCCATAGAGAGATTTGTGTAGTTTGCATACAAGCTTTTCACCTTGTGTGTGAGACTCCCCCTTGAGCTGAAAACCAGGAGGAAGATCCATGTATATTTCTTCATTAAGGTCGCCATGAAGGAATGCATTGTGGACATCAAGTTGGGTTAAATGCCAATCATGGATAGAAGCAAGAGAAAGAAATAATCTCACGGTGGTGAGTTTGGCAACAGGGCTAAAAGTCTCTTGATAGTCAAAGCCTTCCCGTTGAGTGTAACCTTTAGCTACTAGGCGAGCTTTATGCTTGTCAATGCTGCCATCAGATTTCAACTTAGTCTTGAAAACATACCGACAACCAATGCTCTTCTGTCCAGGTGGTAGAGAGGTGATGGTCCAAGTACCATTAGCTTCAAGGGCTGAAAGTTCAGATTGAATGGCTTCTTTCCAATGGTTTGACACAACCGCTTCATCGTAGGTTTTTGGCTCATGGATGAGAGAGAGGGATAATGCATAGGATTTATGAGAGGGAGATAGGTGAGTGTATGAAAGATGAGAGACAAGAGGGTGAATGGTTGGAGAGTTATGTGGAGGATTCTGTGATGAGGCTGCAGCACAGTGATAATCAAGTAGGTAGGAGGGAGCACGTTTAACACGATCAGAACGCCTAGTGTTTTCGGAAACTCGCTCGAGCGGAGTGTCGAGCGAAGGTCGAGCGAAGTCACCGCCTGACCCTCGCTCGAGCGAGGTGTCGAGCGAAGGTCGAGCGAAGTCACTGCCTGGCCCTCGCTCGAGCGAGGTGTCGAGCGAAGGTCGAGCGAAGTCACTGCCTGGCCCTCGCTCGAGCGATTCATCGAGCGAAGGTCGAGCGAAGTCACTGCCTGACCCTCGCTCGAGCGAGGTGTCGAGCGAAGGTCGAGCGAGATCACTGGGTGTGGAAAAAGGGAAGGAAATGTCTGGTAGGACTGGTGGTAAAGTAAGATTAGAAGGGCTTGGGTCTGAAACCGATATGGAACTTGATTGGGTGAAAGGAAATGTGGACTCTAGGAAAGTGACATCCCGAGAAATCGAAGTGGAGTGAGTGTACAAGTCATAGACCTTATAACCTTTTACCCCAGCTGGATAACCAATGAAGATGCATGGTTTAACTCTCGGATCAAGTTTCGTTCTGGCATGCTTGAGGGTGGACACATAGCATAAACAACCAAAAACTCTTAAATTGTCATAGGAGGGAGTAGAACCAAACAAAAGCTCATATGGAGTTTTATTGTCCAGAATTGGTGTGGGAATCCTATTAATCAAATAGGTGGCTGTTAATACAGCATCACCCCAAAACCTCAGTGGGAGATTAGCTTGAAAAAGTAACGCTCTAGCCACATTAAGAAGATGTTGATGTTTTCTTTCCACGACACCATTCTGTTGTGGAGTATAAGCACAAGTTTTTTGGTGTAGGATCCCATGGGTGTTGAAAAAATCTGGCATATGAAACTCCATACCATTGTCGGTTCTAACTTGTTTAACCTTGGAGTTGAACTGAGTGCCTACCATTCTAATGAAGGATTGCAGAATTTGTTTGGTTTCAGATTTGAATTTCATTAAGTGGACCCATGTTACACGGCTGTGATCATCAACAATTGTGAGAAAGTATTGATGTCCTTGCAAGGATGGTTGAGAATAGGGTCCCCAAACATCACAATGTATTAAATCAAAGATTGAATCAGAACGAGTGATGCTAGTGGGAAAAGAAACTCTCTTTTGCTTAGCCAAATGACAAACAGTACAATGATCTTGATTGCTAAATTTTACATCAAGAAATGAGGATTGAATTAAATTCATCCTTTGACTTGACAAATGCCCTAGTCTAAAATGCCAAACATCAATTTCTGGTTGTTTTGTGGTACAGGCAACTTGTGAGTTGAACTTGGAATTTGAAGATTTGAATCCGAGAGAGCTGGGTAGAAGGTAATAAAGACCATGACTATTCTTAGCAAGTCCAATCGTCATCCATGAAGAAAGGACCTGTATAAAGCAATGATCATGCAGGAACACAACGCACAAAGAGGAGTTGTGAGTGAGTTTGCTGACAGATAGTAAATTAAAGGTGAAGGAGGGGACACATAGAACATTGGTGAGCATGATTTCAGGTGAGAGTTGCACAGTTCCTATATGTGTGACAGCGACTTGAGTACCATTTGGTAGTTGGACATGAGCTTGTGTGGTGCAAGTGATGGTCGTGAACAGTGAAGGTGAGCAAATCATATGGTCTGTAGCACCAGTATCAATTATCCATGGTGCTGAATGATGACTAGACGCACTACAAGAATGAAGAGTAGAAGTTGGAAAAATGAGATTGTTGAAAGGTAGTATACCTGCCATATTGAAGCGGTGAGGCGACTTTGGCTGTTCGGGTGCAGGGGGTTGGCTATGATTAAGCTGCGGTGCCTTTCCATTGACAAGAGCCATGAGTTTCTGAACTTGATCTTGAAGCAACAATAGCTGTGGCATTTCCTCATGCTGTTGCGTTTGAGAGAGGACTTGGTTTGCCGCATGAGGTGGAGCAAAAGTGTTGCTGCTATAGTGCCCTTGTTTGGTTTTTGTAAACTTGAAGTTTGGTGGAAAACCAACAAGTCTATAACATTTTTCTCGGGTATGTCCAGATTTTCCACAGTGTTGGCATGATACATCCATCTTGTCCCTTCTCTTGGCTTGATTATTGACCACTGCCAATGCTGAAGATTCAGCAATGGGAAGGGTCAAGGTGCGTGCCTCTCGTTGCCTTTCTTCTTGAATAATCATGGAGAAGGTTTTGTCCAAAGAGGGGATTGGACTCATAAGCAAGATTTGTCCCCTAATGCTTTCATAGGAATCATTCAAACCCATTAAAAATTTAAAAACATAATCTGAGATTTGTACCTCACCAATGGAGCTGAGTGCTTTGCATGAGCATAGTCCACAAGAACAACATGGCAATGGTCTATAGTTGCGCAACTCCTCCCAAACGGCGTTGAGTTGGGTGAAGTATTCACCAACCGATCGTGTCCCTTGAGTAATGGTTCCAAGTTGTTCTTGTAACTGATATATTCGCACATTATCGGGTTGAGAAAAGCGTATTTTGAGCTTCTCCCAAACCTCTCTTGCAGAGCTAATGTAAAACACATTGGAGGCTATCTCTTTCGAGATGGAGTTGAGAATCCATGAAAGGATCAAGTTGTTGCAGCGCAACCAAGGTGTATAAAGTGGGTCAGAGGGTTCCGGGGTCACGATGCTTCCATCGAGAAACCCAAGTTTGTTCTTGATCGAAATGGCCAAGATAAAAGAACGACTCCATGAAACATAGTTGGGCCCGGTGAGTGGAGGTGAGATAACAATCGTATGAGTGTTATCACTGTGATGAAGGTAAAAGGGTTTAGTTGGGTCTTCTGTGGGTGACATGGAAGCATTGTGGGTGTTTGCCATTGAAAAAGGTGAGTGAAGTGATATGCACAGAAGGTGTTTGAGAAAATTTCTGAGAGACGAAAGGAACTTTGAGAGATGAAAGAAACTTTGAAAGATGAAGTTGAGATGATACTACGTACCAGAAACTCTTGAGAGATTGTTGAAATGAGAGGAGTACTAAACCCGCTCTGAGCAGTCCCCTTCACTGTTCTGCTCTGCTTTGATCCTTGGGCTGCATTGTGTTGTCCCCTTCATTGTTGAGCAGTCCCCTTCATCTTCTCTTGTTGCAGGTTTCTGAGAGACTGCTTGCTTTAGAGCAGTACTCGTTAAATTATAATGTAAATGCAAATCAAATGGGGGGGGGGGGTGTGGTTTTTGGTTAATAGAGTTTGAAATTGTGTTGTATTGGATTATACAAATGTAAAAAGGGATGGCTTTTTACTACAGTAAGTTAGAGTAGATGGTCAAATTTGATAATTACCATAACATGGCCAAAAGGAATTAAAAATATTTTCTTCCTTACTTCCAGTTCCTACCATGATTTCGTTGCAATAGTTTTTTTTTTTTTTTTTAAGGATATCATAACAATATTACTCATTAACATATAATCGGTAAAATGATGCAATACATTAAATTTACATTATTTAAAAGTTTTCAAAAAATAAATTAATCTTATTTTATTACTATATAAAAATATATTGATGATTTAATGTAGAGATTAAATATGAATAAAATAGGCAAAGACAAATTGATGTTATATTTGCTAAAACTTGAGTTTGAACTTAGCTATTACATCAGTGTTCTTAGGAACCCCACAAACTACGACATAGGGTCCTAGACTTAAAAGGCTTCCTCCAGTTGAGTACGTGGTTGCTTTGGCAATCCAAGAATTTAAGAGTTGTTTGAATTGAAAAATATTCTTAATCTATCTTATTTTATTATTATAATTTTAAATTTTTTTATAAAAAATAATTTAATATTTTCATATCTTAATTTTAATTTTTTTAATTTTAAAATAATAATAATATTAAAAAATAATATTTTAATAATATTTTATAAAATATTTAACTCTGATTTTACTATTGGAATAATCACTTTGTCGGCTAGACATATCTTTTCTTTGGGAATTTTAAAGCTTTTTGAAGTTCAACCTTTCCCGGAAGCCGCCTCCTCCATTGACTACTTGCTTTAGAAAGTTCACACACAAACCATGGTCTAATTAAACATTAATTTACCCACAGATTTATCAATCATCAAACACTTATAAAAGCGTACCGATCGAAACAATTTCTTCAAAAGAAAAAAAGTAGTAAGAAATGGGTGTCATGATAAGGTAAATGCTAATGACCTCGGTGTTCATCTATGGAGTACTATTACTACTCTTTGGATCCGCTTTCATAGGTCCCGCCTCTATGTCCTACGACTTTGATCAACTTCAGCCCAACCACTTCTATCATGAATATGATTTCAAGGTGGTTTCCCACAGAAAGAGATTAGCACCACCACCACCCCCTACTTTGAATTCGCCAATTATTCCAAAACCTCCAATTCAAGTAAGGCCGCCACCACCGCCACCGCCACCGCCACCGCAACCGCAGCAGCCACCTCAGCAGCAGCCGCCGCCGCCGCCACTAACATCATCAAGGTTGGAACGTTCACCGTCACCATCAATTTGAAGAAGGTAGATGTCACCATTAATGCCGCCTACATCGCCATGTTAATGTGGAGGAAATAGTTAAAAGATCTTGTTTGCTTTACTGGTATGGGTGTTGAGAAAGAATAATTATTTGGTGAAGTTGTTTTCTTATAATATAGTTTCCCGTAAATATTAAGATAGCATATGCCATTTTTTTTCTTAAGAAATAAGAGGTTTTCAAGTGAATTAATCTTTTTTTGATACATTTGAAAGAATGAAAGTTTCGAATTCCAAACCTCATTTTAAAAATTAAAGATTAACATAATAGACCACAAGTCTTAATAGTTAATTAATCTTTTATAAGTGGTTAAGATTTAAAAAATCCGATATGCTTAGAGACAAACTCCGATGAGTCTGCTTTTGGCCCAACCCCTCAATTCCCATGTAGCCTTGCACTTGGTCGGCCACTCTTTATTTTCTAATTTTCTTCCCATATAGATTTTAGAAATTAGCTCACATATTAATCACGTTTAGGGCTGCAAACAAACAGAGTTGTTCGTGAACAATTTGAGCTCGACTCGTATAAACTCGATTCGAATTCGATTCGTTTAATAAATGAGTTGTTCATGAGTACTAATATTGGTTCAAATATTAAATGAGTTAAACTCGTATAATCTCGACTTTACTCGGCTTGTGTTCGTGAATAAAATTCGTATAAACTTGATTCGACTCATTTTAGACTCGTAACAATACTCATAATATTTCTATATACATATATATAATCTTGCATATATTCTTATATATATTTTTTTATTATATATATTTTATGTGTTATATATATTATTTTTAATATTTTGTATAAGTAATATATTTTGTTACTTTATCTAGAAGTAACATTTTGTTTCTTTACAATAATAATGTATTAAATTCACAAAAAAATTATTGAGTCAAATATTTATAAAGAGTAAAAAATTCAAATAATTACTCGACTAAGTACGACTCGATTCGTACAGATCGTTAGAGAGTAAAAACAAATATCGATAAATAACTCAATTTGACTTGACCTCATTTTTTATCGGCTCGAATTCGACTCGACTCGATTGACAAACTCTCAGCTCGACTTGAATTCGAAGTCGAGTTATTGGAGTCCAACTCAATTCGATTCGACTTGAACTCGTCTTTAATCGAATCGTTTGCAGCCCTAACCACGTTTGAATGTTTTAGCGAAAAATTCCAACACCAAATATTAGTAGTCCTGAAAATAATGAGTTTGTCTAGTATTCTTTTATCGATCACTTTAATTTTTGAACCTTTGGGGGGACTGAACCACTCCCCCGCAACCTAATTCGACAGCATTTGTTGGAATTTTCTGATGATTACTGTATAAAATGAATTGAGCAAGGAGGCCCCTGATTTTCGGTGCGCCGCGGTTTGATGATCATATCCAACTTGCATGCTTCTTGTCCATTCCCATGAGACAACTAATGATTGTCCAAATAAAAATATATATCGTACCATATCGTACCATAACTACGTACATTGTTCCCTCGCAGTCGCAAACTTAAGCATTTGTCTGTCATGATATATTTTTGTTTTGGACTTGCTTATGTTCTGAGCATCTATTTCTTTTCACTTTGTTGACAACAATTTGTGAATTTATTATGGCCACTTGAAAACGGGTCTTCCATGTGTAATGGACTTTCTTTTGCGTTTTTGTACCAGCTCGTTTCGATTAAATAAAGTAATAAGATGTCATATCGATTAAAATTAATATTTAAATAAATAATTTTAATTATGAGTAATTTTATCGCCCTATAGACACTCCACCCCTTATTTTGATCATTTCACTCTCTCTCTTCAATTTTTCTCAATCTTATTGAATCTTCTGACTCATTAGCTATCTCTCTCTGTCCTCAAACTCTCTTTCTTCTCATCAAATCCTTCATTCTCTCTTCCAGACTCTTTTGAATTTTTTTTCCTCATTAGACTCTCCCCCTTTCGTTATTTCACTCTTTCTTATCTCATTGGACTCCCTTTCTCTCATTAAGCTCTATTTTTCTTTAAACTCTCTTTCATCTTATCGGATCCGTCTCTCTCATTATCAAGCTCTTTCCCATTTTTGTTAATTGGAGGAAGAGATAGAAAACAAAAAAGTCCAAATAAGGTGTGGGATGTAGAAATAAACTAGTACCACTCTTTACTCCTTTCTTTTTCCCGAATTCTTCTTATCACCCGTTCGCCATTTACAGACTAATTTACAAACAATGTATTGTGAAACCATAGAGCCATAAAATCCTCAAATCTCAACTTTCAAGCCTGCCCTCTATTATATATACAATATGACTTGATACCCTTTTTAGAAAAGTCTTAGAATATGCAATATTATCCCTGATCTGTGTAATTAAGCTAGCTCATAAGCCCCAAATTTCCAGCATTGTCTGTACCTAGAGCTGCAAACGAACAAAGCTGTTTGTGAATAATTTGAGCTCAACTCGTATAAACTCAATTCGAACTCGATTCGTTTAATAAATGAGTTGTTCGTGAGCACTAATATTGGTTCGAATATTAAACGAGCTAAACTCGTATAATCTCGACTCGACTCGTATAAACTCGGTTTGTGTTTGTGAACAAGATTCGTATAAACTCGATTCGACTCGTTTTGAGCTCGTAACAATACTCGTAATATTTCTATATACATATATATAATTTTGTATATATTCTTACATATATTCTTTTATTATATATATTTTCTGTGTTATATATATTATTTTTGATATTTTGTATAAGTAATATATTTTGTTATTTTATGTATAAGTAGCATTTTATTTCTTTACAATAATAATGTATTAAATTCACAAAAAAATTATTGAGTCAAATATTTACAAAAAATAAGAAACTCGAGTAATTACTCGACTAAATTCGACTCGTTCGTTAGAGAGTAAAAACAAAGATTGATAAATAACTTGATTCGACTCGAGCTCGTCTTTGATCGGCTCGAATTCGACTCGACTCGGCAAACTCTCAGCTCGACTCGAACTCGAACTCGAGTTATTTGAGTCAAACTCGACTCGACTCGATTCGACTCGAACTCGTCTTTGATCGGATCGTTTGCAGCCCTATCTGTACCTAAATGTTCAGGCTCCACTTATAATCAGCTTATCTAATTTTGCACATAGTACTAGTATGAATCCAATGATAATGAAAGTGATGCAAACCCAAACTGATGTGGGGGATCCGAATCTAGACTCTACGTTGATTGCTTTGAACTACCTTAAGATTTTTTAAGAAGTATATATTTGATAGCCAAAACTCTCGAGTACTTAATTTCAACATAGTCTTGAGGTTTGAAGAAATTTTGAGAGTAGAAAGTCTTAAAAACTTTTAGATCTTTTTAATTGATGACATATCATGTTAATCATTTTGATGTCAATTTAGAAAACGATAAAATAATGATTAAAAGCAAGATATTTTATCATTTCTTTATGTGCATAAAAAAAAAAAATGTGTATGCTTATTTATACTTAATCATGACCAACCTTTCTCGATCGGCAGCTTCTCTTCATTGACTGCTTGCTTTAGCAACCCCACAAATTACTACGACCTGGACTTTAAAGGCTTCCTCCATGTGGGACAACCTACTTGCTTTGGCAACCAAAAAGTATAGTAACTTTTTCGGAATTTTTAAGCTTTTTGAGTTCAACCTTCCCAGAAGCCGCCTCCTCCATTAACTACTTGTTTTAGCAAGCCCCCTCCTCCGCAAGCCCCCTCCTCCGCCCGCGCCGCCACCCCCCCCCCCCCCCCCCCCGGGTCTAAACATCAATAATTTGCCCAAAGATCTATCCATCATCTAGCACTTATAAAAGCATAGATACCGATCGAAACAATTTCCTTTCCTTCAAACAAAGAGAGTAAGAAATGGGTGTCATGATAAGGCATTTGTTGATAACCTCAATGTTCATCTACAGAGGACTACTACTCTCTGGATGTCCTATGACTTTGATCAACCTCAGTCTAACCACTTGTATTCTAAATATTTGAAGGTGGTTTCCCATAGAAATAGAGCACCACCACCATCACCCCCAACTTTGAATTCACCAATTCAAAATAAACCTCCATTTCAACGGAGATGACCTCCGCCACCACCAATATCAACAAGGTCAGAATTGCTGTTGCCGCCAACGGTATGAAGAAGGTTGATGTCACCATTAATGTCACCAACATCTTCATGTTGATGTCATGAAGGAAATAGTTGTTCTTGTTTGCTTTACTACAAATCTCATTAAATGGTCAGATGCTGTACTCTTTTGCCTAATATATATACTATAGGAAAATTCAGTTTTCAAGAAATTTTGGGACATTTTGAAAAAAAAAAACTCAAAGAGATTTCCATGCATGATTTATAGCATGAAATTGTTTTAATAAAAAAAGAGATAGTTGAACTCAAATCTGAAATCAGCACTCTTAAGTCTAAAAATTCAGCTTTTAAACAAGATTTACTTTCTTTTAAAATCGAAAAACAATTTGATTTTGAATATCCTTCTAACAATGAGGAAGCAAATAAATCAGACTATCTTGAATCCTCTAATCTGATTAAGGATATTTGTTTAATTCGACATTTTCTTCCTATTAAATGGTATTCTAAAGTTGATATTATTGTTTGCCACGAATTTAAATCTTCAGTGGTTGCCATGATTGATTCTAGATCGGATCTTAACTGCATTCGTGAATGTTTAGTTCCTACTAAGTATTACGAAAAGTCCACTGAAAAATTATTCTCTACAAACGGATTTAAGATGAAGATTAATTACGAGCTTAATAATGCTCATGTTTGCCAAGACAATGTCTGTTTCAAAATTCTCTCTATGCTTGTAAAAAATATGACCTATGATGTCATATTAGGAATGCCTTTTATTTCATCGATTTATCTATTTACTTTTGAAAAAGATTGGATTACTACTGATCCCTTTGGATGGAAAGTTAAGTTTATATTTGATTCCAAATTTGATATTGATACTTCAAAGAATTTAAATTCTTTATTGTCTGCAAAGACAAAACATTTGAACTTTTTACAACAAGAAGTTAGATTCAAAAAGATTTTTAAACATTTGTCTAATAAATTGCTTCAATCAAAAATTGATGATTTTCATAAAAAATTGATTTCTGAAATTTGTTCTGATCTTCCAAATGCTTTCTGGCATGGGAGGAAACAAATTGTTTGACTTCCTTACGTTAAAGATTTCTCTGAAAAAAATATTCCAATCAAAGCCAGACCTATTCAAATGAATAGTGAGACTTTGGAGTTTTGTAAAAATGAAATTTCAGATCTTCTCTCTAAGGGTATTATCAGGCATAATAAGTCATCTTGATCGTGTGCTGCTTTCTATGTTCAAAAAAATGCTGAGATTTAAAGAGGGATACCCCGATTAGTTATTAATTACAAATATTTGAACAAAGTTTTAGAGTGGATTAAGTACCATATTCCAAACAAAAACGACTTGGTTCATAGGTTAAGCGATAGAGTTATTTTTTCTAAATGTGACCTTAAGTCCAGATTTTGGCAAATCCAAATTAGGGAGTCTGACCGATACAAAACTGTTTTCACTATTCCATTTGGTCACTATGAGTGGAATATGATGCATTTTGGCCTCAAGAATACTCCTAGTGAATTTCAAAATATCATGAACGATATCTTCAATTTGTTCACTCATTTCACCATCGTCTACATAGATGATATTCTCATATTTTCAAAATTAATTGATGATCACTGAAAATATTTGTCTACATTTCTTCACGTCATAAGATAAAATGGTCTAGTGATTTCAGCAAAAAAGATTAAATTGTTTCAAACCAAGATTAGATTCCGTAGTTATGATATTTTTGAAGGCAAAATCAAGCCAATCCAAATGGCTAGTGAATTTGCTGACAAATTTCCAAATATCATCCATGAAAAAACCCAACTTCAAAGATTTCTTGGTTCATTTAACTATATATTTTTTTTATTTCTACAAGGATATGACAAAATAATGTCATCTTCTATTTGAGAGATTTCAACTCAATCCTCCTCCGTGGACAGACATCCATACCAATTTGGTTAAACAAATCAAGGTATATGTCAAAACTCTTCTATGCCTTGGGATTCCAACTTCAAATTCTTTAAAATTGTAGAGACAGATGCCTCTAATATTGGTTACAGTGACATTCTGAAAAAAATTGTTTCACCAGGTTCTCCTGAACAAATTATTCGATTCCCTTCTAGAACCTAGAATTTTGCACAAATAAATTATAGTACTGTTAAAAATGAAATGTTATCCATAGTGCTATGTATTTCAAAATTTCAAAGTGATTTACTAAATCAAAATTTTTTATTGTGCATTGATTGCAAAAATACTAAATATGTATTAGAGAAAGACATTTAAAACATTGTATCAAAACACATTTTTGCACGATGACAAGCTATCTTAAATGTTTTTTTATTTTGATATTGAATATATTAAAGGAATTGATAATTCTATCCCTGACTTCCTTACTCGTGAATTTTTGCAGAAAACATGAGTAAGAAAAAGAAGACAATTCCTCCACAAAGATCCCCTACTCCTCCTTTATCTTTTCTCTTACTAGCGGATTCCTCTCCATTGGAGATTGCCAATAGATTCACCGCTCTAGAAAGTATTCCTAGACCAATTCCTCCCAGTTCCTTTGTTTCAACCCTTGTCATGCATTATTACTTGTATGCTACTCCCCTAGCAACGACAAGGCCTAATCCCACAAATATTTCATACTTGCCTGTAAGGCAGAATATTTCAAAAACGCTTATTCCAAAATCTATTTTACATTGAAGAAGAAAGATCAATGTATATAGACCCATTTCAAATTGCTTCAAATTATTTCCCCCCTAATTTTCACTGGATTCTTGAGAATTCAACAAAAAACCTCTAATTTTACCTTGGGATCGTTCTCCATACAGGATCCATTTCTATCAAACCCATCTATTGCAAAATAAATGCTTCAAAAATTATTTTCCATAATTGTTACATTTTGTCTATCATGACCAAAGAAGAATGGGGAACTCATCCCTATACTTCTAAAAGCATCACACAGTCAAAAATTCAGTGTAATTATTATAATTATATCAAATCTTAGTTTAAGTTTCCCCTGTTTCAAACTCATGATTTCTTGGATTCTTGATTTTTCAACTTTGTCAAGAAATGCAAACATATTTTCCATCTTTGGTTTTAGAGATGGTGGCACTAATTTGGCCCCATTCTTGAGATGTTTCCTGATAGTCTCAAACTGACTATCAACAATTTCTATATTTCTTATTCACCTAAGATAGACCAACATAATTCCAAATTTTCCTTTCTACTTCACCTTTACAAAAGATATAAGGTTCATTGGATCTGCAAATGGACTTATGAAAAAGTTGAAGATATCTTAATTCGCCAATTTTTTGTCAGATGGTGGGATAAATACCCTTACATCGATGACATTATTTTACATGTTTCAAGAGATTTTCCTCCAGTTGTACCAAATATCAAAAGCATTGAGAAATTTATTTCCCCTGTTTCAAAAAATGCTTTAATTACTTATCCAATTCCTCAAGAGTTAACTCTAAAGGAATCAATTTCAAAGGATTCATCTTCAAAGCAGAAGAAGACCTCACCTCCATCTTCCTCAGCAAAGAAGAAGAATTTAAAAGATTCAGACAATTCATCATCTTCTAAGTCCAAAAAGAAATCCCCCTTGAAGGACTGAAGAAGGAAGATTTAATTCAACTGTTGAAAAAATCCATTCAGCTGAAGAATCAGAAGAATCAGCAAAAGACTCTGATCCTTACAGTAACATATTTGGATATGATTCACCTGATTATCCCCCAAACTTGGGAGATGACTAAATTTTGGTCCGGTCAGGTGTTGATTGATCTCATCAGCATCACCACAATCTAAAATTTACTTCATTATAATTCACATGTGATCCAACTTTCAGCACATGAAGACAAAGTTACTTTCAGTGCAGAAAGAAGACTACTATTTCACCAACTGTCGGCACAAAAGACATGAAAGCTTTCGGTGCAAAGAGACGGCTGTTTTATTTTTACTATTTCACTTATGATTCACTCATTATGCTGCATGAGAACTATTACTATGCTGCATATGATTTCTTTTGTAAAGGAAACTCCTCCTTCTATAAAAGGAGATCTCGTTTCATTGGGAAGACAAAGCTCAAACTCCCATCTTCTTCCTGAATTCTCCCACTTCCAATCTTGTAACCAATATTTCTTGTATTTTTAATATTGTAAGTATGATTTCAATGAAGAATCTTTTGGTTCAGTTTTACTTGCATTAATTATTTTAGCATTTACTTATCTTTATAATTATCATCATATTGTTGCATTTGGCTAGCTCTACTGCCTGTCTCTTATCTCTTATTTTACTTGCTTCCGTTCCTTTTGGTATCACACACACACACACACACACACACACACACATATATATATATATATATATTTATATATATATACATATATAACTTACCTACTCTTGATTATCTTGCACAAGGATTTTTTTACCTCAGTGACTTCTTGGTTTATTCATCTCTTTCTCTCTCTCTCTCTCTCTCTCTCTTTGTGCACATGTACCTGCACTCAATTCATTCATGTGTACTAGCATTTTTACCTGCATGTACAAATAATTCATTCGCAAGTGAACTTTAAAATAGCTTGAATAGTGTAGATCAATGTGGGAGGTGCTAAATGCAACATTTCGATTCTTTAGAAATTGCACAGCTCTAGATCATAGAGGGAGGCACACTGACTTGTTTGGGATCAAATTGAAAAGATCCTAACAGCTCGAGCATTGAAGGATAGCTAACATTAGAGTAAAAGTGAAACCATTAAATCGGAAGAAAATTAAGATTTTCTCAACAAACCTGCCAACCAGTGCACTAGAAGGAAGAATGACATTTATGCCAAACTAGATTGGACAAGACGTTCTCAACAAAAATTCTACAATTTCAACACCATGACAGAGCATTAGGTTGAGTTGACCCACTTGGTAGCTTGATATACTAACTCAGAACTATTGGGATAGCGTTGCTTCTTGG
Source organism: Platycarya longipes (assembly GCA_036559045.1). Taxonomy (NCBI): domain Eukaryota; kingdom Viridiplantae; phylum Streptophyta; class Magnoliopsida; order Fagales; family Juglandaceae; genus Platycarya; species Platycarya longipes. Next base: position 38,072,196 of record CM071802.1, read on the forward strand.
TGGTTGAGCATATTTTAATAAACTAGTTTAGAAAAAACAAATCCTAGAAACTTTTAGAAAAAATTGTAATATTCCTAATTTGCTTTGAATTTGGATTTGATTGAGATGATAGTGTGTGTGACTAGGTGTTCAAATGATGAAAGTTTGATACTTTTGTGAAGGTTACAACATCCACACATGGTCCAATGAATGTTTGGCTTCACTAGGCCCAAATGAGCCCACTACATGATATATGGGTTTTTGCCACCAATTATTTTCCTACGACTAGCTATCGTGGCTAATAGTAACTTTTGACACAGATATTACCCATAGCAATACAAAAACCCAATTGCCATTGATTTTCATGTGTTGACTATTACTTATGGATTAAAAGGGCTATTGCGGCGAGTTTATATCGCCACAAAAAAATTTTCCCACGATTTATGAGTGCCCGTTGTTTTGTTTGTAATGCCACAAAACCAAGTATTCCTTTTTAGTGGTGTATCATTATTTGCTACGAGTATTATTTATTTTAGCAATGAGTGAGAGTCGCCGCAAATAACTTTAAGATTTAACTATACTTTTCCCTCATTTTTCCTTTCTTCTCCACCCGATAGATACTCTTATGGTCTCCTTGTTTCTCACAAATTATCCAACCATCGCCTATCTCCTCCATAGAACTCTGTTTTTCGTAAGCGCTCTCTCTCTCTTCGTCCGTTTCTCTCTCCCACGTCTTTCTTTCTTTCTCTTCTTCTATTTTTCTTTTCTTCTTCTTCTTCCCTCTCCCACGTCTCTCCTTCTTTCGCTTCTTCTAATTTTTTTCTTCTACTTTTTGTTCTTCTTCCCTCTTTCTCTCCCGTGGCTCTTATTCTTCCCCTTTTACTTCCTTCTCTCTAGCATTGAGTTTTAATAACACGGTAAAATTCAAAACCCTAGCCTTGATTTTACTCTTGATTTCATTGTTCAAGTTTGATTTTGTTTTAATTTTTTTTTTCAATTTCTAGGTTTGATTTTTACATATGTTAAATCACCTCTGTTTGCCCTTTGATTATTACATATTTTGATTTTGTTGTTTGGGTTAGATTTATTTACTTTCAGTATATGATCTTATTCATCATCCTTTCATATCTCTACTGTAGTAATTGCTTGTTTGGAATGGTAAAGTAGAGAAGACTAAGAAATTACAAATATTTAAACTTAATTACTCTATTTTTCATCTCCAAGTGTTTCTTTTTCGGTTTCTTGGAATGACATTCTTTCTCTTAGAGAATTAGAATATACGATGGCAACTAATTATATGACTACTACTTATCCTCCATCAGATTTGTTGTCTATTAAAGAATTGTTGTTTCTGTATTTATTAGAGTGATTGAGGAAATGATAATAGATCCTAACTTAAGTGGGGTAGCTACTTAAGTTGTTTATATGCCCTTATGTTTTTTAAAAACCAATATAGGGACTCTAGTGGAAGCTGAGGTGCAGGGCAAAAGCCAACTGAAGCTACTAAATCATGGAGAAACCTATGTAATGAATTCACTGGATCTACTAATCAGATTCCTTCTAGGTCTTGGGATAGATTGGGTTGGTAAGCTCAAAATCCAGTGTCAAGAAACTGGGCTACAAGCTTAGTTATGTTTTAGGAGCAATTCATTTCTATATCATAGTGGAAATCATTGATATGTTAAGGGGAAGAAATTTAACTCATCATCCCTGCAAACTCTTTATGAGATTAATGGTTACTAGGATAGGTAAAACTGTCTTTGCAATATCATTCTTTTCTCCACTTGATTATTTTATTTTATTTTTGTGAGGGACACTCTATTCAACTAATAGGGACAGACATACCCATTGCATACTCGGAGTGAAAAGTATTTACAAACATACTAATGGTAAGTTATTGGATTCAAACTCTAATCTAAATTGGAAATATAATTGCTTACTTGTTTGCACATGGAATTGAGTGAGATAAAAACATAAAGGATATGTATGGTGTTTGTGATCATTATTATCTTATGATAGAAACTAGCATTTATGAAGTTCATTAAAAGGTCTATGCTTATGTCCTAGGAGTAGACATAAGATATAATTGGCAAAGCCTATGTGAACATGCTCCACTATGTATAATAAGTAGTTTTCTTACTATCAAAAAAAGCCTAGGGTTATTCACAATCAGTAGTTTTAAATGTACTCCTTATGTTCACATAATAATATTCTTCTTCAACTTTCTGTTTGTATCACATTTTTTTAAAACAAAAATTCATGCAACTTCTATTCGATTTTTTGTTTTTATTCTAGCTCATGCTTTTGTGTTATATCTATTTTTTCTTCAAATTCTTATTGAGGCGTACATGCCATAGTTAAGCTATGTCCAGAAATACAGGATGTCCCTCACCTTAATTTATTTTTCTGTTTTGATGTTCTGCACCCTATATGTGATTATTTTACTGTCATTTATATGTTCTGCAAAAAAATCTAATTATCATGAACCAAAAAGAGGGGAAAGAAAGAGCTGCGACTAGTTGCAATCTTTTTTGTGTTTAAGTAGAGCCCCATATCTCCTCTCATTGTGGAATCCAACATCTATCAAATTGGGGTCCAACTTTTTATCACATGCTCTGCTGCTTTTGGGACTGAGTTTGTCAGTACTTTGCAATTGCCAATCTGTTATAAAGCCTCAGTCAACATGAAAAACTAATGCATTAACATCTTATATATTTTATACTTCTTATGTTTTTTTTTATAGGTGAATTTCTTTTTTCGATAGGTATATTTTATACTTCATATGTTATATGAAGTGACTCATTGAGTTTCGTTTACTACCCAAAATTAATGGTAGAGTTGGGCCTCTGGTTAGTTTGACTTTGACCAATTCCCTATATTCTTAAAACTTTCTAATAGAAATTTTCTGCTGCCACTAATATCTTTTTCAATTTTCTATTTCGATTTGATTGTGCAGACAAAAGTAAATTTTTTAGGAAGACCATCTCATCCCAACCTGGTCAAGCTACTGGGATACTATTGGGAGGAAAAAGAATAACTACTTGTGTATGAGTACATGCAGAGGAGGAGCTTGGAGAATCATCTTTTTAGAAGTAGAGTTTGAGGATAAAATTTTAAAAAAAAAATCTGTTTTTTTCTGGATTAATGTGTGATGAAAGACTTGTTTTGGTATGATATTTTATCATGGACTTGATGAATGACTTGTCTAAGATCAATATATATATTTGTTATGGAGCAATGCTAGGCTGCAACTCCTGTGTGCTGCAGCTCAATGGCACACACTAAAAGTATATATATATATATTTTTTAAAAAGACTACAGCCCCTGTGTGCCGCTAAGCTGCAACCAATATTTTTTTGTTTGTTATGAGTATATGGAATTCATGGTTTGTGTCAAGTAAATTGCTCATGTGAAAATTACATGTGGACACGGGCTGCCTGAGCAAGATTTTTTGCATGCTATTCACCACAAATTCTTTTGCCACAGCACCATATCATGGGAATAAAGAAATGGATATGAACTAAGTTGGTGGGAAAGAACGTTTGAGAGAACTATAGTGTAAACAATACGGTGTCTAAAATATTTTCGAGACCAAGTGTTTTCATGGTAAAACGTATTAGCCACGACATGATTTTGTGGGGGTTGAAGTAATGCCCACGAGACTATAGCATTTTCACATATATTTCCCACAACAAAATAGGTTATTACCACAGATGCATTAGTGGCAATAGATAGCTATTTGCCATGGGTTTTATGACTTGTGGCAAATAATACTATTTGCGGCGAGGCTGATGCCACAAATATCCTACGATCAAAATTGGTAGCCACATGTCTATTCCCACAAAAACTATAGTATTAGTAACAATAATCCTTCGTAGCAAAAAATCTTATATATTGTATAGTTATAGTGGCTCATGAATATTACATGTATTGTATTTTGTTTATTTTGAAAAAAAAAATCAAAAATAAGTACTCGTGATAGATTATTTGCGATAAAAATAATTATTTGTAATAAAAACAAACTTATTTTAACTAAAAATAATCACCTGGACAACAAATAACTGATTAAGAATAAAATTTTTTTTATAGTACAGTCACTTATTTACTGCGATGCATTTATTTTGACTGCGATGCATTTATTTAAAAAAAAAAAAGCTTGCTTAATGGTCAAGGAGTAGTTATTAGCTAGCATATTGGTATTTTTTTTAAATATTTAAATATATTTAAAAAAAAAAGTATCTGAAATAATAAAAAAAAGGTGTTCAAATTGCTTTAGGAGATATACTATGCGGGCAAATTGAGGGCGATGGTACTACTACTCTTCCTAATTTGCTTAGGATTAGGATTTGCTCTCCCTTCTTCTATAAATTCTCCTCGTTAATCTTCCTGCGCCGTGTCTCTTTTTTTATCGAGCTATCCTCCTCTCTTGTTAATCTTCCTGCGCCGTCTGTGCATGTCTTCCCCCATGGCTCGGGCTTCCCAAACTGTGTCTTCCTTGTCATGCGCCGCACTATCTCAAACTCCATGGCTCATGCTTCCCAGTGACAAAGAAGACGATAGTGCTCATGCCCGCTGCTTCTCCAGCCTCGCAGAGAATAAGGTTTACAAGATTAAGAACGTCTTCGACGGTCTTCCTGATGCTTGGTGCGTCGGTTCTTCCCTCGGTTGGATGGTGGTTTTGGATCAAAGAGGAAACCCTCGACTCTTTAATCCCTTCTGCAAGGCCAAACTCGAACTTCCGGCGTTTCCTCTTCAACTGAAACCCAACGCCGACGAAACTTATTTTGTCGAACAGTTGCGGAAGATCTTCATCGTCAAGGCTGTCGTCCTGTTCATGAACCAGTCATGCAGGGTGGTAATAATCTATGGAATCCATTCAAAGCTTGCTTTCTGCACTCTCGAAGACAAAACTTGGACAGAGCTTGGCGGCGAAGGTTACTCCGACATCATATGTTACGAGAATCAGCTTTGTGTACTTAAAGACAACGATTCGATTGCATTATGGGATTTTCGAAGTCCTTTTCCCACAAAAATGATCAGAGCTGCACCAGTTTCCCACGAAAACTTCCCACAAAATTTGTTTTTCACTCAATCTTATTTGGTGGAATCATTGGGAGGCCTTTTGCTTGTCGATCGGATCGTCGGCTACTTTGTTAATAAATATGGGATTGCAGTGGATGAATATGATCTTCTTCCCCCTGACGATACGCACCCTTTGGTTTGTCCATACAAAACAATGGTATTCAACGTTTATGAGTTGGATCAGAAACAGGAGACATGGAAGAAAGTGGAATCTTTAGGTGATCGAGTGATATTTGTGGGTGGAAACTACTCCATGTCGTTGTCCATTAATGATCTTGAAGGATGTAAATCGGATACTATTTACTTCTCCGATGATAACTGGAATCAGGTGGATGAGGATTATTTGTATGGCGGTCATGATTTCGGCATGTTCAGCTTGACAGATGGAAGTTTTGTAACAGCTGAATATTGTTCTAAGTTTGATCCGCCACCCTTTTGGATAATTCCTACCCCGCGACGTTGAAGATCGCTTGCGGCCATGAAAAAGCATACAGTTTTTGGTGATGCATGCCAAATAATAGTTTGCTTTTTTTTTTTGGTTTGGGTACTTCTATTTTATGCTGGAACTGAATCCATGTCCCATATGATCCCATGGATTCCGTTTTTATTTTACTTGGAACCCAAGAAATTACTTTAGTCGGTTCTCACTTTGTAATTTGATGATGATCTTTTGTAATCTTTAATGTGAGTACTGAATTTTATGTTTTCTTTTAATAGATCAGTTGTATTGTTTTATGATCGTTTTGAATAGATGTATTGCACTAGTTTTCTGCACTTGGGATGATATGTTATATATGTCGCTCTATGATTTAAGGGATAAAATTTGTCGCCCAAAAAAAAGTTATTAAATTTATCATTTTAGTAATTGAAATTGTTGGTATGATTAATGATATATAACTCGATATGAGATCCAACTCTAATATTGAAACCACGACATGTAATCGTTTTATACAATTCGAAATTACTTGTGTCACTTAGGTTCCATACGTATTAAGGATACTTTCAATTTCATTAACTACCTTACTTAAAAAAGACATGACTTTCCATAAGTATAAGATCAATTCATGACATGAACTTCACATGATCGGGTACTTGAATGAGTTTTGATATGAAATTGTGTTAACATTCTACGTATGGTAGGATCGGCAATTATAACTTGAATTAAAACACCAATTATTTTTTAACATAATTGAAGGATCAGAATAATGCTAGATGGAAAATTTTATTCGTCACCATTTTCTCACCATCCTATGATGTAGTATTAAATAATATTGTATATTTCTACACAATACTTTTGCAAGTTCCCAATTGGGATCTTGCCTAGCTAGTGTTTGAATTTTTTTTTTCTTGCATTTTTATATAATTTTTTAACATTTTTAAATATTAAAAAGATTAAAAAAAATCACAATAACATAAAATAATGCATCTTTATTCATTATGAAAAAAGACAAATAATTTTACAAATCCCACAGACAGGATCCCCATCCCGTTTATGGGACTAGCTAGTATTTCTCTTAGATGATAGGTTCAAAAGTGGAATATAATAAATAGCCTCCAATAATTTGTGATGTGCTGCTGTGGGATTGATTGAGTGGAATTTAGGGTTCCATTTAGGGCTCACGAAGGAGGTGTCAGCGGGACTTTGTATTGTGAAGGCATTAGAGTAACGTAGGGCAACTTAAGGCAATTCGAGTTGGGCTTCTGGGCAAGGGCCTTTATGGGCTTACATTTGTAATGTTAGCTGCTTTCAGGGAGGTTGTAATAATAGTCCATCGTCCATGTATTTGGACATGCGAATAATTGCATTTTATTTGTATGTGAATTTTAGTAAGTCGATGGAAGTTAAGTCGGTGATAGTTAGTATAAATAAAGGGATGGGGGGAAACTGTAGATCATTCTGGAATCAATTGGACATTTGTTCTCGAAGGAAGTCCTCCCTCTGAGTAAGACAGTGTGACCCTAAGTGAAATAATACACGTCTCTGAGTATTCTTCCATTCATGATCTCTTTTCTACAATCATACTGTTACAAAGTGGTATTAGTTTAGCCTAAGATTTTGCGCTCATGTCTAACACTCAGTTTAAAGATTTACAAAAGGAATTTGAATCTCTGAAGAAATACATTAAGAATAAAACAAAGCACTGTGATGCTTAAATGCAGAGTATGAATGAGAAGCTGGAGAGTTTGATGCAGCAGTTTTCCTCATTAGTCGAGAACCTGCAACAAGACAATAATTCAAAATCAAATGACAGCATCAAGATAATAATCAAGAAAATCAGATTCACAATTAGCAAGGTGAGATTCTCCCTAGCACTGTGCGAGTGGAATTTCCTGTGTTTAATGGCTCAGATCCACAAGATTGGATCTATAAAGCAAACCAGTTCTTTAAATTTTATAATACTCCTATTTAACATCGTTTGAAGCTAGTTTCTTTTTATGTTGAGGGAAAGGCATTGGTCTGGTTTCAATATATGGATGAGTTAGGTGTGTTACCTGATTGGAAGGGATTTGTGAAGGCTTTATTGTTGAGATTCAGACCTAGTAGTTATGATGATTCTATGGAACAACTAACTAGGTTAAGCCATATTGGCTCAGTGTAGGATTATAAGGCTCAATTTGAGTTCTTATCTAAGAGAGTGAAAGGCCTATCCGAATCATACAAATTGAGTTATTTTTTTAGTAGCTTGAGGTCTGATACTCGCTTGCCTGTGAGAATGTTCAACCTTAGCACTTTACTTATAGCTTATAGCTTGGCTAAAATACAAGAGGAGAACAATGATCTACAAAAGAAAGTATATCCTAAGCCATACACCTTACCTTATACATAAACCAATCCACTCAAATTTAATCCTACCTTTTCTCAAACCAGCAATCAATCCAAAGCTATTGTCCCTCTTCAAAAGATTTCTCAAAATCAAATTAGGGAGAAAAGAGCCCAGGAACTATGTTATCACTATGATTCTAAATGGAATCTTGGCCATGAATGACACAGTCCTAAGCTGTACCTTATTGAAGAAATTGAGGATGATTAAGAGGACTATACTGAGCCTACTCCTGCAATGATTTCAGAACCTAAATCACTTAATGATTTTTTTGAAGAAGTTAAGAGTCCAAAAATATCCTTGCATGCTATCTCAGGCTATGCAAATCCAAGAACAATGAGAGTTGTTGGCAAGATTGGTTCTTAATCTGTAACTATTCTGATTGATTCAGGAAGTACGCATGTGACACCCCCAAATTTCTCTTAAAATAATACGGGAATTGAGGCGTCGAGGTGATGACAACATGGGTCACGCATCCCCAACGTCATGTGCTAAGTGTGTGAATACGTGACATACATAAATAAAAGTCGCAGCGGATAATAAAGTCATTATCTAAGTAACAGAATTTTAGAAATATTTTACAAACAATTTTAACATAAATTCTCCTACAGGAGAGTTTAATACAGTCATCCGAAATACAATTTAACGAATTCATATTTTTTTTTAAAGGGGAAAATAATTTCTCAAAATAACAATTTTATAACATAATACTCCAACAACGGAGCCGCCTCCTCAGGCTCAAACCTCCCGACATCTGTATCGAAAATCTACGACGCCAAGATGGTATCGCAGGTAAGTACAACCCAACCAAACAAAAAGACAGAAATATACTCATACAACAACAAAACTCATGAACACGACACCAAATGCATGAATATCAAAAGAACATCTTTCTCAAAATACATAAGATTAACACATGCCAAAATCTCATTTTGGTCCACGATAAAATTCCAATAAAATCATCCATCATTTCCCAAAAAATAACATCCGCAAATCCAATCATATTGGGCGTTACGTATCGCCGTCCTTGATATGATATACACACATCACCAATCATAATGGGCGTTACGTATCGTCGTCCCCATTATGATTTATACACACTCATTTCATAGCGAGCGTTACGTATCGCCATCCTCGATATAAAATGCACACCTAATGACCATAACAGGCGTTACGTATCGCCCTCCCCGTTATATCATCCACACACTATCAATCACAATAAGCATTACGTATCGCCGTCTCCATTATGATTGACACACACAATGACCATAATGGGAGTTACGTATCGCCGTCCCCATTATGTCATCCACACACACGCTAATCACAACAGGCATTACGTATCGCCGTCTCCATTATGATTCAGCCAAAAACCATTAAAATTCATAAATCCAATAGCCACATCTCATATTAAAATCCAAACACCAAATCTCACATTAAAATCCCAAATATCATACACATGAACGACCATGCAGTTTCACAATGCATAACACCATGCACAAAATATCCAACATTTAATAAATCCAATCAACCAACAAATACTAACATCAACCAAAACATAGATGTTAATGCAAAAATATATTTAAATCTTAAAAGTTTGTTTGGAAAGTACTTACAGAGGGTAAAAGCGTAAATCCTTGAGCAAACGCCAATCTGCAATGTTCTTAGAGGTCACTTGTACATTAGGCTAAAGTGCTGGTTTAACACCAAAATTTAGGGAGATACTCTTTGGAAGGTGGGGAATCTCATGGAGGTGGTGGTGTGGCGGCACAACTACCGGAAGGTGGCGGATCGGGCTCAAAATGGGTGGAAACCCATTTTCGGGTTTGGGGTTGTACCGAAAAGGTGAGGCCGCGGTTTGAGGAGCTGAGTTGGGGGGGTGGTCGGCTGAGGTAGGGGAGTACTTTGGTGGCGGCGATGAGGCTAACGTTGGCGGCAGGCGACGGTTGGGTTGCTCAACCCGTGGGTTTTAAAACCCATTTCGTGGTTTGATCGTGTGGGAGGAGTGAGGGGCTTCTGGCGGTGGGTTAGGTAGCTGGGAGGCCAATGATGGAGTGGTGAAGAAATGGTGGCCGGTGGTGGAGCAACGACAGCACTGGAGCATTTGTGGGCCGCGGCTTGGAAGTGGGAATGGGGGCAAACGGCGGCACGAGCTGGGCTGAAAATGGAGGGGGTTGGTCGCCGGCCAGTGGGGAAGATAATGGGAGGGGCAGTGTCGCTGGCCGATGGCGCACGACAGCGCTGGGTGGAGGGAAGGAGGGACGACGGGAGAAGAGAAAGAACAGGGGAGGGGGAACTCACGCACGGGCTGGGGAAGCAGGGAAAGAAGGGAGAAAAAGAAACGAAAAAGAAAAGAAAATAAGAGAAAAAGGAAAAAGAAAGAAAAAATAAGTCCAACTAGAAAAACATAATAAATTAAATAAAAATCGACTAATAATACTACAATTTAATATAAATAAAATAAAATATTTAAAACCCAACAATAAACCAATTTCATTTAAAGAACAATTTAATTATAGAATACTAATTATTATTAAGAAAGCACATCAAATAAAATTAAATAATAAAATAAAGGAATTTAATTCTAATTATTAAAATAATTACCTCACATTAAAATTAATAAGAAAAGTAACGTAACTCAATATTTAATTATAAAAACAACATAAAACTGATATTAATTAACTAATAGATCAAATAAATATATTAAATAAATAAAACACGACTAATAATATTATTAAAATAAATTAAAATAATCAACACCGAGAATAAAATAATCTATAAAAATACACGTAAATCTGGAATCTCACAACGCATAATTTTGTGGATCCAATTGTGTTATCTCAAATTCATTTGTCTATAAATAAGCATGAGAAAATTAGTGTAAAGGTGGCCAATGGAGAACAAGTTGACAGTCCAGGCCGGATTAAGGGGGTTAATCTTTGTATTCAGGGGCATTTGTTCAGTGTGGACATATATGTATTGATCTTGACTGGTTGTAATATTGTTTTGGAAGTTCAATGGCTGCAAGGTTTAGATTCCATTCTTTGGAATTTTAAACAACTTTTATGCAATTTCAATATCAATCAGAGCTGGTGACATTACAAAGCCTTAGTAGTGATTTGTTGATGAAGAAGGTCACTTGAATAAGTCTAATAAGCTAGAAAACAAGGGCATTGTCTTACAATTGATTGAAGACAGTCCTACCAATCCAAACTCACCTATACCACCTACTATACAGTCCTTTCTAAACCTTTACCAAGATAATTTTGCCACTCCCAAAACCTTACCTCCTTCAAGATCCCATGACCATAATATCCCTCTCTAACCAAACACTAAACCTATCTCAGTCAGGCCATACATATATTCTTATTTTCAGAAGGATGAAATTGAAAAGACAGTTAAAGAATTACTGGAAACTAAAGTTGTTAGGCCTAGTCAAAGTCCATATTCCTCTCTGGTGCTGTTGGTGAGCAAAGCTAATGGCTCTTGGCGCCTATTTGTTGATTATAGAGCCCTGAATAATGTCACTATCAAAGAAAGTTTCCTATTCTTGTAGTTGAGGAGCTAATGGATGAGTTATATGGTGCTAGAGTGTTCTCTAAACTCAATTTAAGATCGGGTTACCACCAAATTAGGGTGAAAGCTGAAGATATCCCTAAGACAGTGTTTCGAACGCATGATGGATACTAGGAATTTTTGGTTATTCCATTTGGCTTAATTAATGCTCCATCTACATTTCAAAGTCTTATGAATCAGATTTTCAGGCCTCATCTCAGAAAACTTATCTTAGTTTTCTTCGATGACATCTTATATTACAATAAAGATGTGGCTGGGCATGTGGAACATCTTAAGGTGGCTTTTAATATTTTGAGGGGAAATTAGCTCTTTGCCAAGTTGAGTAAATACAGTTTTGGTTGTCCAAAAATTTCCTATTTGGGGCATCTCATTTCTGGTAATGGAATTAGAGCTGACTCTGAGAAGATTAAAGCAATGTTAGACTGGCCTACCCCTAAATCCTTAAAGTCAATAAAAGGTTTTCTGGGCCTCACTGGTTATTACAGAAGATTTGTGAAATACTATGGTTGTATTGTTGCCAAATTAACCAGTTTGTTTAAAAATGATGCATTTGCTTGGGATGATGAATCACAATCTGCATGTGATCAGTTAAAAAGGGCTATGATTGAACCCCCTGTATTAGCTTTGCCTAATTTTCAAGCTCTTTTTGTGATTGAGTGTGACGCCTCGGGAGAGGCCATATGAACTATTTTAATGCAAGGGGGTAGACCCTTAGCATTTTTCAATCAAGCTCTTAAAGGTCGTGCATTGAATATGTCCACATATGAGAAGAAACTTTTTGCACTTGTTTTTTCAGTGCAAAAGTGGCACCATTATTTGTTAGGTCAATCCTTTGTAATTAAAACAGATCACCAAAGCCTCAAGTTTTTACTTGAACAAAGGGTAGGCATTGTTATGCAGCAAAAGTGGATTTCAGAACTCATGGGCTATGATTTTCTTGTGGAGTATAAGAAGGGAAAGGAAAATCTAGTAACTGATGTCGTGTCAAGGCAAGGAAGTGATAACGAAATGGTGGTGTCTATGATATCTTCTCCTACTTGAAATTGGCTTCCTGATATCCAAGCTGCTTATGCAGATGATCCACAGGTGCAACAATTGATGACCAAACAGAATGAGGGGACTTCTCTAGCTTCTTATTCAGTAAGGAATGACACATTATTTTACAAGAATCGAGTGTATGTTCCTTCTAACATCGCTCTATGGTCTACCCCATTCTATAGTCTCAAATAAAGACTACTTTTACTAGTCGATTTTGGAAAGGATTGTTTGCTCTCCAAGGTGTTCAGTTGGCCTTCAGTATTGCTTACCATCCTCAAATGGATGGCCAAACAGAGGGTGTCAACAAGTGGGTGGAAAACTACCTTAGGAGCTACGTGGGTGACAGACCGAATGATTGGTCTTCTTGGATTCCACTGGCTGAGTGGTGTTACAACTCAACTCTACATGCCTCTATCAAGCTAACGCCTTCTGGGACTCTATACGGCTACAAACCCCCTAGGCTGGTCAGTTATACTATCGGGACAACCAAAGTTTAGGAGGTGGAAGAGACTTTATAACAGTGTGACCAACTTTGGTCTTTTTTGAAAAGTAATCTAATCAAAGCTCAAGAACGTACGAAAAAAATATGCTGATTTGGGACGAAAGGAGCTAACTTTTCAAGAAGGGGACTGGGTGTACCTTAAGTTGCAGCCGTATCGCCAAGCTTCAGTAAATCACTGACGGAATCTTAAGCTTTCCCCCCGATTTTATGGACCTTATTAGGTCCTTCAACGCATTGGGGAAGTGTCTTATCGTCTTCAATTGCCGGTATCCTCTCAAATACATGACCTTTTTCACTTCTCGCAGCTGAAACAAAGGTTGGGTCAGTCTCAGATTTCTCTACCAACTCTGCCACTGGTTGATAGAAATGGGATCTTTAAGCTAGAGCTAGAAGAAATACTTACCAAACTCCTAGAGAACGTGAAGAATAGGCCGATGGTGGAGCTCCTAGTGTGCTGGCAGGGACAATTGCCGGAAGAAGTTTCTTGGGAACTCCTCCATAAGCTGCGTGAGGATTACTCACACGTTGTGAATAAGATGTTTTGATAATATCATATCATGGGATGATGAAAAAAATGATGATGATGAGTAACATTATTCATACTAGATATAGTTGTAGATCGAGTACGCAAGCGCCAAGTAATCCTTTTGGAAAAGATGGAGTCTACTATTAAAAAATTAAGAGTGGCTCTATAGTCACACATGGAGGATCCTAACTGGGATTGCGACAGTGCATTTTGGTTTTTTTCTTTTTTTTTCCTAATTTTCATAAATTTTTTAATACTTTTAAGTTTTTTTTTTTAAATAAAATTCACTAGGTCATTAAAAAATACTTTTATAATCACTAAATTAAAATTTTTGAGACCATCAGGTACCCCATGTGTGGCTTTAGTATTTCTCATAAGTTAATTTTTCATGTGGATTTTGTATTTATTTACTTCTTTCAAGAGGTTGTGCATCATTTGAATTTTCCACAACTGTCACTACAAGAAAAATGGGTAATGGTAAACAAACATTTACGACGAAAATGAATATTAGCGACTAAAACCAATTATTAGCGACTAAAATTAACTATTTACAACTAATAAATAATAGTAAATAAACAACTTTCTTGTAGTGTGCAAATATAATTTCTTATTGAAGAATCAAGCTTGCCTTTTGATCAATGGGCAAGAGTGAATGACAACTCAATAGTATCACGAAGAAAGAAGAATAATATTATTAAAGCAAAGGAAAATAATTATATAATATGGCTTTCCATTAATCATCCAACGTTACAAAAAGTCCAAAAAAAAATATATATTCGAATTAAGCTTCTATTCGGTGCACGCTGTTTTTATCACCTATCTGAAAACAAATATAATTGGCAAAGCTTTTTCTTCTTTTTCCTTTTTACCTTCAAATTCTCAAGGCTGGTCGAAGAAGATGAAGATCAATGTAACAGATTTATTTCGTATATTTATATGACACTATTCATGTAAAAGGCTTTGTTATCTCAGGGAGTTCTTGGGTTTATATATTCTGTTAAATATTCTAATGCGATCCTTTAATTCCTTAGAAATTGAACAGCTCTGGATCATAGAGGGAGGCACACTGGCCTGTGTCGGATTCAAATTGAAAAGAGCCCAGCAGCTCGAGCATTGAAGGACAGGCCTTTTAGAACTGAACTTGAATATAGTTTGGAAGGACAAACTCAGAAATATTGAGGAGGCGTCCATGCTGGTTCCTAATTGGTAGCTGACCAGGTTTCAATAAACCCGTCTGAAAAAAGATATGAGGAGAAACAATCCGAATGCTTTATCAAAACTGTTTGTTGTTTTCAAGAATCTTACAACCCAGTTTTCATTTTTGTAAGTTGCAAGAGTAATTTGTTTAGTATAAAAGTAGTACAGACTTCTAAACAACAGCCGCAGTGGTAAAATTCACTAGTGAATCCAAAAAAATTGATATTGACTCCTATTAGTATCATGCAAGATTCTCTGTTTTGTTTTTTCTACTAAAACATTTCTCGATTCGAAAAGTGCTATAGATACAAAAAGATCTAATAAAAATAAATTTGTAAATTGGCATGGCATTATATGATACAATCTATTTTACAATAGAAATAATTTTATAATTCAATATATTATATTAAATCATTTCAATTTATAATTTTTTCTTCATATAATCTCTTTGCAGTTAAAATCTTTCTCATTTCAAAAACTTTTCAGATGAAGCATTAGGTCATGGTGTTTATCTCATGTAAAGCTCCATGCTGCAACTTTGATGGGGTTTTAGATTTGGGTATACTGGGCTGCAGGCCTAATGGGCCAACAAACTGTGTGCCAACACATGTATGTATATATATATATATCGATGAACTTTTTGGATAGGTGAAACATCTTGTTTTCTGCAATGGTTCAAAGAGATCTATTATATATATACTGATGTTTATAAATACTTCCTCTTAATATAAGTAGATCAAGATAGTTGAAGAAGACATATCAGAAAACAACATTTATCACCATATCAGAGAGGAGGGCACATTCTCTTAGAGTTGAGATTGTTTCTTCTAAAGTGTATTTATCCATTCGAAATTTCAATTTGTAGTAGTGTTAGGATTATAGGTTATAAATTAATGGGCTTCATATATAAGTAAAAAAATTGACTACATAATCATCAATCATGTCTAGGTATATTGCCATGACTCACTAGGCTTAGTAGATGTTAAGTGCCTACAAAAAATCACATGTAAGGCGAAGAGTCTGTATATATTGATCACATCGTGCCCAAAAATGTTTAAAAAAAAAACATGTAAAAGGAAAGAAAGGTACTGCCATAGCCATAATACATAAAACAATGAAGATTTTGAGGAATTCCAAGATGCTTAATAAATTAACTGGTATCTAAAATACTTTTCAAATGCAAGAATTTGATCATTTATATTGATTTAATATTCAAAATTACCAAATCAAGAGATTTAATCTTTTATAATTATAAACATATATTCCTTACCTTATCTTGTTATATTTTTTTTTTTTTATAAATAAGGATCTATGCTTTATATTCAATCGCATTTTAGCTGTTGGCCTTTTCTATTGGGGTCTAATCTATTGTGAGCATTATTTGAAATCCCATATGCATTTATGACCTTTTGATTTTAGGTCTATAGTTGACCAAAGCAATATTTAGCCTATTTTCGACTCAATTTTTAAGCCTATTATTAGCCATTTGTTGGCTTTGACCCATTATAAATCCATTATTGGTCAGTTCACTGCAAGAAATCCATTATTGGTCAGTTCCCATTCAAACTGCATGTACAAGCAATTCATTTGCAAGTGAACTTTAGAATATATGTAGTGGAACAAGTAGACAAGGAAAACAACTTGAATGGGAAGTATGGGTGATCTCTTAAGATCCTCATCATCCAGTTTAAAATGTTTATGAAGGATTGCCATGCAAAAGTCGCCATTGAATTAGAAACATTAATTAGATAATCAAATTGAACTAAATGGAAGTATTCTATAGAGATAAGTAGATACGACTAACAAATACAGAATGTTTTTTTGGTAAATTCAACCCTTTGATTCTTTAGAATTGCACAGCTCTGGGTCAAGAGGGAGGCAAATTGGCCTGTTCGGGTCCAAACTGAAAAGAGTCCGACAGCTCGAGTCTTTTTTAATTTAGTTTGAAAGGGTTGATAGCTAACAAATTCAGAAATGTCAAATTATAAATTTATTTATAATTAAAATGCTTGTTAACCCACCCATAGGTAGATGATAAGGTTTCAAGTCAACTATTGGTACTTCCCCACTTGAAGAAACATGTTCTTCACTTTTTTTAGGCAACTCCTCAAACACTAGTTGCCAAACCTGTATGCCATGATCTTGAGTGGTATTAAAAACTGCACAAATATCAGCTACATCAGATGAATCACTTATATGATTAAACTCAGAATTAACCATAAAATACTCAAGGGGATCAAAATCATGAGTTGTGAGAATTTTCCTATCTATGAGTGAGTCAATCATATATGCCTGGTAGCATTCATTATCCTCTTCTGGCTGTTTTGCAATATAGAAGATGTTCATCTCAAGAGTCATATTTTCAAAAGACAAATTCATGAGCTCATTCTTGCAATTAATAAGAGCATTAACAATAGTAAGGAAATGTCTACTCAAAATTAAAGGAAGTTTAGAAGTAGAGTCAACAGCAGAACTAGTGTCCAAGATTAGAAAATCAACAGGATAATAAAATTTATCAATTTGAATTAGAACATCCTCTACCACACCCCGTGGTGCTCTGACTGAACAGTCAGCCAATTGTAATACCACAGAAGTTGATTTGATTTCTCTCAATCCCAGCTGCAAATAAATAGAATAAGACATTAAATTCACACTAGCCCCTAAATCTAACAATATTTGTCCAAACTCGTGATTTCCAATATTGCATGCAATGGTTGGACAACTAGGATCCTTGTACTTAGAAAGAATTCGCTACTCAATTAGAGCACTAACTTGCTCTATCAAGAATGTTGTCTTCTTCCCATGGTACTTCCTCTTAATTGTACATAAATCCTTGAAAACTTTTACATAAGTAGAAACTTATTTAATCACATGCAAAAGATGAAGATTGATTTTTACCTGCTTAAAGTTTTCAAGGATTTCATTATTAGGATCCAAAGTTAGCTTTCTCGATTTCAAAGTTTAAGGAAATGATATCTTAAATGGACTCTTTATTACTTCAGGTTCCTTGGGCAGCTCGGCACCACTATTATCCTGATTCTTTTCAACATCCTTTGATTTGTCCATTATTGGGATGTGCAAAGACTTATCACTTCGTGTCATAATGGCATTAACATCTTTCACATTTACTTGTGCCATATGTTGACCATAGGGTGTAGACTGAACTTGAGAATGAAACTTATCACGTTTATTCACACTCAATGAACTCATCAACTTGAATATCTAGCTCTTTATATCTTTGATTCTTCAACAACCTACATAATGAAATATTCAAATTTTTGGTTAATTTTACTCTATGCCTTAATAAAAGTATATAAAATCTATTCTAAAGGATTTTTAAAAGATGAAAATGCATGATATGGTGCAAGTTATGCTCCAGGAGGTTGTACAGGCTGCTAGCTTTTAGGCTTCCAATTAAAATTTGGGTAATCACGTCACCCTGAATTGTAGGTCTCAGAGAAATGTGCAAAAAACTTTTTATACATACCTAAGGCATTACATTGTTTCTCATACACCCTCCTCATCAAACACTTTTGAGTGAGATGATCTACTCCACCACACACAAAATATGGTTCAAAAGACTCTGCATGATTAGCCATGTATGTTGACTTTAAGTCTTTAGCCTTTAATACTTCTAACTCCCTAGTAAGAATCTCAACCTTAGCCTTCAAATTATCCTACTTCTTGAGATGGTAAATTCCACCACCATTTGAGTTTCTTGCAAGTCGTGACCTGCTTATACTCTCAGTAGCACTAGGTCCAGTCCAAGAGTGAGCTTTTTCAGCAATGTCATTAAGGTACTCTATGGCTTCATCAGGATTTTTCAGTAAAAATTCACCATTACTCATCATCTCCACAAATTGACCTTTTTTAGGTGTAAGTCCCTCATAAAAATAACTCACTAAGCGCCAATTCTTATATCTATGGTGAGGACACATACTCAACAACTCCTTAGATCTCTCTCAAAACTGATACAAAATCTCACTGTCCTTTTGTGCAAATGTGGAGATTTGTATTTTTAAAGTATTGGTCTTATGTTAGAAAAATATATATTGAAGAAGACCTGAGTCATCTCATTTATTGAAGAAGACTTATATTTTTTATCTACTTTTTTTTCTACATACCTAAGGCATTACATTGTTTCTCATATACTCCCCTCATCGAACACTTTTGGGTGAGGTGATCTACCCCGCCATACACAAAATATGGTTCAAAAGACTTTGTATAATTAGCCATGTATGTTACCTTTAAGTCTTTAGCCTTTAACACCTATAACTCCCTAGTAAGAATCTCAACCTTAGCTTTTAAATTATCCCCCTTCTTGAGACGGTAAATCCTACCACCATTTGGGTTTCTTGCAAGTCGTAACTTGCTTACGCTCTCAGTAACACTAGGTCCAGTCCAAGAGTGAGTTTTTTCAGCAAAGTCATTAAGGTGCTCTATGGCTTCATCAAGATTTTTCGGTAATAATTTACCATTACACATCATCTCTACAAATTGGTGCCTTCTAGGTGTAAGTCCCTCATAAAAATAACTCACTAAGTGCCAATTTTCATACATATGGTGAGGACATATACTCAACAACTTCTTAAATCTCTTCCAAGACTGATACAAAGTCTTATTGTACTTTTATGCAAAGGTGGAGATTTGCCTTTTTAAAACATTGGTCTAATGTTAGAAAAATATTTATTGAATAAGACTTGAGTCATCTCATTCCATGACCCAATAGATCGTGGTTTCAGTGAATATAACCAATTCTTAGCTCTATCATTCAAAAATAAAAGAAAGAACTTAAGTCTCACAATGTCATCAGTTACATTTTAATTATGAAAAGTCACAACTACCTCTTCAAACTCCCTAATGTGCACATATGGATTTTCATTTTCCAAACTATGAAATGTGGGTAATAATTGTATCACCCCCGTTTTAACATCAAGTTGATGAATATTGGGTGAAAGCATGATGCATGATGACGTGAATGTACGTGTAGAGTGGAAGTAATCCTAAATGGTCTTAGTAACACTAGGTCCAGTCCAAGAGTGAGCTTTTTCAACAAAGTCATTAAGGTGCTCTAAGGCTTCATCAAGATTTTTCAATAATAATTTACCATTACACATCATCTCTACAAATTGGTGCCTTCTAGGTGTAAGTCCCTCATAAAAATAACTCACTAAGCGCCAATTTTCATATACATGGTGATAACATATACTCAACAACTTCTTAAATCTCTCCCAAGACTGATACAAAATCTTACTGTCCTTTTGTGCAAAGGTAGAGATTTGCCTTTTTAAAACATTAGTCTTATGTTAGGAAAAATATTTATTGAATAAGACTTGAGTCATCTCATTCCATGACCCAATAGATCGTGGTTTCAGTGAATATAACCAACTCTTAGCTCTATCATTCAAAAATAAAATAAAGAACTTAAGTCTCACAATGTCATCAGTTACATTTTAATTATGAAAAGTCACAACTATCTCTTCAAACTCCCTAATGTGCACATATGGATTTTCATTTTCCAAACTATGAAATGTGGGTAATAATTGTATCACCCCCGTTTTAACATCAAGTTGATGAATATTGGGTGAAAACATGATGCATGATGACGTGAATGTACGTGTAGAGTGGAAGTAATCCTAAATGGTCTTAGTGGATTGGTCCTTGTATTCACTCATATTTTTAGAAACAGATAAATTATCAAAAAAAAAATTAAAAAAATTAGACTCTGAACCTGACTCTAACACAAGCCTACATGCAAAACGACATAATGCGACTCTATACCTATTATGTATGCAAGATAATAATAAAAAAATGCAAAACTAAAAAAAATTACGAAAAGAAAAATAAAATAAAATAATAATGCAACAAGTAAAAAAAAGGAACGAAATTATCGCCTTTACAAATTGCTGAAAAGAAAAACTTTCTAATGATTCTTCTACCGTCTCTCCGGCAACGGTGTCAAAACTTGATTATGCCTAAAGAATAACCCTGTAGTTGTAATATAACTTTGGGGTATCGATTCCACAGAGAAACAAATTAAAGAAGCAAAATAGATAACAAAAAAAATTAAAAAAATAATAATTAAATGATTAATGTGAAATTAAAAACTAATTTTAAATACAAATTAAAATAAAACAAAATGATTAATGGAAAAAATATTTAAATTTGATAAACAGTAAAGCGTCGGAAATCCCTTGCACATATCCGATATTTTAATTATTCTTAATTTATTGATAACTCAATTGAGAATTTAAATCCTAAAATCTCAATCGGAAGATATAGAACTATAAACCAAAATAAAATCAAATGTAACCCTATGAAAAATCATTCACTACTTTTAAATTACTCAAATTGTTATCTCTATTGAGAAAATTCAACTACGACAATATTCATAAGGAGCAATATTACAGCAGAGAATTAAATCAGTATTGATAATCAATTAATCTATAATCAAACAACTAATTCATTCAATAGAAAAAGCATGATTGAATCCATAAATGAAAAAAACTCTATAATTATTCAGAAAAGAAAACATCCATAATATATTGAGAATGATAAAATAAAAAAGTCTTAATAAATTAAAAATCAAATATATGAATTAAAAATAAATTAAAAATATCTTCTAATATATAAGTTTATCTCTAACCCTATTTGAGAATTTAGTTATTTATAAATATGATTAGGGGTGTAAGAAGACCGAACTGAACTGGTAGACCGGACCGGATAGAATTTGGTCCAATCCGGTCTCAGTCCAAATTATTTCTCTCCCTGCACCGGACTAGACCGAATGCGCGCGCACACACACACACACACATATATATATATATATTTATATATATATAAGTAATAGTATATAAATTATAATATTAATATTAATATAGATTAAGAAAGGTAGTATAACATATTAATATATAATATATACTCTTATAATATTAACATATTATAATTTATAGTAGTTGTAGTATAAAAATATAAATTATAATATATCTATATAGAGTATTAGTAATAACTTATAAGTAATAAGTGTATTATTATTATTTAATATATTATTACTAATTTTTTATTATTGATTAACATATAACTTTATAATATACTAATGTAATAGTATTATAAGTTATAATTTACCAACTTATGATGTATCACTAAATCACTATTAACTAATTCGTTAATTTCATTTTTTATTTGAGCTTTTAAGGGCTATTTTTTTTTTTTTTTACTTTTTTATTTAGACTATTTTTCTTTTGCCAATTTTTTTAAGAGTAAGTTTTTCTTAATATTATTTGGCTTAAATCTGTGATAAATATGTAAATTAGACTTAAAATAATTAAATTTGGGCCTTTTTTTTTTTTTAACATTGCAGGATTTTAGATCAAATTTAGCCCATTAAATCATATCAGGTGCCCTTAGACCAGATCGAATCACCATTGGACCGAACTGGACCAGACTGGTATGGACAGAATAAGAGTTCGGTCCGGTCCAGGATAAGAGAATTTATGGACCGAATAGAACTGGTCTACATTTTTTTCAGACTAGATCAGATCGGATCATTTACACCCCTAAATATGATAGACAACAAAAATCTTACGAGAAAAATATATAAATGGCAGCCATGAAAATTGATTTCGTTCACATTTGTGCTTGTCCGCGTTTTTGTTCCAGCCCTCTTTAACGGCACTACTCTCATTAAGGTTACGTTTAGATGTTGAGAGTGTTTGTGAATAGTAATAAAAAATAGATAAAAAGTAATAATAAAATATTAAATAATAATGAAAAAGTAATTAACAGTAATAAATATAGGTAAAAAAATAATAAAATAATAAATAATAATAATAAATATTTGAAAATGATTTGTTTTCAAACCTAGCCTAAGTCCCAATATATATGTTGCCGCATTCCTCAAATCCCTTGAATTACCGTGAATCATTGTGACTTATGAGTTGAGTGAATTGCAGGCCCAGGAAATCAAAAGGTAAACGTGCTGCTTGTGCGACGTGAGGTCTAATTTGCGGGCCCAGTTTGATTCATGCATGTAGTTGCCGTGGACCCATGTAATTGACTTGCAAAGTTTACGTTGTTGCCTTGTGTTATTCTACAAGTCTTCACTCGGCTTTGAAGTGGCGGGCTCATGTGATCTTTTTCACTCTTTTAAATATTAATAAAAAATAAAAATAAAATAAAATAAAAATCAAGAAAAGAAAAAAATAAATATAAATATAAACAAAGTCAAATAGTACTTAAAGACATCTTAATACAAATAAAAACTTTATTCAATAAAATAAATTCAATTATTTTTATTTATATTTTAATATTTTAATTTAATATTAAAATATTTAAAATATACTTTCGTACACTTTCACTTAAAAAGTATCGTAATGATTTTTTTTTTTTAGGTATAATAATAATTAATAAACTACCACAAACTTCGCTAAAGTTTTATCAAGATTAACCACACTTTGTCGGGGACTCCAGAAAAGGTTGAGGCCCATCGTGTTTTAAGAGTATCGGGATTCGAATATCAAAGCATAAGGAAAATATAATCTTGCAATGATCTTAAGTTTTTGTTCAGTTTATTGACAACCAAATGAAACCGGAGAGATGAAATTCAAAGAATAATCGACTGTAAAAGGGTTCTTGCAGGGGATGCGCGGGAAGTGAGAGCAAGGGATCTGAATGGGAATTTCCATTTCCTTGATGTGCGGAAATATCAAATATATGGTGTGAAGTCTATGTGTTATCATGGATTTCTTTTCTTGCATCATGGAATTGAAGACTGCTATTTTGGAATTATAAGATCAATCGAGTATAAAATTTCTCATGATCTAATCTTAATGGAATATAATGCCTCACAATCACTAAATAAATAAATGTGCAGATTATAGCAAAAAAAAGTAAAAAAATATCATTTTTGTTTTTGGATGTTACCGTTTGTAAACAATCATTTTTTTCATATAATTTTCTTTTTCCTTTATATAGTAAATGAAAAGAAAAATTCGAGATCTTTAAAATAAAAAGATGTTATGAATTATTATGGGCGGCTCTCACCCCCCTAATAATTTTGTAAATTATTCCACCACCATTATTTTAAATCTTACATAATAACTTGTATAGTGATTTCAATGCCTATAAATATGAGTTTCAATTATTCTGAAATTCATAAGAAAAATTTATAGAATGAAAAAAGTTTCAGTTATTAAGAATTTCTTTTATATTTCTCTTACAATAGTAGTAGTTTCCTTTTTAATTTTATAACACGTTATCAGCACAAAGTTCTACTGATATTGAAACTAATGATTTTCTACTTCAAGTAAGTTTTTCAGTATATTATTTGCAGTCTTCGAGATGAATATTAAAGGTAATATTACTGAATATTACTTGATAAAATTATACTTTTATTCTGATGATTATGTGAATATATTTCTTAAATCCACAGATTTATTTTTGTGATTCATATATATAGATAATGTCAAATCTTATAAATTTAAAATTTATTACTATTGACATTTATGAAAAAAATTATTTGAGAATACTATAAAAGATCTACTATTACTATACAAATCACTATATAAGATTTAAAATAATAGTGATAGGATTATTCATAAAAATAATTAAAGACGACAGGGACCTCCAATAATTCATAACAGTTCACACATTTTGTTTTGTTTTGGAATCTTAAAGCTTTTTGACGTTCAAACAACTTTATAAAAGCATGCCGACCGAACCAATTTCATTCAAAGAAAAAGAAAAGAGTAAAAAATGGGTTTCATAATAAGGTATAATTTGCTGATGACCTCTATGTTCATCTATGGAGGACTACTACTACTACTCTCTCGATCCACTTTTATTGCCGCCCAAGCTTCTGTTTCTTACAACTTTGATCAACCTCAGCCCAACCACTTCTATCATAAAGATTTGAAGGTGGGTTCCCGCAGAGGGAGATTAGCATCACCCCCACCCCCAGCTTTGAACGTGCCAAAACAGTTTCGCGTACCTCCATCGAGGCCAAGTATTAGAGTGCCACCGAACCCGCCACCACGACCACCACCAGCATCATGAAGGTTGGAATCCTTGCCGCTGCCATCTGTATGAAGAAGGCTGATGTCATCGTTAATGCCACCAAAAACAGAAACAGGTGAATCCTTTCCATTATGAAAGTCTAGTAAACATTATTGAATTTTAATCAAGGGAATACTTCCATACTCCCAAAACTTTAAAGTTCATATTTGCTTTACTACTTTGATCTTTGGAGAGAGGTTAGATTTCAAGCTGATCTAGTCAGAGAAGCCACCGGAAGAAACTGAAGAGGAGTTGAAAATAAAGTTCCAAGTAGGTTTAGGATTTTATGTTTGAAGTCTAAAACACAGTCGTTTAGCTTATTATTATTTTTTTTTATATTCAAACGCTTTATTTAATTGAAATGCAACGTCTCCTATCCAGTTGTTTTTTTTTTTTTATTTGCTTGTAATTTGTCTTTGTTATGGATTGTTATGGACACGTGTCATGTAGTGAATGAAGAGAAAATAATGTTGGTTAGAATCTTTGACACCCTTTAGGTGGGAGGAGGAGGATGTGAGCAGAAACCTGAAATTTCTGAGTGTTTTCGCTAGTTTTTCTGTGTAAGGAGGTTGGATTTTCCCTCGAAGCAAAATCCATTATCAATTAACAGCGTGGCTTTGAAGCTTTTTATCAAACATCTCGTTTCCATTCCATTATTCACACACACACACACACGCACCCTGTCAATATTCTGGAAGCTCCCAGTTTATATTCCTTCACAGGAAAGAAGAAGGAATTAGCAAGTTCCTAACAGTGGTATCTAGAGCGATGATCCATGAAGGACGACACACTCTTCGATCGAGCAGCAACAGGTGCTCTAATAGTGGCGAGTAGACTCTTTTGAAAAGAGTCTTCATAACCTTAATAACAGCTTAAATGAGTTGACAGGTATATGCTACTTAATTGATTGTCAAAGCAGAACAATATTCCTCATCGAAATATTATTATCGAAAAATTGGTGGCTTCAAAGATAGGGAATCAGTTTTAGCATTTTGTGAATTGGTATGGTTTGGACAGTGAGTTGTGATGAAATGAATTGAGATGAAAGTTGAATAAAATATTATTATAATATTATTATTATTATTTTGAAATTTGAAAATTGAAAATTTTAAGTTATTAAATATATTTTTAGATAAAGTTTTAGAAAAATTATAATTATAAGATGAAATGAATTGATAACAATCTCTCAATCCAAATTCATAGTGATCACAATATAGACTTATTATTGCATTTTCAGCCAATTTTCTTTTAAGGAACAGGTAAAAGAAAATTTTACGCCAAATATTCCAAAAAATGGAAGACAAATCAAAGCGAGCAAAAATTGATTTTCAACAAAACCAGCAATTGAGTGTTCCATACTAACCGATACACACGATACAACCAGCAATGAAGGTTTCCTTTGGTTCAAAGGGGGGAGAGAGAGAGAGAGAGAGATGCAGATGCTTTTTCATTGATAATTGAGAGGTGTAAATGTTAGAATCGAAACCCAAATGAAATGCCAACTTTCCAAAATTAAAAACTTGTCGACAATCACTGGGCAAGAAACAAACAATCACATACTAAAAGAAAAGAAATTTCATTATTTTCCACTTGCGGGTAATGTTTCTATAATGAAAAGAGAGCAAATCAGAGAGTACCTTAATCGTTCGAACTGAAGATATGGTGAAATTAGGATATGAAAGATTGAGAGAGAGAGTGTGTGTGTGTGTGTGTGTGTGTGTACACGTGTGTGTGACTAGGTGTTCGGGTGATAGAAATTTTGTGAATCCTACAACAGTTGTATGGTCCAATAGAAGTTGGCTTCCTCAAGCCCGAACAAGCTTAGGAATATCATATGTACAATATTTTACATTTAGTTCAATGTTGGTTTTTATTTTTATTTTTTTCAATTTTTTTTCATATTTTTTGTCATTTTAAAATATTTTTTAAAAATAGAAAAAAATATCAATACATAAATAATCATTTTCTTAACCATTAAATAAAATAAAATGCAATAGGTGTCAAAATGAGGTAGACAAACTAGCATTTTTCAAAAAACAATCCCAAAGGGCCAAAAGCTTGCAGAAAAAAGTGTAATATTCCTAATTTGTATAGAATTTGGATTTGATTGAGACGATAGTGCGTGTAACTGGATGTTCAGTTGATGAAAGTTCGATACATGGCCCAATGAAAGTTCGGCTTCACCAGTCTCAAACGAGCCCAGGAATGGGCTTTTGTTTATTTTGAAAAGAAATCCTAGAGACTTGCAGAAAAAATTGTAATATTTTTAATTAAAAAATAATAGTTGCAGTCGTGAGTATGTAAGTAACGTGCAGTCGTTTTAAAAAAAAATGAATAAATATGGAACCTACATAAAATAAAAATAAAAAATAAATTTTTGAATAATAGACTTTACTCTTTTTCAAAGCGACTACATGTCATTTGTGCATTCCACAACTGAATGTACTCTTCCTTTTTTTTAATAGAAACATTACTCTTTCTAATTTGCATACGATTTGGATTTGAATAAGATGATAGTGTGTGCGACTCCATGAACTGGTGATAAAAATTTAATATTCACCAGACCCAAACGAGCCCAAGAATATCATATGTATGGGCTTTTATTTATTTTGAAAAAAAAAAAGAACCCAGAGCCTTGCAAAAAAGTTGTAATATTCCTAATTTGCATAGGATTTGGATTTGATTGAGATGATACTGTGTGAAATTGTATGTTACAGCATCCAACCATCTTCGTGTGATGAAAGTTTGATATTTCTATAAACACTACAGCATTCACACTGACCCAATGAAAATATGACTTCACCGGACCCAAACAGGACGAGCCCAGGAATTAGGAGCGAAAGTTGGTTGGTCCGGTCAGTCTCAGTTTCAGTTCGGGTTGGACCGATCTGGGATTGAGACCAGTTGGTCTCGGTCCACGACTTTCCCACCCCGGATCGAAAGGACCGAATTAAAATATATATATATATATTATATTATCTATATAATAATTGTATAATTGATTATGTACTTTTCATTTAATCTATCGCCATTAATAATATAGAATCCCAAATATGTTATTTACAAATTAATGTTTTATCAATTAACTAATGTATAATATCAATTAACTAATTATATAGTAACTATATAAGTTAATAATATAATTTTCATTTAACTTATTATAATTGACTATATAAAATATTCTTTCATTAAATTAGTTACATAATTCATATTAATAATTCACTTAATTTTAATCTCGAATTTGAAATAAACTTTTCTTCCTCATTAATATTAAAAAACATTAAAAAGTAGTAGGGTCAGACCGACCAAACTGAACTATTGGTCGATCCACTCTCTAAACTATTGGTCGGTCCAAGAAAAATGAAGGATAGAAAAATAATTAGGTCCATCAAATCCCAGATTAGACCGGACTAAACCAAACATATGTGCACCCTTATTAGGAATCACATGTAAGTGCTAGCTTTCGTTTATTTTGAAAAGAAAAATAAAAAATAATATATATATATATAATATAATATACATATATATGTGTGTGCGCGCGCGCGTGTGAAATCATCCAAAAACTTGTAATATTTCTAATTTGTATAGGATTTGGATTTGTTCTCCCTTCATGTATAAATCCTTCTTGTTAATCTTCCTGCCGTGTATGTCTTTTTTTAATCAAATTCCTCCTCTTTTTAAATCAAACTCCTCTCATGTTAATATTCCTGCACCGTGTATGTCTCCAAATCCCATTAGGATTTAATTAAGATTTGTTCTCCCTTCTTCTATAAATTCTCTTGTTAATCTTCCTCATGTGCCGTGTGTATCTCCTTTTTTATCAAACTATCCTCCTCTCTTGTTAATCTTCTCGCGCCATACGTGCATGTCTGCAAACCCCATGGCTTGTGCTTCCAAAACTGTGTCTTCCTTGTCATGCGCGGCACTACCTCAAACTCCATGGCTCATGCTTCCCAGTGACCTAGAAGACGATAGTGCTCATGCCCGCTGCTTCTCCAGCCTCGCAGAGAATAAGGTTTACAAGATTAAGAACGTCTTCGAAAGTCTTCCTGATGCTTGGTGCGTCGGCTCTTCCCACGGTTGGATGGTGGTTTTGGATCAAAGAGGAAACCCTCGACTCTTTAATCCCTTCTGCAAGGCCAAACTCGAACTTCCGGCGTTTCCTCTTCAACTGAAACCCAACGTCGATGAAACTTATTTTATCGAACAGTTGCGGAAGATCTTCATCATCAAGGCCGTCGTCCTGTTCATGTACCAGTCATGCAGGGTGGTAATAATCTATGGAATCCATTCAAAGCTTGCTTTCTGCACTCTCGAAGACAACACTTGGACAGAGTTTGGCGGCGAAGGTTACTCCGACATCATATGTTACGAGAATCAGCTTTGTGTACTTAAAGACAACGGTTCGATTGCATTATGGGATTTTCGAAGTCCTTTTCCCACAAAAATGATCAAACCTGCACCAGTTTCCCCCGAAAACTTCCCACGAAATTTGTTTTTCACTCAATCTTATTTGGTGGAATCATTGGGAGGTCTTTTGCTTGTCGATCGGATCGTCGGCTACTTTGTTAATAAATTTGGGATTGCAGTGGATGAATATGATCTTCTTCCCCCTGATGATACGCACCCTTTGGTTTGTCCATACCGAACAATGGTATTCAACGTTTATGAGTTGGATCAGAAACAGGAGACATGGAAGAAAGTGGAATCTTTAGGTGATCGAGTGATATTTGTGGGTGGAAACTACTCCATGTCGTTGTCCATTAATGATCTTGAAGGATGTAAATCGAATACTATTTACTTCTCCGATGATAACTGGAATCAGGTGGATGAGGATTATTTGTATGACGGTCATGATTTCGGCATGTTCAGCTTGACAGATAAAAGTTTTGAAACAACTGATTATTGTTCCAAGTTTGATCCGCCACCCTTTTGGATAATTCCTGCCGCGCGAGGTTGATGATGCATGCCAAACATTAGTTTCAGTGCCTAATAATACTTGCAAATTAATATATAAGTTTTGGCACTTTGCACTCCAAAACTATTAAAATTGGCGTACGATGTTGATACTCTTTGCATTGTACTTAGTTTAACTTTAGTAGTTAAAATGGATGAAAAATAAGCAAAAACAATCTTTACAGTTGGATCTCAAAAGATAATGAAAAATATCAACTACTTTTGATAGTTTGTGCTATGATAAATTTATCCGTTTGTATTTCATTCACTACATTCCAACGAGGCATAGCCTCATTATTTATACAAATTAACATTGAGGGTATAAAAGTAAACTTTACAAAGAATTATAAAAATGAATGTTAGACAAATACAGTTGTGGACGGCTACGCGTGGTGTAGCTACAATGGGTGGTTTGACGAAATACAATGACTCTTTGCAGCTGAAGAGTGTTGGTGCGTGTCCAGCAGTGGCCCTGACTTTTGTCTTGCATGTGGACTGCTCTGTGGTGCATGACCTGCATGTGATGTAGGTGTTTCTTGATTGAATGTTTCACATTTTATAGCTTGTCGTGGGTTACTTATATCAAAGAGATTATTGAGCTTAACAAGCCCCCTCAAGTCAAGCATCAATAGAGATAAGCATAAACTTGAACACAAGTACTAAAACCTTGCTGCCAATAGCGGTTTGGTTAAGATGTCCACGACTTGATCCTTTCCAAAAATAAAAGCAACCTGTAATAATTTGTTGAGTACACGATATTCCACAAAATGGAAGTCGATCTCGACATGCTTTGTTCTAGCATGGAATACCGGGTTAGATGATAGATACATAGCCCCTAAATTATCACAAAATAGCATTGGTGTAGAGGTAAGAGTGATGCCAAGATCTCAACATAGATTTTGAACCCATATGACCTTTGTAGTAGCGTTTGCTATAGATTTGAACGCCACCTTGGTAGAAGACCTTGCAATGGTTTGTTGTTTTCTTAAAGATCACGAGATGAGATTGCATCCAGAGAACACACAATAAGCACTTGTTGACCTCCTATCGTTCAGGCATCCAACCCAATCGGCATCTAAAAACGCTGTTAAGTTCATTGATGAAGCTCGAGAAAAATGCAATCCAAGCTCAGAAGTATTCTTCAAATACCTTAAGATCCTTTAAAGTGCTTGCCAATGAGGTACTCTTGGAGAGTGCATAAATTGGCATACTTTGCTTACAGTAAAAGCTAGGTTCGATCATGTAAATAACAAATATTGGAGAGACCTAACTATGCTTCTATATAATGTAGGATCTTCAAATAGGTTTCCAGAATGGATGCTAAGTTTCTCGGAGATGGCCATTGGTGTCTTAATGGGCTTAGCTGCTTGCATGTTGGTCTTCTCCAAGAGATCATGAATATACTTTTGTTGTGTAAGAGTAACAGAGCCATCTAAATCATGGGTTGCCTCGATGTTGAAGAAAAAGTGCAAACTACAAAGTTCTGCTATGGGAAATTCTAACTTCAATGCATGTAAGAGATCGGTGATGAGGAGCATGTTTGATCCGTTAACAAGCCGGTCATGGGCATATACAAGTACATATAAACATGTCGTGCCTCTTGATTTAACAAAGAGAGATGAGTCAGCAAATGAGATAGCAAAATCGAGATCAATGAGCTTTTGGCTTAGTCTAGAGTGCTATGCTCTAGGAGATTGTTTTAAACCGTAGATTGCTTTCCTTAATTTGCTCAAATGATTGTGGTATTGAGGGTTAGAAAAACCAGGTGGTTGAGCCATATAGACAGTTTTCGACAAGGGTTTATGCAAAAATGCATTTTGGACATCATATTGTTGTATAGGCTAGCCGTTTGTTACTTTCAAGGATAGTACCAATCGAATTATAGTTGCTTTAACTACTAGACTAAATGTTTGATCATAATCTAATCCATCTTATTGAAGAAAACCCTTGGCCACTAATCGGGCCTTTCTCCTCTCGATTGTGCCATCAACAAGCTCTTTTGTTCTGAATACCATTTGCAAGTGATGATGATGTGAGCTTCGGACGCAGGTACTAATGACTATGTATTATTCACTAACAATGCATTAAATTCATGAGACATGGCCTCTCTCCATTCTTTAAATTCTTAAGCAACTGAGTAGGAAGTGGGAGTATGTGGGATAAGGGAGATGGTGGATATATGAGCTTGAGGTTGTAGCCACCTGATTGTTCCATCAGTAAACTAACGTAGGCAAGACGAAGATGTTCGTGAGAGAGTTGTTATGGAATGGGTTGGTTGCGGGTTGCGAAGGAGCAATAGATGCATAGGAAGACGATGGGATTAAGGCATATGTATTTGGAGCTGGGTATTTGGAGCTAGGCCTCAGGTATTTGCTGAAAAAGGAAGGTTCGGAGGCAAAAGGGCAATAGTGGGCACGAGATTCTTCGTGGGCTTGGCTGTGTGTTGACAAGGGAAGTTGATTAATCATGCTTGATGTCCTTGGATATATCTATTCGTTTTGATGAGATGTGATAACAAATTGAGCCCCTGTGAGCCTAACTTAAGCCCAAATAAACACATTGAATGGCCCTATACCCAAACTTGTACTTGTTATATGGCCTTGTTAGAGGCTAGCAGGCCGACCCAAACACAAACATGGAGCCGTGATCTGGTTCACGGTGGTGTAGAACAGAAAATGGTGAGTTGTTTTTCCGTGAGGATGATGAGAGGATATTTATCAATTGGACGGCGTGTTGGAAGGCATAGTCCAAAAGGTTAATGGAATGGACGCGTGAGCTAATAAGGCTAATCCTGAGTCCACTATGTGTTTGTGTTTCCTTTCGACGATGTCGTTTTGAGTGTGTGCATGGGGGCATGTAAGCCGATGAATGATGCCTGAGTTTGCTAGAAATTTGGTGAATGATCTGAACTCACCACCCCAGTCAGTTTTTAGTTGTTTAATTTTAGTGTTGTATTGTAGTTCAACAAAAGTTTTAAACTTAATAAAAACCGACAAGGCTTAAGACTTTGATTGAATAGGGGAAATCCAAGTAAATTGAGAATGGTCATCGACAAATGAGATGTAATACTTAAAACCATCGAAAGAGACATGAGGTGAAGGGCCCCATAAGTCACTGAACACTAAATCAAAAGGAAACATAGACTTTGTTGAATCCAAGGTTTCAAGTTTCATATCTACGTGCAGATTTTGATGATAACAAATGAATTCAAGTCTCAAGGTCAAATTATCTACGCAATGGAACGAAATGCACATCAAACATAAAAGAACAAGTCTACAAATAAAGCTCATAGATTATTTTTTCTTGATAAAATTGGATTAAGGCTCAAAAATTAATCTTTTCTCATCAAGCATTAAATTGCATTTTTTTTATACATGATATAAGCATGATATATGCATGACATAAAAAATGCTTTAATTTGAAAAACTATATTTTGCATGTGCATGACATATGCAATGATCTCATTAAAAGTTTTATTTTCAAAAATTATATTTTACATGTGCATGACATATGCAATGACTTCATTCAAAAATTTGAATTTTGAAAATTGAATGACATATGCAATGACTTCATCAAAATTTGAATTTTGAATTTGAAAGATGATTGAGTTGGACTCATTTGCCTATAAATAGCTCACTTGTGTTTTGCAAAAATTACAACAACAAGAGCTTACACATCTATTGTTAAGTTTTGCATTATTCTTTCAAAACTCTCATTTTCTCTTTTTTAAAGTTTTGAGTCTTAATTCTTGTTCTTTTTTAGAGAGATATAGGTTGAGCTGTATTGTTTCTATCTCACTCATTGATGAGTGTACTTTGATAGTCTACCCAATATCAACTCTTGTATTTGTAAGAGGGTGCGTATAACCCTTGTGTATGTAGAAGGTGTTCTACACGGGGAATAGTTAAATCACCAAGTGTGAGGTGATTGGAAGTGTAGAGGGTATTCTACACGGATTCTTTAGAGCGATGCTGCTCAAAAGTGTAGTAGGTTTCTATCTCTACCTAAAAGAGATTGACTAGTGAATTCGGGATCCTCAAGGGGTAGCTTGAGGCGAGGACGTAGGCAGTGGGGCTGAACCTTGTAAAAATATTGAGTTTGTTTTTCTTACCCTACTCTTTACATTTCTTACTGCTTTATATTCTGTTTATATTTTATATTGTGTATTTAATTAATAAGTGTTAATTTTTATAATATAACCCAATTTATCCCCCCTCTTGTGTTAGTCATCTGGGCAACAGACTTAGTATTTCTTGTATACGCCAGTACACAGTGGTGCTTGGCCATTGCACAAATGTTACAGAAATACTTTGAAGGAAATTTATCAAAATAAAGATTATGTTGTTTTAACACTTGACAGACAACTTGGGTAGAAGGATAATCGAGGCGTGCATGCCAAACTGGGGCGGTGGAAAACAAGCTTGTGTTGGCTTGGGGTGGTTGAGATGAAAGAGTGTATAGCCCATTATGCATTGTCCCTCTGAGTAGAGTGTTCCCCATGGTGTGATCCTTCACATGAAAATAGTCGAAAAAGATTTGAAAAATACATTGTTATCAATACAGAATTGCTTGACAGATGGTAAGTTCTTAGTAAATGATGGAACGCACAAAAACTTTTTTAAGAGAAAGGATGAAGAGGGAGTTTGTAAAAGAGCAGAATCAGTGTGTGATATCGAGATGGAGGAACCATCACCGGCGCGAAGTTGGTCTGTGCCATTGTAGTCACTAGAGTGGAGGTCTAAGTTGGCAAGCTCGCTCGTGATATGGTTCGTCGCTGCTGTATCAGGATACCATGTCGAATCAGAGGCACTATAATGAGCCAAAGTTGGGACAACAGAGGTATACGCTTGGTTGAAGTGATATATGCAAGTAACGGCTATGTGTCCAGCTAGGGGTGATCCCCGCCCTACCGGGGGCGGGGTCCCCCAACAACCGCCCCCGCCCCCGCCCCCGCCTGGGCGGGGGGTTATTGATATAAACCGCACCCCGCCCCCGGTTGCACGGGGCGGGGTACCCCGCCTATCAGCGGGGGGAGCGGGGCAATCCCCATCCGCCCGCCCCCCGCCACCGCCCCTGTTGGGCCTGTCTGGGTCTGTTTCGGCTCAGATCAAATTTTTAAGCCATTTTCCACTCAGAAAATCATCAAACCTGATATAATTTCACAATAATAAATATCAATATATTAAATACTAAATAATTATCATTACTAAATTCTAAAATGACAAAATAATTTAAAAAAAACATAACTAAAAATCTAAAAGTCTAAATCAGTTAAAAGTTAAAATTTAAAAATAGAAACTACTAGAAGTCTAGACTAGTTACTAAACTATTACAATTTACAAATTTACAATAATATAAATGAATCCTACAAAATATAAAATTACAAATTGTACTATTAACTATTAACATTACAAATTTACAAATTTACAATTTACAATTTACAAAATTATAAAAAATAAGATTGATAATAATGGTCCTTGGACACTGGTGATTGGATTTTGTCACGATAAAAGAGTCATAATGCAAACTTGGATGGAGACTGTGGGGTTGTTGGACCTTAAGGCTTAAGCTTAACCTGCAAGGCTGCAATAATAAGTTAAAAAACAATTAGAGTACAAATATAATAATAAAGTTATAAACATGAAAAAAACAATAATTTATTAAAAATATTAAGTTACTTACCAAAATTAAATTGGGTTATTAACTTAAAAAATGGGCTTGACAATTTGAATTGACATACAAAATAATACTGTCATAGAAATTAAAAAATGTCAAAAATCATAAACAAGAATTACAAAATAAGTTAAAAACTAACATTACAAATATTATAAAATTATAAATGTAAACAACAATTAAAAAACAATTGTGTAAAGTACAAACCATGGTGATGGGTTGGTAGGTGACGTAGGTCATACTGCAGCAGAGGTAGCTGTTGACGATGTCCCAGGTGTTGGCGTTACGGTCGCTACAAATTACAACAATTAAATGTAAAATCTGTGTAACATTAAATGTAATTAAATAAATACAAAATAATGTAAATATTTATTGCGTAACAATTTACCAGATCCAGACTGATCAACAGCCTCGTCCTCGGCCTCAACCGGATCATAATCAATAACTTCCGGAATATGAATTTCAGCACCCGTGATCCAATTCTGTGTGCAAATCAGGGACTCAACAGTGATAGGATCTAATGAGCTCCGAAAAGGATCTAATACGCGCCCTCCAGTGCTAAAGGCCGACTCTGAGGCTACTGTACTGATCGGGATGGCCAAGATACTACGAGCAACCTTTGAAAGTACGGGATATTTGGAGACATTCATCTTCCACCAAGCTAATATATCAAAATCTCGTACAAATGGATGAAGATCCAATGCCAAATATCTGTCTACCTCTGACTGGGCATCTGTGGTGGAACCCATAAAATCCAAGGGGGTCGACTCCATCTTGTCACCCTAGTCCATTTTACGTTTTTTTCCACGCCTAGCATCTGCACCTGGTGGGGGGATACTTGTGGCTGTAGGGGCTGCAACACTACCACCTCCCACGATAGTGAACTCATCAAATAATCTAACAAGTGTTTTCTGAGCTCGAGATGCAACAGCTGACGCACAATCCTTGCCAATTGCATCAGTCAACCCAAATACCATGCCTTTAACCTTAAATCGTAGGTCAAGGACACATGCAACATATAACAAGATATTGGCTTTATCAAACTCTTCCCCCCAATATTTGTCGAATTTCTCCATCATGGTCCTAGACATCTCCCGCAATGTGGTGTTACTACCTGCTGCAATATCATCTAATTCTTCTTTCACCTTGGCTATTTGTTGACAAAATTGATGTGCCGTGGGATATAGAGAACCAGATAAAACTTTGGTAACATCGTAAAAAACTCTCAGAAACTCTTTAAAAATAGATACAACCTCCCAATCATTAGACAAAGGATGCCCCAACTTTTCATCAAAATACTTGACATATTGTATGTCTTCATTACCCAATGTATCAAATGCCAACTTATACTCCTGAGCTGCCTCCAACATCAAAAAGGTTGAGTTCCACCTTGTAAACAAATCAGTGCAAAGACCTTTTTTATATGTTATACCCACAGTAGTTGCAGCAACTTTGAACCTAGCCAATCTAGCAGGAGAAGATCTGACCCATCTCACAGCAGTCCTGACCCGAGCATCCGAGTCGCCAAGCTTATCTAAACCATCACCCACAATCAAATTAAGAATATGTGCTGCACATCGCACATGCAAATAATCCCCACCCAAAATCGCTCTACTCAGATTATTCATGAGAGTCTTAAGATGTCTTATTGCAACATCGTTAGCCCCGGCATTATCAACCGTGCAAGTGCAAACCCGAGTTAACCCCAACTCTTTCACAGCGGCCTCTAAGGCCTTCCCTATCGTCTCACCTTTGTGATCAGTTGTTTGACAAAATTTGAGGATTTTCTTATGCAATGTCCAACCCCCATCAACCCAATGAACAGTCATACACATAAAATTAAGATTATTACAAGAAGTCCAACAATCAGTGGTGAGGCAAACATTTTCTCCCGCCAATAAACCCCTCAACTTCTCTTTTTCTAATCGATAAAGTTTTTTAACATCTCTTGCCACCATATGGCGAGAAAGAATATTGAATTTTGGTTCCAAGTACCTAGAATAGGCTTGAAACCCTTTCCCATCAACCACTTGGAAAGGCATCTCATCTATAACAATCATGCGAGCTAGGTGTGTCCTAGTCTCGTTAGGATCATATTTTGTATACCCCTTTAATGCCAACTCCCCACTACTCCCCTCACCCATTTTTTTAAATCCAACTTCAAGCCTAGATTGGGCCTTCTCTACCAAAGACTTCAAAATTGGGGATTTTTTGTACTGTTCCTCCAAGTGCAATTTTATCTGGGAAGTACCATGTCTCTTGTAGTGGCACCCATAAATTTTGCCACAATAGTTGCATTTGGCTTTTGGATCATTGGGGTCACCACCTTCTATCTTGGTGACATGAGCCCAAATTATGGATGGGGCTTTCTTGCTAGACTGTTTGGGGGCGGGGAAAGTAGTAGTGGTAGGAGTAGGGTCAGGGGTCTCAACCGGAATGGGAGTACTAGTAGGATTAGGGGTAGTGGTAGTAGTAGTGGTAGTGGTCGGGATAGGGTTAGGGTTAGGGTTAGGGCCGGAGGTACCCAAGGCGGCCTCCGGGGAGCTCGCACTAGAATCCTCTAGACTTTCCATTTACAACAAATCTGAAATTATAATAAATGCAACACAAATGGTCGTACCAAAATATAATATGCTCAAATCTCAATTCAAAATTAGACTCAATTGTCTAACTTTCAAATAATACCTAATGCATCAAACTATAATAATTTATATGATTATATCACTCATTTTGCCTATTAATTTAATATGACATCACAAATATATATGTGTGTATATATATTCTCATTTATTTTGTTTTGAGATGTATAGACTTATAGTTAACAACTTAACATGTATGGTTAGTACTGATTTTATTTTTCAAATAATAATTTTATTTTTTTATTTTTTTTATTTTAGTTTATTTCAATATCTAAATATCATAAATTCAATTTTTTTTTTTTTTTATGTGTCAATACTTACAGTATGTCAGTGACTCAGTCGATTTTTTATGGTTTCAATATATATTTTTATTTAAGTGATTAATCTATAAATTGGTTTAAAATGTGACACATTTAATCAATGATTCAATGCAACTAAAAATAATTTTTAATAGAATATAATGAGAGCTTTGTGCATAACTGCAAATTTAGAATCCTTACAATTTACATAACAAAAATATATATACATTATATATGTTACGGGCTGCAAATTTAGAATCCTTACAATTTACATAACAAAAATATATATATACATTATATATGTTACGGGACCACGGGTTACCGAATCAATCAAATTCCAGAATCCAGACAATCGGACCTTAAGCAATCGGCATCCATAATCCAAACCCTCAAGTCTCAACACAATCCACTCCATAAACTCATAATCAATTATTCAATAAATTCAAGTTTTCAACACAATCATATAATTTCAAATTTTGAAGAATCAAAACGAAAAAAATGGGAGATTAGTGATTACCTAGCAGGAGATTCGGAGAAATATCGGAGAGACCGAGAGGGAGAACCGGAGAACTATCGAAACGAGAGAGAGAGATTCTTCGCACTTGGCAGCGCCGGTGGCCAGCGGCGGTGACGACGGTGGCCTGAGGAGCTTATTAGGGCTAGGGTTTGCGCCGGTTTTAGAGAGAGAGTGAGAGGGAGACGAGAGAGAGACAAAGTGATCGACGGAGATCGAAAGTGGGAGGGGGGGCTTAATTCTTAAATTCCTTTACATAAAACGACGCCGTTTATATAAAACGGCGTCGTTTTATGTAAGTAAAGTTAAAAAAAAATCCAGATGACAAAACGACGCCGTTTTGAGTCATCTGGGTTTTTATATATGCGGGGGCGGGGGCGGGGTAATACAGGGCGAGGTCGAAGCTATACCGCCCCCGTCCATACACCAAAATACGGGCGGGTTTACCCCGTTGGGTTTTCGTTGAGCTGGTTAACCCGCCCCGCAAGGCGAGGGCGGGGCGGTTTGCGGGCGGGTCAGCGGGTACGGGTACCCGCTGACCACCCCTATGTCCAGCCCTATTAAGACTTGACAAACAAGTCTAGAGTCAATTTGAGTAGAAAAGAGTTGTTTGAGAAGTTACTTGAAGGAGAGAAGCCTCGGTCTCGGTTGCTATTGCAACCACGATTTCCTCGTCCATAGTTGTTAAAGGTGGGAGCACGAGTAGTGACATTTGCCAAGACTTCAAGAGAGAAAAGTAGCCAATTTGATGTGTGGTGTTGCATACGTGCTTCATGGGCGAAAAGGTAGGATAACGTAGTCTCAATAGGGATGGGATCAACCCTGGTCATAACAGACGAGACCAGAGCATCATATTCTGGTCCTAAAGCAACAAGAAGATAGGGTACGAATTCCTCAAATGGCAAAGGTCACCCAACAGCCACCATTGTATCTGCAAGAGCCTTGGCTCGTTGGTAATATGCAGAAATAGAGTCTACGCCTTTCTTCAAAAAAGCAAGTTGTAGTTGAGTTTGCACCAGTCTTTCTTGGGAGGAAAAGGTGTAGGTTAAAGTCAGAAATGTCTAAACTTCTTAGGTAGAGGCACAACAAGAAACTTGTGCCACGACAGACTCGGATAATGAAGATATTAGAGCGAACATAACGAGTTGGTCATGTTGGACCCAGGCTTCGTATTCGAGATTAGGTGTTTGGTTAGGTAGTTAGGGAGGAGGCGATGGATAGGCGCCATCAACATATTTGTATAGTCGTTGGCCCCTTAGGTATGGAACCAACTAAACTTTTCAAAGAAGGTAGTTCTTGGAGTTTAATTTGATAGAGACAATATGGGAGGGAAAACTCTAAACGCAAGCAAATTCTGCGAACCCAATGCGCACCCGTCAGGCATGGGACCCACCAACCAAAGACTGATTTATTATTTCTGTCACAGCTTTTGACTTTACTTTTTCACTTCATGAATTTTTTAACCTGTTTTTGTTACTGTTTTTCTTCTTCTGTACTATTTTTCTCTTTCTACTATTCATCTTCTTCATCTTAAATCTCACACGAAAACTTACACCATAAAACTCCATTTATTTCTAGAGATAAAACCCAAAGCATTGAGAAACACACTTCCAACAGCATGACTTTGTCTTCGTGAGCTTTTTCTTCAATATCTCATTCTCCATTTTCACCCATTTTCGTTTGTGATACGAAAAAACTCTCCAATATCCCATTGAAGGCTCCATTTTCACCAATGTGCTTCCAACCTTAATGCGGAAAAGATTCCATGGAACCAAAGATTAATCTCAAATCAAATAAAAAAAAGAGTAAAAAAATAGATAATTAGATTTGGGAGAGTTGGCTGAGACTGTGAAATTAAGAAGATGGAATGGTTTGTGATACGGTCTGCAATAGAAGGGATTGTACTCAACTGGAGGGTAAAACATTAGAATTTGGAATGTAAAAGAGAAATGGTGAAAATAGGTAGTGGAGTGGCGACAATCTCAAATGTAAAAGAATGTTGAAAATGGATAGTGGAGTGGAGATGAAGGCATCAAGACTCAAAGCTCTTCTTCTTCTATTTTCGTTTCTTATTTTTTCTTTTTTTTAATCAAACAAATAAATATTTCCACCTAACTTTTGGTATGCAATTTGGTGCGCCGCACTGC
Organism: Platycarya longipes; assembly: GCA_036559045.1. Classification (NCBI taxonomy): domain Eukaryota; kingdom Viridiplantae; phylum Streptophyta; class Magnoliopsida; order Fagales; family Juglandaceae; genus Platycarya; species Platycarya longipes. Next base: position 38,113,196 of record CM071802.1, read on the forward strand.
TTGTACCTAGCAGCGCCCATATGGGAGAGACTGGGCAATGGGAGGGAGGGAAGAGAAGTGGAGGTTGTAGAAGAAGTAGTGTCTGAAGAATCAGACATGGTTGGGCGATGGAAGGAGATTATTAGTCTTAGGTATGCTCTGATACCATGCTATGATAAATTTATCCATTTGTATTTCATTCACCACATTTCAATGAGGCCTTGCCTTAATATTTATATAAAGTAACATTGAGGGCATAAAAGTAAACTTACAAAGAATTAGAAAAAAGGAATGTTAGGCAAATATAGCTGTGGACAGCTACGCATGATGTAGTTACAATGGGTGATTTGAAGAAATGCAATGACTCTTTGCATCTGTCGAGGGTTGGTGCGTGTCCTGCAGTAGCCGTGACTTTTGTCTTGCATGAGGAGTGCTCTGTGGTGCATGACCAACATGTGGTGCATATGTTTTTTGAGTGAATGTTTCGCCTTTTATAGCTTGTCGTGGGTTGCTTATAGTAGAAAGATTATTGAGCTTAACAGTTTGAGAGTGTAACATGTTAATTACCATGACTATATTATACTGACGTTTATGGATATTTTCCGTTTAGAGTTGATATTGTTTCATCTAAAGAATCCTGGTAAAGTGTTCATTTTGTTTGTAGTCGATCTGAAAATACAAAGTATATTAATCATCAGAAATTGCAATTTGTAGTAGTGTTAGGATTATAGGTTATAAATAGATCAGTTCGTGTATAAGAAAAAAAATATTAATCATCAATCATGTCTAGGTATAATATTGCCACTCACTAGGCTTAGTATATGTTAAGTGCCTACAAAAATACATGTAAGGCGAAGAGTTTGTATATATTGATCATCACATATTGCCCAAAAATGTCAAAACATAAATAAAAAGAAAGAAAGGTGCCATTGCAATAATACAGATCAAAACAATGACGAATTTAAGGATCATGGAATTCCAAGATGCTTAATAAATTGACTGGTACTGATGCATGTGCCTTGGTCACAAACAAGAAAATGAAAATCATAATATGTTATCAGTTAAACAATTGAAACGATGATATATAAATATATTATATATATATATATATGTAATAGCCTTTTGTAGTATTCTTATTTACTGATTACTACAAGAAAATTATTTATTACTATTATTTATTAGTCGCAAATAACTATTTTAATAGCTAATAGTCTATTTAGTCGCTAAGAGCATTCATAATAACTTAGTTATTGTTTAGCCAAATTTTGGCTAAAAATTCTATTTTTACAAAATTTGACTAGCCACTTTTTACTACACCAAATAACAGACTTAACAAATCAATAATTATTCTATTAAAATATTATTTTCCAACTTTCCATTTATTTTAATTCTAATTGTAATTTGAATATTGATTTATTATTATAAAATACACATTAGTTTCTAACATTCAAATTATTTCTAACAATACATTTTTTTTAACAGTCATAATTTTTAACAGTTATATTTTTTAAGAATTATGAACACCTAAATATATATAAGAGTCTGTAATCGAAAAGGCCAAAGTAATAAACATTAACTATTACTAAAAATGAAAAATCTTGTATGTGGAAGAACAAGATAAAAAAAAATAATAACATGGATGTGACGTTGCAATAATTCTAGATGTGGGTATGAATTTGAGATGAAAATAAAAATAAATAATAGATGAATATTTTAGTCTCAAAAAATATTTTGACTAATCCAAAAGGCTAACTATATTTAGAGAGTCAGGAGAGATAAAATTATTTTAAATCTAGAGTTGTTGAGACTGTTGTAGTATACTTTTAGTGTTTCTTAACTATTATTTGGTTAAGCAATAGATTTGGTTAGTCTATTGTGAATGTTCTAATAGTTTTTTTCGTCACAAATATTTAATTACTATTATCTATTTTTCTTGTAGTGACTTATGTATTTAATTTTCATACAATAATTTAGATATTTTGCTTTTAGAAAATTCTCGTAATTTCAAATTTTGAAACTTTTGAAGTCCGGCTTGTAATGGTGATCTTCATGAAATAATTTTGAATTTCATCATTACTCAATATATTTTAGAGTTTTTTTTTTTTTTTGTTCTTTTTATGTATTGCATCATTTGTCAGTTTGTTTCTATGTATTGCGTCGTTTCACCTGGTTTGAATTTCATCACTTGCATGCGTCTTGTTTGCTAGTTTTTGTTGATTAACACTAGCTAGCTGTCAGAATATAATTCTTATTCTATCTTGACATTATAAAGATATATAAATTGGACGAGTCTAGATTAGAGGTTGATATTCTCCGCGTTTATGAAAGATAAACGCGGCAATTAGAGTTGATTAATACTCTCCACCTTATAAGTATATATTAGTACCATATATGTGTTTTTTTTTTTTTCCTTCCCATTTTTTAGACCATGGTAATAAGCACCTGGTTGGAACTTGGAACTTGGAACTTGGAACTTCTATCCCACGATCACACTGATAGCAAAAGAACAGAAGTAGCAAAAGAACAGAAGTACTCCTGTAAGAGAGAATCTAAAAGTACTGCATCATGTGGTAACTAGCAAACAAGACGCAGGTGCCCCGAGTTTGAGGCAACCCTATACATAAATATGATCTCTCTCTCTCTCTCTCTCTCTCTCTCTCTCTCTCTCTCTCTCTCTCTCTCTCTATATATATATATAATTACTTTTCTCGAAGTACATGCATGTATATATTATTAATTAAGTTAGCTAATTATATATAGGGTTATAGGAATTTAATAAAACCCATATTTTGCAGATCAAATCAGCATCAATGTTTAAGCAATGGCAATGATTTTAAATATAAGCTTAATTAATGTACGTACGTCCTTGTGTCCACATGCGTAGGTTAAATAGACAGCTTCAATTCTGCTGCCGTGCTTTGCGCCTAAACCACATGATTCTTTTTATTTTTTATTAATTAAAATTCTCTAAATCGAGATTAGTCTTTGTGTTACACTGTTTTGTTAGGTGATGATGAGTTGTGCTAATTAATTAAAATTTATTCATCTCTCTAGGTGCAACGTCGTCTCGATTCCATATTAATTAGACAAATTAATTAAGCCCTGGATATTATTAATATAGGTATTATTTGGAAAAAAAAAATCAAATAGATTCCCGAATATTGTCCATTTTAATCCGTGTCTTGACTGGGTTAAGACAAATATATCCACGGTGTCTTGAAATGTTAGAAACTTACAAAATTAATACATTATAGTACTCTTTTTAGCTAGTTAGCAGCTAGCTAACCCTTTATAGAACAAATTCTTTGTGAGGCGCTACTTTTGTTTCTTTTAATTCCAATTATTTCACAAGTTTTGTTTCTATTGCCTCTTTGTCGATTTCATGATCATGGAATTCAGATCAATTAATAATGAAAAGTTGGCAAAATTTTTATTTGATCTTGTGTTGCATTCGGATTCAGCCTTTAATTGATCATTTTCTAACCCCAATAACAAAATAATATCAATTTACATTGAATTTTTATGAGAATGTTAAGTTTTTTCTAACGTCACTACAATAAAACTGTTTACTTGCAATCAGTTAATTTCAGTAAATGACTATTTACCATCAAAATGAGTTGAAAATAATTTTTTCATCGCAAATAATTAGTCACAAAAATCCATTTTTCTTATACTGCTTCATCATACTCAAATTGAAGCTTAAGTGTGTGTGTTTGTTTTCATAAATAGTATATGTATAATATTAGGTAAAATCTATGTCAAGTTGGAATAAAAATTACGGCTATGTTTGGGTAGGGGAATAATCTAGAGTGAAATATAACTCTATTACTATTCACTATTACTCAATATTTTACCAGCATTTTTTACTAATAATTACAGATAATTTGAGATTACCTGATCAATTCCCAAACATACCATAAGATGGTGAATAATTCATTAGATCATCAACCATTTTGAGAGAGATGGGAGACCATATAAAATTCGATCTAGCCAAAACTCCAACAACTTGCTAGACATTCGAAGTACTACTTTCATGAATTGATTGAAAACTACAATTTTTGAGCTTGCTAGCTGTATATATCACATCCATGTGACTTCTGATTAAGCTAAATATTTTTGTCAGATTTCTAAAGTACAATTTAACCTTAATTGTTTTGAGCCATACATCTATAAAACTAGCATTCTTACACGGTTTTTCCAGTATAAATTAGAGCAATAATATAATGAAGTATAGGTTTTGATCTCTTGTGAGAGAAAACTTTATGCGAGATTGAGTTTGTTGGATTCAAATAGTTTTCTATCATAATGCACAGATCATTACCACCATGATGAGATTGAGATTGAGATTGAGATTGAGATTGAGATTGAGATTATAGTGTATTCTTAGATTGGCAATCTTGAGGTACGTAGTTGGCGCTTTAAAATTGATCTAGTCGTCGTTCGCGCGGAATAGTTATGTTGTTTGTTGGTGATCAAGCTAGTTATACATATAAATACAAAAAATGTGATCAGTGTTCAAGAGCTGCATGCGCAATATTGCAAAGATCGAGTTGGATCAATGAGTCGCATCGATTCAAAATTTCAAAGGCAAGTTTAAAATCATCAACGAAGGTTTTGCGAGTGTCTAAAAATGATAGTAATAATTAATTTTTCTCTATAGTAAATTGATAAATATTGGTGCATGCGTGACCAATTAATTAGTTTTCCTTGATAAATAAATTAAATCTAGTTGTGTGCATTAATTATAATTTTATTTATTTATTTATTTGTTAATTATATGGTTGGACGTTGATTATCTTAAATTATTGAGTGATTTTTAAATTGGCCATTAAAATTAATACTAGCATTAAACGCCTGGCTATGAGATTAATTTCCAATCATTTTATAAGCTTCATTAATTGGGTTATAAGGATTTAGGTCCTCATAATATTTCCATGAAAGATCTCATGAATCTAGGTCCAAGAATATTCTTGAGCATTTCAATACGTACGCTTGATTCATAATCAACCTAATTTGAAATCAAACTGAAGTAATTAATTAAAAACGAGCAGTACTACTGGCCGTAATATTAAGACTTTTTTACCTCGAAAATTAAGATGCAGTACTTGATCCAGATCACATGCATTTAATTTAAGAAAAAATAAAGAAAGAAAATCAGCTAGCAAACGTTAGGATCCATTAATATTATTATTTCCAAGCAACTTGTGAATTATTTCCAGAGAGATCTTAATTATGGAAGATATGTTAATATATATATATATATATATATATGACTGGATTAAAGATATGATTAGAAGGACCAAGTTGCATTGTATTAAAGACTTAATCAGTCGTCCAATCTCATAAACTAGGGTTTTTGGTGATACATTCAAAGGAATGCCAGTTAGGTATATATGGATTTAATTTCCATCTTTGTTTAATCCTTAAACTTAGTAGATCAAGGAATTAATGACAAGAAATTATAAAGTAATCGCCACGAACGAATTCCAATTAAGTTGCTGCAAGAACAGACCCTGACCCTGCTACTGCATGCAGAATAATATTATATATAAAACCAGCAGCTTAATTGTTGTAAAAACCAATATTGATGGTGCAAACTACTAAACAATATTCCATGCATGGAAGAACCCAAGAAAGAAGGGGAAGAAAACCATAGAGAATGTCTTATTATATACAAGTGATTAAAGAAAAAACATCAACAGATTGAACAGTGCTTGGTTCTTGGAAAAGTAAATAATTACTAACTCTAGAGACATGTACACCTAGTAGTCATGATAAAAAAAATAAATAAATATTTATGATAAATTATATATGATAAGAATGATTATTTACGATTAAATAGATTCATTTTAAGAAAAAATAATAATCTTTTAAAAAATAATTAATTTCGATTAAACAATTTTCTTATAATGATCAGCTAGCTACTTGATCGCAGATGATTTTGCTGTAGTACTGGCTTTCGATCCTGAGATCATCACATGCATGCATGGATTCCTCTGATCAGCTGCATGTCCTGTGTCCGACACCCTGAACAACTAAACTACTTTGGGTTTACTCTTAATTTGTTGCCTTTGTACGTGTCATAGATTTGCACGATCCAGTCTCTGGCTTATCACCAGCTTTTCGTCATCTTTCCCTGCGTTAGGTCCAAGTGTACGTCCGGCCACATCGTTAATTACCAAATGATCAAACTATAGCTGGTCACAAGCTTGTTTGTTTATTCATGTACGTTTTTTCACAGCTCTACTTTGTCGATTAAAAAACTAAACGTCTGGATCCTGCATGATGCAGCTTCTTTCTCCGGTACACTCAGTTGATCTATTATATTTATATATATGATAATTATCATAAGATCAATATTTAAGCAGGTTTGAATAGTGACAATTAAAATCAATCATGGCTCTTTAGCTGAAGAGTAGTGCAAGTGCATCTAACGGCACTATAAGAAAATTATTTATCTGTAATCAAGTAATCTTTGTCAAAATACTATATTATGTCAAAATGAGTTTATTTTCGTAGTAAATAGTCATCTTTATCACAAATAATTTGTCATAGATACTCTTTTCTATTTTTGTAATATGTATTGAATATTCACCCCATTTGTCATTTTTTTTTTAATTTTAATTCAAATTCTTAAACTATTATTATTTCAAAGCATTTTTCTTAGCAGAATATGTACAAAATAGTGAAATACAGTTATAAAAGTTATATCAAACAAGTGATTAGATAGAAAACTTTTTGCATGATTAACATTTAGCTATATCACAAGGATTAATTTCTGATCTATTAACTTGGGTAAAAAATAGATAAAAGTGAAGAACACATTATAAGTTTATCCCATACATCAGATCAATTTTATTTTCCCTAGCTAGCTGTTAGCTGATATGTGTCAGTGCGTGAATGCCCCTTAGAAAGTTTCCAAAGTTAATCTGCACAAAAAACAACAGAAAAAGAAAAACATCATTAGAAAATTTATGTGGTGAATAAGCAAACTGTTTTTATAAGAATTATGTGCGGTAAGGAAGCAAGCTGCCTTTTTAAGAACTATATTTCTCTTGTCCATTATCAGAAATGTTTTTGTCTTTCGCACAGCAAGAGAATCTCTCTCTCTCTCTCTCACATTCTTGGTCTAGCACCGAGCATTGACTACTGACTAGTCTACGATATGCCTGCCAAAGACAAAAATGAAAAAAATGAAAAAAATAAATAAAAAATAAACCATGTCGACAATGCAGTACTCTCACGTGCAACACGCTGTAGCTTTTGTTTCTTAGATTAATGTCTTTAAAGTCTCTGAACTTTCTTCATATATTGGGTGTAGAATATGATGGAAAGGTGAGTTTGTTCTGTCTGTTGGGTACGTAGCTCTTTAATTTGAGCATATTCCAAGTTGCCTTTTCCTTTGTTTTTCTCAGACTAAGGTTGCTTTTTCTTTTGGATTTGGTGTGTTTCTTTGGGGAAAGCTAGCATTAAGTATAGGTCCGACACCCTTAATCCCTGTCTTTCTTCGTTTGTGTGTTTGTCTTACTTGTTTGTGTGTTTGTGAAAGTTAGACTAAAAATATTCAGATCAGAACGATAAAAAAAAAAAAAAAATGGCATTAGAAGCTGTAATTTACCCTCAAGGTCCATTTAGTTATGGCTGCAAAGACTTTTACTACTTGGGAGGTGGCTACATCGATGATCTTGCTTTTCAAGAAGATGATCATCATGACAAAACCCTTCTTGGAATTCTCGATCACAACAACATAGAGCAAGGCTTCCAATCAAATTATTGGGATTCTGAATCTCCTTCTGTGATGCAAAATGTCAAGGAGTGGGATCATCCGAATTCTTCCCCTGAGGCCTACACAGAAATAAGAAGTACTCCATCTCCGACGGAAGTTCCGGTTCCGGCTGCCGGAACCACGACATCTCGACGGAAGAGAAAGCGCACCAAGAGCAGCAAGAACATGGAGGAGATTGAGAATCAGAGGATGACCCACATTGCTGTTGAGCGCAATCGCCGTAAACAGATGAATGAATATCTTGCTGTGCTTCGTTCTTTGATGCCACCTGCTTATGTCCAAAGGGTATGTTGCTTTTTTTTTCTTTTTGCACTTTTTACTCTTTTCCTTTTTTTCTCTTCTCCCGAGAAAATCGATTCATGAGCCTACCTTTTACTTTTTTTTTTTTTTTTTTTTTTTTTTTTGGAACTTTATACACAACCCAAGTACTTTTCAATCATTGTACTACGTTTTCAATTATAACTTCAAAAACATCATACTTTGATCGACCTTTTTCTGTGTTTTTCACTGCAAAAAGTTGTTACCTTTGTTTGTTTAATAGGGTGATCAAGCATCCATAGTAGGAGGAGCAATCAATTTTGTGAAGGAATTGGAGCAGCTGCTGCAATTCAAGGAGGCAAATCAGAGCAGAAAACAGGAATTTCCTTCATCACAACCTTTCGCACAGTTCTTCATCTTCCCACAATACTCGAGACGAGCAGCACAGTGCAGCAACACATCTGCTGCAGAAAACGAATCCATGGCTCAGAATCAGTGGGCGGCTGGTGCGGCGGCGGCGGCGGCAGACATTGAAGTAACAATGGTGGAGAGCCATGCCAACATCAAGATACTCTCAAAGAAACATCCCAGACAGCTCTTGAAAATGGTGGCTGGATTTCAAACTCTGGGGCTCAATATTCTCCACCTTAATGTCACCACTTTAGATCAAATGGTGCTTTATTCTGTAAGCGTCAAGGTTAGTCACTACTGATCGGTATTACAATCAAAAAAGTTAGCTTCTTTTATTTTTGCAGAAGAGATTAGATTAAATAAATTGAGTTAAGATAAAATTTAAGAATTAAATAAAATATTATTAGTCGAATATATTTTTTAATATTATTTTTATTTTAAATTAAAAAAAATTAAATTAATTAAATTATTTTATATAAAAAAAATTTTAAAAATTATAATAATTAGAGAAAATTATATGAATTGAGAAGTTGATCTTAAAAATAATTAATGACACCTTAATTAGTTCATTATGTATTGCTTTATTCGATCTAATTGATAAATAATTATAGCTTTTATCAAAAGTCACTATAAAAAAAAAATATTTATTTATTACTATTTATTAATCATAAATAATTTATTTTACTTTCTAGCAGTATGTTTTAATCACTAATATCTTTTAACCGCAAATATTTAGTCACTATAATCTATTTTTCTTGTAATAAATAAGGTTGAATTTGTTGAATATTTTTGTGTAAATTGGGTCAGGTTGAGGAAGGGTGCCAGTTGAATACGGTGGATGAAATAGCAGCTGCTGTTAATCAAATGCTACGAAGAATTCAAGAAGAAGCTACTCTCACCTGAAACCAGAAAACACTGTATTTTTTTCTGGCTTTTTTTTGTTTATTTATAATTTTACTTTTGTAATTGGGGTTCTCTCCCTATCAGAATGAATTATTGACTCAAATCTTATTTTATTTACTTCCTTCCCTCCTTCTTCTCTTCAATGTTTTCTTTTAAGAGTACAAAACTTCACCCAATTCAGTGCATGTTTTCCGCTTAATAGAGTAATATATAAAATGGTGAATATATTAATGTAACGTCACAGTAGTACAATAGAACACGCCAGGTGGAAAACATAACCCTCTATTATTAACTTATTTTGTTTTTTGTTTTTCTTATTGAGGACTTGACAGAGGCTGTTTCGTAGCTGCGAAGTATCCCTAGCTAATTAACTTGCAGCAATACTCTTCCTTCTTTGCTATCCCACATAACACATCATTTGTTAAAAGCAGTTGATTAATTCTCACACCTCCCGATTGACTATCCTGTTTAAGTATAGATTCAAATGTACTTAGGCTTTTTCTTCCTTAAATAAAGGAAAGTGGGGCTACAAACCTAACTATCCTCTTTGAGTGTGTTCATAAGAGTTCCTTCTCACTATAATCACTATAAAATGTTTGATTTGAGATATAGTTTACTGTCAAATCGGCGAGCCCATCATCACAGTTCCACCAAGATGTCCAATAGTTCAAAACTCATCTCATAGCCCAAAAGTTAGGCTTTATGCCCATGAGTGGTTTTAATTACTTATGCTGCTCCTAACCTTAAGGGCATGGAATGCTAATTCATATCAATTGAGCAATCACTTTGATGGCCAAATGTGCTTATGCTAATTATAAAAAGAGCGACAAACACAAATATTGTATTGCGCAAGCTAGTATAAACGAATTTGTAAATAAAATTTTCGCAAAACGCCTTCAAATTTTGAGGGCTTGCACAATGCCCACTTCCACCTGCAATATCGGGCTCCCTCTCAAACGCAACTAAGATTAGGTTTGGATGGAGAGATGCTTAATACCACAAATATAAATAATTTTTAATTTCAAATATTTAATTTTTTTTATCTAATTATTACAAAATTATTACAAAATTTTTAATTTTTAAATAAAACACAAAAAATAGTTCCAACTTTTTCAAATTTTAAAACAAAAATTATATTCTAAAATTTTTATTTAATTTGTTCACTCTCTTAATTTCTCGAAAACCTCGTACAATATTTTAACTCATATTATTTTATTATTATTTATAAATCATCCAATCTTTACTCGCTGTCCAAACAGGCCTAAGCTGTTCACTCTACGACAATATTGTGCTCTTTCCTCGAAGAAGGCGGTCTACGGCCACCTTTCAACATAATTCTCTTTATTATTCTTTTGAAACGAAAGGAACATTAATCACTTTTTCAGTTTCAATCTTCAAACAATCAGTGGGCTCCACCATCATATCAGCTGATACAATTTGCATTTCAAGTGTAATAATTCTATTTTATACTATAAAATTAATTAATATTTATGATAAATTATTTATAATAAAAATAACTATTTATTATAAAAACATATTAATTTTAATAAAAAATTAATTAATCTAATTTTATTGTAACGTCATATCAATAACTTAATTAAAACTGAAAAAGTATTTTCTCTTTATTTTAATTTTCTTTTTGATTTCTGACTCATTTTTACTTTGACAATTAATTAAAATATTACAAAAGAAAATAGGTATTGTGATACTTTAATTATAATTAAAATAATTATTTATGATAAAAATAGACTATATATTTTGATCATAAATAATCCTTTTAATTATAATTAAAATATTATAAATACTTTTTATTTTTTTATAATAGAAATTCAAGTAGAAAATGCTTTGGAATTGATATGTTGCTATAAAAACTGTGAGCCTGTAAGGAATATGTACAATATTGTTAAATGATATTACATGTTAAGGGGAGATGTAAGCTATATTATATATACATTGAATGGTACCAGAGGATTATATATAGTCTTGATGATTAAACAGGCAGTATATCATGAGTATTTTCGTCAAGAAATTCATGGAAAATTGGAGACAGTCTTCTTTTTATTTTCTTGATTTGGATGTTGGTGCGCTTATAATTGTCAAACTTGTGAATTTTGTATTTCTAGAACATGCTTTTCACAATTGAAGAATGATGAAATAAATAGATACAAGGTGGTCTAGGCTATCTACGTAGATAAGTAATCAAGATGGTGCTAATTTGGCGAGGATTTTCCTGATTTTGTGCTATTAATGAGAAATTCTATTTATAATCCCGAATGAGAAACTACGTATGGAGATCATTAATTGTTGAACCCAAGGTTTCAAGTCTCGTATTTACGTATAAATTTTGATGATAACAAATAATATTGAAAACTCAAGCTCAAGTTGTCTATGCATGAAGGGAGCTAAACACATCAAGAAATCAAGCATGAGCAAGAAAGATATCAAGTCTACAAATGAAGCTCATAGATTATTTTTGTACATCTCTTGATAAAATTAGAAATTGGATTAAGGCTCCAAATTACTCTTTTTTTTCATAAAACATCAAATTACTTTTTCCACATATACAAGACATTTTTAAATGTCTTAGTTTTGAAAATTATGTTTTTCACATGTGCATAACACCATCAAACAAAATAATTTCAAAAATTATATTTTTTATAAAAACTTGATTTTATAAGATGATTGATTATCATATTTGACATGTGCATATTTTGTTTGAAAGTCTTGAAGGAAGGTGGTGTGTTTTTTTGACAAATATAAAAGATAGATGATTTGTTTGAAAATCTTAAAGGGTGGTTGTGTGTTTTTTTGACATATGCAAAAAGAAGATGATTTGGTTTGAAAAATAAATCATGCTCATTTTGTCTTGTATGAAAAGCAAAAGATTAGGTTTGATTTCTTTGAAAAATGAATGGAATTGTCTTTGACAAATGCAAAAAGGAAATGTTTTTATTTGAATTTTTTGAAAAGTGAATAGTGCTCTTATTTGACATGAGAATCTTTTCAAATTTGAATTTGAAGACTCATTTGCCTATAAATAGCTCACTTGAGTTTTGCAAAACTCACAACAAGAGCTTACACATCTATTGCTAAATTTTGCATCATTCTTTCAAAGCTCTCATTCTCTCTTTTCTAAAGTTTTGAGCCTTAATTCTTGTTCTTGTTGAGAGAGATATAGTTTGTGCTGTATTGTTCTTATTTCACTCATTGAGGATTGTTTTCTGATAGCCTACCCACTATCAATTCTTGTATCAGTAAGAGGGTGTGTATAACCCTTGTGTGTGTAGAAGGTGTTCTACACGGGGAATAGTTAAATCACCAAGTGTGAGGTGATTGGAAGTAAGAGGGTGCGTATAACCCTTGTGTGTGTAGAAGGTGTTCTACACAGGGAATAGTTGAATCACCAAGTGTGAGGTGATTGGAAGTGTAGAGGGTGTTCTACACGGATTCTTTGGAGCGGTGCTGCTCAAAGGTGTAATAGGTTTCTATCTCCACCTAAAGGAGATTGAATAGTGGATTTGGGAATCCTCAAGGGGTAGCTTGAGGCGAGGACGTAGGCAGTGGGGCTGAACCTCGTAAAAATACTGAGTTTGCTTTCTCTTACCCTACTCTTTATATTTCCTACTGCTTTATATTTTGGTTATATTTTATATTGTATATTTAGTTTATAAGTATTAATTTTTTAATATAACCCAATTCACCCCCCCTCTTGTGTTAGTCATCTGGGCAACAATTGGTATCAGAGCTAAAGCTCTGTTATAAGATTAACTATCTTTTGAGTTAAGATCTTATGGCTAACATTGCAGCTTCATTTGGTGAAGGTCAATCTAGCAGTCGGCCTCCACTCTTTTGCGGAGACAATTACTCATTCTGGAAAGTTAGAATGAGAATATTCCTTCAGTCTCAAGGCCGAGAAATCTGGAAATGCATTGTAAATGGACCTTATATTCCAACAAAAGTGGTTGATGGAGTAAAGGTCAAAAAGGAAGAAGAAGAGTTTGATCGTGAAGACGATAGACTTTATACTTTGAATTTAACTGCTATGAATTTATTATATAATGCTCTTAATGGTAATGAGTTTAATAGAGTAATGACTTGCACTACAGCAAAGGAAATTTGGGATAACTTGGAAGTTACTTATGAAGGAACTTCTCAAGTCAAGGAATCAAAAATTTATATTCTTACTCATGAATATGAAATGTTTAAGATGAATGATGATGAATCTATTTCTAGTATGCACACTCGTTTTACTAACATCATAAACAGTTTGACAGCTCTTGGCAAAGTTTATTCCAAAGTGGAGATAGTAAGAAAAATTCTCAACTCTCTACCAAAACGTTGGGAGTCAAAAGTGACAGCGATTCTTGAAGCTAGAGACCTCAAGAAGCTCGAAGTGAATGAACTCATCGGGTCACTTATCACCCATGAGTACACATTGAAAAGAGGAGAAGAAGAAGGAAATTCAAAGAAGAGTTTGGCACTTAAAGCTGTTCCACATGAAAGTGAAAGTGATGAAGATGAGGAAAATGATGACAAAGATGAAGAAGTTGCGATGATAATAAGAAGAATTCAGATGTTCTTAAAGAAAAATAAAACTCCTCCAAGGAAATCCTTCAATAAGTTTTCCAAGAAAGATTCAGGTAAAAATGACACTTTAATTTGTTATAAATGCAATAAACCTGGTCATATCAAGCCAGATTGTCCTCTGCTAAAGAAAGATCGAAACAAAGGCAAAAAAGCAATGAAAGCTACGTGGAATGATGATTCAAGTAGCTCAGATAGTGAAGCAAGCAATGGAGAATCAGCAAATCTTTGTCTTATGGCTAAAGATGACATTGAGGTAACAAATTTTGATAATATTGAAGATCCTTCATATGAAGAATTGCAAAATGTTTTAGAAGAGGTATATGAGGAATTTGAAAATTTGGGTATCAAGTATACTGCTTTGAAAAAGAAAAATTCTTCTTTAACAAACGAAATTGATATTTTAAGAAAAGAAAGTATTGTTTTGAAAGATGAAAATCTTGAGTTGAAGAAAAAGAAAACTGATTTAGAAAATATTATTGAAAACTTTACGAATGGAAAAAGAAATTTTGAAAAACTTCTTGGTAGTCAAAGATGTGTTTTTGACAAGGCAGGCTTGGGATATATGCCAAAACAAAAATACAAATCTTATAAAAACTTCTTTGATAATCCTTCTACATCAAAGTCCAATATTCAAAATTCTTTTCATAAAAATAATTTTGTTAAAAAAGGATACTATTATAATCACTCAAGTTATTCATATATGTCACATGCTATTTGCAATTTTTGTAATAGCAATGGTCATAATTATCATGCTTGTCCTATTAGAAGAAAACATACAATGACTATTAGGGCCATATGGGTACCTAAAAATCTTGTTTATTCTAATACTAATAAATAAAGGACCCAAAGAACTTGGGTACCAAGAATTGTTTTTAATTGCTTTTGTAGGTATGCATGAAGTATTCTACATGTAAAAATAAATGGTTTTTAGATAGTGGATGTTCAAGACACATGACGGGAGACGAGACTAAGTTCTTTAATCTTAGATCTAAAGAAGAAGGACACGTGACATTTAGAGACAACTCAAAAGGGAAGATCGTGGGAATAGGTAAAATATGTTGAGCAACCTTCAGGTTTTGAAAATCACATTTCTCCAAATCATGTTTTCAAACTCACAAAAGCACTATATGGACTCAAACAAGCTCCTAGAGCATGGTACGAGAGACTCAGTGGTTTCTTGATTGAAAAAGGCTTTTCAAGAGGAAAAATTGATACAACTCTTTTCATTAAATAAGAAAATGATGATACTCTTTTGATTCAGATTTATGATATAATATTCGGTGCTACTAACGAAAATATGTGCCAAGTTTTTGCTAAGACTATGCAGGAAGAATTTGAAATGAGCATAATGGGAGAACTTAATTTCTTTCTCGGATTGCAAATCAAGTAATTGGAACATCAATGAGTCCAACCACTAAACTTGATAAAGATGAATCCGGTAAATCAGTTGACTCAAAGGTATATCGAGGTATGATTGGTAGTTTATTATATTTGATAAACTAGTAGACTTGATATTATGTTCAATGTATGTTTATGTGCACGTTTTCAATCATTTCCGAAACAATCTCATTTGATTGCAGTCAAGCGGATTTTTAGATATTTTGCCAGTACCATTGACTTAGAGTTATGGTATCCTAAACACACTTCTTTCGATCTTATTAGTTATTCAGGTACCGATTATACTGGTTGCAAAGATGATCGAAAAAGTTTTAGTAGAACATGTCATTTCTTAGGTCATGCACTTGTTTCATGATTTAGTAAAAAGAAAATTCTATTGCACTATCTACTGCTGAGGCAGAATATGTTGCTGCGGGTAGTTGTTGTGCTCAAGTTCTTTACATGAAACAACAACTTGAGGATTTTAAACTTATGTACAATCACATTCCAATCAAATGTGATAATACAAGTGCTATAAATCTTTCAAAGAATCTTTCATGTGCAGAAGGGCGATATTGCATTAGAATTCACTAGTACACGATCAATTGGCAGACATTTTTACAAAACCCCTACCAGAAGATAGACTACGCATGATTAGAAGAGAAATAGGAATTATGCATGCCATCAATATCTGCTAGATACTTTTATTCCATTAACTCAAATGACCTACAGAAACTTGAGACGTTTAGCCTCATCATTCAAATGCATTTGCTCCTCATAAATCATCATGCCATCCTTGTCTAAAGGATTAGGCAATCGAAATGCAGAGGCAAGTAAGGATTTTAAATCCTTATTCTGTTGTTTTAAGTCTACTATTTTTTTGTTAGACTCTTGAACAAGTCGTTGAAGAATATCGATCTTCTCATTAAGCTTCTCTATCTCGCGGGTTTTGGACTGCAACCGAGCGGAAAAAGCAACAATGGAAGATGAGTATCGAGTCCCGAGACCCACAAGCTCGTAAATGGCATCATGATCTGATTTATTAGCTAAATCAGTGTTTTGCTGCTTCATGGCACCTACGACAGATGCAGAAATAGATTGATCACGAGAAGCACTGAAGGAGAATTGATGAGCCATTAAGATTTTGTAAAGTGAGAATGAAGATGAACTACAACAATGAGAATAAGATTCGATGCGGATTAGATAAAGCTAAGGATTGCTTTTATAAAGATGGAAATAAGTAAAAGACAAACTGACATCTCTTCAAATCTTACTTAGTCAAGCTTACAAGATATGCCGGATGCATATTGTCAAAAGTTACCGAACTAAGCTAGCGAGATTAATTATAATTGTCCCTGTTTCTCTCGTGAAACGCTGCCATTATCTGCTGATGTTGACTCTGTGCTTGAACTCTTACTCGTTCCGATTCCTCTATTTGAAGTTTCAGAATACGAGCCAATTCCGTCAAATCTTTATTTTCTTGCTTTAACCTCTTATTCTTTCTGCCTTTATTTACAAGCTTTTGATGCAGAACAGATATTTGATTGTTAAGTCGATCAACCTCCTTTGCCCTCGCTAGTAATCTCCGAGACATGGTCGTAACAGAGGCAGCATATTGAGCACTGAGAGTTCTTGATGCTGCAACAACCTCAGAATCAGTTCTATTTGAAAAATGCATCTCTGCTTCTATCATGGTATTGATAACCTCATGAGATAAAATGACTGGTTGAGACGGTTCCTGATTCAAATCCGGAAGATTATTAGATGAAATTTTCTCCGCCATTCTATCGTTTTGAATAAACAGAAACCGGATCAATGAGTGGGGTGAAAATTTATTTGAGTATCCAACAGGTGAAAACGGTCTTTTAAACGACAACTTTCAAATCTCGATAATATTTAATTTTTCAACAATATCACGCGGATTTGAATCTGCTTTCGCACCGACTGCTAGAGCTAGGCCACCTTTGCAGGTTTTATCAGACACGCGTGACTCCGCACCGAACTGTCAGAGTTAGACTTCCAACATTTGCAGGTTTTGTCGGACATGCATGGCTCTGCACCGCATTGCCAGAGCTAGGCTTGCAGCTTTTGCTGTTTTTGTCGGACACGGATAATTTTAATTATTCAACTTCAAATCTCTGGAATATCTAATTCGTCAATAACATCAAGCGGATTTAAATCTTCTTCCGCACCGAGATGATAAAATTCGGCATCAACCTTTGCAGGTTTTGTCGGGCATGGGTGGTTCCAACTTCTACTCTCTAACGTACCGTTTTATTTGATTATTGCTTATTACGAAAAAAAAAAAATCTTATTGAAACCAATTACGGTTCCTTTTTAATGATGCCAAAAGGGGGAGAAGTCTTATACTAGTATTATACTACCCTGTTATATATGCTAGAATCATGTTTATATTTTTCTTGAAATACTAACGCATATTTTCAGGGGGAGCTTAAGTATTACTGCAGGTCGCAGATTTCTACTAAGTATTTGTCATCATCAAAAAGGGGGAGATTGTTGAACCCAAGGTTTCAAGTCTCGTATTTACGTATAAATTTTGATGATAACAAATAATATTGAAAACTCAAGCTCAAGTTGTCTATGCATGAAGGGAGCTAAACACATCAAGAAATCAAGCATGAGCAAGAAAGATATCAAGTCTACAAATGAAGCTCATAGATTATTTTTGTACATCTCTTGATAAAATTAGAAATTGGATTAAGGCTCCAAATTACTCTTTTTTTTCATAAAACATCAAATTACTTTTTCCACATATACAAGACATTTTTAAATGTCTTAGTTTTGAAAATTATGTTTTTCACATGTGCATAACACCATCAAACAAAATAATTTCAAAAATTATATTTTTTATAAAAACTTGATTTTATAAGATGATTGATTATCATATTTGACATGTGCATATTTTGTTTGAAAGTCTTGAAGGAAGGTGGTGTGTTTTTTTGACAAATATAAAAGATAGATGATTTGTTTGAAAATCTTAAAGGGTGGTTGTGTGTTTTTTTGACATATGCAAAAAGAAGATGATTTGGTTTGAAAAATAAATCATGCTCATTTTGTCTTGTATGAAAAGCAAAAGATTAGGTTTGATTTCTTTGAAAAATGAATGGAATTGTCTTTGACAAATGCAAAAAGGAAATGTTTTTATTTGAATTTTTTGAAAAGTGAATAGTGCTCTTATTTGACATGAGAATCTTTTCAAATTTGAATTTGAAGACTCATTTGCCTATAAATAGCTCACTTGAGTTTTGCAAAACTCACAACAAGAGCTTACACATCTATTGCTAAATTTTGCATCATTCTTTCAAAGCTCTCATTCTCTCTTTTCTAAAGTTTTGAGCCTTAATTCTTGTTCTTGTTGAGAGAGATATAGTTTGTGCTGTATTGTTCTTATTTCACTCATTGAGGATTGTTTTCTGATAGCCTACCCACTATCAATTCTTGTATCAGTAAGAGGGTGTGTATAACCCTTGTGTGTGTAGAAGGTGTTCTACACGGGGAATAGTTAAATCACCAAGTGTGAGGTGATTGGAAGTAAGAGGGTGCGTATAACCCTTGTGTGTGTAGAAGGTGTTCTACACAGGGAATAGTTGAATCACCAAGTGTGAGGTGATTGGAAGTGTAGAGGGTGTTCTACACGGATTCTTTGGAGCGGTGCTGCTCAAAGGTGTAATAGGTTTCTATCTCCACCTAAAGGAGATTGAATAGTGGATTTGGGAATCCTCAAGGGGTAGCTTGAGGCGAGGACGTAGGCAGTGGGGCTGAACCTCGTAAAAATACTGAGTTTGCTTTCTCTTACCCTACTCTTTATATTTCCTACTGCTTTATATTTTGGTTATATTTTATATTGTATATTTAGTTTATAAGTATTAATTTTTTAATATAACCCAATTCACCCCCCCTCTTGTGTTAGTCATCTGGGCAACATTAATGTTATACGGAGATAAAAGGAAGAAAAGAATTTTTATAAGAAGAATAATATTATTGTAATTTTAAAATTTTTTTATCAATTATAAATATTGTATAGATTTGTGTGAGCAGTCTTCAAATAAGAACTATATGTAAATTAACTCGCTACTATAAATATTTTTCCTAAGGGTGCGGCTACACCCATCACTACAAGAAAAATAACTATAAATAACTAATTAATTGCATTCAAAAGAATTATTTACAACTAAGTCAAACTGTTTTGCTTGCAAATAGTCTTTTTGGATGTAGTTAATTAGTAATAAATAGTCATTTTTCTTGTAACGCATGGAGGGAAGCCACCGAACGGCTAATTTTTTTTCTTTCAAATATAATTTTGAATTTTGTAAATGTTTTTTTTTTAAATACAAATTTATTAAAAAGAATATTTTCTTAACTATTGAATAAAAAAAATACAACCATTGAATTTTATCTGTGGAACTATCATTTCCCTTTCCCTTTGCCTAAATTCAATAGTACATCGTTCTTCTTTTTTTTCTTTTGAAACAAATTGACGGGATGTTGTTGATTGAAATTAAAATGCATGCACGATATAAAAAAAGCGTGGTAACTTTATTTATTAAAGTTTCGAAGCCGTACCACAAAGATCTCTCAGATTTGTGTTCTCACTTTAAGGTGAAAAAGGAAAAAGCTACAAAGGGTAGCTAGAGAAAGAGAGGACGAAGCCAACTGGCCATGGCTCCCATTCATTCCATCGTTCCATCATTCCATCATTCCATCAATTGATTACTACCCAAACTTCAACGCAGAAACATTAGCCCTTGTTAATAATGTCCTATCTCCTCTTAAGGTCCCACATGTTGATATATGGCTTAAACTTTTGGACTAAGAATTATAACCTTTTTATCTAAGTCCCTTTTTCCATTAGCATAAGAGAATGACATAATATATATGTGAATTTCACTATCAATATTAATTTGTTCATGAACAATATGGATCCTAATAGATATATATATATATATATATATATTAACTAAGCTTTTGTTTGAATAGTAAGATGAGAATAAATGATCATTTTAATTAAAAATTAAATAAAATATTGTTAAAATATTATTTTTTTAATATTAATATTAGTTTAAAATTTGAAAAAAATTAAATTATTTATTACATTTGATATGCAAATTTAAGAAAATTACAATAATAATATGAGATAAGATAAAATCGTGTATATATGTATCTTAAAAACATATTTAGATCAAGGAATTGATCGATAAGTATGAAGAGGGAACACCGAACATAGAGAAAACGAAAAAGACAACATGGTACTTCAAATTGCTAGGGTGTTACTAGGAGAGATAGTGAGCAAAATGGTGCATGGTTTGCGTACAATAAGTGGGGGTGAACTACAAGCCCTAGATCTATTCTCTAAGTTCTCTTATATGTGTTTCCAAGTTTGATGGACCATAAGTCCAAGTTTATGTTCGGGCCACAAGCCCATTCAGATTAGATATGGACCACGAACCCGGGAGATCTGAGTCAAGCGTGATGAGGGCTAATACAAGATAGATAAATCATATGGGTTGAGGATTATAAATCCAATATCACGTGAGACCTCATTAAAAGTAGAGAAGTGATAGAGTTACATAAAGTTATATAAAATTAAATTTTATATATTAATATTATTTTATACATTAAATTTATTTTATAATAAAAATAAATTTATAATTTAATGTATCACTTCAATATATATTTATTTTTATAAATCAATTACAATAATTGACGTACAAGTGCAACACAATCATCGTGTACACGAAATTGAATTTATTGTAATTAAATCTGTTCATTTAGGTTTTAGATTTATAAATTCGAGAATTTAGATTTTAGTTTCGAAATTATCTTGAATTTTTTAAATAAAAATATTAAAATTATTAAAAAATAATAATTCATAACAGGACTTCTCTAATTCAGATCAACATACCTAATTACAATATCCGAATTACACGAATTTCAGTCATCCGTTGGGATTTGTTGGACCCATAACCTCTTTCGGTGATTTCAACATCTACACCTTTGTAATTAGTGATTGAACAGCACAAGGATATCCAAATTCGAAGAAAATGACTACAAAGCTTCGAGCATTTTCACGATTACAACGAGAGCCCAAATAGAAGCAAAAGCAAACGTGCACGTTTTTTTTCCCCTTTCTTTTGGTTGACTGTTTCAATCTCAACATAGCCATACGTGGTAAGTACGACACGATTATTTCTCTTTTCTTTATGTTTTGTACGAACATGGACGGCAGTGGCAGCCCAAAGTCATTAATGGCGGCGGCGCCATTGGTTCTCTCTCTTCACCGGCACGTTAATTATTTCTCTGCAAGTAAGTTTAAGAGATTTCTACGAACATTCCTAATCTTTTGTCTTCAATGTCATAAAAAATTATCCAGATGACGCGGATTAGAGCAATTGACCTTTGGAAATTTTCAGGATTGACTTGGTTGTTCTTCCTTCCACGCAAAAAAGGGAAAAGAAAATTTTGCGACTGATTATATATTTGAAAGGCTCGGCCATTACAGGCATGTTTTCTTCAACCTGAAGTTCAAACCTCCTCCAGTTCTCTATCTTGATCCCAAAATTTCTATTTTCGAAAAACCTTTGATCGGTTTTGGCATTACAGCAGCATTGCACAGACTGTTATAGAGATTCCTAGATAATCGCAGTCATGTCGGCATCAAGTTCATCTCTTCTACGCACTGCTCTTCCCATTGGCACTTTCCCAAGATACCCATCTTCATTTCGTAATCCTAGTCTTCTTCCGATTGCCTCAAGGCGCAATATCAAAAGCTGTTTTCTTGGAACGGGTCAGGGTTTGCAATTTCTCAGCACCGGCTTGGGAGATCTAATCGTCAGCAAAACACACCTGTGGTAGGAGTTTTTTTCGTTTTTAATTATGCCAAAGAATTTCTGGATGATTTATTGTTGAACATATGATGTTTGGCTAAAGTTCCATGTGAATATAATGATGTAGGAACATGGCCGCCGGTATCAGTGTACAACCTGGACCTCTTGTTCCTTCTAGTCCCTCTCCTGGCTCATGGTACTTTGAAATTACTGATAATCTATTTGATTTGCGGTTTCTTTCCTGTTATTTTCTTCTTTCTCATAATTATTGTTAAAAACCCAACAGGAATGTTTGGATTGTTGGAATTCTTGCATCAGTAATTCTGCCATTCTTGGGGTTCAAATGGGGGCCATTAATGAGACTGAAAAGTAAGCAATTCAAAGCTGTTCTTGTCAATTCTGCCAATTATAATGTATATATTTGCATTAGACCACTCATTGTCATTGACATTGACATTAAACCAACCTATAGGGGAAGTTGACACGGTGGTGCAGATAGCGGAAGATGTAGCGGAAACAATAGAAAAGGTGGCTGAGAAAGTGGAGGATGTAGCAGAAGAGGTTGCCGATCACCTTCCAGCCGGTGGAAAACTAAAAGATGCTGCAGTGTTTATCGAAAATTTAGCCAGAGAAACAGCGAAGGATGCCCATTTAGTAGATGGAGTGATTGATAAGGTCTTTCCTAATCCCATTTGTCACCAGTATTAGTATTGCTTATCTTGAGTTTCCTTGTTTCCTCTTTTCAATAATGTCAAATGTGAGAAATGTCAACCAAGAGTGTTTGGAAAATAGCGGTTTAAATCAGCATGCATCGGGGTCCACGTGATCCTATTTGCTTATTAAATGACAACTTGTCTTAATAGCTTGTTATTGGTTTCGGAGGTGGGAGCCTCTAAATGATGTATGACCAGAGACTTTGCCATGTCAAATACTTGATAGCTTGATGTGGCACGTTTTAAATTGTATCTGTAAATTGAGGATAATAAAACTTAGAATAGAAATAGCATTCCTCTGCTCTTTTATCTAATCTGGCTAAAGATTTCTGGTTAGGTTGCCTATTAGACCTTGTTTGTTTTCACAACTCATCTCAACTAATTATTACAACTTTTTATAAATTTTCATACAAAATAAAATAAACAACTCAACTTTTTAACTTTAATCTCAACTCGACTCATCTAATTTTATTTCATCTACGAAAACAAACGAGGCCAATCTCGCTATTGGTGACAAGATTAGTAAATACTAGGGTTGAGTCCCACTTGTTCAATAGTTTATTTCTTGTTGCAGTGCCAGTAAGACTCGATCTTCATTGACTAGTCTGATTGCTTCATATATGGTTGCCACACGGTTTGGGGTGTTTCCTAGATAATCATATAAAGCTGTGGAAACAACCAAAACATGATTTCTTGGTACTAACAGTTTATATTCATATACAATTTGCAGGTTCAAGAAATGGAGGACAAAGTGGAGTCGTTCTTTGAACCAGCCGTTGATCAAGCACATGAGATGCCTACAGAAGTAAACAAGAAATGACATTACAGATTTAGGGCTTGACGTCTCATCAAAAAAAAAAAAATAGTTTTAGGGCTTGACTTAATTTGCTGAACAGAAAATTGAAATGATGTTTTTTATTTTTGCATTTTTTTTTTCTTTTTCATTTTTTTTTTCTCTATTTTTAGCTGGAATCCAAAGAAAAACCAGTGTAAAATGATGGATTCCAGTCATGACACAAATAAACTACAAAAATTTAACCATCAGCTGATGGATTTTCATTTTCAATTTGTATATATGGGGGGTCATGTGTTAAGTAAGTAACCAACTAATCTATTTATTTTTCTTCTTTTAATTTTTTTTTTTTTTAAATGGAAGAAGCACTTCCACATTTCATTAAGAAAAAATAACAGAAGTGAGTTACACCACTGGTTGATGAACCAGCTCAACCACACCTCCCGCTAGCCTACAAGCAGATTTGGCTAGACTATGAGCATCAATGTTCCCATCTATTTTAATATGTGATACATGCCAACACAAAGGGATAAGAAAATTAAAAACATCATCAATAACAAGGCCGATCCAATCACATCTGTTGGATATCCTCTTTGATTCCCGAACTATATGGAGTCTGTCACCTTCAATAATGACCCGCTGAATACCCAACTCCCTGGCCAATATCGCTGCTTCCCTTGCACCTAAAGCTTCAGCCAACAATGGATCTTGAAACGAAGCTATCGACATTTTCTTCTTAGCTAGCACATCCCCATTGTCCTTCCTTGCCATCAGACCTATACCAATAGTCTTTTGAGCTTTACACAGAGTTGCATCCCAGTTTATCTTTATAAATCCCTTGGGAGGGGGTCGGAGACCAACTAGAGTTTTGTTGATTACAAGTTTGCCTATTCTGTAGTGGTAGAATCTGAGCCATCTTGAAATCCTCTAGTAGCTGATTGGCAGAGTAAACAATCTAATTTGGATGGATGAATATATTATCAAAAACCAGATTATTCCTTTGAAAAATTATTGAGTGAATCCACACTCAGCACACTCATACTCACAGAGCACTGTTCAAGTGCTCTGTGAGTGTGAGTGTGTTGAGTGTGGATTCACTCTAGCATTACTCTATTCCTTTTTATCCATATCCCACAAGCAATCATTGCAAATTGATCCACAATATCTTCTTTGCAGGAATTACTAAGCTCATTAAAAATGTCAATAAACCTTCCAGTATAAGCTATTTTCTTTTGTAAACTTGGAAGGGATTGACTCCAAACATCACTGGCAGCTCTACAAGATTAGCTCAAGTGTCCTAACAATTAGACAATAGAAGAGATGATGATTAGAGCGAAAAAACAAGCTATTAACTTGACAAGAAATATTTTCCAGATTGGCCTAAAAAAAAAAAAAAATCATTGTCTGAATGGAACAAGGTTGAGAAACATGTCTTGTTCAAATGTCGAAGTGGTGGGTCTCGATCTATACGTTGGTCGTTGTGTGTCTATATAATGATAAAATATTGTTAATTCAAAATTTCTTATTTTATTTATTTTTATATCATTTTATAGTTCATTAATAATAATTATATTCTAATTAAATTAATATTGTAATGAAACGAACGCAAACGAACGTAAAATGGTGGGACGGCTGCCGCCATCTGTCCTACCACTAAAATTATGTGAATGACATCACCTCTATTATTTTAAATCTTGCATAGTAATTTCAAGGCCTATAAATAGGGACTTCAGTTGTAATGAAATTCATAAGAAAATATAGAAAGAAAGAAAGTTTCAGTTCTTAAGAGTTTCAAAGAGTTTCTTATTTCTCTCTTGCAATAGTAGTTTCTTTCTTTAGTTTTATAACACGTTATCAGCACGACGGTTCTACCAATTCTGAAGCTAGTAGTCTTATTCCTCTGTAAGTTTTTCAATATATTATTTGCAGTCTTTAATATATTTTATTGATAATTATCTGTGTGAATTTATAAATATATTTTTTGAGATACACATATTTATTTCATTATTTATATGTGTATAAAATAGCAAATCTTACAAAATTGGAATTTGTTGCTCTTGACATATCTAGGAAAAATTATTTATCCTAGATACTTGATGCTGAAATTCATCGTGATGCAATGAACCTGGGTGAAACGATTAAAGAAGAAAATCAAACGTCCCTGCAGGATTGTGCTAAAGTAATGATTTTCCTTCGCCACTATCTTCACGAAGAATTGAAACTGAATATCTTACAGTAAAAGATCCCTATATTTTATGGAACAATTTAAGGGAGAGGTATGAACACCAGAAGACTGTCATCCTCCCAAGAGCTCGTTTTAATTGGTTGCACCTGAGGTTGCAAGATTATAAAAGTGTTAGCGAGTATAATTCCGTACTTTTTAAAATAAGCTCAGTACTAAAATTATGCGGTGAAAAAATCACCGATGATGATATGCTAGAGAAGACTTATACTACATTTCATGCCTCGAATGTGCTCCTGCAGCAACAGTATCGAGAAAGAAAGTTTAAGAAATATTATGAACTTATATCATGTCTTCTAGTAGCTGAGCAGAATAATGAACTCTTATTAGCAAACCACCAGTTACGCCCTACTGACTCAATATTATTCCCTGAAGTGAATGATAATAGGTTTACATCATTCCCAAAAGTGAATGGTGTATTCTTTAGAAGAAATCGAGAGCGTGGACGTGATATGAGAAATTATAGAAATGTTAGTCCCAGAAGTGACAACATTAAAAGTGATAATAATATACCGTATCACCAGAAGTGGTACAATTCAGAAAGGGGTAAAAATCCCCAAAATAATTTTTCAAAGAAAAGTGAAGAGGTGTGCCATAGATGTGGAATGACTGGACATTGGTCACGTACCTGTCGTACGGCCAGACACTTAACTGATTTATATCAAGCATCTATTAAAGGAAAGAATAAAGTGCATGAAACAAATTTAGTAGAACCATCAGATGATTTATTAGATTCAGTAGATGTAGACGTTACTCATCTTGATGTCTATGATTTCTTTAATCATCCTGAAGGTAGTATTGACCACTTAATTGGAGATGGAAGTGTTCTACTTAATTAATGTATTTTCTTTCTATTATCTGTAATCAAAGTTTTGTATATTTTGTAGAATCATGGATCACGTTGATGAGCTTTTTATCTCTGAGTTGAATGATAAAGATATATGTCTGGCTGACAGTGCTACAACTCACACAATTCTCAAAGAAAAGAAATATTTTCAAAATCTAACACTAAGTAAAGCCTATATCCATATCATATTAGGTTCATCAGATTTAATTGAAAGCTCCGGAAGAACTTATATTGTGTTGCCTAATGGCACCAAATTTTGTATTGATGATGCTCTATTCTCTTCACAATCCAGAAGAAATTTATTGAATTTCAAAGATATACGTCGTAATAATTACCATATTGAAACGACCAATGAAGGCAGTAAAGAGCATCTTCTTATTACTAAAACAATATCGGGCCAGAAGCTCGTATTAGAAAAACTGTCTGCTCTATGTTCTAGATTGTATTATACAAAAATGAGAACAATTGAATCATATGTGGTAATGCACCAGAAGTGCATTGACCCCAAAGTATTTATGACTTTGCATGATCGCCTTGGACATCCGGGATATATAATGATGAGATGAATTATTGAAAATTTGCATGGGCATCCCTTAAAGAATCAAAAGATATTTCTACCTAATGAATATCCGTGCTCTGCATGTTCTCAAGGTAAGTTGATTATCAGACCATCTCCCTCAAAAGTCATTGTTGAATCTCCATCCTTTTTACAAAGGATTCACGGAGATATATGTGGGCCTATTCATCCATCAAGTAGACCATTTAGATACTTTATGATTTTGATTGATACATCTAGTCAATGGTCACATGTTTGTCTGCTTTCCACTAAAAATGTTGCATTTGCTAGACTTCTTGCTCAGATAATCAAACTACGAGCACAATTTCTTGAGTATCCAATTAAGATCATTCGATTGGATAATGCAGGTGAATTTTCACCTCAAGTTTTTGATGATTATTGCATGTTAATAGGAATAGATGTTGAACATCTTGTTGCCCATACACACACACAAAACGGTTTGGCTGAATCTTTAATCAAAAGGCTTCAGCTAATCGCTAGATCTTTACTTATGAAATCAAGACTACCTGTTTCTGCTTGGGGACATGCTATACTTCATGCAGCTTCTTTAATTCGTATTAGACCATCTGCATATCATAAATATTCTCCATTACAACTTGCATTTGGTCAACAACCAATCTTCGTACTTTTGGATGTGATGTATATGTTCCAATTGCACCTCTACAACGTATAAAAATGGGCCCTCAACGTAAACTTGGGATATTTGTTGGTTTTGATTCTCCATCTATTATTAGATACCTTGAACCCCTTACAAGGGATATGTTTAAAGCACGTTTTAAAAATTGTTATTTTGACGAATCCAATTTTTCATTAATGGGTAAAGAAAAGTCAGTGCCTGAAGCACGACAAGATATTACTTGGGATAATAAGACCCTATCTCAATTTGATCCTCCTACAAATGAATATAAACTGGAAGTTCAGAGGATTATTCATTTATAAAATGTTGCAAATCAATTACCGGATGTATTTACTGACACTAAAGGTATAGTAAAATCTTATATTCCTACTGTTAATGCTCCAGCAAGGATTGAAGTCCCTGAAAAACAAATTGTCAAAACAACAATAGGTGAATCTAAAGCACGCCTGAAGCGTGGAAAACCTATTGGTGCAAAAGACAAAATTCCCAGAAGAAAAAAAATGCAAAATGAATTTGGTGTTCCTGAAGAACACGTACCCACAATACAGGCTACAAATATAATTGGTGCTCCTAAAGATCTCAAATCTTCTATTCCAGAACCTCCTGAAGAGGAAACTCCTGAAGAGTATAAATCTCCTGAAAAGGAACCTCCTGAAGAGGTGTGTCATGAAATGTTTTACCCTGAAGAGGAACAGGTACCTAAAAATAATGAGATCTCAATACATTTCATGAAAACTGGAGAAATTCTGGATAGAAATAAAACTGTTGTCAACAACATATTTTTATATAAAATGGCCCTTGACATTACCAGAAATAATGAAAAAAGTGAGCCAAAAATCGTCGAAGAATTTCGACGTAGAAATGATTGGCCAAAATAGAAAGCAGCTATTGAAGCTTAATTAAATTCGCTTGTAAAGTGAGAAGTATTTGGACCTATTGTCCAAACACCAAATGGTGTAATGCCTGTCAGATATAAGTAGGTATTTGTACGAAAACATAATGAGAAAAATGAAATTGTGCGGTACAAAACATGACTTGTCGCACAACGTTTCCTGCAGAAATCCGGGATTGATTATGAAAAAACATATTCTCCCGTTATGGATACAATCACATTTAGATTTTTGATTAGTCTGGTTGTTACAAAAGGATTAGAAATGTGGTTGATGGAGGTAATCACTGCATATTTATATGGATCCTTAGACCATGACATATATATGAAAATCCCTGAAAGATATAAAATGCCTGAAGTATCTACAAGTACATCTAGAAATATGTACTCTATCAGACTACAAAGATCTTTATATGGATTGAAGCAATCCAGATGCATGTGGTATAATCGCTTAAGCGAATATCTATTAAAAGAAGGATTTGAGAATAATCCTATATGCCCCATGTGTTTTTATTAAGAAATCAGAATCCAGATTTGTCATTATTGCGGTTTATGTTGGTGATTTAAATATTGTGGGAACTCCTGAAGAGATCTAAAAAACCGCTATATATTTAAAGAATGAATTTGAAATGAAAGATCTTGACAAAACAAAACTTTGTCTCGGCCTGCAGCTCGAGCGCTTGCCAAATGAAATTTTTATTCATCAATCCATGTATACTGAGAAAGTCCTAAAATATTTTTATATGGACAAATCTCATCCCCTGAGTACTCCAATGATTGTTCGAACACTTAATGTGAAGAATGATCCATTTCGTCCTTGTGATGACGATGAAAAAATTCTTGGTCTTGAAGTACCATATCTCAGTGTAATTGGAGCTTTGATGTATCTTGTAAATTGCACTCGATCAGATATTACATTCTCAGTGAATCTGCTTGCAAGATATAGTTCTGCACCAACTCGAAGGCATTGGAATGGCATTAGACATATCCTTCGTTACCTTCATGGTACAGTTGATATGTGATTATTTTATCAACGTAGATCAAGTCCACAATTGATTGGGTATGCAGATGCAGGTTATCTTTCAGACCAACACAGAGGTAAATCTCAAACTGGATATTTATTTATTTATGGAGATACTGCTATATCATGGAGATCTGTTAAGCAGACACTATCTGCTATTTCTTCAAATCACTCAGAGATCATTGCTATTCATGAAGCAAGTCGAGAGTGTATTTGGCTGAGATCAGTTATTCAACATATCCAAGAAAAGTGTGGACTTCCCATGATCAATAATAGCCCAACAATTTTATATGAAGATAATACTGCTTATATATCACTCAAATCAGATGAGGATATATCAAAAGTGACAAAACCAAACATATTTCACCTAAATTCTTTTATACTCATAAACTTCAAGAGAAATGTGAAATTGATGTCAAGCAGATACGATCTAGTGATAATCTGGCAGATTTATTCACAAAAACGTTACCAATTTCGATATTCAAGAAGAGTGTGCATAACATTGGAATGCGAAAACTCAAAGATCTATTGTCATGCACTTTTCAGGAGGAGTAAATGTCCTGAAAACTTGTGTTGATTGTACTCTTTTTCTTTTGCTGAGGTTTTGTCCCACTGGATTTTCCTCTGCAAGGTTTTAATGAGGCAATTTTAAAGCACTTGTGGATACATAAGAAGACTGTACTCTTTTTCTTTAGCCATTGGTTTTTCTATCCACTAGGTTTTTCCTTGGCAAAGTTTTAACGAGGCAGATTCTTTATGAGTGGTCATTCAAGGGGGAATGTAATGAAACGAACGCAGAATTGTGGGACGGCTGCCGCCCCCTGTCCCACCACTAAAATTATATGAATGACCCCACTACTATTATTTTAAATCTTGCATAGTGACTTACATAGTAACTTGCATAGTAATTTCAAGACCTATAAATAGGAGTTTCAGTTGTAATGAAATTCATAAGAAAATATAGAGAGAGAAATAAAGTTTCAGTTCTTAAGAGTTCCAGAGAGTTTCTTATTTCTCTCTTGCAATAGTAGTTTCTTTCTTTAATTTTATAACAAATATTAATATTTACCACATTTATTAAATAATTATAATTATAATATTAATAATTATAATAATAATATTCTAATGATTTTACTAATTAATATTAATTAATACATTTATTTTTATCATATTTTATATTTAATAGTAATAAATCAAATCAAATCAAATTTCTTAACTCTAAAAATACCTATATATTTGGTGAGAAGAGAGAGAAATAAATATTATAGTATTTGGCTAGTTACTGTTTACCTACATATATGATGAGTTACTGTAAATAATGTCTAAATTTATATATACCCAATTCAATACATTGTGGTTTGAGCACTCTCAATAAATTTTTTAAAATTAAAAGATTATCTAAAATTAAAAGTTAGTTTTAATTGATGTGAAAAGAAATTTGACTTTTGACTATTCCATTTACGTTAGTCTTTATATAAAAATGTCTTTTTTTCATTATATATCTCACATTGTATTATCCATTTATTCATTATACAATAATAAGTAATTAATAATTAAAAAAATATTTTATCATATATTATATTATGTTTTATCTTATCACATATTATAATTAAAAAAAATATTTAGTTATTAGTTAATGGGCTCACAATTTAAAGGTATGCACATTTTAGAGGAAAGTTGAGAAGAAACAATTGGGAGAAGGAAGAAAGATAAAAAAAATAATAATAATAAAATACACATTTAACTTATTTATAGTGACTTTTAAGTTTGAAAAATCTTTTGAAAGTGATTGTAACATTTAGACTTTAGCTAATCTAATTTAATGTTATGTTATGTAATGCTATTGATTAAATATAGGATGGATTTGATATTTAGATAATTTATTGAGAGTACTCTTAAATATCTTGTTAGTTAAATTTGATTAAATTAGATTTTACCAAAACTAATGAGAGTGCTCTAATGGGTAGATAATGATACTGAGGTTATTGCAATCCATTGTCCGAATTACAGGCAATTGAGTCATCAATCTGGGATAAGTTGATTGAAATAGCAGAAGGATATCCACTTTGGAAGATGACTACAAAGCTTCACTCCATTCTAAAAAAAATAAAAATCTTTTTTTCTCTTTTGTTTGGTTACATGTTTTAATCACAACATAAATGTACAGATAAGTTTATTAGAAAAATAAAAAATAAAAAATTGTACAGATAAGTTGGACAGCAGTGGGTGGTGGCAGCCCAAAGTCATAAATGACGGCGTCGGTTCTTTTTCTTAATTATTTCTAATGCAATCAATTTAAGAAATTTCTTCCGACCTTCATAATGTTTTGTCTTCAACATCCTGGAAATAAAACTAACATGTAATTCATCTTTTTATGATGAAAAAAGTGACAAATCTTGATTGTCTTGGTGACCATAAAGGGGGGGAAAAAACCTTGCAACCGAATATATATTTGCAGGCTCGGCCTTAGCCGCAAGTCAAATTTTTCCCACAGTATTTCTCTTACAGGCGCGTTCTCTTCGACCTGAAGTTCAAACCTCCTCCAAGTCTCCATCTTAATCCCAGAATTTCTATTTTCTCAGAAACTTAGATCAGTTTTGGCATTACAGCATTATAAAGGTTCCTAGATAATCGCAGGTCATGTCGGCATCAAGTTCATCTCTTTTAAGCACTGCTCTTCCCATTCGCACTTCTCCCAGATACCCATCTTCATTTCGTAATCCTAGTCTTCTTCCGATTACCTCAAGGCGAAATATCAAAAGCTGTTTTTTTGGAATGGGTCAGGGTTTGCAATTTCTCAGTACCGGCTTGGGAGATCTAATCGTCAGCAAAGCACAGCTGTGGTAGTAATTTTTTTTTTTTTTTCATTTTTAATTATGTCAAAGAATTTCTGGATGATTTATTATTGAGCATATGATGTTCGGCTAAAGTTCTATATGAATATAATGATATAGGGACATGGCTGCCGATATCAGTGTACAACCTGGACCTCTTGTTCCTTCTAATCCCTCTCCTGACTCATGGTATTTAGAAATAATTGATAATCTATTTGATTTGGGGCTTTTTCCCTGTTATTGCCTTCTTTCTCATGATTATTGTTAAAATCCTAACAGGAATGTTTGGATTGCTGGAATTCTTGCGTCAGTAATTCTGCCATTCTTGGGGTTCAAATGGGGACCATTAATGAAACTGAAAAGTAAGCAACTCGAAGCTGTTCTTGTCCATTCTACAAATTTTAATGTATATGTTTGCATAAGACCCCTCATTGTCATTGTCAATATATATTGAGGTTTAATGTCAAGCTTGGATTCAACCTATAGGTGAAGTTGACACGGCGGTGCAGATAGCAGAAGATGTAGCAGAGACAATAGAAACGGTGGCGGACAAATTGGAGGAGGCGGCAGAAGAGGTTGCCGATCACCTTCCGACTGGCGGAAAACTAAAAGATGCTGCAATGTTTATCGAAAATTTAGCCAGAGAAACAGCAACGGATGCCCATTTAGTAGATGGAGTGATTGACAAGGTCTTTCCTAATCCCTTTGGTCACCAGTATTAGTAATTGCATTACCTTGAGTTTTCCTATTTCCTCTTTTCAGTAATGTCAAGTGTGAGAGGGTACAATGTCAAACAAGTGTTTGGAACATAGCAGTTTAAATCAACATTTTATGTGATCCTATTTGCGTTATAAATCACAACTTGTCCTAGAAGTGTAAGCTGATAGGTAGAGGTAAAGATTTATTGAATGAGGTGAAGTATAGAGTTAGAGATTGAAGTCAAGACCTCTAATCTGAGACTATATCAAATCGTCACTGGTCATTAAAAGCTTGAATTGATGAAACAAGATAGATTTTAGTTATTTATATTATATCTTAATAGTTTGGTTTAAGAGGTGGGAGCCTCTAGATGATGTATAACTGCAAACTTCTATCATCTTTCGTCATACCAACGTCTGTGATATGTTTTAAATCGATAAACTGAGTACAACAAAATTCAGAAACAAAAATAGCATTCCTCTACTCTTATTATATCTAATCTGACTAAAGATTTCTGGTTAGATCACCTATTAGTCCCATGGTGACAACAATAGTAGATATTAGGGATGAGTCCCATTTGTTCAATGGTTTATTCCTTGTTGCAGTGCAAATAAGACTCGAACTCAATTGACTAGTGTGATTGCTTCATATAAAGCTGTGAAAGCAACCAAAACATTTCTTGGTAGTTACAGTTTATATCCATAAACAATTTGCAGTTTCAAGAAGTGGAGGACAAAGTGGAGTCATTCTTTGAACCAGCCGTTGATCAAGGACAGAAAATAAATGGCCAACAAAAGTAAACAAAAAATGACATTACAATTACAGGCAGGTTGTAGGCCTTGACTTGTAATTTGTTGTATTTTGCATTGAAATGATGTGCTCTTTTTTTTTTTTCCTTCTCTATTTGTAGCTGGAATCCAGGGAAAAACCAGTGTAAAATGATAAATTCCAGTCATGACACAAACAAAATACAAAAATGTAACCATGAGCTGATGGATTTTTATTTTCAGTATGTGTATATATGTGGGGTGAATGTGCTGAGTTAACCAGCTAATCTATATTTTTCTTTTGAGATAATGAAATGTGGTTCAGTACAAGTATTAGCTCAAGTGTCTGATAAGAGAAACTTGAATTTCATAAAAGTGTCGTACAGAAGGCAAAAGTTAGGCTTTTATACTAAGCCTACTAAACTAAGGTGCACGCGAATACATGTGACCAAAATTAAATAAAATACAATGAATCAAATAAAATTTATATTAGCCCCCTCAAGCTGGATTATACAAGTTTACAATACTAGCTTGCTAAGTAGTAATTGAAATCGTTCAGATGACAAGGGTTTAGTAAAGAAATCATCTATTTGATGTAAAGAAGCAATATGAAGAGTAACAACAGTCCTAGCTTGAACCATATCTCGAATTAGATGACAGTCGATCTCAATGTGCTTAATCATTTTGTGAAAGACTAGATTGACGGCAATGCAAAGTGTTGTCTGGTTGTCACAAGACAATACAGGTGTAATAGTAAATGAAATACCAAAATCAAGAAGCAAGGAAACAAGCCACCTGATCTCACAACATGTTGAAGCCATTGATCTATATTCGGTTTCAGCAGAGGATCTAGAAACAATAACTTGTTTCTTTGATTTTCAAGAAATTAAAAAATCACCAATAAAAAGGCAGAACCAATGATAGACATTTTGGAATCCTAATAAGTAGCCCAATCTGAATCACAAAATCCTTTGAGAATGACTGAATTGGTAGATGGAAACAAACAAACCTTGACCTGCAATGGCTTTGATATACCTGACCACCTTAATAGCTACATCAAAATGAAATTGTCGAGGCTGGTCCAAAAACTAACTTAAGGTATTCATAGAAAAGGATAAGTCTGGTTTAGTAATAGTTAAATAGAAGAGTCTACCAATTAATCTTCTATAAGAAGAAGGATTTTCCATCAGTGGTCCTGAAGTCTCTGTCTTAGATAATCTGGCATTCGAATCCATGGGACATGTAGTAGGTTTGGCAACCAACAAACTAATGCCATTGACAATATCAAGAGCATATTTTCTTTGAGATAAAGAAATACCCTTAGTAGATTTTACAACATCAAGACCCAAAAAAATCTCAAAGAACTAAGATCTTTCAACTTGAAATGCATTTGCAAGAAAGCTTTGAGATTATCAACAGTTTTAGAATCATTAGAAGCAATGACAATATCATCTACATAAACCAACAATGTCATGAAAGAACCACCCAAGCCTTTTGTGAATAGGGAATAATCACACTTTGATTGGATAAAACCATAAGAAATCAAAGTTGATGAAAATTCGAAAAATTACTGTCTGGATGTCTGCTTAAGTCCATAGAGAGATTTAAGAAGTTTACAAACTCGTGAGTCACCAAATTTTGAAAAACCAGGAGGAAGAGTCATATAGACCTCCTCATCCAAATGGCCATTAAGAAAAGCATTATTCACATCCAGTTGATGCAACGTCCAATTATTTATTGCAGCCAAAGTAAGAAGAACTCTAACAGTGGTCAATTTTGCTACAGGGGAAAAAGTATCAAAGTAATCATTTCCTTCCTTTTGAATATACCTCTTTGCAACCAAACGAGTTTTATATCGCTCTAAAGTGCCATCAGAATTCAACTTGTACTTATAAACCTATTTACAACCTATTGGCTGCTTGCCAGGAGGTAATTCAGTTAAAGTCCAAGTTTTATTTGTTTTAAGAACAGTAATTTCAACTACCATAGCATCTCTCCAATTAGGATACTTAATGACTTGGTAAAAAAAATATAAGCTTATATATGGAATCAATAGAAGAACAAAAATGTTGATATGAAGGAGAAAATTTTGAATATGAAATATATGAAGAAATAGAATAAGAAATACCTGAATTAGAAGAACCAGCAGCCACAAGAGAAAGAGTAGCATTATTTTTAGAAATCAATGAACAAGGGTAATGTTGCAAGTAAACATGAGATCTTCTAATTCTTGTAGACTTTCTGACAGGATTGGATAAACCAAATTGATAATTCTTTATGAAATAGATGGATTATCATTAAGAGATGGCAGTGAAATATTTTGAGAATCTGAAAGGGGTAAAGGAAGAATAGAATTTTGGGAGACAAGCATTAGATGACTGAGTGACGATTCTATTTTAAAAAGATAAACAGATTCGTGAAATATAATATCTCTTGAGATGATAATATTGTGAGTCTGAAGGTTATAAAGTTTATAACCTTTAGTGTTTGCAGAATATCCTAAAAAAATACAAGCTTGAGCTTTAGGAGAAATTTTGTGATTTGATGTATTATTGAGAATAGAAGCATAATAGGAACAGCCAAACACCTTGGGATGATTGTATTTTGCTTTTACAAAAAATAAAATCTCATATGGAGGTTCATTTGACAAAATATGAGTAGGAACTCGATTAATAAGGTAGACAATAGTGAGAATACAATCACTCCAAAAATGCAAAGGAAGATGAGATTGAAATTTGAGAGCACAAGCCACATTTAATATATGTTGATGTTTTTGCTCAACAATTGCATTTTGTTGAGGAGTATAGACACAACCGAGTTGATGTATGACTCATTTTCCCAAAATAAAAAAAAAAAAAAAAAGATTTCATATCAAACTCCAGTGCATTATCAATACGAATGGACTTGATTTTGGTATTGAACTGAGTTTCAACAAAAGCAAAGAAGGACTAGATAGATGATCTAGTATCAGCCTTAGATTTAAGTAAATAAACTCAAGTAAATCTACTATAATCATCCACAATTGTCAAAAAACATTTGAATCCATTATAAGAAATGGTGGAAAATGGACCCCAAACATCACAATAGATTAGCTCAAATATAGATTGTGTAACCGAGTTACTTAATGGAAATGACAATCTTTTTTTGTTTGGCTAATGGACAAACAGGACAAGTATGATTATTGATATTATGTAAATAAGAAATGTCAGTTGCTAAATCATGTAATCTAAAGTTAGACAAATGTCCAAGGCGACAATACCAAATATATGAATTGTTTGTGACAAAATTACAACAAGAAAAATTAGTGGTATTACAAGAAGTAGAAGTGCCTGAAACTTGCAAATGATATAATCCTTGTTGAAGTTTAGCTACTCCAATCGTCCTCCAATTGCAAAGGTTTTGAATATAACAAAGATTATATGAGAAAAACAAAAAACAAGATAACTAAGAATTTAACTTGTTGACAGAAATGAGATTAAAGGTAAACTCTGGAACATAAAGGACATCAATTAGAATTAATGAATCAGAAATTCTAACTGTACCAATATGTGTGACTCGAGTACAAGAACCATTAGGTAGCTTGACAGAAATACTATTAGCTTAACAGAGGAAAACAAAGAAAGAGAACTAACCATATGGTCAGTTGCACCAAAATCAAGAATTCAAGACTGATGACCAAATTTTTATATGTAAACAATCGGTAAATGTAATGATTAAGAAGAGGCAACGACGGATATACCTGAAAAAAAAGTACTAGATGCAGATGCAGATGATGAAATTATACCTGCCTAATTCATAGAAGAAGTGTTAGTATGAGATTGAAGAAATGTAAGGAGCTGTTGGCATTGCTCTTGAGAAAATGAAAATTCTAGAGCTAAAACCAAATCATTTATAGATTGGTTAGCAACCACCTAGTTGACATTAGAGTTTTTAGGTTTAACCTTGTATCTGGATGGATAACTATAAATCTTATAACATTTGTCAATAGTATGACCTAACAGACCATAATATGTATAAAGAGGTCGTTCTTTGTGAGGAGCAGCTTGTCTACTATTCGTAGAACCAGCAGAACCTCTCACAGCTTCACGACTGCCAGAATCACGGTTGGTAAACATAGCAAAAATTTCACTGGAAAATAAATAACCATTCACAATCTCACGTTGTTTTTCCTCTTAAAGGATAAGAGAAAAAACTTTATTAATTGGGGCAAAAGGATTAGATAGCAAGATCTGACTCCTTAAAGGAGCAAATGATTCATTGAGTCCCATTAAGAACTGTAGAACATAATCTTCTTGTTGATATTCAACAACTTTCTTTGTACCGCCACATGAACATGAAGGCATGAAATAGAAATGAACCATTTCTTCCCAAAGGCTTTTCAATCGAGTAAATCCGAATTTACAGTGGAAGTTTCTTGAGAAGAAAAGCAATAGCTTTTCAGATCTGATAAATGCATGGTTGATTGCTCTGTGCAAAATGCTCCTTAATATCTGTCTCCATCTCTTCTGCAGAATCGATGTAGAGAACAGAGGATGCAATATCCTTGGACAAAGCATTAAGAAGACATGATAAAATTGTAGTGTTGCAGAGGATCCAAGCATGATACAAAGGATTGGTTTGAAAGGATTTTGGTAAGGAACCATCGACAAAGCAAAGTTTGTTCTTGGAAATGAGAGATATGGAGAAGGAACGACTCCGTGTGAGGTAATTGTCGCCAATTAATGGCTGAGAAACAAGAATCACACCGGAATGATCGCCATTTTGAAGAAAATCTAGATACAAATAATCTTCAGGAGTTTGGCGTGGTGCAGGGGAAGCGGAAGACGAATCATCGCCGACCATTTCACACAAACTAGGATTTCAAACAAGAAGCTAGGGTTTCAAATCGGAGAAAGTTAGGGTTTCAAATAGAGAGAGATTCCCGCCTGATACCATGATAAGAGAAATTTATGGAATAAAACGAATTTCGTAAAAGGGTCGTATAGAAGGCAAAAGTTAGGCTTTTATACTAACCCGACTAAACTAAGGCGCACATGAATACATGTGACCAAAATTAAATACAATACAATGAACCAAATAAAATTTATATTAGCGTCCTAACAATTAGTCAAATGCCCTTATAATAACAATCAGTTAAAATCCAAACTACTTTATTTATGCGATTTAGAATAGAGAATATTCAATTTGAATATATGTCAAATAAAAGAGAATGCAAGATTTTGTTAATGTGTAAAGTTCTTTTTGAGTAAAGTGTAATTGAAATACTTGGTCTAAAAAAAAATGTTGAAGAAAAAAGTTTACAAATTGTTGTGAACTAAAGTGATCTGTCAGATCGTAAAGTTGTTTTTATAGCTATAAAGTAATTACGAAATATTATATTAAATTATGGAAATTTGTAAACTTTCTTGTTTAAGATTTTTGTGTAGATCTAGCTCTCATTAAAATGTAAATGGGTACCATTACAGGCTGAAATATATAGGTAAATCAACTCAAATTTCATCAAGTATTGAATGTTTAAACTCAGTTTATGTTTTATCCACACGAGTCAAGCTTGAACTTATCATTAAACTATAGTATATGTTCAAATCATTCATTTATTTTTCAAATGACTTCCGAACTTATTTACAAGCTATTTGATTGATTTATATTTATGCAAGAAATAATTTCAATATTTTTTTTGTTTTTTGAATTCATCGGTATAGTTTAATTATAAAGTTCTTATATTTGGAAAATGTTGCACACCCTTGATTTTAATGATATGGTAAAATTTGATTTTTAAGAGATTTTAATTATTTGGAGGATTTGTTTTACACATCGATCAGCTTCGAAATAGAATTTTTCTTAATTGTAATCACTAAATTTGTTTCATATATATAGAAAAATGAAAAAGAAATAAAAAACAAAAAATCAACTAGCATTATTATACAAGTACAAGTAAGCAATCCTACTCAGGCAACATAATAGTATCACTCTTTTGAGAAAAAAAAAAAAAAGAAACATTGCGAGCTGAAGTAGCCAACGTATATTTTGCTTAGTTCTTGTCACTGACCTATCGATTCTCCATCAATTTTAGCCGATTTTATGGTTCGAGGTCGGTCTAATTGGTTCTCCATTAGTTTATATGATTCCAATATGGCCCTATATTTTAGTATTGATGTGATTGATTAAAACAGTTATTTTATATTTTAAAAGTGATGCAGCTAATTCAATTAGTAGAGTACATAAAGAATATGCAAAAAAACAACACATAAATTTTTGTTTCTTAATTCTTAAGTAATAAAGCGTAAACGTAATAAGAATAAACTGGGATAAGACAGGAATAGCGTTTCGTAATAGCTCCGTTCATAAGGAATAGCGTTATTCGTAGTAGCTCCGTTCCCAGTATCCTATGAGCCAATCGCATGTGGGCCCGGTAAATTCATGACATTTGAAAACGCACCCTAACGGCTACTCTGCTCTTTTATTTGAAATTCGACTGAGAGACGTTTCGAATGGGTAGAAGAACTTTTCTGTAATCCGAACGGGAAAAACCTAAGACCATTTTTGGTTTTCAGCCCCCCCGCACTCAGTCTCTGGGTCTCGCATTCTTTTTATCCTCCATCAATTCTTGTCCCTCCCCTCTTCCGAGCCCCTTTCCCGTTTCTAGCGTTTCAATTCCCCAAAGGATCAGAAAGATCTCCGAAACCCATCCCTGAATTTAGCTGCCGCCTTACAATCTGCGCGGACAGGTTCCATTTCCAACGGTGAAATTCGGGTTCTTGAATTTTCTAGGGTTTTGATCAGGCCAAGGAATTTCTGAGGATGGATCCCCCCCAAGAACTCGACGATTACATTAAAGAATCCATTGATCACTCCCTAGGGCTACCCGTATCCAAGCGAACTCTTTTGTTGAAGCTTAGCGCATTTGAAGACACACAACGCCGACTCCGCAACCGGTGCCTTTCCCTTCAGAACAAATTGCAAGAGAAAGAAGACGTCATCGAGCGGATTAGGGTTCGTACGCTATAACCCTACGAATCATATATGTGGTATTTTTTTTGTTTAAATATTTAAAAATTTTCGGGTTTAAACTATTCATTTGATTTTGAAGGCTGAATCGAGCATGAATGCACAAGCATTGAAGAAGTTCGTGGAGGAGAATCAGAAATTGGCTATGGAGTGTGGGAATCTCTTAAGTCAGTGTAAGAAATGGGAGAGGGAGTGCTCGCTATATGATCAAGACCGCGAAGCTTTGATGGATTTTGGGAACGAGGCCGATGAGCGTGCGAAGGAGGCCGAAGTTCGAGTTCATGAGTTAGAGGAGGAGGTCAGAAGGTTGTCGGATGAACTGCATTTCTACAAGCACGAATACGACATGCGTGCGGTAACTTCTTTTGTCCTTTTTTTTTCTTGATCAATTTGTTAAGTTTTTCTTAATTGTGAGAAATTGGAAGAGAAAGGTAACTGGGGAATTTAATTGGGGCTGTATTTCAGTTGATTAGGATGGAAATTATTCTTGTTTGATTCTTAGAGGATCTTGTAAGCGCATTGGAGGTGAATTAAGAAACAAATTAAGACAAAAAATTAAGAAATGGGAAGAAGGATCTGTTAGACTTTGCAATCTTGCAATATTTGCAAGGAAGCCTATCTTATGGTTTCTTATATTGGTTAGTAGAATATTTGATACTACTTGTGCAGTCTAGTGGCAAAATGCGGGCTTGGAGTGAGCTGTATACTCAAATATCCTAAGTTCGATTCTGCACTGGGAATTTCCTAGGATTAAATGATGCAGGGTTCTGACAAGTGTTTTGGGTGGGGGGGGGAGGGGATGGCATGTATCAGCCCTAGGGGTGGGTTTGAAGGGCCTTGCCTTAGTGAGGTTCCACGTTACTAGAAAACATTGGGTCTAAAATAATGTTGTGTGTAATACCAGCTTAATGATCAAACACTCATTGGTACATAGTCCCATCCATTGCGGGTGATTCTCACATAGTTTTTCCGGAGTCTTATTGCTTTTCAGCAAAAGATACACTGATAGGCAACACTCTTGATTCATATCCATTCTATGTAAATGACCAAGAATAATTGAGCTCATTACTTTTTATATTCATGATATCTGATATTCATTTTTTTTTAAATTTGATCCCATATGTATTTTTGGGGTAGCTTGAAATACTGGACTAAATTAGATTCTGGATGGAAACCATTTAATTTTTTTTGATAGAGAAACCATTTAAACTTTTGCATATGTATCAATGACATAATTTGAGTCCCAACTCAGTT
This sequence comes from Platycarya longipes, assembly GCA_036559045.1. NCBI lineage: Eukaryota > Viridiplantae > Streptophyta > Magnoliopsida > Fagales > Juglandaceae > Platycarya > Platycarya longipes. The sequence goes on from CM071802.1 coordinate 38,155,623, forward strand.
GACTGCTATCTATCTAAAAGTAGTTGCCACACATTATTTAGGACATATGCTTTTAATTTGAACCTACAAATACCTATTCTACTCGACAGTACGAGCACAATGCAGACTGTAGAGTGGACTATTCTATCTCGCTGAAGTAATGTATCATAATTTAAAAATCTGAAAACTCAATATGGAAGGGGCTATATGCCTCAACCAAAGATGCCAGCTAGTATGATTATTAACAAACAAAAAACAGTTCTTTTTTAATTCTTTATAATCTCTTTTTTATATAACTTTGATGGCCCTGCGTGATAGATGGATGGTTCAGATTTAACGTGTACACCAATAAACTCTTAGTTAATGTACAAAGGAGACTAATACCAGTCTAGGTTTTTATTGAAAAACTGATTTAGCTGAAACCATTTGCTAGTTGTGTCTTTTTATTGCTTCTTTAATTGTCTCAATAACAAATTTTCAATAGGTAGACCAATTTAGCTAGTTTGATTCTGTCCTAAATTAAAATGAATGCTAACAAACCTACACTTTCTGTTAACTTGAAGGTTGATTCATCCTCTGAGGAAACACTTATTGAGTCGAATTTACTTGAGTCAGTGTTAACAACATTGATCACTAAAGATGATGTTGCGCCAGCACATGCTTTCTTGGAGGCCAATAGCAGACATGAGTCATGTCAAATTTTGCTAAAGATGTGGAATTGGTGAGTATTTTTCGTTTATGAATCATCTCTAATTTTGCTAAAGATGTTGAATCGGTGAGTATTTTTCTTTGACTTCAACATCGTTCCTTCATCTTAGCTGATTGAGTTAGTGCTCACTTTGTATTACGTAGCACTGCAATGTCTTTAGAAGATTTATCATCATAAAACGTTGCCCATATGTTAGTTTCTTATGATTCATTAGTTAACACTGCCTATGATATTGTGTTAGTTTGAGGCCATCAACACAGAAGGCTCTATCACTAGCTGCTGAAGTGAATACACTCGAGAAAGATAAGGAACGCTTGAAGGTCAACCTTAATAGAGCTGAAGAGGAGGTGAGTTCAGTAGTAAATAGATTAGCCACCAGAGTCCCCGCCCCCAACCCATCCCACCTGGGAACTGTGCTTGCACTCGTGCATATTGGACTGTGTTGTCTCCATGTAATAATCTCAAATGTCTTTGATATATGCAGGTCAAAATGCTGTTTGAAGAAAATAACATCTTGGATGCCGAGAATAAAAGGTTACTGAGGCAATTCCAGAAAGAAAGAAACAACCATGCTTCTGGTGGGAAACACACAGGCAGTGCTTCTGCCAAGGTGAGGACAACTGGAGAAGAAACAATTTTATATTACTCTCCTTTGGCTTGATATTTATGTTTATGTTGCCTAATATTATAAGTTACTTATTTGCAGTCAAACAAGCGAAAATCGAGCCCCAAGATGAGCAGCAGCCCAATTGAGAAGAAGCTTGATTTCAATGATTTAGAGTCAATGAGACAGCCCCTGTCAATCTTGCAATACAACTCGCCTAACCCTAAGATGCACAAGTTCTAACTGAATTTTAGAAATATTTCTGATGTTCTCTTCTTCCCCCTTGCTAATTCTCTGTATTCACAGTGGCATTTACAAATTTAGAAGATCTTGAACACTTCTTTGGGTCACTAAGATTTGTAGGAAAGGAAGGGCTTTCTTCCTGGTTGACAGCAACATCAATCTAAAAGAGTACTTAAACAAGCGTAGCTGAGAAAGATTCCAGATCTTGTTATTGTCTGAGTTGGCACAATAGGGAAAGGTCTGACATTTGAATTGTGAATTTTAATGAGAGAGCTTCATCGGCAATCTTTATGAGTTTTATTTTGAACCTTGTCACAGTATCTGTAATAGTTGCGAATGGTTCTTGCTTTCCTTGGAGATCGCAAAACCTTGTGTATTTTTATATGGAACTATGGTTTGCTGTGTTGCCTAATTCACTTGGATGGGGGAGAGTTTTGGGACGTAGCATTCTTCTTCTTCTTGTTCCTTTGTTTATCATTTTTTCCACAATTCCTTTGGTACTGGAAAGTGGTCTCCTGTGTCACACACTTCATTCCTTTTACATGCTCTATGTGCATAATTTTCTTTGGTTCCCTACGTTTAATTTTTTTGAGAACTGCTACATATATACAGGATTATACAAAGTAACAAATTGATGTAGTTTTGTGGAATTTGTTATATTATTTTATAATAAATTGATTTTACAATCTGACTTATTACATCAAACCACATCAATTTGTGGGTGTGCAAGGTATGCAGGCTTCCGTTTAAAATTTTTCTTACTTTTATATAAAAGTAAGAATAAATCCTTTCATTATCTTCTTTTTTATCATCCTATCATCATCTTATGATATGACATTAGATAATAGGCTAATAAATAAAACATAATAAATAATTTTTAATCATTTAATATCATATCATAAGAGAATGAGAGGATGATAAAAAATAAGATGATGAGTAGCATTGCTCAATTTTCTAATATTCAATTTCATTTTCATGGATTTAATGAGTTTCATTGATTTTTTTATTTTTTAAATTAAAGTCGATTTCTTACCGATTCCCTAAAATCGATTCTCTATAAAATTTCTCTTTATATAATTCTTTTATGTTTAAAATATATCTTTTAATTTTCACAAGGCCAATTTTTATATCTTCTATTGAAGAGGTAAAGCAACTAACTTCTGAACAGAGAGTACCTGTAAGGCCGATCTCAAAAAGACCTTCTCACAACTGCCAAGGAGGAAAGAAATTGCTCCCTTTGTTTTCACAATTCTTTTTATTTTATTTAATTATTATAATTTTTTTAAATTTTTATATAAGATAAAAAAAAAAAAAAAAAAAAAAACTATTCAACCTAGTTAAATCTCAAAATCGAAAGAATATTAGAAAAATATATTCTAATAATATTATATTTTAATTTTAATTTTAACTTATCCTATTTCATCTTTAAAAATAAAAAAAGAATGCTGCTTCTATCTCAATGATTTGTTGAGATTACCAAGCCTCTACAAGACGTCCATCTCAATTATTGAGAAGGAAATAAGACGACCTCCACAAGGCACTAGAAAGACCTCCACAGATGCACAAACGAGATATCCACAATAAGTAGTATAGATTAGTTTTCGTCTGTATTCAAAATTCATTTTAACTCATTTTAATTTATTTTTATTTTATTATTATATTTTTATAATTTTTTATAAAAAATATAAATTTCTATACACATTTTTTAAATCTCAATATATCCTTTTTAAATTCTAATATATTTTTTTAAAATTTTAAAATAATAATAATATTAAAAATTTGTCTCAACTCACCTCAACTTCGAATTTAAATGAAACCTAATAGGATTGTGCGGCATAATAGCATTCTCGAACTCGCAATCGTTCTAAAATCTATATTACTTATCATTTCTCTTATTTTTGTGCATCATTTAACCTCTGGATAATACGACGTCGTTTTCAGTTCAGATAACACCAGACCAAACGACCACGTTCTAGCTCGACAGCCAAGACTTCTCTTTCTTATCCAAAACCCCTCCTCCCTGTCTATGAAAGCAAGACCAATAAGGCAACACTCTCTTCAGACTTCACAGTCTCTCTTCCAAGAGGATCAAATTCAATGGCTCTTCGGTTTTTGTACTCTCCCTCGAATGCTTGCTTCCCTTATGAGCAACAGCGATTGTCACACACGCCTTCATCCAATACTATCACCTATAATCTTCCTTTTTCTTTCCCTCTCTTCTCCCTCTCTCGTCCTTCTCCTGCCCATACGCATACCCTTTCCTCTAAAGCCAAAAAAGTAAGAAACTTCGTTTTGTATTTCTCTTCTACCGCGCAAGAACAAGCTCTTGATGCTGTCTCCACCCAAAACGACGAGTCGGAACCAGCACCGACCGAAGAGTTTTCCCGAACCAGATTGATTGCCCAGAACGTACCTTGGACTTGTACCGTTGAAGACGTTCGCGCTCTCTTCGAGAAGCATGGAACGGTCATAGACGTTGAGGTTTTTGTTCTTTGTTTTTTGTTTTTCTTTGGCACTTTTGTTTCTGTTGTCTCTTTTGGTTTTTGGGTTTGGTTTTGGTTGTGGTTTGCTTTTCTGATCTGGGTTTGTTGTATTTTGCTTTGTTGGTTAAGCTTTCTATGCATAACAAGACCAACAACAGAGGCTTAGCGTTTGTCACTATGGGTTCGCCTGAGGAGGCTCGTACCGCTCTCAACAATCTCGTATCCTATGTAAGCGTTTTGTGTTTTTATTTTACTGCTGAGCGAATACGAACTCGGGAAAATAGAAACATCGGATTTAAAGCTTTAATTTTTATTTTTCTTAGCATTTCTCCACGACTACATACAAGATTATTTTCTTTTAGTTTCCTTGCCATTTTGTTGAATTTGCTTTTCCATCTATGCTAGGAGTTAGAGGGTCGAACTATAAAGGTCAATTATGCCAAATCACGAAAGAAGAAACCTTCCCCTTCCCCTCCCGTGCAACCAAACCCAGAAACGTTCAACTTGTTTGTGGCAAATTTGCCGTTTGAAGCAAGGTCAAAAGATCTCAGAGAGTTTTTTTCAGAGAGTGGTGACATTGTTTCTGCGCAAGTTATATTTCATGATAGTCCAAGGAAGTCCTCTGGGTATGGATTTGTGGCCTTCAAATCCAAGAAAGATGCGGACGAAGCTCTTTCTGCTTTCCAAGGGAAGGTAATTTGGGCTGTGCCCAATTATTTGCATTTATGGGTGGTGAATATGAATGTGGGCATGTTTATTATGATTGATTCCAATCTTTCTGAATTCTAAGTCTATTTCTGGTCAAGAAATTCTGAGTAATTGTCATGCAGATGTTTATGGGAAGACCAATTCGAGTGGCACGAAGTAGACAACTTGCTAAACTACGAGCAGAGGAGGGTGCCAAGTCCGGAGATACATCGGTTGAGTCAACCCCTACTATTGCAGAGAACGCAGATTCTGCTAATGAGAACTGAACATGAACTTTTCTGGGTACGGTGAATACACTTCATTTTTTTTTTTTCTGTATGATTAATTCGGTAAAGCTTTGTATCTTTGATCAATCCTATGAGTTAGAAGCTATTTAATCATTCTGGTGGCATGCCTTATTTCAATCATTTCATAGCTTTTTAACATGTTTCAGGTTAAAGTTTGTCACATAATTTACGAGAGTAAACACTGCTGCTATGCATTCCTCTTAGATTTGATGATTATGAAAATCAAATCAGGATAATAGTCAAATCAAATTATAGATTTGATATTATCTCCAAGACCGAACTGGTCGATTTATATGAAAGATACCTGAAGAAAATCTTATATGACAGAAATCGCTCGAAGGAAGTGTCTGGGTCTGGACCATTCTATATAAATGATGAGGAAGAATTATGTTAGTGACTTAGATCTTATATTGAATCATGGGCACTATCTTGTTCTTTTTAACTGGGTGTGGCATGAGGCCTAAACCTAAACTAATTTTGAACTGTAAGTGCTTCAAAATACTGTATTGGGACTGATATCTTATAATGTGGGTCTCAACTCAATTGATACCATTATCTTTTTCCAAGACAATAGCCACATGGTTTTAGGGATGTATGCTTGCAATTAGAACCTGTAACCTGAAGTTTCTATTTCAGTTCTTCATTCAAAACATTAAAGTTTGAATCCAAACAAGCTCTGTGTATAGTATCAGACCATCATACGCTATCTATCTTATCACCCTGACTTGGGATTATTTTTTGTCTTCTCTTGTGTTTGTAGTCCATTTTAGGACGATCTTCTATTATCTTGTTGTGTGCTGTTTTTCTTTTAAAGGTGTTAAAGTGGTCTTTTTTGTTAGATGGTGGAATTCTTTTATGATTTAGATTTGTAGACTTAAACCCATGGCCGGCTCTTCCATTAGGCTATTTAGGCAATTGCCTAAGGTCCCAAATGGAAGATGGCCCCTAAAAATAATTTAAAGCAGAATTAATTAAAAAAATTAATTAATTTAATTAGAGAATATAAAAAAATATCAAATAGATATTACATATATATAACATTATTAATTAAAAATATTGGTTGAAAAGCTAGTATAAAATCTTAAGTGGTAATTTACTTGACAAATGGGAAGAATTATTTTTAAATAAAAATCTAATGTCAAAATAAAAATAAAAATAAAAATATTTTTTTTAAATAAAAGCCTTAATCAAAATTTAGCCTTAGGCCCCCTAACATATTGAGCCGGCCCTGCATAAACCTAAGTGTGAAATCTTGTCCAAAAAGCTTAAGCTGATGAGTAAAGGTTGAAATTAAGTTTACAGATCTAAGTTGTAAAAAGCCATCGTCTGCGGATTTGTTTGCAACATGGGTTGTACTGGATTATTCGAGTAAAGTAAAGTTGAGGCTTTCAAGATGCAGTTGATAGAATCTGCCTCTAATAACTGAATTCAACAAATTTGAAGCCTCCTAGACCTTTATATATGTATTCTATATATGTATAGATTACTGAAACTTTCTCAATAATTTCTAATGTGCAGTCACATGATTAGAAACCTCAGCATTTTTGAAATTCACTCATCCTACACTATTTCATGTATTGATGCCTTTTAGTGCCTGAAAACATCATGTTTTTCCCTTGGACTTAGTTTGTGTGTTCCTTTTTTATGTTGCCTCTCCCTCCTTCCCTTCTAGGCACAGCAACACTTCTTCGTAAAACTTTCTAGGGGTCACAATCCTTTCGATGAAAAGCTGATGATTTACCTGATTCGTGCGATGGGGATGTGTTACATGAGTCCAGGGTTTAACAGAGTAAAAGATATGTTGTGTTTGCATAATCTCCAGATTCCTCATAATAAAAAGAAATGTTTAGTAGTAATGTACTTCTAGAGCTTCGAATATTGGTCGGGAAAATGAGCACTGAGAATTTGAATTAGAAATACCGAGCTTTTTATTTTCTTCTTTGACGATACTTAGACCAGAACAGAATGTGGAATGAGATTTCTGTAGCTGTCCATAGATATATAGCTGGGACGGTGCTCAAGGTTTTCTTCATGTCGTAAGGCCTTTTTTGGAACTTGAATGAGTTCAGCTCATCTCAATTGAATCTTGTTTTAGAACTTTTTCAACATCTAAACACCCAAATCCTAAATTATTAAATATTTTTCAGCTCAATACTTCTTTATATAGAAGATCTGCAACTTTTTTTAATTTAATGCCTTTTTACCATATGGATTTACAATCTTTTTCAACTTTTCTTAAATACATTTAAACTCATCTTAATATCTAAATACATCTAAACTCATTTTAGGTATATCTCATAAAATTTATTTCATCATCTCAATTCACAATTATTCATAAGAGAAAATATATGGGGTCCCGGCGTTGAGGCCTCTTTGCGCCCCCATGGGGCTTTTTAATTAGAAAAAAAATGAAAAAATGAAAAAAATTACATATATTTTATCTACATATATCATTTTATTATTTTTGTTAAAAAAAATGAATTGAAAAAAAAATGTAAAAAAAATTTACATTATGGGAGCGCAAAGGGACCCCAATGTCGGGGCCCCATAGAATTGTCCTATTTATAAATAACTCAACTTATCTCAAGTTAGCTTAACCTTCAAACGTAGTTAGGCTTGCTCACCTTAATTCAAAGACGAGAAAGAAGAACGAGAGATGGAAAATGGGAGAAGAAATTCCTGTTGATGTTGAAGCTCTACCCAAGTATTAAGCATTAGATGTAGATTTACAATACTTCCATTGTCAATGTATTAATAATAGAGGTTCATCCTAAATTTTTTTTCTGCTTTTCATTTGTTGGTACCTAATTATGAATGCATGGCAATGATGCAGTCAATTATTAAATAGGCTGGAATACTGAAAATGGGCATCTTGTTCTGATCTTAGAGCCATAAACGCTATTGATAATATATACTACACTTTCATCTCACTTTATTGATATCCATTAATCATTAATCTTGTTATTTTAAATAAAAAATTCACACGGAAATTTTTACGTCATTATAATAGAAAACGAGCAGGATGATGGTGCAACATATAGCATTTTCCTTATAACCATAGAGCACACTTCTCTCTTTCAAGGACTTGTTGGATTGTCTACAACAAATCTATCCACAAATACTATGCTTTTAGTCCCTGATTTGGTGATGGTGTGTACCAAAGTTGGGACATCCCGCCTAGGCCTGTTGAGTCGGATTTTGTATGACCCTACCATGAATTTTTTTTTTCAATAATTTTGACACTTTCATTTAAAATGTTTAAAAAAATTATTCATCTTTCCAACCTGGATTCCTAGATCCAAAACGCTAACGAACAGATCTAATCCCGCCCCCTTCCCAACTTCAAAAGTAGATTTATTTTCAAAGTACAAAATTTAAAAGTTGATTAATAATCCCACATCACTGACTAATTTTGTGATGTTACTGTCATATATTTTCATCGAGTTCTCAATAAAAATGTAACTAAATTTGGCGTAATTTGAAATTGAAGGTGTACCAAATAGAACTTAGAGACAAGTAATTTCTATTTCTACCAAGTCTTTTGCCTGTTCAGGTTATTAAATTGAATAATAATTTCATATTAGGAATTTGTGTTTTCTTTTCTTGGTTTTCTCTAATTCGAAAATGTTGATATTTTTGGTGGGTGGGGGAGAGAGGTGTGGTGATTAAAAAGTGAGAGAGAAGAGTTAATTATCATGGAGTCGTCCTTTCTACCAGAGGTTATACCTAACGGCCTCCACTAAATCAAATTTAAGCTCCTAATGAATTGGATGCAATACCTTTACCACCTCTCTTGAATCTTATTGACTTCGATGCAATACCATTATGCCATTGTCCCCTCACTTGAACAATTCATAATTCTTTGGCTGTTAGGTCAACTTTATGCTTTTGATCTTAATCTATATATATATATTTCATAATTCATAATTCATATTTTTTTTTTGTCAATTGTTTTTTTAGATGAATTTCTAGTTCTCTTTTTTTATTAATAGAAATGACAATAATATAAAAGCTCATTAGTTATAGGTTATGATATGTTTTTGGTACAATAAAATATCAGTAAAAGTACGATTTTGGGAACAATAGAGATTGATTTAAACTCTGTCAAATTAAAAAGGGACCATCAGTTTTCTAAGAACCTATCAAAAAGTTTTCTTGAATAAAGCACTACTTCTCTTTAACTACATCATGCAATCCCATTATATGCATCATCAAATGAAAATTAAATACAATGTTTAAATCAAGCTAAAATTGTTAGATTAATAATTTTCATTTAATAATGTTAGCTTTGCAAACAAATATCTTTTGGCTCTCTCAACTCACACATCTTTATTATTGATTATGGATCAATTTTTTTCTTTAATCTTAAAATATGTACTCGATAATAATCTTAAACTCTAACTCGTACTTAAATATCAGAAATATTTTAGTTATAAATAAATTATACAAAAATAATTTTACAAACTGATTTATCTTCATGTAGTTTGTCAAATTACAATTTTTTATCATTATAAAACAGATTTAATGGATCATATAAAATTATGTTAGTTTGTAGAATTTTTTTTGTATATCTCTTTGTGATTATAAGAGTCATGTTCAAATATATACTCGACAATAAACTTAAACTCGACACGTATTCAAATAAAACTTGCTTGAATCCGACTCTATGTTACCTTAAGATGAGGGAAACAAAACAATTTGGACTGGTTTTTACCATGAATAAAAATGGGTCATTCATTAATTGACAAGCATATTTTAACTGGAGATGGCAAAAGAGGACCCACTTTCGATCATGAGCAGTAGGTATAGTTTATGATTGAAGCCACCCCCCATAGAATCATGAGTTCCCATCAAAGTTATTCAGGCCAGTGATGAGATGGAAATGGACGAACTTTACTAACTCTGACACTATAAACCATTATATAAGAAACTCCATCCCTCACCAACTTCATCTGCAAAAGCAGCATCATTCTTCATCCATAGTCCGTACCTCAACAATGGCGACCTCCAATATTGCCGGAGTTGTATCTGCAGCTCTCTTAGTGTTGTGCATGGCTGTGCCAAGCTTTGCCACTGTTTACACCGTCGGAGACACCTCCGGTTGGGTCATGGGTGTCGATTACAGCACTTGGACCAGTGGCAAGAGCTTTACAGTGGGTGATAGCCTCGGTAAGTTTTCAGGCCTCTAATGCATGTCCAACAGATCTGGAACAGTACTTTGATCTATTAAGACCACTAGTACTTCACAAAAAATTATGTAGTAATTTTCAGTTATTGAAATTCGAAACATATATATTCATAACATTTTCTAGTTTACATATTTTCAAGAGTAATAATATTTTCATAATTTTCTTTTACGTATTTTTTAAAACGCTGCAATGTTTAAATGAAATACGAATGTGTAAAAATTGAAGTTTAAATCAGATAAAAAAAATAAATATCAAAATTTGATGAAGTGGTATACAATCATTTCGATCGACTAATTGGTTGAATAGTTATATCTTTGCCATTATTCAATTTCCGATCATAATAACCCATATTTCCAATGGAAAAATACTTTAAATACAAAATAATTACACAAAAATAAACTTATAAATTGATGTGGTTTAATGTGACACGTCAGATTATAAAATTATTTTTATTATAAATAGATCTAACAGATCATCCCATGTGGATTTACTTTGGTATAATCTTTTTATGCATGTAGTAGTTTTTAAAAAAGTGATTTTTTTTTAAATTCCTTTTTATGATGGGGTTTACATTTACAAAGGATCTTTGTGAAACTTGTATACTTGAACTTGTACATAAATCTAGTCTAGGGATTTTAGCTGCAGATTTAATAGTGATTCAGATGCCATTTCTTTTCTATAGTTTTTGGAATCTAAAGAAGATCCCTCAAATTCTCAAATGAAAGAAAAATAGATACATAAAATGAGAGAGAAGATAAATACTCCATGACCCACTTTATATGTTATATGTCTCACTCTCAAGATGCACTTTCTATTTAAGATTAAAAAAATAATAATACTGGAATTAAAATCAAATCTTACTATTTTTCTTGTAATGTGACAGCGTTCAACTATGGAAGTGGACACACAGTGGATGAGGTGAGTGCTGGCGACTATAAGACATGCACTGTGGGCAATTCCCTGAGTTCCGATAGCAGCGGCGCATCCACTATCACTCTCAAAACTACAGGGACTCGCTACTTCATATGTGCAGTTGCCGGCCATTGCGGGAGTGGCATGAAGCTTGCTGTGACTGTGAAAAAAAGTAAAAAAGCATCAGCCCCTGCACCATCACCAGATGATACACCGGCAGCCGACGCGCCCAAAACATCGCCTGGGACCGGAAAACCATCGGGCGGCAATACAACGGTTACCACTCCAGCTGCTAACAAACCCTCATCCACAACCTCCACACAGTCATCTTCAGGGACTACTCTCTCTCCAATTGTTGTGGCTCTATTGGTTATTTCTTGGCCTGTTTTTTTTAAGTTGGTTCTCTCATAAACTTGGCTATAATCCATGCATGATCAAGCCAGGTTGGAGGCAGTGCCCTTTTTTTCTTTCTTTGTCCTGTTTGTATTGAGATTTTCCTTAGTTTATCGCTATGAATTTCTTGGAATCACAGCACACATATTAACAAAAGGGTAATACAGATCAGATCAATATACGTATGTGATCTTTGGATGCACGAATGATTGATGAAAACAAAAGGGAAAACTGGTTGCTAAAGGGAAATACTTTTGTCCCTAACGTATTTGTTGAGGATAGTAGTTTCTGCTAGTTTAGCTTCAACATCAATAGAGACCTTTGTGACAATTATTAATAAACAAGTTGTACCAAACAAAACTATTGGCAGTGTTGGTTATTAGTTTCTTTCAGTTTAACATCATCTAAATGGACATTGGAGATTCAGAACTTGGCACTTGGCTCAACCCTAGAACATGGGTGGGCGCATCAAGGCATGATAAAATAATGCTAGATACAAATTTAGGATGTGCAAGTTTTATGTAAGCCTGTTCATCTGGCCTCATCTTGATTTTTTTTTTTCAATAGCTATAGTATTTTTATCTAAGAGGTTTAAGAAAATTACTTATCATTAAAATTCGGATTCCAGGATATGAACCCAGATAAATAGACCTAATTTTACGCACACATTTTGAAAAAAAATAGGATCCAATAAAAAAAGTACATTTGAATTTTTATTAATTCTATAAATTTTTGGAACCCAGGTTGGAACTGGTCTCGTACAGCCTAAGAAATGTAAGAGAAGAAAACAAAAATTGTGCATTGGACATGAAATCTGTGCACCTAAGCCGACTATGCATTGGGTTGGACCCTTAACCTTCAGGGATTGTGTTGGAGATCCCCTAACATTGACTCAAACCAACTTTCACAAACCAAAAAATAAACTTTTGGAAATAAATCCGTAGTGTCCAGCCCAGTAAATACTGGGCCAAAAGCCCAAGGGAAGGCCACCATCACTGGCTGTTGCATATGAATAATCACAAAGGTACAACATCCACACCATGTTAATTACACTAATTGCTTCCCTTGCATAAAGCAGCTTACTTCTATGCAATCTTTACAATTTTTTCAAATTCTTATATATTTTTTTAATTTTTTATATAAAATATAATAAACAATTCAACTTTTCAAATCTCAATATACTCATAATATTAAAAATTAATATTCTAATAATATTTTATTCAACTTAACTCAATTCAGTTCAGCCTTTGTTGGAGTATGTGGCTCATATTTGATAAGGATATAGTGGCAAGTAACGGGGTCAATGCCCCCACGGTACAGTACAGGAATATTTTTGTAATTTTTTCTAAGTACATCCGTACATCTATGATTTAGTATAAATACATATATTGTAACCCTAATTATGATAATAGTAAAATTTGCCGCTCACTCTCGTGAATGTAGGCACATTGTCTAACCACGTAAATCTCTATATTATTTCTCTCTTATTGTCTTTTCAATTATTTCGTATTGTTCATCATAATTACCGCACGATCACAACAGCCTGACATCCAAACGCAGCCTTAGCATTGTTTTCAAATCCCTTAGTTGATCTTGGAGGAAACTCGAAAGTTGTAAGATAAGAAGATAGACCGAATGGATCGGTCGAATCTTAGACCATCCACATTTGGATCTTCAAATTTTTCTCCAAATTTTAACCAAAAATTATACTCCTTATAAGTTTTATTTAAATTTTACTCATCTTTAAAAAATCTCCTACATTTCATTCCTTATACTTTTTTTCATTTATTAAAATAACATTTTTTTTATTCTTTCTTTATTATTTTTTCTACTATTTTATTTTACATCTTTAACCATTCCCAATAAAATATACTTAATATTTGATATAGGGATAAATAATAATCTTTCAAAATAGGGAGTTAATGTAGCACCTTCTAAACCCATCATCTATTATGAGAATCCATATATGAGTTCGTTTTGGGATAAAACCCCAAAACAAACTTTATGATTTAGAGAGAAAATGATTTTGATACATCCAACGAAGATGCTCTTAAATGACCATATACCAAGGGGCATTTACAAAGGGGCAGGTTCATTCGCCACCATGCAAAGTGTGATATTAAGTAGGTTTGTTGATTCAAGTCGGTTCTGTCCAGTTTGGCCTTGAAATTTTCTTTAATTTTAAATAATTTTGACATATTTATTTAAAAAGTTTAAAAAAATTAGCCATTATTCAAATTCAAATTTTTAAATTTAAAACTCGAATGAACAGACTTATATTAAAAGTATTCATGATAATTATACTATACATATTTAGTCTCTAAGGCATTTCTTTTTTACTAAGGCCTTATTTATTTTTAGAGATGAAATGAGATAAAATTAAAAATAAAAAATAAAATATTATTGTAAGATATTATTTTAATATTAATTTTGTATAAGAAATTAAAAAAGTGGTATGAGAATTTAAATATTTTGATTTTTTTTTATAAATAAAAAATAAATTAATTTATCGGAAGTTACTTTATTGGTAAGTGAAATTTTTTTTTTGATAAACGAAAATTTTGAATTTTTATTATATTTTCTATGAAAAATTTTAAAAAAATATTGATAAATTTAAAATATATTTTGAATTTCTAGCCTTATCCCAAAATAAACAAGTCCAAAATTAAAAACGGAAGAAATCATAGAGGAATAGTGCCCAAAGAAACAATGGCTTAAGAGTACTAATGTCAAAAATTTTCTTCAAAAAATATAATTTTTCACAAATATCAAAAAGAAAAGTGTCATATTTGATGAAAAATAATATTTTTGAGTGTGGAAAAAGATAATAAAATTATTTTTTATTTTAAAAAGTAAATAATAAAATATGAAAACTCTTTAAATTCACTTTTTAAAATAAAAAGTAATTTTTTTTATTTTTTTATATTCAAAAGTATCATTTTTTTTTTTATTAAAGGTGGTATTTTTTTTTAATATTTATATAAAATTGTACTTTTAAAAAAATAGCTAATTTAATATTAATGTTTTAAATAAGTCCGTACTAAAGATATTGATGCTGAGAATGGGTAACGTTGAAATCATGACATAGTGAATAACTGGAGAAATTAACAAATACTACATCATACCCGTGACAGGAATTTAATGCATTGCCGGATAGAACGTGCATTTCTCTATGCCAAATCCGCCTGAACATTGAGCTACTTTTAGGCAGCGCACAGTGGCCATCACAGAAACCAATGTGTCTGTTGCGACAACACAAATCTTAGGTTGCTTTTTGCAGAGTAAAACTCGCAAAAGTCAAGTTAAATTGGGGGGAGAAAACGTAAGAATCTTAAGCTTTGAAATAATACCCAAATCCCCATCAATCCCCTTACTCGTGTCTATCAAGATGGTTTCTCTCTTATAATATGTTAAAAAAATGTTTGAGAGAAATCATATTTAAGAATATTTAGTAATACTATTGTTTATGTTATTGAGTATATGTAACTTCTCTTCATTATTTTTGATATGTTAAATGCTTGGACTCTCTCTCCCGATTACATCCCCCTTAATCAAATCATTTCTTTGTGACTTCTTAAGTCTTATTTGAATTAAGAAGTAATTTCAACTTATTTTATATTATTTTATTATTATAAAATTTTCAAATTCTCACATAAAATATAATAAATAATTCAATTTTTATAAATCTCAATTTAATCTTTTTAAAGGATAATATTACATATAATCCATGCAAATAGGACTTCTTTATAATCCACAAATAAAAATAAATGAAATTATCTCAATTCAATTATAAAATTGACTAAAATCCCTTTATTTCTAAATCAATAACTAACCCAGAAATCAAAAACACCCTCCACTTTTCATTGTTGGCAATCTTTTGGGAAATAAGTCGCAATCGATTTAAGGTATTGGAGAATAATGGAAACCGGAGCTTGCCTAATCTTCCAAATCAAACTCCATCGCACGTTCTTTATTGAATAATGATAAATTTATATTTTATTTATCATCATTTTACTATTTTTTTTTTAATTTTTTAATTTTTAATTTTCTTACTTGATGATTAAGGCAGTAACTAATGACTATTAATAAAATTATATATTTTTAAATTTTTTTTAATGATTAAGAATATTGAAAAAATACTTCAAAATTTTTTTAAAAATAAATATATTATAAATAATAAAATAATAAAAAATAGAATGTAAGCATATTATTACTTTTCTTTATTATAATCTTTAGCCAAGCAAAGCAGCGAGTTACGGGAGCAAGAAGAAAACAAACGACTTGGAGATCCAAAATCCTCAAAATTGCTTTAACACGGCGGTTGACCTTTAAATTGGAAACGGAAGAACAAGAGTTGGATTGAATTTTGGGATGAGATAAATTGAAATTAATTTTAAAAATAAAATAAATTATTATTATTATTATTTTAAAATTTTAAAATTTTAAACTGTATTAAAATTTATATTTTATATAAAAAATTTTAAAAAATATAATAATAAATTTGAGATAAAATAAATTAAGATGGGATAAATTTGCGATGGAAACCTAACCTAATAACACTAGTGATAGCATGCCTTTGATTTAAAGCAAGAAGAACAGTAATAATAGCATGCCTTTCATCCATACCACCACATGAGGACCACATTCAAAGGCTCCACGAGGTGCTAGAAATTTAGAATTTCTCATACATCTTTCCCCATTGACCTGCACTACAAAGACTTGACTCCTTTACTCTTCAAAATCTCTCAACTATCTTACGTCTTTGCGGCTAATTTCAACCTTCCACTCATGCTATTGATGAAACGCTCCCTTTTATTTAGGCTTGTAAAGCAGTTTATATTTTTTTATTATAATAAAAATTATTCTTTTTAAAATCTTAAAATAATAATAATATTAAAAAAATAATATTTTAATAAATATTTTATTTAATTTTTAACTTTTATCTAAAACCAACTCATCTTATTTACTTATTCAAACAAGCTCTTATTCAGGTAAGAAATCATCTATCAAGCTCGTGATCTAGAGGGTATAGCAATAATTCTTAATTATAGCCTTATCATCTTTTTACAATTTCTTTATTACTCTTTTAATTTTTTTTTTAAATTGCTTCATGATTTAATGAAGTTGTATATTTTTTAATTTTTTTAAATAAAAATAAAATTAAAATTAAAATTAAAAATAACTAATAAATTAAGAGTAGTAAAGATTTCAACTTTTTTTTTTCTCCAAAAGGGTAAGGAATCTATAGGGAATATGACCATCCAAACCAGCAAAATTGAAAAATAAATAAATTTCACTGCAAAATCGATTTTATCCCCCCCAAGAGGTAAACTTTGGTCAACAGTCTGTCTCCTCGTGGCTCTCGCGAAGCACATGGGTCCTTTAACCAGGGAAGTGAGTGAGTATACTGATCAACAACTGTGACCAGTTGACACGTGCAAAACAGTATCTCCCTCTCTCGTCTCTCTTTTGCCCCCCACCCAACATCACCTCCAAACCAAACCATTTTACTTGACTTCAGCAAAAGACTGAAAAGGACCGAAAAATATGAACATATATTGATTGTTAATTGTCTCTTTTCCCAGCTGTCTTCAGACACCTTTACTCCAAAGTCTAATCTCTCGTACAAAAAGATGAAACAACCCCATCGCCACCTATACTATACATAGGCCCGTTTGAATTCCAAATGGGATGAAATAATTTTAAAAATTAAATTAAATATATTATTATATTTAAATATTTAAATAATTAGATTGAAATTTAAAAAAATTATATTAACAATTATATTTTGTATAAAAATTTAAAATAATATAATAATAAATTTAAAATAAATTAAGATAAACTCAACTCATATTCAAATTCAAACATCACCTAATCTCTTTTTTTTTTTTTTTTCTTTTGAAGAGCTAGAAATTTAGTTCTCATTTTAGGAAAATAATATACACATTATATAATTATATAATATATTTTACAACAAAATATCATATAAAAGATATTTTATAAAGTATTACGTGTATAAAAATATTATATAAAATTACTTTTTATTTAATATTTATTATAAATTATATTATGTAAATTATATTATAAGTGTATCACCTCCCTCTCATTTATTTGTTGGATTTTATTGAGATCATTCAAATCAATACAAAAATATCTAATTCTAAAACTGCTAAATTTATTTTAATTTAAAATATCTTTATTCATATAATTTACAATCTTTTTTAACTCGATTCATATTCCTTTATACCTTATATATCCGTCATATTTTTTAAATTCTTATAAATATATCTCAATTATTTTACCATCAAAATATATTAATCTCATCTTAAATAAATTCTATAAAATTTCTTTCATCATTTCAATTTATAAACAACGAATTCATTGTTAGCCCAATAAGGCACTAGTCTGATAATCCTAACCATGCCATCAACGTTGTCTCACGCCTAGTTTGGATTCGAATGAGATAAGATAAGTTAAGTTAAAATAAATTTAATTTATTTTTTAATATTATTATTATTTTAAGATTGAAAAAAGGTATATTAGAATTTTAAAAAATTGTATTAAAATTTAAAAAATATGTATAAGAATTTATATATTATATAAAAAAAATTATAAAAATACAATAATAAATTAAAAATAAATTAAATTTTTTTTTTGAATATAATCAGGAACTCAATCTCTAGTTAACCACAGACAAGAGTGAAGTTAAAGCACAGAAAACACAGATTCTGGGTCATTGAGATTGAGAACAAAGACTTGAAAAGCAGAAACTCAACTTCAAACGTTAATGCACACCGCCGGTTTTGAAAAGTAACATCGAATCGCATGGGTCCGACACGTCGTTGGTCGTTGGTCGTTGATCAACTGGAAATGGGTTTTGGTCTGAACATAATTTGAAAAAAAAAAAAAAAGGACGCCAGCCCACGACCAATTTGGACTGGCAATGGATTCATGAGCAAAATAGAATAATCAGAATCAGAACAGAAAATTAATGAGTACTTAAAAATGATCTGCAACATAATTTACTTAGTAACAATAAAAGTGAAAAATTGAAAAGAACAGACCCAAATAATGAAGATGATTATGATAATCAGCAGACACCAGTGTAAGTACCTAACAAATTCAAAAAGAGAAATGCGAACTCCATAATAAAAGTAAAATTAGCAAAGAAAAGAAAACTGGTGCTGATGTTCAAACCCTAGCAAATCTGGGGATACGGTGACAAGCAAAGAGACGCGCGCGCGTGACTTCGAATGGACCTACAGCAACCAAGTCACCGCTAAGATGACCGATGCAACAGATCCGGCGGTGGTGATTCTGTTCAAAGCTGCGCCATTGCCAGTTGGAGACTCGGCCGGCGGCTTGGTGATTGAGGTGGTAGGAATAATAGGCGGGTTAGTCGGAGCCTTTACCGGAGTGGATGATGTGGGAGGAGCCGGAGGCGAGCTGGCCGGAGGACTGGTGGGGGCCTTGGTGATGGTTGGAGCGGGAGCCGAGGCTGGTTGAGACATGGTGGGAGAAGACGCCGGAGGCGAGGTGAAAGACGGAGAAGAAGCCGTCGGGGACTTGGTCGGCGCTGCCCCCGGAGCCTGAGCAAAAGCGGAGCCAGCCACCAAAGCGAATAGCATCAAACCCACAAAATTACAGTAAGCCATTGATGGTTTTTTGGCGTCAACTCAGAGAGTTCAGAACAAGGAGAAAAACAGATAGACCTTGGAAGCAAGTTTTTAAATGGAGTCCGCAGCGAGGCTCGTAATGCCGCGTACTGTACACACATATATATAATATTATAAAAATATTAGCATCATCCACGTCATCACACTTATTTTTACATAAATAATAATATATTATTATTTTTATGAGACTAATTATGATAAATATGCTCCATACAAATCCTAAATAAATAAAAAATATATATATATTTTTTAAAAAAAGTAAGTCTTAAGAATAATTTTTTTTTTTTCATATTTTAGGATGGAATTCACTTTTTACACAAATTTATAGGAAGCGTGTGTCCTTAAAATTTATACAAAATCATTCTCATGTCATGATGACAAACATATGAAGAATGACTTATTGACTATAAATGATTACCAAATTCCTTTATAAACTCTCAAGACGGATCATTCATTCATTCATTACCTAATAATAATATTATCAGAAGTTTTGATCATTTTTTTTTTTTAATTTCCAAAATCATGATTTTGTTTATATTCTGATCTTTTCAAATGACTAGACCAACACATCGTCTCGATAAATCCTATCCATTCATTTTTTTTTTTTTTACATAATAATTAAAAAGGTATTTTTAACGAGTTTGTGACTTTTTTATTTTTTAAAAATGATTAAAAAAAAATTGTTTTAAACCTATTAGTGGGAACTGTTGGGGCATCTTTTTATGGATCCACTATTAAAAAATCTGTTTTAAAAAAAAAAAGTTGTATCCACTCTTAA
Source organism: Platycarya longipes (assembly GCA_036559045.1). NCBI lineage: Eukaryota > Viridiplantae > Streptophyta > Magnoliopsida > Fagales > Juglandaceae > Platycarya > Platycarya longipes. The sequence continues at coordinate 38,175,584 of CM071802.1, forward strand.
AAAATTATTTTCATATATTTATTTATTTTTTAAAAAGAATTACGCTCTACTTGCACACTCCATAATTATAAATATTATTTCTCTTATTTTAAACAATAAATTAGATGATTAAGTAGCATTTTCTAATAAATTATACAAAGAGATAAGACTTTATATTTTTAAACATATATACATGGGTTGCTATGAATGGGCAGATTGGCAGTTCTAGCTTCAATTTTTAATTACTTGAAATGGACCATCTCTTTCAAGGAACAATGAGTGAAGAACACACACCTATCATGCGTTGAACTTTGTCTAATTTAAGATTATTTTGTCATATGGTATCAGCTTTTCCATCTACTTACTATTTATAAATTATATTGTTATTCTCCTAAGACACGTTCGTTTTGTTTTTTGTTTTTTTTTTTTTTTGAGCCCCACTAATAATTTGTCTTCAAGACATGGACGAGTTAATTACATATATTTATAATTTTATTTAGAACTTTGTGTAAAACTTATTTTATCAATTTTCTTTTTAAAAAGCATATTTTAAATTCTAATTTTCATAATATTCAGTATATGAAGAATTAATTTTTTGTAAGTTTTTTTTTTTTTTTAAATACAATTAATATCTTACTATTTCTTCACACCTATCATGCGTTGAACTTTGTCTAATTTAAGATTATTTTGTCATATGGTATCAGCTTTTCCATCTACTTACTATTTATAAATTATATTGTTATTCTCCTAAGACACGTTCGTTTTGTTTTTTGTTTTTTTTTTTTTTTGAGCCCCACTAATAATTTGTCTTCAAGACATGGACGAGTTAATTACATATATTTATAATTTTATTTAGAACTTTGTGTAAAACTTATTTTATCAATTTTCTTTTAAAAATCATATTTTAAATTCTAATTTTCATAATATTCAGTATATGAAGAATTAATTTTTTGTAAGTTTTTTTTTTTTTTAAATACAATTAATATCTTACTATGTTATATATTACACTCGAACTTTCTTGATGACCCTTAATTAACTCTATTTTATAAGAATTAAATATATAATAAATAAGGTGGAATGAAAGTGTAGAAAGCATCATTTTCCATATTGAATCAAAACTTTGGTTGCTTGTGGAAGAAGTGGGGGAGACGCATATGTGCGCAGTGATTGGGTGTCACGTTGTTGGACAGTGGAGGGTCCATTTGATTGGCCTTTTTTGTGATGTCAATACACCTGTCATTACTATAAAGATTTCCAAAGAAAACGACATCTTCCCACCGGAACCTTCCACCCACATTCATACACAATGGTCCTAAGAACTTGTTGAAGGAAAGAGAGAAAAAGTCCTTGCTTTTCTCATGTGGTCCTACGGTAGTAGTGGGTGCATGAAAGAGGAATCAAAATCGCTTACTCATTTGTAAATTGGTTCTTTTCTTTTTATTGTGGGACCCCTTTTTTTTCTTTTTATTGTGGGACCTTTTTAAAAAAAATAATAATAATATTTACAGTCATATATAAGTCTTGCATAACTCTATTGAAAAAATAATAATAATAATTTATATAAAAAAATCACTTTTAATAATAAAACTCATTTTTTTTCTAAATGGAATACACGAAACTTACGCATCCTAAAATTATATCTAACATTAATTTATATGCTTATGTCATTAACATGTAAAAATACAAAATTTTTCTTTATTTTTGAACAACAATATTCTTTGTTCCATCCTAAATGAGGTCTTTACTTAAGAAAGACTAATGCTAAATTAAGTTTTAGAATATAAAAGTCTCGTTTACTATTTTGAAAAAAATAGAGTCTATTATTAATTATTTTAAAAAGAAATACACTTCCTATAACTCTTAAATATTATCTCATATAAGTATTAAAAAATGATAAACACATAATATAGTGCACAACATATTATACAATAATATTATACACGTACACATGATATTATTTTATAAAAATATTTTTATTTTACATTATGTATTATATCAAATATATTATATATGTATCATGTCTATTCATGATAGAGGTCATTGTGCCCACAAAGGATCGGTACCACAAATGAATTGGCAGATTGGATAAGTAAGAGCACTAGTATTTTATACATCAAAATTTTCTTTGAAGTTTTAGTTATAGCTAACGGTCTTGAAAGTTTAAGTTAGATTTTTAGTTATAACTAATTGTATCGAGATTTTTAATTGTAGCTAACGATTTGAGATTAATCATTATAAATGGATATGATGCATATCCATTATAATCTTGTGATACGTTCGATGTCCCAAACTTGATGAACTAGAAGGCAGGGGTGCCACATTCAGGCCATCTTGAGCATTTCTAGTGGGTGGCTCTGTGTGATAATCATATTGGTAAGTGCCAGTGGAGCTAGCAAGGATCCCATTCTGGGTGGAGCTATGATCAACCCGGTGAATGGTCCATGATATAAAGAATTCTGTCCTTGGCTTGTGTCAACCACATGCTGATTCTGAGAAAGAAATGAATGCAACGTATGTAATAGCTCTTAACATTTGCCGCAACTGATAAAAACACAAAAAACATATCAGAAATGCACTCAATAAGGAACTTAGATCATATTAAGTGATATGATGACACTGGAAAGAGAACTATGGAATCCAACAAAAGAACCCAGAACTACAATAGTAACAGATCAATGCAAAATGTTTCCCAGAGTAGGCCATCCAATATTAAACCTCCCAAAACAGTACCACGTGATCAAATATTTACTGACCTATGACAGGCCATCATACTAGCAGATAAACGTATTCCTCATCAGCCATTTCTAGGCATGTTGAGAAGCCATAAAAGCTCTCAAATGGATTCACTAGCTTTCAGCCACTAATATAGCTCATTGAGAGGAATTTTCATATTAAATTTCATAATAAATCAATCCACTAAGAAACGAATCCCAAATGAAGCATTTATTAAAACTCTACTATCAAGCACAGATTTTTTTTTTTTTTTTAAAGGAACCTCAAGTAAACTTCCATTAACTAACTCAAGTATTACAACTTGTATCACTATGAAGGTATCCCACAAGAAAATTTGGGACCTCTTCTATCCATATCTTTTCTTTGTAAGTATATCAGCTATCATATTCTTTTCTCTATGAACAAATTGTAGCTTCCATTCTGGCCTATTGTGAAAAAAGTATCTAACATAATCTATAACAGAACTAAAATTGAAAACATCTTCATCTTTGCTATGTACAACCTGTATAACTACTTTTGCATCACCTTCAAAAATAGCTCTTTGGATATTGAGATCAAAGCAGACCTCCACAGCCTTCCTCAAATGAAGAATATGATAGCTGATATGTTCCTTTTGGGCACACACTGCAGCCTTTGTTTCCCCTTGATCATCTCTTATTATAATCATTATTCCCATCTTCTTTCTTGCTTGATCCAAAGATGCATCCCAGTTAATTCTAACAAAACCCCTTGCTGGTTTGTCCCACTTTGGTCTGATCTCCCTTGCTGGTTTCTGGGTTTTTCCCTCACTGGTAGGAAGAGATTGCGCCTCTTGAAAAGCTCTTTGGGGCAGCAATACCTGAATGGGCCTCCGGTTTTGTTAATCTTTGCTCAAACACCCAAGTGTTCCTTCTCCTTCATATACTTTTCAGCAAAATAGCCATTTCTTCTAGGTGTTTCCTTGACAATCTCGCCGAGAAATCATCCCACAGCATGGGGAAATCATCCCCACTTCTATTCCATTTTTTGACACAGCAATCATTATCACCCCAGAAATCATTTGCTGCAGGGCACTCCCACAACACATGCCCCAAAGTTTTCTCTTTTGCTTTACACATTGGACAGCTTGGTTCATCAACAATCTTCATCTTAACTAAGGCCTTATTTGTTTTGGGGGATGAGACCAAAAATCCAAAACACATTTCAAACTCATCATTACACTTTTTTAAATCCTCATACAAAATATAATAAAAAATTCAACTTTTTCAAATTCTCATACCATTTTTTCAAATCTCCATACAAAATTAATATTAAAAAAATATCTTACAATATTATTTTATTCTTTTTTTTTTTTTTACTTTTAGCACATTTCATCTCTGAAAACAAATAATAAATTTACTTTTGTAGGCAACAACTAGTGGGCTGCTCTCCACAAGAACAACTTGTTTGCCCTTGGTATCTCAAGGTCCCAGATGGTCTTCCAACTGTCATCAGCTTCCCTCCCCCTGGAACTTTTCCCTTGAACTTTTCCTTCTTTTCCAGCTGCAAGAAGTAAGCACTTCTTACTGAAAACAGGCCCTTCTGAGATGGCCCCCATACTAGTTTGTCTTTTGCTCTCCCTTTGCTTGGTGGTATACTCAGAATACTAACTACTTTTGTCTCTGAAAAGATGCTTCTGATTAAATCTTCTTTCCATTCTCCCTTTTGTTTTTCAATAAGTACTTCAACCTTTGAGTTCTCATATAACAGGGTTATGGGTGATTGAACTGCAAAGGAGGAAGGGCTAGTCAGCCACTTGGGTCCCCAGATTTTGATATATTTTCCATCTCCAACTTTCCATCTTAGGCCTTCTTTTAGGAGATCCCTAGTTGTCCATATGTTGCGCCACACCAAGGAAGGCATTGAACCTAATTTTGCATCCATGAAACTTCCTTCTCTGTAGTACTTTTCTTTAAAAACAGTAGCAGCCAAAGAGTTGGAGTATTTTAAAAGCCTCCACCCTTGTTTTGCTAGAAGGGCAAAGTTAAAGCTTTCAAGGTCCCTAAACCCCATCACACCTCTACTCTTTTATTCACCCATTTTTTCCCATTTTCTCCAAATAATTCCCTTACCTTCTAGCTGTCTCCCCCATCAGAATTTGGAGAAGAGAGAATTTATCCCTTTGCACAGTTTAGTAAGGAGTTTGAAAACCCCCATAGTGTAAGTGGGAATGGCCTGGAACATTGCCTTGACTAAAACTTCTTTACCAGCTACTATCAAGCAGAGATTAATAGAAAGAAATAGTGTCTCGAAATTACCTCTAACGAATAGGTCTCTGCGGGAGCTACGGTCTTAGTAGTGCCGCCTTGATTCATCATCTTATCCACATCCTGATTAAGCACAACATGAATCTAATTAGCCAACGCATACTTTCACAAAAAATTTAATCAACCACAAACCTGCAGAATAAAGTAACTACAAAACCCTAATCGGCTCAAAATTAATCAAACGAGAGAAGGGCGTCTGGGTGTGAGAAGGGACAACGGAGAAAAAACAAAATGGAATGTGCGAGAGAATGACATCTGGGATTTAACGCGGGAGGCGGTAACAGAAGCGGAAAAGGCGGGAAATAAAGTAGGAAAATGAAAAATATTAAAGTGTGTGTTTAGGTATGTAAATAGTAATTCTTTAAATTGGAGAAGATTTACTGTAATTTAAAATTAGATATTAGGAAATTTGATGAGTTTAATGTAAAAAAATCTTTTAATAAAAATTATTAAATTTTTATTTGATGAATTATTTAATGGATTCAACGCTCTTGGACCGTAAAGCTTTTCTTGCTAATCTCACTTTGTAACCACTTATTTGTAGTTGATCAAGAAAAAAATGGTACATATTCATTAAAAGGTCGTGGATTCTATGAAGATGTTACAGCCAAGCTTTTAATTACATACCCGTTCTCATTTCACTGCATCATTAACAACTATAAAAGATAAAAAGATATTGTTTTATTTAAAAACCATATATTTTCAATAATACTAATTGACACACTAAATATATTATTGATATGAAAACTGTTAACACAGAAAAGAAAGAAAAAAATCAAGTTAGTGTGTAAAGTACATCATATATGTATGGAGGAAATCCCAAGACTCCTAAGCCCAACCTAATCAGTCCAAAATCGCTAGTAGAGTCCCTTAAATCCAAAATCTAAACCACTGCTCGAAGAGCCCGTCGGGAATGCCAAGTACACGCAAGACATGAGAATCAATTGCAAGATAGAGTCAATTTGTGCAAGATTGCCCAGACATTCAAGTGATAGCACTCCCAAGCAGTATCACCATGTCAAAGAGCCACACTACATTGAATAAAGGTCACTTAATGCTTGATCCAGAAGGTACGATACAGGATAGCAAGAGGGCTACCTGACAATAGATTGATAAAAGGGAGATCAGCTTGAAGTCTGCAGGCGACATCCCTGATCCTCCTAACAAGAGATCCCTTTGTAGGTATAAATAAGCCCCCCACACCTTCCAAGCGGTCATCTGATCTCTTATTCTTTATTTTCTTTAACTGTAATCTATCATTTCCTTCATATACTAATTTTAACATCGGAAGAATTCCAATTTTTCAAACCACCCTCCCCACCTCTATACATGCAAGAAGACAACGTAGATCAACTTGCGATACGGAGTTGCCCATGTTTGCAAAACATGACACTAACAATCTACATCCACACTATTTAAATGATGTGAATGATGTGTTATACATATTAGCTTAAGGATAGAATAATTCAAAAAATAATTAGCATATTTGTTGATGTGGCTGTAATAACTTTAGAGCACTTTCAATAGATTAGACAAATCTAAATAAAATCACTAAAATTGCTAATAGGACATGAAAATGTATGTGTTACATTAATGGATTAAGCAAATTCATTTAAGATAGACCTCAACTACAGTAAATCTAAACTTTTGGTTATATTTGGAAATGCACTATAGCACTGCCAAATCAGTTATTTACTATTATTTCCTTTATCTCCTCTGGCCTTTTCTCTTTCTACCGAAATCTGTTACTTTTTTCTTTGATTTTTTCCTTCTTCGTTTCTATTGAAATTAAAAAAATTAATAATTAAAAAAAATTAAATTTAATATTATTTTATTACTATATAATGAATAAATGAATAATTTAATTTGAAGATGTGATGTGAATGGAATAACCAAAACCAAATTAATCTCATTTTAGCTAAAAGTGAAGAATTATTAATACTTCATAGCTAGCATAATGTTTTATTTAAAATAATAAAATTATGTACAATTTGACTATTATCACCGATTTATATAGAATCTGGTGTTAACAAAGTACGTCTTTAATTATCTCATGTACCCTTATATATATATATATATATATATATATTGATTGCATCAAAGATTGAGATTATCTTTTAACATCGAGTAGTAGCCCATAACTTTGAAGTATATAAGGCAGTCCGAAACGTTAGGATCCGGCCATTTAAATCCTAGTACTGTTCCTTCTTGAAGTCCCAAAGCTTGGATTAGGTTTTCCGCCACAACTCCTATCATCATATTCTTAGCAGGAACAAGAACGAAATCCTTGGAAAAATTTGGATGTGGATGTGTTTTTAGGTTCATTGTGTAGATATTTGAGAAAGGTCCAATGCTGCCGGTGTTCACCATGTTCAATCTCAGGCCGTCTTGTTTGATCTGCTCAAGTTGCCGTTTTGAAAGACGCTTCTTAAAATGAGTTTTGAATTCTACATCTGATATGAAAATGAACGAGCCCTGCACTTCTTGCCTCGTTATGATTTTCCAGAACTCCCATGTCTTGCTAGTATTGTCTCTCGACTGTTGATCTTGAGGAGCTTTGCCTTTACCTCTAGAGTTAGAGCCACTGGCCATCTTGCAATATATATATATATATATATATATATATATATCAACTGAGAAAGAAAATAAATTGTGGGTTTGAGAATTTGTACGTACTGTATATGATGGATATATAGCTCAATTTATAGGGAATATTGAACTGCATGCATATGTATGATTTCATGATTTCCTATTAAATTCAGTGGTCGAATTTAACCTAAAATTAGCATGCCCCTTATTAATTGATCATTGCATGCACGATAATAATATCTAAGTGCCTATCAAATATATATATATATATATATAAGTGCTAAAAATTTAATAAAGCCCACGTCTGAATTTAAATTTGTATTTTCCATGCTAGCTCTTGATAAACAGTTTTTGGACGAGTCATATAGGAATAAATGATCTTATATGAATAATTCTATTTGAAAATATTTACATCACATATTATCTACGTAACATAATTTGATTTTGAAATAAAGGAACGAGAGATATCCTATGTTACTAGACAATGAGAGCATACTTGCCCAATCGTCTTCATACTATATTTATAACATGAGCAAATTTTTTAATTATCAATATAATGTGGTATGATTAAATCTAAAAGATCTTTCTCTCTTTCATAGAATCTTTTTATTCATATTTATGTATCATTCAATATTCTAATCACCCTTCCTTTTTTTTTTAAAGGAAGGAGCCAAATGATAAGAGAATGTGTAGTTCATATGATCCCTACATATATAGCGAAATCACATTTTATGAATTAAGTTATCCGATATAAATAATCTATAGTATAAAAAGTTTTAGCTAACAATACCACTTTTAGATAAATGCTATATGCCCACTCATTTTGGCACTTTATGTATTTTAATTGCTTTTTAATTTTCTTACTTAATAGTTAAGGAAGTGATTATCATTATATTTTTTTTTATATATATATATTTTTTTAAAATTTAAAATGATTAAAAAATAAGAATAAAAAAATGAAATGCTTGTCACTAACGGAACGTCAAAGAGGTGCTACTCAAGCAACAGATTAGCATCACTCTTACTTTTATAGAAATTGTGTACTATAGGTGGCCCTAAAAATAAAAGCAAGGTGGCCTTGCATGGACTACATGATACATCATATAAAATTACATCAATTTATAAATTTGTTTTTATGGTATGATCTCTTTGTGTTTTTTTTTTTTTTTTTATGAGAAACATAACTTTATTCATAAGTTAAACTGGAAACCATATTACATGGCCAAACTCAATAAACTATGCTATAGAAATTAGTAAAACAGATTACACAACTTTAGACTCAACAATTTGGACAATCGAGTCAGGGATATAATCCCACCAAATTGTTAAAGTACTAAGAAATTGTGCATATTTGGCCAAACCATATGTAGCTTCATTAGCCAATCGATTGACATGTTGAAATGAGATCTTTGGTAGCTACTCCATCAGTTCCTTGATTGCATATATCAGATTATCCTGCATAGACATAAGTTTCTCAAAGCTTTGTATTGCTTGCACACTCAATAGAGAATTAGATTCCACTATCAGTTCAAGAATTTCCATTGCAATCCATAGCTGTAGATTCCTCAAAATGGCAAGTGATTCAATTCCAATATAATCATGGACCTCATTCTCTCTTCCACTTGCTGACACTAAGATTTTGCCCTGAGAATCTCATAACATCACTACAATTTTGATGTAGATAAATATGCAAAAATTGCACTATCAGTGTTCCATTTTAACACTGCAGTAGGTGGAAGATGCCACTTGTAACTCATAGACAAAGCTTGAGTAGATGACCTTTGGGCTTCGTCTTGGTCCTTGTAAAGAGATAGTGCATGCTCTAAAGATACTTCAAGACTTTGGATGGTTCCTTCATATAAATATTTATTCTTTCTGAAACACCAAACTTAACAGAGGATGCCAAATGGACCAAGTCATAAGAAAGGATTTTTCTAATCCTTCTGAAACACCAAACTTCATAATCTACAATAGAACAACAATAAGTCTTGTTCCTCACCATCCCAACACTAATAACTAAAGTGATGCCTCCCATATAGCTTTAATAGAGAGCAGAAAACAAGAGCATGGCTTGTGTCCTCGAGTTGAAACTAGCAGAGTTTGCAAACATCTTCATATACCACATTTATTTTCTTCAAATTATGTAGAGTAAGAAGTCCATTCTTTATAGCCCTCCAAGAAAACACTTTAACTCTATTTGAATTATGTAATTTCCATATTTTCTTCCAAAGGGATTAATGAGAGTAAGCATTAGAACATTCCCATCAAATAAGATTTTGCAACTGAAACACCTCTCCAAGCAAAAAAGGGGTTATAGCCAAGCTTTGCATCTTTAAAATCACATGAAGAAAAGTATCTTGACTTGTAAATTTGATGTAATAAAGAATCTGTCTCATTCATAATACGCCATCCATGTTTTGCTAGTAAAGCAATACTAAAAGTTTGTAGATTTGTAAAACCAATCTCTCCCTTAACTTTAGCATCACACATTTTCCTCCAACTCACCCATCTTATTATTTTTCGTCCTTTTTATGACTCCACCAGAATTTAGCTAACACGTTCACTAATTCCACATACAAACTCCTAGGCAGTTTAAAACAACTCATAGAAAAAGTGAGAATAGATAATCAACAGTTTTGATAAGAACTTCTTTGTCACCTTAGGATAACAATTTTTCTTTCCAAGTATAAAGCTTCTTCCAAACTTTATTCTTGATCTCAGTAAAAGAAAATCTCTTATTCTTTCCAATCATTGGTGTCAAGTCAAGGTATTTTTCATAGTGTTGAACATGTTGCACCTCCCAAAAAGACAAAATCTCTTATTGCTGATCTATCTCTACATTCTTGCTAAAGACCATAGCAGTCTTTTCTTTGTTCACTTTTTGTCCATAAATTTTTTCATAAACCTCAAGAATATTTTGAATATTAAGGTTTGCTTGCAAGGTTGTCCTACGAAGAAAAATTTGTCATCTACAAAGAAAATGTGGTTTAGCTTTGGAGAACCTTTACAAATCTAGATTCTTTCCACCATTTTTTCATTTTCAGCTTGCTTTAATAAATAAATGAACCCATCAGTGCATAAGAGGAAAAGATAAGGAGGAAAAGAATCCCATTGTCAATCCCCTAGATGGCGATATAGGACCTTTTTGTAACTCCATTCACCAATATTGGAAAAGAAACTGACTAAACACACATAATGATCAAACTCCTCCACCTCCTATCAAAACCCATATTTTTCATTAATTTGTCCAAAAAACCATTCCACTCGATCATAAGCTTTACTCATATCATTCTTTAATGAATTATAACCCTTATTGCCTTGTCTTTTTGGATTGAAAAAAAATATTTTTGGCACTTGCTTGTTAAAAAGGTCAAAGGAATCTTTTCAATTGATTTGTCTCAAAAAGCAAGTAGGGTTTTGTCTATTCGATTAAGCACATCTTTCGAAAGAAAGAAAGCTCGCAACACATTTCTTTTGTTTTGGTCCTTATCCTTTCGGTCTGAAAGGCATACCACAGACTTTTGTTTCTTACACTTTCACCTTTTGCCTTTCTATGTTTTATATGCAGAGGAGCTTTTGGTGTTTTTGGTTAAAGTGTTGCCATTGTACAGTAAGGACTCACACGCAAGCTCATACTTCCTGACACACGCAATAGAGCGCTCAAAGCATTGATTGTCCACTGGGTTGAAGAATGGAGAGCTTTTGGTTTTGTACGCTGGTCCTTTCAGTTCACTTCAAGAAAGCAAGTTTTTTTTTTTGTCTCTTCTTCTTCCTCTGGACAACACACAGGTCTCTTGCAAGACCTATTAGACAAAAAACTCAAGGCAGAGAGACAGTTGAACAACACATTGCATAGCAGGTTTTTATTCACATAATAAAGTCAACGCAATGTAGCAAGAGAGGAGTTTAAGCAAGCATGGGACTTTTTTCAGTTGGGAAGAAAATGTCTTTTTGCTTGGAGGTTGCAGTACTACACGCAGGAAGTCTGCTCTTTTTACTTTATACACACAAGCAGCAAGTTTTAAGAGTGTTTTCAAATTCGAGAAAATAATAGAGCAGAGTAACGAGAAAGAGCATTAATGACCCCGATTTTGGCTTTAAAACGCGTAGCATGGTTTTAATTTTGAAGGAGGAGAGATGCACATGCAGTAGAGAGGAAGAGGAGTAGCAGCTTGTAGAGCTTTTATGAAGCCCAAATTGCTTCTACTTCAATCTTTACTTGCCTTCTCTACCTTCATTTATTTGGTTTTCTTTAGTCTTATGGTTAGAGTAGGAATAAGATAGTGTAATTTAATTTTTCATTGTCTTATTTTTTTTGTAATTTTTTGAGTGAACTCAATTGGAAAAGAGCATAACAGCAAGGTTGTAGAGCCCTCACACCCAACTACTGCCCGAATTTCCTCTTTCACTTATAGTTTTTATCTAGTGTAATTTAATTGTTTGTTTTGTTTTACTTTTCTGTAATTGATGGAGTGAACTCAAGTGGGGAGATAGAGCATGGTAGCAAGGTTGTAGAGCCATCGTGCCCAATTGTTGTCTGACTTTCCTCATTCACTTGTAATTTCCATCTCCAACTTCTCTTTATTTTATTTCAGTTTGAACTTTATAATGTATATTGTGAACTTTGACATTTTAATTTTCGCTTGTTTAATTTAATGTCATTTACTTTTATTGCTCCTTTAAGCTTTCATTTTAATTATTTACTTGTTTAATTTAATATCATTTACCTTTTTTGCTCCTTTAAATTTCAGTTAATTAAATTCAGCAAATTTAGTTTTCTGTTTTGCATTTCAATCTTTTACTTTTCCTCATTACACTTAACTTTAAAATCATAAATTTGGTCCACGGCGAGTGCTCTATTTTTTATTTTCATTACACTTCTCCATCTATTGCATATATCATTATTTTTATCTTCTTTTTGTAAATATATCCACTTTTTTTCTAAGAAGTTTAATTTTAAAACAACTTTGAGGAGACGATTTAAGAATTTATTCTTAATTATTACGTGACACCCTCCTATACTCGGGATAGCCTTTGTACTGCTTATTTTGAGTAACTCACCTATATCATCTATTACCAGAAATGCTTCTGACCTTCAATGCCAGTGAAGTTACTCCATTGTCCTGTTAGGCATCACAAGACTCATGCTATTTTTTACATGATTTATTGTGACCTTAGGGAGCCATGTTCTGTGCCTGTCTGTGATGGAAATAAGTTTTTCTTAACTATTGTTGATAAATTTTCACAGACAACTTTGGTAAATTTACTTCATGAAAAATCAGAGACTAAAAAATTCCTTCAATCCTTTTATAACATGATTGAAACTCAATTCAACACTAAAATTAAAGTGCTTCGAAGTTTAAAATGGTAGATTTTTTTAACAAAAAAAGCATTATTCACCAAAGATCTTGCGTGGAAACCCCTCAATAAAATTGGGTAGTTGAGAGGAAGTATCAACACATTCTAAATGTTGCTAGAGCCCTGAAATCTCAACCTAGTTTACCCCCTCATTTCTAGAATGATTGTATTCTCACGACTATCTATCTAATCAAAAGAACACCCACACCAATGCTTGAGAATAAATCACCTTATGAAATTTTGTTTTTAATCAAACAAACATTCACTCATCTAAGAGTTTTTGGGTGTCTTTATTTTGTAACAATAATCACCCATGGTCGTAGGAAATTTGATCTGAAAGGTAGGCAATGCATTTTTCTAGATTACCCTTTTGAGGTTAAGGGTTATAAGCTTTTGGACTTTGAGACACATGACACTTTTGACTTCAGGAATGACATTTTTCATGAGCAATCTTGATTATGCGTAAAAAATAATGCGGTAGTCATAGTACTGTAGTTTTGGGGTGTCAATTCCACAGTGAGACATATTAAAATAATAATAGAAATAGAAAATAAATTAAAAAAATATTAAATGATTAATGATAGAATAAAAATTGATTTTAAATGCAAATTAAAATTAAACAAAGTGATTAACAGAAAAAGTAATTAAAGTTGACAAACAGTAGAGTTTTGGAAATTCCTTGCACATATTCGATATTTTAATTATTCTTAATTTATTGATAACTCAATTGAGAATTCAATTTCGTAATTCTCAATCAAAAAATAGATAATTATAAACCAAAAGTAAATCAAATGTAACCCTTTAAAAATCATTCATCACTTTTAAATCACGTAAATTGTTATCCACATTAAGAAAATTCAACAACAACAATATACCCAGAGAATAATATCACAACAGAGAATTAAAAATATAAATAATCAATGGATCCAAACACAATTTACAGATCTAACCATTCAATAGAAAAAGCGTGACTGGATTATAAACGGAGTAAACTCTATGATTATTCAGATAAGAAAAAACTAATAATATTTCGAGAATGATAAAACAAAGAGTTTTAATAATTCAAAATCAAATACATTAATTAAAGATAAATTAAAAATATCATCTAATATACAAGTTTTTTCCTAACTTTACTTGAAAATTTAGTTACCCATAAACTTAATGAATAACAAAAATTCTTTAAGAAAAAATCATATAGCAGTCGGCGGCCATGAAATATATATTTTTTCGTTTCTGAACGTTTGTTTGTCCATTCGGCGCTGTCCATTAACTTATATATATACATCGTGTAGACTGTAACCCCTAGTTCTCATATGAAGTGCCATGTTTAATTGAAGATTTAATGGGCCTATGAGAGTAGGGGTGGGCAGCAGATTCCGCCCTGCCAGGTGACGGTAGGCGCGGTTAACCCCACCCTCATTTTGTGCAAATGCGTGGGTGGGGTGCGATAGAGGTTGGGCTCTGTCCTGCATTATCCCTCCCCCGCATATATATATATATATATATATGTTACCCAGATGACTAACACAAGAGGGGGGTGAATTGGGTTATATTATAAAAATTAACACTTATAAATCAAATATACAATATAAAATATAAACAGAATATAAAACAACAAGAAATGTAAACAGTAGGATAAAAAAAAGCAAACTCAGTATTTTTACGAGGTTCAGCCCCACTGCCTACGTCCTCGCCTCAAGCTATCTCTTAAGAATCCCAAATTTACTAGTCAATCTCTTTAGGTGGAGATAGAAATCTATTACACCTTTGAGCAGCACCGCTCCAAAGAATCCGTGTAGTATACCCTCTACACTTCCAATCACCTCACACTTGGTGATTCAATTATTTCCTGTGTAGAATACCTTCTACACACACAAGGGTTATACGCACCTTCTTACTAATACAAGAGCTGATAGTGGGGTAGACTATCAAAGTACACTCCTGAATGAGTGAGATAGAAACAATACAGCGCAACCTATATCTCTCTCAAAAAGAACAAGAATTAATGCTCAAAATTTTAGAAAAGAGAGAATGAGAGTTTTGAAAGAATGATACAAAACTTAGTAATAGATGTGTAAGCTCTTGTTGTGATTTTTGCAAAACTCAAGTGAGCTATTTATATGCAAATGAGTCTTCAATTTCAAATTTGAAAAGATTCACATGTCAAATAAGAATACTATTCACTTTTCAAAAAATTCAAATAAAAGCATTTCCTTTTTGCATTTGTCAAAGACAACTCCATTCATTTTTCAAAGAAATCAAACCTAATCTTTTGCTTTTCATATATGACAAAATGAGCATGATTTATTTTTCAAACTAAATCATCTTCTTTTTGCATATGTCAAAAAAACACACAACCACCTTTCAAGATTTTCAAACAAATCATCTATCTTTTGCATTTGTAAAAAAAAAACACACAACCACCCTTCAAGATTTTCAAACAACACATACACATGTTAAAGATGACAATCAATCATCTTACAAATTCAAATTTTTATATAAAAAAAATATAATTTTCGAAATTATATTGTTTGATGATGTTATGCACATGTGAAAAACATAATTTTCAAAACTAAGATATTTAAAAATGTCTTGCATATGTGAAAAAAAGTAATTTGATGTTTTATGAGAAAAAAGAGTAATTTGGAGCCTTAATTCAATTTCGAATTTTTTAAGAGATGTACAAAAATAATCTATGAGCTTCATTTGTAGACTTGATCTCTTTCTTGCTCATGCTTGATTTCTTGATGTGTTTAGCTCCCTTCATGCGTAAACAACTTGAGCTTGAGTTTTAAATATTATTTGTTATCATCAAAATTTATACGTAGATACGAGACTTGAAACCTTGGGTTCAACAATATATATATTTAATATAATATATATTATATATTAAAAAAAAATCCAAATAATTCAAAACGGCGTCGTTTTGTCATCTAGATTTTTTTTTTAATTTACTTACATAAAACGACGCCGTTTTATACGGCGTTGTTTTATGTAAATTTAAGTTGAATTAAAACAAACCCCCCCATTTCGAACTCTCCAGACCTCTTGGCACTCTTATCTCTCTCTCGTCTCCCTCTCACTGCTCTCACTCTCTCTAAAATCGCCGAAGTTGAAGGCTGCCCAAAGCCTAGCCCCCAAAATCGCACTTCAAGCCCGTCGTCGCAGCCGCAGGCCACCGTCACTGCCAAGTTCTGAGAATCCCTCTCGGCTCTTCATCGTCTTGTTTGCCTCACCGATTCTCCCTCCCCGATATTTCTCTACGAAGGTAATCACTTAAATCTCTAATTTTTTTCGTTTTGATTCTTGGAAATATATGATTGTGTTGCAAACTTGAATCGTTGATTGCCGTTTGTGGATTGGATTGTCTAATAATATAATTGTATTGAGTTACTGAGTAGTTATAGCCTCTAGGGTTCGGTGATGCCGTGAGTTCGTGACGCCGACGATCCCTAACATTTAAGCATAATTTATTTTTTAATATGTATTTTTTAATAACATTTTTTCAATGATTTATTAAAAAAAAATTAACACTTAACAGGATTATTTAATGCTTCTTTTGTGTCGGTCCCTAACATTTGCTTGCACTGGATGCTATATGTGTTATTAAAAGCCAATAACATCGGCATCCATTGATAATTTGATATATTTGGTTTAGTCAAGTTTGGAGCCACCCTTGATGCAGTGAAGGAATCTGATCAGTTGTCCAATATTACATCTTAATATACAGATATAGCATAAATATGATAGCTTGTTTATTTTCTATTTCTTTTTTCTTAGCCATGCTTTGAACATTATCTATGTATTGTTGCCTAGAGATTTACTAGATCTTGGCCTGAAAATAATAGTTTTTTGGATAAATCCTAAAAAAATTAACACTTAACAGAATCAATTTAATAACATTTTTTAAATGATTTATTAAATGATTTCTCGGCGAGTTTTGTTTAAAGTATTTGCTAATAATCAAGTTGTTGATGAACACTAATCAAACTCAAATGCAATTAACTTTTATTTTTTCATCTCTTAGATTAACATACATGATAATTGGGATTGTTACAACTTACAAATGTACCCACATCCCTAACATTACTATAATCCAAATATCTTATTATTATTATTATTATTATTATTATTATTATTTATCTATATGTTTGTGACATCGAAGCTTTGTCGTGCAGGATTTCATTATTTAGCCATATAAAAAATAAACATCTTTAAATGTTGGATAGATGCTCAATGTTGGCTGGGTTTTAATAGGTAAATGGTCAAGCACAATTTATTTGACTATTTGGCATAATGATTGTGTTTATGTTAGTCAAGCTGTAAAATTAAAATTATCACTTGTATAACATAATTTATGTTTGAAGTTTGCAATGTGATCACATATTTTATTTTGAAATTTGAATTGAGTTGTGAACTTGAGATGAGTTTCACTTTTCTTTTTAATAGAAAAAAGTGAGCCTCATCATCTCATGCTTATCTTAATTTTAAATTTTGTATGACCATTTGTGTTGTATTTTGTCTACAAAGTTAAATTTGTTGTAAATGAAAAGTGCAGAGGATTCTAGTGCGAGCTCCCTAGAGGGGGCCTTGGGTACCTCTAGCCCTAACCCTACCCCGACTACTATCACTACCACTATCCCTACCCTACTCCCACTCCGTTAGAGAACCCTCTGGTTGAGACCCCTACCACTACCACTTGTCCTGGCCCTAAGCAACCTAGCAAGAAAGCTCCATCCATAATTTGAACTCATGTCACCAAGATAGAAGGTGGTGACCCCAATGATCCAAAAGCCAAATGCAACTATTGTGACAAGATTTATGGGTACCACTATAAAAGACACGGCACTTCCCAAATAAAGTTGCACTTGAAGAAACAATGCAAGAAATCCCCAATTTTTAAATCTTTAGTAGAGAAGAGCCAATCTAGACTTGATGTTGGCTTTAAAAAAAATGAGTGAGGCGAGTGGTAGGAAGTTGGCATTAAAGGAGTACACAAAATACGATCCTAATGAGGCTAGGACACACCTAGCTTGCATGATCGTTATAGATGAGATGCCTTTCCAAGTGGTTGATGGGAAAGGGTTCTAAGCCTATTCTAGGTACTTGGAACCAAGATTCAATATTTCTTCTCTCCACACGAGGGCAAGAGATGTTAGAAAACTTTATCGGTCGGAAAAAAAGAAGTTGGGGGGTTTATTAGCAGGGGAGAATGTTTGCCTCACCACTAGTTGTTAGACTTCTTGTAATAATCTTAATTTTATGTGTATGACTGTGCATTGGGTTAATGGGGGTTGGACATTGCATAAGAAGATCCTCAAATTTTGTCAAATCACTGATCATAAACGTGAGACGATAAGGAACACCTTAGAGGCCGCTGTAAAAGAATGGGGGTTGACTCGGGTTTTAACTTGCACGGTTGATAATGCCGGGGCTAACGATGTTGTAATGAGACATCTTAAAACTATCATGAATAATCCGAGTAGAACGATTTTGGATGGGGATTATTTGCATGTGCGATGTGCAGCACATATTCTTAAATTGATTGTGGGTGATGGCTTGGATAAGCTTGGTGACTCGGTTGCTCGGGTCAAAACTACTGTGAGATAGGTCAAATCTTCTCCTGCTAGATTGGCTAGGTTCAAAGTTACTGCAACTACTGTGGGTATAACATGTAAAAAAAAGTCTTTACACTGATTTATACAAGGTGGAACTCAACCTTTTTGATGTTGGAGGTAGCCCATGAGTATAAGTTGGCATTTGATACATTGGGTAATGAAGACTGTTAAGTATTTTGATGAAAAATTGGGCCACCCTCTGTCTAATGATTGAGAGGTTATATCTATTTTTGTAGAGTTTCTGAGGGTTTTTTACAATGTTACTAGGGTTTTATCTGGTTCTCTATATCCCACGGCACATCAATTTTGTCAACAAATAGCTAAGGTGAAAGAAGAATTAGAAGATATTGCAGCGAGTAGTAACACTACATTGCCGGAGATGTCTAGGATCATGATAGAGAAATTTGACAAGTATTGGGAGGAAGAGTTTGATAAAGCCAATATCTTATTATATATTGCATGTATCATTGACTCACGGTTTAAGGTGAAAGGTATGGTATTTGGGTTGATCGATGCAATTGGCAAGGCTTGTGCGTCAACTGTTGCATCTCGGGCTCAGGAAGCACTTGTTAGATTATTTGATGAGTTCACTATCGTGGGAGGTGGTGGTATTACAGCACCTACAGCCACAAGTACCCCCCCCACCAAGTGCAGATGCCAGATATGGAAAAAAACGTAAAATAGACTGGGGTGACAAGATAGAGTCGACCCCCTTGGATTTTATGGGTTCCACCACAGATGCTCAGTCAGAGGTAGACAGATATTTGGTATTAAATTTTCATGCATTTGTATGAGATTTTGATATATTAGCTTGGTGGAAGATAAATGTCCCCAAATATCTCGTACTTTCAGAGGTTGCTCGCAGTATTTTGGCCATCCCGATCAGTATAGTAGCCTCAGAGTCTGTCTTCAGCACTAGAGAGCGCGTATTGGATCCTTTCCGGAGCTCATTAGATCCTATCACTGTTGAGTCCCTGATTTGCACACAAAATTGGATCACGGGTGCTAAAATTCATATTCTGAAGGTTATTGATTATGATCTGGTTGAGGCCGAGGATGAGGCTGCTGATCAATCTGGATCTGGTAAATTGTCACTTGAATAAATATTTATATTATTTTGTATTTATTTAATTAAATTTAATGTTACACAGATTTTACATTTAATTGTTGTAACTTGTAGCGATCGTGATGTCAACACCTAGGACACCGTCAACAACTACATCTACTGCAATATGACCTATGTTACCTACCAGTCCATCACCATAGTTTGCACTTTACACAATTTTTTTTTTCTTAATTTTTGTTTACATTTATAATTTTATAATATTTGTAGTGTTAGTATCTAATTATTTTGTAATTCTTGTTTATGAGTTTTAATATTTTCTATGACAGTATCATCTTATATGTCAATTGTCAAGCTCATCTTCTAAGTTAATAATCCAATTTAATCTTGGTTAGTAACTTAGTATTTTTAATAAATTATTATTTTTTTCATGTTTATAACTTATAACTTTATATTTGTACTCTAATTATTTTTTAACTTATTATTGCATGTTAAACTTAAGGCCCAATAATCCCATGGTCCCTACCCAAGTTTGTATTACAACTCTTTAAAGTAACAAAGTTCAATCACCAGTGTCCAAAGCAATGTTATCATTCTTATTTCTTATGATTTTGTAAATTGTAGAGCAATTTTGTGAGGTTAATAGTTAATAACACAATTTATAATTTGTATTATTGTAAATTGTAATAGTTTAGTAACTAGTCAAGATTTCTAGTAGTCTTTACTTTTAAGTTTTAACTTTTATTGTTTTAGACTTTTAGATTTTTAGTAATGTTTTTTTTAGACTTTTGTAATGATTATGACTTAGTATTTAATAGATTATTGTGAACTTAAATCAAGTTTGATGGTTTTCTGGACCAAAAATTGTCTAGAAATTTGATCTAGGCCGAAAAGGGCTTAGAAGTGTCAACTGGGCCAGGTCCAATAGGGGCAGTCTAGGCGGGCGGATGAACCCTCCCCCCACCCCCCCGTTGCGGGACGGGGTACCCCACCCCCACCTACACGAGGGCGGGGTGCAGTCTAAATAACTGACCCCCCGTCCAGGTGGGGGCGGGGGCAATAATAGGGGGACCCCACCCCCTGTAGGGCGAGAATCACCCCTATATGAGAGTAAAGCTGAATTGATGTTGCCGTGGGCAATTAGAAGCCTTCAACTCAAGTGAAATCAAACTCAATAGTAACGTCCCAATTCCAATTAAAGTCCAAGTGCAACCCTTTTCAAAATCAAATGAACTAATGTCCATGTGGCTTGCATCTTGCTTGATGCGTGTGTCTCCAAATGCTAGCAAGTGGGTCCAATTGAAAACAAAGTGAATTTGTTGCTGAAATAACGCGGCTCATGTGATCTTTCACTCCTTCAAACACCAACAAAGAAATAAAAATAAATAAAAATAATAATAATAATAAAGTTAAAAAAAATAAAAAGAATAAAAGAAGTTAGATAGTATTTAATGTAAATAGAAATTAAATTCAATAAAAGAAATTATATCGTAACACTTTTATTCACTCTAGCATTTTAATTCAATAATAAGGTATTTAGAGTATATTTTCGTGCACTCATCAAATATTTTCCTTTTCTGTCTTTACATCCCACTGATTCTAATAGTAGTCATCCACCAGTTTTCACTACTCTCACACCTGACTTCCTTGATTATCCTCCCACTACACTTATTCCATCTTCACCAAAATTTGACGCCACTAATGACATCTCAACACCTCCTATCACCACTCATGATGAACCTTTTCAAGATGAGGTTTTTGCACCAATTGCACATTCATTTCCACCCATTAAACCCACTTTTCGCAGGTCCATTAGGACTAGAATTGCTCCTCAATACCTTCGAGATTTCTATTATCAAGAGACTGCTTTGACTCCCATTTCCTAGTACAAGGTCTAGGTATTTCTTTCTACTTTACTTGTTCTTTCCCATTGCATGATTACTTATCCTATGATAAATTTTCTCCCTCCTTTCAAGCATTCTTCTATTCTATCTCCACTAATTTTGAACCAACTTGCTATAAGCAAGCAGTGAACTATCCTAACTGGTGTATAGCCATAGATGCTGAATTGCATGCCTTAGAGCAAAACAACACTTAAATTCTCACGAATTTGCCACCAAGAAAGAGCCTATTGATTGTAGGTATATATGCAAAGTGAACACAACTCAAATGATAGTGTGGAAAAGTTAAAGGCTCATTTGGTTGCAAAGGAATGCACTCAACAAGAGAGTATCGATTACATCGAAACCTTCTCACTAGTGACTAAAATGGTGACTTTTCGATGCTTAATGTCAATTGCTGCGGTTCGGGATTAGCATTTGCATCAATTTAATGCCAATAATGCCTTCCTCCATAACGATTTAGAGGAGAAAATCTACATAAATAAACCACCCGTTATTCAAAAAGGGGTCCTAATCAAGTTTGCAAGTTGTTAAAGAGTCTCTATAACTTGTAACAAGCCTCTAGACAATAATATGCTAACTTACCTCATGCTTATTAGACTTTGGTTTTTCTCAATCCAAGTCCGATTATAGTCTCTTTGTCAAAGTTGCTAATGATTCTTTTACAATCCTTTTGATTTATATTGATGATCTTCTCATGTCAAGTGATTACAAGATACTATAATTGTGCTTAAGGACTTCTTAAATGATCGATTTAAGATTAAGGACCATGGTCAACTACTCCACTTTGTTGACATTGAAGTAGCTTAAAGCTCACAAGGGATCCACATTTGTCAACGCAAGTAAGCTATAGGCATACTTGTGGATTCTAGTACACTAGAATCAAAGCCTGTTAAGGTTCCTATGGACCAAAACTTAAATCTGAGTAAAGAAAATAGATATGTTTTAAAGGACCTATCCACCTACCGTAGATTAATTGGAAGATTACTATATCTAAACATTACATGTCTTGACTTGAGCTATGTTGTTAACACATTAAGCTAATTCATGGCTGTTCCCATATCAAAATATCTAGCAGATACCAACAAGGTACTTGCATACATCAAGACAGCTCCAAGCCAAGGAATTTTGTTCTCTACAAGTTCCTCTTTGTAACTACTTCCTTATTGTGACTTGGAGTGGGCCTTTTGCCAAATACTCGCCGATCAGTGACTGGATACTATGTTCTTTTAGGCAATTCTCTCATATCATGGAAATCCAAGAAACGGGGAATTGTTTCACGCTTCTCAGCTGAGTCCGAATATAGAAGCATAGCCGCAGTTTGTTGTGAGCTTACTTGGCTCAGGTTCCTGCTTGCTGATCTTCAAATCCATCACCCTCAAGCTATTCAACTTTTTTGTGACAACCAAGCAGTCCTCCACATCGCTACCAACTTAGTCTTCCTTGAGAGGACCAAACACATCGAGTCAGATTGTCATCTGACTGTATAGCCTTTGGATCAATACAACTGTATAGCCGCTACCTTTATACAATCATTACGTAATTAACTCTAAGCTTAAAGACAAAAGGAAGACAAAGACAATGATTGAACCTCTCCTTGTGGGGTCTTTTACTCTGAAGTCATTTCCCTCTCACTCTTCTTCTTTAAATCAACTTATACAAATGATTATGTTTGAAAGTATGCAATGGTTTTGTAATTTAAAACGGTCGACATATCAATGCCATTACTGATCCAAAGGCTACATAGCGGTTCTTATACATTTGTATTGATCTAGTAGCAAATGTAGCGGTGCTGTTAACGTGTTGGTGACCTTTTTTTCTTATTTCGATAGGGTTACTTCTATTTTATTGGTAGAATATCCCATTTTTATGGATAGCATGCCATATCAGAATATATGATTCGATTTTATATATAATAATAGATTATATAATGAAAAGAATGACCAATAATTAATTTCAATGTGATGATTTGATGTAAATGTAATAAACAAAACCAAATTTATCTCATATTAGCTAAAACTTAAATTTGACTTTGACTAATTCATTTAGAGTACTTTTATAGCTATAATAACTTAGGCCAGGTTTGCTTTAGAAAACAAAATCATAAACCATAAACTCTTTTCAAAGTCATCATTATAATTTTTAAATTCTCATATAAAATATAATAAAAAATTCAACTTTTTTAAATTTTAAAATAAAACTAATATTAAAAAAATAGATTACAACAATATTATATTTTTTTTTTAACTTTTCTCACATCTCATCTCATTTCTGAAAACAAACCAGACCTTAATCACTCAATTATATATAAGTGTGGAGCTATAAAAAAAAAATACATAAATATTTTAAGACTAATAAAGATATAAGAATTATTAATGCTTCATGAATCATAGTTATGATAAGGTTTTATTTAAAATAGCAAATTTATGTACAATTTGACTATTATCACCGATTTATATAGAATCGGATGTTAACAAAGTACGCTTTTAATCTCATGTACCCTGATATTATATATATATATATATGTAGCATCAAAGTCGATGGAGATTATCGATCTCTTAACATCGAGTATAGTAGCCCTTAACTTTGAAGTTAAGGCAGTCCGGAACGTTAGGATCCGGCCATTTAAATCCCAGTACTGTTCCTTCTTTAAGTCCCAAAGCTTGGATTAGGTTTTCTTCCACAACTCCTGTCATCATATTCTTAGCAGGAACAAGAACGAAATCCTTGGAAAAATCTGGATGTGGATGTGTTTTCAGGTTCATTGTGTAGAATTTTGAGAAAGGTCCATTGCTGCCGGTGTTCAACATGTTCAATCTCAGGCCGTGCTGTTTGATCTGCTCATGTTGCTGTTCTGAAAGACGCTTCTTAAAATAAATTTTGAATTCTACATCTGATATGAAAATGAATGAGCCTTTCACTTCTTGCCTCGTTATGATTTTCCAGAACTCCCATATATCGCTATTGTCTCTCGACTGTTCTTGAGGGGCTTTGCCTTTACCTCCTCTAGAGTTAGAGCCACTGGCCATCTATTTTATATATATATATATATATATATATATATCTCAGCTGAGAAAGAATAGGAGATGGGGTTTGAGAATTTGTACGTTAAGATCAGGATGATGAATATATAGCTCAATTTATAGGGAATATGGTTTCATGATTTAATTCCTATTGAATTCAGTGATCGAATTTAATCTAAAAATAGCATGCCCCTTATTAATATTCTTGATCTTGCATGCACAATCGATTAATATCTAAGTGCTAATAATTTATTAAATCCCACGTTCGAAATTAATTAAATTTGTATTTTGCATTCTAGCTGTTGATAAACAGTGTTTGGACAATCATATTTAAGAATAAATAATTTTATATGAATAATTCTATGTAAAAGTTTTCTTAACACCACATATTATTTACGTAGTATAATTTAATTTGTAAAATAAATTTTGAATTTTAAATTTTTTGAATTAAATTATATCATATAAATAATATATAATGTAAAAACTTTTAAATGACATCATAGGAATTATATACTATAGGCTATAGCTATAGGTGGCCCTAAAGGTCAAAGCAAGGTGGCCAGTTAATTGCATGGACTACGTAGATGTCTCTAAGCTCTGTTTGTTTCGTGTGAAGTTGGGCTCAGCCCATTCTCGTCTTAACTTGGTTCATTTTTTGGTTTTATTTATTTATTTAATTTTTTTTTAAGGTTGATTACCAATCTAGTTGTTTTTAGTTGCTTTTGCACATTAAAAAACAAAACAAAACAAAAAGCAAAAGTGGTTTAAATTTTTTGGAAAGCATTTTAAAAGCGCTCTTCCAGCGCGATTCCGCATCGATCCTCAAAGTTTATCCCTAAAAAGAGAGATGATTAAGGGCTGGCCGAATGGAGCTAGGCCTGTTCTTTTAAGCTGGGTTTTTGTCTTATTCGATTTTGAATTTGTTTTTATATTTTAATAATTTTGATATTTTTATTTAAAAGTTTTAAAAATTTTCGGTTTTGAAATCCAAATGAACAGACTTAAATGGAGCAATGTCTTGAATACTGTACCAGTGGACGTACTGGTCAAAACACTATAATTAAATATTTTAATATCAATACCGTTTTGTGTAGCATTTTAGAATAGTTTATATATAAATAAATTATATATATAAATATAGATATAAATTATATTTTAAGATTATAGTCAATAGATGAATAAATTATATATATAAATATATATAATTAATCTAGTCTGAATTAAAGTAAAAAAAAAAAAGTTAAAAGGCCGAAATTTGGTATGGCCAAAACATAGGCTGAAATATCTGCCAATATGATCGAAATATCGGCCGATACGAAATTGCTATTTAAGTATATGAGACAACTGGCCAGTACGATATATTTCAAATTTCAATCATACCAATTAGTACAAGACGAAATTTAAAACTATAGAATAGAGCAATAAGGACTTACATGTTAAATCCGGTTTCTAACATGGCTCTTAACTCTATTTCTTCTTCGTTCTATAAATTTCACTATAAAAAAATCGAGCATTTATGATTAATTATTCGGATGAAAAATTATTTGCGATTCATCTTAGTTGAAAATAGTCATTTCGCTAAAAATAACTAGTCGCAAATAAACAATTTTCTTGTAATGTTTGTTTCTTATTCATGATACTAGTCTCCATTCCAAATCTTTTTCATTCTTATTTTTATTTATATGTAATTTCTTTGTAGTTAGAATATTTTTCTTTTATGAATATTGGTCTTAGTTGCCTTTTTTTTTTTTATATGCCTTTTTTTTTATATGCCTTGTGGTCTTAAATTAGAAATATGTGTATATTGTGTAACGATGAGAGATAAGGAAAAATTACCTTGAATTGTTAGTGGTGGCTCTTTATATAGGCACTGATTATTATCTGACAAGGATAGTTTATTCATAATTTCTTCAAATCTCGACGAGTATCTTGTTTTTTCTTAGGAGGGGATATCTTTGACGGTCAAGGGTTACTACATTGATCCCATTTGGTGATGAAATTTCATGGTGGCATGTGCATGGTGTACCCATAGTCTTTCAACCCATCCGTATGGGCCTTATTCCGTATTGTTGGGCTCATATAGTGAACATAAAAGACCCTCTCCACACCGCTTTTTCAAACTAAAGAACTTGCTCACGACCATCATTTTCTTCAGCTCTATAAAGTAGCGAGGGAGTTAAAAAAGACACACAAGTCTAAAGCATTTCAGAAATGCAGCATTTCAGTAGCTCAGATTCCTTGGATGCTTTGATCTCCATTTGTCTTCCTAAAGGTAAACAAAATTTATGAACAAATATTTGTGATTATATATATATATGTAGACCCAGACATCGCTTTCATTATTTCAGACCCATGACAAGATCATTCTTCCCATGATTGCTTTTGGAGCTTAAAGAACTGACTTATTTTTGGGTTGTTTCAATTTCCAAAGAAATGAAAAACCCAAATTCTGAGTTTTTTTGGGGTCCTTAAGTTTTGCTGGAAGGTACTGCCAATTCTCTGATATTGCAGAGTCTTCCACCATTGTTTTATGCAGAGAAGAAAGACGAGCATGGTTACAGTGAGGAATTCCGGGCAATGCTGGATAGGATAAACGGAGAAGACTTTACCTATGAAACCGGCCAGGTTTTGGAAAAGAGACGGCGACTGAGTTTGTATCAGGTGAAGGAATTGGAGAGAAGCTTTGAGGTTGAAAATAGGCTAGAACCGGAGAGAAAGGTGAAGTTAGCAGAAGAATTAGGGTTGCAGCCACGACAAATCGCTATATGGTACCAAAACCGCAGAACCCGTTTAAAGACTAAGCAACTGCAGAGAGATTTCAGCCTCCTTAAAGATAGTTATGATGCTTTAAAGCTTGACTGCAACAATCTTGAACAACAAAAAGAAGCTCTAACTTCGACGGTACATATATATATATATATATATATATGTATGTATATAAATGAGTTTCCATTATATTTAGCTTGATCTTTAGCTCTTTTTTTGGGTTCTTGGATTGCAGCTGAGAGAGTTGAAAGAGAAGCTCTGCAGACAAAGTGCAGAGAACAATCACTCAGTAGAAGAAGAGTCTCTAATCTCAAAGTTTGACAACAATGTTGCAGATCGAAGGCAAACCGGTGATTTATTCGAAAATGGCGAAAAGGCAGTTAGAGTGTATTCGGATTCCAAAGATGGATCATCGGATTGCGTTTCAAACTCATTGGCAGATCGGGTTCGAATCTCCGAGTCCAGAGTTGTACTTCCCGGTAAAGCATATCAACCTCAGCCTACAAGAATGGAAGAGCAAAGTTCGTTTAGTACAGAAGAGTCTTGTAATTTCTTTTCTGTCGATCAAGCTCCTACTCTCCACTGGTACTTCCCTGAGCAGTGAAGCCTGTTTGAATTTTAATCCTGTTTAGTTGCATATTTACAGGGTGAATGTCATATTTGATCTAATATATTTATATTGTCACCGCAAAAAAATTACTTATTTATAACTAGTTATTGAAATGACTGTTTCTAATTAAAATAAAATTATTTATATAGTAAATAGTCATTTTTATTACAAATAATTAGTCACAAATGTCGATTTTCTTTATAATATATTATACAATACCCTTTCCTTATACGCTACTTAATTTAAGTGCTTGAGCTTATCATGTATAAGAGAAATGTTGTTTTTCATCATAATTTTTTGCAAATAGTATAAATGTAATATCTTATTTGATAAAGATAATAGTAGATGATATATAAGATTCTGCATTATTTAAAAACGAAAATATTCTTACTCTTTATATGGTTTTAATAAAATTTTAATTGTATTATTAAATTATTAATTAATTATTTTGAAATATAGATTATATAGTTTGAACTTACTATTGAAGTGATACAAATAGCTGAGCGTTGCGAGTGGCGTAGCATGAATTTAAGATGAGTCTAGGAATCTCTTTTGGAAATTCAAAAAGCAACAGCTGATAGTTGGAATTAGCCAGGAAAAGTATATGATGGCCGTTTTAGAGCCAAATTCCTGCATGTATGTATGGGTTCTGTTTGGACGTATGAATGGCAAAGTTTTCATCTCTTTCTGACTTTCTAGGCTTTGATTGAGTTATGATGGGCACCCATCATCACCGCAACGCATGTGGTTGGTGAAAAGTAGATGTCGATGAACAGCTAACATGCAAAATGTTGAGTGTTGAGTGTGCCAAGGGATGGGATCGGGGCTCTTAGCCATACCTCAAAACTGTTAATCTGAGTCCATTTTAGCAGTCCTTTTAGAATTTGACTAATTGGGTATTGTTTTGGGACGACCAAAGTCTCGTGTATTCAACTCATCTTTCTTTGCTTAACAAATTGCAAATAAATGTTTGGTTAAAGTGATGCCATTTTCGGTATTGAGTACTGTTATATTTACAAATAAATTATATAAAAATAATTTTACAAATTGACTTAATTTTTACAACAATAAAATTAGGTATATGTGGCTAACTATTTTCTGTTAACATGATTATTTGCTGCGAAAATTAACAAAAAATAATTATTTTGACAGAAAATAATTAGTCATAAATATCCAATTTTCTTGTAGTGTTTATCTGATTTATTTTATAATAAAAATAACTTTAAAATTTAAAAAACCACGTCAAATTATATTAATTGAAAATAATTTAGTTTTATGTTTTCTATTTATTAATCTGAGACTTCCCAATGGGGATTGCAATTATAATGAACGTAGACCTGTGGTACTTTACCATCTTTGGAAGGAGCATAGAGAGTAGATCTAGAGCTAACGAAGGTGGAGAGTACAGAGTCCCTTTCCATATACACACAAACGACTTTACGTGAGAAAAAGACGGATCAAAAAGCCGCTGCGAACAACTTGCTCCATGTCTGGTTGTTGTCATCAGATGTGGAACCCACGTGTCAGCCATGTTGACTCTTAATGTTAATGCACCCCCCATATGCGGAGAGGATCTGGCTAGTATCCATGACCACAGCAGTCAGCATGCATGCATGGACGGTAATCCACGCAGTGAGAGCCTCCAATTCCTTATACTATTATTCTATCAGCTTACACATTATAAAAATGTGACATAATTTAATTTTTAAAATTTAAAATTTCTCTTTTAAATTAAATTATAGCACATAAATGATATATGACATAAAGACTTTAGAATAGAATTATTTTTCCCTATAATTTGCTGACCATTTATATATGTTAAGTCGAGAGGGTAGGGCAGCATAATTTGCTTCTAGTACATTTGCTTAATTTAGCCAAGTTCTTTCAAAGAATCATCGACTTTTTTCTCCATCAACTAGAAAGAGGTCTCACATCTTACTATCTTACTAAGATTGTAGATCAAAATTTCAGGAGATATCCATCTTCTCTTCTTTCTTTCTTTCTTTTTTTTTTTTTCATTTTTCTTTTCCATTTTTCTTCTTCATTTTTCATTTTTCATTTTTCATTTTTCATTTTTCTTAGGATCAGTAGAAGAGATAATATTATCATAACTTTATTTCACCCAAGTGGCAAATAGAAGGAGAGAAGTGAGCTGCTGAGGGATGTGACATGAGAAGGAAAGGAATCAATAAGAATGGATCATGAAAAAAAGGTGAATATGTGGGGGAGGTTGATGATGACAAAGCAGTGTACGTTCCTGTCAAAGTCACATTGATTTCAG
Source organism: Platycarya longipes (assembly GCA_036559045.1). NCBI lineage: Eukaryota > Viridiplantae > Streptophyta > Magnoliopsida > Fagales > Juglandaceae > Platycarya > Platycarya longipes. The sequence continues at coordinate 38,205,790 of CM071802.1, forward strand.
TTGTTGGCCACTACTCCACTCCCTCATAAGTTGAAAGCTATATGCCAATGACATAGGAATTCTTTGGATATAGATTACGAGTAATGCCAATATTATAAATTTAAACAGATAAGTTCTATACAATTTTTTTTATTATTATTTATGAAAAATGAGTTTTACTAATAAAAATTAGTTTTTACATTTTTTATTTATTTATGTGAAATTTGAAATGAACGAACGAAATTTATCAGCCGCCCCTGTCCCACCACTAAATTATGTGAATGACTCCACCACTATTATTTTAAATTCTGCATAGTGACTTGCATAGTGACTTGCATAGTAACTTGCATAGTAATTTCAAAGCCTATAAATAGGGGTTTCAGTTGTAATGAAATTCATAAGAAAATATAGAGAGAGAAAGAAAGTTTCAGTTATTAAGAGTTTCAGAGAGAATTTCTTATTTCTCTTTTGCAATAGTAGTTCCTTTCTTTAAATTTCATAACACGTTATCAGCACGACGGTTCTACCAATTCTGAAGCTAGTGGCCTTATTCCTCTGTAAGTTTTTCAATATATTATTTGAAATCTTTGATATATTTTATTGATGATTATCTGTGTGAATTTATAAATATATTTTCTGAGATACACATATTTATTATTTATATGTGTAGAAAATGGCAAATCTTACAAAATTGGAATTTGTTGCTCTTGATATATCTGGGAAAAATTATTTATCCTGGATACTTGATGCTGAAATACATCTTGATGCAATGAACCTGGGAGAAACTATTAAAGAAGGAAATCAAGCATCCCTGCAGGAACGTGCTAAAGCAATGATTTTCCTTCGCCACCATCTTCATGAAGAATTGAAAACTGAATATCTCACAGTAAAAGATCCCTATATTTTGTGGAACAATTTAAGGGAGAGGTATGAACACCAGAAGACTGTCATCCTCCCAAGAGCTCGTTCTCAATGGATGCACCTGAGGTTGCAAGATTTTAAAAGTGTTAGTGAGTATAATTCCGCACTTTTTAAAATAAGCTCAGTATTAAAATTATGCGGTGAGAAAATCACCGATGAAGATATGCTAGAGAAGACTTTTACTACATTTCATGCCTCGAATGTGCTCCTGCAGCAGCAGTATCGAGAGAGAAAGTTCAAGAAATATTCTGAACTTATATCATGTCTTCTAGTAGCTGAGCAGAATAATGAGCTCTTATTAGAAATCCACCAGTCACGCCCTACTGGCTCAATATCATTCCCTGAAATGAATGGTAATAGGTTTGCATCATTCCCAGAAGTGAATGGTGCATCCTTTAGAAGAAATCGGAGGCGTGGACGTGGTAGGAGAAATTATAGAAATGTTGGTCCCAGGAGTGACAACATTAAAAGGGATTATAATATACCATATCACCAGAAGTGGTACAATTCAGAAAGGGGTAAAAATCCTCAGAATAATTCTTCAAAGAAAAGTGAAGAGGTGTGCCATAGATGTGGAATGACTGGACATTGGTCACGTACCTGTCGTACGGCCAGGCACTTAGCTGATTTATATCAAGCTTCTATTAAAGGAAAGAATAAAGTGCATGAAACAAATTTAGTAGAACCATCAGATGATTTATTAGATTCAGTAGATATAGACGTTACTCATCTTGATGTATCTGATTTCTTTAATCATCCTGATGGTAGTATTGAACACTTAATTGGAGATGGAAGTGTTCCACTTAATTAATGTATTTTCTTTCTATCAGTAATAAAAGTTTTGTATATTTTGTAGAATCATGGATCACATTGATGAGCTTTTTATCTCTGAGTTGAATGATAAAGATATATGTCTGGCTGACAGTGCTACAACTCACACAATTCTCAAAGAAAAGAAATATTTTCAAAATCTAACACTAAGTAAAGCCTATGTCCATACCATATCAGGTTCATCGGATTTAATTGAGGGCTCCGGAAGAGCTTATATTGTGTTGCCTAATGGCACCAAGTTTTGTATTGATGATGCTCTATTCTCTTCACAATCCAGAAGAAATTTATTGAATTTCAAAGATATACGTCGTAATGATTACCATATTGAAACGACCAATGAAGGCAGTAAAGAGCATCTTCTTATTACTAAAACAGTATCGGGCCAGAAGCTCGTATTAGAAAAACTGTCTGCTCTATGTTCTGGATTGTATTATACAAAAATGAGAACAATTGAATCATATATGGTAATGCACCAGAAGTGCATTGACCCTAAAGTATTTATGACTTGGCATGATCGCCTTGGACATCCGGGTTCTATAATGATGAGACGAATTATTGAAAATTCGCATGGGCATCCCTTAAAGAATCAAAAGATATTTCTACCCAATGAATCTCCGTGCTCTGCATGTTCTCAAGGTAAGTTAATCATTAAACCATCTCCCTCAAAAGTCATTGTTGAATCTCCATCCTTTTTACAAAGGATTCACGGAGATATATGTGGGCCTATTCATCCATCAAGTGGACCATTTAGATATTTTATGGTTCTAATTGATGCATCTAGTCGATGGTCACATGTTTGTCTTCTTTCCACTAGAAATGTTGCATTTGCTAGACTTCTTGCTCAGATAATTAAACTACGAGCACAATTTCCTGAGTATCCAATTAAGACCATTCGATTGGATAATGCAGGTGAATTTTCATCTCAAGTTTTTGATGATTATTGCATGTCAATAGGAATAGATGTTGAACATCCTGTTGCCCATACACACACACAAAACGGTTTAGCTGAGTCTTTGATCAAAAGGCTTCAACTAATCGCTAGACCTTTACTTATGAAATCAAGACTACCTATTTCTGTTTGGGGACATGCTATACTTCATGCAGCATCTCTAATTCGCATTAGACCATCTGCATATCATAAATATTCTCCATTACAGCTTGCATTTGGTCAACAACCAAATATTTCTCATCTTCGTACTTTTGGATGTGCTGTATATGTTCCAATTGCACCTCCACAACGTACAAAAATGGGCCCTCAACGTAAACTTGGGATATATGTTGGTTTTGATTCTCCATCCATTATTAGATACCTTGAACCCCTTACAGGGGATATGTTTAAAGCACGTTTTGAGGATTGTCATTTTGACGAATCAAATTTTCCGTTAATGGGTAAAGAAAAGTCGGTGCCTGAAGCACGACAAGATATTACTTGGGATAATAAGACCCTGTCTCATTTTGATCCTCCTACAAATGAATGTAAACGGGAAGTTCAAAGGATTATTCATTTGCAAAATGTTGCAAATCAATTACCGGATGTATTTACTGACACTAAAGGTGTAGTAAAATCTTATATTCCTGCTGTTAATACTCCAGCAAGGATTGAAGTCCCTGAAGGACAAATTGTCAAAGCAGCAATAGGTGAATCTAAAATACGCCTGAAGCGTGGAAGACCTATTGGTGCAAAAGATAAAATTCCCAGAAGGAAAAGAATACAAAATGAATTTGGTGTTCCTGAAGAACACGTACCCACAATACAGGCCACAAATATAATTGGTGCTCCTAAAGAGCTTAAATCTTCTATTCCAGAACCTCCTGAAGAGGAAACTCTTGAAAAGTATAAATCTCCTAAAAAGGGACCTCCTGAAGAGGTGTGTCATGAAATGTTTTCCCCTGAAAAGGAACAGGTACCTGAAAATAATGAGATCTCAATACATTTCATGAAAACTGGAGAAATTCTGGATAGAAATAAAACTGTTGTCGACAACATATTTTCATATAAAATGGCCATTGACATTACCAGAAGTAATGAAGAAAGTGAGCCAAAAAGCGTCGAAGAATGTCGACGTAGAAATGATTGGCCAAAATGGAAAACAGCTATTGAAGCTGAATTAAATTCGCTAGCAAAACGAGAAGTATTTGGACCTGTTGTCCAAACACCAAAGGGTGTAATGCCTGTTGGATATAAGTGGGTATTTGTACGAAAACGTAATGAGAAAAATGAAATTGTGCGATACAAAGCACGGCTTGTCGCACAAGGTTTCCTGCAGAAACCCGGGATTGATTATGAAGAAACATACTCTCCCGTTATGGATGCAATCACATTTAGATTTTTGATTAGTCTGGTTGTTACAAAAGGATTAGAAATGCGGTTGATGGATGTGGTCACTGCATATTTATATGGATCCTTAGACCATGACATATATATGAAAATCCCTGAAGGATATAAGATGCCTGAAGCATCTACAAGTACATCTAGAAATATGTACTCAATCAGACTACAAAGATCTTTATATGGGTTGAAGCAATCCGGACGCATGTGGTATAATCGCTTAAGCGAATATCTATTGAAAGAAGGATTTGAGAATAATCCTATATGCCCATGTGTTTTTATTAAGAAATCAGAATCCGGATTTGTCATTATTGCGGTTTATGTTGATGATTTAAATATTGTGGGAACTCCTGAAGAGATATCAAAAACCGCTATATATTTAAAGAATGAATTTGAAATGAAAGATCTTGGCAAAACAAAACTTTGTCTCGGCCTGCAGCTTGAGCACTTGCCAAATGGAATTTTTATTCATCAGTCCATGTATACTGAGAAAGTCCTAAAGCATTTTTATATGGACAAATCTCATCCTCTGAGTACTCCAATGATTGTTCGAACACTTGATGTGAAGAAAGATCCATTCCGTCCTTGTGATGACAATGAAGAAATTCTTGGTCCTGAAGTACCATATCTCAGTGCAATTGGAGCTTTGATGTATCTTGCAAATTGCACTCGACCAGATATTACATTCTCAGTTAATCTGCTTGCAAGATATAGTTCTGCACCAACTCGAAGGCATTGGAATGGCATTAAACATGTCCTTCGTTACCTTCATGGTACGGTTGATATGGGATTATTTTATCAACATGGTTCAAGTCCAGAATTGATTGGGTATGCAGATGCAGGTTATCTTTCAGACCCACACAGAGGTAGATCTCAAACTGGATATTTATTTACTTATGGAGATACTGCCATATCATGGAGATCTGTTAAGCAGACACTATCTGCTACTTCTTCAAATCACTCAGAGATCATTGCTATTCATGAAGCAAGTCGAGAGTGTATTTGGTTGAGATCAGTTATTCAACATATCCAGGAAAAGTGTGGACTTCCCATGATCAATAATAGCCCAACAATCTTATATGAAGATAATACTGCTTGTATCACTCAAATCAGAGGAGGATATATCAAAGGTGACAGAACCAAACATATTTCACCGAAATTCTTTTATACTCATGAACTTCAAGAAAAAGGTGAAATTGATGTCAAGCAGATACGATCTAGTGATAATCTGGCAGATTTATTCACAAAGGCGTTACCAACTTCCACATTCAAGAAGATTGTGCATAACATTGGAATGCGAAGACTCAAAGATCTTTTGTCATGCACTTTTCAGGGGGAGTAAATGTGCTGATTGTACTCTTTTTCCTTCGCTGAGGTTTTGTCCCACTGGGTTTTCCTCTGCAAGGTTTTAATGAGGCAATCTTAAAGCACTTGTGGATACATAAGAAGACTGTACTCTTTTTCCTTCGCCATTGGTTTTTCTTCCCACTGGGTTTTTACTTGGCAAGGTTTTAACGAGGCAGATTCCTTATTGGCGGTCATTCAAGGGGGAGTGAAATGAACGAACGAAATTTATCAGCCGCCCCTGTCCCACCACTAAATTATGTGAATGACCCCACCACTATTATTTTAAATTCTGCATAGTGACTTGCATAGTGACTTGCATAGTAACTTGCATAGTAATTTCAAAGCCTATAAATAGGGGCTTCAGTTGTAATGAAATTCATAAGAAAATATAGAGAGAGAAAGAAAGTTTCAGTTCTTAAGAGTTTCAGAGAGAATTTCTTATTTCTCTTTTGCAATAGTAGTTCCTTTCTTTAAATTTCATAACAAAATTCACTTTTTTAGAAAGAGTTCTTCTAATCATAGAAGAACATCTACAATTTAGTAAAAGACCAATTATTTTTTGAACGAAAATAACATTACCCCTTTCGTTCTATTTCTTAGAGAAGGAACACACACAAGAAAGCATGTGGTTGTAGAGAGAGAGAAGAGAGTGTGCGCACAGTAGAATTGTAAAAGATTTCTGTCTTCTTCCATTAGTACGGCTTTTTTTCTAAAAAATGTTGAGAAAAAAAGGTCGTTCTTCGAGCCTACACCCAAATACCAAAAGGGCTGTCTAGTAGCTAGCGAGAGAGTTCAAAGAATATGACAAGCATACATTCTTTGTTATTTTGGGTGAAGACTCGAGAGCCCAAGCCCCAAGCCCCAAGCCCCAAGCCCGGCCCCTCAGCCATTTATAAATCCGCGACTATTTTGAGATGAGAAAAACTATAGCAATGCATTCATTGCAGACAGTATGAACGTGCCTGCTCTATAATTTTTCTCTTTTTTTTTTTTGTGATACACAGTGATAGTAATCATAGTTGGTTTTCCTTTTGCTTTTGTTTTTCTTTTCCCTTCCATTTTCAGCTTTGTTCTAGCCCTTGTTGTATGAAGCCTGTGGCCGCACGGTGAATCCGATGGATGGTGTTGTGGGACTTTTATCGCGTGGCAAGTGGCACTTATGCCATTTGGCGGTGGAGACAGCCCTTGCCGGCAGCAATCTCACACCTATAGCGGGTATCACAACCGCCAAAATTTTGGTTGAAACTCTTTATAGTCTGTCAACACCGTCCAAGAAAGAAAAGCAACCATGTGATCCTCTTACTCTCACTGGCACCTAAGCTCTCCAACGATATGAGTGCCGCTCTCAAAAGTTGATGAAAATTAAATTTTGAAATTTGTTTTATAAAGTAGACTATATAGAGAAATAGTATTCCCACCTCCCAATTTAGTTTTTTGTAGTTTTGCCTCCCAAATCAGATGTTTTGGTTCCTCCTCTAGTGCAAGCGCTCTATGGGTTTAACAACGTCGTTCGAGTCCAAGGATTCCAAGATGACGAGCCTTGGAAGCCTTGGCAAGGATGGAAAGCTTCTAAATTTATTTGTTTGAAATTAGATGGAAAGAAAGAGTTTATTTTCGATGAAGTCTTGCGGTGCGGTGTAGAATCAGTGAGTAATGAGAGAGAGAGAACAAATAAAAACATTTTAAACAAGGTATAGTGAATAAGGTTTCCGGCCAAGTTTTACGTCATGAATAATATTAAGAAAAGTTATAGAGCAGCCACGTAACGTGTGCAATGAGTGCACTACTACAATGGCTGCTCTATAGCTTTCCTCGTGAGATTTCTCTTGAATTCTTGTTAAGAAAATAATAATAAACTCTTTTGTTTATAACTTTATTTTAAATGAATACTAGCTATGGAAAAACTATTTTCTTTTAATGAAGTTGCTTAATTACATTGATTGATTATAAAATGAATTGTATAATTATTATAAAAATTGTTGATATATTATTAATCTTCTTGCTGAACCTAAGGCAACTCACAAATGGCATTTAGAAGAGATCTAACCGAAAACTTTGTTTGCATCTTTGTGCGGAGCCTAATTATGTTTGTGTACAGGCTAGTTTATAACCTAACCTAACAAGGAATCGTATTTTTTTTTTTTAATTTAATTCTCAATGAGGCTTAGGTCAGAGTGAACATGAACAAGCACTACAACAAATAAGATTTTTTGCAGAGAAAAAAAATCACCGTAAAAAGTGAATATTTCACTGCAATAAGTGCTTTCCAGCGATTCTTTGCACGCCGCATGTTCGACGCTATACAAAAGCTGCTTAAACTTTTTTACAACGAAAAACAATAGTCACTGCAAATGAACTAGTATTTGCAGTAAACTTTTTCACCGCGAAAAGAATGATATGCACTACAAATAAAAAGACAATGTTGCTGGGTTAACCTATTTGTAGCACATAAGTATCGCTGCTAAAACATTTTAATCGCCGCAATAAACAGCGATTTTGTTTTCTCTGCAGTAACCATTTTACATGTTCTCTTTCTTCCAACAAAATGATAATCGCTGCAATAATCGATTCTGTTCTTTCTTTACGCTGGGTGGGTAAAAATAACTAGAATCTAATAAATTGATAATTTTTTTTACAGGTTTTTAAATCCGATAATTATATAAATCCAATCCACTAGCCCATAAATTCAAATACTCTAAAATATCAAACACTTTATGAGTAAAACTTTAATTTCACCAAAATGAGCCATCCATTACTATAAGTGTACATCACATAATCTATGAAGTGAGAAAGATTCAAATTAACAATAATACCCATTGAAGGAAAGTACGTAATCTAGTTACACAACTTCTAGTTTACACTAAGGGAAGAAAAAAAGGCCCATTTGAGGAAATTTCTGATCATCTAAAATTAGTGGCTTTCATCACCAAAAGCCTCCTCCTTCTACTCCATCCATGCATCAACTATTCATCTGTAGATGTCACATTGGAAAATACTCCTGCAATACAGTATTGCAAACCTAAAGTTGGTCAACAATCCAAACAATATTTTCTTCGGTGCATTTACATTGCACACGTACAAGTCCTAGAGACAGCTAAACATATTTGTAGAATTGCCAACATATATATAAGATATACAGACCGGAACGAACTCATGAAAAGATAAGCCTAGCAAACAGATAATAATCATGCCTGAATTTTAGGCCTGTAGTACTTTGGATGATCATATACGAAAATCAGACTCAATATATAACGTGTAAGCATTGAAGATATTAATGTTATGCAAACAACTTCTTAAACAAAATACATATATTATATAATATTCAGTTTGGATTGCTAGATGGGTGCCCACTGCCCAACTATCAACAAGTTAAGGTAGACAACAGTTATTTTGGTTGTGATATATGCAGGGCTTGATCTCACGGGTCATTGTAGGGAGAAGCAAAAAAATGAAAAAAGACCTACATACTGAAAAACAAATAAAAATAGCCAAATTCAACTTAAGCAACGTGTTACTACCCAAAACTCCTTTAAAAAAACCTTTCGAAATATCAGAAAAACCAGCTCACTAAGCCTCCTGACGAGACTCAGGGATGGGCGGTTGAGCGACTAGTAACTCGTGATAGAAAGGCTAAGTTACAAGCATGCAGAGCACAAGCATGCGGAGCGCAAGCACGAAACCATGAAAATTCGTGATAGGAAGACTAAGTTACAGTTGTGTAGAAGAAAATGTCTAGAAAGTTGAGAAAGTTGTAGGGAACTTGTTGTGATAATGAAATTCTAATGTTCTGCAGCAGTGCATTGCAACTTTAGGCACTGCATTGCAACACATTAAATGATTCTAGAGGGAATTATAGTAAGATCTTGGTGTCTTTTACTTACATAGCTAAAAAGGCTATGCCCCAAAATAGAATGCCTTAGAAAAACAACTCTGCATTTCTTCTACTTTATTAACTTTTTCTTAATTTTTTACTATTGTGGAAAACTCATGGATTGAGAAGTTTTTTTTTTAGGTGAATATTATGCTAATTAGCTCAGAAGTTTCAGTGTTCTCCATGGTAAGTTTCTCTGTCTTGTTCTCTATCTTGCATGTCAGGACAACCTATGAGGTTATGCCTATATTTCTAGGACGGATTAGTTGATATAAAACATTTTCTGGGATTTCTCTAGTTCTATTTCACAAGAAGCTGAATAAGATGACAAACAATTCTTATCATACAATCTAAGAAATTAAAAAGGGATGATGGAGGTATTTTTAAGGGATGTATTTATACATCACACATCTGATCTAAATTCCAGTCCAAATTCATTCATGCCAAATTAAATGAGAATATATAGAAAACCCCACACTTTTAGCAAAGATTTTAGGAAAAAATTCCTTCATGCTAGATCTTCCACCTACTTTTAGCAAATGCAAAAACCCATACCTATTTTAAAAGGCAGAAAAAAATTAAACAGAGAAATTCAAGTCCTGATCATGGACCAGTACTAGAGCTTTGGACCCAAACCAATGTAAAAAATGGATCAAATTATCTTACAAGAATAAGAATAAAACCAAAAGATTCAATCATGAGTTGCTCATTAAAATTCAGATTACTCATCTACCCAAAAATCAAAGGATTTATATGAACAGCTGCTTACTAAGTTGAATTGAAAGGTGAATTCAAAAGTAGAACCAAGTGATTTAATGAAATCTTTAAATTCTCCAATCATCCCCCCTATTACTCCTTTTTCTCCCTAGACTAAATTACAACGCTACTCAAATACCAAACAACACAGCAATAGCTTTCTTTTTTAAGCAATATAGTAATCACTTTCTCAACAAAGCTCATCGAATGAACTTCATAGTCCTGTCCTATCTTAATATCAAGAAACCATGTCCCACAAAACCACTCAAAGAAATAAAATAAAAATCACTCACCTATATATTCATCAAAACAAAAATCCAACAGGCAACTGTGCAACATGATAGCAACTCAAGGATCATTCAAAGGTTTCTTTCAATCATTTACAAGTAATGGCTGCTTCTATAGATTTCAAATTTCCTTTGAGAAAAAAAAAATCTAAACAGACTGTACTATATATATGGAAACAGAACCATTATAAATGTATAACCTCGAGCACTCAATAACCAAGCATACTAAGCATGGCAATAATAAGAGGCAAGGGCACAATACCTCTCAAGCAGCCTTGGGCGATCTGATATTTCTTCGTCAACAAAGGGCATTTTCACATTTGCTTTAGGAACATGCTATGTTTTTTCAAATCGTAATGTTTTTTCAGCTAGGTTCATATCCCTACCAATTGAAGGAGGCTAGGGTTTCTCAAATGAACAAGTTAAACCCTACTTAAATCAAAAGATCTAAGTTATAAGACCAAGTTCATAGCTAAAACATAACTCTTACCCTGTATTAATCGGCAAGAACACAATGGGTTTGAGGTGATGGAGGAGGCGATTTTATAAAACTACTACATGCCAACAAATATCGTCTTGAGTCTGCAGCAAAATAGAGGATTAGGAACGAGAAAATGTGGAGATTTGCAAAATTTTAACAAATCGTCCTCAAATTAACGAAACGGAATACATCAATACCTTTTGGGGAATTCGAGAAATGTAGCAACTCACAAGTGCGGGAAGCACACGAGTTGCAGCGGCTACCGCTCGTGGCAGTTCTCGGCGGAGGGACTACTAGTTGCGTGGGTTTACTGCGATTTCGCGAGGGACGATGGTTTTTCACCTGTTTGGTTCTCGGGGGTTTTTTGCTGATAACTGGGGGGGAAACTCGAAGAGAGATCGAAAGGGTGGGGAAGGAAATATTAATTCACGCGTTCATTAAAATGATATTTGCGACAATTAAATTTCGCCGTAACAAGTTGATAATACATTGCAGCGATGTAAATCGCTGCTATAAGTCATCAATTCGCTCCAACAAGTGCAATGGACCAATTTAATTGAAAAATCTGCGGCGAAATTTGAATTGCTGTGAATAATTGGGATTGGCAGCAATTTTTTTTACAGTGAAGTTTAAATCGCCGAAAATTGAGTTTTTTGTTGTAGTGAATTAAGCCTCATCCAGGTCCAACCCAACCTGCTGACTAGGATTTACTACTTTGAGGCATCTTGCTAGTTAGAATTTATTATATGAAAATTTGAAAGTATCCTTGTATTTTAAAATAAAGATCTACCAATTCACTCAACAAATTGGTTAGTCATTCGTTATATAATAATTTGATAAATAATCAAATTCATAAAATAATATAAGTGTGTAATACCAATATTGGTTATAAAAGGAAACTCAATAAAGAACTCTTCAATGATAAAATTCTATGGGACAACCAAATCTAAAAAATGCAATTTTATTAGATTGAGATTATTATAAGTAAAGTTTTCAGATTATAAAATCTTTATAACTAGACACTTTTACTTAACAAGACAAACGACTCACTTGCCTTTTACCGCAGTAGTTATCAGAATCTCTGACGATTTCCAATCAATTTACTTTCCTTCTGTAACTTATAGTGGCTGAACACGAATATTTCAACTCCCCTTTGGAGTATGCACACACTCAAGCCAATAGGATGAGCAAGTAGAAAGTCCTATTTTCTCACATACAAAGACTTCAAGTTCTCTCAAATCTTTTTGCTCCCAATAAACTAATTCAAGTGCTGATTTGAACCTTAGGCGAATCCCTTTTTAAATATGCAATGCAGTGATTTAGTTATATCAGGACTCTACGAACGATTTTATTCAGTTATTCAGTCTATTACATTGTTAACAATCTCCAAACATTTCAGATTAAAACACTAACTAAATGTCTTTGAATTTAAATCTGCTTCAATATCTTCAGTTAGGTCTTCTAATCTGGTCACTTGATGTCTCCAGCTTTCGAATAAGCTATCCAGATTACATATATGATTTTGACTCACAATAAAATTCTGCTGGATCAGATCTGAAAGAAGGTTGGGTCACAGTAGAGCTCTGCTAACGAATAAGATCTGATAGAATCTTGAGTCACACTAAAACTTTGATGACGAATTTTATTGACAGATTCTATTTCATCTGATACTTATCTTTTCAGTAATAGTAATTTCAAATTCAAACTCTTCTTTAGATAAGATTTATCTCTTAGAACTTAATTTCTACACTTTTAATTTATCTAAAACACTTCTTTAACAACTTTTAGATAAAATCAAATAGCTATAGATAATATTAAAGTATATTATATTCATCTAAATTACAAATCTAAAAATAAGATGAATTCTTATCAATTTGATCACATTATCCTAGCCAAACTTTTACATCCACATTATATATTACATTAAATCTTTGTACGGCTTGCACTGCATCTTTTATTTTCATCTAAATAAAGTCCTCAGCAGCAGACGTTGCTAAACCATGTAAAACTTGTGTCATGTCGTGTGTGTGATTGATTCTATTTTTTACTTCGTATTTTCTCTCATCGTTCCTAAAAACGAAGTTCCTATAGTTTTTAACAGTAAAATACTATATGAAAAATGAATTTTTGTGATTTTTTAATTACAACTAAATGATTATTTATAGTCATTTAGCTAAAATTAATTAACTATAAATAAATAATTTTTTTTATAATAAAAGGAATCTATAAAAAATATCACATTAACATATATTAATAGATAAATTGAAGGCCAAAAATACCGTTGGATCTGTTTAATATTTATGTCAAAATGGCAGAACACAGAACCTGCCCCGCCTTTAGTGGAATAGATATAAAATGTAGTAATTAGGGCATGGGGGATACCCAATATGAATACCGAAGAAAGTCCTTGAGGAGGGTAGAGGGTGTAGGATGAGACATGAGGACATGGGGCTTTGCTGGCAATAAGGAATCCAGGCCAGTTCACTCTTTGGTGTTCTAACCTGGTTTTCCACGTTCCTATATTAAACTCATTTCCCAATATTTTTGTACACCTAAAACCGATTTTTTAATTCCACCTACCTTTGGGTTCTGTCCTTTTGACGTGTTGCACTTCCATAGCTACTTCTCGTGCAAGTTTTCATTTTTTTTATTATAAAAAATCATATTTATAGTCATAAATTATATAAATATTATATATTTATTTTGAAAAAAGAAAATAAATATATGACTTATATAAAAAAAAAATTTTAAAAAAAAACTAAATTTTTAATAATTGATTTTATTCTTTTTTAAAAGAAATATAAAATACTTGCATAACTCATGATTACTGATTTTGGCATTAATCATCTTATAAAATAGTTTATAACATAATTTGGTTCGATTATTATATATACTTTATAATAAATGTATACCATATCAAATTATATTAATTAATAATTTTATTTTTATAAGAGCTCTATATTGAATAAATATTTAAGTTTAGTCATAAAATATTAGTTTGGGAAATATGGGAAGGCATTATTTAAATATTAGTAGCCGTACACTGCATACAATAGTTATTATTCTTATATTTTATATTACGAACATAAAACTACGTCGTGGCTACATATTATTGGCTTCACCGACAGAAATCATTTCTTTCTTTTATTCTTTTGATTTCGTGCCTGTTAGTCTTTCTTCCCTTAAAAACCTCTATTTGTTTATTAAGAGCAAGAATTAATTAATTAATTAATTATATATATATATTGAAAATAATAAAAGTCGTTATTTCGATTGTATAGCGTTTAATATCTTTTTTATTAGAATTATTCTTTACATTATGTCCAAAAAAATGGGGATTTGATTACTTTCTTATCAATTCAAGTACATTATTTCGATTGTAAATTCAAGTTATTGATATAATGATAAACTTATTTCTTAAAAAAAAATACATTATTTTGATGAATTGATCCTTTTTATTTCAATTCAAGTACAACCAGAAAGAAATTTATAAAAATAAACTCACGTAATTATAACATAACTTCATGTTATATATTATATCTATTTTAGAATTAAAATAATTTTATAATTTAAAATATCAAATCAATTACGTTAATTTATATATTTATTTTTCTAAAATTCTTTTGTGACCAAAGTATTTATCTTAACTCATATTAATTTTTAAGTTTCAATTTTGTAAAATCACTCCGTGGATGAAGTACTTTTCCTTCAACATTTTTCTCACGAAATGGCCGTGCATTTCCAAAGGTATTTATATTCTGAAAGCGGTATGTAGGACATGACAATCATCTACCATAACTATACATCCAAATATAAATTCGGATATTTGGGAATATTGATATGATCTGTACCCGGATTTTAAAAACGGATACCCGCCCAAGTAAAATTTGTTATAGCACGGGGCGGGTGTCCGATTTGCACAACACATACATAAAGATAAGGATAATTTTATAAATTATTGTTAAAATTAATAACAGTTTACAAAAATATCATTATCTTTATCTTTGTATTGTGTAAGTTATTATAAAAAGTATTGTATGTATCATGTCGTTATATAAAATACGACGTCGTTTTAAAACTAAAGTTTTGTTTTTAATAAAATATTATTGCTATGGAAAATCAATTAAATAACTAGATCTGTAATAAGATCTAATTAAGCAGATAATAATTTACATTCACTTGAGTGTTTGGATTTTGGATTATATTGAAAAAAAGAAACAATTGGACTTGAATGCACACCCACCCCTACCATCTACAAAGACTACATAACTCATAAGATAAGGTTTGATAAGGTTAGAAATAGTCTTTCTTATTACGTCGATCGCGTCTTGGGCCTAAAAGATTTTCCCGCCGCCCCTACAGAAAGTTGTGGCCCTTTCCACACTTTAACGATCGCGATGTAAAATCACAGCCACCGACTCAATCTCAAAGGTGGAGCCCACAGAATTTGTGAATAGATCAAAGCCGTCCATTGGTCCTCCATCAGCCCCAGCTGCCATCTTTTCCCAACTGTCAAAGAAAGCAAATATTTTAAGAAACAACCGAAGAAGCTCCCATGAAGTATCATGGAAAGTGGGAACGCACACCTCCATACTTGATACAGCTCTATATAAACCCTCCGACACGCCCACGGTGTGTTCGAGAAAATGCTCAAATGGAGAGCCTGAGGAGATCGAATTATAAGGACGCCAAGGCCAAGTCCTCCAAATCTGTTGTTAAGTGCAAGAAGCACCCAAAACACCGGCAATCGCCGGGCGTTTGCTCGCGTTGTCTGAGCGAAAAACTATCTCAGCTCTCATCCAGTTCTGGTTCACGAAAAACCGCTGCCATTTCTGGTTCTGGATCCTGTTCTTCTTCTCCTTCTTCGTTATCATCTTACTATTCTTCTTCTTCGGCTTCTTCTTGTTCTTCTCCTGTGCATGATTTTACCAACATGGAGGGAAAGATCATCAGTTCATTATCGTTTCTGTTGAATGGCAAGAATGTGCTCACTAAGAGCAGATCCTTGGTTTTCTTTCCAAGAATGAACAGGCCGCGTGGGGATGATGATGATCATGACGATGATATGAAGAAGGATCAGAAGAAAGGTGGGTTTTGGTCGAAGTTTCTTCGTGCGACAAGTAAGAGGCAAATCACGGAGGAAACTTTGATGCACTCTAGGACCGTGAGAGAGATCGTCATGACTACTGATTGATAGGATATTCTTCGAGTACATCCATGGGGGCCAGCTTCTTGTTATGTTTGTCATATGCGTTGCTTAAATTTTTTTTTTTTTTTTCTCTTCATAAATGAGAACTGTATCTATTAGGTTTTACAGAAACGGAGAAGAAGAGAGAGAAGAGAGAGAGACAGAGATCAATGAGAGGAAGAGATATACGTACAAGAAATTTATTCAATTTTTTGTATGTATACGTATATTTGTGCAGAACTATTATATATTGATTTTCAGGTTCAGATGATCATTTGGCTCTTTATTTTTAGCTAGATTTGTCTTTCTTCATATAATTTTGTCTGTGTATATTTTATATAAGACAATGATTCATGATCAGCATATATGTGAAAATCCAAGAAAAAACTATGGTGGCATGAGTTGGCTCTAAGCTGACCAAATCTAATGGAAAATATTATACATACATTCATTTTCACAATTCAATTTCAAACAATGGATATTTTATAAAAGAGAAATGCTAAAGTTACAAATAAAAATCACACATTATTAAAAAAAAAAAATTACTTAATGATTAAGTAAGTATTTTCATTAAGTAATTTTTTTAATAATATTATAATTTCTTTAAAAAAATTCTAAAAATGTTTTTAAAATGTATAAAAAAAACCAAAAATAATTAAAAAAATCACTTTTGCTTTGACGGGTTCCCGCAGGTGTGGTTAGTACCACTCTTTATAAAAATAATATCATTTTACATAAGAGAAATATTTTAGACATAAAGTGTATTATAAATAAAATTCACAAATTGGCATAATTTAATTGATATAATATATCGTATTATAAAATTATTTTTATTATAAAATAAATCGAATATATAAAATTATGTTAATTTATAGATTTATTTTTGTATATTTGTTTGTGTTTGCAGTACTTTTCTTTATATAAATATCCTTTATATCAATTTAAAACATAATTATATATAGGAATATAAAAAAGATTGTTATTATTAATGATTATTTTTGTAAACATATTCTTAATGAATCTGATCCATATATATATATATCCAAGAAAATTCATGATCATTAGGTTTGCAAATTACATGGTCAATTCACGAGTTTTTGACAAATTCCATTGGACATTGATCACTGATAGAAAAGAGCTATACGTACGTGACAGTACTACAAGTAGTGGGTACGTGATAAAATCATCATGACATTAATATTCCAATTTCCAGGCAATTTCCTACATGATGGGTTGTAAAGTTCAAATTGATAAGCTGGCATTACAAAATTGAAAATTCTTTTGACAGATACAAAAGTTATAATAAGAACTATACCCGACCACGAAGTATATTAATATATATATATATATATATATATGATCTGTGTGTAAATTCTTACAACTCCCTATGTGGATCGATTCAAGGTACTCGATCGATCGATCCGTCAGTACGCACCACTACTAAAGCTAGCTGGTTGTTTACGTAATAGAAAAATGAGGCCAGACTATATATATTAAAGCTTCGGATACCTCCTTTTCGTGCATGCGATATGGTTGTTTGTGGTAGCATGACTAATTATCTGCATACGTAAGTCTTGCATATTTTCTTTAGAAAAAAAAATTTTTTTGAGTAAATGAGACCCATATTATAAGTATGTATATATATATATATATATTTTTTTTTTTTACGGTACATCTCAATCTTTTTCAATAAAAGTGTAGTACCGGACATGCAAATTTTAAGACTACAAATATATATTTTTTTTTTTTATACTTAAGAAATTTCTATTTATGAATATGTTTATTGGCACACCAAACACGTTATTGATATAAAAATTTACTACATTAGTAGTTGTTGGGTTTATGGAGCCTAATTTTATAATGTTCTGGCATTCCAACTACTTGATGATCCAACTCCATAATAATTCGTTATATTTTATAGTCGAAGCAAACATGTCCAAGCAACAAATAAAAAGTTCACTCAATGTTTGCTCAACTTTTAACTCGAGCAAAAAACGAATAGAGAATTTGCTTGATAATTTCTCGACTTGGCGTTTGAGTGAAACTCAAGCAGAGAGTTCACTTAATAATCGCTCAAGCGAATATTACTATAAAGTCAAAGTTAAGAGTTGATCCGGTGTGTAATTCTAGAAATATACTTATTTTGAGAAGTATGACCATTTTGAACAGTAAATAATCGTCCCAAAATGGATCTTGTGATTTCTCAGCTTAATAAAATATCGTGTTGCTCTGTAGACATAAGCACATTTGTCGAATCATGTAAATTTGTGTTCTATGATTGATTATTTGGTTATTAATTTTGCTTTTGCTTTATTGTCATCAATTTTTGCACAACATTAGTTACCATGCACAAAACTTATTTGTACTATTTGGGAAGCGATGCAGCCACATTCAAAGAGATTTTACGAAAATCCACAGTTAATTTTTTAATATATTTTCATAAAAAAAAAATCATGACGAAAGCTTTTTTTATATTTATATTTTTTAAAAATTGATAACATTGTATTTAAACAATGTCTTAATTTTATATATCACAACTACATATAATATATATATTATATATGTATTACCTGATGTCCTTAATTGTGCGGCGCCATCATGTGTGTATATAGTTTCGAAAACAAGATGCAAAAGATCAAAAATCTACAGAAGATAATCAGTACGTAGTTTGATCTAAACGACCATGGCCTCTGCATGTTCCATGTGCCGGGTTAGTACAGTCCTGGCAGTAACCAATATTCATATCAGCATCATAAAAAAAAAAAAAGATCAGGACTACGTATTATTATTATGTAGAAAAATCATATTTTCATGGTCGGTGTAAAATACTCTAGAAAACGCCTTTTTTTGCGGCGCCAATTTTCTCCGCAAAAGGATGTAAAGCGTAGCAATAAACTGTTGCCGACGTTTTGAAATAGACGCATGCATGTCGGTTGGGATAGCATGCATTTTTATATCCAATCCCAACGAAATGTGAAAATGACTGAAATTAGTATTTTTTGGCTGCAAGTTTCAACCAGCTGAAAAAAGGTATTTATTTGCCACAATTAGCTATACAACCATCCTTGTAAAACGTCTGAAACGGTTTATTGCCTAAAAAATTCTCGCTGCAAAAGACTCACACCTTGCTGCAATAAGTTGTTTCTTTTCTCGTCTTTTGTTGCTCTCGCCGTAACATGTAATTTTTACAACGTCTTATTTTATTCGCAATGTACCTGTCAACGTGTTTCTCGGCGCCGTAAAAGGGTCCACAAACAATTTTTGGCTTTTCGCGGCATCAAAAAAATCACCGTAATAACAATATTCCAGCTTTTCAACCATTCAACGCAACTAATTATTTCATTTTCTGTTGGCACATTTGCGACAAATCTATTTTGCCATAATAGATTTTTTTTTTTAATTTATAAATAGTAGATTTTTCGCCATAATTAATTAGGTCCTTCCTGCTTATTTTCTTGGCCATGCATGTCCGAGTTAACTGGAAGAAAAATCCGAGCAACCTAAATACATATTTAAAAGTTGCAATACTTTTGTTTGCATTATTTGGTAGCAATATTAATATTAATATATATTCAGCAAATTATAAGATTCACAACTTTATTCATAAATAAATAAATAAATAAGGCTCAACAGATTCACTTGTTTAAATACATGTGATTAGGTGCAAAAAAGATTTGTGGGTTGATAGTAATCACTACAAGAAATTTGGTTATTTGTGACCAACTATTCTCTGTCAAAATGATTATATTTTGTCAATTTTTACAACAAATAGTCATATTCGCAACATGCAATAGTTCGTCAAGAATAGTGATTTTATTTTGTAGTGAATTTATAAACAAACTCCAATCTGGAAACAAATAAAATCTATATGTGGAACCACTATATCCCAACTAGCAGCTGCAATATATATAAATATGCAAATCATCAAGTTCAAACAATTGTGCTTACTTCGCACCCATGCAATGTACATCTACTTTGCATACCCATGCTGAAGCTAGATTAAATAATTCATCATCAGTACAACACTAAGAAATGTCATGAGGGTGCCAGCTCTCAAGTCAGTTACTACAAATTAGTCATTTTGAAATTTCCTAATATTATATATACAGTGGTGCATTTTGGCTATAGACATGTAGAAATATGTACGTGGGCCTTGAGCAAGTAGAATGATATCCTATTTTGCAAATCCAAATGTCCTCAATGAACTACGGGTTATCTTTCAGTCCATTTCTTGGTCTGCATCAAGTTCTATTTCTCTCTGGATGGAATGTGTGGATTTCTCAAATTCCTTCAACTACTGTTCCATCTACCATTACACAGCTAGCATCTTGTTTCAATTTTACCTCCCTATTTCATCTAGTACAAAATCATGCATGCAGTGTTGTAAATAAGTTCTAAGTTCTAAGTTAGTAATTGCGGAAGCAATGCTGAGGTGGCCGCTTACTAAAAAAAATAAAACAATTGAAACTTGTCTGACGCAATTGAAAGGCCCCGAAGAAGTGAAAAGTCGAACAACCGAAACAAGCACAAAAGCCGAACAAGCCAAAATCATAGATCGTCCCGGGTCATCTTCTTCGTTGACAAAATAGTGGATCTGAAATGGTAGATCTGAACTGGTCAGTGAATTCGCAGGTCATCTTCGTGGGCATTTTCTACTGGGGTCATCTATGGTAAAGCATTTTTTTTTTTTTTACTTGTCTCTGTTTCCTGATTTTTTGGGAGTTCTTGTTTGTGTTAAATTGTTATCCGGAGGCGGCAGTTTTCTTGTTATCCGGTGTTGTGAGGAGGAGGTTTTACGCAGCAAGAAGAAAATGCCGCCATTCACTTTGAAATTGAAAGATATCCCCTACTTCCTTTTTTTGTTGCTCTTTGTTATCCGCTAGGCTTGAAACCCAGAAAGATCCTCTGCTGGCCATAAAAACGTCAGCTTTTGAAGGCCAATAATAGTGACAGTTTTTAAAAATTAGAGTTGATTGAGAATTAAATACATTCTAAAATAATCTTTAGGACTCCTTTGTTGCTACTATTTTATAGAGGAAAAACAACCTTGGATCGAGATTGGAAGAAAAATAAATGAAATTTGTTAGTTTGATTGTAATACCTCAATCGAACTCTCTGTATTCTACAAAAAATGTAAAAATTATAAAAAAAATATATATCTAAGAAATAAAATTGTATAGTAACAATGATGCCACGATGGTTGATGCAACAGAAATAAAATAGAATGGTTCACAGAGATTGTACCTCTCCTTTCGTTTCGACTATTTTCGGCTTAAGAGATTGTACTCGAGAGTTAACTGTAATTCAAATGGTTCACAAAAATAAAGACAAATCCAAAAGTGAAAAAACGAGTAAGTGTGGAGGGAAACTGAGAGAAAAAATGGTGCAAAATGGGAAGGAAGAAGGACGAAGAAGCAAGGGAAGGGGAATATTGTGGGAGGGGAAGGGGAAGGGAAATGGAGGAGTTAATAAACGGACCGTTTTAGTTTTAGTGAAGTGATATCAAAATCCTGCGCCGTTTCATCCCGCTACCACTAGTCTGATGTGTTCCGACTTTTTAACTTAGCCACGTCAACTGCTTGCGCAATGGTTGCGCAAATCTGCCTTCAACCAGCATTTTCTATTGCGTCTATGTATGTATGTATACATACATACATTGCATTTCAGAGTTCAACCTCAAACAGTAACTAGCATTGTAAAACACTATGTCCAAGTAAAATAAACATCATTCTACATCAGTACCCGTACCATAAATGAACATTATGTATATAAACATGCTATCAACAAGAGTCCAAATTTCAAAAAAATTTCTGCCAAGTGGGTAACAATGCATTTGACCCACTTGACAATAATATAATTTGATTTTTTGGAAATAAAGTTTAAGCTTTAAGTTTTATAAATCACATCTCATTATTTAAACCACGTTAATAGTGTGATCAAGATACTTGAAAGAATAACTCGTGTATATATGTGTGTGTGAATGTGTGTCACCCCTCAATTCAAGATCATCGATCGAAGCCTCTAACATATATAATAAATTCCGTAAATGATACATAGAGTCGACTTATTGTTAGAGTTGACGGAGTAGGGTGACGTGGCATCTCTCCACGTCACCCTCTGATTTAAAAAAAAAATAAAATAAAATAAAAAACGAAGCTTGATGGCAGGCTCGTGGAGAGAGAACCACATTTCAGAGAAGCTGTGTTTACAAGAAAAGCTCCGGCGATTCCCACTCCTCGAGTCCGGCAGAAGAAATCCCAATCCAAATTCATTCCAGCGACAGAAATCCTAACCCAAACCCACTTCGACGACAGAAATCCCAAACCCAGACCCACTCCAGCGATTTGAAGAGAGTGAAACCTTCGACTCCCGCTCGCCAGACGTCCATTCACAACAAAGAGTTTTCAAACTCCTCATTTTCCAATCGTCGCGCATGCTAAGAGGGATTTCGAGAGAGAAATCTTCACTGGATGGAATCGAGGAGTGAGAAACTCAGGGGTATGCTTCGATTCGGCGAGAAGAGAGAGAAACCCTCGAACAAAGCCATCTTCAACCTTCAATTTGGCGCTTAGAGAGAGAAACCCGAAACCCTAACCTCCGGCCATCAAAATCCCCTTCATCCATAACCCAAACCCAAACCCTACCCATCCAAGTCCCCTTCATCCCGAACCCCTAACCCGAGAAATCCCCTTCATCCAGAACCCTAATCCTACCCATCAAATCCCCTTCATCCTGAATCCTAACCCTACCCATCAAAATTCCCTTCATCCCGAATCCTAATCCTACCCATCAAAATCTCCTTCATCTCGAATCCCAACCCCAACCCTAACCCAAGAAATCCCCCTTCATCTTAAGCTATTTAGGTATTTTTATGTAGTTATTTTATTGCTTTGTTCATTCTAATTATTCTAATTATTGTTAATTCTTTTTCATGACAGTCCTTATTAAGCGATCAAGATAAACTCTGCCAACTGCTGGAATTGCATCCTAGCCTAATGCAGATGCTTCAGGTATATGGTTTTATTCCAATGATTTATGCTTCCTATCTTTTGGCTTTGTTCAACCATAAAAAAGGGGCAAATATCGCTTGCTTGTCTTTGATTTGTGGTCTTCATGATGCATTTGGGAAGAGTTTGAACATGGCTAACGATTATGAATCTTGTTTCAGCTATTTCTGGGGAGGTGTTTGGGCTATTAGTTTCCCTTTTTTTTTTTCAATTCCACAACATCGGCTATTTGCATCCCGTGTGTGACCATTTCTCTCATTTTGATAGAAAAAAACTTGAATGGTTCTTAATACAATTTTGAGGAGAAATAACTGAATCCTTTTGGTTGTCCCTTGTGGACAATTTCACTCTCCAAGTAACTCTCTTTTCATCACAAATAAACTATTTTAATCAATTTCTTACTGGAATGTATCTGGAATGTTTCATTTTTTACTCATTTGCTAGTTAATCTCACCCTATAAAAATAAAAAGGCAGTGGATGTTCAGTTGCATAATTTTATGGGTGACGCTGGGGACCGATCGGGCTGTTCCAAGCGTCAAAAGCAGCCCGCCCTTTTATTCCCTATAAAAATGCAATAAAAATACAATAAAAATATAATAAAAATACAACAAAAAAAATATAATTTAAAAAATATAATAAAAAACACAATAAAATAAATAAAATAAAAATGATTTAATAGGGAGCTTTCGGCCTCAGCCCAGACGGAGCCGCCACTGGTGGCTGTGGGCAATACCGCCTATGCCATCGAAACCAGCGGACTGCCTTTAGGGGCGGTCGGCCCGACTAACCCCCAGGATTTCTCTAATTTTATTTATGAATTGCTACAGTTGAGATTAATATTTATGGATTGCTATAGTTCTGATTACACATAA
This sequence comes from Platycarya longipes, assembly GCA_036559045.1. Lineage (NCBI taxonomy): Eukaryota > Viridiplantae > Streptophyta > Magnoliopsida > Fagales > Juglandaceae > Platycarya > Platycarya longipes. The sequence continues at coordinate 38,229,660 of CM071802.1, forward strand.
TGGCTAAGGTTTATTAAAGATGGTTCGAGTCATGTCTAGTTCTTTTATTCATCATCTCTAATGCATCATGACAACAAATTTATGCCTATCATAATGTGTTGTATTGTGGTATGAGGTCTCCTTGTTTATCAGTGGTTGAAAAATCTAGGACTCCATTTTCACTTAATTCAGCTTAGGGATTTTTGTACTTGTTAAAACAAACATTTTTAATAAATATGTGAGCCTCTCAGTTATGTCTCTCTTTTGTTAGAAATGGATTCATCATCCTCCTCATCTTCATGCAAAACGACACATACTTCGGAGGGACCATTGTGCTTCTATGAGCTACAAGTTACATTGAGATATTCAAACACTACAACAAATCCAAGACGACCCTTTTTAGGGTCTCTAAAATACAATACAAAGGTATTTACATTTTTAATAGGTAATTACATTTTTAGCAAATTGATTAAAATTGACTTACATCTAACATTTTTTTATGTATACGTATGAAATAATTAAGGATTACCATACTGCAAATATTTCCAGTGGGCTGATAGTGATCGGCTCATAAAGATAGGTCTACAAGCAAGAGAAAATGTATTGGAAATGAAGGAAAAAGAGGTTGAGAAGAGACTCGGTGATATTGAGAAAATGGATATTGAGCTCCCTAAAAGGGCAGCAGAGATTGAGAATAGAGAGATGGTGCAAGCAAGAAGAGATGAGGCAATTCTGAAAAGAGATGATTCAATCCAGTAGAGATGAGAGAGAGATGGTGCAATCCTTTAGAGATGAGGCAATCCTGAAGAGTGAATGTACCAATGAACAAACTAAATAAAGTCCTGTATAGACCACAAATATTTTCAGTACTAAAACTAAATGAATAACCAATGAGATTTTTCCCATTTTCGGTACTAAAACCAGTGATAGTGATTGACTCATAGTTGCCACAAATATTTTCACTTATCAAAATGAATAACCAATGAGAATTTTCCCATTTTCGGTACTAAAACTAAATAAAGTCCCATATTGACCAATCCGTATGGAGCTTTCGTGTAGCGTTGCAAGGAAACCAATGAACAAACTTATTGAACAAAGTGCAATATAAACCTACATAGATACAACTCATTCATAATTTCAACAATATTAGTTACAAAAATATATCCCATCAATTCACCTCAATAGGGAAATAAGTGGCCAATAAATCTGCATCAATTTACATAACTATATCCCATCAATTTACATAACTATAAAATCCACAACTCCACCAGAATACCAATCAACATCCAGTGGCCTATAAATCTGTACTCAATAAAGTTACTTTCATTTCATAAGAATTGTAATATTACATATAAACCCAATAACAAAAAAAAAAAAAACTTACAAAAGAGGTCATGCCTCTAGATTTAAGGTTGCATTTGCCATAAGGGATCTTAAATACAAAAGGTAGCCCAATGAAAGTTCCAAAAGATCATGGGCGTGATCCATCCCATCCTTCTTGCATCGGTTGTGATCTATCGATACCAAAATGCAACTGTACAATCATAATGGTGAGGCTATAATGTAATACCCATTTAAAGAATCGAAAGATTAGGCAAAATAGTTAGAAATATTACATTTTCTTGACTCTCAAACATTGGATCCAATTGTTGGATTCCACTGTGGTCAAAAACTAAGATATCTCAAACAGGCTGACCATAAAGAAAAAAAAAAGTGAAAGTGTCCATATAACGACTACTTCGATAAACTCAAAACAACTTAAATATACAAAAAGATATCAAATAATGCACATGCAATTCTCCAGGGTTGTTATATTCTTCTGATGGGGGAAATAAATTCCTACGTGTTTCCATAGATGTTGTATTTCCTTGGGCTATATCTCCTCTGTCTCGCTGAACATAAAGTAAATTGCAAAAATTAAAAAAATCAGTACATTAGTTTACATTTATCAATCCAATAAATGTGGGTTGCTATTATATGTCAACATGCACCTGTTTACGTTTCCTATTGTCTAGTGCAGTCTTTTGTTTGGTTTTAACCTTCCGCAAGTCTCTCTCTATCCGTCCTACTCTTCTAAGTGATGGGGGTATTTCTTTTGCTCTGGCAACAAGTGAACTCTTGATTTGTTGTGAACTACCACCAACTTCATATGGAACCATATTTGTGATCGTGAAATCAAACATGTTCGGGATCATAAGAACTCTATAATTAGTACATAAATAAGTATAGGAAAATTCACCTTAAAAAGAATAAAATAAAATAAATAAATTTTTAACGAAGTATAATTAAAATCGTCACTTCAAACCTTTTTGGGTCAACACTAGAGATGGAGGGCGTGGGTTCATTCGAAAGAATTCAGTCATCTCGTGTATCCTCTTTTCTGCCATCTCAAAAAAATCAATATCATCAACCGCATAAGGTATCATATGATAACACATATTCAAAAGGATTCAGTGTCGTATGTCATTTGGCCTCTAATCCCTTACGTCATTACTTAGTTGGACAGATGTGTATCTCCTTTTAATGTCTTTCCTCCATCGATCTAAAATGTACTGTTCAGGCAAGCTTTTTATACCATTATATCTAAATATGGCAATATATGCCGATACAGTATCCCCTCATTTGAAATAACTCACATGAACACTTAGCATTGCAGTCTTCCTCATTAAAGTCCACTGAATATATAACGGGCTTAATGAACTCCTCAAGACAAATTTCATCTTCTACCGAATATCTCTTATGTGCATCATCCGAGCTAATTATAGATAGATTCAAGTTGAGCCTACCAACTACTTCCTACTGGACTTCCTTGAATTTAGCAATCGTGTACACCTCTTGAAATTTCTTTTCAATCGGGCATCTAGATATGCAAGGAATGGTAGTACTAAATGACTGGAAGTCTACACTATTTTCGTTTTTAAATTTCTTCCTCAGTGCATTATCATATTGGTCAACGAACTCTTTCAAATTTGTTTTCAAATCCACATAACTGTCAAAGAAAGCGTTCATACTCTTACTACGTTGTGTTAAACTCATTCCAGCCCAAAAGACCTCTTTCTGGAAGACTGGTTCCCAATGCTCATGCTCTGTATGCAAACTTTTCAACCATGCATTCTCATGTAGCTAATATTTTTGAACAAACTCAGCCCAACACTCATCAAATTTCTCAATGGTTTGAGTGTCGTGCACACATTTATTTAGATGACTTTTCAGGCCACTTTTGTTGGCAGCATGCGACCCCAGCTTCTCGAGAACTTTTTTCAATATGTGCCACAGGTAAAATCTATGTCGGGTTTCTGGAAAGACAATAGCAATTGCATTTTTCATTGCTCTGTCTTGATCAGTAATAATTGCCTTGGGAGCTACATCGTCCATACACTTCAACCATATCTGGAATAGCCATGTAAAGGTTTCCGTGGTCTCACTAGAAATCAAGACAGCTCTAAAAAGAATGGATTGCCCATGGTGGTTTATACCAACAAATTGTGCGAAGGGCATGTCATACATGTTCGTCAAGTAGGTGGTGTCGAATATGACTACATCACAAAAGTACTTGTATGCCGCCCTACTGCGTGGATCTGCCCAAAAAATATTTTTCAACCTCCCCTCATCATCTAAATCCATCAATGAAAAAATATCGTCATTTTTAAACTACATCTTCAGAAAATAATCTTGAAGTGCTTCAGCACCACCTGCACCAAGCCGTTATTGTCATGCCTTGTATATGTAATTACAACAATCATTTTCCGTAAATGGGAGGTTTTCATATCCATCTACGCCAATAACCATAGTCTCATAACTCTTATTCATTGGGACACCAGCTATGTCGTTTGTATCCAAAACTCCTTTCACAGCCTCACACACTTCTCTATGACATTGAAAGTAACATGATTTTTGTGGGCTGAGTCCGTGATTGTGTATATTGTTGATGGTTGTCAACTTCATCTTTCCATTGACTCTTGTGGCATTAACCATTACCTTGCAATTTGTCTTTCCTGCCGAACGTGGGTTGGCAAGATTAGAACTCCTACTCTGGGCCTTCCCTACTCGTACACAACCGAGGGTCACGTATCTGATACTTTTATCCTTTGACCTCTCACTCCTCTGTATCTTCATCCCAAACCCTTGTTTCTTAGCGTAGTTATTGTAATAGCTCTTAAAATCTTCAAAAGAATTGAACTTCATCCCCGACTTTGGCGCCTCAATAACATCATTTTTACTTTCTTCGTCAACGCTAGAAGATGCACACGGCGCTTCAATTTCCACACGATCAAGTCTATCATCTTGACCAGTATTTTCTACGCTCGTTGCGGAGATGGTAGCGATGGGATGAGACGGAGCTCCCATCCAATCAGGAAATGTGCATAAAACATTATGTTCAAGGAGGAAAAAATGTATTCATCATCAGAATTTTTTTTTTCAAATATATCATAAATAACTAAAAGACAAAATGAAGTTGCAACTTGTATATTACTTGGATCTTGGTTGTCATCTAGAGATGGAACTCTATCTAGTGACAATGCATGCACTGTCAAATCTACAACATTTAGTATACCAGTTTGAGGGATATCCTAACATAGAAATGAGAAAAATAATTAGGATGTTAAACATTGAGTTGCAACAAAATTAACAATTCTGAAATAACATACTAAGTTTGGGTGACTTAAGGTATATGGTGCTATGGAAGATGATAGTTCCTCCCCCTTTTCTTGATGGTCCATCTGTAATAATTTTTCTTTGTCCTTCAGAATTAGAGTATCATCGATCAAGGGATCTTGACCAAAATCGTGCGATTCTTTGGTCAACTACCTCATTCCCCTAATATCAAAGAAACAAACCCAATAGCAATAGCCACTATCAATCCCTATCCCAACAGTAATAACCACTGAAGAATCCATCCGTACATCATTTGCAGCAACCAAGGCAAATGATTTATTAGGATCCGAAGCAACTGCATAAGAGCACATAATTTAGCTTTAGAAAAAAAAAAGACATTAAAAAAACTGGCAATTAAGTAACTAGAACCAAAGTAATTCTAATTACAATGTGTTTGAGCATGTGAGTTTATGAAATAAAGTAAGCTAAATCTTACGAGACAACCCAATCCCAGCTATAATTTTTCCATTTCCAAGAGTCAAATGGTTTTTATATTTGCGATCATCTATTGCGGCTGCCAGAGATGCTATCCATGGGCTGTAAGAGACCAAAGTTCTTAATCATCAATTGTAGCATCAAAAGGATTTAGAAATGTGATCTTGGTGTCTGTTGAATGACTATTTGGCCCTACTGAGAGGTTGAGTATATCCATTCCATCATAAACGGCTTGTTCACAAAAGTTGTCACAAATTTAACATCTTTTACAAGTACAAATATACCAATTTCAGTCGACTTATTGGCAAAAAAAAAAAATCTATTCAAACAATGCAGGTCGTCATACAAATTAACTGAAAAATGTTTGTTTTTTCCCCTCTTTTCAACAAAATGATTAAGTAGAGATAAGTGTGTCAAGTCACTGATTTTCATTGCATATTAGATTGTGTAAAACGAAGAACAGGGGCATATTTTTTAGTTTCTGTGTGATTTAATCAAAATCAATTTCTGTGTGATTAAATCAAAGCCCTAGAACCCTGAGCATTGTCTATAAGAAACATAATAACTCCTAACTCGGGACAATGGGCTAGAAACACAACAACAACTCCTAGCTCGGAAAACAGTAATGAGAAACATAACACAACAATGGACAACGATGGCCGAAACTTTACTGTTTCAACGATAGCTAGAAATGTTCAACGAAGCGAATGGCCAGAGGTTTTCATATGATGGAATCGCCGGAGCTTTTCTCTCCACAATGCGGGAGTCAAAGGTTTCACTCTCTTCAAATCGCCGAAGTGGGTCTGGGTTTGGGATTTCTGTCGCCAAAGTGGGTTTGGGTTGGGATTTCTTCCGCCGAATTTAAGGAATGGGAATCACCAGAGCTTGTCCCGTAAACGCAACTTTTCTGAAATGTGGTTCTCTCTCCACGAGCCCACCAATAAGCTTAGTTTTAATTTTTTTTTCTTTTTTTTTGGACTCCGTTGACTCCAACAATAAGTTGACTCTATATATCATTTCTGAATAAATTCATACCACATGTAGAGTCAACAAGACTAGTAATGCTTCTGATCACTATGGCCCCGTTTGGATTGGAGAATGAGTTGACCTCATCTCAATTCATCTTTATTTCATCATTATATTTTTTCACTTTCTCATACAAAACACAAATTCCAATACATATTTTTCAAATTCCAATACACATTTTTCAAATCCCAATTTAACTTTTTCAGATTTTAAAACAATAATAATATTAAAAAATAAATCAAATTCATCTCAACTGATCTCATACTCTGTATATATGGATCTTTAATGTTGCATCTAGTTGATCCCATTGTCCATCTCCGTTTGACATATAAATTTCCTTAATTAATTGTAAACAGAAAAGAAAAATAAAGAAATATAAAACATACCTATATTATAATCATGTGTTCATTTAATTAATTCAATCTACAACACCTAATGCTTTTCGATTTAATATGACCAACGTGAAGTATTTTAATAAATATCCTTTTAATTAAGAATGATTGGATTTATAGGCTAAATGTTTTGATTCCCTTTTTTTATACTTCATTTAACGTTGGTTCATCAAAAATCGATCTATCATTTCTCTATCTGCAATTCAATATAAATGTGTGTATATATATATATACCAATTTCTTTATTCAAGAAACATTATTTCATATCATTAGGGCATTTATTCTAATATGAGAAATATTTTGCTAGAAAGAAATTTCATAAAATTAAACATATAAATTAACGTGATTTTATATAATATATATGCCAAATTGTAAAATATGTTTGTAAGTTTACTTTTATAATTTTTTTTGTGTGACTGTAGCAGTTTTCTTATATTTTTTATAAGGAATGTTTTACATACTACATTCTCTCTCTTAATCAAGTTTAATGATGAGGTGTTATAACCTATCAACTTCTGAATTTTCTTTTAAAAAATAAAGAAATAAATGATTTTTTAAGATGATATAAAAATGTCACATTTTATATGATTGAATTAATAAAATAAAAATATGAATATGATATATATCATTATTACTTTTTATAAAGTGAAGGACAAGTGAAAAATTCGAGATGCCGTCCATTAGATCATTAATCCATCCGAATTAACATTTTACACCAAATGGGCCTTCTTGGGTTGGCCTCTTGCTCGTTGCTATTTGCAAAACAATCTATCCAATCTTACTCAAAGGATCAATGATCTCAGCCCAACATGGCCCTTCGCCAGTAAACAGTGATATTGTGTAACCCAATAAAAATTTAAAAGAAATGAATGAATATATTTATTTTTTACCTTCAAATTATTATTATTATTATGATAATTTGCATCCTAAATTATCAAATTTTAAAATATAGAATTTTGGTTAAAATTTGTAATCTAATTAATACTCATATCCAGACAGATAGACTTATGAATTCAAAAAATAACGATAATTTAAAAATATAAAATGTAGTTTTCCCAAAAAAAAACGTTTTTATTTAAAAAAAAAAAGGAAGAGTTTCTTAATTTTGTAAGTATAAGTGAAGCACACCCAAAAAACTAAGTCACAAAGAGACTACAGTACAAAAATAGAACCAATAATACAGGGATCGACTCAATCCCATTTCTGAGATGACAATGATGATAATATAATTACAAAAATATTAGAACATCAACTATAGGGACAGCTTCTTGTATTTTTTTTATTATTATGATCATAATTATTCCAATCCATAAGTGGCTTTAGTCCTCCTCCAATTATGCCTTGTGTTAAACAAAATTATTTAAAAAAAAAAAAAAAAAAAAGGTTTCCTGAAGAGGTCAATTTCAGTATATACAAGACACAGGAAACACTTTGGAAATGTTTGATGCTGAATTTTCATATGAAAAGGAATTTTACCAACCCCAATTTCCATGTCCAAATCTCGAACCCCACAAGACAAACCTTGTTTCCTTCTATTTGTGTTTTGAACACTCTTTTTTAATTGCTCTATCTGAGATTTTTTTTTTTTTTTCTTTGCCTTTCTTTTAAGGATCTTTCGGAGTTAGGTGTGGTAGGTTTCTTTGCCTTAGTGTATGCTCTTAAACTTAAGGTTCAAATTTCAAATCTCCTGTACTGCAACATACAATCTCTAAGAGCTATCAGTCTGATTGATTTTTCTTTGAACTTATCCAAAGTATACTTGTGAGAAATTCATTGTCGAAGGCCTGTGTATTTTTGAGGTTAGTCGATATGCTATTTTATAACACACAATGCCAATAAAAATAAATATGAAAACTTTCCACCATAATTCAATGGAAGAAAGTAAATATTTTAGCTAGCATTTTGATGTTGGTTGTAATAATGATTATCATGTCTAATGACTCAATTTATAACCAACAATCTCTGTCTTGCATAGGGTTGACAAGCATTTTGTCTAAACAAGAATATTCCTAGCTACAGTCGTGAAGGTAGCAAATTAATTTTGAGTTAATCCAACTTTCTAAGTTGGCCTCGAGGTTGCTTAATTATTTAGGGTGGTTTAATAAGAGCGGTCCATGCGTTTTATTTATTTTGTTAATGGGATGAGTTGGTTGCAAAAACTAATGTCTTCCACTCAAGTGGTTCTGATTTTCGTTTTATTTTAATTTGTTATTTCACTTTCAACTCAAGTTCCCACAACACCCCTATCAATGTCTTTTAAAACTTTAAAAAAAAAATGATATTTGGAATCTGAATAAAAAATTTATTTGTTAATAATAGATTCCATTTTTTAAAATATTGTTTAAATTTTACACATTCTAAAATTATATTTAGCATTACTTGTTTTTAAAATATTCTATCAAGTAATTTTATTTGATCCTAATGTATTATTTTTATTTTTTATTTACAAAGAAGGTTGGGGTATATACAGAGAGTTCATCCCCAAAGGTCCTTAAGAGTATTATTAATGATCTTGTTAAAACTCATTGCAAAATTAAAATGAAGTTAAATCTATCAAATTCAACCTATATTGGTCTGATCATTTCTAAATAATTTTAGTCTTGATGAACAGTAAATCACTCCATCTGTCCAAACATTGTAGGTTACTGTTCATCTGATATTCTATTATTTTATTCCAATTTATTTGTTTCTTTCCATATTCAATAATCCCAAGAGAGGAGGGTTTGAGACGTTGGGTTTGAGAGGGCGTAGACCAACGATTCAATAATGCCCAATAAATCCAATAACATAAGTATTTATATTAATATAAAATAATACAAAATAAACATAATTATTTGGACTACAAATACTAAAATATCTACAAGTATTTATATTAAGAGCTAAAAATAATACAAAATAAACATCATTATATTATTTTTGAATAATTAGATTAATAAAAAATAATTGAAAAATAATAATTTTATTATTTAATAAATTTTAATTAATATATGAAGTGTATTTGCAAAATATTAAAAGAAATGTTAAATATTATTAAAATATATAATATTATATTATTATTTAAACTTTGATTTAACTATATCAATATGGACTTCTTAACTAAATCATATAGATTATAGTCAAAAGAACAAAATTAAACTTAAATTTAAATTTAATTTTGACAAGACTATTACTAATCCTCTAACGAGTGGGGGGAACAAACATTATCAAATTGTAAGATTATTAATTAAATTGAACAGTTGTAATTTTGTATATTATCCTCTCCACGCTTGACACACTACCCTTTTCATACATTTGTTCCATCTTTTTTTCTTTTTTCTTTTTTTTTTTAATTTTTTGATGTCTTTTCTCAATAGATTGGACCTAAGAAATACTATAGGTATGTTATATTCGATCTCTTTCATATATATTTTTAAAAGTTATAAACATTAATTAAGATTTTATGCACCCTTGTCCCACCATGAATACAGACCATCTGGAAACTTCACTTTTCCAGCTTCTTTCCATGAGATGATAGAAACAATAAAATGAAATGAACATTAATGCTCATTGCAGGAGCGTACTTAATGGATTAGCTAAATTTAAAAAAATTACTTTAAAAAATTATTAAAACATAAAAAATGATGGCATTGGATTAGACAATTCTAAAAAAATAGACTTCAGTTACAGTAGATCTAAATTTTTGGTTATATTTGGATGTGCACTGTAGCACTACATAATTAATTGTTTACTATTATTTCATCTCTCTCCTCTGACTTTTTTTCTTTCTAATGAAATCTAGGAAGAAGAAAAAGGGTTTAAATAGAATTAAGTAAATTTAAAAAGTTAGGTAACTAAAATTAAATTAATTAATAATTAAAAAATAAATTAATCTTAAATTAATATTATTTTTTATTATATAATGAATAATCTAATATGAAAATTTAATGATATAAGTAAAATAGTTAAAATCAAATTCATCTCGTATTATTTTATTATTATATAATAATAAATGATTATTCCATTATAAAAATTTAATGCAAATGAAATAGTCAAAATCAAATTAATCTCGTATAAACTAAAAGTAGAGAATTTGATCTTGGCTAATCCATTGAGGTTGCTTTTAAGTGAAATCTTTATCTTTGTGCAACGTGGGACAAGTGTCCATAAAACTAGGAATGCTTATCCTAATTAAAAAAGAATAAAAATATCAGTACTATTTATTGAAACGTCTAAATGCAATAGACGGCTTCCACGTCAATAGTACGCGTGCTTGATGAGTCGATAACAAAATAATAATAATAATAAATGTAAATAGAATAATTATTATTGGTATATAAGCATTATGAAAACATGAGAAAAATTTAGAGCGAGCTTGATGTTGTTGATCAACTTATAGATCGTGCGCACTAGCCACTAAAATTTCCAAGTCTTGTTCATATTTGATGAGTTTCGGTGGCTGATTTGGACCCAAAACTATTGGCCTTTATTAATTTCTTTAAATCGTTGTCAATACCGACCATCCCACCAAGCTAACGTTAGTGTCGGTTGTCAAATACATTGGTGTCCTTCACATCAAAGATGTAAAGGATAATACTATATATAGTCGTGGAATTGTTAATGACATGTAGTTGCTTTAACTTTTTTAATAATAGACTCCACTTTTTTCTAAAGCGACTGCATGCCGTTTACAATTCCACGACTGCATCTATCATTTCTCTTTCACATATCACATATCTAATGGCAGAATCAAGGATTTGTTTTAAGACGATTAAGTAAAATTAAAATAAAATATATAAAATATTTTTTTATTATATTTTTATATAATTTTTTATATAATATAAAATAATTTGATTGTAAGATCTACAATAAAAATAAAATACGTTTAAGACAACTTATGTATTAAAAAATAAATGATATGTCAAAAATATATCATCATAATAAAAATATATTAAAAATATGTTAAAAATTATCCAACTTCTTTTTTATTTTTATGTTTATAAATATGTCATAATATTATTATATCATTTTATTCTATACTTACTTATAAAAAAGATATTTTGTTTTATATTAGATGTATTTTATTTTTAAATTAGATTAAATTTTGTCAATGGAAGCTTTGAAAAAAAAAAGGATTAATACAAAATAAAATTAATATTATCTTATTAAAATTAAAATTAATTTAATTTTTTTTAAATATATATATATATTTTTTTTTTTTTTAAAAGGGATGAAGCCAGGGGAGGGGGGGTCGGGGGCAGTTCCTCCTGCCCCAACGCGGCCACTGCATATATCATACTTATATTTTTTCTCATTTTTTTGTTTTATTCCTTTTGTACCAATTGTTTTTCTACTCATCATCAATATACTACATACTTAGTAATAAATAAATAAATATATAAGAATATGAAAATTATAAGTAAAATCTTTCATAATAAACAAATTTGCATAATTATGAGTAAAACTCTTTTCAAAGGATATATAGTCTCATGATCTTTGTCGCAAATCTGAACTACAGTGTATATAAAAAGGGCCCCAAACCCTAAATATCAGTTGAATTGAAGACGGAAATTCAAAGTACCAGTGTAACAAATTTGGTTTGGTCTAATTTTAGACAAAATTTAGGATTGATTTAATAATATCGGTTTTGTATTTTTAAAATCAATTATGTACCAGTTATTCTCCTAAAAAAATACTTCTGATTTTACTTATTCCTATTAAGTTTGGTTCGGTCTAATTTTATAATTTTAATATATTAAGTATATTAGTATTACTTGCCTACTTATAAAAAATATATATATATGTTGATAACTTATTAAAAAATAAAATGTATTAATATATATTTTATATTTAAAACATATGATCAAATAAATATTCATGTTTAAAAATAAAATATTATGTTATAAATATAATATATTATTTTAATATTATATATAATATTAAAATTTAATATATATATATATAATACGTGAACCGATCCGGTCCGACGTAAAATCGATTTTGGATTGGATTTCACTTGTTTTTTAAAATGAAGGAACTGATTTGGGACTAACCTAGTTGAAAACTAGACCAAACTAAACTAGTCTGGTCCGATTTTTCGATTTATTTTCACACCCCTAGCCCTAACATAATTATGAAAGGCTGTTTTGTGTGTGTATGCTGAGGCAAAAATATTTATAAAGAATTTTTTTTTTTAAATTAATATAATATGTAAATAATTATAGTTTTTTTTTATATAATTGAAATTTCCCTCCAATACTCGGAGTTTTAAAATTTTTATTAAAATTGTCCTCCCAAATTCCAATACTCATATAACTCCACTCTAACTTTTCACTTCACCTAACACATAAATCTTTAACTAGTGTTGCTTACCAATAAACCTCAAAAATGAAATTTCCTCAAAAAATTTAAAGCATTATGAGCTTGAAGTGTCGACACATTCAGATTTTTAAGATATGTCTGCATTATATGAGCTATACAAAAGACTAGCAATTTTAGAAAAGTCAAATATTTATTATTTGATTAATAGATTAATTCATCTAGTAACTCAAACTATTTCTATTACTACTATTGAGCAAGCATTTTCTAACATGAAACTTATAAAAATTAGATCGCGTGCTCAAATAAAAGATGAGTTTCTTGCAGATAATTTGTTAGTTTATATTGAGAAAGAAATAGCCAAAAATTTTACTTTAAAGAAAATAATAGATGATTTTTTTTCTATAAAAGATCATTATCGAGCGTAATTTAAAGGAAAAATTATAAGTTGATATTTCATTTTCTTTTCTTTTTATAATGGTTTTTAACAAATTATGAAAATCTTAAAAATAAAAATTATCTTATAGGATGATTTATAGATATATATTTTTTGTATACAATTTTATGACATATGATTATTATTTTTTATATAATTACGACAAAAAACACATATTATTTATACTTATATATAACACATATTTTATCAATTATCTTCCAAACATTAAATCTTAATTCCACCTTGTGTATATGTAGTAGGAATTAAATGAATTTTGTAGGCCATCATGAACTTAAAGCTCGGAATTGATTTTTAATTAGGGAAATGTTTTTTTTGTCCCTTTAAGTTGTTCCGCTATATTGACCCGCTCCCTTTTTATTTTTAACATAATGATTACAAAAAATTGATTAATAATATTGTGATTTTTTAAATTTTTTTAAAAAATATTTATTCATATTAAAAAAATGATATAAAAAAATAAAAATATTAAATATTAAATTAACACTAACAAGGCAACGCAACAGGACTATCTAACGGCTCCCTAGCATTGCCCTTTTAATTATGAGTAATGCTACATACAGTCGTAGAGTTGCAAACGACGTGCAGTCGCTTTAGAAAAAAAAATTAACTTTTTCACGTGGGTCCCATATATATTCACTTTTTTTCAAAACGACTGCACGCCGCTTACAACTTCATGACTACATCTATCATTTCTCTTTAATTATACGTCGTAGGTGCATGGACTTAATTGCCACCTAACTTTCATATGGAATAAAAGAAATATTAAATATTTGCTTTAATTCCATGAAGAAATGTTTAAACCAGGAAAAATATTATACAGTCTAAAAAACTATAATTTTTGGCAATTTAAGCAATAAATAAATCGAAATTTTTTTTATTTTAAAATAAAATTAATTAAAATATTTTTATTTATAAATAAAAAATCTAAAAAAATTATTTAATTTAATCATAAAATGATAACATTTTTATGTAGACTAAAAATTATTTAGATTCAAAAATAAGATATGTTATAAATAATAAAATTAAAATAAATTATAAATAATAAAACTGAATTTAAAAAACAAACCAACCCGAATCTATCAAATATAGCCGGCAAAAAAAAAAAAAAAATTATTGTTCTTAAACCAGATGACCAGAGAGCAGCATGCCTGCAAACATGCTAAGCTTTCTGACAAAAGTCTCTCTTTGCAGCCCTTTCACATCTGATATTTAAAACGTGGTTTCGATTTATTTTAACTTGGACAACTGCATCTGTATACGATTTTGTGCAGCAAATGCATGTGCCACCTCCTGCTACTCATCTTAGTCTTTAATGGGAAATGACTCGCCTAAGAATTAAGAGCAGATCACAAAGTATATATATAGATTATAAATTGACATTAACGATTTATAAAATTTATTAGATTTATTTTATAATATAACATATCACATCAAATTACATTAATAAATTTTTACTCCTGAATTTAGTTAACGTATTTAATTTGATAATCGTGTTCGGCATATTCAGCCATGTGCATGCGTCTTTATTGCTAGTCAGTAATGGGGAGACATTGTACGTACGACGACGTATCATTCATTGAGTTTGAAGTTTCACTTTCACTCCTAAATAATTAGGTCGGTTTGAATTTGAGAGAGAGGTCATCTCATTTTAATTTATTCTTAATTTATTATTATATTTTTTTAAATTCTTATATAAAATATAATAAATAATTCATTTTTTATTAAAAAAATAATATTTTATTCAACTTTCAAAATTCATCTTAACTCATCATATCTCATCTTCCAATCCAAACTACCCCTTAAATAATTGATCCCATATTATCTATTTAATTAAAAAAAAAAAAAGAGTTTTTCTTAAAGGTTTTATATTTTGGTTATAAAATTTTTTCGAAAGTAAAAATTATAACATATTAAAAAAATTAAAGGAATGTAATCTTTTTTGTATTCTTGATCTTGGAGTTCTCTTCAATATCTTTGTTTGGTGTTATATTTTATATTTTATATTTTCTACGCATGAATTTTCCTGATTTTTTTTTCTCCAATTTATCTTCACATTTTACTTTGTAATTAATGTTGACCATGTAATTATTCTATATAATTATGAAAAATATTATTCCTTTAAAATATGGATATCTTTATAAAATGATATTGATTTTATAAGATAATTTACAAAAATATTATTCCTTTTAAAATATTATTGTGTAAGGTATTGAGAAAATTAATGTGTGTTTATTATTTTTCTTATTTTATTAGAAAATAAACTTTATATTGTAATTAATGTTGATCTTATTTATTTATTTAGTTAGAGAATTTAGTCATTGACATAATGAAATCAGGCAAAGAAATTCCAAAATATTTTGATCAGATTCAGGGAGATATAATAATCTTTCAGTCAATTTTAATGCAGTAGTTTAATTTATTTTATTTTTTATTTTTTAGTGGGAGTCCATGATTTTCCCCAACACACCAAGTTATTCTTTGATATCGTGTTTTTATACTTATATTTTTTAATGTTCTCTTCACTATCAATTCAAGATAGTTACTGATGCAGAGATTTTGTATTTTTTACCCTAATTATAACTTCATAATGTCTTGATTTAATTCACATTCATATATTTAAAATCTGAAGAAACTGAAAGGTGTGATAGAAGAAAAGCTGGTTGGTGTAATTTCTGTAATTGATGTGATTATATATGATATATTAAATTATTTTGTAATATAAAAACATAAATATTTTGCAATTTAAGTCAGATTTGTTTTTTTAAATTATCTTATTTTATTTTAAATTCATCATTATACTTTTTATTTTTTATATAAAAAAAATAAACAATTCATTTTTTTCAAATTCTAAATTTTTTTTTTAAATTTTAAAACAAAACTAATATTACAAAAATATTTTATAATAATATTTTATTCTTTTTTAACTTTTATCTCATCTATGAAAACAAATTAGCTAATATAACACAACAAACCACATTAATTTGTAATAATATTTTTATAAGATTTTTTTATAAATCAAATATTTCTCTAAAAGTTATTATTATTTGCATATAATATTTTTATAATATCATTTGGCATCAAAGAATTTGATGTCAAATGATTCGAGTTAGATGATGTCAAGTTATTAAATTACATGTTAACAACTAAAAATATTTTGAAGTGGCAAATCAGGGTAAAGATGCTAGGAAATTGTGATATTTCTTTGATTGAGATAGTTTTGAGTATGTTTCGATATTTTAACCATAATTTTAATCGAAATATTGATAATATTGAATTAAACATCATAATTGTTTTCTTTGTATTTTCGATGACTCTCTTACTTTTATTTTTTATAAATTATCTGTTGAAACTAGCATGTAAAATAATTGGTATTTGTCCAACATTAGAGTTTTACTCAAATAACCCTCCTGACGTGGCACCTGATTTATTATAATAGAAAAACACATATTCAATACTAAAAATTGTCCATAAACGAAAAAAAAAAAATTGAAATTCTAGATTCTTTATATCTCTTTTTGTGTTTGTATTTTTTTTAATAAACTATCTTAACTAAATTTTAGATGATCAGGTATAAGGGTGATAATATGTAATATAACATGTTAACTCAATATGAATATGACGTGATAATAGCAGATTTGAGTTTCATTTTAATGAGTTCGAACAAAAATGGATTGATTCGTTAAAATACGATTACTTAATGAGTTAATAACGGGTTAACCTGTTATAATTTGTTATAACCCGTTAAAAAAGTTAAAATTATAATTATATTCTTATGTCTAAAAGTAAAATTAATTTAATTTTAAATTTTGATATTTTGTTGTTTCGGATTGTAATTTTAGACTTATAGTTAGTTTAACAATTTTTATAGATATTGTGATTTTAATATTTATATAAATGATGCTATATTTAATCAAATCAAACGAGTTAATTTTTGAGTATGTTCAACCCATTTTCATAAATAATTTGAAATGGATTGGATTGTGTCATGTTAATTTATTTTATAATATTCATTAACGGGTCAAAATGGATCAATACGACACAATCTGGTATGTTACTTAGTCATATTAGAATTTAAAATTTTAACATGATAAAGCTTAATGGGTCAAATTTGAATTGAACTATATAGTATAATATATAAATATATTAACACAATACGAATATAACTCGTTAATATAATTTGACACTACTAATCAGATAACATCTTTGTTTATTTATAAATAACATCCGCTTGAAAAAAAGTAAACTAAAACCACTTGAACATTTAAGAGTATTGACATTAGCTCCATCAAAATTTCTTTTAGAATTTGATAGTAAGTACAAGTTTGATAGAAAACCAACACCTCAACATCCATAATCTTATATTAGATTCATTAAAATAATAATATAATATACAATTTATGAAATTAACAAACACATTTATAATTTATTCATCCAATAAACATATTAAAAGATAATAAAAAATTATTTTAATAGGTGGATAATAGGTTTTTATATTTGAAAGATGAAATAAAATTATTATAACTCAAAGCTTTCTATGATTTTATTTGATGAATCTAATGTAAAAATATTTTAAGTATTTTTTTATTATAAGTATTTTTTTAACATTCTTAATCATTAAGAAAATAAATAAAAAATATATAATTTTATTAATATTTACTTTCTTAATCATCAAATAAAATTAAAAATTTTAAAAAATTAAATATAACAAAAGTTATAAAATAATAATATGTATATCAATTTTTTTATATTTATATTAATTTTTAATGGAACGAATATCAATGCTCTAATGCTATTGACTGAGAATTCTTGTGCGCATGCTTGCCAATGATACAAATACTCGTCTTAACCAATGATACTCGTCTTGACTACATGAGTGACTGAGTCCACCTGTCATCAGCCCATATTTTTCCGTCTTGTGAGTGCCAAGTTGTCAACCCGAAGGAGACTTTGCTTGGCCATTCACGCCATGGGTAAATATTGTGCTGTTGGAATTATGGATGAGGACATACGGTTATTTTTTTTTATATATTTTAACATAGTTATAGAGTTAAACTAAGTTTTATAATATTTATTTGTTCTTATATAAATCTTTTTAAAAGTCCAAACATTCAATATTATAGGATCAAGTTCAAGTATTTTTTCTTTTAATATTTTAAAATTTAGATAAGAAAGTAAGAGATTTTAATCTATGAAATGTAATGTATATTTTGTTGACAATGAATATACATGTTTTTTGAGGATTTCTTACCATTTATGATCCAAACACTTTCAAAATTTAGAAAAAGATATAAACATCATGTGCGTCCCATTTCAATAAATGTTAATCGATATATTAAATTAGGGTAATTCAAGATAAAAAAAAAAGAAAAACTTCTTACTCAGATTATCAAAAAGTATAAATACATTATTTCAAACCCTAGACGTCGGATTTATACGCCTAGTCCCAAGGTTATCATGCCACAAGAAAATGTTTAAATAGTAAATTGAGATAAAAGTTAGAAATTAAATAAAATATTATTTTTAAATATTATTATTATTATTTTAAGATTTAAAAAAATTAATTATCTTTTTTTTTTTATATTTTGTATAGAAAAATTAAAAAGTTATAACGAGTAAATGTGATGAGTTTTGAAAAATTGTTTCTCCAAACTGAGTTAGATGAGTTGTGTATCCAAATTGGGTTGTAGATTTGCAATGACCTTCATTTTTCCTTTTTCCATTTGGATTAAGAGTTGATTTCAACACATTTCATATAATTATTATAATTTTTTTAAATTTTCATATAAAATATTACAAATAATTTAATTATTTCAAAATTTTAAATAAAATAATATAAAAATAACATTTTAATAATATTTTATTTAACTTTTAATTTTCATTTCAATTCATTTTTTCTCAACTCACTGTCAAAATCTCACAAATGCAAAGAGAACGTAGCGCCCTTTTAAGTTCATCACTGAGTTTATTATTCTATATACATTCTTATGTCTCATTTGGTTATATAGATGTGATAATATGAGAAATTTTTAAATAATAGTGAGATAATTTATGAATACTGGTGAAATGATCTAAATTATATTTTTTTATGAGGTTTTAGATAAAAAAAAAAAAGAGAAAAAATGATTAAAAGAACTATAAAGTTAAAAGAGGATTAGAATATAATTTTTGTCTATAGATTTGAAAAAATTTAATTATTTTTGTATTTTGTTTCGAAGTTTAAAAAGTTTATAATGATTAAATAAAAAAGTTGAAAACTTATATTTGAATGATGTTTGAATTTTGAGATAAGATGACATTAGATGATTTGAACGGTTTGTGCAACCTAACTAGACTTTTGTAGTAACTTGAATAGAGGCAGCCTCATTCACTTTCATTGTCTCATATTTTTTTTTTATTTCATTTAATAATTATAATTTCTTCAACTTTTCGAATAAAATAAAATAAAAAATTTAATTTTTTAAATATCAAAATAAAAATAATTATAAAAATATATATTCTAATAATATTTTATAAATTTTAATTTTTATCTCAACTTATTTCATCTTCTTTGTGAAAATAAAGATAATTTTAGTACTTATATAATTTTATCTTAAAAATAAATTTTAAAATTGAATTTTATTATTTAAATGATATGGATAGTATACACTTCACACCAACTTAATAACAGAATAATTATGCACCCCACCTTGATTAAATGAGGTAAATATTTTAACAAAAATGTTAGGACAAACATCTAAGATAAAAAAAGGATAAATACTAACTAATAATTTGTGGTGTTTAATATTTGCTGTGTACTGCATAATATTTATGAGTTGAAAAATGAAGAAATGGAATCGAAATTGAAGAAAATAAAAATAATATATTTTATTTATTATATTATATCAGTTGCTATTTATCTATTATTTTTTTTCTAATATTTGTTTTTAATATTGCATATATTTATATTTTAAAAATCAATATTGCTCATATTTTAAATACACCCTGTTGATAGAGACATCATCCAATACTTTCAATTTCAGATACGGGTTATAATTATACAACAGAAATATAGCTACCGACGAGAATTCTAGTACTGTTTTTTAAGAATTATACTATGGGCAGCTTACACATCGACAGTTCCTTTATAGTTACAGTACAGTTATACTATATGAGAGAGCTGTTGGTGTGTAAGCATCATTTTGGTTTTTTTGACGTAGACTGAGCCCCGTTTGTATTTGAAGATGAGTTCAATTCATCTTAATTCATCTTCATTTTATCATTATATTTTTATAATTTTTTATATAAAACATAAATTTCTATACACATTTTTTAATTTCTAATACATTTTTTTAAAATCTTAATACATCTTTTTTAAATTTTAAAATAATAATAATATTAAAAAATATATTAAATCCATCTCATCGTTTCATTTTCGAATCCAAACGGAGGTGAGAGAATCTTTGATACCATCCAAACGCATTGTGGGGGGAAAGAAAATCGCACACGACAACATCAACAACCGCAATAACAATGACAGGAATTTCAGGAACCCAAAAACCAAAAACAGCTTTAGCCGCTTCGCTCATTTAACTCTCGAGCCTCAGCAACAGAGACAGACTCAGAGTCTGAGTGAGCGACAGTCGCCGAACGAATCACGATTCGATGGTGCAAATGGATGTTTCCCATTGTTTGTTTTAGTCATCGAGAGTGAGAATCGAGATAAAAGACAGAGAAGAAGAGTCTCTGGATAGAGTTTTAGAAAGAAAGGAAGGAAGAAAACGATGCAGAGGCGCAGATTGAGACCTTTGTTTCTACTTCGGAAGATGCTAACTTTCGCCATTTTTTGTGCAATTGGGCTCGTGTTTCTCCTCTCTTTCCACGTCCACGTTTTCCCTTCATCCAAAGTTTCAAACTTATTCCCTGATCCGTACAAACTTCCCACGGTAACAACTCCCCTCCAATCCACTCTCTCTTATAGCCTGCCATATCTTCTCTTTGTTGCCAAAATAATAATAATAATAATAATAATAATAATAAAGATTCTAGGGCTTTCCGTTTCTGATCGTGGGGTTTCCCTGTTTTTTCTTGAACCTTTCGTGATTTCCAATCGTCCGGTTTTCGTGTGTATTATTATTGGTTTTTTGAAAGTTTTTGTTTTTGGTATATATTCTTATGTCTATTGTTGAGATTGATTATGCGTGTTCATTGACTTGTGAACGTCACGGTATCGTCTTCCAATGTGGGAAGTCTTTACAAGTGGTTTAATATTTATTATACTGTCATCATCATCATTATTATTATTTTTGAATTTGTATCGGGTTTGTGGAATAGGGGTTTCATTGATCTAAGGTAGTATCTTGTGAATTATTTTGTGGCAACATGAACTCAAACATCAGAGATTTGCCACCGAAAGAAGCTGGACGCGAGAACTTGCTCCGCCCCATTTAGCCAAAGCGCCTCAATCTTCTCTCCAGGTTTCTGTTTCTCCCGTTCATCCCATGATTTAATTTTTTTATGTACTATGTTTGTTGATGATGGGATTCGGCTAATGAAAGAAATTGCAATTATCAATTTTGAAGTTATTGTTAGTAATAACTCTCTTTTTACTTATCAAAACGAAATTGAAGTTATTGTTATTGATAAATAATTTGGTTTAGAGTTGAACTAAGTTTTTATCAAGAAGGTAAACTCAAAATATCAACTTTTTAGTCGACTAAACCAACATGATTTTATTGATTTTCTTTGTTGCCATGAAAGAGGAAAAGGTTTTAATGATTCGTTCTCGAGTTGCTTCGTGCCAGTGGTTATCAGTGGTTTGAGTCTCTTAGATTTAGGTGTGCATATTGATACGAAGTAGTCATGCATATTTCATGTTTTCACTCCCTTAGACTTGACAGTTGGCTGGTGCTAGTGAGA
This sequence comes from Platycarya longipes, assembly GCA_036559045.1. NCBI lineage: Eukaryota > Viridiplantae > Streptophyta > Magnoliopsida > Fagales > Juglandaceae > Platycarya > Platycarya longipes. Next base: position 38,251,794 of record CM071802.1, read on the forward strand.
CATTGGAGTTGTACAAGCTATGGAAGCCTCCGTCAAATCATGATTTTGCGCCCTGCATAAAGCCTAGTGCTAATTATACAGGTAAGGAAGTGGCTGGTCTCATAACTGTTTTGGCATTAATGAAATCCCTGCTCACTTACTTCTTGATTTGTTTTTGTTTATTCAGCTCCTGTTGAGTCTCGAGGTTACCTTCTTGTCCATACGAATGGTGGGCTCAATCAGATGCGTGCTGGGGTTTGTAACTTTGTACCACACTCCCACTGTCCCTTTTTCAGTTTCATGTGATATGCTTGATAGTTGTATACAGCCATATATATCTATATACATAATACATTTACGGTTTTACATTCTTCTTGGATTGCACATCCTAGTCATCTTACAGTTCTATCTATGATTGTTGCAAAGTGGAAGACTTAGAATACAACCAGTCCACATTTTTTTTTATAATATCGCTCCAAGCAACCATACACTTTTACATCTTTTGCAAACTATGGAATGATGGTGCATGGAATCTTTTTGTACTATTTGAACAGACTCCTTCTGACGGAATGATTGATTAAATAGTACATGAAATTAGTCCCAAAAGGTTTGTGCTTGACACTGAACTGAAAATGGAGGTCCACTTCCAACATTTTAGACAACCTTGATTGTTGGTTGCTAATTTCCATGAGTATTGGCCTCAAATTTCTTTCTTAGTAAATTAGGTTTTGGTGAATAATGTTATGGCCACTTTTTATATCTCAGTAGGTTTCTCATTAAATTGCAGATATGCGACATGGTAGCTGTAGCCCGCATCATAAATGCCACTCTTGTAATTCCAGAACTTGATAAGCGGTCATTTTGGCAGGACTCTAGGTAGAAATCTTGACTCTAATCCCGCCTTCCCCCCAAACCTGAAAAGAAAAAGAAAAAGAAAAAGAAAAAGAATATATTCTGATTAGTTACTAAGATGATGTGATAATTACATTTCTTTGCTCAATCTGCAGCAACTTCTCAGATGTTTTTGATGAAGATCATTTTCTGAACGCTCTGGCTAATGATGTGAAAGTTGTAAAAAAGCTGCCTGAGGAACTGGCTGCTGCTACTAAAGCAGTCAAGCATTTTAGGAGTTGGTCTGGTATGAATTACTACCAGGAGGAGATAGCTAGCATGTATGAAGATTATCAGGTTTGTTTATTTAAATGAACTTTTTTTCAGTTCAATCCTCTTATTGTTCACCTATCTTGTCAGGTTGCTTTTTCCTTTCGATGCAATCTTATTATATAATATTTATTCTCAGGTTATTCGTGCTGCCAAATCCGATTCTCGCTTAGCAAATAATAATCTACCTCCAGACATTCAGAAATTGCGCTGCCGTGCTTGTTATGAAACCCTCCGTTTCTCACCTAGAATTGAAGCAATGGGAAAAGTAATCCGACCTAAATTCTCATCTGCTATCTGGAGTGCCTTTATCTCCCTTGTGTCCCGTGCAATGACTAGTTTATTAACTTTTTTCATCAATGTTGTAGTTGTTGGTCGACCGGATGAGGTACTTTGGTCATTACATTGCTCTGCATTTACGCTATGAGAAGGACATGCTTGCCTTTAGTGGTTGCACACATGATCTGTCTCCAGCTGAAGCTAATGAACTAGAGATGATAAGGTACGAGAAACTTAGGCCTTGTTTGTTTTCAGAGATGAGATGAGATGAGATGAGATAAAAGTAAAAAAAAAATATATATATTAATGTAAGATATTTTTTTAATATTAGTTTTGTATGGAGATTTAAAAAAGTGGTATGAGAATTTGAAAAAGTTGAATTTTTATTATATTTTGTATGAAGATTTGAAAAAATATAATGATGAGTTTGAGATGTGTTTTGGATTTTTGATCTCATCCCCAAAACAAACCAGGCCTTATCCTGAAGATTAGTTAATTTTCCTGAATTCATTTGTGACACCAACATCTTTTATACGTATTAATTTTATTCTGAACTTTTAGGGAGAACACCGCACACTGGAAAATAAAGGACATTGATTCTGGGCAACAGAGATCCAAAGGTTACTGCCCCTTAACTCCTAAAGAAGTTGGAATTTTTCTTTCTGCTCTTGGATACCCGTCAAACACTCCTATATACATCGCTGCCGGAGAGATATATGGAGGTGATTCTCATATGGCTGATCTGCGATCCCGCTATCCCATATTAATGAGCAAGGTATTAAACTGCATTCTTTTGTTTGATTACTCATATTAAGGATGGAGTAATTAAAGAAGCCATACATCAAATTGTATTGTCTTTTCAAAGTACTCGTTGAGATGCTGAATAACCCTCTTTATTAGCCTGACCTTCATTTTGAAATGCATGATTTCACGTATCATGCTTTACAGATTTAAAACGTTAACAAAAGGTTTTTTTTATAGTGATAGATGATGCAAATAGATACCTCCAGGCTCTTGTGAGCCTTCTCCCAGTGCAGGTGCTTGTACCCTGTATATGACTTTTAAATTGGTGAATCCCACGAACTTGGGCTTGGGAGGTCAACTAGTTTGAGCCTGATTCAACATTTATGTGCAATGTGTACTAGGTCTGATACGTCAGCAAATCTATGACTTCAAGATAATGAAGCTCAGTGTCTGCTTAGAAATAAAAAATTTGGACGTATGTTTTAAAGGCAAGCTCCAAGAACATGGAACATCATCTTGACAAACTAGTGGGTTCTCCTTAAGAACAATATGACCTACAGAATGCATTTTATGTTTTGTTTTTAACTAGAGTTGGGCCTTAATTTGATTGGATTGTTATCTCTATGTATATCTGATGTTCGTATTTTAATAATTACATAAAGCGTATAGTTAAAAACACTAGTGTTAGGTAGCATCATCTGATCAAATTAATTAAGTGTCTGTGATGCGAAGTGTAAAATGTATAGTAGTTAGTGGGTGCAAAGTGTATTTTTCCCTAAAAAGAGTAAAGCACAGAAGTGATAATTGGATGAATTTCTCACGACAGAAGCAATTTGGGTGTCTTAAATGCATGAAAGATGCTGCAAAGGAAAAAAACAAAAAGCAAAACAAGCTCAAATTCGTAAATGTAAAAAGACACTTAGAAATTAGATACTTGCTACTAAGCATTATGGAGAGACCTAATCTAGCTTACTTGTGAATCACTAATGAATTAAACTCAACTTGATTAGAAAAAAGAAAAAAAGTAAAGAAATAAACTCAACTTGTGAGAAATTGAAGTTGAAAATCATGCTCAATTTTGCTCTCTCTCTCTCTCTCTCTCTCTCTCTGTTAAATGTTTTTAAAATGTATACTGTTTCTGCTTCCCTTTTATAGTCATGTATTGTTATTTTGGGGAGAGGGAGGGCTGCTAAGGATCAGAAACATGAACAACAGAAGAAATATATAAAATTAATTTGCTTCTTGTGATCACCCGGCAGGAAAAATTGGCTTCTGTGGAGGAGCTGGAGCCTTTTATTGATCATGCCTCTCAACTTGCTGCACTTGACTACATTGTTTCTGTTGAAAGTGATGTATTTATTCCATCGTACTCTGGGAACATGGCAAGGGCAGTTGAAGGTCATCGCCGTTTTCTTGGACATAGGAAAACTATAGCTCCTGACAGGCAAGACAATTTCTTGTTGATAGTTAATCTTGGATTAAACGACTATTCTCTTGATCACGCATGCTCCCATCAATTTCTGATATTAATGTAGTTTTGTGCTTCTGTCCATCAGGAAAGCTCTTGTTCGTTTGTTTGACAAAATTGAGCGGGGAACTCTGAAAGAAGGCACAAATTTATCAAATCGAATTATTGAAATACATCGGAGACGGTATGTGAAAGTGATGAGTTATAGCTTTTGCAGCTAGTAGTAGCTACACGTTTGACATTATTGTACTATCTGTTGTTTTGGTCTCCTGCTGGGGCAATATTTCTTGAGTTTGCAGCACACACGTTTCACAATTAAAGTCTGTAGTTCTTCTCCTTCTCTCTCTCTCTCTTCTTCTTCTTCTTGTGATGGTGGAGAATTGATTTGGTTTTTGATTTGTTACATTGGATGCACAGGCAAGGGTCTCCAAGGAAGAGAAAAGGCCCCATTTCAGGAACAAAGGGCATGGATAGGTTCCGCTCAGAAGAAGCCTTTTATGTAAACCCTTTACCAGATTGTTTATGTAAGAGGGAATCGCCAAATATGAACCCCTCTTCCATAACTCGGTAGATCAGATGATGCTGAGCAATTGCTCTTGAAAACTATTCCTGTGCCGGCGGGTTGGTTGCATTGCATCCCATTCAAGTTATTGTTGCAGCAATACAAACTGGGGTTCTGCTGCCATGGGATGCAGTGTGTATATTCTGACCCTGAAGAAAGCCGGGGTCGATATATGAAGGTTCGGATGGAAAATGTCAATTAGATTAGGGCGCACGGTAGAATTGGGATCACCAAAGACGGGTGGGCCTCCAAGGTACATTTAATTTGTTCCCTTGGAGGAGTTAACCTGGTTTGAAAAAGCTGGCATAGGGAGTTTATGAGGGATACAATATTGTGAATAGTTGACAACTTCCATATATATTGTATTTCACTCATGGTCATCGAATGCAATAAAAGTAAAAGAATTACATTTTTTGTTTCACTGCCCACATTTGTTTTCTTATTTCCTGGCACTCAGGTATCTTTGACCCTTTGTTCAGTTGATGGGAAAAATGAGGGATTAGAGTAGGACAGAACATGAACCTCTTTTGATCTTCGCCTATAGTTTCATCCTATTGCTTCTGCCTAAAGAAAATGGTCAGATCAATCATAGTTAAAGGAGGAGTTTAACGGGAAGGAGTGGTTGTCCAAGACATATATAACCTTTTGTGTGATCCTTCCAATGGCCGATTACTATTATATAAAATTCAAACTATAAATCTATATATTGTTATAAAACTAAAAAGAAAACTACTATTATTGCAATAGAAATATAAACGAAATTCTTAAAAAACTTTCTAAAACTTTCTTTTTTATATATATTTTCTTATGAATTTCATAACAATTGAAGCCCATATTTATAGGCGTTGAAATTAATATGCAAGTCACTATGCAAGATTTAAAATAATTGTGGTGGGATCATTCACATAATTTAGTGATGAGGTAGGAGGGCGGCAGCCGCTCCCCCAATTAACTCTTAACACTCTCCCTTGAATGACCACCCTTAAATAATCTGTCTCGTTAAAACCTTGCCAAGGAAAAATCCAGTGAGAAGAAAAACCAATGGCGAAGGAAAAAGAGTAAGTATTTTTATGTATCCACAAGTGCTTTAAGATTGCCTCATTAAAACTTTACAAAGGAAAATCCAATGGGACAAAACCTTAGCGAAGGAAAAAGAGTACAATCAGTACAATTTTTCAGGACATTTACTCCTCCTGAAAGGTGTATGACAATAGATCTTTGAGTTTTCACATTCCAATGTTCTGCACAATCTTCTTGAATGTCGCAGTTGGTAATGCCTTTGTGAATAAATCTGCCAGATTATCATTAGATCATATCTTTGATATATCTTCATCTGATTTGAATGATACAAGCAGCATTATTTTATAATTTCTGAGTGATTTGAAAATATGGCAGATACAAGAAACTCCATATCTCCATCTGATATTGTCTGTGTTGGCACTTCAAGACATTACGAGTTTAAAATGCGTCGGATAAAGTAAAGAGAGTTTCATATATAAGGTGCTTGATAGACTTAATAGAAATATGAAATCTGCAATAATACTTAAACTCCCCCTGATAATATGCGTTAGTGTTTCAAGTAATAAGCAAATATGATTTTAGCATATATAACAGGTTAAGAATTCAAACACGATCTCCAACTAAATAATGCATTAGAAAGAACATGATAATAATTTCATCTAAAATTTTCTTCCTCTCATTCGACGTTATTAGGGAGAACTTGTTTATATATAGCAGAAATAATATTGGAAACCATCTACATATGATAAAAGTTGTAAAAGCTTTGAGGTCTAATATTATCGGTTCGGCGGAAAATCAAATCCGCTCGATATTGTTGACAAACGAGATCTTGAAGAGATTTAAAGGCTTCGGGTTGTTGTTTAAATATAACCAATTTTACCATTGGTTTACTCCAGCAAAAAGATCTCGCATTCCTCATAGATTCAGTTGTTGTTCATCCAGAACGATATTATGTCTGATAGAAATTCTAATGTCTCAGATTTGAACCATGAACCTTTTATACGTCAACCACTTATATTTTCTCCTGAGGCTGTAAATATCATGATAGGAGCAGAGATATATCTTTCTAGTAAAACTGATCCTGACATTATTGCAGCATCAAGAACCCTCAGTGCTCAATATGCTGTCTCTTTTACAACTATGTCTCAAAGGTTACTAGCGAGAACGAGTGAGGTTGATTATCTTAAAAATCAAATATTTGAATTGCATCAAATGCTTGCAACTAAAGATAGAAAAAATAAAGATTTAAGATAAGAAAACAAGGAGCTGAAGAAACTTGTAGACTGGTATTCTCGTGACCTGAAAACACGAGTAGAAGAGTTGGAACGAGAGAGAGCTAAGATACAATGTCAATAACAGCAGCTAACTGCAGAGGTTCAGTGTTTACAAGAAAATAGGGATAGCTGTAATTAATCTCGCTGGCTTTTGAAATTAGCATCCAGCATATCTTGTAAAGTGAGATTTGAAGAGATGATGGTTTGTCTTGTTGTTATTTCCATTTCTATAAGAACCGTCTTTAGTTTCATATAGTTCTCATCAAATCTTCTTCTCATAAGTATAACTCATCTATATTTGTATTCTTATTCTACAAATTCTCAATGGCTCATCAATTTTTTTTCAATATTTCTTACGATCAACATATGAGGTATCCTTCACCTCAATTATAAGTTGTTCTTGCATCTTCCGCAGGTGCCATGTTGCAGCAATCGAATAATCTGGCTAATAAGTCAGATCGTGAAGCCGTTTATGAGCTGGTGACTCTCGGCACCCGATACTCCTCCTCTATTGTCAGGTTTTCCAACCGATTACAATCCAAAAATCGTCAGAGTGAAGAGCTTAACGAGAAGGTTTCCGTACTTCAACGACTCGTTCAAGAGTCTGACAAAAAAATTGCAGACTTAAAACAAGAAAATAAGGATTTAAATTCCTTACTTGCCTCTTCATTTCGACTGCCTGATCCTTTAGATAAGGATGGCATGTTGCTTTATGAAGAGCAAATGCATTTGATAGATGAGGCTAGAAGTCTCAAATTCTTGTAACTCATCTATCAATTGAATAATAAGATCTTTTCTTTTCAAATGCATTCCTTGAATTTATAGCAGCCATTATGATCTCTTCAGGAGTTCTAACAAGGTAAATTATCAAAGTAAACTGCAATAATGACAAATTCGGATTCTGATAAAACACATAGGCATATAGGATTATTCTCAAATCTTTCTTTCAATAGATACTCGTTGATTTAATTATACCAAATGCGTCCGGATTGCTTTAATCCATATAAAGATCTTTGAAGTTTTATAAAGTACATACTCCTAAATGTACTTGGATTAGATGTTTCAAGTATCGTATATCTTTATATATGTAATGATCTAATGATCCTTATAAATATGCAGTGATCACATTCATTAACTGCATATCAATTCCTTTTGTAATAACCAAATCGATTAAAATTATGAATGTGATTGCATTCATAACAAGGAAATATGTTTCCTCATAACTACTCTCGGGTTTCTGCAGGAAACCTTGTGCGACAAATTGTACCGCACAATTTCATTTCTCATTACGCTTTCGTATAAATACTCACTTATATCTTATAGGCATTACATCCTTTGCTGTTTGGACAACAGGTTCAAATACCCATCACTTTGTTAGCGATTTTAATTTAGCTTCTAGTTGCGTTTCATTTTGGCCAATAATTTCTACGTCGACATTTTTCGATAATTCTTGACTCACTTTTTTCATTACTTCTAGTAATGTCAAGTGTTATCATATATGTTGTCGACAACAGTTTTATTTCTATCCATAAAATTTTCAGTACTTATGAAATATATTGAGATCTCATTATTCCTCTCCAGAGGAAAACATTTCATGAAACACCTCTACAGGAGGTTCCTCTTCAGGAGGTTTGTACTCTTTAGGAGTTATACTCTTTAGGAGTTACATCTTCAGGAGTTACACTCTCAGGAGTTATACTGTTCAGGAGTTATACTCTTCAGGAGTTACCTCTTCAGGAGAATTATATTTTATACAGAAAATACGGTCTCTTCATGAGCACCGATTTTTTTTTCTCTTTTGCACCAATAGATCTTCAATGCTTCAGGCGTATCTTAGACTCATTTATTGTTGTTTTAACAACTCGTCCTTCGAGGACTTCAATTCTTGCTTAAGCATTAACAACAGTAATATATGATTTTACAACACCTTTAGTGTCAATAAATATATCCTGTAATTGATTTGCAATACAAATAGATAATCTTCTGAACTTCTGGTTCACATTCATTTGTAAGAGGATCAAATTTAGACATGATTTTATTATCTCAAGTAATTCTTGTCGTGCTTCAGGCACCGATATTTCATTATTTCAAAACATGATGAAATATTAATAAACTTATATATAAAGCTTAGTATAAGTAAATCAAGTGCTTGGCTGTACAACAGGTACGTGACTACTGTTCAGTCATACCACATCTATGACAAACATCTTCATATTTCTTTAAAGAATTATTCTAAGAGCCTTTACCCTTCTTTGAGTTGGATCACTTCTGGTGATACAATATATTTTTATTATCTTTAGTATTGTCGCTTTTGGAACCAACACTTCTATAGTTTTTCTACCACGTCTATACCCTTGATTCCTTTGAAAGGATGCACCGTTCACTTCTGGGAATGATGTAAATTCAATATCATTAATAAGACGTAACTGGTGATTTAATAACAAAAACTCATTATTTAGCTCAAACACTGGAAGACAAAATAAATGTTCAGAATATTTGTTAAACTTTCACTCTCGATATTGCTACTGCAGGAGCACATTCGAGGTATGAAAAATAATATATATCTTCTTTTAAATATCATCATCAGTGATCTTTTCACTGCATAATTTTAATATTGAGCTGATTTCAAAGAGTGAAGAATATTCAATACCACTCTTAAAATTTTGCAACTTCATGTGCAATAAGTCATAACGATTTTTTGAGAAGATTACATTTTCTGGTATTCATATCTCTCTCTTAATTCATTTTACACAGTAAGATAATTTTTCATCATGAGATACACAGCACGGTCCTTCAGGGACACATGATTTTCTTCTATGATTGTATCTCCCTAGTTCATCATCATATCCAAATGGATCTCATCAAGGATCCTGGATAAATAACTTTTTTCCAGAAATGTCAATAGTAATAAATCTCAATATTTGACATTATATCACAAAAATAAATCTGTGAATTTAAGAAATATATTCACATTATCATGAGAATAAAAGTAAAATTTTATCAAGTAATATTAAGCAATATTACTTTTAATATTTATCTCGAGGACTGCAAATAATATATTGAAAAACTTACTTGAAGTAGAAGACCACTAATTTCAGTATCGGTAGAATCTCGTGCTGATAACGTGTTATAAAACTAAAAAGAAAACTACTACTATTGCAAGAGAAATATAAAAAAACTCTTAAGAAACTTTTTAAAACTTTCTTCTTTCTATATATTTTCTTATGAATTTCATAACAACTGTAACCCATATTTATAGGCGTTGAAATTCTTATGTAAGTTACTATGCAAGTCACTATGCAAGATTTAAAATAATTGTGGTAGAGTCATTCATATAATTTAGTATTGGGGTAAAGAGGCGGCAGCAGCTCCCCCAATTAATTCTTAACATATATATATATATATATTTCTTATTTTTTTATTTTAGTGATGTGGTAGGCTTAGACATTAGCAATATATTTGACATGTCAGTAAGCAAGCTTGTAAATATTTTCCTTTCCCGTGAAGTGAAGAAGATATCAGGAAACCAGATCAATATATTGGTTTTGATTTTTCATTTATTTTCCAATTTTCTTAGAAAGTCACACTTTCTATAAGCTTCTATTTGTAAATTAGGATAGAAAATCATATATAGTGTGTGGTGTAGAGATAGTGTACGGTATCGGTTTGATTGCGGTAGCATACGGGTCGGGTTAGCTCACTCACGGAGAAGGATCCGGATCCAACTAGACATGGCCAGCTTTAGTTGGACAACAAAAGATAGGGAGGATAAAGCATATCATGAAGTATGAACTCACTCGCGCTCTCCACACAACACAAACCAACTTCTAATACCTTTTTCACGCATCATTAAACTGCTCAAACAATTCAGTCAGAAGAGTAGAACAGAGAGGGATAAAGCTGATCAGACAATGGGGCTCTCCTTCCTCTCTACTTTCCCTCGTCTGCTTCCACTTGTTCCTGCCCCATCTCTAACCACAACCAGCACTGTTCCTGTTTCCCCCAGATACCCCTCTCATGCAGTAAGTTTGCCATACCTATCTGGGATTTGAGCTTTTAAAAAAGAGAAAACAAAATGGGAATGCAGCATTTTCATTCATTATCGTGAGAATTGAGAAATGGGTTACAGTTAAATCACTTAAACATGATTCTTGGTTCGTAGATACGTTTGAATCAGATTTTCTGACAACTACCATTTGCTTGTCTAGTCTCAGGTTGTAATTCGTTGTAATAAAACGGAAACTGATGTTGCCGCTGAGGATGATGATCAGTTCGGTCGAAGAGACATTCTTAAGTGTGTTGGTGTTACCATTGGCATGGTTAGAGACTCTTCCTCTACTTAACATATATGTTTTTTTTTTTTTTTAATCACTTTACTTTTTTATTCTTTCGAGTTCCTTGGCCTTAAGTAGTCTCAGATCCTTGAAATAGACGCTTTTGAACTTAGCAATCTATTCGAATGAGATCTTTGGAAAGAATGATAATTATTTATGATATATTTTTGTGGATTGTGAATTGCATGATGTATGCATGCTAACTTGCCAGAATTGTTATGCATATTTTCAGAAATATAGTTGAGCACCATAAATCCTTACTCAGTGAATTGCAGTTTAAGAAATAGAATTTCCAAAAACAATGATGACTCTAATAGCTAAAAAAAAACAAATCTGAATTAGATAATCTTTTCTTAGATGAATCAATTATGTGTAGGTACAAGAAACACATGTTGAGATAAATACACAATGGTTTGACCTAAAATGATTTTTTGATTAGTTTTTACCAGTTGTGATCTCTTTTTAGGAATTGATGGCAAGCTCAGGATCATTTGTCAAAAATGCTAGTGCTGCTGATTTGATACAACGGAGACAGCGTTCTGAGTTTCAATGTGAGTTCTTCAAACACTAGTTTTTTATTCTGGAATGAGCTGTTGATCCATATTCACATCTCCTTCTTTACAGCAAGTATCAAGGGAACCCTTTATACCGCCATAAAGGTAAATCCTGTCAACATGCACTCCTATTATGTTGAATAGTCTTGGTATACTTCAGAATTATGTTGTATTTAAAGCTTGAATATGATTCTTTCATGCTTTCTTGTTAGATCTGGTCACATTTTCACTTATTGTTTCAGGGAAATCCAGACCTTATCTCACCCCTATTAACTTTGGCACTGAATGATGCCATGACTTATGATAAGGTCAAACAAAATCCCCAATTGTTGAAATTACGAATTGTGGATAAGTCGTTTGCTTTGTTGAACTGTTAAACGAGAACAGGAAAGGACAGTGCTGATTTGGGTCTGATTAACTTTGTAGGCTACAAAATCTGGGGGAGCAAATGGATCCATACGGTTCAGGTACATCTCACTCATGACATTACTCCTTTTAAGTAAAAGCTTAAACCTTAATACTTCTGAGTTCTGCCTCCTGAAATCTTAATTTAAAATCTTGGGGCCATGAGTTCCTATATGCAAGTTTAAATCAGTCCAAGTGTGATTACCTGCTTAAAAGTCAGAAATATATGCTCTTTCTGAGCCTACCTGTCAGCTGAAAATATAAGATGTTTAGAATGCTTACTCTTTCCAGTTTGGGTCTCTTTTACCTAGTTACTGAAGTGTCAAGGATTTTAGTGGTTGGGGCCTGACTTGGATGGGAAGAGTAATGTGCATATAATTCTAAGTTGTTAAATGTATTATTTAGTTATGTTAAATATTGTCACTTTAAGATTCATCCCTCTTCTTTTACTTCACTTTAAAGTATTCGTAATTTTTCTTCTTGAAAACTCATCTTAATTTCTTTTCTGCATTTTTTTCTTGCTTGAAGTTCAGAGTTAAGCAGGCCTGAAAACAAGGGGCTTTCTGCTGCTTTAAATTTTTTAGAGGAAGCAAAGAAAGAGATAGATTCATATTCCAAGGGTGGACCCATTTCATATGCAGATCTCATCCAATATGCAGGTTCAACATTTTAAATATCACCAAGTTCAAACTATGAACTATATAAACGACCATCAAGCTTGTAGTGTGCCCCATTGCAATGGCCAATAAAATAGGTTCCTAAACATTCTTTTCATTACATCTCTTGCTTCTGCCCCTGACTAAGATACCTTCATTCCATGTAGCGGAAAGTGTCACTAAGGCTACATTTCTAGCTGCTGCCATTCGCAAATGTGGTGGGAATGAAGAGAAAGGGAGCTTATTGTATTCTGCATATGGTTCAAATGGGCAGGTTTGTTACTTACTACTTGTGTCATAGCTGTCATGCTCAATGTCATTAATAATTTGCGCGCTACATGTTGCTTAAAGTTCATGATATTCAGTTACTTCATTTTTACCATTATCAACTTTATGATTCATTAAATTTCTAAAAGGCACTTTATGAAGCATAAACTGGAGAGTTCATATTCGTGGCCAACATTTACCCGTAATTAGCTGTTAATATGATGGTGATACTGTAGAAAAAATGTTTATCTTTTCAATTTGTGCTAGTAGAAAAACCTGTATTCTTCCTAGGGATTCTAGACTTAACTCTCTGATTATGCAGAGATAGGCCTTGGAATAGAAGAATTTGTCTGCAAAGCATAACAGGAAGTCTGCAGCTATGCCAGCCAAGGGATTTTATCACTAATTGATTCACCGCATTTTCTTACATAACAAGCTAACTCCTTCCCTCTCTCTCTTTTTCTGTTACGCTTTTATACTCATGTACTTTTACAATGAGAGCAATTTCACTTAAGTTGATGTGAAGGGTTGAAAGAGAAACTAAGCATCTGCCTAAACTTCTTTGAGGCAGATATTGAATAGTGTAACCAAAAGTACATGGAAGCTTTGCAAATCCCTGGTGTTCGTCATTGAAGTTCCAATTCAGCTTATCTTCAAGTGCGTCTTTGAGTTCGATTCTCGCATGCATAGTTTTAGATCATGAGAATTTAAAGGATGTATAATACTCATAAGTCACTGAATGTACACGTAATTCTTGTTGCAGTCACTTTAATTTATCACTGAATAATTGTGCAATCTCGTCTCATAGTTTAATTCGGATGAATCATGTTACTATCCCCAAACCTAGATCAACCTACAGCCCGTCAGTTAATTGATCTCATAGAGTTCAATTGATGCTGTTTTCTGCCATTATAATCTTTGGTGAAACATCAAGCAATTGGATATGCTATAGACAGAGCTGGAATGTAAATTTATAGTTTTTTCATAAAACTGTTATTGGGTACAGTGGGGCTTGTTCGACAGGCAGTTTGGAAGGCCAGATACCCAAGAGCCAGATCCAGAGGGGAGGGTTCCCCAATGGGACAAAGCAAGTGTGAAGGAAATGAAGGACAAGTTCTTAGCTATTGGCCTTGGTCCCCGCCAGGTATTATATGAAACAATAATGCCTTTGCTGCTGCTGAGTGTACTTCAGGTCTCCTTTTCTTTATACAACAATGTGTCTATTTATAATCTGTGCCCCAAAACAAAGATCCTTAGAGATGCAGTCCTCAGCCAAACGTGAAACAACCAAATAAAGTGAAAAAGGTTCTTTCCTTATAGAAATCATGGTGTAAGCTATGTTATAAGTGTGAAATTGAAGGGTATTGTAACATTCAAGTTAAGCTTGTGAAATCATTACTTGTTCCAAAAGCTTAAACTGATGGGAAAAAGTAAATTTTATTATTATTATTTTATATCTTAACACTCCCCCTCACGTGTAAGCTAGACTCCCTCAATGAATGACTCAACATGTAGAATATTTAATTAAATGGGTAGAGTGTAGAGTCAGGATTCGAACTTAGGACCTCTGATCTGATACCATGTGAAATCACTACTTGTTCCAAAAACTTAAGTTAATGAAAAAATGTAGATTTTATTATTTATTTTATATCTTAATAAAGCTAACTGGAGAGAGTTTATTCATTTTGATCATAGTTGCTGATGTTTATTTGCTTGTTTGGCCAGCTAGCCGTGATGTCTGCATTTTTGGGGCCAGATCAGGCTGCAACCGAGACATTATTGGCCACTGATCCAGATGTTTCTCCATGGGTTCAGAAATATCAACGTAGCCGAGAAACAGTATCTCAGACGGATTATGAGGTCAGAATCATTTTCTTGGATCAAGAACTTTAGGGAATTTTTTTCACATTTTTCTTACATAATTTTGCAGGAGGAAAATAAAAAGGATTTAACATTGGTTCTTGATTCTTTTTCAGGTGGATCTGATAACAACTCTCACAAAACTAAGTACTTTGGGTCAGCAAATCAATTATGAGGCATATACTTATCCTGTCCAAAAAGTTGATCTAAGCAAACTCAAATTGTAGAGGAAGCTAAGAATAGCATTTGGCAAAGCAGCAGCCTCAACTGCTGCATCGAGACTTATTTCTTCTAACGATTTTTCGCTGAAACATACACTTGCTTTCAGTTTTTGTGAGGAATTCTGCCGAGTGGTTTGCTTCTAAGATCAATGAAACTTGGAACTTCAGTCATCAGTGTATTGAATTTTCGTCTTTTTCAATCCCATCATGTGCCAAATTAAATAAACAAAACTAGGAAAGTAACACATTTTTATGATTAGAACTGTTGAGTTCGTGTTTCGTAGCCTGGGCTGTGATCACTCCGATGCCTAAATCATTAAGATTGTAGAGAGAATATGGAAGATGGATATGAGAGTAGAGATAGATGGATTAATTTGTGAACTGTAGAGTCTGGCTATTTATAAAGGTTGGTGTGTCTTGGTGGTCACTGTCCTACCAGTCCGTCAAGTCATCATTTCCTTTGTTGTGTCTGAGTGGATCTCCCTGTTACCCTGGTCCGACCCAGTGAGTTGTCCCTTATTCCATACCGTGTCAGCCCCTACTTTACTCCAGAGGTGTGCCTTAGTTCCTGTCCTGTATTTAATGTGGTGAGAGAGATTTTGACCGCATATTTAATGTGTTAAAGGCTTCAAACGCTTTTGCCTAGCGTCGCATTTAATGCGGCGTGGTCCAGGCTAACTTCTACATTTAATGTATAATAATAAATTTGAAATGTGTTGAAATTTTGGATCTCATTCTTGTAAGCAAAGAATCATTTTTGGTCTCATCCTTTAAAAACGATTACCGTTGGTTAAGGAAAAGGTTGCCCCAAATTTGGTCTATAGAATTAAAGTTATTTTCTATTTTTCTCTAAGGGAATTAAATGATATTACTTAAAGATAAATGATATTTGTAATTCTAGTTTATGCAAATTTTGCATATTTTCATTTAAAAAAAGTGAGAAACTTAAAACTCATATAAAAAAAATTATTATTTTTAATAACAGACCTTAGTTTCTTTTCAAAAAGGGTGTGTGAGATATACACACTCTAAAAATGCATCTGATCTATTTTTTTTAATGCATGAATTAGTGATCTTGGATTAATCGATCTAACTTTGAACCTATGTGCCTATGACTTAGCATAGATGTATGTAAACGAGGAAGAATAAATTATAAGCCTAATGCATCTACAGCATTTATCCTTTGTATTGGAAGTTTGCATTTGCCCTCTTTTATCTCTCTCAAAACCTATTTATTTTCTTCCTCCATTAACTCCTCTTCATAACACTCTTGTTAGTCGTCTTGAACTCTTATAACAATTAAATAAATTATGGTCCAATACGATTTAATATTAATGTATTGAATTTTTACGTATTAAACTCATTTATTTATTAAAATATTATTTTAAATAAAATATCTTATTAAGAGTTTTGCTATACGGGATATATTATAATTATCAAAAAAAAAAAAAAAAAAAAAACCAAAAACCCATAATTTTTTAGTATAATAAATATGAAAAATTCCATATCAGTAGTGTGTTGATATGTAAAAAATAAAGTTTATAATTAAAATTTTCTCTTATTAATCCCTCTAATATTTTTGTAAACATGATTTTTCTTTAATTTTAATTTTTTTTTTATTAATTCTCATGACAGAAAAATTTAAGTAATCTCAAAGGAAAATGAAGACCAAAACAAAGAAGAAGAAGAGGGTCAAATTATAATAGTTGAATTTAATTATTTCCCAAAGTAAGATGAAGCTCACCCGTTAATCGTTTGGACTTTGGAAAGGCACAGAGGACTTTCCTTTCGGTCCTCTGCAACCCCACCCAACAGCCACCAGCTTCGTCTTCGTCTTCGTCTTCGTCTTCGTCTTCGTCTTCGTCTTCGCCGTGAAACCCCATGGCACGGACGTTGGCTCACCTACTAGCCTCTGCTCTCCTCATCTTTTGTTCCTCCTTAATCGCTCTCTCCTTTGCCCTCGACGATTCCGATGCTTCCCTCCGGCCGCCGATGATGATTCTTCCTCTTTATCTCTCTTCCCCTAACCCTAATATTTCCCGTCATCGTAATCTTCGTCGCCATCTCCAGAATTTGGCACCCCCAAACGCTCGCATGAGACTTTACGACGATCTCCTCTCCCACGGGTTGCTCTTCCTGACGCTTTGGCTCTTTTTCTTTTCACCAACTCTTCTTGCATGAATTTTATTGAAGTATTTTATTGTAATTGAAGTGCTTTGGGATTTCTGGCAGTTACTATACGACGCGGTTATGGATCGGGACACCCCCGCAGAAATTCGCGCTTATTGTAGATACGGGTAGTACTGTGACCTACGTTCCCTGCTCTAACTGTGGACACTGTGGGAAGCATCAGGTTCGAATTCGCTTTTTATTGTTCTCTAGAGCTTGTAATTATTGTTTCGGCAGCTTGCAATCTATAATTATGCATCGTCCTTTTGTCTTTGTCATATCAAAAGTATCTTAATCTTCATAGACTAGCAAATCAAGAACTCTGAGAGGCGCTTACGAATTCCTATAACTGGTTAGTGTACTAGAGAATAACGTTTAATATCAAGATTGTTGGTTGCTGAGAATGTCTGCCAAACAAAAAAGTCAATATTGTGACTTTTAGTGTTTCTGTTATTAATTAGTAATTACTGTGGAAATGGAAGGTCGCTGATGTCTGTATGATTCCTATTTTTCTATATGTGAAAGATCGATTCAATGATATGGTTCTCTTTGAATTACCCGAGGTGCACAAGCAGAAAACTCCTTGCCGAGGGGCTATGGCCGCGGGATTAGTTGTTGTTCTCAAACACCCGATGCCAATAAAAACAACGATATTTTTCTCACTCGACTTAGCAGAGGATTGATTGAAGCTAATTTTATGTCGATGACATCCAGGACCCAAGGTTCCAGCCAGAATTGTCTAGCACATATCAACCAATGAAGTGCAGTATTAGTTGCAACTGTGATGAGGCTGGAGCTCAATGCACTTACGAGAGACGGTATGCTGAGATGAGCTCTAGCAGTGGCGTGCTTGGTGAGGACATAATTTCTTTTGGCAATGAAAGCAAGCTTATTCCCCAGCGCGCTGTTTTTGGTTGTGAAGATATGGAAACTGGTGATCTTTACACTCAACGTGCTGATGGCATAATTGGTTTGGGTCGAGGTCGGCTTAGTGTGATGGATCAACTCGCCGACAAGGGTGCTATTAGTGACTCATTTTCGTTATGTTATGGTGGGATGGATGTAGGTGGGGGTGCTATGGTTCTTGGTGGTATTTCTTCTCCCCCTGATATGGTATATACCAATTCAGATCCATTTCGCAGGTAAAACACTTTTAAAATGCTTTGTGTATTGGTTTTTAGTAAGACTACACTTAGTGCATCTCACACATATGCTTTAGGATGTCAACAGTCCATATTATAATATTGAGTTGAAGGAAATACATGTTGCTGGGAAGCCTTTGAAGTTAAAGCCAAGTATCTTTGACGGAAGGCATGGAACAGTCTTAGATAGTGGAACTACATATGCTTACCTTCCAAAAGAAGCTTTTCTTGCATTCAAGAATGCTGTAAGACTTTGTGCCTCTAAGTTTCATCTTCTCCTATAGTCCATTTACTTTTATAGTCAAATTCATTTGCCTGACAAAGAAAAGGATGAATATTTTTATGTTTCAATTTCAGGTTGAAAATGAGTTATATTAACTAATTTAATTCATTGGAATTCTGTTTATATGTTTGATGCTCAAAAACATATATGCTTGCCTCCACTCTTTACTTTAGGCAATGAACTACAGTTCTCATTAAACTTCTCTCTATAAGAATGGAATGGAGGCTAAGGCCATGGGTTCAAACCCCACCAAGTGTGGAACTACTACAAGATTGTTAAGCATTAATGATTTTGAGATACCTTGAATAGTGAATGTTGGAATCATTATAATATAGTATTAGAATGTAAATTAGATAATTAGCTTGCCAATTCCGAGAATGCAAGTCTTTGGAATAATTGGTGATTTAATATGATATCAAAATAGTGCCCTTGAAGCCCGAAGTTCGTTTATGCCCTATTTCGATTAAATGTCTTACATGTTAAGTTTGCTTATTACAGGAGTTTGCTCACACATGCAGGAAAGTATTAGAATATTCATTTTAATAATTGAAGTTGCCTCTTCCCAAAAGCTTAAACTTTTGGTACAATTGGTGATTCAATACATTGTTTGGCTATTTAATATCACTGAGTGTAATATCCATTATTTTTCAGATTGGGTGGGTTAGAAAAATAGAGGTGAATCAGTATAATTTTAACAAGCTCCACTTGTAACCTTGACACTTTTTGAGTATAAGTCTAGATGGGGCTTGGGCTTTCTTAAGGTCAGGCAATCATATAGGTGACCAATCATGAGTCTCTTGTATCACTAGACTTTCATGCATAACTGATGCTCTTGTATATGTCCCATGTACTTGGGCTCTTTCCTATTCTTGTTTTCTATTAAATTTTGTTTACCTATAAAGAAAAAAATTTATCTTTACTTTTTTGATTCTGCTGTATTGAACTCTTAGTTTATCGGAATTATGTGATATGCAGGTGATCAATAAAATTCATTCACTCAAGCAAATCCATGGTCCAGACCCAAATTTTCATGATATTTGTTTTTCTGGTGCTGGAAGGTACTGGTTAAACCACACAGACATGAGTTTTTTTTTTTTGGTCTGGCTAACCAGATGGTTATAAGCTGAATCTAAGCACCCATTGCCTGATTGGTTGTATTGAAGTTACATCTGATTGTCTTTGCTTGTATTTTGCATAGGAATGTTTCCCAACTATCCGCAGTTTTTCCTCAGGTTGATATGGTATTTAGTAAGGGACAAAAACTGTCACTGTCTCCAGAGAACTACTTGTTCCGGGTTAGTTGACAAGTTATCCTTTTTGAGTTCTTTTTTTTATTTTTTTGATTTTTGGCTCCTAAATGGAGAATTTGAAATTTTTTTCATAATCTATATTTGTTTCAATGGTGTTACGCACATGGTGTTGTATATTTACTCGTTTTGTTCTTTCTTAAAGCATACGAAGGTTAGTGGTGCATATTGCCTGGGAATTTTTCAAAATGCAGATGATCCAACTACTCTTTTAGGAGGTACACTAAAATTTTTATGGGATTTGCCATGTTTACTCTGTAGTCAGTTCTTGCATTTGTTCTGACCAAAAGCTGCATTATGCTCAAGCCTGCCTTGTGCATGTCAATATGAGGTCAAAGAAATTATTCACTTCTCTCCCCAATCATCTGGCATGCATGTGCATCAGCAGACAAGGGATGTCTCAGTTAATTTTTCATCATATATTACAGGAATTGTCGTTCGTAATACCCTTGTGACTTATGATCGGGAGAACGATAAGATAGGCTTCTGGAAAACTAATTGTTCTGAACTATGGAAGGGTTTGCATTACCCTAGTCCCGCTGCCCCGCCTCCTGTGGATTCACATAGCCGAAATACAAGTGTAGGGATTCCTCCTGCCATAGCTCCAGGTGGATTGCCTCCTACCATGGCCCCAGTTGGATTGCCTCACGCTGATTTTCCAGGTAGAATGGGTTTCAAGAGAATACATTCCTTTTATGCTGTATTTCCAAATACATTCCTTTTATCCTCAATTACTTTACTCAGGTTCTTGCCAGAGATATAACTGTCTGTTATGATTTGTAATGTGTTGATCTTCTACTTTTGCATTATAAAACTAAATCGACACGTTTATTTTTAGAATGTTGAAGAGAAGGTTCTTTTGAATGTATGTTTGTAATTCTCTTCTCTTATTATGAGCAAGAATCACTTATCAAATTTTTTTTAGCAAGAATTTCCTTTTGGTTTGATGAATGTGTTTTTGAAATTCTTGCTGTTATTATGCAGTTGATTGTATTGCTGCTTGGGCTGTTATCTCTGATGTTATCTTTACCATATATTGTGCGTAGGTGAAATTCAGATTGGACTAATAACATTTGACATGATACTTATCATCAACAATTCTTCTATGAAGCCCAATTTCTCTGAGCTTACAGAGTTTATTGCTCATGCACTGGATGTCAAAGTTTCTCAGGTATAGTTGAGCTATTTTTGCTTTAATGGTTTCAGATTTTACCGGTGCCTCAGTTAGCAGTTGGTGACACTTAGCTTGACAGAACCTCAAGTATAAGTTGTATCTTCTCGTTAATAAAGATGTTTCTTACTTATCCAAAAAAAAAAAGGTATAAGTTGTATCTATGCCATCATTAAGTTGTAAATATTTTATTGAGAATTTATGAATGATTTGCAAGTTACAAATCTGTATGTATGTTATACTTGTAGAAGGAAAATCAATTGAATGTGCTAGGAAAATACTGGCCTGGTTTGTTGGGAATGTATTTAGTATTTATTTTCTATGGTTTACAGCTTTTATTCATAATAAATGCCCTGGATCTACTTCTAAATAATAATAAAAAAATGCAATGGATCTGGGGTGATAGCATTAAAATAGGTGCTCAGCGAACCAAACCTATTGCTACCTCAGTTTCATCATTTGTGCTTCTAAAGCCGCTAATGCAGTGTGTCAGTATCAGTTAATGTTTCACTCCTTTGGCAGTTATTAAGTCAAATAAATTGGTCAATTAGTAATCCTGACTGTTTAATTTCAGGTTCATTTATTGAACTTCAGTTATACAGCAAATGCTTCCCTTATCAAATGGGCAATCTTTCCAGATGAGTCTGCTGATTACATTTCCAATGCAACGGTAATGCTATTCATCATGGTGAAGTATGTTATACTGGAGCCATTCCATCAATTAATATTCTGCTTTACCTAATTGGTTATTTGCTTTTGTGCAGAGCATAATTCATAGTTTAAGAGATCATCATCTGCAGCTTCCTGAGAAATTTGGAAGTTATCAGTTAGTTGAGTTGAATTTCAAGCCTCCAGTGAAGTTGTATGTTCTTTTTATTCTCTCTACTTATTATTTTCTCGAGTTGTATACATGGGTTTTCTCAGACTCTGCTGGATCCAGATTCACATGTAGCCAAGCAGGAATTTCTGTGTCATTATTAACATGTGGAGTTTGGATTTTGACTTGTTACAACTTAAAAATGCTTAAATCAATTGTTAACGAAATTTGAAGATATATACTTAGGTAAGATGGAGCGACATTGAAAAAAATTAGAAGCTTTTGCTCGGAGAAAAGAGTAACGATAGACATATAACCCTTTTTACAACCTTCTGTACAATTATGTTTTGAATGAGGGATTAAAGTAAATTATAAAAGTAACATCACTTTGCAAAAATGTCCCTCATTTAAAATAGTTTGTACAAAAAGCTGTAAAAAGGGTTGTACGTGTATTATTACTCCTGAGAAAATCGTTTTGTGAATTAACCTGGAATGGCACTGTGTGTCTTCCCTGAGAAAAACATTTGGCAAATGAACCTAAATCACACTGAGTTTGTGCTTGCGTGTTATTATGCCTTCATTCTAGTAATGACTCTAAAAATTAAGCAAATTAAATCAAAAGTGCTTCAATATTCCTAATTATTATGGCTCTTATCTTTCTAGGAACACCTCTTAACAGTCTAGCAAAGTAAATCGAAGTTTACTTAAAAAAAGAACAAACAAACAAACAAACAAAGAAAGTGAGTTGAAGTCCTTCAAGTGCTTCCATCTGAATGAAAAGCATATTCAATATCAGCCACTTTATAGTTCAAGCCAGGAATAGCAATCTGCATGGAAGGCATTTAAGGCTCCTCCTGGATTTCCCACTTCACCCGTTTCTAGGAATTATAAATCCTCTGAGAACAGTTTAAACCCTACATTTTCCCACTCATTCCCATTCCATGATCACTCCTAGGAGAGTCAATACCGAGAAAGGAATACAGATGGCTCTTGTTTTATTTGCCTTTTCTTTTTCCTCATCTAGTTTCTTTTAATCTTGTAATACTATCATTATTGAAAGTTTTATAGCCTAAACAAAGTTGATGAGGCCAAGTGGTAAACTTTAACGATTTATGTAGAAACAAAGGAAATAGCCTTTGCGTTTGTGGTAAAAGAGAAGAGGAGGGAGGAAGGGAGGGAGAGTGATATCAGTCAGTCCTTGAACTTAAAGATTGGGACTTTGTAGCCTAAACGAAGTTAATGAGGCCAAGTTGTAAACTATAATGCAGGTTTATCTAGAAACAAAGGCATAGCCTTTGGGTTTGTGGTAGAAGAGAAGAGGAGAAGGGAGGGAGAGAGTGATATCGGTTAGTCCTTGAACTTGAAGATGGGGTTCCCAAGTTAAGGTGCTTTCTATGGTTGTGAGTACTATTTGTTGAACTGTAATTTTGTGTTCTTTAGGCTGCTACCCAAATTTGGCTCCTACCTCAATGTTTTGTTTGATAGGCAATCATTGAACTACAATCAATAGAAATAGGCTCCAGGTACACAGGAAATATATATGAGAAACACCTAATTAGGGTTTACAATCGAAAAGAGAAAGTCATGGACCTTAAGTCCATTACAAATAAGGGTTCCACCCATAAAAGCAATGACTTATAAAAGAAAAATTTTAATTCATCCATTGTTCTCTTCCAATCTTCGAAACTTCTGGCATTTCTCTCCTGCCAGATACTCCAACACATACAAATATAAACCATACACCAAATGGCTGCCCCCTGTGAGTTAACCTGAATGCCTCGCTAGCTTGGGAGGAAGTCCACCAATTAAGGGGCATAACCCATGATAAACCGATCCTCATGAAAAAATCATCACACATGATCCTAACCACCTTTAGTGAAGTGGCAAATGATCTACTGATTCTCCATGCTTCTTACACATACAACACCAGTCCATCACAATTTTCCGGCATTTTCTTAGATTATTTGTAGTAAGGATTTTGTCCAATAATGCTGTCCACATGGAAAAGCTGCTTTTGAAGAAGTTTTCGTCTGCCATATGCTATCTGTAAAATATATGTTTTGTCCTTTTGGCTTCTACCCAAATGCTGGCTTCACAAATCTTCTAGATTTCCTTCTGCTTCACACATGCACCCACCCACACAAACATGTTCTTCTTTGCAAATGTCTATATGTGAATGTCACTTATCAAAAAAAAAAAAAAAACTGTGGTTGTCATATACTTAAAATGTGGAAGTACTCCCCAGGCCAAGCACCCTGATCTAGTTTAACTTGTTGTATGTTGATGTGTATTTCTTGTTTATTATATTTTTGAAGTATATACAAATTTGTTTAATCAAGCTTTTAGTAACTAGTCTTCTATTACTTATCCACATCTGCAATTGTATTGATATTCTTTCTGGAATACTATATATTCGTTCCGCTTTCTTTTGACAAATTTGCATTTTAATAAATCCTTCCTGCATTTTCCTTTCATATTCACAATCGAAATCCTTTGGAGCATTGCAGAAATTGGTGGAAACAAAATTTTTGGGTAGTGGCTGTTGGAGTTTTGGCTACTCTGGTTCTTGGACTATCAATTTCTAGGGCATGGTTGATTTGGAGATCTAGACAAGAGAATGTATCATACGAAGCTGTTGGTGCTGTTGTTCCAGAGCGAGAGCTTCAACCACTTCAAAATTCATCAGGGCCGGACAATTTATAGCGTAAGGTTTTCTTAAAGTTTAGTTGATTAATGAGGAAATTGTGTGGTATGTAACTTCAAATCTGAATAATAACCCTTCAGCCTAAAGCTTTTGAGAGGATGAAATCTGTAATCCCTCCGTCAATATATGACGAAAAAGAAAAACGAAAAAGTGGAAAGAAAATGTAGAAAGTTTATGGAATACCAATAGTTTTAGATATCAATGTACGTAGAAAGCTACATTTTTCATCGGCTAAAACATTGCAACTTATGCTAACTATTGAGCCTTCCCGTGCATCTTTGCCATGTGATAGTTTTAATTTTTTACTATCTCCTCTTTATCTGCTGAGGTCAAGCACCAACCTCAAAAGCACATATTGTTCCAGCCTCCATGCATCTGATACATTATTCCACACATTCCGAATGAAATTGTAATCTTCATTTCAAGCTTCAACGTTTTATTTTGTGGTTGAATGATTCAAAGGCAGTGAGGGGCTCTTACAAGTTTATATAATAAACCCAACTCTCGAGTCTTTTACAATTAATTTAATGTTAAGATCATAGACACATATAGCATCATGTCAAGTCATCCATTTCTTTAATTTATTTTAACGGTTAAATTTTAATGGTGGATAAGTTATAAAAATGATAATAGAATAATGATGCACACCGTCTTAAGAGTAGGTAAGTGTTGCGTACTTTCTTTGAATAAGAGAAAAGCTTATTATTAAAAAATTAATATTTTATGTAAATTATATATATATTTTTAAAGAGTAATATTATATATAGTCATATGTTGTGTAAACATGGTGCACTCTTTTAGAAAAAAAGTAGAATCTACCGTTAAAACTAATTTTTTTTTTAATGTGAGATTTATATTTATTTTCTTTCAAAATAAGTATTGCACGGAGCTTACATATTTTCTGATTGTAAATATTATTTCTTTTTTTAAAAATTTGTGCCAGCTTTATAGATTGCAAATATTATTTGGCATGAGAGTAATAATTTGAGACGTAATTTTTATGAAAGAAATAATATTATAATAAGTTGGCTCTCGTATTATTAAATAAAAAATAATTTCTACGAACTTATAATAAATAAATTTCATATAAATTCTTATAAAAAAGTAAACACTACCTAAAGATAATAAAAATAAATATTCTTTATTAATGAGATACATTTTTTACGAAAAAAAAATATACAAAAATTGTCTATTTGAGATTTATACGTACCTAACATTAGTACTCTATTATTAATTGTCAAACTCCATAACTCTTACCACCTACAATTGATGAAAAACATTTAAGAGTACTGGCTGTAGATCACTAGTTAGCAACTTTGATCCTGATGAATCATGAAACGCAATTAATTCCGCTTGCTTAAAAACTAATTGGGAAGAAAAAAGAGGACAAAATGTCTCTGATCTTTGCATTCCCTTGGGGAAGCCAGCCAATTATAGATTTACCTTAATTAATGTTATTAAGTTGCACTTAAAAACCTTTATTTATTTTTTTAATCTCATGTATAAAGTTTATCGCATGATTTAATTATTGAATTAATGCATGTAGCATGTACGTAAAAACTGATCACTTTTGAAGGTATGGATCATGTGTATATATATAACTATAAGGTCTGCATGATGGCTCAGTACTACTTGACTGTAAGAGATAATATCAAATCAAGAGTTTAATTCGATATTATATATGATCTTGGTTTAGTTTTCACAAATATCAAATCATGACTTTGATTTGATTTTCATAATAAAATATTTATCTTATCCAATTGCAATCTAATCTAGTACTCCGGTCTATAAATAGAAATCTATGCGGCCATGTATTCAACACCAATAGTACTTATACCAAGAGTTTGATGCCATATTTGGTACGTAATTGCTGACTAGTTTTAGTAAATTGAAACCAATTTATATATATTAAAAATCTAATGGGAAAAGTAGCACAAAATACATGATAATATTACGACAAGCATAATAGGACAAATCACGTTGACAAAGACATAAATGACCTAGCTGCATGCATGGGACCCTATATATTTATTTAATGCCTTCACATTATTCCATTTTCTATTACCCTAAATCTATGTGAAACACAGCATTTTTCTCTCCCTCTGGCTGATCTGGATATTAACAGTAATAGCTGTGATTAATATTTTGGAGAGATGGATTTCAAGGGCACTTGGACTTGCCCTTGGAGCTCTTGAGGTCTCTGTAGCAAGCGCACTCATGCTTGTTTCCATAAGTTCCAGATGGCACGCATTGGCACTTCTCACAGCAAATCCCGCAGTATTTCAAGCACCGATCCTGCATTCCTGCCTTTGCGCACCGATCCCCGCACTTTGAGTCACAGAAGCCTTTATTTTTAAGAAGAATCATAAAAAATATTCAGTTAGCATGTATACCACATTATCAAACTTATAAACCCAGCAAATTTTATAGAAAAAATAGTTTTCTTTTTTTTGGGGAAGAAAGAGTAGTGCAAAAGAAAGCTGAAAGCGTGGATCATGGGAAGTTGATCATGGCTTCTTACTTGAACCAGCTTCTGTGGTCTGAAAGAAAGAGGAGCTGATGAGGGCAAAACACACAAGCAGTAAAGTTGCAAAGACGAGCTTCATTTTCTGACGGTTTTAGGAGAATTTACAGCAACAAAAGGGAATAGAGAGATGTCTGCAGGAAAGGTAGTTTAGCACAAGTGAGATGGTGGAGCGAGTTGGGAGTGTTGGGGTATTTATAGTGGAAAAACTAGGAGTACTAGGTGAAGTGTTAGGAGGGTGTTATTCGGGAAGCTAAATAAAAAAAATATCAACTTCTGGATTACACTCGGTTTTCACAATTCGCACATAGACAACGATGACATTTTGGTAAGAGAAGTGATAGTATAGCTACAAGAAATAAATTTATAAATTGTCGTGATTTTATTTAAATTTAATTTATAATAAAAAATAATTTTATAATTTGACAAATCATATAATATAATTACATTAATTTGTGCATTTTTTTTTTTTTTTTGGTATAATTTCCTTTGGTAAACTAAGTAGCTAGCTGTTAGTAACTAAGTAGGCATGGGGCCGGCCGGGGCCTTTGTTGAGTTGGTAATCCATTGGATTCATTTTAAGAATGATCTGGAATTCACTTAATTAGGAAGACAAAAAGGAGGAGCCAGGCTATACGGCTAGCTTTTGCATGAATAATGCTGTATATGACGTTAATCTGTCATTCATAGTTAATTAATTTTACTTCTGGTTAATTCTGCTTTGGCCATTAATTATAAAACAATTAAAGGCTAATTTCAGACGAAGGCGGTGCGCAGAAGGAAGATGGTCGGCCCCTTCGTTTTGCCGAGTAAAGTGTTATACTTGCCTGCTCACATGACCTGTCCCCCAATATATATATATATAAACACTAAGGGTCCTTAAAAAATAAAAAGGACCATCTCTGCTGTGTTGTGGTATATTTATATAAACACTAATTTCACAATTTAATTTTAAGGATATTTAATTAATTATATTGCTTATAAATTATTAGCTAGCTACCTAGGACTAGGAGGAGTTGACGTCTTGATTGCCAGCACCGTCCCATGCCTGTATATATGCATGAATTAGATCATGATGAATGGAAGTGTGTCTGGCTAAACGTACGACCGTTATATAAACAAAAATATGGAGAAAAATCATGTTAAAAGTATTTACTCACATAAATAATAAATATTACTATTTATATGAGTGAGTGTTCTTGAATATGACTCATTCCTAGCATGTCTCTTATATAAATGCCTAGAAACTTGCAAGTTGCATGTAAAGATCATCAACTTGCTTGAGGTGTTGGCTCGGCCTAATAAATAGCAACATCACTTGTGTGCTTACAGCACATGCAGCAAATTAAGAACGGGACTTCAAAGGAATATGAATAATCTAGCTTAGGGACGAAAAACCTTTTAATAATATCAAACAACGTATATGATAAGCCTCTAACAAATTATGGTTTAATTAATATATTGTAGGCGTTTACTGCTTATAATATATATGTATACATGAATAATCTAATATGCAAGTAAGACCATCCGCAGTCACTAATGAATCTTATTGACAATGTCATTAACAAAAAAAATGTATTAATAAATGAATAATGTTAAGTACAAATTTCAAATATATAAATATTGTACAAGTTATCTTTTGTAATATATATATATATATATATATATATATATAATACTACAAAAAATAGGTATTTGTAATACTTTAAGTGCAACCAGATCAATGACTATTTACGATCAAAAGTCTATTTTTATCGTAAATAATCTTTTTATTAGAATTAAAATATTATAAATAACTATTTTTCTTGAATATAGTGTGAGTTTCATTAAAAAAAAATGAATTTTTTAGACCTTTTTATAATATATTTATTTTTTTTAGAAAGGACTTGGTGCGAAGAACTTAAATATGAGTTGCAACTTGCAGGCAATAATAATGTGAAGGAAGCTACTGGCTAGAAAACGCTCTTCCAAAACCGGAATCTTGGGTTCCAACTTTTTTTAACGCCACTTGGATTTGGTCCATTAATGGTAAAATGAACACAAAAAAAAAAAAAAAAAAAAAAAATCAATATCTGCCAACTTGCAGTACCGTAGGGACGATTAATTGGTAAGAGCATGAAGCAAATTACTAGCTGTCTCATGTCTGTAATTCTGAGTCATCATTAACTATATTAATTCAAGGTTGATGAAGTCAAGTGGCATGCAGAGTTATTACGAGATGAATTGTTTAAATGTCAAATTAATTTCATATTTAGTTAGTAGACTCTAAAATAACATCATATATATTAAATTAGTTAAAATCCAAATATAACTATAGTGATTTTTAGAAAAAAAAAAAAAAGAATTCAAACTTGAAAGTCATTGTAGATAGGTCAAATATATATTTTATTATTTGTCTCTCTTTCTTCCTTCTCCTATTGAATATAATTATTAATTAATATATAATAAATAGAGAATAGTAAAATATGATAATAAATAAATTAATAATTATAAATGATTAAATATTTTTAATTATTAATCACTTATTACTATATATATAATGAATAATTCAATATAAAAATTTAACGTAAATATTCAAAGTTAAAATTATTATTATAATATTTTATTACTATATAATGAAAATATAACTATTTTAATATGAGAACTTATATAAATAAAATAACCAAAAACTCATTAATTAAGCAAAACACATTTTTCAGGAAGAGAAATGCTATTTTTCTTGAATTTGCAGTGTCTCGAATCTATGTTTTGAATTAAAAATTTTTAAATTTTTTTCATTTAATGATTAAGTAAGTATTTTTAAATAATGAATTAATTTTTTATTTTTATTTTTAAAAAATATGTAAGTATATATAAAAAATAAAAATAAATAAAAAAAACTGAAAAAATAGCCTATTCGAAAAGATCTTCTGTGCATACGTCTTTCGGGACATGTAGCACTACTCCTTTCCAAGAAATTGATCTCTACCTAAGACAGCACACAAATCAATGAGTCTTGGATTCGAATTTCATGTCTCACCTATTATCCACCCGTTCCTTTGACTTCATACAATTATCACTAACAAAAGAAAAAACTACTACTTTATCAAAATTCTTAATTAATTAAAGTTTCCCCTTTTCATTTAAGTATTTATGTATACAGTCGATATTCCTCCTCATCTTCTAACAAAATTTCATGTCTGGAATACCAAGCCATAACAACAATAGTAAACTCAATTTGTTTAATAAACTCAATTTGTTTATTCATAACTCATTTCCTATTTTTAATTTATCTCTACTAATCATTTTAAATTTCAACTCATTTCAATCACTTATTTTATTACTATTCATAACTCATCTCATCTCATCTCTGAATCTAAATAGTTTCATCCTCAAATTTTTATTTAAAATATAATAAATAATTCAACTTTTTAAACTTTTTAAATAATGAAAATATTACTACAAAAAAAAAATTAATTATTTGTGACCAACTATTTCTTGATAAAATGATTATTTCTTGTCAAAATGAGTTTATTTTAATCACAAATAATCATTATAGCTGCAAATAATCCGCCATAAATACTAATTTTTCTTATTGTATATTAAAAATAATATTTTACTCGATTTTCAACTTTAATCTAAAATATTATATTATTCAAACAGGATCTAAAACAAGAATAAGACAATTAGATATCATAAAGTGGGCCAACATATGGACTGGGCGGTACTATCTCTTGATGGGCCCATCTGCATGCCTGCCTTACAAATGGACTAGGCACGCACTATCTCTTCATGGGCTGATCAAGGCTCAGTCTCGCAAAAGCCGAATTTCCAACTAAGAAATAGATTTTAGTATTTTACTATGTAGAAATGAGACTCTTGTTCGACAATATATATTCCTGCTTGCTTTCGAGATTCTAGATTTTAGTACTCCTACTTGTGATCAGCTACTTTAATTTCATGCATGGTCGATCGATGGTGTGAATTCTTCTTAATTAGAACATTTGATAGAGTAATGGGCCTATTATGTTCACCACTCTCATGTTTATGTATTTTAATAGAAAACTAGTGTTACATCTATAAATAGACCTTATATAAAAATAAATTTATAAGTTGACGTGTGTTTTATGTGATATATATATATATAATAAAAATAATTTTATAATTTGACGTAGCAGTACACATCAAACTACCTCCATTTATGAATTTATTTTTGTAAAATCTTTTTATGACTAAATTATTTCTCTTTTTATACAATACCAAATTATTTGAGTTTTTGTGTTGTTTTAAAACTTGTGACGGTATAAGTAGATCGTCATGACAGTCGGAAAAATTATTTGAGGAACTTTCGCACACATAAAACTTGCTTTTGAATGTCAATAATACACTGTCGTGTTTGAAAGTACTCAATTACTCTTAATTATGTATGTTTATACTTAACAAAAACACTTAATACTGATTAATAACTAATATAAAATATTAAATAAAATAAACAAAATATTTTAGTTATGAAAGAAAATCTTTTAAAGAACTCTTCAAAAATAAAACCTTAAGGGGCAACTAAAAGCAGAAAAAATTAATTTTATTGATTGAGATGTTTAAAAGTAAAACGATTACAAAATTTTTGTAACTAAATTCGTTTATCCAAGACATTTGACCCGCCTGTCTTCTACTATAGTAGGTAACTAGAACTTTTGATGATTTCTAATCTTTGGTCTTTTCTACTGGAACCTCCTGTGATTAATCACGAACACAGCAACTCCCTCTTGAAAAATGCTTTCACTCGATCCTATGGACTGAGCTTCTTGGAAAATTCTTCACTCAGGAATTTTCTCTCACATGTTCACTTGAAATTCTACCCAGATCTTCAAGCTTTCAATAATGTAAGTGAATATGTGTCTTTCAGTAATCTCAAGTATTCACCAAATCTTCAACTGAGTCCCTCACTAAATAAGCAATTCAGTGTTTGAGTTGGACTAGAACTCTGATGACGGTTTATCCAGTCTCCTAGTTTGATACGCTGCAAACAGATTGTTAACGCGTTTGACTGGGACTCTACAATTAGATGTCTCCGAGTATAAGCTAGCTTCGATTTTTTCATGTACTACGTGTAGTTCGATCTCTTCAACTATTTTTTGAACTTGAAACCTATATAGAACTCATGTAATCTCTTATCTTATAATTAAAATAATGTTTGATGACATCACAATTCAAAAGCTTATCTTTATGAGATATAAATCTAGAGTCCTATTATAATTATATTCATCTATAATTTAAATTTAAAACAAACTCATCTAATATTGGTCAAACTTAATTTATATTTACAGTGTTATAGGTCAAGACGAACGAACGTATGATATACAAGCTCTGAGCCCACAGAGAAATAACTCATTTTTTCTTTAGAAAAATCTTTAGAAAACACATATCTGATTTTCCCCCTTTTTTGTCTTTTTAATTTATCGTGAGAAATTGAAAATTCAATTGTAAGAGCTATAATCACAGAGCTAGTCCAATATAAGAGGTACCAGACCTTTAGTAAAATAAAATACAATTATCCACCAATGAGTTAATTATAATTTGTTGTGCACTTCCACATTAGCTTCATGCATACGTTAGCTTTCTGCCTCGAGAGGAATATTTCATCCACAAATAAATTTTACAACAATAAACATGATGTGGTGCGTAAAAAATTATTTTTTATTACAAAATAAATCCGACATATGATATCAAACCATCTCAATTAAAAGACATTTGTGATTCCAGCACTTCTTCAATGAAAAAGCAGCCATTAATTATGGCTCAAGACTCAAGTTTAGCTTCACGAAATGGCAACCCTCACGATCTGAAACCCACGGTTACAACTTGCAACTTCCTAAATTCTATACATATATATATATATATATATGTGTAGAATTTATATATATATATATATATATATATATATATATACATATATATATATATATATATAGGACGAAATTAGAATTTGATGTTTGGGGATAAAATATATAATATATATAAATATAAATAATATATATTTTTTGCATGTAATTATATAAAAAATAATAATTAATTTTTTTTTCTTCATTTGTTTTCTTTTTTTCTTTGAATTAAAAAAAAAAGAAACAAAATTACTACTTAGAGACCATTACAAAAAAAATAATAATAATAAATAAATAAATAAACTTAAGTTTTCTTTTTTACATACTCAACGATAATCTTTCATGAAATAAAATTCATCTATTATTATTTCTGAAATAGAATTCTTAATAACTTTTTTCTCAAAAAAATAATAAATGATAATTTTTTAAGTATTGGGAGACATTTTTTATTTTTTTTTAATATTTGAGGGAGTAATTTTAATTATATATAAAAAGATTATATATTTATATAATAATTTTTTTTTTTTAATTTTGGGGGGACGGTAGCCCCCCCAACCATAGTTGTAGGTCTGCCTCTGTATATATATACATATGTGTGTATATGTATGAAGCAATGCTCGAGCAAGAGGACTGAGGATAGTATATATATACATGCAATAAAAGTGCTGAACAAATGAGATATTGATAGGGTGACTATAAGTGGTAGAGTTAGGAATCGAGTTAGGAATCTGAGTTAGGGGATCAAGTAAAGTTAAAATAAAATATATAAAATATTTTTTATTTTATTTATATATAATTTTTGTTGGGAATCTGAACCTCTCAAATTTTTTCTACAAAGATCTACTTTTGACAAAATATCAAGAAAAATAGAGAAATAAATACAACATAAGAATTTACCTGGAAAACTCCCAAAATAGGAGAAAAACTACTAGACCCAGAAAAGAAAATACACTATGTGAAAAATTATTACAATCACACAAATTTTCTCCTCACTCCAACGACACCCACAAAAACTTCTCCCACTAGTAAAACTCTAACTTTTACATATAAAAAGGACAATAGAGGAATTTTACTAAAGTCAAAAGTTACTAGATAAGTTTCTGATTGGTGTAATTAACCTCCTTTTATAAGCCCATAACCTGCCCCCATTTTACAAACCTCACCGATATGGGATTAAAAAAATGAGCAAAAGTCAACAATTTTTTATGTGATATAAAATAATTTGATAATAAGATTTACAATAAAAATAAAATACATTTAATATAACTTATGTATTAAAAACATATATATGATAAGAACATGGTATCATAATAAAAATATATTAAAAATACATTAGAAATCATTTAATTTCTTTTTTATTTTTATTTTTATCTATAATAAAAATATGTTATCATTTTATTTTATATGAGATGATTTTATTTTTAAATTAGATTAATTTTATAAAAGGAGACCAATATAATTTTTTGAGAGAGGGCCAACACAAAATAAAATTAATATTATACTACAAAATTATAAAAAAAATAAACATATTTTATTTATTTTTCTTTAAAACAAAATGTATTTTTTTTAAGTTTTAATTTTTAATTTTAAAAATAAGGGTGGGATCCGTAAAGAGGGAGGGCCATGGGCCCCCTGCCCTAATGTGATTCTGCC
Organism: Platycarya longipes; assembly: GCA_036559045.1. Classification (NCBI taxonomy): domain Eukaryota; kingdom Viridiplantae; phylum Streptophyta; class Magnoliopsida; order Fagales; family Juglandaceae; genus Platycarya; species Platycarya longipes. The sequence continues at coordinate 38,286,209 of CM071802.1, forward strand.
ACCGGTTATATTCTATTATTATCTATTTATTAAGTTAGAGTGTATTTGAAGTTATTTTTTATTCTTTTATCATTTTTAAAGTATTTTTTAACATTATTAATTATTAAAAAAAATCAAAAGAATATATGATTTTATTAATAATCTCTTCTTGAATTATTAAGTAAAATAAAAATTAAAAAAAAAGTATAAAATGAGTAATAAAAATATAGTAATTAACCTTATCATTATCATTATCCTTATCCGAACAAATTAGGGATGGGCTTCGTTGCTTTGTCTTGCCACCGTAAACAATTAACACTCGAGACCCACATCTGCGACGGAGATGGATCCACAAATATAGCAGCAGCAATAAAATAAAAAATAAAAAAGCAGCTAAAAAAAGGCCCAAAGCATGCATGTCTTGTCTCTTGTCTGTAACTCCTCGCATGCAGTGACATCACTCATGACTGTTCTGATAGGGACCTTGGTCGTGTCCCTACTCAACTAAGTTGGTCCTATTCGCCTTGTTGCTCCTCAATGACCGAGTAAGACTCCTTTTACTTGTGATGGTTCACATGCACCAACAATGGATGAAATGGTGATATGAGGTTGAGATGGTTAAGAGAATCTGATTGAGTTCGTCTTGGCTAAGTAGGGTAGAGTGGTGTACGGCAATGAGATTGGATGGCTAAGTGTATGGAGCAATAAGGTGGTATTTAGGCTATGGTAGTCTTGGTTATGGTAATGGGAAGGGAGATGTGGTGGGCTGAGTGGTAGATTATGGTAGAAAAGGTTTAGGCGAATGTCCTTTGAGTAGGCCTATGTATTAGGGTTTCTTTGGTAAGGAATATGGGTCATATAGTGTAGTAGGGTTAGGGTTTTAGTGGAGGCTAGGGGGAATTTCGAGATTGAGATTAGGTTAGGGTTTGGAAGTCAATTGGCTAAGGTTTGGGAAGATGGGTTTCAGCTAAGGTGGTTAGAATTAGGTGGGACAGGGTTTTGAGATGTTTTGGATAATTCCTAAAATGTAGGAATTAGGATTTTAGCAAGATAAGTGAGCGGCAATGAGGTAGGGTTGTTGGCCGAGTATTGATTCTATTTTGGGATAAGATTTGATTGATTCAATCAATTGGATAATTGATTAATCATTTGAGAGAATTAAGGTTAATTTGGTGATGTGGCAAGTGGAGAATTTCGGCAATAGCTAGGGATGGAATGGCCGAGTGAGATATTTATGGAAAGTGGAAAGATTGGATTTTGAATTGATTTGAGTTTGGGATAGAGTTGAGTGGAGGCTTGTTGGGGCCGAGATTTGGGTTGTTTTTGGATGAGAGAAGATTTGATTTAATTGAATAAATTTAGGAGAAGATAAGGGAATGATGGCCGGTTATTGTTGTTGGAGATTTGGTTGGAATTTTGATTTAAATTTTGAAATGATTTGAAATGGAGGAATGTATGTGGCCAGATATAAGGATTATTGTAGTGGTCGGTTATGGAATGGATTTGGTCGGTAGAATAGGTTTTGAATTTGAATTGACTTGGTTGAGAGAAATATGGGAAGTTATGATGGATAAGTTGGCAAGTGAGGGGTTCGGTTAGAGCAAATGGATGATGGCCGAATATGAGTTTGGATAAGATAAATGGTTATGGTTTTGATTTGAATTGATTTGAATTAGAGGGATGATGTGGCATTAGATGATGTGGCAATGGGGTTCGGCTAGGGCAAATGGATGATTGCCAAATATGAGAAAAAATAGGGATTGTTAGTTTGATTTGAATTTGAATCAATTTGAATTCAAATCCAAATGGTGGCCGGTCATGCTAGGGTTAGGGGGGCACGAAAATGACTTATTTTGGATGAGGGATGAGGTGGATTTAAGTGAGAAAATATAGGAAAGGATGAGGGTTAGGTGGCCGGCTAGGGTTTGGAAGGGTGATGGGCGAAATGGTCAAGTTGATTTTGATCGATTTTGGATAGCTTGGTGATTGGAGGGGGTTAATGTGGCTAGTTGTATGTGGACTTTCTAGGCCACCACTAGGGGTATTTTTGGGATGTTTAGGTATGATTTTATAAGGCAAACAATGTGGGAAAGGCTAAGGTTAAGTGGTTGGTCTAGAGTTTTATCAAGATGGGCGTTTTGGACAAAGGATGGAGCTAGGGCTTTATGGCTTATGCCATGGGCTGCTAGGGTTTGGGGGAGCTTGATGCCGTGGCCTACTTTGGGGCAAGGAAACACGTTTCAATTCAAGTGATCAACCAAATGATGATTAAACACTCAAATATCTAAGAACACACCAATGCCCTTCAAGCACTTCAAGTTTCGGCACACACAAAATCTTCAAGTCTCCAACACTTCCTTCAATCAACAATTCACTCACTCTCACTCACATGAGCTTTCTCTCAATGGAGGAGGATTTCGAATTCCTCTATGGACACACACACAAATTCTCAAATTCACAAGTGGTGTGGATTTGGCCTCACAAACACAAAATCACTCAACAATCAACAAACAACTCAAGAACACATAAGCATGAAAATCACTCAACACAACTCACTCCAAAACCGAAAACTCTTTTTATGAATTACCTCAAGATTTTTATAAATAAAAATGAAAACAAATAAAAGGATAGATGTGGATCACCGATTCACGAATTGCACGATGATCCTCTTCCAAAGGGATTCACGAATTGCACCCTAAGGAAGCCCAAGTGCTAAGCACCGAAATCCAAACCACAATGCTTATGGCCGGCCTAACTCTTTTCCAAGAGCAAAAGTCTAGTCTCAAATTGTCCAAAGATGTGAAATGAAAACCTAGAGGTCCTATTTATAGAGTCTAACAAATTGGAAACTCCCAAAAGGCCCCTAACAAAATAAGATAATTACTAAAATAACCAAATGCATAAATAAATAAAATAAATACATAAATAAGCAAATGTGGCGCCAATGATGATGGGCCGTGGCATATTGTGGCCTGTGGCATGGCATGGCCCACGGATGGTTGTCTGCATGGCGCCTGGCTGCATGGCATCTGATAGTGTGCATGAGATGGTGACATGCCTAAACTTGATGATATGTCCCGGGTGATGCCGTGCTGTGGTAGTGTGGCCCAGTCAGGTAGCTTGGGCGGTGGTCTTGCATGGCTCGGGCTGAGTGCCGGGGTGATGGTCATGAATGGCCCAAGCTGGCGGTCTGGGCACATGAGCTGCGCGTGGCCAGTAGCCTCCATGGTTGCTTGCTGCATGTTAAGGCCTGAGTCAAGGCATGCATGCAGGCTAGTCAAGTGACTGTCCTGACCTTCCACTAGCGATGTCAATGCATGATCTAGGGCGGTTTTAAATGGGGTACTATCATGTTCACCATCCGCATGGTCATCCCCACATATTTTCTATGGTTATCCCCACAGTATTTCGATGGTCATCCCCACATCACTAATTATGATTATAATTAGTCGCAACTATCTCGTAATTTTTTCTTTTTTAAAAAAAGTGAGATTTATTGAAAAAGATAAAAAAAATTATGTCAATCTTAAAAATTCTTTTATTTTCTTAAATGAATTGTACGAAAACTTGCATATTTTAAAATTTTGTAAATTATTTTCCTATTGCATCGCATATGATACAATACTGTTGGGGGCCAAAACTCCCAAAATCCATGAATTAATAAATATTGTAGTTTGTGTTCTTTAGGGTAGTCAAACTTTCATTTCCTTTATTGATAAGTAAATGTGTGAATAATATATTTTCTATGTGTTGGAAAGCTCTATTTGTAAAAAGAAGTGGAAATATGAATGCCTACTGTCTAACAAAATCTGCAATTTTGTTAGCTAAAGATGAGATAGAAATGGTCTATACATCCTATTTGTATCTCTCTCCTTCTGTTCTTTCTAATGAAAGTTGGAATTTTCTTTTAAAAAAGAAATACATATTTTATGTTGTTTGCATGATATGATTTGCACAAATTTTGATATGTCAAAATTATACCGAAGTCTAAAAGTATGAGAATTGATACATCTATATAAAAATAAATTTGTAAACTGAAATAATTTACTATAACAAAAACCATTTTTACACAAAAAGTGGACCTTTCATCCTAAAATAATTTTCGAGATGAAAAAAATTGTCACAAAATCATCCCAATTTGAGTAACTTGTTGAACGGTTACTCAAATTCTCACCATAATTTGTTTTCCTAGCCCGCACATTTAACAAAAATCACTATAACAAAAATCACTTTTACCCAAAAATTATAAATTTATTATGAATATGTCAAAATTATACCGGAGTCTAAAAGTATGAGAAGTGATACATCTATATAAAAATAAATTTATAATCTGACATAATTCACTATAACAAAAATCACTTTTACCAAAAAAGTGGACCTTTCGCCCCAAAGTAATTTTTGAGACGAAAAAGAATCGTCAAAAAATATCCCAGTTTGAGTAACCGTTCAAACACTTACTTAGATTCCTATCACAATTTTTTCCTAACCCCTGCAGTTAATGTTTGAATATTTAAAATCACCATTTGAACAACAAATACAATATTGTTCGAGCGGTTATAATTTCATTTGAACGGTCTTCTGTATTGGGAATGGTTTTTTTATTCCTAATATTATTTGTTCGAATGGTAAGTTATTGGTTCGAATGGATAACGACGCTTGTGAAGTTTTAGGGATAAAAAGAAATTTTTGTCCCAAAAATCAAAATTATATTTTGGGACGATTTTTATTTCATCTCAAAATAATTTCTTTCCAAAAGAAAAAATTTCTTGTAGTGATTTAATAATGTGAGAACTGAGAAATGATTTTTTTTTTAGCAAATGAGTACATATATTAATAAAAAAGAACAGAGTTCAAGAATATAAATTAAGAAAAAGTACAAGGTGGGTCTTTATCATTATGAAATTACAATAAACAAGGAAGAATTTGGATAGTGGGATGTTTCCAAGGGTTTGCATCACTGATGTCCATTGCGCTAAGTCGTGCATGCTTTGATTATTGAATTGATGAATTTTTCTCGCTGTTCAAGACTTGACAATAATGAGCAAAAGCTTTATATCGTCAATGATAGGAGCTATAATCCAGTCTTGTGTGAAGGATGAATATGATATTGATTAAATGACTACACTGGAATCACCTTCAAGAATGATGTGTCATATTTTCTATCTTGTGCTAATTGGAGAGCCATCAGAGTTGTGGAAACTTCAAATGTGTTTGGATAAGTACTAGAAATGAAGTTTGTCTTTGCAAATATTGTTGTTCCTTGAAAATATTTGCACAAAGCTAAAATGAAGTTTTCTTGATCTCTAACCGCCACATCAAATGAGAGGATTTTATCTTTAGGCTAGTCTTGATGCTGAGCTTCATTGACATCTTGGTGAGTTAAAATGACGAACCAGGCTCACTTATTATCTTTAAATGTATTTTTTACATTAGAAACAAAAGTAGAAGGAGAAATCTGGACATTTACATGGATGGATTTGTTTCTGGTAAATCAAATGGAGTCTATGACTAAAACTGCAAAGAATTGAAAGCTGTGATGTCAGACTCACAAATTTTAAGAGAAATACCAGGATTAATGATATTATTGACCAAGTCTGTAATAAGGTTATTGGTGAACATGGAAATATCAATTGGCCAATTTGAATCTCTTCACACCACTCTAGAATAAATACAATCAAAGAAAATATGTTGGAGATCTTCAGGAGCAATGAGGCAGAGAGGACATTTATTCTGCTCTTCTTCTTGTGGAAGAACTTTTTGAATATTGGATTTGGTTGGCAAAATGTCATTGGCAACTTTTCAGAGAAAAAACTTCAATTTATTCTATATTATTAATTTTAAGAGACTTTTCCAATTGATAGGAATGGAGGTTGAAGGAAGAGGTCTCCAGTCTTTGATAAGGGCAGCATAGTCAAATTTGACAGGGAAATTGCCAGAAGAATGATGGAGCCATTTTACTTTGGCAGGTACAAAGTGAAAATTTTGAGTGGCAAGAGGAATTTTCTGAATTTTTCTAACAATATTTTGGGAAAAAGAGCAATTAGAAGTAAAGTGTTCTATCTTCGAGGTTCTTCACGAGTAAGCTCCAAAACCTTACAGGTGTTATCAATAAAGGGAAAATCAGAGTTTGGTTGTGGCCCAAGGTTCGAGAGGGTGGGAATTCATGGGTCAATCCAAATATTAGTGGAGGGTCCATTATTAATTGAAAGTAAAAATCGAAATTGAAAATGTCTCTTTGCTTTAGAAAAGATGTCCAGGAGTCTGAAGATCTTGGCATGACATTATTAAAGGAGGCAGAGGTGAGGTATTTTTTCAAAAGAATCTCTTTCCAAAAGCTATTTGTATCTTTGAGAAAATCCCACATAAATTTGGAAAGCAAAGTAAAGTTAAACAGATGCATTTGTTTAAGACTAAAACCACCCATAGATTTGGGAATGCAAATGTCTTTCCAGGCTTTTGGAATAAAATTTTTCTTTTTGAAATCATTAAAACCCCATCAGAATTTGCAAAAGATCGGATCCATATAATGAGTGACTAATTTTGGGAAATGAATGGTTGCCATAGCGTAGTTAGGAATAGCATTAACTACAGATCTGATAAGAACAGTCCTCACAATTTGAGAAAGAATTTTTGATTTCCAACCTTAAAATTTGTTTTGAATTCTCTCGATAATAGCTTTGAAGAACAATTTGGAGTCACCACTTCTTGAAAGTGGCAAACCAAGGTATTTCGTAGTAGGGTCAAAACCAACATGGTGAAGAATAGAAAGCAGAAAAGACCACTTCATAGAATCAAAAGCTTTTATCATGTCAATTTTTATGGCCATAAGGCTAATCGAACCTCATTTTTTTTTTCAAATAATGAAAGATTTCTTGACAATAATAGTGTTTTCTTGTATGAATCTCCCGAGAACGAAAGTAGATTGACAGAGAAATGATACTAGGGAGAGAAGATTTAAGGCGATCAACTAGAATTTTGACAATAATTTTATAACACACATTTGAAAGGTTGATTGGATGAAAATGGTGCACTTTAACTTTTGGGATAAAGGCCATATTAATGTGATTCAATTCTATGAAAAATTTTCTATTAACAAAGGAATTTTGAATAGCCGCAATGAGATCTAGCTTAAGGATATCCCAATAGTAAGAAGAGAGTTTCTTTACAATCTAAAAAGTTTTGCAATCTAACATCAAATCATATTAATTCATAAGTTCACACTAACAGGGGTGGACCTACTTAGGAGGTTGGGGGGGCTACAGCCCCCCCTCCCCCAAAATTCTTCAAAAAATTTCTATATAATATATAAGTATATATATTTATATATATAATATTAAATTATCCCACAAATTATAAAAAAATAAAAAAATTGCCCCCCCAAATTTTTATTAAAATTATTCTCCCAAATGTCAATACGCATATAATTTTATTCTAACTTTTAACTTTATTAAAATTCAAATTTCAACTCACTTAGTCTTATAATTACTTTAACAGTCTAATTCTAAAAAAAAATATAGTTATAAATTTATATGATTGTCAAAATTGATTAATTATACTTACTTATATAGTTTCACTCTAACTTGATTGTATGATTATGATATATAGTTTGTCAATAGTTATTAGAAATTTTTTATGTTTATTCTTGATCTATAATTTTTTTTAAATCAAAAAATAATATGAGCAAGTAAAAAAATTGATTTTTTTTTTTTTACGTAGATAATTCGAAGAGTAATACATTTAGAGAGTTCGATAACGAAAAAATGTGATACTTCTATCATGTCCTTTTAAAATTTATATATAGCACACATTTTATCGATCGCCCTCCCAAATACAAAATCCTAATTCCGCCCCTACAACACACACATTGTTTTTGAAGATCTCTTTCTGGGTACTAGTGATCTGGGTGAATTGTCACTTTCAATTGGTGCTCAATCTACATAGATGGATGGGGGGACTAGGGCTCCCTTACCTAATTGTGTGATACACGCCGATACACGCCGATACACGCCAGAAGAAGAACACATATATCACTCAGTACTTTCCTAGTCTTAAAATATCAAAGACTACGTAAAAAGTATCACTTTCTGTTAATATTTTAGTGAACCTCTCCACGTCATAATCATCCTGTTATAATATTTTAGAAATAATATTTGAAGTTTTAAAATGTGTAAATATTTTTAATTTATTTTTAAAAATGAGTAGATCTATTTGAAAAAATTATTTTTTAATAATAAAATTATTTTTTATCAAGACGAGTGTGCGAGCTTTCCACATCTTAAAACTTTATCTATTGTCACTACTCATCTATATTTTTCAAAAAAGTTGGTGACTTTGGACTTATACGAAAAAATTATTTTTTTAATGATAAATTATATATATATATATATATATGTTTTAAAATGAGTGTGTGAAATTTGTATATTTTAGATAGTAGTGCAATATCTTTTGAGGGGATGTAGTACGAGATCTCTTGAACAAGCAAAGAGAGTTTTTTTATTTATTTACCTTTTTGATGTTTTTCAATATAATTTTTTTTTTAAAATTACATCATTATTAAAAAAATATTTTTTAATTCTTAAGTACAAGAAATTTTAAAAATCCCATGCTGTAGAAATGTTCGGGTGAAATTCTCGGTACAAAAAATATTTCTGTATTTTATAACAATATCTATTATTATTTATAATGTTTTAATCATTTAAAAAAAATATAGAGTGAATTCAACACTACTATTGTATTGTTCATATAAATGAGTGTGATGAGTAGTATTACTCTTATTAAAAAAATAAAAAAGAAAGAAACTAAAGATAATTAATAATGGAAAATACTTATTAAACCGATAGTTGATTGATAGTTGATCGATAGTTTTTTTTTTAGAATAATTTTTTTTACAGTTCGTATTTGATGGATTGTAATGCAATTTACATAAAAATGTAATCATTTTATGATTAAATGAAATGAATTTTTTAAATTTTTTTTATCTATAAAAAAGAATATTTTAATCAATTTCATTTTAAAATAAGAATTATTTATTTATTTATTGTTTGGTAAAGAAGTTTATTTTTTTTAGATTATATATAGCATTGTCTTTTTTTTTTTCTTTTTTTTTTGGTTTTATAACTTTTGGTTAGTGATTAAGAAAGAAAATATTATTTAAAAGGAAAATGATACACTCATCGGTCTAAAATGGGTAGGGAGTAGGGACCCTTCGGTCCCTTAGCACTTCCCACTAACAATTATTGGATTGCAAGTCAAACTTGGTTCTGTGCAGTGTACATCACGCCAAATAGAAACTTCAACCGTCAATGACAATAACTAATAGTAATAGACTATTGGGGAACAAATTCTTAATGCCAATTTTGAAAACGAAGTTCGACCCTGTTTTTGTTTCCGTGATTAGCGACGTGATTTTAACAAGTTTTGGACAACGCCGCCATATATACCTAATTGGATGGATGTTTCTTCTTTTATATGTAAAAGTAATTAAATAGATAAAAAGATATCTATGGTCTACTAATCTTAGATACATTTATGAATTATATAAATATTATAATTTTTTAAATGGTAGAATTTATTTTAAAAAAATTAAATTTTAACATTATTTTATATTTACTCATATTATTTAAAATAAATATGTAGTATTTACACATTTTATGACTGTAAATATAATTATTTTTAGGATACAAATCTTATATACTTTTCTTGAAAAGAGTAGATAAATTCTAGATCCACATGAAATTTTTATTTTTTTAATAACTGATCCTATATTTTTTCAAATAAAATGTGTATTGATTACATATTCTAAAATTATGTTTAGCATTACTTGAATAATAATAATGCACGCACAATCCTTTTATACAATTACAAAAGATCTTTATCTCAAAAAGGTCATTTGTATTGCAAAAAAAAAAAAATCTCCATTTCATGCTTTAATATAGAACTCGAAGCTTTTTTGTCGTGGTATGTTTGGGTGCATGGATTTTGGAGAGGATTTTAATTTGAATCTTTTAAAAATAAATAAAAATCTCTTATTTGGATTTTGGATCATGGTTAATTTAAGAGAATGTTGAAGAAATGAAATAAGATGAGAAATATATTAATAGTAGTGGAATGGTTTGTGAATAGTAATGAAATTATTAAATTATTTGAGTTAAGATATTTTATTGAATTTAATTTGGAAATAAGAGAAAGAAATTAAATAAAAATATAATAAAGTTAAAATATTATTAAAATATAAATTTTTTAATATTATTTTTATTTTAAAATTTTAAAATATTATATACTTTTTGTACTTGATTTGGAATTTAAAAGTGTTTATATTTAAAAATGTAATGATGAGTTTGAGATAAGTTAAGACAAGCTTGTCTGATCTACAAATCGAATCGGCCAAGTTGATTGGCCATCTAGAATGGGCGAAGGTGTTGGAAATGGACTCCCCATCTTATGGATGTTTGTTTGGAAGGTGAGTTTTTGTATGAGGCTTATATTTGCAAAACAAGCAAAGAGAGTGGTTGGATCGGCTTGTAAGTGGGAAAATAAACAATCTATTTTTACTCATTTTTATTCTTTTTATGAATGCATTTTATTCTTCCATCCTTTAAGACAACCAAAGAAAAATGATTGGATCATTAATTTCCTTCAACAATTAGCATTTTGAGATTTCAAAATAGCATGATGGATAAATATCCTCTTTATTTTACTCAAAATTGGGTCATATCTATTTAACATGAAAACATGAGATATTTTACTTATCAAAAACATCTTATTTACAAAATTCTTTATTGATACACTTAACACATTGCTCCCTGATGTGATACATCATTGATGTAAAAAAATTTCATATTCGTTATTATGAAAAAAACTATTAATTTCTTAAATTATACATGGTTTACGTGTGTCAGTCTATAACTTGAGTATTGCAATAGGGACCGATGTCCTTACCTACAAATCTAACCAATCAGTTCATTTCAAAATTTTTATTTTTTTATTCATTTTTGTAACATCTTAAAATATTAATTATTTTTATAAAAAAAAATACATAAACTTAATTATATTCAAATACTTAATCATTAAGAATTTTTTTAATAATAATAAAAGAGAATCGGTCAACAATAGATTCACGAGCAATGTTAGGGATCCCTAATTTAGAATCCTTACTTTTGGATCCCTATTTGGGACATTTTTTTTTTAGTTTTTTATTTTACATAATTTTTATATAAGTATTTTAAAACAATATGGTGATTTTTTTATATTTTTAAAAAATAGTTTAAGATGTTAAAAAAATTATGTAAATAAAACATGCATCTTAAAACACTTAAATTTTTAATTTTTTTACATGATTTTTTTAACATTTTTCTAAATTCACTTAGCATTATCCCTACAACTTATGTACACAATAAATAAATAAATAAATAACCATGCATATTTTCACATCCTAGAACTTGATAATTATAAAAGAAAAGTCAGTTTTTTATTTTATTTTATACAAATGGTTCAATAAATATGCTTTCTTTTGTTTGTTGTCAGAGGCTATCACAAATTCAAAATAACATATTTTAAATAATAATACACATACAATTATTTTCATAATTTTTTGTATGATATTATTTTTAATGAGAGGTATTTTATAAAATGTTATAAAAATAACCTCAATTTAAAATATCCGTACAATTACTCTTTTTAAAAAAAAAAATAGAAAAAGGTAAAGAGTTATTTAAAGTAAAATAAAGAAAGGGTAATACTACAATGTTCACTTTATTTGACACCTTTATTTAATACCTCTTACATTTTTTTAGTTTCTAATTATATTTAATATTTAAGGAAGTAATTATTAGTATATTGATATTTTTTTCATATTTTTTAAAAATATTTAAATAAATTAAAATAATATGAAAAGAAAATTAACAAAAAAAAATTTACCATCATTTTTTTTTATCATTTTAAAATATTTCTAAAAAATGTAAAAAAATATCAATGTATTAATAATCATTTTTTTAATTATTAAATAAAATTAAAAATTAAAAAAAATTAAAAAATCAAAAATATCAAAAACATAATATCAAATAGAGTAAACCTAAACTTTTTTTTCATAAAGAAATTAAGAAACAGCCATTTTTGGCGCGTGCTTAGTGCAGATTGTGGAACAGAAAACCCAACACATCAATATCTATTCTGAATTCTTTACAAAAAGTTCCCTTTAAAGAAACGAACCATTGTTTGTTCTTTTTTAATTGTCCTTTTGACTGAACAGCCGCAGCTACCTGCGGTTTCATCGGACTGATAACGAGAGAAGGTTTTTTTTTTTTTTAATTGAAGATTTTCCATCTCATTTTCCGTGGAGAGAAAATATTTTCCCAGGGCGTCCTCTTTTGCAACCCAACCCCACGAATAGAAAAAGTAATAGAATTTAATACTATTAGTAATTATTAAGAAAAAGGCGCAGAATAACAGTCTACTGGCCTACGTATCCTTGCCCAATTTTCCTCTTCAAAACGGCATCTCTCTCTCACTTTCAGTTTGGCTTTTCAGTAAGCTTTGTTCTCACTGTTTTCTCAGTCTGGTGCTCTAGAGCACTCTAATTCGCTTCATCTTCCTCACTTAGTTCCTTATCAGTGTTATTGATTTGTGGGTGGCAGAGTTTGTGAAATGGAGAGGAAACAGGGGTTCTTTTCGGCGCTAAAGGAGGAGGTGGTCAGAGGGCTGTCTCCGGGGAGGTCGAGGGCGAAGAGTCCGGCGAGAAGTGGGTCGCCTATGTCGAGCTTCGTACGGCGGAGGAGGAAGGACCGCCACGTGTCGGTCGCAGAGCACTTGATCGCGAGATCCGGGACCTTGAGGCCAGTGGAGGCATTGTCGCCGTTGAAGGAGGGGCCGGACGGGACGGACGGCGAGGATTCGAGGATGGAGGGGAAGTGGGGACAGTGGATGAAGAAGGGCCAGCTCTCGATGGCGCCATCTGTCTCCTGCTCCGCCTACAAACGCTCGGATCTGAGGCTGCTGCTTGGCGTCTTGGGTGCGCCGCTCGCCCCTGTGCATGTTAGCATTGCCGACTCTTTTCCTCACCTCAGCATCAAAGACACCCCTATCGTTAGTTCCCTAATCCTTTCTCTCACTGTTGTAGGCTCTGTTTGACTATGAATAGCGTTATCTCTGCGTTTAATGTTTAGTTCCTTTAATGTTACGTGTGGAAAATAGAGATTAACTTCTGAAAATGTTTTATTTTGCATTCCTTTCCGAACTTTAATGTTTATCTTTAATGGACGTAGGTCACTTTTATCTATATTTTTATTTTATTTTATAATTTTTTATTTTTTCACTTTGTTTAATTGTTTATTACCAGCAGGCAGCACTCCAAAAGATTCTTTTTCGTTTCGTTTTTATGTATACAACCCCCTGTTGTTTGATTGTACCCGATACTTTATAGTGATTCTGGCTCAACAAATTTGAAAATAAATATTGTCCTTTCCGATGTGTGTTGAGGAGATTGGTTCATGTGATTCAATGCGAAGAATTTCGTTTTGTAGATTTGATAGTTTTATATAATTGAGGCCATTTGAACATCTTTTTTTTTTTTTGATACATTGGGGGAGGGGGGATCGAACCCATGATCTCCATCTTGGGGACATTTGAACATCTTTCTGACTAGAATCATTGTCTTATCTTTCTCGAGAGAGACAAAAGCTGAGCAATTTTTTACTTTTTCTGCTAATGAATCCCAAGGTTTTGTGTTTGATGTCTTGGCAGGAAAGTTCATCAGCTCAATACATATTGCAGCAGTACACAGCAGCTTCTGGAGGGCAAAATCTTCAAAACACAATTCACAGTGCTTATGCTATGGGAAAGGTGAGGATGATAGCTTCTGAGTTCGAGACAGCTAACAGGGTCATAAGGAGCCGGAATTCAACCAAAGCTGCAGAGTCAGGTGGGTTTGTTCTGTGGCAGATGAATCCAGACATGTGGTATGTTGAGCTTGCTCTTGGTGGCAGCAAGGTTCATGCCGGCTGCAATGGGAAGCTCGTCTGGAGGCACACACCGTGGCTCGGTGCACATGCCGCTAAAGGGCCTGTTAGACCGTTGCGCAGAGCACTTCAGGTGAACCAGCTTGTGTTTAAATCACCCTCCTGTTGTTTCCTCAAAAATACATTGGTAAATTATGTTTTGACAATTTATATATGTTTTTCATATCAGGGACTTGACCCCAGAACCACTGCAACTATGTTTACCAATGCAAGATGTATTGGAGAGAAGAAAATTAATGGAGAGGAATGTTTCATCCTCAAGCTCTGTGCAGATCCCGTGACGTTGAAATCCAGGAGTGATGGGCCGGCAGAGATCATAAGGCATGTCTTGTTTGGCTATTTCAGCCAGAAAACAGGGCTTCTTGTGCACTTGGAAGATTCCCATTTGACCCGCATTCAGAATAATGGAGGCGATGCTGTGTATTGGGAGACCACAATCAATTCATTCCTTGATGATTACAGGCCGGTGGAGGGAGTCATGATTGCTCACTCTGGGCGTTCAGCTGTAACCCTTTTTAGGTTTGGAGAAACAGCAATGAGTCACACAAAAACTCGCATGGAAGAAGCATGGACAATCGAGGAAGTGGCTTTCAATGTTCCGGGACTTTCAATAGACTGTTTCATTCCTCCTGCTGAAGTAAGATTTGCATCTGTGAGTGAAGCTTCCGAACTTCCTCGGGGTCAGACAGTAAACACGGCTGTACCAACAGCACATCGTGCAAAGGTTGCGGCCATTATTTCTCACGACGACAATGTTAAAAACAGCATTTGGAAGACAGATGTTTAGGAACAGGTAAGGTTTGCTGGCAAATGTTGCATAGCTAGGCTTGGTGTCTAGTTCGAAGTTCGAACTGAAGAACAGATTAGATTAGATGATAGTTTGGTAAGGTCCTCAGTTGTTTGAGCATTCTTGGTGACGGCATGGGAACAGGTGCCTCTGCAAATTTGTAAATACAGCACAATCCATTGCAGTACACTCCATTCCCGAGTGATTTTTTAATCTGGTAGTGGAGAATCAGATTGTAGATGTTTGAGCAGACTGAGAAGTTTGTTTTCCATTTACTTTCTATTGGACATCTGAGGATCATTTTCAAGTCGTGGTTCTTGTGTTATTCTCAGATTGCAATCTAACGGTGATAACTAAGATCAATTAGTTTTCCTGTAATATCTCATTGGTGAAGATATATAACACCATACACCATACATAGAAGTCATGTGATGAGAGTTTCACTCCAAGAACTATTGGCTTTCTGAATGTTTTGAGTGCTATGACATTAATGTCCAACATATTAATGCATTTTCTCATTTAATTTTATCTAGAAATTGGAAATATGCTGCGTTCTGCATATTAAGCTGCGTATCAACTCAAGAGTGATTTGCTATGTTGGGAATGAAGTCGGAGTTGCAAAACATGTTTGTCGTGGCTTTTAGATTTGAACACCTCTGCTACAAGGAACCAATATGGTTGGTATCGGTATCACTGTAAACCTTGAGCTTACTTTGATGCGTATTCAAATTTGGAAAATGATATTTGCAATCGTAAAATATGCAAATGTTGTACAATCATTTAAAAAAAAAATGAATAAAATATAAGACTCACATATAAAAGTATAGTGGACCAAACTATTTTTCAATATATTTATGTGACATTTACACATTCTATGATCGGATCGTATAACATTGTTGTTCTAATTTGAGTAGTTTGAGATCCACAATAGCACACCTGCAACTTTTTTAATTTATTGGAATGTTCATAAAAAGGTCAATATATCACATCTTCCCTTTTTTTCATCTTTACAATTTTTACAAATTGCCACTCAAAATAAAATAAGTAATTCAATTTTTTTTATAATTATAAAATAATAATATTATTAAAAAATATTATTTTATTCAATTTTTAATTTTTTTTTATCTCAACTCATCTTATTTCAACTTACTATTCAAATCTAATCTAATTCTAAATTCTTGGATCTAATTATTTATTGTGTATTGTTGGAACCAAATATATTCATGTTTTTATTTATTTATTTATTTATATATAAAAAATAAAAATATAACCATGCTTTTATGCTAACAACGCTGGTTCTTTTTTCTCAACTCAAGGTCATATGAACAAGGCATCTTATGCTGCAACTGATGCTTGTTTTTGTGCGGATGTTGCTTTAGATTTTAAAAACTTTCCGCACTTTACTGTGCACTGATGTCGATTCTCTAAATATGATCGTTGTACATGTTTAGTATCAATACATGAGATTAATGTTGTGTATTTTTTCATGGTTTTGATTTTCTTCTCCCCCAAATTTGCATCAATTTACTAATGTAGGCTGTGTTTTGACTTAATGGAGATTGGATGCATGTTGCATCCTGAAGAAAAAATTGGAACGACGGGACGTTGGAAAATATGTGGTAAAAAATAGGAACTTGTATGCTTTTCTTTTTCTTGAATCTTCTCTTCCCTTGGATATTTCCGTTCTTGGGTCCATTTTTCAGATCTTTCCATTTCATGGCGAGGTTTCTTTATTAGGTTAGATATAACTTGTGTCAGCTTTGTCTACGTTCACTACATGGTGTTTGAGACTTGAGAGTATTTGCATTAAAGGGAAAACGATTTATATAGAAAAATCATAGAGTGAAGCCACACTCAGAGCACTCACTCTCACATGTTACTGTTCATATGAACAGTAACATGTGAGAGTGAGTGCTCTGAGTGTGGCTTCACTCTAACACTACTCATTTTTATATATATATATATATATATATATATATATTTTTTAAAGCAAGTTAATAATATTAAAATTAGGCAAATGATATAAGAGGAGGGAAAGAAAAATAAAACGGATTTATTTAGGACCAATTTCTTGATCCTTACCCATACAATAAAATGACGCCACCTTAAAAAATACGAAAATAAAGTGTTTGCTTGAAGACAAACACAAGGACCACAGTTGAAGGCGGTGGAGACATTGCAAGGAACGGTGAAGATGGCGAAAACATTTTCGATTGTTGTTTGGAGACAATTTTTGGGTGAGTCCACGACCCATCGAATAAGATCATGGTTTATAGAAAGTGGAAACATAGAATAGTAGTCGGAAGCGAGATCAAATCGCTAGCGGTCAACCAACACAGGCAGTGATGGCGCATGTAACACACACGCCACCTGAAATGGAGCACGAACTGCTGGATCTAGTGCCTTTGAGGCTAAGGAGGTTGCGCAAGACAAAGGCCTTGCATGTGGCGTATGCGCCACTAGAAAACGCAAGCTCTCCCTTTAAGCTTGTAGATCGACATCTGAATAAGCTGAGAAAGTGGCATGTGTTGGTTGAAGAACGCTAGAAAGCAGCAAATCAGCGACGTCCGAAGCAACTGGAGGAAAACACACAAAAACAAACCGGAAACTAACTAAAACTAAAAAACTAGGAAAAGAAATAGTTATTGTACAGGTGGGGGGAGGAGGAGGAGGTTGGTGTCGAAGCACCAAACCCCCTTCACCCGACGAGGAATCAGACATGGTGTCTTCTGGTTTTAGAGAGAAACGAGAGGGAGAGAGAGGAGACGGACACCAAATCTTTTTTTTTATATACTTCTACAACACATTTCACAATAATGTATTAGATGAGGAATAATTTTGTAAATACTTTATAAAAATGTCATTATTTTACAAAAATATCTTCGTTTTACAATATTATTGTGAAATATGTTGTGTAAATATATTGTTTATATCACTATTCATAATAAATTAGATCTAATTTAAAATAAAAATAGTCTTATAATCTGAATTACTAAATAAAATTTTTAAATTTAATTTTGTAAAATTTCTTTGTGTCAATCATTTATCTTTGCACTTTGATAAGAGAATCTCCATCTTCCTTAATATTATTTGACGTATACCGTGTAATATTGTCAAATCATTCAATAGTGAACTCCATTTTAATAATGTGTGCAAGCTCTTACTACCAAAAAATAGAGTTTACTTTTAAAAATTATTTTTTTATATGAATATTAAATTTATTGACATTATTTTAAGAGAGTGTATGGAACTTGCACAATCCCCATCCTGAAAGAAATGTCGTTTTTACTTAAAGAAATATTCTTCTTATCAGCCACTATTCCCTTCCTACATCCCACACCTTACGTGGACTTCCTTTTATCTATCTCTTCTTCCTATTAACAAAAATGAGAGAGTTTGACAAAAATGAGAGAGGGGGGTATGATGAGAGAGAGTTTGAGGAGAGAGAGCTTGATGAGAGATCGAGGTCCGATGAGATGAGAGAAAGCTTGAGGAGAGAGAAAGATAGCACGTGATGAGAGAGAGGATCCGATGAGATTGAGTGTCGTTGGTATTGCAAACATTATTAAGGAAGAGGCAGAAAATGTTTTAAAGCAAAAATCAACAAAAATCGAAGCAATAAAATCATCCAGATTTTATTCCCAACGACAATCAAGGAGCAATTTTTATATTTTATTATAAATGCTATCAGTTTTGATTTCATCTGTAATTATCATTTATGTATACATTATACATTTCCTTAGATAACTTACTCATACATGTATTTATATAGATTGTGAATATCAAACAATTGTGTGTTCAATTGTGAATATCAATACAGTTGTGTGTTCAAAATTCAAACCTATAGCAATGCTTTATCTCTTTATGGTATCACGAGAGCCAGTCCTCTAACGAGACACTTTGTTCCTCTGTTTCAATCATGGCTGTCATCTCTGGACCTTCCAAAACACCAATCATCACTATAAACACTGCCACAACTATTTATGAGAAGCTCACCCCATCAAACTTTCCCTAATGGAGAGCTTAATTTGAAGCATTGCTAATAGGATATGATCTCATTGATTATGTCACCGGTGATCATCCATGCCTTGCCATTGATGCAACCAACTCAGCCACATCCAAAGCAGCGAACTCCCAATAGGCTCATCAAGATAAACTCATCCTCCATGCCATTCTCACCTCCATGTCCACCTCAATTACACCACTTCTTGCCTTGTGTAAAACATCTCACGTGGCATGGTCGGCACTTACTTGCCTCTATGCGGGCAAATCTCAAACACGTGTAATATAACTCAATGAAGATTTAACCTTCAGCACTCGTGGCATTCGAACTGTTACCGAATTCTTCCAAGCTATGAAGATGATTGCCAATGAACTTGCAATCATAGATCATCTTGTATCGGATGATGAACTCACACTTTATATCTTAAATTGTCTTGGTCCGGAGTTTCATGATATTACAGCACCCATTCATGCTCAAGAAACCTCACTGAAGTTTGAGGAAATTCATGACCTGTTAGTTGGTCATGAAAATGATTTGCATTGACTGAAGGCACAATCGGCATCATCCCTAATAGTTATCACTAATTATATAAAGGAAAGGGATCCCTTCTAGTAACGATGGAGCGTCTTCTCAAAACGTGCTTCATCAAATTGGGGCCGTGGCAAATGAGGTCCATTAGAATCGGGCTACAAGAAATATAAGCCCAAATGTCAATTGTGTGAAGAAGTGGACCATATGGCCAAGACCTACTCCAAATTTAATTCCAATAAGATCATAGCAAATTGTGCTGCTCCTCTCAAGGAAAGAATAAAAAATGGATAGTTGATTTGGTTGCATCACACAATATGACTACTGAACTCTCTAATCTTTCAATCCACTCAGAGTATGATGACACTAATGAGGTGGTAATTGGTGAAGGTTCAGGTTTGCCCATATCTCACATTGGTTCATTATCTTTTTAATTGTATTTTTCATTTACATGATACTTTATGTGTCCCCACTATTTAAAAAAAATCCCATATTTGTTCATTACTTCACCAAACATAATAATGTCTATATATAATTTCACTCATCTCATTTCTTGGTGAATGATCGGACAACGGGGGTGCACTACTCAAAGGCGAATATGAAGATGACGTGTACCCATTACCAGAATCACTGACCACTATTTCAAAAAAAAAAAAAAATTTGTTGCCTATGTTCATGCACAAACCACTACTAATGGTTGGCATAAAAGACTTGGTTATCCCTCTTCAAAAATTGTTAATAATCTTATCCGCACTTTTTCATTACTAATAAAAAATTACGAACATTTTTCTCTTTGTCATTCATGCTCCCAGAGTAAAAGTCATCGCCAACTTTTTCATTCTCATGGCTTAACTACCACAGCTCCTTCGAAATTGATTTATTCGGATGTATGAGGTCCCGCTCATGACATTGGTATTGATGGTTCAAAGTATTATGTAATTTTTTTTTATCACTATACCAAATACATATGGCTCTATACTATGCCAAATATGTCAAATGCTCAACTATTTTTCCTCAATTTAGACATATTGTGGGAAATAGATGTAATACAAAAATCAAGAGTTTATACTCGAATAATGGTAGAGACTATATTAGGCTATGGTCTTATCTATCTGTTCATAGAATTGTTCATTATACGACAACCTCTCACACTCCACAACAAAATGATATATTTGAAAGATGACATCGCTATCTTGTTGAAAATGGGCTCACTCTCCTTACAGATGCTCATATGCCGCGCTCATATTGGCCTTATGCATTTCAAGCCGCTACCTACCTAATAAACAGAACGCCGAGTTATACATTACAAAACAAATCACCGTTTGAGCATTTATTCAAGAAATCTCCAAATTACTTAAAGCTCAAACATTTCAGATGTCTGTGATATCCATATACCAGGCCTTATAACAATAATAAACTAGAACCCAAAGCCACAACCTATGTATTTGTGGGCTATTCATTGTCGCAAAACACGTACCTCTGCTTAGAGCCCAAAATGCAACGTATCTTCCAATCTCAGCATGTTCTCTTTGATAAGGGAATTTTACCTTTCTGAAGTCAAGCCCTAAAAATTCAGAAATTCAATCTTCAAGCTCTAGCGAAAATGAAAATGTTGGGCTAGTTTCTTTGCCGAAACTTCCTTGTCAGCCGTCATTACCAGCCTCAACTCAAAAATTGGTAGACTCATGCTTCAAACGCCTATGGAAGCGTTTTCTCCAGCAACGTCTCCTTCTCAAGTACACATTTCTTCTCCATCTTCTTTGCCTTTAAGAGAAATTCATTCATCTCATATTTTTGAAAATCCATGAACCTGTTCATGCACAAAACGAGTCTGTCATGCCTTCAAATGTCGAAACGTGCACACACGGTAACCTAATCCATGAACAACATTTACAAAAAAAAAAAAAAAAAATCATTTTTGGTCACTAAGCATCCTATTCCTCCATCATTGGAACCCAATACTGTCACTGAGGCTATCTCTGATTCTAAATGGCGTGAAGCCATGTCCTCTGAATTAACTGCCCTCATGCACATAAATGGCAGCTTGTTCCACCGCCAAAAGAATGCAATATAATTGGGTGTAAATGAGTCTTTCAAATAAAAAGAAATGTAGATGGTTTGATTGATCATTTCAAAGCCAGACCGATGGCGAAAGGTTTCAATCAGAGGCCTAGTTTGGACTACAAAGAAACATCTAGTCCTATTGTTAAGCCTGTTACTATTAGGATAGTCTTATCAATTGCTATGATGCAGGGATATTCACTTAGGCAGCTTGATGTCAACAATATGTTTCTAAATGGTCACCTTATAAAAAAAGTCTACATGAAACAACCTCCAGGTTTTCAAAGTTCAGAAAAACCAAATGATGTATGTTGCCTTAATAAGGCAATATATGGACTTAAACAAGCACCTCACGCTTGGTACTTGGCCTTTAAACAATCCTTACTTGTGTTTGGATTTTAAAATGCTAAATCTGATCGTTCTCTGTATGGGTATCACCATGATTCAATTCTTGTCTATTGTTTGGTTTATGATGATGACTTGGTGATGTAAATAATTTGGCATTTGTGGAAAGAATAATTGAATAGCTTGGAAACAAATTCTCTCTAAAAGATTTGGGGCCCCTACACTTCTTTTTTGGCATTGAAGTAATTCCAACAAGAGAATGACTATTTCTAAGTTAACATAACTACATTCGGGAATTCCTTACAAGAACAAGTGTAGATGGTGCAAAGGATGTCACAACACCCATGTCCACCTCGGTTCAATTGAAGCTTGATGATGGATCGCCTCATTTGATCCCACTGAATATAGAAGAGTCATTGGTGCACTGCAATACGTCTCATTAACTCGGCCTGATATCAGCTTTACAATCAACAAAATCATTGGATAGCCATTATAAGACTACTAAGATACTTGAAGAATACAATTTTTCATGGCATTACAATAAGCAAATTAGTGACCCAGCATTAATGTGCTTCTCAGATTCGGGTTGGGTAGGTAACCTGGATAATAGAAGTTCAACATTAGCCTATTTGGTGCTACTTGGCTCAACACTGATATCCTAGAGCTCAAAGAAACAACAATCCATTGCATGATCATCCACTAAAACAGATATAGAGCTCTAGCAACAGCTGCTACCGAATGCATGTAGTTACTCTCTCTATTTCAAGAACTGAAATTTCAACTACACAAGTCATCAACGCTACTATGTGACAATCTGGGTGCCACTCATCTCAGCTTTAATCTGGTTCAACATTCAATGATGAAGCATATTCAGATTGATCTACAATTTGTTCGTGACTTGGTACAAAAAAATGTAATTGACGTTCATAATGTGCATATGAATGATCAATTGGCTAATTTACTAACTAAAACTAAGATCAGTCTTACTGATGGAAGTCCATTCTTACGGGGGCGTATTAAGGAAGAGACTGAAATTATTTCAAAGCAAAATAACAAAAATTGAAGCAATAAAATCATCTAGATTTTATTTCCAACGACAATCAATGAGCAATTTTTATATTGTATTATAAATACTATCAGTTTTGATCTCGTCTGTAATTATCATTTATGTACACGTTATACATTTCCTTAGATAGCTTACTCATACATGTATTTATACATACTATGAATATCAATACAATTGTGTGTTCAAAATGCAAACATATAGCAATGCTTTGTCACTTTAAACCTCATTTCTATGAAATTCGTGATTTTCATATCATGTATGTCAAGACTTTAGATTGCCTAATGCAATATATAGTATAAAGATGTGCAGATCTCATTCAATATCTTTGAAAAAAAGAGTGAGCCCCAAGTGCACTCCACCTTTTTGGTAGGAGGGTTGTTGTATCCTATTAGTGAATGTGCAGCATCACAATTATCATTACAATTTTATCATATTTTTATATAAAATAAAATAAATAATTTATTTTTATAAAATTTAAACTAAGAATTATATTCTTATAATATTTAATTTAATTTTAAATTTCTATTTCATAAACCATGTTTGAATTGGTTGGAATAAATTGTGTCTCAAAGTTTAGAGTGGCATGGGTTCCTGAGGCCTCAAAGTATTTAATATGGCTCTTTTAGCCAAGCAAGTTTGGAGGGTATTGAAATGTTAAGATACTTTGATGCATAAGTTATTAAAGGCAAAGTACTTTCCCAACTTCTCATTTTTTTACTCTCAAGTTGGTAATAATTCTTCTTTCTCTTGAAAAGGAATTTGGGAGGCTCGACATCTATTGTTGAAAGGTTGTCAAATTGGAATTAGGCATGGAACCAGAGCTCATTTATGACAAGATAATTGGATTCCTGGACATTAATCTCTGCTTGAAGAGGAAGCTGGTAATGAGAATGTAGACCTAATAGCAAAGGTAGCTTCATTGATTAATGCTGAAATATGTTGGTGGGATGTTGTAAAAGTGAGAGCTTTATTAAATCCAAGAATAGCTGCTGAAGTTATAAAAATCTTACTTAGTCTAGATCAACACGAAGATGCTTGGATGTGGAGGCACAAGGAAACTGGGGTTTACCCTGTTAAAAGTGACTATAGATGCTTTCTCTCTCAGAAAATTCATGATATACCCAAAAAATCTCATGCCAAGGAGGACCAAAAAATATGGAAAGCCATTAGTAAAATGAGAGTCCCAAAAAAAGTGAGAATATTTACTTGGAGGGCTTGTAAGGATAGTCTCCATTCAAAACATAACTTATTCAAAAGGAAAATTATAGACAATACTGCTTGTGAATTCTATTCCAACCCTGTTGAGGATGTATCTCAAGCTACACTATAGTGTTTTGATTTAAAAGTTGCTTGGATGTGTCTCATGCATGTTCTAACAAATTTGCCTAATGATTGCACCATTATTGTTGTTGTCCAGTTTCTTTTACACATAGGGGAGCATCATTTGATAGGCAAATTCTTCTTAATTGCATGTTCCTTTTGGCACAGAAGGAACGGATGAAATATTGAGCATTCACTCTTAAATCTAGTAAAGTCAACACACTTTGCAATGGGTATGCAACTTCCTGCTTATCTAGCAAAATCAGATCCACATGCTATTCAGAAAATAAGTTGATGGCAAGCACCTCAAGTTGGGTTTTATAAACTGAATGTAGATGCATCCCTATTTTTTGATTTAAAGAAAATTGGGATGGGGGCTGTGTTACAAGATGATAAGGGTTCTGTTATGATGACAGTGAGCAAAGTTGAGATAGAGATCAAACGTATCTAAAATTGTTGAGTTTCTGGTCATGTAGAGCACTCTCATTGGATTGGCCATTACTAGAGTATACTTTTAGCTATTTTGATTTTTGGTCATTCTATTCACATAAATTATCACATTATAATAGTTATTTTTTCAAAATATAACAATAAAATAATATAACTAATTTTTGACTTTGGATATTCACATCAAATCTCCACATGATTTTTCATTTATGAATATACATAATAATGAGTAATTACTATCATATTTTAATTAAATTATGAGTTTAAAAAAATAATTACTAATCATATTATATTTAAATTAAATTGATATTTTTGACTATTCTATCTATTTTTGACTATTTTATCTATTGTTTATTTATATTTTATAACAGTTTGTATATGATTGTAGAAGATTTGTAGTTAAATTATTGAATCAACGTAATAATTTTAGTTAGAAGAGAAAGTAAAGGAAGAAAGAGAAATAAAAAAAGAATAAAATAAAGATTTGACCATTATATTTGAAGGGTTATATTTGACATTTCTTTTGATTTTACTGTTCATTTTAGTTAATACATTTGACTTTTTGCCAATTCAATACAGATTGAAAATAAAGTTTATTGTCTAAATTCTCATTGGATTTAGTTTTTAACCAATTCAATAAGAATGTTATAGGGAACTATAATTCAACTTGCATTTGGAAATTTCTAAACTTGTACTTGAGAGCGACTGCCTACTCATGGTGGAGGTTTTATTGGCAATTGAGGACTCATTATCCGTCCAAGACAACTTGCTTAAGAAAGTTGGAAACCTGCTCAAACATTTTCAAGATTATAACGTTCAACATGTTCTTAGGAGTGGCAACCAAATTGCTCATTCTTTCGCTAAGCATGTGTGGTCAGTTTTAGACCTAGAGATATATGGTTGGGATCTTTTCCCTCTTTCTTATCTCAATTTGTTTGGCTTGACCTTTCTAGTTTGTAGGACTTTCTTTTGATGTTTTTATATTTGAAATAAAAACATCTACTTTTCATTCATATCAAAGACAAAGTTGATTATAACTTGGACTAGAGAACGCAGTAACAGATTCGTCTTCTAGATCTAAAGCTTGTTTGGTAAGATTATGAGCGCTAACATTACCACTTCTTTTTACGTGTAACATTTGCCAATGAGGACATTTAGTAAGCCAATATCTAGCATCAGAAATGACCATACCAACCCTATTAACTCTATCATTTACATGGTTTAAATCCTTAACAACCTGCATTGAATCACCTTCTAGGATAATAGCTTGCAAGTTCAGTTTGATGTTATGAATGAAGTCTTGTTATCACACTGACCACGCATGGCCCTCTATCTTGTTATCAGACAGAGGAAAAAGACAAAACGGAGTCTTTTTTCTCCTTTTTATTTTTATTTTTATTTTTATTTTTTATTTTTTAATTTTTAATTTTTCGTTTATGTTTTTTTGAGCCATACCAATTGGACACGGCTCTTTTTGAGCCGCTCGCTTAAACTCAATTACGTATTTGAATGGTATTTGAAGTTAGCATTAGCATGGCAAATCTAAAATTTGATTAAAAAGTCAAAGTTTTAATCAAAATTAAAAATTATTGTAGATATTAATTCGCATTAAATTATTTATTTTAAAACTAAAATAATAATATAGTATTAAATATCTTAATATATATTTTTTTATTCTTTTATATTTTACAAATACACTGTATATATTAATTAATAAGTTAATTTGTACTTAAAATTATTTTTTCTCAATTATTTTTTTCTTCAACCTAATTATCTAAAAAGAGGAATGATAGATGCAGTCATGGAATTGTAAGCGGAGTGCAGTCGCTTTGAAAAAAAGTGAATATATATAGAACCCATGTGAAAAAAGTTAATTTTTTTCTAAAACGACTGTATGTCATTTGTAACTTTACGACTGTATGTAGTATTACTCATCTAAAATAGCCATTGCAAATGTTTTTATAATAAAATATTATTTTAAAGATGAATATTGATACATGCTAAACTTAGAGAAATAAATAAATTTACTGTAACTCAAAAATTGAATCTTAAAGTTTTGACTACTCTAATAAACACTAAATTTGAGCTAATTAGTCAAAATTAGACTAGATATTGGCATTTGATTATGCTAATGTTCTAAGTGTTGTATAATTATTAAAAAAATAATTATTATGAAATTTATAAAAATAATAATAATAATAATAAATTTTACTATTTTTCATAATAATTGCGAAACATTTATATATTTAACGATTAT
Organism: Platycarya longipes; assembly: GCA_036559045.1. Taxonomy (NCBI): domain Eukaryota; kingdom Viridiplantae; phylum Streptophyta; class Magnoliopsida; order Fagales; family Juglandaceae; genus Platycarya; species Platycarya longipes. Next base: position 38,313,014 of record CM071802.1, read on the forward strand.
ATGTAATATTATTCTTTAATAAAAGAATATATATTTAAAAATTTTATAAAAATAAATTTATAGATTTATATAATTTAATGTGAAATCTTATACTACAAAATTAAATAGATCTCACGTCTTAAATCAAACTACAATAGTTTATATTTCGTGAAAAGAATCTCTTTATAACATAACACTGTCTCCCGTTTGATTAACATTAGTTGAGGGTACAAACCCAAAAAATGCAAAGCAAGATCAAAACATTATAGAGCATTGGCAATGGCTAGTTATTGTCAAGTTCAAAATTGGACTAAAAATTAAGATTTTGGTTAAAATCAAAGCCATTAGAGATATTAATCTATATTAAATTATCCATTTTTAGAATTAAAATAAATATAATAGTATGTTTTAATAATAGTTTTTATTATTTCTTTTATTCTATACAAATATAATCCATATATTAATTAATAATTTACTTTTTACTTAAAATTATTATTTTAGAATTCTTTTTTCCTCAACCTAATTATCTAACAAATTATACATTCCAACTAAAGGAAAGAGGAAAAAAAAAAAGGAAAAGGGAACTCAATGATAGATCTTGAAGAATATTTTTAGACTCCAAAATTATTTTAAAGATAAACGCTAAAATTTTAAATTTTGAAAAGAATAAATCTATTCATCATACTCTTTTTTATCATCCTTTCATCATTTTATGATGTAGTATTAAATAATAAGTTAATAAGTAAAATATAATAAATAATCTTCAATCATTTAATACTATATCATAAGATGATAAAAGGATGATAAAAAATAAAATAATTAATAATATTACTCTTTGAAAAATATTTTAATTTTACTATAACTAAAAAAATCAAGTATTAGGTTTTGATTAGTTCCATACAGACCACTTTAATGAAAACTAGACAAATTTAACTACCCACTGTATTTAACTTTACCAATCCCAGTTCTACTTACATAACATCAATAATGTGAGGTGGCAGCCACACCGGCAGCCTCCTCACATAAACAGTACAACTGTACTTTATGAGAGGCTGCCGGTGTGGAGCTGCCCCTATCACATCTCAACATTTACAGAACCTGTACATTCACAAAATTTAACTACCCACTGTATTTGACAATTCCAATCCCAGATCTCCTTATATAACATTCACAGAACCTGTACATTCACAAAACCATACCAATCCCAGTTCAACGCTATCCATTTCTTCTACAAAGTACCACTTCCAAATTTCCCTTTGGTGTCATTCATCTTCTCCATCAATCTTTTCCAAGAAAATGAGCTGGTGGTGGGCTGGAGCTATTGGCGCTGCTAAGGCAAAATACATCCAATTAACACATGCAACCCCCAAATTAAATTTATCATAATCTCTTTCTTTTTCTGGTTTTAGTTTTGTTGATGGTTTTGTTCTGTGATTCGTTTTGCAGAAGAAACTTGACGAAGATGAGCAGCCGAGAAGCTTTCAGAGTGTGGGACTTGTAATTGGCGTGACTGGCATTGTGGGCAACAGCTTGGCCGAAATTCTCCCCCTCTCCGACACCCCAGGCGGCCCATGGAAGGTCTACGGCGTGGCGCGCCGGCCCCGTCCCGATTGGAACGCCGACCATCCGATTGAGTACATCCAGTGCGACGTCTCCGACCCGGATGATACCCAAGCCAAGCTTTCTCCCTTGACCGACGTCACCCACATCTTCTACGTCACCTGGACCAGCCGTCCGACCGAGGTCGAGAACTGCGAGGCCAACGGCGCCATGTTCCGCAACGTGCTCCGTTCAGTCATTCCGACCGCGCCGAATCTCCGCCATGTCTGCCTCCAGACAGGAACCAAACAATACCTCGGACCCTTCGAGGCGTTTCGCAAATTTCAAACGCACGATCCTCCTTTTACGGAGGACTTGCCTCGTTTGAACGTCCCAAATTTCTATTACACTCTCGAAGATGTTCTGTTCGAGGAGGCCGACAAAAAAGAGGGCTTGACATGGTCCGTTCACAGACCCAACATCATATTCGGATTCTCGCCGTATAGTTTGGTGAACATCATCGGCATGTTTTGCGAGTACGCAGCTATATGCAAGCACGAGCGGCGGCCGTTGAAATTTCCCTTCACGAAAGCGGCGTGGGAAGGTTATTGGGTGGCTTCCGACGCCGATCTTATTGCCGAGCAGCAGATATGGGCGGCGGTGGATCCGTATGCGAGGAACGAAGCATTTAACTGCAACAACGGGGACGTGTTCCGGTGGAAAGACTTGTGGAAAGTGCTGGCTGAGCAATTTGGGATTGACGACTATGGGTTGGAGGAGGGTGACAAAGTAAGCATGGTGGAGATGATGAAGGATAAAGATGGTGTTTGGGAGGAGATTATAAGGGAAAATCAACTGCAATCTAGAAAGTTAGAGGAAGTTGGGATGTGGGGTTGGGTGGACCTCTACTTCGGAGGGGAATCGCCGGTGGATTGTATGAACAAGAGCAAGGAGCATGGATTCTTGGGGTTCAGAAACACCAAGAACTCCTTCATTTCCTGGATAGATAAGATGAAAAGCTACAAGCTTGTGCCTTGAAAAAGAAATAATATTTGTAATTGCGAATTACGCAATCTCCGTCTTTAAAAAAATAAAATGAATAAGATTTGGAATTTACTAAAAAAAAAATTAATTTTTAAATAATAAAACTCTTTTTTTTTTAATCTAAAAAACATTTAAGCACCCCACAATTATATTATCATGTAATATTACTCCTTATGGTGAATACAAATACTCCTTGAAAAAGCTATATAAGATGTGCATGCTCGAAGTGAATATATATAAGAGCTTCTTTTCCCGAGCTGATTTGAGATCTTCCAATTTTGACTCGTCAAACGGTTACCAGCTAGATTTTTCTTCGGTTGTCTTTAGCATTTTCTTTACGTTCTGGATGTCCAATGTGAATGGGTACAAATGCAAGTAATGCACCTGATCACTTGTTAGACAGTGCATGCAATCGAATGGATGGTATGCAAATCATGTGGTACTGATATATACTACGTACCTGATTTTATGAAACAAATTGTCACACTTATAAATTAAAGATCATTGTTTGAGGATTTACCCAACTAACCACTGAGATACTGAAGCTTGAAGATATGCCCCAAGCGAAATGTCTATGCTGGATTGGCGCTATCAACAGCCGAAGCATGCTACTCATGGTAACACATGCACCGAGTACGTTACACGTATATATGAGAATCATATCCAAATCGTCATTTTAGCCTTTATAAGAGTCTACCAAGTACGTATTATTGATTTGTAGGTTTACTAATGGTTTTAGTAAGAGCTCAATTGTTCGCTGACTCAAGTATCGAAGACATCCTCTATTGAGTTTTCTAAGTTTTTCCGTTCTGATTGCAGGTTGCTAGGGCGTGCCACAGGCATACTTGAAAATTACATTAACACCAAAAACTTTGACTCAAATTTGAAAATAGCTTATGTGTTGTCCCGTTACCCAACCTGTTTAGACGTTTAGTACAATTACATGCACTAAAACGTATCATCAAACCTTGGCTTCTTTTAGCAAATCTCCAACCTTTGAATATGAATTTGCAACTGGTCTTTGTTGCTTGTTGATCATCACCAAATAGGGCTGCAAACGATCCGATCAAAGACGAGTTCGAATCGAGTCGAGTCGAGCTAGACTCAAATAATTCGAGTTCGAGTTCGAGTTCGAGTCAAGCTGAGAGTTTGCCGAGTCGAGTCGAATTCGAGCCGATCAAATACGAGATCGAGTCGAATCGAGTTATTTATCGATCTTTGTTTTTACTCTCTAACGACCGAGCCGAATTTAGTCGAGTAATTACTCGAGTTTCTTACTCTTTATAAATATTTGACTCAATAATTTTTTTGTAAACTTAATACATTATTATTGTAAAGAAATAGAATGCTACTTCTACATAAAGTAATAAAATATATTACTTATACAAAATATCAAAAATAATATATATAACACAGAAAATATATATAATAAAAGAATATATGTAAGAATATATACAAGATTATATATATGTATATAGAAATATTATGAGTATTGTTATGAGCTCAAAACGAGTCGAATCGAGTTTATACGAATCTTGTTCACGAATACAAACCGAGTTTATACGAGTCGAGTCGAGATTATACGAATTTAGCTCGTTTAATATTCGAACCAATATTAGTGCTCACAAACAACTCATTTATTAAACGAATCGAGTTCAAATCGAGTTTATACGAGTCGAGCTCAAATTGTTCACGAGCAACTCTGTTCGTTTGCAGCCCTATCACCAAACAATTAAATTCTATAATTAATCTAGAGATACCTAACTGAAGGAAAAATTGAAGACCTTGAAGCATAGCAATCAGTTCCATTGTTTCTGGATCAGCAAAAACTCATTCTCAATTTTACTTGCTACCATTATGAAGTTGGGAATCTGGACCTCCCAAATTCTCTTCATCAGGATCTACTTTTAATAGAATACCAAGAAAAATAGAAAAATAAACACAACACAATAATTTACGTGAAAAACTCCCAAAATAGAAGAAAAATCATCAGACCCAGAGAAGAAAATTCACTATGTGAAAAATTATTACAATCACACAATTTTTCTCCTAATCCTAACGGCACCCACACAAGCTTCCCCATAAATAAAACTTTAACTTCACACATCTTCCCATTTTACAAAAAATGGACAACATAGGAATTTAACTAGAATAAAAAGTTACTAAATAAGTTTCTAATTTGTGCAATTAAATCAAGGAGGGTAAGCCTCTTTAAATAGGCTCAAGGGTATACTTCTCACTCTTTTCTTTCCTATGTGGGACTTGGCCAAAGGAGTAATACCAATAATCTCCACCTTACAACTTTGGTTGATTCCACAATCACACTTCACCGCAATGAAGATCTTCATAATTTTCGCTATCATGCTCCACCATAAAAGTATACCCACTCAGAATAAACTAATTCTAAGCATTTTCTTTCGGCCCATGTCAAAAATAACCTTGCTGAAAAATTATAGTGCAATTCCCACATTTGGCTTTCCAGAAAGTTCATCAACCATCGACATGAATTTTCATCACACACCCTACATCAATGCCAAACAAATACCCGTGTGCAAACTTGTGGAATAACTAACAGTAACATATCCTCTATCATGGCAATTTTGAGATTAGCGACATGCCATGAGGATGTACGTGTCTCTATTTAAAGAAAATCATATTCCATGAAGAGAGACGCAATGTCAGCTTCGTTGTCAGTATCTCTATTTACTGACTTGGAACCACTTGCCGAACCAGCTGCACCTTTTGTTGACAACTTTTCTTGATGTGCTCAGATTTTCCACACTTCCAGCAAATTTCTAACTTCATGTGTAATCCTGATGGAATCAAAATATCCTTGACTTGCACTTGCCACAAGCCAAAATTGATTCTCCCATCAAATTTCTCTATCTTCATTCTTGACATTGTCTCGATGAATTTTACCGTATAAATGAATAGTACCTACTAAGTAAATTCTCAAGAAAGACTGATCTTTCCTAGACAGAATTTCAAGATTCCCAGGAAAAATTGGAGGGTCACAACGGACACACTTAAAATTTCCAATCTGCTAGATAAAACCTCCTTAAATCGTATGTATTCACACTACCAAATCAAAACTCCACTCCGTCAAAAGAACCTAGTGGCTCTGATACCACTAGTTAGAAATATGGACCTCCCAAATTTCCCCCACCAAGATCTACTTTTGACAGAATATCAAGAAAAATAAAAAAATAGAAAAATAAACACAACACAAGAATTTACGTGGAAAACTCCCAAAATTAGAGAAAAACCACCAGATCCAGAGAAGAAAATTCACTATGTGAAAAATTGTTACAATCACACAATTTTTCTCCTCACCTCAACGGCACCGACAAAAGCTTCCCTACTAGTAAAATTTTAACTTCACATCTCTTCCCATTTTACAAAAAATGGACAACATAGGATTTTAATTAGAATAAAAAATTACTAGATAAGCTTCTGACTGGTACAATTAAATCAATGAGGATAAGCCTCCTTAAATAAGTTCATGGATATACTCATCATTCTTTTCTTTCCCATGTGGGACTTGACCAAAAGAGTAACACTAACATATGATGCTACCCATCTCGTCACCAAGTATGACCCCCAGTACTCTAGCTTTATGTTGGCAAAGGAACATAGCTCCATCAATATTAAGCTTGAGATAATCAGGAGGAGGAGATTTGAACTACACACTGTCTTAGGATTTGAACTTGAAGACTGCACCAACTCCTTGTGGTTCTGCACTTTCGAACAGCATAGGCAAATAAAACTTCCAGACCTCTATTTTTTCAGGACAATAAACATGAAGAGCATGTGATAGATCCTCATCTTCATTTATGCAGAAACAATACATATTTTCAATTTTAACGTGTTTTTGTCTTAGATTACAGCAGGTTGGTAAACATTTTTTACCCAAATAAAAACCAATCTTCAGATGGATCTTCAACTTCCACAGTACTTTCCACAACTTTTGTTGATTATTTGTAGAGCTTTCACCAACAAACTCCTCACAGATGCTTTTAAAGAATCTGGATGCACGATTAATATATATTGAAACACCCATTTCTTTCATGGCTCCAGATCCATTTATCCTCATTACCCTATGACAAATAATACTCTTAAGGATGTCAACAGCTACAATTGGATTAAAGAGAAACATAAGGTTTTGAACATTCCACCATTGAGTATCATTATCAATCAGTGAGTCAACGGTATCATTCCTCCCCCTTTTCTTCACTGCATTCAATTCAGCATGCAGGATTTTATGACTAGGGACCCAATATTTTGTCCACACTTTTTTCAATTTCCCATCACCCACATGTCACTGACATCCCTTAAAAAGAAATGATTTTGACTTCCCATATTCCTCTTCAAGCATAAGATAGATTATAGCCCAGCTTTGGATAAAAAAAATTCACTTTTGGGAAATATTTAATTTAATAAATTATTTATATTTTCAAATAATTCTTTTAAGATCTTGCTAAACTGAGCACGAAACATCCATTGAGGCCTCATTTTAACTTGTCGTATTAAAGATAAATTCAAAAAAAAAATATTTAAAGATATTAAATAAAATAAAATTTTATTTAAAATTTTGAAAATAATGTGTATAATAATTATATCTTATTAGGCTATAATTGCGAATGACTTACTTAATTTCACCGTATGCCTCAATTTGTATTTAACTGCCGTGGCCTAAGCATTTTTCTTGTAAATCATAATTTATCTCAATTTTTTAAAAGAATTAGAAATTTGTACGTCCAAAAATATTACTATTTTTTTTTTTAATATTGTTAGACAATATTTTGTCACAGTTCTGTATATGCACAGTAATAGATCTACGGCATTTGGGCTTAAAGGGCTCAGTTATGTGGGCGTGTTGGCTAGAGGCCATAAGCTTTCAGATGTTGCAATTTGTTCAGCAGTGAATTCAAACCCTCATTTGGATTCTATAGACAGGTCCAAAACCTCATGCGTTAGTGATGAAACTCTACGTAAGATAGCCCTCACTTATACTAATTTACATTTTATTAATGGTTCATTCTGCCCAGATATCTCACTCGAGATTGTTAAGAGTGCCAATATTGGTTGTTCATGAGCTCCATGGCTGGGAGGCTATCACTTCAACTTCAATGGCAGCAATATGTCATAGATACATGTTGGAAGTGTTGAAAGAGATGGAAATTGGTGGGATTTTGCCTAAGAGCTAGCATTCAATTTGACTTTTGTTGGATAAAATTTTAGTTTTACTATTCATAAAAAGTATTTTTATTCAATTTTTTCATTTATATTTTTTCATTTTTGATCAAATATGACTAAATTTTTTTAATAAATGTATAAATTTGTACTTTTTAAAAGATAGCTTTAAACAATTCAATGAGAATGCTCTAATAGAAAGACTGAAAATTCATTGATATCAGCTTTTTCTAGAGTTGATTTGATAGAGACATGGATTTCAAAAACAAGAAGGAAGAAAGGGGTTAAGCCTAATGTATATACTTACACCACCATTTTGTCGAGGTTTGAGAAAATTGGTAAGGATGAGTCTGCAAAAGAAGATTTTGACCAAATATGCTATCAGTATGTTGTTTCTTTCAACGCTGTGTATGTATGGGCCTTGCAATAAATGGTGTATAGGATGGGGATTTTGATTGGAGCACTGATGATAAGCTAGAAGTTAATAATGTCCAATTATAAAGGAGGCATAGAAGCCAAACGGGACCTTGTGGACAATGTACTTTAAAGGGGGAGGATTTGTCACAACATGCACAGTAATAGATCGATGTCATTTGGACTTGATGGGCTCAAATGTGGGTGCGTTGGCTGGAGGCCATTTTTGTTAGTGTTGAGTTGGGCCATGGCCCAATTATAGTTGTTAAGAGTTATGAGCTGTTTTTTATTTTACTGTTTAGTTAAGTGGCCTCGAGCCCATTAGTTTGTAGGAGCGGATCAGTATTTGTAGTTGTGTGACTTACTAGAAAAGGCATTCAGAAACTTTAGATTGATCTCGAATTTGACCTATTTTCTTGCAATTTTTTTCATATTTTTTAGTCATCCAAACGCATCATATAGCGTGTTACATACTTTCTTTCTGTTTGTTTTTCTTTTAGTGACACCACCTAGTTGAGCAATATAATTTAGAATAAGTCTAGTATGTTGTCCTAGTGTACTGTTCTAAATAATCGTTTTTTAAATTATTTTTTATTTTTATTTAATAATTAAAAGAAATAATTCTTAGTTAGTATATTGACTTTTGTACTAGCTAGGCGACTGCGTATTTGCTGGACGGTAGCCTCGCATCATCCTATATAATTTAATAATTTAATGTTGTTTCTTTAGGCTCCTTTTGAATTCGAAAGTGAGATGAGTTAAAATAAATTTAATTTATTTTTTAATATTATTATTTTAAGATTTAAAAAAATATGTTAGAATTTAAAAAATATGTATTGAGATTTAAAAATTATGTATAAAAATTTATATTTTATATAAAAAATTATAAAAATATAATAATAAAATAAAAATAAATTGAGATGAATTGAATTTATCTCTAAATACAAACGGACCTTTGTTGTACACGAAAAGACAACCTACCAACACTGCATAAATTAAAACGTGCACTAATAACAATGATAAATAAGGGCTAAAAACAATATTATCTTCATTTTCCCAACAAACAAATAAGAAAATTTAAAGCAACTTTGTGCATCCTCGTAGGTGACGTGGATATCTGTTTTAGATCGAGGATAGGATTGCTCGAGTGAGTAATTAAGTAATTTTAAAATATACTGATATCAATAAATATAATAGAAGTAAAAATAAATTTTAGATTAAATTTAATAAAATCGATCAAATTAGAAAGAGAAGTGCTATTAAAAAATTAATATAAAAAATAATTTAATAAAATAACAAAAAAAATTAACTAAATAATTTCAGTTAAAAAACAAGAAAAATGCGATGGTTCTGGACAGAAATGGGGAACACGGATCTGTCCGTGAGATGTCATGGCTCGTGTCATCTGCCAATAATTACTCGTTGTTAATAATAAACCAGAAACTGCAACGCAAGATAAAACCCCATATACAGACTCAAAGCATTCACCGGCCTGTGAATTTCGGATCGACACTGACCGTTAGCTACACATTCACCTAATTCTCTCCTCCTCTCTCCCCGATTTGTTTTTTCTTTGGCTATTACTTATCTTCTTTCTTCTCTTCCCTCTTATCGATCTTCATCAAGAAAATGAGTTGGTGGTGGGCTGGAGCTATTGGCGCTGCCAAGGTAAAAGATTGATCCAAAAAACATTCGAATCTCTTTCTTTTATGCTTATCTTTTTTATCTTTGTTAGTTTGGATTTAAGTTTGTTGTTGCTGATTCATTTTGCAGAAGAAATTCGAGGATGATGAGCAACCCAGAAGCTTCCAGAGTGTCGGACTGGTGATCGGCGTTACTGGCATCGTCGGCAACAGCCTAGCTGAAATTCTCCCTCTCTCCGACACCCCAGGTGGGCCATGGAAGGTCTACGGCGTGGCTCGCCGGCCGCGTCCCGACTGGAACGCCGACCACCCGATTGACTACATCCAGTGCGACGTCTCCGATCTGGAGGACACTCAGGCCAAGCTCTCTCCTTTGACCGATGTCACCCACATCTTCTACGTCACTTGGGTCAGCCGAGCGACCGAGGCCGAGAACATAGAGGCCAACGGCGCCATGTTCCGCAACGTGCTCCGTGCGGTGATTCCGAACGCGCCGAATCTCCGCCACGTCTGCCTCCAGACTGGGACCAAGCACTACGTCGGACCCTTTGAGACGTTCGGTAAGTTTCAGCCCCACGATCCTCCTTTCACGGAGGAACTGCCCCGATTGGAGGCGCCGATTTTCTATTACACACTCGAAGATGTTCTGTTCGAGGAGGCCGAGAAAAAAGAGGGCTTGACTTGGTCGATTCACAGACCCAACGTTATATTCGGATTCTCGCCGTATAGCTTGATGAACATCATCGGCACCCTTTGCGTGTACGCCGCTATATGCAAGCACGAGCGGCTCCCCTTGAAATTTCCCGGCACCAAAGCGGCATGGGACTGTTATTCCGTGGCTTCGGATGCGGATCTTATCGCCGAGCAACATATATGGTCGGCGGTGGATCCGTATGCGAGGAACGAAGCATTTAACTGCAATAATGGAGACGTTTTCCGGTGGAAACACTTCTGGAAAGTTTTGGCTGAGCAATTTGGGATTGAGGATTATGGATTTGAAGAGGGTGAGAAACTGAGTCTAGTGGAGATGATGAAGGGAAAAGATGCTGTTTGGGAGGAGATTGTAAAGGAGAATCAACTGCAGCAAACGAAGTTGGAAGAAGTTGGGGTGTGGTGGTTTACAGACATCATCCTGGGAGGGGAATCTCTGATCGATAGTATGAACAAGAGCAAAGAGCATGGATTCTTGGGGTTCAGGAACTCTAAAAATTCCTTCATCTCCTGGATAGATAAGATGAAAAGCTTCAAGATTGTGCCTTGAGATCAAGTGAAGTGAACAAAGTTTATGGGGTTCTCTGTTTCATGTTTGTGAATTGAATGTTCTGCTGGTGTTCTTTAATAAAAGCATGAACGAAAGCAGTATGATATTGCATTGTATGGGTCAAGATTGATCAATGAACTCCTATATTATTGTTCTTGTTATAAAATTAAAAAGAAAACTATTATTATTATAAGAGAAATATAAAAGAAAATATTTGAAACTCTTAAAAATTAAAATTTTGTTTGTTCTATATATATTTTTTTTGAATTTTAGAACAAATGAAACTTATATTTATAGGCATTGAAATTACTATATAAGTTATTGTGCAAAACTTAAAATAATAGTTGTGAGGTCATTCACAAAAATAATTAAGGGAGGCGAGGCCGCCCCCAATAATTCATAACACTCTTCTTTGAATGACCACCCATAAAAAATCTGTCTCGTTAAAACCTTACCAAGGAAAAATTTAGTGAGAAGAAAAACTAATAGCGAAGGAAAAATAGTACAGTATTCTTATGTACTGCCAAGTGCTTTAAGATTATCTCATTAAAACTTTGCAAAGGAAAATCCAGTGGGATAAAATCTCAGCGAAGGAAAAAGAGTACGATCAACACAATTCTTTAGGACATTTACCCCCTCTGAAAAGTGTATGATGATAGATCTTTGAGTCTTTACATTCCAATATTCTACACAATCTTCTTGAATATCGTAGTTGGTAAAGCCTTTATGAATAAATCTGTCAAATTATCACTTGATCATATTTTTGATATATCTTCCTCTGATATAAGCAGTATTATCTTTATATAAAATTATTGGGTTGTCATTAATCATGGGGAGACTATACTTTTTTTGGATATGTTGAATCACTGATCTCAGTTAAATACACTCTCGACTTGCTTTATGAATTGCAATAATCTCTTAAGTGATTAGAAGATGTGGCATATATAGGCAGTTCCATATCCCTATCCGATATTGTCCGCTTTGGTACTTTAGGGCCTTATGGGTTTAAAATGCGTCGGATAAGGTAGAGAGAACCCCACATATAAGGCGCTTGACAGACTTAGTAGAAATCTGAGACCTGCAGTAATACTTAAACTTCCCCTGATAATATGCGTCAGTTTTTCAAGTAATAAACAAACATGATTTCAACATATATAACAAAGGTAAGAATTCAAACATAATTTTCATCTAAATAATGCATTAGAGAGAACATGATAATATTTTCATTTAAAATTTTCTCCCTCTCATTCGGCGTTATTAGGGAGAATTTGTTTATGTACGGCGGAAAGGACATTAGAAACCATCCATATATCGATTCGGCAAAAAATTAAATCCGCTCGACATTGTTGACAAACGAGATCTTGAAGAGATTTAAAGGTTTCGGATTGCTGTTTAAATATAACCAATTTTACCATTGGTTTACTCTAGCAAAAAGATCTTACATTCTTCATAGATTTAGTTGTTATTTATCCAGAATAATATTATGTCTGATAGAAATTCTTTTGTTAATGTCTCATATTTGAACCATGAATATTTTATACCTCAACCACTCATATTTTCTCCTGAGACTGTAAACACCATAGTAGAAGTAGAGATATATCTTTCTAGTAAAATTGATTCTAAAATTGTTGCAGCATTAAGAACCCTCAGTGCTCAATATGCTGCCTCTCTTACAACATGTCTCAAAGGTTACTGATGAGAACGAGTGAGATTGATCATCTTAAAAATCAAATATCTGAGTTGCATCAAACGCTTGCAACTAAAGATAGAAAAAATAAAATTTTAAGACAAGAAAACAATGAGCTGAAGAAATTTGTAGACTGATATTATCATGACCTGAAAACACGAATAGAAGAGCTGGAACGAGAGAGAGCTCAAATACATAGTCAACGACAACAGCTAACAGCAGAGATTCAGCATTTATAAGAAAATCGAGATAGCTGCAATTAGTCCGCTGGCTTTTGAAATTATGCATTCAGCATATCTTGTAATCTTGACTAAGTGAGATTTGAAAAGATGATGGTTTGTCTTGTTCTTATTTCCATTTCTATAAGAACCATCTTTAGCTTCATTTAGTACGTATCAAATCTTCTTTTCATATCTATAATTCATCTGTATTTGCATTCTTATTCTACAAATTTTCAATGGCTCATCAATTTCCTTTTAATATTTCTTACAATCAATCTATGAGGTATCATTCACCTCAGTTACAAGTTGTTCCTACATCTTTCGCAGGTACCATGTTGCAACAAGCGAATGATCTGGCTAATAGGTCAGATCGTGAAGCCGTTTATGAGCTGGTGACTCTCGGCACTCGATACTCCTCCTCTATTGTTGGATTTTCCAACTGGTTACAATCCAAAAATCATGAGATTTAGCAGTTTAACGAGAATGTTTTCGTACTTCAACGACTCGTTCAAGAGTCTAACAGAAAAATAGCAGACTTAAAGTAAGAGAATAAGGATTTAAAATCCTTACTTGCCTCTTTATTTCGATTGCCTAATCCTTTAGATAAGGATGACATGTCTTTTTTTTAAGAGCAAATGCATTCGAGATATGAGGCTAGAAGTCTCAAATTTTTGTAACTCATCTAGCATTTAAATAATAAGATATTTCATTTTCAAATGCATTCTTTAAATTTATAGCAGCCCTTGTGATCTCTTCAGGAGTTCTTACAAGATAAATCATCAACGTAAACTGCAATAATGACAAATCCGAGTTCTGATAAAACACATGGGCATATAGAATTATTCTCAAATCATTCTTTCAATAGATACTCACTGATTCAATTATACCACATGCATTCGGATTGTTTTAACCCATATAAAATTCTTTGAAACTCTATAAAGTACATATTCCTAAATGTACTTGGATTAGATGCTTCAAGTATTGTATATCTTTATATATGAAATGATCTAATGATCCTTATAAATATGCAGTGACCACATTCATCAACTACATATCTAATCCTTTTGTAATAACCAAACCGATTAAAAATATGAATGTGATTGCGTTCATAATAAGGAAATATGTTTCCTTATAACTACTCTCGAATTTCTGCAGGAAACCTTGTGAGACAAATTGTATAGCACAATTTCATTTCTCATTACGCTTTCGTATAAATACTCACTTATATCTCATAGGCATTACACCATTTGCTCTTTGGACAACATGGTCCAAATACCTCTCGCTTTGCTAGCGATTTTAATTCAGCTTCAATAGTTGCTTTTCATTTTAGCCAATCATTTCTACGTCGACATTCTTCGACGATTCTTTTCTCACTTTCTTCATTACTTCTGGTAATGTCAATGGCCATTTTGTATGAAAATATGTTATTAATAACAGTTTTATTTCTATCCTTAATTTTTCCAGTACTCATTAAATGTATTGAGATCTCATTATTCCTCTCCAGGAGAAAATATTTTATGAAATACCTCTTCAGGAGGTTCCTCTTTAGGAGTTTTATACTCTTCAGGAGTTTCATCTTCAATAGGTTCCTTTCAGGAGGTTTGTACTCTTCAGGAGTTTTCTCTTCAAGAGTTACCTCTTCTTGAGGTTTTCTCTTCAGGAGTTTCATTTTCTGTACAGAAAGTTTAGATAAATCTTACTGCTTGTTTTGTGGATACGATCTCTACAGGAGCACTGATTTCTTTTCTTTTACACCAATAAGTCTTCAACACTTCAGGTGTATCTTAGACTTATCTATTGCTGTTTTAACAACTTGTCCTTCAGGAATTTCAATTCTTGTTTAAGCATTAACAGCAGTAATATATGATTTTATAACACATTTAATGTCAATAAATACATCCAGTAATTGATTTGTAACACTTTGCAAATAGGTAATTTTCTGAACTTCTGGTTCACATTCATTTATAAGAGGATCAGATTTAGACAGAGTTTTATTATCCCAAGTAATTTCTTGTCGTACTTCAGGCACCGATATTTCATTATTTCAAAACATGATGAAATATTAATAAGTTTATATATAAAAATTTAGTATAAGTGAATCAAGTGTTTGACCGTACAATAGATACGTGACCAATGTTCAATCATACCATATCTATGAAAAACATCTTCATCTTTCTATGAAAAATTATTCTGATGGTCTTTATCCTTTTTCGAGTTAAATCACTTCTAGTGATACAGTATATTATTATCATTTTTAGTGTTGTCGCTTTTGGGACTAACACTTATATAGTTTTTCTACCACGTCTACGCCCTTGTTTCCTTTGAAATGATGCATCGTTCACTTCTGGGAATGGTGTAAATTCAATATCATTAATAGGACGTAACTGGTGATTTATTAACAAAATCTCTTTATTTATCTTAATCACTAGAAGACAAAATAAAAGTTTATAATATTTGTTGAACTTTCACTCTCGATACTGCAACTGTAGCAGCATATTCGAGATATGAAAAATAGTATATATTTTCTTTAACATATCATTATCAGTGACCTTTTCACTGCATAATTTTAATATTGCGTTGATTTTAAAAAGTGCAGAATATTCAATATCATTCTTAAAATCTTGCAACTTTAGGTGCAATAAGTTATAATAAAATTTTGGGAGGATTACATCTTCTGGTACTTATATCTCTCCCTTAAATCATTTCACAAAATAAGAAGATTTTTCACCGTGAGATACACAGCACGGTCCTTCAGGGACACATAATTTTCTTCTATGATTGTATCTCCCAATTTCATCATATCCAAATAGATCTCATCAAGGATCTTGGATAAATAACTTTTTTCAGAAATATCAATAGTAATAAATCTCAATATTTGATATTATATATATAAATCACAAAAATAAATATGTGAATTTAAAAAATATATTCACATAATCATGAGAATAAAAGTAGAATTTTATCAAATAGTATTCAGCAATATTACCTTTAATATTTATCTCAAGGACTGCAAATAATATATTGAAAAACTTACTTGAAGTAGAAGACCACTAGCTTCAGTATCGGTAGAATCTCATGCTGATAACGTGTTATAAAACTAAAAAGGTAACTACTACTATTGCAAGAGAAATATGAAAAAAACTCTTTAAAACTCTTAAGAACTGAAACTTTTTTCGTTCTATATATTTTTCTTATGAATTTCAAAATGAATGAAACTCATATTTATAGGCGTTGAAATTACTATGCAAGTTACTATGCAATACTTAAAATAATGGTGGTGTGGTCATTCACAAAAATAATTAAGGGAGGCGGGGGCCGCCCCCAATAATTCATAACAGTTCTGCTTATTTTATTGTAAGTTTTGAACTATTATTTAGACCAAAGGACGTTATATATGTCCTTGAATGGCAAATTTATTGAATCAAAAAATATTATATGTAATCAAAGTGAACATCAGTTAGGATGGCAACTCGGTTGTACTTGTAAGATTTTTTTTTCTTTTTTGAGCAAACATAATTCATTAAATTAGAAAAAGTGATATATAAGGATGGGTGGAGTTTTCTAACAATTACTCCAAAAAAGTAAACTACAATGTTAAATATGTAGAAAAAAAATGAGTTTATTTGAGACTAATAATTGGTCCCTACCCAACTCCTACAAGAGGATACTGTCTTATTTAAAGACGAAATCAAAAGGTTTGCAAAAAAACGAACTAATAAACCACTACGAACGGTGGTTCTGCCGCGCGAAGCAGGAAGAGGGGCAGGTGCACTGTAACTTGTTGTTTGATGATAGTTCTTAGAGAAGATCACAAACCTTCCAGCAAGATCACGATTTAGAGAAAGTAGTAGACGCCAAAAACTGTCCAGATCATCGGCGCTGGGCCAACAGGGGCGTCGACGACGCATGCATAACACGCACCGCCTAAGAGGGAGGCCGGAAGGTCGGAAGGTCCCGTCTAAAGTAACGGAGGCTACTAAAGACGCCTAAGCCACGCATGGCCTCCAAGATTCCACCAGGACGCCGCTATGTACGATCAACGCGAGCGGCAAAGGCTGTGTGTGCGACGTACACGCATAACGAAATGGCGAAGCTCCTCCCTGAACTTAAAGATTGGAGACTGAGGGAGCTGTGGAGGTAGTGCATGTTGT
This sequence comes from Platycarya longipes, assembly GCA_036559045.1. Taxonomy (NCBI): domain Eukaryota; kingdom Viridiplantae; phylum Streptophyta; class Magnoliopsida; order Fagales; family Juglandaceae; genus Platycarya; species Platycarya longipes. The sequence continues at coordinate 38,330,146 of CM071802.1, forward strand.
CCTGAGAGCACCGACAGGTAGCAGATCGGAGGGTTTCGGCCTAGATAATGGAAAACGAAAACACTATAAAAAAAAATGGAACGGAAAAAAAAATAGGAAAACAGTATCTTACAAAGGAAAAGAAGGAGAAGAGTGGTGGAGTCGTAGCTTCGACCACCCTCCGCCCTTGGGGAAAGTCGGAAGGCTGGGAAGGGGGCCGAAAATCGCTAGCTCAGAAAAAAAGATAAAGGAAGAGAGAGAGAGGTCACATGATCTATTTATATTCCTAAAATTCTTGTTTTAGCATAGATAAGGAAAGTTTTTTATTTTATTTTTTATAACAAGCATTTCATTCATTCATTCATCAATAAAACATTATGAAGACCGTTTATCAACCCATACAATGAACTCAATAAATTGTGAGATAGAACATCCCAAATACATAAAGTCATCAACATGCCAAGAATATCTTGCTAACTAATGATTAGGGGTGTAAATGGTCCGGTCCGGTCCGGGAAATTTGTGGACCGATTCCATTCGGTCTAAGAATTCTCTCACTCTGGACCGGACCGAACAGGAGTTCGGTCCATACCGGTCCGGTCCAATTTGGGCCAGGAGCGGTCCGGTCCGGTCCAGGGGTACCCCATATGATATAATGGGCTAAATTTAATCTAAAATTCTATAATGATCAAATATTTTTTTGGCCCAAATTTAACTACTATAAATTATAATATGTTAATATTATAAGAGTATATATTATATATTAATATGTTAGTATATATTATATATTAAGTATGTAAGTAAATTATAATTAATAACACTATAAATAATAATATGTTAATATTATAAGAGTATATATTATATATTAATATGTTAATATATATTATATATTAATATATTAATTTATATTAATATTAATATTATAATTTATATACTATTTTTATATATACATATATAAATATATATATGTTGGGTTCGGTCCGGTCTGGTCCGGTCCAGGGGGAGAAATCTTTTAGACCGGACCGGACCGGAATTAATCGGTCCATGTAAAATTTGGACCGGACCGGATCAAATTCCATTCAGTCCGGTCCGGTCTCGGTCCGGGACAACAGGTCTCGGTCCAGTCCACCGATCCGATCCGGTCTTTTTACAGCCCTACTAATGATGAGCATATTCATTTAAACTACGACCAACACGCTAAATAGTGTAGCTATTAAACCGCAACATCATCTCTTTAACATCCTTAATCACATTTCTCATGTAAGAGTTAGATAAGAAATGTGTCTTGGATGCTAGTCATGTCATTGGGCCTTGGGACCTTTGCAAGACCCATCTATTTCAGATCCTCAAAACTTCAGCTTCAATGAAGTTGTACAGAAGCTCCTGATTCATCTGAGTATTCACTCTAGTTTCCACTCCACTTAGAAACTCACAAGTCTCCAATAACAATAGTACCAGCAAACATATCTCCAAAATACTGAAAACTAACCTGGTCTCTTGCCTCTTTATTATGTCATTCCCCATTTGAGTCATTAGCCCCCAAGATTAAATTCTTTTTATGTCTATTGATGCTCTTGTGAAAAAAGTTAGTTCATATCACCTTCCTTTACTCATAAAGATTTGGATCTCTGCCTCCACCCAACTTCTTTTTTTTCAAGCCAACTTTACAATTCCTTTCTTGTCTCAATTTTGCTTCTCATTGTTCAGTTCAAATGGGTTCTAAAATTGGATCTGTTGCAGCTTTGATCTTACCTTTCTGATAGTGTGTTGAACATATCAAAAATGTTGTTTGTTGCATCACTGTAGATTCTCACTACACCTACTAATTTTCCCCAACAAATTATTCATGTTATCATCTCCCATCACTGATTGCCAAGCCTTTCAAACAATTTGTCCATTTTGAGTCCACATTGCCTCAAATCTAAAAAGCCTCCTACCTCCACAATTCTCACCATCCCTTTGATAAAGCACAATGGAAACATGATCCGAATGGATAGCAACGCTATGTTAAACTCTCACATTAGGAAACATATTAGACCAAGTTCCATTGGCCAAGGAAAGATCAATCCTCTCACTAATTCTCTGATTACCCTCCCTCCCCTAACATCTTTTAATTCACTTATAATTTGTCTCTTTGATATGCCTCTATCCCATCTCTTCTCTTGAGAACTAATTATTTCATTAAAGTCTTCAAAGATCAACCAAACATCAAAATTATTCATTCTTAGCCTTCTCATAAGGCTCCAAGACACGTCTTTTGCCACATTAGGATGCCCATACAATCCAGTTATAAACCAATCACCAGCTTTCTCACTCTTAGCCTTCTCATCCTATTTAATTCATCCTATTATTATAAGTAAGGATATAATCGGTCCAGTTTGATATGATTTTGGATAAAATCTAAGACCAGGTATGTACCAGTTTTATATTTTCAAAAACTGATTATGCACCCATTGCATCTCTAAACTGGTACTCCAATTTTATCAGTTTCAGTCTGGTTCGGCCTCTTTTTTATATACTATATTATATATTATATAATCGATATAATATAGTATATTATAAAATATAATAATATAGTGATGATATATTGTAGTATATTATAGTTCTACTATAGACTATTGTGATATATTATAATATATAGTTATATAGTATCAATACAACTATTTAATACATTAATAGACTATATTAGTGATATAAGATTTTAAATTTTAATATTATATTAATTAGTCATTTATTATATAATATAGAACTATTTTATAAATAGTTATATATAAAAATTATATACAATAAAAAAAAATTAAAATGTATATATATGAACTGGCTCAGACCAATTTTAGAAAAAGAAAAATCAAAACGAGATCAGTTTTGACCGATTTTGATATAAAAAGGGTATCGGACAAAACCAAACTCGGCCAGATCAGTTTTTTCTCATCCCTAATTATGAGGCTAACATTATTCAATAACTTTTGAAACTCTCTGTTAAGAAAATAAAGAATAGAAATAAAATTCATGTCGCTACATGTTATATGTAATATTACTCAATAAATGATCAGTATTAGTACGTAGCACTATTTTAATGAATCATGACGAGAATGAAAAGCAATCATATGATTAAGTCAAATTTGTCAAATTAATATAGCCAATTATATTACTAATTCTTATTTAAAAGTGGTAGCTTTTTAGTTTTCTAATGCCTACTCTCTTTTTTTTTTTTTATTGCCTCAACTTGCATAATTTTTTAGTATCTCTTTTTATGAAAATAAGAAATTTTGAATTTTCTCATAAATAACATAGAAAGAAAGAAGAGTAAGCATGTAATACTAGAACGAGTTACTTATAATCAAAAGTTTGGAGGTACACCCTTCTAAAAATTATATATTACATAATGTCTAGGGTATACTAAGTTAGTTAAAGTATTTTTCATTAAACAAATTTAGCTAAATTTAATCATAGAAAAATATATTTCGCACTCTCAAAGTTATACATACATATTAAACTCTTGAATTATACTTTGACTAGATCTAGCCATGAATACCATTATTTCTACTTGTCATCTTCATAATTTGGTGAAAAGATTGTAGTTAAATATAAGTATCGAATTAATAAGGCAAGGCATGTGAATAGAAGAGAATCGCATACAAAAGTTGACTTTGTTTTCTTCAACATTTTTTTTATCCGCATCGTCCCAGCTTGCAAATGCGAAGATGTTGTAGCCAATTGAGCGTTTGCAAGCCATGCAATGCTTGGATTGAGATTACTAAAAGCCTCTAAGTTTATTATAAATCTTATAACTGTAGAGAAAGATATAATATATATATATATATATATATATAGGGGTTACAAAGTGTAAGCCATATGTGCGCAGGAAGATAAATGATCTGTTGCAAATCATCAGTCCATCTGATACCATGTTTTCTCATATATATGTTATCACTTTTCCTAAGCGATGATCTTAAAAAATAAAGAATATAGATCTCTTCAAGAGATATCTCAAGACACTAAATTACAGTGCGCACCCACGACTTTCATTGCCTTCAACGATTGTTCAACAATTCGTATGATTATGCAAATTATTAAAAATCGTCTTTTAAGATAGCGCTCTATTTGTAGGACATGGATGAGATCAAGAAATTGATCCCAATTTTTTTTTCTCCGGTTTTACATTTTGATTATTATACTAGTGCATTTGTTAGGAAACACTACTTTTTTCGTTTGGATAGTGAGGTTATATTCTGTAAATAATAATAAAAAAGTAATAATTAAATATTAAATAACAATATTGATCAATAATAGCAAATAATAATAATAAAATAATAAATAATAATTGAATATTTTGAAATACTATTCCCACTTCCCAAACCTATTTATGTATCATATTTTCCTTATTAATTTAAAAGGAAACTGCTTCGGCCTACCATCCAAACCTAGTCCTTAATGTGTCATATTTTCCTTATTTGAAAGGAAACTGCTTGCTTAGAAAACAAGAAGAAGGAAAAGAAAAAAAAACTACTGAAGTTAGTACAATCATTATAGCCCAATACCTACCTCAATTAATTCTGTATTTCCTCGGCCCTCATTAACACGCAACTGAAGTTTTAAACGGTGACAGAACCACGTTGAGTAGAATGGCCCCAGGGGGCCACTCCTATTTTTTAAAAAAATTAAAAATATATATAATATAAATTTTTAAAAAATAAAATAAAATATATATATATATATTTTTTAATTTTATATTAGCTCTCTCTTTAAAAATTATATATCTTGATCTCCTTCTATAAAATTAATCTAATTTAAAAATAAATTACATCTCTTATAAAATAAAATAATATAATAACACAATGACATATTTTTATTATAGATAAAAACAAAAAAAAAATTGAATAATTATATTTTTAATATATATTTATTATAATGATATATTCTTATCATATTATATTTTTTTTTTATACATAAATTATATTAAACATATTTTATTCTTATTATAAATTTTATTATTAAATTATTTTATAACACGTAAAAAATTATATATAAATAAAATAAAAAATATTTTATATATTTTATTTAAACGCTTGCCACTAACTACTGGCTGCACCAATGGTCCTGAGACTTTAATATCATCTTTTCCTTATTTGAAAGGAAAGTGCAACTGCTTGTTAAAGGGAAAAGAAAAAAAAAAAAACTGAAGTAACAGCCATTCCAGCCCAACAACCACCTCAATTAGTACTCTATTTCCTCCCTCATTAGTGAGAGTCGATCCTTGCGTCCACAACTTGGTTTACCTAGTTCTAGCTTGCTTTGTGCCCAACAAACCCACGTTTCTTCTATAAAATCCTACCCCCGGCACTCGCAAAATCTAGGCCAATTTTCTCGCTTCCAACGCACCAATCTACTCATTATTATTCAGTAAACATGGCAGGAAGAATTTTCACCCTCTCACAAGTTGAAAGACACAGATCAAAGAAAGACTGCTGGCTTGTCATCAATGGCAGAGTAAATCCCTCTCTCTTTCTCTCTCTCTCTCTCTGTGAGAACTGACTCATGTTTTTCATCAGGTATTGAACGTGACAAAGTTTTTGAAGGAACACCCAGGAGGAGAGGAGGTGTTGATGGAGTCAGCAGGGAAGGACGCGTCCAAAGAGTTTAAGGATGTTGGACACAGCAACGGAGCTCAAAGATTGCTCCAAAAATACCAGGTGGGTGTTCTTCATGGACACATATTCCATGATGGAGACTCCGAGGAAGTTGCCTACGATGAATATTCCACGAACAAGGCTGATCAGATGACTGCTTTTGTGATCAAGCATGACCGACTGTACAAGTTTGTGGGTCTCTTCCTCGAGTACTTCGTCCCTTTCTTGATTGCTGCCTCCTATTTCTGTTACAGATACTTCACCAGAGCACCCTAGATCGCCATTCCTAAGAAAGAGAAATCTCGAAAAATCCGTCAATCACTTTCCATCCATATTGTCGGCAGGGGCGGAACCAGAATTTTATATTTGGAGGCGATCGATAAATGTACGGTATGTGTAAAGTTTAGACGGATGATCATCAGTAATAGAAATATCATATTCTGTTGTTACCGAACTCTCTAAACATATATTATTTTTTGAATTGTACTCTATTTCTTTCTTTTTAAAAAAAAAAATTAATTGTTCTTAAGTATTTGCTCATATTTTTTTTATGATTTAAGAAAAATTTATAAATTAAGAATAAATTTGAAAATTTTCTATTAAGTAATGATGTAACGCTATTATATTTTTAACAAACTATATCTCACAATCATATAAGTTAGAGTAAAACTAAATAAGTGAATATAATTAATGAATTTTACAATCATATAAATTTATAATTAATTTTTTTGCTAGAGTTAGACTATTATAGTAACTGTAAGATTATGTAAGTTAAAATTTAGGTTTACATAAAGTTAAAAATTAAAATATAAATGAATGTATATTAAGATTTAATTTTCAGAAAAAAATTTGGGGGGTTCAAATTTTATTTTTATTTTTATTTTTATAATCTAAGAGAGAATTGTAATTATATATATATATATATATAATTATATATATGTATTTCTATTATAAATGAAATTTGAAAAAATTTTGGGGGGGCCGTAGCCCCCCAACCCAAGGCGTGGGTCCGCCCCTGATTGTCGGTCTGCGCGCAGTTTTGGCCAGATTTCTAGGGTTTAGTATGTTACCTTTCATTCCAGATCATGCAGTTTTAGAATCATGTATAAAACGTGCACTATTTAAAAAATGTGAATTTTATTGTTATAAAAATACTTTGCATGTTTACGCTAATCTCAAATTTATTTTATTTTTTTTAAATAGAGTCTACAAAACTAACGAATGACTATATATAATATGCAAAAAGAATTAGTGTTAAAATTATTATAAAATTTTTTTATAAAAATAAATTCACAAATTAATTACATAATTTTATATGATACGTTAGATCTATTTAATAATAAAAATAATTTTATAAATTAAAATAACATATCAAGACATATCATTTATAAATTTACTTTGCGACTAAACCTGCTTTAAGATATGGATTTTCGATGAATTTGGACAAATTAAGTATCCAAAGTCCACTTAGAGCATTAGTAGTGGCAACTTAATAAAGTTTGGCCAAAATCTAGCTAAAAAATTCATTTGTATAAATTTAACTAATTACTTTTTAACAATATCAAATAATAGATTCTCTAAATCTATCACTACTCTATTAAATTATTGATTTTGACCTTTTTATTTATTATAATTATAATTGTAATTGATTTATTTTTTCATTGCATTAATTTTTTAACGTTAATATTATTTCTAACGAATTTAATTTTCTAACATATTTTATTGGACAGTCTCTAATCCAATCTTATCTCATGTTTCAGAAACCAAAATTTTATTACCGCAAAACAAGGCATACTGAAAAGTTTCATATAAAGAAGCGAATTGTAATTTTTTTTTTTTTTTTTTTTTGAGAGATAAAGCGAATTGTAATAAGTTTAAATGTCACGGTGGAATAGTCATAGTGGTTAAAGTGAATGATAAAAAATTATTTGGCCTAGGTTTAGTACTGAAACATGGTGGAATAGTCATAGTGGTTAAAGTGAATGATTTGGATAGGCGTAGTACTAGTTCATGAATAATTAAGAGAGTGAACATTGAAATCTAGCTCATGTGCTTAAAGGAGTTTTGGTATAACAAAAAAGTTGTAAAGTATTACTATTGAACGAGATTAATTGGAGAATCGAGTGTTTAATCAGTTGAAAGAATATGACCTTATACAAACATGACTGTTAGAAAATTAATATGTAATTATTTAAAAATGAATAAATATTTAAAATATAATTATATTTAAAATAAATGAAAATGTCAAAATTCATATTTTAATAGAATAGTATAGATTTGGAAAGTCTATTTATTTGGTATTGTTGAAAAGTGATTAACTAAATTTATAAAAATGAATTATATTATGCCGAGAACCTCTCCAACGCAGGACCCTTCGAACCCACCTCTACAAATTAAACCACAATCCCGTGCACCACATCCTCAAAGATTTTCTTACACGAAACTGGTTAAATTACTGACTTTTCACTGTGATCCCAAGTGATTGTTTGCACCTATTAGGTGTTGAACCTTAACTACGTTTATCATGTCGTGTTCTTATTATATCCCTTCTCAACTTATTGCCCATTCCATTCAAACGACCAAGTCAAATGAAAACAACTTACAAAACAGTTTGCAAACATAGTAACAGGACAAATAGATAATTTAGATCTAAACATTTATAAAATCATAATGCCATATTTGGCTTGTACGGCCCATATAGGGCCAGCATTTCTCCCAAAATTGTGAAAATGATTGGTTTTTCTCAGGGAGAAACTGAAGCTTTGATATATGAGTACTCCAAGTTACTTGTGCATTTGGAGAGAGGAACGATGGGATCCTTTGAGGATAAGGAACACTGACAGACGGTGGCGAATGTTATGGATTCTTTTCATTTAACATTGATAGTTGGTGTTTTAACACTTTTTAGCTTTTTTTTTCATTCTATTATAAGGTGCTTCGCATGTCTACAACTTGTGTAGTACTATGGACAATACCTATCTTTTCATTAATAAAATCTTACTCGGAAAAGAATATATTGTTTCATGCATGCACCAACATCAGACAAGTCCCAATATTTCTTACATTTTACAACAATTACATGGGGGAGAGATTAAAAAAATAAATAAAAGTAAAGTAAATGAGGAAGTTTAAATAGATATACATGCTAAACCAAAAGGGGAAGCTAGAAATTCAAATAAAATTCAACTAAAACATTTATATATTTTACATCTTCAGAAGCAAAAGGCTAACTAACATATTCTGAATTACAACCCTAAGCCAACTTTCCTTTGCCGTCTCCTTGCCTCTTATGGCAAAGAGTTCAACCATCATAAGAAATCAAAATTGGAGAGAAAAAATAAGAAGCATAAACAAAGAACGGGGGGAGGGTTGGGTGGTAAGGTGTCACTCTGCTGGAATAAGCCAAAAGCTTACAGGTTTAAAACGTGGCATTATGTGACATAGAATGACAAGACCTACCTTTCATTGAACTCCAGTGACAGCCAAACAATGTGCATTCATTCAAATGCCCCGAGATCCTCTAGACAGCCATCCACTACTAAATCCCAGCTGGAGAACATCGATGGATCCCTTCTACAGCGCACGTGATATTATAACTGTGGGGAGAAAAAAAAAGCATAAGACTCCACAAAGGAAAATGACATGGATATATTCCCCATCCTAGGGCGCTCGATCTAGAATTTCAAAAGTAAAATCTTTAAATGAAATTGGAACAGTCGCATTGCTACATAAAATTTTCAATAGATGTAGACATTTGTAACAAAATCAATTTAAAGAAAAAAATATATATGTATAGATGCAAAAGTTACACTTTTCAAGTCCAAAGTTACACCACTTTCGACCCAAATTGACATCGAGAAATATCGCTCTTCATCTTAGATTTTTGTCTTCTCACTCACATCTGCCACTGTGGTACATTTTAAGCATCTATCTATTTAAGTAGCAAGCACATGAAGTCATAAAATTTGCCACATTAACAAGTGTGACAGAGACTATAAAATTTAAAATAAAAGGTAACATCATTCATTAATACCAAATTAATACCAAATTGAGAAGGAACACTCATCAGCCAACTCGATTCAATTTGAAACCCCTTCGATCATCATAAGAGAGCAAAAGTCTAAAACAGAATTGTATGGCATGGAAGTTTGAACAGACAAAAAAAGTTAACAAGATAGAAAATATTAAAATAGATGTTAAAGTTATTACATCCCTGAAAAAATACATCCCTTTTGACACATTAATATTATGCAGAACTCTAAAGGCAACTTATTCATTTCAACGGTTTATTTCATTTATGATCATAAGACCAATTAAATAACCAAAAATCAATTTTTTTTCCGAGAGGTGAATAACCAAAAATAAATTCTTGTAGACTTGTTTAAATTCAGGAGACAGACTGGATTTTTTAAACAGTTCTTGAACATTTAGTCCTACTATCTTGCTTTCTTACCATGAGTTAAGGCATCTACCTTGTTGAAATGTGCCATATTAGGCTAGTGCCACAACTCAACCATCTTCCCTCAACACAAACTTGGTAAAGAGACAGGTACTTGGCGGAGAGTGTAGGACAATGAATTTTATTCCACTAGCTGGCATGTGAAACTCTATTTGTTTAGCAAAATTATATATATGTGATACAAATAAAGCAAACTTTGCATTTCTCTCTTGTATGATTTATTCATATCATGTGGAACCATGGGAAATGGCGTTTCTTAATCACCAATCTCTGAATGAATGTATCATCAAATTTGTCTTCCTTCTAAGTCATGAGTGAAGCTTGAGATAGAGAAAACTAGACCATGGGCAAGTGGTGGAAGTTTGTAAAAAGAAAAACGGCAGAATTTTATGGGTGTAAATATACATGGGTAGGTAATAAGATCTTCATTAATAAGTGCAAAGGTGCAATCCAAGTATGCAGGTAGCGTACAAGAGAGACTATTATTATGTATGCAATTTTGGTATTGCAACAGCAGTGGCAAAGTTTCACGATTACTAGACCTGGCTTGTTAGTTGTACAACACAAATATGTTAATCAACCAAAACAAAACATGATACAGAGTAACGAACATAGGATCAAGATGCAGACATGGATTTTTTCTAAACATGAACAAAAGAAATTGTGGAAGATTTCAGCAAAGCTTACCAATCAAAAAGACGAGAAGAGCAATCCAAAATATCACTTGAACAGGCCGACTATATTGCATCTGGTACTGAGATCTTTGAAGCTGTCTCTGAATAGCTCCATACCAGCCATAAAGTTGCTTATCATAACAATCGTCGCAACTATCCAGGCAACTCTTACTTCTCTCATAGCACACATTAATGCCCTTTTTGGGGGGAAGAAAAGAAAAATAATTATGAATACAAAACTGCAGATATAAAAATCAACAAGTAACTTTGTCTTAAGCTCAGAAACAGATTGAAGTCATTGAACACACACCCTGGACAACTGCGGAGATTGCAAAAATGCCGTATCAGCTTCTTGTTGGCGATCCATTGCCTTCCACTTCCTGAAACCATTCTTTGACCACTTCAACTTGGAAGCATATTCCACGGAACTTAGAAATCCTGACAAACTGGGTATCTTTCGAAAAGGTAATACAGTCTTCCCATTAGAAGAACTTTGTTGGCATTTGTCATCGGGAACCACAATCTTCCAACCACCAATGTCAGCACTAGCACTAGCAGTCCTCCTATGCCCATGTGATTTGTCTTCCGTACCCTCCACAGAATCCCACTCAGCTGAATCCTGTGAATTCTTTGAACAATCATGTGCTGAAACTTTATCTGTCACTTGCGGATTCTCAATATCCTTTTGAGTAGTACTTTTTAGAGTAGTTTTGTCTATAAACGTTGACGGCCCTGAAAGAAACAATGCAAGTTCATTGCGTTCACCTTCATCTAGTCGTACCCAAGGCAATGATGCCTTGCCCTCTGAAAGATTGGATGCCCTTAAGGAATTTTCAATTTTTGAAATCTGGTCTTCAATTGCGATAATAAACTCATGGTGCCGGCCTCTTGCATCATCACTTGAGTTTTTCCCATAACTGAACCGGACAGCACGTTCAAACTCTTCTAACTGCATCACTCACCCAAAAGTTTCAATCAGGCATTCAATATACTGATAGGAGTACAGCACCAATCACTTAAATATCCAATATACGAGCTGAGTATGTGTGCGGATGCACAGGCACACAGAAGGTGAGAGACTACCTGCCATTTGGTAGTGCCAAGGGCGGTATGAAGATCCCGGCGGAGTTCTTTGGAATCCCAGATGCTAGACTTGTCTTTCTCTGCGTGAATCCATGTTCTATATGTAGATTCCATCCTTCACAAGAATAGAAATACAAATTAAATGATGTTACATACAACCAAGCCCAAACTCAGCATTTAACGTTCAGAGTGACAGAGACCTTCGATGAATAGCCATACTTCAGCTTGTGATTGAGTCCAACAAAGAGCCACATATATAAAATAGGCGAAGAAACGAACACGCTACATTTGGTTGTGAAAAATTAAAAATCTTAATCATAAACGGGGCCGATAGAACAAACAGGTTCGCGGAAATGTTCTAACAACAAAAAATATAAACTGAAATTCATTTTACCTATTATTTCAGAACATTTTCTTGGCTACCAAACAATTAATACAAAGATTGTAGGGCAAACTACAGACTGCAAATAGGAAACCCAAAAACAAGGAAAAGAAAATCCCAAGAGAGAAATTGAAAATAGTTGATAGATGAAATTAATGGAGTACCTGTCGGCCGATTCTTGAACTTCATCGGCGGCAGAGAAGAAAGGATCTTTCTCCCACCGATCAAAACTCGAAGCCATTTAAAAATTCAAAAAAATATATATACCCCGCTAGGAAGCAGATCGATGGATGGAGATTATATTCCGAGTAACAGAATCTGAAAGAGGAAAAAAAAAGGAACAAAGAGAGAAGGAGAGAGCAAGATTTCGTGGAGTATCCGAAGAAGGAAAAAGCAAGAATAATTGTGTCTCAGACTCTCAACTGCCAAGGGACGAGCGCAGCCACACGATGGAATATTTATTAATTTTCCTTTTGCGCCGTCAACGTAAACCAGAAGAAACGCCGTCGTTCTCTGCAACGTGCGGTCAAAATTGGTATAATATTGTATATTAAATTGCACTTTTTTTTAGTGGAAAAAACTGATTTAGATCCCGTTTGTATTTGAAGGTGAGTTCAATTCATCTCAATTTATTTTTATTTTATCATTATATTTTTATAATTTTTTATATAAAACACATTCATATACACATTTTTCAATTTCCAATACACCTTTTTCAAATCTCAATATACTTTTTTTTAAATCTCAAAATAATAATAATATTAAAAAATAAACTAAACTCATCTCAACTCATCTCATCTCTGAATCCAAACAAAGCCTTAAGATTCACAACCAAATAATAAAAAATATAGATTAAAGTAATTTAATGTAATATATCATGTTAAAAATTTATTTTTTATTATAAAATAAATTTAATATATTATATAACACTACGTAAATTTGTAAATTTATTTTTATAAATTTTAAATTTTATATGTAACTAAAAATGTAAACCAAAAAAGAAAAAACCGAATTTACAATGTAAACAGTTGTGTGGACAGTTCGATCCATTCTCTTGGCCTTAGGCTGGGGGAAGAAGTTATTCAAGTTACACTTTGGTAGTTTCTTTCTTGTTGCTTAAAATGTGAGTTTGATATTGTAATCAATACCTATTTACAGCCCATTTCATATTTGAAGCATTAGCTGTCTTAATTAAGCAACTTCACCTATGTTAAGATAAAGGGCAAATACTCTGTATTTCATTAGAATATCACTTCGATTTTATTTATTATCCCGACTTATGGGAAAGGTAAAGGAATACCTAATTAAAAAAAAAAAATTTGAGGTTTACATAAATCCTAAAGATAAGTTGTAAGAGCATTCTTATTAGTCTCATCAAATTAAATTATTAAAATTTGATGAAAAGTATAAATTTACACATATATCAAACAAATTTTATCATATTTGATTAAAAATAAGGAAAAAAAAGTGTGAAAAATAGCATAAAAATGTTTTTTGCTTGATTTTTAAATAATAAATCATCAAATTTGATCCTCATTTTTTTATCAAATATGACGAAATTTTTTTGATATCTGTATAAATTTATATCTTTTATCAAATTTTGATAATTTATTTTGATGAGACCTATGAGAATGTTCTAAGAAGATATAGATCTAATTATTTATGTTATATTTTTAATATTTTTGTCATATATGGGACAAACTCATTCTTGTGAGTGGGTTCAATATGTAAAATTTTAATTAAATAGAGTAGAATTTAAATTCACGATTCGAACTCAAGACTTTTGATATGATGTAAAATTATCCCTTGTCCCAAATTTTTTTTTTTTTATAACTGAAAAACCTTTTTTGTTTTTATAACTATAACTGAAAAACTTCATTTATCAACAAGTATTAACAATATTTAGGGACAGGTACCTAGCCATCTCAAGAGTAACACACAGCTTAAATATATTAGGGATAGAATGCCATCACAATTTAGTATCCTCCAGTACATGTTTTCAATTTCTAGCCAATATGAATTGGTTTCACCAGGGTATAACAAAATTCAATAGCTTGAAAATCTAAAATCAAACTCCTAAGATCAATAAGTATAACCTTAACAAGACAACCTTCCTCGATGGTTTATGAATTCATCTCGATTATTATTAAAATAGCAAGAGCTTCAATAGTCTCAACACAACACTCTCATTATACCACATTACACACACAAACATTAAAATAGAATCCGAATTAAATTATTTAAATTTAATTATTTATATTATATCCTTAACATCCTTAACAAGATTTAACATTTTTTACAACATAGAAGAAATTTGGAAGGGAAGCATCAAAGTTTAGCTGCATTTTGTGATAACCTTAATTTTGAAAAGGCAAATTTGCTACCAAACTCATCTGATCACACCTGACAAAATTATAGGAAATGATTTGTAAAAGTTCCAAATAAACAAGCTCTGCTCAAGCCTTTATAAAAAATGAAGCCAAACGAATCCCACGTTTTTGCATTCTCAATCGGTTATAAATTTCACATCTACATGTAAAATGAAAAATGTTTGATCTACTATTATAAATCTTACACAGAAAATTTATATACCAATATGGCTTAATGAAAAATTTATATAAATCTTGCAAAATTGTTATTATAAAATAGATATAACATATCTTATTAAATTATGTCAAAACGCATAAACTTTTTTGTATAAGACTTGTTAGTATTTCTCATGTAAAATAGCTAAAGACTTTCAAAAAATCATGTTCAACAAATTATAAGTACAAAATATTCTATGCTACAATAACAATCTTAATGTAGATGTACATGGCTATCTATGCATAATTTTTTTCCAAAATTTCTCTCACTCTGTCTCTTTTCTCATAATTTATCTTTGAGGAGTGCGACAATATTTATATAATTTATAAGAAAATTATTTATTTATAATCAATTATTTTTAACGAAATGATCATTTACAGTCAAAATGAGTTACAAATAGCTTTTTTGTCGCAAATAATTAGTTACAAAAACTCATTTTTCTTGTAAACACAAAAATAATTCTACAAATAAATATGACTTTATATAATCCGTCAAATCTACTTTATAATAAAAATAATTTTACAATATGACAAATCACATTAAATTACAAATTATACAGAGATTTAACATAGTTTGAAAGTATGTTTACATTCACAAGAGCGAGTGGTGGAAAATATAACTATGATCTAAAGTATGATATTATCATATATTTATACTAATCGTAGTCGTATGAAAATATTTTTAAAAAAAAATTATAAAAATATTCTTGTTTCATACTAACGCTAGTCGTATGAAAATATTTAAAAAAAAAAAGTTATAAAAATATTCTTGTATCACATCGCAGGGTGTTGCTCACGCACTCCCAACCTAATCAGTGTCTCAAATGGTATATTACAATCCCAAAAGACACATGCCATATACGTTCTAATATTTGCCTATATGAATTACGTATTTCAACAGTTTATAAAATTATTATTATATAATCATTTTATAACTAAAATATCTCTCTTTATTTGTTTTCCTTCTTTCATCTATCACTTCAGTTATCATTTAACCCTTCCAAATCAGATGAAATATAGATAAACTATTGCTGAGAATGCTCCGAGATCCAGGGCAAAAAATGGCTCTCTCAAAGTTGACACGTGGAAGAACCGAGTGGACTCCCCCGTCTTGGAATACAGAAACAAGATTGACTAATCGCCGTAACAAACAACCAGTAAAGAAAATAAAAAAATACAGTCTTTCACAACCTAACCCCTAGACGGCGATCCCCACCCACACATCGCAGACCCATTACTCACCTAGCTGTGGTTGTGGAATACATCGTTTTCTCTTCCATCGAAATGGCGGAAGCCCAAAGCCACGATATCCCAACCCTTTCTGAGGTAATATTCTTATTTATTTTTTTATTTTTTTTTATAAACTACCCAATTTCTGTATCCTTGTTGAGTGAAACGAATGTCAAAATTGGATTGATGTGGATCTGTTTTGGTTCTTGACTTGTATTTTTTTCGGGTGAATTCTTGCTCTCAGTCATGCATGGATCTTCGATCTTTTGCACTGGGTTCTTAAGACTAGAATGGATCTGTTCAGATGGATGGGGGAAACGATCCAAGTTTTTATTTTTATTTTTTAATTTGTACTCTTCCTAAAGTAAGTTGATTGGTTATATATGTTTGTTCCATAATGTGAATGTTGGAGCATAACTTTTATGCTCTCGATTCTGAGCATTGATAAACAATCTTTTCCATATGAAATGCACCTAATTAACGTTTCAGATTTTTGATTTAGTGAACTCTTAGAACTAATCAAAATTTAGAATTTGTGTTTGGTCAATTATACTAAGCCCCGTGAGTGCATAGTTACTTGCTGATGATATTTTATTTTTTGCACCTCGATGAGATATCAGGTGAGATATTATTTACCGTTGATTCCTAGATTTTTGGTGAACCCGATTCTGATAATCTATGTGTTTTAAGAGCACTTTTGCTGTGTTTGAAACTGTCTCGGGGTTGAAATTTAATTTATCAAAGTCTGAAATTGTACCGGTGGTTGATGTTCAAAATTTTCAATCTTGGCTAACTTACTGGGGTTTAGAATTTCTTCACTGCCTTCGAGGTATCTTGGGTTATAGAAAACATTGAAAGGAGGTTGGCTGGTTGGAAAAGGATCTACTTGTCTAAGTGGGGAAGAGTAACTCTTATTATAAGTACTTTGTCTAATCTTTCCACCTATTTCCTTTCTCTTTTTCTTCTTCCGGCTAGTATTGAAAAGAGAATTGGGAGTTTATTTTAGAATTTCTTGTGGGGAGGTAAAGGAGAGGAAAAAAGCCTTCATTTGGTTAGTTGGAAGAAGGTTTGGCAAACAGTTATTTGTGGGGGTTTGGGAATTAAAGACTTAAGGGTTTTTAATAGAGCTCTACTTGGGAAATGGCTTTGGAGATATCAATTGGAAAGTAAAGCTCTTTGAAAAAATGTGATAGATGTGATATATGGAAGTGGATGGGGTGGTTGTGTTCTAAAGAATCTAGTGGAGTTTATAGGGTGAGTTTGTGGAAATTTATTAGAAAATGATGGCATTCTTTTTCAAAAGATTTCAAATTAAAGGTGAGAGATGGAAAGAGGATTCTTTTTTGGCATGATCTGTGGTGTGTGGATTCCGTTCTTAAATTGCAATTTCCTACCCTTTTCAGAATTGCAAGAGACCCTTATGCTACTGTTGGTGGTTCTTGTTGTTGTGGTAATAAAAATCTTGAATGGAATGTTATTTTTAAAAGGGATGTTAATGATTGGAAAAGTGGATGATGTTCAGGCATTGCTGGTCAAACTTTATAGCTCAAAACTGTTGGTAGGAATAGAGAATAGCATGTTGTGGACTCCTGCTGCAAATGCTCAGTTTTCAGTTTCTTTTTATTGCAGATTTCTGTCCAGTCATAATTCTTGTGTATTTCCTTGGAAAAATATTTGGAAAATGAAAGTTCCTTTCAAGGTTGCTTTTTTCTGTTGGGTGGTATCTTTGGGCAAGGTGTTAATAATTAACCTTAGAAGGAGAGGTATGTTTATCACTAGTTGGTGTTATGTGCAAAAGGAATGGAAAATCAGTTAACCATCTCGTTTTTCATTGTGAAGTGGCAAGATTCTTGTAGAATGAGGCTTTAAGCTAGAGAGGTTTTCAGTGGGTAATGCCCAAAGAAGTGACGGATTTATTGGCATGGTGGAAATGTTTGAAGGGTTGTAAGAAGGCGACAATTGTTTGGAAAATGATTCCTCATTGTCTTATGTGGTGCATTTGGCTCGAAAGAAATGGGAGATGCTTCGAACACAAAGAGTGCTCGTTTGGTGATCTTAGGGACTTTTTCTTGAGCACTTTGGGCTTTTGGGTCAAATCACTTGTATTGGTTGATAATTTTCAGAATCTGCTTTAGTGTCTTGGGGTTGTTTTCTTTTTGTTGTTTGGAAGATGTAGGTATTTCCTTTGGTATACGTCCTGTGCGCTAAGGCTTTTGCTTATTTCTTTGAAATAAAATCTTTTATTACTTATCAAAAAAATAATGAATCCAAAATTTGATTTCACTTGAAGATAGTTATATATGGGGTGAATTTGTAGGATATTTTGGTTTCATTTTGGTGTTGGTAAGATTTTGGGTATACTATCCTCACCACCAGTGAAAGTGCCCCTAAAGGCAAAGTTTTTTGTATGGACGACTTTTTTGGAGAAGATCCTCACTCTAGACAATCTACGGAAACGTCAAATCATAGTCATGTATTGGTGTTTTATGTGTAGAAAGAGTGGATAGTCAGTTGAACATCTACTACATCATTATGAGACTGCCAGGACATTGTGGAATGATGTTTTTGCTCGGATGGGATTATCTTGGGTGATGCTGAGACAGTTGGTGGACCTCCTAGCTTCTTGGAAAGCCATTCAAGGTAACTCTTAGGTCGCCTCAATTTAGAAGATGGTTCCAATATTTCTAACATGGTGGAGTATTTAGAGGGAGAGAGGAACAAAAGAAGTTTTGAAGATCAAGTGCGGTCAATGGATGAGCTTAGAAGTCTATTTTTCAATACTAACTGCATTAGTCAATTGTGATTGATTTTCATGGTTTTGTCTTTTCATGACTGCCTTGTATCTCTAAATTAAGCACTCTTAGCCCCGTTTGGATACAAGAAGTGTTCCATCTCATCTCATATTATCTTATCATTACAATTTTTTCAAATTTTCACGCAAAATATAATAAACAATTCAACTTTTTCAAATTCCAAAACAATAATATTAAATAATAATTTACTTATAAATAATAATATTAAATAATAATTTACTTTTTCAATTCAACTTTTTCAAATTACAACTTTTATCTCATCTCAATTCATTTTCCAAATCACACCTTAGGCATTGCTCTTGTATAAGTCCTGTATACTTGGGCTTTTGCCTATTCTTTTGATCAATAAAATCTTGCTTACTGATCAAGAAGAAGAAACTGCAATGACAGTCCCAAAATGTTTGGTCCGTCTTATTACTTCAGAATACTAATTGCGGTAACTTTTTTTTTTTATTGGTAAACAAGTATTATTAATCAAAGAGTACCGATTGCAATAACTTTGACTCTAGTTTCTCTGTTTAAATTCCAGCATGAGCATAGGAGGACTGATTAAGTTTGTTGGACTTTTTACTTAATAAAAGTCCCTTATGGTTCATATTTTGCACGGTCTCCATTTTCTGGGCTTGACATCATATTTTCATGCCATGCAATTTCTGATTTCACTAATAAGAAATTCCCATTTTGGACCTATTTTATGAAATCCTTTCCTCCATATTAGAAGGGTGACATTTCTGACTTACACCTTTGAGTTACAGCAATATTTATTGAAGGAGGAAAAAATATCAGGCAAAGAAAAAGAGGTTGAGAACCCAGTAGCTACTGCAGCTGAGGAAGTTGTCACCAATAAAGCTGAGGATTCACCTGCTCCTGCAGAAGAAAGTACAGAAGCTACCTTGGTTACCACTGAAACAAGCAGTGAAGTAAACCCTCTTGCTGAAGAGAGCCCTGAGGCCAATTCTGATACTGTTGAAAACATTGGTGAAGCTGCTCCACCTGCAACCGAAGCATCGAGTGAAAGTTCTGAGGAGGAGAATGCCGGTGATCAAGATGCTATTGAAGAAACACCAGAGATTAAGGTTACCATGCCTAGATCATTAAGCCTTAATTTCTTTCTGCTGCTACCTAACTGCATCATTTGCACAGTATTCCATCTTTACATTTCCTTTTTGTTCACTTTTGAATTGTCGTTATCCAGCTTGAGACAGCACCTGCAGATTTTCGCTTCCCCACCACAAACCAAACAAGGCATTGCTTTACTCGATATGTTGAGTATCATCGGTAAGTTAAACTTTTTCTATGATTTCCAGTTAATTTTTTTATACTTATTTTGGTTATTTCATCTCATCTATAATTTATAGGTGCATAGCTGCAAAGGGGGAAGATGCCTCGGAGTGTGATAAGTTTGCAAAATATTATCGTGCTCTTTGCCCAGGTGAATGGGTATGTATCTTCAATCCTTTTGCATACACACAGCACTATTATTTTATCTTTTCTTTTCAATCATCTTTAAGGTTTGTTCTAATTGCTTAGATGTTAGATAAATTTCCACGGGTTATATTTCCAAACTGCTATTATATGTCTAATCTGATTTGAGGTCCTGGTATACTCCCGTTTTGTTGATGATGTTTAATTGCTGCTGAAACCAATGAGAAAGTTTATTGCAAAGGTTTTTATATTGACACCGGGTGTCCAGCACGTCCTGACTTCCTGGGACTTATTGTGAAGTTGAAAAGGAGGGGGTTGCCCTGGGTGGAGGAGGGGACACACCTAGATTTCAAGAATTAAGCCCTCTTACCTGGAGGTTTGGCTTTTGTAGAGCTGTTGCTGTCTATCCGAATCTGGACTTGGTATGGTTGATTGACACCATGTACTGTATAAACATCAACAATTTCTTGAGTGATAATGATAACTCTCAATCAAATAGTGAGAATTTGGTGCTGCTGGGAGAGCTAGCATCTAGTTACACAGTATAGAAACGGGAATTTAAGTTTTACCTTATTAAAAAAAAAAGAGAGAGAGAGAGAGAAACGGGAATATGAGCACAAATGAGCTCCATGCTCATTAACTAGCACAAGAAGCCATTGCTTTCCGATCAGGGTTTGCAGCTAGATCAAATATGAACTGGCGATAGTATATGCATTTGTTGGTCAATTGGCCACAGTGTTTCATAGATTCTAAAGTCTTTTTTTTTTTTTTTTGCCAGGTTGATAGATGGAACGAACAAAGGGAGAATGGATCTTTTCCAGGACCTCTGTAGGTGATGTGTTCAAGTTGCTACCAAATTTGAGATGTGGTTTCTTTGATAAGACATGGAACCTCGGGGTTTATGCTTTTAGAACAATGAGTTAATAAGCAATTTTGGTATATTGGAATTAGTCCCGGTTCAAATACACGGAGAAATTGTTGCTCATAAACAAAGTTATTGCTTTCGTATCACTGAGGTATTTTGCCATCATTTATTTGTGCTTTAACCGTTCCATAACAGTTGGAGGTTACTGAATGGAAATCGAAAAATAAAAATGTACTATTTGAATCAGTGTTCTCTGATAATATAATAAATCATATTATTTCTTGATGAGTTTCTCTGTCTTTTTCCTTGGGGAAGTCTACATGCTACTGCTTTATTTTCTCATTCAGGGTCACATAAAATGGTTACAAGGGTCTCAGACTCTCAAGGGGACTAACAGGGATGTGGTGGTTGGAAAACATGAGATGGAACTGCTAAATGGAAATGTTTCCTACAGTTTCGTTTGTGCAGATAACATTGCTGGCAGAACAAGCTATGAAAACACTGAAAGTCATTAACCAGACATGGACGTCTTTCACAAGGGTGCTAATTCTCCGGGTATACAGTATCTTGGTTGGTAGTGATACATATAGTGAGTCTCTTTCAATGACAATTACTAGATCAACAGTGTTGGCATTAGTGACTACCACGACGGATGGAGGCTTGTGCTTCCCTCGGTTCACCGGGTGCGACACCGGGTGCGCTTTCTGAAGCCATGCATATGGTAGTTGCTATGTTATAATCATGAGGGTTAAGAGCTTAACCAAATTAATATTCTACAGTATGAGAATTTTTGAATCAATGATTGGGTCTTTAACAATTGGTATCAGAGCAAAAATCACGTCATGAGTTCAAGTTATAGAAAGGGCGATTTATAGGTTGGATGAAAATGTCTTGATACTATGTATGGGACATAGTGTTAAGTCATGGAACGCTGATAAATGAGTGAAATTGTAAAAAGGGAAATAGCTATTACCAGGTCAATATCAATATAGGGTCACAATGGACATTGGGCTCGGAAGTGTGGTAGAATGTTATAATCCTGAGGGTTAAGGACTTAACTCAAGACTTTTGGATCAATGTTTGGGTCTTTAACATGCTGAGTCGTGACAAACAATTGCTAGCATGATAAAGTCCTTATCGATAGTAACAATTTTTTGCTCGACAGTGTTTTGGGGGTTGTTGCAAACTATAGCCCTGACCTTGAAGACTAGAAAGTATTGGCACTTAGACTCCACCCAAAATGTAAAATTCTTCTTTCCAGGTATAAAATCTCGTTACAAGGGTAATCACAGATTCACTAGCTCATTTATTTAGCTCTTAAGAGTGAAACAATCTTCTCAATTTGTGAATAAGCCGCCGGCATATTGGACAGACTTTGCTCTCCCCTTCCATAATCCTGCAAGATTGAATCCAATCAAACCTCCAGCAAAAAGTTTCATCTTTAGTGACTATGAAACACCTGATATATTTACCTTGATGCACATTCATAGCAGGTGGCACAGTGGCCACAAGGAACAAAAAAGCAGTTGCGTTGCTCATCATAACAAATTACACATAGTTTTGCATCATATAATTCCTCTGAGCAGCTGCTATCTGCATCTGAATCTTCCCCTTCTTCACCTGTTCCATATGTGCTCCGACTTGGCTTCACCGGCATTATAGGGTTAGTCTCAGTTACTTCCCGGCGTTCCTGCTCTTCCGGTACTGCTATGTCTACTGTGTTACTCTCTCCAT
This sequence comes from Platycarya longipes, assembly GCA_036559045.1. NCBI lineage: Eukaryota > Viridiplantae > Streptophyta > Magnoliopsida > Fagales > Juglandaceae > Platycarya > Platycarya longipes. The sequence goes on from CM071802.1 coordinate 38,353,005, forward strand.
CACAGGCTCCAAGGTATTTCAATATCAGAAATACTACAATTACTAAGAATCCTGCAACGTAACAAACAAGACCACAAAGGTGAGATTTCTGAAAGAGTAGAACCGTTAACCAATGAATCCTTTCTTTTTGAGAAATTTTTTCTGCAGTCCCCACTCGGGGATTGCTTGTGCAGATCTATTGATATGTTTTATTAAATCAAAAAATGAGTTATTCTACATACAATCTTCAAATGAACTGCTCATGCAAATTCATACAGTTATGTTTATTTTTTAGAAAATTACTATAATATCCTTTTCAAAATAATTTTTTTTTTTTCATTTTGCCCTCATATATCAATGAGATTGCACATATAATCCCCCACTCAAGACTGCAAATAGAATTTCTTTGAAAAAATTACTATTTTGAGAGGGATGTTATTGTAATAAATTCCAAAAGACAAAATTGTCCATGCTTGCATGAGCAATCCCTGAATGGAGACTATATGTAGACTACCTCGTTTGTTTTCACATATGCACATATGAGATTGAAATGAGTAGAGATCAAAGTTCAAAATTGAATAAAATATTATTATAATACATTTTTTTAGGAAAACTCTAAATGCAAATAATTTTGCACACCTATACGCACACCAATGTTAAAGTGGAAAGTTAGACTTTAATAAAACACTTATATTTTAAATAAAAGATATGAAATCAACTAATAAACATGTATTGGTGCACGTATAGGTGCACAAAGTTGCTTGTATGTAGTATTACTTATTTTCTTAATATGATTTTTGTTTTGCCATTTGAAAATATTAAATTGTTTATATAATTTTATGTGAAATTTTGAAAAAATTATAATAATTATATGAGATGAGTTGAGATGAATTGTGAAAACAAACGAGGCCTAACTTTTTTTCTTGTTTTCTTCTGCTTGGGTATTGTACCTAAAATTGCAATGTATGTTATCACTCGTGCCACAAAAGAAAGCTCAATATACCAATCATCATCTCCCCCCTGCAATGAATTGATGAGTTTAGTTTGGGGAAATCTGTTAAGAACTTGAGAAAATTTGTATTGGCAGCTAAGAGATGAGGCCTTACATCGTCAGGTCCAGCGAGTATGACATATTGAGTATCAGGGAATAGAAGATTGACCCGACACGAACCCGTTAGTGTTGAGCACATGCTCTTAGCTTTAGAAGTATCATATATCTTAGCTGAAACATTCACTCTCATGTTTATAATTATGCTTCTAGGATTCGTGTTGATGATGCCAAGGTAGTACTTGTCATCTTCCTCGATGCTGTATTCTGCCTCTTTACCTGCCAAAATAAGCAATGAATCTATGCATGGATTTGTCTACCTTTCTCGGTCCAACACCTCTATGTTCTAGTTTCAATGACTGTTTGCAATCAAGCTATCAAAAATTTTAGAAAAGCAATTTCTTTCCTTTTAAGACCTATTAGCATTAGCATTCTTAAATCAAAATCTCCTCAAGTTCTTACGTCAAATTGGTTTGGATTCTTGCATAAGCTCAACTCATCTGATCACTTGATTTCGGTTTTAGATCTATCCCAACATCCAATTCGCTAAATATCACACAATTCAAAATCTCTTTATACATAGGACCCACATTATTTTTCAACTCAATATATCTTTATCACATGGGATTCACAACATTTTTTATCTTCTCATAAATATATCTCAACTTATCTTAACATCCAAACACATCTAAATCCATCTTAGATGAATCTCACAATACTCACTCTACCATTTTAACTTATTACTATTAATAAAAAACTCAATTTATCTCAATATAACTCAACATCTAAACTTAACCTAAAAGTCTCAAGTGAGGAAACGATAGACACACAAAGTCATACTGTTGCCCATGTGGGTTTTAGTAATAGAGTAAATATTATTGAGAAATGATACATCATAATACAATTACACAATGCATTTCACAACAAGTGTTAAATAACAGATAATTCTGTAAACACTTTATAGAAATACCTTTCATTTAGCACATTGTTGTAAAATGTTTTATGTAATTGTGTTGGGTATGTATCATTTTTCATACTATATGACCCACTTCGGGTCTCTCTCCCACTTAAAGCCCTCAAATCTTATCCAGCCTGAGTAGACATTTTTCCAGCATTATCAATACAAGAGCAATTGATTACTGCCCAAATTCAGCTGAAATGCGTACTTTTACATGGATTAAACTAAAGCTGCTCAAGCATATCTAGATTTGGTAGATTGGTTACCTTCTATTGCTTCAAGGGGTGCAAGGGCATCAGGGGAACTTGTCGCTTTTGGCAATAATGTGTTGACTGTCCGCTCTCCTGTATTAGATGTAATTATCTGTAAATGGTCGATTCAACATTCTAAAATGAAATGCAGGGGAAAAAGCTGTTAGAGCTGAAAGAAACCTTTAATCATAACCATTTGCAGTCGATTTAAAGCACTAGTTGGAGCCTCACATGTTATACGGATTGTTGATCCGTTGTTCAACCACAAGGAAAATCCCTGAAAAAAAGAAAAAGAACAAAACAGAGCATTTCAATCTCTCTAAAGATGAACTCAAATTAATGTTGAAGAAACACAAAAAAAAAAAAAAAATTCCTACCTTGCGGCTGTGGGATGTAAGAATCATGTAGTTTGATACACTCCAATTTGCTTGGGAACTTAAGTCAGGTTTCTCGGAGAAGGAATAAAGAAGGACCCCTTTCTTAGCATCATCTCTGACTTCAACTTGCTCGACAAAAACAGAGCTTGCTTGCATCAACCGTGAGGAGCTCGGTCCAAGCACCATCCGAGAATCCCCATAAAACCCATATCGGATACTGACGAAAACTGCAAAAAAAAAAAAAAAAAAAAACCCATTTTGAGATTCAAGTAGTCTGTTAAAAGGAAATCCTCAAAGATGTCAAATTACATGCCACATAGCCAAATGGTCAGAGGAGCCAGTAGGCGAGCCCAGGTCTCTCGCCACCACGGCCACCGCCGATAATGGCTCGTCGAAGGCATCGCCGTCAGGAGTTGCCGGTACATCTCTCTCTCTCTCTCACCTCTGAATGGGAGAGAAAACTATTGGGGAAAGAGGAACAAGATGAGAGCTACTGGTCTATTGGAGTGAAGAACGTGTTGAGAGATTGAGAGGAAGACTAGTAGGTTTGGAAGGACACATGCTATGTTATTAGTGTCAGTTGAAGTTTAACTACCTTTTTTCAGTGTGATTGGCGGGTAACCAGCGACACTTGAACGTTAGGTGCCAGTTATTTAACACGTTTGTTTGGCCTATTGTCTGGCCATTGAAATTTGAGAGTTTTTAGCAAAATTTTTGACAAAATTTTGAGATACAAACACGCCATTTTTGGAACTCGATTGGAACGTTACGATGGATATTTTTCATTCCATGTATAAGCCGTCCTTTTTACACATTCTCTTTGTTTGTTTGTGCTCATATGATTTTGCGACCTGTTAACACACTACTTATTGTAGATCAACTCGTTATAACTTCAAAAAATTTTAAATATTAATCATTTTTAGCATAGTTGGTGTGAAAAGTTTTCACGTCAATATATAATATATTGGGTGGCTTAACGACCTACATATTTTCTCCAAAAATAACTTTTTGAAGTTTCAGAATAGGGCAGTGATAGGGTTATTATTATTTTATAATTTATTAGTGTATTTGAATTTTTTTTATCATTTTCTTTTAAATATTTTTTTAACATTCTAATTATTAAGAAAAAATTAAAAAAATATATTCACTTTCTTAATCATTAAGTAAAATTAAAAATTAAAAAAAAAATTAAACATAACAAAAATTATAAATAAATAATAAAATAATAATAATGTTATCATTATTGTTTAGAATATTACTGTACTCCTGATAACTTTTTGAATAATTTTATGAAGTTTTAGAATATTGCCGTACTTTTTGAAGTTTTATATTCCGCCAACTCCTCTATCATGGTTACCAACTTCCTTACCTTTAGGAGAGATGTCATCTCCCCATAGATCTTACGACTTTGTAGAGATTTGTTTAATAATTTAATTTATTATTTACAACATTTAGTTTATTTGTGTAAATCAATTGGTCTCATATAATATCGTTGATTTATTGAATTTTACATCTTTGTTTAGCGTCATTCACCTATATATAGGGACAAATATTATGAATTTAATAACAATTGATAATAGTAAAAATATAGTCCTCAAATTATCTCTCCCTTGTTCTCTCCTTCTCCATCCTCAATTTTTATTATATTATCAACATAAAGTAATAATATACTCGGCTTGGGTGTACAAGAAATTAAACTCACTTATGATCATTGAAGGAATGAATTCAACCATCCATAACTGGAGGGAACATCTGGGGCCGCAGGATGACATTTGCAAGGAAACTAATGCTCATAATTCATATAGTGTTGATAACAGTTTCTAATTTAAAAATATTTAGTCATTTATTTTTAATTGTAAATATGGAACATACATTAAAAAAGTAATTTATTAATAACGAACCTCATTATTTCTTAAATTCTGCTGACAATATCAACTTGCAATCTTTTACGCCTCATTTGGTACACAAATGAAGTAATATGAGGAATTTGTAAATGATAATAAAATAATTTGTGAATAGTTTGTGCTAAGATGTTTAACAAGATTTTGAGAAAGGATAGAGAAGAAAAAATTAAAATTAAAAATTAAAAAGTTAAAATATTATTATGATATAGTTTTTTAATATTAATTTTATTTTGAAATTTTGAAAAGCTAAATTATTTTTTTAAAAAAACTAAGAAGGTTTTAATAATTAAATAATAATTTGATAAAAGGTTAAAATTTTGAAATTAAAAAGTATTTATTTTTAAATATTAAATTGAAATAAAAGAGGTTGAGACAAATTTTAATATCAAACAAGACCTTAAGTAAAATTTTGAGAAATCCAAAAGAGAGGTGCTAAAGAACTCGATAGAGGGTTCGCTTTTTGTGTTAACTTAGTACATTTTTTTCTTTTGATTTTTATTGTTTTATATCATTTTTTAAACACTCTTAAATATTTTAAAAAAAAAAAAAAAGATTCACAATATCGTTAAACAATATTTTCTTAATTATTACGTAAGTGGGCACAAAAGCAGGACCCATTGAGCTCCCTATCAATTTCCAACCCGAAAATCCATCTATGTTGTTGACTTTTTTAACGTCAAATTTTCACAAATTTGAAAAACTCATCTGTTCAAAAAATAAATTATTTAAAACCTTTTACTCTATACATTATTTAAGTGACGTTGATTTGATTTGAAATATAGATCTTAAAATTTGAATCTTATAAATTAATTTATACCATATGAACGGCATGTGGCATAACAATAATTTTTATAAATACACAACTATTTATAATTTTTAATATTTTTTGTAGCTCATTAATAAAATATTATTATCTTTTAAATTCAAATCCATTAAATAAAAAATAATAGTTTATTAAAAATAAAAATATTGACCTAAATTATTTTTATTTTTCTATTTTATTGACATCGAATATCTAGAAACATCCTACTATTGTTGAGGATGCATATATATATATATATAAACAAAGAGCTAAATAGAAAATTCTTTAAGTTACAATTTCATGCAAACGATTATCATCTTCTTTTTGTAAATGATTGCTCTTTTGTGGGGCAACTTTGCATGCTAATAAGTATTCATCATATCCTTGAAGTCTATAAGAAAGCTTCAAGTCAAAAGGTGGACAAAGAGAAAATTACAACGGTTTTTAGAAAGAATGTGACAGATAACACTAAACAACAATCTTGCCTTTTTGGAGAGTGCAACATGTTCAACAATATGACAAATATTTAGACTTACCACCTACAGTTGGAAGGGATAAGAAAAAAAATCTTCCTCATATATCAAGCATAAAGTATGAAAAAAGTTACAAAGGTGGAAAAAGAAGTTACTCTCTCAATAAGATAATGGAATTTTGATCAAAATTGTGGCATTAAATTCCAATTTTTTCAATGAGTTGTTTTAAGTTGTCTGAAAGTTTATATTTGAAATTAGAGAACATGATGGCTAAATTTTGACGAGGTAAAAAAAAAAAGAAGAGAACAAGGTTGAATGGGTGAGTTGGAGCAAGATATGTGAAGCCAAAGTAAATAGAGAATTAAGTTTCAAAGATCTTCAAATCTTTAACTTGGCTATGCTTGCTAAACAAGATTGGAGTATTATGCATGAGGAGGAGTCTTTTCTTCAACAAATTTACAAAGCAAGATACTTCCATTTTTCAGATTTCAAGGTAGCTAAGCTTGGTTCAAATCTATCTTTTACTTGGAAGGGATTATGTGAAGCAAAAGCTATTCTGTTGAGAGACTGCCAATGGAGGGTTGGAAAAATCTATCAACATATGGTCAGGTTTTGGTTACCCCATCAAGTTACAATTTCTAGACCTTCAAATTTAAGTAGCAACTAAGTGGTGGAAATTGAAGACAGATTAATATATGAGTATTTGAGATGATGGAATGTGGACTTAATGAGAAGGCCGCCAAAAGAAGCTGCTGAAGTGTTGAGAATTATTATGAACCCTAATAATTAAGATGACAATTTGTTTTTTGTAGTGCAAAAAGTTATTCAATTAGGTACCCTTGCTAATCTAAACATATTGGCATCTTCTTTCTGGAATAGAATGAATCAATTCTTGTATGAGGGCATTACTCAAACACCTGACGGACTATTCAACGTGCTCATTTTCTACTTAAGGAATGTGGTGAGGCTTAGAAGCAATCATCTCAAGGGAAGATAGGGAATTACAAATGGGAAACCCCTTCTACTAAATTGATAAAGCTCAACACAGATGAGACCACTTTTGCAAATCAATTAAAATCAAGTGTTGGCTTAATTTTAATAGATAGCAAAGGGAGGGTAGTGATGTTGACCAATATGAAAGAAAATGAAGTACATGATCATTTAGAGATTTAATTGATTGCTATATTAAGAGGATTATAATTAGGGGTGGTAATATGTTACATGACTCGTTAACCCAACACAAACATGACAAGATAATAGTATGTTAGGGTTTAGTCTTAACGAATTCAGGTCAAAATGAGTTGACTCGTTAAAACACAATTACTTAACGGATTGACAATGAATCAACTCATTATAACACGTTAAGAAAGTTAAAACTACAATTATAGTATTATACCTAAAAATAAAACAGTTAGAATTTTAATTTTGATATTTTTATTATTTAGATTGTAATTTTAGACTTATAGTTAGTTTTATAATTATTATAGATATTATGATTTTAATATTTATAATAAAGAGAAATTATTTTTGCAGTCTTGAGTAAAGGACTACATTGTAGTTCCATTGATAAATAAGATAAAAGAGGAAAAAAATTATTTTAAAAATGATATTATTATAATTTCAAAACTTTTTTATATTAGACTTACATTGCAATCACTATTTGAGGACTGCATATAACATTGCTTTTATATAAAATTATACTAAATTTAATCAAGTCAAACAAGTTAATTTTAGACATATTTAACTCATTTACATAAATACATTGAAACGAGTCATATTATATAGTGTTAACCTATTTCGTAATATTCACTAATGGATCAAAACAAATTGACACGACACGTTATATTAATGAATCATGTTAAAATTTAAGATTTTGATACGATAAATTTAGTAGATCGGATTAAGGTTGAACCATATGGTATTATATATACCTTGACAAGAAAAAATACGACTTGTTAACACGATTTGATACTCCTAATTACAACTTTGCTTGCCAAGGAAATTTTTGAGCTTATAATGGAGACACTATTCAACTCCTAATTACAACTTAGTGCTCAATCTATTCAAAATCCAAATGAGTCTTGGTCCATGCAAGGAAATCTGATTAGAGCAACAAAAGACTTGATGAACCAGATGCAAAGAATTTCAATTCAACTTGCGAATCAAGTGGCTAAAAGTGCAGCTGATGGTTTGGCAAATCATACTTGGTTTCTTCAAAACATCACAGTTCGGTGAGACCATGTTCCAAAAATTGTCTCTCAAATTGTGGAGTTAGAAGCCTTGTAAATCTGCTACATAGTTTGGGTATTATGTAATCTGCTATCAGTTTCAATGATGAATAAAGTTTAGGTTAGTTATATTAAAAAAGTAGAAAATAAAAATAAAAATAAAACCATTATAAACTTATTTCTCGTGCTGTCTATAACTCATCCCACCAATGTAGAACTTAACAACCTATATATTCTCTCCCCCCTCCCCCCAAAAAAATAACCTACATATTCAACTATCCATAACCGGTGGGACGTATAAGGGATGACATTTACATGGAAATTAATGCTTTCGAAATTATAGTGGTGTCCATTACAGTTTCCAGTTTAAAACGTGGAAACTCTTGATATTCCAACAAGGCAAACTGTGGAGAGCTTTAAGCCTTGTGCATGAAAGTTGACTGTGACTGCATCCATCTACCATCTTAAATTAACTTCAGCATGAAACTATCACAGGCTTTTCTAGTTATAGAGATCCAACAAAAAAGCCCCATCGGCCATATCAATACACTTTGCATTCATTGGCCATTTGCAGAAATCTGGCCATCCAAAATCTTGCTTCCACTGCAACTATGCATTCATTCTAAAGAAGTTTGCCCCTTTTTGGTTAGTTTCTGTCACTTCTGTTAAAAAAATCCAAATGCCAATGCCATCTATTAATCCAAATGCCAGTGTCATTCTTTTATATCCTCAAAGTAAGAAGTCGGTATTTCTGGCAAATGCAGATACCCCACATATTTGAACTGCCAAGAAAATTACTTGGTGAAATTAGACTACGCATTCAACAATGTCCAAATTTATATCAAATAATAAATACAAAGTTTAAACTATCAAACTATAAAATACCTTATGCTGCTTGTATTTATCTCTTATAGCTTGCAAAGAACCTCCTTTTTTACTTAGATGCAAGTCATGTATGAGATGAATGCATTCCTTCAAATCAATCGGTTTATAGCCAGTATACTCTTGCAATTTTGGGGACTGAGCAAAAGCATTTAAGATGTAAGTACTTCCCAGAAAACAAGAGAAAAATAACATCATCCTTCAGCCCCGTTTGGATTTGGAGATGAGATGAGTTTATATGAGTTTAGTTTATTTTTTAATATTATTATTATTTTGGGATTTGAAAAATGTGTATTGGGATTTGAAAAACGTATATAGAAATTTGTGTTTTGTATAAAAAATTATAAAAATGTAATGATGAAATGGAAGTGAGTTGAGATGAGGTCAACTCACTTCTGAATCCAAACGGGGCCTCGTCTCAAGTATCATGCCCTTACCCAAGGATGCATCTTTGGTTTGATAATAAATCTTGCCATAAATATGACTGATGCAGCTACCACGGAAGGTGAAAACTTCACACAGTTAAAATCTAACAGACTCAACTCTGCCAGATAATAGCCTAGGAATTCTAACTTCAAATTGGGAGTCTGTAGAAGATTGGAAACAAGTATTCAATTAATGAGCCAAAAATAGAAATTTATAAAGGGGAATTTTTACAAGAATAGAGAGAGACTTGGCTTACTTTGTAATTTTCTTGAGCAACACCGTTGAACATTCTGTTAACCAAAATGGAAAGGGAAAAAAAAAACAAGAGTTAGCCAAATGTATAAATTAACTCATAAAATAGTGCTTTACGCATCATCAATTACAAAAACACAAACAAAATCCACAAATTCTCAAGAGTATCCTTGCCTTAGAAATGTCTTTATGGTAGGATTGCCCATTTCAAACATTAGCAACTTGAGTATATCAGCTTCCATCTTTACCACCTTTAGGATAACCATGAAATTCGTATTAATAAAAGATGAAGACCAATACGGGATAGAAGGATGAGTATTAATAAAAATATATTACAAAAATTAATCACCTCTGACTTAGAGAATGTGTCATCTGTAATAAAGCAAAATTCATCCACTTTCAAAGGAGTAATCCCTTCATACTTTCTACACATCAGAATAGGAAAATCAAGAAATTGTAACTAAGAGGAAAGCCCACATTAATGAAACAGAATTTTCGTATCGGAAATCAAAAACATTTGAAAAAAGCTTACGAGGCAATGAGCATTGAAGAAAATCCCAGTAGTTGAAGTTTTTGCCTATTAAGAACATTCAAAGATAAGAATCTGTCGATGTATGAAACGGAAAGATACAGAGTGTCTGGTAAAAGATTGTATTCCTCTGCAACATCAACCATCCAATCCACCAATCTTCCTCTCATATTAGCAGTAACATCCTTCTGAACCTTCTCGAGATAGTTGGGTAAAGGTCTTCTTTTAGGTTCCATCTGAAACACCGCCCCATAGTCAAAGTTAGCCCCCAAATGCAAAATTTGCAAACCCATATTTCTAACAACAAATTTAATTAAACTAACAAAATTTTCAAACCCATATTTCACAAAAGACTTAGATCTAGAAAATGGGACAAATTTCCTAAGAAATTTTAATTAAACTAAAAAGTGCCAGATAACCCACAAATAAAAACACTATTTTACCGCCATTTGGCGAAGATATTCATAAATATCCGATGCATAAGCACCGCACAGTTGCAGATCATCCGACTTGGCGTTAATGTCCAACTTCTCAGCGATTTCCTCTGTTGCCTTTGCTAGGGTCGTCTTCGATCCCTTTTTCTTGGCCTTCGCTTTTGTTTTACATTTCGGCTTCAGCAGCTCAGCCCCAAGGCTCTGACTCGCAGTAAAAACAACGTTTGAAAGGTTTGGGAGCTCCCCCAAAACCACACGCTTCTTGTTCACAGACTGGTCATCGGTTGCAGCTGTCCTCTTCTTCGCTGCGCGAGTGAAATGTACGCATTTCTCTTTCTCCGCCATTACTCCTAGTCCCGAAAGCTCTTTGCTTTCAGTTGGTTGTTGAAGCATAGAAAGAAAGAGTGCGCTGCGGCATTGGTGCTGAGTTGTGAGAAGTTTTGTTATGAGAAAGAGAGCGCCATATTTTGTTTTCAAAGACACAATTTTTTATTTTTTTTTATGAGAGTGGGAGTATTATTTTGGATGACATAATTTTCAAGTGTTTGAGATTTTGGGCAAAACTCAGTTCCCGAGTCTAGCGTAATTTTTGTACTCGGCGCCTTCATTCATAATTTCATTCTTAAAATGTTCTTAGAGCGATCTCATTCTTTCATAATTTCGATTTTCATTAATTCGTTCACACCCGGCTTAAACTCAAATTCGACCCATTGAGTGGCCGACCATGAATTTAATAAGATGCTAAAACATACGTCTTTATTCTAGTGCTCATTTGTGTGTGTATATATATATATATATATATATATATATAATATTTCATTATTTTGTAAACAGTAATAAAATAATTTGAGTTGAAATTTTTATTAAATTTTAAAACCTAAAAGAGAAAAAATTAAATAAAATATTTTAAAAATTGTATTGACTTTTTTTATTTTAAAGTTTGTAAAAGTTGTATTAGTTTTATATTTAGATGATAATAAGGTAGTGACTAGATGAGAATTTAAGAATATAATATAAAAATATATATTTTATATTTAAATGTGTTCAACAATAAAATTATGAAAATTTTTAATAATTTATTTTAGAAATTTTAAACAGAAATTTTATTTAGAAATTGCTTCTGCAGTTCCATCGATATATAAAGAAAATAAAAACAAACAGATTTTATTATAATTTACAAAAAATTCAAACCATTCTATTTTGAGAATTGTACTCAGAATAACTCATATCCAACCGTCTCTCATGTAATCTTCATATGACATTTGTCTGTAACCTCCAAACATCTCGCGCCCATTCACAACTTATGGTGGGTTCAAAATAGTGTAGACTATAATTAAGTCGACATTTCTTTCTAACTATTTTATTACTTTCTCGAAACTTATAATCAACGTAATCTCTCATCCAAATATGTGAAATAGGAGACAGAGATCTCTAAATTGCAATAATATTTTTAAAGTTGATGCAATTTCATCTACAGTAACCCCTCACAATTGCAATAGAAAACTTGGAACAAATCTCTTTTGAGTAGGGGTGGACAGCAGGTACCCACACCCGTTGTCCCGCCCGCATTCCACACCACCCCACATAGTGGGGGCGGTGCACTTCGCCCGGCATAAGGCGGGCGGGGGGACATGGTTCAAAGTCGTGGCTGGGGTGGTAAGGGGCCAACCTCGTCCTGCATATACCCAGCCCCTGCATATTTAAAAATATATTAAATAATTAAATATATACTATATATTATATATAATATATTAATATAATTATATTAATAGTACAATTTATAATTTTGTAGGATTAATTTGTATTATTGTAAACTTTTAATAACTTAGTCTTTATTTTAAGTTTTACTGTTTGAGTTATGTTTTTTTTATGTGACTTTAGACTTTAGTAATGGAATATTTTTTAATATGTAATTATGTGTTTAAATCAGATTTGATGCTGTTTTAGACAAAAATGGCCCGGAAACTTGATTTGGGCCGAAATGACCCAAAATTGCGAAATGGTCATGGCCGTGGGGCGGGGGCAAGGGCAGAGGGCAGAGGGCGAGTGGATGGACCCTCAACCCCGCTACCCCACTGCGGGACGAGGTACCCCGCCCCCGTGTAGGCGAGGGCAGGGTGTGGGGTGGAATTCCTACCCCCTGCCCAAGCGGGGGCGAGGGGCGGAAGTAGGGGGTGCCCCGCCCCCACCTGGGCAGATATCACCCCTACTTTTGAGTATTGCTAATACAAATCACACTCATAGTTGGTTTTCTCTTTAACCATATTGTAGTCCATTAATTACCAAAAGAATATAGGACTTGAGCTACTTGTGCTAGGCTCAATTTATCCTCATTTATATGTTAACACTAGTTTAACTATTTGGCATCTAGATAGGGCTGTAAATGAACCAGTCCGCTTGATTGCTCGCCCGATACTCGCTCGGCTAAACTTGAACCAAATTCGACTCGTGAAAAAATAAAAACATCAATTGTGAAAGCAGAATCTCAGTCGATTAGTAAATGAAACGTATTCGATTAAACTCGACTCAACTTGATTAAAGCTCTCTCGTTCATACTTGACTCGGCTCGTTAGTTCGACTCGATTAGAACTCGTCCATAAATTATAAATATATATAATTTTTTTTCTATATATTAGTATTATTACACACACATATGCTTCTATACATATTAAATTTAATAACATAAGATAGTTATCTGAAAAATTAAATTTGTAGTATGTAATCTCCTTACTTATGCCTAGTCATTTATACCTATATATTGAATATAATTTATGTTGATATGTTAGTTAATTAAGTACTTAAGTGAATAATTATAGTATATGTATAATGTGTAATAGTTAGTCTATAAGACTTAGTGGTTTCATTATATACTACAATGTGTAACCATATAAAAAATGTATTTATAAAAATGTTATAATTTTATAGTTCAATATAAGGTTTATATATTAATTAAACTTTTATCAAATTTAATATTTTATTTTATAATTTGGTATTTCTAATTTTTCAATTCATTCAAAAAAATATATGTGAGTACAACCAAAACTCGAGTAATAACTCGACTCGCCTCGTGATGGTGTTTAATTCACTCAATCTCAGCTCAACTCGGTAAGCTCTCAACTCGAGCTCAAGCTCGAACTCGAGTTATTTGAGTTTAGCTCGACTCGATAATCTAAAAAGTCGACTCGGCTCGGATCAATTACAACCTTACATCTAGATATAAAGATTTTGGGGCAATTATAAATTGAGGCTCCTAACCCCAACTTACCATTTCATTCTAAACTAAACGAATCTTTTGTTGTACTAGCTCTCCTTTATCATATTGATCTCATTGTCATTTCCCACTTCCAAAATCCTTATAATCCCATATCATCTCATAGAGGAGGTTTTTGTTATAGGCAAACTAGGTCTCGTTTGGATACAAAAATAATTTTAACTTATTTCATAATTTTTTTAAAATTTTCATACAAAATATAATAAACGTTTTAACTTTTCAAATTCTAAAATAATAATATTTAAAACTAATATTTTAACAAAATTTTATTCATTTTTCATTTTAAATCATCTTATCTTATCTCATTATCCAAACAAGACCATATCATATTATTTTTCCTTTGTTGGTCTTTGTCCAAAGCAATAATACCCTTTATAAAGCCACTTTCAAAACATTAGCAATTCAAATTTATAGTCATGACTCATAATGTGTGTTGTCTTTCCATTTTCCAATCCCACGAAGCCCATCCACCACGTTTGGATACTAAAGTAATCTCAGATTATTTGAGTTGATTTATGATTAGTTGTGTTTTGTAGGTTACATTAGGATTATTTGTGGGCTACCCCTGTTCGCCCTCCGCCTAGTCAGACAAAGGAACTTCAAGATGGGGTAGCTAGCGACATAGAGTCTTAAGAAGGAGTTCAGTGTGTGGTTCATGAATCGTTGGCTGAACTAACAAATCAAGTAGAAGTCCGAAAAAATTTCTTTGACAATGACTTGGTGGAAGAAAATGTAATTTGGGCAAAGAGGCTGCATCAAGTTTTAAGGTCCAAGATACAATAAAGAACAAGGGAAAGGCGTTTGAGGTGCAAGTTCGAAGCAGTAAACTGGTAATCACCCGTTCTTCTAAACTGAATTTATGATTAGTCTAATTGTTTACTTGAATGCCTAGGGGGCAAGATCTTCTAAAAGCATATTGAAGAAAATTGTTCGTTTGTATAAACCAAAAGTCTTTGTCATTGAGGAGTCATTCTTATGTGATGATCAACTAGATGTATTTAAAAAATTTCTTGGTTTTGATTGTGGTTTTTGAATGTGGATTTGGAAGGTAAATTATGGTTGTTCTGGCTGAATAATGTTGATGTTTCTCTGCTTAGTTGTGGTAATCAACACAACTGCATTAATCTTAAATGGTAAAATTTCTTGTAAAACTTCTTTTGTATATGCAAAATGTCAGTATGTTCAAAGACGAACCTTATGGACAAATTTGGAAAAGGACAGTAATTCAAGTGTGTCTTGGTTAATTACAGGTGATTTTAATATCATATTTTCTGATTCCAAGCGAATAAGTGGTAGGCCACATCTTAGGGTGGCAATGGATGAATTTAATTCCTGGATTCATTCATGTGGTTTATTGAAAATGAAATTTTTGGAAAAGATGTTGTCTTAGTATAATGGTCATTCGGGTAGATCTCGAAGCTAGGCACGTTTGGATCGCACTCTAATGGATCAAAATTGTTTGGCTGCTTTCCCAATTTTTATTATGAGGTATTTATCATGTACAATTTTTTATCATGCTCCTATAGTCCTTTCTCTAGTGAAGAATAAAGAAGATTATGGTTCATCTCCATTTCGAATTCAACAAGTGTGGGTAAATCGTGGAATCAAGAGGTGATTGGGATTGGTCTTATGAAGCTTGAGTTGAAATTGAAGAGGCTTAAATAAGAAATAAAGTCTTGGAATAAAGTTGTATTTGGGTGGACCGAAAATTATATCTACAGTTTGGAAACCTAAATTGAGGAGTTAGAAGAAAATTTGCAAGTGCAATATTTTGAAGATGTGGAGGTTGGCCTCTTAGCTTCAAAAGTTGAACTAGATGCTTGGTTACATAGAGAGGAGGTTCATTTGGCTCAATGTGCTAACGTCCGTTGGTGGTAGCACAGAGATAAGAATTCTCGTTATTTTCATGCATTATTGAATAAGAGAAAGCAGACTAGAATTACATAGATAAAGCTTGTTAATTGTACAGTTTTGAATTTTGCGCAAGAGGTTCATGATGGGGTTGTCCAGTATTTTAAAGATTTTTTGGGGTAATCCTTCTTCCAAAATTTGGGGACTTAATATCTTGGGTAATTTCGGATGTTTAAAATTACAGTATTTGGTCGGTTCCAACAGAAGAAGAGGTAAAACAAGCAACATTCAGTATACGAATTGAGAGTTGTCTGGGCCCTAATGGCTTTGGTTCGGGTTTCTATAAAAGTTGTTGGAACATTGTTCGGTTGGAAGTTGTGGAAGCTGTTAGGGAGTTTTTCCGGGAGGGTTGCCTTTCCCAAATTTTGTTCTGCTTCATTTGTGGTTCTTATTCCAAAATTGGATCAGTCAACGAATTTTGATAAATTCCGTCCAATTAGCTCATGCTCAGTTTTTTATAAAATTTGCACAAAGGTGTCAGTTGCAAGGATATCTCTTTTATTGTCTTCTTTGATCTCTTCATAACAAAGTGCATTCATTTCGGAGAGAAGTATATTTGATAATATCAGTTTAACTCAGGAAATGGTGAACTTTATTAATAAAAAGGTAGTGGGTGGGAATGTAATATTCAAGCTGAATATGGCTAAGGCTTATGATGGGGTGGAATGAAGCTTTTTGTTGCATGTTTTGGAGCTTTTGAGTTTTCTAGTGCAGTGTGTGATATGATTAAAAATTGTATTACCCCGTCTTGGCACTATGTAATGATGAATGACACTGCTCAGGATTTCTTCCAAGGAAATCGTGAATTGAGGCAGGGTGACTGACTATCTCCCTATTTACTTCATTATTTTGGAGGAAGCTTTCTCTCGACTTCTTAAAAACAATATTTTGAATAGCAGAATCAAAAGTTTTTCTCACGTTGAGGTCCACCTCCGATTTCTCGTCTTTTTTATGTGGTTGATATGGTAATTTTCGCAAATGGAAGAAAGAATTAGATTTAAGAGTTTATGAAGGTGGTGGGTACTTATGAAGGTTGGTGTGGACAACGTGTTAAACTGATGTTTACTTTGTAATAATCTTTACTCAATCTCGTAGAAGGGAGCTTCTTAATAGCACGAATTTTACTGAAGATAACTTTCCTTCTAATTATTTGGGTGCACCCATTGTCTCGGGCAAGACCTCTTATTTGCATTTGGAACCTCTTATTAATCAAGTGAAAAGAAATAGGTGGATGGAAGCTCAAATGTCTTTAGGGAGGAGGTAAGCTAGTGTTGTTGAAACATGTGTTGTCTAGCTTCCCTATTCA
The DNA here is from genome assembly GCA_036559045.1 of Platycarya longipes. NCBI lineage: Eukaryota > Viridiplantae > Streptophyta > Magnoliopsida > Fagales > Juglandaceae > Platycarya > Platycarya longipes. The sequence goes on from CM071802.1 coordinate 38,370,036, forward strand.
TCTTATGTCAATTCTTTTTTTTTTTTGGATACATTGGGGGAGGGGGGCTCGAACCCATGATCTCCATCTTAGAGATAGATGACTTATGTCATCAGGCCACTGGCCATTGGCATCTTATGTCAATTCTTAAGTTGCCTCACACGGTTTTAAAATGCATTAATAGTATGTTCAACTCATTTCTCTTTTTAGGGGAAGTAGATGGGAAGGTGAAAAAGAAATGGATTGCTAGGAAGGAAATGTGTTAGCTAGTTGAAGAAGGCGGAGTTGGTTTGAGAGACTTTGTGGAAATTTAGACTTCTTTAATATGAAACTTACTTGGAAGGTAATGTCAAGTATTAGGATAAAGGATTAGAGCTACACTTATCTTCTATATAAGAGGAAATTGATATTGAGGTACAAGAACCTGCACTACACTTGTCTACTACAGAAAATGAAAATGTCTAAATATCTACACTGGTCAAATCTGCCATATGAAAGGGACACAATGAAATTAATGCAAGAGGCAGCAAAGCAGAACAACACTATGGTGATAGAGCACCACACAGACAACTACAAAGGAAAACTAATGGACACGTGACTTGAGGTCCCATATTGTAGAATTATTTGGTGTAAATATTTGTCTATAAATACCAATGTAGCTCCTATGTAATTTGCAATTTCTGAAAATATATGAACAATCAGAACAGAGGTTTCCTTTGAGTCTTCTTGTCAAAATTTTGATGAGCTTAGTTTTCCATAATTCAATATGGTAACCAGAGCTTCATAGGACTCACGTCCATCTCTTTTTACTTTCTTTTTTTTCGTTTATCTTTTTATTTCTCTTCTTCGTTCCTACTATGGCCCATCCCAAGTCTTCTGATATCTCCTCATCTACTCCTCCTCCCACCACCATTAACCCCAACTTACTCAACTCATAAACTCATTTTAATACTATAAATTAAGCATAGATAATGGTGCATTTCCTCAAAGGTCATCAGCTTTATCATCATATGGATGGCTCAAGCTTCTCCCATGGTTGATGAAACTGAAAATCCAGAATGTGCGAAATGGGTTCTTGCCAATCAAATGGTACTCTCAGCTTTAAACTCTTCCTTATCCGAGTGGGTGTTTGCCCAAGTGCTGGACTATTCAACCTCTCGTTCAATTTGGTCGCTCCTTGAGAGCTTGTTTGCTGCATAATCTAGTGCTCATATCATGCAAACACAATACCAGTTGGCCACATTGAAGAAAGGCCCCGAATCCATTATGGATTATTTCCACAAAGCCAAAGCTTTGGCAGCCTCCATGGGAGCAATGGGATAGCCCCTCTCAGACTCAAAGTTCTCTATTTTTCTTGCGGATCTTGGCATAGACTTTGACTCCCAAGTGACCTCTCTAACCACTCGAGTGGACCCTCTTTCCCCTCATCAAATTTATAATTTTTACTCAACCATGAGTGCCATCTTGCACATCAAACCCACACCCTTCTTGGTGCCAACCGCTGCAAGCACACCTCACCACCAACAAAAACTTGGGTCCATCCTTTGCTTTCTACCAGCCAAATCAACGGGATTACGGCTCACGTAATAATCGTGGGCATCGTGGCTCTGGTCGTGGCTTCACTCCATCCTTTTCCAATAGACCAGATAATCGACTCGTGTGCCATGTTTGCAATAGACCTGGCCATTCGGTTCTTGTGTGTCACTACATATTTAATCACAGTTATCAAGCCCCTCCACCTAGATCCTTTTCAGCTAACATGACCACTACCACCCCCCCCCCACCACCCCACCAGCTCACATTCATTCATGATTTCCAGATACTCCTGCCACCACTCATTTTACACTAGATCTCAATAACCTTAACTTGGATTCGATATCCTACCAAGGCTCTGACCAAGTCAGCATTGGAGATGGCTCCATCATGCCGATTTCAGCATACTGGTTCTGCTCATCTTCATACTTTCTCTGGCAACTTCTTACTCTCTCAACTTTTACACGTTCCTTTCCTCACTAAAAATTTACTTTATGTCCACCAATTCTGTCAAGATAATGGTGTTTATTTGAGTTTCATCCTATTTCTTTTTTTGTGAAGAATTCCCACACTCAGGCAGTACTTCTTCGGGGCATCGTTAAAGATGGATTGTACGTTCTTGCTGCAGATTCCACACCATGACCTTTTCCTTATCAAGCTCACATTGGCGAGCACACCTCCTTTGATCATTGGCACTTTCAACTTGGTCACCCCTCACCTCGCATCATCAACTTTATTCTTCGGCATTTTCAACTACCGGTGCTTTCCAACAAAACTATCCACGCATGCTTGGCATGTTTTCAATCCAAATTCCACTCACTTCCATGTCCCTCATCAACATCTAAGTCTAAGCACCCTTTTGATTTAATGTTTCTAGATGTATGTGGTCTGGCCCCTATGTTATCCTCTTATGGTTGTAGATTTTACTTTGCTATTGTTGATGATGCTACCAAATATATTTGGCTCTTTCCTATGCAATCCAAGTTGGATGTGTCCTCCATCTTTCTTGCATTTAAGCAATTTGTCACATTATTTTTCAACCACAATCAAATCGGTCCAATCCGACTTTGGGAGGAAATTTAGACCACTTCAAAAAATCCGTCATGACCATGGAATCATTCATCGCTTAACTTGTCCCTACTCTCATGCTCAGAATGGGAGAATAAGGTGAGGTCATAGGCATATAGTAGAAACGAGGCTCTCCTTACTTGCACATTGGTCTATGCCATTTAAATATTGGTTGGAAGCTTTTAAAAATTCAGTTTATTTAATTAATCGAATTTCCATCCCGATTTTACAAAATACATCACCATTTTAAGCTTTGTTTGGAAAGATTCTAGATTATAACTTTCTATGAGTTTTGGGTCAACTTGTTGGCCCAACTTGAGACTCTTTAACAAATATAAAATGGACCTACGTTCCAAGTTTTATGTTTTTATGGGTTATAGTCTCGATCATAAGGACTATGTGTGTCTTCATCCATCATCGGGCTGGACCTATATTTCTAGAGATGTTTTGTTCAATGAAAATCATTTTGCGTTTGCCACTCAGTCCACTCCAAGCTCTAACCCAGCCCAAAATACTCCTAGCCAACCCACTCGGCCTACCCCACTATCTCTTGACACACTCCCCTACACAGGCTCATCTCCTGTCCAAGTCACTTTTGTGACTCAAGCTTTTCGAAACTTCCAAACACTTCGAAAATAATCCCAGCCCAAGCCCAACTTCAAACCTCCTGCCTCCTACATTACCCGAACCCAACTCTCCCATTTCTCAACTCAATACATCTTCTAGGGTTCCCAAAAGCTCCATGCCATCCCCTGTATCTCCACTTCAATCGCTAGAGTCCATTGCTCCGCCGCCCTCTAAGGATCTCACGGCTCCATCTATCCACCCTGTGACCACCCGCAAGAAGGTAAACATCCATAAGACCCTTCTTCAATCGGATGACACTATTCCTTGGTGATTCCAAAATCACTTCATTTCACTCACATCTTCTACACACACCATGGTTCCTAAGGAGCCCACCTCCTACACAGAAGTTATGAAATTCCCAGAGTGGTGTGAGGCTATGCAAGTCGAGTTCCACGCCCTCTTACAAAAACCACACGTAGGACCTTGTCCCTCCATCAGCCTCCTTCAATGTTTTGGGTCCCAAATGGATACTCAAAACAAAGAGGAAGGCTGATGGTACCCTTGAATGATGCAAGGCATGCCTTGTTGCCAAAAACTTTCACCAACAACCATTATGCTGAGACCTTCTCCTTCTCTCCAGTGGTTAAACCCATTACGATCCGTCTCATCCTTTCACTTGTTGTCACTGTAAATTGGTCTCTGCAGCAACTGAACGTACAAAATGCCTGCTTACATAGTGATCTGGAAGACATCGTGTATATTCAACAACCCACTGGGTTTGTGCACGCTGAGTATCCTTCATATGTGTGTAAACTAATGAATGCCATTTATGGTCTAAAACAAGCCCCCCAAGCTTGGTTTTCAAAACTCAGTAGCAAATTATTTTCTTTAGGCTTTCAAGAGTCTAAGTCTAATGCCTCGTTGTTTATGTATAGAGCTGGTTCACATGTTATTTTTGTGCTTATTTATGTAGATGATTTTATTGTGACTGGGTGTGACTCTATCTTAATCTCTGAGTTCATCACTGCTCTTGGTGTGTCATTCCCTGTTAAACACCTAGACCACTTGCATTATTTCCTCGGCATTGAAATACTTAGAAATAATGATGGATTGTTTCTGAGTCAGTCTAGATATATTCTGGACCTGTTACATAGGACTAATATGCATCAAGCAAAACCTGTGTCAACTCTTATGTCGATCACCACTAAACTTTCAACCTTGGACAATCCCACCTTTGAAGATCCTGCTACTTATCGAAGTATTGTAGACAGTCTACAATACTTAGCGTTTATTCGTTCCGACATTTCCTTTGCTGTCAACAAAGTTTGTCAGTATATATACAATCCAAAAAATTCCCACTGGCAAGCCGTCAAAAAAATCCTTAGGTATCTTAGGCTCACATCCCATTATGGTTTTTTTTCTCAAAATCGTCTTCTTCATCCCTCTTTGCTTTTTTTGATATTGATTGAGTCGGGTGTCGTGATAATAGAAAATCTACGAGAGGTTTCTTTGGCTCTCACCTGATATCTTGGGGCTTCAAAAAGAAGCTCACCATTGCCCATTCCTCTACGGAGGCGGAGTACAAAGCCATTGCTAACACCACTTGTGCGATGTTGTAGATTTAATCACTCTTGAAGGAATTATGAATTGTTTTACAAGATCCATCGAAAATTTGGTGTGACAATTTAGGTGCCACATACTTAACTGTAAATCCCATTCTACATGCCCGAACAAAGTATGTTGAGTTGGACTATCATTTTGTATGGGATAGGGTGGCAGCCAAAACACTCACAATCTCCTTCTTGTCTAGCAAAGATCAGCTAGCTGACATTTTTACCGAACCTTTGTCTACTGTCAAATTTGCCTTTTTACATTCAAGCCGCATTCTTAACCAGGTGCCGCTTGAATCACGAGGTGTTAAGGATAAAGGATTAGAGCTACACCTGTCTTCTACACAAGAGGAAACTAATACTGAGGTACAAAAACCTGCACTACACTTGTCTGCTACAGAAGATGAAAATGCCCAAATATCTGCATTGGTCAAACCTGCCATATGAAAGGGACACAACAACATTTATGCAAGAGATAGCAAAGTAGAACAACACTATGGTGGCAGAGCACCACGCGAACAACTACAAAGGAAAACCAATGGACACTTGACTTGAGGTCCAATATTGTAGAATTATTTGTTGTAAATATAAATACCACTGTAGCTACTTTGTAATTTTCAATTTCTGAAAATATATGAATAATTAGAACAGAGGTTTTCTTTGTGTCTTCTTGTCAAACTCTTGATGGGCTTAGTTTTCCATAATTCAATAACAAGTGATGATATTTGAGCTCAATTTTTCCATGCTAAATATATTGGTGATAAATGTGTCTCCTTATTAAATCCAAAATTGGGGTCAAATTTTAGAGGATGGTAGTGAAGTGTATTCCTTTGGTTTTAAATAACTCGAAATGAAGGGTTCGGGATGGAATATCTCTTTTTAGACAGATCGATGGCTAGATAGTAGTCCTATTCTAGAGTTTTTGCCTATTGTGGAGCTATTGAACCTCAAGGTGGCTGAAATGCATGTATCGAATGGTTGAAATGTTGCAGCACTTGAGAGGATAGTTGAGATAGAGAAAACAGAAGAAATTTGTAATTCTTTGGTAGCACAGAAATCTAGTGAGGACATTCTTTTATGACTTTATAATAAGAATGTGTCTTTCATTACTAAAACAACATGGCAGTGTATTAGAGTGATTGCTCCAAAAGTTTCTTGGGCCAAGTGGGTGTGGCACAAATTGTTACAATAAACAATATCTATTCTCATGTGGAAGGCACTTCATAATGGGTTAAGTGTTGATGACAAATGGAGAAGAGTGAGAATTCCTATTATCTCAAAGTGTGATTGTTATGAGATTGAAAAAATATGAAGATTTTAATCATGTATTTGCTGTAGGAGAAATTGCTTTGGCTTTATGGAAGTGTTTTTCTTATGTTTTGGGTGTTTCCTTTGGCGCAAACAGAATATGGTAGAATTTAGTAACATGGTTTTGCCAGGCTAATCGATAATTACAGATTGGTTATATTATAGGATTATTGGCGTGTATTATCACTTAGAAATTATGGCAACATAGGTGTAAAGCAAGAATGGTAGGTAAGAGAAGTTCGGTTGATGAGCTATGGAGATCTATATGTGATTGGCTTCTTAAAGTGCAAGGAAAAATTAAAATGGTGTCGAAGTAACTATTTGCAAATGAAGTTCGACTAAGTGAGTTGGGGATGCCATTAATTCCTACTAAATGTGCTTCAATCACTACTGTGCACTGGGAGAAACCATGACAAAGGAGATATGAACTGAACATAAGTGGTTCTTGTTTAGGCAATCTAGAAAGAGTATGAGTTAGTGGTCTAATTCGGAATGTTCATGGTAGTTTGATTATTGCTTTCTCTTATTTTTCGTGTTTTGGTTCTAATAATCTAACAAAATTAAAGGCATTGATTATTGAGATTAAATACTTTCGAACTTCAAGCTTAAGCCTTGTAGATATTGAGTCGGATTCCATGACTTGTGTAAACTGGATTGTTCATTGTCGGTGTGGAATTTGATATTTGAAAGATTTTTGGGAGGAAGTTATGAATTTGTTCGATCAATTTTGACTCCATTTATAAGTGCTCATAGGAATGAATGAGCTATTAGCTTCGTTTTAAAATCCATGTGAGTTTTTATTAGTGACCCCTCGATTATATTTGAATAATAAATTGTTTAGCTACAAAATTAGTTTACAAAACTAAACTTACAAACTGGCATGTCTTTACAATTCAACATATTATACAAAATCACATCAATTTATAAGATTAATTTTATAAAATGTCTTTCAACCTGCAACAATATATTGTTATATTAGTCTTTGTAATATGTCTTTTTTATTGGAGAATTGTAATATGTATTTTTATTTTGATTAATGTTAGATATAGTCTTAGAGTTTATACACAACAGACATTTATTTTGAAAAAATAAAATCCATCAGTAAAAAATAAACTTTGTTACGAACTTACCCACTCAAAACTGACAAATATCAATTTTCTTTCCCTTTTAATGAATGTGTATTAAAAAAAATTGTTGTATTTTTTAAGCTTACAAATATTTTTGAGGGCCCGCCTAGACAAAGACCGGAAGTAAAGGATTCAAGCTAGTGTGCCCAAATCCCAAAGGCCGAAACCCTAAAATTGTTAATTCGAAATTTTAACGCCCAAAATTTCGGAAAATGACACCAAAAACTGTGAAACCTCGAAACCTCAAAAGAGAAATGCAGAGAAGCGCCAACGCTCGCTTTTCAAACGATTGAAATGGCGCTCTCTACAAACTACAAAGCCACCCCACTCTCCGCCTCAGCCTTCCTCTCTAGTCTATCCCTCTCTCTCTCTCTTTCTCTCTCTCTCTCTGGACCCAGAAACCGGACTAAGGGTTAACTGGGTCTACTTACAGCCATGGCTGATCAGGAGACAAATGTGCGTATCACTCGCGCTGCGAAGAAGAGGGCCGCGGCTGCCATGGCTGATGAACAGACAAGCACCAAGAAGAGAGTGGTGTTGGGGGAGCTTAAGAATGTCTCGAACATCTCTATTCCGGTTGACACGACTTCTGGCGCAGAGCAACAGAAGCTGAAATGTCGAAGCAAGTCAAAGAAAGTCAAGAATCCTGTCACGGCGGTGGCGACGACGAAGACTACTAAAAAATCGGTGGATACGGTGGCAACGGACTCGGATGGCAAATCAGATGATCCGCAGATGTGCCATTCTTACGTCTCCGAGATATATGAGTACCTACGCGAGATGGAGGTGAATTGGCTTCTGATGTTACTACGGTTTATTTATTTGGGAACTTCGCATTTGTTCTTACTTCAGTTCATTTAGTGTCAATTGGGTAATATTTGAATCAGGTTCTAAATTAGTTCTACATTGACCTATACTTCATTGAAAATTGAATGAGAATCCAGAGAATCTTGTTTGTGGAAACGAACAGTGACTCCAGGATTTTTGGTTAACTGAAATTGGTTTGGGTGCATTGGGGTTTGAATGACTTTGCGTTTTTTGAGTAATTGGGGATAAATATTCTGATGGTAAATTATAAAATTCAGGCGGATCCGCAGAGGAGACCTTTACCCAATTATATTGAAAGTGTTCAGAAGGATATCAATGCTAATATGAGGGGTACATTAGTGGATTGGTTGGTGGAGGTTGCAGAAGAGTACAAGCTCGTTTCAGACACTTTGTATCTCTCCATTTCCTATATCGATAGATTCCTGTCTTTGAATGTTCTTAACAGGCAAAAGCTTCAGCTATTGGGTGTTTCTGCAATGCTTATTGCCGCGTAAGCCCCAAAAACTTTGCAACTATCTTTTATGTGAGATATAAGGTTATTGCTAAATTATTATGGGTTTTTTTAGTCACTAATTTCATTATTCGTATGTGACAAGTAGAAAGTATGAAGAGATTAGTCCTCCGCATGTGGAAGAATTTTGTTACATTACGGATAACACTTATAAGAAGGAAGAGGTAATATTCATATATATGTTTCTTTTCCAAATTTTCTTGTTTTATTGTTTTCATACTCTTTTTACCAAGAGTAGTTTTGTCTTGGTTGTAAAGGTGGTGAACATGGAGGCTGATATACTCAAGTCCCTTAAGTTTGAAGTTGGCAACCCTACAATAAAGACATTTCTAAGGCAAGGACACTATGAACATAATATTTTCCTTGTTTGTTATCATTGGCGACATTTAGATTCATTCATATCAGTGATGCAAGCACATTGGACTGATTGTTTGTCAATTCCATCCGTTTTTGTTTGCAGACGATTCACTAGAGTTGCTCAAGATACTTATAAAGTAAGCAATATCCTCTCTTTTTCAGTTCTCATATCAATATTTAAGAAATTAATCACTCAAAAAAATAATAACTAATGGGAATTTCCATCATTGATGAATTATTTTCTTGTTATCTCTACAGACTCATAATCTTCAATTGGAATTCCTCGGCTACTACCTTGCTGAGCTAAGCTTGTTAGATTACAGTTGTGTAAAATTTTTGCCTTCTTTGGTTGCTGCATCTGTTATGTTTGTGGCAAGATTTATCATTCGGCCAAAGATGCATCCTTGGGTAAGATTGTAGTCAGACTCATTCATGATCATTATTTAATGTAATAAATATATAGAAGGTACTTATTACGTAATGACATTTGACAGTGTTCGGTCCTGAAAAAAAACTCTGGATACAGACCGGCTGACTTAAAAGAATGCGTTCTTACCATACTTGACTTGTATCTAAGTAGAAGAGGAGGTGCTTTACAAGCAGTAAGAGAGAAATATAAGCAGCATAAGGTAATCAGTTTGCTGTAGATTTTAGAAAATACAAATGGAAAGGGGGAGAAAGATGCTTTAATGTCTGACTTAAATTTTACATTACCCAAATGTGAAATCTAATTTAACCTATTGTTTTCTATGGATACAGTTCAAATGTGTGGCAACCATGCCTTCATCTCCAGAAATACCAGCTTCTTTTTTTGAAGATGTTAATGAATGACAAGTAGATTGGCAAGTAGGATATGGCTTTTGAAAGAGTGAGCTTTGATTTAACTTCTTGAGGCAACCGTACAAATGGAAAGGAAGTGTTCTTAACTGAAGAAGATTGGGTTTCTGTTGCTGTGATTTTTCATTATTGATTGGAGGTTCTTCAAAGTGAAAATCTGGCAATGAACTGCAATGTGTTTCTATTGTCTAATGGAGTGATCATAGTTGGTGATTTCCAGATAGTATTTGAATGCCTTGGATAACATGAAGTTCCACTAACACTGGTTGGTCTTCCCTTTCTCCTGTTTAAAGGGAGATTATTTTGTAAGTTTTTGAATAGTTGATCGTTTTGATAGATAATATTTATTTTGTGTTGCTTTTTTAATAAAGAAACGTATTTTTTCTTTTCATTCACAATTGCAGATGATGGTTTTCATCTCCTAGGGGTTGGCTCAAGTGGTAAAAGTTTTGGATTTAGTAGTATGTTCTCTTTAGGTTTAAGGTTTAAATTTCTTTGGGTGTAAACAATATTTAGAGGCTATCAAATTGAGAGATTTTTCTTTTGATCTACTTGATATACACTTACAAAAAAAAGTTTTTGCTAAGGGCCCATACACTTCTGGAAGTTGGGATGCTGATCCAAATAAATGGTGCCAATAAAACATAATTGAGGTATTATTTTTCAACCCAGATTTGGAAAGTAGATTAAAGTTATATTTGGCTTGAGTGAAATAATAATTATTTTGACTCAAAGTGACTTCAAAATCGAGAGAGTAGTTAAGATGTTCCAAATCTTTCAACTCAAAATTTTGATTAAGACAAGCTTGAAGATTTTCAATATTAGTAATATCATTACTAGTAATAATCATACCATCTACATAGAGAAGAAGAAAGATAATACTTGCCTCAGTGATGCAAATAGTGCAGAATTATATGAGCTAGAAAGAAAGCCTTATTGAGAAACTATTGGTTGAAAATTTTCAAACCAATCTTGGTGAGCATGTTTTAGCCCATAAAGTGTGTAACGAAGAAGAAAATTTTTGTAAAGGATACTCATAACCAGGTGGAGATTGTATTTAAACTTCTTCAGTAGGATCATCACTAATGAAGATATTTTTAACATTCATTTAAAAAAGTTGCCAAAGCCAGACAAGAAGAACTGTAAGTAAAGATATGATAGAAGTAAGTCTAGCAATAAGAGTAAAAGTTTTCTCATAGTTAATCTCATATTCTTGGGTGAACTCCTTTATAACAAGGCGAGTATTATAGCATTCAACTTAATCACATAATTAGGATCACTTTATCACAATGAATAAAAAATTTGATGCAGAACATATAATGAGATCACTTGACATGCAAATCCTTTATATGCACCACATGATAGTGCCATAAAAAATATTGATGTCTTAGAAAAGGGGAAAAAATAAAGGGAGAAGTGCTATATCAAAAAGTGTAGAGAATAAAATAAAGAGAAATGATAGATGTAGTTATGGAGTTGCAAGTGGCGTGGAATTGCTTTGAAAAAAAGTGAATATAGATAAGATTCTCGTGAAAAAAGTTAAATTTTTTTTAAAGTGACTGCATGCCGTTTACAACTCTATAATTGCATGTAATATTACTCTAAAATAAAATTGAAGCCATTAAATAGAAGGTGTACCTAGAGCTTTGAAATAGAACTGGAAAGAAAATGAGTTGAAATCCAATGATAAGTGAGGATTAATTGATTGTTTTGCAGTGGGAGAGCATATCACAAGAAGTCAAATAAATATTCATTAGGGACAACTTAAATTTGAAATTTATTTTCTTGCAAGTGCCAAGAGACGCCAAATAGCTTCCTCAGCTATTACCATAGATTTCATGTATGCAAGTCATAGGGGAAAATAGTAATAACAACAATCCGGTTTCTCAAGTAACAACCATTTAAAAGCACAAGAAATGGAACTAAAGATAGATGATTTAAGAAATACATACTGGATAAGAGGAGACAAAAGTGAGGTTGTACATCCGAGTTTTGGACCGGGAACCTGAGTATACTTGGCCTGAAATTGGGTCTCAAATCCGGTTTGGGTTTTGGCTCGGATATACTTAGGTTGTGATTTGGGCCGAAATCCGGATGAATCTAAATTTCTAAAATCCGAAAATTTGGGTACTGGGTCATACCCTATTTTTTCTTTCTCAGTTATGTGTCTTATTATTTTTTATCAATAAGAAGATTAAGCTAAAAAGCATTTTTTGTAATAGTCCATTTCTCTTACAATTTTTTAAGAAAATATTTTGATAAACATTTTTTTATATAAAAGATAATCAATTACCTTCTTAACTAAATGCATCTAAAAAAATTAAATTCAATATTTATTATATCAAATGCATGCAATAATGCAATTCACTACATGTTAAATTAATTATTTGATATATCAAAATAGAAAACTAAATTTTATGTAAAAAATAAGTAAAGTTAAATCTAATTACCATTTTAACTATATGCATGCAAAAGAAAATATATTAAATACTCGTAATGTAAAATGCACGCAACACGATACAATTTACGGATAATTCTACATAGAGTTTGAATATGGAAGTCGAGTGACGTGGCCACGTGCCACGTCACCCTTGATTAAAAAAAACATACTAATTTAGAATGGGTTGAAACGAAGAGAGAGAAACTCATTTCGACTTTCTCCCACCTGCGATTGAAGAGATAATCTCGGAGTTGAGTGATGTAGACATGTTTGTTCCTTAAAATCTCCTTAATTTGGGTCATGTTTTGTGGTTGTTTGGAAAGTGGATTTAATTTGGGCCATGTTTTGTGATGGTTTCGATGGTGGATTTAATTTGGGACATTTTGATTGGTTGTTTGGATAGTGAATTTAATTAGGGATTGAGTTTGTGGTTGTTTGGATCAAGAACATTTAATTTGACGAATAAACTATAAAGGTATGAAACTTTCCTTTTATCTTACAACCTCATATTGAATTGTTTGTTGATATCCATTTAGGTTCGTTTTGGATGGTTTAAGTGCAACCAATACAATGGTCAAGCCACTTGAAGATGTACAAAACTGATACATCTATACTTATATCTATTTCGTTTACAGTTTTGCTGTGCTAGTTGGTTTTTGAAAGCACCAACAAAAGTCTTAACATAATGGACTACCGAACTCTTTTAACCTTTTAGGTGCTAGAAGAAAGTTCCCAATTTGGCCATGTATTATCATTAACCTTTGTAATGAATACTATGTGAAAAGAGGTGACATTTTGATTGCACTCTTCTTGCACTTTCCCTCTCTCTCTCTGTCTCTCCCTCTCTCTGTGTCTCTGAATATTGATTTACTGCTAACGGTGTAATCGACCATTTTCAGGTATATTGCCTTTAGAAAGTTGCAGACCTTATTTTACACTGCAAAAAAAATAAACGGTGGTATGGAGAAATAAAAGACTAGTAAGTTTTGGGTAGCTTTTGCCGAATAGATAAAGCAAAAATGCATGTTGTCAAACTATCACGGTTTAATATATAAGATGCATGTTGTTATCAATACAAGTCATATTGAGACCAGGAACTTGAATACATGCATGTATATATAGGATCGATTATTTCACTTAACGCCTAAGACTACATATTTCTCATGAGTTGTATAGCTGTTTGTGAAGAGCACCTTAATTTACACCCCCCCCCCCCAAAAAAAGAAACGCAATAGACTCAAAAAGACAAATGAAATGAAAAGCCTCATAACGATTGCACATTGAATTTTTCAAGACAATTGCAAAATCTAGTTTCAACATTTTTCAAGACAATATACAGTTTCGAAACTCCTTCACAATCTCTTCCTCTCTTCTTCAAAACTTTTGCTCATTTCTTAACCACTGAATTTCCATCTTCATACATAATTTTTCTATTTAGTCATTGCTATCAACCCATTTGCTCTTCAAGATGAATGGATGGATGGAAGGTCCAGTGTAATACAAGATATACATTATTAGGTAAAGCAAATAAAGCTTTCTCAGCAAAACTGATCCAGGAAATCAGAACTCAAAAAGATCTCAGCGAAAGACAACAGCAATACTTAAGGAATAGGCGGCAACAAATAAATATAGAGCAGTTTCTATAATACATTCAGATTGTCTCCACAAATGTCAAAACAGCAGGTAGCAACAAAAAATTACAGAGTAGTTTCTAATCCACAAAATATACTGCCATTTAAAAGCAATATGAGCAAGATAGTGAATAAAGAAAAAAAAGGAAAGAACCTTATCCATGAGCAAGATAATACTAAGAGTAAGAGTAAAGAACAAATGGATATGAAAGCCAAGGAAGATATGCAAATGATCGGCATAAATTCCAGGTACTCCTTATCTTTCACACATGCGTAGAAGTTATTTATTTTCTTGGACACAAGCAATAAACTATGTTTTTATCCTTTTGAAGATGCCAGGTAAGAATATATGGATGAAAACTAACTTAGATAATGTGAAAGTGGTTCTATTTAAATCAAAATTAAGTCATATATTGAGGGTCAAAGATCATTGGTAACAACTGCTAATAAGCACCAAGAAATAGATGGAGTTAATAAACAAAGACACATGATATGCTTAATTTTATGTTCAGATTTTCCAGGAAAAAAGTTGTAAAAAATATCATTTTTTAATATGACTTGTAACTCGTTACCTAGAAATGGGAGCTTGTTAAGTGAAACATGTAATCAAATTAAGCATGTAAACAAAACATGGATGGGGCTTCAAAGTCTCTCTCTATTCCAGTATATTCCTATATACATTCATGCATGAAATCATGGGATGTGTTTTCAAAACCCGGACTAAATTTAAAGGTTTTTAAAAAATTGTAAAATGTCTCGACACGGGATGAGGCTTCATATTCTTTTTAGGTCATAGGAGTGCAGCTGAGACTTTAAATGTATTAAGCATGTAAACAAAATCCCTCCCTCAAAATATGACAGATCTGAGACTTTGACCGACTTTTAATGAGGTTCAAAGGAAACGAATTCCAACCAAACAAACTTAAACAAACCCAGCGAAAAGAATTGATTGGAGTGAGCAGTATCACCTACAAGACGACAAATTTAAAATCGAAAGATAAAATAAGAGAGAGAGAGTACCTGCCGACAGAGGATTCAACCTTAGAAATAACGGGTATTCAATCATTTCAAAGTTCAACAAAAATTCGAAGCGATTTATGGTAAATTATGCTTAAGTTTATATAATGACTCTTTAACTGTTTTAAATATCCCTTCGGATAGACAAAGGAAAGAAAAGTCATTGTTACCTTAAAGCCAAGACCCGAAGAAAAACCAAAGATTTGCGGTCTGTAGCTTAGATTTCTACAAGGGAAAAATAGAGAAGGATGGTATCATAGGATTAGCTTTGTCTAAGGGGATGACTTTCGCAGCTTTAGGAAAACAACACCGTTACCAGAAGATTAACGAGTGAGGCAGCTTTACTGTACGATTCTATTTCTCTTTCTTCGGGTCGAAGGTTAAAGATGACGACGAAATGGATTTCTCTCTCGACACTATTTCATTGACTGTGGCGGATGTTGAAGGCCGAGGATGGACAGAGGAAATGGCCGGATATCATGTTGAGGGACACTGATGGAGGGCTTGGCTTTGAGATAATCTTTTCAATCGCACTAAGGCGAAAGTTGAAATGGTTTCTCTTTTTCGTTTCAACCCATTTCGAATTGGAAAAAGTTGGGGTCGGTCGGATGCTCCGGATGCTCCTCCCATTAAAAGCAGTTCGCTGTTAGGAGTGGTGGTGGGCAACACCGCCGGTATCATAGGATTGGCGGTCTCCGGCGAGTCCACCACTGCGATGGCGATCTACGACGACCTCCGACAAAGTCCCGACGGTCTTAAACCTAAAATTGATCCGTTAGGAGCCTGCCGGTTCCAATGGTACCGGCAGTGTCGCCCACTGCCGCCTCCTGCAGTTCCTTTAGGCTGAGGGCCGAATCTTCCTAAAATTCATCTTCATTTTATTTTTTTATTGTATTTTTTATTATATTTTTATTGTATTTTTTATTATATTTTTATTGTATTTATTTTATTATATTTTCTTATTATATTTTCTATTGTATTTTTTTATTTTTTTTATTGTGTTTTATTTTATTTTAATGCATTTATCATTTTGTTGGGCTGCTTTTGACGCGGGGGGCAACTCAATAGGCCCCCAACGTCTCTCTTTCAAATTTTAGCATTTTTTATAATATTTTAATCAGGAGTGACGTGACACTCAACTCCCACATTCAGACTTCATTTAGAATTATCTATATAGATAAATTAAACAATTACAATAATATAAAATTCAGTGAGGTGAGAATTTCTAACAATCATCTTATTCTAATAAAGACACATTATACACAAAAAAAAAAAACAAAAAAAGAATTTTAAAGCCACAAGTGTGATTTTAACCAATCTCAATAAAAGAATGCCAACTAAAATGATTTTGAAATCTAACCTAACCTCTCACTTACAACACCTTTCATCTCTTCCCAAAATCATCCAACTCGTGGATGATCCAAGTGGTGATTTCTGCCAAGAGCCCTTTAATCCTAGGTACTATGAGAAATTTCAATGGAAGAGCTTCTCTTATGTCTGCACTGCTTGATGGAGTCTTTAAGAGGATCTGTTAATTGTAATTGGAGCCCAATTACAAGTTGAAAACCATGACTTTTAAAACATTATTTTCTTGAGACTCTGCTTCTCGACGGTTTTTTTTCTTTTTCTCGAGAACCAAATGGAGAGGCAACGGCTATTTTTTTGGTGGGCTAATGATTATTGGCCTTTAGTATGTTTTAAGAAAATATTAATAAGGCATGCACTCGACCTTGGGATTCTGCGATCTCTCTTTGCATCATGCTTCTACCTTCACTGCAGAGTTCACCCTTAAAATAATAGTTTGAATTCCACTGATTTTGGGTTCTCTTTGATTATTTTGTTTCATGCCACTTCTTTTTCTAATATTGTTATTGGGGTTTAGGTTGATTGTGACTTCATGTTAATGTGTAATAATAGCTCTATGGTTTTTTTCTTGCCACCATCCTCCTCACTTTCCAATAGGGATGTCAAAACGTGTTAACGGATTGTGTTCGTGTCGTGTCAGAGTGTGTACATAATGCTTAAAAGGTCAACACGAACACGAACACGACCAGTTAAGGGTTTCGTGTCAAAAACTTCAACCTTAATACGACCCGTTAAAATAACGGGTTGACACGACACGACCCGTTAAGACCCGTTAAGACCTTTGACACTATATGATACGATGTGACACGACACGATACAACATGATCTGACCCGTTTCAACTCGCAAACCCGTTAGTGACCCGTTTGAATTTAACCTAATTGATTTTATATAAATATTAAAACTTAAATAATAGTTATAAAACATAAAAAAATAATTACAAATTACAATCTTAAAATTATAATTTAATAAGTAGTACACTATAAAATATAATAAACACACATATATGATCTACACATTGTAAAATATTAAATATAACTTAAACATATTAAATAATAATGGGTTAACTCATTAATGACTTTTTAATAAATACTTAAATGGGATAGCAAAGTGTCTAAGAGTATAAAATTAATTTTAAATTAGAATTTTTTAAAATTTAGCTCAAGGGTATAAAAGTAAATTCAAAATTTTTAACGTGTCTTAACAGGTCATAATGGGTTTGACCTGTTATAACTCATTATCAAATCGTATCTTAACGGGTTGACACGAATTGACCCGAAACCCGTTAAGGTTAAACACTAACCCGCTTTTATCGTGTCGTGTTTGTTTCTTGTTAACGTATCGTATCACATATTGCCACCCCTACTTTCCAACATCGAGTCTGCCTTGCTAGTAAGTCTTTATCTTTCTCTCTCTTCGTCCATCCCTCTCTTGCACTTTCCTATTGTTACACCGATAAGCCTATCTCGGTCTCTCTCTGCCACTCTCTTTTTTCTCTCTTTATATAAGGTTCCTTCAATTTGATTTCGCCGTTCATAGGGGGAAACCTGGGGAAGTTGTTTGTTACTTTTGTTATTTCTTTGGCCATGAAAATCCTGGACAATTTCCAAACTGTTGGCATTTAAGATGTTTGTCCACACACCTTCCTTGCACTTGATTGGATGGCTTCTCTCCTCGCACGCTGCCACTACTTGTGCACTACAGCCGCGACGAAGGCTTCAACTAGCATTACACTGGCAACGGAGGCGCCTAATTAATTTAGAATAATCACAAAAACTACTATGTTACTGCAAGTTTTGTACAATTTAAGTCCTAAAATTTCAGACAAAAACTTCAATAAATCTATATGGGTAAGATTTCATGTTCAACATCTACATACATTCATCGTCTAGAAATCTGAAAACGAAAATAACATACCAGATTCCCAATCCTCAACCCATCAGGCGCTTAAACCTTTTGAGAATGGTGAAGATCTACAACGGACTAGTGAATCATAACGAAGTTTCTACTCCATGCGATCAAGACTCTCGAGCGGCGTGGTGGAGGAGAATGGAGATAAAAAGGTTCAAGTTTGTGCCCTCGGCGAAGATGGAGGAAGGCTGGAAGTGTCAAAAGCTAGACGTAATTTATAAATGAAACCGTAAGTGGAGAGGGGGGCTTGGTTGCGAGGAGGGGGGGGGGGGGTGGAGGAGCGGGAGGGGGAGGAAGGGGGATTCGCCTTTGGTGAGTTTTGCTTGGGGGGAGTTCGCCTCAATGGATTGGACCTGCTCATCTGGCCGGTATCTCTTGGCGTAAGACCGGGGCAGAATCACCTTGAACCATTAGTTTGCGGTGCACGTTAGTGTTTATAAGACGGAGGAGCTACGTGGAGGTCTTTAATTGGAGGGATGTTATTTTAGCGAGAGCAATGGACCAGTTACAAGATATTCTCTATACAAAAATTTAACTATTAGAAATTGAACTTTTCTTGTATCCCATATTTACATACGTTTTAAAAAGTGAATGCGCAAGACTTCTACATCCTAATAGTACAAATATCATTGCTCATGATCTAATTATGAGGTTTTGTAAATGTGACACAATTATATTCATTGCTAGGTGTCATATGCCAGTGCGGGCCCTTTAATGCTAGGTGTCATATGGGATGTTAGAGTCGGTGTGTCCCATTCTGTTTCTTTCCGTCTGGTTTTCCTGTGATCCACCCTTCTTCACCTAAGACAACTAAAGGGTCGAGCCCTTTTGTTGATTATGAGGTCGTTGGAGGATAAGGCCTGGGTTGAAACATGTCTCATTATTTTGCCCAAGCCCAACCAACATGAGTCGGGTGGGAAGTATACCTCCTGAGTTTAATTTAAACGATTTAAGATTTGTTTAGATAATGAAATGAGATAAAATTATTTTAGATAAAAGTTAAATAAAATATTATTTTTTAATATTATTATTATTATTTTAAGATTAGAAAAAGTTTAGGCCTCGTTTATTTTTTCAAATTCTCTATCTCATTTAATCATTACAACTTTTCTAAATTTTTATACAAAATAAAATAAATAATTCAATTTTTCAAATTTCAAAATAAAAATAATAGTAAAAAATATTTTCTGAAAATATTTTATTCAATTTTAATTTTTATCTCAACTCATCTCATTTATGAAAACAAATTAATTAAGTAATTATTTATTATATTTTATATAAAAATTTGAAAAAATTATAATGATGAAATTAAATAAGATGAAATGAAACCATTTCTATATCAAAACGAGACCTAGATCTATAGTAATGGAAGGGAATATCAAGGGAATATCGGCATTGTTCTACTATAAATGGATGAAAAGTAGAATGTGTGATGTAGCAAAATTAGTTGAAATAAGAATAAGTTTGAAAGGAAAAATGGGAAGGGGGAAGGGAGAAATGGGAAGCACGAGGTGATGGAAATTTCTATCATACAATTAGTAAATTAAAACTACTTTATGAGATGTGTAATGCTACATCTATCTATAATTTACTTATAAAAAAATATACATAACTCGTTTTATCAGTTCTTTTTACATATAAATTTTGAATATTAAATTTCATAATTTTTTTTGCATAACATTAGTTGACTCGTGAAGAAGTAACTTCATTTCATTACCAAACTGATAGCAGAGTATTTAACCGTTTAGAATATTAATATTACATTTGAAAACCAAACAATTAATCAAACTAAAGTTACATGGCTTCATACTCAACAATTTGAGAATCATGCTCAGGAATATTATCCAGGCAAAATGAAATTCTTTGAATAAATCAAGCATGCTTAGCCAAGCTATACCATTTACCACTTGAGATACATGTTGAATCGATACCTTTGGTAGCTGAAACATTAAATCCTTAATAGCACTAATAATGTTTCCTTCCATAGCCCAAGATTCATGTGGACTGAGAATAGCTTAAACACTTAGCAAGAAATCAGACTCCACAATTAGTTCTAGAATGTTTATGGGAATACAAAATTAAACTTACAAATTGAGGTAATTTTACAATTTAATGTATTATATAAAATCAACTTATAAAAATTAATTTTATGAAATCTCTTGCCTACAAAAATATTCTAAAACTAATTAGTCCTTGTAATATGTCTTATTTATTTATTTATTTATTGGAGAATTGTAATATGTATTTTTATTTTGATTAATGTTAGATAGTCTTAAAATTTGTAAACTTCACACATTTATTTTGAAAAATTAGAGTCTATCATTAAAAAAAATATTTTTTTTAACAAATGTGGATTAAAAAAAAAAATTGTTGTATTTTTTAAGCTCACAAATATTTTTGGGGACCCGCCTAAACAAAGATCGGAAAGTAAAAACGAAGGAATCAAGCAAGTGTGCCCAAATCCCAAAGGCCGAAACCCTGAAATTGTTAATTCGAAATTTAACGCCCAAAATTTCGGAAAATGACACCAAAAACTTTGAAACCTCGAAACCTCAAAAGAGAAATGCAGAGAAGCGCCAATGCTCGCTTTTCAAACCACTGAAATGGCGCTCTCTACAAACTACAAAGCCACCCCCACTCTCCGCCTCAGCCTTCCTTCTCTATTCTAACCCTCTCTCTCTCTCTCTCTCTCTCTCTCTGGACCCAGAAACCGGACTAAGGGTTAGCTGGGTCTACTTACTGCCATGGCTGATCAGGAGACAAATGTGCGCATCACTCGCGCTGCGAAGAAGAGGGCCGCGGCTGCCATGCCTGATAAGCAGACGAACACCAAGAAGAGAGTGGTGTTGGGCGAGCTTAAGAATGTCTCGAACATCTCCGTTCCGGTTGACACGACTTCTGGTGCAGAGCAACTGAAGCCGAAATGTCGAAGCAAGTCAAAGAAAGTCAAGAATCCTGTCACGGCGGTGGCGACGACGAAGACTACTAAAGAATCGGTGGAAAAGGTGGCAACGGACTCGGATGGCAAATCAGATGATCCGCAGATGTGCCATTCTTACGTCTCCCAGATATATGAGTACCTATGCGAGATGGAGGTGAATTGACTTCTGATGTTACTACGGTTTATTTATTTGGGAACTTCGCATTTGTTCTTACTTCAGTTCATTTATTGTCAATTGGGTAGGATTTGAATCAGGTTCTAAACTAGTTCTACATTGACCCATATTTCTTTGAAAATTGAATGACTATCCAGAGAATCTTGTTTGTGGAAACGAACGGTGACTCCAGGATTTTTGGTTAACTGAAATTGGTTTGGGTGCATTGGGGTTTGAATGACATTGCGTTTTTTGATTAATTGGGGATAAATGTTTCTGATGGTAAATTATAAAACTCAGGCGGATCCGCAGAGAAGACCTTTACCCAATTATATTGAAAGCGTTCAGAAGGATATCAATGCTAATATGAGGGGTATATTAGTGGATTGGTTGGTGGAGGTTGCAGAAGAGTACAAGCTCGTTTCAGACACACTGTATCTCTCCATATCCTATATCGATAGATTCCTGTCTTTGAATGTTCTTAACAGGCAAAAGCTTCAGCTATTGGGTGTTTCTGCAATGCTTATTGCCGCGTAAGCCCCAAAAGCTTTGCAACTCTATCTTTTATGTGAGAAATGACGTTATTGTTAAAATATTATGGGGTTTTTCAGTCACTAATTTCATTCTTCGTATGTGACAAGTAGAAAGTATGAAGAGATTAGTCCTCCGCATGTGGGAGAATTTTGTAACATCACGGATAACACTTACAAAAAGGAAGAGGTAATATTCATATATCTGTTTCTTTTCCAAAATTTTCTTGGTTTATTGTTTTCATACTCTTTTTACCAAGAGTAGTTTTGTCTTGGTTGTAAAGGTGGTGAACATGGAGGCTAATATACTCAAGTCCCTTAAGTTTGAAGTTGGCAACCCTACAATAAAGACATTTCTAAGGCAAGGACACTATGAACATAATATTTTCCTTGTTTGTTATCATTGGCGATATGTAGATTCATTCATATCAGTGATACAAGCACATTGGACTGATTGTTTGTCAATTCCATCCGTTTTTGTTTGCAGACGACTCACTAGAGTTGCTCAAGATACTTATAAAGTAAGCAATATCCTCTTTTTTTCAGTTCTCATATCAATATTCAAGAAATTAATCACTCGTAAAAAAAGTAATAATTAATGGGAATTTCCATCATTGATGAATTATTTTCTTGTTATCTCTACAGACTCATAATCTTCAATTGGAATTCCTCGGCTACTACCTTGCTGAGCTAAGCTTGTTAGATTACAGTTGTGTAAAATTTTTGCCTTCTTTGGTTGCTGCATCTGTTATGTTTGTGGCAAGATTTATCATTCGGCCAAAGATACATCCTTGGGTAAGATTGTAGTCAGACTCATTCATGATCATTATTTAATGTAATAAATCTATAGAAGGTACTTATTTCGTGATGACATTTGACAGTGTTCGGTCCTGAATAAGACCTCTGGATACAGACCGGCTGACTTAAAAGAATGCGTTCTTACCATACACGACTTGCATCAAAGTAGAAGAGGAGGAGCTTTACAAGCAGTAAGAGAGAAATATAAGGAGCATAAGGTAATCACGTTGCTGCAGCTCTATGTGCTTGCAGTTTTTTAAAAATACAAATGGAGAGGGGGACAAAGATGCTTTAATGTCCAATTTATTTTTTTGTTTTCTGACTCCTACGAGTGAGCTCAAGTAGTAAAGATTTGGGCTTTGGGTATATTTGCCCAGGTTTAAGGTTTGGGTTTTCTTAAGTGTAAATAATCTTTATGGGTTATTAGATTAATAGATTTTTCTCTTAAATTGTCTGAGATATATTTATGAGAAACTTTTTGTTGAGAACCTGGATATCCCCAGGATGAGATGCTGTTACTGAACACCCGGTACAGATAAAAAAAAAGTGTGATGCGAGAGTGAATTCACACTCAGCACACTCACACTCACAGTGCACATGTGAACAGTGCACTGTGAGTTTGAGTGTGCTGAGTGTGGATTCACTCAATAATTTTCCAAAAAAAAATCTAAACTTTTTGTTTTCTATGGATACAGTTCAAATGTGTGGCAGCCATGCCTTCATCTCCAGAAATACCAGCTTCTTTTTTTGAGGATGTTCACGAATGACAGGTAGATTGGCAAGTAGGATATGGCTTTTGAAAGGGTGAGCTATGATTTAACTGCTCGAGACAACCGTACAATTGGAAAGGAAGTGTCCTTCACTGCAGAAGATTCGGTTTCTGTTTGGAGGTTCTGCGAAGTGAAAATTTGGATATTAACTGCAGTGATGTTTCTAATGTCTAATGTAGTAATGATTGTTGGTGATTTCCAGATAGTATCTGAATGCCTTGGATACCATGAAGTTCCACTAACACTGATTGGTCTTCCTTCTCTCCTGTTTAAAGAGAGATTATTGTGTAAGTTTTTGAATAGTTGATCATTTTGACAGACGATATTTATTTTTAAAAAAATCTATACAACTTGTTATTTATTTAATTTTTATATATTACACTTTTTTTAATTTTATTAAATATTTAATATATGAATAATAAATAAAAAATGAAATTATTTAAAAAATTGGAGAGATTGTTTAAAATAACTCGTTATTTTGTGATGTGTTTTTCATAAAGAAACGTATTTTTCCTTTTCATCCACAATTGCAGATGATGTTTCTCATGGTTTTGACTCAACATAGAGGAGGCCTCAACTTACTGTAGAGGCCTCTAGGCCAATTGGACCGTACGTTTATCAATAGTTACTGAATAATATTATATATAATTATAGAATTATAAGTAACATACAGTTAATTTAAAATAAAGTTAAATTTATTGTCAAAAAGTTAAATTTTTTAACAATATATATATTTTTTAAAATAATTATATATCATTTATAAATTTATGATCGCATCTATTATTTTTTATAGTTGTTTGCTGGATGTTTGTTTTGGTACTGAGGTGAAACTTGAAAGTTAAAAAGTATTATCAGTTAAATCATCTTACTTTGAAATATTCAAATATAAAATTAAGAAAAAATGATATTCTCATTACTCGTTTTTACCACTTATTATTACCATTGAAATATTTTTGTTTTAACTTTTTTTTTATTTACTTAATAATTAAGAAAGTATTTTTTAATAAGATTGTATTCTTTAATTTTTTTAAAAATATTAAAAAATACATATAAAAAATACAACAAAAGATAAAAACATCAAATATGTCTAACGGTGTTGGGAGCGGCGGACGTAAACACCAAAAACTATGATTACTCAATATTTCATAAATATAAAAAAGAGAAAATTTGAAAATCGGACCGATCCCCCTATTAAAAATATAATAAAAAAATAAAATTTTAAAAATATAATAAAAAATAAAATTAGAAAATAAAATGAAAAAAATACAATAAAAAATATAATAAAAAAAAATAAAATGAAGGTTATTTTATGTGATGGGTAGGGAGGTATTTGGCCTTAATCTAGACGGAGTTGTCGGTAGTTTTCGTGGGCGAGATTGACTATGCCATTGGGATTGGCGGCTTCTGTGGTGCACATCGGAGGTCGTTGGGAGTTGTCGTGTCAGAACCCTTACGATGATTGTCTAGGATCATGTCTCGACATAGTCTCTAGAGGGCCAGGACAGTCCTTTGGCTAGCTTGCACGCATGCTTTAGTTCAGACATTGACATACAACAGACGCCCATTGAGGTTACTGGTCGTGCACACTCCTTGCACACAACCATGCGTGCCCCACAACGTTGATAGGGACCTCGGTCTTGTCCCGATCACCTAAGGGTTCCTCCTTACAATATTTGTTCCCTCCAACGATCAAGTTGGATTCCAATGCTTAATAAAGATAATATGGATGAGGGAAAGAGTTAAGTGAGGTTAGGATTTAGTGAAGCTAGAGTTGAATGAGTGGCTAATTGGCTAGATTTGGTGCAAAGGGGTGCACAACTAGGGTGAATTTGAGGTGCACGGCTAGGTTGGCTTGTGTTTAGGTTAGATGGTGTTTAGCTAGGGTTTGAGATGGCCGAATATAGCTTAGGGTATCACTAGGGTTTCGGCCAAAGTGATTAGGGTTAGGGAGCTAGGGTTTTAAATGGTTTTGATAAGTCCTAAAAAATAGGAGTATGACTTATAGCCAAGTGAGGGGGGCGGCAATGGCTATGGTTTTGTAGCCGAGTAGGGTGATGATGTGGAGGTGAGTTTTGATTGGTTCAATACTTCAATTGAGGACCAATCAAATGAGGGAATGATGTGGTACTTTGATGATGTGACAATGGAGATTTCGCCTAGGGCAAATTGATGATGGCTGAATATGAGATAAAATAGGAATTGGTTTGAATTTGAATTAAGTTGGATTCAAATGGGAGTTGTGATGGCCGGTCATGCAAGGGCTAGGAGGGGCTCGAAATTTTCTTTAATTGGATGAGGGATGAGATAGATTTAAGTGAGAAAATATAGGAGATAAGATGATAGGTGGCCGGCTAGGGTAAATGGCAGGATGGGCAAGTGTGAGGCTAGGGTTTCATAGCCTTTGGCCGTGTGGTGGGATTAGGGTTTAGGGGGGTTGTTGCCGTGGGCTACTTTAAGGCAAAAAAACACTTTTCAATCCAAGTAATCAATAAAATGAAGATTGAACACTCAAATATCCAAGAACACGCCAATGCCCTTCAAGCACTCCAAGGTTTCGGCAAAGCAATGCCTTCAACACTTCAACACTTCTCCAATCAACAACACTCACTCTCATTCACACTTGAACAATCTGAATTCCACAAGGGATGTGATTTTCGAATTCTTCTAAGGAACACACACACAAGTTCTCAAATCCACAAGTGGTGTGGATTTGGCTTCACCAACACAAACTCACTCAACAATCAAATAAACACTCAAGAACACAAAAACATAAAATCAACCAATAAGAACACACCCAACCCGAACACTATTTCTGAATAACTTCAATATTTTTATAAATAACTGAAAATAAAAGATAGATGTGGATCATCGATTCACGAATTACACGGATGATCCTCTTCCAAAGAGATTCACGAATTGCACTTTAGGGAAGTCCAAGTGGTAAGCACCGAATCCAAACTACAAGAGATGTGGCCGGCCTAACTCTATCTCAAGAGCAAATTCTAAAAGTCAATTGTCTAAAGATTATGAAAATGAAACCTAGAAAACCTGCTTAAACTGTCTTACAACTTGAAAACCTCCATTAAAGTGTCTTACTGAAAATAAATGAAGGTGGCGCCAGATGCATGGTGTGGCCGTGGGGTGTTAGTGGCCCAGGGTGGGCTGGCGTGCTGCTACCTCCACGATTAGGCTTGTTTCGTGCTGTCTGGCTGCATGGCGTCTGGTGGTACGTGGGGCATGGCTCTGTGCAAGGCCAACTGATGGGGCTCATGGCAGTGTGCCATGCATGGTCCTGGTGGCAGGCACAAGGTCAAGCCACGTCGCTCTGATGCTGCCTAATCAAGGTACTCGGGCGGTGGTCCTGCATGATTCGGAATAGGTGCTGGGATGATGTGTATGCATGGTCCAAGCTGATGGTCTGGGCAGGGGCTGCATGGCGCGGGCTGGTGCTGCGCGCTGGATGGCATGCATGGTGTGTATGCCACTGGCCTGCTCTGCAAGGCGCGGGCTAGTGCCGCGCGCTGGATGACATGCATGGTGTGCATGCCACTAACCTGCTTTGCAAGGCGCAGGCTGGTGCCACGCGCTGGATGGTGTGCCTGTGAAGACACGCCACTAACCTTGCTGAGTGGGGCTATGGTGCATAGTGATGCGCGTATAGTGGGGCGCAAATGATTGTAAGTTGAAAAAATATAAATTTGAGTTGAGATACAAAAATAAATAAATAGATAAAATATTAAAAATAATGATATTTATAAAAAGACGTATTTAAAATTACAAATTATATAAATATATTTTATATTTTAAAATTGATTAAATACCATTTAAATTTAAAATTAAAAAAAAAAATATCATTCAAACACAAAAAAATTATAAAAATAATCTAAATCGGAATATAGACTGGAACAACCGGAATTTGGACAAGAACGATCGAAATTTAGACCGGAACGGAACAATGAGGTATAGTGCACTGGTTGAGGCATCGGAACGAAACATTCCGGCCGGAATGGAACAGAATTCAAAACTATGACCTCACCACCTGCAGGCCCCTGCGCGCCTTAGCACCATCTAGCGAGACTAGTGGCGTGTCTCCATAGGCACGCCATCCAGTGAGCGGCACTAGCCCGCGCTGTGCAAAGCAGGCTAGTGGCATGCCCACAAGGCATGTCATTCAGCGCATGGCTCCAGCCCATGCCTTGCGGAGCAGGCCAGTGGCATGCACACCATGCAGCGCGTGGCACCAGTCCGGGCCTTGCAGCACCTAGCGCCTAGACCGCCAACTTGGGCCATGCATGTCTATCACCCCGGCACCCAACCCGAGCCATGTAGGACCACCGCTCGAGTATCTTGACTGGGCCACACCACCACAGCATGGTACCACCCTGTGCCCACTATCAGGCCTCAGCCTGGTACCCTGCCATGCACATCACCATCAGGCCATGCACAGTGCCATGCCGTACCCATCATCAGACGATCACATGGCAACCTACAGCGGCATGCAGACATGCTCACCCGTGAACATTGCAGCACCATAGCCCACCATGGGTCCATGCAACCCACGGCCATACCACCTTGGGCGCCTATTACATTTTAGTTTATGTTATTTATTTATTTAATTGCATTTGGACGTGTTAATCCTTTACTTATTTTTACTTGGAACTTATTGGGGGTTTCCAAGTTGTAAGCTCTATAAATATGACCTCTAGGCTTTCATTTAGGGGATCTTTTTGGACAATTTGAGTTTTGAACTTTGCTCTTGAGAGAGAGTTAGGCCAGCCACTCCATAGTGGTTTGGAACATTCAGTGCTTAGGCACTTGGATTTCAAAGGATGCAATTCGTGAATCCCTTTGAAGAGGAACATACTGTGCAATCCGTGAATTGGGGTATTCCACATTTATCTTTTCATTTTATGTTATCAATAATATTTTGAGATTTATTTATCTTTGTGTTTTTCGGCTTTGGTATTGTTCTTAGTGTTCTTGATTTTGTGTGAGTGTATTCTTGAGTGGAGAGTCTTGGTGAGACCGAATTCACCCCACTGGTGAATTTGAGAAATTGTGTGAGTGTTCAAGAGGATTTCAAAATTCACATCCCTTGTGAATTTCGAATTCCTCAAGTGAGTTGGGTGTGAGTTGGTTCTTGAAACAATTGAAGAAAGAGTTGGTGTTGTTGAAGTAGTGAAGACCGAATACTTTGTTGGTGAATTGGAGTTAGCGAGTTCTTCTTCTCCTTTGAGTGTTCAATCAATATTTGATTGTTCATCCATTTTTCTTGAAGTTTTCTTTGTCCCAAGTTACAAAACTCGGCAGCCCCATCAAGCCCTTACATACACGGCATCATCACCAAACTCTAGTTGGTGTATTGCCCATTTCACCCTTCTTATCTTTCCCACCAATCAGCTACTTAACCCTAGCCCTTCTTGCCTTATTTACCCCACCAAATTAGACCTAAACCTTCCTAAAATAGTTATGGTCGTGGTCTGGACAGCCCCCATACAACAGCCACTTCAATTCCTTCCAAACACCCAAACTTTCCAAAACCGATTGATACACTTTCCACGTATTCACCAATTCGACTAAGGACAGCTTGCCATAACCAAAACCATCTCTTGCCATATCCATCATCTGAATATTTTCTCTTAATTTGATTGATCAATCAATCTTTAATTGATTTAATTAAATCCTCAATCATCCAAGTCAACCAAATCAAATCCCCAACAATACCAAAACCAGCCAACAGATCTCAATCTGGATTTTCAGATTCCCTCAATCATATATTCATCTTTCAATGTTCAAACCCTAATCTAAAAGACTCCTAATACCCTTGGCCAAAACCCTCACTAACCCTAGACCCCCATTTGGCCATCCAAACCCCAAAACAAGCCATATACTCGCCCAAACCATTCACCCCATTGCCGTGACTCCCATTACTCCCATAGCCGAATCATTTTCCCTAAACACTTAACCCTTTTGCTCCACATATATCTTAACCCCACTTCATCCATATCACCCCTCACGTGATCATCACCAAGTTTGGAGTCCATCTCGATCATTAAGGAGCAACCCGAAGTAAGGAGGACCCCTTAGGTGATTGGTGTCTTGATCGAGGACCACATCACGTTGTCCTAGGGGTGAGGTTGCCAGAAGCCACGGGTCCTGATGAACTTTAGTGTAATTTCTTGTGATACGTCTTAAGTTAGGAAAACATGTGAAAAAAGAATTATTGCAGTAACAATAAAAAAATGAACTTTAGCCTTAAGTTAGGAAGTTATCAAGTTACATCCACGCTATTACAATTTTCCTTTTTCCTTTTTCCTTTTTCTTAAGAAATGTTATAGATGTAAATTATTTGTGTCAAAATAAAGTTACAAATTAATGTAATTTTTTGTGATTCATTATATTTATTTTATAATAAAAATAATTTTATAATTTAACATATCGTATCAAATCAAGTTATTTTGTATATTTATTTTTGTAAAATTCTTTTTTAATTAATATATTTATATTTTCTTCGCTCGAGTACCGTCATGGCATATAATTAATATGACTAACAGTTCAATTCTTAATTACTTGAAAAAATAAAAAAAATTACGAGGATGCGGAAGATTGAAGCCTGGAAAGGGAAAACAACGCATCTAACCATGATAACAATGTTATTTTTAAGGGTAATACTAGGGATTACTCAGCGGGGATCTCGCTTACTCATTTCGTTAATGTAATTTTACTTTTATTTATTTATTTATTTTATATATGATTGTTTTAATATTTTTAATTTTGTTTAAAAAAAAATTATAATATTATTATATCATATTTTCTTAATTATTAAATAAATAAAAAAGGGAACGGAAACAGTAACGAGATCTCCTAGTGAGATCTTTTTCATTTTCCTATTTTTAAAGGAAGAGAGTTTGTTGTTTTCAATATTGATTTGAGATATTTTAAGTAATTTTATATGTTAATTGCATAAATGATAGCCATTTAAAATATATTACACGACCAACATGTCAATTGAAGCCACTACATTTTACATTAAAAGTTCGAAATAAACAATTAATGTTGCCTCGTACCTATCAATGCAAAATTAGGTCTTGTTTGTATTCGAGACTTACATCAATTTATCTCTATTTCATCAATATATATTTTTTTAATTTTTCATATAAAATACAGATTCTTATACACATTTTTTAAGTCTCAATATACATTTTTCAAATTTCAGTACACATTTTTTAAATTCTAAAATAAAAATAATATTAAAAAATAAACTAAACTCATCTCAACTCATCTCATCTCTGAATCTAAACGAGACCTAAAAGATATGAACTGCAATTACCAATAAAGTTACCACTAAAGCTAAACTAGCCATTCCTTTAAAATTTAGATAAAAATTATCAAAACGTTACTCCAATAAAGCATATTTGTAACCAGTCAAACACTTAAAAGGCTATTGCTCCAAGTCCTCTCTCTCTCTTGCCTTCGCGATTTAGAGGAGGTAGTTAAGTTTCTCTTCCCAATATGATTGTAAGTGAGAGTTCAAAATGGATGACATCAAGAATAGATGGAAGCACCTTCATTTATCAGAGGAAGAGGCTATCCCACTAGAGCTCCCTATAACGGGGCTCGAAGATGTGAAACGAAAAGGTAAACAAAACCTTCTAGGAAAGGTTTGCTGTGATTGATTAGTTGGAAGAGACGTGGAAAGCCAAAATATGGCAGATAAGTAAGAAAGCCACCTTCTAGGAGGTGGAAAGGAACACTTTTGTCATCACTTTTACAACCCACGCTGATAAGCAGCGCATCTTAGATGGGTGGCCATGGCTATTTGAGAATGCCTTATTTCCAATGCTTCCCTATGATGGGGCATTACAACCAGGTCAGATAAAATTCACCTATGAGGTCTTTTGGGTCTAGTTTGACAACTTGCCCTTAGATCAAATGATGGAGTATGACGACAAATGTATCGACGACTCCATTGGTAGAGTTTTGTACATTGATGCAGTTGATGGTAGAGTGGGATGGGGGCAAAGCCTTAGGGTTCGAATTGAATTGCCACTCCAGAAGCCCCTAGCTAGAGGACGTTTCATTAATTATTTTGGCAGGAAAATATGGATTTCACTCTGGTATGAAAAACTACCGAGAATTTGCCTTCAGTGTGGATGGCTTGCACACGATAGTAATGGCTGTTCAAAGGCAAGGTCTAGCAACAGAGAAGACCATGATGATGCCAAACAATACGGGGCGTGCTTATGGGCGAATTTTGGGTCCGGTCGAAAGGCTCCTATTGCAGATACCACTGAGAAAACTACTAACAGGGACGAAGGAAGGGCAACAGAGAAACAGGCCAATATGACGGGAAAGGGTATTGATAACATTTATGAGGGGGGCGGCAGGAGGTCTGATGAGATGGAAGCATGCACCAGTAATCTTACGGGAAGCGACCAACTGCAAGTACTATTACTGGCAAGTTTGGGGACTGCTTCGAGGCAAGTGGAAGAAAACCATTCTTTTAACTTGTTCCAAGGCGGGAAAGTGTTAACAGAGGTTCCAGTGGTTACGAATGGGCTTAAAAGCTCCTTAGGACCCGACCCAGTACAACACTCAGCAGAGTCCCTAGAGGTTGTAGTCCCAAAAGTCTTAGCCTCGAGCCTAGTAAATTACATAGTCCCTAAAGGCTTTGAGCAGAAGGGCATGATTAATCCCTAACATCCTTCTAGAATGGGGCAAAGAGGATAAGGTCGTTGGAAGAAGAAAGCTTGGGGCAGAGGTAAGTCTTCCTCCCTTTCTAGTCCTATGTCTAGTCAGGAAAGATTGGTGAGTGAGAGTAAGGAGGAGATCCTAGATTTTATTGTTCCGAAGAGAAGTAAGGTGGATGTTTTTACCCATGGTGAGCATTCCCACGATGATTTGGCGAAGGCTGTGGAATAGCCTCGCCAATCCCTATGAAAATGATAAGCTGGAATTGTCAGGGACTTGAGAACCCCCGAACAGTTCAAAGACTTTGTTCCTATATGAAGACCAAGTTTCCAAAGTTGGTTTTTATTATGGAAACCAAGCTCTCTGCAAGGAGGGCACAGTCTGTGGCTAGAAAAATTAGTTTCGAAAATTGTGTAGGGGTTGAATCCATTGGGCAAAGTGGGGGGCTTCTACTCATGTGGAAGTCAGATATACAAGTCGACCTAGTGAACTACTCAGCTAGGCATATCAATGTTTGTGTTACTGATGATCGTAGAGGTATAAAGTGGCTTCTTACTTGTTACTATGACCACCCAGAGAGTAGCCAACGACAAGGATCATGGGATCTGCTCAAGTTCTTCAAACTCAGAGATATGGACTTGTGCGTTATGGGGGATTTCAATGAAATTCTCTCTAACTATGAGAAGGTGGGGGGTTGTTTGCGAAGCGAGAGACAGATGCAGAAATTTCGGGAAGTTATGGAACATGGGGAACTTTTTGATCTCGGTTGGGTCGGTGAGAAATTTACGTGGAGTAACCTCCACTCTGATGAAACTCTTAATAAAGAGAGACTCAATAGGGTTCTGGTGTACCAAACATGGATCAAGAACAACCCTTTCTTCTAGGTGGAAACTCTAACAACAGTATGTTTGAACCACATACCTGTTCTCATCACTAGCAATGCCTCCAGAACAGGACTAGCCAGAAAATTTTTTCCTTTCAAATACGAAATCAACTGGATTAGAGAAGAAGGTTGTTCCCAGACGATTATGCACGAGTGGAACAAAACCAGTAGGGTTCAAGGTCTGTTGGAGGACATTCAGACGAAACTCGAGGCATGTAGTAATAGGGGGTGGAGTAGAAATCTGGATCGACAAAGAGGGGTAGGCAATTAGGGAGAAGACAACACAATTGGACTAGTTGCAAAGGAATGAAAGGCCAGATACCATGACAGCTCAGAAACTCATTCAGAAAGAACTAGGCTTTTTATTAGACCAAGAAGACACTAAATGGAAGAAATGGGCTAAATGCCATTGGTTAGCTAAAGGTGATAGAAATACTAAATTTTATCATGACTGTGTCAACCAAAGAAGAAAGAAGAACACGATTCAAAAGATTCTTAATGAAGAAGGGGTGGAACTCATAGAGGAGAAAGACATAGCTAAGGGCTTTTGGCGTTACTACTCAAAGTTGTTCATCTCTAGTCATCCAGCAAGTGACCCAGGGGATAGAGCCACAAGTCACAGAGGCAATGAAACTGAACTTGGACAGGGAATTTTCAAGAGAAGAAGTTATGTCAGTCTTGAAACAAATGTCATCGCTTAAAGCTTCTGGTCCGAACGAGTTCAACACAGGCTTTTTTCAAGACCATTGGGTAGTAATGGGGGAGGAACTCACTAAAGCAGTGCAGGATTTCTACAAGCAGGGCATTTACCTGCTGGACTCAATCACACAATCATCGCTTTAATTCCCTGTGAGACCCTAGGTTTTATGTACTTTACGTATTACTTTTATTATTAATTGTTCATTTATTTTATCATTCTTGTTGGTGTTTTTATTTATTTATTATTTGAGTTATGTTATTTATTTTGTTAATGGTTTTTGTGTGATTCCTTGATTTTATTTTTTTCAGTTATTTGTCCACATATTACTATTGATCCTTTCATTTGAATTGCTATCTTTATTGTTTTTGGTTTTGATTATTATATTTTATGGTTATTCAATTTGTTGTATTTTATTTTATTTTAATGAGCATTTTATTTTATTGGACCTTTTCAGATTGATTCATTGATTTTAACTTATTAAATTATTAGGTGTTATTATTTTTATTTTATCTTGTTAGGTGACATTTTGAAGAGCTACAAATATTATAATTGTACAAGATGCTTTCATTATCACGGTTTTAGTTATTTAAAGTATTGTGGAATTTTAAATGTGCTCTAGATATCTGATTTAAATATATGATTTTACTCTTTTAAATTATTAATATGTTTCATCATTTTAATTAATGATGAGGAATATTTTGATCTAAATTAAATTGAAATTGAAATAATATTCTATTTTAATTCTCCTGAGTGTTTTTAAGTTAAATTGATTTTACGTATTTTCAGATCAGTGTTTTAAGCGTACCGCTTGTCAGTTTGAACAACCTAACACGTAGGGCTTATAAATAGCCCAAGGGGGTAACGCTAGATTTCATTTTCTTCACTCTCTCTCTCTCTCTCTCTCTCTCTCTCTCTCTCCCTCCTGCGCGACACTCACTATGACCATTTGGCCTTAGTCCTGCCCAACCTCCACCGCTAGTCACCTGACAACATGGTCCCCACCACCGAACTCCTCTCCCGCTGGCGAGCTCACCCATGCAGGCGGTGTCAACCACGGTAGCCCCATCTCCCGCCAGCGAGCCTAAACCCGAAATGAGTTTTCTTAAGTTTCCAGCCATCGTAGTTTCGTTGTGAGCCACCCAACAGCGTCACCGCCCCCACCAACGATTTCCCCTCACTCCGGCGACCATACCTTGTTGTAGGTAGCTCCCTAAACCTCTCCCATTTCCTCCGAGCAAGCTAGGCCCGAAATGGGTCTCACCCATCTCGCACAGCCTTTAGCTGCCATGTGTGGCTTCAACCACCACCTGTAGCCACCTGGCATCATCGGCGACCAACCCTAGGCCACCACAGCCCATCCCTTCTGCTCCCTTGGCCGGAGCAAGAAACCTATGAAATCGGTTTGGAAACACACGTATTTAGCTCGTTACCGCCATCGTCTGCCACCATCCGGTGTCACAGCTACCACCAAAATGCTCCCCCACCTCAGGTGACATTTCCCCTACCTCAGCTCCTCCATTCATGACTTCACATTCTTTGTGCTAGTCCAAATTCGAAAATGGGTCTCCACACCCTTTTGTGTAGATCTGTCACTCTCCGGTGGTTGCGTCGCCTCATTACTACCACCATGAGATTTCCTTTCCTACAATAAGTATTCTCCTAACTTCTGGTGTCAAACTGAATACTCTAGCCCAAACTACCATTAGCCGTGTCAAGAGACGAATAACGTGCGAGTTTACCGTTATGGATCATGGACTGATGCGTTTGATCTTTTGAGCTGTTTACTTGCGCTGTAAGTAGCAGTCGTGTGATTTATGTTTGTTTTGATTATTTATTTATTTCTTTATGGACTAACCCTTTTGGTAGCTTCAGGTATTAATTAATTGCTTAGTAATATTAATAAATCTGGAAGTAAGTTGGTTGGACCCGATGCCATTATATGGAGGATAGGATCACCCCGTAGTTGGAAACTGTTGGGCTTGAATTTATTTGTAGAATTTGTTTGGTTGAATTTGTAATTATTGGATTGGATTATTTTATTCGGTTTGTGTTTCCATGCCATCCAATATTTATCTATCAAGCATAATTATATTATTCTTGGTTGTTTATTATTGGGTGGATAATGAAGTGGTGACATCGGGAGGTTTTGGTCTGGTTGTTGTGGTGGGTGCGTGTGTATCATGACCCCAAGCCGGGATGAAGCATTATCCTGGTGGAGCTCCTCTGGTCACTCGGGAGCAAAATATACTGACGTGACGTCCCCTGGGTTGTCGCTGAGCGACAACGGGACTTGACGAGATGGTAACTCTCTCGTGCTGACTCCGTGACTCATCTGCTGGTGGGAGCTAGGGGATGCTTGGTCATGATATGTGCTGAGTGCGGTTAGCTAGGTATCACTGGTTCGAAGTCACAAGTACGGTCGTTACTCGTGGTGTGGCGAAGTGTAACATTCTGACCCAGATATTAGGGTATTGATATAGATCCTTTGTTTTTTTATAATACTGTAGAATTTCAATTATATTATTTCTAGTATAATCACTTTAACAGGATTTAATAAGAATAATAAATAGTTCTTTTTTAAAATGTGAAATTCATTATAGATATTATATTTGTTAGTATTTTATCATCATCATCATGTTTATTATTATCATTATCATTATCATTATTATTATTCTAATTATTAGTATTTGTATTATCTTTATTATTAGTATTTGTAATATCTTTATTACTAGTATTCTTTTGAATATGTATTGAGGTGATTTTTTTTTAGTTTTAAAATTGTAGCAGATCAGATTAATAAATTGTATAGTTATTTTCCTTTTCTGTTTTGATACGTTTATTCCTCTCTATCCCAGTTGAATCACGTCTCTATCCTGAAACCAATTCTTCCTACTTCGTTGATCAGGAATTTAAAACTCAATCTCATTTCAAATCTGCCAGTAATTTCACATCCTCACCAATTAGAAACTCTCTCAAATTAGTTAATTTTTCTCTTTCCATTTTCACTTTCGGATGTACAAGCAGGTAGTTCAAACTCAAATTTCAAACTTTAATTCTAATTCTAATTCAAACTCAAATTTCACCTTCCATACCCGTTTCTCCCTCTACGGTTTATCCTCTAGGGTTCCTTTAAGTTTTCAATCATCTATAAATGGTGATGTTTACCAGCTCGGCATGCATGAAGAAAAACTTTAGCTGCTGCCCTTCTTCAACGTGTAAACCACTCACCATGTAACCACGAACTACCACACGAGCAACCACTTCCTCTCACGCTGCACAGACCGAAACCAGTCACGAAGTGCAACCTCACGGCCTCTTCAAAGCCACTGCGCAAGACTAGCTAGTCCAGCCCGCAGCTTTGTTCAATCAACTTTCGTTCACCTCACGTTCGCCACTAGCCATAGCACCACATCACTACATCAATCAACCCCTATATACGACAATTCACGCTAGGGAGACATAAAGCCAAGCCCAAAACTCGTAGCCAAGATACCTGTTTTTCTATTCGAAAACAAAGCACCATATCCCACCGTGAACCATGACACACTATAGCAACCGAGAACGCCGCGACTCGAAGATGGAACCACCCAGCAACTCCACTGCTTAGACAACTATGCAGCTATCGGGAAACACCACACACACCAAGTTCCCTCACGACAATCATATTTGGCGCCACTCATCATGCCGACAAACTCAACCCTTTCATAAGCTGCCATCTCCTTCAGCCACCAAGGTTGCACCTCAACAAACACCCATGTTTTTGGTGATCGAAAACAGAGCAACATTAGCCAATTAGTGCTCTTCTCATTCGGAGCCATCCTAGGACGTTGGAGACCCATCACGGTGCCGGAAATCCCTGTGCCGTCACACCCACTCTCGTGGGTAAGCCTTTTCCGCCACACTCTCCCCTCCTTCTCCTATTCTTTTCGGTTCAGTACTCTCTCTCTAAAATCTCTTTCTCTCTCTCACCTTATCGCTTCACTACCACCAGAGCACTCAATTGGTGCCGCCGAGAATCCAAGCCACCCAAAGCTGCCGCGCATCACCTCCTCTTTCGGTGAGTTCCCGATTTTTCGAACAAAGTCATGACAATATGCTACTCGGCCTGCTTTTATGTTTACACTAGACTTGTTTTAATTGGAGACATATTTATTTATAGCAAAACCATTTTATTATGTTTTTCTCGTACTTGATGTAAATTAAATGAATATAGCCGCTTAAGTTTTTCCTGTTTATAGAAAATATTTTGGGGTTTTGAATTATATTATCAAGTATTATTTTATTATTAAACTATAGTATGCTTTATTTCCCATAGAAAATAATTAAGGATATTTTATATTAAGTATTATTAAATTTATTTTATGAACTAAATCCCATTGTCTTTTTTGGACTCAAATGAATATATATTATTTACTTGATTATATTTGAAAAGGCTATGTATGATAGTATTGTTTTAATAATTATATGAAATTGGTATTTAATATATTTCTTATAACATTGAATAAATATGTTAATAATATTTTAAACATAGTTAATAATTATTAGATTTATTATAAAGTTGAGTACTTATGTTAATTATAAGAAGGTAAACCTATTTTAAGGATTTAGAATCTCACAACTTATTTTGAAAGAATTAAATATAGTTCAAAGTATTTTTTCTAAGTTTTAATATGTTATTAGTATTTAAATATTTTAAAATATAAGTATTCGACATGTTAAATATAGCTTTGATTATTTTACTAAAGTATATTTTTTTAAAATGAAATATGTTATTAATACTTATTAGTTTTGTGATATTAGTATTTAATGTTTTTTGTATGACGCATAATATTTATAATGATTTAAATCACTCTTCACGATATGTATTAATTCAGTAGACTGTTACGGTACGTTATTTTAGAAACGTTAGTGACGGTTCGTACTTCATATAGGTAACGTCGAGTTATGAAGGAGAACTTAAAAAGTAGCACAACGAGATAAGTAAATTTGATTACAAAATTACGATTTTCACCATTATATTATATTATTAGTAAAGCCTATTCTTTGATAGTCATTTTCAAATACCTCTCACGTCATGCAAGCATGTCATTCAGCACAGCATACGATCATGTCATCAGCATCATGTTTAGACTCAGCGAATTATAGTTATTTATGATAATATGTATTATGCATATGAGGCCATATAATTCACATAAGTTGAGTTAAGTTCAAGTATAAGACTAAATCAGATAAGAAATCAATTAAGCAGTCATTCAGTTAAATCAATCAGTTAAAATAGTTTAGTTGGTTTCAGTTCAGTAAATCAGTTATTTCAGATGGCCATTCAGATACGTGGTACCAATGCATATCAGATCAGGGTGGATGTGCAAGCCACGGACCTAAGCGTGGTCCACCATAATACGTTAGAGTACTATTAGCGGCTCCTTTTGCTGCAGTGGGACGTGGGGCCGGTGCACAACCTTGCACACAGGGTTAAGTGTGTTGGCCAATAAGCTCAATTAGATCAGTTAAGCTACATTAGTACAGTCAAATCAGATCATTTAAATTAGTTCAGTTAGTCGTCAGTTAATTCAGACCAGTCACTTAAGTCGGTTAGTCAGTCAAGTCAGTCATGCATGGTATCAACATTAATATGTACAATCATATTTCAGAATTCAGTATAAGTTTTATAAAAAAAATATCCTATAGTATTATCTTACGTTGTAATGGATTTTCTTACTGAGTCATCGGCTCATTTTAGTTTATTTCCTATTTTTAAAATCAGCCAGGTGAAGAAGATGACCAGTGCGAGCAGGCAAGGCAGGAGTAGATTGAACAGTTATTGTATTTCAGCATTTCTAAAAATAAATATTTTTATGACACAAGTTTAATTTTAGTGATTTCAGTAAACGTTTTTATTTAGAAAAAAAACATGTTTTATTCAAATTTCATTTCTTTGGAGTAAATGTTATTTATTTTATTATTAAAACCAAGAATCTTATGCCGAATAGAGGTAGAGTGTATGGATGGTCCTTAGGGGAGACCATGGTATACATGTATTAATAAAATGGAATAGTGTTGAGATGCCAGAAACTGGATTTTTGGTGATTTTGTGATGAGGTCATTTCTGGGAAAGGATGGTCTATTAATGTGATCCTTTCTGGAAAAGGACAATTAGTAGTGTGGTGTTCCTTTCTGGGAAAGGAAGTCAGTGAGTTGTGGTGCGTCCCTTTCTGGGAAAGGGTCGTTCATTGTCAATGTGAGTTTCCTTTTTGGGAAAGGAAGTTTCGCGTGAGGTTTTTAATTGCTTGGTTGAACTTATTGCATATTAATGTTTATATTAATTGGTTGTATGCTGGCTGTTACTTACTGATATTCGCATCTCATTGGTGTATCAGGTCCACCTACGATTCTGTTTTATGGAATCGTAATTTGTGATGCAGAGAATGAGGATGAGCCTGAGGGACAGGTTTCGCAGGAGGAAATCCAAGTGACAATGAAGAGGGATTTTAATCCCAGATGCTATATATGTATTTAGTGGCTTGACTTTTGGGATGACTGTATAATCTCCATTTGGAGAATTATGATTCAGACTAATTTGTATGTTTTTTAAATTTTCTAGTACTAGAATGAATGACCGTTTCTTTATTTTTTGCTGTGAATATTTTATTTGTACACATATTGCATGCTTCACACACAGTCTTGAGTATTAAGCGATGGATGATTGACACCTGTGACAGTCATCCAGGTGTTGCGAGTCCCTTTAAATTCTAGGGAGGAGTCGTGGGCGCCACATTCCCAATGTTAGTTCTCCCTCATTTATGCATGAATTTCGTCTCATTTGTTTGTGCAATGTTGTGTACAAATTATTTTCTAAGGTCTCGGCAAATCGCATGAAAATAGTGTTATCCAAGATTATCTCCTGGAATCAAAATGCCTTCATTCCAGGGAGGTCAATTACGAATAATGTAATGATAGCCTATAAATTACTACACACTATGAAGACTCGACAAAGGAGTAGAGTTGGTAGTATGACTATCAAGTTGGATATGTCCAAAGCATATGATAGGGTTGAATGAGACTATCTAGAAGATATGCTATTGAGAATGGGTTTTAGCACTAAATGGACTGCTTTAGTGATGGCTTGCGTAAAATCTGTCACCTATGTAGTTAAGGTTAATGGTATGCCAAGAAACACCATATATCCATCTAGGGGCTTGCGTCAGGGCAACCTCTTATCGCCATGCTTATTCCTTACTTGTGCCGAAGGCCTTAGTACTCTGTTCCATCAAGCTGAAAATCTTGGTCTTGTTAAAAGGGTGGCTGCTTCAAGAGGTGGCTTACATATCAACCACCTACTCTTTGCTGACGATTGCGTAATATTTTGTAGGGCTAATATAGAGGAATGGCAGCGAGTGGACCATATACTTAAGCTTTATGAGGAAGCCTCCGGTCAAACCTTGAACAAGCAGAAAACAACTATCCTATTCAGTTCAAATACCCATTTGGAGACTAAAGACCAGATCTTCCTTTTCACAAATGGAGCCAAGTGCGGCAACTATAATAAATACCTTGGACTGCCAACAGTTATATGTAGGTCCAAGTATAATACCTTCAAGTGCTTAAAAGAGAAAGTATAGAGGCGTATCAATAGTTGGAAAACAGAAATGATGTCTTTAGTAGGTAAAGAAATCTTGATAAAGAGTGTCCTCCAAGCCATTCCGACATATACTATGAGTGTCTTCAACTTGCCCTCCAATTTACTTAAAGAAATTGAGAATCAATCTTATCTTGATTTTGGTGGGGCCACAAGCTCACGGAAAAAGGGGATCCATTGGAGGAGCTGGGAGAAAATGAGAGCAGTTAAAAATAAATGAGGCATGGGGTTCCGGGATCTCATCAGTTTTAATAGAGCTTTATTGGCCAGACAGGAATGGCGACTTCTCGAAGCACCCACCTCTCTTGTAGCCCAAGTTTTCCAGCATAAGTACTTTAGATAGGTTGATTTATTAGCAGCCAAAGTGGGAACCAGCCCCTCCTATATTTGGAGTATTTGCTCTGCTCTAGATTTGGTAAAGCGAGGAGTTGTCTAGAGGGTTGGAAATGGCATGAAAATCAGAACTTGGAAGGACCCTTGGCTACCTCAACCTTCTACTTACATGGTTCAATCATCCATCAAGCATCTACCAGTGGATTCACTTGTTGCTAATCTCATTAATGCAGATATTTCTAGCTGGAAGATTCCTTTAGGGGAGAAAGTGTTTACACAAAAGGAGGCACAACTTATTTGCAACATCCTGATTAGCCAGAGAGTAAGAGAAAACCAGATCATTTGGAACAGAACAATCAAATGTGTTTTTTTTGTAAAGAGTGCCTATTTTTTGGCTTGCCAAATGAAATCCCAGCACTCCGGTGAGGCATCAGACTCTACACCAAATGAGGCTCTCTAGAGTAGTACTTGGCAAATGCAAGTCTCGGGAAAAATAAAACTTTTTCTTTGGAAAGCACTTCAGAATATTCTTCCTACTACGATGAATTTAAGCAAAAAACATATTCTGAGTGATGTTATCTACCCGTTCTGCCAGCTAGAGGAGGAACCCATAATACATACCCTTTGGGACTGTGTAGCTGCCTCAGATGTGTGGGGGGAGAACCTTAGTCCCCTTAGGAAATGGTCCTCCACTTATCATGATTTCAATTTGTTTTGGCAACATCTCTGTTCCAAATTGGACACAGCCTTTCTAAGTTTGACTGCAGTGATGCTCCACAAAATTTGGGCAAGAAGGAATAACCTTATTTTCAGAAGTGACTTTTCTACCCCCACAAGAATTCTCACAGCTGCTATATCAGAATTGGTGCATTCCAAGAAGCAACTCAAGACTACACTTCAGCAAACTCTGGTTTGCCTAAGCCAAGCGCTTTCACAGGCTGGTGTCCCCTTGAAGATGCGCTACTTAAGCTCAACTTCGATGCCACCTATGACAACAATACCAGGAGGATGGGAATAGGCATTCTGATCCGGAGCTCTAGAGGTGAAGTGGACTCAATTTTGGTAGCATAGAAACTACATGTTGCCTTAGCTTTCGAAGTAGAAAGCTATGCTCTTTTGCGATGGCTTCTTTTATGTCTTGAGTTAGGCATTCATAAGGTGTTAATAGAGGGGGATGCTAAAGCTGTGGTAGATTTTGTCAATGGTTCCAAGACAGACTATTCTTGGAGGGGTATCCTTATTGACGACATTCGGGATCTACTTTTTAGGCTAGTCATTTGGAAACTTTCCTCTGTGAAAAGAGTTTGTAACAGGGCAGCGCATGTTGCTGCTAATATGGGCAAGTCTTTAGCTAATGAACTTATTTGGATTAAGGATGGGCCTTCTGAGGTCCTGTCCATTGTGTTTGCTGAAA
This sequence comes from Platycarya longipes, assembly GCA_036559045.1. Taxonomy (NCBI): domain Eukaryota; kingdom Viridiplantae; phylum Streptophyta; class Magnoliopsida; order Fagales; family Juglandaceae; genus Platycarya; species Platycarya longipes. The sequence continues at coordinate 38,412,973 of CM071802.1, forward strand.
ACTCATGTAACGGTTGAACCCAATGTTTCAAATCTCGTATCTATGTTTAGATTTTGATTATAACAAATAAATTCAATTCTCAAGTTTAAATTATCTACGCAATGGAGTCAAGCACATCAAGCATAATTAAAAAAGAGAATAAGTCTACAAATGAAACTCATAGAGTAATTTTGTACACATCTTGATAAAATTTGAAATTGGATTAAGACTCAAAATTAATATTTTCTTATAAAGCATCAAATTGTATTTTTTACATGTGCATGACATCATTAAAATGTTTAATTTCAAAAATTGTATTTTTCACATGTGCATGACATCATCAAAAGATTTAATTTTAAAAATTATATTTTCCACATATGCATGATATCATTAAATATTTGAATTTGTAAGATGATTGATTGTCATCTTTGACATGTATATGTTTTGTTTGAAAATCTTGAAGGGTAATTATGCTTCTTTGACAAATGCAAAAGATAGATTATTTTATTTGAAAATCTTGAAGAGTGGTTGTGTATTTTTTTGATATATGCAAAAAGCAGATAATTTGGTTTGAAAAATAAATCATGCTCATTTTGTCATGTATGAAAAGTAAAAAATTAGGCTTAATCTTTTTGAAAAATAAATGAGGTTGTCTTTGATAATTGCGAAAATGAGATGTTTTTATCTGAATTTTTGAAAAGTGAATAGTACTCTTATTTGATATGTGAATTTTTTCATATTTGAAATTGTAAACTCATTTGCCTGTAAATAGCTTACTTCAGTTTTGTAAGAATTACAACAAGAGCTTATACATCAATTGCTAAGTTTTGTATCATTCATTCAAAGCACTCATTCTCTTTTCTCTAAGTTTTGTGCCTTAATTCCTGTTCATTTTGAGAGAGATATAGGTTGTGCTGTATTATTCTTATTTCACTCATTGATGAGTGTACTCTGATAATCTATCCACTATTAGCTCTTGTATCAGTAAGAGGGTGCGTATAACTTTTATGTGTGTAGAAAGTATTCTTTATAAGGAATAGTTGAATCATCAAGTGTGAGGTAATTGTAAGTGTAGAGGGTGTTCTATACGGATTCTTTGTAGTGGTGTTGCTCAAAGATATAATAGGTTTCCATCTCCATCTGAAGGAGATTGAATAGTAAATTTGGGATCCTCAAGGGGTAACTTGAGGTGAGGATGTAGGCAGTGAGACTGAATCTCGTTAAAATACTGAGTTTGCTTCTTCTTGCCCTTACTTTTTATATTTCCTACTGCTTCGTATTTTGTTTATATTTTATATTGTGTATTTGATTTATAAATATTAATTTTTTTTAATATAACCCAATTTACTCCCCCTCTTATGTTAGTCATTTGAGCAACACTTCTTCTCTTATTTCACTTTCCCTATGTCCATTTCAAACCCAACTCCATGCCACCGTCGCCAATTTTTTCAATGGCAAAGTAAATCTGCAAAAGAAAGGATTTCTTCAATGGCAAGGATTTCTTTGAAAATTCCTTGCTTCCTTGACCTCATGGCCAAGCACATGAAAGCCAAGCCATTATTGTTGAGGATTTTTTCAAAGGCTGAATCCACCAGCTGCATTTCCATCTCAGACACATCGTCATCAGCATCGGTGAGAAGCTCGATCATGATTCGATAAGTGGGTTTTGGGAGTTGGAGGTCGGATCCAACGGAAGGATTTCTTTCATTTGGGTTTTGATGGTTGAGATTTTATCAGAAATAATCAATTTCTAAAATAAATTTCTAACAACCCATGCCAAAAGGCATTTGAAATATCAATTTGATGTATATTCCAACGGAAAGACACGGCTAATTCGAGAATCATGCGTATGGTGATGTGTTTCACCAATAGGAAAAAAGTTTCCCCATAGTCAATCTTGTGTTGCTAATCAAACCCCTTTACAAAGAGTTGCTCTTTATAGCGCTCAATAAGATCATCAGAGAATCGTTTAATCTTAAACACCTATTTGTTTCTAAAAATATGCCTACTAGGAGGGCAAGGATAGAGTGACCAAGTTCCATTTACCATTAAAGCATCAAACTCAACACCCATTGCAGCTCCCCACTCGGGATAAGTCGCGGCTTCTGCGTAGGTGGTTGGTTTAGGTTCGGTGACAGTAAATGATAAGTCCTATAGGGGATATTGGGTTGAATACACAGTGAAGTCTAGAAATTGCTTGGGCTTTGAGTTCCCAGTCATCGAACGCGTGAGTGGTCGGGATGTTGGTGGCAGATTTTCGGGTTGGATTGTTGGAGAGGGGGGTTTTGTTCTAGATTCTGGCAGGCGCTAATTTGTTGGAATAGAGTGGATTTGTTGGTTATTGAGAGTTTCAGGTTGTTGGGATGGAATAGAACTGTTGGTGTCGAAACTTTGAGAAAGAAATAGTGGAGATTGAATGTTAGGGTTTCATAGGTTTTCAATTTGGGTTTGATTTAGTGCAGCATCATTCGAGGAAAATAATGGAAGAGAAAATGAAGTTTTGGGAAGAGATTTACCTGCAGGGGTTCCACTCGCTGAGGTAGTTGAGGAGAGGACTCCATCGGTAGCTGGAAATTTCTCTTCGTGAAAAACGACGTTACGTGAAATGTATTCTCAACCAGATAAATAGTATGGGCATCGATAGCCTCTTTGTTGACTGGCATAATGTGTGAAAATACACTCTTTGCTTCTAAATGAGAGTTTGTGTTTTTCATATGGTCTGAGTAAAGGGAAACATGCATATCCAAATATTTTTTTTGGGAGACGGTTTATGAGGTAAACGGATGTAAGAAATGCATCGGCCTAATATGTATTGGTGTCAATGTTTTCTCTCTGCGATCCCATTTTGTTGAGATGTGTGTGGACATGTTAATCGATGGAAAATGCCATTTTCTTGTAAAAAAACTTTTAAAAGAGGTGGAGAGGTATTCACCACCATCGTCACTTTGAAATTGTTGAATTTTAGAAGAGGACATTTTCCACAAGTGCTTTGAATTTTTTGAAAATGTCGAACACCTTATTTTTAAGCTTAATGGGATATAACCAAGTGAATATGGAGAAATTGTCAATAAAAATGGCATAATATTTTGCTTCACCAATTGAATATATTGGAGATGTTCATACATCCGAATGGATGAGTGCTAATGGTCGAGAAAATTGACGAGTTGAATCATTAAAGGGCAATTGCTTTGATTTCCCTAAAGGACATGAGGAACAAAATTCAAATTGACTAGAATTTGAAACATCTAAATATTTTGAACGAAGCAATTGATTCCAAACAACTTGAGATGGGTGGCCTAATCGATCATGCCACGTGTTGAGATTGGTGGACACGCTGAGATTAGCCACAAGATAGGAGATTTTATTTGAAGATGATTTATTTGTTGCTATGGGATAGAGTCCATTCTGAATTTGCCCTTGGAGTAGAAGTAGCCCCGTGTTGTTCTCCTTTATAGAAAAATCACTTCCAGTGAATACAAAATAACAGTCATTATCCAAACAAAAGCGATTAATGAAAATTAAATTTGAAGATGCGTTTGGACAATGAAGAACATTGGAGAGTTGGAAATTGGAATGTTGAGTTTTTAAGGAAGTGGTATCCATGTTTTGAATTGTCAAACTTGAACCATTTCCAACCGCAATGGTTTCTTCTCCTTCATAGGGTTGCGAGGTGGTTAGATTTGTTGTGTTACTGGTAATATGGCATTGGCTCCACTATCGGCATACCACACCTGTTGAGCATAGGATTTGTTGTCGTTAGTGGCCATAGCGGCAAGGTTTGATGGTGGCAAGCAGCCTTGGTAGTTGAAATCGATGTGATAACAATCAAGGGCTTTAGGGCCCTTTTTCTCACATATTTGACAAATGGGCCTGTTATCTCTATTCGGTGCATTGTTGGGCCATGTATTTGAGGAACTTGCATATTGTTGTGTCCTGTTTGAAGATGGGGCTTGAGAGGAGTAGTTTGGCCCTTTAGGTTTCTTCAAAGAGTCAATTTTTTGATGAGATGCTACAAAATCAAAGTTGGTGTCGGTTTGAGCATTTGAAGAAGGGAACTCCATGAGTGTTTCGAAATTCAACAGCTCAGTTTGGAATTCGTCAATTGGAAGATCCTTGTCCCTTGTGGTGAACATGTATGTAGTGACAAAGGGCATGAAGTGAGGTTTGAGTCCACTCAAGAGATAGGTAATTAAAGCTTGTTCTTCCACTGGTTTTCCGGTAGCAGTGAGTTGATTAGAGAGGAGTTTAGTTTCTTCAATGTATGCGAGGCATGATTTATTTCCTTGAGAAATCATTTGTAATTGCCGTTTGAGAAACGTAATTCTTGATCACGAAGTAGACGAAAACTGTGCTTGGAAAGAATCCCAAACTTTTTTGGACTAGCATGTGTATTCAGGATTTGGAGAATCATCAAGAAGAGTTTTTGTTGGAGCAAGGTTGGTTCCATCAATTAGACCAACCATGTCATGACTCTTTAGAAAAACAAGGAATTGGATCCGCCAAATGAGATAGTTGGGGTCATCCAATTTCGGAAATTCAGGAGAGGTTTGAGAAGAGGCCATTGTGGTTAATGATTAATGGAAGCTTAATTGAGTAGGATCTTTGCTGTTTTTGGTGTTAGCCTAAGTGGCTTGATACCATGAAAGAACTTTAGGAAACAAATGTGATTGAAGGTGAAGAGGCCAACCTACCTTTCGGATACATTGCATTGCATTTAAATAATACAAGCTTTGAATGTCAAGAATACATTTTTACAGGAACAAATAAATCAAATATGGAAAGTTAGCATACTTACAGGGGGAATAGATTGTAACGTATTATACTAGAAAAACAGAGAAGTAAAGAGAAGATCAGGTCACGTTAGCTGCATAGAAAAGTTCGTGAATGTGATCTTTGTTCTCGGATTTGCCTGCTGTAATTGCCGATTCAAATTGTCCATGAATGCGTGCTTGATTTTTGTGATTTCCATTATGACTTGGTCTAACAGATTGAAGATGAATTATTATCTTCTATTTATAAACATATAATCTAATACTACTATATTATGAGATGATAAGGAGATGATGAAAAAATGTTAAATAGATTTTTTCTTTCACCAAATCATAGTGAAATTGGTTGGGTTTTGGCTCCAGTACTAGACGTAATATTGAGTGTGTATGTGTGTCTTTTTGGGCGGTCTGGCACAATAGCTTAAACACGCACATATTTTGGAGTTTTGAACTTTTTGGCCAAGTTGGAGCGCAATATGGCTTTACGTACTTTCAAGTCCTTTATTTTGGGTGGGTGCCTTGACGTTCCAATAGTACATAGCGCAGAGCTGTGTAGCTGCTACCAATGTTGTTTATGTTTTTCTCAAGAAAAATTTTATTTGTAGTCTTCAAATGAAAATTGTATATGCAGAACCACTTCATGATGTGTTTTATCAAATGGAGAAATATATTAATATTTTAAGGAATATTATTGTTATGTTAAAATGTTTTTAAAGACAAATTAGTTGTCTAAACTTGCGTGAGCAGTTTCCGATATCCAATTTCTTGAATGTTAATTTGTCTACAGTTTCATGTTACTTAGAAGTCTAGCTAGAGAAAGTGTCGAACTGCTGCCTTACCTATTTCACCGATGACATAGGCGTTTAATTACTTTATAACTTGAAAGAAAAAAAATGATAAATCATGTATAGAATATGTATAAAGAATTAGAACATGCATTATATACATGTATACATACCTAAATATAAAGGTGAAATCAAATTATATATATATATATATATCTTGCCAGTCAAGGAGATTACTCAATTTAGATTTTTTTTTTTACTGTAAAAATAATAAATTAATAACAAGTAATACATTTTTATATAACTCCATTTAAACTAATTTATATATATGCGTTAATGTATCGCTCATAATTAATAGATCCTAGTTTTGTTTTCACAAATATATAGCAAGCCTACTTTATATTAAATGTACCGATCATGAGCTAAATTCAAATTTGATTACCTCGAATATCATTCATAAGGATGAGCAGAGCTAACCTAACAGAACCAATTCATTTATGTATATTGAATTACAAATTGAGAGGAGTCGCGCACATATATATATATATATTATATATATATATGACGGGAGTTCTTGTAGAGATGTTGTATTCATGTGGCCTATTCGAAATGCAAACCATCATATGACCAGGATAGAGTGAGTGGCACAGGATCTACCTCTTGGCTTATGTTGAGATATTGATTCTTTCACACAACAATTTACTTCTCGTATCGATGAATTAGAAAAGATGTCAATCGGCAACTGGATCTAGAAACAACAATTAGTGGATATTGGTACATGTCACTACATGGCAAGCAAAAGATTGGGGATTCAGTGGTGTAATGTTATGTTGGGAATAGATCGGTTAACAGAAAACAAATAGGAAGTAATGTAGTGAAAAAGTAATCAGAGAAAATACGACAATCACACAGAACACTACAATTTAAGTGCTTCGACTCAGAATAAGCCTACGTCCACTGTGGCGTCGGTCTTAAAGTTTCACTATCAACAAAAATAAAGAATAGAGAATGAATCACAAGATTCTTACAAAGAAATCATTCAATCTCATGTATATATCTCTCAACTCACGTGTATCTCTCAGCTCTCAAAATGAATATCAAAGCAGAGTTTTAAGCCACTTAGTCCAAAAGAACACCGTGCTATTTATATGAGTGGTTCTCGCTTGAGCGAGAATATCTCACTCGAGCGAACATTGTTTGAAACGGCATCAACTCTAATCCGTAGAACATTAGCTCGAGGCGAAACCATCGAGTGAACGTCTAGGGTTGCATCTCGCTTGAGCGGGCCCTCGAGCGAGGGTCGAGCAAACTCACTGCCTTGTATCTCGCTCGAGTTGGATGTCGAGCGAGGGTCAAGTGAACTTACAGGTTGAGTCTTGCTTGAGCTTGATTTCAAGCGAGACTCGAGTGAGCATAGAAAAGAGGTGCTTGATTCAAGCCCCCTTGGCTTGAATTCTCACAAGCCTTACAGAAACCATTCTTCACAAAAGACCAACATCTTCAAAATCTCTTAAGGGATTTGGAAATTTCGAACTCCAATCAAGTCCAAACAGAGTTTGAATTTGTGTACTGCAATTGACTTTGTCATCATGTCTACTGGATTCTCTGTAGTATCAATCTTCTGAATTCCTACAATACCATTTGCAACAATTTCTCTGAGGAAATGATACCTGACATAAATGTGCTTTGTTCTTTCATGATACATTTGATTTTTGGTCAAATGTATTGTACTTTGACTGTAACAGAAAACTGACATTTTTTCTTTCTGTAAACCCAAGTCACTGATCATGCCTTTTAGCCAAATGGCTTTCTTAACAGCCTCAATTGCTACCATGTATTTTTCTGTAGTTCATAAATCAACAATTGATTGTAGTGTTGTTTTCCAACTAATAGCAGAATCGCACAAAGTAAACACATAACCTGTTAATGATCTTCTTTTATCTAAATTTCTAACATAGGCAGAATCAATATATCTAACAACATTTGAACTGAGATCAACATCTCTATAAAAAATTAAGTCAACATGCAAAATTTCATTCAAATATCTGAGTATCCATTTCACTGTCTGCCAATGAGTTTTATCTGGATTAACCATGTATCTTCTAACAACGCTTACTGTTTGGGAAATATCTGGACGGGTACAAACCATTGCATACATAACACTGCCAACTGCACTGGAATAAGGAACATTGCCATAGACTATTCCTCCTCGTCTATCTGGAGAAATAGGAAAGTTGAAAGCTTAAAATGGAAAGCGAGTGGTGTACTTACAGGTTTGGAAGTAGACATTCCAAATTTGTTAAGGACTTTCTCAATGTACTTTCTCCGAGACAAGTACAATTTTCCAGCTTTCCTATCTTTGTAGATTTCCATCCTCAAAATCCTCCTTGCAATACCTAAATCTTTCATTTCAAACTCATTTCTAAGTTGAGTTTTTATCAAATCAACATCATACATACTTTTAGTAGTTATAAGTATATCATCAATATAAAGTAATAAGTGTATGAAAGATTTATCAGGTAATTGTCTGTGATAAACAAAACAAAACTATCATAGCTACTTCTCAAATAATCATGATTAATCATAAATGAATCAAGACGTTTATATCATTGTCTCGGAGACTACGTCAAACCATATAATGATTTCTTCAATCTGCATATTTGATCTTCCTTGCTTGTACAATGAATCCCTCTGGCTGATGCATATAGATGGTCTCATCAAACTTGCCATGTAGAAACGCTATTTTAACATCAAGCTGCTATAGCTCTAAGTCATACAATGCCGTAATAGCAAGTAAAATTCTGATTGAACTGTGTTTTACAACTGGAGAGAAAACTTCTTTGAAGTTGATCCCTTCTCTTTGACTGTAGCCCTTAGCAACCAAGCGTGCCTTGTATCTTGCATCTATATCATTCTAAATTCTCTCTTTTGTTTTGAAGACCCATTTGCAGCCAACAGTTTTCGTCTTCTCTAGCAACTTAACCAAATCTCATGTTTGGTTCTTATGAAGAGACTTAATCTCTTTAGTCATAGTTGAGCACCATTGTGCAGACGACTCTGTACCATTAACAGCTTCTAAATAACAGGAAGGCCCCTGACCAACAATTGCCTCTGCTGTAATAAGAGCATATCTGCATGAGCATATCTTTGAGGCAGTCTAATCTACCTCCCTTGTCTACCAGTAGCTATATTGTATTTCTACTCATCATGTGCATCAGTCTCAGAATGATCTTAGGTGTTAATTGGTGTCCTTTGTGGAACCTAAGGCTGTAGCTTCACTTGCTTTCCAATGCTCTGGTCTTCACTTATAGACACAGTAAATTCCTTTCTTGGATTAAGTATAGTTTGTTTATCAAATACATCTATACTAATAACAAATTTGGGTGTTTGGGATCAGTATACCACAACCTATATCCTTTTACCCCACTAGCATATCCCATGAATATACACTTCTTTACCCTTGGTTCAAGCTTTCCATCATTAACATGAAAATATGCAGGACAACCAAAAATTTTCCAATTTGAATAATCAACAGGAGCATCAGACCATACCTCATTTGGTGTCTTCAAATCAATAGCTGTGGCTGGAGAGCGGTTAATCAGAAAGCAGGCTGTGTTGACTGCTTCCGCCCAAAAGTCTTTAGATAAGCTTGCATTAGAAAGCATATTACGTGCTCTCTCTAATAGAGTTTTGTTCATTCGTTCAGCTATCTCATTTTGCTGTGGAGTATGTCTAACTGTACAATGCCTGACAATGCCTTCACTTTTGCAAAATTCATCAAATTCACCTCTGAAATTCCATATCATTGTCAGTTCAAAGCCACTTTACTTTCTTGCTTGTCTGATTCTCAATCAAAACTTTCCATTGTTTGAAATTGGTGAAAACTTCACTTTTCTACTTCAGAAAATACAACCAAACTTTTCGTAAGTAATTATCAATCAAAGTAATCAAATAGTTAGCTCCACCTTTTGATGGAACAGAAGATGGACTCTAAAGGTCGGAATGAATAAGTCCACAGTATTTTTAGTTCTATGAATACCTATAATAAACTGAACACTGCACTGTTTTCCAAACACACAATGTTCACATAAGTCAAGTTTGCCTATGTTCTGATCTCCTAACAACCTTTGTTTACCGAGGATAGACATTTCCTTCACACTCATATCGCCCAATCACATATGCCTTAAACGAGTGATATCTGAATCAAGATCATCTGATACAGATACTACAGCTGCACCGGTCACTGTATTGCCCTGAAGAAAATAAAGATCACCTATCTTATCTCTTCTCATTACAACCACGGAGCCTTTGCTGTCTTTCATAGCTCCACCTGCTTCTGTGTACTTAAAAAGTATAGAATCAAGAGTGCCCATCGAGTTAAGTTTTTTCTTCAAATTTGGGATATGCCGAACGTTAGACAATGTCCTAACAATCCTATCAAACATCTTTATCTAGATCGAGCCAAGTCTTGCAATCTTACAAGCCATATTGTTCCCCAATAAAACGGAACTACCGTTACTGATTCATAAGTCGTGAACCAATCCCTCTTGGGATACATATGAAAAGTATAAGTTGAGTGTATGACCCACTTGTCACTGAAGCGACTACTCGAGTCACTAATTGCTAAGACAATATCTAATCCACTAGATTTTTCATCAACAACATTAATGACATTAGAGGAACTAGTGGATTCCTCATTCTTCTTCAATTTAGTACACTTATTCTTGTAATGACCAAATTTGTGGCAGTAAAAATATTTAACATTTTTCTTGTTAGACTTTGACTGCGAATTACCCTTGGACTTGCCTATGCTCTTTTCTGAACCTTTTTCACTTGATATTCCTTGGTTAGAAGAACCTTTAACAAACAAGCCATTGACTTGATTTTCACTACCCTTGTCACTAAATTTGTTTATCAATTCTTTAGAGTTCAAAGCAGATTTCACATCTGCTAAGGAAATAATGTCTCTTCCATACAATATGAAATTCACAAAGTTTTCAAACAATCTTGGTAATGAACACAAAATAATAAATGCTTGATCTTCTTCTTCAAGTTTAATGTCTATATTCCTAAGATTCATAATAGTCTTATTAAGCTCATCTAGATGTTCAAAAATAGAAGTTCCTTCATTCATTTTGAGAATATATAACCGTTGTTTCAAATACAAACAGTTTGTGAGAGATTTCTTCATATATAAGCTCTCAAGCTTTTCCCAGAGACCAACAACAGTCTCCTCTTCAGCAACCTCTCTAAAAACTCCATCAGATAATGATAAAATAATAGTATTGTATACCTTTTCTTCTTCATCCTTAGACGGTACAAGAGAATCAACAAACACATTTTCTTCTAGAACTTTGAACAAACTTTGTTGTCGCAACAAAATCTTCATCTTGATGTGCCATAAACTGAAATTATTATGTTCGTTGAATTTCTCTACTACAAATCTTGTTGTGGCCATCCCTACTGATCTTCACAGAGCAAACGCTCTGATACTAATTGTTGGGAATAGACCGATTAATAAACAGCAAATAAGAAGTAACGCAGTGGAAAAATAATAACAAAAAATACGACAATCACACAAAACACTAAGATTTAAGTGGTTCGACTCAAAATAAGCCTACGTCCACTGTGGAGTTGGTCTCAAAGTTTTACTATCAACAAAGATGAAATACAGAGAATGAATCACAAGATTCTTACAAAGAAATCACTCAATCTCACGTGTATAGCTCTCAACTCACATGTATCTCTCAACTTTCAAAATGAATATCAAAACAGAGTTCTAAGCCACGGCGTTCAACGCCGTGCTATTTATATAAGTGGTTCTCGCTCGAGCGAAGACTGTTAGAAATGGTACCAATCCTAGTCCATAGAACATTAGTTCGAGGCGAAACCATCGAGTGAACGTCTAGGATTGCATCTCGCTCGAGCGGACACTCGAGCGATGATTGAGCAAATTCACTGCTTTGTATCTCGTTCGAATTAGATGTCTAGCGAGGGTCGAGCAAACTTACGGGTTGAGTCTCGCTCAAACTGGATATCGAGTGAGACTCGAGTAAGCAGATAGAAGAAGCACTTGATTCAAGTTATCTCTCAACATGTTAAGAGGCCGTGCGACATGGAGACATTAATAGCAATAAGTCTATAAGAGGCCGGGGCAGTTCCCATCAGGTTCTCTTGCCGCAACGATATTTAGTTGTTTACATGAGTCTTATAGTTACACCGTTTTCCGAAACCTTTGCATTTCTACGTAGCCTTTCCAATAAACCACGTGACCGATCAATGTTGATGTTGCTCTTTTCAATAAACTGGACTTGAAATGCAAAACTTAAATAATAAATATATCGGAAAAGTGGCTTAGTCGAAAGTTCATTAGGGTCAACATAAGTACTACTATTGATTAGTTGAAAGAATAACTATTAAAATATTAATATTTTTTTTTTATATATTTTTAAAAATATTAAAAAATATATACGTAAACAATGAAAAAATAATAATAAATTTTGACCATAGCAGCACTCTGAAAAGCCTAAAGAGCAGGATTGTTTTTTTAAAAAAGGAGCTCATGCAGATTCTGCCTTGAGCGCAAAGTGCAAACAAGTTTCTTAAAAAAATAAAAAAAGAAGAAAGGAAATATGAATTAAGAAAGTTGATCACCACCAACAAATTAAAGAAGTAGTCGCGGCGAAGTCGTTCCATGAATTACAGACGCGTTTTTTACGCGTGGTTTGGGAGCGATATCTCTATAAAGTATAAATCTCCAGCCATGGCATTCTTTGAAGACGAGAAAGAGAAATATCCATTCTCCCTTATGTTAATTTGCACAGCCAAACATAAAATAATAGAGAATTTATTTGATCTCCCCCTCACACTCGAGTCTTTTCGAAGCACACCTTTCGGCTTCCCAAAACCTCTAAATCTACTGATCAGTACGTTCGTTTCTGGGAAGAAACTTGTCTTTTTACTGTAATTTCTTCATAAACTCTTGTTTTAAGTTGCTAGGTTTTGCATGCTAGACAGCGCACAGATACTGGAAAAGACTTTGAGCTAGCTAGGTTTCCTATCAAAGATGGCTGGGAACACTGCACGAATAGCGACTAACCATCTTTCCGACCACGACTTGCTAGTTGCTCCCCATAGGCAGCTCCGAGAGCTTGGACGACGATGGCAAACCCAAGCGAACCGGTAAAGTGTTTAACATGATCATCGTTTCTGATCTGTATTTTCTTTTCAAACTTACCATCAATGCTTAATTTGATGTTTTTCTTGTAAATCAGGGACGGTTTGGACGGCAAGTACTTACATAGTTACATCTGTTATGAGTCTGATGATCCAAAGGCCTATTGTCCAGTACTTCGCGTGGGACATGGCCCAGCTTGGATGGATTGCTGGTCCTTTAGTGATAATCTTCTTCTCCTTCATTTCTTACTTTACCTCCACCATCCTCTGCGCCTCCTATCGTTCAACTGTCACTGGCAAGAGAAACCCGACTTACATGCATGCCATTCGATCCAACTTTGGTACGTACGTACTTAGACGTTGCTATATAGTCTATAGATATTTTTAAATTTATCTAATTAACAATTGACAAGTGCAGTTTGTATTCATGAATTTTGAGTACTTCTCCACGATCTCTTTTGTGGTATTTCTAGATCATGGACTGGTCGTACTCAAAATATGTTGGGTACTTCAGTACCTGAGCCTTTGTATAGTTACCAGTGAGTTCACAGCATCAGTAGCCACATGGATGGTGTACGTTTGAAACCATATATACATCTGATTTCAATTAATTTGCCGTTATAGAAGTTGGTGTTTGGAACAGCGCCATGTATGAGGCTAGCTGATGGGTCTTTTGGCATCATTGATTGAAACAGGATTATGATCAACTGGTTTGCTAAATGCCACAGCATTTATGGCGAAGAGCCTTGCAATGTTTATCGAACACCACATTACATCGCATTCGGCGTCGTTCAAATATTTCTCTCCCAAATTCCCAATTTTCATCAGCTGCGGTGTCTCACGGTTCTCTGTCTTGTGATGTTCCTATTTTATTCACCAATTGGTCTTGCCCTTGCTATTGCTAAAGTAGCAGGTTTATATAACTACTATAAAATTTATTATCATTCTTTTAAATCCTGACTTTATTTTGTACACTTAATTTGACGGTTTATGCTTTACCATGCGTATATAATTAATAGAAAATGGAAAGATCAAAGGTGTTAAGGACGTATTCTGCAGTCTGGTTTATCAAATCCTGACCGACCGTAACCTGCAAAACAAGAACAAGGAAGATCAGGGTCCGGGACTGCTCCGACGATCAAGTTAGTTTTAGGGAGAAAATATATTGACGTTTGATTGAGAGAGTTTTAGAATGTACCCTTTTTTGTCTTTGGTTTGGTGTTATTTATAGGTGTTCCCTTTGAAAGAGGGTTTTTATGATAAAAGATCTAGAAATCGGGACATCACTCGATCGTCATCCTCGATAGGGAAAACCTGATCTGATTCGGTCGGTCTCATCGCATTAATTGAGTATCCCTTCATTTAATGCTCAATTAGACCCTTCTTGAAAGGGGCATTAAATGCCGCTATATCTTTCGTCAATCTAGCAATTAATGATGTGCGTTTATAGTGTCTCCGCATTTAAGAGGGGAGATCTGTAGATCGGCGGTTGCCTGGTTCCGCATTTAAGAGGGGAGATTTGTAGACCGGCGGTTTTCTGTCGTTCATAAATGCGGGAATGATCTTGATGTGAGGCGGATCCAGGAGATATATCAGTACGTGAACCGTCGTTCTGGCCTTAGCGTGTCCTCGAAGCCGATTTAATCTCATTCTGCCGAGTCTGGATAACCAGGGACTTGGATCGTCCCCGGTTTCAGTCTCCCTAGTTGAATTCGGATACCGCATGGTGATGGGTGCAGATTACGGGCCTTGGGCCTGATAACCCTTTTGGGCTTGGGTCTGGATGAGTTGGACACCCTTTCAGTACCCCGCGAGTTTTTATCGAAGGCACTTCGATGGAAATTCTAAATGTTTTAGAGCTAGGGTCTTCCTTTTCTTTGTTTGCACTGTCCTTCAATACCGGGCAGTATTCTTTTAATTCTCCTTCTGAGCGGAAATACGGGGTCGGATGTACTCGGGTGGTTCCTGTGGGTATGTCGTTTCGTTTACTGACCGGACTTCAGGGGGACGATTTGAATTCTGATTAATTAATGCTGAATCATATCTTGTCATATTCCGTGTCAGGCATTTAATGCAGTTCGAAATTTATTTGTGCCGTTGTTCCGATTCCTGAACCGTCAGTGATTCGTGATTGGCTCGTGATATGCACGCGCGTGATCATCATTAACTGACCCGTCATTTCACCGCACGCTTCTTGCCTCTGATTGGTCAGATTAGAGTGTACCTTCTGTTCCCAAGGGTCAGGCCTGAGGTTACGGTTCCGGTGCCGTCTCGTTTCCCGTTCGCCTTAAATTCGGCTTCTGGGTATAAATTACTCAGAACTGTCCTTCCTCCTTTGTCTGCTTCCCTGTCGTTCTTCGCTGCTTTTTCAAACTTGTCCTCTGTTGTTTCTCTGTTCTTTCATCGTCTTCCTTCCTATTTTGATCCTATGGCTTCCTCTGATCCATGCCCTTTCTTTACCGGTAACGGCTGCACTTCCTCAATGCAGTCGTCTGATGTGGACGCTCTCAGGAAGAAACATCGCGTTTCTTGGCGGCACACCTTGGAGGCCCCGGGGGATGGCGTTAGGGCCTGTGAGCGCGATGGGAGGGCACAGAAGGTCGTCCTCTTCTACCTTATGTTTTCGAAGGGTTTCCGCCCCCCCTTCATCCGGCCCGTTCAGGAAGTTCTACATTTCTTGGGTTTGGCCCCTGCCCAACTCATGCCGAATGGGTGGCGTATTTTGTTGGCCACTTGCGTGGCGTTTCGGATCGTTCTCTCTGGGAAGAACGATCCCTACCCCGACCTGACTGCTCGGGAGTTTTTTTCAATGTACCGGCTCCTCCGTCGGGACAGGAACGTTGCTGGCTTCCAAGTAAAGCCGAAGTGCCGACTGATTCGAATGGAAGAGAGACATTCGAGTGCCCGAGACTATCACAAAAGGTTTTTCTTTGTCTCGAGCAGGGAGTGGGAATTCCCGGAGGGAGAGGGGAATGATTTCCCTGTTCAGAAAGATTGGGGCTTCCTCCCTTCCCAGACACACATAGAGATTACTCTCACGGCCCAAGAGACTGAGAGGGTGAAGGCCGTCCTTTCTTGGGGGGCAGAGGATCCCGACAGGCTATGGTCCGACAACCTTCTGACCGAGAAGAACATTGAGGAGTTTCTGACCCGACCAGACCGGTTCTATGCCGAGGGTCAGAGCTTCTTCAATGTTTCGGAAGAGCCTCCTACCTCCTCTCGCAAGCGGGCCTCCGATCGGGAGGTAGGGAAAGAGAGACGTACCAAGAGTCGAGCCGACGAAGCCACTCCGAGCCGTGGTGCCCGTCCCAAGAAACAGAAGAAGGGGAAGGGCCCCCATGCCAAGGATCTGGACGAACGTGTTGCCCCCACGGACTCTCCCGTTCGCCGTCCCGAGCAGGCCTCCTCATCGTCATCCTCGGACGGGCTTCGATTCCTGCAGACCGAGGGAATAAGGGCTGAGGCCAGGAGGTTGGTCATCGAAGCTCAGATTGAAGCGACCGATCTGGCCGGGGTCGAGTCTTCAGATGGAGAGGAGATAGATCGTGCCTTTCAAGAGGCTTTAGATCGTGCTGCCGACTTGACTCCGGGGCCATGCCTTTTGCGCAAGTCTTCCGACAGGAGTCGGAGGAGCAAGTTGCCAGGGCGAATCAATTGCCCACCCCCCCTCCTTCTTCTTCCGAGCGTCACTCGGATGCTTCCGAGGGGGAAGATGAAGTTTTTGGTGGGGCCGACTCTAGGGCGTTCGTGGGGGAGTCGGTCAGCAAGGAATTTCGGTCGAGGGACACCGGGACGAGGCTATCCCCGAGAGGTCGAGTGGGTCTAGTACTCCAGTGGAAGGGAGCCATGTGGAGGCCTCAGACGAGGGCGGTCGACCTGCCATCGAGCCCGATGAATCTCCTGAACGTCCACCCTCGACTTTCGAGAGGGGGTCGACTTCGAGGGTTCATTTCGAGGATGGGTGTCCATCCTCAGACTCGGAAGTTCCTCCCCGACCCCCGTCTCCTTTTCGATTTCGAAGTGGGGTCGCGGTGCTCGGTCAGCTCTTCGAGCCGGATTCGGAAGGAGGTCATCAAGCCAGTGAAGCTGGTTCAGAGCGGCCCTCCCGTTTTGAACAAGCCAAGGTGGACGCTTCCGAACGAGTGGGCTTGATGCTGGAGCCTCTACTGACACAGGTTTGACCTGTAGATTTTGTCGAACTTTGCATGGTCTTTTCTTTTCGAGTTGCTAATTTCTTTTTCTGGTGTTCAGGTCGCCAAGGAGATATCCGGGGCTGTGGGTTCCGAGTTGGCAGAGCTCGCCGAATTCAACAATGAGCTCGGAACTGTCTGCAAGTTCGGGCTTTACAAGTTGCAGCAGGCGAGGGATCAGCTCGAGCTGTCGCAGGAAACTTGCAGAGGGCTGATCAAGACGGTCAAGGAGTTAGGGGCGGATAAGAGCAGGCTGGAGAAGGCCAACGCTTCTCTTCAGGCCGAATTGGAGGCGACCCGGGAATCACTAGCGACAGCCCATCGGAGGAACGCCCGCCTCGTAGATGCTAGATCGGCCACTGAGCAGGACAAGATCCTCCTTCAGTCTGAGCTAACTGCTCGGACGGCAGAACTAGCTGCTTCTTCCCAGATTCTTTCACTGAGGGAAGAAGAGCTAGCAATTTTCGAGCAGGCTCGGATTGCTCGGGAGGAGGAATTGGCTGGTTCGAGGTGCGCCCGAGAGGCTTTGGGAGCGGAGCTGGCACAGTCTGAGGAAATCCGGGCTGCTCGAGAGTCCGAGCTGGAGGGGGCTCGCCGTGCTTTAGAAGAGGCTCATTCGAGGATTGCTGATTTCGAGCAGCAGATATCTCGAGTGGTGGCCATTCGTAATTCCGCCTGGGGGTTCGGCTATGCCGAGGGCCTCCGCCGGATAGAAGCCCAGCTTCTGGTGGACCCTCAGCTCGATCCTCAGAAGATAAGTCCGAAGTCTCTTCGTCCAGACCGGGCTGCGAAGAGATACGTCAAGAAGATCGGGAAGCATGGCTACCCTCCTTTTGACGACTTAAATCCTTCTCCTCCCCCTCCTAAGGCTTGACCTGGTTGATGTATAAGTTTTTTTTTTTTTTTTTGATGTTGTAACTGAACATATCATTCGAGTTCGATTTGAGCGAGTTTGTATGACTGAATATATGAGATTCGAGTTTAGTCTTTCTTTAGATGGTTTATTCGCTCTGTCTTTACCCCGCGAAATTTTTGGTTAAGTGTAAACTTAAGAAAAAATTTTATCGAGCATACTGTGTGTTTTTGAGATCGAGGTTTAGGAGTTGTGAGTTGCTTCGCGTGGGTGGGTAGACCGACCCCGCGGGATTCCGAGCGCTTACTTCGCGTGGGTGGGTAGACCGACCCCGCGGGATTTCGAGTGCTTTTACTTCGCGTGGGTGGGTAGACCGACCCTGCGGGATTCGGAGTGCTTTTACTTCGCGTGGGTGGGTAGACTGACCCCGCGGGATTGTGAGAGCTTTTACTTCGCGTGGGTGGGTAGACCGACCCCGCGGGATTCCGAGTGCTTTTACTTCGCGTGGGTGGGTAGACCGACCCCGCGGGATTGTGAGAGCTTTTACTTCACGTGGGTGGGTAGACCGACCCCGCGGGATTCCGAGTGCTTTTATTTCGCGTGGGTGGGTAGACCGACCCCGCGGGATTGTGAGAGCTTTTACTTCGCGTGGGTGGGTAGACCGACCCCGCGGGATTCCGAGTGCTTTTACTTCGCGTGGGTGGGTAGACCGACCCCGCGGGATTGTGAGAACTTTTACTTCGCGTGGGTGGGTAGACCGACCCCGCGGGATTGTGAGAGCTTTTACTTCGCGTGGGTGGGTGAGAGCTTTTACTTCGCGTGGGTGGGTAGACCGACCCCACGGGATTCCGAGTGCTTTTACTTCGCGTGGGTGGGTAGACCGACCCCGCGTGATTGTGAGAGCTTTTACTTCGCGTGGGTGGGTAGACCGACCCCGCGGGATTCCGAGTGCTTTTACTTTGCGTGGGTGGGTAGACCGACCCCGCGGGATTCCGAGTACTTTTAATTCGCGTGGGTGGGTAGACCGACCCAGCGTGATTGTGAGAGCTTTTACTTCGCGTGGGTGGGTAGACCGACCCCGCAGGATTGTGAGAGCTTTTACTTAACGTGGGTGGGTAGACTGACCCCGCGGGATTCCGAGTGCTTTTACTTCGCGTGGGTGGGTAGACCGACCCCGCGGGATTGTGAGAGCTTTTACTTCGCATGGGTGGGTAGACCGACCCCGCGGGATTGTAAGAGCTTTTACTTCGCGTGGGTGGGTAGACCGACCCCGCGGGATTCCGAGTGCTTTTACTTCGCGTGGGTGGGTAGACCGACCCCGCGGGATTGTGAGAGCTTTTACTTCGCATGGGTGGGTAGACCGACCCCGCGGGATTCCGAGTGCTTTTACTTCGCGTGGGTGGGTAGACCGACCCCGCGGGATTGTGAGAGCTTTTACTTCGCGTGGGTGGGTAGACCGACCCCGCGGGATTGTGAGAGCTTTTACTTCGCATGGGTGGGTAGACCGACCCCGCGGGATTCCGAGTGCTTTTACTTCGCGTGGGTGGGTAGACCGACCCCGCAGGATTCCGAGTGCTTTTACTTCGCGTGGGTGGGTAGACCGACCTCGCGGGATTGTGAGAGCTTTTACTTCGCGTGGGTGGGTAGACCGACCCCGCGGGATTCCGAGTGCTTTTACTTTGCGTGGGTGGGTAGACCGACCCCGCGGGATTGTGAGAGCTTTTACTTCGCATGGGTGGGTAGACCGACCCCGCGGGATTCCGAGTGCTTTTACTTCGCGTGGGTGGGTAGACCGACCCCGCAGGATTCCGAGTGCTTTTACTTCGCGTGGGTGGGTAGACCGACCCCGCGGGATTCCGAGTGCTTTTACTTCGCGTGGGTGGGTAGACCGACCCCGCGGGATTGTGAGAGCTTTTACTTCGCGTGGGTGGGTAGACCGACCCCGCGGGATTGTGAGAGCTTTTACTTCGCGTGGGTGGGTAGACCGACCCCGCGGGATTCCGAGTGCTTTTACTTCGCGTGGGTGGGTAGACCGACCCCGCGAGATTGTGAGAGCTTTTACTTCGCGTGGGTGGGTAGACCGACCCCGCGGGATTCCGAGTGCTTCTACTTCGCGTGGGTGGGTAGACCGACCCCGCGGGATTGTGAATGCGTGTTGATAACTTTATAATTTATAATGCATTGGATATGAATAACAACGGGCTTTTTATAATTTCAAGAAGTAAATTACATCAGTAAATGTTACACATAGTACCTCTTAAGCCTCTCACTGTTCCAGGGGTGTGGTAGGTCGGTTCCAGAGCTGTCTTTGAGTCGGTAAGATCCGGGCCTGTTTGTTGCCGTCACTATGTAAGGCCCTTCCCATTTTGGTCCTAGTTTTCCTTGTGCTGGAGTCGTAATGCCTATTTGTCTTAGCACTAAGTCCCCGACTTTGAAGTTGCACGGCTTTACTCTTTTGTTGAAGTATTGTTCTGTCTTGCATTTGTTGTTGGCAATTCGGATACCGGCCTCTTCCCTGTGTTCTTCTAAGGAGTCTAAGCGTTCCATCATCTTGGCATCATTGGTAGCAGCGTCATAGTGCTGAATTCGTAGCGTAGGCATCCCGACTTCGACTGGAATTACTGCCTCGCAGCCATATGTAAGGGCAAAAGGTGTCTCGCCCGTGGGGGTTCGGACTGTTGTGCGATATGCCCATAGGACTCCCGGCAGCTCATCGGCCCAAGCCCTTTTGTGCATTCCGAGTCTTTTCTTCAGCGCATTGAGGATGGTTTTATTGGTTGCCTCGGCTTGGCCGTTAGCCTGCGGGTGGCTGGGAGAAGAGTACTTCACTTTGATTTTCAACTCAGAGCACCATTCTCGGTAATGACTGCAATCGAACTGCTTTCCGTTGTCTGATATAAAGCTCTGAGGTATCCCGAACCGGCAAACAATCGATTTCCATAAGAATTTTGTGATGGCTTGAGAAGTGATGTTGACGAGGGCTTCGGCTTCTACCCACTTCGTGAAATAATCCATTGCCACTATAATGAATTTAGTTCCACCCCTCCCTACTGGGAATGGTCCTATAAGATCTAGTCCCCATTGATCAAAGGGCCAGGGGGATGTTATCGAAGTGAGTTCCTTCGACGGGGAATGTAACATTGGGCTATATTCTTGACATTTCGGGCATCTTTTAACGAACTCTTTTACTTCCTGGAACAAACACGGCCAGTAATACCCTGCACGGGTGGTGCGGGCGGCTAATGTTTTAGACCCCGTGTGAGCCCCGCAGATTCCTTCATGGATTTCGGCTAGTATATATTACCCTTCTTCTTTCATCACACACCTGAGCAGTGGTTCAGAGAAACCCTTCCTATACAGCGATCCGTCAATTAGTGTGAATCTGGCTGATCTATTCTTTATCTTGCGGGCCTGGCCCGGGTCAGGAGGTAATGTGCCTGTCCGGAGGTACTCTGTGATATCAGTTGCCCAGTCGAGATCTGCAACGGCCACTACTCTGACTTCGCTGCCGGTGGAGGGAGTGTCTACTGTTCTGATCTCTGTGTTTTCTGGGGGCGGGTGTTCATCTTTTTCTGATGCTATTTTTGCCAGTCGATCTGCTATATGATTTTCTTCCCTTGGGATCCGCAGCAAACGGAAGTATCTGAATCGATCTCTCTCGATGCATACTAGCTCCAGATATTTTTCCAATTTTTCGCTCTTGGTGATGTATTGGCCAAGTACTTGATGAAACACTATTTGAGAATCAGTTCGGGCCTCCAGCTCTGTTGCCCCAAGGACCCTAGCAATTGTCATTCTGGCTATGAGGGCCTCGTATTCTGCTTCATTGTTGGTTACTTTGAAAGTTAGGCCTATACCGTAGTTGTGTTGGACGCCCTGGTCGGTGACGATGTGTACACTTGCTGCACCCCCAGCTCGACATGAGGACCCGTCAACATATAGCTGCCATGCCTGTCCCTGAGGTTCACCAGAGATCTCTTCTGGAAACCCAGTGTACTCTGCCACAAAATCTGCCAGTGTTTGTGCCTTCATCGCTGTTCTGGGCTGGAACGTTAGATCAAACTCACTCAGCTCGATTGCCCACTTGGCTAATCGACCGGAGGTATCAGGCTTCTGGAGAATAGTTTCGAGGGGCTGATCGGTCATTACTCTTATGGTGTGGGCTTGGAAGTAAGGACACAGCCGGCGCGCAGCTGTCAGTAAGGCGAATACCATCATCTCTGTACGGGGGTACCTGGCTTCTGCTCCCTGAATTGCCCTGCTAACATAATATACAGGTTTCTGACCCTGATCGGTTTCTCTCACTAGAACTGCAGATGTTGCATGAGGCGAGACTGCCAAATAAGCCACAAGGGTTTCTCCAGGAGCCGTCTGGCTAAGTAATGGAGGACATGTCAGATAGTTTTTAAGTTGTTCGAATGCCTGCTCGTACGATGTGTCCCACTCGTGTGCTTTTCGGAGGACTTGGAAAAAGGGAAGGCATCGATCGGTTGACCTTGCTATGAATCGGCTAAGAGCGGCAATTCGACCAGCCAATCGTTGAACTTCATGCAGGTTCCTCGGGGATGCCATTTCGAGGATAGCCTGTATCTTCTCAGGGTTGGCTTCAATTCCTCGTTCAGAGACCATGTACCCTAAGAACTTCCCGGATTCGACCCCAAAGGTGCATTTGGCGGGGTTGAGCTTCATCTGGTAATGCCGCAGAATAGAGAAGGCCTCTCTTAGGTCCGCCACATGGTCGTTAGGGGAGCGGCTCTTGACTAGGAGGTCATCGACGTAAACTTCCATATTTCTCCCGATTTGGTTTTTAAACATACGATTGACCAACCGTTGATAAGTAGCCCCTGCGTTCTTGAGTCCAAAAGGCATGGCGGTGTAGCAATAGAGTCCGCGATCTGTAATGAACGCCGTTTTTTCCTCATCGGCTGTGCTCATTTTGATCTGATTATAACCCGAATAGGCATCCATGAAACTGAGGAGAGAGTGTCCCGCAATTGAATCTACAATGAGGTCGATGCGCGGCAGAGGGAAGTTATCTTTAGGGCAAGCCTTGTTCAAATCGATGAAGTCAACGCACATACGCCATTTGCCGTTTGTCTTCCTTACCAACACTATGTTAGACAGCCATTCCGGGTAGTGAACTTCGCGAATGAACCCAACGGTCAGGAGTCTGTCCACTTCTTCTGCGATGGCGGCATATTTCTCAGCACAGAAGCTTCTTCTTTTTTTTTTCTAACCGTCCGGGCTGTCGGGTTGACACACAGCCGATGTTCTATTACGGACCTGTCGATTTCGGGCATGTCAGCATGCGTCCAAGCGAATACGTCTTTGTGCTCGATGAGGAGATGCTTGAGCTCTACATGTATTCCCGGGTCCATTCTGGTTCCGACTCTTACCGTCCGATCCGGGTTGTCGTGATCGATCGGAATCAGTTCCAGAGGCTCGTTGGCTTGCGCTTGACGTAGTGTCGCTTCGTCCCTGATTTCATCGTCCCAAACCGCTCGGGGAGGGGCAGGCGGAAACTCGATACACTCGCCCTCCAGAGAGATCGTAGCCACGGAATTGACTTTGTGTTTCAATTCCCGGGCGTAGCATTCCCTGGAGGTGATTTGTTCTCCTCTGACTTTACCTATTCCCCTGTCGGTCGGAAACTTCATTTTGAGGTAATAGGTAGAAGTGACTGCCCTCAGGTTATTTAGGGTTGGCCTCCCTAGGATGGCATTTTATGAGGAGGGGGCTTTTACTACCAGGAACTTGGTCATCACGGACGTGGTTCTGGGTGCGGAGCCCATCAAGACCGGGAGTGTTATTACGCCTTCGGGGTGTATTGTTTCACCCGTAAATCCTTTAAGGAGGGCTTGGATGGGCCGAAGTTGGTGGGGATCGATCCCCATCTGCATGAAGGCTTCCCAGAACAAGATATCGGCCGAGCTCCCGTTGTCAACCAGTATCCTCTTGACTGTGAAATTGGCTACCAATACTGATATCACCAACGTCATCGTGCGGAAAGGCGATGCCCTTTTCATCCTGTTCGTTGAAAACTATTGATTCTCCTCTAGGACCCGGGTTGCCCTGTCTCGGTGTTCTTTCTAGCGTGTAAACTTCTCCATACCTGGCTCTTCGTGCATGCGCCCTTTGAGAGGAGGATGTAGTTCCTCCTCGGGACGGTCCTCCAACAATGGTTCTGATCTCGCATGGCGGGTGGTTAGGTATGGGCTCGCCACGGTGTCGGCTTGACTCTCGTTCGCGAAGGGGGGTCCTTGACAGGGTTCTATCTCTTCGATTGCTCATCTGTTCATCTCTTTGTCTACTCTTCAAATCCTTGTAGTCTTCAGTATTGTGACCCGTAGACTTGTGATATTCGCAATACATATTGCCCTTCTTTCTTCTAATAGAGTCTCGTCTCGATTCAGATCGGTTCTGATCTTCCACCGTCAAGTTAGATTGAGGCCATGATGATAGTCTGTGTTCCCGTGGGGAGTCTCTTCTCCTCGTTTCATCTGGGAACTTCCTCCCTCCTGGTGCCGGCTGGAACTTTCCCCGGCATTGGTTGTTTTCCGATCATGCTGTCGGAGTTCTCCTCGTCGTGGGGCTACTAGGGCTTCGAGCGTATCCTCGGCGTTGATGAATCCGTCAGCTTGATCCATAAACCCGTTCAGAGTAGTGGGAGTCTTCCGGGCTATCTCCGCCATGAAGGGGCTCCTGGGCCATATGCCGCCCAGGAGGGCCGCTAGGGTGATCTTTTCGTCTTGGTTGTCAGTGGTCATTCTCTCTTTGTTGAACCTGGTCAAGTACCCTTTCAGGCTTTCCTTCTCTCCTTGCTTGACGGTTAATAAGTACGCCGTGGGGCGCCTTCTTTTCCTACTGGCCATGAATTGGGTGATGAAGAGTCGGGCTAACGTCTCGAAGCTACTGACTGATCCCGGAGGAATGGTTCTGAACCATGTCCTAGCCATCCCCTTCAGTGTGAGAGGGAATGCTCGGCACGCTACTTCGCCAGGATAGCCATGTAGGCTGATGTGTGCTTTGAAGGCTTCTAGGTGTTCCACGGGATCCTGAGAGCCATCATACAGTTCTACCTGTGGGACTTTGAATTTGGACGGGAGAGGGATGGCCAGGACGTCTGCACTGTAGGGTGTCCCTATGCTTCCCTGCGAGGAGAGGTGCCCTGCGGTTGGGCTGATCAGTTTTGCCATTTCAGCATACTTGTCCCTTAACTCCTTTAGCTCGGTGTGCATCCGGCGTCGTTCTCCTTCAGAGGCCTCGCTCTCCTCCGGAAGTCGGGAGCTCACATTCTCTCCAAGATTGGTTTCGCCACGGGCCGATGCCTCTTCGCAGGGTTGCCGAAGGGCGGCGTTCTCCTCCTTCAGCTTCCTCACCATTTCTTCCAATACTTCTAGTCTTTCTTCCATAGCCGGGTCTGACTGCCGGTTGTGCTCGG
Organism: Platycarya longipes; assembly: GCA_036559045.1. Taxonomy (NCBI): domain Eukaryota; kingdom Viridiplantae; phylum Streptophyta; class Magnoliopsida; order Fagales; family Juglandaceae; genus Platycarya; species Platycarya longipes. Next base: position 38,438,166 of record CM071802.1, read on the forward strand.
ACGTTTGGGATAATGGTAGGGCAGACATGCAAAAAGTACGTTTATCAGAAACAACGAGATCCCACAGACGGCGCCACTGTTAAGGATGTATTCTGCAGTCTGGTTTATCAAATCCCGACCGACCGTAACCTGCAAAATAAGAACAAGGAAGATCGGGGTCCGGGACCGCTCCGAAGATCAAGTTAGTTTTAGGGAGAAAATATATTGACGTTTGATTGAGAGAGTTTTAGAATGTACCCTTTTTTGCCTTTGGTTTGGTGTTATTTATAGGTGTTCCCTTTGAAGGAGGGTTTTTATGATAAAAGATCTAGAAATCGAGACATCACTCTATCGTCATCCTCGATAGGGAAAACCTGATCTGATTCGGTCGGTCTCATCGCATTAATTGAGTATCCCTTCATTTAATGCTCAATTAGACCCTTCTTGAAAGGAGCATTAAATGCTGCTATATCTTTCGTCAATCTAGCAATTAATGATGTGCGTTTATAGTGTCTCCGCATTTAAGAGGGGAGATCTGTAGATCGGCGGTTGCCTGGTTCCGCATTTAAGAGGGGAGATCTGTAGATCGGCGGTTGTCTGTCGTTCATAAATGCGGGAATGATCTTGATGTGAGGCGGATCCAGGAGATATATCAGTACGTGAACCGTCGTTCTGGCCTTAGCGTGTCCTCGAAGCCGATTTAATCTCATTCTGCCGAGTCGGGATAACCAGGGACTTGGATCGTCCCCGATTCCAGTCTTCCTAGTTGAATAATGACACCGCGTGGTGATGGGTGTAGATTACGGGCCTTGGGCCTGATAACCCTTTTGGGCTTGGGTCTGGATGAGTTGGACACCCTTTCAAAAGGAAACTTGACTGGAATGAGCATTGGCCCTGATCAAAGTGACTCGAGCCCAAAAGACATGGAGGATCTTTAAAGCAATTGGGGATATAGCTCAAGCATACGATTTCTCCAATGTCCTTCTTGAAATTCAAGTATGCATTTGTCCAAAATAATTTATGACTTCCAATATCTTATATATATATATATATATATTTACAGATGATTTATATGTAGAATATATATAACCAATTGTAAAATAGGACACCGTTGGATCCCCACCATCAGAGGTCCAGACAATGAAGAATGCCACTCGACGAAGCGTTGCAGTCATAGGCTTTATTTCCATGATTCATGCGTGCACGGGTTATGCTGCTTTTGGAGAGGACTCCCCCGATTTCCTCCCTAACGGCTTCTATAAACCGTATTGGCTGATTAACATAGCTAGTGCTGCTATGATAATCCAAGCTGCAGGCGCATATCAAATTTTTGTCCAACCCATTTTTGCCATGGTTGAGAAATCCATATCAACAAGATTCCCGGACAATGAATTCATCACCAAAGAAATTAACATCTGGATCCCGAGATTTGGTCCCTACAAACTCAACCTCTTCCAGTTGGTTTGGAGGACATTTTTTGTGACGGCAATCACTTCGTTATCAATGTTTTTTGTGGTATGTTTGGACATTCTTACACTTGTAAAGACTATGGTGTTTTGGCCCATGGTAATTTACTTCCCAATAGAGATGTATATCGTGCAAAAGGGGACACCAAAGTGGAGTGCATGATGGGTTTATCTTCAAATCCTTAGTTTCGGGTGTCTCATTGTTACAATAGCTGCAGTTGCTGCCAATTTTGTTCAAGTTTTTCTCGACGGGTCTAATAAGCTCATTATGCCCAATCGGTATTAAATTGGACATTGATCTTACCGATGAATGAAGATTGTGATTTAACCTTTCTTGAAGAATGTACCTGCAGGTTGAGCAGTCTTTTATATTCCTTACATAAATTATAATTAGAAGTAGTCAAGAGAACGTTGATCATCTACAACTCAACTTTTAATGATTGTACGTTGTAGCCAACTAGCTTGGTTTCTATAGTTACTTATTCATGCATGGGTGAAATATATAGGCTTATTTTGTTTTGGTACTTGTAACAGAGGAATGCGAAAGGAAGAAGACGAAGTTGCAGAGAGAAAACTTGCTCGTGTATTGAAAGAATAATAGAATGAGAAATGATAGATGCAGTCGTGGAGTTGCAAGCGGCATGCAGTCGCTTTAGAAAAAAGTGGATATATATGGGACCCACGTGAAAAAGTTAACTTTTTTTTTAAAGTGACTGCACGTCGTTTGCAACTCTATTACTGTATGTAGCATTACCCATGACAATATTGTCCTCTATATACAACTCAGCATAAAAGCAACAAATAACAGAGTATACAAAATATCATAATTCAAGTAACCATGACATCCTTCTCTACGTTGACGTGATGCTGTGATGATATATTACATCCTCTAATAGTACTTAAAAACACAATCATGTTCCTCTGAGTTAAGGGGCCGCCTTTATAAGTTTATAACCATCGATTGATTTGTAATTTAACTAGTTTAAATATCATAATTCCATATACCATATATATCATAAACGCCCAACACCATAATTCTTTCCTTTTAATACATAAATAAATAAATAAACGAAACAGAAAAATTGAAAACCATTTTCCCGGCAAAAAAAAACAAAAATAAAAATAAATCCAGCATGCAATTGCTGGACTTAACTCAAAATCAAAGCAACAGGCCACACACAAAAAGATTTCATAAAAACAAAACGAAAAGATAAAACCAGCCTTTAAATATACCCACAACTTGCCTTTAAAGAAAGAGAAATGTTAAATGATCATCTTATAAAAAAATTTCGACTAAATTTTATCGCAATATTATTTTTTTAAAATTTCTTTTATTTAGTTTTTTTTTACACCTATGACTCTAACTCTTTGTTAAAAAAAAAAAAATTATTTTTTAATAATATTGTGAGGTTTTTCTTTTTTTAAAAAAATATATAAAGATATAAAAAAATGAATGAAAAAATTAAGTTTTTTTTTGCTTTCTCTGGACAAACTCGTGCTATATCTCCACGGTAAGTTGTATGAACTATATTTCTATTATTCTTTCAACTTTCTGATTATTATTAAATGAAGTTGACATGATTTGATAAGAAACATGAAATAGAAAGAGAGAAAATTTCTATTGTATATGTTAAATTACAAGGTAATTGCTAAGTATATATGTAAAAGTAAACGATGCAAAAAATAAACATTGTGAGCTATACGCGTTTTACGTGGTCAAAAATATACGGATGTACGCGTGCTTGATATGCGGCTGAATATCTTGTAATGGTCAATATATGCTGCTTATCTTGTAACGGTCAATACTCTCCCTCAAATTGGTGCATGAAGATCTGTAATGCCCAACTTGGATCTAAAGAAGACAGACAATTCACGACTCAAGGATTTTGTGAAGAGGTCAGCTGGTTGTTGGGAAGTGGGTGAATATGTGGGTGTAAGAAGGCTAGCACGAATGTGATCCCGCACTAAGTGGCAATCAATCTCTATATGCTTAGTGCGTTCATGAAAAACTGGATTGCGTGTAATGTGAATGGCGGCTTGATTGTGACAGTGAAGTAGTGCAAGCTGAGGATGAGAGATGGTGAGATCACGAAGAAGAGATCGTAGCCACGTAATTTCACAAGAGGTGGTGGTCATAGCACGATATTCAGTTTCAGCAGAAGAATGAGTGACAATGGATTGTTTCTTTGTACGCCAGAAAATAGGACTATTTCCAAGTTTAACAATAAAGTCTGTGGTGGAAGGTTGAGTCATAGGACAACTGGCCCAATCAGAGTCACAATAGGTAGATAATTGGAAACTGCAGGTTGAAAAGAAAAACAAGCCATAACCAGGAGTGGTCTTCAAATACCGAAGTAAACGGAGGGCAACTTGCTGATGTGGCTCACGAGGAGCATGCATAAATTGGGTTAAAAGATTCATTGTGTAAGTAATATCGGGTCGTGAAATAGTCAAGTAGATTAGGCGACCAACCAAGCATTGGTATGAAGCTGGATCAACAAGAAGATCACCATCAGTGTCATTGAGCTTAAGGTGTTGCTCCATAGGAAAATAGGCAAGACAAGAACCAAGTTGACCAGCATCAGAAAGAATATCCAGAATGTATTTTCATTGATTAAAAAAAATCCCAGCAGGTGACCGTGCTATTTCAATACCAAGGAAATATTTAAGATTTCCTAGATCTTTTATCTTGAATGCAGTAGCCAAGTTGTTTTTGAGAGCAGTGATGGTGGATAGTTCGTTGCCAGTTACAAGAATGTCATCAACATATATCAGTACGGCAGTGAACACAGTGCCCGTAGTCTTAGTGAATAGACTATGATCAGCATGAGATTGACAAAAACCAGCCAAAATAAGAACTTGAGACAATTTGGAGTACCACTGACGAGAGGCTTGTTTGAGACCATACAAAGATTTTCTTAAGCGACAGAAACGTTTCTCCCCCTGAGGACAATAACCCAGAGGTGGATACATGTAGATTTCTTCATCAAGATCACCATGAAGAAATGCATTGTGGATGTCTGATTGGTATAAAAATCAACTTTTAGCTGTAGCTATAGCAAGGAGACAACGAAGTGTAACAAGCTTAGCAACAGGAGCAAAAGTATCATGATATTCTAAACCTTCTACATGGGTGTAACCCTTAGCAACCAACCAAACTTTATGACGTTCGATGGATCCATCAGCCCTAAGTTTGGTTTTGTATACCCATTTACATGCAATAGCCTTTTTGTTTGGAGGTAGAGGTTCAAGAGTCCAGGTATGGTTTGCTTCTAAAGCTGTAATTTCATCAGCCATAGCATCCCTCCATTGAGGAAGAAGAACAGCTTGAGAATAATGTTGAGGATCATGAACATTTTTTGAGACAGAGGTTAGGAAAGCAAAGTGCTTATGGCTGAAAAAAGGATAAGAGAGAAAATTAGATAGAGAATTAACCGTACCTGAGAAAGTCTGTGGAGCGGGATTAGAACATGAAGACTCTGGGAGGTCTGAGCAGATGTAGTCTTGAAGGTAGGAAGGACGAATGATTTAGCGGTGTGGTCGAAAGGGACCAAATGGAGGGGTGGGGTCAATGGGTTCAATAGGAAGATTGTTGGTGGGATTAGTGGTGGTAGGACTATGAATGTGTTATTGAAAATGAATTTATGGAGAGATAGGGTTATCATTGATGGGGACAACCGCGGTGGTGTAAGTGAGTTTATATGATATGGGATCAGCATAAAGAAAAACTGTCTCAATGAAGCGAACATCTCGTGAGGGAAAGATCTTCTTGGTTGCTATGTTATAAACACGATAGGTGGAGTGACTAAAAGAACAACCAAGGAAAATACATGGGGATGCACGTGATGAAAATTTATCACAATTAACATTCAAAGTATGTGCATAACATAGACAACCAAAAATGCAAAGATGCTCATAAGTGGGTGTTATGAAAGAAAAGCTTATATGGAGTTTTATGCTGAAGAGAGATCGATGGGGTGCGATTAATTAAATATGTAGCAGTTAAAATGCATTCACCCTAAAAAAGATAGGTAAGAAAGCTTGAAAACGTAAACAACGAGCAATGTGACGTCCCCAAATTTTTTCTAAAATAAATACGGGAATCGAGGCGTCGAGATGCTGATAATACGGATCACGCACCCCCAACATCAAGTGTTAAGTGTGTGAACACGTGACATGCATAAATAAAAGCAGAGGATAAATTAAGTCATTAGCTAAATACCAAAATTTTTAGAATTATTTTACAAACTAGTTTAACATACATTCTCCAATAAGAGATTTAATACAGTCATCCGAAAGATAAATTATAAAAATACATATTTATAAAAATGGGAAAAACATTTTCCGATATAACAAATTATAAATAAATGTTCCAATAACGAAGCCACCTCCTCAGGTTTAGCCTACTCGATATCTGCATCTAAAAATCTACGACGCCAAAAATGACATTGCAGGTAAGTACAACCCAAACAAACTACAATATATAAAATATACTCACACAACAACGTAACACAAGAGCGCGACACCATATGCATGACGCTTAAAATCATCATCCTCAAAATAAATAAATAAACCACATATTTCAAAATCCCAAGATAAACCACCAATAAAATTATACATCAATTTTTCAGAGAATGATGACTGTAAATCCATTAAAATCACAACCATTTTCCTAGAAAATGATCCACGTAAAACCAATAATTAAAACCCACCACTTTCCTAAAAAATGGTCAAAACATCCATTTTATTAACCGTATACACCATGATCTTTCCTAGGGACCATCCGCACACCCTGACTTTCACCATCACACCGAAGGTAACGACCACGCATGTGACTTCGGAACGGGCGATGCCTAGTTAACCGTGCTCAGCACGTACTATGACCAGACATCCCTTAGCTCCAGCCAGCAGAGGAGTTACAGAGTCGGCACGAGAGCGCTACCATCCCATCCAATCCCGTCGTCGTCCGGCGACGACCCAGGGGACATCACCCAGTATATTCCGCTCTCGAGTGACCAGAGGAGTTTCACCCGGATAATGCTCCATCCCGGCTTGGGGTCGTGATATACAAGCACCCGAAAACCATTAACACATTTGAAAACTCAGTTTTCAAATCCAACACATGAACATTCATAAATCATGCGAAAACCCAATTTTCCAAATTTACCCATGAACATGCGCGTAAATACACAATGCATACAACCATACACAAATTATTCAACAACCAACAAATACCAACATTAACCAAATACATAATTGTTAATGCAAAAATATATTTAAATCTTAAAGTTCATTTGGAAAATATTTACAGTGGGTAAAAACGTAAATCCTTGAGCAAACGTCAATTCGCAGTGCTCGTAGCGGTCACTTATACGTTAGGCTAAAGTGTTCGGTTTGACACCAAAATTTAGGGAAACACTCAATGGAAGGTGGGGAATCTCATGGAGGTGGCGGTGTGGTGGTACAACCACCGGAAGGTGGCGAATTGGGCTCAAAATGGGTGGAAACCTATTTTCGGGTTTGGGCTTACACAAGGAAGGTGGGGCCACGAATGGAGAAGCTGAGTTAGGGAGTGGTCGGTTGAGGCAGGGGAGTGTTTTAGTGGCGGTGGTGAGGCTTACAGTGGTCGAACGGCGGCGCGGCGAAGGGAAACTCATTTAAGACCCATTTCGGGTTTGCTCAAGTGGAAGGAGAAATGGTGGTGCGTGGGGGCTTCCGGTGGTAAGGAATGGTTGCCGGGGGATGGGTAGTCTGTTGGTGAGGGCGGTGACGCCGTGGGGTAGTGGACGGCGGCGCTGTGGTGGCTCAAAGGAAAGAAAACCCATTTTGGATTTAAGGGTATTCCAGGAAGGTGAGGGGTAGGCCGGAGTTGGGATTGCCGGAGGGAACTCGCCGGCGGCTGGTGGTTCTAGTGAAGGGGGTGGTGACAGCCACTGCAGTGTGCGGCGACGCTGGGTGTAGGGAGAAGGGATGGGCGAGAGAGAGAGAGAACAGGGGAGGGGGGGTCGTGCAGGTAGGGGGAAGTAGGGGAGAATGAAGAAAAGGAAAAGAAGGAAAAGGAAAAAAAGGAAAAAGAAAAGAAAAGAAAAAGAAATAAAAACAAATTAGAAGAAAAACACAATAAAATAAATAAAATCCAATTGAAAATACTACTATTCAATATCAATAAAATAAGATATTTAAAGTCCAACAATAAACTAATTTAATTTAAAGAACAATTTAAATATAAAACACTAATTAATATTAAGATAGCATATCAAATAAGATCACATAATAAAATAAAAGAATTTAATTCCAATCATTAAAATAATTATCTCACATTAAAATAAATAAGAAAAGTAATGTAACTCAATATATAAATATAAAAACAACGTAAAACTAATATTAACTATCTAATAGTTTAAATAAATATCTTAATCAAATAAAACACAACCAATAATATTATTAAAATAAATTAAAATAGTCAACAACAAGAATAAAATAATATGTAAAAATATACATAAATCTGAGATCTCACAAGCAACATTTAAAAAATGCTGGTGTTTGCGCTTGACAACACCATGAAAGGACTTTGGGATGAATTACATGCTCTACGAGGACCCAATTTGCGCACATGCACTGCTCGAGCAGATGCTTCAACAAAGGAAAACATATAACATTTGTTTCAATTTCTCGTGGGCCTCAACGACTCCTTCAACAATATCAGGAGTCAAATTCTAGCTATGGATCATTTACCATCAATTGCCAAACCTTATGCTACTGTCCACCAAGATGAGACACAGTGCCAACTTCATCTACCTCTCCTACCCAAACCCGACAGCACCATCATGATTGTTACTCGTTTTTCACATCAGTCGCACAACAAAACAAGAAATGGCAAGAAATGCACAAAATGTGGCAAAGAATGACAACAGACGAGTTGTAGTGAAAGAAAAAAATAATATGCAGAAGTAATGTTAGAGATTTTGAATAAGGAGATGTTTTGATATCATGATAAGAAACGTAAAATGGAAAGAGAGAGAATTTCTATTATATATGTTAAATGATAAGGTAATTGCTAAATATATATATAAAAGTAAACGATACAACAGTAAATATTGTGAGTTGTACGTGTTTTACATAGTCAAAAATATACGAAAATGTGTTTGATATACGAGTGAATATCTTATAATAGTCAATATATGCTGCATATCTTGTAACTGTATTTCGGGCTTTTCCTAACAGCAGCATATTGCAATTGATTCATTTCTTCGGTGTTTAGGCAAATAAAAGCGCTCTTCTGCAGACTTCCGTGAAAAAGGGTCCAAAAAGTGATCATCAATACCAGCAAGCATCCATGCTTGACTGATTGATTGGCTAATTGTGGGCGACGGGCGCATTTCATTTTAAATATAATTTTTTTATTATTAAAATTTGCCTTTCTACTTTAATAATGATGCACGTGTACAACGGTGGAACTAGATAGGGGCACGACTGCCCTACCCCTATGATTTATATTTATATATATATATTAATTTTGAAAAAATATATATATTATTTTTTATAATTTAATAGACCATTTTTCTAAAAAATTATCTTACATCCTCTTTTAAAAAAATTATTTTATTTTATAGAGTAATTACTTGTAACAAGTCTAATTTAAAAATAAAAATCTAATTTAAAAAGAAAATAAATAAAATATATTTCACATAAGATAAAATGAACTAATAACATAATAACACATTGAATATTGTTAAAATAAGACTCCGTAATAAAATCAAAAAAAAGTTTTTAATAAATAATTTAATTGTCCATGTTAAAAGAAAAATAATTAATAATTTAAATTTAAATTTAGTAGTTAATGATTTTATTTTTTCAAAAGAAAGTAAGTTATAATTTTAGATATTTTGTATTTCTTTTATTTAATATATTTGTATTAGTGTTTTTATGTTACTTTAATAATATGTTGTTCTTGATATATTAAATTGTTCTATATCACAAGAAATATTGTATAAAAATAGAATAAAAAATATATTTTTTATAATTTTAATTTTACTTAATCCTCCCTAAAATAGATTCCTGATTTGCTACTGCATGCATAAATATGTAATATTACTTATATTTAGAATTTTTTCAAAAAGAAAAAGTGCTCTATCGTTAAAGAATAAATAGATTTGCAAATTAACAATCTTTATCAGATCACATGACTAGAAACACCCATTATAATGTGAAACTTACCACATTAATGTATATAAAAATAATTTGTATTGTGATTTTTTCTTTATGGAATTTAATAAGACTTGCAGTATGTGGGGTGATTTCAAATTCGTAAATAATATATATAATTCATCACGAAATATATGTCATGCTAGCTACTGAAATGAGAGTGCAGAATATGTGGTATTGATCAAATTATTAGGTTATAGATTAAGATATTGATCAGAGCTTCTTATAGGAGTGTAAAAATAAATCAGAAAATGGACCCGGACTGGACTCGTTGGTGCGGTCGATCCATTTTCCAACCAGTACAAACTTTGAAAGTTAGAAAATATTTTTCAATTAAAAATCATCTAACTTTAAAAAAATATCATGATTACTCAAATTTTCAAAAATATCACAAATCCAAAAAATAATATTTTAACATAAAAAGGTCTCCAGCTTGTGGTGGTTGCCATCGGCGGACCAGCAGTCAGTCTCCGGTTGCCATGGCTGCCACCACTTGACCTAATGTTTCTCTTTTCTTAAAAAAAACAATATTCTTTTATCAAGTTATTTAAAATTATTTTTTAAATTAAATTAAATATACTTTTTAACCATCATCAAACATCTTTAAATTTTCTTACACCTATCAAATATTTTTTGATATAGGAATTTGATCTCATCTTACAACCAGACATAATCTGGCTTACTTTACATAATTTCCAATTGCAGAATGGCATGCACGGAGTTGATTTTTCAGTTCTTTTTATATAAGTGAAACAAACAAACGTATTGATTGATTGTGGTGATGAATCACGAGGAAAAAAAAAATGAAGGAAAATATGTGAAAAATGCATTATTGCAGTAACAATTAACAAAGAAAAAATTAACAAAGAGAACTGTAATCTTAAGTTAGGAAGATTATCAAGTTACATCCATGGTCCATGCTACAACCATTTTTTTTCGAGTATTTTTATATTTATAAAAAAAAATTATATAAAAATAATTTTACAGATTGGCGTGATTTTATCTAATCTATTAAATTTATTTTATAATAAAAATAATTTTATAATTTAACAAATCATATCAAACCACATTAATTTATAAGATTTCTTTTGTATAATCCTTTATATTTAGAGTATTTTTTTTTTCAAGAAGTGTTATAGATGTAAATGAAACATAAAAATAAACTCACAAGTTAATGTAACTTTGTATGTTTACTTTTATAAAATTCTTTTGTAACTAAAGAATTTTTCTTTTTCTTTTTGTTTGCACGAGTACTGTCATGGTATATAATTAATATGACACATAGTTCAGATCTTTATAATTACTTGAAAATAAACACTGCAAGTGAGGATGTGAAAGATTGAAGCCTGAAAAAAATGCATCTAACTATGATAGCCATTTAATTAAGGGAAGACAGGTTTTGTTTTTTTCAATAATGATATGAGATATTATAAGTGATCTTATATGTAAATTACAAAAATGATAGCCATTTAAAATATAGAACACGACCAACATGTCAACTGAAGCCACTCATTTTTATATTAGAAGTTTGAAATAAACATGAATGTTGCCTTGTACATATCAATGCATGTATTATAAAGATAGAGATGAATGGGAAAGCTAATTTAGCCCATAAAAAAACTCTTTTTAAGTTCTACATTCGGAAATCCAAGACACAAACAACGTTGTTAGCAAAGCAGGCGGCAACCTTATCACCTTCCTTGTTCCAACAAACTTCAAAAATCCCACCATTCCCAGTATACGTCTTCACAATCTTTCCTTCTTTCACAGACCATATGTGCATGCATTTATCCATAGATCCACTGGCCAAATATTCTCCATTAGGGCTGAAAGCAACAGAGTATACAGGATCCCTGTGAAAAAACAATTGTTTAGAGCTCGTTTCGAAATTGAGATGAGATAGTTTTAGATGAAAGTTGAAAGTTAAATAAAATAATATTATTAGAATATTATTTTTTACAAAAGTATTATTTGTACATAAATTGTATTCCTTTTGCATACACGCCGTACGCATTATTTTTATGCATCTTTTAATTTAACCATTTGTGTTTTTATTTTTGTTTCTCTCTTATTATATTTTTATGTTTTTTTAAGTATTTTTTTAAAATATTTCGATTGATGTGGCATATTTGCCACGTCATCAATTCTGTGAAAGGTACATAAAGCCATGTACTCCTAGCATTGCTCTATTTTTTAATAGTATTATTATTTTAAAATTAGAAAACGTCGAATTATTTATTATATTTTGTGTGAAAATTTGTAATAATGAGATGAGATAGAGTTGAAATGGTTTTGGTATCCAAACAAGCCTTCTTTTGCAAATACAGGCAACTGAAAAAAAAATGGCTTGGTACACACTTTCAGTTGGAACATAAGAAGACTGCTATAATACAAAGAGATTACACAAAAATAATTTTACAAACTGACGTGATTTTATATAAACCATTAAATCTACTTTCAATAAAAGTAAGTTTACAATTTAACAAATCAAATGAAAGCATATCAATTTATGAGATTACTTTTGTGTGATCCTTCTGTGGCTAAAGTATTTCTTAAATTGAAATGAATGTAGTTTTAGGTTTGGTACCTGTGACCATTCAAGCTGCAGATAAGTCTCCCTAGTTCCACATCCCAAAGCTTTATTGTGGAGTCAAATGAAGCGCTTCTCCAGCAGAAAAATAACAAATTAGGGAAAAAGAATATGGGGACACTGTCACACATAGGAGTGCATGAAAAAAAAAAGAACAACAGAACAAAGTAAACAGAAATATGCTGGCAACTGAAAAATCTAAGAACCAACATCTAGAAGAAATATTCATGCAGGGTATTAGCAGCAGCATTCTCCATCCAAATAAGGCGATAAGTATATTCTACTTACCAAAAAAAAAAAATGTATATTCTAAACATGGCCTAAACATGGTATCATTCGATTTAAAAGAGCGATCACAGGCATCCTAGCGCGACTCTTTCAAAATTGGCTTGCTTTGGGTGGAAGTAGTGATATATCCAATCTAAGGAAATCACAGAAGCATGGAATACATAAAAAATTCTTCTAAACAAAATTAGAAAACATATCATACATCTTGAAATACTAAGATATGCCTTCAACAGGTCGAAATCAGTGCACATCAAAATATTCTTGTTTTATTACATTTTGCATGTGGTAGGAATTCACCCCTTGACACAATATATTCACCTTCTCATGAGCCAGATGCTTTTTCCTAGAGCACAAACAGATGATGCAGTAAACCAGATTTTCAATTCAGCTTTGAACTGATGCATCGTTCATCGAGTTAGGAGGTTAAGAGAGAAATTGTAAAGTGCAAGGAGTAAAAAAAAAAACACAGACGAGTGTCTTTCCCATCTGAGCAAAAAGGCCCTTGTGTGTTGGGGGGGAGAGCTCTGCAATGAGCCTGCTACATGTGGTCAAATGAGAGGGTCTACAAGCACTCCCTCAACACGGAATGAAGAGTTAGCACCATCCTAAGCCCACTAAGGGTATAGCGGTAGATGTTGGTGGCTAAGGAGGGTTAACAAAAGTCTTGTCCGTGGCATTGTGCCCATGGAGACTCAAACCCATGACCACTCACCAAACAAGGGAGTATTACCACTCTTTGGCGGTCACACAAACATGTATACGGCTTAAAAGATAAATTGTTCCATTAATACCTTGACTAGTACATTACTTATGTGAGAAGTGAGGTTATTGTTAAAATATTATGGGTTTTTTCAGTCACTAATTTCATTATTCGTATGTGACAAGTAGAAAGTATGAAGAGATTAGTCCTCCGCATGTGGAAGAATTTTGTTACATTACGGATAACACTTATAAGAAGGAAGAGGTAATATTCATATATCTGTTTCTTTCCAATTTTTCCTTGGTTTATTGTTTCGATGCTCTTTTTACAGAGAGTAGTTTTGTCTTGATTGTAAAGGTGGTAAACATGGAGGCTGATATACTCAAGTCCCTTAAGTTTGAAGTTGGCAACCCTACAATAAAGACATTTCTAAGGCAAGAACACTACGAGCATAATATTTTCCTTGTTTGTTATCAATGGTGAAATGTAGATTCATTCATATTAGTGATTCAAGCAGCACATTGGACTGATTATTGTCAATTCCATCCGTTTTTGTTTGCAGACGATTCACTAGAGTTGCTCAAATACTTATAAAGTAAGAAATATCCTCTTTTTCAGTTCTTATATCAATATTCAAGAAATTAATCACTCATAAAAAAGTGATAACTAATGGGAATTTTCATTGTTGATGAATTATTTCTTGTTATCTCTACAGACTCATAATCTTCAGATGGAATTCCTTGGCTACTACCTTGCTGAGCTAAGCTTGTTAGATTACAATTGTGTAAAATTTTTGGGTAAGATCGTAGTCAGACTCATTCATGATCATTATTTAATGTAATAAATCTATGGAAGGTACTTATTAGGTAATGACCTTTGACAGTGTTCGGCCCTGAAAAAAAACTCTGGATACAGACCGGCTGACTTAAAAGAATGCGTTCTTACAATACATGACTTGTATCTAAGTAGAAGAGGAGGTGCTTTACAAGCAGTAAGAGAGAAATATAAGCAGCATAAGGTAATCAGTTTGCTGTAGATTTTAGAAAATACAAATGGGAAGGGGGACAAAAATGCTTTAATTTCTGACTTAAATTTTCACATTACCCAAATGTGAAATCTAATTTAACGTATTGTTTTCTATGGATACAGTTCAAATGTGTGGCAACCATGCCTTCATCTCCAGAAATACCAGCTTCTTTTTTTGAGGATGTTAATGAATGACAAGTAGCTTGGCAAGTAGGATATGACTTTTGAAAGAGTGAGCTATGATTTAACTGCTTGAGACAACCGTACAAGTGGAAAGGAAGTCTTCTTAACTGAAGAAGATTGGGTTTCTGTTGCTGTGATTTTTCATTATTGATTGGAGGTTCTGCAAAGTGAATTTGGCATTGAGCTGCAATGTGTTACTAATGTCTAATGGAGTGATGATGGTTGGTGATTTCCAGATAGTATCTGAATGCCTTGGATAACATGAAGTTCCACTAACACTGGTTGCTCTTCCCTTTTTTCTTCTCATTCATAATTGCAGATGATGGTTTCATTTCCTAGGAGTTCATTCAAGTAGTAAAGGTCTTGGATTTAGAAGTATGCTCTCTTTAGGTTGAAGGTTTAAATTTCTTTGGGTGTAAACGATATGTAGATCGAATTTAAAATTCCATACTCGGGCTTTAAACCACTCGAACAGGATTGGTCCGAGTTTCATAATCGGTTTTTTGGATTTTGGATTGGGCCAGGAAAATATTTGGCCTGGATGAACATCTTAGACAAAAGGTTCCTGTTTTTAGCATGAATAGGAAGTGAGACTCACATCAATCTGGATTGAAGATGAAGCTAGCTAGTTAATCATCTAAAAAAGTGAAATTGAGTTAAATATATAGAAGGGCAATGTTATATACAAATTAAAAAATTGGATTCTTTTATGGTTCATGCAATAAACAAACAGAATTTTTTTATTTTTTAATAAAATTAAATAAAATGCAAGATTATAAACAGCTAAAAACAAACCGAAAAGTTTCCATTTTAAAAGGAAAAACTGGATTGGCTCTATGTATTCTTCGGTCTTCAATGGAAGGGGCCCAAAATGCGAGAATCCCAATGAGTTCGAGAATCTGCGCATAAACCGCTGAAAACATTGATAACAAAGTGGTATCCATCTGCGTATTGGAGTACTACCACTGTAGCACTTGTTATGTTTAGAAGCCAATGAGGTTTAATAAAAGGGAAATGTTAGGGAGTATCCACACTCAGGATACTCTTTCTCACATAAACAATATATGAACAGTATCGTATACTATTCATGTGAGGAAGAATATCCTGAGTGTGGATTACGCTCCTTTTCCAAAGCAGCGTAATCCAATGAACACAGCCCAAAAAAAGGAGTACACACAGGCTGTGGCTGGAAGGCCACAATGAACGACCTTCCTCTTGATTTTTTTTTTTAAATTTTTTGCCCCTTCCTGGGCCTCTTGTGCTGGTAATCCAAGCCCAATTGTGTCTTGTTTTACATGAATTTCGTTATTGATGATGATGAGTGATTGCCTTCTTACTATTTATTTATTAATTTTTCATTTTTTTTTTAAATTTGTCCATTTTACTTAATAATTAATGAAGTAACTAATAATAAAATTATATATTTTTCTAATTTTTTCTTAATAATTAGGAATGTTAAAAAAATACTTAGAGAAAATAATAAAAAATTAAAATTAAAATACACTCAATAATGGTAAATATATTTTTTTTCTTCTAAAAAAACGTTGTAATTAAGTATATACGTAGTGGACTTAATAATTTAATTAAAGACCTTCAATGCCTTTTCGGCTCGAGTCGTTGCGCATTCATGGTCATGTCCAGATTCATTAATCCGACATGACTACTTCCGTTGGCATTAATGATATTTAATTATTTACATGAGTCTAATAGTTACACTGTTTTCCAACAAACCGCGTGACCGGTCAACGTTTCTGTTGCTCTTTTCAATAAACTGGACCCATCCAATGTGAAATGCAAAACTTAAATATATCGGTAACGTGGCCTCGTCGAAAGTCAAGGTTCAACATAAGTACTACTATTGATTAGTTGAAAGAATAATTATTAACATATTGATAATGTTTTATAGTTTTTAAAAATATTAAAAAAGTATACGTAAACAATGAAAAATGAAATTTTGCCTGGAGCACGCGGCTTAGTGGGCGGGAACCCTAGCAGCACTCTGAAAAGTCTAAAGAGCAGGATCGTTTAAAAGTAAGAAGCTGCAGATTCTGCCTTGTGGGCCAAAGGACAATACAAAATTCAAACAAGTTGCTAAAAAGAAAATAATGGAAATATAAATAAATTAAGAAGTTGAACACCAACCAAGAAGTTGTCTCGACGAAGTATACTCGTTCCATGAATCACGGACGGTTGCACGCGTTTTTTAGGTATATCTCCCCCTCACACTCGATCGAGTCCTTTCGAAGCACACCTTCGATCGGCTTGCCAAAACCTCTGAATCTACTCAGTACGTTCTTCAACTCTTGTTTTAAGTTGCTAGCTAGGTTTTGCATGCTAGACAAGCGCACAGATACTGGAAAAGACTTAATTGAGCTAGCTAGGTTTCATATCAAAGATGACTGGGAACACTGCACGAATAACGACTAACCACTTGCTCCCCATAGGCAGCTCCGACACCTTGGACGACGATGACAAACCCAAGCGAACCGGTAAAGTATTTAACATGATCATCTTCTCTGTCATATCTTAGTAATTAGTGATTAATCTGTATTTTGTTTTCAAACAATATACCAATGCTTAATTACTCGATGTTTTTCTTGTAAATCAGGGACGGTTTGGACAGCAAGTGCTTACATAACTACAGCTGTGACGGGTCCTATCGTCCTGAGTTTCGCGTGGAACATGGCTCAGCTTGGATGGATTGCTGGTCCTTTCCTGATAATCTTGTTCTCCTTCATTTCTTACTTTGTCTCCACCATCCTCTGCGCTTCCTATCGTTCAACTGATCCCACTACTGGCAAGTCCAAGAGAAACCCGACTTACATGGATGCCATTCGATCCAACTTCGGTACGTACGTACGTACGTACGTAGATCATGTTGCTATATAGTCTATCGATATTTTAAAATTTTTCTTAACAATTTGACAAGTGCAGTTTGTATTCATGAATTTTGAGTACTTCTCTTCGCTTTTGTGGTATTTCTAGATAGACCGATCGTACTCAAAATATGTTGGGCACTTCAGTACCTGAGCCTTTGTATAGTTACCAGTGAGTTCACAGCGTCAGCATCTACAAGGATGGCGTACGTTTGAAACCATATATACATCTGATTTCAATTAATTTGCCGTTAAACAAGTTGGTGTTTGGAAGAGCGCCATGTATGAGACTGATGGGTCTTTTGGCCGTATTGATTGAAACAGGGATATCAGCTGGTTTGCTAAATGCCACAGCATTAATCGAGAAGAGTCTTGCTATGTTTATCGAAAACCACATTACATCGCCTTCGGCATCGTTCAAATATTTCTCTCCCAAATTCCCAATTTTCATCAGCTGCGGTGGCTCACGGTTCTCTGTCTTGTGATGTTCCTAGTTTATTCACCAATTGGTCTTGCCCTTGCTATTGCTAAAGTAGCAGGTTTATATAACTACTATAAAATTCATTATCATTCTTTTAAATCCTAACTTTATTTTGTACACTTAATTTGATGGTTTATGCTTTATCATGCTTATAAAATTACTAGAAAATTGAATGATCAAAGGAAACCTAACTGGAATGAGCATTGGCCCTGATCAAGTGACTCGAGCCCAGAAGACATGGATGATCTTTAAAGCGATTGGGGATATAGCTCAAGCATATGATTTCTCCAATGTCCTTCTTGAAATTCAGGTATGCATTTGTCCTAAATGCATGACTTCCAATTGTAACCAATTGTAAAATATAACCAAATGTAAATATAGGACACTGTTGGATCTCCACCATCAGAGGTCCAGACAATGAAGAAGGCCACTCGACGAAGCATTGCAGTCATAGCCTTTATTTCCATGATTCATGCATGCATGGGTTATGCTGCTTTTGGAGAGGACTCCCCCGAATTCCTTCCTGACGGCTTCTACAAACCGTATTGGCTAATTAACATAGCAAGTGCTGCCATGATTATCCAAGCTGCAGGCGCATATCAAATTTTTGTCCAACCCATTTTTTCCATGGTTGAGAAATCCATATCAACAAGATTTCCAGACAATGAATTCATCACCAAAGAAATTAATATCTGGATCCCGATATTTGGTCCCTACAAACTCAACCGCTTCCGATTGGTTTGGAGGACATCTTTTGTGATCGTGATCACTTTGTTATCAATGTTTTTCGCGGTATGCTTGGATGTGCTTAAACTTATAGGGACAATGGCGTTTTGGCCCATTGTAATTTACTTCCCAATAGAGATGTATATTGTGCAAAAGAGAACACCAAAGTGGAGCGCGAGATGGGTCTGTCTTCAAATCCTTAGTTTCGGGTGCCTCATCGTTACAATGGCTGCAGTTGCTGCCAATCTTGTTGAATATTTTCTTGAAGGGTCTTATAAGCCCATAATGCCCAATCGCTATTAGATTGGACATTAATCTTACCAATAAATTAAGATTGTGATTTACCATTTCTTGAAGAATGTATCTACAGGTTGAGCAGTCGTTTATATTCCTTATATAAATTATAATTAGATATCTAGAGAATGTTGATTTGCGACTCAACTTTTAGTGATTGTACGTTGTAGCCAACCAGTTTGATTTTTATAGTTATTGATTCATGCATGGATGAAATATATAGGCCTTAGTTTATTTTGTTTTGGTACTTAAAACACAATCATCATGTTCCTTTGAGTTAAGATGCTGTCTTAATTATCGATTGATTTGTAATTTAACTGGTCCCCTTTTTAGTCACAAAGTACTGGAGGTTGAGGTCGTGGATTTAAACCCTATATTAGGGAGTCCTCTCATTGTGGAGAGGTAGTAGCTGTCGTGAATCTAATTGCTATAGGTGACGATCGAGTATATACTGCAAAAGGACACAAAATATTGAAAATATAAGGAATATTGCACCTTTAATATGTTATCATGAGATTGTAAGGTTTATGAAAAATTAAAAGGAGTAATTCTAGATATTTAGGATATGCAAACTCCATGTACTTCTATTAAAAAAGATGAAATTTATTATTAAAAATTTATTTTTTACACGAGTCATAAATTTATAAACTTTTTCAAATGGAGTACTGCAAGGTTGTACTAGGCCTGCAACCCATTCAACAAAAGTTGGATCTAGGCCCGATCTGATCCAACCCGGCTACAATAACGAGTGTCCGGACCCAACCTGAGTGAGTGTGTTTGTTTTTTCCTCCTCCACCTCTTCTTCTCCTCCTCAGTTTCACTCCAAACAATATTTTACTATCCTCAACCTAAAGCTGTTTACATAAATGTCTGCATGATGGACATAAAGCTGATTACATTAAAATATGCAACTTTGATGAACTTAATTTCAATGGTTATAGCCTTGTTATAATTGTCCAATCCCAAACAAATGAAAAACTGCTGCATGTGATTGGAAGCAGTGCCAAGTCAAAGCAACCACTAACATTGACAATTTATTTAAAACTAGAAGTTATAAATACAAATGAATGGACCCTACGATTCTTCATCCGGCCAACCATGTAATTCAAAATTTCTTGGCAGTGGGGGAGAGAAGAGAAGAATAAATAGAGAAGAAGAAAGTCTTTCTTTTCTTTTCTTTGGTCTTTTTTAAAGAAAAAATTTAAAGGTTGATTATGTGGTGGAAGGATAGATGGGTACTCCAGCCGCCCAAGGAATGAGACAAAATTGTGGAATGGAAAGAATAATGGGCCAAAAACATTAAAAAGAAAACCCTTTCACCTTTTTCAATCTTCTGGCTAGCTAGCTGCATTTTCACCTCTCGGCCTTCTCCCTCTTTTTATTTCTTGATTTTACTTTTTCTCACCAAAAGGACCAACTTTTTGCTGAAGATCTACTGGTATCTGCCTGTGTATAATGATTTCGGTCTATCCTTTTAGTAACCTCTCATTCTTGCAAATGTAGTAGCCCTTTTGCAAAACACAACAAAGAAAAAAGGAAATCTACAGCCAGTGGAGGCTTTTATATATAAACGAACAACTACAACCAAACAAACGTATATACCAATAATTCCATCTACGTACGTACCATATATACCATATCATAAACGCCCAACAGCATAATTCTATCCTTTTAATACATAAGTAAATAAAACACTAAACAGAAATTTTGAAAACCATTTTCACGGCAAAATTTAAAAAAATAATAATAATAAAAAATATTAAAGAAAGTGTTTTTTTTTTTTAATAATGTTGTGAATTTTTAAAAAATATATATATAAAAAAAATGAAGGAAAAAAATAAGTTTTTTTTTTTTGCTTTCTCCGGACAAACTTGTGCTATATATCTCCACAGTAAGTTGTATGAACTGTATTTCTGTTATTCTTTCAACTTTCTAATTATTACTAAATAAAGTTTGACATGATTATTGCAATTGATTAAATATTTCTTCGGTGTTTAAAGCCCTTCTGCGGACTTTCGTGGAAAGGGTCCAAAAAGTGATCATCAATGCCAACATCCATTCATGCTGGACTGATATTTGATTGAAAATTAGCGATCTTTAGATCAGAGCACATGACTAGATACACCCATAATGTGAAACTTACATTAATGTATATAAAAAAAATAATTTGTAATGTGATTCTTTTTATGAAATATAATAAGTCTATTCAGAAAGATATAATAAGCATCGGTACTACAGTGACTCTATTCAGAAAGATATATAGGAACTAATTCCTAGCAAGTTGCAGATATAGCTTTTGCATATCGTGCTTACTCCAACACCATTTTTGAAGTTCAGGTACTGATCTATTTCGATCCAGAATTTGTACCTTTCATTTTTTCTTTGTATTTGGCAAATGAGTTAACATTATATATACATGTTGAACTAACGAGGCAATATTGTAAACAAAACAGGAAAAAGTTGAAGAAAATGCAGAAGCCATGCATTATGATTAGCTACATGCTGTGTAGCTAGTGTAGCTAGCTGTGCGACTCATGCTGCTTTTGGAGATCATACCACCCCTAGAGACGGCCTCCTGGCTGATTTCGGTTTCAATAACCGGTTGAGAAGTGTTACCCTACACAAAGAAATTTTATAAAGTAAATCTACAAATTGGAATGTTTTAATAAGTTTCATTAGATTTATTTTATTATAAAATATATACCACATCAAATTATATCAAATTGTAAATTTACTTTTATATAGTTATTTTGTGTTTAAAGTATTTAACTAACCGATATAATTGGCTGTTTGTCGCGGCAAATGTTTCCTTGGTGACCCAGTACTGTGTCGCCTTGATCGTCAAATGACATGGCCGTGCATTTAGGTCTTGTTTTGCAGGTTAGAAAACAATCTCAATCCATTTTTAATCATTCCAAATATTATCTTAACATATTTAAGTATTATAATTTTTTTCAACTACATAAAACACAAAAACAATTCAATTTTTTAAATTTTAAAAATAAAAATTATATTAAAAAACTTATATTCTAATATTATTATTATTTTCTTTTTTTAATTTTTAAACTTCAGCTTATCTCATTTTATATAATCAAAGGAGGCCTTAGAGAAAATGACACACGCAATATACTTTTTATTTTTATTTTTTTGAAAAGAGTATAAATTAACTGCGTGCATTTCATTCATCAAATTTAGGGAAGTGTACAAGAGTGACCTCAACGTTTAAATTGGTTCCATCGATACAAGGATCGAATTTTAGCATCTTTGACCAATTCCATTAAATTGTGAAGTCCCTCTTAATTATGTAGACAGACGTTTCAACATTTGGATACGTTCAAAAGTAAAAAATAGAAAACGCATTTAGAATAATTCCTAGATTTAATTTCTTACATAAAAAAATAGATTAATTTCAGTTTTCTGTTTGATATTACATCATTATTACTTCAGATGTCTGTTCAGAAAAAACGCTAAGTACAGTACTAGGAGTCTAGGCGCGTGTGGACAAAAGTAAATAAAGAGTAAGAAAGTATTCTAGAGCATATATTTACAAGAAAAAGTTGTAAATATATGTTACACGCGAGAAAGGTTAACTGCTTAATCGTGCCAAGTCTCAAACAATAGAATGACAAGCAATCCATGGTCCAAGTTGTTTTCTGTCTCTGAATTCTTGGACTTGTGTTCCCATTTCTTTGCCCGCAACCAGTCAACCACAGGTCCACAAACCTACGGTATCTTTTCCTTTAGCTTTAATTAGGCAGCAGCTGGCATAGAAAAAAAAGCGTTATTATTAAAGTATTTGCCTCATTGCATCAAAAGAAACAGATCCATATATAATCCAGGCAATGTTTGGAGCGAGTCATATGATGTTGAACTAATGATATAATATTAAGAAGAATTCTGAGTACAAGTAAGCATTCGTATGTATACTATTATTGAGATGAAAAGATAAATTTCATAAAATATTTAAATTTAAAATAAAAAATATAAAAATAATTAATTAAAAGACATAAATATATATATATATATGAGTATACAATATTATATATATCATTATTCTAATATTAAACCTGACAAGATAACCTCACCATCGTGCTGGGTTGAAGAAATGAGAATGGCACGACGTTATGCTTTAAAGCTGTACGACGTTATGCAACGTTTGGAGATCAAGGCAACTCTAAGACCTCCTCGCTGATTCCGGTTTCTCATTTATGTTGTTTTTTTGTTATAAAAGTATAATGCATTCATTAATAATAGACATTATAATTAGATTTAAAACATACATTTTAAGCCTACAACAACTAGATTTGAAGTATAATGCCTAGTCAAGTGATAAATATGGTCTAATTCTTAGTACAAGCCTCTACAGACCACTAGCTAATTAAAGATAAAAGTAACTTTTTTTAAGATATAGTGACAACTAATTCCATACTTATTTTAGTACGGAATAGATGATGCACTTTATGAAAAAAAATCTAAGAGATCTATTCTATGTATCAAAGGTCATAAATACTAAGTGTTTTTATTTTTATTTTTTTTATTATTATTATACTAAAAAAAATACATAAAAGAAATGAAAAACATGGAAAAAAAAATGAAATACAATTGTAGACAAGACATAGATTCTCATTTTCAATCTTGAAGAAAAATAAAAAATATCAAATGAGTGGCGGTGACGGCATGTGAAAGACATGTACCGCCTTAAAGAATGGTAAACAGTTGGCTGGTTCGAAGAAGCTAGTGGTCCTGGACCCAAAAGAGTTGCGCGTGGCTTACAGTTCTCTGTCTTGTGATGTTCCTATTTTATTCACCAATTGGTTTTGCCCTTAGTATTGCTAAAGTAGCAGGTTTATATAACTACTATAAAATTTATTATCATTCTTTTACATCCTGACTTTATTTTGTACACTTAATTTGACGGTATATGCTTTACCAAGCTTATAAAATTACTAGAAAATGGAATGATCAAAGGAAACCTGACCGGAATGAGCATTGGCCCTGATCAAGTGACTCGAGCCAGAAGATATGGAAGATCTTTAAAGCGATTAGGGATATAGCTCAAGCATACGATTTCTCCAATGTCCTTCTTGAAATTCAGGTATGCATTTGTCCTAAATGTATGACTTCCAATTGTAGCCAATTATAAAATTTAACTACATGTAAATATAGGACACTGTTGGATCCCCACCATCAGAGGTCCAAACAATGAAGAAGGCCACTCGATGAAGCATTGTAGTCATAGCCTTTATTTCCATGATTCATGCGTGCATGGGTTATGCTGCTTTTGGAGAGGACTCCCCCTAATTCCTCCCTGATGGCTTCTACAAACTGTATTGGCTGATTAACATAGCAAGTGCTGCCATGATTATCTAAGTTGCATGTGCATATCAAATTTTTGTCCAACCCATTTTCGCCATGGTTGAGAAATCCATATCAACAAGATTCCCAAAGAATGAATTCATCACCAAAGAATTAATATTTGGATTCTGATATTTGTTCCCTACAAACTCAACCGCTTCCAGTCGGTTTGGAGGACATCTTTTGTGAATGTGATCACTTTGTTATCAATGTTTTTCGTGATATGTTTGGACGAGACGTGCTTAAACTTGTAGAGATTATGGTATTTTGGCCCATTGTAATTTACCTCCCAATAGAGATGTATATTGTGCGAAAGAGAACACCAAAGTGGAGCGCAATATGTGTTTTGTCTTCAAATCCTTAGTTTCGGGTGCCTCATCGTTACAATAACTGCAGTTGCTACTAATCTTGTTAAAGATTTTCTTGACGGGTCTTATAAGCCCATAATGCCCAATCGCTATTAGATTGGACATTAATCTTACCAATGAATTAAGATTGTGATTTACCATTTCTTTAAAAAATATATATGCAGGTTTAGTAGTCATTTATAGTCCTTATCTAAATTATAATTAGAAGTAGTCTAGAGAATGTTGATCTCTGACTCAACTTTTAATGATTGTATGTTGTAGTAAACCAACTTGGTTTCTATAATTACTTATTCATGCATGGGTGAAATGTATAGGCTTAGCTTGTTTTGTTTTGGTACTTAAAAACATAATCATGTTCCTTTGAGTTAAGGGCCACCTTTACAATCGATCGATTTGTAATTTAACTGGTTTATCCCCCTTTTTAGTACAAAGTATTGGAGGATGAGGTTGTGGGTTTAAACCCTAAATTAGGCCAGTCTCTCTTGTGGAGAGGTAGTAGCTGTTGTGAATCTAGCTAATTGCTATGGGAGACGATCGAGTACACAAAATACTGAAATTAGAAGGAATGAACCACTTTTAATATGTCATCATGAGATTGTAAGCCCTAATAATACTAGATACAGTTTTAGAATATTCAAACTTTACATAATTCTCTTCAAAGAAGTAAAATTTATTATTAAAAAAATTATATTTTTTCATAGTTTCTAGATTTACCAAACTTTTTTTCAAATGGAATACTGCAAGGTTTGTATCTACTAGGCCTGCAACCCAATCAACAAAAGTCGGATCTAGGCCTGAGCTAATCCAGCCCGGCTACAATAACGCGCGTGCGGACCTGCCGAGTGTTTTTTGTTTGTTTTTTTTTCCCCTTCTCCTCATTTTCATTCCAAACAATATTTTACTATGGCCTTAACCTTAAGCTGGTTACATAAATCTCTGCATGGTAGACCTAAAGCTGGTTACATTAAAATATGCAACTTTAATGAACTTAATTTCAATGGTTATAGCCTTGTTATAATTGTCCAACCCCAAACAAATGAAAAACTGCTACATGTGATAGGCAGCAGTACCAATTTAATTAAGCAGCCACTGAGACGGACAATTTATTTAAAATACCGGGAGAAGAGGATATTGCATAAAACCAGAACTTATAATACAAATGAATGGACCTACCATTCTTCATCCCAACCATGCAATTCAAAGTTTCTTGGCAGTTGGGGAGAAAGAGATGATTATGTGGTGGAAGGATATATAGGTCTAGGGAATGAGACAATATCGTGAAATGGAAAGAATATTGGCAAAAATATTATAAAAGAAAGAAAAATGTGGGGAGAAGCCACATTAAGTGCACTCCTCATCATATGAACAGTATCATGAACAGTGCATTGCCATGTGCGGGAAAATGAGTGTGACTACTCCCCAGCATTATCCTAAAAGAAAACCCTTTCACCTTTTTTCAATCAGCTTCTAGCTAGCTAGCTGCCTTTTCGGTACCTCTCGTCCTTAATTCGACCTCTTTTTATTGCTTAATTTTATTTGTTCTCTCCAAAAGGACCAATTTATTGCGGAAGATCTTCTGGTTATATCTGCCTGTGTAGGCTTTCGATCTACTACTCTTGTTACCATTCATTCTTGCAAATGTAGCAATTTTGCAAAACACAACACAACAAAGAATATCATAAACGCCCAACAGCATAATTCTATCCTTTCAATACATAAATAAATAAAAAACGAAACAGAAAAATTGAAAACCATTCTCACGGCCAAAAGAGAGGAAAGAAAAAAAACCCAGCTTGCAATTGCTGGACTTAACTCAAAATCAAAGCAACAGGCCCCCCCACATACACACCAAAAAAAAAAAAATCATATATAAAAACAAAACGAAAAGATAAAAACAGCCTTTAAATATACCCACAACTTGTCTTTAAAGAAAGAGAAATTTTAAAGGTTCGCCTTATAAAATTTGGATATTATTTTTTTAAAATTTCTTTTACCTATAGTTTTTTATTTTTTAGACATATGATTTTAACTCATTGTAAAGAATAAAAAATTTTAAAAAAAAGTATTTAAAAAAAGTATTTTTTTTAATAATGTTGTGAATTTTTTATTTTAAAAAATATATAAAAAAAAGAAAAAAATTAATGAAAAAAAAAAGTGTTTTTTGCCTTCTCCAGACAAACTCGTGCTATATCTCCACAGTAAGTTGTATGAACTGTATGTCTATTATTCTTTCAACTTTCTGATTTTCAACTTTCTGATTATTACTAAATGAAGTTGACATGATTTCGGGCTTTCCTAAATGAAGGGTCCAAAAAGTGATCATCAATACCAGCATCCATGCTTGACTGATGGATTGGCTAATTGTGGGCGTATCTTTCATTTTAAATATAATATTTTATTAAAACTTACCTTTTTACTTTAATATTAGTGCCCCTATAAATACACAATATTGCTTACATTTATTTATTTATTTAAAAAAAAAAAAAGTGCTCTATCGTTAAAGAATAATTAGATTTGTAAATTAGCAATCTTTATCAGAGCACATGATGACTAGATACACCGATAGGGCCATAACAATGTGAGACTTACCACATTAATGTATATAAAAAATAATTTGTATTTTGATTTTTTTTTTTTTTTATGAAATATAATAAGACTTGCAGTACTATGTGGGGTGCCTGATTTCAAATTTGTAAATAATATATATATAATTCATCACGAAATATATGTCATGCTAGCTAGCTACTGAAATGAGAGTGCAGAATATGTGGTGTTGATCAAATTATTAGGTTATTATTAAGATATTGATCAGAGCTTACAAAGTAATTTTCTTTTTCTTTGCACGAGTACTGTCATGGTATATAATTAATATGACAAACAGTTCAGTTCTTAATTACTTGAAAAAAAAATGATAAACACTGCAAGTGAGGATGTGAAAGATTAAGCCTGAAAAAAAATGCATCTAACTATGATAGCCATTTAATTAAGGGAAGAGAGGTCTTGTTGTTTTCAATAATGATTTGAGATATTTTAAGTAATTTTATATGTTGATGATTACAAAAATGATAGCCATTTTTTAAATATATAACACGACCAATATGTCAACTGAAGCCACTACTTTTTATATTAGAAGTTCGAAATAAACATGAATTTTGCCTTGTACATATCAATGCATGTATTATAAAGATAGAGATGAATGGGAAAGCTAATTTAGCCCATAAAAATACTCTTTTTAAGTTCTACATTCGGAAATCCAAGACACATACAACGTTGTTAGCAAAGCAGGCGGCAACCTTATCACCTTCCTTGTTCCAACAAACTTCAAAAATCCCACCATTCCCAGTATACGTCTTCACAATCTTTCCTTCTTTCACAGACCATATGTGCATGCATTTATCCATAGATCCACTGGCCAAATATTCTCCATTAGCGCTGAAAGCAACAGAGTATACAGGATCCCTGTGGAAATACAATTGTTTAGAGCTCGTTTCGAAATTGAAATAAAATGGTTTTAGATGAAAGCTGAAAGTTAAATAAAATAATATTATTAGAATATTATTTTTTACAAAAATATTATTTGTACATAAATTGTATACCTTTTGCATAAACGCCGTATGTATTATTTTTATGCATCTTTTAATCTGACCATTTGTGTTTTTTATTTTTGTTTCTCTCTTATTATATTTTTATCTTTTTTTAAGTATTTTTTTAAAATATTTCGATTGATGTAGCATATTTGCCACGTCATCAATTTTGTAAAAGGTACATAAATCCATGTACCCTAGCATTGCTCTATTTTTTAATAGTATTATTATTTTAAATTTTGAAAACGTCGAATTATTTATTATATTTTGTGTGAAAATTTGTAATAATGAGATGAGATAGAGTTGAAATGGTTTTGGTATCCAAACAAGCGAGTTGAAATGGTTTTGGTATCCAAACAAGCCTTCTTTTGCAAATACAAGCAACTAAAAAAAAAAAAAGGCTTGGTGCACACTTTCAGTTGGAACATAAGAGGACTGCTATAACTACAAAGAGATTACACAAAAATAATTTCACAAACTGACGTGATTTTATATGAACCATGAAATCTACTTTCAATAAAAGTAAGTTTACAATCTAACAAATCAGATTAAAGCATATCAATTTATGGGATTACTTTTGTGTGATCCTTCTGTGGCTAAAGTATTTCTTAAATTGAAATGAATGTAATTTTAGGTTTGGTACCTGTGACCATTCAAGCTGCAGATAAGTCTCCCTAGTTCCACATCCCAAAGCTTTATTGTGGAGTCAAATGAAGCGCTTCTCCAGCAGAAAAATAACAAATTAGGGAAAAAGAATATGGGGACACTGTCACACATAGGAGTGCATGAAAAAAAAAAGAACAACAGAACAAAGTAAACAGAAATATGCTGGCAACTGAAAAATCTAAAAACCAACATCTAGAAGAAATATTCATGCAGGGTATTAGCAGCAGCATTCTCCATCCAAATAAGGCGATAAGTATATTCTACTTACCAAAAAAAAAATGTATATTCTAAACATGGCCTAAACATGGTATCATTCGATTTAAAAGAGCGATCACAGGCATCCTAGCGCGACTCTTTCAAAATTGGCTTGCTTTGGGTGGAGGTAGTGACATATCCAATCTAAGGAAATCACAGAAGCATGGAATACATAAAAAATTCTTCTAAACAAAATTAGAAAACATATCATACATCTTGAAATACTAAGATATGCCTTCAACAGGTCGAAATCAGTGCACGTCAAAATATTCTTGTTTTAATACATTTTGCATGTGGTAGGAATTCACCCCTTGACACAATATATTCACCTTCTCATGATCCAGATGCTTTTTCCTAGAGCACAAACAGATGATGCAGTAAACCAGATTTTCAATTCAGCTTTGAACTGATGCATCGTTCATCAAGTTAGGAAGTTAAGAGAGAAATTGTTTAAGTGCCTGAGCAAAAAGGCCCTTGTGGGGGGGGGAAGTCAGCTCTGCAATGAGCCTGCTACATGTGGGTCAAATGAGAGGGCATTCCCTCAACACGGAATGGAGAGTTAGCACCATCCTAAGCCCACTAAGGTATAGCGGTAGATGTTGGTGGCTCAGGAGGGTTAACAAAAGTCTTGTCCGTGGCATTGTGCCCATGGAGACTCAAACCCATGACCACTCACCAAACAAGGGAGTATTACCACTCTTAGGCGGTCACACAAACAGGTATACGGCTTAAAAGATAACTCTCCATTACTTATGAAAACTACCTGGACTAGAACATTATCAAAGATTCAAGACCATCATAGGAGGACAAGGACAATACAAGGCCTCCTCCAAGTAGATATTACAGTCAGTTCAATATGGCGAACAGGCTCAATGCAAATGCAACAATATACTTAAATTTATTCACTGTTTGTGAGCCTGTGTATTCGCTTGACTATCAACAAAGAAATAGAGAACTACACGATACAATAGGGGTCTCAATGAAAGCAGATTCATCAATAAAATTGTTGAAATTTTTAGTTAAGATGTGTCCCATTTATTTTTTCCTTAAGCAAGAGAGAGATATATCTAATGATGACCTAAAGTTGGGATATAGGTGACATCTCATATCAGAGTAAAGGTATACTATCATTGAATATCAAGGAAAGCCAACACCATAAAAAAATATCAGATGCATGAAGCATTACGTCCTGTTTGACCCAGCCCATTGACCATAGTGCCAGAGTTAAGTGTACCTTGCCAGCACTAACTGCTGATTAGGATTGTTTGTGCCTGGTCCTGTAGGACTCCATCGAATAGTATATATCTCCTGAAAAAAATGCAGTTGATCATTAACAACAATCTGGGAACACAATACAGGAAAAAGGGAACACAATACAGGAAAAAGTGTAGAGGAGGCAGTAGAAATTAAATGAAAAATAAATAGAAAAAGGATAGCAGTACCTTGATGTGTTCCTTCAAATCGTGCAAATACTTGTCCTGCTTCAAACTCCATATCTATCAAAACCTTATGGTTGTCAATCCAGTCCCAGAAAAAATCTCAAGCAACAATCATTGAATAACCACCAAGATTTTTCCATACTAAGGCATCTTAAGTATGCTTGGCCGGAAATAAATTTAATTCTAGAAGAGTTGAACAAAACATGGAATGAAGCAATGGTATCAGTAAACAGTTCCTCCTATTTCTTCGCAAGGAACGGGCCTAAAGTAATACCAAAAATACAAGATTAATAATCATGGGCAATCACCTTTGCAGTGTAATCATCAGAGCAAGAGGCCAACAGTGAACCTGTTGGATCCCATTTGATGGCATTAACTTCACCCTGAAATGGCCCAAAAAGAACACAGTTGAGGAAATTTCATCATATCAAGATCAATTTCCATAGCTAATTTCCACGAAGCTTGAACTTTTTTCCCCCACATTTCCAGTAATTACACTTATAAGTACAGAGATCTGAAGGTAAGTATGTCATGAGTTGAAAAATCCTGTACGGCAAATTTGATACTGATATTATAACCATAGAGAATTCAATGCAGAAATTGACAGAGAAGAACAAGCCACCTTGCAAATGCTATTTTTTTCAAATAACTATTTTAGCTAGGCAAGCTTCAACCCAAGAACCGCCCTACCCACCCCCTTTACCACCTGAACCAAGTGTTAGGAGCATACAGGTTGTAACGTGGGAAGAGAAGAACTCAAGTAAATGCATCACCAAAGGCAAGAAAATTAAGCTTAGCAAATTTTCCCACTGGTTTCCACCAAGGAACTTAACCTGTGCTGCCAATTGGCGATACTCAATCTATTCAGTTTTAATTTGCTTGTACTGATTGATGGTAGTATCTTGAGATACTAGATGACATCAAGAATATATCTTAAAAAGAGAAAAGAAATTAAAGTATTAGTCATAATGCATTTAACAGACCAAATTCCTACATTAACATAGCCTGAAATTTGAGTATTTCGTTTTTTATGAATACAAATGACTATTTTCAATACTAACACGTTCAGAATCTGATTATTTCAACTCCTGCCGCCTCCTGGGTAATCTAAAGAACTAGAACAGCTTATGAGATATGCTGCTGCAAATATGTCATTTCTCATTAACAGTTTCCCAAAGCATCAGTTACTATTGGAAGAATGCTAAGATAAAAAGAGTAAATAGTTACTTTAAAACAAATGTAAATAGTTTCTCATCAAATTTGATTTTGGTATTCAAACCGCGTAGACATCAGAACATGCACCCATAAAAGAAGGCATCAGAACATGAACGGATTGATGGATTACTAGGACAAACCTGGTGCCCCAAGAATGTTTTGATTGGTCGATTCTCTCCAACCTTGCAAACATTTATCAGACCGTCAGTGGAGCATGTTGCAAATGAAACATTGTTTCGCCAATCGACATCAAGAGTAGGACCTGAAACAAGAATTGTGGTTAAATATCAATATAAGCACTAGCATATATTCTAGAGAGAGAGAAACAAGGAGATTCAACAATGTCACTGTATCAGTATACCATTGCCAACGCAATTATTAAAACGGAAATTGCCAAGTCGCACCTGAATGAAATTCAAATGCTTGTTTCCATTCCCCTGTCTTTATGTCCCACACAATTGCGGTTTTATCCACGCTGCCACTAAGAAGATAATCACCCTTCTTGTTCCACTTCAGAGAAAATATTGGGCCTTTATGCTTGTTTAATGTATTCCTCAACTCCCCTACCAAAGACCCCACCAGTTAATACAAAAATAAACGTCATTACAAAATAAGAACAAAGGACCTGCATGCTTTTTAAACTGTTGACTTAACCATTGACAGAATTCCATGCAGGTGTACATGCTAACAGTGCTACAAAGTGAACCAACTCACCATCTCGACTCCATATTCTCGCTTGCCCATCATAAGATCCTGTTGCAAGTAAAGTCCCATCCCCCTACACAATGGATAGGGCATTAGTGAGAATGAGAATAAATACACAAATAACATGTGCACTCACACACACAGACGTTCAACTAAAAAATCATGTCAAATTTACTCCTCGTGACAATAGATGTGAAGTGGGGAACAAACCTAGCTTCAATGTAAACTTAAAATGATATAAGGGAAGTATATCAAGCATAATCATACTATAGACACTCACATTCCAATCCAGTGTTGTTACATCCTTGCTTTTCTCATTGGTTCTACCTCTGAAATGCTTCAGCACCACAACATTTAAGGGTCCATTTTGCGAACTTGAGCTACCAGGCCCATCTGCAATGGTCCATATACGGGCACTTGAATCTCCGGACCTATATATTGGAAATAAATAACATAGTTTTTGAGTAAGCTACGGTTGGGTGTAAGGAAACAAAAAGAGCTTCCAAGTTACTGCCTCTTTTGAGCATTGATGGTCAGGAACATGCATGATCCATTACAGTTATAGAAACCAGAGCTGCTCATGTGCCTGGGTTACATAATCGTCCGATATTTTATAAAACAGAAAAGAGAAGAAAATGGAGGATCGTCTCTAAACATTACAATAACTGCTGAAACAAGAAGCTTGGTGAGTCCCTATCCAATCAACAATCCTTCACCATCCCAATGAAGTGGAAGCCCTAACCAAACAATATAGATGTAACTGCAAACAACAAGCTTAGAAAGAGCCTCCTCCATTCTAGGCCGTGCTCCTAACCAAAGGCAAGTAAAAATTAAGTGATAATGCACTCTAACAAAAAAATAAAAAAGAAAAAAAATTAAGTGGAAATGCAATGCCTCATCTTATGGCAGCTGGTGGTCAACTTCTGGGGGACCTATCCAGTTTTCTAGTCCTTCGATTGTTGTTGACGCCATGCAATTCTCCACACTAAGAGAACCTAATGAGAAAGTCCAATCCAAATGCTACTCACTAATCCATGTGGCCAATTTAAAGTGAGCCACTTCACTCCATTTATTTTCCTCTGCATCAGTTTAGTTAATTACACTTGTTGAAAAGATTTTGAATTTTGATAAGCAACGTGGTTCAGATGCAAAGCTAGAACCTTGCCATTCATACACATGTTCATGCCTTGTGGTTGGAATTCAACATCAGGGTTCACAATGAATGGCATAAAGACAATTTGGAGAAAGAATAAGAATTTCAAAATTGGTACAAGGAAATATAATAACTTGTTATAATTTGGCAAAGATAACTTACCGTTCACATTAAAAATCAAGGATATCGAGCTGAAGCACAGACTCAAGAAATAACTCATTGAGCAGTGCAATTCAGCCAACCATATAGCCCCTCCTTTACAATCAATAAAAGGAAGCCAAATCAAATTGATCTAATATACCCAAACTTGGTATCTGAAGGAGAAAGATGATGAAATTAGAGATACTACAACAGCTAAGCATATGCTCCACTGCATCGAGTTTGGTTTATGACAGCTTGCTTGTTAAAAAAATTCTTCATTTGTGCTCCTTATGATTCAGCAAATTCTTACCAAATAATTACAGGCTAGAGGTAATTAAAGTTTTAAATAGCCAGTAATTAAAGTTTTAAATAGCCAGACAAATTCACTGTCACTTAAAAAATAACAAGTATGTCACTTTGAGCAGCCCAAAATATACAGCTTGATGGTTCCAAGGTGAAACAAAAGAACAGTCAAGATACAGCAGAATTAAAAGGAAAAACATTTACAGGATAGAAGAGCTAGAATACCAACTTGTAACAACAATTCAATATAATCTAGAAAACCAATAAAATTATTCTTATCTGAACATCTTTTTTTAAGACATTAGACTCACCCTGATGCAAGCAGCAAACCTGATGGACTCCATGCACAAGTAAAAACCTGTCAGCAATGGAGGAAAAAACTCAGGCCATATAAGGCAACCATGTAAGAACGAGAAATAAATAAATGACATGTGGATATGCCCAAACCTCTGACGAATGGCCTTCTAGAATTGTTACATCATGACTAGAAATGTCACAAGGCAAGGACGTTGTGTTTGTGGAGATGTCCATCGGTTCTGGCCCTATTTTGCATATCCACAAACATATTAATTACTCAACCGGAAACCAATATACAATTAGCCATCCTGACAGAACAGAAGATGTCTGTGACAGTTTATGTGCGCTTTAGATAGGGAGTGATCTCTCTTAAGAATCCTAAGCAAATTTATTCCATCACATGAAAAATGAGGTAAGATGCAAGGTTAATGCAGACCATAAAACAGCTATAAATATTCAAAAACTATCACAGCTTATGTTTCTATGACATTCAAGTATTGTACCATATGGAGCACAGAGACATCTTTGCACACGACTTAGAATGCATTTAAGTCCCATGTAAAACCCCCAGACCCAAAAAAAAAGAAAAAGAAAAAAGGAAACAGTTATTAGATATGAAGCGCAAAACTGCAAATCTGAAGCATCTTGAAAGCTGCACTGCAAGTGCAGAAATCCATTTTCATCAGGAAGGAAGACCTGCAATTAACTAGTCTATAGGATGGTCATACGCCCACAAAACCAACCAAGATCACTACTATGGGCTTATTCACCGAGATCACTGTTATAGCAATGCAATAGGTTCAGGATAAGCCTGGGTTTAAATCAGTGCCACTAGAAGTGAATAGCTATCCCACGGAAAAAGTTTTGGGCCAAATGCGTACCACACATCTCTCTGTATTGACATGCACAAACATGTCATAAGATGCATGCCCACAGGTGCTGAAGTGAACAGTAAGCAGCACATAACAAGCCTTACTCTATGAGGCTGACAACATACTACATTCTAACTTGTTGTATGGAACAAAATACAAGAAGTTTTGAAAATAACCAATAACAATTTCATAAAAGTACTCATCCAAAAGTATTGTTCAAATCTTTTTCAAATTTCAACGAAAAAGTGATTTATATTAGTGGTTGTAATGCCATACATACTTTCAGAATGACAACACAATTTTGTAAAAAAAATAGCAAAAGCAATGGTATGTGCAGATCACCACCTAAAGTTCCATTTTCTTCATATTCCATTACGAACTTATCATCACATTTTTCTCCATCGATGATGTGATCCTGGTGTGCCTTCTCTTTCTCTTTACCCTTTTCACGCTCCCTATCGTTCTCTATCGTCTCTTTACCCGGGTCTTGTTCTTTTTCTCTTCCTTTTTTCTCTTCTCTTTCTCGTGTATGTTCCAGTTCATTTACTTGAGTGTCTTCATTATGTTTCCCATTTTCTTCAAGCCTATCCTTCTGCAGATTTTCCTTTTTAGCTTTTATGATTCTCTGTAGTTCATAGGGATCCTTTGTAATAAGATCTAGAGGTTGTAGAAATGAGAAATCATCATCCATATCAGCATTTGTCTGGAAACCTAACCAAGATTTAAATCAGCAGAAAGTTCTGAAGCATACATGAATATAAGTTAAAAAAATATGAGATAAAGACATAATAAACATGCTTACACCACTCAGATTTGCCTCCAGCTCAAGATATTGAATTCCTTTCTGGACAAATGTAAAAAGAGCACTTGGTGGAACTAAGTTACCATCAATTGTGCTTTTATTAATCCCTGCTTCGTATCCAAAAGCAAAAGCTGAATGCGTAAAACCTGGACGAAATGGGGAAAATTAAAGAAACAATCAAAACAATATGCAAATACATCATATAAGGTATGTGATTTTATTAAAAGGTAAAACTGCATAAATTATTTCTCCTTCTCATTTTCTTTATGAGTTGGGATGGGTGTCTCCATCCCAATTCCTTTTTTTTAGTAAGAGAAATTTTGTTAATACAGATGTATAAATAGGTGTAGCTAAAGTACACATGATATATACAAGAGAAAACACCTGGTTATAAATAAAGATGAGAAAAATTATGAAAGCTAAGCTGATTGATATCTATAACAATTGTACAGAGAAATAATGTATTCATAAAGAAACGTTTGAGTTCCCCAGAGCGCTACCCTCAGAGATACAATCATTCCCATCCCGCCAAACGCACCACACTAGGCATATAGAAACTATCTTCCATACAGCTGCAAATTGCAGGATATCATGAAGGCTGTCTAATTTGCAAGAAGGTCAACCATCCTTCCGGGGACAACTCATGCAAGCCCGACAATTACCCGCCCCAATTTTTAATTTGATAAACGGCGTTAAAATCCAAATCTTTTATCCGCGTATTGAGACTTGAGAGGGCATTACATAAAGACACATTTAGGGGTGGCAATATATGACACGACCCGTTAATCCGAAACGAATACGGCACGATAAAAGTGGGTTAGGGTTGAGACTTAACGGGTTTCGGGTCAAAACGGGTCAACCCGTTAAGACACGAATTCTTAACGGATCATAACAGGTTTGACCCGTTATAACCCGTTAAAAAAATAAAATTATTATTATACCCTCCAAACTCAAAAAACCCTAACTTAGCACTGCGCCGCCCCTTTTGAAATTTCCCATTTTCATTTCTTCGTTCGGTCTCCGTCTCACACTCTCGCGACTCGCTCAAACCCTCAGACACTCTCACTCGTCTTAGTCGTCTACAGACTTCGGTCTCTCCTTCAACCTTCGGCATCGGCTTCCCTCCCGTCTCACTCATCTTCAACCTTCAACCTTCAACCTTCGGCATCGGCTTTCCTCCTTCACCTTCCATCGAGATCTTCCTCCCGTCTCCCTCTCGTCTCACTCATCTTCAACCTTCGGCATCGGTGACTTGTTCACTCATCAAAATTTCAGCCCCTTTTGTTTCTAAATTCTAATCGCGAGCCCTAGAATCGAAAATCAAAATCGTGAACTCCCTCCCGTCTCACTCGTCTTCAAACTTCGGTCTCTCCTTCAGCCCCTTTCATTTCTTCACGGCATCGCGGCGCAGCTCAAGCCTCATCTTCACGGCATCGCCCAGTCCCAGTTCTCACGCCGCCCCATCTTCAAGGTAGCTTCTGTTATGAGCTGCCAAAACACACAAATATTGATCTGAAAATGGATTTTGTTAGAAACTTGGAGTTAGGATTTGGTTGTTTTAGGAGCTATTTTTTCTGTTCAATATTTATATTTTATTTTTCCATTAATTGTTGTATCTCTAATTCCTTATGTTCCTCCTGTTAGAAACGTTAATTTCTTTGTAGAGGCCATGGAAGATATTACGAGGGAATTAAGACTATATATCAATCGGATGTATCAATGGGGACATGTTTGGTCTACGATCTTGAGACTTGGATGCTTAAATAATTTGTCTAATTTGTTCCTATTTTTGTTCTGTTTTCACGGTTCACTGGTTTTATTTAAATCTCAAATCCTCTTCTCGCCATCTCTTGTATAAGCTAGTGTCAATGTTTTCCCTTTCATCAATATGTTTCTGCCAACACTTTTCAAACTGCTCTAACTTTGTCATTGGTCAAGGTGTGATTAATCTTCCCCTAATTGCTAATGTATTTCTAATTGCTACAATCAAATAATTTAGGAGAGGTTCAGGTACTCTTTCTTCCTCTTAGGTTCATGAATGTTCAAGTTCTACCCTTTTATAGCTGACTTGCATTTTCTACTCTTATTCTGTTCTAAAGGATTTTCTCAAAACTCCTAGATTTTGGACTTTGTGAATTTTTCTATATATGAAAGTGAAAAGCATACATAGAGGGAAAACAATCAGCAAAACCAGAGCATTGGGTGGACCATGTCACTATTTAATAAGATAGTCTGACATGCATATATCTCTGTTCATCAGATGCATGCTACCTAGCACTATAGTCTTTTATATATCCATATATATATATATAATATATATATATATATATAACCTCCACTCCATCTTAATATTAACTTCTTTTCAATTGCACCGTATAGTGTATACTCTTCTTCTCATCAATTTTATTATTTGATTTATTTGATTATAATATATAAAGCTTGCAAGACAGTTCTCGATCCTTTCAATATCTATTTTATCCACCTGAGTAGTGAGTAGCTGAATTATGTTTTCAGAAAAAATAGGGAATTAATTACCCTAGTTTTTATGTTTATTTCAAATGTAAAATAATTTTTTTCTAAATAATTTAAAATATTTTGAAAAATAAGTTCATGTTTTCTTTAAAAAAAAAAAGTAGTGTGTCTAAGTAGTATCATTCACTTATACTATTAATTGATTTTCTAGAATTGATGCTAGCCGGCCGATAAAGAATAGTTCTATGACCCTTTGTTCTACATTATAAACTTGTAATTCATATAACCCTTTGTTCTTATTTGTTGTCAGATGACTGATGCAGAAGGTGAAAATAATGAGTTTATTGATTTGGACTATTTTGAAAATGAAGAAGAAAGTTTTCAAACTGAAGAGGCTAAATCAAAATGAAGGAAGCAGTCATATGTGGAATGTTTTTGAAATTGTTCCTGATTCTGAGAAACAAGGTGATAAGAAGCCACAAGCTAGGTGCAAGCTGTGTGGAGCTACTTACCTTGCAGTGAGCAAAAATGGAACCGGAAATTTGAGGCGTCACATTGAGGTGTGCCCTAGGAGAAGTTCACGAGATATTGGTCAATTAATTTTGGGACAAAATAGTGGATCTATTTCGGTAAGCAATTCTAAATTTAGTCATGAAGAATATAGACAAATATTGGTAGCTGCTTTTATTAAGCATGACCTACCTTTTCGGTTTGTTGAATATTCGGGGGTGAGATCTTTATTACAATATTTGCGTCCAGACATTCTAATTATTTCTCGAAATACTGTCAAGGCAGATTTGGTTAAGATGCATCAGAGGGAAAAAAAATAGGATTAAATGCATGTTAAATGAAATTCCTGGTAGAATTAATTTGACATCTGACTTGTGGACTTCTATAACCACTGATGGTTATATGTGTATTATAACACATTTTTTGGATAAGAGATGGACTTTACAGAAAAGGGGTTTGAACTTTTCTTATATGCCACCACCACATAACGTCATATCTTTGTTTGAAAAAATTTATAATTTGCTATGTGAGTGGGGAATTGAACACAAGATTTTCTCATTGATTTTAGACAATGCTTCTTCTAATGATGTTTCGGTAGAGTTGTTAAAAACCCAATTGAACATTAAGAAAGCTCTTGTTTGTGATGGTGAGTTCTTTCATCTTCGTTGTTGTGCTCACATTCTGAATTTAGAAATACAAGATGGGTTAAAAGAGATTGAGGATGCTATCCATAAAGTTCGTGAAAGTGTCAAGTATGTCAAAGGATCACAATCAAGAAAACAAAAATTTTAGATTCATCAAATCAAATGTCTTTGGATAGCAAGAAAGGGTTGAGACAGGATGTCCCCATTAGATGGAATTCTACTTATCTTATGTTGGAGAGTGCTATTTTCTATCGTCGTGCCTTTGGACATTTGGCATTGACTGATTCCAATTTTAAGCATTGTCTATCTGAGTCTGAGCGGGAAAAAGTGGTGAAGATTAAAAGTTTATTGAGTATTTTTTATGTAGCTACTTGTGACTTTTCTGGGACCAAATACCCTACAGCCAATCTCTACTTTCCGGCAGTGTTTCTGATTTATTTTAAATTAAAGCAGCATTCTATGAGTGATGACGACTACATGAAGAAGATGTCTAAGAAAATGCTTACTAAATTTGAGAAATATTGGTCTGAGTTCAATGTGTTGTTGGCTATAGCAGTTATATTGGATCCCTGATACAAGTTGGTTTTTGTTAATTTCTCTTATAAGAAGCTTTACGGGGATTGTTCCTTAGAGTATATGAATGTTCAGACCAAATTGGCATCTCTTTT
This sequence comes from Platycarya longipes, assembly GCA_036559045.1. Lineage (NCBI taxonomy): Eukaryota > Viridiplantae > Streptophyta > Magnoliopsida > Fagales > Juglandaceae > Platycarya > Platycarya longipes. The sequence goes on from CM071802.1 coordinate 38,478,429, forward strand.
CATAGAATATAGTTCTTCTAGTGCTCACACTTTTTCTACCATGAGTTCTGATAACACTGTTAGTGGAGCAACAAGTGACTTAACCGAAAATAAAGAAGTATTTCAGATAATATCAAATAATACTTTTGTTTAATGATTTAAATTATATTGTTGTTTCATATCGCATATCATTAAGAAATAGTTTTATTTTTTTATTTTTTGTAGGAATTTGATACATTTGAACATGATGAGCGTAGTCTCCATTTGCAAAAAAGTCAATTGGATCTTTACTTGGATGAACCTAAGGCAGATAGAAATACAAAGATCGACATTCTTTCCTTTCGGAAAGGAAATGAATTTCGTTATCCCGATCTTGCCAAAATGGCTCGTGATATTTTGAGTGTGCCAATCTCTACTGTCGCATCTGAATCTACTTTTAGTGTTAGTGGGCGTATCATTGATCAGTTTAGGAGTGCACTAAAACCTGATGTTGTTGAAGCATTGGTCTGTACAAGAGATTGGTTATATGGCAAGAAGTAAGGTAAAACTTTGAAATTATATGGTTATTGGTTTTTTTTTATATATAGTTGTTTATATTATAGACTGTCTACTAAATATTGATGCTTTTTTTTAATAGAAATAAAAGAAGATCTTGACTTCGATGAGTTAACAGAAGATGTGATCGAGATGAACATCAACAAAGGCAGTGACGACGCTATACTTATTTCTACAAGTTCTAAGTTTGTTTAGATGTGTGATTTTATTATTGTAACATTAACATGTTTACAATGTATTGTTTATTATATTTGAGGTGTAATTTTAATACTTTACAATGCAGTCATGAGTTTGTATTATGGTGGTGTTATGGTGTATTATCATAAATTATACTATATTACTTGTTAGATTGTGAATTTGTGATTTTAAGATTGTAATTTATAAATAGTTATTTATATTTTACAATTAGAAATATAATTTGTAATAGAAACTGATGTAAAAGCAGGCAAGTGGGCTATTTGATTTCAGGCGAACAAAAGTTTCTGCATTGTATTTGCTGGTAGTTAATAGGGTGAAACGTGTCGGGTCACTAACGGGTTCACTGGGCGAAACGTGTTGTGTCGGGTTTGCGGGTTGAAACGTGTCGTGTTGACACGATATTTTATAGGGTCGTGTTAGGGTTGAGATTTTTGACACGAAATCCTTAACGGGTCGTATTCGTGTTGACCCTTTAGACGTAATATATATGCCTTGACACGACACGAATACGACCCGTTGACACGTTTTGACACCCCTAGACACATTAGTGTATTAGCATAATTACATAATTAAATCCAAAACTCCAGGTATACTAAGGCCTGGTTTGGATAGTGGGTTGAAATGAAATGAAATGAATTTAGTTGATTTGTGAATGATAATGAGATATTTGAGTTGAGATGAGTAAGTTAGAAATGGTTTGAGTTAAAATGTTTTATGAAGGTTTGGGAAAGGAGAGAGAAACAGTTAATGAAAAATATTATAAAGTTAAAATATTATTAGAAGATGACTTTTTAAAATTATTTTTGTCTTGGGATTTGAAAATGTTGAACTGTTTTTGTGTTTTATTTAAAAGTTTTGTTAATGTAATAATTAGTTAATGATTAGATGGAAAAGTTTGGAAAATTGAAAAGTGGTATTTGTAGTGTTTAGATATTGAGATGGGATGAGATAGAAGCATCTCTCTATCCAAACCAGGCCTAACACTTTCAAGCCAACCAAGGCCAACATTAAACTACTAGTAAATCTGTGATTTCCTTTGTTAGACTATCAGTATTAATGCCTACGCTTCTAGAAAGCCAAATAAATTCACTGCTCACAATCATTAGAGTTGAATTAAGTCAAAGACTTGATATCAGTTTAGACATTTGACTTATATAACTATAAAATCAGTTAAAATAAGTCATTGTAGTATGGTGCTAAGCAACGCTTCACTCTGGATGGTAAAAACTTATTACTTAAAAAAATCAGATATGGTTTTTGGGTTGCTCGTTTGTCTTCCAAGTTCATCTTAGCATCATTATCACATTCCAAGAACAAAAACACCACAAAATAATAAGGCAAATAATGGTTGGGGCCACCTAAGCATCCTTGACCTCTCTACAAGGGCGACTGATTTATTTCTCAGCCGTTAAAAGTACCATCAAGACATGCGTCGCAACCCTAAAAAACAGTAATCATCAGGGCTTGATGCTAGCATTTGCCTAGTAAACAATTAAGGCTTAACCAAGCCCTATCACATGGGGGATGCCTTGAAAATCCCTATTTTTTTTGTTTTTTATTGGCACCGGATGTCCGAAACAATATCTTGACTAATCCCAAGGGTGCACAAGTCTTTGGCAAGGAATTTCCCGCAAGTGCACCTTGGGTGATTTAAGGGAAAAATCCCTCAATCTGATGGCTTGTAAAGATTATTTTCACTCAAGGGGATTTGAACCTTAGACCTATGGGGACTATACCTCTAAGTCCAAGGCCTTTACCACTTGAGCCAACCTCTAGGAGTTATGCCTTGAAAATCTTTTACATTGAAACAACTATGCCATTTAAGTAGTAAGGGCAAACTTGTGTGCATAGGCCCCATGTCACAGGTTCAATTCCCCCTGAGATCAAACTGCGATTTACGTGGGAGGCCATGGCAATGGGCTGCTATGCTAGTCTCCCTAGGGATTTAGGTTCCATGGGTGAGTCCTAAGGGCTCTGCCATGGGGTGGTTCCCCTGTCATAAAAAAATAAAAAATAAAATGACATTTGTGCCCAGTAATAATCTTTCCCTCAAGAGTGGAGCTAGCTTGGGTCATGCCAACAAGGTTAGTAGACTTCCTTGCATCTCGGAGGACTCTTAAACGGCTGCCCACAAATTACAGCAATATGGAAGATAACTCCTATATGTTTAAAGAGTAATGCAAGATATAGTCTTAGGCTATGCAAAACTTACACAATCTCTTTAACCTCTTTAACAAAGAGTGGGGCGCATCGGGTTTGCACTCCCTAGAACTGTACAAATCATTTTCCATGCTTAATATGGTGCATCTAAAGGGAATACATCAAAAACACTATGAACTATATTCATTCTGATCTTTGGGGTCCCTCATCTGTTCCATCGAAAGGTATAGTTCAGTATTTGCTTACTTCTATTGATGATTTCTAGCGTAAAGTTTGAGTGTATTTTCTGAAGCAGAAAAGCGAAGTTTTTGTTAATTTTAAACAGTGGAAGGTGTTGATTGAGAATCAGACAGACAAGAAGGTGAAGCAACTTCGAATTGACAATGGCATGGAATTTTGTGGAGGTGAATTTGATTAATTCTGCAAGAAAGAAGGCATTGTCAGATGCCGCACAGTCAGGCACACTCTACAGCAAAATGGAGTAGCTGAGCGAATGAACCGGACTCTTATAGAGAGAGCTCGCAGTATGCTTTCTAATGTCGGCTTGTCTAAGGATTTCTGGGCTGAAGCAGCCAATACAGCTTGCTATCTGGTCAACTGCTCGTCGGCCACTGCAATTGGCCTAAAGACTCCAAATGAGGAAAAGAGCAAGATAATAGCAAGAAGGTGGAACTAGAGTTTGAGGCTTCACAGAGGGTGCCAGGGCTCCCAAGATCATGCATTTGCTCATGAGCATGATTCCGATTCTGACGACAATGCACAAGATGAGCAGAGCTACAGCATAGCAGCTGATAGACAAAGGAGGCAGGTCTGGCCACCTCTCAGATACACTCATGCAGATATGGTCATGTATGCTCTTACTACGGCAGAGGATATTGTTGGTCAGGAACTTTCCAGTTATTCAGAAGTTGTCAAGAGTAAGGAGTCTACACAGTGATGCGCTGTAATAAGTGAGGAGATTGAGTCTTTTCACAAGAACCAAACATGAGATTTGGTTAAGTTGCCAAGGAAGACGAAGATCGTTGGTTGCAAATGGGTTTTCAAGAAGAAAGACGGGATCCAAGGCATTACAGATGCAAGGTACAAGACATGCCTAGTTGCTAAGGGCTACAGTTAGAGAGAAGGCATCGACTTCAATGAAGTCTTCTCTCCGGTGGTGAAACATAGTTCAATCCGGGTGTTACTCACTATGGTAGCACTGTATGATCTGGAGCTACAACAACTTGATGTAAAAATGGTGTTCCTACATGGAAAGCTCGATGAGACCATTTACATGCATCAATCAGAGGGATTCATTGTTGAGGGTAAGGAAGACTTTGTTTGCAGACTGAAAAAGTCTCTGTATGGTTTAAAGCAGTCTCCGAGATAATGGTATAAACGCTTTAACTCTTTTATGATTGATCATGGTTATGTGAGGAGTAGCTATGACAGTTGAGTTTATCATCGGCAGTTAACTGATGGATCTTTCATTTATCTGCTACTGTATGTTGATGATATGCCAATTGTTGCAAAAGGCATATCTGATATTGATTTGTTGAAGAACCAGCTCAGTAATGAGTTTAAAATGAAAGATCTAGGTGTAACAAAGAATATTTTGGGAATGGAGATTCACAGGGATAGGAAAGCTGGAAAGTTATTTTTGTCTCAAAGAAAGTATCTGGAGAAAGTCCTTAAGAGGTTTGGAACGATCAATTCTAAACCAGTAATCACACCGCTTGCTTTGCATTTTAAACTTTCAGCTTCCCTATCTTCCAAGACAGATGAAGATAAACAGTTTATGGCGGGCGTTCCGTATTTCAGTGCAGTTGGCAATATTATATATGCGATGGTTTGTACTCAACCAGATATTTCACAAGCAATGAGTGTTGTCAGTAGATATATGGCTAATCCGGGAAAAACTCACTAGCAAACTGTGAAATGGATACTCAGATATTTGAGAGGAACCTTGAACTATGGACTAGTATTTTGATAGAGATGTTAAATCTCAGTTCCAGGGTTGTTGGCTATGTTGATTCTGATTATGGTGGGGATTTAGACAGAAGGAGATCACTGACAGGGTACGTTTTCACATTATGTGACTCTGCTATTACTTGGAAAGCAACACTACAATTCACTATTACTTTATCAACTACTGAGGCAATGTACATGGCAACAGCTGAGCCTATTAAGGAAGCTATCTAATTGAAAGGTATGATCAGTGATTTGGGACTATAGCAAGATGGTATTGTATTATACTATGACAGTCAGAATGCAATACATTTGATCAAAAATCCGATGTATAATGAGAGAACGAAGCACATCGATGTCAGGTATCACTTTCTCAGAGAGATTGCTACAGAAGGTGTTCTTGAAATTTTGAAGAGTGTCACAGCAGAGAATCCAGTAGACATGTTGACAAAGCCAATTGCAATTTACAAGTTCAAGCTTTGTTTAGACTTGATTGGTGTTCGAGGATCTTAATTTCCTTAGGGGATTTGAAGGGGGTCAGTCTTTGGTAAAGAAAGAATTTTGTGAGGCTGGATAAAATTTAAGTCAAGGTGAAGATTTGTTTTGTGTGGCTTGAATATAGTTGAAGAAGCACCTCAACCCGTGACTTCGCTCGACTCTCGCTTGACTTCCAGCTCGAGCGAGATTTGCACCCGAGAGTTCGCTAGACCCTCGCTCGACCTCCAGCTCGAGCGAGATGCAAACCTTAGAAGTCGCTCGAGCGAGATTTACCCCACTCGAGTGGCCCGCCGTTTTCTAGGGTTTCGCGCTGTTTGTACTATAAATACATGTTCTATTATTGTAATAAGAGAGAGAGACACTTTTGCGAGAGCAGCCAAACACTTGTGAGAGAGAGATTCATCTTGTTAACAATCCTGAGAGTGCACTGGGTGTATTGGGACTTTGGAATTGTGAATATTTGTGAAAGATCTCTTTGTACTCCATCTTCGTTATAATGAATTCATTTCGACCAACCTCAACAGTGGATGTAGGCTCACATTGAGCCAAACCACTTAAATCCTACGTTCTTTGTGTGATTTTTGAATTTTTCTTTTGTGCTTTTGTTTCCGCTGTAATACTTCAAATTTACTATTCGTAATTAAGGCTTATTCCCAACACATACCATCCAATTGCGTCACCCAAAACATTCACTTGATCCTTTTGTACCCATGTCAATATATGACGACATAGTTAAGGAATAACTATGTAAAGCAAATGAATCCGACACCACGACACATACTATATTTGCAGGCGTACAATGAGAAAGGTGAGACATTTAAAGTGGGCTCTCTATAGTATTTGTTAAGCATTTAATGTTGCCCGGAATACTTAATTGAAGGGCTCAATTCATAGGCTAAAGTTCAGGTAACAAATTTAGGAATTTAATTTTGGCTAAGGGTAAGGTTACATGATACTACAAATTTTGCAAATTCCACTGGCTGATTTATCTTTCTATTGCTTTGCCTCATAACTTGAAGACATCGAATTCATGCAAAAAATAATGCATATATAGAGTTTAAAAATCGGATGCTGCCTTTATAATTGATAACCACCAAGGAGGAATTAACATCCTGAGTCATATTTTACAACCACAGTCGATATGCCCTAGTTTCCAAAACTATGCGATATTTTAACAAAACCAATATCTGGGTGACCTACTCTTTCTATAACAAGATGGAATGAAATTCAAATGAAACAAAAACCGAATCTTTTTGAAAATGTAACAGAAAAAGTACAAAATAGAGAAGAAAGCCATGTTGAGTGAGATGGAAAAGAGCGTCTAACCTGATTCATGGAGATAACGAAAAACAAGGTAGTTCAACTCGGCGGAAGTGATGGAGATCATCTTCGTGAAGCTCTGGTGGGTAAATAAATTGAGAGGGAGAGAGAAGAGGAGAAGAGGAGAAGAAGAGAGGAGGGGGGGGGGGGGGGGGGGGGGTGGTTGCTGTCGAGATTGGTAGGGGATGCTAAATTTGGACAGAGGATGGCCATTACTAAATTTAAAATCAAAATTAAATAATTGTCAGATCACTATTTTCTTTATTATTTTAGGTTAAGGCAGTTTGTATTTGTGATAAATTCATCTTATCGTAATTTATTTTAAATTTATTATTATATTTTTTATATTTTTATATAAAATATAAATTTTAATATAGTTTTTTTAAAGTTTAATATAATTTTTTTAATTTTTAATATAATTTTTTCAAATTTTAAAATAATAATAATATTAAAAAATAAATTTATTTTAACTCATTCATCTAAATTCAATTCATCTTTTTCTTTAAATTCAAACGGAGCTTAGAGTTGAAGTCGTGAAAAATATTATGAATAATAATAAAAATAAATAATAATTATAAATGTTGAAAAGTATTAAAAAATTTTGATTTGCCAATTTATAAAGAGCAGTGCTAGGGATCCTTGGGAGGGAATTTCCGTCGCGGTCACGTAGTATAAATTTTTTTTACACTTTTTTTCATTTCATTTTTTTTTTTACATAAAAATAAAACAATGTATGAAAATAAAAAATATATAATTTTTTTAATTTAAAAATCTCTATGGGGCCGCAGCTGGATCCAAATGCCGGTAATACATATATTTACTCAACTATAAAACAACAAATTATCAAAGATGTTTACAAATGGAAAACCTTTTAATACTTATTATATATCTCAAAAGTTATAATTATTTTTATTTTCTAAGCAAATGTTATAATTTTTAATATCTCCACTATTTGCTTTAAAAATAACGACTGGGATTTTAAAAACTCTTTGTTAACAAATTTTGAAGAATTATTAGGATATGTTGACGTTCAAATTTTTATAATTATTTTTCAATTAAATATTTTCTTAATAATATTTATTATTTTATTAATTAGAAAAATGATTCAAATAAATTATTGCCCAACTTTTACCCAACTGTTTAATTAATACTTTTAATTTGAGAATTTATATCATTTTTGCATTAATTATGCAAAACAAAACACGAAAATGTGCTTTTCACCTAAAGAAATATGTTACACTAACATGCATGATAAAATCATTTATCCAAGATGCATGGATGGCACTGCTGAAGAATGGTTCAATTCACGCGATTATTAGATTCATCAAAAGATATTACAATATAAATTTACAAATTAATATAAATAAATATAATATGTTAAATCTATTTCATAATAAAATTAATTTTACATATTAATATGCCTATTATTATTATTATTATTATTTCTATTTCTATTTTATTAAATCATTTTATAAATCAAGTATTTCTCACTGAATAATATTCACTTAACTTCTGTCTAAATGGTGTATTAAGTTTCCTTAATTGGGTGTCACTACAACCACCCACAATTTCTTCCAGTAAGTGTATTTTTTTAATCATTTTAAATATTTCTCTTTTTAAAATGCATCATATCATTAAATTTTTAATTATTAAATAAAAAAATATCAAAACCTATTATCGAAATAACTATTCAGACAAATTGATTTGAATAGTAAGATAAGATAAGATGGTTTTAGATAAAAAAATAAAAGTTGAATAAAATATTATTAGAATATTATTTTTTAATATTATTATTGTTTTAATATTTAAAAGATTGAATTATTTATTATATTTTATATAAAAATTTATAAAAATTATAATAACAAAAATAAGATGAGGTAAAATAAGTTGAGATGATTCTGGTATCTAAACAATCCCAATATTCTCCTTCCTAATTAAGCATTGTTGGTGTCTCACGTACAACTTATGTCGTGAGGGAGATTCACGCACTGCCGTGCTTTTGGGAGTTCTCTACTGCCACATGTGGCCTTTTTGGATTCAGTGGCTTCGAATTTTCCAAATCTGTCTGCTCACCTATCTCCAATAGTGGCGAGTAGTCTTCATGCTCCACTACTGTTAATGTCGACCACTTATCGGTTACTCATATATAGTTCTGCTTGCTATACTATATTCCCGTTTTCCCTAACTTAGGATCGAGTGAAAGTGAATGTTGTACTTTCTCACAGTCAGTCTAAACTAACATAGTACACCACATACTCCTTTGTTGCGACTTCCAATTGCAGTCTTATAATCTATTCATCAGATTATATTAAGAACATGTTTGTGATTGTGTTCTAAGGTTTAAAAATTGCTTTTAAATAGTTAAAAGCACTTTTAAAGAAAAAATGACGTGTTTGGTACTTTTATTAAAAGTGCTTTAGGCGGTTAAAAAAACTAAAAATCAATTTTTTCAAAAAGCACAAAATTAGAGTTTTTATCAAAAAACTCATGCAGATAATTATATATTTTAAAAAACTACCGTAACTAACTCTAAAAAGTGCTTTAGGTATATAAATCCTAAATAGTAAATAGATTTTTAGTAGTAGAACTTATTACATTAAACTTTAAGTTATAAATCTTAAATTAAAAGTAATATTTCTCATTGCAATTTCAAACATACACTAAAATTGTCTCTAAGTGATTTTTCCTTTTTGAAAAATTATATGAGCTATTCATTTAGTTCTAGTCACTCCTTTATTTTTGTATTGTATTATATGTTAATTTTTTGAGAAGATTGTAGGAAACTCCTAACCTTCTTAAATTTATATTTTATAATCTATTAATTTATCTCATATACTAAACTTGTTTAGAAAAAAATAATGTCCTGTTGGTGTTTGTTGACCTGCTTTGGGCATATGGCCATATACAGAAGTTTATTGGGCTGAATGGCCCATTATACGGACTCATTACGATGGCTACAAACATCAAAATTTAGAATATGAAAATTTAACAAAGAATAATAAAAATTTAGTGATGTTGATTTAATATTTTCAAATTTTGATTACCTATAAACAATTTTTGTTAAACTATAAAATATTATAAAAGAGATTGTACATGTATAAATACTCAATTTAATACGGTCCTATTATGAGGCGTCTGGTTTCGAGAATTTAACATTTATTTCAGTATCCATGTTTCCAATAATATAATGTCTAAATCTTTAGATTCATGAATATGTAACTAAATTTACTTTAAGGAATTGCTAATTTAAACCAAGACCTAACGAGACACGTCTAAATTATCAAGCTCTTTAATAACAAAATTAAATAAGATGTATAACAAAATTATTGGAAATTTATTACTATCAAATATTTGTTTTTGATAAGTTTACATCATATAAAATAAGTTTATTTTTATCATTTTGCAAACAACACTATTAAATGAGATATCCTCTCTCTTCTTGCAGTAGGTTTTTGCTGGCTAAGGCCCCAATGATAATGTAAGGAAGGAGGCATCTATATTGACTCATTGAGCATCCAGTCCTCTTCATATGCTTAGGCATTATGCATGATTTTAACGTATGAGGTGCCTTGAAGGCCGAATTTTAAGGCTAGCTGAGAGTTATAAATTGGAGGAGCTATACATAGTCCTTTCCATTTAATGGTGGATTTTAGACACAAATATAAATATCTCTCAGGTGTGTTGGTTCTCTCTAATCTTAATACGAGTAGTGACTAGCTATCCACCGCTCCTTTGGACATCTTCTCAGGCATTTATCCAAGAAATCCGTTGCTTGCTTGATCGGATAGAAAACTTGAAATTTCAGGCAATTCATTGGAATATGCAATCTGGAATAAGGTTGATACTAGGTTAGACACATTAGACCATGATATTGCGGAAATTTCTCTACAAGTTTGGAAAGAATGGGGAAGGAGTTTCGATGGAAAGGATAGAAGTAATACAGATTCAAGAGTAGATGGTGGGATTGAGGGAGTCTTTTTCTCTTGAAAAAGTCTAAGCCTACGTTTGACAATGAGAATATAATACTTTATTATTATTTATTATTTTATTATTAATTTTCACCTATTTTTTACTATTGTTCATTATTTTATTATTACTTTTTTTTTAATCTATTTTGTACTATTACTCATTACTTTTCACTGCTATTCAATATTCTATTATTACTTTTTCACCTATTTTTTATTACTATTTACAGCAGTTCTTAATTCTTATCACTATCCAAACGTAATCTAAATGCAAGCATTTTGGTGCAACCATTGCACACCAAACATGACCTTACAAAACGAAAATGCTATGTTTTGCATTTTGGTGTGGCACTAATAGTTTCATGCCTTCTCTTCTCTTTCAATCCACCCTTAGCTGAAACTCTCGTTCTCTTATTCTCTAACCTCTCATTTTCTTCTTCTCTAATCGGCTGGGCCATACCCAGAAGGAGGTTGCTGTCCTTTTCTAGAAGGATGGTTGGCTATGATTTACTTTATGGTCGAGTATGAAAGATCTACCAGTAACACCCTTGTGGCTTCAGATGTGAGAGGTGATTTGTTTTGGATTTCTAATTTGTACATAATTTTGGCTTAATTAAAATCATTAAATAAATGGAAACGAAGACGATGAAGATGGAGATTCCATTAGCCATCTACGTTAAAATCATTAAATAGAAAAACAAAATCAAAAAGGGTTCTACAAAAAAAAAGGAGTCATTAGCCATCTGCAACAAACGGAGACGATGAAGATGAAGATTTTGAACTTGCATTTCTTAGCAAATGGGGACAATGAAGATTAAACGCTACAATGCATCTACAATTTGATACCTACCTTCTACACTCATTTCTCCAAACCAAGCCCCAACACAGTGCCCCCAAACCCCGAAAGATCCCCTCACCTCCACTGGAGATTCAGACCTACTCTCCGACCAGCACAAGAGAACCATTTTCGAGGCCACAGGAACTCCACTGTCCGACCTCAAATTCGAGAAACAAATCTCATGCATTGCGGAAATGGAGAAAGAAATCTACTGTGAAGAAGATGAAATCAAAGTCAAAATGCATAAGTCTAATCATCAGCTGCACTGCACAGTTCAAATCCTTCCCTCATATTTTCTTCTCAACTCATATTTTTTTAGAGTTAAAGCAAAACGAAAGTGCTCCTCTCATTATTTCTGGGTTTTCTTAAGAGTGAGAAATTGCTCCAAATTTGGTCTTTGTAATTCCAGCTCGTTTCAAATTCTTTTTGGATTCTTCCCTGCTTGAGATTTGGTTGTTAGGGGTATCAAATGATGATGCTCGGTGACTCCCGCTCAAATCCACCCGCAAGGGTGCCAAATGCAGTGGAGAGAATCTTCTCGTGATTTGTTTGTCGAACTAGATCACTGAGAAACGGCCTGCTGAAAAAATCAAAGGAAATGGAATTCAAGCTACAAGCTAAACTGTTAGAATGTAAAAGAAACTCTAGAAGTAAAGAAGAATGAATTCAATGATGTAGTTCAAAAAGTTAGGTTGTTATAAGAAGCAGATAAGGCGATGACTTTTCTCTTTTTTCATTTTTCTTCTCTTTTTATTTTATACAATATAACATCTACAATATGTTGTTCACGTCGGGAAACGGTGCGCAATGGTTAGCCAACATTGCTTGTACGTAGCACTACTATTTTCTCTTTTGGGCTTAAATCAATTGTGTTTGTATATTGTGAAATTTCACCACTTTCTTAAGTGTTTGATGGTTATTGAAGGCTATTTTTATCCGATAGACGATCGGACTGTTTAGAAGCACTTATGTTAAAAAATACTTCCTTAGTCATTAAGTTAAAAAAAGAAATTGATGACCATCCTTGATATATTTTATCGATGGCTTTAGCATTATTGCTTATTCTATATATTTTATAATTATACTTCGATCTAGAATATTATTAGTGATTAAGAATATGACATGAGAGTTATAATATGAGATTGCTATGTTTAATTATATCTACAAGTTAGTTTGTTTAGGGTTCTAGGAGTGGTGTCTCCTCCCTGGTGCTCTCTAAGGTTCTGGGGGTGGTGTCTAGTTTTTTCTTGCTAGGGTTCAAGTATGGATGATCTTGAAGTTCTTTAGGGTCATTTGAGTTTAACCGAGGAAGAAGAATTGATTGTTATTGCCCAAACTAACATAAGAGGGGGGTAAATTGGATTATATTATAAAAATTAATACTTATAAATCAAATACACAATATAAAATATAAACAGAATATAAAACAACAAGAAATGTAAAGAGTAGGGTAAGAAGAAGCAAACTCAGTATTTTTACGAGATTCAGCCCCACTGCCTACGTCCTTGCCTCAAGCCACCCCTTGAGGATCCCAAATTCACTATTCAATCTCCTTTAGGTGGAGATAGAAATCTATTACACCTTTGAGTAGCACCGCTCCAAAGAATCTGTGTAAAACACCATCTACACTTCCAATCACCTCACACTTGGTGATTTAACTATTCTCTGTGCTTCTACACACACAAGGGTTATACGCACCCTCTTACTGAAACAAGAGTTGATAGTGGGTAGATTATCAAAGTACACTCCTCAATGAGTGAGATAGAAACAATACAGCGCAACCTATATCTCTCTAAAAAAGAACAAGAATTAAGACTCAAAACTTTAGAAAAGAGATAATGAGAGTTTTGAAAGAATAATGCAAAACGTAGCAATAGATGTGTAAGCTCTTGTTGTTATTTTTGCAAAACTCAAGTAAGTTATTTATAGGCAAATGAGTTTTCATATTCAAATTTGAAAAGCTTTACATGTCAAATAAGAGTACTATTCACTTTTCAAAATATTCAAATAAAAATATCTCCTTTTTATATTTGTCAAAAACAACTCCATTCATTTTTCAAAGAAATCAAACATAATCTTTTATTTTTCATACATGACAAAATGAGCATAATTTATTTTTCAAACCAAATATCTTCTTTTTGCATATGTCAAAAAAACACACAACCACCTTTCAAAATTTTCAAACAAATCATCTATCTTTTGCATTTGTCAAAAAAAACACACAACTACCCTTCAAGATTTTCAAACAAAATCATCTATCTTTTGCATTTGTCAAAAAAACACACAACCACCATTCAAGATTTTCAAACAATACATGCACATATTAAAGATGACAATCAATTATCTTACAAATTCAAATCTTTATACATATATAAAAAAAAATTCGAAATTAATATTTTAATAAAGTTATGCAAATGTAAAAAATGTAATTTGATACTTTATGAGAAAATATTAATTTTGAGCCTTAGTCTAATTTTAAATTTTAAGAGATGTACAAAATTACTCTATGAGTTTTATTTGTAGATTTGATCTTCTTTTTGCTCATGCTTGATTTCTTGATGTGCTTAACTTTCTTCATATGTAGACAACTTGAGTTTGAGTCTTGAATTTATTTGTTATCATCAAAATCTATACAAAGATACGAGACTTGAAACCTTGAGTTCTACAATCTTCCACTTTTTTATAATGATAAATACTTATTAGAAATCTGTGACATGCAGTTAATACTTAAACTCCCCCTGAAAATATGCGTTAGTTTTTTTAAATAAAATATAGACATGATTCTAGCATATATAACAGGGTAGTATAATACTAGTATAAGACTTCTCCCCCTTTTGGCATGATTAAAAATGAATCGCAATTGATTTCAGTAAAATTTCTTCCTCCGTCCGTGTTCGACAAAAGCTATAAAGGCTGAGGCCTAATTTTATCATCTCGGTGCAGAGATCCGCTTGATGTTGTTGATAAATAAAATATTATCGAGATTTGGTACGGAATGAGATTTCTTCTCGCGTCCGTGTCTAAAAAACTGCAAAGTCTGGAGGCCTAGCTCTGGCAATTTGGTGCGGAAGGAGATTTTGAAGAGAGTTGAAAAATTAGAGTCATCCGTATCCGACAAAACCTGCAAAGGCTGGAGGTCTAACTCTAGCAATTTGGTGCGGAAGGAGATTCAAATCCGCTTGACGTTATTGACAAGCAAGATATTGCAGAGATTTGAAGTTGTGATAGTTTGTCTTGTTCTTATTCCCGTCTCTATAAGAACAATCCTTAACTTTATCTATTTCGTATCAAATATTCTTCTCATCTTTGCAATTCGTCTGCATTTCCATTCTACAATTTTGTAATGACTCGTCAATTTTTCTTCAGTGCTTCTCGTGATCAAGATATGAGGTATTTTTCACCTCAAACTATTTATGCATTTGTTGTAGGCGCCATGAAGCAACAAAACACTGATTTGGCTAATAAATTAGATCATGATGCCATTTACGAGCTTGTGGGTCTCGAGACTCGATACCCATCTTCCATTATTGCTTTTTCCACTCGGTTGCAGTCCAAAACTCGCGAAATTGAGAAGTTTAGCGAAACAGTCTCTGTACTTCAACGACTTGTTTATGAGTCAAACAAAAAAATAGTAGAGTTAAAGTAACAGAATAAAAATTTAAAATCCTTACTTGCCTCTTTATTTCGATTGCCTAATCCTTTAGACAAGGATAGCATGATGATTTATGAGGAGCAAATACATTTGAATGATGAGGCTAAACGTCTCAAGTTTCTGTAGGTCATTTGAGATAATGGAATAAAAGCATCTAGCAAATATTCATGATATGCACCATTCTTATTTCTCTTCTAATCATGCATAGTCTATCTTCTGGTAGAGGTTTTGTGAAAATATCTGCCAATTGATCATGTGTGCTAGTGAATTCTAATACAATACCGCCCTTCTGCACATGATCTCTAAGAAAATGATATCTAATTTCAATATGCTTGGTCCTAGAATGTTGTATTGAATTCTTTGAAAGATTTATAGCATTAGTATTATCACATTTAATAGGAATATGATTGTACATAAGTTTAAAATCCTCAAATTATTGCTTCATGTAAAGAACTTGAGTACAACAACTACCTGCAGCAACATATTCTGCCTCAGCAGTAGATAATGCAACAAAATCTTACTTTTTACTAAACCATGAAACAAGTGCATGATCTAAAAAATGACATGTTCCACTAGTACTTTTTTTATCAACTTTGCAACCAGCATAATCCGCATCTGAATAACTAATAAGATCGAAAGAAGTGTGCTTAGGATATCATAACCTTAGGTCAATGGTACCGGCAAGATATCTAAAAATACGCTTGACTGCAATCAAATGAGATGCTTTGGAGATGATTGAAAACGTGCACATAAATATATACTGAATATAATATCAGGTCTACTAGCTGTCAAATATAATAAACTACTAATCATACCTCGATATACCTTTGAGTCAACTGGCTTACCGCTTTCATCTTTATCAAGTTTGGTGGTTGGACTCATTGGTATTCCAATTACCTTCGTACCTTCCATCTCAAACTTTTTGAGTAACTCTTTAATATATTTTGATTGATTAATGAATATTCCACTTTTTGCTTGCTTGATTTGTAAACCGAGAAAGAAATTAAACTCCTAACATGCTTATTTCAAATTCTTCCTGCATGCTCTTAGCAAAATCTTGACACATATTTTCATTAGTAGCACCAAATATTATGTCATCAACATAAATTTGAACTAGAAGAATATCATCCTGTTCATATTTGATGGAAATAGTTGTATCGATTTTTCCTCTTGAAAAACCTTTTTCAATCAAGAAACTACTAAGTCTCTCATACCAAGGAGTTTGTTTGAAACCATATAATGCTTTTGTGAGTTTAAAAATATGATTAGGAGAAATATAATTTTCAAATCCTATAGGTTGCTCAACATATACCTCTTCATTTATAAAATCATTTAAGAAAGCATTTTTAACATCCATTTGAAAAAATTTGAAATTTTTATAACATGCATATGTAAGTAACATTCGAATAGCTTCTAATCTTGCGACAAGTGCATATGTTTCATCATAATCAATTCATTCCTCTTGATTGAAAGCTTAGGCTACAAGTCGAGTCTTGCTTCTAGTGATGATTCTAGACTCATCTTTCTTATTTTTAAAAACCCATTTTGTTCCAATAACAGCATGATTTTTGGGTCTAGGAACAAGTGTCCACACATTATTTTTTTCAAATTGATTTAGCTCTTCTTGCATAGCTAGAATCCATGATTCATCAATAAGTGCTTCATCAATATTTTTGGGTTCAATCTGAGATAGAAAAGTAATGTGATTACAAATATTTCTAAGAGATGATCGAGTACTTACACTTCGTGAAGGGTCTCTTAAAATTTGTTCCACTGGATGATCTTTCACATGTTTCTACTATTTGGTTGCATCTTGTATTAAATCTTGATGATTTTTCCTGATGTCTCTATGTTGGACTTCTTCCATTGTATTCTCTTTGTTGAGATTAAGATTATTTGTGTTAATAGTACCTTCTGATTCTTTATCAATAGATTTCTTGAAGAGTAGAGGGTTAGATTCATCAAATACTACATGCATAGATTCTTGTATAGTCAAATTCTTTTTATTGAATACTCTATAATCTTTACTATTTGTTGAATACCCAAGAAAGATACATTCATCAGATTTTACATCAAACTTTCATAAATTATCTTTGTCATTGAGTATAAAATATTTGCATCCAAATACATGAAAGTAACCAATGTTGGATTTTTTCTCATTCCAAAGCTCATAAGAGGTTTTATCTAATTTAGACCTTAACATAACTCTATTTATAATATAACATGTAGTACTTACCGCTTCTGCCCAAAAATAACTAGGTAAACTATTTTCATTAAGCATTGTTCTTACCATTTCTTGAAGAGATCTATTCTTCTTCTCTACTACCCCATTTTGTTGAAGAGTTTGAGGAGAGGAGAAATTATGCAGAATACCATTTTCATCACAAAAAGACTCAATATCTTTATTGACAAACTTTTTCCCTCTATCACTTCGAATGTTTGAAATAGTATAGCCCTTTTCATTTTGAATTCTTTTGCATAGCTTGGTAAAGGTATTATGTACCTCATCTTTATGAGCGAGAAAGATGACCCAAGTATATCTAGAGAAATCATCCACAATAACAAATGCATAACATTTTCCTCCCAGACTTGCAATTCTATTTCGTCCAAAAAGGTCCATGTGTATTAGTTGCAAAGGTCTAATAGTGGAAATATGTTTCTTGATTTTGAAAGAAGTTTTTATTTGTTTACCAAACTGGCATGTATCACAGATTTTGTTTTTAAAAAAGTTTACTTTTGGCAAACCTCTCATAAGATCATTTTTTGAAAATTTGGAAATAAGTTCCATGTTTGTATGACCTAACCTTCTATGCCATAACCAACTATGTTGAGCTGATAAACAAATAGTATCTTGTGAGGCAATTTCTTCAAATTCAATTGTATAAATATTATTATTTCTAAGAGAAATAAAACAAATATTACATTCATGATTATTCAAAATAATGCACTTATCCTTTTCAAAGGTAACTGTAAATCTTTTATCACATAATTGACTTATACTTAAAAGATTATATTTTAGATCTTTAATAAGTAGAACATCTTCAATTATGAGAGAAGACTTATTACCAACTTTACATATTCTCACGATCTTCCATTTTGAATTATCTCCAAATGTCACGTGTCTTTCTTCTTTAGGAGTGAGATCAATGAACTTAGTTTTATCTCCTATCATGTGTATTGAGTATCCGCTATCTAAAAACTATCTTGTTTTACTTACAAGTCTTCATGCATACCTACAAAAATAATTAAAATAATTTTTCTTGGTACCCATATTCTTTGGGCCCTTTATTTATTAGTATTAGAATAAATAAGATTCTTTGGTACCTATATGACCCTAATAGTTATTGTATGTTTTCTTCTAATAGAACAAGCATTATAGTTATGACCATTTATATTGCAAAAATTACAAATAACATGTAACATACTTGAAGAACTTGAGTGATTGTACTAATGTCTTTTTTTGACAAATCTATTTTTAGGAAAAGAATTTTAAAAATTTGGTTTTGATTTAATGGGTTTATCAAAAAATTTTTTATAGGGTTTGAGTTTTTCTTTTGGTATGTATCTCAAGCCTACCTTATCAAAAACACATATTTGATTACCAAGAAGTTTTTCAAAATTTCTTTGTCCATTTGTGAAATTTTCAATAATCTTTTCTAAATCAGCTACTTTCTTTTTCAGTTCATCATTTTCATATTTTGAAACTATATTTTCTTTTCTTAAAACATCAATTTCATTTATTAAAGAATAAATTTTCTTTTTCAAAGCGGTATACTTAATACCCAATTTTTCAAATTCCTCATATACATTTTCCAAAACATTTTGCTATTCTTTATAAGAGGGATTTTCAAGATTTGTTACCTCAAGATTATCTTTAGCCATAAGACAAAGATTTGCAGATTTTTCATTACTTGCGTCGCTGTCTGAGCTACTTGAATTATCATCCCATATAGCTTTCATTACTTTCTTGCATTTGTATCGATCTTTCTTTAGCAGGGGACAATCTACCTTGATATGTCCTAATTTTTTATATTTATAACAAATTAATGAATCATTTTTACCTGTATTTTTGTTGGAAGATTTTTTAAAAGGTTTCCTTAAAGGAGTTTTATTTTTCAAGAATCTCTTAAATCTTCTTGTGATCATTGCAATCTCTTCGTCATCGCTTTTTTCATCTTCATCGCTTTCACTTTCATGAGCAACGGCTTTGAGGTTCAAGCTCTTCTTTTACTTTCCTTCTTCTTCTCCTCTTTTCAATGTGTACTCATGAGTAATAAGTGACCCGATGTGTTCATTTATTTCGAATTTTTTAAGATCTCTAACTTCAAAAATCGCTGTTACTTTTGATTTCCAACGTTTTGGCAAGAAGTTGAGAATTTTCTTTACTATCTCCAAACTGGAATAAACTTTACCAAGAGATGTCAAGCTATTTATAATATTAGTAAAACGAGTATACATAAAAGAGATAGATTCATCATTATTTATTTTGAACAATTCATATTCATGCGTAAGAACATAAATTTTTGATTCTTTGACTTGCGAAGTTTCTTCATAGGTTACTTCCAAATTGTCCAAAATCTCCTTTGCTATCCTGCAAATCATTATTATGTTAAATTCATTACCATTAAGAGCATTATATAGAAAATTCATAGCCATTACATTCACAGTATAAAGTCTATTGTCTTCGCGATCAAACTCTTCCTCTTCCTTTTTGACCTTTACTCCATCAACAGTTTTTGTTGGAATATAAGGTCCATTTACAATACATTTCCAGATTTCTCGACCTTGAAACTGAAGAAATATTCTCATTTTACCTTTCCAGAAAGTATAATCATCTCCACAAAATAGCGAAGGTCGACTACTGGATTGACCTTCAGCGAAAGTAGCTGCAATGTTAGCCATATGATCTTAACTCAATAGATAGTTAATCTTATAACAGAACCTTTACTCTGATACTAATTGTTCCCTAGATGACTAACACAAGAGGGGGAGTGAATTGGGTTATATTATAAAAATTAACACTTATAAATCAAATACACAATATAAAATATAAACAGAATATAAAGCAGCAAGAAATATAAAGAGTAGGGTAAGAAGAAGCAAACTCAGTATTTTTACGAGATTCAGCCTCGCTGCCTACGTCCTCGCCTTAAGCTACCCCTTGAGGATTCCAAATTCACTATTCAATCTCCTTTAGGTGGAGATAGAAATTGATTACACCTTTGAGCAGCACCGCTCCAAAGAATCCATGTAGAACACCCTCTACACTTCCAATCACCTCACACTTGGTGATTCAATTATTCTCTGTGTAGAACACCTTCTACACACATAAGGGTTATACGCACCCTCTTATTGATACAAGAGTTGATAGTGAGTAGACTATCAAAATACACTCATCAATGAGTGAGATAGAAACAATACAGCGCAACGTATATCTCTCTAAAAAAGAACAAAAATTAAGGGTCAAAACTTTAGAAAAGAGAGAATGAGAGCTTTAAAAGAATAATGCAAAACTTAGCAATAGATGTGTAAGCTCTTGTTGTTATGTTTGCAAAACTCAAGTGAGCTATTTATAGGCAAATGAGTCTTCATATTCAAATTTGAAAGGGTTTACATGTCAAATAAGAGTACTATTCACTTTTCAAAATATTCAAATAAAAGCATCTCCTTTTTATATTTGTTAAAGACAATTCCATTCATTTTTCAAAGAAATCAAATCTAATTTTTTACTTTTCGTACATGACAAAATGAGTATGATTTATTTTTCAAACCAAATCAACTTCTTTTTGCACATGTTAAAAAAACACACAACCACCTTTCAAGATTTTCAAACAAATCATCTATCTTTTGTATTTGTAAAAAAAAAACACACAACCACCCTTCAAGATTTTCAAACAAAATCATTTATCTTTTGCATTTGTCAAAAAAACACACAATCACCTTTCAAGATTTTCAAATAATACATGTACATATTAAAAATGACAATCAACCATCTTACAAATTTAAATCTTTATGCATATGTGAAAAAAAAAATTCAAAATTAATATTTTAATAAAATTATGTAAATGTAAAAAATGCAATTTGATACTTTATGAGAAAATATTAATTTTGAGTTTTAATCCAATTTCAAATTTTAAGAGATTTACAAAATTACTCTATGAGCTTCATTTGTAGACTTGATCTTCTTTTTGCTCGTGCTTGATTTATTGATGTGCTTAGCTCATTTCATGTGCAGACAACTTGAGCTTGGGTCTTGAATTTATTTGTTATCATCAAAATCTATACGAAGATACGAGACTTGAAATCTTGAATTCTACAATCGTGAATAATCCTACAGGATGGGATGAAGAAGTGATCAGGAAATGAGGATTGAGTTTGATTGGTAGAATCTTTTGTGATCATGTAATTGACAAGAAGATCATCTCTACAACTATGGATAAAACTCGGCGGATCAACAAAAAGGCAGTGTTTTAGGAAGTGGACTACAAACTTTTGTTATAACTTTCGCCACTCACTGACAAAAATAAAATCTTGGAAGGGAAACCGTGGCTATTCGATAATATGCTATTCGTGCTTAGGCAGTATGATAGCTCTTTGCAACCAAGGCACATTGATTTTGAAATGGAGGAATTCTGGATGAGATTACACAAGATGCCCCTAGGTACGATGACTAGAGCCTGGGGTATTCGAACTGGATCCTTTGTAGGGACGGTGGTTGACGTAGATGCTTCTAATGATGGAGTTGGTTGGGGATATTACTTAAGGGTGCGAGTGGAACTAAGGCTTCAAAAAGCACTGTCAAGTATAAATTCCAGATAGGAAAGTACAAATTCCATTCGCTTATGAGAAGTTGCTTCGTTTTTGTTTTTCTTGTGGATGGATTTCTCATGGTGACAAAGGCTGTACCAAAGCAAATCCTCCATCTAATTCAAAAGAACATGTTGGTGCACAATTCGGATCTTAGTTTAGGGCTGAAGACGGTCTCTGTCAGAGGTTCTTGTACCAAGCTTCACATGGCAGTCCTGGTGATGGTGCGAAGGTGGTGGGAGTTTGGGGTACAGGGAGTGTTGAGCAGGGCCATGAGAAGAGCCATAAGGGTAGTTACGAAAGTGCCGAGGATATCGGAGAACATGGCAAGTCCGAATCTCAAGTGGTTATTAAAAGAGGAGTTGTGACATAGGTCTATGAGAGTCAGTTGGCGAAGAATAAGGAATAGGGGATCTGTGAAATATTTGCAAAGATAAATTTGAAGGGGACACTTCATAACTTGGTGGTCAAATGGGCCAATGGTAGTGAATGGGCTAACTTTACTAAAGTCGAAGAAGGGCCCATGTTTGTTCCCAACAAGTCTCTTTCGCCAAATCCTTCCCAATTGCAAGAAATCCCTAATTCGAGAGGGGAAGACACTCCGGGGGAGATTTCAAAGCTCCTTCAACCTTTCGGTAAAGTGGGAAAGTGGAAACGGCGAGCTAGTGGGTCAGGTAACTTTCAACTTTCTCCTCATTTGTTCGTCAGGTCCAAGAGATCGGGGGTCTCTAATGATGAGGTCACTACAGTGGGAGGGGGAGTAAAAAACTCAAGGGTGGTTCTTTGGAATCTCTTGAACACAAAATTGAATCAGTGGTGGCTAGAAGTCAGCCTTGCCAAATATTATGAAACTTATCAGTTGGAACTGTTGAGGGCTTGGGAACCCTCGATCAGTTCAAAGCCTTGATTTTTTAATAAAGAAAAATGGCCCTAAAATGGTGTTCTTAATGGAAACAAGATTGATAGGTGCTCAAGCTAGACGAATTGCTAGTCGATTTAACTTCGAGGGTTGTGTTAATATTGACACAGTAGGAAGGAGTGAGAGTCTGTTACTAATGCGGAAGCAAGATGTGAAATTTGAACTGTTGAATTTCTCTCAAAGGCATATCAACAGTTTTATTTCTGATGGAATTGAGGGCATGAAATAGCTTATAACCTATTTCTATGGTCATCCTATGGCAAGTCAAAGGGGTGGCTCTTGGCAACTCCTAAAGTCATTTCGGCCCAACCAATTAGGGTGGCGTGTATTAGGTGATTTCAAAAAAAATCTTTCTCATGATGAGAAGGAAGGTGGTAGAGCTAGGGAGAAAAATTGGATGAGATCCTTTCGTGATGTTGTTGAGTATGGCCATCTCTATGATCTTGGATGGCAAGGAACAAAATTTACATGGAGCAATCGCCATGAAGATTCATCTTTTACGAAAGAACGATTGGATAAAGTATAAGCTTATGGTTTGTGGAAGTCACACTTTCCTGATGCTAGAGTGGAGGTTCTTTCAGCCCTTGTTTTGGATCATTGCCTCATCTTGCTTAGTTTTTCAAATGGAAGGGTCTTTATAAACAAGCCACATTTTCAGTTCAATTATGAAGCTAATTAGGGCAATGAGGAGGGATGTAAAGAGCTTATAGCCTCTGAATGGAAGAGAACATGCGGGCTAGGTGGCCATTTGCAGTTAGTTCAACACAAATTGGAGGTGTGTAGCTGAGAATTGAAAAAATGGAGCAGGGATTTGGTCAGGAACCAAAACACAGCTATTAGAGAAAAATCTATAGACATATTGAGACTCCTATAGAATGAATCCTTAGCTAATATGAATCAGTTGAAGTCTTTACAGGCAGAGCTGGGTTTTCTTCTTGAACAAGTGGACATTTGATTGAAGCAACGAGCACAAAAACATTAATTAACACAAGGTGATAAAAATATAAAATTTTATCATGCTTGTGTCAACCAAAGACGAAAGAAAAATAAAATCAGTCAAGTTGAAACGGAGGATGGCTGACTGCTTACAGGGCATGAAGATGTTTCAAGAGGTTTTCTTCAGTATTTCCTCCAAGTTTTCAACACTTCTAGTCCTTCCTCAAATTCTATTGCTGACTGTGTAAGAGGGCTAAATCAAATATTTTCTTCTGAGATGTTACACAAGTTGAATATGGCATTTACAAAGGTTGAAGTAGAGACTGCACTGAACCAAATGTCTCCTTTCAAGTCTCCGGGCCAGTTGGCTTTAATGCACGATTTTATAAGGATAATTGGGATCAAGTGGGAGAATATGCTATCAGAGTTGTGTTGGAATTCATGAGTACAGGGAGGTTACCACAAGGAGTCAATCATACCCACATTGCTTTAGTTCCCAAGGTAAATTCTCTTAAAACAGTCCTTCAATTTCGGCCTATTAGCTTGTGCAATGTCTTTTATAAGCTAATTTTCAAAATGTTAGCTAATCGATTGCAATAGGTATTGTCAAGATTAATCTATTGGAATCAACGTGTTTTTATTCTTAGGAGATTAATTTTGGATAATATCATGGTGTCTTATGAACTACTCCATTCTATGAAGACAAAGCAAAAATGAAAGGTGGGGAGTATGGTTGTAAACTCGATATGTCAAAAGCTTACGATCGAGTTGAGTGGCCTTTTTTAGAGGCAATGTTATCAAAGCTGAGTTTTTCTGACTGATGGATATATTTACTAATGGAGTGTGTGAAATCTGTTAGTTATGCAGTGTTAGTAAATGGAATTCCAAGAGATACTATTATACCTTCCCCAGAGCTGAGACAAGGAGATTTCCTATCTCTTTATCTCTTTCTTATTTGTGCCGAATGTCTCTCTTCAATGTTACATACAGCTTATCTGAATGATGGCATCAAAGGAGTGGCAGTAACACGTGGGAGTTTACGAATCAATCATCTTTTATTTACTGACGATTGTGTTATTTTTTGTAGGGCTAAGATTGAGGAATGGTCTAGAGTTATGTTTATTTTACAATTATATGAGCATGCCTTTGGCCAAACTCTTAATAAACAAAAAACTTCCATTCTTTTTAGCTTTAACACTAGTGCAGCGGTGAAGTCATGTATTCTCTAACATGTTCAAGGAGTTTCCTGTGATGATTACAACAAATATTTGGGTTTATCCACGATGGTAGGAAGGTCAAAGTATAAAACCTTTAGGAGCATAAAGGAGAAAATTTGGAAGCGGATTCATAGCTGGAAAAAACACTTCTTATCTGCAGTCGGCAAAGAGATTCTTATCAAAAGCGTGTTGCAAGTGATTCCTACATATGCGATAAGTGTTTTCAAATTACCAACGGGACTTCTTAAAGAAATTGAAATGATGCTATCAAAATTTTGGTGGAGTCACAATAAAGAGAGAATAGGAGTTCATTGGAGGAGCTGGGAAAGACTTGGTGTTTCAAAGAAGAATGGTGGCTTAGGTTTCTGAGACCTCAATTGTTTTAACTGAGCAATGCTTGCCAAACAAGTGTGGAGGATCATTCAAAATCCCTCTTCTCTCGTGGCAAGGTTATATAAGAAAAAGTATTTCAGAGGTGGACTGATTACCGAGGCAAAAGTTAACTGTGGATCATCGCATATATGGCAAGGGATGTGGTCAGTTATGGATCTTGTAAAAAAGGGTCTAGTCTGGAGAGTTGGAAATGGGCGTAATATAAATATTTGGAGGGACAATTGGATTTCAAAACCATCTACTTTTCAGGTGTAATCAGTTCAAAACACTCTGGATATTGAGGTAAAAGTCTTGGCTTTGATAGATGAAGATCGGTATATCTGGAAAAAAGATCTAATATAAGCCATTTTCAACTGTGAAGAAGCTAGTATTATATGTAGCATGCCTCTAAGCTCAAGAGAAGTAGCTGACAAAATTATATGGGGTCCATCTAGTAAGAGACTGTATACTATCAAGAGTGCTTATTTTATGGACTTAGATTAAACCAGAAGAATCCTTTCATGACGTTGGAGAAGCATCAGGGGTCATGCAGAGCCATTTTCACTAGAAGTTTATATGGAATCTAGGGGTGGTTGGAAAGGTTAAGTAGTTTATCTGGAGAGTTGCCTCCAATCTATTACCCACCAAGAAAATTTTGTTTAAGAAGAAAACTTTTGATAATCTTTTCTGTCCTGTATGCAAAGGGGAGAATGAATCTATTCTTCACTGTTTGTAGGGTTGTGTTGCACCTACTGATGTTTGGGGTGAAAGAGGTAGTCCCATTGCAAAGTGGAATAATTTGTTTGTTGATTTTATTGATTTTTGGCAGGAGGTGAGACAGAAGCTTGGCTTGGAGGATCAAAACATGGTTGCTGTGACTTGCTATTGGCTATGGCAAAGGAGGAACTTGTTGGTGTTCGAAAATAAGTTCGGAAGCCTAAAGAAGGTATTAAAAGCTACTGTCACAGAGCTGGAATTCATCAAAGACTCTTCTCTAGAACTAACTCAAACATCGGGCAATCAAGTTCAAAATGCTGTTGTGATTCGATGAAAGGCTCCTACACAAGCTTATTTAAAGCTGAATTTTGATGTAAGTTATGTAAGTTCAGAACAGCAGGCAGGTATAGGCATTGTTATCAAAGATTCTTGTGGTGAAATTCAAGTTATGCTGGCTGCTCAAAGGATCGGTGTTCCCTCTATTTATTTAGCTGAATGTTATGTCTTATCTAGAGCAGTTGTGTTATGTTCTGAATTGAGTTTTCAACGTGTGAAGTTTGAGGGGAATGCAAAACAGGTTGTAGAGGATGTTAATTCCTTAAGCCCAGATTGCTCCTGGACATGTCAACTAATTGAAGACATTAAATTTGCTATGTCTATCTGTTCACAATAGAAATTGTCTCATGTTAGGAGGGAAGGAATTCAAGTAGCGCACTATTCTGCTAAACTATCTCTTACTTTGTAGTCTGAAGTTTTCTAGATGGATGAGGGACATGATGCAATCCTTCCGTACATTGAGTTTGATAAATCATGTATTAGTTGATTATTTGCAATGAAGTTATTTCCTTTCAAAAAGAAAAAAAAAATTATACATACAAGTCTTGTGGGAAGTACTTATTTGTTTCAAGATCTAAAATTCAAAATATTTTATTTAAATTTAAAAAAATGATATTTATAATTTTAGAATATGTAAATTCTGTATAAGTTTTTTAAATTAGATAATTTAAGATCCACAAGAAATAAATTCTTTTTTAAAAATAAATATATATTTTTAAAAAATATAAGTTTTGAATATTTTAAAGCTATATATAACATTAATCTAAATTAAATATGTGACCCCAACCTCTCAACCACAAATAATTGGGCATGAAAATAAGAACAAAAAGGTGTACCGTCCTTGTAATTCTATGTCACACGTCAACATCTATCGGAGCTTTTTACTTCTACGCCAACCCTTCTGCCCTCTCTCTCTCTGTCCCTCCCCGCAAAGCTTTTATTTTCGCCAAACCCTCTCTCTCTTCCCCCAATTCGAATCGCCCGATTCAATCCATACCATTTCCACTTCGCTGTCCATAATGTCCGATTCGAATATCATCGACGCGCCGTCGGCGGAGGTGCCGCCGGAGATCGAAGCTCAGCCTCAGGAAAAGCATCAACAAGAGCCCGACAAGAAGCCGGCCAACAAGAACCTTACCTTCAGCATCTGGCCCCCGACGCAGCGTACCCGCGAGGCCGTGGTGAACCGCCTCGTTGAGACGCTCTCGACCTTCTCCGTTCTCTCTAAGCGTTACGGCACCCTGCCACACGACGAGGCCTCTGCGGCCGCCCGCGTCATTGAGGAAGAGGCGTTCTCAGCCGCATCCGGTTCCGGCTCCGCAGAAGACGACGGCATCGAGATCCTCCAGGTCTACTCCAAGGAGATCAGCCGCCGTATGCTCGAGACTGTCAAGAACCGTGCCGCTACTGGCTCTACGGTCGACACCACTTCGCCGCAGAGTCCAAGTATGTCCGTGGAGCCCGCCGCCACTACTGCCAGTGAGGAGAACTTGTCCGCTGAGACTGAGTCTTGATCTATCTTTAGGGTTTAGAGCTTATATATAAAGGTTCCTGTTTTTGGGGATAGTATGTGCTACATTCAGACCTATTTGTACTCGTTATGGATTCTGATGCGTATTTGATGATAATTACCCTCGTTAATTATGGTTATGCGGTTCAATTTGTTTACTTTTCTTAGTATGATTTGGTCTCTTCATTGATGTACTTGGAAGTCAATAATAATACGTGTTAGCCATTGTCTTTCCAAATTTTCTTAGGAAATAGGTCATTACTCTGTTAAGTGTTGTATTTCTGGAGCTTTGAAGGATGTAAGGAAGAGTGGATGGATTGGGGATTTGGAGAAAGTGGAGGTTGAAGGCAATTCGGGGAACTATTCTTCAATATATATATATATATTTTTTCCACAGGACACCAGAAGTGGTCATATTGAACATTAGTGCATCATTTTGGAACTTGCATGGTTCTGATAATCTGGTTGATGTTCCCACATTTTGGACAACCTTTTCATTTCTGTTGCTACATTACTCTTTTATGGGACGGCAACTAATTTATGTGGCTATATATAATTTATATGGATCTTTCTGTTGCCATCGCAATGAAATTAGTTAATCTTGTATGGGTCTTTCTTGTCAAGTTCAAATTCTGCTTGTAATGATAATGCCTAAACGTGCATTGTTATCTTAATATCTAATTGTTTCTAGTGGATTGTAGGGAACTGAGATGAGGGTTTTCTGGCTAGTGGTTGTGTGTTCTGATGCACCAGTTAAATTAGTACAATTTGAGTTGTCTGTTTGGTGACACTTGACCAGGGACAATGCCTTATCAGATACCTTCTTGGGATAGAAGGTGATCAGTTATGGTCAAGATGTGAATTATTGTTTAATTACTATTACCCGTTCTTACATCCTGGTTTGATATGTCTATGCTCTTTATCTGGTTGAATTCCTTCCGTAAATACTGTGGTTCCATACGGTTCAGGTAATTTTAAGTTTTTAAAATTAATGATGTTATTGTTTTTAAAACCTTCTCTCTCTCATCCTCTATCTCATGGATGATTTATTTCATCCATTTTTATGTTCTTCGCAATGGATGAAACTTATTTTCTAGGTTCTCTCTGTGACCACCACACCTTGACTGTTGTCATGCTAGAACACAATCTTTACAACCATACTAATCTTCATCAGACACATGCTCACGATTTGTGCGCATTCATAGTTTTGGACAGTTTTAAAGATACTTCTGTCTGGTTCCTTTTTATTCCAATTAGGAGGATGGAACCAGATAATCTCTTTTTACAAGATCTTTGCTTTGGGTGCTTTGGGTGCTTTGGGTCAGTTACAGGGTGCCGATGGTGCAAGATCTTGCTTCCCTGTTTTTCTGAAAGGATCTAGTTAGGAATTTGTCTCCAATCAATTGGGGCTATGATGTCTTATAATGTGGATCATGTCATTGCCGAAGGGTTCCAAAACTTTTCCTTCTCAAATATGTTTAGTTTGCAGCTTTCTTGCCTTGGATTTCATTTTACTTCAATAATATGGATGGGTTGACAAACTTATTCTCTTGCAATTCTTCAAATCTTGGCTTGGAGAAGTGCAACGTAATCTGTGTGCACCTGTTACCTGCTTGCTGCTCGGCTGGAATATGTGGGTGTTACCAGGTATATAATTTTCTCTTTTCTTTTGATGAAGTAGTTTGGCTTTCCTTGTCATCCATCATCTGGCATGTGCCTCTACTACCGCCCTTGCTTGCCTTTTGGACTTGGGAATGATTATTTTCTTTCTAATTTTTCCACATCTCATCAAACAGTACCATTTATCTCGAGTCTAAATGGGTCTCTGGCATTTAAAGAAGAAATACTTGTTATTTTACTTGTTGCCTTGTACAATTCTTCTCACATGCTACTGACCCTTTTGGTTTGTTTCCTTGGGTCTTGGACGTTTCTCATCAAAGCTCTAGTAGTGTATTATGGATGGTTAATATTTTTCATGTTACTACATGGTAGGGTTATTTGGGAGGGAGCTCAATGCTCATGTTATCTGCTTTGTATCAGAAATCAAAATCCCTTTTTTTTTTTTTTTAGAAATAGGCTGACTTTCATTCAACTAATAAACTTGAAGTTTACAAATGTGACTGATATAATTGAGAAAAACTTAGTATACAAGTCAATTAAGAGCAGTTGGGACACAAACTTCTAAATCTCTATCGACAAAGTGTCTAAGAGATTGTTCATTGCCAAAAGTAGAGAACTAAAGTATTTTCTTCCATAGGAGGAGAAAATTACAACTTTACGGACATAAAGTTGGAGAGTATTTCTTAATTATTAAATTTTATCTATATAAACGAAATTAAATAAAACTAACTTAACAACACAACACAAACAACCACACAAAAAACAAAATCGGTTGTGATGGCATGTGAATAGCATGCACTACTCTAGAAGTGACAACCCATAAGTTTGAGTAGCTCGACTCACCTGGATTTACAAGGAACTAGGCACAGGGGAGAGGATCCTCCAGATAGCGAGGCGCATAGAGCTCATGCTCATATGGACTTTGCGCGTATGGTGCACGTGTTGTTCTGTTCGACAAAAATTCTGGTCGACAACAAGATCAACGGACAGGGAGAACAGAGACGAGGTGCGTGGTGGTCTACGACTTGTGGACTACCTCAAACCTGCACAAGCCGAATAAAAGAACCTGAAAAACCACCATCTACACTGTACAATGATGATGGTCGGGAAAGAAAAAGAAGAGAAGAAAAGAAGAGAGAAAAAAAAAAAGAGAGAGACCGGAGGGAAGGACGGAGTTGGAGCTCCCCTCCCCCCTTCTTTTCCAAAGCTAGAAACGAATGCGTTCCAAAGCTAGAAACGAAGGCGAGGGTTTCACATGACTTTTCGCGAGAGAGAAAGGGGTAAAGAACTTTGTTCTGCCACGTTGTACTTTATTCAGATAGACTCTTTGTGACAGAAATCATAATCCCTGTAACCACAGTATTTATGCTATACTTATCAAATGAAGTATTTGTGCTATTAATTTCTCTCTTAAGTGTTGCAACATTTTAGCACCCTAAATCTGATATCGGTCATCATGTCTATCGGTCACTAGAATTAGAAGTGTACAAAAATTGCCCAAATTGGTTGTAACCGACTCGTACTAATTGTTGGAGTAGGGAACAAGCCAAAACTATTAGAGAACTAGTCAGCCGACTGTGGAATTATAGGAAAATTGATGTCGGTCAGTTTGGTTCTAGTTAGAACTTAGTTCAAACTGTTGAATTGGTCGACAACTATTTACAAATATTTTCTTTTTATATTATATGTGTATAGCGAAATAACGTCGTTTTAAACCCACAATTTTGAAAAAAAATATATGAAACGTTGCCGCTTGGTTTAATATACCAAACATTGCCGTTTTGGATTAGAGCTTCAACCCTAACTCCAATCCTTATTTCCCCTCTATCATTTTTATCTTAGTTGTTTTCCAACTTTCCCTTTCATCTCCCTTAACTTTCTCTCTCTCCCTCTTCGATGCCATCCCAGATCTCTCAACTCTCTCTTTGATAGAAAATAAAATATAATTTAAAAAAAGACGGAGAAGAGAGAAATATGTATTGAGGGCTACATACTTGTCGAAACAAAATATTGCGACAAAAAGCCCATTTTTTGTCGCAAAAACATTTTTGTGACAAAAATCTTTGGTTGCTAGGTTTGTAGGTAAAGAACTCTCAATTATGTGTTTTTGCTGCAAAATTGCATTTTGGTCACAAAAACTTACTTTTTGCAACAAAAATTTTTTGTAGCAAAAGTCAATTTTTTTGGTCACAAAAAATGCTTCCATAGTGTTATAAAACATTATTTGCCACAAAAAAATGTTGTCGCAATTACTTATTTGTTATGAACAAGATTGTCACAAGAAATAATTTTTTGTCAAAAAAAAGCTCCGACAAATTTCAGTTGTCGGAAAAAGTAGTAATTTCGTAGCAAATAAACTCTTAACCTTGATTAAGTGTTGTATTAAGACTATTTGTGACGAGTCAAGTCACTGCATATAGGTTATATTTGCAGGAAAAGACTATTTGCGGTGACTTAAATTCGCCGCAAATAACATTTTATAAAAATAAAAAAAAAGTTACCAGTGAACCAGTTTCACTGGTTTTACTAGTATTTTATTAAAATAAATTATAATAAGCTCTCATTTTCTATTAGCTACAAAATACTTATAATAATAATTAATTTTTGCATGACTACCAAAATATTTACCAATATACCTTACCATCTTCAAGATACCCTTTATAAACATTACCAAAACTACCCTTGCCAATTAGGTTCTTGCTGCTGAAATTGTTTGTAGCAATCTGTAGTTCTCTAAACTGAAATCTCCACAAGTTTTCAAGGCAAAGTTATTCATGATGTTGTTCTGAAGTTGAAAGGGCTTAACAATGAGCACAAACCAATTTGATGCCATCTGCTAATGTTGCTTTATATGTTTGAGAGAAAAGAAAAACATTATTTTACTAACCATAAACATCAAAGACTATTTGCTGGTTGTGCCGTTGCCTCTACCAAAAAAGGAAACCAAATTATCTAAGAAGTAAAAGGCAGACACAGCCTATGCTTGATTTGAAGGCTAAGGCAATTTTCGCCTTAGTTGTCCAGAAGGTAGAGTCTGTCGAAAATAGAGAAAAAAAACTGGTCAGTACTTGCACATGGGAAAGTAATGGTACATTTTCAAAACTTCATCAGAAAGAGTTGTCATCTTAAAGCAGGGGATGGCAAATATATAAATGTAAAGGGTGTAACTCAATCATGAACTTCAAACAAAAGTCAAGAAAGTTATAACAAGTAACAAAGAAAGAGGGAGAAACAAAGGCAAAGACAAAATAAAAGATAAAGAACAGAAAAACCTGATTGGCAATGTTAAGGACGTGTCTCGCTCCCCTCCTACAATCGTTCACCTGTAAGAAATTGAAAAGATCCGGCGATCCCTGCCTAAGAAAGCTCCGATGCCTAAATCAGTAATCCCCCATTCATGGAGGATTACCTGGTTTATATAGACCTCGTGGTGATCTTGATCCCCTGTAACAATTTCCGTTTATAAGTTATCTTCCTGTAACTGACGTAATCACATATCTGCATGAAATCCCGCAGAAGGTGGCAATGATTAAGTATTAGTTTATGTATGCGACTCTATAGGGCTCTATCCTTATTCGTCCTCTTGGGTTAGTAATTGGGCTCACCGTATTATTTTCTTCTTATATGGGCTCTCATTTTGATGGGCTTCTAGGCCTCTTGATTTAAATAGGCCCTACAGCTACCCCACGAATTCTCTTCACCTTGAGGCGTAGAAAATTCAATTTGTTTTGGTTTTAAATGCATAGGTTCCCGCTGTGAGATGCCTGTGTACTTGTTCTTTTTTGTGAACCATCGAGTGCCTGCCGTCTTTCCATCTTCTCATCAGACCACGTGGCAGTGGGAGGAAAGCTATCGTGTGACGGTTGCTTTCCATTTAACGGCTATTCCTCTGCTTTTACGTCAGGTTATAATACCCACGTCTATTGGCATTCCATTGTCACTTTTCCTTTAAATACCTATTCTCTTTTTTTTTTCTTCTTTCTGTTCATTTCGCTTCCTGGTGTCTTCCCCGCTTTCTGTGTTTATTCATTATCGTCCCTTTTTTGTTCTTGATTCTTGTTCGTTCCATCTTTCCTTTTACAACTCCATGGTTGACCAAGGTAGCGAATTGGTTCAACCTTTTTATATTCTTGAAGGCACAACGTTTGATGGATACATGTGGCGCTCGAGTGTCCAAGAAAAACATTTGGCTGGGATTCGGGAGGAGTTTAATATCCCGAGTTCAGTTGTGATGAAAGCTCTTGAATCAAGATATTGTGATGATGAGTGATTCTCTGGTTGAGTGGCCATATTTGTAGCACTCTTGTCACATGGGTTGAAGCTTCCTTTTTGCCGCCCTCTTCGAGACATTTTGGATCTCTTAGAATTGGCTTCGATTTAATTTCACCCTTTTGTCTTAAGGGCTTATCTATGTGCCTGCATCGTTTTTCGGATGGTCCTGGAGCCTCTCCGTGATCCTTACCTCGATATGACTACTTGGAAGTTTTTGGCTTTTTACGATGTGAGGGCATCTACCAAGGGTTGTGTGGCCGGCTTTCGTAAAAATGAGAAAGGGCAATCTTTGGCGCTGTTTGAAAGCCAGTACTCCAATGCTAAGGCGTGGACCACGAGAGTTTTTTTATATTAGTGGCCAGGGGTGGAAGTTCCCTACCGAAGAAGAGGTCTTCAGGGATTTTCCAATTAGGGCAATATGGCCCCCTATCCCTGAAGGTCGGCATTTGTGGGCCCTCATGCCTCTATTGTCCCACCGAGAGCTAGCTTGGATCGATGTTATTCGCACCTGGGCTGCAGACCACCCAGATGATCTTTGGAACGATAAGCTGCTGTCCCTTGCCTATATAGATCGGTTCTTGACGTCTCCCAACCGCTCATTCGTTCAGGGGCGTGACTTTATGATCACTGACATCATACCTGCCCCTTTACTAGAACCCTCAGAAAAGGCCATGAGGGGCACTCTCGTTGTGCGAAAGAAGAAGGAAAAATCAAAGGAAAAGAATCGGTCGGAGACCAAAGGAAAAGGCCATGAGGGGCTCGTATTGAGGATCCTTCTTAACTCCCTCCTTCAAAGAAACCTTTAGTGTCCACCGAGGAAAATTGGGAGCAAACGCCCATGCCCCCAACTTCAATGGGAAACTTGGAATCCTCGGTGGACACCTGTAAGCAACGGCCCTCGGACATTGAGGCTACTTTGGAGGGCGGCCAGGCCAGGACGCCTTTCTCGCCAGCGGCTACTGCACATGTCGCCCTTGTGGACGACTGTAAACAATCGCCCCAGGGGGCTGAGGTTACTTTGGGGGGCGGCCGGGCCAGGACGCCTATCTCGCCAGCAGTGACTACGCCTACTGCCTCTGGTGATTCCTTAGTGACGCCATGCTCAGCTGGTTTGGGGAATAGGGAAAGCCTCTCTAGCATAACTCTTTTTGAGCTGGCCACCACTTTTCAAGTCCAAGCATCTCTCTAGACTAGTCCTTTAGTGTCTGTTCCCGTATTTGTGCCTCCAGCCACCGAAGGCCCCATGAGAGGTGGCGATCTACCCACTAGTGTAGCGGTTGCCCTTCAATTGGACAGAGTCACTGGTTTTGGTGTCTGCCCGCCATCGCCATCAGAGGCCACTCCTAAGGAAGTAAAGAAGAGTTTGGTGGGCGTCCAGCTTCCTAGGCAAGAAGACTTCCAGTCTCCTGCTCCTGAGGGTGCTCGTGAGGATTTGGTCGTTGGACAGCCCGACTTGGAGACTCTCCCAACCACCATATCTAGAGGTAACACACCATCTTTGGTTAGCAGTGGTGAGCGTCTCTCACCAATCCCTCTTCATGTGTCTTCTTTTGGTGGAGACCTCGACTTCTTTACTAATGAGGAGTTAGACAACTTGCTTCGGGAAGGCGCCCATGTAACATGGGAGGAACCAACTCGCCCTAAGTCAATACCTGACTCTGGGCACTTGTCGGGCCAAGTAGAGTGTGCAGCTCCTGAGCCTGTGAGGATTCTGGCGGCTGAGGAAGTTAGTGGTCCCGGCGAGAACACTGGAGGTGACGGTAGTGGGGGTGCCTCTTCTTCGCCCACTCTTGCTCAAGCCGAGATCGTTACTGAAATGGCCAACTAGTTAAATGATTGGTTTTTTGTGGTATCTTATGACTTATCCTTTTTTTTTTATGTTCTCTCTTCTTTTTGCTTGTCTTTTCTTACTTGGATTCGTTTCTCTTATTCACAGGGCGTTGACAATCTGGCGGCGCGGGTAGTTGCTGATTTTGTTCTGTGGGAGGAAGAGATTAAAGAAAGGTGGCAGGCTGACAAGGCTGAGTTTAAAACCCTGGTCGAGAAAAATAGGGAGCTCGAACATCGCTTGGACCGGGTGGAATGTTTCGTCAACTCTCTTTAAGGGGAGCTGGAGTTGCGTGAAGGCAAAGTCCTTGAGCTTCGGGATGCTGTTCGCCTTGCTC
The DNA here is from genome assembly GCA_036559045.1 of Platycarya longipes. Taxonomy (NCBI): domain Eukaryota; kingdom Viridiplantae; phylum Streptophyta; class Magnoliopsida; order Fagales; family Juglandaceae; genus Platycarya; species Platycarya longipes. The sequence goes on from CM071802.1 coordinate 38,514,412, forward strand.
AAGAAGCAAAGATCAATGATGACTTTTCCCACCAAGTCTTAAAGTCTGAAAGGGACCTAGCGAGGGCATAGTTTTTCAAAATTCAACAGAACTTCAATGCTGAGTTGGCCCGCCTGGACTCGGAACTCCTTGCTCACAACGGAGAGTTAGCTTAGTTCAGGAGGAGCTCGCCAACTTGCAGGAAATGTGCAGTGGGCTGACCAAGGACTTGCTAGATGCTTTGGAGAAGGTGTGCCTTACGGCTTAAGACCTTTCCGAGGCGCAAGGTTCTCTATCTGAGCTTCGGGAGCGTCACCAAAAGTATAAGGCGAGTCGTGTGAACATGGACGAGGAGCTCAGGAAGGCCAACTTAGTCGCTTTGGCCAGGGACGAGCAGTTAGCCAAGAAAGCATGTCAGCTTACTACTGCCCGAGAGGAGGCTGCTCGCCTTCTGGCTTAATTGGCTTTGGTTCCTCAAGTCCAGGACACGACCTTCACTTATGGTCATGGTTCTGGCATCGTGGGCTTTAAGAATCGTCTCTTGGTTGACCCTGCTACGGATATCCAAGCTCTCGATGTGAGCTTGTTTTCTCCCGAGATGACCGCCTGTCGTCATGCTAACACCTATGGGCACAAAGAAATTCTTGTTGCCTTTGTAGGCGTGCCTCCTTTGTCATCACTTGAAGAAGGCAACACCCCCTGACTTGACGACATTATTCTTTATTTTATTTTATTCTTTTGTGATTGCACACTGTAATCTTTAATTTGTACCTAGGTTCTTTTTCTTGTAAATAACATCAACCATTTGCTTTGATATTGTACCCTTGATTCGTAGCTAGATTATCTCAAACATTTGCTCCAATTCTTGTTGCTGTCTACTTTTGCTTTCGTCTTTATTTTTGTTTGAATCGTTTTCTCACAGCCAACCACATGTATCATTTGCAACGAGCGAAGGGGCGATGCTTGTTTGCTCTCTTTTCTTTTCTTTAGGAGTTTGAGTCATCACGCTTTATCTTTTGGCTAAAATTATGGGCCTAATCGTAGGCTTTAGGTATCCCGTCCAGTGTGTTACCTCGCTAATTTTTTTCACCTTAGGGCGTGGGGAATTAAATTTATTACATTCCTTTTTGCCCCATTGGTTGTGGGCACGGAGACTTGTGTGTAGTTTTGATTGCTGCAACAAGAGATCCTAGTTGGCATAGGGCTTTCGAAGCATGAAGTGTTGGTCGCCATTATGGAAAGTGGCGAGGAGACTTGGTTGTTATTGTGAGAATGACGACAAGATTTTAATTTGCCATTATGGGTCATGGTTGCCCATTTTAAGATTTTTCGGATAATTGCAAGCCTAGAAGCATTCGTGTCTTTGTTTAGAGGTGGCACCGCGAGTGTTATGACTCGTCATTTGTGTTTAAGGGTGGCGGGGTCATTTGCCTATGCGACCCATTTTGTTTTGGGCACCGCGAGCGTTATCACTCGTCATTGGTGTTTAAGGGTGGCGAGGTCATTTGCCTCCACGCTTTTTTTTTTGTGGCACCGCGAGCGTTATTTCTCGTCATTGGTGTTTAAGGGTGGCGGGGTTAATTGCTTTCGCACCCTTTTTTTGGGCACTGCGAGCGTTATCACTCGTCATTGGTGTTTAAGGGTGGCGGGGCCATTTGCTTCCGCGCCCTTTTTTGTGGCACCACGAGTGTTATCACTTGTCATTGGTGTTTAAGAGTGGTGGGGTCATTTGCCTCTGCGCCTTTTTTTTTGTGGCACTGCGAGCGTTATCACTCGTCATTGGTGTTTAAGGTTGGCGGGGTGATTTGCCTCTGCACCCTTTTTTTTTTTGTTCACATATCACCGTGAGTGTTATAACTCGTCGTTGGTGTTTTATAGTTTGGGCGATCCGTGACCTTTCCCTTAACCCTACAAGTTGGACAGCTTGTGGGTCTTTATTAGTAAGGCGGTCCTTGACCTTTCTCTTAACTCCACAAGTTGGACAACTTGTTGTGGGTCTTTATTAGCAAGGCGGTCATCGACCTTTCCCTTAACCCCGCAAGTTGGACAGCTTGTTGTGGGTCTTTTTTAGTAAGGCGGTCCTCGACCTTTCCTTTTAACCCCACAAGTTAGACAGCTTGTTGTGGGTCTTTATTAGCAAGGCGGTCTTCAAGTGTGATAACCCGGCATTGGTGTTTTAGGGGTGGTGTGGTCATTCGCCTCTGCGCCCAATTTTTTTGTGGAACCGCGAGTAATGATGAGTACTTTAAACAAAATATGAGAGTCAATAAGGTTGAGAATGGGCGAACATAGGGATAATAAATATGAATGTAATAATCATGATTATTCAAGAATTCAACTGAAATGAGAATATTGAAACAAAATTGATGTAATAAAAAACCGGCAATACCACTATTAAGGGAACGTCAAAGACATAACTGATGTGAAAGTATTAAAAATGCTACTGGTCTTCCTTAAATGCTCTGCATTCGATGGATGAGACAGTTCTTTTCCTCGATTGTATTTTAGCCGGTATGACCCAGGTCTATTATTTGTCACTACCAGGTAGGGTCCTTCCCATTGGGGTCCCATCTTTCCTTGATCTTGGATTGTTACCCCGCTCTTCTTTAAGACCAGATCCCTAATTTTGAAGGTCCAGGGTTTCACTCTCTTATTGAAATATCGCTCGATTTTGGCCTTTTCCTGTAACATTTTGGCTTCCGCAATTTCTCTCTGCTCTTCTAACAAATCCAGATTTTCTTCTAGCTTGCTGTCGTTTTGACGGGTTGAGTAATGACTTGTTCTATAGTTGGGCAACCCTACTTCAACTGGTGGTATCGCCTCAGTCCCGTATGCTAGTGTGAACGGGAACTCCCCGGTTGGGGTTTTGACCGATGTTCTGTAAGCTCAAAGTACTCCTGGGAGCTCGTCTGCCCAATTTCCTTTCTTCTCCGCGACACTCTTTTTTAGGATAGAAAGTAAAGTTTTGTTGAGGTGAGTGAAGTCTATGCATATCCTCCACTTTCCATTCGCCTTTTTTACCATGACTACATTAGATAACCACTCCAGGTAGTAGACTTCCTTGATAAAACCGGCGACGAGTAGTCTTTCGACTTTCAAATTGATGGCGGCGTATTTTTTCACGCTAAATGATCTCCTTTTTTGGCGTACTAGCTTGTGTGCAGGGTCCATTCCTAAGCAATGCTCAATGACGGCATTGTCCATGCCGGGCATCTTTTTATGCCTCCATGCAAACATGTCTATGTGTTCCACTAATAATTGCTTCAGACTTTCTCTATCCGCCGGGGGGCACTCGTGCTGATGCGTACGGTTGTTTCTGGGCGGTTATGGAATAAAGTTACAAGCTCTAAAGGCTCGTTGACCTCGGCGTGCTACTGACTCTGCTCGTCTCTAACCTCTACATCTTTTTCCTGGGTTTCTGCCATGGGCGGTGGAAGAGGTGGTATGAATGCCTTTTCCATCTCTTCCACGGTACAAATTTCGTTTCCTTTCTTCTTCAGTTCTTGCACATAACATTCTCGAGCCAACACCTGCTCGCCTCTCGACTTACCTACCTCGCTGTCGGTTGGGAACTTCATCTCAAGGTAATATGTGAAGGTTACGACTTTGAGATGGTTGAGTGTTGGCCTCCCCAGTATAGCATTATAGGACGAGGGAGCTTTAACCATTAAGAAGTTGGTCATGGTGGTCGCCGTTTGTGTTCCAGTCCCGGTGATTACTGGAAGTGTGATGGCCCAACAGGTTGGATTGCTTTACCAGAGAAGCCCTTCAATAGTGTTGGGGAAGGTCGTAGTTGGTCAGCGTTGATACCCATTTTGTTGAATACTTCCCAAAATAGTATGTCGGTTGAGCTTCCATTGTGGATCAGCACCCGCCTGGTCGTGTAATTAGCTATGATAAGGGTGATTACTAAAGTATCATTGTGTGGGTACAACACCCCTTCTCTGTTCGCCTCTCTAAAAGATATCACTACTCGGTCATTGCTAAGTTTTCGCTATTTGGGAGCCCTGTCTGCTACGTATACCTCATCATACCTTACCTTTCGTGCATACGCCTTTCAACTGGATATGGACATCCCGCATCTAGCAAAGCTCCCTGTTATTGTTCGGATTTTCCCAATAGGCGCTCTATTCCTGTCATCTTTTGGGGGTGATCTATTCCTGTTAGCTCTTTTGGGAGATCTGTTCCGGTCGCCTCTCATAGGCGCCCTGTTTCTGTTCCTGTCTCCTCGTGTTGTCGCCTGGTTGTCATTGTCCTGGCGGCTGCTACCTTGGCGTCTCCTTTTGGGGCTGGTGCTCCTTTTAACTTCCCATCCAGACTCTTGGTGTCTACTGGATTTTAACCGTTCTACCACCATTCGTTCCAACTCACCAGTTCCCGCTAGATCAGTGACCATTTTTTTCATGGTTGTGCAGTCCTTTGTCTAATGTGATCCCGTCTGGTGGTATTTGCAATATTGACCGTCTGTCTGGAGCTGGCGCCCTTCACCCCTGTCTTCCTACTCTTCTCTAACACTCGGGCTGTTAAGTATTAGCCTAGTGTTTCGATCTGGATGTCTTTCCTGCTTTCTTTCTCGCCGATTCGCTCCAACCCTTTTGTTATCCCGTCCGCCTCTTCATTTGGCCCTTTTGCCTTTTTTTCGAGGATCTACCAAGGTCTATAATGTATCCTCGGTGTTAACAAAAATTTCCGCTTGGTCCATGAATTCCCTGAGGGTGGAAGGGGTCTTCTTAGCTAGCTTGATCATGAATGGGCTTTGCAGCCAGTTTCCGCCTAGGAGAGTGGCCAGAGTGATCTTCTCGTCTTGGTCGTCCGTCGTCAATCGCTCCTTGTTGAAGCGAGTGAGGTAGGTTTTGAGGTCTTCATCCTTTTTTTGCTTGACCGTGAGCAGGTAGGCTACTGGGCATCGACGCCTTCTGCTGGGCATAAACTGGGTTATAAATTGTTTGGTCAGGTCTTCAAAGTTCTCTATCGACCGTGGTTTGAGAGTCCCAAACCACCCTCTCGCCGTCCCCTTTAGGCTCTCCCGGGAAAACATGGAGTGTGATGTGGGCTTTTAAGTTTTCTAGATGGTCTATTGGATCTTTAGATCCATTGTACAGGTCTATCTGGGAAACTTTAAACTTCGGCGGGAGCGAGAGCAGTATCTTCATATCTGCTCGCTATATGGCAGGTTGGTCTGGTTCAGCAGGCACTCGACTGAGGAAGATCCTCCCATCTTTCTTGCTATTTCATCATACTTTCTTGCAAGATCCTTCAGTTCATCATGCATTTTTTGTTTTTCAACCTGGCTTCAGTGTTGCTGTCTGCTTTTCCCTCACCTTGCTCACTGTGAGCAGGCGCGGCGGTATTGCTAGACTCAACATTCCTCCGTCGTAAATCTTCGTTTTCTTTTTGTAATGCTTCCAAGGCGTCTAATGCCTTCTTCAATCTCTCCTCCGTTGTTGCTAATCGTGCTTCCATGGATGAACCTATTGCCCGGCTTACTACAGAACGAATTACAGTTGGCATACGAGAACTACACGAATAGTCTGTATTCAAATTCCATAGATGGCGCCAATGTTAAGGACGTGTCTTGCTCCTCTCTTGCAACTGTTCACCTGCAAGAAATTGAAAAGATCCGGCGATCCCCGCCAGGGAAAGCTTCGATGCTTAAGTCAGTAATCTTGCTGATTATTTGAAAAGTAGCTTGAGAACTAAAGAGAGAAGTCCCCCTTTCATGGACGGTTACCTGGTTTATATAGACCTCGTGGTGATCTTTATCCCCTGTAGCGATTTTCGTTTATAAGTTAACTTCTGACGTGATCACGTATCTGTATGAAATCTCGCAGAAGGTGGCGATGATTAAGTATTAGTTTATGTATGCGACTCTATAGGGCTCTATCCTTATTCGTCATCTTGGGTTAGTAATTGGGCCCACCGCGTTATTTTCTTCTTATATGAGCTCTCATTTTGATGTGCTTCCAGGCCTATTGATTTAAATAGGCCCTACAGACAAGAAACAAACAAATAAATGAAACTAATTAAAAGATACAAAAAAGCCCAAAGCAGATTACACTTCTAAGGGAAAAATTGGGACTAAACTATACAAACTTAAAATAGAACTGGAAGACAAACAAACCTCAAAGCAATCCAACTCCAAAACAGAAACTCTAGATTCTCTATAAGAAACAAACGAACAGATCAGACTAATTAAAAGCAAATCAGAGGGGGAGAGTATCAAAGCAAAAACCTGTATCGAAGGAAAAAATGAAGAAACATATGGGGAAAAAATACAAAACAAACATCCACAAAGAAAATAAACGAAGACAAACACACATATTTGCCTCTTTATCATTTATAAAAGGTTTAAAAAAAACTTCTCACTGCATAAGTCAGCAAGAACATCTCAAAGTAAAGAAGCAAATGATAGGAGAGAAAATGTATAACACCCTATATGCAAGCAAATGATATGGCTTTTTTTTTAATATGCAAGAAAAAATAACACCATATAAATTGTAGTAAGCCTATATTTGTTTTATGGTAAGTCATGTTACACCAAAAATATACTATGTCTGTCATTAGAGAAAATGCAACAAATGCATGCTACCCAAAAAAATAAGCAATAATTATTACCTCTTGATCTTCAAAAAGACAATATAGCTTTATGTTTTTCGATAATAGACTATTTGTCATGGCAATTAACTACAATTCATACCTATACTTTATCGCCTTTTTTTCTTTTAGCATAAACTCTGTAAACACTACCAACCCAAATGAAAATCTAAGAATTTCATCAATTTAACACAAAACATGGAGACCAAAACGAAAGAAACATCAAGCATCAAGATTTCACTCCAACACCACTAAGAAATTAATAGGAAACCCGACTTTTGTTCGGCACCAATAAGGTCCTAGATGGAAGTTGAGACAAAAGTTGTTCATATTTCCTTTTAGGGAATGAATGTAACTCAGGCATCAATGGTCATAAAAGTGGTGCCTCTCTAGTTCTTTACAGTGTGCACATCTCACAAAATCCATACTACCCAAAGCCCCTGAGCCCCAACATTTTCAATACCCATCTCACAAAATCCATAACACAAACAAACCTTTACCTTGATCCCTCAATACACAACCAGAAACATATATATGCCTTGAATTAAGGTTCAAAACACGTTGTTTTTTCTCCATGACCTAAGCCGTAATACCCATTTCACAAAACCCAAAAATCACCTCTTTCAATACACAAGAAGAACATAATAATACGAAAGTAAAAATGGTACAAAATACCTATGAAGTTGAGTAGGGGCGGCGCAAAACAGAGCTCCATCGGATAGTGTCGCTGGTTTGGTCAATTAAATGAGCTCGCAGGGAGGGGCGGCGCTGAGCAGACGGATGAGTTTCGATGAATGTCTTTGAACAGAGGGATAACGTCTCAAGGTTGCGTTGGGCAGAGGGAGGGCGACGCAGGTTGCTTGCCGAGGGAGGAGGAAGGGTCTTTGTGGGATTCAAAGCTTATTTGCCCTGTTCAGGGAGCTCGTGGAGAGTGGTGGCGCTGGGCAGACGGAAGAGCATCGCTCGATGGTGTTGAATAGAGAGACGGCATCGTCGGGTGGTGCTCGATAAAGGAACGTGACGTGGGGCGAGGGAGGAAGGGTTTCGCGCACGGGGGAATGGGGGGATTTTGAATGGGGGCAAATTCAAACCGAGCTTCAATGCTCCACAAAAAGCGCGTTTTGTTAATTAAAAAAATAAAACAGTAGTCACATAAGGTGTGTGTTGTGTGCAACTGGACAAATAGATCCCTAGAAAACCTCTTTCTGAAAGCCTCAAAATTGTTGTCGCAAATGGGTTGTAATGGCGAGATGCTTTTATTAATATTATGGGATTACTAGTTGCAGCAAGATAAAATCATTACAATAGATGATTATTTTTGTCAAAATTGACTTTTATCTAAACATTTATTTGCGGCAATGGAATTTTGCTGATAAAAATGAGTATTATTGACACAAGCTTGACTCATTGCCTGCAATGTAAATGTGGTGAATAAAAGTGGCTTATTGTGACAAGTTTTTGATCGCGGCAAAAAAGTTGGTAGCAAATGGACTTATATGTTGTAGTGTTGCTTTCTTAATTGTACTAAATATAATGCATACATTCCTATTTATGAGAAAATTATATTGAGATAAGATAATGTAAATATTTTCAATATTATGAAAATTAAATTGAGATAATATCAAATAAAATTGTTAATTAATTTGATATTATCTTCAACATCTCCTCTCAAACTTAAGGTAAAGAATTTTGAATTTTTGAATTAAAATTTTGAAAGCAGCCTTCATATTTATTAATTGATGGCCTAATAAGATGATGATGTTATTGATGAAGTACTTGGTAACTGAAATATCAATTCTGAAGTTGTGACCAACAATTGTTATGGCTTTCATTAACTATTGGACCAAAATCAAAAGGTCAAAATTGGATTTGGAGTTTCAAACAATGCTCATAATAGATCAAACTCCAATAAAAAAATATTACACAACTAATAGAAATACTCCAAATGTATTATTTGAAATGACATATGATTGAATAATGATGAAAATCTTGTGAGATATATAGTTAGTAGAAGAATAAATATTCTACGGGATTGAGCCTAGCGTTAGCCAATGATTTTGATAACAAGATAAAAAAAAAATATAATATAATATAAAAATATGAAAAGAGAAATAGGTAAAGAGATTTTGAGGGCTACATATTTGCTTTCTCAATTATTGCCGAATATAACACATACATTCTTATTTATAAGAAAATTATAATGAGATAAGATAAGATAAGATAAATGTTTTAAATATTATGAAAACGAAATTAAGATAATATCAAATCAAATTATTGACTTGATATTATCTTCAACACTCTTAGATCTCTCATCTCCCTCTCAGCTCTTTCTCATGTCCACTTCCTCTCTCTCTCTCTCTCTCTCCTCCCCTCATATCTCTCATTCTCTTCTTAACTTTGTCTCTCATCTCTCTCTTAGCTTTGTGATATTTGTGTTTTTTTTTTTGTCATGGAATTATGAATTGAAACCAATGGGGATATCGATGAATCGACGGTAACTGGCCAAAACTATGCCGACCGGTTTTACCCCCTTCAATGATCGATTTCGGTCAGTATCATCCTAGATAAACATGTTTGTTTGAAACTGAATTGATAAGGTTAGTTTTTATCCCTAACCAAAATACAAAGTAGGCCGTGGGGGTTGGGGTATGTACCCTGCCCCCCTCCCGAGGGCGGGGTTGGCCACCTTATCCGTCCTGCCCACCGCCCACTCCGATGCTAGCAATGGCCCATTAGACCTAAAAACGATTATGGGTCCAAAAACCAAATTATTACATACTTTAAATAAAAAATGAATAATCATAAATACGAACAAAATTTAAAAACTAACAACATGGTTTCTAAATTCATTAGAGTTGTATTCACTTCATTGCATTGCGCCTTGTTTATTTTAGGGGATGAGACCGAAAATTAAAACACATCTCAAACTCATCATTACACTTTTTCAAATTCTCATATAAAATATAATCAAAAATTCAACTTTTTTTAAATTCTCATATTACTTTTTCAAATCCTCATACAAAACTAATATTAAAAAAATATCTTACAATAATATTTTATTCTTTTTTTTTTCACTTTTATCTAATCTAATCTAATCTCGTCTCATTTTTGAAAACAAATAGGGTCAGAGTGATAGAAAATAAGTTATAATATAAAAAATGGAGAAGAGAGAAAGAGGCAAAGAGACTTTTAAGAGTTACATATTTGCTTTCTCAATTGTTACTAAATACAAGACATATTATTTATAGAGAAATTACAATGAAATAAGATAAGACAAATATTTTAAATATTATGAAATCAAATCAAGATCATATCAAACCAAAGTATTTTGATAAATATGAAAATCAAATCAAGATATTATTAATTTGTTATTATTTTTAACATAGTTTTACTTGAGTAATGTGGGACTCACTATAAATATCATTTATATAATTTGTATAAATATAAATAAATATATATATATATATATATTTACAATTTTTATATATATATAATGTGGGCTGCAATTAGGCCTAGCTCGTCGCTTTTATTGGGGGTAAGGGTGTAATCAGTCTAGTTCAATATGGTTTTGGAGAAATTTTAAAACTGAACTGATGAAATTTTAAAATTGAACTATGAAATTTTAAAATTGAACTATGAAATTTTAAAATTGAATTGAGATATACCGGTTTTGAAAATTTAAGAACTAACACAGATTGATTCCTCACTGAAACTAGAATTTTCAGTTTTTTCGGTTTCGGCCCAGTCTGATTTTCCAGTTTACCATTTACACATGTGACACTATATATGTTAATATTATAGTTTTCTTAATGCTAAGCTTAATTGTGAGAATTTCGTATTCATCAACCAACAATGATGAATTTACTATTGTTCAATTATACTAGTATAATATAAGTAGTGTCTAACTTGTTAGTGAGATTAATAAATTTGAATAATAAAATTAAAGTAGTTTAATTAATGTCTAATTATATACACTAGTATATTAATTTTATGTTGTAAGATTAATAGATATGAATAATAAAATTAAAATCTTATGTTATATGATTTAGATCAGATGTAGCATAATATATATATATATATACATTAATACAAAAAATTAAAAAATGTATATGTATATGTATATTATTGGTGCCGCACCTATTTAGGACCGATTTTCATTTTTAAGAACCAGTACCTTAACTAATCGATTACAAACTGGATTGAACCCATTGGTTTGGTCCGGTTTGATTCAACCTGTTTTTCGGTTTAATCAAATTTTGAATTGGTTGTATGAAATATTTGATTGTTTTAAATAAATGATCTATTTTTTTTTAAATGCAATGCACAAGAATTGCAACACTCTACATATAAGATTCGATGACATCGTTGCAATGGATGCCTAATTAATATTGTAGGTAGGTGGGGGATAATTTTCACATAATTCATTGTTCTACAACGTGGGCTTGACTCATTCATATGTGCATATTTTAGGAACCTAACGTGATCTAAAGCTTTTGGTTCAGTCGACTGCATGGGATCAATAAATTCAATTACATTCTTAAGGGCAAGAGACTTCCTTTTCTTTCCTTCTTTCTGGGCAAGAGATTACTTGCTTTAATGACTGTCTGACTTCTAAGACTTTCTACCCCTTCATCACATACTGGTAATTAATATCGATGACTACTTTGTAACTTTCTTCTTTTCTGGGTGTCTTGTGGTGATTGGAAATTTATGCAGACTCTAATATCTTGGCTTGGACTGGACTCATTCACATTGCATTTCATAATTCTGCTGCTGAATGCTTCTACCCTTTTGACCAGAATGATTCGCTCATATGAATGGTTAAATTATATATATATATGTCCCTTTATACAAATCGATCGATAACATTAGAATCTGTTGGTTGAAGTTATTCTCTTTACGCTATAGTCCAAATGCTTCACAGCAAGAATTAAAAAGGCGCGTCCACATTGACAGGTCCATTAATTCTCAAAACCATGTAAGTTAATCCTAATTAATTAATTAATTGATAGCCCAATATGCAGATTTTCTAGCTAGTTTCTGTAGATCATTGCAATAAGCTGATTCCATGAAAAAAAGGTAATTAATGTATGAATGGTTATTAGGTCTTCTCTCGAAAATTAATCGAAAATGATTTCTTCAGCATTTTTGTTTCAAGATTTAAATAGTCATTGGTCATATATATGTAGGAATTGCAAAATAAATTATCGTAACCACGACAAAAGAAAAATAACATTCCTTTTTCCATCAAGCAGTAAACGAAGTGAGAGCTAATTTAGCAGGTAGAGAATGTCTGTTAATTCCTCTGTTCATGGAGATCATATTCTTCTTTGAATTCAACGAAGGAGATCATCATGAACTTTCGGTTTAATATATATCGTTGGAAAAAAGGAAGTGCCGTTTGATGATCATCTAGATCTGTTCTCTTTTCGTAGTACATTCACGTACGTGATCAACCATGATCATTTGGCCGAAGAGTACTTTTGGACCGATCTTCAAATAAATTCAACTCAAATGAAAAACTCACCTTGATCTCTAAGTGGAACAACAAATTACAGATAGAAAAATCATGCAGAGAGAGAGAGAGAGAGAGAGAGTATAAAGGTGATTGGCCCACTGAACAAGTTTGCATATATTTTTCTGCCATCAAGATTCAGAAAGCACCTGGGTTGATCTTATGTATATATGGTTTCTACAATTCTTGGATCACAATTAGAACATACATATGCTTAAAAAAACCCTAACGGATGTATTCAAACCTTTCTAATTTTATCAACGTCTAAGATTACGATGTGTGTCTAAGAAAATCCTATCAAAAAAGTTTGATATGAGTCATATCGACAAGAACCAAAAAAACCAATACAAGAACACAGAAAATGAATTGGACGAAAAGGGCTAATGACCAGGGCCATTTTTGCTGGGTCCAGACGTAAATCTAGTCCCCAAGCTCCTCATTAGCGGAGGACGATGATCAGTACTCGTACTGCTCGAGTTGTTTGAGGATACCACAAACGTCGAACCCATTCCAACCGACTCAGCTCCATGGACATCTTCGCACGCCGCCATATCAGTGTCGCCCGTCGTGTTTCGGAGGGCTCTGCACTCGCCCACATTAAACTGAGCCGATATGACCAATATTGTGATCATACCCAGAACAAGCAAACTACTCTTCATTGATGTTGTTGTTGTCGATCTCTTCTTCATCGAGTACATATCTATCGTAATCTGATCTTATGTATATATCTATATTTCACTTTCAAAATCAATCTGGTTTTTGGCCTGTACTTGTGAGGACGCTTGTGCTGAATATACACATATATATACACACAAGATTTGCTTGGCGATCAGGACTGTGAGCCGTACGCATTTCAACGTGGCACCTTTAATTTACAGTATAATTTTGACTTGGCTACTTATTTTCTTATTTTCAGTTTTTTCTGCTCTTTTAGGCTAGTGGGTCTGGTGGAGGGGTGAGTTGGGAGGAAGGAGCTACTAGTGGGGTCAGGAGAGCCCTGTTAATTTTACTTTGAAATTCTTTATGCTCTTGGAATTTGACTTTGTATTTTATAGCAGAATATATGAACTCACGATGTGGGAACTGGGAAGAATTTCAAAAGCAAAGGAAAGATTGAATTGGCTACAGATATAAAGACGTTGTACAATAAAATAAATTCGCAAATTAATATAATTTTATGAACTTTGTTACATTTATTTTACAATAAAAATAATTAATTTATAATCTGATATATTACATCAAATCATATCATTTTATAAACTTACTTTTATATAATTTTTTTTGTAATACTTAAGGCTTGGTTTGTTTTGATTAAGATAAGATGAAATAATTTGACATTAAAATAAAAAGTTAAATAAAATATTATTATGATATAATTTTTTTAATATGATTTTTGTATTGGGATTTGAAAAAATGAAATTATTTATATTATTTTATATTAGAATTTAAGAAATGTATAATAATTAGATAAGATAAAATAAGATAAAAATATGTGTGTCTTGTAAGTAAACCAGATCTTAAAGTACTATTTTTCAAGGAGAAAATGCAGAAAAGAAAAGGCAATTAGAAAGGTCACTGCACTTGCATTATCTCTACTGGTTTTTATGTGTATATTCTTGCCTCACAAGTCACATGAACACGTTCTGCCCAGATGATTTAACACGGTTCCTGGTCAACATAAGCGTGTACCGACAGCTAGGGTATGTGCATACTGCATACACCTGTTTTTTGCATATATATAAGTGGGGTAAATGGGGAGAAAACCCTTGACGCATTCATGTCAAGATGTCCAAAGTTTCTTTTCCCTAATACAATATTTGGCCATCACAATTAGATTTTGGGGAGCAAACTTTATTGTTTTGTTTTGCTTTTTGCTTTTGTTTTTTTGGCTTTTCCCCCAATGGGTCCTCCCGTCCCAGCACAACATATCTGGCTAGGAGACTAGGTCGAATGTACAAAGTTAGAGGTAGAAAGAAAAGGCAGGATTCTGATCTCATGTTGTTGAACTAGCTAGGAGGATTTGAAGTCCGTTTAATATTATATAATAGCCCACCTAAACAATACGACTTGAATCCTAATTCCTTGTTGATCAGCATTTGATCATTCTAGGTGGGACAGTCTAAGCTGTTTCATACTTTTTGTTAAGACTAAATTAGGCATGATATTATTTATAAAAGACTTAAATGAAAGCTCATGAGTCATGATCAAATTCAGATTGAGATGATCTTTCACATTTATTTTTATATTTATGAGCAAATCGTACAAGCGTATTACAAATTTACAAGGTCGATGGGCGCAATTTGAATACAAAATATGAGTGGATGAGAATGATTTTGATTACATGCAGTTAGTGTGTAAGTGCCGACTCACACTCAATTTGAAAAAAATGATGAATATAAGATTCATATAAAAAATTATTTTTTAATAATAAATCACAATTTTTTTAAAAAAAAATATAGTGCACTATACATATTTATACACTATGACTATATCTAACGTTACTTATGTGGCTAAGCATGGAGGCTATTCTTCATTTCAATGCGGGTAGCATTTGATCTCGTATTTTTATGATGAGTAAATCCCCTTCTAGGATGAGGCCTGTCCATCCCTAGACTTCTTACTTCGGTCATTGCCAATAGCACGGTTTTGGTTTTCCCTACACTCAGTTCGTTTTATTGCAGTTTGAGAACTATAATCCTAAAATTTAGTTTTGTGTTGGTAGCAGTTCTCTAGTTTTAAAGCCTAGCTTGTCAATATCTCCAGAAGCTTCAAGTATATTTGAACCAATATTTTAAATATGAGAAATGTTAGATGCAGTCGTGGATTTGTAAGCAGCATATAATCATTTTGAAAAAAAGTTAATATATATGAGACTCAGAGCACTCTCATTAGACTGGCTAAAAGTCATCCTTCAAAAGTATATTTTTATATAAATATTAAAAAATAAATGTCATAATTGATCAAATATGACAATAAAATGTATAAAAAATAATTCAAAAAGGACTTGAAGTGAATAGTAAAACTAAAACAATGGTCAAAAAGTTAAAATAATTATTTTAGTTTTTTGGCAATTATTTTAGTTTTACTATTCACTTTAAGTACTTTTTAAACCTTTTTTCATATGTTTTATTGTCATATTTGATTAATTATAATATTTATTTTTTAGTATTTGTGTAAAAATATACTTTTTGAAAGATAACTTTTAGTCAATTCAATGAGAGTGCTCTCATATGAAAAAAAATTAATTTTTTTAACAATAAACTATTTTTTTAAAATAATTATATATCATTTGCAACTATATAATTATATGTAACATTATTTTTCAAACCTATATGGCAAATCTAATAGTCAATATTTTGAAGCAACACTCTTTTGCTTTGTGTTCAAGTACTAGCGTGGATGACTCATCTCTCTAAACTCTCTCTCTCTAGTTTTTGTCCCGGTTTCTAGCGTGGATTTTGGTCTCCCGTTTATCGGTAGTTGTTGCATAACGACTATGAGCAGTACTACGAATATATTTCAATTTCTGAAATTAGAAAGTAATGCTTGTCTCCACCTCGTGTTGCTCGACATCGAATTCGGGGCTGATATAATTACTTACTTTGTCTGAGCTTGAAGCTGTCTAAACCAATTGGAATTCGACACTACCATGTCCATCAAGAAAAGTGAGCCTTTACGGATAGTGCAGTTTATATTTTATTTTATTTTATTTTTTAATTTTTTAAGTATTTTTTAAATAATTAATTTCTTTTTACAAATTCATTAAAAAAATATTTTCTTAAATCATTAACCAAAGAAAAAAAAAAAGGGACACAATTCAGGAAAAATTATCGATACACATGATGATTCTCTGTAACTATATAATTTCCATTAGAATTTTAACAGTGCTTCTCCGCTTATTTAAGCTACATTTGCAGGTAAGAATATCTTAACTATTCTCAAAATATTTTATTATTTTTATTTATTTATTTATATTATTATTTATTATATTTATTTATTATTTTTTCCATAATTTTTATTATTATTTACAACTCTTCTAACCACTTGTCCAAACCTTACTTAATTGATCGGGCCTTGGAATTTGCCCGTTTCTGATAGGATCAGCTTATTGATGCGAAATACACATCATTTGAATTTAAGATTTAGGATTTAGACTTTTTTCCGTGACCCCTTTTTATTTTTTATTTTTTTGTGACTCTAACATTTCTCTCCCTCTATATATATATTTCTTAAAAGAAATATATATTAATTATAATGATATCTCAAGAAAATAAATTTATATAATTTAATGTAGAATATTAAATTATAAAATTATTTTTATTATAAAATAAATTTAACATATTAATTCATAAAATATGTTGAATCTCCTTTTCATAAATCTAAAAATTAAGAGTATAACTAGTCTAGTTCGATCTAATTTTAAATAAGTTTTGGATCTGAACCAGTACACATCAATTTTGAGTTTTGAATAATTGATATTTGCATATCGCAATGGTTACAACTCTAAACTAATACTTCTGATTTTTCTAATTTTGACTCGATTTGATCTGGTTTTTCAATTTTAATCATCTGCCATAAAAAAACTGCTGCCATGTAAAAAATCTGCTGCCATAAAAAATCTACTATGAAAATATAAAATCTGCAACAAGTCCATATTATATATATGCTAGCTATATATATATAGCATATATATTGTGTATATATATACACACATATAGTGGTACTAATACATATAGTATATATATATATAATATGTTATAGTGATACTAATACTATATACTATACTAATACTAATATTATATATAGTTACAGTGATTTATATAGTTATTTATATATAATACTAATACTAATACTAATATATTATATTATAGTGATACTAGTGCCATATATTACAGTGATACTAATACTATATATTATACTAATACTAGTACTATATATAGTTATGGCGATTTATGTAGTTATTTATATATAATACTTATGGTAATATTAATATATTAGTGATACTATATATTATATTGATATTAATCCTTTATATAGTTAATCAGATTTATATAATTATTTACTAAACTAATACTAATACTATATACTATACTAATACTAATACTATATTAAAATAGTTATCTCCATTTATATAGTTATTTATATATAGTGGATTACTAATAGTGATATACTAATACTAATAGCTATTTAACTACTAATTCGTTAGTGTCTAACTTATTTATAATTTATGTATGTTAGAGGTAGTATAATAGTGGTAATATATTAGTTTCTAACTTATCTATATATTTGATTATATATGTTAGTGATAATAGTTAATATGCTAGTGGTTACATATATGCTAGTGATAATATATTATATGATGGTGACATACACTTTTAATATACCATTTGATATAACATTAAAAAATTTATTTTAAAATATAAAATTAATATAACATAAATTTTCATTTTAAACACAAATATTTATTTGATCATATATTATTAATATAAACTATATATATTAATAATAAATATATTTTTCGGTTTACCGATTTTTATTTCCACCCTTGCTAAAAATTTTCTAAAAAATATTGTCAATCAAGTCTTAGATGCTTTTCATGATGGACATAATTATGATCAACTCAAAACCCAAAAACTAAGTACTATAAGATTAACCTTTTAGTGAGATGATATGAAGTCAAACCTCAAACTTTAGATGCTGAAAAGGATTGATTAATGGTCTAATCTAAAGATGCCAAATTTAGGACACCTTTAAATAGTGAGAATTGTTAAGAAGAATTATAAATAATTACAAAAAAAATTAGATAGTAAATAGTTATAATAAATAAAAATTAAAAAATAATAGTAAACAATTGATAAAAAATAATAATAATATAATAAATAATGATAAAATATTCTGAAAATACTTGAACAAACCTAGCCTTGCCACATCTGACATCATGTAAATAGCCGAAAGAGAATCGCGAATGGGCTCCCACTACACCCACCTGCAGAATGGGCTTCCAGTCTTACTCAAAACCACAAGCCTCAGCGTACCCAAACAAAGCCTTGGAATCCTCGAAGCAAGATGTGAAAAAGCAAACAAAGGCAAAGCCAGCAAATGAAGCCGAAGTGGTTTGACACACAAATTGGCTGCAACCATCATCATCAGTGGCAATAAAACAAACACAAGGCGAGCAGAGACAGATAACGATGGGACAAAATCGTGAATTCTCTAACAGCATTCATTTCTCATCTTGTCGTCTTCGAACGTCACCAAAAACACCAGCAGGTTGCCTACTCTCCACCCCCCATCTATTATGCACACATCACATGGCCTAACCCTCTTTTTCCCCTTCTCCCACCAATACAAACCAAAGCATCATTCATTTTACTTTACCAATTCGTACTGCCGGTTCTTCAATTTATCATCTTTCTGTCTTCTTCAGCACAACCCACATAGCCAAATTCAGACCCACAAACAGAGAGTCTGCTATGAAGCGTGCACTCATGGCCGACGATGCAGCGGCGAATACTGGGGAAGACAAGAAGATGAAGAGGGTTAGGGTTGACGAAGAGGAAGAAGATGGAGAAAAAGGAATTGGGTTTGTGAATCTGGATGAGAATCTGTTGTACGAAGTGTTGAAACATGTGGACGCGAGGACGCTCGCGGCGGCGTCCTGCGTGAGCAAACTCTGGCACACGACGGCACAGGACGAGCGGCTCTGGGAGCTGATCTGCACCAGGCACTGGGCTAACATCGGCTGCGCCAATCAACAGCTCCGATCTGTGGTCCTCGCTCTCGGGGGTTTCCGTCGTCTCCATTCCCTTTACATCTGGCCTCTTTTGAAGTCCCAGTCGTCCGGCTCGTCTTCTTCCTCTCCATCGTCGTCGTCGTCTTGGGCCCCTTTAATGATGGGATCGAAGCCGTCAACTCGTTGGGGAAAAGATGAGGTTCATCTCTCGCTCTCACTTCTCTCTATTCGCTACTACGAGAAGATGAACTTCAAGAACGGAGGCAGATGATTTCTATCATCCATAAATACTTCTAATTGCAGTTTTCTTTTTCCTTGGTGCTCGTAAGTGCAGCATTTGGTTTCTTTTATGGTTTTGATTTTTCACATGGGTTGATATCTAGATCTGTATGCTTGCTATGTATTAACGTTTCCTTGTTGACTTTTTGAGCTTCTTGTATAAACTGAAATGGAATTGTCAAATTTGTGCATAATTATGTCATAACTAGTATCTTCCACAAAATGTTAAATTTTCGTCCTTGATTATTGGGTTGCTGGGAAATTCGTGTTTGGAAGTTGAGAAAGAAAGAGAAATAACCTGAGCAGAACTTGGCAATGTAGATGTCGATGTCGATGGGGGGATGCGTTTTCCGAATACCCACGAAGAGAGGGTACCAAAATGTTAGAAAGTCCAGTTGTATTGTCTGGAACTGGCCAAGCTTTCTGGCATTTTCCCATGGCCTAGTCTGCTAAGGACACCCAGATGAGTTGGTAATAGACTGTACCTGCAAGAACGGCCAAAATCCATAGGGTGACCAACTTGTCTTACTGTTAGTCCCTATTCTTTTGGGGAATGCATCGGCATTGAATTGGCAGCCATGGCTGTATCTCGTTGGATTCATGCCGTGGCTGTAGTTTTGACGACAAGAGATCTAGAAATAGTACAAACGTAAGATGTCTTTTTATTGGTTCCATCCACATCATTTAAATTACAATGAAATGATTCTCACCGATGAGATGTTACCTCGGCGAGAATGCCCGCAAGACTCACTTACCACTTGATCCAACTCATAAAGATATTACCTTATTGGTTCCATCCACATCATTTAATAGCGCCGTGGAAAATTAGAAAGTGAAACGTAGCATTTCATACAAATGATTCCCACCGAAGCCTCCCTCCCTCAATTTCTTTTTTGCTCAAAACTTCGTTTCCCCCATTTCAGACCCATTCATTCGTCTTCACCACAGACACATTTCTTCCAGTTATTCTAGAGCTAGGTTTCGAAAGGGAGACAAGTAGCCGTTCAACTTCGTCTTCCTCAAGCACGAATCTTCCTGTTCCACCACCTTCCCACGAAGATTACGACCTTTGAGACGACCCACGAAGTCGAAATCTATAACCTTAGTAAAAACAATTGAATCGAAGTATTTGATGGAATGCCTCAATCAAAATCGTGAGAGCTGTTGAGAGTCTTTGCTATTTATATATATTGTATATTACACCAATACATAAGATGTTGTACCGTGTGTAGACTAAACTAATAAGGAAAATATTTACAATAAAAACATAATCTGAACGTTGCATGATTTAAGGGGATGGACTAGTCGTTGCTTGAAGTGTGGAGATGGACTAGCCGTTGCATGATTCATTCTGGTTCTTCAAAAGGTAAGTTCTTTTCTAAATTGCCTTCTATGTTAATATGCCCCGGCAAACTGTGCCGAGGGACGATGCCAAGTTTGGTCCAAAGATCAGTAAGAGAAAGTCGTCCTAGTGGCATAGTAAAAATGTTAGCAATTTGATGAGAGGCTAAAACATGTCGAGTCTGAAGAAGGCCAAGAGCGACACGCTCACGAACATAGTGATAGTCAATTTAAATATGCTTGCTTCGAGCGTGAAAGACCAGATTAACAATCATGTAGAGAGCACTGATATTATTACAAAATAACAGCGGAGTGGAGATGAGGTAAATGCTCAGATCACGTAATATAAAAATGAGATCCAAGTTAGTTCAGTAGTAGTATGGGTCAATGCTCGGTACTCAGCTTCAGAGTTGGATCGAGAGACTGTGTGTTGCTTTTTTTGTAGACCATGAGATACATTTACTCCCAAGAAAAACACAATAGCCGGTGATGGAGTATCTGGTAATAGGACAGCTGGCCCAATCTGCATCAGAAAAGACATAAAAATCAAGTTTAGAGTGGGAATTGAAATGAAGACCAAGATCAACAATACCTTTTAAATAACGTAGAATGCGTTTGACCATTTTATAATGTGCTTCAGTAGGAGAATATATAAATTGAGACACAAAATTAACACTATAAGAAAGATTGCCGCGAGTCATTGTGAGGTATTCAAGTGTCCCTTCAATACTACGATAATGTGCGGGATCAGAAAAAGGTGTCTGAGATGAGAGGCCTTTCGTTTTGGGCATCATGGGAGTGCTCATGGGTTTACACTTATGCATGTGGTCACGTTCAAGAATATCCATGGCATATTTTGTTTGAGACAAAGTAAGTCCATCAGTGGCAGGGGTGACCTGAATGCCAAGAAAATAATGTAGATGTCCAAGGTCTTTCATGGCAAATTGACTATGAAGAGTACTAATAAATTCACTAAGATATGAAGTGGAGGAACCAATCAATAAAATATCATCAACATATAATAGTAAGATAAGAGTACCATTAGAGGAATGACAAATAAATAATGAGGAGTTAGTAGTGCTACAAAAAAAGCCATATGTTAATAAAAAAAATTGCTAAATTTGTCAAACCAAACACGATGAGCTTGTTTGAGACCATACAAAACTTTATTTAACTTGCAAACATAAGAGGAATGAATAGGATGAATAAAATCTGGAGGTTGTTCCATAAAAGTGGATTCACTAAGGTCACTGTAAAGAAACGCATTCTTGACATCCAATTAGCGAATGCTCCAGCCGTTGATAAGAGCGAGTGTGATGACAATTCTGATAGTGCTAGGTTTGATGACAGGAGAGAACGTCTCATGGTAGTTGATGACATCTTCTTGATGGAAACTTTTAGCAACTAAGCGTGTTTTCAATCGATCTAAGGTGCCATCGACTTTGAGTTTGCTTTTAAAAATCTATTTACATTCAATAATAGACATAGTGGGCTCACGAGAGATAAGAGTCCAAGTATTATTCACACGTAAAGCCTGTAACTCATCATGCATAGCTTATAACTAACCAGGATGTTTGAGAGCAGAGCGGATGGATTTAGGCTTAGTTGGAATGGAAGTTAGGTCATGAACGTAAGCATATTTGGGGTTGGGCTTGCGAAACCAGACTTAGAGCGTGTGACAATAGTGTTATCAGATGCAATTGAAGTGGTGGTGGGGGGATCGGGAGTACTGTTTTTGGTACCGTACTGGCCGGTACATGCCGTACCGGTCACTTGGATTGTACAGGTACACTGCTTGTACCGTACCGGCCTAAATACCGGCTGGTATTTCGGCCGTACTGGCCGTACCGGATTTTATTTTATTTTTTTATTTTTTACTTTTTTTTTTGCCTCAATTTAGACTTAGATTATTTATATATATGTATATATATATAATCTATTCATATATTGACTATTTTTTTGAAATATAATTTATATATGTATTTATATATATAATTTTTTTATAAATAGACTATTCCGAAATGGTATACAAAACGGTACCGGTACCGAAATATTTCGTTTCAGTGTCTTGACCGGTACCAACACAGATACGGTATTTAAAACTTTGATCAAGAGGCGATGGATCAAAGTGATGTAAGGGAGAATTTGTGATAGTAGTGTCACAAAAAGAGGAGGGTCCAGGTGTGTGGGAGGACATGGGAGTGAAGATATTTGGAATTGGAATATCTATTGTTGTGGTAGATATAGGTATAGGAGAGTCGGATATAGGAGCGGGTGGTGTCGTCCACGGGTCAAAGGTAGAAATGACTGATTTAGTGCGGGAAGGGAGATGAAGATTACCAGGTTGTTTAAAAGGAAATGTAGATTCATCAAAGATAGCATGTCTGGAAATATAAGTACGACTAGATGGGGGGTGATAACATTTATAACCTTGATGTTTATCACTATAACCCATAAAAATACATGGCAAGGATTTAGGGTCAAATTTATTTTGTTTGGTATCCCATGTATAGGAAAAACATTTTGAGCCAAAAACACACAAGGAACTATAGTCAGGATAGGTGCCGTAAAGTATGGAAAATGGTGACTCTAGGCCAATGGCAGTGGAAGGTAGTGGTTAATAAGAAAAGTGGCAGTGACAAAAGCTTCAATCCATAAGCGTTTTGGGACACCACTATGAAAAAGCATGGTCATGCCAAGTTCACGAATGGTACGATGACAACGTTCAACCATACCATTCTGTTCAGGGGTATGAGGATAGGAAAAGCGATGAATAATTCCTTATTTTTGTAAATGTGAAGTAAACTGGTTATTAGCAAATTTACCTCCTTTATCAGTTTGAATTTTTTTTATTTTTTTGTTAGATTGACGGTCAATAAATTTTTCAAAAATTAGGAAAACAGGAAAAAAATCTGTTTTTTGCATAAGAGAATAATCCATGTAAATTTAGAGAAAGCATCAACAAAGCAAGTATAATAATAAAATTTACCAACTGAAACAACAGGAGCTGGTCCCCATAAATCACAATAAATTTTATCAAACACATTATGAGTAATAGTGCAAAAAGATAAAAAAGGTAATTTGCAAAGTTTGCCTAATTGGCAACCGTCACAAAATGAGTTTTTATTGGAACCAAAAATTTGAATAAGTCCTTTGGATTTTAAAATTTGTAATGAAAAAGCTTGTGGATGTCCCAGCTGTTGATGCCACACATCTTCAGAGACACACTGAAACCGTGTGGAAAAGTGAGCTTCATGAGAAAAGGAAATGATGTAGAGGTTACCTTTTCGTCGTCTGGTCAACAAAATGCGGTTGGTCTCCCGTTCTTTAATAAAGAAATCAACACCGTAAAATTCACAATTATAAGGATAATTAGTAGTAAGTTGTCTAATAGATAAAATATTTTTTGCCAAATCAGGCAATAATAAAACATCACGTAATTTAATTTTATTAATACCATTATCAAGATAAGTATCACCAATATGAGTAATCGTGTGAGGGTTACTGTCTTCAATAATAACGGCATCATGACCTAAATAAAGACGAAGATTTTCGAGTATACTTGGGTTGCTAGTCATGTGATTGAATGCACCAGTGTCAGCCGTCCATTCAGTATTATGCGAAAATTGCTCCAGAGTCATTGCAGCAAGTGCTTGGGGAAGATCCTCGGGTTGATAGGAGTGGTTAATCGCTCCCAACATTTGAGTGTGACATGACCCATTTTTCCACAAATTTGGCAGGTGTTGTCATGGGCTTTGTTATTGTTATTGGGCCTGTCTCCATAACCACGCTGGTTCGGCCCATTGTGAGTGTCGTCAAAACGTGCGTTTTGGCTTTCTTTTCCAGGGTTTGCTCGAGCTACCTGGTTCGATGAGTGAAAGCCACGGCCCTTTGAAGAGAAAGGGCGATTTTGTGGTGGCCGTTGGTTGCTTCGGTTATCTTTGTGGGAGGAACCATTTCTCTGCCCATAGAAAGCAAATTGATTAGTTGAATCATGGAGAGAGAAACGAAGTTCATACCCTTGAAGTAGTGGGAGCGACTCGGCATAAGTGGGCATGAGTGGTTTGAGCATGGCCGTCGTGAATGGCTCATACTTGGCGCCGAGGCTGTTGAGCAAGAAGAAGACCTTCATCTTGTCCTGCACAGGTTTGTCGATCGAAGCTAGGCTATCACATAGCCCTTTGAATGTGCGAAGGTGGTCTCCCAGCGGCACTGTTGGTTCTTTGTGAAGGTATGTAAGCTACTGCGTTAGCTAGAACCGCCTTTCTTGGGAGTCATGGGCGAAGGCTTCTTTGAGAGCTGCCCATACTTGATGAGCAGAGTCAAGGCCCACAATGAGACCGAGGGCTTCTTCCGTCAACGTCCCTATGATCCATCCTCGGAGCAATCGATCCGATTTGCGCCATTGAAGGAAGGTGGGATTGGGTTCAGATTTGGTGATCCCAGTTGTTGTATCAGTATTGACAAGTAATTCCGGAGGTGATGATGCATCAGTGAGATGCTCAACCATGTCTTGGCTCTCGGCCAAGGCAAGAATTTGCTCACGCTATAAATGGCAATTCATGGTGTTGAGTTTTAGGGTAACAAAGTTATTAACATTGAGGGAGATGGTAGCCATAGGAGGAAGACTCTCTTCTCTCACCAGGGCTCTGGTACCATGAAAAACAATTGAAGTGAAGTATTTGATGGAATGCCTCAACCAAAATCGTGAGAGCTTTTGGGAGTCTTTGCTATTTATATATATTGTATATTACACCAATACATAGGATGTTGTACCGTGTGTAGACTAAACTAATAAGGAAAATATTTAGAATAAAAACATAATCTGGACATTGCATGATTTAAGGGGATGGACTCGCCATTGCTTTAAGTGTGGAGATGGACTAGCCGTTGCATGATTCATTCTGGTTCTTCAAAAGGTAAGTTCTTCTTTTCTAAATTGCCTTCTATATTAATACTTAGTTCTCCTTCTAAACCAAAATCTTCTCACTCCCTTCAAAGTCGAAAGCTCTGCCTCTCTCTTCGATCCTCTGCCTCCCCCATTTCTTCTAGTCTTTTTTGGTTGTGGGTCGAGTTTTCGTGGGAGGAGAAAAAGCAGAGGCTTCGGGTTTTGGTCGGGGGCCGTCGACAAACACAATAATCATTTGTGATGTTTGGCTGCATTGTTGGGAATTTGGACCTCCCAAATTCACCCCCAGGATCCACCTCTATGCAGGAATATAAAGAGATATACAGAAATAATAATAACACAAGAATTTACCTGGAAACTCCCAAAGCAGGAAGAAAAACCAGCAGACCCAGAGAAGAAAATACACTATGTGAAAAATTGTTACAATCACACAATTTTTCTCCTCACCACAAATGACACTCACAAAATTTTCTCACTAAGAAAACTTTAACTTTCACCTCTTTCCCTTTTACAAGAAAAGGCTAATAGAGGATTTTACTCACAAGTTATTACTTGATAACTTGTTAGTTGGTGTGTCTAACCAAGAAGTCTTAGCCTCCTTATATAGCCCAAGAGGCTTATTGTGGCTTCACTTCCTACCCATGTGGGATTGAAGCCAAGGAACAAACTCAACAATCTCCACCTTGTGACTTTGGCTGATCCCACAGCCATGCTCCACCAGGACGAAGATCTTCATAGCTTCCGCTATCTTTTTTTTTTTTTTTTTTTTTTTTTTTGCCCCTATCTTTATGCTTGAAGACCAATTGAAGTCGCGCACAGCTTCAGTTTCTCAAGTGTAACGCTCTTTGTCAACATATCAGCAGGGTTCTTACTTCCACAAATTTTCTCAAGTAACAACTGTCCATCATCTACCAATGATCGTATGAAGTGATACCTGATCTGTATGTGCTTAGTCCTGGAATGAAATGCTGGGTTCTTGGCGAGGAATATTGCACTCTGATTGTCGCTGTAGAGAGTGCCCTTTTGAATATCTTTGCCCAATTCCTCCAAGAAACCCTGTAGCCAAATCATTTCCTTTGCAGCTTCTGAAACTGCAATGTACTCAGCTTCTGTCGTCGACAAAGAAACTGTCTTTTGTATATTAGAACCCCATGAAACTGCAGTACCACCCAGGGTGTAGACAAACCCTGTGGTACTCTTTCTGCTATCAACATCTCCAGCTAAATCAGCATCAACATAGCCCTGCACCTCTAAGCCCTCTCCTGAGAAACACAAGCACGTTTCTGAGGAGCCTTTTAGGTATCTCAAAATCCACTTTACTGCTTCCCAATGTTGTCTTCCCGGGATACTCATGTATCTACTCACAACTCCCACTGCATGGGCAATATCTGGTCTAGTGCAAACCATAGCATACATAAGTGAACCAATAGCTGAAGCATAAGGAACCTTACTCATGTAGTCTTGTTCCTCTTCTGACTTTGGTGACTGATCCTTACTGAGTCTGAAGTGATTGCCTAAAGGTGTGCCAACTGGTTTGGCCTTGTCCATATTGAACCTGCTGAGTACCTTTTTCACATACTCAGCCTGAGAGAGTCTTAACGTGCCTCTGACTCTGTCCCTAACAATTCTCATGCCAAGAATTTGCTTTGCAGCTCCCAAATCCTTCATTGCAAAGTGCTCTGACATCTGCTTCTTCAGATTATTGATCTCATCAATACTGGCCCCTGCAATAAGCATGTCATCCACATATAACAACAAGATAATATAAGAATTGTCAAACTGCCTGACATAGCAGCAGTGATCTGCCTGACATCTGATGTATCCTGCACTGCACATAAAACTGTCAAACTTCTTGTACCACTGTCTAGGAGCTTGCTTCAGGCCATACAAGCTCTTCTTCAGTCTGCAAACTGAATCTTCATTTTCCTGTACTACAAACCCCTCAGGTTGGTGCATGAAGATGTCTTCTTCAAGGTCTCCATGAAGAAAAGCTGTCTTCACATCTAGTTGCTCAAGAAATAGATCTTCAGTAGTAACCATAGCCAACACTAACCTGATGGTTGTGATTTTTACCACAGGAGAAAAGATCTCAGAGTAATCAATACCCTGCTTCTGCTGAAAGCCTTTTACAACAAGTCTGGCCTTGTACCTTTTACTACCATCTTGCTCAGTCTTTACCCGGTACACCCACTTGTTGTGCAATGCCTTCTTCCCTGATGGAAGTTTTGTCAACTCCCATGTCTGATTCCCTAACAAGGAATCCATCTCATCTTTCATGGCCAGCTTCCACTTGCTAGAATGTTCATCTTGCAAGGTTTCCTGGTAGCTCTGCGGTTCTCCACCATCTGTCAACAGAATATAATTCAAAGTAGGTGAGAAAAGCTGTGGGGGACGAATAGTCCTAACTGACCTGCGAACTACAGCTGCAGGAGTAGACGGCTCTGGTTCTGATTGCGGAATAATTGGAACGGGTGCATCGGACCCATTCTCCCCGTCACTCACATCTCTACACTGCACAGTGGTCTCTGGTAGGTCATCCAAGTTCTCGAACTCGAACTCATGAGGAGCTGCTTCAGCAACTGTACTGGACTTATCCTTGTACATAATCTTCTCATCGAATATCACATTCCTGCTTCTTATAATCTTTCGACCCTGATCATCCCAGAAACGATAGCCAAATGCCTCGTCTCCATAGCCAATGAAATAACATTTCTTTGACTTAGCTTCAAGTTTACTACGAGCATCAGAATCAACAAGAACATAAGAAAGACAGCCAAAAGTTTTAAGGTGAGAAAATTTGACCTCTTTCCCACTCCAAGCCTCCTCAGGCAGTCCACAATCCAATGGAACTGATGGCCCTCTGTTTATCAAGTACACAGCAGTGCTGACTGCATCTGCCCAGAAAGTAGGTGGTAATCCAGCGTACAGCCTCATGCTTCTAGCACGCTCATTAATGGTTCTATTCATACGCTCAGCAACTCCATTTTGTTGTGGTGTTCCAGGAATGGTCTTTTCCATTCTGATACCATGAGTTGCACAGTACTCATTGAATCCTCCATCAATATATTCTCCACCATTATCAGACCTCAAGCATTTCAGCTTTAAGTCTGTCTCTGTTTCAACCAGGGCTTTCCAATTTTTGAACACATTAAATACATCAGATTTATGCTTCAAAAAATAAACCCATACCTTCCTGCTGTGATCGTCAATGAACGTGACATAGTACCGAGAACCTCCAAGAGATGCAACTGGGGAAGGTCCCCACACGTCTGTGTGCACAAGATCTAACTTTCCTGTTTTCAGTGTTCTACCACTCTTCAAGAAACTGACCTTCTTTTGTTTTCCCATAATGCAACTCTCACACGTACTGAGATCAACTGACTTTAGTTCTGGTAGCTTGCCTCTTGCCAGTAGTTCTTTCATGCCCTTCTGACTCATATGGCCAAGCCTACAATGCCACAAATCTGCTGTGCTCTCTGCAACGGTAGTAGCAACAGTATTATTCAAACCAGTAGTCATATAAAGTGTACCAGTTTTCTTACCCCGAGCCAGTACCAATGCCCCTTTAGTGACCTTCCAGGTGCTATCTGAGAACACTACTGAATAGCCACAATCATCGAGTTGCCCAACAGAGATGAGATTCTTCTTCAACTCAGGAATGTGTCTGACTTTCTGCAAGATCCACTTGTTCTTGTTAGGGAGTGCAATATCAATGTCTCCCATTCCCACCACATTCAAAGCCTCTCCATCAGCCAAGTACACCTTCCCAAAATCACCTGCAACATAGTTTTGCATTATTTCCCGATGGGAAGTTGTGTGGAAAGAAGCTCCTGAATCCAGTATCCAGTCATCAACTGGAGTATGAACTGCAAGTAATAGTGCATCTTGTACTTCTTCAGTTACCACATTAGCACTATCATTCTCCTTTTTAGGATTTCTGCAATTCCTTTTTATGTGACCAGTCTTGCCACAATTCCAGCAAGTTGCCTGCTGCCCAGGCTTTGTCTTGCTCTTGCCCCTGTTCTTTGATTTTGATCTGCCTCTGTTTGAGTTTCTGTCTTGTGATCTCCCTCGAGAATCAACATTAAGCGCTGAACTCGAACCCGAGATTTCGCCTGAATCCCTCTTGCGTACCTCCTCAGCCAAAATCAAATCACGAATATCATCATATTTTAATTTTGATTTACCAGCAGAATTACTGACAGCCATTCTCATGGCTTCCCAACTATTTGGCAGTGAGGCCAATAGTATCAATGCACGTATTTCATCATCAAACTCAATTTCAACAGATGACAATTGATTTGTGATAGTATTAAAATCATTTAGATGTTGTGCAACAGACGTACCATCTGACATTTTCAAGTTGAATAACTTTTTCATCAAATGTACTTTGTTATTTGCTGACGGCTTTTCATACATACTTGACAAAGCCGCTATGAGATCTGCAGTCGTCTTCTCCTTGATGACGTTGTGTGCAACGGATCTCGATAGGGTTAGTCGAATAACCCCCAGAACCTGTCGATCTAGCAGGTCCCAATCAGCAACTGCCATGGTCTCTGGCTTCTTCCCTAACAATGGAAGATGAAGTTTCTTCCCATATAGGTAATCCTCTATCTGCATCCTCCAGTATCCATAATCTGTGCCATCGAACTTCTCGATCCCTGATACTTTCACGTCTGCTCTAGCCATCTCCTTAGACCCGAACCTTGGCTCTTGATTCTTTTACCGTAGGAATGAATAGTACTCACTAAGTAAGTTCCCAGGAAAGATTTCTCTTTCCTAGACAGAACTTCAAGGTTCCCAGGAAAGATTGGAGGGTCACAGTGGACACACTTAGAATTTCCAATCTCCTTAGACAGAACCTCCTTAGACTGTACGTATCCACACTACCATACCAAAGCTCCACCCCACAAAAGAAAGAGGACCCCAGCTCTGATACCAATTGTTGGGAATTTGGACCTCCCAAATTCACCCCCAGGATCCACCTCTATGCAGGAATATAAAGAGATATACAGAAATAATAATAACACAAGAATTTACCTGGAAACTCCCAAAGCAGGAAGAAAAACCAGCAGACCCAGAGAAGAAAATACACTATGTGAAAAATTGTTACAATCACACAATTTTTCTCCTCACCACAAATGACACTCACAAAATTTTCTCACTAAGAAAACTTTAACTTTCACCTCTTTCCCTTTTACAAGAAAAGGCTAATAGAGGATTTTACTCACAAGTTATTACTTGATAACTTGTTAGTTGGTGTGTCTAACCAAGAAGTCTTAGCCTCCTTATATAGCCCAAGAGGCTTATTGTGGCTTCACTTCCTACCCATGTGGGATTGAAGCCAAGGAACAAACTCAACATGGCTGCACATGCTGCTGGTGAGGAGAAAGTTTCAAATGAGGTAGATGAAAAAGATGAGGAAAATAAGCGGCCAGAGAGCCAAACCTGATGAGGCAGAGGATGAATCTTCAGCGCATGAGGGGGATGCTGTGGAGTTTCATGGCAAATCGGGAAGAGAATAACTTATAACCGGTGACACCTACAAATATAAGGCAAATGAAAAATCGCACCTTGTAGCAATTCCACGACTGCAGGGTACAGTTTTTTCTTTAACAGTGGACCTATTTTTTTTTAAAGTGACTATATATTATTTATAATTTTAAGATTGTATTCTATCATTTCTTTTTGATTATTAGGATTTTGATTTGAGTGAAGAAACGAGTTGACAAAATACCGGTTCAAAACAGACCTGGAAGCCATTTTTCTTTCACAAAGAAATGGTGATGGTTCTGCTAAAGAAAAACTCTATGTACAACAGCCTTTCAATTTTTTATTTTTATTTTTAAACTCAACTGCCATGTGGAAAAAAATAAATTTATTCATTATTTTTTTTTATAATTTTTTTATGAAAAATATTAGAGATTCTTATTTTCAGATTCCTATTTGAGAATCCCTATTTAAGATATATATATATATATATTTTTTATATTTTACATAATTTTTATACAAGTGTTTTAAAACAATGTTGTGGATTTTTTATATTTTTAAAAAATATTTTAAGATATTAAAAAAATCATGTAAAGAAAATATATATTTTAATATTTTAAAACATTTATATAAAAATTATGTAAAATAAAAAAATAAAAAAATAAAAAAAATATCTTAAGTAGGAATCTTCAAATAAGAATCCCAAAATAAGGATTTTAAAATAGGAATATCTAATATTTTTTTTTTATTTTATAATATAGTATTAGATGATAAATTAATAAGTAAATTATAATATATAATTTTTAATAATTTAATATCATATTATAAATAACAAAAAATAGAATAATAAATAATATTACTATATAAAAAAAAAACTCTTATAAAGGTGTCGAGTGAAGAATTCTTATAAAGGTGGAAACACTCTTATCAGACGGATTGGATTGTTTTGCTTTGAACGTGGGTAGGGAAAAGTGCAGTGCTTTTTAGAGAGAGAGAAGAAAGGATGAGATTGAAATCGGATAGATGGATTCCCTGCGATTCCCTGCAACGCAGCGACATGGTTGTCTTCATCAAGTTCGTACGTGGCGCGTTCCTATTTGTTTCCGATAAATGGCATTTGTAGCCCAAAGCATTTCTCAATGGGGAACTGTACCTTATAGTTAATATCTAATTTGAAGAGTTTTGAAAGATTATTATTTATAAATAAAAAAATATTCTTATTTTTTCATTTTTTTCTCTTTATAATTGATCAAATTTGACAAATTTTTTTAAAAAAATGTGAAAAAATATATAATTTAAAAGAAAATTATAACAAATTCATTGCTAAAAGTTTAAGGTACTTTGTTCTCCACCATTGCCTTGCAGGGTCAGACTAATTTTCACTTTTCCATTTTCAGACTAAGTTTCACTTTTCCATTTTCATTGAATATCTCTTCACACAGTTGGTGCTTCTGTTAGGTTGATCATGCTCTTTGCTCTGAAAGGACATGCAGTATGGGTCAGATAAAATCATAAAACTACATGTTTGTTAGTTTCTAAGACTTGCTTAGGTTGAGCCTTATCCGAATGCCAGCCATTTTCGCTGGAGTTCGTTGAAAAATGCGAGCTCCATCGCACAAAAATAGATATTTTTAAAGAATAATTCTTCTTATAATCTATATTTATAAATTATATTATAAGCATAATTGAAACGCTTTAATTTGGTGAATTAATAAAATGAGTTTTTCATATTTTTAAAATCTTTGATTTGTAAATAATGATATTTTAATTAATTTTATTCTAAAATTGAGATTTTTCTATCGGTTTCTTGTTTGAATTATAAATGAGTTTATAAAAATAGATTGTATATAATATTATCCATTTTTTAAATGGGCAATGCTATATACAGTCTAAAAAATTGTACTCCTTTACAGTCCAAGCAAGGGCAAAATTAAAAAATTTAGTTTTAGGAGATCAATTTACAAAATAAAATTTAGGGAGAGATAAATATTAATTTTTTAGATAATCTATTTCATAAAAATACCTTTCAAAATTTGATTTTTATCAAGTTTTAAAAATTTTGGAGAGCCAAAGTCCTTCAAGCCAAACGTTGATTCCGCCCTTGAGTCTAAGTAATAAACAAATAGAGAAATTCATATTTTAAAATAAATAATTGTATGGACTCACAGGGTGAACCCACAACATAGCAAAGGGCCCTCGATTCTTATCAACTACTTGATCCAACTCAAGTAGCCCAGTCTAATTCAATCTTGTATGGGACTCAATTGCAATTTTTTTTTCCTAGGCATGATGGTATTACAAATAAATTAAAGATACATGAATAAGAAGGGTGGAGTCCCAACAATCTCCCAATAACTATTGTTATAACTTATAATGATAAGAAAAATGATATTTGTAGTATTAAAATATGCAAATTTTATGCATTCATTTTGAGAAAAATAAATAAATTTGAGATTTACTTGAAAAAATTATATTTTAATAATAAATTTTACTTATTTTTAAAGGGAGTGTGCATAACTTGTACATTCTATAATTATATATGGTATTATGCAACTCCTTTTGAAGTTAGTTATTTATTTAATAACTTTGTGTAAAATGAAAGAAAAATATGCAAAATTAAAAATTAAATTAGATTGATCTCAATTTATTTCTAAAAACTAATATTTTAATGCAATGGTTACTTCCACCTACTTATTAAGCTTAAATTTAAGAATCATTCCTTTTGGTTTTCTAATTTCTCCATACTTTGTAAGATCCATCCTTCTATTCAAATCACATGAAAAAAAAGAGAATTGAAGCGAAATTCCTAGTTCAAACTCTGCATTCCAATTTCCACACCCAAGCGCTTACGTAAAGAGAACAAGTCTGGACTTTTTTTTTTTTTTTTTTCTGCATATTGTGTTTTGGGTGACATTGGAGTGCGGTCGGACGGCACCCGGCGTCATTGCAGCCCACTTTTTAAACTTTTATAATTTTTATCAAAACATAATAAAAAATATTAAAAAATTAAAACATATAATAAAAAAATAAAATTTAGAAAACACAATAAAAAATATAATAAAATAATAAAATGAAGAAAACACAATAAAAAATATAACAAAAACACAATAAAAAAATAAAATGACGATGAATTTTTAAGGAAGATTCGGCCTCAGCCCATTCAACGCAGCCGCCGGTGGCGGTGGGTAATACCGCCCATCCCATCGAGACTGGAGGGAGCCTGCGACCTCATCCCTGTGACGGCGAGTCCCGACGATCTCCAATATGCCCCGACGGCCTTAAACCCTGCGACGGACCCAAGTTAATCACTTTTTTTTTTTTGTCAGAAAATCTCTGCCCGGCGACCTCGGAGGGCTTTTTTTTTGTTTATGAGCCCGTTCGGTCCCAAGTTAATCACTTTTTTTATTTGTCAGAAAATTTTTCCACCAGCCCATCTGCTATCCCCAAATAATAGCCTCCAATAAATGTTTGCCATGTGACACTTGCATTACACATTTTATATGCCTACCTATAGCTGATAATGCTATGTGAAAAAAGCTACTCCCTCGTGAAAACCTTCCCTCTTTCACCGTAACCCCCTACCCTCTACCTCTCCCGATGACATCATCAAATTATCATTACTCAGAAATATCAATTTATGCAGAAGAATAGGAAATAACATGAGTTTTTACTCATCTTCACAGCATCCACGAATTGTATGCTCCTAATATAATACAAAAGATCCAGGCTTCCAGCAATGCAGCTTGGGCTTCTTTTCTCGTGGCACCATGAAATTTACCAACATTTTTGCTATTAGCCAAAAAAGCTTCACCCAACTCTTCACATATATCAATTTGAAGGATTCTTCTTTATTTATAATACCTAGGGTTTTGGACAATGGGGAAAGCCATTTGGGAGTAGATAGTATTCTATGTTTTGAAGATTCAGTGGCAGCCATATCTATGGAACTTTGGTGTAGAGCAGTTAAGCCCCAAACTCCCAGAAAAGGGTTTTCAATGGAGTTATCGAAATATGATCGGGAGTATTTTCAGTAATTTTGAGTTATGGGATATTTGTAGATTTTAAGGAATGATCATGCGAATTCATCTACTGTTTCTTGTTCCAATACAGAATCAGAGTATTGAGCTCTAGCACTCATTGCTGCTGAAGTCAAGTGGCTCTTACACCTCTTTCGTGATTTGCACATACCGTCGTCAACACCACCTATCTTGTTCTATTGACAACAAAAGTGTTATATACGCCATGACACGAAATCTAGTTACACAAAAGAGGTCTAAGCACATTAATCTTGATTATTATTTTGTTCGTGAATTAGTATGCAATGGTGTTTTGCAGATTAAGCATCTAGTCTAGATTGTGTATATCTTAACTAAAAGTCCCTCCCGACCATTGTCTAATCTATTCCGATCCAAGATTTGAGTGCAAGCTCCCACTCTAGACTTGCGGGAGGTTATTGGAGATAATTGTGGAGCACCTTGGAGATACTTGTGGACTTTAAGCATCATGGAGATAATCAGCAAGGATAAAAACATGGAAATAAAAATCATGACATCATGACATCAGCTAAAATATTTATGGTGTAGAACTTGCCACTACAACAAATTGAGCTTCTTGTGGCCAATTATTTTTCTGCGATTAAATTATTATAGTAAAAGATAATTTTTTATTCACAAGATATATTTCTTCAAAAATAAGTAGTAAAGTTGCTAATAAAGCTAGCTTTTTTCTGCGACATTGTCTCGCTTGAATTCGGAGATGAGATGAGATGAGTTGAGTTGAGATGAGTTTAGTTTATTTTTTAATATTATTATTATTTTAAAATTTGAAAAAGGTGTAATGAGATTTGAAAAAGGTGTATAGGAATATGTATTTTATATAAAAAATTATAAAAATATAATGATGAAATGAAGATGAATTAAAATAAGTTGAGCTCATCTTCAAATACAAATGGGACGTAACGTCGTCACAAATAATATTGACTCCGAACTACAATTACTCGCAACAATGATATTTGTTAATACAAATAATTGCAAATAATTGTTGCCGCTGATGTGAATTTCATCATTATAAATCTACATTTTTTATTGAGAATTAGTAGTTACCGTAATAAATTTTTATTGACAATTAGTAGTTGCCGTAATAAGTTAATGTATTATCCTTTTTTTTTTTAACTTCATCTTCCACTTGAGCCCCTCAAAATCGAATTCTCTCTCGAGTCCTCGATTCCGCATGGTTTTCCCCTGGGTTCCCTCTCGACTCCGCCGTCGTCAACCCCCAACCTCACAGCCGGCCACCATCAACTTCCCTCACCCTGGCGACCAAACCCCAGCACCACAACCCTCACGGCAACCCACCTCCTACACACGCGATCCTTTCCCGAAATGGGTTTCCGCATAAACTCAACACCACCGGGTGGCTCCTACCACTGCCGTACACCAGCCCTGCCGCCACCAACGATATCCCTAAGCCTCCTTGCACCTTCCCCTTGCCACACGCGGCCCCTAGCTCCTCCACTCTCCCCTACGCAAAAACCCATCTCCCATGGTCTATCCACCTCGCGACTTAGATCCTTCGTTGTATGGCCTCACTGCCGCCATCATTAGCTTCCCCTTTCTCCATCGACCTCCCCCAAGTTTACTAGAACTAGCAGGTACTTTTTCATTTTTAACTCAAAATTTCTTACACACACACACATTTCACAATTAGATAATTTTCATTGATGCTTCTTCTAAATGGAACTACATTTTGGACTTTTGGTGTCGAGACCTTACTACCATGATTGTTGCCTAACCCTAGACCTTACTATCATGATTTTTTAGTGGGTAAGAGAAGCGGCTGGAAACATTAAGAGCTACTTTTGGATTTCTTTATGTCGCCTTTAATGCTAGTTGAGAGAGCTCGTGGTAATTGGGTCAGTTACTTTGAAATTGCTCGTGCTATTTTAAATTTGGAATGAATATTTGATGTGGGTTATGTTCTTCTTGAGTATATATTTTATATTTCTTTATAGGAAAATGAAAAATCATAGAATCCATTTTAAAATTTTGCACAAGATCAAAAAGATAGTAACGAATGTTAAATGCCAAGATATGAACTATGTTATAGAGCTGCGGAGTTTTATTTCATTATGTTTATTGTAATCATGAAAAAGTTAATGAACTGTTTGTTTAGAATTAGGAAAATTCATGGATTTAAGGTCTATAGTTTAGACATGGGAATGGTCCCTAATGAGGAATGATGAGCGTGTGTGTACTCATTACAGGGGTTTTGGTGTTTAATGCTGTGGTGGTGGTACTGGTTCTGGTCTTGGGTCCCTGATGTGTAGCAGGTATTATTTTTAGCAGAAATTAGTTATGTTATGTTTGCTAGATTTGTGGGACAATCGCTTATGTAGAAATTGAGTGGCAATTGAGGGCTCCCTAATCTTAAAGATCATTCCTTTAGTTTTTCTTTTGTATGTGGAGTTTGGGTTTCCATCGAAGTAGTTCTTATCAAGAAAGAATTCCATCATTTTCTCTTTTTAGTTCATGTTTATTTCATTTTATTTTTTTTACCAACTCAATTTACTTTTCGTTAGGAGTGACAATTACCAGCTTGGTTCTTTTTAGGCAAGTTGTGTAGTATAAAAATGGCTTTGGGGTTTTAATTTACAGATCAGTGTCATATCATTGTGGTATATGTTCATAAAGATTGGTGTATTTAGGCAATACCTTTTATATCAATAAAATTTTACTTTTACTTATTAGAAAATGCAGCCCCGTTCTGGAATAGGAATAATGAAAATCGAAAGGCTTGAAAACTGAAGGGTTTGATTTATTATTTCGATATGCTCATACGAACCCTTTAGAAATATTGCTAGGGAAATAATGCAGTCTAGTTCTGGAATAGAAATAATGAATATTGAAAGGTTTGATTTATTATTTCCATTAGTATAGCTGATTATTACATTTAGAAAGAATTAGTGCAGCTTGAGGCTTTCAGGAACGATTATAGAAAATAAATTTAAAAGGTGTGAGCATGTGTGTGCTCATTTATCGGTTTCCATTACCTTACCACCACATTTTTCATGGAGTTTTAACCCATG
Source organism: Platycarya longipes (assembly GCA_036559045.1). Lineage (NCBI taxonomy): Eukaryota > Viridiplantae > Streptophyta > Magnoliopsida > Fagales > Juglandaceae > Platycarya > Platycarya longipes. Next base: position 38,552,336 of record CM071802.1, read on the forward strand.
ATTTGGTGCTTTCTTAGGCAAATTTTCTTAGTGATTAAATTTAAAAGCTTTGTTGAAGTAATATTCTTGAACATATTATCTAAGATGAACTTGAGAAGTAATGTTTATGGAGCAATCTGTATAATTTTTAGCAGAGTATATCTTTTACTGATCATCTTGATTGTCATCTCCTTCCTTCACTCGCACTCATACCCACCATCCACTTGGATTGGATGATCAGATTTTTGGTGATCCAGAGGTTGCAAATATTGTCTTCACAAGTTGAGAAGTTATTTTGGCCGTGGGCTTAAATGAAACTGATCATCAAGTCGTATTGATAGGTACACCTAGACAAATTTGTGGAACTCCTTCTTGATGATTTTTTTTTTTGAATTGTAATATTAATTAACCATTTTGAATAATTAGTATCATATCAGTGCATTAATTCTGTTCTGCTATTAGTTTAGAGCCATGTCTTTGATAAGAGTGGGTCCTCCAATCGTAACGAGTTTGTCCTTTTGCTCTTAAAAAAATTACTTTTATTGTAAACAACTTTCATTTTGTTTTTGAAACCTACGTTTTTGTTTTATTTTATTTATCATCATTCAAGGTTCTTTTTGTAGAATCACTAAATACTTGTTATTCTAATTCAGTATCCTTGAAGGTAAAGAATTTTTCATCAACCATTTGAAATAAATTATCTCAAATGAATTAACTTTCAGAAACCAAATACCCATCACTTGGTGCTGCTTTAGATTGTATAAAGACAATAAAGAATTATGGCCTATCTATTCATGTAAGAAACCAAATACCTATTTCGCCTTTGAACCAAAGTTTTCTAAAAGGGTTTAAAAAAACTAAATAAATATTTGCATTCAAATATAGTACCTTGAGGCTTTTAAAATCGGTTAAATTGGGCCAATTCATGTCTCCCTTCTTTATCTCTCAGCTACAAGATAATTGATACTCTTATGTTTTTCTTTCTTTAACTCTCATGCTTTTTTCAATGCTTTCCCTCAAATAAAACATAAAGCTGGCTTTTGCCGTTGAGAAATATCTGGAATGTAATTTTCTGACTTTCATAACTAATGAAGAATTTTTTTAGATTGTTTTCTTTCTTTAATCTTGTCTATTATTTCAGTGGGTATGTTTGCCAATATAGTCTTACATTATTTTATCCCATTGCTTCTCTAATATTTGTAGTGGAGGTGTGTGAATTTATTTTCTTAAATTACACATGACACATGACATATTTGTTATGTAAATAGCACCAAATTGAACTCTGGATAGTGTTTTTTTTAGGGGGGTGGGGAAAAAGAGTAGCCACGCTTGTATGGAAAAGAAAAAAAGAAAAATGATAACAAATAGAAAAAAGAGGATAAAAGAAAAGAAAAGATGTCTACAAATTATCAAATGATTGAGTACTTTTATGAGTATATACAGATTTTTAAAGCAGGTAACATGTACCCATTAAAGTAGTACTATTATTGAGATGACTCATTCAAAATATGCTTATAAATATGGGAATCTTATCTTTTGTCTATAGACAATGAGTTTACTTTGAGACTTACAAATAAAAGAACAACGTATTGCCTTCTTTCTCAGAAAAAGATAGTTGCATTTGAGTAACAGCAACTAACACTTTTGTCTACAATTATATACAAGAAAGTGCTTTTGTAGGCCAACCAGCATGCTTACAAGACCACACATTCAACTTCAAAGTACCATTGTTCAATCATGATTCCTTACACATACACAATCTCTCTCTATCTCTTGGTTCCTTAGCTTTTATAGGCAAGGTGTATTATCAACTCTTCTTTTCTTTTCCTTTCAAAAAACTCTTCTTTTCTTTTCTCTTTTTCGTCTAAGAATTTTTAATATTAAACTTTAGATGCAAACAAAGATGCAAGATGTGTGAGTGAGATTTGAATGAACAGAGCACAATGCTTGTGAGTTTTAATATGACAATGAAATTGGTTGATGATGTAAAACACTTTCTTCAAAAAGTTTAAATGCTTTGTTATTTATTTATTTTTATTTTTTGTAATATGATGTTTCAGTCAATAATATAATTATTTTTTTACCAATTGTTTTATATAAACCCATGGTGAGTTACTATTTAGTTCCAAAATGATGCCTCAAAGGATAGTATACATTGCCTTTGAGTAATAAATCTAAATCTATGATTGTTAATTATAAATCATTGTGGGTATTTTGTTAAAACAAATTTGATTTCTTATTCCTTGATTTTGTGGTTGTTTGGTGGTCTTTAGCTTGTAGAGTAGTCAAGCTTTATGAGCAAAAGTCGTGTAGAAATGTTTGGTGTGAATAGTGTCATATTTAGGTTGAGTCTATTAGCAGGGGTGTAAAGGTTCAATTGGAATCAAAAGAAATAGAGGCAATTTATAGCTGTGTACCTTTTTTTAAAATGAATTGATAGTTGGGCAGTTTAATATTTTCTATTCTTCCATAGTTCCAATATCTTTAGTCAAACAGGCATTGAAAAAATGAATTGAGACTAAATGGCATATTTCCACTTCCCATGAAGTTGTGTAGCTGTGTTGAGTTGTTGATCTGATGCCTGTCATAATGTTCACTCTTTTTTATGTCCATATATGCTTCATAGGCACCACTTTTTATATCAACGTTTAACTTTGATTAGGCAGTAATAAATCACTCACTCTCTCTCTCTCTGTCTCTGTCGTTGTGTGTGTGTGTGTGTTCTCTTCGTTTATTCACAGTTTTCTTTTCTTGGTCCTATTACGATTTTAAAGATTGTGAATTTGCACACTTTTTTTGAATTGGCTACACTCTATTATATACTGAATAAAGAAAGTAGTTTTTTTTTTTCGGTTTACTTTCCTGTGTTGCATATGGAATAGCAAAACCAAGGTCCTTGATGGACATCTTAGGTTCCAGTGGATTTACTTTGCCACTTTCGCTGGCTTTCCTATATGTGGACTCCTTCGCAATGTTTTGAATACCGTACCGGTACCGGTACCGGTACCGGTCAAGTCACTGAAACGAAATATTTCGATACCGGTACCGTTTCGTGTACCGTTTCGGAATAATTTATACATAAATAATTTATATATATAAATACAATTATAAATTATATTTTAAAATAATAGTTAATATATAAATAAATTATATAGATAAATATATATATGTAATTAATTTAGTCTAAATTGAGGTTAAAATATAGTAAAAAATTAAAAAAAAAAAACTGTGAAGGCCGAAATTTGGTACGGCCGGTACCGGCCGTACCGAAATTGCCGGTACGGCCAAAAAATCGGCCGAAACGAAAAATGGTATTTTTTGTACCGGCCGACCAGCCGGTACGGAAAATTCCGGTCGTACCGGCCGGTACGGCACGGTATTTAAAACACTGCTCCTTCGACATAAATTTAGGATTTTCAGAATTTAAATCTATTGAACGTAGACGGTAGATGAGGGTGTTGAATTTGATAAGTTTGTTACAGAAAAAAATTGTAAAATATTTAATGGCCACTTTAGTGCAAGTCAAGGTAAAGATAATATTTTGTTGGTGTGATTCTTTGCTATTCTTTGTATTCGACTTATAGATGCTGATTTAAACCATTTACTATGTCGTGCACGGGCAAAATCAATTCTTATATTTGGTAATAGGGCAGTTGAGAATGGCTTCGAAGGTGTTTATGTGTTGTCTTTCAAGAACATGAGAAACCTCAAGTTCAAAGAGTTCAGAGAGCAGCTCAAGTCTACCAGTAGGTAAAGTTGTTGCCTTTGCTTTCATAAAGTTTGGCTTCCTTTGGTTAATCTCTTTCCAGTGCAGTACATGCATTGAATACAGTTAGTTTGCTTTTAATGTTGTTTTTATGCGACTTAAGTGATTTGTATTTTTTTTAATAGATGCAAGTCCTGTTAGGTTTTCGTTATATGTATTTGAAGGAAAAAATAATAAATGCTTCTCTGTTGATTCTTAATCAGTTCTGCAGTGAGTGGTCACGTAGAATGGCTTTATTTTTGTGAAAGTGATGAAGAATCCACCTCTTATTGAATGAAATAATCTACAACAATTGAGAGTAAAATTTGACAAATAATTTTTAATTACAGTTTCATGCAATAATTTGAGATTTTTGAAACAAAAACATATTCCAATCTAGATCAAATATTAAATGAGGTTGAGATCATAGGATATCAAGCTTATTGTGAGTTTGATATAATGATAAAAGAAGTTGGGAGGTGCGGCACACAAAATGCTTTTTTAACCTCAAATTTATTGCTGAGGAAATCATGGGATCCCCCCCCCCCCTTCTAAATTCTGTTGCTTCCTTTAATTTATGAGATTGACATCATAGGATCTTGAAGCATCTAAGATTTCAAAGTATTAACGATTTGACCCTTTATATTGTGGAAGTATGTGCTTTGTAGAAGAAGGGGCACTTAGGTTGATTTTAAGTAGTTTAATGATCTCCCCCCCCCCCCCCCCCCCCCCCCCAAAAAAAAAAAAACCAACCCCACCCCAACCCCCAATCCCCTGTTCACTCACCTGAGGTGGAATTAAGTACATTGAGGGGTAGATCCATGCCTTATCAATAGGGAGACAGTCTTCTCATTAGTCTCCTAGGAAGCATATCTTTCATCATTTTTGTTATTAAATTATGTGTATCCTCACACGACAATGGAACTGACTTGTTGTTGGTGCTAGATTGAATTGTTATGGCTTTGCTCTATGTTTATATTGCAGCTCTACATAGAAGTCCACCCATGGTGGATGCTGATCTGTGATAGGTTGCATTATATTATAACAACATTGAAGCAAATGTTGGTGCTATTAACAACTATTATTAGACTGCACTTGGGGAAAAAACAGAATATATGCACTTTATAGAGGAAAAAAAGAATCTGAAAGTCCTAACATGCACTTTATATATGCTAACTGTAAACTCTCAGATAGGAAAAATGCAATGCTAGACGTTAATCTAAACATCTCACATTTATCACTGGGAATTAAATGTAGACATAAACACTAGTTTTGGTGGCTGTTTGCTATTAGTGCATTTAAGTGGAACATGTTGATTATAATCAATGGTTTAAATTCCAGCATTGAATGATTTAGTGCAAGATGTTAACTCACCTTCTCTCTCTGAACTGACTTGCTAAGGCAAGACCAGATTGTGAATTGTTTAAGTATGAGATAATTTTTATTTTTATTTTTTGGCCTTTCTTGTTACAGGGTTACCTAACATCTAGCTCTAGTTACAGCTAGATAGTATTAACTGGGCTTATAACCTTTGTGTGGTGTACTTCTCTCTGACTAATTAGTTTGTTAGTTGGTCGGTTTTTTTTTTTTTTTTTGTACTTGCACATGCATGCAAAGTCATATCAAAAAATTGATGGGTATGGACTGCATTGTTGTGCCCTTTTCCACATGGGTTATAATCCAAACATTTCACATTTATCATTAGGAAAAAGTAAGAAAAAACAAAGCCAAGAATAGTTCAGAATTTTCTTTACCAGTGCAGTTGTGTGTATTTAAATATTGATTTTTTTTTTCATATTAACAACCATGCATGCAAAGTCATCTTAGAAAATTGATGGGTAAATAATGCACTGTTGTGCCCTTATATTTTAACAACTATGAGTCTTGAGTTGTGTAATTTTTATTTTTAAATGTATGATATTATATTTATGTTGCGTTTTTAATAATTACCAGTGCAATATGATCCCTGCTTTTTGTAAATAGTTAATAAAATGATTGGAAATTGACATTGCTGACTATTGGTGGCTAAGAGTCCTGTTTTGATGCTGACTGTTTTTTTGTAAACACACCCTATGCGGTTTATTTACATTAGGTTGCTTTGGCTGATTATCCAAATTGATCTTGGATTTATGTTAATAAGTCATAGGTTGATCATATTTACATACTAGCTAGTAATTGATGGCTGAGAGTAAACTAAATTGCATGGATTTACATAGGACTTTCTGAAAATTAACTCAACAATATATGTTTAACAAGCATGTGTACCATATTTGGCAGGCATGTATACCTGGCATGCAGCAAGTTGGAGACTTTTGAAGGGACTACACTGCTGAGGATAGATTAATGAGGCCATTTGACATGGACTGAGTTGGAGGTGTGTTTTTGGAGATCAAATCACCACATGTTTGCTATGAATAAATTGCAGGACTAGTCACTAGGCAATTTATGTAAATAATCAACTGTTTCTGTTTTATTCAATTTATGTAAATGGTCCCCATTACCTGTACACTATATTTTGTTTATGTTATAACGACAAGTCATGTTGCACAGATTGATGTGGATGAAAAGCATGTTTTATGACTAGTTTAATGTGATATTGCCTATATGTGTTCATTTGTAGTGGGTTGTTTTTTATTTGATGTGCTAGTATTCTCATAATATCAACTCCCCCTCCCATTCCATTTATATTGTTTTTAATGAGAATACAAGATGTCATGTTAATCATTTTACCAATGGTTGCATTGGTTTTAAATTTGGCATGTCCCTAAAAGATGTATTAGGGACATGGTCCATTGCAAATAACTAGTTTGTAATTATACAATATAAGCAACAAGTAATTAGTTTGCTTTAGAATAATATGTTCCCTCGTTCAGAAAAATAGATCTTCTTGAGGCCAATGCAACCAACTAATAACATGTATTTGAGATTGGTTGTGTAGACTTGGAATTGATGGTAGATTATCATTAATTGCAGTTCAAAATTGTGCAGTAGTGTATTGGATGACAAATTATATAATACAAGTTGCAAGAAAATAATAGTGGCAAAATAATGGACCCGAGTGATCTTTTGCCACAAAAAACAATCGTGGACCTGAGTTATTTTGGGACGCAAGGATCATAAAGAATAATGTAAACAGGGCAAAATTTAGTTGTCAATAATTCACTATTTGGATGATGCATTAACATTGTCAAAAAAAGTCATTCTCAACAATAGACAATTGCACAAAAAATACTTTCACAATGAAACACAGTTGCACCACACATAACCATCAATAGCAGCTCGTAGACTTAATTCAAAACCCGCGAAATGTTTCGTCGATGGTGCCCAAATGTAAGGTGTCTGAGTTGTCAAAATTTCTTTATTGTTGGTGGAATAAGTTGTCGCTGTAATATTTTGTCTACAATATGTATTTGTGGCATAAAGACAATACCCACATAAATTTCTTTATTGTTGGCGACATAAGTTGCCATTGTAATATTTTCTCTACAATATGTATTTGTGGCATAAAGACAATACTCACATAAATAATTGATGAAATTGTACTTTTGTGGCCATATAATAGCTTTGGTATTGAGCATTATGTTCGAAATTAAGCCCCTCGATTGAGGTATTTCTGGCCAAAATAAGAAGCTTATTTTCTACAAACCCAATTTTTGCTGAATTTGTAGTTAAATTGACTTTTTTTAACCTACAAACCAGCGGCAATGGCTTTTTGCCAGAATTTGAGCATTTGCCGCAAAATTTTTGGTTATTTGCGACAAAAGTTCTTACAGCAATAGGGCTGATATGTTGTAATATGCCTTATATATAGACTGCACAACAATAGGCGTTTATGGCATTTAATTTGTATATTGTCTATTTGTAAAGCATTAAATATAAACAATGACTCGTTATTATAAGAAAATTGTTTCTTTGCTATCGTTTATTAGTCGTAAATAGTCTATTTTAGTCGTTATTAATTTTTTTTAGTCGTAAATAGTCATTTTGACCGTAAATGGTTGGTCACCAATGTCTATTTTTCTTGTAATGCGTGCACCAAGTAAACTTGTTCATTTGAGTTAAGTTTTATCCAACTTGATTCTGAAATTCTTTTAGTTCTGTTATTAACTCATGTCTTTGTTTAAGAAATTTAAGAAAATTATTCATATTTTGAATTTGAATTTTCAAATCTGAAATTAGGATGAATAGAGATAACACCAAAGCAATTAGTTGTGTGGTTTTTTTTTCAAATAATTATTTTATAGGATTGAATATAAATAAAGACTAATTGTAAAGCATTAACTATATAAATAATGACTCGTGCACCAAGGCAATTGATTGTGATTTTTTACCAAGATGATTATTTTATAGGATTGAATATAAAAATGAAGACTAACTGTAAAGCGTTGACTATAAATAGAGGCTCCTGCACCAAAAGCAATTAGTTGTGGTTTTTCACCAAAATGACTATTTTATAGGGAAAAAAACACGTATTATGCCCACCGCTTTGCTCATCCCACTTGACGATCCAACCTGACGTAGCATCCCATATGGATTTAAAAATTTGGTCTCTTCAAGCCTCCATCAACCTTCAAAACGACGCGGGAGAGAAATTTCGTCTTCTATTAACCTTCAAAATTGGCTCTCTCTTGAAAACAACCGACTCTCATTCTTGTTTCCGCCGTCGCCTCAACCTTCAAGCCTCCATTCGAAAACGACTATCCCTTGTTTTCATATTTGTGCCCTGTTTTGTTTTCAATTTTACAACTCATAAAAGCACCAATTTTGCTATAAAAAAAATAAAAAAATTGCCAAATAGTGAAGCAAGCAAATTAGCAAAGACATTCAAAGTCCGCAATCAGGGATTCAGGTTCCACAACGTATCAGCAAGCTTCAGCAAATAGAAATGAAAAACATCTTGAGTGGCTGTAGTTGAACCACCCAATTAATAATCTTATTATTTGGCCGAAACAAAACGCGTTTCAACTGTTTGAAAAAAATTGGAAAAAATGAAAGTTCTAATCCTGTGAATTGAGAAAAATTATTGATGGGTGGGAATTGCTTTTTTTGACCTTTCAATGGAGACCATGATTATGGGGCGTGTTAGTGGAGGGTCAAACAGTCAAAATGAAAACAGGTAAAATGTTAAGAAATGTTGTGAATAATAGTCAAAAAATAATGAAAAAATAATAATAATATATTAAATAATAGTAAAAAATAATAAATATTAGTTGGAGAATGCAAGGGATCGCTACGTTGAGATCCCTACTGCATCTCGATTTTCAACTTTTTTTTTTTTTAGTTTTTTATATGATTTTAAGTAAGTGTTTTTTAAATAATGTTGTGATTTTTTATATTTTTAAGAAATATTTTAAGACATTAAAAAAATCATGTAAAAAATACTTTTTTACATGATTTTTTTAACATATTAAAATATTTTTTTAAAATACAAAAAAATCACAATATTATTTAAAAATACTTATATAAAAATCATGTAAAAAAATTTAAAAACAAATTGAAAATCAAGATCTCTAATAGAGACAAAATGAATTTTTCAATAGTAGTTAAATGTAAGTGAAAATTAAAAATAAAATAATAAATAATAGTGAAATATTCTAAAAATATCTGAGGTATTTTTTTTTGTCAAACCTAGCATAAATGGAGACTCCATTTGAGATTATGCCTACTTAAGGCAATTTCAGTTTAAATAACTGAGAAAAGAAGTAATTAGTTGAGCAGAGGCCAAAACAAGATTAATTAAAAACAAAACATCCAAGAAAAAGATATGGTACTGGTTCTTGCTTTCTCAGCATTATCGTTTCCACTAATTGCTCCATCATTATTTGTTACAGCTAATGCTAGTGGGTTCATACTTGATATCCTCTTGGCCGCCACACTATCTTTATATAAGCGAAAATGGAGCTCCGTTTGTTTTGCAAACTGGGTTTAACTCATTTCATCTCATTCCGTATTTTCAACTCATTTCAACCACTCATTTCAAATTTTAATTCATCTCAACCACTTATTTTATTACTATTCATAACTCATCTCATCTCATCTCTAAATCCAAGCGGGCCAATTCAAAATAATTTTTTTAATAATGTTGTGATTTTTTTAAATATTCAAAATAATTAAAAATATATGTGAAAAAAATACACTTGTCGAAAGAAATTCCGGTGATTGTAATTCCAGTACCATAATTTGTTCAACTTTTGTCATATAACAACTGTAGTAGCATCTGAAAACCCACATTTTTTTTAAGAGAGCCAATGTTAAAGATACAATCCCACTTATGAACAAGAGTACTTGTGTCCGCCGACCTTATTCTTGTATTTTTGTTGTCTCTTAAGCCACATCGTCATATGTAAGCGATCCAGAGAACAAGGTTAATTTTGGCAGCGAAGCTGAACACCGATGACTCGACAAGAGTGGGGGGGACGCGTGTTAAATTTGGAAAATGTATAACGCATATTTTATTCTCTATTGCTCGGTTTGTACATTTGGAAAAATGTGTTAAATTTGTAGGGCATGACTTGCTTAGCCACCCAAATACGAATTAAAACACAAATTAGAGCAAGAAGTAAGGGGTACGTAAAGGCCATTCTCGCTCTTGCATGCGTTTCTGCGTATCTTTCCTACTCCTCCTCTCCTTTTGAGCTTTCATTCCAGGAAGTTAATGGGCACTCTGATCTTGTTTATCCTTTCCGTGGCATTGTTTGCTCCAGCGATATCCACAGAGCGCACTTTGAGCGAAGGTTTGTCTCTCTCCAGCGAGAAACCGGAAGATATATTGACTTCGCTGAATGGAGTGTTCTTTGCAGGCTTTTATCCTGTTGGTGACAATGCTTATTGCTTTGCCATATGGTTCACCTCCCGAACCTCAAGGACTAAGGACCGCACCGTTGTTTGGATGGCTAATCGAGACAAACCAGTTAATGGAAGGAATTCGAAGCTCTCCCTGCTCAGAACTGGCAATCTTATCTTAACTGATGCCGGTGAGTTCACCGTCTGGGAGACAAACACTATTTTTCTCTCGTCTTTAAAATTACATCTTTACGATACTGGTAATCTTGTTCTACAAACTTTGGGAGGTGAGAATTTGTGGGAAAGCTTCGACTTTCCCACAGATACCTTGCTTCCCCAACAACTACTAACTAGAAATACAAAGCTCGTCTCCTTGAGAAGCCAAACCAACTATTCTTCCGGCTTTTACAAGCTTCTTTTTGATAATGATAACGTCCTCTGCCTTCTTTATGATCGAGCTCAAATTTCTAGTCCTTATTGGCCTGCACCATGGCTTACACGCGAGCAAGCCCAAAGGTTCGTGTACGATAGTAGCAGAATCGCAGTGCTTGATTCCTTCGGGAACTTTAGTTCTTCCGATAGATTTACATTTTCATCCTCTGACTATGGTCAATTGCTCCACAGAAGATTGACACTTGATTACGATGGTAATCTGCGATTGTACAGTTGGGACGAGGAGGGCGAGGTGTGGGTTGTTTCATGGCAGGCCTGGCAGAAACCTTGTCTTATTCATGGCGTTTGTGGGGCTAACAGTATATGCAGCTATGTTCCTGGTATTGGCAGAAAATGCTCGTGCCTTCCAGGATATAAGATGACAAATCATGCTGATTGGTCTCAAGGGTGTGAACCCGAATTTGATCTTTCTTTAGAGAAGAACGTGTTTGATTTTTTGCAGATATCCCATCTTGATTTCTATGATTTTGATTATGGTATCTACAACAATTATACACTTGCTGAATGCAAGACGTTATGCTTGGGACGGTCCGAGTGCAAAGCATTCCAATACAACTTTTCCAGGGAAGATGGATATCCAAGTTGTTACCCCAAGACTCTATTGATGAATGGACATCGTATGGCTGGTTTTGATACAAGCTTGTATCTAAGAGTGCCGAAAAAAAATCTCTCGAGTCTCCTCTCGAATGCCAATCTTACAGAAGAAAGTAGTTTACATTGTTTAAGTGAAGGTCCACTGCTACTGGAAAGAGTAAACGAGACGGTGAAATTCTTGCTCTGGTTTGTATGTGGATTAGGAGGATTAGAGATTGTGGGTATCTTTTTGGTGTGGTTTCTCTTCATTAGAACCCCCAAAATTTCTAGTGTAGACAACCAAAACCATCTTCTTGCCATCACTGGATTTAGAAAATTTACTTATTCAGAGCTCAAGAAGGCCACAAAGGGTTTTACTGAGGAGATTGGAAGAGGTGCAGGAGGGATTGTGTACAAAGGGTTGTTGGCAGACAATCGAGTTGCAGCAATCAAGCAACTCTATGAAGCCAACCAAGGAGAAAATGTATTTCTAGCAGAAGTGAACATCATTGGTAGGCTTAACCACATGAACTTGATAGAAATGTGGGGTTATTGTGCTGAGGGAAAGCACAGGCTTTTGGTATCCGAGTACATGGAGCATGGTTCTTTGGCAGACAACCTTTTTTCTAATTCCCTTGACTGGAAGAAAAGGTTTGAAATCGTTTTGGGCACTGCAAAAGGGCTATCTTATTTGCATGAAGAGTGCTTGGAGTGGGTTTTACACTGTGATGTAAAACCTGAAAACATATTCCTAGACTCTAATTATCAACCAAAGGTGGCAGATTTTGGGCTGTCCAAACTACAAAGCAGAGTACAAACCGACAATTCAAGTTTCTCGAGGATGAGAGGAACCCGTGGATACATGGCTCCAGAGTGGGTATTCAATATGCCAATTACCTCGAAAGTAGATGTTTATAGCTACGGGATTGTTGTGTTGGAGGTGGTGACGGGAAAGGATGCAGCAATGGGTGTTCATGCCATAGACAATGGAGGGGAGCCACAGCATAAAAGGCTCGTATCATGGGTGAGGGAACAGAAGAATAGGGCAACTTCAATTAAGTTCTGGCTTGAAGAGATTGTAGACCCAAGGCTGGAAGGAAAATATGACATAGGAAAGATGGAAACTCTGATTGGGGTTGCTCTGGAATGTGCAGAGGAAGAAAAAGATGCAAGACCCAGCATGAGACAAGTAGTTGAGATGCTTTTAACCCAAGAAAATGATCACCAATGATAGCTGGCATGGCATACGTGAAGAAATTAGACCCAGAAAGTTGATTGATTTTCTACTGTTGTTGTAGCTATGAGTTATGATATCCTTGATTAGAGTGGATTAAGAAAATAGTTATGTTCCATACTTTTTTGAGAAAATAAATTAGGTCTTCGTATTTCAATGCTCTCATGTAGGGGTGTAAGAAATCTGGTCTAGATAGAACTAGACGAGACCGAATGTGATTCGGTCCATCTCAGTCCAGGAATTTTCTCTCTCTAGACTTGACCGGACTGATAGAGTAATAAATATATATATATATAAATATCTTTTGATGTATAACTATAACATATAGTATATTAGTACTAATATATAATATTAATATATTAGCATATTGTAGGAGTTCTAGTATAAATTATATTATATGTATAAATTTATAATAGTATTAGTATAGTTAACTTAATATATTAGTATTAAATTACTATAACTTATTAATTACATAAAGTATTAGTAATAAGTAATAAGAGTATTACAATTGTTTAATATATTATTACCAATTTATCACTAACAACATCTAGTTTACTAATGTTACTAGTCTTTAACTATATATATTTAGATCAATGTAATATTAGAATTTATATTCTTTGATGTATCACTATAATATATAGGACTAGTATATAATATTAATATATTAACATATTATATAAGAGTTGTAGTATAAATTATAGTAAATTTATAAATTTGTAATAATATTAGTATAGTTCACTTAATATGTTAGTATTTAATCACTATAAGTTATTAACTATATAAAGTATTAGTAATAAGTAATAAGAGCATTACTATTATTTAATCGAATAAATTTGGCATGTAATTTGTAATAACTTTTGTATATTTTTTTTGGTTTTTTTAATTTCTCGTTTATTTTATTTGGACTTTTGGAAATTTAGAATCTATTATAGGACTCCTCTTGTAAACTGCCTTTTTCAAGAATAAGTTTTTTTAATATTTGTTAACTTAAACTTGTGATAAAAATGTGAAGCAGGCCGAAAATAATTAAAATTGGGCCAAAAACATATTTGATTATGGCATGATTTTGGGTTGAATTTGGCCAATTAAGTCATGTCCAGACTCCCTTGGACTGGTTTGGTATCCCATTCGGTCCTATCCAAGGTGGGGAACCGGATCAAATAAGATCGGTCCATCATCTCTCCTAGACTAGATCGGATCGTTTATACCTCTACTCTCATGCAGCAACAAAAACAATGTTTTTATTGGTTTTTCTTCCCTACAATTGCCTTCGTTAGACTTGTATCACTGGAAAAATAAATTCATCGCCATTGAAGTCCTTGACTTGTTTAGAAGTGTCATTTGTGTTAGTGTAATGCTAGGTATAAAAGTGTGCAAGCATGTAGTCTTTTTTTTTTTTTAATAAATGAAGTGGTCTCTTGTAGAAAAAGTTTTTTTTTTCTTGCCATTGTACAAAAATGAGTGTGCGAACTTTGTATAATTGGAATTTCTACCATACGAATTATTATTCTATTATTTTTTGTTTAGTCCAAGGACCAAGGCTTGCGGCCAAAGAAGGATGTACGCCTCTGTTTGTCTAAAATCTAGAGAAATAAAGTGAGGGCAAGCATGTTTACCACATTTTTTTTTTTTTTTATAATGGTGACAATCTTTGACACAACTCGTTAATTCAACATGTTATGATAATAGCGAATTTGAGTTTAACCTTAATAAATTGCAATCAAAATGGGTTAAACTGTTAAGACAAGATTGGTTAACAGATTGATAATAGGTTAACCTATTATGACTTGTTAAAAAAATTAAAATTAAAATTATACTCTTATACCTAAAAATAAAATTGTTAGAGTTTTAATTTTGATATTTTAACTGTTTGGATTGAAATTTTGGACATGCAATTAGTTTTATAATTTTTATAAATATTATAACTTTAACATTTATATAAAATTATGCTAAGGTTGGATTTGGATGCCAAACCCAACTTAGTTCATCTCACTTTAGAGTGAGCTTGGCATCCAAATGAACGGGATGTACTACTTTCAGTAGAACAAATGTAAACTCAACATGGCCCCATAATTGCTATATTGCAACATTGATAGCCGATAATGACAAGTGGCTTTTTCTTCTTTTGCAGGCTGTCAACTTTTCTGTCTCTTGAAACTAGTGTCTCTCTCTCTCTCTCTCTCTCTCGATTTAAGCCAGTAGTGAGTTGACGAAACTTTTTTTTGTGTAGTTGAACAATGCATGGATCCTACAAATTTTACATCCTATAAATATATCTAAAATTATCTAAACATCCAAACACATTTTAAACTCATCTAAGTGGGCTTGACAAAACTTACTTAACCATCTCAACTCACTACTATTCATAAAGAACTCAGATCAAGTCAGTTAAGCTCATCTTAACATTAAAACGCAACCTAAATTTAATTAGATAAAATGGGTTAATTTCGGGTCTATTTAATCCATTTACATAGATGAGTTGAAACATGTCGGATTGTATTGTGTTAACTTATTTCGTAGTATTTACTAATAGATTAAAACTGGTTGACACGACACGACCCGACTCGTTATATTAATAAGTCGTGCTAGAGTTTGAAATTTTAACGTGATAAGTTTAACGAATCGGGTTCGGATTGACTCATATAGCATAATATACATACTTTGACACAACACGAACACGATTTGTAATATGATTTGACACCCATACTTTTTTGCCCCTAGCTAGATGTTTTTCTTCGATATGTTTTCAATTGTATGTTTTTCTCTAAATTTAGTTGGTTTTTTCAATCTTCACAAATTTCACTTATTTCTTAAGTTCTTTCTTTCTTTTTTATTTAAAAAAAAAAAAAACTTTTTGCTTAACATTTTCTTTTTAAATCCCAAACAGAAAACAACCCTAGGTGGCTAAGTCTAATACGGACTGCTAGTGGTGTGAACTGCAAATGATTGATAAAAGACATAAGCAAAATTTGGTTTTTCCTTCATTCAGATTTTGTGAAATGCCCAAAATTCAATCCCTATGATATTGAATTCAATGCTATTATGGCTAGTAAGATGGCTGAGAAGGATTTGAATCTAGATTTTTTTTTCCCTAATTTTAGGTATAAGAAAGAGAGACATAAATGGATCGCACAACATTTATATCTACTCGAGTGAATTTATAGAACAATATTCAATACTTCTTTTTATATAACAAACAATATTCAATACCAAATAAATGTTTTGGAACTCAATTTATTTTTCTATATTTCTCACACTTAAGTCCTAGAGTTTTAAGAGATCTTTATCCGGCTATAGCATGAACCTGATCTTGATTCAAATAGAAATCACAGCCAAACTTAATATCATATGCATCCACTAATAAGTCAAGTCCCAAACGTCCAAATATCTATAATTTTCTACTGGAAAGAGAAAAGAAATAGAAATGAAAATCTATAAAAAAAGAAAATCCAAGTTGAGCTCAAGATTTGTTTTTTTAATTTTTTTTTGGGGTTCGACTTGGTAAGCTAAACTCTCAGTTCGAACTTGAGCTCCTCCAAAAAAGAGCTCCAACTTGGCTCAAGATGTTTTTTTAATAAGATTTAATAATTAATAAATTAGATAAATAAAAAAATCTAATTTTGAATTTGTACAACCAACAAGTACTAGAACTTCTATTAAATTATAAGATTTTAGAAATTTATATATAATTACCATCTAACTAGTTGATATTTATCCACAATAACGATATATTATATGTATATATATCTACATGTCTTATTTATACATGCACATAATATGATAACATATATATATTTCATTTATAGTTCCCATATATATTCTAGTAAATGAAATTATTAAATCTAATCAACTAATCAATATACAAATTATAAAAATAGTTATGAAGTATATTCAATATATAGACATAATTTATTACGTTATATATATATATATATATATATATATTATACATTGAATTATAAAAGTGCTAAGTAATTAGATATATATACATAGGTATATGTATATATTTGTCAATATATGAATGGGGTTTAATCGAGTTGAGCTAAAGAGTCAACTTGTGTATAAACGAGTGGAGATTCCTACAAGCGTGTCTCTAGATTAAATTGTTGCTCTATGAGAGATTCCAACTCTTGCTATCTCGACATCGTATACTCATTTTCTCGCCGTATTGCTTCTAAATCTTTGGTAAGATTGTTAATTTGTGAAGTCAAGCAAGTCGTGGAGAATGAACCGACGGAATTCTTGAAGAATCTTCCAAATTGGCTATGCACTGTCGAGTACTATGGTAAAAGAATATAATCTTCTATATTATAAAAGGATGATATGCGCTTCTTGGTATTACAGTCAAGGTTATGCGCTGCTGAGTACTACGGTAAAGGAGTATAATTTGCCGTTATGTTATGCTATGTTCACGTTCACGCTATGTTTCATGTTCACGTTATGTTCGGGTTTATGTTATTTTCAAGTCTACATTCATTTTATGTTAAGTTCACATTTAAGTTATGTCATGTTATGCTCAGGCTATATTATGTTCAAGTTCAAGTTCATGTTCACATTATATTATGTTCACATTCATGTTATGTTTCAAGGGGACCCGTATAGCACCCACATGCAAGTTCATGTTTATTCATGTTTCAAGTACGTTGACATTCATGCTATATTCAAGTTCATTCTCAATCATGTTTCAAGTTTACGTTCATGTTCATGTTCATGCTATATTTAAGTTCACGTTTAGTTATGCGTCGAGTTTAAGTTCATGTTATTCATATCAAATTTATGTTATGTTAAGTTTCAAGTTCATATTCAAATCTCAAGTTCATGTCATGTCAGTTTATGTCATGTTCATGTTAAGTTATTTTATGTTTGCTTATGATTTTGATTATGCATTTATGTCTTCATTTTCATACATGCATCAATATCCTGTGTGGAGTTCTCTATTAACTTGTTAAGATTGTATTTAAATCTTATTGTGGTAGTTCCAACTATCATTCGAAATGGTTGGCGATGTATCCGGATCAAAGTAGGGAGTAGATACTAGCAACCTCGAGGAGGTTGAATAGACGCCACCGATGCAACACAGAGCTTATGGTCTCTTTAGTTAGATTTTTGGATAGTATATTGGTATCATTAGTCAAATTACGCGAGTTGCTCAATGAACTAGCTTAGTATTGTATTTTGGTGATGTAAATATGGAGCACAGTCTCCCATGTTTTGAGATTACAGTCTTCTGAGACTTGTACTATAATCGTGGTTGTTTATGTTTTCAATATGTATGGATCATGTTTCAAGTATTTTGGATTTCTTTAGTTTGTGCATAGTATTGCTCAAAGGAAAAAAAAACTATGCACCGTGAATATTACATATTATTAGATGCATGTTAGGAACATTGTATCTTTTTTTATCTGTCAGGTGGTGGTTGTGATGCAGTTCCACCAAATGCAATGATATGCCTTAGTTAGAATTATACCATTTTATGTGTCAAAAGAGCCCAAACTTTTTTTTCCTCATGGACACAAAGTGTAACAGGTGTAAGGTGGAACAAATCACAATCCAGTGTGGTTTTTCTTACAACTTTACTGTTGATAGTAAGGGCCTTAGTGGAGGTATTGCATTGCTTTGGAAAGGTGATCATGTAGTTAATTTATTATCTTATACCAAGCATCATATTTCAATTCAGGTGCTCAATCCAAAAGAGGGTCAGACATTTACTCTCACATGGTTTTATGGACACCCAGAGGCTAATAAAATAGTGGTTAGCTGAGTTTGAAACCTTGTAATTGTCAAGCTTGGATTTGCCTCGGAGGCTTAAACGAAATTTGCTACCAATATGAGAAAGTGGGTGTTGTTGAGAGACCTTATAGATGATGGAGAATTTCAGATCTGCCATTGAGGATAGTGGCTTAAATGAAGTACCTTTTGAGGGTGATTACTTTACCTTGAGTAACAGAAGAAGTGGAGCTAATTTCACTAAAGAAAAAGTTGGATAGGGCCTTGGGGAACCTGTCTTGGTTCAATTTGTTTACTGACTACAGTGTTGCAACCTTAAGGGCTCAAAGTTCAAATCATTGCCCCATTTTGCTCATTGCTGCTACAAGTTTGGCCCATGGAGAGAAGAAACAAAGTCTTTTAGATATGAAGCCAATTAGGACTCTTGAGAAGAATGTGGCGCTTTGATAAAAAAAAAAAAAGGGCCTAGGAAAACACATTACAACAGAGATAAGAATTACAAGTACCTCAAAAGGTCTTCACAGATGCAAGGAGTACCTGATGCAATGGAGCAAGAACTCTTTCAACAACCAAAGGAAACTGATTAATTCCAAACTCAATCAAATTAAATAGCTCCAAGTGATGAACAAAGGGGACTGCAATGAGGAGAATAACAAACTTAGAGTTGAAGTTGATAAGTTGCTACAAGAAGAGGACATAAAATGGAAACAAAGAGCAAAACAAACTTGACTTAAGGAATGAGACAAGAATACTAAGTTTTACCATGTGTGCCAATCAAAGGAGAAAAAAAGATGCCATCAAGAAGATCTCTAATGATGAATGTATTATTGTTGATATGATAAGCCTGAGTAGGTAAGTGCCATGTTTCAACTTTTTTTCAAATTCATATCTTCTCAACCTAGGCTCATAGATGATTGCATAAATCCTATGGAGGATTCTTTAATAGATTATATGAATGCCTTCCTTACTAGGCAGATTTTATTGTAGAAGTAAAACAAGTTGTTTTCAGCATGAATGGCCTAGCCTCCATAAAAAAAGAAGAAAAAAGGGTTGAGTTTCTGAATTCTTGGGTTCTAGAGGGAGGGGAAAGCTTGGCTACAGCTCTAGTCAGGGCCAAAAAATCAAGTCGAAGAGAATCTAGCACCTAGAAAGGAATCCATGGCAGGGTGCATATCCCGTTGCGTGCCTCCATGGTTTTGTCAAGGATGGTCCAGACAATATCTAAAACTCAACCTGTGATGAAATGGTTAAGCTGGCATAGCCTAATTTTCCACCAAAGTCGCCATGAGAATCTTTTGTTGGAACTACAAAGAATTTGCCTATCCCTCTGCTATCTATTACTTAAGGGCTCAGCTCAAGTCTCACCACTCTAACATTGTTTTCTTAGAGGAAACACTTTTGCAAGATGTAATAACTAGTGATGTTATAAATAGATTCAATTTGCCCTTGAATTTTCATGTGCATTCTCCAAAAAAATAGGGAGAACTTTTGCGTATGTGGTGTCCAGGTGTGGACATAGAATCTATTTATATTTCTATAAATATTATGACTTTCATGGTTTACTCGGATCCTGTGCATCAGCCTTGGTTGTTGCTTTTTGTTTATTGTACTACTCAACAAGCCAAAAAAAAAAAAAAACTTTTTGGGACTTGCTCAATAACATAACTGAAAACCTTTATGGCCCCACTCTTTGTCTAGGAGATTTTAACACCATCCTAAATCATTATGAAGAATTTGGTGGTTACTTCTTCCTCTTAACCCAATGGTCTTTGCAACTTCATGAACCAAATGGTATGTCCAACTTAGGATTCTCGGGACCAAAACTCACTTGGTCAAATAAAAACCATGGGGCTATGCATATTAGGGAAAGGTTGGATAGGGGAATTTCAAATTTTTTACGGAACCAACTTTTCCCGGATGCAAGAATGAAGAAATTTCCAATTCAATCCTCTAATTATGCCTCTCTAATGTTGGATACACCAGGTACAAAAAATCTGATTATTTTTTTTAAATTTTAAGAGTTTTGGACTCGGAACCCCATTAGTTTTAATGTAGTCAAATTTGTTTGGAATGTAGCAATTAAGGGCCCACCAGACTTTCTCCTAGTCCAAATATTTAAAGTTGTCAAAATAACCCTCAAACCTTGGAACATAATTCATTTTGGGAATATTCAAACTTCTATTAAGAAGCTACTTTCCAATGTCTAGAGTCAAGATCCCTCTGAGCCTTTATGCTTATACAGGATAACCTTATCATCCGTCTCAATGAGCACCTCGACAAAAGAGATTCTTTGGAAGCAAAAATCTAGGCTTCAATGTTTAACTACGACATACCTTAACACAAAATTCTTTCACATGTCATCCGCCATGAGAAGTAGGAGAAATTAGATCCACAACCGCAAAGATCAGTCCAATGGTTGGGTCCACGACATCCATGATATCATAGATTATTTCTTGATCATTTCCAAGCCAATGACTTTGATAAACTTTTTCCCATTAAAATCTTGAATTTGGATAATGATTTCCTTTGTCATATTCCAGACGATGAGGAAATTATATCTACTATAAAATAGACCCCTTCTTCCAAGGTCCTTAGCCCTAATGGCTTTACAAGCTTCTTTTACACGTTCTACTGGGAAATCATAAAAGAAAATTATATCAAAGTTATAAGAATTATTTTTTTCTTTTTTTTATCTCGTAAAATGATATCAAAAAGCTCAACCATACTCACATTATTCTCATACCAAAGAATGACTCCACAAGTTTGGTGCACCATTTTAGGCCAATTGGTCTCTCCAATGTTTGTTATAAAGTTATAGCAAAAATCCTGGCTAATAGGCTTTAAAAAGTGCACACAAATCCATTTCATCTCAATAATCTACTTTCGTTCTAGAGAAAATAACCCAAGAGAACACAATTGTAGTTCAAGAAATCTTTTATTACATTAAGCAAAAAAGGGAAAAGGAAGGGCTAATGGCAATAAAGATTGATATAGAAAAAGCTTTCGATTTATGAAATGGAGATGTATCTCTAGAATTTATGACTGTTGAATTCCACCCTATTGTTTCCTTTGCAGTACTTAGCAATGGAGCGCTTGTTGGTCTTAGTCACCTTACTAAAGGTTTAAGACAGGAAGATACGCTTTCTTCCTTCCTCTTCATCTTAGAAAATAAAGTTCTTTCTAGACTCATCATTAAAAAAAAGAATGAGGGCAATCTCCAAGGTATATAATAAATAGGGGCAGACCACCATAACTCACATTCTTTTTGCAGATGATCTGATTCTCTTTGAAAAAGCCACATTTAAAAATGAAAGTACTCTTCTAAATTGTCTCGAAAAATATCGAAATTGATCAGGTTAGAGAATTAACTATGGTGCCCACGACTTTTCTTGGGATTTAAAGGGACTCGCGACACCGAGATAATCATCACACGAATCAATTTTCCCATCGTTAGTGCTCCAAGAGTGTGTGTGATACATGCATAAAGTGTACAAATAAATATTCATAGCGGAAATTAAATAAAAACCAACCATTCTAATACCAGAAATTCTTAGAGCTTAACAACTAGTTTAAAAACAAATTCTCCAACATGATATTTATATAGTCATCCAAAAGAGAACGATAAAAGACAACATCAGCTTCCGAGATCATAATCCCGCTCTTTATCCTCTTAAACGATTTCTCCTCCGGCGGAGCCTGCATTATAAAATACGATTCCATAAACAAATAGTTAGATGTGAATCCCAGGAAGTAACAGACAGCATACAACCAATTAAACAAACAACAATATGCAATAAAAATTACCTTTCACAAGACTTCCTTTCCCAGAAAAGAATCTCACATTGACACTGAACTGTCATTTTCCAGAAAGGGGCACAACACAATTTACCTATTATACTTTCCTGAAAAGGACTCAACAACAAACCATTATTTTCTAGAAAAGATCTCACCAAAAGACCGTCCTTTTCCAGAAAGAACGCGTCTACAAACCGTCCTTTCCCAGAAAAGACCCAACAACAAACCTTCATTTCCCAAAAAGGATCTCACCAACAGACCGTCTTTTCCCTGAAAGGAACGCCTCTACAAACCGTCATTTCCCAGAAAAGTCCCAACAACAAACCTTTCTTTCCAGAAAGGATCTCACCAACAGGTCATCCTTTCCCTAAAAGAAATGCGTCTATAAACCATCATTTCCTGGAAACAACCTCACAATTAAACTCGCCAAAACTCCAGGTTCTGATATCAACCAAGAAATTCCGTTTCATTAAGCCGTATACTATGGCCTCCCTTAGGGATCATTCGTAATGCCTGACTCTCTTCACCACACCACGGGTAACGACCGTGCCTGTGACTTTGGAACAGACGATGCCCAGCTAACTACGCCCAATGCGTCTCATGATCAGGCCATCCCCTAGCCCCTGCCAGCAGAGGAGCTATGGAGTCAGCATAAGAGCGTTACTATCTCGTCCGGTCCTGTTATCTCCCAGCGACAACCCAAGTGACGTCACATTAGAATATTCTGCTTCCGAGTGACCAGAAGAGCTCTACCGAGATAATGCCTCATCCCGACTTGGGGTCGTGATACACACGCATCCACCACTACAACCAGACTAGACCAAAACCACCCAACAAAACACCTCAACAACACCTCATCATAGACAGCAACTGGAACTCACCAGAAATAAAATATGCATGATAGGCTGTTAGTGGATGGCATGGTATTGTCATACACAAGTAAAATTCATCCAATAAATAATTATACAACCAACAATTAAATTCCACAATCAACCAATCACAACCAAACCAACATTGAGATGACTCCATCCTCCATTTAATGATCATGGGCCCAACCAGCCTACTTTCAGATTTTATTATTATTATTATTAATTTAATTAATTAACACTTCTAGCTGCCAAAAGAGAAGTTAGTACAAAATTAAATAGAATAATTCTTCTTGTAGTCCATATTTGATGGACTGTATTTCAATCCATATAGAAATGCTCAAATTTTATGATTAAATGAAATGAATTTTTCAGATTTTTAAAATTTTTTATTTGTAAATAAGAGTATTTTAATCAATCTTATTATAAAATAGAATTTTTTATTTATTTATTGTTTGGACTGCAAAGGAGTCTAATTTTTTGAATTGTATGTAGCATTGCCTAATTAAATAATCATACAAAAATCACAAACAATTGATTGTTACTTACGTGTTCGGTAAAATATTTTAGAAGATCGATAAAAGCCGAAATGCCAACCGCACAACAACTAGCATGTATGCCAACGTAATCATCGCACCAACATAAAAAAAAACACCATAAATTAAACAACATCAGTAATATAATAAAAAATAAATACTATTTAACTAAATAAATACTTAAACGTATTTAAAATAAAATCACGTAAATAAATTAAAAACAACATACAAATTAATTAAACAATAAAATAGGCAAAAAGGCTTACCGAGATTATCGCAAAGAGTAAAATCAACGTCCAAAACAGTTAGAAAACAACTACAAAATGGCCACCACAATTTTCAGATTTAAAGAGGGTATGAAGTAGAAAATCTCCGACTTGAGTTGAGAAGAAAAAGAGCTCCGAAAAAGGATGGCTAAACACACAATTCTAAAGGAAAGAAAGGCATTTTCGGTGTGGGTTGCAAGGGCATCGACAAGCCCTTGTCGTAGGCTGTTACCGACCACTTGAGCATGGATTTTGGGCGGGAAAAACTAATACGTGGCACCCCATAAATGAACCAAGACAAAAGTGAGCTGCCATGGAAGAGAATCTTCACTTTTTCAGAAGAAAACAGAGGAAGAACAGGGGGCTGGAGCTCTCGGTTTGAGGAGGAATCTGAGCACGTGAGGCACGGATCGGAGATGAAAATAGAGGAAAAATGTTCATCAGTGTACTAGGCATTCTATAGAGCAACGCGTGGATGTAATGAGGAAGAATAAAGCTGCAAATCTTGGACTGGAACTCACGTGTATATAGCATCGGTAACAGGGGAAGAAGAAATAAGAAGAAGAAGAAGAAAGAAGAAGAACGGAGGCATCTTGGGGCACGTGAGAAGGGCTGGGATTGCTCTTTCATTAAGAATAAATCTATTCATCATCCTTTTTCTCATCATCCTCTCATCATCCCATAATATGACATTAGATTATAGGCTAATAAGTAAAAGATAATAAATAATCTTCAATCATCTAATACCACATCATAGGATGATGAAAAATAGGATGATGAGTAGCATAGCTCTTTCATTAATCCCTTAGCCAAACCATGTCGTTTGGGCAAAAGGAAGGCTGGGCTCTAGTCCAACCATGGGCCGAGCTTCAAAACAGGCCAAAACAAGGCCCAAAACACACTAAACATCCAAAACATGAAAAACCGGCCAAAACACAAAAACTATATTAAGCCCAACATCGAAAACAACAAAATAAAATAAAATAATTTAAATCATAGCACATTAAATTAAATACTGACATAATAAAATAAAGAAATTAAGTTCAAACATTAAATAAATACACCACAATAAAATAATAAAAGAAAATGAATTAACTTAATATTTAAACATAGAAATATCCAAATGATAACAATAGTAAACTAATATATCCAATAACTCAAATATTCAAAATAAAGGAACCAATAAAAATGAATAACACAAAATAAACATCCAATTTAAAAAGGACTAAAACTAAAAAAAAAAATAGAAAAAAGGAAAAAGATTCAATAATTTAAATTAAAGTATCACAATATAAAATTGAGTAAAATATTAAAGCCTCATAATTAATAAACTGCTATAAAAGTATCAAACCTGAAAGGACCCAAAAAAATGCTCATTGAAATAAATGAAAACCCAACAAATTAAACATTAGTAACATAAAATCACTAAACCAAAATAATACTGATAACAACCCAAAATGAGGAAATCAACAATAATAATAAAATAAATCAACAAATAATAATAATAAAAATAATATGCAAAGTACATAAACCTAGGGTCTCACACTAACAAAAAAAAATCTTTCATCCAATTCAATAGAAGCTTTCTAGTAATGGACACCAAGACCGTCAAAAAAATTATGGACCTAACAAAATCCTCATCTAGGATTAAATACTTGGTCTCCCTCTAGGTTTTGTGAGGGTAGGGAAAAGTCACTAGAATGACTGGAGAAAATTCAAAAAAAGCTTTCTGAGTAGAAATTAAAATTGTGGTCTCAAGCAGGTAGAACAACCCTTATTAGATTCAAGCATATTGGATTCAAGCTAGTTCTATTCCATCATATTGGATTCAAGCATTCTAATACCAAAGTCTTATCTCGAAAAAAATTGATTAGTCATTCATGAAATTTTGGTGGGGGAGTGATCCAAAGAAAACTCACAATTTCACTCCAAAATCTTAGAAATCTAGCTACAAACCAAAATCCATAGGAGGACTTGGAATAAGACTAGCTTCTAACCTAATAAAGCTCTCCTTCGTAGATTGGGTTGGCTCTTCTTGAACAATGATAACTCTTTTTGGAAATTCATGCTTAAAGAGAAGTATTTGAAGCATAAATCTTGGATGGCCATCCATGAGAAATCCTTGGACTCAGTTTTTTGGAAAAACTTACTCAAGCAAAGAGACTTTCTTGCCTCTAGTCTTTGCTTTCAAATTAACAACAGCGTTTGCATCAAAGTCTGGAGTAAGCCATGGATACCTTCAGTCCCCTATCCTTCCCAACTCCTTTGTCCCTAGCCATTGTGCAAAATTTGCATATGACAGTTGTAGAATTAACTCTTGAGAAACCTAAGAGATGAAATTCTTTTCTTCTTAATGCTCTCTTCTCCCAGAACACGGCTAGGGAAATTGAGAAAATTCTCTTAGTGTAGCTCCATTTCCACAAAATCAATGATAAACCCATGTGGAAACATCACTCATTTGGGACATTCTCTGTCAATCAGCTTATGAAACTATTATTGATCATCTCAGTAGCAATCTGATCCCAATGTATGGAAGAAGATTTGAAAACTTAAGATCCAAGACAAATTGAAACTCCTCTCGTGGAAAGTTTATAATATCATTCTTCTAACTCGTGCTTTGTTGAAAAATTGCCCCTCTCTAGAAGATGAATCCTTAGAATGCCCCATCTTCAACTCAACTGAAGAACCCGCTTCTCATTTTTTTCTTGAGTGCCCCATGGCCAATCAATATCACCTCCTTTGATACTAACTCTTGGATCTTGGATATTCTCAATCCTGATCATTTTCTTCACATTGATAATGAATCAACAAGGTTTAAATTTTTGTTGTGATAGCTATGGTTAACCTTTGGTTCTATAGGAACCAAGTGATCCATGATTCAAAAGAGATGTCTATCCTTTAGTTTATTGAGCAAGTCGAAAGATCTTTTAAAGATCATTGCCAGGCATGGGATTGGAAAAATCAGCACCAAGGTACTAACTGAGTTCCTCCACTAGTAGACCATATTTTTATAAGGTTTGAGGTGGCAGTCAAAGACAGAGGAAGCAACTTAGTGGCAATTGGTAATGGTAAAATAAAGAGGCAGTTTTCATTGTAGCATCTCATTCAACCAGTCGCAACCTGCATCTGGGAGAAACAAAGGCGTCATTCATAGGGGTTCAAGAAGCGCAAAACAAGCAACTGAAAAAGATTAGTCTTGAAGGAGATTCGCAATTAACAATTTCAACATTGAGAGAGTCATCCATCATTGAAGAATGGATTACAGAAGACACCATCAGAGAAACAAGGCTCATGTTGAGCAACTTCGAATCCTAGGAAGTTGTTAAAATACAATGATCTCGTAATCGATGTGCACATGATATTGCACGCACAATGGGTAACATCTAATAATGTTATTGGAAGCATACCCCTTATTGCAGTGCCTTAACTTGTATTTCAGATTTTCATAACTGTAAAGACCCTTCTTTTTCCTTTTTTAATAGCTAGCCTTGCAATCTTTGTTCATTTGGTATATGTACTAAACTGCTTTATTATGAATGTTATGTTTATGAGAAAAAAAATTAATTGTGCAAAGATTCAAGATTTAAAAACAAACAAAGAAAAAACCTTCGAGAAAGATATGGACCTGTTTAACTCAGCTAATGAGCATGTGGCTCTAAGCACATACCAATTCTTGCTTTTTCTCAATTTCAACCAACTGCTCCATCGTTATATGTGCTAGTGGTTAATATCCTCTGACTATGTTGTGACGACCCAGAATTTCGTGCTTTATTTTATTTAAATTAATTAATTATTATAAGGGTGATGGAGGTATTTTATTTATTTTAAACACTTGAAGTTAGGCTTAAAATTGAGCCTTGGAAGCATGACTTAGGATATTGGCCCAATTATTATATCAAAGCCCATAAGCCCATGAAAATGAACCATGAGTCAACCAAGCCCATGCATGGAGACACATGTCACCCTAGGAAATTTTTAGTAAGTCTCCAAAGACTAGTAGGTGTGAGGAAAAAATACTAGTAGTTGGAGGGTTTGACTAGTTGTTTATAGGAGGAAGAAGTGTGAAAATCCAAGATGAGATTTTCTCATCTTTGGCCAACTAGGTAGGCATGTAAGCCAAGGAGGAGTCTTCCAATTGAGTTTCCCTAGGTGGATATCAAATCTAGGAGGTTGACTTGTACTAGATCTTGTAAGAGTAGAGGATTTGTGTGTAGGGAGATCACTTGGAAGATGTGTGTGACAAGTGACAAGTGGAGTGGTTGTGTCATTGGGAAGAGAAACCTTGGTTGGAGAACAAGGAGTCTACGTGTGAAATGGAGAAGGGAAGCCAACCTTGCTTCACTTTGAGTTTCCTAATGTGAAGCACATCCTTGACATGACAAAAAGATAGATTTGGTATAAGAAAATCTTTAGAGGACTTGTAAGGATGTGATGGTGACAAGGAGATGACTATTTTTGGAGAGGAAGAAGTCTTCCAATTTAGTCTCCCTAGGAGCATGCCATATCTAGGTGAGTGACACTTGTAAGATATGATGGAAATAAAGATGGGAACAAAGAGAGGTTTCAGTGGATACACTTAGCTGAACCCTTCATTGGGTTTTCCCATGCAATCTTATCTAAATCTAGATGAATGACCATTGATAGATCTTGTAAGTAGGAGTGATAAGGTGATTGACAAGTGATGGAAGGATGTTGTATCATTGGAAAGAGGAAAAGAAGATGAAAAGAAAACAAGAGGATTTGGGTGAGCAAAACCGTAGGCCTTGTTTTTGGTCTTCCTAGAGTTTTGACAAATCTAGGTAAAAGGACGTATGATATTGTGTAGGAGTGGCTTGTACTTGTGTGTAAGAGTGTAAGGTTGAATGGTGATTGATGGGACTCATGAGAGAAGAAAGGAAACCATGGAAGAATTGAGATGGTTTCGGATGAAACCAAGGAAGGGTGTATCTGAGTATGGCTTGCCCATTCCCCCAAGTTTTGATTTTAAAATCTTAAGGAATGACTTGTGAGGTGATTGGTGAGTGTGTGTGGAGTGTGTGAAAAGAAAGGGAGGGCTTGAAGCCCATGCATGTGCCGGCCATAGGAAGAAAAAAAAAAAGAGGAAGAGTTTTCATCCTAAAAGTGATCTAGATTTAGGCATGATGTGATCTAGTGATAGAAGTCACTCAAGTGTCTTTCAAACCTATCAAATGTCAACCCTAAAAAGTAGGGAATGAGTGGCCTAAGGGCCTAGAGTCTCACTTGGCCGAATGGCTTGTGCCCTTGTTCTTTCCCACTTGTTTGTTTCACTTGTTCACCCACACACCTCCACCCTACACACGGCAACAAGTTCTCCCATCTCACTCTCACTTTGCTTCTTATTCTTCTATCTTCTAAGCACCAAAATACCCTAAGTTCATAGAATCAAGCAAGCATTCTTGAGTGGAAGACTACTTAAAGAGGTAATGCAAAAGCCTAAGGTATTTCAAGAATAGAAAGCTAGGTTAAATCACATGCACACACCAAGGCCTATATCCTTAATATTTTCTTTTAAACTATATGCTTATAAACTATTTTAATGGATTATTTTTATATATATTGTCAGAGCAAATCTTTGCTACTTGGAGTATTGTAAGTGCACTTTTATCTTGATCTTATCATTTCATATATATATATATGAGTGAATGTGTTTGTATTGGTTGTTGGATGTATGGAAATGCTAGATTAGGTTTTTCTAAAGGAAATGCTTTGTTGCTATAGTAGAAAGTCCATGCTTGATTCATATGATTCTTTAGGCTTGAAATTTGAATATGTTGGTGGATTTAGCTAAGTTGTTGCGAAGGAAATGAAGCATGATGATATGATATATGATGATGGTAGAAATGCATGCATGACTAAGATTAAGTTTGTTAAGTGCTTGGAGATGCTAGGCTAGGTTCTCTTGAAAGAAATGTTTTGTTTATTTAGTTAAAAATCTATGCTTAGTCCATATGTTATTGTAGGCTTGAATCTATATCATGTTGATGGTTATAGCTAAATTGATGCAAAGGAAAAAGAAGCATATTGATATGGTATATAGTGATAAGAAAATGCATGTGTGACTAAGATAATATTTGTTGGATGATTGGGATGCTAAGATGAATGCTTAAAGAAATGTATTGTATGCTTAGTGATAAATCCATGCTTAGCAAGGTGTATGATTCTAGGCTTGAGATTTACATTTTTATTGGTGGATTTGGTTACTTTGGTATAAAGGAAAAAGAGAGCATGATTAGTATGAAAAATGGTGACAAAATGCATGCATGATAAAATGATGTTTAGAGTTGAAAAGAATTTAAATTGGTGCATATATGGGTTTCGGTTTTAAAGGTTTTAGGATTAAGTTTTCAAATTGATTAACTATTCTTTCATATGATGATTGAGCCTTGAATACTTGGAGAGAGTTAGAAGCATGAAAAATTTGGAGGATTCCGTAGCATGATGTTTCGGTTTCACATGTATGATTTAGTGTGCTATTTTGATGGAAGGAAAAGTGATGAAAATACTAATCCTAAGGACAATAGGGTTTGATCAACCTCTCTTAGTGAGGCTAAAATGGTTTAGTTAATTTTACTAAGGTTTAGTGAGTATGTGGAAGGAAATAGAAGGAAGAAACCCTAGGTAGTAACCAAATAGGGTCTCGACCCAACCATAGGGGTGGAGGCCGAGCACCCCACTCAACTCATTAGGCCCAATTATGTGCTTATATATGAATGGTAAGTTGAATGATGTGATGTTTGACTTATGAAAGAAGATGGCTAAGTGTGCACTCGGGTTCGTCTCGGGTTTTTGCATGGTTAGCATTAAAGGTTTGCATGTAACATGCATGGAGCTTGAAAATCATGTTTTTGGAGTCAAACATGTTTTCAAAGGAAAAGAAAAGAATTAAAGTTTTTATAAGAACCCCAAAAGCTGGGACGGGGTAGTGCCCTAGTGGAATTCCCTGTTCACTCAAGAGTGATTAAAGTTGAGTGAAAACCCCTGGGTCGACGAAAAATAGTCGACGGACCATGTATGGCTCCAAAAGGTGTCCGGAGCGTGGTTGCACCTAATGCTAGTGGGTGCCATAAAAGCGGTGTTGGTCTCGGCCTCACCATATGAAAAGTTTGTAGTTGCTCGGAGAGAAATCCTGGAGTGACAAAAAGTGCGAAAGGGCGCGAAACGTATTCACCTAGGTTGACATGGTCGTCAGGTGTGACGGTAACTAGCGGGGAGCACACGGTGCATAGGGGAACCGTGAGTTGTCTAAAATGAACAGTGACGGGGAAGGCGATACGTAACTGCCGTCGAGGTCAAAGAATGATATGAATATGATAAGTGGCGCCTAAAATAAGAAATGATGAAAGAAACGAAAAGTTTTTACGAAAAAGGGTTTTTAAAGCATGAGTCAAAAGAATTTCGTATATGATGAACCCTTTTTATGAAAAGCAAGTATATGAACCAAGATTGAAAGAAAATCAAGTTTTTATGAAAGTCTTCATGAGCATATGCATTTGCTAAGTCATTAGTCGCATATGCATGACACATATTCTGTTTGTTATTTACTGATATGTATGCTTGAAATGATTTTGTTGAGATAGTTGTGTACTTACTGAGATTTCTCGAAATCTCACTCGTTTATATTTCCACTATTGTTCCTTGTGGGGACGATAGAAGTTGTTGTAGGAAAAGATGACGTCGACGACTATGAGACTCAAAGAGACTCTCTAGACCACTGATGGTCTGGTGATCTCCCCACCTATTGACGTGGTCGCGAGGTCAGCATTTGGATGATGACATTTACTTACATTTTATTTAGATCTTAGAGGTTCTCGATGTTTTGGGAAAGTATATATATATTTTGGAGATTGATACACTTAATGATATTTAGTAATATGAAGTTTATTTTGGGATCTTAAATTTGTTATACCATGTGACGTAAGGCAAAATTTTAAGTCTTGCCTGATTATAGAATGGCTTGACCTATTTCGCTGCGAAAATTTCCTATTCACTGCATTTAGTTTTAAATGCATACTCGAACATAAATAAGAACGAGGGGTAAACTTCCTTGTATTGTTTATCCCCGACGTCTCGGTTTGCGTCCGATCCCAAGCGTGAACGAGGGCGTCGACATATGTTACCTTTATAAAAAAAATACCAATTGTCTCGATAATAGATTCTAATAATGGATTTCAATATTATTATTTTATTAAAGAATTTTTTTAATAATATCGTAATTTGTTTAAAAAGTTCAAAATGATTTAAAAAAGAAATTTATCAAAAGAAATTGTCAATGACCATAGTGACACCCTTATAAAAGCAGGTCCTAACCAAGAAGTAGTAGTGGACACCCGAATTGGTTCAAGTTTTGTCATATACAACTGCAAGCTTTTTCCCATGATTTTACTTTTAGCCGTACATAATTTTTATAAAAAAAGTTATACTACCTTTTTTTTTTGGACAATGCTATTTGTACATGCAACGACATACCTTTGCGTACATGCTGTCCATGTGGACAAATAATCAAAAGAAATAATATTAGTTGCAGCTCCTGTGTGCTATAGCCTAAAAGCACATTGAAGAGATTTAAAAAAAATGAAAAAGCACAAGTGATATGCTAGGCTGCTGGTGTGCTGCTACACAGGGGCAGCACATCTCTTCGACCCTTGAAGTTTTGCAGCATCCCAAGTCCCAACTCCATTTCGAATTCGGCAGATTAAAATCCCTAGATTAGGTAACTCTCAACTAAAACTCTTCTTCTTCTTCACATCTTCTTCTCATATTTTTTTCGTCTAGTTCTTTTCTGGGTTTATGTAGTAACGGCGTATTGTAAACCTGAGATCAAGTACCTCTCAACTAAAAGTCATCGTATTTATGCAACCTCTGGGTTTTTTCCTCATCATATTAAGGTAATCTCTTTGCCTATATGGGTTAGATTTTCTGTTGTTGGTGAATTTTGGTGCTTAGGTTTTGGATTATTTGGTGTTTACTTCTTATAAGGATTTCGTTATGGGTTTTTTCAAGTGAATAGGTTGAAAGTATTGATGTATAATTTTATACTTAAGCTTCGTTAGTGTTACTTGGAGTTTTCTTCTTCGTTGGTTACATAAGTTTTCGGGATAAGGATGCTAAAATATTTTGGTCATTGGGCTTTATTTTTTCTAGAAGAATAGGGGATTTTTCTTTTTCTTTTTCAGGAAAATCCATCGATTGTTGGCAAAGTAAATGTATTAGATTTTCATTGTTAAAGATTCATACTTGTGGTTTTGAACAATTTAGTGCTTGGTAGTTAAGGTTGATAGTTGGAGTTGATTCTGGGCCTTCAACTTAATTTGTATTGAGTGAGAAACCTATAATGCATTTTTTAAGTAGAACAAAATGAAAGGTTTTGAGTGGGTGATCTATATTAGTTTCTAGGGTTCACATTGGGCAAAGTTGATTTTGAAATTCAAATTAAAAGGTAGTTTACACAAGTTTCATCTTTTATCTCACTTGGCCATCTGATAAGAGCATGGCATCATCCATGACGACGTCTTCTTCTTCTTTTGCTAAACAATCTGTCGGTCAACAATTCTAATTCTGTGAGGCTGAAGCCCAAGTGAGATAAGCAAATACTCCAAGAAATCGAGGACAGCCTTTCTTAGGTTGTCCTAAGTACAATACTAAGGTAGCTAGATTCATATTTAGTTAAATTATTACTGTTATATGCATCTAATATTTTTCCAAAATATTTATTCTATCCCAAGGATAATCATACTGCAAGTATTTCAAGTGGATAAAGGGGGATCAATATAGAATGTTGGATCTTTGAGAAACTCACAATGAATTGTTAAAAGATATTAAAGAGCTAGATGAAGAAGATACTCAATGATTTCGAAAAGAGGGAGATTGATCTCCAAAAGAGAGTGGATGATATCAAGTTGGTGCCATCCGCTAGAGATGAGGAGTTTGTGCATGTTGTATGTGAAGCTTAAAGATCATGCACACTACGTCGAATTTATTGGGCTCTTCAATTGTTGTAGCATGTTACTTGGTAGTCTATAAGTGATTTTAGATTAGTATTAGAAGTCAGTTGCTATGTGTATCTGAATAATTGTTGGTCACCCTTCATTAATGTGCATGAAAACATGGATGCTAGACAAATGTATTTTGAGAAATGTATACCAATGTGTGCCAGTGTATGAATTGGGAATGACATACAATCAGAATGCATGTTTTTGAGATAAATGCACTTTGAATGATCTATATTCTTGGATGACATCTCCTTTTCTTTCCTTGCTTCTCTGAGAGGTCCAGTAATGCAGTCTTGTATTGGATACTTGCTTCTCGCTAACCAAAAAAATATCATTTTTGCCTGCTCAATGTTGTGTTTACATTAGAATACTTGCTTTCTAGTTAACTAAACAAGATCTTGTTTTGCCCTATTCAATGCTCTGTGTTTCTAAACTTGGCTTGTACATGCTTCCATTATCTATCTACATGCGAGTTGAGACTGAGTATAGCTAGGGAGTGGAAGATGCTATTCACCAGATTCTATTTCAAGTGGACAAGAACCATCATCTACATTGGCAAGTGGATCATAAATGGGAAGCTAGGATTCTTAGCTAGAAACCACCCATGCCAACGAGAAGAGATTCTTTTTACGGACTCACTCACCTGTCTATTACATTAGAAGAAGTGGGATTTGGTTGGATTGAGGTCATGGTTATAAATATTATGGACTGTTATCAACTCAAACTTCTCATCAATTTTTAAGATAATAATTCTTGTCTTACATTCGGTTTTTCTTGTCAGACGTGGCTTGAAAACATTCAACGTCCTATTTCAGGCCATCCCCCTACTCGCACAACCAATAGTGGTAAATCTAATAGTCTTATCATCTCCTTTCTCAGTCATTCTTGTTATCACTCCAAATCCGCATTCCTTAGCATATTGCTTATAATAACTCATTACTTCTTCAAACGAATTAAATTTCATACCCAACTTTGGCTCATTAGTTATATCTTTCTCAAATTCATCATACTCTAATTGAGGTGTTTCGACAATTCAATCATTAGTTCCTGCTTCATCCTGTCTATCTTCGTTGCTTTCCTAAACTCTGGCGGAGGTAGATGGAATATCAGGTACTCTACAATCGGGTGACGACACAAGAAGTTCTCCGTAGTAACCATCCATATGTATGTAATTTCTAAAGTTTAAAGAAGTAGATGGTATGTCCTATCATGTGATTACACAAGTTATTCATGTACAACTATTTCAAAAATATCAACTCAACACAATCTTATAAACTTTTAAAACAAATAACATATTATGGTTGGAGTATTTGAGCTAAATGGTGTTAGCGGAGATAGGTGTTATTCCTCTATTTCCATGCTTAGAGTATTTCTAAAATAATGTAATGTCACATTGTTGAAATCATATAATTTATCTGCATTAAAGTTTACATCAGGGCATAATGAGCAAATTAAATGCATAATCAAGAAAAGATTTAGGCTAGGAAAAGTTTGAGTGTTGAAGAGGTTTGCTAAAACAGCTAGAAAGACAACCCAACAACCAAATTGTCCTCTGTATATTTAGTTAACAAGTTTAGTGAATGAAATAGCAGAACATAGAATCTAAAATATGTAACATAGTATATAGAGAATTGTTAGACACCTTATAATTTTGAACAGAGCAGTTGAGAAACTTGTAAAAAGATGCCATACTAGAAGGGTAGTTTTCGTAGATAATCTCTGGCCTATTTGATTCAAGAGCAACAAAAGCCTATAGGGGAAACAAAAATTCAGTACAAAAATTGATCACCAAGTTTGTTAACAACATGAGCTACAAACTTTTTGTCATTGCCCGTATTGACTAAATCATCAACATAAACAAGGAAATAGCATATAATGGAATCATGACAATAAACAAATAGGGAGGAATCAGCTTTAGAATTTTGGAACGCGAAGAGCATTTTTTTTAAAGCTGAATACCATGCCCTCGGAGCTTGTTTGAGATCATAAATTGCTTTCCTTAGGCTACACACATAATTAGGTCAAGACAAATCTTTGAAAATCGGAGGTTGCACCATGTAAACAGTTTCAGTCAGGTTTCCGTTTAAAAAAGCATTGTTTACATCCATTTGTTTCAAGGGCCACCCATTCATGATTGTAATGCATAGCAATGTCCTTATTGTAGCTGGTTTAATCATTGGGCTAAAAGTTTCTTTATAATCAACTCCAGGTCGTTGATTATAGCCCTTGGCAACAAGCTGTGCTTTGAATTTATCAATTGAGCCATCTGCTTTTCGTTTAACTCTAAACACCTACTTACAACCCATTGGATTACAGTTGATGGGTGGAGGAATTAAATCCCAAGTACCATGCCGCATGAGAGCAGTTAATTCACTAGACATGGCTTCACGCCATTCAGGGTGAGATACGGCTTGACTCACACATGTTGGTTCTAGAGGTAATGGAAGAGAGTGCTTAGAAATAGTGTGCAATTGCTTGGGTTTGAAAATGTTGTTCATGGATCTAGTAGTCAGGGAATGAGTTTGGGTGGAGGAAGATTCAGTGCGCATAAGACATTGTGAATCAGGAATAGGAGTAGATGCAAGTTGATTGGAGAGTGAATCGTGCGATGCAATAATATTTAAACCAGCATCCAAGTTCAAATTTAAATTCATATCACTACAGTTTTCATGCGATTCACAATGAAAAGGAGTAGAGGTAGAGGAGGATATACCTGGAGGTGGCGCAAAAATAGCAGCAACATGTTCCGAGCTCGGTGGTGGCTGTGATGAGCAATCGAAACTTCGTGAAGGTGCAGGAATGGAAGGAGTAGAGGAGGAGGAATTAGGGCACAGATTCTATTTAAGGAAAAAGTGAGGGTAGGCAGGTGGGCTTTTTGTGGAGCATGGGCCATGCATGAGATTTGGGAAGGTTGGGCCTGCAGTTCATCGAATGTCACATGCCTAGAAACATATATCCGATCCGTTAATGGATCCATGCATTTATATGCATTTTGTGTTTGGGAATATCCGATAAAAATACATGGAAATGATTTTTGTTGTAATTTATGAGTATTATACGGCCTTGTGAGAGGATAGCATAAACAACCAAATTTTCGCAATTGGAGATAATTTGGCTGTTGACCAAAAAGAACCTCAAATGGAGACTTGTTTTGAAGAAGAGGAGTTGGTTGGCGATTTATGAGATAAGTGGCGGTTTGGAATGCATGAGGCCAATAAAAAAGAGGTAAAGAAGCATCATGAAGCAAAGTAAGACCCGTCTCTACAAGATGACGATGATGCCTTTTGGAAACATCATGTTGTTGGGGGGTATAGAGGGAAGTGGTGTAGTGGCTTATACCATGATTGGACAAATATTTTTTTAAACGTAAAAACTTGCCACCATTGTCCTAGTACAAGCTTTTGATGGGCGACTTAAACCTTGTTTCAACAAGTATTTTAAATTGTGGAAAAATACTACAAACAAGAGATTTTGTCGACATTGGGTAAAACCACATGTATTTGGTTTAATGATTCACAAAAATAAGATAATAGCGTGCGCCATTTGACCCAGTAATGTGAGCGAGACCCCAAATATCATTGTAAATAATTTCAAGTGGAAAATGACTTTGAAAACTTGTAGAACCAAATGGTTGTTGATGTGCTTTATTTATTGAACAAGAATTACATGACGATGGCAACTTATTTGTGGTAAGAGGAAGGGAAAAAAGATTAACAAGATTTTGAACAACTTTGATCAATGAGTGTTCAAGACGCTTGTGCCACCCGTCAGTTGAAGTTCGTTCGTGCACATAAGCAACCATTTTGGGTGTGGAAGGAGCCACCATTGAGTTGGGAAACATGTAGACGTCATTCTCACATGCATCTCTTAGTAATATCGTCCCCGTGGATTGTTCCTTCACAAGAAAATAAAGTGGATGAAATTCAAGAAAAACATCATTTTTCTTGGTGAAGTGATGAACTGAAATGAGATTCTTGTGAATATTGGGAACACATAAATGTTTTGGAAGGCTAAAGAACCAATATGTGTAACCGCCAAACCTGTACCATTACCAAGAATGACTTCATCAGTGCCATCATACTCAGAGTAAATTGATAAACTTTGTATATCACCCGTGATATTGTAGGAGGCTATGGAGTCAATTAACCATTTATTTTCTTGACCAGCAAAAGTTCTTGCACAATTAACAGTCATTTCAAAAGAATGTAAGCGAGGGCAGGCCTTAGCTGTGTGGCCCACTTGATATACTAGCATTTGGGCTGGTATCGTCTATGGTTGGAATTGGAATGGCCCTGATTATTGGGGCGCCATTGGTCGTGAGGTGGGCCATTTGGGCCTGGGGAACGATTCTGGCCTTGTGGACGTGAAGACCCGTTACCCTTGTGATTTCCTTTCGGTTGTTGGGTTGCAGAGAAGCCAGAGCGACGGCTTGTGAAATTTGAAGCAACCTCGAGTTGCTGGGTAGCAACCTCCATCCTCTGCAAGTAATTCTCATGCCCAACAAGTAGGTCATGAAGCTCTTCAAAGGCAAGAGATTTTTCTCTTGCCCGAATAGGTGTCGCAATCTCAAGAAATTCGAGCGCTAACCCATTGAGGACATAAAGAGTGATGTCGTCGTCGGAGATTGGGTGATTGATGAGGGCTATCTCATCAGCCAGGCCTTAAAAAGCATGAAGGTACTCTAGAATTGGGCGGTTTCCACGCTGAATCAAGGTCAGTTCTTCCTTGAGTTGCATTGCCCTTGTACGCGATTTGCTTGCATACATGGTTGATAATTGTTTCCAGACTTCATAAGAGGTTTTGGCTGTAGTAATAAGGGGCGTGATTGTTGGGGAAGTAGATGTAAGGATAGCACTAAGAATTAGCTTATCTTGCCTAACTCAGTGACGTTACTTGGCTATAGACGGTGGAGTTCCATCTGAGGGGGGGCAACGGGATTTGCCATTGCCATAATCCATTAGATCATAGCCAATTAGGAGAGCCTTGAATTAAGCTCGCCATTGGGAGAAAGATGAGGGTGTAAGTTTCTCATTGACTTGAGCTATGATGTTAAAAACGACAAAGGAAATTTCTGAGGAAGAGGTAGGCTGATTTGCGAAAGACATGAGGATCAAATTCTCGTTAGAGATTTGCTCTTCTGATATCATATAGAATAATAAATATTTTGGAGCTCACAGTGGGAATGTCAACACACAAATTGTATTGATCCTTTGGATGATTTTTATATAGACTTTACAAATCTATCTAAGGAATTGTATAGCTAAGAAAATAACATGTACATCGGTTACAAATTTTGTTTACTAAAATACAACAAATGCATCAATTATAGGACATGATTCTCGGCTTGATTATTGCTGCAAATCACTTCCAAATTTCTTGTTTGAATTTGAATCTTATTCTTGCCTTGTGTCACCTTCCTTAATAAGCCCCAAGTTCTTGTATTTTGGTGATGGTTTCAGATTTTTTTTCATTTTTGTTGGCAATGTCACTCTGTTGTGTGTTAGTGGTTTGAGATGTGTTTGTGGTGGTTTTAGAATTTGTATTGGTGATGCTTTGAGATTTTTTTGGTGGCGGTGTTGAGATATTCTGAAGTTAGTAATTTACTCATGTATCAATTTGTCCAATCGGATATGCAAACATGTAACTATAGTTATTTTATCGTATCAAGTACAACAAAAGCCTACTTTGGGTGTTATGGAGGCATTACGTGGAGCACGGAAAGATTTCCTTATGATTAATTAGTATAAATATTGTTGGTATTGAGGATAAAAGGCTATTTAAGCCTACGTGTTATGGAGGCATTACATAGAGCACGGATATTTTATTTTATTTTTTGGAATAAAAAGTAGAGAGACACTGGGGGCCGGTCGGGCTGCCCCCAGCGTCAAAAAGCAGCCCAATTGTCGTTAGGTTGCTTTTTGATGATAAATGCATTAAAATAAAATAAAACACAATAAAAAAATAAAAAAATATACAATAGAAAATACAATAAAATACAATAAATATAATAAAAAATATAATAAAAAACATAATAAAAATATAATAAAAAACACAATAAAAAAATAAAATGAAGATGAATTTTAGGGAGATTCGGGGCCAAAGGCGGCGGTGGGCGACTCTGCCGGTACCATCGGGACCTAACGAACCCATTTCGAGTTTAAGGTTGCCGAGACTTCGTCGCTGTTGTAGGGTTGGACTCGCCAGAGACCGCTGGTCTCGATGGTACCAGAGGTGTTGCCCACCGCCGCCCCCAGCGGCGGGCTGCTTTTAATAGGGGGTTGGTGACCCCCAGCTTATTCCTAAAAAGTATGCTCATTCAAAAATTCTTCATTTTCATTCTCGATTGCTTGTAAGATGAAAATCTCATTGGGTTTCGAAATTGAATCCTAATTTATTCAATTAAGGACAATGTGATTTTATGGTAGTTTTTTTGGGGCGTCATCTACCTCAGCATTCTATTTATGTAGTTGCCATGCACTACTTAGGCTAGCTGCTACCCACACACATGTATATAACCCAAGATATATGATAAAGTATCAAAATTGATAAAATTCTGATTATTTTTGCACTTACAATGATTTATAATGCAGCTTGTAAAACCACATCAGAATTAATATCTCAGTTTTAGCCCCCCCCCCCCCCTTTGTGAACATTTAATCCTAATTTCTGTAGGTAATTTTTTAAGTGACCTCAAACTCATGCACGTGGGACCCAGCTAGAGCCCACAAACCAAGCTGAATTGAAGAGGCCTGGCCGTGTCCAGCCTATGAAGACATGCCCATGAGTCAAGTGGCCGTGACTATCATTTCAAGCCCATGCCCACAAGGGCATCAATAGCCG
The DNA here is from genome assembly GCA_036559045.1 of Platycarya longipes. Lineage (NCBI taxonomy): Eukaryota > Viridiplantae > Streptophyta > Magnoliopsida > Fagales > Juglandaceae > Platycarya > Platycarya longipes. Next base: position 38,593,143 of record CM071802.1, read on the forward strand.
ATAGAAGAAACGCTACACTTAGAGAAAGAATCGTTGCGAGGAACATTTGGAAATACAGCGACAAACCAAGCGACGCGAAAGGGGAGAAAAGAGAAAGAGGTCATATGCGCACGATGGGTCTAACGGCTTGGAGAGAGAAGAAATGGGGCACTTGGAGGTACAAAAGGGGGAGAAGATTCTGGGTTAGGGGTCCGCTGTTTTTCCCGATTCCTTTTTCTTTTCTTCGTGTTCTATTGGAGAGAAGATTTTCGCATTCTAGGGTTACTTTGTTTGGATATTTCCTCAGCATCTATTATGGAGTTATTTGCGTTTATTTCATTTGTTAGAAACACTATATGTAGCTAAATCCGAAGCTTGGGTTGTGGAGTGAGACTTGATTTGTCTCGGATTCTAGTCTAATGTGATATTTCGGTGTTAAATGTTAGATTTATTTTCTGGATAGCTGGATTTGATTTGATAACAGATTGTTGTCTTGTTTTTCTCTCCTAATTTGTTGTCGACGTAAGGTACAACAAATGCTTGAGAAAAATCAGGGCTTTCTCCCTTTGCTTGTTAACGTGTTGCAGCTAGTATGACAGTAAATCCTTTAGGGGAATGTTGCATAACTTGAGCATTATCTTTCTATTTACTGACTATCAATGCCTGGACTAGATTGTTAGTTGAGATATTAGCTGGAAAATGAGACAGGAAAGTCCCGCTCCCAACCCAAGTGTTTATTAGTTTGCTCCTTTAATAGTTAAAACAATTTCATCTCTAGTTTATATTCCAGTTAAGTAGTTTAGGATAGTGTTAATTTTGTTAGTAAAAAAATCTCAGAGATCTTTTCATTTTAAATTGATATAAATTTCTCAGTTTTTATACATTTATAAAAAAGGGAAAATCACAAAAACATTTCTCATATTTCATTTTTCTTTTATTTTCGGCACATATATATTTTTTTATTTTAGAATTCCATAAATACTTTGATAATCCCCTGTCCCTATGGAATACGATCTTGGACCATTCCTTGAATACAACTTGACACTTCTACACTTGGAAGCATTTTTTAGACCACGTCAAGTTTTTGACGCCGTTGCCGGGGACAATTGGTGTTTATCAGAGCATCCTCTTACTGTAGAGAAGACATTTGTAATGCTGTGAACCTCTTCACAGCCTAGGTGATATCTTTTCTTCTCATCTTACTTGTTTATTTTATTTTTTATTTTTTTATTGCTGTGTATGTCTGGTTGGGCTCAAGATAATTTTGGTCGTTTAATTAGAGATCTGGGCAACCACTCATTTTGATTCAACATCATTTAATTCAGCTTCTGATTTAGCATCTATATCTCTTGAGTTTACTTCTGAAACTCTGAGCAATATGGATGATAATGAACATGCCGAGAGGGAGGTTGTTAATCCTAATAGGACTCTTAGAGAATATTTGCACTCCATTCGAACTAGCGCACCCTCATGCATCATCTAACCACTAAATGCCAACAATTTCCACTTCAAACCTGGCATGATACCCCTACTTCCACATTTTCATGGTATGGAGGCTGAAAATCCTTATTTACATATCAAGGAATTTGAGGAAGTGTGTTCTACTTTTTTAGATCGAATATGCACAGAAGAAGTCATTAGACTTAAGCTTTTTCCTTTTTCCTTAAAGGACAAAGCTAAAACATGGTTGAACTCACTTAGATCTAGATCCATAGGCACTTGGCAGGAGATGCAAACATAATTTTTGAAAAAAAATTTTCCAATACACAGGACAAATGCTTTAAAAAGACAAATTATGAATTTTTCTCAAAAGGATTTTGAAACTTTTTACCAATCCTGGGAAAGGTTTAAAGACTTATTAAATTCATGCCCACATCATGGTTATGAACATTGGCATGTGATCAGTTTTTTTATGAGAGTTTGACACCCAAAATGCGTCAATTTGTTAAAACCATGTGTAATGGAGAATTTTTTAATAAAGAACTTGAAGAGGCATTTGAATAATTTGATTATTTGGCTGAAAATGCCCAATCCTGGGATATGGCTGATGCCTATGATAGATTTAAGACTGAGTCTAGTGGTGGAAAATTTAATTTGAAGGAAGATGATGACATGCGTGCTAGATTAGCTTTACTGTCCAGAAAAATTGGTGCTATTGAATTGAAAAAAATTAATGAAGTGTAAGTTATCTCTAGAGTACCTAAAAAATGTGGAATTTGTGAGGAGTTGGGGCATGTCACTAATGAATGTCCCACTATCCCTACTTTTAAAGAGGTGTTGCTAGATCAAACAAGTGCTGTAAATTTGGTTTCTAAACCTTTTAATGGGACTTACTCTAACACCTATAACCCAGGTTGGAGGAATCACCCAAATTTCAGTTGGAAGGATGATCAAAATGCACTTCAAGGATCTACAAGTCAGGGAGCACCTCAGTACACAAGTCAACCAGCTCCAATACAAAGAAGGGGACTTGAAGAAACTGTCCAACAAATGACCCATACACTGCAGTAGTTCATGCAAGGTCAAGCAACAATAAATAATCAGAATTTTCAAGCGACGAATGATATGAGGATCACACTCACAAGGTTGACTACCACATTGAGTATTCAAGAGAAAGGAAAATTTCTTGCACAACCACAATCAAACCCTCAAATTCAACCTCAACAAATCCAAGATACAACCGAGTGCCCCAACATCAAATCGGTGAAGGCCATCACAACCTTAAGAAGTGGACGAGTGGTGGACATCCCTGCTCAAGGGGAAGATAAGGTGGATAAGGTCGGTAAGGTTTCTAACTCAATCCCTATTGCTGGTGGAGAAAATGTGGCTGACAAAGAGGTAACTTCCTGCCCTGTTTCAGCCCCTTTTCCTCAAAGACTTGTTCTTTTGCATAAAGATAAGAATCATTTTGACATTTTGGAAATCTTTAGGCAAGTTAGGATCAATATTCCCTTGTTAGATGCCATTCAACAAATTCCTGCATACACTAAGTTCTTAAAGGACTTATGCAGTGTTAAGAGGAAACTTAATGTCCAAAAAAAGGCCTTTTTAACTGAGCAAGTTAGCGTTATTAGACAAAGCAATACCCCACCAAAATATAAAGATCCGGGGTCCCCCACAATTGCTTGTGTAATAGGTAGCTCAAAAATTGGTCAAGCACTTTTAGACCTTGGTTCAAGTGTTAATTTGTTGCCTTATACCATATATGAGCAACTAGGTTTAGGAGAATTGAAACCCACTTCAATTATTTTGCAATTGGCTGATAGGTCTATTAAGATGCCTAGTGGTATTGTGGAAGATGTCTTAGTTCAAGTGGATAAGTTTTTTTATCCAGTGGACTTTGTAGTACTTGATGTTCACTTGACAAGTACATCCTCATTTCAACCTTCAGTGATTCTTGGGAGACCTTTTCTTGCAACATCTAATGCTTTAATTAATTGTAGAAGTAGTGTTCTAAAATTTAGTTTTGTAAACATGACACTTGAACTGAATATTTTCAATACATGCAGGCAGCCACATGACTTGGAGGAGGTTCAAGAAGTAAATTTTTTGGAGGACATTCTTGATGAAGAAACTTATTTAGAAAAGCATTGCGTTGATTTAGAAGCTGATTTGGAAATTCTTAGTGAATTTTTTGATAACAACATTGACCAGTTTAATGTTTCTTTCGTAGAGAGCCAAACAAGGACACTCTTGAGGCAGAAAGTTGAGCAACTTTCACCCCTGGCAGCAACTTTGAAATCCTCTTCAGATGAAATTCCAAAAGTAGATCTGAAACCACTTCCAGCAGATCTGAAGTACGTGTTTTTGGGCCCCAACAACACTTTTTCAGTGGTGGTTTCCTCCTTACTCACTGAAACTCAAGAGGAGAGGTTAGTTAAAGTTTTGAGACAACACAAGGGAGCTATTGGCTGGACCATAGCAGACATTAAAGGTATAAGCCCCTTTATTTGTACTCATAGGATTTATTTAGAAGAAAATGCAAAAACTTCTAGAGAAATGCAAAGGAGATTGAACCCTACCATGAAAGAAGTTGTTAAAATTGAAGTTTTGAAATTACTTGATGTTGATATCATCTACCCTATCTCGGATTGCAAGTGGGTGAGTCCAACTCAAGTAGTTCCAAAAAAATCTGGGTTGACAATTATGAAAAATGATCATGATGAATTGATTCCTATGAGAATGACCACGGGGTGGCGTATGTGTATCGATTATAGGAAATTAAATTCAGCCACTAGGAAAGATCATTTTCCCTTACCCTTTCTTGATCAGATTTTAGAAAGAGTGGCTGGACATGCTTTCTACTGCTTTCTAGATGGTTTTTCAGGATACTACCAAATTGAAATTGCCTTAGAGGACCAAGAAAAGACCACTTTACTTGCCCCTTTGGCACTTTTGCTTTTAGACGAATGCCATTTGGTTTATGTAATGCACCAGCCACCTTCCAACGATGCATGTTAAGTATTTTCAGTGATATGGTTGAAAATATTTTAGAAGTGTTTATGGATTATTTTTCTATTTATGGTAATTCTTTTTATGATTGTTTAACTAATTTGCAATCTGTTTTGGCTAGGTGTGAAGAGAAAAACCTGCTCCTCAATTGGGAGAAATGTCATTTCATGGTTCAAAAGGGGACAGTCCTTGGTCACATCATTTCAGCTAGGGGAATTGAGGTTGATAGGGCTAAGATAGAGTTTATTTCTAAACTTCCTGCACCTAAAACAGTGAAGGATGTTAGGTCATTCTTAGGACATGCCGGTTTTTATAGAAGATTTATTAAAGGTTTTAGTTGCATTTCTAAACCTTTATGTCTTTTACTCGTGCATATACTGTTTTTAAATGGACTGCTGAACATCAAAATGCTTTTGATCAACTCAAAAATTTGCTTACCACAACCCCTATCATGCAATCACCTGATTGGTCCCTCCCATTTGAAATTATGTGTGACGCCAGTGACTTTGCCCCGATCATGCAACTCAAGAATTACTTGCTGTTGTATTTGCTTTGGATAAATTTAGGACTTACATACTTGGCTCTCCTGTGGCGATTTTTACTGACCATGCAGCTTTGAAATATCTCTTGACAAAGAAATATGCTGAACTACGCCTCATCCGATGGATCCTTCTCCTTCAAGAGTTCAATATCACCATTAAGGACAAAAAGGGTGTAGAGAATGTGGTTGCTGATCATCTGTCCCGACTTCAATTCACAGAAATTGAACCATCTTCCTCTATATCTGATTCTTTTCCTGATGATCAGCTTTTGTCTGTTAATGTTTTACCATGGAATGCTAACATTGGGAATTTTTTGGTGACAGGTCAAACTCCAGCGCATTGGGCTGCTCAAGACTTAAAAAGATTCAAAACTGAGGTGAAGTATTTCTTTTATGATGACCCTTATTTGTTCAAATACTGCTTCGATCAAATAATCAGGAAATGTGTTCCAAATGATGAAATAATTGCTGTTTTAAATGCTTGCCACTCTGAGGCTTGTGGGAGTCATTTCTCTGCTCATAAGATAGTAGCTAAAATTTTGTAGTGTGGTTTGTATTGGCCTACCATGTTTAAGGATGCATATAATTTTTGTAGATCATGCGAACCATGTCAAAAACTGAGGGGGATAACTAAAAGATATATGATGCCTCTACAACCTATTTTGATGTTAGAAGTCTTTGATTGTTGGGGTATTGATTTTATGGGACCTTTTCACCTTCCTTTGATCATTTATACATTTTAGTTGTTGTTGACTATGTGTCTAAATGGATTGAAGCTGTTCCTTGTAAAATAAATGATCATAGGGTAGTGCTGAAATTTTTAAAAGAAAATATTTTTGCTAGATTTGGCATGCCTAAGGCTATCATAAGTGACAATGGCACCCATTTTTGTAACAAAGCCTTTGCAGCCCTCTTGCATAAATATAGCATTCACCATAAAATTTCTACCCCATATCACCCTCAAACGAATGGTCAAGCTGAACTAGCTAATAGGGAAATTAAGAACATTTTGAAAAAAACTGTGAGTCCTAATCGAAAGGATTGGTCTTTGAGATTAACTGATGCATTATGGGCATATAGGACTGCATACAAAACTGTTTTGGGTATGTCTCCTTATCGGTTAGTCTATGGTAAGGCTTGTCATCTTCCTATTGAGCTTGAACACCGTGCATTTTGGGCCATAAAGAAATTTAATTTTGATCTAGGAGAAGCTGGTTCTTTGAGGAAATTACATCTTTCCGAATTAGAGGAACTTAGGAGGGATGCTTATGATAACTCTAAATTGTCCAAGGAACGTATGAAGTCTTTACATAATAAGCATATTCAAAGAAAATCTTTTGACTCTAATCAACAAGTTTTGCTCTACAATTCTAGACTTCATTTGTTTCCTGGCAAATTAAGATCCCGATGGAGTGGCCCCTATTTGGTTAAAACAGTTTTTCCTTATGATGTTGTTGAGGTTGTCAATCCTCATAATGGAAATGTTTTCAAAGTAAATGGCCAAAGACTCAAACCTTTTCTGGAAAATTTTTCACGTGAGGATACCACCATCCCTCTACAAGAGCCCACCCCTCATACTGCTGTCTAGTTTCTTAGTCTATTTTTTTTTCTTTTCTTTTTCTCTACTGCTCTGTTTTCACTTTTTTTTTTTTTAATTTCTTGTTTTGTGCGTTTTGTCTTTTAACTTTGTCTTTGCAGGTTTCTTTTATTTTCTCTCTTTGCTGGTCGTTTATTTGTCCTATCTCAGGTGATATCTCTCAAACTCTACTCTCCAATTTTCTGCACTGTTTTTATCTCTTATTCATTGAGGACAATGCTTATTTTAAGTTGGGGGGTAGGAGAATTGTTCATTTACATGTGCTGAATCTTTTTGATTGTCAAGTTTCTTCTTCAATGACTATGTTTTCAATTTTCTGCGTTTGGGAATATAGAAATCAGGTGCTATACCATGTTCATATAGGTCAATCTAAGGATCAACATAGTCTTTTAATGTTTCTTTATTTTAGATAGTCACTTAAGCTTTGCAAAATAGATATTCAATTGGTGATCATTGGTTAAAACCTTACACAATTAGATTACTTGTGGACTCTTGAGAAATCTGACTTAATAACATCCAGCCTTGTATTTAGTAAGGATTCCAGTTAACCCGTCACTGGAAAGTGTGGGTAGGCGCACATTCATAGGTTTGATTCCCCCTAGTGAACCAAGATGGGTGGTAAGCTAGTGGTAAGGGCAAAGTTGTGAAAGTATGGGTAGGCGCACATTCATAGGTTTGATTCCCCCTAGAGAACCAAGAAAAAAAAAAAAAGGGGTCAATGATGAGTGATGGTTTTGAACTAGAGAATTTCCAACTAAATGCTAGTGTTGGTGTTGTATAGAGAGATTTTAAAAGAAAATACTTGGAAATCTAATCACACACTCAGCACACAATGATCTATGATTGAAGCTCATTTTTCCATTGTTCAAATGTCTTTTAAAAAGGAGAAATAACAAGAGACTGTGGGGAACTCTGGTTTATCCTAGTTCAATTTTAAGCTTGCATTTCTTACTAATCCCAAATACCAGATTTTGAACTTAAAAAGTTTGAAGAGAAGTTATCGACATATTTTTTTAATACCACTTTATTTGCTAGAGACTAGAAATAAGCTAGTTGGGGGGTGTGATAAAATATCAAAATTGATAAAATTCTGATTATTTTTGCACTTAAAATGATTTATAATGCAGCTTGTAAAACCACATCAGAATTAATATCTCAGTTTTACCCCCCCCCCTTTTGTGAACATTTAATCCTAATTTCTGTAGGTAATTTTTTAAGTGACCTCAAACTCATGCACGTGGGACCCAGCTAGAGCCCACAAACCAAGCTGAATTGAAGAGGCCTAGCTGTGTCCAGCCCATGAAGACATGCCCATGAGTCAAGTGGCCGTGACTATCATTTCAAGCCCATGCCCCAAGGGCATCAATAGCCGATAGAAAAAATGCAGCACTTAGAGAAAGAATCCTTGCGAGGAACATCTAGAAATCAGCGACAAACCAAGCGACGCGAAAGGGGAGAAAAGAGAAAGAGGCTGTACACGCACGATGGGTCTAACGGCTTGGAGAGAGAGGAAATGGGGCGCTTGGAGGTACAAAAGGGGGAGAAGATTCCGGGTTAGGGGTCCGCTGTTTTTCCCGATTCCTTTTTCTTTTCTTCGTGTTCTGTTGGAGAGAAGATTTTCGCATTCTAGGGTTACTTTGTTTGGATATTTCCTCAGCATCTATTATGGAGTTATTTGCGTTTATTTCGTTTGTTAGAAACACTATGTGTAGCTAAATCCAAAGCTTGGGTTGTGGAGTGAGACTTGATTTGTCTCGGATTCTAGTCTAATGTGATATTTCAGTGTTAAATGTTAGATTTATTTTCTGGATAGCTGGATTTGATTTGATAACAAATTGTTGTCTTGTTTCTCCCTCCTAATTTGTTGTCGACGTAAGGCACAACAAATGCTTGAGAAAAATCAGGGCTTTCTCCCTTTACTTGTTAACGTGTTGTAGCTAGTATGACAATAAATCCTTTAGGGGGATGTTGCATAACTTGAGCATTATCTTTCTATTTACCAACTATCAATGCCTGGACTGGATTGTTAGTTGAGATATTAGCTGGAAAATGAGGCAGGAAAGTCCCGCTCCCAACCCATGTGTTTATTAGTTTGCTCCTTTAATAGTTAAAACAATTTCATCTCTAGTTTATATTCCAATTAAGTAGTTTAGGATAGTATTAATTTTGTTAGTAAAAAAATCTCAGAGATCTTTTCATTTTAAATTGATATAAATTTCTCAGTTTTTATACATTTATAAAAAAGGGAAAATCACAAAAACATTTCTCATATTTCATTTTTCTTTTATTTTCGGCACATATATTTTTTTATATTTTAGAATTCCATAAATACTTTGATAATCCCTTGTCCCTATGGAATACTATCCTGGACCATTCCTTGAATACAACTTGACACTTCTACACTTGGAAGCATTTTTGAGACCACGTCAATATATATCTATCTCACCAATATTCTATCTTTATTTGCTAGAATTTTTTCTTTCTTCTGGCCTTACTGAGAGAGTTGAATGCAAAACTAACCTAGTTGACAATGTACCTAACACTGATCTTGGCTTCAAGCCATGCTAAATTATCGTAATTGATCTGAAATAGTTAGGCTATGTTAATTGTCCATCGGTTAAGTAGAACAGACTGGAGTTTGTGGTTGCATTTATGATTACTTGATCAGATTCTATGTACGAGTGCAATGAAATGTAGTTATGCACAAATACATGCGTTGAATATATGTAACTGATCAATTGGGATCCTCTTTTTAATAGATTGCACTGAATTGCATGGAGGTCGTTCCTCCATGCTTTGCAGTAGCATTCTATGATTTTGATTGCTTATAGTTATATGATTACTCTACTTTCCATTTTGATTGCTTAATTGCTTGTAGTTATATTATTACTCTACTTTGCAGTAGCATTCTATTAGGCTAACAGAATTTGTTTTTGTTTTTGTTTTCTCTTGTTTTCCTCTCAAACAATTAGGAGAAAACTAGAGAGATCATATTATTTGCATCAGCAAGGTGCTCAAAGCATTTCTGTGGCCTTCGTCTAGATGTCATCATCATCATCATCAAGGACTTCTCCATCCTTTGCTAAACGTACTTTGGGTCAACAGTTCACGCGCACTACTCTGGTTTTATCGGACTCTTGTAGTTGTTGTGTCATGTTACTAGGTTCTAAATGATTTTGGAACTTGATATATGTTGTATGGTATCTGAACAGTATGCAAGATACTAATATTCTCATGTTGTATGGTTCTAAGTGAAATTTCTATGTTGTAGATTCTGAAGTAATCTGGGATTGAGTTAAAATTTCGCCTATTAGATCTCAATTTGCATATTGTAATTTCTACCATTAGATTTGCAAGTAGCACCATGAGAGGGCTGACAATTTGTTGTAAAGGTCCGTACTTTCCCGATTAATACAATCATGCATATTATATACGTATTCATCATGTCTGGAGATTAAACAACAATTACACAAGTGCATGGGACTTTAATCATGATAAATGCATAACTACAAATGGGGCTAGAAATCCTGAAATACATTTCATTGCACTCATACATAGAATCTGTTTAAGTATATTCCACGCAAATACATAGAATCTGTAAGTATGAAAAGGAAATGGGGCTACAAATCCTGAAATATACATTTCATTGCACTCATACCATCCAAAAATAAAATACAAATAACCGGCTATCCTTCCAAAAATACCTATAAAAGAGATGAAGCTATCCATCCAAAAATAACTACAAATAACCGACTATCCATCTAAAAATACAAATAATTGTCCAATATAATATAGCCATTGGTTCCAATATACACAGTTTGAGTCTACTTCAAATACAGCCCACAACTTATAGAAAATAGTCAGTAATCCAAAAACAGTCTAAAATTTGCGGCTCCTCCAGCAATAGAATGCTGAAGCAATCTCACTCAATCTCTTGTGACATCCCTTGCACCAAGCAAAAAACCCCCATGATTTACTACAAATCTACTATACAAGACAATCAACAACAAACATAGAACAGGAAAAAAGTTTCAAACTAATATAATTAAACCATCTCATTGCGCCGGTTGAGGATATTCGCATGCTCTAGTACTAAGCATCATATGTGCATTTAAATTACGATGGTATGAAAGCCAAAAATCAATGTAATATGCATTTAGTATTTCAACAATTAATATGCTCAAGTAAAAGAAAGGCTAAATTTGCAGCACGTACATTGACTGACATGTGCAGAATTACAAAAGACTGCCAGATGTCATATGCATTAAGAGTTATCTTCACATGAGCAATACAACAAATGACCCTTGTAAGCTACCAACAATTCCTCTACATCACTTCCAAACTTCGCAATGAACTCAGCCAAGAACTCCTCCATTAAAGCTTGGAATCATAATCATACGATTTACATATCTGTTTTTTGTGGTAAATAATCATACCAGTTATATAACTGTTTTATGTGCACTAAGGCCAAGATTCACACGACTAACTCCAAAAATTGAGTCTCCTTTTAGTTACAAATTTAGCCTTACAAGCAGCAAATTGAAATCAAAACCTCTTTGAAGTTCTCTACATTTATTTGTTAGAGAAGTGGAACAGAGGTTCCTGTACTTTTATTCCAACAACCAAAGCCCCAACCCACATCAAGGAGAGTCATTTTCCCCCCTGAAGCCCCATTGTGTCAAAGTTCAAAAAAAAAAACATATACATACATGAGTTTTACACTAGTTAATCTGCAAATATACAAAAAAAGATTTTAAAAAAAAACTCTAGAAATTGTCAAGAAATTGTGATAGGCCTTTGTCAAGATATACATACATGAGTTTTACACAAGTTACTTTGATAGGTCTTTGTCAAGAAATTATGCAAGGAGCCTACTGACAATTGGAGATTGTGTTTTTCATTTTAGTTAAACTATTTATCAATCTATTTCACACCCTAAAATCAAACCAACAAACAAACAACATTAACGTTAGAGTAGGAAAACCTAAAATTGAAGATGGAACAAACTACAAAGTGATTATAGATCCATGATAAAGAAAGGCACTTTCATCGTTAAACTCAAAAGCCGAAAAGCTACCCTCCACCATTCCTCAAAAGTCTCTTGCTCATGCCTATATTTTGGTCCAAAACAAAACACTTCACAGTTCTGAAATGACAGAAAGCGAAAATCATATTACTGCAAATGGCATGTTGTCCCAACTATAAATAAGCAACAAAAAACCAAAAAGGGAGAGAATAGGACCTGTTGAAGACCGCTCGAGAATGCCGACGAAATATATGCGAGACACGGCGAGTACGGAGACCCATCCGCCCTGAGTGACCGCAACAACCGGAAGGCGACAGCGACCAGAGAAGCACGGCACGACGGCAGTAGCTAGCAGCTTGACCCAATCCTCAGAGGTCCTGGTTTCGAGAGGGAACAATTCGAAATGGTCTTCATTGCCTGCAAAACAGCTTCGCTTTTTATTTGTGTTTTTGTTTTTTTTAAATAGCGGCTGACGTTGATAACACTTTCCCTTCTCCATCTCCTTTCCTTGGCCCATTAAATTAGGCATAAAAACTTGCTTTCTTTATTGGTTTTTAACTTTCTTGCCCAGTTTCAACCCGAAAGCGTCGTTTAAGATCAAGCATTTGATTCACCATCTTCATCTTCAAAATTTGAATATGTAATTTTTTTTATTTTTTTAATTAATTATTTAAAACATAAAATCTATGTTAGATTAATTATCACACTCTTTATAATAATAAAATATTAATATTTTTTCTTATTTATATTTTTTTAATTATTTTTATAATCCTTTATAATTTTTAAGAATCATATTCATATTCTTTTTTTTAATAAGAATATATTTAACTATTTTTTCATATTTTATAGTTATAATTATACTAATTATATGTATTTTAATAATTAAATTTGATACTTAAAAAATTATTTTTTATTAAAAAATAATTTTTTTCAATCAAATAATTACTTATATAATTATTTTCAGTTAATTAAAATGTGAATAATTCTTTTCATATATAAAAAATAAAATGAAAAAATTATAATCTATTTTGAAAAGAAGATGATTAATTTAATATAGGAATATTTTTATTAATTTTTTTCAAATTTTAAAAAATATTAATATTTAATTAATTCAATATCAATACTCTATATAATCAATTACCCAAGATTTTGACAAGTAAAAAGGACATTCCATTCCACGAGAAAACTTCAGCAAGCTTTGCAAATTGTGAAAACAAAAATCATCTTAGTAAGTAGTAACATTGAAAAACAATCAAAATAATGACTGAGATACAGACTGCAAATTTTTTTTCCCATTCCATCTCGGGTATACCTGTCGAAGAGGAGCGCTCCAACGTCGGGGGTTGTAACTTTTGAAGACAACGTTAGGGATAACGCTGTCGTTACCTATAAATAGAAAAAAGAGAATAAATAGTGAGTAGAGTCTAGAGAAACAGGATACAGGGAACGGAAGTGGAAAGAATGAAAGGAAAAAAAAAAAAAAGAGAGAGAGAGGTTTATCGTCGACCGACGGAAGCTCAAATGCACGGCAGGAAAGAAAACTTATAAAACGGGACGTAGAGGTTGGGAAAAACACTGAACCGGACATTGGGAGTGTTGAGGAATAAATCCCACATTGCCTGTGGACAAGGTCTTGGGCATGCTTATAAGCAATGTGCAAACCTCTCTCATTGGATCGGTTTTATGAGATGAGTTAGGCCCATAAATTTCTACATGGTATCAGAGCCTGCCACAGGACGAATGTGGGCCCACACTACTTACCCCGTGACAAGGACCAGAAAAATTACTGGCCTGCACGTGAGGGAGGGTGTTGAGGAATAAATCTCACTTTGCCTGTGGACAAGGTCTTGGGCATGCTTATAAGCAATGTGCAAACCTCTCTGATTGGACCGGTTTTATGAGATGAGTTAGGCCCATAAATTTCTACATGGTATCAGAGCCTGCCATAGGACGAATGTGGGCCCACACTACTTACCCCGTGACAAGGACCAGAAAAATTACTGGCCTGCACGTGAGGGAGGGTGTTGAGGAATAAATCCCACATTGCCTGTGGACAAGGTCTTGGGCATGCTTATAAGCAATGTGCAAACCTCTCTCATTGGACCGGTTTTATGAGATGAGTTAGGCCCATAAATTTCTACAGTCTGCCAGTCTGGGACTGAATGCATGCGATGCCTGTGTTGACAATTAAGGTACTATTTAGATGAGATAAAATAAGAGAAATTCTGGAAGTTGACCGAATCCCCTCATAAAAGCATTTTATCGTCACTGGCGGTAATTTTATCTCGGCTGAGGTTGAAAGTTTTTTATTAAATTATTTTTATTTTATTTATTTTATTATATTTTTTATTATATTATTTTTATTTTATTTTTTTATTTTGTTTTCAAATGTATTTTTTAAATTATATTTTTTATTATATTTTTTATTGTATTTTTATAAGAAATAAAAAGGTGGGATGCTTTTGACGCTGAGGACAGTCGATCGATCCCTAGTGTTACTTATAAAATAAATTGAGATGAGATAAAAGTTTAAAAAAATTATCAATATAATATATTTTTTAATATTAATTTTATTTTAAAATTTAAAAAAAAATAATTTTAAGATTTGAAAAAATTAAAAAATTTTATTTCTTATTTCTTATTTCTATTTTTTAAATTTATTATTATATTTTTCCAAAATTTTGTATAAAATATAATTTTAAAAAATAAAAATTTTATACAAAATTTTGGAAAAATATAATAAAAAATTTAAAAATAAAAAATTTTAAATTTTAAATTTTAAATTTTAAATTTTTTCTCTCAAAATAAATCAAATATAAATTTTTGACCAAAAAAAAAAAAAGTAATGCGTCAGTGTGTGATGGGATCCTTTTGTCGGTTTTTGATGTGTTTGTAATGGCGCTTCTTTACAAAACCATTGTGCAAAATTTGTATATTTGGAGTTTTATACAAATTATTGCTCTATTATTCTCGGCTTAGCCCAGGGATCGAAAGACATCTTTACCTCTCTAAACCCTACCTCAATCTAAAACAAAAGCTTCCAGATTTGAGTTTTGTAATTTGTTTGAGGAAGAGGAGCCTCGGCTTTCTCCTTTTCCCCCTCTCATTTTGATGTCTTTTTATACATTCCATCTGTGTCACATAAATCACGATGAAATAATTCTTGCCGATGAGATGTTTACCTCGGCGAGAATGTCTGCAAGACATACTTACCACCTATTCCAACACCTAAATATATCCTCACATTTTCGTTAAATATATCCTCGCATGGTTGGTGTTCTGTTAGGTCGATAATGCTCTTTGCTCTGAAAGAATATGTAGAATGTGACCGATAAAACTACATGTTTGTTAGTTACTATAACTTATTTGGGTGGAACCCTTCTTGATCGCAACCATTTCTGATGGAGTTCATTGAAAAAAATGAGCTTGATCTACCAAATGATTTTTTTTATTGTTTTAAGTGGGCCAATTTTTTTCAAAATGTTTGCAAAAGATTTGAATGTCTTAGGCCTACACAAATCGAGCTTATTAGATTGAGAGTTTAGAGAAATAAAATGCAAACATGAATGCGCAAGTACCGTGTGTCACTTTGTAAAGGCCATATCTATGTATAACATTACTCTTATTATTTCTTTTCTATTTTCCTTACTGAATGGATAAATTTTATGATCCATTTTGTTTTGGAAGTGTGTGACAAATTTCGTTTTAATTGCTGTTCATCTACTACAATTGTATGGATTCACAGCGTGAAACCCACAACCACAACATAACAAGGGGCCCTCTATTCTTAATCAACTACTTGACCCAACTCAACTAGCCCAGTCTAATTCAATCTTATATGGGCCTCAATTGCAATTTTTTCCCTAAAGCATGATAGTATTACAAGTAAATTAAAGATTATGAATGATTAAGAAAAAAAAAAATATATATATATATATAGATGGACGAATAAGAAGCGGAGTCCCAAGAAACTCCCAATTTCTATGCCATAATGATAATAAAAATGATACTTTTTTTAGTCTTACCGTATGTAAATCTCACTTACTAATTTTGAAAAAAAAAAAAATTGGATTTACATGAAAAATTATTATTTTTTAATAATAAACTTTACTTCTTTTTTTTTTTAAAAAAAAGTGTGTAAAACTTACACATCATATAATTGTATCTAAAATTACCCAACTCTATTGAAGTTAGTTATTTATTTAATAACTTTGTGTAAAATGAAAGAAAATTATGCAAAATATAAAATTAATTTAGATAGAAATGTCAATTTCATTTTTAAAAATAATATTTTCATGCGATGGTTCCTTCTACCCACTTATTAAGCTTAAATTTACACATCATTCGTTTTGGTTTTCTAATTTCTCTATAATTTATAAGATCCATTGATTTTTTCAAATCACATGAAAAATAAGAGATTTGAAGCGAAATTTTAAGTTCAAACCGTCAATTCCACACCCAATTAATATAAGCACAAGAACAATTACGTAATGAGAACAATCCAGACATTTGTCTTTCTGCATATTTCGTTTTTAGTCACTTTACACTTGTCGTGCTTTTTAAGTTTTATTCCTTTGCTTTCTCCCTTTCGACCCATGAAATTCCTTCTCTGTTTCTTATTCTTTGTAGAATATTATACAGGTAGAGATTGCGGCAACGTTCTCAGAATGAGCCAGTTAGGGGTGTTCATCCGGGTTCTGAATTCTCAAATCCGGAAACCTGGATTTAAAATTTTGTTCAATTTAAAAAAAAAAAAAATTAAAATATTAAAAAATATATTAAAATTTCAAACCGGGTCGGGCAGAACTATGAGCCACCCACATGTTTGAATGGGGCAATGCACTTTTTCTTTCTCTCGTCGAACATTAGTCCTAAAAGCAAACCTCGAACTTATACTGTTAAAAATATAATATAAAAAATTAAGGCTTTGTTTGGAAGTTGATAAAAGTTAAATTCTTTATAAATAAATAGTAGCGTGGTAAGATGGTGGAATGAATTTTATAAAACCCAATTAAGATGAGCTAGATGTCAATACAACAAAAGAGAATTTTTCCGGCATAAATTTTCTACTATATATACTACACAAGTACTACCTCTAATAATCTCATATTTTCTGATATGGCATTATACCTTATATCTTGTAATTTCCATTGACAGGCTAGTAATTGACTAGAAGTTGTATTTTTTGGAGATGAAGTATACTGCATAAGTTTGAGGGTTTTGAGTAAGGCTGAGCACCACCTCAACTGAAGTCAAAGAGGTCATATATCGACTCCGACTAAGACAGAGAGGGAATATGGCCTCCAACTTTGCCTTCGAAGCGGAAACCATCGCTCCGCTTTCGACTCCATTTTGTCGAAGCGAAGTCGGTGGTTTCGAGTCAATGACTCGCGAACGATGAATGGCAGCAAAGGATGAAGCAAGGGGATACCTGCGGAATGAAGCAAAGGGACGAACATGGAGGGTGCAGCTACAGTGACTCGTGAACGACGAACGGCAGTAGCACAAGGTAGCGACGGCGACCAAAACGAGGGTTCTCGCGAGTTCCTTGTAGAGAAGAGAAAAATCAAGGAAAAAAGAAGAAAAAAAATTAAGAAGAAAGGAAGAAGGAGAAAGGTAGCAGAGCAAGCCTCAATGTGGAGAAGGAAGAAGAGAAACAAAAATGAGAGAAGAAGGAACCAAGGGGCTACGTTGTTAGGGGGAAAACCAAGAGAAGAAGTAGAAGATAAGGGTTTTAACCCTTTAGGCACAAAACGGCGTATTGGAGGGACAAAGGGGCTGGGTTTGAAGCACACGGGTTCGGATTACAAGACACACACAACCCATATTGAAATAAAACAACCCAATACCATAGAGCCCAAATCGAAAACGGTAAATAAAATTAAAAATACACAAATTAAATAAATTACACATAAACTTGTAATGATAAAATGAAATAATTAGAATCCCAAAATACTACTTAATCAAAATAATTAGACCAAGAACAATTAATATAATAAAATAAAGTAAAATAACCAAATAATAAAACAAATAAACACACTACACAAAAGCCTAACTCAAAAAAAAATTGAGTAGAGGAAAAAGATTCAATAAATCAAATCAAATACCACAATATAAAATAGAATACAAATAATAAGACCCCATAATTTAATAAGTTAAAATAAAGAAACTAATCCAAAAAAGTTCAAGTGTAATAGTATATAACACTTATTCTTACACATTAGTATATAGTTTATAAGTAGATTAATTATATTAGTAGATAAATTATTGATAGATATCTTTTTATATTATTTTATAAGTAGCTTATATTATATAGTTTGTAGAAACACAAGTGTAATAGTAATTAGTATATAACACTTACATTAATTTATAGCACTTATACATTAGTACCTTAAAATGTCTACAATATTATAAATGTCTACTTTAAATGTCTACTATACTTAAAATGTCTATTATATTATAAATTATTATATTAGTAATTTTACTAACTTCTAAGTTTATATCATTTATACATTGGTAACTTATAACACATTAACACTTATTATAGATTAGTAATTTAACTAATTGCATTACTTTATGTTATTAACTATAAGTAAATGTCTACTATATTATGAATTATTATATTAGTAACTTTACTAACTTATTAGTAATCTAACTAATTGTATTAGTTTATGTCATTAACTATTAGTAGTCTAATAGATGTCTACTATATTATAAATTATTATATTAGCAACTTTACTAACTTATACTTTTATAACACTTATACATTAGTAACTTATAACATATTATAACCCTATATTTTTTATATAGATATGATATATATATATATTTATATTTATATTTATATGCAAAATATTGGAGTTGGAGGCAGAGTTGGAGGCAATGAGTCGGACTCGATGAGTTGAAGTCGGAGGCGGTGGAGGTCCCCCCCTCCGCCTCCGCCTCCGGCTCTAACTTCAGGAGGGGAAAAAACTCTGACTTCGACTCCGAATTGTCGGAGTCGGAGCGGAGTCGGATCGAAACTAGTGTCGGAGTCAGATCGGAACTAGTATCGGAGTCGGTGAGTCGGATTTCTGCTTAACCTTAAGTATACAACTGCAACTTTCACAGCTACTATGACAAATATTCTTTCTGCCCTTACTTATCTGATGACCTGCATCCTTAGGTAACCAAGACTTATCACCATGATTACTGCATGCAACAAAAGTGATACAATTATTTTGTAATTTTTACACAACTCTTCGATTAAAGTTGTATAAAATTATAAAATAGATGTGTTCAAGTCTTTTCCTAAAAGATCATGACATGAAGTACGCCTTTCTTTGCAAATGTGAAAATCTTATTTCTATTTTGAATTGAATCTCTTAATTCGATCCTAGGCTTGAGGTGCTAAGATTCAAAAGTATCCATAACCAAGCTAAGGTGGTAGGGAACATAGCAACAGTTGCAAGAGCAACAAATTTTCATTTACCAAGCATAGCAAACACGATAAATTTTGAGGGCTTCAAGGATACATACTAACTTGGAAAAGAGAGATAGTTTGGAACATCATTTACCCAACAACATATTAACTGGGTGACAATTATGTTCACAGATAGTCGAAAGAAACAAACACAAACAATGCATCAGTGAAGGGGACACGAATAAACCACACCAAGGCAATAATCCACTAGTAATTAATGGCCCTTATGAGATTCACAAAGGAACACTACACGACCAAAATACACCCAAAAAGAATAATGCTTACAGGCCAACACTTAATCCAAACCATGGAAAATGAACAATATTGCAAAAAGCAACATGTAAAGATGAATGGGGAGACAAATTTCTTAAAGGTAACACTGATATACCTATGGTGAATGAATGGAATCCCCACCGTGTCGATGGACAATCTCGACTGCCGATAGTGGTGATGAAGGGACTGGATTCCGCAAAAGGAAAACCATTAGAGGTCGAGGAGGCTACTAGGGTTTTCAAGTTTTGAGGCTTTTAAATCATCACGTGCAAATTTGAAAGGTGCCTTGCACGTAGCGAGAATGGAGGTTGGGAAAGGTAGCCAAAATCGAGAGAGAGGGAATTGAGTTTTTAAAACAGGGGATAGGTGAAGAATGGGGTGAAAACAAATTACTTTATTTCGTGCCCTAGAACTCAATCTTGATGTTTCTAGTGCCGTCAAAGTAATTATTTCCTATTGCAACGATTAAGTTCGTTGCTAAATGCTAATGAGTCGTAGCAAATAATTTCTAATAAGTTGCTGGATATGTTTATTTAAAAATCGTGCGGTGATTTTATTATTCTACAAATAACTTCCAATCTCGACCTTTTTTTTGCAACAATAATAAAATTGTCAGAATAGAACAATTTTTTTGTAATATATGTTTGGATATTGAGATGAGTTTAGATGTATTTATAAAAAGTTAAAAAGGTTGTAGGTGGAGGATATTACTTTTGAGGTAGATGGTGATGTATTGGCTGAGCTAATCTCCAAGTGGGAGATTTGTTGAATTTTGTGGAACCTGAGTCAGATCGCTCAATCCCCACTCGAAAGATGGCTAGAGCAAAGGTCAGGTAAAGAGTTTGCTCGATGTACGCTTGACACGCCGCTCGAGCGCAAGCCTAGAAGAGATGTCGCTCGTTACCTGCTCGACAGATGGCTTAAGTGCAAAATGTGCATATAGCTCGCTTGATATGCGCTTGATATGCTGCTCGAGCGAACATTGCAAGAAATTAGAAATTAAGATTTCCATTGTACTATGTTATAAATATATTTTGAAGCATCATGGCTGTATAATATTGTATTGTAATTATCTCAAATAGTGTAGTGTGTAATTCCTCAAAGTAATAAAATTCTTTGTTGTTCTGTAGACTAAGCACATTGCCAAACCTCGTAATTTTTCTATCGTGTGATTGATTGATTATCTTTGTTTTGTTTATTTTTGCTTTATAATCATTATTTTTTTACAAAAATAATGCTACATAAAAGTAATTTTGCAAATCAATCTGTGCACCAATGCATCTTATTGGTTGTCTTTAATTTGTAAATCAATATAACCAATCACATTAGATAGGTGCGCATGTTGCTGCATAAAATTACTTGCAACAAGATTTTTCATTTTCACAACACTAGTGTACCAAAGAAACTTTGAATTGAAGTCAAGCATGTATGCTATGAGTCTATAGTGGCATTGTATCTTCTCAGACACTAGAAGAGATCCATGGGAAACTTATTTGAAAAGCTACAAATTAGAAAATGCTAGATGAGATTGAAAACCACAAAAAAAGGGAAAAAAAGACTCTAAGATGTTATAAAACTAAAAGAGAAACTACTATTACAAGAGAATTTATAAAAGAAAATATTTAGAACTCTTAAGAATTGAAGTTTTCTTCGTTTTATATAAATTTTCGTATATATTACAGATCGATCGAAGCTCATATATATAGTGATTGATTACTGTGCAAGTTACTGTGCAAAACTTTAAAAGTCGCAATGGAGGAGTCATTCACCGAAAAATAATTCAGAGGGGTGGCCGCCCCTCTTATTGACTTATAACACTCCCCCTTGAATAACTACCCATAAAAAATCTGTCTCATTAAAATCTTGCCAATAAAAAACTCAGTGGGAAGAAAAACTAATGGCAAAGAAAAAAGAGTACAGTATTCTTATATACCTACAAGTATTTTAAGATTATCTTATTAAAACATTGCAAATGAAAACTCAATGGGACAAAACCTCAGCGAAGAAAAAAGAGTACAATCAGCACAAATCTTCAAGACATTTACTCCTCTGAAAAGTGCATGATGATAGATTTTTAAGTCTTCGTATTATAATGTTCTGCACAATTTTTTTAAATGTTATAGTTGGTAATGCCTTCGTGAATAAATCTGCCAGATTATCACTTGATCGTATCTTTGATATATTCTCATCTGATTTGAGTGATACAAGTAGTATTATTTTCATATAAAATTATTGGGCTATCATTGATTATGAGAAGACCACACTTTTATTGGATATGTTAAATCACTGATTTCAGCCAAGTCACTCTCAACTTGTTTCGTGAATTGTAATTATCTCTAAATGATTTGAAAATGTGGCAGATAGTATTTGCTTGATAGACTTAGTAGAAATATGAGATTTGTAATAATACTTAAATTCTCCCTGATAATATGCGTTAGTTTTTCAAGTAATAAACAAATATGATTTCAGCAAATATAACATAGTTAAGAATTCAAACACGATTTCCATCTAAATAATGTATTAAAAAAAACATGTTAATATAAAATTTTTCCCTCTTTCAGCATTATTAAGGAGAACATGTTCATAAACGGCGAAAAGAGTATTGGAAACCACTCATATTTGACAAAAGTTTCAAAAACTTAAGGTCTAGTTCTATCGGTTTAGTGGAACTTCAAATCCGTTTGATATTGTTGACAAATGAAATCTTTGCGGAGATTTGGAAGCTCGGATTGCTGTTTAAAGATGATCATTTTCACCTATCGGATACTCACGTCAGATCTCATATTCCTCATTGATCTAATTGTTATTCATCCAGAACGATACTATGACTGAGATACATCTTTCTGGTAAAACTGATCCTAAAATTGTTGCAGCATTAAAAACCTTCAATGCTCAATATGCTGATTCTATTATAACCATGTCTCGGAAGTTACTGACGAGAGTGAGTGAGATTAATCATCTTAATAATCAAATATCTTAATTGTATTAAAAGTTTGCAACTAAAGATATGAAAAATAAAAAGTTAAGACAAGAAAATAAGGAGTTGAAGAAATTTGCAAACTGATATTCTTATGACCTGAAACTATGAATAGAAGAGTTGGAACGAGAGATAGTTTAAATACAAAATCAACAACAGCAACTGATAGCAGCGGTTCAACATTTAGGAGAAAAATGGGAATATCTGCAATTAATCTTGCTGGCTTTTGAAAATATGTATCCATTATATCTTGTAATCTTGACTAAGTAAAATTTGAAGAGATGATGACTTGTCTTGTTCTTATTTCTATCTCTATAAGAACAAGTTTTAGTTTTATTTAATCGTATCAAATTTTCTTCTTATCTCTGCAATTTATCTGTATTCTCATTTTACAAAATTTTAATGGCTCATCAACTTCTTTTCAGTATTTCTCGTGATCAATATATGAGGTATTATTTACCTCAGTCCCAAACTGTTTCTGTATCTATCGCAGGTGCCATGATGTAGCACGAAAATGATCTGACTAATAAGTCAGATCACGATGCCATATATGAACTTGTGAGTTTTGGAACTCGATACTTAAACAACTTGTTCATGAGTCTAACAGAAAAATAGTAAACTTAAAGTAAGAAAATAATGATTTATAATTCTTATTTGCCTTTTTCATTTCGACTACCTAATCCTTTAGATAAAAATGACATGTTGATTTATGAAGAGTAAATGCATTTGAGGCTAGAAATCTTAAGTTTTTGTAAGTCATCTAGCATTTGAATAACATAATTTTTTTTTTTTCAAATTCATTCTTTAAATATATAGCAGATCTTGTAATCTTTTCAAGAGTTCTAATAAGGAAAATCATCAACCTAAACTGCAATAATGACAAATTCGAGTTCTGATAAAAATACATGGGCATATAGGATTATTCTCGAATCCTTCTTTCGATAGATATTCGCTAAGTCAATTATACCACATGCGTCCAGATTTCTTTAACTCATATAAAGATCTTTGAAATTTATAAAATGCATACTTTTAAATGTATTTAGATTAGATACTTCAAGCATTGTATATCTTTATATATGTCATAATCCAATGATTCTTATAAATATGCAGTGACCATATCTATCAACTGCATATCTAAACTTTTTGTAATAATCAGATTAATCAAAAATTTAAATATGATTGTATCCATAACGGGGGAATAGATTTCTTCATAATCAATCACAGATTTCTACAGAAAGTCTTGTGCGACAAGTCGTGCTTTGTACCGCACAATTTCATTTTTCTCATTACATTTTTATACAAATATCCACTTATATCCAACAGACATTACATTATTTGGTGTTTGGACAACATGTTCAAATACATCTCGTTTTGTTAGCGAGTTTAATTCAGTTTCAATAGTTGCTTTCCATTTTGGCTAATTATTTCTACATCGACATTCTTCGACCATTTTTTTACTCACTTTCTTCATTACTTATGGTAATGTCAATGGCCATCTTATATGAAAATATGTTGTCGATAATAGTTTTATTTCTATCCAGAATTTCTCCAACACTCATGAAATATATTGAAATCTCATTATTTTCAGGTACATGTTCCTCTCTAGGAAAAAATATTTCATGAAACACCTCTTTAGGAGGTACTCTTCAGGAGTTTCTTCTTCAAGAAGTTTGTACTCTTCAAGAATTTCCTTTACAAGAGGTTCTTCTTTAGAAAGTTTGTATTTTATACAAAAAGTTTGGATAGATTTTATTGATTGTTTTATGGGTACGGTCTCTTCAGGAGTACCGATTTCTTTTCTTTTTGCTTTTCTCTTTTGACACAAATAGGTTTTCAACACTTCAGGTGTGTCTTAGACTCATCTATTGCTGTTTTAACAACTTCTTCTTCAGGGATTTCAATTCTTGCTTAAGCATTAACAATAGTAGTATATGATTTTACAATACTTTTATTATTAGTAAATACATTCAGTAATTAATTTGAAACACTTTGCAAATAGATAACCATCTGAACTTTTGGTTTACATTCATTTGTAGGAGGATTAAATTAAAACAGAGTTTTATTATCTCAAGTAGTTTCTTGTCGTACTTAGGTACTGACTTTTCGTTATTTCAAAATATGATAAAATATTAAAAATCTTATAATGTTTATTCATACCACATCTATGACAAACATTTTCATCTTTCTATAAAGAATTATTCTGAGGGTCTTTACTTTTCTCTGAGTTGGATCACTTTTAGTAATACGGTATATTTATATTATTATTTTCTTTAATATTGTCGCTTTTGGGACCAACATTTATGTAGTTTTTCCTACTACATTCACGCCATCGGTTCCTTTGAAAAAGATATATTGTTCACTTATGGGAATTATATAAATCCAGTACCATTCATTTCAGGGAATGATATTGAATCAATAGGACGTGACTGGTGATTTATTAATAAAAACTCATTATCTAGCTCAACCACTAGAAGACAAGATAAGAATTCAGAATATTCGTTGAACTTTCACTCTTGATACTGTTGCTGCAGGAGCACATTTGAGACATGAAAAATAGTATATGTCTTCTTTAACATATTATCATCAGTGACTTTCTCATTGCATAATTTTAGTATTGAGCTGATTTTAAATAGTGTAGAGTTATATTCACTACCATTCTTAAAATCTTGTAATTTCAGGTGCAACCATTCATAACAACCTTTTGGGAGGATAACAGTCTTCTGATGTTCATATATCTGTCTTAAATTATTCCATAAAGTAAGAAAATGTTTTACCATGAGATACATAGTACGGTCCTACAGGGACATGTGATTTCCTTATTTAATTGTATCTCCCAAGTTTATTACATCTAAATAAATCTCATCAAAGATCCTGGATAAATAAATTTTTTCAGAAATGTCAATAGTAATAAATTTCAATTTTATAAGATTTGACATTTTCTATATATATGAATCACAAAAATAAATTTGTTGATCTAAGAAATATATTCACATAATTATCAGAATAAAAGTAGAATTTTATTAAGTAATATTTAGCAATATTATATTTTATATTCATCTCGAGGACTGAAATAATATATTAAAAAATTTATTTAAAATAGAAGACCACTAGTTCTAGTATCGGTATAACTTTATACTGATAACGTGTTATAAAATTAAAATGAAAACTATTATTACAAGAGAATTTTTAAAAGAAAATTTTTAAAATTTTTAAGAACTGATTTTTTTTTTCATTTTATATAAATTTTCATATATATTACAGATAGATCAAAATTCATATATATAAGCATTGATTATGGTGCAAATTATTGTATAAAACTTTAATCACGATGAAGGAATCATTCACTAAAAAATAATTGAGAGAGGCGGCCGCTTCTCTTCTTGACTTATAACATAAAAAGTAGGGAGATGTTGGGGTGCGGTCAGGCTGCACCCAGCGTTTTACAGCCCACCCCCTTTCACTTTCTAAACTCCTATAATTAATATAAAAACACAATAAAAATATTAAAAAATAAAATAAAAAATAAAATAAAATTTAAAAAACACAATAAAATAATAAAATAAAAAAATATAATAAAAAACATAATAAAAAAATAAAATGAAGATGAATTTTTTAAGAGATTTCGGCCTCACCCAGCCCCCGACACTGTCGACGGCGGTGGGCTACACCGCCCACCTCATCGTGACCGAAGGGAGTTGGCGACCTCACTCCTGCGACGACGAGTCTCGGCGACCTCTGGTGTGCTATTGGCGGCCTTAAACCCGTTTCGGACCCGTATTGGATCTGAAACGGGTTTAAGGCTGCTGGGAGCTACAGGTTCAAAATGGGTTTAAGGCCGTCGGGGGTACACCGGAGGTCGCCGGAACTCGCCGTCGCAGAGGTGAAGTCGTCGACTCCCTTTGATCTTGATGGGGTGGGCGATGTCGTCCACTGCCTTCAGAAACGACAAAAACTGCAATAATAAAAAGTTCGGTTCGATCAGACCGAACCCCATCTTTCTTCTAAAAAGTAGAACACAAAATAGATAGAGTGGTGCTGCCATCCGGATGGGAGAAAAAGCTATTTTTGCACCAAATCAATAATAAATTAACACGTATTAGTTTTATTTTGTAAACAATTGTACCAGATTTTATGTGGGACGGTTGATGTTGACTGCCAATATAAATTTAAGAGAAAAACTAAACGTATGAACAATTTTACGCATTATATTTTATGCACTATGCTGTAATGCATTTTTTTTTAATAAAAAAGGTTAAGCATGTCGAAACTCCAAACCTTTAATTAAGATATTTTTACAACACAATTTTTTATAATAATATTATATATAATTTTAAAATAAATAAAATAACATTAAATAAAATTTTAAAATGTATAAAATAATATTATATATAATTTTAAAGTGTATGAATCTAATTACTATAAAATAAAATTATATTTATTGTGCATGCAATTGAAAATGAGTAAAAAATAATAATATTTATAAATTTAAGATATGCAACACAATTTATATGATAAAATTTAATTTTAAAAATAAAGTTAAATTATTTTCAAAAGAAAATATACATAATTTATACACCCTAAAATTATATATATTATTATTAAAAAAATTTATATAACTTGAAAAAAAATTTTGAATTAAAGAAAAAGAATTAGGTATACGGCCACCTGCAAAATAACTTTGAGACAAAGTCCTAGGCGTTAGACTTAGATCAATGGCAAAGTGACGTGCCAATATACAAACGGACAAATTTCATGTCCGCACATAAGAAGTCTTCGAAAAACTCTTGTAGAAATTGTACACACAACAAAATGCCACGATAATTCGTAAACAACAGTGCATAAAACCTTACGAACGTGTAGTAGCCCTCTAAATTTAAACAGATAAGTTCTACACAACTTTTTTTTTTTTTATAGAAAAAGAATTTTACTAATAAAAAATAATTTTTTACACTTTTTTATGTTAAATTCATTTTTTTATCTTCATTTTTTAGTATATACAATACTCACAATTTTTTTTTGTCTTCTAATCATAGAAGAACATCTACAAGAAGAATAAGATTTGAGATAAAGTATGAATCACTTTTGACTTCTATTATGAATGAATAAATCTATCATATTATATTTATTATTATTTATTTCAACAACTTAATTTGATATATAAAAAATATAAATTTAATTATTTAAATTATATCTTAATAATAATAATAATAATTACTAATTGAGAAAAAAATATAAGAAAGAGATAAACGGATGGTGTTCCGTGCACCAATGACAGCTCACAATAAAATGAGCACCTCAAAATACTCTATATTTAGGTTTTGTTTGAATTCGGAGATGAGATGATATGAATTGTGAATAGTAAATGAGATGTGTAAGTTGAGATTAATTGAAATGAGTTAAGATGAGTTGTGAATAATAAAATTGAATTGCTATCCAAACCGTCTTATGTCATTCATGCAACTTGAGGAAGGGAGAGACGATAGACGACAATAAAAAATGAAAAAAAGTCATGTCATGTGCCATTAGTGCATTTATTTTTTAATATTTAGATTGGTTAAAATAATTAATTTTATATGAAAAATGATATAAATTGTAGTCAATCATAATTATAGAATGTATAAAGAATATATGAAAGTGACTCTGCGTCAATTTTTTAAATATAATATTATTATTTACATTATGTGAATATATAAAACGATCAAATTAAATCCTCATGATTTATATATATTATATATATATATTATCAGTTTTACTTTAAACTTAAAAATAAAGGTTGTTTAAAAAAGAGAGCGATAGATCACAAAATCATAATAAACAAACCATAAATGTTTAATAAATAGACAAAAAGTAAAATACTTTATTATTTTTATTAATCGAGTGGTAAAAAAAATAGTGTATTTGAGTTTTTTTTATCATTTTCTTTTAAGCATTTTTTATTATTTTTAATCATTCAGAAAAAATTAAAAAAAGAATTATACAACTTTGTTTATACTTATATCCTTAATCATTAAGTAAAATTAAAAATTATAAAAAAAATTAAATACAAAAAAGTAGTAAATAAGTGATAAAATAGTAATGATTCTATCATTTCTCTTACCTATCAAAAAAAAAAAATTCTATCATTTCTCTTAACGTTTAAAACTATTTAAATTTAGAAGTCTATGTACATATATAACATATATCATACTACAATTATTATATATGGGCTATATAATAAAGTTGTACATTAAAAAATATGAAAATCTTAATACATTAAGCTAAATATATATAATTATAGTGATTTGGTTATAATTATATTAGTAAAAGTTACAACTTTAGTATTAAACTATTAGTTATAGTGATTTACATAATTATATTATATACATATAACTATAACACTAGTATATTAGTATTAGTATTACTATATTACTAAATTTATAATATTACTATATTTATTAGTATTAATATTACTATATTACTAATGTATTAGTAGTAGTATTACTATATTACTAATGTATAGTATTAGTGTTAGTATTACTATATTACTAAATTTATAATATTAGTATCATTATTTTACTATATTACTAAATTTAATATTAGTATTAGTATTACTATATTACTATTGTATTACTATTACTATTACTATTACTATATTACCAAATTTAATATTACTAAATCTATAGTACTACTATATTTATTACTATTAGTAGTAGTATTACTATTACTCTATTACTAATGTATTAGTATTAGTATTACTATATTACTAAATTTATAATATTAGTATTACTATATTACTAAATTTAATATTAGTATTAGTATTATTGTATTACTATTACTATTACTAAATTTATAATATTAGTATTATTATATTACTATATTACTAAATTTAATATTACTAAATCTATAGTATTACTATATTTATTAGTATTAGTATTAGTATATCTATTATTGTTTTAAGCATTTTTTCAAATTTTTTTGGCCGAATTATTGCATTATTTAATTTATTAGTCCTATAACAAAAGTTCAATTAGTTGACCCATTCAATCTGATTTTTTAATATGACGTCTTTATTCAATGTGAAACTAACTTGCATTTATAATTATGAAACTGTCAATAATTCAATCTCCACTTGAAAATGATCATTAAAAATAAAAATAAAAATAAAATATTGTCAATAATTCAATCTCTACCTGAAAATGAACATTAAAAAAAATAAAAAATAAAAAACTACTAATAATTTAATCTCCACCTAAAATAAACATTTAAAAAAAATAAAAAGCTCTGCCAATAATTCAATCTCCACCTGAAAATGAACATTTAAAAAAAACAAAAAATTGCCAATAATTCAATCTTCACCTGAAAATGAACATTTGAAAAAATAAAAACAAAAAACTCTGCCAATAATTCAATCTCCACCTGAAAATGAACAAATTCAAATTTATCATTATAACCCAAAATATTGCATATCACTACAAAATGAATGATCTATCAAAGTATCATGCCTAAATATTATTATAGATTTAGGAAATAACAAATGGAACAAAAGTCGTCATCCGTCAGCTGCTTATAACTAATTATCTTTTGAGTAGTCAAAATTCCACGATGCTCCATACGTGAAATTATATTACGATATTGTAAGAAATTGCATATTTCTACAAAATGAAAAAAAATTTAAGTAACGAAAACAAACATTTAAATATAACACATGAGTAAGATAATATTAATATTCATACAAATCCAATGATGTTGACATAATGGGCGGGTCTGGACGTGTCAGGTATTGCATATTTATATTTATATAAAAATAAATTAAGGGACACAATCAGACGAAATTAAATATTTAAATATAACAATAATTTATAAGATAGGATTAGTACTCGTACATATCAAATGACGTTGATATAGATGGAAGGTATGGAGGTATCGGATATTTCATATTCTTACAGAAGTACAAAAATTTAAGTGACCCAATCAGATGAAAACAAACATTTAAATATAACAATAATTTGTAAGATAATATTAGTACTACATAATATCAAATGGGATTGACATAACGGAAAGATATGGAGGTGTCGGATATTGTATATTCCTACAAATGAAGAAAAATTTAAGTGATAAAATTAGACTAAATGAAACATTTAAATATAACAAAATTTTGTTGGAGAGGTGTAGTATGCATACAAATCAAATGGTGTTGACATAGTGGTCGGGTCTGGAGGTAATGTAGTTGAACTCGGTCCGCCAATTCGAATTTTATTTTTTATTTTTTCAGGTTATATAGTTTTTTTAATAATAATATATATATAATTTTAGGGTGTATAAATTCTGTATATTTTCTTTTGAAAATAATTCAACTTTATTTTTAAAATTAAATTTTATCATATAAATTGTGTTGCATATCTTAAAATTATAAATATTATTTTTTACTCATTTTCAATTGCACGCACAATAAATATAATTTTATTTTATACTAATTAGATTCATACACTTTAAAATTATATATAATATTATTTTATATATTTTAAAATTTATTTAATGTTATTTTATATATTTTAAAATTATATATAAAATTATTATTACAAATTGTGTTGCAAAAAAATCTTAATTAAAGGTTTGAAATTTGGACGCGCTTAACCTCTTTTATTTTTAAAAGATATAATATATTAATTAAAGATTGGTTTTGGGGGTCCTCTCAATTCGCTGTCCCGAATTTTATTTTCTTTGCAAAAAGGCGTTTTTCTCCCGTCCGGACCCCATGTTTACTCAAAAAGATATTGGATCAGTGCAGTCCAGCCAATGTGCATCTGCGAGTTCTTGCTTTCTCAGCATTATTGCTTCCACAGCCCGGTTTGTTTTACAAACTAGGTTTAACTCATCTCATCTCATCTCATTTCGTACTTTCAACTCATTTCAACCACTCATTTCAAATTTCAATTCATTTTAACCATTCATTTTATTACTATTCATAACTCATCTCATCTCATTTCTGAATCTAAGCGAGCCCTAATTCTCTTGACTACACTGCCATTATTATAAGGAGAGGATTTGTCGAGACTGATTTGATTGAAGTTTTGTCATACAACAATTACAATAATAAAAAAATATTATTATTATTATTTTTGCATTTTTTTCAACTTTTTTCATTCATTTTTAATATTTTTACATATTTTAAAAAAATAAAAAATTCACAATAATATTAATTTTTTTAATCATTATGTGAAAAAAAATTTGCATTTGAGAGAAAAATTCCATGAAAAAATTCGGATGAAATAGTATTATTGTTTTTAAAAACATTATGCTATTTGATGTAACACATTTGTTATTATAAATACATGTATGTAGTGAGTAATATTAAATATAAATTTTAAATAGATAAGTTTTATTAATTTTTTTATAAAAAAATAATTTTATTAATAAAAAATAATTTTTTACACTTTTTAAGATGGAATTCAGTTTAAGTAACTGACAAAAAAAAAAAAAAAGAGTAATTAGTTGTGCATACAAACAAGACTTAAAAACAAACAAAAAGAAAGATATGGACCTGTTCAACTCAGCCAATGGGCAAGTGGCTCCAAGCACGTGCCAGTTCTTGCTTTCTCAGCATTATTGTTTCCACCAAGTGCGAGCTCATCAATATCTGTTATAGCTAGTGCAAGTGGTTCATATACTCTTAGCTATACTACCTTTATAAAAAAGATCTTGTTAAATATCTCGATAATGAATTTCGATAATGGATTTGGAATTTTTTTTTTCTAAATTTTATTAAAGAAATATTCTTAAATAATGTTATAACTTTTTTTAAGTAATATTTAATATGATTAAAAAATATATATGAAAAAAATACACTTATTTGAAAGAAATTCGGGATGGCATTGTGCCACCCTTATAAAAAAACAGGTCCTAACTAGGAAGTTGTAGTGGACAGCCGAATTGGTTCAAGTTTTGTCAATATAACAACTCCAACATTTTTCACATGATTCTGCATTTTTCACATAATTTTTATTAAAAAAAGTTATACTACTTTTATTCTTTGTACCCATTTTAAATGCCACAAGTAGCACTAGATGAAAATCCTAATTATTATTATTATTATTATTTTTTAAAGTGCCAATGTTAAAGATAGGATCTGCTCGGGAACAAGAGTTCGTCGTCACCCATGTGTGAATTTGAATACCAACTCGACGAGAGTGTGGACGCGCGTCGCTGTCATTTGCCTCGTCGCTTGTGCACACTGCACGGCATTGAATTTCTGACCCACCCAAACAATTACGAATTAAAAGCAAAGACGTGCGACAAGTAGAGGGTAAATGCAATTCTCACTGCTGCGTGCGCCTCTGCCTATCTTCCTTCCTACTCCGCCTCTCCCTTTGAGCTTCCATTCCATGAAGTTCATGGGTACTCTGATCTTGTTCATCCTCTTCTCTACATTGTTTGCTCAGGTGACATCTACAAATCGCACTTTAAGCAAAGGTTTGTCTCTTTCCAGCGAGAAACCGGAAGATGTCTTGACTTCGCCGAATGGAGTGTTCTCTGCTGGATTTCACTCTGTTGGTGACAATGCTTATTCCTTTGCCATATGGTTCGCCTCCCGATCCTCAAGGATTCAGGAACGCACCGTTGTCTGGATGGCCAACCGGGACCAACCGGTTAACGGAAGGAAATCGAAGCTCTCCCTGCTTAGAACTGGTAATCTTATCTTAACCGACGCTAGCGAGTTTACCGCCTGGGAGACTAATACTATTTCTCACTCATTTTTAGAATTACATCTTTACGATACTGGTAATCTTGTCCTACGAACTTTGGAAGGTGAAAATTTGTGGGAAAGTTTCAACTTTCCCACAGATACCTTGCTTCCCCAGCAATTACTAACTAGAAATACAAAGCTTGTCTCCTCGAGAAGCCAGACCAACTATTCCTCTGGCTTCTACAAGCTTCTTTTCGATAATGATAACGTCCTCTGTCTTCTTTATGATGGGGCAAAGGTTTCCAGTATTTACTGGCCTGAACCATGGATTTTGCGCTGGCAAGCCGGAAGGTTTGCGTACAACAGTAGTAGAACTGCAGTGCTTGATTCCTTCGGGAACTTTAGTTCTTCCGATAAGTTTACATTTTCGTCAGCCGACTATGGGCAATTACTCAATAGAAGATTGACGCTTGATTACGATGGTAATCTTCGATTGTATAGTTGGGATGAGGAAGGGGAAAAGTGGGTTGTTTCATGGCAGGCCTTTCAGGTACCTTGTATTATTCATGGTGTTTGTGGGGCTAACAGTATTTGCAGCTATGATCCTGGTTTTGGCAGAAATTGCTCGTGCCTTCCAAGATATAAGATGATAAATCATACCGATTGGTCTCAAGGGTGTGAACCCGAATTTGATCTCTCTTTTGAGAAGAACGTTTTTGATTTTTTGCATCTATCCCATCTTGATTTCTATGGTTATGATTACAATACCTACCCCAATTATACACTTGATCAATGCAAGAAGATATGTTTGGAATTGGCCGAGTGCAAAGCATTCCAATACACATTTGGCATCGACATTGGTTATTCAAATTGTTACCCCAAGATTCTATTGATGAATGGACATCGTTTGCCTTCTTTTGATGGAAACTTCTATCTGAGAGTGCCAAATAATAATCTCCTCTCCGACATCTATCTTGTAGAAGAAATTGGTTTAAATTGTTCAAGTGAAGGTCTCCTGCTTTTGGAAAGAGCATACTTACAAAGCCGAGTAAATGGGACAGTGAAATTCATGCTCTGGTTTGTATGTGGATTAGGAGGACTAGAAATATTGGGTATCTTTTTGGTGTGGTTTCTCTTGATTAGAACCTCCGAAAGTTCTAGTGCAGACAAGCATGGCTATCATGCCATCACTGGATTCAGAAAATTTACACATTCGGAGCTCAAGAAGGCTACAAAGGGTTTTACTGAGGAGATTGGAAGAGGTGCAGGAGGGATTGTGTACAAAGGGGTGTTGGCAGACAATCGAGTTGCAGCAGTCAAGCAACTCTATGAAGCTAACCAAGGAGAAGATGTATTTCTAGCAGAAGTTAGCATCATTGGTAGGCTTAACCACATGAACCTTATAGAAATGTGGGGTTATTGTGCCGAGGGAAAGCACAGGCTTTTGGTGTCCGAGTACATGGAGAATGGTTCATTGGCAGACAACCTTTCTTCCGATTCCCTTGACTGGAAGAAAATGTTTGAAATCGCTCTGGGCACTGCAAAAGGCTTGTCTTATTTGCATGAAGAGTGCTTGGAGTGGGTTTTACACTGTGATGTAAAACCTGAAAACATATTTCTAGACTCTAATTATCAGCCAAAGGTAGCAGATTTTGGGCTAGCCAAACTACAAAGCAGAGGAGAGCCCAACAATTCAAATTTCTCAAAGATGAGAGGAACACGTGGATACATGGCTCCAGAGTGGGTATTTAATCTGGAAATCACATCTAAAGTAGATGTTTATAGCTACGGGATTGTTGTGTTAGAGATGGTGACGGGAAAGAATGCAAAGGGTGTCCATGCCATAGATAGTACAGGGGAGCCACAACATAAAAGGCTTGTGTCGTGGGTGAGAGAAAAGAGGAATAGTGCGGCTTCAGCTAACTCTTGGATTGAAGAGATCATAGACCCAAGGTTGCAAGGCAAATATGACACAGGAAAGATGGAAACTCTGATTGGGGTTGCTCTGCAATGTGCTGAGGAAGAAAAAGATGCAAGACCCAGCTTGAAACAAGTAGTTGAGATGCTTTTAGCCCAAGAAACTGATCACCAGTGATGGCAGGCATGGAATACATGAAGAAAGACCCGATTTATTTAATTTTCTGCTACCCAGAACACAAAAAATAAAAAAAAATGTATGTTTTTAACAAATGAATGTGCAGACTTTGTATAATTGGAGTTTATTCTGTACGACTTATTACTCTATTATCATCGGTTTAGCCCAAGGACATGGCTTGAGGCAATGAGGTCGAAGAAGGATGGACGCCTCTGTTTGCTCTGTAAATTAGAGAAATAAAGTGATGGCTAGCATGGTTAATTACCACCATTTTTCCCCCCAAACTTAATATTTTAGTCGTGGCAATTTTTTATTTTTATTTATTAACTTTTTTTTCCTTTTATTTAAAATTTTCTTAAAATTTCCTTTTATCCCAAGCAGAAAAAAACCCTAGGTGGCTATGTGTAATACGGACAACTAGTTGTGTGATACCGTGATCTGCGACGGATTAATTGATAAAAGCCATAAACAAAGTCTGGTTTCTCCTTCATTCAGATTTTGTGAAGTACTGCCCATAATTCAAACCCTATGATGCTGAATTCAATGCTATTATAACTAGTAAGATCAAAGATGGTTGACAAGGATTTGAATAGAGATATTTATTTTTTCGAATTTTAGGGTCACAGCCAAACTTAATATCATTTGCAATATCATTTGCATCCACTAATAAGTCAAGTCCCAAACGTCCAAATATCTATAATTTTCTATTGGGAAAGAGACCCAAAAAAAAAAAAAAAAAACGAAATGAGAATCTTTAAAAAAAAGGTCCAAGTCGAGTTCAAGAATTTTATTTAATATATTTTCAAGCTCGACTTGAGAATCTTTAAGATGCTTATTTTTTTTAAATAATATTTAATAATTATAGATAAATAAAAATATAAAAAAATCTAATTTTAAATTTGTACAATCAACAAATAGAATCTCTTTCAAATGATAAGATTTTAAAATTTTATAAATAATTAATATCCAACTAATAATAATAATAATACATCTATTAATTCATATATGGATCCTACATATTTATATATGAAATTATTCAATCTAAAACGATTAATTATTATATAAATTATAAAATATAATTATTTCAAAATATAATATTTAATATGATATAAATAATTAGGTTATATATTACATATTAATTTAACTATAAAAGTGATATCCTTATACTATTAACTAATATATATGTGGGTGTATATATATATATATATATATATATAAGTATCAGACACTGGCGAATCGCAAGGCTAAAGGCCCAATTAAATAAGCCACTGCTAAAATTTTAATGGAAGATGATAAGGTTACAGAGGATGTATCGATAATTTTTACTAAATTGTGCCTTTTGATTTAATGATTAAAAAAAAATTATTGAGTTTAGAAATTTCTTTTTTTACAAAATAATTAAGAAGTTTAGAAAATACTTAAACAAAACAAAAATAAAATAAAATACAAACTGCACTATCGGTAAAAAGACTCGATAGCCCTTCTCAATGGACGTGGCAGTTGTCAAATTCCAAATTCCAAATTCCAAATTCCAATTGGTTCTATTGAAGCTCAAACAAAGTAATTGATAATTTCAGCCCAAAATTCTGTCTCGAGGAACACGAGGTAGAGACAAGCAGCCTTTACTTTTTAATTTCAGAAATTAAAATATATTCGTAGTCCTTCTCATAGTCGTTATGCAACAACTGTACTGATAAACTGGAGACCAAAGTCCAAATTATTCATTATTAACACTATTAACTGACATTGAAAAAGAAAAACCATAGGAATGTTCTCAATTTATTGAAAAATATTGAAAAAGAAAAAGAAAAAGCTAAACCATGAGGTTAGAGTTCTCAATTTACAATGACATTAACCGAATGTTCTCAATTTACAATGACATTAACCGAATGCAGGGAAAGCTAAAGCCGTGCTATTGCAGTGACCAAAGTAATAACCATAGGAATGGACAACCTCATGCTAGAAGGGGATTTTCTAGTAGTACTCATCACAAAATTACGAGAAATGGTACCCGCATTGAAATGAAGAATAACACCTATAATTATCGACATAAGTAATGTGATATATATTTATAGATTGTAAGTACCGTGCACTCTATTTTTAAGAAAGAGTGAAGTTTATCATTAAAAAATAATTTTATTTACTTATTTATTTATTAAAATGAATTCTGAGGCACTTATATATTCTATAACTGTAAAATATTATTTCTCATTTTTTGTTACACAATATAGTCGAACAAGTAGTTACAATGGTATGTCTAATCGGAAGCAATCTCATCCACTCGATCCATACCAACCTACATATTAGATTCCAACTTTGTATTCAAATTGCCTCGACCTAATTATTTTAATCTTCTATTTGCTTGTACTAGTTGCTCATTAAAAAAGTTATAGATCATCTCAATATGAATTCATCATGAGCTTTCATTTAAGCCTTTATAAATAATATCATGCCTAATTAGTCTTAACGAAAGGAATGAAACTTAAGCCGTCCCACCTAGAATGAATTTTCAACAATCAATTAGGATTCAAGTTGTAGTTTAGGTGGGCGATTACAATAAATACACGGACTTCAAATAGTTCAACAACATGAGATCATTTTTCATAAAAAAAAAAAATAAACAACATGAGATCAGAATATCCCTGCCTTTTCTTTGTTCCTCTAAGGGTATTAGTTGTGGTCTAGCTAAAGTTTGGCTAAAGTCTGACTGAAAAGTTTTAAATTTAGTTAAACACTTTTCAACAACACTAAATAACAAACTCTCCAAATCTATCAATTTTCTATTACAATATTGATTTTGACATTTTTTTTTTTACTATTCTATTAGTACATTAACACAAAATAAAATCTAGGTACCAAAAAGATGGAAGTCATCTAAAAAATACAACTTTTTAATGCCCAAAATATTATTTGGCTAACAACTAGTGAAAATACCGTTGTCAAAAAACATTATAGTTATATTGAATCTATTATAATAAGTTTTTATGCAACCTAGCTAAACTCTGATCAAAATTTAGTTAATTTGATTCAATTATTAATGTTCTAACTTTGCACATTCATTCTAGTTTCCTAGCTAGATATGTGGTGCTGGGAAGGAGGACCCATTGTGGGAATATTAAGCAAAAAAAAAAAAAAAAGGAAATAAGTAAAAGTAGAAGCAAAACAAAACAATAAAATTTGCTCACCCACATCTTGAGACCTCGATGATTTTAGCTCTAGTGATTCAGAATATCACTCAAAAACTGAGTCATTTGATTCAACAAATATTAAGTTTGGTTGCAATTGCAATGATTCTTGTTGCAAACCTGGAGTTAAGACAATCAATGTCTTAACTAAAGAAGAGGAACAATAAATCCTTTTATTAACTTTGATTTTACAGATTGAAAACTCTGAGCTTAAAGAGAAATATTTCCTCTAGCTCAAAAAGACAATGGTCCATAAGAAATCTAGCCATCCCTCTCTTGAAACTATCCTGATTTCAATTAAAGGACAATAAGTTAAAACTTCACCTTTTAAAATTCTAGAGGTTGATAAAAAAACTTACTCTGTTTTTGGTGAAACAAAAAAGATTATTGAACAAAACAATTTTGTCTGTTGCATTTCGTAACACATACCATTGGCTCACAACAACAGTCTTTCATGCCCTAACACACCCACTTGGCTTCACACGAGTCTTATTGTTCAACTGGAGTATTCGAACGACATGGCACCAGCAGAAAGAGGTTAGAACAAGAATTAAGAAATATAGAGTGTTTTTGGAAATTATCAAGAAAAAATTTCTTCTTCATTGATTATTTTCACATTTATATTTCATATTTCATATTGTTGCATTTGGTTAGTTTTGCCGCTTTCTATGGTATCAGAGCCAAACTACTGGCCCTGGTGGATTAATTAGCTCTATATTGCTTATTTTTTCTCGATAATTTCCAGAAACGCTCTATTCATCTTGGTAATAACCAAAACAAAACTTAGGAACTTTCTAACTCTAGGTCTTGAACCTTTCTCTGCTGCATTTTTAAACACATACCATTGACTTATAACAACAGTCTCTCATGCCTTAACACACCCACCTGGCTTCACACGGGTCTTATTGTTCAACTAGAATATTCGGATGGGGTGGCACCAACAGAAAGAGGTTAGAACAAGAATTAAAATATAGAGCGTTTCTAGAAATTATTAAGAAAAAATAAGCAATATAGAGCTAATTAATCTACCAGGGTCAGAAGTTTGGCTCTGATACCAAAGAAGGCGACAATGCCAACCAAATGCAATAATATGAAATATGAAATATAAATGCAAAAATAAATAATGAAGAAGATAACTTTGAATCAAAATATTTTCCGTTGAAAATATACTTTCAAGATTGAAACAAGAAATGAATTACAAGTTTGGAAGGCTAGAGAGTTTGGGGGAAGATGGTAAAACTCGAGAGTGAGTTTTGGTGGAAGAAGGTAAAACTAGCTCTACCTTTCAAATGAAACCGAGGGCTTCTTTTATAGATGAAGGAGTTGCCTTAAATAAAAAATCACATGTGAAACAGTAAGAGTAAATCACGGGTGAAACAGTGAAAGTAAAAGCAGCTGTTTTTTAGCACTGAAAGTAATTCTATCTATTTGTGCTGAAAGTTGAACCATGGGTGAAGTAGTTGTCTGCACCGATAGTAACTTTGTCTTTTTGTGCTGACGGTTGAATTATTATTTTGTCAGCTTTAACATAAGTGAAACAACATATTTCTTCCTATCCCAAAAGGCATTTGGAAGATCGAAACAAACCTCAGAAACCAATTTTTTTTTAAGAAAATTATTGATTTTTGATTGAAGTAATGGGTCAGACAAATGTTCAGAAATCTTTTTGAATCTAACTTCTTGTTGCAAGAAGTTCTTCTTTCATTGGCAAGAAGAGGTCGGTCAAAAGAAATTTTACAGTTCTATCAAGAAACAACAAAATGTAGTTGAGGTCTTCATTCTCAGATATAACCTCAAGAGGTGGAAGTTCTTGTTGAAGAATCCAATCATCTGGTAAAGTAATGACTTTCCAGTAAAGCATTTTGGGAGTTATAATATTAGCACTAGAGGTAGAATTCTGCATCAGAAGGATCTCATTCTTAGCAAACTTAATCTTAGCCTTGGGGTCAAGATTAGTCTTCAAAAGTTTATAATAAATGCGGTAAACCAAAGCAAGGGGTCTACTGCCTTTTACCATATCAAAACCAGAAGTTAAAATATTCAGAGTTACAACAGATAAAATATTTTTATTATGCAAGGAATATTTATATATATATATATATGCAAAAAACAGTTGTCTTGCAGAATATATGCACATATGCTGTCGGTACATGCTTTGGATGATGACCAGGAACTGCGTTAAACCATCTAGGCATAAGTGTTGTGAGGGAAAAATACACATATAAAAACCAGAAGAGATATTTCAGGTACAGGGTGTTTTCTTGCCTTTCTTTCCTTCATTTTTTCCTTTGCTTTTTAGAATTCTTCCCACATAATGAGTTCATCTATTCTGCTATAAAATACAAAGTCAAATTCCAACAGCATAAAGAATTTCAAAGTAAAATTAATAGGGTGCTCCTGACCCCACTGGCTCATTCCTTCCAACTCACCCCTTCATTAGACCTAACAGCTTACATGAACAGAAAAAACTGGAAAAGAAAAACTAAAAAGCAAAATAATAAGCCAAGTCAAGATTTTACTATAAATTAGGTGCCACGTTGAAATGCATACGCTCACCGTCGTCCCTAAGCAAATCTCGTGCGCGCGCGCGCACACACACACATATAATAATTCTTCTTATAGTCCATATTTGGTAGAATGTATTGCAGTTTTCATTGAAGCGCTCTCATTTTATGGGTAAATGAAATCATTTTTTTTTTCAGATTTTTAGAGTGTTTGATTTGTAAATAAGGATATTTTAATCAATTTTATTTTAAAATGAATATTTTTCCATTTGTTTATTACTTGGACCGTAAAAGTGTCCAATTTTTTGAACTGTATGTAACATTGTCCATATATATATTATATGTACGAGGTTGCGATAGATATGTACTCGATGAAGAAGTGTGTGTGTGTGTGTATGTGTATATCAGTAGAAGTGTGTCACAGGCCAAAAACCAACTTGAAAAGCATTGATTTTGAAAGTAAAAGATAGATATACATAAATATGAGATTGCGGTAGCTAGATATGTACTCAAAGAAGAAGAGATCAACAACAACATCAATGAAGAGTTGTTTGCTTGTTCTGGGCATGACAATATTGGTCATATATGCAAAAATATGGACTAGAAGGAAAAATATTATATTCACTCAATGAATATTACAAGAATAATGGAGAATGAGAAGATTACAATAAATCATAAAAGGAAGGTGTACAGACAAGAATAAAGTTCTACATCGAAAGAAGAAAAGAGAGACAAAGTCAACTATGTAGTGAGTTGTTGGCTTTCCAAACTTTTAGATTGTTAGACAGTTGTGCAGGGCCTTTACTTCAAGCCATTAATCAAGCCACCATTTGAGGCAGCAGCCATCTGTGTTTGCAGAAGGTCTTCTAACATCCTCCTACAAGCTGATGGGTGAAGTGGTATCTTTCAGCTTGTCTCTTAGCAACAAGAACCGTGTTGAAATAAGTTCCTTTATAAATATGTTAGCCACGTGATGTCTCCATTAATAACCTTCTCTTGAATGAAATGATAGTCAACTTCTATAGATTTAGTCCTTGCATGAAACACGAGGTTGGTTGCTAATGATAGTTCCCCTAAGTTGTCACACAAGAGGGTAGAAGAAGTAGCTAGGGACACTTGAAGTTCTTTCAGAAGCATTCTGAGCCAATATAACTCAATTGTGGTAAGTGCAAGGGATCTATACTCAAATTTTGTACTGGATTTAGAAACCACATGAGTTTGTTACTTGGCACTCCAGCTAATGAGACATGGTATGGCATAGCCAATTGTTGACCTTCTTTCATCTAGACTCCCAAACCAGTCAGAGTCACTATAGGCACTGAGGGTGAGTGAACCTTTAATTAATGAATAACAAGCCATGATTAATTAGCCTGTGAGGTTTCTTAATGCCCTTTTGGTTGCTGTCTAGTAGGGAGTCATGGGAATGTGCATGAACTGGCATAACTGATTGATAGTGAAGCTAATGTCTAGTATTGTTAGAGTACTGAGGTACTATAAATCTCCAACAAGTTGTCTATATTCAATAGCATCCTCTAAAGGATCACCATGATGTTGAGATAATTGAGAACTTGCTGGAAGTGGTGTTTTAACTGGTTTTGTTTCTGTCATCTTGAACCAAGATAGAAGGTCTAGTTTATACTTGGAGTGGGATAGCAAAAGGCCATTTGACAGATATTGAGCATGAACTCCAAGAAAGAAGCTGAGAGAGCCAAGGTCTTTCATTGCAAAGTGTTGCTTGAGGCAGTTGATCAAGTTTGTCATGGAAGGAACATTGCTTCATATGAGGATTATATCAACTACATAGACTAATAGAAACATGTGTATGTTAGAATGGTGATAAACAAAGAGGGAATAATCCACTTTAGATTCTTGGAAGCCAAAGGCAATCAAAGTGGTGGCAAGCTTGTTGAACCAAGCTCAAGGAGTCTGTTTAAGGCCATAGATGGATTTGTGTAGCTTGCAAACATGATTTGAGTATCTTTGATCTTTAAACCCAATTAGTTATTCCATATAAACTTCTTCTTCAAGTATGCCATGGAGAAAGGCATTGGAGGCATAAATTTGTCTAAAGGGCCAATTATAAAGGACAACAA
Source organism: Platycarya longipes (assembly GCA_036559045.1). NCBI lineage: Eukaryota > Viridiplantae > Streptophyta > Magnoliopsida > Fagales > Juglandaceae > Platycarya > Platycarya longipes. The sequence continues at coordinate 38,635,990 of CM071802.1, forward strand.
TGGCTAAGCTTGTTCTAATTATTGAAATATTGACTACTAGACTAAATGTTTCAGTGTAGTCAGTCGCATCTTTTTACTCATACCCTTTTGGCTAAGATTGTTCTAAGATTGTTCCATGTTTCAGTGTAGGGAACTCATGAAATGATTTCTCCAATAAAGTACTAAGCGTGAGCGTACGGAGATCAAGTAGTTGCGGAGAGGCAAGTCGATAACACCTTAAGCATGAATATCCATGAGTCGCCATTTTTAAGGAATTTGCGGGGAAGGAAATTTAGATTACTTTGTCCACTCCTATGCCCGACGGTGCATATCCAAGCGAGCATCTTAATGCCAAAGGTAGACCAAACACGATCCACGACACCCAAAATTGGAAGTCGCACATCTCATCTCTAGCAGACATCGAGTTTCAAAGAATAAAACAAACACATCCAAAACATAGAAGCAACCACAAATCTACCCCGACAACAAAACTTAACTACACAACACCTCAATTCTATCTAGTCCACCCAACCCAAACTCAGACTAACTCAAACACCTTCTATACCAACACAACTACCCTAACCATCATCAGGACCTATACCTTTTTAAAACAATAAGAATCATTTCCTAGATGGCACCATCTATAATTCTTAAATTAAAAAGAATCGATTCTTAAAATTTGCCAACTCTATAATCTCAAGCTAATGATAATAATTCTTAAACTAAATCAGCACATTCGAACCTTACAAGAGAAATTTTTTTTTTTTTTTTTTTAAATCTTCCCATCAATAGCTTAGCTCGATCAAAACTCAAACCTTACTCACTAGATCTAAGCCTAATTCTAAGATTAAAGCAAAAAATTTCTGGTATAAAACCTAAATGACATATGGGTTTACCCAAAGTCGAGATGCTCTGATACTACTTGTGGCGCCCTGACTCCCACGTGAGAACATGTGGAAGTCGAGACACTCGGATGATGACCACACGGATCACAGACCCTAATGCCATGTGCAAGTGTGTAGAAACAAGCAAAATGTGCAGCACAAAAATATTGCAGCGAAAAAATAAAAAGGGTTTGCCAAACTAATGTACTGAAAAATTTAAAACCTTACAACTCAAATTAATATCCTCCAAGAGAGTTATATAGTCTTTAACTGAAATACAACAAAAAGATAAAATATCCATATAACTAAAAAACAAGAGGGGAACGATCTCCAGTCAATCACTCCTCCAAGCAGAGCCAATCCCTCTGGCTCAAACTCGACCTCTACAACAACTTTACAATTCCATGAAACGGAACAGCAGGTGGAAACACCATATGAGATTATGACATCTCAGCAAGTAAGCAACCAAGCAACATCTAAGAGTTCAAAAACATATTTAAGCAACCAACACATTAAAATAAAGTACAACATCATAAAATGAAATGATCCAACCAATCAGTAATAATGAACTTAGAATAAGAAATCCAATAATACAATTATCTAAAATAAGGATTCAATAATATGAATAACATAAAATAATAATCCAATTCGAAAAAAACCCAAACTCAAAATAAACAAAACAAAAGCATATAAAAATAAATGCTCAATAACTTAGCTAAATAAAATCAAATAATCAAAACCCTAAATACTAATTAATGAAATACATTGAAGAACAATTGATATAATAAAACAATGTAAAGCAAACTAACCAAATAATAATACAAATAAACTAAACCACACAAAAGGCCTTAACTCAAAAATAAAGTAGAGGAAAAGATTCATTAGATTAAAATATCACAATATGAAATGGAATAAAAAAATAAGATCCCATAATTTAATAAACTAAAATAAAGGAACCAATCCGAAAAGATTTAAAAAGTAAAGTCCTCATTGAAATAAAATAAAACCCAACAAATTAAACAATAGTAAAAGTAAAACCACTAAACCAACAATTAATAATAATAAAAATAATATTTAAAATACACAAAACTTGGGATCTCACAATTTTAAGATTTATTTTTTTTCTGTGTGCATATAATTTTGTTCATTTTAATTTTTCTTCTTTTCATTTTGGGAGCTGATATTGTTGTTCTCTAAGATTTATTTGTTGTTCAAGAATATTGTTGTTTTGTTTGTCTCTAATTTGTGGTTCACTTCAAGATTTATATGTTATTATGTTTGTATATAAATTCGGTTCATTTTTATTTTTTCCTTTCATTCTAGTTGTTGATATTGTTGTTCTTTAAGATGTATTTGTGTTCATGGTATTGCTGATTTGTGGTTCACTTCAAGATTTATTTGTTGTTCTGTGCGTATATAAATTTCGTTCACTTCAATTTTCTTTCTTTTCATTCTAGTTCTTCTACTGTTATTCTTTGAGATTCATTTGTGTTCTTAAGGATATTGCTAATTTGTGGTCACTACAACAAAATATGATTTCACCTGTGACTCTTTTTGTTGCAACTACCATGTATGTATGTATGTCAGAATTAACTTTTTGTCACCAAATGCATCTATAGTAGACTCGCAACAATAGGCTGACAACTTAAAGGGCTTAAAGCTATCACTCCACAAATTGTCAGGAATATTCTTATTGTCGACGATTTTTTCCCTGCAAAAAGTGTAAGATTTCGTTGCAAAAAATGTGCTAACTATTGTTAACAAGGATTGAAAATACTTATATGCCAGGGTGGAAAAACAAATAGTCTTATATGAAATTTAAAAAAAAAAAAAATATATATATATATATATATTAGTAAAATAGTATCACAAGCTCAAAACCTTATACCTAAATTACATTAAGAGTGTTAACAATATATTACAAGAAAAAATTATTGAAATACAAGTAGTAACTTCTAAGTAGTTTGAAAAGAAAGGAAAAAAAAAAATACAAATACTAAACATGAAAAAATGCAGTATTTATTGCATAAAAAAGAAAAATAGAGGAGAAGCCTGCATCAAGTTAAAGTTACTAAAAAAACTTATATGTTCTAAAACCAGCTAAATGCAACATTACTAACCGCATAAACAATTATACTCAAGAGTAAAACATCAATTATGTGGGAAATTCCAACAAGCTTTCGCATACTGAAAACAACGTAAATGAGGGAAACTAGCATTCATAGATTTAAAATACTGCAATTGTGGGAAACTCCAGCAAGCATTCACAGGCTGAAATCAGTGCAAATCTAGGTTCCTTTGTTCTCGTCTTCGATGTCAATCCAAACTCTTCCACGAATGAAGATGTATCAAGCTATACCAGATGAAAAAGATAGTTGAGCAAAAACAATAAAATCAACTGTGAGATTTTGAAGTACGTATACAGAAAGTAGACAGTTTAGGCAACATCACGATAACTTTATCATAAAGCATATCTTGAAGGGAATTTTCATAAATTAAATGTGACTAGTGTTTCATTTCAGACAATAATGACACGTCATTATTTCATTTTCGATTCAAGCAAACATTAGGTAAATCAACTTATGCATTTAAAGAAAAAATTACATAAGGGTAGATATGATTGTCACTTTTTAGAAAGATTGGTACTCTAAGCATCATGACTTCCACATTATGTCCCTAGTGAATATCAACTTCACTCCATAATTTACTACTATTCTTTACAAAATTCTATTTTAAACAGTTACATAATGCACTAATACCTCATATCAACATAAATCTAACATTAAAAAATATTATAAAAATCATGCAACTAGAGTTTTAAGAACTACAAGTACTGGATCGTTACAAAGAAGAAAAAACAACCAAATCTTGGAAACCCATGAAAAGTCCACCGCATCAGGGATAAGACAATTCCACAAGTACATAGTTTAGTTTTTTTTTTTTTTGGTCTAGTAGACAGTCAGTTGAAACATTTACCTAGTGCACCAACTCCAATTATGTCGCCAAGGGAAATTTCAAAGCAACCCATGTGACATAGCTCCTTTGCCACATATGCTACTCTTGAAGGAGGAATTGCTCCTTCCACTAGACAACCTACTACACAAGATACATACCTAACAAGAATCAATTCCAACTCATTTGTCTCAAAGCCTTAAAATGTTATTGCAAATGTAATTTAAGTTTGACCAGGATTAGATGAGTTTGTATGTAAATTCAAATTGAGAATGAATGTAATTTTAAATAGAACTCTAGGATTGCATCCGATAATGATGATGTGTTTAAATAGAAGTTATCCAATAAGAATAGTGTTTGAATTGTAACTCTTATCAAGTCTTGCTTAAATTATAAGATAAGAGTCTACAAGAGTCCTATGTAAATTTTGAGTCATAGAGTTAGCTGAAGTAATAAAGATTCAAGATTCAAATAAAGAAATTGAAACTGATTTGAATTCAAAAATATCCAGTTGAAGTGATCCAGTCTGAGTTTTTCGCAAACTGTCAGCAACATAACAAACTGGAATTATGGATAAACTCATCGCCGGACTTCTACTCCAATACAAGTACTGCACCACTGCATTGCCTATTTATAGAGGAGTCGACTGAGGGGTTTATTGAACACTTCAAGAGCACATTCATAAGAGTTGAGAGCTTGAAGATTTAGGTAGAGCTTCAAGTGACTGTGTGAATGGAAAATGCGTTGAGTGAAAGATTTTTCAAAAGGCTCAATCCGTGGGATTGAGTGAGAGCATACTGCAAGGGAGAGTATCTATGTTCGTGTTCAACCATTGGAGGTTCCAGTAGAAAAGTCCAAAGATTGGAGATCGTCAGAGATTCTGACTACCTACTACGGTAGAAGATAAGCAGGTTGCATGTCTTGGGTGAACATGTTGGGTTATAAAATTTTTGTAAATAGTTTACTTATAAATACCTCAATCAATGAAATTGACTTTCTTAAGTTTGGTTGTCCTGTAGGGTTTTACCTTTGAGGAGTTTTTCAAAAGGTTTTCATTCGTAACTAAATAATCGTGTTAATACTTTTAATATTTTATATTGGTTACTTATCCCCGCTAATAGTATTTGCTTAGCATTCATGTGTGTATCTAGCAATGTTTTGAATTTCGTATCGTACCGACCGGTACGGCCGGTACGTACCGTACCGGAGCAGTGACCGGTACAGAAATGAGGTCTGTTTCGTATCGACCTAGATTTCTGCCATACCGGCCGTACCGGCCATGTGTACCGGCCGGTACCGGATTTCAGAATTTTTTTTTTTTCATTTCTTCCTATTTTTTTTTATCCTAATTTAGACGAGATTATTTACATATATATTTATATTTATAATTGATTCATATATTGACTATTATTTTGAAATATAATTTATATATATTTTTATATATATAATTTTTTTTTATGTATAGACTATTCCGAAAAGGTACCGGTACCGAAATATTTCGTTCTAGTGCCTTGACCAGTACGCTCACCGGTACGGTATTCAAAACATTGATATCTAGGAATAATTGGATAATTTCAATTATAAACTAAATCAACACATGAAGTGCACTTAAAAGTAAAATTATGTTAAAATGTAACAAGACACAAAATCTCCAATGTCAAATCTATGTTTAAGTTTACATTTAGCTCACTACACCAACAGAGAACTCTTGAAGCCAATAGGTAGAGCAGTTCAAAGAATTAAAATCAATATATATATATATATATATATATATATATATATATATATTGGTACAAGTTGCCACCGAAGTACAATATGCCCAAGAGACTCCGCAACCTTCAACAGAAGCAAAGGTTTTCACATCAATAATTTCAGTCAAAAGAGAAGAACATAGGAGACACACACATGAGAAGAAGAGAAGTAGGAAATGAAACTCAATCCAAACAAAGCAAAATTTCGGAGCACAAAAATCACCTTTGTAAATACATTTTTGCTTTCTTCTCTTTGACTCTTGGATTTGGGAAAAAAGAACATGCCAATAGAATTTTTCGTTCGGTGGTGGAATATTATATGCCAATAGAGAAGTAGGAAATGATCCTTGGCAACCTGAAAAAATGCACCCAAGAACAATTAATACAATCTCCACACTAGAAAAACTCTGAATTGCTAAAAGTTGAAAGGGAAAAACAATATATAAGAAAACGATAACTTACAAGTTAGATGATGGCTGGAACAAGTACTCATCATCAAACTAATTGGAAGATGATACCTCTGACTCTAAAATTGGGAATGGCACTGGGAAGTAATTTTTTTTATCTACATTGTATCTGTATACGATTATTTCATCATAGAACTTCCATACCACAAACACTCTTGAAATGTATACAAAGAAGCAATCCCAACACTTCACAAACCACACAACCAACACTTTCAACACAAACACACACTTGCTTCTGACACTTCACACAATTCCACAACTAGAGCAACATCACAAACCACATCCCGCTTCTCCTTAGTCTACCACATCAACACAATCAATTATATATAACAAATATGTCCATGATTTAACACATATACATCCAATCACATAAATTATAACATCCGGCTCTAGTGCCATCATTCTTTATAAAATGTTTTATTTAATTATTTATTTATTTGAGTAAAAATCTTTTTTGAATATTCAAAAAATTTATTTTAAATTGACTACAGAAATAAAATTGTATTTTAGTAAATTTTGTCTTTTCTCATTCGATTCGATGATTATGTTAAAAAAAAATTATGAGCCGGGATAATTATTTTTTAACAAATTAGATTGTTATTTGTTCATTTATTCAAGTTTGAATCGATGCCTTATTTTATTTTCCAGTTTTAATCCCACGACTTGTTTTCGTTGAAAGATTTTTTTATTTTTTAAAGCAGATGAGGATTTCAATTCTAAAGAGTCATTTTATTTTATGTTTATCTTTTTTTCTCAATCCAAAGTTTGAGTCCTTTTATTTTGAAATGGACCCTACCCGTTTTAACCCACGACCCAAGTCGTGATAGCGCTTACCTTTGGGGAAGTTGTTGAAGTTTGTCTTGAGCATGTACTCCACTTTCTCTGGATTTGCAGTGACTATGGTGCGTGGTGCACCAAATCGGTGCACCACGATCGTGTTCGTTGCTGATTCGGTGAGTAACTCAGTGTACCAATCCAAAAGATGGTTGCGGTTCTTGTAAAAGGAAATCAAGCATCCAATGACGGGATAGGTTGGGGGGCCATGGCCGGAAATTTTTCGAACTCGCCGTAAGTCACGTAAAATTACGTGAAGCAGATAGACCCTACCCAAAGTTTGAGTCCTTTTATTTTGAAATGGACCCTACCCGTTTTAACCCACGACCCAAGTCGTGATATCTTGTTTTGACTCCCTTTGCCATGCAGATTGCAGAGCATCCCCCCTTTCACGCCCTTTTTCCTTTTAAGTTTTCAGTTACCATATTTGTGCTCATATTCCGTACTTTCGCTTTCATCATTTAGAATTTAGAGTTGCCGCCTCTTTTCTCCCTAGGGTTTGTTTGTGTATTCTCTTTCATCTATATATACTATAATACTCACTGTTTGCCCCTAACCTCCATCGCAAGTAGCAGCCTTGAGCCGCTTCGTGCACTTCTCGATCCCACTCTCTGCACGTTTCTTGTTTCGTAGCTGCACCTAGCGGAGGGAAACAAAGCCTTGCACCACCGGAAACTACTAGACCCCACAAACCAGCCCTTGCCAGTTTCGTATCCACCCCGTTGCCGGCTGCTCTAGCCACTACCCAGCCCACGAGAAAAACAAACAGCTGCTCCAAGGAGGCCAAGCCGCTGTGCTCCTCCACCACGCCACTCCACACTACCGTCGTAACCCCTGGACTCTCAGCATTCAGCCACCCGAAGACCTAGTTGAGTGCTCTGTTTTGAACTGCCGAAACAGGGGAGATTATTTCCCCACGGTTGACACGGCGCCAACCCCCTCCACTTCGTCACCCTGCACAGAGAGTGCCGCCCGCGCACCTCACGTTCCCACAAATCACCCAGTCAGCCATGGCCACCTCTCGGTAAGTCACGACGAGTTTTCTTTCGTCCCCACGGTTTCACCTCTGCTCTCTCGGATTCTCTCTCATTACTCTATCTCTCTCTCTCTCATCATTCTCTCTTTCAGCACCTTCTCTCGCTTCTTTTCGCAGTGGTCTCCCTCCGCGCCCAGCTTCTTGCCGCTGCCTACCACCGCTCATTCATCATCTCGGTGATCCTCCGTCGCATGCCTTAGCCTCAGCCTCAGCCTCAGCCTCGGTTCGTTATGCTTCCCTGCTAATAACTTGGTTTTCTACATGTGTTTTTCACCCTTTACGTATCGTTGTAGAGTTTTAGCTTATGAAATTACAGTTTTATCCCCTTAGGTGATATTTTTGAAAGAGAAATGATAGATGTAATCGTGGAGTTGTAAGTGGCATATAGTTAATTTGAAAAAAAGTGAATATATATAAAATCTACGTAAAAAAATTAATTTCTTTTTAAAAAGATTGTACGCGGTTTACAACTCTACGACTAACTTAACATTAGTTTTTTTGAAAGGAGCAGTGATTGCAGTCGGAAACGCATTAACATTTTATATAAAGAGTAAAAATACTATTAATATGTCTGGGATGTTTTGGCTGCCGCAAACAGTCGAGCCTGTCAAATATTTTTCTTTTGCAAAATGAAAAGCAGAGTTTTAAGGTCATATTTCTGGAAAAGCAACCGTCGGTGCACACCAATTGTTTGAAAGAAAAAAAGTAATTATTAAAAATTTAATATGTGGAGATGTGTAGGTGTTTAGCAGTAACTGTACTGCTGTCAAGCAACCCCAATATTTTTATATAAAGGTTGTTTTGTTTGGACTTGGAGCCTACGGGGCTTGTTACTACTCAGGTTCTTTTCAAGTGTTTTATGTTAAGGTATCTTTGAGGTTAAATGTTTTGGGTTGGTTCGTTTTTTAATGTATTTTAGGCTTAGATTTTAAATTATTTTGGGTTTGCTTTTTAAATCATTTTGAGCTTGAGTTCTAAATTTATTTTGGATCCTATAATATTTTCATTTTAACGTCCTTTTAGCATTCAAGTGTGTTTTGATTTTTTTTTTTTTGATTTTTTTAATTTATTTTGGAAGACGCTTGGCTTGGTTTGGAAATTGGGTTAAGTGATTATTAAGTAAAATCAAGGTATTTGGAGAATATATGATATTTTAAGGTTTTAGAAGAATTTGATAAATTCAAAACGTTTGGAAAGAGTTGATACTCAGAGTTCTGAAATTTCTTTTTTGATGTTAAGAGAAAATATTAGATTTTGTTTTCGATTTTATTTTTGAGATTTGTAATCATTTCAAAATTTACAGAGTTAAGCATAACTATTTTATAGGCGGTGATCGAATTTCTATTGGAACTATTATGAAGAAGATTAAAAAAAAGTTAAGAAATTCAGATAAACGAGATTTCTATACTAGACATTGTATTAAAAACATGAATTGTGGTCTATTTTGAAAAATATGCATATTTTGATTATGAAAAGAAGCTTTGAAAATAACTTCAATTATTTGTTATGCATTACTCATGAAATTCTGTACAAGGATAAAGTTTTTTTTTTTTTTTTTATATAACTGATGTAGACACATGTTATTTTTGTGCATTCTGTTTCTGAAAACTGAAAAAGAGTAAATATGAAAATTGTGCATAAAGTATATTCAGAGATCTATTATGTTCTGTTCTAAAAATGTTTTGACTTTGATATGATAAAATGTGTTTTTGAAAATTTCTGGCATGACATTCTGTTTCTATTTATGTTCCGTTCTGTTAGGGTTGGTATCAACTTTTCTATTTTTGGTGCACACACTTTGATTGCAAAGTAGTTTTCTATGTGGCCTTTCCTGTATACACACTCTGGATTCCAAGAATAATAAGGAGAAGATTCATATTCTATTTTTACTTGATTGACCGCCGAAGTTTGTATAACCCTGCCACGGGGGATAAACATCGTATTTCTGTTAATATAAGATGTTTCAGTTATGCTATGTCAAAGTGATTTTTGGTTCTGTTCATTCTGAACTTTCGCTCTGATTTTTTTGATAATATGATCTGATCTTGCATTTTGAAAATAAAAAAATATTTTTTTCTGCATTTTGAAATTTGGAAAATGTTTATGTTTACACACTAGTATATGTTCTCTGCTTACTTAATTGTGGATAACTCATCCCTTATCTACATAACATTTTTTAGATGACTTTGATGATTCAATTGGAGAGTTGGAGTTGAGAGTTTTGAAAAGGTTTGATGATTATAGATGAATGAGTGCAAGTGTATAAGAATTTTTGAAGAATCATATCTAGTGGTTTTATCTTTTGTGATCATTCTTGATACGTTGACTTATGAATAATTCGATACTTGTCGAGATGATATTTTATTGTATTGAGGTTCTTGTTTAGTATTTCTAGGAGAGGACATAAACTCTTGTGCTGTGTAAATGAGATTACATTTTTATGGATAATTTTGAAATTTGTAATTATATGATTTTGGAAGATAGGAGTTAACTCTCCAAATCCCCCGGACTGGGGCATTACATAAACAATCTAGCGGAGAAAAAGGCAATAATTAATTTACCACAAACAATTTAGAAGTGGCTACAGTAAATCTTGGGAACTGTAGTTGTTCCTTCGGATGGCGGCTGTTCGTAATGGCACCATTGCTATTGGTTGCTTCTTTTATTTTTATTGCGTTTGTGAGTTGCAGTGGTAACAAAGCTTGTAGAGTCGAGGGTTTTCGAGAAAAAGGGCTATAAGGAGGAGAAGAGTGATCGGGAGATGAAGAGATAGGGGAATCGAGATTATATCAAAATCACTTATTATAAAACAATCCAATAATAACCTAACATTCCTTCAACTTGAAACCCACCCATACGAAAAACTAAAGCCCAGTTTGGATTGGGAGATTCATCTCATCTCAAATTCATCATTATATTTTTACAAATTCTTACATAAATTATAATAAACAATTCAACTTTTTTAAATCTCAATTTAATTTTTTTAAATTTCAAAAAAATAATATTTCAATTAGATTTTATTCAACTTTCAAAATTCATCTTATCTTATCTCTTAATCCAAACGGAACCTAAAAGACACGGTCTAACATCTTTGTACACAGCAAAGCTAATCCAACAATTAAAACCAAACCATTAAACTCTTATACTAGGAAGACCAAAACGATCCAGGCGTAAAATGCCTTCTAGCAAACGTGGCAATCTTCTACTCTCCATATATCTTATACAATAACCAACTTCTCCCTGTCTAGCTAAAAATGCTGCTTGATATTTCTTTCGGAATATATGTGCAATAGTGAGATTTACTAAAGTTAGAGCTTTTAGTAGTGACTCTTAAAAATCCCACAAAAACCATTTCATGCATTTACTGGAGTAAACTCAATCCACCACTACTTTAGAATCACACTCAATTTCTACATTCAAAAATCCCATCTCTTTGCACAACAGCACCCCATTCGTAAGCGCTCTAAGCTCGACTTCATTATTTGTACCATAAACATAGTGAGAGGAGTAAGCTCCGAGAAATAAACTCCTGTTTTCACGGATCACACCACCACCACCACGTCCTTGGATTCCCTCGACAGCTCTCATCTACATTCAGTTTCACATTCCCTATAAAAATATTCTACTAACTTACTCCTTATAATTATTTTAAAAAACAATTATGCTACTTATAACGTTGACGTGTCATCACATTGGTTGTTCTACATACATGGTTAATTTTTGCATAATTTTTAGTAATGTTATATATATAGTTATAGAGGGTGCAAATTTTATATATTATTTTTAAAAATATATAGAGCCTCCTAGTCAAAAATAATTTTTTAATATAAGTCACATATTTACGATTTTTTTAAGAAAAGTAGTTCTCTCATTATCCATACACGACGACTTGGCTTTAAAATAGACAAGTCCTCTCTCCAAAAAAAAAATAATTTAGTACGTTACTAGTCTACAGTCCGTGTCCTCCAACCGCGTTCTTATCTTTTAAGTCGTCGTGTGTGTGGTGGCCATCCAAAGAGAGGACTTGCCTATTTTAAAGCCAAGTCGTCGTGGGTGGATAATGAGAACTACTTTTCTTTAAAAAATTAAAGAGACATCGAAAATTTATATATCTTAGACTGGTGGAGAAAAGACGTAAAGAGGAGATCTTCTAGATACGCACTAGTCAAAAGTAACCACGATGTCTTGAAGGGCAATGAAGATGCATGGAGGTATGAGGTTAATTATGGTAAAAGATGCTTGAAATTAGGGTGCAAATTATTGTATAAAACTTTAACCACGATGGAAGAATCATTGACTAAAAAATAATTGAGAGAGGCAGCCGCTTCTCTTATTGACTTATAACATAAAAAGTAGGGAGACGTTAGGATGCGGTTGGGCGGCACCCCAGCGTTTTACAACCCACTCCCTTTCACTTCCTAAACTCTTATAATTAATATCAAAACACAATAAAAAAATATTAAAAAATATAATAAAAAATACAAAAAATAAAATAAAATTTGAAAAACACAATAAAATAATAAAATGAAGAAAATATAATAAAAAACATAGTAAAAAAATTAAATGAAGATGTATTTTTAAAGAGATTTCGGCCTCATCCAGCCCTCGACACCGTCAGTGGCGGTGGGCGACACCGTCCACCTCATTGGAACCGGAGGGAGTCGACGACCTCACTCCTGCGATGGCGAGCCCCGGCGATCTCCAGTATGCCCCCGGCGACCTTAAACCCGTTTCGGACTCGTACCTATCGGGAGTATGGGTCCAAAATGGGTTTAAGGCCACCGAGGGCACACCAGGGGTCGTCAGGGCTTGCCGTCGTAGGAGTGAGGTCGTCGGCTCCCTCCAATCTCGATGGAGTGAGCGGCGTAATTCACCACCACTAAAAATGACAAGGACTACAATAGTAGAGGATTCGGTTCGGTCAGACCGAACCCCTACTTTCCTCAATAAAGTATAACACAAAAAGGATATTGGACCAGTTCAGTCCAGCCAATGTGCATCTGCGAGTTCTTGCTTTTTCAGCATTATTGCTTCCACTAATTCTCTTGAATAGACTGCCATTATTATAAGGAGGGGACTTGTCGGGACTGATTTAATTGAAGTTTGTTATGCAACAATTACAATAATAAAAAAATATTGTTATTATTATTTTTGCATTTTTTTCAAATTTTTTCATTCATTTTTTAAATATTTTTACATATCTTAAAAAATAAAAAATTCACAATAATATTAATTTTTTTAATCATTATGTGAAAAAAAATATGCATTTGAATGAAAAATTCCATGAAAAAATTCGGATGAAATAGTATTATTGTTTTTAAAAACATTATGCTATTTGATGTAACGCATTAGTTATTGTAAATACATGTATGTAGTGAGTAATATTAAATATAAATTTTAAATAGATAAGTTTTATTAAATTTTTTATAAAAAAATAAATTTTATTAATAAAAAATAATTTTTTTACACTTTTTAAGATGGAATTCAGTTGAAGTAACTGACAAAAAAAAGTAATTAGTTGTGCATACATACAAGATTTAAAAACAAATAAAAAGAAAGTTATGTACCTGTTCAGCTCAGCTAATGGGCAAGTGGCTCCAAACACGTGCCAGTTCTTGCTTTCTCAGCATTATTGTTTCCACCAAGTGCGAGCTCATCAATATTTGTTATAGCTAGTGCAAGTGGTTCATATACTCTTGGCTATACTACCTTTATAAAAAAAAGATAATGTTAAATATCTCGATAATGAATTTTGATAATGGAACTGGAATTATTTTTTTTTTCTAAATTTTATTAAAGAAATATTCTTAAATAATGTTATAATAATAATGTTATAACTTTTTTTTAAGTAATATTTAATATGATTAAAAAAAATATATGAAAAAAATACACTTATTTGAAAGAAATTCGGGATGACCTAGTGCCACCCTTATAAAAAAAACAGGTCCTAACTAGGAAGTTGTAGTGGACAGCCGAATTGGTTCGAGTTTTGTCAATATAACAACTTCAACATTTTTCACATGATTCTGCATTTAGCCGTACATAATTTTTATTAAAAAAGTTATACTACTTTTATTCTTTGTACCCAGTTTAAATGCCACAAAGTAGCACAAGATGAAAATCCTAATTATTATTATTATTATTTTTTAAAGTGCCAATGTTAAAGATAGGATCCGCTCGGGAAGAAGAGTTCGTCGTCACGTGCAAGCCATCGAGATAGCAAACCACAAGTTGAACACGAACTCGATGAGAGTGTGGACGCGCGTCGCTGTCATTTGCCTGGTCGCTTGTGCACACTGCACGGCATTGAATTTCTGACCCGCCCAATCAAATTACGAATTAAAAGCAAAGACGTGCGACAAGTAGAGGGTAAAGGCAATTCTCACTGCTGCGTGCGCCTCTGCCTATCTTTCTTCCTACTCCGCCTCTCCCTTTGAGCTTCCATTCCATGAAGTCCATGGGTACTCTGATCTTGTTCATCCTCTGCTCGACATTGTTTGCTCAGGTGACATCTACAAATCGCACTTTAAGCAAAGGTTTGTCTCTTTCCAGCGAGAAACCGGAAGATGTCTTGACTTCGCCGAATGGAGTGTTCTCTGCTGGATTTTACTCTGTTGGTGACAATGCTTATTCCTTTGCCATATGGTTCGCCTCCCGATCCTCAAGGATTCAGGAACGCACCGTTGTCTGGATGGCCAACCGAGACCAACCGGTTAACGGAAGGAAATCGAAGCTCTCCCTGCTTAGAACTGGTAATCTTATCTTAACCGACGCTAGCGAGCTTACCGCCTGGGAGACTAATACTATTTCTCACGCATTTTTAGAATTACATCTTTACGATACTGGTAATCTTGTCCTACGAACTTTGGAAGGTGAAAATTTGTGGGAAAGTTTCAACTTTCCCACAGATACCTTGCTTCCCCAGCAATTACTAACCAGAAATACAAAGCTTGTCTCCTCGAGAAGCCAGACCAACTATTCCTCTGGCTTCTACAAGCTTCTTTTCGATAATGATAACGTCCTCTGTCTTCTTTATGATGGGGCAAAGGTTTCCAGTATTTACTGGCCTGAACCATGGACTTTGCGCTGGCAAGCCGGAAGGTTTGCGTACAACAGTAGTAGAACTGCAGTGCTTGATTCCTTCGGGAACTTTAGTTCTTCCGATAATTTTACATTTTCGTCAGCCGACTATGGGCAAATGCTCAATAGAAGATTGACGCTTGATTACGATGGTAATCTTCGATTGTATAGTTGGGATGAGGAAGGGGAAAAGTGGGTTGTTTCATGGCAGGCCTTTCAGATACCTTGTATTATTCATGGTGTTTGTGGGGCTAACAGTATTTGCAGCTATGATCCTGGTATTGGCAGAAATTGCTCGTGCCTTCCAAGATATAAGATGATAAATCATACCGATTGGTCTCAAGGGTGTGAACCCGAATTTGATCTCTCTTTTGAGAAGAACGTGTTTGATTTTTTGCATCTATCCCCTCTTGATTTCTATGGTTATGATCACAATACCTACCTCAATTATACACTTGATCAATGCAAGAAGATATGTTTGGAATTGGCCGAGTGCAAAGGATTCCAATACACATTTGGCTTCGACATTGGTTATTCAAATTGTTACCCCAAGATTCTATTGATGAATGGACATCGTTTGCCTTCTTTTGATGGAAACTTCTATCTGAGAGTGCCAAATAATCTCCTCTCCGACATCTATCTTGTAGAAGAAATTGGTTTAAATTGTTCAAGTGAAGGTCTTCTGCTTTTGGAAAGAGCATACTTACAAAGCCGAGTAAATGGGACAGTGAAATTCATGCTCTGGTTTGTATGTGGATTAGGAGGACTAGAAATATTGGGTATCTTTTTGGTGTGGTTTCTCTTGATTAGAACCTCCGAAAGTTCTAGTGCAGACAAGCATGGCTATCATGCCATCGCCGGATTCAGAAAATTTACACATTCGGAGCTCAAGAAGGCTACAAAGGGTTTTACTGAGGAGATTGGAAGAGGTGCAGGAGGGATTGTGTACAAAGGGGTGTTGGCAGACAATCGAGTTGCAGCAGTCAAGCGACTCTACGAAGCTAACCAAGGAGAAGATGTATTTCTAGCAGAAGTGAGCATCATTGGTAGGCTTAACCACATGAACCTTATAGATATGTGGGGTTATTGTGCCGAGGGAAAGCACAGGCTTTTGGTGTCCGAGTACATGGAGAGTGGTTCATTGGCAGACAACCTTTCTTCCAATTCCCTTGACTGGAAGAAAATGTTTGAAATCGCTTTGGGCACTGCAAAAGGCTTGTCTTATTTGCATGAAGAGTGCTTGGAGTGGGTTTTACACTGTGATGTAAAACCTGAAAACATATTTCTAGACTCTAATTATCAGCCAAAGGTAGCAGATTTTGGGCTATCCAAACTACAAAGCAGAGGAGAGCCCAACAATTCAAATTTCTCAAAGATGAGAGGAACACGTGGATACATGGCTCCAGAGTGGGTATTTAATCTGGAAATCACATCTAAAGTAGATGTTTATAGCTACGGGATTGTTGTGTTAGAGATGGTGACGGGAAAGAATGCAAAGGGTGTCCATGGCATAGATAGTACAGGGGAGCCACGACATAAAAGGCTTGTGTCGTGGCTGAGAGAAAAGAGGAATAGTGCGGCTTCAGCTAACTCTTGGATTGAAGAGATCATAGACCCAAGGTTGCAAGGCAAATATGACACAGGAAAGATGGAAACTCTGATTGGGGTTGCTCTGCAATGTGCAGAGGAAGAAAAAGATGCAAGACCCAGCATGAAACAAGTAGTTGAGATGCTTTTAGCCCAAGAAACTGATCACCAGTGATGGCAGGCATGGAATACATGAAGAAAGACCCGATTTATTTAATTTTCTGCTACCCAGAACACAAAAAAATAAAATAAAAATGTATGTTTATATTATATATATATATATATATATGGTATGAATTATGGTTGATTGATTTTCTGTTGTTATAGCTATGAATTATGGTATGTTTGTTAGAGTTCAAAAATAAATAATCTCTTTGAACATCAATACTCTCATGCAACAGCCACAATGGTTTTTATGTTTTTTCTTCTCTCCAATTGCCTACGATAGACTTGTATCACTAGAAAAATGAATAAATTGCCATTGTGGTCCCTAACTCCAATCACTTTGCGATTCAATTATTGCGATTATGAAAGACACATGAGATACCGAGGAATGAGCTAAGTTTTGTTGGTATTGCATATGTTGTTTAGAAGTGCTATTTGTCTTGTTGTTAAGTAATGATAAGAATGAAAGTGTGCGAATGTCGTGTAGATCTTTTTTTTTTTAACGAATGAATGTGCAGACTTTGTATAATTGGAGTTTATTCTGTACGACTTATTACTCTATTATCATCGGTTTAGCCCAAGGACATGGCTTGAGGCAATGAGGTCGAAGAAGGATGGACGCCTCTGTTTGCTCTGTAAATTAGAGAAATAAAGTGATGGTTAGCATGGTTAATCACCACCACGTTTTCCCCCAAACTTAATATTTTAGTCGTGGCAATTTTTTATTTTTATTTATTAAGTTTTTTTTTCCTTTTATTTAAAGTTTTCTTAACATTTCTTTTTAAATCCCAAGCAGGGAAAAAACCTAGGTGGCTATGTGTAATACGGACAACTAGTTGTGTGATACCGTGATCTGCGACGGATTAATTGATAAAAGCCATAAACAAAGTCTGGTTTCTCCTTCATTCAGATTTTGTGAAGTACTGCCCATAATTCAAACCCTATGATGCTGAATTCAATGCTATTATAACTAGTAAGATCAAAGATTGTTGACAAGGATTTGAATAGAGATATTTATTTTTTCGAATTTTAGGGTCATGAATGTGAGAAAAGAAAGAGAGACAAATTAAATAAATGGTTTGGACCTCAATTTATTTTTCTATATTTCTCACACTAAGAGATCTTTATCCGATTGAGTACGGGTCTGATTTTGATTCAAATAGAAATCACAGCCAAACTTAATATCATTTGCAATATCATTTGCATCCACTAATAAGTCAAGTCCCAAACGTCCAAGTATCTATAATTTTCTATTGGGAAAGAGACCAAAAATAAAAAAAAAAACAGAAATGAGAATCTTTAAAAAAAGGTCCAAGTCGAGTTCAAGAATTTTATTTAATATATTTTCAAACTCGACTTGATAGGCTAAACTTTCAATTCGATCTTGAACTCACTTTAAGATGTTTATTTTTTTTAATAATATTTAATAATTATAGATAAATAAAAATATAAAAAAAATCTAATTTTAAATTTGTACAATCAACAAATAGAATCACTTTCAAATGATAAGATTTTAAAATTTTATAAATAATTAATATCCAACTATAATAATAATAATAATACATCTATTAATTCATATATGGATCCTACATATTTATATATGAAATTATTAAATCTAAACGATTAATTATTATATAAATTATAAAATATAATTATTTCAATATATAATATTTAATATGATATAAATAATTAGGTTATATATTACATATTAATTTAACTATAAAAGTGATATCCTTATACTATTAACTAATATATATGTGGGTGTATATATATATAAGTATCAGACACTGGCGAATCGCAAGGCTGAAGGCCCAATTAAATAAGCCACTGCTAAAATTCCAATAGAAGATGATAAGGTTATAGAGGATCATGTGTATCGATAATTTTTACTAAATTGTGCTTTTTGATCTAATGATTAAAAAAAAATTATTGAGTTTAGAATTTTCTTTTTTTACAAAATAATTAAGAAGTTTAGAAAATACTTAAACAAAACAAAAATAAAATAAAATACAAACTGCACTATCGGTAAAAAGACTCGATAGCCCTTCTCAATGGACGTGGCAGTTGTCAAATTCCAAATTCCAATTGGTTCTATTGAAGCTCAAACAAAGTAATTGATAATTTCAGCCCAAAATTCTGTCTCGAGGAACACGAGGTAGAGACAAGCAGCCTTTACTTTTTAAATTTCAGAAATTAAAAATATATTCGTAGTCCTTCTCATAGTCGTTATGCAACAACTATACTGATAAACGGGAGACCAAAAGTCCAAATTATTCATTATTAACACAAGTCAAAAGGGTGTTGCTTCAAAATATTGAAAAAAAAGAAGAAAAAGCTAAACCATGAGGTTAGAGTTCTCAATTTACAATGACATTAACCGAATGTTCTCAATTTACAATGACATTAACCGAATGCAGGGAAAGCTAAAGCCGTGCTATTGCAGTGACCAAAGTAATAACCGTAGGAATGGACAACCTCATGCTAGAAGGGGATTTTCTAGTAGTACTCATCATAAAATTACGAGAAATGGTACCCGCATTGAAATGAAGAATAACACCTATAATTATCGACATAAGTAATGTTATATATATTTATAGATTGTAAGTACCGTGCACTCTATTTTTAAGAAAGAGTGAAGTTTATCATTAAAAAATAATTTAACACCTATGACTGTAAAATATTATTTCTCATTTTTTGTTACACAATATAGTCGAACAGGTAGTTACAATGGTATGTCTAATCGGAAGCATTCTCATCCACTCGATCCATACCAACCCACATATTAGATTCCAACTTTGTATTCAAATTGCCTCGACCTAATTATTTTAATCTTCTATTTGCTTGTACTAGTTGCTCATTAAAAAAGTTATAGGTCATCTCAATATGAATTCATCATGAGCTTTCATTTAAGCCTTTATAAATAATATCATACCTAATTAGTCTTAACGAAAGGAATGAAACTTAAGCCGTCCCACCTAGAATGAATTTTCAACAATCAATTAGGATTCAAGTCGTATTGTTTAGGTGGGAGATTACAATAATTACACGGACTTCAAATCCACCTAGTATATACAAATAGTTCAACAACATGAGATCATTTTTCATAAAAAAAAAAAAAACATAAACAACATGAGATCAGAAGATCCCTGCCTTTTCTTTGTCCCTTAAGGGTATTAGTTGTGGTCTAGCTAAAGTTTGGCTAAAGTGTGACTGAAAAGTTTATATTTAGTTAACCACTTTTCAACAACACTAAATAACAAACTCTCCAAATCTATCAATTTTCTATTACAATATTGATTTTGACATTTTTTTTTTACTATTCTATTAGTACATTAACACAAAGTAAAATCTAGGTACCAAAAAGATGGAAGTCATCTCAAAAATACAACTTTTTAATGCCCAAAATATTATTTGGCTAACAACTAGTGAAAATACCGTTGTCAAAAAACATTATAGTTATATTGAATCTATTATAATAAGTTTTTATGCAACCTAGCTAAACTCTGATCAAAATTTAGTTAATTTGATTCAATTATTAATGTTCTAACTTTGCACATTCATTCTAGTTTCCTAGCTAGATATGTGGTGCTGGGAAGGAGGACCCATTGTGGGAATATTAAGCAAAAAAAAAAAAAAAAAAAGGGAAATAAGTAAAAGTAAAAGCAAAACAAAACAATAAAATTTGCTCACCCACATCTTGAGACCTCGATGATTTTAGCTCTAGTGATTCAGAATATCACTCAAAAACTGAGTCATCTGATTCAACAAATATTAAACTTGGTTGCAATTGCAATGATTCTTGTTGCAAACCTGGAGTTAAGACAATCAATGTCTTAACTAAAGAAGAGGAACAAGAAATCCTTTTATTAACTTTAATTTCACAGATTGAAAACTCTGAGCTTAAAGAGAAATATATCCTCTAGCTCAAAAAGACAATGGTCCATAAGAAATCTAGCTATCCCTCTCTTGAAACTATTCTGATTTCAATTAAAGGACAATAAGTTAAAACTTCACCTTTTAAAATTCTAGAGGTTGATAAAAAAACTTCCTCTATTTTTGGTGAAACAAAAAAGATTATTGATCACAACAATTTTGTCTGTTGCATTTCGTAACACATACCATTGGCTCACAACAACAGTCTTTCATGCCCTAACACACCCACTTGGCTTCACACGAGTCTTATTATTCAGCTGGAGTATTCGAACGACATGGCACCAGCAGAAAGAGGTTAGAACAAGAATTAAGAAATATAGAGCGTTTTTGGAAATTATCAAGAAAAAATATCTTCTTCATTGATTATTTTCACATTTATATTTCATATTTCATATTGTTGCATTTGGTTAGTTTTGCCGCCTTCTTTGGTATCAGAGCCAAACTACTGGCCCTGGTGGATTAATTAGCTCTATATTGCTTATTTTTTCTCGATAATTTCCAGAAACGCTCTATTCATTTTGGTAATTACCAAAACAAAACTTAGGAACTTTCTAACTCTAGGTCTTGAACCTTTCTCTGCTGCATTTTTAAACACATACCATTGACTTATAACAACAGTCTCTCATGCCCTAACACACCCACCTGGCTTCACACGGGTCTCATTGTTCAACTAGAATATTCGGATGGGGTGGCACCAATAGAAAAGAGGTTAGAACAAGAATTAAAATATAGAGCGTTTCTAGAAATTATTAATAAAAAATAAGCAATATAGAGCTAATTAATCTACCAGGGTCAGAAGTTTGGCTCTGATACCAAAGAAGGCGACAATGCCAACCAAATGCAATAATATGAAATATGAAAATATAAATGCAAAAATAAATAATGAAGAAGATAACTTTGAATCAAAATATTTTCCGTTGAAAATGTACTTTCAAGTTTGAAACAAGAAATGAATTACAAGTTTGGAAGGCTAGAGAGTTTGGGGGAAGATGGTAAAACTCGAGAGTGAGTTTCGGTGGAAGAAGGTAAAACTAGCTCTACCTTTCAAATGAAACCGAGGGCTTCTTTTATAGATGAAGGAGTTGCCTTAAAAAAAAAAAATTACATGTGAAACAGTAAGAGTAAATCACGGGTGAAACAGTGAAAGTAAAAGCAGCTGTCTTTTAGCACTGAAAGTAATTCTATCTGTTTGTGCTGAAAGTTGAACCATGGGTGAAGTAGTTGTCTACACCGATAGTAACTTTGTCTTTTTGTACTGACGGTTGAATTATTATTTTGTCAGCTTTAACATAAGGAAGTGAAACAACATATTTCTTCCTATCCCAAAAGGCATTTGGAAGATCGGAACAAACCTCAAAAACCAATTTTTTTAATGAAAATTATTGATTTTTGATTGAAGTAATGGGTCAGACAAATGTTCAGAAATCTTTTTGAATCTAACTTCGTGTTGCAAGAAGTTCTTCTTTCATTGGCAAGAAGAGGTCGATCAAAAGAAATTTTTACAGGTCTAAAGAAACAACAAAATGTAGTTGAGGTCTTCATTCTCAGATATAACCTCAAGAGGTGGAAGTTCTTGTTGAAGAATCCACTCATCTGGTAAAGTAATGTCTTTTCAGTAAAGCATTTTGGGAGTTATAATGTTAGCACTAGAGGTAGAATTCTGAATCAGAAGGATCTCATTCTTAGCAAACTTAATCTTAACCTTGGGGTCAAGATTAGTCTTCAAAAGTTTTATAATAAATGCGGTAAACCAAAGCAAGGGGTCTACTGCCTTTTACCATATCAAAACCAGAAGTTAAAATATTCAGAGTTACAATAGATAAAATATTTTTATTATGCAAGGAATATTTATATATATATATATATGCAAAAAAAAGTTGTCCTGCAGAATATATGCACATATGCTGCCGGTACATGCTTTGGATGATGACCAGGAACTGCGTTAAACCATCTAGGCATAAGTGCTGTGAGGGAAAAATACACATATAAAAACCAGAAGAGATATTTCAAGTACAGGGTGTTTTCTTGCCTTTCTTTCCTTCATTTTTTCCTTTGCTTTTTAGAATTCTTCCCACATAATGAGTTCATCTATTCTGCTATAAAATACAAAGTCAAATTCCAACAGCATAAAGAATTTCAAAGTAAAATTAATAGGGTGCTCCTAACCCCACTGGCTCATTCCTTCCAACTCACCCCTTCATTAGACCTAATAGCTTACATGAACAGAAAAAACTGGAAAAGAAAAACTAAAAAGCAAAATAATAAGCCAAGTCAAGATTTTACTATAAATTAGGTGCCACGTTGAAATGCATACGCTCACCGTCGTCCCTAGGCAAATCTTGTGCGCGCGCACACACACACACACATATAATAATTCTTCTTATAGTCCATATTTGGTAGAATGTATTGTAGTTTTCATTGAAGCGCTCTCATTTTATGGGTAAATGAAATCATTTTTTTTTTCCAGATTTTTAGAGTGTTTGATTTGTAAATAAGGATATTTTAATCAATTTTATTTTAAAATGAAGATTTTTCCATTTGTTTATTACTTGGACCGTAAAAGTGTCCAATTTTTTGAACTGTATGTAACATTGTCCATATATATATTATATGTACGAGGTTGCGATAGATATGTACTCGATGAAGAAGTGTGTGTGTGTGTGTATGTGTATATCTGTAGAAGTGTGTCACAGGCCAAAAAACCAACTTGAAAAGCATTGATTTTGAAAGTAAAAGATAGATATACATAAATATGAGATTGCGGTAGCTAGATATGTACTCAAAGAAGAAAAGATCAACAACAACATCAATGAAGAGTTGTTTGCTTGTTCTGGGCATGACAATATTGGTCATATATGCAAAAATATGGACTAGAAGGAAAAATATTATATTCACTCAATGAATATTACAAGAATAATGGAGAATGAGAAGATTACAATAAATCATAAAAGGAAGGTGTACAGACAAGAATAAAGTTCTACATCGAAAGAAGAAAAGAGAGACAAAGTCAACTATGTAGTGAGTTGTTGGCTTTCCAAACTTTTAGATTGTTAGACAGTTGTGCAGGGCCTTTACTTCAAGCAATTAATCAAGCCACCATTTGAGGCAGCAGCCATCTGTGTTTGCAGAAGGTCTTCTAACATCCTCCTACAAGCTGATGGGTGAAGTGGTATCTTTCAGCTTGTCTCTTAGCAACAAGAACCGTGTTGAAATAAGTTCCTTTATAAATATGTTAGCCACGTGATGTCTCCATTAATAACCTTCTCTTGAATGAAATGATAGTCAACTTCTATAGATTTAGTCCTTGCATGAAACACGAGGTTGGTTGCTAATGATAGTTCCCCTAAGTTGTCACACAAGAGGGTAGAAGAAGTAGCTAGGGACACTTGAAGTTCTTTCAGAAGCATTCTGAGCCAATATAACTCAATTGTGGTAAGTGCAAGGGATCTATACTCAAATTTTGTACTGGATTTAGAAACCACATGAGTTTGTTACTTGGCACTCCAGCTAATGAGACATGGTATGGCATAGCCAATTGTTGACCTTCTTTCATCTAGACTCCCAAACCAGTCAGAGTCACTATAGGCACTGAGGGTGAGTGAACCTTTAATTAATGAATAACAAGCCATGATTAATTAGCCTGTGAGGTTTCTTAATGCCCTTTTGGTTGCTGTCTAGTAGGGAGTCATGGGAATGTGCATGAACTGGCATAACTGATTGATAGTGAAGCTAATGTCTAGTATTGTTAGAGTACTGAGGTACTATAAATCTCCAACAAGTTGTCTATATTCAATAGCATCCTCTAAAGGATCACCATGATGTTGAGATAATTGAGAACTTGCTGGAAGTGGTGTTTTAACTGGTTTTGTTTCTGTCATCTTGAACCAAGATAGAAGGTCTAGTTTATACTTGGAGTGGGATAGCAAAAGGCCATTTGACAGATATTGAGCATGAACTCCAAGAAAGAAGCTGAGAGAGCCAAGGTCTTTCATTGCAAAGTGTTGCTTGAGGCAGTTGATCAAGTTTGTCATGGAAGGAACATTGCTTCATATGAGGATTATATCAACTACATAGACTAATAGAAACATGTGTATGTTAGAATGGTGATAAACAAAGAGGGAATAATCCACTTTAGATTCTTGGAAGCCAAAGGCAATCAAAGTGGTGGCAAGCTTGTTGAACCAAGCTCAAGGAGTCTGTTTAAGGCCATAGATGGATTTGTGTAGCTTGCAAACATGATTTGAGTATCTTTGATCTTTAAACCCAATTAGTTATTCCATATAAACTTCTTCTTCAAGTATGCCATGGAGAAAGGCATTGGAGGCATAAATTTGTCTAAAGGGCCAATTATAAAGGACAACAATGGCTAAGCTTGTTCTAATTATTGAAATATTGACTACTAGACTAAATGTTTCAGTGTAGTCAGTCGCATCTTTTTACTCATACCCTTTTGGCTAAGATTGTTCTAAGATTGTTCCATGTTTCAGTGTAGGGAACTCATGAAATGATTTCTCCAATAAAGTACTAAGCGTGAGCGTACGGAGATCAAGTAGTTGCGGAGAGGCAAGTCGATAACACCTTAAGCATGAATATCCATGAGTCGCCATTTTTAAGGAATTTGCGGGGAAGGAAATTTAGATTACTTTGTCCACTCCTATGCCCGACGGTGCATATCCAAGCGAGCATCTTAATGCCAAAGGTAGACCAAACACGATCCACGACACCCAAAATTGGAAGTCGCACATCTCATCTCTAGCAGACATCGAGTTTCAAAGAATAAAACAAACACATCCAAAACATAGAAGCAACCACAAATCTACCCCGACAACAAAACTTAACTACACAACACCTCAATTCTATCTAGTCCACCCAACCCAAACTCAGACTAACTCAAACACCTTCTATACCAACACAACTACCCTAACCATCATCAGGACCTATACCTTTTTAAAACAATAAGAATCATTTCCTAGATGGCACCATCTATAATTCTTAAATTAAAAAGAATCGATTCTTAAAATTTGCCAACTCTATAATCTCAAGCTAATGATAATAATTCTTAAACTAAATCAGCACATTCGAACCTTACAAGAGAAATTTTTTTTTTTTTTTTTTTAAATCTTCCCATCAATAGCTTAGCTCGATCAAAACTCAAACCTTACTCACTAGATCTAAGCCTAATTCTAAGATTAAAGCAAAAAATTTCTGGTATAAAACCTAAATGACATATGGGTTTACCCAAAGTCGAGATGCTCTGATACTACTTGTGGCGCCCTGACTCCCACGTGAGAACATGTGGAAGTCGAGACACTCGGATGATGACCACACGGATCACAGACCCTAATGCCATGTGCAAGTGTGTAGAAACAAGCAAAATGTGCAGCACAAAAATATTGCAGCGAAAAAATAAAAAGGGTTTGCCAAACTAATGTACTGAAAAATTTAAAACCTTACAACTCAAATTAATATCCTCCAAGAGAGTTATATAGTCTTTAACTGAAATACAACAAAAAGATAAAATATCCATATAACTAAAAAAACAAGAGGGGAACGATCTCCAGTCAATCACTCCTCCAAGCAGAGCCAATCCCTCTGGCTCAAACTCGACCTCTACAACAACTTTACAATTCCATGAAACGGAACAGCAGGTGGAAACACCATATGAGATTATGACATCTCAGCAAGTAAGCAACCAAGCAACATCTAAGAGTTCAAAAACATATTTAAGCAACCAACACATTAAAATAAAGTACAACATCATAAAATGAAATGATCCAACCAATCAGTAATAATGAACTTAGAATAAGAAATCCAATAATACAATTATCTAAAATAAGGATTCAATAATATGAATAACATAAAATAATAATCCAATTCGAAAAAAACCCAAACTCAAAATAAACAAAACAAAAGCATATAAAAATAAATGCTCAATAACTTAGCTAAATAAAATCAAATAATCAAAACCCTAAATACTAATTAATGAAATACATTGAAGAACAATTGATATAATAAAACAATGTAAAGCAAACTAACCAAATAATAATACAAATAAACTAAACCACACAAAAGGCCTTAACTCAAAAATAAAGTAGAGGAAAAGATTCATTAGATTAAAATATCACAATATGAAATGGAATAAAAAAATAAGATCCCATAATTTAATAAACTAAAATAAAGGAACCAATCCGAAAAGATTTAAAAAGTAAAGTCCTCATTGAAATAAAATAAAACCCAACAAATTAAACAATAGTAAAAGTAAAACCACTAAACCAACAATTAATAATAATAAAAATAATATTTAAAATACACAAAACTTGGGATCTCACAATTTTAAGATTTATTTTTTTTCTGTGTGCATATAATTTTGTTCATTTTAATTTTTCTTCTTTTCATTTTGGGAGCTGATATTGTTGTTCTCTAAGATTTATTTGTTGTTCAAGAATATTGTTGTTTTGTTTGTCTCTAATTTGTGGTTCACTTCAAGATTTATATGTTATTATGTTTGTATATAAATTCGGTTCATTTTTATTTTTTCCTTTCATTCTAGTTGTTGATATTGTTGTTCTTTAAGATGTATTTGTGTTCATGGTATTGCTGATTTGTGGTTCACTTCAAGATTTATTTGTTGTTCTGTGCGTATATAAATTTCGTTCACTTCAATTTTCTTTCTTTTCATTCTAGTTCTTCTACTGTTATTCTTTGAGATTCATTTGTGTTCTTAAGGATATTGCTAATTTGTGGTCACTACAACAAAATATGATTTCACCTGTGACTCTTTTTGTTGCAACTACCATGTATGTATGTATGTCAGAATTAACTTTTTGTCACCAAATGCATCTATAGTAGACTCGCAACAATAGGCTGACAACTTAAAGGGCTTAAAGCTATCACTCCACAAATTGTCAGGAATATTCTTATTGTCGACGATTTTTTCCCTGCAAAAAGTGTAAGATTTCGTTGCAAAAAATGTGCTAACTATTGTTAACAAGGATTGAAAATACTTATATGCCAGGGTGGAAAAACAAATAGTCTTATATGAAATTTAAAAAAAAAAAAAAATATATATATATATATTAGTAAAATAGTATCACAAGCTCAAAACCTTATACCTAAATTACATTAAGAGTGTTAACAATATATTACAAGAAAAAATTATTGAAATACAAGTAGTAACTTCTAAGTAGTTTGAAAAGAAAGGAAAAAAAAAAATACAAATACTAAACATGAAAAAATGCAGTATTTATTGCATAAAAAAGAAAAATAGAGGAGAAGCCTGCATCAAGTTAAAGTTACTAAAAAAAACTTATATGTTCTAAAACCAGCTAAATGCAACATTACTAACCGCATAAACAATTATACTCAAGAGTAAAACATCAATTATGTGGGAAATTCCAACAAGCTTTCGCATACTGAAAACAACGTAAATGAGGGAAACTAGCATTCATAGATTTAAAATACTGCAATTGTGGGAAACTCCAGCAAGCATTCACAGGCTGAAATCAGTGCAAATCTAGGTTCCTTTGTTCTCGTCTTCGATGTCAATCCAAACTCTTCCACGAATGAAGATGTATCAAGCTATACCAGATGAAAAAGATAGTTGAGCAAAAACAATAAAATCAACTGTGAGATTTTGAAGTACGTATACAGAAAGTAGACAGTTTAGGCAACATCACGATAACTTTATCATAAAGCATATCTTGAAGGGAATTTTCATAAATTAAATGTGACTAGTGTTTCATTTCAGACAATAATGACACGTCATTATTTCATTTTCGATTCAAGCAAACATTAGGTAAATCAACTTATGCATTTAAAGAAAAAATTACATAAGGGTAGATATGATTGTCACTTTTTAGAAAGATTGGTACTCTAAGCATCATGACTTCCACATTATGTCCCTAGTGAATATCAACTTCACTCCATAATTTACTACTATTCTTTACAAAATTCTATTTTAAACAGTTACATAATGCACTAATACCTCATATCAACATAAATCTAACATTAAAAAATATTATAAAAATCATGCAACTAGAGTTTTAAGAACTACAAGTACTGGATCGTTACAAAGAAGAAAAAACAACCAAATCTTGGAAACCCATGAAAAGTCCACCGCATCAGGGATAAGACAATTCCACAAGTACATAGTTTAGTTTTTTTTTTTTTTGGTCTAGTAGACAGTCAGTTGAAACATTTACCTAGTGCACCAACTCCAATTATGTCGCCAAGGGAAATTTCAAAGCAACCCATGTGACATAGCTCCTTTGCCACATATGCTACTCTTGAAGGAGGAATTGCTCCTTCCACTAGACAACCTACTACACAAGATACATACCTAACAAGAATCAATTCCAACTCATTTGTCTCAAAGCCTTAAAATGTTATTGCAAATGTAATTTAAGTTTGACCAGGATTAGATGAGTTTGTATGTAAATTCAAATTGAGAATGAATGTAATTTTAAATAGAACTCTAGGATTGCATCCGATAATGATGATGTGTTTAAATAGAAGTTATCCAATAAGAATAGTGTTTGAATTGTAACTCTTATCAAGTCTTGCTTAAATTATAAGATAAGAGTCTACAAGAGTCCTATGTAAATTTTGAGTCATAGAGTTAGCTGAAGTAATAAAGATTCAAGATTCAAATAAAGAAATTGAAACTGATTTGAATTCAAAAATATCCAGTTGAAGTGATCCAGTCTGAGTTTTTCGCAAACTGTCAGCAACATAACAAACTGGAATTATGGATAAACTCATCGCCGGACTTCTACTCCAATACAAGTACTGCACCACTGCATTGCCTATTTATAGAGGAGTCGACTGAGGGGTTTATTGAACACTTCAAGAGCACATTCATAAGAGTTGAGAGCTTGAAGATTTAGGTAGAGCTTCAAGTGACTGTGTGAATGGAAAATGCGTTGAGTGAAAGATTTTTCAAAAGGCTCAATCCGTGGGATTGAGTGAGAGCATACTGCAAGGGAGAGTATCTATGTTCGTGTTCAACCATTGGAGGTTCCAGTAGAAAAGTCCAAAGATTGGAGATCGTCAGAGATTCTGACTACCTACTACGGTAGAAGATAAGCAGGTTGCATGTCTTGGGTGAACATGTTGGGTTATAAAATTTTTGTAAATAGTTTACTTATAAATACCTCAATCAATGAAATTGACTTTCTTAAGTTTGGTTGTCCTGTAGGGTTTTACCTTTGAGGAGTTTTTCAAAAGGTTTTCATTCGTAACTAAATAATCGTGTTAATACTTTTAATATTTTATATTGGTTACTTATCCCCGCTAATAGTATTTGCTTAGCATTCATGTGTGTAT
The DNA here is from genome assembly GCA_036559045.1 of Platycarya longipes. Taxonomy (NCBI): domain Eukaryota; kingdom Viridiplantae; phylum Streptophyta; class Magnoliopsida; order Fagales; family Juglandaceae; genus Platycarya; species Platycarya longipes. Next base: position 38,665,982 of record CM071802.1, read on the forward strand.
CTAGCAATGTTTTGAATTTCGTATCGTACCGACCGGTACGGCCGGTACGTACCGTACCGGAGCAGTGACCGGTACAGAAATGAGGTCTGTTTCGTATCGACCTAGATTTCTGCCATACCGGCCGTACCGGCCATGTGTACCGGCCGGTACCGGATTTCAGAATTTTTTTTTTTTCATTTCTTCCTATTTTTTTTTATCCTAATTTAGACGAGATTATTTACATATATATTTATATTTATAATTGATTCATATATTGACTATTATTTTGAAATATAATTTATATATATTTTTATATATATAATTTTTTTTTATGTATAGACTATTCCGAAAAGGTACCGGTACCGAAATATTTCGTTCTAGTGCCTTGACCAGTACGCTCACCGGTACGGTATTCAAAACATTGATATCTAGGAATAATTGGATAATTTCAATTATAAACTAAATCAACACATGAAGTGCACTTAAAAGTAAAATTATGTTAAAATGTAACAAGACACAAAATCTCCAATGTCAAATCTATGTTTAAGTTTACATTTAGCTCACTACACCAACAGAGAACTCTTGAAGCCAATAGGTAGAGCAGTTCAAAGAATTAAAATCAAATATATATATATATATATATATATATATATATATATATATATTGGTACAAGTTGCCACCGAAGTACAATATGCCCAAGAGACTCCGCAACCTTCAACAGAAGCAAAGGTTTTCACATCAATAATTTCAGTCAAAAGAGAAGAACATAGGAGACACACACATGAGAAGAAGAGAAGTAGGAAATGAAACTCAATCCAAACAAAGCAAAATTTCGGAGCACAAAAATCACCTTTGTAAATACATTTTTGCTTTCTTCTCTTTGACTCTTGGATTTGGGAAAAAAGAACATGCCAATAGAATTTTTCGTTCGGTGGTGGAATATTATATGCCAATAGAGAAGTAGGAAATGATCCTTGGCAACCTGAAAAAATGCACCCAAGAACAATTAATACAATCTCCACACTAGAAAAACTCTGAATTGCTAAAAGTTGAAAGGGAAAAACAATATATAAGAAAACGATAACTTACAAGTTAGATGATGGCTGGAACAAGTACTCATCATCAAACTAATTGGAAGATGATACCTCTGACTCTAAAATTGGGAATGGCACTGGGAAGTAATTTTTTTTATCTACATTGTATCTGTATACGATTATTTCATCATAGAACTTCCATACCACAAACACTCTTGAAATGTATACAAAGAAGCAATCCCAACACTTCACAAACCACACAACCAACACTTTCAACACAAACACACACTTGCTTCTGACACTTCACACAATTCCACAACTAGAGCAACATCACAAACCACATCCCGCTTCTCCTTAGTCTACCACATCAACACAATCAATTATATATAACAAATATGTCCATGATTTAACACATATACATCCAATCACATAAATTATAACATCCGGCTCTAGTGCCATCATTCTTTATAAAATGTTTTATTTAATTATTTATTTATTTGAGTAAAAATCTTTTTTGAATATTCAAAAAATTTATTTTAAATTGACTACAGAAATAAAATTGTATTTTAGTAAATTTTGTCTTTTCTCATTCGATTCGATGATTATGTTAAAAAAAAATTATGAGCCGGGATAATTATTTTTTAACAAATTAGATTGTTATTTGTTCATTTATTCAAGTTTGAATCGATGCCTTATTTTATTTTCCAGTTTTAATCCCACGACTTGTTTTCGTTGAAAGATTTTTTTATTTTTTAAAGCAGATGAGGATTTCAATTCTAAAGAGTCATTTTATTTTATGTTTATCTTTTTTTCTCAATCCAAAGTTTGAGTCCTTTTATTTTGAAATGGACCCTACCCGTTTTAACCCACGACCCAAGTCGTGATAGCGCTTACCTTTGGGGAAGTTGTTGAAGTTTGTCTTGAGCATGTACTCCACTTTCTCTGGATTTGCAGTGACTATGGTGCGTGGTGCACCAAATCGGTGCACCACGATCGTGTTCGTTGCTGATTCGGTGAGTAACTCAGTGTACCAATCCAAAAGATGGTTGCGGTTCTTGTAAAAGGAAATCAAGCATCCAATGACGGGATAGGTTGGGGGGCCATGGCCGGAAATTTTTCGAACTCGCCGTAAGTCACGTAAAATTACGTGAAGCAGATAGACCCTACCCAAAGTTTGAGTCCTTTTATTTTGAAATGGACCCTACCCGTTTTAACCCACGACCCAAGTCGTGATATCTTGTTTTGACTCCCTTTGCCATGCAGATTGCAGAGCATCCCCCCTTTCACGCCCTTTTTCCTTTTAAGTTTTCAGTTACCATATTTGTGCTCATATTCCGTACTTTCGCTTTCATCATTTAGAATTTAGAGTTGCCGCCTCTTTTCTCCCTAGGGTTTGTTTGTGTATTCTCTTTCATCTATATATACTATAATACTCACTGTTTGCCCCTAACCTCCATCGCAAGTAGCAGCCTTGAGCCGCTTCGTGCACTTCTCGATCCCACTCTCTGCACGTTTCTTGTTTCGTAGCTGCACCTAGCGGAGGGAAACAAAGCCTTGCACCACCGGAAACTACTAGACCCCACAAACCAGCCCTTGCCAGTTTCGTATCCACCCCGTTGCCGGCTGCTCTAGCCACTACCCAGCCCACGAGAAAAACAAACAGCTGCTCCAAGGAGGCCAAGCCGCTGTGCTCCTCCACCACGCCACTCCACACTACCGTCGTAACCCCTGGACTCTCAGCATTCAGCCACCCGAAGACCTAGTTGAGTGCTCTGTTTTGAACTGCCGAAACAGGGGAGATTATTTCCCCACGGTTGACACGGCGCCAACCCCCTCCACTTCGTCACCCTGCACAGAGAGTGCCGCCCGCGCACCTCACGTTCCCACAAATCACCCAGTCAGCCATGGCCACCTCTCGGTAAGTCACGACGAGTTTTCTTTCGTCCCCACGGTTTCACCTCTGCTCTCTCGGATTCTCTCTCATTACTCTATCTCTCTCTCTCTCATCATTCTCTCTTTCAGCACCTTCTCTCGCTTCTTTTCGCAGTGGTCTCCCTCCGCGCCCAGCTTCTTGCCGCTGCCTACCACCGCTCATTCATCATCTCGGTGATCCTCCGTCGCATGCCTTAGCCTCAGCCTCAGCCTCAGCCTCGGTTCGTTATGCTTCCCTGCTAATAACTTGGTTTTCTACATGTGTTTTCACCCTTTACGTATCGTTGTAGAGTTTTAGCTTATGAAATTACAGTTTTATCCCCTTAGGTGATATTTTTGAAAGAGAAATGATAGATGTAATCGTGGAGTTGTAAGTGGCATATAGTTAATTTGAAAAAAAGTGAATATATATAAAATCTACGTAAAAAAATTAATTTCTTTTTAAAAAGATTGTACGCGGTTTACAACTCTACGACTAACTTAACATTAGTTTTTTTGAAAGGAGCAGTGATTGCAGTCGGAAACGCATTAACATTTTATATAAAGAGTAAAAATACTATTAATATGTCTGGGATGTTTTGGCTGCCGCAAACAGTCGAGCCTGTCAAATATTTTTCTTTTGCAAAATGAAAAGCAGAGTTTTAAGGTCATATTTCTGGAAAAGCAACCGTCGGTGCACACCAATTGTTTGAAAGAAAAAAAGTAATTATTAAAAATTTAATATGTGGAGATGTGTAGGTGTTTAGCAGTAACTGTACTGCTGTCAAGCAACCCCAATATTTTTATATAAAGGTTGTTTTGTTTGGACTTGGAGCCTACGGGGCTTGTTACTACTCAGGTTCTTTTCAAGTGTTTTATGTTAAGGTATCTTTGAGGTTAAATGTTTTGGGTTGGTTCGTTTTTTAATGTATTTTAGGCTTAGATTTTAAATTATTTTGGGTTTGCTTTTTAAATCATTTTGAGCTTGAGTTCTAAATTTATTTTGGATCCTATAATATTTTCATTTTAACGTCCTTTTAGCATTCAAGTGTGTTTTGATTTTTTTTTTTTTGATTTTTTTAATTTATTTTGGAAGACGCTTGGCTTGGTTTGGAAATTGGGTTAAGTGATTATTAAGTAAAATCAAGGTATTTGGAGAATATATGATATTTTAAGGTTTTAGAAGAATTTGATAAATTCAAAACGTTTGGAAAGAGTTGATACTCAGAGTTCTGAAATTTCTTTTTTGATGTTAAGAGAAAATATTAGATTTTGTTTTCGATTTTATTTTTGAGATTTGTAATCATTTCAAAATTTACAGAGTTAAGCATAACTATTTTATAGGCGGTGATCGAATTTCTATTGGAACTATTATGAAGAAGATTAAAAAAAAGTTAAGAAATTCAGATAAACGAGATTTCTATACTAGACATTGTATTAAAAACATGAATTGTGGTCTATTTTGAAAAATATGCATATTTTGATTATGAAAAGAAGCTTTGAAAATAACTTCAATTATTTGTTATGCATTACTCATGAAATTCTGTACAAGGATAAAGTTTTTTTTTTTTTTTTTATATAACTGATGTAGACACATGTTATTTTTGTGCATTCTGTTTCTGAAAACTGAAAAAGAGTAAATATGAAAATTGTGCATAAAGTATATTCAGAGATCTATTATGTTCTGTTCTAAAAATGTTTTGACTTTGATATGATAAAATGTGTTTTTGAAAATTTCTGGCATGACATTCTGTTTCTATTTATGTTCCGTTCTGTTAGGGTTGGTATCAACTTTTCTATTTTTGGTGCACACACTTTGATTGCAAAGTAGTTTTCTATGTGGCCTTTCCTGTATACACACTCTGGATTCCAAGAATAATAAGGAGAAGATTCATATTCTATTTTTACTTGATTGACCGCCGAAGTTTGTATAACCCTGCCACGGGGGATAAACATCGTATTTCTGTTAATATAAGATGTTTCAGTTATGCTATGTCAAAGTGATTTTTGGTTCTGTTCATTCTGAACTTTCGCTCTGATTTTTTTGATAATATGATCTGATCTTGCATTTTGAAAATAAAAAAATATTTTTTTCTGCATTTTGAAATTTGGAAAATGTTTATGTTTACACACTAGTATATGTTCTCTGCTTACTTAATTGTGGATAACTCATCCCTTATCTACATAACATTTTTTAGATGACTTTGATGATTCAATTGGAGAGTTGGAGTTGAGAGTTTTGAAAAGGTTTGATGATTATAGATGAATGAGTGCAAGTGTATAAGAATTTTTGAAGAATCATATCTAGTGGTTTTATCTTTTGTGATCATTCTTGATACGTTGACTTATGAATAATTCGATACTTGTCGAGATGATATTTTATTGTATTGAGGTTCTTGTTTAGTATTTCTAGGAGAGGACATAAACTCTTGTGCTGTGTAAATGAGATTACATTTTTATGGATAATTTTGAAATTTGTAATTATATGATTTTGGAAGATAGGAGTTAACTCTCCAAATCCCCCGGACTGGGGCATTACATAAACAATCTAGCGGAGAAAAAGGCAATAATTAATTTACCACAAACAATTTAGAAGTGGCTACAGTAAATCTTGGGAACTGTAGTTGTTCCTTCGGATGGCGGCTGTTCGTAATGGCACCATTGCTATTGGTTGCTTCTTTTATTTTTATTGCGTTTGTGAGTTGCAGTGGTAACAAAGCTTGTAGAGTCGAGGGTTTTCGAGAAAAAGGGCTATAAGGAGGAGAAGAGTGATCGGGAGATGAAGAGATAGGGGAATCGAGATTATATCAAAATCACTTATTATAAAACAATCCAATAATAACCTAACATTCCTTCAACTTGAAACCCACCCATACGAAAAACTAAAGCCCAGTTTGGATTGGGAGATTCATCTCATCTCAAATTCATCATTATATTTTTACAAATTCTTACATAAATTATAATAAACAATTCAACTTTTTTAAATCTCAATTTAATTTTTTTAAATTTCAAAAAAATAATATTTCAATTAGATTTTATTCAACTTTCAAAATTCATCTTATCTTATCTCTTAATCCAAACGGAACCTAAAAGACACGGTCTAACATCTTTGTACACAGCAAAGCTAATCCAACAATTAAAACCAAACCATTAAACTCTTATACTAGGAAGACCAAAACGATCCAGGCGTAAAATGCCTTCTAGCAAACGTGGCAATCTTCTACTCTCCATATATCTTATACAATAACCAACTTCTCCCTGTCTAGCTAAAAATGCTGCTTGATATTTCTTTCGGAATATATGTGCAATAGTGAGATTTACTAAAGTTAGAGCTTTTAGTAGTGACTCTTAAAAATCCCACAAAAACCATTTCATGCATTTACTGGAGTAAACTCAATCCACCACTACTTTAGAATCACACTCAATTTCTACATTCAAAAATCCCATCTCTTTGCACAACAGCACCCCATTCGTAAGCGCTCTAAGCTCGACTTCATTATTTGTACCATAAACATAGTGAGAGGAGTAAGCTCCGAGAAATAAACTCCTGTTTTCACGGATCACACCACCACCACCACGTCCTTGGATTCCCTCGACAGCTCTCATCTACATTCAGTTTCACATTCCCTATAAAAATATTCTACTAACTTACTCCTTATAATTATTTTAAAAAACAATTATGCTACTTATAACGTTGACGTGTCATCACATTGGTTGTTCTACATACATGGTTAATTTTTGCATAATTTTTAGTAATGTTATATATATAGTTATAGAGGGTGCAAATTTTATATATTATTTTTAAAAATATATAGAGCCTCCTAGTCAAAAATAATTTTTTAATATAAGTCACATATTTACGATTTTTTTAAGAAAAGTAGTTCTCTCATTATCCATACACGACGACTTGGCTTTAAAATAGACAAGTCCTCTCTCCAAAAAAAAAATAATTTAGTACGTTACTAGTCTACAGTCCGTGTCCTCCAACCGCGTTCTTATCTTTTAAGTCGTCGTGTGTGTGGTGGCCATCCAAAGAGAGGACTTGCCTATTTTAAAGCCAAGTCGTCGTGGGTGGATAATGAGAACTACTTTTCTTTAAAAAATTAAAGAGACATCGAAAATTTATATATCTTAGACTGGTGGAGAAAAGACGTAAAGAGGAGATCTTCTAGATACGCACTAGTCAAAAGTAACCACGATGTCTTGAAGGGCAATGAAGATGCATGGAGGTATGAGGTTAATTATGGTAAAAGATGCTTGAAATTAGGGTGCAAATTATTGTATAAAACTTTAACCACGATGGAAGAATCATTGACTAAAAAATAATTGAGAGAGGCAGCCGCTTCTCTTATTGACTTATAACATAAAAAGTAGGGAGACGTTAGGATGCGGTTGGGCGGCACCCCAGCGTTTTACAACCCACTCCCTTTCACTTCCTAAACTCTTATAATTAATATCAAAACACAATAAAAAAATATTAAAAAATATAATAAAAAATACAAAAAATAAAATAAAATTTGAAAAACACAATAAAATAATAAAATGAAGAAAATATAATAAAAAACATAGTAAAAAAATTAAATGAAGATGTATTTTTAAAGAGATTTCGGCCTCATCCAGCCCTCGACACCGTCAGTGGCGGTGGGCGACACCGTCCACCTCATTGGAACCGGAGGGAGTCGACGACCTCACTCCTGCGATGGCGAGCCCCGGCGATCTCCAGTATGCCCCCGGCGACCTTAAACCCGTTTCGGACTCGTACCTATCGGGAGTATGGGTCCAAAATGGGTTTAAGGCCACCGAGGGCACACCAGGGGTCGTCAGGGCTTGCCGTCGTAGGAGTGAGGTCGTCGGCTCCCTCCAATCTCGATGGAGTGAGCGGCGTAATTCACCACCACTAAAAATGACAAGGACTACAATAGTAGAGGATTCGGTTCGGTCAGACCGAACCCCTACTTTCCTCAATAAAGTATAACACAAAAAGGATATTGGACCAGTTCAGTCCAGCCAATGTGCATCTGCGAGTTCTTGCTTTTTCAGCATTATTGCTTCCACTAATTCTCTTGAATAGACTGCCATTATTATAAGGAGGGGACTTGTCGGGACTGATTTAATTGAAGTTTGTTATGCAACAATTACAATAATAAAAAAATATTGTTATTATTATTTTTGCATTTTTTTCAAATTTTTTCATTCATTTTTTAAATATTTTTACATATCTTAAAAAATAAAAAATTCACAATAATATTAATTTTTTTAATCATTATGTGAAAAAAAATATGCATTTGAATGAAAAATTCCATGAAAAAATTCGGATGAAATAGTATTATTGTTTTTAAAAACATTATGCTATTTGATGTAACGCATTAGTTATTGTAAATACATGTATGTAGTGAGTAATATTAAATATAAATTTTAAATAGATAAGTTTTATTAAATTTTTTATAAAAAAATAAATTTTATTAATAAAAAATAATTTTTTTACACTTTTTAAGATGGAATTCAGTTGAAGTAACTGACAAAAAAAAGTAATTAGTTGTGCATACATACAAGATTTAAAAACAAATAAAAAGAAAGTTATGTACCTGTTCAGCTCAGCTAATGGGCAAGTGGCTCCAAACACGTGCCAGTTCTTGCTTTCTCAGCATTATTGTTTCCACCAAGTGCGAGCTCATCAATATTTGTTATAGCTAGTGCAAGTGGTTCATATACTCTTGGCTATACTACCTTTATAAAAAAAAGATAATGTTAAATATCTCGATAATGAATTTTGATAATGGAACTGGAATTATTTTTTTTTTCTAAATTTTATTAAAGAAATATTCTTAAATAATGTTATAATAATAATGTTATAACTTTTTTTTAAGTAATATTTAATATGATTAAAAAAAATATATGAAAAAAATACACTTATTTGAAAGAAATTCGGGATGACCTAGTGCCACCCTTATAAAAAAAACAGGTCCTAACTAGGAAGTTGTAGTGGACAGCCGAATTGGTTCGAGTTTTGTCAATATAACAACTTCAACATTTTTCACATGATTCTGCATTTAGCCGTACATAATTTTTATTAAAAAAGTTATACTACTTTTATTCTTTGTACCCAGTTTAAATGCCACAAAGTAGCACAAGATGAAAATCCTAATTATTATTATTATTATTTTTTAAAGTGCCAATGTTAAAGATAGGATCCGCTCGGGAAGAAGAGTTCGTCGTCACGTGCAAGCCATCGAGATAGCAAACCACAAGTTGAACACGAACTCGATGAGAGTGTGGACGCGCGTCGCTGTCATTTGCCTGGTCGCTTGTGCACACTGCACGGCATTGAATTTCTGACCCGCCCAATCAAATTACGAATTAAAAGCAAAGACGTGCGACAAGTAGAGGGTAAAGGCAATTCTCACTGCTGCGTGCGCCTCTGCCTATCTTTCTTCCTACTCCGCCTCTCCCTTTGAGCTTCCATTCCATGAAGTCCATGGGTACTCTGATCTTGTTCATCCTCTGCTCGACATTGTTTGCTCAGGTGACATCTACAAATCGCACTTTAAGCAAAGGTTTGTCTCTTTCCAGCGAGAAACCGGAAGATGTCTTGACTTCGCCGAATGGAGTGTTCTCTGCTGGATTTTACTCTGTTGGTGACAATGCTTATTCCTTTGCCATATGGTTCGCCTCCCGATCCTCAAGGATTCAGGAACGCACCGTTGTCTGGATGGCCAACCGAGACCAACCGGTTAACGGAAGGAAATCGAAGCTCTCCCTGCTTAGAACTGGTAATCTTATCTTAACCGACGCTAGCGAGCTTACCGCCTGGGAGACTAATACTATTTCTCACGCATTTTTAGAATTACATCTTTACGATACTGGTAATCTTGTCCTACGAACTTTGGAAGGTGAAAATTTGTGGGAAAGTTTCAACTTTCCCACAGATACCTTGCTTCCCCAGCAATTACTAACCAGAAATACAAAGCTTGTCTCCTCGAGAAGCCAGACCAACTATTCCTCTGGCTTCTACAAGCTTCTTTTCGATAATGATAACGTCCTCTGTCTTCTTTATGATGGGGCAAAGGTTTCCAGTATTTACTGGCCTGAACCATGGACTTTGCGCTGGCAAGCCGGAAGGTTTGCGTACAACAGTAGTAGAACTGCAGTGCTTGATTCCTTCGGGAACTTTAGTTCTTCCGATAATTTTACATTTTCGTCAGCCGACTATGGGCAAATGCTCAATAGAAGATTGACGCTTGATTACGATGGTAATCTTCGATTGTATAGTTGGGATGAGGAAGGGGAAAAGTGGGTTGTTTCATGGCAGGCCTTTCAGATACCTTGTATTATTCATGGTGTTTGTGGGGCTAACAGTATTTGCAGCTATGATCCTGGTATTGGCAGAAATTGCTCGTGCCTTCCAAGATATAAGATGATAAATCATACCGATTGGTCTCAAGGGTGTGAACCCGAATTTGATCTCTCTTTTGAGAAGAACGTGTTTGATTTTTTGCATCTATCCCCTCTTGATTTCTATGGTTATGATCACAATACCTACCTCAATTATACACTTGATCAATGCAAGAAGATATGTTTGGAATTGGCCGAGTGCAAAGGATTCCAATACACATTTGGCTTCGACATTGGTTATTCAAATTGTTACCCCAAGATTCTATTGATGAATGGACATCGTTTGCCTTCTTTTGATGGAAACTTCTATCTGAGAGTGCCAAATAATCTCCTCTCCGACATCTATCTTGTAGAAGAAATTGGTTTAAATTGTTCAAGTGAAGGTCTTCTGCTTTTGGAAAGAGCATACTTACAAAGCCGAGTAAATGGGACAGTGAAATTCATGCTCTGGTTTGTATGTGGATTAGGAGGACTAGAAATATTGGGTATCTTTTTGGTGTGGTTTCTCTTGATTAGAACCTCCGAAAGTTCTAGTGCAGACAAGCATGGCTATCATGCCATCGCCGGATTCAGAAAATTTACACATTCGGAGCTCAAGAAGGCTACAAAGGGTTTTACTGAGGAGATTGGAAGAGGTGCAGGAGGGATTGTGTACAAAGGGGTGTTGGCAGACAATCGAGTTGCAGCAGTCAAGCGACTCTACGAAGCTAACCAAGGAGAAGATGTATTTCTAGCAGAAGTGAGCATCATTGGTAGGCTTAACCACATGAACCTTATAGATATGTGGGGTTATTGTGCCGAGGGAAAGCACAGGCTTTTGGTGTCCGAGTACATGGAGAGTGGTTCATTGGCAGACAACCTTTCTTCCAATTCCCTTGACTGGAAGAAAATGTTTGAAATCGCTTTGGGCACTGCAAAAGGCTTGTCTTATTTGCATGAAGAGTGCTTGGAGTGGGTTTTACACTGTGATGTAAAACCTGAAAACATATTTCTAGACTCTAATTATCAGCCAAAGGTAGCAGATTTTGGGCTATCCAAACTACAAAGCAGAGGAGAGCCCAACAATTCAAATTTCTCAAAGATGAGAGGAACACGTGGATACATGGCTCCAGAGTGGGTATTTAATCTGGAAATCACATCTAAAGTAGATGTTTATAGCTACGGGATTGTTGTGTTAGAGATGGTGACGGGAAAGAATGCAAAGGGTGTCCATGGCATAGATAGTACAGGGGAGCCACGACATAAAAGGCTTGTGTCGTGGCTGAGAGAAAAGAGGAATAGTGCGGCTTCAGCTAACTCTTGGATTGAAGAGATCATAGACCCAAGGTTGCAAGGCAAATATGACACAGGAAAGATGGAAACTCTGATTGGGGTTGCTCTGCAATGTGCAGAGGAAGAAAAAGATGCAAGACCCAGCATGAAACAAGTAGTTGAGATGCTTTTAGCCCAAGAAACTGATCACCAGTGATGGCAGGCATGGAATACATGAAGAAAGACCCGATTTATTTAATTTTCTGCTACCCAGAACACAAAAAAATAAAATAAAAATGTATGTTTATATTATATATATATATATATATATATGGTATGAATTATGGTTGATTGATTTTCTGTTGTTATAGCTATGAATTATGGTATGTTTGTTAGAGTTCAAAAATAAATAATCTCTTTGAACATCAATACTCTCATGCAACAGCCACAATGGTTTTTATGTTTTTTCTTCTCTCCAATTGCCTACGATAGACTTGTATCACTAGAAAAATGAATAAATTGCCATTGTGGTCCCTAACTCCAATCACTTTGCGATTCAATTATTGCGATTATGAAAGACACATGAGATACCGAGGAATGAGCTAAGTTTTGTTGGTATTGCATATGTTGTTTAGAAGTGCTATTTGTCTTGTTGTTAAGTAATGATAAGAATGAAAGTGTGCGAATGTCGTGTAGATCTTTTTTTTTTTAACGAATGAATGTGCAGACTTTGTATAATTGGAGTTTATTCTGTACGACTTATTACTCTATTATCATCGGTTTAGCCCAAGGACATGGCTTGAGGCAATGAGGTCGAAGAAGGATGGACGCCTCTGTTTGCTCTGTAAATTAGAGAAATAAAGTGATGGTTAGCATGGTTAATCACCACCACGTTTTCCCCCAAACTTAATATTTTAGTCGTGGCAATTTTTTATTTTTATTTATTAAGTTTTTTTTTCCTTTTATTTAAAGTTTTCTTAACATTTCTTTTTAAATCCCAAGCAGGGAAAAAACCTAGGTGGCTATGTGTAATACGGACAACTAGTTGTGTGATACCGTGATCTGCGACGGATTAATTGATAAAAGCCATAAACAAAGTCTGGTTTCTCCTTCATTCAGATTTTGTGAAGTACTGCCCATAATTCAAACCCTATGATGCTGAATTCAATGCTATTATAACTAGTAAGATCAAAGATTGTTGACAAGGATTTGAATAGAGATATTTATTTTTTCGAATTTTAGGGTCATGAATGTGAGAAAAGAAAGAGAGACAAATTAAATAAATGGTTTGGACCTCAATTTATTTTTCTATATTTCTCACACTAAGAGATCTTTATCCGATTGAGTACGGGTCTGATTTTGATTCAAATAGAAATCACAGCCAAACTTAATATCATTTGCAATATCATTTGCATCCACTAATAAGTCAAGTCCCAAACGTCCAAGTATCTATAATTTTCTATTGGGAAAGAGACCAAAAATAAAAAAAAAAACAGAAATGAGAATCTTTAAAAAAAGGTCCAAGTCGAGTTCAAGAATTTTATTTAATATATTTTCAAACTCGACTTGATAGGCTAAACTTTCAATTCGATCTTGAACTCACTTTAAGATGTTTATTTTTTTTAATAATATTTAATAATTATAGATAAATAAAAATATAAAAAAATCTAATTTTAAATTTGTACAATCAACAAATAGAATCACTTTCAAATGATAAGATTTTAAAATTTTATAAATAATTAATATCCAACTATAATAATAATAATAATACATCTATTAATTCATATATGGATCCTACATATTTATATATGAAATTATTAAATCTAAACGATTAATTATTATATAAATTATAAAATATAATTATTTCAATATATAATATTTAATATGATATAAATAATTAGGTTATATATTACATATTAATTTAACTATAAAAGTGATATCCTTATACTATTAACTAATATATATGTGGGTGTATATATATATAAGTATCAGACACTGGCGAATCGCAAGGCTGAAGGCCCAATTAAATAAGCCACTGCTAAAATTCCAATAGAAGATGATAAGGTTATAGAGGATCATGTGTATCGATAATTTTTACTAAATTGTGCTTTTTGATCTAATGATTAAAAAAAAATTATTGAGTTTAGAATTTTCTTTTTTTACAAAATAATTAAGAAGTTTAGAAAATACTTAAACAAAACAAAAATAAAATAAAATACAAACTGCACTATCGGTAAAAAGACTCGATAGCCCTTCTCAATGGACGTGGCAGTTGTCAAATTCCAAATTCCAATTGGTTCTATTGAAGCTCAAACAAAGTAATTGATAATTTCAGCCCAAAATTCTGTCTCGAGGAACACGAGGTAGAGACAAGCAGCCTTTACTTTTTAATTTCAGAAATTAAAAATATATTCGTAGTCCTTCTCATAGTCGTTATGCAACAACTATACTGATAAACGGGAGACCAAAGTCCAAATTATTCATTATTAACACAAGTCAAAAGGGTGTTGCTTCAAAATATTGAAAAAAAAGAAGAAAAAGCTAAACCATGAGGTTAGAGTTCTCAATTTACAATGACATTAACCGAATGTTCTCAATTTACAATGACATTAACCGAATGCAGGGAAAGCTAAAGCCGTGCTATTGCAGTGACCAAAGTAATAACCGTAGGAATGGACAACCTCATGCTAGAAGGGGATTTTCTAGTAGTACTCATCATAAAATTACGAGAAATGGTACCCGCATTGAAATGAAGAATAACACCTATAATTATCGACATAAGTAATGTTATATATATTTATAGATTGTAAGTACCGTGCACTCTATTTTTAAGAAAGAGTGAAGTTTATCATTAAAAAATAATTTAACACCTATGACTGTAAAATATTATTTCTCATTTTTTGTTACACAATATAGTCGAACAGGTAGTTACAATGGTATGTCTAATCGGAAGCATTCTCATCCACTCGATCCATACCAACCCACATATTAGATTCCAACTTTGTATTCAAATTGCCTCGACCTAATTATTTTAATCTTCTATTTGCTTGTACTAGTTGCTCATTAAAAAAGTTATAGGTCATCTCAATATGAATTCATCATGAGCTTTCATTTAAGCCTTTATAAATAATATCATACCTAATTAGTCTTAACGAAAGGAATGAAACTTAAGCCGTCCCACCTAGAATGAATTTTCAACAATCAATTAGGATTCAAGTCGTATTGTTTAGGTGGGAGATTACAATAATTACACGGACTTCAAATCCACCTAGTATATACAAATAGTTCAACAACATGAGATCATTTTTCATAAAAAAAAAAAAACATAAACAACATGAGATCAGAAGATCCCTGCCTTTTCTTTGTCCCTCTTAAGGGTATTAGTTGTGGTCTAGCTAAAGTTTGGCTAAAGTGTGACTGAAAAGTTTATATTTAGTTAACCACTTTTCAACAACACTAAATAACAAACTCTCCAAATCTATCAATTTTCTATTACAATATTGATTTTGACATTTTTTTTTTACTATTCTATTAGTACATTAACACAAAGTAAAATCTAGGTACCAAAAAGATGGAAGTCATCTCAAAAATACAACTTTTTAATGCCCAAAATATTATTTGGCTAACAACTAGTGAAAATACCGTTGTCAAAAAACATTATAGTTATATTGAATCTATTATAATAAGTTTTTATGCAACCTAGCTAAACTCTGATCAAAATTTAGTTAATTTGATTCAATTATTAATGTTCTAACTTTGCACATTCATTCTAGTTTCCTAGCTAGATATGTGGTGCTGGGAAGGAGGACCCATTGTGGGAATATTAAGCAAAAAAAAAAAAAAAAAAAGGGAAATAAGTAAAAGTAAAAGCAAAACAAAACAATAAAATTTGCTCACCCACATCTTGAGACCTCGATGATTTTAGCTCTAGTGATTCAGAATATCACTCAAAAACTGAGTCATCTGATTCAACAAATATTAAACTTGGTTGCAATTGCAATGATTCTTGTTGCAAACCTGGAGTTAAGACAATCAATGTCTTAACTAAAGAAGAGGAACAAGAAATCCTTTTATTAACTTTAATTTCACAGATTGAAAACTCTGAGCTTAAAGAGAAATATATCCTCTAGCTCAAAAAGACAATGGTCCATAAGAAATCTAGCTATCCCTCTCTTGAAACTATTCTGATTTCAATTAAAGGACAATAAGTTAAAACTTCACCTTTTAAAATTCTAGAGGTTGATAAAAAAACTTCCTCTATTTTTGGTGAAACAAAAAAGATTATTGATCACAACAATTTTGTCTGTTGCATTTCGTAACACATACCATTGGCTCACAACAACAGTCTTTCATGCCCTAACACACCCACTTGGCTTCACACGAGTCTTATTATTCAGCTGGAGTATTCGAACGACATGGCACCAGCAGAAAGAGGTTAGAACAAGAATTAAGAAATATAGAGCGTTTTTGGAAATTATCAAGAAAAAATATCTTCTTCATTGATTATTTTCACATTTATATTTCATATTTCATATTGTTGCATTTGGTTAGTTTTGCCGCCTTCTTTGGTATCAGAGCCAAACTACTGGCCCTGGTGGATTAATTAGCTCTATATTGCTTATTTTTTCTCGATAATTTCCAGAAACGCTCTATTCATTTTGGTAATTACCAAAACAAAACTTAGGAACTTTCTAACTCTAGGTCTTGAACCTTTCTCTGCTGCATTTTTAAACACATACCATTGACTTATAACAACAGTCTCTCATGCCCTAACACACCCACCTGGCTTCACACGGGTCTCATTGTTCAACTAGAATATTCGGATGGGGTGGCACCAATAGAAAGAGGTTAGAACAAGAATTAAAATATAGAGCGTTTCTAGAAATTATTAATAAAAAATAAGCAATATAGAGCTAATTAATCTACCAGGGTCAGAAGTTTGGCTCTGATACCAAAGAAGGCGACAATGCCAACCAAATGCAATAATATGAAATATGAAATATAAATGCAAAAATAAATAATGAAGAAGATAACTTTGAATCAAAATATTTTCCGTTGAAAATGTACTTTCAAGTTTGAAACAAGAAATGAATTACAAGTTTGGAAGGCTAGAGAGTTTGGGGGAAGATGGTAAAACTCGAGAGTGAGTTTCGGTGGAAGAAGGTAAAACTAGCTCTACCTTTCAAATGAAACCGAGGGCTTCTTTTATAGATGAAGGAGTTGCCTTAAAAAAAAAAATTACATGTGAAACAGTAAGAGTAAATCACGGGTGAAACAGTGAAAGTAAAAGCAGCTGTCTTTTAGCACTGAAAGTAATTCTATCTGTTTGTGCTGAAAGTTGAACCATGGGTGAAGTAGTTGTCTACACCGATAGTAACTTTGTCTTTTTGTACTGACGGTTGAATTATTATTTTGTCAGCTTTAACATAAGGAAGTGAAACAACATATTTCTTCCTATCCCAAAAGGCATTTGGAAGATCGGAACAAACCTCAAAAACCAATTTTTTTATGAAAATTATTGATTTTTGATTGAAGTAATGGGTCAGACAAATGTTCAGAAATCTTTTTGAATCTAACTTCGTGTTGCAAGAAGTTCTTCTTTCATTGGCAAGAAGAGGTCGATCAAAAGAAATTTTACAGGTCTATAAAGAAACAACAAAATGTAGTTGAGGTCTTCATTCTCAGATATAACCTCAAGAGGTGGAAGTTCTTGTTGAAGAATCCACTCATCTGGTAAAGTAATGTCTTTTCAGTAAAGCATTTTGGGAGTTATAATGTTAGCACTAGAGGTAGAATTCTGAATCAGAAGGATCTCATTCTTAGCAAACTTAATCTTAACCTTGGGGTCAAGATTAGTCTTCAAAAGTTTATAATAAATGCGGTAAACCAAAGCAAGGGGTCTACTGCCTTTTACCATATCAAAACCAGAAGTTAAAATATTCAGAGTTACAATAGATAAAATATTTTTATTATGCAAGGAATATATATATATATATATATATTATATATATGCAAAAAAAAGTTGTCCTGCAGAATATATGCACATATGCTGCCGGTACATGCTTTGGATGATGACCAGGAACTGCGTTAAACCATCTAGGCATAAGTGCTGTGAGGGAAAAATACACATATAAAACCAGAAGAGATATTTCAAGTACAGGGCGTTTTCTTGCCTTTCTTTCCTTCATTTTTTCCTTTGCTTTTTAGAATTCTTCCCACATAATGAGTTCATCTATTCTGCTATAAAATACAAAGTCAAATTCCAACAGCATAAAGAACTTCAAAGTAAAATTAATAGGGTGCTCCTAACCCCACTGGCTCATTCCTTCCAACTCACCCCTTCATCAGACCTAATAGCTTACATGAACAGAAAAAACTGGAAAAGAAAAACTAAAAAACAAAATAATAAGCCAAGTCAAGATTTTACTATAAATTAGGTGCCACGTTGAAATGCATACGCTCACCGTCGTTCCTAGGCAAACCTTGTGCGCGCGCACACACACACACATATATATAATAATTCTTCTTATAGTCCATATTTGGTAGAATGTATTGTAGTTTTCATTGAAGCGCTCTCATTTTATGGGTAAATGAAATCATTTTTTTTTTTCCAGATTTTTAGAGTGTTTGATTTATAAATAAGGATATTTTAATCAATTTTATTTTAAAATGAAGATTTTTCCATTTGTTTATTACTTGGACCGTAAAAAAGTCCAATTTTTTGAACTGTATGTAGCATTGTCCATACATATATATATATATATTATATGTACGAGGTTGCGATAGATATGTACTCGATGAAGAAGTGTGTGTGTGTGTATGTGTATATCTGTAGAAGTGTGTCACAGGCCAAAAACCAACTTGAAAAGCATTGATTTTGAAAGTAAAAGATAGATATACATAAAGATGAGATTGCGGTAGCTAGATATGTACTCAAAGAAGAAAAGATCAACAACAACATCAATGAAGAGTTGTTTGCTTGTTCTGGGCATGACAATATTGGTCATATATGCAAAAATATGGACTAGAAGGAAAAATATTATATTCACTCAATGAATATTACAAGAATAATGGAGAATGAGAATATTACAATAAATCATAAAAGGAAGGTGTACAGACAAGAATAAAGTTCCACATCGAAAGAAGAAAAGAGAGACAAAGTCAACTATGTAGTGAGTTGTTGGCTTTCCAAACTTTTAGATTGTTAGACAGTTGTGCAAGGCCTTTACTTCAAGCAATTAATCAAGCCACCATTTGAGGCAGTAGCCATCTGTGTTTGCAGAAGGTCTTTTAACATCCTCCTACAAGCTGATGGGTGAGGTGGTATCTTTCAGCTTGTCTCTTAGCAACAAGAACCGTGCTAAAATAAGTTCCTTTATAAATATGTTAGCCACGTGATGTCTCCATTAATAACCTTCACTTGAATGAAATGATAGTCAACTTCTATAGATTTAGTCCTTGCATGAAACACGAGGTTGGTTGCTAATGATAGTTCCCCTAAGTTGTCACACAAGAGGGTAGAAGAAGTAGCTATGGACACTTGAAGTTCTTTCAGAAGCATCCTGAGCGAATATAACTCAATTGTGGTAAGTGCAAGGGATCTATACTCAAATTTTGTACTGGATTTAGAAACCACATGAGTTTTTTACTTGGCACTCCAGCTAATGAGACATGGTATGGCATAGCCAATTGTTGACCTTCTTTCATCTAGACTCCCAAACCAGTCAGAGTCACTATAGGCATTGAGGGTGAGTGAACCTTTAATTAATGAATAACAAGCCATGATTAATTAGCCTGTGAGGTTTCTTAATGCCCTTTTGGTTGCTGTCTAGTAGGGAGTCATGGGAATGTGCATGAACTGGCATAACTGATTGACAGTGAAGCTAATGTCTGGTATTGTTAGAGTACTAAGGTACTATAAATCTCCAACAAGTTGTCTATATTCAATAGCATCCTCTAAAGGATCACCATGATGTTGAGATAATTGAGAACTTGCTGGAAGTGGTGTTTTAACTGGTTTTGTTTCTGTCATCTTGAACCGAGATAGGAGGTCTAGTTTATTCTTGGACTGGGATAGCAAAAGGCCATTTGACAGATGTTGAGCATGAACTCCAAGAAAGAAGCTGTGAGAGCCAAGGTCTTTCATTGCAAAGTGTTGCTTGAGGCAGTTGATCAAGTTTGTCATGGAAGGAACATTGTTTCATGTGAGGATTATATCATCTACATAGACTAATAGAAACATGTGTATGTTAGAATGGTGATAAACAAAGAGGGAATAATCCACTTTAGATTCTTGGAAGCCAAAGGCAATCAAAGTGGTGGCAAGCTTGTTGAACCAAGCTCAAGGAGTCTGTTTAAGGCCATGGATGGATTTGTGCAGCTTGCAAACATGATTCGAGTATCTTTGATCTTTAAACCCAATTGGTTATTCCATATAAACTTCTTCTTCAAGTTTGCCATGGAGAAAGGCATTGGAGGCATAAATTTGTCTCAAGGGCCAGTTATAAAGGACAACAATGGCTAAGCTTGTTCTAATTATTGAAATATTGACTACTAGACTGAATGTTTCAGTGTAGTCAATCCCATCTTTTTACTCATACCCTTTTGGCTAAGATTGTTCTAAGATTGTTCCATGTTTCAGTGTAGGGGACTCATGAAATGATTTCTCCAATAAAGTACTAAGCGTGAGCGTATGAAGATTAAGTAGTTGCGGAGAGGCAAGTCGATAACACCTTAAGCATGAATATCCATGAGTCGCCATTTTTAAGGAATTTGCAGGGAAGGAAATTTAGATTACTTTGTCCACTCCTATGCCCGACGGTGCATATCCAAGCGAGCATCTTAATGCCAAAGGTAGACCAAACACGATCCACGACACCCAAAATTGGAAGTCGCACATCTCATCTCTAGTAGACATCGAGCTTCAAAGAATAAAACAAACACATCCAAAACATAGAAGCATCCACAAATCTACCCCGACAACAAAACTTAACTACACAACACCTCAATTCTATCTAGTCCACCCAACCCAAACTCAGACTAACTCAAACACCTTCTATACCAACACAACTACCCTAACCATCATCAGGACCTAGACCTTTTTAAAACAATAAGAATCATTTCCTAGATGGCACCATCTATAATTCTTAAATTAAAAAGAATCGATTCTTAAAATTTGCCAACTCTATAATCTCAAGCTAATGATAATAATTCTTAAACTAAATCAGCACATTTGAACCTTACAAGAGAAATACTTTTTTTTTTTAAATCTTCCCATCAATAGCTTAGTTCGATCAAAACTCAAACCTTACTCACTAGATCTAAGCCTAATTCTAAGATTAAAGCAAAACATTTCTGGTACAAAACCTAAGTGACATATGGGTTTACCCAAAGTCGAGATGCTCTGATACTACTTGTGGCACCCTGACTCACACATGAGAACATGTGGAAGTCGAGACACTCGGATGATGACCACACGGATCACACACCCTAATGCCATGTGCAAGTGTGTAGAAACAAGCAAAATGTGCAGCACAAAAATATTGCAGCGAAAAAATAAAAAGGGTTTGCCAAACTAATGGAATGAAAAATTTAAAACCTTACAACTCAAATTAATATCTTCCAAGAGAGTTATATAGTCTTTAACTGAAATACAACAAAAAGATAAAAGATCCATATAACTAAAAAACGGGAGGGGAACGATCTCCAGTCAATCACTCCTCCAAGCAGAGCCAATCCCTCTGGCTCAAACTCGACCTCTACAACAACTTTACAGTTTCATGAAACGGAACCGCAGGTGGAAACACCATATGAGATTATGACATATCAGCAAGTAAGCAACCAATAAACATCTAAGAGTTCAAAAACATATTTAAGCAACCAACACATTAAAATAAAGTACAACATCATAAAATGAAATGATCCAACCAATCAGTAATAATGAACTTAGAATAAGAAATCCAATAATACAATTATCTAAAATAAGGATTCAATAAAATGAATAACATAAAATAATAATCCAATTTGAAAAAAACCCAAACTCAAAATAAACAAAACAAAAGCATATAAAAATAAATGCTCAATAACTTAGCTAAATAAAATCAAATAATCAAAACCCTAAATACTAATTAATGAAATACATTGAAGAACAATTGATATAATAAAACAATGTAAAGCAAACTAACCAAATAATAATACAAATAAACTACACCACACAAAAGGCCTTAACTCAAAAATAAAGTAGAGGAAAAGATTCATTGAATTAAAATATCACAATATGAAATGGAATAAAAAAATAAGATCCCATAATTTAATAAACTAAAATAAAGGAACCAATCCGAAAAGATTTAAAAAGTAAAGTGCTCATTGAAATAAAAGAAAACCCAACAAATTAAACAATAGTAAAAGTAAAACCACTAAACCAACAATTAATAATAATAAAAATAATATGTAAAATACACAAAACTTGGGATCTCACAATTTTAAGATTTTTTTTTTTTCTGTGTGCATATAATTTTGTTCATTTTAATTTTTCTTCTTTTCATTTTGGGAGCTGATATTGTTGTTCTCTAAGATTTATTTGTTGTTCAAGAATATTGTTGTTTTGTTTGTCTCTAATTTGTGGTTCACTTCAAGATTTATATGTTATTATGTTTGTATATAAATTTGGTTCATTTTTATTTTTTCCTTTCATTCTAGTTGTTGATATTGTTGTTCTTTAAGATGTATTTGTGTTCATGGTATTGCTGATTTGTGGTTCACTTCAAGATTTATTTGTTGTTCTGTGCGTATATAAATTTCATTCACTTCAATTTTCTTTCTTTTCATTCTAGTTACTTCTACTGTTATTCTTTGAGATTCATTTGTGTTCTTAAGGATATTGCTAATTTGTGGTCACTACAACAAAATATGATTTCACCTGTGACTCTTTTCGTTGCAACTACCATGTATGTATGTATGTCAGAATTAACTTTTTGTCAATGCATCTATAGTAGACTCGCAACAATAGGCTGACAACTTAAAGGGCTTAAAGCTATCACTCCACAAATTGTCAGGAATATTCTTATTGTCGACTATTTTTTCCCCACAAATGTGTCTTGGATGTTTTGGCTGCCGCAAACAGTCGAGCCTGTCAAATATTTTTCTTTTGCAAAATGAAAAGCAGAGTTTTAAGGTCATATTTCTGGAAAAGCAACCGTCGGTGCACACCAATTGTTTGAAAGAAAAAAAAAATAATTATGAAAAATTTAATATGGGAGATGTGTAGGTGTATAGCAGTAACTGTACTGCTGTCAAGCAACCCCAATATTTTTATATAAAGGTTGTTTTGTTTGGACTTGGAGCCTACGGGGCTTGTTACTACTCAGGTTCTTTTCAAGTGTTTTATGTTAAGGTATTTTTGAGGTTAAATGTTTTGGGTTGGTTCGTTCTTTAATGTATTTTAGGCTTAGATTTTAAATTATTTTGGGTTTGCTTTTTAAATTTTTTTGAGCTTGAGTTCTAAATTTATTTTGGATCCTATAATATTTTCATTTTGACGTCTTTTTAGTATTCAAGTGTGTTTTGATTTTGATTTTTTGATTTTATTTATTTATTTTGGAAGACGCTTGGCTTGGTTTGGAAATTGGGTTAAGTGACTATTAAGTAAAATGAAGGTATTTGGAGAATATATGATAATTTAAGGTTTTAGAGGAATTTGATAAATTCAAAACGTTTGGAGAGAGTTGATACTTAGAGCTCTGAAATTTTTTTTTGATGTTAAGAGAAAATACTAGATTTTGTTTCCGATTTTATTTTTGAGATTTGTAATCATTTGAAAATTTACAGAGTTAAGCATAACTATTTTATAGGCGGTGATCGAATTTCTATTGGAACTATTATGAAGAAGATTAAAAAAAAAGTTAAGAAATCCAGATAAACGGGATTTCTATACTAGACATTGTATTAAAAACATGAATTGTGGTCTATTTTGAAAAATATGCGTGTTTTGATTATGAAAAGAAGCTTTGAAAATAACTTCAATTATTTGTTCTGCATTACTCATGAAATTCTGTACAAGGATGAAGTTTTTTTTTTTTTATATAACTGATGTAGACACATGTTATTTTTGTGCATTCCGTTTCTGAAAACTGAAAAAGAGTAAATATGAAAATTGTGCATAAAGTATATTCAGAGATCTATTATGTTCTGTTTTGAAAATGTTTTGACTTTGATATGATAAAATGTGTTTTTGAAAATTTCTGGCATGACATTCTGTTTCTATTTATGTTCCGTTCCGTTAGGGTTGGTACCAACTTTTTTATTTTTGGTGCACACACTTTGATTGCAAAGTAGTTTTCTACGTGGTCTTTCCTGTATACACATTCTGGATTCCAAGAATAATAAGGAGAAGATTCATATTCTATTTTTACTTGATTGACCGCCGAAGTTTGTATAACCCTACCACAGGGGTTAAACATCGTATTTCTGTTAATATAAGATGTTTCAGTTATGCTATGTCAAAGTGATTTTTGGTTCTGTTCATTCTGAACTTTCACTCTGATTTTTTTGATAACATGATCTGATCCTGCATTTTGAAAATAAAAAAATATTTTTTTCTGCATTTTGAAATTTTGAAAATGTTTATGCTTACACACTAGTATATGTTCTCTGCTTACTTAATTGTGGATAACTCATCCCTTATCTACATAACATTTTTTAGATGACTTTGATGATTCAATTGGAGAGCTGGAGTTGAGAGTTTTGAAAATGTTTGATGATTATAGATGAATGAGTGCAAGTGTATAAGTATTTTTGAAGAATCATATCTAGTGGTTTTATCTTTGGTGATCATTCTTGATACGTTGACTTATGAGTAATTCGATACTTGTAGAGATGATATTTTATTGTATTGAGGTTCTTGTTTAGTATTTCTAGGAGAGGACATAAACTCTTGTGCTGTGTAAATGAGATTACATTTTTATGGATAATTTTGAAATTTGTAATTATATGATTTTGGAAGATAGGAGTTAACTCTCCAAATCCCCCGGACTGGGGCATTACATAAACAATCTAGCGGAGAAAAAGGCAATAATTAATGTACCACAAACAATTTAGAAGTGGCTACGGTAAATCTTGGGAACGGTAGTTGTTCCTTCGAATGGCGGCTGTTCGTAATGGCACCATTGCTATTGGTTGCTTCTTTTATTTTTATTGCGTCTGTGAGTTGCAGTGGTAACAACGGCTTGTAGAGCTGAGGGTTTTTGAGAAAAAGGGCTATAAGGAGGAGAAGAGTGATCGGGAGATGAAGAGATAGGGGAATCGAGATTATATCAAAATCACTTATTATAAAACAATCCAATAATAACCTAACATTCCTTCAACTTGAAACCCACCCATACGAAAAACTAAGGCCCAGTTTGGATTGGGAGATTCATCTCATCTCAAATTCATTATTATATTTTTACAAATTCTTACATAAATTATAATAAACAATTCAACTTTTTCAAATCTTAATTTAACTTTTTCAAATTTCAAAAAAATAATATTTCAATTAGATTTTATTCAACTTTCAAAATTCATCTCATCTCGTCTCCTAATCCAAACGAAACCTAAAAGACACAGTCTAACATCTTTGTACACAACAAAGCTAATCCAACAAATAAAACCAAACCATTAAACTCTTATACTAGGAAGACCAAAACGATCCAGGCGTAAAATGCCTTCTAGCAAACGTGGCAATCTTCTACTCTCCATATATCTTATACAATAACCAACTTCTCCCTGTCTAGCTAAAAATGCTGCTTGATATTCCTCTCGGAATATATGTGCAATAGTGAGATTTACTAAAGTTAGAGCTTTTAGTAGTGACTCTTAAAAATCCCACAAATACCATTTCATGCATTTACTGGAGTAAACTCAATCCACCACTACTTTAGAATCACACTCAATTTCTACATTCAAAAATCCCATCTCTTTGCACAACAGCACCCCATTCGTAAGCGCTCTAAGCTCGACTTCATTATTTGTACCATAAACATAATGAGAGGAGTAAGCTCCGAGAAATAAACTCCTGTTTTCACAGATCACACCACCACCACCACGTCCTTGGATTCCCTCGACAGCTCTCATCTACATTCAGTTTCACATTCCCTATAAAAATATTCTACTAACTCACTCCTTATAATTATTTTAAAAAACAATTATGCTACTTATAACGTTGACGTGTCAACACATTGGTTGTTCTACATACATGTTTAATTTTTGCATAATTTTTAGTAATGTTATATATATAGTTATAGAGGGTGCAAATTTTATATATTCTTTTTAAAAAAATATAGAGCCTCCTAGTCAAAAATAATTTTTTAATATAAGTCACATATTTACGATTTTTTTAAGAAAAGTAGTTCTATCATTATCCACACACGACGACTTGGCTTTAAAATAGACAAGTCCTCTCTCCAAAAAAAAAATAATTTAGTAAGTTACTAGTCTAGAGTCCGTGTCCTCCAACCGCGTTCTTATCTTTTAAGTCGTCGTGTGTGTGGTGGCCATCCAAAGAGAGGACTTGCCTATTTTAAAGCCAAGTCGTCGTGGGTGGATAATGAGAACTTACTTTTCTTTAAAAAATTAAAGAGACATCGAAAATTTATATATCTTAGACTGGTGGAGAAAAGACATAAAGAGGAGATCTTCTAGATACACACTAGTCAAAAGTAACCACGATGTCTTGAAGGGCAATGAAGATGCATGGAGGTATGAGGTTAATTATGGTAAAAGATGCTTGAAATTAGCGACGCGTGTATCCTAACAGTGAGTCAAAACCCTCTTCAACCATGCGACTACTTCAACCATTTCAGCAATTACTAGCTCTAGAAACTGTTGATCTGCTTGTGTTGTTTCATAAATGTGACTGTAAGAATTCTGTGTAACTACTAACTAAAGAAGTCATGATTAATGCATATAAACCAAACACAAATTTGTCATTATATATATGGAGAATCTGAGGCATATAATTAAACCAAGCACAAAGATGTAATTTTGATCTGAATGATTCCTCGAGAGTGATTTGTTGCAATATTCTCAAAGACAATTATGCAAAATTTGAAATTATACGATATAGAAATCTCAAAGATGAAATTAAAGAAAATATATTTTCATGCAATGGTTCCAGCTTCCACCCTCTTATACCCTCTTCTTATTAAGCTAATTAAGTTTAAACGTCATTCCTTAGTTAGGTTTTCTAATTTTTTTCATTCTTTGTAAGATCCATTCTTCTATTCGAATCACATGATATGAAAAGATAATTGAAGAAAAAAATTAGCATAAACTTCCATGGGCGCTGTTCGAAAGGAGTGGAAATGTATCCAAGAAGTCTAAGCTCCAAGTCTGGACTTTAGCCCATTTAATGATCTAATTTTGAGCATGTATCAAAAGCATTAAAACCATTGAAATGGGCAGTGTCTTAAGTAGCTCAACTTCTTCCTATGTTTTCTCCTATAGATCAGTACGGTCTGCACTTTTTCATGTCAGATGCCTGTGTGGTTGAGAGTTTATTTGATGGTTTGATTAATGTTTGATATAATTTTAGGGTGCGTAAACTACCGCACGCTCCTTATATTGAAAAATGGAAATACTCTGCTGACAAAAAGTTAAATAAAAATAATTTTATAAACTTGTGTTTTATGTGATTTTTCAGATTATAAAATTATTTTTATTATATAATAAATCTAATAGATCAAATAAAATCACACCAATTTATAAATTTATTTTTATATAATTCATTTGTGAATATAGCAGTATTCATTGAACAAAGTAGCTAATTGAGTTCATAAACATTTTTTTTTATTTTATTCTTTTTAAACTAGTTGAGTTCTTCTGTTTGTAAACTATATATCACATATTTAATAAGAGAAGAAAATAAGAAAAATAAAAATTATATGGTTTATTATATGAAGATGATGAATAGAAACGAATTTTGTTTAGGAATTATGCAAGAACAAGTTTAAAATTTCATATTAACTAAAATTAAAAAGATTAAAAAAAAAATAGAAATAATTATTTGCCCAACATAAATAGAATTGAAAATTAAGAAACTAAAATATAAAACACAACTATACATGAATTATAACTTATTTTTGGTGTGATTCCTACATAAAATTTTCTATCAATATCATTTTCCTTTTTCAATCAATATCACACTCAATCTCTACATTCAAAAATCCCATCTCTTTGCACAACCGCATCGCATTCGTAAGCGATCTAAGCTCGACTTCATTATTTGTACCATGACCATAATGAGAGGACTAAACTGCGAGAAATAAAATCCTGTTATCATGAATCACACCACTACCACCACCACCACGATGTCCTTGGATTCCTTTGACAACTCTCATTTACTTTCAGTTTCATATTTCCTATAAAAATATTCTACTAACTTACTCCTTATAATTATTTTAAAAAAATTATGCTACTTACACGTACACATTGCTTGTTCTACGTACATGTTTAATTTTTGCATAATTTTTAGTAATGTTATATATGGTTGTAGAGGGTGCAAATTATATATATTCTTTTTAAAAAAATATAGAGCCTCGTATTGAAAAAATAACTTTTTAATATAAATCACATATTCACGATTTTTTAAGAAAAGTAGTTCTCTCATTGTCCACACACGACGACTTGGCTTTAAAATAGACAAGTCCTCTCTCTGGATGTCCCCACACTCACGACGACTTAAAAGGTAAGAACGCGGTTGGAGGACACGGATTCTAGACTAGTAACTTACTAGTTTTGTCCACGACATTGACTCACTTATTTATGTTTTTTTTTTTTTTTTTTAAATAAGCAAAGGGTAAGGCCATTCTCGCTCCTACATGCGTCTCTGCGCCGTATCTTTCCTACTCCACCTCTCCTTTTGAGCTTTCCGCGTCCACAAAGTTAATGGGCACTCTGATCTTGTTCATCCTGTTCTTAAGATTGTTCGCTCTGGCCACATGCACAAATCACATTTTGAGTGAAGGCTTGTCCCTCTCCAGTGAGAAATTAGAAGATGTTTTGACTTCGTCAAATGGAGTGTTCTCCGCGGGCTTTTACTCCATTGGTGACAATGCTTACTGCTTTGCCATATGGTTCGCCTCCCGAATCTCAAGGAGTCAAGACCGCACCGTCGTCTGGATGGCCAACCGAGACCAACCGGTTAATGGAAGGAAGTCGAAGCTCTCCCTACTCAGAAATGGTAATCTTATCTTAACCGATGCCGGTAAGATCACCGTCTGGGAGACAAAGACTGTTTCTATCTCGTCTTTAGAATTACATCTTGACAATAATGGTAATCTTGTTCTACGAACTTTGAGTGGTGAAAGTTTGTGGGAAAGCTTCAACTTTCCAACAGATACTTTGCTTCCCCAGCAATTACTAACTAGAAATATAAAGCTTGTCTCCTCGAGAAGCCAGACCAACTATTCCTCTGGCTTCTACAAGCTTCTTTTCGATTATGCTAACGTCCTCTGCCTTGTTTATGATCGGGCTAACATTTCCAGTCTTTATTGGCCTGGCCCATGGCTTTCACACCTGCAAGCCCAAAGGTTCACGTACAATAGTAGCAGAGTCGCAGTGCTTGATTCCTACGGGAACTTTAGTTCTTCCGATAAATTTACATTTTTGTCAACCGACTATGGGCAATTGCTCCATAGGAGATTGACACTTGATTACGATGGTAATCTTCGATTGTATAGTTGGGATAAGGAGGGAGAGATGTGGGTTGTTTCATGGCAAGTCAGGCAGGTACCTTGTACTATTTATAGTGTTTGTGGAGCTAACAGTCTATGCAGCTATGATCCTGGTATTGGCAGAAAATGCTCGTGCCTTCCAAGATATAAGATGATAGATCATACCGATTGGTCTCAAGGGTGTGAACCCGAATTTGATCTCTCCCTTGAGAAGAACGTGTTTGATTTTTTGCAACTATCCCATCTTGATTTCTTTGGTTTTGATTATGGTAGCTACACCAATTACACACTTGCTCAGTGCAAAAGGTTATGCTTGGATTTGCCGGAGTGCAAAGCATTCCAATACACCTTTGACACGCCAACTGCTCCATTTAAAAGTTGTTACCCCAAGTATCTACTGATGAATGGATATCGTTCGCCTAATTTTGAAGGAAGCATGTATCTAAGAGTGCCAAAGAAAGATCTCTCAAATATCCTCTTGAACACCAATCTTGGAGAAAAATTAGGTTTAAATTGTTCAAGTGAAGCTACCCTACTACTAGAAAGAGTATACCCAAAACATGGAGTAAACTGGATTGTGAAATTCATGCTCTGGGTTGTGATTGGATTAGGAGGAGTAGAAATTGTGGTTATTTTTTTTGTGTGGTTTCTCTTCATTAGAACCCCCAAAAGTTCTAGTGCAGACAAGGAAGGCTATCTTGCCATCACTGGATTCAGAAAATTTACATATTCAGAGCTCAAGAAGGCCACAAAGGGTTTTACTGAGGAGATTGGAAGAGGTGCAGGAGGGATTGTGTATAAAGGGGTGTTGGCGGACAATCAAGTTGCAGCAATCAAGCAACTCTACGAAGCCAACCAAGGAGAAGATGTATTTTTAGCAGAAGTGAACATCATTGGTAGGCTTAACCACATGAACTTGATAGAAATGTGGGGCTACTGCGCTGAGGGAAAGCAGCGGCTTTTGGTGTCCGAGTACATGGAGAATGGTTCATTGGCAGACAAGCTTTCTTCCAATTCGCTTGACTGGAAACAAAGATTTGAAATTGCTTTGGGCACTGCAAAAGGCCTATCTTATTTGCATGAAGAGTGCTTGGAGTGGGTTTTACATTGCGATGTAAAACCCCAAAATATATTCCTAGACTCTAATTATCAACCAAAGGTTGCAGATTTTGGCCTTTCCAAACTACAAAGCAGAGAAGAACACAAGAATGCGAGTTTTTCGAGGATGAGAGGAACCCGCGGTTACATGGCTCCAGAATGGGTATTTAATCTGCCCATCACCTCCAAAGTAGATGTGTATAGTTACGGGATTGTTGTGTTGGAGATGGTGACTGGAAAAGACGTAGCAAAGGGTGTCAGCGACATGGACAATGGAGAGCAACCACAAAACAAAAGGCTTGTTTCGTGGGTGAGGGAAAAGAAGAATAGGACGGCTTTAACTGAGTCCTGGCTTGAAGAGATCATAGACCCAAGGTTGAAAGGCAAATATGATGTAAGAAAGATGGAAACTCTTATTAGGGTTGCTCTACAATGTGCAGATGAAGAAAAAGATGCAAGACCCAGCATGAGAGAAGTCGTTGAGATGCTTTTGGTCCAAGAAAATGATTATTAGGGTAATAATATACGACACAACTCATGAACTCAATTTAAACAAGACACAAAATTAGCCGATTTAGATTTAATATAATTAAGCTCAGGTTAAAACGGGTTTACCTATTATGAAATAATTAATAAGCTGGTCAAAAGTTTAATCTGAACTCAACCTAAAATAACTAGTTTAAATTTTATTTCAAATTTACACTTTCCTTCTTGTTGGGTTGTAATGTTGACGCTTTTCAATATGTTTACGTTGTTATTGTTGGACCTATGCTCATACTTGCATTGTTATTGTTAATTTGTAATATTAGTTTTATAATTATTTAAAATATGTAAAATATTGATGCTTTTGGTTAGTAGATAATATCATTTTTTTCTTGGAATATTGTAATATAATAAATATAAGTTTTAACTTTTATTTGTACAGATTAGTTCAGCCCAATTATATTAAACGGGCTAAAATGAGTCGCGTTGTATCAATAATAACTCATTTAAGATGAGATGATTTGTGAAAATAAACAAAATTAAATCATTTTTTATTACAAGTGTAAGTTTTTAAATAAACATTAATTTTATACAGTATCAATTAATTCTTGAATTCCAAATATGCACTCTACCCTATTAATGCTCTAATTATTAGCATAAATCAAAGCATTAAAACAGGTGAAATGGGCAAACTCTCCATCCAGATGTCTAATAGCTCAACATCGGTTGCCAAAACCATCTTATTCCCTAAATTTTGGTAAAAAATTTTCACTTTTTGACAAAAGCCCTCTCCATCCAGCTGCCTATTTTAGGAGAGTTTTAGGATTTAAATAGTCACTGCGTAAACATTGAGAATTACAGTTTATCTCTCATGCTTATATTTATTATTGTTGAATTCGAAAAAAAAAAATGTCACCATTAAGATGATTCCTTTCCTATAAAAAATTATCATTTGTGAAAATATGATTTCTTTTTCAAAATAAAAATATTATTGTTACAAAAGCACTGATTTTAAAAAATATTATCGTTTAAAGAAATTAGTTTAAAAAGATCATTACAGATGAAAAATCGAAAATATGATATTAAAACCAATAATTAAATATTACCAAAATGTTAAAAAAAAAAAAAATTCTTCCACTCTTTCTCCGAAAGAGAATGAATAGTTAAAAATGCACAAATAAATGATTAGAAAAATAATTTACAAAATATTATGAAGTGAGATTTAAGAAGTTTTGGGAAGATGAGTATAATTTAAGAAAATATGTTTAACTAAACTTTATAAAAACTTATTTGAATATATGCTCTAAGGGAAAGTTTGGATAGCGAGTTGAATTGATGAAATGATATGAGAGTTGAAATTTGAAGAAAATACTGTCAAAATATAATTTTTTATATTATTTTTATTTTAAAATTAAAAAAAAATGAATTATTTACTATATTTTATTTAAAAATTTGAAAATTTTATAATGGTTAGATTAAATTAGTCTAGAAAGTAAATTCAAACTGTAAGGCGTAAGTCTCTCAGCTTCTTCCTTGTCTTTCCCCTATATTTGATTATAAAAAAGATTTCATCAAGATATTGTTATATTATTTATAAAATCAAATAGGAAGAAAAAAAAAACAAACTAGGTGGCTAAGCTAAGTCTAATACGGACTACTAGTAATGTAATTGTAAGCTGTGAAGGATTCATAAAAGTCATAAGCAAAATTTGGTTTCTTTTGCATTCAGATTTTTGTGAGCTGCCCAAATTCACACCCAAAGATGTCTAATTTAATAAGTAAAGAAAAAGTAAAGACCCAATCGTCAAATATCTACAATTTTCTACAGGAAAAAGAAAAAAGAATTAAAAAAAATGCTATAACACTTTATATAATATGATCCAATTGTCATAAAAGCAGCACACTTCATATAATATGCTGAAAGTATAGTGTATAAAAATTACCTAATACTATAACATAATAGGCATATATCCAAAACCGTAACAAGTGAATCCGGTGATCCACCACCACATAATAAGCATAATTAAAAGACCGGTTCAAACCCATGAACAATTAAGAACAGAAGACTTTAAATCCATATAACCTGTGAGGCGTAAAAAATACTAGGCCCAATCCATCACAAAGCTCCGTCAAGAAAGACGCCGGAAAAAGACAAGAAAGTGACAGGATTAAAAAGTTAAGAGCTACACCCACATAAGGTGTAGCTCGATGATGGGTATGGAGAAGACCATATTCTTATTTGTTTTTATAGATTTTTTCATATCTTAAAACATTTAAAAAAAATTATAATATTATTAAAAAAACACACATTTAACCACTAAGTAGAAAAAAGAAGGGTTGAGACCTATGGCAAGACCCAACTCTCTATAGCTCTATTATTTTGCAAAAGCAAAAATTGAGGAAAAAACGCAAAGACAGATACGTAAAAAAGAAAATGACATAAAATTGAATTTTTGACCAATCATTAAAGAGTTCTCAATAAAGGGGCTTATGAATGACTATTTCAGAGAAATTTAAATGAAGAGTGATCATCTTTAACCTCAAAACAAATGGATGTCTAGTCTCTATTGTGCAAAGAGAAACGAGAAAGCTGATAAAGACTATAAAATATTCCTAATATAGTGGATTTATCCTCCAATATAAGATATATTAAACTATATAAGTTTTTGTCTCCATCTCTATTTATATTTTCATTATCTTTGTTCTAATTACTGTTACGCATATATGTAAGGATATAGTACCTCTAAATCGCCACTATGGACTTTAAATCGTTTTATGGGAATGACTTTTTCTCCCATTTCGTCATTTTATGCGAGTTTTGACATTAACATACCCTTTATGAGCACTAGCTCGCATTGAACTAGTCAAATGCCAATAAAATTTAAAATATAGCTAAATTTTGCATAAATAAGTTACATTGGACTAGTTTTTAGCTTCAACTTTAAGTTTGAGCTACACTAACTCTAAACGAATTTTCAAAATTGGAGTCACTATTCAGGTATCAAATTTATATTTCTTTCACAAATTATCAACAAGGTTTTGTTAAATTCTTTTTAAAACTTTCATTAGTAAACAAGGTTATATTATATCTATATTTTTTAGAAATTATATTTTGGAAAGTTAGGTTAACATAAAAAATAGTTGGAAGATAATAATTTTATCTAAAAATTAAAGTATTAATTAAGATATTGAGTGTATTTACAAAATATTAAAGAAAATTTAATAAAAAAATTGTTATTAAAATATATAATATTATATTATTATTTGAATTTTAGAATGGATAGTCTAATATTCTAATATATTTCAATGATTTCATTTTAGTCAAAATTAACTTTAAATAAAGGTTTAGACTTGACAATGACAATTGTCAATGCACTAACCGAAGGGACGGCTAAGAAAGATACTAGAATATTCTGCCCCGCCTGTTTTCCGCCCCGCCCCGCACGGCGGGGGCGGGTTACTCTTCCCGGTGACTATAGGCGGGGTAAAATCCGCCCGATATTTAGGTAGAGGGCGGGGGCGAGGGCGGGGGCGGTATAGACATGATCCCATCTCTGCAACCGTATATATTAAATATTATATATAATATATAATATATAATATATTATATATTATATATTTTAAAAAAAAACCCAGATGACTTAAAATGACGTTGTTTTGTCATCTGTTTTTTTTTTTTTTAAATTCCTTACATAAAACGAAGCCGTTTTAAAACGGCTTCCTTAATTAACCCCCCCGAGTCCCCGACCTCATCTCTGATTCTCTCTCTCTCTCTTGTCTCCCTCTCACTCCGCCGTCACAGCCCCACGCCACCCTCGGCAAGAATCCCTCTCCTTCGTCCCCGAATTTCTTCGATTCTCTCTCTCCAATATTCCTCCAATCTCCACAAAGGTAATTGATTCCGTTTCACCTAAATCCTAATTTTAAGATTTCTTTCATTTTGATTTTTGAAAATATATGGAGATGGAGAAGTTGATGGAGGATAGGTTTGCCATTTGTGAATTGTGTGCTGTGGAGTTGATTGTGCATGTGTTTGAAATGTGAAGTGTGATGAATGTTGGATTGTGTGACTCACTTGACTGTGTTGAATCTATTAAAATTTAAATTGTTGATTTGGGTTTATTTTATTATAATTACAATTATTTGATTGTGTGATTACAATTATTTTTATGAAACACCCGATTCCCGAACACGTCCACACTCCATAGTGCACACCAATTATATAATACACACCTAGTTTATTTTATTGTAATATGTAAATGCAAAGACATATCAAGTAATATTACTTAATATATGAAAGGGATGTCTTGGTCTTGGTCTTGGTGAATGGTGACAGTGATCATGTCTTCCAGACTTCCAGTTGATTAATGTGGTTGAAAAATGATACTAATTTTATCATAGCTAGGTTTATACCTATGCAAAATGCACTGGTCAATAGACATAACAATTTAGTGTTTAGTAAATATTTGACTTTGTTTATGTTAAAGAAATTATTTATTTCAGACGATTCTACAAATTATTTTGTGTTTTGTTTTTCTTAATTTTTGCTAACTGTTATAAGTTTTTAAGTTTTGATTTTTAATATTTTTCTTAAAATGAATTTGATGTAAAGGAAATGAATTTGGAATTAAATAAAGTTTCGATTGTTCCTTGAAATAAAAAGAAGGTATTTTAAGAAAAATAATAAGTACACATCACTTTTTTATCATATTTTATAAAACAATATTTTAAAAGGCAAGTTGATTTTGTAAATACCTTATAAAAATAATATTAGTTTACAAAAACAATCTCAATACAGTCATTGCAACTATACATCTCAAAATAAAGTAATATACACATCAATGATAATAATATAAATGGAAAAATAAAATATTACTAACCATACATGTTAACTATACATCTCGAAATGGAAAAATACACACACACACACATATATATATATATATATATATTTGTTTTGTCATGTTAAATTAATAGGCAAAATGAGTGATATAAATTAATATAGTTTGATGCATTAGGTGAAAGTTGGACTAATTGAGTCCAATTTTGAATTGAGATTTGAGCTTATTATATTATGTATGACAATTTGTGTTGCATTTATTATAATTTCAGATTTTTTGTAAATGGAAAGTCCAGAGGATTCTAGTGCAAGCTCCCCAGAGGGGGTCTTGGGTACCTCCGACCCTAACCCTAACCCTATCCCGGCCACTACTACTACCACTACTACTACCACTACCCCTAACCCTACTAATTCTCTCATTCCAGTCGAGACCCCTGACCCTACCCCTACTACTACTACTTGCTCCGCCCCCAAGCAACTTAGCAAGAAAGTCTCATCCATAATTTGGACTCATGTCACCAAGATAGAAGGTGATGACCCCAATGACCCAAAAGCCAAATGCAACTATTGTGGCAAAATTTATGGGTGCCACTATAAGAGATACGACACTTCTCAAATAAAATTGCACTTGGAGGAACAATGCAAGAAATCCCCAATTTTGAAATCTTTGGTAGAGAAGAGCCAATCACGACTGATTGTTGGATTTCTTGTAATAATCTCAATTTTATGTGTATGACTGTGCATTAGGTTGATGGGGGTTGGACATTGCATAAGAAGATCCTTAAATTTTTTTCATGTTTATAACTTATAACTTTATATTTGTACTTTAATTATTTTTTAACTTATTATTGTAGGTTAAGATTAAGGCCCAACAACCCCACAGTCCCCATCCAAGTTTGTATTACGACTATTTTAAAGTGACAAAGTCCAATCACAAGTGTCCAACGACCAATGTTATCAATCTTATTTCTTATGATCTTGTAAATTGTAAATTTGTAATTGTGTAATGCTAATAGTTAATAGCACAATTTGTAATTTTGTATTTTGTAGTATTAATTTGTATTATTGTAAATTTGTAAATTATAATAGTTTAGTAACTAGTCTAGACTTCTAGTAATCTTTATTTTTAAAATTTAACTTTTACTGTTTTAGACTTTTATATGTTTAGTTATGCTTTTTTAAATGATTTTATCACTTTAGACTTTAGTAATGATAATTACTTAGTATTTAATAGATTGATATTTATTATTGTGAAATTAAATCAGGTTTGATAATTTTCTGGGTAAAAAATGGCCTAAAAATATGATCTGGGCCGAAAAGGCCCAAAACTTTCAACATGGTTAGGCCCAATAGGGGGCGGTGGCGGGGGCGCGAGTGGATGGAGCCTCACCCTCTGGCCCCGCTACAGGACGGGGTACCCCGCCCCGCCTACACTGGGGCGGGGTGCGGTTTAAAAAGGTGACCCCCCGCCCAGGCGGGGGCGGGGGCGGGGGCGGTAATAGGGGGACCTTGCCTCCGGTAGGGCAGTGATCACTCCTAAAAGATACATAAACATACTACCATAATGAAGAGCTGGATTCGCAAAGCAAGTGGATTGGATATTTAAATTAAGAAAACAATAAAGCAAGATTTTTATTTTAAATTTTGAGGTGAATAACGTACTTTATTCAAATTGAATTTAGCAAATAACGAATACAAGAAGGGACTCCCACCAACACAATGCTCTCCTCAATGAGTTTGATTGCATCCTTAACTAAACAATGAGCAATAGAATTTCTTAGGAACATGACTTGCGGACCAGCTTGATAAGAAAACTCTTAATATCTAGAGTTGACATGCCATCCTTGCATCTGTTGTCATCGTCACCCTTAATACCATTTACCACACTCAGAGCATCACCTTCTAAAATTAGATTTTGCAAGTTGAGATTAGAGGAAAGAATGACTGCTTTTAGTGCAGTTAGAGATTCAGCTAGCATAGCATCAAGGAACAAATCACATTGAAACCTCAATGCTGCTTTCACAGTCCCATTCCAGTCACGCACCACAACCCCAATACCAATTCGAGAGTTTACTTTGTCTACTGCTACATCTCAATTCACCTTGAGAGTGTTGAAAGGTGGAACTGTCCACTAATGAACTTGTGTATTCCCAGGTTTGCCATGTCTTTCATTTTTTTCATTTGGTTCCTTGTAAGCATGGACTAGAAGTGTAGCTGCTTGAATAAGTCTGTTTGGTGCTAGAAACTTGTTCTAAAAAATATATCGATTCCATCTCTTCCATATTTACTGAACTGCTATTGCAAATAGCTCCATTTCTTCAGCAAGCAAAGATAGAATGTGGAGATCAACAAATTCTTTTAAACACAATATCGATACCCTTGCCTTGTAAAGCTTCCTTATGCTTAGCCCCCAAACATCTTGTACAGAAGAATGTTTCCAAAAAGCATGTATAGCAGATTTAGGTTCCATAGAACAAATAGGCCAGAGCGATGACTCCCTAATCTTGCTTTGAAATAAGTTTTGATTTGTGGGCAATGATTCATGACAAGCTCTCTACATAATCATCTTAGAAGCATTTGGGACTTGAATCTTTCACAACTTTGCCTTATTCTCACTGTTACCAGTACTGGTAGAAGATTGCCTTGGCAACTAAACCATTTCACCAAACAAATATTAAGCACTTTCCATAGTAAATTTTTCATCCCTTTTGCATATCCAGATGAGTTGATCAGATCTGTTACTATAACTTATTGGGATTCTACTTATAGTAAGAGCTTCCTTGGTTGATAACAACTCCCTCAGCTTAACTTGGTCCCATGACTTTGTTTGCTACTCAATAAGTGTGCTTATCCGATCATTTGCAATACTTGTAGATAGAGGAGTTTGTACCTTGAAAGATGATACCTGAGGAATCCATCTATCCTTGCCTATAACCACAAAATTTCCATTGCCAATCCTTCAAAAAAGGCTATCTTGCAATAAAGGTTTTGCCTCCAAAAAGCTTCCCCAAGGGTATGAAGCATTACTTCCAAGTTTGTTCTTTAAAATATCTATCCTAAAGAAATATTTTGCTTTGAGCACCTTAGAGACAAGTGATTGAGGATTTTACAAGACTCCCCATCCCTATTTTGCTAGCAGAGCCAAATTGAATTGTTCAAAGTCTCAATACCCAAGACCTCCATCTTTTCTATCCTTACTCATCATTTTTCATGGTAGTCATTGAGTTTTAATTATATCACCTCAATTGCCTCACCAAAAGTTTTGTAAAAGCTTGTTCATTGCATTCAAGATGGTCATAGGGAGCTTAAACAAACTCATGCAATATGTAGGCACAGCTTGAGCAATAGATTTCAAGAGAATCTCTTTGCCTGCTTATGAATTTTACCTTCCAGATTTGAATTCAGTTGCTTATTGAATCCAAGAGGAGTTTGAAAGTAGCAAGCTTATTCTTCCCCAAATATGAAGGGAGGCCCAAATATTTCTCAAAGACCTTTGCTTTGCTTACTCAAGCAGCATTTAGGATGGCAGCTTCCAACTCAGATTTGGTATTATGACTGAAATAGATAGCTGACTTCTCCAAATTTAATCTTTGCCCTGATGCTTCTTCATATGATCTCAACAAGTTCGACATTCGACACCATTTAATGACATTTTCCTTACAAAAGATAAATCCATCATCTGCAAATAAGAGGTGATTAACAAGCAAATAACCTCTTGCAAATGGAAATTCTAGTATAAGGCTTTTGGCTTCAGCTTGATCAAGTAAATTGCCAAGCACTTCATAACAAAGAATAAAAAGTTAAGGGGATAATGGATCCCCTTGCCTTAAACCTCTTGAAGGATGGAAAGCTTTTTGAGGTCCCTATTGATAAGCAAATAATAACTAACTGTTTCCACACATTGCATAACTATATCTATCTAGAAATCACCAAATCCCATCTTTCTTAAAACTAATCTCATTCAATGCAGTCATAAGTTTTGTTCATATCCAATTAGATTACAATGTAACTCTCTTTCTTCCCTCTCATTCTATTCTTCATAGAGTGCATTATTTCAAAAGCAACAATGATGTTATCTGATTAGTCTCCCTAGAACAAATGCACTTTGGGCTGGAGAAATGAGTGATGGCAGAATTAGTTTGAGCCTGTTTGCCAAACTTTTGAGATAGTTTTATAAATCACATTGCAAAAACTTATTGGTCGAAATTTAGTGACCAATTGAGGGGCTTCTTCTTGGTGATAAGCAAAATAAATGTTTGATTTAACCCATTAATTCCCCTTCTAGTTCTAAAAATTTCTTTAACAGCAACCATAACACCATTTGTGACATCCTCAATCCACGTTTGGGGATTTAACATAAATTGAAGAATCAGAATAAGTAATACTAGGTTACTTAACCCCCATACGTATCGGAAGTTTAATATATGCACCTAAACTTATTATCATATGCAATGTAATTTGCAGTGGAAAGAGGTCTGAATAAAAAATTTAACTGAGAAATCTAACGATCACATGGTAGGAACTTAACCTTAATATAAAATATTATTCACATCACAACATTGTCTCATTACACAACATAACCTACTTAGTTTTGCTTGTTATAAACATATACATAATTTATCAAAATAACATCCTTAAAGCCACCTAGGCTTCTTTTTCACTTCCGGAACTCTCTCCTGTAATGAAACCTGTTCTTTGCACTAATATCAACACCTCCAAACCTCTGTCATCTTAATCATATGCGGAAGAGACAAAAGATTCAAAAAGAGGGTAATCAATAGGCCCCTCAGGACTCCATTGAGTCCCTTAAGTTACTAGGGCCTTGCTCTTCTCTGTCATATTATTCTGCAGCAGCATTTAAATTTTCCAAAAAATCCAAAAATATACAAGAGTAAAATTTTCTGGGAAATCTCAATAAGCATACAGTTAACAAAATAAGGTATAGGCAAAACAAGATATTAACATTCATGGCAATAAGCACAGGTATAAAACTTATGAAATGCTTCATGAGACCCATGTATGACGGATGCCCACCTTTTTTGTACAAACTTATACCTTACAGGGACCCACCACCTATATTTAAAACTTATATTTCTTTTATTTTCTTTCTTGATATTGTGGGTCTTACTTATTCCTTAATATTGACGGGTGTTACGTATCGCCGTCCCCGTCGGGGGGTCTTACTTATTTCTTATCCTGGACGGGCGTTATGTATTGCCGTCCCTGTTAGGGGTCTTACTTTTTCATTAATCTTGATGGGCATCATGTACTGCCGTCCCCTTCAGGAGTATTACTTATTTCTTATCCTCGACAGGCGTAACGTATCGCCGTCCCTATCGAGGGTCTTACTTAGCATGACGTGTCAGTTTTCTTATTCACTTTAGTCATACGGGTATTACGTATCGCTATCCTCGTCATGATGTGACTTTAAACTTATTTTATTCTTATCATATTCTTATAGAATTTTCTTATCTTGTTTTCGTTAAAACAAACGTCATGACTTATGACGACACGTAAGTGACAAAATGAGACATGAACAAATTCTTAGATTTTTGAATGCATATTTCATATCCTTATGAGTCTTTTGACATATAAAAACTTAGCACTATAATATACGTCATGTGCATATATATTTATATCACATAACTTCATAATGTCAAAACATAATAATTACGCTTAAACGCTTAAACGCTTTAATGTCAAAATATTAAATTCCTAAGGCTGGCCGAACACTATAAGAGGTTCAGAAATTTACTTTATTTTGTTTTAACTTTGTAAAACTCTTCATTTATATAATACAAGAATTCTCATAACTTCCAAGAATAAATTCAAATTAAAATTCTTATATAATTTTAGTAAATTTCTTCACCAATTTCTTACATGATAATTATTGAAATTCTCCAAGTAAAATAGAGTCCCTTAACGAAATCAAAGAGATAATTATTTAAATAACATCCAAATAATTAAAATCAAAGAGATAGAAATTAGAATTAAAAATTTACACATAAACCCTATTAAAGCTGAAAGCTTCTAAGGTGAGTTTCTTATTTTTTTGTCAATCGCATGCTTCTTATTTTGACACAAACTCCTTAATCTATCAAAATATAATATATTCCTTAGTTCTTGCAATTTTTCTTAGTAATTTCCCATAACAAAGACTAAGTTAAATCTTACTTGATTTCATTTAAACACTTGTTTAAGTTCAAAAGAGTAATCAAACATGATCTAACCTTCAAATCATTTATTCTATGTCAAGATTAAGTTAAATTGTGTACTCACAAATTTTCTCCAAAGCTTGGATTGATGATTGGATTAGGCCTTATGCAATTTCTACTCCAAAACCCCTACTGTACTCTGTTTTGATATTTTAGTGAGGTAAGTGTGTTTATGTAGGTTTTTCTTGTTCCTTTTCTTGTATTGCCATATATTTTCACCAAAGGAGGCTTTAGAGTACTTCTTTTACACACACACACACACACACACACACACACACACACACACACACACACACACACACACACACACACACACACACACACACACACACACACATATATGAAGTAGGCGACACATGCATGGCTTAAAGGGTGAGAATGCTTTGAGGCAATTGGTTTGCCTCCATAGCCAAGTATATGAGGTGTTCGTCCTCACTTAGGTACCATCATAACCCCTAACTTAGGCTTAGTTGGTTCTAATCCTTATCCAATGGTCAAACTTAAGCCACTTATAATTTTATTCTGATCAATGATCTATGAAATTTCATCATATAAAAAGACAATAAAGAATAATCCAAGAAAATCCTCCAAGGGTGATTTCGGCTACCCAAGACTTTCCAAGTGTCCACCCACCTTTTTAGGATTTATCTCATTTGGCCACTTGTTCGAACTCC
The DNA here is from genome assembly GCA_036559045.1 of Platycarya longipes. Taxonomy (NCBI): domain Eukaryota; kingdom Viridiplantae; phylum Streptophyta; class Magnoliopsida; order Fagales; family Juglandaceae; genus Platycarya; species Platycarya longipes. Next base: position 38,708,568 of record CM071802.1, read on the forward strand.
TATTGATACACTTGCGGTAGTTTAGAAGATTTTTCTAAGACTTGGTTAGGGTATAAGTTGGCAACTAATGGATAATTGGATCATTAGATTGGTTTCTAACCAATCCTTTGCCATACACGGTTTCTTCATGGTTTTTGGCTAACCATCATTCTAAATAATTTTCCTCCACATGTCACAGACCCCCTTACACTTGTCAAGATGCCAAAAATCTTGAAAACCAATCAGATTTCGTCCCCAATAGTAAGGCGGTGCTACATGTACAATTCGGGTTTCAATTTTCGCCTATTTCAGGTTCGATCACTGCTTGCCTAAATAAGTCTTCGATCAAATTCGATTTGCAGACAACTCAAAACATGAAGGTTTTAGATCTTCCTCTTAGTGAGTGATAGAATTGTGAATCACCTCAATCTGAGATCAAATGAAAGAGATATACATATTTTACCAAAACTAGTTGGAGCGACCCGTGAACACCAATCCGAGCTTTACATGTGTTCCCTTCTTCCAATTTCGAATTTTCCAAATTTTCTCCTTAATCTTCTAAAAATAATTTTTTATAAGTTCAAGCTAAAATATTCTAGTTAATACCTTTCTCAAAATTCCAAGAATTGACCACAATTCATAATTTTTCACCTAATAGCTTAAATATCTTCACTTGGATTTTAATACCTAAACACCATATGTTTCTATAAATCCCATAAAATACTAAAATGACCTCAAAATAAATATTTAGCCTAAGGTAAAATTTTTAAAAGGAAGGTTTATTACATCCTCCCCCCCTAAAATAAATATTTCGTTCTCGAAATCGTTAAGGCCTAACTTTTTTTTTTTTTTTTAAATCAATGAACTCAAAATAAAAATCTTATACCTCTGGTATTGGTGGTGGTCGACTCCTCTGATGATGTAGGCACTCTTTCCTTTTCAGACATTAAATCCTATGAAAAATAAAAGATTGTATCTAGGTCTGGGTCGTAGTACATGTTAATGCTCATCTCCTGTGATTTGAGCAATCTTTCAGCTTTTGTTTCTACTATTATTAGTCCTTCTTCATTTTGATATCTACGATCTTCAGAATTATTAGAAAACTCTACTGCAACCTTCAGAATTATTAGAAAACTCTACTGCAACCGCTTTTCCTTTATCTACTCTTTGTCAAAATTCTCTTTCAGCTTTCAGTTCACTCCTAGTAGGTTTCCTTTCTTTTCTAGGTAAGGCCTTCCTAAATATTAGATTTCCTTTGCCATCTATGTCCATAATATGTGTCCTATGCCACTCATTCTTTTCTAGCCTTTTTAATCTTAAGCTTTTATCTGACTTTCTTTCTCTTGACGTATTCTTTCTCTTAATCTTTTGGATCTTTCTTTTGGTTGATTTATTAGTGTTATTACTATTCTTGCGGTTCTCTTAGTTCATGCCATTTCCTGAATAAGACCAAATAATAAATTACAACAGTTACAACATACAAGGAATAAACACTGAGTTTATGAAAGTCACACCATATATGTATATATATATACATAGTCAAAACAAAGTAGAGTAAACCATAATCAGTTTTCAAATAAATGAGGGTATTTAGCCCTCATCACATTCTCACGTTCCCCAGTAAATTTTTAGAAAGTAGGATTATTCCAAAGTACTTTGACTAATGAAATAACACAATTCCACAACGTTTGTTCCTTCTGATCTTCAATTCTTACAGGCCATTCTTCATATGTTAAGTTGGGACGTAAATTGATATGGCCTGGATCCATTGCCGTCGCTGGTCCTTCTCCTAGACTTTTCTTTAAAGAAAACACAAGAAAAACATCGTGGACTCCTTGCAACATATAGAGCTAGACGGTAAGCTATCAATTCTATTATTATTACTTTTTTTTAGAATCTCATAGGGTTCAACATAGCGAGAACTTAACTTTCCATTCTTACCAAACGCACAACTCCTTTTATAGGCGAGACTTTCAAGTACACCCAATCACCCAATAAAATCTAAGGCTCTTCTACGGTTATTTGCATAGCTCTTTTGTTTGCTCTGTGCCGATTTCATTCTATCTCTAATTCTTTCAACCTGCTCCTTAACTTCTTGCAGATATTCAAGCCCCAATATGTTGCTTTCACCAACTTCATTCCAATATCGGGAGATTTACATTTCCTTCTAATCATTGTTGTTTTACCTTTTCCAACTTAACATCTTGTCGTTTTCCTTATTTAATTTCTTCATATGTTAAAGGAACAATCTCCTGAACTATCATCAACTTGATTTCCTTTGGCAGCTTGCTTACGAGAAATTCTCACATCACTACTAGCACTGAGAACTCTTCTTCTTGGATTTTTCTGCTTAAGGCATTGGCTACCACATTAATCCTTTTAGGGTGATACTTAATTTCACACTAGAAGTCTCTTATAATCTCCATTCATCTTCTTTGCCTCATATTCATACTTTTATGGTCCGTGAATATTTCACACTTTTCTCCTTATAAATAGTGCCTCCAAATTTTTAAAGCAAACACAACGCCTGCTAACTCCAAATCATGCGTGAGATAACTTTGATCATGATCTTTAAGCTGTCGGGATGCGTACGCAACTACTCTTCCTTCTTGCATTAATACACATCTTAAATTCATCTTTGAGGCATCACTATATATCACATATGGCTTATGAGATTCCAGTATAGCTAAGATCGGTGTCGTAGTCAATCTCCTTCTGAGCTCTTGAAAACTCTTTTCACATTGTTCGTTCCCAATATACTTAACATTCTTCCTTGTTAATGTTGTAAAAAGCGTGAAAAGTTTAGAGAATCCTGCTACAAATATTTTATAATGTCTGGCTAACCCCAGAAATTGCGTACTTCATGGGCATTAATTGGTTTCTGTCAATCCATCACTGCTTCTATCTTAGTTAGGTCTATCGAAACTCCTTCACTTGAAATTACATGACCCAAAAATTTGACTTCCCTTAGCCAAAACTTACACTTACTGGGTTTGGCATATGATACTTCTGCAAAGTCTCCAATATAATTCTTACAAGCTCCTTATGTTTCTTATCAGTCCGAGAATAAATCAGAATGCCGTCAATGAAAACTAGCACTAGATTATCCAAATATGGTCTAAATATCCGATTTATTAAGTCCATGAATACTGCTGGTGCATTTGTCAACCCAAACGGCATTACCAAAAACTCGAAATGCCCATATCGAGTTTGAAAAGTCGTCTTAGGTATATCCTGCTCCCTAATTTTTAGCTGATGATATCTAGATCTAAGTTCTATCTTAAAGAATTACCGATGCTCCTCTTAACTAATCCAATAAATCACCTATTCATATTCTTAATTGTGACTTTAATTAGATCTCGATAATCTATATACATCCACATCGTCCCGTCTTTTTTCTTTACAAATAACATTGGTGCTCCCCACAGAGACGAACTTGGCCGAATGAATCATTTCTTCAAAAATTCCTCAATCAGCACCTTCAGCTCTTTTAATTTCGCTGGTGCCATTCTATACGGTGTCTTATGAACTGGAGCCATAATTGGTTCCAATTCAATGGTAAACTCTGTTTCCCTATGAGGAGGTAATCCCGCAAATCATCTGAAAAGACTTAAGGAAAAACTTTCACGACAAGAATCCCCTTAACACCTTTAACTTCTTCTAGAGAATTTAGCATTATTGCCAGGCACACCTTTGCTCATTTTCTAATACTTTTCTCTATCCGTTTGGCAGTTGCTATAGAAGGAATGAGATTAGCTAATTCCCCCTTATAACAAAGCCTTTCCTTTAATGGCAAGTCAAAAACTATCTCCTTCCTTTAATAGTCAATTTTAGCATAATACTAGGCTAACTAGTCCATACCCAAGATTAAGTCAAATTTCATTAAATGGAATACTATCAGGTTAGCGGTTAGCTGTAAACCCGCAACTCCTATAGGATAGTTTCTTACAAGTCAATGGCATCCAACCACCTTACCATCGAGAATAGCCACCAAAACCTTTTGAACTAAAGGTTCCACTTCTAATTTACTCTTTTGGACACAATCATATGAAATAAAAGATTTCATTGCTCTAGAGTCAAACAAAGTATAAGCCATATATTTCTTCAACTTAACCTAACCTAGGAAAATTATCCTACTATTATTTTCATATTCAAAAGAATCCATATATTCATCAAAAGAGGGGAATTAGAAATTACCAATAATAATACCGATATTAATCGCCTCATTTGTCTCCACATCCATTTCTCCAGATGTAATTGCTAAACTTTAGCCTTTATAGGAGCTTTTGTTTTTTCTCCTGACGGTATTGCTCCTCTGGAAACATTTTGAGGACAATCCTTGATCAAGTGTTCTGTCTGACTACATTTGAAACAAGCCCCAGTAATCATTCGAGATTCTCTCCTATGCCGACATCCACATTTAGCACATAAGGAAAACAAAACCGGTACGCTTAAATTGGTTGCAATTCCCTTTCCTCCATTCATAGGATGAAAACTCTTTTTCTTTCTAGTATCCATCCCAACGGGATAAGGGAATCTTCTTTTCCCAGCAACTTGAGTCTGCATCAATATACTCCTATGTTCTGCTTCAACGATAGATGCCACATTCACTAACTCCTATAAGTTTTCTATTCATAGACACACCACTTGAACACAAATACGTGACTGTAATCCTTCTTGAAATTTTTAAGCCCTCATCTTCTCAGTGGCTACTAAATATGGAGCAAACCTTACTAATTCCATAAATCGGGCCACATACTGCTCCACCGTTATATTACCTTGCACCAACACGACAAATTCCTGAACATTCTGCCGCTTCAACGATTCTAGAGAAAATCGATCGTCAAACTTTTCTTCAATCGTTCCCAAGTGGGCACTACATTCTCTCGCAACTTTAATTTCAACAACTTCCTTTTTGTATCCCACCATAAACCAGCTTCTTCTTGAAGTAGATGTCCCACATACTGAACCTTCTGGGTTTCAGTACAGCCACTGATTTCAAATGTACGCTTTAAATCTATGATCCATTTGTCAGCCTTCAGAGCTCCTTCGGTTCCCAGAAAATGTGGATATTGATAAGCCAAAAATCTTTCATACGGGCACCCTTGAATTTCTCCTCTATTTTCATCATGTTGGTGACAATGACTCTGCTTCATTTGGTTCTTCACCACTTCCCTCATCTACCGAATGGCTTCGGCTATCACCTGCCCCCTTCCAAAGGAGGGTTTTGCACCACCTGCCCTTTTCCAAAGATGGGTTTTGCACCATCTACTGTAATAGTCCAAATTTTTTAAGGTAAATTATTTTATGAAAATTAATTTAAGGAAATTTAGTTGATGTATTTATTTTCTAGGAAAATAGAGTGAGAGATTTAATTGAGGAATATGAGATAATACTTGGTATTGGGAATTATGCATTCTCGGATTAATCTGTCGAGTTTTAGTAAAATGGGAATAAGTTATTCATATGAGGTCTAAATGAGGTGATTCCAATTGGTATATAACCTTGAGAGATAGATCTAAAACTTATATCTTTTAAGTGTTCCGAGATTCGGAAGGGATCGATAACTTATTTGGGAAGCAAGTGGGTAACTCTGGAATGGGCTTAAATGGAACTCGAGTTGGATGAAGTGAACTAATTTAAGGCACGTAACTAATTAGGCAATTGGTTTTGAGATTTTCTGGGATTAGGAAATGTGTAGGGATAGTTGGAAATGGATGGAAAATTGATTTGGAAGCAAATTGGTTAGTTAGTGTGATGGAAACACAAGGGGAGCCAAAATCTAGTTGATAGGTGACTAAGTGGGTCAGATTTGGCTCTACCCTAACTAAACTAAGAAGTAGCTTTCTAGAACTTGTTAAATGGAGACTTAAGGGAGTTTGGAAGTAACCAAATGAGTGGAAAAATCTGGAGAGGGGCGTGTGACACAAGGAGAAGGCTGGAGATGGGAGGTGCATGTATGGTTAGGTGAAATGCCACCTCACCTCTTATCCCTTTAGCTCACTCCTCAGCCATGGATCAAAATTGGTAACAAAAATATCTCAAATGTGAGCCCTTGGATGATTAATCCAGCTGCAAAGCCTAGGATTTGGGAGGCTTAAGCCTCATCATAAGATATGCTTAGGTGGACACCTCATCACCCATGCAGAAAGACAACTAGTGCACCTTAGGGTTTTTCCCTCTTCTCCCCCTCATGTTGGTCAACCACCATCCTATAAATAGGCCCTTGAGAGCTTTCTAAGCTCCTTTAAAAGGAGAGAACACTTTCCCTTTGGAAGATAACTCCAGAAAAACCCTCCCAAAACCCTTAAATATTTCCTCTGTGAGCTAAGTGATTGAGTTTGGAGAAAAGCTTGCAAGAAGTTGGTTGGATCCATTCTCTTAAACTTTGAAGAATTTGTAAGTCCATATTCTAGCTTAACTTGAGCATGGAAATGGTTTATTGAAGTGATTGAACTATGTTTACTAGTATTGAACTTTTAAGAACATGATTAAGTGACAAAATGACATATGAGTAAGGTTGGATTTAAATTGTCTTGTAAAAATGTTCAATAAAATTTTAAGAACTTAGATTTAAGTTTTTAAGAAGCCAAATAAAGTATAGTAAAAAGATTGGCATGTTCTGAGTAGAAAAACTCATAGAGTCGTGATCTTGCTCGACCATCGCTCGACCTGTGGGTCGAGCGAAGGCAAAATATGACCCCTCGCTAGAGTATCGCTTGATACTCCGCTCGAGCGAGTTCGAACTCGTGAATTCGTTCGATATTCGTTCGACACTCGCTCGAGCGAGGTCCAACCCGTGACTTCGCTTGATGATCGCTCGACACCCGCTAGAGCGAGATGCCCTGTTTTGCTTAGACTTAGGGTTTTCTTGGAATAAAATAGGTGTTCCAGATGGACAGGGTTATAAGTATGAATAAGAAAGGAACTACTAAAAAGAAAACGATGTATAAGAATGAGTTAGTCACGTCGTGACGAGGACGGCAAGACGTAACGCCCGAATAACTGACGTGCTGACAGGGACGGCGATACGTAACGCCTATTGTGTTATAAGAGTGTGTGGTCTTCACAGAGACGGCGATACGTAACGCCCGTGAGACTGATCTGAATAACAGGGACGGCGATACGTAATGCCCGCAGTGATATATGTATATGTTTCGTGTCAAGACGGGGACGGCTAGACGTAACGCTCGGAAGGTTAACACGAGACTCATCACAACTGGGACGGCAAGACGTAACGTCCGGATGATTGATGAGTATATGTGATGGGGACGGCGAGACGTAACGCTCATCAGTAATAAGAAAGAATAAGAACTTTTAAGGAAACGGTGTAATTCCATATAAGATTACATATTCGGTTGAGCCAAGAAAGGTACCAGTTAGACAGTGGTCTTATGATGTATATCTTAGGGTAAATTTCCCTAGTCATTCAATGTGATAATATCATGGTTGCTTTTTCCCTGTTTCTTTTAAGCTGTTTATGTACTTACTGAGATTTCAAAGGAAATCTCACTCTTTTATAGTTCTATATTTTTTGTTTGCATATCAACTATATACAGGATTCAATGACCAGCAAGGTGAAAGCCCCGATGAAGCAGGACACTTCAGGGAGTCTTGGGGGACTCTCCGACTATAGTCCTTATTTGAACATTTCTTTTGTTTCCTTCGGACCTCCTATCAGTAATCAACCTACAGGAGTTTGGAGCCTTGACGCATCTACTTGTGCTGAGGAGAGGTGACGCACAGGATGCTGTTTAATATTAGAACTAGATGGCTCGTTGTCCATGTGTGGGGTTTATGTGACTCCACAGGGACAACAGCTCCAGCGAGACTGTAGTGTTAGTATGGATAGGTTTTGCTATGGGAGAGAATTCCCCGAGGTCAAGAAAGAAAATGAGTGAGGTGAAGGAGAGTCTTTTGGAAGAATGTAATATATTTTTTAGCTAACTTGCTACCATTTGGGCCTTGTATATGTAAAAAGGTACAATGTTAAGCTATTAATAAATGACCTGAATGTTGTGAGTATATTTTCCATGTGATCTTTAGAAAGTTTTATATCTAAAACCAGATCCGCTGCGAATTACATGATATATGCATTTTATTCTTGTTAAGTACGAGGGTGAGTAGCCAAATGTTACTTATCCAGACACCTTAATTTACATTGAATCCTAGACGTAAATTGGGGGCGTCACAGAGTGGTATCAGAGCTATTACGTCTCTGGGTAAAATCCACAGTGTCCTAAGAGAAATGGATCACATGGCACAAGAATAGGCTTGAATCTTTATCAGATTGGAATTTGGAGTAATATGGATGAATGATTTGGACTTTAGGAATTTGGAAGTTTCTAAGGCAAGTATAGCTTATGGTAAAGTTGGGTATGTTTCAGGAAAACAATATGCCAAGAGGTCGTCCTCCTTTAAAACGAGTAGACGTGGTAGCCCAAAATCCTTCTCTGGTTACCCCTCCACGTACAGAAGAACAGACGGCACCGAACCCACTATTGGGAGAAGGACAGACGGCACCGAACCCACTGTTGGGAGAAGGACAGATGACACCGAACCCATCGCTGGGAGAAGGGCAGATGGCACGGAATCCACCCTTGGAAGAGGGACAAGTGGCGCAAAACCCCCCGTTAGAAGGAGGTCAGGCAATAGCTGAAGCTAATGACGGAAGTGGAGAGAAATCAAATAGAACAGAGCTGTCATCATCAGCAGAATGAAAATAGAAGAGAAGCTCAAGGGTGTCCGTATGAGAAATTTCAGGCGTACCGATACCCGCCCTTTACCGGAACGGAAGGAGCATTAAAGGCAGACAAATGGATTGTAGACCTGGAACGTACCTTCAAAGTCAGTAGCTGCACCGAAGTTCAGAAAGTGCAGTATGCGGAACACTTGCTACAGGGAGAAGCAGGACTGTGGTGGGACACGAAGCGAAAGCTGCTAAAGTTAGAATTGGGAGAAAATGTAGTGCCCACATGGGAAAGGTTCAAGAAAGAATTCGACGATCGATTCTTTCCTGAATCTGTGAAGCAGCAAAAAGCTTTAGAATTTACTACGTTAATACAAGGCAGCATGACAGTGGAACAGTACGCAGCGCAATTTATGGAATTTGCAAGATTTGCCTCGCATTTGGTAGCTACTGAAAAGATGAGAGCTCAGAAGTTTCAGGAAGGACTGCAGCCACGAATTCGTATGCAGGTGGCATGTTTGCAAATTGAGAACTTTCAAGAACTGGTGAATATAGCAGCCATAGCAAAAGCTGAACAGAGGAGTGTTATGGCGCAAACTCAAGCATATGGAAATATAAGATTTCAATTTTCTGGGGGAAAAGATGCTAGGAGGAAACCAAATTTTAGATCCATGGATAGAGGAAAAGGAATAGCAATTAATCCAAATGTGCCGATTTTATTTCCGCAATGTGCAAAATGTGGGCGTCGACACCAGGAAGAATGTCGAGTGGATACTAGAGTCTTTTTAGATGCGGCCGGCCAGGACATTTGATCAAGGATTGCCCTCAGAATACCCCTCAAGGAGTAGCTCTACCCGGAGGAAAAGCAAAAGCTCCCATGAAAGCTAAAGTTTATGCTATCACGCCTGAAGAAGTAGACGTGGAGGCAGACGAGACTATAGATGCTAATGTTATTACTGGTAAATTTCTAAGTCCCCTCTTTTAGTCAATGAATGGATTCTTTGGGAGTGATAATAATAATAATAGTAGAATAAAATTTTCTTTAGGTAAGGTTAAGCTGAAGTAATGCATGGTCTATGCCTTGTTTGATTCGGAAGAGACAAGATCTTTTATTTCATATGATTGTGTCCAAAGGTGTGACTTAGAAACAGAATTCTTGGCCCAAAAGGTTATGGTAGTCATGCCCAATGGAAAGGTAGCAATGGTAAGAAGTTGCCCCTTGGAAATTGGAGGTTCACAACTAGTCGCTGACATGAGGTTGCAAAAAGGAAATAGTTTTTGGCTTACCCATGGAAGAGAAATTTTGTTACAAGGGGGAAATATTAAAGGCAGTTTCCTCAATAGTAACTGCTAAGCGAATAAAGAAAAGTATTAACAAAGAGAAAAATGGCTACTGGGTAATTATGTTAAATTCCTCAGAAGTTGTTAAGAGTATTCAAGGAATTCCCGTTGTGGAAGACTTTCCTCAAGTCTTTTCTGAGGATCTGCCGGGACTGCCTCCTGATCAAGAAACAGAATTTGTTATTGAATTGGAACCAGCCACAATTCCACTTCGTAAGGCTCCGTATAGAATGGCACCAGTGGAATCAGAAGAATTGAAAGCTTAGATTGAGGAACTTTTAAGGAAATGATTTATCAGGCCTAGTTCATCCCCATGGGGAGCACCAGTGCTGTTTGTGAAAAAGAAAGATAGGACAATGCGGATGTGCATAGACTACCGAGAATTGAATAAGGTCACGATTAAGAATAAATATCCGTTGCCACGGATAGATGACCTGTTGGATCAATTAAAAGGAGCAACTGTATTTTCAAAAATAGACCTTCGGTCTGGCTATCATTAGTTGAAGATCAGGGAGCAAGATGTACATAAGACGGTTTTCCGAACTCGATATGGGCACTTTGAATTTTTGGTTATGCCATTCGGAGTGACGAATGTACTAGCGGTATTCATGGACTTGATGAACCGGATATTTAGACCATATTTAGACAAGTTTGTGGTGGCTTTTATTGATGATGTTTTGATCTACTCTCAGACTGACGAGGATCATAAAGAACATTTAAAAGTAGTAATGGAGATTTTGCAGAAACATCAACTGTACGCCAAACTTAGTAAGTGTGAATTTTGGCTACAAGAAGTTAAATTTTTGGGTCATGTTATCTTAAGTGAAGGAGTTTCTGTGGACCCAGCAAAGGTAGAAGCAGTGATAGAATGGCAGCAACCAATCAATGCACATGAAATACAAAGCTTTTTGGGATTAGCTGGGTATTATAGAAGATTTGTGGAAGGATTTTCCAAACTGTCTGCACCTCTGACAGCATTGACCAGGAAGAATGCTAAGTACGTTTGGAGTGAACAATGTGAAAGGAGTTTTCAAGAGCTAAAGAAGAGATTGACTACAACACCAATTTTAGCCTTGCCAGAACCTCATAAACCTTACGTGATATATAGTGATGCCTCAAAAATGGGATTGGGGTGTGTATTAATGCAAGAAGGAAGAGTAGTCGCGTATGCATCCCGACAGCTTAAGGACCATGAACAGAACTATCCCACACACGACTTGGAGTTAGCAGCTGTAGTGTTTACTCTAAAGATTTGGAGGCATTACTTATATGGAGAAAGATGTGAAATATTTACGGACCATAAGAGTCTCAAGTATCTTTTTAGTCAGAAAACCTTGCATATGAGACAAAGAAGGTGGATGGAAACTATAAGTGATTTCCAATGCGAAATCAAATATCACCCTGGAAAGGCTAATGTGGTAGCCGATGCCTTGAGTAGGAAAGTTCAAACGGAAGAATTATCAGTGCTGGCAGTAATGCGAGAAATTCTGGTAGATAGATTATCATAGGACCTCAAGCTAATAGAGATTCAAGAAATTGTTCCTTTAACGGACAAGGAAATTAAGGAGGAACAACAAAAGGATGCTAAGCTGGAGAAGATGAAACAGCAAATACTAGAAGGAAAATGGTCTTCGCACTTTATGATTTCAGGCAATGGGATGCTATACTTTGGGAGAAGGAAAATCATTCCGGATACCCCAGAATTGAAAGAAAGGTTGATGAAAGAAACTCATGGTACACCATATACTGCTCATCTTGGAAGTACTAAGATGTATCAAGATTTAAAAGAAAAGTTTTGGTGGGAAGGAATGAAGAAGATATCGCAACCTTTGTAGCCAAGTGTCCAGTGTGTCAGTTAGTAAAAGCTGAACACCAAAGACCAGCCGGTAAGTTGCAACCTCTACCAATTCCTGAATGGAAATGGGAGGATCTATCTATGGATTTTGTGGAAGGATTTCCAAGAACATTTGCGGGGAAAAATTCGATTTGGGTAATAGTGGATCGGTTGACGAAGAGTGCTCACTTTTTACCTATCTCCAACACGGATTCTATGGAAAGGTTGGCAAAAATTTATGTGAAGGAAATAGTTCATTTGCATGGAGTACCCAAGACTATAGTATCGAACAGAGATCCTAGATTTACGTCTCGATTTTGGCAAAGTTTACAGAAGATGATGGGTGCCAATTTAACTTTTAGCAGCGCATACCATCCTTAAACAGACGGACAAACAGAAAGAACTATTCAGACTTTGGAGGATATGTTGCGAGCCTGTGTATTGGATTTTGACAAAGATTGGGAAAGTCTGCTACCGTTAATTGAATTTGCTTATAATAACAGTTTCCAAGCTACTATACAAATGGCGCCATATGAAGCACTTCATGGAAGGAAATGTAGGTCTCTTATTCATTGGGATGAAGTGGGTGAAAGTAGCATTTTGGGACCCGAGTATTTACAAGAAGTCAAAGAGCAGATTACAAGGATTAGAAATCAGATAAAGACGGCGCAAAGTAGACAAAAGAGTTATGCAGATAATCATAGAAGGGCTTTAGATTTTATGGTGGGAGACTGGCTGAATTTAAGATTTTGCCTCTGAAGGGAGTTATGCAATTTGGTAAGAAAGGGAAGTTGAGTCCTCGTTATATCGGACCTTATGAAATTCTGGAAAAAGTAGGTCCAGTGGCTTACCGCCTAGCCCTACCTGATGATTTGCAAGGAGTTCATAACGTCTTCCATGTATCTTCTCTGAAAAAGTGTTTGAATGATTAGCCAGTGGCAGTAATGGATCCGCGTCCTATTAATTTGCATCCCAATTTAACTTATAAAGAGTGGCCTGTACGAATTGAAGATTAGAAAGAATAGACCCTTCAGAATCGTACCATAGTATTAGTAAAAGTACTCTAGAACAATCCTATTTTTCAGGAAACCACCTGGGAACGTGAGGATGTAATGAGAGTTAATTATCCTCACTTGTTTGAAACGTAGTTGTAATAATATGCGTCATAAATTGAATCAGTTGTATGACATTTGTATGATATTTGTATTTTCTTTTATGTTAATATTCATTAATATTTGACCTTACATAGGATTATGGCTCCAAAAAGAAATGCACGTATGTCAGTCACCCTTATAGATCAGTTAAGGAAAAGATCTAAAAGAATTAGAGAGAGATTTCATAGGGAAAAACTAAAGCAATGGAAAGCTAAGAGATTGAGCTGGTTAAATAAAAGTGAGAGACACAGAACCCATATTATGGACATAAACGAAAAGGGTAACCCTGTAAATAGAAGAGCGTTACCAGGTGAGGAAAGACAACCCGCTCGAAAATGGTTAAAAGCAGAAAAAAGATTTTTGAAAAGAGAGGATAAAGGAAAATCTGTCATAGTAGAGTCATCTGATAGATCTGAAGATCGAAAACGTCAATGTGAAGAGGGACCCATAATAGAAGAGACAGAGGCAGAGAGATTACGTGCATTGCAAGAAATGAGTGTGAATATGTATTATGATCCAGATGTAGACATGATATTTTACTACTCTCAAGATTTGCTGCTTAATGAGGAAAGAGTACCTACCTCTTCAGAAGAATCTACTGCTGCTAGCAACCGAGGTACAGATTCCTTAAACCCTTAATTATTTATATCTTAGCGATTTCGGGGACGAAATCTTTTTTAAGGGGGGAGGATGTAATAGCCCAAATTTTCTAAGATAAATTATTTTATGGAAATTATTTTAAGGAAATTTATTTGATGTATTTATTTTCTAGGAAAATAGAGTGGGAGATTTAATTGAGGAATATGAGATAATATTTGGTATTGGGAATTATGCATTCTCAGATTAATCTGTCGAGTTTTAGTGAAATGGGCATAAGTTATTCATATGAGGTCCATATGAGGTGATTCTAATTGGTATATAACCTTGAGAGATAGATCTAAAACTTATATGTTTTAAGTTTTTCGAGATTCGAAAGGGATCGATAACTTATTTGGGAAGAAAGTGGGCAGCTCTGGAATGGGCTTAAATGGAACTCGAGTTGGATGAAGTGAACTAATTTGAGGCACATAACTAATTAGGCAATTGGTTTTGAGATTTTCTGGGATTAGGACATGTGTATGGATAGTTGGAAATGGATGGCAAGTTGATTTGGAAGCTAATTGGTTAGTTAGTGTGATGGAAACACAAGGGGAGCCAAAATCTAGTTGATAGGTGACTAAGGGGTCAGATTTGGCTCTACCCTAACTAAACTAAGAAGTGACCTTCTAGAACTTGTTAAGTGGAGACTTAAGGGAGTTTGGAAGTAACCAAATGAGTGGGAAAATCTGGAGAGGGGCGTGTGACACAAGGAGAGGGCTGGAGATGGGAGGTGCATGTATGGTTAGGTGAAATACCACCTCACCTTTTATCCCTTTAGCTCACTCCTCAGCCATGGATCAAAATTAGCAACAAAAATATCTCAAATGTGAGCCCTTGGATGATTAATCCAGCTGCAAAGCCTAGGATTTGGGAGGCTTAAGCCTCATCATAAGATATGCTTAGGTGGACACCTCATCACCCATGCAAAAAGACAACTAGTGCACCTTAGGGTTTTTCCCTCTTCTCCCCCTCATGTTGGTCGACCACCATCCTATAAATAGGCCCTTGAGAGCTTTTTAAGCTCCTTTAGAATGAGAGAACACATTCCTTTTGGAAGATAACTCCAAAAAAACCCTCCCAAAACCCTTAAAGATTTCCTTTGTGAGCTAAGTGAGTGAGTTTGGGGAAAAACTTGCATGGTTGGATCCATTCTCTTGAACTTTAAAGAATTTGTAAGTCCATATTCTAACTTAACTTAAGCATGTAAATGGTTTATTGAAGTGATTGAACTATATTTACTAGTATGGAACTTTTAAGAACATGATTAAGTGACAAAGTGACATATGAGTAAGGTTGGATTTAAATTGTTTTGTAAAAATGTTCAATAAAATTTTAAGAACTTAAATTTAAGTTTTTAAGAAGCCAAATAAAGTATAGTAAAAAGATTGGCATGTTCTGAGTAGAAAAACTCCTAGAGCCGTGATCTCGCTCGACCATCGCTCGACCTGTGGGTCGAGCGAAGGTAAAATATGACCCCTCGCTAGAGTATCGCTTAATACTCCGCTTGAACGAGTTCGAACCCGTGACTTCGCTCGATATTCGCTCGACACCCGCTCGAGCGAGTTCCAACCCGTGGCTTCGCTTGATGATCGCTCGACACCCGCTCGAGCGAGATGCCCTATTTTGCTTAGACTCAGGGTTTTCCTAGAATAAAATCGGTGTTCCAGATGGATAGGGTTATAGTATGAATAAGAAAGGAACTACTAAAAAGAAAACGATGTATAAGAATGAGTTAGTCACGTCGTGACGGGGATGGTGAGACATAACGCCTGGATGACTAACATGCTGACAGGGACGGCGATACGTAATGCCTGTCGTGTTATAAGAATGTGTGGTCTTTACGGGGACGGCGATACGTAACGCCCGTGAGACTGATCTGAATAGCGGGGACGACGATATGTAATGCCCGCAGTGATATATGTATAATTTTCATGTCAAGACAGGGACGGCGAGACGTAACGCCCGGAAGGTTGACACGAGACTCATCACAATGGGGACGGCGAGACGTAACGCCTGGATGATTGATGAGTATATGTGATGGGGACGGCGAGACGTAATGCCCATCAGTGATAAGAAAGAATAAGAACTTTTAAGGAAACGGTGTAATTCCATATAAGATTACATATTCGGTTGAGCCAAGAAAGGTACTAGTTAGACAGTGGTCTTATGATGTATATCTTAGGGTAAATTTCCCTAGTCATTCAGTGGTGATAATATCATGGTTGCTTTTTCCCTGTTTCTTTTAGGCTGCTTATGTACTTACTGAGATTTCAAAAGAAATCTCACTCATTTGTGGTTCTATATTTTTTTTGTGCATATCAACTATATACAGGATTCAATGACCAGCAACGGGAAAGCCCTGATGAAGCAGGAGACTTTGGGGAGTCTTGAGGGACTCTCTGACTATAGTCCTTATATGAACATTTCTTTTGTTTCCTTCGGACCTCCTATCAGTAATCAACCTACAGGAGTTTGGAGCCTTGACGCATCCACTTTTGCTGAGGAGAGGCGACGCACAGGATGCTGTTTAACATTAGAACTAGATGGCTCGTTGTCCATGTGTGGGGTTTACATGACTCCACAGGGATAACAGCTCCAACGAGACTTTAGTGTTAGTATGGATAGGTTTCGCTATGGGAGAGAATTCCCCGAGGTCAAGAAAGAAAATGAGTGATGTGAAGGAGAGTCTTTTGGAAGAATGTAATCTATTTTTTAGCTAACTTGCTACCATTTGGGCCTTGTATATGTAAAAAGGTACAATGTTAAGCTATTAATGAATGACCTGAATATTGTGAGTATATTTTCCATGTGATCTTTAGAAAGTTTTATATCTAAAACCAGATCCGCTGTGAATTACATGATATATGCATTTTATTCTTGTTAAGTACGAGGGTGAGTAGTCAAGTGTTACTTATCCAGACACCTTAATTTACGTTAAATCCCAGACGTAAATTGGGGGCGTCACATTTACCCCTTTCCAAAGGTGGGTTTTGCACCGTCTGCCCCCTTCCAAAGGAGGGTTTTTCACCACCTGCTCCTCCATCCTTGGAGGAGTAATCAGAGGAAGACTCTAAGTTGCTGTCTATACTTGTCTCAAAAAGGGATAACCTTTTGCTATCTTATCTTCCTGAAACATACCAAACTCTATCATGAGTTACCTTTACCTTGGTAACTCCAAACTTCTAAAATCCAAAACATTCACCAATATCACGTCAGCTTCATTGTTATAAAGATTCAAGCCTACTCTAATACCATGGGATCTTTTCTTAGGACAATGTAGATTTATCCAGAGACGTAATTACTTTGATACCACTCTATGACGTTCTCAATCTACGTTTGTGGATTTAACGTAAATTGAAGAATCAGAGTAAGTAACACTAGGCTACTTACCCCCTATACGTATCGAAAGTTTAATGCATGCATAAAAACTTACTATCATATACAATGTAATTCACAGAGAAAGAGGTCTAAATAAAAACTTTAATTGAGAAATCTAATGATCACATGGGAGGAACTTAACCTTAATATAACATATTATTCACATCACAACATTGTCTCATTACAAAATATAATCCAGTTAGTTTTGTCTGTTATAAACATATACATAATTTACCAAAATAACATCCTTAAAGCCACCTAATCTTCTTTTTCACTTCCGAAACTCTCTCCCCTAACGAAACCTATTCAAACTAATATCAACACCTCTAAACCTCTGTCATCTTAATCATATGCAGGAGAGACAAGAATCAAATAGAGGGGAATCAGTGGGCATCTCAGGGCTCCACTGAGTCTCCTAAGTTACTGGGGTCTTGCCCTTCTCTGCCATATTATCCTGCAGCAGTATTTAAATTTTCCAAAACAACAGAAATAAACAAATGTGAGATTTCCTTGAAAATCTCAATAAGTACATAGTTAACAAAATAAGGCATAGGCAGAACAAGATATTAACATTCATCGCAATAAGCACAGACATATAACTTATAAAATGCTTCATGAGACCTATGTATGATGGATGTCCACCTTTTCTATACAAACTTATACCTTACAGGGACCCACCACCTTATGCTTAAAACTTTTATTTTCTTTTTTGATCTTGTGAGTCTTACTTATTCCTTAACCTTGACGGGTGTTACGTATCGCTGTCCCCGTCGGGAGTCTTACTTATTTCTTATCCTCGATGGCCATTATGTATCGCTGTCCCCGTCGAAGGTCTTACTTATTTCTTATTCTCGACGGACGTTACGTATCGCCGTCCTCGTCGGGGGTCTTATTTATTCCTTAATCTCGACGGACGTTACGTATCTCCGTCTCCATTGGGGGTCTTACTTATTTATTATCCTTGACGGATATTACGTATCGCCATCCCCGTTGGGAGTGTTACTTATTTTTTTTAATCCTCGACGGGCTTTAGATATCGTCGTCCCTGTCGGGAGTCTTATTTAACATGACGCGTCAGTTTTCTTATTCACTTCAGTCATACGATCATTACGTATCGCCATCTACATCATGACGTGACTTTAAACTTATCTTAGTCTTATCATATTCTTATAGAATTTTCTTATCTTGTTTTCCTTAAAACAAACGTCAAGACTTATGACGACACGTATGTGACAAAATGAGACATGAACAAATCCTTAGACTTTTGAATGTATATTTCAAGTCTTTATGAGTCTTTTGACATATAGAAACTTAGAACTGTAACATACACGTCATGTGCATATACATTTACATCACATAACTTCGTAACGTTAAAACATAACAATTATGCTAAAAACGCTTAAATGGAATAATAAATAATAAATTCCCAAGGCTGGCCGAACACTATAGGAGGTTCAAAAATTTACTTTATTTTATTTAAACTTTGCAAAACTCTTCATCTATATAATGCAAGAATTCTCATAACTTCCAAGAATAAAGTCAAACTAAAATTCTTATATATTCTTAGTAAATTTCATCACCAATTTCTTATATGATAATTATTGAAATTCTCCAAGTAAACTAGAGTTCCTTAACTCATTATAATTATTTAAATAACATCCAAATAATTAAAATCAAGGAGGTAGGAATTAGAATTAAAAATTTACCCAAAAACTTTATTAAAGCTGAAAGCTTCTAAGGTGAGTTTCTTATTTTTTTTGTCAATCAGATGCTTCTTATTTTTACATAAACTCCTTAATTTATTAAAATTTAATATATTCCAAAGTTCTTGTAGTTTTTCTTAGTAATTTTCCATAACAAAGACTAAGTTAAATCTTACTTGATTTCATTCAAACACTTAAACTAAGTTTAAGTTCAAAAGAGTAATCAAACATGATCTAACCTTCAAATCAATTATTCTATGCCAAGATTAAGTTAAATTGCATACTTAAAAATTTTCTCCAAAGCTTGGATTGATGATTGGATTAGGCCTTATGTAATTTCTCCTCCAAAACCCCTACTTTACTCTCTTTTGATGTTTTAGTGACGTATGTGTGTTTAGGTGGGTTTTTCTTGTTCTCTTTCTTGTATTGCCGTATATTTTCACCAAAGGAGGCTTTAGAGTACTTCTTACACACACACACACACACACACACACACACACACACACATATGAAGTAGGCGACACATGCATGGCTTAAGGGGTGAGAATGCTTTGAGGCAATCGGTTTGCCTCCATAGCCGAGTATGTGAGATGTTCCTCCTCACTTAGGTACCATCATAACCCCTAACTTAGGCTTAGTTGGTTCTAATCCTCTTCCAATGGTTAGGCTTAAGCCACTTATAATTTTATTTTGATAAATGGTCTATCAAATTTTATCATATAAAAAGAAAATAGAGAATAATCCAAGAAAATCCTCCAAGGGTGATTTCGGCTACCCAAGACTTTCCAAGTGTCCTCCGACCTTTTTAGAATTTCTCTCATTTGGCCACTTGTGGTAGTTTAAAAGATTTTTCTGAGACTTGGTTAGGGTATAAGTTGGCAACTAATGGATAATTGAATCATTAGATTGGTTTCTAACCAATCCTTTGCCATACATGGTTTTTTCATGGTTTTTGGCTAACCATCCTTCTAAATAATTTTCCTTCACATGTTACAGACCCCCTTACACCTATCAAGATGCCAAAAATCTTGAAAACCAATCAGATTTCGTCCCCAATAGTAAGGCGATGCTACATGTACAATTGGGTTTCCAATTTTTGCCTATTTCAGGTTTGATCACTTCTTGTCCAAATAAGTCATTGATCAAATTTGATTTTTCAAAAATTTAAAACATGAAAGTTTTATATCTTCCTCTTAGTAATCTATAGAATTTTGAATCATCTCAATCCGAGATTGAGAGAGATATGCATATTTTACTAAAACTGGTTGGAGTGACTTGAGAACACCAATTCGAGCTTTACATGTGTTCCCTTCTTCCAATTTCAATTTTTCTAAATTTTCTCCTAATCTTCTAAAATATTTTTTTCTAAGTTCAAACTTAAATATTCTAGTTAATACCTTGCTCAAATTTCCAAGAATTGACCACAATTCATAATTTTTCACCTAATAGCTTAAATATCTTCACTTGGATTTTAATACCTAAACACCATATATTTCTAAAAATCCCATAAAAGGCTAAAATGACCTCAAAATAAATATTTAACCTAAAGAAGACTTTTTAAAAGGAAGGGTTATTACACCATTCTCCACTAAGTCCCAATTATCTTGATAGAAACTAGCTGAAAAATCATTGGGTCCAGGGGAGCTCATATGATCCATTTCAAACATTGTTTGCTTTGTTTCTTCAAAAGAACACTCCTTTGTAGTTGTATATTCATATCAATAGTTACCACTGGTACAATCTCCTGTAGAATCTCCTCAATACCCCTCAAGTTGGAAGATTCAAATAGTTCCTAATAGAATTCTTGGAACATATGTGAAATACCCTCAAGAGCTTTTGCACTAGCACTTCTATCACTAGTGATCATCTTGATGGTATTAGTCTTTTTCCTTTGGAATGCACATTTGTGAGAAAGTATGCTAAGTTTTTGTCACCAAGCTGTTTGGATCTCTGCCTCTATATTTCTTTTCATCTACAAGCATGCCATCTACTTCATTTTGCAGCTCTGTAATAGTTTCATTAAAGTCCCCTAGATTAACTGCAATTCCAGGATCATATATCTTTTTTATCTAAGTTTCTTCTTATTTTGTCTAGCAACTATCTTAGACCAAGACCTCAAGTGATTTCTGCATTGTTCCAATCTACTTTTCAGAGAATGCAAAGAACTTCCTCTGTGAAAAAAGGCAGCCATGATCTTTCAATAATAGTCTTGCACTCTTGCTTGGTTGACCAATTTGCTTCATACCGAAATAGACTCTGAGATTTCCTCCATTCTTCCTCTCCATTATTACAAGTTAGTAGAAGTGGGGAGAGATCTGAGCTCATGACAGGAAGAACATGGACCTCACAGTTGTTTAAAATCAAAGGCAGTTGAGAGTTAGCTAAGACCCGATCGATTCTCTCCTTTGTGAAGCCACCACCCTCCATGTTATTCTACCAAGTGTATTTAGATCCAATATAGCCCAAGTCATGAAGTTCACTATCATCGATAGCATTATTAAAGCTCTCCATTTGTGAGAATGATTGAGTTGCCATATCTACCTTTTCATCAAAAGTAATGATCTCATTATAATCACCAATACAAATCCAACACAATAGAGGCTCAGGTTTAAGCATCCTTAACAAACTCCAATCTCCTTCCTTTCTCCATAGCAAGATTTCTATAAAAGCATGTGATCATGCATTTTTTAGGCTCATCTCCCACAGTTAACAAATGAGAAATATGATTTATTGAATAATTAACAAGGTTAGCTTTTATTTCGTTCTTCCAAAGCATGACCAATCCACAACTTCTCTCCAAACTATCAATCACGAAACTATGATCAAAGCTCAAAAAATTCCTTACCTTCTCCACATTCTCTCGGTTACTTTTGGTTTCGAACAAGAAAACAACCAAAGGGGACTTATCCTTCACTAGCAATTGAAGCTCATAAACTGTTCGAGGGGTCCCAAGCCCTCAACAGTTCCAAGATAAGAGATTCATGGGCATTGGTAGGACGACATAGCAGCCTCTGCTATATTTGTCTTCTCTCCAATTTTTCACTCTCAAAGACTTAGCTTTGTTACCTATTTTTTTTTCTTCTGGGCGTCTCTCTATCTTCCTCTTCTAGGTCATTTTATTCTGCACCTCCATTACTCCCTCCATAAAGCTAAATTATAGATAATAAAAACCCACTTTTTATTTTATTTATCTATTCTTTTTAATATTCTTTTTCTTTCCCTTAATAGTTCTAAAATAATAGATGTGAACGATGACATAAATATGCTCCAGCTTAGAAACTTCTTCCCTTAAAACATCGGAAAATCATCTCTCTATTCACAGTTAATATTTGACAGTACTCAACCCATTCAAGTTTCAGACTCCACCTCAGATCACATTTCCAAGCTTTCCATAAATTTTAAAAGGTAAATCTCATTAGAGATATATTAAAAAAACATGTATGTATATATTTTTATACATTTTTAGAATATTGTTACTGTCTCTTTAATTTGTCCACTTGTTATACCCTTAATGTAATTTGTACATTTTTTTAATTTTTTTAAAATTTATTTCAATCATTTTAAATAATTACTTTCTTAACAAGCATTTCCCACTTTTTTTTTATAAGAGGATTATTCTTTTATGATAGTAGCAAAACTGTATTTGGATCATATATAAATCATTACTCTCTAGTCTCTTCTAAGCAACTCGACCAGCAAACAGGAGCCATCGCCAAACAAAACTTGGGTATTCGATTTTTCTTTTCAATTCCATGTAACCAAACAAAAAGCTTTGCTAGCGGTGCCTGATCTAATCTATAATATCATCAACTGCGACTTAATTAAGTCCTCAAGATAATTGAAAATATTAATTCTTTTTCCATACCTTTCCTTCTCGTCATTCCATTAAATAGCTCAAAAATAGTTCACTAGAAGATCAAGTTTCTCTTGTTTTCTCAGGTTTTTATAACATGTATCTCAAATTTACTCCCTCCTCCCTCTTTTTTCAAACCCCATTTTCTCTCGCTGTACACTGTACACTACCAAAATTATTTTCTATTCCATTGGAAAAACATGAACAAAAACCAAAGGCCAGGGGGTTAATTCATTCTTATTAGTACCAATTCCTTTGCTTAAACCAAATTCATTCATGTTGGGACTGGGTTTTCCAATAACTTAAGACCAAGTCCGTTTTGGCTACTCGATCTTGCTAACCCCAATTTGCTTCACCGCGGCGATCCTAATGGCATCCCTTTGCAAATTACATGGCCAGCTCTGTTCAATCCCAGACATGTAACTCCTCACTTCCTTTCGGATCATTTCATGCATCACTGCTAAGAACTCGGCTTTGAAGAAATTCTTCTCGTACCCGTTCTGAGCTACCATCGGAGTTTGTTGCATAGATGGTAGTGGCAGTGGGGGCGGCAGCGGCAACAATGAATTTATAGCCTGAGTAGGACTCCTAGTTCGAGACCTCACACGAATCTGATATGAGAAGAGAGAGACTCAGTAAGGTTGGCGGATCCGTATTCGAATACAAGGTGTCAAGGTGCCGGGTTGGAGGCACTAGAGAGACGGTTCTCGCCAAGGGACTGTCTGGGAGACAAACACTATTTCTCTCTCATCGTTAGAACTACATCTTTACTAGTATTCAATTCTACGAACTTTTGGTGGTGAGAATTTGTGGGAAAGTTTTGACTTTCCCACAAATACCTTGCATCCTCAGTAATTACTAAGTAGAAATACAAAGCTTGTCTCCTCGAGAAGCCAGACCAACTTTTCATCTAGCTTCTACTTGCCTCCACCTTGGCTTTTGTAGATGCTAGCCAAAAGGTTCATGTACAATAGTAGTAGAATTGCAGTGCTTGATTCCTTCGAAAACTTTAGTTCTTTTGACAAATTTACATTTTCGTCAGCTGACTATGGGAAATTGCTTCATAGAAGATTAACCCTTCGTTACGATGGTAATCTTCGATTGTACAATTGGGAAAAGGAAGGCGAGATGTGGGCTATTTCCTCGTAGGCCTTACAGGCACCTTGTATTATTCATGATATTTGTGGAGCTAACTATATATGTAGTTATGTTCCTGGAATTGGTAAAAATTGCTCGTGTCTTCCAGGATACAAGATGACAAATCATACTGATTAGTCTCAAGGGTGTGAAACCGAATTGGATCTCCATTTTGGGAAAAGCAAGTTTGATTTTTTGCAGCTTTCCCATCTTCAGTTCTATGGTTATGATTATAATAGCTCCTACAATTATACACTTGATCAATGCAAGAAATTATGCTTGGAATTGGTTGACTGTAAAGCATTCCAATACACATTTAGCACGACTGAAGGTAATTCAGATTGTTACCCCAAGATTCTATTGATGAATGAAAATCATGTGCCTTGCTTTGATGGAAGCTTCTATCTGAGAGTGCCAGGAAAGAATCTCCCCTCGAACTCCAATCATGCAGAAGATGTTGGTTTAAATTGTTCGAGTGAAGTTCTGCTGCTACTGGAAAGAGCATACTTAAAAAGCCGGGTAAATGGGATAGTGAGATTCATTCTCTGGCTTGTATGTGGATTAAGAGGACTAAAAATTGCGTGTATCTTTTTGGTGTGGTGTCTCTTGATTAGAACCCCCAAAAATACTACTGCAAACAAGCAAGGCTATCTTCCTACAATCACTAGATTCAAAAACTTACATACTCGAGAATGAAGAAGGCCACAAAGGGCTTTACTGAGAAAATTGGGAGAGGTGCAGGATGTTGAAGTATGAAGAACAAAAGAATAATTGTGATCAAGACTACCAGCTAATGGATAAAGATTTGCCCTTACAACAGCATCAACGTGAATCAAGACCTCTGAATGGAAGTTAATAGCAAGATTTTATTTGTCTTTATTTTCTTTCCTAGTTTGTATCGTATATTTTGCACAAAATGTATTAAGCCTTTGATGTAGGATTGATTAGAATATTCTTTTGTAAGCTTTCCTTATTAGCAAGAATAGTTGTACATATATATACTCATAGAAGGTATAAGAACATACTACGATTCCTCCCAATACTCACTATATTATCATTCTTTTATATTTCTCTGCAATTTCTCTATTTTCTATTATAGTAGAAGAGCAATGGCTACAAACGACTCTTCAAACAGATATCAGTCAAAACAATTCAAATTTAAATTCTATTGACCCATCATAGCCAAACAGTCCATATTTCATTGGTTGCAATGATAGTTTTGGAGTTCTCTTAGTCACACAAATGCTGGATTTCAGCAGCTACTATTCTTGGGCAAGATCAATGAGAAGGGCCCTTCGGATAAAAAAAAAACTTGATTTGTTGATGGATCTATTTGTGAACCAGATGCAATAGTCCACTAATAGAATCATGGCTTTGTTGTAATGACATTTTCATTACCTGGTTGCAAAATAAAATGTCAGTAGACATAAAACCAAGCACTCTCTATGTCGAGACTGCCCATTAACTATGGGTGGAACTAGAGCAGCATTTTGGACATGCACCACGGATTTATAAGGTAAAACAAGGAATTGCAACATTGATACAAGGCCAAGACAATGTAAGTATGTACTTCTAAAAGTTAAAAACCTTGTTTGATGAATTAATGAATTATGAGTCCATTCCTAATTGCACTTGTGGAGGATTGAAAACTGTTATAAACAATCAAGAGAGAGACTGGGTGATGAAATTTTTTATGGGTCTTCGTGACTCATATAAGGAGATTAAGGCTCAAATTTTATTGATTTTTCCATTTCCAAGCCTCAATGAGGTATATCCAATCATCCAACAAGAAGAGAAAAGAAGAAAGATCTCTATTGAAACTCCTACCAACGAGGCAATGGCACTTGCAGCATATGGAAAGGATGTGGGAAGACAAATGGACTCCCTCAGAAGAAATACTACTGCACATTCTGCAAGATGTCAGGATACTCCCTTGAAAGATGTTTCAAGGCAAATCCCAACAAACCAACATGCTCACACTATCAAATGCTTGGACATACAATAGAAAAGTGTTTCAAAATTCATGGATACCCTCCAAGCCACAAACTCCACAACAAAATAAAGGGAATGGAGATTTTGCTAACCAAACCACTGCTCTCCTATCATCTAGATAGGAGCAGGTAAGTGACAATACTCAAGTCTCTTTGACTCATGGAGAATATGCTCAGCTCATGGCTTTACTCAAACCTCAAGACCCTCGCACTTACACTCCCTTGGTTAACCATGTCCAAACCATCATTCCATCTTCATCAAATCAGGTTGAGATGCCCAATATCTCTGGTATCTCTCTATGTCTTTCTGTTTATTGTACCAAATCCAATAATATTTTTGATGTGCCTTGGATTGTGGACACTGGAGTAGCAGATCATATGATCTGTTCTGCTGCATTGTACACAAACATCAAAGCAGGAGTTTCCCACTTAGTAGCACTCCCAAATGGAGCCGTAGCCAAAGTTACTCGTGTAGGAACTGTCAAATTAACAGAAAATTAGTTTTGGAAGATGCTCTATGTGTGCCATCTTTCTCTTTCAATTTGATATCTGCTAGAAAATTAGCACAAGCCTTTAAATGTTGTCTCATTTTCTTCCCTCAAACTTGTTTTGTACAGGACCTTTCAACTTGAAAAACAACTGGAATGGGTGAAGTTAGGCACGGTCTATATCATCTCCTCCAAAATAATGTTTCTCCATTAGAAACAAAACAAAATTTTCAGCTTCCGTTATTAGAAATGATAATTTGTAGCACTATAGGTTAGGCCACCCTTCAGATTCTAGAATAAATTTAATGGAGTTTGATTCTGGTGACAAGGCTACAAATACAAAGGAACCATGCTCTATCTGTCCTCTAGTTAAATTGCATAAATTTCCCTTTCCTATCCGCCAGCACAAACCCAAAATAGTTTTGAATTAATCCATCGTGACTTATGGGGTCATTGTAATGAAACTACTTATGATGGATTAAGATATTTTCTAACTATTGTAGATGATTTTAGTCGTTGCACATGGGTTTATTTGTTAATATTAAAATCTGATGCCAGTAACGCTTTGCAAAATTTTCATGCTATGATTGAAACCCAATTTGGATCCAAAATCAAAATCATAAGGAGTGATAATGGGGGTGAATTTGATATAAAATATTTTTACGCTGAAAAGGGTATTATTCATCAAAAGTCATGTGTAGAGACTCCACAACAAAACGCAACAGTAGAAAGAAAGTATCAACATATCTTGAATGTTGCTAGAACTTTAAAGTTTCAAAGTGGGGTTCCTATGAAATATTGGGGTGATTGCATTCTTACAGCTGTATACTTTATAAACAGAACCCCTTCACATCTTCTTCAAAACAAAACTCATTTTTAACTTCTTTTCAAAACAAAACCAGATTATTCACATCTTAAAATTTTTGGATGCCTTGCTTATGCTTCCACTCTTACTCATAACATACATAAATTTGACCCGAGAGCCATGAAATGCATATTTTTGGGGTACCCTTTTGGGATCAAGGATTACAAGCTATTGGATTGAGAAAGTAACAAACAATTCATTTCCAGAAATGTTATTTTTCATGAGAGTATATTTCCTTACAATGACACCAAAGCTAATGACAATCACAACACACAAAATCCTCTTCAACAACCTTTTTCCCAACCAGTCGACATTGATCTGGAGTACCCGGATAGGCAGAATTTCCAATCTGAAATCTAAACTGCAGAGCAGCACAACCATTCACTCAAAAACATTGAATCTAAAGGAGAAATAGAATTATCTCCTGAGCTTCCTCAAGACATTATCCCTCACTTTCCTAGAAGATCCACTAGAAATAGAAAAGCACCCTCACATTTGTAGGACTTTGTCTATCAACAGGTCACCTCACTTCCTCATGCACAAAAGTTGAACAAGGACAAGGTTCATGCAAAGTCAGGTAATCCTTTTCCTTCATGTGCTACATTGTCATATCATAAACTGTCCATGAATCATAAAGTCTCTGTCAATTCTATCTCCACCCACACTGAACCTAGTTCATACCAGCAAGCCCAAAACCATATTGAGTGGAGACAAGCCTTGAAAGCTAAGATAAATACTCTAAATTCAAATGACACTTGAGTTGTCATTGGCATGCCTCCAGGAAAGGTGGCCATAGGATGTAAGTGGGTTTACAAAAACAAATTTAATGTTGATGGAACTATTGAGAGATATAAGGCAAGACTAGTGGCTAAAGGATACACACAACAAGAGGGGTTGGATTACCATGAAACATTCTCCCCTGTTGCAAAAATGGTAACTGTATGGACCTTACTTGCTGTGGCAGCCTCTAAGGGTTGGTTCTTGCAAAAATTTGATGTGAATAATGTATTTTTGTATGGTGACTTAAATGAGGAGCTATACATGGAGATGCCGCAAGGATATTCTGAGCAGGGACATTCAAAAGTTTGCAAGCTTGAGAAAAGCTTGTATGTATTAAAACAAGCTTCACGACAGTGGAACTCCAAGCTATCAGAGTTTATTATTAAACATGGATTGCAACAATCTAAGGTAGATTACAGTCTATTCACAAAGGCCACCAAGAATTCCTTCACTACAGTCTTAGTTTATGTGGACAACATCATAGTGGCAAGGAATGACATGAGTGTCATATCCTCACTCAAAAACTCCCTCAATGACAGCTTCAAAATCAAAGACCTAGAAATGCTAAAGTACTTCCTTGGCATCAAAGTAGCAATATCAAAAAAGGGGATTTACATTTGCCAAAGGAAGTATGCATTAGACATTTTGGGAGATTCCAGCACAATTGGGTCCAAACCAACAAAAGTACCTCTTGATCAAAATAAGTACCTCTTGATCAAAATTTCAAACTTTCAAAACTTCAAACTTACAACAAATCCAGTTTTTCATGACAAGACTAAACACATAGAACTTGTCAGTCATATAGTCCGTGAAAAGATTCAAAATGGGAGCAGAGTGACTGAATGTGTGAGCAAGGCTTCTCACGTTGCTGATATGCTACCAAGCTCTTATGTTCTGGCATCTTTTCTCACTTATCCAAGGTGGGAGTAGAAAATATCTACTCTCCATCTTGTGGGGGGGCTGTTGAAGTATGAAAAACAAAAGAATAATTGTCATCAAAACTGCCAGCTAATGGATAAAGATTTGCCCTTACAACAACATCAACATGAATCAAGACCTTTGGATGGAAGTTAACAGCAGGATTATATTTGTCTTTATTTTCTTTTCTAGTTTGTATCGTATATTTTGCATGGAATGTAATAAGCCTTTGATGTAGGATTGATTAGAATATTCTTTTGAAAGCTTTCCTTATTAACAAGAACAATTGTACATATATATACTCAAAGAAGGAATAAGAACGTACTATGATTCCTCCCAATCCTCACTCTATTATCATTCAATTATATTTCTCTGCAATTTCTCTGTTTTTTGTTTAGGAAGGATTGTGTACAAAGGGGTGTTGGCAGACAATCAAGTTGCAGCAATCAAGCAACTCTACAAAGCTAACAAAGGAGAAGATTTATTTCTAGCAAAAGTGAACATCATTGATAGGCTTAACCACATGAACTTATAGAAATGTGGGGTTACTGTGATGAGGGAAAGCAATGACTTTTGGTGTCCAAGTACATGTAGCATGGTTCATTGGCAGACAACCTCTCTTCCAATTCACTTGATTGGAAGAAAAGATTTGAAATTGCTTCGGGCACGGCAAAAGGCATGTCCTATTTGCATAAAGAGTGCATGTAGTGGGCTTTACACTGCGATGTAAAACCTGAAAACATATTCCTAGACTCTAATTGTCAACCAAAGGTTGAGATTTTGGCCTATCCAAACTACAAAGCATAGAAGAAACCATATCCGAGTTTCTTGAGGATGAGAGAAACCCGCGGATACAAGGCTCCAGAGTGGATATTTAATCTGCCCATCACCTCCAAAGTAGATGTCTATAGCTAAGGGATTGTTGTGTTGGAGATGATGATTGGAAAAGATGCAGCAAAGGGTGTCCATGTCATAAACAATGAAGGGGAGCCACAACACAAAAGGCTTGTGCAGTGGGTGAGAGAAAAGAAGAGCAGGGCTGCTTCAACAAAGTGCTGATTTGAAGAGATCATAGACCCAAGGCTCAAACGCGAATATGATAGTGAAAATATGGAAACTCTGATTGAGGTTGCTCTACAATGTGCAGAGGAAGAAAAAGATGCAAGATCCAGCATGAGACAAGTAGTTGATGCTTTTAGAACAAGAAAATGATCATAGTGATGGCAGTCATGTCATTCGTGAAGAAAGACTCCTCTGATTTTTTTGCTACCCAGAACAAAAGAAAAACAAAAATCGACCCAAAAAGATGACTGATTTTCTACTATTGGGTAGCAGTAAAATTCCAATAGTCTCGTGCGAGAGCAATCAATGGTTCTATTTTTTTGTTCTGTTCAATTATTGCCTATGATAGACTATTATCACTAGAAAAATAAATAAATGATCATTGAGGTCCCTGGCTCGAATCACTTATGAAGTCAATTCTTGTGATTATGAAACACACATGAGATACGGAGGATTAAGCTGCATATATTGTTTCAAAGTGCCACTTGTATTACTTTAATCGAGTATAAACATACACTTAAAAAAAGAGTCGAGTATAAGTTTACAAGTTTGCTAGCGTCGTGGTGATTTTTTCTAAAACGGTGGATATTTATTAGTAAAAAGTGAAATTTTCTTTTACGTTTTCACGATGGAGTTTATATTTTAAAAAGAAAATTAATAGGAGAGTATAAAGGGAAACAACGCCGCGTCAGTTATTATTGTTTCTTACTTTTATTTTCTAAACTAATTTTGCTTGCATTGTTTTTCTATAAAAGATGAGATAAAATAAAATAAAAGTTCAAAATCGAAAATAATATTATTAAAATATATTTTTTAATATGAATTTTATTTTAACATTTGAAAAAATTATTTGAAATTTAAAAAAGTTGAATATTTTATTTTATTTTACATAATAATTTGAAAAAATATTAACAATAAGATATATTACCCAAATGACTAAGACAAGAGCATGGGTGAATTGAGTTATATTATAAAAATTAACACTTATAAATCAAATACACAATATAAAATATAAACAAAATATAAAGCAGCAAGAAATGTAAAGAGTGGGTAAGAAGAAACAAACTCAGTATTTTTACGAGTTTCAGCTCCACTGCCTACGTCCTCGTCTCAAGCTACCTCTTGAGGATCCCAAATTCACTATTTAATCTTCTTTAGGTGGAGATAGAAACCTATTACACCTTTGAGCAGCACCGCTCCAAAGAATCCTTGTAGAACACCTTCTACACTTCCAATCACCTCACACTTGGTGATTCAATTATGTCCTGTATAGAACATCTTCTACACACAAGGGTTATACGCACCCTCTTACTGATACAAGAGTTGATAGTTGGTAGACTATCAAAGTACACTCCTCAATGAGTGAGATAGAAATAATACAGTGCAACCTATATCTCTCTAAAAGAGAACAAGAATTAAGGCTCAAAACTTTAGAAAAGAGAGAATGAGAGTTTTGAAAGAATGATGCAAAACTTAGCAATAGATATGTAAGCTCTTGTCGTGATTTTTACAAAACTCAAATGAGTTATTTATAGGTAAATGGGTTTTCAATTTCAAATTTGAAAAGATTCACATGTCAAATAAGAGCATTATTCAGTTTTCAAAAAATTCAAATAAAAGCATTTCATTTTTGCATTTGTCAAAGACAACTCCATTCATTTTTCAAAGAAATCATACCTAATCTTTTACTTTTCATACATGACAAAATGAGCACGATTTATTTTTCAAACCAAATCATCTTCTTTTTGCATATGTCAAAAAAATACACAACCACCCTTTAAGATTTTCAAATAAAATCATCTACTTTTTGCATTTGTCAAAAAAACACATAACCACCCTTCAAGACTTTCAAACAAAATATGCACATGTCAAATATGATAATCAATCATCTTACAAATTCAAATTTTTATATAAAAAAATATAATTTTCGAAATTATATTTTATGATGATGTTATGCACATGTGAAAAACATAATTTTCAAATATAAGATATTTAAAGATGTCTTGCATATGTGAAAAAAGTAATTTGATGTTTTATGAGAAAAAAGAGTAATTTGGAGTCTTAATCCAATTTCGAATTTTATCAAGAGATGTACAAAAATAATCTATGAGTTTCATTTGTAGACTTGTTCTTTTATGCTTGATGTGCGCTTGACTCTATTGCGTAAATAATTTGAGTTTGAGACTTGAATTTATTTGTTATCATCAAAATTTACACGTAGATACGAAATTGAAACTTTGGATTCAACATTCTCCCACTTTTTGATGATGACAAATACTTAATAGAATTTTGAGACTTGCAGTAATGCTTAATCTCCCTTTGAGAATATGCGTTAGTTTTTCAAGCAATAGATAAACATAATTCCAGCATATATAACAGAGTTAAAAATCTAAATATTTACGTCTAAAACTTCTCCTCATTTTGGAATCATTAAAAATGAATCATAATTAACTAAACAAGACATCTTCCTACAATAATTACTAGACAAATAAAACGGTGCGTTAGTAGAGACTGTAGAGAATTTGGTGCGGAGCTACGCGTGTCCGACAAAACCTGCAAAGGTTGGAGTTCTAGTTCTGGCAATTCGGTGCGGAAGGAGATTCAAATCTGCTTGATTTTGTTAACAAATAAGATACATAGAGATTTGAAAGTTTTCGATTTCTATTTAAATGACCATTTTCACCCACCGAATGCTAAAACAAATCTCACATTGCTCATTGATCAAGTATCTGTTTATCCAAAACAATAGAATAACAGAGAAAATTTCTTCTAGTAATCTTCCAGATTTGAACCAAGAACCGTCTTAACTAGTCATTTTATCTCCTGAAACTGTCAATACCATGATAGAAGCAGAGATACATTTTTCTTGTAGGACTGATTCTGAGGTTGTTGCAGCATCAAGAACTTTCAGTGCTCAATATGCTACCTCTGTTACGACCATGTCTCGGAGATTACTAACGAGGGCAAATGAGGTTGATCGACTTAACAATCAAATATATGTTCTGCATCAAAAGCTTGCAAATAAAGGTAGAAAGATTTGACGGAATTAGCTCATATTTTGAAACTTCGAATAGAGGAATCGGAACGAGTGAGAGTTTAAGCAGAGAGTCAACATCAGCAGATAATGACAATGTTTCACGAGAGAGATAGGGACAATTGTAATTAATCTCGCTGGCTTAGTTCGGTAACTTTTGACAATATGCATCCGGCATATCTTGTAAGCTTGACTAAGTAAGATTTAAAGAGATGACAGTTTGTCTTGTACTTATTTCCATCTTTATAAAAGCAATATTTAGTTTTATTTAATTCGCATCAAATCTTCTTCTCATCTCTGTAGTTCATCTTCATTCTCACTCTACAAAATTTCAAGAGCTCATCAATTTTCCTTCAGTGCTTCTCGTGATCAAGATATGAGGTATTATTCACCTCAAACTATTTCTGCATCTGTTGTAGGCGCCATGAAGCAACAAAATACTGATTTGGCTAAGAAATCAGATCATGATGCTATTTACGAGCTTGTGGGTCTCGGGATTCAATACTCATCTTCCATTGTTACTTTTTCTGCTCGGTTCGGTTACAGTCCAAAACTTGCAAAATTGAGAAGTTTAGCGAAACAGTTTCTGTACTTCAACGACTTTTTTATGAGTCAAACAAAAATATAGTAGAGTTAAAGCAACAGAATAAGGATTTAAAATCCTTGCTTGCCTCTTCATTTTGATTGCCTAATCCTTTAGACAAGGATGACATAATGATTTATGAGGAGCAAATGCATTTGAATAATGAGGCTAAACGTCTCAAGTTTCTGTTGGTCATTTGAGATTATGGAATAAAAGTATCTAGCAGATATTCATGGTATGCATCATTCCTATTTCTCTTTTAATCATGCATAGTCTATCTTCTAGTAGAGGTTTTGTGAAAATATCTGCCAATTGATCATGTGTGCTAGTGAATTCTAATATAATATTGCCCTTCTGCACATGATCTCTAAGAAAATGATATCTAATTTCAATATGCTTGGTCCTAGAATATTGTATTGGATTCTTTGAAAGATTTATAGCACTAATATTATCACATTTAATAGGAATATGATTGTACATAAGTTTAAAATCCTCAAGTTGTTACTTCATGTAAAGAACTTGAGCACAACAACTGCCTGCAGCAACATATTCTGCCTCAGCAGTAGATAATGCAACAAAATTTTATTTTTTACTAAACCATGAAACAAGTGCATGACCTGAAAAATGACATGTTCCACTAGTACTTTTTTGATCAACTTTACAACCAGCATAATCTGCATCTGAATAACTAATAAGATCAAAAGAAGTGTGCTTAGGATACCATAACCCTAGGTCAATAGTACCGGCAAGATATCTAAAAATACGCTTGACTGCAATCAAATGAGATTTCTTTGGAGATGATTGAAAATGTGCACATAAACATACACTAAACATAATATCAAGTTTACTAGCTGTCAAATACAATAAACTAACAATCATACCTCGATATACCTTTGAGTCAACTAGCTTACCTCTTTCATCTTTATCAAGTTTGGTGGTTGGATTCATTGGTGTTTCAATTACCTTCGCACCTTCCATCTCAAACTTTTTGAGTAACTTTTTGATATATTTTGACTGATTAATGAATGTTCTACTTTTTGCTTGCTTGATTTGCAATCCAAGAAAGAAATTAAGTTATCCCATCATTCTTATTTCAAATTCTTCTTGCATGCTCTTAGCAAAATTTTGGCACATATTTTCATTAGTAGCACCAAATATTATATTATCAACATAAATTTGAACTAGAAGAATATCATCCTATTTATATTTGATGAAAAGAATTGTATCGATCTTTCCTTTTGAAAAACCTTTTTCAATCAAGAAACTACTAAGCCTCTCATACCAAGCTCTAAGAACTTGTTTGAGTCCATATAATGCTTTTGCGAGCTTAAAAATATGATTAGGAGAAATATGATTTTCAAAATCTGGAGGTTGCTCAACATATACCTCTCCATTTATAAAACCATTTAAGAAAGCACTTTTAACATCCATTTGAAAAAGTTTGAAAATTTTATAACATGCATATGCAGGTAACATTCGAATAGCTTCTAATCTTGCGACAGGTGTATACGTTTCATCATAATCGATTCCTTCCTCTTGATTAAAACATTGGGCTATAAGTCGAGCCTTATTTCTAGTGATGATTCCAGACTCGTCTTTCTTATTTCTGAAAATCCATTTTATTCCAATAACAGTATGATTTTTGGGTCTAGGAACAAGTGTCCATACATTATTTCTTTCAAATTGATTTAACTCTTCTTGCATAGCTAGAATCTATGGGTCTAGGAACAAGTGCTTCATCAATATTTTTGGGTTCAATTTGAGATAAAAAAGTAGTGTGATTACAAATATTTATAAGAAATGATCGAGTACTTACACCTCGTGAAGTTTTTTCTAGAATTTGTTCCACTGGGTGATCTTTCACATATTTCCACTGTTTGGTTGCATCTTATACTAAATCTTGATGATCTTTCCTGATATCTCCATGTTGGACTTCTTCCATTGTATTCTCTTTATCGAGATTGAGACTATTTGTGTTATTTGTACCTTCTGATTCTTTATCAATAGATTTCTTGGAGAGTAGAGGGTTAGAATCATCAAATACTACATACATAGATTCTTGTACAACCAAAGTCTTTTTATTGAATACTCTATAAGCTTTATTATTTGTTGAATATCCAAGAAAGATACCTTCATCAGATTTTGCATCAAACTTTCCTAAATTATCTCTGTCATTGAGTATAAAACATTTGCATCCAAATACATGAAAGTAACCAATGTTAGGTTTTTCTCATTCCAAAGCTCATAAGGGGTTTATCTAATTTAGATATTAATATAACTCTATTTATAACATAACATGCAGTACTTACCGCTTCGACCCAAAAATAACTAGGTATATTTTTTTTATTAAACATTGTTCTTACCATTTCTTGAAGAGATCTATTCTTCCTTTCTACTACCCCATTTTGTTGAGGAGTTCGAGGAGCAGATAAATTATGTAGCAAACCATTTTTATCACAAAAATACTTGATATCTTTATTGACAAACTCTTTCCCCCTGTTACTTCAGATGTTTGAAATAGTATATCCCTTTTCATTTTGAATTCTCTTGCATAACTTAGTAAAGACATTATGTACCTCATTTTTATGAGCGAGAAAGATGACCTAAGTATATTTAGAGAAATCATCAACAATAACAAATGCATAATATTTTCCTTCTAGACTCGCAACTCTATTTGGTCCAAAAAAGTTCATGTGTATTAGTTGCAAAGGTCTAGTAGTGGAAATATGTTTCTTGATTTTGAAAGAAGTTTTTGTCTGTTTACCAAACTGGCATGCATTACAGATTTTGTCTTCTATGAAAATTTTGCTTTTGGCAAACCTCTCACAAAATCATTTTTTAAAATTTGGAAATAAGTTTTATGTTTGCATGACCTAATCTTCTATGCCATAACCAGCTATTTTCATGTTAAGCTGATAAACAAATAGTATCTTGTGAAGCAATTTCTTCAAATTCAATTGTCTAAACATTATTGTTTCTAAGAGTAATAAAACAAATATTGCAATCATGATTATTCAAAATAATGCACTTATCCTTTTTGAAGGTAACTGTAAATCTTTTATCACATAATTGACTTATACTTAAAATATTATATTTTAGACCTTCAATAAGTAGAACATTTTCAATCATGAGAGAAGACTTATTACCAACTTTAACTATTCCCACGAACTTCCCTTTTGAATTGTCTCCAAATGTCACCTGTCATTCTTCTTTAGGAGTGAGATCAATGAACTTAGTTTTATTTCCTGTCATGTGTCTTGAGCATACGCTATCTAAAAACCATCTTGTTTTACTTACGGAAGACTTCATGTATACCTACAAAAACAATCCAAGAAATCAAGACAATCAAATGCAAAGCATACACCTCATTCCACTTCATTCTCAGCCGACCAAAGGTATCCCATGCATAGATAATTTCAAACCACATATTGGACATCAATTGGTACACGGTTATGTCTAATTATGATATTGGTTAGGCAACTTGGATGGAAATGTCTATATATATAGATCCAACGTAAGAGGGAGGAGTGTGCTTGGAGACTTGAAGAACCATTTTAGAGAGCTTGAAAAAAGAAAAGAAAAACCAAAGAAGAAAAGAAAACGTGGCCGGTTCTATTATAGTTTTCTTTGGAGAATTTTTGTTACATATTTTCAATATGTGTAACTAAATTCTATAGTAGAGCTAGGGATGAATTTGTATATATGATGGTATTTGAAATTGTTTTGGATTCATATATGTGAGCTTTAAATATTAAAATCTTTTGTTTATTCATTCAAAATTTATTATAAATATTTTCGTCACCAAATAATCTTAGAATTTATTTCATTTATAGATTTAGTCATGCTTTTTCTATTAAATGGAAAAATCCTTTGATTATGTTTGGTTCAATTGGTTATCTATATTAATTTAATTCTCTGCTACAATATTACTCTACGAGCATATTGTCGACGTTGAATTTTCTTAATATCGATAACAATTCTTGTTTTTATATTGCGACGAATGATCTTTCAAAAGATTACATTTTATTTAAATCTGATTATTAATATTTTATCTTCCGATTGAAAATTTGGACATAGAATTTTCAATTGAGTTAGAAATGAATCGAAAATAATTAAAATACCGATTATATACAAAGAATTCCCAATGCTCTACTTTTCGTTTCATTTTTATACTTTTCAAATTACTCATTTAGATTTAATTTACGTCACACTCTAAAATTTACTTTTCGCACTCGTCTAAATCTTTTTGTTAATTTCGTTACTATTTTTCAATTTCTCAATCCATCTCCCTGTGAAATCGACATCCCAAAGCTATACTGCAAACGACCGCGTTATTCTTTGGGTGTAATCAGGTACTTCATTGGTTACCCAGAAAGATCCAAAGGGTACAAGTTTTACTGTCCTAATCACAGTTCGATAATGGTGCAAACAGAAAATGACAAATTCATTGAACTTGGCGAGATCAGTGGGAGAATTGAACCCAGAAATGTGATCATTGAGGAAATACGGGTAGATGTCCCTATACCTATATCCTCAGAATAAATAATAGTTCCTCTAATCGATCATCACGATGATACCGTGGAACAAGTAAATGATCACCCATTTTAGAATGATAATACCATTGATGAACCAAATTCAAGTCACCAGAATAGATTGTCTTACATAGATCTCAGAGAGATCGAAGACCTGCCATTTTGACAGATTATGTGGTGTATTTCCAAGAATTAAATTTGACATTGGGACAAGTAAAGATCCACTAACGTTTTCATAAGCCATAGAGGGAAGTGATTCTAGTAAATGGATCGATGCCATGAAAGAAGAGTTGAAATCTATGGATCAAAATCAAGTCTGGATCTCGTTGAGTTGCCCGAAGGGATTAAAAGAGTCGGGTGTAAATGGGTCTTTAAGACTAAACGCGACTCGAAAGGTAACATCAAACGACATAAGGACAGATTTGTTGCTAAGGGTTTTACTCAGAAAGAAGGTATTAATTACAAAGAGACATTTTCTCCAGTATCTAAAAATGACTCATTTAGAATCATTATGGCATTAATGGCTCATTATGATTTAGAGTTACATTAGATGGATGTGAAAATAGCTTTTTCAAATGGAAGTTTGGATGAAGTGGTCTACATGGAGCAGCCAGAGGGCTTCTCAGAAAGGGGCAAAGATCACTTAGTATGTGGTTAAAGTTCAACGATATCGTTACTGCCTTTGGTTTTAAAGAGAACATCATTGATCGATGTATATACCTAAAGGTCAGTGGGAGTAAGTTTATAATTTTGATCCTGTATGTTGATGATATCTTGTTGGCTAGTAGTGATCTTGGCTTACTTTAAGAAACCAAGGGTTCTCTCTTTAAGAACTTTGAAATGAAAGATATGTATGAGGCATTCCTTGTGATTGGAATAGAAATCCTCCGGGATAAAAAACAATGATTATCAGAATTGTCTCAGAAAAGTTACATAGAAAGAGTTATTGTAAAATTTGGCATGAAAAATTGTTCATCTCTAGAAAAGCAATAGAGATGATACCTGTAAGGAATTAAAGATTATTGGCTTACCTTCAAGAGAACTGATAGTTTGGGGGTAACTGGATACTCAGACTCTAAATTTGTGGCTTGCTTTGAGGCCACATTATATGGTTTATGGCTGAGGAAATTTATCTTAGGACTTGGAATTGTCGACTTATAGCCAAGCCACTAAGAATGCATGTCCTCAAAGTATTTTTTTCTCTGAATGATAAGTATTTAATGAAATTTTAAATACCTAAGTGTTAAGAAGAAAGTACAGAAATAAATATGTTCATAACAATTGTATATTAATGATTACACTTTAAAAGGACATGCTGAAAAGATGGATTTTATGTTTATACCCATAATATGAACATGATAAAATGATAATTGATACACTGAGTATTTTGTTATTGGACATTTAAAGATATCTATTATAGTTGTTTTTATTTTCTTGTCTTTCCATTTAATATGTATATTAAAGGTGTGGATGAATGATGACAAGCTAATGTCTACAGAAGACATGAATTGGAACTTAAAGGCATTACAGTATTAGTCTTAATTATCTCAATTAAAGATCGTGTGTTAAATTTAGTTACTGGTGTTGTGGTATATGGAAGTGAATCTGTTGATTATATAATAGAGGACCGCCATGACTCATATTGGTAGTTAATTTGACATTGATATTATGGAACTTATGAAATGTGTTTTGAGCTATGAAAGGTTCAGGAAATAAATTTGCGCAGTATGATTAATTTTCTATAATAAGCCTATAAACGAAAAGTATTATTTTATGGGCGTATGGGCCAAGTGTGTGAGATCCCAGATTTACTTGTATTTGTACACGTTATTTTATTATCGTTGTTGATTATTTTAATTTATTTTAATAATTTTATTATTCGTATTTTATTTGTTTAAGATATTTATTTGATCTATTGATTAGTTAATATTAGTTTTATGTTGTTTTTATAATTAAATATTGAGTTACGTTGCTTTTCTTATTAATTTTAATGTGAGATAATTATTTTAATAATTGAAATTAAATTCCTTTATTTTATTATGTCATTTTATTTGATGTGATTTCTTAATAATAATTAGTGTTTTATATTTAAATTGTTCTTTAAATTAAATTGGTTTATTGTTAGACTTTAAATATTTTATTTTATTTATATTAAATTGTAGTATTATCAGTCGACTTTTATTTAATTTATTGTGTTTTTCTAGTTGGACTAATTTTTTCTTTCTTTTTCCTTTTTTCTCTTTTTCTTTTCTTTTTCTCCTTTCCTCCCCTGCTTCCCAGACCGCGAGCCCCCCCTCCCGGTTTCATCTCTCTGTTTCTCCCTCTCCCCCAAGCACCGTCGTCAGCCTCCCTTCGGCGACACCGCCTAGCCCATGACCCTCCCCACCTGCCGACAAGTCCAGTGGTACCGTCGGTGTGCTCCACGGCCATCCCACCGCCCCTCCACGGCTACAAACTCGAAATGGGCTTTGTGGTTTCTCTTGCATTTTCTGGTCACCGCCGGCCACCTCTTGGCATCGACGACCTACACCCGTAATGGGTCCTTAAATGGATCCATCTTCGCCGCGCCGCCGTCCGGCCACTGTAGAAAATGCTACCAAGCTCTTATGTTCTGGCATCTTTTCTCACTTATCCAAGGTGGGAGTAGAAAATATCTACTCTCCATCTTGTGGGGGGGCTGTTGAAGTATGAAAAACAAAAGAATAATTGTCATCAAAACTGCCAGCTAATGGATAAAGATTTGCCCTTACAACCGCCTCCAAAAGACTCCCTTTGCTCAGCCGACCAACCCTCTAGCTCAACTCCTCCATCCGTGGCCCCACCTCCCGTGTATAGGCATAAACCCGAAAATGAGTTTCCACCCTTTTGGAGCCTGATCCTCCACCTTCCGGTGGTTGTGTCGCCACACCACCACCTCCATGAGATTCCCCACCTTCCAAAGAGTATCTGCCTAAATTTTGGTGTCAAACCGAACACTTTAGCCTAATATACAAGTGACCGCTACGAACGCTGTGGATTGGCGTCTGCTCAAGGATTTACGCTTTTACCCGTTGCAAGTATTTTCCAAATAAAATTTAAGATTTAAATATATTTTTGGCATCAACAGATATTATGTTTGGTCATTGTTGAAATTTATTAATTGTTGGATATTTGGTGCATGATCGTATGCATTGTGTATTTACGCGCATATTCATGTGTTGGAAATGAAAACTGAGTTTTCATTGTGTTTATGACTTTCGGGTGCGTGTGTATCACGACCCCAAGCCAAGATGGGGTATTATCTCGGAGGAGCTTCTCTGGTCACTCGGAAGCGGAATATACTGAGTGACGTCCCCTGGGTCGTCGCCGGGTGACGAGGGGATCAGACAGGATGGTAACGCTCTTGTGCCGACTCCGTGGCTTCTCTGCTGGCGGGGGCTAGGGGATGCCTTGTCATGGTACGTGCTGGGCGCGGTTAACTAGGCATCGCCCGTTCTGAAGTCACATGCGTAGTCGTTACCTTCGGTGTGATGATGAAAGCCAGGGTGTGCGGATGGTCCCTAGGGGAGATCATAGTGCATACGGTTAATAAAATGAATGTTTAGGCCATTTTCTGGGAAAGTGGTTGTGGTTTTATTTATTGGTTTTACGTGGACCATTTTTTGGGAAAATGGTTGTGGTTTTAATGGATTTACGGACATCATTTTCTGGGAAAATGATGGATGATTTTATTGGAGTTTTAATTTGGGCCAAAATGAGATTTTGGCGTGTGTGGTTATTTATTTATTTTGAGGAAAATGATTTAAAACTTCATGCATACGGTGTTCTATTCATGCATAGTGTTGTTGCATGAATATATTTCTGTCTTTTTGTTTGTTTGGGTTATACTTACCTGCGATACCATTCCTGGCGTTGTAGTTTTTTGGATGCAGAATTTTGTGGAGGCTGAGCCTGAGGAGGCGACTCTGCTGTTGAAGTATTCTGATTATAAAATTATTATCTTGAAAAATTATTTTTCCCTTTTTATAAATATGTATTTCTTTAAATTGTCTTTCGAATGACTGTATTAAATCTTCTGTTGGAGAATTTATGTTAAACTGGTTTGTAAAATATTTCTAACAATTCTGGTACTTAGTTATTGACCTCAAATATCTGCTGCTTTTATTAATATATGTCACATGTTCACACACTTAGCACTTAACGTTGGGGATGCGTGACCCGTGTTGTCAGCATCTAGGCGCCTCGATTCCTGTGTTTATTTTAACGAAAATTTGGGAGCGTCACAAAGTGGGAGAATGTAAGAGTTTTATTTAAACTATGTATCCCACACACCCATCTTATCAGTTTGAAATAATTAAAAATCTTATTGGATAATATTTGAGTTATAAAGGGATAAGAATTACTCCTAAAAGATAAGATTAAATATTTGTATTTCTAATTATAGTCAAACACAAACTCTTAGATTTCTTGATAGTCGGAAGTCTATAAATAGTACTGGGAGGTTCAAGGGTTCTCATCTACAAGTACATTAGAGTACGGCCTCTAACCATCGGAAGACACTTGTGAGACAATATTGCTAGGACGATCCTTCTCTCATAGTCAAAGCAATTCTTCATCGATCATATAGAGAAATGTATGTTTCTCATATAATTATTATTATTATTGTGGATTATAAAAAATCAAAGATTCATTTATTAATATCATGTTAAAATATTTAACAGGTTACACTTCAATCACGTGCAGTCACAATAAAAAGATATTATTTATCCAACTAAAACGTTCTTTTCACCCAGCTTCGACCTTACTTTATCTTAAACTACCGCGTCCAGGTTTTGATAATTTGCATTACCAGTTAAAACTATGATCATTAGATCTGAAAGCTGCACACATGTGGCAAATTATATTTATTTCATTAATACATCTTTTCGGGAAAACGATTAATTAATTAGTTTATGTTAAATACATATATCTTTGAATAAGAAAAATATAACAAATATCCACTGATTTTGAAGTTTCTATTGACTTTAAATAAATTAATTAATCATCCACACATTACGGGCAGCAGAAGGAAATTATAAAGAAAGAAAATTTAGGATACTTTTATTTAATTAGTTTCTTCTAGCTAGCTAGGAGCAACATATTCGTTTGATCTCTAGGAGTATACACTATAAGAAAATTACTTATTTGTTACATTTTTAATAGTCATTAATAATTTATTTTAGTCGCTAATAATCTATTTTAATAGTTAATAATCATTTTCGCGCTAATGTTAAGTCACTATTACCCATTATTCTTGTAGTGATAATATAAAAGCGTCACCGTCTGATCTCCAGAAGTATAATATAAAAAAACAGCAGCAACATATTCGTTTTTAGCCACAGTAGGAACATATCTATAAATCTTAAAGAAGACTTGAAAGTCAAACAAAAATAGTACATAGAATCACATCTATTCTTAAATAAGCTGTCTCGAAGTCATAAGACAGCATATTATATATATATATATATATATATATAATATAACTTATAACTTAATCATAATTTAAGTACTAATAACTTCTACTATTAAAATATTATTTATTATTTAGTAACCATATGTTTAAAGTACTTTCATAGATGCCATGTTTGTTTATAAACAAATTAAGAAATTAAATGCTTAATTTGTGAGGTAAAAATTATGACTGCGCTTAAATTTTC
The DNA here is from genome assembly GCA_036559045.1 of Platycarya longipes. Classification (NCBI taxonomy): domain Eukaryota; kingdom Viridiplantae; phylum Streptophyta; class Magnoliopsida; order Fagales; family Juglandaceae; genus Platycarya; species Platycarya longipes. The sequence goes on from CM071802.1 coordinate 38,752,203, forward strand.
AAATATTATGATCAATCTCTTGAAAGTTTATAAATTGTAATTATTTTAAAATTGTATAGGTATTTTCATCTACTAAAAATCTTTTTAAAATTTGAATTATGTTCTAGTATTTTCCTCAAATGTACTTTTTAGCTTATAACAATAATTAAATATTTTCAATGATAGCCGAACACGAAGAAAGAAATTTGTTTTCTTGTAAAACAAATTATTGAAATGTTTTTGGCAAAAAATTATTTTAATTTACATCGACAATATGAAAGAAACGTTGGAGATATGGAAACATATAGATATTGCAGAAGGAAAATATTATTCCTACCTATAAAATCTTATACCGAAAAAACTTACCGATTGTTTTTTTTTTTTTAAGAAGTGTTTTTTTAATAAATTTATTATTTCTTAAAAATTTGTTTAAAAATATTTGAAAAAGGAAAACTAAAATGTCGTGAGAATCCTTATATATATATACAAGTGGGTGTAGCAATGTAGCTTCCCATCGCAGAACAAGATTATTTTTACTCGTTGACAGCAACCTGATCAGTTATTATTTCAGTCAGTACTAATAATCAATGACTCCAAACATGTGATCATGATACTGAGATTAATTAATTAGTCCAAATATGTGAATCGTGATCATGATACTGACATCGATCGCATGCAAAAGACTTCATGGATATTAATTAATTTATAGGGCAGTCTAATTTGAACCCGTAAAAAGTGGATCTCCGGCCTAATTATCAAATCTGGTTTGGTAGCATTCATGCATGTGGAAGACCAGTGGGTAAGAACAAAGAACTCATGCACACGACTATAAAAAGAAGTGCAAGCTCGATCGAGCTAGGTTCTTATATTCTTCGATCGTCCGCTTCTTGTAAAGCTAAAACATCTGTATCCTCAACCGCCAACTCCTGAAGAATCCAGATATATATATATATATATATATATACATATATATTGTCATTTGTCGGTAGACATTTCTGAGCATGAAGGTAAGCCATATTCTTGATCTTTTGGTCAGTTCTTGTATTTATGGTATGCCAACATGCATGACTATATCTACGTGTAATTCCATGCTCAAATCTTGTGCAGCAAAAGATCGTGATTGAGGTATGTAAGGAACGTCGTTCCAAAGCCTTGGCCATGGCTGCTACAGAAGATGGTATGCATCATACTCGAATATTGTTCGTTAAATAAAGTGGATCTTACAATCTCTGATTCTTTTTGTCTTGGTTATAAATCTTCAATATTCATGTCATGATACATATTTATAGGGGTTACCTCAGTGGCATTAGATGCGCAAAACCCAAATCTACTGGTGGTGGTTGGAGATGAAGTTGATGTAATTTGCTTGATAGAATATTTGAGAAAGAAGGTTGGAAAAATTACTAGCTTAATAACCGTGGAAAAAGTAGTGGAGAAAGCGCCCGAGAAGAAAAAAGAAGATGAAAACAAAAATTCACCTCCGGCTTGTGTATGCAAAGTACAACCACCTTATTGTTACCGACCTCGGATGGAATTTTGTGGGGCTTATGTTGAATATCCACCTGATTCCAATGTCTGTTGGGGGAATGGACTTCACTCATGGCCTTGGTACTGATATTCTAGCATGCTAGAATATATTCGTTTCCTTTGTCTTATTGTTGTTATTATTATTTGCCTTTCAAAATAATTGTATCTAGAGATCATGTACATGATCTTTGTTATGTTGTGTGTGTATGTTTCTACGATCCTAAACTTAAAAAAGCAACACCCGGGCGCAACACGAAACTCGCATTCTATTTTTTCATTCTTTTTATTCGGATAAAAAGCCCACTTGGATTTTTCGAGAAACATTGGGATTTCAACTACTGGCCCAATTTATTTACGAGGATCTGGCCCATGTTTTGATTTGTAAAATATTTGTTACCAATTTCAAACGAATTTTTGTTACGTCCCATTCTCAATAAAATTCTTATCCCCACGTCGTTTATATGTCTGTGTGAATATATAAAATGGAGCCTTGCGCATTATGGTGGGCTTTTTTTTTTTTTCAAATCCTAGTTAATTTCTAGTTGCTCTTCACCACACTTGCACGTTTCTTCCTCTTTTTTCTATGTAGGATTTCTATATATATATATATATATATATATATATATATATAATGGTACACCTTGATCATGTACCTAAAAACTCTGAGGCTAAGAGCTTGTTGGGGATTACGTTTTGAATTTTAAAAACTACTTTTAAATAATTAAAAGCACTTTTAAAAAAAATGATATGTTTAGTAACTTTTTAAAAAGTGTTTTAAGCAGTTAAAAAATCTGAAAGTCAGTTTTTTTCAAAAAAAACCAAATTGAATTTTTTATCAAAAAATTTTTGCGAATAACTACATATTTTAAAAAAATTATTATAACTAACATTAAAAGCGCTTTAGATTATAGGGGTAAATGCTTCCATACACTACCATGTAGTTGTCATCTTATTAAATAGAAGAGTACGCATTATATACTGTAGAAATGTTATCCCAACAATAAGATATAAATTATAAAAACAAAATAATTCACATACAAAAACAAACTCAACTAAACAATCCTATTAAACTACGTTTGCTACTTTATCTCATACGGCTACTACTTGATTTCATCTTGAATAGTTGTAGCTTTATCATGATTTTGAATCTCATATGCACCCTTATCTGTTACACGACCCCACAAGTCCATTGAAGTGAAAACTATATTGAGCTTGGAGCAAATTGTTGCAAACTGGAATGATAAATGTCCGCCAATTGATCTTTAGAAGATACAAATCTGACTTCAATAAGTCTCTTGGCTACCATATCACGCACAAAGTGAAAATCAATTTTCATATATTTTGTGCGAGCGTGAAGAACTGGATTTACTGATAAAAAGTAGCACCTATGTTGTCACATCATAAGATAGGAAGAGATAGGGATGCTTTAAAGTCGAGTTCTTGCAATAGGGATTGAAGCCTTTGAAGTTCAGCCGCGGTATTGGCAAGTGCTTTATATTCAGGTTTAGTGCTTGAGCGAGTTTCAGACAGTGACTTACTTCTTGCAACTCCAGGAGATAAAGTTCGGCCCTAGGAACACATAGAAACCTCCAGTTGAGCACCTATCATCACGAGAACCAGCCCAATCAGCATTGGAAAATGTTTGAAGAGTAGTGGTGGTTGACCTGCTGAATGACAAACCATAGCTAATTGTTTGTTTAAGATACCGAAGAAGACGCTTCACGGTAGGCCTTGTTTGTTTTATGAGATGAGACTAAAAATTCAAAACACATCTCAAATTCATTATTACATTTTTTCAAATCTCTATACAAAATATAATAAACAATTCAACTTTTTCAAATTCTCATACCACTTTTTCAAATTCTCATACAAAACTAATATTTAAAAAAATATCTTACAATAATTTTTTTTTTCACTTTTATCTTATCTCATCTCTAAAAACAAACAGAAGATAACTTATTGATTGTGAATGTTATGTCTAGCCTAGTGACTGATAGATAAATTAAAGCTTCAATTATATTGCGAAATAAGGTGGGATCATTGAAACCCTTACTATCAAATGCACTTAGATTGGTGGAGGTAGCCATAGAAGTACTGATTGGTTTTGCCTCATGAATTTTGGTCTTTTGGAGTATGTCCATGATATATCTTTGTTGAGATAAGAGGAGCTACCCGCTGGAGTGAATTGCCTCAATTCCCAAGAAATAATTTAGATTGCCAGATTTTTTATTGCAAAGTCACCATGCAAAGTCTTCAATAAATCATCAATAGCTTGGTTGTGTGAGCAAGTGATCAAAATATAATCGACATAAATAATTATGTTCATGGTGAACTTGGATGACGTGTGAATAAACAGAGATGTATTAGAACGTGACCCCTGAAAACCTAAGTCAAGAAGCCGATTGCTTAAGCATGATAACCAAGCTCGGGGGGACTAGTTTTAGGCCATATAAAGCCTTCTTCAATTTGTATACATGATGTGGAAATTGAGGGTGAACATACCCTTGAGGTTGAGACATATAGATCTCCTCAGAAAGTTTGCCATGTAAGAAGCTATTATGCACATCAATTTGTTTAATCTCCCAACCTGAAGGGATAGTATAGATAAGACTATTCTTACCATTGTGGGTTTGATCATTGGGCTATAGGTGTTAGAAAAATCAACACCAGCCCTTGGCTACTAGGTGTGCCGTGTAGCGTTCCACGTCACCATTTGCTTTTCTTTTTATCTGATAGACCCATTTTGAACCAATGATGTTTCGGGCAGTCGTAGGAGGGACTAGAGTCCAGGTGCCATTTTTTAACAAGGCATCAAATTCTTGGTTCATGGCATGGTGCCATTGTGGATGCTTGACCGCATTGGTATAGCAAGAGGGTTCAACTATAAATTTTTGGTTTCAGTAAGGAGAGCTTTAGGAAGTGGATATCAGATAATCTCGTCTATGTGGATTTTGGGTTTTGGTGATGTTGTTCTTTGATCTAGTGATCATGGGGTGATGGGGTTGAAAGGTAGGCATGGTAGAGGGAGTGTTCGATTGGTCTAAGGGGCTAAGATTTGGTAAGAGTGGCAAAGTGGAGAGGAGGAAGGTGTGGGGTTGATGCTTGGGGAAAAAAGACCGAATGGTCTTGTGGAGCTTGGTTACTTGAATTTTGTGGAGAGCTTGGCACAACTGGGTGGCATCCGTCTGCATTAGGCAAGAAAGATATGGACCGGATGGTGGGTATAACAAGTGGAACCGTGGAGGACTCTAGTCGGGTTTGAGGAGATGACAAGATTTTGAATGGGAAGATTGACTCCTCAAAGACGACATCGCAAAATATAATGATTTTATCAATGAGATGATTGAGATGTCTATAACCTTTATGGTGTGGGCTATAGCCAAGGAAGATACAACGGGTAGATCGAGGTTGTAGTTTGTGATGAATATATGATCGTAAGTTAGGCTAATAGGTAGAACCAAAAACACAAAGGAATGAGTAGTTGGGATCACTTTTGAAGAGACGAGTGAAAGGGGGTTGGTTGTTGGAGACAAGAGATAGCATATGATTAATTAAGTAACAAGCAGTGGTAAACGTATCATCTCGATATTTGAGTGGGACTTGACTATGGGTTAAGAGTGCAAGACCCGTCTCAACAATGTAATGATGTTTACATTCAATAGCATCGTTTTGTTGATGAGTATAAAGGGCAAGATCAATGGTGAGAAATTTCAAGAGATGCAAGGAATGATGATAGGAAATGAAATTCACCACCCCCAATCAGATTGAACAGCTTTGATTGTGCAATTAAATTGTCATTTTGCAATAGTTAAATTGACGAAATATATTTATAACGTCACTTATGCAAGTTATCGGGTAGAACCAAGTATAGTGACTGTATGAGTATAGAGTCGTAACATAATATTTGAAACCATTAGGAGAATCAATAGGAGATGGGCCCCAAACATCACTAAAAATGAATTTGAGTGGTGCCGTGGCACGATTACATGACTCAAAAAATGGCAGTTGAAGACTCTTGGAACTCAAACATACAGAACATAACATACTAGACTTAGACTTGATGACTAGTAAAGAAAATTACGACAAGACATGACAAACAATTTTGAAAACAGAATGCCATTGAGAAAGTGATGTACTTTTCGCGACAAGAGTAGTGGGAGTGAGATTTTTATTGAAAGCAGATAAAGGGTAAAGTCCATTCTTACTCGGCCATTTTCCACATTGTTCAATCCTTCACAAAAAAAAAAGTGGGATGAAATTCAAAAAATGTGTTAATGGCTGCAATAAATTTTTGAACAGAAAATAAGTTCTTTGTAATTTGCGGCACACAAAGCACATTATGAAATAAAAAAGGAAAGTGCATGTGTAGTGAGTTGTGAAGTGCTGAAGCGTGTGACGGTTAAACTATTGTCATTACCAACGCGAATCTGATCCGAGCCATTATATTCTTCAGCACTGAGGTTGAGATTGGAGAGATCCGAGGTCAAGTGATGTGTTGCACCAGTGTTAGGGTACCAATTCATGTTGTTGGGTTGAGATGACCCAGTGCAATACGCTTACGGAGAGGGCTCACGGTCATAGGTATCATCATAACAATAGTAGCATCATATGGCCCTGTGACCTACTTTGTTGTATTCTTGGCAGACTGGTTGAGACTCAGCTAAACCAAGATTGTCACGACCTCGACCCTTGCCACAGTTGTTGCAACCAAAACCTCGAGATGCTTGATTGAAACCACAATCAGAATTGAAGTTGCGACCACCACGTGATCATGATGCAATATTAGCACAAGCCTGAGAAAGATCTGAGGTGGTTGTTTGGTGATGTTCTATGTGAAATCCTAGATTTACGTGTATTTTTACACATTATTTTATTCTCAGAGTTGATTATTTTAATTTATTTTAATAATATTATTAGTCGTATTTTATTTGTTTAAGATATTTATTTGATCTATTAGTTAGTTAATATTAGTTTTATGTTGTTTTTATAATTAAATATTGAGTTACGTTGCTTTTTTTATTAATTTTAATGTGAGGTAATTATTTTAATAATTGGAATTAAATTTCTTTATTTTATTATGTGATTTTATTTGATGTGGTTTCTTAATATTAATTAGTATTTTATATTTAAATTGTTCTTTAAATATCTTTTTTTATTGATATTGAATGGTAATATTTTCAATCGACTTTTATTTAATTTATTGTGTTTTTTTTAGTAGTCCTTGTTGCCCAGATGACTAACACAAGAGGGGGGGTGAATTGAGTTGTATTTAAAAAAAATAACAATTATAAATCAAATATACAATATAAAATATAAACAGAATATAAAGCAGTAATAAATGTAAAGAGTAGGGTAAGAGAAAGCAAACTCAGTATTTTTACGAGGTTCAACCCCACTGCCTACGTCCTCGCCTCAAGCTACCCCTTGAGGATCCCGAATTCACTAGTCAATCTCCTTTAGGTGGAGATAGAAACCTATTACACTTTTGAGCAGCACCGCTCCAAAGAATCCGTGTAGAACACCCTCTATACTTCTAATCACCTCACACTTGGTGATTTAACTATTCCCCGTGTAGAACACCTTCTACACACACACAAGGGTTATACACACCCTTTTACTGATACAATAATTGATAGTGGGTAGGCTATCAGAAAACACTCCTCAATGAGTGAAATAAAAACAATACAGCACAAACTATATCTCTCAAAATGAACAAGGGTTAAGGCTCAATGCTTAGAGAAGAGAGAATGAAAGCTTTGAATGAATGTTGTATGCTCTTAGTGTTGTGAATGTGAAGCTCTCAAATGATCTATTTATAGGCATATGAGACTTCATATTCAAATTTAAAAAGATTCACATGTCAAAGACATCATCATTCATTTTTCAAAAAATTCAAATCTAATCTTTTTACTTTTTGCATGTGACAAAAGAAGCACATTTTACTTTTCAAAAATTTCAAACCTAATATTTTACTTTTTGCATATGATAAAAGGAGCACACTTTACTTTTCAAAATTTTCAAATAAAGATATCTACCTTTTGCATAAGTCAAGAAAAGCATCCACCACTTTTGAAAATATTCAAATAAAACATGCACATGTGAAAGATGACAATCAATCATCTTAATATTTTCAAAGTTCAAACATTTAATCATGTCATGCACATGTGAAAGATGACAATCAATCATTTTAATATTTTCAAAGTTCAAACCTTTAATCATGTCATGCACATGTGAAAGATGACAGTCAATCATCTTTCAAAATTTTCAAATTTAATTTTCAAAATATTCATACACATGTGGAAAATGTATTTTAATGCTTTATGATAAAATATTAATTTTGAGCCTTAATCCTAATTTCGAATTTTTAAGAGATTTACAAAATTACTCTATGATTTTAATGTGAACTTGTTCCCTTCTTGCTCATGCTTGGTTCCTTGATGTGCTTGATTCTATTGTGTGGACAACTTGAGCTTGAGACTCCTTTATTCTTTGAATTCATTTGTTATCATCAAAATCCATGTGTAGATTTATAATTACACAAAACTTGAAACCTTGTGTTCAACAATCTTCCCCTTTTTGATGATGACAAATACTTGATAGAACCTGAAGCCTGTATTAATACTTAAGCTCCCCCTGAGAATGTGCGTTAGTTTTTCAAGCAAAAATATAAATATAATTCCAAGCATATATAACAAGTTTAGCAAATTAAACAATGTTAATGTTCTAGTCTAAAACTTCTCCCCCTTTTGGCATCATTAAAAAGGATCGGCAACAAGTAAATAGACTGAAGAAAACGGTGCGTTAATAAACACTGTAGATAGTTGAAAAAAGGGAGCCGTCCGTGACTCGACAAGTGCTGCAAAGCCTCGAGGCCTAACTCTATGAATTTAGTGCGGCTGAAGATTTAAACAATCGCCTGATGTTGTTGACAAACGGGATTGAAGGCTTTGAGTTTCTATAAAAAAAATGATCATTTTCACCTATCGGATACAAAAAAATCGCTTCTTGACCTGAGTTCTGTTTTTCCATAACGATAGAATGGCCGAACAATTCTCTTCCACTAATTTTCCAGACTTGAATCAGGAACCCTTGACGCATCAACTATCAATCTTCTCTTCTGAGGCCGTCAATGCCATGATAGGAGCAGAGAACCGTTTTTCGAGTAAGAAAACTTTTGACAATGTGTGTCCAGCATATCTTGTATTTCTTTTGACTAAATAAGATTTGAAGAGACAATAGTTTGTTTTGTTCTTTATGCTATCTCTATAAAATCAGTTTTAAAGTTCATCCGATTTGCATCGAATCTTATTCTCATCTCTATAACTCATCTGCATTCCTTCAATATTCTCGCTTTAAGTTTTCAATTCTTTTCTCAATGGCTCATTCTTCTAACATTTCTCTAGATCCATCTATGAGGTATTCTACACCTCAATCTCATGTCCTTTCTGCAGCTACCATTAGAGCCATGTTGCAGCAAGAGAATAATAGTTTGGCTAATAAGTCAGACTCCGATGCTATCTACGACTTGGTGAGTCTCGGGACTCGCTACTCATCTTCTATTGTTGCTTTTTCCCAGCGGCTACAAGTCAAAAACCATGAGGTTGAAAAGCTTAAAGAACAAATTGTTGTACTTCAACGAATTGTTCAAGAGTCTCACATAAGGGAAGGAATCCTTCGACAGAAGAATAAACAGTTGAAATCTCTATTGGATTCTTCATTCCGCTTGCCAGTTCCCATGGATAGAGATGACATGATATTGTATGAAGAGAATGAGCGTCTCAAGCATGAGGCTAAGAACCTCAAGTTTCTGTAGGTCATTTAAGATAATGAAATAAAAGTATCTAGCAGATATTCATGGTATGCATCATTCCTATTTCTCTTCTAATAGTGCATAGTCTATCTTCTGGTAGGGATTTTGTGAAAATGTCTGCCAATTGATCATGTGTACTAGTGAATTCTAATACAATATCGCCCTTCTGCACATGATCTCTAAGAAAATGATATCTAATTTCAATATGTTTGGTCCGAGAATGTTGTATTGGATTCTTTGAAAGATTTATAGCACTTGTATTATCACATTTGATTGGAATGTGATTGTACATAAGTTTAAAATCCTCAAGTTGTTGCTTCATGTAAAGAACTTGAGCACAACAACTACCCGCAGCAACATATTCTGCCTCAGCAGTAGATAGTGCAACAGAATTTTGTTTTTTACTAAACCAGGAAACTAGTGCATGACCTAAGAAGTGACATGCTCCACTAGTGCTTTTTCGATCTATTTTACAGCTAGCATAATCTGCATCTGTGTAGCTAATTAGATCGAAAGATGTGTGCTTAGGGTACCATAACCCTAAGTTAATTGTACCACGAAGATATCTAAGAATGCGCTTAACTGCAATTAAATGTGATTCTTTTGGAGATGATTGAAAGCGTGCACATAAGCACACACTAAACATAATATCTGGTCTACTAGCTGTCAAATATAATAAGCTACCAATCATACCTCGATATACCTTCGAGTCAACTGGTTTACCGGATTCATCTTTCTCAAGTTTAGTAGATGGGCTCATTGGTGTTCCAGTTTCCTTAGCACCTTCCATCCCAAACTTCTTCAGCAATTCTTTAATATATTTTGATTGATTGATTAATGTCCCACTTTTTGCTTGCTTAATTTGCAATCCAAGAAAGAATGTAAACTCTCCCATCATGCTCATTTCAAATTTTTCCTGCATAGTCTTAGCAAAACTTGGCACATATTTTCATTAGTAGCACTGAATATTATATCATCAACATAAATCTGAATCAAAAGAATATCATCATTTTCGTATTTAATGAAAAGAGTTGTATCAATTTTTCCTCTTGAAAAGCCTTTTTCAATCAAGAAACCACTGAGTCTCTTGTACCACGCTCTAGGAGCTTGTTTGAGTCCATATAGTGCTTTTGTGAGTTTGAAAACATGATTTGGAGAAATATGATTTTCAAAACCTGGAGGTTGCTCAACATATACCTCTTCATTTATAAAACCGTTTAAGAAAGCACTTTTAACATCCATTTGAAAAAGTTTGAAATCTTTATAACAAGCATATGCAAGTAGCATTCGAATAGCTTCTAATCTTGCGACTGGTGCATATGTCTCATCATAATCGATTCCTTCTTCTTGATTGAAACCTTGGGCTACAAGTCGAGCCTTATTTCTAGTAATGACTCCGGACTCATCTTTCTTGTTTCTAAAAACCCATTTTGTTCCAATAATAGTATGATTTTTGGGTCTAGGAACAAGTGTCCAAACATCATTTCTTTCAAATCGATTAAACTCTTCTTGCATAGCTAGAATCCAAGATTCATCAAGAAGTGCTTCATCAATATTTTTAGGTTCAATCTGAGATAGAAAAGCAGTATGATTGCAAATATTTCTAAGAGATGATCGAGTGCTTACACCTCGTGAAGGTTCTCCCAGAATTTGTTCCACTGGATGATATTTCACAAATTTCTACTGTTTGGTTGCATCCTGTATTAAATTTTGATGATCTTTTCTGATGTCTCCATGTTGGACTTCCTCTATTGTGTTCTCTTTGTTGAGATTGAGACTTTCCGTATTATTTATACCTCCTGTTTCTTCATCAATGGATTTCTTGGAGAGTAGAGAATTAGATTCATCAAATACTACATGCATAGATTCTTGTACAGTCAAAATCTTTTTATTGAATACTCTATAAGCTTTACTATTAGTAGAATATCCGAGAAAGATACCTTCATCAGATTTTGCATCAAACTTGCCTAAATTATCCCTGTCATTTAAAATAAAACATTTGCATCCAAATACATGAAAGTAACCAATGTTGGGCTTTTTCTCATTCCAAAGCTCATAGGGGGTTTTATCTAATTTGGACCTTAGCATAACTCTATTTATAACATAACATGCAGTACTTACCGCTTCAGCCCAAAAATAACTAGGCAAGTTATTCTCATTGAGCATTGTTCTTGCCATCTCTTGAAGAGATCTATTTTCCCTCTCTACTACCCCATTTTGTTGAGGAGTTCGAGGAGCAGAAAAATTATGCATAAAACCATTTTCATCACAAAATGTTTCAATATTTTTATTAACAAATTCTTTTCCCCTATCACTTCGGATACTTGAAATAGTATAACCCTTTTCATTTTGAATTCTCTTGCATAACTTGGTAAAGGCATTATGTGCCTCATCTTTATGAGCAAGAAAGATGACCCAAGTATATCTAGAGAAATGCATAATATTTTCCTCCTAAACTTGCAACTCTATTTGGTCCAAAAAGATCCATGTGTATCAATTGTAGTGGTCTAGTAGTGGAAATATGTTTCTTGATTTTAAAAGAAGTTTTTGTTTGTTTACCAAATTGGCATGCATCACAAATTTTGTCTTTAAGAAAATTTGCCTTTGGTAAACCTCTCACAAGATCATTTTTTGAAAGTTTGGAAATAAGTTCCATGTTGGCATGACCTAGTCTTCTATGCCATAACTAATTAGTTTCATTTTGAGCTGAAAAACAAATAGCATCTTGTGAGATAATTTCTTCAAAATCGATTGTATAAACATTGTTGCTTCTAAAAGCAATAAAACAAATATTACAATCATGATCATTCAAAATAATGCACTTATCCATTTTGAAAGTAACTGTAAATCCTTTATCACATAATTGACTTATGCTCAAAAGATTATGTTTTAGACCTTCAACAAGTAGAACATATTCAATTATGAGAGAAGACTCATTACCAATTTTACCTATTCCCACGATCTTCCCTTTCGAGTTGTCTCCAAATGTCACGTGTCCTTCTTCTTTAGATCTAAGATCAAAGAACTTAGTCTTGTCTCCCGTCATGTGTCTTGAACATCCACTATCTAAAATCCATTTATTTTTGTTTGTGGAGGACTTCATGCACACCTATAAAAACAATTAAAATGATTTTTCTTGGTACCCAAGTTCTTTGGGTCCTTCATTTATTAGTATTAGAAGAAATAAGATTTTTAGGTACCCATATGGCCCTAATAGTCATTGCATGTTTTCTTCTAATAGGACAAGCATGATAATTATGACCATTTCTATTACAAAAATTGCAAATAGCATGTGACATATATGAAGAATTTGAGTGATTATAATAGTATCCTTTTTTAACAAAATTATTTTTATGAAAAGAATTTGGAATATTGGACTTTGATGTAGAAGGATTATCAAAGAAGTTTTTATAAGATTTGTATTTTTGTTTTGGCATATATCCCAAGCCTGCCTTGTCAAAAACACATCTTTGACTACCAAGAAGTTTTTCAAAATTTCTTTTTCCATTTGTAAAGTTTTCAACAATATTTTCTAAATCAGTTTTCTTTTTCTTTAACTCAAGATTTTCATCTTTCAAAACAATACTTTCTTTTCTTAAAATATCAATTTCGTTTGTTAAAAAAGAATTTTTCTTTTTCAAAGCAGTATAGTTGATACCCAATTTTTCAAATTCTTCATATACCTCTTCTAAAATATTTTGCAATTCTTCATATGAAGGATCTTCAATATTATCAAGATTTGTTACCTCAATGTCATCTTTAGCCATAAGACAAAGATTTGCTGATTTTCCATTGCTTGCTTCACTATCTGAGCTACTTGAATCATCATCCCATGTAGCTTTCATTGCTTTTTTGCCTTTGTTTCGATCTTTCTTTAGCAGGGGACAATCTGCCTTGATATGTCCTGACTTTTTACATTTATAACAAATTAATGAATCATTTTTACCTGTATCTTTGTTGAAAGCTTTTTTGAAAGGTTTCCTTGGAAAAGCTTTATTTTTCAAGAATCTCTTAAATCTTCTTGTGATCATTGCAATCTCTTCGTCATCGCTTTCTTCATCTTCTTCGCTTTCACTTTCATGAGGAACGGCTTTGAGTGCCAAGCTCTTCTTTTGCTTTCCTTCTTCTTCTCCTCTTTTCAATGTGTACTCATGGGTGATAAGTGACCCGATGAGTTCATTCACTTCGAGCTTCTTGAGGTCTCTAGCTTCAAGAATCGCTGTCACTTTTGATTCCCAACGTTTTGGTAGAGAGTTGAGAATTTTTCTTACTATCTCCACTTTGGAATAAACTTTGCCAAGAGCTGTCAAGCTGTTTATGATATTAGTAAAACGAGTGTGCATACTAGAAATAGATTCATCATCATTCATCTTAAACATTTCATATTCATGAGTAAGAATATAAATTTTTGATTCCTTGACTTGAGAAGTTCCTTCATAAGTAACTTCCAAGTTATCCCAAATTTCCTTTGCTGTAGCGCAAGTCATTACTCTATTAAATTCATTACCATTGAGAGCATTATATAATAAATTCATAGCAGTTAAATTCAAAGTATAAAGTCTATCGTCTTCACGATCAAATTCTTCTTCTTCCTTTTTGACCTTTACTCCATCAACCACTTTTGTTGGAATATAAGGTCCATTTACAATGCATTTCCAGATTTCTCGACCTTGAGCTTGAAGGAATATTCTCATTCTAACTTTCCAGAATGAGTAATTGTCTCCGCAAAAGAGTGGAGGCCGATTGCTAGATTGACCTTCACCAAATGAAGCTGCAATGTTAGTCATAAGATCTTAACTCAAAAGATAGTTAATCTTATAACAGAGCTCTAGCTCTGATACCAATTGTTGCCCAGATGACTAACACAAGAGGGGGGTGAATTGAGTTGTATTTAAAAAAAATAACAATTATAAATCAAATATACAATATAAAATATAAACAGAATATAAAGCAGTAATAAATGTAAAGAGTAGGGTAAGAGAAAGCAAACTCAGTATTTTTACGAGGTTCAGCCCCACTGCCTACGTCCTCGCCTCAAGCTACCCCTTGAGGATCCCGAATTCACTAGTCAATCTCCTTTAGGTGGAGATAGAAACCTATTACACTTTTGAGCAGCACCGCTCCAAAGAATCCGTGTAGAACACCCTCTATACTTCTAATCACCTCACACTTGGTGATTTAACTATTCCCCGTGTAGAACACCTTCTACACACACACAAGGGTTATACACACCCTTTTACTGATACAAGAATTGATAGTGGGTAGGCTATCAGAAAACACTCCTCAATGAGTGAAATAAAAACAATACAGCACAAACTATATCTCTCAAAATGAACAAGGGTTAAGGCTCAATGTTTAGAGAAGAGAGAATGAAAGCTTTGAATGAATGTTGTATGCTCTTAGTGTTGTGAATGTGAAGCTCTCAAATGATCTATTTATAGGCATATGAGACTTCATATTCAAATTTAAAAAGATTCACATGTCAAAGACATCATCATTCATTTTTCAAAAAATTCAAATCAAATCTTTTTACTTTTTGCATGTGACAAAAGAAGCACACTTTACTTTTCAAAAATTTCAAATCTAATATTTTACTTTTTGCATATGACAAAAGGAGCACACTTTACTTTTCAAAATTTTTAAATAAAGACATCTACATTTTGCATAAGTCAAGAAAAGCATCCACCACTTTTGAAAATATTCAAATAAAACATGCACATGTGAAAGATGACAATCAATCATCTTAATATTTTCAAAGTTCAAACATTTAATCATGTCATGCACATGTGAAAGATGACAATCAATCATCTTAATATTTTCAAAGTTCAAACTTTTAATCATGTCATGCACATGTGAAAGATGACAATCAATCATCTTTCAAAATTTTCAAATTTAATTTTCAAAATATTCATGCACATGTGGAAAATGTATTTTAATGATTTATGATAAAATATTAATTTTGAGCCTTAATCCTAATTTCGAATTTTTAAGAGATTTACAAAATTACTCTATGATTTTAATGTGAACTTGTTCCCTTCTTGCTCATGCTTGGTTCCTTGATGTGCTTGATTCTATTGTGTGGACAACTTGAGCTTGAGACTCCTTTATTCTTTGAATTCATTTGTTATCATCAAAATCCATGTGTAGATTTATAATTACACAAAACTTGAAACCTTGTGTTCAACAGTCCTCTTTTTCTTTTTTCTTTTTTCCTTTTCTTTTCTTTTCTCTTTCTTCTTTTCCTTTCTTTTCTTTCCTTTTTCTTCCTCTGCCTTTTTCCCCCCAGACTCGCGTGCGATATGCCCCCCCTCTATTTTGGCCATTTGGTCTTATGCCTGGCCAGCCACCACCACCGCCCACCGTCCCTCACCGCCCATGCCGCCGGCACCCTTACCCTCTGGCGACCTCCCCTGCACCAGTGGTGCACCTCCGGCAACCCCCTAGCCGGCGCGTGAGGCTTAAACTCGAAATGGGTTATTTTGGTTTCTCTTGCGTTTTCCGGCCACCGCCGACCACTTATGACTCCATCGACCTACCAGTAGCCTCCCCTCACTCCGGCGAATATAATCCACCACCCAAAGCCACCCAATTCCACCACTTCCTCCTCCACCCAAAATGGGTCCTCAAATGGATCCATTTTTGCCACGCCGCCGTCCGGCCACCGTAGGCCTCACCACCACAATCAAAACACTCCCCTGCCTCAACCGACCAACCCCCTAACTCAGTTTCTCCAACCATAGTCCCACTTTCTCTATACGACCCAAAATTCGAAAATGGGTTTCCACCCTTTTGGAGCTCAATCCGCCACCTTCTAGTGGTTGTGGTGCCACACCACCACCTCCATGAGATTCCTTACCTTCCAAACAGTATCTCCCTAAATTTTGGTGTCAAACCGAGCACTCTAGCCTAACGTACAAGTGACCGCTACGAACGCTACGGATTGACATTTGCTCAAGGATTTACGCTTTTACTTGCTGTAAGTATTTTCCAAATAAACTTTAAGATTTAAATATATTTTTGGCATCAACAAATATTATATTTGGTTATTGTTGGAATTTATTAATTGTTGGCTATTTAGTGCATGGTCGTCTGCGTTGTGTATTTACGCGCATATTCATGTGTTGGAAATGGAAATTGGGTTTTTATTGTGTTTATAGTTTTCGGGTGTGTGTGTATCACAACCCCAAGTCGAGATGGGCCATTATCTTGGTGGAGCTCCTTTGGTCACTCGAGAGCGGAATATATTGAGTGACGTCACCTGGGTCGTCGCCGGGCGACGACAAGATGGTAACGCTCTCATGCTGACTCCGTGGCTCCTCTGCTGGTGGGAGCTAGAGGATGCCTGGTCATGGTATGTACTGGGCGCGGTTAGCTAGGCATCGTTCGTTCCGAAGTCACATTCGTGGTCGTTACTTTCGGTGTGATGATGAAAGCCAGGGTGTGCGGATGGTTCCTAGAGGAGATCATAGTGCATACGGTTAATAAAATAGATGTTTAGGCCATTTTCTAGAAAAGTGAAGAGTTTTATTTATTGGTTTTACGTGGACCATTTTCTGGGAAAGTGGTTGTGGTTTTAATAGATTTATGGTCATCATTTTCTGAGAAAATGATGAATGATTTTATTAGAGTTTTAATTTGGGCCAAATTGAGATTTTGGCGTATGTGGTTATTTTATTTATTTTGAGGCAGATGATTTTGAGATTCATGCATACAGTGTCTTATTCATGTGTGAGGTTGTTTTTGTATCTTGGGGTTTGTTTGGGTTGTACTTACCTGCGATGCCATCTTGGCGTCGTAGATTTTGGATGCAGATGTCGAGGAGGCTGAGCCTGAGGAGGTGACTTTGCTCTTGAAGTATTTCTGTTATAAATTATTATTTTGGGAAATTTTTTTTCCCTTTTTATAAATATGTATTTGTTTAATTTGTATTTCGAATGACTGTATTAAATCTTCTGTTGGAGAATTTATGTTAAACTGGTTTGTAAAATATTTCTAAAAATTCTGATACTTAGTTATTGATCTCAAATATCCGCTGCTATTATTTATGCATGTCACGTGTTCACACACTTAGTACTTGATATTAGGGGTGCGTGACCCGTGTTGTCAACATCTTGATGCCTCGATTTTCGTGTTTATTTTAAGGGAAATTTGGAGGCTTCACAGGTGGTATCAGAGCAGTTCGGCTCTGGATAAATCCGCAAGTTACCTAGGAATTATACCAGAAAAGTTTGTGGTTTTAAAAATTTATTTGTTTTATTATTTCGTTATTTTATTTTATTTTTTTATTCTATTTGTTCTCTAAGTTTTTTCTACTAATTTCTATGGTAAGATTATCGATATTTGTTTCATTGTGTTGTGCTTTTTATTTTAATGTGCATGTTGTTTATTTATTTTCATAATTAATTTAGTTTTGAATGGTTTGTTTGTTTTGTTTAATGTTATTTTAATATTTGTTCAATATTGTAATTGGGTAGTAGTTAAGATTTTAGTTAGTTGATTTTATTTAGTTAAGTTGTTGAGCATTTATTTAATTATTTATTTTATATGTATACTTTTGTTTTGTTTAAATTAGAATTTGGATATTTCGGATTAGATTATTATTTTATATCATTCATTTTATTGAGTCATTTATTTTAAATAATTGTATTATAGAATCTCTTGTTTTAAAGTTATTATTTTATTGTGGGTTATTTTATTTTAATAAGCTTTTACGCATTGATCATATGTATTTGGTGTGGTTTTAATTTTATATCATGAGTTTTCTAAAAGATGGTTTATGATTTGTTTATTATCTTTTTATTTTAAATTGTGGCTTTTGTCTTTTAAATATTTCTGAAAGTTTGAAATTTATTTAGACAAAGATATAAAATGAATCACTGCTATGCTTTCTTTTTAGGCATATGCTTTGAGGTAAATTTTAAATTTATTATATTTTCATCTTTCTGCTTGTTTATTTTAAAATTTTATCTATTTATTTTGACAAGTGGGTTTATTTCGACGACTTGTTAGTATTTATTTATTTATTAATTAATTATTTAATTTTATAATGGTTCGTTTCTTTTAACGGTTTAAATTTTAGAGATTTCTACAACAAATCTTTTTAAGAGTTGGGTTTTGTGGAGAATTTCAAAACTTTATTTGTTATTTTATTTGTTGTTCTTATTTCAATTCAATCTCCTTGTTTTATTTAATAAAAGCTTTTGGTGATTTGTGTTTACCAATTGAGGTGGTCTTGTCTTCTTAAATGAGTGGTTTTTACTTATTTGTTTATTAGAATTTTTCCCCGTTGTATTTTTATATAATATTTATGTGAATTACTTAAGTTTTATTTGGTGTGTATATTATTATATATTTGCGAGATGGATTTTTTTTGATAAATTATTGGTATTTATGTAATTGTATTTCTTTATTGATATTTCTCATGCTGTTTATATGTATTAGCTGGGTCTCACTGAGTGCTAGAGTTTCTAAATTCTAATTTTATTTCTGGGAGATTGTTGGAATTGTATTTTAGATAAACTCTTCTTGTGAGTGTGAAATTGTTGGTCATTGATATATTGTTATGGAATCTGTTTTAGTAATGCTTATGATAGTAGGGGATCAATTATTTCCTTGGTGAAGTTTTGATGTTGTTTGTGGATGTTTAGAGATTGATATGCAATAGTTATGTGTGTAAATTTTTGGAGAGTACTTGTCTTTGATTTGTGTTTGATTTTATGGAAGTTGTTTTGTTAAGTGATAGGGTTGAATTGATGTGATGGAAATAAATTTAAGAGATCTAAATCTTAAGCTTCTGGGCGAATTGTTTAGAGTGGATAATTTAAGTACCATATTTGGAGAATTTAATAGTTAGCAACATTTGTCAAGATATCTTAAGGAATTAGTTGTGACTTAAGGTCGCATAGGAACTAAAATATTTGAGATTATTCCATCTCATGAGTATTGAAAGTCCGGTTGGGAAAGCTATATGTATTGTTGTTATCATGCTAATTAAGTTGAGTAGAGTGATAAGATTTTTTTTGTGACATACGTTGGAGTTTAGGTATCAACCATAGCGGTATAATCAAAATTATGAGATATTAAAATTTTAGGATTTGGAAGAGTGGTATAGGATTTCTTGTTAATAAGTGTTGAGCCAATTTTTACTTATGGTGATAATTTATGAGGACTTAAATTTTTATGCATTTAGCGAGTTCTAAGAATACGCGTGAAAGCGTGATGATTTGCGATGTAGTTGGAAGTTCAAGTTTTACGTTGGTTGTGAGGAATTAGTGGTGACTTGAAATTTGTAACAGTACTTGTAAGGGGAGATTTATCATTTGTTGGGTAAATTAGGTTTATTGATGGTTAAGATGGGAAGTTAAACTTGGGAGTGTTTTTTAGGGTGGCACAAAGTATTGTATGGAGTTAGTGAACATTAAAATTTTGCGAGATTGTACTAAAGTCTGTGTACCTATGAAGATTTCGGATTACATTGTTACCTTAGGAGTCCTAGACATGGAATGATACTTGGAGATTAAATGTTTATGATGAAATAATATTCATTTGTGTTTGAGGAAAATAGATGATTGTGTAATACCTGGAGTGAGTGTTGAGCTGTGTGATAAGTGAGCATTGGAGTTTTATTAATTGCTGTGAGATCCCAGATTTACATGTATTTTTACACGTTATTTTATTCTCGATGTTAATTATTTTAATTTATTTTAATAATATTATTAGTCATGTTTTATTTGTTTAAGATATTTATTTGATCCATTGATTAGTTAATATTAGTTTTATGTTGTTCTTATAATTAAATATTGAGTTACGTTGATTTTCTTATTAATTTTAATGTGAGTTAATTATTTTAATAATTAGAATTAAATTCCATTATTTTATTATGTGATTTTATTTGATATGCTTTCTTAATATTAATTAGTGTTTTATATTTAAATTGTTCTTTAAATTAAATTGGTTTATTGTTGGACTTTAAATATATTATTTTATTGATATTGAATTGTAGTATTTTCGACTGGCTTTTATTTATTTTATTGTGTTTTTCTTCTAGTTGGATTCTATTTCTTTTCCCTCCTCTATTTCTTTTTCCTTTTTTCTTTTTCTTTCTTCTTTTTCTTTTCTTTTCTTTTTCTTCCTCTCTTCCTCTGCTCCCCAGACCCGCGAGCCCCCTGTTTTCCTCTCTCTCTCGCCGGTTCTCTCATCTCCACCCAAGGCTGTCGTCGGCCACCCATCGGTGACACCGCCTAGCCCACAGCCTTCCTCATATGCCGGCGAGTCCATCGGCACCTGTGGTGTCATCTCCGGCCACCTCACCGCCCCTGCACAGCCCTCTACCCGAAAATGAATTATTGGCTTCTCTTGTATTTTCAGGCCACCGCCGGCCACCCTTTGGCATCGGCGACCTACCAGCAGCCTCCCCACCCTCTGGCGAGCATAACCCACTGCCCAAACCCACCCCAGCTCCTCCTTTCCTCCTCCACCCGAAATGGGTCCTTAAGTGAGTTTATCCTCACCGCGCCGCCGTCCGGCCACCGTGCGTCTCACCTCCGCCACCAAAGGACTCCCCTTGCCCAGCCGGTTATCCCCCTAGTTCAGTTTCTCCAACCGCTGCCCACCTTCCCGGTATGACCCCATACCCGAAAATGGGTTTCCACCCTTTTAAAGCCCGATCCGCCACCTTCTGGTAGTTGTGCCGCCACACCACCACCTCCATGAGATTCCCCACCTTCCAAAGAGTATTTTCCTAAATTTTGAACTCAAACCGAGTACTGTAGCCTAACGTACAAGTGACCGCTATGAGCGCTGTAGATTGGCGTTTGCTTAAGAATTTGCGTTTACCTGCTGTAAGTATTTTTCAAATAAATTTTAAGATTTAAATATATTTTTTGCATCAACAAATATTGTGTTTGGTCATTGTTCAAAATTATCAATTGTTGGTTATTTGGTGCATGGTCATCTGCATTGTGTATTTATGCGCATATTTATGAGTTGGAAATGAAAACTGGGTTTTCATTGTATTTATGGTTTTCGAGTGCGTGTGTATCACGACCCCAAGTCGAGATGGGGTATTATCTCGGTGGAGCTCATTTGGTCACTCGGGAGCGGAATATACTGAGTGACGTCCCCTGGGTCGTCGCCTGGCGACGACGGGATCAGACAGGATGGTAACGCTCTCACCGATTCCGTGGCTCCTCTGCTGGCGGGAGCTAGGGGATGACTGGTCATGGTACGTGCTGGGCGCGGTTAGCTAGGCATCGCCCATTCCGAAGTCACATGCGTGCTTGTTACCTTCGGTGTGATGATGAAAGCCAGGGTGTGCGGATGGCACTTATGGGAGATTATGGTGCATACGGTTAATAAAATTGATATTTAGGCCATTTTTTGGGAAAGTGGCGGGTTTTAATTATTGGTTTGACGTAGACCATTTTCTGGGAAAATGGTTGTGATTTTAATGGATTTACGGTCATCATTTTCTGGGAAAATGATGGATGATTTTATTGGAGTTTTAATTTTGGCCAAATTGAGATTTTGGCGTGTGTGGTTATTTTATTTATTTCGAGGAAGATGAATTTAAGCTACATGCATACGGTGTCCTGTTCATGCATAGTATTGTTGCATGAATGTATTTATTATTTTTAGTTTGTTTGGGTTGTACTTACCTGCGATGCCATTTTTCGCGTCGTAGTTTTTGGATGCAGATTTTAAAGAGGCTGAGCCTGAGGAGACGGCTCCGCCGCTGATGTACTGTTATCATAAATTGTTATCTTGGGAAATTATTTTCTCCTTTTTATAAATATGTATTTATTTAATTTGTATATCGGACGACTGTATTAAATCTCCTGTTGGAGAATTTATATTAAACTGTTTTGTAAAATATTTCTAAAAAATTTTGGTACTTAGATAATGACTTTATTATCTGCTGCGACTTATATTTTATATATGGCACCTGTGCACACATGTTTGGCACTTATTGTTGGGATGTGTGACCGTGTTGTCATCATCCTAACGCCTCAATTCTTGTGTTATTTTTAAGGAAAATTTGGGGGCGTCATAGATGGTATCAGAGCAGTTCGACTCTGGAGTAAATCCACAGATTAGCTAGGGATAGTACCAAAAAAGTTTATGGTTTTAAAAATTTATTTTTTTATGATTTGGTTATTTTATTTTATTATTCTATTTGTTCTCTAAGTTTTTCCTACTAATTTATACGGTAAGATTATCGATATTTATTTCGCTGTGTTGTGCTTTTTATTTTAATGTGCATGTTGTTTATTTATTTTCATAATTAATTTAGTTCTGAATGGTTTGTTCGCTTTGTTTGATTTTATTTTAATATTTATTCAATATTATAATTGGGTAGTGGTTAAGATTTTAGTTAGTTGATTTTATTTAATTAAGTTGTTGAGCATTTATTTAATTTATTTAATTTATTTATATATGCCTTATTTTGTTTAAATTAGAATTTGGATATTTCGGATTAAATTATTGTTTTATATCATTCATTTTATTGAATCATTTATTTTAAATAATTGCGTTATAGAATCTTTTGTTTTAAAGTTATTATTTTGTTGTGGGTTATTTTATTTTATTAAGCTTTTACGCATTGATCATATGTATTTGGTGTGGTTTTAACTTTATATTATGAGTTTTCTATAGATGGTTTTGGATTTGTTTATTATCTTTTTATTTTAAATTGTGGCTTTTGTCTTTTAAATATTTCTGAAAGTTTGGAAATTTATTTAGACAAAGATTTAAAATAAATCGCTGCCATGTTTTCTTTTTAGACATATGCTTTGAGGTAAGTTTAAATTTATTATATTTTTACCTTTCTGTTTGTTTAGTTTGAGAGTTTATTTATTTATTTTGGCAAGTGGATTTGTTTTGGTGACTCGTTTGTATTTATTTATTAATTAATTTATCGATTTAATTATTTTACTATGGTTCGTTTCTCTTAAAGGTTTTAAGTTATGGAGATTTCTACAATAAATCTTTTTAAGAATTGGGTTTTATGGAGAATTTCAAAACTTTATTTGTTATTTTATTTGCTGTTCTTACTTTAATTCAACCTCCTTGTTTTATTTAATAAAAGACTTTGGCGATTTGTGTTTATCAAAGGAAGTGGTCTTATTTTTTTAAATGAATAACTTTTACTTACTTGGTTATTAGATCTTTCTTTTCCGTTGTGTTTTTATATAATAATTATGGGAATTACTTGAGTTTTATTTAGTGTTTGGGTATATTGCTATATCTTGAGAGATGGATTCGTCTTGATAATTATTGATATTTATGTAATTGGGTTTCTTTCTTGATATTTCCTACGTTATTTATGTGTAATATCTGGGTCTCACTGAGTGTTAGAGTTTCTAAGTTTTAATTTTATTTCTGAGAGATTGTTGGAATTGTAATCTAGGCGAACTCTTTATGTGAGTGTAAAATTCTTAGCCATTGACATATTGTTATAGAATCTGATTTAATAATACTTATGATGGTAGATGATCAATTGTTCTTTGGTGAAGTTTTGATTTTGTTTTTGTTTGTGGATGCTTGGAGATTGTTATGTAATGGTTATGTGTGTAAATATTTGGAGAGTACTTGTCTTTGATTTGTGTTTGACTTGATGGAAGTTGTTTTGTTAAGTGATAGGATTGAATTGATGTGATGGAAATAAATTCAAGAGATATAAATTTTAGGCTTCTGGGCGAATTATTTAGAGGATAATTTAAGTATAATATTTTGGAGAATTTAATGGTTAGCAACATTTGTCGAGGTATCTTAAGGAATTTAGTTGTGGCTTGAAGTCACATAGAAATTTGAATATTTGAGATTATTCTTTCTCTTGGGTATTGAAGGTCCAGATGAGTGAGAGAATTATGTGTATCATGGTTACCATACTAATTAAATTGAGTAGAATTGACAGAATTTTTGGGGTGATGTACATTGGAGTTTAGGTATCAATCATGGTGGTGTAATTAGAATTATGAGATATTAAAATTTTAGAATTTGGAAGAGTGGTATATGATTTCTTGTTAATAGGTGTTGAGCCAATTTTTACTTATGGTGATAATTTATGAGAACTTAAATTTTTATGCATTTAGTGAATTATCAGAGTGCGCGCGAAAGCGTGATGATTTGCGATGTAGCTTGAGGTTTAAGTTTTACGTTGGTTTTGACGAATTAGTGGTGACTGAAAATTTTGGAATAATACTTGTAAGTGGAGATTTATCTTTTGATTGAGTAACTTATACTTATTGATGGTTAAGTGGGGAAGATAAACTTGAGAGTTACTTTAGGGTGATACAAATTGTTGTATGGAGTTAGTGAATATTAGAATTTGTGAGATTGTACTAAGGTCCTTGTACATAAAGAGTTCATATTAATTGGCTAACTCAGGAGACTATACAATTATTAATTGGCTAACTTAGAGATGAAATGTTATTTGGAGACTATACAATTATGATGGAGTAACATCCATTTGTGTTCGAGGAAAATAGATGATTGTGCTAATGCTTGGAGTGAGTATTAAGTGATGTGGTAGGTGAGCTATTGGAGTTTTGTTAGTTGCAGTCTAGCAAATTTCGAGGACGAAATTCTTTTTAAGGGAGGAGAATGTGAGATCCCAGATTTACGTATATTTTTACACGTTATTTTATTTCGGTGTTAATTATTTTAATTTATTTTAATAATATTATTAGTCATGTTTTATTTGTTTAAGATATTTATTTGATCCATTGATTAGTTAATATTAGTTTTATGTTGTTCTTATAATTAAATATTGAGTTACGTTGCTTTTCTTATTAATTTTAAAGTGAGTTAATTATTTTAATAATTAGAATTAAATTCCATTATTTTATTATGTGATTTTATTTGATATGCTTTCTTAATATTAATTAGTATTTTATATTTAAATTGTTCTTTAAATTAAATTGGTTTATTGTTGGACTTTAAATATATTACTTTATTAATATTGAATTGTAGTATTTTCGACTGGTTTTTATTTAATTTATTGTGTTTTTCTTCTAGTTGGATTCTATTTCTTTTCCCTTCTATTTTTCTTTTTCCTTTTTTCTTTTCCTTTCTTCTTTTTCTTCTCTTTTTCTTCCTCTCTTCCTCTGCTCCCCAGACCCGCGAGCCCCCTGTTCTCCCCTCTCTCTCGCCGGTTCTCTCATCTCCGCCCAAGGCCGCTGTCGGCCACCCACTGGCGACGTCGCCCAGCCCACAGCCTTCCCCACACGTCGGCGAGTCCACGGGCACTGGTGGTGTCAACTCTGGCCACCCCACCGCCCCTGCACAGCCCCCTACACGAAAATGAATTTTTGGCTTCTCTTGCATTTTCCCGCCACTGCCGGTCACCCCTTGGCATCGGCGACCTACCAGCAGCCTCCCCACCCTCCAGCGAGCATAACCCACCGCCCAAAGCCACCCCAGCTCCTCCCTTCCTTCTTCACCCGAAATGGGTCCTTAAGTGAGTTTATCCTCACCGCGCTGCCGTCTGGTCGTCGAGCGTTACGTATCGCCGTTCCCAATATGAAATACACACCCAATGACCATAACGAGTGTTACGTATTGCCGTCCCCATTATGTCATCGACACATTATCAATCACAATGGGCGTTACGTATCGCCGTCCCCATTATGACTGACACACACAATGACCATAATGGGCATTACGTATCGCCGTCCCGATTATGTCATCCACACACACGCTGGTCACAACGGGCGTTACATATCGCCGTCCCCGTTATAACTCAGCCAAAAACCATTAAAATCCATAAACTCAATTTAAAACCCAGTTTCCATTTCCAACACATGAATATCCAAAATCATGCAAAAGTCCAATTTCCAAATATTTTCATGAACATGTGCATAAATACACAATACAGACAACCATGCACCAGATAGCCAACAATTAATAAATTCCAACAATAATCAAACACAATAACTGTTGATGTCAAAAATATATTTAAATCTTAAAGCTCGTTTGGAAAGTACTTACAGCGATTAAAACGTAAATCCTTTAAGCGAACGCCAATCCACTGCGTTCGTAGCGGTAACTTGTACGCTAGGTTAAAGTGCTCGGTTTGACACCAAAATTTAGGGAGATACTCTTTGGAAGGTGGGGAATCTCATGGAGGTGGTGGTGTGGTGGCACAACTACCGGAATGTGGCGGATCGGGCTCAAAAAGGGTGGAAACCCATTTTCGGGTTTGAGGTTATACCGGGAAGGTGAGGCAGCGGTTGGGGAAACTGAGTTAGGGGGATGACCGGCTGGGCAAGAGGAGTCTTTTGGTGGTGGTGGTGAGGCCTGCGGTGGCCGGACGGCGGAGCTAGGGTGGCAAACCCGTGTATGGGTATTTGAAATACCCATTTCGGGTTGGAGCATTTGGGCTACCATGGGTGGTGTCGGAGTTTGGGTTATGCTCGCCGGAGTGAGGGGAGACTGCCGGTAGGTCGCCGGCGCCAAGGGGTTTCCGGCGGTGGCCGGAAATTGCAAGAGAAGCTAAAACACCCATTTCAGGTTTAAGACTTACGCGCCGGGTAGAGGCCGCTGTGAGGTGTACCACCGGTGTAGAGGAGGTCGTCGGAGGGTAAGGGTGCCGGCGGCATGGGTGGTGAAGTGCTGTGGGTGGCGGTGGATGGCTGGGCTGCCTAAGGCCGAACGGGCAAACAGGGGAGGGGAAGAAGAAGTTGCGCGGGCTAGGGGGGGGAATGTAGGGGAAGAAAGGAGAAAAGAAAAGAAAAAGAAAAAAAAAAGAGAAAAAGGAAAAAGAAAGAAAAAAAGGAGTCCGACTAGAAAAACACAATAAATTAAATAAAACCCGACTGATAATACTACAATTTAATATAAATAAAATAAAATATTTAAAACTCAACAATAAACCAATTAATTTAAAGAACAATTTAACTATAGAACACTAATTATTATTAAGAAAGCACATCAAATAAAATCACATAATAAAATAAAAGAATTTAATTCCAATTATTAAAATAATTACCTCACATTAAAATTAATAAGAAAAGCAACGTAACTCAATATTTAATTATAAGAACAACATAAAACTAATATTAATTAATCAATAGATCAAATAAATATCTTAAATAAATAGAACATGACTAATAATATTATTAAAATAAATTAAAATAATTAACACCGAAAATAAAATTACGTGTAAAAATACACGTAAATCTGGAATCTCACAGAGCGTGTTGACGATTCTAATAGAATGAGACATCCAATTGATTCACCGGTTTGGAAAGAGTTTGACAACAAACACAGTTGGTCTACGGCAGATCCTCGGAACGTCAGACTTGGTCTAGCATGCGATGAGTTTAACCCATTTAATAACATGAGCAAGCCATATAGCATTTGACCAGTTTTGCTTGTACCGTACAACTTGTCTCCTTGGGCTTGCATGAAAGATCTGTATCTGATGATGTCCTTGCTAATTCCTGGACCTAAGGCTCCGAGAAATGACAAACGTTTTTCTACGACCACTAATTGATGAGCTTAAGCAATTATTCATTGAAGGGGTTCACACGTATGACGCATACACAAGAGAGACCTTTCAACTGCATGCAGCGTTGCTCTGGATCATCAATGACTTCCCCGCGTAAGCCAATCTGTCTGGGTGGAGTACGAGGGGCAAGATGGCTTGTCCAGTATGTAACGCAAACGCTGATTCTTTCTGACTTGTTCATGGGCGTAAACATTGTTATATGGGCCATCGTCGATGGCTGCTGCCCAACCACCCCTGGAGATGCAAAAAAAATGCTTTCAATGGTGAGGAAGATCACCGCCAACAACCACAGAGGGTAAAGGGTTCAGCCCTTCTTGCACAGTTAACCGAGGTCACAAGTGTTCAATTCGGTAAAGTAGTAAAGAAGAGGAAACATACACCCACTGAACTTAATTGGACAAAAAAATGTATCTTTTTTGAGCTTCCTTATTGGATAGACTTGGGATTGATCCATAATTTGGACATCATGCATATAGAAAAAAATATATGTGATTATGTGTTGGGAACCTTGCTTGATATTGATGGTAAAAATAAGGACATTGCCAATGCACGTTGGGACTTGGAAGAGCTTGGTTTAAGGAAAGATTTGCATTTGCAGCATGATGATCATCATATGACCATGCGTCTTGGGTGTTATACTTTAAATCGATCTGAGCAAAAGTCTTTTTGCGGATGGTTGGGAGAGGCGAAGTTCCCCGATGGTTTTGCCTTAAATATCTCCTGCGGTGTTAGCGGCAAAGATGGAAAAGTAGTTGGAATGAAGAGTCATGATTGTCACATTTTCATGCAATGGTTGTTACTAGTCATTATCGGTGGTTATTTATGACCTAATGTCCGAGAAGTCTTAATGGTGTTAGGCTCATTTTTTAAACATTTATGTTCAAGAACTCTGGACATGCCGACGTTGGAACGACTTCAAGCTAATATTCCGGTCATTCTGTGTAAGATAGAAATGATATTTTCACCTGCATTCTTTGATATCATGGTGCATTTGACTATTCATCTGGTTAAGGAGGTCTCATTAGCTGGCCCTATGCAGTACTGATGGATGTACCCTTTCGAAAGGTACCTAGGCAAGTTCAAGCGATATGTCTGAAACAGATCGCACCCGGAAGGGTCTATTGCTGAGGGATATGTTCATCTAGAGTGTCTAACATTTTGTTCTATGTATCTTCATGATATCGAGACCAGGCATAACTGAGAAGAGCGCAACACTGACATCGATCGGGTAAATCCGCATGAGACCTTATCCATTTTCCCCCAAAAGATTCGTCCATTGGGGGCATCGGTTCTTAATGACCTTCCAGATGGACTTTTGGTGAAGGCAGAGTGGTATGTACTAAACAATTGCACCGAAATTGAGCACTACATTGAGTATGTACGCCACATCAATTTATTAAAGGCTAGCTAATTATAAATTGCATTCAGACTGTGCCAACACAATTCCTAATACTTTTGTCGCTATGCAGTGAACACTATAGCAACATACAATCACAACAACTAACCCCGACCATGTTCACGGAGCTCAATTTCCAACATGGTTTCGCACACGGGTAAGTCTAATTATATTATATTAGACTTAAACGCATTATCCAATTTTGATTAACTTGTTAGTACCATATCCTACAACAATGTGAGCATTTCTGATCCCTGTCTATTACTGTGCAAGGATAGGTTGCCGAGCAACACTCAATGAGCCCACCTCAGGTAAGTGATGATATCTACGCATTATCGTGTGGGCTAGATCTAGTCGTTGCATCTTACTCCGGATGTATTATGAATGGCATCCGGTTTCACACGTCCGAACTTGAAAGACGTTTTAGCCAAGGAAGTCGGCGTGGCATATTCACAAAGCCTTGTAAATTTCTACCATTTTGGAGCTTTATCCAAGAGAATATTAATGGCAATTGTGTATTTGAAGCGGTTAATAGTTATGGGGAATAAATTATATTGCCCACCAAAAAACCGCATTTGAGATGAAAATTGTAGCCGGAATTTAATAATCCACACGATCTCATGTCATGGCAAATAGTTAATTACCTCAAACCACTTCTAGGAATATTGTAACCAAAATTTTGTTATGGCCATAAGTGTAGCGGGAACAAACCTTTTTCCAGGGCAAGATATCATAGCAAATGGTTAGTTACCTCTAACCAATTTGGTGACATCAATTTTGTTGGGGCCATAAGAGTAGCAAAAAACAAACTTTTTCCTAGGAAAACATATCATAGAAAATTGTTAATGATTGCAAACTATATCGTGGGTAAAAAACAATAGCCACCAGAATTAAAGAACTGATAGAGTTTTTAATACGAAATTAAAAGGCATTAACCAAGAATGCTTTTGTGGCAAAAATGGTCATTTGTCGTCGAAATTGTAACTCGTGGCAAGAAGTAGCATTTGTCGCGAGTTTTATGTCACGAAGATCCCACGGACGAAATTGATGGCGTTTGATCTATGGCGGTGAAACAGGTACTTTTAGCTACCAAAACTTTTCTCGACTAAAACCCGAGAATCTTGTAGCAAAAACCTTTTTTTTCTGAGAATAAAAACTTTGCAAAAACGTGAAAATCATAAGCTATCTCTGTTTTCAGCTCCACGCTTAACTTGCTGATCATTAGAGTCAATGATTAGGTGCAAGTCACTTGAACTTGAAGAAGCTGACTCACTCTCTGACGGAGAAGGATTGAAAGGCAAGGGCCTTTCCATGTAAAATAAACGCCATTCTTCAATGCTTGCCATTTGATAGGGATCTAAATTAAACGAAACATTTTCTTGAAGTTTCAGAATCTTTTGTGCTTTACCAAGAATGTCAACTGCATGCCTCACGCTATCTTCCCTCTCTTCAATGGCGCCGCTCAAACACTTCATGGATATAAAACGTTTCATGTTAGTGAGGCAAGCACCCAGTATATCAGAGATCATGGCAGCGATTGTTTCAAATAGTTTGTCACCCATCTGGGCAATTTCGCCTTGTCTCTTTAGCAACAAAGTTTGAGCTATCCTATACATGGAATTGGCAGCCAATATCTGAATTGGCCATTTCGAAGGACCGTGCTTCAAACATTGCGGCGTGTGATTCTTATGGAACTCCATAAGCTTGTCCTTTGCATTATCTGAAAGTTTTTGAAGTGTTTCCTGTTGGGTTTTTCCTTGAAGCGGTAGTTTATGCAGATCAACATCCAACCACTTGCAATAGAGTTCCACTCGTACCCACAGCCCCTCTGCTGCCCTCCTGACGTTGTGCAGATCTTCTCTTGTGTCCAGGTTGTTTTCTAAGAGTCTTATATACGTCAGACCTTCTCTCACACTACATAGTAATTCTTCAACTAATGTAGAACTGATGTTTGGAAGTGCTGCTGCAATACATGATAGTGTTACCACTGGAAGAGCCCAACAATTTGGCGGTTCTTCAAATTCTAAAGAAGGAACCTGCTTACTGTCAAACTCCACCACTCCCTTGAATCCATCTGTAGACTTGTTCAATAGTGTGATGAGGTATTTAGGTCCTCTCTTTTCCCCCTTCCGAAACCAATACTCAGTAGGGCCCCAATTGTATTTCTTCATCGTCTCGACCAATGCACCTTCGCCTTCGAGATCCAAAACAAAACGGCTTAGATCCAGCTTTATGCAAGGCTGTGAATCTGAAACTGATTGATCAGCGTCTGCAACACTCTTGAATATAAACTTCTTCTTCAAACCTTGGTAACAACGGCAGCAGTACAAGATCCAGCTTACAAATAAAGTGGAAATGAGGCGAATCCCCTTGCTCATTAAGACAAGTCCAATCTGCAGTACGATACATGAGTTTAAGAAAAGATCTTTTGCATCATGAACAAGTTTTCTGCACTGCTTGTTACGAACAGGTATAAAAGTTAAAGGGCTCTCTTTCATCTCAACTAAGGTCTTGATCCAGTAGTTTTCTACTTTAAACCCTTTTCTGTCAGTTTGATTTACTGTGTTCGGGCATGAGAAATAGATGGCCATGAACCATCTCCATGCTGGGCCAATAGTACCGACTCCTACCGCAGTCGTCTGAATAGCAAGAACTAAAGTGGTCGACCACATATAATCAGACTCTCCGCTGCAAAATTTAAATGCCATGGCATAAGCTGGGATCTAAGCATAGCTTGTGCTAAAGTTGCAAGGCTAAGAAGACAGAATGCTCCAGAAGCTGTGCATGTAACGGAACGCCCCACCACAAACTGGGGATTGCCCGTATGAGCCATCATCCAATACTTCATGAGATCTTCTTTAAGTTTTTCAACAACGTCTGGTTTCCCAGTTTGATTCGAGGCTTCTTTGACAGCTAATTGGTGCTTTTGATTGTACTTGAGCTCCAAATACTGCTTAGTGTTTGGAACAGTCAATGCAGAAAAACTCAAGAGAAGAAGCAAAACAAGCATGTTAATTAGGATGAAAGCATGTTCATTCCAGAAAACATAGATTACTCCGGTGGCTAGTTGGATGCAAATATTCACAATAACAGTGATAACAAGTATTCCTAATGCCAGAATGGTGGTGAGCATTTCTTTGTTCTGCATGGTGCCAAGGGAAGGCATGGAATTACTCATTACCGTACAAATGAAGACAGTGTTACTGAGTTTTGCAAGCTGATCGTGCCGGCTAGGCATCGAGGTATTCAAATCCACCGAGAGTTTGATTGCCACAGCTAACAAGGTGAGGGAAGTAGCGTTGAGAGAGGAGAACTTGCATGGGAACCAAAACTTCCGATGGCGGATCCCTAGAATGACATCCGCGGCCATGGAGATGAGGAAGACCAGGGATGCTGCTGCAACGTAGAGTCCCATCCATGGCATTGGCTGGTTGAACTTTGTGTCAACCAGTTTCCCATCAATGTTGCATCCGAGCTTCACCATCTTCCTCGATCTTCTTCTTCCGTTTACCCGTTGGACGAGAGGCCGCCGGTTTGAACCTGCTGTAGCGCGAGCGTACTTCTCTTATTGAATTATCTGGTGCATATATTAATATGACCGATCTTGAATACTAATATATCTTTCTTATTCCACTTTTGCTCCATATATTAGCATCGAATGCGCGTTTCTTGTAGTTCTTGTTTAATGGACCAAGGCTTGAAGTTGCCTAGAAGATTCGATCTGTCGGCATGCACCAAGGTCATATTTATATATTTTGTTAGTATATATATATCTATGATCGTCTCCCACTCTAATATTAAGTAATTTGAAAGCACACTGCATGTCAGTGGAGTGGGTGTTATTTAGTGATGAGATCGTTGCACAAATTGTATACTCGAGCATAGTTTTTAATTCCAGACATCCGTACACCGCGAGACCCAATTAATTGGCTTAAAAATGATTATTTGGGATTTGATTATGATATATGTTGAACAATTAATTTCTAATGCAGCAGAATCAATGCCGAAGTTTGATTTCTTTATGACTGCTAACCGCGTAATCGATGCCTAATTTTTGTCTGAATTTCTAGATAAATTAATCCTTTTTGCTTGGCTTCGATCTGCATTTATAGAAGCGTGAGCTAGGCCAATTGATGATGTGTCGTTTGTGACATCTTGTTTTTTAAGCTAGCTAGCAGCTTCCACCATCCAACCAGATTTAAGCTTTAATTTATATGCCCCAAATTTGGTATGTCCAATTAAAAGGTCATAATATCCACAAATTTTTAATTAAGCTAATTATCATGCTCCTTTTATTTGCCTTCATTTGCTATATATTTTTTAAATATTTTAGCTACAAAAAGATTTTACAAATGTAAATATATAAATTAATAACATGATTAATTTGATGTAGTATGTTAAATTATAAAATTATTTTTATTGTAAATTAAATAAATCTAACAAATCATGTAAAAATACTTCATTTTGAGGCCATATTCTTTTGCATAGTATTTTGTCTGTACGTAGTACTTCTTTTAATAGGGTAAAAAAAAGTGAACACATTTCTACATGCAAAAATTTAATCGGGATATAAAATGAGAGATCATTTGAATGCATATCATAGTATACAAGCTTAGGGGTCTGAGTATTGAAACTATATATGTAAAATCATTAGAACCCCCCAGAATTCACTACGATATATATTGAAAAGGAAAAAAGGTCATTAGATGACTATATATTGTATTAGTATTGAAAAGGAAATTGAAAAGATCGAAGAGCATTATATCATTATATTAGTTTGAACCTGCTGTACTAGCGCGTTCTTCTCATATGAATTATCTGGTGCATGACCGATCTTGAATACTAATATCTTTCTTATTCGACTTTTGCTCTATATATATATATCTTCGAATGCACGTTCTTCTTCTTGTTTAATGTACCAAGACTTGGAGTTGACGAGAAGATTCGATTGGTCGGCACGTAGGTCTCCCCCTTTAATATTAAGAAATTTGAAGGGATACTGGCAGTGGATCGAGTACTGGGTGTTATTTAGTGAGATCGTTGCACAAATTGTATTCTTTTATATAGTTTAATTTTAACTCGAGACATCAGTAAACCGTGAGATCCAATTTGGCTTAAAAAAATGATTATAATTGGGATTGATTATGATAGATTTCGAAGAAATTTCTATTGCAGCAGAATCAATGCCTAAGTCTGATTTCTTTTACATGAATCCTTTTTGCTCGGCTTCGATCTGCATTTATAGAGGGAAGGTGAATTTCATGCGGCCAGCCACGTGAGCTAAGCCAACCAGCTTTAAGCTTTATATGCCTCCAAATTTGATATGTCTAATTAATTAAAATATAATACCACAAAGTTCTAATTAAGCTAATTATCATCATACTTTTACTGGTTATCATTTGCTATATATTTTTTTAAAATATTTTACCTACAGAAATATTCTACAAATTAAAAAAAAGATTATATATACAAATGTAAAATAATCATGATATTGTCGTGAGCTGCCAACCTTTGATCATTCATTTATGTAGGTACTGATTCATGGGTGAAATAGGCGTTTAATTACTTTATAACTTGAAATTAAGAAAAAAAAAATCATAAATAATCAAACTCGTGCATTCTTATATATACCTAGCTAATTTATGTATAGAGTTAGTACTTTACATACAATTCTTATTTGGAAACTATTCACGTAAATCTATACAATTATTTTAAAAATTTTAAAATTTATAATAATATCATTTACAAAATGATATTTTTTATATTTTTACATCCATACATTGATTAATGGATCTGCACAATAGTTCTCCATTTGAGATTACAAAAAAAATTTCTTTAGCTTATATATAATATATATATATATATATATATATATATGCATGTCATTTATTGTACGTGTGTTATGTGTGAGTAAATTAATTTGATTTCACTCTAATTATTTTTTCTTTCAAAAGGAGATATCTTGCCATGCACTCGGAGATATGCTCAATTTAAATTTAATTCTTTTAATATAAAAGTAATAAATTAATAAAAAGTTATACATGTTTATATAACACCATTTAAGCTTTATATATATATATATATATTTATTTTTTTTAAGAAGCTTTATTTATATATTATATGTGTTTTGGAATGGGTTTTTATGTACATATATTTATGTTGTGATTTTAAGTGATAGGAATTGGATTGTATTTCTTTCCCTTCCTTTTTCCTTTTTCCTCTCTTTTTCTTTTCTCTTTTTCTTTTCTTTTTTTCCTTTCTTTTTCCGGTTTCCCTTGCTTTCCCTCGACCCCCAACCCGCAAGCCCCTGCCTCCTTTCTCTCGCTGGTTCTCCCATCTCCACCCAGCGCCGCCGTCGGCCACCCACCAGCAACACTGCCCAGCCCAACCTCACCCCCACATGCCGGCGAGTCCAAGGGTACAGGTGGTGTCATCTCCAGCCACCCCACTTCCCTCACACGGCACATACCCAAAAATGGGTTTAATGGGTTTTTACCCATTTTCCGACGTCGTCGTAGGCCACCTTGGCCTACGACCCCCTTCATCAGGTTCCCCACCCACCGGTGGACCTCCAGCTAGCTCCGGCACCCTCCAACTCCACATTTTCACCTCAAACCCGAAATGGGTCTTAAATGGGTTTGCCTCTGCCGCATCGCTGTCCGGCCACCATAGGCCTCACCACCGCCACCAAAAGACTCTGCTTGCTCAACCGACCAACCCCCTAACTCAGTTTCCTCATACACGGCCCCACCTTCCCGGTACAACCTCAAACTCGAAAATGGGTTTCCACCCTTTTGGAGCCCGATCCGCCACCTTCCGGTGGTTGTGCCACCACACCACCACCTCCATGAGATTCCCCACCTTCCAAAGAGTATCTCTCTAAATTTTGGTGTCAAACCGAGCACTTTAACCTAACGTACAAGTAACTGCTACGAGTGCTGCGGAATGACATCTGCTTAAAAGATTTACGTTTTTAACCACTGTAAGTACTTTCCAAACGAACTTTAAGATTTAATTATATTTTTGGCATTAACAGATTTTGTGTTTGGTCATTGTTAGAATTTATTAATTGTTGGCTATCTTGTTCATTGTGGCATGCATTGTGTAATTGAACACTTGTTTATGTGTATGTTGATATTGGGATTTTAATATGAGATTTGGTACTTGGATTCTAATGTGAGCTGTGATTTCCGGATTTATGAATTTTAATGGTTTTTGGCTGAGTCATAACGGGGACGGCGATACGTAACGCTCGTTGTGCTCAGCATGTGTGTGGATGACATAATGGGGACGGCGATACGTAACGTCCATTATGGTTATTGTGTGTGCATTTCATAACGGGAACGTCGATATGTAACACCCACTATGAAATGTGTGTAAGTCATAATGGGGACGGCGATACATAACGCCTATTATGATTGGTAGTGTGTGGATAACATAATGGGATGGTGATACGTAACGCCCATTATGATCATTGGGTGTGTATTTTATATCGGGGACGGCGATATGTAACGTCCATTATGATTGGTGATGTGTGTATATTATATCGGGGATGGCGATATGTAACGCCCAGTATGATTGGATTTGCGGATATTATTTTCTGAGAAATGATGGATGATTTTACTGAAATTTTATCGTGGACCAAAATGGGATTTTGGCGTGTATTTATCTTATTTATTTTGAGAAATATGTTCTTTTGAGATTCATGCATTTGGTATCATGTTTATGAATTTTGTTGTTGCATGAGTATATTTTATATCTCGTGGTTTGGTTGGGTTGTACTTACCTGCGATGTCATTTTGGCGTCGTAGATGTTTTGGATGCAGATTTTGAAGAGGCTGAACCTGAGGAGACGGTTCCGCTGTTGATGTACTGTTATTATAAATTGTTATCTTGGAAAAGTGTTTTTTCCTTTTTATAAAATATGTATTTGTTAAATTGTATTCATGACAAGAAAAATAGGCTTTTGAGGCCAGTTATGACTGTATTAAATCTCATGTTGGAGAATTTGTGTTAAACTGTTTTATAAAATATTTCTAAAAAATTATGGTACTTAGATATTTACTTCAATTATCCACTGCTTTTATTTGTGCATGTCACGTGTTTACACACTTAGCACTTGACGTTGGGGATGCGTGACCCGTGTTTTCATCATCCCGATGCCTCGATTTCCATACTCTTTTAAAGAAAATTTGGGGGCGTCACAATGATGGGTCAATGGAATTTGAATTTGAATTGTTTTGATTGGTATCTGTGTTTGAAGAGTCGTTTGTAGCCATGGCCCTTATACTATAACAGAAAACTAAGAAATTGCAGGGAAATATAAAAGAATGATAATATAGTGAGAATTGGGAGGAATCGTAGTATGTTCTTATTCCTTCTTTGGGTATATATATGTACAACTATTCTTGCTAATAAGGAAAGCTTACAAAATAATATTCTAATCAATCCTACATCAAAGGCTTAATACATTTTGTGCAAAATATACGATACAAACTAGGAAAGAAAATTAAGACAAATAAAATCCTGCTATTAACTGCCATCCAGGGGTCTTGATTCACGTTCATGCTGTTGTAAGGGCAAACCTTTATCCATTAGCTGGCAGTCTTGATCACAATTATTCTTTTGTTCTTCATACTTCAACATCCTACACCTCTCCCAATCTCCTCAGTAAAGCCCTTTGTGGCCTTCTTCAATCTCGAGTATGTAAGTTTTCTGAATCCAGTGATTGCAGGAAGATAGCCTTTCTTGTTTGCAGTAGTATTTTTGGGGGTTCTAATCAAGAGACACCACACCAAAAAGATACACACAACTTCTAGTCCTCCTAATCCACATTCAAGCCAGAGAATGAATCTCACTATCCCATTTACCTAGCTTTTTAAGTATGCTCTTTCCAGTAGCAGCAGAACTTCACTCAAACAATTTAAACCAACATCTTCTGCAACATTGGAGTTCAAGGGGAGATTCTTTCCTGGCACTCTCAGATAGAAGCTTCCATCAAAGCAAGGCACATGATTTCCATTCATCAATAGAATCTTGGGGTAACAATTTGAATTACCTTCAGTCGTGCTAAATGTGTATTGGAATGCTTTACAGTCAACCAATTCCAAGCATAATTTCTTGCATTGATCAAGTGTATAATTGTAGGAGCTATTATAATCATAACCATAGAAAACTATAGAATTGAAGATGGGAAAGCTTCAAAAAATAAAACTTGCTTTTCCCAAAATGGAGGTCCAATTCAGGTTCAAACCCTTGAGACCAATCAATATGATTTATCATCTTGTATCCTAGAAGACACGAGCAATTTCTACCAACGCCAGGAACATAAATGCATATATTGTGTTGTGCACACACAAAACTATCAAGATTCACACAAGACGATATTTAAGTGGTTCAGCAATTTGCCTATATCCACTAGTGTCAAATTCAATATATTTGTCTTAGATTACAAACACTCAACAAATCTCACGTCCACTCTCTCTAATTTGCACACCTTTCCTTACATATCAGAGCTCTCCTTTTATAGAAGAAGCTTTACAAAATATCTATCATCTAGATGAAGATTATTACAGGATTGGCTGCAGCTATATTGGACTTATGCATTCACATTGTGCAATGCAGTCTCTTATGGCTGCAGCAACTAAACTTGGACGATGCAGCCAAGTTTGAACTTCTGCACTTAGGTGTTTCTCAAATATCAAGCTTGGATAGTGCAGCCATTCACACTTAGGTGGCCTATTCTCAACAATCACCCCCTTTACCGAAGTGTGTCACACTAGACTGCTTACAAACTGATCAATTCTTCAAATGAATGCACCTCCTTCTTTGACGTGAGAGACTTTCGCTATCAAATGCCCCATAAGACTCCAATGCACCCGAAAGTGCCAATGCACCCGAAGGTGCTCAGCAATGTGCAATATTGATCAAGTCCAAACAGTGTTGGAACTTGATCCCTGTGACGACTTTCGTTAGCATATCTGCTGGATTATCTTCAGTGCCAATCTTCTGAATTATGATGTCCTCTTCTTCTAATATTTCACGTATAAAATGAAATCGGACATCGATGTGTTTTGTTCGAGAGTGATACACTTGATTCTTGGCCAAATGAATTGCACTTTGACTGTCACAGTAAACGGTATTCTCTTGCTGTTTAAAGCCCAAATCTATTATGAATCCCTGTAACCAAATGCCTTCTTTCACGACTTCTGTTACAGCCATGTATTCAGCCTCAGTAGATGATAGTGAAATTGAAGACTACAAATTCGATTGCCAACTAACTGGTACTCCAAACATAGTGAACACATATCCAGTTATCGATCGGCGTTTGTCAAGATCACCTGCAGAGTCAGAGTCAACATATCCAGTTACTAGACTATCTTCACTCTTCTCGAACCTCAAAGTAATATCTACGGTCCCTAGAATATACCGTAGAATTCATTTAGCCGCATGCCAGTGTTTCTTTCCAAGATTATGCATATAACGACTGACCAAACTAATAGCCTGGGAGATATCAGGTCGTGTACACACTATGGCATACATTAGGCTTCCAACAACACTTGTATACAGGACATTCTTCATGTAGTCCCGCTCTTCAATATCTTTAGGAGACTGCAATATAATGAACTTAAAATATGGGATCATTAGAGTACTCATCGGCTTCGACTTTGAGTCCATGTTGAAGCGTTGCAATACTCTCATTAGATACTGCTTCTGAGTAACGTGAATTGTACTTTTCACCCTATCTCTATTGATCTTCATCCCCAATATTCTTCGTGCTTCTCCTAGATCTTTCATTTCAAATTCATGACTCAACTGAGTTTTCAAATGATTTATCTCCACCTTGCTTTTACATGCAAATAAATGAAAGATCTATTTGCAAGTTTTCTAAAATACACACAATGATCGTATTGGCAACGAGTGTATTTCAGGCCCATCAAAAAGCGATCAAACAGTTTGTACCATTGTCGAGGTTACTACTTCAATCCATAGAGAGACTTCTTCAGCCTGAAAATCCATTTTTCTTTACTAGTTTCTTTAAAACCTTCTGGTTGAGACATATAGATTTCCTCTTCTAGATCACCATGTAAGAAAGTTGTCTTCACAGCAAGTTGTGCTAACTTAAGATTATTTTGTATAACCAAAACTAGCAATATCCGAATGGACGAATGCTTCATAACAAGAAAGAATACTTCACTGTAGTCAATTTTCACTGTCTGAGCATAGCCCTTAGCTACCAATCTAGCTTCGTAGCGTATTCTATCTCCTACCAACTTGATCATCTTTTTTATTAAAGATCCATTTACAGCCAATTGACTTCTTTCCTTGTAGAAGTAGCACAAGTTCCCAAGTCTAGTTTTTATGAAGAGACTGCATCTCCTCCTTCATTGCCTTTATCTATTCATCCTTTTCATTGGATTGTATGGCTTCTCTGTAAGTGGTTGGGATCTCACCCCCTTCAACTGGTAGTGCATATGTCACAAAGTCTGCATAACATGTCAGTACACGTTTCTCTCGTCTCGGCCTGTTAGTTGCTATTGATTCAATTTGACTTGGAGGTACTGTGACTGGACTATCAACCTCCTCTTGTCTGTCTTCTCTTAAATCATTTGTAGTCAACTCCACATTCTACGAATCATCGGGTGTTTTGCCATCATAGCTACCTTCATTTGAATCTTTATGCTTATGTGACTTAAGCATCTCAGATTCATTGAATATAACATCTCTACTAATGATTACCTTCTTAGACTCTATGCACCAGAGTCTATATCCTTTTACACCAATACTAAAGCCCAAGAATTTTGCTTTCTTAGCTCTAGGATCAAACTTACTTTCTTTAACATGATAGTAAGTAGGACATCCAAAAACGTGTAAAAGGTCATAATCATTAGCATGTGTACATTTCCACATTTCAATGGGTGTCTTCCCGTCATTGGTAGCTGCGGGTAGTCTGTTGACGAGGTAGCAGGCATATGTCACAGCTTCAGCCCAAAATTGCTTACTGAATTTAGCATCTAGTAACATACACCGTACTTTCTCTAGCAAAGTATGATTCATCCGTTCTACCACACCATTTTGCTGTGGTGTTTCTCATACTGTGAAGTGTCTGACAATTCCCTCTTTCCGACATACTTCCATGAAAGGGTCTAGAGTGTACTCCCCTCCATTATCTGATCTGAGCCACTTGATTTTTCTACCGATCTGAGTCTCAATCATCTTCTTCTAAATAAGAAATATGTTCAACACTTCATCTTTATTCTTCATCGTATACACCCACACATGATGAGAATAATCATTTACAAAAGTTACAAACTAATGCTTACCTCCCAAAGATGCAATTTTGGTAGGATCCCAAATATCGGAGTGTACATAGTCAAGTATCCCCTGTGTGTTGTGTACAACGGTTTCGAACTTGATCCGCGTCTGCTTTCCCAATACACAATGCTCACAGAAAGACAATATATCAGTCTTGGCACCTTTTAGTAAGCCTTGCCTTACTAGTATTTGCAAAGATTTTTCTCCGGCGTGTCCTATACGCATATGCCAAAGACTGGTGGTGTCAACATCAGTCACATCTAGCTTCTCACAGCCTGTAAAAGCTCTTCCATTAACAGTACTTCCATGCAAGAAGTACAAGTTTCCTCGCCTTAAACCCTTCATAGCCACCTAAACTCCCATTACCACTTTGAGAGTTCCGGCTTCAATAGTGATTCTGAATCCCTTTGAATCCATAGATCCTAGTGAGATAAGATTTTTTCGCAAGTCCGGAACAAATCGAACTTCGTCAGAGTTTTGACAGTTCCATCATGCAGCTTCAACCGAATGCTCCCTATACCTTGAGTCTTACAAGCACTATCATTATACATAAGTACTACTCCATCATCAATCTTTGTGAAGTCATTAAATCAGTCCCGATTGGGACACATATGATAGGTACATCCGTAATCCATAATCCATTCATCCGAATGACAAATGAATGATGAACCTGTCAAAATAATGTCTAGATCTTCATCTCTATCTGCAACATTAGCTGTGGTGGGTTGATTCTTCTGCTGTCCCTTCAATTTAGGACAATCCTTCTTTCAGTGTCCTTTGTCGTGACAATAGGAACACTCGTCTTTGGTGAGTTTTCTGCTGACTGATAAACCACATTATGTGGTCCGAGTTTTCGATTGAAAACCTTTCTTATTTCCTGGATACCTTGGCTGTGGTCTCCCTCTTGCTATCAATGTTTTACTTGATGTATCTAGCTGTACCTGCTTATCTTTTCTATGGTACTCATTGCTAACTAAAGAACTAGATAAATCGTCAAAACTGATTTTTTCCTTCCCATACAATAGTTTGGTAACTAAATGTTCATATGTATTGGGTAAGGAATTTAACAATAGTAAACCTTATTTTCATCTTGGATTTCAACATCCAAATTTAATAAGTCAACAAGAATCTAATAGTAACTATTTAGGTGTTCGGACATAGAAATACCTTTACAAAATTTGAATCTGAAGAGCATTTTCTTCAAGTGCAAGCGGCTCTCAATGCTCTTTTTCATGAATTTATCTTCCAATTTCTGCCAAAGTTCATTTGCATTTGTCTCTCTCATGACAAAATACTTATGATCTTTGGTAAGGCTTAAACGGATTGTACTACAAGTTTGGACATTAAGCTTCCTCCAATCATTTTCTGTCATATCGTTGAGTTTTCCTTCTAATGCTACATCCAACTCTTATTGAATCAAAACGTCCAATACTTCACATTGC
The DNA here is from genome assembly GCA_036559045.1 of Platycarya longipes. NCBI lineage: Eukaryota > Viridiplantae > Streptophyta > Magnoliopsida > Fagales > Juglandaceae > Platycarya > Platycarya longipes. Next base: position 38,795,183 of record CM071802.1, read on the forward strand.
CACATGCCAAAGTTGGAAGTTCCATCAAATTTCTCAAATTCAAACTTGACATTTAAAACTATGGACCTACGCCCTAAACTAGTGGCATTTCTAGAATTCCTATCTTCTCTAATACCTTTCATATTAATTTAGAAATTTTAGAAGACAAATTTTGAAATTCTAACTATCGGATGAGTCAGGAATGATCCAAATAGTTGGAAACCGCTATTTGATTGTTGAAATTGGACTCCAAATGGCTTAGATCAAGCCCAAAAACAGATCTGAAAATCGGACGGTCCAGATCGTCTGGCACATGTGATACATGCGCTGAGGGTGTCTGGGCACGTGAGGCGCGTGGCTTACACACGCTGAGAGGGGAGTAAGGCACGTGGATTCACGTGCAGAAGCTCTCTTTGGTGCGTACGGGTGAGTGAGGAGTGGTTTCACGCGTCTTCAACTCCTTTTGGCGCGTGGTGGCACGTGACACATGATTTTCAGTCGTCTTCAACCTTTAGCTGTGAATGTGGTGCGTGGGTACACGCTCCGATATTCTACTAGCGCGTGTAGGCTCCTACGATGTCCGTTTTTAATTCCGTTTGTGCCAACGGATTCGTCTCGACGCAAGGAATGGCCTGGAGTTGTCAAAAGTTGATTTCAATCAACTTGATTTCTGGACAGTGCGAACTAAAGCTTTGATACCAATTGTTGGGCACACACAAAACTAACCAAAATCACAAAAGACGATATTTAAATGGTTCAACAATTTGCCTACATTCACTGGTGCCAAATTCAACATGTTTGCCTGAGATTACAAACACTCAACAAATCTCACATTCACTCTCTCTAATTTGCACACCCTTCCTCACATATCAGAGCTCTTATTTTATAGAAGAAGCTTTACAAAATATCTTTCATCTAGATGAAGATTATTAGAGGGCTGGCTGCAGCTATAAACTTCTGCATTCACATTGTGCAATGCAGTCTCCTATGGCTGCAGCAACTAAACTTGGACGATGCAGCCAAGTTTGAACTTCTGCACTTAGGTATTTCCAGAATATCAAGCTTGGGCGGTGCAACCATTCGCACATAAGTGGCCTATTCTCAACATATTTTTAGCTCCGCAAATATCATGAATAATACAAGGTGTCTGTAACCTGCCAGGAAATGGGTTAATCTTCTATGAACCAATTGCCCATAGTCAGCTGACGAAAATAAAAATTTGTCAGAAGAACTAAAGTTTTCAAAGGAATCAAGCACTGCAATTCTACTAATATTGTACATGAACCTTTTGGCTAGCATCTACAAAAGCCAAGGTGGACGCCAGTAGAAGCCAAACGAAAAGGTGGTCTGGCTTCTCAAAGAGACAAGCTTTGTATTTCTAGTTAGTAATTGCTGAGGATGCAAGGTATTTGTGGGAAAGTCAAAACTTTCCCACAAATGCTCACCACCAAAAGTTCGTAGAATAGGATTACTAGTAAAGATGTAGTTCTAAAGATGAGAGAGAAATAGTGTTCATCTCCCAGACAGTCCCTTGGCGAGAACTGTCTCTCTCTAACCCAGCACCTTGACACCGTGTATTCGACTACGGATCTGCCAACCTTACTGAGTCTCTCTCTTCTCATATCAGATTCGTGTGAGGTCTCAAACTATCGTGTGGGATGCAATCGGGTTAGGAGCCCTACTCAGGCTATAAATTCATTGTTGCCGCCGCCGCTGCCGCCGCTGCCGCCGCCCCCACTGCCACTACCATCCTTGCAACAAACTCCGATGGTAGCTCAGAAAGGGTAAGAGAAGAATTTCTTCAACGTCGAGTTCTTGGTAGTGATGCAAGAAATGATCTGAAAGGAAGTGAGGAGTTACATGTCTGGGATTGATCAGAGGGGCCATGTAATTTGCAGAGGGATGCCATTAGGATTGCCGCGGTGAAGCAAATTAGGGTTCGCAAGATCGAGTAGCCAAAACGGACTTGGTCTTAAGTTATTGGAAAGCCCAGTCCCAACATGAATGAATTTGGTTTAATCAAAGGAATTGGTACTGAGAAGAATGAATTAACCCCCTGACCTTCGGTTTTTTGTTCATGTTTTTCTAATGGAATATAAAATAATTGGTACTCAGACGACACTTTCGGGTTGAAACTCGGCAAGAAAGTTAAAAACCATTAAAGAAGACAAGTTGTTATGCCTAATTTAATGGGCCAAGGAAAGGAAATGGAGAAGGGAAAGTGTTATCAATGACAAGGGGAAGAGTGATTGCCGTTAAAGAGGGTTGAGCAACGGAACTATTGTCATCGTGCTGGCTTGGGAAGAGGGAGCCGGGCGAATCTCTATCTTTCTGATTTGTTTTTACAAATAATTTTATTTTACCTCATTTTACCTTATCTTGCTGAATCCAAGGTTTCAAATTTTGTATCTACGTGTAGATTTTAATGATAACAAATAAATTTAAGTCTCAAGCTCAAATTATTTACGCAATGTAGCAAAGCGCACATCAAGTATAAAAGAACAAGTCTACAAATGAAACACATAGATTATTTTTGTATATCTCTTGATAAAATTTGAAATTGGATTAAGACTCCAAATTACTCTTTTTTCTCATAAAACATCAAATTACTTTTTTTCGTATATGCAAGACATCTTTAAATGTTTTAGTTTTGAAAATTATGTTTTTCACATGTACATAACATCATCATAAAATATAATTTCGAAAATTATATTTTTTTATATAAAAATTTGAATTTGTAAGATGATTGATTATCATATTTGACATGTGCATATTTTGTTTGAAAGTCTTGAAGGGTGGTTGCGTGTTTTTTTGACAAATGCAAAAGGTAGATGATTTTGTTTGAAAATCTTAAAGGGTGATTGTGTTTTTTTTGACATATGCAAAAAGAAGATGATTTGATTTGAAAAATAAATCATACTCATTTTGTCATGTATGAAAAGTAAAAGATTAGGTTTGATTTCTTTGAAAAATGAATGGAGTTATCTTTGACAAATGCAAAAAGGAAATGCTTTTATTTAAATTTTTTGAAAAGTGAATAGTGCTCTTATTTGACATGTGAATCTTTTTAAATTTGAAATTGAAAACTCATTTGCCTATAAATAGCTCACTTGAGTTTTTCAAAAATCACAACAAGAGCTTACACATCTATTGCTAAGTTTTGCATCATTCTTTCAAAACTTTCATTCTCTCTTTTTTAAAGTTTTGGGCCTTAATTCTTGTTCTGTTTTAGAGATATATAAGTTGCACTGTATTGTTTCTATCTCACTCATTGAGGAGTATACATTGATAGTCTACTCACTATCAACTCTTGTATCAGTAAGAGGGTGCGTATAACTCTTGTATGTGTAGAAGGTGTTCTACACGGGGAATAATTGAATCATCAAGTGTGAGGTGATTGGAAGTGTAGAGGGTGTTCTACACGGATTTTTTGGAGCGGTGCTGCTCAAAGGTGTAATAGGTTTCTATCTCCACCTAAACGAGATTGAATAGTAAATTTGGGATTCTCAATTGGTAGCTTGAGGCGAGGACGTAGGCAGTGGGGCTGAATCTCGTAAAAATACTGAGTTTGCTTCTTCTTACCCTACTCTTTACATTTCTTGCTGCTTTATATTCTGTTTATATTTTATATTGTATATTTGATTTATAAGTATTAATTTTTATAATATAATCCAATTCACTCCCTCTTGTTTTAGTCATCTGGGTAACAATTGGTATCAGAGCAAGGGCTCTGTTATAAGATTAACTATCTGTTGAGTTAAGATCATATAGCTAATGTTGCAGCTACTTTCGCTGAAGGTCAATCCAGTAGTCGACCTCCGCTATTTTGTGGAGATAATTATACTTTCTGAAAAGTTAAAATGAGAATATTTTTTCAGTCTCAAGGTCGAGAAAACTGGAAATGTATTATAAATGGGCCTTATATTCTAACAAAAATTGTTGATGGAGTAAAGGTCAAAAAAGAAGAGGAAAAGTTTGATCGCGAAGACGATAGCCTTTATACTGTGAATGTAATGGCTATGAATTTTCTATATAATGCTCTCAATGGTAATGAATTTAACAGAATAATAACTTGCATGACAGTAAAGGAAATTTGAGACAACTTGGAAGTAACATATGAAGGAACTTCGCAAGTAAAAAAATCAAAAATTTATGTTCTTATGCATAAATATGAAATGTTCAAAATGAATGATGATGAATCTATCTCTTCTATGTATACTCGTTTTACTAATATTATAAATAGTTTGACATCTCTTAGTAAAATTTATTCCAGCTTGAAAATAGTAAGGAAAATTCTCACTCCTTCCCAAAACGTTGGGAATCAAAAGTAACGGCGATTCTTGAAGTTAGAGATCTTAAAAAACTCAAAATAAATGAACTCATCGGGTCACTTATTACCCATAAGTACACATTGAAAAGAGGAGAAGAAGAAGGAAAGCAAAATAAGAGTTTGGTACTCAAAGCCGTTCCTCATGAAAGTGAAAGCGATGAAGATGAAGAAAGCGATGACGAAGAGATTGTAATGATCACAAGAAGATTTAAGAGATTCTTGAAAAATAAAGCTCCTTCAAGGAAACCTTTCAAAAAATCTTCCAACAAAGATACAGGTAAAAATGATTTATTAATTTGTTATAAATATAAAAAGCCTGGACATATCAAAGCAGATTGTCCCTGCTAAAGAAAGATCGATACAAAGGCAAGAAAGCAATGAAAGTTACATGGGATGATGATTCAAGTTACTCAGACAGCGACACAAGTAATGAAGAAACTGCAAATCTTTGTCTCATGGCCAAAGATGATCTTTAGGTAACAAATTCTGAAAATATTGAAAATCCTTCTTATGAAGAGTTGCAAAATGTTTTGGAAGAGGTATATGAGGAATTTAAAAAATTAGGTATTAAGTATACCACTTTGAAAAAGAAAATGGCCTAAACATCTATTTTATTAACCGTATGCACTATGGGCTCCCCTAGGGACTACCGCACACCCTGGCTCTCATCATCACACTGAAGGTAACAACCACGCATGTGACTTCGAAACGGGCGATGCCTAGCTAACCGCACCCAACACATACCATGACCAGACATTTCCTAGCCCTCGCCAGCAGAGGAGCCACGGAGTCGGCACGAAAGCGTTACCATCCCGTCCGATCCCGTCGTCGCCCGGCGATAACCTAGGGGACATCACTCAATATATTCCGCTCCTGAGTGACTAGAGGAGCTCCACCGGGATAATACCCCATCGCGGCTTGGGGTCGTGATACACACGCACCCGAAAATCATTAACACATGAAAACCCAGTTTTCAAATCCATCACATGAACATACATGCAATTATGCGAAAACCCAATTTTCCTGTACAAACATGAACATACATGCATCATGCAATGCATATGATAATACATAAAAATATCCAACAACTAACAAATATCCAATATTTGTTATTGCAAAATATATTTAAATCTCAAAATTTATTTAGGAAAATACTTACAATATGCTCGCTAATAATTCCTGAAATTACTGAAAATGCTGAACAGCGATTCCATACCTCCACTCGCGTACTCGCCGCTATAGTCACACCCAAAGCGCCAACATATATAAATCATTACAAGTAAATAAATATCAATATCGAAAATAACTAAAATAATTAAAAATAGACATAAATAGAACACCAATAAAATATGGTAACATCAATAAAAACAATAAGTAATATTAATAAATTAATTAAACAGATCACGTAAATAGAACGACATTTATTTATAAATAACCAACACAGAAAATAATCTCAAATATTTACAACCAAAATAAATTAATCATATTAATGCAAATAAATAAAAATACAATTATTATCTAACTAAACTGTACACTAGATCATAAATAAAATCATACCACAAAAATAAATTAAGATTAACACATAAATAAATTAATCAATTAAATTAGAGAAAATGCTTATCGAGAATATCGTAAACGTTGTAAAACGGTGATTTTATGACGAGAAAATACCCAGTCAAACACCACTGTAATTTTCAGATTATAAGAGGTTTTGAAGAGGAGATATTCTAGTTGAGGAGAAGGAGAAGAAATGTACAAACGAGATGCTAAAGGGTCGGATTTATAGGTGAAACTGAGAGCGTCATATGCGGTTTTTGCAAAGGATGACGACGCTTTATATAGGCATGAAACCGAACGGTAGAGAGGGGAAATTAAGTGGGAAAGACTCACGTGGCTTACACAACAACCAAATCAGGACAAACAAGCTGAAAAAGAAGAGAAGTACTCAGTTTCGGGTGAAAAATAGGAGCAAAACAAAGCTGGACAGCCACCGTTTGCAGCGGATTACTAGGCGGGACAACACAGATCAGACAGAAAAGTAGAGGGGAAATGTTCATCTAAGTGCTGGGTAATTAATGACTCAATGCGTGCATGAAATGATGAGGAGAAAGGCTGCCAAGATTCAGATTTAAAGCTCACAAGTGTGGCAGGAAAATAGAGGAAAAAGAAGAAGAAGAAGAAAAGGTGAAGAAGAAAAGTTGCTGCGTCGACTGGAAAAAGGACTGAAATCACTTAAGGGGCGTAGTTAAACGGTGTCTTTTCAAGCTAAAGAAGGGGCTGGGTTCATGGTCACGGGCTGGGTTGGGCTGGGCCGGCTCAAAGCTAAATCAATTATGATTTAAAACACATAAACACACAAACGCTTTAAGCCCAAACCAAAAACATCTAAAACAATTTAATTAAAACACATTAAATTAAGATAAAAATAAATTACACACTTTAACTTAAATACTAATATAATAAAATAATGAGAATAAATTCAAGTACTAAATTAAATGCATCACAATAAATTCATAAAAGAAAATAAATTAGTTTCCACTATCACATGAAAATAATCTTTAAATAAAGATAAAACATCCAAATATTTTAAACACAAGCACACTAAAATAATATTAATATCAACCAACTCATAACACAATATTATATTAACAAGCACTACATATTTAATATTAAAATATTAAATTAAAAAGGAGGTAAAATTATGGGTCCTCACAATCATAGCCAAACAGTCCATATTTCATTGGAAGCAATGATAGTTTTGGAGTTCTCTTAGTCACACAAATGCTGGATTTCATCAACTACTACTCTTGGGCAAGATCAATGAGAAGGGCCCTTCGGATAAAAAAAAATTTGATTTATTGATGGATTATTTGTGAACCAGATGCAGATAGTCGACTAATAGAATCATGGCTTTGTTGTAATGACATCGTCATCACATGGTTTCAAAATAAAATGTCAGTAGACATAAAACCAAGCACTCTCTATGCCGAGACTGCCCATTAACTATGGGTGGAACTAGAGCAGCATTTGTTACATGCACCATGGAGTTATGAGGTAAAACAAGGAATTGCAACATTGATACAAGGCCAAAACAATGTAAGTACGTACTTCTCAAAGTTAAAAACCTTGCTTGATGAATTAATGAATTATGAGTCCATTCCTAATTCTCAAGACCCTTGCACTTACACTCCCTCGGTTAACCATGTCCAAACCATCATTCCATCTTCATCAAATCAGGCTGAGATGCCCAATATCTCTGGTATCTCTCTATGTCTTTCTGGTTAGAGTACCGAATCAAATAATATTTTTGATGTGCCTTGGATTGTGGACACTGGAGCAACAGATCATATAATCTGTTCTGCTGCATTGTACACAAACATCAAAGCAGGAGTTTCCCACTTAGTAGCACTCCCAAATGGAGACGTAGCTAAAGTTACACATGTAGGAACTGTCAAATTAACAAAAAAATTAATTTTGGAAGATGCTCTATGTGTGCCATCTTTCTCTTTCAATTTGATATCTGCTAGAAAATTAGCATAAGCCTTTAAATATTGTCTCATTTTCTTCCCTCAAACTTGTTTTGTACAAGACCTTTCAACTTGAAAAATTACTAGAATGGGTGAAGTGAGGCACGATCTATATCATCTCCCCCAAAAGGATGTTTCTCCATTAGCCCTTGATGAAGTGCTATTCTATTTTAGAAACAAAACAAAATTTTCAGCTTCCGTTGTTAGAAATGATAATCTGTGGCACTATAGGTTAGGCCACCCTTCAGGTTCTAGAATAAATTTAATGGAGTTTGATTCTGGTGACAAGGCTACAAATACAAAGGAACCATGCTCTATCTGTCCTCTAGCTAAATTGCATAAATTGCCCTTTCCTATCAGCCAGCACAAAACCCAAAATAGTTTTGAATTAATCCATCTTGACTTATGGGGTCCTTGTAATGAAACTGCTTGTGATGGATTAAGATATTTTCTCACTATTGTAGATGATTTCGGTTGTTGCACTTGAGTCTATTTGTTAATATTAAAATTTGATGCCAGTAATGCTTTGCAAAATTTTCATGCTATGATTGAAACCCAATTTGGATCCAAAATCAAAATCATAAGGAGTGATAATGGGGGTGAATTTTATATGAAATATTTTTTCGCTGAAAAGGGTATTATTCATCAAAAGTCATGTGTAGAGACCCCACAACAAAACACAACAACAGAAAGAAAGTATCAACATATCTTGAATATTGCTAGAGCTTTAAAGTTTCAAAGTGGGGTTCCTATGAAATATTGGGGTGATTGCATTCATACGGCCATATACCTTATAAACAGAACCCTTCATCTCTTCTTCAAAACAAAACTCATTTTGAACTTCTTTTCAAAACAAAACTAGATTATTCACATCTTAAAGTTTTTAAATGCCTGGCTTATGCTTCCATTCTTACTCATAACAGACATAAATTTGACCCGAGAGCCAAGAAATGCATATTTTTGGGGTACCCTTTTGGGATCAAGGGTTACATGTTATTGGATTTAGAAACTAACAAACAATTCATTTTCAGAAATGTTATTTTTCATGAGAGTATATTTCCTTACAAGGACACCAAAGCTGATGACAATCACAACACACAAAATCCTCTTCAACTACCTTTTACTCAACCAGTCAACATTGATTTGGAGTACCCAAATGGGCAAAATTTCCAATCTGAAGTCTAAACTATAGAGCAACACAACCATTCACTCAAAAACATTGAATCTAAAGGAGAAATAGAATTATCTCCTGAGCTTCCTCAAGACATTATCCCTCACTTTCCTAGAAGATTTACTAGAAACAGAAAAACACTCTCACATTTGCAGGACTTTGTCTATCAACAGGTCACCTCACTTCCTCATGCACAGGAGTTGAACAAGGATAAGGTTCATGCAAAGTTGAGCAATCCTTTTCCTTTATGTGCTACACTGTGCTACATTGTTAAAAAAATTCATGTAAATAAAATATACATTTTTCAACATCTTAAACCACTTTTTTATTTACATGATTTTTTTAACATCTTAAAATATTTTTTAAAAATCTAAAAAAATTACAATATTATTTTAAAATACTTATATAAAAATCATGGAAAATAACAAATAAAAATAAAAATGTCCCAAATAGAAATCTCCAAATAAGAAATCTTAAGTAGGAATTCTTATCATTTTTCAAAAAAGAAAAGTGATGCGTCAGTGTGTGATAATCTTTTTGTAGGATCTTTATGTATCCGTAATAGTGCTTCTTTTTATAAAACAATTGTGCAAATTTGGTATAGTTGGAGTTTATACAAATTATTGCTTAGGAAGATGCTACAAACCCCCACAAATGTATCCCGATCCCCACCCCGATTTCAATTTATTTTTTAGTTTTTTTACATAATTTTTAAGTAAGTGTTTTTAAATAATATTGTGATTTTTTTTATATTTTTAAAAATTATTTTAATATGTATATTTATTTTACATTATTTTGTTAACATATTAAAATATTTTTTAAAAATATAAAAAAATCACAACATTATTTAAAAACACTTACTTAAAAATCATGTAAAAAAACCTATAAAAAAAATTGAAATCGAGGTGGGGATCAAGGTACATTTGTGGGGGTATATAGCATTTTCCATTGCTTTGTTATTCTCGGCTTAGCTCTGGGATTGAAAGACATCTTTACCTTTACCCTATCTCTCATTATTTGAGTTTTGTTGGAGGAAGAAGAGGTCTTGACTTTCTCCTTTTCCCCCTTTCCTTTTCTATTTTCTTCTCCTCCTTCTCTTTTTCTTTTATTTTTGATGATAAAAAAACATGAGATAGTACAAATGCAAGATGTCTTTTTATACGTTCCATCCCTATCACATAAATTACGATGAAATAATTCTCATTGATGAGATGTTATTACCTTGGCGAGAATGTCTGCAAGACGTACTTACCACTTGTTCCAACTGTGATGCCCCCAATTTACGTTCGTAATTCAATGCAAATTAAAGTGTCAGAGTAAGTAATGTTAGGCTACTCATCTCCGTATTTATCGAAATTGCAGCGGAAGAGTTCTGAATAAAAAAATTTTTAATGATCACATGGTGAACTAAAACCACAATATTCACTTAATTTAATCTCATAATAACGTGATATCATTACATACATAAACCATTTAGTTTTGTCAGTCATGTACATAATTTATTCTCAAAACCTAGACTAACTTTATGGCCATCTAGACTCCTCTGAGTTCCTTAAGTCATCAAGCCTTCCCTTATCTCAGTCATCAATCCTGAAATATAATTTTATATTTCCAAAAATAGAAATATACAAGAATGAGATTTTCTTGGAAATCTCAGTAAGTATACACGTAACTTAATAAAAGCATAGACATCATAAAATAATCACATACAAGTTATACAACCAAAGTATGCATTTATGACATGCTTCATGTGGCTCATGCATGACTTAGACTCACAAACTTGTATCATGTATGGACTTTTCATTCTTATTTTAAAATTCTTGTTCTTATAAATCTTTACTTATATCTACTATTATTACCCGTAACTGGGCCATGCTACTATTATTACCCGTGGTTGGGCCATGTCATATCCTTTCTTATTTCTTTAATACTTGACATGACTTATGACGACACTTACTTGACGACATGTAACATAGATTTTTTTTTTTTTTAAACAGACGCCATGATTTATGATGACACATATATGTGACAAAATACAATATACACATAACTTAGACTTATGACATGCAAGTTTCATGTCTTCATAATTCATGTGACATATAAAAACATATCCCAAGAACATACATCACATATACATGCACTTACGTCACATAAATTCGTAACGTCAAAACTTAACGAATAATGCTTGCTATGATAAACTCGATTTTGCCACTTCAATCCAAATTTCATCCTTATTGAGTCCTTATATCTTAAAACTCAAAACCCAAAAGTTGTAAATATTTCTCTTATCTTTCCATAGCATCTTCAATTATTCAAATCAAATATCAAACGAACAAGTTATGTCTGATTTACCAAAAGGTGTCAAATCTGCCAATAATATTCCTATTAAGGCCGAAATTCACTAGAATTGTTTCTTCATTCTTTTCCATAAGAAAAACTCATGTTTTCACATAATTATCTTCATATAACATCATAGAATATATTTCTAAAGTCTCATAGTTTTTCTAGCATTTTTCCATAATAAAAATCACTCCAAAATTCAATATGTTTGAATTTAACACATAAACAAAGATTAAACTCAAATAAATATTAAATATAATCCAATCACCAAACCACTTATTCTATGCTAAGATTAAGTTAATTTATTCACTTAAAAATTTTCTCCAAGCTTGAATTGATGCTCAGGATAGGTTTTGCACAACTTTTCCTCCAATGCCCTCAATTAACTCTCTTTTGGTACTTAGGTGATGTAAGGAGATTTTTGTGTATTTTCTTGGATATTTTCTCACTATGGCCGACTGAGTTTTCTAAAGGGGGGCTTGAGGTACACCTTACACATATATATAGGTGAAGTGGGCGACATGTATGGGGTTAGGGGTGAAAAAGCTTTGAGGAAATCGGCTAGAGTCCTTGTCGTGTGTGTGTTGAGTTTTCCTTCCTTCTTAGCTATCATCATACCCCTAATTTAGGCTTAGTTGTTCCTAATTCCTTATCCCATGGTTGAGTTTAATCCTCCTCTAAAATTATCTTAATCAATGGCTTAAGAGATGCCATCACATGGAGATGGAAACAAAATAATATCATGAGTAATCTCCAAGGGATGCAAATCTGGTTCTTTGGCCCTCCAAGTGTCCTCAACTTTCCTAAGGGATCTACCCCATTTATCCACTTGTTCCTTACACTCGTCTAAATGTCCAGAAACATAAAAAATCCAATTAGATTTCATCTCTTATCTAAGGCAATGGAGATAATCCAATTTGGGTTTTAATTCTGCCATTTTTAGATCTGATCACTTCTTGGCCCAATAAGTCCTTCATCCATTGCGATTATACAAAAACTCAATACATGAAAGTTTTATACAATACTCTTAATGATCTATAGGATTTTGAATCACTTTATTCCGAGATCAAATGAGAGTGATATGATTAATTTATCTAAACATGTCAAAACTCACTCGAGAACATCCAATCCGAGTTCTCCATTTGTTTCCTTTATTTTTGTTCCCACCAAGGCTTCTAGATCAATTCTTATCAACTTGCCACATGTTTCCACACATGTCAAGACCTCAGAAAAATTTATAGTCAATCACAATTTTTGTCACATGGCCGATCATAAGACAACTCATCCAAGTTGGTTACCAGTTGACTCTCATTCCTGTCCATCCATTTCACACCAGATTTAGTCCTTGATCTATTCCTTGTCTTCAAAATTTCAAAACATGAAAGTTCTAGATCTACCTCTTAAGGTTCTATACTAATTAGAATCATCTCGTTCTTAATATGAAAAAGTTATGATTATTACACCAAAATCCAACGGATCACCCGAGAACTTGTTTTAGTACACCAAGTATTTGATGTTTTGTTCTATCACTTCCCTTTGAATTTCTTCCTCAAATTGAATTTCTCTAGTTGACACCTCGCTAAAATTTCCAAAGGTGAATCCAAAATTTTTTTCCGAATGCATCTAAACTTCAAATTCTATTTTCATGGAAAAAATATCATTCCAATAAATCCTTTAAATATATTCTCAAGTAAATATTTTATCTTAAAAAAATTTGAGTTATTACACCAACTCCTAATGATTCTCCACCATTGCCATGTAGGGTCAGACTAATTTTTGCTTTTCCATTTTCGTTGAATATATTTTCACATGGTTGGTGCTTAATCTGTTAGGTCGATCATGCTCTCTGCTCTGAAAGGATGCGCAAAATGTGAGATAAAACTACATGTTTGTTAGTTACTAGGACTTTTTTAGGTGGTACCCTACTTGATCGCAACCATTACTGCTAGAGTGCATTGAAAAAAATGAGCTCGATTGTACCGATTGAATATTTTTTAAGTGAGTCTATTTTTTTTTAAAGCGTTTGCAAAAGATTTGTATGTCTTAGGCCTACACAAATCGAGCTTATTAATTTGAGAGTTTTGATTATATTCTATGGTACTTCTCTACTATTTCTTGCATTCTCTCGTATCTACCTATCATTATTAGAGAAATAATATGCAAACGTGAATGCGCAAGTACCGTATATCACTTTGTAAAAGGCCACGTCTATGTATAACATTATTCTTTTTTTTTTTCTCTCTGAAGATGTATAACATTATTCTTATTATTTCATTTCTATGTTCCTTACTGAATGGATAAATTTTATGATCCATTTTGTTTTGGAAGTGTGACAAATTTCGTTTTAATTGCTATTCATCTACAATTGTATGGATTCACAGCGTGAAACCCACAACCACAACATAACAAAGGACCCTCTATTCTTAATTAACTACTTGACCCAACTCAACTAGCCCAGTCTAATTCAATCTTGTATGGGCCTCAATTGCAATTTTTTTTCCCTAAAGCATGATAATATTACAAATAAATTAAAGATACGTGAATGATTAGAAAAAAAAAAACATAAAGATATACGAATAAGAAGTGGAGCCCCAAGAAACACCCAATTTCTATGCCATAATGATCATAAAAATGATACTTTTTTTAGTCTTACCGTACGTAAATCTCACGTACTAATTTTGAAAAAAATGAATAAATTTGGATTTACATGAAAAATTATTTTTTTAATAATAAATTTTATTTTATTTTTATATATATTAAAAAAAATGTGCGGAACTTGCACATCATATAGTTGTATCTGAAATAACGCAACTCCATTGAAGTCAGTTATTTATTTAATAACTTTGTGTAAAATGAAAGAAAATTATGTAAAATATAAAATTAAATTAAATAGAAATGTCAATTTCCATGCAATGGTTCCATCTGCCCACTTATTAATCTTAAATTTACACCTCATTCCTTTTGGTTTTCTAATTTCTCTATAATTTATAAGATCCATTCTTCTATTCAAATCACATGAAAAAGAAGAGAATTGAAGCGAAATTTTTAGTTCAAACTGTCAATTCCACATCCAATTAAGCACAAGATCAACAATTACCTAATGAGAACAAATCCAGACATTTGTTTTTCTGCATATTTCGTTCTTTGTCCCTTTCGACCCCTGAAACTCCTCTGTTTCTCATTCTTTGTAGAATACATAGGTAAAGATTGCGGCAACGTTCTCAAAATACAAGTCTTAAATAGATACAAGATTGCGGCAACGAAAAAATTCGGTGAAATAGCCTTATTGTTTCTAAAACATTATGCTATTTGATGTAACACATTACTTACGATAGATACATGTATGTAGTGGGTAATATTAAATACAAGTCTTAAATAGATAAGTTTTATGTAAAAAAATAAATTTCATTAATAAAAAATAGTTTTTTACACTATTTTAAGGCGGAATTCAGTTTAAGCAACTGAGAAAACAAGTAATTAGTTGTGCATAGATACAAGATTTAAAGTTCAGAAAAAGAAAAAGATACAAGATTTAAAAACAAAGAAAAAAAACAAGAAATCTACAAGAAAGATATGGACCTATTCAGCTCAGCTAATGGGCAAGTGGCTCCAAGCACGTGCTAGTTCTTGCTTTCTCAGCATTATTGTAATTTTGTTTCCACCAACTGCGAGCTCATCATTATTTTTTTCATACATTCTTTAATAATGTTAATAATAATGTTATAACTTTTTTTTAAGTAATATATAATATGATTAAAAAAATATATATATGAAAAGAAAGTCATAACTATGAAGTTATAGTGGGCACCCGAATTGGTTTAAGTAGCGTCGGCTCATATATAAACTAGTCGCAACATTTAATGAGTTTATTGTTTATAAATTTCTTTTACAAAATAATTAAAAAGTTTAGAAAATACTTAATAAAACAAAAATAAAATAAAATACAAACTCTACTATCGGTAAAAAGACTCGATAGCTTTCTCTATGGACGTTGTTGCAGTATCAAATTCCAATTTCCAATTGGTTCTATTGAAGCACAAACAAAGTAAGTAATAATTTCAGCCCAAATTAATTCTGTCTCGAGGAACACGAGGTAGAGAAAAGCAGCCTTTACTTTTTAATTTCAGAAATTAAAATATATTCGTAGTACTTCTCGTAGTCGTTTTGCAACAACTATACCGATAATCGGGAGACCAAAGTCCAAATTATTTATAATTAACACAAGTCAAAAGGGTGTTGCTTCAAAATATTGGAAAAAAAAAAAAAAAGCTAAACCATGAGGTCAGAGTTCTCAATTTACAATGACATTAACCGAATGTAGGGAAAGCTAAAGCCGTGCTATTGCAGTGACCAAAGTAATAACCGTAGGAATGGACAACCTCATGCTAGAAGGGGATTTTCTAGTAGTACTCATCATAAAATTACGACAAATGGTACCCGCATAGAAATGAAGAATGGCACCTATAATTATCGACATAAGTAATGTTATATATAATTCTAGATTGTAAGTACCGGGCACTCCATTTTCAAAAAAAATAAAGTTTTTTATTAAAAAATAATTTTATTTATTTATTTATTTATTTTTAAAATGGACTGTGAGACACTTATACATTCTATGCCTGTAAAATATTATTTCTCGTTTTTTGTTACACACAATATAATCGAATAGGCAGTTACAATGGTATGTCTAATCGGAAGCATTCTCATCCACTTCATCCATACCAACCCACATATTAGATTCCATGCAACTTTGTATTCAAATTGCCTCGACCTAATTATATTAATCTTCTATTTGCTTGTACTAGTTGCTCATAAAAAAAGTTATAGATCATCTCAATGTGAATTCATCATGAGCTTTCATTTAAGCCTTTATAAATAATATCATACCTAATTAGTCTTAACGAAAGGAATGAAACTTAAACCGTCCCACCTAGAATGAATTTTCAACAATCAATTAGGATTCAAGTCATATTGTTTAGGTGGGCGATTACAATAATTACACGGACTTCAAATCCACCTAGTATATATAGTTCAACAACATGAGATCATTTCTCAAAAAAAAAACAAAACAAAACAAAACAAAACAACATGAGAACAGAACATCCCTACCGTTTCTTTGTACCTCTAAGAGTATTAGTTGTGGTCTAGCTAAAGTTTGGCTAAAGTCTGACTAAAAAGTTTATCTTTATTAATTTAGTTAACCACTTTTCAACAACACTAAATAACAAACTCTCCAAATCTATCAATTTTCTATTACAATATTGATTTTGACATTTTTTTTACTATTCTATTAGTACATTAACACAAAGTAAAATCTAGGTACCAAAAAGATGGAAGTCATCTCATATGCACACACGCAGTCGGTACACGTTTTGGATGATGACCAGGAACCGCGTTAAACCATCTGGGCAGAAGTGTTGTGAGGGAAAAATACACATATAAAAACCAGAAGAGATCTTGCAAGTACAGTGCGCTTTCTTGCCTTTATTTCCTTCATTTTTTCCTATGCTTTTTAGAATTCTTCCCACATCATGAGTTCATCTATTCTGCTATAAGATACAAAGTCAAATTCCAACAGCATAAAGAATTTCAAAGTAAAATTAACAAGGCGCTCCTGACCCCACTGACTCCTTCCTTCCAACTCACCCCTCCATCAGACCCAATAGCCTACATGAACAGAAAAAACTGGAAAAGAAAAATTGAAAAGGAAAATAATAAGCCAAGTCAAAATTTTACTATAAATTAGGTGCCACGTTGAAATGCGTACGCTCACCGTCCTCCCCAAGCAAACCTCTCTCACACACACACACTAACTAAAATCAGAGGCGGAACTGTGTGTGTCTTAGCCCCCAAACTTTTTCAAAAATTTAATATAATATATATATAGATTAGTATATTTTTCTCCTACTTATCAATTTTTTACTAAATTTAGCCCCCCCACACTAAAATTAGCCACGAATTGCTCTAGTAGAAATTAAGGGTACTTGAAATTACCCACATGTACTCATATTATCCATTGTGCTATTCTTTGTTATCCATAAAAAAAAAATTATTCATTTTTGTTGTTCCCTCTAATTATTACATGTTTTGCAATGATGTTGGATTTTGTTAATTTTCTTTAATATGATTCACATATAATAGTATTCAATTTTTCTAATTGAATTAAGATACATTTAACTAGTGCATAGATTATTGATAAAAAAATTATTAATTTTGTATAAGATATATAAAAAAGACACGTTTTTCATATATATATATATATATATGTATGATTTTGTTTATATTGTATCATCAACAAATTTAAATTTGGATTGGGTTGTCGATTGGGTATTGTAGTTTGCAGATTAATTAGAATTTTCTTTAATAGATAAACTATACAAAAAAATCTAACAATTTTATATCATTACTTATTTGGTATTTTTCAGTTGATATTTCATTTTCTTTTCTTTTTGTAATGGTCTCGACTCTCTAGCCAACTACAAAAATCTTACAAAAAATTATTTTATAAGATGATTTATAGACATGCATTTTTTACATATAATTTTATGACTTATAATTATTTTTTTTATATATAGTCACATGCAAAAAAAAAATACATATTATTTATACTCACACGTACTACATATTTTATCGATCGCCCCCCAAACACTAAATCCTAGTTCCGCTTCTAGATAAAATGTATTGCAGTTCTCATTGAAGCGCTCTCGTTTTATGGGTAAATGAAATCATTTTTTCAGATTCTTAGAGTTTTTAATATGTAAATAAGGATATTTTAATCAATTTTATTTTAAAATGAAGATTTTTCTGCTTGTTTATTATTTGGACTATAAAGGAGTCTAATTTTTAGGACTGTATGTAGCATTTTTCATATATATACATATATATATATATATATATATTATTTGTACGAGATTAGATAGATATGTACTTGATGAAGAAGTATGTGTATGCGTATATCAGCAGAAGCGTGTCACAGGCCAAAACCAGCTTGAAAATCAATGATTTTGAAAGTAAAAGATAGATATACATAAAGATAAGATTACGGTAGCTAGATATGTACTCAATGAAGAAGAGTCAACAACAACATCAATGAAGAGTAGTTTGCTTGTTTTGGGCATGACAATATCGGTCATATTTGCAAAAATATGGACTAGAAGGAAAAATATTGTATTCACTCAATGAATATTACAAGAATAAAGGAGAATGAGAAGATTACAATAAATCATAAAAGGAAGGTGTATAGACAAGAATAAAGTTCCACATGGAAAGAAGAAAAAAGAGACAGAGTCAACTATGCAGTGAGTGGGATTTCCAAACTTGCAGATTGTTAGATGGTTGTGCATGGCCTTTACTTTAGGCCATTAATCAAGCCACCATCTAAGGCATCAGCCATCTGTGTCTGCAGAAGGTCTTCTAACATCCTCCTACAAGTTGATAGATGAGGTGGTATCTCTCAACTTGTCTCTTAGCATCAAGAACAGTGTTGAAATAAGTTCCTTTGTAAATATGTTAGCCATGTGATATCTCCGTTAATAACCTTCTCTCAAATAAAATGATAGTCGACTTCTATAGATTTAGTCCTTGCATGAAACACGAGGTTGGTTGCTAAAGATAGTTCCCCTAAGTTGTCACACCAGAGGGTAGAAGAAGTAGATATGGACACTTGAAGTTCTTTTAGAAGCATTCTTAGCCAATATAGCTCAATTATGATAAGTGAAAGGGACCTCTACTCAAATTTTGTACTGGATTTAGAGACCACATGAGTTTGTTTCTTGGCACTCCAACTAATGAGACATGGTATGGCATAGCCAATTGTTGACCTTCTTTCATCTGGACTCCCAGCCCAGTCATAGTCACTATAGGCATTGAGGGTGAGTGAACTTTTAATTAGTGAATAACAAGCCATGATTAATCAGCTTGTGAGGTATTTTAATGCCCTTTTGGTTGCTGTCTAGTAGGGAGTCCTGGGAATGTGCATGAACTGGCATAACTGATTGACTGTGAAGCTAATGTCTGGTATTGTTAGAGTACTAAGGTACTGTAAATCTCCAACAAGTTGTCTATATTCAATAGCATCCTCTAAAGGATCACCATGATGTTGAGATAATTGAGAACTTGCTGGAAGTGGTGTTTTAATTAGTTTTGTTTCTGTCATCTTGAACCATGAGAGGAGGTCTAGTTTATACTTGGACTGGGATAGCAAAAGGCCATTTGACAGATATTGAGCATGAACTCCAAGAAAGAAGCTGAGAGAGCTAAGGTCTTTCATTGCAAAGTATTGCTTAAGGCAGTTGATCAAGTTTTTCATTGAAGGAACATTGTTCCACGTGAGGATTATATCATCTACATAGATTAATAGAAACATGTGTATGTTAGAATGGTGATAAACAAAGAGGGAATAATCCACTTTAGATTCTTGGAAGCCAAAGGCAATCAAAGTGGTAGCAAGCTTGTTGAACTAAGTTCAAGGAGTCTGTTTAAGTCTATAGATGGATTTGTGTAGCTTGCAAACATGATTTGAGTATCTTTGATCTTTAAACCCAATTGGCTATTCCATATAAACTTTTTCTTCAAGTGTGCCATGGAGAAAGACATTGGGGGCATAAATTTGTCTCAAGGGCCAATTACAAAGGACAACAATTGCCAAGATTGTTCTAATTGTTGAAATCTTGACTACGAGACTGAATGTTTCAGTGTAGTTAATCCTATCTTTTTACTCATACCCTTCTAGCTACAAGTTTGTCCTTGAAATTGTCAAGTGATCCATCAAGTTTCTATTCAACTTTGAAGACCAACTCATTGTGAATCACATTCTTGCTAAGGGATCGTGAACACAAAGTCCAAGTGTGATTGGCTCATAGAGCATCAAACTATTCTTGTGTGGCTTGCATCCAGTGAGGTGACTTGATCGCTTATGAGAAAAGATGTTGTGTTGTCGGTAGAGTGGTGTTTAGGGCCATGGTATGCAAAGCCATGAGAGGATATTTGGTAGTTGAGCAAACCTTGTAATCTAAGAAGGTTTTAGCTTTCCTAGAACCATCCATAGATCTGGTAGTCATAGGATGTGTAAGAACAATTATGATCGAGAAGGTAGAGAAGGTGCAGTAGAATCTGTTGTGACCTCTACTTGAGATGTTTTAGGTATGGAGGATGCAATAAAGGCCACTGATTCTTCTACTTGAGGTAGTTCTAGAAGTTAAGTGAAAGTGGGAGGCATATAATGTTGTGGTGCAACAAATAATGAAACAGTAAGTGAATTTTCAAAACCTTGTGTTGTTGTAGTGGGGTGTACAGGTAAAATGACGCCATTTGAGTCCAAATGACCAAATTGTAGAGGAAGCTCTCTTGCAGAATGTGAGGTTCTGTTATTTTATCGCTTTGTATTTTAGTGTTTTATTTGTTGAAAATTAATTTTAGAGTTACTAGTTTGCTAATATTATCTTTTAGTTAATTTTATGTTCAAATATTGAGTTAATTTATTTTCTTTTATTATTTTATTGCAATACATTTATTTTAATGCTTGAATTTAATCTCTTTACTTTATTATGCTAATGTTTAATTTAATGTGATGTATTTTATTTCCTCTAGTTATTATTTTCGTATTGGGCCAGTTTTGTTGTTGGGTTAGGTTTTATAGCATTTGTTTAAGTTTTGTTTTTGATCTTTGGAAGCCCAGGCCATGACCTTAGGAACCCAGCGCCTTTACCTTTCTAAAACGTCGTCGTTTTGCTCTAAAGGTTAAATGAAAACCCAGGTCCCTTTCTTTCTCGCGTGACCGGCCACTTCTTCTTCTTCTTCCGTTCTTTCTATTTCTTCTTTCTTCTTCCCCTGTTTTCGGACAGCAGACCCGTGAATTCAATCTTAGATTTTTGCAGCTCTCTTCCACCTCTTTTCAACAACGTGTTGCTCTTTCAGATGCCTAGGACAATGCCGAATATTTTCCCTCTGGTTTCATCTCCGATCCGTGCTGCACGTGCTTGGAAACCCACTATTTTTCCGTCTGAAAACCGTGAGCCATACCTCTGTTTTTCTCCTGGTTTCAGCTGTAAAAGTTGAGGAATCTCTTCCATGGCAACTCACGCATGTCCTGGTTCGGTCCTAGTATGCCACGCGTTGGATTTGTCCGTCCAAATCAGTGTTCCAGTCGACCATTCCAGCCTATAAATAGGCCTTTCGAACCTTAGGAAAAATCGTCCCAATACTCCCTTATCCTTATCCTTTGGTAGCCTGAAATGTCCATCAAACTTGGTGTTGACTTTTTATTACATTCGTATTTTTTATCAATTTTTTTTTTTTTAAAATTAATGAATCTAATGCGCGCTTATGTACATGTAGTTCCATCATTATTGTTTTCACTAGGTGCTCCATCATTATTTGTTATAGCTAGTGCTAGTGGTTCATATCCTCTTGGCTATACTAATTTTTATAAAAAAAGAAAAATTTAAGTATTCAATAATGGATTTCAACGATGAATCTCAATATTTTGTTAAATTTATTAAAAGAATATTTTTTAACAATATTATACTTTTTTAAAACTATTCAAAATGATTAAAAAATACATGAAAAATATACTTTTTGAAAAAAGAAAAATAATCACAATCGTGATAAATACCGCACAAACATTTTAAAAAAAATGAATAAGCATAGAACTAGTACATGAAAAAAAATAATATTTTAACTGGAATTTGATTTTTTTTCAAATTAATTATATGATATTTACACCGTTCACAATTATACATTACATTATTCTTGAACAAATTATCAATGACCATAGTGCCAGACTTATAAAAACAAGTCCTATCTAGGAAGTGGTATTGGGCACCCGAATTGGTTCAAGTTTTGTCATATAACAACTCCAAGCTTTTTCACATGATTCTACTCTTGCCGTACATAGCTTTTATTAAAATATTATTTGCACAAATTTTAAATCCTCATTAATTTTTTAAAAGAGCCAATGTTAAAGATTAGGAGTGAACATAAAAGTCGATGCCCGATTCGACTTGACCCAATTAACCGCTTTTGTTCTGACTCGAAATTCCGACCTGTTGTTTGTTGAATCGGGTAACGGGTAATATTTGTTACCGATTAAAACCTATTTTTATTTTTTATTTTTTATTTTGTTTTCAGAACCTAATTCGCCGATTCAAAACTGGAACCCAAACCCCCTTCTCCATTGGCGACCGTTGAAGACTATTGACAACCTTTGAAGGCCATCGGTGACCATTGGTAACCTCCCCATCGGCGACCATCGAAGAGCAAAAAAGGTACCGCTTTCATGCGAACTTTGCCCTATCGGGACTCATCGACATTATATCCAAATACATCTAGATCAAGCAAACATTTTCTAAAAAATACCAGGTTATTTGCAAGGCACAGAATGAGAACTTGAGAGCTGGGCTTTTGCGATAGAAAAGATTCAGAAAAGCAAGTTGGTGAATCTCAAGGACTGGAGCAATCGTTGCGAATGGTGATGGAGATTTGGGAAAAATGCCCATAAGAGACCTCATATTCGACACCCAACAACTTCCATAGGAATCAGACCATGGGGCAATTATTCCTTTTGAATGCGTTAAGTTTCTAAATGAAGAACGGGACGAAGGCGACTTACTACGTTTGTAAATAGAGATGGCCATGGAATTGGTAGTGCTGTTGCAGGGGGGAGAAATTTTCGATGTCGAAGCTCTCTCTAGTGTCATCTTCTTGAAATTTTCTTCTTGTTTTTAAAAACGCATTATTGTTGTTTTTAATTCTTGCTTGAGCTAAATACATCTGTTGATGACAATGAGATGCCGATGAGGAAACTGCAATGAAGTCTTCGTCAACGTTTTGGGGAGAATGGCCATTTGTTGATGACGAAGAGATGCAGTACTGAGATCTACTTATCGACTAATCGGCCAAAGAGGTGAATGGGTGAGTGGAAGGAATAATTAGTGGGTTGATTCAAAAGTATCTCTATCGATTCAGGTTGGATTGGGTGACCAGCCCTGTTAAAGATAATGCTCCACTAGTGAAGCTAGTTGCAAACTTGCAAGCCATCGAGAGAATATTTTTTTTTTTTTTTTTTTTTAATTATAGCATGTTTGAACACCGACAACTCGACGTACAAGAGGGTGGACGTGTCCCGGTCATTTCTTTGTCGACTTGTGGCATTGACCACCCATGAGCCGCCCAGTAAATTATGAATTAAAAAGAAAACTGTTAGGTCTTCCCCCCGGGAAATGGTTCAATTTCTCAGTTGTTTGGGAGCGGCGGAGGTGGGTCTTCTTGCCTTGTCTTTTCTTTTATGGTTTTCTTCTTTCTCTCTCTTTTTGCCTTTTTTCTTTCTTTCTAATTTTTTTTATAAAATAATGTGTGACTGCTCAGTCCATCGCAGTATTTGGTACGCGTATATTAGCCATTCCCATTGCTGCAAGCGCCTCTAGGCATCTTTCCTACTCCGCCTCTCCCTTTAAGCTTCCATTCCATGAAGTTCATGGGTACTCTGATCTTGTTCATCCTCTTTTTGGCATTGTTTGCTCAGGTGACATCCAAAAATCACACTCTAAGCAAAGGTTTGTCTCTTTCCAGCGAGAAACCGAAAGATGTTTTGACTTCACCGAATGGAGTATTCTCTGCTGGATTTTACTCTGTCGGTGACAATGCTTACTGCTTTGCCATATGGTTTGCATCTCGACCCTCAAGGATTCAGGACCAGACCGTTGTCTGGATGGCCAATCGAGACCAACCGGTTAACGGAAGGAAATCGAAGCTTTCCCTACTCAAATCTGGTAATCTTATCTTAATCGACGCTGGTGAGTTTACCGTCTGGGAGACAAACACTATTTCTCACTCATCCTTAGAATTACGTCTTTACGATACTGGTAATCTTGTCCTACAAACTTTGGAAGGTGAAAATTTGTGGGAAAGTTTCAACTTTCCCACAGATACCTTGCTTCCCCAGCAATTACTAACTAGAAATACAAAGCTTGTCTCCTCTAGAAGCCAGACCAACTATTCCTCTGGCTTCTACAAGCTTCTTTTCAATAATGATAACGTCCTCTGCCTTCTTTATGATGGAGCAAAGGTTTCCAGTATTTATTGGCCTGAACCATGGATTCTACCTTCGCAAGCCGGAAGGTTCACGTACAACAGTAGTAGAATCGCAATGCTCGATTTCTTCGGCAACTTTCGTTCTTCCGATAAATTTACATTTTCGTCAGCTGACTATGGACAATTGCTCCATAGAAGATTGACACTTGATTACGATGGTAATCTTCGATTGTACAGTTGGGACGAGGAGGGCGAGAAGTCATGGGTTGTTTCATGGCAGGCCTTTCAGGTACCTTGTAGTATTCATGGTTCTTGTGGAGCTAACAGTATATGCAATTATGTTCGTGGTATTGGCAGAAATTGCTCGTGCCTTCCAGGATATAAGATGATAAATCATACCGATTGGTCTCAAGGGTGCGAACCCGAATATGATTTCTCTTTCGAGAAGAATGTGTTTGACTTCTTGCAGTTATCCCATCTTGATTTCTATGGTTATGATTACAATAGGTACCCCAATTATACACTTGATCAATGCAAGAATTTATGTTTGGAATTGGCCGAGTGCAAAGCATTCCAGTACTCGATTTCTTCGGATTGTTTCCCCAAGATTCTATTATTGAATGGACATCGTTTGCTTTCTTTGTTAGGAAGCTTCTATCTGAAAGTGCCGAAAAATAATCTCCTCTCTGACGTCAATATTGTAGAAGAATTCCGTTTAAATTGTTCAAGCAAAGGTCCCCTTCTATTGAAAAGAGTATACTTAAAAATCCGAGAAAATGGGGCAGTGAAATTCATGCTCTGGTTTGTATGTGGATTAGGAGGACTAGAAATTTTGGGTATCTTTTTGGTGTGGTCTCTTTTTATTAGAACCTCCAAAAGTGTTAGTGCAAACAAGCAAGGCTATCCTCTTGGGATCACTGGATTCAGAAAATTTACATACTTGGAGTTGAAAAAGGCCACAAAGGGTTTTACTGAGGAGATTGGGAGAGGTGCAGGAGGGATTGTGTACAAAGGGGTGTTGGCAGACAATCGAGTTGCAGCAATCAAGCAACTCTACAAAGCCAACCAAGGAGAAGATGTATTTCTAGCAGAAGTGAGCATCATTGGTAGGCTTAACCACATGAACTTGATACAAATGTGGGGTTATTGTGCTGAGGGAAAGCATCGGCTTTTGGTGTTTGAGTATATGGAGCATGGTTCATTAGCAGACAACTTGAACTCTTCCAATTCACTTGACTGGAAGAAAAGGTTTGAAATTGCTTTGGGCACTGCAAAAGGCCTATCTTATTTGCATGAAGAGTGCTTGGAGTGGGTTTTACATTGCGATGTAAAACCTGAAAACATATTCCTTGACTCTAATTATCAACCAAAGGTGGCGGATTTTGGCTTGTCCAAACTACAGAGCAGAGGAGAAAATGATAGTTCAAGTTTCTCGAGGATAAGAGGAACTCGGGGATATATGGCTCCAGAGTGGGTATTCAATATGTCGATCACCTCGAAAGTAGATGTTTATAGCTATGGAATTGTTGTGTTGGAGATGGTGAGCGGAAAGGATGCAACGAAGGGTGTCCATGTCATAGACAGTGAAGGAAAGACGCAGCACAAAAGGCTTGTGTCGTGGGTGAGGGAAAATAAGAATAGGGCGACTTTAATTAAGTCCCGGCTTGAAGAGATGATAGACCCAAGGTTGGAAGGCAAGTATGACATAGGAGAGATGGAAACTCTAATTGAGGTTGCTCTGCAATGTGTAGAGGAAGAAAAAGATGCAAGACCCAGCATGAGACAAGTGGTTGAGATGCTTTTAGCCCAAGAAATTGATCACCAGTGATGGCAGGCATGCATACATAAAGAAAGACTCGATTGACTTTCTGTTATCCAGAACAAAAGAAAAAGAAAATTAGATCCAGAAATTTGATTGATTTTCTGTTGTTGTTGTAGCTATGAATTATGACATCCTTTATTAGAATTCATTAATAAAATAATGATGTGCCATTATGACATCCTTTATTAGAGTTCATTAATAAAATAATGATGTGCCATACTCTTTTGAGAAAATAAATTAGCACCTTGAAGTTCAAAACTACTCTCATGCAACAACAACAACAATGATTTTATTGTTTTTTCTTCTCTCCAGTTGCCTACGATAGATTTGTATCACTAAAAAAAAAAAAAAAAATTAACCACCATTGAGGTCCCTAACTCCAATCACCTTTGGATTCAATTCTTGCAATTATGAAAGACAGATGAGATACTGACGAGTGAGTTAAGAATAAATATTTTATTTGTCATTTCCACACACCACACATTTTACAAATTTTATTTTATTTCTTCATTTTTCCTATAAGAAGTATATTGTGATGTATAGATGATAAGTAGAACAATTCAATTAGTTTAATAATAATAATAATAATAATAAATTTAAATTTAACAAAATAAAAAATAATGAAAAATAATTTTAAAATATATAAAGTAGTACTGTATGATATAGGATGATTAAGTCTAATACGGACTACTAGTGGTGTAAACTGCAAAGGATTAATAAAAGTCATAAGCAAAAAACCTAAAGATACTACTAGCTAGTGGTGTGAATTGCGAAGGGTTAATAAAAGTGATAAGCAAAATTTGGTTTCTCCTGCATTCAGATTTTGTGAATTGCCCATAATTCAAATCCTATGATGAATACAATACTACTAGGGCTAGTAATTATGATGGCTCAGAAGTATTTGAATCTAGATTCTTTTTTTCCAAATTTAGGTTCAATGACGTCTCAATAGTGAGAAAGAGAAAGACAAATGAAATATATCACACAACATTTATAACTTCTCGAGTAAATTTTTAGAACAATATTCAATACTAAATAAATGTTTTGGAGCTCAATTTATTTTTCTATATTTCTCACACTTAAGTCCTAGATTTTATCTCTATCTGCCTCATGGGTCTGATCTTGACCAAATAGAAATCACAGCCAAACTTAATTCATATGCATCGACTAATAACTAGTCAAACTAGTCAATTCCAAACGTCAAATATCTATAATTTTCTACTGAAAAGAGAGAAAAAAAAAAGTAGAAATAAAGATCTAATAAATTACACTTTCATTCTATTTTTATCTCATCATCATGAGATCACATATCATCCAATAATAATAAAAGTATCATACTTATCTACATAATAGTTAGCTAATACATGCTTATATATATGTATTTATATACACGTGTATGTATATGTTTATCAATATATGATAAGCTTTGATAGAGTCGAGCTAAAGAGTTGAGTAAGGCAGAAAAGAGCAGTCTTTAATGAAGTTTAGACAAGCCGGACCAGGTTTTATTAGATACGTGTCATTTACTAATCTAGCAGGCATGGACGAGCTTTTGTTTATTTTTTTCATGGGTCGAGTTTGATTCGGGTTTAACTGAATGAATACCGAAGTACAATATATATATATATATATATATATATATAGGCACAAGTCGCCACCGAAGTACAGTATGCTCCAGAGACTCCACAACCTTAAACTGAATCAAAGGTTTTCACATTAATAATTTCAGTCAAAAGAGAAGAACATAGAAGAAATACACATGACAAGAAGAGAAGTAGGAAATGAAACTCAATCCAAACAAAGCGAAATTTTTTAGCATAATTACCTTTGTAAATACATTTTTGCTTTCTTGTCTTTACTCTCGGATTTGTGAAAAAAGAACATGCCAATAAAATATTCCTTCAGTGGTGGAAGCTTAAACCCATTATCCTTGGCAACTTGAAAAAATACAGCCCAAAACAATTAATACAATCTCCATACTACAAAAACTAAGAATTGCTTAAAGTTGAAAGAGAAAAATATTATATGAGAAAACCATAACTTACAAGTTAGATGATGTTTGGAACAATTTCTTATCATCAAACTAGTTGGAAAATGATGCCTCTAACTCCAGAATTAGGAGTGAAACTGGGAGAGGATTTTTTGGTCCACATAGTATCTATATATGACTATTTCATTACATAATTTCCATACCATAAATACTCTCGAGATGTATACAAAGAAGCAATCCCAACACTTTCAACACAAACATACACTTGCTTTTGACACTTCACACAATTCCAAGACTACAACAACATCACAAACCACACCTTGCTTCTCCTAAGTCCACCACATAAACACAATCAATTTATATATAACAAATATGTCCATAATTTAACACACATATAGATCCAATCACATAAACAATCTAGAAGAGAAAAAGGGAATAATTGATATACCATAACCAATCTAGATGTGGCTAAAGTAGATCTTGGGGGCTATAGTTGTTCCTTGAGGTGATGGCTATTCGCGGTGGCGCCATGGCTGTTGGTTGCTTTCTTTGCTTTAGTTGTGTCTGTGAGTTGTAGTGGAAGCAATGTCTTGCAGAGGCGAGGGTTTTCATGAGAAGGGTCTATGAGGAGCAGAAGAGTGGTCGGGAGATGAAGAGAGAGAGGAGGCGTCCATCGTTGGCAAAGGGCTATGGTGAGAATACGAGGGGCGAAAGGGGGAGGCGTCCATCGTTGGCAAGGGGAGACGGCACCATTGCTGGAAGAACATGATGGTGGCAGTTTGCCACATGGGGAGGAGTCAAGAGAGAAGGGAGGGGGGCTACAAAGGAGGAGAGAGAGAGAGAGAGATCGTGGGGGCTGGGGGTGGAGGAAGGGTGGCCGGCAAGGTGAGGTACGATGACATGCACTGGGATGCCGAAGGGAAGAGGGGGATAGGGAAAGGAAGGGGATGCGACTAAAGGGGGAGGAGAAAGAGGAAGAAGAGAACTGGGGAGGGAAAGCTAAAGATTTCGGATTTAATTGAAAATAACTTCAAACTATTTGTGGTGATTTACTATCGCCACAACAAATATTGTACATCGCCACTAAACTACGAATTACCCAAATCTATACGTTTATTTGCTTCAACATTTTCTCTTTGCAAAATTTCTTTTCAATATCGTAGGAAAAATTTATTTCCAACAAAAATTAAATCTATTTCTAATGATCTTTATTTTGCCATAAAAAGTCTTCAATTTTCATAGATTGTAATTGGTAGGGGTGTGCTCCGACTCCGACAATGTCGGAGTTTGGAGTTTCCGACTCCAACTCCGATAACCGTCAGAGTCGAAATCCTGTTCTGACTTTGACTCCGAAATGGAGTTGGAGTTTGACTCCGATCGGAGTTTGAATGGAGTTCCGATCGAAATTTGGAACTTTGAATTCCAATCTGAACTTTAACTTCAGAATGGGCCAAATTAGGCCCATTCCGAAACCAAATGGTCCCAATTGGGCCATTCCAATTCTAAATGGGCTCATTTGAGCTCATTTTCCAATGTAAGTTGTCACAACTATTTATATATTGAGGTCTCACTGCTAATTAGTCTTAAACAGTTAAACAAATCATACAAATTAGTAATTACAATGCTAATTGCTATGTCTAATAGCATAATACAAAAAATAGTCCAGGACTCTAGATTGAATAATACAAAAAATAGTACAAAATACAACTTCAATTATTAAAACATTCACTATCACTGATTCAATAGGACCCGAGGTTACTAAAAAAAAAAATTCACTGCAGCAAAGTTGTTTGTCATTGGAACGTATACAGACTCATACTCGAGATTAAGATAAAATTAAAATGTATTATTATCAATAAAAATTATAATTACAATTAACCAAACATGAAACAAGTAACCATAAAATAGAGAAAAATTATATGCAACCGTCAATATCTGCGAAATCATAAATAGTATAAATTAAAATTTAAATAGGTTTATGAAATTATAAAAAAAATCATTGAAATATTTCAATAATTATATAAACTTTGTTACTTTAATCATTAAAAAAAAATTAAAAAAATTAATTTAATTTTACCTGACTCAAGCCTGTAACTCATAGCATTGATGCCAATGCTCTCTAGTCTAGTAGGTACATCACTGAGCCAGTTTTGTGTGCAAATGAGAGTCTCCACAATTGACGGTGACAATGAACTCCGGTAGGCATCCAACACTCGACCTCCAGTGCTAAATGCCGACTTAGATGCAACCGTAGTGATAGGAACAGCTAACACATTTTGAGCAATATGGGAGAGGATTGGGTACTTGATGAAATTAGCCCTCCACCAAATCAAGATTTGAAACTTCTCACTAGCCTCCTCGACGTCTGCCAGTAAATATCGCTCAATCTCATTCGTACACTGTAGTGAATTTCTCGTCAATCGTGCATGAAACGATGTCATAACGTTGAAGCCTTGAGATTGATTGGCTGCACTGGCCTGACTCGAACTGGCATCTGTGGCTGGTCCTAAACTTGAGCTTAAACGTGAGGTACCTGTGGCTGTTGAGGGTAAAATAGGGCTACTGGCGCTGTAATGGATGTATAAGTCGTTCAAATCTGCCTTAAGTGTTGTGATAAATGTCGCTGCCTTCACTGTCCCGAGAACCTCAGTTGCCCACCATTCTACCACCGCCAACTTCAATTGGGGGTCAATGATCGATGCTATGAACAATAATCTATTTATTTTCTCAACTTGTCCCCAATATTTATCATATTTGGACTGCATCTATGATGCCATACCAGATAATAGTCCGCTTGGATCAGCACAACCTTCTTTCAAGTGGTGGTGTAGCATGGAGATCTCACTGAATCACATGTTTGCTGTCGCATATGCAGATCCAGAAACCCGCATCGTGATGTCATAGAAGATCTATAAAAAGTTGACAAATTCGTATACATGTTGCCAATCCGTGCTAACTGGTGGACCGAGCCTCCTTCCATTAGGCTCTAGTAGGGCATACCTCATACCCCCATCCTCAATCTCCAACTGCTCAAATGCCTTCTGGTACTTTACTGCTACATCCAACATTAGATATGTGGAGTTTATCGAGTAGGAACATTCAGACACAACATTTTTGAAAACTTAACCCCCACCTGCAGGTTCTATCGAGAAGCCCTCACGTACCACACAATGTTGCAGACTTTGTTGATGGAGTCGTCCACATCTTTCATCCCTTCAACTGTTTCATCATTGAAAAATATCCAATTATCATAACAATATAAAAAATAGTACTATTTTTGAAGACTTTAATCATAAAAATATTAAAATATAAAATACAAAAACAAACAAAAAAGGCTCACCAACAATAAGGTTGATTGTGTGAGCAGTGCATTGAATGTGGATATACTAGTAATTTTTAATCACATCGTTTCTCGCCCTCGCATTCCATATAAACGACTCGATGGCGGTCTCATTGGCACCGGCATTGTCAATTACAATGCATAAAATTTTTTGAATGCCCCAATCCATCAGACAATTATCCATCTCAGCACCTATCGATGCACCCTTATGGTCAACTATTTTTTTAAATCCAATAATCCTATTTTTAAGATTCTACTCACTGTCAATGTAGTGTGCTATGATACACATGTACAAGGTATTCTGTATAGAAGTCCATGTGTCGGTCGTAAATGACACTCTTTGGCCAGTGGTGGTAAACATCTTCTTCATCTCTGCCTTTTCTCTCATATGCATCTTCATACAATCGCACATCATTGTATAACAGGATGAGAGTGGAAATCTTGGCTTAAGCAGCTTCACAAAATAGCGGAACCCTTTCTTCTCAACCGTGCTAAAGGACATCTCATCCTGTATAATCATCATCGCAAGCATCTCACGATACATCTTCTCACTGTATTGAGGGACCACTAAGTTTCTCGTCTGTGTTCCTATTCCACCAGTGGCTGTAAAAGTCTTATAGCTAAGATTAGTTTGAGACCCACATACAGCTGCGTTTAATAATTTATTATCAATATTAGTCTTAAGTGAAAATTAAATGGGATTAATGAACAACTCAAGTAGAATATAAAGCAAGAAACTGACCTCTTGACGCCATCCCCTTTACTATTTGGTGGTGCTAGCAACTATTCAAGTGTGCTGAAAGGCAAGAATTGCCTTGTCTTTCTGAATGACACCCAACTCCAGCGCCACAATGGTTGCACTTAGTCCGTGGATTCTGGAAATCTCCACCTTTAACCTTCACAAAATGTTCCCATGTCCACGATTTTTTTTTATTTGATCGTGGATGTGGTGGCCTCGCAGCTGTGAGATGTACTGATACATCTGGATCCTCAACCAGATCGTCCTTAAGACCCATCTCCTCCTCCTCCATAAACTGATCGGGATCTTCCACTTCCAATTCTATATTGACTGGAAGTGGAAATCCACTGCTAACACACAAGGTTTGTGCTTGAGTGGAGGGTAGCCGACTTTGACTCGAAGCTGCTGCTTGGAATACCGACGGAGTCCTGACATTCGAAATATCATGTGGAGTCAGAGTCCCACTAGCACTACGTAAGGGATTCATTTGTTTGTAAACTTGAAATTCAAGTATAACAATATAAAAAATGTTAGTAAAGACTAAAGATATTGTCATATTTAAGTTTATACATAAACTTATAAACTTATAAAGTATCAGCAAACTCACCTTTACACAATCAATATAACCCAATTTTTAATATCTGATTTAAGATGAGGAGTCGACTAAGTGCAACTTCACTCAAACCTGTCAATTTAAAAGGAAAACAATAAAATAAAACATTAGGAAACTGTTATTGTTATTTAGGATTGTTTTAGAAAGATATATATATATATATATATATATGACTTTTAATTGCGCCATATGCCAGCTTTAGTGAGATATAATATTACAAAGAATAAGAACTTAAGAAGCATGGTACTTATTCAAAAGAAAAAAAAAAGTGTTCACATGGTAATGCTAGAATAGCAATGTTATTATTAATTGAAGCAATATATGTTCAAAGTCAGCAGAATCAGATTTAATAATTGTAATATATGTTCCTCTTTTTCCCTATAGGCTTGGTTTACTAAAGCTCTTACTTACAAGTAGTAGTGGATCCATTTGTAAATAGAAATTGCTACAAATCACTTTCCTATCATGTCTATGTAAAGGTTGTAAGATATGTGCTTTAAGTTGTTTCTTTTTTAAAAGAAGATAATAACTACTTTGTTCAAAGAGGAGCTTGAAATCAAGTGCACGTTCTTTGTGTGCAAGGCATCGTGATGCATGTGGATCATAATTCTTTCAAGCATATACACATTACTTTGAACTTTGAAGTGTACCCAAGTAGTCTTGCGTAGGCTATATAATCTGAATCAAGTATCGGCCTATATAATCTGAATCAAGTATTGCCTTTACGTCCAATTTTAAAAATTACCAAACAAATTGTAATCACCTACTTAGACTATTAATACTTGCAATTACCCCAAAAAATATACCTCGATCACCCATGCATTCATGAAGATTTTGCCATAAATAATACCCTTAAAAAAATCTGAAAAGTAGTATAAAAATTAACAAACATTGAAACATTGAATAATTTTTTCATAACAGGAAAATGAAGATCATGAAAGTTAATATAACTGAGCTATATAGAAATGAAATTAACTTTTGTAATTATGAATTAGCAATATTATTTAAGCTTTTAAGACCATTAATAGAGGAATGTGCTTATGTCTGTGCGTGTATGCATCCAGTAGTACTAGCACTAGACTAATCAGCCTCCAATCGAGTATAAATAAGCACCAGTAGATCTTCATTCTATCTAACTTCCAACAATATATATATATATATATATATATATTGATAGGAGCTTCCAACAATATTAGTTGTATGAAAAATGGAATATTTTAGAGTCCATGATGGTCTGGGTCCAAGACAGGGGAAGACCTTGTTTGAATGAACCATGCCTTCTGTTTACAGACCAAGACTTGAGGTTTTGTTAAAACAAAAATGAACCAAGTTATGTTCATTTTTCTGATAAAACTCAAGGAAATAAATAAATAAATAATTGCACTAACAGCCCGCTAATTGCTAAGCACTTTAATGGTGTCGTAGAAGAACATATCATTGAAAAGTGACAAAGTCTACTTCTAGTTTTTTTTTCCTCAGTGAAATTTCATCAAACACGTTACACACATTGTCAAAGCACATTGCCACATACAATACACAATCTTTGGCTTCGCTATTTCGAGTTGTCCACAAAATAAAATCACAGACAAGCCAAGCCAAGCAAATCAAAGAATCAAATTAAAATACACTTTTAATTAGTTTTAATTAAAATCCCTAAATTTCAAAGTCAAAACCCTAATTAGTAATTACCAATTAATCTAAGGGCCAGCGGGGAACGACGTAAAGACGGCAAAATCCTAACGGTGAGGAATCAACGGCGACATGAGAGAGTGAAGGAGAAAGCAGTGCCGGCAACTAGAGATTCAGAGAATCAAAATTGGGAATCTCGTCATTGGAGAAAAAGAACAGATGTGAGAAGATTGAAGAAGAAAGAAGAAGAAAGGAAGGGGCTATCGATGACCTTGGACTAAGCGGTGCCATTCCTATTTAATTGGAACAGAGTCATTTGGCTAAATTAAAAAAAAAAAAAAAACCACAAAGATGCAAGACGACGTTGTTTTGCATTTTTTTTTTTAAATTTTGGAGTTCGAAGTTGGTATTCAGAGTGGTCATTGGATCTGATTTTGACTACAGAGTCGAAACCTCGCCGACTCTGAACTCCAAACTCTGACTTCCAACTTCAATTAGAGTCAGAATCGAAGCAGAGTTCGGACGGAAGTCGGAGCTCGAAAATTTTGTCCACCCCTATTAGCTGGTGACAAATGGAAAATGATCCAATATATTTATTTGTCACCAATCCAACTTCATCACTAAAAATGCATGTCATCGTAAAAAAAATATTACTTGCAAACTTTTTCTAGTGAGCTTAATTTTGTGGTAGAAATTTTTAACTTTTACAAATTGTAACTCATAAAAAATAAAATTTGATCCAATATAATTATTTGCAACAAAACTTTTCTTACGATATGAATTTGGTAGTAAAATATAACTATTTGCTACCAAATAGTATTCATGTGAATTATAAATTTATTGTCACCAACCAATTTCGTCACTTATGAATTCACATGTCGTCATAAAAAAGTATTACTTGCAAACTTTTTCTGATGATCCTAATTTTGTGGGAAAAAATTCTTAATTTTCACAAATTGTTGCCATGATAAATAAAATGGTCCAATATAACTATTTGTAGTCAGAATTTTCTAACGACATGAATTTGGTGGCAAAATGTAATTATTTGCTAGAAAATTATATTTGCAGGAAAAAGATTTGTCCGAAAAACCACATTTTTTTTTGTCGTGGGTTTGCTTCAAGTTTTACTTTTTGTTCTGTATTATATTTATAAATTTGGTTCACTTTAATTTTCTTTTTTTCATTGCGGTTGCTGATATTAGTGTTCTTTCAAGATTTATTTGTTGTTCAAGCTTTATTTTTTCAGCTTTCACTATGTTCAAATAAGCAATATGTGAAGATACATAAAACAAGTATTCTCTATATGTCTTTAAACTTTACTACCAGCTTTACATCTCTCTTGGTGTTTGCTCTATTATGGAAGAAAACTTTACAAATGTTGGGTGGAACACATGTTTGTTGGGAAAAGAGGAAGATGTGTATACAGATGCAAAATTCAAGGAGGTCCAAAGAGAGAGATTAAGAATCATATTATGTAAGTCCATACAAGTTAGCAATGATGATGTAATTTCTACGTTTGCAGTCTTGGATCATATAAACATTGTTGAATTAAAGGAATAAAAGGCAGACAATGTATTTGATAAAAGTGCAAGGAGAGAAAATAGAAATGTATGATCCTCCACTTGTATTTCTCATTAATTATCTTTACAATACAAAGGGCACTATTTATAGATACAAGTATAACAACTAGAATCCTATTAGTCAATCATATTGTGGCAACTGTCTATAATTCTATTATTGAGACTATAGAGTCTATACTAGAGGAATTTCTAGAACGCTGGAGGGACATTGTTGTGTGTGTTGTAGTGTTGGTGAGTAAGGACCGATTGGCTTAATACCCTCCCTCAAGTCAAGCCTCACTGGTTGAAGTGTGAGGTTTGATTGCAGCTATAAAAATTTTGCTGAGGACAGAGGTTTAGTGAGAATGTCTACCAGCTGATCTTTGCTAGAAATGAAGCAAACTTGTAGAGATTTTGTAACAACCTTATCTCTCACAAAGTAGTAATCAAGTTCAACATTTTTGTCCAATAGTGGAGGATTGGGTTCACAAAGAGATAGGTGACTCTGAGGTTGTCACACCGTAGTGCAGGGGGTTTGGCCAAGAAAATACCAAGATCTTGCAACAAATATTGAATCCAAAGTAACTCATAGGTTGTATTGGCTAAGATTTTGTACTCTTCTTCAGTAGAAGATCGAGCAAAGGTAGGTTCTTTTTTTGAGCCCCCTGCAACTATATGGGTATCAAGAAATACACAAAACCCTCTCGTTGACTTGCAATAATTAGGGCATTCGGCCCACTTAGTGTTAGAGAATGTAGACAAATGAATGCTAGATGAAGGAGACATAGTAATCCGAGAGCCCTAATATTATTAAGATAATGCAAAATACGTTTGACGGCTTGTCAGTAGGGTTGCCGAGGACACTGTATGTATTGACACACCTTAATGACAACAAAGGTGCTGTCAAGACGAGTGAAAGCAAAGTATTGTAGACTCCCTACCACACTTTGATACAATTGAGGATCATCAAATGTGCAACCATCAAGAGCATTCAATTTGGTAGAGGACATTAGTTTGGAGACAGATTTTGAATTGTACATATTTGTGCACACAAGAAGATCATTAATGTATTTTGTTTGTGTAACAAAAAGACCTGGATTGTCACAAGTGACTTCTATGCCTAAGAAGTAAGGTAAAAAACCTAAGTTTTTGACAGGAAAGGAAACACTTAGAGATGCAACAAAATCAGAGATTAAAGAAGAATTTGTACCAATGACGATGATATCAGCGACATAAACAATAATGTAAATGCAATCATAGTTATTTCAAAAAATAAACAAGGAACTATCTAAACGAGAAGAATGAAAGCCAAGAGAAAGCAACCGATCACTAAGTTTTGCAAACTAGGCCCAAGGGGCCTTATTCAACCCATAGATTGATTTATGCAACTTACAGACTTGGGATGGATGACCTAGATTCACGAATCCCGATGGCTGCCACATGTAGACAGCTTTTTCGAGTTCCCCATGTAAGAACACATTCTGGATGTCCAATTAATGAAGAGACCAATTTGAGGTAATGTCTAGAGAGAGGATGACACAAATAGTGACTGGCTTCACCACTAGACTGAAGGACTCAAAGAAATCCAAGCTAGGTTGCTAATGGAACCCCTTGGCCATAAGGTGGGCCTTGCAGTGTTCGAAAGAACCATCAGCATGATGTTTTGTTTTATGAACCCATTTTGATCAAAGAATATTTCACTTGGAGGAGGGGGACAAGATCCCATGTGTGGAGAAGAGCTTGGATTTCAAGATTCATGATGGCACACCACTCAAGATGTTTAGAGGTCTTGGTGAATGAGGTAGGTTCTTTAGGATTTAGTGAAGAGAAGGAACTTAGGGTCTCTGTGGTAGTGGTTATAAAGGTGGAGGGTTTAGGATTCAGCTAGGGAATGGTGTCATTTGTAGAACCTTTGGGACAATGAATATTGGACCGAGAGCAAGTAATAATGGAATGAGTGGGTACGATGGGGGGAGACCATGAAGGAAGATCAAAGGAAACATAGACGAGTTAGGGTTTGATGACGATGATGTTAAGGAGTATACTCGAGGAGAGTGTTATTTTGTGGAAACCAAAACCCTAGAGGACAAATTAGGGAGAGGGGGGTGGATATAAGAGATGGTCTATCTATGGAGTAGGAGAATGAGAGAGTGAGTCTTGGCCAAATAAAAGAGGGAATGAAATGGACCAAGTTATAATAGGTCTGGAATGCTATAAAGGATTGCTCATGAGTTGTTTGGGGTGAAATGGAAAATTATCTTAATGAAATAACACATCACGAGAGATACAGGTTCGACTAGAATCAAGGTATAAGCATTTGTAGGCTTTGAGATCTAGGCTATAGCCCATGAAGACACAACGAAGGGAATAGTAGTCTATCTTATGCTTGTTATATGGTCTCCAGTTGGGCCAACCGGTGCACTCAAATACTTTCAAAAAACTGTAGTCTGGAGTTCAACCCATTAGTGTTTCAAAAGAGTTTTATTGGATAATGTGGGAGTGGGCATGTGGTTAATCAAGTAGATTGCCGTTTGAAAGGCCTCGACCCAAATCTTTTGTGGCATATGAGCATGAGCCATTAATGCAAATTATGTTTCAACAATGTGCTCGTGTCGCCTTTCAATACTCTTGTTTTGTTGATGGAAGTAAGGACTTGTTATGCGGTGATGGATTCCATAATTTTGAAGAATGGGACGGAGAGGGCGAAATTCCCTTCCCTAATCGGATTGAACCGTGACAATAGTTGTAGAAAATGTATTAATCACAAGACGGAAAAAGGCAAGCATTAAAGAGGAAACATTGTCCTTGGTTTGCATAGGAAATGTCCATATATAAGGTGGGGACTGGACCCCATACATCCATAAAAAGTAATTGAAAGGGCTTAGTAGCTCTAAAGGGGGATAAGGGATGAGGAAGGCTGTGGGCCTTGGCATGTGGACAAGAGACGCATGATGTAGGCCCAATGCTAGATTTAGGTAGATTATTTTCGTGAATAGTTAGGGATGTGACTCTTGAGGACAAGGGGCCCAAACGCAAGTGCTAGCGATGAGTGGAGGTCCAAAAGATGAGAGATGCATGAGGAAGTGGAGAGAACATACAACCCGTTCTCAACAGTTCCTCGGAGAAGCACTGCCTGGGATTGAAAATCCTTCACAAGAAAATAAGTAGAGTGAACTTCAAAAAATACACTATTATCAAAACAAAATTTTCTAACAAAAAGCAAGTTATGGGAAACTGAAGAAACATGAAATAGAATATGTAAAAGGAAGTTGCTAGAAGGTGTAGCAAGATGCGCTAAGCCGTAGTGTTGAATGGGAAGATTGTTGTCGTCTCCTATATTAACTTGATCAGAGCCCTGGTAGGATGCAAAGTCGAGGTTGAGGTTTGTACATTTTGGGGTAAAATGATGGGTACCTGCAGTGTTAGTGAACCAGATTGCAGTTGGGTTGTATGGTGGTGGTGGGATAGCGGAAAGATTCACAATGAGAGATGGTGGTGGTGGTGGTGGAGTCTAGTAAGAATAACTGTAATAGCAGGAGGCTGCTGAGTGCCCTTGTTTGCGACAGACTTGGCAAGTGGGTCTGTTATCAAGCTTGTTGGTGAAGTAGTTGGGAGCAGCACCACAAGGCCCAGTGTATCCTCCTTAGCCTTGGCCATGACCATGACGCCCACCATGAGAGTTGGGATTACAACCACCACGAGCTGAGTTACCAGGATGAGGAGGTCGGAAAGAGGTATTGTTGGCAATGAGAGAGGACCTAGAAAGCAGAGACTGGGTTTGGTGAGAAAGGCATGACTTGTGGTTGAGTAAGTGTCTAAAAAATTGATGTGGGAAAAGTGGATTTGGGCGGGTGGTTAAGGAGGTTACCAAGGATTCATAATCCGAGCCTAAGCTAGCAAGTTCGTAGATAGAAAATTCAAGATCGGAGAGTGGGTGTCCAGCAACACCCAAGCTTGAGGCTAGTGTTTTTGCTTTGTTGTAATACTTTGAAATGGAATCAGAACCCTTCTTGAGGATAGCCAATTGATTGTGTATGCATAATGTGAGCAAAGGAATGAGCAGTAAACAAATTTTTTAGGGTGATTCATATCTCATTGGAGGTTTTGTAGTCAAGAACTTGGTTTAGAACATTATTGGATAGGGATGAGTTAATTGCCGAAATGATGAGTTCATCCTTTAAGGACCACTGTTTATATGCAAGATTAGGAGCACCATTAACAGTAGGTTCTAGTAGAGGAATGGAACCATCAACAAAGGGAAAAAGTTGAACGCCCTTTAGAAATGTTACGATTGGTGCCTGCCATAGTAAAGGATTTTCTAGTATCTAATAGAAATGAGATTACAGGCAGATGTAAGAATGGAGGTGGATATGGAAGGAGGTGGGTTTTTATCAGAGGTAGCCATAGGAAGACGACGTGAGTTGATTTTAGGCTTTAGATACCATGTTGAATCATTGGAATAAAAGGGAAACAAGGTATTCGATAAAAGTGCAAGGAGAGAAAACAAAAATGTATGAACCTCCACTCTTACTTCTAATTAATTATCTTGGGTAATGATACCCTTACAACTTCTAACTACCGTTTTGCTACTAAGCCAAGATGGCTTTATTTTTTCATTTCTTCTCTCCATCTGTCTGCTTTGCCATCTAAAGGTTATGTCTGATTTGATTGACTCTATGTCAGAAGGTGTGCCTCTAATGTTTTATACTTTTGTTCTCATCTTGAAATTCAAAATCACAAATCTCAAAATTTCTTGTTCTCCTTTCATTTTTTGCTCCTAATCCTCTAGCTCATGCTTCATACACCTCCCTCCCAAAGTTGCACACCTCCCTCTCTCCCTCCATCCCTTCCATTTAAAACCACAAAAGCAAAGCAATCTCAAAGCTCCACTTCCATTTTCTGCAAAAATTGAGCTATAGAGCTCTATTTCTGGCTTGCGTGAGTATAAAGTGTTTGTTAATATGTCTAAATGCTTCTCTCTTAGTTTGTATGCTTCCCTCTCTAATATTCACTCTCCATTTTCGGTATGGTGTGGGTATGAAGTATGAGTTTCCTGTTTCTCCTTTTGGGTCATTTTGGATTTATGATTCGTGAATTGATTTTTTCCCCAAGTTGCTCATATTTATGGGTGTTGGTACAAACACAACTTGGTTTCTCATGTTCCTTCACTGTGACCTTTGGGACAACTAGCCGTCACATGTTATATTTTATCCTCCCAAGTCAATTTGTCAGAACATGATAGGATTGATGAAGCACTTGTGATCTAAAATCATGAAAGGATCTCTGCTGCTAAAGTTGCAGGCAATAATAGGATCAACATTTTGATTTTTTAATGTGCCTTGATTGTGTGTAGCAATATCCAAGAGTATCTAAGAGTTAGGTACCCAAAATGTATGAGCCACACAATAGTGTTGTTTGCTAATATGTGTTTCTACTCGTATTTGCTAGTATGTATTGGTCGCTTTTGCATGTTAGGCAGCATTGAGGATTTTTTTGTTAGTATGATCCGAAATTTGGCCAAAAGACAATTGATTATAACAGTGAATTGGTAGATCAAAGATCAAAATAAAAAAAATACAAGCAGTAATGGATATCCAAATCACTTGACATCGACTAGAAATAGCCGCCCAAACCGAAGGAAAATAGTTATATCATATCAATTTCACTGTTGTGGATATTTTTTTTGGAATACTATTTAAACTAGTGGTAGAAGTGTTTGAATTTTGTAATGTTGTATTGCTGTATACATGCTTTACAAATAAATTGACTTTTCCTGGTGCAAAAATATGGAAACATACACATATGATAAGTGAATAAATCAAGCTAATTCCTAGAATAAAGCTAATTACTAATTTTCTGGAATCTTGTTTTGGTAAATGTCAATAATCCCTCTCAAGTTGGTGCATGTAGGTTAATAATGCCTAACTTGCTTGAAAAATGGTGGAAAAGATCATGACCTAAGACTTCGGTAAAGATGTCCTCGACTTGGTCATGTGAGGAAGCATGAAGAGCTTTGAGAAGACTTGAGCGAATCTTTTCAAGAACAATGTGATAATCAATCTCAATGTGTTTAGTGTGTTCATGAAATACGAGATTGTGTGCAATGTAGAGTGCAAATTGATTATCACATGTAAGATGAAAGGATGGGGGTGAGATATGCCAAGATCAAAGAGGAACTATTTTAACCAAATGTGCTCAGAGGTAGTGATGGCCATAGCTTGATATTCAGCTTCAGGGGAAGAGCGATTGATGGTAGTCTACTTCTTTGTACGTAGGAGATCAAACTGGTACCTAACTGAATAAAATATCCGGCATTGGAGTGATGAGTGGTGGGACAGCTGGCTTAGTCTGAGTCAATATATGTTAGGACAAGTATATTGCTAGAGGAAAAGAAGAAAATGTCTTGACCTAGATTTCCTTTGATGTAATGGAGGACCCAAGTAGCAGCAACCATGTGAGGAACCCGAGAAGCATGCATGAATTGACTGAGAATATTAATTGCATAAGCGATGTTTGATCAGGTGATGGTCAGATGGATCACGCAACCAACGAGGCGGTGATAAATGCAAAGATCAGGGAGGAGGTCGCCATATTTATTATTGAGTTTTAGATGTTCTTCCATCGAGAATGAGGTGGTTCGAGCACCAGGTTGTCCACTATCAAAAAGAATATCAAGAGCGTAGTTGCACTAGTTGAGGAAGATGCTATTGTGAGAGCGGGCGACTTCAAGTCCAAGGAAATACTTTAGATAACCAAGATCCTTTGTTTTGAAGTGAGTGGAGAGGACTTTTTTAAAGGTCTCGATCTGAGAGAGGTCATTACTAGTAACTAAAATATTATCCACATATGTAAGGACAAGAATGATGTTATTATGAGAGATAAGAGTTGATAGTGAATGATCTGCCTGAGACTGATGAAAGCCTGCATCAAGAAGCACAGTGGTTAGTTTAAAAAACCAATTACGAGAGACTTGTTTGAGGCCGTAGAGGGATTTTCTAAGCCTAGGTAGAGGGGGTCATGTAAACTTCTTCATCAAGATTATCGTGCAAAAATGCATGATTGACGTCAGTTGATGAATGATCCAATTTTTAGTCGCAGCAATTGCCAACAAGCAACAAACGGTGGTCATTTTGGCAACCGGAGCAAATTTCTCATGGTAATCAAGTCCTTCAACCTAAGTGTAATCCTTGGCAACCAATCAGGCTTTGTAACCTTCAACTGAATCATCGGCCTTAAGTTTAGTTTTGAAAACTCATTTATAGCCAATGGGTTTCTTACGAAAAGGAAATGGCTCAAGAGTCCAGGTGGAATTATCCTCTAGGGCACGAAGTCCGACAAACATGAAGGATCAATACAAGTGGTGAGAGCAGTTAAATAAGTGTTATGAGAGGAAGAAAAATGAGAATGTGACAAAAAAATAGATAAAGGATTAGCAGTACCTGAGGCCTATGTAGAGGATGAGGATGCCATAGGTTCCGTATGTACGATGGGACAAACATAGTCACGAAGATAGGAAGGCAGAGCAATGTTGCGGCGAGGGTGGAAAATAGATTGAGATGGAGATGGAGGTGGTGAAGGTGATGAAAATGATGAAAGGAATAGGGGAAAGGGTTAGGCGAATCATGAAATAGAACAGGAGGCATTATAGGTTCAGGAATAGGTAGAGGAATGTGAGAATTTGAGGGATAGGGAGGGTTAGGGGTATCTTGGAAAGGGAATTGTTGCTCATGAAAAATGACGTTACAAGAGTAGAAAATTGATTGGGTTTCAAGATTGTAAGGTTTGTATGCTTTACGGATACTGGAGTAGCCAAGAAACATGCATTTGATAGCCCGAGGAGAGAATTTGTCAAGGTGTGTGCGTATAGTTTGTACATAAAATAAGCACCCGAACATGTAGAGGTGATCATAACTGGGTATTTTATCAAAAAGGAGTTTCAAAAGGTAATTTATTTTGGAGAATTCGATTAAGTGTGCGGTTGATGAGATATGCAGCAGTAAGGACATAATCACCCCAAAATTTTAAAGGTATATGTGCTTGAAAACGAAAAATACGAGCAACATTTAGAAGGTGCCAGTTTTACGCTCCGCAACACCATTTTGTTGAGCAGTTTCAACACAAGTACGTTCATGGATGATGCCATGTTTTTTAAGATAATGTTGAAATGGGTGAGAAAGGAATTCTGATTTACATTATCAATTCTTATGATTTTTACATTGGTTTTAAATTGATTTTGGACAAGAGTGAAAAAATGCTTTAAATGAGTATAAGTTTCTGATTTAAAACGCATAAGATATAGCTAAGATATATTAGAGTATATTTTTGTAATATTTTAAATCTCAATTTTTGTAAAATTAGCAGGTGAGAGTTGCACGACACTTAATTTGGACGGAATGAATTTGAAGTGGCACATCATTTTAATGGAAGCACATTTTTTTTTGATAAATAGACTGTATTGCATTCTATTAAGAAATGAAGTTACAATTGTGACAAGTAATAACGAGACAAAGCTCATGTTACAAAAACTAAATTTTGATTTGTAGCATCC
The DNA here is from genome assembly GCA_036559045.1 of Platycarya longipes. NCBI lineage: Eukaryota > Viridiplantae > Streptophyta > Magnoliopsida > Fagales > Juglandaceae > Platycarya > Platycarya longipes. The sequence continues at coordinate 38,839,799 of CM071802.1, forward strand.
CCACACACAAAGTGACGAGCATTGTCTTATCTTCTAACACTCTCAAGTGACATAACTGATGAGTGCACAAAAATGCACTCTAAATACTCTATTTAAATACTAAAAGAAATGAGAAAACAATGGATATAACTCATGTTAATAAAATTAATGGTCATTTATCTTGAGATAGATATAAGCATGATTTAATATATTGATGAGAATATAAAATGCCATATTTTCCTCTCTTAATGTTTAAAACTTTATTCTTATTTGATGCCTAAATATACTCATTATTCTTATATTTTGATTTAGGACACAAATGGAGACATTAGGAGCAAATGAAGATAATTGCGGAATTTTAGACAGTTCTGACATCTTTTCGTAAAATGGGCATAACTCTCTCATCCAATCTCCGATTGAGCTGATTCAAGATGATCTAGAACCGCAAGAGAAATATCTATAACTTTTATGTTTTGTGTTTGAAGAGATATCCACTCAATCTAAGACAAAATCGACAATCAAGTGGACGCACCTGCACTTGACGTTCCTGGATATTTTTCAGCCACTTGCATCAAATCCAAATGTTATCATAATATTTTCTAGCAAGCACTCCTACACCAACTTGGAAATTCAATGATCAATTCAGATACAAGATGAAGTGCACTCAAGTTTCTTCAAGACAAATTATTTGACCACAAGATATTAAGTCATACAAGACAACTAATAGATAGAGAAGCAAAATTGAAACACTCAACCTACAAGCAAAATCCAGCTCATGCATGGTGGGAAAACAAATGATCAAAATGACAACTCACAAATCACTTGGATTCAAGAATGGCACATGGCAAAACAAGTTGAAATTGTGATGATTTTGTCATGACAACTTGCATGAAGGATGCTTATAAATAGAAGGGAGGGGTGTGTGTTCTAAGACCATGCTTAGTGTGCTTGGATGCCTTGGAAGATACATTGTTTTTGAGAGCTTGAGAAAAGAAAAGAAAAACCAAAGAAGAGAGAAGAAAATAATGGTTGGCTCTTCCATATTATCCCTTGAAGAATTTTTGTTGCATATTTTCAATATGTGTAACTAATTTTCTAGTAGAGCTAGGGATGAATTTGTATATATGATGGTATTTGTAATTGTTTTTGATTCATATATGTGTTCTTCAAATATTAAACTCTTTTGTTTAGTCATTCGAAATTTATTATAAATGTTTTCGTCACCAAATAATCTTAGAATTTATTTCATTTATAGATTCAGTCATGCTTTTTCTATTAAATGCAATAATCCTTTGATTATGTTTGGTTCAATTGGTTATCTATTTTAATTTAATTCTCTGCTGCAATATTGCTCTACGAGTATATTGTCGACGTTGAATTTCTTTAATATCGATAACAATTCCTGTTCTTATATTGTGACGAATGATTTTTCGAAAGATTACATTTGATTTAAATCTGGTTATTAATGTTTTATTTTCCGATTGAAAATTTGGACATAGAATTTTCAATTGAGTTATTAATGAATCGAAAATAATTAAAATACCAATTATATACAAAGGATTCCCGATGCTTTACTTTTCGCACTCATCTAAATCTTTTTGTTAATTTCGTTACTGTTCTTCAATTTCTCAATCCATCTCCCTGTGGAATCGACACCCCAAAGCTATACTGCAAACGACCGCATTATTCTTTGGGCGTAATCAAATTTTGGCGCCGTTGCCGGGGAGACGGTAAAAGAATTTGTAGTTTTTTTTAGTAGTTTGTTAAAAAAAAAAAAAAAAAAAAAAAAAAAAAAAGAGAGCGGTAGCTTCGTTCATTTTCTTTTTAGCTTTCTGCATCTTTATTTTATTTTAGTTTTATTTTCGTAATTATTTTTTTTTTTTCAGTATTACGCTTTTCTTTACTTTGCATGCGCAGGTACAGAGACGCTTTTGGACGGTTTGCTAGTAGACCCGTGCTAGAATCAGATTCAGAATCTAATTTTTCTAATCGCTTGTTTGATAATTCTTCCAATTCTGACGCGATGAGTGAACACGTGGACCAACCTGTTAGAACCCTCCAAGATTATCTTCATCCCGCACGAACAGCCACACCATCCTGTATTATGTTCTCACCTAATGTTCGTCATGTAGATTTTAAAACGGGAATGATACAATTACTTCCGACTTTCCATGGTCTAGAAAATGAAAACCCCTATGTTCATATTAGGGAATTTGAGGAAGTAGTTGCAACATTTCACGGTCAAAATACCACTGACGAAACGGTAAGGCTAAAGTTCTTTCCTTTTTCTTTGAAAGATAAAGCTAAGAGTTGGTTGTACTCACTAAGACCACGGTCTATTGGAACATGGAGTGAGATGACTCAAGTGTTTTTCAATAAATACTTTCCCCAACATAAGACTAATGCTTTAAAAAGACAAATCTCTACCTTTGCACAAAAGGATAGTGAGACTTTGTACCAGTCTTGGGAAAGATTTAAAGAATTACTGAGTATGTGTCCCCACCATGGATATGAGAATTGGCGCTTAGTGAGTTATTTCTATGAAGGCCTTACGCCCAGGGAACGTCAATTCGTGGAAATGATGTGCAATGGAGAATTTTTACAAAAAAATCCCGATGAGGCCATAGAGTACCTCAATGAGCTTGCTGAAAAAGCTCATACTTGGACTGGACCTAGTGCTACTGATAGCACAAACAGGTCACGACCTACAGGAAACTTGAGTGGTGGTATTTACCATCTAAGGGAGGAGGATAACCTTAAGGCTAAGGTTGAAATGCTCACCAGAGAATTAGAGTTATTGAAAACTAAAAACTCAAAACCAACACACACGGCTAATCATGCAGAATCTTTTGGGCCATGTGTTGTCTGTGGTGGGATAGATCATCATTCCCAAGAGTGTCCTACACATACTAACATGAATGGTATGTATGAGGAACAAAGTAATGCTCTAGGTATGTACAAAAAGCCCTTCACACCTTACTCTGAAACCTACAACCCAGGATGGCGTAATCATCCCAACTTCAGCTGGAAGTCTGAAAACCAACAGCCTGCACAACTCTCTAGATCATATCCTGCACCATACCATGCACCTCAATCTTCTAGAAATTCTTTAGAAGATACTTTGCATACTTTTATTGAAATACAGGGTAAGACTAATCAAAAATTTGAATCTTTGATTATGCAGGTTGTCGAAGAAAATAAGGAAATCAAGAGCCAGGTGTCTAAAATAATGAGTTCATTGACTATGAATGAGAAAGGTAAGTTTCCTTCCCAAACTCAATCTGTACCTCATGGTCAACATATGGCACAAGGAGATCTGAAGGACGTAAACGCCATTGTGACACGAAGTGGTAAGTCTCTACGTGATCCAATAATAGACAAAAAAAAGGATGTAGAGAAAGATCAAGATAGCAGCAGTCCTGAGCTTCCCAAAGAACTTGAGGTAACAAAACCTGAGGAACCTGCGGTAACAAAAAATCCTGGTAAGGTACCTTTTCCTCAAGCATTAAAGTCAAGCAAACAAACTCTAGATCATAACAATGATATTTTGGAAAATCTTAGACAGGTAAAAATTAATCTTCCTCTTTTGCATGTAATTAAACAAGTTCCTACTTACGCAAAAATTCTCAAAGATTTGTGTACAGTTAAGAGGAAGCATTATGTGAAGAAGACTGCATTCTTGACAGAGCAAGTTAGTGCTCTAATTGAACAGCGGATTCCCCCTAAGTACAAGGATCCTGGATGTCCAACCATCACATGCAACATTGGCAATCATGAGCTTGGACAGGCCTTGCTAGATTTAGGGGCTAGTGTAAATTTGATGCCATATTCTATTTATTTGCAATTAGGCTTGGGAGAAATCAAACCAACTTCTGTGGTATTGCAATTGGCTGATCGTTCAGTTAGAGCACCACGGGGTATGGTAGAGGATGTTTTAATTCAAGTTGACAAATTTTACTATCCTGTTGATTTCTTAATTCTAGACACTAGTTCTGCTGTAGAAACCACCTCTAAAATTCCATTAATTTTAGGTAGACCTTTTCTTGCTACTTCTAATGCTCTTATCAATTGCAGAAATGGATTGATGAAACTCTCTTTTGGCAATATGACTCTTGAGGTAAATATTTTTCATATTGCAAAACAGCCAGAAGAGGATGTCGAGTGTCATCAGACATACATGATTGACTCACTTATAGAAAGGGATGTTCTTACAACTCATGACTCAGATCCCCTTGAATACTTTATTGTTAATTCTGAATTTAATCCTATAAGTGATTCATCTGATGTATTTGACATTTGTGCTATTTTTGACAGAACTCATGATTATAGCACACAGGCATGGCAACCAAAGTTTGAGAAGTTGCCTGAAAAAAGAGAAAGACAGATTCCTTCAAGTAGGGAAGCCCCTAAAGTTGAATTAAAATCCCTACCTAAGGGTTTAAAGCATGTTTTCCTTGGTCCAGGTGATACTTTTCCTGTTATTATTTCATCTGAATTATCTGAGTCCCAAGGTGAGAAATTAATTCAGATTTTATGCAAATATAAATCAACCCTAGGATGGAGTATTGCTGATATAAAAGGCATTAGTCCCCTAATCTGTACTCATAAAATAAATTTAGAGGAAGGAACTAATCCTCGAAGAGACCCCCAGCGTAGACTTAATCCCACAATGAAAGAAGTTGTGAAAAATGAAGTATTGAAACTATTAGATGCAGGAATGATATATCCTATTGCTGATAGTAAATGGGTAAGTCCTACGCAGGTTGTTCCTAAAAAGTCAGGAGTAACTGTGATAAAAAATGACCTTGGAGAGTTAGTCCCTACAAAACTGGTGACTGGTTGGCGGATGTGCATTGATTACAGAAAATTAAATGCCGCCACACGAAAAGACCATTTTCCGCTTCCTTTTATTGATCAAATTCTTGAGCGGGTGGCTGGTCATCCTTTTTATTGCTTTCTGGATGGTTATTCTGGTTATTATCAAATTGAAATTGCATTAGAAGATCAGGATAAAACTACTTTTACTTGTCCTTTCGGTACTTATGCTTTCCGCAGAATGCCATTTGGACTGTGTAATGCTCCAGCTACTTTTCAACGTTGCATGATGAGTATTTTTAGTGATATGGTTGAAAAGTGCATGGAAGTTTTTATGGATGACTTGACTGTTTTTGGATCTTCTTTTGATGCATGTTTAATGAGTTTAGAAAGAGTACTGACTCGTTGTGAAGAAAAAGAATTGGTTTTAAATTGGGAAAAATGTCACTTTATGGTACCTTCAGGTATTGTTTTAGGGCATATTATTTCTTCCAAAGGAATGGAGGTTGATCAATCAAAAGTTGAATTAATCTCTAAATTGCCTACACCTAGAACAATCAAGGATATAAGATCATTTCTTGGTCATGCGGGTTTTTATAGGAGATTCATACAGAATTTTTCTGCCATATCTAGACCACTATGTAACCTCCTAGCTAAGGATGCCCCATTTGAATGGACACAAGCCTGTCAAGAGGCTTTCAAAACATTAATTGGCAAGCTTACTTCAGCACCCATAATGCAACCACCTGATTGGAATTTACCTTTTGAAATTATGTGTGATGCTAGTGATTTTGCTGTAGGTGCTGTTCTTGGACAACGAAAAGAAGGGAAACCTTTTGTCATTTACTATGCTAGTCGAACTCTAAATAATGCACAAATGAATTACTCCACCACTGAAAAAGAGTTGTTAGCTGTAGTATTTGCTTTGGATAAATTCCGCGCTTATTTGATTGGTTCTCCTATCATTATCTTTACAGATCATGCAGCCCTTAAGTACCTTTTTACAAAGAAGGATGCTAAGGCACGATTAATACGATGGATTTTGCTTTTGCAGGAATTTGACATCACCATCAAAGACAAGAAAGGAGTGGAGAACGTAGTGGCAGACCATCTTTCTAGACTCACATTCGAGGACACTTCTGACCACATACCAATCAAAGATGATTTTCCCGATGAGCATTTACTTTCTATTACTTCTCTACCATGGTTTGCTCATATTGTGAATTATTTAGCTGCAGGTGAAATACCAAAGGATTTTAGTACCCAAGACAAAAGGAAATTCATGATTGAGGTACGAAAATTCTACTGGGATGACCCTTACCTTTTCAAACGACCGCATTATTCTTTGGAATCGACACCCCAAAGCTAAATTTTGATTTGTAGCATCCCCACACACAAAGTGACGAGCATTGTCTTATCTTCTAACACTCTCAAGTGACATAACCAATAGAGATTTTGGTCTCGATGTGGTTTATCTGAGAGGATGATATTGAAAAAATAGAGATAAAGGACTCCACCCTCCAAGGAGGGGGAGGGAATCATCACCACCACCTCTAAAAGAAAGGAGGATACAAGACCCCCACCTCCAAAAGAGGGGAGGAAATTACAACACTGGAATAAAAATATTCTATTTTATTATAACCTAACAACAAGAAGCAAACAAACACAAAATACAAAGACACAGGAATCAAAAGACAGCAGCAGTGAGTGGCATATGGTAAACACTCGCCGCCCTTAAAGGTAGGGAAAGCGTGAGCGCGCAACAACCGGAGGTCCTGATCTCGGTAGAGCCGTGCATGGCGGAAGAGGCCGCCTAAGGAGGTGGGGCAAGGGGAAATAAACCTCTACTTCAGACTATGCATACACGCCATGCACGACTGCAACCGACAAACGCCACCCCCGATTTAGGATCAATACCTTGCATAGTTGGTGGCAAGATGCGGCGGGACTTAAACCAGTGGGCAAACCCAAACCAAAGACCTTCAAACCTGACTTCGTGCGGCCACTGTTTGCCAACACCTCTAGAGGCCAAAAATCGCTGCCGGAACACCTAAAAAAAACACAGAATGGGGGAGAGGGGGGAGGGAGAGATGAGAGGAGAATAGAAGAGAGAAAAAATAAATAAATAAACAAGTGGGAAAAGGGATAAGGGAACAAAAAATGGATGAAGGAGAAGAAAGAAAGGGGTAAAGGAGGGGGGGAAAGGGGGACCCGGAGCTCTTACCCCACCCTGGCGGCGGAAAAGTGATAGAGAAACTAGGATTTTGAGAGGAACCGAGAGAGAGAGGCGTGATAAGAGTTTGTGTTAAATTCTTAATGGAAGCACATATAAATATGCATATATATATATATATGTATGACTTGAAGATACAAGCACCACTTCAATTAAGCAAGATACATGCGCCTTACTAATTATATGAATGCCTCACGTTGACATGCATAGAGCGATTGACTTCAAACTATTTGGGTCTCAAGGCACTTCATTAAGGATATGGCCCACTTCACTTCACCACCTAATAGCCACACACTGCAAATCACAAGAATAGCGCCCCATGCAGTTCATTAAATTGGATTGCACTTCAGCTTGAGAGCAAAAACGTTGGACCTACATGTTTGCATGGGCTGGACTTGAGGTAGGGCATGACACACATATAGGAGAGGGCTCAAAACGAAGGGGCAGGAGGACGCATATATATAGATGTGAATTAAGAGAGCGCCGCTTTGATGAAGAAGAATGGGGACGTAAACGGATGTATAGAGAGGACAAGAGAGATAAAATAATTCTTCTTGGTCGATTGCTGTGGTTTTCTTCTGGAATTTTTGTTGTCCATCATGTTTATAGGTAACTAAATTCTCAAGTAGGATTAGAGATGAACTTACACACTAAATGATATTTTTAATTCATGTATTTGATTTTTTTTTTTTATTAAAACTCTTTGTTTCATCATTCTTAATTTATTGTTGATGTTTCTTCTCCGAATAATCTTAGAACTTATTTCGTTTCTGGATTCATTCATGTTTTTTCTATTGATGAATTAGTTATTTGATTATGTTTGGATTAAGTTATTATCTATATTGATTTAATTCTCTGTTGTAATATCACTCCTTATGTATATTGTCGTCGTTAGATTTTTTCAATGTGGATAACAATTTGTATAATTTAAAGTAATGAATGATTTTTCAAAGAGTTACATTTGGTTTAGTTTTGGTTTATAATTTTATATCTTCCGATTGTGGATTTTGAAATTGAAATCTCAATTGAGTTATCAATGAACTAACAATAATTAAGATACTAGATATGTGCAAGGGATTCCAGAAGCTCTACTGTTCGTCAAATTTGAATATTTTTTCGTTAATTATTTTTTTTAATTTCAATTTGCATTTAAAATTAATTTTTATTCTCTCACAAATCATTTAATATTTTTTTTAGTTTCTTTGTTATTATACTATTCTTTTAATTTGTCTCCCTGAAAAATCAACACTTCAAAACTACACTACAACTACTGTGTTATTCTTTGGACGTAATCAATCATCGACGATGGTCATAAAATAATGAGCACCACACAGAGATGAAGTACAATAGCCACCCCAAATATCACAAAATATACGATTGAAAGGAGAAATGCTTTTAATAGTAGAAAGAGAAAAAGATAATCGTGTATGCTTAGAACAAGCACAAATGTCACAATGAATAATTACACATGGAGAATTAAAAAGACTGGGAATAGTAAAACTGGAGGATGACCTAAACGTTGATGTCATAAGGTCTTATTAGTAGTGGGCTGAGCAGCTAAAGCAAGCAGAGGTTTGGGTTGATACACGTAGAGCTCATTGTAGAGATTACCCACTCCAATCAGCCTCATCAATTGTGGGTCCTAAAATATACAAGAATTAGAAGTGAAACAAATAACAAAAGAATTATGAAGGGTAATTTGGGATATAGATAAAAGGTTGAAAGTGAAAGTGAGGACAAAATAGACATTTAGTAAAGTGAGGAAATGGGGAGAGTTTGCAAGTCTCGATTCCTTCAGCTGGAATATTGTCTCCATTAGGTAGCCTAATGAAATGGGTGAAATCCAGACCTCTGAAATCGATGAAGGAATCTCACCAATGACAAATATGGTGGCTTGTGCCACTATCCACTACCCAGTCGAGGTGCAGATTGAAGAGAAAATCAAATGAGGGAGGGAAGAAAGTGTTACCAACATAGTTTGTGAATGGTGAGGGGGCTGAGGAGGATGCTGGCACAAGGAGTGAAATTAATTTTGGGTAGAGCTCCGGTGAGAGGCCAGGAATGGGACTAGGGTCAGAGATTGATGTTGATGGTTGCCCAAGAGCTTGATTTGCCATCGATGGAGGTTGCCCAAGGATTGAGGGCCGTAATTTTGTGCGAGAGTCTCGGCCAGGTGGGAAGCCCACAACGATCTAGCAACGGTCTCATGTGTGCCCTTCCTTCCCACACACTGTGCACTTTCAAGAATATTTGGGTTGGCTATGTTGATTTTGGTGAGGGTTGCGAACGGACATGGCTAGGGTTTCTGATGAGGGTGTTTGGAGATAAAGAAGTCTTTGTTGTTCTTCTTGGAAGAAGACGGAGAATACTTTGTGAATTGGGGAAAGAGGATTCATGGCCAATATTTGGATTCGGAGAGGTGCAAAAGAATCGTTTAAGCCAAGAAGAAATTGGAAGAATCTCTCATCTTCAACCTATTGTTGCAGGTCTTTGAGGTCACTGCTGGTTAAGGTCACCCCAAATTTGTTTGATTTGGTTATAGTATTCATACACTGAATTGGTTGGTTATTGCTGGGAGGAGACGACACATTTGAAGTGGTATATTCTGGCATTGTTGCCATGACAGGAACGGGGGAAAGATCAACCCAAACATCACGTGGATCAATGTGATATTCAAGAGAATTGGCAAGAGATGGACTGATTGAGCTAAGAATCTAGGTAAGAACCATGCCTTTTGTTTGGTTCCATTGAGTATACTCGAGTTTGGTAGAGTAGGGTGGGGTGAGTGTGCCATCAACAAACAAAGTTTGTTTTTGGCATTGAGAGCTCTTGTCATGACTTTTTGTCATTTGGGGGAGTTGTCGCCTGTTAAGAGACCATTGACAAGGATTAGACTCGATGAATCTGAGGGATGAAGGAGGTAAGGGGAAGAGAGTGGTAGGTTGGACGAGTTGGCTATGAAAAGAGTTTTGGTAGGACCTAGTTTTGGTTTTATACCATGTTAAAACTAGTGGGAGAAGTGTTTGAATTCTGTAAAGTTGTATTGTTGTATATGTGCTTTACAAATATATAGACTTTACGTGGTGCAAAAATATGGAAATAGACACATATGCTAAGTGAATAAATCAAGCTAATTCCTAGAATAAAGCTAATTACTGATTTTCTGGAATCTTGTTTTGGTAACTATCAATAAATACTAATATCATGGTTATGTTTTAGAAAACCATGTTGACTCTGAAGTCCTACCAATGTAATAAGATGTTTATATTTTTTGGGGCATTTCTAAGCCAAACAATGTCACAATATCTTACTTGTAGCAGCTACAAAATACGATATATGTAGAGCCAACTGATTGTGTGATTAGTTACATCATTACTTCTTTATTTTTTCTTTAGTTGTTCTCCATCTACCCATATAATGTATAGACAATGACACAATTTTCTTTAGTTGTTCTCTCTCTGATTGGAATTTAGCTTTTCCTTCTTTTTATTTTTGAAAGTTTGTGGAAGAGAGAGAAAAATCTTGATTGGAATTTACCCAATTGACTTCAGTTTTCATCAATAATTGGTGTCCAAGGACAATACATTCCATCATGTTGCTGAGTAGAATAAAAGACAAAAATGTAAAAATAAATTCCAATGTTCAACAAATACTATGTATTGTTTGGAGAAGAAGACATTTACAAGAAAAGATCTTTACTGTGCCTTTTTAGTTCTTTTTAGCTCTTTAATAGAAAGTATGTACAAACACATTTAATAAAACAGTAGTTTGCGCCTCAAACGTACGCATGGCTTCTCAACCAAAGCTTCACAATCAAAGGGTGTCCCACCATCTATAAGGCTGTAGATCATCGTCTTGGTCCAAGAGATGCATTCCAGAAGGTTGCCTCTAAAGGAACAAAACATAGTAAGAACTCAAATAAATTAAAACCATAGTGTTGCTGATATTTGAAGTTAACATTACCTGAAATGGATTTGCAGTCGATCCTGTATCCATATAAACTTGGTTATTTGTCCACACTTGATAGTGAGTATATTGTTGGTATAAAAAAAAAAAAAAACTTAATAAGAACCAACATGACTGTTGATTGGTAAAAAAAAAAAACAAAACAAAAAAGCTTAAACACAAGAAGTTAAGGAAATCACATAAACTAGGTTTCTTATAAACACAGGAATTTCTTGACAAATTGACTCACATGGAAGAAATCTATATCTGTGATGGACAATAGGCTCGAAAGATTAGCACACACAATGAAGGCACATAAAAAAAAAAAAATCAAATTCTAAAAGCACTAAATATGTGTTTGTTTCTGTAGAAAATAATCAAGAACATGATGAGATGAATTATTTGTTAACATGTAGAGTATCTAGCCAAAACAAAATGTCTATTTATTATTATAACAAATAGCTCCTGAGAGAAAAATAAAATAAAAATACCATCAAATAATGTAAAAAAACATGCAACACAACTTGGCACCAACACCTATAAATATGAGTAACTTGAAAAAAAAAAACGATTCACAAATCAGAAATCCAATTCACCCAAAAAGAGAAATAGGAAACTAACACTTCATACCCGCACTGCGCTGGAAATGGAGACTGAAAATTAGAGAGGGAAGCATATTGAGTACGAGAGAAGCATGTAGAATTATTAACAAACACTTCATACCCATGCTACACCACGCCATGCCATGCCGGAAATGGAGCTCTGTAGCTCGATTTTTGCGGAAAATAGAAGTGGGGCTTTGAGAATACTTCACTAATTTTGTGGTTTTAAATGGAAGGGATGGAGGGAGAGAGGAAAGTGTGCAACTTTGGGTATTACCAGTTGTTACAAGTGTCAAGCATTTGTTTATAATCTACTATCTCAACCCTCGGTTCTAGATCAAGATGATGAATAGGTTAGATTAGATTTATTATCTGGTTTTAAGTTGGGGGCATTTTCGTCAATTGTCATACATGTATATGTATGAGCTTGTACAGTGTAAGAAGTATCGAGATTCATTTGTACATTTCCTCTATTATTGTAAGACTGTGGGAGAGAGAAATGGGCAACAGAAGCAATCTAGGGTTAGGGTTTCTTGCTAAAACCGAAGGCTATATTGCTTGTAATCAACATGTTAGCTTGTAAATCTCCCATTAGTATGAATAAAGAGTTTCGTACTATTGTTCCTACCGTGAATGTAGGCCATTAGAGCTGAACCACGTAAATCCTGTCTTATTGTTTTCTTTGATTTTCCTTGTTATGTTGCTTTGTGTTGATTTACTTTACTATTGCTCATATGCTTGTTGATCCGTGAGTTTCTAAACAAACTTGGCCAATGGCTTGTTGTAATCTCTAAAACCAACAAGTGGTATCATGAGCCTAGGTTTTGATGGGAATGGCTAAATTTGATATAAAAAAGTTCACGGGCCAAAATGATTTTGGCCTGTGGAGGATAGAGATGAGATCTATCTTGGTGCAACAAGGGCTCCAAGATGCCATCTCATTGTCGAAGGAGGAGAAGAAACCTTCTTCTTCCTTTTCGGACAAGGAGATGTCTCTCCTTCGAAAGAAGGCCCATCGTACCTTATTTTTTGTCTTGGTGATAAAGTGCTAAGGGAAGTGGCCAAGGAAGATACAATCATAGGTGTGTAGCTGAAACTTGAGTCATTATACATGACTAAGCCTTTGGCAAAGAAACTTCACAAGAAGACACGCCTCTATACATTCAAGATAAGCCCAGGTACGTCTATTCATGATCATCTTGATGATTTTAATAAAATAATTTTGGATCTTGCAAATATAAACATAAGGATAGATGATGAAGATCAAGCTATACTGTTATTAAGCTCATTAGATTATTCATACCTAAACATTAAATAAACTATTATATATGGTAGGGAGAGTTTAACACTAGAGGAAGTTCAGTCTATACTATTTGCAAGAGAACTTCAGAATAAGACTGAGGTTAAAATCGAGACTCGAGAGGGGTTAAATGTTAGAGGTAGAATTGAAAAACAGAGTCACAAGAAAAAGAACAATAAGTCAAGGTCTAAGTCTAGACGGAAGCAATTGAAGTGCTTCAATTGTCACAAGGAAGGATATTTTAAAAGAGATTGTCCTAAAAGGAAACAGTCTCAGAATACCAAGAGCATAGAAGACAGAAAGGCAACTGTTGTTAGCGATAGTTATGACAGTGCAAAAGCATTAAATATTTTTGACATGAATCTAGGGTCTGAGTGGATCCTAGACTCAAAGTTTTCATTTCATATGTTCCCCCTAAGAGCATACTTTGAGACTTTCATAGACTTAGATGGAGGGTATGTAGTCTTGGATAATAACAAGTCATGTAGGATCCAAGGGATTGGTATTATTAGACTAAAACTACATGATGGGGTTAAGAGAATACTCAAGGATGTGAGGTACGTACTTGAGTTAAAGAAAAATTTAATTTTTCTTGGAATGTTAGACCAGACAGGTCACACATTCAAATTTAAGGTTGGTGTCTTAAAGGTTACTAAGGGATCTCTATTAGTCATGAAAGGTATTATCAAGAATGGTTTATATACCATTCTTTGAAATGTTTTGATAGCTTAGGCATCCCCTATTCATTACAGGACAGAACGCAAGGTCCAAATTTGGCATAAAAGACTAGGCCACATAATCTAATAAGGTTTACTAGAGTTAGGAAAGTTAGGTCTGTTGGGGGATGGGAACCTTGGTACTCTACCTTTTTATGAGGAGTGTGTTCTTGGTAAATCTACTAGAGTAAAATTTAGTAGTGGTGTCCATCAAACTAAACAGATCCTAGACTATGTTCATTCAGACTTATAGGGCCCTACCAAGGTTAATTCTCATGGTGGAGCTAAATATTTTCTCACTATTATTGATGATTACTCCAAAAAACTCTGGATTTATTTTCTGAAAAATAAAAGTGACACAATTAATGAGTTTAAAGAGTGGAAGACACTAGTTGAGAATCAAATAGGAAGAAAAGAAGGACATTTAGAACTGACATTGGTTTAGAGTACCTTTCAAATGAATTCAATGAATTTGCTAAAATGGAAGGTATAACTAGACACAAGACTGTAAGAGATAAACCTCAGCAAAATGGGATCGCTAAAAGAATGAATAAGACAATCCTAGAAAAGGTTAGGTGTATGTTGATTGCATATGGACTTCCCAAAATTTTATGGGCTGAAGCTACTGCCACAATAGCTTTTTTAACTAATAGGAGTCCATCCTCTACTTTAGAATTTCAAATACCTAAGGACTTGTGGTCTAGAAAGGCTCCAGGCTATGAACACTTAAGAGTTTTTAGGTGTGTTGCATATGCACACTCTAAAACTGATAAGCTTGAACCTAGAGCAGTGAGATGTACTTTTGTAGGTTATCCTGAGGGAGTGAAGGGCTATAAACTATGGATTAATGAACCGAAAAAACAGAAGTTTATTGTAAGTAAGGATGTTACTTTTAAAGAAAAGCAGATGGCTGGACAGCCAGAGACACAATGTCAGGCTAGTCAAATAGTATCCAAAACTACACAAATTGAGGTGGAGCAATCTCAAAGTCTTGTAGAAGGCAGTAACTCAATAAAAATAGACATCGAGGATCAACCTGTATCCCTAAGTGAGAGAACTGACTACCAATTGGCTAGGGATAGGAAGAGAAGAACTATAAGACTTCCACAGAGATATGGACAGGTTAAGATGATAGCTTTTACATTTTCTGTGGCTGAAGAGGTCATAGAAATGGAATCCAGGACTTTTAAGGAAGCCATGGATAGCAAATAAACTGATAAATGGCTGCTGGCAATGCAGGAAGAGATGAAATCCTTATAGAAGAATAAAAATGGGAATGGGTTTCAAAACCAAAAAATTAAAAACTGATTAGTTCTAAAATGATTTATAAGAGGAATGAGGGAATATCTAGTGTTGAACATCTTAGATATAAAGCTAGGCTAGTGGCAAAATGTTTTACTCAAAGGGAATGGGTAGTATATATTGAAATCTTCTCACCTGTAGTAAAACATACTTCTATAAGGCTTTTATTATCTGTTGTAGCTAACCAAGATATGTTTTTGGAACAACTTGATGTTAAAACTGCATTTTTTTCATGGTGAATTGAATGAAACTCTATACATGCAGCCTCCTGAAGGGTTTGAAATTGAAAACTCTGAAAAACAAGTGTGTTTATTAAAGAAATCATTGTATGGCTTTAAACAGTTACCAAGACAGTGGTATAAAAGGTTTAATAATCACATGATTAAGATTGGTTTTAACATAAGTAAATTTGCTGTGTCTATTTTAAATAGCTGGAACAGAACCCCATATATCTGTTATTATATGTGGATGACATGCTAGTGGCCAGTAGAGATAAATTTCAACTTGATTAGTTAAATAAATGCTAAAGTCAAAGTTTGAAATAAAAGACTTAAGATGTGCACAAAGAATCCTAGAGATGGAAATAACAAGAGATAAAAGCAATAAACTATTACTCTTATCTCAAAATTCCTATATATCTAAGGTACTAAATAAATTTGGTATGAACCAGATGAAACCTGTTAACACACTTGTCGGGCAATACTCAAAATTGCCTATTAATCAGAAACCTGAAACAGATGTGGATGAGAAATTTATGAGAAAAATACTTTATGCTAGTATGGTTGGGAGTCTCATGTTTACAATGGTCTGTACAAGACCTGATTTAATATATGCGGTTAGCATGGTTAGTTGATTCATGAGTAAACCCGGTAAACCTCATTGGCATGCACTTAAATCTATTTTTCAATACTTATCTGGTTCTAAAAATCTGGGGCTGGCTTTTGGAGTTGATGTGCAGGTTGGAAATGAACTACAAGGGTTTGTTGATTCTGATTTTGTTGGTAACCTAGATACTAAGAGATCACTAACTGGTTTTCTATTTACTTTGCATAGAGGAATTGTAAGTTGGAAGGCAAACCTACAACCTGTCGTGGCACTAGCAACCCCTGAGGCAAAGTACATGGGTATGACTGAAGCAATTAAGGAAGCTATATGGCTGAGGGGGATCACTCAAGAGTTGGGTATTAGTAGGGGCAGTGTTGTGGTGTTTTGTGATAATCAAAGCACCATATATCTTAGGTGTTTCATGAGAGATCTAAGCATATAGATATTAGGTTGCATTTTGTTAGGGACATAATAGAAACAGGTGAGGTGAGAGTGGAAAAGGTCTCAACTGAAGATAATCCTTCAGATATGATGACCAAATCATTGCCAATAATCAAGTTTAAACATTGTTTAAACTTGATTAATATGAGACATTTTTAGTACCCATTAGGGGGAACAATGCAGGAACAGCAGCCAGACAAAGGGACTTGTGCAAGGATCAAATACTTGCCAAGGTAGAGAATTGTTACAAATGTCAAGTATTTGTTTATAATCTGCTACCTCAACCCTCGGTTCTTGATCAAGATGACGAACGGTTCATATTAGATTTATTACCTGGTTTTAAGTCAAGGGCATTTCCATCAATTGTCATACATGTATATATATGAGCTTGTACAGTGTAAGAAGTATCGAGATTCATTTGTACATTTCCTCTATTATTGTAAGAATGTGTGAGAGAAAAAGGGGCAACAAAAGCAATCTAGGGTTAGGGTTTCTTGTTGAAACCGAGGGCTATATTGTTTGTAATCAATAGGTTAGCTTGTAAATCTCTCATAGTATGAGTAAAGAGCTTGGCACTGCTATTCTTGTCGTGGATGTAGGCCATTAAGGCCAAATCACGTAAATCTTGTCTTCTTGCTTTCTTTCATTTTCTTTTTATCTTGCTTCATGTTGATTTACTTTACTATTGTTCATATTCTTCTTAATCGATGAGTTTCTGAACAAACTTGGCCAACGACTTGTTGTGATCTCTAAAACCAACACTAGCCAATATACCAATTGCCAACAAGCCATATGATTAAGTAAACATACGGGAAATTGACAAATAAGCAAGCTGATATATATACATTTATTTAGGGGAATTTATGTATTATCATTCTTGTATAGAATATTCTATTTTCTTCTATAAGTAGGTCATTATACAGCATAGAATATTATCTTGTTACATAATTAAATAATACGGAGGTATTATTCTCAGCTTTGTTGTGCTCTGTTCTTCGCTTTTCATTTTTAGTACCAACCATTATTGCTCCATTTTGAGCTAACTCTAACATGGTATCAGAGAGGTGAAAATGGCAGACAACGATCCTCCTCCTCCCAACAAATACACAAACCTTGCTGACCCAAACAACCCTTACCATCTTGAAACTTCCAATAACCCAGAAACCGTGTTAGTCACAAATCTCTTTCATTTTGAGAATTTATCTACATGGTCCCATTCAATCCAACATTGTGATATCTCGTATTTACGTGTATTTTTATTGAATGATTATTTTATTTAATTTAATTTTGGTTCTCCTTTTTAAATTTATCGGATTTCTCGTTGGTCATATTTTATGATTTTAAGTTGTGAAATTTAAATTAATGTGTTTTCTTGATATTAATTAATGTTTTGTATTTAAACTGCTCTTTAATTTAAGTTAGTTTATTGTTGGACATTAAATTATGGTGTTGTGGAATTTTATTTATTATTTTATTTTAGCTAGTCATTGCGTTTAAATTAATTAATTCAGCTTACCGTTTTGAAATTTTTTCGTTGGATCAATTCTATGATCCAAGTTATGAGAACTGGATCTCATTTCTTTTCCTTCCTTTTTCTTTTTCTCCTCTTTTTTCTTATTTCTTTTCTTTCTTTTCTTCCTTATTTTCCTCGAGCCCGCACACAAGTCCCCTTTCTCCTCTTTCATCCATTTTTCTCCTCTCCACCCAGCGCCGTCGTGCGCAGCCCGTGGCCATCACCGCCCCTCCCATCCTCTTCCCCACAGCCGGTGACCAACCCCCATCAATCTCAGCCCAGCCCATGCTGCTGATTGCCCCCACGCACACCACCAATGTCGCGGCCCTTATGTGCTCCAATGCCGTCTTCGCTCCACCATCAGCCACCACCTTTTCACCACTTCACCACCGGCCTCCTAGCTACCTAACACACCCTTCCTCAGCCCTAATCTACCACCTTTGAAGCCCCTTGGGCTACATCTCTGATTTATGCTTTTTGGCCTCCAACAGCCGCCCACGCCACCACCCACTGCCAACCACCACCATTCACTTCACCGACACCCCTAAGTCCTTCCCTAGCCATCTCAAGTCTTAGTTTGTCCCCATTCAAAAGTTGGGTTTTTGAGACCCACAACCCTTGTCCATTTGCACTGTTACTTTGCTTTGCCGCTGTCGCTTGCACCTCTGTGATCCTTCGAAAATCATATTTTAGCACTGTGAGTATTTTTCAAATAAATTTTGAGATTTAAATATATTTTGCATTAACAAATCTTGTGCTTTGGTTGGTTGTTCCGGACTGAGTCCAAGGAGTTTGGGGGTCGGTTGGATTGGAGAATGGAGTTGTTGTCTGATTGATTGATGTTGGAATTTGTTGGTTATTTTTGTGTATTGTTGTATACATTGCATATTGCACACATGTTCATGTGTATATTTGAAAGGTGGGTTTTCGCATAATTTATACATGTGTATGTGTTGGAAATGAAAATTGAGTTTTCATGTGTAAATGACTTTCAAGTGCGTGTGTATCACGACCCCAAGTCGGGATGAAACATTATCCTAGTGGAGCTCTTCTAGTCACTTGGGAGTAGAATATACTAAGTAACATCCCCTGGGTTGTCGCTGGGTAACAACGAGATCGGACAGAATGGTAACATGCTTGTGCCGACTCAGTGGCCCCTCTGCTGGTGGGGGGCTAGAGGATGCCTGGTCATGGTACGTGTTAGGC
The DNA here is from genome assembly GCA_036559045.1 of Platycarya longipes. Taxonomy (NCBI): domain Eukaryota; kingdom Viridiplantae; phylum Streptophyta; class Magnoliopsida; order Fagales; family Juglandaceae; genus Platycarya; species Platycarya longipes. Next base: position 38,858,676 of record CM071802.1, read on the forward strand.
ACGGTTAGCTACGCATCGCCAGTTTCGACGTCATATGCGTGGTCGTTACCTACGGTGTGACAAAGAAAGCCAATGTGTGCGGATGGTCCCTAGGGGAGACCATGATGTATACGTTTAATAAAATGGATTTTGGGTCATTTCTAGGAAATTGATGGGTTTTGATATATTGATTTGAGTACCTTTTTTGGGGAAAATGGTAGTTGTTTAATGGATTTACGTGTATCATTTTCTGAGAAAATTATTGGTGTTTTTATAGGAGTTTTATTTGAGCCAAATGAGATTTTGGCGTGAGTGAGAACTATTTATTTTAGAGAAAGATGATTTTTGAGTCTCATGCATATGGTATCATGTTAATGTATTTTGTTGTTACATGAATGTATTTTTTTTATCTTGTGGTTTGTTTGGAATTATTTACCTACGATGTCATTTTTGATATCGTAGATTTTGATGCAGATGACGAGGAGACTGAGCCTAAGGAGGTGGCTCCGTCATTGGAGTAACTTGAAGTAATTTTCATCTTGGGAAATGAATTCCCACTTTTGGATAAATATGTATTTATGTTTCGACTTTGGGATAACTGTATTAAATCTCTTGTTGTAGAATTCATGTTAAATTGATTTATATTATTTTAAGAAAATTTTGGTACTTATTTATTGACCTGTCTCATTCGCTGCCTTTTATTTTATGTATATCACGTGTTCACACATAGCACTTAATGTTGGGGTGCGTTACCCGTGTTGTCATCATCTGGATGCCTCGATTCTCGTGTTTATTTAAACGGGAGTTGAGAGCATCACATACGTGCTCTTTGAGCAAAGAACAAAATATGTTTCTTCAATCCTAACCCAACCTTCAAACTCTACCGATCCTCTCTTCGACCTACGGGACAGATGCAACGATATGGTTGTATCTTGGATCCAAAAATCCATAAGGCTTCCCCTATGACCTTCGGTAGCATTTGTTGATAATGCCCATGAAGTTTGGACTGAGCTCAATGAGCGTTTCTCCCCACAAAATGGACCCCAAATCTATGAACTCAAAAAATCTTTGGCCAATTTGACCTAGGACGATGATACCATGAATGGTTACTACGGTAAACTCAAGTCCCTTTGGGATGAGCTCTCCATTCATGACTTGTTACCTGTTTGTTCTTGTGGCTCAACCAAAACTCTCTCTAATTGCGTGATTCAATTCCTCATGTGTCTCAGTGATTCCTACACCAACGTTCGTGACCAGATAATGCTCATCGATCCATTACCTCTGGTCATTAAGGTCCCCTCCTACATCCAACAACAAGAGTGACATCACCTGATCACTTCCTCAGCTCCCAACCTAAACTCCATCACTATAGCATCTTGCAAACCATTCTTTAATCCCTCTACTAATGTTGGAAAAAGAGACAAGGCCTATTGTACCCACTGCAAGATTACGGGCCATACATTGCAAACTTGTTTCAAATCTGGGAATGTTGTAGCTCCAGTTTGCACCTATTGTGAGATGACTGGTCATACCATGGAGCGTTGCTACAAGCTCCATGGGTATCCTTCAGGCCATAAATTGCGTAAACCATGAAGGAATGTCATGTCACTTGATTTTGCTGCCTCCAGCAACTCACTTGATTCCAATGCATTGTTGACAAAGGAGGAATATAAAGATCTCATAGCCTTGTTGCACAACTAGGATTCTAAGTCTTCACCATCCGTAAATCATCTCCGGACGGTTACATCTGCTCACCTTCACTCTTCTTCCGCTGCTGGTAACCCCTTTTGTTTGTCCACTTCCTCTCATGTTTTTACTTCTTCGATCATCGACGCAAGGGCTACTAATCACATGATCTATAGCCCCTTGCTTTTTACCACCATCACTGCCAACACTTTTTATTCGGTCAAGCTTCCTAATGGGAAATTAGCCCCTGTAACGCATATCGGTACAGTGCAAGTCACAACATGCATACTTTTACACAATGCCATTTGCGTCCCCTCATTTACTTTTAATTTTTATTTGCTTCCAAAGTTGCACAACAATTAAATTGTTGCCTCATTTTTCTCTTTAATTCTTGCTTCATACAGGGCCTTTCTCCTTGGACAATGATTAGGAAAGGTAGCATGGCACACAGGCCATATCATCTCCTACAAGATACCATTTCCCCTTAAGCTTTAGTTAATACTTTGTCACAGAATCTTCATTCTCAAAATTTCATTTATGCTTTTGTTCAATCCTCTGATAGTGCTTTTGATCTGTGGCACTGTCGGTTGGGTCATCCCTCCCATTCCCGAATGCAACTCATACATGACTCCCATGTAATTACTCACATGAATATAAAGAATACTTTACCATGTTTGGTTTGTCCCCTTGCAAAACAAGCTCGTTTACCCTTTTCCTCAAGCACTCATAATACAACTGCTTACTTTGATATTATACATTGTGATTTATGGGGGCCTCACTCAATTGTTGCACGTGATGGTAATTGATTTTTTCTAACCATTGTCGATGGCTATTCACGCTGCACATGGGCATACCTTTTGAAAAGGAAATCTGATGCATGACCATGCATTAAGTCTTTTTGTCACTTGGTTGCTACTCAATTTAATTCTCGAGTGAAAATTTTGTGTAGTGATAATGGCCCTGAATTCTCATTTTCTGAATTTTATTTTGACCAAGGTATTCACCAAAAATCCTATGATGAAACACCACTACCTTCTTCAAGTTGCCCGTGCGCTACATTTCCAATCCAACATACCATTGAAATTTTGGTCAGAATGTATACTTATTGCCAGCCATCAAATTAACCGAATACCCATCCCTCTCATTCACAACAAAACTCCCTACAAAATTCTCTTCCACAAACCTCCCTCATACTCTCGCCTATGTGTATTTGGTTGCCTTGTTTTTGCCTCTACCATTTCCCACAATTGTCACAAATTCAACTCTCGTAGTAGGCGTTGTGCATTTCTTGTATACCCATTTAGCATTAAAGGATATAAATTACTTGACTTTGACACTCACCAAATCTTTCTCTACCGTGATGTTATTTATCATGAATCATTATTCCCTTTCCACACTCATTCCCTCTTCCACTGCATCCTCACCTCCACAAATAACTATTTCTCCAAACACAAACATCAACTTACCCAACCCTGATTCTAATCCTTCACCTACAAATAATATGCCTCCCCTCCCACCGAGTCACAAACACCTTTATCACCCTCTTCAAATTACACACCAACACCCACACCTCCTCCACCTCCCTCACCTCCTCCACACCCCCCACTCCGGTGGGACAATAGAGAGATACAAGGCGAGGTTGGATACCAAAGGTTTCACATAACAAGAAGGGCTCGACTACAACGAAAACTTCTCACCCGCGGCAAATTTAGTAACTGTCCACACCTTACTAGCCGCTGCTTCAATCCAAGACTGGTTCATCAAACAATTTGATGTTCAAAATGCATTCCTCCATGGGTATTTAGAGGAGGAAGTTCTCATATGCAAACCTCTCGGCTATTCCAAGGGTCCTCCATCTCATGTTTGCCGGCTTAATAAAAATCTCTGCGACTTGAAACAAGCTTCGAGAAAATGGTATGAAAATTTTTTTAATGCCTTGCTATCTTTTGGGTTTTAGCAATCAAAGGCAGACTATAGTCTCTTCACTCATACAACCAATGGTTCCTTCACGACATTGCTTTTGTATATCGACGACATCATTGTTGCCAGTTCTTCATTGGATACCATTACTGTCCTTCAAAGCCTTCTCAATGATCATTTCCGAATCAAATTCCTTGGAGATCTCCGCTACTTCATTGGCATTGAAGTCACTCGTTCTTCAAGAGGTATTTCCATTTGTCAATGAAAATATGCTCTAGATATATTGGTCGATGTGGCTCCCTTGGCACTCATCCTCTCAAATTGGCAACGGAATAAAATTTGAGATTTAGTAAGGATGGTGGACAGCCTCTCAAGGACCCTCTCCCTTATTGAAGACTCATTGGCCGCCTACTTTACTTCACAATAACATGGCTTGATCTCAGATATTCTGTCCAGAGATTAAGTCAATGCATGACAGCTCCTACATCTTTTCATCTTCATGCTACACACCAAGTTCTCCCATACATAAAAAATGCACCTGGGCAAGGATTACTTTTTCCTTCCAATTCCTCACTCAATCTTTGGGCCTACTCAGATTTGGATTGGGCCTCTTGCCCTTACTCACATCAATCAATCACTAGTTTTTGTATCTTTTTCGGCTCATCCCTTATCTCATGGCGATCAAAGAAACAAGTTGTTGTCTCTTGATCTTCAGCCGAGGCTGAGTATAGAGCCATGGCTATAACCTCTTGCGAGATACAATGGTTGTCTTACATACCTAGTGACTTGCATCTCTCCATTCCTCTACCAAATGCAATGTATTGTGACAATCAAGCCACTCTACACATTGCTGCAAATTCAGTCTTCCACGAGCACACGAAGTATATAGAAATGGATTGTCACCTTATCCATGACAAGATTCAAGCTGGTTTCCTTCGCACTTGCCACATTCTATCCTCATTCCAGCTTGCGAACCTCTTCACCAAAGCAATGCCCTCCGCCTAGTTTTCTTTTCTGTTATCCAAGATGGAAAAAAAAAAAACATCTATTCTCCATCTTGCAGGGGGATATTACCAACCAATATACCAACTGCCAACAAGCCAGATGATTAAGCAAACATATGGAAATTGACAAATAAGCAAGCCGATATATATACATTTATTTGAGGGCATTTATATATTATCAACTTTGCTTAGAATATTCTATTTTCTTCTATAAGTAGGTTACTGTACAACATAGAATATTATCTTGTTACAAAATTAATCAATACGGAGGTATTCTTCTCAGCACTATTGTGCTCTGTTCTTTGCCTTTCATTTCCAGTACCAACCATTGTTGTTCCATTTTAAGCTAACTCTAACATTGGGAATTAGGGATACGGAGCATGTTCTAGAGGATTAGAGGAAAAAATGAAAGGAAAACAAGAGGTTTTGAGATTTGTAATTTTGAATTTCAAAAACATAACGAAAGTCTGAAATCTAAGAGGCACACCTTATGGTACAAAGTCAATCAAATCATACATAAGCTTCAGATGGCAAAGCAGCTTTGCAAATGGAGCGAAGAATGAAAAAATAAAGCTACCTTGGCTTTGTAGTAAACCAATAGTTAGAAGTTGTAAGGGTATCATTACCCAATTATCTTTACAATACAAAGGGTAGTATTTGTAGATGAGTCCTTCTACACAGTAGCCACGAAAGCAGTGCATTCACTACGTGGCTGCTTTTGATACTTTATTTTTTTTTACCGCAAACCGGCATTTTCAATTTGAAAGATCCCCATTCGAATTCGATGCCGCAAATCACCCTTCTCGATAGCAACCCATGAAACACCCTTCCTCTACCCAGTTATGTTGGCATCTCCCACCATCACTTCTCCACTTCTATTAGACATTGTCGATGGTGCCTTTGACCACAAGGGTCGACCCGCCCTCCGATCCAAATCCGACACTTGAAGATCCGCATCTTTCATCATAGGTAACCCTCTTCTCCACTTCTAAATCCTCTCAATATCATTTTCTATAAACAACTGCTTCTAAATATTTAATTTTTTTGAAGTTCCATTAATAGAGATGGATGTGTTTCAGGTGTGGAAATGACAGAGAGGTTCGCCTCCTATAGGATGTTCCAACCTCAATGTATTTGACTGGACCTCTTGGCCAGTCAATTGCCACTACTGCCCAGAACGTCAACGCCTAGTCTAGAACAGCCTTGTTACTTCCTCTTTTGGGTGCGTTTGTGGCCGATTCCTTTCTCGACCGCTACCGCACTATAGTCATTGCTTCTCTCATCTACATCCTAGTCCCTCTCTCTGTCTCTCAGTATTTTTTTTTTCATTTATTTGGGCATTACTTCTTTACATGGGCTAATTATATGTTTCATCTTTTTAATTACTATATTTTTTAAGAGGGAGAAAAGCTCATTGATTACTGTGATTCTGGCCTTTGCATTGGTTTAAGGCCATTCTTTTGATTCTACCATTTGCTACATTGAGAGGACCTTTGTAGCATGCTTGTCGTAATTAATTCATTTCAACTAGGACAAAATATGGCTTGTGAACAAATTTTTATTGTTATACTATAGCTAAAAGCCCCTTCAGAGAGTTCAAGCTTCGTTTTTACTTGTTTTGCAAAGATAAGGAATGCCCTATAATATTTCTTTTGATGCATTGGAAATGAAAGTCTTTGTGTTGAATTTAATATTTTATTTTATTTAATAAAAATAATAGAGTCCATTATAAAAGCTCCATCATAGAGTTATCATATGAAATGTAAAGGATGTCAATCCTACTGTCTTTCAATGTCTTGTTTTTTCAACTTAAATCACAATTTGCTCCTAATCCATGATTTGCATATTCACTTTAATTACATTAGAAGAAGAAGTAAAACAATTGTATTTTTACTAAGAAAAAAGCGAGTGTATAGACTTTTTAACTTTTATAGTGCAAATCTGGGGCCAACTTAGGCTAGCTTTTTGGTCTCTGGAATTTGGTTTGGGGCTAACTTGATTCAATCTATGCAAAGTTGGCCAGTTTGCAGCCATGGCAGGTTAATATTACATAAGCTTGTCTCAATCCCTTTTTTTCATTGCAGTTTATTGTGCCTATTCAAATTAGTGCATCTAGGTTTTTTGGCTTAGCAATCTTCTACTTTAGGGAGGATCATGGGATAGTAGCTTACAATTACGAGTTAGACTTACAATTTTTGCACACCAGTTCCATGTGAGCCATGCATTTATTTTAATTAGTTAGCATGAATTAGGTTTGCTAATTGAAGTATTAACGAACCAACTAATTTTTCTTTGGTTAAACATCATGCTTCACTTGATATGTTGGCATTTAGTTCCCCCTGATCATTTTCATGAATTGAATTGGGTGGGTGCAACATTTGTGGATCCTATCTTGATTGATGAGCAAATTATTTGTATAGATTATTATGTCAAAATTGAAGTTTTCTTTATGGTGTGATGGCAGTTGGTACTCTTTTGTGCTGGGGAAAGTCGAGCACCTCACTTTGGCTTTTAATGATCAGAACTTTCTCAACAAACATCATCAAGAGTATTTTTTTCTGAAGTAGAATTTGTTGCGTTTAATGAGAGCCAAACAATTCACATAGACATTTGCTGATTTTGTTCCTATTTGAAATTTTACATGTAAGATGGGTGGTGAACTTTGAGTGCCTATGTAACTTTGGCTTTCCTGAAGTTAAGTGAACTGTGTATATTAAGTTCATTTATGCATAATAATTAAGTCTTACTCAATATGTTCAATGGTGTTATTAATTTGATGCTTAATAATTACCTACTTTTTGGCATAATTATTAACTTTTTCTTCTTATTTTGTTTCCAGTCGAGGAGATGGTGAAGACACTTACGTGGGCGGGGTTGTGTTGAGAAGAGGCTGTTAGTACTTGTCCTAATGTGGAGGTGGTGAAGCCTTGTCACCCACACAAGTCAACCCAATCACTTTTTGGCTTGTATATGTTGTATTGTGAAACAAGTGTTAGTGCATATTGTTTTGTATCCAGTTGTAAACTTGTGTAGATTGTAGACTAGGGGTTTTGAGTGTTCCTTGTGGTGTAATATTTGTACCTTGTGTCGATGCTGTAAGTTGGCCCATTTTTGTTTAGTTTCATGCAAGGAATTTATTTTAATTAGATAAGTTTATTGGAGTCTTTGGACTGAAAGTTGTAAGGCAGTAAAGATGTTTTGTATTATATTAACATTAAAACTCATTTAAGATTACTCAATATATAATGTATCATTAGTTTCATGCTCCATTTGATCAGTGTGAATGAATCTTTTTCTTGTTAAATTTACTTACTACTAATATGGGTCCGACATGTTTGATACAGTAGTAGTTGAAAAGTGAATAATGAACTAAAAACAACCACCTCCAAGTCAATGTTCATATGCATTTGACTGGTTTATACCTCATACTCAAAACAACCACTCCGCATTCACAAGTTGCATTTGATAGTCAAACAAGAATTCAAATAAGTTAATTGCAAAACATCATATGGGTATACACATATGGATACATCATAACCAAAACTGAATTTGTTTATTTAAGTTATGCTATTTAAGTTGTTAGCAAGAACTGCAAAACCTAAAATTCCATCTCAAAGAAAAAGAAGAAAATGTAGTATTGAATTTGTTAAATGGAAAGATAGAACGGGTATTAATTTAAACACTGAAAATACTATAATCTTGTTGTGGACATCTTTTAGGGTATCACACCAATAATCAATCAAAGCAAATAATAGTTTTTTTCATTTGATCGAGGAAACATTGATATGAGACAATAAGTCTTGGATAGGAGTAAAAATTGAAGAAGTACTCTGTGTGAATCGACAAAACTTTTGCTATTAACCATGACTATGAGAAATTATTTCTTAAAAAAAAAAAAAGAGGATTTGTCAATTTTGCTATTATCCAAGAGATCTTAACTAGTCTTTTGTCTTATGCTAACACTGTTTGTTAATCAATTGGATTCATTCCCAAAAGAGTGGTGATCGGATTGCATCTTATTTATCACTAATTTACTATTTTAGTGTATTTTTTTTTTCTAATTTTCTTTTAAATATTTTTTTAACATTTTTAATTATTAAGAAAAAAAATTTAAAAATGTAAAATTTTACTAATAATCACTTCTTTAATTATTAAGTAAATTTTTTTAAAAAAAATTAAAAATAATAAAATAATAATAAAAAAAATATAATTCTATCATTATTCTTTTCAAAAACCTCCTCTCCCGAAAACCTCCAACTCCATGACTTGATGATGTGACAATGACTGAATGCTTTTATGAATTTTTCATGCTCTGGCTTGAGTTACGGAGAAGAAGATGAAGAGGACCAGAATCCGTCGTGATGGAGGCGCCGGAGAAGTGGGTAACCAGAAGCATTGAAATTAAGAGGGGAGAAGTACTGCACCTTTCCGTAAGCAACTTCTGCATCTCCAGCCTGCTGCATGGAGAGCAAAAATCTGCAAAATTAAAAGCAAGTTTTAAAATGTTTTCGGCAAGTCCAGAATCAAAGTATTTTCGGTCCCCTTTCTTCCTAGTACACATGAGTTCGATTCTAGCTAACCTGATTTCCTGATTAAGAGGCATATGTTTCATGTGGGTCTATCGACAACCGAGAGTAGGCGCGAGATGACTTTAAGCTTAGGGGAATCGATGACAATGATTCTTGAGAATGATTTTCCGACGGAACGGGTTGAAATTCTGACTGAGATGGTGACATTTGAAATTCGTGTTTGACAATACAGAGATGAACAGGGATGATGAATTACTGAGTTGTTCTCTAATCCTGCGTGGCCACTATTATAACCTTTTTTTGTGCGATTTCTGACATGGCTTATGTTAATTGATGGGATGTTTATCTGCAATAATCAACCGGACCGGTTAGCAGCGGCTCCTTACTAATTGATATAGATTGATTTATACAATAAACTAAAGAGAAATGATAACCTTACAACGTCATTTACAACAATTTACACAACATGAGTAGTAAAGTAAGGATATTTATATAAAGTAATGTTAATTTTATAAGGCATATTACAAAAATATCCATATTTTATAACATTAGTTGTATAAGTGTTGTGAATTGTGTTGTGTGCGTATCACTTCCCTATTCTAACATCCTCTCCCAAACTCGGGATGAAGAAGTTTGAAATTTGAGAATAGCCTTTATATTTATTAATTGATCATTGATCACCAATGTGATGATGGTGTTGGTGATAAAGTTGTTAGCAACTAAAATATCAAATATAGAGTTGTGGCCAATCAATAGGCTATATATTACCTTAGTCAACTATTAGACCAAAATTGAATGAGCAAAATTGGATTTGGGATTTTAAGGAATGCTCACAATAGATCGAAACCCAATAAAAAAAAGTCTCACAACTAATAGAGATACTCCAAATGTATTGATTTCAGACAAAACATAATTGAGCAGCGATGAAAATTTTGTATGAGATAAAAGTAGTGGAAGAAAAAATATTCTACAAAATCAAGCTAGCGTTAGCCAAGATCTCGGATACCATAATAGACAATAAACAATAAAACAAAACATATAAAAAATAATAAGAAGAGAGAAGGAGAGAGACACTTTTAGGCCTACTTTTTTATTATATTGAATTCACTAAATACATAACATATGTCCCTATTTATAGGAGAATGGGACTAGAGAATTAATGGAAATATAATCAACCAATGATACTAATTGATATTAATTGATTTACACAATAAACTAAATATGGTAGAAAATAATTCATATTACTATACTCATAATTAGAATATTATATATATCTTCTAAATATGGTAATATTCTAAACCACCCCCCTTCCCCAAAAAATAAATAAATATAAATATAAAAACGATCAGTTGGAGTTATCTTGAGAAATCTCATTTTAGACCTAGGTGGCTGTCCAATTCGAACTACTAGTGGTGTGAAATGTGAAGGTGAAGGATCCATAAAAGTCATAAGCAAAACCTGGTTTCTTCTGCATTCAAATTTTGTGAACTGCCCGTAATTCACACCTTATGATACTGAATTCAATGGTATTATGCCTAATAAGATGGCTGAGAATTAGGATTTGAATCTAGATTTTTTTTTTCCCGAATTTTAGGGTCAATAGTGAGAAAGAGAGACAAACTAAATAGATCCTACAACATTTATAGCTACTCGAGTGAATTTATGGGACAATTTTCAATACTAAATAAATAATTTGGAGCTCATGAATTTATTTTTCTATATTTTTCTGATCACTTAAGTCCAAAAGTTTTAAGAGATCTCTATCCGACTGATAGCATGGGTTTGATCTCGACTCAAATAGAAATCATAGCCAATTAACTTAATATCATATATATGCATCCACTAATAACTTAAGTCCCAAACGCCATGGAGCAAGTGGCCTGGATATTCAAAGAAGAAAAACAATTGACATAAATTATAGGTAAAAAACATTTTTTTCTCATTTATTTTTTTTTAAATGAAGAACAAATTGCCCATGCTCCCGCCTGAGACATACCAGAGTATAAGCAGGGTAGAGGAACTCGAGCTCCGCTTTGTCTCCATTCTAGCTAACCCAGACCGCCTATTAGAAGAACCATTTGGCAAGGTATTCTTTTCCTCAACAGAGAGAGAGAGAGAGAGATGGAGGAGCAGAGGATGTATTTTCTTGTTCTGTGTGCATATAAATTTGGTTCATTAATGTTTTTTCTTTTCTTTTCATGCTAGTGCTGATATAATGATATTTGTTGTTCAAGGATGTTGCTTATTTGTTTGTTGTTGAACTGAGGTTCATTTCATGATTTATTAATTTGTTGTTTTGCGAGCATATATATTTGGATTATTTCAATTTTTTTTTTCCTTTTCATTCTAGTTGCTGATATTGTTATTCTTTGATATTTATTTGTTTTTCAAGATTTGTTCTTTCAGTTTTCAGTAAGTTCAAACTAGTGAAGATAAAAGCAATTATTCTCTATCTTTGAATTTTATTGTCAGCTTTACATCCCAACTAGTGTTTGCTCCACTATAAATGTAAACTTTACATTTGTTGATGAAGATTGGTGACGCCGAGCAAAATAGGAGATTATTTTGATGGTTAATTAGCTAGTTAAACAACGGAAGGTAGAGATTGAAATTGAGAAAAATCGCAAACAAAGGGAAACTCTGAGATTCGGGTTTGATTATAAAATAAACTGAATGTCTTTTTGAAGCCAACAAGTTGGGCTTAAATAGCTAACAAAAAATGACAAAATTGTAATTAAGGCCAGGTAATATAATACAGAATAAGATAAATATGTTTAAAATCTAGCTTAAGAATCTCGAATAAAATCGTTACTAAAAATAACATTACCATCAAAAAGTCAACTTAAGGTAACAATTCGGAAGGAAAAATGTCTGTTTTTGAGTTAGACATGGGGCTCCAATAGACGAGTCGTGGTGACCACAACGTGTATACTGAAGCGAGCTTTTTTTTTTTGGAGGATTAGAGTCATAAGCTCGATTATGATATCTATAACTAAAGTTTAGGTTACCATAAAATACTAAAGTCGTTCCTCACCCAAATTCAACAAATACCCATTCTCGCCCAAATCCTAAATGTACCCATATTTTCTTATCGTATTTTATGTCACATATGTCAACTGAGCCTCATCGGATTCAAAGTCCCCAGCATCAACAGGTTTGGTAAAAAAGAGGAAGATTGAAGGATACTCAAGCCTTATATATAATAAATGCGAAAATCACAAATAAAAATCGTAAATAAAAGTCATATCTTATTTAAAAAAGATTTTTTTTAAAAAAAAAATTACTTAATGATTAAGTTAGTATTTTTTAATAATATTTTGAATCTATTTTTAAGAAATAAAATATAAAAAGTACTGTCTAAAAAAATGAAAGAAAAAAAAAACCAAAAAATATTTAAAAAAAGTACTTTACCTTTTGTTTCTTTGAAATCAAAGTCACCTATGTGCCATCTCATTGGCTGATCACTTTACAAATGAAACTTTACATCTATGTAATGTTTCCATTTGAGTCTTGGTATCACTAAGCACCATCCCGACTCTATCCCATCTTTTCAGGTTGTTCTCTAATCTCTGTATTACTGTCTTTGAATCACCTTCAAGGATTACTACACTACAATTCAGCTCCCTTGCCATTTCAGTTGCATAAAATGCTCCCTGTGCTTCAGCTAGTAGAGGCTCAAACAAACAAGCTTTAGTTATCTTCTTTGTGGCTATTACCTTGCCTTGACTTACTCGAGCTACCGGTCCATATCCAGCTTTGCCTTCTTCTAACTTCAACCCAGCATCCCAATTGATTTTTATATAGTGCCACTGCTGATATATATGCCAATGTCATCACCACCATATTGTAGTTTGTTGTGTTAATGTCATAAAAATCGGCCAACAGGCTAGAGCAGGAAAAATAGTCATTCTCAATCCACTGGGACGAATTGGGCTTTGTTGAGTGTCGTTTAGGGCCCCCGACGAGACTCCGATACGGCTATATGTATGTAGATAGCAGATAAATAAATGGAGAGAGACAGTATTTACGTGGTTTGACGTAAAACCTACGTTCACGAGGGTTTAGGGAAGGGGATCCACTATAATAGGTATTTTTACAGTCTCTCATGACTCACTGTATAATGAATAATATACATCAATCTACTGGTACTCGAGTTCATTTTAGAAGAATGAAGGAGACGATCCTGAAAGGAGCCAGATAGTCAGAGCGATCGATCTCGTTGTTATCTGATCAGTGTCCTTTTATAGACCATTTAATTACGTGTGTAAGTTGATATTTGTCTTCTACCGTCTACCTCTTATTTGCTTCTTAATATTCTACACACTGCCCAAAACACATGCTGTTGCACCTACCATCCATTTTTGTCTTCTAGTGTACTACATAATAGGCCTGGGCCCTACTTGGGATATTTTACCCTTACAGAACTCCGCAAATTCTTATCAAAGATACTTTGGTGGGAATTTTTACGAAGAGTTTTATTCTATCATTTCTTATTTTCCTGCTTTTGTTTAACCGTTGATTTTCATTTCCGAGTTCTGAAAGACATTGATTCATCTTCCGAGCCTGGGGTAAGAAAGACAAAAAAGTGAATGTTTGTAATGTACTGGTATTCCAAAGCTTCCGATGTAATGTGCAAGCAGCCACTGGTGGGTAAATCGTCGTGTAAGGGTTTACAACCCCACGATTCACAAGCGGTCATTGGCAGGAGAACATGTGTGCGAGGGTTTACGCACAAGCCTAGATCCGGGACTCAACCCTGCGATTCGCAAGCATCCAGGATGAGGCTTGTCGAGTGTGCTTGGTAGGCAGATCGCAAGCCTCGAGCCTATCCTGGATGTGAGGGCTTGATGAGTGCGCTTGGGTACTGGACCTCAAGCCTCGAGCCCCTGACGAGCGAATCGTTGGGCTGGTCATGGGCGGCCGGATGACCCTGCAACTAAACCCGACCCCGTATGACGATAGCACGGAGCTGGTATTGTCGTGGAAGGTGTGTATCGACTTTGCGCTACAAAACAATTTTGTTAGTAGAAATATGATTTTCCATGCCATTGAGTCCGAGTTTGTATATGCACAGTCGAAGTATAAAATTTGACAAAATCGATTCCGTAATATTGCTACATTTTTAGTTCATGATCCAAGGTGGCGAGTGACCTGTCCAAGCAAACAAAAGAGAAAATAAGCGAGTCCCAAATAGGAGACTTGCGGTATGTAAATCCATAAATGTTTTCGAGCTGATAAGGCGAGCTGAAGGCGAGCTGTGGGTGAGCTAGTGTGTATGGCAAGACCCTATGTCAGGTGAGCTTGGCGAGGGGTCCCAAGTGGGCGAGCAAGGTGACCCGTGAGATGGGTGAGAGGGCGAGTTTGGTGATCTGAGTGTATGGGTGATCCGTGGCGAGCATGGTGGTTCCGAGTGTTGTGAAATGGGTGGTCCGAGGGTGGAAGTCGATGTGCTGTGAGTGGATAGGCAAACTGAGTGAGTTGATGCATGGCGAGCTAGTGGGGGCAAGAGGTGTGTGGGCGAGCCTAAGCTACCGTGGGAGAGCTGAGTGAGCCGTGAGAGAGGTGGCATGAAGTGAATGGCGAGCTCCTTGTGTGAGAGGTGGTTAGGCGAGCATGCACGATGAGTCTTATGCAAGTTGGTGAGAAGTGCTTGGTTCCCGTGCAAGGTAGTGTCTATGAGTGAGGTGTTGGCGAGCTGATAGGCACGACAAGACCGTAGGCGAGTTGAGCAAGCTGGGCAACTTTGGCGAGCTGGGTGAGGCAAACTCATATGTGGCGAGTTGGTGTACGCCCGATAAGTGATCTGGGCGAGTGTATGTGGCGAGCCATGAAGGAGAACCGTGAGGTATGGCCAAGCATAAGCTACTGTGGGCAAGCTGGCGGGCTAGTGAAGAGGGTCTGAAGTGATTGGCGAGTGGGTGAACACGGTGGAGCACCAAACGTGCTGGCGAGTGTCCCGAGCCCGGGTAAAAGGTCCTAAGTTGGTCAGCCTGTGCAAGGGCTAGTCCCGAGCTTGCATGGCGGGTTTCTTAGTAGGGCAAGTGGCGATACGGGTGTTTTCTGGGTGCCTTAGGGTGGTGAGTCCGAGTAGTGTGGTGACAGGTAGTCTTGGCGAGCCCAGGCATGCATGCGCAATACGTGTATGCACGGCTCCCATGTGTTAGGTGGGTGTCCAAGAAGTGGCGAGCTCACGCTTGGGCGAGCTGTAATGGTCTGAGTCATGTTAGTGATGCCTATGCATAATAGCGAGAGGCGTGCGAGCCTATGTGATGGTGGACGTGATGGAGAGAGGGAGTGTGCTTTGTGGGCGAGCCGTGGGTGAGATGGGTGTGGAAGTGGTTGGGTGAGCGCCGTGAGTTTGGCGAGAGGGCTCAAAGGTAGCGACCATGGGAGGCGAACCAGTGTAGGCAAATCACGGTGCTTGAGCTCGGGCTGAGCATACAAGGAGGTGAGCCTACACCTCCCAAATGTGAAAGGTGTGAAATGGGCCAGGACTGTTCCGACGTGCTGGCCGGTCAGCCCCTACCTTATTGGGGACAGAATTCACCGGCGGTCAAGCTTATGGAGCTCACGGCAAGGTGTCGTGAGCTTCTTGAGGAAGCAAGCCCGAGATGCTCCCGAGAAGGGCTCGGGAGCATGCCCCTGCCACCAGACTTGGTTTTATCCCAACGGCGGGGCCATAAGGTGCCAGCGGTCCCAAGGGAACCGCCGGCATGGTGGTGAACACGAGGTGGGGCACCACAAGTTCATGGGCGCCCGCTTGCGTTTTATTAGGCACGACAATGCCATGCTCATGCCTTGGTCATTCGGTGGTCGCTGGCGAGAAGCTTTTTGCCAAAAGGGACACAGCAGTCTCGGACAGAAACCGCCGGCGATCCATCTGGTGGTCGTCGGCAGGACGTTCCATGAAGAGGCAAGCGCCACGTTGGGAGAATCTCCCGTGTGCGCCGGCGAGGAAGTTTCCGGCAGAATGATCAGCCGGTCATTCTACTGCCGGAAACAGAAAGTTCTGGTAGTCCAGGTGGGGATCGCCGGTGAGGCCACGGGGTTTACGGCGCAGCACCGTGAGCCACGACGAGCTTTCCTTCCATGATATTGTGCATGCACAGTACGTACACGTGTGCACTGTATATGGGCTAGTACCAAGTCTTTAATTTGTGTGCTATTGTTTGGTGAGCATGTGCACTGGGTGCACATTGTGTGGGCGAGTGCAAGTATGGCATGCACCATGCACTATGCACTTGAATGCATAGTACTGATCCAGCCACACTTCTCTTATTCTGGCTTTTGTATGGCGGGTGCGTGTACATATGCTATTTTTGCAATATAAAAATAATAACTGGCGAGTGTAGTGTACGTGAGAAAATAATAAGTATTATACATAAAAGAGATGAGGACGACAAATCTTTCTTTTAGATGAGATATTTTCTCGCATTTGCCCGATATTATACAAAAATAGCACAATTAAGAATACTCATCTGGGGACATCGTTTACATGTCTGAGAAGTCGTCCAGTGTCCCAGAAAATCATCATTTTCCCACCTCTGGCCTTCAGATCCCACAGACGGAACCAACTATTGATACCATAAAAATCGGCTAATAGGCCAGGGCAGGAAAAAGAGTCATTCCCAGTCTACTGGGATGAGTTGGGCTTAATTGGATGTCGTTTGGGGCTCCCAGCGAGACTCTGGTGTGGCTATACGTACATGGATAGCAAATAAATAAATGGAGAGAGACAGTATTTACATAGTTCGGCATAAAGCCTACGTGCACGGAAGTTTAGGGAAGGGAATCCACTATAATAGGTATTTTTACAGTTTCTCATGGCTCACACTGTACAATGAATAATATACATCAATCTACTGGTGCTCGAGTTCCTTTTAGAAGAATGAAGGAGACGATCCTGAGAGGAGCCAGATAGTCAGAGCGATCGATCCCATTGTTATCTGATCAATGTCCTTTTATAGACCAATTATTACGTGTGTAAGTTGATATTTGTCTTCTGCCGTTTACCTCTTATTTGCTCCTTAATATCTTACATACTGTCCAAAATACATATTGTTACACCTACCATCCCTTTTTTTCTTCTAGTACATTACATAATAGTGTTGGGCTCTACTTAAAATATTTCACCCTCACACGTTCCCAATAAGCGTTACTATTTTTTATCAGTATATGTTGAACTTTTAAACTAATCCTTCTTTATATTATTTTTCATTTAATTTTTCTACTGTTTATTTGTCCATTATAGGAATATTATGGACCAGTACCTCTATTCTACCGACCGTCATTTATGATTATATCTTAAATCATTGTCACCCGTAACGTGTTTGATGGCTCGGTGGAAACATCGTCCATGGCATTGACTCACTTAGGTTGCGAAAGTGTTTGAGAATGTTTATAAATAATAATAATAAATAGATAAAAAAAATAGTAATAAAATATTAAATAATAATAAAAAAAGTAATTAATAATAATAATAATAGATAAAAAAAATTAAAAAAATAAGAAATAATAATTGTTAAGTATATTAGAAAACTCTTGACATCCAAACCCTCCTAGGTTTGTATATATTTTTTTAAGAGAAATGCTTTCTTTTTATACTTAAAACAAAACGTATTAAAAACGTACTGACTGACGAGTTAAAACCAAACAAAAAAGTAAAACAAAGTTAGAGAAACGGAAAAGTAAAATAATAAAAGCAAACATAAAAAACCTATGAGAAATGAAGAGACGGAGAGAGTATACTCATGCCTTTGTGGCCTGGACACACAAAAATTAGGAAAAAAAAAATCAAAATATTATTATAAAATTAAAAAAGAAACTACTATTACAAGATAGAAGTATATAAAAAAAAACTCTTTTAAAACCTTCTGAAAACCTTCTGAAACTTTCTTCTCTTTCTATATTTTCTTATAAATTTCATAACAACTGAAACTCATATTTATAGGCCTTGAAATTACTATATAAGTCACTATACAAGTTACTATGTAAGATTTAAAATAATAGTGGGGGGTCATTCACATAATTTTGATAGTGGGATAGGGGGCGGCAGCCGTCCTTTCAATCAATCGTTCATTATACTCCCTCTTGAATGACCACCCATAAAGAATCTGCCTCGTTAAAACTTTGCCAAGGAAAAATCCAGTGTGAAGAAAAACCAATGGTGCAGGAAAAAAAGTACTGTCTTCTTATGTATCCACAAGTGTTTTAAGATTGCCTCATTAAAACTTTGCAGCGGAAAACCCAGTGAGACAAAACCTCAGCGAAGGAAAAAGAGTACAATTAGCACAAATTTTCATGACATTTACTCCCCCTGAAAAGTGCATGACGATAGATCTTTGAGTCTTCGTATTCCAATGTTATGCACAATCTTCTTGAATGTCGTAGTTAGTAATGCCTTTGTGAATAAATCTGTCAGATTATCACTTGATCGTATTTGCTTGACATCAATTTCACATTTCTCTTGCAGTTCGTGAGTATAAAAAAATTTAGGTGAAATATATTTGGTTTTGTCACCTTTAATATATCCTCCTCTAATTTGAATGATACAAGCAGTATTATCTTCATATAAAATTATTAGGCTTTCATTGATCATGGAAAGACCACACTTTTCTTAGATATGTTGGACTACTGATCTCAGCCAAATACTTGCTTCATGAATTGCAATGATCTCTAAGTGATTTAAAGATGTAGTAGATAGTGTCTGCTTGACAGATTTCCATGATATGGCAGTATCTCCATAAGTAAATAAATATTCAGTTTGAGATCTACCTCTGCGTGGATATGAAAGATAACGTGCATCTGTATACCCAATCAATTGTGGACTTGATCAACGTTAATGAAATAATCTCATATCAACTGTACCATAAAGGTAACGAATGACATGTCTAATGACATTCCAATACCTTCGAGTTGGTACAGAACTATATCTTGCAAGCAGATTAACTGAGAATGTAATATTAAGCAGAGTGCAATTTGTAAAATACATCAAAGTTTTAATTGCACTAAGATATAGTACTTCAGGACCAAGAATTGCTTCATTTTCATCACAAGGACGGAATGGATCATTTTTCACATCAAGTATTCGAATAATCATTAAAGTACTCAGGGGATGAGCTTTGTTCATATAAAAATGCTTCAGAACTTTCTCTGTATACATGGACTGATAAATAAAAATTTTATTTGGCAAGTGATCGAACTACAAGCCGAGACAAAGTTTTATTTTGCCAAGATATTTCATTTCAAATTCATTCTTTAAATATATAATAGTTTTTTAGATCTCTTTAGGAGTTCCCATAATATTTAAATCATCAACATAAACTGCAATAATGGCAAATCCGGATTCTGATTTCTTTATAAAAACATATGGGCATCTAGGATTATTCTTAAATCCTTCTTTCAATAGATATTCGCTGAGGCGATAATACCACATGCGTCCGGATTACTTTAACCCATATAAAGATCTTTGAAATTTAATAGAATACATACTTCTAGATGTACTTGTAGTTGCTTCAGGCATCTTATATCTTTCAGGGATTTTCATATATATGTCATGATCTAAGGATCCATATAGATATGCAGTGACTACATCCATCAACCGCATTTCTAATCATTTTGTAACGACCAGACTAATCAAAAATCTAAATGTGATTGCATGCATAACGGGAGAATATGTTTCTTCATAATCAATCCCGAGTTTTTTCAGGAAACCTTGTGCAACAAGACGTACTTTATACCGCACAATTTCATTTTTCTCATTGCGTTTACGTATAAATACCCACTTATATCCAATAGGCATTACACCACTTGGTGTTTAGGCAACAAGTTCAAATACTTTTCGCTTTGCTAGCGAATTTAATTCAGCTTCAATATCTGCTTTCCATTTTGGCCAATCAATTCTACGTCGACATTCTTCGACAGTTTTTAGCTCACTTTCTTCATTACTTCTGGTAATGTCAAGGGTCATTTTATATAAAAATATGTTGTCGATAACAGTTTTATTTCTATCCAGAATTTTTCCAGTACTCATGAAATGTATTAAGATCTTATTATTTTCATGTACATGTTCCTATTTAGGGGAAAACATTTCATGAAACACCTCTTCAAGAGGTTTCTTTTCAAGAGATTTCTACTATTCAAGAGTATTCTCTTCAGGAGGTTCTAGAATAGAAGATTTGATCTTTACAGAAGAACTAAATATATTTATAGCCTGTATTATGGGTATGGGTTCTTCAGGAACACTATATTCATTTTGTATTCTTTTCCTTCTGCAAATTTTGTCTTTTGAACTAATAGGTCTTCCACGCTTCAGGCGTGTTTTAGATTCACCTATTACTGTTTTGACAATTTGTCTTTCAAGGACTTCAATCTTTGCTGGAGCATTAACAGCAGGAATATATGATTTTACTACACCTTTAGTGTCAGTAAATACATCCGGAAATTGATTTGCAACACTTTACAAATGAATAATCCAGAAGTACGAAGATAAGAAATATTTGGTTGTTGACCAAATGCAAGCTATAATGGAGAATATTTATAATATGCAGATGGTTTAATGCGAATTAAAGATGCTGCATGAAGTATAGCATGTCCCCAAGCAGAAACAGGTAGTCTTGATTTCATAAGTAAAGGTCTAGCGATTAGTTGAAATCTTTTGATCAAAGATTCAGCTAAACCATTTTGTGTGTGTGTATGGGCAATAGGATATTCAACATCTATTCCTATTGACATTCAATAATTATCAAAAGTTTGAGATGAAAATTCACCTGCATTATCCAATCGAATGGTCTTAATTGGATACTCAAGAAATTGTGCTCGTAGTTTGATTATCTGAGCAAGAAGTCTAGCAAATGCAACATTTCTGGTGAAAAGCAGACAAATATGTGACCATCGACTAGATGCATCAATGAAAACTATAAAATATTTAAATGGTCTACTAGATGGATGAATATGCCCACATATATCTCTGTGAATCCTTTGTAAAAAGGATGGAAATTCAATAATGACTTTTGAGTGAGATGGTCTGATAATCAACTTACCTTGAGAACATGCAGAGCACAGAGATTCATTTGGTAGAAATATCTTTTGATATTTTAAGGAATGCCCATGTGAATTTTCAATAATTCGTTTCATTATTATAGATCTCAGATGTCCAAGACGATCATGCCAAGTCATAAATACTTTGGGATCAATGCACTTCTGATGCATTACAACATATGATTCAATTATTCTCATCTTTGTATAATACAATCCAGAATATAGAGCAGACAGTTTTTCTAATACGAACTTCTGGTCCGATATTATTTTAGTAATAAGAAAATGCTCTTTACTACCTTCATTGGTCGTTTCAATATGGTAATCATTACGACGTATATCTTTGAAACTCAATAAATTTCTTCTAAATTGTGAAGAGAATAAAGTATCATCAATACAAAATTTGGTGCCATTAGGCAACACAATATAAGCTCTTCTGGAGCCCTCAGTTTAATCTGATGAGTCTGATATGGTATGGACATAGGCTTTACTTAGTGTTAGATTTTGAAAATATTTCTTTTATTTAAGAATTGTGTGAGTTGTAGCACTGTCAACCAGACATACATCTTTATCATTCAACTCAGAGATAAAAAACTCATCAATGTGATCCATGATTCTACAATATATACAAAACTTTTATTAAAAATAATAAAGAAAATGCATAAATTGAGTGGAACATTTTCATCTCCAATTAGGTGATCAATTCTACAATCAAAATTTTTAAAGAAATCAGAAACATCAAGATGAGTGATATCTATATCTACTGAATCTAATAAATCATCTAATGGTTCTACTAAATTTGTTTCAATCTTTTTATTTTTTCATTTTATTAATACTTGATATAATTTTACTAAGTGCCTGGCCGTACGACATATACGTACCCAATGTCCAGTCATACCACATCTATCCCTTTTAATGTTGTCACTTATGGGACCAACATTTCTATAATTTCTCTTACCATGTCTACGCCATTGATTCCTTCGAAAAAATGCACCATTCACTTTTGGGCATGATGTAAATCTAGTATCATTCACTTCAGGGAATGATATTGAATTAGTAGGGCGTGACTAGTGGTTTTTCAATAAGAGCTCATTGTTCTGCTCAGCTACTAGAAGGCATGATATAAATTCAGAATATTTCATGAACTTTCTCTCTCGATACTGCTGCTTCTGGAGCACATTCGAGGTATGAAATATAGTATAAGTCTTCTCTAGCATATCATTATCGGTTATTTTCTCACAGCATAATTTTAGTACTGAGCTTATTTTAAAAAGTGCAGAATTATACTCACTGACACTTTTATAATCTTGCAACCTCAGGTACAGCCATTCAAAACGAGCTCTTGGGAAAATGACAGTCTTTTGGTGTTCATACCTCTGCTTTAAATTATTTCACAAAATAAATGGATTTTTTATTGTAAGATACTCAGATTTTAATTCTTCATGAAAATGGTGGCAAAAGAAAATTATTGATTTAGCACAGTCCTACAGGGACGCTTGATTTCTTTCTTTAATGGTTTCTTCCAGGTTCATAGCATCCAAATGGATTTCAGCATCAAGTATTCAGGATAAATAATTTTTTTCAGATATGTCAAGAGCAACAAATTCCAAATTTATAAGGTTTGTCATTTTCTATACATATGAATAATGAAATAAATATGTGTATCCCAGAAATATATTTATAAATTCACACAGATTTTAAATAATAATCATCAATAAAATATATTAAAAATTATAAATAATATATTGAAAAACTTATAGAGGAATAAGACTACTAGTTTCAAAATTGGTAGAACTGTCATGCTAATAACGTGTTATAAAACTAAAGAAGAAACTACTATTGCAAGAGAGAAATATATAAGAAACTCTTTTAAAACTTTCTAAAGCTTCATTTTCTCTCTATATTTTCTTATGAATTTCATAATAACTGAAGGTTATATTTATATGTTCATTATTAATATATATATATATATATATATATAATGACTTTGAAAAAGTAATACTACATACATGCCCAATCTTTTGTTCTCAGCGGTAGAGTTTTTGAAGTGGTATAAACTACTATTACTAGTGTGTCACGTATTCAACAATTATACTTATTTTTTGATGACTTTGTGTGTTGAGGATTTAGATTCTTTTATCATCAGTGTTATGTACTCAACAATTAAACTAACTTTTTAAATGATTTTATGTGTTGAGAATTCAGATTGCTGCTATTATTAGTGGTTAAATATTATTTTCAAGGATTTTAATTATACTGTTGACTACTTTTAAATATAAATATAAATTTGGTTCAATTGTAATTTTTTATCGTTATTAAAAATAATAGATTTTTAAAATTGACCCAATTCTCTACCTATCATTTTTTCTGATAAGGATATAATTAAATCTAATAATTTAATTTTAACATCATATAAAAAATTAAAAAAATCTGAAATGAGTTATGACATTTTCCCTCTTCTTCTTTTTTTTTTTTTAATGTCATTTTAATGCTGGAAGTGCTTGCATTATTATGTGGTCCCACTTCCCACAATTCCGTAAACTTCAACTTTCCATTTACTTCGTTTGACTTTTCTTTCTTTATTGTTTATTTCACTTTATAAAGCACTAAAGTCTCACGTTACCACGTAGGTGCCTTTTTCTTACGTTTTTATTAAGTACGCCTAGCAGCACAATCCTTGATATATATTATATATAAAAAATAAATAAATTTAGATAAATAACTTAATATAATTTTAAATCAAAGGAAATGTTATATTACAATTAATAAGACAATTAATTTTATGTTATACAATTAATAGATATGAAAAATAAAAATAAAAATAATGTTATTTTAATAAGCATATAATAAATATTATAAGATTAAGCTTATAGTTATACTAGCATTATTCGTAAATCTGGTAGTAGCTGTATGTCAAAACTTCCCAATCAAATCGGTCCAGACTCCAGACAACTCCCTCCTTGTGATGCCGTCGACTTGTCCACAGGTCAAGACTCAAGAGGATAAGAAACACTAACGTCGTTTCATTGCTGCCGTCGACTTCTTCACGGCATTGACTGACTCAGCCATGCACCCAAATACGAATTATAACACACAGCAAAAAGTACAAAGGGTAAAGAACATTCTCACTCTTGCCTGCGTCACTGCTTATCTTTACTACGCTGCCTCTCCTTTTGAGCTTTCATTCCATGAAATTAATGGGCACCCTGATCTTGTTCATCCTTTTCTGCGCATTGTTTGCTCTGTTGAAAATTTGAATCTTTTAAATTCCTTCCACCAGAATCTATTTTTGACAAAATATCAAGAAAAATAAAAAAATAAACACAATACAAAAATTTACATGAAAAACTTCCAAAACAAGAGAAAAACCACTAGACCCAGAGAAGAAAATACACTATGTAAAAAATTATTACAATCACACAATTTTTTTCCTCACCCAAACGACACCTACAAAAATTTCCCCCACTAGTAAAATTCTAACTTTCACCTATCTTCTTTTTTACATACAAAAGAACAATAGATGAATTTTACTAAAATCAAAAGTTATTAGATAAGTTTCTGACTGGTGTGTTTAAACCAATGAGGCTAAGCCCCCTTATATAGGCCTTGGCCTTGCCCCTTCACCCATATCTTTCCCATGTGGGGCTCCAAAGGAGTAAGCAACCAACAATCTCCACCTTGCGATTTTGACTGATCCCACAACCATGCTCTACCGCAATGAGGATCTTCATAACTTCTGCTATCATGCTCCACCATAAAAGTATAACCACTCAGAATAAACTAATTCCAAGCATTTCAGTTCGGCTAATGTCGAAAACAACCTTGCTAAAAAATTATGGTGCAACTCCCACGTTTGGCTTTCCTGGAAGTTCATCAGCTATCGACATGAATTTCTACCACACACCCTACATCAATGCCAAACCAATGCCCGTGTGCAAATTTATGGAACCGCTAAGATTAACACATCCTCTATCATGGAAACTTTGATATTGGCGGCATGCCATAAGGATATACATGCCTTTTTTTCCATGGAGAGAGTCACAACGTTAGCATCAATACTAGTATCTCAATTTACTGACTTAGAACTATTTGCCGAACTGGCTCCACCTCTTGTTGACAACTTTTCTTAACATGCCCAGGTTGTCCACACCTCCAGCAAATTGCTAATTTCATGAGTTAGTCGACGCCTTGTGTAATACTAATGTAATCAAAATATCCCTGATTTGCACTTACCACAAGTCAAAATTGAATCTTCCATCAAATTTTTCTCTACATCCATTCTCGATATTGCCTCGATGAATTTTACCGTAGAAATGAATAGTACCCACTAAGTAAGTTCCCAGGGAAGACTGATCTCTCCTAGACAGAACTTCAAGGTTCCTAAGAAAGATTTGAGGGTCATAACGGACACACTTAAATTTTTCTATCTCCAAGACAAAACCTCCTTAGACCGTATGTATCCACACTACCACACCAAAGCTCCACCCTGCCAAAAGAACTTAGTGTTTCTGATACCACTTGTTGGGAATCTAGACCTCCCAAATTCCTCCCATCAAGTTTTAGTTTTGACAGAATATCAAGAAAAATAAAGAAATAAACACAACACAAGAATTTACGTGAAAAACTCTCAAAATAGGAGGAAAACCACTAGACCCAGAGAAGAAAATACACTATATGAAAAATTATTATAATCACATAATTTTTCTCATCATCCCAACGACACTCACGAAAACTTCTCCCACTAGTAAAACTCTTACTTTCACCTCTCTTCTTTTTTACATACAAAAGAACAACAGAGAAATTTTACTAAAATTAAAAGTTTCTAAATAAGTTTCTGACTAATGTGTTTAAACTAAGGAGACTAAGTCTCCTTATATAGGTCTTGGCCTTACCTCTTCACCCACATCTTTCCCATGTGGGACTCCAAAGAAGCAAACAACCAACATGCTCCAACAATATCCAAAAATCACACTTTGCGGGAAAGTTTGGCTCTCTCCAACGAGAAACCAGAGGATGTTTTGATTTCGTTGAATGGAGTTTCTCCACGGGCTTTCACTCCGTTGGTGACAACCTCAAGGAGTCAGGACCGCACTGTCGTCTAGATGGCCAACAGAGACCAACCGGTTCACGGAAGGAAGTCGAAGCTCTCCCTACTCAGAACTGGTAATCTTATCTTAACCGATGCTGGTAAATTCACCGTCTGGGAGACAAACACTATTTCTATCTCGTCTTTAGAATTACATCTTAACAATAATGGTAATCTTGTTCTACAAACTTTGGGTGGTGAAAGTTTGTGGGAAAGCTTCTACTTTCCAACAGATACTTTGCTTCCCCAGCAATTACTAACTAGAAATATAAAGCTTGTCTCCTC
Organism: Platycarya longipes; assembly: GCA_036559045.1. Lineage (NCBI taxonomy): Eukaryota > Viridiplantae > Streptophyta > Magnoliopsida > Fagales > Juglandaceae > Platycarya > Platycarya longipes. The sequence goes on from CM071802.1 coordinate 38,885,201, forward strand.
AAGAAGTCAGACCAACTATTCCTCTGGCTTCTACAAGCTTCTTTTCGATAATGATAACGTCCTCTGCCTTCTTTATGATCGGGCTAACATTTCCAATCCTTACTGGCCTGCACCATGGCTTACGTGCGAGGAAGCCCAAAGGTTCGTATACAACAGTAGCAGAATCGCAGTGCTTGATTCCTACGAGAACTTTAGTTCTTCTGATAAATTTACATTTTCGTCAACTGATAGTGGACAATTGCTCCATAGAAGATTGACACTTGATTACGATGGTAATCTTCGATTGTACAGTTGGGACGAGGAGGGCGAGATGCGGGTTGTTTCATGGCAGGCCTCGCAGAAACCTTGTCTTATTCATGGTTCTTGTGGAGCTAACAGTATATGCAGCTATGATCCTCATATTGGTAGAAAATGCTCGTGCCTTCTACGATATAACATGATAAATCATACCGATTGGTCTCAAGGGTGAGAAATCGAATTGGATCTCTCTTTTGAGAAAAACAAGATTTATTTTTTGCAGCAATCCAAGCTTGATTTCTATGGTTTTGATTATGGTAGCTACCACAATTACACACTTGCTCAGTGCAAAACATTATGCTGCTTGGAATTGCCCGAGTGCAAAGCATTCCAATACACCTTTTCCCCGCCAAATACATTTTCAAGTTGTTACCCCAAGACCCTACGATGAATGGACATCGTTCGCCTTTTTTTTAAGGAAGCATCTATATGAAATTGCCGAAACAAAATCTTTCAAATCTCCATTCGAACACCAAACTTACAGAAGAAATTGGCTTAAATTGTTCAAGTGAAGGTACCCTACTACTAGAAAGGGATACCCAAAAAATCGAGTTAACGGGACCGTAAAAGTTCAAGAAATTGTGGTTAGTTATTTTGTGTGGTTTCTCTTCTTTAAAACCCCTAAAAGTTCTAATGCAGACAAGCAAAGTTATCTTCTTGACATCACTGGTTTCAGAAAATTTACCTATTCAGAGCTCAAGAAGGCCACAAAAGGATTTACTGAGGAGATTGGAAGAGGTGCAGGAGGGATTGTGTACAAAGGGGTTTTGGCGGACAATCAAGTTGCAGCAATCAAGCAACTCTACGAAGCCAACCAAGGAGAAGATGTATCTCTAGCAGAAATAAACATCATTGGTAGGCTTAACCACATGAACTTGATAGAAATGTGGGGCTATTGTGCTGAGGGAAAGCAACGGCTTTTGGTTTCCGAGTACATAGAGAATGGTTCATTCTTGACTGGAAAAAAATATTTGAAATTGCTTTGGGCACTGCAAAAGGACTATCTTATTTGCATGAGGAGTGCTTGGAGTGGGTTCTACATTGCGATGTAAAACCTAAAAATATATTCCTAAACTCGAATTATAAACCAAAGGTTGCAGATTTTGGCCTTTCCAAACTACAAAGTAGAGGAGAACCCAAGAATGCAAGTTTCTCGAGGATGAGAAGAACCCGCAGATATATGGCTCCAGAGTGGGTATTTAATCTGCCCATCACCTCCAAAGTAGATGTTTATAGCTACGGGATTGTTGTGTCGGAGATGGTGACCGGAAAAGATGCAACAAAGGGTGTCATTGACATAGACAGTGGAGAGCAACCACAACACAAGAGACTTGTTTCGTGGGTGAGGGAAAAGAAGCATAAGGCAACTTTAACTAAATCCTGGCTTGAAGAAATCCTAGACCCATGGTTGAAAGGCAAATATGACGTGCGAAAGATGAAAACTCTTATTGAGGTTGCTCTACAATGTGCAGAGGAAGAAAAAGATGCAAGACTCAGCATGAGAGAAGTCATTGAAACGCTTTTGGCCCAAGAAAATGATCATTGGGATGATAATATGCGACACAACTTGTGAACTCAACTTAAACATGATACAAAATTAGCCGGTTTGGATTTAATATAAATGGGTTCAGCTTTTAAAAAGTTGAACTATTAACACATGATTAATAAATGGGTCAACCCGCAATAATCAATTTCAATTTTACTTCAAATTATAATTTTGTTATTATTGGATTGTAATATTTGTATTTCTTGTAATGCCTATATTATTGTGTTAGAACTTTGCTAATATAACTGTTCTTGTTCATCGTAATAGCGGTTTTATTATTAGTTAAAATATTAAAAATGCTGATATGTTTTATTAGGGGTAGTATTCTTGTTTTCTTAAAATATTGTAGCTACTAAAAAGTATTATTTTTAACTTTTATTTATATAGGTTAGATCGATCCATTTAGATGAAACTGGTTGAAATGTGTCGTGCTATGTCGATTTTGCCTCATTTATAATTCATTATTAAAAAGGTCAAAGTAGATAATAGGATATGACCCATTATTTAAATAGTTATTATTAGTATTTGGAAGTCTGACTTATTTAACTTTAAAGCATTTTCATTAGATTATGCAAATGCAAAGTCATAGTTTACATAATATCAAATGATTTTATATTTGACTATTCTACTCAAAACTTATTCTATCATTGAATTATCCATATATTACTTAAAATTATAAGAATATATTAATAATTTTATTTTTTTTATCTAATTTTGTTCTCATATTTTGCAATTCTGCTGATCATATGTTAATTAATGATAAAATTAAAATTAGATTATTGTTTAAATAATCATATTTTAGATGCTTTTTTAAGGCTAATAACTACAAATTTATAATTAAACTCACTTAAAATTCTATATAAATATTTTAATTACAAACCAAATCTCTAAAACAATGAGTATGGGAAAGGCTCTTATATCTGGAAAAAACTAGAAACTAAATAATTGATTTCGTCGAAAACTAATGATGAAAAAAACATACTAGCTTCCTCTAATTCCAAGCCCCTGAATTACATCAATCACATACTAGCAATAATTATTGGCTTTCAACCACGATCCCAAGTTCAAAACAACTAATTCCAGCTTAATCCCATACACTGCAATAACTAGCCCATCACCATCTTCCACAAACCATACTTTTTGAAGAAGAAGAAGAAGAAGAAGCAAATTGCATTTATTAATAATAAGCATTAGTACAACTAGATTTGAAACATATATTACAAGTCAACTAAATAATTATTTGTAGCTCCTCAATGCATTGAAAGTGACTAATATATTCTAACCTTGATTGTAAACTTTTCTAGAACACTGTTAACAGAAAGCCTAATTCTGTCCAAAACAGAGTAACAATCAACAAACAAACAAAATCCCAGACTCGTACTAAGACGGATTAGGGGACACTCTACGGATCAAAAATTCTAGAGACCACGTGTTTTTTTGTTTTTTGTTTTATTTAACTAGGGGAAAATACCAAAAATAAAAATAAAACAAATAGGAAAACTAAATCACATGGACACAGATCCAGTTTTCAACCTTTGAGGAAACTTAAACCAGATAGTTAGAGAAAATCACGATTGTGAATGGCGTGTGGAATATACGTGCTACCCCTAGAGGGTGGCAGATGGGAAGGTGCAAAGCAGCCAAAGGCTCAACTCCCAACAAAGGCACGCATGGTAGCAAAAGATCATCCTTGGAGGAGGTGCGTGGGGAAACAACCTCCCCACTTCGGATCATACGTACGTCGCAAGCGCAGCTTCGACTGGCAAAAATCCACCCCTTACTAAGCGATTGGTGTCTTGCGAGGCCAACAGTAGGGCCCATGGGGGCTAAATGCCAGAGGATCGCGGAGGAGCATGGATGCCTGCAATTTGTCATTCATTGTTGAAGCCCCTAGGGACCCAAAAAAGGTCGTTGGCATCCCTGCAACTCGAAAACTTTAAGAGAAATGAAGCAAAACCTAGAAAACGAAAATCAAAAACAAAGATAACAAAATCAAAAATTAAGAAACCAAAAAACATAAATGGAAGAGAAGGGTGAGGTGAGCAAGTGGAAGGGACAGAAGGGAAAAGGAAGGAAGGGGAGGGGGCGCTGAGACTTCCACCCCTTGCTCCCAGTGGCGCTAGAGTTTGTTGAGAAAACTAGAGTATATTTTTTAGGGTGAGAGAAGAGAGGGTCAAGAGGGATTCAGACTCAAATGAAATATAAATAAAAAGAGATAGAAGCTGTTGATCCAATTGCGATAAATGAAATATAAGTTCTTCCACAAAGCATACTAGCTTCACAAAAGCAGCTCGTCAACAAAATTAAAACACTGCCCTTTCACAAAATACTTAGCGTCAACAATGGCTTTCACTACAAGAAAATTAATTTTGCGATCAGCTATTGCCAGCGAAATGACTATTTTCAACTAAAATGAGTCGCAAATGATTGATGACAAAATCCCAATTTCTTGTAATGAATTTGAACAGTTATAGCTAAAATTAAACATTAACCTAAGCTAATTGCCCAATTGTAGCTGAAAGCTGCAAAATAGGAGTCGGGTTCAAATATATACCTGAGTCAATCGCCGCATTGACCAAACAATTGCTAATATGAGCCAATTAGGAAACTTTGATACATAGTCTTAAATAACCACTCTCTTGAGAAGAGGTAGCCAGAGAGTATTTTGTATTTATAGGCATGCAATGAAGCAGGTTGTTAATATTTATCCACCAATCTACCAGCCAAATCAAAAACTCAAAAGAGGAATACAATTAAAACAATTGCAGCATAGCGTATTTCTCAATATGTTAAATGCGGTAATCATAACCGTGTGTTGAGAGTCTTTTCTACAGTTTGGATATAGAGGGGATCAAAACCGGGGGTCCAAGACTAAGGGTTTGAGATTACGTTGGTAATCGTAAAGAGTGTTGTTATATCTATAAAACAAATATAGAAATAATCTTACAAATTGAGATGATTTTATCTAATCTGTTAAATCTATTTTTCAATAAAAATAATTTAACAATCTAAGAAATCACATCAAATCATGTTAGTTTATAAGATTATTTTTGTGTAATCACTATTTAACTTGAGAATTTTCCAATCATAAAAAGTGTTTAAATGGTGTCAAAATTATCTCTTTAGTGATCAAATTAGGTTGTTTGGTTGTTGATGTCGAAACACATTTTAATTTCAAAAGAACTAAAAAGTATGTTTCAAGAAAAATCTTGTTTTGATACTTTTCTTTAAAAGTATTTTTCAATGTTCTACTTTGTTTAAAAAATTATCAATAGGGGAAAATACGTATATAACTTTTAGATAATTATAGTTTTGTTATATAATAGGTAGATGACCACCAATTACCTCACATGGTTTGTTATAAACTTAACCATTCAAAAATGTGAATTAGTTGTTAAGCATGTGAGAGTTTGTTATACTTGTAACTTAGTTGTTGTGTATGTAAATTGATTAGCACAACAAACCACCATGTAAGAATTGGCTGCTGAGCATTTAAGAGTATATTGTACTTGTAACTTAGTTGTTGTGCATGTAAATTGATTAGCACAACAAACCACCATATAAGTTGCCTATAAAAGAGGTCTTGAGGATCATTTGTAAGATATAAGAAAAGAAGTGAAGTGAATGATATTGAGCTCTTGAAGAACAAAGTATTTTGTAATCTCTCAATCTTCCTTATTCTCTTTTGCAATCTTTCATTCATTTGCTATTCTTCTTTAATTTCATAACACGTTATTAGCATGAAACTCTAACGATACTAAAGCTAGTGGTCATCTTCTTCAAGTAAGTTTTTCAATATATTATTTGCAGTCTTTGATATGAATATGAAATATTTTATTGATAATTATTATTTACAATCTACGTGACTTTATAAATATATTTCTGAGATACACATATTTATTTCATTATTTATATGTGTAAAAAATGTCAAACTTTACAAAATTAGAATTCGTTGCTCTTGACATATCTAGAAAAAAGTATTTAGCATGGATTCTTGATGCTGAAATACATCTTGATACTATGAACCTGAGAAAAACAATTAAAGAAGAAAATCAAGCGTCCATGTTGAATCGTACTAAAGTAATGATTTTCCTTCATCACTATCTTCACGAAGAATTAAAAACTGAGTATCTTACAGTAAAATATCCCTTTATTTTGTGAAATAATTTAAGGGAGAGATATGAACATTAGAAAACTGTCATCCTCCCAAAAGCTCATTATGAATGGTTGCACCCGGGGTTGCAAGATTTTAAAAGTGTTAGTGAATATAATTCTGCACTTTTTAAAATTAGCTCCGTACTAAAATTATGCGGTAAGAAAATCACCGATGATGATATGCTAGAGAAGACATATACTACTTTTCATGCCTCAAATGCGATTCTACAGCAACAGTATCGAGAGCGAAAATTTAAGAAATATTCTGAATTTATATCATGTCTTCTAGTAGCTGAGCAAAACAATAAGTTTTTATTAAGAAACCACCAATCACGCCCTACTGGTTCAACATCATTCCCTGAAGTGAATGGTAACAGATTTGTATCATTCCCAGAAGCGAATGGTGCATCCTTTCAAAGAAATCGATGGCGTAGATGTGGTAGGAGAAACTACAGAAATGTTGGTCCCAGAAGTGACAACATTAAAAGAGATAATAATATACCGTATCATTAGAAGTAGTACAACCCCGAAAGGGGTAAAAGTCCCCAAAATAACTCTTCAAAGAGAAGTAAAGAGGTGTGCTATAGATGTGAAATGACTGGGTATTAGTCACGTACCTGTCGTACGACCAGGTACTTGTTTGAATTATATCAAGGATCTATAAAATGAAAGAATAAAATGATTGAAACAAATTTAGTAGAACCATCAGATAATTCATTAGATATACATATCACTCATCTTGATGATGTTTCTGATTTCTTTCAAGATCCTAGTGGTAAAATTGATCACTTAATTGGAGATGGAAGTATTCCTCTCAGTTAATGTGTTTTCTTTATTATTTGTAATGATATTTTTGTATAATTTGTAGAATCAGGGATCACATAGATGAACTTTTTATCTCTGAGTAGAATGATAAAGATGTATGTTTGACTGATAGTATTACAACTCATACAATTTTTAAAGATAAGAAATATTTTCAAAATTTAACACTAAGTAAAGCCTATGTCCTTGTCATATCAGGTTCATCAAATCTAATTAAGGGCTCCAGAAGAGCTTATATTGTGTTGACTAATGACATCAAATTTGTATTGATGATACTCTATTTTCTTTACAATCTAGAAAAAATTTATTGAGTTTCAAAGATATATGTCGTAACGGTTACCATATTGAAACGACCAATAAAAGCAGTAAAGAGCATCTTCTCGTTACTAAAATAATATCGGGCCAGAAGCTCGTATTAGAAAAATTGTCTGCTCTCTCCTTTGGATTTTATTATATAAAGATGAGAATAATTGAATCATATGTGATAGTGCACCAAAAGTGCATTGACCCCAAGGTATTTATGACTTAACATGATCGCCTTGGACATCCGGAATCAATAATGATGAAATGAATTATAGATAATTCGCATAGGCATCCTTAAATAATCAAAAGATTCTTTTACCCAATGAATATCCATGCTCTGCATGTTCTAAAGGTAAATTGATTATCAGACCATCTTCCTAAATAATCATTGTTGAATTTCCATCCTTTTTACATAGGATTCAGGGGGATATATGTGAGTCTATTCATTCATCAAGTGGACTATTTAAATATTTTATAATTTTGATTGATGCATCAAGTCGATGGTCACATGTTTGTCTGTTTTCCACTAGATATGTTGCATTTGCTAAACTTCTTGCTCAGATAATCAAACTACGAGCACAATTTCCTGAGTATCATGTTATTCTATGTCAATAGGAATAGATGTTGAACATCATGTTAACCATACACACACTCAAAATGGTTTAGCTGAATCTTTGATCAAAAGGCTTCAATTAATCGTTAGACCTTTACTTATGAAATCAAGACTACCTGTTTCAGCTTGGGGACATGCTATACTTCATGCAGCATCATTAATTCGAATTAGACCACCTGTATATCATAAATATTCTCCATTATAGGCTACAAGTATAGTTGATACTCCTAAAGAGGTCAAATATTTTATTCCAAAATCTCCTGAAAGGGACCTCCTGAATAGGTGTTTCATGAAATGTTTTTTCCTGAAAAAAGAACAGGTACTTGAAAATAATAAGATCTCAATATATTTTATGAATACTGGAGAAATTCTGGATAGAAATAAAACTGTTGTCGATAACATATTTTTATATAAGATAGCCCTTGATATTACCAGAAGTAATGAAGAAAGTGAGCCGAAAACCATCGAACAATGTCAACGTAAAAATGATTGACTAAAATGGAAAGCAGCTATTGAAGCTGAATTAAACTCGCTAGTAAAGCGAGAGGTATTTGGACCAGTTATCCAAACACCAAAATGTATAATGCCTGTTGAATATAAGTGGGTATTTGTACGAAAACGTAATGAGAAAAATTAAATTGTGCGGTACAAAGCACGACTTGTCGCACAAGGTTTCCTGCAAAAACTCGAGATTGATTATGAAGAAATATATTCTCCCATTATGGATGTAATCACATTCAGATTTTTGATTATTCTAGTTGTTACAAAAGGATTAGATATACGGTTGATGGGTATAGTCACTGTATATTTATATGGATACTTAAACCATGACATATATATGAAAATCCCTGAATAATATAAAATGCATAAAGCATCTATAAGTACATCTAGAAGTATGCACTCTATCAAACTTTAAAGATCTTTATATGGGTTAAAGCAATCCGGACGCATGTGGTATAATTGCCTAAGCGAATATCTATTGCAAGAAAGATTTAAGAATAATCCTATATGCCCATATATTTTTATTAAGAAATCAGAATCCGAATTTGCCATTATTGTGGTTTATATTGATTATTTAAATATTATAGGAACTCTTGAAGAGATATCAAAAATCGCTATATATTTAAAGAATGAATTTGAAATGAAAGATCGCAAAAAAAACTTTGTCTCGGCCTGCAGCTCAAGCACTTACTAAATAGAATTTTTATTCATCGGTCCATGTATACAGAGAAAGTCCTGAAACACTTTTATATAGACAAAGTTCATTCTCTGAATACTCTAATGATTGTTTGATCACTTGATGTGAAGAATGATCTATTTCGTCCTTGTGATGACAATGAAGAAATTCTTGATCTTGTGACGCCTCCAACTCACACGTATAGAAACATGGGAATCAAGACGTCAGAATACTGACAACACGGGTCACGCACTCCCAACATCAAGTGCTAAGTGTGTTAACATGTGACATACATAAATAAAAGCAACGGATAAATAAAGTCAATATCTAAGTACCAGAATTTTTAAAATTATTTTATAAATCAGTTTAACACAAATTCTCCAATAGGAGAATTAATATAGTCATCCCAAAGACAAATCATAAAAATACATTTATAAAAAGGGAAAATATATTTTCCAAAATAATAAATTATATACCAAAATTCAACAGCGGATCCGCCTCTTTAAGCTAGCCTCCTCGACATCTGCATCCAAAATCTACAACGCAAAAAATGACATCGTAGATAAGTACAACCCAAACAAACCACAAGATATAAAATATATTCATGTAACAACAACATGCGTGAATACGATACCATATGCATGAAGCTCAAAATCATCTTCCTCAAAATAAATAAAATAAACACACGCCAAAATCTCATTTTGGCTCAAGACAAAACTCCAATAAAGACATCTATCCTTTTTCCAGAAAATGATACATGTAAATTCATTAAAACCACAACCATTTTTTCAGAAAATGGTCCACGTAAAACCAATTAACACAATAGACGGGTATCGCAGGCGAGATTCTACCACCATCCCTACTTACCCCATATTCATGCCAGTCATACGGGCATTACATATCGCCGTCCTCGTCATGACATCCATACACTAATGATATTGGGTGTTACATATCGCCGTCCTCAATATGACATCCACACATCACCAATCATAACGGGTTTTACGTATCGTCGTCCCTGTTATGACCTACACACACTCTTTTCATAGTAGGCGTTACATATCGCCGTCTCCGATATGAAATACACACACGAACTATAACGGATGTTACGTATCACCGTCTCCGTTATGACTCTGTCAAAACTGTTAAAATCCATAATCCCAGTAATACTGTAGGCGAGAATCACATGCGAAACTAAACCACCATCCTTACAGTACGTCTCTTTCAAAATTGATCAATCAAATCATTTCAATAACCCAAAAATCATGTCTCATGTAAAAACCTCAAAACACCAATTATACACATGAACTAGCGTGCAATTACACAATGCGTACCATCATAAACATTTATCCAACAAACAGCCAGTTTAATCATCAACCAAACACACAATTGTTAATACAAAATATATTTAATTCTTGAAATTTATTTGGAAAATACTTACAATATGCTCGTTAATAATTTTTGAAGTTATCGAAAATGCCGAATAGCGACTCCGTGCTTCCACCCACGAGCTCGCCACTAAGGTCGTGCCAAACGTGTCCACATATATAAATATCACAAGTAAATAAATATAAATAAAGCGACAATAATAAAAATAATAAATAACATTAACAATTAAGTTAAAACAGTTAACATAAATAAAAATATATTTATTTATATATAACCAACTCAGCTAATAATCTCAATCATTCTAAACTAAATATAATAACTATCTTAATGTAGATAATTAAAATGTGATTATTATCTAACTAAACTGAACACTAGATCATATATAAAATCATACCATGAAAATAAATTAAGAGCAACACATAAATAAATTAACCATGTAAACTAGAGAAAAAGCTTACCGAAAGTATTGAAAGCGAGATAAAACGGTAATTTTAAGGTGAGAAAATAACCCAGTCAACCACCACTATAATTTTCAGATTACAAGGGGATTTTGAAAAGGAGATCTTCTAGTTGAAGAGAAGAAGGAATGAACATAAGAGATGTTAAAGGAACAGAGAGCTACATATGCGGTTTTTACAAAGGATGCCAACACCTTATAAAGGCATGAAACCGAACGATTTAGAGCAGAAAAACTCACGCGAAACACCACAAAACCTAGCCAAAGTAAAACTCCATCTGCCAAGAAAAGAATCTTTAATTTTTCAGAAGTAAACAAGGGCAAAATGAAGCTGGACAGCCACTGTTTGCAACGGATTCCTAGGCGCGTACAACACAGATCGGACAGAAAAGTATAGGGGAAATGTTCATCTAAGTACTGGGTACTTGATAACTCAATGTGTGCATGAATTGGTGAGGAGAAAGGCTACCAAGATTCAGATTTAAAGCTTACGGGTGTAGTAGGAAAATAGAGGAAGAAAAAAGAAAAAGAAAAAGAAGAAAAAGTGAAGAAGAAGAAAAGCTACGTCAACTGGGGGAAGACGAATCGAAAATCACTTAAGGGCCTGGCTAAACGGCGCCGTTTCAAGCTAATAAAGGGGCTGGGTTCATAGACACGGGATGGGCTTATAAATGGTTCAAACCAACTTAAATAATTACACTTAAACCCAACTCAAATACATATATACATATATATATATATATATATATATATATATATAAATTGAACACAACAACATAAATATATCTAGATATGGGCCATCCGAAAATACATCCAAGGAATAAAATAAAACAAATTACAACACATTAAATTAAAATAAAATAATCTATAACACTTTAATTTAAATGCCAATATAATAAAATAATGAAATTAAATTCAAACATTCAATTAAATGCATCACAATAAATTAATAAGAAAAGCAACGTAACACAATATTTAAACATAAAAACAACGTAAAACTAATATTAACTAATTAGTAGCTCAAATAACACTTTTAAACAAATAAAACACAACCAATAATATTATTAAAATAAATTAAAACGATCAACAACAAGAATAAAGACAATACGTAAAAATATACGAAACCTGGGATCTCACACTGAAGTACCATATCTAAGTGCAATTGGAACTTTAATGTATCTTGTATATTTCAGTCAGCCTGATATTAAATTCTCAATTAATCTGCTTGCAAGAGATAGTTCTGCACCAATTCGAAGGCATTTGAATGGTATTAAACATGTTCTTCGCTACCTTCATGGTACGATTGATATGAGATTATTTTATCAACATGGATCAAGTCCACAATTGATTGGGTATGCAGATGCAGGTTATCTTTTAGATCCATACAGAGGTAGATCTCAAATTGGACATTTATTTACTTATGGAGATGCTGTCATATCATGAAAATCTGTCAAGCAAACATTATCTGCTACATCTTTAAATCACTCAGAGATCATTGCAATTCATGAAGCAAGTCGAGAGTGTATTTGGCTGGAATCAGTGATTCAACATATCCAAGAAAAGTGTGGTCTTCCTATAATCAATGATAGCCCAACAATTTTATATGAAAATAATACTGCTTGTATCATTCAAATCAGAGGAGGATATATCAAAGGTGATAGAACCAAACATATTTCACCTAAATTCTTTTATACTCACGAACTTCAAGAGAAAGATGAAATTGATGTCAAGCAGATACGATCAAGTGATAATCTGGTAGATTTATTCACAAATGAATTACCAAGTGCAATATTCAAGAAGATTGTGTAGAAAATTGGAATGCGAAAACTCAAAGATTTATCGTCATGCACTTTTCAGGGGGAGTAAATATCTTGAAAACTTGTGCTGATTGTACTCTTTTTCCTTTGCTGAGGTTTTGTCCCACTGGATTTTCGTTTGCAAGGTTTTAATGAGGCAATCTTAAAGCACTTGGAGATACATAAGAATACTGTACTCTTATTCCTTTGCCATCAGTTTTTTTTCTCACTGGGTTTTTCTTTAGTAAGGTTTTAACGAGACAGATTCTTTATAAATGGTCATCTAAGGGGGAGTGTTATATAATAGGTAGATGACCACCAATTACCACACATAGTTTGTTATAAATTTAACCATTCAAAAATGTAAATTAGTTGTTAAGCATGTGAGAGTTTTTTGTGCTTGTAACTTAGTTGTTGTGCATGTGAATTGATTAGCACAACAAACCACCATGTAATAATTGGTTGTTGAGCATGTGAGATTATGTTGTACTTGTAACTTAGTTGTTATGCATGTGAATTGATTACCACAACAAACTACCATGTAAATTGTCTATAAAAGAAGTCTTGAGGATCATTTTTAAGATATAAGAAAAGAAGTGAAGTAATTGATATTGAGTTCTTAAAGAACAAAGTATTTTGTAATTTCTCAATCTTCCTTCTTCTCTTTTGTAATCTTTCAATCATTTGCTATTCTTCTTTAGTTTCATAATAACTTTTACCCTTTGATCTAATATATCACTGAAGAGATTTTTTCGTTTTCCATGATGCTTATTTAAAATTCCATTAGACTATTTTTTTTATTACTTCATTATAAAATTTGATTTCTATCAAGGAGATGGTCATATTCTTTATAAAATCAAAATATCTTTTATGTCATTCAAATTTTTGTGAGCTGCCCATAATTCACACCCTATCATGTCTAATTTAATGGCTATTATGGCTAGTAAGATGGCTGAGATGGATTTGAAACTCTAGAGTTTTTTACCAAATTCTATGATTTAAAGGGGAAGAACGACAGATATATTAAATAAACTTTACAATATTCAAGTGAATTTCTGAGATAATATTAAATATTCAAAAAAATATTGTGAAACTCAGTTCATTTGTTTATAACTCAACTTTGAGAAAGTCTTTATTGATTTTCTACTACCTAGAAAACAAAAAAAAAAAAAAAAGAGAAAGAAAATTAAACCGAAAAAGGTGATTGATTTTTTTGCTTTTTTTTAGCAATGAACTTCAATACTCTCATGCGAGAGTAATCAGTGGTTTAAGTGATTGGAGTTAGGGACCTCAATGATGATTATTTTATTTTTCCAATGATAAAGTCTATCATAGGCATTTGGAGAAAATAGAAGATGGACCGGACCGAACTGAATATGGCACGGTCCGATCCGGTCCGGTCAAAAAAAATTAGGACCAAATAGTACTTGGTCTGATCCAAGTCCATGAAATTTTCCCCCTAGGAAGGACCAGACCGGACCGAATACGTTAATAAAAAAATTTATTTTTTGTATATATATATATATCATTTGATGTATAACTATAATATATAGTATATTAGTGTTAATATATAATATTAATATATTACATATTATAAGAGTTATAGTATAAATTAATATTCTACTATAAATTATAGTATATGTATAAATTTATAATAGTATTAGTATATTTAATTTAATATTTTAGTATTAAATCACTATAACTTATTCAAATTATTTTTCTTTTATCATTTTTTTAAAAAGTAAGTTTTTTAAATATTTTTTACCTTAAATCTATGAAAAAAATGTGAAATTGGTAGAAAATAATTGAAATTTGGCCAAAAAATAAATTTGAACACTGTAGGATTTTGAGCTGAAGTCGGCTCATTGTCATGTCCAGACCCCCTGGACCGTGAATGTGACCGGATCAGTCTGAACCGTTGTTGAATTCGGTCCAATCCAGGATAGGGAAAATGCCGGACCAAATAGAACCTGTTCATCACCTTCCCAGACTGGACCGTTTACACCCCTACGTGCATAATATTGGATATGTATAATACAAGAGAGAAATTATTGAATTCTTGCATTCGCACCATTGTTGCTTCTCTGCTTTCCATCCTCTGCATTTCATTTTTTTCACACTTCTGCATCAACTTTATCACCTTTCCCCGAGACCAAATGTTTTGCCTCAACTTCCCTAGACCAGATCACCTCCCCTTTCTGCAAGAGAGTGTAGGATGCCTTTTGTCGTTCAGTGTGGGTATACATTTGGTTCATTAAAGTTTTTTTTTCTTTTCAATCTAGTTGCCATATTGTTGTTCTTTAAGACTGATTTGTTGGTCAAGGATATTGTTGATTTGTGGTTTACTTCAAGTTAAGTTGTTTTCTGTCTGCATATTAATTTGGTTCATTTCGATTTTTCTTCTTTCTTTTTTCTAGTTGTTGATAATGTTGTTCTTTGATATTTATTTGTCGTTCAAGGATATTCTAATATTTTTTTTGTCAATTTGTGGTTCAGTTCAAGATTTATTTGTTATGTGTGTATATAATTTGAATCTTTTTTATTTTTTTTCTTTGCATTCTAGTTGATGATATTATTGTCCTTTGAGATTTATTTGTTGGTCAAGGATATTGCTGATTTGTTTATTGATGATTTTGGTTCATTTTAAGATTCATTTGTTTTCTATGTGTATATAATTTTGTTCATTTTAATTTTTCTTCTTTTCATTTTGGGAGATGATATTGTTGTTCTCTAAGATTTATTTGTTGTTCAAGAATATTGTTGTTTTGTTTGTCTCTAATTTGTGGTTCACTTCAAGATTTATATGTTATTATGTTTGTATATAAATTCGGTTCATTTACATTTTTTCCTTTCATTCTAGTTGTTGATATTGTTGTTCTTTAAGATGTATTTGTGTTCATGATATTGCTTATTTGTGGTTCACTTCAAGATTTATTTGTTGTTCTATGCATATATAAATTTTGTTCACTTTGATTTTCTTTCCTTTCATTCTAGTTACTTTTACTATTACTCTTTGAGATTCGTTTGTGTTCCTCAGGATATTGTTGATTTGTGGTCACTACAACAAAATATGCCTTCTCCTGTGACTTTTTTCGTTGCAACTACCATGTATTTATCAAAATTAACTTTTTGTCAGCAAATGCATCCATAGCAGACTCGCAGAAATAGGCCGACAACTTAAAAAGTTTAAAGCTACTACTGCACAAATTGTCAAAACTACACTTATTTTCGATTATTCTTTTCCTCACAAATAGTGTAATATTTCGTTGCAAAAAATGTGCTAACCATAGTTAATAGGGGTCGAAAATACTTATATGCCGCAGTGAAAAAGATAGTCTTTTATGAAATTAAAAAAATATATATTAGTAAAATAGTATCACAAGTTCAAATCCTAATACCTAAATTACATTAAGAGTGTTAAAAATATATTACAAGAAAAAATTATTGAAATACAAATAGCAACTTCTAAGTAGTTTGAAAAGAAAGGAAAGAAGTAAGCACAAATACTAAACATGAAAAAATGCACTAAATGCCTAAAAAAGAAAAAAGAAAAACAAAGGGGAAGCTTGCATCAATTGTTATTTGATCATTAAAGTTAAACTTACTAAAAAATACTTTTATGTTCTAAAACCAGCTAAATGCAACATTACTAACCATATAAACAATTATACTCAAGAGTAAAGCATCAATTAGAAATTCTGGAAATTCCAACAAACTTTCACCCACTGAAAACAACGTAAATGTGGGAAACTAGCATTCATAGACTGAAAATACTGCAATTGTGGAAAACTCCAGCGACCATTCACAGGCTAAGATCAGTGCAAATCTAGGGTCCTTTTTTCTCGTCTTCGATGTCAATCCAAGCTCTTCCATGAATGAAGATGTATGAAGCTATACCATATGAAAAAGATAGTTGAACAAAAACAATAAAATCAATTGTGAGATTTTGAACTACGTATACAAAAAGTAGATGGTTTAGGCAACATCACGATAACTTTATCATAAAGCATAACTTGAAGGGAAGTTTCATAAATTAAATGTTAAGAAATTAGAGGGAGAAGAAATTTGCCCTTAACTGTTATGTTTCTTTGTATTGATTACAATAGCTAAGTATGGAAACAAATACATATGGTAATTGAGCTAATTGGGCTAATTCCTAAAATAAAGATAATTTGCTGATTTTTTGGAATCTAAATATATACATAGTTGTCAATATTCCCCTCAATATGGCGCATGGAGATCTGTAATACCCAACTTGTGTGAAAAACGATGAAAGAGCTCTTGACCTAAAGCTTTGGTGAAGATGTCGACAACTTGTTCATGAGAAATTGCATGAATGGCTTTGAGGAGACTTGATTGAATCTTGTCATGAATAATTTGGCAATCAATTTCTATGTGTTTTGTACGTTCATGGAATACAAGATTATGTGCAATGTAGTGAGCAGATTGATTATCACAATGTAAGGTGAATGGTTCAAGATGAGAGATGTCAAGGTCGGCAAAAAGCTGCTTAAGCCAGGTGAGCTCACAGGTGGTGACGGCCATTGCCCGATATTCAGCTTTAGCAGAGGAGCGAGTCACAATAGTATGTTTCTTTGTACACCAAGAGATCGGACTGGTGCCTAACTGAATGAAGTATCCTGCAGTGGAACGGCGAGTGGTGGAGAAACTGGTCCAATGAAGGGAAGAAAAGGCCTTGGCCGGGGCTGCCTTTGATGTAACGGAGAACTCTAGTAGCTGCAGTCATGTGGGGAACTCGATGAGCATGCATGAATTGACTGAGGGTATTGACTGGATAAATAATGTTTGGTATGGTGATGGTTAGATAAATGAAGCGACCAACCAAACAACCGTAAAGGTCGGGATCAAGAAAGAGGTCACCATCTTAATTATTGACCTACAAGTGTTGCTCCATGGGAAAAGAAGTGGTCTGAGTAACAAGTTGTCCACTATCAGAGAAAATGTCAAGAGTATATTTGCGCTGATTGACGAAGATGCCATTGAGGGCTCGAGCAACTTCGAGTCCAAGAAAGTACTTTAGAGGACCAAGGTATTTTGTTTTGAAGTGTGTGGAAAGGACACTTTTGAAGACCTCAATCTAAGAAATTTCATTATCAGCAACCAAAATGTCATCAATATAAACAAGAACTAGAGTAATGTTGATAGAGGTGACAAGAGTGAACAAAAAATGGTTTGCCTGAGACTGGTGAAAACCTGTAGCAAGAAGCGTAGTGGTTAGTTTAAAAAAACCAGTTCTGAGAGGCTTGCTTGAGGCTACATAGGAATTTTTTGAGGCGACAGACACAAGTCTTCCCCTTAAGGCAATATCCAGACGATGGGGTCATGTAAACTTTTTCATCAAGATCACCATATAAAGAGGCATTGTTAACGTCAAATTGTTGAATGATCCATTGTTTGGTGGCGGCAACTGCTAACAAGCACCATACTGTGGTCATATTTGCTATTGAAGCAAACGTCTCTTAATAGTCAAGGCCTTCAACCTAGGTATAGACTTTGGCAACTAAACGAGTTTTGTACCTCTCGATAGAACTGTCGGCCTTGAGCTTGGTTTTAAAAACCACCCATTTTCACCCAATGGATTTCTTACCAGGAGCGAGCGGCTCAAGAGTCCAAATCGAATTGTCTTCCAAGGCACGAATTTTGTAGGACATGGCCTTGCGCCATTGAGAGTAGTGAGTAGCCTCAGAACAATAGGAGGGATCAAGACATGTGGCGAGACCATTTATATAAGAGATATGAGGGGTGGAAAATGAGAATATGAAAGAAATCAGAAAATGGATGAGCAGTACTTGAGGTCGGTGGAGCAAGTGAAAATACCGTGGGCTCCATGTATAAGACCGGGCAGGCATAGTCACGGAGGTATGCAGGCTGAGTGACAGTGCAACGAGAGCGAGAAATAGTAGGGGATGGGAGGGAGGGAGGGAGGTGGTGTAGGTGAAGGTGAAGGAGGTGAGAAATGTGAGGTGGTAGGGTAGTTAGGAGGTGAAGGAGAAGACACTATGGTTTTTGGAACAGGAAGGGGAATAAGGGGACTGGAGGGAACGGGTGAATCAGAAATATCTTAGAAAGAAAATTTTTATTCAAGGAATGTGACATCGCAAGAATAGAAAATGGAGTGAGTATCAATATTGTAGAGTTTGTATGCTTTATGGGTACTTGGGTAGCGAAGAAACACACATTTGGTAGCACGAGAGAATTTGTCATGGTAGACACGAAGGGTTTGATCATAAGAAAGGCACCTAAACACACGAAGGTGATTGTAGTTGGGTTTTTTTTATTGAAAAGTGTTTCAAAAGGAGATTTATTGTTGAGAAGACAACTGCGGGTACGATTAATGAGATATGCAGCAATGAGGACACAATCATCCCAAAATTTTAAAGGTAAATGTGTTTGAAATTTGAGACTGCAAGCAACATTTAGAAGGTGCCGATGTTTACGATTCGTAATGTCATTTTGTTGTGGAGTTTCAACATAAATACTTTCGTGAATGATGTCGTGATCGTGAAGATATGTTTGAAATTGGTGGGAGAGAAATTTTTGTCCATTATCAGTGTGAATGATTTTAAGGTTGGTGTTGAAATGATTTTGAACAAGAGCGAAGAAATTCATTAATTGGGTATATACTTCGGATTTTAAACGTATGAGATATATCCAAGTAGTGCAGCGAAAATCATCAACAATTATGAGAAAATAATGAGTGCCACATAGAGAAGAAGTATGATAGCCACCCCATATATCACAAAAAGTACAATTAAAATGAGAAACACTTTTGTTATTGGAAAGCGAGAAAGACAATCGGGTGTGCTTAGAACGAGCACAAATGTCGCAATAAAAAATAATGCAAAAAGAATTAAAAAAACTAGGAATAATAAAACTGGAAGGATGACCTAGACGTTGTTGCCATAGGATCTTATTGGCAGTGATTGGTGCTGCTAATGCAAAAAGAGGGTCAGGTTGATGCACATAGAGTCCATTTCAAAGATCACTTGTTCCAATCGGCTTCATCAACTGTGGGTCTTAAAAGACACAAGTATTAGAAGAGAATAAAATAACTCAAGAAGTTTGAGTGGTAAGTTGGGAAATAGATAGGAGATTAAATGAAAAACAGGAGATATAATAAACGTTTGATAGAGTAAGAAGGGGGGATAGAGTGCACGTCCCGATGCCTTCAGCTAGGACTTCATGGCCGTTTCGAAGACGCACAAAATGACTGGATTCCAGTAAGCGCAAGTAAAAGAAGCAAGCTTTCTGTTGAGAGATGTAGTGGCTTGCGCCACTATCCACCACCCAATGGTGATTTGGATTGAAAGGAGAAATAGAGGAGCTAGCCGACGCAAGCAAGGAGATGAGTTTCTGATAGAGATTAGGTGAGAGGCATGTGCTCGATGCTGAGAGGGTTATGGTGGTATGATTGGCCATGAAAGTATTGTTTAGGGATCGTTTTGCTCTGATACCATATTAAGAAATCAGAGAGAGAAGAAATTTGCACTTAATTGTTATGTTTCTTTGTATTGATTTACAGAATAAATAGACTTTACAATAGCTAAGTAAGGAAATAAATACATACAGTAATTGGGATAATTCTTAAAATAAAGATAATTTGCTAAATTTTTGGGATCTAAATATGTACATAGTTTTCAATATTAAATGTGACTAGTGTTTCATTTCAGACAATAATGAGTCAATGACACCTCATTATTTCATTTTCGATCAGAACAAACATTAAGTAAATCAACTTAATACATTTAAAGAAAAAATTACATAAGGGTAGATATGATTGCCACTTTTTAGAAAGATTGGTATTCTAAGCATCAGTGACTTCCACATTACGTCCCTAGTGAATATCAACTTCACTCCATAATTCACTACTATTCTTTCCAAAATTCTATTTTAAACAGTTACATACTGCACCAATACTTCCTATCAACATAAATCTAGCATTAAGAAATCATGCAACCAGAATTTTAGGAACTGCAAGTAGTGGATCATTGCAAAGAAGAAAAATCAACCACATCTTGGAAACCAATGAAAAGTCCACTGCATCAGGGCAATTCCACAAGTACACAGTTTGGTTTTTTTTTTTTGGTCTAGAAGACGGGTCAGTCGAAACATTTACCTTGTGACCAACTCCAATTATGTCAACAAGGGAAATTTCAAACCAACCCATGTGATATAGTTCCTTTGCCACATATGCTACTCTTGAAGGAGGAATTGCTCCTTCCACTGGACATCCTACTACACAAGATACGTACCTATTCAATTCCAAATGTCATTATTTGCTAGTAAATTATATTCACAAGAAAAAAATCTATACCAAAAACCACATTTTTTTGTAGTGGATTCGCTTCAAGATTTACTTCTTGTTCTGTATTATGTTTATAAATTTGGTTCTTTTCGATTTTCTTATTTTTTTCATTGTGGTTGCTGATATTGGTGTTCTTTTGAGATTTATATGTTGTTCAAGATATTATTTTTTCAGTTTTCACTAAGTTCAAACGAGCAATATGTGAAGATACACAAAACAAGTATTCTTATATATCTCAGAACTTTACTAGCTACCTGCTTTACATCTCAATTGGTGTTTGCTCTATTATGGAAGAAAACTTTACAATTGTTGGGTGGAACACAGGTTTGATGGGGAAAGAGGAAGATGTGTATACAAATGCAAAATTTAAGGAGGTCCAACAAGAGAGGTTTGGAATCTTATTACGTAATTCCCGAGTACACGTCAGCAGCGATGATGTAATTTTTACGTTCGCAGTCTTGGATCAAATAAACATTGGTGATCATTCGAAAAAGGTGGAATACTAAATTTATTACAACGATGATAAGTGCGATGTAAAATGCATGTGTGCGTTGTTTGAGATAGGGGTCACTCTCTGTAGGCATGCATTTGTTATACGTCATGTAAAGAACATTAATTTGTTACGGGAAAAATATATCTTAAGACTGATGGAGAAAAGACATAAAGAGGAGATCTCCTAGATACACACTAGTCAAAAGTAACCTGCACGATGTCTTGAAGGGCAATGAAGATGCATGTAAGTATGAGGTTAATTATGGTAAAAGATGTTTGAAATTAGCGACGCATGTATCCTTATGCATGATGAGCATTATAATGAATGCCTAACAGTGAGTCAAAAGTACCCACTTCAACCATGTGACTACTTCAACCATTTCAGCAATTATTAGCTCTAGAAACTGTTGATCTGCACGTGTTATTTCATAAATGTGACTGTAAGAATCCTGTGTAACTACTAACTAAAGAAGTCATGATTAATGCATATAAACCAAACACAAATATGTCATTCTATATATGGAGAATCTGAGGCATATAATTCAACCAAGCACAAAGATGTAATTTTGATCTGAATGATTCCTTGAGAGTGATTGTTGCAATATTCTCAAAGACAATATTTATGCAAAATTTGAAATTATATGATATAGAAATCTCAAAGTTGAAATTAAAGAAAATATATTTTCATGCAATGGTTCCTTCCACCCTCTTATACCCTCTTATATATTATTAAGCTTAAGTTTAAACATCATTCCTTACTTAGGTTTTCTAATTTTTTCATTCTTTGTAAGATCCATTCTTCTATTCAAATCACATGAAAAGAAAAGATAATTGAAGAAAAAATTTAGCATAAACTTCCATGGGACGTTGTTCGAAAGGAGTGGGAATGTATCACAGAAGTCTAAGCTCCAAGTCTGGACTTTATCCCATTTAATGATCTAATTTTGAGCATGTATCAAAAGCATTAAAACCATTAGTATCTAAACAACGGCCCCCACACTCTTTTTGAAAAATGGAAATATTTTGCTTATAAAGAAATCATACAAAATCAATCTCATAAATTAATATAATTTTATGTGATTCATCAAATTATAAAGTCACTTTTATTATAAAATAAATATAATAAATCGAATAAAATCACATCAATTTATAAGATTAATTTTATATAATTTATTTGTAGATGTGACCGTATTTATTGAACAAAGAAGCTAATTGAGTTCATAAATATATTTTTTCTTTTTCTTTTTAAACTAGTTAAGTTCTTCTAATTGTAAAGTAAGCATTATTGTGGTATATTATATAAGAGTACTCTTATTGGATTAGTTAAAAAATATATTTTTGCATAAATATCAAAAAATAAGTACCAAATTTGGTAATTATTTTAGCTTTACTATTTATAAAAAGTAGTTTTTGAACATTTTCTTATATATTTTATTGTTATATTTGGTGAAATATAATAATTATTTTTAGATATTTATTTTTAAATAATAATTTTTAATCAATCTGAATAATTTTAAAGATGATGAATAAAATTTTTTCAAAAAATACAAACCTCCATAAAATCAATATGCCTATAACCACGTGCCAGTTATATTGCTTTCTCAGTATTATTGTTTTCACCTGCTGCCTTAAATAACAAGGACGGAGTTGTCGGCACCAATTTGACTGAAGTTTTAACAGCCTTCTCTCAACGAATGTGTAGCCAATTTGACTGATTTAGTACTCTGAATTTTCTGCAGCCCATTTCCTAAATGCGGTAACGAGATTTGAATGCCTACCACTCAACGAATGCGTGGAGAAAACAAATTGGAAAACTGTTGAACTGATGGTTTGTAATCAAAAATATTTTCCTACGCTGCGTCTCCTTCTGATCTTTCATTCCATGAAGTTCATCGGCACATTGATCTTGTTCATCCTCTTCTCGGCATTGTTTGCTACAGCAACATCCAGAAATCACAGTTTGAGCGAAGGTTCTTCTCTCTCCAGCGATAACCCGGAAGATGTTTTGACTTCGCCAAATGGAGTGTTCTCCGCTGGATTTTACGCGGTCGGTGGCAATGCTTATTGCTTTGCCATCTGGTTGATCACCTGCCGAACCTCAAGGAGTCCGGACCGCACTGTTGTCTGAATGGCAAACCGAGACCAACCGGTAAATGGAAGGAAATTGAAGCTCTTCCTACTAAGAACTGGTAATCTTATCTTAACCGACGCCGGTAAGTTCACCGTCTGGGAGACAAACACTATTTCTCTCTCGTCTTTTAAATTAGTTCTTTATGATACTGGTAATCTTGTCCTACAAGCTTTGGGAGGTAAAATTTTGTGGGAAAGCTTCGACTTTCCCACAGATACCTTGCTTCCCCAACAATTACTAACTAGAAATACAATGCTTGTCTCCTCGAGAAGCCAAACCAACTATTCCTCTGGCTTCTACAAGCTTCTTTTCGATATTGGTAACATCCTCTGCCTTATTTATTGTTGAGTATGGCTTTGGAATACATGCCCAGACCTGTCTCGCTCGACCCTCGCTCGAGCGAGACTGTGACACTTCCAGAATTGCTCCAACCTGAGACTTCGCTCGACCCTCGCTCGACCTCCCTCTCGAGCGAGGTTCAGGCAGTGACTTCGCTCGACCCTCGCTCGACCTCCCGCTCAAGCAAGATTCCACGTGGCGCCAGGTGTTCGATTTCTAGTCGAGCGAATCTGACCTAGAAGTCCTCGCTCGAGCGAGTTTAAATCTCGCTCGAGCGAGATTGCAGAATATAAATATCGCGAAGGCATTTCGCGCATCACAGGACGAAGAAGCAGACGAAGAGCGAGGCCTCTGTTTTCGGCGCCAGTGAACAGTAATTGCTTCCAGATCATTTTCTTCTCCATTTCTCCACTATTCTGAGTGAAACTTGTGAGGATCGAGTGTATACACGTGAGGTGAGTGTTCTCTGTTGTAAGTATCTCTTGATACTCTCTCTGTAACCTCCATTTGATCTAGTGAAGCTTTGAAACCAACCCCACAGTGGATGTAAGCTCATTTTGAGCTGAACCACTTAAATCTGTGTGTTCTTTTTGTGTTTACTGTTTTATTTCTCATTGTTGCATCCGCTGCGGTTTATTTCATATCATTGTTGTTTGTTTCATTGCCTATTTCCCAACAAACTGGTATTATAGCGTTTTCAGGCTCTGTGAATATTTGAAGGGATGGCTACAGCAAGATTTGAAGTTGAGAAATTTGACGGTCAGAACAGTTTCAGCTTGTGGCGCCTGAAGATGAGGGCATTGTTGCGCCAGCAGGGGTTATTCAGAGTTCTAGAGAAAAGGACGGCAGATTCTCCTGTACCGTCTAAGGACGATGAATAAAAGGTACATAGTACTATTCTGTTATCATTGTTTGATGGAGTGTTGAGAGAGGTGGTGGAGGAGGAGACCGCTGAGGGTCTCTGGAACAAGCTTGAGAGCTTGTACATTAAGAAGTCTCTCACAAACCGGTTGTATTTAAAACAACGGTTGTATACACTCAAAATGACTGAGGGTTCGTCAGTTACTGAACACCTAGATGAGTTTAATAAGATTGTAATGGATCTTAGAAATGTTGACATTAAGCTTGATGATGAAGATCAAGCTCTTATTGTGCTGTGTTCATTACCTGCTTCTTTTGAGAATTTTGTAAATTCTATGCTGTATGGTAGAGATACTATCTCCTTAGCAGATGTGAAGTCAGCTTTGAACTCGAAGGAGTTGAGGAGTAAGTATGATAAGGGTGGTGAAGCACAGGCCAGTGGTTTGTTTGTCAAAGATACCTCCGACAGAGGAAGATCCAGTCAGAAGGGTTCAGAGAAGGGCAGAGGCAAGTCCCGGGGGAAATCAAAGTCCAAGTCCAACAAGAAGAATGTAAAATGTTATTACTGTCAAAAGTTTGGACACTACAAGAGTGAGTGTACGAAGCTGAAGAAGAAGGAGGAATCTACGAGTTCCTCTAATGCCGTCAGTGCTGCTGATGAATCTGACGGCTCTGATGTAGTTCTTGCAATCAGTGACTCAAACAGTCGGTTCAGTGATAAGTGGGTGATGGACTCAGCTTACATGTTCCATATGTGTCCCAGAAGGGACTGGTTCATGTCTTATGAATCAATCAACAGTGGTTCTGTTTTGTTGGGGAACGACACTGCTTGCAAGGTTGCGGGAATGGGTTCTGTGAAGATCAAGATGTTTGATGGGATGGTTAGGACATTGACCAACGTCCGGCACATTCCAGACTTGAAAAAGAATCTTATCCCTATGGGGGCCCTTAATTCTTTGGGTTTAAAGTACACGGGACAAGGTGGAGCTTTGAAAGTCAGCAAAGGCTCCATGATCATTATGAAGGGAGACCTGAAAGATGGTCTCTATTTCCTCCAGGGCAGTACTGTCAGCGATGAAGCTGCAGTTTCAGTATCTGATCAGTCAGAGTCAGATGTTACTCGTCTATGGCACATGAGATTGGGCCATATGAGTGAGAAGGGGATGTCTATCCTCAGTAAGCAAGGGTTGCTAGGGAATCAGAATTTGGGCAAGCTAGACCTGTGCGAGCACTGTGTATTCGGGAAGCAGAGCAGGGTTCAGTTTGCAACTGGGGTCCACAGAACAAAAGGTACAGTAGACTACATTCATTCTGACCTTTGGGGTCCGTCTTCAGTTCCATCAAAAGGTGGAGCTAATTACTTGCTTACATTCATTGATGATTACTCACAGAAAGTGTGGGTTTATTTTTTGAAACAGAAAAGTGAAGTCTTCAAGAACTTCAAGCAGTGGAAAGTTCTGATAGAGAATCAGACCGGCAAGAAGGTGAAACGGCTTCGGACTGACAACGGGATGGAATTTTGTGGCAATGACTTCGATGAGTTCTGTAAGAACGAAGGAATTGCCAGACACCGTACAGTCAGGCACACTCCACAGCAAAATGGAGTGGCTGAACGCATGAACCGGACCCTCCTAGAACGAGCACGCAGTATGCTCTCCAATGCCGGCCTGTCTAAGGACTTTTGGGCGGAAGCAGTCAATACAGCCTGTTTTCTGGTGAACCGCTCTCCAGCCACAGCTATTGAGTTGAAGACACCTAATCAGTTATGGTCTGATGAACCTACTGATTATTTGAATCTGAAGATATTTGGTTGTCCTACTTATTTTCATGTAAATGATGGTAAGCTAGAACCTAGGGCAAAGAAGTGTATTTTTATGGGATATGCTTCTGGGGTGAAGGGATATAGATTGTGGTGTACTGATCCCAAGTCACCCAAGTTTGTGATAAGCAGGGATGTTGTATTTGATGAGAAATCCATGCTTAGTCCGACAAAACAAATTCCCGTGTCTACAGGGAAGAAGGTGGAGCTGCAGGCTTCACTTGAGACACCACCAGTAACTCAGGATCATGCTATGACTGATGAGCATGGTTCTGAGTCAGAGACTGAGACACCAGCTGAGGAGCAATACAGTATAGCTGCTGGTAGACAGAGGAGGCAGATCAGACCACCTCAGAGATATGCTCATGCAGATATGATCAGTTATGCACTCGCTACAGCGGAAGAAATTGTGGGGCAGGAGCCTTCCAGTTACTCAGAGGCTGTGAAGAGTACTGAGTCTGCACAGTAGTGTACAGCGATGACTGAAGAGATTGAGTCTCTTCACAAGAACCAAACCTGGGATTTGGTTAAGTTACCAGCGAAGACCAGAGTTGTGGGCTGCAAATGGGTTTTCAAGAGAAAAGAGGGAATCCAGTCTGATGCAAGATACAAAGCTCGTCTAGTTGCAAAAGGCTACAGTCAGAGAGAGGGGATCGACTTCACTGAAGTGTTCTCTCCAGTAGTAAAGCACAGTTCAATCCGAGTTTTACTAGCCATCACGGCTTTGTATGACCTGGAGCTTCAGCAGCTAGATGTGAAGACAGCGTTCTTACACGGTGAGCTTGAAGAAACTATCTACATGCGTCAGCCAGAGGGGTTCACAGTTGAAGGTAAAGAAGACCGTGTATGCAGACTGAAGAGGTCCTTGTATGGGTTGAAGCAGTCACCTAGGCAATGGTATAAACGTTTTGATTTGTTTATGAGTGATCATGATTATTTGAGAAGTAATTATGACTGTTGTGTATATCATAAACAATTGCCTGATAAGTCTTTCATTCACTTATTACTTTATGTTGATGACATGCTTATAACTGCTAAAAGCATGGTTGATGTTGATTTGTTGAAAACTCAACTTAAGGATGAGTTTGAGATGAAAGATTTAGGTGATGCTAAGAAAATACTGGGGATGGATATTTACAGGGATAGAAAAGCTGGGAAGTTATACTTGTCCCAGAGAAAGTATATAGAGAAGGTTCTAGACAGGTTTGGAATGTCTGACTCCAAGCCTGTCAGCACGCCGTTGGCGTCGCATTTTAAACTTTCAGCTTCCCTATCCCCCCAGACAGATGAGGAGGAACAGTCCATGGCAAATGTTCCTTACTCTAATGCTGTAGGTAGCATTATGTATGCTATGGTGTGTACCCGTCCAGATATTTCACAGGCAGTGAGTGTGGTTAGCAGATATATGGCTAAGCCTGGTAGAACTCACTGGCAGGCCGTGAAATGGATTTTGAGGTACTTGAAGGGAACCTCGCATGTGGGCTTGATATTTGATAGAGATGTAGATCTCAGTTCTGTTGTGATTGGTTTTGTTGATTGTGACTATGCTGGGGATTTAGATAAGAGAAGATCATTGACAGGCTACATTTTCACTTTGTGTGGTTCTGCTATTAGTTGGAAAGCAACACTTCAATCAACTGTTGCTTTATCAACTACAGAGGCAGAATACATGGCAGCAGCTGAGGCTGTTAAGGAGGCCATTTGGGTGAAGGGGCTAATCAGTGACCTGGGTCTTCAGCAGACAGAGATGACAGTGTTTTGTGACAGCCAGAGTGCTATACATTTGACCAAAAATCAAATGTATCATGAGAGGACAAAGCACATTGACGTCAGGTATCACTTTATCAGAGGAGTAGTGTCAGATGGTACAGTCAGTATTCAGAAGATTGCTACTTCAGAGAATCCAGCAGATGTAATGACCAAGCCGGTTGCAGTATTCAAGTTCAAACTTTGTTTGGACATGATAGGGGTTCGGGGCTTCCAGGTTCCTTAGGGAACTAAGATGGGGTTGGTTTTCTCAGTTACTGCATTTTACATTCTTGGGTTGATCTGGATGTTATGGGGCTGTTAGGTATTCAAGCCAAGGTGGAGATTTGTTGAGTATGGCTTTGAAATACATGCCCAGACCTGTCTCGCTCGACCCTCGCTCGAGCGAGACTGTGACACTTCCAGAATTGCTCCAACCCGAGACTTCGCTCGACCCTCGCTCAACCTCCCGCTCGAGCGAGGTTCAGGCAGTGACTTCGCTCGACCCTCGCTCGACCTCCCGCTCAAGCAAGATTCCACGTGGCGCCAGGTGTTCGATTTCTAGTCGAGTGAATCTGACCTAGAAGTCCTCGCTCGAGCGAGTTTAAATCTCGCTCGAGCGAGATTGTAGAATATAAATATCGCGAAGGCATTTCGCGCATCACAGGACGAAGAAGCAGACGAAGAGCGAGGCCTCTGTTTTCGGTGCCAGTGAACAGTAATTGCTTCCAGATCATTTTCTTCTCCATTTCTCCACTATTCTGAGTGAAACTTGTGAGGATCGAGTGTATACACGTGAGGTGAGTGTTCTCTGTTATAAGTATCTCTTGATACTCTCTCTGTAACCTCCATTTGATCTAGTGAAGCTTTGAAACCAACCCCACAGTGGATGTAAGCTCATTTTGAGCTGAACCACTTAAATCTGTGTGTTCTTTCTGTGTTTACTGTTTTATTTCTCATTGTTGCATCCGCTGCGGTTTATTTCATATCTTTGTTGTTTGTTTCATTGCCTATTTCCCAACATTTATGAGGGGGCTGAGGTTTCTAGTAGTTATTGGCCTGCACCATGGTTTTTGACTTCGCAAATAGGAAGGTTTGCATTCAACAGTAGTAGAATCGCAATTCTTGATCTCTTCGGCAAATTTAGTTCTTCTGATAAATTTATGTTTTCGTCAGCCGACTATGGGCAATTGCTCCATAGAAGATTGACACTTGATTATGATGGTAATCTTCGATTGTACAGTTTGGACGAGGATGGTGAGAAGTGGGTTGTTTCGTGGCAGGCCTTTCAGGAACCTTGTACTATTCATGGTGTTTGTGGGGCTAACAGTATATGCAACTATATTTTTGGTTTTGGCAGAAATTGCTCGTGCCTTCCAGGGTATAAGATGATAAATCATACTGATTAATCTCAAGGGTGTGAACCCGAAATGGATCTCTCTTTTGGGGAAAACAACGGTTTTTTGCAATTTTTCCATTTTGAGTTCTATGGTTATGACTATAATAACGACCCCGATAATTATACACTCGATGAATGCAAGAAGTTATGCTTGGAATCGACTGAGTGCAAAGCATTCCAATACACCTTTGACTCGGGTCTTGGTTTTTCAAAATGTTAGGCCAAGATTCAATTGATGAATGGATATCAATCACCTTCTTTTGAAGGAAGCATCTATCTGAGAGTGCCAGAAAATAATCTGCTCTCGAACGCCAATCTTGCAGAAGAATCCGGTTTAAATTGTTCAAGTGAAGTTCCCCTGCTACTGGAAAGAGTATACTTAAAAAGTCGAGCAAATGGGATAGTGAATTTCATGCTCCGGTTTGTATGTGGATTAGGAGGACTAGAAATTCTGGGTATCTTTTTGGTATGGTTTCTATTGATTAGAACCTCCAAAACTTTTAGTGCAAACAAGCAAGGCTATCTTACCATCGTTGGATTCAGAAAATGTACATATTCGGAACTCAAGAAGGCCACAAAAGGTTTTACTGAGGAGATTGGAAGAGGTGCAGGAGGAATTGTGTACAGAGGGGTATTGGCAGATAATCGAGTTGCAGCAATCAAGCAACTATACGAAGCTAACCAAGGAGAAGATGTATTTCTAGCAGAAGTAAACATCATTGGTAGGCTTAACCACATGAATTTGATAGAAATGTGGGGTTATTGTGCCGAAGGAAAGCACAAGCTTTTGGTTTCCAAGTACATGGAGCATGGTTCATTAGCAGACAACCTCTCTTCCAATTCACTTGACTAGAAGAAAAGATTTGAAATTGCTTTGGGCACTGCGAAAGGCCTATCTTATTTGCATGAAAAATGCTTGGAGTGGGTTTTGCACTGCGAAGTAAAACCTGAAAACATATTCCTTGACTCTAATTATCAACCAAAGGTGGCAGATTTTGGGCTATCCAAACTACAAAGCAGAGGAGAACCTGGCAATGCAAGTTTCTCAAGGATGAGAGGAACCTGCGGATACATGGCTCCAGAGTGGGTATTTAATCTATCCATCACCTCCAAAGTAGATGTTTATAGCTACGGGATTGTGGTGCTGGAGATGGTAACTGGAAAAGATGCAGCAAAGGGTGTCCATGACATAGACAGTGGAGAGCAACCACAACACAAAAGACTTAGTTCGTGGCTGAGGGAAAAGAAGAATAAATCTATGTCCTGGCTTGAAGAGATCGTAGACCCAAGGTTGAAAGGCAAATATGAAGTACAAGAGATGGAAATTCTGATTGGGGTTGCTCTGCAATGTGCAAAGGAAGAAAAAGATGCAAGACCCAGCATGAGACAAGTCGTTGAGATGCTTTTGGCCTAAGAAAATGATCACTAGGATGATAATATGCAACACGAGTTGTGAATTTAACACAAACAGGCCAACATAAAATTTGTGGATTTGGATTTGATATAAACATGTTTAAGTCAAAATGGGTCCCTTATGACATAATTAATAAACAGGTCAAGCTCTTAACCCACAATAATTAGTTTAAAATTTATTTCAAAATTATAATTTTATTATTGTTGGATTGTAATATTGACATTTCTCAATATGTTTATGTTGTTATTGTTGGATCTATACTCATGCTTGTCATTGTTGGACCTATGCTCATATAAGAAAACAAAATCGACCTTATAAATTATATGCAGAAAACCTAATTCTCGCCTTAATTTGTACTAAAGAGTTCTTCTATTATCATTTCCCCTTTCCGCCCGTGACATCCAGACCTATCACCCCATTCCGCCCAAGAGATCTCCACTTTGTCTTTATTTTAAATGATCACCCAAACCGTCTAAGAAGAACCATTTGGCAAGGATGTCTTCCTCAAACAGAGAGAGAGGGAGAGAGCATAGGATGCATTTTCTTGTTGTGTATTTATAAATTTGGTTCATTTATGTTTTTTCTTTTCTTCTCACTCTAGTGCTGATATAATGACATTTTTTGTTCTTTCAAATTTATTTGTTGTTCAAGGATATTGCTGATTTGTTTGTTGTTGATTTGTGGTTCACTTCATGATTTTTTTTAATTTGTTGTTCAGTTTGCATATAAGTTTAATTCATTTGGTTTTTTTTTTTACCTTTTAAATATACTAGCTGTTTCTAATGTTGTTCTTTGAGATTTATTTGTTGTTTGTAGTGGTGTGCTTCACTCCAAGATTTGTTTGTTGTACTTCGTATATATAAATTCGGTTCATTTCAATTATCTTGTCATTTTGTTGTAGTTGTTGATCTTCTTGTTCTTTGAGATTTATTTGTTAGTCAAGGATAATGCTGACTTTTGGTTCACTTCAAGATTTATTTGTTGTTTTGCCTATATATATATATATATATATATATATATATATATATAACTAAAGAAAGAAACTATTATTACAAAAGAGAAATAAGAAACTCTTTGAAACTCTTAAGAACTGAAACTTTTTTTTCCCTCTATATTTTCTTATGAATTTCATTACAACTGAAACTCCTATATATAGGCCTTGAAATTACTATGCAAGTCACTATACAAGATTTAAAATAATAGTAGTGGGATCATTCACATAATTTTAGTGGTGGGATAGGGGGCGGCAGCCGTCCCTTCACTTATTTTGAGTTCGTTTCATTACACTCCCCCTTGAATGACCACCCATAAAGAATCTGTCACGTTAAAACCTTGCCAAGGAAAAATTCAATGGGAAGAAAAACCAATGGCGAAGGAAAAAGAGTACAATTAGCACAAGTCTTTTACTCCCCCTGACAAGTGCATGACAATAGATCTTTGAGTCTTCGCATTCTAATGTTATGCACAATCTTCTTGAATGTCGAAGTTGGTAATGCTTTTATAAATAAATCTACCAGATTATCATTAGATCGTATCTACTTGACATCAATTTCACCTTTCTCTTGAAGTTCATGAGTATAAAAGAATTTAGGTGAAATATGTTTGGTTCTATCACCTCTGATATATCCTCCTCTGATTTGAGTGATACAAGCAGTATTATCTTCATATAAAATTGTTGGGCTATTATTGATCATGGGAAGTCCACACTTTTCTCGGATATGTTGAATAACTGATCTTAGCCAAATACACTCTCGACTTGCTTCATGAATAACAATTATCTCTGAGTGATTTGAAGAAGTAGCAGATAGTGTCTGCTTAACAAATCTCCATGATATGGCAGTATCTCCATAAATAAATAAATTTCCAGTTTGAGATCTACCTCTGTGTGGGTCTGAAAGATAATCTGCATCTACATACCCAATTAATTGTGGACTTGAACCATGTTGATAAAATAATTTCATATCAACCGTACCATAAGGGTAACGAAGGACGTGTTTAATGTCATTCCAATGCCTTCGAGTTGGTGCAGAAATATATCTTGCAAGCAAATTAACTGAGAATGCAATATCTGGTACTTCAGGACCAAGAATTTCTTCATCGTCATCACAAGGACGGAATGGATCATTCTTCACAACAAGTGTTCGAACAATCATTGGAGTCCTCAGGGGATAAGATTTATCCATATAAAAATACTTTAGGACTTTCTCAGTATACATGGACTGATGAATAAAAATTTCATTTGGCAAGTGCTCGAGCTGTAGGCCGCGACAAAGTTTTGTTTTGCCAAGATTTTTCATTTCAAATTCATTATTTAAATATATAGCGATTTTTTAGATCTCTTCAGGAGTTCCCACAATATTTAAATCATCAACATAAACCACAATAATGACAAATCTGGATTCTGATTTATTAATAAAAACACATGGGCATATAGGATTATTCTCAAATCCTTCTTTCAATAGATATTCGCTTAAGCGATTATACCACATACGCCCGGATTGCTTCAACCCATATAAAGATCTTTGTAGTCTAATAGAATACATATTTCTAGATGTACTTGTAGATGCTTCAGGCATTTTACATCCTTCAGGGATTTTCATATATATGTCATGGTCTAAGGATCCATATAAATATGCAGTGACCACATCCATCAACCGCATTTCTAATCCTTTCGTAACAATCAGACTAATCAAAAATCTAAATGTGATTGCATCCATAACGGGAGAATATGTTTGTTCATAATCAATCCCGAGTTTCTGCAGAAAACCTTGTGCGACAAGTCGTACTTTGTACCGCACAATTTCATTTTTCTCTTTACGTTTTCATACAAATACCCACTTATATCCAACAGGCATTACACCCTTTGGTATTTGGACAACAGGTCCAAATATTTCTCGCTTTGCTAGCAAATTTAATTCATTTTCAATAGCTGCTTTCTATTTTGGCCAATCATTTCTACGTCAACATTCTTCGACGATTTTTGGCTCACTTTCTTCATTACTTCTGGTAATGTCAAGGGCCATTTTATATGAAAATATGTTGTCGACAACAGTTTTATTTCTATCCAGAATTTCTCCAGTATTCATGAAATGTATTGAAATCTCATTATTTTCAGGTATCTGTTCCTCTTCAGAGGAAAATATTTCATGACACACATCTTCAGGAGGTTCCTTTTCAGGAGATTTATACTCTTCAGGAGTTTCCTCTTCAGGAGGTTCTGGAATAGAAGATTTGAGCTCTTTAGGAGCATCAATTATATTTGTAGCATGTATTGTGGGTACGTGTTCTTTAGGAATACCAAATTCATTTTGTATTTTTTTCCTTCTGGAAATTTTGTCTTTTGCACCAATAGGTCTTCCACACTTCAGACGTGCTTTAGACTCACCTATTGCTGTTTTGAAAATTTGTCCTTCAGGAACTTCAATCTTTGCTGGAGCATTAACAGCAGGAATATAAGGTTTTACTATACATTTAGTGTCAGTAAATACATCCGATAATTGATTTGCAACATTTTGTAAATGAATAATCCTCTGAACTCCAGTTTACATTCAGTTGTAGGAGGATCAAAATGAGACAGGGTCTTATTATCCCAAGTAATATCTTGTCGTGCTTCAGGCACCGACTTTTCTTTACCCATTAAAGGAAAATTGGATGCGTCAAAATGAAAATCCTCAAAACGTACTTTAAACATATCCCCTATAAGAGGTTCAAGGTATCTAATAATAGACGGAGAATCAAAACCAACATATATCCTAAGTCTACGTTAAGGGCCCATTTTTGTACGTTGTGGAGGTGCAATTGGAATATATACAACACATCCAAAAGTTCGAAGATAAGAAATATTTGGTTATTGACCAAATGCAAGCTGTAATGGAGAATATTTATGATATGCAGATGGTCTAATGCGAATTAGAGATGCTGCATGAAGTATAGTATGTCCCTA
Organism: Platycarya longipes; assembly: GCA_036559045.1. Lineage (NCBI taxonomy): Eukaryota > Viridiplantae > Streptophyta > Magnoliopsida > Fagales > Juglandaceae > Platycarya > Platycarya longipes. Next base: position 38,920,223 of record CM071802.1, read on the forward strand.
AACAGACACAGGTAATCTTGATTTCATAAGTAAAGGTCTAGCGATTAGTTGAAATCTTTTGATCAAAGATTCAACTAAACCGTTTTGTGTGTCTGTATGAGCAATAGGATGTTCAACATCTATTTCTATTGACATGCAATAATCATCAAAAGCTTGAGAAGAAAATTCACCTGCATTATCCAATCGAATAGTCTTAATTTGATGCTCAGGAAATTGTGCTCGTAGTTTGATTATCTGAGCAAGAAGTCTAACAAATGCAACATTTCTAGTGGAAAGCATACAAACATGTGACCATCGACTAAATGCATCAATTAAAACCATAAAGTATCTAAATGGTCCACTTGATGGATGAATAGGCCCACATATATCTCCGTGAATCCTTTGTAAAAAGGATGGAGATTCAACAATGACTTTTGAGGGAGATGGTCTGATAATCAACTTACCTTGAGAACATGCAGAGCACGGAGATTCATTGGGTAGAAATATCTTTTGATTCTTTATGGGATGTCCATGCGAATTTTCAATAATTTGTCTCATCATTATAGATCCCGGATGTCCAAAGCGATCATGCCAAGTCATAAATACTTTAGGGTCAATGCACTTTTGGTGCATTACCACATATGATTTAATTGTTCTCATATTTCTATAATATAATCCAGAATATAGAGCATGCAGTTTTTCTAATACGAGCTTCTGGCCCGATATTGTTTTAGTAATAAGAAGATGCATTTTACTGCCTTCATTCGTCGTTTAAATATGGTAATCATTACGACATATATCTTTGAAACTCAATAAATTTCTTCTGGATTGTGAAAAGAATAGAGCATCATCAATACAAAATTTGGTGCCATTAGGCAATACAATATAAGCTCTTCCGTAGCCCTCAATTAAATCTGATGAACCTAAAATGATATGGACATAGGCTTTACTTAGTGTTAGATTTTAAAAATATTTCTTTTTTTTTAGAATTGTGTGAGTTGTAGCACTGTCAGCGAGACATATATCTTTATCATTCAACTCAGAAATAAAAAGCTCATCAATGTGATCTATGATTTTACAAAATATACAAAACTTTGATTACAGATAATAGAAAGAAAATACATTAATTGAGTGAAACACTTCTATCTCCAATTAAGTGATCAATACTACCTTCAGGATGATTAAAGAAATCAGAGATATCAAGATAAGTAACATCTACATCTACTGAATCTAATAAATCATCTGATAGTTCTACTAAATTTGTTTCATGCATTTTATTCTTTCCTTTAATAGATGCTTGATATAAATCAGCTAAGTGTCTGGCCGTACGACAGGTACGTGACCAATGTCCAGTCATTCCACATCTATGGCACACCTCTTCACTTTTCTTTGAAGAATTATTCTGGGGATTTTTATCCCTTTCTGAATTGTACCACTTCTGGTGATACGGTATATTATTATCCCTTTTAATGTTGTCACTTTTGGGACCAACGTTTCTATAATTTCTCCTACCACGTCTACACTCTCGATTTCTTCTAAAGGATGCACCATTCACTTCTGGGAATGATGCAAACCTATTACCATTGACTTCAGGGAATGATATTGAGTCAGTAGGGTGTAACTGGTGGTTTGCTAATAAGAACTCATTGTTCTGCTCAACTACTAGAAGACATGATATAAGTTCAGAATATTTCTTGAACTTTTTCTCTCGATACTGCTGCAGCAGGAGAACATTCAAGGCATGAAATGTAGTATAAGTCTTCTCTAACATATCATCATTGATGATTTTCTCACCGCATAATTTTAGTACTGAGCTTATTTTAAAAAGTGCGGAATTATACTCACTAATACTTCTATAATCTTACAACCTCAGGTGCAACCAATTAAAACAAGCTTTTGGGAGGATGACAGTTTTCTGGTATTCATACCTCTTCCTTAAACTGTTTCACAAAATATAGGGATATTTTATTGTAAGATATTCAGTTTTCAATTCTTCGTGAAGATGGTGGCGAAGGAAAATCATTGCTTTAGCACGGTCCTGCAGGGACGTTTGATTTCCTTCTTTAATCGTTTCACCTAGGTTCATCGCATCAAAATGAATTTCAGTATCAAGTATCTAGGATAAATAAATTTTTTCAGATATGTCAAGAGCAACAAATTTCAATTTTGTAAGATTTGCCATTTTCTACACATATAAATAATAAAATAAATGTGTATCTCAGAAAATATATTTATAAATTCACACAGATAATCATCAATAAAATATATTAAAGGCTGCAAATAATATATTGAAAAACTTACAGAGGAATAAGACCACTAGCTTCAGAATTGGTAGAACCATCGTGCTGATAACGTGTTATAAAACTAAAGAAAAAAACTATTATTACAAAAGAGAAATAAAAAACTTTTTGGAATTCTTAAGAACTGAAATTTTCTTTCCTTTCTATATTTTCTTATGAATTTCATTACAACTGAAACCCCTATTTATAGGCCTTGAAATTACTATGCAAGTTACTATACAAGTCACTATACAAGTCACTGTGCAAGATTTAAAATAATAGTGGTGGGGTCATTCACGTAATTTTAATGATGAGACAGGAAGCGGCAGCCGTCCCTCTACTTATTTTGCGTTCGTTTCATTACACACACACACACACACACACACACACACACACACACACATATATATATATATATATTTGGTTCAGTTTAATTTTTTTCATTTTCATTCTAATATTATTATTTTATGCTATTTATTTGTTTTTCAAGATTTGTTCTTGAAAAACCATCCAAACTAGTGTATCTTTGAATTTTATAGTCGACTTTACATCTCAACTAGGGTTTGCTCCATTATGAATGTGAACTTCACAGTTATTGGACAAGGAAGACAGGTGACGTCGAGCATGATAGAGATTGGGATTGAGAAAAATCACAAAGAAAGAGAAACTTTGAGATTAGGATTTGATTATGAAATAAATCAAATCTCCTTATACAACCAACAAGTCGGGCTTAAAGAACTATCGAAAAATGACAAAATTGTAATTATGACCAAATAATAGAATAAGAATAAGATAAATATGGTTAAAAACTTAAATTCTAGCCTAAGAATATATAATACAATCGGCACTAAAAATAAACATTACCATAAAAAAATTAACTAAAAGTGACAATTAAGAATGACAAATGATTGATTTTGGGATTTACAAGTTGTCCCACCTGGCCAGTTGTGGTGATCACGACGTGTGCACTAAATAGAGCTTCCCAAATAAGATTGATTTGTATGATTCTTATACTTATAACCAAAATCTAGATTATCATAAAATTCTAAAATCATTCATCACATAAATCTAATAAATTGTTATAAAACTAAAGAAAGAAACTACTATTGCAAGAGAGAAATATATAAGAAACTCTTTTGAAACTCTCTGAAACTTTCTTCTCTCTCTATATTTTCTTATGAATTTCATAACAACTGAAACTCATATTTATAGGCCTTGAAGTTATTATGTAAGTCACTATGCAAATCACTATGCAAGATTTAAAATAATAATAGTGGGGTCATTCACATAATTTTGGTAGTGGGACATGGGGCGGCAGCCGTCCCTCCACTCTCCTCGTTTTATTACACTCCTCCTTGAATGACCATCTCTAAAGAATCTGTCTCGTTAAAACCTTGCCAAGTAAAACCAAATGGGAAAAAAAACCAATGGCGAAGAAAAAAGAGTAGTCTTCTTATGTATCCACAAGTGCTTTAAAATTGCCTCATTAAAACCTTGGAAAGGAAAACCTAGTGAGACAAAACCTTAACGAAGGAAAAAGAGTACAATCAGCACAAATCTTCAGGACATTTACTCCCCCTAAAAAGTGCATGACAATAGATATTTGAGTCTTCGCATTTGAATGTTATGCACAATTGTCTTAAATGTCGTAGTTAGTAATGCCTTTGTGAATAAATCTACCAGATTATTACTAGATCGTATCTGCTTGACATCAATTTCACATTTCTCTTGAAGTTCATGAGAATAAAAGAATTTAGGTGAAATATGTTTGGTTCTGTCACCTTTGATATATCCTCCTCTGATTTGAGTGATACAAGCAGTAATATCTCTATATAAAATTGTTGGGCTATTAATGATCATGGGAAGTCCACACTTTTCTTGGATATGTTGAATTACTGATCTTAGCTAAATAAACTCTCGACTTGCTTCATGAATAATAATGATCTCTGAGTGATTTGAAGAAGTAACAGATAGTGTCTGCTTAACAGATTTCCATGATATGACAGTATCTCCATAAATAAATAAATATCCAGTTTGAGATCTACCTCTGTGTGGGTCTGAAAGATAACCTGCATCTGTATACCCAATCAATTGTGGACTTGATCTACATTGATAAAATAATCACATATCAACCGTACCATGAAGGTAACGAATGACATGTTTAATGTCATTCCAATGCTTTCGAGTTGGTGCAGAACTATATATTGTAAGCAGATTAACTGAGAATGTAATATATGGTCGAGTGCAATTTGTAAGATACATCAAAGCTCCAATTGCACTGAGATATGGTACTTCAGGATCAAGATTATCTTCATCGTTATCACAAGGACGGAATGAATCATTTTTCACATCAAGTGTTCAAACAATCATTGAAGTACTCAAGGGATGAGATTTATCCATATAAAAATGCTTAAGGACTTTCTTAGTATACATGGACTGATGAATAAAAATTTCATTTGGCAAATGTTCGAGCTACATACCGAGACAAAGTTTAGTTTTACCAAGATCTTTCATTTCAAATTCATTCTTTAAATATGTAGCGGTTCTTGAGATTTCTTCAGGAGTTTCCACAATATTAAAATCATCACAAAAACCGCAATAATGACAAATCCAGATTCTGATTTCTTAATAAAAACACATGGGCATATAGGATTATTCTCAAGTTCTTATTTCAATAGATATTCGTTTAAGCGATTATACCACATGCGTCCGGATTGCTTCAACCCATATAGAGATATTTGTAGTCTAATAGAGTACATATTTCTAGATGTACTTGTAGATGTTTAAGATATTTTATATCCTTCAGGGATTTTCATATATATGTCATGGTCTAAGGATCCATATAAATATGCAGTGACCACATTCATCAACAGCATTTCTAATTCTTTTGTAACAATCAGACTAATTAAAAATCTAAATGTGATTGCATCCATAATGGGAGAATATGTTTCTTCATAATCAATAACGGATTTCTGCAGGAAACCTTGTGCGACAAGCCGTGCTTGTTACCGCATAATTTCATTTTTCTCATTACGTTTTCGTACAAATACCCACTTATATTCAACAGACATTACACACTTTGGTATTTGGACAACAGCTCTAAATACTTCTCGCTTTGCTAGTGAATTTAATTCAGCTTCAATAGCTGCTTTCTATTTTGACCAATCATTTCTATGTCGACATTCTTCGATGGTTCTTGGCTCAGTTTCTTCATTACTTCTGGTAATGTCAAGGGTCATTTTATATGAAAATATGTTGTCGACAACAGTTTTATTTCTATCCAGAATTTCTCCAGTATTCATGAAATGTATTGAGATCTCATTATTTTCAGGTACGTGTTCCTCTTCAAGGGAAAACATTTCATGACACACATCTTCAAGAGGTTCCTTTTCAGGAGATTTATACTCTTTAGGAGTTTCCTCTTCAGGAGGTTCTGGAATAGAAGATTTGAATTCTTTAGGAGCATCAATTATATTTGTAGCATGTATTGTGGATACGTGTTCTTCAGGAATACCAAATTCATTTTGTATTATTTTCCTTATGGGAATTTTATCTTTTGCACCAATAGGTCTTCCACGCTTCATGCGTACTTTAAACTCACCTAATACTGTTTTGACAATTTGTCCTTCAGGAACTTCAATCTTTGCTGGAGCATTAACAGCAGGAATATAAGATTTTACTACACATTTAGTGTAAGTAAATACATCCGGTAATTGATTTGCAACATTTTGTAAATGAATAATCCTCTGAACTTCCAGTTTACATTCATTTGTAGGAGGATCAAAATGAGACTGGGTCTTATTATCCCAAGTAATATCTTGTCGTGCTTCAGGCACCGACTTTTCTTTACCTATTAATGGAAAATTGGATTCGTCAAAATGACAATCCTCAAAATGTGCTTTAAACATATCCCCTGTAAGGGGTTCAAGGTATTTAATAATATACAGATAATCAAAACCAACATATATCCCAAGTCTACGTTGAGGGCTCATTTTTGTACGTTGTGGAGGTGCAATTGAAATATATACAACATATCCAAAAGTACGAAGATGAGAAATATTTGGTTGTTGACCAAATGCAAGCTGTAATGGAGAATATTTATGATATGCAGATGGTCTACTGCGAATTAGAGATGCTGCATGAAGTATAGCATGTTCCCAAGCAGACACAGGTAATCTTGATTTCATAAGTACAGGTCTAGCGATTAGTTGAAGTCTTTTGATCAAAAATTCAGTTAAACCGTTTTGTGTGTGTGTATGGGCAACAGGATGTTCAACATCTATTCCTATTGACATGCAATAATCATCAAAAACTTGAGACGAAAATTCACCTGCATTATCCGATCGAATGGTCTTAATTGGATCCTCAGGAAATTGCGCTCGTAGTTTGATTATCTGGGCAAGAAGTCTAGAAAATGCAACATTTCTAGTGGAAAGTAGACAAATATGTGACCATCGACTAGATGCATTAATCAAAACCATAAATTATCTAAATGGTTTACTTGATGGATGAATAGGCCCACATATATCTCTATGAATCCTTTGTAAAAAAGATGGAGATTCAACAATGACTTTTGAGGGAGATGGTCTGATAATCAACTTACCTTGAGAACATGCAGAGCACGGAAATTCATTGGGTAGAGATATCTTTTAATTCTTTAAGGGATGCCTATGCGAATTTTTAATAATTCGTCTCATTATTATAGATCCCGGATATCCAAAGCGATCATGCCAAGTCATAAATATTTTGGAGTCAATGCACTTCTAGTGCATTACCACATATGATTCAATTGTCTTCATTTTTGTATAATACAATTCAGAATATAGAGCAGACATTTTTTCTAATACGAGCTTCTGGTCCGATATATTTTAGTAATAAGAAGATGCTCTTTACTGCTTTCATTGGTCGTTTCAATATGATAATCATTACGACGTATATCTTTGAAACTCAATAAATTTCTTCTGGATTGCGAAGAGAATAGAGTATCATTAATACAAAATTTGGTGCCATTAGGCAACACTATATAAGCTCTTCCAGAGTTTTTAATTAAATCTGATGAACCTGATATGGTATGGACATAGGTTTTGCTTAATGTTAGATTTTGAAAATATTTAATTTCTTTAAGAATTGTGTGAGTTGTAGCACTGTCAGCCAGACATACATCTTTATCATTCAACTCAGAGATAAAAAAACCCATCAATGTGATCCATAATTCAACAAAAATATATAAAACTTTTATTACAGATAATAGAAAGAAAATATATTAATTGAGTGGAACACTTCCATCTCCAATTAAGTGGTCAATTCTACCTTCAAGATGATTAAAGAAATCAGAAATATCAAAATGAGTAATATCTATATCTACTGAATCTAATAAATCATCTTATTTTCTACTAAATTTATTTCATGTATTTTATTCTTTTCTTTAATAGATGCTTGATATAAATCAGTTAAGTGCTTGACCGTACGATAGATACGTGACCAATGTCCAGTTATTCCACATCTATAGCATACCTCTTTACATCTCTTTGAAGAATTATTCTGTGGACTTTTACCCATTTTTGAGTTGTACCACTTCTGGTGATACGGTATCTTATTATCTATTTTAATGTTATCACTTTTTGGACCAACATTTCTATAATTTCTCATACCACGTCCACGCCACCGATTTCTTCTAAATGATACACCATTCACTTATGGGAATGATGCAAACCTATTACCATTCACTTCAGCAAATGATATTGAGCCAGTAGGGTGTAACTGATGGTTTTTTAATAAGAGTTCATTGTTCTGCCCAGCTACTAGAAGACATAATATAAGTTCAGAATATTTCTTGAACTTTCTCTCTCGATACTGTTGCTATAGGAGCACATTCGAGGCATGAAATGTAGTATAAGTCTTCTCTAGCATATCATCATCAGTGATTTTTTCACAGCATAATTTTAGTACTGAGCTTATTTTAAAAAGTGCGGAATTATACTCACTAACATTTTTATAATCTTGCAACCTTAGGTGCAACTATTCAAAACGAGCTCTTGGGAGAATGACAGTCTTCTGGTATTCATACCTCTTCCTTAAACTGTTCAACAAAATATAAGGATATTTGATTGTAAGATATTCAGTTTTTAATTCTTCATGAAAATAGTGGTGAAAGAAAATCATTGCTTTAGCATGGTCTTGCAGGGACGTTTGATTTTCTTTTTTAATTGTTTCACCAAAGTTTATTACATTAAGATGGATTTCAGCATCAAGCATCCATGATAAATAATTTTTTCCAAATATGTCAAGAGCAACAAATTCCAATTTTGTAAGATTCGTCATTTTCTACACATATAAATAATGAAATAATGTATCTCAGAAAATATATTTATAAATTCACACCGATTTTAAATAATAATTATCAATAAAATATATCAAAAACTGTGAATAATATATTGAAAAACTTACATAGAAATAAGACCATTAGTTTCAGAATTGGTAGAACCGTCGTGCTGATAACGTGTTATAAAACTAAAGAAAGAAATTACTATTGCAAGAGAGAAATATATAAGAAACTCTTTTAAAATTCTCTGAAATTTTCTTCTCTCTCTATATTTTTTTATAAATTTCATATCTGAAACCCATATTTATAGATATTGAAATTACTATACAAGTTACTATGTAAATCAGTATACAAAATTTAAAATAATAGTGGTAGGGTCATTCACATAATTTTAGTGGTGGGACAGGGAACGATAGCCGTACCTCCATTCTCCTCGTTTCATTATACAAATAAAACTTCTCACCCAAATGTTAAAGAATACTCGTATCTTTTTATACTTAATTTAGATATGAGATGATTTAAAATGAGTTTTAAAAGATAAATAAAATATTTTTTTTAATATTATTATTATTTTAAAATTTTAAAAAAATTATATTAAAATTTTTATTTTTTATAAAAATTTAAAAAATATAATAATAAATTTAAAATAAATTAAAAATAACTGTCCCAATCCAAACCGGATATTAATGTCGCATCTGTCAATTGAGCCTCGTCGGACGTTCAGTGTCTTCTAGTACTTTCAACATCTTCAGATGAGCTGGTCCACCTTTTCGATGTAGTCTAGTGCTTTCAATGTCGCATCTGCATCAACAGGTTTGTTGAGAAAAGAGAAAGATAGAAGGCTAGTCAAGCCTTGTAAGCCAATGTGATCATCACCACACGTATCATAGTTGTTCCCTTAAACCGCGTTACTATTTTTTGTCAGTATATGTTCATCTTTTTAACCATTCCATCTTTATATTATTTTTCATTTAATTTTTCTATTGTTTATTTGTCTGGAGCTCTATTCTACCCGTGATTACTTATGATTCCTCCTAACAGATATTATAATTTATTATACCAAATCTGTATTTATCCTTGATATATATATAATATATAAATTTATATTAATAACTTAATATTATTTTTATATTATAACAAAATTTATATTAAAATTTATAAAATAATTAATTTTATGTTAAAAATTTAATAGATAAGAATAATAAGATTAAAATTTTATATTAAATTTATAAGTATATAATAAATATAATAACATTAAACTTGTACTAACATTACTCGCAAGTCTGTAGTCGTTGTATGACAAAGCTTCAATCAAATCGGTCCAGACAACTCCCACCATGTTTTAAATGCAGTGTAGTCAAAAGGATATGGAACTAGCACTGGCCAATAATGATGGCTCAGTTGGTGGAAATATTGTCACCCAACGTGTTTGATTTGCTTCCTTTCGTTGCTTTAGGCCCAGTTTGGTTGTCACACTTTACTTTAAATTTATTTTATTATTTAAATACACAAATTCAACTTATTTAATAAAAAAAAATAACATACACAACATATTTTATAAGATTTATACAATATAAATTATAAAGTAATAATATTTTTATAAACTGCTTTACAAAATTAATATTATTTTATAACACATATTATATAATATATTGTATAAGTTATATGTCCAATTTGAATTAAAAAATAAGTTGAACTCATCTTAATTTATTTTTATTTTATTATTATATTTTTTTAATTTTTTATATAAAATATAAATTCTAATATTTTTTTTAAATTTTAATATATATTTTTTATATTTAATTTAAATTTTTTAATTTTTAAAATAATAATAATTAAAAAATAAATTTAACACTACTCAAACTCTATCATATCATTAAATCTAAATGGTATCATAAATGTATCAATTCTCTTTTATAAAGAATTTATTATACTATAATAAGACTGTAACTACGATACTGCGGCTCCACGACAGCCCACTTTTTCAATTGATTGCTGACATTTTTTTTTTCGCACATTTGCTCTCTCCAGCCAAAAAATTTGACCGTGCCGCGCGCGTAGGGAATAAAGTCAAAGTCTTGGATTTTATAAATTTATACAGAATAATGATAAGTTTGTTAACTATTTTTCACTTTTTTATTATTTTTAATTTTATAATTTAATAATTAAAAAAGTAATTGTTAATAAAATTATATATTTTTGAAAATTTTTAAATACTTAAGAATGTTAAAAAAATATTTTAAAAATAATAATAAAAAAATAAATATACTAACAATAGTAAATCAATAATAAACAAATTATAAGTATATTATTACTCATCTACATATTCTTATAAATTTATTTAAATTTATCTTATATTTTATATTTATTTAAATAAATTTCACAAAATTTATTTAATTATCTTAGCTTACAATTATTAATAAATAACTAGGATTAATCCATTCTCAACTTATCCACGGCATTGACTGACTTAGCCACCCAAATACGAATAAAAACACAAAAAGCAAAAGTTAGGCTTCGAAAAAAAACAAAAAAAAAGTGTAACTTGGGCCATTCTCGCTCCTGCATGCGGCTCTACTTAATCTTTACTACCCCGCCTCTCCTTTGGAAAGGCCATTCTCGTTCCTGCATTCTCTGCTTATCTTTACTACGCCGCCTCTCCTTTTGAGCTTTCATTCCATGAAGTTAATGGGTACCCTGATCTTGTTCATCCTCTTCTCCGCATTGTTTGCTCCAGCGACATCCATAAATCACACTTTGCGCGAAAGTTTGTCTCTCTCAAGCGAGAAATCAGAAGATGTTTTGACTTCGTCGAATGGAGTGTTCTCCGCGGGCTTTTACTCCGTTGGTGACAATGCTTATTGCTTTGCCATATGGTTCGCCTCTCGAACCTCAAGGAGTCAAGACCGCACCGTCGTCTGGATGGCAAACCGAGACCAACCGGTTAACGGAAGGAAGTCGAAGCTCTCCCTACTCAGAACTGGTAATCTTATCTTAACCGACGCCGGTAAGTTCATCGTCTGGGAGACAAACACTGTTTCTATCTCATCTTTAGAGTTACATCTTGACAATAATGGTAATCTTGTTCTACGAACTTTGAGTGGTGAAAGTTTGTGGGAAAGCTTCAACTTTCCAACAGATACTTTGCTTCCCCAGCAATTACTATCTAGAAATATAAAGCTCGTCTCCTCGAGAAGTCAGACCAACTATTCCTCTGGCTTCTACAAGCTTCTTTTCGATAATGATAATGTCCTCTGCCTTCTTTATGATCGGGCTAACATTTCCAGTCCTTACTGGCCTCCACCATGGCTTACGCGCGAGCAAGCCCAACGGTTCGTCTACAATAGTAGCAGAATCGCAGTGCTTGATTCCTACGGGAACTTTAGTTCTTCCGATAAATTTACATTTTCGTCAACTGATAGTGGGCAATTGCTCCATAGGAGATTGACACTTGATTACGATGGTAATCTTCGATTATACAGTTGGGACGAGGAGGGTGAGATGTGGGTTGTTTCATGGCAGGCGTGGCAGGTACCTTGTATTATTCATGGTGTTTGTGGGGTCAATAGCATATGCAGCTATGCTCCTGATACAGGCAGAAAGTGCTCGTGTGTTCAAGGATATAAGATGATAAATCATACCGATTGGTCTCAAGGGTGTGAACCCGAATTGGATCTCTCTTTTGAGAAAAACAAGTTTGATTTTTTGCAGCAATCCAAGCTTGATTTCTATGGTTTTGATTATGGTAGCTACCACAATTACACGCTTGCTCAGTGCAAGACGTTATGCTTGGAATTGCCCGAGTGCAAAGCATTCCAATACTCCTTTTCCACGCTAGATACACATGCAAGTTGTTACCCCAAGACTCTACTCATGAATGGACATCGTTTGCCTTCTTTTGAAGGAAGCTTGTATCTAAGAGTGCCGAAAAAAGATCTGTCAAATCTCCTCTCGAACGCCAATCTTGGAGAAGAAATCGGTTTAAACTGTTCAAGTGAAAGTATCCTGCTATTGGAAAGAGTATACCCAAAAAATCGAGTAAATGGGATTGTGAAATTCATGCTCTGGTTTGTAACTGGATTAGGAGGAGCAGAAATTGTGGTTATTTTTTGTGTGTGGTTTTTTTTCATTAGAACCCCCAAAGTTTCTAGTGCAGACAAGCAAGGCTATCTTGCCATCACTGGATTCAGAAAATTTACGTATTCAGAACTCAAGAAGGCTACAAAGGGTTTTACTGAGGAGATTGGAAGAGGTGCGGGAGGGATTGTATATAAAGGGGTTTTGGTGGACAATCGAGTTGCAGCAATCAAACAACTCTACGAAGCCAACCAAGGGGAAGATGTTTTTTTAGCTGAAGTGAACATCATTGGTAGGCTTAACCATATGAACTTGATAGAAATGTGGGGCTATTGTGCTGAGGGAAAGCAGCGGCTTTTGGTGTCCGAGTACATGGAGAATGGTTCGTTGGCAGACAACCTCTCTTCCAATTCACTTAACTGGAAACAAAGATTTGAAATTGCTTTGGGCACTGCAAAAGGCCTATCTTATTTGCATGAAGAGTGCTTGGAGTGGGTTTTACATTGTGATGTAAAACCTCAAAATATATTCTTAGACTCTAATTATCAACCAAAGGTTGCGGATTTTGGTCTTTCCAAACTACAAAGTAGAGGAGAATCCAAGAATGCGAGTTTCTCGAGGATGAGAGGAACTCGCGGATACATGGCTCCAGAGTGGGTATTTAATCTGCCCATCACCTCCAAAGTAGATGTGTATAGCTACGGGATTGTTGTGTTGGAGATGGTGACTGGAAAAGATGCAACAAAGGGTGTCAATGACATAGACAGTGGAGAGCAACCACAGCACAAAAGACTTGTTTCATGGGTGAGGGAAAAGAAGAATAGGGTAGCTTTAACTGAGTCCTGGCTTGAAGAGATTGTAGACCCAAGGTTGAAAGGCAAATATGACGTACGAAAGATGGAAACTCTTATTAAGGTTGCTCTACAATGTGCAGAGGAAGAAAAAGATGCAAGACCCAGCATGAAAGAAGTCGTTGAGATGCTTTTAGCCCAAGAAAATGATCATTTGGGTGATAATATGCAACACAAGTCTTGAACTCAACTTAAACAAGACACAAAATTAGCCAGTTTGAATTTGATGTAATTAGGTTCAGGTTAAAATGGATTGACCTCTTATGAAACAATTAATAAATAGGTCAAAAGCTTAACTCGAACTCAACCCGAAATAATTAGTTTAAATTTTGTTTCAAAATTACTTTTGTTTTTGTTGGATTGTAATATTTACATTTTTCAATATGTTTATGTTGTCAATGTTGGACCTATCATCGTACTTGTTATTCTTCATTTGTAATATTGGTTTTATTATTAGTTAAAATATGAAAAATATTGATATTTTTTGTTAGTAGGTAGTAGTATTGTTTTATTGGGATATTGTAGTACTAATAAATATAAGTTTTAACTTTTATTTATACAAATGAGTCCCGTCGTGTCGATTTTGACTCATTTATAATTACTTGTTAACCGGATCAAAACAGGGATAGTATATGAACCATTATTTAAATAGGTACTCTTAGTTTTTGAAAATACATTTAACTAAATGGGTTGTGCTCATATTGATCTATTTAGTCGAATGTTTATAATTTGACACGTTACAGATCGTGCAAATACAAGTTGACATATCTAAATTCACCAACTAGCTGTGATGGCAGTGATGTCATATACATGAATACAGACTCGATTGATTTTCTGCTATCCACTATACGGTATACCCAGAACAAAAGAAACAGAAATTAGACCAAGAAAAAATATTGAAATTCTTGGTTAGATTTTATTAATCAAAATAGTTTGTAGTAAAATAAAGTTGCTCTTTGAACTCCAACACTCTCAGGCAAACAACAATCAATGGTTTTAATTTTATTATTTTTTCTTCTCTCTAAATTCCTACAATAGACTTCAATCATTGGAAAAATATATTAATCGCCATTGATATCCCTGACTCCAATCACTTATATTGGAGCCAATTCTTGCCATTGTGAGTTGATCAAGAGCAATTTCAAATATTTTGCATCTTTCGTTTTTAGTCACTTCAGATTTGAACTGCTTTTTTCCTTTGCATTCTCCCATTCGACCCATAAAATTCTTTCCCTCTGTTTCCCATATCTGCCCCTTCTTCATCTCCGATGATTATATCAATTCCTATTTTTCTGATATTTGGATCCAAAGCCGCATCTTAATTTGTTTCCACGAAGCCCGCATCCCAATTGCTTGGGCAATGAAACTTACCATCAAAAATGATTTCTTCTTACCATACCCTTCATATCATTAGTGCTGAAAGCACAATTCGACTGCTTGAATTTTTAAGATTTAAAAAAATTGAATTATTTTTTAATTTTTTTTAAAAGTTTAAAAAAATTATAATGATTATATAAAAAAAATTAAAAGTTAAAAATTAAAAATTAAAGAGTATTTGTTAAGATTAGAATGTGTGTGAAAATTAACAAGACTAAATCTATTTTTTATTATAAGTTTAAATGTTTTAAATAAACAATAATTTTATATAACATCAATTAAGTCATGAATTTGAAAATATGCACTCTACCCTATTGATGCTCTAACTATTAGCACAAATCAAAGCATTAAAACAGGTGAAATGGGAAAACTCTTTAAGAGCATCAACATCGATTGCCAAAACCATCTTATTCTCTAAATTTTGGTAAAAAGTTTTAACTTGTTGACAAAAGCCCTCTCCATCTGGCTATAGGTACCAATTTTAAGAGAATTTTTGGATTTATATAGACACTTCTTGAATATAGAGAATTACAGTTTTATCTCAAATTTATTTTTTATCAATATTTATTCTAACCAATAAAACAAATTCGTCTTCTAATCATTTAAACTCTCTCATGCTCATATTTATTTTAGTTGGTTTCAAAAAAGAATTGTCACCATTAAGATCCCTTTCCTAAAAAAAAAAAAAAATTGATCATTTGTGAAAATATGATTTAAAAAAAAACATATATATTATTGTTATGTGTTACGAGAGCATGGATTTTAAAAACTATTATCGTTCAAAGAAATTAGTTTAAAAATCGTTATAGATGAAAATTCGAAAATATGGTTATAACAAATCTATTCTATTAAGAGCATTAGTAATAATCTTGTTAAAGTCTATTATAAAGTCGAAATGAAAATAAAATAATCAAATAAGTCCCACATTGGCCTTGATGAATAGTAAATCATTTAAATTTGTCAAACATAAAGATTTACTATTCACTCTCCATCTTAATATTTTATTCCATATTGATATTTAATATATTAAAATCACTCAGACTTGCTAAAAATTATTTCTTGACAAATTTATTATTAATTAATATATTAAGTGTATAAAACTAATATTTAATATCTCGAATTGACTATTATTTGTAAAATTTTAAAAAATTATTATTTACTAAAATTAATATTTAATATATTAAGTGTATTTGCAAAAATTTTTAAAAATATATTTTTTAATTAAAACATATAATATATATTATTATTTAGATTTTGATTTAGTTAGAACAATATAAAACCATTGGCTAAACCATATGGATTATAGTCCAAAGAGTGAATTTAGCCTTCAATTTGGACTTAATAATGACTGGACTATTGCTAATGCTTTAAGGGCCGGTTTGGATTAGGAGATGAGACGAGTTTGTCTCAATTCATCTCAAATTTATTATTATGCTTTTTCAAATTTTCATATAAAATACAAATTCCAATATAACTTTTTCAAATTTCAATACACATTTTTTAAATTCCAATTCAACTTTTTCAAATTTTAAAATAATAATAATATTAAAAAATATATTAAATTCATCTCAATTCATCTAATTTCAATTAATCTCAACTCATTTTAGATTGTGGTTTCGTCTTCCACTCCATGCGCAAGATTATTTCTTTTATCTTCCTTAAAATTTTTGACCTCTTCTTTTTCTCTCATTTCAGTTTCTTTTCTTTTTCGAAAATTCTCTTTCGAAAATTTTCTCTTTGATTCCACCATTATCACATACGCTTAGTTTTCCTAGATTGGGCTCATTGTCTGGCATTATATCGGAACTAGTGGAAATCACGAAGTTGGTAAGCTTAACGGTGAGGAAGAATGATTGTTTGTCAGGTCAAGGGAGGGCGTGAAGGGACCGTTAACCATTGACGCCGATTTTTCGAGTTGACCCTGTCGTTATTGGTGTTGGAGGTGAAGAAGAAAGGCGGTGACAGAATTCAAGATGCACAAAATTCCACCTCTGCTCCAGAAAGGATTCAGTGCACACAAAACTCTTCCTCTGCTCCCTGCATGGATGCTCTGCCACATCCGAAGAACATTAAGCGAAGTCAATCCTCCACATCAACCGAGCATACTGGAATTATTGTCTCACCAAATAGCTAGGAATCTCTCAAATCTTCTGAATACTTTGGGTTTTCTTATTGTATTTTGGGACCACTCATTCGGTTATAACTGATCATGTTGCTGTGCAAATGTGCCAGCATTCCGCTCGTTTGATCAAATGCCTGAACTAACCTCGGCGTTCCTTTTTTATAAATTGAACCGTGTGTAAACCATAGCTTTGAATTCCGTTCCGTTCCGGTGTCTCAACCGGTGCACTATCCTTCCTTATTCCGTTCCGGTCCAAATTCCAGCCCATTCCGATCTGTTTCGGTCATTCCGATCAAATTTCGGATGTTCCGATCCAAATTCCGGCCGTTCCGGTCCTTATTCCGATTTAGACTATTTTTGTAATTTTTTTGAATTTGAATGATATTTTTTTAAAATTTTAAATTTAGATGGTATTTAATTAGTTCTAGAATATAAAATATATTTAAATACTTTGTAATTTTAAATATGTTTTTTTTAAATATCATTACTTTTTAATATTTTATCTATTTATTTATTTTATTTTATTTATTTTTGTATCTCAACTCAAGTTTGTATTTTTTCAATTTATAATCATTTTATAAATCTTCAATTCTTCTAATATGTACGCATATATATGATACACACTTACATGTATATGTCTTTATTCCATTAGTTGTTAGTTTATATATATATATGTATATATATATATATTTTATATATATATATATATTATAATATATAATTAATCCCGAAACGGCACACCAGAACGGACCAGTATCAAAATAATCCATTTCAGTACTTCAACCAGAACGGTCACCGAAACAAAATTCAAAACTTTGGTGTAAACGACATATTCAAATGAAATATGAAATCATTCAAATTTTACAGGTGGATATAGAGGAGAATATGAGGATTTCTGCAATAGAGAATTGAGACCCGAAGGCAGATTCTGAATCCTTCTTTCTTTCTTCTTTCTTTTTGTGCTTAGTTGTTTGGTTTTGAGTTCAGAGAAGAAGGTAGATTCGCGATGAGGCTGTTGAATGTTAGTGATTGGGCTAGGCCCCGAGCTCGAGGTCACCGATTATATATAGCTGCGAGGACCATTTTTCGGAGCTGGATATTGTTACTCAAGTGTAAGTTTCTCTATTTTTTTTTTTTTTTGTATATGATAAAATTTGTGGACAAATATTGGTTTGTTTAAATTACTTCTGCTGAATTTATTATAAGAATTTTCATGTTTGCAAGTGGTTATATTACTTGAAGAAACATAAATGGAAGAGGGTGTTATTGAATTTTATGGATGAATGATTGAACGAATGGCACCAAATGGCATCAAACCAGCTTTGTTCAAATGCTATAAAGCTTATTTTTCTAATTAGATTTATTTAGAATCTTGAAATCCTGGAATCATTTATTGTTTGGCAAACTGACTGAAATACGAAAGAGGATATTCTGATTACTTCCTGTTTGCAGAGTTTGATTATTAATGTGCATGTCAGATCGGAGTGTTCGAAAGAACCAGCAAGAGAGACGAATGGCTGGCAAGAGAAAGGAGGGAGAAAAAGCAAAGTGGAGGGAGAAAAGTGTAAAACAATCCATTTTGATTTGTACTTATCAACCTGGAAAATTCGGGACTTTCGTGCTAGACAGGGGCTTCCCTGTAGCACTTCTCAAAGGACAAAGGAAGAGAAAGAAAGAGAGGGGAAAAGGGAAGAAGGGTATGCCTTGGTCAACTATTGGACCAAAATGGAATGTCCAAAATTAGATTTGGGGTTCAAACGATGCTCACAATCGATCAAAATCCAATAAAAAAAGATCCCACAGCTAATATAGATATTCGAAATGTATTGATTTAAGAAGAGACATAATCGAACAGCGATGAATATTTTGTATGAGATAAAACTAGTAGAAGAATAAATATTCTACAGAATCAAGCTAGCGTTAGCCAAGATTCTGATACCATAATAGAAAATAAAAAGTAAAATAAAACATATAAAAAAGAATGAGAAGAGAGAAGGAGAGTGACACTTTTAGGCCTATATTTTTGCTATATTAAATTCACTAAATACGTACCATATGTCCCTATTTGTAGGAGAATGGGACTAGAGAATTAATGGAAATATAATCAATCAATGACACTTTTAGGCCTACATTTTTGCTATTGAATTCACTAAATACAAAACATATGTCCCTATTTATAGGAGAATGGGACTAGAGAATTAATGGAAATATAATCAATGATACTAATTGATATTAATTGATTTACACAATAAACTAAATAAAATAATTCATATTACTATACTCACTAGAATGTTATAAATATATTCTAAATATGATAATATTCTAAACCACCACCCCCCCCCCCCCCCCCCCCCCAAAAAAAAAAAATGATCAGTTGGTGTTTAAACTTTAATCTTGAGAAATTTCATTTTAGACTTAGGTGGTTGTCTAATACGAACTACTAGTGATGTGAAATGTGAAGGTGAAGGATTCATAAAAGCCATAAGCAAAATCTGGATTATTCTGCATTCAGATTTTGTAAACTGCCTGTATTCACACCTTATGATTCTGAATTCAATGCTAGTATGCTTAGTAAGATGGCTGAGAAGGATTTTTTTTTTTTTAATAACAAAGCAAACTTTGATTCAACTAGAAATGAATTACATCAGTGCATCATGCTTAACAATGTGTGAATAGTGAGAAAGGGATATATATTTTAATTTTAGGGTCAATAGTGAGAAAGGGATAGACAAATTGAATAGATCATAGACAAATTAAATAGATCCCACAACATTTATAGCTACTCAAGCAGTGGCAGATCCAATAATTGTGGCGAGAGAGGCCAATTTTTCTACTATATGATACATTTATGTAAAGAGTAATGCTAAATACATTTTTTTTTTCATAAGAATGCTAAATACACTTTTTTTCATAAGATGTGCAAACTCTACATAGTCTAGTTGAAAAAAAAATGTGAGGCACGTCCACCATTATTTTTTTTTTCATGTGGGTCCTAAATTACCTATTTTTTTCAAATAGAATGGGCGGGGCTTGCACTTGATCATATGACTGCAAACATCTTTTTTCTTATTTAAATTAAAAATAGATTGAAAAATTGTAAAATCATAAAAACATAACTACAAATCATTTTTCATATAAATCATCAACCTTAAATAATTTTTCTTGTATTTACACTTTTGATTCCGTATTAAAAAACTCAATATTGTAAATGGAGATTCATATCAATAAGTTTATTGTTTTTCCTAAACTTAATCTTAATTTTAATTTTTGAGAAGTCACATCCTTGAAAATAGATAATATATAGAAATTAAACAAAATTGGGACTATAAAAAAAATTGGAGAGAGACATTTCTAGGTATTTAATTTATTTATTTTTTAAATTAGAGAGCATATGAAATTATAAATTTTTTGTGGGGTCATTTTCTATATTTATAAAATTATATATATAATTTAGGGGTTAAATTATAATTTCAAAAAGTTTGGGGGAGACCATGGCCCCCTACCCTCAAGTGGCTCCGCCACTGTACTCGAGTGAATTTATGGGACAATATTCAATACTCAATTTATTTTTCTATATTTCTTTGATCACTTAAGTACTCCTAGAGTTTTAAGAGATCTCTTTCCGACTGATAGCATGGGTTTGATCTTGATTCAAACAGAAATCATGGCCAAACTTAATATCATATGCATCCACTAATAAGTCAAGTCCCAAACGCCATGAAGCAAGTAGCTTGGATATTTCAAATAAGAAAACAAAATTGACCTAAATTATAGGTACAAAACCTAATTTCTACTTTTGTAAAGAGTTCTATTATCACTTCACTTTTTTAGTGCAGGTTCGGAACATAAATTAAAACACAATTATTCGATTTTATCTTATTTCATTTTATTTCATCTTATTTTTAAACATAATAAATATAAAATTTTCAAATTAATCATTACAATTTTTTCAAATTTTTAAATAAAAAATAAATAAATAAAGTCCAACCTTTTCAAATCCTCTAATAAAAATAATATTATAAAACTATATTCCTACAATATGTTAATTTTATAATATTTTTTATTCAATTTTTTCTCTCTCCTTTTACGAAATTCAAAAAATATTTAATTTCAATTATTTTATTACTATTCACAAATTATCTTCCTACTATTCACAAAATTCTCTTCTAATCTCACTCCCAACCTTTCCAAAATGATGAACAAATTGTCCAGGCTCTCCAAACGGTGAGGGGTCAAAACATTGGTAAGTAATTTTCGTTTTCGTCTCCTAACTGCAATACAGGACGGTAGCGAATACCTACCTCCTAACTGCTACAGTTTTTGCTCAAAAAAAAAAAATGCTACAGTTTTTGCCACTCTCCAGCTTTTTCCACAAATTAATAAATAAAAAAATGTTGTGTATAGAAGCACTGAAGCACCATTCTCATTCAAACAACACTAGTTGGTTCTACTGTTGTATTTTTATTTTTTATTTTTCCTAAATTGTGTATCCCAAACAAATAGAAAATTCATGAATATGCTTCCTTTAATTTGGAGGTCATGTGTTTTTGGTGAGGACTTAATTTGGAGGGAATCTGCTTCTTTTAGATTTCTCAACTCCCTTCTTTTTCTTCCCAAATTAATTTCATACGCTCGCTCACATCTCTCCCACCTAGCCCTTCCATCTTCCAAATCAAGCAGGCCCACGCTCACATCATCATCCACGGCCTTACCCCTGATGCCGCCCTCTGGGTCACCTTATTTCCTGTCTTTCTCTTGCCCCATTGTCCTCTTGGTTTTTTTCTTTATTCTTTATTCTTTTTTACCAAAAAACGGATAGCCACATTTATAATAGTGATCCCCTTCCCAAATTTATTGATAATGCTCTCACTTACGATGGAGGAATACTTTAATAACAAGCAAGGCTCTTGAAATTTACAGATCATCAAGAAAAAAATGATCCCAACCACCAAAAAAATACCAACCAAAACCAAAAAGACCAAAAGCCAAAAAGCAAACTAAACACGCCTATGATAAAACAATCTAAAAAGCCGGCCTATGCAAACTCCCACAAAAAAAAAAATCAAAAGCGATAAATAATTACGAAAACCTTAAAGAAAGAAATCCAGAGTACTCCAAATGAATCAAACCTTTAAAAATCTGGGGCATGTTGGACCAATTATTGTAAATTACATATGGGCTAGAAGCATCTTCTTTGGCCAACCAATCTGTCACTTTATTACCTTCTTAAAAAAATATGTTGAAAATGGCAATTTATAGTATCAGTCAATCCAACGAGCTCTTCCCAAAAATCCTCAAGGTACCAGACACCATAGCGCCTTTTATTCCATCAAGAAATAACCACTAAGAATCCTACTATCACATTTGGAATCGTCCTCCTGTGTTACCCGAACATTTTCACCTCTAACAACATGATTCGATGCTTCGCCAAGAGCGACTCGCCTCATGGATTGATTGTGCTCAAAACGGTGCATTTCTATTTTATTTGGCCACATCAGCCGCGCTTACATAGAATGACTGACTCTAGAACTTTTGGACCTCGGTGATGGTGCTAAAAGATTTTATTAGTAGTAGGTTGCGCAAATAAAGCCAGAATGGGACTAGGTCGATACACGTAAAGCCCATTTCAAAACTCACCTACTCCAATCAACCTCGTCGAGTTTTGGGTCTTGAAAAAGACAAGTGCTACAAGTAAAAGAAACAACCCAAGAAATATTATTGGTGAGTTGAGGAACAAAGATGAGATTAAAGGAAAAACTAGGGAGATAAAAGAAATTTGATAAAGTGAGGGTAGGAGAAAGAACACAAGTGTCAATGCCTTCGATGAGAATGGTTTGGCCTGTGCGCAACCGAACCATTTTACCTAAAGCAGGGCTTAGAAGAAGGCATGTCAATAGCACATGTGGTCACTTGCACCACTGTTGACAATCCAATCTCGATGTCTATCAAAACAATCAAGGGTGGAGAAGATTTTTCGACAAAATGGGCGGAGGTAGAGGAATGGATAGCCATTGAGGCGGAAGAGGGTGAATCATGGTTTCTCTGATACCATGTTAAATTTGCAAAGAATTAGAACTTTACTATATTGCCATACTTTTTACATTGAAGATTACATTTAAATAGATACATTTGTATGCTAAGTATGGAAACAATTGTGCGTATGGTAAGTATGGAAATGTAAACAATTGTGTATGTTAAGTATGAAAATTTATAATTCCTAAAATCATGCTGATTTGGTGCTAATTTGAAAAACTGTTGATTTGGTGTTAATTTGAAAATTCTATCAATGTTAACATACCTTTGTAACAGAAGAGACTGATCAAGGAAGATATACGATGATATCTCATGCCATACTAGAGAGCTAGATCTAGCAAGTAAATTAGATGTTTCAATTAAAAAATCAATAAACCTAAATTATAGAAAAAAATCCCACTTCTCTATTTTTGTAAAACCTTTAATATATTTATTTGTTCTTTTTAATACTTTTTTTATTTCCTCTTAAAATACAAAAATTCTATGTGCAATCATTATTTTGTATTCTTTGTGCACTTCACTAATTCCATTGGCTGCATCACTTTTTTTAAATATAAAATAATTATTTTAGCCAATCACATCATTGGAGTATGCAAAGAGTGCATAAGAATGACCATATGTATCAATACCCTTTAAAATAATAGATGTGAGCCATGACATAGCATATATAAAAAAGAATGTAGAAAAATAAGGAGAGAGACACTTTTAGGCCTATATATAGCTCACTAAAAACATAACATATATCCCTATTTATAGGAGAATTGAACTAAGAAATAATGGAAATACAATCAATCAATGATTCTAATTTATATTTGTTGAACCCAAGGTTTCAAGTCTCGTATCTAAGTATAGATTTTGATGATAACAAATAAATCCAAGACTCAAACTTAAGTTGTCTACGCATGAAGGGGGCTAAGCACATCAAGAAATCAAGCATGAGCAAGAAGAATAACAAGTTTACAAATGAAACTCATAGAGTAATTTTGTACATCTCTTAAACTTTGAAATTGGATTAAGGCTCAAAATCAATCTTCTCTTTCAAAGCATCAAATTTCTTTTTTACATGTGCATGACAAATGCATGACATCATTAAAAATTTTAATTTCGAAAATTATATTTTATATGTGTATGACATATCCAATGACGAAATGTATAACATATACAATGACTTCATCAAAATATGTAACATATGCAATGACTTCATCAAAATTTGAATTTTGAATTTGGAAGATGATTGAGTGTGACTCATTTGCCTATAAATAGCTCACTTGAGTTTTTCAAAAATTATAACAACAAGAGCCTTTGCATCATTCTTTCAAAACCCCAATTCTCTCTTCTCTAAGTTTTGCACCTTAATCCTTGTTTATATTGAAAGAGAGATAGATTGCGCTGTACTGTTATTATTTCACTCTTTGAAGAGTATATTTTGATAATTTACCCACTATCAGTTTTTGTATTTGTAAGAGAGGGCGTATAATCTTTGTGTGTGTAGAAAGTGTTCTACACAGGGAATAGTTGAATCACCAAGTGTGAGATGATTATAAGTGTAGATGGTATTCTACGCGGATTCTTTGTAACGGTGTTGCTTAAAGGTGTAATAGGTTTCTATTTCTACTTGAAGGAGATTGAATAGTGAATTTAGGATCATTAAGGGGTAGCATGAGGCAAGGACATAGGCAGTGAGGCTGAACCTCGTTAAAATACCGAGTTTGCTTCTTCTTGCCCTTTCTCTTTATATTTCCTGCTGTTTTGTATTTTGTTTATATTTTATATTTTGTATTTGGTTTATAAGTATTAATTTTTTAATATAACCAAATTCATACTCCCTCTTGTGTTAGTCATCTGGACAACAATATTGATTGATTTACACAATAAACTAACTATGGAAAATAATAATTCATATTACTATACTCACTAGAATATTATAAATATCTTCTTAAGTATGGTAATACTCTAACATCCTTTCCCAAACTGAAAATGAAGAAGTTTGAAACTTGAGCGTAACCTTCATATTCATTACTTGATCGGTGATCGCCTATGTGATCATGGTGTTGGTGATGAAGTTGCTTGCAACTAAAATATCAAATATAGACTTATGGCCAATCAATGGGCTCTATGTAACCTTGTTGAACTATTGGACCAAAATGAAAATGCCAAAACTGGATCTGGGGCTTCAAAACCCAATAAATAAGGTCTCCCAACTAATAAAGATTCTCCAAATATATTGATTTGAGACGAGACATAATCAAACAGCAATGAAAATTGTGTAAGATAAAGTTAGCGGAAGAATAAATATTCTACAAGATCGAGCCTAGCGTTAGTCAATGGCTCTGATACCATAATAGAAAATATACAATTAAATAAAACAGATAAAAAAGAATGGGAAGAAAGAATAAGAGAGGCACTTTTAGGCCTACATCTTTGCTATATTGAATTCACTAAATGCATAACATATGACCCTATTTATAAGAGAATGGGACTAGAGAATGATACTAATTGATATTGATTGATTTACACAACCAACTAAATATGGTAAAAAAAAATTCATATGAGTATTCTCAGAAGAAAATATAATGATGTGTTGGTATGGAGGTTCAAGAAGAATGGTGTATTCAGTGTCAAATCTGCCTATAAATTCTTCCTATAGTTAGATTCTCAAGTTTTAGCACAAAGTTCATCAGGGGGAAATGATAGACAGTTGTGGAAAATGCTATGCAAAATGAAAATTCCAAACAAGATTAAAGCTTTTGCTTGGAGAGCATGTAGGGAGGCCCTACCTTCAAACCACAACTTGTTCCAGAAAAAGGTCACTGAGTCTGCTGCATGTGAATTCTGCCAATTCCCTGTAGAAGATGCCACTCATGTGTTGCTACATTGTCCTGAAGTGCACCTAATTTCGAGGGAGATCTTTCCATCTCAACTTGTTTTTTCTGAAGTGAGATCAATGAAACAAGTTGTTCGTCTTATTATATATGGAGGATACTAGGATTTGCTTGAGAGATTTTTTCATCAGCATGGGGTTTATGGCATAGAAGAATAAATGGGTCATAGAACATGTCAAGCTAACTACAAACCAAGTTGTTAATCATGCTCTGGGTTTTTGCAGGAAAATAGTATCATCTGATTTGAGACCAAGCAGTAGAATGGACAAAATATGGTGTTGGTTACCTCTAGTTTTGGGTTCTGTCAAGCGAAATGTTGATGCCGCTTTGTTTTTCAATAGACCGCAGACTGGACTTGGAGCTGTAATAAAAAATGAACCTGGTAGTGTTCTTATGGCAATAAGCAAGTTGGAAAATGTAGTGATGGAGTTGGAATCTTTGGAGCTTTTGGCCATGTTAAGAGGAATTCAAGTTAGTTCTCATCTAAATTTCACAAAAATTGTACTAGAAAGTGATAATTTATTAATGGTTGAAGCTTTGGAGAAAAAGGAGGACCTGTTATCTCTTTAAGGGAATTTGGTCAAAGAAACAAAGGATCTGCTACAACAATTTGAAGTATATAAGATTAAGCATGTATTGAGAAGTGGGAATAAAGTAGCTCATAATTTAGCTAAGTTTTCATGGCATATTACTGCTGTTGAGATGTGGATGGGGTCTATCCCATCCTTTATCTCCTAGTATGTTTGGTTCGAGCAGACTCTTGTGTAATTTCGGGTTTCGGTTTCAATGAAAGTTTATTTCCTATCCAAAAATATATATATTATAAATATCTTCTAAGTATGTTAATATTTTAACACCTCCCAAGAGTTGGTTTTTAATCTTGAGACATTTTATTTTAGACCTAGGTGGCTGTCTAATACGAACTACTAGTGGTGTAAGAAAAAATATAGTGGAAAGGTATCTCAGACTCAGCTTATAAAACCGCTTCACAAGTTTCTTCAAACTGATAAATTTCAAGTGTTTCCCCTTAGTGATAAAGTACACTACGTAATATAAAACTAGAGTGATACTTAACAAATTCACATCCTAAGTATTATCTCAAAAAACAACAAAAAGAGAGATTTTTCTTTTTATAAATGGTACCGAAAACCAAGCTGAGAGGGGCAATATATAGCCTACCCACTACGGCTGGATCTAGAGTGGATTTGAATCTACCAAAAACCAAGCTGAGAGGGGCAATATATACAAAAAGAGAGATTTGCAAGAAATAGTAAGACGACTGAGAAGGATTTCAATAATAATTAAGTGATTTGGAGCTCAATTTATTTTTCTTTCTCTGATCACTTAAGTACTCCTAGAGTTTTAAGAGATGTCTATTCCACTGATAGCATGGGATTGATCTTAATTCAAATATAGAAATCATGGCCAAACTTAATATCATATGCATCCACTAATAAGTCAAGTCCCAAACGACATGGAGCAAGTGGCTTGGATATTTTAAATAGGAAAACAAAATTGAACTAAATTATAGGTGGAAAACCTAATCTTCTCCCTTTGTAGGGAGTTCTTCTTTTATCACTTCAACTTTTGATGAGAATATAAAATGACATATTTTTCTCTCTTAATGTTTAATATTTTATTCTTATTTGGTGCCTAAATATACTCATTATTCTTATATTTTGATTTAGGATACAAATAGAGACATTAGGAGCAAATGAAGATAATTACGAAATTTTAGACAGTTTTGATGTCTATTCGTAAAATGGGCATAACTCTCTCATCCAATCTCCGATTGAGCTAATTCAAGATGATATAGAAACCCAAGAGAAATATCTATAACTATTATGTTTTATGTTTTGAGAGATATCGGCTCAATCCAAGACAAAATTGACTATAAAGTGGACGCACCTGCACTTGACGATCCTGAATATTTTTCACCCACATTTCTAGCCAATTGCATCAAATTCACATGTCATCACAACATTTTCTAACAAGCAACCTTGTACCAACTTGAAAATTCAATGATCAACTCATATGCAAGATTAGGTGCACTCAAGTTTCTTCAAGACAAATTGTTTGAATACAAGATACAAAGTCATACAAGGTAACTAATGAAGAAGAAGCAAAATTGAACACTCAAGCTACAAGCAACTTTCAGCTAAAGATGGTAGAAAAACAAATGATCAAATGCCAACTTACAAACTACTTGGATTCAAAAATGACACATGGCAAAACAACTTAAAATTGTGATGAATTTGTCATAATAACTTACATGAAGGATGCTTATAAATAGAAGGGAGGGGTGTGTGTTCCAAGATTATGCTTTTGATGTTTAGTTGAGTTATTGTGTTATCTTGAAAGAAAAACCAAATACCTCATTTCTTTTCCTTTTCTTTTGATTGATATTTTTGTTATGATTTTGAGTGGCTAAACTTTTGTAATTGGTCAAAGGAAATAAAAGCCTCAGAATTTATATAGCTGTGAGATCTAAGTTGTTCTTATTATTCAATTTATGCTTTGAGTATTAAATGTTCTTCTATGTTTATTTTCGTAATTATTTCGTTTAATTACTAGAAGGTCTGCTAGTTTATTATTCGTTATAATCTATTGCTAGATTAGATATTAAATCTGAATTGTTTGATCTCTCTAATCTGTGAAGCAATTAAGATTTAATGATTTGCTGCGTCAAAAATTATTAGAACTTAAGAAGAACACTAGACTAAATTAAATGCAACCGCTTCTGTTTGTATTATTTAGTTTCATTGATCTCTCTAATTCTTAAAGCTGCTACTAGATTAAATCCTTAGCGCTTGTCTTGGATTGTTTAGTAGTTAGGATTAATTAGATCACTTGTTTTTAATTAATTACAACTAAGGAGAGATAAGAAAATGGTTCTAACAGTGAATATTCAAAGTATTAATTGATTTATATTATATCAATGATCAGTTATAAAATTTCGATGGTGGATGTTGACTTCGACCAATGCTTTTTCCTTTGATTGATATTTTGAAATTAAATTGCTATTTAGTTGTTTTTATTTCCTTTGAAGATATTCTCGTTACAATCAAAAACCCATTTTTCCTTACTTAACAGCATAAAAATAAGCTAATGATTCTCTGTAGGATCGATCCTTCCTCACACTACTACATATATTTTTTTGCAGTACAAAATTTTATTTTTGGTGCTTGCGACACCAGGCCAGCTTTCTTAGGGGCAAGTTTGGTTAATAAATAAAAACATAAATTTCTCATCTCATCTCATTTTAGTTAAAAAATCATTCAAATATAAAATTTGAAAATTAATCATTACAACTTTTTAAAACTAATTATTACAACTTTTTCAAACTTTCAAATAAAAAATAAAAAACAATATCTTAATTTTATAATATTTTTTATTCAACTTTTCTTTCTCCTTTCACAAAATTCAAAAAATATTTAACTCAAATTATCTTAATTATTATTCATAAATTATCTTATTTTTATTCACAGAATTCTCATCTAATCTCACGTCTCAAAATTCAAACATATCCAAGATGAACGACATATTAGAGTAGTTGAGTAGAGGAACTCGAGCTCTACTTTCTGCTGAGACCAAATTTGTCGCGCCGATCTCCTAGATCATATCCCTTGTTGCCCTGGCCTCCCATACTAAATCATTTCCTCTTTCCGCCTATCACATCCAGACCTATTGCCCCATTCCACCCAAGATCTCCACTTTGTCTCCATTCTAACTGACCCAGATCATCTAAGAGTATTAGCATTAGATTCATCAAAATTTTCCTTTAAAAATTAATGGAAAATATAAGTTTGAATCTTGATGAAAATGCAACACCTAAAAAAATCCTACATTAAACTCATTAAAAAACTTTCGTCATATTTAGTAAAAAATAAGAAAAAAAGAAGTGGAGAAAAAAATTCTTTTAATTTGACTTTTAAATAGTAATCATTTCCATTCTAGTTGCTGATATCATTACTCTATGATATTTATTTGTTTTTCAAGATTTATTCTTTCAGTTTCAACTAAGTTCAAACGGGCAACATGTGTGATGAGAAGATAAAAGCAATTATTCTTTGTGTATCTTTGAACTTTACTGTCAGCTTAACATCCCAACTAGGTTTTGCTCCATTATGAATGCAAACTTTACAATTGTTGGTGGGAAGACAAGTGATGCTGGGCAGAATATGAGATTATTCTGATGCCTAGTTAAACAACGGATGTTAGAAATTGAAATAGAGAAAAATCGCAAACAAAGTGAAACTCTGAGATTATGAAATAAATCAAGTGTCATTCTGAAGCCTACAAGTCGGGCTTAAATAGTGAAAAATGACAAAATTGTAATTAAAGCCAAATAATAGAACATAGAATAAGATAAATATGGTTAAAATCAAGCCTAAGAATCTCGACTAAAACCATTACTAAAGATAAACATTACCATTAAAAAAAATTAACCAAAGGTGACGATTTGAAAGGAAAAATGGTTGATTGTGGAATCGACAAGGGGCCCACCAAGCGCCGCGTGGTGACCACAACAAGTGCACTAAAGAGAGCTTTCAAATAGGAGTCATATGCAGGACTCTGACACCTATAACCAAAATTAAGGTTATCATAAAATACTAAAGTCGTTCCTCGCCTAAATCCACCAAATACCGCTTCTCGCCCAAATACGAAGAATACTCATGTCTTTCTACCGGTTTTGTGTTGATCTACCTTCTCGAAGTAGTCCACTATTTTTAATGTTACATTTGTCAGTCGAGCCTCATTGGATTCGAAACCCCCTGCATCAACATATTTGATACGGAAAAAGGAAGATAGAAGGCTACTCAAGCCTTGTATGCCAATGTCATCACCACAAGTGTCATAGTTGTTCCCCTTAAATCACGTTACTACTTTTTTTCATTATATGTTCATCTTTTTAACAAGTCCATCTTTATATTATTTTTCATCATATTTTTCATTTAATTTTTATATTATTTATCTGTCTATTATAAGAATATTGTGGACCTGTGCTTCTATTAGGACTATAAAAACACCGAACTGGACCGGACCAGTTGGACCAGTCTAGTCCAATTTATATATGGACCGAATAACTCTGGTCTCGTCCTAGTCAGGGGATTTATCCCCCTGAACCGGATTGGACCGAACTCCACCATATTTTATATATATATATATATGTATATATAAATAATAGTATATAAATTATAATATTAATATTAATATAGAATAATATTAATATATAATATAAACTCTTATTATAGTAACATATTATAATTTATAGTATTTGACTAGTTGTAATATAAAAATATAAATTATTGTATATCTATATAGAGTATTAGTAATAACTTATAAGTAATAAGTATATTATTATTATTTAATATATTAATACTAATTTAACATTATTTACTAACATATAAATATATAATATACTAATATAACAGTGTTATTAGCAATAATTTTTTCCTATTTTTTATTTAGATTATTTTTCTTTTACCATTTTTTTAAGAGTAAGTTTTTTTAATATTTTTGGCTTAAATCTGTGATAAATATGTAAATTAGATTGAAAATAAATAAATTTGGGCTAAAAAAATATTTGATCATTGTAGAATTTTAGATTAAATTTAGTCTATTAAATTATATGGAGTACCCCTGGACCGGACCGAACCGCCCCTAGACCGAATTGGACCGGACCGGTATAGACCGAATAGGAGTTTAGTCCGGTCCAGGGTGAGGGAATTCTTGAACTGAATGAAAACGGTCAACAAATTTTCTGGACCGGACCGGACTATTTACACCCCTAATCTCTATTTTACCCGTCATTTATGAATCCTCCAAAGTGATACCCAAATTCATATTCCTACCTTTGGGGATGCTAGGTAAAAGCCATTGGATTTGACTTTTTTGGTGTTTGCATTTGTGTATTAATCGTTTCACACATAATTTCAACATCGTACCTGTTTCATGCAATGGTTCCTTCGACCCACTTATTAACCTCAAATTTAAACATCATACTTTTGATTTTGTAATTTTCCTATTTTTTATGAGATGAGATCCATTCTTCTATTAGAATCACATGAGGGAAAAAAAAAGGAGAAGAATTGAAGAAAAATTCCTGGCTCAAACTCTGAATTCTACTCATCTCAAGTTTAATTATAATAAATTGCTTATTTACTATCATTTTTTTTTAATGATATGATTATTTATTGTCAAAATGAATCTTAATAATCTTTTAATTGCAAATTATTAGTTACAAAAATTCAATTTTCTTATAGCTAGAACAATTGTTTAAATACAGCAATTTCTAATATTTTTCTGCATACTCTGTTTTTAGTCACTTGATTTGAACTACTGTTTTAGCTTTTTCCTTTGCATTCTCCCTTTCGACCCAAGAAATTATTCCATCCCTCTGTCCCCCATTGCTTGCAGAATTTATGGGCAGAGAAACCATGCATTTAACCCACCCACATGTTTCAATAGGGTAGAGGCTTTTTATAATTTATTTCTCCAGTCAAACATTAGTCCCACAAGTACACCTCGACTAAAGTAAAACTTTTATGTAGGAGCCTAATGGGTCCAATTTGATCCAGTATGAACTAATTTTGGAACCAAAATCCTATTTTCCACCAATTATCTTTCTAGATTGATAGTTTCGATTTTATTAGACTCAGTCTAGTTCAATCTGATTTTTTAATTATAATTAAGCATCAATTTATCAAAATTAATATGTTGATAATTTATTAGGCCAAAATATGTAATTAATATATAATATATGTTTAAGATTAAATGTTTAAGATTAAAATTTTATCTTATAATTATAATATAACATTATATATAGTATAAAAAATATTATATATAATTTTAAATTTTCATTATAAATATATATAAATATGCAAACCGCTCCATTCTCAAAAAGTATAGAATCGATTTCGGACCAAATTTAACCGATTTTTAAAATAAAAAAATTTGTTCTGAATCAAACCGATCTAAAACCATACCTATTCGAGCCAATTTTCTGGTTTATCCTCTTCTTGTGTTATTCATCCTGGACATTGTTCGAAACGAGCAGACATGTATTGGACAAGATTGAGAACAACCAAATTTATATATATATATATATATAATATTATTTATATAATAATAATGTGAGTTATTTTCGATCCACCGAACCGATTACGTACACCCTTATTAGGATTGTACAAAAAGCCCGATTTTTCGAACCGCCCGCTCTTCCGACCCGACCCGACCCGACTTGAAAGTTCCGACCCATTAGTCGTTTAGGTATCGACTAATCGAACCAATACGGTGGTGGCAGACTTCGTGTTGACATCCTCTACCTTTTCTTTCTCAACATGGGTTCATGTTGAAGATCAAGCACGTTGCAGGTGGGTTCGTGTCGACGTCTTCTGCCTTTTCTTTCTCAAGATGGGTTCACGTTGCATATCAAGCACATTGCAGATGGGTTTGCATCGATGAAGCTTGGCCAAAATAGTTCGACGTTTCACCACTTTCGCAACTACAAGTCTGCACAGCTAGCATCTTCGTCGTCTAAATCTAAGGCAAGTCGAGCATCTTATCGGATCGGTAAGCGGTAAAACGAAACGAAAGTATTTATAAGCGATTCGGGTCACAAATACTGTTATCAGATCGGGTCGGGTCGGCTGAACAACCCTAACCCTTACGGATAATATTGTCCAGTTCAATTGGTTTTGGATTATTTAACCAAGTCAATATAAATCAGTTTTTGAAATTTAGGGATCGATACAGGCCAACTAATTACTGAAACCAAAATTTATTATTCTTTTTTTATTTCGGTCCATTTCAATTTGATTTAATAGATTTTTGATTTTTTTTCACCCAGTAGTAATGTCTAATTTATTTATATGCCAGACTTAAACTGTAGTATTTAATTACAAGTTAATTATACTAATGTTTAACTTATTTCTTACTTGATTATGAACGGAAATAATACTATGAGGTTTACATTTTTTAAACTATTATTCTATTTATATTATAGTATAAAGTACATTATTTATCTATAGTCTATATAAGTTTTAGACTTTATATATAAGTATATATGATCAAATATGTTTATAAAATAACACATATTGTAATTTATTATATCAAATTTGTATATTCTTCGATATATATATATATATTACATAAAAAATTTATATTAACAACTTAATATTATTTTTATGTTATAATAAGATTTATAAGATAAATGAATTCTATATTATAAAATTAATTGATATGAAAAGTAAAAAAAAAATATATATATATATATATATACATATATATATATATACATATATATATATATATATATATATATATATATTAAGATTAGCGCAATATTGCTCGTAAATCTTGTAGTTGTTGGAAACAAGACTTCAATCAAATGATTCAAATCGATCCAGACAACTCCGGGACTAACTCCCTCCTTGTTTATAATTAGTTTTAGGCCTAGTCTGGATTCAGAGATGAGATGAGTTGAGATGAGTTTAATTTATTTTTTAATATTATTATTATTTTAAGATTTAAAAAATATATATTAGAAATTAAAAAAATTATATTGGGAATTAAAAAAGGTATATAGGAATTTATATTTTATATAAAAAATTATAAAAATATAATAATAAAATAAAGATGAATTAAAATGAACTGAGCTAACCTCTGAATACAAACGGGCCTTACTTGTACTAGTATTACTCGTAAATCTTGTAGTTGTTGAATGACAAGACTTCAATCAAATCGAACCAGACTACTCCCTCCTTGTTTATAAAAGGCAGCGCAGTCAAGTGGATACGAACCACAGGCTAACGGAGTAGTTGGTGGAACATTGTCACCCGTAACGTGTTTGATTTGCGTCCTCTCATTCCTTTCGTCGATTTGTCCACGGCTTAAATTATTTTTATTGAATTGTCTAAATTTATTTTTAATTTTTGTTAAATAAAATTTTAATTTTATTATTTATAAAAAATATTTTTATTTTTATTTTTATTTTTTTATTTTTATTAAATATGAAGATTTTTTTTTTGATAAATATACAAATTTATATTTAAAAAAAAAAACTATAAATAATCTAATAAGAATACTCTTAAATATAATTTAATATATTATTATTATTTTAAAATATAAAAAAACCAAATTATTTTTTATACTTTTTATAAAAATTGAAAAAAACTATAACAATAAAATTAAATAAGAAGATATGAGTTTAGAATACGAATTAAAACACCAAGAGCAAAAAAATATAAAAGGTAAGGCTATTCTCGCTCCTGCATGCATGTCTGCATATTTTTCCCAATCCAACTCACGTTTTGAGCTTTCATTCCATAAACTTAATGGGAAACTTGATCCTATTCATCCTCTTCTCGGCGTTGTTTGCTCCAGCGACATCCACAACTCACACTTGGAGCAACGGTTTGTCTCTCTCCAGCGAAAAGCCAGAAGATGTTTTGACTTCGCCAAACGGAGTGTTCTTCGCTGGATTTTTTGTGACAATACTTATTGCTTTGCTATATGGTTCGCCTCCCGAATCTCAAGGAGTCAAGACCGCACCGTCGTCT
Source organism: Platycarya longipes (assembly GCA_036559045.1). Taxonomy (NCBI): domain Eukaryota; kingdom Viridiplantae; phylum Streptophyta; class Magnoliopsida; order Fagales; family Juglandaceae; genus Platycarya; species Platycarya longipes. The sequence goes on from CM071802.1 coordinate 38,955,708, forward strand.
GGATGGCCAACCGAGACCAACCGGTTGACGGAAGGAAGTCGAAGCTCTTTCTACTCAAAACTGGTAATCTTGTCTTGACCGATGCCGGTAAGTTCACTGTCTGGGAGACAAAACACTATTTCTATCTCGTCTTTAGAATTACATCTTGACAATACAGGTAATCTTGTTCTACGAACTTTGGGTGGTGAAAGTTTGTGGGAAAGCTTCGACTTTCCCACAGATACTTTGCTTCCCCAACAATTATTAACTAGAAATATAAAGATTGTCTCCTCGAGAAGTCAGACCAACCATTCCTCTGGCTTCTACAAGCTTCTTTTTGATAATGGTAACGTCCTCTGCCTTGTTTATGATCGGGCTAATATTTCCAGTCCTTATTGGCCTGCACCATGGCTTACGCTCAAGAAAGTCGAAAGGTTCGTGTTTAATAGTAGCAGAATAACAGTGCTTGATTCCTACGGGAACTTTAGTTCTTCCGATAAATTTACATTTTCGTCAGCTGACTATGGCCAATTGCTCCATAGAAGATTGACCCTTGATTACGATGGTAATCTTCGATTGTACAGTGGGGACGAGGAAAGTGAGATGTGGATTGTTTCCTGGCAAGCCTTACAGGCACCTTGTATTATTCATGGTATTTGTGGAGCTGACAGTATATGCAGCTATGCTCCTAATATTGGCAGAAAGTGCTCGTGCCTTCGAGGATATAAGTGTTGGGAATCTGGGCTTCCAAATTCCCCCCACCAGGATCTACTTTTAACAGAATAATAAGAAAAATAGAGAAATAAACACAACACAAGAATTTACGTGGAAAACTCCCAAACCAAGAGAAAAACCACCAGACCCAGAAAAGAAAATACACTATGTGAAAAATTGTTACAATCACACAATTTTTCTCCTCACTCCAACGACACCCACAAAACTTTTCCCACTAGTAAAACTCTAACTTTCACCTCTCTTCCTTTTACATACAAAAAGGACAACAGAGGAATTTTACTAAAGTCAAAAGTTACTAGATAAGTTTCTGACTGGTGTAATTAATTAAGGAGGCTAAGCCTCCTTATATAGGCCTTGGCCTTGCCCCTTCACCCACATCTTTCCCATGTGGGATTCCAAAGGAGCAAAAACCAACAATCTCCACCTTGCGACTTTGACTGATCCCACAGCCACGCTCCACCGCAATGAAGATTCATAGCTTTCGCTATCATGCTCCACCATAAAAGCATAACCACTCAGAATAAACCAATTCCAAGCATTTCACTTCGGCCCATGTCGAAAATAATCTTGCTGAAAAATTATGGTGCAACTCCCACGTTTGGCTTTCCTGGAAGTTCATCAGCCATCGACATGAATTTCCACCACACACCCTGCATCAATGCCAAACCAATGCCCGTGTGCAAATTTGTGGAACAATTAACATTAACATCCTCTATCATGGCAACTTTGGGATTAGCGACATGCCATAAGGATGTACATGTCTCTTTTTAACAGACATCGTCTTCTGTAAAGAGAGATATAATGTTAATTTCATTGTCAGTATCTCCATTTACTGACTTGGAGCCTCTTGCCGAACCTGCTCCACTTCTTGGACAATTTCTTCTGACGTGCCCAGATTGTCCACACACCCAACAGACTACTTTCTTCTTCATGGAGTTCTTCCTCTTCCAATCACCAGCTGTCACCACTGCTAAGTTCTCAAGTGAACTATTACTTCCACCACTTAGCCTTCTTTCTTCAGAAAAAAGTTTACTGGTAACCTCTGAAAAAATTATTTTCTCCTTCCCATGTATCAAAATAGGGTTCATATGCTCATAGGAAGATGGAAGAGACCAGATTAGCCTCAAGGCTTGATCCTCATCATCAATTTTAACTCCAATAGATTCCAGCTCAGAGACAATACTATTGAGAACACTTAAATGGTCTGAAATAGTCGTACCTTCACTCATCCGCAGTGTATGAAACTGCTCCTTCAGGTACACTCGATTCGAGACACCCTTCGTCTGATACAACTCTTCGAGCTTTTCCCAGAGTCCCTTTGCCGTGAATATTCCATGCACATTTGCAAGAACATTCTTAGCCAGGCACAGACGAATTGTACTTGCTGCTCTCAAATCCAAATCCTCCCAATCTTCATCGCTCATTCCAGATCTGCTCTTTGTTTCACCAGTAGTGCTTGAACCGCTACTGACTTCAGGGATTGGTCTACTTTTCAACGCCTTGTGTAATCCTGATTGAATCAAGATATCCTTGACTTGCACTTGCCACAAGCCAAAATTGATTCTCCCATCAAATTTCTCCACATCAAATCTGATAGGATTTGAAACTCTACCTCCTGACATAACTTCGATGAATTTTACCGTAGAAATAAATAGTACCCACTAAGTAAGTTCCCAGGAAAGATTGATCTTTCCTAGACAGAACTTCAAGGTTCCCAGGAAAGATTGGAGGGTCACAACGGACACACTTAAAATTTCCAATCTCCTAGACAGAACCTCCTTAGACCGTACGTATTCACACTACCACATCAAAGCTCCACCCTGCAAAAAAAGAACCTAGTGGCTCTGATACCACTGTTGGGAATCTGGGCTTCCAAATTCCCCCCACCAGGATCTACTTTTAACAGAATAATATGAAAAATAGAGAAATAAACACAACACAAGAATTTACGTGGAAAACTCCCAAACCAGGAGAAAAACCACCAGACCCAGAAAAGAAAATACACTATGTGAAAAATTGTTACAATCACACAATTTTTCTCCTCACCCCAACGACACCCACAAAACTTTTCCCACTAGTAAAACTCTAACTTTCACCTCTCTTCCTTTTACATACAAAAAGGACAACAGAGGAATTTTACTAAAGTCAAAAGTTACTAGATAAGTTTCTGACTGGTGTAATTAACTAAGGAGGCTAAGCCTCCTTATATAGGCCTTGGCCTTGCCCCTTCACCCACATCTTTCCCATGTGGGATTCCAAAGGAGCAAAAACCAACAATAAGATGATAGATCATACCGATTGGTCTCAAGGGTGTGAACCCGAACTGGATCTCTCTTTTGAAATAAACAAGTTTTATTTTTTGCAACAATGCAAGCTTGATTTCTATGGTTTTGATTATGGTAGCTACCAAAATTACACGCTTGCTCAGTGCAAGACGTTATGCTTGGAGTTGCCCGAGTGCAAAGCATTTCAATACTCCTTTTCCAAGGAAGATGCACAATCAAGTTGTTAGCCCAAGACTCTATTGATGAATGGACACCGTTTCCCTTCTTTTGAAGGAAGCTTGTATCTGAGAGTGCCCAAAAAAGATCCCTCAAATCTCCTATCGAACGCCAATCTTGTAGAAGAAATCGGTTTAAATTGTTCAAGTGAAGGTACCCCGCTACTAGAAAGAGTATACCCAAAAAATCGAGTTAACGAGACCGTGGAAGTCATGTTGTGGTTTGTATCTGGATTAGGAGGGCTAGAAATTGTGGTTATTTTTTTTTTTGTGTGGTTTCTCTTCATTAGAACCCCCAAAAGTTCTAATGCAGACAAACAAGGTTATCTTCTTGACATCACTACATTTATAAAATTTACATATTCAGAGCTCAAGAAGGCCGCAAAGGGGTGTTGGCGGACAATCGAGTTGCAGCAATCAAACAACTCTACGAAGCTAACCAAGGAGAAGATGTATTTCTAGCAGAAGTGAACATCATTGGTAGGCTTAACCACATGGACTTGATAGAAATGTGGGGCTATTGTGCTGAGGGAAAGCAAAGGCTTTTGATTTTTGAGTACATGGAGAATGGTTCATTGGCAGACAACCTCTCTTCCAATTCACTTGACTGGAAAAAAAGATTTGAAATTGCTTTGGGCACTGCAAAAGGATTATCTTATTTGCATGAGGAGTGCTTGGAGTGGGTTTTACATTGTGATGTAAAACCTTAAAATATATTCCTAGACTCTAATTATCAACCAAAGGTTGCAGATTTTGGCCTCTCCAAACTACAAAGTAGAGGAGAAACCAAGAATGCGAGTTTCTCGAAGATGAGAGGAACCTGCGGATATATGGCTCCAGAGTGGGTATTTAATCTGCCCATCACCTTCAAAGTAGATGTTTATAGCTACGGGATTGTTTTGTTGGAGATGGTGACCGGAAAAGATGCAGCAAAGGGCGTCAATGACATAGACAGTGGAGAGCAACCACAGCACAAAAGACTTGTTTCTTGGGTGAGGGAAAAGAAGAATAGGGCGGCTTTAACTGTGTCTTGGCTTGAAGAGATTGTAGACCCAAGGTTGAAAGGCAAATATGACGTACAAAAGATGGAAACTCTTGTTAGGGTTGCTCTACAATGTGCAGAGGAAGAAAAAGATGCAAGACCCAGTATGAGAGAAGTCGTTGAGATGCTTTTGGCCCAAGAAAACGATCATTAAGGTGATAATATGTGACACAATTCATGAACTCAACTTAATCAAGATACAAAATTAGCCGATTTGGATTTGATATAATTAAGTTCCAAGTTAAAAACGGGTTGACCTCTTCTGAAATAATTAATAAATGGGTCAAAAGCTTAACCCCAACTCAACCTGAAATAACTAGTTTAAATTTTGTTCCAAATTTACACTTTCCTTGTTGGGTTGTAATATTGACATTTTTCAATTTGTTTATGTTGTTATTGTTGGACCTATGCTTATACTTGTTATTGTTAATTTGTAATATTGGTTTTATAATTAGTTAAAATATGTAAAATATTAATGTCTTTTGTTAGTAGATAGTATCATTGTTTTTTGGGATATTGTAGTACTAATAATATAAATTTTAACTTTTATTTATACAGATTAGTTCAGCCCAATTATATGAAACGATTTCAGATGAGTGCCGTTGTGTCAGTAATGACTCATTTATAATTAATTGTTAACCAGATCATAACTGGTGATAGGATATGAACCATTATTTAAATAGGTACTATTAATATTTGAAAATTCATTTAACTTAATGGGTCATGCTCATGTTGATCTTTTTTTTTTTTTTGAAAGAAGACCTCAAAATATCATTAATTAAAGTAGCAAAGAGCTAATACAAGGGGGAAATGCTTTTATGAGAATACATTCCTCTACTAGATTCAAGGCATTTCTGGCCAAAACATGGGCTACTATATTAGATTGCTTGAGAGTATGGATAATAGAGCAGAAATTAAAAGACTTGAGGAGAGATTTGGCGTTGCTTATGAGGAGACCGAATGTACTCCGATTCTCGTCCGCCTTGTTGAGTCCGTCCACAATTATTTTCGAGTCACCTTCCAACACTAGTTTGGAGTGGAAGTCCAGCTCTTTACAGAAGGTAATAGCTTGCGTTGCCATGACTGCTTCCCCTAAGACGGGATCCGGATATAGATCTCGGGCTGCTTGTAGAGTGGCTAGCACTTGACCATAGGAGTCTCGTATAATCACACCTATCCCAAGCTTGCAATTGATCCTATCAATTTGCCTTGATATATTCCTTCAGGGGTTTTCGCCAGGCAGTAGTAGTATCCGGGGTCAGTTTTGCCAGGTTGCTCCTTTTGGTTGCTAGATAAAATTCCAAATATGCTTGAGAGCACCTGTTGAGTAACCTGCAAAGGGGATAAAATTAAGGACTGAAAGACCAGTTTGTTGCGCCTTTGCCATAAGGATTTAAATACATAGACAGTTTCGGTGAGACTCTCTTCGAACCTGTAGACAAAATAACATCAAGAATGTTTATAATTTGACACGTTATAAATCGTGCAAATAGAAATTGACATATCTAATTTCACCAGCTAGCTGTGATGGCATTCATGTCATTCACATGAATAAAGACTTGATTATTTTCTGCTATCCACTATACCCAAAACAAAAGAAATAGAAATTAGACCAAGAAAAAAGATTGATATTCTTGGTTAGCTCTTTGAACTCCAACACTCTCAAGCAAACAACAATCAATGGTAATTTTATTGTTTTTTCTTCTCCCTAAATGCCTACGATAGACTTCTATAGTTGGAAAAATAAATTAATCGCCATTGAGGTCCTTGACTCCAATCACTTAAAAGGCGGACGAGATATTATAATGGTTATATAAAAAAAAAAGTTGAAAAGTTGAAAAGTGAAAAATTAAAAAGCATTTGTTCAGATGAGACGGTCTCTAAAAATAAATAAGATTCAATCTATTTTTTATTGCAAGTTTAAGTTTTTAAATAAACATTAATTTTATACAATATCAATTAAGTCTTGAATTCATTCTACCCTATTAATACTCTAATTATTACCATAAATCAAAGCATTAAAACAGGTGAAATGGGAAAACTTTTTAGAGCATCAACATCGGGTGCCAAAAACCATCTTATTCCTAAATTTTGGTAAAAAGTTTTAATTTAAATAGTCACTCCTTAAATATAGAGAATAGTTTATCTCTAATTATTTTTTTTATCAATATTTATTCTAACCAATAAAACAAAGAATAATTCTTCTTCTAATCGTTTAAACTCTCTCATGCTTATAATTATATGATTGAATTTGAAAACAACAATGTCACCATTAAAATGATCCCTTTCCTAAAAAAATGATCATTTGTGAAAATATGATTTTTTTTTTTTCAAAATAAAAAATTATTGTTACGAAAGCACTGATTTTAAAAATTATTATCGTTTAAATAAATTAGTTTAAAAAATCACTACAAATTAGAAATCGAAAATATGATTACAACCAATAATTAAATGGTTACCAAAATGTTAAAAAAAAAAAAAATCTTCCACTCTTTCTCCGAAAAATGTACAAATGTACAAATAAATGATTAGAAAAATAAATTACAAAATATTATGAAGTGAGATTGAAGAAGTTTTGGAAAGATGAGTATAATTTGATAAAATATTTTTAAATAAACTTTATAAAAACTCATCTGAATATATGCTCTAAGGGGAAGTTTGGATAGTGAGTTGAATTAATGAAATGATATGAGAGTTGAAAGTTGAAGAAAATATTATCATAATATACTTTTTTATATATATTTTTATTTGAAAATTAAAAAAAAAGATGAAATTATTTTTTATATTTTATTTAAAAGTTTGAAAATTTTATAATGGTTAGATTAAATTAGTCCAGAAAGTAAATTCAAACAAGGCGTAAGTCTCTCAACTTCTTCCTTGTCTTTCTCCTATATTAATTGATTATAAAAAAGCTTTGATTTCCATCAAGATATTGTTATACTATTTATAAAATCAAAAAGGAAGGAAAAAAAAACTAGGTGGCTAAGCTAAGTCTAATACGGACTACCAGTAATGTAATTGTAAGCTCATGTGTAGGATTCATAAAAGCCATAAGCAAAATTTGGTTTCTTGCGTTCAGATTTTTGTGAGCTGCCCAAATTCACACTCAAAGATGTCTAATATAATAAGTAAAGAATAAATCAAAAAAAAAAAAATTTGATACGTGTCCACTAATAAGTGAAGACCCAATCATCAAATATCTACAATTTTCTACCGGAAAAATAAAAAAAATAGATGCCTCAACAAACGGTGTAAAGGAGGTGGACGGCGGCATAGTGGAACTGTGAAGTCTCGAATGGGTGCCGCCCCTACTTATTTGTGGTTCACAGCGGCTGCATAAGGTGAGGTTGAGGGCTGGAGGAGTGAATCTCCTCATCGGCGTCTCTGCGACGGTGGCAGAGGGCTTTGAAGCCCACTGCCGCGCTGGTTCTTCGGAAAGCATACTAAAATAAAAATAAAAAATAAAAGGAACGGGAAGATGACTTGAAGGTCGTCGGCAGAAGGAGGATGGAAACTCGAAGCCATCCCCTCATCGCCGGCGATGTCCATAGCTATGGCTGGAAGCTGTGGCAAATCATAGTATGAAAAGAAAGGGGCGACGGCTAGGTTGAAGTATTGTGGTCGACGACTGCTTAATGTCCAGAAGTTGAAGAAGGAACTTTAGGGTTCTTATTGACGTGGGCGGGCCGGGCCGTGGGCTTTGGCCTAGTATAAAAAAAAAATAAAAAATAAAAAGAAAAGGATAAAGAGTTGAACGGTTTGGATTTAAGGCCCGACCTAGGCCAACCTAAAGAGTTGACCAATTATGATCCGGGTCCTGGCCCAGTTTCCTGACCCGACCCAATTTCGACCCAGCTTGAATTAACTAATATTATTTTATTGTTAGTTAAAAAAAATAAAAATAAAATTTTTGCTTTATTATTCTCTCTTTTCCATGCATATTTTATTGTTATGCACATGTATAAAATTTTATTAAAGTTATATACATGTGATTATTGTTAAACACGTATGAATTGTTTATTTTGGCTCTTATTATTATGCTATATATTATTTATTCAATATGGGACAAATGATTTATATCAAAATCAAGAAAAAATTAGTTGCCCTAAGGTACAAAATTTTCTTAATTTTGGTGACAAATCATTAAACTCATAGTAAGGTGGATATGATGGAGGGAACACCATGTGCGTCAAGACTTACTCCCAAAGGAGGGTTTGATAATACTACTAATTTATCCATCAAACGTAAGGTTGGAGGGAACACCTTGTGTATCAAGATCTACTCCCAAAGGAGGGTCTTGATGACTCTACAAGTTCATCCATAAAAGTACGATTGGAGGAAACACTTTGTATATCAGAGTTTACTCCCAAAGGAGAATTATGATGATACTGCTATTTCATCCACATAATTTAATATAGGAGGGAACACTTAGTGTGTTAAGATCTACTCCCAAAGGAGGGTCTTGATGACATTACTAATTCATCAACAATTATTTAAATTCTGATTACAGTTTATAAGTGTCTAACTCAAAGCATTATATGATAAATATTATTGCCAGGTTACAAACCCTGAAAATGAAAGTAGAGAAGTCTTTTGTTGTTCAATTTATTCTGAACTCATTGCTACCTCAGTATGGTCTATTCCAAATGCATTACAATGCTATTAAATATTTATGGAATATGAATGAGTTGGCAAGTAATGTAGTTCAGGAAATGCTAAGTTGAAACAACAAGAATATTACTCTATTAATTGTGGGAATAAAGAAGCTGGAAAAAGAAAAAAAAAAACCATTATGGTAAAAATATGTGAGCTGGACCACCGAAAGGGAAGCAACTTGTGAAAGTTAATCAGGTTCAGAATAACAATAGCAAATGCTACTTTTGCGGGGAACATGGACATATGAAAGCTGAGTGTTCGAAACGTAAGGCTTGGTTCGAAAAAAAAGGGAAAGTTGCTTACCTTTGTATGTCTTGAATCAAACCTTATAAATGTTTTCACTAATTTTGGTAGCTAGAATCAGGTGCTAATGTTCATATTTTCATAACCATGAAAGATACCTTACAAGCAAAACACTAAACTCCAATGAGCATTTATCTTTATAGAAAATAAAATTAAGGTTAAAGTTTTAACCATTGGAGATTTTCATTTACTTTTGAGTACGGTCAATTTTAGACATTCATAAATGTGTTTTCAGTGAGGCATGGTTTGATTTCTCTATCTAGATTAGAACTGATAGTTATTCGTTTTCGTTCCATAATAGTAGTCTAAGTTCATTTTAAACTAATTTTTTCTATTGGTTCTAGGTTTTTTCTCTGTTTCAATAGTATATTTATTAAAAATACTTACTCCTAGTACCATGAAACTTTTTTTTAGAACTAAAAAGAAATTTGATGACTTGTGTCACAAAAAGATTGTGGTACATCTCCAAAGAAATGTTACATACATTAGTAAAAAAATGGACTCTTTCGCATCTTGATTTTACTAATCTTAAAGTGTGTATGGATTGCATGAAAAGAAAGTAAATCAAACATACTAAGAAAGACGCCACAAGAAGTAAAGAATTTTTTGAAATAATTCACATAGATATATGTGGATCATTCTCTATAGAATGTTTTGGTAGAGAAAAGTATTTCATCACCCTTATAGATGATTTTTCACATTTTAGATATATCTATCTATTACATGAGAAATCTTAAGTTGTATCAGTGCTTAAGGTATTTCTCATAGAGGTGGAAAGATAGTTAAATAGAAATGTGAAAATCATCAGGTTGGATAGATGTGGTGAATACTATGAAAAGTATGATGAATCGGGCCGTAATCCGGGCCCATTCGCTAAACTTCTTGAACAATGTGGCATTGTTGCACAATACATGATGCCTGAAATGCCACATCAGAACGAAGTTGTTGAAAGACGTAATCAGACCTTATTGGATATGGTCAGAAGTGTGGTAAGTAATTTTACCTTACCCAAATCGTTGTGGGGTGAAGCTATTAAGACGACAATGTATATTTTAAATTGAGTTCCTAGTAAGATAGTTTCAAAAACTCCTTTCGAGTTATGGACTGGTAGGAAACCAAATTTGAGACATATGCATGTTTGGGGTTGACCAGCCGAAGCCAGACTTTACAACCCACATGATAAGAAATTGGATCCTAAAACAGTAAACTGGTATTTTATTGGTTACCAAGAAAGATTCAAAGGGTACAGATTTTGTTATCCTAATCATAGTCCGAGAATTGTGGAAATAGGAAATGCCAAATTCATTGAACTTGGCGAGATCAGTGGGAGAATAAAACCCAGAGATGTAATCATTGAGGAAGTATGGGTAGATGTCCCTATACCTACATCCTCTGAAAAGATAATAGTTCCTCTAATTGATCATCACAATGATACCATGGAACAATTAAATGATCACCCATCTTAGAATGATAATACCATTGATGAACCAAGTTTGGAATCACCAGAGCAGATTGTCTTGCATAGATTTCAGAGAGATCAGAGACCTGCCATTTCGAAAAATTATGTGGTGTATCTCTAAGAATCCGAATTTGACATTGGGACAAGTAAAGATCCACTAATGTTTTCACAAGCCATAGAGGGAAGTGATTCTAGTAAATGAATTGATGCCATAAAAGAAGAGTTGAAATCTATGGGATCAGAATCAAGTTTGGGATCTCATTGAGTTACCTAAAGGGAGTAAAAGAGTCGGGTGTAAATAGGTCTTTAAGACCACATGTGACTCAAAAGGCAATTTCAAAAGACATAAGGCCAGACTTGTTGCCAAGAATTTTACTCAGAAAGAAGGCCTTGATTACAAAAAGACATTTTCTCCAATATCTAAAAAGGACTTATTTAGATCATTATGACATTGGTGGCTCATTATGATTTAGAGTTCATCAGATGGATATGAAAACAGCTTTTTTAAATGGAAGTTTGGATGAAGTGGTCTACATGGAGCAGCTAGAAGGTTCTTAGAAAAGAGCAAAGATCACCTAGTATGTAGACTTAAGAAATCGATATACGGGTTTAAGTAAGCTTCCTAATAATGGTATTTGAAGTTCAACGATACCATTACTGCCTTTGGTTTTAAAGAAAACATCGTTAATCGGTGTATATACTTGAAGGTTAGTAGGAGTAAGTTTATAATTCTTATCCTGTATGTTGATGATATTTGTTGGCTAGTAGTGATCTTGACTTATTCTATGAAACCAAGGGTTTTTTCTCTAAGAACTTTGAAATGAAAGATATGGGTGAGGCATCATTTGTGATCGAAATCGAAATGTTTCAAGATCGAAAGCAATGACTGTTGGGATTGTCTCAGAAAAGTTACATAGAAAGGGTTCTTGAGAAATTTGGCATGAAAAGTTGTTCATTGCTGGAAAGCATTAAAGAGCATATTAAAATATCTGCAAGGAATTAAGGATTATCATATTCAGAAGAACTGATAGTTTGGAGGTAACTGGATACTCAAACTATGTTTTAACAGTTGCTTTGAGTTTGTGGCGTGCTTTGAGACTACATTGTATGGTTTATGGCTGAGGAAATTTCTCTTAGGACTTGAAATTGTCGACTTATAGCCAAGCCGCTAGGAATGCATGACCTTAGAGTATTTTTCTCTGAATGATAAGTATTTAATGAAATTTTAAATACCTAAATGTTAAGGAGAAAGTACAGAAACAAATATGTTCATAACAATTGTATGTTATTGATTACACTTTAAAAGGACATATTGAAAAGATGGGTTGTATGTTTATACCTATAATGTAGATATGATGAAGTGATAATTGATACAATGAGTATTTTGTTATTGGATATTAAAAGATATCTATTACGGTTGTTTCTATTTTCTTGTCTTTCCACTTAATATGTACATTAAAAGGCGTGGATGAATGATGACAAGCTAATGTCTACAATAGACATGAATTGGAATCCAAAGGAATTACAATATTAGTCTTAATTATCCCAATTAAAGATCGTGTGTTAAATTTAGTTATTGGTGTTATGGTATATGGAATGGAATCTGTTGATTATATAACAGATGATCGTTATGACTCACATTAGTAGCTAGTTTGACATTGATATTATGGAACTCATGACATGTGTTTTGAGTTATGAAAAGTTTAGAAAATAAATTTGCGCAGTATGGTTAATTCCCTGTGATAAGCCCATGAACGAAATTATTATTTTATGGGCGTATGGGCTAAGTGGGAGAATATAAGAGTTTTATTTAAACTTTGTGTCCCACACACTCATCCTATCAGTTTGAAATAGTTTAAAATCTTATCGGTTAATATTTGAGTTTTGAAGGGATAAGAATTACTCCTAAGAGATAAGATTAAATGTCTGTATCTTTAATTATAGTCAGACACAAACTCTTAGATTTCTTGATGGTCGGAAGTCTATAAATAGCACTGGGAGGTTCAAGGGTTCTCACCTACAACATTAGAGTGCCTCTAGCCATCGAGAAACACTTGTGAGGCAAACGTTGCTAGGGCGATCTTTCTCTCATAGTCAGTATAATTCTTTATCAGTAAGATGGAGAAATGTATGTTTCTCATAATATCATTTTATTATTGTAGATCATAGAAAATCCAAGATCCAATTATTAATGTCATGTTAAAATATTTAACACTTCAATCTCATAAAGAGATCTCGAGAGATATTATTTTCTCCAAACAAAAAGATGTCTGGTTTCTATTGTACAAAGAGAAACGAGAGAGATGATAAAGACTATAAAATATTCCTATTATAGTGGATTATCCTCCAATATATGATATATCGAACTATATAAATTCTTATGTCTCCATCTCTATTTATATTTTCATTATTCTTTTTCTATTTACTGTTACGCATATATGTAAGGATATAGTATCTCTAAATCACCACTATGGACTTTAAATCGTTTCATGGGAATGGATTTTTCTCCCATTCTGTCATTTTATGCAAGTTTTGACATTAACATACCCTTTAAGAGCATGACTAGCTAGCATTGAACTAGTCAAATGCCAATGCAATTTAAAATATAGCTAAATTTTGTATAAATGACTTACATTGGACTAGTTTTTAACTTAGACTTTAAGTTTGAGCTACAATAACTCTAAACGAATTTTCAAAATTGGTGTCACTATTCACATATCAAATTTATATTTCTTTCACAAATAATGGACAAGGTTTTGTTATATTCTTTTTAAAACTTTCATTAGTAAACAAGGTTATATTATATCTATATTTTTTAGAAAATATTTTTTGGACAGTTAGGTTAACATAAAAAATAGTTGGAAAATAATAATTTTAACTAAAAACTAAATTATTAATTAAGATATTGAGTGTATTTACAAAATATTAAAGACAATTTAATAAAAAACTGTTATTAAAATATAGAATATTATATTATTATTTGAATTTGAGAATGGATATTCTAATACTAATATATCTTCAACGATTTTAATTTTAGTCAAAATTAACTTTAAATAAAGGCTTAGACTTGACAATGACAATTGCCAATGCTCTAACTGTAGGGACTGCTAACAAAGATACATAAACATACTTACCATAATGGAGAGCTGGATCGGCAGAGCAAGTGGTTTGGATATTTCAATTAGGAAAACAATAAAGCTAGATTTTTATTTTAACTTTTGAGGTGAATAACATACTTGATTCAAATTGAATTCAGCAAATAACATATATAAGAAGGGGACTCCCAATTCACCTTGAGAGTGTTGAAAGGTGGAACTATCCACTGATGAACTTGTGTATTTCTAGGTCTGGTACGTCTTTCATTTTGTTCATTTGGTTCCTTGTAATCATGGACTAGAAGTGTAGCTGCTTGAATAAGTTTGTCTGGTGCCAGAAACTTGTTCTCAAAAACATATTGGTTATTTCTCTTCCATATTTATTGAACTGCTATTGCAAATAGCTCCATTTCTTCAGCAAGCAAAGATAGAATGAGGAGATAAACAAATTCTTTAAAACACAATATCGATACCCTTTCCTTCTAAAGCTTCCTTATGCTTAGCCCCCAAACATCTTGTACAGAAGAACGTTTCCAGAAAGCATGTATAGTAGATTTAGGTTCCATAGAACAAATAGGACAGAGTGGTGACTTCATAATCTTTCTTTGAAATACGTTTTGATTCGTGGGTAATGATTCATGACAAGCTCTCCACAGAATCATCTTAGAAGCATTTGGGACTTTAATCTTCCACAACTTTGCCTTATTCTCACTGTTACCAGTACTGGTAGAAGATTGCCTTGGCAACTAAACCACTTCACCAAACAGATATTAAGCACTTCCCACAGTAATTTTTTCATCCCTTTTGCATCTCTAGATGAGTTGATCAGATCTATTACTGTAACTTATTGGGATTATACTTATAGTAAGAGCTTCCTCGGTTGATAAAAACTCCCTCAGCTTAACTTGGTCCCGTGACTTTCTTTGCTACTCAATAAGTGTGCTTACCCGATCATTTGCAATACTTGTAGATAGAAGAGTTTGTACCTTGAAAGATGATACCCGAGGAATCCATCTATTTTTGCCTATAACCACAGAATTTCCATTGCCAATCCTCCAAAAAAGCCTATCTTGCAATAAAGGTTTTGCCTCCAAAAAGCTTCCCCAAAGGTATGAAGCATTACTTCAAAGTTTGCTCTTTAAAATATCTATCGTAAAGAAATATTTTGCTTTGAGAAATTTAGAGGCAAGTGATTGAGGATTTTGCTAGACTCTCCAGCCCTGTTTCGCTAGTAGAGCCGGATAGAATTGTTCAAAGCCATGATAAGGATAAACACACCAATTGAAAACAGGTCGTCTTAGACACCAGATGATCAGCTAGATGTTGAATATCATTGGAGAGTTGATCAATTTGATCATTAAGAGACAAGAACTCCATTTTGCAGAAAGCTGCCAAGCTGTCTAGCTTTTGATTGAGCAAATTAAATTGCTCTTGAAATGGTGGCGGCTGGACGGTTGGTTTTGGTGGAAAGGAGACAGACTCTGGCACATGAGGGCGCTTTTTAGATACACTAGTCAAAATAGCTTCTGATTTAACCAAGGTGAGTGCAGAAATTGGGCCAGCTATCTTAGTCGTTGGCTCAGTAGGCCTCACCGAAACTTTGGCCTCCAATGCTACTTGAGTAATGAGACTACCAAATGGTAGACTTTGCTCGGAATCTTGCTGGGCACTATGGATTACATCTATAGTATGAGTAGCAAAATCAATTGACATTTCAGTCCCAAGAGCATAAACCAAATAAGCCTTGTCGAGGGTTAATTTTCTTTTGCGACTGATTGGCCACAAGTTGGAGAGCATAAATTTGAGAGAGAAGTTGAAATTGTGGCAGAAGGTGCTTCATCGGAAGGTGTATAAAAGAAACTGATCCTTTAAAGCCCATAAAGCCTACTAGTAGTGTTTTTAAAGCAACCTTGGAGGGCACCTCAAGGCCAGAGAACGGGTACTCGAGAGAGAGAACTTCAAGCAGCTCATATAGCTGGCGAATAAGCCCGGAAGTTAGTTCAATTTTAACATCCCTAATGGTAGAGGTGATGCTGTGGGAATCCAGATTGAAATGTGCAATATTACCATAGAACTCCTTCACCATCTCTGAGTAGGGAGGTATATGGGCATGAGTGAGCTTGGCCCAACCTCTATCAACAAATAGCTTTTGAATGAACTTGTATTCGTCATATGAGAAATCATTAAGGAGTATTTTCCTCTATCCTAATACTTGACGCCTAGAAAAAATAGTGCGATATGCATTTTCAGCTGTAGGAGAGATAAATTGTCCACAATTGGTTTGCAAGGGCTAAGGAGAGAGTGGAGGTGAAGATGTTGAAGTTTCACCAATGGGCCTAGGTTCTGAGGCAGGTGGCACTTGGTTGTCATCACTGGATGAGCCTTGAAGAGTGGGCTTGGTAGCCTTGATGCGTTTAGCTCGCTCCTTTGTTCTCATCTGAGACTCAACAAACCAGATATGCACAATAAAAAATATAAGTTAGCAACTGGTTCAAAACCAATCAATATTCTCGGTGAATGATCACAAACACAACCTCAAGTGAAGAACAAGGCATATGTGCACGAAATGGAGAGCACCCAAGTGATAAACATACATGAGAATTGATTGAGACAATTTATCAAACACTGGGAATGCATGAGATAGAATCCGAAATGCGTGTGGAACCCATGACAATTGGCCTTAATACATGCATAAAATACTCTCAGAATACTGAGTAAACTTCAACCAACTCATCCAAGTTACTAATGAAGTCCAAAATCGCATTTCAATCAATCTAACCTAACTTTTGAGACAAACGAATGCCGAGCCCTAGGTTTCACGAATTGCCTCATAGAAACAAGAAAACTTACCTCGAGTGAGATGCAAAAATGGAGATGGATTGAACCGACGGTGTTGTGCCAAGCAATCTACACATAAAACCCAAATTTGGGAGAGCTAGGGCACAAGATAGCCCGTATCGCACAGAGAAGAAGTGCGGGTGGTTGGATGAGAAGTTGAGTGCATAAGGCTTAGGTGAAAACATAGAACCGGTACTTTAAGTGACTTATGCCTGGGTCACGTGCCGTGAACTTGCGGCATATTTTCGAGCTATTAAGTCCTACTTAGGTTTAAACACTTAGAACATATAGGGTCCATATCATACTGGGACTGAATGACACATCACAGTTTATTGAGAGCACTCAAAACTCACCCTTCCAACAATGGTGCCTAAGATGCTTATGGCCTGTCACTGTAAAACCTCAAGACACTTTAAGATTTGCTTCTCAAAAACTGCCCCATATGCAGTGCTCACATCACACTTTGAAAAAAAAATATATTTTTTTCACTTATTTAAAAACAGACTTGCCAATCCAGAATGCCTAGATGCAGAATTATGTAAAACGTGTGGCAATGAAGTAGGGAGCATGCTGAGGTGCATCAAGGTCCTATAATTGTGCTACTTACCAGATAAAGCTAAGACCATACCTCCTCTAAATTGCAACACCCACAACGTATTCACTTCTCATAAGATCATCAAAGTCAAGGTTCACGTGTGTGTGTGAGTGAGCAACTTATGAAAGATAGCACATTTATTTATTTATTATTATTTATTTGTTTTTCTTTTTATTGCTCTTGTTCTCTTGATCATCATTTTTTGTTTTTTGTTTTTTGTTTTTTTTATAATAATTTTCCTTTAAAGATGCTCCCAAGAGATTGTCACTTACCTTAAGGCAAATTTTATGCTAGGACCTAGATATATAAGGGTTTCCTCCAAACACTTTACTTGCATATCCCTTTTTTGGTTCATTTTATTGCTCATCTTTTTTTGCAATGATAGAAGCAATGATTTTTTTTATAAGAACTTCCAAGATTAGATCCGTATAGGGTGTGCGTATTTTTCCACAATGAATTTCACACCGACTTTTTCTATATGGATCAACAAGTGGTGTTTTGGCAAGAGGAGACTTTTTTCATAGTTGTACTAGGTTCAACTAGTATTAGTAAATTTAAGGTTTGGACTCCCCCTATGATGAGTATCTCAGTACACTTATTCAGCACTTTTTCTTTTTTTTATTCAAACATGCATCTACACAAGTTTCTCATAATGTATTGAGAGTGAACATTTACTATGACAACCCATAGGGTTAGAATGCACAAAGTAGAATGCACAACACAAGAAAGAGTGAATGAGTACAAAGATTTATAAGGTGAGTATCAACATGCTCCAGGCCTTTAGCACTTCATCCAACATGCACTCTTATGTCATTGGGCCTAAACAACATCTTGCAAACAGTTTGTTTTTTTTTTTTTTTTGTAAACTTGAAACCAGAAAGTACAAAGCAAAACAAAAACAAAAAAATAAAATGCATGTCCTAGACTAAAAAATGAATTTTATTTTATTTTATTTGATGTTACAAATACCAATAACTTTCCTTAAGAATTCAAACCTTAGACCATCTAGGGGTTTAGTAAACAAGTCGGCCAATTGATGCTCAGTTGAAACATGCTCTAGGGACACTATTTTGGATTCCACTAAGTCTTTAATGAAATGATGTCTAATATCAATGTGTTTGATTCTTGAGTGCTGCACTAGATTTTTAGAGATATTAATAGCACTCGAATTGTCACAATAGACCACCATGGTATCTTGAGGGAATCCATAGTCTGCTAGAACCTTTTTTTATCCATAATAGCTGAGTACAACAACTTCCTGCAGCTATGTACTCAGCCTCGGCAGTTGATAAGGAAATTGAGTTTTGTTTTTTACTTAGACAAGCAACTAGATTTCCTCCTACATAAAAACATCCACCTGAGGTACTCTTTCTATTATCTGCATTTCCAACCCAATCCGCATCTGAATATCCAGCAAGTGTTAGGTTAGTATCTCTAGTAAACCATATCCCATAATCCACAGTTGCATTAAGATATTTTATTATCCTTTTTACTGCAGTGAGATGAGACTATTTTGGATTGACCTAAAATCGAGCACACACTCCTACGCTAAATGCTATATCGGGTCTACTAGCAGTGATATACAAAAGACTTCCTATCATGCTTCTATAGAGAGTGGGGTCAATAGTCTTACCTGTAGGATCCTTGCAAATTTTCATTGATGTACTCATAGGTGTACGGGCATTGCTTTTCCCTTCCATTCCAAACTTTTTCACAAGGTCTCTAGCATATTTGGATTGCGAGATAAAAATTCCATCTTTGCATTGTTTTACTTGAATTTCCAAAAAGAAATTTAACTCCCCTATCATGCATATTTCAAATTTAGATTGCATTTCATTCGAAAACTCATATGCTAGAGACTCAAGTGTAGCTCCAAATACAATGTCATCCACATATATTTGAGCGAGTAAGAGTTACTTACCTGATCTTCTTATGAATAATGTTCTATCGGCTTGTCCTCTACAAAATCCATGCTCTAATTATTAAGCTATCAATCTGTCATACCAGGCACGAGGTGCTTGTTTTAGTCCGTAGAGGGCCTTCTTCAACCTGTAAACAGAATCAGGATGTGAGTGATCAACAAAACCCTTTGGTTGTTCAACATATACCTCTTCTTGGAGTATGCCATTTAGGAAGACACTCTTGACATCCATTTGATAGAGCCTGAAGTCTAGATGACCAGCAAGAGCCAATAGAATTCGGATAGATTCTAGCCGTGCTACTGGGGCAAAAGTCTTATCGAAATCGACCCCTTCCACTTGAGTGTATCCTTGAGCAACCAATCTTGTTTTGTTCCTTATAATTGTTCTATGTTTGTCAGACTTATTCTTGAAGATCCATTTAGTCTCGATTATATTGTGGTCCTTTGGTCTTGGAACTAATTCTCATACATCATTTCTAGTCAATTGATGAAGTTCTTCGTGCATTGCATTGACCCAACTTTCATCTTGGAGTGCTTCTTCCATCTTTTTGGGCTCAATCTGCAATAAATAGCACACAAATGAGACTTGGTTAATTACTCTTTTTCTTAGTCTCATACTTTCATCTAGACCACCAAGTAGATTTTCCTTTGGATGATTATTTGTCACCCTTGATGAGGGTTCCCTTGATTTGAGATTACTCTTTTCTATGTTCACTTAGTCATTTTGTTCTTGAGCATCTCCCTCACTTGTTGATGCAGACCCCTCTAATTTTTCCAGCTCTCTCATGGTAGTTTCATCTGAAACATCATCTACAACCACGTTAAAAGATTCCATGACAATTTTTGTGCGTAAGTTGTAAAATCTATAAGCCCTACTATTTGAAGAATAACCAAGAAACAAACCTTCATCACTTTTGCTTTCAAATTTATGAGTGTTCTCTCGGTCTCTTAAAATGTAACACTTACTACCAAAAGTCCTAAAATACTTTACCGTGGGTTTTTTGTTTTTCCATAAATCGTAGGGAGTCTGTTTTGTGCCGAGTCTTAGAACCACTCGATTCAAGATATGATTAGCAGTATTAACCGCTTCTCCCTAAAAATGCAGCGCCGTTTTCTTGTTGCTTAGCATGGTCTGAGCCATCTCCTGTATTGTCCTATTCTTTCTATCAACCACTCTATTTTTTTGTGGAGTAATAGGTGCTGACAATTCTTGGTAGATTCCCTGTTCATCACAAAAAATAGTGAAATTAGTATTATCAAATTCTCTACCATGATCATTACGAATTCTAGAAATAGATTCTTCCCTTTCTATTTGCAATTTTTTGAACAATTTTTTGGTAAGATCAAATGCTTCAGATTTTTCTCTCAAGAGAAGGGTCCACGTGTATTGTGTAAAGTCATCTACAATCACCAAGATGTATTTCTTTCCACCTAGGCTCTCGATTTGAGTTGGACCCATCAAGTCCATGTGCAAAAGTTCAAGAGGCTGAGAGGTGTGAATGATGGAATTTTTCTTGTGTTATGTTCTTGTTTGCTTCCCTTCTTGGCATGCTTCACACACGATTTTCTTGTCTTTTATGGCTCTTGGCAATCCATCCACCACTTCTCTTTTAGAGATTTTAACCAAATCTCTGAAATTTATATGCCCAAGCCGTTGATGTCATAGCTCGACCTCATCTAACAAGGCTCTATGGCAGCTCAATCTTGAAGTTGGAGACACTCTATAACAATTGTTTGCGGTTCTTAGACCCTTTAGAATCCATTCTCTGGCTGAATTGAAAATGCTGCACTCCTCTTTTGTGAATTGTACAGAAAAATTTTCATCACAAAATTGACTTATACTTAATAAATTAGCTTTAAGACCATTGACAAACAAAATAATAGTTAAAATAGGCAATCCAGGTATTTCAATACTCCATTTCCCTTTCCATCTCCAAATGTTACCGTGTCTCCATTTGCTGGTCCCATCTCCTTGAAGAGTGTTTTATCTCTAGACATATGCATTGAACATGCGCTATCTAGGTACCATAACCAGTCCTCCTTGGCTTTAAGTGCCATGTGAGCTATGTGGCCTACGACTTTGTCTTTCATCACCCACTTTTCTTTAATTTCCAGATTGCTTTTCTTATTTTTCTGGGTTCCTATCTTCACTAATTCACCAAGCTCACGACTCACAAAATTAATTTGATGACTTATATCATCAACTTTATTTTGTAAGCTTTTTCCCTTCCTTTTTGAATTTTTTCTAGCTTTGGTTTTCTGCACTTGAAATAAGTTAAAGCAATGTGGTTTTATGTGACCAATTATTCCATGATGATGACAAATGGGAGTATACTTACCTTTATACCTACCTTTTTTCAGCAAGCTAAGTGCTGAACTTTTGCTAGAGTTTCTGGGTTGGACAACTTTCGGTATGTCAGGAATATTGTGGTTCTCCTTTTCACTTTCTTGTACAAACACAACACCTTTGGAGCTTGATGCAGTGCATGATGATATTTGTTTTTCTTTTCCTTTGGATGCCACATATCGTAGACCGGTTCTATCACTGCTTGATTTTTGAAAACTCAATATTTCATTTAATTTTTGTGTTGCTGAATTTTGTTTCCATTATTGAACATTTTTCAATTTTTGTTCTAGTGCACCTTTTTGATCTTTTAGTCTCAACACTTCAACCTTAGACACTTTTAAAACCTCAACCAAATTATTTTTTTCATGTTCTAATGCAGTAAGATTACTGTATAACTTTTTGGTGAGTTTTTTCAGCTTGACTACCTCTTCACACACTTCATTATAGGCATCTTGAACACACAATTCTTGATCGGCATCAACTACAGCAATGTCAGAGTCATTTGAACCACAACCACTTTCAGATTTTGTTAATAAATTTTCAGGTAAATCAGTCACACTAGTAAGAAAAGCCAAAAATGAATTTTCATCATGTGAGGATGAATTTTCACTTTTCGAATCCGAGCTATCACTCAATGACACATTCAATGCTTTTCCTTTATTTTTCTTATAATTTGGACACTCAACTCTAATATGACCATAGCCTAAGTATTCATGACATTTCACTTTGTCATATTTCTCAATTTTTTCTTTGTTCAAGTTTTTGAAATCATTTTTCTTTGTTGAAAATTCTTTAGCTTTCTTTTGTTTCCCATTTGTTTTCTTATTAAACATAAATTTTTTAAATTTCCTAACAATGAGAGCTATGTCATCATCATTTGGACTCTCCCCACCACAGCTATCCTCAAACTCTTCTTTCATAGTTTTTAAGGCAATAAATTTACCTTTTCTTGATTGAGGAAGGGAGGATTCATACGTTTGTAGAGACCCAACCAGCTCTTCAATTTTGATTGTGTCCAAGTCTTTGTTTTGCTCAATAGCTGTAACTTTAGGTCGAAATCTCTCAGGTAGTGACCTCGAGATTTTCCTTACGACTCTTGAGTTTTCAACCTTCTCTCCAAAATTAAACCTAGAATTTACAAGATCGTTTAGTTTAGCATAAAAATCATCAAAGCATTCATCTTCATGCATTTTAATTTCTTCAAATCTCGAAGTTAGCAATTGTAATTTAGAGTTTTTCACAGTTTTTGTTCCCTCATGTGTGACTTCCAAGATATCCCATGCCTCCTTAGCTATTTCACACATAGAGATCCTTTTGAACTCTTCTTGTGATACCGCCATGAATATGGCGTTCAATCCTTTGCTATTAAAATTGCTGCTGCTCAATTCATCTTTTGACCAAGCTTTTACACTAGTCTCGGGTCTTTTCCAGCCAGTTTCAACAGTGTGCCTTACTCGTTCATCCAATAATTTGAGAAATACTCTTATGGGTACTTTCCAATATGTATAGTTCTCACCATCAAATTGTAGAGGAATGTTCAATGATGCTATCTCTACTAGGGGAACGAATCACACACAAATGAGTGAATCCGCTCTGATGCCAATTGAAATTCCCTTTTTACCCTTGTGTAGCCAAATCACCTTAATAATTTTGTCAATCAAATTTGTTAGATCTCAATCGTGTGGCTATTCTGAAATATATAATGACTAAAGTTCTAAGCATAAACACACCGATTGGTTATGAAGGGAAACCCTTTGAAGAACTCTTCAAAGGTAAAACCCTACGGGATAACCAAACCCAGAAAAGTCTATTTTATTGATTGAAAATTAGTTTATAAGTAATCGACTCAATTAAAACCTTTGACAATTGACACATTTACTTGGCTGGATAAATGACCCGTTTATACCTATCTCGGTAACAGCCAGAACCTCTGGCAATTTTCAATCTAGGTCTCTCCTATTGGAACCTCCAGTGGTTGATCACGTACTTCAATTAACGATCTTCCTCAAATTCTGAACAAAATCACACTCACAAGTGCGTAGATCACGCTAGGGGAATTCTCCTCACTGTTTTTCTTTCACAAGTTGGTATTGCAAACACGAGGAATTTTGAGGGCTTCAAGGATACATACTAATCTGGAAGACAATTTGAAATATCATTTACCCACCATATATCACATTTTGACTGGGTGACACTTATTTTCACAAATAGTCTAAAGAAACAAACACAAACAATGCATCAATGAAGGGGCCACAAATAAACTACACTAAGGCAATAATCCACCAGCAATTAATGGCCCCTACGAGATTCACAAAGAAACACTACACGACCAAATGCCCAAAAAGGATAATGCTTACAGGCCAACACTTAATCAAAACCATGAAAAATGTACAATTTTACAAAAAATAACACATGAAGATGAATGAGGAGACACATTTTTTAAAGAGAGTTCGCTTGATACATGCTTGACACGCCGCTTGAGCACAAGTCAAGAAGAGAGTTCACTCGTTACCCGTTCAACGAATGGCTCAAGCGTAAGCTACGCATATAGGTCGCTTGATCTACACTTGATATGTTGCTTGAGCGAATATTGCAAGAAATTAGAAATTAAGATTTCTGCCATACTATGCTATAAATATGTTTTGAAGAATCGTGACTGTATAGTATTGTATTGTAATTGTCTCAAATAGTGTAGTGTGTGATTTCTCAAAGTAATAAAATTATCTGCCGTTCTGTGACTAAGCACAGTGTCAAACCCCTGTAATTTTTCTATCATGTGATTGATTGATTGTCTTTCTTTTGTTTACTTTTGCTTTATAATCTTCCTTTTTCACAACACTAGTGTACTGAAGAAACTTTGAATTGAAGTCAGGAATGTATGCTATGAGTCTATAGTGGTATAGTATCTTCTCAGACACTAGAAGAGATCCATGGGAAGAACCTGATTTGTAAAGCTACAAATTAGAAAATGCTTGATGAGACTGAAAACCACCAAAAAAAAAAAAAAAAAACCTCCAAGAAAGATAGTGAACCCGTTCAGCTCAGCCAATGCGCATGTGCGAGTTCTGGCTTTCTCAACATCATTGCTTCCACCAAGTGCTGCATCATTATAGTTATGAAAAAATCTACGCAAACTCCCATCCAGGTCACACACCACATTTTTTTTTATCAAATATTAGATGTATAAATAATGAATAAAAAAATTAATTTAATTTAAAAAGAACAAATTTAAAATAAAAATATTAAAATAAATAATAATATGTAAAAATTGAGAGGTTGTATAAAAGTACTTCTTAGTTATAGCCAGTGCCAATATCCTCATGACTACACTGCCTTTATTATAAGGAGGGACTTATCGGGACAGATTTGATTGAAGTATTGTCATACAACAGCTAAAATAATATTTAATAACAACTACAATTATTATTATTATTATTATTTTTGCATTTTCTTTGAATTTTTTCATTCTTTTTTTTTTAATTTTTACATATTTAAAAAAAAATCATAATAATATTAATTTCTTTATAATCAATATGTGATTTTTTTTTTCATTCGAGAGAAAAATTCAACGAAAAATTTCGGTGAAATAGCCTTATTGTTTCTAAAACATTATGCTATTTGATGTAACACATTATATATGGTAGATACATGTATGTAGTGGGTAATATTAAATACAAGTCTTAAATAGATAAGTTTTATGTAAAAAAATAAATTTCATTAATAAAAAATAGTTTTTTACACTATTTTAAGGTGGAATTCAGTTTAAGCAACTGAGAAAACAAGTAATTAGTTGTGCATAGATACAAGATTTAAGTTAAGAAAAAAAAAAGATACAAGATTTTAAAACAAACAAAGAAAACAAGAAATCTACAAGAAAGATATGGAGCTATTCAGCTCAGCTAATGGGCAAGTGGCTCCAAGCACGTGCCAGTTCTTGCCTTCTCAGCATTATTGTTTCCACCAACTGCGAGCTCATCATTATTTTTTTTTCATATATTCTTTAATAATGTTAATAATAATGTTATAACTGTTTTTTAAGTAATATTTAATATGATTAAAAAAAATATATGAAAAAAAAGTCATAACTATGAAGTTACAGTGGGCACCCGAATTGATTTAAGTAGGGTCGGCTCATATATAATCTAGTCGCAACATTTAATGAGTTTATAAATTTCTTTTACAAAATAATATAAAGTTTAGAAAATAATTAATTGCTTTAAGTAGGGTCGGCTCATATATAGTTCAACAACATGAGATCATTTCTCAAAAAACAAAAAAAAAAACAACAACATGAGATCCGAACATCCCTGCCTTTTCTTTGTACCTCTAAGAGTATTAGTTGTAGTCTAGCTAAAGTTTGACTAAAGTCTGACTAAAAAGTTTATCTTTATAAATTTAATTTATCACTTTTTAACAACACTAAATAACAAACTCTCCAAATCTATCAATTTTCTATTACAATATTGATTTTGACATTTTTTTTACTAATCTATTAGTACATTAACACAAAGTAAAATCTAGGTACCAAAAAGATGAAATTCATCTCAAAATTACAATTTTTTTTATGCCCAAAATATTATTTGGCTAACAACTTGGGCTTTGGCTAGTGAAAATACCCTTGTAAAAAAACATTATAGTTATATTGAATCTATTGTAATAAGTTTTTATGCAACCTAGCTAAACTTTGATCAGAATTTAGTTAATTTGATTCAATTATTAATGTTCTAACTTTGCACATTCATTCTAGTTTCCTAGCTAGATATGTGGTGCTGGGAAGGAGGACTCATTGGGGAATATTAATTAAGCAAAAAAAAAAAAAAAGGAATAAGTAAAAGTAAAAGCAAAACAAAACAATAAAATTTGCTCACCCACATCTTGATATATATATATATATATATATATATATATATATATATATCTATCTATCTATATGCAAAAAACAGTTGTCCTGCAGTATATATGCACATACGCTGTCGGTACATGCTTTGGATGATGACCAGGAACCGCGTTAAACCATCTGGGCAGAAGTGTTGTGAGGGAAAAATACACATAAAAACCAGAAGAGGTATTGCAAGTACAGTGAGTTTTCTTGCCTTTCTTTCCTTCATTTTTTCCTTTGCTTTTTAGAATTCTTCCCACATCATGAGTTCATCTATTCTGCTATAAAATACAAAGTCAAATTCCAACAGCATAAAGAATTTCAAAGTAAAATTAATAGGGCGCTCCTGACCCCACTGACTCATTTCTTCCAACTCACCCCTCCATCAAACCCAATAGCCTACATGAACACAGAAAAAACTGGAAAAGAAAAACTGAAAAGGAAAATAATAAGCCAAGTCAAAATTTTACTATTAATTAGGTGCCGCGTTGAAATGCTTACGCTCACCGTCCTCCCCAAGCAAACCTCACACACACACACACACACACACACACACACAATAATTCTTTTTATAGTCCATATTTGATAAAATGTATTGTAGTTCTCATTGAAGCACTCTCGTTTTATGGGTAAATGAAATCATTTTTTCAGATTCTTAGAGTTTTTAATTTGTAAATAAGGATATTTTAATCAATTTTATTTTAAAATGAAGATTTTTCTATTTGTTTATTACTTGGACTATAAAGGAGTCCAATTTTTAGGGCTGTATGTAACATTGCCCATATATATATATATTATATGTACGAGATTACGATAGATATGTACTTGATGAAGAAGTGTGTGTGTATGCGTATATCAGCAGAAGCGTGTCACAGGCCAAAAACCAGCTTGAAAATCATTGATTTTGAAAGTAAAAGATAGATATACATAAGGATGAGATTACGATAGCTGAATATGTACTCAATGAAGAAGAGATCAACAACGTCAATGAAGAGTAGTTTGCTTGTTCTGGGCATGACAATATCGGTCATATTTGCAAAAATATGGACTAGAAGGAAAAATGTTGCATTCACTCAACGAATATTACAAGAATAAAGGAGAATGAGAAGATTGCAATAAATCATAAAAGGAAGGTGTACAAACAAGAATAAAGTTCCACATGGAAAGAAGAAAAAAGAGACAGAGTCAACTATGCAGTGAGTTGTTGGCTTTCCAAACTTACAGATTGTTAGACAAATGTGCATGGCCTTTACTTCAAGCCATTAATCAAGCCACCATCTGAAGCCTCAACCATCTATGTCTGCAGAAGGTCTTCTAACATCCTCCTACAAGCTGATGGATAAAGTGGTATCTCTCAGCTTGTCTCTTAGCAACAAGAACTGTGCTGAAATAAGTTCCTTTATAAATATGTTAGCCACGTGATGTCTCCATTAATAACCTTCTCTTGAATAAATCTGTAGATTTAGTCCTTGCATGAAAATTTGTCATACTAGAGGGTAGAAGAAGTAGCTATGGACACCTGAAGTTCTTTTAGAAGCATTCTGAGCCAATATAACTCAATTGTGGTAAGTGCAAGGGATCTATTCTCAGATTTTTTACTGGATTTAGAAACCACATGAGTTTGTTTCTTGGCACTCTAGCTAATGAGACATGGTATGGCATAATGAATTGTTGACCTTCTTTCATCTAGACTCCTAGCCCAGTTAGAGTCACTATAGGCATTGAGGGTTAGTGAACCTTTACTTAGTGAATGACAAACCATGATTAATCAGCCAGTGAGGTATCTTAATGTCCTTTTGGTTGTTGTCTAGTAGGGAGTTGTGGGAATGTGCATGAACTAGCATAACTGACTGACAGTGAAGTTGATGTCTAGAATTGTTAGAGTATGAGGTATTGTAAATCTCCAACAAGTTGTCTATATTCAATAGCATCCTCTAAAGGATCACCATGATGTTGAGATAATTGAGAACTTGCTGGAGTGGTGTTTTAACTGGTTTTGCTTCTGTCATCTTGAATTGAGAGAGAAGGTTTAGTGTATACTTGGATTGGGATAGCAAAAGGCCATTTGATAGATACTGAGCATGAACTCCAAGAAAGAAGCTGAGAGAGTCAAGGTCTTTCATTGCAAAGTGTTGCTTGAGGTAGTTGATCAAGTTTGTCATGGAAGGAACATCGTTTCATGTGAGGATTATATCATCTACATAGACTAATAGAAACATGTGTATGTTAGAATGGTGATAAACAAATAGGGAATAATCCACTTTAGATTCTTGGAATCCAAAGGCAATCAAAGCGGTGGCAAGCTTGTTGAACCAAGCTCAAGGAGTCTGTTTAAGGCCATAGATGGATTTGTGCAGCTTGCAAACATGATTTGAGTATCTTTGATCTTTAAACCCAATTGGTTATTCCATAGAAAATTCTTCTTCAAGTGTGCCATGGAGAAAGACATTGGAGGCATAAATTTGTCTCAAGGGCCAATTATAAAGGACAACAATGGCTAAGATTGTTCTACTTGTTGAAATCTTGACTACTAGACTGAATGTTTCAGTGTAGTCAATCCCATCTTTTTACTCATACCCTTTTGGCTACAAGTCTGTCCTTGAAACTGTCAAGTGATCCATTAGGTTTCTATTCGACTTTAAAGACCAACTTATTGTGAATCACATTCTTGCTAAGGGTCATGGACACAAAGTCCAGGTGTGATTGGCTCATAGAGCATCAAACTATTCTTGCGTTGCTTGCATCCAATGAGGTGACTTGATCGCTTGTGAGAAAATATGTTGTGTTGTCAGTAGAGTGGTGTTCGGGGCCATGGTATGCAAAGCCATGAAAAGATATTTGGTAGCTAAGCAAACCTTGTAATGTAAGAAGGTTTTAGATTTCCTAGAACCATCCATAGACCAGATAGTCATAGGATGTGTAAGAACAATTATGATCGAGAAGGTAGAGAAGGTGTAGTGAATCTGTTGTGACCTTTACTTGAGATGTTTTAGGTATGGAGGATGCAGTAAAGGCCACTGATTCTTCTACTTGAGGTAGTTCTAGAAATGAAGTGAAAGTGGGAGGCATATTGTGACATCCCCAAATTTCGTTCATAATTCAATGCAAATTGAAGTGTCAGGATAAGTAATGCTAGACTCCTCACTCTTGTACTTATCATAAATCAATGCATGCATCTAGACTTACTAGTACGTGCAATGTAAATCGCAATGAAAAAGTTCTAAATAAGATTAAATTCTAGAGATCACATGGTGACACAAAACCTTAATATTGTAAATGTAATCCATGTCCATAAAAGTTTGAAGCCTATTATACTAAACATTAATACCTATACTGGTATTTTCAATCATATCATCACCTCCAAATTGATGTAATTTAAACCTTTGATCATTACCAACATCATGTTTACGTTGCGTATTCTCATGATTTACCACATGGATAACCTTAGCACATACCAAATCACATCAAAATGGAACCAAAAGTTATATTTTTCAAGGCTATATACTTGCAATTATCATGCATTCCAATTCCACCTCCAGCTTATCATATTTTAGGGCTCCTTTTATCTCTATAAAATATAGATAATTACAGACTTAAAATCTTACGAAATGCAACCGTGAGTTTCAATTCAAGCTCTCTCAAGACTTATGATCTTGTCTTTATCTGATTCCTTTTACCTTTGGTTATTTTGCGAATAACTTCCATTATTACTTAATCTTCCTTCCTCTTGATCCTCTCTACGCAACTATTCATGTTCTGCCCTTTAAGTCTTTTTACTCTTAAACATCTTTGCGCTTTTTAAAGCAAATTTAACGTCTAGATTCAACTTTTTCTCTCACGTGAGCTATTTTTGAACTTGACATCTGGAGAGTTTCTTCTCGATCAAATCCTTACCTGATCCAAGCCAAACGGCATGTTACGATAGATTTCTGTAGGTTACATATAAAAGCTAAGAAAAGAGCATTAATCTCCATCAACTAATTATACAGTTCCTTCGGTCTACAAAATTCGAGTCAGAGGAATATTCTATAACTATTTTTTTATTATACAAGAAAGGTAATCTTGATTAATCATTCGAAAAAACTACAGAAGATTTTTCCTACTATTGGAATTCCTTTAATACATTTTCTTTTGATAGTCCATCCTAGTCTGAGGCCCATATAGCTAATCCATATTTCAGATTAAATCAATTCTCATTAAAGGGAAACTCTCTGGTCAGCGGTCAACCTTAATCACGTAACTTTCAAAGAGCAATTTCTTATTACTTCCATTGTTTGGACTTATACATTTAGAATTTGTTTCCCAGGAAAGTTATAAAATCTGAAATCTCCATATCCTCAAGGGTCTTAATACAATCTCTCAAAGATCCTAATGTTCATTGGGCCCATACAACATCTCGACTCATCATCGATTGATTCATAAGTTTAACTTTCAATTCACGTCTTACTTTCTACTTTGATGACCAATTAACCACTTTTTTGGTCAACCTCTGATGAACACCAATGTGCCACAAAGACCAGTCAATAAAGAAAAGTATAAGTTTCCAAAATTTTAACTCACTTCATCAATTCTTAAAACCGACCATAAATTTGGACTTCTACTACTAAACTTCTCCCAATATTAGAGTTATCCAATAATATTTTTCATTTAACCTCCCATAGATAGATTTCAAATCTCCAATCCACTGAATACTATTACATCACATTTTCCAAAATCCTAAAATTTTGTTACCTCATAATTCTGGTTATACCACCATAGTTGATACCTAAGTTTCAACTCCCACGCCTCTAGTGTACACTACATGGGAGATCCTTCTATCCATACTCAATTCGTTAACAAGGTTACCATGATACCCACAGCTTTCCCAACCAGCTCTCCAGTACTTCAAAAAAAAAAGTGGCCTCAACCATTCAACTTCCTATGTGATCTCATGTCACCCCTAACTCAAGAGAATAATTATGATAATTGTAGCCAATCATAACTTTTCCCGAGTATCATACTTAGGATATACACTCAGATGGACTCACCCAAAAATTGAAAACTTAGATTCTTTTGAATTTAATATCATCTCATCCAATTAACATCCCACACCTAAGAAAACATTTCTTCCGGTCGATCTGCAAGGACATGAATTCTTTTCCAAAATCCCTACATCTATCATTACTATGTTTCGATCATCAAATACCACAGATAAAACCAAAAATCCATTAGATAGGAAACTAAGAAGTTAATTGGTTGATTTTGAATTCACATACTCAAAGAACAATTCTTTACCTTCCAAATGATTATTCACATTCTATTTTTGAGAACTTAAAATCATCTGTCAAGTGATCCTCAATTAAAATCTCTTTCCTAATAAATCTCTAGATCCTTAAAATTGATGTAGCTTGAATCTTCGATCATTACCAACATCTCGTTCTCTTACCATCTTATGTTCTTGAAGCATACAAAACTTTATCATAGATTACCTTTCTCCTTAATAACTCCAAACTTTTGGCACCCAATTCATTAACCAACCACCTTATTTCACAAAGATTCAAACCTATTTTATTACCATGTGATCTTTTCCTAAGAAAATATGGATTTACCCAAATTCATATTGCTCTGATACTATTCTGATACAATATTGAGGTTCAACCTCTCAAATTTCGAGGACGAAATTTATTTTAAGGGAGGAGGATGTAATAACTCATTTTTCCCTTAGGCTAAAATATTATTTTTAGAGTTTATAATTATATTTTAAGAAGGTTTTGGGCTATAATCTCCCATAGGAATAAAACTTGAGAATTAGATAATAATTTTGAGCCAAAAAGGGATTTAATTATGCATTTTAGAATAAATTATGATTAAATATTTGAGAATTTTAATAAGGTATCAACTAGAGAAATTATATTTGGGATTAGGAAGAGACAAATTACTAAAACTTGAGGGAAAAATTCAAAGGGAAGTGGTAGAACAAAACATCAAACACTTGGTATGCCAAAACGAGTTCTTGGGCTGGTCCGTTGAGTTTTGGTGTAAGAAATATAACTTTCTCATATAAGGTCCAAATGAGATGATTCTAATTTTTATAGAATCTTAAGAGACAAATATAAAAATTTTATGTTTTGGGTTTTCGAATATTATGACTGGATCAATGACTTATTTAGCTGCAAGTGGACTGATCTGGATTGGACAAAAAATTGGAACCCGAAAACAAAGTGTGCCACCTCCTCACTCTAGGTGCTTAAATTTGATTGGTTCCTTCCATTTCTCTGATCTGAAAACATGTGGGGAGGCATGTGTCAAATGGAGATAAGTCATCTAGAAGCCTTGGTTGGCAAGAAAATAAAAGGAAACAAATGGTAAACTCGGATTGAGTGTTCTCGAGTAAGTTTTGATGTGTTTCGGTAAATTAATCATATCTTTCTCATATGATCTCAAAATAAGGTGATTCAGGAACTTATTTGGGATATCTAAAACTTTCATGTTTTGAGTTTTCGAAAAATCTAATTGGATCAGGGACTTATTTGGGATAGAAGAAGCTACAAGATCAGATTATGCGTGGCTGAAAGACAGCTAGCCCATGCCAACTCATACCCCCATGTGGTTATTTCTCAACCCTTGATCACATGAGACAGCCAAGTGACTTAATTCTAACCCTTAGATGAAGATTAGACCAGCTAAGTCTACAATAAGGGTTGTAGAACCCAAGGTTTCAACTCTCGTGTCTACGTATATATTTTGATGATAACAAATAAATTCAAGACTCAAGATCAAATTGTTTACGCATGAAGAAAGCTAAGCATATCAAGAAATCAAGTATGAGTAAGAAGAAAAACAAGTCTACAAATGAATCTCATATAGTAATAATTTTATATATCTCTTAAAATTTAAAATTGGATTAAGGTTCAAAATTAATATTTTCTCATAAATCATCAAATTACATTTTTTACATTTGCATAACATTATTAAAATGTTTAATTTCGAAAATTATTATTTTTTCCCACATATGCATAAAGATTTGAATTTGTAAGATGATTGATTGTCATCTTTAATATGTGCATGTTTTGTTTGAAAATCTTGAAGGGTGGTTGTGTATTTTTTTGACAAATACAAAAGATAGATGATTTTGTTTGAAAATCTTGAAGGGTAATTATATGTTTTTTTGACATATGCAAAAAGAAGGTGATTTAGTTTGAAAAATATATCATACTCATTTTGTCATGTATGAAAAGTAAAAGATTAGGTTTGATTTCACTGCAGAGTTCAAGAGATTGGAAATTCTTTGAGTTGTTTTGTTTCTGGTGACAATTGTCATGGCAGGAGAGAGAGCTTATGGGCGGATTTGCTTTCTTGTGCTTCAGCTTTCAGAGGCAGCCCCTGGTTAGTGTTTGGTGACTTTAATGCTATAAGAAAACAAAATGAAAGGGTGGGGGGTTCACGAGATTGGCCAAACTAGATGGACTCTCTTGATGAGTGCATCATTGAAGCTGATCTTGATGACTTCCAATTTTGGGGTCACTTCTTCACTTGGTCTAATAGGAGAGAGGAAGGCCCCATTTTAAGAAAGCTCGATAGGGCTCTTGTTAATTCTGAGTGGGATTCCAGAGAATTGGAGTTGTCTTTGAGATATGTAAAAAGGAGATACTTTTATTTGAATTTTTTAAAAAGTGAATAGTATTCTTATTTGATATATGAACCTTTTCAAATTTGAATATGAAGACTCATTTGCCTATAAATAGCTCACTCGAGTTTTGCAAAAATTACAACAAGAGCTTATACATCAATTGCTAAGTTTTGCATCATTCTTTCAAAGTCCTCATTCTCTCTTCTCTAAGTTTTGTGCCTTAATCCTTGTTCATTTTGAGACAGATATAAATTGCGCTGTATTGTTCTCATTTCACTTATTGAGGAGTGTACTATGATAATCAACCCACTATCAGCTTTTGTATTTGTAAGAGGGTGCGTATAACCCTTGTGTGTGTAGAAGCTGTTCTACACAGGGAATAGTTGAATCACCAAGTATGGGGTGATTGCAAGTGTAGAGGGTGTTCTATGTTGAGGAATAAATCCCACATTGCCTGTGGACAAGGTCTTGGGCATGCTTATAAGCAATGTGCAAACCTCTCTCATTGGACCGGTTTTATGAGATGAGTTAGGCCCATAAATTTCTACATGGTATCAGAGCCCGCCATAGGACGAATGTGGGCCCACACTACTTACCCCGTGACAAGGACCAGAAAAATTACTGGTCTGCACGTGAGGGAGGGTGTTGAGAAATAAATCCCACATTGCCTGTGGACAAGGTCTTGGGCATGCTTATAAGCAATGTGCAAACCTCTCTCATTGGACCGGTTTTATGAGATGAGTTAGGCCCATGAATTTCTACATTCTACACGGATTTTTTGTAGCGGTGTTGGTGTTGCTCAAATGTGTAATAGGTTTCTATCTCCACCTGAAGGAGATTGAATAGTGAATTTGAGATCCTCAAGGGGTAGCTTAAAGCAAGGACGTAGGCAGTTGGGCTGAATCTTGTTAAAATACTGAGTTTGCTTCTTCTTACCTTTACTCTTTATATTTCATACTGCTTCGTATTTTGTTTATATTTTATATTGTATATTTAGTTTATAAGTGTTAATTTTTTAATATAACCTAATTCACCCCTCCTCCTCTTGTGTTAGTCATCTGGGCAACAATTGGTATCAGAGTAAGGGCTCTATTATAAGATTAATTATCTGTTGGGTTAAGATTATATGGCTAACATTGCAACTACATTCGTTGAAGATCAATCCAGTAATCGGTCTCTGCTATTTTGTAGAGACAATTATACTTTCTGGAAAGCTAAAATGAAAATATTTCTTTAGTCTCAAGGTCGAGAAATCTGGAAATGTATTGTAAATGGGCCTTTTATTCCAACAAAAATTGTTGATGGAGTAAAGGTCAACAAGGAAGAAGAAGAGTATGATCGTAAAGATGATAGACTTTATACAGTGAATGTAATGACTATAAATCTTTTGTATAATGCTGTTAATGACAATGAATTTAATAGAATAATGACTTGCAGGACACCAAAGGAAATTTGGGATAAGTTGGAAGTAACTTATGAAAGAACTTCGCAAGTCAAAAAATCAAAAATTTATATTCTTACGCATGAATATTAAATGTTTAAAATGATTGATGATGAATCTAGTTCCTCTATGTATACTCGTTTTACTAACATTATAAATAACTTGACAGCTCTTGGAAAAGTTTATTCTAACTTGGAGATAATAAAAAAAATTCTCAACTCTCTGCCAAAATATTGGGAATCAAAAGTGACGGCGATTCTTGAAACTAAAGATCTCAAAAAACTCGAAATAAATGAACTCATCGAGTCACTTATTACTCATGAGTACACATTGAAAAGAGGAGAAGAAGAAGGAAAGCAAAAGAAGAGCTTGACACTCAAAATTATTCCTCATGAAAGTGAAAGCGATGAAAACGAGGAAAGCGATAACAAAGATGAAGAAGATTTTAGAGATTCTTAAAGAAAAATAAAGCTCCTCGAAGGAAATCTTTCAAAAAGTTTTCCAACAAAGATACAGGTAAAAATGACTCATTAACTTGTTATAAATACAAAAAGTCAGGACATATTAAGGTATATTGTCCCATGCTAAATAAAGATCAATACAAAAGCAAGAAAGTAATGAAAGCTACATGGGATGATAATTCAAGTAGCTCAGACAGCGACACAAGTAATGAAGAATCTGTAAATTTTTGTTTTATGGCTAAAGATGATCTTGAGGTAACAAATTTCGAAAATATTGAAAATCCTTCTTATGAAGAATTGCAAAATGTTTTGGAAAAGGTATTTGAGGAACTTGAAAAATTGGGTATCAAGTATACTACTTTGAAAAATAAAAATTCTTCTTTAACAAATGAAATTTGATGTTTTAAGAAAAGAAAATATAGTTTCAAAAGATGAAAATGATGAGCTGAAAAAGAAAGTGACTGATTTAGAAAAGATTATTGAAAACTTCACAAATGGAAAAAGAAACTTTGAAAAGCTTTTTGGTAGTCAAAGATGTGTTTTTGATAAGGTAGGTTGGGATATATGCCAAAAGAAAAACTCAAACCCTATAAATTTTTTTTTTTGATAAACTGACTAAATCAAAATCAGATTTTCAAAATTCTTTTCATAAAAATAATTTAAAAAAAAAAAAATATTATCACTCAAGATTTTCAAATATGTCACATATTATTTGTAATTTTTTTACAATAGAAATAGTCATAATTATCATGTTTTTCTTATTAGAAGAAGACATACAATGACTATTAGGGCCATATGAGTACCAAAAAATATTGTTTCTTCTAATACTAATAAATAAAGGACGTAAAGAACTTGGGTATCAAGAAAAATTATTTTAATTGCTTTTACAGGTATGCATGAAGTCCTCCAAAAAGTTTTCCAACAAAGATACAGGTAAAAACGACTCATTAACTTGTTATAAATACAAAAAGTCAGGACATATTAAGGTATATTATCCCATACAAAAGAAAGATCGATACAAAGGCAAGAAAGCAATGAAAGCTACATGGGATGATGATTTAAGTAACTCAGACAGCGACACAAGTAATGAAGAATTTGCAAATTTTTGTTTTATGACTAAAGATGATCTTGAGGTAACAAATTTCGAAAATATTGAAAATCCTTCTGATGAAGAATTACAAAATGTTTTGGAAAAGGTATTTGAGGAACTTGAAAAATTGGGTATCAAGTATACAACTTTGAAAAAGAAAAATTCTTCTTTAACAAATGAAATTTGATGTTTTAAGAAAAGAAAATATAGTTTTAAAAGATGAAAATGATGAGCTGAAAAAGAAAGTGACTAATTTAGAAAAGATTATTGAAAATTTTACAAATGGAAAAAGAAACTTTGAAAAACTTTTTGGTAGTCAAAGATGTGTTTTTGATAAGATAGATTTGGGATACATGCCAAAAGAAAAACTCAAACCCTATAAAATTGTTTTTGTGATAAACCGACTAAATCAAAATCAGATTTTCAAAATTCTTTTCATAAAAATAGTTTTTTTAAAGAAAAATATTATCACTCAAGATTTTCAAATATGTCACATATTATTTGTAATTTTTTTTGCAATGGAAATGGTCATAATTATCATGTTTGTCCTATTAGAAGAAGACATACAATGACTATTAGGGCCCATATGGGTACCAAAAAATCTTGTTTCTTCTAGTATTAATAAATAAAGGATGCAAAGAACTTGGGTATCAAGAAAAATTATTTTAATTACTTTTACAGGTATCCATGAAGTCCTCCATAGGTAAAAAGTAAATGGTTTTTAGACAGCAGATGCTCAAGACACATGACAGGAAACAAAACTGAATTAATTGACCTCACTTCTAAAAAATAAGGACACGTGACATTTGGAGACAATTCAAAAGGGAATATCATGAAAATAGGTAAAGTTGGTAAGAAGTCTTCTATCATAATTGAAGATGTTCTAGTTGTTGATGGTTTAAAGCATAATCTTTTGAGTATAAGTCAATCATGTGATAAAGGACTTACAGTTACTTTAAAAAAGGATAAGTGCATTATTTTGAATAATCATGATTACAATGTTTATTTTATTACTCTTAGAAACAATAATGTATATATAATAGAATTTGAAGAGATTGCCTCACAAGATACTATTTGTTTATCAACTCAACATAAAAATAGTTGGTTATGGCATAAAAGGTTAGGTCATGCAAACATAGAACTTATTTCCAAACTTTCAAAAAATGATCTTTTGAGAGGTTTGCTAAAAGCAAACTTTTTTAAAGATAAAATCTTTGATGCATGCCAGCATGCCAGTTTGGTAAACAAACAAAAATTTCTTTCAAAACCAATAAACATATTTTCACTACTAGACTTTTGCAACTAATACACATGGACCTTTTTGGATCAAACAGAGTTGCAATTCTGGGAGGAAAATATTATGCATTTGTTATTGTTGATGATTTCTCTAGATATACTTGGGTCATTTTTCTCGCTCATAAAGATGAGGTACATAATGCATTTACCAAGCTATGCAAGAGAATTTAAAATGACAAGGGCTATACTATTTCAAACAACTGAAGTGACAGGTGGAAATAATTTGTCAATAAAGATATTGAGTCTTTTTGTGATGAAAGTGGTTTTCTGCATAATTTCTCTGCTCCTCGAACTCCTCAACAAAATGGGGTAGTAGAAAGGAAGAATAGATCTCTTCAAGAAATGGCAAGAACAATGTTTAATGAGAATAGTTTACCTAGTTATTTTTGGGCCGAAACGGTAAGTACTGCATGTTATGTTATAAATAGAGTTATGTTAAGGTCTAATTTAGATAAAACTCCTTATGAGTTGTGGAATGATAAAAAGCCCAACATTAGTTACTTTCATGTATTTGGATGCAAATATTTTATACTCAATGATAGAGATAATTTAGAAAAGTTTGATGCAAAATCTGATGAAGGTATCTTTCTTGAGTATTCAACTAATAGTAAAGTTTATAGAGTATTCAATAAAAAGACTTTGACTGTACAAGAATCTATGCATGTAGTATTTGATGAATCTAACCCTCTACTCTCCAAGAAATCTATTGATGAAGAATCAGAAGGTACAAATAATATAAATAGTCTCAATCTCAACAAAGAGAATATAATGGAAGAAATCCAACATGGAGACATCAGGAAAGATCATCAAAACTTAGTACAAGATGCAACCAAACAGTGGAAACATGTGAAAGATCATCCAGTGGAATAAATTCTAGGAGAACCTTCACGAGGTGTAAGTACTCGATCATCTCTTAGAAATATTTGCAATCACACTGCTTTTCTATCTCATATTGAACCGAAAAATATTAACGAAGCACTGCTTGATGAATTATGGATTCTAGCTATGTAAGAAGAGCTAAATCAATTTGAAAGAAATGATGTCTGGACACTTGTTCCGTAAAGATTATGCTGTTATTGGAACAAAATGAGTTTTTAGAAATAAGAAGGATGAGTCTGGAATCATCACTAGAAACAAGGCTCGACTTGTAGCCCAGAGTTTTAATCAAGAGGAAGGAATTGATTATGATGAGACGTATGCACCTATCGCAAGATTAGAAGTTATTCGAATGTTACTTGTATATGCATATTATAAAAATTTCAAGCTTTTTCAAATGGATGTTAAAAGTGTTTTCTTAAATGGTTTTATAAATAAAAAGGTATATATTGAGCAACCTCCAGGTTTTGAAAATTATATCTTTCCTAATAATATTTTTAAGTTCACAAAAGTTTTATATGGACTTAAACAAGCTCCTACAGTTTGGTATGAAAGGTTTAGTGGTTTCTTGACTGAAAAAGGTTTTTCAAGAGGAAAATTTGATAAAATTATTTTCATCAAATATGAACAGGACAATATTCTTCTAATTCAAATTTATGTGGATGATATAATATTTGGTTCTACTAATGAAAATATGTGCCAAGATTTTGCTAAAAGTATGCAGGAAGAATTTGAAATAAGCATGATGAAAGAACTTAATTTCTTTCTCGGATTGCAAATCAAGCAAGCAAAAAGTGGAACATTTATTAATCAGTCAAAATACATCAGAGAGTTACTCAAAAAGTTTGATATGGAAGGTACGAAGGTAATTGCAACACCAATGAGTCTAACCACCAAACTTGATAAAGATGAAAGCGGTAAGCCAGTTGACTCAAAGGTATATCGAGGTATGATTGGTAGTCTATTATATTTGACAGCTAGTAGACCTGATATTATGTTCAGTGTATGTTCTTGTACACGTTTTCAATCATCTCCAAAGTAATCTCATTTGATTGCAGTCAAGCGTATTTTTAGATATTTTGCTAGTACCATTGACCTAGGGTTATGGTATCCTAAGCACACTTCTTTCGATCTTATTAGTTATTCAGATGCAGATTATGCTGGTTGTAAAGTTGATCGAAAAAATACTAGTAGAATATGTCATTTCTTAGGTCATGCACTTGTTTCATGGTTTAGTAAAAAATAAAATTTTGTTACATTATCTACTACTGAGGCAGAGTATGTTGCTGTAGGTAGTTGTTGTGCTCAAGTTCTTTACATGAAGCAACAACTTGAAGATTTTAAACTTATGTACAATCATATTCCTATTAAATATGATAATACTAGTGCTATAAATCTTTCAAAGAATCCAATACAACATTCTAGGACTAAGCATATTGAAATTAGATATCATTTTCTTAGAAATCATGTGCAGAAATGTGATATTGTACTAGAATTCACAAGCACACATGATCAATTGGTGGAAATTTCTACAAAACCCCTACCAGAATATAGATTATGTATGATTAGAAGAGAAATAGAAATGATGCATGTCATGAATATTTGTT
This sequence comes from Platycarya longipes, assembly GCA_036559045.1. NCBI lineage: Eukaryota > Viridiplantae > Streptophyta > Magnoliopsida > Fagales > Juglandaceae > Platycarya > Platycarya longipes. Next base: position 38,996,437 of record CM071802.1, read on the forward strand.
AAATATTTTTATTCCATTATCTCAAATGACTTACAAAAACTTGAGACTTCTAACCTTATCTTTTAACTGCATTTGCTCTTCATAGATAGACATATTATTCTTGTTTAAAGAATTAAACAGTTGAAATGAAGAGGCAAGCAAGGATTTTAAATCCTTATTCTGTTGCTTTAACTCTACTATTTTTTTTGTTCGACTCATAAACAAGTCGTTAAAGTACAGAGATCGTTTCGCTAAACTTTTCAATTTCGCGAGTTTTGGACTGCAACCGAGCGGAAAAGGCAACAATGGATGATGAGTATCGAGTTCCGAGACCTACAAGCTCATAAATGGCGTCATGATCTGATTTATTAGCCAAATTAGTCTCTTGTTGCTTCATGGCACCTATAACAAATGCAGAAATAGATTGATCACGAGAAGTACTGAAGGAAAATTCACGAGCTATTAAAAATTTGTAGAATGAGAATGCAGGCGAATTGCAAAGATGAGAAGAAGATTTGATGCGAATTAAATAAAGTTAAGGATTACTTTTATAGAGACGGAAATAAGAACAAAACACACTATCATCTCTTCAAATCTTACTTAGTCAAAATTACAAGATATGCTGGATGAAACAGAAGAGATGACTGATTGAGACGGTTCTTGGTTCAAATCCGGAAGATTACTAGAAACAATTTTCTTCGCCATTCTGTCGTTTTGGATAAACATATACTTAATCAATGAGGAATGAGAGATTTTTCTTGTGAGTATTCGATGGGTGAAAATGGTCATTTAAACAGAAATCTAAAACTTTCAAATCTCTACAAGATCTCGTTTATCAAGGACATCAAGTGGATTTGAATCTCCTTCCGCACTGAATTGCCAAAGCTAAGCCTCCAGCCTTTGCAGGTTTTGTCGGACACGGACGCGGGAAGAAATCTTCTTCCGCACCAAATCTCTTCACTTGTCAACAACATCAAGCGAATCTCTACACCGAGACGAAAGTTAGGCCTCAGCCTTTACAGCTTTTGTTAGACATGGATGGGGGAAGCAATTTTACTAAAACCAATTGCGGTTCCTTTTTAATGATGCAAAAATGGGGAGAAGTCTTATATTAGTATTATACTACCCTGTTATATATGCTAGAATCATGTCTATATTTTACTTGAAAAATTAACGCATATTTTCAGGGGGAGCTTAAGTATTACTGCAGATCACAGATTTCTACTAAGTATTTGTCATCATCAAAATGGGGGAGATTGTAGAACCCAAAATTTCAAGTCTCGTATCTACGTATAGATTTTGATGATAACAAATAAATTTAAGACTCAAGTTCAAATTGTTTACGCATGAAGAAAGCTAAGCACATCAAGAAATCAAGTATGAGTAAGAAGAAGAATAAATCTACAAATGAAACTCATAGAGTAATAATTTTGTACATATCTTAAAATTTGAAATTGGATTAAGGTTCAAAATTAATATTTTCTCATAAAGTATCAAATTGCATTTTTTACATTTGCATAACTTTATTAAAATGTTTAATTTCGAAATTTTTTTTTTTTTTCACATATGCATAAATATTTGAATTTGCAAGATAATTGATTATCATTTTTAACATGTGCATATTTTGTTTGAAAATCTTGAAGGGTGTTTGTGTATTTTTTTGACAAATGCAAAAGATATATGATTTTGTTTGAAAACCTTGAAGGGTGGTTATGTGTTTTTTTGACATATGCAAAAAGAAGATGATTTGGTTTGAAAAATAAATCATACTCATTTTGTCATGTATGAAAAGTAAAAAATTAGTTTTTATTTTTTTGAAAAATGAATGGAGTTGTCTTTGACATATATAAAAAGGAGATGCTTTTATTTGAATTTTTTGAAAAGTGAATAGTATTCTTATTTGACATGTGAACCTTTTCAAATTTGAATATGAAAACTCATTTGCCAATAAATAGCTCACTTGAGTTTTGAAAAAATTACAACTGGAGCTTATACATCAATTTCTAAGTTTTGCATCATTTTTTCAAAGCCCTAATTCTCTCTTCTTTAAGTTTTGTGCCTTAATTCTTATTCATTTTGAGAGAGATATAAGTTGCGCTATATTGTTCTTATTTCACTCATTGAGAAGTGTACTATAATAATCTACCTACTATCAGCTCTTGTATTTGTAAGAGGGTGCGTATAACCCTTGTGTGTAAAAAGTATTCTACACAGGGAATAGTTGAATCACCAAGTGTGGGGTGATTGCAAGTATAAAGAGTGTTCTACACGGATTCTTTGTAGCGGTGTTGCTCAAAGGTGTAATAGGTTTCTATCTCCACTTGAAGGAGATTGAATAGTGAATTTATGATTCTCAAGGGCTTATGCTCAAAGGTGTATGGTGAGGCTGAACCTCGTTAAAATACTGAGTTTATTTCTTCTTGCCCTTACTCTTTATATTTCCCGTTGCTTCGTATTTTGTTTATATTTTATATTGTATATTTGGTTTATAAGTGTTAATTTTTTAATATAACCCAATTCACCCCCCCTCTTGTGTTAGTTATCTGAGCAACAAGGGTGATGATAATACCTAGGTAATGAGGGACACCTCACCCATTCGGATATTGGAGGAAAAACCGATGGCCTCAAGTGTTTCACCCCTAAAGCCATATATTGAGACGTCTCCAATATATCTATATATATATATATATATATGTGTGTGTGTGTGTGTGTGAGCTTATCCTCTTTCCTTTTTAGTGATATCACACAGCCATAGTGAGAAAAAGACAAGAAAAATACACAAAAATCCACTCACATCACCTAACTATAAAAAATGAGCTAATTGAAAGCATTGTAGGAGAAGTGGTGCAAAATCTACCTAAACATAAATTAAAACTTGGAGAAAATTTTTCAATGGATATATTAACTTAATATTGGCATAGAATAAGTGGTTTGGTGATTGGATTTTGTTTGATATTTATTTGAGCTTAATCTTTGTTTATGTGTTAAATTGAAACATATTGGATTTTGGAGTGATTTTTGCTATGAAAAAATGCTAGAAAAATTATGATATTTTAAAAATATATTCTATGATGTTATATGAAGAGAATTATGTGAAAACATGAGGTCTTAATTTAGAAAAAAATGAAGAAATAACTCTAATAAATTTCGGCCTTAATAAGATTATTATTGGCAGATTTGACACATTTTGGTAAATCAGGCATAACTTGTTCATTTGATGTCGGATTTGAATGATTCAAGAGGCTATGGAAATATAAGAGAAATATATACAACTTTTATGGTATGAGTTTTAAGATATAAGGAGTCAATCAAGAATGAAACTGGGATTGAAGTGGAAGATCTGAGTTTATCATAGTAGGCATTAATTTTATTGGTGAATTTCTTCTAAAATTCTTAGTGACTTGATTTCTAATTAATTGAATGATATTTTAATAATTATGGTAAGTTTAGAAACTTTAATTTATTTGGAAAATTTCAAGAATCATCATACAAGAAATTATTGGAGAATTAACCAAAAAAACAATATAGTTTGAGCTTGAGTTTATTTATAAAAGCTAAGGAAAATTTGACAAGTTGTATATGTGGATTTTAGTTTGATTTGAATAAGAAGAAAATGAGATTTGATTATCCATAGGGTTCGGTTAGCCTCGATGTATGAATATTTTAATAATTTATTTAATTGTTATGTTTTGACGTTATGAATAGATGTGACGCAAATGCATGTACATGTAATGTATACTATTATGAAATATTCTCATATGTTATAAAATTTATAAGGACATGAAATATGCATGTCATAAGTTTAGTGTTATGTTACGTTACATTTCATCACATAAAAGTATCATCATAGGTCATGACGTTTGTTATAAAATACGTTAAAAAAACTTTACAAGTGAAAAGATTAAGAAGTTATTCACGTCATGATGGGGATGACGATACATAACACCCGTATGACTGACGTGCCGACAAGGACGGCATTATATAACGTCCGTTGTAAAATAAAAATCATGTCATGACGGGGACGGTGATATGTAACGTACGGACAAATGACATGGTTTCATAAGATAAGTGTCGTGTCATGACGGGAACGGTGATACGTAACGCCCGGAAGATTGATACGAGACTCGTCATGACGGGGACGGCGATACGTAACGCCTGGACGAGTGACGAGTTATATGTGTGGATAAGCTGACGCGTCATGCTAAGAAACTAGGCGGGGATGGCAGTACATAATGCCCATCGAGGTTAAGATAAGAAGGGCTCCTATAAGTAAGACTTATAAGAATAAGAATTATAAGGAAAGAATAAAAAGTCAATGCATGGTATAAGATTGTCCAGAAAGAGGGACATCAGTATACGTCTACATAAAGAATAAGTCTAAGTCATACATAAGTCACATGAAGCATATCATAAATGCATACTTTGGTTGTTTGGATTGTTTGTGATTATTTTATGATGCCTATGCTTTTATTAAGTTAAGTGTGTACTTACTGAGATTTCCAAGGAAATCTCATTATTGTATGTTTTTTTCCTTTTGGAATTTAAATTTCGCTACAGGATGTGATGACGGCCATGGGCTAGGTCCCAGTTGCTCGAGAGACCCAGAGAAACCCTCAGGGGATCCCCTGAGTACTCTCTCTTCATAGAAATTTTGACTCAGTTAATAGTAGTAGGGATAAACATCGGCATGACAACGAGTTTTCCGAAGTGAAGAAAGAGCCTAGGCGGCCCTAAGATGATTTTTTGATAAGTTTGTATATAATTTGAGAACTGAGAAAACTAACTGGATTAAGCATGTAAGGATACAATATTATTTTATAAATGGACGATATAGATATTAAAGTTTTGTGTCACTATGTGATCTCTAGAATTTAATTTTATTCAGAACTTTTTCGCTGCGATTTACATTACATGTACTAGTAAGTCTAGATGCATGCATTGATTTACGATAAGTATGAGGTGAGTAGCTTAACATTACTTATCCTAACACTTCAATTTTTGTTGAATTATGAATGAAAATTGGGGATGTCACACATATGATGTTGTGGTGCAGCAGATGGTGAAACAGTAAGTGAATTTTCAAAACCTTGTGTTGTTGTAGTGTGGTGTACAGGTAAAATGACGCCATTTGAGTCCAAATGACTAACTTGTAGAGGAAGCTCTCTTGCAGAATGTGAGGTTCCATTATTTTATTGCTTTGTATTTTCATATTTTATTTGTTTAAAATTAGTTTTAGAGTTACTAGTTTGCTAATATTATCTTTTAGTTAATTCTATGTTTATCTTTTATTATTTTATTGTGATGCTCAAAATTAGGAGTAGGAGACCTCCATACCTTGGATCCCTTACATCCAAAGGTCCAATTTTCTTCTAGACCTTCCTCAAAGGACTTAGGTTTGACTCTTTTATAATAATTATAAGTTTTTTTAGATTTTTTAAGCTTAATCTTTCTTTTATTCCAAGGCTTGTAACCTCAAACTTCTAGCTCAACTAAGAAAAGGGCTTCATTATATTCACACTAGCAGTTAGGTTCGGAAAGCAACCCTTAAACAAAGAACTGCATCATGGCCATAAGTTTATTTTAATGCTTGAAATTAATCTCTTTATTTTATTATGCTAGTATTTAATTTCCTTGTTTGTTTTGTGAGATGAGATCAAAAACTCAAAACACATCTCAAACTCATCATTACACTTTTTTAAATCCCCATAGAAAATATAATAAAAAATTCAACTTTTTTAAATTCTCATGCTACTTTTTCAAATTCACATACAAAACTAATATTAAATAAATATCTTACAACAATATTTTATAATTTTTTTCACTTTTATCTTATCTCATCTCATCTCATCTCTGAAAACAAACCAGGACTTAATGTGATGTATTTATTATTTTCGTGTTGGGCTAGTTTTGTCGTTGGGTTGGGTTTTATAACATTTGTTTAAGCTTTGTTTTTGATCTTTGGAAGCCCAGGCCATGACCTTAGGAACCCAGCCCCTTTACCTTTCTAAAATGCCATCTTTTTGCTCTAAGAGTTAAATGAAAACTTAGGCCACTTCTTCTTCCTTTCTTCTTATTTCTTCTTTCTTCTTCCCCTATTTTCGGACTACAGCCCGTGAATTTAAGCTTAGATTTTTGCAGCTTTCTTCCACCTCTTTTCAACCACGCATTGCTCTTTCAGATGCTTAGGACAATGTCGAATATTTCTCCTCTGACTTCATCTCTGATTCATGCTTCACGTGCTTGGAAACCCATTCTTTTTTCGCTTGAAAATCGTGAGCCATACCTCTATTTTTTCCCCTATTTTCGACTGTAAAAGTTGAGGAATCTTTTCCATGGCAACTCACGCATGCCCTAGTGCGGTCCTAGTATGCTACACATTGGAATTGTCTGTTCAAATCAGTGTTGTAGTCGACCATATCAGCCTATAAATAGGCCTTTCAAACCTTAGAAAAAATCATCCAAAAACTTGAGTTTTCACCCCTTTTTGTGTTTGGATTGTAGTGTTTCCTTATCCTTTTGGTAGCCCGAGATTTTCCCCACCCTTAGACCGTTTCTTGTGTTGGTAGTGATATTTTTGGCCCTTGTCGTTGTTGCCTTCCGGCACCACCACCTTGTGAAACCCATCGGTGAGCCGCTTAATCCAAGTGTTTGGTTTAGTTAAATAATATTTTTATTTTATTATATTTTTGTTTAATTTGCTTAATTATTTTGTTAATAATATTTATTAATTATTATTAATACTTTTTTAATTGCATTGGTGCGATGGACGCGTTTTAGTGATGTACTCGTTGGTTGATGTGCGGATGTGCATTTCGACATTTTTTCAATCTTCCAGAGTTTTTATTGAACGTGTAGTAAGTAGCAGTTTATTGTAATTTGTGATTTGATTTGATTTATTATTATGTGCTAACCTTAAAATTGCAGCTTGAAGTGTTGGTTAATTGATTAATAATAATAATAAAATTTGGAAGTAGGTTGGTTGGGCCCGAGACCTTTAATTGGAGGATGGGATCACCCCATAGTTGTTTTGGTTGTGATTGAAAATTTTATAGAAATTGATAGCTGAATTTATAAATGTTGTGTTGTAATGAATTGCTTGTTGTGTGCAATCGCTATGTCATCCAATACCTGCTGATCATGCATAAGTTATTTTTGAACTATTGCGATATTTAAATTGTGCTGAGTTTTGGTGGAGTGTATTATCTTTGGTGTTGTTGGTCTAGTTGTAGTTTGTGGGTGCATGTGTATCACGACCCCAAGCCGAGATGGGGCATTATCTCGGTGGAACTCCTTTAGTCACTTGAGGGCGGAATATACTGACATGACATCCCCTTGGTTGTCACTAGGCGACAACGAGATCAGACGAGATGGTAATGCTCTTGTGCCGACTCCATGGCTCCTCTGCTGGCAGGGGTTAGAAGATACCTGGTCATGGTACATACTGGGCACGGAGCTGGACATTGCTCGTTTCTAAGTCACACGCATGGTCGTTACCCGTGATATGGAGAAGAGAGTCAGGATGTATAGATGGTCCCTATGGAAGACCATGGTATACACTAAATAAATAATATGGAAATGTGTTGTGCATCAGAAACTGGGTTTTTGGCGGGTTTGTTGATGCGTTCCTTACTGGCAAAGGATAGTTAGTTGATGCGTTCCTTTCTGGAAAAGGACAGTTTGGTGTATTGTGTTTGTTCATTTCTGAAAAAAGACGGTTTGATGTATTGTGTTGCATTCCTTTCTGGGAAATGTCAGTTGGTGTGCGTGTGGAGTTCCTTTTTGGGAAAGGATGTTTTGGCGCATGGATTTAATTACTTGGTTGAAAACTTTTGTGCATGTTGTTGTTTGTGATTATTTATTTTGTGTGTATGATTGTTGCTTACTGAGATTCACATCTCATGTGGTGTATCGTGTCTACCTATGGTTCCATTTTATGAAATTGTAGTGTTTGATGCAGAGGACGAGGATAAGCCTGAGGGGCAGGCTCCGCTAGAGGAGTAGTCTATCGTGATGACAAACAGAGGAATTATCATTCCGACTGTTGTTATTTATCTTTTATCGCATTTCTTTTGGATGACTGTGTAATCTCCTCATAGGGAATTATTTTTAGTTGGTTTGTAAACTTTAGAATTTTTGGTACTTGAATGGATGGCTTTTTTTATTTGTCGCTGCGAATATTTTAATTGTACACTTTATGTATGCTGCACACACTTTGGTAAACAATGGGGTGAATTGACCCGAGTGATCTTCATCCCGGTATCACGAGTTCCTCTAAATCCCAGGAGGGAGTTGTGGATGCCACAGGCTTTAGTAAAGATGCTTTCCAATCTTGGGCAGGGAAGGAAGGCTCATCAAAGACAACATTCTTGATGATTAGAATTTTTCCTATAATTAGATCGACATCAATACCCTTGATAGTTGGAAAAATAGCCTATGAAAATACACTTCTTGGACCTATACAATAGTTTATGAGTGTTGTAAGGTTTGAGAAATGGATAGCATGTACAACCAAGAAAATAGCCAAGCTCACCAAAATATCATCAACAAATATCAAGAAAGTGATGTCTTGATACTTGAAGGTAATCAGCTAAGTTTTGGGGGAGGTGGTTGATTATCATTTGAATTCTTGCTATTCTCCAATTCAACAAATTGTGGATAATCCTTATCTTTAACAACTCTCTCAAATTTATGTTAGGAGAGAACCATAAAAATTTGAGGTGAGAAGAATATAACCTTTTGGTAAAAATGTTAGCTAGCTTATCAGTTGTGGAAATGTAGCACAACCGAATATCCTTTTTTTGTACCTTCTCATGAACAAAAATGAAAATCCACTTTTATGTTCTTAGTACAAGCGTAAAACACTGGATTAGTGGCTAGAACAAGAGCACCAAGATTATCACCTTAAATGGTTGGAAAAGATGGAAGAGCAAAGTGTAATTCATGTAACAACATATGAAGCCAATAGATTTCAGCTGTGACAAAAGCCAAGGCACGATACTCTACCTCAGTATTAGATCGAGACACCACAAATTGCTTTTTTTCTAACTAAGAAATGCGAGAATTATCAAAGTAGATAGTATGACCTGTTGTAAACTTTATGTCATTGGGATCTCCAACCCAATTAGAATCACAAAAGGCGGTAAGAGATGTTGAACTTGGTGTAATCTAGAGACCATGGTTTTATGTCCTTTTAAGATAGCGCAATATGCACTTTGCTATTATCCAATGCACTGTAGTATGAGAGTGTAAGGCGTGACAAAGTTGGTTGACTAGATAAGGTATTTCTGGCCTAGTTATGGTGCAATATTATAAGGCACCAATAACTTGGTGGTAAGCAATAGGTTTAGAGTAGGGGTGTAAATAGTCCGGTCTGGTCCGGGAAAAATGTGGACCGATTCTATTCGGTCCAAAAAATTTTCACTTGGACCGAACCGAATAGGATTCAGTCTATACCGGTTTGGTCCAAATCGGTCTAGGGGCGGTTCGGTCCGGTCTAGGGGTATCCCATATGATTTACTGAGTTAAATTTAATCCAAAATCTTGCAATAATTAAATATACTTTTTTGGCCAAAGTTTATAAATTATTAAATATATACTAGTACTACTTTCTTAAAAAAATAATCATTTTAGTCAATTGTCAATTTCTAATCTCATTTAAATATTAAACAAAATATATAGTTATAACTTATAGTCTATAGACTTAATACTTATATTTTAAATTATAACTAATATTCTATATTATATATAGCCCATAGGTTAATTAGTTAATTTAATCCTCTTAAATCATATCAATTAATCAATAATATTAATGATCATTGATCATACTTCATATATAGTTAAAAATAATATTAATAATTAATATTTATAATTGTTATATGTAATCATAAGAAGAGTAATTATTAATTAGTTAATAGTGATTTGGTGATATATCATAGGTTGGTTAACTATAACTAATAATAGTATTACATAATTTACATTAGTATATTACAAATTTATATGTTAGTATATAGTGATAAATTAATAATAATATATTAAATAATAATAATATACTTATTACTTATAAGTTATTACTAACACTCTATTTAAATATACTATAATTTATACTTTTATACTATGACTATTATAAATTATAATATGTTAATGTTATAAGAATGTATATTATATATTAATATGTTATAGTACCACTCTTAATCTATATTAATATTAATATTAAATTTATATACTATTATTTATATATACATATATAAAAAAAAATATGTGTGCATTCGGTTCGGTCCAAGGGGAGAAATGTTCTTTCCCTGGACCGGACCGAAAATTTTTGGTCCATAAAAAAATTGGTCCGGTCCGGTTTTTTAACAGCCCAAATTTAAAGAGTGGTTCGCCATCTGAGAGAGATAATTGGCTTAGCACCAAGGATGCCTGTCTTCATAAGCAAGTTGTAATGTACTTTGCCTATCGAAGATGAAGGCCACAGGCAAAGTGAGAGGCCTCAATACTAAGAAAATAGTGAAGTTCACCAAGATATCATTAACATATATCAAGAAAGTGATGTCTTGATACTTGAAGGTAAATAGTGAAGAGTCAACAAGTGAGCCAAGGAAACCAAGATCTTGTAGTGTTTGAGAGAGATAGTTGAATGAAGTTCGTGGATCTTGTTTAAGACCATAGAGGGCCTTGTTTAATTTGCATACAAAGTCAGGTCATAGGGGATCCACAAAGCCCTTAGGTTGCTCCATACACACTACATCATCTAATACAACATGTAAAAATGAATTAGAAACATCTAATTGTTGGATAGGCCAATTAAATTGAACTGCAAGAGCTAACACCATGCGGATGGTGGTCTCATATTATCAATACCATTGCGTTGATCAAATCTCTTGGGAACAAGGCGAGCGTTGATTCTATTAATTGTCCCATCAGGTTTCCGTTTAATTTTATAAACCCACTTGTTTTTTACTACATTGTGATGCAAGGGTTTAGGACATAAACTCCATGTACCAATTTTGATGTGTGCATCAATCTCCTCTTGCATAGCCTTTTTCCACTCAAGAGAAGAGTTTGCTTGTGTAAAACAGGTGGGTTCTATGTCAGAGAGGTGAGTATGGAGGGCTTTGTAGGGATGTTTAGTGCAATAAAATAAGGTATAATTTGGGGATTTTTTGGGCTTGAGGTTTCCTTTTTTGATCTAGTGATAGCGAGATGAGAAGAACTGAGAGTTGAATTAGATATATGTATGGGGACAAAGAGTGTGATAGTTTAGGTGATAAAGTAGAAGAGATTACTGGAATAATAGACAGAAGTGAAGTATTGGTGTGAAGCTAGTGTTAGGTATATGGGAAATGGTCAGAATGAGAGGGAGATCAAGCACATGTATCTGGATTAGTGTGGTGCGAAGAAGAATTAAGAAGTGAAGGAGAGAGATTGTAACACCCGGCTCCAGCGCCACCTTTCATTATAAAATGTTTTCTTTAATTAATTTTGTTTTAAGTAAAAGACCCATTTCCAATATTCAAAAATTTGTTTTTTAAAATTGACCATGGTGCAAAATTGATGTTTTAGTAAATTTTGTCTTTTTTTTTTATCTTAATTAATTGTTATCCCTTTCAAATGGCTAGGTTACAATTCGAGAGTCATTTCTTTTAATTCTAAAACCCATGTTTTATTGATTTGTTACTATTATTATAAATTTTTTTATATATTTAAATATATTTACAGCTCCGTATTGTGAAAAAATATTTTCTTAAAAACCTTAATCAATTACCCGTTGCCCTTCCCAACTAAACATACCATGCACGCACCCTTCAACGTCTCCATATCGTGGTTCACAAATCTTGATAGCTACAAACTCTTTTCTATGCACGCCTCCTATAAGGTTTGTTTCTCTAAATCTTATCTCGGGTTTTCAACAGCAACCATAACTACCACCACCTTGAGCAACCAACCATATATCTTTTAACCCGATTTTCTCTCCATTTTGCATTTAACTTCCCACGATTTTGAGACTTATCCTCTCCTTTCTCACATAAAATCTTCATCTCAACAGATTTAGATACTCAAACTCAACCTCTCTTTTCTTTAGGGGTCCAGTAGCTATATATATATATATATATATATAAACATTCGTATATTCAATACAGCGTAGAGAAAAACTACCAAGAGCCCCCGCCGCAACACCCGACCAGGAGAAAAACAAAGCCACGGCAGTCTCCTCGCCCAACGCCGTTGCTAGCTCCACCTAGCCTCATAACCTGTCGTTCCAGCAAGCCCTTCACGTCCATGCGGACCACTACCAGCAAAAGAACCATTTTTTTCCAGTAGCCACTTACCACCACGCGAGCCTCAGCCCCACCGTGAGACATTGACCACTGCTTCAAACCTCCCCGTTTCCATCAGTTTACAACCCCAAAACCACCCCTGCTTAACCCACAGTACTGCTGCAAGAAACCATCGTGCATCACCACTGCAAAGACCACCTACAGATTCCCCTGTTTTAGCCCCCGAAAATAGAGTATTGTCATGAAGTTCACGTTTCTGTCCTTGGACAACCATCTGTTCTCACCGAAAAACTCCCAGAGCAACCCAGAAAACGCCGGTGGCACACCCCCTGGTCCGTCGCCCAGCCTTACCACAGTATTAATCCATCTTGTGTCGCCAACAGTCGGAACCACCACACCGAGAGCGCGCTATATCGGAAAACCACTTGGATATCCCACAGAAAACTCCAGTTGGGCCGCCCCTGGTCTGTCGACCTCCTCACGCAATCCAGCGCTGGCAAGACAGCCACTACCCACTCCAGCTCCGTCGCGGTTCGTCCCCCGCGGTGAGTCTTCTCTCGGTGCAGGATTTTCTGCGACTTTCGTGTTTTCCTATTTACGTTAAGATGAAGAAGTTTTGGTTCATGTTTTCCTTCTCACGTGAGATCTCCTTGTAACTGCCAGTGAGTTTTGTTTACTCTGTTTTTGTTATGCCCCTTTTTAAAGCTTGGTATTTTAAGAATTTATTTCAGTGGGCTTCTTTCTTTCATTCGGTGCCTTTTTATTGGATTTCTTTTATTTTCAGGTGTCTTCTAGCGCCCATGCATCGAGTGTTGTTTCTATTAAAAGAATATATTACCTTTAAGTAGGTTTTACTTTTAAGTCTATCATTTTATTTTGTGAGGATTTATTTATTTATTTTATTTGTGTTTCCTTGAATCCTTTAGGAGTAAATGTTTTGACTTGTTTCACGTTGTAATCTATTTTAGACTCCAGTTTTAAATTATTTCGGATTTGCCTTTAAACTATTTTGAGCTTGAGTTATAAATTATTTTGAATCGGATATTGTGCGTTACATTATTTTTAGTAGGTTGAATTTTGATTTTTGTGTTAGGAAGAGACTTCGATTTGAATTGGAAATTGAGTTAAGTGTTTATTAAATAAAAATCGAGGTTTTAGAGATTTTCTAATATTTCAAGGTCTTGGAAGAATTTAGTAGATTCCAAGCATTTTGGAGAAAGTTGATACTCAGGTTTTGAGGATTTGTAGATGTTCAGAGAAGTATTGGATTTTATGTCTTAAGTTTTATTTTCGAGGTTTGTGATTATTTAGAAATTTATGAATTTCTTGATTATCTTATAGGTGTCGATCATTTATTTGTTCAGAATAGTCTGGAGAAATTCTAAAAGCTAAGAAATTCAGGTAAGCGGAGTTCCTATGCTTGGCTTTGTACCAAATGTAGACTGAGGTTGACATTTTGAAAATTTATGCATGTTTCGTTATTAAATGAGAACTTGAGAAAAAAAAAACCAACCTCAGTCATTTCTTTACATTACTCATAAAACTTATATGAAAGAAAGAAAAATGTTTCTATCATGCATTGTGCAGACATGAGCTTAATTTTTGTCATGTTGTTTTTGAAACGTGAAAAAGAGCGATATTGAGGATCTGAAAATTTGTGCATTGATTTTATAAAGATGATCTAACTCTGTTTTGTTTATATAAGAATGTTTCTGAAAATAATTTGGAACTATGTGTTATTTTGTTGACTCTAAAAATATTTGGCATGGTATACTGGTTTGTATCTGACTCTGTTTCTGCTCTGCTCTGTCTCTGCTCTGTTTGGGTTGGTACCAACTTCTCTGTCTCTGAGTGCACCCATTTTGGAAACAAAGTGGTTTATCGTGAACTTTCCTGTGTGCACACTCGGGGCTCCGAGAATGATTAAGGGAAATGTTTCATCTCCGTCTCTGCCTGGTTTGGCCACCGGGACTAGCACAACTCTACCACGGGGGTTAAACATGGTCTCTGCTCTGTAAGATGTTCTGTTTGGATATGACGATGATGCTCAGTTTTGTTATGCCAAAGTATTCCTTATTTCTTATCATTTAAAAATGATCGCTCTGTTACATTTGAAAATATGTTTTATTCTGCATATTGACTCTGAGAATTATTTCTGTTTTGCATACAATATTTTGTAAATGCTCATATTTGCACTTTGGTATATGTCCTTCGCTTACTGAGTTGTGGTTAAACTCACCCCTTATCTCTGAATATTTTTCAGATAAATTTGGATATTTCAGTGGAGGATCAGATTATGAAGTATTGGGTGAGATGACTTTAGGAATGATAGATTAATCATAAAGAGTTTATACGAGTATTGACAAGATTTAGTAAGGAAGTATTATTATATTTTTGTGACGTAGTAATTCCAGAATTGATGATATTGAGGAAAGTGATTTTGGAATCAAGTTTTATATAATATTGGAGAATTTTAAATCTTTAATTATTCTGTTGAAATGTGAGTTTTGTAATAGAAAATAACTCTCCGACCCCCGCGGGACCGGGGTGTTACAGAGATTCAGTTTTGTTTGCATTGTATGTGTGGAACATCCAACTGATAAGGCACTCCCAGGTGGTGAGTTATTCTAGTCTATTTCCTAGTTGGAAAATATCCTTCAAATATAACATGGCAAGAAACAAACACTATGTTGGAGGACGGATCTAGACACCTATAGTCAAGAAAGATACACAGGTTACTTTTGAAGCTAAGTGTATTGGATGAGTAAGGCCTAAAAAGAGGATAGCATGCACACCTAAAGACATGTAGGAAATGCTAATTCAGTTTATGACCAAATAACTTGAAAAATGGAGAAACATTGCCAAGTACTGGAGTAGGGAGTCTATTAATCAAGTATATGGTTGTTTGAAAGGCATCAACCCATAAATTTGATTTTAGGTCAAGAAGGGATAGACCAACTTCCATAATGTGTCTATGCTTGCGTTCAAAGACACCATTTTGTTCAGGCACATGAGAACAGCTCAGTCTATGATAGATACCATTATTTTCAAGAAATATTTTGGACTATTGAGACATGTATTCTCCACCTCCATCACTTAGCAATTGTTAATTTTAGTTGACAATAAGTTTTCAACTAGACTTTTGTATTTAATACAGCAAGAGAAAATATCAGACTTTTGATGAATGGGATACAACCACATGAATCGAGAAAAATCATCAATAAAAATAACATAGTAACGATAGCCACTAAGATATGGAATTGAGCAAGACGATACATCAATGTGTATAAGTTCATGTGATAAAGTAGAGACATGATGAGAATTAGAAAATGCTAACTTTTTATTCTTTCCTAATTGACAAGATGAACATAAATTAGAGTTGATTAACCTCCCAGAAGTAGGCAAACTATGAGAGTTAATGAAGTGGTGACCAATCTTGTTTAAAGGGTGACCTAATCTAGAGTGCCACACATAAAATGTGGTTTTGTTTCCTAAATAAGCTATGACATCATGCTTTAAGTCATGCTTATTATTCTTTGGATCCTTACTCAGGTAGACACTACAAGAAAAATAGGTAATAGTGATCCAACATTAGTGACGAAAAAGACTATTAGCGACTAAAATAGACTATTAGGGACTAAAATTAATTATTTGCAACTAATAAAAATACAGCAAATAAACAGTTTTCGTGTAGTGAGAGAGGATAAAGACCAAATTCCTTTTTTTGATATAAATCACCTATTTACGATTTTATTTAAATAAAATAATGGAACTTGCAAACTTCTATAAATATAATTAATTAGTAAATTACTCGCAGCTTGTTATTGCCATTGCATGCACCAGTGAATATTCTTTCAATCATTTGGACAGAAGAAACTCTTTAAAATAAGGATTTTTTTTTTTTTTTCTTTTGAGATGTACATAGAACAAGTGTGAACAACTCTCACGATTTTGTATTGAGTCTCATGAAAACATAGTGTTTGGTACCCAAGCCCGTAATGAAGATTCTTTGAATTAAAATCACTAACTTATGCTACGAGTCTATAATTGCATTGTAACCTTCTGATCAGAGTATTCTCAATAGCTTGGCTAAAGTATAATTGGCTAAAGTATAATGATAGCTAAACTTGCAATGGACTAATAATGAGGCAGACCTTAAAAATGGGGTGGCTTTGTGTAAATTTATGGGATTTTTTCTCCTGAAATTTGAGTGACTCCAGATTAGTGGTGGATTGGGTTATTGATGGGAGATCCACAGTTTGGTATATCTAGGATTTCTGAGAGGACACCCTTTGGGAGCTTCAAGGAGTCAGGTTCTTGATTCAGAATTAGTTTCGGGAAGCTAACCAATCAAGCTGTGGAAGAGGCGTCTTTGTCAAGTTTCGTTAAGGGCATCATTCGTTTAGATAAGTTTGGATAACCTTATTCACATCCCTAAGTTTTACTTTGTCATTAACGAGAGTCTTTGTTCAGGTTTGATTATGTTGTTATCGTTGGTTTTTATTCTGGCTTTGTTTCGATAATTGGCTTGTTTAGATTGGTTTTTTAGTTTATTTGTTTAGTTGATTGTATATATTTGTTTTTCATTGCTTTTGATGTTTGGGATAGTTTTTATTGAATATTTGTAAATTCCAAGTGTCATGCTTGTTAATCAAGATTTTTCTATATCATTCATGAGGATAATCAATAAAATTGGGGTACGGTTGTATCTTTTTAAAAAATAATAATAATGATAGCTAAACTTTAGACAATATATGTGCCAAAAAACCACCACAATGGATTATAGACAATTTTATAAAAATTTGAATTTCTCCGATACAGTAATTCACCAAATTTATAGATGAATAGTAACTTAGCCAAACATTAAATAATTGTTTCTCACCCTCTCATCAAATATGTATGTAGGTATTTTTCAATTTATAAATTTAGTTTGATTTATTATTATAAAATATAAAATGTAATAAAGAAAAATTAATTAGTTAATATTAATTAGAATATTAATAATTAATTTAATTAGAATAACTATTATTAATATAAATATTTAATAATTAATAAATGTGATCAATATTAATATTAATTTAATTAAAATAACATTATTAGTCACATTTAAGTGGTAGAACTACTAAATGTGATAAAAATAAATGAAATAAAAAATTATTAAATTAAGAATATTTTATTATTATATAAAGAGTAAATGAATAATCTAATGTAGAGATTAAATTTGAATAGGATAGACAAATGTAAATCCAATTGATATTAATTAAACTTCAAATTTACATCTAATCAATCCAATGAGAATTCTCTTGTAGACTAGAAGAGATCCATGGGAAGAAATTGGTTTGAAAAGCTATAAACTAGAAAATACTAGCTCAGATTGAAAAAAAGAAAAAAAAAACTCCAAGAAAGATTTGGACTTGTTCAACTTAGCTAGTATTAGTAGTATTGCACTCATCAAAATTTTCCTTCAAAATTTGATGAAAATTATTAGTTTGATGGAAAGACAATATCTAAAATAATTTAGTTTGACGACCTTTTGAATAGTAATCATTTATGAGTCCAATGTAAAATTTTTTTAGGTATAGTCTTTCCATCAAATTTTGAAGGAAAATTTTGATGAATCCAATACTAATGTTCTAATAAGCATGTGGTTCCATCATTATTGCTTTCTCAACATTATTGTTTTCACTAGGTGCTCCATCGTTATTTATTATAGCTAGTGCTAGTGGTTCATATCCTCTTGGCTATACTGATTTTTATAAAAAATAAAATTTTAAGTTCTCAATAATGGATTTCAATGATGAATCTCAATATTTTGTTAAATTTATTAAAAAGAATATTTTTTTAACAATATTATACTTTTTTTAAAACTATTCAAAATGATTAAAAAATACATAAAAAATACACTTAATGAAAAAAGAGAAATAATCGCAATCGTAATAAATGTCGCACAAACGTTTAAAAAAATGAATAAATATGAAATCAATGCATGAGAAAAATTACTATTTTAACAATGAATATCTTATTCTTTTTCAAAATAAATGCACACTTGACAATTATATATAACATTATACTTGAACAAATTATCAATGACCATAGTGCCACAGTCCTAACTAGGAAGTAGTAGTGGGCACCCGAATTGGTTCAAGTTTTGTCATATAACAACTCCAAGCTTTTTCACACGATTCTACTCTTGTCGTACATAGTTTTTATTAAAATATTCTTTGCACAAATTTTAAATCCACATTTGTTATAAAACTAAAGAAAGAAATTATTATTGCAAAAGAGAAATAAGAAACTCTCTCTAAAACTCTTAAGAACTGAAACTTTCTTTCTCTTTCTATATTTTCTTATGAATTTCATTACAACTGAAGCCTCTATTTATAGGCTTTGAAATTACTATGCAAGTTACTATACAAGTCACTATGCAAGTCACTATGCAGGATTTAAAATAATAGTGGTGGGGTCATTCACATAATTTTAGTGGTGGGACAGGGGGCGGCAGCCGTCGCATTTAATTTGTTTCGTTCACGTATATTTCATTACACTCCACCTTGAATGACCACCCATAAAGAATCTGCCTCGTTAAAACCTTGCCAAGGAAAAACCCAATGGGAAGAAAAACCAATGGTGAAGGAAAGAGAGTACAGTCTTCTTATGTATCCACAAGTGCTTAAGATTGCCTCATTAAAACCTTGCAGAGGAAAATCCAGTGGGACAAAACCTCAGCGAAGGAAAAAGAGTACAATCAGCACATTTACTCCCCCTGAAAAGTGCATGACAAAATATTTTTGAGTCTTCACATTCTAATGTTATGCACAATCTTCTTGAATGTGGAAGTTGGTAACGCCTTTGTGAATAAATTTGCCAGATTATCACTAGATTGTATCTGCTTGACATCAATTTCACCTTTCTCTTGAAATTCATGAGTATAAAAGAATTTAGGTGAAATATGTTTAGTTTTGTCACCTTTGATATATTCTCCTCTGATTTGAGTGATACAAGCAGTATTATCTTCATATAAGATTGTTGGGCTATTATTGATCATGGGAAGTCCACACTTTTCCTGGATATGTTGAATAACTAATTTCAGCCAAATACACTCTCGACTTGCTTCATGAATAGCAATGATCTCTGAGTGATTTGAAGAAGTAGCAGATAGTGTCTGCTTAACAGATCTCCATGATATGGCAGTATCTCCATAAGTAAATAAATATTCAGTTTGAGATCTACCTCTGTGTGGGTCTGAAAGATAACCTGCATCTGCATACTCAATCAATTCTGGACTTAAACCACGTTGATAAAATAATCCCATATCAACCGTACCATGAAGGTAACGAAGGACATGTTTAATGACATTCAATGTCTTTGAGTTGGTGCATAACTATATCTTGCAAGCAGATTAACTGAGAATGTAATATCTGGTCGAGTGCAATTTGCAAGATACATCAAAGCTCCAATTGCACTGAGATATGGTACTTCAGGACCAAGAATTTCTTCATCGTCATCACAAGGATGGAATGGATCATTCTTTACATCAAGTGTTCGAACAATCATTGGAGTACTCAGGGGATGAGATTTGTCCATATAAAAATGTTTTAGGACTTTCTCAGTATACATGGACTGATGAATAAAATTCTATTTGGCAAGTGCTCGAGCTGCAGGCCGAGACAAAGTTTTGTTTTGCCAAGATCTTTCATTTCAAATTCATTCTTTAAATATATAGCGGTTTTTGAGATCTCTTTAGGAGTTCCCACAATATTTAAATCATCAACATAAACCGCAATAATGATAAATCCAGATTCTGATTTCTTAATAAAAACACATGAGTATATAAGATTATTCTCAAATCATTCTTTTAATAGATATTCGCTTAAGCGATTATACCACATGCGCCCGGATTGCTTCAACCCATATAAAGATCTTTGTAGTCTGATTGAGTACATATTTCTGGATGTACTTGTAGATGCTTCAGGCATTTTATATCTTTCAGGGATTTTCATATATATGTCATGGTCTAAGGATCCATATAAATATGCGGTGACCACATCCATCAACTGCATTTCTAATCCTTTTGTGACAACCAGACTAATCAAAAATCTAAATGTGATTGCATCCATAACGGGAGAATATGTTTCTTCATAATCAATTCCGGGTTTCTGCTGGAAACCTTGTGCGACAAGCCGTGCTTTGTACCGCACAATTTCATTTTTCTCATTACGTTTTCGTACAAATACCCACTTATATCCAACAGGCATTACACCCTTTGGTGTTTGGACTACAGGTCCAAATACTTCTCGTTTTGCTAGCAAATTTAATTCAGTTTCAATAGCTGCTTTTCATTTTGGCCAATCATTTCTACGTTGACATTCTTCGACGGTTTTTGGCTCACTTTTTTCATTACTTCTGGTAATGTCAAGGGCCATTTTATATGAAAATATATTGTCGACAACAGTTTTATTTCTATCCAGAATTTCTCCAGTTTTCATGAAATGTATTGAGATCTCATTATTTTCAGGTACCTGTTCCTTTTCAGGGGAAAACATTTCATGACACACCTCTTCAGGAAGTCCATTTTCAAGAGATTTATACTCTTCATGAGTTTTCTCTTCAGGATGTTCTGGAATAGAAGATTTGAACTCTTTAAGAGTATCAATTATTTTTGTAGCCTGTATTGTGGGTACGTGTTCTTCAGGAACACCAAATTTATTTTGTATTCTTTTCCTTCTAGGAATTTTATCTTTTGCATCAATAGGTCTTCCACGTTTCAGGCGTGTTTTAGATTCACCTATTGCTGCTTTGACAATTTGTCCTTCAGAGACTTTAATCCTTGCTGGAGCATTAACAGCAGGAATATAAGATTTTACTACATTTTTAGTGTTAGTAAATACATCCGGTAATTGATTTGCAACATTTTGCAAATGAATAATCCTCTGAACTTCCCGTTTACATTCATTTGTAGGAGGATCAAAATGAGACAGGGTCTTATTATCCCAAGTAATATCTTGTCGTGCTTCAGGCACCGACTTTTCTTTACCCATTAATGGAAAATTGGATTCGTCAAAATGACAATCCTCAAAACGTGCTTTAAACATATCCTCTGTAAGGGGTTCAAGGTATCTAATAATAGATGGAGAATTAAAACCAACATATATCCCAAGTCTATGTTGAAGACCCATTTTTGTACGTTGTGGAGGTACAATTGGAACATATACAGCACATCCAAAAGCACGAAGATGAGAAATATTTGGTTGTTGACTAAATGCAAGCTGTAATGGAGAATATTTATGATATGCAGATGGTCTAATGTGAATTAGAGATGCTGCATGAAGTATAGCATGTCCCCAAGCAGAAATAGGTAGTCTTGATTTCATAAGTAACGGTCTAGCGATTAGTTGAAACATTTTGATCAAAGATTCAGCTAAACCGTTTTGTATGTGTGTATGGGCAACAGGATGTTCAACATCTATTTCTATTGACATGCAATAATCAACAAAAATTTGAGATGAAAATTCACCTGCATTATCCAATCGAATGGTCTTAATTGGATACTCAGGAAATTGTGCTCGTAGTTTAATTATCTGAGCAAGAAGTCTAGCAAATGCAACATTTCTAGTGGAAAGCAGACAAACATGTGACCATTGACTAGATGCATCAATCAAAACCATAAAGTATCTAAATGGTCTACTTGATGGATGAATAGGCCCACATATATCTCTGTGAATCCTTTGTAAAAGGATGGAGATTCAACAATGACTTTTGAGGGAGATAGTCTGATAATAAACTTACCTTGAGAACATGCAGAGCACGGAGATTCATTGGGTAGAAATATCTTTTAATTCTTTAAGGGATGCCCATGCGAATTTTCAATAATTCGTCTCATCATTATAGATCCTGGATGTCCAAGGCGATCATACCAAGTCATAAATACTTTAGGGTCAATGTACTTCTGGTGCATTACCACATATGATTCAATTGTTCTCATCTTTGTGTAATACAATCCAGAACATAGAGTAGGCAGTTTTTCTAATACGAGCTTCTGGCTCGATATTATTTTAGTAATAAGAAGATGCTCTTTACTGCCTTCATTGGTCGTTTCAATATGATAGTCATTACGACGTATATCTTTGAAACTCAATAAATTTCTTTTGGATTATGAAGAGAATAGAGCATCATCAATACAAAATTTAGTGTCATTAGGCAACACAATATAAGCTCTTCCGGAGCCCTCAATTAAATCTGATGAACCTGATATGGTATGGACATAGGCTTTACTTAGTATTAGATTTTGAAAATATTTCTTTTCTTTGAGAATTGTGTGAGTTGTAGTACTGTCAGCCAGACATATATCTCTATCATTCAATTCATAGATAAAAAGCTCATCAATGTGATCCATGATTCTACAAAATATACAAAACTTTTATTAAGATAGAAAGAAAATATATTAATTGAGTGGAACACTTCCATCTCCAATTAAGTATTCAATACTACCTTCGGGATGATTAAAGAAATCAGAGACATCAAGATGAGTAACGTCTATATCTACTGAATTTAATAAATCATCTGATGGTTCTACTAAATTTGTTTCATGCACTTTATTCTTTCCTTTAATAGAAGTTTGATATAAATCAGCTAAGTGCCTGGCCGTACGACAGATTTGTGACCAATGTCCAGTCATTCCACATCTATGGCACACCTCTTCACTTTTCTTTGAAGAATTATTCTGGGGATTTTTACCCCTTTCTGAATTATACCACTTCTGGTGATACGTTATATTATTATCCCTTTTAATGTTGTCACTTCTGGGACCAACATTTCAAAAACTTCCAAGTATACACAAAAGGGAATCTGTTAAATTTTTCAGTAGACTATACTTTCCTTTTGATGTACTTTTCAATTTTTTAGATTTTTGACTAAGTACACTTTTTCATCTTCTTTTGCCACTGGTGTCTTCGCAATTTGATGAACTCTTTCATGAATAATTTGATGGACACATCTAGCACCATGCCATTTTTGTCATGGTTTTTTTTTTTTTTTTTTTTTTTTTTTTTTTTATGATAATTTCACACCTAGTACACACTTGGAAGTAAAATGGTAGGAAAATATAGTGTATAAGCTATACTCCAATGTGGAGAGGTATGGATGATGTAGATATGAAAAGAAAAGGCCATATGTGTATATTGGCTCAAAATTGGCTGCTAGGGGTATATGATGAAAATGGTCAGCTTGAAAGGCTCAAACGTTAATCCTAGGTTGACTTTCGTCATATCCCAAGTATATCCACCATCTTACCACAAACCATGTAATGATATTCTCAAAAGAAGTGTCAAATTCAACAGATCAATGGATACTTATCACAATTTCTGTATTTGTAAGCTCTCAATTCTCACAAAATTCACATGAATACTTGAGCAAAATAATTCTTTAGTTACATGTGTCAAATCACCATATTACCACAAAGTTTGGAGGAAGTGCATAAATGGCTCTATGGATGTTTTAGCAAAATGATTTAAAATGGGTTTGTTGAATTCACCAAGATGGTTATGAATGAGCATGAGTATCATGTGTGAAAAGATGCCTGTGTGAAAAAATTTGGCAATTTTTTATATATTGATTGAAATATGCCACAGAATTTAAATAACAGATTTGTATTCCCACCCCCCAACTTAAATGAAACATTGTCCTCAATGTTTAAGAATCAGAATTGAATAACTAAATAGGGTAGAATACACCTGATGTGGGATGTGGGTGGCTTGCTTGGCATCAAAGATGGTATTTGTCAAAATAAAATTAACCTGTAACAAAATAAAGTAAACAATAAACAAAAATAAAATGAACAAAAATAAAATAAAAGAAAAACATACCTGGAGATGGTCAAGATTGATATACTGGGTCCATAAGTGGAATGTCTTCCACTTCTGGAATTTTTCTATCAATTAAGATTTTGAGGCGTTGACCATTTACTTTGAAGATACATCCATCTTTTAGATTTTCTATTTCTACCGCCCCATTTGTGAAAACGTTTTTTACTATAAAAGGGCCGGTCCATCTAGATCGAAGTTTTCCTGGATGCTTATGGAGTCTTGAATCATATAAAAATACTCGATCATTAGGCTTAAATGTTCTTCTCAAAATATTTTTATCATGAAATACTTTCATTTTAGCCTTATAGATCTTGGAGTTTTCATAAGCATCATTTCTCGATTCTTCTAATTCCGTCAATTGGAATTTTCTAAATTTTCCTGCTTTTTCCAAGTCAAAATTGAAATGTTTAATGGCCCAATATGCTCGATGCTCGAGCTCCACGGGCAAATGACAAGGTTTTCCAAAAACAAGTCTATAAGGTGACATGCCTAAGGGAGTTTTGAAAGCTGTACGGTAAGCCCAAAGCGCATCGATTAGTCTCAAAGACCAATCTTTCCGATCCGGGTTGACCGTTTTTTCTAAAATTTGTTTAATTTCCCTATTCGCAAGTTCAACCTGTCCACTTATCTGAGGGTGATATGCAGTAGAAAGCTTATGTATCACCCCATATCTTTTCATTAAAGCTTCAAAAGAACGGTTACAAAAATGCGTACCTCGGTCACTAATGATAGCACGTGGGGTACCAAATCGAGATAATACATTTTCTTTGAGAAACTTAATTACCGTCCTGTTATCATTGGTTCTGCAAGGTGCTGCCTCTACCCATTTTGACACATAATCTACTGCCACAATAATATATAAATATCCAAAAGAAGGAGGAAATGGTCCCATAAAATCAATGCCCCAACAGTCAAAAATTTCAATTACCAAAATTGGGTTTAAGGGCATCATATTACGACGAGTCATAGCTCCTAACTTTTGACATCTTTCGCATGAGCGACAATAGATATTTGTATCTTTAAATAAGGTGGGCCAATAAAATCCACACTGCAGGATTTTTGCAGCGGTTTTCTTCATTGAAAAGTGGCCACCACAAGCTTGGGAATGACAAAATTCCAAAACGCTTGCAATCTCTTCATCAGGGATGCAACGCCTTAAAATTTGATCAGGGCAGTATTTGAAAAGGTAAGGGTCATCCCAGTAGAATTTTCGTACTTCAATCATGAATTTCCTTTTGTCTTGGGTACTAAAATCCTTTGGTATTTCACCTGCAGCTAAATAGTTCACAATATGAGCAAACCATGGTAGAGAAGTAATAGAAAGTAAATGCTCATCGGGAAAATCATCTTTGATTGGTATGTGGTCAGAAGTGTCCTCGAATGTGAGTCTAGAAAGATGGTCTGCCACTACGTTCTCCACTCCTTTCTTGTCTTTGATGGTGATGTCAAATTCCTGCAAAAGCAAAATCCATCGTATTAATCGTGCCTTAGCATCCTTCTTTGTAAAAAGGTACTTAAGGGCTGCACGTTCTCCACCTCTTCACTTTTCTTTGAAGAATTATTCTGGGGATTTTTACCCCTTTCTGAATTATACCACTTCTGGTGATACGTTATATTATTATCCCTTTTAATGTTGTCACTTCTGGGACCAACATTTCTATAATTTCTCCTACCACGTCTACGCTCCCGATTTCTTCTAAAGGATGCACCATTCACTTTTGGGAATGATGCAAACTTATTACCATTCACTTCAGGGAATGATATTGAGCCAGTAGGGCGTGACTGGTGGTTTTCTAATAAGAGCTCATTGTTCTGCTCAGCTACTAGAAGACATGATATAAGTTCAGAATATTTCTTGAAGTTTCTCTCTTGATATTCGAGGTATGAAATGTAATATAAGTCTTCTCTTCACCTTTCTTGAACATTCGAGGTATGAAATGTAATATAAGTTTTCTCTAGAATAAAGTGAAATGTAATATAGTCATTCCACATCTACAGCAGCACATTCGAGGTATGAAATGTAATATAAGTCTTCTCTAGCATATCATCATCGGTGATTTTCTCACTGCATAATTTTAGTACTGAGTTTATTTTAAAAAGTGCGGAATTATACTCACTAACACTTTTATAATCTTGCAACCTCAAGTGCAACCATTGAAAACGAGCTTTTGGGAGGATGACAGTCTTCTGGTGTTCATACCTCTCTCTTAAACTGTTCCACAAAATATAGGAATCTTTTACTGTAAGATATTCAGTTTTCAATTCTTCATGAAGATGGTGGCGAAGGAAAATCATTACTTTAGCATGGTCCTGTAGGGACGCTTGATTTCCTTCTTTAATAGTTTCTCCCATGTTCATTGCATCAAGATGAATTTCAGCATCAAGTATCCAGGATAAATAATTTTTTCCAGATATGTCAAGAGCAACAAATTCCAATTTTGTAAGATTTGTCATTTTCTACACATATAAATAATGAAATAAATATGTGTATCTTAGAAAATATATTTATAAATTCACACAGATAATCATCAATAAAATATATCAAAAATTTCAAATAATATATTGAAAAACTTACCGAAGAATAAGGCCACTAGCTTCAGAATTGATAGAACCGTCGTGCTGATAACGTGTTATAAAACTAAAGAAAAAAATTACTATTGCAAAAGAGAAATCAGAAACTCTCTCTGAAATTTTTAAAAACTGAAACTTTCTTTCTCTCTCTATATTTTCTTATGAATTTCATTACAACTGAAGTCTCTATTTATAGGTTTTGAAATTACTACGTAAATTACTATGCAAGTCACTATGTAAGATTTAAAATAATAGTGATAAAATCATTCATATAATTTTAATAGTAGGATAGGGGATGACAACTATCACATTTAATTTATTCCGTTCACGTAAATTTCATTACATCATTAAATTTTTAGAAGAGCCAACGTTAAAGATAATGCTCCACTAGTGAAGCTAGTTGCAAGCCATCGGGAGATTTTTTTAATTATAGCATATTTGAACACCGACAACTCAACGTACAAGACGGTGGACGCGTGTCCCGGTCATTTCTTCGTCGACTTGTGGCATTGACCACCCATGACCCACCCAGTCAGTTATGAATTTTTTTAAAAAAAACTGTTAGGTCTTCTGAGTTGTTTGGGAGCGGCGAAGGTGGGTCTTCTTGTCTTTTCGCTTTTATGGTTTTCTTCTTCTTTTTTTTTTTTTTTTTTTTTTTTTTTTTTTTTTTTTTCTTTCTAATTTTTTTAATAAAATAATGTGTAACTGCTCAGTCCATCGCAGTATTTGGTACGTGTATATTAGCCATTCTCATTGCTGCAAGCGCCGCTAGGCATCTTACCTACTCAGCCTCTCCTTTTAAGCTTCCATTCCATGAAGTTCATGGGTACTCTGATCTTGTTCATCCTCTTTTTGGCATTGTTTGCTCAGGTGACATCCAAAAATCACACTCTAAGCAAAGGTTTGTCTCTTTCCAGCGAGAAACCGGAAGATGTTTTGACTTCGCCGAATGGAGTGTTCTCTGCTGGATTTTACTCAGTCGGTGACAATGCTTATTGCTTTGCCATATGGTTTGCCTCTCGACCCTCAAGGAGTCAAGACCCAACCGTTGTCTGGATGGCCAATCGAGACCAACCAATTAACGGAAGGAAATCGAAGCTCTCCCTACTCAAAACTGGCAATCTTATCTTAATCGACGCTGGTGAGTTTACCGTCTGGGAGACAAACACTATTTCTCACTCATCCTTAGAATTACATCGTTATGATACTGGTAATCTTGTCCTACAAACTTTGGGAGGTGAAAATTTATGGGAAAGTTTTGACTGTCCCACTGACACCTTGCTTCCCCAACAATTACTAATGACAAATACAAAGCTTGTGTCCTCGAGAAGCGAGACCAATTATACCACTGGCTTCTACAAGCTTTTTTTCAATAATGATAACGTTCTCTGCCTTCTTTATGATGGAGCAAAGGTTTCCAGTATTTACTGGCCTGAACCATGGATTCTACCTTCGCAAGCCGGAAGGTTCACGTACAATAGTAGTAGAATCGCAATGCTTGATTTCTTCGGCAACTTTAGTTCTTCCGATAAATTTACATTTTCGTCAGCTGACTATGGACAATTGCTTCACAGAAGATTGACACTTGATTACGATGGTAATCTTCGATTGTACAGTTGGGACAAGGAGGGCGAGAAGTCGTGGGTTGTTTCATGGCAGGCCTTTCAGGTACCTTGTAGTATTCATGGTTCTTGTGGAGCTAACAGTATATGCAATTATGTTCCTGGTATTGGCAGAAATTGCTCGTGCCTTCCAGGATATAAGATGATAAATCATACCGATTGGTCTCAAGGGTGCGAACCCAATTATGATCTCTCTTTCGAGAAGAATGTCTTTGACTTCTTGCAGCTATCCCATCTTGATTTCTATGGTTATGATTACAATAAGTACCCCAATTATACACTTGATCAATGCAAGAAGTTATGTTTGGAATTGGCCGAGTGCAAAGCATTCCACTACTCAAGTTCTTCGGATTGTTTCCCCAAGATTCTATTGTTGAATGGACATCGTTTGCCTTCTTTGTTAGGAAGCCTCTATCTAAAAGTGCCAAAAAATAATCTCCTCTCTGACATCAATATTGTAGAAGAATTCCGTTTAAATTGTTCAAGCAAAGGTCCCCTCCTATTGAAAAGAGTATATTTAAAAAGCGGAGAAAATGGGGCACTGAAATTCATGCTCTGGTTTGTATGTGGATTAGGAGGACTAGAAATTATGGGTATCTTTTTGGTGTGGTTTCTTTTTATTAGAACCTCCAACAAAACTGTTAGTGCAAACAAGCAAGGCTATCCTCTTGGCATCACTGGATTCAGAAAATTTACATACTTGGAGTTGAAAAAGGCCACAAAGGGTTTTACTGAGGAGATTGGGAGAGGTGCAGGAGGGATTGTGTATAAAGGGGTGTTGGCAGACAATCGAGTTGCAGCAATCAAGCAACACTACAAAGCCAACCAAGGAGAAGATGTATTTCTAGCAGAAGTGAGCATCATTGGTAGGCTTAACCACATGAACTTGATACAAATGTGGGGTTATTGTGCTGAGGGAAAGCATAGGCTTTTGGTGTTTGAGTATATGGAGCATGGTTCATTAGCAGACAACCTGAACTCTTCCAATTCACTTGACTGGAAGAAAAGGTTTGAAATTGCTTTGGGCACTGCAAAAGGCCTATCTTATTTGCATGAAGAGTGCTTGGAGTGGGTTTTACACTGCGATGTAAAACCTAAAAACATATTCCTTGACTCTAATTATCAACCAAAGGTGGCGGATTTTGGCTTGTCCAAACTACAGAGTAGAGGAGAAAATGATAGTTCAAGTTTCTCGAGGATAAGAGGAACTCGGGGATATATGGCTCCAGAGTGGGTATTCAATATGTCGATCACCTCGAAAGTAGATGTTTATAGCTATGGAATTGTTGTGTTGGAGACGGTGAGCGGAAAGGATGCAACGAAGGGTGTCCATGTCATAGACAGTGAAGGAAAGACGCAGCACAAAAGGCTTGTGTCGTGGGTGAGGGAAAATAAGAATGGGGCGACTTTAACTAAGTCCTGGCTTGAAGAGATGATAGACCCAAGGTTGGAAGGCAAGTATGACATAGGAGAGATGAAAACTCTAATTGAGGTTGCTCTGCAATGTGTAAAGGAAGAAAAAGATGCAAGACCCAGCATGAGACAAGTAGTTGAGATGCTTTTAGCCCAAGAAATTGATCACCAGTGATGGCAAGCATGCATACATAAAGAAAGACTCGATTGACTTTCTGTAATCCAGAACAAAAGAAAAAGAAAATTAGATCCAGAAATTTGATTGATTTTCTGTTGTTGTTGTAGCTATGAATTATGACATCCTTTATTAGAGTTCATTAATAAAATAACGATGTGCCCTACTCTTTTGAGAAAATAAATAAGCTCTTTGAACTTCAAAACTACTCTCATGCAACAACAACAATGATTTTATTGTTTTTTCTTCTCTCCAGTTGCCTACAATAGACTTGTATCACTAAAAAAAAAAAAATTAACCATTGAGGTCCCTAACTCCAATCACTTTTGGATTCAATTCTTGCAATTATGAAAGACAGATGAGTTACCGACTAGTGAGCTAAGAATAAATATTTTATTTGTCATTTCCACACACTACACATTTTACAAATTTTATTTTATTTTTTCATTTTTCCTATAACAAGTATATTGTGATGTATAGATGATAAGTAGAACAATTCAATTAGTTTAATAATAATAATAATAATAATAATAATAAATTTAAATTAAACAAAATAAAAAATAATGAAAAATAATTTTAAAATATATAAAGTAGTAATGTATGATATAGGATGATTAAGTCTAATACGGACTACTAGTGGTGTAAACTGCAAAGGATTAATAAAAGTCATAAGCAAAAAACCTAAAGATACTACTAGCTAGTGGTGTGAATTGCGAAGGGTTAATAAAAATGATAAGCAAAATCTGGTTTCTCCTGCATTCAGATTTTGTGAATTGCCCATAATTCAAATCCTACGATGAATACAATGCTATTAGGGCTAGTAATTATGATGGCTCAGAAGTATTTGAATCTAGATTCTTTTTTTCCAATTTTAGGGTCAATAACGTCTCAATAGTGAGAAAGAGAAAGACAAATTAAATAAAATCACAGCCGAACTTAATATCATGTGCATCGACTAATAACTAATGAATTAAGTTCCAAACGTCAAATATCTATAATTTTCTACTGAAAAGAGAAAAAAAAAAAATAGAAATGAAGATCTAATAAATTACCCTTTCATTCTATTTTTATCTCATCATCATGAGATCACATATAATCCAATAATAATAAAAGTATCACACTTATTTACATAATAGTTAGCTAATACATGCTTATATATATATATTTATATGTATTTATATACATATGTGTATGTATATGTTTATCAATATTTTATAAGCTTCAATAGAATCGAGCTAAAGAGAGCAGTCCTTAATGAAGTTTAGACAAGCCGAACCGAATTTTATTAGGTACGTGTCATTTACTAATTTAGCAGGCATGGGCGAGCTTTTGTCTTTTTTTCACGGGTTGAGTTTGATTCGGGTTTAACTAAATGAATGCCGAAGTACAGTATATATATAAATGGGCACAAGTCGCCACCGAAGTACAAAATGCTCAAGAGACTCCACAACCTTCAACCAAATCAAAGGTTTTCACATCAATAATTTCAGTCAAAGGAGAAGAACATAGAAGAAATACGCATGACAAGAAGAGAAGTAGGAAATGAAATTCAATCCAATCAAAGCGAAATTTGTGAGCACAAAAATTACCTTTGTAAACACATTTTTGCTTTCTTGTCTTTGACTCTCGGATTTGTGAAAAAAGAACATGCCAACAAAATATTCCTTCGGTGGTGGAAGCTTAAACCCATTATCCTTGCAACCTGAGAAAATACACCCTAAAACAATTAAGACAATCTCCATCCTACAAAAACTAAGAATTGCTTAAAGTTGAAAGGGAAAAATATTTGATGAGAAAACCATAACTTACAAGTTAGATGATGGTTGGAACAATTTCTCATCATCAAATTAGTTGGAAGATGGTGCCTTTAACTCCAGAATTAGGAGTGAAATTGGGAAATAATTTTTTGGTCCACATAGTATCTATATATGACTATTTTATCACAGAACTTCCATACCATATATACTCTCGAGATGTATACAAAGAAGCAATACCAACACTTCACAAACCACACAACCAACACTTTCAACACAAACATACACTTGCTTCTGACACTTCACACAATTCCACAACTACAACAACATCACAAACCACACCCCGTTTCTCCTCAGCCCACCACATCAACACAATCAATTTATAAATAAAAAATATGTCCATAATATAACACAAATATAGATCCAATCACATAAACAATGTAGAGGAGAAAAAGGGAATAATTGATATACCATAACCAATCTAGACGTGGCTACAGTAGATCTTAGGGGCTATAGTTGTTCCTCGAGATGGCAGCTATTCATGGTGGTGCCATGGCTCTTGGTTGCTTTCTTTGCTTCATCTGTG
Source organism: Platycarya longipes (assembly GCA_036559045.1). Taxonomy (NCBI): domain Eukaryota; kingdom Viridiplantae; phylum Streptophyta; class Magnoliopsida; order Fagales; family Juglandaceae; genus Platycarya; species Platycarya longipes. The sequence continues at coordinate 39,028,676 of CM071802.1, forward strand.
TCTGTGAGTTGTAGTGGAAGCAATGTCTTGCAGAGGCGAGGGTTTTCATGATAAGGGCTACGAGGACGAGAAGAGTGGACGAGAGATAAAGAGAGAGGGGAATCTATGTGGTGAGAATTTGAGGGGCAAAAGGGGGAGGCCTCTATCGTTGGTGAGGTGAGATGGCACCATTGCTGGAAGAACATTATGGTGGCAGTTTGAGCCACATAGGGAGGAGTCGAGAGAGAATGGAGAGGGCTAAAAAGGAAGAGAGAGAGAGAGAGAGAGAGAGATCGTGGGGGTTAGGGGTGGAGGAAGGGTGGCCAGCAAGGTGAGGTACGACGACGTGCGTTGGGATGCCGAAGGGAAGAAGGGGATTGGGAAAGGAAGGGGATGCGGCTAAAGGGGGAAGGAGAGAGAGGAAGAAGGGAAGCGGGGAGGGAAACCTAAAGATTTTGGATTTAATTGAAAATAACTTAAAACTATTTGTGGTGATTTACTATCACCACAAAAAATATAGTACATCGCTACTAAACTACGAATTATCCAAATCTATACGTTTATTTGCGTCAACATTTTCTCTTCGCAAAAGCTCTTTTCATTGTAGGAAAAAGTTATGTCCTACAAAAGTTAAATCTATTTCTAATGATCTTAATTTTGTCGTAAAAAGTCTTCAATTTTCGTAGATTGTAATTGGTAGGGGTGTGCTCCGACTTCAATAGTGTCGGAGTTTGGAATTTTCGACTCCAACTTTGATAACTGTTGGAGTCGAAATCCCATTTCGACTCCAACTCCGAAATGGAGTCAGAGTCCGACTTCAATTGGAGTTCGGAACTCCATACTCCAATCGAAGCTCTAATCTAAATTTGGAACTCTGAATTCCAATCTGAACACCAACTTCGAAATGGGCCAAATTAGGCCCATTCCGAAACCAAATGGTCCCAATTGGGCCATTCCAATTCTAAATGGGCTCAATTGAGCTCATTTTCCAATGTAAGCTACCACAACTATTTATCTATTGAGGTTTCACTGCTAATTAGTTTTAAACAGTTAAACAAATAATACAAATTAGTAATTACAATGCTAATTGCTAAACCTAATAGCATAATAAAAAAAATAGTCCAAGACTCCAAATTGAATAATACAAAAAATAGTACAAAATACAAATTAAATTATTAAAACATTCACTATCATTGATTCAATAGGACCTGAGGTTACTAAAAAAAAAAATTCGCTGTAGCAAAGTAGTTTGTCATTGGAATTTATACGGACTCATACTTGAGATTAAGATTAAATTAAAATGTATTATTACCCAATAAAAATTAAAATTAAAATTAACCAAACATGAAACAAGTAACCGTAAATTAGAGAAAAAATATACGCAACCGTTAATTACTTCATCAATCATCGACAAATATGCTGGGGTTGATAACTAGATTTGTGAAATCATAAACAGTATAAATTTAAATTTAAATATATTTATGAAATTATAAAAAAAAAAAATTGAAATAATTGAATAATTATATAAACTTTGTCACTTTAATTATTAAAAAACAAGTAAATAAATTAATTTAATTTTACCTGACTCAAGTTTGTAGCTCACAACATCGATGCCAATGTTCTCTAGTCTAGTAAGTACATCACTGAGCCAGTTTTGTGTGCAAATGAGAGCCTCCACGGTTGATGGTGACAATGAATTCCAGTAGGCGTCCAACACTCGACCTCCGGTGCTAAATGCCAACTCAGATGCAATCGTAGTGATAGAAACAACTAGCACATCTTGAGCAATACGGGAGAGGATCAGGTACTTAATGGAAGAAGCCCTCCACCAAATCAAGATCTAAAACTTCTCATTAGGCTTCTCAATTTTTGCCAATAAATACCTCTCAATCTCATTCGTACACTGTAGTGGATTTCTCGTCGACCGTGCATGAAATGACATCATAACGTTGAAGCCTCGAGATCAATTGGCTGCACTGGCCTTACTCAAACAAGTATCTGTGGCTGGTCTTAAGCTCGAGCTCGAACGTGAGGTACTTTCAGCTACTGAGGATAAAGCAGGGCCACTGGCGCTGTAGTGGGTGTATAAGTCATTCAAATCTGTCTTAATTGTTGTAATAAACGCCACTGCCTTCATTGCCCCGAGAACCTCAGTTGCCCACCATTCTACCACCGCCAATTTCAATCGGGGGTCGAGGATTGACGCTATGAGCAATAATCTATTTATCTTCTTAACTTGCCCCTAATATTTATCATATTTGGACTGCATTTGTGATGCCATACCAAATAATAGTCCGCTCGGGTCAATACAACTTTCTTTCAAGTGGTGGTGTAGCATGGAAATCTCGCTAAACCACATGTTTGCCGTCATATATGCAGATCCAGAAATTCGCATTGTAATGTCATAGAAGATCTATAAAAAGCTGACAATTCGAATACATGTTGTCAATCCGTGCTGTCTAGAGGACCGAGCCCCCTTCCATTAGGCTCCACCAAGGTATACCTTAGACCTCCATCTTTAATCTCCAACTGCTCAAATGCCTTCTGGTACTTTAGTGCCACATCCAATATTACATGTGTAGAGTTCCATCAAGTAGGAACACCTAGGCACAACATTTTTGAAGACTCAATCCCAACTTGTTCTACTATTGTCTTGACCTTCTGTAGCTTTTGGGGAGAAGCCCTCACGTACCACACAATGCTATGGACTTTCTTAATGGAGTAGACCACATCTTTCATCCCCTCAACTGTTTTAACATTGAAAAATATCCAATTATTATAACAATATAAAAATTAGTACTATTTTCGAAAACTTTAATAATAAAAATATTAAAATATAAAATACAAAATCAAAACCAGAAAAGCCCACCAACAATAAGGTTGGTTCTGTGAGCAATGCATCGAATGTGGATATACTAATGATTTTTAATCACATTGTCTCTTGCCCTCATATTCGACATAAACCACTCGATGGCAGTCTCATTGGCACCGGCATTGCCAACTGTAATGCATAAAAAGTTTGGATGCCCAAATCCATCAAAAAATTATCCATCTATGCTCCTATTGATGCACTATTATTGTCAACTTTTTCTTTAAATCCAATAATTTACTTTTAAGATTCCACTCACTGTTAATATAGTGTGTTGTGATACACATGTACGACGTATTCTGTATAGACGTCCATGTGTGGGTCGTAAATGACACACTCTGGCCAGTGGTGGTGAACATCTTTTTCATCTCTGGTTTTTCTCTTAGATGCATCTTCATACGGGATGGGAGTGGAAATCTTGGCTCAAGCAGCTTCACAAAATAGCGGAACCCTTTCTTTTCAACCATGGTAAAGGGCATCTCATCCTATATAATCATCATTGCAAGCGTCTCATGGTACATCTTCTCACTGTATTGAGGGACCGCCAAGTTTCTCATCTGTGTTCCTGTCCCATCAGTAGCTATAGAAGTCTTATAGTTAAGATTGGTCTGAGACCCACCTGCGGCTGCATTTAATAATTTATTATCAATATAATCTTAAGTGGAAATTAAATGGGATTAAATGAACAAATCAAGTAGCATATAAAGCAAGACACTAACCTCTTGACATCATCCCCTTTGTTATTTGGTAGCGCTAGTAACCATTCAAATGTGCTGAAAGGCAAAAAGTGCTTTGCCTTTTTTATGGGAAAAGAGGAAGATGTGTATACAGATGCAACATTCAAAGAGGTCCAAAGAGTGAAATTAGGAATCACATTATGTAATTCCATACAAGTTAGTAGTGATGATGTAATTTCTATGTTTGCAGTCTTGGATCATATAAACATTGTTGAATCAAAGGAATAAAAGGTAAACAATGTATTAGATAAAAGTGCAAGGAGAGAAAACAGAAATGTATGATCCTCCACTTGTATTTCTCATTAACTATCTTTAAACTATAAAGGGCATTATTTATAGATACAAGTATAACAACTAGAATCCTATTAGTCAATCATATTGTGACAATTGTCTATAATTCTGTTATTGAGACTTGGTTGTTTGTAGAGTCTATGCTGGAGGAATATTCTAGAATGTTGGAGGGAAATTGTTGTGAGTGCTATAGTGTTGGTGAGTATGGACCGATGGCCTTGATACCCTTCCTCAAGTCAAGCCTCCCTAGTTGAACTGTGAGGTTTGATCGCAGCTGTAAAAATTATACTGAGGACAAAGGTTTAGTGAGAATGTCTACCAGCTGATCTTTGCTGGAAATGAAGCAAACTTGAAGAGATTTTATAACAACCTTATCTCTCACAAAGTAGTAGTCAAGTTCAACATTTTTGTCCAATAGTGGAGGATTGGGTTCACAAAGAGATAGGTGACCCTAAGGTTTTCACACCATAGTGCAGGGGGTTTGGCCAAGAAAATACCAAGATCTTGCTACAAATATTGAATCCAAAGTAACTCACAGGTTGTATTGGCTAAGATTTTGTATTCAACTTCAGTGGAAGATCAAGCAATGGTAGGTTGTTTTTTTGAGTCCTATGCAACTATATGGGTACCAAGAAATACACAAAACCCTCTCATCAACTTGCAATAAGTAAGGCCTTAGGCCCAATTAGTGTTAGAGAATGTAGAAAAATGAATGCTAGACGAAGGAGACATAGTAATCCGAGAGCCCTAGTATTATTAAGATAACGTAAAATGAGTTTGACAGCTTGTCAGTAGGGCTATTGAGGACACTGCGTGTATTCACACCTTGATGATAGCAAAGGTGATGTCAGGATGAGTGAAAGAAAGGTATTGTAGACTCCCTACCACACTTTGATACAATTGAGGATCATCAAATGTGCAACCATTAAGAGCATTTAATTTGGTAGAGGACATCAGTTTGGAGACAGATTTTGAATTGTACATATTTGTGCACACAAGAAGATCATTGATGTATTTTGTTTGTGTAAGAAAAAGATCTGAATTGTCACAAGTGACTTGATTACGCCCAAAGAATAATGCGGTCGTTTGCAGTATAGCTTTGGGGTGTCGATTCCACAGGGAGATGGATTGAGAAATTGAAGAACAGTAACAAAATTAACAAAAAGATTTAGATGAGTGCGAAAAGTAAAGCATCGGGAATCCTTTGTATATAATTGGTATTTTAATTATTTTCGATTCATTAATAACTCAATTGAAAATTCTATGTCCAAATTTTCAATCGGAAAATAAAACATTAATAACCAGATTTAAATCAAATGTAATCTTTCGAAAAATCATTCGTCACAATATAAGAACAGGAATTGTTATCGATATTAAAGAAATTCAACGTCGACAATATACTCGTAGAGCAATATTGCAGCAGAGAATTAAATTAAGATAGATAACCAATTGAACCAAACATAATCAAAGGATTATTGCATTTAATAGAAAAAGCATGACTGAATCTATAAATGAAATAAATTCTAAGATTATTTGGTGACGAAAACATTTATAATAAATTTCAAATGACTAAACAAAAGAGTTTAATATTTGAAGAACACATATATGAATCAAAAACAATTACAAATACCATCATATATACAAATTCATCCCTAGCTCTACTAGAAAATTAGTTACACATATTGAAAATATGCAACAAAAATTCTTCAAGGGATAATATGGAAGAGCCAACCATTATTTTCTTCTCTCTTCTTTGGTTTTTCTTTTCTTTTCTCAAGCTCTCAAAAACAATGTATCTTCCAAGGCATCCAAGCACACTAAGCATGGTCTTAGAACACACACCCCTCCCTTCTATTTATAAGCATCCTTCATGCAAGTTGTCATGACAAAATCATCACAATTTCAACTTGTTTTGCCATGTGCCATTCTTGAATCCAAGTGATTTGTGAGTTGTCATTTTGATTATTTGTTTTCCCACCATGCATGAGCTGGATTTTGCTTGTAGGTTGAGTGTTTCAATTTTGCTTCTCTATCTATTAGTTGTCTTGTATGACTTAATATCTTGTGGTCAAATAATTTGTCTTGAAGAAACTTGAGTGCACTTCATCTTGTATCTGAATTGATCATTGAATTTCCAAGTTGGTGTAGGAGTGCTTGCTAGAAAATATTATGATAACATTTGGATTTGATGCAAGTGGCTGAAAAATATCCAGGAACGTCAAGTGCAGGTGCGTCCACTTGATTGTCGATTTTGTCTTAGATTGAGTGGATATCTCTTCAAACACAAAACATAAAAGTTATAGATATTTCGCTTGCGGTTCTAGATCATCTTGAATCAGCTCAATCGGAGATTGGATGAGAGAGTTATGCCCATTTTACGAAAAGATGTCAGAACTGTCTAAAATTCCGCAATTATCTTCATTTGCTCCTAATGTCTCCATTTGTGTCCTAAATCAAAATATAAGAATAATGAGTATATTTAGGCATCAAATAAGAATAAAGTTTTAAACATTAAGAGAGGAAAATATGGCATTTTATATTCTCATCAATATATTAAATCATGCTTATATCTATCTCAAGATAAATGACCATTAATTTTATTAACATGAGTTATATCCATTGTTTTCTCATTTCTTTTAGTATTTAAATAGAGTATTTAGAGTGCATTTTTGTGCACTCATCACACCCCCCAACTTACTCATTGCTAGTCCCTAGCAATTTTCATGCAAAATGATGAGAAAGACCAAAGAAAATCACACATAGGGGCCATCAAGACACATTTTTCAAATTTACATATCAAAACAATCTTAGAAATTCAATAACCCTTTCACAAGTAATTCAAATATAGCAATCCACAGAGTGTGTATGTGTTCCAAACTATTTTTATCAAATCAGAGGTTTCGACACATGCAACATTAGAATATCTTAAGCAAAAAGGTTCAACTCCATAACTCATGGGTATAGAAGTGTTTCATGTATGGGTTCTCTCTATGGAGTTGACAAAGGTGTACATTTACTCTCATGGAAATTTAGCCAATTATATATAAGTAACAAGTAAACATTGATCTTATGATAGGAATACTAACAAATGAGATTTCCACCATTCTTTCCACAAGCATACTTAGGATCGGAAAAATCAACACAAAGGGTTGTAATGTGGTTTAGGGTTGGGGTTTATAAGAAGAAAAGGTGAAGAGATTTCAAAAACTTCCAAGTATACACAAAAGGGAATCTGTTAAATTTTTCAGTAGACTATACTTTCCTTTTGATGTACTTTTCAATTTTTTAGATTTTTGACTAAGTACACTTTTTCATCTTCTTTTGCCACTGGTGTCTTCGCAATTTGATGAACTCTTTCATGAATAATTTGATGGACACATCTAGCACCATGCCATTTTTGTCATGGTTTTTTTTTTTTTTTTTTTTTTTTTTTTTTTTTATGATAATTTCACACCTAGTACACACTTGGAAGTAAAATGGTAGGAAAATATAGTGTATAAGCTATACTCCAATGTGGAGAGGTATGGATGATGTAGATATGAAAAGAAAAGGCCATATGTGTATATTGGCTCAAAATTGGCTGCTAGGGGTATATGATGAAAATGGTCAGCTTGAAAGGCTCAAACGTTAATCCTAGGTTGACTTTCGTCATATCCCAAGTATATCCACCATCTTACCACAAACCATGTAATGATATTCTCAAAAGAAGTGTCAAATTCAACAGATCAATGGATACTTATCACAATTTCTGTATTTGTAAGCTCTCAATTCTCACAAAATTCACATGAATACTTGAGCAAAATAATTCTTTAGTTACATGTGTCAAATCACCATATTACCACAAAGTTTGGAGGAAGTGCATAAATGGCTCTATGGATGTTTTAGCAAAATGATTTAAAATGGGTTTGTTGAATTCACCAAGATGGTTATGAATGAGCATGAGTATCATGTGTGAAAAGATGCCTGTGTGAAAAAATTTGGCAATTTTTTATATATTGATTGAAATATGCCACAGAATTTAAATAACAGATTTGTATTCCCACCCCCCAACTTAAATGAAACATTGTCCTCAATGTTTAAGAATCAGAATTGAATAACTAAATAGGGTAGAATACACCTGATGTGGGATGTGGGTGGCTTGCTTGGCATCAAAGATGGTATTTGTCAAAATAAAATTAACCTGTAACAAAATAAAGTAAACAATAAACAAAAATAAAATGAACAAAAATAAAATAAAAGAAAAACATACCTGGAGATGGTCAAGATTGATATACTGGGTCCATAAGTGGAATGTCTTCCACTTCTGGAATTTTTCTATCAATTAAGATTTTGAGGCGTTGACCATTTACTTTGAAGATACATCCATCTTTTAGATTTTCTATTTCTACCGCCCCATTTGTGAAAACGTTTTTTACTATAAAAGGGCCGGTCCATCTAGATCGAAGTTTTCCTGGATGCTTATGGAGTCTTGAATCATATAAAAATACTCGATCATTAGGCTTAAATGTTCTTCTCAAAATATTTTTATCATGAAATACTTTCATTTTAGCCTTATAGATCTTGGAGTTTTCATAAGCATCATTTCTCGATTCTTCTAATTCCGTCAATTGGAATTTTCTAAATTTTCCTGCTTTTTCCAAGTCAAAATTGAAATGTTTAATGGCCCAATATGCTCGATGCTCGAGCTCCACGGGCAAATGACAAGGTTTTCCAAAAACAAGTCTATAAGGTGACATGCCTAAGGGAGTTTTGAAAGCTGTACGGTAAGCCCAAAGCGCATCGATTAGTCTCAAAGACCAATCTTTCCGATCCGGGTTGACCGTTTTTTCTAAAATTTGTTTAATTTCCCTATTCGCAAGTTCAACCTGTCCACTTATCTGAGGGTGATATGCAGTAGAAAGCTTATGTATCACCCCATATCTTTTCATTAAAGCTTCAAAAGAACGGTTACAAAAATGCGTACCTCGGTCACTAATGATAGCACGTGGGGTACCAAATCGAGATAATACATTTTCTTTGAGAAACTTAATTACCGTCCTGTTATCATTGGTCCTGCAAGGTGCTGCCTCTACCCATTTTGACACATAATCTACTGCCACAATAATATATAAATATCCAAAAGAAGGAGGAAATGGTCCCATAAAATCAATGCCCCAACAGTCAAAAATTTCAATTACCAAAATTGGGTTTAAGGGCATCATATTACGACGAGTCATAGCTCCTAACTTTTGACATCTTTCGCATGAGCGACAATAGATATTTGTATCTTTAAATAAGGTGGGCCAATAAAATCCACACTGCAGGATTTTTGCAGCGGTTTTCTTCATTGAAAAGTGGCCACCACAAGCTTGGGAATGACAAAATTCCAAAACGCTTGCAATCTCTTCATCAGGGATGCAACGCCTTAAAATTTGATCAGGGCAGTATTTGAAAAGGTAAGGGTCATCCCAGTAGAATTTTCGTACTTCAATCATGAATTTCCTTTTGTCTTGGGTACTAAAATCCTTTGGTATTTCACCTGCAGCTAAATAGTTCACAATATGAGCAAACCATGGTAGAGAAGTAATAGAAAGTAAATGCTCATCGGGAAAATCATCTTTGATTGGTATGTGGTCAGAAGTGTCCTCGAATGTGAGTCTAGAAAGATGGTCTGCCACTACGTTCTCCACTCCTTTCTTGTCTTTGATGGTGATGTCAAATTCCTGCAAAAGCAAAATCCATCGTATTAATCGTGCCTTAGCATCCTTCTTTGTAAAAAGGTACTTAAGGGCTGCATGATCTGTAAAGATAATGATAGGAGAACCAATCAAATAAGCGCGGAATTTATCCAAAGCAAATACTACAGCTAACAACTCTTTTTCAGTGGTGGAGTAATTCATTTGTGCATTATTTAGAGTTCGACTAGCATAGTAAATGACAAAAGGTTTCCCTTCTTTTCGTTGTCCAAGAACAGCACCTACAGCAAAATCACTAGCATCACACATAATTTCAAAAGGTAAATTCCAATCAGGTGGTTGCATTATGGGTGCTGAAGTAAGCTTGCCAATTAATGTTTTGAAAGCCTCTTGACAGGCTTGTGTCCATTCAAATGGGGCATCCTTAGCTAGGAGGTTACATAGTGGTCTAGATATGACAGAAAAATTCTGTATGAATCTCCTATAAAAACCCGCATGACCAAGAAATGATCTTATATCCTTGATTGTTCTAGGTGTAGGCAATTTAGAGATTAATTCAACTTTTGATTGATCAACATCCATTCCTTTGGAAGAAATAATATGCCCTAAAACAATACCTGAAGGTACCATAAAGTGACATTTTTCCCAATTTAAAACCAATTCTTTTTCTTCACAACGAGTCAGTACTCTTTCTAAACTCATTAAACATGCATCAAAAGAAGATCCAAAAACAGTCAAGTCATCCATAAAAACTTCCATGCACTTTTCAACCATATCACTAAAAATACTCATCATGCAACGTTGAAAAGTAGCTGGAGCATTACACAGTCCAAATGGCATTCTGCGGAAAGCATAAGTACCGAAAGGACAAGTAAAAGTAGTTTTATCCTGATCTTCTAATGCAATTTCAATTTGATAATAACCAGAATAACCATCCAGAAAGCAATAAAAAGGATGACCAGCCACCCGCTCAAGAATTTGATCAATAAAAGGAAGCGGAAAATGGTCTTTTCGTGTGGCGGCATTTAATTTTCTGTAATCAATGCACATCCGCCAACCAGTCACCAGTTTTGTAGGGACTAACTCTCCAAGGTCATTTTTTATCACAGTTACTCCTGACTTTTTAGGAACAACCTGCGTAGGACTTACCCATTTACTATCAGCAATAGGATATATCATTCCTGCATCTAATAGTTTCAATACTTCATTTTTCACAACTTCTTTCATTGTGGGATTAAGTCTACACTGGGGGTCTCTTCGAGGATTAGTTCCTTCCTCTAAATTTATTTTATGAGTACAGATTAGGGGACTAATGCCTTTTATATCAGCAATACTCCATCCTAGGGTTGATTTATATTTGCATAAAATCTGAATTAATTTCTCACCTTGGGACTCAGATAATTCAGATGAAATAATAACAGGAAAAGTATCACCTGGACCAAGGAAAACATGCTTTAAACCCTTAGGTAGGGATTTTAATTCAACTTTAGGGGCTTCCCTACTTGAAGGAATCTGTCTTTCTCTTTTTTCAGGCAACTTCTCAAACTTTGGTTGCCATGCCTGTGTGCTATAATCATGAGTTCTGTCAAAAATAGCACAAATGTCAAATACATCAGATGAATCACTTATAGGATTAAATTCAGAATTAACAATAAAGTATTCAAGGGGATCTGAGTCATGAGTTGTAAGAACATCCCTTTCTATAAGTGAGTCAATCATGTATGTCTGATGACACTCGACATCCTCTTCTGGCTGTTTTGCAATATGAAAAATATTTACCTCAAGAGTCATATTGCCAAAAGAGAGTTTCATCAATCCATTTCTGCAATTGATAAGAGCATTAGAAGTAGCAAGAAAAGGTCTACCTAAAATTAATGGAATTTTAGAGGTGGTTTCTACAGCAGAACTAGTGTCTAGAATTAAGAAATCAACAGGATAGTAAAATTTGTCAACTTGAATTAAAACATCCTCTACCACACCCCGTGGTGCTCTAACTGAACGATCAGCCAATTGCAATACCACAGAAGTTGGTTTGATTTCTCCCAATCCTAATTGCAAATAAATAGAATATGGCATCAAATTTACACTAGCCCCTAAATCTAGCAAGGCCTGTCCAAGCTCATGATTGCCAATGTTGCATGTGATGGTTGGACATCCAGGATCCTTGTACTTAGGGGGAATCCGCTGTTCAATTAGAGCACTAACTTGCTCTGTCAAGAATGCAGTCTTCTTCACATAATGCTTCCTCTTAACTGTACACAAATCTTTGAGAATTTTTGCGTAAGTAGGAACTTGTTTAATTACATGCAAAAGAGGAAGATTAATTTTTACCTGTCTAAGATTTTCCAAAATATCATTGTTATGATCTAGAGTTTGTTTGCTTGACTTTAATGCTTGAGGAAAAGGTACCTTACCAGGATTTTTTGTTACCGCAGGTTCCTCAGGTTTTGTTACCTCAAGTTCTTTGGGAAGCTCAGGACTGCTACTATCTTGATCTTTCTCTACATCCTTTTTTTTGTCTATTATTGGATCACGTAGAGACTTACCACTTCGTGTCACAATGGCGTTTACGTCCTTCAGATCTCCTTGTGCCATATGTTGACCATGAGGTACAGATTGAGTTTGGGAAGGAAACTTACCTTTCTCATTCATAGTCAATGAACTCATTATTTTAGACACCTGGCTCTTGATTTCCTTATTTTCTTCGACAACCTGCATAATCAAAGATTCAAATTTTTGATTAGTCTTACCCTGTATTTCAATAAAAGTATGCAAAGTATCTTCTAAAGAATTTCTAGAAGATTGAGGTGCATGGTATGGTGCAGGATATGATCTAGAGAGTTGTGCAGGCTGTTGGTTTTCAGACTTCCAGCTGAAGTTGGGATGATTACGCCATCCTGGGTTGTAGGTTTCAGAGTAAGGTGTGAAGGGCTTTTTGTACATACCTAGAGCATTACTTTGTTCCTCATACATACCATTCATGTTAGTATGTGTAGGACACTCTTGGGAATGATGATCTATCCCACCACAGACAACACATGGCCCAAAAGATTCTGCATGATTAGCCGTGTGTGTTGGTTTTGAGTTTTTAGTTTTCAATAACTCTAATTCTCTGGTGAGCATTTCAACCTTAGCCTTAAGGTTATCCTCCTCCCTTAGATGGTAAATACCACCACTCAAGTTTCCTGTAGGTCGTGACCTGTTTGTGCTATCAGTAGCACTAGGTCCAGTCCAAGTATGAGCTTTTTCAGCAAGCTCATTGAGGTACTCTATGGCCTCATCGGGATTTTTTTGTAAAAATTCTCCATTGCACATCATTTCCACGAATTGACGTTCCCTGGGCGTAAGGCCTTCATAGAAATAACTCACTAAGCGCCAATTCTCATATCCATGGTGGGGACACATACTCAGTAATTCTTTAAATCTTTCCCAAGACTGGTACAAAGTCTCACTATCCTTTTGTGCAAAGGTAGAGATTTGTCTTTTTAAAGCATTAGTCTTATGTTGGGGAAAGTATTTATTGAAAAACACTTGAGTCATCTCACTCCATGTTCCAATAGACCGTGGTCTTAGTGAGTACAACCAACTCTTAGCTTTATCTTTCAAAGAAAAAGGAAAGAACTTTAGCCTTACCGTTTCGTCAGTGGTATTTTGACCGTGAAATGTTGCAACTACTTCCTCAAATTCCCTAATATGAACATAGGGGTTTTCATTTTCTAGACCATGGAAAGTCGGAAGTAATTGTATCATTCCCGTTTTAAAATCTACATGACGAACATTAGGTGAGAACATAATACAGGATGGTGTGGCTGTTCGTGCGGGATGAAGATAATCTTGGAGGGTTCTAACAGGTTGGTCCACGTGTTCACTCATCGCGTCAGAATTGGAAGAATTATCAAACAAGCGATTAGAAAAATTAGATTCTGAATCTGATTCTAGCACGGGTCTACTAGCAAACCGTCCAAAAGCGTCTCTGTACCTGCGCATGCAAAGTAAAGAAAAGCGTAATACTGAAAAAAAAATAATTACGAAAATAAAACTAAAATAAAATAAAGATGCAGAAAGCTAAAAAGAAAATGAACGAAGTTACCGTTTTTTTTTTTTTTTTTTTTTTTTACAAACTACTAAAAAATACTACAAATTCTTCTACCGTCTCCCCGGCAACGGCGCCAAAATTTGATTACGCCCAAAGAATAATGCGGTCGTTTGCAGTATAGCTTTGGGGTGTCGATTCCACAGGGAGATGGATTGAGAAATTGAAGAACAGTAACAAAATTAACAAAAAGATTTAGATGAGTGCGAAAAGTAAAGCATCGGGAATCCTTTGTATATAATTGGTATTTTAATTATTTTCGATTCATTAATAACTCAATTAAAAATTCTATGTCCAAATTTTCAATCGGAAAATAAAACATTAATAACCAGATTTAAATCAAATGTAATCTTTCGAAAAATCATTCGTCACAATATAAGAACAGGAATTGTTATCGATATTAAAGAAATTCAACGTCGACAATATACTCGTAGAGCAATATTGCAGCAGAGAATTAAATTAAGATAGATAACCAATTGAACCAAACATAATCAAAGGATTATTGCATTTAATAGAAAAAGCATGACTGAATCTATAAATGAAATAAATTCTAAGATTATTTGGTGACGAAAACATTTATAATAAATTTCGAATGACTAAACAAAAGAGTTTAATATTTGAAGAACACATATATGAATCAAAAACAATTACAAATACCATCATATATACAAATTCATCCCTAGCTCTACTAGAAAATTAGTTACACATATTGAAAATATGCAACAAAAATTCTTCAAGGGATAATATGGAAGAGCCAACCATTATTTTCTTCTCTCTTCTTTGGTTTTTCTTTTCTTTTCTCAAGCTCTCAAAAACAATGTATCTTCCAAGGCATCCAAGCACACTAAGCATGGTCTTAGAACACACACCCCTCCCTTCTATTTATAAGCATCCTTCATGCAAGTTGTCATGACAAAATCATCACAATTTCAACTTGTTTTGCCATGTGCCATTCTTGAATCCAAGTGATTTGTGAGTTGTCATTTTGATCATTTGTTTTCCCACCATGCATGAGCTGGATTTTGCTTGTAGGTTGAGTGTTTCAATTTTGCTTCTCTATCTATTAGTTGTCTTGTATGACTTAATATCTTGTGGTCAAATAATTTGTCTTGAAGAAACTTGAGTGCACTTCATCTTGTATCTGAATTGATCATTGAATTTCCAAGTTGGTGTAGGAGTGCTTGCTAGAAAATATTATGATAACATTTGGATTTGATGCAAGTGGCTGAAAAATATCCAGGAACGTCAAGTGCAGGTGCGTCCACTTGATTGTCGATTTTGTCTTAGATTGAGTGGATATCTCTTCAAACACAAAACATAAAAGTTATAGATATTTCTCTTGCGGTTCTAGATCATCTTGAATCAGCTCAATCGGAGATTGGATGAGAGAGTTATGCCCATTTTACGAAAAGATGTCAGAACTGTCTAAAATTCCGCAATTATCTTCATTTGCTCCTAATGTCTCCATTTGTGTCCTAAATCAAAATATAAGAATAATGAGTATATTTAGGCATCAAATAAGAATAAAGTTTTAAACATTAAGAGAGGAAAATATGGCATTTTATATTCTCATCAATATATTAAATCATGCTTATATCTATCTCAAGATAAATGACCATTAATTTTATTAACATGAGTTATATCCATTGTTTTCTCATTTCTTTTAGTATTTAAATAGAGTATTTAGAGTGCATTTTTGTGCACTCATCATGACTTCTATGCCTAAGAAGTAATGTAACAAACCTAAGTCTTTGGCAGGAAAGGAAACACTTAGAGATGCAATAAAATCAGAGATTAAAGAAGAATTTGTACTAGTGACGATGATATTGACGACATAAACAATAATGTAAATGCAATCATAGTTATTTCAAAAAATAAACAAGGAAGTATCTGAACGAGAGGAATGAAGGCCAATAGAGAGAGCAATCGATCACTAACTTTTGCAAACCAGGATCAAGGGGCCTGTTTCAACCCATAGATTGATTGACAAAACTTTCAGACTTGGGATGGATGATCTGGATTCACGAATCCTGATGGCTGCCTTATGTAGACCGCTTCTTCGAGTTCCCCATATAAGAACACATTCTGGATGTCCAATTGATGAGAGACCAATTTGAGGTAATGGCTAAAGAGAGGATGACGTGAATAGTGACTGGCTTCACCACTAGACTGAAGGACTCAAAGAAATCCAAGCTAGGTTGCTGATGGAACCCCTTGGCCACAAGGCAGGCATTGCAGCATTCGAGAGAACCATCAACATAATGTTTTGTTTTGTGAATCCATTTCGATCAAAGAATATTGTACTGGGAAGAGGGGGACAAGATCCCATGTGTGGAGAAGAGCTTGCAATTCAAGATTCATGATGGCAAGCCACTCAGGATGTTTAGAGGCCTCAGTGAATGAGGTAGGTTCTTTAGGAATTAGTGAAGAAAAGGAACTCAGGGTCTCTGTGGTAGTGGTTATAGAGGTGGAGGGTTTAGGGTTTAGTCAGCGAATGGTGCCATTTGTAGAACCTTTGGGACAATGGATATTGGACAGAGAGTGAGTAATGAGTGGGTACGATGGGGGGAGGCAGTGAGGGAAGATCAGAGGAAAACATAGACGAATTAGGGTTTGATGACGGTGGTGTTGAGTAGAATACTCAAGGAGAGTGTTATTCTGTGGAACCCAAAACCCTAGAGGATGAATTAGGGAGAGTGGGGTGGATATGAGAGATGGCCTATCTTTGCAATAAGTAGTAGGAGAATGAGAGAGTGAGTGTAGGCCAAATAAAAGAGGGAATGAAATGGGCTGAGTTATAGAAGGTCTGGAATGCTGCGAAGGATTGCTCGTGAGTTGTTTCGGGTGAAATGGAAAATTATCTTAATGAAATAACACATCATGGGAGATATAGATTCGACTAGAATCAAGGTATAACATTTGTAGGCTTTGTGATCTAGGCTATAGCCCATGAAGACACAACGAAGGGAATGGTAGTCCATCTTATGCTTGTTATATGGTCTCAAGTTGGGCCAATAGGTGCCCCCAAATACTTTCAAAAAATTATAGTCTGGAGTTCAACCCATTAGTGTTTCAAAATGAGTTTTATTGGATAATGTGGGAGTGGGCATGTGGTTAATCAAGTAGACCGCCGTTTGAAAGGCCTCGGCCCAAATTTTTTGTGGCATATGAGCATGAGCCATTAATGCAAACTATGTTCCAACAATGTGGCCGTGTTGCCTTTCAATACTCTTATTTTATTGATGGAAGTAAGGACTTGTTATGCGGTGAAGGATTCCATAATTTTGAAGAATGGGACGGAGAGGTCGAAATTCCCTTCCCCAATCAGATTGAACCGTGACAATATTTGTAGAAATGGTATTAATCACAAAATGGAAAAAGGAAGCATTAAAGATAAACATTATCCTTGGTTTGCATAGGAAATATCCATATATAATTGGAAAAGTCATCTAAGGTGGGGACTGGACCCCATACATTCATAAAAAAGTAATTGAAAGGGCTTAGTAGCTCTAGTAGGGGATAAGGGCTGAGGAAGGCTGTGGGCCTTAGCATGTGGACAAGAGACGCATGATGTAGGCCCAGTGCTGAATTAAGGTAGATTATTTTTGTGAAGAGTTAGTGATGTGACTCTTGAGGATAAGGGGCCCAAACGCAAGTGCCAGAGATGACTGGAGGTCCAAAAGATGAGAGACACATGAGGGAGTGAAGAGGACATACAACTCATTCTCAACAGTTCCCCAGAGAAGCATTGCCTAGGATCGAGAATCCTTCACAAGAAAATAAGTATAGTGAACTTCAAAGAATACACTATTATCAAAACAAAATTTTCTAACAAAAAGCAAGTTATGGGAAACTGAAGAAACATGAAATAGAATATGTAAAAGGAAGTTGCTAGAAGGCGTAGCAAGATGCGCTAAGCCATAGTGTTGAATAAGAAGATTGTTGTTGTCTCCTATACTAACTTGATCAGAGCCTTGGTAGGAAGCAGAGTCGAGGTTGAGGTTTGTATATTTTGGGGTAAAATGATGGGTAGCTGCAGTGTCAGTGAACCAGATTGCAATTGGGTTGTATGGTGGAGGTGGGATAGCGGAAAGATTGGGAATGAGAGATGGTAGTGGTAGAGTTTGGTAAGAATAACGGTAGTAGTATGAGGCTACTGAGTGCCCTCGTTTGCGACAAACTTGGCAAGTGGGTCTATTATCAAGCTTGTTGGTGAAGTAGTTGGGAGTGGCACCACAAGGTCCAGTGTATCCTCCTTAGCCTTGGCCATGACCATGACGCCCACCACGAGAGTTGGGATTACGACCACCACGAGCTGAGTTACCAGGATGAGGAGGTCGGAAAGAGGTATTGTTGGCAATGAGAGAGGTGTTAGAAAGCAAAGACTGGACTTGTGGTTGAGTAAGTGGCTAAAAAATTGATGTGGGGAAAGTGGATTTGGGCGGGTGGTTAAGAAGATTACCAAGGATTCATAATCCGAGCCTAAGCTAGCAAGTTAGTAGATAGAAAATTCAAGATCGGATAGTGGGTGTCCAGCAGCACCAAAGCTTAAGGCTAGTGTTTTTGCTTTCTTGTAATACTCTGAAATGGAATTAGCACCCTTCTTGAGGATAGCCAATTGATATTTTGTATGCATAATGTGAGTAGAGGAATGAGCGGTAAACAAATTTTTAAGGGTGATTTATATCTCATTGGAGATTTGCAGTCAAGAACTTGGGTTAGAACATTATCGGGCAGGGAGGAATTAATTATCGAAATGATGAGTTCATCCTTTAAGGACCACTGCATGTATGCAAGATTAGGAGCACCATTAACAGTAGGTTCTAGTAGAGGAATGGAATCATCAACAAAGGGAAAAAGCTGAAAGCCCTTTAGAAATGTTACGATTGGTGCTTGCCATAGTAGAGAATTTTCTAGTGTCTGATAGAAACGAGATTACAGGCAGATTCAAGAATGGAGGTGGATACGGAAGGAGGTGGGTTTTTATTAAAGGTAGCCATAGGAAGACGACGTAAGTTGATTTCAGGCTCTAGATACCATGTTGAATCAATGGAATAAAAGGCAGACAAGGTATTCGATAAAAGTGCAAGGAGAGAAAACAAAAATGTATGAACCTCCACTCGCACTTCTCATTAATTATCTTGGGTAATGATACGCTTACAACTTCTAACTACTGGCTTACTACTGAGCCAAGATGGCTTTATTTTTTCATTTCTTCTCTCCATCTGTGCTGCTCTGCCGTCTGAAGGTTATGTCTGATTTGATTGACTATCTGTCAGAAGGTGTGCCTCTAATGTTTTATACTTTCGTTCTCATTTTGAAATTCAAAATCACAAATCTCAAAACCTCTTGTTCTCCTTTCATTTTTTGCCTGTAATCCTCTAGCTCATGCTCCGTACACCTCCCTCCCAAAGTCACGCACCTCCCTCTTCCCTCCATCCCTTCCATTTAAAACCACAAAAGCAAAGCAATCTCAAAGCTTCACTTCCATTTTCTACAAAAATTGAGCTATAGAGCTCCATTTCTGGCTTGTGTCGGTATGAAGTGTTTGTTAATATGTCTATATGCTTCTCTCTTACTTTGTATGCTTCCCTCTCTAATATTCACTCTCCATTTCCGGCATGGAACAAGTATGAAGTGTGAGTTTCCTATTTCTCTTTTTGGGTGATTTTGGATTTATGATTCATGAATTGATTTTTCCCCCCAAGTTGCTCATATTTCTAGGTGTTGGTACAAAAAAAACTTGGTTTTTCATGTGCCTTTGCTATGACTTTTGGACCAACTAGCCATCACATGTTAAATTTCATCCTTCTGAGTCAATTTGTCCAAAAAATCATGTTTAAGAGACCTAGTTTTATTCGTAACATGATAGGATTGACAGAAGCACTTGTGATCTAAAATCACAAAAGGATCTTTACCACTAAAGTTGCAGGCAATAATAGGATCGACATTTGATTTTTTTTTTTTTTTAATGTGCCTTGACTGTGTGTAGCAATATCCAAGAGTATCTAAGAGTTAAGTACCAAAATGTATGAGCCATGCAATAGTGTTGTTTGCTAATATGTGTTTCTACTCGTATTTGTTAGTATGTACTGGTTGCTTTTGCAGGTTGGGCAACGCTTTGGATTTTTTTGTTAGTATGATCCGAAATTTAGCTAAAAGACAATTGATTATAACAGTCAATTGGTAGATCAAAGATTGAAATACAAAAAATACAAGCAGTAATGGATATCCAAATCACTTGATAGAAATAGCCGCCCAAACTGAAGGAAAATAGTTATATTATATCAGTTTCACTATTGTGGATATTCTTTTTTTAATACTATTAAAACTAGTGGGAGAAGTGTTTGAATTTTTTAATGTTGTATACATGCTTTACAAATATATAGACTTTACATGGTGCAAAAATATGGAAACATACACATATGATAAGTAAATAAATCAAGCTAATTCCTAGAATAAAGCTAATTACTGATTTTCTAGAATCTTGTTTTGGTAACTATCAATAATCCCCTCAAGTTGGAGCATGTAGGTTCATAATGCCTAACTTGCTTGAAAAATGGTGGAAAAGATCATGACCTAAAACTTCGGTGAAGATGTCCTTGACTTGGTCATTTGAGAAAGCATGAAGAGCTTTGAGAAGACCTGAGTGAATCTTTTCAAGAACAATGTGACAATCAATCTCAATGTGTTTAGTGTATTCATGAAACATGAGATTGTGTGCAATGTAGAGTGCAAATTGATTATCACAATGTAAGATGAAAGGATCGGGGCGAGAGATGCCAAGATCAGAGAGGAACTATTTTAACTAGATGTGCTCACAAGTGGTGACGGCCATAGCCCGATATTCATCTTCAGGGGAAGAGCGATTGATGGTAGTCTCCTTCTTTGTACGCAAGAGATCGAACTGGTACCTAATTGAATAAAATATCCGGTGGTGGAGTGATGAGTGGTGGGACAACTGGCCTAGTTTGAGTCAATATATGTTACGACATTTATACTGCTAAAGGAAGAAAAGAAAATGTCTTGACCTAGACTGCCTTTGATGTAACGGAGGACTCAAGTAGAAGCAACCATGTGAGCATGAGTTATGCTTGATCGGGTGATGGTCAGATAGATCAGGCAACCAACGAGGCGGTGATAAATGCAAAGATCAGGGAGGAGGTTGCCATCTTTATTCTTGAGTTTTAGATGTTGTTCCATAGGGAATTAGGCAGTCCGGGCACCAGGTTATCCACTATCAGAAAAAATATCAAGAGCATATTTGTGCTGGTTGAAGAAGATGCTATTGGGAGAGTGGGCAACTTCAAGTCCAAGGAAATACTTAAGATAACCAAGATCCTTTGTTTTGAAGTGAGTAGAGATGACTCTTTTAAAGGTCTCGATCTGAGAGAGGTCATTACCAGTAACTAAGCTATCATCCACATATATAAGGACAAGAGTGATGTTATTATGAGAGATAAGAGTGAATAGTGAATGATCTGCCTGAGACTGGTGAAAATCTACATTAAGAAGTACAATGGTTAGTTTAAAAAATCAATTACAGAAGGCTTGTTTGAGGCCGTAAAGGGATTTTAATTTTTCTTAGCCTAGGTGGGGGGGAGGGTCATGTAAACTTCTTCATCAAGATCAGCGTGCAAAAATGCATTATTGATGTTGAGTTAATGAATGATAATTTTTAGTTGCAACAATTGCCAACAAGCAGCGAACAATGGTCATTTTGGCAACGGAGCAAATATCTCACGGTAATCAAGTCCTTCAACCTAAGTGTAACCCTTGGCAACCAATCAGGCTTTGTAACCTTTGACGGAACCATTAGCCTTGAGTTTAGTTTTGAAAACCCATTTACAGCCAATGGGTTTCTTACCAAGTGGAGTTATCCTCTAGGGCACGAAGTTTGACAGACATAAAGGATCAATAAAAGTAGTGAAAGCAGTTAAATAAGTGTTATGAGAGGAAGAAAAAAGAGAATATGACAAAAAAACAGATAAAGGATTAGCAGTACTTGAGGCCCGTGTAGCGGATGAGGATGCCACGGTTTCCGTATGTACGGTGGGACAGACATAGTCACGAAGATAGGAAGGTAGAGCAATGGTGCGGCGAGGGCTAGAAATAGATGGAGATAGAGATAGAGATGGTGAAGGTGATGAAGATGATGAGGGGAATAGGGAGATGGGTTAGGGGAATCATGAGATAGAATAGGAGGCATTATAGGTTCAAGAATAGGTAGAGGAATGTGAGAATTTGAAGGAGAGGAAGGGCCAGGTGTATCTTGGAAAGAGAATTGTTGCTCATGAAAAGTGACGTTACGAGAGTAGAAAATTGACTGGGTTTCAAGATTGTAAGATTTGTATGCCTTATGGACACTAGGGTAGCCAAGAAATACGCACTTGATAGCCCGAGGCAAGAATTTGTCACGGTGTGTGCGTAAAGTTTGTGCATAACATAAGCACCTGAACACACAGAGGTGATCATAACTGGGTATTTTATCAGAAAGAGTTTCAAAAGGTAATTTATTTTGGAGAATGCGATTGAGTGTGCGGTTGATGAAATATACAGCAGTAAGGACACAATCACCCCAAAATTTTAATGGTATATGTGCTTGAAAACGAAAACTACAAGCAACATTTAGAAGGTGCTAGTGTTTATGCTCCGTAACACCATTTTGTTGAGCAATTTCAACACAAATATGTTCATGGATGATGCTGTGTTTTCTAAGATAATGTTGAAATGGATGAGAAAGGAATTCTTGTCCATTATCAATTCTTATGACTTTTACATTGGTTTTAAATTGATTTTGGACAAGAGCGAAAAAATGCGTTAAATGAGTATAAGTTTCTGATTTAAAACGCATAAGATATATCCAAGTAGTGCGGGAAAAATCATTGATGAGTATACGAAAGTGTACTCTAAATATTCTAATATTGGATTGAATTGATAGATTATGAATAGAAATAAGAGGATATAATTTTTATTATTGAATTTTTATTTTTATTTTTATGGTGATATATTAGAGTATATTTTTGTAATATTTTAATCTCAATTTTTGTAATATTAACAGGTGAGAGATGCACGACACTTAATTTGGACAGAATGACTTTGAAGTGGCACGACATTTTAATGGAAGCACATATAAATATGCATATATATATATGTATGTATGACTTGAAGACACAAGCACCACTTCAATTGAGCAAGAGATATGGGCCCTACTAATTATTTGAGTGCCTCACGTTAACATGCATAGAGCGATTGAGTTCAAACTATTTGGGTCTCAAGGCACTTCATTAAGGATATGGCCCATTTCACTTCACCACCTAATAGCCACACGCTGCAAATCACAAGAATAGCGCCCCATGCAATTCATTAAATTGGATTGCACTTCAGCTTGTGAGCAAAAACGTTGGACCTACATGTTTGCATGGCCGGGACTTGAGGTAGGGCACGACACACATATGGGAGAGGGCACAAAACGAAGGGACAAGAGGACGCATATATATATATATATGTGTGTGTGTGTGTGTGTGTGTGTGTGTGTGTGAATTAAGAGAGCGTCGCTTTGATGAAGAAAAACGGGGACATAAACGGACGTACAGAGAGGACAAAGAGAGATAAAATAATTCTTTTTGGCCGACTGCTGCGGTTTTCTTCTGGGATTTTTGTTGTCCATCATGTTTATAGGTAACTAAATTTTCAAGTAGAGCTGGAAATGAAATTATACACTAAATGATATTTTTAATTTATTTTTAATTCATGTATATGATTTTTTATTTATTAAAACTCTTTGCTTCATCATTCTCAATTTATTGTTGATGTTATGTTCTCCAAATAATCATAGAACTTATTTCATTTATGGATTCAGTCATGCTTTTTCTATTGAATGGATTAGTTATTTGATTATGTTTGGATCAATTAATTGTCTATATTGATTTAATTCTCTGTTGCAATATCACTCATTGAACATATTGTCGTCGTTAGATTTTCTTAATGTGGATAACAAATTGTGTAATTTAAAAGTAATGAATGATTTTTCAAAGGGTTACATTTGGTTTAATTTTGGTTTATAGTTCTATATCTTCCGATTGTGAATTTTGAAATTGAATTCTCAATTGAGTTATGAATGAACTAACAATAATTAAAATACCGGATATGTGCAAGGTATTTCAGAAGCTTTACTGTTCGTCAAATTTGAATACTTTTTCAGTTAATTTTTTTTTTAATTTTAATTTGCATTTAAAATTAATTTTTATTCTCTCATAAATAATTTTAATATATTTTTTAGTTTCTTTGTTATTAAGCTATTCTTTTAATTTGGCTCTTTGTAGAATCGACACCTCAAAGCTACATTACAACTACCGCGTTATTCTTTGGATGTAATCAATCATCGACGATGGTCATAAAATAATGAGCACCACACAGAGATGAAGTATATTCGCCACCCCAAATATCACAAAATATACCATTAAAAGGAGAAATGCTTTTATTAGTAGAAAGAGAAAAATATAATCTTTTATACTTAGAACGAGCACAAATATCACAATTAGTAATTACATATGGAGAATTAAAAAGACTGGGAATAGTAAAATTGGAAGGATGACTTAAACTTTGATGCCATAAGGTCTTATTAGTAGTGGGTTGAGCAGCTAAAGCAAGCAGAGGTTTGGGCTGATACACGGAAAGCCCATTTCAGAGATTACCCGCTCCAATCAGCCTCATCAATTGTGGGTCCTATAATATACAAGAATTAGAAGTGAAAGAAGTAACACAAGAATTATGAAGGGTAATTTGGGATATAGAAAAAAGGTTTAAAGTAAAAGTGAGGAAAAAATAGACATTAGTAAAGTGAGGAGAGGGTGAGAGTTTGCAAGTCTCGATTCCTTCAGCTGGAATATTGTCTCCATTAGGCAGCCTAATGAAATGGGTGGAGTCCAAACCTCTGAAATCAATGAAGGAATCTCGCCAATGACAAATATGGTGGCTTGCGCCACTATCCACTACCCAATAGAGGTGCAGATTGAAGAGAAAATCAAATGAGAGAGGGGAGAAAATGTTACCAACAAAGTTTGTGAAAGGTGAGGGGGCTGAGGAGGATGCTAGAGCTCTGGTGAGAGGCCAAGAACGGGACTAGGGTCAGAGATTGATGTCGATGGTTGCCCAAGAGCCTGATTTGCCGTCGATGGAGGTTGCCCAAGTGGGTAGCCCACGACGGTCCAGCAACTGTCTCATGTGTGCCCTTCTTTCCCATACGCTGTGCACTTTCAAGAATATTTGGGTGGGCTATGTTGATTTTGATTAGGGCTGCGAACAAACATGGCTAGGGTTTCTGTTGAGGGTGTTTGGAGATGAAGAACTCTTTGTTGTTCTTCTTGGAATAAGACGAAGAATACTTTGCGAATTGGGGGAAGAGGATCCATGGCCAATATTTGGGTTTGGAGAGGTGCAAAATAATCATTTAAGCCAAGAAGAAATTGGAAGAATCTCTCGTCTTCAACCTATTGTTGCAGGTCTTTCAGGTCACTATTGGTTTGAAGGTGACTAAGGTCATCCCAAATCTGTTTGATTTGATTATAGTATTCATGAAGTGAATTGATTGTTTGTTGCAGGAAGGAGACGACACGTTTGAAGTGGTATATTCTAGCATTGTTTCCATGATAGAAACGGAAGGAAAGATTAACCCAAACATCACGTGGGTCAATGTGATATTCAAGAGAATTGGCAAGAGAGGGACTGATTGAGCTAAGAATCCAAGTAAGAACCATGCCCCTTGTTTGGTTCCATTGAGTACACTCGAGTTTGGTAAAGTAGGGTGGGGTGAGCGTGCCATCAACGAAACATAGTTTTTTTTTGGCATTGAGAGCTCTTGCCATGACTTTTTGTCATTTGGGGTAGTTGTCGCCTGTTAAGAGACCATTGACAAGGATTAAACTTGGTGAATCTGAGGGATGAAGGAGGTAAGGGGAAGGGAGTGGTAGGTTGGACGAGTTGGCCATGGGAAGAGTTTTGGCAAGACCTAGTTTTGGTTTGATACCATGTTAAAACTAGTGGGAGAAATGTTTGAATTCTGTAATGTTGTATTGTTGTATACGTGCTTTACAAAAATAAGGACTTTACATGGTGCAAAAATATGAAAATATACACATGCTAAGTGAATAAATCAAGCTAATTCCTAGAATAAAGCTAATTACTGATTTTTTGGAATCTTGTTTTGGTAACTGTCAATAAATACTAATATCATGGTTATGTTTTAGAAAACCACGTTGACTCTGAAGTTCTACCAATGTAATAAGATTTAATTTATATTTTTTGGGGCATTTCTGAGCCAGACAATGCACAATATCTTATTTGCAGCAGCTTCAAAATATGATATATGTATAGCCAACTAATTATGTGATTAGTTACATCATTTCTTCTTTTTTTCTTTAGTTGTTCTCCATCTACCCAAATAATGTATAGACAACGACACAATTTTCTTTAGTTGTTCTCCCTCTTATTAAAATTTAGCATTTCCTTCTTTTTGTTTTTTAAAGTTTGTGGAAGAGGGAGAAGAAAATGTTCTATTTTTGGACCGAAAACAGGTGCACGCATTGAGAAAATTATTCATAGCCATCCCTTGCTTGAGATTTTAGTTTTCATAATTGATTAGGTCCACTATTTAATCCGCTAGACTACCCAATTGACTTCAATTTTCATCAATAATTGGTGCCCGAGGACAATACATTCCATCACTTTGCTGAGTAGAATAAAAGACGAAAATGTAAAAATAAATTCCAATGTTCAACAAATACTATGTATTGTCTGGAGAAGAAGGCATTTACAATAAAAGATCTTTACTGTGTCTTTTTAGTTCTTTTTAGCTCTTTAATAGAAAGTATGCACAAACACATTTAATAAAACACTAGGTTGTGCTGCAAACATACGCATGGCTTCTCAACCAAAGCTTCACAATCAAAAGGCATCCCACCATCTATAAGAGTGTAGATCATCATCTTGGTCCAAGAGATGCATTCCAGAAGGTTGCTTCTAAAGGAACAAAACATAGTAAGAACTCAAATAAACTAAAACCATATTGTTGCTGATATTGGAAGTTAACATTACCTGAAATGGATTTGCAGTCGATCCTGTATCCATATAAACTTGGTTATTTGTCCACACTTGATAGTGAGTATACTGTTGGCATAAAAAAAACAACTTAATAAGAACCAACTTGAGTGTTGAATGGTAAAACAAAAAAGCTTAAACACAAGAAGTTAAGGAAACCACATAAACTAGGTTTCTAATAAACACAGGAATTTCTTGACAAATTGACTCGCAAGGAAGAAATCTATATCTGTGATGGACAGTTGGTTCAAAAGATTAGGACACACAGTGAAGCCACATAAAAAAAATCAAATTCTAATCCTATTATTGTTTATTTAGCTGCCTGCATTTTTAGTGGCAGTCCCTTTCATGATTTTTTATCACAAGTGCTTCTGTCACATTGATTTATATATTGGAGAGCACAACCTTTTGCTTTGAAATTTTAGGAACATGATGAGATGAATTATTTGTTAACAAGTAGAGTATCTAGCCAAAAAAAAATGTCTATTTATTATTATAACAAATAGCTCCTAAGAGAAAAATCAAATAACAATACCATCAAATAATGTAAAAAAACATGCAACACAACTTTGCACCAACACCTAGAAATATTAGTAACTTGAAAAAACAAACGATTCACAAATCAGAAATCCAAATCACCCAAAAAGAGAAACAGGAAACTAACACTTCATTCCCGCGCCACGCTGGAAATGGAGAGTGAAAATTAGAAAGGGAAGCATACAGAGTAAGAGAGGAGCATGTAGAATTACTAACAAACACTTCATACTCACGCCACACACGCCATTCCATGCTAGAAATGGAGCTCTGCAGCTCAATTTTTGCGGAAAATGGAAGTGGAGCTTTGAGATTGCTTCACTTTTGTGGTTTAAATGGAAGGGATGGAGGGAGAGAGGAGAGTGTGTGACTTTGGATATTAACAATTGTTAGAAGTGTCAAGCATTTGTTTATAATCTGCTATCTCAACCCTCGGTTCCAGATCAAGATGATGAACGGCTCAGATTAGATTTATTATCTGGTTTTAAGTCAGGGGCATTTTTGTCAATTGTCATACATGTATATATATATATATGAGCTTGTACAGTGTAAGAAGTATCGAGATTCATTTGTACATTTCCTCTATTATTGTAAGACTGTGAGAGAGAGATAGGGGCGACAGAGGCAATCTAGGGTTAGGATTTCTTGCTGAAATTGAAGGCTATATTGCTTGTAATCAACATGTTAGCTTGTAAATCTCTCATTAGTATGAATAAAAAGCTTGGTTCTGTTGTTCCTGCCGTGGATGTAGGCAAATGGGCCGAACCACGTAAATCTTGTCTTCTTGTTTTCTTTGATTTTCTTGTTATCTTACTTCGTGTTGATTTATTTTACTATTGTTCATATTCTTGTTGATCCGTGAGTTTCTGAGCAAACTTTGCCAATGGCTTGTTGTAATCTCTGAAACCAACAAGTGGTATCAAGAGCCCAAGTTCTGATGGGAATGGCTAAGTTTGATATAGAAAAGTTCACGGGCCAAAATGATTTTGGCTTGTGGAGAATAAAGATGAGAGCTATCTTGGTGCAACAAGGGCTCCAAGATGCCATCTCATTGTCAAAGGAGGAGAAGAAACCCTCCTCTTCATCTTCGGACAAGGAGATGCTTGTCCTTCAACAGAAGGCCTATAGTACCATTATTTTGTGTCTTGGTGATAAAGTGCTAAGGGAAGTGGCCAAAGAAGATACATTCGTAGGTGTATGGCTGAAACTTGAGTCATTATACATCACTAAGCCTTTGGCAAACAGACTTCACAAGAAGACACGCCTTTATACATTCAAGATGAGCCCAGGTATGTCTATCTATAAACATCTTGATGATTTTAATAAAATATTTTTGGATCTTGCAAATATAGACATAAGGATAAATGATAAAGATCAAGCTATACTGTTATTAAGCTCATTAGATTCTTCATACCTACACATTAAAGAAACTATTATATATGGTTGGGAGAGTTTAACACTAGAGGAAGTTCAGTTTATACTGTTTGCAAGAGAACTTTAGAATAAGACTGAAGTTAAAATCGAGACTGGGAAGGGTTGAATGTTAGAGGTAGAACTGAAAAACAAAGTCACAAGAAAAAAAACAATAAGTCAAGGTCTAAGTCTAGAGGGAAGCAATTGAAGTGCTTCAATTGTCACAAGGAAGGATATTTTAAAAGAGACTGTCCTGAAAGGAAACAGTCTCAGAATACCAAAAGCATAGAAGAGGGAAATGCAGCTGTTGTTAGTGACGGCAATGACATCGCAGAAGCATTAAATGTTTCTGACATGAATCTAGGGTCTGAGTGGATCCTAGACTCAGGGTGCTCATTTCATATGTGCCCCCTGAGTGCATACTTTGAGACTTTTACAGACTTAGATGGAGGGTATGTAGTCTTGGATAATAACAAGTTATGTTGGATCCAAGGGATTGGTATTATTAGACTAAAACTACATGATGGGATTGAGAGAATACTCAAGAATGTGAGGTACAAACTTGAGTTAAAGAGAAATTTAATTTCTCTTGGAATGCTAGACTAGACAAGTTACACATTCAAATTTGAGTCTGGTGTCTTAAAGGTTATTAAGGGATCTCGATTAGTCATGAAAGATAATATCAAGAATGGTTTATATACCCTTCTTGAAAATACTGTGATAGCTCAGGCATCCCTTATTAATCACAGGACAGATAGCAAGGTCCTAATTTGACATAAAAGATTAGGCCATATAAGCTAATAGGGTTTACTAGAGTTAGGAAAGTTAGGCCTGTTGGGAGATGGGAACCTTGGTACTCTACCTTTTTGTGAGAAGTGTGTTCTTGGTAAATATGCTAGAGTAAAATTTATTAATGGTGCCCATCAAACTAAATAGTAGACTGTGTTCGTTCAGACCTATGAGGCCTTACCAAGGTTAATTCTCATGGTAGGACTAAATATTTTCTCACTATTATTGATGCTTACTCTAGGAAACTTTGGATTTATTTTCTGAAAAATAAAAGTGACACATTTAATAAGTTTAAAAAGTGGAAAACCCTAGTTGAGAGTCAAATAGGAAGAAAAGTAAAGACACTTAGAACTGACAATGGTTTAGAGTACTTTTGAAATGAATTCAATGAATTTGCTAAAATGGAAGGTATAACTAGATACAAGATTGTGAGAGAGAAACCTCAGCAAAATGGGATTGCTAAGAGAATGAATAGGACAATCCTAGAAAATGTTAGGTGTATGTTGATTGCATATGGACTTCCCAAACTTTTATGGGCTGAAGCTGCTGCCACAACAACTTTTTTATTTAATAGGAGCCCATCCTCTACCTTAGGATTTAAAATACTTCAAGAATTGTGGTCTAGAAATGCTCAAGGCTATGAACACTTAAGAGTTTTTGGGTGTGTTGCATATGCACACTCTAAAACTGATAAGCTTGAACCTAGAGCAGTGATATGTACTTTTGTAGGTTATCTTGAGGCAGTGAAGGGCTATAAACTATGGATTAATGAACCTGGAAAATAGAAGTTTATTGTACGTAGGGATGTTACTTTTAATGAAAAACAGATGGCTTGACAGCCCAAGACACAATGTCAGGCTAGTCAAACTGTATCCAAACCTACACAAATTGAGGTGGATCAATCTCATAATCCTGTAGAAATAGACAGTGACGATCAGCCTGTATCCTTAAGTGAGAGAACCGACTACCAATTGGCTAGGGATAAGGAGAGAAGAACTATAAGACCTCCATAGAGATATGGACAGGTTGGGATGATAGATTTTGCATTCTCTGTGGCTAAGGAGGTCATAGAAATGGAATCTAGGACTTTTAAGGAAGCCATGGACAGTAAAGAAGCTGATAAATGGCTGTTGGCAATGCAGAAAGAGATGAAATCCTTAAAGAAGAATAAAACATGGGAATGGATTTCAAAACCTAAAAATTAAAAACTGATTGATTCTAAATGGATTTATAAGAGGAATGAGGGAATACCTGGTGTTGAACAGCCTAGAAATAAAGCTAGGTTAGTGTTAAAATGTTTTACTCAAAGGGAATGGGTAGACTATACTGAAATCTTCTCACTTGTAGTAAAACATACTTCAATAAGGCGCTTATTATCTGTTGTAGCTAACCAAGATATGTTTTTGGAACAACTTGATGTTAAAACTACATTTTTTCATGGTGAATTAAATGAAACTCTATACATACAGCCTCCTAAAGGGTTTGAAATTGAAAATTCTAGAAAACAAGTGTGTTTATTAAAGAAATCATTGTATGGCCTTAAACAGTCATCAAGAATGTGGTATAAAAGGTTTGATAATCACATGATTAAGATTGGTTTTAACAGAAGTAAATATGACTCCTGTGTCTATTTTAAATAGCTGGAACAGAACCCCATATGAATGTTATTATATGTTGATGACATGCTAGTGGCCAGTAGAGATAAATTTCAACTTGATTTAGTTAAATAAATGGTAAAGTCAGAGTTTGAAATAAAAGGCTTAGGATGTGCACAAAGAATCCTAGAGATGGAAATAACAAAAGATAAAAGAAATAAACTATTACTCTTATCTCAGAAATCCTATATATCTAAGGTACTAAATAAATTTGGTATGAACCAGATGAAACCTGTTAGGTAGCACTCAAAATTGTCTATTAATCAAAAACCTGAAACAGATGAGAATGATAAATTTATAAGAAAAATACCTTATGCTAGTATGGTTGGGAGTCTCATGTTTGCAATGGTCTGTACAAGACCTGATTTAACATATGCGATTAACATAGTTGGTTGATTCATGAGTAACCCCGATAAACCTCATTGGCATGCACTTAAATCTATTTTTCAGTACTTATCTAGTTCTAAAAATCTGGGACTGACTTTTGGAGTTGATGTGCAGGTTGGAAATGAACTAACTACAAGGGTTTGTTGATTCTAATTTTGCTGGTAACCTAGATACTAGGAGATCACTAACTAGTTTTCTGTTTACTTTGCATATAGGTACTGTAAGCTAGAAGGCAAACCTACAACCTGTCATGGCACTAGCAACCACTAAGGTGAAGTACATGGCTATGACTGAAGCAATTAAGGAAGCTATATGGCTAAGAGGGATCACTCAAAAGTTGGGTATTAGTAGGGGCAGTGTTGTGGTGTTTTGTGATAATCAAAGCACCATATATCTTGCTAAAAACTAGGTGTTTCATGAGAGATCTAAGCATATAGATATTAGGTTGCATTTTGTTAAGGACATAATAGAAGCTAGTGAGGTGAGAGTGGAAAAGGTCTCAATTGAAGATAATCCTTCAGATATGCTGACCAAATCATTGCCAACAGTCAAGTTTAAACATTATTTAAACTTGATTAATATGAGACATGTTTAGTACCCATTAGAGGGAACAATGCAGGAACAGCAGCCAGGCAAAGGGACTTGTGCAAGGATCAAATACTTGCCAAGGTGGAGAATTGTTACAAGTGTCAAGCATTTGTTTATAATCTGCTATCTCAACCCTCGATTCCAGATCAAGATGATGAACGGCTCAGATTAGATTTATTATCTGGTTTTAAGTCAGGGGCATTTCCATCAATTGTCATACATGTATATATATGAGCTTGTATAGTGTAAGAAGTATTGAGATTCATTTGTACATTTCCTTTATTATTGTAAGACTATAAGACAGAGAAAGAGGCGACGGAAGCAATCTAGGGTTAGGGTTTCTTACTAAAACCGAAGGCTATATTGCCTGTAATCAACAGGTTAGCTTGTAAATCTCTCATTAGTATGAGTAAAGAGCTTTGTACTGTTATTCCTGTCGTGGATGTAGGCCATTAGAGCCAAACCACGTAAATCTCGTTGTTTTTTTTTTTCTTTGAATTTCTTGTTATCTTGCTTCGTGTTGATTTACTTTACTATTGTTCATATTCTTGTTAATCCATGAGTTTTTGAACAAACTTGGCCAACGGCTTGTTGTAATCTCTAAAACCAACACCAGCCAATATACCAATGGCCAACAAGCCTGATGATTCAGCAAACATACGAGAAATTGACAAATAAGCAAGCCGATAAATATACATTTATTTAAGGGAATTTATGTATTATAATTCTTGTATAGAATATTCTATTTTCTTCTATAAGTAGGTCATTATGCAACATAGAATATTATCTTGTTACATAATTAATCTATACAGAGGTATTATTCTTGGCTCTATTGGGCTCTATTCTTCACCTTTCATTTCCAGTACCAACCATTGTTGCTCCATTTTGTGCTAACTCTAACATGGTATCAGAGAGGTGAAAATGGCAGACAACGATCCTCCTCCTCCCAACAAATACACAAACCTTGTCGTCTTGAAACTTCTGGTAACCCAGAAATCGTGTTAGTCACAAATCTCCTTCATTTCGAGAATTTCTCTACATGGTCCCGTTCAATCTAATGTGCTTGTTGAACCCAAGGTTTCAAGTTTCGTGGAATTATAAATCTACACATGGATTTTGATGATAACAAATGAATTCAAAGAATAAAGGAGTCTCAAGCTCAAGTTGTCCATACAATAGAATCAAGCACATCAAGGAATCAAGCATGAGCAAGAATAGAACAAATTCACATTAAAGTCATAGAGTAATGTTGTAAATCTCTTAAAAATTCGAAATTAGGATTAAGGCTCAAAATTAATATTTTATCATAAAACATTAAAATACATTTTCCACATGTGCATGAATATTTTGAAAATTAAATTTGAAAATTTTGAAAGATGATTGATTGTCATCTTTCACATGTGCATGACATGATTAAAAGTTTGAACTTTGAAAATATTAAGATGATTGATTGTCATCTTTCACATATGCATGTTTTATTTGAATATTTTCAAAAGTGATGGATGCTTTTCTTGACTTATACAAAAGGTAGATGTCTTTGTCTGAAAATCTTAAAAGGTGGTTGTGTGTTTTTTTGACATATGCAAAAAGAAGATATTTTTGTTTGAAAAATAAATCATACTCATTTTGTTATATATGAAAAGCAAAAGATTAGATTTGAATTCTTTGAAAAATGAATGGAGTTGTCTTTGACAAATTCAAAAAGGAAATGATTTTATTTGAATTTTTTGAAAAGTAAATAGTATTCTTATTTGACATGTGAATCTTTTCAAATTTGAAATTAAAGACTCATTTGCCTATAAATAGCTCACTTGAATTTTACAAAAATCACAACAAGAGCTTAGACATCTATTGCTAAGTTTTGCATCATTCATTCAAAGCTCTCATTCTCTCTTTTCTAAAGTTTTGAGCCTTAATTCTTGTTCTTGTTGAGAAAGATATAGGTTGTGCTGTATTGTTTCTATCTCACTCGTTGAGGAGTGTACTTTGATAGTCTACCCACTATCAACTCTTGTATTTGTAAGAAGGTGCGTATAACCCTTGTGTGTGTAAAAGGTGTTCTACACGGGGAATAGTTAAATCACCAAGTGTAAGGTGATTGGAAGTGTAGAGGGTGTTCTACACGGATTCTTTGGAGCGGTGCTGCTCAAAAGTGTAATAGGTTTCTATCTCCACCTAAAGGAGATTGACTAGTGAATTCAGGATCCTCAAGGGGTAGCTTGAGGCGAGGACGTAGGCAGTGGGGCTAAACCTCGTAAAACTACTGAGTTTGCTTTCTCTTACCCTACTCTTTACATTTCTTACTGCTTTACATTTGGTTTATATTTTATATTGTGTATTTGATTAATACGTGTTAATTTTTATAATATAACCCAATTCACCCCCCTCTTGTGTTAGTCATCTGGGCAACAGTGCTCAACGAGCGTTTCTCACCACAAAACGGACCTCGAATTTATGAACTCAAAAAATCTTTGGCCAATTTGACCCAGGACGATGATACCGTGAATGGCTACTATGGTAAACTCAAGTCCTTTTGAGATAAGGTCTCCATTCATGACATGTAACCTATTTGTTCTTGTGGCTCAACCAAAACTCTCCCTGACTGCATGATTCAATTCCTCATGTGTCTTAGTGATTCCTACACCAATGTTCGAGACCAGATAATGCTCATCGATCCATTACCTCCTGTTAACAAGGTCTTCTCCTACATCCAGCAACAAGAGCGACATTGTCTGATCACTTCCTCAGCTCCCAACCTAAACTCCATCTCTCTAGCATTTTGCAAACCATTCTTTAATCCCTCTACTTATATTGGAAAAAAGGACAAGGCCTATTGTACCCACTGCAAGATTACGGGCTATACGTTGCAAACTTGTTTCAACTTTGGGAATGTCGTACCTCTAGTTTGCACCCACTATGGAGCGTTGCTACAAGCTCCATGGGTATCCTCCAGGCCATAAATTGCATAAACCATGAGGGAATGCCGTGTCACTTGATTTTGCTGCCTCCAGCAACTCACTTGATTCCAATGCATCGTTGACAAAGGAGAAATATAAATATCTCATAGCCTTGTTGCACAACTAGGATTCCAAGTATTTACCATCCGCAAATCATCTCCGGACGGTTACCCTACTCACCCTCACTCTTCTTCCGCTGCTAGTAACCCTTTTTGTTTATCCACTTCCTCTCATGTTTTCACTTCTTGGATCATTGCCACAGGGGCTACCGATCACATGATCTATAGCCCCTCGCTTTTTACCACCATCACTGCCAACACTTCTTATTCGGTCAAGCTTCCTAATGGGGAATTAGCCCCTGATTTACTTTTAATTTATTATATGCTTCCAAAGTTGCACAACAATTAAATTGTTGCCCTATTTTTCTCTATAATTCTTGCTTCATACAGGGCCTTTCTCCATGGACAAGAATTGGGAAGGGTAGCATGGCACATGGGCCATATCATCTTCTACAAGATACCATTTCCTCTCAAGCTTTAGTTAATACTTTGTCATAGAATCTTCATTCTCAAAATTTCATTTCATTTATGCTTTTGTACAATCCTCTGATAGTGCTTTTGATTTGTGGAACTATCGGTTGGGTCATCCCTCCCATTCCCGAATGCAACTTATACATAATTCCCATGTAATTACTCATATAAATACAAAGAATACTTTACCATGTTTGGGTTGTCCCCTTGCAAAACAAGCTCGTTTACCCTTTCCCTCGAGCACTCATAATACAACTGCTTGCTTTGATATTATACATTGTGATTTATGTGGGCCTCATTCAATTATTGCACATGATGGTAATCGATTTTTTCTAACCATTGTCGATAGCTATTCACACTGCACATGGGCATACCTTTTGAAAAGGAAATCTGATGCATAACCATGCATTAAGTCTTTTTGTCACTTGGTTGCTACTCAAATTAATTCTCGAGTGAAAATTTTGTGTAGTGACAATGGCCCTGAATTCAAGGTATTCTTCACCAAAAATCCTATGATGTAACACCACAACCTTCTTCAAGATGCCCGTGCACTACATTTTCGATCCAACATACCATTAAAATTTTGGTCAGAATGTATACTTATTGCCACCCATTAAATTAACTGAATACCCAACCCTCTCCTTCACAGCAAAACTCCCTACGAAATTCTCTTCCACAAACCTCCCTCATACTCCCACCTACGCATATTTGGTTGCCTTGTTTTTGCCCCTACCATTTCCCACAAACGTCACAAATTTGACTCTCGTAGTAGGCGTTGTGCATTTCTTGGATACCTATTTGGCGTCAAAGGATAGAAATTACTTGACCTTGACACTACCAAACCTTTCTCTACCGTGATGTTATTTTCCATGAATCATTATTCCCTTTCCACACTCCTTCCCTCTTCCACTACATCCTCACCTCCACAAATAACTATTTCTCTGAACTCAAACATCAATTTACCCAACCTTCATTCTAATCCTTCACCTACAAATAATTAAGGCTCCCCTCTCACCGAGCCATAAACACCTTTATCACCTTCTACGAATCACACACTAGCACCTACACATCCTCCACCTCCCTCACCTCCTCCACCCCCCCCCCTCCGATGGGACCATAGAGAGATACAAGGCGAGGTTGGTCGCCAAAGGTTTCACACGACAAGAAGGCCTCGACAACAATGAAACCTTCTCACCAGTGGCAAAATTAGTCATCGTCCACACCTTACTAGCTACTGCTTCAATCCAAGGCTGGTTCATCAAACAATTTGACGTTCAAAATGCAGTCCTTCATGGCGATTTAGAGGAGGAAGTTTTCATGTGCAAACCTCTCGGCTATTCCAAGGGTCCTCCATCTCATGTTTGCTGGCTTAATAAAAATCTCTATAACTTGAAACAAGCTTCGAGAAAATGGTATGAAAAATTTTCTAATGCCTTACTCTCTTTTGTTTTTCAACAACCAAAGGCAGACTATAGTCTCTTCACTCATACAGCTAATGGTTCCTTCACGGCATTGCTTTTGTATGTTGACGACATCATTGTTGCCAGCTCTTCATTGGATACCATTGCGGCCTTTCAAAGCCTTTTCAATGATAATTTTCGAATCAAATTCCTTGGCGATCTCCGCTACTTCCTTGGTATTGAAGTTGCTCGTTCTTCAAGAGGTATTTCCATTAGTCAATGGAAATATGGTCTAGATATATTGGCCGATGTGGCTTCCTTGGCACTTGTCCTATCAAATTGGCAATGGAACAAATTTTGAGATTTAGTAAGGATGGTGGACAGCCTCTCAAGGACCCTCTCCCTTACCAGAGACTCATTGACCGCCTATTTTACTTCACAATAACACGGCCTGATCTCAGCTATTTTGTCCAAAATTAAGCCAATTCATGACAGCTCCTACATCTTCTCATCTTCATGCTACACACCGAGTTCTTTGATACATAAAAAATGCACCTGGGCAAGGATTACTTTTTCCTTCCAATTCTTCACTCAGTCTTTAGGCCTACTCAGATTTGGATTCGGCCTCTTGCCTCAACTCATGTCGATCAATCATAGGTTTTTGTATCTTTTTCGGTTCATCTCTTATCTCATGGCGATCAAAGAAACAAGTTATTGTCTCTCGATCTATAGTCGAGGCCAAGTATAGAGCCATTGCTACAACCTCTTGCGAGATACAATGGATGTCTTACATCCTTAGTGACTTGCATCTCTCCATTCCTCTACCAATTGACATGTATTGTGACAATCAAGCCACTATACACATTGTTGCAAATTCGGTCTTCCACGAGTGCACGAAGTATATAAAAATGGATTGTCACCTTATCCGTGACAAGATTCAAATTGGTTTCCTTCGCACTTGCCATGTTCTATCCTCATTCCAACTTGTGGACCTCTTCACCAAAGCACTGCCCTCCACCCAATATTCTTTTCTGTTATCCAAGATGGAAATAAAAACATATCTTCTCCATCTTGCAGAAGGATATTACCAACCAATATACCAACTGCCAACAAGCCAGATGATTAAGCAAACATATGGGAAATTGACAAATATGCAAGTCGATATATATACATTTATTTAAGGGCATTTATATATTATCATTTTGGTATAGAATATTCTATTTTATTCTATAAGTAGGTTATTGTACAGCATAGAATATTATCTTGTTATAGAATTAATCAATACACATGTATTATTCTCAGCTTTATTGTGCTCTATTCTTTGCATTTCATTTCCAGTACCAACCATTGTTGCTCCATTTTAAGCTAACTCTAACATTGGGAGGGAGGGATACAGAGCATGTGCTAGAGGATTAGAGGAAAAAATGAAAGAAAAATAAGAGGTTTTGAGATTTGTGATTTTGAATTTCAAAAACAAAATGAAAGTTTGAAATCTGAGAGGCACACCTTCTGATAGAAAGTCAATCAAATCAGACATAAGCTTCAAATGGCAGAGTAGCTTTGCAGATGGAGCGAAGAATGAAAAAATAAAGCCACCTTGGCTTTGTAGTAAACCAATAGTTAGAACTTGTAAGGATATCATTACCCAATTATCTTTACAATACAAAGGGCACTATTTATAGATGAGTTCTTCTACAAAGCAGTCATGAGAGCAGTGCACATAGTGCACTCACTACGTGGTTGCTTCTGGTGCTTCATTTTTTTTTCCCAAAATCGGCATTTTCAATTTGAAAGATCCCCATTCGAATTCGAAGCCACAAAACACCATTCCTCGACAGCAGCCCGTAAAACACCCTTCCTCTACCCAATTATGTCGGCATCTCCCACCATCACTTCTCCACTTCTATTAGACACCGTCGATGGTGCCTTTGACCACAAGGGTTGACCCGCCCTCCAATCCAAATCCGACACTTGGAGATCCGCATATTTCATCATAGGTAACCCTCTTCTCCACTTCTAGATCCTCCCAATATCATTTTCTATAAGCAACTGCTTCTAACTATTTATTTTTCTGAAGTTCCATTAATAGAGATGGTGTGTTTCAGGTGTGGAAATGATAGAGAGGTTTGCCTACTATGGGATGTTCCAACCTCAATGTATTTAACTAGACCTCTTGGCCAGTCAATTGCCACTACTGCCCAGAATGTCAACGCCTAGTCTAGAATGGCCTCGTTACAGAACGTTTGTGGCCGATTCCTTTCTCAGCCGCTACCGCACTATAGTCGTTGCTTCTCTCATATACATCCTGGTCCCCCACTCTCTCTCTGTATTTTTTTTTTCATTTATTTGGGCATTACATCTTTACATGGGCTAATTATATTTTTATTTTGTTAATTACTATATTTTTTAAGAGGGAGAAAAGCTCATGGATTACTTTGATTCTAGCCTTTGCATTGGTTTAAGGCCATTCTTTTGATTCTACGATTTGCTACATTGAGAGGACCTTTGTAGCATGCTTGTCATAATTAATTCATTTCAACTAGGACAAAGTATGGCTTGTGAACAAATTTTTGTTGTTACACTATAGCTAAAATCCCCTTCAGAGAGTTCAAGCTTTGTTTCTACTCTTTTTGCATAGATAAGGAATGCCCTCTAATATTTGTTTTGATGTATTGGAAATGAAGGTCTCGGTGTTGAATTTAATATTTTATTGAATCATAAAAGGTATCTAATTTAATAAAAATAAAAGAGTCCATTATAAAAGCTCCATCATAGAGTTATCATATGAAATGTAAAGGATATCAATCCTACAGTCCTTCAATGTCCTGTTTTTTCAACTTAAACCATGATTTGCTCCTAATTTATGATTTGCATATTCACTTTAGTTACATTAGAAGAAGAAGTAAAATAAGTATATTTTTACTAAGAAAAAAACGAGTGTATAGACTTTTTAACTTTTATAGTGCAAATTTCGGGCCAACTTGGGCTAGCTTTTTGGTCTCTGAAATTTGGTTTAGGCCTAACTTGATTCAATCTATGCAAAGTTAGCCAGTTTGCAGCCATGGCAGGTTAATATTACATAAGCTTGTCTCGATCCCTTTTTTTCATTGCAGTTTATTGTGCCTATTTTTAGTTCAGATTAGTGCATCTAGTTTTTTTGACTTAGTAATCTTGTACTTTAGGGAGGATCATGGGATTGTAGCTTACATTTACAAGTTGGACTTACAGTTTGTGCACACCAGTTCCATGTGAGCCATGCATTTATTTTAATTAGTTAGCATGAATTAAGTTTGCTAATTGAAGTATTAATGAACCAACTAATTTTTCTTTGGTTAAACATCATGCCTCACTTGATATGTTGGCATTTAGTTCCTCCTGATCATTTTGATGAATTGAATTGGGCGGGTGCAACATTTGTGGATCCTATTTTGATTGATAAGTAGATTATTTGTATAGATTATTGTGTCAAAACTGAAGTTTTATGGTATGATGGCAGTTCGTACTCTTTTGTGCTAGGGAAAGTCAAGCACCTCACTTTGGCTTTTAATGATCAGAACTTCCTCACCAAACATCATCAAGAGTATTTTTTTTTTCGAGTAGAATTTGTTGAATTTAATGAGAGCCAAACAATTCACATAGTCATTTGCTGATTTTGTTCCTATTTGAAATTTTACATGTAAGAAGGTGGTGAACTTTGAGTGCCTATGTAACTTTGGCTTTCCTGAAGTTAAGTGACCTATGTGTATATTAAGTTCGTTTATGGATAATAATTAAGTCTTACTCAATATGTCCTATGGTGTCATTAATTTGATGCTTAATAATTACCTACTTTTTGGCATAATTGTTAACTTTTTTTTCTTATTTTGTTTCCAGTCGAGGAGATGGTGAAGACACTTATGTGGGCGAGGTTGTGTTGAGAAGAGGCTATTAGTACTTGTCCTAACGTGGAGATGGTGAAGCCTTGTCACCCTCGCAAGTCAACCAATCACTTTTTGGCTTGTATCTGTTGTGTTGTGAAACAAGTGTTAGTGCATATTGTTTTGTATCCAGTTGTAAACTTGTGTAGATTGTAGACTAGGGATTTTAAGTGCTCCTTGTGGTGTAATATTTGTACCTTGTATCAATGATGTAAGTTGGCCCATTTTTGTTTAGTTTCATGCAAGGAATTTTTTTAATTAGATCAAGTTTATTGGAGTCTTTGGACTGAAAGTTGTAAGGCAGTAAACATGTTTTGTATTATATTAACATTAAAACTCATTTAAGATTACTCAATATATAATGTATCATTAGTTTCATGCTCCATTTGATTAGTGTGAATGAATCTTTTTCTTCTTAAATTTACTTACTACTAATATGGGTCCGACATGTTTGATGCAGTAGTAGTTGAAAAGTGAATAATGAACTACAAACAACCACCTGCAAGTCAATGTTCATATGCATTTGACTGGTTTATACCTCATACTCAAAACAACCACTTTTCTTGTTGAATCCAAGATTTCAAATTTCGTATCTACGTCTAGATTTTGATGATAACAAATAAATTCAAGTCTCAAACTCAAATTATTTACGCAATCGAGCGAAGCGCACATCAAGCATAAAAGAACAAGTCTACAAATGAAGCTCATAGATTATTTTTGTACATCTCTTGATAAAATTCAAAATTGGATTAAGGCTCCAAATTACTCTTTTTTCTCATAAAACATCAAATTACTTTTTTCACATATGCAAGACATCTTTAAATGTCTTAGTTTTAAAAATTATGTTTTTCACATGTACATAACATCATCAAATAATATAGTTTCGAAAATTATATTTTTTTTTATATAAAAATTTGAATTTGTAAGATGATTGATTATCATATTTGATATGTGCATATTTTGTTTGAAAGTCTTGAAGGGTGGTTGTGTGTTTTTTTGACAAATGCAAAAAGTTGATGATTTTGTTTGAAAATCTTAAAAGTTAATTGTGTATTTTTTTGACCTATGCAAAAAGAAGATGATTTTGCTTAAAAAATAAATCATACTCATTTTGTCATGTATGAAAAGCAAAAAAATTAGATTTGATTTTTTTTTTAAATGAATGGAGTTGTCTTTGACAAATTCAAAAAGGAAATGCTTTTATTTGAATTTTTTGAAAAGTGAACAGTATTCTTATTTGACATGTGAATCTTTTCAAATTTGAAATTGAAGACTCATTTGCCTATAAATAGCTCACTTGAGTTTTGTAAAAATCACAACAAGAGCTTACATATCTATTGCTAAGTTTTGCATCATTCTTTCAAAGCTCTCATTCTCTCTTTTCTAAAGTTTTGAACCTTAATTCTTGTTCTTTATTAGACAGATATAAGTTGCGCTGTATTGTTTCTATCTCACTCATTGAGAAGTATACTTTGATAGTCTACCCACTATCAACTCTTGTATCAGAAAGAGGGTGCGTAGAACCCTTGTGTGTGTAGAAGGTGTCCTACACATGGAATAGTTGAATCACCAAGTGTGAGGTGATTGGAAGTGTAGAGGGTGTTCTACACGGATTCTTTGGAACGGTGCTGCTCAAAGGTGTAATAGGTTTCTATCTCCACCTAAATGAGATTGACTAGTGAATTTGGGATTCTCAATGGATAGCTTGAGGCGAGGACGTAGGCAGTGGGGCTAAACCTCGTAAAAATACTGAGTTTGCTTTTTCTTATCCGACTCTTTACATTTCTTACTGCCTTATATTCTATTTATATTTTATACTGTGTATTTGATTTATAAATGTTAATTTTTATAATATAACCCAATTTACCCCCCTCTTGTGTTAGTCATCTGGGCAACAATTGGTATCAGAGCAATGGCTCTGTTATAAGATTAACTATCTGTTGAGTTAAGATCATATGGCTAACATTGCAGCTACTTTCGCTGAAAGTCAGTCCAGTAGTCGACCTCCTTTATTTTGTGGAGATAATTATACTTTTTAGAAAGCTAAAATGAAAATATTTCTTCAGTCTCAAGGTCGAGAAATCTGGAAATATATTATAAATGGGCCTTATATTCCAACAAAAACTGTTGATGGAGGAAAGGTCAAAAAGGAAGAGGAAGAATTTGATCGCGAAGACGATAGATTTTATACTGTGAATGTAATGGCTATGAATTTTCTATATAATGCTCTCAATGGTAATGAATTTAACAGAATAATGACTTGTAGGACAGCAAAGAAAATTTGGGACAACTTGGAAGTAACCTATGATGGAACTTCGCAAGTTAAAGAATAAAAAATTTATGCTTTTACGCATGAATATGAAATGTTCAAAATGAATGATGAAGAATCTATCTCTTCTATGTATACTCGTTTTACTAATATTATAAATAGTTTGACAACTCTTGGTAAAGTTTATTCCAGTTTGGAGATAGTAAGGAAAATTCTCAACTTCTTGCCAAAATGTTGGGAATCAAAAGTAACGGTGATTCTTGAAGCTAGAGATCTTAAAAAACTCGAAGTAAATGAACTCATCGGGTCACTTATTACCCATGAGTACACATTGAAAAGAGGAGAAGAAGAAGGAAAACAAAAGAAGAGCTTGGCACTCAAAGCCATTCCTCATGAAAGTGAAAACGATGAAGATAAAGAAAGTGATGATGAAGAGATTACAA
The DNA here is from genome assembly GCA_036559045.1 of Platycarya longipes. Lineage (NCBI taxonomy): Eukaryota > Viridiplantae > Streptophyta > Magnoliopsida > Fagales > Juglandaceae > Platycarya > Platycarya longipes. The sequence goes on from CM071802.1 coordinate 39,072,300, forward strand.
TGATCACAAGAAGATTTAAGAGATTCTTGAAAAATAAAACTTCTCCAAGGAAACTTTTCAAAAAATATTCCAATAAAGATACAGATAAAAATGATTCATTAATATGTTATAAATGTAAAAAGCCTGGACATATCAAAGCAGATTGTCCCCTACTAAATAAAGATCGATACAAAGGCAAGAAAGCAATGAAAGCTACATGCCAAAAAAAAAACTCAAACCCTATAAAAATTTCTTTGATAAACCCATTAAATCAAAACCAGATTTTCAAAATTCTTTTCCTAAAAATAGATTTGTCAAAGAAAGACATTATTACAATCACTCAAATTCTTCAAGTGTATTACATATTATTTGTAATTTTTGCAATAGAAATGATCATAACTATCATACTTGTCCTATTAGAAGAAAACATACAATGACTATTAGGGTCATATAGGTACCAAAGAATCTTATTTCTTTTAATACTAATAATAAAGGATCCAAAAAATATCAGTACCAAGAAAAATTATTTTAATTATTTTTGTAAGTAAAACAAGATGGGTTTTAGATAGCGGATGCTCAAGACACATGACAGGAGATAAAACTAAGTTTATTGATCTCACTCCTAAAGAAGAAGGATACGTGACATTTGGAGACAATTCAAAAGGGAAGATCATGGGAATAGGTAAAGTTGGTAATAAATCTTCTCTCATAATTGAAAATGTTCTACTTGTTGAAGGTCTAAAACATAATCTTTTAAGTATAAGTCAATTATGTGATAAAAGATTTATAGTTACCTTCAAAAAGGATAAGTGCATTGTTTTGAATAATCATGATTGCAATGTTTGTTTTATTGCTCTTAGAAACAATAATATTTATACAATTGAATTTGAAGAAATTGCCTCATAAGATACTATTTGTTTATCAGCTCAACATGAAAATAGTTGGTTATGGCATAGAAGGTTAGGTCATACAAACATGGAACTTATTTCCAAACTTTCAAAAAATGATATTGTGAGAGGTTTGCCAAAAAGCGAACTTTTTTTAAAGACAAAATCTGTGATGCATGCCAGTTTGGTAAACAAACAAAAACTTCTTTCAAAATCAAGAAACATATTTCCACTATAGACCTTTGCAACTAACACACATGGACCTTTTTAGACCAAACAGAGTTGCGAGTCTGGGAGGAAAATGTTATGAATTTGTTATTGTTGATGATTTCTCTAGATATACTTGAGTCATCTTTCTCGCTCATAAAGATGAGGTACATAATGCATTTACCAAGTTATGCAAGATAATTTAAAATGAAAAGGACTATACTATTTCAAACATCCGAAGTGACAGGGGAAAGAGTTTGTCAATAAAGGTATTGAGTCTTTTTGTGATGAAAATAGTTTTCTACATAATTTCTCTGCCTCTTGAACTCCTCAACAAAATAGGGTAGTAGAGAGGAAGAATAGATCTCTTCAAAAAATAGCAAGAACAATGCTTAATGAAAATAATTTACCTAGTTATTTTTGGGCCAAAGCGGTAAGTACTGCATGTTATATTATAAATAGAGTTATGTTAAGATCTAAATTAGATAAAACCCCTTATGAGTTTTGGAATGAGAAAAAACCCAACATTGGTTACTTTCATGTATTTGGAGGCAAATGTTTTATACTCAATGACAGAGATAATTTAGGAAAGTTTGATGCAAAATCTGATGAATGTATCTTTCTTGGATATTCAACAAATAGTAAAGCTTATAGAGTATTCAATAATAAGATTTTGATTGTACAAGAATCTATGCATGTAGCATTTGATGAATCTAACCATCTACTCTTGAAGAAATCTATTGATGAAGAATCAGAAGATACAATTAACACAAATAGTCTTAATCTTGAAAATGAGAATACATTAAAAGAAGTCCAACATAGAGACATCAGGAAAGATTATCAAGATTTAGTACAAGATGCAACCAAATAGTGGAAACATATGAAAGATCATCCAGTGGAACAAATCTTAGGAGAACCTTCACGAGGTGTAAGTGCTCGATCATCTCTTAGAAATATTTGTAATCACACTGCTTTTTTATCTCAAATTAAATCCAAAAATATTGATGAAGCACTTATTGATGAATCATGGATTCTAGCTATGCAAGAAGAGCTAAATCAATTTGAAAGAAATAATGTATGGACACTTGTTTCTAGACCCAAAAATCATACTGTTATTGGAACAAAATGGGTTTTTAGAAATAAGAAAGACGAGTCTGGAATCATCACTAGAAACAAGGCTCGACTTGTAGCCCAAGGTTTCACCTGTCGCAAGATTAGAAACTATTCGAATGTTACTTGCATATGCATGTTATAAAAATTTCAAACTTTTTCAAATGGATGTTAAAAGTGCTTTCTTAAATGGTTTTATAAATGAAGAGGTATATGTTGAGCAACCTCCAGATTTTGAAAATCGTATTTCTCTTAATCATGTTTTTAAGGTCGCAAAAGCATTATATAGACTCAAACAAGCTCCTAGAGCTTGGTATGAGAGGTTTAGTTGTTTCTTGATTGAAAAAGTTTTTCAAGAGAAAAGATCGATACAACTCTTTTCATCAAATATGAACAGAATGATATTCTTCTAGTTCAAATTTATGTTGATGATATAATATTTGGTGCTACTAATGAAAATATGTGCCAAGATTTTACTAAGAGCATGTAGGAAGAATTTGAAATGAGCATGATGGGATAACTTAATTTCTTTTTTGGATTGCAAATCAAGCAAGCAAAAAGTGGAACATTCATTAATCAGTCAAAATATATCAAAAATTTACTCAAAAAGTTGGAGATGGAAGGTGCGAAGGTAATTGGAACACCAATGAGTCCAACCACCAAACTTGATAAAGATAAAAGCGTTAAGCCAGTTGACTCAAAGGTATATCGAGGTATGATTGGTAGTTTATTATATTTGACAGCTAGTAGACCTGATGTTATGTTCAGTATATGTTTATATGCACGTTTTCAATCATCTCCAAAGCAATTTAATTTGATTGCAGTCAAGCGTATTTTTAGATATCTTGCCGGTACTATTGACCTAGGGTTATAGTATCCTAAGCATACTTCTTTCGATCTTATCAGTTATTCAGATGCGGATTATGCTGGTTGCAAAGTTGATCGAAAAAGTACAAGTGGAACATGTCATTTTTTAGGTCATGCACTTGTTTCATGGTTTAGTAAAAAGTAAAATTTTGTTACATTATCTACTGCTGAGGTAAAATATGTTGCTGCAAGCAGTTGTTGTGCTCAATTTCTCTACATGAAGCAATAACTTGAGAATTTTAAACTTATGTACAATCATATTCCTATTAAATGTGATAATACTAGTGCTATAAATCTTTCAAAGAATCCAATACAACATTCTAGGACCAAGCATATTGAAATTAGATATTATTTTCTTAGAGCTCATGTGCAGAAAAGTGATATTGTACTAGAATTCACAAGCACACACGATCAATTGGCAGAAATTTTCACAAAACCCCTACCAGAAGATAGACTATGCATGATTAGAAGAGAAATAAGAATGATGCATGTCATGAATATCTGCTAGATATTTTTATTCCATTATCTCAAATGATCTACAGAAACTTGAGACGTTTAGCCTCATTATTTAAATGCATTTACTCCTCATAGATCATCATGTCATCCTTATCTAAAAGATTAGGCAATCGAAATGAAGAGGCAAGCAAGAATTTTAAATCCTTATTCTGTTGCTTTAAATCTACTATTTTTCTATTAGACTCTTGAACAAGTCATTGAAGAACATCGATCTTCTCATTAAACTTCTCAATTTCGCGAGTTTTGGACTGCAACCGAGCGGAAAAAGTAATAATGGAAGATGAGTATCGAGTCTCAAGACACACAAGCTCGTAAATGGCATCATGATCTGATTTATTAGTCAAATCAGTGTTTTGTTACTTCATGGCACCTACAACAGATGCAGAAATAGTTTGAGGTGAAGAATACCTCATATCTTGATTACGAGAAGCACTGAAGGAAAATTGATGAGCCACTGAAATTTTGTAGAGTGAGAATGAAGATGAACTACAGAGATGAGAAGAAGATTTGATGCGGATTAGATAAAACTAAGGATTACTTTTATAAAGATGGAAATAAGTAGAAGACAAACTGTCATCTCTTCAAATCTTACTTAGTCAAGCTTACAAGATATGCCGGATGCATATTGTCAAAAGTTACCGAACTAAGCCAGCAAGATTAATTACAATTGTTCCTGTTTCTCTTGTGAAACGCTGCCATTATCTGCTGATGTTGACTCTGTGCTTGAACCCTCACTCGTTCCGATTCCTCTATTCGAAGTTTCAGAACACGAGCTAATTCTGTCAAATCTTTATTTTCTTGTTTTAACCTCTTATTCTTTCTACCTTTATTTGCAAGCTTTTGATGCAGAACAGATATTTGATTGTTAAGTCGATCAAACTCATTTGTCCTTACTAGTAATCTCTAAGACAGGTCGTAACAGAGGCAGCATATTGAGCACTGAGAGTTCTTGATGCTGCAACAACCTCAGAATCAGTCCTACCAGAAAAATGCATCTCTGCTTCTATCATAGTGTTGACAACCTCAGGAGATAAAACGACTGGTTGAGACAGTTCCTGATTCAAATCTGGAAGATTATTAGACGAAATTTTTTTCGTCATTCTATCGTTTTAGATAAATAGATACTTAATCAATGAGTAATGTGAGATTTGTTTTAACATTCGATGGGTGAAAATGGTCATTTAAACAGAAATCGAAAACTTTCAAATCTCTACGTATTTTATTTGTCAATAACATCAAGCGGATTTGAATCTCCTTTCGCATCGAATTGCTAGAGCTAGACCTCCAACCTTTGCAGGTTTTGTCAGACACGCGTGGCTCCGCACTGATTTCTCTACAGTCACTACTAATGCACCGTTTTATTTTTCTATTAGTTATTGTAGGAAGATGTCTTATTGAGCTAATTATGATTCTTTTTTAATGATGCCAAAAGGGGGAGAAGTTTTAGACATAAATATTTAGATTTTTAACTCTGCTATATATGCTGGAATTATGTTTATCTACCGCTTGAAAAACTAACGCATATTCTCAGGGGGAGTTTAAGCATTACTGCAAGTCTCAAAATTCTACTAAGTATTTGTCATCATCAAAAAAAGGAAGATTGTTGAATCCAAGATTTCAAATTTCGTATCTACGTGTAGATTTTGATGATAACAAATAAATTCAAGTCTCAAGCTCAAATTATTTACGCAATGGAGCGAAACGCACATCAAGCATAAAAGAATAAGTTTACAAATGAAGCTCATAGATTATTTTTGTACATCTCTTAATAAAATTCAAAATTGGATTAAGGCTCCAAATTACTCTTTTTTCTCATAAAACATCAAATTACTTTTTTCACATATGCAAGACATATTTAAATGTCTTAGTTTTATAAATTATGTTTTTCATATGTGCATAACATCATCAAACAATATAAGTTCGAAAATTATATTTTTTTTATATAAAAATTTAAATTTGTAAGATGATTGATTATCATATTTGACATGTGTATATTTTGTTTGAAAGTCTTGAAGGGTGGTTGTATGTCTTTTGACAAATGCAAAAAGTAGATGATTTTTTTTGAAAATCTTAAAGGTTAGTTGTGTGTTTTTTTGACATATGCAAAAAGAAGATGATTTTGTTTGAAAAATAAATCATACTCATTTTTTCATGTATGAAAAGCAAAAAAATTAGGTTTGATTTTTTAAAAAATGAATGGAGTTGTTTTTGACAAATTCAAAAAGGAAATGCTTTTATTTGAATGTTTTAAAAAGTGAATAGTGTTCTTATTTGACATGTAAATCTTTTCAAATTTGAAATTAAAGACTCATTTGCCTATATATAGCTCACTTGAGTTTTGCAAAAATCACAACAAGAGCTTACACATCTATTGCTAAGTTTTGCATCATTCTTTCAAAACTCTCATTCTCTCTTTTCTAAAGTTTTGAACCTTAATTCTTGTTCTTTTTTAAAGAGATATAGGTTGCGCTATATTGTTTCTATCTCACTCATTGAGGAGTGTACTTTGATAGTCTACCTATTATCAACTCATGTATCAGTAAGAGGGTGCGTATAACCATTGTGTGTGTAGAAGGTGTTCTACATAAGGAATAGTTGAATCACCAAGTGTGAGGTGATTGGAAGTGTAGAGGGTGTTCTACACGGATTCTTTGGAGCGGTGCTACTCAAAGGTGTAATAGGTTTCTATCTCTACCTAAAGGAGATTGACTAGTAAATTTGGGATCCTCAATGGGTAGCTTGAGGCGAGTTGCATTTGATAGTCAAACAAGAATTCAAATAAGTTAATTGCAAAACATCATATGGGTATACACATATGGATATACATCATAACCGAAACATCATAAGATAATTATTGTCCACCTGTAAACAGAAAACATATGCATTGTACTAAAATAATTTCTCCATACAAAAACTATATAGACCCTACCGAACTGCTTCCATGTTACAATTTATCCAATCCATGCAAAAACTATTACAATTGATACAACTCAATACAAACACAATTATTTTCGATTTTTCTTATGAAGATCTCTCTCTTACTTTAACTTCCCTTTTCCAAACTTCATACTCATGCCGCAAAACATTATTTCATGTCTTCTAAAGTTCATTCTCTCTTCTATAAAGGTTCTCCTCTAGCAAATGATGTATATCCATCCCAAAAAAAAAATCACTCTTGAGAGGAATAAATGATTCCAGCTTTTTCCATGAAATATTGGGCTGCTTTAATTTGGACCTGAAATCATAGAGACATAATTAAAAGATGGATAAAAAGTTGCTTCAATTATAATATGTCATGTGTGGTAATCAATCACAAAGTATCATCATATACTGTGTAGTTCTTGTTGAGTTATGGCTTAGATACACGCCTCCTCTGCACTCTCACTCGAGCAAAGTTAAGAGAGGTTGCTTAGGAAGTGACTGCTGAGAGTCTCGGGAACAAGCTTAAGAGCTTGTACATTAAGAAATCACTCACTAACTAGTTGTATTTGAAACAATGATTATATACTCTCAAGATGAATGAGGGTTCATCAATGTCTGAACACTTAGATGAGTTTAACAAAATTGTTATGGATCGTAAAAATGTTGACATGAAGTTTGATGATGAAGATCAAGATTTAATAGTATTGCGTTCATTACCTGCATCATTTGAGAATTTTGTAAATTCTATGCTATATGGCCAAGATACCATCTCCTTAGCTGATGTAAAGTCAGTTTTGAACTCGAATGAGTTAAGGAACAGGTATAGTGATAAGGGTGGTGAAACTCAAGCTAGTGGGCTGATTGTCAAAGATCCTTCCAATAGAGGAAGATCTAGTAATAAGGATTCAGAGAAGGGCAGAGGTAAGTCCCTTGAGAAATCCAAGTCCAACAAGAAAAACGTCAAGTGTTATTACTGCCAGAAGTTTGGACATTACAAGAGTGAGTGTACTAAGCTGAAGAAGAAGGAGGACTCCACGAGTAACTCCAAGGCCGTCAGTGTTGCTGATGAATCTGATGGCTCAGATGTGGTCCATGCAATCAGTGATTCAACCTGTCGATTTAATGACAAATGGGTCATGGACTCAGCTTGCACTTTTCACATGTGTCCCAAAAAGGACTGGTTTATGACTTATGAACCAGTCAACAGTGGTTCTGTTTTGTTGGGTAACGACACAGCTTGCAAGATTGCGAGAATGGGTTCAGTGAAAATCAAGATGTTTGATGGGATAGTTAGGACATTGACCAATGTCCGGTACATTCTAGATCTGAAAAAGAATCTTATCTTTCATGGGAGCCCTTGATTCTTTGGGGTTGAAGTACACAGGACAAGGTGGAGTACTGAAAGTCAGCAAATGCTCCATGATTATTATGAAGGGAGACCAAAAAGATGGTCTCTATTTCCTCTAAGGCAGTACTGTTAGCGGTGAAGCTGCAGTTTCAGTATCTGATAAGGCAGAGTCAGATAACACTCGTCTATGGCACATGAGATTGGGTCATATGAGTAAGAATGGGATGTCTATCCTCTGTAAGCAAGGGTTATTAGGGAATCAGAATTTAGGCAAACTTGACTTGTGTGAGCACTGCGTGTTTGGCAAACAAAATAGGGTCCAGTTTGCAACAGGGGTCCACAGTACTAAAGGTACAGTGGACTACATTCATTCTGACCTATGGGGTCCATCCTCAATTCCATCGAAAGGTGGAGCAAACTACTTGCTTACTTTGATTGATGATTACTCACGAAAGGTGTGGGTTTATTTTCTAAAGCAGAAAAGTGATGTCTTCAAGAATTTGAAGCAGTGGAAACTTTTGATAGAGAACTAGGCCGGCAAGAAGGTTAAACGACTCCGCACTGACAATGGAATGGAATTTTGTAGCAGTGACTTTGATGAGTTCTGCAAGAATGAAGGGATTGTCAGGCACCGTACAGTTAGGCACACTCCATAGCAGAATGGAGTAGCTGAACGGATAAATAGAACCCTCCTAGAATGAGCATGCAATATGCTCTCCAATGCCGGGCTGATTAAGGACTTTTGGGCAGAAGCAGTTAACACAGCCTACTTTCTGGTGAACCGCTCTCCAGCCACAGCTATTGGTCTGAAGATACCTAATCAGGTATGGTCTGATGCACCTACTGATTATTTGAATTTGAAAATTTTTGGTTGTCCTGCTTATGTTCATGTTAATGATGGTAAGCTAGAATCTAGGGCAAAGAAATGCATATTTATGGGATATGCTACTGGGTAAAGGGATATAGGTTGTGGTGTACTGATTTCAAGTCACCCAAGTTCGTGATTAGCAGAGATGTTACTTTTGATGAAAAATTTATGCTTAATCCGAGAAAGGAGATTCCTGTGTCTACAGGGAAGAAGGTGGAGCTACAACAAGCTCTACAGAGGACACCACTTAACACTCAGGATCATGCTATGGCTGATGAGCATGATTCTAAATCTGAGACTGAAGCACCAGTTGAGGAGTAGTACAGTATAGCTACTGGTAGACAGAGGAGGCAGATCAGACCACCTCAGAGATATGCTCAAGTAGACATGGTTATGTATGCACTCGCAACAGCAGAAGAAATTGTTGAGCATGAGCCTTCCAGTTACTCGAGGCTGTGAAGAGTACCGAGTCTGCTCAGTGGTGCTCAGCTATAACTGAAGAGATTGAATCTCTTCATAAGAATCAAACCTGGGATTTGGTTAAGTTACCAGCAAAAGACGAAGGTTGTGGGCTGCAAATGGGTCTTCAAAAGAAAAGAGGGAATCCAGTCTGAGTCAAATGCAAGATACAAAGCATGCCTAGTTGCTAAAGGCTACAGTCAGAGAAAGGGGATCGACTTCAATGAAGTGTTCTCTCTAGTAGTAAAACACAGTTCAATCAGAGTTTTACTAGTCATTACGGCTTTGTATGATCTAGAGTTTCAGCAGCTTGATGTGAAGACAGCGTTTCTACATAGCGAGCTTGAAGTGACTATCTGTATGCGTCAGCTAGAGGGATTCATTATTGAAGGCAAAGAGGACCGAGTATGCAGACTGAAGAAGTCTTTGTATGGGTTGAAGCAGTCGCCTAGGCAATGGTATAAACGTTTTGATTTATTTATGATTGATCATGGTTATTTGAGAAGTAGCTATGATTGTTGTGTGTATCATAAATAATTACCTGATAAGTCTTTCATTCACTTATGTTTTATGTTGATGACATACTTATAGCTGCTAAAAGCATGGTTGATGTTGATTTGATGAAAACTCAACTTAGAAATGAGTTTGAGATGAAAGACTTAGGTGCTGCTAGAAAGATTTTTGGAATGGAAATTCATAGGGATAGGAAAGCTGGGAAGTTGTACTTGTCCCAAAGAAAGTACTTTGAGAAGGTTCTTGACAGGTTTGAAATGTCTAACTCCAAACCTGTAAGCACGCCGTTAACGATGCATTTTAGACTTTCAGCTTCCCTATCTCCCCAGACAGATGAGGAGGAACAGTCCATGGCAAGAGTTCCTTACTCTAGTGCGATTTGCAGCATTATGTATACCATGGTTTGTACTCGTCCAGAGATTTCACAGGCAGTGAGTTTGGTTAGCAGGTACATGGCTAAGCCTGGTAGAGTTCACTAGAAGGCAATGAAATGGATTCTGAGGTACTTGAGGGGTACCTCACATGTTGGCTTGTTATTTGATAGAGATGTTAATCTCAGTTATGATGTTATTGGGTTTGTTGATTCTGACTATGCTAGGAATTTAGATAGGAGAAGATTATTGACAGGCTATGTTTTCACATTGTGTGGTTCTGCATTTAGTTGGAAAGCAACATCGATGAGAGGACGAACCACATCGATATCAGGTATCATTTTCTCAGAGAAGTTGTTGCAGATGGTACGATGAGTATTCAAAAGATTACTACTTTAGAGAATCCAGCAGACATGATGAAAAAAGCCAGTTGCAGTACACAAGTTCAAACTCTGTTTGGACTTGATTGGAGTTCAAGGTTTCCAGTTCCCTTAGGAGATCTTTTGATGGTTGGTTTCTTTTGTTGATATTGGGTTTTTCAGTGAGGCTTATGGGTATTCAAGCCAAGGTGGAGATTTGTTAAATTATGGCTTGGATACACGCCTCCCTTGCATTCTCGCTCGAGTGAAGTTGATCCCGCTCGAGCGAGAGTCCAACCCGTGAGTTCGCTCGACATTCGCTCGAAATCTAGCTCGAGTGAAGTGCAACCCGAGAGTTCACTCAACCCTCGCTCGACGTTCAGCTCGAGCGAAATTGACCTAGCAGTGTTCGCTTGAGCGAGATTAACTCTCGCTCGAGCAAGATCGCATAAATATAAATATTGCAATCTCTTTTCTGCGTTTGTCCTCGATGAGCTCCAGCCCCCTGTTTTCGTCCAAACAAATAGAGCATCTCTCAAGGCTACATTTCTTCTCCATTTCTTGAGTGGTTGAGTGTAAACACGTCAGGATTGAGTGTATACATGTCAGGTGAGTGATTTCTATTGTAAGAATCTCTTGATCCTCTCTCTGTAATCTCCATTTGATCGTAGTGAAGTTTTGAGATTAACCCCCAGTGGATAAGCTCAGTTAAGCTGAACCATTTAAATCTGTGTGTTTTGTATCGTCTTTACTGTTTTATTTCTCTTAGTTGCTACCGCTGCATTTGATTTCATAGCTGTATTGTTTGTTTTATCGGTTTATTCCCAACAGTTCTCAATCGTGCTATTGCAAAATCTTTTGTTATCTTGCATAACTAATCATATTATGGCATCCTTTTCCTTGGTTTGTCAGCTGACATGGGCTTGAACCCATTTTTTTTGTTCTATTGCACTTTTCAGCCTTTAGTTATATGACAAGTCTATATTATTCACTTTGAAGCACAAGAGATGTACAATACTGAATTTGTACCATTTAAGTTATGCTATTTAAGTTGTTAGCAAGAACTGCAAAACCTAAAATTCCATCTCAAAGAAAAAAAAGAAAATGTAGTATTGAATTCGTTTAATGGAAAGATAGAATGGATATTAATTTAAACATTGAAAATACTATATTCTTGTTGTGGACATCATTTAGGGTATCACACTAATAATCGATCAAAGCAAACAATAGTTTTTTTCATTTGATCGATGAAACAATGATATGAGACAATAAGTCTTGGATAGGAGTTAAAATTGAAGAATTACTCTATGTGAATCGACAAAACTTTGCTATTAACCATGACTATGAGAAATTCCCTCTTAATAAAAAAATGAGGATTTGTCAATTTTACTATTATCCAAGAGATCTTGACTAGTCTTTTGTCTTATGCTAACACTGTTTGCTAATCAATTGGATTTATTCTCAAAAGAGTGGTGATAGGATTGCATTTTATTTATCAATAATTTAACACTTTAGTATATATATATTTTTTAATTTTTTTAAATATTTTTTGAACATTTTTAATTACTAGGAAAAAATATAAAATTTTACTATAATTACTTCTTTAATTATTAAGTAAAAGATTTTTTTTTTAAATTAAAAATTAAAAAATAATAAAATAATAATAATAAATGAGATGTAATTTTATAATTATTCTTTTCAAAAACCTCCTCACCCGAAAACTTCCAACTCCATGACTTGATGATGTGACCATGACTGAATGCTTTTATGAATTTTTCATGCTCTGGCTTGAGTTACGGAGAAGAAGATGAAGAGGACAAGAGGCCGTCGTGACAGAGAGAAGTGGGTAACCAGAAGCATTGAAATTAAGAGGGGAGAAGTACTGGACCTTTCCGTAAGCAACTTCTGCATCTCCAGCCAGCTGCATGGAGAGCCAAAATCTGCAAAATTAAAAGCAAGTTTTAAAATGTTTTCGGCAAGTCCAGAATCAAAGTATTTTCGGTCCCCTTTCTTCCTTGTGCACATGAGTTCGATCCTAGCTAACCGGATTTCCTGATTAAGAGGCATATGTTTCATGTGGGTCTATCGACAACCGAGAGTCGGCGCGAGATGACTTTAAGCTTAGGGGAATCGATGACAATGATTCTTGAGAATGATTTTCCGACGGAATGGGTTGAAATTCTGACTGAGATGGTGGCATTTGAAATTCGTGTTTGACAATACAGAGATGAACAGGAATGATGAATTACTGAGTTGTGCTCTAATCCTGTGTGGCCACTATTATAACCTTTTTTCGTGCCATTTCTGATATGGCTTATGTTAATTGATGGGCTGTTTATCTGCAATAATCAACCGGACCGGTTAGCAGCGGCACCCTACTAATTGATATTGATTGATTTACACACATCGATACAGTGCAAGTCTTATTCGGTCAAGCTTCCTAATGGGGAATTAGCCCTTGTAACGCACATCGATACAGTGCAAGTCACAACATTCATAGTTTTACAAAATACCATTTGTGTCCCCTCATTTACTTTTAATTTTTATCTGCGTCCAAAGTTGCACAACAATTAAATTGTTGCCTCATTTTTCTCTTTAATTCTTGCTTCATACAGGGTCTTTCTCCTTGGACAACGATTAGGAAAGGTAGCATGGCACACAAACCATATCATCTCCTACAAGATACCATTTCCCCTCAAGATTTAGTTAATACTTTGTCACAGAATCTTCATTCTCAAAATTTCATTTTTGCTTTTGTACAATCCTTTGATAGTGCTTTTGATCCGTGGCACTGTCGGTTGGGTCATCCCTTCCATTCTCGAATGCAACTCATACATGATTCCCATGTAATTACTCATATGAATACAAAGAATACTTTACCATGTTTGGTTTGTCCCCTTACAAAACAAGCTCGTTTACCCTTACCCTCAAGCACTCATAATACTACTTACTTTGATATTATACATTGTGATTTATGGGAGCCTCACTCAATTATTGCACATGATGGTAATCGATTTTTTCAAACCATTGTCGATGGCTATTCACTGCACATGAGCATACCTTTTGAAAAGGAAATCTGATGCATGACCATGCATTAAGTCTTTTTGTCACTTGGTCGCTACTCAATTTAATTCTCGAGTGAAAATTTTGCATAGTGACAATGGCCCTGAATTCTCCTTTTCTGAATTTTATTTTGACCAAGGTATTCTTCACCAAAAATCCTGTGATGAAACACCACTACCTTCTTCAAGTTATTTCCAATCCAACATACCATTCAAATTTTGGTTAGAATGTATACTTATTGCCACCCATCAAATTAACCGAATACCCAACCCTCTCCTTCACAACAAAACTCTCTACGAAATTCTCTTCCACAAACCTCCCTCATACTCCCGCCTATGTGTATTTGGTTGCCTTGTTTTTGCCTCTACCATTTCCCACAATCGTCACAAATTCAACTCTCGTAGTAGGCATTGTGCATTTCTTGAATACCCATTTAGCCTCAAAGGATATAAATTACTTGACTATGACACTCACCAAATCCTACCGCGATGTTATTTTCCATGAATTATTATTCCCTTTCCACACTCATTCCCTCTTCCACTACATCCTCACCTCCACAAATAACTATTTCTCCAAACACAAACATCAACTTACCCAACCCTGATTCTAATCCTTCACCTGCAAATAATTATGCCTCCCCTCACACCGAGTCACAAACACCTTTATCACCCTCTTCAAATCACACACCAGCACCCACACCTCCTCCACCTCCCCACCCCACTCCGATGGCACAATAGAGAGATACAAGGTGAGGTTGAATACCCAAGGTTGCACACAACAAGAAGGCCTCGACTACAACGAAAACTTCTCACCCGCGACAAAATTAGTAACCTTCCACACATTACTAGCCGCTGCTTCAATCCAAGGCTAGTTCATCAAACAATTTGATGTTTAAAATGCATTCCTCCATGGGTATTTAGAGGAGGAAGTTCTCATATTCAAACCTCTTGGCTATTCCAAGGGTCCTCCGTCTCATATTTCCCGGCTTAATAAAAATCTCTGCGACTTGAAACAAGCTTCGAGAAAATGGTATGAAAAATTTTTTAATGCCTTACCCTCTTTTGGTTTTTAACAATCAAAGGCAGACTATAGTCTCTTCACTCATACAGCCAATGATTCCTTCACGGCATTGCTTTTGTATATCGATGACATCATTGTTGCCAGTTCTTCATTAGATACCATTACTGCCCTTCAAAGCCTTCTCAATGATCATTTCCGAATCAAATTCCTTGGAGATCTCCACTACTTCATTGGCATTGAAGTTGCCCGTTCTTCAAGAGGTATTTCCATTTGTCAATGAAAATATGCTCTAGATATATTGGTCGATGTGGCTCCGTTGGCACTCATCCTCTCAAATTGGCAACGGAATAAAATTTGAGATTTAGTAAGGATGGTGGACAGCCTCTCAAGGACCCTCTCCCTTACTGAAGACTCATTGGCCGCCTACTTTACTTCACAATAACATGGCATGATCTCAGATATTCTGTCCAGAGATTAAATCAATTCATGACAGCTCCTACATCTTTTCATCTTCATGCTACACACCAAGTTCTCACATACATAAAAAATGCACCTGGGCAAGGATTACTTTTTCCTTCCAATTCTTCACTCAGTCTTCGGGCCTACTCAGATTCAAATTGGGCCTCTTGCCCCAACTCACATCAATCAATCACTAGTTTTTGTATCTTCTTCGGCTCATCCCTTATCTCATGGCGATCAAAGAAAAAATTTGTTGTCTCTCGAACTTCAGCCGAGGCCAAGTATAGAGCCATGGCTACAACCTCTTGCGAGATACAATGGTTGTCTTACATCCCTAGTGACTTACGTCTCTCCATTCCTCTACCAATTGACATGTATTGTGACAATCAAGCCACTCTACACATTGCTGCAAATTCAATCTTCCACGAGCGCACGAAGTATATAGAAATGGATTGTCACCTTATCCATGACAAGATTCAAGCTGGTTTCCTTCGCACTTGCCACATTCTATCCTCATTCCAGCTTGCGAACCTCTTCACCAAAGCAATGCCCTCTGCCCAATTTTTTTTCTGTTATCCAAGATGGAAATAAAAAAACATCTATTCTCCATCTTGCAGGGGGATATTACCAACCAATATACCAACTGCCAACAAGCCAGATGATTAAGCAAACATATGGGAAATTGACAAATAAGCAAGCCGATATATATACATTTATTTGAGGGAATTTATATATTATCATTCTGGTATAGAATATTCTATTTTCTTCTATAAGTAAGTTACTGTATAGCATAGAATATTATCTTGTTACAAAATTAATCAATACAAAGGTATTCTTCTCAGCTCTATTGTGCTCTGTTCTTTGCCTTTCATTTCTAGTACCAACCATTGTTGCTCCATTTTAAGCTAACTCTAACATTGGGAGGGAGGGATACAGAGCATGTTCTAGAGGATTAGAGGAAAAAATGAAAGGAAAACAAGAGGTTTTGAGATCTGTGATTTTGAATTTCAAAAACATAACGAAAGTTTGAAATCTAAAAGGCACACCTTCTGATAGAAAGTCAATCAAATCATACATAAGCTTCAGATGGCAAAGCAGCTTTGCAAATGGAGCGAAGAATGAAAAAATAAAGCTACGTTGGCTCTATAGTAAACCCATAGTTAGAAGTTGTAAGGGTATCATTACCCAATTATCTTTACAATACAAAGGGCACCATTTATAGATGAGTCCTTCTACAGAGCAGCCATGAAACCAGTGCACTCACTACGTGGCTGCTTTTGGTGCTTTAGTTTTTTTTACCCAAAATCGGCATTTTCAATTTGAAAGATCCCCATTCGAATTCGACGCCGCAAAACACCCTTCCTCGATAGCAACCCATGAAACACCCTTCCTCTACCCAGTTATGTTGGCATTTCCCACTATCACTTCTCCACTTCTATTAGACATAGTCGATGGTGCCTTTGACCACAAGGGTCGACCCGCCCTCCGATCCAAATCCGACACTTGGAGATCCGCATCTTTCATCATAGGTAACCCTCTTCTCCACTTCTAAATCCTCCCAATATCATTTTCTATAAGCAACTGCTTCTAAATATTTAATTTTTCTGAACTTCCATTAATAGAGATGGATGTGTTTCAGGTGTGGAAATGACAGAGAGGTTCGCCTACTATGGGATGTTCCAACCTCAATGTATTTGACTGGACCTCTTGGCCAGTCAATTGCCACTACCGCCCAGAACATCAACGCCTGGTCTGGAACGGCCTCGTTACTTCCTCTTTTGGGTGCATTTGTGGCCGATTCCTTTCTCGACCACTATCGCACTATAGTCGTTGCTTCTCTCATCTACATCCTAGTCCCTCTCTCTCTCTCTCGGTATTTTTTTTCATTTATTTGGGCATTACTTCTTTACATGGGCTAATTATATGTTTCATTTTTTTAATTACTATATTTTTTAAGAGGGAGAAAAGCTTATTGATTACTTTGATTCTGGCCTTTGCATTGGTTTAAGGCCATTCTTTTGATTCTATCATTTGCAACATTGAGAGGACCTTTGTAGCATGCTTGTCGTAATTAATTCATTTCAACTAGGGCAAATTATGGCTTGTGAATAAATTTTTATTGTTATACTATAGCTAAAAGCCCCTTTAGAGAGTTCAAGCTTCGTTTTTACACGTTTTGCAAAGATAAATAATGCCCTATAATATATCTTTTGATGCATTGGAAATGAAAGTCTCTGTGTTGAATTTAATATTTTATTTAATTTAATAAAAATAATAGAGTCCATTATAAAAGCTCCATCATAAAGTTATCATATGAAATGTAAAGGATGTCAGTCCTACTGTCTTTCAATGTCCTATTTTTTCAACTTAAATCACGATTTGCTCCTAATCCATGATTTGCATATTCACTTTAATTACATTAGAAGAAGAAGTAAAACAAGTGTATTTTTACTAAGAAAAAAGCAAGTGTATAGACTTCTTAACTTTTATAGTGCAAATCTGGGGCCAACTTGGGCTAGCTTTTTGGTCTCTGGAATTTGGTTTGGGGCTAACTTGATTCAATCTATGCAAAGGCAGCCAGTTTGTAGCCATGTCAGGTTAATATTACATAAGCTTGTCTCAATCTCTTTTTTTCATTGCAGTTTATTGTGCCTATTCAGATTAGTGCATCTAGTTTTTTTGGCTTAGCAATCTTCTACTTTAGGGAGGATCATGGGATAGTAGCTTACAATTATGAGTTAGACTTACAATTTTTGCACACCAGTTCCATGTGAGCCATGCATTTATTTTAATTAGTTAGCTAATTGAAGTATTAACAAACCAACTAATTTTGCTTTGGTTAAACATCATGCCTCACTTGATATGTTTGCATACTTGATATGTTGGCATTTAGTTCCCCCTGATCATTTTCATGAATTGAATTGGGTGGGTGCACCATTTGTGGATCCTATTTTGATTGATGAGCAAATTATTTGTATAGATTATTGTGTCAAAACTGAAGTTTTCTTTATGGTATGATGGCAGTTGGTACTCTTTTGTGCTGCGGAAAGTCAAGCACCTCACTTTGGCTTTTAATGATCAAAACTTCCTCACCAAACATCATCAAGAGTATTTTTTTTTCAAGTAGAATTTGTTGAATTTAATGAGAGCCAAACAATTCACATAGACATTTGCTGATTTTGTTCCTATTTAAAATTTTACATGTAAGATGGGTGGTGAACTTTGAGTGCCTATGTAACTTTGGCTTTCCTGAAGTTAAGTGAACTGTGTATATTAAGTTCATTTTTGCATAATAATTAAGTCTTACTCAATATGTCCTATGGTGTTATTAATTTGATGCTTAATAATTACCTACTTTTTGACATAATTATTAACTTTTTCTTCTTATTTTGTTTCCAGTCGAGGAGATGGTGAAGACACTTGTGTGGGCGGGGTTGTGTTGAGAAGAGGCTGTTAGCACTTGTCCTAACGTGGAGATGGTGAAGCCTTGTCACCCTCACAAGTCAACCCAATCACTTTTTGGCTTGTATCTGTTGTATTGTGAAACAAGTGTTAGTGCATATTGTTTTGTATCCAGATGTAAACTTATGTAGATTGTAGACTAGGGGTTTTGAGTGTTCCTTGTGGTGTAATATTTGTACCTTGTGTCGATGCTGTAAGTTGGCCCATTTTTGTTTAGTTTCATGCAAGGAATTTATTTTAATTAGATAAGTTTATTGGAGTCTTTGGACTGAAAGTTGTAAGGCAGTAAAGATGTTTTGTATTATATTAACATTAAAACTCATTTAAGATTACTCAATATATAATGTATCATTAGTTTCATGCTCCATTTGATCAGCGTGAATGAATCTTTTTCTTGTTAAATTTACTTACTACTAATATGGGTCTGACATGTTTGATACAGTTGTAGTTGAAAAGTGAATAATCAACTAAAAACAACCACCTGCAAGTCAATGTTCATATGCATTTGACTGGTTTATACCTCATACTCAAAACAACCACTCCTCATTCACAAGTGGCATTAGATAGTCAAACAAGAATTCAAATAAGTTAATTGCAAAACATCATGTGTATACACATATGGATATACATCATAACCAAAACTGAATTTGTACTATTTAAGTTATGCTATTTAAGTTGTTAGCAAGAACTGCAAAACCTAAAATTCCATCTCAAAGAAAAAGAAGAAAATGTAGTATTGAATTTGTTAAATGGAAAGATAGAACGGGTATTAATTTAAACACTGAAAATACTATAATCTTGTTGTGGACATCTTTTAGGGTATCACACCAATAATCAATCAAAGCAAATAATAGTTTTTTTCATTTGATCGAGGAAACATTGATATGAGACAATAAGTCTTGGATAGGAGTAAAAATTGAAGAATTACTCTATGTGAATCGACAAAACTTTTGCTATTAACCATGACTATGAGAAATTATTTCTTAAAAAGAAAGAAGAGGATTTGTCAATTTTGCTATTATCCAAGAGATCTTGACTAGTCTTTTGTCTTATGCTAACACTGTTTGCTAATCAATTGGATTCATTCCCAAAAGAGTGGTGATCGGATTGCATCTTATTTATCACTAATTTACTATTTTTGTGTATTTATTTTTTTCTCATTTTCTTTTAAATATTTTTTTAACATTTTTAATTATTAAGAAAAAAAATTTTAAAATGTAAAATTTTACTAATAATCAATTCTTTAATTATTAAGTAAATTTTTTTAAAAAACAATTAAAAATAATAAAAAAATATATAATCCTATCATTATTCTTTTCAAAAACCTCCTCTCCTGAAAACCTCCGACTCCAGGACTTGATGATGTGACAATGACTGAATGCTTTTATGAATTTTTCATGCTCTGGCTTGAGTTACGGAGAAGAAGATGAAGAGGACAAGAATCCGTCGTTATGGAGGCGCCGGAGAAGTGGGTAACCAGAAGCATTGAATTTAAGAGGGGAGAAGTACTGGACCTTTCCGTAAGCAACTTCTGCATCTCCAGCCTGCTGCGTGGAGAGCAAAAATCTGCAAAATTAAAAGCAAGTTTTAAAATGTTTTCGGCAAGTCCAGAATCAAAGTATTTTCGGTCCCCTTTCTTCATAGTACACATGAGTTCGATTCTAGCTAACCTGATTTCCTGTTTAAGAGGCATACGTTTCATGTGGGTCTATCGGCAACCAATAGTTGGCGCGAGATGACTTTAAGCTTAGGGGAATCGATGACAATGATTCTTGAGAATGATTTTCGGACGGAATGGGTTGAAATTCTGACTGAGATGGTGGCATTTGAAATTCGTGTTTGACAATACAGAGATGAACAGGGATGATGAATTACTGAGTTGTTCTCTAATCCTGTGTGGCCACTATTATAACCTTTTTTTGTGCGATTTCTGATATGGCTTATGTTAATTGATGGGCTGTTTATCTGCAATAATCAACCGGACCGGTTAGCAGCGGCTTGCTACTAATTGATATTGATTGATTTACGCAATAAACTAAAAAAAAATGATAAACTTACAACATCATTTACAACAATTTACACAACATGTATAGTAAAGTAAGGATATTTATGTAAAGTGATGTTAATTTTATAAGGCATATTACAAAAATACCCTTATTTTATGGCTTGAGTTGTGTAAATGTTATAAAATGTGTTGCATGCATATGACTTCCTTATTTTAACGTCCTCTCCCAAACTCGAGATGAAAAAGTTTGAAATTTGAGTATAGCCTTGATATTTATTAATTGATCATTAATCACCAGTATGATGATGGTGTTGGTGATAAAGTTGTTAGCAACTAAAATATCAAATATAGAGTTGTAGCCAATCAATGGGCTATATATAACCTTAGTCAACTATTAGACCAAAATTGAATGAGCAAAATTGGATATGGGATTTTAAGGAATGCTCACAATAGATCGAAACCCAATAAAAAAGGTCCCACAACTAATAGAGATACTCCAAAGATTTTGATTTGAGACAAAACATAATCGAACAACGATGAAAATTTTGTATGAGATAAAAGTAGTGGAAGAAGAAATATCCTACAAAATCAAGCTAGCGTTAGCCAAGATCTCTGATACCATAACAGAAAATAAACAACAAAATAAAACATATAAAAAAAAATAAAAAGAGAGAAGGAGAGAGACACTTTTAGGCCTACTTTTTTATTATATTGAATTCACCAAATACATAACATATGTCCCTATTTATAGGAGAATGGAACTTAAGAATTAATGGAAATATAATCAACCAATGATACTAATTGATATTAATTGATTTACACAATAAACTAAATATGGTAGAAAATAATTCATATTACTATAGTCATAATTAGAATATTATAAATATCTTCTAAATATGGTAATATTCTAAACCACCCCCCCTCCCCCCAAAAAAATATAAATATAAATATAAAAACAATCAGTTGGTGTTATCTTGAGAAATTTCATTTTAGACCTAGGTGGATGTCCAATTCGAATTACTAGTGGTGTGAAATGTGAAGGTGAAGGATCCATAAAAGTCATAAGCAAAACCTGGTTTCTTCTGCATTCAAATTTTGTGAACTGCCCGTAATTCACACCTTATGATACTGAATTCAATGGTATTATGCCTAGTAAGATGGCTGAGAATTAGGATTTGAATCTAGATTTTTTTTTCCCGAATTTTAGGGTCAACAGTGAGAAAGAGAGACAAACTAAATGGATCCCACAACATTAATAGCTACTCGAATGAATTTATGGGACAATTTTCAATACTAAATAAATAATTTGGAGCTCGATCAATTTATTTTTCTATATTTTTCTGATCACTTAAGTCCAAAAGTTTTAAGAGATCTCTATCCGACTGATAGCATGGGTTTGATCTTGACTCAAATAGAAATCATAGCCAATTAACTTAATATCACAATATATATGCATCCACTAATAACTCAAGTCCCAACGCCATGGAGCAAGTGGCTTAAATATTTCAAATAAGAAAAACAATTGACATAAATTATATGAAGAAAACATTTTTTTTCTTTTCTCATTTTGTAAAGAGTTCTTCTATTCTCACTTATTTTTTTTAAATGAAGAACGAATTGTCCATGCTCGCCTGAGACATACCAGAGTATAAGCAGGATAGAGGAACTCGTGCTCCGCTTTGTCTCCATTCTAGCTAACCCAGACCGCCTATTAGAAGAACCATTTGGCAAGGTATTCTTTTCCTCAACAGAGAGAAAGAGAGATGGAGAGAGCAGAGGATGTATTTTCTTGTTCTGTGTGCATATAAATTTGGTTCATTAATGTTTTTTCTTTTCTTTTCATGCTAGTGCTGATATAATGATATTTGTTGTTCTTTCAGATTTCTTTTCTTTCAGGTTCATTTCATGTTTATTAATTTGGTGTTTAGTGTGCATATAAATTTCGTTCGTTTTTTTCTTTTAATTCTGATATAATGAAGTTGTTCGTTGTTCTTTGAGACTCTATTTGTTGTTTGTGGTGGTGTGCTTCATTCCAAGATTTATTTGTTGTTCTTCGTGGATATAAATTCGGTTCATTCCGATTATTTTTTCTTTTCGTTTTAGTTGCTGATATTGTTATTCTTTTATATTTATTTGTTTTTCAAGATTTGTTCTTTCAGTTTTCAGTAAGTTCAAACGGGCAAATTCAACAAAAGTTAAGGTTACCATAAAATACCAAAGAGAGCTTTTTTTTATTTTATTAGAGTTATATGCTCGATTATGATATCTATAGCTAAAAGTTAAGGTTATCATAAGATACTAAAGTCGTTCCTTGCCCAAATTCAACAAATACCCATTCTCGCCCAAATCCTAAATGTACCCATGTTTTCTTATCGTATTTTAATGTCACATTTGTCAACTGAGCCTCATCGGATTCAAATTCCCCAGCATCAGCAGGTTTGATAAAAAAGATCGAGGAAGATAGAAGGGTACTCGAGCCTTATTTATAAGAAATGTTATAGTCACAAACAAAAATCGTAAATAAAAGTCATATCTTATTTTAAAAAGATTTTTTTTTAATTTTTTTTTTACTTAATGATTAAGTTAATATTTTTTAATAATATTTTGAATTTACTTTTAAGTAAAAAAATATAAAAACTGTCTAAAAAAATGAAAGAAAAAAAAACCCAAAAAATTAAAAAAAATATATATATTTTACCTTTTGTTTTTTAAATCAAAGTTTCCTTCATTGAACTTAAACACAGGTTACATTATTCATATTATCTGGAGTAATCACCAGATGTACTTCATTGTTTTCCAAACCTAAAGCTGGCTTGGCTAGCCTATGTGCCATCTCATTGGCTGATCTCTTTACAAATGAAACTTTACGTCTATGTAATGTTTCCATTTGAGTCTTGGTATCACTAAGCACCATCCCGACTCTATCCCATCTTTTCAGGTTGTTCTCTAATCCGTGTTACGTACTGTCTTTGAATCACCTTCAAGGATTACTGCACTACAATTCAGCTCCCTTGCCATTTCAGTTGCATAAAATGCTCCCTGTGCTTCAGCTAGTTGAGGGTCAGACAAACAAGATTTAGTTATCTTCTTTGTGGCTATAACCCTGCCTTGAGTGTCTCGAGCTACCAGTCCATATCCAGCTTTGCCTTCCTCTAACTTCAACCCAGCATCCCAATTGATTTTTATTATAGTGCTACTGCTGATATATATGCCAATGTCATCACCACCGTATCGTAATTCGTTGATCCCCATAAACCGCGATACTATTTTTTAATCAGTATACGTTCAACTTTTAAACTAATCCTTGTTTATATTATTTTTCATTTAATTTTTCTACTGTTTATTTGTCCATTATAGGAATATTATGGACCAGTACCTCTATTCTACCGACCGTCATTTATGATTACGTCTTAAATCATTGTCACCCGTAACGTGTTTGATGGCTCGGTGGCAACATCGTCACTCGTAACGTGTTTGATGGCTCGGTGGAAACATCATCCACGGGCCAGGACCACGGCATTGACTCACTTAAGTTATTATGTTTAGGTGTTAAAGAGTGTTTAAAATTTTTTATAAATTATAATAAAAAATATGTAAAAATTAATAATAAAATATTAAATAATAATAATAAAAAGTAATAAATTATAATTGTAATAGATAAAATAATAATAATAATAATAATAATAATAAATATAATAAATAATATTAAAAAACTCTTAACATCCAAACCTCTTCCAATCTTACATATGTTTTTTTAAGAGAAATGCTTTTTGTACTTAAAACAAAACGTATTAAAAACGTACTGACTGACGAGTTAAAACCAAACAAAAAAGTAGAACAAAGTTAAAGAAACGGAAAGGTAAAATAATAAAAGCAAACATAAAAAAGCCATGAGAAATGAAGAGACGGAGAGAGTATACGCATGCCTTTGTGGCCTGGACACACAAAAATTAGGAAAAAAAACAAAAACCAAAAATAAAAGATTTTGAAAGAGTAATATTACGTACAAGCCTGATCTTTTGTTCTCAACGGTGGAGTTTTTGAAGTGGTATAAACAACTATTATTAGTGTGTCGTGTAATCAACAATTATACTTATTTTTGGATGACTTTGTGTGTTGAGGATTTAGATTCTTTTATCATCAGTGTTATGTACTCAGCCATTAAACTAACTTTTTAAATGATTTTATGTGTTGAGAATTCAGATTACTGCTATTATTAGTGGTTAAATATTATTTTCAAGGATTTCAATTATACTGTTGACTACTTTTAGAATATAAATCTAAATTTGGTTCAATTGTAATTTTTTTTATCGTTATTAAAAATAATAGATTTTTAAAATTGACTCAATTCTCTACCTATCATTTTTTTCTGATAAGGATATAACTAATTCTAATAATTTAATTTTAACATCATATAAAAAAATATAAAAAATCTGAAATGAGTTATGACATTTTCCCTCTTCCTTTTTTTTTTTTTTTTTTTTTTCATTTAAATGCTGGAAGTGCTTGCATTATTATGTGGTTTCCATAATTCCGTTAACTTCAACTTTCCATTTACTTCGTTTGACTTTTCTTTCTTTATTGTTTATTTCACTTTATGCAGCACTAAAGTCTCACGTAGGTGCGTTTTTCTTACGAAAGTACGCCTAGCAGCACAATCCTTGATATATATTATATATAATAAATTAATTAATTTAGATTAATAACTTAATATTATTTTTAAATCAAAGGAAATGTTATATTACAAGTAATAAGACAATTAATTTTATGTTATACAATTAATAGATATGAAAAATAAAAATAAAATTCATGATATTTTAATAAGCATATAATAAATATAATAAGATTAAGCTCATAGTTATACTCGCATTATTCGTAAATCTGCTAGTAGCTGTATGTCAAAACTTCACAATCAAATCGGTCCAGACTCCAGACAACTCCCTCCTTGTGATGCCGTCGACTTGTCCACAGGTCAAGAGGATAAGAAACACTAGCGTCGTTCCATTGCTGCCGTCGACTTCGTCACGGCATTATTGACTGACTCAGCCACCACAATACGAATTATAATACAGAGCAAAAAGTACAAAGGGTAAAGGCCATTCTCACCCCTGCATGCGTCTCTGCTTATCTTTACTTCGCTGCCTCTCCTTTTGAGCTTTAATTCCATGAAGTTAATGGGTACCCTGATCTTGTTCATCCTCTTCTCCTCATTGTTTGCTCCAGCGACATCCATAAATCACACTTTGCGCGAAAGTTTGTCTCTCTCAAGCGAGAAATCAGAAGATGTTTTGACTTCGTCGAATGGAGTGTTCTCCGCGGGCTTTTACTCCGTTGGTGACAATGCTTATTGCTTTGCCATATGGTTCGCCTCTCGAACCTCAAGGAGTCAAGACCGCACCGTCGTCTGGATGGCAAACCGAGACCAACCGGTTAACGGAAGGAAGTCGAAGCTCTCCCTACTCAGAACTGGTAATCTTATCTTAACCGACGCCGGTAAGTTCATCGTCTGGGAGACAAACACTGTTTCTATCTCATCTTTAGAGTTACATCTTGACAATAATGGTAATCTTGTTCTACGAACTTCGAGTGGTGAAAGTTTGT
Organism: Platycarya longipes; assembly: GCA_036559045.1. NCBI lineage: Eukaryota > Viridiplantae > Streptophyta > Magnoliopsida > Fagales > Juglandaceae > Platycarya > Platycarya longipes. Next base: position 39,098,316 of record CM071802.1, read on the forward strand.
GGGAAAGCTTCAACTTTCCAACAGATACTTTGCTTCCCCAGCAATTACTAACTAGAAATATAAAGCTTGTCTCCTCGAGAAGTCAGACCAACTATTCCTCTGGCTTCTTCAAGCTTCTTTTCGATAATGATAATGTCCTCTGCCTTCTTTATGATCGGGCTAACATTTCCAGTCCTTACTGGCCTGGAACATGGCTTACGCGCGAGCAAGCCCAACGGTTCATCTACAATAGTAGCAGAATCGCAGTGCTTGATTCCTACGGGAACTTTAGTTCTTCTGATAAATTTACATTTTCGTCAACTGATAGTGGGCAATTGCTCCATAGGAGATTGACACTTGATTACGATGGTAATCTTCGATTGTACAGTTGGGATGAGGAGGGTGAGATGTGGGTTGTTTCATGGCAGGCGTCGCAGGTACCTTGTATTATTCATGGTGTTTGTGGGGTTAATAGCATATGCAGCTATGCTCCTGGTACAGGCAGAAAGTGCTCGTGTGTTCAAGGATATAAGATGATAAATCATACCGATTGGTCTCAAGGGTGTGAACCCAAATTGGATCTCTCTTTTGAGAAAAACAAGTTTGATTTTTTGCAGCAATCCAAGGTTGATTTCTATGGTTTTGATTATGGTGGCTACCACAATTACACGCTTGCTCAGTGCAAAACATTATGCTTGGAATTGCCCGAGTGCAAAGCATTCCAATACACCTTTTCCACGCGAAATACATTTTCAAGTTGTTTCCCCAAGACTCTACTGATGAATGGATATCGTTCGCCTTATTTTGAAGGAAGCATCTATCTGAAACTGCCGAAAAAATATCTTTCGAATCTTCGTTCGAACACCAAACTTACAGAAGAAATTGGTTTAAATTGTTCAAGTCAAGGTACCCTGCTACTAGAAAGAGTATACCCAAAAAATCGAGTAAGTGGGATTGTGAAATTCATGCTCTGGTTCGTAACTGGATTAGGAGGGCTAGAAATTGTGGTTATATTTTTTGTGTGGTTTCTCTTCTTTAGAACTACCAAAAGTTCTAATGCAGCAGACAAGCAAGGTTATCTTCTTGACATTACCGGATTTAGAAAATTTACCTATTCAGAGCTTAAGAAGGCCACAAAGGGATTTACTGAGGAGATTGGAAGAGGTGCAGGAGGGATTGTGTACAAAGGGGTTTTGGCGGACAATCGAGTTGCAGCAATCAAGCAACTCTACGAAGCCAACCAAGGGGAAGATGTATTTTTAGCTGAAGTGAACGTCATTGGTAGGCTTAACCATATGAACTTGATAGAAATGTGGGGCTACTGTGCTGAGGGAAAGCTGCGGCTTTTGGTGTCGGAGTACATGGAGAGTGGTTCGTTGGCAAACAACCTCTCTTCCAATTCACTTAACTGGAAACAAAGATTTGAAATTGCTTTGGGCACTGCAAAAGGCCTATCTTATTTGCATGAAGAGTGCTTGGAGTGGGTTTTACATTGCGATGTAAAACCTCAAAATATTTTCTTAGACTCTAATTATCAACCAAAGGTTGCGGATTTTGGTCTTTCCAAACTACAAAGCAGAGGAGAATCCAAGAATGCGAGTTTCTCGAGGATGAGAGGAACTCGCGGATACATGGCTCCAGAGTGGGTATTTAATCTGCCCATCACCTCCAAAGTAGATGTGTATAGCTACGGGATTGTTGTGTTGGAGATGGTGACTGGAAAAGATGCAACAAAGGGTGTCAATGACATAGACAGTGGAGAGCAACGACAGCACAAAAGACTTGTTTCATGGGTGAGGGAAAAGAAGAATATGGTAGCTTTAACTGAGTCCTGGCTTGAAGAGATCGTAGACCCAAGGTTGAAAGGCAAATATGACGTACGAAAGATGGAAACTCTTATTAGGGTTGCTCTACAATGTGCAGAGGAAGAAAAAGATGCAAGACCCAGCATGAAAGAAGTCGTTGAGATGCTTTTAGCCCAAGAAAATGATCATTAGGGTGATAGTATGCAACACAAGTCTTGAACTCAACTTAAACAAGACACAAAATTAGCCAGAATTTGATGTAATTAGGTTCAGGTTAAAATGGGTTGACCTCTTAAGAAACAATTAATAAATAGGTCAAAAGCTTAACTCGAACTCAACCCGAAATAATTAGCTTAAATTTTGTTTCAAAATTATTCTTGTTATTGTTGGATTGTAATATTGACATTTTTCAATATGTTTATGTTGTCATTGTTGGACCTATCATCGTACTTGTTATTGCTCATTTGTAATATTGGTTTTATTATTAGTTAAAATATGAAAAATATTGATATTTTTTGTTAGTAGGTAGTAGTATTGTTTTATTGGGATATTGTAGTACTAATAAATATAAGTTTTAACTTTTATTTAAACAAATTAGTTGAATCCAATTATATGAAACGGGTTAAAATGAGTCCCGTCGTGTCGATTTTGACTCATTTATAATTACTTGTTAACCGGATCAAAACAGGGATAGTATATGATCCATTATATAAATAGGTACTATTAGTTTATAAAAATACATTTAATAAATGGGTTGTGCTCATATTGATCTATTTAGTCGAATGTTTATAATTTGACACGTTACAGATCGTGCAAATACAAATTGACATATCTAAACTCACCAACTAGCTGTGTTGTTGTTCAAGGATATTGCTTATTTGTTCGTTGTTGAACTGAGGTTCATTTCATGATTTATTAATTTGTTGTTTAGTGTGCATATAAATTTCGTTCGTTTTTTTCTTTTAATTCTGATATAATGAAGTTGTTCGTTGTTCTTTGAGACTCTATTTGTTGTTTGTGGTGGTGTGCTTCATTCCAAGATTTATTTGTTGTTCTTCGTGGATATAAATTCGGTTCATTCCGATTATTTTTTCTTTTCGTTTTAGTTGCTGATAGTGTTATTCTTTTATATTTATTTCTTTTTCAAGATTTGTTCTTTCAGTTTTCAGTAAGTTCAAACGGGCAAATTCAACAAAAGTTAAGGTTACCATAAAATACCAAAGAGAGCTTTTTTTTATTTTATTAGAGTTATATGCTCGATTATGATATCTATAGCTAAAAGTTAAGGTTATCATAAGATACTAAAGTCGTTCCTTGCCCAAATTCAACAAATACCCATTCTCGCCCAAATCCTAAATGTACCCATGTTTTCTTATCGTATTTTAATGTCACATTTGTCAACTGAGCCTCATCGGATTCAAATTCCCCGGCATCAACAGGTTTGATAAAAAAGATCGAGGAAGATAGAAGGGTACTCGAGCCTTATTTATAAGAAATGTTATAGTCACAAATAAAAATCATAAATAAAAGTCATATCTTATTTAAAAAAGATTTTTAAAATTTTTTTTTTTACTTAATGATTAAGTTAATATTTTTTAATAATATTTTGAATTTACTTTTAAGTAAAAAAATATAAAAACTGTCTAAAAAAATGAAAGAAAAAAAAACCCAAAAAACCCAAAAAATATATATATATATATATATATATATTTTACCTATTGTTTTTTAAATCAAAGTTTCCTTCATTGAACTTAAACACAGGTTACATTGTTCATATTATCTGGATTAATCACCAGATGTACTTCATTGTTTTCCAAACCTGAAGCTGGCTTGGCTAGCCTATGTGCCATCTCATTGGCTGATCTCTTTACAAATGAAACTTTACGTCTATGTAATGTTTCCATTTGAGTCTTGGTATCACTAAGCACCATCCCGACTCTATCCCATCTTTTCAGGTTGTTCTCTAATCCGTGTTACGTACTGTCTTTGAATCACCTTCAAGGATTACTGCACTACAATTCAGCTCCCTTGCCATTTCAGTTGCATAAAATGCTCCCTGTGCTTCAGCTGGTTGAGGGTCAGACAAACAAGATTTAGTTATCTTCTTTGTGGCTATAACCCTGCCTTGAGTGTCTCGAGCTACCAGTCCATATCCAGCTTTGCCTTCCTCTAACTTCAACCCGGCATCCCAATTGATTTTTATTGTAGTGCTACTGCTGATATATATGCCAATGTCATCACCACCATATCGTAGTTCGTTGTTCCCCATAAACCGCGATACTATTTTTTAATCAGTATACGTTCAACTTTTAAACTAATCCTTGTTTATATTATTTTTCATTTAATTTTTCTACTGTTTATTTGTCCATTATAGGAATATTATGGACCAGTACCTCTATTCTACCGACCGTCATTTATGATTACGTCTTAAATCATTGTCACCCGTAACGTGTTTGATGGCTCGGTGGCAACATCGTCACTCGTAACGTGTTTGATGGCTCGGTGGAAACATCATCCACGGGCCAGGACCACGGCATTGACTCACTTAAGTTATTATGTTTAGGTGTTAAAGAGTGTTTAAAATTTTTTATAAATTATAATAAAAAATATGTAAAAATTAATAATAAAATATTAAATAATAATAATAAAAAGTAATAAATTATAATTGTAATAGATAAAATAATAATAATAATAATAATAATAATAAATATAATAAATAATATTAAAAAACTCTTAACATCCAAACCTCTTCCAATCTTACATATGTTTTTTTAAGAGAAATGCTTTTTGTACTTAAAACAAAACGTATTAAAAACGTACTGACTGACGAGTTAAAACCAAACAAAAAAGTAGAACAAAGTTAAAGAAACGGAAAGGTAAAATAATAAAAGCAAACATAAAAAAGCCATGAGAAATGAAGAGACGGAGAGAGTATACGCATGCCTTTGTGGCCTGGACACACAAAAATTAGGAAAAAAAACAAAAACCAAAAATAAAAGATTTTGAAAGAGTAATATTACGTACAAGCCTGATCTTTTGTTCTCAACGGTGGAGTTTTTGAAGTGGTATAAACAACTATTATTAGTGTGTCGTGTAATCAACAATTATACTTATTTTTGGATGACTTTGTGTGTTGAGGATTTAGATTCTTTTATCATCAGTGTTATGTACTCAGCCATTAAACTAACTTTTTAAATGATTTTATGTGTTGAGAATTCAGATTACTGCTATTATTAGTGGTTAAATATTATTTTCAAGGATTTCAATTATACTGTTGACTACTTTTAGAATATAAATCTAAATTTGGTTCAATTGTAATTTTTTTTATCGTTATTAAAAATAATAGATTTTTAAAATTGACTCAATTCTCTACCTATCATTTTTTTCTGATAAGGATATAACTAATTCTAATAATTTAATTTTAACATCATATAAAAAAATATAAAAAATCTGAAATGAGTTATGACATTTTCCCTCTTCCTTTTTTTTTTTTTTTTTTTTTTCATTTAAATGCTGGAAGTGCTTGCATTATTATGTGGTTTCCATAATTCCGTTAACTTCAACTTTCCATTTACTTCGTTTGACTTTTCTTTCTTTATTGTTTATTTCACTTTATGCAGCACTAAAGTCTCACGTAGGTGCGTTTTTCTTACGAAAGTACGCCTAGCAGCACAATCCTTGATATATATTATATATAATAAATTAATTAATTTAGATTAATAACTTAATATTATTTTTAAATCAAAGGAAATGTTATATTACAAGTAATAAGACAATTAATTTTATGTTATACAATTAATAGATATGAAAAATAAAAATAAAATTCATGATATTTTAATAAGCATATAATAAATATAATAAGATTAAGCTCATAGTTATACTCGCATTATTCGTAAATCTGCTAGTAGCTGTATGTCAAAACTTCACAATCAAATCGGTCCAGACTCCAGACAACTCCCTCCTTGTGATGCCGTCGACTTGTCCACAGGTCAAGAGGATAAGAAACACTAGCGTCGTTCCATTGCTGCCGTCGACTTCGTCACGGCATTATTGACTGACTCAGCCACCACAATACGAATTATAATACAGAGCAAAAAGTACAAAGGGTAAAGGCCATTCTCACCCCTGCATGCGTCTCTGCTTATCTTTACTTCGCTGCCTCTCCTTTTGAGCTTTAATTCCATGAAGTTAATGGGTACCCTGATCTTGTTCATCCTCTTCTCCTCATTGTTTGCTCCAGCGACATCCATAAATCACACTTTGCGCGAAAGTTTGTCTCTCTCAAGCGAGAAATCAGAAGATGTTTTGACTTCGTCGAATGGAGTGTTCTCCGCGGGCTTTTACTCCGTTGGTGACAATGCTTATTGCTTTGCCATATGGTTCGCCTCTCGAACCTCAAGGAGTCAAGACCGCACCGTCGTCTGGATGGCAAACCGAGACCAACCGGTTAACGGAAGGAAGTCGAAGCTCTCCCTACTCAGAACTGGTAATCTTATCTTAACCGACGCCGGTAAGTTCATCGTCTGGGAGACAAACACTGTTTCTATCTCATCTTTAGAGTTACATCTTGACAACAATGGTAATCTTGTTCTACGAACTTCGAGTGGTGAAAGTTTGTGGGAAAGCTTCAACTTTCCAACAGATACTTTGCTTCCCCAGCAATTACTAACTAGAAATATAAAGCTTGTCTCCTCGAGAAGTCAGACCAACTATTCCTCTGGCTTCTTCAAGCTTCTTTTCGATAATGATAATGTCCTCTGCCTTCTTTATGATCGGGCTAACATTTCCAGTCCTTACTGGCCTGGAACATGGCTTACGCGCGAGCAAGCCCAACGGTTCATCTACAATAGTAGCAGAATCGCAGTGCTTGATTCCTACGGGAACTTTAGTTCTTCTGATAAATTTACATTTTCGTCAACTGATAGTGGGCAATTGCTCCATAGGAGATTGACACTTGATTACGATGGTAATCTTCGATTGTACAGTTGGGATGAGGAGGGTGAGATGTGGGTTGTTTCATGGCAGGCGTCGCAGGTACCTTGTATTATTCATGGTGTTTGTGGGGTTAATAGCATATGCAGCTATGCTCCTGGTACAGGCAGAAAGTGCTCGTGTGTTCAAGGATATAAGATGATAAATCATACCGATTGGTCTCAAGGGTGTGAACCCAAATTGGATCTCTCTTTTGAGAAAAACAAGTTTGATTTTTTGCAGCAATCCAAGGTTGATTTCTATGGTTTTGATTATGGTGGCTACCACAATTACACGCTTGCTCAGTGCAAAACATTATGCTTGGAATTGCCCGAGTGCAAAGCATTCCAATACACCTTTTCCACGCGAAATACATTTTCAAGTTGTTTCCCCAAGACTCTACTGATGAATGGATATCGTTCGCCTTATTTTGAAGGAAGCATCTATCTGAAACTGCCGAAAAAATATCTTTCGAATCTCCGTTCGAACACCAAACTTACAGAAGAAATTGGTTTAAATTGTTCAAGTCAAGGTACCCTGCTACTAGAAAGAGTATACCCAAAAAATCGAGTAAGTGGGATTGTGAAATTCATGCTCTGGTTCGTAACTGGATTAGGAGGGCTAGAAATTGTGGTTATATTTTTTGTGTGGTTTCTCTTCTTTAGAACTACCAAAAGTTCTAATGCAGCAGACAAGCAAGGTTATCTTCTTGACATTACCGGATTTAGAAAATTTACCTATTCAGAGCTTAAGAAGGCCACAAAGGGATTTACTGAGGAGATTGGAAGAGGTGCAGGAGGGATTGTGTACAAAGGGGTTTTGGCGGACAATCGAGTTGCAGCAATCAAGCAACTCTACGAAGCCAACCAAGGGGAAGATGTATTTTTAGCTGAAGTGAACGTCATTGGTAGGCTTAACCATATGAACTTGATAGAAATGTGGGGCTACTGTGCTGAGGGAAAGCTGCGGCTTTTGGTGTCGGAGTACATGGAGAGTGGTTCGTTGGCAAACAACCTCTCTTCCAATTCACTTAACTGGAAACAAAGATTTGAAATTGCTTTGGGCACTGCAAAAGGCCTATCTTATTTGCATGAAGAGTGCTTGGAGTGGGTTTTACATTGCGATGTAAAACCTCAAAATATTTTCTTAGACTCTAATTATCAACCAAAGGTTGCGGATTTTGGTCTTTCCAAACTACAAAGCAGAGGAGAATCCAAGAATGCGAGTTTCTCGAGGATGAGAGGAACTCGCGGATACATGGCTCCAGAGTGGGTATTTAATCTGCCCATCACCTCCAAAGTAGATGTGTATAGCTACGGGATTGTTGTGTTGGAGATGGTGACTGGAAAAGATGCAACAAAGGGTGTCAATGACATAGACAGTGGAGAGCAACGACAGCACAAAAGACTTGTTTCATGGGTGAGGGAAAAGAAGAATATGGTAGCTTTAACTGAGTCCTGGCTTGAAGAGATCGTAGACCCAAGGTTGAAAGGCAAATATGACGTACGAAAGATGGAAACTCTTATTAGGGTTGCTCTACAATGTGCAGAGGAAGAAAAAGATGCAAGACCCAGCATGAAAGAAGTCGTTGAGATGCTTTTAGCCCAAGAAAATGATCATTAGGGTGATAGTATGCAACACAAGTCTTGAACTCAACTTAAACAAGACACAAAATTAGCCAGAATTTGATGTAATTAGGTTCAGGTTAAAATGGGTTGACCTCTTAAGAAACAATTAATAAATAGGTCAAAAGCTTAACTCGAACTCAACCCGAAATAATTAGCTTAAATTTTGTTTCAAAATTATTCTTGTTATTGTTGGATTGTAATATTGACATTTTTCAATATGTTTATGTTGTCATTGTTGGACCTATCATCGTACTTGTTATTGCTCATTTGTAATATTGGTTTTATTATTAGTTAAAATATGAAAAATATTGATATTTTTTGTTAGTAGGTAGTAGTATTGTTTTATTGGGATATTGTAGTACTAATAAATATAAGTTTTAACTTTTATTTAAACAAATTAGTTGAATCCAATTATATGAAACGGGTTAAAATGAGTCCCGTCGTGTCGATTTTGACTCATTTATAATTACTTGTTAACCGGATCAAAACAGGGATAGTATATGATCCATTATATAAATAGGTACTATTAGTTTATAAAAATACATTTAATAAATGGGTTGTGCTCATATTGATCTATTTAGTCGAATGTTTATAATTTGACACGTTACAGATCGTGCAAATACAAATTGACATATCTAAACTCACCAACTAGCTGTGTTGTTGTTCAAGGATATTGCTTATTTGTTCGTTGTTGAACTGAGGTTCATTTCATGATTTATTAATTTGTTGTTTAGTGTGCATATAAATTTCGTTCGTTTTTTTCTTTTAATTCTGATATAATGAAGTTGTTCGTTGTTCTTTGAGACTCTATTTGTTGTTTGTGGTGGTGTGCTTCATTCCAAGATTTATTTGTTGTTCTTCGTGGATATAAATTCGGTTCATTCCGATTATTTTTTCTTTTCGTTTTAGTTGCTGATAGTGTTATTCTTTTATATTTATTTCTTTTTCAAGATTTGTTCTTTCAGTTTTCAGTAAGTTCAAACGGGCAAATTCAACAAAAGTTAAGGTTACCATAAAATACCAAAGAGAGCTTTTTTTTATTTTATTAGAGTTATATGCTCGATTATGATATCTATAGCTAAAAGTTAAGGTTATCATAAGATACTAAAGTCGTTCCTTGCCCAAATTCAACAAATACCCATTCTCGCCCAAATCCTAAATGTACCCATGTTTTCTTATCGTATTTTAATGTCACATTTGTCAACTGAGCCTCATCGGATTCAAATTCCCCGGCATCAACAGGTTTGATAAAAAAGATCGAGGAAGATAGAAGGGTACTCGAGCCTTATTTATAAGAAATGTTATAGTCACAAATAAAAATCATAAATAAAAGTCATATCTTATTTAAAAAAGATTTTTAAAATTTTTTTTTTTACTTAATGATTAAGTTAATATTTTTTAATAATATTTTGAATTTACTTTTAAGTAAAAAAATATAAAAACTGTCTAAAAAAATGAAAGAAAAAAAAACCCAAAAAACCCAAAAAATATATATATATATATATATATATTTTACCTATTGTTTTTTAAATCAAAGTTTCCTTCATTGAACTTAAACACAGGTTACATTGTTCATATTATCTGGATTAATCACCAGATGTACTTCATTGTTTTCCAAACCTGAAGCTGGCTTGGCTAGCCTATGTGCCATCTCATTGGCTGATCTCTTTACAAATGAAACTTTACGTCTATGTAATGTTTCCATTTGAGTCTTGGTATCACTAAGCACCATCCCGACTCTATCCCATCTTTTCAGGTTGTTCTCTAATCCGTGTTACGTACTGTCTTTGAATCACCTTCAAGGATTACTGCACTACAATTCAGCTCCCTTGCCATTTCAGTTGCATAAAATGCTCTCCGTGCTTCAGCTGGTTGAGGGTCAGACAAACAAGATTTAGTTATCTTCTTTGTGGCTATAACCCTGCCTTGAGTGTCTCGAGCTACCAGTCCATATCCAGCTTTGCCTTCCTCTAACTTCAACCCGGCATCCCAATTGATTTTTATTGTAGTGCTACTGCTGATATATATGCCAATGTCATCACCACCATATCGTAGTTCGTTGTTCCCCATAAACCGCGATACTATTTTTTATCAGTATATGTTCAACTTTTAAACTAATCCTTCTTTATATTATTTTTCATTTAATTTTTCAACTGTTTATTTGTCCATTATAGGAATGTTATGGACCAGTACCTCTATTCTACCGACCGTCATTTATGATTACGTCTTAAATCATTGTCACCCGTAACGTGTTTGATGGCTCGGTGGCAACATCGTCACTCGTAACGGGTTTGATGGCTCGGTGGAAACATCATCCACGGGCCAGGACCACGGCATTGACTCACTTAAGTTAATTATGTTTAGGTGTTAAAGAGTGTTTAAAATTTTTTATAAATTATAATAAAAAATATGTAAAAATTAATAATAAAATATTAAATAATAATAATAAAAAGTAATAAATTATAATTGTAATAGATAAAATAATAATAAAATAATAAAATAATAAATATAATAAATAATATTAAAAAACTTGACATCCAAACCTCCTCTAATCTTACATATGTTTTTTTAAGAGAAATGCTTTTTTGTACTTAAAACAAAACGTATTAAAAACGTACTGACTGACGAGTTAAAACCAAACAAAAAAGTAGAACAAAGTTAAAGAAACGGAAAGGTAAAATAATAAAAGCAAACATAAAAAAGCCATGAGAAACGAAGAGACGGAGAGAGTATACTCATGCCTTTGTGGCCTGGACACACAAAAATTAGGAAAAAAAACAAAACCAAAAATAAAAGATTTTGAAAGAGTAATATTACGTACAAGCCTGATCTTTTGTTCTCAACGGTGGAGTTTTTGAAGTGGTATAAACAACTATTATTAGTGTGTCGTGTAATCAACAATTATACTTATTTTTGGATGACTTTGTGTGTTGAGGATTTAGATTCTTTTATCATCAGTGTTATGTACTCAGCCATTAAACTAACTTTTTAAATGATTTTATGTGTTGAGAATTCAGATTACTGCTATTATTAGTGGTTAAATATTATTTTCAAGGATTTCAATTATACTGTTGACTACTTTTAGAATATAAATCTAAATTTGGTTCAATTGTAATTTTTTTTATCGTTATTAAAAATAATAGATTTTTAAAATTGACTCAATTCTCTACCTATCATTTTTTTCTGATAAGGATATAACTAATTCTAATAATTTAATTTTAACATCATATAAAAAAATATAAAAAATCTGAAATGAGTTATGACATTTTCCCTCTTCCTTTTTTTTTTTTTTTTTTTTTCATTTAAATGCTGGAAGTGCTTGCATTATTATGTGGTTTCCATAATTCCGTTAACTTCAACTTTCCATTTACTTCGTTTGACTTTTCTTTCTTTATTGTTTATTTCACTTTATGCAGCACTAAAGTCTCACGTAGGTGCGTTTTTCTTACGAAAGTACGCCTAACAGCACAATCCTTGATATATATTATATATAATAAATTAATTAATTTAGATTAATAACTTAATATTATTTTTAAATCAAAGGAAATGTTATATTACAAGTAATAAGACAATTAATTTTATGTTATACAATTAATAGATATGAAAAATAAAAATAAAATTCATGATATTTTAATAAGCATATAATAAATATAATAAGATTAAGCTCATAGTTATACTCGCATTATTCGTAAATCTGCTAGTAGCTGTATGTCAAAACTTCACAATCAAATCGGTCCAGACTCCAGACAACTCCCTCCTTGTGATGCCGTCGACTTGTCCACAGGTCAAGAGGATAAGAAACACTAGCGTCGTTCCATTGCTGCCGTCGACTTCGTCACGGCATTATTGACTGACTCAGCCACCACAATACGAATTATAATACAGAGCAAAAAGTACAAAGGGTAAAGGCCATTCTCACCCCTGCATGCGTCTCTGCTTATCTTTACTTCGCTGCCTCTCCTTTTGAGCTTTAATTCCATGAAGTTAATGGGTACCCTGATCTTGTTCATCCTCTTCTCCTCATTGTTTGCTCCAGCGACATCCATAAATCACACTTTGCGCGAAAGTTTGTCTCTCTCAAGCGAGAAATCAGAAGATGTTTTGACTTCGTCGAATGGAGTGTTCTCCGCGGGCTTTTACTCCGTTGGTGACAATGCTTATTGCTTTGCCATATGGTTCGCCTCTCGAACCTCAAGGAGTCAAGACCGCACCGTCGTCTGGATGGCAAACCGAGACCAACCGGTTAACGGAAGGAAGTCGAAGCTCTCCCTACTCAGAACTGGTAATCTTATCTTAACCGACGCCGGTAAGTTCATCGTCTGGGAGACAAACACTGTTTCTATCTCATCTTTAGAGTTACATCTTGACAATAATGGTAATCTTGTTCTACGAACTTCGAGTGGTGAAAGTTTGTGGGAAAGCTTCAACTTTCCAACAGATACTTTGCTTCCCCAGCAATTACTAACTAGAAATATAAAGCTTGTCTCCTCGAGAAGTCAGACCAACTATTCCTCTGGCTTCTTCAAGCTTCTTTTCGATAATGATAATGTCCTCTGCCTTCTTTATGATCGGGCTAACATTTCCAGTCCTTACTGGCCTGGAACATGGCTTACGCGCGAGCAAGCCCAACGGTTCATCTACAATAGTAGCAGAATCGCAGTGCTTGATTCCTACGGGAACTTTAGTTCTTCTGATAAATTTACATTTTCGTCAACTGATAGTGGGCAATTGCTCCATAGGAGATTGACACTTGATTACGATGGTAATCTTCGATTGTACAGTTGGGATGAGGAGGGTGAGATGTGGGTTGTTTCATGGCAGGCGTCGCAGGTACCTTGTATTATTCATGGTGTTTGTGGGGTTAATAGCATATGCAGCTATGCTCCTGGTACAGGCAGAAAGTGCTCGTGTGTTCAAGGATATAAGATGATAAATCATACCGATTGGTCTCAAGGGTGTGAACCCAAATTGGATCTCTCTTTTGAGAAAAACAAGTTTGATTTTTTGCAGCAATCCAAGGTTGATTTCTATGGTTTTGATTATGGTGGCTACCACAATTACACGCTTGCTCAGTGCAAAACATTATGCTTGGAATTGCCCGAGTGCAAAGCATTCCAATACACCTTTTCCACGCCAAATACATTTTCAAGTTGTTTCCCCAAGACTCTACTGATGAATGGATATCGTTCGCCTTATTTTGAAGGAAGCATCTATCTGAAACTGCCGAAAAAATATCTTTCGAATCTCCGTTCGAACACCAAACTTACAGAAGAAATTGGTTTAAATTGTTCAAGTCAAGGTACCCTGCTACTAGAAAGAGTATACCCAAAAAATGGAGTTAACGGGACCGTGAAATTCATGCTCTGGTTTGTATTTGGATTAGGAGGGCTAGAAATTGTGGTTATATTTTTTGTGTGGTTTCTCTTCTTTAGAACTACCAAAAGTTCTAATGCAGCAAACAAGCAAGGTTATCTTCTTGACATCACCGGATTCAGAAAATTTACCCATTCAGAGCTCAAGAAGGCCACAAAGGGATTTACTGAGGAGATTGGAAGAGGTGCAGGAGGGATTGTGTACAAAGGGGTTTTGGCAAACAATCGAGTTGCAGCAATCAAGCAACTCTACGAAGCCAACCAAGGAGAAGATGTATTTCTAGCAGAAATGAACATCATTGGTAGGCTTAACCACATGAACTTGATAGAAATGTGGGGCTATTGTGCTGAGGGAAAGCAACGGCTTTTGGTTTCCGAGTACATGGAGAATGGTTCATTGGCAGACAACCTCTCTTCCAATTCACTTAACATTTGAAATTGCTTTGGGCACTGCAAAATAAGCCTGTTCATCTGGGCCGGGTTGTACCCGGCTCAGTTTAAAATTTTTTATATTTATTAATACTTTTGATTTTTTTTTTAAAAAAAATTTAAGAAAATTTTGAATCCGAGTTCCAGATTTCCAAATCCGGAACCCGGATGAACACCCCTACTGCAAAAGGCCTATCTTATTTGCATGAGGAGTGTTTGGAGTGGGTTTTACATTGCGATGTAAAACCTCAAAATATATTCCTAAACTCGAATTATCAACCAAAGGTTGCAGATTTTGGCCTTTCCTAACTACAAAGCAGAGGAAAACCCAAGAATGCAAGTTTCTCGAGGATGAGAGGACCCGTGGATATATGGCTCCAGAGTGGGTATTTAATCTGCCCATCACCTCCAAAGTAGATGTTTATAACTATGGGATTGTTGTGTTGGAGATGGTGACCGGAAAAGATGCAACAAAGGGTGTCATTGACATAGACAATGGAGAGCAACCACGATACAAAAGACTTGTTTCGTGGGTGAGGGAAAAGAAGAAAAAGGCAACTTTAACTAAGTCTTGGCTTGAAGAAATCCTAGACCCATGGTTGAAAGGCAAATATGACTTACGAAAGATGGAAACTCTTATTGAGGTTGCTCTACAATGCGCAGAGGAAGAAAAAGATGCAAGACTCTGCATGAGAGAAGTCGTTGAAATGCTTTTGGCCCAAGAAAATGATCATTGGGATGATAATATGGTACACAACTTATGAACTCAACTTAAACATGATACAAAATTAGCCAATTAATATAAGAGAAATACTAAACCCAGTGTGGAATTTGTATTTTTAAAATTTTTTTTTTACATAACAATTAAAAATGTATTGTTTTATAATATTTTTTTATTTTTAGAAATATTTAAAAATGTTTAAAAAATATAAAGAATAAATAAATAAATAAAATTAACACTAGGCGGTTTCCATCCCCGCAAGAGAGTCACTCTTAATATAAATATAAGTGGGTTCAGGTTTTAAAAAGTTGAACTATTAACGCATAATTAATAAATGGGTCAACCCGTAATAATCAATTTGAATTTTACTTCAAATTATAATTTTGTTATTATTGGATTGTAATATTTGTATTTCTCATTATGCCCATATTATTGTGTTAGAAGTTAGAAATTTGCTAATGTAACTATTCTTGTTCATCGTATTAGCGGTTTTATTATTAGTATTCTTGTTTTTATAAGATATTGTAGTTACTAAAAAGTATTATTTAACTTTTATTTATATAGGTTAGTTCGACCCATTTAGATGAAACGTTTTAAATGTGTCGTGTTCTGTCGATTTTGCCTCATCTATAATTAATTAATTATTAAACGGGTCAAAGTAGATAATAGGATATGACCCATTATTTAAGTAGGTATTATTAGTGTTTGAAAGTCTGGCTTATTTAGCTTTAGAGCGTTTTCATTAGATTATGCAAATGCAAAGTCATAGTTTACATAATATCAAATGATTATATATTTGACTATTCTACTCAAAACTTATTCTATCATTGAATTATTCATATATTACTTAAAATTATAAGAAGATATTAATAATTTTTTTTTTTTTAATCTAATGTTGTTCTCATATTTTGCATTAATTCTACTGATAATATGTTAATTAATAATAAAATTAAAATTAGATTATTGTTTAAATAATCATATTTTCGATGATCATTTAACGCTAATAACCACAAGTTTATAATTAAACTCACTTAAAATTCTATATAAATATTTTAATTACGAACCAAATCTCTAAAACAATGAGTATGGGAAAGGCTCATATATCTGGAAAAACTAAATAATCAGAAACTAAATAATTGATTTCGTCTAAAACTAATGACAAAAAAAACTTACTAGCTTCCTCTAATTCCAAGCCCCTGAATTACATCAATCACACACTAGCAATAATTATTGGCTTTCAACAACAATTCCCAGTTCAAAACAACTAATTCCAGCTTAAACCCATACACTGCAATAACTAGCCCATCACCATCTTCCACAAACCATACTTTTTGTTTTTAAGAAGAAGAAGAAACAAATTGCATTTATTAATAATAAGCATTGCAATTAGACTTAAAACATATATTACAAACCAACTAAATAATGATATGTAGCTCCTCAATGCACTAAAAGTAACTAATATAGTCTAACCTTGACTATAAGCTTTTCTATAACACTGTCTAACAGAAAATCCAATTATGTCCAAGATAAAGTAACAATCAACAATCAAACAAAATCCCACACTCGTACTAATACGGATTAGGGGACACATTCTACGGATCAAAAGTCCTAGAGACCACATATATTTTGTTTTTTTTTTTTTTTTATTTAACTAAGGAAAAATACAAAACAAAAATAAAACAAATAGGAAAACCAAATCACATGTACACAAATCCAGTTTTTAATCTTTGAGGAAACTTAAACCAGATAGTTAGAGAAAACCACGATTGTGAGTGGCATGTGGAGTATACATGCTGCCCCTGGAGGGTGGTGGATGGGAAGGTGCAAAGCAGGCAAAGGCTCAACTCCTAGCAGAGGCGCGCATTGCAGCAAAAGACCACCCTTAGAGGAGGCGCGTGGGGAAACAACCTCCCCACTTCGGATCATGCATATGCCGCACGCGCGGCTTTGACTAACAAAAATTCACCCTCTACTAAGTGATTGGTGCCTTGCGAGGCCAACAATGGGGGCCGTTGGGGCTGAATGCCAGAGGTTCGTGGAGGAGCATGGATGCCTGCAATTTGCCATTCACTATTGAAGCCCTTAGGGACCCAAAAAATGCCATTGGCGTCCCTGTAACTCAGAAACCAGAAGAGAAATGAAGAAAAACCTAGAAAACGAAAATTGAAAACAATGACAACAAAATCGAAACAAAGAAACCAAAAAACAGAAATGGAAGAGAAGGGTGAAGGGAGCGGGAGGAAGGGATAGAAGGAAAAAGGAAGGTAGGGCAGGGGGCGTTGAGACTCCCACCCCCTGCTCCCAGCGGCGCTAGGGTTTGTTGAGGAAACTAGAGTATTTTTTAGGGTGAGAGAATAGAGAGTCGAGAAATTTATACTCAAACGAAATATAAATAAAAAGAGATAGAAGTCATTGATCGAATTGCGACAAATGAAATATAAGTTCTTCCACAAAGCATAGTAGCTTCACAAAAGCAACTCGTCGACAAAATTAAAACACTGCCCTATCACAAAATACTTAATTACAAGAATATTAATTTTGTGATTAGCTATTTCCAGCAGAATGACTATTTTCAATTAAAATAAGTCGTAAATAAGATTTTCGTTGCAAATGATTGATCACAGAATCCCAATTTGTTCTAGTGAATTTGAACAATTGAAGCTAAAATTAAACTTTGACCCAAGCTAATTGCCCAATTGTAGCTAAAAGTTCCAAAATGGGAGTCGGGTTCAAATATATACCAAAGTCAACCTTTGCATTGACCAAACAATTACTAATATGAGCCAATTAGGAAACTTTGATTCAGTCTTAAATAACCACTCTCTCGAGAAGAGGTAGTTAGAGAATATTTTGTATTTATAGGCATGCTATGAAGTAAGTTCTTAATATTTAGGGTGATGCTGGGGTGTGGTCAGGCTGCACCCCAGTGTGAATACAGCCCACCCCCTAAAGTCCTATAATTTGTATAAAAATACAATAAAAAATATTAAAAAATATAATAAAAAACACAATAAATAAATAAAATTTAGAAAACACAATAAAACATACAATAAAATTATAAAGTGAATAAAACGTAATAAAAAACATAATAAAAGATACAATAAAAAAATAAAATGATGAATTTTTAAGGGAATTCGACCTCAGCCCAGCCCCCGTCATCGCCGATGGCGGTGGGCGACGCCATCGGCGACACCGCCCATGCCATCGGACTCTTTTAGGTTTAAGGCCACCGGGGGCACACCATAGGTTGCCGGGGCTCGCCGTCGTAGGCATGGGGTCGCCAACTCTTTCCAGTCCCGATGGCATGGGCAGTGTGGCTCACCGCCGTCGAGGACGGCAGGGGCTGCAATTTGGGGGGGGGGGGAGGGGGAGGGGGAGGGGGGGTTTCAGTCGGACCGAACCCTAGGAATTCTCTAATATTTATACACCAATCTACTAGCCAAATCAAAAATTCAGAAGAGGAATACAATTAAAACAATTGCAGCTTAGCTTATTTCTCAATATGTTAAATGCGATAATCAAAATCGGGTGTTGAGAGTCTTTTCTACAGTTTGGATATAGAGGGGATCAAAACTGGGGGTCCAAGACTAAGGGTTTGAGATTACGACAGGAATCGTAAAGAGTATTGTTATATCTATAAAAGAAATATAAAAATAATATTACAAATTTGCGTGATTTTGTCTAATATGTTAAATCTATTTTACAATAAAAAAAATTAACAATATAAAAAATCACATCAAATCATGTTAGTTTGTAAGATTATTTTGTATAATCACTATGTAACTAGAGAATTTTCCAATCATAAAAAGTGTTTAAATGGTGTCAAAATTATCTCTTTAGTGATCAAATTAGGTTGCTTGTTTGTTGATGTCGAAACACATTTTAATTTCAAAAGAACTAAAAAGTATGTTTCAAGAAAAATCTTATTTTGATACATTTCTTTAAAAGTATTTTTTCAATGTTCTACTTTGTTTAAAAAAATTATCAATAGGGGAAAATACGTATATAACTTTTAGATAATTATAATTTTACCCTTTGATCTAATATATCACTGAAGAGATTTTTTCCTTTTTCATGATGCTTATTTAAAATTCCATTAGACTATTTTCTTTATTATTTCATTATAAGATTTGATTTCTATCAAGCAGATGGTCATATTCTTTATAAAATCAAAATATCTTTTATGTCATTCAAATTTTTGTGAGCTGCCGATAATTCACACCCTATTATGTCTAGTAAGATAGCTGAGATGGATTTGAATCTCTAGAGTTTTTGACCGAATTCTCTGATTTAGGGGGGAAGAACGACAGATATATTAAATAAACTTTACAATATTCTAGTGAATTTCTGAGATAATATTAAATATTCAAAAAAATGTTATGAAACTCAATTCATTTGTTTAGAACTCAACTTTAAGAAAGCCTTTATTGATTTTCTACTACCCAGAACAAAAAGAGAAGGAAAATTAAACCAAAAATGTGATTTATTTTTTTGCTTTTTTTTTAGCAATGAACTTTAATACTCTCATGCGAGAGCAATCAGCGGTTTAAGTGATAGGCATTTGGAGAAAACAGAAGATGGACCCGACTGAATTAAATCGGTCATGGTCCGGTCCGATCAAAACAAATTAGGACCAGATAATATTCGATCCAATCTAAATCTATGGAATTTTCCCCTTGGGTAGGACCAGACAGGACCGAATGCCTTAATAAAAAAGTTTATTTATTTTTATATATATATAAATTGTTTGATGTATAACTATAATATATAGTATATTAGTGTTAGTATATAAATTAATATATTACATATTATAAGAGTTGTAGTATAAATTAATATTATACTATAAATTATAGTATATGTATAAATTTATAATAGTATTAG
The DNA here is from genome assembly GCA_036559045.1 of Platycarya longipes. NCBI lineage: Eukaryota > Viridiplantae > Streptophyta > Magnoliopsida > Fagales > Juglandaceae > Platycarya > Platycarya longipes. Next base: position 39,118,102 of record CM071802.1, read on the forward strand.
TATATTTAACTTAATATGTTAGTATTAAATCACTATAACTTATTCAAATTAATTTTCTTTTATCATTTTTTAAAAGAGTAAGTTTTTTTAATTTTTTTTAGTTTAAATCTATTATAAAAATGTGAAATGGGTTAATAATGATTGAAATTGGGCCAAAAAAAAATTTTGAACACTACAGGGTTATCAGCTAAAATTGGGCCAAAAAAAATTTTGAACACCCTTACATGCATAATTTTGGATATGTATGTACATAAAATAAGAGAGAAGTTATTGAATTCTTGCATTCGCACCATTGTTGCTTCTCTGCTTTCCTTCCTCTGCACCTCATTTTTTTCACGCTTCTGCATCAACTTTACCACCTTTTCCCGAGACCAAATGTTTTGCCCGAGACCAAATCACCTCCCCTTTCTACAAGAGAGTGTAGGCTGCCTTTTGTCGTTCAGTGTGGATATACATTTGGTTCCTTAAAACTTTTTTTTTTCTTTAAGATTTATTTGTTGATCAAGGATATTGCTGATTTGTTAATTGTTGATTTGTGGTTTACTTCAAGTTTAGTTGTTTTCGATCTACATATTAATTTGGTTCATTTCGATTTTTCTTCTTTCCTTTTTCTAGTTGTTGATAATGTTGTTCTTTGATATTTATTTGTCGTTCAAGGATATGCTAATTTCTTTTTTGTCAATTTGTGGTTCACTTCAAGATTTATTTGTTATGTGTGTATATAATTTATTCATTTTGATTTTTTTTTTCTTTGCATTCTAGTTGATGATATTGTTATCCTTTGAAATTTATTTTTTGGTCAAGGATATTGCTGATTTGTTTGTTGTTGATTTTGGTTCATTTTAAGATTTATTTGTTTTCTGTATGCATATAATTTTTGTTCATTTTAATTTTTCTTCTTTTCATTTTGGGAGATGATAATGTTGTTCACTTCAAGATTTATATGTTATTATGTTTGTATATAAATTCGATTCATTTAGATTTTTTCCTTTCATTCTAGTTGTTGATATTGTTGTTCTTTAAGACGTATTTGTGTTTGTGATATTGCTGATTTGTGGTTCACTTCAAGATTTATTTATTGTTCTATGTGTAAATTAGTTTCGTTCACTTCAATTTTCTTTCTTTTCATTCTAGTTACTTCTACTATTATTAGTTGATATTCGTTTGTGTTCCCAAGGATATTGTTGATTTGTGGTCGCTACAACAAAATATGCCTTTTTCTGTGACTTTTTTTGTTGCAACTACCATGTATTTTCGAAATTAACTTTTTGTCACCAAATGCATCCATAGCAGACTCACAAGAATAGGCTGACAACTTAAAGGACTTAAAGTTATCACTGCACAAATTGTCAAAAATAAACTTATTTTCGACTATTCTTTTCCTCACAAATAGTGTAAGATTTCGTTGTAAAAAATGTGCTAACTATAACTAATAGGAGTCGAAAATACTTATATGCCATGGTGAGAAAAACAGTCTTTTATGAAATACAATATATATATATATATATATATATATATTAGTAAAGTAGTATCACAAGTTAAAAACCTTATACCTAAACTACATTAAGAGTGTTAAAAATTTATCACAAGAAAAAATTATTGAAATACAAATAGCAACTTATAAGTAGTTTGAAAAGAAAGGAAAGAAAAAAACACAAATACTAAACATGAAAAAATGCACTAAACGCATAAAAAAGAAAAAAGAAAAACAAAGGGGAAGTCTGCATCAGTTGTTATTTGATCATTAAAGTTAAACTTTCTAAAAAATACTTGTATGTCCTAAAACCAGCTAAATGCAACATTACTAACCATATAAACAATTATACTCAAGAGTAAAACATCAATTAGAAATTCCGAAAATTCCAATAAACTTTCATCCATTGAAAACAACATAAATGTGGGAAACTAGCATTCATAGACTGGAAATACTGCAATTGTGGGAAACTCCAGCGAGCATTCACAGGCTGAAATCAGTGCAAATCTAGGGTCCTTTGTTCTCGTCATCGATGTCAATCCAAGCTCTTCCGTGAATGAAGATGTATCAAGCTATACCAAATGAAAAAGATAGTTGAGCAAAAACAATAAAATCAACTGTGAGATTTTGAATTACATATACAGAATGTAGATGGTCTAGGCAACATTACGATAACTTTATCATAAACCATATCATGAAGGGAATTTTTATAAATTAAATGTTATGAAAGTAGAGGGTGAAGAAATTTCCACTGAACTGTTATGTTTCTTTGTATTGATTACAATAGCTAAGTATGGAAACAAATACATATAGTAATTGAGCTAATTGGGCTAATTCCTAAAAGAAAGATAATTTGCTGATTTTTTGGATCTATGTAATATCCCGAAATTTCTAGATGAAGTTTTATTTGGATTTCTTTAAAAAATTATATTTTGGGTATATTTTCTTGGAAAATAGAGTTGGAAACCTAAATGAGAGTATTAGATTTAGAATAAGTGAGAGCATGTATTAGAGAAAATATTATGGAGAAATCTTTGAGATTTGGAACAAGGTATCAACTAGAGAAATTCATTTTAAACATAGAAGGAGTTTAATTTTCAAGAATTAGGGTGTAAATGTAAGAGGAAATAATAGAACCAAAAATCAAACACTTGGTAAACATTCTTGGATTAAACTATCGAGTTTTAATGTAATGATCATAAGTTACTCCTATGAGATCCAAATGAGGTAATTTTAATTCTTATAGAATCTTAAGAGATAGATATAAAACTTTTATATTATAAGTTTTTGAATATTTAGACAGTATCAATGACTTATTTCAGGAGCAAATGGATAACTCTGGATTGAGTTTAAACAGAACTCAAGTTGGAGAATATGGATCCAAATGGGATTTTATCCTAACTAAATCAAGAATGGGCCTTCTAGAACTTGTTAAGTAGAGTCTTAAGGAGGTTAGCAATTAACTAAATGGGTTAGGGAAAGCTAAGGGGTGTGGCTAACCAGATGAAGGCTGGAAAGGGAGATGCATGCATGGTTAGGTGAGATGTCACCTCATCCCTTATCCCATAAGCTTCTACCCCAACCATTGATCAAATAGTTTGTAAAAATATCTCAAATACTGACCATTGGATGATCATTTTAGCTGCAAAGTTTAAGATTTTTGGGGGATTTAGTTAATCATGAAAAAAGGCTTAGGAGGGACACATCATCCCGTGCAAACCGGAAACCTATTGTCTTTACCAAATCGCCCATCTTCTTTCCTTCACATGAGTCGACCACCACCCCTATAAATAGAAATTTGGGAGTCTTCTAACTCTCTTTGGTAAGGTAGCACACAAATCCCTTTGAAGGAAATCAAAGAAAACATTTTTCTAGTCCCTTAATCTACATATACATCCTAAGTGAGTTTAGTAAGTGTTTTGAGAAGAAAATTTGCAAAGATTTGGTTTAATTATCTTTAACCAAACTTAGAGAGTGTGTAAGTTCATATTCTAGCTTAACTTTAGTTTGGAGACGATTTATTTAAGTGGTTGGATTATAAATGTTAGTATTCTTATATTCTTGTTAAAAGTATTATAATAAATCTAAGTGTTGTTTAAAGTGGTTTTTGTTAATGGAAATATGTTAAATGAAGTTAGAAGAACTTAAAACTATATTATAATAAGTGTTGCCCAGATGACTAACACAAAATGGAGGGTGAATTGGGTTATAAAAAAAATTTAACACTTATAAACCAAATACACAATATAAAACATAAATAAAATACGAAGTAGCAAGAAATATAAAGAGTAAGGGCAAGAATCCATGTAGAACATCCTCTACACTTGCAATCACCTTACACTTGGTGATTCAACTATTCCCTGTGTAGAACACATTCCACACACACAAGGATTTTACGCATCCTCTTACAAATACAAAAGCTGATAATGGGTAGATTATCAGAATACACTCCTCAATGAGTGAGATAAAAACAATACAGTGCAACTTATATCTCTCTCAAAAGGAATAAGGATTAAGGCACAAAATTTAGAGAAAAGAGAATAAGGGTTTTAAAAGAATGATGTAAAACTTAGCAATTGATGTGTAAGTTCTTGTTGTGATTTTTGCAAAACTCAAGTGAGCTATTTATAGGTAAATAAGTCTTCATATTCAAATTTGAAAAAGTTTACATGTCAAATAAGAGCAATATTCACTTTTCAAAAAATTCAAATAAAAACATCTCCTTTTTATATTTGTCAAAGACAACTCTATTCATTTTTCAAAAAAATCAAACCTAATATTTTACTTTTCATACATGACAAAATGAGTATGATTTATTTTTCAAACCAAATAATCTTCTTTTTGCATATGTCAAAAAAATGCACAATCACCCTTCAAGATTTTCAAACAAAATCATCTATCTTTTACATTTGTCAAAAAAACACACAATCACCCTTCAAGATTTTCAAACACATGTACATGTTAAAGATAACAATCAATCATCTTATAAATTCAAATTTTTATGCATATGTGGAAAAAAATAATAATTTTTGAAATTAAATATTTTAATAAAATTATGCAAATGTAAAAAATACAATTTGATACTTTATGAGAAAATATTAATTTTGAATCTTAATCCAATTTCAAATTTTAAGAGATGTATAAAATTACTCTATGAGTTTCATTTGTAGAATTGTTCTTCTTCTTGCTCATGCTTGATTTCTTGATGCGCTTAGCTCTCTTCATGCGTAGACAACTTGAGTTTAAGTCTTGAATTTATTTGTTATCATCAAAATCTATAAGTAAAAATCAAGTTTATGTAAAAAGATTGCGAGTTTTGGATTGAAAAACCCCATGCTCTGTAACTTCGCTCAACCCTCGCTCGACCGAAAGATCAAGCAAAGAACAACTGTAAACCTTCGCTTGACTCTCGCTAGATGTTTGGCTCGAGCGAAGTGCAACCCGAGATTCCGCTTGACACTCGCTCAATGTCTTGCTCGAGCGAGTTCTAACCCAAGAACTCACTTGAATCTCGCTCGATACTTCGAGCGAGATACCCAGTTTGCTTAATGTTTGCTTAATGTTTGCTTAATACTCTGCTCGAGCGAATTTCAACCCGAGACTTTGCTCGTTCTCGCTCGATACTTCTCTCGAGCGAGATACCCTGTTTTGTTGAAGATTTAAGGCTTTTGTCTGGATAAAAGTGGACCTTAAAATAAGAAAGAACCTAATTGACCATAGGGATGGTCTTTTGTTATGTAATATTATTTTGTTAACGTTGATAACTATTTTGGGCATGTATATATAACAATACAATGTTTGATGAGTGAAAGGAGAATGTGGAAGTTGGAAGTTAAAATTTGTCATATGTGAACTTTAGAACCTTTTTATATCTAATACCTAATCTGCTGCGAATTATATGGCTTATGCTAGTAAGTCAAGATATATGCTTTAAGTTATTGTTACACACAAAGGTGAATAGCTTAATGTTACTTATCCTGACCCATTGACTTACGTTAAATCCTAGAAGTAAGTTGGGGGCGTCACAGAGTGGTATCAGAACTATTACGTCTCTGGGTGAAATCCACATTGTCCTAGGAAAAATGGATCACATGGCACAAGAATAAGTTTAAATCTTTATAAGATTAGAATTGGAATGAGATGAATGAATAATTTGTACTTTAGAAATTTGGAAGTTTTTAAAGTAAATAGAACTCATGATGGAGTTTGGTTTGTTTCGGGAAAATAAAAAAATGACAAGAGGTCATCCTATTTCAAAATGAGTAGAAACAGCAGCACCAAATCCTCCCTTGATTACTCATCCAAGGATGGAGGAGCAGATGGCACCAAACCCACTTTTGGAAGGGGGACTGATGGCTCAGAACTCACCTTTGGAAGGTAGACAGGAGGCGCAAAACCCTCCATTACAAGGAGGTCAGGTGATAGCCGAAATTATTCGGCAGATGACTGAAGTTGTGAGAAATCAAATAGAGCAGAGTTGTTACCGTCAGCAGGATAAGAATAGAGGAGAAACCCAAGAATGCCTGTATGAAAAATTTCTAATTATCGATATCCGCATTTTATAGGAACAAAATGAGCATTAAAGGCTGATAGATGGATGATTGACTTGGAACGTATTTTCGAAGTTAGTAGTTGTACTGAAATTCAAAAGGTGTAGTATGCGGGATGTTGAACCCAAGGTTTTAAGTTTCGTGTAATTATAAATTTACACATGGATTTTGATGATAACAAATGAATTCAAAGAATAAAGGAGTCTCAAACTCAAGTTGTCCATACAATAGAATCAAGCACATCAAGGAAGCAAGCATGAGCAAGAAGGGAACAAGTTCACATTAAAATCATAGAGTAATGTTGTAAATCTCTTAAAAATTTGAAATTAGGATTAAGGCTCAAAATTAATATTTTATCATAAAGCATTAAAATACATTTTCCACATGTGCATGAATATTTTGAAAATTAAATTTGAAAATTTTGAAAGATAATTGATTGTCATCTTTCACATGTGCATGACATGATTAAAGGTTTGAACTTTGAAAATATTAAGATGATTGATTGTCATCTTTCACATGTGCATGTTTTATTTGAATATTTTTAAAAGTGGTGGATGCTTTTCTTGACTTATGTAAAAGGTAGATGTCTTTATTTGAAAATTTTGAAAAGTAAAGTGTGCTCCTTTTGTCATATGCAAAAAGTAAAAGATTAGATTTGAAATTTTTGAAAAGTAAAGTATACTCATTTTGTCACATGCAAAAAGTAAAAAGATTAAGTTTGAAATTTTTGAAAAGTGAATGATGATGTCTTTGACATGTGAATCTTTTTAAATTTGAATATGAAGTCTCATATGCCTATAAATAGATCATTTGAGAGCTTCACATTCACAACACCAAGAGCATACAACATTCATTCAAAACTTTCATTCTCTCTTCTCTAAGCATTGAGCCTTAACCCTTGTTCATTTTGAGAGATATAGTTTGCGCTGTATTGTTTTTATTTCACTCATTGATGAGTGTTTTCTGATAGCCTACCCACTATCAACTCTTTTATTTGTAAGAGGGTGCGTATAACCCTTGTGTGTGTAGAAGGTGTTCTACACGGGGAATAGTTAAATCACCAAGTGTGAGGTGATTGGAAGTGTAAAGGGTGTTCTACACGGATTCTTTGGAGCGGTGTTGCTCAAAAGTGTAATAGGTTTCTATCTCCACCTAAAGGAGATTGACTAGTGAATTCGGGATCCTCAAGAGATAGCTTGAGGCGAGGACGTAGGCAGTGGGGCTGAACCTCGTAAAAATATTGAGTTTGCTTTCTCTTACCCTACTCTTTACATTTCTTACTGCTTTACATTCTGTTTATATTTTATATTGTGTATTTGATTAATAAGTGTTAATTTTTATAATATAACCCAATTCACCCCCCCTCTTGTGTTAGTCATTTGGGCAACAATTGGTATTAGAGCTAGAGCTCTATTATAAAATTAACTATCTTTTGAGTTAAGATCTTATGGCTAACATTGCAGCTTCATTTAACGAAAGTCAATCTAGCAGTCGGCCTCCACTCTTTTGCGGAGACAATTACTCATTCTGGAAAGTTAGAATGAGAATATTCCTTCAGGCTCAAGGTCGAGAAATCTGGAAATGTATTGTAAATGGACCTTATATTCCAACAAAAATAGTTGATGGAGTAAAGGTCAAAAAGGAAGAAGAAGAGTTTGATCGTGAAGACGATAGACTTTATACTTTGAATTTAACTGCTATGAATTTATTATTTAATGCTCTAAATGGTAATGAGTTTAATAGAGTAATGACTTGCACTACAGCAAAGGAAATTTGGGATAACTTAGAAGTTACTTATGAAGGAATTTTTCAAGTCAAGGAATCAAAAATTTATATTCTTACTCATGAATATGAAATGTTTAAGATGAATGATGATGATCTATTTCTAGTATGTACACTCGTTTTACTAACATCATAAACAGCTTGACAGCTCTTGGCAAAATTTATTCCAAAGTGGAGATAGTAAGAAAAATTCTCAACTCTCTACCAAAACATTGAAAATCAAAAGTGACAGCGATTCTTGAAGCTAGAGACCTCAAGAAGCTCGAAGTGAATGAACTCATCGGGTCACTTATCACCCATGAGTACACATTGAAAAGAGGAGAAGAAGAAGGAAAACCAAAGAAGAGCTTGGCACTTAAAGTTGTTCCACATGAAAGTGAAACTGATGAAGATGAGGAAAATGACGACAAAGATGAAGAAGTTGCGATGATAACAAGAAGAATTCAGAGGTTCTTAAAGAAAAATAAAACTCCTCCAAGGAAATCCTTCAAAAAGTTTTCCAAGAAAGATTCAGGTAAAAATGACACTTTAATTTGTTATAAATGCAATAAGCCTGGTCATATCAAGTCAGATTGTCCTCTACTAAAGAAAGATCAAAACAAAAGAAAAAAAACAATGAAAACTACATGGGATGATGATTCAAGTAGCTCAGATAGTGAAGCAAGCAATGGAGAATCAGCAAATCTTTGTCTTATGGCTAAAGATGACATTGAAGTAACAAATCTTAATAATATTGAAGATCTTTCATATGAAGAATTGCAAAATGTTTTAGAAGAGGTATATGAGGAATTTGAAAAATTGGGTATCAAGTATACTGCTTTGAAAAAGAAAAATTCTTCTTTAACAAACGAAATTGATATTTTAAGGAAAGAAAGTATTGTTTTGAAAGATGAATCTTGAGTTGAAGAAAAAGAAAACTGATTTAGAAAATATTATTGAAAACTTTACAAATGGAAAAAGAAATTTTGAAAAACTTCTTGGTAGTCAAAGATGTGTTTTTGACAAGGCAGGTTTAGGATATATGCCAAAACAAAAATACAAATCTTATAAAAACTTCTTTGATAATCCTTCTACATCAAAGTCCAATATTCAAAATTCTTTTCATAAAAATAATTTTGTTAAAAAAGAATACTATTATAATCACTCAAGTTCTTCTTATATGTCACATGCTATTTGCAATTTTTGTAATAGAAATGGTCATAATTATCTTGCTTGTCCTATTAGAAGAAAACATACAATGACTATTAGGGCCATATGGGTACCTAAAAATCTTATTTCTTCTAATACTAATAAATAAAGGACCCAAAGAACTTGGATACCAAGAAAAATCATTTTAATTATTTTTATAGGTGTGCATGAAGTCCTCCACAAACAAAAATAAATGGTTTTTAGATAGTGGATGTTCAAGACACGTGACGGGAGACAAGACTAAGTTCTTTGATCTTAGATCTAAAGAAGAAGGACACGTGACATTTGGAGACAACTCAAAAGGGAAGATCGTGGGAATAGGTAAAATTGGTAATGAGTCTTCTCTCATAATTGAAGATGTTCTATTTGTTGAAGGTCTAAAACATAATCTTTTAAGCATAAGTCAATTATGTGATAAAGGATTTACAGTTACTTTCAAAATGGATAAGTGCATTATTTTGAATGATCATGATTGTAATATTTGTTTTATTACTTTTAGAAGCAACAATGTTTATACAATCGATTTTGAAGAAATTATCTCACAAGATGTTATTTGTTTTTCAGCTCAAAATGAAACTAATTGGTTATGGCATAAAAGACTAGGTCATGCCAACATGGAACTTATTTCCAAACTTTCAAAAAATGATCTTGTGAGAGGTTTACCAAAGGCAAATTTTCTTAAAGACAAAATTTGTGATGCATGCCAATTTGATAAACAAACAAAAACTTCTTTTAAAACCAAGAAACATTTTTCCACTACTAGACCACTGCAACTGATACACATGGATCTTTTTGGACCAAATAGAGTTGCAAGTTTAGGAGGAAAATATTATACATTTATTATTGTTGATGATTTCTTTAGATATACTTGGGTCATCTTTCTTGCTCATAAAGATGAGGCACATAATGCCTTTACCAAGTTATGCAAGAGAATTCAAAATGAAAAGGGTTATACTATTTCAAGTATCCGAAGTGATAGGGGAAAAGAGTTTGTTAATAAAAATATTGAAACATTTTGTGATGAAAATGGTTTTGTACATAACTTTTCTGCTCCTCGAACTCCTCAACAAAATGGGGTAGTAGAGAGGAAAAATAGATCTCTTCAAGAGATGGCAAGAACAATGCTCAATGAGAACAACTTGCCTAGTTATTTTTGGGCCGAAGCTGTAAGTACTGCATATTATGTTATAAATAGAGTTATGCTAAGGTCCAAATTAGATAAAACCCCCTATGAGCTTTGGAATGAGAAAAAGCCCAACATTGGTTACTTTCATGTATTTGGATGCAAATGTTTTATTTTAAATGACAGGGATAATTTAGGCAAGTTTGATGCAAAATCTGATGAAGGTATCTTTCTCGGATATTCTACTAATAGTAAAGCTTATAGAGTATTCAATAAAAAGATTTTGACTGTACAAGAATCTATGCATGTAGTATTTGATGAATTTAATTCTCTACTCTCCAAGAAATCCATTGATGAATAAACAGGAGATATAAATAATACGGAAAGTCTCAATCTCAAAGAGAACACAATAGAGGAAGTCCAATATGGAGACATCAGGAAAGATTATCAAAATTTAATACAAGATGCAACCAAACAGTAGAAATTTGTGAAAGATCATCCAGTAGAACAAATTCTGGGAGAACCTTCACGAGGTGTAAGCACTCGATCATCTCTTAGAAATATTTGCAATCATACTGCTTTTTTATCTCAGATTTAACCTAAAAATATTGATGAAGCACGTCTTGATGAATCTTGGATTCTAGTTATGCAAGAAGAGCTTAATCAATTTGAAAGAAATGATGTTTGGACACTTGTTCCTAGACCCAAAAATCATACTATTATTGGAACAAAATGGGTTTTTAGAAACAAGAAAGATGAGTCCGGAGTCATTACTAGAAATAAGGCTCGACTTGTAGCCCAAGGTTTCAATCAAAAAGAAGGAATCGATTATGATGAGACATATGCACCAGTCGCAAGATTAGAAGCTATTCGAATGCTACTTACATATGCTTGTTATAAAGATTTCAAACTTTTTCAAATGGATGTTAAAAGTGCTTTCTTAAACGGTTTTATAAATGAAGAGGTATATGTTGAGCAACCTCCAGGTTTTGAAAATCATATTTCTCCAAATCATGTTTTCAAACTCACAAAAGCACTATATGGACTCAAACAAGCTCCTAGAGCGTGGTACGAGAGACTCAGTAGTTTCTTGATTGAAAAAAACTTTTCAAGAGGAAAAATTGATACAACTCTTTTCATTAAATACGAAAATGATGATATTCTTTTGATTCAGATTTATGTTGATGATATAATATTCGGTGCTACTAATGAAAATATGTGCCAAGTTTTTACTAAGACTATGCAGGAAGAATTTGAAATGAGCATGATGGGAGAGCTTACATTCTTTCTCGGATTGCAAATTAAGCAAGCAAAAAGTGGGACATTCATCAATCAATCGAAATATATTAAGGAATTGCTGAAAAAGTTTGGGATGGAAGGTGCTAAAGAAACTGGAACACCAATGAGCCCATCTACTAAACTTGATAAAGATGAATCCGGTAAACCAGTTGACTCGAAGGTATATCGAGGTATCATTGGTAGCTTATTATATTTGACAGCCAGTAGACCAGATATTATGTTTAGTGTGTGCTTATGTGCACGCTTTCAATCATCTCCAAAAGAATCACATTTAATTGCAGTTAAGCGCATTCTTAGATATCTTAGTGGTACAATTAACTTAGGTTTATGGTACCCTAAGCATACATCTTTCGATTTAATTAGCTACACAGATGCAGATTATGCTGGCTGTAAAATAGATCGAAAAAGCACTAGTGGAGCATGTCACTTCTTAGGTCATGCACTAGTTTCCTGGTTTAGTAAAAAATAAAATTATGTTGCACTATCTACTGCTGAGGCAGAATATATTGCTGCGGGTAGTTGTTGTGCTCAAGTTCTTTACATGAAACAACAACTTGAGGATTTTAAACTTATGTACAATCACATTTCAATCAAATGTGATAATACAAGTGCTATAAATCTTTCAAAGAATCCAATACAACATTCTCGGACCAAACATATTGATATTAGATATCATTTTCTTAGAGATCATATGCAGAAGGGCGATATTGTATTAGAATTCACTAGTACACATGATCAATTGGCAGACATTTTCACAAAACCCCTACCAGAAGATAGACTATGCATGATTAGAAGAGAAATAGGAATGATGCATGCCATGAATATTTGCTAGATACTTTTATTTCATTATCTTAAATGACCTACAGAAACTTGAGACGTTTAGCCTCATCATTCAAATGCATTTGCTCCTCATAAATCATCATGTCATCCTTGTCTAAAGGATTAGGCAATCGAAATGAAGAGGTAAGTAAGGATTTCAAATCCTTATTCTGTTGCTTTAACTCTACTATTTTTTTGTTTGACTCATAAACAAGTCGTTGAAGTACAGAAACAGTCTCGCTAAACTTCTCAATTTCGCGAGTTTTGGACTGCAACCGAGCAGAAAACGCGACGATAGATGATGAGTATCGAGTTCCGAGACCCACAAGCTCGTAAATGGCGTCATGATCTGATTTATTAACTAAATCAGTCTCTTGTTGCTTCATGGCACCCACGACAGATGCAGAAATAGATTGAGACTAAGGTGAAGGATACCTCAAATCTTGATCAAGAGAATCACTGAAGGGAAATCTACGAGCCATTAAAAATTTGTAGAATGAGAATGCAAGCAAATTGCAAAGATGAGAAGAAAGCTTGATGCGAAATAAATAAAACTAAGGATTGCTCTTATAGAAACCGAAATAAGAACAAGACAAGTTTACAAATCTTGATAATATCTCATTTTTCAGCAACATCAAGTGGATCAAATCTCTGCACCGAATTTCCAGAGCTAGCCTTTGTAGGTTTTGTCGGGCACGGGTGGTTTCAATTATTCAGCTCTTTACAAAATCTCCTTCCGCATCGAATTACCAGAACTAGGCCTCCAGCCTTTGCAGGTTTTGTCGAACACGTGTGGCTACGCACCGAATTCTCTATAGTCTCTACTAACGCAGCGTTTTATTTGTCTATTAGTTATTGCAGGAATATATCTTATTGATCTAATTATGATTCCTTTTTAATGATGCCAAAAGGGGGAGAAGTTTTAGACTAGAACATTAACATTGTTTAAATTGCTAAACTTGTTATATATGCTTGGAATTATATTTATATTTTTGCTTGAAAAACTAACGAACATTCTCAGGGGGAGCTTAAGTATTAAATACAGATTTCAGGTTCTATCAAGTATTTGTCATCATCAAAAAGGGGGAGATTGTTGAACCCAAGATTTCAAGTTTCGTGTAATTATAAATTTACACATGGATTTTGATGATAACAAATGAATTCAAAGAATAAAGGAGTCTCAAGCTCAAGTTGTCCACACAATAGAATCAAGCACATCAAGGAAGCAAGCATGAGCAAGAAGGGAACAAGTTCACATTAAAATCATAGAGTAATGTTGTAAATCTCTTAAAAATTCAAAATTAGGATTAAGGCTCAAAATTATTATTTTATCATAAAGCATTAAAATATATTTTCCACATGTGCATGAATATTTTGAAAATTAAATTTGAAAATTTTGAAAGATAATTGATTGTCATCTTTCACATGTGCATGACATGATTAAAGGTTTGAATTTTGAAAATATTAAGATGATTGATTGTCATCTTTCACATGTGCATGTTTTATTTGAATATTTCTAAAAGTGGTGGATGTTTTTCTTGACTTATGCAAAAGGTAGATGTCTTTATTTGAAAATTTTGAAAAGTAAAGTGTGCTCCTTTTGTCATATGCAAAAAGTAAAAGATTAGATTTGAAATTTTTGAAAAGTAAAGTATGCTCATTTTGTCACATGCAAAAAGTAAAAAGATTAAGTTTGAAATTTTTGAAAAGTGAATGATGATGTCTTTGACATGTGAATCTTTTTAAATTTGAATATGAAGTCTCATATGCCTATAAATAGATCATTTGAGAGCTTCACATTCACAACACCAAGAGCATACAACATTCATTCAAAACTTTCATTCTCTCTTCTCTAAGCATTGAGCCTTAACCCTTGTTCATTTTGAGAGATATAGTTTGAGCTGTATTGTTTTTATTTCACTCATTGATGAGTGTTTTCTGATAGCCTACCCACTATCAACTCTTGTATTTGTAAGAGGGTGCGTATAACCCTTGTGTGTGTAGAAGGTGTTCTACACGGGGAATAGTTAAATCACCAAGTGTGAGGTGATTGGAAGTGTAAAGGGTGTTCTACACGGATTCTTTGGAGCGGTGTTGCTCAAAAGTGTAATAGGTTTCTATCTCCACCTAAAGGAGATTGACTAGTGAATTCGGGATCCTCAAGGGGTAGCTTGAGGCGAGGACGTAGGCAGTGGGGCTGAACCTCGTAAAAATACTGAGTTTGCTTTCTCTTACCTTACTCTTTACATTTCTTACTGCTTTACATTCTGTTTATATTTTATATTGTGTATTTGATTAATAAGTGTTAATTTTTATAATATAACCCAATTCACCCCCCCTCTTGTGTTAGTCATCTGGGCAACACGGGACATTTGTTACAAAGAGAAACAGGATTATGGCGGGACACAAAATAGAAGCTGCTGAAGCTAGACTTAGGAGAAAATGTCTCCTCGAGACCAAGACCAACCGAGACAAACCGGTAAACGGAAGGAAATCGAAGCTCTTCCTACTAAGAACTGGTAAGCTTATCTTAACCGACGCCGGTAAGTTCCCCCGCTGGGAGACAAACACTATTTCTCTCTCGTCTTTTGAATTAGTTCTTTACGATATTGGAAATATGGTTCTACAAACTTTGGAAGATAAAAGTTTGTGGGAAAGCTTCGACTTTCCCACAGATACCTTGCTTCCCCAGCAATTACTAACTAGAAATACAAAGCTTGTCTCCTCGAGAAGCCAAACCAATTATTCCTCTGGCTTCTACAAGCTTCTTTTCGAGATTGATAACATCCTCTGCCTTATTTATGATGGGGCTGAGGTTTCAAGTAGTTATTGGCCTGCACCATGGTTTTCGACTACGCAAATAGAAGGTTCGCTTTCAACAGTAGTAGAATCGCAATTCTCAATCCCTGCGGCAAATTTAGTTCTTCTGATAAATTTACGTTTTCATCAGCCGACTATGGGCAATTGCTCCATAGAAGATTGACACTTGATTATGATGGCAATCTCCGATTGTATAGTTTGGACTAGGATGGTGAGAAGTGGGTTGTTTCGTGGCAGGCCTTTGAGGTACCTTGTACTACTTATGGTGTTTGTGGGGCTAACAGTATATGCAGCTATGTTCTTGGTATTGGCAGAAATTGCTCGTGTCTTCCAGGGTATAAGATGATAAATCATACTAATTGGTCTCAAGGGTGTGAACTCGAAATGGATCTGTCTTTCGGGAAAAACAATGGTTTTTTGCAACTTTCCCATTTTGAGTTCTATGGTTATGACTATAATAACGAGCCAGATAATTATACACTCGATAAATGCAATAAGTTATGCTTGGAATCGACTGAGTGCAAAGCATTCCAATACAACTTTGACTCAGGTCATGGTTTTTCAAAATGTTACGCCAAGATTAAATTGATGAATGGATATCGATCACCTTCTTTTGAAGGAAGCTGCATCTATCTAAGAGTGCCAGAAAATAATTTGCTCTCGAACGCCAATCTTGCAGAAGAAACCAGTTTAAATTGTTCAAGTGAAGTTCCCCTGCTATTAGAAAGAGTATACTTAAAAAGTCGGGCAAATGGGACAGTGAAGTTCATGCTCTGGTTTGTATGTGGATTAGGAGGACTAGATATTCTGGGTATCTTTTTGGTATGGTTTCTATTGATTAGAACCTCCAAAAGTTTTAGTGCAAACAACCCAAGCTATCTTACCATCGCTGGATTCAGAAAATCTACATATTCGGAGCTTAAGAAGACCACAAAAGGTTTTATTGAGGAGATTGGAAGAGGTGTTTGAGGAATTGTGTATAGAAGGGTATTGGCAGATAATCGAGTTGCAGCAATCAAGCAACTATATGAAGCTAACCAAGGAGAAGATGTACTTCTAGCTGAAGTAAACATCATTGGTAGGCTTAACCACACGAATTTGATAGAAATGTGGGGTTATTGTGTCAAAGGAAAGCACAGGCTTTTGGTTTCCGAGTACATGGAGCATGGTTCATTGGTAGACAACCTCTCTTCCAATTCACTTGACTGGAAGAAAAGATTTTAAATTGCTTTGGGCACTGCAAAAGGCCTATCTTATTTGCATGAAGAATGCTTGGAGTGGGTTTTGCACTACGATGTAAAACCTGAAAACATATTCCTTGACTCTAATTATCAACCAAAGGTGGCAGATTTTGGGCTATCCAAACTACAAAGTAGAGGGGAACTCGGCAATGCAAGTTTCTCAAGGATGAGAGGAACCGCGGATACATGGCTCCAGAGTGGGTATTTAATCTATCCATCACCTCCAAAGTAGATGTTTATAGCTACGGGATTGTTGTGCTAGAGATGGTGACAGGAAAAGATGCAGCAAAGGGTGTCCATGACATAGACAATGGAGAGCAACCACAACACAAAAGACTTGTTTCGTGGGTGAGGGAAAAGAAGAATAAATCTATGTCCTGGCTTGAAGAGATCGTAGACCCAAGGTTGAGAGGCAAATATGAAGTACGAAAGATGGAGATTCTGATTGGGGTTGCGCTGCAATGTGCAAAGGAAGAAAAAGATTCAAGACCCAACATGAGACAAGTCGTTGAGATGCTTTTGGCCTAAGAAAATGATCACTAGGATGATAATATGCGACACGAGTTGTGAATTTAACACAAACGGGTCAACATAAAATTTGTGGATTTGGATTTGATATAAACAGGTTTAGGGAAAAATAGGTCCCTTATGACATAATTAATAAACAGGTCAAGCTCTTAACCCATAATAACTAATTTAAATTTTATTTCAAAATGATAGTTTTGTTATTGTTGGATTGTAATATTGATATTTCTCAATATATTTATGTTGTTATTGTTGGATCTATACTCATACTTATTATTGTTGGACCGATGCTCATACAAGAAAACAAAATCGACCTTACAAATTATATACGAGAAACCTAATTTTCTCCTTTTGTACTAAAGAATTCTTATATTATCATTTCCCCTTTCCGCCCGTGACATCTAGACCTATCACCCCATTCTGCCCAGAAGATCTCCACTTTGTCTCTATTTTAGCTGATCACCCAGAACGCCTAAGAAGAACCATTTGGCAAGGATGTCTTCCTCACACATTGAGTGAGGGAGAGAGCACAGGATGCATTTTCCTGTTGTCTGTATATAAATTTGGTTCATTTATGTTTTTTCTTTTCTTCTCACTCTAGTGCTGATATAATGATATTTGTTCTTTGAGATTTATTTGTTATTCAAGGATAATGCTGACTTTTGGTTCACTTCAAGATTCATTCAAGGATATATATATATATATATATATTTGGTTCAGTTTAATTTTTTTCATTTTCATTCTAATATTGTTATTCTATGCTATTTATTTGTTTTTCAAGATTTGTATCTTTGAATTTTATTGTCAAATTTACATCTCAACTAGTGTTTGCTCCATTATGAATGTAAACTTCACAATTATTGGACAAGGAAGACAGGTGACGTCAAGCAAGATAGGAGATTTTTCTTATGGCTAGTTAAACTATTAAACAACAGAAGGTAGAGATTGGGATTGAGAAAAATCACAAACAAAGAGAAACTTTGAGATTAGGATTTTATTATGAAATAAATCAAATCTCCTTATAAAGCCAACAAGTCGGGCTTAAAGAGCTAACGAAAAATGAAAAAATTGTAATTAAGACCAAATAATAGAATAAGAATAAGATAAATATGGTAAAAAACTTAAATTCTAGCCTAAGAATATATAATACAATCGACACTAAAAATAAGCATTACCATAAAAAATTAACTAAAAGTGACGATTAAGAAGGAAAAATGGTTGATTTTGGGATTGACAGTGGTGACCACGACATGTGTATTACATAGAGCTTCCCAGATTAGATTGATATGTATAAAATTCTAAGGTCGTTCGTCACCTAAATCCAATAATTACAGCTTCTCGCTCAAATATTTAAGATTACTCAGATCACTCTCAATGTAGCAGTTAATTTTTTTTTAAATTATATTTTTAATTATACAACTTTTAAAAAAATGTGATTATATTTGATTAAAATTATTAAAAAAATAGTAGAAAAATGTCAAAAAATATACTTTATATAGAGAAAATTTTAATTTTACTATTCACTTTTAAAAATAAAGTGTACTTTTTAACCTTTTTTCTACAATTTTTTTAGTAATTTTTGATCAAATATGACTAAAATTTTTAAAAAATTATGCAAAACATACAATTTAAACAAAAAATTAGTTACTCCATTGAAAGTGCTCTTATATCTTCTTATAGGAAATGCTTTTTGGCCTTTTGCTTTGTTCGGCTCCCTTTTTTTAATTTAATGATTAGAAAATTATTATTTAATAATATGATGAATTCTTTTTTTTTTATAATAATTATGCATATTAAAAAATGATGTGAAAAAAAATAAAAAAACAATAAATTAACAATAACGGGGCAATGTAGCAAGGCACACTAATAGGCTCCCGAGCATTGCCCTCTTCTTAGAGCACTAGCAATAATCATGCTAAATTTTTTTTTCAAAAACTACAAATTTATACATTTTTCAAATAAATTTAGTCATATTTAATTAATAATAAGAAAAAAAAAGTATAAAGAAATGAATAAAAGTAATTTTTTTCTATTTGAAAATAATAATATTTTAAAACTCTCCAAATTTAGAAGGTTACTATTTACAAATAGAAAAAAAAATGAAATATTCTCTTTTTATTTTCTTCTTACTTTTTTCTCTTTATAAATAATCAAATATAACGAAATTTTTTTAAAAAATATACAAATTTATATTTTTTAAAAGAAAATTTTAGCATGATCATTGTGATGCTCTTATTGACTTTGTGTAGATGTACCTTTTGGAATTACTCTAGTACTTTATGTTTGGATAGTTAAGAGTTTTTCAAATATTTTTATAATATTTTTTTATTATTTTTTATCTATTATTATTATTTTTTTATATTTTATATTTTATATTTTTTATTTTTTATTTTATATTTTTTTATTATTATTCCCAACTCTTCCGACATTCAAACCTAATCACATCTATCAGCTGAGCCTCGTACGCCAATGTGATCCCCTTCATCAACAGGTTTGATGAGAAAAAAGGAAGGTAGAAAGGCTAGTCAAGCCTTGTACGCCAATGTGATCATCGCCGCAGGTATCATAGTTGTCCCCTTAAACCGCGTTCCTATCTTTGTCAGTAGTTGTTCATCTTTTTAACCATTCCATCTTTATATTATTTTTCATTAAATTTTTCTATTGTTTATTTGTCTGGAGCTCTGTTCTACCCGTGATTGTTTATGATTCCTCCAAATAGATATTATAATTTATTATACCAAATTTGTATTTATCCTTGATATATATATATATATAATATAAAAATTTATATTAATAACTTAATATTATTTTTATATTATAACAAATGTTATATTAAAATTTATAAAATAATTAATTTTATGTTAAAAATTTAATAGATAAGAATAATAAGATTAAAATTTTATATTAAATTTATAAGTATATAATAAATATAATAACATTAAACTTGTACTAACATTACTCGCAAGTCTGTAGTCGTTATGACAAAGCTTCAATCAAATCGGTCCATTTATGTTATGACTATAATAACGACCCCGATAATTATACACTCGATGAATGCAAGAAGTTATGCTTGGAATTGACTGAGTGCAAAGCATTCCAATACACCTTTGACTCGGGTCTTGGTTTTTCAAAATGTTACGCCAAGATTCAATTGATGAATGGATATCGATCACCTTCTTTTGAAGGAAGCGTCTATTTGAGAGTGCCAGAAAATAATCTGCTCTCGAACGCCAATCTTGCAGAAGAATCCGGTTTAAATTGTTCAAGTGAAGTTCTCCTGCTACTGGAAAGAGTATACTTAAAAAGTCGGGCAAATGGGACAGTGAATTTCATGCTCTGGTTTGTATGTGGATTAGGAGGACTAGAAATTCTGGGTATCATTTTGGTATGGTTTCTATTGATTAGAACCTCCAAAACTTTTAGTGCAAACAAGCAAGGCTATCTTACCATCATTGGATTCAGAAAATTTACATATTCGGAACTCAAGAAGGCTACAAAAGGTTTTACTAAGGAGATTGGAAGAGGTGCAGGAGGAATTGTGTACAAAGGGGTATTGGCAGATAATCGAGTTGCAACAATCAAGCAACTATATGAAGCTAACCAAGGAGAAGATGTATTTCTAGCTGAAGTAAACATTATTGGTAGGCTTAACCACATGAATTTGATAGAAATGTGGGGTTATTGTGTCGAAGGAAAGCACAGGCTTTTGGTTTCCAAGTATATGGAGCATGGTTCATTAGCAGACAACCTTTCTTCTAATTCACTTGACTGAAAGAAAAGATTTGAAATTGCTTTGGGCACTGCAAAAGGCCTATCTTATTTGCATGAAGAATGATTGGAGTGGGTTTTGCACTGCGATGTAAAACCTGAAAACATATTCCTTGACTCTAATTATCAACTAAAGGTGGCAGATTTTGGGCTATCCAAACTACAAAGCAGAGGAGAACCCAGCAATGCAAGTTTCTCGAGGATGAGAGGAATCCGCAGATACATGGCTCCAGAGTGGGTATTTAATCTATCCATCACCTCCAAAGTAGATGTTTATAGCTACGGGATTGTTGTGCTAGAGATGGTGATCGGAAAAGATGTAGCAAAGGTTGTCCATGACATAGACAGTGGAGAGCAGCCACAACACAAAAGACTTATTTCGTGGGTGAGAGAAAAGAAGAATAAATCTATGTCCTGGCTTGAAGAGATCGTAGACCCAAGGTTGAAAGGCAAATATGAAGTACGAGAGATGGAGATTCTGATTGGGGTTTCTCTGCAATGTGCAAAGGAAGAAAAAGATGCAAGACCCAGCATGAGACAAGTCGTTGAGATGCTTTTGGCCTAAGAAAATGATCACTAGGATGATAATATGCAACACGAGTTGTGAATTTAACACAAACTGGCCAACATAAAATTTGCAGATTTGGATTTGATATAAACATGTTTAAGTCAAAATGGGTCCCTTATGACATAATTAATAAACAGGTCAAGCTCTTAACTCCCAATAATTAGTTTAAAATTTATTTCAAAATTATAATTTTGTTATTGTTGGATTGTAATATTGACATTTCTCAATATGTTTATGTTGTTATTGTTGGATCTATGCTCATGCTTGTTATTGTTGGACCTATGCTCATATAAGAAAACAAAATCGACCTAATAAATTATATGCAGAAAACTTAATTTTCTCCTTAATTTGTACTAAAGAGTTCTTCTATTATCATTTCCCCTTTCTGCCCTTAACATCCAGACCTATCACCCCATTCTGCCCAAGAGATCTCCACTTTGTCTCTATTTTAGTTGATCACCCAGACTGCCTAAGAAGAACCATTTGGCAAGGATGTCTTCCTCAAACAGAGAGAGAGGGAGAGAGCATAGGATGCATTTTCTTCTTGTGTGTATATAAATTTGGTTCATTTATGTTTTTTCTTTTCTTCTCACTCTAGTGCTGATATAATGACATTTGTAGTTCTTTCAAATTTATTTGTTGTTCAAGGATATTGCTGATTTGTTTGTTGTTGATTTGTGGTTCACTTCATGATTTTTTTTAATTTGTTGTTTAGTTTGCATATAAGTTTAATTCATGTGGTTTTTTTTTTCCTTTTAAAATATACTATCTGTTGCTGATGTTGTTCTTCGAGAATTATTTGTTGTTTGTGGTGGTGTGCTTCACTCCAAGATTTGTTTGTTGTACTTCGTATATATAAATTCGGTTCATTTCAATTATCTTTTCATTTGGTTGTAGTTGTTGATCTTCTTGTTCTTTGAGATTTATTTGTTAGTCAAGGATATTGCTGACTTTTGGTTCACTTCAAGATTTATTTGTTGTTTTGCCTGTATATATATATATATATTTAAATATATATATATATATATATATATTGTTATGAATTATTAGAGGCAGTCCCGCCCCCTTAATTATTTTGTGAATGACCCTACCACCATTATTTTAACTCTTGCACAGTAAATTGCATAGTAATTTCAACATCTATAAATATGGGCTTTAGTTGTTATGAAATTCATAAGAAAATATATAAAAGGAAGAAAGTTTCAGAGAGTTTATTAAGAATTTCTTTTATATTTCTCTTACAATAATAGTAGTTTTCTTTTTAGTTTTATAACACGTTATCAGCACGAGGTTCTATCGATACTGAAGCTAGTGGTCTCCTACTTCAAGTAAGTTTTTCAATATATTAATTGCAGTCCTCGAGATAAATATTAAAGGTAATATTGCTGAATATTACTTGATAAAATTCTACTTTTATTCTTATGATAATGTGAATATTTTTCTTAAATTCAAAGATTTATTTTTGTGATATAATGTCAAATATTGAAATTTATTACTATTGACATTTCTGGAAAAAGTTATATATCCAGGATCCTTGATGAGATTCATTTGGATATGATGATGAACTTGGGAGATACAATCATAGAAGAAAATTATGTGTCCCTGAAGTACCGTGTTGTGTATCTCATGATGAAAAATCATCTTACTGTATGAATTGAATTAAGAGAGAGATATGAACACCAAAAGATGTAATCCTCTCAAAAGATCATTATGATTTATTGCACTTGAAGTTGCAAGATTTTAAGAGTGGTATTGAATATTCTGCACTCTTTAAAATTAGCTCAATATTAAAATTATACAGTGAAAATGTCACTGATGATGATATATAAAAGAAGACATTATTTTTCATACCTCGAATGTGCTCCTGCAGTAGCAATATCGAGAGTGAAAGTTCAACAAATATTCTGAATTTTTATTTTGTCTTCCAGTGATTGAGCTAAATAATGAGTTTTTGTTAATAAATCACCAGTTACGTCCTATTAATGATATTGAATTTACACTATTTCCAGAAGTGAATGGTGCATCCTTTCAAAGGAATTAAGGGCGTAAAGTATTAGAAAAAACTATAGAAGTGTTGGTCCCAAAAACGACAACACTAAAAATGATAAAAATATATCATATCACCAGAAGTGATCCAACTCAGAGAAGGGTAAAAGCCTTCAGAAAAATTCTTCATAGAAAAATGAAGATGTTTGTCATAGATGTGGTATGACTGAACAGTGGTCACGTACCTGTTGTACGGCCAAGCACTTGATAAGCTTTTATATATAAGCTTATTAATATTTCATCATGTTTTAAAATAATGAAATATCGGTACCTGAAGCACGATAAAAATTATTTGGGATAATAAAATCCTGTTTAAATTTGATCCTCTTATAAATAAATGTGAACCAGAAGTTCAGAAGATTATCTATCTGCAAAGTGTTGCAAATCAATTACATGATGTATTTATTGACACTAAAAGAGTTGTAAAATCATATATTACTGCTGTTAATGCTTAAGCAATAATTGAAATCCCCGAAGGACGAGTTGTTAAAACAGCAATAAATGAGTCTAAGATACGTCTGAAGCGTTGAAAAAGAAAAAAAAAAATCGGTGGTCATGAAGAGACCGTATTTTCTGTATAAAATATAATCCTCCTGAAAAGAAAACCTCCTGAAGAGGTAACTCCTGAAGAGTATAACTCTTGAAGAGTGTAGCTCCTGAAGAGGTAACTCCTGAAGAGAAAACTCCTGAAGAGTACAAACCTCCTGAAGAGGAACCTCCTGTAGAGGTGTTTCACGAAATGTTTTCCCCTGAAGAGAAACAATGAGATCTCAATACATTTCATGAATACTGGAAAATTTATGGATAGAAATAAAACTATTGTCGACAACATATATGATAACACTTGACATTACCAGAAGTAATGAAGAAAGTGAGCCAAAAACCGTCGAAAAATGTCGACGTAGAAATGATTTGCCAAAATGGAAAGCAGTTATTAAAACTAAATTAAAATCGTTAGCAAAGCGAGAGGTATTTGGACTTGTTGTCCAAACAACAAAAGGATTAGATATGCAGTTAATGAATGTGGTCACTGCATATTTATAAGGATCATTAAATCATTACATATATAAAGATATACGATACTTGAAGCATCTAATCCAAGTACATTTAGGAGTATGTACTTTATAAAGTTTCAAAGATCTTTATATGGGTTAAAGCAATCCGGACTCATGTAGTATAATTGAATCAAAGAGTATCTATTGAAAGAAGGATTTAAGAATAATCCTATATGCCCATGTGTTTTATCAGAATCCAGATTTGTCATTATTGCAGTTTACGTTGATGATTTACCTTATTAGAACTCCTGAAGAGATCATAAGGGCTACTATAAATTCAAGGAATGCATTTGAAAAGAAAAGATCTTATTATTCAATTGATAGTGAGTTACAAGAATTTGAGACTTCTAGCCTCATCTTTCAAATGCATTTGCTCTTCATAAAGCAACATACCATCCTTATCTAAAGGATTAGGCAGTCGAAATGAAGAGGCAAGTAAGGATTTTAAATCCTTATTCTCTTACTTTAAGTCTGCAATTTTTCTATCAGACTCTTAAATGAGTCGTTGAAGTACGAAAACCTTCTCGTTAAGCTCCTCAATCTCACGATTTTTGGATTGTAATCGGTTGGAAAATCCAACAATAGAGGAGGAGTATCGGGTGCCGAGAGTCACCAGCTCATAAACGACTTCACGATCTGACTTATTAATCAGATCATTCGCTTGCTGCAACATGGCACCTGCAGAAGATGCAGGAATAATTTGTAATTGAGGTGAAGGATACCTCATATGTTGATCGTGAGACATAGTAAAAGGAAATTGATGAGCCATTGAAAATTTGTAGAATAAGAATACAAATACAGATGAATTATAGATATGAGAAGAAGATTTGATGCGTACTAAATGAAGCTAAAGACGGTTCTTATAGAAATGGAAATAAGAACAAGACAAACCATCATCTCTTCAAATCTCACTTTACAAGATATGCTGGATGCATAATTTCAAAAGCCAGCAAGATTAATTACAGCTATCCCTATTTTTTTGTAAACGCTGAACCTCTGCCGTTAGCTGCTATTGTTGACTTTGTATCTGAGCTCTCTCTCGTTCTACCTCTTCTACTCGTGTTTTCAGGTCATGAGATTTGATGCGTACTAAATGAAGCTAAAGACGGTTCTTATAGAAATGGAAATAAGAACAAGACAAACCATCATCTCTTCAAATCTCACTTTACAAGATATGCTGGATGCATAATTTCAAAAGCCAGCAAGATTAATTACAGCTATCCCTATTTTTTTGTAAACGCTGAACCTCTGCCGTTAGCTGCTATTGTTGACTTTGTATCTGAGCTCTCTCTCGTTCTACCTCTTCTACTCGTGTTTTCAGGTCATGAGAATATCAGTCTACAAGTTTCTTCATCTCCTTGTTTTATTGTCTTAAATTTTTATTTTTTTTATCTTTAGTTGCAAGCATTTGATGCAACTCAGATATTTGAGTTTTAAGATGATCAACCTCACTCGTTCTCGCCAAATGCCTATAAGACATGGTTGTAAGAGAGGCAGCATATTGAGCACTGAAGGTTCTTGATGCTGCAACAATTTCAGGATCAGATTTACTAGAAAGATATATCTCTGCTCCTATCATGGTGTTTATAGCCTCAGGAGAAAATATAAGTGGTTGAGGTATAAAAGGTTCATGGTTTAAATCTGGGACATTAGAATTTCTATCAGACATAATATCGTTCTGGATGAACAATAACTGAATCTATGAGGAACGCGAGATCTTTTTGCTGGAGTAAACCAATGGTTAAATTGGTTATATTTAAACAACAAGCCGAAGCCTTCAAATCTCTTCAATATCTCGTTTGTCTACAATGTCAAGCAGATTTGATTTTCTGCCGAACCGATAATATTAGATCTCAAAGCTTTTACAGCTTTTATCATACATGAATGGTTTCCAATATTATTTCCGCCGTATATAAATAAGTTCTCCCTAATAACGCCGAATGAGGGGGAGAAAATTTTAGATGAAAATATTATCATGTTCTCTCTAATGCATTATTTAGATAGAAATCATGTTTGAATTCGTAATCTGCTATATATGCTGAAATAATATTTGCTTATTACTTGAAATATTAATGCATATTATCAGAGAGAGTTTAAGTATTACTGCAGGTATCGGATTTCTATTAAGTCTGTCAACCAGATATTATTTTTCATCTTCAAATCACTCAGAGATTATTGCAATTCATGAAACAAGTCGAGAGTATATTTGGCTGAGATCAATGACTCAACATATCCAAGAAAAGTATAGTATTTCATAATCAATGATAGCTCAACAATTTTATACGAAGATAATGCTGCTTGTATCATTCAAATCAAAGGAGGATATATCAAAGATACGATCAAGTGATAATCTGGCAGATTTATTCACGAAGGCACCACCAACTGCGACATTCAAGAAAATTGTGTAGAATATTAAAATGTGAAGATTCAAAAATCTATCATCATACACTTTCCAGGGGAAGTAAAAGTCCTGAAGACTTGTGTTGATTATACTCTTTTTCCTTCGCTAAGGTTTTGTCCCATTGGGTTTTCCTTTACAAGGTTTTAATGAGAGAATCTTAAAGCACTTGTAGATATATAAGAAGACTGTACTCTTTTTCCTTCGCCATTGATTTTTTTCCCACTGGGTTTTTTCTTGGCAAGGTTTTAACGAAGCAGATTCTTTATGGGTGGTTATTCAAGGGGGAGTGTTATGAACTATTAGGGGTGGTCTCCGCCCCCTTAATTATTTTGTGAATGAACCCATCACCATTAATTTAATTCTTGCATAGTAACTTGCATAGTAATTTCAACGCCTATAAATATGGGTTTCAGTTGTTATGAAATTCATAATAAAATATATAGAAGGAAGAAAGTTTCAGAAAGTTTCTTAAGAGTTTCTTTTATATTTCTCTTACAATAATAGTAGTTTGCTTTTTAGTTTTGTAACATATATATATTTGGTTCAGTTTAATTTTTTTCATTTTCATTCTAATATTGTTATTCTATGATATTTATTTGTTTTTCAAGATTTGTTCTTGAAAAACCATCCCAACTAGTGTATCTTAGAATTTATTAGTCAACTTTACATCTCAACTAGGGTTTGCTCCATTATCAATGTAAACTTCACAATTATTGGACAAGGAAGACAGGTGACGTCGAGCAGGATAGGAGATTTTTCTGATGGCTAGTTAAACTGTTAAACAACAGAAATTGGGATTGAGAAAAATCACAAACAAAAAGAAACTTTGAGATTAGGATTTGATTATGAAATAAATCAAATCTCCTTATAAAGCCAACAAGTCGAGCTTAAAGAACTATCGAAAAATGACAAAATTGTAATTAAGACCAAATAATAGAATAAGAATAAGATAAATATGGTTAAAAACTTAAATTCTAGCCTAAGAATATATAATACAATCAACACTAAAAATAAACATTACCATAAAAAAATTAACTAAAAGTGACGATTAAGAAAGGCAAATGGTTGATTTTGGGATTTACAAGTTGCCCCACCTAGCCAGGTGTGGTGATCACGACATGTGCACTAAATAGAGCTTCCCAAATAAGATTGATATGTATGATTCTTATACTTATAACCAAAGTTCAGATTATCATAAAATTCTAAAATCATTCATTACCTAAATCTAACAAATTGTTATAAAACTAAAGAAAGAAACTACTATTGCAAGAGAGAAATATATAAGAAATTCTTTTGAACTCTCTGAAACTTTCTTCTCTCTCTATATTTTCTTATGAATTTCATAACAATTGAAGCCATATTTATAGGCCTTGAAATTATTATGTAAATTACTATGTAAGTCACTATGCAAATCACTATGCAAGATTTAAAATAATAGTGGTGGGGTCATTCACATAATTTTGGTGGTGGGACAGGGGGCGGCAGTCATCCCTCCACTCTCCTCATTTCATTACACTCCCCCTTGAATGACCACCCATAAATAATCTATCTCGTTAAAATCTTACCAAGGAAAAATTCAATAGGAAGAAAAACCAATGGCGAAGGAAAAAGAGTACAGTCTTCTTATATATCCACAAGTGCTTTAAGATTACTTCATTAAAACTTTGCAAAGGAAAACTTAGTGGGATAAAACCTTAGCGAAGGAAAAAGAGTACAATCAGCATAAATCTTCAGGACATTTACTCCCCCTGAAAAATGCATGATAGATATTTGAGTTTTCGTATTTCAATGTTATGCACAATCTTCTTAAATGTCGCAGTTGGTAATGCCTTTATAAATAAATCTGTCAGATTATCACTAGATCATATCTGCTTGACATCAATTTCACCTTTCTCTTGAAATTCATGAGTATAAAAGAATTTAGGTGAAATATGTTTGGTTATGTCACCTTTGATATATCCTCTTCTGATTTGAGTGATATAAGCAGTAATATCTTCATGAATACACTCTCGAAGTCCACACTTTTCCTGGATATGTTGAATTATTAATCTCAGTCAAATACACTCTCGACTTGCTTCATGAATAGCAATGATCTTTGAGTGATTTGAAGAAGTAGCAGATAGTGTCTGCTTAACAAATTTCCATGATATGACAGTATCTCTATAAGTAAATAAATATCCAGTTTGAAATCTACCTCTGTGTGGGTCTGAAAGATAACCTGCATCTACATACTCAATCAACTTGATCCACGTTGATAAAATAATCACATATCAACCGTACCATGAAGGTAACGAATAACATGTTTAATACCATTCCAATGCCTTCTAGTTTGTGCAGAACTATATCTTACAAGCAGATTAACTGAGAATATAATATCTGGTCGAGTGCAATTTGTAAGATATCAAAACTCCAATTGCACTGAGATATTGTACTTTAGGACCAAGAATTTCTTCATCGTCAGCACAAGGACGGAATGGATCATTCTTCACATCAAGTGTTCGAACAAAATGCTTAAGAACTTTCTCAGTATACATGGACTGATGAATAAAAATTTTATTTAGTAAGTGCTCGAGCTGCAAGCCGAGACAAAGTTTTGTTTTGCCAAGATCTTTCATTTCAAATTCATTCTTTAAACATGTAGCGGTTCTTGAGATTTCTTCAGGAGTTCCCACAATATTTAAATCATCAACATAAACTGCAATAATGACAAATCCAGATTCTGATTTCTTAATAAAAACACATGGGCATATAAGATTATTCTCAAATCCTTTTTTCAATAGATATTTGCTTAAGCGATTATATCACATGCGTCCGGATTGTTTCAACCCATATAAAGATCTTGGTAGTCTAATAGAGTATATATTTCTAAATGTACTTGTAGATACTTCAGGCATTTTATATCTTTCAGGGATTTTCATATATATGTCATGGTCTAAGGATCCATATAAATATGCAGTGACCACATCCATCAACCGCATTTCTAATCTTTTTGTAACAACCAGACTAATCAAAAATCTAAATGTGATTGCATCCATAACGGGAGAATATGTTTCTTCATAATCAATCACAGGTTTCTGCAGGAAACCTTGTGCGACAAGCCATGCTTTGTACCGCACAATTTCATTTTACTCATTACGTTTTCATACAAATACTCACTTATATCCAACAGGCATTACACCCTTTGGTGTTTGGACAACAGGTCTAAATACTTCTCGCTTTACTTATGAATTTAATTCAGTTTCAATAGCTACTTTCTATTTTGAAAAATCATTTCTACGTCGACATTCTTCAACAGTTCTTGGCTCACTTTCTTCATTGCTTATGGTAATGTCAAAGGCCATTTTATATGAAAATATGTTGTCGACAATAGTTTTATTTCTATCCAGAATTTCTCCAGTATTCATGAAATGTATTGAGATCTCATTATTTTCAGGTACCTTTTCCTCTTCAGGGGAAAACATTTCATGAAACACCTCTTCTGGATGTCCCTTTTCAGGAGATTTATACTCTTCAGGAGTTTCCTCTTCAGTAGATTCTAAAATAGAAGATTTGAGCTCTTTAAGAGCACCAATTATATTTGTAGCATATATTGTGGGTACGTATTCTTCAAGAACATCAAATTCATTTGTATTCTTTTCCTTATGGAAATTTTGTCTTTTGCACCAATAGGTCTTCCACGCTTCAATCATATCTTAGACTCACCTATTGTTGTTTTGACAATTTGTCCTTTAGGGACTCCAATCCTTACTGGAGCATTAACAGCAGGAATATAAGATTTTACTACACTTTTAGTGTTAGCAAATACATCCAGTAATTGATTTACAACATTTTGTAAATGAATAATCCTCTAAACTTCCAGTTTACTTTCATTTATAGGAGAATCAAATTGTGACAGGGTCTTATTATCCCAAGTAATATCTTGTCGTACTTCAGGCACCGATTTTTTTTTACCCATTTATGGAAAAGTGGATTCGTCAAATTGACAATCCCCAAAACATGTTTTAAACATATCCCTTGTAAGGGGTTCAAGATATCTAATAATAGATGGAAAATCAAAACTAGCATATATCTCAAGTCTACGTTAAGAGCCCATTTTTGTACGTTATGGAGGTGCAATTGGAACATATACAGCGTATCCAAAAGCACGAAAATGAGAAATATTCGGTTGTTGACCGAATGCAAGATGTAATAGAGAATATTTATGATATGCAGATGGTTTAATGCGAATTAAGATGCTGCATGAAGTATAACATGTCCCCAAGCAGAAACAGGTAGTCTTGATTTCATAAGTAAAGGTCTAGCGATTAGTTAAAACCTTCTGATTAAAAATTTAGTTAAACCGTTTTGTGTGTGTGTATGGGCAACAGGATGTTCAACATCTATTCCTATTGACATGCAATAATCATCAAAAACTTGAGATGAGAATTCACCTGCATTATCCAATCGAATGGTCTTAATTGGATACTCAGGAAATTGTGCTCGTAGTTTCATTATCTGAACAAGAAGTTTAGCAAATGCAACATTTCTAGTGGAAAGCAGACAAACATGTGACCATCGACTAGATGCATCAATCAAAATAATAAAATATCTAAATGGTCCACTTGATGGATGAATAGGTCCACATATATCTCCGTGAATCTTTTGTAAAAAGGATGGACATTCAACAATGACTTTTGGGGGAGATGGTTTGATAATCAACTTACCTTGAAAACATATAGAGCACGAAAATTCATTGGGTAAAAATATATTTTGATTCTTTAAGGGATGTCCATGCGAATTTTCAATAATTCGTCTCATCGTTATAGATCCCGGATGTCCAAGGCAATCATGCCAAATCATAAATATTTTGGGGTCAATGCATTTATAGTGAATTACCACATATGATTAAATTGTTTTCATCTTTGTATAATACAATCCAAAATATAGAGTAGGCAGTTTTTCTAATACGAGTTTCTGGCCTGATAATGTTTTAGTAATAAGAAGATGCTCTTTACTGCCTTCATTGGTTGTTTCAATATGGTAATCATTACGACGTATATCTTTGAAACTCAATAAATTTCTTCTAGATTGTGAAGAGAATAAAGTATCATCAATACAAAATTTAATACCATTAGGCAACACAATATAAGCTCTTTTGGAGCCTTCAATTAAATCTGATGAACCTGATATGGTATGGACATAGGTTTTGCTTAATGTTTGATTTTGAAAATATTTCTTTTCTTTAAAAATTGTGTGAGTTGTAGCACTGTCAGCCAGACATACATATTTATCATTCAACTCAGAGATAAAAAGTTCATCAATGTGATCCATGATTCTACAAAAATATACAAAACTTTTATTACAGATAATAGAAAGAAAATACATTAATTGAGTGGAATACTTCCATCTCCAATTAAGTGGTCAATTCTACCTTCAGGATGATTAAAGAAATCAGATACATCAAGATGAGTAACATCTACATCTACTGAATCTAATAAATCATTTGATGGTTCTACTAAATTTGGTTTATGCATTTTATTCTTTCTTTTAATAGATGCTTGATATAAATCAGCTAAGTGCTTGGCCGTACAACAGGTACATGACCAATGTCTAGTCATTCCACATCTATGGCACACCTCTTCACTTCTCTTTGAAAAATTATTCTGTGAACTTTTACCCCTTTCTGAGTTGTACCACTTCTGGTGATACAGTATCTTATTATTCCTTTTAATGTTGTCACTTCTGGGACTAATATTTCTATAATTTCTCTTACTACGTCCACGCCACCGATTTCTTCTAAAGGATGCATCATTCACTTATGGGAATGATGCAAACCTATTACCATCCACTCCAGGGAATGATATTGAGCCAGTAGGGCGTAACTGATAGTTTTTTAATAAGAGTTCATTGTTTTGCTCAGCTACTAGAAGACATGATATAAGTTCAGAATATTTCTTGAACTTTCTCTCTCGATACTGCTGCTGCAGGAGCACATTCGAGGCATGAAATGTAATATAAGTCTTCCCTAACATTTCATTGTCGGTGATTTTCTTACCGTGTAATTTTAGTACTGAGTTTATTTTAAAAAGTGCGGAATTATACTCACTAACACTCTTATAATCTTGCGACCTTAGATGCAACCATTCAAAACGAGCTCTTGGGAGGATGACAGTCTTCTGGTGTTCATACCTCTCCCTTAAACCGTTTCACAAAATATAAGGATCTTTTATTGTAAGATATTCAATTTTTAATTCTTCATGAAGATGGTGGCGAAGGAAAATTATTGCTTTAGCGCGGTCTTGCAGGGACGTTTGATTTCCTTTTTTAATTGTTTTACCTAGGTTCATCGCATCAAGATGGATTTCAGCATCAAGTATCCAGGATAAATAATTTTTTCCAAATATGTCAAGAGCAACAAATTTCAATTTTGTAAGATTTGACATTTTCTACACATATAAATAATGAAATAAATATGTGTATCTCAGAAAATATATTTATAAATTCACACAGATTTTAAATAATAATTATTAATAAAATATATCAAAGACTGCAAATAATATATTGAAAAGCTTACAGAGAAATAAGACCATTAGTTTCAGAATTGGTAGAACCGTCGTGCTGATAACGTGTTATAAAACTAAAGAAAAAAATTACTATTATAAGAGAGAAATATATAAGAAACTCTTTTAGAATTCTCTGAAACATTTTTTTCTCATCTTCTTATGAATTTCATAACTGAAACTCATATTTATATATCTTGAAATTACTATGTAAGTTATTATGTAAGTCACTATGCAAATCACTATGTAAAATTTAAAATAATAATAGTAGAATTATTTATATAATTTTGATGGTGGGACAGGGGACGGTAGTCGTCCTTCTACTCTCCTCGTTTCATTACACAAATAAGACTTCTCACCTAAATCTTAAAGAATACTAGTATTTTTTTATGCTTAATTTAAATGTGAGATGAATTAAAATGAGTTTTGAAAAATAAATAAAATATTTTTTTAATATTATTATTATTTTAAAATTTAAAAAAATTATATTAAAATTTTTATTTTTTATAAAAATTTAAAAAATATAATAATAAATTGAAAAGAATTATCCCAATCCAAACCGGATATTAATGTCACATCTGTCAATTGAGCCTCGTCGGATTTTCAATGTCTTCTAGTACTTTCAACATCTTCAGATGAGCTGGGCAACCTTTTTCGCTGTAGTCTAGTACTTTCAATGTCACATCTGTCAATTGAGCCCGTCGGACTGGATTCCCCTGCATCAACAGGTTGGTTGAGAAAAGAGGAAGATAGAAGGCTAGTCAAGCCTTGTAAGCCAATGTGATCATCACCACAGGTATCATAGTTGTTCCCTTAAACCGCGTTACTATTTTTTGTCAGTATATGTTCATCTTTTTAACCATTCCATCTTTATATTATTTTTCATTAAATTTTTCTATTGTTTATTTGTCTGGAGCTCTGTTCTACCCGTGATTGTTTATGATTCCTCCAAATAGATATTATAATTTATTATACCAAATTTGTATTTATCCTTGATATATATATATATATAATATAAAAATTTATATTAATAACTTAATATTGTTTTTATATAATAACAAATGTTATATTAAAATTTATAAAATAATTAATTTTATGTTAAAAATTTAATAGATAAGAAGAATAAGATTAAAATTTTATATTAAATTTATAAGCATATAATAAATATAATAACATTAAACTTGTACTAACATTACTCGCAAGTCTGTAGTCGTTATGACAAAGCTTCAATCAAATCGGTCCAGACAACTCCCTCCTCGTTATAAATGCAGTGTAGTCAAGAGGATATGAACCACTAGCTCTGGCCAATAATGATGGCTCAGTTGGTGGAAATATTGTCACCCAACGTGTTTGATTTGCTTCCTTCGTTGCTTTAGGCCCAGTTTGGTTGCCACACTTTACTTTAAATTTATTTTATTATTTAAATACACAAATTCAACTTATTTTTAAGAGTAATATTAGAAATTTTCGGAAAAGAATTTTTGCTGTAGTCACCTAATGTAAATTTTTTTTTATATTATTTTTTTATAAAAATAATATAAAAATTTTTGGAGATAAAATATATATAATTTTTTAATTTTTTTTCTATTTAAAAATTTTTATAGGAGCGCAAAGAGATCTAATGCCAAAACCATATATTTATTCTATTTTTAAAGGAAAATGAAATACAGAATCCAGTATACAGCTGCACATTAAATATTTAAAAAATAAATAAATAAATAAATAAAAGAGTGTGCAGGTGCCAAACACCCCATTTTTAAAAGGATTTATTCTACAATAATAAGGCTACGATACCGCGGATTCTACAAGATAGCCCACTTTTTTGATTGATTGCTGACATATTTCTTTCTCGCACATTTTCTCTCTCCAGCCAAAAATTTTGACCATGTCGCGCGCGTAGGGAATAAAGTCACGAACCCCAAGTCTTGGATTTTATAAATTTATATAGAATAATGATAAGTATGCTAACTATTTATTATTATTTTTTAATTTATTTATTTAATAATTAAAAAAGTAATTATTAATAAAATTTTAAATTTTTAAAAATTTTTTAAATACTTAAGAATGTTAAAAAAATATTTAAAAAATAAATATACTAGTAAACAAATTATAAATATATTGTTACTCATTTATATATTCTTAAAAATTTATTTAAATAAATTTTGCAAAATTTATTTAACTTTCTTAACTTAAAATTATTCATAAATAACTAGAATTAGTCCATTCTCGACTTATCCACCGCATTGTCTAACTTATCCGCGGCATTGGCTGACTTAGCCACCCAATACGAATTAAAACACAAAAAGCAAAAGTAAACGGTAAGGTAGGCTTAGAGAAAAAAATTTAAAAAAAAAAAAAAGAAAAAAAAGTGTAACTTAGGCATGCGTCTCGACTCCCTAAGGCCTCCTTTGTATTCGAATAGGAGTCTAACTTATTTTAATTTATTTTTATTTTATTTTTATATTTTTATATAAAATATAAATTTTTATATATATTTTTTAAATTCTATTACACATTTTTTAAATTCTAACATATTTTTTTAAATTCTAAAATAATAATAATATTAAAAATTAAATTAAACTCATCCCAACTAATTGTCTTCAATCCAAGCGGCGCCTAAATCTTTACTACGCAGCCTCTCCTTTTGGAAGGCCATTCTCGCTCCTGCATTCTCTGCTTTTCCTTACTTCTTTTTGAGCTTTCATTCCATGAAGTTAATGGGTAACCTGATCTTGTTCATCATCTTCTCCGCATTCTTTGCTCCAGCGACTTCCATAAATCACACTTTGCGCGAAAGTTTATCTCTCTCCAGCGAGAAACCAGAGGATGTTTTGACTTCGTGGAATGGACTGTTCTCCGCGGGATTTTACTCGGTTGGTGACAATGCTTATTGCTTTGCCATATGGTTCACCTCTCGAACCTCAAGGAGTCAAGACCGCACCGTCGTCTGGATGGCCAACCGAGACCAACCAGTTAACGGAAGGAAGTCGAAGCTCTCTCTACTCAAAACTGGTAATCTTATCTTAACCGACGCCGGTAAGTTCACCGCCTGGGAGACAAATACTGTTTCCATCTCGTCTTTAGAATTACATCTTGACAACAATGGTAATCTTGTTCTACGAACTTTGGATGGTGAAAGTCTGTGGGAAAGCTTCGACTTTCCAACAGATACTTTGCTTCCCCAGCAATTACTAACTAGAAATATAGAGCTTGTCTCTTCGAGAAGTCAGACCAACTATTCCTCTGGCTTCTACAAGCTTCTTTTCGATAATGATAACGTCCTCTGCCTTCTTTATGATCGGGCTAACATTTCCAGTCCTTATTGGCCTGCACCATGGCTTACGTCCGAGCAAGCCCAAAGGTTCGTGTACAATAGTAGCAGAATCGCAGTGCTTGATTCCTACGGGAACTTTAGTTCTTCTGATAAATTTACATTTTCGTCAATTGATAGTGGGCAATTGCTCTATAGGAGATTGACACTTGATTACGATGGTAATCTTCGATTGTACAGTTGGGACGAGGAGGGAAAGATGTGGGTTGTTTCATGGCAAGCCTGGCAGGTACCTTGTATCATTCATGGTGTTTGTGGGGTTAACAGTATATGCAGCTATGCTCCTGATACTGGCAGAAAGTGCTCGTGCGTTCGAGGATATAAGATGATAAATCATACCGATTGGTCTCAAGGGTGTGAACCCGAATTGGATCTCTCTTTTGAGAAAAACAAGTTTGATTTTTTGCAACAATCCAAGCTTGATTTCTATGGTTTTGATTATGGTAGCTACCACAATTACACGCTTGCTCAGTGCAAGACATTATGCTTGGAATTACCCGAGTGTAAAGCATTCCAATACTCCTTTTCCACGCTAGATACACATTCAAGTTGTTACCCCAAGACTCTACTCATGAACGGACATCGTTTGCCTTCTTTTGAAGGAAGCTTGTATCTAAGAGTGCCGAAAAAAGATCTCTCAAATCTCCTCTCGAACACCAATCTTGGAGAAGAAATCGGTTTAAATTGTTCAAGTGAAGGTACCCTGCTACTGGAAAGAGTATACCCAAAAAATCGAGTAAACGGGACTGTGAAATTCATGCTCTGGTTTGTAATTGGATTAGGAGTAGTAGAAATTGTGGTTATTTTTTTTGTGTGGTTTTTCTTCATTAGATCCCCCAAAAGTTCTAGTGCAGACAATCAAGGCTATCTTGCCATCACTGGATTCAGAAAATTTACATATTCAGAGCTCAAGAAGGCTACAAAGGGTTTTACTGAAGAGATTGGAAGAGGTGCGGGAGGGATTGTATATAAAGGGGTTTTGGTGGACAATCGAGTTGCAGCAATCAAACAACTCTACGAAGCCAACCAAGGGGAAGATGTATTTTTAGCAGAAGTGAACATCATTGGTAGGCTTAACCACATGAACTTGATAGAAATGTGGGGTTACTGTGCTGAGGGAAAGCAGCGGCTTTTGGTGTCCGAGTACATGGAGAATGGTTCATTGGCAGACAACCTCTCTTCCAATTCACTTGACTGGAAACAAAGATTTGAAATTGTTTTAGGCACTGCAAAAGGCTTATCTTATTTGCATGAAGAGTGCTTGGAGTGGGTTTTACATTGCGATGTAAAACCTCAAAATATATTCTTAGACTCTAATTATCAACCAAAGGTTGCAGATTTTGGCCTTTCCAAACTACAAAGCAGAGGAGAATCCAAGAATGCGAGTTTCTCAAAGATGAGAGGAACCCGTGGATACATGGCTCCAGAGTGGGTATTTAATCTGCCCATCACCTCCAAAGTAGATGTGTATAGCTACGGGATTGTTGTGTTGGAGATGGTGACCGGAAAAGATGCAACAAAGGGTGTCAATGACATAGACAGTGGAGAGCAACCGCACCACAAAAGACTTGTTTCGTGGGTGAGGGAAAAGAAGAATAGGGCGGCTTTAACTGAGTCCTGGCTTGAAGAGATCGTAGACCCAAGGTTGAAAGGTAAATATGACGTACAAAAGATGGAAACACTTATTAAGGTTGCTCTACAATGTGCAGAGGAAGAAAAAGATGCAAGACCCAGCATGAGAGAAGTCGTTGAGATGCTTTTGGCCCAAGAAAATGATCATTAGGGTGATAATATGCGACACAAGTCATGAAGTCAGCTTAAACAAGACACAAAATTAGCCAGTTTGGATTTGCTGTAATTAGGTTCATGTTAAAATGGGTTGACCCTGTATGAAACAATTAATAAACGGGTTAAAAGCTTAACCCGAATTCAACCCGAAATAACTAGTTTAAATTTTGTTTCAAAATTACACTTTTATTATTGTTGGATTGTAATATTGACATTTTTCAATATGTTTATGTTTTCATTGTTAGACTTGGACCTATTATGGTACTTGTTATTGTTAATTTGTGATATTGGTTTTATTATTAGTTAAAATATGAAAAATATTGATTTTTTGTTAGTAGGTAATCTTATTGTTTTATTGGGATATTGTAGTACAAATTAGTTCAACTTAATTATATGAAATGGGTTAAAATGGGTTAAAATGAGTCGTGTCTTGTCAATCTTGACTCATTTATAATTAATTCTTAACCCGATCAAAATAGGTGATAGGATATGGACCTTTATTTAACTCAATGGGTCGTGCTCATATTGATCTATTTAGTTGAATGTTTATAATTGGACACGTTATAGATCGTGCAAATACAAATTGACATATCTAAATTTACCAACTAGCTGTGATGGCAGTCATGTCATATAACATGAATAAAGACTCGATTGATTTTCTGCTATCCACCATACCCAGAACAAAAGAAACAGAAATTAGACTAAGAAAAAAGATTGATATTCTTGGTTAGATTTTATTAATCAAAATAATGACGTTCCATACTCGTTTGTAGTAAAATAAATTTGCTCTTTGAACTCCAACACGCTCAAACAAACAACAATAAATGGTTTTAACTTTTATTGTTTTTTTCTTCTCTAGAAATGCCTACGAAAGACTTCTATCATTGGAAAAATAAATTAATCGCCATTGATATCCCTGACTCCAATCACTTATGGAGTCAATTCTTAGCATTGTGAGTTGATCAAGAACAATTTCAAATATTTTGCATCTTTCGTTTTTAGTCACTTCAAATTTGAACTACTTTTTTCCTTTACATTCTCCCATTCGACCCATAAAACTCCTTCCCCCTGTCCCCCATATCTGCCCCTTCTTCATCTCCGATGATTATACCAATTCCTATTTTTCTGATTTTTGGATCCAAAGCCGCATCTTAATTTGTTTCCACAAAGTCCGCATCCCAATTGCTTGGGCAATGAAACTTACCTTCAAAAATGATTTCTTTTTACCAAACCCTTCAATCATTGGTGCTTAAGAGCATTAGCAATGGCCTTGCCACTACAAGGAAAAGGAGTAAATATGATCATTTTTAATTCCAGCAACATGATTAAGATTAAGTCTATTTTATGATTTCCATCACTTTTTTGCGGCTATCTGGCACATTAGCAAGAATTAAATACCATTTCATCACAAAATGACTTGTTATAACACATATTTATCGCCATAAGATCTTTCCGCCTTAATATATATATTTTTCTCATTATTTCCCTTATTCACGTCGCGATAATAGATTGTTCCCCTCAGTCTATTTACCCTGCACATATTTTCCCACTTTTATCCCATTTTTCCTCTCTTTCTTTCTCTCTTATTTTTCCCCCATCTCTCTGGTTCTGCACGGA
Source organism: Platycarya longipes (assembly GCA_036559045.1). NCBI lineage: Eukaryota > Viridiplantae > Streptophyta > Magnoliopsida > Fagales > Juglandaceae > Platycarya > Platycarya longipes. The sequence continues at coordinate 39,158,036 of CM071802.1, forward strand.
GGTTTCCGATCATCGCAGCGCTATCATCTTCTTGCCGTCCACTTCTCGCCGCCTTCTGGCATTCTAGCCGACGTCGGTGAGTTCGTCTTTCCAAATTTTAGGCTCTATTGATCTCTCTCTGTAAGTCTCGCTTCTCTGTCTCTTTCTCCATCGGTTTTCTTAATGGCTTATCTGAAATTTGTGATTCACTTAATCAATTAAGAAGGTGTGCGATAGTGGTGGTCATAAATCTGCTGGTAATATAGATTTGAGGTAAGTGACTGAGATTAAGAGATATGTGTATGGATTTTCATATTTGGTGGTCTACTTTTCTAACTAATCTGTTGATTTTAGTTTTTGGTTTAGTCATCGGAAAGGGATTTGTAATTAATTTTACGATTAGATATGATTCTTTAATTCGACCTGATTGATATTCTTTCTAATTTCCAGGTGCGTCTGGGATTAGTTGGTTCTCTCTTATGGTTGCTTAGAAACTTGACGAAAGTGCTGATAAAACCTAAAGAAAGTGTACGAATACAGGTTTTTCATTTCCCTCATGTTCACCGCATGTTAAGCAGAGGCCGTTGATTGAACTGAGGTTGTTATTGATTTTTTAAAATTTAGATTTAACTCATTGCGGCCTGTATCACATACAGGGAAGTCTATATAAGGAATTATTTATTGATTTTGTTTGTTTGCATTGTATTAGTAACCCAGCTGATTGGGAGCTTTAAGACTGAAGAAAATTTATTAGTATTTATTGGCTTCTGAGACAATCGTAGAGTTATTGTTAATCATTTAAGGAAATAAGCTTCATTTTGATCTTTTGAGCTCACAGTGGCTTGACAAAAAAAAAAACTGTTGATTCTACTTGCAGTAAGTTCTATTTTCAATTTCTAGTTTCCAATTTAAATTATAAACTTCATTTGATTATTTTCCTAATTTTTCTATTTGATTATTTTTTAGAAAGAAAGGATAAAATTGAAGCCTGTTATTTCATTTGATTGCGGTAAGGAGTTCTTTTCATGCTTGTTGGTTGCAGCTTGACGTAAGTGAAAGATGAAAGATTGATGCATTCACTTGTACTAATCAGAATTTTATCTTGTTTCATGACTTTCATTTTCATGTTTTCTTATATGGCTGTTATTTTGTTTGGGGCATTTTAGATTATTGTACTTGATTCATTTAGCGAATATATATTATACAGAAAATAATCTTTATATAGTGCTTGTGTCGTTTAGCGATTTTCTTGAGTTTTTGGGCTGAGGTGCATTACAACTCAATCTATCCACAAGAAGGTATTTCCTCACCTTAGGTGTGATTTGAACTGGATAACATGGTTTAAACTGGATAGATATTGCTTTATTTCGTGTAGGAGTGATTTATTTTTCCTGTCCTTCATCTCTTATTAGATCTGCTTATTCATTAACCACGATTAACATTCAATTCTGGTATATTTGTTTTGGAAATGGCTTAAAGGGAGAATAGTTCATTTTATTACCAGGAAAAATAATAATTTTTTGGTCACTTCATATTATTTATCACTTTCTTTGTGTTTTTAGACAGGCAGCAACATAATATGGTGCTTGGGCATTAAACTGACTTTAAAGTACAGATTCTTCTCCATCTCAACTAGACCAGCTTATTTGAAGTACATATTTATCACCCAAGTGAGTCTATTTCTAATTATTCCATCCAATATTTTTGATCTAATAGGCTTAAACCATGAATGTTATGCTTTATAAGTGCAGATGTGGCTATTGCTACTACTTTAATTTTCTTTGTTTTACTTTGTGCAGAATTATTGGCGTTAGAAAACTTGGAGAGGTTGGATTTTAGTTACATGATCTCACGAACGGCTTAACATTCAAAGGTAATTCATGACTACTTGATCAGGTAGACTACCTTTCGGAATTTCAAAATTTCCAATTACAATTACAATTAATTACTGGCAGCAGAGTTAGAAGTTTCTATCATTATTGTGCTAATTCTATATAGCTCTATATGGCAGGATAAGGGTATTAGAATCTTAGTGAAATAAGGAATCCAGTAGAACTAAAAGGATAAGGGTATTATCGTGTTTAACAATTGATAGATATTCTTTTTTCTTTAGACTTCCATGGTTTGTCTAAACTGAACAAGCTAAAGCACTTAGATTTAAGTTTGAATCGCTTTGGGAAGCAAATTTTAAGAGTTTTGGGTTCAATTAAGTAATAGTATTTTTTGGGTCAAGAATATCATGAAACAATCTTACGCCAAGTTGAATTAAACTTAATTATCAAAATTATATACCAATATTATTAGCATTTATTTTGATAGAGATAGTTATGGGTGTCAACCCACTACAAGAAAGGCTGGTTTTTGCGGCTCAATATTTTATTGCCGAGTAAAAACACGTGGCAAAAATCCTATTTTAAAATTTCAGCTGCAAAAATCATAGTCTTGATATTTCATGTTCTCTCTATTTCTATTAGCGTGATAACTTGTAAATTACTCAACTTCACAGAGGAGGGCACAACCCATCATACATGTATCGTCTCATTGCTGATTATTACTCTGCTGATGATTTGGTGGTGCAAAGAAGACCACCTATAAGGAGATGAGTGTAGCTCCATTGAACGAAAGACACCACACTAGCTTTGTATAGATGCTATAAAGCTTATTTTTCTAATTCTATTTATTTAGAATCTTGAAATTCTGGAATCACTTATTGTTTAGCAAACTGAAGTACGAAAAACATTTTTTCCATAAGAGGATATTCTGATTACTTCCTAATCGTAGAGTTTGATGTGCTTGCAGATGGGAGTGTTTGAAAGAACTAGCGAGAGAGACGAACGACCAGCAAGAGAAAGAGAAATGAGGGAGAAAAAGCAAAATGGAGGAAGAATTAAGGGTAAAACAATCCATTTTGATTTGTACTTATCCACCTGGACAATTTGTGACTTTCGTGCTTTGTAAGGGCCTCCCTATACACTTCTCAAAGGACAAAGAAAGGGAAAGAAGGAAGAAGGGTACGCCTTGCTCAACTATTGGACCAAAATGGAATGGCCAAAATTGGATTTGGGGCTTCAAACAATGCTCACAATATATCAAATCCAATAAAAAAGATCCCACAACTAATAGAGATACTCCAAATGTATTGATCTAAGACAAGACATATTCGAACAGCGATGAATATTTTGTATGAGATAAAACTAGCGGAAGAATATATATTTTATAGAATTGAGCTAAGGCATTAGCTAAGATTTTGATACCACAATAGAAAATAAAGAGTAAAATAAAACATATAAAAAAGAATGAGAAGAGAGAAGGAGAGAAACACTTTTAGGCCTACATTTTTGCTATATTAAATTCACTAAATACAAAACATATGTCCCTATTTATAGGAGAATGGGACTAGAGAATTAATAGAAATATAATAAATCAATGATACTAATTGATATTAATTGATTTACACAATAAACTAAATATAGTAGAAAATAATTCAGATTACAATACTCACTAGAATGTTATAAATATCTTCTAAATATGGTAATATTCTAAACCACCATCCCCCCCCCCCCAAAAAAAATAAATAAAAATAAAAAAGATCAGTTGGTGTTTAATCTTGAGAAATTTCATTTTAGACCTAGGTGGCTGTCTAATACTAACTACTAGTGGTGTGACATGTGAAGGTGGAGGATTCATAAAAGACATTAGCAAAACCTGGTTTCTTCTGCATTCAGATTTTGTGAACTGCCCGTATTCACACCTTATGATTCTGACTATAAGATGGCTGAGAAGAATTTGAATCCAGAATTTTTTTTTTTTTTTTATTAATTTTAGGGTCAATAGTGAGAAAGAGATAGACAAATTAAATACATCATAGACAAATTAAATAGATCTCACAACACTTATAGCTACTCAAGCAGTAGCTAAGCAGTGGCAAAACCAATAATTGTGTCAAGAGAGGCCAACTTTTCTACTTAATGACACATTTATGTAAAGAGTAATGCTAAATACAATTTATTTTTTCATAAGAATGCTAAATACATTCTTAAGATGTGCAAACTCTATACAGTCCAGTTGAAAAAAATGTGGGATACGTCCACCATTAAATTTTTTTTCATATGAGTCCTAAATTACCTAATTTTTTCAAATAGAATGGGCGGGACTTGCACTTGATCATATGACTGCAAACATCCTTTTTCTTATTTAAATTAAATAGAGATTGAAAAATCATAAAAATATTACTACAAACCATTTCATATAAATCATCAACCTTAAATAATTTTTCTTGTATTTACACTTTTGATTCCATATTAAGAAATTCAATATTGTAAATTGAGATTCATATTAATAAGTTTATTATTTTTCCTAAACTTAATCTTAATTTTAATTTTTGAGAAGTCACATCCTTGAAAACAGATAATTATAGAAACTAAACAAAATTGGGACTATAAAAAAATTGGAGAGAGACATTTCTAGGTATTTAAAATTTAAAAAAAATAGAGAGCATATGAAAATTATAATTGTTCTGGGGGGTCATTTTCTATATTTATAAAATTATATATATAATTTAGAGGTTAAATTAAAATTTCAAAAAGTTTGGGGGAGGCCATGGTCCCCTGCCCTCAAGTGGCTCCGCCACTATACTCGAGTGAATTTATGGGACAATATTCAATACTAACTAAGTTATAATTTGGAGCTCAATTTATTTTTCTATATTTCTCTGATCACTTAAGTACTCCTAGAGTTTTAAGAGATCTCTATCTGATTGATAGCATGGGTTTGATCTTGATTCAAATAGAACTCATGGCCAAACTTAATATCATATGCATCCACAAAAAAAAAATGTTGCCCCTATCTCCACTCTATAGTTGTATTTTTATTTTTTATTTTTCCTAAATTGTGTATCCCAAACAAATAGAAAATTCATGAATCTTTTTCTTTTAATTTGGAGGTTATGCGTTTTTGGTGAGGACTTAATTTGGAGGGAATCTGTGTCTTTTAGGTTTCTAGGCTTCAGCTCCCTTCTTTTTCTTCCCAAATTACTTTCATACACTCACTCACCTCTCTCCCACCCAGCCCTTCCATCTTCAAATCCAAGCAAGCCCATGCTCACAACATCATCCACAACCTTGCCTTCAATGTCGCCCTCCTGGGTCACCATATTCATTGTCGCCCTCCTGGGTCACCATATTCATTGTCTTTCTCTTGCCCCATCGTCCTCTTGGGTTTTTTCTTTTTAACCAAAAAGCGGGTAGTCACATATCTAATAGTGATTTCTTATCAAGTTTATTGATAATACCCTCACTTATGATGGAAGAATACTATAATAACAAGGCTCTTAGAATTACAGATCATCAAGCAAAAAAAAAAAATATCCCCAACTTAAAAAAAATACCAACCAAAACCAAAAAGACCAAAAGCCAAAAAGCAAACTAAACACGCCTATGATAAAACAATCTAAATAGGCCTATGCAAAAACCCACAAAAAAAAAATCAACAGTGATAAATAATTACGAAAACCTTAAAGAATGAAATCTAGAGTACTCCAAATAAATCAAGCCTCTAAAAATCTGGGGCATGTTGGACCAATTATTGTAAATTGCATTTGCGCCTAAAGCGCCTTCCTTAGTTAACCAGTCTGTCACTTTATTACCTTCTCAAAAAATATGTTGAAAATGGCAATTTATGGCATCAATCAATCCAATGAGCTCTTCCCAAAAATCCTCAAGGTACCAAACACCATAACACCTTTTATTCCACCAAGAAATAACCACTATAGAATCAATCTCTACTATCACATTTGGAATCGTCCTTCTGGATTACCCGAACGTTTTCACCTTTAACAACATGATTCAATGCCTTGCCAACAGCAATTGTGCTCAAAATGGTACGTTTCTATTTTATTTGGCCACATCAACTGCGCTTACCTAGGACGATTGACTTTAGAACCTTTGGACTTTGGTGATGGTGCTACAAGATTTTATTAGTAGTAGGTTGCGCAGATAAAGCAAGAATGAGAGTGGGCCAATACATGTAAAGCCCATTTCAAAACTCACATGCTCTAATTAACCCGTCAAGTTTTGGATCTTGAAAAAGATAAGTGCTACAAGAAAAAGAAACAACACAAGAAATATTATTGGTGAGTTAAGGAACAAAGATGAGATTAAAGGAAAAACTAGGGAGATAAAAGAAATTTGATATAGTGAGGGTATGTAGAAAGAACACAAGTGTTGATGTCTTCGATGGGAATGGTTTTGTCCATGGGTAGCCGAACCGTTTTACTTGAAGTGGGCTTAGAAGAAGGCACGTCAATAGCACATGTAGTCACTTGCACCACTTTCAACAATCCAATCTCGATGTCTATCAAAACAATCAAGGGTGGAGGAGATTTTTTGACAAAATGGGTGGAGGTAGAGGGATGGGTAGCCATTGTGGCAGAAGAGAGTGGATCGTGGTTTCTCTGATACCATGCTAAATTTGCAAAGAATCAGAACTTTAGCATATTGCCATACTTTTTATATTGAAGATTACATTTAAATAGATACATTTGTATGCTAAGTATGGAAAAAGTGTGCGTATGGTAAGTATGGAAATGTAAACAATTGTGTATGTTAAGTACGAAAATTTCTAATTCCTAAAATCATGCTGATTTGGTGCTGATTTAAAAAACTGTTGATTTGGTGTTAACTTGAAAATTCTATCAATGTTATCATACCTTGTAACAGAAGAGACTGATCAAGGAAGATATATGATGATATCTCATGCCATACTAGAGAGCTAGATCCAGCAAGTGGATTGGATGTTTCAATTAAAAAAACAATAAACCTAAATTATAGAAAAAAAAATCCCACTTCTTTATTTTTGTAAAACCTTTTATATATTTATCTGTTCTTTTTAAAACATTTTTTACTTCCTCCTAAAATACAGAAATTCTATGTGCAGTCATTATTTTGTATTCTTTATGCACTTCACTAATTTCATTGGCTGCATCACTTTTTTTAAATATAAAATAATTATTTTAGCCTATCGTATCATTGGAATATGCAAAGAGTGCCATTCTTATATGTATCAATACCCTTTAAAATAATAGATGTGAGCCATGACATAGCGTATATAAAAAAGAATGTAGAAAAATAAGGAGAGAGACAGTTTTAGGCCTATATATAGTTCACTAAAATCATAACGTATATCCCCATTTATAGGAGAATTGAACTAAGAAATAATGGAAATACAATCGATCAATGATACTAATTGATATTGATTGATTTACACAATAAACTAAATATGGAAGAAAATCATTCATATTACTATACTCACTAGAATATTATAAATATCTTCTTAAGTATGGTAATACTTTAACATCCTCTCCCAAACTCAAGATGAAGAAGTTTGAAACTTGAGCATAGCCTTCATATTTATTACTTGATCGGTGATTGCCTATGTGATCATAGTGTTGGTGATGAAGTTGCTGGTGACTGAAATATCAAATATAGACTTATGGCCAATCAATGGGCTCTATGTAACCTTGTTCAACTATTGGACCAAGATGAAAATGCCAAAATTGGATCTGGGGCTTCTAACAATGTTCACAATAGATCAAAACCCAATAAAAATAGGTCTCCCAACTAATAAAGATACTCCAAATGTATTGATTTGAGACAAGACATAATTGAATAGCAATGAAAATTTTGTGTAAGATAAAGTTAGCGGAAGAATAAATATTCTACAAGATCAAGCCTAGCGTTAGTCAAGGGCTCTGATACCATAATAGAAAATATATAATAAAATAAAACATATAAAAAAGAATGGGAAGAGAGAATGAGAGAGACACTTTTAGGCCTACATCTTTGCTATATTGAATTCACTAAATGCATAACATATGACCCTTTTTATAAGAGAATGGGACTAGAGAATGATACTAATTGATATTGAATGATTTACACAACCAACTAAATATGGTAGAAAATAATTCATATTAGTATACCCAGTAGAAAATATTATGGGTGATACCCGCCCAGGTGAGAGCGGGGCACCCCTACTTCCGCCCCCCACCCCCGCTTGGGGGGGGGGGGGGCGAGAATTCCTCCCCACACCCCGCCCCTGCCCCACGGCCTTGGCCAGTTTACAATTTAGGACCCTTTCAGACCAAATCAAGTTTTCGGGCGATTTTTTATATAAAACAATATCAAACCTGATTCAAATACACAATTACATATTAAAAAATATTCCATTACTAAAGTCTAAAGTCATTTAAAAAAAACATAACTAAAATAACAAAACTTAAAATAAAGACTAAATTATTAAAAATTTATGATAATACATATTAATCATGCAAAATTATAAATTGTGCTATTAATATATTATTATATATAATATATTGATATATATAGTATATATTTAATTATTTAATATATTTTTAAATATGCGGGGGTAGGGAATAAGCGGAACAGTGTTGGTCCCTTACCACTCCGCCTGCCTTTTATCGGGCGGAGGCACTGACCCCGTTATGTGGGGCAATGCGGAATGCGGGTGGGGCAGCGGGCGTGGGTACCCACTACCCACCCCTAGAAAATATGATGATGTGTTGGTATGGAGGTTCAAGAAGAATGGTGTATTCACTATCAAATCTGCCTATAAATTCTTCCTATAGTTAGATTCTCAAGTTTTAGCATAAAGTTCGTCAGGGGGGAATGATAGACAGTTGTGGAAAATGCTGTGAAAAATGAAAATCCCAAACAAGGTTAAAGTTTTTGCTTGGAGAGCATGTAGGGAGGCCCTATCTTCAAAGCACAACTTGTTCCAAAGAAAGGTCACTGAGTTTGCTGCCTGTGAATTCTGCCAAATCCATGTTGAAGATGCCACTCATGCGTTGCTACGTTGTCCTGAAGTGCACCCAATTTCGAGGGAGATTTTGCCATCTCAACTTGTTTTTTCTGAAGTAAGATCAATGAAACAAGCTGTCCGTCTTATTATATATGGAGGATACCAAGATTTGTTTGAGAGATTTTTTTTCATCAGCATGGGGTTTATGGCATAGAAGAATAATGGGTCATAGAACATGTCAAGCTAACTACAAACCAAGTTGTTAATCATACTCTAGGTTTTTGCAGGAAAATAGTATCATCTAGTTTGAAACCAAGCAATAGAACAGACAAAACAGGGGTGTTGGTTACCTCCAGTTTTGGGTTTTATCAAGCTAAACGTTGATGCTGCTTTATTTTTGGATAGACCGCAAGCTGGACTTGGAGTTGTAATCAGAAATGAAGCTAGTAGTGTTCTTATGGCAATAAGCTAGTTGGAAAATGAACTAATGGAGCCAGAATCTTTTGAGTTTTTGCCCATGTTAAGAGGAATTCAATTTAGTTCTCATTTGGGTTTCACAAGAATTGTACTAGAAAGTGATAATTTATTAATAGTTGAAGCTTTGCAGAAAGAGGAGGACCTACTATCTCTTCAAGGGAATGTGGTCAAAGAAATAAACAATCTGCTACAACAATTTGAAGCATATGAGATTATGTCCCGTTTGGATTTGGAGATGAGATGAGTTTAGTTTATTTTTTAATATTATTATTAATTTGGAATTTGAAAAATGTGTATTGAGATTTGAAAAAATTGTATAGGAATTTGTGTTTTGTATAAAAAATTATAAAAATGTAATAATGAAATGGAGATGAGTTGAAGTGAGTTGCGAATACAAATCGGGCTAAGCATGTATTGAGAAGTGGGAATCAAATAGCTCATCCTTTAGCTAAATTTTCATGGCATATTACTAGTGTTGAGATGGGGTCTATCCTGTCCTTTTCCTCTAGCATGTTTGGTTCGACCAGACTCTTGTGTAATTTTGGGTTTCAGTTTCAATGGAAGTTTATTTCCTATATATACAAAATATATATATATTATAAATATCTTCCGAGTATGCTAATATTTTAACACCTCCCAAGAGTTGGTTTTTAATTTTGAGACATTTCATTTTAGACCTAGGTGGCTGTCTAATATGAACTACTAGTGGTGTATGGAAAAAACACAGCAGAAAGGGATCTTAAGCTCAGTTTATAAAATTGCTCTGCAAGTTTCTCCAAACTGACAAATTTCAAACGTTTCCTCTTAGTAGCGAAGTACACTACGTAGTATAAAACTAGAGTGACACTTAACAAATTTATAGCCTAAGTACTATTTCAAGAGAAAATAAAGAGATAGGTTTTTCTTTTTATAGATGGTATCAAAAATCAAGTTGAGAGGGGCTATATATAACCTACCCACTACAGCTGGCCTTAAAGGCCAGCATTTACATTGCAATTGAATTGTAATTACAAGCTGCAATCAATTGCAGCATGTAATGTATGGCATTAAGCCATTCGTTACAACTCAATTAACGTATGGCTTAATGTCATACTTTATTGTAGCATCAATGGAGAAACTTGCAGTGGTGTAAAGGATACATAAAAGCCATAGGCAAAACTTGGTCTTTTCTGCATTCAAATTTTGTGAACTATTATTATGATACTGTCATATTGACTTCAATGCTATTATGCTTAGTAAGACGATTGGGAAGGATTTTAATCTAGATTTTTTTTTTCGTATTTTAGGGTTAATAGTGAGAAAGAGATAGACAAATTAAATAGATCCCACAACATTTATAGTTACTCGAGTGAATTTGTGGGACAATATTCAATAATAATTAAGTGATTTGGAGCTCAATTTATTTTTCTATTTATCTCTAATCACTTAAGTACTCCTAGATTTTTAAGAGATGTCTATTCGACTGATAGCATGGGATTGATCTTGATTCAAATAGAAATCATGGCCAAACTAATATCATATACATCCACTAATAAGTCAAGTCCCAAACGACTTGGAGCAAGTGGCTTGGATATTTCAAATAAGAAAACTAAATTGAACTAAATTATAGGTAGAAAACCTAATTTTCTCCCTTTGAAGAGAGTTCTTTGTTTATCACTTCAATTTTCTTAAGGGCGAGTTTGGGTCATAAATTAAAATACAAATTTTTCATCTTGTCTTATTTTATCTCATCTCATCTCATTTCAATTAAAAAATAATTCAAATATAAAATTTAAAAGCTAATCATTACAATTTTTTTAAATTAATCATTACAACTTTTCCAAACTTTCAAATAAAAAGTAAAAAATAATATCTTAATTATTATTCATAAATTATTTTACTTTTTTCACAGAATTCTCATCTAATCTCATCTTATATCTCAAAGTTCAAACCTAACCAAGATGAACGGCATACTAGAGTGGTTGAGTAGAGGAACTCAAGCTCTGCTTTCTGCCAAGACCAAATCTATCACGCCGACCTCCTAGATCAGATTATATCCCTTGTTGCCCCGGCCTCCCATACTAAATCATTTCCTTTTTTCCGCCGGTCACATCTAGACCTATTACCCCATTCCACCCAAGATCTTCACTTTGTCTCCATTCTAATTGACCCAAACCGCCTAAAAGTGCTAGCATTGGATTCATTAAAAATTTTTTTCAAAATTTATTGAAAAATATAAGTTGATGAAAATGCAACACTTAAAAAAATCTTACATTGGACTCATAAAAAATCTTTCGTTATATTTGATAGAAAATGAGAAAAAATAAGTGGAGAAAATAAGATGAAAGAACTTTTACTTTGATTTTTAAATAATAATCCTTTCCATTCTAGTTGTTGAAATTGTTACTCTATGATATTTTTTTTTTATCAAGATTTATTCTTTCAGTTTCCACTAAGTTCAAACGAGCATACATGTGTGGAAGATAAAAGCAAATATTTCTCTGTAAGCTTAACATCCCAACTAGGCTTTGCACCACTATGAATGCAAACTTTATAGTTGTTGGCAGGAAGACAGGTGATGCCAAGATTATTCTGACAGCTAGTTAAACAACGAAAGTTAGCAATTGAAATAGAGAAAAATCGCAAAAAAAAAGTGAAAGAGATTGGGGTTTGATTATGAAATAATTCAAGTGTCCTTCTGAAGCCTACAAGCCGAGCCTAAATAGCTAATGAAAAATGATAAAATTGTAATTAAGGCCAAATAATAGATTAAGATAAATATGGTTAAAATCAAGCCTAAGAATCTCGAATAAAATCATTACTAAAGATAAACATTACCATAAAAAATTAACTAAAGGTGGCAATTCGAAAGGAAAAATGGCTAATTGTGGGATCGACAAGGGGCCCACCAGGCGAGGCGTGGTGACCATAGCCTGTGCACTGAAGAGAGATTTCCATATAGAAGTCATATGCAAAATTATGACACCTATAACCAAAATTAAGGTTATCATAAAATACTGAAATCGTTCCTCGCCTAAATCCAACAAATACCGCTTCTCACCCAAATACTAGGAATACCCATGTCTTTCTACCGGTTTTGTGTTGGTGCACCTTTTAACGTCACATCTGTTAGTTGAGTCTCATCAGATTCGAATCCCCTACATCAAGAGGCTTGATCGGGAAAAAGAAAGATAGAAGGCTCAACTCTTAGCATTTTTAACAGAGTAGTTAATTTTTATTTATTTTAAAGAGTTAAAAATATATATTTTTTATTTTAATTATTCATTTTTATATTTTACCATTCATAAGCATCTCTATTTTTTCTCTATATTTTTTAAAATATTCATATTTTATTTTAATAGATTTATTTTACAAATTTAAAAATAAAGCTGGTCTATTCAAAAACAGTTGTCGAAGAGGTCCATTGGCGCGTGGTCGGCAATAGCGACGTTTCCGAAAATGTAATTTTCAGGACTTGGTCGCCGGCTTGAAGTGATTCTGTTGACAGCAGTAGTGTAGACAATGGTGGTCGAAAATGGGTCAAACGGGCTTCAAATAGTCCGAACCCCATTTTGAACTTTGATCTAAGCGTGAGAGACTACAGAAGGTTGGTCGGAGATGGGATCGCCGGAAGTTTGGTCGCCAGCGTCATCTAATGCAAGCGGTGTACCTTTGGTGGCCGAAAATGGGTCAAAAATGGACAGCGACGTGATTTATTCCTCTGCTACCAAAACTTAAACATAATAAAATAATATTTGAAAGATAAACAGTAATGCATTACATGTAGTGCAATCACTGTTCATTATCAAATTTTTTTTTCATTTTAAAGAGTCCATTGGAGCATTTTTTTGCCTTTCTTATATTTTTGAACTAAATGCCTCTCAAGCCTTGTATGCTAATGTCATCACCACAAGTATCATAGTTGTTCCGCTTAAACAGCGTTACTACGTTTTTGCATTATATGTTCATGTTTTTAACAATTCCATCTTTATATTATTTTTCATCATATTTTTCATTTAATTTTTCTATTGTTTATTTGTCTATTATAAGAATATTATGGACCTGTGCCTCTATTCTACCCGTCATTTAGGATTCCTCCAAAGTGATACCCAAATTCATATTCCTACCTTTGGGGATGCTAGGTAAAAGCCATTGATTTGACCTTCTTAGTGTTTGCATTTGTGTATTAATTTTTTCACACATATAATTTCAGCATCGTTATTGTTTCATGCAATGGCTCCTTCGACCCACTTATTAACCTCAAATTTAAACATCATTCTTTTGGTTTTCTAATTTTTCTATTCTTATGAGATGAGACCCATTCTTCTATTAGAATCACATGGGTAAAAAAGGGGAAAAAAAAAAAGAAGAATTGAAGGATTTATGGGCAGAGAAACCATGCATTTAACCCACCCACATATTTCAATAGGGTAGAGGCTTTTTATAATTTATTCTCCAGTCAAACATTAGTCCCTCAAGTACACCTTGACTAAAGTAAAGCTTTTATGTAGGGGTCTAAAGGGGTCCAATTTGATCCGGTTTGAACTAATTTTGGAACGAAAAAAGTATATACCGGTTTTATATTTTTAAAATTCTATTTCGCGCTAGTTATCTTTCTATTTCAGTATTTTTTTATTTTGTCAATATCAGTCCAGTTCAATCCCATTTTTTAATTTTAATAAAACATCAACTTATCGAAACGAATATGTTGATAATTTATTTGGCCAAAAAATGTAATTAATATATTATATATGTTTTATATTTAAAGATATAATCAAATAAATTAAATGTTTAAAATTAAAATTTTATCTTATAATTATAATATAACATTATATATAGTATAAAAAATTTTATATGTAATTTTAAAATTTCATTATAAATATATATAAATATGCATACCAATCCAATCCCAAAAAGTATAGAATCGATTTCAGATAAAATTTAACCGATTTTTTAAAAGAAAAAAAACTTGTTCAAGGTCGAACCGATCTATAACCATACCAAATCTACGGTTCGAACCAGTTTTCCGGTTTATCCATTTTTTTATTACATCCTGGACATTGTTCGAAACGAGCAGGCATGTATCTGAACTTTGAAGTCTTACGTTCGAAGTCTGCAGTCTATCTCCTTTTAATGCTCTCTCTAAATTTGAATATATATCATGCATTGCATTAAAATCATTGAAATGGGCAAACTCTTCAAGTCACTCTGCTTCTTCCTGGTTTTCTCCTATATAGAGGACGAGGGCTGTAAGAGGAAGAGGACGGCACTAGAAAAATTGACCAGATCGAGAGTCTTATTAGTCAGTCTTCGGGTGCATTTTTTTAGACTGTATTGGACGAGACCAAGAACGACCAAATTTATATATATATATATATATACATAAAATATATTATTTATATAATAATTATGTAAGTTAATTATGTAATTTTTATTTAAGGGCTACCATTGATCATATATATAATGAAATTATTTAATACTTATTAATAATATATAAAATATTCAAGAAACCACTTAACATTAATCATTTATATAGAATGGAAAAATGTTCATGAATTGAATCGAACCGATCAGAACAGTAGCTAACAGTCTAGTTTGGCAAAAATGATTGCTCGAATTTTTCGGTCCACCGAACCGATTACACCCCTCAGGACAAAATTGTTCAGTTCAGTTGGTTTTGGATTATTCAACCAAGCCAATTAATTACTGAAACCAAGCCAGTAGTAATGTCTAATTTATTTATATACTAGACTTAAACTGTAGTATTTAATTACATGTTAATTATACTAATGTGTTTAACTTATTTCTTACTTGATTATGAATGGAAATAATACTATGTGGTTTACATTTTTTAAACTATTATTCTATTAATATTATAGTATAAGTACATTATTTATCTATAGTCTATATAAGTTTTAGACTTTATATATGAGTATATATGTAAAAATATGTTTATAAAAAAATACATATTATAATTTATTATACCAAATTTGTATTTTCTTCGATATATATATATATTACATAAAATATTTATATTAACAACTTAATATTATTTTTATGTTATAATGAGATTTATAAGATAATTAATTCTATAGTATAAAATTAATTGATATTAAAAATTAAATATATCATTATATATATATATATATTAATAAGCATAAAGTAAATATAATAAGATTAGCATTACTCGTAAATCTTGTAGCGGTTGAATACAAGACTTCAATCTTGTAGTTGTTGAATGACAAGACTTCAATCAAATCGATCCAGACAACTCCCTCCTTGTTTATAAGAAAAAATTTATACAATGGCTTTAACCTCTATTTGTACTAGCATTATTTTTGAGGTTATCTTTTTAAATTAATTAAAAAAATTTATTTATTATTTATATATCAAATATTTAATAAAAACAAATTTTAAAATATAATTAGAGAAGTTGTATAACATAACTCTGTTTATAAAGGCAGCATAGTCAAGAGGATTCGAACCACTGGCCAACAATGACGGAGCAGTTGGTGGAAACAGTGTCACCCGTAACGTGTTTGATTTGCGTCCTTTCATTGCTGTCGTCGACTTGTCCACGGCTTAGGTATAGTTTAGTATATTATTATTATTTTAAAATTTAAAATTATTAAATTATTTTTTATATTTTTATAAAAATTAATATATATATATATATATATATATATATGTAAATTAAATTAAATAAGAACAGAAGAGTTTCAAATACAAATTAAAACACAAAGATCAAAATATATAAAAGGTAAAGGCCAGTCTCGCTCCTGCATGCGTCTCTGCATATTTTTCCTACGCCAACTCACGTTTTGAGCTTTCATTCCATGAACTTTATGGGAAATTTGATCCTGTTCATCCTCTTCTTGGCGTTGTTTGCTCCGGCAACATCCACAAATCACACTAGGAGCGACAGTTTGTCTCTCTCCAGCGAAAAGCTGGAAGATGTTTTGACTTCGCCAAACGGAGTGTTTTCCGCTGGATTTTACTCCGTCGGTGACAATGCTTATTGCTTTGCCATATGGTTCACCTCCCGAACCTCAAGGAGACAAGACCGCACCGTCGTCTGGATGGCCAACCGAGACCAACCGGTTAACGGAAGGAATTCGAAGCTCTTTCTACTCAAAACTGGTAATCTTATCTTGACCGACGCCGGTAAGTTCACCGTCTGGGAGACAAACACTATTTCTATCTCGTCTTTAGAATTACATCTTGACAATACTGGTAATCTTGTTCTACGAACTTTAGGCGGTGAAAGTTTGTGGGAAAGCTTCGACTTTCCCACAGATACTTTGCTTCCCCAGCAATTACTAGCTAGAAATATAAAGCTCATCTCCTCAAGAAGTCAAACCAACTATTCCTCCGGCTTCTACAAGCTTCTTTTTGATAATGATAATGTCCTCTGCCTTCTTTATGATCGAGAAAATATTTCCAGTCTTTACTGGCCTGCACCATGGCTTACGCGCAAAGCCCAAAGGTTCGTGTTCAATAGTAGCAGAATTGCAGTGCTTGATTCCTACGGGAACTTTAGTTCTTCCGATAAATTTACATTTTCGTCAACTGACTATGGGCAATTGCTCCATAGAAGATTGACTCTTGATTACGATGGTAATCTACGATTGTACAGTTGGGATGAGGAAGGCGAGATGTGGGTTGTTTCCTGGCAAGCCTTACAGGTACCTTGTATTATTCATGGTATTTGTGGAGCTAACAGTATATGCAGCTATGCTCCTGATTTTGGCAGAAAGTGCTCGTGCCTTGGAGGATATAAGATGATAGATCATACCGATTGGTCTCAAGGGTGTGAACCCGAATTGGATCTCTCTTTTGAAATAAACAAGTTTGATTTTTTACAACAATCCAGGCTTGATTTCTATGGTTTTGATTATGGTAGCTACCAAAATTACACGCTTGCTCAGTGCAAGACGTTATGCTTGGAATTGCCCGAGTGCAAAGCATTCCAATACTCCTTTTCCAGGGAAGATGCACATTCACGTTGTTACCCCAAGACTCTATTGATGAATGGACACCGTTTCCCTTCTTTTGATGGAAGCTTGTATCTGAGAGTGCCCAAAAAAGATCTCTCAAATCTCCTATCGAACACCAATCTTCTAGAAGAAATTGGTTTAAATTGTTCAAGTGAAGGTACCATGCTACTAGAAAGAGTAGACCCAAAAAATCGAGTTAATGAGGCCGTGAAATTCATGCTCTGGTTTGTATCTGGATTAGGAGGGCTAGAAATTGTGGTTATTTTTTTTGTATGGTTTCTCTTCATTAGAACCCCCAAAAGTTCTAATGCAGACAAGCAAGATTATCTTCTTGACATCACTAGATTCAGAAAATTTACATATTCAGAGCTCAAGAAGGCCACAAAGGGTTTTATTGAAGAGATTGGAAGAGGTGCAGGAGGAATTGTGTACAAAGGGGTGTTGGCGGACAATCGAGTTGCAGCATTCAAGCAACTCTACGAAGACAACCAAGGAGAAGATGTATTTCTAGCAGAAGTGAACATCATTGGTAGGCTTAACCACATGAACTTGATAGAAATGTGGGGCTATTGTGCTGAGGGAAAGCAAAGGCTTTTGATTTCCGAGTACATGGAGAATGGTTCATTGGCAGACAATCTCTCTTCCAATTCACTTGACTGGAAAAAAAGATTTGAAATTGCTTTGGGCACTGCAAAAGGACTCTCTTATTTGCATGAAGAGTGCTTGGAGTGGGTTTTACATTGCGATGTAAAACCTCAAAATATATTCCTAGACTCTAATTATCAACCGAAGGTTGCAGATTTTGGCCTTTCCAAACTACAAAGCAGAAGAGATACCAAGAATGCGAGTTTCTCGAGGATGAGAGGAACCCGCGGATATATGGCTCCAGAGTGGATATTTAATCTGCCCATCACCTCCAAAGTAGATGTTTATAGCTACGGAATTGTTGTGTTGGAGATGGTGACCGGAAAAGATGCAGCAAAGGGTGTCAATGACATAGACATTGGACAGCAACCACAGCACAAAAGACTTGTTTCATGGGTGAGGGAAAAGAAGAATAGGGCGGCTTTAACTGAGTCTTGGCTTGAAGAGATCGTAGACCCAAGGTTGAAAGGCAAATACGACGTACGAAAGATGAAAACTCTTATTAGGGTTGCTCTACAATGTGCAGAGGAAGAAAAAGATGCAAGACCCAGCATGAGAGAAGTCGTTGAGATGCTTTTGGCCCAAGCAAATGATCATTAAGGTGATAATATGTGACAACTCGTGAACTCAACTCAAACAAGACATAAAATTAGCTGATTTTGATTTGATATAATTAAGTTCAGGTTAAAACGGCTTAACCTCTTACGAAATAATTAATAAACGGGTCAAAAGCTTAACCTGAACTCAACCTAAAATAACTAGTTTAAATTTTGTTTCAAATTTACACTTTCCTTCTCGTTAAATTGTAATATTGACATTTTTCAATATGTTTATGTTGTTATTGTTGGACCTGTGCTCATACTTGCTATTGTTAATTTGTAATATTGGTTTTATTATTAGTTAAAATATGAAAAATATTGATGTATTTTGTTAGTGGATAGTATCATTGTATTTTGGGATATTGTAATACTAATAAATATAAGTTTTAACTTTTATTTATACAGATTAGTTCATTCCAATTATATGAAACGATTTAAGATGAGTCACGTTTTGTCAATAATGAATCATCAAAACTGGTGATAGGATATGAACCATTATTTAAATAGGTCCTATTAGTAATTTGACTTATATTAATCTATTTAGTCGAATGTTTATAATTTGACACGTTATAGATCGTGCAAATAGAAATTGACATATCTAAATTCACCAGCTAGCTGTGATGGCAGTCATGCATTCACATGAATAAAGACTTGAATGATTTTCTTCTATCCACTATACCCAAAACCAAAGAAACAGAAATTAGACCAAGAAAAAAGATTGATATTCTTGGTTAGCTCTTTGAACTGCAACACTCTCAAGCAAACAACAATCAATGGTAATTTTATTGTTTTTTCTTCTCCCTAAATGCCTACAATAGACTTCTGTAGTTGGAAAAATAAATTAATCGCCATTGAGGTCCCTGACTCCAATCACTTAGGGAGCCAATTTTTGCCATTGTGAAACACATATGAGATACCCAGATACCGAGGAGTAACCCTTTTTTTAAAGCGAAGAATAATCGTAAATTTAAACATCATTCTTTTGGATTTATAAGGGCACTTTCAATGGAATAGTTATTAAAAAAATTTAAAATTTTATTTTTTTTACAATTTTTTAAAAATTTTGATTATATTTAATTAAAAATTATTTAAAAAGTTGTAGAAAAATGTTAAAAAGTACATTTTATTTTTAAAAGTGAATAATAAAATTAAATTTTTCTTTAAATGTAAAAAAAATTTTAAGTTTGCTATTCATTTTTTAAAATAAAATATATTTTTTGATCTATTTTTATAATTTTTTTAATAATTTTTGATCAAATATGATTAAATTTTTTGAAAAATTATGCAAAAAATATAATTTAAAAAAAAATTGAACTACTTTATTAAGAGTGCACTAAGATCCATTCTTCTACATGAAAGGAAGGAAAAGAAAAAGGACAATTGAAGAGAAATTCCTTGCTCAAGCATACAAGTTGATCAAGAATAATTTCAAATATTTGCATCTTTCGTTTTTAGCCACGTCATATATTTGAACTACTTTATGCCTTTACAGTCTCCCATTCGACCAATGAAATTCCTTCCCTCTGACCCCCATCTCTACCCCTTCTTCATCTTCAATTATTATACCAATTCTTATTTTTCTGATTTTTGGATCTAAGCCGCATTCCAACTTGTTTCCACAAAGTCCTCGTCTTCTTCTCTAACGTTTAAACTGTATTTAGATACAATTAAATTGAGATGTGTTCTTTATAAATAATAATTAATTAAAATGATTAAATATTAATATGAGTTTATATATTAATTTAAAATATATTTAAATATTAATTTGAATTTATATATATTTTTATAAAAAATTATAAAATTGATGGGACCCAACTGCCCGACTTGTTGACAGGAAAAAAAATCTTGACTATCGTACGGAGAGAGAGAGAGGTGAGAGTAGGTGGGGCTAGGGCTGAGCACCGACTAAGTCGGAGTCGGAAATGGAATCCTCCGACTCCGACTCCGACTTTGTCGGAAATGAAATCCGACCTCCGACTCCGACTCCGACTTCTATACACTCCAATCCGACTCCGACTCCGACTTTGTCGGAGCGGAGTCGGAACGGAGTCGGAATTGGACTTTTTTGTTGGACTTTTGTATTGGAATTTTTTTTAACCCATTTGACATTTCAATTTTACAATTTCAAACTATAATAAATCGAAGTTGGACTTCAATATCATTACATAATGAAATACAAAGCCAAAAGTCCAAAATTACAAATTCCAACCAATTAAAATTACAAAACCAAAGTCAAATGTCAATAATAAAATAAAATCATTCTTACAAATTAACAATACAATATACATAATCAAAACCAAATATTAGAAATTACAAAATAAAAATATTATTACAAATTAAGTAAATACATAACTTGATGGTAGTAACCATACTATTTTTTCATTTCAAGAAAAAATAAAAGCAAACAATACCCATTCTGTCATCTATCACATCATATAGATGATTCATCCACATTCCACAATCATCCACATTCCACAATTTATCTTTCCAAATTTCAAATTATCATCCAACAACAAAAGATAAATAATAGAAAACAAACAAACAATAGTTTCCATATTTCAACAAAATAACTAATACAAATTATAAATTACATATCATTTCAAATTTCCCACTTGTGCGAGTGTGCCTGAAAAAAAAAACAAAATTAGTAAGGAAATAAGATACCACATAAATTTCTACAAATAAGACAATAAAATTAAACAAATAAAAAAGTACACAAATTCAACAACAACAAAGCACCTCAAACATCAATCATCTTCATTCTTCATGTAGTAAGTTCGCCATATTAGTAACTAATTCTACATTAACATATTAAAATATAAGCTATTAGTATTTAAAAAAAAAAGACAAATCAAGTGATTTAACATATTTAATTAAATTTGAAATATGTTACCTGAGTCTAATTTATAACTCTCTGCATCATCAATTAAAGCGAAATGATCTTGACTCAAGCATATGTGAGTAGACTTCAACCAGTTTTGCGTACACACAAGGGCCTCCACAGTTCTTGGAGCCAAAGAACTTCGGAATGGATCCAAAATACGACCTCCCGTGCTAAATGCAGACTCCGAAGCAACAGTGGTAATTGGAATGGCCAAGATTTCTCTCGCCATCATTGAAAGAATTGGATATTTGGTAGAGTTGACCCTCCACCAAATTAAAATATCAAAACTCTGTGAGGGGATCTCAACAGCTTCCAACAAATACCGTTCTAACTCCGACTTAGTATCCAACATACTTGAACTCTTGTTTTTATGGAGATCCGTGTATATATCTGTGTCGTCATCAATAACGCTATTGCTATTCCTTTTTAAGATACAAGTATCACTCTGAGCACTAGAAGCATCATCTCTAGGACCACTTATGCTAGTGTACTCACCATTGAACTCTGCATATTGTTCATATAGTCGGGTAAAATCATCCTTAAGGATTTCAACAAATTCCTCACATTTATCCTCACCCAATGCTTTTTTGAACCAATATTCTTGAGCTTCCAATTTGCACCGTGGATCAAGAATCGCAGCAATAAACAATAACCTGTTTATTTTTTCAATATTACCCCAGTATTTATCATATTTTTCTTTCATTCTCAAGGCCATTGAACTGAAGCGTCGATTGTTACTCTCGCAAAAACTCATCAAGTTTTTATGAATGCCAGCGAGCTCTTTAAAAAACAGATTCGAAGTGACATATAATGTACCAGAAAGACGCATTGTGACATTATAAAATACTCCCAAGAACTTCGAAAAGTTCTCTATTGCCTCCCAATCATCATGCACGGGAGCTCCCATCCCTTTTCTTCCATGCCCATCTTCAGACAAATAAACCCTTGAGTACGGGTCATCATCAAGCAAAAGTTGTAAGGCTTTTTTATACTTGCTAGCCACATCCAACATAAGAAAAGTTGAGTTCCATCTAGTGGGTACGTCAAGACATAAGAAACTATGACATGGAACTTTTGACCTTTCAACACAAGTCTTGAAAGTGGCAAGTCTTTGAGGAGAAGACTTGACATACCTAATCAAATTACGGATCTTGCTGATTGACTCATCAACTTCGCTTAAACCTTCTCGGACAATAAGGTTTAAAATATGCGCAGTACACCTCATGTGAATATACGCATGATCCTCAACACACTCCAATCTTCCAACTTCAACTGTTTTCAACCAATCAATAGCGGAATCATTAGTGGAAGCATTGTCTACAGTTATTGTAAACAGTTTGTCAATCCCCCAATCAAGCATACACTCCTCCAATGCCCTACCAATTGTTGACCCTTTGTGATCACCAATACGAGAAAATGAAATTATCCGCTTATGCAACTTCCAACTACTATCAATAAAATGAGCCGTAACACACATGTAATTGATGTTTTGGATAGACGTCCAAGTGTCAGTGGTCAAGCTCACTCTTTGCTTAGTAGTTAAAAACATTTTTTTCAAACTATCCTTTTCTCTTAAGAACAGTCTCATGCAATCCCTCATTACCGTAAAACGAGAAGGAATAGGAAACCTAGGATCAAGAGATCTAACAAATTCTCGAAAGCCTTCACCTTCCACAACTGAAAAAGGCAACTCATCAATAATCACCATCCTAGTTAAGGCAGCCCTAATTTTTTTCTCATTGTACTTGGTCATCCCTAATTTCTTTTCCCCTTCCCCTCCATCAGTTCTTGCCTCTGGGATCAAGAATTGTTGATTTTTTCGTTTCTTAGGTCCTTTAGGGCAAAGATCAACGTGAGTTTTCAATGCTGAGGTTCCCTGCCTCTTAGGATGACATTTAAATTGTTTCCCACAATGGTTACAAGTGCACGTGGGTTCATCAGGATCGCAATCCGTATCTTTTGTGAAGTTATCCCAGACAATAGATCTATTTTTGGGGGGATTTCTTTGACGAGCAGAGCAGTTTGTTTTAGAAGTGGGCTGAGTGGCTGTCGCAGAGTCTAATTGTTCATTAGACTCTGCAATCATGGGAGATGGAGGTTCTTCCATAGGGGGAGGTGGTGGTGGTCCTGCTGGACATGATGCAGCGGTAGATGTAGGAGTGCTTCCAGAGCCTTGAATATTCATGATTTAAAACTTCAAAAAAAAAAAAATAGAAGATATCTTATAAATCTTTGGATTGAAGTCAACTATGTTTGATATAATATATTGATGATCAATACCTGATGATCAGATGCTTTATTATTTTGTTATCATATTCAAGTAGTATGGCAGAAGTTTACTCCAATATCACTATATTTTCAACCTGATAAGTGTTTTATGGAAAATGTGAGAATTGTTTTGCATCAGCAAAATATCAATACATTAATAATTTCTTTCTTAATTATTCAATAAAAAATAAAATAAAATAAAATAAAATGCATGATATATCGAAAAGATGTGTCAAATTTGGTGGGTGTACTAATATTTTTTAATAATATTTGTAATAGTAGAATGCAAATGTTATATAATCTTTATGTATGTAATATTACTCATATATATATATATATAAAAGAGTAATGTTGGAAGCATAAGCATTGCATAATTATTTTGAAAAAAAGGTGAAGTTTATTATTATAAAATTAAGTTTTTTTATATTAATTTCATATTTACTCTTTTTTAAAAGTGATTGCACAACTTTTATATAACATATATATCATTTTTCATAAAAAAATTATATATTGTAAGGAAATCTTATGCCATATACCAGGGTACTCTAGGAAATCAACTTCTACCTAATCATCACCATGTGATTTTTTTTATTTAAATATGTACATATTTAAGCATTAAGATAAAACACAAATCACATATTGATAAAATGCTAGTGTACCCTGGTATATATATGTATCTCAACAGACACGCTAGCTAGTCCGAATGCATTACAACTGTTTTGCATTGACCTAATTAACCGAAAATGATATTTTATCCGAAAATAAATTGAGTATGAAACTTTCTCAGCTAATGGTAAATGTCCCTAACTTCGTTGATCATTAAAAGTAAAACCCAACAGAAATCAACAGAAATCAAATTTTCCCTAACTTCGTTGATCATTAAAAGTAAAACCCAACAGCAATCAACAGAAATCAAAAGTAAAAAAAAACCCACAGAAATCAATTAGAAATATCAGAAAAAAAAACTTTATTTCAGAGCATCCGAATGATTGGGGACCGGGGTTGAAACCAACAGAAATCAATTAAAAATTTTAATATGAAAACCCACAGAACTAACCTGTGGGCTATCGACGTTGAGGACCGGGGTATTGATCTTGAACGGTTGAAGCAGGCGCCGGGGAATACGCTTGTGACGTTGAGGACCTGAGGTGCGCAGGGGAGCTCGGTCCGTTGAAATGAAGATGCAGCTCGAGTGAGAAGCAGAGAAGCAGCTCAAGCCTCGGGGTCCGTTGAGATGCAGCTCGGGGTCGCAGACTCGCAATCGCATGAGAAGCAGAGAAGTGAGAAGCAGGGGAGGGGGCTGAGGGGCGCGGGGGCAAAGTTAGAAGAAGGGCTGAAGGGGTGCATAGGATCCGTCCGATATATATGTATATAATGTATACCGTTAGATCTAGGTTAAACCTAGATCTAACGGTATATATTAAATTTATAAATAAATTATAAATAAATTAAATAAAAACAGATAATTAAAAGTAAAAATATAATATAATATAATTAATTCAAAATAAATACTAGAACTAATATTATTTTATTATAAAATTAAATTAGAAAGTTTATTAAATATTTTTAAAGAAACAAATTATGTTAGTAAATGGAATTTAAAAATAATTTTAAATAATTATAAGTTTTCTAAATAAAACAAATTCCTTAAATTTTATGCAATAGTATTATGATACATTATGATATTTTATGCAATAGTATTAATTTGTGCAATAGTATTAATGATTAACTTATAATATATCACTACTTATAAATGTCTATTATATTATTAAGAAATTATTTTGAATAAGCTTGTGCTTATAAAATTATAGAATAGTAATTATCATTTATCAACATTATGATATTTTATTATTTATTAACTTATAATACATCACTACTTATATGTTAGTCTTTAATAACACATTGGTATTAATACATTAATATTACTATTAATGTACATTGGCTCATACATTGATATTTATACATTATCCAACATACTATTATTTCATTTAATTATCAATCTATGGTTGTAATAGTCTAGGATTTAAGATTAAGGGTTTAGAATTTAAGATTTGAACTTTGGTCTTAATAAATGTCTATTATATTATTAAGAAATTATTTTGAGTAAGTTTGTGCTTATGAAATTATAGAATAGTAATTATCATTTATCAACATTATGATATTTTATTATTTATTAACTTATAATACATCACTACTTATATGTTAGTCTTTAAAAACACATTGGTATTAATACATTAATATTTCTATTAATGTACATTGGCTCATACATTGATATTTATACATTATCCAACATACTATTATTTCATTTAATTATCAATCTATGGTTGTAATAGTCTAGGATTTAAGATTTGAACTTTGGTCTTAATAAATGTCTATTATATTATTAAGAAATTATTTTGAGTAAGTTTGTGCTTATGAAATTATAGAATAGTAATTATCATTTATCAACATTATGATATTTTATTATTTATTAAATTATATTACATCACTACTTATATGTTAGTCTTTAAAAACACATTGGTATTAATACATTAATATTTCTATTAATGTACATTGGCTCATACATTGATATTTATACATTATCCAACATACTATTATTTCATTTAATTATCAATCTATGGTTGTAATAGTCTAGGATTTAAAATTATATAATAGTAATTATCAACATTATGATATTTTACTATTTATTAGTTTATAATACATCACTACTTATATGTTAATCTTTAATTTTGTATATATTAATATTACAAATTATTACATTAGTAATTCTTAATATATTAGTATTTATAATTATATATGTCTATTATATTATGAGTAAATTATTTAGAAACAATAATTAATATGACTTATTATGAGTAAATTATTTGGAAACAATAATTAATTTATTTATCTATTTATAATAGTTATATATGAAAAATAGATATATATATTTTTTTACAAATTATATGCAAAATGTCGGAGTCGGAGTCGGATATATAATCGGAATCGGAGTCGGAATCGTAGTCGGAGTCGGAGTCGGGTAACAAATCGGAGTCGGTATGTCGGAGTCGGAGTCGGGTCGGAGTCGGAGTCGGCAGGACTTCTTCACCGAATCCGTCTCCGACTCCGATTAAAGTCGGAGTTTTTTCTCCGACTCCGACTCCGATTTGTCGGAGTCGGAGCGGAGTCGGGGCGGAGTCGGGGCGGAGTCGGAGTCGGAATCGGATTTTCGGATTTTTGCTCAGCCCTAGGTGGGGCTAGCCATTAATGCGTTCATACTCAAAATGAAATTTAGCCATTATTTCGTTCCTACCACAGTTTATAATTTCTTACCGTAACGACCGGTCCGACTAAAATATATCGTATTAACCAATTTTTTGATACATGTTATAAGATTATACTGTTTCATCCAAAATACCTATCGTACTGGATTGTATCGACTATTTTGATCAATATTTCGATCAATACTGACTCCATACCGACCGTATCGAATTTGGCTATTCATTTTTTTTCGTGTTTTTTATTATTTTTTACTTTATTTAATACTAGACTAATTACATATATATATATATTATAATTTTTTATATATGGACTATTATTTTAAAATATAATTTATATATGTATTTATATTTTTTTATATAGATTATTTGAAAATAATACACGAAACAGTACCGATATCAAGATATTTCGTTCCAATACCTTGATTAGTATGCTTACCAATAGAGTATTTAAAACTTTGGTTCGCACTGAGAGTGAGAGAAAATGGATTATCTTGAATTCCATTTCGATTTAGATTGAATTTTGGTATGAATGGAATTAAGTTTATTTTTTAATATTATTATTATTTTAAAATTTAAAAAAAAAATAGACTTGAAAATTAAAAAAGTTATATTGGAATTTAAAACAATTGTATTGAAATTTGTATTTTATATAAAAATATAAAAAATTATAATAATAAATTTGAGATGAATTGAGTCGAGCTTGTCTCGTCTTCGAATACAAACGAGACTCATTTGCCAGATTGGATTCCATGCCCATTCTAATAAGAGAAATTATCTTATCTCATCTTGTCTTGTTTGTTTTTTCAACTTATCTCATTTCATCTCAAATTTATCATTACATTTTTTAAAATTTTCATATAAAATAAAATAAAGAATTCATTTTTTTCAAATCTCAACATAATTTTTTCAAATTCTAAAACAAAATTAATATTAAAAAAATATTTTACAATAATATTTTTTTTTTATAATTTTTTATCTTATTTCATCTCATTCAAACGAAACCTTAAGCACCCTCCTCCACATGCTGTGTTTGGAGCACCTCTTTTCAACACATTTGCAGGCTAGAAGTCTACCATACTTGCTCCGGCTAAATGAACCACCTCGCTTGGGCAATGAAACTTGCCCTCAAAAATGATTTCTTCTTACCAAACGCTTCAATCATTAGTCCTAAAAGCACACTTCGACTGCATGAATTTTTACTGGAGAGTGTTAAAAATATAATAAAAATAATTAAGATCTCATTTGGCTATACAAATGAAATAAAAGTTAAATAAAGATATTATAAAATTAAAATATTACTATAATATTATTTTAATATTATTTTGATTTTAAAATTTTAAAAAATTGAATTACTTTATAGTTTTCTTTAAAAATTTGGAGAAATTATAATGGTTATATAAAAATAAAAAGTTGAAAAGTTAAAAATTAAAAAGTATTTATTAAGATGAGATGGTTCGTAAAAATAAACAAGATTAAATCTATTTTTTATTACAAGTTTTAAGTTTTTAAATAAACATTAATTTTATACAATATCAATTAAGTCTTTGAACTCGAAATATGCACTCTGCCCTATTAATGCTCTAATTATTAGCATAAATCAAAGCATTAAAACAGGCGAAATGAGCAAATTCTTTAAGAGAATCAACATCGGTTGCCAAAACCATCTTATTCCCTAAATTATGGTAAAAAGTTTTAACTTTTTGACAAAAGCCCTCTCCATCCAGCTGCCTATTTTAGGAGAGTTTTAGGATATAAATAGTCACTCCTTAAATATAGAGAATTACAATTTATCTCTAAATTATTTTTTATCAATAGTACTTATTCTAACCGATAAAACAAAGAATAATTCTTCTTCTTATCATTTAACCTCTTTCATGCTTATATTTATTATGGTTGAATTCGAAAAAAAAATGTCACCATTAAGATGATCCCTTTCCTAAAAAAAATGATCATTTATGAAAATATGATTTTTTTTTTCAAAATAAAAATATTATTGTTACGAAAGCGTTGATTTTAAAAAATATTATCATTTAAAGAAATTAGTTTTAAAAAATCATTACAGATGAAAATTCGAAAATATGATTACAACCAATAATTAAATAATTACCAAAATGTTTAAGAAAAAAAATTCTTCCATGTCTTTCTCCGAAAGAGAGTGAATAGTTAAAAATGTACAAATAAATAATTAGAAAATTAATTTACAAAATATTATGAAGTGAGATTTAAGAAGTTTTGCAAAGATGAGTAGAAAATATTTTTAACTAAACTTTATAAAAACTCATTTGAATATATGCTTTAAGGGAAAGTTTGGATAGTAAGTTGAATTGATGAAATGATATAAGAGTTGAAAGTTGAAGAAATTATTGTCAGAGTATAAATTTTAAATTATTTTATTTTAAAATTTAAAAAAAGATTAAATTATTTATTATATTTTATTTGAAAGTTTGAAAATTTTATAATAGTTAGATTAAATTAGTCTAGAAAGTAAATTCAAACAAGGTGCAAGTCTCTCATGTTCTTCCTCGTCTTTCTCCTATATTTGATTATAAAAAAGATTTGATTTCCATCAAGATATTGTTATATTATTTATAAAATCAAATAGGAAGGGAAAAAAAAAACCCTAGGTGTTTATGTGTGTTCTGCACCCCTGAGTTGGATCGTGACTTCCAGTCCTAATCTGCAACAACAAAGGCAGAGGGTTAGGTTCCTCGACCCTGAGAACTCTCCGAAGGTTTAGTTAGAGATGGAAGCGAGAAAAGAAAAGAAGACAGACAATAATTCAAATGAGCCTTAGAAAAATGTTCATACCTGTTTCCAGTGATCTATTCTTTCTTTTATATGGGTCGAAATACTGATCAGATACACGTGTAAGCATCCGGGAAGGTTGGAGAACATTTTACTCCTCTTCCCATCCTAGATTTCTCGAGATCATTTATTAGTTTTATTTCTTCTAAATAATATCTCTTATAACATGATTACCTCCGATCGATCAATAGATCTCTTGGGATATCCTCATCATCCCGCATTTAATGCGATATGCCACCCTGCCAGGCATTAAATGTTTGTAGGATCTTCAATTATCACACTATCAATATGTCAGGAGTAACTATAATAGGCTAACTAGATTTATCGTCTTCGCATAACAAGGGTCTATGTGGGAGGAGTTTAGTTTGAGTAGGAAACACTCAGGATCCAACTTAAGAAATTTTACCGAATACAATTCCTCCTAAGTTTCTGGAAGAAAGGCGATAGGCGGGGGCCACTTCGATGGGCGCCCGCTACTTTATCCCCTTTCGCAATTACCCCCCTCACAGTACCCCGCGAATCTTAATTGAATATAATTCGATTGGGATTCATTATATCCTTATCGCTCGAATTCGTGAAACCTTATCCCGCACAAAATCAAATTTGAACGGGTGAAACGGGGGCATAATGGTCATAGAAGTAACCCTTGGTTTGTATACAAGGACGGTTCATCTTCTGATCACTGAACGTGGAGTAAAGAGGGTAGTTTCCTGGCCATGATGACATGAAACATTGTGCACCGTATTTACAGATTTTCCATAATTAATCGCCTGGTTTTGC
The DNA here is from genome assembly GCA_036559045.1 of Platycarya longipes. NCBI lineage: Eukaryota > Viridiplantae > Streptophyta > Magnoliopsida > Fagales > Juglandaceae > Platycarya > Platycarya longipes. The sequence goes on from CM071802.1 coordinate 39,188,523, forward strand.
GCTTTCCCGAGAAATTAATGGTCAGTTATTTCCCTATTAATTGGGGCGTGCCTTCCACGCTCTAAACGGCCGTTTCGCCATTATTACACGTTTATCAGTTGCGTCGTTTCGCTTCCCGAGGATCGCGCTAATTATATCATTTACCTTCCCCACGACCGTTATCACTCGCTATATAAACACCCGTTATTTGTAATGGTTCATTCTTCACTGTCGTCTTGCTGCTGGAACACTTGTACATTTTCTCTCTTTACTTTCTCGTCTTCGAACCGACCTTCCTTCGCATCTTCATCAAGTTTCAATGGGGGTTGGCTCTATCTATGCCGGGTATCAGTGGGTGCCGTCTTACCCTTCTTCGGCCATTCAACACCTTCGGGATCTAGGTTATATCCCAGCCTCGGCCAGTTTCGGAGTTGTTCGAGACCGCCCTTGTGATGCAGAAGGGCGAGTTCAGCATGTGCTTCTGTATGAAGCCATGTTCAAGAACGGGCTGCATCTTCCCTTTTATTCGGCCGGTGCGTGAGGTCCTTCACTACCTGGGCTTGGCCCCGGCCCAACTGTTACCGAATGCTTGGCGGATACTATTAGCTTCATGCATAGTGTTCCGTTCGGCTCTGCTAGAGGCAGGAGAGGTGTACCCCGATCTTACGGCACGAGAGTTTCTCTCTCTGTACCGTCTGATCAGGAAACCAGCCTTAAGTTTGGTTGGTTTTCAGTCTCAGGATAGCGAGACTAAGTTGTGCAATCTCGAAAGCAGGTACTCCAACGCGAAGGACTACCAGAAGAAGGCGTTTTATGTAAAGGGGAAAAAATGGCAGTTCCCCGAGGATGAGACCAGGCGAATATGTCTTGATGCTCCTCCAGGAGTTGTTTGAGTTCTTGCTTCAGGGTAGGCTCCAAATTGGCGCCTATGCGAATCTTCCGCTCGGGCTTCGTCTAGTCGAAGGCGATCAGTTCCAATGACTCTCCGGGCTCTGCTTGCTTGATGGTCTGCTCATATCTAAAATCTTCATCCCATCTTGTCAGAGGTGATGGAGGTAGCAACTCATCTGCCCTTCCATTATGCATCAGGCCCTCCTTGGTGACACCAATCGTCATTTGGACTAGAGGCTTGAGCTCACGAGAGTAACATTCGCGAGAGTAACATTCCAGCTACATCTTACGTCTTTCTTCATCTGCTTCTTTATGACTTGGCTCACTGACTCGGTGTGACTCCGCGCACTTACTGACAGAAGGTTATTCACGAGCATTCAGTTCTTCATCACTCTTTTGTAATTTCTCATTCTCTCTAGTGAGCTCCCTTATCGTTGCTTCCATGGCGGCTAGTCGTTCTTCCATTGAGACGTGCTTTAAGTTGCAGTTATTCCTTAGTAACCACAATACAACCGGTTTGCAGAGAACACCAAAAAGAATCCCACAGACGGCGCCAATGTTGATGTGTGTTCTGCACCCCTGAGTTGGATCGTGACTTCCAGTCCTAATCTGCAACAACAAAGGCAGAGGGTTGGGTTCTTCGACCCTGAGAACTCTCCGAAGGTTTAGTTAGAGATGGAAGCGAGAAAAGAAAAGAAAACAGACAATAATTCAAATGAGCCTTAGAAAAATGTTCATACCTGTTTCCAGTGATCTATTCTTTCTTTTATATGGGTCGAAATACTGATCAGATACACGTGTAAGCATCTGGGAAGGTTGGAGAACATTTTACTCCTCTTCCCATCCTAGATTTCTCGAAATCATTTATTAGTTTTGTTTCTTCTAAATAATATCTCTTATAACATAATTACCTCCGATCGATCAATAGATCTCTTGGGATATCCTCATCATCCCACATTTAATGCGACATGCCGCCCTGCCAGGCATTAAATGTTTGTAGGATCTTCAATTTTCACACTATCAATATGTCAGGAGTAACTATAATAGGCTAACTAGATTTATCGTCTTCGCATAACAAGGGTCCATGTGGGAGGAGTTTAGTTTGAGTAGGAAACACTCAGGATCCAACTTAAGGAATTTTACCGAATACAATTCCTCCTAAGTTTCTGGAAGTAAGGCGATAAGCGGGAGCCACTTCGATGAGCGCCCGCTACTTTATCCCCTTTCGTAATTACCCCCCTCACACTAGGTAGCTAAGCTAAGTCTAATACGGACTACCAGTAATGTAATTATAAGCTGTGAAGGATTCATAGAAGTCATAAGCAAAATCTGGTTTCTTCTGCATTCAGATTTTTGTGAGCTGCCCAAATTCAAACCCAAAGATGTCTAATTTAATAAGTAAAGAATTAAAAAAAAAAAAAGGATACGCGTCCACTAATAAGTAAACCCAATCGTCAAATATCTACAATTTTCTACCGGAAAAGAAAAAAGAATTAAAAGAAATTCTGTAACATTTTATATAATATGATCCAATTGTGAAAAAAGCATCACACTTTATATAATATGATCATGAAAGTATAGTGTATAAAATTTACTTAATACTATTATAACATAATAGGCATATATCCAAAAACCGTAACAAGTGAATCCGGTGATCCACCACCACATAATAAGCATAATTAAAAGACCTGTTCAAAACCATAAACAATTAAGAACAGAAGACTTTAAATCCATATAACCTGTTGGTCGTAAAAAATACTAGGCCCAACATACATCAGGCTTAATCCATCACAATGCTCCGTCAAGAAAGACACAGGAAAAAGATAAGAAAGTGACAGGATTAGAAAGTAAAGAGCTACACCCACATAAGGTGTAGCTCGATCATGGGTACGGAGAATACCAAATTCTTTTTTTTTTTTCATAGATTTTTTTCATATCTTAAAATATTTTTAAAAAAAAAATTATAATATTATTTAAAAAAACACTTATTTAACCACTAAATAGAAAAAAGAAGTGTCGGGATTTATGGCAAAACCCAACTCTCGATAGCTCTATTATTTTTGAAAAATAAAAATAAAGTTAAACTTTTGACTGATCGCTAAAGAGTTTTCAATAAAAGGACTTTTGAATGACTATCACAGATAACTTTAAAAAAAGAGAGTTTATCTTCAACCTTATAAAAAAAATCTTTAAAGATATTATTTTCTCTAAACAAATGAATGTCTCATCTCTATTGTATAAAAAAAATGAGAGAGATGATAAAGACTATAAAATATTTTTATTATTGTAGATTTATCCTCCAACATATGATATATCCAATTATATAAACTCTTATGTCTCTATCTCTATTTATATTTTCATTATTCTTTTTCTATTTACGGTTATGTTATGCATATATGTAAGGATACAGTATCTCCAAACCGCGGCCACGATGGACTTCAAATCGTTTTATGGGAATGGCTTTTTCTCCCATTCCGTCATTTCATGCGAGTTATACCCTATAATTTAAGAGCACTAATATTGAATTAGTAAAACACTAACAAAATTTAAATTACAGCTAAATTTTGTATAAATGACTTACATTGGACTAGTTTTTAGTTTAGACTTTAAGTTTGAGCTACAATAACTCTTTTTAATAGTAATAAAATGAGATGAGATGAGATGAGATGAGATGAGTTATGAATAGTAATAAAATGAGTGGTTGAGATGAATTAAAATTTAAAATGAGTAGTTGAAATGAGTTGAAAGTACGAAATGAGATGAGATGAGTTGAGATAACTTTCCAAAACAAACCGGGCATTTTTATTTCATTCACTATTCACATATCAAATTTATTGGAGTCACTATTCACATATCAAATTTATATTTCATTCACAAATAATTGACAAGGTTTGGTTAAATTCTTTTTAAAACTTTCATTAGTAAACCAGGTTATATTAAATCTATATTTTTTAGACAGTTAGGTTAATATAAAAAATAGTCGGAAAATAATAATTTTAACCAAAAATTAAATTATTAATTAAGATATTGAGTGTATTTACAAAATATTAAAGAAAATTTAATAAAAATTTGTTATTAAAATATATAATATTATATTATTATTTGAATTTTAGAATGGATAGTCTAATACGATTATATCTTCAATGATTTTAATTTTAGTCAAAATTAACTTTAAATAAAAGTTTAGACTTGACAATGGCAATTGTCAATGCTCTAACCAAAGGGACTGATAAGGAAAATACATAAAAATAACTACCATATTAGAGAGTTGGATCCGTGGAGCAAGTGGATTGGATATTTCGATTAAGAAAACAATAAAGCTAGATTTTTGTTTTAATTTTTGAGGTGAATAACATACTTTATTCAAATTGAATTTAGCAAATAAGGGATACAAGAAGGGACTTCCACCAATATAATGCTCTCTTTTGCAAGTTTGATTGCATTCTTAGCTAAACAATAAAAAATAGAATTAGAATTCCTAGGAACATGACTTATGGACCAGCTTGGTATCTTCTGAAGAAAACTCTTGATATCTTGAATTAACATGCCAGCCATGCATCTGTTGCCATCATCACTCTTAATACCATTTACCACACTCAAAGCATCACCTTCTAAAATTATATTCTACAAGTTGGGATTAGAGGAGAGAATAACCACTTTTAGTGCAACTAGAGGTTCAACCAGCATGGCATCAGGGAACAAATCACGTTGAGACCTCAAGGTTGCTTTCACAGTCCCATTTCAGTCATGCACCACAACCCCAATACCAATTTGAGAGTTTTCTTTGTCTACTGCTGCATCCTAATTCACCTTGAGAGTGTTGACAGACAGAACTATCTACTGATGAACTTGTGTATTTCTAAGTCTGCCAGGTTCATTTGGTTCCTTGTAATCATGGACTAGAAGTGTAGCTGCTTGAATATGTTTGTCTGCTGCTAGAAACTTGTTTTCAAAAACATATTGGTTCATTCTCTTCCATATTTGCTAAACTATTATTGCAAATAGCTCCATTTCTTCAGCAGGTTAAGATAGAATGAAGAAATCAACAAATTTTTTAAAACACAATATCAATACCCTTTCCTTCTAAAGCTTCCTTTGCTTTGCCCCCAAACATCTTGTACAGAAGAACGTTTCTAGAAAGCATGTATAAGAGACTTGGGTTCCATAGAACAAATTGGACAGAGTGGTGACTCCCTAATAATCTTTCTTCTAAATAAATTTTGATTCATGGGCAATGATTCATGACAAGCTTTCCACAGAATCATCTTAGAAGCATTTGGGACTTGAATATTCCACAACTTTGCCTTATTCTCACTATTACCAGTACTAGTAGAAGACTGACCTTGGCAACCAAACCAATTCACCAAACATATGTTAAGCACTTCCCACAGTAAAATTTTCATCCCTATTGCATCTCCAAATGAGTTGATCAGATCTGTTACTGTAACTTATTGGGATTCTACTTATAGTAAGAGCTTCCTTGGTTGATAAAAACTCCCTCAGCTTAACTTAGTCCCAAGACTTTGTTTGCTACTTAATAAGTGTGCTTACCCAATCATTTGCAATACTTGTAGATAGAGGAGTTTGTACCTTGAAAGATGATACCAGAGGAATCCATTTGTCCTTGCCTATAATCACAAAATTTCCATTGCCAATCCTCTAGAAAAGCCTATCTTGCAATAAAGGTTTTGCCTCCAAAAAACTTCCCCAAAGGTATGAAGCATCACATCCAAGTTCGCTCTTTAAAATATCTATCCTGAAGAGATATTTTTCTTTAAGCACTTTAGAGACAAGTGAATGGGGATTTTGCAAGACTCATCAGCCTTGTTTTGCTCGTAGAGCCAGATTGAATTGTTCAAAGTCTCGATACCCAAGACCTCCATCTTTCCCATCCTTTCCTAGCACTTTTCATGGCAATCATTGAGTTTTAATTCTGTCACCTCGATTGCCTCACCAAAAGTTTTGTAAAAATTTGTTCATTTCATTCAAGATGGTCTTAGGGAGCTTAAACAAACTCATGCAATATGTAGGCATAGCTTGAGCAATAGATTTCAAAAGAACCTCTTTGTTTGCCTAAGAAATGAATTTTACCTTCTAGTTTTGAATTTTGTTGCTTATTGAATCTAAGAGGGGTCTGAAAGTAGCAAGTTTATTCTTCCCCACATATGGAGGGAAGCCCAAATATTTCTCAAAGACCTTTTCTTTCCTTACTCGAGCAGCATTTAGGATGGTAGCCTTCAACTCATATCTAGTATTATGACTGATATAGATAGTTGACTTCTCCAAATTTAATCTCTGCCCTGATGCTTCTTCATACGATCTCAGCAAGTTAGACATTCAACACCATCTAATGACATTTTCCTTACAAAAGATAAATCTACCATCTGTAAAAAGTGAAGTGATTAACAAGCAAAGAACCTCTTGCAAAAGGAAATCCTAGTATAAGGCCTTTGGCCTCAACTTGGTCAAGTAAATTGTCAAGCACTTCAGAACAAAGAATAAAAGGTAAGGGGATAATGGATCCATTTGCCTTAGACCTCTTGAAGGATGAAAAGCTTCTTGAGGATCCCTATTGATAAGCAAATAATAGCTAACTGTTTCCATACATTGCATAACTAAATCTGTCCAGAAATCATCAAATCCCATCTTTCTTAAAACTAATCTCAAAAACACTCATTCAATGCAATCATAAGCTTTGCTCATGTCCAATTTGATTACGATGTAACCCTCTTTCTTCCCTCTCGTTCTATTCTTCATAGAGTGCATTGTTTCAAAAGCAACAATGATGTTATCTGATTAGTCTCCCTAGAACAAATGCACTTTGGGCTGGAGAAATGAGTTATGGCAGAATTGATTTGAGCTTGTTTGCCAAAACTTTTGAGACAATTTTATAAATCACATTGCATAATCTTATTGGTTGAAATTCAGTGACCAACTGAGGGCTTTTCTTCTTGAGGATAAGCAAAATAAATGTTTCATTTAACCCACTAATTCCCCTTCTAGTTCTAAAGACTTACTTAACAGCAGCCATAACACCATTCCCCACTAAGTCCCAATTGTCATGACAGAAACCAGCTGAAATCATTGAGTCCAAGGGAGCTCATATGATCCATTTCAAACACTGCTTGCTTTGTTTCTTCAAAAGAACACATCTTTTGTAGCTGTATATTCATATCATTAGTCCCCACAAGTTCAATCTCCTACAGAATCTCCTCAATACCTCTCGAGTTGGAAGATCCAAACAATTCCTAATAGAATTATTGGAACAAATGTGTAATACCCTTAGGATCTTTAGCACTGCCACCTTTATCACTAGTGATCCTCTTGAGAGTATTAGTCTTTTTTCTTTGGGATGCACATTTGTGGAAGTATGCTAAGCTTTTGTCACCCCTTTTTAACCAAAGCTGTTTGGATCTCTGCCTCTATTTTGTCTATTCATCTACAAGCATGCCATCTACTTCATTTTGGAGCTCTCTGATAGTTTCATTAAAGTCCCCTTGATTAACTGCAATTCCAAGATCATCTCTCTTTTCAATTTAAGTTTCTACTTATTCTATCTAGCAACTATCTTAGACCAAGACCTCAAGCGATTTCTACATTGTTCCAGTCCAATTTTCAGAGAATGCAAAGAACTTCCTCTGTGAAAAAAAGGTAGCCATGATCTTTCAATAATAGCCTTACACTCTTGCTTGGTTGACCAATTTGCTTCATATCGAAATAGACTCTCAGATTCCCTTGATAAGTGTAATTTTTATATTATTTTTATGATCTTTTTACTTATTAAAATGGTTGGTTTTCTTTTTTTTTAAAGGAATGAATATGTTTCTTTATTTATTTTCCTTTAAGTCTTTTAATTTGTTTTATAGGATGAAAGTTTGAATAAAAATAAATAAAGAAGAACACATGAGAAGGCTTTTCACTTTTGGATCACCCAAGGCTTACTCGAGTAGCATTTCACTTTTGGGCCAAATCATTTGATTTTCGGTTTCTCAATTTATCACAATTTTGGGCTGCACTTACATTTGACTTCAATACAATAAAAAGGCCACTGCACTTACTAATGGATTTCATCCCTTTGCATGGCACTTAAAAGAGTCGCATTTCATAAAGAGAAAAGCTGGGGTTTGGTCCGACCGAATCCCATATGTTTTGCAGCCCCCGCCGCCGCTGGTGGCGGTGGGCTACAGTGCCCATCCCATCAGAACTGGTGGGCTCCAGCGACCCCCGGCGACCTCCGGTGTGCCCGCCGCAGCCTTAAACCTGTTTCATACCCGTGCCGCTCCCGATGGGGTAAGCGGTGTTGCCCACGGCCACCAGCGGCGGCGGGGTTAGGTACGGTCGAAAGCTCCTATTAAATCATCTTCATTTTATTTTTTATTGTATTTTTAATTATATTTTTTTCATTTTATTATTTATTGTATTTTTTAATTTTATTTTTTTTATTGTGTTTTTTATTGTATTTTTTAATATTTTTAATTATGTTTTTATTAAAATTAGAGGAGATTTAGAGGTGGGCTGCAAAAATGCTGGGGTGCAGCCCGACCGCACCCCAGCGTCACCCTTTCATAAATGGAGAGACTGGCACGTTTCTTTGAGGGAGAGTTTGAGCACCGCACGAAAAGTAGAGAGCGCTGAAGACCTGGGAGGGAGAGAAAAAGAAGCAGCGGCACAGCGTTACAACGTTGGCGATTTTCAATTCTTTTGGTTCTTTTAATTAATTTTTTTAGTATTCCGATGTTAAATTTTTACATTAGATTTTATTTAATATTCTTATGAACTAATTTATTTTTCTAAAATTACGATATAACCTAACTTTGATTATATGAAATTTTCGTAGTTGAATTAATTTAATATTTATTTCTTATTGTTGAGTATTTCATTCTGGATTTAATGTTTGTAAATGTTTGATCACTATTTACATTATTTGAGATTTAGTTTGAGACTGAGAAGTGATAATTGTTTTAGCTTTTATTTGAAATACCATAAGATGCAGTAGGATAGAGATATCTATGGGCCTGTGTAATCTTTATATGATTTCTTTATTCTTAATGAATTTTGACAGGTTCAGAATTGTCCTAGAGATGGAAGAAATCTGCCTGTTGAGATATTTCATTAATGTTTGAGAAAGATTAATAAATAAATTAGAGAAACCTGATTATCAATAATAGGAACAGATTTTTTAATTCAATGAGAGAAATTGCATAGGATTAGTTATGGTGAATCGAAAATTCTAGATTCTTGCTTTCTTGATAAAAACTTCTTCTTTAATTTTGTTAGTTTACTATTTTAGTTTAGTAATTAATTCGTTTCATTCGAGTTATCAGATAGACTTAATTGAATATATTTCGGTACTTATTAGTAATTTTTCAATTCTCGTGAGATGATACTCTTACTCATCCACTTTATTACCTGTTACGATTCGTGTACTTGCGAAATCAACGAACAAGTTTTTGACGTCGTTGCCGGGAATTTAGATAAAATTACTAATAATATCGATACGACTTCAATTTTGATCTAATTTGATTTATTCTATCTTTTATTTTCAAATTTGCTTAGTGTATGAGACAAAGCAAGAGCTACTACTTTTCGATCCCAAAATTGAAAAAACAGCAAAGGAATTAAGGAAAAAGAAGCGAGAAGCTCAAAAACGTTGAGTCTCTATGGCAGAAAATGAAAATTCTAAACGGGATACACGGGCATTGAGGGAGTTTGCGCTACCACTGGTCAAAGGGATTCATTCAGTTATCCGGAAACCTACTATTGAGGCCAACAACTTTAAGATTAAGCTGGCTATCCTGCAAATGATCCAGACATCAATTCAGGTTAATGGACTGCCGAGTGATGACCCTAATGCCCATATTGCAAGTTTCTTGGAAATTGTGACACTTTCAAGCACAATGGCATTATTGATGATGCCATTCGCCTCCAATTATTTCCATTCTCTCTTCAAGACCAAGCCAAAAGTTGGTTAAATTCATTGCCTACAGACTCAATCACTACTTGGGAAGATTTAGCTCAAAAATTTCTTGCTAGGTTTTTTCCACCTGCCAAGACTTAGCAAAGATGCGCAATGAGATTTCAAATTTAGCTCAAATGGAGAGCAAATCACTTTATTAAGCTTGGAAACAATACAAAAATCTACTTAAATGTTGCCCTCATCATGGATTGCCGAGGTAGATGCAAGTTCAAAACTTCTATAATGGACTTGCTTCTGCTACAAGAACTCTAATAGATGCAGCTTCAGCAAGAGCATTTATGGGCAAAATACAAGATGATGCATATGAGCTATTGGAGGAGATAGCCATGAAAAACTATCAATGGTCGAGTGAAAAGGTTTTACCAAAACAAAAAGCCAGAGTACATGAGATTAAAGCTATTGCTACCTTGACAACACAAGTCCGCAAGCTTACTGAACAACTGAAGGTTGATCAATTGCCAGCAAATGTCATTCAATTGAGACAACCAGTTTGTGATTTTTGTCAGGACAACCATGCGAGCAAAAAATGTTAAGTGGAAAATCCATTTTCTCAGGCCCAAGTGGAGCAAGCAAATCTTGTTGCAAATTATAACAAGTAGAACAATCCATACAGTGCAACATACAATCTTGGATGGAGGAATCACCCCAATTTTTCATAGAATAATCATAATGTATTAAAGCCACCACCTGGTACGTCATCTAGTGAACCACCTAAAGAGAAGTTGGCACTTGAAGAAGCAATGAAACAGTTGTTTAACAACACCAACTGATTCATGATTGAGACTAAGATCAACTTTCAGAATCAAGCAGCTTCAATTCAGAATTTTGAAGTCCAAATATGTCAATTGGCTAATATGCTCATTGAGAGACAACGGGGTAACTTGCCTAGCACAACTGAAGTGAATCCAAAGGAGCAATGCAAGGCAATCACTTTGAGAAGCGGGGAAGAGTTGGAACCTCCAACTAGAGGTAAGAAGTAAGAGGAAGAAGATCAAGAGATGCAATGTACCAGACCACCAGGCATTGAAGAGATCGCTAAAAATCAACCAATTCCACCACAGGATCCAAGTCCAAGAGTTCTATTCCCTCAACGACTTAAAAAGAATAAGCTTGATAAGTAATTTTCTAAATTTCTTGAAGTGTTTAAAAAATTGCATATTAACATTCCTTTTGCAGATGCCCTCGAACAAATATCAAGTTATGTGAAATTTATGAAAGACATCCTGTCAAATAAGAGAAAATTGGAGGGATATGAATAGTCGCTCTTACTGAGGAATGTAGTGCAATTCTACAAAAGAAACAGCCTCTTAAGCTTAAGGATTTAGGGAGTTTCACTATCCCATATTCAATTGGAAATTCAGTATTTGAAAGATTTTTATGTGATTTAGGTGCTAATATTAATCTCATGCCTTTGTCAATTTTCAGGAAGCTTGGACTAGATGAGGCGAGACCCACTACGGTTTCATTGCAATTGGCAGATCGCTCAATAAAGCACCCAAGAGAAGTTATTGAAGATGTGCTAGTCAAAATGGACAAGTTTACTTTTTTGGCTGACTTCATTGTTCTTGACATGGAGGAAGATAGAGAAATTCCTATCATTCTTGGCAGACTATTCTTAGCTACTAGCCGAGCACTTATTAATGTTCAAATGAGAGAATTGCGGTTGAGAGTACAAGAGGTCACATTTAATATTTTCAATGCCATCAAGTATCCAAACACAAGTGAAAGCTGTTTTAGCATTCAAGTGATTGACTCATTGGTCACCGAAATGCTAAATGAACAAAAGGAATCGTTGGAAGCTTGTTTGGTTGGTCCCAGTCCGCCTATGATAGAGGATCCTGAAGTGTTAAAGTATGTCTCTTGGATGGATTCCTTTGGTCCTAACACTAGAAAATATTTTGAAGACCTGGGACAAATCCCTTCCCGACCACTTCCATCTTTTGAGAAGTTGCTTGTTTTGGAACTCAAGCCTTTACTGGAACATCTTCAATATGCTTATCTTGGGAAATCATCTACTCTTCCAATAATTATTTCATCTATGTTTTTCAGTGAAGAAGAAGAAAAGCTGCTGAGAGTTCTTCAAAAATATAAAGCAGCTATTGGGTGGACACTTGTGGATATCAAAGGAATCAGCCATTCTATTTGTATGCACCAAATTTTGTTGGAAGACAATTGCAAGCCTACAGTAGAGCACCAAAAAAGACTCAATCCGACAATGAAAGAAGTGGTACGTAAAGAGATATTAAAATGGTTAGATGCTGGAGTGACTTACCCCATTTCTGATAGCTCATGGGTTAGTCATGTGCAAGTGGTACCAAAGAAATGAGGAATGACAGTGGTGGCAAATGCTAACAAAGAGTTGATCCCTATAAGAACTGTCGTCGGGTGGAGAATTTGCATGGATTACCAAAAATTGAACAAGGCAACTAGGAATGATCATTTTCCCTTACCATTCATTAATTAGGGGTTGGATAGACTAGCTAGGCATGAGTACTATTGCTTCCTAGATGGCTATTCGGGATATAATCAAATTGCCATAGCACCAGAAGATCAAGAAAAGAATACCTTCACATGCCCCTATGGTACGTTTGCTTTTCGTCAAATGCCCTTTGGACTTTGTAATGCACCTACCACTTTCTAAAGGTGTATGATGGCAATATTTTCTGATATGGTAGAGCAAATTATTGAAATCTTTATGGATGATTTTTCTGTTTTTAGGTCCTCTTTTGATGATTGCCTTGACAATTTGGCGTTAGTTTTGGAGATATGTGAAGAAACTAACATTGTGCTTAATTAGGAGAAGTGCCACTTTATGGTAAAAGAGGGAATTTTCTTGGGTCATCGAATCTCTTCTAAGGGAATTGAAGTAGATAGAGCAAAAATTGAGACAATAGAGAAATTTCCACCAACAACAACAATAAAGGGAGTTCAGAGTTTCTTAGACAAGCAAAATTTTATAGAAGATTCATTAAGGACTTCTCTAAAATTTCTAAACCCCTTTGTAGTTTGCTTGTGAAGGAAAACTCATTTATTTTGATGAAGAATGTGAGAAGGCGCTCTTGCTACTTAAAGAGAAGCTTGTATCAGCTCCTATTATTATAGCACCAGATTAGAATCTACCGTTTGAATTGATGTGTGATGCAAGGGATTATGCAGTCGGTGCAGTGTTGGGGCAGCAAAAGAATAAGCAATTTCACATGATATATTATGCTAGCCGGACCCTTAATGATGCCCAACTCAATTACGCCGCAACAGAGAATGAGCTACTTGCTATAGTCTTTTGCTTTCAACAAGTTCCAGCCGTATCTCATTGGAAATAAGGTAATTGTCTACACCGACCATTTTGCAATTAAGTATCTTATTGTCAAGAAGGAAGCCAAGCCAAGACTCATCCATTGGATTCTTTACTACAAGAGTTTGATATTGAGATTAGAGACAAGAAGGGAACTGAAAATTTGGTGGCTGATCATCTCTCCCGGCTAGAGTTACAAGAGCAACTTGAGTCCCAACAATCGGCCATCGATGATAATTTTCCTAATGAGCAACTTCTAGCTATTTCCTCTAACAAACCTCTACCTTAGTATGCAGATTATGTCAATTTTCTTGTAGGAAAAATAATTCATTCAGATCTCTCCTATCAGCAGAAGAAGTAATTTTTCTCAAAAGTAAAACATTATTTTTGGGAAAAACCGATACTTTACCGGCATTGTGCGAATCAAATCATTAGGCGTTATGTTCTAGAAGTGGAGATAGCAGACATTTTGATGCATTGTCATACGCTAGAATGTGGAGGGCATTTTGAAGCTCATAGAACTGTAGCTAAAGTTCTCCAATCTGGATTTTATTGGCCAACCCTGTTCAAGGATGCTCATGCTTTTATTGTTGCTTGTGATAGATGTTAGCACTCTGCGAATATATTGAGACAGAATGAAATGCCTTTGCAGAATATTTTGGAGGTGGAACTATTTGACGTCTGGGGTATTGACTTCATGGGACCATTTCCTTCTTCCTACAATAACAAGTACATTCTTCTAGCGATGGATTATGTATCCAAGTGGGCAGAGGCAAGTGTAACTCCTACTAATGATGGAAAAGTAGTGCTTAATTTTCTCAAGAAGAATATCTTTACAATATTTGGGACTCCCATGGCCATTATTAGCGATGAAGGAACTCACTTTTGCAATAAGCAGTTAGAAACACTATTATTAAAATATGGAGTTCGACACCGGAAGGTATTGGCTTATCACCCTTAGGAATATGGACAAGCAGAGATATCAAATAGGGAAGTGAAGCAAATTCTTAAGAAAATAGTTAGCATCTTGAGAAAAAATTGGGCTAGAAAGCTAGATGATGCGCTATGGGCTTATCGAATAGCATTCAAAACACCTTTGGGAATGTCTCCTTATAGGTTAATTTTTGGGAAAGCATGTCATCTTCCTATAGAGCTCGAGCACAAAGCTTATCGTGCGATAAAGCGCCTAAACATGGATCTCCAAGCAACAGGTGAAAAGTGTTTGTTGCAACTTAACGAAATGGATGAATTTCACAATGAAGCCAATGATAATGCAAAAATCTACAAGGAACGGACCAAGACTTGGCATGATAAGCATATCTCAAGGAAGGAGTTCCTACCCAAACAACAAGTTTTGCTTTACAATTCACAGCTTCGCCTATTTCCATGAAAGCTCAAGTCGCAATGGTCAGGCTCATTCACGGTCGTCAAAATTTTTCCGCATAGAGCAGTTGAAATCACTCGTGATGAGAAGAAGACCTTCAAAATAAATGGAGAATGCCTGAAGCCTTACATAAATTGTGGATTTGATAGCCAGAAGACTATCATTGTCCTAGATCCAGCTTAGAAGATGAGCAAGAGTCAAGCTACTGACTATAAACAATGCAATTTTGGGAGATAACCCAAGTTTTTACATTTTTGTTTATGTTTTATTTCTTTCTTTATCTTATTATTTTACTTTTATTTTGTAGGAATAAAGAGACCAAACAAATCTCCAATGGATACACAATTGCACCTCAAGGAAAAATATTCAATTAAAAATTAGGGGAACATCTTTTATCCTCTCTCATTCTGTTATTTATTTTTTCTTTCTTTTTTCCATTGAGGACAATGTGATGTTTATGTTTGGGGGAAGGAAATTTATTCATTTTATTAGTAAAAAAAAAAGTTGTTGTTTTTCATTATGTTTAATTTTGAAAAAAAAAATGCCTATAATAAGAATATGGTTGAAATTGATTATAATTTTTAGGAAATATTCTCATTGCTCAAGTCCAACTCTTAATTCTTTACTTGATCTTACTTAATTTGATATGATCATTAATCATTGTGCATACGTAGAGAAATTTTATGTGAACTTTGTGAATATGGATGGTCTCTACTTACTCTATAATTTGTTTAATTACTCTCGAGGCAAAATCTTATATAGAATATTACTGGAGAAGTGATTTAGGCATTCTTTGAAATGATTGAGCCTTTTAAGTTTACATGTTTATTATCTTAATCCCTAGTTGCCCATTTGATTTATTTCTAAATAGGGTTGAAGAAAATAGAGAGATATATAAAAATAAAAAATAAAATTCCATGTACTCTAATGTTTTGAGTTGCTTAGTAACTAGGGATATTCATTACCAATGTTTACTCTTACGTCAAACTGCAATTTGAAATATGAGTATGCAAAAATACTTTAAGTGTGTGACTTGTTGAGTAACTGGGTGCATTCATCATAAATTTTTGCATTCACGTCAAAAGATGAGTGACAATTTAAAGTTTAAAAAACAAAAGGGGGGAACTTTGAAAAAAAAAAGGATGAAAATAGGCATTGTGAGATATCAAATGACTGAAAAAAGTGTATGTTTTAAAAGTAAGAGTGCTTCATTTGCTTAAATCTTACCATTTCTTTGTAGCACTCATCTTAGTCATACACCATAAGTCTAATAAAGACCTATTGATCCCTAGTCATATTTTGTTATATATTAATAGGGAGTGATTTGAAAAGCAAGCCTATAGAGTTTTTAGAAATTCATTTTTTATTTACTTGTTTGCATAAAATAATCCAGAGATCTAATAATGAAGTGAGAATGATAAGTATGCATGAATATGGAAATAAATAATGCAGTAGAATTAAGTTTTGAATTAACTTTTGAACTTGACTGATTTGGAATAATTCTTTTGAATTATAAATTTTATGCAATCTTTGAAGCAAGAAATTTTATGAAGCATGTCAATGCTTGTTTTAGTGTTTTTTTTTTTTTTTTTTTGAGGATTAAGCAAAGTTTAAGTTTGGAAGAATTTGATAAGTATAATTTTTATATTATTTTTATTATTTTTTTACTTATTAAAATTGTTGGTTTTCTTGTTTTTAAAGGAATGAATATGTTTCTTTATTTATTTTTCTTTAATTCTTTTAATTTGTTTTATAGGATGAAAGTTCAAATAAAAATAAATAACGAAGAACACATGAGAAGGCTTTTCACTTTTGGATCACCCAAGGCTTACTCAAGAGCAGCATTTCACTTTTGGGCCAAATCATTTCCTTTTCGGTTTCTCAATATATCACAATTTTGGGCTGCACTTAAATTTGACTTCAATACAATAAAAAGGCCACCGCACTTAATAATGGATTTCAGCCCATTGCATGGCACTTAAAAAGTCGCATTTCATAAATGGAGAGACCGGCACGTTTCTTTGAGGGGGAGTTTGAGCGCCGCACGGAAAGTAGAGAGCGCCGAAGACCTGGAATGGAGAGAAAAAGAAGCAGCGGCACAGCATTACAACGTTGGCGATTTCTAATTCTTTCGGTTCTTTAATTAATTTTTATGGTATTCTAATGATAATTTTCACATTAGATTTTATTTAGTTTTCTTATCAATTAATTTATTTTTATAGGATTACAATGTAACCTAACTTTAATTATGTGAATTGTTCATAATTAAATTAATTTAATATTTGTTTTTTTATTGTTGAGTATTACATTCTGGATTTAATATTTGTAAATATTTGATCATTATTTACATGATTTGAGATTCAGTTTGAGACTGAGAAGTGATAATTATTTCAGTTTTTTGTTTGAGATACCATAAGATGCCGTAGGATAGAGATATGTATAGGCCTGTGTAATCTTTATAGGGTTTCTTTGTTCTTAATAGATTTTGAGAAGTTCAGAATTGTCACAAAGATGTAAGAAATTTTTCTGTTGAGATTAGGGGTGTAAATGGTCCAGTCTAGGAAAAATGTGGACCGGTTCCATTCAGTCCAAAAATTTTTCCATCTTGGACCGGACCGAACTCTTTTTCGGTCCATATTGGTCCGATCCAATTCAGTCCAGGAACGGTCCAGTCCAGTCCAATGGCACTTAATATGATTTAATGAATTAAATTTAATCCAAAATTTTACAATGATGAAAAATAATTTTTAGCCAAGATTTAGTTATTTCCAGCTTAATTTACGTATTTATCATAGATTTAAGCTAAATAATATTAAAAAAAAACTTACTCTTAAAATAATTGGTAAAAGAAAAAATAATCTAAATAAAAAAGTAAAAATATAATTATAAATTATAATTTTTATACTACAAATAGTCAACTACTATAAATTATAATATGTTAATATTATAAGAGCATATATTATATATTAATATATTATACTACCACTATTAATCTATATTAATATTAATATTATAATTTATATACTATTATTTATATATACATATATATATATATATAAAAGTCATTCGGTTCGGTCTAATCCAGTTCGGGGGGAAAATGCCATGGATGGAACTGGACCGGACCGACATGCAAAAAATGGATCAGACCGAACCAAATTCCATCCGGTACAGTTTGGTCTCGGTCCGGTCCGGTCTATGCGATCCGATCCGGTTCACTAGTTTGGTTCGATCTTCTTAAACCCATAATTAAGATATTTCATTAATGCTTGAGAAATATTAATGAATAAAAATCCTAAATTCTTGCTTTCTTAATAAAAACTTTCTTTTTTTAATTTTGCTAGTTTACTATTTTAGTTTAGTAATTAATTCGTTTAATTCGAGTTATCAGATAGATCTTAATTGAATATATTTCAGTACTTATTAGTAATTTTTCAATTCTGGTGGAACGATCCTCTTACTCATTCCCTTTATTACCTGTTATAATTCGTCCACTCTTCCTCTCCATTATTACAAGTTAGAAAAAGTGGGGAGTGATATGAGCTCATGACAAGGAGAATATGGACCTTAGTTGTTTAAAATCAAAGGCAGTTGAGAGTTGCCTAAGACCCGATCCAATCCCTCCTTTGTGAAGTTACCACCCTCCATGTTATTCCACCAAGTGTATTTAAATCTAATATAGTCCAAGTCATGAAATTCACTATCCTCGATAGCATTATTAAAGCTCTCCATTTGTGACAATGATCGATTTGCCATATCTATCTCTTTATCAAGAGTGATGATCTCATTAAAATCACCTATACAAATCCAACGCAATAAAAACTCAGGTTTAAGCTTTCTTAACAAACTCCAACTCTTTTCTTTTCTCAATAGCAGTAATTTTATAGAAAAAAAAAATCGTGATCATGCATTTTTTAGGCTCATCTCTCACAGTTAACAAATGAGAAATATGATTTCTTGAATAATTAACAAGGTCAGCTTTTATTTTGTTCTTCCAAAGCATGGCCAATCCACAACTTTTTCCCAAACTATCAAAACCCTGAAATTATGATAAAAACTCAAAGAATTCCTCACCTCCACTTTCTCTCAATTGTTTTTGGTTTCGAATAAGAAAACAACCAAAGAGGATTTATCATTCACTAGCAATTAAAGCTCATGAACTGTCCAAGGGATTTCAAGCCCTCAGCAGTTCTAACATAATTCATGAGCATTGACAGGACTGTTTAGCAATCTCTACCATATTATTGTATTCTCTTCCATTTTTCTCTCAAAGACTTAGGGTAAATTTGAACGTTGAGAAGTACTGAAAATAGTTGTGAATAGTAATAAGAGTATGTGAAAAGTAATCATAAAATATTAATTAGTAGTGAAAAAATAATGAATAGTAATAAAAATATGAAAAAAATAATAAATAAAAGTAAAATATTTATGAATATTTGAAGTACTCTTCGAGTGCCAAACACAACCTTAACTTTCTTACCTTCTTTTTTTTTTTACTTCTGGGCCTCTCTTTATCTTCCTCTTAGGCCATTGTATTCTGCACCTCCATTTAGGGCTATAAAAAAATCAAACCGGACCAGTAGACCAGACCGGACGGGTTGTCCCGAGCCGGGACCGAACTGGACAGATGGAATTCGGTCCGGTCTGGTCCAAATTTTACATGAACCGATTAATTCTGGTCCGGTTTCAGTTCAAAGGATTTCTCCCCCTGGATCGGACCGAACCCCACATATATATATATATTAATATATTAATATATAATATAAATTAATATATTATATATGTATATATAAAAATAATATATAAATTATAATATTAATATTAATATTAATTAATATATTAATATATAATATATATTAACATATTATAATTTATTGGTTGACTAGTTATAGTGTAAAAATATAAATTATAATATATCTATATAGAATATTAATAATAACTTATAAGTAAAAAGTGTATTATTATTATTTAATATATTTTTATTAATTTATCACTATTTACTAACATATAAATATATAATATATTAATATAATAGTGTTATTAGTTATAATTTACTAACATACTTAATATATAATATATACTAACATATTAATATATAATATATACTCTTATAATATTAACATATTATAATTTATAGTAGTTAAATTTGGGCCAAAAAAATATTTGATCACTGCAAAATTTTAGATTAAATTTAGCCTATTAAATCATATGGGGCACCCCTGGACCGGATCAGACCGCCTCTGGACCGAATTGGACCAGACCGATATAAACCGAACTCCTGTTCGATCCAGTTCAAGGTGAGAATTCTTAGATCGAATGAACCGATCCACAAATTTCCTGGACTGGACCGAACTATTTACAACCCTATCTCCATTACAGCCTTCATAGAGCTAAATTATAGATAATAAAAACCCATTTTTTATTTTATTCATCTGTTATTTTTAATATTCTTTTGCTTTCCCTTAATAGTTCTAAAATAATAGATGTGAATCATGACATAAATATAGTCCAGCTTATAAACTGCTCGTCAGATCACATTTCCGAGCTTTCCATAAATTTTAAAAAGGTAAATCTCATTAGAGAAATATTTAAAAAAATATATGTATGTAGATCTTTTTATACATTTTTAGAATATTGTTACTATGTCTTTTTAATTTGCCCATGTTATGTAATTTGCACTTTTTTTTAATTTTTTTACAGTGTATTTCAATCATTTTAAATAATTACTTTCTTAACAAGTATGAGCAATCAAAATGGGTGAAGAAGGGCAAAATAGCATTTATCACTTTTTGTTATTAGAGGGTTTATTCTTTTAAGATAGTAGCAAAACTGTATTTGGATCATATATAAATCATTACTCTAGTCTCTTCTAAGCAACTCGACCAGCAAACAGGAGCCGTCCCCAAACAAAACTTGGGTATTCGATTTTTCTTTTCAATTCCATGTAACCAAACAAAAAGCTTTGCTCTCTGTGCCTGATCTAATCTGTAATATCATCAACTGCGACTTAATTATGCCCTCGAGATAATTGAAAATATTAATTCTTTTTCCATACCTTTCCTTCTTATCATTCCATTAAATACCTCAAAAATTGTTCACTAGAAGATCAAATTTCTCTTGTTTTCTCGGTTATTTATAACATGTTTCTCAAATTTACTCCCTCCTCCCCACCCCCCCCCCCCCTTCTCCTTTTTCAAACCCCATTTTCTCCTACTGTACACTACCAAAATTATTTTCTATTCCATTGGAAAAACATGAACAAAAAACCGAAGGCCAGGGGGTTAATTCATTCTTCCCACTACCAGTTCCTTCGCTTAAACCAAATTCATTCATGTTCGGACTGGGTTTTCCAATAACTTAAGACCAAGTCCGTTTTGGCTACTCGATCTTGCTAACCCCAATCTGCTTCACCGCGGCGTTCCTAATGGCGTCCCTCTGCAAATTGCACGGCCCCCTCTGTTCAATCCCAGACATGTAACTCCTCACTTCCTTCCGGATCATTTCCTGCATCACCACCAAGAACTCGGCGTTGAAGAAATTCTTCTCGTACCCGTTCTGAGCTGCCACCGGAGTTTGCTGAACGGATGGCAGTGGCGGCGGTGGCGGCAACAATGAATTTATCGCCTGAGTAGGACTCCTAGCCCGATTGCATCCCACACGATAGTTCGAGACCTCACACGAATCTGATCCGGGAAGAGAGAGACTCAGTAAGGTCGGCGGATCCGTATTCGAAGACAAGGTGTCAAGGTGCTGGGTTGGAGGCGCTAGAGAGACGGTTCTCGCCAAGGGACTGTTTGCGTGAGATGGCGACATGCCGGGAACGCTTGAATCGCTCAAATCGGATCCAGACGTGCTGCTTGGATTCAGGCAAAGACCAGAGACGGCGGCTCCAGCGCCGACACTGGCCGATCTCTTATGCGGCTGATGCGCATGCACGTCGTCGCTTAAATCATCAGTCATGGACGAGCACTTGCGCTTGAGCGTAGAGTTCCAGTGGTTTTTTATGGCGTTATCGGTGCGACCATTGAGGAGGCGAGCGATGGTTGCCCACTTGTTGCCGAACCTGGCGTGGGCACTGATAATGGCACCATCTTCCTCCGGACTGAATGGCCGGTGCTCCACCTCCGGCGAAAGCTGATTGCACCAACGTAGCCGGCAAGACTTACCGGATCGGCCGGGGATCGACTTGCTGATCAGCGTCCAGTTTCTCGGTCCGTAGCTCTGTACGAGCCTCTGTAACGCTTCGTCCTCTTCAGGACTCCACGGACCCTTAATCCGATCCCTCGAGGACGCCATGGAAATCAATTTCTAAAGTGAACAGGTCGAGATAGGGGGGATTGAGGCCGAGCCTCACGATCGTACACAAATGCAAGAATGGAGAACTAAGAGCAGAGCGGTAGATATATAAGAGAGGATAAGGATGACCGGTTGAGGCGGTGGAAATGACCGGTCATGGACGTTGAGAGTTGGGGGGATTCTTCCAGGCAAGGCAGTTACTAGCTTACAGCTGTCAAACTGACACGTGTCGTCTTCTAACTCTTCCCAGCTTACACGTCTTTATCAGTCCCTCTCGACGGCTGGCGTCGTCTACGTACTGTTCCAACTATGCACGTCGTCAAATTCATACCAAAACCATTTCCGCCAATTATTTAATAAATAAATAATAATAAACAAGAGGATCACACGTACCAAAAATCCTCCCCATTTATTCATAAAAATTTATTAGCTTAATAAGTAATAACAAGATAGGATCATAGGAGAATTGCCCTTCTAATTTAAAAAAAAAAATGTTGGAGATTGGTCCGTTCGATCTTTATTAAAAACAATTCTCTAATAAAAATATTATAAAAAGTTTTAAAAAATATAATTAAAAAATAAAATTAAAAAAACACAATATAAAATATAAAATAATAAAATAAATAAAATAAAAAACACAATAAAAATATAAAATGAAGATAATTTTAAAGGGTATTCAGCCTCAACCCAGATGGAACTGGCGGTAGCGGCGGTGGGCAACACTGCTCATACCATCGTGATTGCTGGCCTCCGGCGATCCCACTCCTACGACAACGACCTCCGGCGACTTCTGGTGTGCCCCACCCCTGTGTCGCCCACCGCCACTAGAGTCGTCGACGTCAATTTTTCAAGGAGATCAGATGGACCGATCTCTAAGTTTTCTCTTAAAAAAATAGTATGAGTACACAGATATTTTAAAGAGAATTTTTATTACACAAAAATTCCAATAGCACATTATTTATATGATATAATTTGATATTTATTTTTTTTTTAATTTAGTTTTCACAAATTAAATTTTATAATTTAAGTGATGTATATTGGTTACTCATAAAGTACTCTACATATCAATTTGAGAATATATTAATTCTTTAAAGAAATAAACATATAAAATAATGTAGATTCATGTGATATGTTAATAATATTTTACAATAAAAACTAATTTTATAATTTGATATAACATGATAAAATAATTTTATAATCAAATTATATCAATTTCTAGAATTTACTTCTATAAGAAAATTTATGAGTAAATGTTTTTTTAATTATTAATTATTGAGATTGCATTTGCATAAAATAACTTTAAATAAATAAAAACATAAAAATGACTTTTTTAGAGAAAATAAAAGGGAAAAAATGAGTGTGATGAAATGAAAAAGTAATAAGATATACAGTTGGGAGCGGATTTGGTTTGACCGAGATAGGGTGGAGACTCGGAGAGCAGTATCGAGGAATTTGGATTTTCCTTTTTTGTCCTGTATAGTGAGTGTATGGGAAGAATGAAGAAAAGTAATACAAGGCGGAATCGAGGGAATAAGAATTCATCTTATCTTATTTTATTTTATTTTATTTTATTATTATATAATTTTTTAAGATTTTAAATAAAACATGATAAATAATTCAATTTTTTTCAAGATTTAAAATATAAAAAATGAAAAAATTATATTCGAAAAATAATTTTAATAAATACAATTTTGAATATACAAATACTATAAATCACTTCAAAAAATTAATAAATATAAGATTCTCATAAAATAAAAAATCAAAATCTAATCTTTATATTTTTTAAAAAGACTGTACAACACTTACTTAATTCATAATTATATGAGATATTAATTTTTTATTTCAATTTTCAATTTTCATCACACATCTCCTACTATCTATAAATTATAATAGCAAAACGAATCGTAATAATAATTGAACTACCACCCTCCGGTCTGTCCAACTCTCAACAGTTCTACTCACTCCTTCCTCCACGTGTTGCAAATGCACTCGACCTTCCCAAACCGCCATAACCGACATCTACAAATCTTCCAAATGTGCGTATAATTTATTGTTCCTATTAAATTATATTATTTTATAAATATTTTCATATAATATTCAGCCCTCTTAAAAAAATTAAAATGTTTTAAAAAAAAATTATCTTTATTATTTTTATTATAATATTTTAAATACTTACTCTCAAATCCCATTTGAATATTTAATTTAGTTGAGATAAGTTAAATTCGTTATAAATATTAATAATTTAAGATGATAAAGTGAGTTTTGTAAAATTTATTTAAGATGTATTTGAATTTTAAGATAAGTATAAATCATATATTTATAGAAATTGAATGATATTATGGATTTTATGTATAAAAAACTTTTAAATTAAAAATGATTATGAGTTTGACATATAAAGAAATTTTGAATTAATGTAAATTTAGTAATTTAAGAGTTGGATATTTAAATATTAGATTCAATTTTAAATTAGACCGAACTTAATTGATCTTAATTGAATTTAACATTCAAATAGCGCCTCAATCTCACCTTAATTAACAAACCAAAAAAAATCCATAAATATTTGAGAGTTTTTACACAAAAGGGATGATTCTAAAATTTAGAACTAAAAAATTTTAATATAACTAACAATTTTGACTCAAAATTAGTAAATAAGGAGTCTTCGGGCTTAGATCACGAAGAAATCTTATAAAAATAAATTTTTAGTTTTATATTATATCTTGAATAATAAAATATAAAATCATATTAATCTATAAATTTATAAATTTATTTTATATAAAAATTTATAACTATAGTACTTCCAAATTCTAATAGACCAGTGACCTTCCAAATCTACATACTTATTTTATTTTTGTGCAATTTAAATTTCGGGAGATGCTAGGGTGCGATCGGGCTACATTCTAGCTTATTTGCAGCCTACTCCCTCTCCACTCCTAAACTCCTATAATTAATATAAAAATACAATAAAAAATATTAAAAAATATAATAAAAAATATATAAAATAAAATAAAATTTAAAAAACACAATAAAATAATAAAATGAAGAAAACATAATAAAAAATACAATAAAAAAATAAAACAAAGATGAATTTTTAAGAAAAATTCGGTCTTACCCAGCCTCATCTGCCACCGCCAGAGGTAGGCGACACCATCGAGGGCACATCGAAAGTCGTTTGGACTTGCCGTCGCAGGGATCAGGTTGCCGGCTCCTGCCGGTTCCAAGAGGGTGAACGGTGTCGCCAACCGCCGATGAGGACAGCAAGAATTGCAAACGAGGAGGTTCAGTCGAACCGAACCCTTAAGGCCCCGCTTGGATTCAGAGATGAGATGAGTTTAGATGAGTTTAGATGAGTTTAGTTTATTTTTTAATATTATTATTATATTGAAAATTGAAAAAGGTATATTGGGAATTGAAAAAAGTGTATTGGAAATTGAAAAATGTGTATTGGGAATTGAAAAAGGTGTATAGGAATTTGTGTTTTATATAAAAAATTATAAAAATATAATAATGAAATGAATATGAGTTGAGATGAGTTGAGATGAGCTGAGCTCACCTCTGAATCCAAGCAGGAAGTTCTCTCTTAAATTTATTATCTGAGCGAATAAAAATAAGATCGTTGTGATAACTAGCAATTGCTTCAGATTAGATTTGACAAATCAAATTTTTTTAACATTTTATAAAATTTATTATTATTATTATATTTCATTTATTATTATTATTTTATTATTTTTTATTATTCACAAATATTCTTAATACTTTTCAATACTTAAATATAATTTTATTCTTAGACGACATCGGCAATCGTGCCGTTCGATCCATCCCTGACAGAATGGCAGAGGATAGACTGTCAGTGTCGGATTGGATGCCACGTGGATTTCTGGATAACCATGGAGCGCTAATTACCGATACTGAAGCACGTGGGGGAAGGGTAAGTTACAGTGAGCGACCCCGTAATTTAATCCCGTAAGTTAGTGACTGACGTGGCTATTAACGGACCTAACCGAAGGGGAAAAAAATCTTCGGACACGTCAGTTGGTGCCAGCTATAATCCACTTCGCGAGTTTTGAGAAAGAATCAAACTATTGGGATTCGCGCTACGAAGTGGGTCCCAGTCCATGACTTTCAACAACATATGTATCTTTGCCGTACGATGTGACCGGCCGAGGTATGACGCATTTATTATTTTATATTATCTTATAACAGTTTAGATAAATTCGGACACAGGCCTACGGTATTTTCGCGGTATTTTCGCGCCAAACTTGGGGAAATTAGGCTTGCTTTTGCTGCTTATCTCATAGACTAGACATCTTCTCCTTTCTTTTACGTTTGATTTATTTTTATAAATAAAATAAAATTAGATGAACCCTACCGCCGATTTACTGTTTATTAGCATTTCTCACATTATTTTAAAAACCATGTCGATCGATTTAGCATGTACAAATCTACCAGCCAGTTAAGCGGTATAGATATATTATCTATTTTATATCTATTCAAATACTAGTCGTATTGATTTGTATTGACTATATTGAATTTTGATTTTTTTTTTCATTTCTTGATATTTTTTATTTTAATTAAGACTAAATTATTTACATATATATAGTTATATATATAATTTATTCATATATTAAATATTATTTTAAAATATAATTTTTATATATATTTATATATATAATTTTTTTATATAGACAATTTTGAAACAGTACACGCAACAATACCAACATCAAAATATTTCGTTTCAATGTCTTGACTGGTATGCTCCCGATATGATATTCAACACTTTGATCTCCCATCCACCATGACCAGTCTCTACAAATTCTCTAGTCGCCAATCTTCATTTCAGTAAAAGAAATCGGACTGTGGCTACGCATCTTCCATGCGTAGCCACAATCTAAAGATGTTTGTCAAACCACGCGCGATCCCGTTGTCATCTGACTGGCTTCTCTCCCTAGTCGGCGCGTGCTTTACACACGCCACCACTGCCGCCATGCACCACTACCCACCGTCAGCGACTAAACTTAGATATCGGTTGCTATCTTATGTTACTGTTTTCCATAATCCATGATCTTGAATGATGGATCGTAGAATCTCCAATTAGAATACTCAAGATAAAAAATAACAGTACACTTACTTTCATCACCTTTTAGCCGAGATCCCACCATCTTCAGCGATGGTTCCATCGTTGACTTTTTAGCAACACTTTGATTCCAGTTTTTTATAAGATGGCATTCTCTTGTAAGACTTGGGTAGAGTCTAAGAAATTGAATCCAAATAAACTTTTTTTTTTCACTATTTGTACTGTTATTTTGCTTTGGGATGATTGTTAACAAACCTCACCTCCTCTTCATGTATCGATTTTAAATTAATGAAATTAACTTGCTCAAAAACAAAAATTATAAATATCATCCATGATATGACATTTTTTATTTTTTATTTTAAATACATATATATAATATATATTTATATCTGAAAAAATATATATTTAAATGAATGATAAAAATAATGAATTCTATATTAATATGGTATAACGATGATAATTAGCATTTTTTAAATGAAAATTAGGAATGTTTAACTCATTTTGAGTTTTTTTAAATTTACTATTTATTTAGACTTGTCAAAAAATATAATTCTTTTGAATCAGTTTTTAACTTATATTTACTTAAAACTAATTCTAAATAATAAAAAATTTAACACCGCACACCATCTACGTTATATAATTTAATTTAGAATATAAAATTTAAATCTTATAAATTAAGTTATGTAATATGAATGGTGTGTAGTGTAAAGATATTCTAATAATACTACATATATGTCTATATATATGAATTTTACTACACATTAGCACTACACATCACACATTATACTTTTTTTTTCTAATTTTTTTAATTTTATTCTTCTTAAACTAATTGAATCAATATTACAAATTTGATAAATAAAAAAATATGATATCTTAGGTATGGAGATGATGAATAAAAATTTTCTATACATATATATAAATATAGATATATATATATATATATCAGTTAAAGTCATAACAACAAAGATGGGAGTTTATCTATATTAAAAAGAAAGAAATTTTTACGAGATATTTAGTTTTAAGAAATTTAAATCACATTCAAATTCGATCATATAAGATCACTTTCTTTACCATCAACACAATAAAATCAAGATTTAAGGCTTTACAACAATAAATGGTATATTTGATTCAACTACATAAAACTTCAATAATTACCGAATTTATAATTTAGGATAACATTTTTATTTATCACTATTTTTCTTATTATCTTCTCAAACTTTCTTAATGTGATAATGTCAAATGATTAGCCCAAAAGTTACTCTATTTACCAGATTTTCAAGGGCGGATCATATCCATATTATAAGATGGTTGGCGGTGGGAAAAAGTCCAAATACCTATAGAAAATACTATACAATTGGTTAGGGATTCTAAATCCTTATTTTTACTTTTTTTTAATCCAAATTGATGCTTTGGTTTTGTTATTTTTTTGTGTTGTTTTATATTTTCCAAGGGTGAGAGGATAGCTCTGTCAAGCAACAATTACAATTATATGGAAATGATCACACGTTTCGTAATAAATTAGGACTTCTTCTACTTATAAGCAGCTTTACACCACACATGTGATGTTGTATTCATTTTGAGAAATTATTTTTATAATTGTACTAGCATTGCATAATTATTTTTAAAAAATAAATAAAATATGAAATTTATATAAAAAGAAATTAATTTTTTAATAATAGAATTCACTCTCTTTTTTAAAATGATTATGCAATATTTACGTACTCTATGATTATATATATATATATATATATCATTTATGTTTCATTTTTCATCTTTTTATTATATTTTTTAACAGGTGCTTGGCGTGAGGCTGCTAAGTAGAATTTCTCATAAATTGATAGTCATGCTTCTATATAAAACAAGAGAATTGCTAATTATTATCTCTACACCACACACTGAAATATAATTTGTCATTCTTATGCTTCTATTTAAATACACATATTTATATATCAATGTTTGTGTATTTAATTAAAAAGATTGAATAAAAATAATAAATTACATGTTGATATGTGGTGTAAAAAATGACAAGTAAAATTTCATAAAACAATTGCTAGTCCACGTTTATCTAAATCTATTTTAAGTAGCCTATCTTTATCATGCTTGTACTCCTGCTTTATTATTTTAATTTCGACCACCTTTGTTTTACGTAATTTGATTTTGACATGCTTCAAGTTTGTCACTGTCGATTCATGTCTTATTATTTGGTTTTCTTTCGTTGGGGATTTGGTTGTGTTTGAGTGATCTGATCTCTTAGCCTTATTGCATTTGTTTGTTTTGTAATTTCCATTCTTTTTCTTTTTATCTTGGGATATATTCATGAGCTAGCCTTTATATAAAATTAATATAAACGTATTGTTTTTTATATAATAATTAATTAGCTTGTAATTACATTTTGGACTTAGTATGAGAAAATGATGAATAAATCCACATCTTAGTCAGCACAAAAAATACTTATGGTAATATAAATATAGCCAGACCATGGGTCTTGATTCAAGTTATAATCATAACTGTTGAAATATAAAATAAAAATATAAAATCAACATATTCTCATATTTCTAATCTTTTAATACAAGTAGTGATTTTATGATAATAAATTTTAAATTATAATAAGTCAAATTCTCGTTCGATGGATAGTTTTAGCTAATTATAAGAAATGATATTTGTAATTTTAAAATACGTAAATTTTTTAAATTTTTTAAAAATAAATGAGTAAATTTGGAGATTTTATTTTCTTTTCACAAAATGAATGTGCGATTTACATACTTTAATACTATATCTAATATTATTACTCTCTGAAATATTTAAATAAAAGTTGATATTATAATTTATGCATGTAAAGCGACATGTCAAAATAATAGGGCGAGCTATATAAGAGTAGTACATGCTACCTATACTAATAAAAATAATGATAATAATAAAATGGGAAGAATGATTAGAATTAGGAATAATTAAGGTGGTTGTCGTGATGAGTATTTAATTCACAGAAAAAGACGTACAACGTCGAAGGGTCCATCGAGGAATTGACTACTCATATAGTCAGAGTTGGAAGTTGGTTAAGCATGAAAGCGTTATGGCCCAGCCTGTCTTTTTAAACTCCAACTTGTTGAATTTATAATCGCATTTTGTCTCCACTCAATAATTATAACAGTTTGGTTTGAAAGTAACGTCTTTGTCTGGACATGCACATATTAATCAGCAAGTGCATTACAACAACCTTACAAACTATTTCATCATGTCACACATTTATATATTTGAGTTATTTATTAAAGTCAGCATATAGAGCATATCATCTATATTATTTAAATAGTAAGATCTGATTTGTAAAATTTAAAATTATTCTTTTAAATTAAATTATGGCATATAAATACTCTTAGGTTTGGTAACAAATCATTTTCAAATATTTTTTATTATTATTTTTTATTTTATTTTTATTATTTAATATTTTATTATTACTTTTTACTTATTTTTTATTACTATTTATAAATATTCTTAAATACTCTCAAATACTTTTGATATTAAAAAATAACGTTACTTATAATGGTGCTATCTATACTGACTCATAAATAGAATTTTTTTTTTTATTTATATACCTACATATAATTATATATTATATATAACAGTCGGTTATCATGACCAAATTTTCGGACGAGGATTTAGATTTGATCGATCAGTCTTTAAAATTTAAATCTCTTGTTAGTATAGTGTCATTTGAAAACTTTTATAACACGTAACATCGACGTGACATAATATTAATTTGTAAAATTTAAATTTGAAAATGTATTTTTAAATTAAATTATACCATACAAATGATATCTAGTATAAAAGCATCCAAATAGAATTCTTCGTAACATAAGACTAGTGTTATTTGAACAATTAATTTTTTTTTCTTTTTTTGGAATAGCAAAGTGAAGAGACACAATCTCTCTCTCTCTTAATTTTCTCCTCTCTTAAGAGTTCCGTAAACCACTTCGCAATAGTGAGAGGAGGGAGGAGCTTCGACTCCATTCCTCCTTCGTCTTCTCTTTTTATTCCTTTCTTCGATTTTCTTCTTTCTTTTCCCGACCGTCGAGTGTGGTTTTCGGGTATTTTGGATCCTTCTTCGCCAGTGATTTGTTAGTGGATCGGAGGTGTCCATGATCTTCTGGCCTGCTATGGGTCACTCTTAGCGTGACGCATGGTTTACACGCTCCACCACAGAGCCAACTATTGTAGTTTGTTATTGTGTTTTTCTGTTATGTTGTGGTGTTTGTTAGTTGTTTGTAATTTTCATTTGTATAGAGAAAATTTTATATAAATAAATAGTGTTCCGAACTTTTTAGTTCGTAGAATCTTAGTTCTTTCTTCTTTGAGGATGAAATTTTAGTTACTGTCATTAGCAGTACGTTATTTCTCAGACTTTTTAGTCTGATGAGTCTTAGAAGTTGTGTGTCAAATATGTACTTAGTTGATTGTTTCAATCACATTGTAAGTTTCATGCCATCTTAAATCATGCACGGGTATGAACAAAAAACCGCACTAGTATGATTAAGTATACCTTCATGATCATAAATTTAAAATAATGGTTGGTTTGAAATCAAAATTTAATTCCAAAATTTTTCTAGAACCGATGTGCCCATGACTCAAACAAGCAAAAGTCAATTACAATTACATGCTTATAATATTTATATATATATTTATATATTTATACCGACGTATTTTTTATGATTTGCTAGATTAATTTTATAATAAAAATAATTATACAATACAAAGCACATCATGTTATTTATATATCTATAATACACGTTTTTACAACTAAGTATGCATATACTTTTACAGCTAAAGTGTATATATAGAATATATCATTTTTCAAGCGTTATTATAGAAAAAATAGGCATTTGTGATATTTAAATTATAATCAAAAGAATTACTGATGATGAAAATAACATATTTTCATCACAAATAATTTTTTTATTTATAAGTAAAGTATGATAAATACCTATTTCTTTTTATAATGGGTATATGATCGATTTTGCAAGCACAACTTGTGAAGACGTTAATTCCAGACACGTCTCTCTGAGCGCAATCAGTTCATGTGAGTTGTGGGTCGTTTTCAGAACTGCTGGAATCACTTGTCTGCGAACTTCTTCTTCCTTTTTCTCTCCCCAATATTGGTTAAGACAGTGGTCAATCGATTGGCATCAAAATGATAGGCTGCCCCACCAAATTAGAGAAACCAAACGAGCATGCATGGAAAGTAATTAAACGTACTTATTATATATTGATCATCAATACATGCATGGAGTGGTTTTCTGAATGGAAGAATGAGTCCAAATTGGCTTAGCCTGGCTGCTTTATGAACATGAACAATATTACTAACTTTGTACGTCCAAGTATGGCCTGAAATAGGGGCGGAATCAGAATTTAGTGTTTGAGAGGACGAACTTAAAATTTTTCTTTTAAATTAAGCTAAACGATGATCTTTCATAGAATAAAAACTTATAGATCAAATATATATATATATATATGTATGTGTGTGTGTGTTTTTCTAAAAATTTGGTTTGTTCATATTTTTCTAAACTACTAAGTATATTTGCACAAATCTATATATGCACGAACTAAATAAGTATGACAGTATTATAATTAAATCTATATATATATATATAAATTATAATATATGCACAACAACACAAATCTATATATTTAAAATTTCTATATATATTAATTTGCTAGGCTAAATTTATTATCTATACAAATATAAATTATAATATATGACAACACTAATCTATATTAATTTCTATATAGTAGAGATTAAAATAGAGAGAACTAATAACACATATGATAGAACAGTAGAACTTAGAGTGGAGTGTTGAAAGCTAACGACGCAACACGCAAGTAACTAAGCATGGCAACATAACACCAAGTAAACTCCAATGGTCAACCCAGGTAAGCTCCAAATAAGCAATAACTAGAGTCCCCTCCCCCCCCCCCCCCACCCTCGCATGGAGAAATATTGGCAAGACTACAACGCAAAGTTTACAGCTCCAAATAACATCTCCAATAGATAATGATCGGCAAGAGTCAAGACGCAAATTCAAATTGGCAGCTGCAGTTTTGATTGGGAATGTTGAAAGACGAAAGTTGAAAGAGAAACATTGAAATGAGAAGTCCAACACGGCAACACCTGTATACCAACGATCCAACACGCAACGCCCAAGTTCCAAACAGTCTAACACTAGAAGTCTGCTCATGTAGATTGTAACCTGTCTCATGTGATGTCTGTGTACAGTCAATATCAAAGAGCGACAGTCGCATCCTCGCATAGACCATTGGATCATTGCTCTCTTTTTTGCATGAACCATTGGTTTTGATCCTTTTAAACTTATACTCTACAAGTTTGGGGGGGCTGTAGAAGAAATACAGTAGCCCCCCAAATGGAATGCATGGTTCCGCCCCTGGCCTGAAATGTTTTAGCATTGTCCTCGATCAAAAATTAAATTGTAGTAAATATATATGTGAGAAGAAAAAAACAAGAGTAACATTTATAAAGTGTGTCTATATATAATAATATTTGTGTATCTATATTATAAGAAAAACAAGTATTTATGACGAATTTATACAGCTATAATATCTATTTGCAATCAAAATAGACTCATTTTGATAGGAAATAATTATTTTGGCATGAAATAGTTGACTACAAATAAGTAATTTTATTATAATAATATATATTTTTATGTGTGTGGGTCGGGAGGGGGTTTTCAGGACTAATATTAGCTACAACCATGAAAAAAAAATTCCAAGAGTAAATTCTTAGGCCTCATTTAGATCTTGAACTGAGTTGAGCTCTTATGAATAATAATGAGTTGAAATTGTAGAGTGAGTTTTATGGGGTCTACTAAGATAAGTTTAGATGTATTTGAATCTTAAGATGAGTTGAGATGTCTTTAAATGTTAAGATAAGTTTATATATATTTATGAAAAATTGAAAAATATTATGGATCCAGCATGCAATAAATAGGTGTTAAGTTGAAAAATATTGTAGGTTTCACTTTAAAGAGATTTTAAGTTAAAAAAAAGTTGTAAATCTAATGTATAAAAAGATTTTAAATTGAAATAAATTTAATAATTTGATAATTGAATATTTAGATGTTAGATTCGATTTAAAATTTAACTGAACTAATTTAATTTCAATTGAGTATAAATTTGAAACGAAACCTTAAGCTGACATAATGTTGTGATTTTTTTATATTTAAAAAAATATTTTAAGATGTTAAAAAAATTATATGAAAAAATCATATATTTTTTTTATATATTTTTTTAACATCTTAAATATGATTTTTATACATAATTTTTTTAACATCTTAAAATATTTTAAAAAAAATCACAACATTATTTAAAATTACTTATTTAAAATCATATAAAAAAACTAAAAAAAAAAAAAAGGAAAATGGGATCCATCGGGATCCATTGCACCAGGATGACTAGCACTCCCCTTATATGATATTCTAAATCTACTTAATAGAAATCCTTTGATTTTGTTTTGGTAAGTTTAGCAAGGAATAGATTAGCAAAGTTAATGATGATGAATATGGGCAAGATGTTATGAACTCATGCGTCTCCAATAACATTACAAGTTAACCTAACAGAGTCGTGTAAGATTTTGTAATCTCATTTATGTTGACATGACATTATTCATCAATTATTAGAAACTTGAGGAGAAATTTAAAAAGTCGGCCGATCGAGTCGCTCCTTCCACTATTCCAACCCCCAACTAGAATGACGAAGACCGCAAATTGGATTATTAAGAGAGGATCGGAACGCCATATTTTTCGATAAAAATATAATAAGACGAGAAGAAATGATTTTAAATAAAATTAAATAAAATATTATAAAAATATTATTTTATTATTTTTAAATTTTTAAATTTTTAAAAATTAAATTATTAATTATATTTTTAGATAAAAATTTGAAAAAATTATATTGTTTCGACTTCTAAACGGTGCTAATATATATACTTATCAGAAATGCATATTTCCATTGAATTTTAAGGTATCTTGTATTTCATTAAAATGTGTATTTATACACACAGATGATTACATGTATAGTAGGACAAATAAAGAATCAAGCGATTATACAACCTAAGAAATAAACTAACAAAAAAACCTACGATATTTCTTCTACAGTTTCTGTACAATTGACTTTTGATGAGGTGGTAATATTTTCTATATTAATATGCCCCCTTGAGTTCAAGGGGGTGTCAATCACATTGAGACTCGAACGCAATCTAGAAAATCTTTCATCCACCAGTGGTTTAGTTAAAATGTCGGCAATTTGGTTCTTGGAACTAAGAAAAAAAATTGTTAAGCTCTTGGCTATAACTCAATC
The DNA here is from genome assembly GCA_036559045.1 of Platycarya longipes. Lineage (NCBI taxonomy): Eukaryota > Viridiplantae > Streptophyta > Magnoliopsida > Fagales > Juglandaceae > Platycarya > Platycarya longipes. The sequence goes on from CM071802.1 coordinate 39,223,771, forward strand.
TCTGACGAAGTAAAAATTAATATCCAAATGCTTGGTTTTGGAATGATAAACTGGATTGGCAACCAGGTAAGTGGCTCCAATATTGTCACACCAAATTGTGGGAGGATGATTCAAAGTTAAACCAAATTCTAAAATGAGTGTTTGAAGCCAAATTAACTTAGCTGCTGAAGAGGCTATTGATTTGTATTCAACTTCTGTGCTGGATCTTGCAACCGTACGTTGTTTCTTTGAACTCTAGGATATGAGATGCTGGCCTAGATAAATACACTGACTCCCAGTAGATTTTTTGTCGTCCAGGCAACCAGCCCAATCCAAATCTGAGTAAGCTTGCAAATGAAAATGGGATTGAGAGGAGAAATACAGGCTTCCTTTTAAATAACGCAATATTCTCTTCACAACAACCCAATGCGGTAACTTAGGTGTGTGCATGAACTGGCACACCTTGTTTACCACAAAGGATATATCAGGTCTCGTTAGATACAAATACTGAAGGTCTCCGACAACACTTTGGAATAGGGTGACATCATCAAAGCTAGGAGAGTCAAATTTAGACAATTTCATAGATGCTGCCATAAGAGATGTAATGGGTTTTGCCTGAAGCATATTATTCCTAGATAGCAATTCTTTGATGTACCTTCGTTGAGATAATAGTTTACTGCCATTCAGAGGAATAATTTCCAAACCAAGAAAGAAAGACAGAGAACCCAAATCTTTCACAGAAAAGCCAACCGAAGGTCATGAATAAATATATCAATAGCAGAAGCATGAGATGCCGTGATGATAAAATCATTGACATAAACAAGAACATACAAGCGTAAATCTCCATGATTCAAGATGAAAAGAGATGCATATGCTTTTGAGGCTCGAAAGTCATAAGAGAGCAACCACGAGCTCAATTGGGCAAACCATGCCCTAGGGGCCTGCTTGAGGCCATAGATTGTTTTGTGCAATTTACAAACATGGTTCAGATGTAGTGGGTCTATAAATCCTTGAGATTGTTGCATGAATACCAGGTCATCCAGTGTGCCATGGAGGAAGGCATTTTGAATGTCGATTTGATGAAGGGGCCAAGCACGAGCAGTAACAATTGAGAGAATGAAATGGATTGCTGGAGCTTTAACAACTGGGTTGAAGGTTTTGTTGAAGTCGATACTAGATTTCTGATTGTAGCCCTTAATAACCAGTCTCACCTTTCGTCTTTCAATAGAACCATCAGCTAGTAGTTTAGTGCGATAGACCCACCTCCAACCAAGTAAATTTTGAGAGGGATTAGATGGAACCAGAGACCAAGTGTGATTTTGAAGAAGTGCACGAAACTAGTGATTCATGGCTTCACGCTATTCTTCATGCTTAGAGGCCATAGCATAACTGGTAGGATTGTCCGGAACCTGAACAGTAGTAATGAAGCAAGATCAAGATGGATAAGGACAATGCCATCCGTGCGAACATGGGGACACAAGGAATTGGTTTAGGAACGAGTGATTAGAGAGGAACGGGGAAGAATGAGAATGGGAATGGGTGAAGGATTGGGTTGAGAGGGAGGATGAGATGATGATGATCTCGTGTGAATGAGAGGATTGAGATTTGAATTGATGGAGTTAGGGTTTAAGGAAATTGAGGAGGACGATGACGATGAATTAGGAATTTGTGGAGCAGGAGAGGAGTTTCGGATAGGTAGAGATGGGCCAGAGCCTAAAATGGATGGAGTTGATGAATTTGTTGGGCCTGGGCCGAGAAGTGAAGGAGTAAAAAGAGGAAGATGAGCTGTGTTGGAATTGTTGGTGGGCGGGGAAAACATGTTAGTGGGCCGAGGCTTGGAGTAAGGGAAGTCGTCTTCATGAAATTGCACATCTCTAAAGATGTATAAACGTTTGGTGGTGAGATCTACGCAATGATAGCCCTTGTGATTGAAGCTTTAGCCAAGAAATATACTAGGTGTGGATTGAAAATTGATTTTGTGTTGATTATGGGGATGGAGATTAGGAAAACATTTACAGCCGAAGACTCTAAGAAAATCATAATCATGGTGTTTATTGTAGACTTTGAAATGTGGAGAAAGATTTTGTAAGTGTGGAATGGAAGAAAATTAATGAGGTGCACAGTAGTGGCAAAGGCATCGGCCCAAAAGTAGAGTGGTAAGGAAGCATGAGCCATAAGAGCAAGCCCAGTTTCCACTATGTGCCTATGTTTCCTTTCCACAAGCCCATTTTGTTGATGAAAATGTGGACAAGAAAATCTATGATTAATGCCCAATTTTTGACATGTGGGTGTGAGAGATTTAAATTCTCCACCCCCATCGGTTTTTAGATTTAAGAGTTTGAAATTAAATAATCTTTCAACCATGGGCAAGAATATAGAGAAAATATGAGACACATCCGATTTAAGTTTAAGTGGATAAAGCCATGTAAACCTTGTATATTGATCAACAAAGGATACATAGTATTTGTAGCCTAGCCTAGAAACAAAAGGGGCTGGGCCCCATACATTTGCACACACAATCCCTAAGAGCCTAGTTGAGTGAGCCCATGTTGGAGAAAAAGGGAGTTGGTGAGACTTGGAAAGAGGGTAGTCGATGCAGACGTATTTAGACCCTTTGGAAGAAATTTTCAAGCAGTTGGTATGCACAAGAGATGAGATATTCGAATAATGGGGATGACTCAATCGATGATGCCACTGAGCGTCATCGATTTGCAGAGTAGTTCGTTTACCTAGATTTGCAGAAGGAGAAGTGGATGGAGAAGATGAAGGTCCTGTTGCCGAAGAAGAAAAAACGTATAGACCGTCACGGAGAGGGTCTTTGATGAGGTGGTTCCCCATCGTTGTATCCTTCACAAAGAAAGAGTTGGCATGAAATTGAAAGAAACAATTATTGTCACGGCTGGGAACATGAAGAAGATTATGGAGAAAGAAAAAAGATGAGGGAGATGAAAGAGTTGAGTCACCAGTGTGTTGAATGGGGAGACCTTAGCCATCACCAACCCGAATTTGATCATTACCACTATACGGTTCCGAGGAAAGGTTGAGATTGTTCAGATCATGAGTGAGGTGATGAGTTGCCCCCGAGTTAGGATACATGTGCTATCGGTAAAGCTTTGAGGATGAGAGCTAGTATAATTTGCTGAAAATGATTGTGGAGCAGCATATTGGTAGTTGTGATCAAATATGTATCGACATTGGAGAGCTACGTGACCCATTCGATTGCAAACTTGGCAAGTAGGTCTCTGAGCATGAGGTGTTTGATGAGAGGTTTGGGAGGGAGAAAATCGACCTCCACCATGATTTGAGGAGTTATTGCGTCCTCTTCCACCACCACTGCGACCATTTCTTCCACCTCGAAAAGGTCCTCGACCACCACGACTTCCGGAGTTGCAAAATTAACAGAGGGCTCTATAGAGCTATTAGTACGAGCCGTGTGTGACAAACATCTTTCATGAACCAATAAGAGCTAATATAGCTCATTTGAGATGATGGGTTCAAATCGAGTTGTTATAGACGTAACAAACGATTCATAAGTAGGGTCAAGCCTAGTGAAGAGATACGTAACAAAATAAGGATCCGAGAGAGGTGAACCTGTGGTGGCTAGAATATCAGCCAGAGAGCGCACTTTACTGAAGTAGTCTGTAATAGATTGTTCACTACGGGTAAGGTTGGCAAGCTGAAATTTTACTTGAAACTATTTTGTCTGAGAGTGAGAGGCAAAGAGTTTAGCAATAGATAACCATAGAGAACGAGAAGTGCTTGAAGAGAGCACATGACCAAGGACCGAATCAGATAAAGAAGAAAAAAGAATATTGAGTATGGCTTGATCATTTCGTTTTCACGAAGCAAAGGCTGGATTTGGTTTGGGTGAGGCATCAATATGTACAAGTAAGAATGGGGAGGGAGGAATTAGAATACCATCGATATATTTGTAGAGATCCTATCCATAAAGGTAAGCACTAACTTGAACCTTCCATAGAATATAATTTTTTATGGTAAGTTTGGTGGTAACAAGGTGGGAGAAGGAAGACATGAGAGGAGGATTTGAAGAAGAATACGCCATGGATCAAGGACTACAAGTCGAAAGCTCTGACACCATATCATAAATGCATATTTTCATTGAATTCTAAGGTATCTTGTATTTCAATAAAATGTGTATTTATACATATGATTACATGAATACTAGGACAAATAAAAAATCAAGCAGTTATACAATCTAAGAAATAAACTAACAGAAAAATTTATCGTATTTTTTCTACAGTTTCTGTACAATTGACTGGCAATATTCTCAATATTAATAATACACGTCCCTGTTTGTATGACCGATTCCAGCCAGCAACCGTTAGCAATGGAATATGCCAAGAATTGATTTGTCCTCCAAAGGCAGCTGGCCATATTTGACTTTCCCATCGGTACATACCACTTTTTGATTGCAGCTAACCATTTTTAGTTATTTTGCACCTAAAACAAATAAAGAATTATTATAAATATAAAAAAATACACAACAAAAATTATAAACTAATATAACTTTAAATAATCTATTAGAATCACTTTATAATAAAAATAATTATACAATTTGACATCCCATATCAATTTATAGATTTGTTTCTGTATATTCTCTTTGTGACTAAATATTTTCCAAACAAATATATAAATAAATTTTCATTCACGAATCAATTGGTGCATTATATTTTAAATAACTTATGGAAAATACTATTTGTTCTTATTTGGGATCTCAATTTACCTTTTATTTTTTAGTTTTTTTTTACATGATTTTTAAGTAAAAAATTTTAAATAATGTTGTGAATTTTTTATATTTTTTAAAAAAATATTTTAAAATATTAAAAAAATTATGTAAAAAAATTTTAAAAAAATGAAGTCCAAATCGAAATTTCAAATCGGTATCCCATAATCGGGATGTAGTAGCACGGCCCATAACTTATTGTTCAAAAATCGACTTATAAAAAAATTAAACAAAATTATAAACAAAAGCACTCCCCCATGGATTCTCCTGCCTATATATTTTTTTTATTGCTGTATTTGTTCGAATCTTTGTGGTCCTTTGCCTTTGATTATAGTGCATGCGAACTTATGAGACATAAGCAGCTAGAGGAGAATAAAAGCTCAGGTTATGCAGTTCTGAAAATAAAAATGATTTAGACCCAAAGAGATCTCACAAAAATAAGTCCACAATTACATGACATTATATGACATTACATGACTTGATGTGGTGCATAAATGGTAAATATACTTTTATTGGAAAATAAATTTAACATATTTTATAAAATTATGTTAATTTATAAATTTATTTTATAAAATCTTTTTATAACTGTAATCCTTCTCTTCTGTAAAAATAGAGATCAATCACTTATAATTATAAGAATATGGGCAAAAGAAATGATATAGCGTAAAATAAACTTATATAAGATTTGATGTAACACGTTAAATTATAAAATTATTTTTATTGTAAAATATATTTAATATATCATAGATTTACATGTAGTCATTTTAGTTCATAAGTTTATTTTTATAAAATATTTTTGTGGATTGAGAACTTTTCAAATGGGCTATGTACAAAGTTACTCATGAATCAAAAGTTTTAAGTTGACTGCCTTTATGCATTCTTACTCCAACAGGTTTATTGATTAGATATGGAACTTCAAACTAGAGTTATTAGGAGTTTTTAAAAATTTACTCATTACCGTAATTAAATGATTTAATTGTCGCTCTCTTTAAAAAACATATTACCTAGAATAGGTTTGAAGAGTTATATGCAAAAATTAGTTAAAATAGATAGGCAGGGCCCATAAAAATAAATAAAAATAGGCAGGGCCGAAGGTCAATGGCCACGGCCTACACGTGGCCCATATTTTGTTTTTCCTTTCTTGGTTTATATGTTAATGGGTTTGTTTTGTTACCCAGATCAATTTTGGGCCTATTGTTGTTGGTTGTATATTTTTAACAAGGCCCATAATCCGCCCATTATTTGACCCTCTTATGACCCAATTTCTGCATGCGGTTGGCCCTTTGTTGGCTTTGATATCAGATTTTTTCCAATGTTAGAGAATGATATATTTGAAGGTATAATCCTTTTGCAATAACCAAAACATTAATTCTTAGATTGAAATTCGATTGCTCCATCGACCTGGTTTGGTTTGGTAGATCTCATCGCATCATATAATGATTATAATTTTATCAAATTATCACACAAAATATAATAAATAATTCAACTTTTCCAAATCTCAAAATAAAAATAATATTTAAAAAATATATTCTAATAATATTTTATTCAACTTTTAACTTTTAACTTTTATCTCATCTCATCTCATAATTAATATAACCAAACAAAGTAGAAAAACAGAGATGTAGTTCTCAAAACTCTTCCCAGTTTAATGTTTAAGAGGACTGCAATTTACCGGACTAAATTCTTTGGGATGGATTACCCGAGGATCCACTCGACTCTATTCGAGATATTCAAATTATCAATGTAGAGTTAAGATTTGACGGTGCAATTTCTAAGTCCGGTGAGATTACATCTAACTTTCACGAAACTTGCATATTCTAAATATAGTAAATCATTTTCCTTGTAAGCTCTCTTACTGTGTATGGGGGCTTGTTTTTAAGAGTTGCATAATGAATTGATTCGCAATCACGGAATGAATAGATTTTTTTTTTTTTAAACAAGCATATTATAGATAACATAGCGGTTTTAGTATACGATAGATAGTCAGTAGGATGGGAGACCCCAACATTCATCCCCAAACAACAAATACAACACGGTTAAAAGAAAAAAAAAAGTGTTCTATGGCCAATGACTTAACCCTCACCCATGTCCCGCAAGGGAACGCCGCTTGTAGCGGTCTTGAAACAAACCGAAAACGATCTAATTAAGCTGCAACCTACAACTGAAATCCACAGAGAATGGGTCTTTACTGTATTTTGCTGATTTGGACTGGTTGCTAAAGTCTTCTATTATATTTTCCCAACGATTCTTAGATATTATGGGAAGCAAAAACATAAGAGTAGCAAACTGGAGTACCCTATCGTCAGAAGAAAACCACTTGTGATAGTGGTGGCACATGGGAGTCACGTGCCACCCCATGATATAGAGCACATAAATCTCAACCGTTGGTTGAGTCGCATGTGCGTCACGCACCACTCTATTGCGTATGTAACTTGGAAAATCAACAATAAGGGAGGCCTTTGGTAGGGTGCATGGTGATATTTGAGTGTTGAAAAGCAGAAAATCAACACTTCTCCTTGCTATGAATTGAAAATTGGAAAAAAACACAAAAACAAAAGAAACTAAATCGGATAACTAACGAACGAGAGAGGAGGGAGGAAGAAGAACTGCTTAAAATCCCCATCTAGAGTTATTGAATGGATGCTTGGGTTTTGGTGGTGAAGAGTGAAAAGCTCTAGAGAGCAAAAAGAGAACTGCTTCATATAATGAAAAATGTTATGAATAGATATCAAAAGTGATGAATTGATACTTACCCATGCCACTCAATTTTTTTTATTACTATTTATAATAATTAATAATTGTTGAATCACTTGCGCCTGATGAAAATAAAGCTTTCTTGATTTTCTTTGAATTTGAGTTTAGTTAATTTTGAAAATGGGGGCAATTTAGTCCATTCAATAATAGAAAAGAGATCATTTAGTCATTCAAGGATAGAACGGCAAAGGAGTTCCAACAAACGAACTGAATGTAGCAGCTCTCATAATTAAAATCTTCTTTTATCATCAATTTGAAATTTTAAGATAGTTAAATGATTTAATAAGATAATATTAGAATATAAGTCGTAAATGTGAATCTTGACATCATACTACATTCTCATTTCAAGATGGACTCAACTTATACGTAAGAGAAATTTTAAAATATACATTAGACGATAAAACGTATAGTTACCCATCAATTCTTGCTAAGATGATTGTGAAATCAGTGTTATCATATCTAAGTTGATTAGATTATCAATGCTAAACTAATATTCATCATTTTCATTCTACCTTCAATTATATATGTCTATATATATATATATATATATATATATAGATTCTTCTCGACTGTATTGAAGTTGATGCAATTATTTCTAAATCCAAAATCGTTAAATTTTAAAATCAAATATATATTGGACATAATTTATTGATGTCCCAACTAAAAAAATACACCTAATAGAGGACATGAGGAGATGGAAGTGACTAGGATCCATGTGAGGATGGATCATATAATATGAAGAGGTGTGACATGCAATCGTGACATGAGTCTTCATTAGTGAAGAATGTGACAATTTTTTTTTTATTAACACAAATTAATGAGGTTGGTACAACTTTGTGTTACAAATTAATGGGGGGTTGGAAGGGCTAGAAGTTTCGTGCAACTTTGTTGAGTTACTAATTACTGTCATCATTAGTTTTTGTTGTGGCAATTGAAGGATTTTTGTTGTGGCAATTGAAGGATTTTTGTTGTGGCAATTGAAGGATTATATAGGATGTTATTATGCTCCATCCCACTTTTTCTTAACATAGAAATCCATAAAAGAATGCATTGTCTACTAATGTTAGAATAAAAATTATATGTGCAATCACTTTTATATATTCTTTACACACTCAACTGATGTGATTGATTGCATCATCTTTTTTTAATATAAAATACTGTTTTGGCCAATCACATTAGTGAAATGCGCAAAAAATATGTAAAAGTGATTGTATGTAACAAAATTATTTTAAGCAACCTTTTCAAAGCTAGTAAAAAAATCGAGGATGCCATGTCAACAAAATAAAATAAAAGTGGGATCAAAGTATAATATTTAACGAGTTAGACAATAATTGTTGGTATAATCCTAAAGTAAATGATTTTTTGTAAAAAAGAAGTAGAGAAGTTACCATTAAGCTCTATATTTTCCTATCATCCTCCAAATTTCCAATAACATATGACCATAATCCCCCTTTGATATATACATTCCAACAGAAAAGGAGGTAGGATTTGATTCGATTCAGTATGGCAAATAATTTTTTGCAACGAAAATTTGTTAGTTTTTCTGGTTGCAATAAGTCCACTGTGTTGGTAGTGACAGTAACTTGGTAAACATAAAGAATATGTTTTAAACTATCATGATCCCTAGTTTCTTCCCCTTTTCCTCACATACTTCCCCCAGTCTCACCATCAATGGCGCCCATCATGACTTGAGACGGGAATAAGCACAGAGGACAGGCAAAATATGGGATCTTGAGAGGGTTTAAATTTAAGGAAATTGGACCCCACCATTGACCACACACACTTCTAACTTGGGAAACTCACCAAACACCACTGCTCTCAAATATGACTTTTCCTTCCATCTCCACGACCAAAGCAGGAGCCAACTTCTACCTTGCAACATACATTAAGGGCTGGTTTGAATTTATAAACTAGACAAGTTCATTTTAATTTATTTTAAATTTATTATTATATATTTTTTAATTTTCATATAAAATATAAATCTCAATACAATTTTTTTAAATTTTAATACATATTTTTTAAATCTCAATTTAATTTTTTTAATTTTAAAATAATAATAATATTAAAAAATAAATTAAACTCATCTCATCTTCCAATCTAAACCAAGCTTAATTTTATCTACTTTTAACAACAATAAACCAATTCGCAACTGCAAAGGTTTCTATTTGTTTTCCTGCAAACAAACCCAATCAAACGTGTGTGGAATTGAAATAAGGTGATATATAGCATTATTCTTTTGCGAGTAATGCTAGATACAATCTGAATTGTACAGTCCGCTTACTCTTTTTGAATTCACTATTAATTTTTTATTTTAATCTAAATCTCATATTTGTCTATTTTTCTAAAACAGATTTGTTTGCACAACTTTAGACTGCAAATATCAGTTCTCATTGATTGCATCAAAGTATATAACATGTTTGCCATTGTATAAGACTCGAGCTTTTGGTTATAACGCAGTCTCAAATCCCACAACCAAACAAAAAAAAAAACAACGAAAAAAGAACAAGAAAGAGAGACAGAAAACTTCGCCTCGCCATTTTCTTTTTCATTTCCAAGATTTTTTACATACTAGGCATATAGATTACATGAAAGGTACCCCCAATGTAATGAAATCATGAAACAACACTAGAAACGGAGCCAAAGCAGAGAGCATGCAGCGGCAGCAAACACAACCAAACAAGCAAGAAAAGAAGCCAATTCCCCCATTCAGTCCCAAATGCCAACCTCCATGAATCCATCTTCAGTAGCACAGCCCCTGAACATCCCAGTTGTGTTGAAACCACATGCAACTTCCCCTTTGCTCGACACTGCTATGAGGCCAGCCTTCCCTTCATCGAGCCGCTCCTTCACCACAAAATCCACAGCCTCCTGAAGCCCCAGCCTTTTGTACTCCATCACTGCCGCCACCTCCCGCGCCAGAGTCCCCCTTATGATTGCCTCGCCCTCTCCCGTGCACGACACCCCACAGAGATTACATGCATAGGTCCCAGCACCGATCAGTGGCGAGTCTCCGATGCGACCACTCATCTTGTTCATCAGCCCGCCGGTTGATGTTGCAGCCGCACACCTCCCCTGGCTGTCCACCACCACGCACCCTACCGTCTCTGGTGCATACACGCTGATTGGCAGCCCGTTCATCTGGATTGGACTCTCCACCACGGCGCTGCATGTCTCCAATCCAAGCGCTGGGATCCTGTAGTCAAACTGAGATCCGGACATTTTAAAGAAAGTTAGTGTTTCATAATTTTTGAGTGCTACAGTAACAAAAGATTACACAAAAAATTAATCTATAAACTGACATCATTTTATACGATCTATCTTTTTAGATAAGTATCAGATTGACTTTACAATAAAATATAACTTTATAATCTGATAAGATTATAAATTATATCAAATTATGTCAGATTGTGAAATTTTTATTACAATAAGGCTAGAGTATTACTTTTTTTCTTTTGAAGATTCAGAAGATAATCAAACAGATTACAGAATATAAGTACCACGATGGTGTTTGCTTCTTTTGCCAATTTCAGCATTCCCACGTTTTCTTCTGTGATAAAATACTCATTTTCCACGACCTCCACACCCTGCAGAAATTAAAATCCACCATGTATGAAAACAGAGTAAAGATTCAGTACCTTTGTACTATTAACAGCGTGCCTTTTTTATTTTCGAATGAAAGGATTAAACACAATGCCACTTCAACCATTAGTTCTTAAATCAGAAAATCAACCTAAAAATAGGATCAGAACCAAGTACAAAAAACACGTGGAACCAAGTGTACAATTATTCTACACGTGAAGAACAAAAAGCCAAAACGAACTTTCTTATGGTGATAAATAGACCTGTTGCCGGGCGAATTCTTCGGCGCCGGAGAAAGCTAAATAGGAGTGGGGAGATCTCTCCATGACGAGTCGGGCCAAAGAGACGGGGTTCTTGACGGTGGTCACGCCGGAAACAGCACCGCATCTCCTCCCACATCCGTCCATGATGCTCGCTTCCATCTCCACCGTACCTTTCGCCGTCAGGGAAGATCCACGGCCGGAGTTGAACAGGGGGTCGGTTTCCAGTTCTCTAACCTGTATTGCGCAAACCAAATTAATCACGGTAATAAACTCCAACACACAGCCCCATTTGGCATTCCATCATGCAGACAAGATACAGAACAGAGGCCATGCAAACAAATTAAACAATCACTAACAGAAATGGGATATGTACGACTTTTTCTTCGCACTTGTCTATTTAATTTCCAAGAAAATATACACGAAATTAACGAAATACAGACATGGGGTTGGAGTGACAGTACTCGAAAGACTCCAACTTTTTAGATCCTATTTCTTTTGTGGGATTCAAATGCCGAAGATTACTGCATGGCGACATAACAGACGAAAGGGAAACTGAAACACAGAGAGAGAGAGAGAGAGAGACGTACAACGAGTTCGACGACATCGATGCTGGGAGATTGGAGCGAAGAGCGGAGATGCCAAGATTGAGGCAGCGAGTGAGGAGTTGTTTGGCCTCCTCTTGACGCTGTTGAGGGAGATTTGGGTCGACACCAGCGCCACCATGCACCGCTATAGCCCACCCTCCCATTCTTTTCTCTCCGGCTCTATCGCTCTCTCCCGCTGTCGTTGCGAAAGTATGTTATGAGTTACGAGAAGACACCGTGGGAAGTTGGTGTGTTTAAATAGGAGTGGGGGCGGACTCCAAGGCTCTATTTGTTTGAATTTAATTGTGATTTAGATTCCTTCTTTGCATCCATTACGGGTGGGGGTCAGATACCCAGCCCACCTGGGACATGCATGGGCGGGCCTGGGTCGCCGACCAAATATATATATATATATATATATATATATATTATATAAATAAGTTGTCTACGTATAGCCTTTATTAAAGTTCATATACTTAGTTATCTTTAAAAACTTTTCAATTACAATAATATTCTAAAAAAAAATTAATTTTTTCCTTTTGCACCATACATTAATAGATCTGCACATATAATTTCTTGCTTAGAATTGCTAATAAAATTTATCTATATGAATTAAACATAACATGTCGTTTCATTTTAGGGTAATATCAACCCCCCACCGTGCCCACTCCCCTCACCTCTCTATCTTGACTCTCTCTCTCGCTTTTCGATCTCATTTATCAACTATCTTTCTTTTGCCGCTAAATACCATGGGTGGTGTATAACCCGTAGGTCAACCTTCTTAACCAACAACCCGACAATCACCTACCCATGTTAGACGGAGTCCTCGGGGCCTAGGGACTAAACTCGCTCCCACTCTACCCCGACCTATGCGAATGTGAGGGATAGAGTTGCTGGTTGTTGTCAGCCTGCCGGGCGCGGATGACATACCTACATCCTTGCCCTCTTTTAAGGAAGATATATTAGCAAGGAGTCATATTTGCCATTCACATTTTACTTACATGTAATAAATGTAGTTTTTTAAAAAAAAGGAAATAAAGAGAATCCCTGCATTTTTTTTTTTTAAAAAAATAGCTTTAATTTTTATCTAGATATAACTATAGAAAAATTCTAAACATCATAAGTTCAGATACTATACATTATTTTTTTTTTTTATAAAATACTTGGTATATGAATAATGAATATATATAATTCATTATTCATATACCAAGTATTTTCTAAAAAAAACTGTAGTAGTAGCACCTACCCATTCGTTCCCTTAAGTCAGGTATAGTCATAATTTACATATACCAAGATTCATTATTCATATACCAAGATTCATATACCAGAAGGAATCTAGATATATATGGTTAAAAGCTGTGTTCGTTCCCTTAAGTCAGGTGTAGTCATAATTTACAGCTTTAAATTTACTAGAAAACTCAATTATGAATACTGAACAGCTAATGTCAATACTCTAAAAACTGAACCACTTAGGCAGCTAATTAATGCCAATACATGGATCACGTTCATTCAATCAAATTTTGTTGCAAAACAAACGCACCTAAAATTTTATTTTAAGCATCAAATCATTAAATATTCTCAAACTAGATAAACGTTTTGTTCTCTCACAAATAGAAGCTTATCATGGAAATAATGGAACCAGAGCATGTTTCTTGGGCAGCAGCCTATCACATTTATACAGCTAGATTATATGCTTCTTTTATTTGTTTTGTGACAATTATTTTTTGCATTCGTCACGTGGGATGGCCTGAAAGGAAATTAACTAGGAATTATATATATTTATATATATAATATAATATAATATAAGCAATGATGATCATGATACTGATTGTTGTATTCTAATCAAAATGCAGATCCGAAGAGTCAACAGCTAGCATTGAATGATTGTATTACTGATCTATGATACATGAGTAGACACAGGTGCTGCTGTTTTTTGGTCTGGAGATGAGTATTAATAGTACTGATGCTAATAGACCTACCTAGCAACCCAACAAAAGACGTCATTAAAATCCCACACACAGATACTTCCCTTGCTGAGTAGATCAATACTCAGCCTCCTCCTCCCACGATTCCTTGCCTTCATAATTACTTCCATGTCTTTTTTGTTTAAAGCCTATTTCATATTGAAGGTGTAGATATAACAAGTTTACTACTTTTCTCTGGTAAAGAAAGCAACATATATCATTAGCGGAAGGGATAAAATATAACAGACCAATAAAATTTCTTAGACTCAGCCCGTTGGAGGAGAGACCCATCATGGGAGATGGTAGTGTGTTAAGAGAGAAAATGTATAAGGCGACATAAAGCAAAAGAAAGTGACATAAAGCAGAAGGGGCATGGGATAAAAGGCACGGATATATATGATTTTAAGGACTTTCGACCAAACTTCTTGAAAATTTCATCTTCTTCAATCTCAAAACAAATAGATTGGAGTGCGAGGAGAATAACTTGAGTGTAGAAGTCAGATCTTCATTATACAAAGAGGATCATTAGATCATGAGAGATTGTAAACAAGTATATTATAATAAAACCTCTCATTTCCAAACCTCCATAAATTTAGGCTTAGTGTCGAATTAAGTAAGTTTGTGTGTCTTCTTCTAGTTTCTTTTTTTTTGTATTTAAATATTGTTCATCTCATAGACGCACACACAAACATACAACCATGTCAGATCATCGTCAAGGGCCTCCCATAACATGATCAATCGAGGACCAGTCCAACCTCTGCGCAAGCCGGGAATGAATCTTTCTCCCAATTCAGACGGGGCCATATTTGAACGTTAACAATTAGCTAGATTCCTGACTAGAAGCATTAATTGGTTTGGCTTACATCCAATAAAATTTGATTAGATACGTCTTGTTTGAGAAATGAATGTAAAAGATTGCTTTAAGTAAAAAAAATTAATCGACGGTGCATTTATCTAGAACCAGATAATTAATTACTTTATTCTTGCAGATCACTGACAGAATCTAATATTTAATTGAATGTTTAATTAAATATATAATCACGAAAACTGGGGAGTGCAAAACTAACATTTATTTTATGTTTTTGATCACTTATCTGCATGGCTCCCTTGTTGATGTCACAACAGGCCTGGGCAGGAAAATAAATCATTCCTAGTCCACTAAAACGAGTGGGGCTTCAATAGGTGTTGTTTGGGACCCCCGGTGAGACTCCGGTACGGCCATTCTTATGCGGATAGCAGATAAATAAATGTAGAAATACAACATTTACGTGGTTCGACGTAAGGCCTACGTCCACGGGAGTTTGGGGAAAGGAATTGACGCCGGACAGAATAGCGATTATTCTGCAGGCTAGTTTCAACAGATGAATTCACAGGAAAGAACACGAGAAATTCGCCCAAAATACAGAGAATACGTCTCTGAGAAAAAAACTGAATATTATCAAATGAAAGAATGTCGAAAATCAGTCCACAAGCCGGACTAAATAGCTAAAATTCGTCTGTAACCGAATTTTACCAAAAATGGCAAAATCCCGAAAATAACGTAAAATTCAAATTCAAATTAAAATAAGCAATCTGCAAAAAATCCGGAACAAATCGGATTTAAAATGACTTCCTAACAAACATACGAAATATTACCATAAATAATAAAAAATAACTAAAAATGACAATTCGGAAGGGAAAACAGCGGAATTTGAGGTCGAAAAAAAGGCACATAGAGCCATGCTCAATGTGGACAGCGTGCGCGTCGAAAAGAGCTTTCCGAATTGGGGTCTTATGCGCGATTCTGACACCTGTAGCCAAAGTTATGGCCAAAAGACTGAAACGCACCTAAAACTCTCCCAATTAGAAAGAGATCACGATCACTTCCGGCCTTTACGTTGATCTGCCAATTCATGGTACTTCAGTGCCATCAACGTGCAATCAGACAGCTCAACATCATCTGTCTCGGATCTCGCTGCATCAGGAATCCACTATAATGAATATTTTTATAGTCTCTCAGAACTCTCACTGTACGTGAATAAAATACATGATTTTACTAGTATGAGCTATTGGGTTCATCTGAGAAGATGAAGTAGGCAATCCGAGAGAATAGAGGAATTGTTATACAGCCAGTCATCCAGTTATTGATCGAGAGAGAGAAAGAGAGAGAGCGCCTTGATATTCTGATGGTTACTTTTATATAGAGGCTTTGGTCTGGATATTATTTCTTGCGTGTGTCAGTCTACATTCTTTATGTCTTGTCCTCCATGTGATCTGATTCACTCAACTCTTCTTCACTCTTATTTTCTAGTGTACTAAATAATAAGCTTGAACCTTACTTCAGATATTTTACCCTCACATCCCCATCCCTAGCATCCAGCTAATTAAGCTTCATTGAACGTGGACTCGTCGTTTATATCGAACCAATTAAGAATAGAGCAATTGTATATCAAAGATAAGAATCAAGGTTGTCTTATATATGTTATTGTCAGAATTATTTAGGCCAGTGAGATTATAATAAAAACGCCATAATGAGAGAGAGAGAGAGAATCAGCTTTCCCTATGTGCCAGCTTATTTGGGAACAGGGATTTAACGCAACCTTCTTTATTTATTTATTTTTTTTAGGAATGAACAGTACTTTAGATGATCATGAATATAACTTTGGATGGATATCAGAATTGTCGTGGGAGTTTGAAACAAGAGAAGTGCTGGGGGGATACGCAGCACTCAGCGTATTCCCCTCACATGAATAGTGTCATGTACTATTTATGGCACTGTTCATGTGAGGGAGATGCGCTGAGTGTGCGTACTCCCCTCATTTCTCTTGAAACAATTATCACCTCATAATCAGATATGGATCGAGATGAAGGGTGATCAAGAAGAAGAAAAAAAGGAAAAATGATAAATACAGTACAATACTTTTCATTATTTTAAATTTTTCAATCATATTTTAAAATGAGCAGTATTATTATAAATATTATATAATAGTAACATCATTTTATAAAAACACCACTTTATAAAAATATTGTAAAAAGTAGAAGAAAAAGGTAATATATTACTAAAAAAAATGAATATTAATAATTCAATATTTGTGATTAAAAAAATTATTTACGATTAAAATATATTAATAATGATTAAAATGAATTATTTGTTACTAATAAATAATAATAAATAAACAATTTTCTTATAAGGTAAAAAAAAAATTATTCACTATATTATTATCTTATTTTTAATTAAGTGCTGATATATGTATAATTATTTTTATTTTTTTTTATAACTAATTAGTGTAATAGTATTTTTTTTAAAATGTTTTTTAATATTTTTAATAAAAAAATATAAATTTATTAATATTTATATTCTTAATCATTAAATAAAATTAAGAATTAAAAAAAAAATTGTTTTTTAATTAGCAATTGTTTGGCTCCTGCGGACCCGAAAAGCCGTGCAGTAGACACAGTAGAGGCAAGCTTTAGAAAAAGGTTAGAGTGAGAGAGAGAGAGAGAGAGAGAGAGAGAGAATAGATCTGAAATCAAAATTCAAAAGCTTATTGGCTCCAGCGAATCCGAAAAGCGGTGCAGAGGTTGAGAAGAGACAAAAATGGAGAAAAGGTCGCGAAAAAAGCCAAAAAAACAAAAGGAGAGACCCTGGCTGCATGGCTCAGGTGGGCTCTACGCAACAGCCTAACTCCTTGTGAAGTAGGGTAGGCGGCGGACAAAAAAGAAGGTAGAAAGGTGATTCAAACTTAGATTAGTGTGGGGGGTAAAACAAATAAAAACGGCATAATTAAGAGCAGTACTCCCAAAATTGAGGTGGTTGAGGATGATGATGACTCATACCATGTCGCTCTCAGCGACACGACCGGTTTCTGTGTTCATTGAATCGCTTCCGCTTCCACCACCTAATTCAGTACTTTTGATCTGCATGCATGCATGCATGCTTGCTTGCTTTATTGCTTGATTGCTCCATCAAGTTCCTCATGTTAATTGGGTTCCTAAAAGAACGGTATTGAGCCTGGGATTCCCATCTGTTTTTGTTATTTTTGTTATTTTATTTTTTTGGCAGCTTGCAGCTTAATTTGTTTTTAAGAGTAAGATATTCTAATTTTATTCAAAGTCCTCATTTACGATAAAAAGAATTCATAATTACAACAAGACATATGAAAGATACAAATAATTATAAAAGTTCAAAATCCAGTCATAACACCCAACCACAATGCAAAATATCAATCAAATTCAAAGATATTACAAAAACCAAATTAAGTCAAAGGAAATAACCAGACCTAAGCAAAAATCAAATAAAACCCTGCAAGAAAAAGGATGCGCAAGGAAAAAAAAAAACGAATGCAACTTAACAAGAACAATACTACGAGATCTGCAAATAAGAAAGATCAATTCTGTCCATACAAAGAGTTTCTATCACGAATCAAATCCATATTTAAACCCTCAATTCTTCACTTGGCGAGAATATTAGCTACAACATTTCTTTCACGAAAAACATTTATCACTCTATGCAGCTTAATTGTTTACGCGTTTTAGGGATTCGATTATGCGAAAAATCACAATCTCGAAGCTGCCATTTCAGATATCCTTGTTTTTTAGGTAGGTATTAGATGCGTAAGCAACTTCTAGTCTTAATATATAATGAAATTAATTCCGTGGCGTGTGACAAGTGGTTCAATAATATGGGGACAATATTAATTCAAGCTAAAAGCACATTTGTTAATTATATATGTATTGATTCAACACCAAGTACGTGTAGTATTATGACATTTCACGTCTTAAAAACAAACTAGTACTCCTTACCAACAAATTAGACGCATTACTCGATCCATTGATAAGTAGTTTGAAATACTAAATCTATTATAGATGGAACTTATTACTTTTCAACTTTCTATAAAAAAAAAAAGTTAAACTCATCTTAACTTATTTCATACATGATTAAAACAGATATTTCAACGTATTATATTCAAACACATCTTAATGGAGCTCATAAAAATGCTACTATCCACAGATCAAATCAAATAACTTGAAATCACCTCAATATCTAAACAGCCAAGCTGATCTTTTCCTTTCCTGCCATCTCCTTCAATCCCTTGAGATTCATACTGACAAGATAGAGCTAGATGGGTCATGAGGTACAGAACATTATGACAAATACAATTAATGAAAGGTGGTGATACTTGGGAGATTCAATATTAATTGTTAGATACCATACATATCCTTTGTATATTAGCTTCATTGGGTATGCCTGCATTTAAAAAGATAATAAAATAAAATAACTATGCCAAAAAAGAGATAGGTACCATAAAACAATAAACATTACTTGGTTTTCCTCAGATATGAGACAAATTAAAAAGTAGAAGGTGGCAGAGGCAGAGGCAGAGGAGCATGCAGATTCCAGACTACATTTCCAAAGATGTTCCTGTCTGTATTTAAAAGCAATGCAAGTTTGAGGTTTTGGCACTCTACGGATTAGCTCAACAAGTGGCCAACACTGCATTCAACAAAAAACCAAAGCGCAAAGATTGGTAATAAACGTCAGAATCAGCCCCAGATGTCGTGTGGAATCTTCAAAGATTCTCTCTCTCTCAATTACAAAGCTACTTTATGTTGTGGCCTCCCAAAGATTCGCATCACGTGTTTTGTCTTAATTCACAGAATCTACATGAGATTCCCTTTTTTTTTTTTTTTTTTTTTTGGTTTAGGCTTTTTCAAAAGATGGAAGCTGCTGGGCTCATAAAGTTGTCTGTCCAAAGTCCACATACAGTAAATAAAATCTACGAAGAGATATTCAATTTTTCTTTTGCTACAACAAGGGAATAAAATATAAATTAAAGAATAACATTATTATATATTTTTTTTTCTTCACTCAGTTTGGTGCTCATATATTTATTTTTTTAATATATTTATTTTATTTATTGATTAAGAAAGTAATTATTAGTCTATTGATATTTTTTATATACTTTAAAATATACTAAAATGATAAAAAAATATATAAAAAAAAATGAGAAGATAAATTTGACATAAGCAGTACACATAGCGGTCAATGCTGAGCGGCAACCTAACACTCCTCAAAAATAAAATATTTTAAAGTATTCTCCCTTTATCTCATCTGAGTTTGTCTCACTTTTTTTTTTATCCTAGCACAATATAAAGGTTATAATTTCTGTAACTCTTCTCGAGAGAAGAAAAAATATATATTTTTCAAGTTATATGACTAAAACAAACTCATAAACTTACATAATGGTTGGAGACGGTACAATATATTATAAATCTATTTTTATTATAAAGTATATCTAATATATATACTATATGAAACTACATTAGCTAATTTGTATGTTTATTTTTATAAAAACTCTCAGTGACTGTATTTTTCTTATTAAAAAAAAAAATAGAGTCTTGAACATCGAGGATCATCAATTAAGATTGTGTATTTCATGAGATTGTGCCCATAAAATTGAAAATTTTGTGAACTTCGTGGAACTTCTTTTAGTTGAGATCTATCAACTGTGAGTGCACCCACGGGCCGGCCATGATTTAATCGATAATAGGATTAGACATATATTGCACCTTGAGATTTGTTGTATTCTCTAGCTTGACTAAGCGCCTTCCAAATTAATTAAGTACAAAAGACTTGGGATGCATAGATCACTTCCTTGTGAATATATAAAAAAATAATAATAATAAAACATAAATTTAGTTGTGCCTAAACTTTTGGTCCAGTACTAAAGCTGTACATCATGTGGTAAGGGACCCATCTGTAAATTTTATCTTGTTTATAAGTGGGCTCATGAATTCACTATAAAAAATTAAATGAGTATTTGTAGTAAATTATTTCTGATGAAGATGATTATTTAGAGTGAAAATAGACTTATTTAAAAAAAATATATATATTTTCACAAAAAATAACTAGTCACATATGAACACTTTTTTTATAGTGTTTCACACCTTTAAAAACAAACGAGAGGCTAAAGTAAGAATGGTGGTTTAAAAATCTAGAAATATTATAGAATTAAATTCATAAATTTTTAAACTTTTGAAGTAAAACTAATCATGAGATTTCATATGATCTGCAAGATTTATTAATACACAATAAAAGTAGTTTTATAGTGTAATCTATGACATCAAATCACATTAAATTATGCGTCTACTTTTATAAAATTTCTTCATAATACGTTAAAGCATTTTTCGAAACTAATTTAACAATTATAAAGATAAAGAGAGTTGTATTTGTTATTTGGAGGTCATTCTTAACTAACATGGTGTCTAGGTGAAAGATATATAAGTAGTTTAAAATGCAAAAAATAGTATGACCAATGACCATTACATATGTTTTTGAAATTTTGTAAATTTTGATCCCTAGATAACAATTTGTGTCATCATGCATACATGTGAAAAACGTTAATTTACATCATGATTTATGTTCCATTCAAAGAAAAGGAAAATAAATTAACTTCGAAAACATAGACAAATTTTAATTTCTTATTTCGAATTAAATACTTGTGTTCCATCTTTTTGTCACAAAGATTGCTGACTCAAATTCCCCAATCTTATCAATACACAAAGACTTTGGCAATTTCTGAGTTGTACTGCTAGCTAGCTGCTTGAAACGTTCTTTTCTCTGGCATATTGCCTTTATTCAAGCAAGTGGGGAGTGAGTCTCTGTTGCAGGACAGTGCTAGCTAGATCGTCTTTGTCGATCATAAACCTATTGACATGTAAACTTGGCACCATGCATGCTGCATAGAACCCCACTCACTGCTGTGGCAAGGAAGCAATTGCTTGCTTTCACGCAGTTCTAGTATTTTAATCTTAGAATCTCAATAACTAAAAAATATGATATTTACAGTCATAGAATATGTAAATATTACATATTTTTTATTTTTTTAAACATGAGTTAATATAGGACTTACATTAAAAAAAATTATTTTTTTTGATAAATTTCACGATTTTTCAAAAATACTTAATATTTACACATATACAATCCATCACTCTCTCAACAACGCCTGTTTTCAGCTTGTGATCATGAGTGGAAGTCACTACCATAAAAAGATAAAACAAAAAAGGTTGAAATTGCCAGCCATTTATATATAAATTGATGTGGTAGCCTTTCACATCAACGATGCGTTTGGTGTGTAATTAAATATATTTGGAAAATATAGATTTACTTTTTTCCGTGTAAATCCATAATTAAACCCAATGGGATTCTAATATTGGAGCAAAAAGAAAATCAACAAATTGTGTATCTGTTTTACTAATGGGCTCAATTATTTGAAGGGCCCAAAAATGCAAATCCTCAAAGAAAACTTCTCAAACAGAAAGGCCAGTGAGGTATAGTCATCCTCGGCCTGGGCCTCAAACTTTGATTTGCTAGGTCATTTCGAAATTTCGAAAAGATTATGGAAAAATGGGTCAACTTGACGTAGCTTTTTGTGGCAAGTTATAACCTAACCTTGCTATTAGGCCTTATTTTGATCGATTCTATCTTATTTTATTTAATTATTATAATTTTTTTAAAATTTTAAATAAAATATAATAAATAGTTCAACTTTTCCAATTTCTAAATAAAAATTATATTAAAAAAATTATATTTTAATAATATTTTATTCCACTTTTATTTAATCTCATCTCATCTCATCTCATCTCATATCAAATAAACTCACTATTCATATCTCTCCTAAGACTTTTTGATACTTGCATACATACAATTAAAAAATATTTTTGCAACTTCATTTACGTGCACTCCCAATACATGGTTAATGTGAAAAACTTCTCACATCACTTAATATAACAATATTGATGTTTTTTATATAGTGTATGCATGTAATTTACCAGTTATGTGCCCTATCATTTCTGAGATAATGGGAATTTTCATATTTTCTAAAGCTCTTTCTTCTCCTTTCCAAGAATTCTAGAGCAATCCAAAATTTCTTGAAAAAAAGGGATAATGTGGCTTGACTTACTCCAAGGTGACTCAAGTCAAGATTAAACTATCCATGCCGTCAAAATAAACACGCTTTGCCAAGGCACGTTGGCCTGATGACACAAGACCCTTTCTCCAAAATGGAGAACTTGGATTCGATCCCCCTCTCCCAATGTATCAAAACAATAAAAGAAATAAACGCATTTTGCTTGCTTCCAAATTTTGAAGATTTGGAGGGCATTAAACATGGTCACATGCTCCCGTTTATATTAAGAAATGATCTCAACTCATTTTATTTTATCTCATTATTATAATTTTTTTAAATTTTTACATAAAATATCTAACAATTCAATTTTTTAAAATTCCAAGATAATAATAATATTATAAAATTATATTTTATTTTATTTTTAATTTTCATCTCAACTCATTTCATCTCATTCCTCAATTCAAAAAGGAGCAGCCAACATCCTTTTCTTTCTTTCTTACCTCCACAAAAAAGGAACACGTGAGGCCCAAAAATCATCTGCAGAGCTTTACATTAGCTACAAATCTTTATCACCAACAGGAACCCCCACCCTGAATAAGCCAATTTGCAGTTACTTGGATAGAGGCCCATCTACCCTACATTTGGACCACATTACCCCAAAACAATAGGCCACAAAATGGACAAATGTTTCGACTGTCAGTTCTGCTTTTCTGTTTATCATTATTCAAGCTCTCAAACATATTACATATGCATCTCAGGACAGAAATTGATAGAAGTAATGTTTTGAGTATTAGAGAGTTTAAAACAGACATCAATAGGAGATGAGAAGATCTAGATTCACAAAGAAATGGCATCGTATATGTTTTTTATATCAAAATACATCATTTTGTGAGATAATGTCTCTAAAAAGATTTTAAGACCTACCATTTTAGGGCATTCGAGTTAACTTTAATAAACAAAACAAAACATAAAATAATGGTTTCTGTTTTTCCCTGATGAGTTGGAGTTGGACCACTTGTACGGTCCTGCCCACATGGGTTGGCTTAGAAGTTGGTTATATAATAGAGCTTTGTTTCAACACATAATGGTTTCTGTTTCTCCTCATTGTACATAATACAAGAGTTGCACAGATGCAAGACTTTTTTGTCTTCAGCAAAAAGGGATTTATTGAGATTTTGGCATAACCTGATTTGGTGACACCAAATATCAGACAGTAGGAGCCCAACCCCATTGGATGCTCATTCTGTGGTGCATCTTTTCAAATTCATTCTGCAACAATAGCTTGGTAAATGGAAACACAATCTCAACTAAGAATATCAATGTTTCTGAAAGGCTCCTTCACCATATTTATAAGAGGCTTCTACACCCACCGTTCCCAGTTTTTGCTTTTTCTGACATACTTTTAAATATTTTTTTAAAACCAAAAAATACATTATTATTTAAAAAAAATGTTTCCATAATTATTACGTAAAAAAATTTAAAAATAAAATAAAAGATTCCATCAATAACACCGATTGATAAGAGCAAGTGGTAGGAGTATCATTTTCCATATTTAGATCATTCACTCATGTACTATTATTGCACTATTTCACTAATACTCATAAAATGCTCACTACTATTGCACTATTATTTATAAAGTATTTTATTACCATTCACAAATAATTTCATATACTCTTAACATCCAAGGGTAACTTAATTGTCTCATCCATCCCTCTACCCTGTTTCCATTTTATCAGGAGTGACCCTACTACATAAACCTTCGATCCCATTATTTATTCTATGTTTCTTTCTACCGGAATTCTAACTTAGTAAGTAAATAGCCTTTGGACTTGTATAGTTTGAATGCTTCTTTGTGTAATTAGATGTCTTTTCTTGCTGTAGTTTTAGGACTTTGGGTTTGAGTAATTGTGAATCTTGTAACTTGAGCACTTTGTAACTACGGTATTATTTTGCCACAAAGAACTAAAATGAAAATTGGTATTTCGGTATTTAAAAAATGAATTATGCTATTTTGACACTTCATTTGGACAACTTATATATTTTATTTCATTTTTTTTTTTTTTTTTGTCTTTACTTAATTAAGGAAATGACTATTAGTATATTGATATTTTTTTTATATTTTTAAAAAATATTTTAAAATGATGAAAAGAATATGAAAAAAATTGAGACGCTAAATTTGGCCTAGCGGTAACTTACAACGGACATATACAGCGGACAGAATAGCACCGCTCTTAATAAGAAATTCTTCCTTTTGGCGTGGTTCAAGATTTCCAGTTTCCCGAGCTCCTAGGACTCTCTTAGGGATCATTAATTATTTGAGGTACCAGGCTTGATAACATGGGGTACCTTAAAGAGGTCCCCAAACCCAACCGGCTGCATGTAAAATGTCAAGAATAAGGTGGCTTGTTAGAGAGAGTAGTGCTAAAATGATGGCAATTATGTCCCAGAAAGATTTTCAAGAAAGAAGTTTGTCTTTGTACAATTTTCTCTAATTAAGGCTCATTTATATGAACATATATAGGTTTATAGACTCATTGCCAAGAGCAACAAGTAACATTATTCAGGCTCATAAAAGAGTAGCATTTAGTGTTGTGTTTCAAAAATGAATGCTAAGAAGTAATTACATGTATTAATTCTGCCTTCTGTCATCATTGTCATTCCACTTAAAAGAGCAAATAGATGCACACGATCTCTAAAATAGATTAATAGATGTTATGATTCTTAGGAGTTAGGAGGGAACAAAGGTTTTAATTGGATAGCTTCTAACCTAAAGAAATAATATGAACACTAAATTTCAATATTTTCTTGCTTTTTTGTTAGTACGATCACCATGATGAGAGGAGATGATAGGCTTGCTCAAACATTAAAGCCCAGTTATAAAACTTACATTATGACATTAGTCCTTTAGGTTAATCTTCTATAAGGCTCTAATAAAAGACTCAAACCACATAATATATATTCTATTGATCAGTTAATCAAATCTTTCCCCTACAAACTACAATCAATTATCACAAATCTTTCTATAAGTCAACTCGATACAATTCAATTCACGAACTATCAATCGTGGTCACTTATACTTGAAGTTTAATATGATACAATTTGTGTTAACATGTGTCATTTGAGAGGGATAAGTGACATAAAGATGAATGTAGTTTATGAGATCGAGTTGTACCAAAAAAAAAAAATGTAATTAACCTATCCATTATATCTATTATAAAGTAATATAATTTTTTTTTTTTTTTTTTTAAAAAAAAAAGAAGTATACCGCTTTGTTTAAGGTCTAAACTTTAATGGCAACTAGCTAGGTCCATAGAAAAGCTTTGAGGAGATCAAAGATGGGTAGTGTCCACAGGATGTTCTCCGGAAACTAGTACTCTTTGCTTCTCTTCTATCACTTTCTTCCAAAAAAGCTCAAAAAAGGTGATCAATAATACACATATCTTGTCAATTGTGTCATTTTCTTTTCCTTTTTTGGTTGAAAATACACTATAGTCTACACTCCTAACTACTAAAAGCGAAGAACGAAGGACCAACAAAGACATCTCACACAAAATCAAAAGTTACTTGTCTCATGATTTCAACATTCCCCCCCTCCCAACCTTTTTTCCTTTTTTCTGGGTTTTGCTTTTGGTGGATCTAAATATAATTGTATCCAAATTGTCTTTCTAATCTTATCTTACGGACTCTTTATGGGACTAATGGTGACTATTCTTTGTACTTAACTTTTAGAACACTCTCTTAACACACACAACCCCTCCCTTTTTTTCCAAAAAATTAAAAAAAAAAAAAAAAATTGTGCATTCTCTCATCAAGATTTTCATATCCAATGTCACTATACAATAAATTGAGAAAGAAAATGAGAAGAAAATACCTTAATTATCTATATTTCTCCAACTGGAGACAAAGAACTTGAGAAACTTTTCTCCATCGTGGGTTAGTGACTTAATTATTATTACATAAAGGTTCAATCTATTGACATGCCAAATTACCAAACCCACTCAAGTAAGAGCGGCCTGTTCATGAACATGCATGATATGGTCAACATGAGTGGAAAATGGTAATGAACCGATGTTTGTTAATACAATATATTTCCAATAAAACTCTCAGATTATTAAAGGAAAGGCTTCGGTTAGAAATCTATAGAGTTTTTTTTTTTTTTTTCTTTTTTCAGGGATAGATGGAGAATAAAGCTTTGGTCATGATTCCCCTCAGTTTAAAGTGGTAGAAAGCACATGCAAGCCGCAAGCCCTTACTGTGCTTGTATTTTTTATTTTTTTAGTAAATATGTGGTGTATGAATGATGAGTAGAAGAATTCAATTAACTTAAAAAAAATAAAATTAAAAAATAAAATAAAAAATTAAGTGTGGCGTGTTATGTATAAGAATGATGAATACCAAAATTCAATAAACAATGATGGATCATCCCTATTATTTACTCTTGAGTCATTTGTGGGGGCATTTCTTGTTTGCAAGTACTCTTTGATTTCAAACCAAATCTTCCATCTTTTGGTTCTATGGAGCATGATTCTATTCATTTCTCTACCATAATGTCATCTAATGTGTCATGAATGTTTTTCTATTCACTCTTTAGGCCATACCCGAAATGAATTCTCGATAAATAATTATAAGATCTATTTCGTCTGTCTATTTTTCTAATAACCTTCATTTTGGATTCATATAATTAATAAGCATAGGCGAATGGAAAAGGGTATGCAATATGCATAAAAGGATTTGAATCTCTTGCACTGACATAAGTGAGAAATTAAATCATTTCTTATTGTTGGGATGAATATCTCGGATAACATTAAATATTGTGTAAATTATTTAATAACTTATATTTAATATTAATAAATCCCACTTTAAACAATAAAATTGATCAGCTTGATAAAAGATGAAATTGGACGGTGGGTACAGCTGGTTTGGTTACTCGATGAGATGATCATGAAGGCCTATTTCAAACACAAAAGTCATTCAAAATTGAGCTCTAGCAACGAGGTCAAATCCCCAAAGCCTAAATTCCAGTGGCCGACAGCATGTTTCTGCCTTCACTGGAAAAAACAAAAATAAAAATCATCTTGTATTCTCTCCTTCTTTTTCCCTCCTGTTTCTAAAGCTCTCCCTCCCATTCACTCATTTGATTTCAATTTTCTACACAAATATTATGTAATATTATTAAGATATAAAATAAATAATAAAATTTATATTTTTTTAACAAATAATAAATTTACATAATATTAGAATTAAGATCTTGAATTCAAATCTTAATTCTACATCCTCCTCAATTTAATTAAATATTTCACACATTAAATTAAATTATCCATTAAAAAAGAGTCTTATCCACTCATAAAAAAAAATTATTAAAATATAAAATAAATAATAAAGAGTAGTACTAGGTTGCCGCATAATATTTATCTACTTATTTTTTTTCAATTTTTTTATTACTTTAAAAAAATATATCAATACAGTAATTACTTATTTAAATATTAAGTAAAGAAAAATATTTAAAATATTAAAATATATGAGATGCTAAAATGAGGTATCAAAATAATATTTTTTTTATAATAAAATCTGTCTCTTCTTATTACCTTCAAATTTTGAGAGAATTAATAATTTTATAAATATATAATAATTTCGCAAATATATACCTTCATGCTTCTAAGTCCTCTTTACTTGGTATTTTTCTATCAAAATAACGATAGAAAAAGAAAGGCATGCATGTGCATCATTCCTCATCCTCAACTACTCATCTTTGTTCAAAATGTGAACAATTACTCCTCATAATTATGTCCCATTAAAACCTGGAATTGTTTTGTTGGCAGATGAGGATTTTGCACCTGGTTCTATCTAGTGATTCAAGTTGGTTTTTACCAGAACATAGTTTTTTATGAAAATTACGAGCCATAAAGAGGAGAGGGAGAGAAAAGAATGGATTACTGCGATCACCAGAGCCGTTCATTAATTAGTATGTTCATGTCCTTTTTACTACTTTCCTCGGGATAAAATGCCAACCATCTCTGCTCCCAGACATCCCACAACCAATCCTCTTAAAAGAGGTCGTGATGAAGCCATGTTTAATGGCCTGCAAATTTGGGGTTGACTAGAAATATTGCAGAGATGGTAGGCAATTTAACATAGAAAAAGAACATAATATAATTATTAAACAGACGGGACTATATAAATCCCATAAGAAAGGAAAACAAAAGAACAAAAATATTGGAATTTTAGGGAACTAGCTTGAGTGAGGAATACTGGGAAAATCTGCACTTTGATGGTCCGGATCAGTAGCCCTGCTCTTCTTTGACAGTGGCTCGGGTGAAGAAACGACCGATGGCGCCGCCACGGCCCACGAATCGTTTGAGCTGTCTGAGCTGAATGACACGTCCATTACGCCCTTTGGGCTACCGGGTATGGAGCCGAACTTGCGCTTGTTTGATTGATTGCAGTAGCCTCCTGATGCCAATTCCGAGATGAGCTCGCCGCAGTTATCGATCTTTTCCTGCTATATATAAGATAATATTAGTGATATGATTAGGTTTTCATGTTTAATAATTGGGATGTTTGATTTTTTGAGGGAAAAATGTGGTACCTTGTCGATTCCGAGAATACCCAAAAGCTGGTTTTGGTATTCGGGAAGAAGACAGGGTTCTCCACTGCGAACAACGTGCAGCATTGTAGCAGTAGCCACAACAGATGGGAGATAAGACATGAACCTAGAATCTGCAATTATGGATTCAAATGGAAAAGAATGAGACGCAAAAAATAAAGTTGAAGAATCTGAGATCGATCTTCTTGGTTCTTCCGATTTTAATCGACCAAGAATCGAAATAATCAAAAAAGGGGGAAGCTTTTGGATTGTTTACCCGTGAGGACAGAGAGAAGGATACGCTCACACCTCCATAGAAATCCCCAACAGAGATGACCCTTTAACTCAAACCTTCTTATGAAATAATCAAGAAATGAAAATGGAGTAACAGGATTCATCTTCCATTGAAGTGTGGAGAGCACCAAAATTTCCATTCTCTTTATAGTTTTGGCCTCAAATACGTACCTACTGTCCTCCACCTGATCAAAATAAAGACACCCATGAAGATGAGTGAATCGGAGAAAACCAAACACAAAAGTTTCCCCCACTTCCCAAACAGCCAACAAGATGAATTGTATTCAAAAGTAAAGTACCTGAAGGTCTAGCAAAAGGAAAACTTGAGTCTCCTCAACCTTGGCGGCGAGAGAAAGACAAGCAACAGCAGCAAGCTGGATCATCCATGGCTTCCCAGCCTGACATTGGAAGCTTGAAAGGAACCTATCGAGGTAGTTGACAGCTAAAGTCGCAGTGAGAACAGAGAAAGAGTAATGGGCATTAACCTTCAGAATCCAGTCCACTGCCTCTCCACGATTCCCAGAAAGATATGGGTCGTTCTTTAGATTCTCAAAGAGTTTATCATTTTGCAGTTCTTTAGATAATAGAGAGATAAGCTCCCCATCATCCCTGAATGTTTCTTGTTGACCTAGAAAGATTAATGGAGAAGGGTTTGGTTCAATATCAGAACTAATTCCATAAAAGTTGTCTTCCACTTCATCTTCTCCATCGAAACAGACTTCGCCAACTTCTTCCTCCCAATGCTCTTCGGAGCAGTAAAGAGCGTCGAGAACTTGGTTTTGTCGGGAATGTTGTTGTGCATTGGATTGATGTTCATGATTTTGAGCCATCTTCTTCGGAGAAGAAGAGGTTAAGGTCTGAGTTCATTATATGGAAGAGAAAATGAAGGACACAGAGCATCCTAGAGACCCATGAGGACTCATCTCTCTTTCTCCTTCTCCCTAGAAGAAGAGGAGTTGGGGGGAAGTGAGCAGAGTCCTAGGATGTAAATTTATGCGTTGGTTTTTTCCCTTTTTTTATTTAAAATAAATAAATAAATAAACGTGCAGCTAGAGAGCACCAGAACAGATCTTAAAGTATTAGTATTAGATTTATCATTTTCTTTTAATTTGATTTTAAAAAATATATATATATTTGATGAAAAGATAACATTTAGACTTAGTTTAAATTTGAAATTGAGATGAGTTTATTTAAAATTTAAAAAAATTAAATTGAAATTTAAAAAAAATATATTGAAATTTGAAAAAATTATATTGTAATTTATATTTTATACAAAAAATTAAAAAAATATAATGATAAAATGAAGATGAATTGAGAGAAATTAAACTCATCTTTAAATTTAAATTTGGTTTTAAAATGAAGAATTATTATTTAAAAGTTAAATAAAAATATTTTTATTTTATTTTTATTTTCTATTTTTTATTAAATATAATGAAAGTTTTTTTTTTTGATAAATTTAATGTAAAATATTTTTAGCTATTATCGTTTTATTAAATTTATACTTTCATTAAATTTTAAAAAAGAAATTTAATGAGCCTAACGCTAGTGTTGTTAATCATCAGGATTGCAAGGCAATAACTGGACACGTGAGACTTGTACCTTTGTACCTGCTGCCCCCACCCCGTCGGTGACCCCGCTACATAGTTTTTTATTATTTACGTGTTTCATACAATTATTCATTTTCATAACGTCTATAAGTATAAGAGATGTGATAATTGAGATTTGTAATCACAATATAAATTATAATATTGCGCATTTATTACTTAGGAAATTCAGTAAATATATAATTTATATAAAAATAAACAAATAATCCTATTAATAATAGACTATGCTTTTTTTCAAAAATATATATAATGGTCAAGATTTTTTTAATCAATTGGGAATACCTTAATTTCTCACTATAAGAATTAAGAATAAAATCCCCTCTCCCTCTATTTATATATATATATATATATGTCCATTCATTTTTATTTTTATTTAATGGTTAATAAAGTGACTATTATTAAATTTATATTTTTTAATGACTAAATATGTTTAAAAATGCTTATAAAAAAATAAAATAAAATAAAATAAAAACAAAAAACTCATTTAGACTAGTGTGCATATTTATTTTCTATCTTAAATCTTAATGCTTGAATATGTGTATGTTTAAATAGAAAGAAAAAAAATGATAAATCGTATATTAATTGGATAGATATGTGTGCTGTGAGACTTTTTTTTGTAGCATTTTCATTTTTAATTGATACTATTTCATTAAAACAATGTTATTTGAGTAGTTTTACATGTACTTAGAATTTTACCTACCACACCCACTTTATTAGTTTTTTTTCAATTTAAATCTTTAATTTTAAAACTTACAATATTCAGTATATCAATAGCTGACACGCCAGTAGATATTGTAATGTGAGTAAAAATAAATATGATTTTTCATATTATTTTTATAAGTCATCTCCCGAAAATATCGCTCATTTAAAATAATTTAATTGTGTAAAGGATTGCGGTATGTGTCAGATTTTTGGTATAACATTAAGATTAAAATCTTGCTTATTATGTTAAAATCATGTGATCCGATTGATATAACCTCCAATTTTTAAAATAGAGGTATAGAATTCAAAACCTCTCTTCCAAATATATAAAAATAAAAAATAAAAAAATCTTTTTTATTATTATTACAAGCTTATAACTCACGCAATGTGCTGATTGTTGTGTATATTATGTATGAGAAAGAAAAATTTAGAGAGACATGATTTTATAGTGAAGAAATAAAAAATAATTTATCACACAGTTTATTTTGACGAAATAATATAAAGATTAAAATAATATTTTTAGGTGAAATCTTGAATCGATATATATCTTTATATATAAGAAAAGAAATAAAATTTAAAAGTTATTGTTGTAAATATTTTTAGAATAATTAATTATATACTATATATATTTTGATAAACAATTATGCACTATATTATCAATAATAGTTTTAGGTTAATTTTGAAAATTGTGAAATTATCTTGAAAAGAGAAAATATATGAAAAGTTTATAAAATTATGATGCAGGAGAATCCGAGACAGATGATGCTGAGCTGTTTGATTGCACGTTAATAGTGCTGAGGTACCATGAATTGGCAGATCAGCGTAAGGGCTGGAAGTGATCGTGATCTCTTTCTAATTGGGAGAGTTTTGGGCGCGTTTCAGTCTTTTGGCCATAACTTTGGCTACTGGTGTCAAAATCGCGCATAAGACCCCAATTCGGAAAGCTCTTTTCGACGCGCACGCTGTCCACATAGAGCATCGCTCTATGTGCCTTTTTTTCGACCTCAAATTCCGCTGTTTTCCCTCCCGAATTGTCATTTTTAGTTATTTTTTATTATTTTTGATAATATTTCGTATGTTTATTAGGAAGTCATTTTAAATCCGATTTATTTCTGATTTTTCGCAGATTGCTTATTTGATTTTGAATTTCAATTTTACGTTATTTTCGGGATTTTTCCATTTTTGGTAAAATTAGGTTACAGATGAATTTTAGCTATACAGTCTGGCTTGTGGACTAATTTTCGACATTCTTTCATTTGATAATATTCAGTTTTTTTCTTAGAGACGTATTCTCTATATTTTGGGTAAATTTCTTGTGTTCTTCCCTGTGAATTCATCTGTTGAAACTAGCCTGCAGAATAATCGCTACTCTGTCTGGCATCAAATTATAAGGTTTATTAAATTCTGGGTCTATTTATAAATCATTAGCCATTAACTAGCTTGATGGTATTTGTAGTCTTGATTTTTTTTTTTTTTTTGAGAAATAGTTTCATTCACTGAAATTCTTAAAGCATTAAAGCCTACAATGTGATCAATCGATCAACTAAATACATACTGACGCTCTGTTTCTACATCTCTCAGACAAAATTTGAGAGAACTATTAATTGCCTCTAGAGGAGACATGTACAAAGTTTCTTCAAAATGAGAAAACTAAACTTCTAATAGACATATAGTCCGGGAGACTATTTCTCATATTTTAAAATTTCCACTATACAAATATTATTTACAAAACCAACAACATAACACCAACAAACAAATAAGAAAAACAACAAATAACTAAAAAAAACCAAAAACAGGCACGAACGACACAAAAGCACGACTGTGGTGGTGCGTGAACAACACGCGCTCCACTAGGAATGATCGACCGGCACAATTGGAGGACACGACGGTGCTAGATCTGCGAGGAGCCGTTCCCGATAGAAGGATCCTCCAAAATACAAGGCGCATCCGACTGAGGACCCTGTGCGTTAAGGACATGAGCCACTCCAAACGACAAAAGCTCAGGCCATCTCCAAGATCGACGGAAGGGGAGCACGATGGTGGGGCGCGTGGTGGGCTTTGGCTACCTGATCTCCCTTAACTTGCAAACAAGCTGAAAACAACCAAAACACCCGAAAACCACCTCCAAATAATAGTGGCCAGGAGAAGAAAAAGAAGAACAGGAGAACGAGAAAAACAACAAGAAGAAGAAGAACGGGTTTGAGGGGAAGGTGGAGCCGGAGCTCCACCTCCCCCCTAGTAAACAGCGACTGAGTTCTGGTTTCCGAGAGAGAGTGAGCGTTTTTGAGAGAGAGCGAGCCAATTTGTCGAAATTATTCATTTGTAGTCTTGATTTATCCAAAGGATATGAGGTCGAGTAATTCTCATGTCATGATCAATTGAGTTCTTAAATAATTTACGGAGAAGAACTCCTGTGTGAAAGGAGGAAGGGTATGATGCTTGAAAAAAAAAATTCAAAGTACCCAACTCGTGACTCGAACTGGTGCCAACCAGCTGTAGTAAAAGTAAACCCTATTTGGATTCGGAAATAAGTTGAGTTGAGTTTAATTTAATTATATTTTTTAATATTATTATTGTTTTAGGATTCGAAAAAATTGCCTTGGAAATTGAAAAAATTATATTAAAATTTGAAAAAAAATGTATTGAAATTTGTATTTTATATAAAAATATGAAAAAATATAATGATGAGGTTGAGACGAACTCGTCTCGTCTTCGAATACAAACGGGACCTAAGATAACAGTACGACTATTGTGTCTTATGACTAAATGTATAATATAAGTACTATTCCGAATAGATTGTCAATAATATCCTATTTTTATGAGTAGAATGCTATTTGAAATTCTATAAAAATAAAATTATAAATTGACCGACTTCATATTTACTAAATTTATTTATTATAATACTAATTTATAATATAACATACTACTTTAAGATACAATATAAAATATTTTTATGATTAAACCATCTCTATTTTCTAAACTTTTGATGTCAATGATTGATAAAAGAGAGTAAGTACTAGGACAACACAGGACGAAAGAAAATAACCTCTCATGCGGATAATACGCAGAAAAATCAGTGGAACTGTTCACATTGTCAATTGCGACAAAATTGATATTTATGAACATTCAATTTTACAACCAGAGGAGACCTATACAAAATTTCTTCAAAATGAGAAAATTAAACTTCTAGTGGACATATGATCCGGGAGGCTATTTCTCATATTTTAAAATTTTTATTATACAAATACTATTTACAAAACCAACAACATAGCACCAACAAACAAAGAAGAAAAACAACATATAACTAAAAAGAAAAACCAAAAACAAACACCGACACGAACGACACAAAAACAAATCTGTAGTGACGCGTGAACAACACACGCCACATTAGGAATGATCGACCGGCACAACTGAGAGGCACGGCGGTGTTGGATCCGCGAGGAGCCGTTCCCGGCATAAGGATCCTCCAAAATACAAGGCGCATACAATATAAAATATTTTTTATGATTAAGCCATCTCTTTTCTCTAAACTTTTGATGTCAATGATTGATAAAAGAGAGTAAGTACTAGGACAACACAGGACGAACGAAAATAACCTCTCATGCGGATAATACGCAGAAAAATCAATTGAACTGTTCACATTGTCAATCACGACAATATTGATATTTATGATCATTCAATTTTACAACCACTTAATACAATCATATCACTCCATTAAAAGTAAATTTTAATTTTACAAACCTGTAATTTCCTATGGAGTTGTAAAGTAGATGCTGAAAAGTTGTATGTTTAATCATTTTATTTTACTAAATCACAACTAATACTAATAATTTAAAATAAGAAAGGATAATAATAGAATACGAAACACCATATAATCTCTTTTTTTTAAAATAATAAATGATTAATTTTGAATATATGTGGCAATACTCTTATAAAATAAGAAAAAATTATGTTTATCATCATCTACATTACACACTACAATTTTTTTTTTTTTTTTTATCAAAATTTTTGTATATGAATAATAAGTAAAAGAATTTAATTAGCTTAAAAAGAATAAATTTTTGAAAAAATATTTTTAAAAAAAAATAATGTATGGTGTGAAAGATGATGAATGACAAAAGCTTATCAAACAAATCCACATTCAAGCCTATTGCTCAATTAAGGAACAGTCAAATACACAATAATAATAATATTATCAATTTATATTTGTAAGAGTATTAGCATTAGACCTATTATTAGACTCATCAAATATAAATTTGATGGATTTATCTAAACTAATCTTATATTAGACTCATCAAAATCCATCAATTCAAATTCTGAGTTATAGTATTTGAACATCATCTTTTATATTTAAAGAATTATTATTCAATCATCAAAATACTTTTTTTTATTGTATTTTAATATGTTTATTGAATTAATAAATTATAGAGATATTTGTTAGCTTCAGAAGTTATATATTATATTATTATTTTGATAAATCTAATGTTAAGTCATGAATATAAAGATATTAATTTTTTTTATCAATTTTATATTTTTTTATCAAATTAAAAAAAAAATAATATAACCAATGTCAATTCTTTTGTACTATACATGTCAATCACTACGATATCTTTTGCTGTTTCTTACCCACGACATGGGGGATTCTCTTCCTCCTTGCATTGCAAAAAGCTGTACATGTACATTCAATGCATGTCACAATTTAAATTTGAAAATATTATCTCTGTTTTTTTTTTTTAACAAATTAACTTTACAAAAAGAAACCATTAATGTCTGTGGCAATAAAAAAAAAATCCTTTGAATGTTTTTTCCCTCGAGAACCATTGAAAGAAAAAGGAAAAATTGCATTTTATACACATAATTTCAACTTTTAAGCCAAGAAATAAAGAAAAGTCAGAAACGCATGTAGCTGGCAACTGCTCTACACAGTTACTATTAATAAGCGTGTAGGACACTCTAAGCACAAAACTGCATTCTCTCCCTCAAGTCCAACCCAAAAAAAGGCACAAACTTTATCACTCTTTTGTGAATTGTGATATTGTATTCCTCCACTTCTTTAGGCTTTTTGGTTGGAATCATAATTCATACCTCTTCTTTTCACAAGCTTGGAAGTATTATTAGCTGAGAAATCGATTTTTTTTTCTAATTTTATAAAAATAAATCTACAAATTGAAGTAATATATTTGATTATAAAATTATAAATAAGGTTAGATACAGACTTACAGTCATGAATTATGCAAATAACGTGCATTTTTTTAAAATAAAGTTTAATATTAAAATAATATAATTTTTTTATGTGAATTTCCTATTTAGGTTTTTTTTTTTCAAAATGAGTATGAGCATTTGTATATTTTTTGACTACAAATTATCAATCTTCAAGTTCACAAGCATATATATTCTAAATGAGAAATGTTTTAATTCTAAAAAGATTTTATAAACATAAACTTATAAATTGACATGGTTTAATGTATTATATTAAATTGTATAATTATTTTTATTATAAAATAAACTTAATATTTAATATAAAATCATATCAATTTATATATTTATTTTTATAAGATCTCTATTTTTTTTTTTTTTTGAAAAAGAAGATTTCATTGCATTCAATAAGTCAGAATTATAACTATAATTGAAATATAAGAAAGATTCAGATTATAATCAAACTATTAGACTGTTTGGAGCACACTTAAAAATAAATAAAATTTATGAGGAATATTATCTTTTAACTCTTATATATTCTCTTTAATACGTTGTCGAATTTGTTTAGTTGAACATTGGAGTATGTACCATGTATTCTCAATTTAACTTTGGGGTTGATCCGTAATTTGACTATGCTCGTCCAACAACTTATGGGCAAAACATTAGAGTACGATCAAATCAGGAACACACAGCTATATCACTGATTTCATATTTGGTACGAAAAGAGGTACTGTCTCTGCCATCTGCACTCAACATTAATGTTTACAGCAGTGCAAGTTACATTATAGAAGATTGATAGAGATGAAGAGTAATGCTGAACAGTGAGCTCTATAATCTTTTTACTTCAGTTTATTTCACCATATGAGTCTGAGAATGTACGTTACATTTTAACATTTGAGTAATGAAATATTTTTGGAGTAAGAGGACTCTTATAATTATAAAGAGATTATATAAAATTAATTTTATAAACTGACGTGATTTTATATAATTTGTTAATTTACTTTATAATAAAAATAATTTTTTAATTTTTTAATTTTTTTTTTATATAATCTTTTTATAATTAAAATATTTCTCTTGATGAGTTTTATGAGATCATTTAAAAGTGGTGAAACTCAATTAAATATGTTTTGATTTATTTTTTTATATTTGAAAAACTTGTGGGTTCTATTTTAAAATAGAGTTTGGTATAATATTTTTTTATTACAAAAATTAGATAAGATTGTTAGATTAACTTTAGAGAAATAATATTTTCAGTCTAGGATGTACAAATTTCAGATGGTCTTTTTAAAAAGTAATAAGTAAATATGAAACTTATATGAAAAAATCTTTTTTTTTTTAATAATAAACTTTACTTCTTTTACCTAAAACATGAAACTTACTTATAATAGTATAATTGTATCTATCATTATTCTTTAAAAAAATAGACAAACCTAGAAATCTACTTAAGAGCACTAATAGTGAAATCAACATAACTAAATTTTGATCAGAGTTTAGTTAGGTTGCATGAAAATTGACTTCAATGAACTTAATATAACTACATATTTTTAGTCAAAAATAATTTCACTGGCCAAATTTGGTCGGCCCAAGTTGTTGTTCAAATATTATGTTGGGTATAATCTCTTTTTTATATGACTTCCACATTTTTCATACCTAGATTTTATTTTGTGTTGATGTAATAGAATAGTAAAAATGTCAAAATCAATATTTTAATAGAATAAT
The DNA here is from genome assembly GCA_036559045.1 of Platycarya longipes. Lineage (NCBI taxonomy): Eukaryota > Viridiplantae > Streptophyta > Magnoliopsida > Fagales > Juglandaceae > Platycarya > Platycarya longipes. The sequence goes on from CM071802.1 coordinate 39,262,624, forward strand.
AATAGATTTAGGCTCTGTTTGAATTCGGAGATAAGATGAGTTTAGTTTATTTTTTAATATTATTATCATTTTAAAATTTGAAAAAATTAAATTGGGTTTTAAAAAATGTGTATTACGATTTGAAAAATGTGTATAGAAATTTATATTTTGTATGAGAAATTGAAAAAATATAATGATAAAATAGAAATGAGTTGAGAAAAGTTTAAAATTCAAATGGAAATTTAAAGAATTTGTTATTTAGTATGGTTGAAAAATAATTAGTTAAATTTATAAAAATAAAATTTTAGTCAAATTTTGACTAGACAACTGTTAATGCTTTGAAAAAATTATATTTTAATAATAAACCTCATTTAATATATATATATTTTTTCATGATTAGATTTATTTCATGATTTTTAAGAACCTTAAATGGTAATCTGCAGAGAGAGACATGGAGGGATTCAAATTTCAATCACTCTGATGCGTTACTTTCTAAGCTTTTCTTTCTTTTTCTTTTCCTTTTTCTTTTGTTTTACATCCTCCTCTTCTACCCTTCTTTTGTTTACAGGCTCAATCTCCAAGGAATGTGCTGTTGAGAGAGAGAAAGATGAGAGCAGTGAAAGGACAAGAAAAGAGGAGGAAGTGCAGGCAGGTGATCAGGAGAGACAGCATGAAAGAAGAAAGAAGAAAGAAGAAAGAAGATGAATGAACAAATAAAGAAAGAAACAAAGACATGGTTGTACGTTGATGTTGTGGTGCTCTGTTCGTGCATTCCAACTCACACCACATAACACCTTTGTACATTTTATTTTAGAAAACTGCTACCATTATAAAAAATAAAACATATATATAAAATAATTTTATAATTTAATGCAAGACATCAAATTACTTTAGTTTATAAATTTATTTTTGCAAATTTATTTGTGATCTCCTATTGTTGCAGAGGAAACTTTTGAATAAAAGAAATACTATAATTACAAAGAGATTCTATATAGCTACATTTAAATGTTGAGATGAGTTGAATAAAATATTATTTTTTAATATTATGAGTATTTTGGTATTTGAAAAAATTGGATTGTTTATTATATTTTGTATATAAAATTAAAAAAATATATAAAAATATATAAAAATTATAATGATGAAATAAAATAAGTTAATGTGAATTTAATAACCAAACTGGACCAGTAAACTTATAAATTGATGTAATACGTAAAGTTATTTTTATTATAAAATAAATTTAATATATCATATAAAATTATAACAATTTATAAATTTATCTTTGTTAAATATATTTATAGTTATAACACTTCTAGATGGTTAATTAGAGTTTTGTAGTCTATACAAATTCATAAAGTGTTAATCTTATTGGTTTGCTAAGTAAGTTGTTTCTAAAAATATTATAAGAATCATTCCCACTTCGATCTATTCCCGATCTTCTCTTAGATTCAAAATTCTACTTAAATTATGTTTCGATATAGAAATAGTTTTATCCCATCATCATAATTTTTTTTTAAAATTTTTATATAGAATATAATAAATAATTTAATTTTTTTAAATCTTAAAATAATGATAATATTAAAAAATAATATTATAATAATATTTTTTTTAATTTTTAATTTTCATTAAAATTCATCTCAACAATCCCAAAATGACCTTATTTTTCATAAAAATAAGTGGATCTTCAAATTTATTAAATAGCTAATGCTACTAAAAACAATTTCACAATCAATATATAACAAGTGTCATACAATTTAACTTATATGTCTATTTCTTTTCTATTCTTGTTTTTTAAAATCAAGAAATAATTTAATATATATTTTTCTAAAAAAGAGATATATACAAACTCAAAATATACAAGACTTATATAATCCTTTATAATATATATATATATATATATTACCATATAAAATATGAAAAACTCAAAATTTTCATATGATTCACATTTTTATATAAAAAAAAATTTTAACACTTATACATTTAGAATTTTCACTTGACATTACTATTTTAAAAAATAAAAGTACATTTGTGTTTTGAATAAACTATTTCCACTTTAACTTTTTAAAAATATTATATATAATTGTGAAATATCTAAATATCATTCAAACATTTTTTAAAAGGTAAAATTTATTATTAAAAAATTAATTTTTTTATATGAGATTTATATTTATTTTTTAAATAATTGTATAATATTTATACATGATTGTAAATATTATTATTTTTAATTTAAAATAACTGTTTAATCATTGCAGTCAAAGTCAGAGAAAAGCCCACTCTCCTAAGAATAAGAAATAGAGAGTTTTTTTTTTTTTTACTCTTTTGGAATTTCAATCAAACCTTTATTGGGACTCATCAAACGTCTTACAGTGCAGTTGATGGGACCTGAACGGTGATCACAGCCCTTCAAAATCTGTAGGAAACATAATTTCAGCCATGTGTGAGTAGGCAAAATGTGGGGCCCGGGAGGAGTGAGAGGGTCCCACGTGGATCTTCTTCCCTCCAGCTAGCTTGGTGGAGGACCACTCAGAAACGGGTCCTAGTTGAATCATCATCATACTTGTCTCCTAATTATAGCATATCTTATTCTTAGGAAGAATTTTTCATTATTGGTTGGAGTTACTAGTTATAGTTACTAGAGATGGCTGTGTAACATTATTATTACCATGGAGGAGTTGACTTTAGCCATTTCTTTGCTATTTTAAATTTTATGTACAGAATTTTGATGTACTCTTCTATTATTGTGCTCATTGTGCTGTACCATTTTTTTAATATAAAAAATAATTATTTTAGTCTATCAAATCAATTAGGACTTGTTTGTTTTGAAAATGAGATCAAAACTTAAAATATATCTTAAATTTATTATTATATTTTTTTAAATTTTTATATAAAATATAATAAAAAATTCAAAATTTTCAAATCCCCGTACTATTTTTTCAAATCTCTATATAAAATTAATATACAAATATCTTATAATAATATTTTATTCTTTTTTTACTTTACAGTGTATTTTTTTTTTCTATTAAGTATTTTTTTAACATTTGTAATCATGAAAAAAAATATACTTCTTTACTAATAATTATTTCTTGAACTATTAAATAAAATTAAAAAAAAGAATAATAAATTGATAATAAAAAGATAATAAACCTATCATTATCCTTTTGAATCACACTTCTCTTAAACAAAATTACTAAAAAAGGAAAAATAAAAATTATGCTACATACAACCACTTTCATAATATTATGGAAGTTGAAGAAGTGTAAGGTAAAAACTCATACATTTATTAAACCATAAAACAATGAATCAAGGAATATGGTAGGGTATCGTTTTATATAGAATTTTGCATAGAACTAAAAAGTATGGAACCCAACATGTGCTGAGGTGGTGCATATGAATCAAGTAAAAGACATTATGGACACAAACAAAACCCTATTTTCCTAGAGACATTTGCAAGGCTAAAGACAATGGGACACAAACAAAATCCCTTGACCTACCGCATGTAGGTGAGACAACTCAGTTTCGATGCTTGATTTCCCCAAAAAGAAAATCACTCATACACTGCACTACCATTACTAGAAATGTTTCGCCAGCCAATCTGATGATTAACCAGTTTAATTCAATTGCTTCGTTAATATGGAAGAGAGAACAAATAAGAAATAATATTTGCAGACATGAGATGGTTAAGTTCGACCCATTTAAAAAAAAAAAAAAAAAGATAAAAAATATCAAATTTATATACAAATAATAATAATTAATTGTATACCCATCTTTTTTTTTTTAAAAAAAAAAAAGTGTAATAAGCTTGCACGTCATAATATTGTAACTAAAGTTACGATGTGATGGTTACCATTATTTTATCATTTAGTTATTCATGATATATTTATTTTTATATTTTTTAAAAATAATTTTTTAACATTCTTAATCATTAAAAAAAATTAAAAAATATAGAATTTTACTAATAGTTACTTCTTTAATTATTAAATAAAAAAAATTTAAAAAATAGTAGAAAAATGATAAAAAAAAATATAAGATTATCATTATTTTTTATAAAAGACTAATGACAGAGCAAAAATTATCCTTAAAGCCCACAATTTTAACACATCCTAGTATTGAAAATTTCATGTATTTTTAACCTTTGATTCAATACACTGTCAAAGTAGCAGTTCATAACAGTGGAAAAAATAAATTGTGACAGCAAATTGTGTTAAAGTTGTGATTGAGTTGTTTCACGATAATTTTTCTTCACAATATAACGTCTACCTATCAATTTGATATAAATTCCAGAAATAATATATTTGCTTAAACTATTAAAACTGTAGTATAACCATTCCTTTAAAAGAACATGACATTAACACACCCTTGATAAAATAATAATAATAATAATAATAATAAGCATTTTTTTGAGAATTTTAAGGGAGAATGTTGTCTTTTCAAGATAAAAAACTTAAATATGTTTTGATTTCTTGATAATATGAAATTAATTGATTATAGCTTGAGAAGGGTTTGTGTATATTTTCTTGTTCAAATATCACTTGAGAAGAAGATTAAGATCGAAGAACATGTGTTGGGAATGTTGTTTAGTTGACTAGGCTCCGTTTGAATTCGGAGATGACATGAGTTTAATTTATTTTTTAACATTTTTATTATTTTAAAATTTTAAAAAATTGAATTAGAATTTGAAAAAAATATATTGAAATTTGAAAAATGTGTATAAGGATTTGTATTTTATATGAAAAATTAAAAAAATATAATGATAAAATAAAGATGAATTGAGGAGAGTTTCGAATCCAAACGGAGCCTTGCTTGAGAATTGAGATTATTAGAGTAATACCGCATATGATCATAGGATGTGAAAATCCCGTGCACTAACTTTGAAAAAAAAAAAATTATTTGTGAGTGTCAAATTTACCTAAATTTTCCAAAAAGAGTAAGAAATTTGTATATCCTAAAATTACAAATATCATTTGTCATGACTATGATATCGTTATCATGATAATTATTTGACAGCTTATGTTTTCTGTTCTTGTAATTGTGACTATTAGCTCTACAAATTAACAAAAATCCAAGCAGAATTTGACCATGATTATTATATCAAGTCCCACAAAACAAAAGGCTGGAAAATTGAGCCTTTCAAAACTCGAGCATAACGGCAAATAATTAGCTACTCGTGGCTGTCATTTTTGTGTTCGAACGGGAAATGCTTTGACCAGTAAAAACCAACCAAAGAAAATGGAAGATGTGTCTGTCAGTCTGTCTGTCTGTCTTCGAAACTCCTCAGATTTTTGTGGACATTTTCAATGTTTCATAGTAGAAGGATGACACTTTCCCACCGTTTTGACTTATCAGAGCCTAGGAGGAGGAGGAGGAGGAGGAAAAGGAGGAAAGAGGTAACCCTAGTGGACAGCAAGCACAGCATCAAAACCCCAGGCTGCGCTTGACTCTTTTGACTTTGCATTAGTTTCCCTCTCAACTACTCTTTTCAGAATTTCTGATTGTCTGGGTCCCATCCAATGGCTTTGATGATTTCTAAGCTAAAATCAGATATCACAGCTGTGTCGAAATTGTGACTTTTCAATTCCTTTTGAGAGATCATATTTTCGACCGCTAGTGTTTGTCACTACTAAATGTGGCTGAAATTCTCAGGACAGACAAGAAGACAAAAAGCTCACATGAGCACAGGGATATGGTAATAGCCAAGACTGAGTATGCCTCTTGGCAAAATACCATCTTGGGTTTGCAGCCCCTAGAGTGAACATCAATGTTGACACGTAGTAAGTAATGCATATGGTATTGATGTAACTAGATAACCAATCTATTCTCTAATTAAGCTTCACAACAATGAGATTATTTACTTAAGAGTACTAGTATTGGACGAGTCAAATATCAGTCTAGTCCAAAATATAAATAACTTTTGCCAAATTGACCTGCATTCGACTCATCAAAAACATCAACATAAGTTTTGAACTACAGTAATTCTGAAGTTCTCTCTATCAACCTATATTTTATTCTCAAATAATCAACAATAAATATTAAAAATTATATATCTTCTGTGTGTATCTGCTGTGTTGTGAATCTGTGACGAATTATGTTTCTCTTTTATACTGTAAAATACAATAACCATTATAAAATTATTCGTGAAGAATTATTACTAAAATATATAATTTTATATTATTATTTTGACATTTTAAGATGGTTAGTTCAATGTAGACTAGTTCTTCAGTGCCTTTGGCTTCAGCTAAAACCTTAATTTCTAGCCAACTTTTGAACTTAGCTTTGGCTATCTCAATGCCAATGCTCTTAAGAGAGCCATAAAATAATGTAATTATGTAACATTCATAAGGTCTTCGACCAAATAAAAGGTTTTGAGAGAGAGAGAGAGAAAGAGACTTGATTTCAAAAAGGTTTGGGGACATTTGGTTCTGATAGTTATTTAAGTAACAAGCAATGCAACTACTTAAACAAGACAGGGTCCTTAGGACTCAATAGAAAAAGCTTTACCGACATGGAAATGCAAAACCAAATAGAGATGCGAGTCAACAAAAACAGCTAACTTCAATCATTTCCTGTCTTCATGTGTTAACAAACTTTAAGTCCCGGTCAAGGACTATCTACCGCATTGACAATTTGCAGATCATGGCTATATGTTCAGTCACTGGAACCAAAATGCATGTTCTCTGCCCCATACAGGAAACAAAACAAAAAAAAATAGATATATCATGACCATCTCTAGTGATATTAAAAATTGTAAGCCTTTGGGCTAACTGATATCAACTACTACCACGTTTGAAATGTTGTTGAATGAACCTTTCTGCATGGGATGGGTACTTATCTCGAATGTACGCTCGAAGGCACTTTTGATATGAGAAGTCTATCCATCCGCCATCGGTTCTTATGACAAAGAGGCATCTTGAGCGTTTAAATTGGGGATGCCGATCAACCTTTATAAAGACATTAAATAACAGGTTAGTATGTTTGGATGAGGTCAAAAACAGATAACTATTCAATAACAAATGCAACGTTGGCAACTGTTTAGATTAGGACTAAAAAGATAACTTTTCTTCTTCACAGAGGAAATGGGGGTAGAAAAATTGACACCAATCAAAGGCAATATACACTGATTTACACAAAAATTATGTGTTGGCCAAACATCCAGCAGATCCCTGGAGCAAAATGTGCAAAAGGTCAAAACCAACAAGAGACCATAAGACAGAATGTATCCATCATTTACTGTCTCCGCTGTTCATTTACAGTGAAAGAGAGAAATAAAAACAGATTAGCTGTGAGGGTTGAAAGTAAACTGAGAGATAGACCAAAGAGCTTACCTATTGCTCAATTATTCTTATGGACCGGGATTCTGGGAATACCATACAGTTCATTAAACTTTTAGTTTTAGGACCATTTTCACTTTAATGATGTTATGAGTCTCTGATGACAACCACAGATTGAGTATATAAAGGATAATGAACGAGATTTCACATTGCCCTGAAGGGAGAAGTACTTGTGGCAGAACTTTATAATTGTTCAACAAGCTAGGCAGCTCGTCTTTAATTGTGTTGCATCCTTATTTTGTTCATATTCAATCTGGAACCACTTGCTCCAGAAAATTAAATAGAGTGATCTGGCTTCAATTCCTCATCAAAACAAGGCTGGTGGATCTGTCAAGGTTTCAAAACTAATTCGTCTATGTTTGACCAGTCGTCTCACAGTGAGGCATGATTATCTATAATGATTCCAATGAGCTTCAATTGTATTCTTAAAGATTCCTTCTGAAGTACAAGCCTGGATGCGTTTTGAGCTCTCCTTGGTTTGTTACGGATGTGTTGACATTACTAAATATACAAGTTATTTCCACAACAAAATCTGATCATAGAATTTTAGAGAAATCAAATGTAAAAATTACCAACAGAGAAATGGAAACGTAGGCTGCTTGAAATAGTATTAAAAAACCATAATTCATGCTATACCAGGAAAGAACCCCAAACTTGTTTGAAACCATGTTCAACAAGACTGCTTTGGCAGCCATTGATACACAATAGATCAAAGAGGTGCAACAGTGCAAGCATAAGCACCTAATTCTTGGCTTCCAGCCTCTAGTGACTTCTGTGGCTAATAACTTTTGTTGTAACTTCTTGTCCATGCATATGCAACTGGATACTGATGCACTAATCTGATTAAATCAGCAACTGAACAAAAAAATTGTTGCTTCAAAACTGTTACGACTCATGAGCCCGTTCTCAAGGAACATCACTTCTACCTCAAGCCTTTAAAGGATCAGCATAATTCTAAAGGACTCAGTGGGGGGAACGTAATAAATGGCCATGTCAATGTTTGGAGCAGTTTGGATTAATTGACTAGAAAAGCCTGCCATTTTCACTGCCTCTTCCCCCCCACCCCCCGGAATTTTTCTTTTCAAAGTAAATTCTCAATAAAGAACTCCTATTTACTTGGAATAAAATCCCTTATTACCCATAAAAAAAAAAAAAAATCTTAACACAGAACCAAGGATAAAACACATGGATGGAACCCAAATACCAATTTAATATTCAACGGCTCTTGCCAGAAACCTCATATTTAACTTGCCAAGATATGCATTTTGTAGTTTGAACATCCATAAGATGGTTACAACGAAAGCATTATGAGCTATGCATATCCTTGATTAATTTCAAATTAAATTGGGATTGGCTCTATAGATCCTCCCCAACTAATGAGGGCCAGCCCACATGATTTGTTTCTGCCATTCTATCCAATCAATATAAGCACAGTACAGTAAAGAGAACAATTAGTTTTTCTAGCATGAAAAATTCTTTGACCTAATAATTGAACAAACAAAAGCAGGTCACAGAGATTAGGAACTTTAAGAAGGGCATCTGAGAAAGCCACCTGAGAATGATACTAACTGGACTAGAGAGCATCATCATCAGAATATTGTTTGACAGCCGTTACTACATGTTAGCTGGGTAACCTTAAAAATTATATGACATATTACACAAATTAAAGCTTACCATTATAGAATCAAGTCCACACCCAATTTTATCTTCAGAATGAGGATGATAAGCAAGAAGCTTCTCTACCACAGCTTTCTCATCTTCAACTGTTAGACGTTCCCCATCTAAGTACCTAGCAATGGAAAAATCGTCAAAAAGAGAAGAGCTTTAGGGTCCAAGCAAATCTCATAAACAGACTAAGCATTTAAATTCACATCACAGATTTTATAAAAAATAGAGAACTCGTGTTAGGCAAAGATAATAGACAGAAGTCACAGGACAAAAGCACCTCTAATGTACTGCGGCCAGCATTTAGTTATGTTCTGCAGGCTTGATTAAGTTGACTTGCATAATTGTTTGCATTTTGTATTACCATCATGTGATCAAAGCTTTATCATGCTTTTCGGTTTGAAAATGAGAAGGAAAAAAAAAGGCTTGCCAATTGGTAATTATGTATCCTTATTGGTTAGAAGGGTGTAGCTCTAGGGCAGAACTACCTTAGGGCCAAGGTGCGCCATCAAACCTCCCTTGTTTCGAATAAGCTCTTTCAGTGTTCTTACTCGGACCAGGTTCTCCTTCCAATACACCCAGAAAACAAGGTTTTGAGGATAGACTGCAAAGAGTTTCATGTTGCACAACCCCATGTCAAAACCTCCAAAACTATGTCTAAAAGTGATTGAGAGCCTTTATTTCAAGGTTTTAAATATAGGATAGCCTGTAATTGAAACAAGGGCAGACCAAAGAGGTCCAATATTAAATAAGATACAGGAATTTCTGGGGTGTTTTTTTTTTGGGGGTGTTGGGGGGAGGGAAGTGCACAATAATCTATCAGAATCTGCCCTATTTACAAAGGCAAAATGAAGAGATTCTTTTCATCGTGGAAGCCTAATGGGACCCAGTTGTACCAAGAGAATCCTTCGTAATTGCTCTGCTTTGGTGAAGGGACATATAAGTTAAGACAGCTGTGCTCTTGCAATTACGTCATATGTCGAACCTGAATCAATGGCCTACTTTTTAAATTAACGGAGTGGGGGAGCAGTGAGCACGTTGTGGTACCGCCCCACAGCAATAGCCTGTTAGTTACTTGCCAATAAAACCAGATTCTATCATTCAACTCAGTTTTGGTACCTAATGAGATGCATGAATGAACTGAACAATGTGGTAAAAGAAAGACCACAAAATATCATTGAAAATAAATCTGACAAGATATTCAGAAGATCAAAGATAGAAGTTGTTTTCTTCTTCTCTTGTAAAAGGTCTCAAACCTCAATCCACTCTACGTTAAAAGTTCAAATGCATTTTTTCTATAGGTATCAAGCCCAAGAAAGTTAATACTTAAAGTTTATATAGAATTTATATTCCTTGGTAGATTATACTAATATACATGTACATATGTATGGATAGGGATGAAGTTACACTAAAAGTAGATTTTGATTAATTTCATTGGCTAAGCATCCATCAAGCCTACCATGAAATTCCACATTTTTTTGGTACCCATCATGTTTGTATCAGGATGAATAGAGTTACAACCTTCACATTGCTCAACTGTACAGGAATTTTAAATTTTTTATGTACCTTGAACAACACTGAATCCATGAACCGAAATTTGGTGTGATCTATAAACAGGAAGAGAAACGTGTGATCTAACAATGGCTTTGCCTTTTTCTATTAATAAAATTATTATCTATCAAAAAAAAAAAAATTATGCGTGCGCGTGCTTGTGTAAAGACCATCAGAACAGTCCTATCAATTTTACTAAGAGTTTACAAGATCATGCCTGACAACCCAGTAACCAAGTTTACTAAAGACTCTCTTCCAGTACCAAGGCAATACAAGTCCAAGTTCTGCCCCTACCCAAATACAAGAAGAATTAGTTATACAACGTTTAAACGGAAAGTAGAAAGGAAAACAGCGGCATAACCTCAAGGCTTCTTTTACTAGCCGTAAAGCAGGATATAACATAAAGGAAAAAACATAACTTGAAGCACATATCACTAATCACTTATCTCAGGACTAAGCAACAAATGCCAACGGTATCGAAGTTAAGTAAATTATTGGGCAGTATCATCTTCTAACTTGGCAGAAGCCTTAATTTCATTCCTTCCCCGACATTTTCCCACAACGTAAATCAAACGTTTCCAAAGTTCCAGGAGTATCTGCGGGAAGAGAGAAACAAACCTTTCGGAGTGGAGAATATCTTTGGTTAGCGAAGTGATGGGCTCGATGTCTTTGAGAATCTCGGCCTCTTTATTTTTCCATTTGCGGTAGTCAGGGTCGTCCAACCGAGGGTACTTGGCAGGGTCTCTAGCGCTCCAAGCTGGGGTTGGTTTGTCCGTAGAGGATAAACTCTCGTCGGCCCGACTCGGCTCTGCGGCAATGCAGCAGGGACGCCGCGGCGTCGAGAAGATACCGGCGGCGGCCCTGTACTGGTGGAGGTGGAGGCGGAGGAGTGGAAGGCCTCTGAGAAGCAGAGGAGCGGCCATGGAGATGGGAGTGGAACTAGGATTGGTTGAGCTCGTTATCGATCATTAGGGTGATGGTGGTGAGCGACTCGCTTTGACTGGCGGAGGTAGGACCGAAAAGAGATGAGTATTAGCAAAACGCCGTCGTCTTGCATTCCCAAGATATTTATTATGCTCTGGCGGCTGGGCCGGATTTGTTTTCACGAGTCGTGCTACATCGCTTGAAGATGCAGACGAATATATATATATATATATATATATATATATATATATATATATATTTTAAATTCTTAAATAATTTTTCAAAAAAAAAAAATCATAATATCATTAAAAAATATTTTTTAATTATTAAATAAAGAAACTAAAAACAAATATAAAATCTTCAAAACAAAAATTGGAAACAAATAACATTTCTCATATTTTTACATACCATCTCATTCAACTATTATAATTTTTTTAAATTTTTAAATTTTTAAATAAATATAAAAAATTCTTCAAACTCTTCAAATACTATAACAGCAATGATATTAAAATATTTTATTTTAATAATATTATATTCAATTTTGATTTTATATAACCAAAATAAACCTTAATATTATTATTAGATAGACATTTGGTAAAAAAAAAAAAAATTGTGCTACAGCAGAAGATGTCCCGATCCATAGCAAAAAAGCTTTTTCTCACTTGTTTGATTATTTTCATTATTTTTTTAATATTGTTATAATATATATTTTTTAAAATTCTAACATCATGGAAAATACTTTTTTATCACTAAAAATATAGAAAAGTAGATTAATTCTGAAAAATATATTTTCAAAAATACTTACGCACGAAATGACTCGATACATTAGATTAGATAATACATTTGTAAATGATGTGTATTATATCACCAATCACATGAATGACTTGCAATAACAAAGGAGATGTACTAGTTGCCTGAGGAAACTCCAATACCTAAATTAGAAATATAGTATGAGTGCAAGTGTATGAAATGTTAATTGTTTATTACTTCTTGTGGGTTATTTATAGAAAGATGTGGACGTAGCGTGATGTGGACGTAGAGAAGATACGCTTGTTTTGTAAGAGTTATCCTATTAAGGATGATCGTCTCCAACCATGAGTTTTATCTCCAAATCCTTGAGGAGTTATCTACCACGTGGTCGAAATCCTCCCAGCCCAAGAGTAATGTACCTTAGGTTGGTTTCCTAGTCGCGGGCTAGCTAATGCGAGGGCCCTTATCTTGCTAATTTTCTTTGTGCTAGCACCTGGAAAAATAAACTTTTTGTAATGGTTGTATCTCTCTTGCCCCTTGTTTCGTATGCGCTTATTTATGCTTTTTTCTACTCTGCTATGTTAGTTAGAATGCGTGAGTCCGTATCTTTTCCTTCCCAGAACATGGCTTGTGCCAACTGTAACTGTTTTCACGCTTTAGTTTTAAAAGAAATGGCAACCATTGTTACAGCCAATCATTCAGATTCTCAAGGGAGGCTCATAATTACCTTTCTTGATTTCTTATTTCAATCAACAAACTTCTTTTATTGTACTTTCTCTTTTGGTTTCGTTTTTCCCCTTGTTGCTTTCTTAACTTTTTTTGAGCTTACTCTTTATTTGGTTTTAAATCTCTCAAAATTCCCTTTTTCTTTTTGCTTAATAATGGCTGGTCGTGGTTCTTCGAAGGTTTTCTCCCATGTTAAGGGCGGATTCTCCCTTGGCTGAACCTTTGCCTCTTTCGAGGGATATTCTTGGAGCTCCATCTTAAATGTGGTGGACCTTGTTAACCTGAGATCAACCTTCCGCATTCCTAAGTTGGTGGACATGACCATTCCAAAGGCAGGATGTATCGATAAAGAAGGGTATGCAGGAAATGTGGCTTTTTGACAGTTTGTGCCCTAACTCGTGGGTTACGTCTTCCCTTCATCCATCCAGTTCATGACGTCTTGAGTTTTCTAGGTCTTTCGAAAAGTCTTGGAGCCTCTTGAGGAGGAGTACCTAGATTTGATGACAAACGAATTCCTTTCTTTTTATGGTGTGCTGACGTTGTTGGGCAACTTTTGCAATTTTTGTATCCGAGAGCAATGCTTGGAGTCCTTCAAAAGCCATTATTCCAATGCCAAATAATGGATCAGTAAGCTTTTCTTTATCTATGGTTGTGGTAGGAAATTTTCGATCAATGAACTACACATTAAGGACTACACTGCTAAAGTTAATTGGGCAAGAGTTATAGACAATAGGAGCCTTTTGATGGATTTGTCTTGTAAGATTCCGTTAATTTTTTCATCCTTGTATTTTATAAATATTACTTGTTTAACTAATATTTGGATCTATTATTTTGCTACTATTAATTGGATATTCATATGTTTGAATGTGGAGTTACTTTTATTTTATTTTATTTTATTGTGATGTATTTAATTAAATGTTTGGATTTAATTTCTTAATTTATAATGTTAGGATTTATTTTGATGTGTTGGATGTTGAATTTATTTATTATTTTTGGGTGGGCTGGTTAGTGTTTACTTTGTTGTTGGGTTGTGCTTTTGTGTGCTTCTCTATGTATTGTGGGCTTGTGTGTGTGTGTGTGTGTGTGTGTAAATGGCTTGGGTTGTGTGTGTGTTGTTGAGAGGGCCCGGCCCGTGTCTTACACTTGAACCCAGCCTCAACACCCCTTTAAATGATGTCGTTTGGTGCCCAGACCTAAGGAAATCCTTAGGGTTTCTTCTCTTAAGTAGTTGCGTCTCCTTCTTTTCTTTTTCTTCTTCTTTTATTTTCTTTCTTTCTCTTGGTTTTCTTTCCACTTGCAGACTCATGAGCTTCAAAGCTCAGCGCCACTCACCTCCACCTTTCCCACCGCACCACGTGGCAGACCCAACGCACCCTATGGTCCTGACGAACACAACCCTTTGTTGTTCTCCAACCCATGAGTCACGTGCTCGGTAAGTCCACATTTTTCTCCCAAAATCGTGAACTCCTCCCCCTGTTTTCCCTTGGTTTTTGTTTGAAAAATGGTTTCAAATCGCAGCCTTATCATCACGTGGATGCCCTTCCCCTACTGCCGAACGCCACATGGTAGCCATGCCTAGCCTCTCTACACCCAATCGCAGTCATGGCTGCATGCATTGTTCTCTCCCCTTGGCCTATAAATAGACTATGTTTTCCCCTTCAAAAATCACTCCATGATCGAGTATTACCTTTCACGTGGTCTTAGTTTTGAGTTTCCCCTCATCCCATCCGAGATTCAAGCCTCTCCCCACTCCCTTAGGTTGCTACATGTGTTAGTTAGGGACTTCCCTCTTCGCCGTCATGCGTTGTCGCACCTTTTACCATGCCAAGCCACCCCATTAGAAAATCTGCGCCACTCTCCCAAGCCACGCCACTAGAAAATTTGCACCTTTAAAGCCCAAAAGGACTCCAAATCCGTGAGCATCAAACTCTTTGCTATCACTATTTTTTTCGTCGTCGGTATCCCTCCGTTGCATCGTCACCTTAAACAACCCATCAGCGGGTTGATCATTTCATATGATTATTTATTTATGTATTATTACTTTAATTTATTTATTTATTATAAATATTATTTTTATTATCGTTGGCGTGTTGTATACGACATAGCAACATGCTCGCTTGTCGATACGCAAGACCGTATCTTGACGCTCACGTGTTCTTCCAGAATTTATCTGACGTGTTGTGAGTAGCTGTCCAATGCAATTTGAGTTTTATTTGATTAATATTTATGCGCTAATTTTTATTTGTAGCCTAAAGTGTTGGTTAACTGTAAATAATAAAATGAAAGTAGGTTGGTTGGGCTCGAGACCACTAAATGGAGGATGGAATCACCCCACAGTGAATTGAGAATATGTATGTGATTATATTTGATATATGGTTGCTTTTGGGTGTCATTGAAATGCCATCAAATAACTGCTTATTATGCATATGTATCTTTATTTAATTGTTGTAAACGTTTAATTGTGCTGTGTTGTCATGTTGGTTGTTGGAATAGCATATGGGTGCGTGTCTATCACGACCCTAAGTCAAGATGAGGTATTATCGTAGTGGAGTTCATTTGGTTACTCGGGAGCGTATAAAATTGAGTGACGTCCCTTGAGTTGTCGTTCGGCTAATACAGGATCGGATAAGGCGATAACATGATCGTATAAGACGAGTGCCAACTCCGTGGCCCTTTTGCTGGCGGGGGTTAGAGGATGCCTGGTCATGATATATGCTGGGCGCAGAGCTGGGCATCGGTTGTTACCCGTAGTGTGACGAAAGGAGATGATGTATGGATGATCTCTAAAGGAGACCATGGTATACACTTAATAAAATAATATGGTTCGTATCTTAGGCCAACAATTAGGTTTTTGGTGTATAGGAATAGATGCGTTCCTTTATGGGAAATGATGGATTGGTCATGCTTATTTATGCGTGGTTGATAACATGATGATTTCCTTGTTTAAATGTTGTTTTTCTTAATGCTTGGAGTGTTATTTGATTGCTACTCATTGAGATTTCATTGTCTCATAGTGATTTTTCTCTCACTTGTGATTCCATGTTATGAAATTGTAGACTTTGATGTAGATGATGAGGTTGAGCCTGAAAGGCAGGTTCCGCTAGAGGAGTGATATGTGTTGATGACCATGATTGTGAGGTTTATATCCCCTGATATTGTCATTAATCTCCTTACTTCTTGCTTTACTTTTTATCAAATGACTATATAATCTCCTTTTGGAGAATTATTTTTTTGGGGTTTGTGAACTTTTAAATTTTCTGGTACTAGCTTTTATGCCATTTATTTTTTGTTGTCTATTTTATTTGCACACCTGATGCATGCTGCACACACTCTTAGAACACTTATTGAAGGGGTGGGTGACCTGAGTGGTCATCATCTCGGTCGCGAGTCCCACCATATCATAAGTGGGAGTCGAGGGCGCCATATGTCTAACAAGCAATGCTCTTGTGGAACTTGTTCGTGAATGGGCTAAAGATCATAATCGCAACGGTTTGTAGTTAGATGACCTTCTTTCCCTTGCTAGTATGACAGATTTTTGGTGGTGCCCCATTGCGCCTATGTCAGGGGTGACAAGTTTAAATCTACACTGCCTCTAGTAGAGTGAAGTCCCCTAGATTGCTAGGCGTAAGATGAATTGCCCTCGTGGTGAAGACATTAAAAAGGGAGTTAAAGCTTCTGATGGCGCCTCGGGGGCGGCATAGAGAGTGGGTGAAAAGGCACTAATAGGTTTTAGGAATACCATGCTAGCTGTTTCCCTTGTTAAGACCTCCTTTCCAATGAGTCCAAGTCTTGATGACTTGAGCACCTTTATGGGGCAAGTTGTTGCCTAATTTTCGATGGCTTTCTACTTTGAATTGTCGTCGGGGGGTGACTTTGTGGGCATTCCCTCTTTTGGGTTTTTTACCATTTCTTCCCCTACCTCAACACCCCATGGCAGAGATTCCCTTGGTGACATATACGCTGCTTTCTTTTTGGTGTCTCTGGGGCAGGTGCGCCTGACGACTCTATCCCCTATATTGGTAATGTCGAAACTAAAGTTGAAAAGGGTGGCATCCTTGACTGCGGAGAATGGCTCCTCCTCATATTCGCTTCCTGCAACTATCTCAGGCTGTGAGACCTTGCCTAAAAATCATGACAGGGTTTTGATTTTAAAATATGTCCAAAATCAGACCAAATCAAACTAGTGACACCCCTATTTAGGACTATCAAATGCTAATTTGGTTAAACATTTAACCCTTATCATCATAATACAATATTGTAGGCTGCAGAGTAGTTTGGGATGACTTTTTGATAAGGAAAATGCTAGTTCTCCCATTGAGATTTCTTTACATAATGATTAGTAGAAGTCTCAACGATGGTTGTGAATTTTTAATCAGATTCACATGAAAATGTTAATTGCTGAGAATTTTTCTCAACGGTTATATAATTTTTTTTAATAATGTTGTGAATTTTTTTAAATATTTAAAATGTTTAAAAAATGCACAAGAAAAAAGCAAAAACACATAGATGAAAGGGACTAGCAAAAACCTTAGCGACGGTTTCAAAGTGTTTCAAATGGCAAGGGATTTTTTCTCCACCATGGAAGAACACATGTTTCAAAGTGTTTTGGGTTGATTTAGGTTGGTTTTTAGAGAAACCACTCGAGGGTTTGAAAATAAATTTTTGGGTTGCAAGTAGGTTTTCAGCGAAAACACTAACTTATAAGTAATATAAGAACATTATCAATGGTCTTGCTAAAATTAAGTTCAAAATGAAAGTCAATTTTATTCTTTTGGCTATAATCTATATAATTTAGCCAAAGAGTCCACATTGGTCTAGTTAAATCAAAGTCTAAATAATAATATAATATTATATATTTTAATATAATTTTGTTAAGTTTTACAAATATACTTAATATATTAAATACTAATTTTAGTAAACATTATATAGCCAGGTTTTGAAAGATATTAATTATATATATTTTTAATATATTTATATATAAATTTTACCCCAGACGTTGAAATATATATATATTTTACTATATTTTCTCTCAAACATTAAGATAGCCCAGCTTTATGATTAAAACGCAATAAAATATATGGATAGAAGTGTAATCGTATCTATCAAGGCATGGCAATGATTTGAGATAAACGTTTCAAATAATCAACATGACCTTCTATTACTACTATTTATCAAGATTTTTTATGATACTAAATGTTTTAACCACAAATAAATTTCATAAATATAAATTCAAAAATTGATATGATTTGATGTGTTGTGTTAGATCATAAAATTATTTTAAAGAAAAATATATCTAATATATCATATAAAATTAGGTCAGTTTATAAATTATTTTTATATATGATAAAGGGTCTGAATTAATCTCCAATGAAACAATCTAAGGATGGGTGAAAGTAGAAGGAACGAAAAGATAAGATCGTGGGTGGGTGAATGATGTTGAAGTCCAAATCTCAAATTTCCAAAGCTTCAACAATTAGTGGGTGGTGGAGTTAGTGCTGAAAGATATTTAAATGGTTGTAACTTGCTTTTGAGGAAATCTCAGGATCAAATTATGGTTTTCTTGTGAAAAGTGTTGTTGGCCAATTTTGTGAAAAAGACACACACCCTTCTTTAATTCATGATTGGCTTTATGGTAAAACTAGATTTTACCTTTTAAAATCAAAATTTGTATCAGGGGCATTAAATTATTAAAGTTGTTACTGTTTTTACAATTTATTTCAGTTTTTTAGATGTTAGTATTACCTCTTTGTCTCATCTTAATAAAAAGGTAAGTTACGACTTATGTTCTAAAGTGGGGGAGAATGAGAAACAGATGATATTTAAGAAAGATTTAAGTTTTTCTCTTTTCTAAGTTTTATTTTAATTGAAGGTATGGTATATCTTCACTAATACAGTACTATGTTGATGCATTTTTTGGCCCTCTCTTTTCACATGATTGTTCTTGAAAGTTGAAAGTAGTGTATTTAAAGTTTTCATCCAGGGCCTGAGTGAATAATAAATAAGTTGCAGGAAATAAAGAAGACAATATTTATGTGTTTCAACCCGACAATAGTTAAGTGACACGTAGCTTCCCACCACAACTATCATGTGGAGGCACAATATCAGATTCCCACCACCATTTATATATACGCCAGAACTATCCATGTGTGTTTGTGCAGTGGCTTATAGAAAATGGGAATGATTCCATGGTGATTGACAGGATCGTCGCTCTCTTGGCAATGGCAGACAATGAGGTTGAATTCTTAGTAACGAGGGATTTACTTAAGTTATTTTTTAGAAGAAGTTGCTTGACCTCTAGTTCACAGAAAGGACTCCTGCAGTTTAACTGTGCATAAGTAGCATTCTCTCTCTCTCTCTCTCTCTCTCTCTCTCTCTCTCTCTCTCTCTCTCTCTCTCTCTCTCTCTCATTTGTGAGTACACGAATGATTTTACAATTAGAATCTGAGAAATCATGATCCAATGGAACATGATTTTGAGAGGTTTTCTTTTTATTGTAAAGGAATATGTATTTTAGAAGAGCCAATAGGACTGCTCTTAAAGAACTCTATGAGAGCAATTATAAAAAGTTTTGCGAGGACAGAGAGCTTGTACCAAAATTCAACTTATATTGAATTTTAGGAATGAAATTAAAAATTTAAAATAAATCTCAAATTTATTATTATATTTTTTTAAATTTTTATATAAAATATAATAAAAAATTTAATTTTTTTAAATTCTAAAACACTTTTTTCAAATCTCAAAACAAAACTAATATTAAAAAAATATATTACAACTATATTTTATTCTATTTTTAATTTTTATCTCATTTCATCTTATCTTATCTCTGAAACAAACTAAGCCTAAATGTATAGTTGTTCTTTATTATTTCTTAAAGCTAGTTTTGATATTTAGAATTCTTCAGATATTTTCATATATATCTTTTTTAAATATAATTTAAATATAATATACTTTTAATTTTTTATTTTTTTCCATCTAATTAATTGTGACGCCCATAAATTCTATTTGGAATCGAATGAATATCTAAAGCGTTAGAATTTGTAACTCAAGGTTATCTGCTCTCATTAAAGATAAATAAAGATACAATGTTCCTAATATACATCTTACAATATTCAATACTCACAACAAATATTTTTTTTAAGCAATACTATGAATCAAACTAATAACATACCAATAACTCAAAACGTAGAAACATTGAAACGACAGATATTCTTGATTACATCATATATCCAAAAGGTTTGTAAGCTCAAAGCTATGGGAGATAAAGCTTCATAAGTAGAAGTAGAAACTAAAGTATCTACTAAGCTAATCATCGAGTAATTTGCATAACTTAGTCAAAGATGACATATTACCATCTATAAATTGGAACATCGAAACAATGAGCTCCACATCTGTCATTATTGTTTAATCGACCATCTTTTGAAACTTCTCCTGATTTTGGCATACCAACTATCATTCTGAGGGGAATGGTAGTTGAGATTATAACGATGAGATTTGTACGTTCTTTTTAGTGCCAAGTGTCTAATACTATTCATTAAGTATGGTTAAGATATTGCCAAGTGTCCAACACAAATTTTCTAATCTAATTTAAACATTCTACATTGTAATTTTGAAAATATTACACTTAGTGCTATTATCAAGATTACTATTTACTTTGAAAAAAGTAAAAATAAACTTTGAACTGTAAAATCCAAAATAATCATACTAACCTAATAGTGCAAACGTTTATCAAAATTCTATTTTGAAGTGCCTCGAAATAATCTAAACACGTTTATGGAAATGAGTTTCGTCGTCCGAAAAATAAAAATGAGTTTATCGCACAATAAAATTCTAAATGTTTCTTTGAATCTAATGGTGCAAACCATATACTATTTTGACTCTTATAAATACCTCAAATAAATAAAATCATATTTCTGATACCATAATGAGTTATAATATTGACTATATTGACAGACTAAAACTTATATAATTGATTGATTTTTGAAAACTCACAGGATTTTCATGATATTCTTAAAGCTTAAAGAAATTCATCCTTTAAATTTTTTATGGACTCTTATATCAGTACCTCATTATTATAATTTTTCAAATTAAAAAAAAAAAAACAACTTTCTCCAATAAATTTTTAAACTTTGTAATATTTCAAAATTTTCTCTCATTTTTTGTAATTTAATAAAATATCTTAATTCAAATTATTATCAAATTATTATTATTTTTTTATGGTGAAAAAGATTATAATTGGAATGATAGAAAGAGAGCCTTTCATCTCACGATTCTCACATTCATTCCGTGAACAAACCATTTACCTTGCAAATTGCATGTTGCATTATGGCCTACGGGCTACAACGTGATATATGGCGCCCCTCCTAAAGTGCTTCCCACTTTTCCTTTTGACCTAACTTTTTTGAACTCATTGTCGTACTAATATTATCCATCAACGTATCTATGGGGCAAATCATAAAAAAAAATAAAAAATAAAATTATCATATGATTCATATCACTCTGGTAAGGATGGACTCATTTAAAAAAAAAAAAAAAAAAAAAAATTTATACACATTAAAACTAAATTTATAGGCATGATTTGTTTTGATAAATAAGATAAGATAAAAATTAAAAATTAAATAAAATATTATTATCATATACTTTTTAATATTAATTTATTTTAAAATTAAAAAAATTAAAATATTTATTTTATTTTAAATTAATATTTTAAAAAATAATAATAATGAGATGAGATGAAAGTGTTTGAAAGTTAAGGTTAATATAGTGTTCTTCATTTTATTATAAAATATTATGTCATTCATTTTATATAAAAATATTGATTTTTAATAATAACATGAAAATATCGAGAACTTGGTTGTGAAATAACTTAACAATTATTTATGAATTCATTTTATTTAATAGTATAACATGTTCTCACTTATATGGAAAACTTTTGGCTTTAGATGGTCCACGTGTATCCCTTGGATGTTTGAAGATTTTTGCGTTTTTGGGAAAGCCACAAATATTAGGCAATAGGCTTTCTAAAATAACGATATTAGTTTTATAATTATTTTACAACTCTTTTATAACTAATTAATTTAAATTTGCTATTCCGTTAAAAAATATTAAAAGATTTCCTTGATTTGAATGTTTTAATTTTATTAATTAGTCTTGAAATTACATATATAAAAAAAAATCGTATTTGTCGCGTTACTCAATTTTCTAAACTATTTGTGAGATCAAATTATTGATTTTATTATCTTAAAATTGTAAGTTGGATAGAAAAAAACTCTATAGAATTGGTATATAAAATGAGAATATTCTATTATATAATTAGTTCGAGGTGAGGGTAACTATAGAAATGAACGCCTTCCTTTTCACTGCAATCTTCTAACAATATTACGTAATATTAGGGATCTGTTTGGATTAAAAAATAATTTTATTTCATTTCATATTTTTAAATTTTTATATAAAAATATAATATATACTTCAATTTTTTAAATCTAAAGAAAAAATAAATTAAAAAAAATATTTTATTCAATTTTTAACTTTCAATATTTAAATGGGACTGTATGTATTTACAAAAAAAATTACAAATTATTTAATAAATTGACATAACTTAAAATAATTAATTCAATTTATTTTAGAATAAATATAATTTTTTAATTTAACACAACACATAAAACTAAGTCGGTTTATAAATTTATTTTCGTAAAATTTTTTATAATTGTAATTATTTTCTGTTTAAAATCTTCTTCGATGATGTTAATTGATTGATAGATAAGTAATAAATAATTTATATTTTGAATAATACTAAATAAAGTCTATTTTTAAAAAAAGTTTGCATTATTGAAGAAATATATTTTTTATGTGAGTCAAATTTATCCAGAGACTTGCATACTCAAACAATTAAATATAATTTCTCATAAAAACTAATTGTTAATATTTTCTCGATTATTTAAGGTGAAGAATTATTATAAAAGATTTTCTATTAAATATTAAAAAATTTTGAAAAACTCTTTTAAAAAAATATGGAGCCAAACGTGGTGCCTTCCACGTGTATCCCATGGATGGTTGAAAGATTTTGTGGATTTTTGGGACCTACACATGTTGTGTCCAATGCCGGGGGGGAAGTATCCAATAAAAATCGGGGAAGAAACGTGCGAACTGCGAAGCTCATGGCAAATTGGTAATAACAAATAGCCTGAGAGGGTACGTAAGAAAGAACCCAACAAAACCCAAATGAAAATTGAAATCTGATTTCGGATCCGTTTCAGAGCTCGTGGAAGGAAGAAGGCCAAGCCGAGAGATGAGTGGCACCGACTTCGAGCTTTTCCATGGCGGTGTCTAACGCTGAGGGAGCGTAGCCCGACCTTTTGTTTTTCTTCTGGGAGCCCTGTATGGGCCAGTCAACCTCTACGGCTGCAAGTTCCGGCCGCAGCGAAAGCAATCAGAGCCAGCTATTGAAGACCAAATCAAAGGCCCTGATCTACCCGATGCAAGTTGATTGCGTGGAAGGACAGCAGGAGACGATCGATGGAGAGCCAGATTACATCTCCAAATTGCCGGACGAGTGTCTGGCTTGCATTTTCCAGTCGCTCGGCTCCGGTGACCGCAAACGCTGCTCTCTCGTCTGTCGTAGCTGGCTCCGGATCGAGGGACAGAGCCGTCACCGCCTCTCACTCAACGCCTCGTCGGATCTCCTCCCTATTATCCCTTTTATCTTTTCTCGATTTGATGCTGTTACAAAACTCGCCTTGAAATCTGATCGTAGATCCGAGAGCATCGGCGACGAGGGGCTCATACTCATCTCACTTAAATGTCGCAATCTCACGCGCCTCAAGCTTCGTTCTTGTCGCGGTTTGACTGATGCTGGCATGGAGTCATTCGCGAAGAATTGCAAGGGTTTGAAGAAGCTCTCCTGTGGATCTTGCACCTTCGGAGCCAAGGGAATGAACGCGGTGCTTGATAATTGCTCGGATCTCGAAGAGTTATCCGTGAAGCGCCTGCGTGGACTCACAGTCACCGACGGGGCCCCGGCCGAGCCGATTGGGCCTGGCGTAGCCGCTTCAGCTCTCAAAACGATTTGCCTGAAGGAGCTTTACAACGGGCAGTGTTTCGGTCCAGTTATTATTGGCGCAAAGAATTTAAGAACCTTGAAGCTGATCAAGTGCTCTGGCGATTGGGATAAGCTTCTCCCAGTGATAGCGAATCGTGTCACTAGCTTAGTCGAAGTGCATCTCGAACGTATTCAGGTCACCGATCTCGGCCTCGTGGGGATCTCTAGTTGTTTGGATCTGGACATTCTGCATCTTGTCAAGACGCCGGAGTGCACGAACATGGGGCTTGTATTGCTCGCAGAGCGTTGTAGGCTCTTGCGGAAGCTTCACATTGACGGATGGAAGGCGAATAGGATAGGCGACGAGGGCTTAATTGCTGTGGCGAAAGGTTGTTCTAATCTTCAGGAACTGGTTCTCATCGGTGTGAATCCTACAAAACTGAGTTTGGAATCTTTAGCATCGAATTGCAAGAATCTAGAGCGCTTAGCTTTATGTGGAAGCGATACCGTTGGCGACGCAGAGATTTCTTGCATTGGTGCGAAATGCCTAGCATTAAAGAAGCTCTGTATAAAAAGTTGCCCTGTTTCGGATCAAGGTTTGGAAGCTCTTGCGGGCGGTTGCCCGAATTTGGTGAAAGTGAAGCTTAAGAAGTGTAGAGGAGTAACGACCGAGGGCGCTGAATGGTTGAGGGCAACTAGAGAATCACTTGCGGTGAATTTAGATAATGGTGCGGAGCTTCAGGATGCTAGTGCGAGTGATGGTGGAGCACAAGAAAACGTTGTTGAAATTCCACCTCCTCCTCCTCCTCCTGTGCATACCCAGATGGAGGCGGCTGTTCCGTCGAGCAGTACTGCTCGATCAACTTCGTGGAGGTCGAAGTTAGGGGTGGTTAGCATTTTGAAGAGGTGGTCAAGTGGTAAAAGCAGTTCCCGGGGTAGTTAGATAAGCATTTCCAGCAGATGTTCCTACTCAAATAGCATACTTGCTCTTGCTCCGTTTACATTGTTTTGTGTTGTGTTATCTATCCAGTTCTGCCTCTTTGTTCTAAATGTATTTAATTTGATTCCGTATGCTGTTCATTGCCTTTAGACTTGAATCTTTGCTGTTGCAAGTTGTAATTTCACACTTATACCATTTCTGCTCATTTGGTAACTCACTCTTTGACTCGGTTTTACTGAATGAGTGAAACCCCCCCGTGATTTCTGCTCACCGTCAAGGCACATGTTTTGATGACCAAGTGTTGCTTTTGTTTTGTTTGTTTTAATTACAAGAAATTGTCTAAAGCCCTTGCTATTAGCTACTTCTCTTGATGCATATGTTTGGAAAGGCATTAGATACGTTAACTGTTAAGTTTTTATGCGTGTAGATACTGCATATTTGATTCCATTCGCACGTCTATTTTTCTTCCCTGCAACCAATACACCTTCCTCGTATCAAACAGGGTATATTCCAGTCTGCAATCCTTGTTCTGCATCCTTGGGATGCAGGAATAGGTTTGCAAGTTATTCATTGTCTGTGACGAGTACTTAGTTACTGGATTATTGTGTTGAATTTGATGTATGTTCTGCTTTGGTCTGGAGATTAATCGTGGTTTCTGGTTTAGCGAATTAAATTTTCTTTCATTCTTGAATGAAAAAGCGATGATATTTACATGCTGCCTAAGGAAATGTAACCAGTGCAGTAGATAGGGTTGGATGAGGTTCCTAATAGAGATCCTTGCAAACTGAATTAGATAATTGTCTTTAATGAAAATATATCAACCCAGTGCCGTTGGGGCAAATTTGTACTGCATTAGTGTTGGTATTGCATTTTGATCTGCAAAATATTCATCCACCCAACCTCCTATCCTTGAACTTATCTGTTTTCAGTAGCAACATTTGTCTAGTGAAGTGAAGGAAACCCTAACTTTTTCACTTGGTTTCATAAATTGGGAAAATCCCTCTCTTAAGCTCGTTTGTTTGCGCATCCTCTAAGATATTGATAACCTCTGGTGACATCTCCATGCGTCCACTTGGATATGGGAAATCAACCTTTACCTTTTTTTCGTCTTTTGTAGTATCTGTTTGGCCTTTTATTGAACATTCTTGTTCTAGGTTTATTAGACTAACTCTTGATTCAAGCTCTCTAAACCGTTTCTGTTTCTATGGTTATATTCTGATGGTTATATTCTGTGTTTAGCAATATTTTAAGGGTGGAGGCTGATTATTGGTAGGATCCATTGGCCTGCTCATGGTGCTTATTTCGGTCTGCCAGAAAGGAAGACAAATATAAAGGTATATTCAACTTTGTGTGTGTATGTTGATGGTCCTTGTGTACTCAACATGTAATGTTTGTCAGTATGTTACCGTTCTAATCTATATTTGTGGGTGTGCAACTATATTGGAATCAATTAAATATGTTTTATTACTTATCTTATGAAAAAATAAAAAAAAATTGTTATTGGTGCTGCTGGCCTTTTCTCGCCAGATAAATCATTGGAACACGACATAATGTATCAGTAACTGATAAAAATTTTGATCTTAGTATTATGTTTGCAGAGCTAACATATGTGGAGTGGTGACCCATAAATGTAACTTAAGAGTTACTTACATAAATGTTCTTGATTGCAGCAGTGACTTTGATGCTGTTGCTAACAGTAATGATGTTTCCGGGGCATTCAGATTTGGCTAAGCTTATATTTCATAGGCAAGGTTATGCCCTAATTTTGCCTTTCCCTCTCCACAAACACACCCCTTCTTTCAGGCATGTTTATATATGCATATATAAAAAAAAATATTATATATATATATATATACGTAATGTGAAGTTGTAAATAGGAATGGTAACCAATAGTGGTGGCTTGTGCGACTACTGAGACTATTGCAGACTAAATTATCAGGAAGCAAAAACAAGTTACGTCGGCCTTGAATTATTGAATGTGATGACTGGTGAGAAAAGGTAACTATTGTTATTGTAAGGCTCTATTTGCAGCTTTAAGATATGTTTTCTTTGTAAGATATACCTCTTAAGGAATTAGTTGGATGCATGCTATCTCTATCTTTATCATTTTATGCAGTAAGATCTACAATATTATGTCCCATAACATTTCTGCCTAGCGTAGAATTTCCTCTTAAGTTTGGACTTAGGCATTTCAATGTTTTATTTTATTTTTTTTATATTTGGGGGGGAAAGAGATTGCACAGAACACACCATTTCAAACATGGCCATGATTTGATCTGTCCTTGCAGAATGGAGTCTTTATTCCTCCCCCATCCACATTGGGTATACTCATTCTTATTCCTTAACAAAGGGCACCACAAACAGTCACGGCGGTGGTTCCACACCTGGAAACCCGTTCCGAGGGTAATTGTACGGTGTACCACTCCTATAGGCCATGTCCATGGCCACAATCAGGAGTCATTAGACCGCTCCCATGTGTTTTGTGGGGAAGCTGATAGTCCAAAATGGTTGAGGTCTTGAATATCAGTTTTTGAAAATAGAGGTTTCTTCATCAAGAATATACCTGACAATATCTCAGGAATAGTTATTTGCCTCATTTTTTAAGGGCTGTTCATGATGGAATAGCTATTTTTGTCACAAAGCCCAATCAAATTGTGAAATATCTGTTCCATTATATTTGATGGATATATTCTCGGTACCAAATGGAGCCTTAATGTTTCTGGTTTTTGTGCATGTACCAATTAATTCGTTAGGAGAAATTGCGACATCCAAACCTTCGTTGTTTTTTATGATGTTCTCGATGATAGGTGTCAAACTCATCTCAAACTAATTACTGGAGATCTATTAAATTTTTAATTTCACATAAAAAGTTAAACATATCTCAATAAATTTCATACGTTCCAACATCTCTCTCCACTTCACGAATTCAAATATAGCTCTGGGATTCTTAAAACACTACTATTTGCAGATCAATTCAAATCATCTTAACACCCAAACTAAGAAAAGTTGATACGCAGGATTTACAGAGGTTTCCGGATAACATAGAACTGTTCAGATACATAAGAAAATCAGATAGTTGTCAATAAAGAATATCAAAACCACATGGTGAATACTTTCTTGTTGGAAGATGCTTAACTTGGTAATGGACAGAACAAATTGACAAACTTTCCTTGGTGCCTAGATGCTTGCACCGCCTGTTTCTAGGCCAATATGGTTGGTTGGGTGCATGAGAATATGCGTAAAGAACAAGAAACAAGAAAAACGAAGGTAGGACGGCTGGGCACGTTTGCCCAAGTAAATGTTATGGGCTGCGAGTTTGTACTTGGTAGGATGGAATTGGACCACAGACTCTACAATCTAGACTAGTTTGGGTTGCTACACTTTCTGCGCCTATTTTCCAGAGGTGGTGAATGATATGATAATCGTATAGAATTATAGGATGTTATGGAATTAAAGTTGAAAGTATATACTATTCTATAACATGTATAAGATTGGACTCTTTCTAATTAGTCTTAAATTCTTAATGCCTAATTTCAATTGATTTAACTACACCTTGTTCTTTAGTTATCAATTAATGTTAGATACAATTTTAGGATATCTAAATTTTGCGTATTTATTTGAAAAAAGGAAAGTAGGGTCCATTAATTTTTTCCATGTAGACTTAAGATTTATCCACTTTTTTAAGAGGAATAAGAGCACTTATAATGGATAATGTAAAATCCATTTATCTGTAAAATTTGAAGGATTTTGCTTAAAATGCACGTCCAATAAATTCTTTACTTCACTCAATATTTTGAAGTTTGCTACAACGTTACCTCTTATTGACGTTACATATAGCAGTTTACTGTTTACGAAGGAAGGTAAACATTTTTAGATTAATTTCTCTATCTTCTGGTTTTGGTTATGGTGGGTTTTTTGTTGTTGGGGTTTGGGTTTCCGTCTCATCGTTACCTTCATCGTATTGTTCTGTCATTGTTATTCTGTTGCCGTTTGGTGTTTTGTTGTTGGGGTTGGGGTTTGGGTTTTCGTCTCGTTGTTGCTCTTGTCACATTGCTTTGTTGCCGTTGGGTTTATCGTCTTTGGGGTTTGGTTTTTTATCTCGCTATTGCTCTGTCACCAATGGAGTTTGATTTACATTCTTGCTGTTGCTATATTTGTTTTTGGAGAATTAGTTGAGAAAATGAGAAATGCTGGGGTTTTTGTTTTGGGTAGAAGAAAATCTTGATAAAAGTGAAGATCGAGAAAATATTTTCAAATAAATAAATAAAAATATTAAGATGATATAGAGAAAAAATAAATTTTGGTACTATAGATTTTGGTAGTTATTATTTTTCTTAGTTCAATCGTTCTCATGATTTGCATTGTGCAATAACCAAGATGCCTATTAGGGTTTTTTTTTTATTATTATTAAATGGGCACTCTCCATTTAAAATGAAAAAACCCATTACTTGAAGAATCAAAGATAATACTATGTGCTATATAAACTTTGATTAACTAATGAACAATGAAGAGAAAAATACCAACTCATTCATTTTCCTTTCCTTTTGCTTTGATTTTATTTTTTTTTAAAAACTACTCTTGATCTTATTGGTGGGACTAGCACGGTTAGTTGATTACAATGAATCAGAGTTGAGTCCTAGCCTTAGGGACGGCGCCCTCATAAGTCATAACTGTATAAATCAAAACATAAATGTATGAATCAGAGTAGATTTTTTCTAAAATATACGTACAACAATCTTTTTTAGGGGGCTCTTGAAGCCCCTCTACTATCCCCATTAATTCAAATAAGAAAATATATATTTATATATATATATTTATACTGTTAAAGTGAAGTTCACACATTTTTTTTTTTCAAATAGATAAATATAAAATAAAATTGGACATTTTTGATTATACGTTTTGAATGATGAGTTAAGATAAAATTAAAAGTTGAATATAGAATATTATTTATTTTTATTATTATAATTATTTTAAAATTTTTATATAAAAATTTAAAAAAATTATAATAAAACAGAACTTCTTTTGTTACAAACGGAGCCGGACAAACTGAGTTAACAGTAGGGGTGTTAAAAAAAATTGAAGATTTCGAAAATCGGTTCGATCCAGTTCTAGATAATTTGGAATCGGACTGGACCGATCATATTATTTATATATTTAAAATTATTTTTTAAATATTATATATGTGATATATTTTTATGTTATATATACTTATATATAAATAATGTTATAATATTTATAAAATAAAATTTTAATTTTAAACATGCAAAATTTAATCAAATATATACTTTAAACATAAAATAAATTAAAAAAAAACATATATATATTTTTTAAATTTAAAATTTATTAAAATAAAAAAAACTAGATCAAAACTAATAAAACTAATATTTCTAATTTTGGAGATAATCGGACCGTAACCGATTTTATAATTTACAAAATCGATACCTCTAGTTAAGGGAGATCAGCTCAGCTCATGTTAAAAAGGTCCTCGGACCTCTCTTTCTTTTCCTCGAGGTCTTTCCTTGGCAGAAGCACAGACAGAGAGAGAGAGAGCGCATAGAATTTCTTTGGGATGGATTTGAGGTGTGCTGTGGGATCTCTCCACCACGTTAAAGTCCCAGACAAAGACTGCTTGCTGCCTCTCATTTCCAAGCTCCTCGGCTATTGCATTGTTGCCGCTTCCACCACCGTCAAGCTTCCTCAGGTGCGTTCCTTTTTTTTTTTTTTCTCAAATCATCTCTGATCGTGCTTGTTTCTTCGAACTACTTATCGTTGCAGAGTTAGATGTGTTGACATAGGAGTTTTGGGTTGAACTCTGAGTTACTAGCTGCCCTCTTTTTTTTTTTTTTTTTGTAAGTGCGTGCATGAGATTTTGCATGGCGCTTTTTGAAAAGACTGGATATTTGGGGGTCCGTTTTGTGATTGTTATACTCGTGAAATACATAATAATATAATAAAAATTACAACAAAAATAACATTCAAACAAAACCAGTTTGGACTGAGTCACAGAAATATCGCTATGATATTCAAGCTCTATACTACAAAATCTCGGATTAATCTGTGCAGCAGAACTTTTGTCAGTATGAACTGTAGATGGATTCTAGACCTAGTTATAAGTACTTATGGGATTCCTTTTTCTTTCTTTCATACGTGACATGGATTCGAAAATATTCGACTGATAACATTGATATTCATTTTTATATCAAGAAACCATCTGTGGAAAGTATATCTCTCTTTCAAAATTAAGCTATTTATATTAATCTCTTCCTGAGTTATGGAATAAGAATCCTTGGATTTTGAAAGAGAATGCGTGAACTACATCATTATTTTATGAATTCTGTGATCCGGCCTTTACATGCAGCCCAGGAACTTGATTCAATCCCTTTGCAGCTCATCATATTAGTGCTTTTGGTTTATTGGACACTATCATTCATATGGTACTTTGTATTGAATCTGCAGATAATAAAAATTGTGAAACATAAAAGTGTCAGAGGCCTTAGTGTTGTGGCCTTTGAGCTTGATGTAGTTGGCTACACCATTGCCTTGGCATATTGTCGTCACAAAGGACTTCCCTTTTCAGCTTATGGGGAATTGACATTTATTTTAGTTCAAGGTTTGTTCTCGGATTCTTATATTTTTTTTTTGTCGATGTAAAGCTTTCTAGTGACGTGTGTGTGCAAAAATAAAAAATAAAAAAATTCACACTTGGATATGTATTTAACTGTGCTTGCCTCTTGATTGAGTGTAGAAATGTATATGTTCTGTACCGGTGTATGTTATTGGTTTGCCTGTTATTTGGAAAAAGAACGGTCCTGCATGGGGCCGGGGCCGGGGCCGGGGCCGAGGTTGGGGTTTGGGCGGGAGGGGGGGCCGGGTTGGGGGGGGGGGTTGATTGAGTGTAGAAATGTATATGTTCTGTACCGGTGTATTGGTTTGCCTGTTATTTTGGAAAAAGAACGGTCTTGCGTGGGGCCGGGGTTGGGTTTTTTGGGGGGGGGGGGGGGGTGGTGGGGGGTGGGGAATAAGGATGAGTTGCATATATTGTAAATTATAAATTGGAGCTAAATGTTTGACTCGGAGAACAATTGACATAAAATTCAGTAACCTGAAAATTTTATTTATTAGATCCAAGTGTTGCTCCATGCTTGATGCTAAAGGGTATTGTTCTTATTTGTAGTTCGATTCTATATCTTGCTTTCTTGTCTTGTGTTATCTCACCAAAATGATTTGTGCTAGTCCTATTGTCTCATGGTTGGAGTGAATGCATTAGAATAAATAGTCCATGAGAGGTAAGATCAGCTTGTAAGGTTTGTTTTCCTACATCTTGAATTAAGCATCTGTTGAACCCTGATATTAGCTGTTGGCTGGCTCTATTGGACGCCCTGGATGAGGTATTGCCTCTGGGATGAGACAGCTTCGCAATATCAAAAGCTGATGTCTCATTCTTAAAAGATCTAACAAACTTCCCATCTGTTGCAGCTATAATATTAATTGCCACAATTTACTATTATTCTCAACCATTGGGTACTAAAACATGGATCAGGGCATTACCGTATCCTTCTTGCTTGCTGTATAGTATTTAATTTGTCTCAAATTCTTGTTTTGTGAGAGTGAAAATATGTTCAACCTCTTCCTTAATGATCGTTTTCTAGATATTGTGCTGTAGCACCAACTATCCTAGCTGGTCAAATTGATCCTGTTCTCTTTGAGGTCCTCTATGTGAGTAGCATCTTTACTTTACTGTCAGTATTTGAACATATAATATTGGAGTTTCTTACTTATTTTTTATCATTGCATTTTTTGTCATCGTCTTTATAGGGATACGTATTTGCAAGTACATATATTTTTCAAATTTTAGTCCTTTTTTAAAACTTTTTTTCTCCATTTTTTGGATTATCAGATATGTATGAATTTCTCTAATTTGGGAGTGACCTGTTATTGCAGGCATTTCAGCATGCAATTTTTTTGTTCGCCAAGATCCCACAAATATTGAAGAACTTTTCCGTAAGTGAACTAATGAAGGCCCTTATTATGGCTGTTCAATTGATGTTATTGGTAGTTGAGCTCTAATATAATTTATTTTCATTTCTTACTTTTATATTGAAAGGATTCTATAAATTCT
Source organism: Platycarya longipes (assembly GCA_036559045.1). Taxonomy (NCBI): domain Eukaryota; kingdom Viridiplantae; phylum Streptophyta; class Magnoliopsida; order Fagales; family Juglandaceae; genus Platycarya; species Platycarya longipes. The sequence continues at coordinate 39,295,635 of CM071802.1, forward strand.
TGTCCTAAATATTTGTCGAAAATACAGGGCCACTCTGTTCTGGACCCCGATTGTCCATTCCTTCTTTAGTTCTTAATGAGTATACCAGTATGTCTTGCATGTGAATTGTGCATTGAAGTATCTCCAAAACCAGAAATTACCTATATGCTGTTAAATTCCCTGTTAATAAAACAGATACCATCCTAAGAGGCTGTTATTTATACTTGGGTTCAAATATTAGTTAATCTTGTTTTGGTTGTAGAGGCGACCATCCACATCAATGAAGTAGCTGTGTAGGTAGATCTTAAAATCTTTACCCATAAATCAACATACAATACTTGTCCTGAAAAAGGAAGTTTGTGTCTGAGTGGAGAGATTAAATAAAATAGATTAAGGATGATTCGATCACCTCGTGAGCAAACTAATGCAGTCTTTTGTCTGCTGTGTATCCTTCGTTTGAATATTTGTTTATCTTGTGGTTGTAGAAGCAAGTTTTTACTCCATGCACATAAATGAAGTGGCTATGTAGGTAAATCTTAAACTTCTTTACCATAAATCACCATTTCACCTATTACTTATCCCGAGAAAGGCAGTTTGTGTCTTAGTGAAGAGAGATTAAATAAAATAGGCTTATCTGAGTGTAGGCTAGTCAATTAAAGGATGATTTGATCACTTTCCAAACAAGCAATGCTGAGATTTCTTTTGCTTCTGTTTGCGAGCATGCTAATGCAACCTTTTTGAGTATTTACATGTCCGTGTTGCCTCTTCATTCATATTTTGGTGAACAACCATTCTCTGAGCAGAACAAAAGCACAGGGGAGCTCAGTTTCATAACATGTTCAATGAATTTTGCTGGTTCCATGGGTACGTCTATAGATTTAATTGGATTAGACCTGTTAGCCTCTGATAGATGCAAGTAGTGATGTTATGAAACTTAATTCTTTTTTTTTTTGTAGTGAGAGTTTTCACAAGCATCCAGGAAAGAACACCAAGAAGTGGTATCCTTGTTTTATATTCTTGATTACTCCTCCTTCCCACACAATTAGTAATTTGTATTCCTTTCTGTGTTGTTCCAGAAAAAGAATTTTGGTTTTAGCATTTCAACAAGTTAATCTATTGACTTGTTGCCCATTTCCGCGTATTAACTCACTCTCAAATGAGGTCCCTCTTAAGTTTTTGTTATTTTTCTGCTGCTCTATTAAAATGCAATTTTCTGCAAGAAAGAATTGTATTTTAGCATTTTTGGTGTCTAGAAAGATGCCTAAAGGAAACAATTGGTATGATTTTTCGAGCACGGAGACGTTTCTTGTTCAAATATGAACACCAAAGTGTATGATTTGAATTTATGCCTCACATGTCCTAACTTTCTAGTTTCTAAGCAACACTATGTACACTCCATGGTTTCTTTGTATCAATATTTAAGCTGTTTGTGCCATCTTGCATATATTTGGTGCATAATTTCTACCTATTGCTGTCCTTAATTCTTTCACAGTTCTTTTGGGTGCTGTAATTGGCATTACTACCAGTTTTACCATCCTGATTCAGATAATTATGTACCGAAAGCCTGATGCCGAGGCTGAGAAGAAAATAAAGTAGAACCATTACAAAAGCCTCGACACTCGACAGGTGCTGCCGCCAATCGTTCAACACAAATTTTAAAGCTCTTTAGGTGTGTTCTATCTTTCTTTACAGTCATAGCTTAATTCAAGGGTTCAGGGGATGTTTCAAGTGGGACAGTTTCTTATAAGAGGATACATGAATGCATAAGCAAATGATGAAACTACAGTTCTATTTGACACAATCTTATTGTTTATCGACGAATTTCCTTAAGATACTTGTACATCATGTCTAGTCCTCTTAAGGCCAAATTTCCTTTTCCTCAGTGCTGCTGCACGCCTACTTAACAGGATCAGTTGCTTAGGGTATAGCCTTCCGGTGGGAAGCTCTCTTGAAAACCAACAAATAAAAAGGGGAAAAAATGCTTATAATGAAATTAAACATCTTCGCCTCCATATTCTTGCAGCTTAATTAAAGACACTGCACTCTTATATATCCCAGTTCTAGTATCTATCCTGTGTTGAAGTTACTCATGATCAACCTTTAAAAAAAGTTAAAGCCTAGCTCGTTTGTTTTTATAATTGCTCTCAACTCAATTCATCTCATCTTATTTTATATGATTATTGGAATTTTTTTAAATTTTTATATAAAATAAAATAAACAATTCAATTTTTCAAATTTTAAAATAAAAATAATGTTAAAAAAAATCTATTTAATAATATTTTATTTGATTTTTAATTTTATAAATCTCTACTGATCATCTCGTTCAATCTGTAAAAATAAATGAGTCATGAAAGGTTGAAGGCAATATCGCATTAATGCAGTAGGATAGGGGTGAGATGAGACTGTAGTACATATTATTTTTCTATTTAAAAAGTTAATGCTTTGATAGGACATAGTTTATGTGTTTTCCAGCCGAAAAGTCGTTAAAATGTCAAATTTGCTTAGGTGCCTTACTAGCGCTTGTTTGCTTCGGCAATTCCCTGCGCGCGCGCGCGCATATATATATATATATACACACTGTTCATTCCCAAAAAATACTGTTCATTCGATTGATATTTTTAATATAAGTAGAAGATATATATAATTTTCATTTGATTTTATTTCATCTAATTTCATTTTATATTCAGATATAATTCAAATACAAATTTTTTAAACTAATTATTACAATTTTTTAAAACTAATTATTACAATTTTTTCATTCAACCTTTTTAAATCCTTAAACAAAAATAATATTATTATAATATTTTAATTTTATAATATTTTTATTTAACTTTTTCTCTCATTTTTCAAAATTTAAAAAATATTCAAATCATACTTTTTTTTTTTATTTTCGAATTTTTTTATTTAACTTTTATAAGCCCGATTTGGATTAAGAGATAAGATGAGTTTAATTTATTTTTTAATACTATTATTGTTTAGGGATTTGAAAAAGTTAAATTGAGATTTGAAAAATGTACATTAAAATTTGAAAATGCTGTATCGAGATTTATATTTTGTACGAGAATTTGAAAAAATGTAATGATGAATTTGAAATGAATTGATGTGAGCTTGTCTCGCATACGAATCTAAAACGGCCTATCTCATTACTATTGATAAGTTATCTTATTACTAATTACAAAACTCTCATCTCATCTAACTTTCCAAACCAGCCTAAATCTCACATGCATATAAATTTCTGAGTCTCCCATTACAGACTTCCAGTTTATATAGATTCTTTACCTTTTTATTAATCGTGCAAAGCTATTAGATTTTTATTATGCAGAAGCATTAATAAGCATATATAAAGAATGTTGCAGCACAAGTTTCACAAAAAGAATGGATAATTCAACTTGTTGTAAACCCTGATCGATTCAATCAACATCAGCACATGAAAAACTTCAAAGTCCTCTCAATTGTTAGACTTGTATTAAACTTGTCCTAAACAAGTTTACTAAAACGACTATCAATATGATAAACTTGTATTAAATTATGGTGTATTTTGAACTAATGTTTTTGTTTTCTAATCTATGCAAGCATGTAAGTATTATACCCCACTTAATTTTTATTATCCAAAAATATTTACTAGAATTTATTAATTTTTTTTCACCCAACTAGACAACGTGTTTTGCATGTTAATGCTCCTGTCCTTGTATGTATATATATATATAAAAGGAGGAAAGGAAAACTTCAAACTTATTTATATATTCTCTTTGAGAGGGAGTGATACATACTGACTGACTTTTTCTTCTCTTTTCTTTCCAAGGATCAGATAAGAGTACTGATACTATAATACACCGGAAAGATTTGAAACAATAATCCCACTTTGAGGGTCAAGATGTCTAGGGAGAAGAAGATCAAGAAGAAGTAATTGGACTTTTGATTCAGATTTTAAAAGTGCGTACTCCACACTACAAATACCGACCCCACCTCTGGGCTTCTACTAACAAGTGGGCCAGAGGTCAACTTAACCAGATAATGAAACGAGACACTTCAAACAACACTATTAAATAGTAAAGCAAATACTTAAAACCATCCCAGAATGCCCGGCCTTATTCCATTAAAAAATCTGTCCATCATTACTTTTGTGATCATCATATTCTCATCATTCTATCCATGTTCATGTCGCATGCACAGCTGTATAGATTGGTCTTGGACTCTTGAAGTGCAGCACTTTTTTTTTTTTTTTGTTCTTTATGGAAGGGCCGGTAGCCACATGTTAAGTGGTCCCGTCCCAAATTTACTCATTTTTTTGTAGAAAAAACCGTGATTACAACCAAGACACAAGAAATTTACAAGAAAAAACTATAAAACCATTCCTTGCATCACCAAACACCAAAACCTTAAACATAAACCGAATCAAACAAACAAAGACATAAAACTGAAATCTAACAGGCCTAAGGCTTCCAAAAACCAGAATAAGCATACACCAGACAAGCCTATCCGAAACATAAAAACAAAACCAGAATAAGCATACACTAGACAAGCCCGCACTCTTGAAGTGCAGTACGACCTCTATTGATGAGTTGATAATCTAGAGACTACGCCGCCCCCCTCTTTATATGGTCTATCGTAAAGATCATTGCAATTGGACTTAAAAGCGCAACAACGATGAGTAGTTGGTTTAAACGAGCATTAGTACCGCCAGGATATAAGGAGAAAGTTGAAACAGAGTATGTAATGGAAAAGGAGACTAAGCCAAACCTTACCTGCTCAAAAAAGGGGTATCTAGATACAAGATACATAATGACGCAGATGGACGAAGAGAATGCTAGGGTATTAGAGAAAAAGAAAATTATGCAACTAGAGTAGTGGTAAGAACACAAAATTGCGGTGCCCGCTTTATGATATACCCCGTTGTCCTTCCCGGTGTCTTGCCAAACCCCACAGGGAGGGTTGATTCCAGCTTGGAAGGTAGCGGCAGCAATCAGTGCCAACACCACTAATAGTGCATTTCGCACATCAGCGGCGGAATCTCGTCTTGGCTGATATTGGAAGTCTGAAACCAACTCCTCTTCGGGCATTTGATTAGGCTGGATAGGCTGCATGATGGGCTGGTCATCAATTTCAAACGTGGAAGGAGCTGGTTGGTTGGGTTGAGTAGACATCTGTAGTACTAGGCGTATGGCAAATAGCAACTTAAGGCGCACACAAGCCAAGGTATAGCTTTAAATAGAGACCTAGCCTACCTTTGGAAGTTTCGTGTGGCGTAGAACAATTTTTTTTTTTTTGCAAAGAGTTGGTAACACGTGTCCAAAAGTAATCTTTCCTCAAGTTTATTAAAGACCCTCACCTATGGCGGAAAAATACCGTAGTAAAATAAAAAACACAAGGAGTTACAAAAGAAACAAAAAAAATCCCTTATGCCAGAATCCAATAACCAATAACTAATGAAAAAATACAATGAATTATGAACGTAAATAAGGTAATTTCCAACGAAATCCGTACGTAAAAAGCCTCGGATTTTTCCAGGTCGCACCCATGTGGCATGGAATACTAAAGTCTTGTTTTTTTTAGAGATAAGATGAGATGAGATAAAAATTAAAAAAAATAATAAAATATTATTGTAATATATATTTTTTAATATTAGTTTTGTATGAAAATTTGAAAAAGTATAATAATAAATTTTAGATTTTTGATTTCATCTCCCAAAACAAACCGGCTCTTAGTATTTTTATTTTTCCTTTTTTTGATTCATTTGGGGGAGGGAGTTTCTAATTCCATACCTTCAAAGTGTATATACACTATAAGAAAATTACTTATTTGTAGTCAATTATTTTCTGTTAAATTGATTATTTTTTGTCTAAAAAAAAATATATATATATTAAAGACTCTTGGATCACATGCACATTGATATGTGCATGTGATCCAAGAGTCTTTAATATATATATATTTTTTTTGCACAAGGGATTCCCTTTAACATTTTTTTTTATGGCAACAAAAAAAAAAAAAAAGAATGTGATATACGTGTGCATGTGATACCTTTGAATTGACATACGTGTTGGAATCACATGCACACGTACAACACAACATGTGACGTACGTGTTGGATCATATGTGATGTATGTGTGCATGTAATCCAACAATCCCAAAACTTTTTTTTTTTCATATGTGATGTACGAGTGCATGTGATTCTCTTGGATTTATTTTACCAAAAATGCTACTTGCAATCAAAATTTTGTAGTCGAAATGCAGTCAACTGATGTGTCATTATGCCATGTCAGCTATTATTTAAACAAAATCTAAAAAGAAAACAAAATTCCGGTTGACTGAAATGCGAGTAGATCGAAGGTGCTCAAGGTGGACTGCGAAACCCAAATCTCTCAAGCGGGAAAATATTCGAAATCTCTGGTTCATCTCCAAGCTGGTAAGTGATTTCTTCTCTAACTCTGAAGTCTTCGAGATCTTTTCAAGCTTCTCTTCGAAATCTTAAAGTTTCAAGCTTTGCGAGACCGAAACCCTCAAATAAAAAGAGCTGGACATCGCAAATGGCCTCCGTCGGCTGACCTCCGGCACGTCCCTCCCCTCCCTCCATCCCTCAGTGTCGGGATGGGTTGAGCTTCTTCTTCTTCCCGAAATCTAACCCTAACTATTGAAATCTCCTTTTATCCCTAACCCTAATCCTCACCCAGACTTTAACCTTAACCCTAACCCGAACATATAACCCTTACCTGAGACTAACCCCAACCCTAAGCCTAACCCGAGCCCTTCAAGTAAGATTATCCTAACTAGCAGTTATAATCATTCGCCCCAATCCAAGTTTGGTATTTTTGAATTTATGTTTTTTGTATTTCAGTATTTAGCTGCTTTTCATGATCATCTTTCCATATATACATGGTTTAGTGTGCGTGGTGGGTGTAATATGATAATTTTAGTTATGTGATAGATAGCTTGGAAGAACTATGTAAATGTTACTTGATGTGATTATATATAGTGTATATTTTCACTTCGAATCCAATATCTAAAGTCGATCCTTGTGTTCGTCTTGTTTAATTTGTGATTAATTCTCTACTTAGTTTCAACTCTTCATATGCAGTTGCACATAACACCCGGATTGGAATATTGTTGGAGTGCTATTGGCATGATTAGTTGAATTTCTTGCATCATATGTCAATATTCTTGTGTTCATAAAGAATATAAATGTATACATACATACATATATATATATACATATATATATATATATACATATATATATATATTCAAGTTTCATAATGAAAAAAGAGAAGAAAGAAAATGAGAGAAGGTGAGGGTTAGAGTAAGAGAAAATATGATAAAAGAAAAAAAAATAGAGGAGAAAAAAACTGCTCTTCTGTGATGGAAGCAGTTTTTGTCTCCTCTATTTTGTTTTTTGCAAAATGATGTGCATGATTTAGTCTTTGATTAAAAAAAGAAAAATCCTAACCATACTTGAAAAAAGTTATTTTTCTTTCATGCCAATTATTGATATATTAAAAGTTATAAAATTTTAAATTTTAAATTTTTAAAAAGTTAATAACATAAATATTATATATAAAATTATAAGTATATCTTACATGACTTACTATTAAAAATAAGGGTAGTGCTATTGATCCCTCTCATTGGGATTTCCATAAATTCCGATGAGAGGGTTTTATTTTTTCACATGATTTTTTTCATATTTTAAAATATTTTATAAAATATAAAAAATCACAATATTATTGAAAAATACTTACTTAATTTAAAAATACTTACTTAAAAATTCTATAAAAAAAAAACAAAATCCTCTCGTCAGGATCCATCTGAATTCTAATAAAAGGAACATTTAGCATTTTCCTAAAAATAATTACGTAGCAGGCGCCAAACAACCTGCATGCTCATCATGAAAAGGGAGCCCAGCTGGGAAGTTCTTGGCAACCAACGTATTCTGAAATGCCAATATCGAATTAATAAACTGAAAAAAATGCCATGTATATATATATATATATATATATATATATATATATATATATCTCAAAACTAAGCATGTGAACACTGAACAGTGTCTAACCAGTCGATGAATTTTCCGACATTTCCCATATTTTATCTTGGATATTAAAAAATAAGTAAAATAAAAAGAAGGCAAGTTTGATGATGAATGATTTTATACATACATACATACATATATATATATTTTTAGCAAAAGATGGGAATGCAACAGAGGATTTTCCCGGAGGTCACTTATCCTAATATTATTCTCGTCCAATTAGCTGCATGCTTACGTACAATTGATACTACTACACAGAATATTAGTGTCGTCCAATCCAAAAAAAAAAAAAAAAAAAAAAAGAAAAAGAAAAGAAAAACACAACACCAAAGCTTAAAATATTATTTCGTACATAATTTGTGAGCAAAATACATATTATAATAAAATATATTTTAAGATAAAAATGTAATAAAATGTTATTTTGTAGATGGTACAACGCAATATATTAAATTTTGAGGCGCAAATCTATTGAGGAAGCATAAAATCTTGTCATGTTTTGTAATGGACTTAATATTAAACTGATGTCCAGAGGACCAGAGGACCAGAGCAACCGTTCATCTCCTTTTCCCCCCCATATACGAATTAAGGTTTCTAAATCATTATTCCGGTGGGAGTGGACAAATGCATCTGGATGTTCCATAGCAGCGCGCCGATCCTAGGTTTATTTGTTCTTGTCCAGAAACTTTGTCACTTACATATAAAATACAAATATTCCACGCCAGGTCTAAAAAAACTTTAAAAAAACAATTTGGAAAACAAATTCATTGCATTCAACAGCTGGCTTCGTTAATTCATTTTTTAAGGAATATCTAAACTGGATTCTGTTTGCCTCCATCTTCATGCGCGCATTTGTAGCAGATATATTGCGACATTACTTAATTTAACGTGAGATATTGATGGTCCTAAAGTTGACTTCGAATTTTTAAAGATCTAAAATGAGTAAAATAAACATATAAAGCGAGTCACATGCAGCACCTAAGAATCTCCTCATAAATATCTTAATTTACATGTTGAGTAAATATAGGCATAATTTTATTTCCACCAATCCATCTTATATATAAATTTGTCACATATAATTTGTCACATGTAGTCACATATAATACTAGCTAGCTAGCTCACTACAAGAAAATTGGTTATCTGTGATCAATTATTCTCTGTCGAAGTGGTTATTTTCTGTCAATTTTTGCAGTAAATAATCATATTCGCAGCAAATAGTCCGTTAAGGATATTGATTTTTTTTTTTTTGGCAATGACTGCTACATGTCTCGAAGGAGATGTACACCGAGTTTGTTTCGAATAGGCAAAGCAGTTTTTTTTTTGGTAAGGATATTTTCATTGATTTTTCTTGGTGTTTTTAAATATTTTAAAAAAATCACAATATTATTAAAAAATACTTTCTTAATCACTCAATAAAAATATATTATAAAAAAAAAGGTTATTCATAATTAAATGGATGAAAAATAATTATACGTTTTCATGTATTATAAAAAAAAAGTATTAATAAAAACAATAAGATAGTCTCATAAATAAACATAACCTATAGTTTTATCAAATTTGTTTGAGATAATTTTGATTGAAACTTTTATAAAAGATTCGTTCAAAATATTATATTTTTATAATTCTAAGACGATGATCTAATATTTGCGTCATTTTGCACAGTCTCAAAAGAGATGATAATAAAATACCTATGTTTTTAGTCTTTGAGTTTTTCTAGATCTACATAAACTTAAATCATCCACAGTTTTTTTAGTTATGTAATTATTTTTAAGAAATAATATAATTATTTTTAAAAAATAAATTATGTAGTTTATAATTTATATAAAAGAATGTTATATTATAATTTATAACATGAAATTTTAATCTTAAATATGTTAATATATTAGATCATATATATTTCAATTAAATATCAAACATATATAATATATTAATTATATTTATTGTCTATTATTACCAATTTCATATAATTATAGTTAATTGTATATACCGTATATTTATCATTTCAAAAAAAAAAAAATAATACATTCATTTTAAATTTATAAAATAATTTTTAAAGAATGAAATTATTAATCATATAATAGGAAGAAATTTTCATGAATAAAATTAAACTCCCGAACGTATAAATTAACATTTTTAAGTAAAGATTGCATTGTTATATTGTTATGAATGGTTTATTTATATATATTGTCATATATTCTATATTATTATTATGTCATTTTATACTATTATTATTATTCTATATTTATTTTACATAAAAAAAAGTTTTAAATGAAAAGTTTATCGTTATAGAAAATTGAAGTGGTGTAATTAAATTTAATGTCAATAACATTATTTCGATGATTAATGGAATTAATGGATTGTATTTAAAATAATATTTCTCATTAAATGTAGTATTTATTTTAACAAAAATGGATGGAAAGTGTAAACTTTAACAGAAAAATAAAATTTTCTGTTAAAACAAGATTTTTCGTTAAATAGCCACTTTATATATATAAAGATATATGATACATTTACCATACATATACATACATATCCAATTCTTTCATATTTTCATTAATCGATATATGCAACATATGCCAAAAAGATAATACAGTTATGAATTCTCTCAAAATGCTACGAGACAAAAGCATTTATGGTTATCAAGAAGCAATTATGGTTTCAAACACTTCTGTTCATGATTAGTACATTTTTTTTATAAGTTCATGATTAATACATACAAATACATTGCTTGTATATGACCAATTATTAATCTTTGATAAAACAGACTTGAGATCCAATAAGAGATAAAAAGAAAATATAAATTATTAGTAATAACTTGCCTAAAGTCACAAAAAAAACCCCACTGTAAATTGTGAAGCTCAGTAATTAAAATTTTTCTAATGCATCACTTTATAGCTTGTGCACTTAAATCTTTCTTTCCTCATTTTATGTGATTATCGAGTCACATATGAACAATCTGTTACCTACACACACACCCCCACACCCCTTATGCTTCTTGTAGCTGGAAATGCATCTTAAAACATGATCTTTTCAAGGTTTAATGGGTGCTAACTTCTCTTTTAGTGAGTAATTATTGAATATTACCATGAGCCTTCTGCCAAATTCTATCTCTTTTGAATGTTGTTCTATTTTTGTCATTGACACTATAGAAATCATAGTGTCTAGTGTCCAAACCTCAATTAATTGCTGAAAACCAAAGGAAATAAATTGTATGGAAACCAGATGGCATAAGAATTTGGGAATTAAAAAGAATCGAGCAAGACTACCTTGATCATCGGAGACATTCCTCTCAATATATAGTATAAATTATAAATTATAAGAAAGTAAATTTTGACAATAAAAATTAATTTGCTTACAGCTAATGGAAAGAAGGAAATCCATAGATAGTGAAATGCTGTAGCCATAAGTAAAATAAATTTTGTATGTTAGCATTGATCTAAATATGTATTTATTGAAATTTATTTATTCAGGTTTTACCATGTGCATTGAAGAACCAAAACAATACAGCAAATATCCAAATCCACCGACTGAAAAAATAACATGCCCGAGAAAAAAAAAATAGTAATATTGAATTATAATTTGAATATCAAAGAGGTATCAATTGTGTTTATGCTTACCTTATTCCCACAACCACCCCAAAATCTTTTTCCAAAGCTCTTTTTATATATTTTTGAAAATCAATTTACTTCCTCTGCAAAGTGGGCCTGGAATCATAGTAAAGACAGCAAATATTTAGTAATTCGAAGTTTTAACAGAAATCAAAGAGAATTGGGTAGCTTGGTCTAGCAATTGTAATGGGTATCAAAGATGAAGCTAGACATACAGAGGTAGCAGAAAAACCTGAATAGTACAAACCCAAATACAACAACTACCATCACTAAAACAGAAGGAGGGAAATGTCATTGAATAGGCTCGAAGATAATTACAGTGCCAACTATGTACTACATTTGTACTTGGGCTATCCCTATTTTTGTATTAATAAAATTTATTTTACATATTAAAAAGAATCATTATAATGCTAAGTATTTAAATCGATTGAAAATAGATAGAAATGTAGATGAAAAAAATTGCAAAAGGCATATTGTGTTCCTCATGGACTTCAAATGCGCCTAAATACTGCACATGGAGGATCCTATCATATTGTTAGAATTAACAGCTCTTAACCACAATTAAAAGTGATTCACAACATTATATTGTTTTCTTCAATGCTCTTTTCAATGATGGGAAACTAAATTTGAGGTTGACATACTGCTTTAATTCCTTGCAACCTGCAACTCTGTGTGCTACCACTCTATAGGTGTGATGCACATACATGTCCAATTGCTAAAATGTAACTTTCACATCCTAATATCATAGTAATGAATTATGGAAGTGCCATATGGAAAACCGTGTTTGGGGGAGGGGGGGATATATATATTTCTATACTCACAGACAGATTACCAACAAATTACTTAAATTACATGTTACATTACTGCATCAATTTGTAGTATGAATAAGGCTAACTAATAACTTGGAGTCCACTAATAATGGTAAAACAATAGAGTACTTCAAGGATACCTGAAATAGGCCTCCCAAGTTCCAGTGGACGGTTCATTGCTTTGCTTAAGACCTACAATCATCCAATGTAACTCAGTACTTCCAAATATTCTGGACAAAAGAAACAAGAAAAAAAGTTTAGGAAAAGGCCATTTTTCACAAAAGTGATGCTGAAAAGCCAACAACTCGCAAACCCTGAATATTCTCAAAATTAAACCACATTCAAGAGGATTATCTGAGTAAAATTACACAAAATAGCAAATAAACTTCTTTCCATAACATAGATGTCAAAGTTTTAGAGGAGAAATCAAAACATGCAAACATTCATACAGTGAGACAAAAAAACCGTTGAGATCATTAGCAGGGATTAAAAGTTTTGGTTTGTTTTTTTTCATTAATATTTCTTGGTTTTTATTTTGAATCTTTGAAAACATGCAAACACAAAAAACCCAAAATCAAGTCAACCAAAACAGAGATAAATAGCTTAGAGAATAAGCGAACATGAATGAAACAAAAGCATCTTAAAAAGGACAAATTGAAATTCATAATTTGGTTTTCTTTTTCGACTATCATCCAGGAATCAAATTTCGAAACCACCATCGTGCAAAGCCAATAGCAAATAACATTGTTGCTAAGAACATTGTTCATGATTATGAACAATAGAGAAAAGAAAGTATTGAAGCTAAAATGAATTTATATTCACCTTTAGATCTGGGTCAAGCTTTCCAACCAAGCCAATAACGTCATCCTGTAGGTTAGGGCGAGGAGGAAGGGGGTCGTCCTGGGGTGGTGGTGCTTGAAGGTGGCTGCGGTGACTACTTATGACGGCGTATGGCTGCCCGAGGGGAAGGAATCTGTGTGAAACCCATTTTGGGTTATGCTCGCGTGCGGCTGAGAGAGGGGCTTCCAAAGGATTCAACAGTGGAGGTTGCTCGCTAGAGTTGAGGGAGCTTACGGAGGTGACAGTGAGGCTGGGTGGCTGGCGGCGAGGCCTAGCCGACTTGGAGGAGAAGCTGAAGGGGTTTGAACTTTGCAGTGTTGTTGTGAAGAGAAAGGGGGAATGAGCTGAAGTGGTCTAGAATCGAGCGGGGCATAAGGGGAAGATGAATGTTAAACAAATTCAATTTTAATTTTACTGTTTAATACTGTAGATAATGGATAGTCACTTTTTAAATATAAATATATATATATATATATATATTCAAGTTTCATGACGATAAAAGAGAAAAAAGAAAATAAGAGAAGGTGAGGGTTAGGGCAAGAGAAAATATGATAAAAGAAAAGAAAATAGAGGAGACAAAAACTGCTTTTCAATGATGTCTCCTCTATTTTGTTTTTTGCATGATGGTGTGCATGTGATCCAAGAGTCTTAAATGTTTTTTTTTTTTTTTTGCACAAGGGATTCCCTTTAACATTTTTTTTATGGCAACAAAAAAAGAATATGATATGCGTGTGCATGTGATTCCCTTGGATTGACGTACGTGTTGGAATCACATGCACACGTACAACACAACATGTGATGTACGTGTTGGATCATATGTGATGTACGTGTGCATATAATCTAACAGCCTTAAAACTTTTTTTTTTTATATGTGATGTACGTGTGCATATGATTCTCTTAGATTTATTTTACCGAAAATGCTACTCGCAGTCAAAATTTTGTAGTCGAAATGCAGTCAACTGACGTGTCATTATGCCATGTCAGCCATTATTTAAACAAAATCTAAAAAGAAAACTAAATTCTGGTTGACTAAAAAGCGAGTAGATCGAAGGTGCTCAAGGTGGACTACGAAATACAAATCTCTCAAGTGGGAAAATATTTGAAATCTCTGGTTCATCTCCAAGCTGGTAAGTGATTTCATCTCTAGCTCTAAAGTTTTCGAGATTTTTTCAGGCTTCTCTTCGAAATCTTAAAGCTTCAAGCTTTGTGAGACCGAAATCCTGGAAGAAAAAGAGCTGGACATCGCGAATGGCCTCCATTGGTTGACCTCCGGCACGTCCCTCCCTCCCCTCCCTCCATCCCTCAGTGTCGGGATGGGTTGACCTTCTTCTTCTTCCCACGAAATCTAACCCTAACCATTGAAATCTCCTTTCATCCCTAACCCTAATCCTCACCCAGACCTTAACCTTAACCATAACCCAAACCTATAACCCTTACCCGAGACTAATCCCAATCCTAAGCCTAACCCGAACCCTTCAAGTAAGATTATCCTAACAAGCAGTTGTAATCATTCGCCCCTATCCAGTTTCGGTATTTTTGAATTTATGTTTTTTGTATTTCAGTATTTAGCTAGCTTTCCATGATCATATTCCCATATATACATGGTTTAGTGTGCGTGGTGGGTGTAATATGATAGTTTTAGTTATGTGATAGATAGCTAGAAGAACTATGTAAATGTTACTTGATGTGATTATATATAGTGCATATTTTCACTTCGAATCCAATATCTAAAGTCGATCCTTGTGTTCGTCTTATTTAATTTGAGATTAATTTCCTAGCTAGTTTCAACTCTTCATATGCAGTTGCACATAAGATCCGGATTGGAATATTGTTAGAGTGCTACTTGCATGACCAGTTGAATTTCTTGCATCATATGTCAATATTCTTATGTTCATAAAGAATGTAAATGCATACATACATCCACACACACACATATATATATATATATATATATATATATATATATTTATATATTCAAGTTTCATGATGAAAAAAGAAAAAAACGAGAAAAAAGAAAATGAGAGAAGGTGAGGGTTAGGGTAAGAGAAAATATGATAAAAGAAAAGAAAATAGAGGAGACAAAAACTATTCTTCCATGATGTCTCCTTTATTTTGTTTTTTGCATGATGGTGTGCATGTGATCCAAGAGTCTTTGATGTTTTTTGTTTATTTTTTTAGCACAAGGGATTCCCTTTAACATTTTTTTTATGGCAACAAAAAAAAGAATGTGATATACATGAGCATGTGATTCCCTTGGATTGACGTGCGTGTTGGAATCATATGCACACGTACAACACAACATATGATGTACGTGTTGGATCATGTGTGATGTACGTGTGCATGTAATCCAACAGCCTTAAAACTTTTTTTTTTCATATGTGATGTACGTGTGCATGTGATTCTCTTGGATTTATTTTACCGAAAATGCTACTCACAATCAAAATTTTGTAGTCAAATGCAGTCATCTGACGTGTCATTATGCCATGTCAGCCATTATTTAAACAAAATCTAAAAAGAAAACAAAATTTTGGTTGACTAAAATGCGAGTAGATCGAAGGTGCTCAAGGTGGACTGCGAAACCCAAATCTCTCAAGCGGGAAAATATTCGAAATCTCTGTTTCATCTCCAAGCTGGTAAGTGATTTCTTCTTTAGTTCTGAAGTCTTCGAGATCTTTTCAAGCTTTTCTTCGAAATCTTAAAGCGTCAAGTTTTGCGAGACTGAGACCCTCGAAGAAAAAGAGCCGGGCATCTCGAATGGCTTCCGTCGGCTGACCTCTGGCACGTCCCTCCCCTCCCTCCATCCCTCAGTGTCGTGATGGGTTGAGCTTCTTCTTCTTCCCATGAAATCTAATCCTAACCATTGAAATCTCATTTCATCCCTAACCCTAATCCTCACCCAGACCTTAACCTTAATTCTAATCCGAACCTATAACCCTTACCCAAGACTAACCCGAACCCTAAGCCTAACCCGAACCCTTCAACTAAGATTATCCTAACTAGCAGTTATAATCATTCGCCCCTATCCAGGTTTGGTATTTTTGAATTTATGTTTTTTGTATTTCAGTATTTAGCTAGCTTTTCATGATCATCTTTCCATATATACAGGGTTTAGTGTGCGTGGTGGGTGTAATATGATAGTTTTAGTTATGTGATAGATAGCTTGGAAGAACTGTATAAATCTTACTTGATGTGATTATATATAGTGTATATTTTCACTTCGAATCCAATATCTAAAGTCGATCCTTGTGTTCGTCTTGTTTAATTTGTGATTAATTTCCTAGCTAGTTTCAACTCTTTATATGCAGTTGCACATAACACCCGGATTAGAATATTGTTGGAGTGCTACTGGCATAGCCAGTTGAATTTCTGGCATCATATGTCAATATTCTTGTGTTCATAAAGAATGTAAATGCATACATACAGATATATATATATATATAAATATATATATATATATATATTCAAGTTTCATGATGAAAAAAGAGAAAAAAGAAAATGAGAGAAGGTGAGGGGGTTAGGGCAAGAGAAAATGTGATAAAAGAAAAAGAAAATAGAGGAGACAAAAACTGTTCTTCCATAATGTCTCCACTATTTTGTTTTTTGCATGTTGGTGTACATGTGATCCAAAAGTCTTAAATGTTTTTTTTTTTTTGCACAAGGGATTCCCTTTAACATTTTTTTTATGGCAACAAAAAAAGAATGTGATATATGTGTGCATGTGATTCCCTTGGATTGACGTACGTGTTGGAATCACATGCACACGTACAACACAATATGTGATTTACGTGTTGGATCATATGTGATGTACGTGTGCATGTAATCCAACAGCCTTAAACTTTGTTTTTTCATATGTGATGTACGTTTGCATGTGATTCTCTTGGATTTATTTTATCGAAAATGCTACTCGCAATCAAAATTTTGTAGTCGAAATGCAGTCAACTGACGTGTCAGCCATTATTTAAACAAAATCTAAAAAGAAAACAAAATTCCGGTTGACTGAAATGCGAGTAGATCGAAGGTGCTCAAGGTGGACTGCGAAAGCCAAATCTCTCAAACGGAAAAATATTCGAAATCTCTGGTTCATCTCCAAGCTAGTAAGTGTTTTCTTCTCTAGTTCCGAAGTCTTCGAGATCTTTTCAAGCTTCTCTTCAAAATCTTAAAGCTTCAAAATTTGCAAGACCGAAACCTTCGAAGAAAAAGAGCTGGACATCGCGAATGGCCTCCGTCGGCTGACCTCTGGCACGTCCCTCCCCTCCCTCCATCCCTCAGTGTCATGATGGGTTGAGCTTCTTCTTCTTCCCACAAAATCTAACCCTAACAATTGAAATCTCCTTTCATCCCTAACCCTAATCCTCACCCAGACCTTAACCTTAACCCTAACCAGAACCTATAACCCTTACACCAAGACTAAGCCTAACCCTAAGCCTAACCCGAACCCTTCAAGTAAGATTATCCTAACTAGCAGTTATAATCATTCGCCCCTATCCAGGTTTGGTATTTTTGAATTTGTGTTTTTTGTATTTCAGTATTTAGCTAGCTTTTCATGATTATCTTTCCATATATACATGGTTTAGTGTGCATGGTGGGTTTAATATGATAGTTTTAGTTATGTGATAGATAGCTTGGAAGAACTATGTAAATGTTACTTGATGTGATTATATATAGTGTATATTTTCACTTCGAATCCAATATCTAAAGTCGATCATTGTGTTCGTCTTGTTTAATTTGTGATTAATTCTCTAGCTAGTTTCAACTCTTCATATGCAGTTGCACATAACACCCGGATTGGAATATTGTTGGAGTGCTACTGGCATGACCAGTTGAATTTCTTGCATCATATGTCAATATTCTTGTGTTCATATAGTATGTAAATGCATACATACATATATATATATATATATATATATATATATTTATATATTCAAGTTTCATGATGAGAAAAGAGAAAAAAGAAAATGAGAGAAGGTGGGGGTTAGGGCAAGAGAAAATATGATAAAAGAAAAGAAAATAGAGGAGACAAAAACTGCTTCCATCATGGAAGAGAAGAGAGCAGCATAGATATAGAGTTAAAGGCAGACAAGATCAAATAGAAATAGTTGGATAGAGGTAACAATTTTAGAAGATGCTCTGCACTCTTTGCCGAATTGGGGACAATTATTGTTATTGAGTTCTTTTATTTTGCAGGGTTTGCTATTTATAGGGTGTAGAATACATACCATTCACTTTTTCCTCCATTTGTTTCCTTTTTTTCTTTCTTTTTCTTTAAGATCTATTTACTTTTAGTTCAAACATGTAAATTGTGGACATTTTTACCTGTACCACTCTTGAAGTGTGTTTATGGCATGTATTTTGATTTTGGAGTCAAGCATTATTACTACATTATGGCATGTATCTAGATTTTGGATGAGTCTACATCACTACAGTATATTGCTCCACATTTGGTATGGTGATAGTTGTTTTTTTCCCCTGGTAAGTAATAAAAACTTCACTAAGAAGCGCAAAATGCCCATTGGCTAGTGTTTGGTCGGTCAAATTTACTCATAGGATTCATAGTTTTAGAAGATTTGCTAAAGAAAAATTGCAGAACTAAGATAACTCATGACTGACCATTTTTTATTTTACTTTCTTTATAAGTAAATGTTTTTATTATATAATGATACACATTGCCCAAGTACACAAGAATTTTTTACTTATAAAAAATAACTCATGACTAAGAAGAAAGCATGTGGCATAAACACTTGTTATTGAGAGGTGTTTTCTTCCAGTTACACTCAAGTACTGCCTTCTTTTAGGAATTTCATTTTGAAAATACTAGACTAAATGATATGAAACTCCCATAACTAAGAATCTTTTAAATGGTGTGATCAATCTTCCATTGATGAAAAACCTCATAGAATAACTAATATAGAAAATTGGTTTTGTATCCTTAATTAGAATAATTGGTTTTGAGCAAATAGGATTTTGAATTATATAATTTCATGCCTTCAAATGCCATACACGTTCTATTTGGAGAGAAAAAACCACGAGAGTATAGGCTCTCTATCTAGGTTGAAAACGAGGGACTTGTAAATTGTAATGCTCCTAAATGATTTAGACTAATACTATTTATTCTTAAGGTGCATCTGAATGACTTTGATGCAATGTTTCTTTTTCTTTTTCTGCAGCAATATGAAAAGTAGCGAAGACACCATATCTAGCTTACGGTTTATAAGGGCAGCAGATGAAAGAATCTCATTTTGGCTTATCGGGACAAGTTGTATTTATTTTCTAGATTAGTTTTTGTAAAAGACGATTTTCTTCCAATATTACTTTATGTAGATTGTTGCTGTTGTGGCATTTTTTTGTAAAACACATTTTACATGCCAATTAATATACAAATCAAATGGTTCACATTCATTTGGATACAAGTAGTCTTTTACACGGATACAAATCAAACGGATACATTCATTTGATTTGGTTTCTAGTTTTAAACAATTAGAAGAAGGGACAGTTGAAGAAAGCATTCATTACAGGTGATTTTGGCGATAAGAGATAGGGAAAAAAAGTTTTCTATCACAGCAGGAAAAAAAATGAAGCAGGAATGAAGTAAATTGGATTATGATTTGTGACTAGGACAAATTTGATGTGCTGTACTTGTGTAGAACTAACTCCAGGGCCCTTGTCCTTTACAATTTCATTTGAGTATGATTAGTTTGGCCATTGAATAACTAATTTCTCTGTATATATCACAAAAGTGTCAAAATGGAATACATTATCTCATTCATTATCGAGGAAACGAAGCGTTGCAAATACATTTTTTTTTGTATTTGGAAACGCTTTGGAGCAAGGAACTATTTTTCTTCTAATACCTGCCACTTTCTCCAAAACAGATATGCATGCAAACTCACAGCACATGCCACTTTCCCCAAAAACAAATACCATGCATCATATCAAGTATCTTCTGATCCAAAATTACACATACAACTCCATATTTTAAATACAATTCCATAAACAAGTACTGCATCCTCTACAAAATGTCCAAAGAAAGAAAAGTAACGAAGAACTTGTGATACCCCATATGATATGGATAAGGGTGGGTGGTGTATGAGACCCCACATTGCTTGGGAATGAAAAGTTTTTGCTGTTTATAAGGTTCCAATGAGGCTCCAATTGTATCATTGACTAATCTTTTTGGAGTGTAGGCTATGTGGTTTGGGCCTTCCATTAGGACGTTACAAATGGTATCAGAGCCTATCCCAACCAGAAATATGGGACTTGAGCTGTGCCACCTACGACGAGCAGACCCGACGAGGACGTCGGGCATTTAAGGATGGTAGATTATGATACCCTATATGATATGGATAAGGGTGAGTGGTGTATGAGATCTCACATTGCTTGGGAAGAAGAAATTCTTGCTCTTCATAAGGTTCTAATGGGGCTCCAATTGTATCATTGACTAGTCATTTTGAAGTATGGGCCATGTGGTTTGGGCCTTCTATTGGGGCGTTACAGAATCCAAAAGGGTCCATCCCCACCAAAATTCTTGAATAATTTTTTCCGACAACACCACCACCAAAATTCGTGCATATATGTTGCTCAAAATTCTTGCATATGGGAAACAAATGTTTGACCTTGTTCCACCCTTTCTTGCATAAATCCCCAACAATTTTCATCCCCTACAAAACAAAAGGATTATATTAAATCTATAGTCACTATTATCATTGCCCAAATGAATTTCTCCATTCATAAGAGATTTTTATTTATTCCATGTTACGTTTCAAAATAACATAGATACCACCATTTTTTCCTCTTAATCATTTACTGGGAGAATAACACCCTTTTTCCTCTTACTCAGAGGACATGCCTACATCCACACATATTTGTCAATGGGTGATGCTGGGTAACCAAGTGGGGTGCGGATAATTAAAGCCTTTAAGTAGTAAGTCACCCAAAGACATGTGTTCTCTTTTTTCGACTTCAAAATAAGGCATTGGTGGTTGTAAGATTGGTTTTTTTATTTTCCCTTTTTCCTTTTTTGTTTGTTTGGAAAAAGAAAATGTAAAAGAAATGGGATGGGATGCATGGCTACAAATTTTTAAATTTATACATGCTGGTGCTCCACTTCATATTCTTCCCAGCCTTTTCCTTTCTACTACATTGTTTTTTTGTTTTTGTATTTTCTATCTTCCATTTTTAAGCTTTTTAATTGAAATGTTGTATTCAACTAAACTAATTTTTTTTATCCCAACTAAACCCAAAAGGATCTACTCCACCATTATGCAAATTAATGCAGTTTTTATTACATCATTTCTAATAATTACATGGTACCCCTGATGCACTTATCCCCTTTTCATTATCACTTCATTGTGATGGAACAAGATGATGATGAAATGGTATGACTTAGGTTGGGTTCACAAATGAGGTTTTATTTGTACTTGCATTGGATCTTGAAATATACAATAATGCTGGAAACTCGTTGGATCATTTTCTTGCTGTTCTCAAATGTGCTATGTTTCACTCGGACAATGTCTACGAGATACCAAACATGAGGATTGTTGGAAGGGTTTATTTCACTAATATTCCTAGTAACACTACCATTCGAGAGTTTGGTGGTCCTCAAGGTATGCTTATTACTGAAAATTGGATTAAAAGAATTGCAATATCATTTACAGCAAAGTTTATGAACCAGGTAAACAAGGTGATAAAGCGACTCAACCATATGATATGCTTATCTGTGAAATTAGTCACATTTCACAAGAAAGTGAACATATTTTTTAACAGAAAATTGGCCAGTTTATAAAATACTGAAACTTGTCCAAGAATGCAAAGAATATTTCATTAAAAAGCTCAACTGAAAAAGTGAAATCAGCCAAAGTAAAAAGAAATAATAATAATAATAAAACTTTTGATGAAATTTGCAAGATTGAATTTTGTTCCTGCTCTTTTAGTTTTTGTTTCATCTCATTCACCTAATTAAACAGTAAAAAATAGACAACATCATTAATTTTAACTTCCTATGAGCTAGTTGATATCAAACCTACCAGGACTAAGTTTTTCACAATCTCGTGTTGAAGGCTGACAATGTAAGACTATGATTTATGCAATTCCTCCTTGAGCTTGTTTTCAAGTTCCTTAACCTGCTTGAAGTAAAATTATAGTTAACATTTTCAGCCTTCTAACATTACCAAACTTAAATGATTGAAATCATATCCAAGAAGTAATGAAATATCCAAGAAGGTTGAGCAAGAAGTAATTGAATATGTTGAGAAAAAAATAATAATAATGCATACTAAAAATATGTTGAGCAAGCTCTCTGATTTTGTACTCACTAAGCAGTTTAAATAACTTTTAACACTTAACATACATGTTCAGTCATTGATTGAAAACGTCAAAATATAATAAACCTATTAGATGGGATTCTTGGCACAAAGCCAGTGAAACTGTACCAAGGTGTGCATGTGCTTACATTATGTAATAACTATGAGGTATGCTCCAAATTTCTGCAGCTAGATGTTTCATTCCTTTACTATATTTTTAGTTCCTTTACAATGATGTATTCCCTAATGTGATAATCATGGTAGATGTGGTCGGAAGCAAATGTCATAATGTTGTTGGAAGCAATTTTCTTCATACAAAATTCCTAAATAAATCTAGCATTTCAACTTATTTTCTTCAAATAGAACAACTTAAAAAGACTGATTATGAGATGATAAACAACTTAAAAATGCTATACCACAACTCAAGAATGCACGGTATCGACAAAAATGACCCACGAAGTTGACCACAAACCAAGTGGCCCACGAAGTCGACCCATGCAGCTGGCCCAGTCGGTTTACCCAAACCAGCAGGCCCATGATGCCGACCCAAAACAAGCGACCCGAAAGCAACAACCCACGAAGACCCACGATGTTGAACCGAACGCAGCAGCCCACAACGCCGACCTGAACGTAGCAGCCTAGCCCACGACGCCGACCCAAATGCAGCAGCCTAACCCACGACGCCGACCCACATGAGGAAGAAGCTCAACAGTGATTTCAAGCTCCAAATCGCTACCTGCTCTGTGTGTCGAAACGAGAAACCGAGCAAAGTAAATGATTTGCTTTGAGTCCTTCTAAATTGTATTTTTGTTTCGTTTCTTGTTTTTTTTTTAATTTTAATTAAAAGCCGATGTGGCATCATGCCACGTCAGCAGACTGCATGCCGACTGCATAGGGACGACTGAGTATAGAAGAACTCTTATTTTACATATGTGATGTACGTGTGCATGTGATCCAATAGCCTTTAACGTTTTTTTTTTTTTTTTTTTTAATTTTTACAAAAGGGATTCCCTTTAGAGAAGCACTTTGGACCAAACCATCTAGTCTTTAAGGAAGACCAGTCATCCAATAGAAATATAACACATCAGCAAATTCATTTTTTCTCCATGAGCCCAAACCACACATGATTACAGTTCTTCTATACACATGCGATCCCTTTTTTTTGAAACCTTAACCGAAATCCAAAGAATTTCATCGCACAACTCGACACTAGAAAGTCATCCATTGTCAAAGCCGCTGCCATGAGACCGGAAATCACTGCAGCTCGACGCAGCCTCCACAAGACTCGAAAGCATTGTAGCTCGACTTCTCCTTGTCGAGACCATGGGAAGTACTTATACAGAATGAGACAACTCACTCATGAGCTCCCTGCTTGCTATTATCTGATAATTAATCTCTTTATTATTCGTAAAGAATCTTGCCATATGCATGAACCATTGGTTGAATTAAGATTGAGTAACAGGGAAAGGATTACAATAACCATTGGTATGTCATTACTACCATGCAAATCTCACTATATGCCTACAAATAAAAAAGCCCAGATTACAATAAGGACATAACTCCATGGTAATTGAAAGAACATTCGATTAATAAGCTCAAACTCCAGCAATCAGTGCACAAGACAAGGCATTTTGAGAACGCAAGAAATTTATCTTTGGGTCTCAGTGGCAATGTGCAATATTCGTCCGGCGACGCCAACCATGGCTTCGTTGGGGCTCAGTGGTGATGTTCCTTCAATAGTTAGATTTTTTTTTTTGGGGCGAAAACGATTTGAATGAGGGAGAATGTCCAGTAAATGATTTGAGGATTTTAATTTGGGGTTGGGGGGGTTGATTTTGTTCAATGTGGTTGGATGTTCAGTGAACGAAAGTGGATGGTCTATAAAAGCTGATGTGTAAAATTATAATAGGTTGACTAGTCTTTAAGGAAGACCGGATTGTCTGGTTTGAATATTTTCTCTTCCCTTTAACCTTTTTTTTTTTTTTTTTTTTATGGTCGCGCACTCCTTCAAAAGTAGATATATATATATATATATATATTTATATATAAGTCTTCTCCCTTCACTAGTTCTCTAGATAAAATTTGAATAAGATAGACTTCATTTAAATTTTGAATTATCTTTCGTTTCTTTCTATGTACGTGAATTTGAATTTGAATTTGAATTGAATTATCCTCCCTTGATAGACTTATTTTTTGAATTTGAATTTAAACTTTGAAATGGCTTCACATCTTCACATCTCTTTTCGTTCAGCATTTTGAAACAGAACGTCAATAGTGCAGGTGCGTCGACTTCGAGCCAGATTTAGACCTTTATGCAACTGGTATCTCTCAAAACTCTAAACATAAAAGTTGTATATATTTGTCTCGAAGTTTCATCGAATTTTGAATCATCATAATTGGAGCTTAGATGAGAGAATTATGTCCAGATTACGAAATAATATCGAAACTGTCCAAAATCGCCTAATTAACTTCGTTTTGCATTCAACGCCTCCATTCGCATCCTAAATTAAAATATAAGAATAATAAGTATATTTAGGCACCAAATAAGTATAAAATATTAAATATTAAAGTAGAAAAATATAATATTTTGCATTCTCATCAAATTCCCCCACACTTAACTTTTGGTCGTCCTCGAGCAAAACTCAAACTCACCTTTTCAAAAGAGAAATGATAAGATTACTACTAATTTACAACTATTTTACAACTTATATTTATTTATTTTTAAATTTTTAATTTTACTTAGTGATTAAGAATGTGAATATTAATAAAATTATTTTTTTTTATATTTTTTCTTAATGATTAAGAATATTAAAAAAATACTTGAAAAAAAATGATAAAAAAATTAAAAAAAAATTGAAATACACTATAAGTTGTAAAATTATTATAAAAAGCGTTGTACACCTATCATCACTCTTCCCAAAAACACCCAAATTGCAACACCATCAATAAAGAACAACCAAACTCTTTAAAACTCATAACATATAATGAACAAACAACTTACAATTACTTAGTAAGCATGTTCACTCAAAGATGGAGTAAACTAAATACGTAAACCCTTACAGAAATAAACACTCGACTCTCATGTGTTTGAAGGATATGTGTTTTGCTCAAATTCATTCAAATGAAAATAATCTACCATAGGCTTGCATATCTTATCATTCTCCACCACTGGGATCACGTGCATAACATGAATCATAAGGACTTTTCAAGGATTGTAACGAGATTTAGGATCAAGGTGGAAAATATTTGGGAATGTAGCTCAAAAGCCATAAAAACTAGTGGAGCAAAAATGAATAAACTCAAATTCAAATATATAAGACATATAAAACCCAATCACTCTATTCAGTAGCTTCTTCAATTTGACTTTAAAGAATTTAAACCATTAAAATTCCTGCATTGAAAAAAAGATCGTTCAAAATGAACACTTTTCGTTTGCAGCAGAGAACGATCCTTCACAACAGCTTACACCTTGTATATGTCACATATAAATAGACCCCTTTATTGAAATCTTAGGCGGAATCATGAACATGGATAATTTGTATTATCGAAGGTAATTTCTTCCATTACTTCCTTTTCTTCTCTTTTTTTTTTCTTCTTTGTAACACCTATGATTCACCAAAACTACATCAACCATAGAACTCACTAATTGAGAATGAAAATATATTCTATTTCACCAGTTATAACCATACCAAAAATTTAGACACCCCCACACTACTTCTTGCACACCCATACATATCATAATAACAAACAATATTCCATTAGCTCTACAGCTTGGATAAAGGTTTTTTTTTTCGAGTTTAAAGTTTGCAACGTGGGTTCACAACAAATGAAAGGACTAATAAAACTCAAAAAGGTTCAATAAAGGGAAAAACTAATTGCAAAGTAGGTTATTTGACTTATGTAGCTTATAACAAAGATGGCCTTAATCATGTTCATGTATGCATGTATCAATATGATCTCGAAGAGAATCAAGATAAGTTCTAGAGAAATAAATCCATGAAAGAATATCTCAAATGAAAAAAAATAGTAAGACTGATATAGATGTGTCAGTCTAAAGGCTCAAACTCTCATCGATTTTTATCCACTAAGTTTAGTCACTACCATTCTTCAAGAAAAATAAATAGACTAATTAATTTGAAAGATCACTTATTCAATCATGTTATGAATTTCCCCAAAGTTAATTGAATCTTGCCCATGGCAAACACACCAAAGATCATTGAAAACCACAAAAACAAAAAGTAAAACTCTTTTTTTTTTTTGAAAAATCATGCATTTTTTTATATTTTTTTTTTCAAAATTTAAAAAAATTAAAACGTAACCTAAATCCCCTCTCCCACACTTAAAATTGATATTATCCCCAATGTAAGGTTAAATGCCAAAAAAAAAAAAAAAAAAAAAACCAAAATATAAATGCAAGAATAAGAAAACAAACTCCCCTTAGATTGCCTCTTAAGCAGCACTTCTGTTTATTGTCGTTGGCTTGACTCTAAGCTTTCTTCTTCAATCAGTATAAATCAGATCCTTAAGGTCCAATTTTGTCACATTCTCTACTTGGAAACATTCATAGAAAATCTTAAGTCTATGACCAAACATTTAGAAAGTTTCTAAATTTTGAATTTCAACTACATCATGAAGAAAAATAATAGTAACAACAAAATGTCCAATTCAACGAGAATGCAACTTACCCGAAAACAAACAAAATCGTGAATAGTGTATAATGACTTTTTGACTAACTTTAAACTCCTTCCTAGATATCATCTTGTTATAAAAAAACTTTTATTTTTTTCTTGTAAATCATTGTACTCTCATAGGCATCATTTTGACTTTTCTCTAACTTTTGTAGTTGCAACTTTTTATATTCTCCATTTTCATCTATCTTCAAATTTGGAATAGGGACCTGCAAAATAGAAGATAAAGGCCTCTTGTTAGAAATTGGTAACGCAATATAAGGAATGTTATTTGGCTATTGTAATTTCGAAAAATCATTTAAAGTTGCAACCGTTTTCTGCAAATCAGTACTCAAGGCTAACTCATCATTTTATTTCTCAAGATGCCTACTAATAATAACTTCCAATCCATATTTTTCATCAAGTTCAAAAATTTTATGTGCTAAAGAATCAATCACATTAATATAATAAACTAAATCATCTTCACCAAGATATTTCATGGCATCATAAATATTTCTTCAAGAGGAAAAAATTAAGATTTCACAAATTAAAAAGTTTGGGATATTATTTTTTCAAATTATATTTTCTCTATATAAACAAAATATACAACACAATCAATACACACAAAAATACAATAATCAATTTTTTATGTTGGCACATAAATAGCACACACCACTCCAAGAGTTGTCCACCATATATCTGGATAGCAACAAAACTTCGAATCCTCTCGTCGACGAAAAAGGATCTACTAATTAAGAACTAGCACGGTTAGTAGATGAATCAGAGTTGAGTCCTAGCCTTAGGGACGGCGCCCTCATAAATGTATAAATCAAAACATAAATGGATAAATAAGAAAAAAAATATATTTATACTGTTAAAGTGAAGTTCGCACATTCTATTTTTTCCCAAATAGATAAATATAAAATGAAATTGGTAATTTCAAATTATAATACGTTTTGAGTAAACTATTATTTTTTTAATATTATTATTATTTTAAAATTTAAAAAAAAAATCAAATTATTTATTATATTTTATATAAAAAAAAATTTTAAAAAAAAACAGCACTTATTTCGTACAAACGGAGCCGGACAAGCTGAGTTAAGAGAGAGATCAGCTCGGCTGTTAAAGGTGCTCTCTTTCTTTTCCTCGAGGTCTTTCCTTGGCGAGTAACCCTACGGAGCATCCAATACTCACACGTACATAAACACACTCACATAAACAATATTTCTTTTTGCAGAAGCTGAAAGAGAGAGAGAGGATAGAATTTCTTTGGAATGGATTTCAGCTGCTTTGTGGGATCTCTCCGCCACGTTAAAGTTCCACACAAAGATTGTTTACTGCCTCTCTTTTCCAAGCTCCTCGGCTATTGCATTGTTGCCGCTTCCAGCATCGTCAAGCTCCCCCAGGTACGTTCCCTTTTTTTGTTCTCAAATCATGTCCTTTGATCGTGCTTGTTTCTTCCAACTACCTATAGTTGCAGGGTTAGATACGTTGACATAGGAGTTTTGAATTGAACTCTGAATGAGTTACTAGCTGTCCTCTTTCTTTTGTAAGTGCGTGCATGAGATTTTGCATGGCGCTTTTTGACAAGATTGGATATTTGGGGGTCCGTTTTATACTGATTGTTATACTCAGTATAAACTGTAGCTGGATTCCAGACCGATAATTTACGGGTCTTCTTTTTCTTTCTTCCATAGGTGACATGAACTCGAGAATATTTGACTGAAAACATTAATATTCATTTTTATATCCAGACACCATCTGTGGAAAGCATATCTCTTTCAAAAGCTATTGGTTTTAATCCCTTCCTGAGTTATGGAATAAGAATCCTTGTATTTTGAAAGAGAATGTGTTAGCTACATCACTATTTTATGAATTTTGTGATCCCCTTACATGCACAGCCCTGGAGCTTGATTCAATCCCTTTGCAGCTCATTATATTAGTGCTTTTGGTTAATTGGACCCCATCATTCATATGGCCTTTGTATTGAATCTGCAGATAATAAAAATTCTGAAACATAGAAGTGTCAGAGGCCTTAGTGTTGTGGCCTTTGAGCTTGATGTAGTTGGCTACACCATTGCTTTGGCATATTGTCTTCACAAAGGAC
Organism: Platycarya longipes; assembly: GCA_036559045.1. Classification (NCBI taxonomy): domain Eukaryota; kingdom Viridiplantae; phylum Streptophyta; class Magnoliopsida; order Fagales; family Juglandaceae; genus Platycarya; species Platycarya longipes. The sequence continues at coordinate 39,324,957 of CM071802.1, forward strand.
TTCCCTTTTCAGCTTATGGGGAATTGACATTTATTTTAGTTCAAGGTTTGTTCTCGAATTCTAATATTTTTTTTGTCAATGTAAAGCTTTCTAGTGACGTGTGTGTGCAAAACAAAATAAAAAATTCATACTTGGATATGTAATTAACTGTGCTTGCCTCCTGATTGAGTGTAGAAATGTATATGTTCTGTAACGGTGTATATTACCGGTCTAAAGAACGGTCCTGCGTGGGGCCGGGACCGGGGTTGGGATTTTTTTTGGTGGTGGTGGGGGGGGGGGGGGGGGATGGAAAAGCATGTTCCAGAATAAGGATGAGTTGCATATATTGTAGATGAGCAATGTAGGGACAAATGTCAAGGATAAACGGTAAACAAACGTCAATTAATATGACATGATAAATTAAACGTACTATTTTCATTTCTTTTAGTTTTGGATCCATTTCTTTATTCTTCAACTTACAGATATTATGCAGCACACAGTAGACACCAAACACCACAATTTATCAATTGGCATTTGTCTGTCGTTTGTCTCTAGTATTTTTTATTGTAGATTATAAATTAGAGCTAAATGTTTGACTCGGAGAACAATTGACATAAAATTAAGTAACCTGAAAATTTTATTTATTAGATCCAAGTGTTACTCCATGCTTGATGCTAAAGGGTATTGTTCTTATTCGTAGTTCGATTCTATATCTTGCTGTCTTGTGTATCTCACCAAAATGATTTATGCTAGTCCTATTGTCTCATGGTTGGAGTGAATGCATAAATAGTCCATGAGAGATAAGATCAGCTTGTAAGGTTTGTTTTCCTACATCTTGAATTAAGCATCTGTTGAACCCTGATCATTATCTGTTGGCTGGCTCTATTGGACGCCCTGGATGAGGTATTGCCTCTGGGATGAGATAACTTCGCAATATCAAAAACTGATGTCTCATTCCTAAAAGATCTAACAAACTTCCCATCTGTTGCAGCTATCATATTAATTGCCACGGTTTACTATTATTCTCAACCATTGGGTACTTAAACATGGATCAGGGCATTACTGTATCCTTCTTGCTTGCTGTATAGTATTTAATTTGTCTCAAATTCTCGTTTTGTGAGAGTGAAAATATGTTCAACCTCTTCCTTGATGGTTTTCTAGATATTGTGCTGTAGCACCAACTATCCTAGCTGGTCAAATTGATCCTGTTCTCTTTGAGGTCCTCTATGTGAGTAGCATCTTTACTTTCAGCATTTGATCATATAATATTGGAGTTTCTTACTTATTTTTTGTCATCGTCTTTATAGGGATACGTATTTGCAAGTGCATATATATATTTCAAATTTTAGAACTTTTTTTCTCCATTTTTTGGATTATCAGGTATGTATGTATTTCTCTTTTGGGAATGACCTGTTGTTGCAGGCAGTTCAGCATGCAATTTTTTTGTTCGCCAAGATCCCACAAATATTGAAGAACTTTTCTGTAAGTGAACTAATGAAGGCCCCTATTATGGCTGTTCAATTGGATGCTATTGGTAGTTGAGCTCTAATATAATTTATTTTCATTTCTTACTTTTATATTGAAAGGATTCTATAAATTCTTGTGCTAAATACTTGTCGAAAATACAAGGCCACTCTGTTCTCGACCCCAATTGTCCATTCCTTCTTTAGTTCTTAATGAGAATACCAATATGTCTTGCATGTGAATTGTGCATTAAAGTATCTCCAAAACCAGAAATTACCTATATGCTGTTAAATTCCCTGTTAATAAAACAGATACCATCCTAAGAGGCTGTTATTTATACTTGGGTTCAAATATTAGTTAATCTTGTTTTGGTTGTAGAGGCGACTATCCACATCAATGAAGTAGCTGTGTAGGTAAATCTTAAAATCTTTACCATAAATCAGCATACATTACTTGTCCTGATAAAGGAAGTTTGTGTCTCAGTGGAGAGATTAAATTAAATAGATTAAGGATAATTTGATCACTTTGCGAGCAAACTAATGCAATCTTTTTTCTGCGTGTATGCTTCGTTTGAATATTTGTTTAACTTGTGGTTGTAGAAGCAAGTTTTTACTCCATGCACATAAATGAAGTGGCTATGTAGGTAAATCTTAAACTTCTTTACCATAAATCACCATTTCACCTATTACTTATCCCGAGAAAGGCAGTTTGTGTCTTAGTGAAGAGAGATTAAATAAAATAGGCTTATCTGAGTGTAGGCTAGTCAATTAAAGGATGATTCAATCACTTTCCAAAGAAGCAGTGCTGAGATTTCTTTTGATTCTGTTTTCGAGCATGCTAATGCAACCTTTTTGAGTATTTACAAGTCTGTGTTGCCTCTTTATTCATATTTTGGTGAACAACCATTCTCTGAGCAGAACAAAAGCACAGGGGAACTCAGTTTCATAACATGTTCAATGAATTTTGCTGGTTCCATGGGTACGTCTATATCTTTAATTGAATTAGACTTGTTAGCCTCTGATAGATGCATCTAGTGATGTTCTGAAACTCTTTTTTTTTTGTAGTGAGAGTTTTTACAAGCATCCAGGAAAGAACACCAAGAAGTGGTATCCTTGTTTATATTCTTGATTACTCCTCCTTCCCCCACAATTAGTGGTTTGTGTTCCTTTCTTTGTTGTTCCAGAAAGTAGAAGATTTTTGTGTTTCAAGTTGAATTCACTTCTTTTAAAATTTGAGTTTTATGGTTCACTTGAGGCGTCATGTACTTAGAATGTCAATTTTACCGAAAAGATTTAATAAACTTGAAAGTGTTCTAAAAAAGAAAAAGAATTTTTAGTTTTCTGCACCTTTTGGTTTAGCATTTCATTAAGTTAATCTAATGACTTGTTGCCCCATTTCCGCATATTATCTCTCTCTCAAATGAGGTCCCTCTTTAAGTTTTTGTTATTTTTCCGCTGCTCTATTAGAATGCAATTTTCTGCAAGAAAGAATTGTCTTTTAGCATCCTTGGTGTCTTAAAAGATGCCGAAACGAAACAATTGGTATGATTTTTCATGCACGGAGACGTTTCTTGTTCAAATATGAACACCATAGTGTATGATTTGAATTTATGGTTAACATGTCCTAACTTTCTAGTCTCTAAGCAACACTATGTACAGTCCATGGTTTCTTTGTATCAATATTTAAGCTGTTTGTGCCATCTTGCATATATTTGGTGCATAATTTCTACCTATTGCTGTTCTTAATTCTTTCACAGTTCTTTTGGGTGCTGTAATTGGTACTACTACCAGTTTTACCATCCTGATTCAGATGATTATGTACAAAAAGCCTCATGCCGAGGCAGAGAAGAAAATAAAGTAGAACCATTACAAAAGCCTCGACAGGTGCTGCCGCCAAGCGTTCAACACACAAGTTTTAAAGTTCTTTGGGTGTGTTCTATTTTCTTTACTGTCATAGCTTAATTCAAGGGTTCAGGGGATGTTCCAAGTGGGACAGTTTCTTATTAGATGATGCATGAATGCATAAGCAAATGATGAAAAACTACAGTTCTATTCGACACAATCTTATTGTTTATCGATGAATAAACCTTCGATAGCTTGTTGTTTGGGAGGTTTAGTACTATATCAGGAGCAATGTCTTTCCTCTTAAGATACTTGTACATCATGTCTAGTCCTCTTAGGCCAAATTTCCTTTTTCTCAGTGCTGCTGCACGCATAACATGCTAAGGGTATAGCCTTCTGGTGGGAAGCACTGATCTGGAAATTTCAAAATAAAAGTAATGTTAAAAAAATCTATTTTAATAATATATCTATTTTAATTTTTAATTTTGTAAATCTCTACTTCATCTCGTTCTATCTGTAAAGATAAATGAGTCATGAAAGGTTGAAGGCAATATTATCGCATTAATGCAGTAGGATAGGAGTGAGATTAGACTGTAGTATATATTATTTTTCTATTTAAAAAGTTAATGCTTTGATATTACATGTTTATGTGTTTTCCAGCGTCCCATTTTACGTACCATCGGTTGTTTGCTTAGGCAATTCCATGTATGTTCATTGCAAGATAACGCTCTTAGAACTTAGAAGGGGTCGAAAGAACTTGGAAGATGAATGATTATAAATGATAGAAACAACCCATAATGAGTCAATGACCCATACTTATAAATGATAGTCCCCTCTCAAGATAGTTTAGAAGATTAATTATCGTTGGGTATTCTAAAAAACTCAAAAAATTAGCCTTAAATTTGAAACAAAAACTAATATATATATATATATATATATATATCTATATATATAGAATTTTAATTTGATTTGATTTCATCTATTTCATTTTATTCAGATATAATTCAAATACAAAAATTTTAAACTAATTATTACAATCTATTCAAACTAATAATTACAATTTTTTCAATTTTTTTATTAGACTTTTTCAAGTTCTTAAACAAAAATAATATTATAAAATAATATTATTACAATATTTTAATGTTATAATATTTGTATTTAACTTCTTTTCTCTCATTTCTCAAAATTTTAAAAAAATATTCAAATCAAACTATTAGCAGACTGTCTTATTACTAATCACAAAACTCTCATCTCATTTGACTTTCCAAACCAGCCTAATATATAGTAAAAGGATGTTGAGAAGTGTTTAAAAGAATTGTGAAAATTAATAAAAGGTAGGTGAAAACTAGTAATAAAAAAGTAATAAATAGTAATAAAAGTAAATAAATAATAATAATAAAATAATAAATAATTATAAAATATTTTAAAAATATCTGAGATATTCTTAATTGCCAAACACAACCTAAATCTCACATATAAATTTAATCTGACTCTCCCATTACAGACTTGCAGTTAAAAGGCTGATGCTATTAAAATCTGGCTTACATCTGTTCCGTTGGTCCTCTTGCAATATATCTCTTTTAATGAAAGTAGTTGTGGGTGATTTTCCATCCATTCTTACTGAGCTGTTGCTGGGAAACTTTTTGCATTTATAACAAAAGTCTAGGGTTTTTGTAGTGGGATGCAACAATATAAGGTTGGTTAACAAAAGAAAGAAATTTGAATAAGCCTATATATCAGCTAAGTTGTAGGTATATGGACTAATGGAGGGTTTGCTAGAATTAATAAATATTATATTCAAAGAGATAAGGAAAGTAAGGGAAGGTGGCCGCAGGGATGGGAGGGCCAGTGTCATGGATGCATGAGAGCTCTGAGAAAGAGTGGGTGCATCTTCCTCGATCGCTTTGTGCTTTTCAACCTAACCAGCAACCATCATCCTTTTTTCTTTAATTTTCTTTTAATATCATGTAAAATGATTTTTACAATATTATCATGTTCAAATTTCCCATAATTATTTTAAAAAAGAGTAATACTAGATACAATTATGATTTGTGCAAACACATTGCATTGTTTCAAAATTGAGTAATTTACTGTTAAAAAAATTAATTTTCACGCAGATTTTATACTTATTTGTTTTTTTTTAAGAGTAATGTGTGATGATTGTACATTTTATAACTGTAATTATTATTATTATTTTTTTTAAAAAATAATATATCTAAAATCAAGTAAAAAACTCACTTTTTATGTGTGTCTTACTTTTTTTCAAAGGGCCAAACTTATATGTACATACAAATATTATTGAACTCTTTTTTAACGAGACTCACTTTTTTGTTTTTTTAAAATAAAGAGTTTGTGCAAAATTTATTTAGGGTTTAGTTGGTTGAATCTTTGTGTAGCATGATTAGTACTTAAATTAGGGTATGGCCTAATAATATATTTCATTCAAGTGTTGAAGCGAGGACCTAAAATCTAGGTGGGGATTTTTTGACCAATGTCAGGACAGCAGCTTCAACATTTATGATATATTAATCGGTGGACAATTTGGTTTTGGTTAATATCGAAATCGAACTATAAGTGGCCGACAGTTCTGTATTCAGGAGTGGTTTAGATTTGAAAATTCGTCTCAATTAATTTTAAATTTATTATTATATATTTTTAAATTTTTATATAAAATATAAATTTTAATATAAAATTTTTAAATTTTAATATTAATTTAATTTTTTTAAATTTTAAAATAATAATAATATTAAAAAATAAATTAAATTTAACTTAACTCATCTCACCTAAACCGAACTTTAGACAACCGATCCATGTCAGTGACGGCCAGTGCCATCAGTTTATATAATGAAAATTGAGCCAACGACTTGGTAGGTCATTTTCCATGGACTTAGCCAAAGCAAGAAATAGAGCTGCTGTCGTGGCAGGCCGTACACTAAATTTACTGTTCAAGAAATTAAGCCTTCCAAGCCATTAATGTTGTACGGTACTTCAATAAGAAGGACTTGGACTCCTTTTATGTTTTAACCAAAAGTACTGAATTAAACTAAATAACAAACCTACGAAAACAACCTAATTAATTATAGCGAAGGTATAAATAATTAAAAAGTTCTTAAAAATAAACTTATAATAAAGCGATCTGATTTAATATAATATGTCAAATTTATTAATTTTATTATCTGACGTATTACATTAATAATTCATATCACTTTATTATAATTTTATCTTTCTAAAATATCTTTGTAGCTCTTATTTATATAGCAATCCTCCCGCCCTCTCCTCGCTAAACCAATAGAACTCAATACATTGAGATTTGAGATTGATTAGTAGTGTTGCTGCATTGCATTTCTATAAGAAAATTTTTTATTTACAATCAAAATTCGTTACATTACATTATTATAAAAAAATTTCTTATTTGCAGCTCATTTGTCTTGTTGCGCATGCACATTGTCAAGAGTACCTTTCTCCACTTGCTGAGAATGTGTTTTTTCTCCATAATATTCAAATATTATATATATTAATCAAAAGTGGGTTTTACAAAGTGCTGCTTGCATGAACAAAGAGTTAGCTAGTTTACAATATCATAAGGCAATGTTGCAATAGAAGGCATAAACTATGTAATAAGGTGATATTGAAGATGAATTTTGGGAGCCTGGTAGCCGATAGGCTGTAATTGGGAAGTGCCAAATCAATATATAACAAAAAGAGTAAATATTGAACTCGAAGAAAAATGAACTGAAATGGAGGAAGAGAAACGAGGGTGAGGATCATCGACGAGAAGTTGGAATGATGCATGGCCGTGTCGGGATGGGGGAGATTAGTTACTTCTCCAATAATCCAACACCGCTCGGCCATATTAATCTACACTAGTTTGGCTAGCAAAACATTATAGAATACTCAACTATTATTTATTATTACTCAATATTTTATCATTATTTCTTATTATTATTTATAAAATATATAAAATTACTTCACTTACTATAAGAAAGACGGATATTTGTAACTAATTAGTTGTAATAAAAAAGACTATTTATGATAAAAGGAAATTTCTGGGTGTTTGGTCCAACCGAACCTCCCCCAAATGTAGCTCCCGTCGTCTCCGGCGGTGGTGGGCGATACCGTCCATCCCATCGAGACTGGAGGAAGTTGGCGACCTCACCCCCACGACGGCGAGTCCCGACAATCTTCAATGTGCCCCTGGCAGCCTTAAACCCGAAAATGGGTCCTTAGTGTCGCCCACCGCCACCGGTGGCGGCGAGAGCTGGGCTGAGGCTGAATCTCTCTTTAAAATTCATCTTTATTTTATTTTTTTATTGTATTTTTTATTATGTTTTATTATTATTATTATTTTATAGTATTTTTTATTGCATTTTCTAATTTTTTATTGTATTTTTTATTATATTTTTATAAAAATTATAAGAATTTAGAAAGTAGACTATAAACATGCTGGAGAGTAGCTCAATCGTACTCCAGCGTCCCTCGTGATAAAAAAAAATAATCTTATTTTTCTTGTAGTTACTATCCAACAATCACACCCTAAAACTTGAGACGACACAGAACCGACGTAAAATTGGCCCCAAACAAAATGGAAATAGGGAAAAAGTTAAAAATATATCTCTCTGTCTCTCTTCTCCTCAATTAATCATGCTAAGGGACAAAAACCCTACTAGCTAGGGAATCGTCGCCATCAAGTAATGGTACACATCCTTTATTACTCCAATTAATTCATTTGATGACCAAAGCAAGCAGCTGCATGCAGTAACTCCTAAACCAAAGAATAGGGTATAGAGCAACGTTAGAGTTTTAGGCAGCAGCTTTCAGCTGATGTGTCTGCTAAAGACTTGATGTTTTCAAGAAATAGCAACGTTTCAGGATGAGACAAACATATGAGCGAGAGATGGCTTTCTTGGCCGGGAGGCTGGCTACGTGGGGGCCAATGCTCATTACAAGCTTTATTACAAGGACAATGGAGACAATGGCCGGCCGGCCGGGTTTGGTGCATCCAATTTTAGAGTGATGAGAAGATCGATGGAGCTGGGATTCTTCAATCTTTTAGGACCACTCCAACTCCATTTTTGCAGGATCAAATACGGACGATGTGCATTCATCCTCATACTGACGTTTACTACAAATAATTTTGAAAGAGAAATACTTTAATTATAAAAATATTTTAAAAAAATATTTCATTTATAAATTAACGTAATTTTATATCATATATTAGATTATAGAGTTTATATGGGCCGTGCTACTCCCACTGTTGGGAGCTCTGATCTGAGGCCTCCGCCTCCGCTAATGCAATTTCTTTTTTACATGTTTTTTTTTTTAACTTATAAATATTTTTAAAAAATAAAAAAATTATAATATTATTTAAAAAGACTTCATTAATTATTAAGTAGGGGAGGACAGTGGGGCCTCGCAGCTCACTATCCTGCCCTGCATCTAGTCCCCCTAACAGGAGCGGGAGTAGGGGCGATATATATATTATATTTATGAGTGATGATACAGACACAAATGACAAGTCTCGAATGGGCGGCCCGCCTAAGTTAAAAGGTTTGTGTTTTTTGTTTTTTTTTTCATCATTTTTTTATCAGTTTTAAATATTTAAGAAAAATTAAAAATTAAAAATATTATTTTAAAATACATTCTCAACCATTTAGTAAAATAAAAAATTTAAAATCACATTCGAGATTTCCAGTCGGGAATACCGTATGTGGCTTTAACATTATTGTATATTTATATATATAATAACAGAAATATATATTATGATTTTTACAAACAGTCTATATATAAATATATATTACAAATTGTTAGACTTGTTTACAAAATATGCATTATAAAATTTAAAAATTATAAAATTTAAAAACTACTACACTACAACTTATATAAAATATACATTAGTAAATTTAAAAACCACACAATTTTAAATTATAGTCACATTTACAAAATTTGAATTTATAATTTGGGTTTAAAAATGTATTTTTTTTAATAATTTTAGACTTAGAAATAATTTTTAAATTTAATGGAATGTAGTTAATTTTTTAGGTAGACATAAGGGGGAACGGATTTGGAATCCACCCGCAACCCCCAACCTGGAAAGCCTCACCCCCAACACCATGTGGGACGGGGTGCGGGAGGGAGCTATGTAAAGACTAAAATTAAAAAATATAATAAAAATCTACAACGGTGATATTGAGCAATAAGAATGAGTGATGAGAGTAGCATTTTTCTTTTATAGATTAATAAAGGCAACTCTCCACTCGCAGAATCCAGGTTCGTACTATATATATGTAATTATTTCTTAATTACATCTTAGTTAGGAAGAAAAACAGTTTAAAATAGAAATATTCTGTTTTATTCGATCTTATATATAGTTTTATGAAATCCATGGGAATTTGACCGTCTTAATTTGTCCTTGAATATACTTCAATAAGATTTTTTTTTTTTTTTTTTTTTTTTGTGAAAAGAACTACAAATATCAAAGGAATACCTCGTGCACGCGTTGGCTTTTTTTATACTAGCTAATTATTTTTAAAAGCGTTTTTTTTTTCAGTAGTACTTGTCATGTTAAGGTCATGCTTGGATTCGGAGATGAGATGAGTTTAGTTTATTTTTTAATATTATTATTATTTTAGAATTTGAAAAATGTGTATTGGAATTTAAAAAATGTGTATTGAAAATTAAAAAATGTGTATTGGAAATTGAAAAAGGTATATAGGAATTTGTGTTTTATATAAAAAATTATAAAAATATAATAATGAAATGAATAGGGGTGTTCATCCGGGCCGGGTTGTACCCGGCCCGGTTTAAAATTTTATTTATTTCTTAACATTTATTTATTTTTTTTTTTAAATGTTTAAGGAAATTTCGAATCCGGATTCCGGATTTAGGAATCCGGAATCCGGATGAACACCCTTAGAAATGAAGATGAGTTGAGATGAGTTGAGCTCACCTTCGAATACAAACGGGGCTAAGTCTAGTTTGCAATAAATCCCATTTATGGGAATTGACACCATAATATTGAATTTGGATGTAGAGTTTCTATTGCTTCTTAATTTCATGGCCAGGCAGAGTAGGGTTAGGCTATATATGTTTGGGTGTACTCAACTATTTTAACCTATCTCAAATTAATTATTTTTTGATTTGATTAAACATATCTCAATCTATTTCATACATCCAAATATATTTTAATAAAATTTATAAAATATTATTGTTCATATATCAATTCAAAATATTTGAAATCACTTAAGTCCTGTTTATATTGAAAACTCATTTCAATTTATTTTCATTTCATTATTATACTTTTATAATTTTTTATATAAAATACAAATTCCTATACACCTTTTTCAAATTTTAATATACTTTTTTTAAATTTTAATACACATTTTTCAAATCTCAAAATAATAATAATATTAAAAAATAAACTCAACTCATATCAATTCATGTCATATCTAAACCTAAACGATACATTAAAGCATCTAAATGCAACCGCCGTGGAGACTCACAACTAGAGTCTCCTACTTTGCCACAAAATCATAAGGTTGTGATGACTGATCATGGCAACCTTGTAATTTCAATTTGCAGGTGTCGCTCAGCAGGAGGTGGTAGATGGGAATCAAAATCAGAAAAATCCATGAAGTAGTACTTCCTATATATATATATATATATATATATATATATATATATATATATTTTCTTTTCAAAAAAGAAGAACGATGTTACTTTTTATATTAGATAATGTATTTTCTAGTCATACTCATGGCCGCTTATTAGTTTTGTTCATTTTATTAAGTGGTTAATCTCATAGGTAAACCATTTAAATGACCAAGTACTTAAAATGGGGCATATTGACAAATTTGATGCGGATGAGCAAATTCAAGATGAAGAAATACATTTTTATTTAAAAGAAAAATCAAATACAACATTATCAACGGCTGGGGAAGTGTCAAGCTATTGCCTTTGCTTTCTAACTCTAATCATTTTTTTTTAATTATATATATATATATATATATATATATATATACACATTTGGAGAAGAGGAATTTTGAACTTCAAACATCTATTTTGGAGATTGGAAATTATGCGAATGCCTTTGACGATTATAATCAATTAATATAATGATCTCTTTCATTTATAAATTAACCCTGCTTAAAACAAAAACAAAAAACAAAAATTTGATACTTGAAAAAGAGAAATACTTGGTTCATAAAAAAATTTGATAAAATAAAACTTATAAATTGATGTAATTTTAAAAAAAAATTGATATAGCTTGTTGTAATATATTAAATTATTACTTAATTATAAAATAAATCTAACATATTATATATAATGAAATTAATTAATTTATAAAAATATCTCTACAACGATTCTCTTTAGTTAGAAAATAATGTTAAATCACTATAAAAAATTTTGATATAATTTTTTTTAAAGTTGATTTATTTAATAATTAAATAAGTTTCTTTGAATAATTTTGTGGTAATAATAATAATGCTTGGTTGCAGCTGGTGTGCAGCAGCACACCAACCCATCACATGCATTTTTTTTTTATTTTTTTTCCTTTAGTGTGCCATTGTAGCCTAATTATTGTGCATATTTTTTCTAATAATAAATGGATAAGAATAGAACAAAAATAGAGAGTAATATAATAAAAAAAAAAAATTAACAAAGTTATATACAAGTTAATTCCTTTCCCTTCTTGTCATATAATTTCTTTTATAAAAAATATCTTAAAATATAAAAAATACCTTTTTTTTTTTTTTTAACTCTACTCAAGACAAGCTCCGGCTAAGCACTACTCTAGCGAGAAAAGCTATGATTTCTTGGATTTGACCGTTTGTACAGTTATAATTATTAAAATGTTTGTCAAAAAATATATATATATATATTAAAATATTCACTAAAAGACACGTGTAGCAATAAAACTGGATGGTGTAGTAGTATTAACTGTACACTTTCTAGTGCATGTGGAAATTGTTAAAAAAGTAGTAGAAAAGCAGGGAAGCTTCGGATGGAAAGTGGAAACGGCAGTAATTCTCTTGCCCTTCGATCACGTCCGCCATCACTTTTCTTGTCTTACTATCCAACAAAATCATTGGGTCCGATTCATTTTTTTGGTCTCTTTCTTATCCATTTTTACGTCTTGATTTGACATTTCAATATTGTTTATGTTTAAAATAATTACTTCAAAAAATGATCATATAGGTATAATTTTTTATATAATTATATTTTAAATTAAAGATATTTTTATAAAATAATATTATTTTAAGAAAAATACTCCTAGTTTAAATATGGATTGCCTACAGGATCGATGACTTTGTACACTATAAAAAAAAGAGATATGCTAGGGAGAAACCACATCCAAGAGCACTTACTCACATGAACAGTGATATGAACAGTACATATCACTGTTCATGTGAGTGAGTGCTCTTGGATGTGGCTTCTCCCCATCATTTTTGTAAAAAAAAACAACCTATTTTATAATGAATTAATACGATCATCATTCTTTATTTAAAATGAGTTTTAGTTTTACAAAAGTTATAATTTAGATCATGTAAACTTAGTTGTAACATAATTATAAATTAAGTATTTTCTTTATGATATATAATGGACTTGTTCGAAGTAATACTAGTTGTAGCTATTGTAGCTACTAACCTCTTTTTTTTTTATATTTCATTTGTGTTTGATATTAATTGGCATAATTGCCTTGTCTGAAAAGATCATACTGATTTTTTTTTTAATGTAAATAGTAAATATATTTGAAAAAATAAAAATCTCAACAAAAAATAAATAAAAAATATTACATAAAAATAAATTTATAAATTAACATGATGTAAAACTTTAAATTTTAAATTTATTTTTATTTAAAATAAATTTAACATATCATATATAGACATATCAAGATTTAACTTTAAAAAACTTGTAAAAATCTTGAATTCAGAGCGCATTTCTCTTGTTTAGGCTCGGTGTAGATAATGAGATAAGTAAGATAGTTTTAGCTCAATGTTAAAAATTAAATAAAATATTATTAAAATATTATTTTTTAATATTATTATATTAAAATTTTAAAATTTTTTATTATTTATTATATTTTATATAAAAATCTGAAAAAATTATTATGATAAGTTAAAATAACATGAGATGAAATCGTTTCTCTCTAGACCCCAGTGCGCTTGCCCCTGGACTTGTACTTTATCGTTTAATAGCGATGGGAACAAAGACTACATAGATACAGTTGTAGTACCTTGTTTCTTCCGCTTCCCTGTGTCTCTGATCATCAGTGTTGTGTTTGCGACAATGGAGAGTGGACTTCCTATGCTCAACTGTCTGTTGCAGCACACGCTTAGAAGTCTATGTTCATGTTCAGATTCTTCCACTTCCTCAAAGTGGGTGTACGCTGTTTTCTGGAGAATATTGCCTCGAAATTTCCCCCCACCTAAGTGAGAAAACTGATCACAAAACCAATAACTAAAATCCCATATATATATATATATGTGCTTTGTTTGGTTAGCTTAGTTCATGTTGCAAAGGCAAGTGATTTTTAATGTGTTAGATCACATTGGTTTCTTTTATTTCTTGCAGGTGGGAATATGGAGGTAGTGCTCTTGATCGCTCCAAAGGAAACAAAAGGAACTGGTAAGAAGATTACTAGAGTTAGTTGCAGAAGACCCAAGTCTCAATTCTGGTGACTTTTTCTTCTTGGTTTCAGGATTCTTGTTTGGGAAGATGGGTTTTGTGATTTCTTTGAATGTGAGAGAAATGGGAGTGGTTACATAAAGGGAAGGTTTGGAGCAGATGTCTTCTTCAAGATGTCTCATGAAGTTTACAATTTTGGAGAGGGGTGAGTGAAAAAAACCTCATTATTAAGGGACAGGGAAATTGGTAACTGAGAAAATTGATTAAAGCTGCATGGTTTCTGTTGTGCAGATTAATAGGGAAAGTTGCAGCAGATAATAGTCACAGATGGGTGTTTAGAGATGCCCAAAGTGATAATGGTGATCCAAGTTTTATCTCCTCCTGGAATGTAACCATTGAGCCTGTAAGGCAAATCATATATAATTTTCTGCACTAATATCAGTAAAAAAAATGTAAATTCTACTCCTTTTTCCTCCAAACCTGACACTTTCTTCGGATTCTCTTGAATTATTCTTCCTCTTTACAGCAACCAAGAGCATGGGAGTTTCAGTTCAATTCAGGCATTCAGGTTTGTATCTTCACAAGATCATGAACAGATATTCTAATTGAAGCCCATTTTGCTTCATGAAATCATCTTATTTTTTGACAGACAATTGCCATCATTTCTGTCAGAGAAGGCATAGTTCAACTGGGCTCGTTTGATAAGGTATCTATATATTAAGCCGAGAATTTAATCTCTCTCTTAATTCTTTCACAAGATTGATATCAAATTTCTAATATCTCTTCAGGTTGTGGAAGATCTCAATCTGGTGATCAGCATACAGAGGAAGTTCGGCTATCTCCAAAGCATTCCTGGTGTCTTCGCCATCCAAAGACCATACCTTCCTATCCAACATCCATATGTCCTCAAACCCAATGCCCCAATGATAGAAAACCATGAAACAACTATTTCCTTGTACGAAAAACGCCAATTAACAGGAGTGAAGAGACTGTTCGATGAAAAGCCTGACTATTCTCCCTTAAAATCGATCAACTTGGGCTGGAACACTCCACAAAATGGCAACATTTGTTCAATTCCTCCTAACATGTCTTGCAGCCTCGGAGCATTGCTAGCAAAACTACCTTCGATTCCATCTTTCAACGCCATTGAAGCTCCAGAAACAGCTCTGCTCAACGACATCAACAACAAGAATGGTGGAATTCAGATACCAAACATAAAACTGGAGTCTTCTTCCCGTCATATAGATGGTGGGCAACAAGAAAAAGTACCCATGTCCAAGAACAATAACTCAGAGATAGGAAATGGATTAGCAGTGGATTTGGGATTTAGACATCAAGGGAAGGAGAAAGTACCTTTAAATCCCAATTAATTAGCACGAACAAGTTGCATTTATTGTCATGAAAAAAGATGGTTTGGGCACTGCAAAGCTGATTTTGTTGGCTGGTTTGGTCGATCGCCACTTTGCACCTAATTATTTCTTAGAGCTTTCTTTCAGAGTACTTAGCATAAACAGTTGATCTGCAATGCAATAACTCATCTTTTCGATTACATCCAGTCTTATAATTTGCTGCAAAAAAAGGGACAAAAAAGAATGCAATCATCATGATTGGTGTAATGAAAACAACATCATGCATGCTTAGTGGTAATTACATTGCATGGATCCTGCTTAAACCCCCATGTGACATGTCTTTGTTATCATGATTGCTTCACAATCCTAATGAAAATGCCATCTCGTAATTTGATGGATCAAGTTGAGTGGCAATTTGGGCAGGCATGATTGATGGTGGGGTGTGAACAACTCGTATGATCTATCCTTTCTGGTCCCTGGAAAACAAATGAGAGAAAGAAAAGCAGACAGACATATAATTGAGTTTAGATGAAGATGTTGTATGCGACATTTAGTACCTAGCCCACCCGACACACTCCATGGTCCCCAACCTCCACTGTTTGATATTTCTTTAATTCCCCTTTGGAGTGGTGTTTTAAGCTCCCTTTTGAATAATGAGATGAGATAAACTAATTTTAGATAATAGTTAAATTAAAATTAATATTATTATTTTAAAATTTAAAAAATTGAGTTATTTATTATATTTTGTATGATAATTTAAAAAAATATAATGATAAATTAAAATGAGATGAAATCATTTATATATCGAATCCAAAACTTATCTCTGGTTGAATGGTTCTTGTCATGTAACATCTATGTGGTTCCATTTGTTTTAGAAGAATCTATTACCTAAGTAATATTGGAAACAACATCTTTGCAATGTAGTCTTCTATTGGGCCACCTTATCATTTTATTTTGTTTTGTTTTGCTTTATTAATATATCCCAATAAACCTACTTCTTTTTTTGACACCGGGATTAAAACAAAATGTTTGAAGCCAAATGGTTCCTACTATTTATGATAATTAATTCCACAAAAAGGGAGGAAAAAACTTTTCATCTTAATCATAATTGATTTACAATTATTGTCTATATTGGTCTAATTATGGCTATTAACTCATCGTTATTTATAGGATGTCCATTTCACTATTCGACACCGATATAAGGAAGGAAATCAAGTTACGAATTTTTTGGCTAGACAAGGAGAAGCAAGTTTGACATGTAGATATGAGGATGGGAGTTTAGTTCCTAGAATTTTAAGGGGTATCCTTTGGATTGAAAGAAATGGTCTTCATTGTATTAGATCTTAATTTCTTTTGAATTGTGAGTTTTCTTTGTTGGTTAATTGGTTTGATTGGTTTGATGCTTTGTTTGGATTTTGCTTGTTAGTACGGCATTCTTCTGCTATAAGTAAGAGTTATTAATAAATTTAGGAGGAGGTCACTCAAGGACATGTAGTTTCATCTCTTTCCAAAAACAAAAAACAAAACTCATTGTTTATTTATAGATTTGAATTTCTCGTTTCTTGACTATTTTGCTTGAATTATTCTTATTCTTGCGCATTGGATGGGTGTATGACATTTAACAGCCATCTCGATGTATTATATACTCTTATCCTATTTTCATATTACTGTATTGATACAAAGAGTCCATCAACTATTTAGATGGACTCTTATTTTTTAAAATGACAAAATCCAATATATGATGGAATATGACAATGAAATGTTCATACTACATATCCACGGTTCATGTGGAAGAACTCGTTTAACCCTCTGAAATTAGCCCCCATTTATGTATCATGGTTCTTTATTTTTCTCAATTATATTTTTGGGTAGTTACAAAAATATAGCATATATAGAATGAAGAAGTCAGAAGAAGTCGATTGAAGCTATAAAACATGTCTACAAGGCGTACTTATGATGTTTTATTTTCTTTCCTAATCCCATGTTTCGGTGAGCAGTCCCAGCATTATGAGTCTATATACTGGAAGAATACAAGAAAAGGGCAAGTCTTTTCTAAGTGGACCACTATGTTCTCTTTGTAGGTCAATTTCTGGTGGTTGATGTGTTTCTATCAACCATAAATATATTGAAATACCCAACCCCTCCTCCAAGGCTATGCTGAAGGTCCTGATATTTTTTCTGCAGGGTATGGTACATCATTCAATGGGGACCCCTTTTAGTTTGGAAAATTTTCCATATTTTCTCTTTTTTGTTTTAATTGTTTATAAATTTTCCACATGCCATATGCCATATGCTCTCACGCTTCATGTCATCTCCGTAGGGGCTGGCCTCGTTTGTTTTTACAGATGATATGAGATGAGATAAATTAATTTGAGATTAAAATCAAAAGAAAAGATAAAATATTATTAAAATATATTTTATTAATATTATTGTTGTTTTAAAATTTGAAAAAGTTGAATTTTTTATTTTATTTTATGCGAGAATTTAAAAAAATTGTAATGATTAAATGAAATGAGATGAGTAATTATGAAAACAAACTAGACAAGTTTTTATCAATGGAATCAGAAAGTATATTTGCTCTTGAATATGAAATTTAGGATGAAAAACATCATATTCGAGCACATGTACAAAATATACGAGAGATTGAAGTCCCAACAATCCTCCGCTGCGGTCAAATACAGTGAAGAACAACCCCAAAAACCTTGGGTTACCAATCCAAACAAATAATTCAGAAAAAGACTAGATGAAAGAAAATTCTACGTTACTTTAAAATGAACTTATCTTGAATTTTATATAATGCATCATCTCTCAATTCTAATCAGACCATAAAAAACATTATGCATCATTCTTTAAAAAGTCTGATTAAGAAAGAGAGATGATACCTCATAAAATTTAAAATAAAATCCTTCTAAATTAATATGAGATTTCCTTTAGAGGAATGGCACCAACCTTTTTTTTTTTTTTTTATGGATCCTCTCAAATCTCACAGGCCCAAAAGAAATGATGTGTCATAAATTTGACCCTTGGCATGTGGGGATATCACAGGAGGAATTGCGGCCAAGAAATACTTGAAACATGATGGAAAGCATTAGCACTCATTTGCTTTAACCAAAGGGGAATCAGATGAAAGTATCCCACTTTGTGAAAAGCAGCAAGCACTTCAGCAACAAACACTTGAAACATTTTTATCTAGTTTGGGGCCACATTCAAAGGAATAATAGAAATTGGTCCTTCATATGCAAATTAAAAAAAAAAAAAAACCCTGCACCATGTTCCACCGCCGCCACCCCCCCAACTGATTTCTTCCGTCCTCGGTGTGTGAGCCACGCATGTTTCCTTAGGTGCACGTAAATGAAGCGCCCTCATCATACCTCTATCCAATGATAAGGATAATCTTCTTTTGTATATTGAATAAATATCCAATAAAGTAATCTTTTTCGAAAAAGTATATACACCTGAGGGGGCTACAGACACCGAAAGTAATGCACAATCATTGCAATGGAAATCAATGGGGCACCGAAAATATTCTTTAGCAAAAACTTAGGATGGCTAAAGACTTTAGAAGACCACCGTCTAGACGACCACTTTATAATCATGGTTCTAACTGCAGCCATTACTTGACTATCATATAAAATCACCAAAACTTCAGGAAATACACTTAAAACTTGTGCGAAAAAATGAATTGAAGCATTGAAATAATATAGTACCAAATGTAAACGACACTGCCGGTTTCCGTGACAAGGCTCTGTGCCTGTGACTTCAGATCATCAAGCATCTATGTAACTTATACCAAAGAAGAAATGAATGAAACTAGCAAACAAACAAACTGCAAGCAGCATTGGAACATTAAAGCAATTCATTAAAGCCATGGCTGAATGACCATTAAATTTACAGAGGATAATGAAGCTGATAACAATCTGTCTGTTGGTTGTTCAATCAAGCAGAAACAAATAGAGCCCTATATACACATAATATGTATCTAAAAGTCTTAAATAGGCCATCCATCTATTGGTATCATAATGATGGACAATTGGGTACCAAGAAGGATAAATTAAGAATATCAAAAGTACTGTGTATGATTCTTTCATCATCCTCAACTTGTCACAGTTCCAGGTTAAACATCCGCTTAAACACTGCTCCTCTTGCCATCACTTCCAAAGGCCCAATGAGGTTTAGCAGGAGTGCGCCTCAGTGCCTTCACTCCCAATGGATTGTCCTTGCTCTGTTGCAGGTAGGAACATTCATAAGCAAAAGGAGAAGATGAAAATTTTAAGAGGACTGCTATAGTCCCAAAGAAATTACATAAAAGCAATCTCACGAACTGACGTAGTTTCATATGATCTGTTAAATCTAATGTACAATAAATGTAACTTTAAATCCGACAAACCACGTGAAGCCTAATCAATTTGTGGGATTACTTGTATAATCTATTTGTAGCTAACGTATTTCTCATATTTTAATTAGAGGGTAAGGGTGCCCAGTGAAATCTAGCATCATATACTGAAAAAAAAAAGAACATAAAAACAAAGTAGCGGTGCTCTTACCATCAAGCAGGTCCCTGCATTGAGGTTACAGACGGGATAGTCGTGCGGGCAGCAACTGTAATGATCATCACAGCAGGTGGCACTCTCGAGTGGGCAGCATCCCCATGCCAAACAATAGTTTGCATACTCATAAACACAGCAGCAGGTGTTGCTCTCAGGACAGGAGAAATAGCTGTTACAGACAGTCGGGGGCTTTACTGGTGATGGTGGAGATGGGCCAGGGTTGGGGGGATTTTGGCCTTTCTTGATAGGGTAAGAGGCCATCATTGCAATACCACATTTGCCACTTGCTGTGCCCAGTAGATTGCGCTCCATCTTGATATAGCCTGCCTCTCCCCAGTTTGCACCCCATGAGTTTTTCACAATCCAGTAATCAACACCATTTTCTGTACCATACCCAACAGCAGTAACTCCATGGTCCAGTGCCGTCCTACATGTTCCGGTGAAGACACCCTGAACAAATGCAGCAAAACAAGTTATTTAGTTAAAGATACGGCTGATTTCCGACTCAAAAGCAAAGTTGAGAATATCAGTATGGCGAATATCCAAGCCATTAAAGTAAGATCTTTGCAACTTAGAGCAAATTTTGTGTCCTTTTGACCCTTTCCTAGCCCAATAAATCTTGATCATTAAGTGCTAAAATCTTACCGACTTATAAAGCTGGAACTCCCTGCCCCCTGCTTCAATGGCAACACTCACAGGTTGATTAGCAACTGCCTTTTGTAGTGCTTTCTCGTTGTTTGCAGGAACATCTTCATAATCATCAATTGTAACAACCTTGGAATTTTTCTGTACGTTACAAAAGATGAGAGTCAAAAAACAAAATATGTAACTATTTTCCCTTCTTTTTTCAGCTTTCTTAGTTTTTGTTTCCTTAGATAATTACCACTGACCCGGTAAGTATCGCAGCTTCCATCAGCAGCATGATAAGGATAATCTTCTTCACTGTCAATGCCACCATTGTTGATGATGAACTCAAAAGCAGAGTCCATTAGACCCCCATTGCATCCTTGATTATCAGTTGTATCACAGTCCACCAGTTCTTGCTCTGATAGTGAGATTAGATCCCCTGTCACTATCTGGTTTATCCCTTCCACAGCAGCGATTGTGGAGAATGCCCAGCAACTCCCTACATTTCATATTGATTAAAAAACAACACATCATATCACAAATCAGTTGAAAGCAATGCAAACTCTGAGAGCAAATATCCAGGATAGAAACACTATTATAATTAATACAAGAAAAGCTTTAGGTTTGATTTGTACCAAGAAAAATCCCTAATGCCTAAAGTCTATCAACAGAATTGGTGCAATTATAATGTCAAATTACTTTCCAAAGTCATAAAATATTAATAAAATAACTCACTCCTGATTTCTTTTCCGTATAAGCTTTTCGAACAACTGATGATTTAACATTAATTTCAGCCAAAATCGAAGATTGGAGGGAAAATGAAGCCAGCCGAACAATCTCCCATTACAAACTTGGCTTAAAAAGGAGTTAGCAACTTAGCCGAATGAAGAACAGTATAGAACTGAATCCAACCGGTTTTAATAATCACACAGCCTGTATTAGTTTAACACAACAATCTTATTTAGTATTTCTTTGTAAAATTTCTTGACCTACGCAGCCAATGAAATAAAATAAATAAAAAATTTAATTCTGTAAAATAAGCTAACGTAACGATAATCCCCAAAAATCTGTAAGCCGAAGTTAAGGTCTTTCTAAGCGAATATAGTTTTCTCATTTTCAATGCTCTCACTTCGAGTTCTTGTGTTAATTCAAATTCAACTCGTATAAAGTCAAAGATCCTACCCATTACTTAAATTAATGAAACATTCGTGAAGAGTAAAAAAAGATCCCTAGCTGTGAGGACGGGAATCTGGTGATTAACCAAGCATTCCGGCCCAAATGTATAAAAATTATTGCTTTAAGGAAAAACTGAAATAACAACTATATGTGTGTGTGTGTGTGTATATATATATATAAATTTGAATTAATTAATACTCTATATACTCCAAAACTCACCACAACTCCCTTGGTCTTTGACGCTAACAACGGCACCATCTTTCCTCCAATCAACGGACTGAGGCAACTTATCGCCGACACGAGGCTCATATCGGTCACTCCTCGGCCTCGAAAGCCTCCTCTCAGAACCGGGTTTCGCTCCCAAGTACGTTGCCCGGTACTCCTCGTTAGTCAGATCGGCGAACCGGTTCAAGCCGAGCTTGTAGGTCCGGTTCTTCTCTGCAGCATTGTGCTCGTCGATGAACCGGAGATTGTCCTTGAAGATCTCGAACCTCTTCTCCTTCTCCCCGATGGCGTTGTAAGCCTTTCCGTGCTTCGCGAGCCACGCCTCGTATATCGTCATCACTTCGCCGTCCGTCCTCGGACTCGACCCGACGCCGTGATTCTTGTCATATGCGATGATCGACATGTCCAAGGCAGTTGACAGCGTGAATATCATCATCATTAAGAGGAAGATCGCCATGGTTGATGGTGATCTACAGAAACCCATGATTTTTTTTTTCTTCCTCTGTTTTGGGTGTGAACAGTAAAGGGATCGGAGTTCGTGTGTGAGAAGTAAAGGGAGAATGGGTGAGCTTTATAATGGAAAAGAATAGCCGCTCTATTTAATATATTTCTAGAGAGGGAATGGTGGGCTTATTTATTTATTTATTAATTTTAGGAATATATATATATATATATTTTCTATATCGAAATGAAAAAAACAAATTAAAATTGAGATGGGCACCTGACAATTTACAACTAAGCAGCATTTATTTATGTTGTCATATTAATTTTCAGGGATTTTTAAATTAATATTTATTTCAAAAAATAAATTAAAAAGTCAACATTATGAAACCAGAATAGAATAAAATTATAATAACATTTAAACATATTATCAAGTTCTTATTTTCTACTTTTAACAAAAGATTAATGCGAGTAGTCGTTTAAATTTTGAGATGAGATGAAATGAATTATGAATAGTAATAAAATAAGTGGTTAAAATGAATTGAAATTTAAAATGAGTGATTGAGATAAGTTAAAAATATGAAATGAATTATAAATAATAAAATTCAATTTTAAAAACAAACCAGGCTATTATTTAAGATTGGATAAATTAAAATCTTTTATAGTTTTTTTTAAATAGATTTTAGAGTCAGTACAAAATATATATGAAGAGTGTAGTTTCTTTATCAATTGAGCATTTGATATTATTCATTTATATATAGTCATAAATGCCAAAAAAAATAAGCATATAATCTATTTTTACTAAATTTTAGAATTGGGTTAAGAAAATAGAAAATAAAATTTCAATGTAAGATTTTTTAATGGTTAATGATATCCTTACAATTCCATCACTAATTATTTACTATTTATAGTGTTTTTATTTTTTATTATTTTATTTTAAGTATTTTTTTAGCATTCTTAATTATTAAGAAAAAATTTAAAAAATTTATATAATTTAACTAATAATCATTTTCTTAATTATTAAGTAAAATAAAATAAAATAAAAAACAAATAAAACACATAGTAAAAAAAATTGTAGAACAATAATATTATCATTTTCCCTTTTGGAAACTCAGGATTCCAATTTATTGGAATGATATAAATAAAAAAGAAAATTTATATATATATATTTACAATCTTATGCACATAATTATATCTACTGACATATTAATTATTAAAATAGTAAATATTGTAAAATATAAATTAAAAATAAAAACTGATAAAATAGAATCTCAAATTCAATACATTTATTAAGCCTGATATTATGGGTCCATACAGCATTAATCAAACAAAAATAAACAAAAGCAGTGATAAAAAAAAAAAAAAAGAAGCTAAATATCATTTTTATATTTAAAATTTTGATTTAAAAAGAATTGTAAATTTTAGAGCAGCAGCCAGACAGGAAGCAAGAAAGCAACCCACGGAATTGGGGAAAAATGGTGCATTGAAAACGAGGTAAGCACACTCAGTCGAAAGCGTGCCGGAAAAAGTAATGATTTCAGTGTTTCACCCACCATATACATTGAACTCAGGACTACCAACCTTTGAACAAAAATAATTTGTATAAATTTTGAATAAGAAAAAGATACATCTCATTCAAATAAAGTGTAAAAAAGTTATATTTTATTGTGAGGATTATTATTTTTTGTACACATTACTTATATAAAGCTTATCTATTTAGAATTTGTATTTAGTATTCATATTCGAGCGCGGTCATTTTCTTGTGCTTTTGCTGTTTTTTCGTCATTTTTAGGAAGAGTGATACTAGATCAGATGTTGGACTAGTGTTGGGCATTCATTTTTAAAAACCATGATTTATTATTAAAAATATATTTTTTTATGTAAATTTTATATTTATTTTTCCTTTTTGAAAAGGCATATATTCTTTATGGTTGTAAATATTATTTATTTTTTAATGAAAATAAGTAATACTTTTTTAAATATTATCAAAGTGGGAGTGTTATTTTTATACCTTGATTGATTTCTAAACTCACGTTAACTCATTTTATCTTATTATTATAAGTTTTTTAAACTCTGATATACTTTTCTAAATTTTCATACAAAATATAATAAATAATTCAACTTTTTCAAATCTCAAAATACTCATAATATTAAAAAATAATATTTTAACAATATTTTATTCAACTTAACTCAATTCGACTCGACATCTAAACACAACCGTAAAGTCAAACACTAATTTAAACTCAAATTTCATTTTTTAAAAAAACTCTAACTCTAACTTCATTTTTAGATTTTTAAAATTTTTAATATAGTAAAAAATATTTGAGAATGAGGGAGATAGATTTTGAGGATAACATCTTGTTATTCTTAATTGCTTTGATACAAAACATTGATCACTATTTATAAAGAAATTATATAGAAAAAAAATATTATAATTATCAAACAAGTGTAACATATTAAAGCTTTAAGTTCAAGCATGTAATTACCAAACTATCAAAAGAAAAAAAAGTTTAATTGTGGAGTTTTTTGGTGAAGCAGACCAGAGGTGTACGTACTTTGATCTGGTGCTTTCTAAAAGAGTTTGTAGCGTTAATGGGTGCTCAGAATATATTTTATATATTTACCAAATTTGCATTATTTATTTACAAGAGCTTTATTTATTTATTTATTTATGTTAAGAATTATGATCATCATTCATTCATCAAGACATTTACATCAATGCTCAGATATATTTTAAGATGTCCACATATCAAATATGACATCATAAATCAAAATAATGCACTTAATGCTGCATCAGTATTTTTGTGTGTGACTAATTTAGTCTTCATTATTACTAATATTGTCTACAGAAAAAAAGTCGAGAGACATTCCTTTTTACCTAATTAGAAAATCAACCTCATCATTAATAAAAAGAAATGGCTCAACTTCTATATAAATAAGAGTTTGAGAGTCAAACTTTTTTTTTTTATTAATTAACAAAAAGAAAATAAAAAATAAAAATACTAATATAGATGCAAAAAAGAACGAATTATAATTTAGAATAATTTTAATAAACTTTAAATTTTGTGATAATACAGGAAGGTAATATGCTAGTCTCTTTTCAATAACAAACATCAAATCTAAAATATATAGTAGGAGCGAGTTTGATAATCGAGAGCTCGAGAGCTCGAGCGTCTAGCGAGAAGAGATATATAAAAAAAAGTGGCCCATGAGGACCAAATGTACTTTAGACTCTCATACTCAAAGTGACGTCCACTCAATTTAATTTAAAGTAATACTGCCCAGAAATAATACAAGAAAAATTACTGACTTATTAATTTATAAATAAAAATGATTGAAAGTAATCGCATTCTGAATACTCGTTCTCACATAAAATAATAATATAAATAATAGAATTATTCATGAAAGGATGAGTATTCTGAATATAACTGCTCCCTAACAATACTCATTTATAAATTGTAGTTATCTATGATAATATTAAATACTATAAAATGTGCACCAAATCGCCAATGGGTTATATGCTTTGTAATTTGTATGATAAATTCAAGTGGACGGGAAATTTTTGTAATTTGTAGTACACGATACATTGCCTTTGAAAATACCACTAATCAATAACCAAAATAATTCTGCCTATGATCTTACTCTTGGATCGAAAAATGCTCATAATTGGTTAAAAAAAAGGCCTCATACTACATCAAGCTCAAAGGGGAGCTGAGCATAAAACAAAATTTAGTCATCTCCGTTATCTCTTCTCCAAGCTTTCTTTTTACCATTTCTTGGCCCTCCCATAAGAACTCTCTGTTCATTAGAGGGAGGGGGTTAGAGCCTTGGGTCCACCCACCTCCCCTCTTCAATGACCACGGCCATACCTTTTCTATATTTTCTTTGTTTTTTCTGTGAGTTTTTCTAGTTTCTCCCTATTAGGGCCGTCCATCACTAATCTACTGCTTTCCAACAATATAGGGCTGACATGCGTCCCAACAGCTTTTCCAAGTGCCGACCTTCAGAGGCGTGAAAGAAATTCGCTAAAAAAATAGCACGTACGTCTCACACACAGCTTATGCTGCGAGTGAGATCCACGTGCCTCTAGGAGCTTATTGTCATCACGCACAACCTTATTGGGTTTAGTGGCTTTAGATCTTCCAGATCCACCTACTCACCTATTTTCAGAAGTAGCGCATGGCCTACACACGTCATCATCGCTAGTATCGACCCCTCGTCGGCTATTCGTCAATGGTTTCGGTTGCTATGTTATGTTCATGTTTTCTCTAACCAAGGATCAAGCGAAAGCGAATGTGGGCGTGATAGTTTCTTATAATCAGTCTAAACCAATACAGTGCAACATACACCCATTCTCTGTGGCTTCCAGCCGCAATCTTATAGTTTGTTCATCAGACTATCTTAAAATTAAGGTTGTAACCATACTGGTTCGGTTCGATTTTCGCCAAAATATAGAACCGAACTAGTTCCAGTCCGATTTTGCAAAATACAAAAACAATTACGCTCTGATTATCCCCCAAAATCGGTAGTATCAGTTTTATCGGTTCCAATCCAATTTTTCGATTTTAATAAATTGTAAATTTTTAAAAACAAAATTTGTTTTTTTTCTTTAAAAAAAATTGGTTAAAAATATTTTTTATTAAAAAAATTGTAGTTTATTAAAAAAATTTGCTTTACTAAAAAAATCCGCAATAAAAATCTGGTTTTAAAAAAATTGTTATAAATACGTTTAAAGCATATGATCAATTAAATTTTCATATTTAAAGTTAAATTTTTATTTTATAAATATTATAACATTATTTATATATAATTATAATTTATATTATTATATATAAAAATTATATATAATATAAAAACATATCATATATACAATATTTAAAAAATAATTTTAAATTATAGGTAATAGGATCGGTCCGATCCGGTCCAAAATTGCCCCGAACTGGAACCGCACCGGTTCTTACCGATTTTGTATTTTTAGAAACCAGTCCTGGACCATGGGACCAAGATTGGTTCAAAACCAGTCTAACCGATTCGGGCCGATTTTCTGATTTTACAATTTTTTTTGTACATTCCTACTTAAACCATCTTTAAGAGGTCTTTCTTTTATGAGAAATGAGTGAGAGACATTTGTTTGATTTCACCAATTTTATTTTTATTTTTATTTTTTATATTGTATTGTGTGTTGATTTTTAGAAAGAATATAGGAGACTCCCATTCTAGTCAAATTTGCATCTTATAATCTTATAATTTATTTAATAAAATGCTAAACTTGCTTAGAAAAAAAAAAAAAAAAAAAAAAAAGCTCAAAGTGGGGCTATATTTTTGCCTTATTGTACCTTTGGTTGTTGTAGATGAAGCTGATGGCTTACTTATTTCGTGATTTTATTTATTTATTTATTTATTTATTTCGGATGGCTGCTTTGCTGATGACTGACGAGAGCATTGCTCTAAAGCTTGCAATAGCCACAAATGGTTTAGTCACTCTTTGGGATGTATAGGGAGAGTATTGCTTTAAACAGATAGCTAGGGGTGTTCATCCGAGTTTCGGATTCCCAAATCCGGAACCCGGATTTAAAATTTTCTTCAATGTTTTTGAAAAAAAAAATTAAAATATTAAAAAATATATTAAAATTTCAAACCGGGCCGGGTACAACCCGGCCCGGATGAACAGGCCTATAGATAGCTGTGACGTAGATTGTTGGGTTTAAGTTTTCAAGACATGCTAAGTTGATGGTTTTTTTTTAAAATTTTTTATATAACTAAGTTGATGTATTATAAATGTATTATATTAACAAATATGATTGGAGATCAAAATATTAAGATAATGAATAATATTAATTAATACAAAAATGAAAAATATTTTAGCTATAAAAAAAGTTTCATAAAATAATTTATAAACTGACGGGTTCATGTGGTATGTAAGACTCTAATGTTACATTTATTATATAGTAGATAAAATATATAAAATGAAAATATGTTAGTTTGTAAGTTTCTTTTTATAAATATAACAAAACTTTTTAAAAGCATCCTCCCGCGGTCAAGTTACTAAGAATAAACGATAGGATCCTACTCAATACTCAATAGGAAAAAATGAAACTCACAAAATAATTAAGCTAGTTCGAAGCATTACAATATGCAATATGTTTTGCAACATATTAATCACAAGAAATGATTTGTACTAGGGCTAGGCTCCGTCTCCTTCGAAGTTAGAATAGTGCCTTCCGAATTTCGACTCCGACAAGAGTCGGAGCACAAAATACCCTCCGACTCCGACTCCAAAAATGAGTTGAAGTTCGACTCCGATCGGAATTCAGAGTTCCAATCGGAGGTCAGAATTCCGACCTCCAATCAGAATCCCTTACGGCTTACTCTATCTCCAATAAAGCCTTAAATTCATCTACTCGTAACGGTAACTCTACTAATTTACTGATAAAATAAAATGAAAAAAATCCTAAATAATCATCAATAAAGAAAATGAGCGAAGTCAAGAAACCTTTACTCTGGTTACTCCGTCGCCAACGAAGTTATGAATGACAAAACCGGATCTGTCAAAGTCGACATCGTCCAAAACAAAAGCTTGCTCCGTCTATAGTAAGGGTCATTGGCGAAGTCACGAAACCCATTGACGAAGTCACAAAACCCATACGTTGATGGTTGATCTGTTGCAAGCTTACTGTCTTAGTATTTCGATATATGGGTATGGGCACCGGGTGGAGGCGCGTTGGGGAAGGGAAGACTGAAGAGTAATCCTTTAGGGTTTCCATCATTTGGCTTTGGCATATATAGCTTCTCAAGTGGCGTCATTTAATGTTTTGTTAAAAGAAATGAAAGACAAAAAGAGAGAAACAGGGGTGATGCTACTCGAACCCACATTCTCATCTTAGGCCAAAACGCGTGTAAACCATTAGGCTGCACCCAAGTCTGATACTTATTTTACAATATCTAATATATAATCTTTATATAGTCGGAGTTCGGAGTCGAAATTTGGAACACTCATGGGTTCCAATTTTGATTTCGAACTCTGACTTCGGAGTCGGAACTATTTTGATTCCAACTCCGACTTCTAACTTTCAATCGGAACGGAAGTCGACCAGTCGACTAGAAGTCGAAATTTTTTTGCAAAGCCCTAATTTGTACAAATTTTAAAATACAAACTTTAAATAGAAAAATTTTGTATAATCTCTTTATGAAAAAGTGAATCTCACCTTGAAAAAAAAAACCTTGTGAGAGGGTCTGTCCTGGTGTTAGGCCAGATCGCACGAGCCTAGTCCATGAGACATTGATAATGCGAGCCAGACTCATTCCAAGAAGGGCCTCGACGAGGCTGGCACAAGAAGCCCACAAAGAGGTAATGAGGAAGGACACCCGAGATGTGGAACTTAATTAGAAAAGTCTGATATTTATATTGACTGACAACCTATATGTGCAGTGCCAGGGACAATCCCAACACTTGAGTGTCAACGGCTGGACAAACTTAGAAAAGAGGATACACTTGACTAAGGTCACATCGGATTTTATAAAGAGGGGTATGCCTGATCAAAGCCATGCCGCATATAATAAAGGATGGAGGCAAGCATTCCACAACACGGAATTAGTATTGTCAGCAGTCGCCACGATTAGGCATGGGCGGCTGTCACTCAGCAGGGAGATGGCAAATGCTGCAACTCGGATACGAAATGACACCACCACGATAACTTGCCAGAAGATCACATCGACC
This sequence comes from Platycarya longipes, assembly GCA_036559045.1. Lineage (NCBI taxonomy): Eukaryota > Viridiplantae > Streptophyta > Magnoliopsida > Fagales > Juglandaceae > Platycarya > Platycarya longipes. The sequence continues at coordinate 39,354,949 of CM071802.1, forward strand.
ACGTATATATATATATCCCCATGGGAGGAAAAATCACTCTAAGCATTTTTATTATTCTCCCACGAAACACGATAGAATTTCATACTAATTTAGATATCAAAGGTATCATCCACGATCCCGAGCCCTCGTTTTCTACATTTGTAGGAAAGGATTGGGATAGAAGGGTTATTTGGATTGTGAATTACGACATCAACAAGCCTTATTCACTGGCGGTCATTCATTCATCTTCCAAGTTGATGATCTTTCAAGTCTAATGAATTGTCTTGAGATTATCGAAGAACTAACAATTTGTAAGTAAAAACTAAGGTGGACATAAACACATAACAACATCAGTAAAATCAAGGAAAAGATTCAGCAGATGCATGCGTGACAATCTCAGATAGCCCATAACTTAGAAGATTGCAGAGAGTGACCTCTGGATATGCACAATAATACACAAGCTTCCAAAGGCTTTGATTCCAATCCTCACCCTCCAATGCGTCATATCCATAACTGGAAAAAAGCTGGGTCACATGGTATGGAACAGAAACTGCTCATCCATCTCCTCCATTTCTTTTTGAAATTTGAAGATTCAAAATCATTTTTCTTCCAGCTTTTCATTACAACTTGTGGGAAAGATGCATGTATGGTCCCTCCCTATCTCTACTTTCCACTTGCTTTTTTTTTTCTCTCTTTCATTCATTTGTTGTCCCACTCGCAAAGTTTCGATCTTTTCCCCTTTGATAAGCATGGACAATTATTTTATTGGAATTCATTTACATAGAAGGAAGATAAATATATAAAGTGGACTGATCTATAACATTTATTATTAATTTCATGTCGCATAATATTTATAGAGACAACAATAAGTAATGCATGATTTTCTTCATGTATCTGTCTCTATCCTACTCCGACACTCAAATATTTCGTAAATTTCTTTATATTCTACACAAACATTATATTTTAGCTGGAAATGTTGAGATCAATGTTAACATATCACATATGCTTAGTCAAAAAAAAAATGTTAACATATGCTTGATGTTGGTGGTAACGAGGTTATTTTAACCCATTTATCCACCACTCGGTAAAAAGAAGGGGAAAAAAAAAAAACGAAACAACTTCATATAAAAAATTCAATTTTAAAATTCATAGTATAAAACTATAAATAACCAGTTTTTTTGTTTTTTGTTTTTTGTTTTTTGTTTTTCTTTTTATTTTTTGGATAAGGGTCCCCTCCACCACTTTTTAAAGGGTGCCCTATCAAGTTATCTGCCATCATCTGACTCCAATTTAGCGAGAACTATAGATAGTTTCAAAGAAATCGCTCGTCCCTCCCTCTCCATTTTTATTTTATTTTAGAAATGATAGATACAATCGTGAACTTGTCATGTGCAATTACTTTAAAAAAAGATGAATATATATAAGATTCATATGAAAAAAAGTTAACTTTTTAATAGTAGACTCCACTTTTTTTAAAAGTAATTGTGTGCCACTTACAACTCTACAATTATATATAGCAATACTTTTTATTTTCTTTTGCTTTCTCGTGGGAAAAAGAAATCACCCAATTCTCGTGAAAATTAAATTAGCGCATAATGTAAAAAACACTTAAAATGAAAAAAAAAAAAAACAAAAAACCCGTAGGAAAGAGGTATTCTCCACGTGCGGGACCAAAGATAACACGATAGCTAATTAAATTGAGATATTTTCTATATTTGTTATTCATCAATTTGGTGAGAGCAATTCATATATGGTATGTGATATATCTACGCCTTCTCAAATTAGAAAATGGACAAACTCATAATAGCTAACTTTTTTATAATTATAGTTAGTCTCATGATAAGAATGTTAACAAAGCATATTTACAAATAACAAAATTCATGATATTTGATTGATTCAGTTTCTTGTTTGCATATACCACATTTTTATCTATAGTCATGATCAGCCTATAACAGTAAAAGAAAAAGTCGAGTAATTATAATAAAAATGTCTTTAATGTCTAAGTCAATTTGACACAAGAATCACTACCTTCTTCTGTTTGTGTGGGTATTGGCTAGAGCTAGGCTTAGACGCTATATTTTGGCAAAAAAATAAAAAGAAAAAAGAAAAGAAAAATAATAATTGTAGTAGTGATTGCACAAATATTATACAATTATTTTTTTTAAAAAAATAAATAAATACAGAATTTATATTAAAAAAATTAATTTTTAATAATTAAATCTCATAATTTTTAAAATGATTGTATGATAATTACTCATTTCATAAATGTTTATAATATCACTCATCGAACTCCCTTCTTAGGAGGATAATGATCGTCATAGACCTCCCACCCTGGCGAATGATCTAATTCCTTGCCTTTGTGCTCAGCCTCTGTCCTCAAACTTAAGAGTCAAGTCACATCCCCATGGGCCCATACTATGTTGGCCTGAGGAAGAATGTGATCCGAGAGAGACTGATGATTTATGGTGGAAATCTATTAGGTCTTATACATTTGTACAAATATCATTATTATTATTATTTTTAATTCTTACATAAAATAAAATAGACAATTCAATTTTTTAAAATTTTAAAACAATCTTTTTTAACTTTAAAATAAAATTAATATTTAAAAAATATTATAACAATTTTTTTTTAATTTTTAACTTTTATCTCATCTTATTTATAAAAATAAATCAAGCTTTAGTTGTTGTGCTCTTATATTAAAAGAATAAATTCATGAACAAATTCCATTGCCAAAGCAAGAGATCATCCACACTAAAAAAGATAAGAGAGAATGCCTATAGACCTCAAAGAATAAGCACAGCAAAACCTCAAAGAAATGAGCCAAGAAAAAGATCGATTCTTTTACCTTAAATAAAAGCAAACGAGACCTCCTAGACCAAACCTTTTGGATGCTCTTATATATATATATACACACACACACACATTCTAGTCATTGAGTAAAGACTTCCATAAATTTATGCACAAAAAGTCTCGAAGAAATTAAGACAAGGCAGCATCCCATGGCAAACAACGATGGATGTAGCGGTTTAAACATCAATTACATTGATTTTGAACCTTATTGTAAGTGGAAAAGAGACGAGAAGATCAAACGAGAAGACCCAAAAGACGGGAAGATCAAACGAGAGTTAGGAGACATTCTTGAGGTTCATCTCCATGGTATATTAATTTGTAAAGAATGATACAAACACAACTATATATAGTGAACTCTATTGCAAGATCTTTATACAGCTATCTAATAATATATTGTTTTTTCTAAGTTATTTTTGTATTGGATCAACTCTATAAATTAATTCTTTAAACCCCAGATTTTTTTTTTCAAATTTATTTTAGTATTTAACACCAATTTCTAAATTTTGTCCAAGTCTTTCTCGATTAATTTTTTTCAAGATATATCTTTTTTAAAGATTTTTCTTATTTTTGTAGGATTCAAAAAGGAACAACTGAAGGCTTCCATTCAAGGGAAAACCTTGAAACTCACAGGAGAAATGGAACCGGATCATGAGAATGCATTGATCAGAAAATTTTGTAAAGAAGTGGATATTTCCAAGGATTATGAGACAGGCAACATAAAATTAAAGTTTTCTCGTGGTGTTCTTTCCTTGACAATGCCTAAGAAAGTTCCTTTGTGGAGGCAGGCATTGAAACAGCTTGGCTCTGAGGGTTTCCTTTGGAAGAATACGCAGAAAATGGACATGGAGAAGCTGGTGAAAATCACAGCAGCAGTCTTTCTTGGGATGACTTTTGGGTATCTGGCATCCAACTTTTTTTCTTGTGATCGATGTGTTAAAGCTTTAAGGTTTGGTTGATTGAGCCATTCAATGCTCAAGGGAATATCACATTGAATGCAATAATAAGAAGAAAAAGAAAAGTATTACAAACACAAAAAGATTATCAAAAATAAACTTACCAATAAACGTTCATTTATACGATCTTTTAGATCTATTTTACACTAAAAATAATTTTACAATCTGATGTACTGTATCAAATCATGCACGTTAGTTTGTAAATTTATTCTTTTATAATTTCTTTATGAATAAAGTATTTCTCTAAAAAAAAAAAAAAAGTATTCATCTTGTTTAATAAACGATTGGTTCTTGTACTGTAATTTTAAATTATTTACTTCAATATTTATCTTCAACCTTGACCATTTTAATTCTTATGTCACAATTACAACGTTTATCCCGCTCGCCGAACACGTCTCATGCATACCATTATAAATTTTGCGTTAGCAATAATAGATGTCGACAAATATCTATTAATTAAAGAAGAAACATAGTTGTAAAAATGGGGGAAAAAAAACAAAAAAAGTAGTTTGAAACTAAAAAAAGAAGAGAAAATTAGGAGAGATCTATAAGATGTGGCAAATCCACCGCGCCAATGTAGGAGTTCTATGATGACTAACTCAAAAGCCTATGTATTTGGATAGATTAGGGCGACAAACCCGCAAATCTTAGGGTTACTTACCACATTATTGATATATGATCATGATTTAGTTTGTAAGAAAAATTTTAAATTCTGAATCTTGGAGATAGTAACGTTTGATGGTGAGCTAATCTTAAATATTTTGTGAATAGTAATAAAAAAGTAATGATAAAATATTAAATATTAGTGAATAAAAATAAAAATTAGTGAAAATTAATAGTATATAAAAAATAATAATAAAATTTTCTCACAATACCTAGTACCCAAACTGGGATTAAATATTGCTATATAAGTACAATTTGAAAGTTTGTGTCGTATACACCAACTTGCAAGTAGCAAAACTCTGAAAATATTACACAAACTCCATCCCCTCAAACTACCGTTCAATATATTTAAAAATTTTAAAAATTCATTTTATTTAATTATAAAACAACAGTATTTCTATTTGAAAATCATCCCCTCAAACTATTAAAAAACTGCAATATACCCCCCCCCCCCCCCCCTCTTTCCCCTCAGAAAGACATTAACTTCTTACCCCAAGAAAGAAAAATATACATTTTTTTGTTTTTAGCTTCAAACGATTCCCAGTTTTAATATTTTAATTTTTATCAAGGGAATTTATAATCCCCAACTTTATCATCACTTGTTACTAATAAAACAGAAATGCCTAGTCTATACAAAATTTTTATAAAAACGATATTATTAACTTATATGACTTGACGTAAAATATTAGATTGTAACTTTTTCTTTTTATGTTAAAGTTTATCTAATATTTAGCGTTAAACTACGTCAATTTATAAATTCACTTTTTTGTTATCTATGCATAGATTTAACACTTCTCTCCCATAAAATATATCTCATCATCCCCTGTAAGCACTTTTTAAAGTATAAAAATGAAAAAGCACAACGAAATAAAGGCAAGATCGATACAACATGGATTGAACTACTTACCCACAATGAATTTTTGCCCTAGCATGACCCTCATTGATTTGGAATGATTCGATAACTCGTTTAATACTCGTTCGGTTAAATTTGAACTGAACTCAACTTGTTAAAAGAAAATTTCTTTGTGAAAGAAAATACTATCTCGATTAATAAATAGCACATATCTGACAAAATTTAACTCGCGCTACTTGGCTAAGATTTATTAAGACCTAATTGTTTATGTCTAAGTTGACTCGTTAGCTCAATTCAATTTAATCTCATTCATATATTGATAAATATATACATACATCTATGGATATACATATATATATATATATATATGTATGTATTAGCAAATAATATAAGCATATATACAATATATTCTATAATTAAATATATAATATGTAACCTAACTAATTACTTATGTTTATATATTGAATATACTTCATTGTTATATTTTATTAATAATTTCATATACTAGTACGTAAATATCAAATATAAAATAGATATCTGCTATCATATTTTGTTTATGTATTAATAATTTTATAGACATATAATATATTGTTATTATTGATAAATATCAAGTAGTTAGATATTTATTATTTTTAAATTTCTATATGTTATAATTCAATATTAGATTTTTTTTACTTGTTAGTTGTACAAATTCAATATTAGATTTATTTTTTTATTTATTTATCTAACTTATTAAATATTAAATCTTATTCAAAAATAAAAAATTCAAGTTGAAATCGAGTTGGGAGTGTAGTTTATCGAGTCGAATTCAAACATAGAATAAATAAAAATATTGAGCTTGAGTTCGAATATTTTGAATTAAGCCAAATTTGATGTTAAATACTGACTCGACTAAGCTCGATTAGAGCCCTATGTCCACCTTTGGTCCTTTACTAACTTGCTGAGCATACGAGAATGGTCTGCAATGACTTGATGCATATGACAACACATTTGTACCCACACTGTACTCATTATCACCCATTTCTCCTTTTGCCCCCAATTTTTGAAGCTCTTTGGACAGCTTACATGCATCAAACAGCACATAATTGCTTCTATATTCACCCTTCAAGTGAATATGTTCAACATTTTTTTTTATAATCACATCCACAGTTAGAAAAGAAAATAGAGAGTGCCTAAAGACCTCAAAGAATAAGCACAATAAATAACTCAAGGAAATGATCCAAGAAAAAGATCGATTCTCTTAATTACCTTAAAAAAAGAGCAAACGAGACCTCCTAGACCAAACCTTTTGGATGCTCTTCTCAAAAGAGAGATCATATACATATATATATATATATATATATATACATATATATATATATATATATATATATATATACATATATATAACACTAGTCGTTGGGTGAAGACTTCACCAAAAGTCTCAAAGAAAAGAGAATGGCAAACAACGACGGAATTCGTTACATTGATTTTGAACCTTATTGCAAGTGGCGAAGAGACGAGAAGATCAAACAAGATAATTCAAGAGACAGGAAGATCAAACGAGAGTTAGAAGGAGACATTCTTGAGATCCATCTCCACGGTATATTTTGTAAAGAATGATATAGACACAACTATTGCATGATTTTTATACAGCTATCTAATAATATATTGTTTATTAAAGTTTGTTTTGCATTGGATCAAATCTATAAGTTCTTTAAACCCTATATATATATATATATATATATATATATATATATTCAATAAATTTACATTAGTATTCAATACCAATTTCTTAATCTTGTCAAAATCTTCCTAATTAATTGATATTTTCCAGATCCATTTTTAAATCATTTGAAGTTACCATTTATAAATTTAGAATTAAGTGAATTGGTATAAATCTTTTTGGGACGATATCTTTCATCTCAAAAAGGTTGGTTATGTGATAAAAAAATAAAAAAATAAAAAATAAAAATAAAAAATTAAGATGTCAAGTTTTTATTTTGTAAGCTTGTGTTTAATTTCTGATAATTTCAAAAATTAATAAAGATTTTTTCTCTCTCATGGGATACTTTGTAGGATTCAAAAAGAACCGACTGAAGGCTTCCATTCATGGGAAAACCTTGAAACTCACCGGAGAAACCGAAGTGGATGAAAAAACATGGAGAAGATTTTCTACAGAGGTCGATATTTCCCATGATTATCAGACAGACAAGATAAAAGCAAAGTTTTCTCGTGGTGTTCTTTCCTTGACAATGCCTAAGAAAGTTTCTTTGTGGAGGCAGGCATTGGAACACCTTGGCCAAGAGGGTTTAATGGAAATGGGCATGAAGAAGAAGGTGACAATAGCTTTAGCGGTAGTCTTTCTTGGAATGGCTGTTGCTTATCTTGCATCCATCTTTTCTTCTCGCCAACATGTTTAAGGTTTTGGGTGATTGAGCCATTTCAATGCTCAAAGAAATATTTTATCATGAGTACTACACTCATAATGGGATTATATAAAAATAATAACACAAACTAACATATCTCAATGTAAACTTCACATCTGTATTACAATAAAAATAATTTTACAATCTGACAGACTACATCATGGCACATCAATTTAAAAATGACTTTTGTATAATCACGCTATAACTAAAGTATTTCTCTTGTATGTACAAAGTAATTCATCTTGTTTAATAAATTTGATAAATTTGTTCCATATGGTTTTATAATATTTGAGTTGATTGGTTCTTGTACTCTAATTTTAAATTCTTTGCTTCCTTATTTATCTTCGACTCGATCTTTTTCATTCTTATATTCTTATAAAAATGCACAAAGAGACTTTTATTTTTTACCACTAAGAAAATAAAATATACCATTCTATGGTTTTTAGGTTAAAACAAAAGGTTTCCCAAGTTTAATATTTTTAATCTTTATCAAGGGCATTTATGACATCTTATGGAGGGATACAGTATAATCTTTTGATTTTTTGAGTAATCTATCGGCGATATAAGTACAAGTTCATTGATGTTTTCGGAGGATTTCAAATTCAGTGGTAGTTTGTATATTTTACCCCAAAATTTTCTTAATTCAAACGAAATCCTAAAAATGGGTTTTAGAGCAAGTTGGGAATGAAAATGAAAATGTACTTACTTATCAAAAAAAATAAACATGTACTTAAATCGCCGATAGAAATGAATATGTCGCCTTATTAGAGAACTATTGTAGCGGCAAAATGCATGATGAAAACATCTATAAAGGCGAGAACTTCGTGTTTACAAATCAAAAGTTGGCCGCGTAGAGCACTAGGATGTCGCCTTAAAAGCAGATACACAAGTTTTCAAATCCTTAAGAAGACAACAGAAACAGTAATTTTCACATAAATATTACAATCATTATTCTTTTTTCTCACTAATAATAACTCCCGACATGGAACCCCCAATTTTATTATCATTAGTTACTCCTACTAAAAGAGAAATGTTTAGTCTCTAAATAAATTTTATAAAAGTAATCCATAAACCAACATGACATGTCATGCCGCGAAATATCAGATTGAAAATCTCTTTTCATTTTGAAGTAGATCTAATACCTCACGTCAAATGACGTCAATTTATAAGTTCACTTTTATCTGATCTCTGCATTAGATATAAACACTTCTCTCCCTTTAAACAGACCCCATCATCCCCTGCAACGCACTTCATAATACAAAAAATGAAAAAGCACAACCAAGTAAAAACAAGATGGATACAACATGGATTGAACTACTTACCCACAATCAATTTTGCCCTAGCATGACCCTCATTGATTTGGAACTGTTCTCCAAGCCCAAAATGAGCCATCAGCAACCAAACTAGAGTAATAAGCTGTCCACCTTTACTAACTTGCTGAGCATGAGTGAATGGTCTGCAATGACTTGATGCATATGACAACATTTCCACCCACACTTTACTCATTATCTCCCATTTCTCCTCCCCCAGTTTTTGCAGCTCTTTGGACAGCATACATGCGTCAAACAGTGCAGATTTGCTTCTATCACCCTTCACAAAAACAGGTTTAACATCTGTATTCACATCGAGGAGGTTTTTACAAGCACTATACTCCTGTGTTGGTCCGAGTCCCCTTCTGAAAAAGAATTTTTCTGCCTCAGCACATGTATCACGAAATCTTATTTGCCCAATACCTGCCACAGCAGACATCATAGTTGGTTGCATCACTAGAAGATAGAGCATATAATCTGAAAGGAGTTTGCTGAACTCACGATGATGATTTGTCGTTAAATCATCAACATTGATTGCTGAATCATTAGCTTTGCCATCCATTTTCACTGAACCATCAATATTTTTGCTTCCTTTTACTGCATCATCACCTTTGATGACTTTTTTCACACAACAGATTTTTTTAGCATTGTGCCAAAGCCAATCGATCCATCTACTCACTGAACCAATTATGCCTCCTTGTTTTGCTGGATGATCACCTTTGTATACTTCTTTTTCATAACAAAGTTCAGTAGCAATATGCCAAAGCAGAAGGCTTTCATCAAAATTAACGTTTTCAATGTACTCTGCTATAAATTTTTTATTTATCTCCTTTTTTGTATATTCTTCAAGAACGTAAGCACCTCTAGCTGAACATATTCTCTTGGTACTTTCTGCATCATCTGCATCTTTAGATTTCTGCAGCAGCTCCTTAAAGATAAATTCCCATAGGTTTTTTTTGAAGGGCTTGCTGACAACATATCTCAACTCATCAAGAAAATCCTTAGCACCTAAATAATGAACAACTGTTTTCCAGAGATAGTCCCGTATAATTTTCAAATAACCAATCCACCTAGTAATGCCAAACCAGGACTCAAATTGGAGTTCATGGAACTTTTTTTGACGTTCCTTGAGACAATATGTTATCAAGTTGAATCCTGACACGGATTCAGACCACCTGCGAAGTATAATTGGTGTGGCCAGCTTTGAAAACATAGTATTAGAACCTTTGTTGCATTCAGCCCACCTTGATCTCCTAATTTTGAGATATATTCTGAAGATGGTCCCAATAATTGGAAAATTCTTTGTCTTCTTGAGAGAAGCTATAGTCCAATCCGAGAAAATAAGCATGATTAGAGCTATTAACTCCAAGCTCAAGGCACCAATCAACAGTGTGTAGGTAATTCCAATATCAAACTTCCTTAAGCCAGGCTTTTCTGATGAAATAAAGAGAACTAGGGCCACCCAAATTGAAGTAAAGGATAGAGCACGAAAGAAGTAACCTTTTAAATCATGAACAACAACCACCTTTGTATAAAGAACTTCATATATGAAATTGAGTTCAACCTCTATCACTTTAAGCGCATCTTCTGGATTTCTCACCTGGAAAAATGCTCGGCTCTCGTTGCGCTCACGGAAGCTAAAGATGAGATCAACAATGAGTCCCTTAAACACTTTGAAGAAATGGTAAGCATTTTCCACAACTTCAAAATCATCTAGCTCGTCCTTTTTCACATCAAAAAATGCAACCTTTGATTCTTTATCAGGCTCTGCTGTCAAGTCTATCTTTGTCGGAAGTCCGGCGTCTTGTTTTGACGAGTATTCCTCCATGAGCTTCGCGTAGTTTGGCCCCGGATCTGGTTCCTTAAGCATGGATTCTCGGAATCTACCCAAGCTTGCGAGATACAGAGAACGGGTCCGTTCAGCATATTTGATGATACCTGCGACGAACATGAGGAGAGTCGAAAGCCATAGTTTGTTGGGGATTGACTGCAGAAAGACATAAACTGTGGCGATAACCTGAAATGCTAGGCTAAGGAAGTGCCTAAGCCAGAGTTCATTATCCTCAAGAGCAAACGCAGTAATGGTGTCCGGCCCGCCGAGATGTAAAAGCAAAAACGGTGCCCAAAATGCAAGAAGGTCATTATTCTCGCCGGGCTTGGATTTGTTGGAGTTGTTGGAGTTGTTGGAGTTGTCGGAGTTGTTGGAGATGAGTCCGACGGCAAAACTGGCTGCCCAGTCGGCAAACAAGTAAGATAACCAGATGAGCAAGATGAACCATTTTTTTCCTGTTCGTTTTCTAAATGGAGCACCCAAAATCAAAATGATTTGCAGTAAAAGGCTTAAGAGAATAACTCCCCTGATATTCTGCCTATCCCATGTCTTCCTGAGAGCGGCTGGAATGACCTCCTTCACTGATCTCCACATTTTTGGTCACTTCTTTTGCTCCTGATCTTTGGCTTCGACTATGGCTTCTTGACCAAAAGTCTCCTTTCGTAACACAACGGAAACAATGCAAGCTCTTACGCCAAGTGACACAGATGGTGAAGCAGAGGAGGAGGTAGACGACTGTAAAGAGAAGACTTGGGGTCTTCGCGAAGGTTGGGGAGACCAGAGCAGTAGACTAACCCTGGTTACATAATGCCAGCAAAAATGCACACCAGGAAGTCAAGTCGTTATTTTTTTCGAGGAAAATGAAAAGCAACACCCTGTGTGTCGGATGTTTGAAGCCTTGATGGGTAAAACAAAAAATACTAAAATATATTTGTGAGGGGTCTGCGTAGCAGTATAATAATTACTGTCAAATATATATATATATATATATATATAAATATATATTTTAAATCTTTTCTGTCCTTTCCTTCTCTTTTTTTTCTTTAATAAAGAATCAATATTTAAATAATTTCATTGCAAAGCCTCAAATCCAATCACATGGATGACGATACACCGGACTTGTTTTTACGATTGTTTTTTATATCATTTTATTTAATTATTATATTTTCAAAACTATTTTTATAAAATAAAATAATTTTTTTAATTTTAAAATAAAATTATTATAATATTTTATTTAAATTTTAACTTTTTTTTTTAACTCATATAAAAATAAATGAATCCTAACTCAAATTTGAAAAGTCAAATACATATGTTAGAGTACTCCTAATAAATACTATAAAATTTTTTAAAATTTAATTATTAAAAACTCAATTTTTTTTATTTTAATTATTCACTTTTACATTTTATCATCCATCAACATTTTTTTTTTACATCTTTTAAAATATTCATATTTTATTTAATTAAATTTATTTTACAAGTTAAAAAAATTATTTGTAGACGGAAAATTATTTACATTACGTTATCGTTTTATTGAAATAATGTCGCCGGAGCTGAAAGAGCTGCATGGGAGATGATGGCTCAGTTGCTAGAGATGGAATATTCAGGGGAGGGTTGCCGGAGTGAGGCGATGCCGGTGATGCCAAAACCTATTTTCTAATTTCAATCGGCCTGTGTGGGATAAATGGTGAGTCATCAGAACTGTAATTGTTGGGGAATAGTTGCCAGCGTAAGGCGATGCCGGTGATGCCGACGGTGTTGCACATGATGACCGGCGGTAAGTCGAACATTGAAGGAGACAGTGGCTGACTCATTCGGACGACTGTAGCGAAGAATAAAAATGATTAAAAAAATTTTACATTCATGAACAGGGTTGTGCTACATGTAACGCAATCCCTGTAGATGAATGTAAGTTTTTTTTAAAAAAAAATAAAAAGGCTCTATTAGAGCAGAAATTTGATGGTATTAGCTATATTTTAGTTATATTTTACAAAAAGCACTATTTTAAAGAGTTCATTGTGTTTAGATAATAACTTAGTAATGATTAAATGAAAAAACAATTGAAAATTAAAAAATATTTTGTATATAAAGGATGTGTTTCTCACTACTAGAATTGATCGCATGATTGACTTGTAAAGACTAAAAAGGGATGGCATTGGATGTTCGGAGAATACTTCGATGTGTATGTCAATAATGAATATGAGTAAAAGTGTATATTAAAATTGAGATAATCATCTCTTACCTCGTAGGAGTTATTTATAATGAAGGATAAGCTAACGATAAATACCTTCGATTATTTATTTGACTTTGTATTGTTCTTGATTCCTAACTTCCAGAGGGATATGAATTCTATCTCTTTGAAGATGTTCAATTCAAATATCCTTATTTATTCGGGGTCATTTGTATTTCAAATGGCAGTTCGAGACGGTTATCAATGTCTACCTTCCTCTCTTGAGGGGCTATCCCTACTTATTCACAGTCTTGGGCCTGTAGGTTCGAATTATCTAGCTTGATGGTCTGTGGGTCCTTGGAATAGGATTCCCAAGCATGGCTGCCAGGCTGGCCCAACTGGAGCACACAAATATCACTTCTATTAAATTTAAGTGATGTTTGAAAATAAAATTATAAAAACTTACAAGAATATTTGAAAATAACTCATTATCCAAACAAGCTCTCATCCGACCCCCTCTCTCATTAAGTCCTGTCTTATCGGACTCTCTATCTCATCAAGCTCTCTGTCTATTCGATCTCTCTCTCTTTTTCCTCAAATTCCTTCTCATTAGACGTCTCTCTCTAATTAAGCTCTCTCTCTCTCTTTTCTCAAGTTTTTTCTCATTAAACCCTTCTCTCTCATCAAACTCTCTCATTAAACTCCCTCTCTCTCTTCATTAGACCCATTATCTCTCGTCAGATCCTTCTATCTCTCTCTATTGTCAAGCTCTTTTTTATTTTTTTTCATTCGAATAGAAAAAAGAGAGGGAAAAAAAAAGTCCACATATGGTGTGGGATGCTGGAAAGGAATATTGGCTAAAGAGAAGAATATTCCATATATTTATATATATATATATATATATATATATAATGCCACCCAACTTGATCGATGCGCGCCTCCTAGTGTAAATTTTTTTTTCTTTTTTTTTTCTTTCAAGTACTTTTTAAAACATCTTTAAACATTAAAAAAACACAAATTCATTAATATATAGTCAATTCTTTAACCATTAAGCAAACAAAACTTTCAAATAAAACAAAATACATAAGCATTCAATTGAGGGAGCAAATTTAGATGGCATAATATTATTATATACTAATATGTGAGAACCATATATAAAATAGATGTATACTATCATAATATGTGCATGTATTAATTATTTATGCAGGCATATAATATATTATTATTATGAATATATAGCAAGTAATTACAAATTAGTTTTTATTAATTCTTAAAATATTAAATTTAATGGAAGTTCTACTTATTAGGTATACAAATTTAATATTATATTTTTTATGTTTATTAATCTAGTTTATTAATTATTAAATCTTATGAAAAAAATAAACAACTGGAACTTGTTTTTTTGATGAGCTTGAGCTGATAATTTGTTTATCATATTGTGTTTTTTTTTAGAAATAGTTTCATTCATTGAAAGTCAAAGTACATGAAGCCTATACTGTGACCAATCGTTCAATTAGTTACATACTGATGTACAGCTTCTAAATCTTTTAGACAAAGTCTGAGAGAACTAACATTGCCTCTATAGGAGGCATTTACAAAGTTTCTCCAAAGGAGAAAACTAAAACTCCTAACAAACATAAAGTCCGGGATACTATTTCTCACATTTAACAATTTTTTATAGACAAACGACATATACAACACAACCAAAATGCACAACAATCAAAGAAGCAAAGAAAACATAAAATAGCATCCCAAACAACATCTATTGATGGTGGCGCGTGCACATCACGCGCCACACTAAACTTGAACCATGGCAGGTCATCAGCGCAAGGAAAACCACGAATCTGCCCTGAAACCAATCGGCAACACCACCAACAATGAGGATCCACCCGAAACAAAACGGGCTCAACAATGAACACCATGCGTTAAGATCACGCGCCCCTTCGTACGACAAAAAAAAAAAGACCACCGGACGACCACAATTGGCTAACAAGAGAGACATCGGCACAACGCATGTTGGTCTTGGAGCTTCCGCCACCGATAACCTGCAAATCAAACTACCAGACCCAAAACACCCGAAAACCACCAACACCAAACGCAGTGGCCGAGAAGAAAGAGAGAGAAGACAAAAAGGAAACGGTGGAGGAGGACCGGAGCCGAAACTCCCCTTTCCCCCGGCAAAGCTCAAGACGAAAACCCTAGGAGAAGGAAGCTCTTATCGCGAGAGAGAGAGAGAGAGAGAGAGAGAGAGAGAGAGAGAGAGAGAGAGAGGACGTTCCTCATTCAGAATTAACTTGAACTCAAGTCGTCTTATCATGTTGTGCTTGAATAAAGATAATTCTGTTTAATTTTTGAATTCTACTCAATACATTTTACATTAAATTCATTTCATCATTTAAACATACCAATTTGACACAATTGAAAGAGAAGTTCGAGAATTCATTACTATAGCATCACGATAGATGATCGGACGAGAATTTCTGCTCGGTCACATGTAGATGACATATTTTTGTGTGTGTGTGTATGTCTTCTTCTTTTTTTGCCACCTCTCTCTATGTGTGTATATGTATTTGTTTCAAAAGTGGAGGCCCGCTCTATTATTACTTTTTCTTAAATCCCATGTGTTGAAATCTGCGTAGGGAAAAAAAAACAAATAAACCAAAACAAATATTACACTATGTTGTAAAGAAAGTCAAAAAAGGGGTTGCGCATGCTCCCCCCTCTTATTTTGTTTCCTTTTAATTAGTGAATGACCATCCATTTTAATAATTATAAATGATCATCTACTTTAATAATTATAAAGAGTTTGAGTTCAGTTTGTAGACACTAAAAATAAGTACGAAGAAAGAAAGAAAAAAGAAGGGAAGAGAAAGAAAGAAAAGAAGAGAGAAAATTATATTTTTGAGTAATAAAAGTTCTAAATATTTTCTCTTGTAAAAAAAAAAGTTCTAAATATTTTTTCTTGTAATAGTAATTTTGATTCTAGTTTTATAACATATTATCAGCATGAAACTCTACCGATATTAAAATTAGTAGTTTTCTTCTTTAAGTAAGTTTTTCAATATAGTCTTTGATATGAATATGAAATATTTTATTATTGATTATTATTTAAAATCTACTGACCTTATAAATATATTTATGAAATACACATATTTATTTCATTATTTATATGTATAGAAAATATCAAACCTTATAAAATTGAAATCCGTTGCTCTTGACATATATGGAAAAAATTATTTATTCTAGATTCTTTATGCTGAAATCTATATGGATGCTATGAATCTGGTAGAAACAATAAAATAAGAAAACCAAGCGTCCCTACAGGACTGTGCTAAAATAATGATTTTCCTTTACCACTATTTTCGCGAAAAATTAAAAACTGAGTATCTTACAGTAAAAGATCCATTTATTTTATGGAAAAATTTAAGGGAGAGATATGAATACCAGAAGACTGTTATTCTCCCAAAAGCTCGTTATGAATGGTTGCACCTGAAGTTGCAAGATTTTAAAAGTGTTAGTGAGTATAACTCCATACTATTTAAAATTAGCTCAGTACTAAAATTATGTGATGAGAAAATTACCGATGATGATATGTTAGAGAAGACATATACTATTTTTCATGTCTCGAATGTGCTTCTGCAGTAGCAGTATTGAAAGCGAAAGTTTAAGAAATATTCTGAACTTATATCTTGTATTCTAATAGCTGAGCAAAACAATGAACTTTTATTAAGAAACCACCAGTCACGCCCTACTGGTTCAACATCAATCTCTGAAGTGAATGATACTAAGTTTGCATCATTTCCATAAGCAAATAGTGCATCATTTCGAAAAAATCGGTGGCGTGGACGTGATAAAAGAAACTATAGAAATGTTGGTCCCAGAAGTGACAACATTAAAATAGATAATAATATGTCGTATCACCAGAAGTGGTACAACTCAGAAAAATGTAAAAGCCTCCAAAGTAATTCTTCAAAAAAATGTGAAGATGTGTGCTATAGATGTGGTATGACTGAATATTGGTCACGTACTTGTTGTATGATCAGGCAATTAGCTGATTTATATCAAACATATATAAAAGAAAAGAATAAAAAGTTTGAAACAAATTTAGTAGAACCATCAAATGATTCATTAAATATACATATCACTCATCTTGATATTTCTGATTTTTTTGAAAATCCTGATCGTAGAATTGATCATTTGATTGGAGACGGAAGTGTTCCTTCCAATTAATGTATTTTCTTTAGAATTATTTAATACTTGTAATGAAAATTTTGTATATTTTGTAGAATTATGAATCACACGGATGAACTTTTTATCTCTAAATTGAATGATAAATATTTATATTTGGCTGACAGTGCTACAACTCACACAATTCTCAAAGATAAGATATATTTTCAAAATATAACACTAAATAAAACCTATGTTCATACCATATCAGGTTCATCAAATCTAATTGAGGGTTTTGGAAGAACTTATATTGTGTTGCCTAATAGCACCAAATTTTGTATTGATGATACTCTATTTTCTTTACAATCTATAAGAAATTTATTGAGTATCAAAGATATACGTCGTAATGTTACCATATTGAAACGACCAATGAAGGCAGTAAAAAGCATCTTCTCATTACTAAAATAATATTGGGCCAGAAGTTCGTATTAGAAAAACTGTCTACCATCTCTTCTGGATTATATTATACAAAAATGAGAACAAATGAATCATATGTGGTAATGCACCAGAAGTGCATTGACCCCAAAGTATTTATGACTTGACATGATCAGCATGGATATCCGGGATAAATAATGATGAGAATAATCATTGATAATTCGTATGGGCATCCCTTAAAGAATCAAAAGGTCCTTTTACCCAATGAATATCTGTGCTCTGCATATTCCCAATGTAAGTTGATTATCAGACCATCTCCCTCAAAAGTCGTTATTGAATCTCCATCATTTTTACAAAGGATTCATGGGGATATTTATGAACCTATTTATTCATCAAGTGAATCATTTCGATACTTTATGATTTTGATTGATGCATTAAATCGATGGTCACATGTTTGTCTGCTTTCCACTAGAAATGTTGCATTTGTTAGACTTCTTGCTTAGATAATCAAATTACGAGCACAATTTTCTGAGTATCCAATTAAAAACATTCGATTGAATAATGCAGACGAATTTTCGTCTCAAGTTTTTTATAATTATTGCATGTCAGTAGAAATAGATGTTGAATATCCTGTTGCCCATAAACACACTCAAAATGATTTAGTTGAATTTTTTATCAGAATGTTTCAGCTAATCGCTAGACCTTTACTTATAAAACCAAAACTACATGTTTCTGCTTGAGGACATGTTATACTTCATGCAGCATCATTAATTCGTATTAGACCATCTGCATATCATAAATATTCTCCATTGCAGCTTGCATTTGGTCAACAACTAATTATTTATCATCTTCGTACTTTTGGATGTGCTGTATATATTCTAATTGCACCTCCACAACGTATAAAAATAGCCCTCATCGTAGACTTGAGATATATATTGGTTTTGATTGTCTATCTATTATTAGATACCTTAAACTTCTTGCAGGAAATATATTTAAAGCACGTTTTGAGGATTGTCACTTTGACGAATCCACTTTTCTATTACTGAGTAACGAAAAGTCGGTGCCTGAAGCACAATAAATTTGATCATCCTATAAATGAATGTAAATGAGAAATTTAGAAAATTATTCATTTATAAAGTATTGCAAATAAATTACCGGATGTATTTACTGACACTAAAAGTATAGTAAAATCATATATTCATGTTGTTAATGTTTTAGTAAGGATTGAAGTTTCTGAAAGACAAATTGTCAAAACAACAATAGGTAAGTCTAAGGCACGCCTGAAGCATGGAAGACCTATTGGTACAAAAGACAAAAATTTTCGAAGGAAAAGGATACAAAATGAATTTGGTATTCTTGAAAAACCTATACCCACAATACAGACTACAAGTATAGTTGATGCTCCTAAAGATGTCAAATCTTTTATTAATCTCCGGAAAAGAGACTTCCTGAATAGATGTTTTATGAAATGTTTTCCCCCTGAAGAGGAACAGGTACCTGAAAATAATGAGATCTCAATACATTTCATGAGTACTGAAAAAATTCTGGATAGAAATAAAATTGTTGTCGATAACATATTTTTATATAAGATGACCATTGACATTACCAGCAGTAATGAAGAAAGTGAGTCAAAAACTGTCAAAGAATGTCGATGTAGAAATGATTGGCCAAAATGGAAAGTAGCTATTGAAACTGAATTAAACTCGCTAGCAAAGCGAGAGGTATTTGAACCTATTGTCCAAACACTAAATAGTGTAATGCCTGTTGGATATAAGTGGGTATTTGTAAGAAAACGTAATGAGAAAAATGAAATTGTGTGGTACAAAGCACGACTTGTCGCACAAGATTTCCAGTAGAAACCTGAGATTGATTAGGAGAAAACATATTTTCCCGTTATGGATGCAATCACATTCAGATTTTTGATTAGTCTAGTTGTTACAAAATGATTAGATATATGGTTAATGGATGTTTTTATGGATCCATAAACTATGACATATATATGACAATCCCTGAAGGATATAAAATGTCTGAAGTATCTACAAATACATCTAGAAATATGTACTCTATCAAACGTCAAAGATCTTTATATGTGTTAAAGCAATCCGGACGTATGTGGTATAATCGTCTAAGCGAATATCTATTGAAAGAAGGATTTGAGAATAATCCTATATGCTCATATGTTTTTATTAGGAAATCAAAATTCGAATTTGTCATTATTGCGATTTATGTTGATGATTTAAATATTGTGAGAACTCTTGAAGAAATTATAAAAATCGCTATATATTTAAAGAATGAATTTGAAACGAAAGATCTTGGCAAAATAAAACTTCGTCTCAGTCTGCAGCTCGAGCACTTGCCAAATGAAATTTTTATTCATCAGACCATGTATACAAAAAAAGTCCTGAAGCACTTTTATATGGACAAAGTCCATCCCCTGATTACTCCAATGATTGTTTGATCACTTGATATGAAAGATGATCCATTCCGCCCTTGTGAAGACGATGAAGAAATTTTTGGTCCTGAAGTATCATATCTCAGTGCAAATGGAGTTTTGATGTATCTTGCAAATTACACTCGGCCTGATATTACATTCTTAGTTAATTTGCTTGCAAGATATAGTTCTGTGCCAACCCGAAGGCATTGGAATGGTATCAAACAGATCTTTCGTTACTTTCATGGTATTGTTGATATGAGATTATTTTATCAAAGTGGATCAAATCCACAATTGATTGGGTATGTAAATGCAGGCTATCTTTCAGATCCACACAGAGTTAGATCTCAAACTGGATATTTATTTACTTATGGAGATACTGTCATATCATGTAGATCTAGCAGACAGTATTCGTCACATCTTCAAATCACTCAGAGATCATTGCAATTCATAAAGCAAGTCGAGAGTGTATATGGCTGAGATTAGTGATTCAACATATCCAAGAAAAGCATAGTCTTCCTATGATCAATGATAGTCCAACAATTTTATATGAAAATAATACTGCTTGTATTACTCAAATCAGATGAGGATATATCAAAAATGATAGAACCAAACATATTTCACTTCAATTATTTTATACTCACGAACTTCAGGAGAAATGTGATATTGATGTCAAGCAGATACGATTAAGTGATAATCTGGCTAATTTATTTACGAAAATATTACTAACTACGACATTCAAGAAAATTGTATAGAATATTAGAATGCGAAAGCTTAAAGATCTATCGTCATGTACTTTTCAGAATGAGTAAATATTCTGAAGACTTGTGCTGATTGTACTCTTTTTTCTTCACTGAGGTTTTGTTCCACTGGATTTTCCTTTGCAAGGTTTTAATGAGGTAATCTTAAAGTACTTGAAGGTACATAAGAATACTGTACTCTTTTTCCTTCATCATTGGTTTTTCTTCCCAGTGAGTTTTTCTTGGGCAAAGTTTTAACAAGACAGATTTTTTATGGATAGTCATTTAAAAGGGATTGTTGTAAATAAAGTCAAAAAGGGGGGAGGGGGGGGGGATACTTCTCTCATCTTGTTCCCTTCTCAATTAGTGAATGACTATCCACTTTAATAATTGTGGATGGTCACCCCTGTCTCAAACTCTCTTAGAGAGTTTGAGTTTAGTTTGTGGACATAGAAAATAAGTACGAAGAAAGAAAAGAAAAGAAAGAATGGAAGAAAGGAAGAGAAAAAATTCTATTCTTGAGTAATAAAAATTTTAAATATTGTCTCTCACAATAGTAGTTTTTATTCTAGTTTTATAACACAATATTTATAATTTATAATTTATTATAAATATATCTAAATTCATTCTTATATTTAAACATATTTTAAACTTATTTAAGTGAGTTTTACAAAACTCACTTAACCATCTCAACTCACTATTATTCTTAAAAAACTTCGATCAATTCAATTCAACTTAATATTCAAATGTAACATAAATAAAAAATTTCAACTCGTTTTTTGAGTTAAGTCAAGCTCGACCAACCAAAAACTGGTTCGGTTCAACTTATTACAACCCTTCCAAAATTCGAGACTCTAATGTAGTAGAAGTTAACTCAAAAGTCATTCATTCTGAAGAGCTGGATTCAATGGTGTTTTAGGCCCTGTTTGTATTCGAAGACAAAACGAGTTCGTCTCAATTCATATCAAACTCATAATTACATTTTTTTATATTTTTCTATAAAATACAAATCTCAATACAGCTTTTTAAAATTCTAATACAGTTTTTTTAATTCTTAAGTCAAATTTTTTGAATCTCAAAATAATAATAATATTAAAAAATAAATTCAACTCATTTCATATCATCTCTAAATCAAAACGGGCCTGCTGGCCTTACGTTTCTTTGTTAAAAAATTATCTAACTAGCCAATATTATAGCATGGTAATTATATCATCATGTTTCACTTTTTTGCAGGTATGTATAATTCAATCATCCTTGTTTGATTTTAATCGTTTCTTGTTTTCACGTAATTATATTTCAATTATATTTTGAGATTCCTCATGATTCATGATATTCTCTGAGCTTAATTCAGTTAAGATTATTAATTATTGAGAGTTGTTATGTATAATCTTTTTGTTGGGATTCCTTTGTAGTCATATTATTAAATTGATTAAATTATTTCTATTTTTATTTTTAAAGAGCAATACCATGTACAGCCTCAAATAATGAGGTTTGCTTATATATACAATTTTAGGCAATTTTATCTTTAAAATCTTTTAAAGTTATTAAAAATTCCTTCTAAAATGATACTTTTTTCTCATTTAATAAAGAGCTTGCACATACAACCCCACTTAAATAGAATTTTAAACTAAATTGTCCTATTTTCGAAATAGTTTATTTGTTTCTAGTGAGGTCTTCATACGGAGTCCCTATTAATGTCGTCCGTACAAAATTCTAAATTATTGTCGCTATCCCCATGCATATTATATATATGACATCCACAATTTGAACAGTAAATATAATTAATGTAGAAAATATAAATTAAAATAGACATCGAAATTTACGTAATTTGATATATATTAATTAAGACTTATGTCTATAGTCTTTTGAAATGCAAAATCCACTATACTTAGCAGTTTTGCAGTCTCATATCTCACTTTGCTCTAAAAAACAATGGTGAAAACGAAGATAAGGAGAGGTTGAACTTTGAAGATAATTCTTCCTTTTTATATATCTCATTTCTTAATTTCCTCGAAAATATGTTTCTTGCTTTATATTTTATCCCAAATCCAGCAAGATAAGCCTCCACAGATCGAAGACTATAAAACAAAAAAATATTTCTCTCTCCTAATTTCTTCTCTCCCCAAGTCATTTCTCTCTTGCAGATTTTTCGCTCAATTTCTTTTCGTTCCTTTCTTTCTTTTAGGTTTATTTAGGGCTGATTTAGATTAGGAGATAAGATGACTTGATATGAGTTGATTTTATATTTTATTATTATTATTATTTTAAATTTTAAAATAATTAAATTAAAATTTAAAAAATATGTATAAAAATTTAAAAAAAAGTGTATTAAAATTTAAAAATATATATTAAAAATTAAAAATTTTAAAAAATATAATAATAAATCTGAAATAAGTTGGAACGAATAAATCAGACTTTAATTTTTGTTTTAGTACAGCGTCTACGAAACACGCTAGCCATTTTTGCTACGGATTTTGATTACGAGAGCTAAACTAGACCACTCAATTTGATTCACAAGCAAGCAAGGTAGTCTAATAGATACACTTACATTTTATAAAGAGTATTTGTGATAAACACAGTTTGTTTTTTTATAAATAATTATTTTAATTATAATTAAAATAGAACAAATATCTTTTTTTTTTACCATAATGTATAATCTAATGTATCATATTAAATTATATCAATTGATAAATTACAATTTTTTTATAGTTAAAACAGTTATCACCTTTGATGGAAAGATTAAGGCGGAGGGTGGATTGCGGTCCTCTAGCTAGAGCATCTCTAAGGTGGATCTTTACTGTTTAAGGTGTGTAATTTAGATAATAAGATGAAATAATTTTAGATAAAAAATTATAAATAAAATGAAAAATTATTTTTTAATATTATTTTTTTATTTTAATATTATTATTATTTTGAGAATTTAAAAAAATTAAATTATTTACAATATTTTATATAAAAGAATTAAAAAATATATAATAATTAAATAAAATAAAATGAAACGGTCCAACCATTGTCCAATTGGAGCTAAGTGATAAAATATTAGGTCCCATGACCACCTTGGAAAGGGTGGCTTATCTATGACACTTACAAGTTGTTTGGATTTAAAAAAGAGATGAGATAAATTTAAATAATTAAAATGAGTTTATTTTTTAATATTATTATTATTTTAAAATTTGAAAAAATTGTTTTGGGAATTAAAAAAATTGTAATGAGATTTAAAAAAACTGTATTTCGATTTATATTTTATATAAAAATATGAAAAAAACTGATATCAGTTGAACTCACTCACTAAACAAGGCCATATTATGTACCCCTAAGATGATCCATTTTCCTGTTTTTAATAGTTATTTTCTATAAAAAAAAATAATTTCTTTTCTTATTAAAAAAAATATTAAGTTTGTCCTAAGTTCCTATTTGTTAGTATTTTACCAAACAGTTTAGGGTTAGTTTAGGAATAAATTTGTATAATTAAAATGTATAACATATTTACATGTGTATATACAAAGGAAATGCTACTATGCCACTGCTCCGTTATTTCGAACGCTCATGTATTAAAATCTTTTAAAAAAGAAATTTTTGCTTAATGATTTTTTTTTTTTTGGTGGAATGACTGCCACGTGTGAATTGGAACTCGGCTATTATATAAGTAAATACAAATCTCAATTAACAATGTCTTCTGTTTTGAGTTATTCACATCTCTATCTCATAAAGAAAGAAAAAAGATGTGTTAAGCTAGGAATTTATTTATATATTAATTAATTTTTGCTCGAGACCTTCACCAAGCTCCTGATCATTTAACCGGCCTTGCGACTAATTAATGACTCATTTTGCTGCATGCTAACTACAAACTTATAAAATATAACAGTCTGCCACGCGCGTAACCTAAGGCAGATCTTGACTGCTAAGTGAGAGAATATTGGTTCCACATGGCTACCTCGAAAAGGGTGGCTTCTCTACAATACTTAGACTTGATTTATTTTTATAAATAAAATAAAATAAAAGTTAAAAATAAAATAAAATATTTTTATAAAATATTTTTTTAATATTAATTTTATTTTAAAATTTAAAAAAATCATTTTAAGATTTGAAAAAATTGAATTACTTATTTCATTTTATATAAAAATTTGAAAAAGTAGTAAAATGGAATGAGATGAGATGAGATGAGATGAGATGAGATGAGATGAGAATATTCGTAAAAGTGAACCAAGCCTTAGGTCTCAGTTTGTTTTTATAGCACTTCTCATCCTATCTCATCTCAATTAATCATTATAACTTTTTAAATTTTCACGTAAAATAAAATAAATAATTCAACTTTTGTAAATTTTAAATTAATTATAATATTAAAAAAAATATTTTAATAAAATTTTATTCAATTCTTAGTTTGTATCTCAACTCATCTTATTTCATCTTATCTATAAAAATAAGATCAATTATAACATCCAGTTCCTATAGGATTAGAATATCACTAGCATGCATAGCAATTACTAGGTAAAGAGATTCACATTCTAAAAATACCCTATTTATTGAATAATTAAATTGCTGAACGTAAATGTTTTTAAACATGAACTCGAAAACTTGATATCTACCAAACATAAACTAGTCTTAAATAAGACTTTTATTGATGCAACATAAAAGGAATTAGCCCTTGTGAAAGAAAACTCTTATTTATTCTATGTGAAAATAACACTGATTCATAACTAGGTCCTTGTGATAAACTACTACTGGCCATCCAGCTCTGCATTATGAAAAACTTCATCTGAAACTGGCAAGCAAAGAGGAAAAATACAAACAACAAAATTGAGTTGAAGACTCAGTAGATAGCACATCACACTATAACACATGACATAATTTAGATTTGAATTGAAAACTCGACATGGCATGCATATGTCATGTTAGTTTCACATAGCATATTTAATCATCACGAACATGAGGAAAACTAAAAAACTATAATGACATGCAATGTGAGTGTGTAATGGCTTGTTTGTCTTGTTTTATCATGGAATGTAATACACTTAGATCCGTAATTTACTTAACTTGCAATGTTTGAACATAAAGTGAAACATGCTTGAGTTTGTGTTTCACTTAACTTGTTTGAACATAAAGTGAAACATGCTTGAATTCATGTTTCACCTAATTTGCATGACTTGTCTAAACATAAAGTGAAATACGATTGGATCTGTATATCACTTAACTTATGGTAGACACGCTTGGATCTGTGTTACCTTAAATCTTAGTGTCTTTCTTATGCATGAAAATTTACTGAACTTACTTAACCTTCATGGCATGACATTTACTTGTACATGACACATGTTAACATGACTTATTCTTGTTCGTGGCCTAATATGATATAGCATATTCTTATATGTGATATAACATGGCATGAGACTTTCTTGTACATGATGTGATATTTCTTTATTCATGGCATATTGTGTACATAATATAACATGATATGACCTTCCTACACATGGTTCGCATAACATGACATGACATGACATCACTGTATCTAAACATTATATAGCATTTCATGGCTTACTTGATTTGAGTGATGCATTAACATGACATACGTGGACTAAATATCACATGAATATGACATACGTGGTTGAGTATCACATGATCATAATATATGTGGATAATTTATCACATAAACATGACATACATGGAGTAATTATGACATGAATATAACATATATGGTTTAAAGATCACATGAACATGGCAAACATGGACCGATGATCACATGGACATGGCACACAAGGACTAAATGTTTTATGAGCGTGGCATTTTATGGGATATTTAACCTGAATGCTACGTGATTGTCACTTGGTAATTCATTCAATTCAACCATAAATAAATCCATACACACAAACCTACTTTTATAATTCATATCCAAAATCGTGAGAGGAATTAAACCTAGACTTGGCTTGTAGCATAGTATACACACATCATATTTTTATAAACGATCATAATATTAACAGTTTCCATAAAATTATGTGATCATACTATTTATTTTTTATCGTAGTTTCCTAGTTTTCAATTTGAGACTCATCACCTATACAAGGTAATCGATGTTACTAAAACTCTAAAAAGATCATACTTCTTTACGTAATTGAACACGAGAATAGACTTTAAAGTGAACCAGGCCTTAGGTCTCAGTTTATTTTTACAAAACTTCTCATCTCATTTCTACTAATCATCATAATTTTTATAAATTTTCACGTAAAATAAAATAAAAAATTCAATTTTTCAAATTTTAAATTAATTATAATATTAAAGAAAATTAATAAAATTTTATTCAATTTTTAATTTTTATTTTAAGTCATCTCATTTCATCTTATTTATAAAAACAAATAAGACTATTAAAAAAATAATAGTTATTTTCTATAAAAAATAATAAGAATTTCTTTTTCTTATTTTAAAAATCTTTAAGTTTGTTCTGAATTCCTATTTGTTAGTATTTTTCCGTTTAGGAATACATTTGTATAAATGACACATATATAGTACGTCACTGTGTACGTTACTGTAACAATCAGTCCATCACATTGCATTGTAGCACGTCATCGTACACGTCACTGTAACAATCAGCACATCACATTGCACAATAACACGTTACTGTGCACGTCACTATAACCTGCAAGTTATTTTTTTCTTCTCTCGCCACAAGTGTGAATGCAATTTTTTTTTTTCTTGACCAAAAGTCTCGCTTCGTAACGCAACGGAAACAATGCAAGCTCTAACGCCAAGCGACAAAGATGGAGAAGCAGAGGAGGAAGTAGACGGAGAGTGAAGAGAAGACTTGGGGTCGTCGCCAAGGTTGGGGAGACCAGAGCAGTAGACTAACCCTGGTTACATAATGCCAGCAGAAACACACACCAGGAAGTCAAGTCGTTATTTTTTTTTATCTTTTCTGTCCTTTGCTTCTGTTTTTTTTTTTTTTTTATAATAAAGAATCAATATTTAAATAATTTCATTACAAAGCCTCAAATCCATATCACATGGATGACGATACACCGGACTTGTTTTTACGATTGTTTTTATATCATTTTATTTAATTATTATATTTTCTAAACAATTTTTATAAAATAAAAAAAGTAATTTTTTAATTTTAGAATAAAATGATAATAAATATTTTATTTAAATTTTAAATTTTATCTGAAATCATTTCATATAAAAAAACTCGAATTTAAAAAGTCAAATGCATATGTTAGCTTTGATTTCAAATAATGTGAAATAGTTTTTCAATAATAATAAAAAAATCTCAATTAAGATATTTTATTAGATTTTTAAAATAGGGAAAAAAAATTGAATAAAAAATAAAAAATTATTTTAATATAAGTTTTATTTTAAAATCTAGAAGAACTATATTATTTGTTGTGTTTTATTTAAATTTTAGAAAAGAAAATTGTATTAAATTTTGTGTTTAGGTAATAATTGAGTAATGATTAAATGAAAAATTAAAAAGTATTTTGCATATAAAAGACATGTATCTCACCACTAGAACTGATTGCATGATTGCCTTGTAAAAATTAAAAGGGATGGCACTGGATGCACGAAGGATAATTCGATGTTTAAGTCAATAATGAATATGAATGAAGTATATATTAAAAATGAGATAATCATCCCTTATTTCATAGGAGTTATTTTTAAAGGAGAATAAACTGACGATAACCGCTTTTAATTATTCATATGAATTTGTATTGTTCTTTATTTCTAACTTTTAGAGGGATATGAATTCTATCTCTTGAGAGATATTCAGTTCGAATGTCCTTATCCATTTGAAATTATTTGTATTTCGAAAGACTGTTGGAGATGGTTATAACGTCTACCTTCCTCTCTTTAGAGGTTATTCTTACTCATTCACAGTCTGGGGCCTGTAGGTTCGAATTGTCTGGCCTGATGGCATGTGGGTCCTTGGAATCGGATTCCCAAGCATGGCTGGCCCAACTGGAGCACACAAATATCGCTTCTATTGTATTTAAGTGATAATTAAAAACAAAATTATAAAAACTTTTAAAAATATTTAAAAATAACTCCTTATCCAAATAAGTCTTTAGTTATCTCTTCAATTATTTTTAACAGTACTTAATTATAGAGAAATATTATCAGTTAAATAATATTATATAGTAATAATATTTTTATTTGATGAATGCTAAACTCACGTATGGAGGATCTCAACTGGAGATGCCGACAATGAATTTTTATTGTTTTATTTTTATTTGGTGATTAAGAACATATTTTTAATAATGTTGTGTTTTTCAACTTTTTTAAATATTTAAATATTATTATAAAATGACATGGAAATTTTTTAAAAATAAGATAAAATAAAACTTATATTGATTAGATTTTCTTCGAGATCTATGTAACTGTAGAGCAATTCATTTTAAATTTGTTATAGAGTAATGATAGGGTTACCATTACTTTATCATCTATTTATCATTTATAATGTATTTATTTTTTTTGTATTTTCTTTTATATATATTTTTAACATCCTTAATGATTAAGAAAAAATTTTAAAAATATATAATTTTATTAGTAATTCACTCCTTAATCATTAAGTAAAAAAAAAAAAAAAATCTAAAACTTTAAAAATTAAAAAAAGTGATAGAAGAGGGGTAAATGAGATGTAACTCTATCATTATTCATATAAGAAATGCTATTTTAAAACCTTTACGCCATACACCATTTACATGGAATAATTTGATATGTAAAATTCAAAATTCAAAATCTTTTCCAAATAAATTATGCCAAGTAGTTGTGTGGTGTAAAGCCTTAAAACAAAGTTAATATATATATATATATATATATATATATATATATAAAACAAAGTTAAAACAAAGTAGTTGCTCAAACTGACACCGAAAGTTCAAAAATAAAAATAAAAATAAAAATAAAAAATTGAGATATATGATCCAATTCATGCGCTTAAATAAAACGATGGATGGATACATTATAAATGGAAAATCTCATTTAGGCTTTTGAAATAATCAATCATTGAATTAAGGACTATTAAAATATCAAAATCTACCATACTTAACAGGAGGCTTTACTATTATGTGCTCAAAACTAAAAATATAATAGGAGGTTTTGGATTCTAAAAGTATTCACAATCTATTAACTAAAGTTTAGTCAAATTTTAACTTAAAATATCACTTTTATAAATTTTAACTAGTCACTTTTTATTATATCAAATAATAGGCTAAACAAATCAAAAGCTATTATATTAAAATATTAATTTTTAACTTTTTATTTATTTAATTCTAATTAGAATACTCATAACCCATTAGCTATCTTATTTGTTTAGTCAAAATTTAGCTAAAAGACATAAAAACAAATTTCAATAGACTCAACAAAATTAAAATAAATTTAACTTTCTATTTTCTCACTCTCCAAATAGGGAGCACAATGAAAAAGAAAGTTAAATTTATTTTAATTTTGTTGACTCTATTAAAGTATATTTTTGATGCTTTCTAACTAAAATTTGATTAAACAAGCCATTTAATTAGTGAGTTATGAATGCTCTAAATCTTAGCAGTACCCTTATTCAATTACGAAGTTGGTTGTAGAATATGCTACTTATTTTAAAGGAAAATGATATCCTTATCACTTATTTATAACTCTTTTACTATTTTTTTTTATTTTTTTGTTTTTAAAATTTTTTTTTATTTAATAATTAAAGAAGTGAATATTCGTAAAATTGTATATTTTAAATTTTTTTTAATGATTAAAGATGTTAAAAAAATATTTAAAAAAAAATAGAAAAATAAATATATTTAAAATAATAAATAAGTAATAAATAGGATGTAAGGTATCACTACCCTATTTTAAAAGTTGTTATATACATAAAAAAAAAAAAAAAAAAAGAGAGTCAAAATATTAATATTCTATAAATTAATAAATATTCACATCACCAATAAATAGACATACAAATAAATTTATTACATTTAATGAACCAGGGAATGCCTTGTGATTTGTTACCAGTGTCTTGTCAATGAAATTTATATGTTATAATAAAGAATAATGGTAGAGTTATATTTTATTTATTATTTATTTATTATTTTTTTAATTTTTTAATTTTTTTTAATAATTAAGGAGTGAATTATTAATGAAATTTTATATTTTTAAAATTTTTTCTTAATATTAAGGATGTTAAAAATATATAAAAAAAAAAATACATTATAAATGATAAATAAATAATAAAATAATAATAACCTTATCATTACTCTTTATATATATATATATGGCAATGCTATTCACTCTGATAAATAGCATCTCGTTTGGCTTTCGTTCATTTTTTTAATTTTTTTTTTATGTTTTTTTATATAATTTTTAAATAAGTATTTTTAAATAATATTATAATTTTTAAAATTTTTTAAAAATTTTTTAAGATATTAAAAAAAATCATGTAAAAAAACATTATAAAAAGACTTTAAAAATAAAATAAAAAATCTAACGAAAACCAAACGGGATGAATTTAAACGAGAAATATAACAATTTATATATATATATTATAGAATAGTCACTATTGATCCTTACCGCACTATTGATCCTTACCGCCCATATTTGATGTGGCCTTTTCTTTTTTAATTGTTAGCCCTATCATGGCTTTCCCTTCAATTTTTTTTTAATTCTTTTTTTTTTCTTTTTTTGTCAGACCATCAATTTCTCTCTCTTCGACCACTCTCTCTTTTCAAGCTCTCAGTCTCATCTCATCAGATCCCTTCTCTCATCAAGTTCTCTCTCATCGGATCCTCTCTCTTCAAGCTCTCACTCTCATATCTGCATATGGTGCGGGATGTTGGAAGGGAATATTAGCTAATGAGAAGAATATTTCATATATATATATATATATAATGCCACCCAGCTTCATCGTTGTGCGCCTCCTATTGTATTTTTATTTTTATTTTATTTCTTTCAAGTACTGTTAAAACATCTTTAAACGTTAAACAACATCAATACATTAGTATATAGTCAATTCTTTAACTATTACCCAAACAAAATTTTAAAATAAAATAAAATACATAAGCATTCAAATTGAGAGAGCAAATTTAGACAGAATAGTATTATTATATACTATTATGTGAGAATTATATATAAAATAGATATATACTATTATAATATGTGCATGTATTAATAATTTATATAGGCATATAATATATTATTATTATGAATAAATATTAACTAATTATAAATTAATTTTTATTAATTCTTAAAATATTAAATTTAATAGAAGTTCTATTTATTAGGTGTACAAATTTAATATTAGATTTCTTATATTTATTTATCCAATTTATTAATTATTAAATCTTATGCAAAAAATGTAAACTTGTTTTTGTGATGAGCTCGAGCTGATATAGCTTATCATGTTGTGCTTGTACAAAGATAACTATGTTTGGTTTTCAAACTCTACTCAATATATTTTATATTAGACTCATTTTATCATTCAAACACACCAATTTAACTAAAGTTAATACTACATATGATCGGACAAGAGCAACTTGCAGTTTTTGGAAATTTGGGTTTCGATCACTGTAGATGACATGTTTTGGAAATTATTGAATTAAATGTTTATAAAGAATAAGTAACTCTAATTTGATTACATCATTTCCTTATCTATTTTATTTTAATTATTTGACCATATTTAATATTTATATTTGAAATTATATATTTAAAGAAATCATTAAATCAAAATCATTAATAAAAGGAAAGAATAATATATAAGTAACTTAAAATATAAGCAAATAAAATATTGCACATTATTAAAATTTATTTTGTTAAAGTTTTATTTCTATTAGATTTGTATCAACATTTAGTATCTATTTGGGATA
This sequence comes from Platycarya longipes, assembly GCA_036559045.1. NCBI lineage: Eukaryota > Viridiplantae > Streptophyta > Magnoliopsida > Fagales > Juglandaceae > Platycarya > Platycarya longipes. The sequence goes on from CM071802.1 coordinate 39,387,558, forward strand.
AAAAAAAAAAAAAGGAGAAAATTTTGAAGGGCCCCTAAGTCCAATCTGTGTGCTGGAGCCCAACCCTTTAAACCCCACCCAAAACTACTATGTTTTAAGGGCTTGGATGACAAATACCCTAATCCATTTTATCTTCTCCTCCCCTTCTTTGTGCTACACAACATCTTCAAGTTCAGACTCCCTGCTTCTATTTGCATTTTTTTTTCTCTTCTCCTTGTCAGTACTGCCACCATCTATAAGTTGTTCATGCCGCCCCCATCGCCACCAACATTGCACAATGTGGACGTCTCGTTGCCTTCGATAGCCGCTGCAATACCACAGTCCTTGTGCTGCACTTTAGTCATTTTCTCATGAGTTCTGCCTTGCTTTTATGCCACCTACCACTACCAGTTTAGCTTATCTACGTATTCGTCGAGCAACAAGCCCTCATCTCAGTCAGCCACCACCTCATCTCGGTTAGCCATGCTTCTCTAATGGGGTTGAACAAGGAGCTTCTTTTGATTTAGACATTGGGTTTAAACAAAAACAAAGGATTTAACTCGAGCTCCAGCTCGAGCTACTCGAGCTCGTATTAATTCGTTTATCTATTTTAAACGAATTCGAGTCGAGCTTGATCTTGATATACATGTAGGCGAGTCGAGTTCGATCATAAGTTTTGTATTTTTGTCGAGTTCGAGTCGAGTTCGAGCACACATTTATGCTAAACAAGTTTGAGACTCTCTGCTCAAACTCGACTCGACTCGGTTCGTTTGCAGGCCTACCTATAGCTAAGCTATAGTCTTACGATCATAGGCTGAGATATTTTATTTACAGTCTTTTACAGGCCTTTTATTAAAGAAGAAAAAATATTATTTTAATAAAGATCTTATCATAATTTTTTAAAAAATTTAAAAACAAAAATGTCTAAACTTGCATAAACAATCCTCAAATAAAGATTATATGTACTATTACTCTCTAGAGTAGACTGCCGCTTGGTCTATCTCATGACAAATGACAATGACCCCCGGTTTTGATTTATTTACATCTCTCTTTAAAGAATGAAGAATGAAAGAAAGATGTGGAGCATCTCATTGGATTATGCAAATGCAAAGTCAATGAACGATGTTTGGATGATACCATCCAAAAATAAACTGCATTGGATTATGTTAAAAAAAAAAAAAACTTCTAACTATAATAAATTAATATAGTTAGACCAAATAAAATAAAATAAAATTCTCTCTCCTAATTTCTTCTCTTCCCAAGTCATTTCTCTCTTTCAGATTTTCCCCTCAATTTCTTCCCGTTGCTTTCTTTCTTTCTTTCTTTTTGGTTTATTTAATTTTTGTTTTAGTGCAGTCTACGAAACAAGCTAACCATTTTTGCTGCGGATTTTGATTAGGAGATGATCTAAACTAGACCACTCAATTTGATTCACAAGCAAGCAAGCAAGGTAGTCTAATAGATAAAAAAAGGTAGTCTAATAGATAATACTAATTATCTCCAAATAAACTTAATATTGAGTTATTCCTTCTGCCATTACTAGAAAAAACTGAAAAAACATAAGTTTTGACAAATAGATAATATTAATATATTATTGGTAAAAAATATAAGCTTTGAAGTTACTTTTTTTTATTAAAATTAATAATATTTTTATTATTATTTTAATTAATAGATAAATAATCTAATATAAAAATAAATTTTGAGTGGAATAACTAAATGTAAAATTATGTGATATTATACGAATTCTATATTTGTATTTGTATAATTCAATAGAGATGCTCAAGATGGGAACTTATTTTATATATTAATTAACTTTTGCTCGAGACCTTCACCTGTTCCTCAAGTTGCTGATCTTTAGGTTCGGTTTGGATTTCAAACTTATCTCAATTCATCTCAATTTTATTATTATATTTTTTTAATTTTTTTATATAAAATACAAATTCTTATACATCTTTTTAAAATCCCAATACATATTTTTTAAATTCTAATTTAGTTTTTTTAAATTTTTAAATAATAATAATATTAAAAAATAAATTAAATTTATCTCAATTCATCTAATTTCTAAATTTAAAAGAGGCCTTAATGAATCATTTTTTTATATGCTAATTACAAAGTTATAAAATTATATATATATATATTTATATAACAGTCTGCCACGCGAATATATATGGTAGTTTTTTGTTGGTCAACATTTTTTTTTCTTGTCTTTTTTTTTTTAATCTTAATCTTAGTGGATGAGATTATGTTCGATGCGCTTCTTAAGGTTAGATAAGTGCTACAGTCTCATGTGACATGCTATAAAAACAAATTTACTCACTGAAAAGGCCGTTTCATATGCTACAGTCACATGCTACAAAAACAAATTTACTAACTGACCAGGCCGTTTCATAAAATACTTTAAAATTATTTTATAATAAAAATAATTTTATCACTATAAGACAAACATATATTTGTAATATTTTAAGTACAATTATAATGATTATTTATGATAAAAACAGTCTATTTTTGTCACAAATAGTCATTCTAATTACAATTAAAATGTCATAAATTTCTATTTTTTTTTGTAGTATATAATCTAATGTATTATATTAAATTATATTAATTTATAAATTGTAATCCTTTTATAGTTAAAACATTTATCACCTTTGATGGAAAGATATATTACGGCGGATGGTGGATTGCGGTCCTCTAGCTAGAGCCTCTCTAAGGACGGAACTTGACCATTAAGACCATTAAGGTGTGCAATTTAGATAATGAGAAGAGATGACTTTAGATAAAAGTTATAAATTAAATAAAATATTAATTTTTAATATTATTGTTATTTATATTTATATTTTAATAATATTATTATTATTTGAAAAATTTGAAAAATTTGAAAAATTTGAAAAATTTATTTATATTTTATATAAAAAATTACAAAAAATTATAATAATTAAATAAAACGTTTATGAAATAAAATGAAACGCCCTTATCATTGTCCAAACGGAGCTAGGGGATAAAATATTAGTTCCACATGACCACCTTGGAAAGGGTGGCCTATCTAGTCTTATATTAAGTACTCCTAAAAGATGGTCCTTCATTTCCCTGCTTCTAATAGTTATTTTCTATAAAAAATAATAATGATTTCTTTTCTTATTAAAAAAAAATATTAAGTTTGTCCTAGGTTCCTATTTGTTAATATTTTACTAAACAGTTTAGGGTTAGTTTAGGAATACATTTGTATAATTAACATATATAACATACTTACATGTGTATATACAAAGGAAATGCTACTATGCCACTGCTCCCTTATATCGAACACTCATGTATTTAATTTGTTTTTAAAAAATAATTTTTTAATAGTTAAAGAAGTGATTATTAGTGTATTACTTTTTCTTAATAATATTCAAAAAATATATGAAACAAAAAGTTAAAAAATAAAAAAAATGCAAATTGTACTATAAAAACATAATAAATGAGCAAATCGAGGAGACATAGCAATACTTCATAAAGAAAGAGAAAATCTAGAGATTGGTCCGACCGATCCCTTATTAAAAATAGTCTCAATAATAAAATAGAAAAAATACAATAAAAAATATAATAAAAATTCTAAAAAATATAATAAAAAAATTTAAAAACACAATAAAAAAAACACAATAAAAAAATAAAATGAAAATAATTTTTCGTGATTGATAAAGAGGCATTCGACTTCAGCTCAGACGGAGCCGAGGACGGCCATCGTGGGCGATACCGCCCATATCATCGGGACCTCCGGTGTGCCCCACGTAGCCTTAAACTCAAAATGAGTCCGAAGGTTGCCGGTCCCAATGGTATGGGCGGTATCGCCCCCGGTGCCCGCTGGCGGCTTCGACTGTTTTTGTAGGGGGGTCAGACCGACCCCCAACGTCTCCCATAAAGAAAAGCTTTTAACCGGTGTCTCCTATAATATTAATTATCGGAGTTCAATGAATATGTGCCATGTAAGCACTATATGAAAAATCACATAAACACGTGCAATAGGGGATCCAGACCCCTTTCCCCACCTCTCTCTCTCTAAAATCCCTAACTGCTTTCTCTCATTCCCTCTCATGACCTCAAGACATGCAATTGTCGATGATTCATCACCAAATTTTCTTACAAATTTTGCTAGGAGCCTTTGCATGCAGATGCAAAAACTTGGTAAGTTAAGAACTTTAGATCGAACCACACAATTCTTTACTCCAAGCCCATTTTCACCCAACCCCATTTCATTTCCATTTGTTCTGTACTTCATTTTTGCTACAAAAAATTAATTGACTGCTAAAGCTAATTAATTTGGTTGTAGGATTAACTTTTGTTTAGGCTATATTTCATCATATTTTATTTGGTTTTGATAGTGGATCTTCTTGTGGATTTTAGTAGTCGTAAATCACTTTAGTGTGGGATTTTTGTTTCTCGGCAACCAAACGAAGATTACTCTAGTGTGAGATTTCTGTTTATCTCTATCAAATGACCTCGACGGAGAACTTGAAGGCCTGTCAAAGACAACTCCATTCCGGCGAGTCTTCGATTTAACTTTCTTGGGAAGAGATGGACGGAGAAATAAGGAAGGAGCGAGAGAGGTAAGGTTTGAGTTCGCCTTTCAGTAAGAGAGAGAGAGAGAGTAGAGAGAGCAGACGTGGGGAATGGCTCTTAGAACCCGTTTGGATTCAGAGATGAAATGAGATGAGTTATGAATAGTAATAAAATAAGTAGTTGAGATGAGTTGAAATTTAAAATGAATAGTTGAGATAAATTAAAAGTATAAAATGAGTTGTGAATAGTAAATTTCTTGTTGCGGATCTATTCGCAATTTTTCATGTAGTCCTCACGTGTCACGTCCTCATTGGTTTCTAATAATTAAGCTGGGTAGGAGACATAGATTAGAAGTTTTTTCCTACTTTATATACAAGGGTAATAATTCGTGCCCCGAGGTACAAAAACTCGAATAAAAAAATTAACATTATTTAGAAGGAAAATAATAGACATGTACACAACCAATTTTTATAATTATTTGTACGAATATATTTTAAATAATGGGCATTTTTATAAAAAAGTAACAACATTTTACATAAATACCTAAAAGATAATTTTAAAAAAATTGTAAAAAAGTCAGGCGTATATTATTACTAAAATTTATTAGAATGATAAACTTAAAATTAACAAAACAGAATTATTTTAGTGAAAAAAGGCTTATGGATGATGAGGCATTTAAAAAATAAAAAGTTAACAGGAAGAATTTGGTGAATGCAACTAATTTATGTATCATTTTATGTAATTATAATGGCTTGTAATATACATATATTGATTTGAAAAAAAATTAAAAATGTTTGACTTGAGGTGCAAGGTTGCCTTTGTTTCGGTTGAACTATATGTGTCAGTGTGTCGGTGCTCGTCCGCACATATACACATATTTTCCTGCTTGCTGGGTACTGCAGAGGATCATAAAGATTAAAAATGCAGTATTTAAATGATGAGGGGGGCTGGGCAACATCCCCTCACAAGAATAGTAGTTTTACTGTTCACATGAACAATAAAACTACTATTCATGTGAGAGGATGTTGCAATAGCCGGGCTATTGCCAATCTTTTTTCTTAAATGATTTTGAGAAACGTCTTTTATTCTACCACTCTTTTTCCTATGTTAAATGTTATAAAAGTGAAAATAAATATATTCCTGTAGCAGTTACATACTGCACATTAGGAGACATTTTTGTCATGGAAAAAGTTAGGAACCGGATAGGTGTAATATGCCTGTTACACCCATCTAATAAAATCATGACACATAATCACTTAACAGAAGAAAACTTTAGAGCCGACCACACCATAACAATTGACTAAAGACCCACCCGGTTCTCCATTACCCGAACACGTCTCTTTCCCTCCCTCCCTCCCTCCCTCCCTCCCTTTCTTTGCTATTCCATCTTTGAGGCTTAACGTTGCCTCTGCTATACTCGAACCCACTTGCAAGCAGAACCCATCTACGATGAACCAAAACGCCGACAAACCCACCTGTGAGCACGCCGACAAACCCACTAAAACCCTTGGGATTGGTTAATGCCTATTGTTTGCTTGTGTTTTTTGTTGGAGGTTCGGTGCAATTTATTTAATCTTTTGCTTGTTCATGTGAGATTTTGCCCTCTGTTTTGCCATCTGTGTGGTCTCTCTAATAGAGACATGTTCGGGTATAGCAGAAGGTGTAAAGGGATGTTACACGTAGCTCTTTCAGAGGGTCCCTTTAATACTTTTTGGTCCATTTATTATTGCTCTCTATGTTTGTATGTGCGGGCTCATGCGAAATTTTGCCATGTTTGGTCTCTTTAATATTGTTTGTGTGAGTTATTATTGCCTTCTCTATGTTTCTTTTGCTCAGTTAATGGAGGGAAAAAATTAGTTTATTATTTTACCATGGAGTCAAACCGTTCCCCATTAGAGTGAAGGAATAGCATGCATTTTGGTAACAGAGTAATTTTTCTTATGTATTAAAATATGTTTTACACCTAATTTTAAAAGCATTTTTTCTTATTAGTGGGTCTTGTTAACGGTGGAAAAATAAAGATGGATAACAAAGTAATCATAGATATTCGAGATTTCATCAACCTGGTGATATTACAGGACATGTATCATGTCCATCATTTTTTTTAAAATCATGTATCATGTATATCATTTTTTTTAAAGCTGTTTTCGTTAATTGGCTATTGAGTTAATCTTGCCATATAAATGATATCAGATTGCATAAATGATGAGTACATCAATGGGTTAGGTTGAGATTTTGGATAGTTCTAATTCTAGTGGAGATTAAGTTGAGATAATTGAAGAGGATGGTGAGGTTGAACCCGGCATGAACATGCCCGCGAAAGGCCCTACAATGTCATCTTCATATGTGGAGCCGTACGTGGGACTAGAGTTTGATGAGGTAGAGGATACACTTATTTGCTATAGGCTTTTTAGTAAATGATCTGGTTTTAGCATTCGAACAAATCATACTCAGTTGTCCGCCATAGACAAGTCATTAATTTGTGTTGAGTATGTGTGTTCGAGAGAAGGGTGATGTCGGTATAATATTAAAGGAAAAGAGAGAGCAAGACCCGAGACTCTAGAAACAAAGTGTGGATCTAAGGCTATGATGATAATAAAAAAAGAATGGAGGCAGGTGAGTTGTGTCAAAGTTTGTACTACAACATAATCATGAGCTGTTGACACCTCGAAGTACACATTTGCTTCGGGGGCATATAAAGATGAGTAAGGCTCAAAAGAACTTAATAGACACGCTAAATGAGTCGGGGATACCTACACGAAAAATAATGTCCGTTATGAGTAAGGAGCATGGTAGTGATTATAAAATTTGGTGCATTCCTAAGGACATTTAGAATTACTTGGGCGGTCGAACGAGGCAAGTTCTTGAAGAGGGAGACGCAAAGAAGTTATATGAGTATTTTATAGAAAATGAATGTAATAATACATGCTTTGTATACTCTATCCAAGTTGATGCAAATGGGTCGATGGAAAATTGCTTTTGGGCAGACAGAAGATCACGAGCTGCATATTAATATTTTGGGGACGTTGTTACGTTTGACGCTACGTATCTAACAAATTGGTCCAAGATGCCTTTTGTCCCATCCAATGGAGTTTAACCATCATCATCAATCTGTGATGTTTGGATGTGTTTTATTGATAAACGAGACAGCTGAATTTTATACATGGTTATCGAAAACTTGGCTAGACGTAATGCTTGGTCGTGCTCTCTCAACAATACTAACTGATGATGATAAGTCAATGGCTAAGGCCATTCAAATGGTATTACCCAATACAACTCACAAATTGTGCTTATAGTATATCCTACAAAAAGTTTCGGAACATCTAACTCATGTCCATAATAGATTTCCACAGTTTAAATTTGATTTTAACCATTGTATTCATGACACACTAAATATTGAGGATTTTGAGTTGGAGTGGACTGAAATCTTATCGATGTACAAATTGGAAGAAAATAGTTGGTTGCAAATGATTTATGCAAAGAGAGAAAAGTGGGTGCCCATTTACTTGAGATCGACATTTTGTACTAGAATGTATACAACTCGGCGAAGTGAGAGTATGAACAAGTTTTGTATAGATTATGTTTCATCAATGTTGAATCCAAGGTTTCAAGTTTCGTATAATTATAAATCTACACATGGATTTTGATGATAACAAATAAATTCAAAAAATAAAGGAGTCTCAAGCTCAAGTTGTCCTCACAATAGAATCAAGCACATCAAGGAACCAAGCATGAGCAAGAAGGGAACAAGTTCACATTAAAGTCATAGAGTAATGTTGTAAATCTCTTAAAAATTCGAAATTAAGATTAAGGCTCAAAATTAATATTTTATCATAAAGCATTAAAATACATTTTCCACATGTGCATGAATATTTTGAAAATTAAATTTGAAAATTTTGAAAGATGATTGATTGTCATCTTTCACATGTGCATGACATGATTAAAGTTTTGAACTTTGAAAATATTAAGATGATTGATTGTCATATTTCATATGTGCATGTTTTATTTGAATATTTTCAAAAGTGATGGATGCTTTTCTTGACTTATGTAAAAGGTAGATGTCTTTGTTTGAAAATTTTGAAAAGTAAAGTGTGCTCCTTTTGTCATATGTAAAAAGTAAAAGATTAGATTTGAAATTTTTGAAAAGCAAAATGTGCTCCTTTTGTCATATGCAAAAAGTAAAAAAATTGTAATTCTTTTATAATTAAAACATTTATCACCTTTGATGGAAAGATATATTACGGCGGATGGTGGATTGCGGTCCTCTAGCTAGAGCCTCTCTAAGGCGGAACTTGACCATTAAGACCATTAAGATGTGTTTGGATAATAAGATGAGATGACTTTAGATAAAAGTTATAAATTAAATAAAATATTATTTTTTAATATTAATGTTATTTATATTTATATTTATATTTTAATATTATTATTATTTTAAAATTTTAAAAAATTTATTTCTATTTTATATAAAAAATTATAAAAAATTATAATGATTAAATAAAACGTTTCTGAAATAAAATGAAACGCCCTTATCATTGTCCAAACGCAGCTAAGGGATAAAATATTAGTTCCACATGACCACCTTGGAAAGTGTGGCCTATCTAGTCTTATATTAAGTACTCCTAAAAGATGGTCCTTCATTTCCCTGCTTCTAATAGTTATTTTCTATAAAAAAATAATAATGATTTCTTTTCTTATTTAAAAAAAATATTAAGTTTGTCCTAGGTTCCTATTTGTTAATATTTTACTAAACAGTTTAGGGTTAGTTTAGGAATACATTTGTATAAATAACATATATAACATACTTACATGTGTATATACAAAGGAAATGCTACTATGCCACTGCTCCCTTATATCGAACACTCATGTATTTAATTTATTTTTAAAAAATAATTTTTTAATAGTTAAAGAAGTGATTATTAGTGTATTATTTTTTTTAATATTTTTTAAAAATATTTAAAAAATATATGAAACAAAAAGTTAAAAAATAAAAAAAATGCAAATTGTAATATAAAAACATAATAAATGAGCAAATTGAAGAGACATAGCAATACTTTATAAAGAGAGAGAAAATCTAGAGATCGGTCCGACCGATCCCTTATTAAAAATAGTCCTAATAATAAAATAGAGAAAATACAATAAAAAATATAATAAAAAAGTTTAGAAAACACAATAAAAAAAACACAATAAAAAAATAAAATGAAAATGATTTTTCGTGATTGATAACGAGGCATTCGACTTCAGCTCAGATGGAGTCGCCGATGGCCACCGTGGGCGACACGGCCCATATCATTGGGACCTCCGGTGTGCCCCACGCAGCCTTAAACTCAAAATAGGTCCGAAGGTCGCCAGTCCCAATGGTATGGGCGGTATCGCCCCCGGTGCCCGCTGGCGGCTTCGACTGTTTCTGTAAGGGGGTTAGACCGACCCTCAACGTCTCCCATAAAGAAAAGCTTTTAACCGGTGTCTCCTATAAGGTTAATTATCGGAGTTCAATGAATATGTGCCATGTAAGCACTACATGAAAAATTACATAAACACGTGCAATAGGGGATCCAGACCCCATTCCCCACCTCTCTCTCTCTAAAATCCCTAACTGCTTTCTCTCATTCCCTCTCATGACCTCAAGACATGCAATTGTCGACGATTCATCACCAAATTTTCTTACAAATCTTGCTGGGACATGTAGATGCAAAAACTTGGTAAGTTAAGAACTTTAGATCGAACCACATAATTCTTTACTCCAAGCCCATTTTCACCCAACCCCATTTCATTTCCATTTGTTCTGTACTTCATTTTTGCTACAAAAAATTAATTGACTGCTAAAGCTAATTAATTTGGTTGTAGGATTAACTTTTGTTTAGGCTATATTTCATCATATTTTATTTGGTTTTGATAATGGATCTTCTTGTGGATTTTAGTAGTCGTGAATCACTTTAGTGTGGGATTTCCATTTCTCGGCAACCAAACGAAGATTACTCTAGTGTGAGATTTCTATTTATCTCTATCAAATGACCTCGACGGAGAACTTGACGGCCTGTCAAAGACAACTCCATTCCGGCGAGTCTTCGATTTAACTTTCTTGGGAAGAGATGGACGGAGAGATAGGGGAGGAGCGAGAGAGGTAAGGTTTGAGTTCGCCTTTCAATAAGAGAGAGAGAGAGAGAGTAGAGAGAGCAGAGGTGGGGAAGGGCTCTTAGAACCCGTTTGGATTCAGAGATGAGATGAGATAAGTTATGAATAGTAATAAAATAAATAGTTGAAATGAGTTGAAATTTAAAATGAATAGTTGAGATAAATTAAAAGTATAAAATGAGTTGTGAATAGTAAATTTCTTGTTGTGGATCTGTTTGCAATTTTTCATGTAGTCCTCACATGTCACGTCCTCATTGGTTTCTAATAATTAAGCTGGTAGGAGACAGAGATTAGAAGTTTTTTCCTACTTTATATACAAAGGTAATAATTCGTGCCCGGAGGTACAAAACCTCGAATAAAAAAATTAACATTATTTAGAAGGAAAATAATAGACATGTACACAACCAATTTTTATAATTATTTGTACGAATATATTTTAAATAATGGGCATTTTTATAAAAAAAAAAGTAACAACATTTTACATAAATACCTAAAAGATAATTTTAAAAAAATTGTAAAAAAGTCAGGCGTATATTATTACTAAAATTTATTAGAATGATAAACTTAAAATTAACAAAACAGAATTATTTTAGTGGAAAAAGGCTTATGGATGATGAGGCATTTAAAAAATAAAAAGTTAACCGGAAGAATTTGGTGAATGCAACTAATTTATGTATCATTTTATGTAATTATAATGGCTTGTAATATACACTAGGAGTAATGCAATGTGCGAGACACGTTGCCTTGTAGTACTATAAAATAAATTAAAAAAATATAAACATTTAGTGTAAAAAAAACTTAAACTGAATGAGAATAATACATTTTATTCAAGTTGCAAGCTAATAATTCAAACAATAATAAATTTAAATAAACCATAGATCCAAGCAAATTTGGGAAATAAAATATCATATTTAAAATCCATATTACAGTTTGTTTCTTAAGACAAAATATAATTTTTTGTTTTCTATGCCATTGAAAAAAAATAAAAAAGAACAAATTCATTATCCATAAAACTACAAAACTCATAAGAGACCAAATCTACCGTCCAAAAGTAAAACCCATTAACCATTTCAACATATCATTTAGAAACTGTATTACTATTAAAAGACAACATATGTACTCAAAAATAGCATAACTCACATCAAATATTCATTCCAAATTTAAAATAGCATGAACAATTTCAAAATAACTGCCCCATTCCCAAAGTTACATGTAGCCTCACACACCAAATCTTGTCTCCTGGCACACAGCTAGAAACACAAATTTTCTCAAATGAACCTTAGCTCTAGATAAAAAATTAAGCCTTCATTTATTATACCTTGCTTTCAACTAAAATAGAATAGATTTCTAAATTATACCTTGCTTTCAAGCGAAATAGATTACGCTTCAAAACTTTCATCCTGTTATCACAAGAAGACAAATAAGTCGAACCGACAAACTTAGAAAAAAAATAAAGCATAAACCTAAACATTTCAAACTTAAAAAATAGAATCACCTCTTTTTTTCAAAAAAGTTGTGGAAAAGTAACAATCACATAAAAATTTGAACAAAAACCAAACTATAATTCAAAGTCATTGCACAAAAAAAACCACCTAAATTAGATCAATTAAACTAAGCAAATGGTAGTATTTGAGAAGTTACCCAACCTCGTGTTAGTAACTTAGTACTGCTTTACAAGCTGGGAGCTTATGCTGTGTAAATTGATAGAAAGCTTCTACTGGCAACTTCTCAAAATACACAAATGCAACCAAATATACAAAAAAAAAACATAGCAGTTTGTTTATCCAATAAAAGTTAAATAGAGGCCATGGACCTTTCAAAAAACAAACAAACCAAATTTGAGCAATTAAACCATAAAAATATGTACAAAAATAAACCAATCCAAAGTCCCTGAAAAAAAAACCACCAAGTCAGATCAATTAAATTAAAAAATAACAAAACGAATAAAACAATGTCATACACAGTGACTCATTATTTTTTTTGATAAGTAGTCATTCACAATGACTCATGATCAAGCATTTGAAAACATAACTCCAACAAGTAATTAGTCAGTAGAACACAAAAATACAAGGAGCTCCTAGTTGCCGACCATTTAAAATCTGAAACTAAAATAGAGGATTTTCTAAAGAAGACATAACAAAACAGAAGATGAAGTAAACAAAAAATTAACAAAACAGAAGACAAAAAACCAGACTTGAAGAAATAATAAAACATATTAATACCTTCAACCCAAGTAAATTTGAGTAGCTTCCAACAACACCAAGATCACCACAATCTGAAGCAAAAATAGATAAATATTTTTATTATAGGATTTTGAACGCAAAAGATAAGCACAGTAAAAAATAAGAGACCTGAATTTAAGAATCATATATTAAGAAAATGGAGCAAAAATATTTATTAAGAGTGCACTTGCCTGCAGAACAAAACAAATCAAATTAGATATGAGTTTTTTTAATGTACAAAATGAGAAAAAGAAGAAGGAAAAAAAAATATTCTTTTTACAAGACTTTAACAATTTTATTGATGTAAATAATGAAGAATGAGATGGCCTGCCCACCATCATTCACAATATATATGATAATATCTTGCATGTTTTTATTAAATCTTTTAATTGAGTTTTACGTTGAGAATGGAAGAGGCGCAAGCCGTAAAAGTTTTAATTGAAAATATGTGATGATAGTTACAGATTCATGATAGATTTTAATCAGATTTATTGGTCTTTTTGTTTCTCATATTTATTATTTCACAGCTACCAATGAGACACTGACTATATTTAAGTTTATTTTGCACAGAGGAGTATAATGATATGTTCCAGGCATGCATTCCCATACAAATGCTACATTAATGTCCTCATCAAGCGTACTTCCAAGAATCCTAAGATAAATGGCATTAATGTTATTGTGCGCAATTAAGAACAATGAATATTACACTGCATGCATTCCCAATACAAATTTTGTAATAAACGGGAAATATATGCTATAATAAATGCTATGAATAAACGAACGTGAATAGATGCATACATACGGAAATGTTGTGATGATGCCCATTCATTATTCAAGCTTTTAGTAGTTTTCTTTCACAGCAACCAATGACACAAATAAAAGGAATTTCATAGCGACACACATTGCTATTTTCTATTTGTTAATTTGGCCATATACAAATCAGACAAAAACCAAAAAATCAACTAAGAAAAAAAAAAACTCAACTGACATAAGAGAATGTAAAAATCAAATTTACATAACTTTGAGGTTAGAGAGGTTGATGAACTGCCATGGAATTGACCCACTCAGCTTCTTGTTGCTTAACTGTCTGTATCATTATTTCAAACCATATCAAACATAATAATCATGCAAAAATAAAAATAAAAAATTGTAAAATTCTAAATTTTCCAACTAGTCAAGAGAAAAATATACTGGTACTTACAAAAATCTGAGTGACTTCAACTTGGATAGGCAACAAGAGAAAAAAACTAAGAGCAAATCCAGCCGAGATATCCCATGAATACTTTTTTTCCTTCCTTGGTTATGCTATGAACAATACTTACTAACCTAAACAAATACATGAATGAAAACTACCTCATCATTTTAACTATAACAATAATAATGACCACAACTACAGCAGTATCATCAACAATAACAACATTAATAAAAGCACCAAGAACACAAAACTTAATTGTCTCTTGACCATAAGTTATGATGCCACCCACTATACATGTATAGCATATACAATAAATGTCCACCCTCAACTAAATGAAACCAATTTTAAAATGCTTTCTTATCTAGTTTATGAAAAAAAAAATCATGCTCATTGAATCATATTATGTTCAAAACCTGCTAGATAACAATTTACATCTTATTTTTCTTTTCCTTTATTTTTTAAATGGCAAAGTTAACAAATGTAGACATAAACATAAGATTTACATCCTGTAAATCATACACTACACAATTTACATCCTAGATAACAAGTACCTGGTTCTTCTCCAAGTTAAATTTATATAACCCAAAATAACACAATCATCAAACGTAAACGTAAGATTTTGCTACCTTTAAAGCCCAGATAAAATAGAGCTTAAAGAAGTGAAGCAGATGATAACAAACCAAAAGGTAGGAAACCATCAGAGGGCACTTTGATAGAAGCACCTGCACAGCACAAATTAAAAAATGTATACAAATTAAACCCAATACAATAAACCCCCAATTTGACTTGACCACAACCCTAAATCTAAGCCATCTATTCATAGAAACTTCAACCTCCTTAACTCACAGATTAGACCCAAAAAGAGAGAAAAAGAAAGAAGAAGAAAATACAAAAATTGAAGGAAACTCCATTCGTACATTAACCAGTGGGTAAAAAAAAATTAAGAAAATATTAACATTTGATAGTGGTTGATTCAATAGCCAGTAATGATGTACAAAACTGTAAACCCTTAATAATGAGGGTCACCTTGACCACTTTCCAGATGCTCTAAGACCAAATGCATGCATGTAACCTTAAGTTTAGTTTGAGAGTTATTGAAAATTAAAGAGAAATAATATATTTTCCACTTTTTTTTAGAATGCTTTCTATTTTGATTAGGGAAAAAGAAAAAGAAAAAGAAAAAATCTCAAATATAAGTTGAAGCAAGCATGAGTAAATAAAGAGTTACCTACGTAATAGAGTACCCTGATGCCACATCGCTAAAATCCTCTACGTCAAGAGATTTTATGTACTTGAAGATTTGTATCAAGTATAGAACAAAGAAAATTTGTTAAATTGCAGGAGCAATCATTCCAAGAGTGCTAAACCTTACAATCACAGTCTAACATATTCAATATAAAAAACTCTAAACTCTTAAGTTAAATAAAAAGGGAAGCCTAACAATTTTTTAGGTCTAAATAAATTATTTTTTGATAAGTAATAAAATTTTATTGAAATAAGGGCGGGCATAGTTGATGACAGAATGAACATTCCAATATAAAAAATTTCAAATCACGAATCAAACCTTCTGATCTTCCTCATTCAAGAAGTCACACAATGCAGGGTGGCTCAGGAACTGTATCGAGAAATAAAACATATAAGTGATGAAAATGTTTATATATATATATATATATATATATATTGGCATGCCAATATCTTCTCTTATAAAAGAAATTATCAATCTTTCTACACCATATAAATGATCTAAACACTAAATCACTAAATGCATATATGTAGACTATTCCAAGTAATCCAGTTTTTTGGGGGGCATCAGTACCTAAAGTGCTGCATTATTTCCAATATGAGACCAATATACAATTTCTGGCTTTCAATAATTAATCCCATTCAACATGTGAAAGGAGGTTAAGAAATCACTATTTTCTCTTACAAATAAAAGTAAGATATTGGATGATTTGGCATAACATATGCAGCAAAATTTAATAGAGATCATGTTTAAAATTTTCAGAAATCCGTGCAAGTTAAACGATGTAACAACCAAAGCAAAAATTCATACAAATAAAATAGACATGAGGATCCATAACTCCTTAGAGGAAATAACCATGGAGATATGTTGTTGGGGTAGATGATAGAAGATGAATTCTTGATTGAAAGATACCTCCAGCTGTAAATAAAATTTTGAAATGGCTTCCTTAAGTCTGCTCACCTGCACATTATATCATTAAATGGAAATGCAATAGGCATATGCAATCTATATGAAACTAATTAAAAGACTACAATTATCCAATAAAAGCTAATCATGTTTAAAATATAGGAAAACTTCTTTTTTTTATTTATTGATAATAGGCAAAATATTGATATGGGAAAACTTTCCAATTCTTCAAGAACCATTATTGTGAACCAAACCATTAACATAAAGCCAATATATTCTTTTTGGTGTTCTTAAACTAGTTAGCAGCAAAAACCTTAAACTTTAGCACATAACCAAGAAACTCAACATGGCTTATAGTTTGAATTGCCTAATGGAATTGAGCACAAAAGAGATTCTCGGCAAACAGAATAGTTTCTCAACCCACTTGAACAAAATCATGCAATAATCCGAAAATCTACCAAGAAAATGATCAAGAATAATTTACCTTGTTATTCTCGCACGGCTTGAAGATGGAGAAGAAATGGAGATGGTGGAAGATCGAAAAGAGGAATTACCTTTGCTGCCTTCTACGATTGATTTTGTGATGGAACCCGTGTGAAACCCATTTCGGGTTGTGCTCGCGTGCGGCTAAGGGAGGGGCTGCGAAGCGGTTTTGACAGTGGGGGTTCGGTCGTCGGAGTAGGGGGAAACTACGGATGTGGTGGTGAGGCTAGGTGACCGGCGGTGAAGTCTAAGCGTGGGTTGCTTGGAGGAAAAGCCGAACTCGTGCCCATTTCGGGTTGTGCTCGCGTGCGGCTAAGGGAGGGGCTGCGAAGCGGTTTTGACAGTGGGGGTTCGGTCGCCGGAGCAGGGGGGAGCTACTGATGTGGTGGTGAGGCTAGTAGACCGGCGGTGAAGTCTAAGCGTGGGTTGCTTGGAGGAGAAGCCGAACCCCGTGCGGAACCCATCTCGGGTTGTGCTCGTGTGCGGCTAAGGGAAGGGCTGCGAAAGGGTTTTGACGGTAGGGATTCGGTCGCCGGAGTAGGGGGGAGCTGCGGATGTAACGGTGAGGTTGGGTGGCCGGCGGTTGCTTGGAGGAGAAGCAGAAGCGGTGCTGCATGAAGAGAAAGGGCCAGGTGCTGTCGTGAAGAGAAAGAAGAGAGGGAACGATTATAGTTATACACGAGAAGGGTAGAAGCGGAAACGAAAGTTAAACAATTAGACTGTTTATTACTGTTTAAATTAGGATAGATGTTTTTTAAGTATAAAGATATATTGATTTGAAAAAAAATTAAAAATGTTTGACTTGAGGTGCAAGGTTGCCTTTGTTCCGGTCGAACTATATATGTCAGTGTGTCGTTGCTCGTCCGTACATATACACATATTTTCTTGCTTGCTGGGTACTGTAGAGGATCATAAAGATTAAAAATGCAGTATTTAAATGATGAGGGGGGCTGGGCAAGAGCCCCTCACAAGAATAGTAGTTTTACTGTTTACATGAACAATAAAACTACTGTTCATGTGAGAGGATGTTGCAACAGCCGCGCTATTGCCAATCTTTTTTCTTAAATGATTTTGAGAAACGTCTTTTATTTTGCCACTCTTTTTCCTATGTTAAATATTATAAAAGAGAAATTAGATATATTCCTGTAGCAGTTACATACTGCACATTAGGAGACATTTTTGTCATGGAAAAAGTTAGGAACCGGATAGGTGTAACATGCCTGTTACACCCATCCAATAAAATCATGACACATAACCACTTAACAGAAGAAAACTTTAGAGCCGACCACACCAGAACAATTGACTAAAGACCCACCCAGTTCTCCATTACCCGAACACGTCTCTTTCCCTCCCTCCCTTCCTCCCTTCCTCCCTTTCTTTGCTATTCCATCTTTGAGGCTTAACGTTGCCTCTGCTATACTTGAACCCACTTGCAAGCAGAACCCATCTACGACGAACCAAAACGCCGACAAACCCACTAGAACCCGTTGGGATTGGTTAATGCCTGTTGTTTGCTTGTGTTTTTTGTTGGAGGTTCGGTGCGATTTATTTAATTTTTTGCTTGTTCATGTGAGATTTTGCCCTCTAGGGTCCCTCTAATACTTTTTGGTCCATTTATTATTGCTCTCTATGTTTGTATGTGCAGGTTCATGCGAAATTTTGCCATGTTTGGTCTCTTTAATATTGTTTGTGTGAGTTATTATTGCCTTCTCTATGTTTCTTTTGCTCAGTTAATGGAGGGAAAAAATTAGTTTATTATTTTACCATGGAGTCAAACCGTTCCCCATTAGAGTGAAGGAATAGCATGCATTTTGGTAATAGAGTATTTTTCTTATGTATTAAATATGTTTTACACCTAATTTTAAAAGCAGTTTTTCTTATTAGTGGGTCTTGTTAATGGTGGAAAAATAAAGATGGATAACAAAGTAATCATAGATATTTGAGATTTCATCAACTTGGTGATATTACAGGACATGTATCATGTCCATCATTTAAAAAAAAAAAATCATGTATCATGTATATCATTTTTTTTAAAGCTGTTTTCGTTAATTGGCTATTGAGTTAATCTTGCCATATAAATGATATCAGATTGCATAAATGATGAGTACATCAATGGGTTAGGTTGAGATTTTGGATAGTTCTAATTCTAATGGAGATTAAGTTGAGATAATTGAAGAGGATGGTGAGGTTGAACCCGGCATGAACATGCCCGCGAAAGGCCCTACAATGTCATCTTCATATATGGAGCCGTACGTGGGACTAGAGTTTAATGAGGTAGAGGATACACTTATTTGCTATAGGCTTTTTAGTAGATGAACTGGTTTTAGCATTCGAACAAATCATACTCAGTTGTCAGCCATAGACAAGTCATTAATTCGTGTTGAGTATGTGTGTTCGAGAGAAGGGTGATGTCGGTATAATATTAAAGGAAAAGAGAGAGCAAGACCCGAGACTCTAGAAACAAAGTGTGGATCTAAGGCTATGATGATAATAAAAAAACAATGGAGGCAGGTGAGTTGTGTCAAAGTCTGTACTACAACATAATCATCAGCTGTTGACACCTCGAAGTACACATTTGCTTCGAGGGCATATAAAGACGAGTAAGGCTCAAAAGAACTTAATAGACACGCTAAATGAGTCGGGGATACCTACACGAAAAATAATGTCCGTTATGAGTAAGGAGCATGGTAGTGATTATAAAATTTGGTGCATTCCTAAGGACATTTAAAATTACTTCGGCGGTCGAACGAGGCAAGTTCTTGAAGAAGGAGACGCAAAGAAGTTATATGAGTATTTTATAGAAAATGAATGTAATAATACATGCTTTGTATACTCTATCCAAGTTGATGCAAATGGGTCGATGGAAAATTGCTTTTGGGCAGACGGAAGATCACGAGTTGCATATCAATATTTTGGGGACGTTGTTATGTTTGACGCTACGTATCTAACAAATTAGTACAAGATGCCTTTTGTCCCATCCAATGGAGTTTAACCATCATCATCAATCTGTGATGTTTGGATGTGCTTTATTGATAAACGAGATAGCTGAATTTTATACATGGTTATCGAAAACTTGGCTAGACGTAATGCTTGGTCGTGCTCTCTCTACAATACTAACTGATGATGATAAGTCAATGGCTAAGGCCATTCAAATGGTATTACCTAATACAACTCACAAATTGTGCTTATGGTATATCCTATAAAAAGTTTCGGAACATCTAACTCATGTCCATAGTAGATTTCCATAGTTTAAATTTGATTTTAACCATTTTATTCATGACACACTAACTATTGAGGAGTTTGAGTTGGAGTGGATTGAAATCTTATCGATGTACAAATTGAAAGAAAATAGTTGGTTGCAAATGATTTATGCAAAGAGAGAAAAGTGGGTGCCCGCTTACTTGAGATCGACATTTTGTACTAGAATGTCCACAATTCGGCGAAGTGAGAGTATGAACAAGTTTTGTATAGATTATGTTTCATCAAATACGATGATAAGTGACTTTATCGTGCAATATGAAAAAGCTGTGAATGCCGGTGTCTTAGTGAGAAAGAGAAAGACGTGAGGTCAAAAATATCGACCCCAGTTATGAAGACTTCTTATAGGATTGAAGCAGAAGTGGTCAAGCTTTGCACTTTGA
Organism: Platycarya longipes; assembly: GCA_036559045.1. Taxonomy (NCBI): domain Eukaryota; kingdom Viridiplantae; phylum Streptophyta; class Magnoliopsida; order Fagales; family Juglandaceae; genus Platycarya; species Platycarya longipes. The sequence continues at coordinate 39,407,892 of CM071802.1, forward strand.
AGTCTTTTTCTATCTTTCAAAAAGAGCTATGTGAAGGTCACAAATTAGAGGCACACAAAATACGTGAGGAGGATGGATGAAAAATTTATAGAATATCCATTCCTGAGACACCAACACGGGCATATGAAATAAGTTTTTCTACGAAAAAAGATAATGTGTCTTGTACATGCCTTAAGTGGGAATTTATTGGTTTCCTATGCCGGCACATCCTACAAGTGCTGATAAAAAAAATTGTTTGAACCTTGTACTACGATCATATGTGTTGGAGAAATGGACGATCAATGCAAAAAGTCGCATGGTTAAAGGGATATGTGTAGATGAGGGCCCATTGGAGACAATCCCAACTGCATTTGAAATAAAACATCGTTTGATGAGATAATTTTATATATGCGTTGAGATGGGGGTCACTATCGATTAAAAAACATGATTATGTTCGTGTGGAATAGAGACTATTCATCAAGGGTTTTTTTTTTTTTTATGAATGATGATGACGTTGAAGGTGGTAACATGGAGGAAGATGCACTTCGGAGTCAACTACTCTCAAACTCTGTATTGCAAAATCCCCCAATCATTGTCGGTAAATGAAGACCCCAAACATTATGACAAAAAAATCCAAAGGAAAATGTGCCAACAAATAAGCGACGATGCATTATTTGTAAACAAGAAGGGCATGTTAGAACGGAATGTTGGTCGTTTAGGTATTTGCAATGAATTTCCATTATGTTTCTAATTATGTCATATGTTGAGTGTATGAAGTTTCTAACTTGTTGATCTTTTTTTTTTATAGTGCTATGGGCGGCCCAAGTTCAGCTACCTTACCTTCGGGCACTGCCACTATGTCACCATCATTTGATATGTATGAATGAATACTTTTTTATCTTATACATTTTATATTTAAATGTAAGGCAACATTTGGTAACTCTTGTTCACATTTTTTGTTTGTTGTAGGAATATGGAATTCCCAACACAAAATGAAGAATATGGAGCATCTTGGAATTTTCAATTTTTAGAATATAATTAATTAGTTGGAAGAAATTTATTTGTAGTTGGTTAACTAGTAGATTAGAGCTTGCTTTTGTAGCCATTCTCTTGCTTTTGAGTTGATATGTGTTTATGTAAAATAATTGAATATATTTAATTGATCATTTGTTTGAATATTTAATGTATCCACTAGCTGGATCATTTGTTTGAACCAATTATTTTAATATTTCTGGATCATTTCTCCACTATTTGATGTATCAACTTGCTTTCATTTATGGCTCATTTATTTGAATATTTAATGTACCACTTGCTTTCTAACACATATTTTATGTATCCACTTGTTTGAATATTCAATGATCCACTTGCTTTCTCACACAAAAAAGAATTTTCTTTTATTATTTATTGAGAATTGTGAAACACCAAAGCTCTATGGCAAGTTAAAATACTTAGAAGAGAGCATTCCATCGAGTTAAAACTTTTTATCAAGGAATTAGGGTCAAAGCTTAACTCTTTTTTATTTTTATTTTTTAAGAAGAAGCCTTGTATATATACTGCACAAAAAAATAAAGGAAAAAACACATTTGCTAAACTAATCTGAGAGGATGAATGATCATTGATCATTAATTGAGATCTTCACGCAGGATAGAACGAGCAATATCTTTAGCAATCAAAAAATAGGTAGACAGCCACTCCCTCATTCCGATCCAAACCTTACTTGCCACCCAAAATACTATGGCTGATCTCATTGCCATTCTTCTTCTTCTTCTTCTTCTTCCAAAAACCTCAAAAAAATAGATCAAGAATGGAACACCAAATAGGCAAAACTCAAATAGAGATAATCCATATGCATTGGGAGAAGAAATCTGCAGTCCTTTGAGATAACAGCGTAAATCAGATCAAAGCTTAAAAGTAGGCAAACAAACAGAATGCGTTTTGATGATTTACACATGTAGTATGAACTTTATGATGCTTATGGCCGGTCTTTCAAAGCTTAACGGCCTTCAACTATTGAAACTGTTGCATTCTTCGGATAGGAGAAGTCTGACATGCCACAGATTGGGTTTACCTTTACATTACTTTTCACGAACAAGAAACCAAATTGGTTGGAATAAGGAAGAACTGTGCTATCATTGCTAAGTAATGCAACAACGTCGGACATGGTAGGTCTATCTGCTGCACTTTCTTGTACATAGAGGAGAGCAATGTTAATATATCTCATCACCATAGATATGGAGTGTTGAGAGGTGGCTTAAATAAGCACCTCCCCTGTATTCTCACTCGATTCTCGCTCGACATCCAACTTGAGTGAGAGTCAATCTGAGAGTTCGCTCGACTCTCGCTCGACGTCCAGCTCGAGCGAGATACATGTAGTGATTTCTCTCGACCCTCGCTTGAGGACCAGCTCGAGCGAGATGCAGACCTAGCTGTTTGTTCGATGGTTCGCTTCGAGCTAATGTACTATAGAACGTAGGGTGTGCCGTTTGAAATAGTGTCTCGCTCGAGCGAGTATCACTTATATAAGAGAAATACGGTCATTTGAACGAACGACACCAGACTGTTGCCTCTTCTATTTTCTTCTGTATTTTGTTTCCTTTGAGTGTTCTTGAGTGATAAATACTTGTGAGGTTGATGGTATACACGTGAGACTGACTGATTACTTTGTAGAATTTTTTGATTTAATCTCTGTACTCCATCTTTGATTATAGTGAAAGTTTTGAGACCGACCCCACAATGAACGTAGGCTTATTCTGAGCTGAACCACTTATATCTGTGTGTTTTATCTATTATTTTATTTTCTCCTGTGTTGCATCCGCTGCGTTACTTCGATTATTGCTGTTTGTTTACTGGCTTACTCCCAACATGGAGGACGTATCATCGACATCAAGAAGCAATGGATCCACCAAGTTTGATCCCTTGTCACTACTCCATAATTCCCACGCCTCCAAAAATAAAGAATAAAAACAAAATGGTTAAGGAAGTGAATTCTTTTTTCCTATCATTTGATCTTTTGAGAGAGTTGCAATTCATCATCGTAACTATTTTTATCCAAAAAATGTGTAAAAAATACTTGAAAGTGGTGTAGACAATAGCAATGGCAACAAAAAGACTGAATAAAATGCGATCAAGAAGAACTGATCATAGTGTATTTATATATACTTTCAAATAAGAACACAATGAATTCACTCCAAGGCTTCCATTTAAACGCTTGATGTCACCAACCGAGATTTAATCACATTTTGTTTTTTTGGCATAAATCAAGATCATTTCACTTCATAGGGGCTCCAAATGATAACATCTGTCATCCACTTCAAAACTCCTAAGTTAAACCTCAACCCACACTAGACCCGAAAACTATGTACACATAACTTCCATCAACACGTACTTAGCAAGGATGCATACAGTGTTAACTCAAAATTGGTATTAGAAGGACCGAACAGAAAGCAAAATTTGAGCGCAAAATCTCACATGAACAAGCAAAAAGTTACAGAAATCGCACCGAACCTCCAACGGAAAACACGAGCAAACAAATCGTAGAAACCAATCCCAACGGAAACCAATCACAAAGGGTTCGAGTATTTACCTTCTGCCGGCGTCGCAGGTGGGTTTTGGTGGGTTTGTTGGCATGATCACAAGTGGGTTTATCGGCGTTTTGGTTCGTTACAGATGGGTTTTGCTCGCAAATGGGTTTGGGTATAGCAGAGGCCACGTTAAGCCTCAAAGATGGATAACAGAAGGAGGGAGGAAGGGAAAGAGACGTTTTCGGGTAGGAGAGAATCAGGTAGGTCTTTAGTCAATTGTTCTGGTGTGGCCGGCACTAAAGTTTTCTTCTGTTAAGTGGTTACGTGTCATGATTTTATTGGATGGGTGTAACAGGGATGTTACACCTATCCGATTCCTAACTTTTTCCTTTGGTTATTGACTGCTTTTGGACTTTAATAGTAGAAAATGAGGCATTTTGGTCATTGCACACTCATCATTAATGATGTGTTTTGGACTGACCCAAACAGGGGTTGCTTCAAATTATTTGTCATTATAAAAATAATATATTCATTTCTTTATAATATTATTCTCTATATATACTTTGTTTCTCTTATTTTCCACGCTTGCTTTAGCTTCCCTTTCTTCCTCCAGACTCCATTGTTGAGCTGCTTTTATCTCTTCTCTATTTAGAAAAGAATAGAATATAGAATATATTGGCTGTCTGGAGTGATAATATTTACAAAGTAAAGTTTAGAGTACACTATCAATCTATCCCACTTTTACATATAAAAATAAAAGTGGGTTTTTTTTTTGGGTGCATAGCTGCTTCTTCTTATTCTTCTTTTATGTTTTGTTTTTACAAAAAGAGATATAGCCAAAATCACGTGGCATAGTTTTTATATAATCTAATGAAATGAAATGGCTGATAATTCATCGAAGATTTGCACATTTAATTTCGATATATTTATTTACACTCCAAATTGATTACATATAGTCTGAAATATACAAATAGAGCATTATTAAAATCATTATAAAGAATACAAGGTTTTAGTTTTTAAATAACGTGAGATTTCATATACCATCTATCACATGATACATATATATGAGAATTGCTATAAACACAAAGAGATTACATAAAATTAAATTCAGTACAAGTTACTGATATGGTTTTCGACATTCATTAGATTTACTTTACAATAAAAATAACTTTACAATCTATCTACTATATCAAATCATGTCAGTTTATAAATTTATTTTTGTATTATAGTCTATGTGTGGTTAAAGTATATATATATATATATATATATATATATATATATATATATATTCATGAGATTCTATCTAAAATAGAAATTTCTATCTTCTCATGTAAACAGAAAAAACAAAGTTGCATGTAAACAAGAGAATCAAAAACTTAGCATAAAAAGAAAAAAAGAAAAAAAGAAAAAGAAAGAAGTGTATAAGTAAAGCCAAGAAAGATTTAGATCAAGTACTTAGCACTTGATCTGCTGTTTCCACAGCCTTCCCCTCTGCTAATTTCTAGCAAAGTGTATCAAAAAAGCAAAGAAATTAAGATTTATAAGTAGAGGCCAAGTACTTTTGCTCATTGCAACCCTAGCTTCCATCCCCCTGATCTCTCTGCTTTCTTTCAACTGCACCAAGATGCTTCTCTGGTTTCTTTCAGCTTTTTTTGTCCTTTATTCCCTTTTCTCGCATGGCTATTCACAACCTGCTCAATGCCCCCCAGTACCAAGATCATATCCTCTAATATCACCACCTCCACCTCCCAAACCTTTAATTAACTTCACCCGTCCCCGACCGCCATTGTACTCACCTTTGCTCAATCTTATGTCGCGCCAGCCTCGTGACAATCCTGTACCTTTGTCCAACCGAGCTAGAATTCTGTTCATCACTCGAGAGCTCAAAAGAAATATCACCTACGACCCAAATGGCTATGCTCGTACCTGGGTTGAGAAAAATTACTGCGTTTTCAAAGGTTTCTATTGTGATACCGTACCTGACCGGAACATCACCAGACTCGCCAGCATTGTCTTCAATGGCGCAAGACTTGGAGGTCGTTTCTTGAACTTTTATCGCTTTATCCGTAATTTACTAGACATAGCTATCTTCCATGCAAACTCCAACAACTTTATCGGCGTAATCAGTCGGAACCTCAACCAGTTACGCTAATTGTATGAGCGAGTAACAACAAGTTTGTTGGAGGGTTCCCGGCGAGTATCCTAGGTGCCACGAATCTGACCTTCGTGGACCTCAGGTTTAATACTTATGCAGGAATGGTCTCGCCTCGATTATTCAATATGGACACAGATGTGTTGTTCATCAACAACAATGGATTCAACAAGACGATTCTGGCCACATTGGGGAACATGCCGACACTCTTCCTCACCCTTACCAACAACAAATTCACTGGCTCCATCCCTCGAAGCATTGGCCGAGCTTGGAACACCTTGCTTGAGGTGTTGTTCTTGAACAACAGATTAACCGGGTTGTCTCCCTTTCGAAATCGACTACTTGAACAAGACGACTGTGTTTGACGTCGGAGGGAACCTCTTGACAGGTCTGATACCGGAATCATTCAGGTGCATGAAAAAGCTGGAGTTGCTCAACCTTGCTCATAACTAGATCTATGGCGCCATTCCCGAGTCCCTATGCAGGCTTCCAAACGCGTACAATTTATCGCTTTCTTACAACTTTTTCAGCCAAGTAGGTCTGTCGTGCCGGAATTGGATTAAGCAAAGAAGGCTTGACGTGCAGAGTGTTGGATTTTTGCTCCTTGAATCCCACATGGAAAAGGAGTGGGAGAGGGACAAGGCAAAAGAGCCTATTTTAGGGGGCTTAGCCTCATTAGTTTAATTACACCAGTGAGAATCCCACATTGGATTTTTGCTCCTTGAATCCCACATGGGAAAGGAGTGGGAAAGGGGTAAGGCTAAAGAGCCTATTTTAAGGGGTTTAACCTCCTTGGTTTAATTACACCAGTCAGAAACTTATTTAGTAACTTTTGACTTTAGTTAAATTTCTCTGTTGTCCTTTTTTGTATGTAAAAAGGAAAAGCGGTAAAAGTTAAAGTTTTACTAGTGGAGAAGTTTTTGTGGGTGTTGTTGGGGTCATGAGAAAAATTGTGTGATTGTAACAAATTTTCACATAGTGAAATTTATTCTCTAAGTCTAGTAGTTTTTTTCTCTTGTTTTGGATTTTTCCACGTAAATTCTTGTGTTGTGTTTATTTCTCTAATTTTCTTGGTATTTTGTCAAAAGTAGATCCTGGTGGGGAAAATTTGGGAGGTCCAGATTCCTAACAAGTGGTATCAGAGCCACTAGTTTCTTTTGGCAGGGTGGAACTTTGGTGTGGTAGTGTGGATATGTACGGTCTAAGGAGGTTCTGTCTAGGAGATTGAAAATTTTAATTGTGTTCGTTGTGACCCTCCAATCTTTCCTATGAATCTTGAAATTCTGTTTAGGAAAGATCGGTCTTTCCTGAAAATTTACTTAGTGGGTATTATTCATTTCTACGGTAAAATTCATCAAAGCTATGTCAAGAGGTAGGGCTTCAAATCCTATTAGATTTGAGGTGGATAAATTTGATGGGAGAATCAATTTTGGCTTGTGGCAAGTGCAAGTCAGGGATATCTTGATTCAATCAAGATTACACAAGGCGTTGAAAGGCAGACTAATCCCTGAAGATAGTAGCGGTTCCAGCGTTACAGGTGAAACAAAGAGCAGATCTGGAATGAGCGATGAAGATTAGAAGGATCTGGATTTAAGATCGGCAAGTGCGATTCGTCTGTGTTTAGCCAAGAATGTTCTTGCAAATGTGCATGGAATATTCATGGCAAAGAGACTCTGGAAAAAACTCGAAGAGTTGTATCAGACGAAATGTGTCTCAAATAGAGTGTACCTGAATGAGCAGTTTCATACACTGCGGATGAGTGAATGGACGACTATTTCAAATCATTTAAGTGTTCTCAATGGCATTGTCTCTGAGCTAGAATCTATTGGAATTAAAATTGATGATGAGGTCAAGCCTTGAGGCTGATCTGGTCTCTTCCATTTTCCTATGAGCATATGAAACCTATTTTAATACATGAAAATGAGAAAATAATTTTTTCAGAAGTTATCAGTAAACTCTTTTCTGAAGAGAGAATACTAGATAGTGAAAAAAATTGTTCACCTGAGAATTTAGCACTGGTAACAGCTGATGATTAGAAGAGGAAGAACTCCATGAAGAAGAAAGCGGTGATCTGCTGTAGGTGTGGACAATCTGGACACTTCAGGAAAAATTGTCAAAGAGGTGGAGCCAGTTTGGCAAGTAGTTCCAAGTCAGTAAATGAAGATACTAACAACGAAGCTGACATTGCGTCTCTCTCCATGGAAGATTATTTTCTTTAAAAAGAGACACATACATCCTCATGACATATCGCTAATCCCAAAGTTACCATGATAGATGATGCGTTACTGTTAGTTGTTCCACAAGTTTACACACGGGCATTGGTTTGGCATTAATACAGGGTGTGTGGTGAAAATTCATGTCGATGACTGATGAACTTCCAGGAAACCAAACGTGGGAGTTCCACCATAATTTTTCAGCAATGTTTTTTTCGACATGGGCCGAAGTGAAATGCTTGGAATTTGTTTATTCTAAGTGAGTATGCTTTTATGGTGGAGCATGATAGCGAAAGCTATGAAGATTTTCATTGCGGTGGAACGTGACTGTGGGATCAGTCAAAGTCACAAGGTAGAGATTGTTGGATTTTTGCTCTTTGAATCCCACATGAGAAATGAGTGGGAGAGGGGCAAAGCCAAAGAGCATATTTAAGGGGGGCTTAACCTCCTTGGTTTAATTACACCAGTCAGAAATTTATCTAGTAACTTTTGACTTTAGCTAAATTTTTCTGTTGTCATTTTTTGTATATAAAAAAGAAAAAATGTGAAAGTTAAAGTTTTACTAGTGGAGAAGTTTTTGTGGGTGTCATTGAGATAAAGAGAAAAATTGTGTGATTGTAATAATTTGTCACATAGTGAATTTTATTCTTTGAATTTGGTAATTTTTTTTCTCTTATTTTAGATTTTTCTACGTAAATTCTTGTGTTATGTTTATTTCTATACTTTTCTTAATATTTTATCAAAAATTAATTTTGGTGGAAAAAATTTAAGAAGTCTAAGTTCCCAACACGGTGGAATTGCATTACTGGGCTCTGGCAGCAAAAGTCGGCCGCTGAGTGCTCGCGCTTCTTCTCGAGGAATACTCGAAGCTTCCGGCCAAGAGAGAATACTTTCAACATCGTTCCCTGTACTGGGGTAAGGAATACTGCGGCGGCGTCCATGGAAGAAGAAGATGAAGATGACGGTGAGGTAATTTCTTCCATTGATGACATGACCCCCATCACCGAAAACCTACGCCGCACTCGCGAAGCCTCTCCATTGATGATAATAATCGGATGGTACGTATGCATGCATGGGTAGCATGTAGTACTGAGCCAGTTCGTAAAACCTAAGGTAGAATATAAAAGTCGTCGTCTGAGTTGATCAGCTTTGCTTGTAATTACTTTTTTTTTTCTTACGTGAATGTTGATGCAGGAAAGCTCATTCTGCCATGCATGTTCTCGATATGCTCCTGATTTTCCTTTCTTTTATGGTTTAATTTTTGGAACGGGATTTCATCGATCCTACTTTGTAATGAAATATAACAACTTCGTACCGCGTGTTTGCTTTTTTTTTTTTTTTTTTTAAAGAGAAATACGTGTTTATTTGGCATGTATAATATATATCTCATGTGTGTTGAAAATAAAAAAGTGATCATCTATCTTTGTGATCTTTCTGAACCTTGTCTTTTTTTTTTTATTTATTATGATCTAGATCTGTTGATGTTCCTCCCATTTTAACTGGAGCCTGACGTTATTTCCAATATTTCAGTTCATGTTTCGTAAATAACTCTAGTAATTTGGCTATAGGAAATAATTTGTCCAAGTATAAAGGTAGATCACATTTTAAAAAGTGTATAAAAAAACTATATATTAATTTTTATTAGGACTTTTTAATAAAAAATTTGTGTGAGCTTTATCTATTTAGAACTTGTATCTAACATTACTCGTCTGATATTGGATACAGATATTTGTTGTCAATATTTTTAGCACCTAAGTTTACATTGAGTGCTCGGGGCGAGATTCACTTTTCATCCGAGACCTTGATTGTGCACTTGAGGCAACATTCATTGCTCATCTGAAATTTAGGCTTCGTTTGGATTATAGGGTGTTCTAAGACATAGGCTCATAACACTTCATTATTATGCATTATTTTATTATTATATTTTTTATTTTTTACTACTTTTTACTACTATTTAATATTATATGATTACTTTTTTTATTAGTAGTAATAGAATATCTAAGATGACCTGATCACTATCCAAACCCAACCATATTTTGCATGCTCGAGATTTCCCCGCTAGCCACAACTACTTTAATTTATTTCTTTCCACGTGAAACTCTTCCAATGTCAAATTAAAGACAATTAAATACTTATTTCTGATTAAATAAATTAATTCACACACTTTGATTCACATTTTATATAGTATAGGATGAAGTGTGATAACGAGAATATAGTGTATAATATTACTCTTTATAGAATTAACATGTTATCTCGTTATCCAAGCATGCTTTGTAAAAAAATAATTGAAAATTTCAAATTGTACTTAGAGAAAAGTGTACAAAAAATTTATTTTTTCACGTGTTAAATATCGATATGTTGAAAATTTTATAATTTCAAATTCTGAAAAAAAAAACTAATAAAATGAGTGTAATTACATATAATATTATATATATATATATGTATATAAAGAGATTTGTGTATGGCATGAAAGATTTGAGCATTATAAGAGAAATGACATTAGATTAGCCAAATGCTAATAGATTCTATAATATAGATATATAATTTGTTAAAATGACTTGCATTGGACTTATAAAAAACATTTAATTTAAGTATTAAATACAGTAATTCTAATGTCCTTTCCAAATGTAGATAGACACTATTTATCCATTAACTCATATTTTATTTTTAAAAATTCAATAAAAAATATTAAGAATTATGTATTTATTGTGTGTATGGTGTGAATTTGTGAGGAATTATATTTTTCTTTTGCACTGTAAAATATAATAAACGTTGGGAAATAAAAATGATTAAAAATGATTATTAAAATATATAATATTATATTATTATTTTAATTTTAGAATTAACTTCTGTAATGCTTTGACTTTAGTCAAAATTTTAATTTCTAGCCAAATTTTAAATTTAAATTTAGCTAGACCATTAATACCAATACTAAAAACGATAGGTATAATCTCTTTATAATTTTTCTACTATCTCTACATAATTTGATTTTGATTTATTGAAAAATATTAATTTATTAATAAATTGTAAATAAAATATAAATAAACGGTGATGCCATCATTGCCCGTACTGTTGAGTCACAGAACACCGTCCAAGCTATGTAAAAAAAGTGAAAAAGGTCTGGCTACCATAAAGGTAAGTCGCGACACAGTGATCTTTCTTGTGAGAGAGAGAGAGAAGGAAACGAAAGGCTACGTGGTCGGGACAGCAAACATAATTTTTCTAGGGTTTACAAATTAAATTGGACGCACATTTTTCAAACTAATAACGGTTTATTGGGCAAGTGATCCGTATAATTTTTTTAAGAATAAATTTATGTTTAAAATTAAATTATATCTTATGAATGATGTATAATATAAAACTATTTAAATAAAATCATTTAAAAAAATTGCTTTTATTATCTCATTAAAAAAATAAGATTTGAATTACTAGTTTAGACTTTAGAGGGCTGAGTTTCATTACTAATTCTGAATTTCTTTTAGGATACCTGATTTTACATATATATATATATATATATTTTTAGTAATGCTACGGACAGTCGTAGATTTACAAACAACATATAATCACTTTGATAAAAAATTACGTTTATTATTAAAAAAGTTAAATTTTTTTTAGTGGGTCTTATATATATATATATATATTTAAAATGATTGTATGCCACTTGTAAATCCGTGTTTTACTCTATTCCTTCTATTTCGATATTTATAAAAACATGTATTTATTATGGAAGGAAAAGTCTACATTCTACAATTATATCTCATCTTTATTTTACTGCAATGGATTGTACTTAGGTTACGATTTGAAATTGAGCTGGATTGAATTATATATAAATAATAATAAATAAATTTTGTGAGATTTATCTAAAATAAATTTAAATATATCTAAATGTTAAAATAATTTCAAAGATATTTATAAAAAATTAAAAAAATATTATAAATTCATATAACGAAGTATTGAATTAAAAAAAATTTGTGAATATCATTATAAAGAAATTTTAAATTAAAATGAGTCTAATAATTAAGTACTTAAATATTATACTCAACTTAAAATTAAACTATAATTGATTTCAAATGAGTTCAACCATCAAACCAAACCTTATTATCTACAATTCTTTAAATTTATCTTTAAAAGAAAAAAAAAATCCAAAAAATAAAAAAATGTACATTTCACCTAATACATTTTACCTAATAAAATGAAAATCAGATGTTATTTATAATAAAAAGAGCATTGTTAAAGGAAAAGTCACATTTAATGGATTAACTCTTACATGAATAATAACATATTATTATTATTTATATGAAGATAAGTGCATTAAGGCCCGGTTTGGATAACAAACTATAATCAACTCATCTCAATTTTATTATTATATTTTTTTAATTTTTTATAAAATACAAATTCTTATATACGTTTTTCAAATTTTAATACATATTTTTTTAATTTTAATATAATTTTTTTAAAATTTAAATTAATAATAATATTAAAAAATAAATAAAATTCATCTTAATCAATCTCATTTTTGAATTCAAATGTTAATTTCATTTGAATTTAAAGATGGGATGAGATAAATTATAAATAATAATAAAATAAGTGATTAAAATAAATTAAATAAGTTAATAAATAGTTAAGATAGATTAAAAATACGAGATAAAATAAAATAAATTTATAAAACAAACCAGCTCTTGAGTTTAGCTTCTCTCAGGCTCTACTTGGATTCTGAGATGAGACGAGTTGATATAAGTTTAATTTATTTTTTAATATTATTATTATTTTGAGATTTGAAAAATGTGTGTTGGGATTTGAAAAATGTGTATAGGAATTTGTGTTTTATATAAAAAATTATAAAAATATAATAATAAAATAAAGATGAGTTGAGATGAGTTAAACTCACTTTCAAATACAAACTGGCCTTGATCATTTTACAAATAAAAATATTTTTTTAAAAATATGATATTTTATAAGTTATTTTACCTTAAAACTAGAGCGCCTATCATTTTAACTGAAACTCTAATTATTTAATTTTACACTTCACGTGATTTCTGAGTTTGCAGTCCGACAGCGGCTCCTAGGTTCTTCCATGCTTTTGTCACGTACCGGTTTGCCTCCCTCCTCTTCTCTGCGCCTGCTTCTGTAAGTAGAAGAAAATATATCTGCAAGACATAGCAGAAAATCCAAGCTCGGTTCCTTCTTCTTCTTCTTCTTCCTTCCCTCATTCCTCCGTTTGATCTCCAACAATGCTGAGGAAGAGAAGGCAGCCCCCTCCATTGATCGTCTTGTTGTTTGCAGTATTTAATGGCGTCTCTTTTTTGCTGTCACTTTGCGTCTGTGTTGCTTCTTCTTCTTCACTCAACCTTGAAGGAGGAACCCCGCGTGATGATGCACTCAATCTTCTGGCATTCAAATCCAATGCCGATTCCAAGAACAAACTTTTCTTCTCTCCCAATACGACCTCTCAATTCTGTCAATGGCAAGGAGTCAAATGCGCCAAACATAAAGTTGTTCTCCTCGTCCTCGAAGGTCTAGATCTGTGTGGCGTTCTCGCTCCTGACACTTTGTCACGACTTGACCAGCTCCGAGTTCTGAATTTGCAGAACAACTCTCTCACCGGAACCATTCCCGACCTCTCCGGACTTCTCAACCTCAAAACTCTGTTCCTTGACCATAACTTATTCACCGGTTCTTTCCCGACTTCGATCTTGTCCCTACCTCGGCTACGCACTATAGATATATCTTACAACAACCTTACCGGAATGTTGCCGTCCAGGTTGGCTGCCGTCGACCGGCTCTACTACCTCCGTCTCGACTGGAACAGGTTGAACGGAACGGTTCCTGCGCTTAGGCAATCGTCCCTCCAAATCTTCAACGTCTCAGGAAACAACCTCTCGGGTCCGATTCCAGTTACACCAACTCTGATACGCTTCAGTCCTTCTTCGTTCTCATCGAACCCCAATCTCTGCGGCGAGATCATAAAAAAAGTGTGCCATTCCGGCCCACCCTTTTTCAGTCTGTCGGCACCGTTTCCGGCTCCTCCTCCTCCTCCCTCGTCGGTGCTAGGTCAAAGCGCGGAAGTACACGGGTTGGAGTTGAGTCATGATCACGAGGCGTTTCAAAAGAAGAAGCACAAGAGAACCGCCGTGATCATGGGGTTCTCGGCAGGCGTTCTGGTTCTCATCTGCTCGCTCATCTGCTTCGTGACTGCCGTGAAGAAAGGCGGCAGGAACAACAAAGATTCCTCGTCGACGCCGGAAATGATCAGTTCCGAGGACGCGGCAGCCACGGCGGTGATGCAGACTGAGCAAGAGAAGGAGTTGGAGGAGAAGGTGAAGAGATTGCAGGGAATGAAAGTGGCCGGAATGAGTGGGAACTTGGTGTTCTGCTCCGGGGAGGCACAGCTATATACGATGGAACAGCTGATGAGAGGCTCAGCGGAGCTTCTGGGTAGGGGCACCATTGGAACAACGTACAAAGCAGTGCTCGATAATCGGTTGACGGTGTGCGTGAAGAGGCTGGATGCCGGAAAACTAGAGAGCACGAGGAAGGAGATGTTCGAACGGCACATGGAATCGGTGGGAGGATTGAGGCATCCGAATCTGGTTCCTCTGAGAGCGTATTTCCAGAACAAGGAAGAAAGGATTCTGGTTTATGATTTCCAAAAGAATGGCAGTCTCTTCTCCCTCATTCACGGTAAATTTCTCTGCTTCGTTTTCAAAGTTACTTGCGTCATCCATAACTTCCGACAACGTAGGAAACATTGATCGAGAATCTTTAAAATGTTTAGTCTCCTGTGTTCTTAATTCTAAGATTTTTATTGGTAGAGAAACATGATTTGTGGGGGATGAAATCATTGATATACGATTGAAATGGCAATGACTTTAGTTTATCAATTAAACACCGAGAATCTTGCTGCTGACTACTTTGGGGTTTAAGATTTGACGTTGATATCGACGATTTGATTTGTCAAAGAGACTTTCTTGGATTAATTGACGTGTTTGCTTGAGAGCCTCATTGAATATTCACATCCTTTTTAGAAGATGCAACATATAACATGTAACTGTAAGTGATATACACTATCTAAAGGTTTGAATTATTATTTTGGTTTATCATATCATGTTGGATACGTAGATATTTAAAATGAGTAATATTAGTTATAAATTTTTAAATATACAAGTCTTATACAAGTTTTTTATAATAATGTAGGTTCCATCAGAATAGTCATGAATATAAAATTTTCTAATGAGTGAAGAATGATGATTTTCTTTAAAGAATAAAAGAAAAGAAAAGAAAAGAAAAGAAAAGAAAAGAAAAGATGGAGGTATAAACTTCATCACGGATACGTGTATGATGTTAATTGGCAAAAAGTATTAGTCGAACAGTATTTTAGAATTTTGTCAGCATTAGAAAAATGATTTGAGTGAAAATATTTTATTGAATTGTGGAAAATAAGAGAGAAAAAATTAAATAAATATACTATAAAATTAAAAAATTATTTGAATATAAGTTTTTAATGTTATTTTTATTTTGAATTTTGTAAAAATTGTATTGATTTTTGTTTTTAAATAAAAATTAGATAAAAAAATTTGAATATTTGCATTGAAAAATATTTTGTATTTAACTAATGTGAGAATGAAATTATGACGAATTTTGAGAATTTGTCCAAACAAGCCCTTAAAATTGCATCGGTTTCCATCTAATACTATTTAAAAAAAAAAAAAAAAAAAACTTGATCATGCAGGTTCAAAATCAAGGAGGGCAAAGCCACTGCATTGGACATCATGCTTAAAAATAGCAGAGGACGTCGCACAAGGCCTCTCTTACATCCATCAAGCATGGAGGCTAGTCCATGGCAATCTCAAGTCCTCCAACGTCCTCCTCGGCCCCGACTTCGAGGCATGCGTGGCCGACTACTGTCTCTCCATCCTCGCCAACCCGTTCTCCGACTCCGATTCCGACTCTAGTACCGTGTACAAAGCACCACAAATTCGCAACTCGGGTCGCCAAGCAACCTCCAAATCCGACGTGTACTCATATGGTATCCTTTTGCTAGAGCTTCTAACTGGCAAGGCTCCATCACAACTCCCATATTTGGTGCCAAATGAAATGGTAAATTGGGTAAGATCCATGAGGGAAGAGGATGATGTTGGGGTAGATAATAGGATGGAAATGCTTCTTGAGGTGGCCATAAATTGTACCCTTAGCTCTCCTGAGCAGAGGCCCACTATGTGGCAGGTATTGAAGATGCTACAGGAGATTAAACAGACAGTATTAATGGAGGGTAATGAATTGGACCGACATTAGGAGATGTCCTGGTTAATATGATTTGTACTAGCTATTCCATGAGTGATGCATCGAAGATAGAAAATATATATAGAGATGACAACAAATGCAATGCTACTTTTGCTTAATTTGTTCTACTTCTTCTGTTCTTTCCCCATCTTGCTGTTTCTTTGGAAGTCAAAGAGGAAGCAAATAAAAAAGTTGAATAAAGTATTTTTGTGTTAATAAAAAAAAAAAAATCATATAGTGCAATTAAAGCATTTAAAACGATAAATTTATATATATATATATATATTTTTTTTTGATAAAGGGGTTGGGAGGTTTCAAACCCAGTTGAACTGGGTCATATGCCATTAGGCCATAGGCTCTTGGCAAAAAATTAAAAAAAAGAATTGACTTGAATTGGTTTAAACTTAGTTGAAATCGTATGGGTATTTGATGAATTCAAATTGAATCGGCTGAATTGAATCCTTTTTCAAGCAAAATTACAAAAACATACTCATAAGGATTAAAAAAGAGAGCATAATAATTTTCATGCAGGACAGTTTCCCTTTTCCTTTGACTGTAGCCTTTACACAAACCAAGAACTGGGAAAATATATTCTTTTGTTGTGAAATAGCATAGCAGAGAGACTACATGTTCAATTCATTTCACTATTATCATACCGTTTCTTATTACACACAGTAAACAGTTAAGCACTAATACATACTAGCTAGTCAGATCACAATTAGAAGAGAAAGAAACGGTACAAAAAACCCTTTATAAACAATTTTATGACTAGATTAAAGAATTTCTTCCCTCTAAGTATGCTAATGGAGAGAAGATATACCAAAACATTGGCTTTACTTCCAGACATTCTTTTATGAATGCATCACCATTTGCACCGTCACAGCTTTCAGTATCTCCTTTTGCTTACTTATCTCAGAATCATCGGCAGCATCGAACACTGCTTTACAAGATGCTCCGAATGCAGCAACCACCGCTAAAAGAATTCAAGATTACAAACTAGCTTCTTCAAAATCATCTCTTCCAAGACTGCTACAAGCAGATATCCTCCACAACCACTTACTGCACACTGCACAGAATATAGTGAGGTAATCTTCACTGATGTGTAGTAAGATCTTTCAACCTGTTTTGATATTTGACCTATGCACAAAAATGATGACGATTCGATGCCAAGGAGTTAATTTGGAAACCCGCAGCATATCGAAGTTTCAGCTGACTATTTAGTTGCAAGTCTTGACAGCTAGGACTACTTTTAATTGACTCAGAAGGAAAATTTTATTGGCAATTTCCAATATAAGTGCAGGGTTTTGTATAAATAAATCTGCATAACTACTGCCAATCATGTGGTGTATTTCATACAAATCAAACCCTCCTTTTTTCCCGCCATCCAAGGTACAGAAAATTAAAAGGAAAGGGAAATAATAAAAATATAGACTTGTAGGTAGTTCTCAAGTATGAGCTTGTCAGAAAATGATTACCTGCACATATTTTTATTCTCTCCCCATGGTATGTATTGGGTCATAGTTATAGGTCAAAGATGAATGTTGGCATCCGTAAGCTGGTGACCTTAGGGGATTACGTCATACGTGGCAGAGACTGTGGACGTGGTCGTGGCCTTGCCCTCATAATTGTCTCATCGCTGTGCCTGATCCATTCTGAAAGTCTCCATGGCTTCTGCCACTTCCATTTAAATTGTACAAGCCATTGGTGATGGCTTCTCTTCCACCTCCAGAGCTTCCCAGCCTGTCCCATGACTGCCAATTTTTTCATTGATAACTGCCCAATTGGTACCATCTGCATTAAAGCCATTCCATCTTTCTTAGCCAAACAGGAAACCAGATAGCAATTCCTTAATTAAAGGATCACAACATTAACCTTTCTTGACTGATCTATAAATGCTGCTGATTCTCTGACCGAGCCATTAGCAATGCCTGGTGTATATTTGAGCTGTTTTTGTGCTGGCACAGACATTGGAGACAAGGGACCACTCATTTCATCAGCGAAGTGTTTCAATGAATTCTGTGAGTTCACCTGTTCAAGATTATCCAGAAATTTTTTAAAAATAATAATAGAATTACACTAAAAAACTATATTTCAAATCTTGAATAATATGTTAAGGAAACCATGACAGCACCAACTACAGTTTTATAAACCTGTAGAAAGGGCACCAACATCCTATGTGTACTCTTTTCTACTGAGAAATGATATTTGCAGTCAGAGTGTGCAAGCGTAGCGCACTTCTTTGAAAAAAGTGTATAAATATGGAATCCATATGGAAAAAGTTAATTTTTTAATGGTGGACCCTACTCAATTTTAAAAGGATAGAATGGTGCTTGCACGACTTACGATTGTATCTAGCATTATTCATTTTTAAGCATTTAATATTGTAATACTTAACTAGCGAGTGACTTTTTAACTCCAAAGATTGCATAAAGTTACTTGAGCAACCTCCTTCAAGACTACTTGTTCAATTTATAATGTTTTTTGACAGGATTATTCTTTTAATGCCTTTTTTACAGGGATCAATATTCAAATTCAAATACTCTAGTTATGGTAATAGTCTAAAGTCAGCTACATCACTTGAGTTTTAAGCCATAATTAGGCTGTAAACTCGTAGAGCTTGTGCATGGTGGAATTCCAGATGCAATGTATAATCTTACCGAGGCAGGTGTAGCCAATTCAATTGCAACTGCTTGCTCTCTTGATATTAGTTCCTTTTCAACATCTTTTCTCCGTGTCTCACTTTGTCGCAATAGTCCCACTAGTTCTTTAAGTTGCTCTTTCATTTCCTTGATTTCCATATCCTTTTCCCATTGCTGACACCTGTAAAAAACATGGGAACTAAATCTTGAAATTTCGACAAGGAAAGCAAATTACCAATAACCCCCATTATTAAAAAAGAATTACCCATGTTATGCCCATCTTTATATCAATAATATATCTTCTTACAGAAAAAAGAATTACCCAGGTTGCTGTTTTATTCATTATGAGATTACGATAAATATATTAATGATAAGCTGATTGGATCAATCAAGTTGGCCAAATTTACAGTTGGTTTAAAAGTGAAGTTATTAGAAGGTTGTCAGCTCAAAGGAAGCACCTGGCATCTGCAAGAGAATTGAACATATACTGCAGCAAATTCTTCGCATCTCCCATGGAGCGCAACTGGTTCCAACGCCCACGGTTAGTGAAGGCACGCTCCCGCTCTTCTGCCTCTGAAAGTTGTGAGGCCATAGCTACAAGGGAATTGGAGGCAATACTAAGCATGCTCTCTAGTGAAGATATTCTGGACATTCTTGCATTTGGTGACATGGTGGATGCTCTGAACAAGAAAGGTAAAGTAGTAAAAAACCCTAGAGAGGGGGATGAAGCATTCTCTGTTCTACCTGATTCATGTAATCTTATTTGATAAATCATAGGCTGCAGAAAATAAAATTCAGAATTAATTAATTTAACTTGTTGATCAAAATTTACCTAGCAATTCCATTCTTTCCTCTTGGAGGACTAAGGCCTTTTGAAGCGAATTCATCCACTTGCTTCAGGATGGCTAACTCTTCTGCCAGTGCAGCTCGCCTGGAGATTGCAGCAAAACTAATAAGTAGACTGTCACTACACATCAGCAATATTATAAGATAAAAATATATAGTACATACACTTGACTTTGCTTCTCATACTCATTACGAACTTCCTGCACATTCACCATGACTTCCAGCTCATGATCAAGCCAACGTTGCAAGGCTTTCTCGTTGCTCTATAGATGAGACTTATGTTAGGATGAATTTAAATCATAGAATGCCATCAATATGTATCCCAAGAAGATGAAACAACCATCATTACCTGGCCGTTTGTCCCATTTCCATTAGAAATAACTGGAATAAGAAAGACAATTAGAAACTTGGAGAGTGAAACTGTGAAAGGAAAGGTCCTATCGTGTAAACACCCCCGTATTTTTCTACAACGCACTGCTCTAACTACTGAGCGCACACTCTTGACGATGGGTAAACAACATTTTCATACTTACAAAGAACATTGACAACATAATGTTTCATAGAGGAGTCGCACAAAAGGAGGAAACAAAGGGCTTCCATACAAAACATATAATTAGTCATAGTTAACATGTCGTACTTGAGCTGTCACGGGAAGAAGACTTCCGAGCTTCTAGTAATTCTTTTAGCCTCTTGGTGGCCACTGCAGCCTCTTCTGTCTTTCTTTGAAGAACCTGAATGAAAACACTAAAACATTCACAAAATGGCTACACTTGCCAAAACTAGAAACAATAAATAGAAGCAATTTACTTATCACATATAAGTATGTTACATTTAGAAGCCTCGGGAGTTGGGAATAGTAACTTTCATTGTCCTTTATTGCTATTTGGCAATCTTACTGCATTCATTACTCATAGTTCTTGAAGAAAAAGGACTCTGATGTCATAAGGTAACACATCTAAAAGCATGCCTTTTAACCAATGACCAATGCAGCCCCTAACTTTCAAATTCCGTAATTTCTAATACTCTGTCTCGACTCTTTAGAGATAAGCATCTGTTGTTTGATGGCAGCATCTGAAGTGTTTCTTGGTATGGAAAGACGGGGGCAATGATTCCCGATTGTTGGGAACTACTGCAACTACTTGACATCCATATTCCACAAAAACCCATTTTATGGTAGTAGCATACCAGATATTAAATGGTACATGTGTCAGAGAGTTATTGTGTCAGAGAGTTATGACTAAATAAGTATTTAGGCCAGTAATATATAGATACTCACCATTTTCTGGCGCTGGTTTAAAGCTTGAAGCTTATGCCTTTCATACTCATTTCTCCTCCCCTCCTTCCGTAACTGATTTTGCAAACATGCATAAGAATAAGGATAACACAATTAACATAGTTAATCAAATCATGCCTATGCAATTAAAATCTGAATGAATACCCAATGGAAACCAGCCTTATGGAGGTGTCAGCATTATAGAAACATTCACAAGTTGCTATTCTCTCACAAAAATCCTTTCCCTTGGTAAACTCCTCCCCCCCCATGGAACTTGAATCATGCTCATTAACACATCCTTATAGGGTGATGGTGTCATTTGGCCCAAAGGCCATTGTTCTACGATAAGATTTTCATCAGCCGCTTCTACAAATAAGATATACTAAACAAAAGTCCCATTGAACAATATTATCCCCTGCTAATTTTCTTAATCGTATCATAGAATGACCATCGAGATTTGGAGTTCAACATCCTTTTTACCCCAAAATTACCAGGTATTTTACACATTGCACTCTTTGATTCCTATTGACGGTCAAATACCATCCTCTGTTAAAATCCAATGGCCAAGATTGGGCCACATCATTTACTTTTTTGCCATCTTAACAGTAAAAAATTAAAGGGGGAGTACTTTTTGTCAGTTCTTGGTAGTTTGGACCCTTTGGGGTGTAAGCTGCAAAAACATCTAGTAGTTCATGGTGAATAATATAGTGAACCCTAGAAGTTACTGTTGCCTCATGAGTTCAGGGTTCTTACTTCTTACAGTCTAGTCAAGGAAAATATATCTAGTGTACAGTAATAACTATCATGTCATAATTTTCTTTGATGAAAACCATAATCCGCCAACCCACACATGAACCATGGTCCCCCCCCCAGCAGGAGGCTTGTATTGCGTGCTTCAAGTTTGATGTTGATATCATGTGCCACCAACTTAGAAACAAAACCTTACTCACCAAGGATGAGGTGTACCTCTTATAACATAATTTTGGCAGTGTTTAACTGAAATAATCAACAATTCATCATGAATGTAGTTAATTGCAGGCCACCAAAGTCTGCATGAGCGTGAATGTTCTAATAGTTGAATTTAGGTCAATAGCTTATGCCCATAAGTAGCCAGTAACCCTTAATTGTATGAGGACAACACTTTTGATCTGCCACGTGTGCTAAATGAAGTAATCAAGACCACCACGTCTTAATAAATTTACCATAAAAAAGCAAATAAATTGCAACTTCAATCACATTTGAGCTCAAGCCCAAGAGGGTGGACTAACTTGTCTCTTCAAGAATATCAAGAACTTTCATTTTTGAAAAAGAAAAGGGAAGGGAGGTGTTGAGTACCTGCAGCAGCTCCTTCTCTCGAGAGGCCTTCCACTGCCGAAATTGTTCGGCCTCTTGTTTTATCCTTTGTTGCAATTGAACCTAGAAGTTTATAAAGTAGCACATACAGTGGAAAATAGGTTAGAGAATTTATATGCGATATAATTTGCAAAGCAAAATCCTTGCTCTCATGAAGTCACATCATCCGCTATCGCATTTTTGTTGGCATTAAATGAAAACTATTGCTATAAAGCCACATCATCCCTCCAACTATGTTCTTGTTAAAAGAACAATAAATTATACATACAATCAAGTTAAAATTATTAAATGGACGATAATACATCTAACTAAATCAATCATTTTGATTTAAAAATAAAACTATCAAGTATAAAATAACATATTTTTTGATAAATAAGTATAAATAAACATATTTAACCAAGTGACTAAATTTTATTAAAAGTTGGCAGTCTTTTAGTTTTTGAAACTCGTTTCTTTTAAAGACACGAATAAATCTAAGAAAGAGTACAGAGATATGAGTAACTGCATCATTTGATAGTAGTGCGAAAGAGAAAACAAAAAAAGTTAGCAAAGATGGGTTCCTCAACTGTTTTATTGATTTTTGTGGTATGTGGTATAGAATGAATCTAAAATAATTTTTATATATTTTAACATATTTAAATATACTTAAACTATTTTAAATTAAAATTATTTAAATAAACATATTATTTTTTAATTATATATTCCCACACATTGCTCGGGTCCGCGACTAGTGTATAGAGATAATGAAGACTAAAATGATATTTAACCTTTTGTGCCTTTATAAATTGAATTTCATCTTGCAATCGCTTTGCTGCTTCATCACTTTTTTGCTTTTGCTTTAAAAGCTGAACCTGACTCTCCTGTTTCTTCTTAAGATCCGAAATCTGGTGTGCATGATTGTAGAAGGTATTTATTAGTTGTGAGAAGCACCACCTTCTACAAGAAATATTATCTGAGAAAGAACAATAGAAAAAAGAAAAGATCTTCACCTGAGCCTCAAGTGCCTTCAGTTTCTGGGCATGAATATCTTGCAACCTCTGTGTTTGTCCATCAGAACCAGCAGCAAGATTTTCAACTTCAGCCAACAAATGATCCCTCTCTTGCTGCATTAATAGAACAGATGAACATGTAATTATCTGTTTCCTCAATAAAAGCATGCAAATTTTAAAAATTTATTTTCAACCTGCACTGATTTTTTCTCATCCTCAAGTTCCATGATTTTCTTTCCGAAGTGCTGTTTGAGTGTTGCAGTGTCAGACTCACCAAAAAGTTTCATCTCCGACTGCATTGACATACACCCCATGGAGGGGTGAACCGCAAAAATATGTCATGAGAATTCCATGTCCACGTATAAATTGAGCATCATGGACACATAATCTTAAAACAGATGATACTTATGTGTATAAACCTTATCTGCTCTTGTAAAAGAGAATACCAGTCAATACATACCTAATCAGTAGTTCTTCCAGATTCAGACTTTTCCACTACTGGTCATTATCAGAGAATGCTATTTTTCTTCTTATATTCATTTTCGAATAATATTCCAGTAAAGTTTTATACTAAATTCTAGACTCATTTTTTCCTGGCTTTCAGGTTCATGCAGTAAGAATATCAAATGTTGTTGAATGCTGTCCATGCATACCTCTTTCTGTTCTAAACGTTTATTTAACTCGTTTAACTCTTTGTCCATGGTATTCTGCAGAAGTGTGTGCTCCCATTCCTTCGCTACTTCTTCATCAATTTCCCTCGAGTCCCCTGCTAAAACTTTCAAATAGAGCCTAGATAAAATGGTTCTAACTGAACAAACTTAAACTATGTTACAAAAGAAAACAGGAAGAAAAGGATGGTGAGAGAAGAAGTGATGATAAATAGGTAGCAGACCATATTTAACAAACCATGGATGAAGTTCAAGCTTAATTTGAGCTGATATCATTGATTACGAAATGTGAAAAAAGTATCAAACTACAGAGTCATACCTGTCATTGTTTCGCCCATTTGATAATCAGATGACTCCATGCTGCGCAAGCCCCTTTTAAGTCCATCACTTTTTACTGGGCAGGTACTACCATCCTGGTGGACAGTTTTAGGTTCACATGTGTATTCAGATGATATATTAACCAAGCCTTGAGGTAGGTGATAGTAGAACACTAAAGTCACCAAAGAAAATCAGTAGAAGAATCTAGAACATACTTGACCATCCGTTTCATATTGTTCTGCAACTGGGCATCCACTACGGTATTCATGAAGTTCCCGACAAAGATCTTCATTGGCAGCTTCAAGCCAAGCAATCCTTTCCTTTAGAACCTACACAATCTGTTCTATTAGATAACTTATTTGAGTAATAAAATATACTTTATTTCCAAACCAATATTGAAAAGAATGACCAATGCTAGATACAAGGCCCGTGCAAGCACTTTTGAAAAAAGTGGGACCCATCTGAAAAACCCACTTTTTTATGGTGGGTCAAACTTTTCTCAAATGGCTTGCACGGAGCTTGTAAGCCCGTGGCTTGTATCTAGCACTATTACTCTTTTTCTTAACAACCTGCACGATTAGTTTTATCAAGTAACTTCCGTCAAAGACTCAAGTATCTTCAAGACTATTTGTAAAACATGCTCAATTTGTTGTAATAATGACCAACAAAGTGATATATATGCTGCGAAATACCTGTACTTCTGCAGAAGAAGATCCTCCCATACGGGCACAAAGCTCAGCTTGCAAATACTCTAGTTGTTGTCGCATTTTTAGCATCTCATTTGATATGGGATCTCTATTGACCTTTTTAATGAAAAAACAAAGAAGTTATATACATGGCATATTCACGGTCGAAAGAATTTTTGTCTGAATTTATAGATGGATCAAAAGAAACTGGAAAAAGAAGAAAGAAAGAAAGAAAGATAGATAGATAGATAGAAAGAAGATTCAATCCAAAAGACTTACAACAGGCTTATTTTGGATGTTGCGGGCACGATTTGCATACTTCAAAGTGTTAAGGGTTTCTTCAGCATTGATATCAGCGGGACTAATGCAGGCTGGAAAAGGATGGGCAGGAAAACATGATAAAGTTTTGACCATATGTAAGAGAAAGAAACTTGAAGAAAATCTAGGGGAAGAAAGATAAGGAAAATTGAGAGATATAATAACAAGACCAAGCAAGACATAAAATAAAACACACGGAAAATAGTTATGATTCTGGTATCTTATTCAAGTTTCACTAGAAAACCAAAAAACCAGTTAACATTTGTTGAAAAAGCATGTTCTGGACTAAAAAGAAAAGCCAGAATGTGCTATCTAGATTATTGAGCTTAAGTGTAATTGCCTGCATAGCATGAGCAATGCCCAGTCTTAGTAAACTGGGAAGCTGTGGGGTGGTGGGGTCATTAGAGACTCAATGGGGTGTTTCATAGCATGCTTTGCTGCCAGTTATGGTGAGGAAACAAATTCCTTAGCTGAAGTTTCAGCAGTTTTAAATGGCCTAGAGTTGTGCAAGAAACTTGGGATCAGCAGCGTGCAGCTGTTTGTTAACTGGCTGCTGGTGGTAGAGGAGATACCATGGACAGTGTGGGATATTTGGGTTAGCATCTTTTTACTTCTGGTGTCATGCCATATAACTATATCCCACATCTTCAGAGAGGAAAACCAGGTTGCTGACTAGCTTGCAAAAATGGAGCTCAAGGAAATTCTCAGGAAACTACAAGAAGCTCTCAGATGCTTCCAAGGGAGGTCAGAGGATTTATCAGCTGCAGACCATGCAGAAGAATGCCCATTATTTGCGTGTTTAGTATATTTTCAGGAATAATCCGTTTGGTAGACCAATAAGGATCTTAAAAGAGCAATGTGAGAATATGTCTTCATTCTAGCTTTTCTTCACAACAGGACATGCTCGTGAGACTTTGGAGGTCACACCTTTTGGGAACAAGATGAGCAAAGTCGGTGTAATGTGTAGATATGTATACCAATATACAAATTTTTTGGTGAATTACATTTTGTACCTTTGAATTATAAGAAAATATTCAATTTGCATACTAAATGGCCAAATTTGATTATTGGCACCCCGCATTACCAAAGTTTTGGCAATGTGTTTTTTTTTTTTTTTTGACAAGTAAAGTTTTGGCAATATGCACACTGTTAAGATTTGACAGTTAAAATATGATGAGTAGAACAGGTAGCACAATCTCAATGGTGAGATCTCAACCCTTTCACAATAAGCAAAAAAGGAGGTTTCTTGTCATGTTTCCCAGATAGTAGTTCTTGAAAACATATATTTCTTGTGGCTTCGGTTGCACATATAAAAAAAAATTACCTTTGAGTGACTGTTATGACGAGAATAAAGCTTGGGAAGCCCCATTACCAAAGTAATCAAACATACTACTCACGAGCAAACAAATTAATGATACACAAGTAACTTACCTATCATTACAGTTCTGCTGTTACCGCCAAGCGAATCCTGTGCAAATGCATTAGTTTATTACAAATTATCGAGAAATGGAAAGGAAAATATATCAGGTTTCATGTCAAAAGAATATATTTCAGTTTCAAACAAATAATACAGAGAAAGAGGAAAGTTATGAATAAATGTAAGGCTTAAATACATTTTTCACCCCTAAACTACCATGTGTTTTACACTTTGTTCTCCAAAGTACCAAAACTAGGAATTTGCATCCTCAAAACTACTAGGAACTATCAAATACCCTCCATCCAAATCTAACCATTAAGATGGCAAAAAATAGGAGCCACAGCACAATCTTGACCATCAAACCTTTGTAGTGGGTGCTATTTAATGGCCGGAGCTAGTTGGGGTATAATGTGTTGGTTTTGATACTTTGGGGTGCAAAGTATAAATCACCTAATATTATCGGGGCAAAAGTTTAGTTAACCTTAAACTTAAAATACATAGTAAAACCCTTCAAAAAAGAAAGCCGAAGGCCTACTAGCCATGTGTACACATCTATAAGACTCCCTCATGTTCTATGTAGCAAATAAGCTTGGATGAACGCAATAAAAATGTCAAATCCTGCCAAGTTCCAGAAGACTAGAAAGTGTGACTTAATTTACCTTTGAGAAAAAAAAACACTTCATACTCAGGTACTTACTTTTTACCTTTTCTACAAAATATAATCTGTTAGAAATTGCAATAAGTTAATGGCTCCACATTAATGCTAAATGAATCTCATGTCCATCATCATAATAATTGATCGGAAAGCAGACTAAGGAATTGCTATAAGATCTGTTTAGGAAAGAAATTTCCCCTTTGAATACAGTTCTTGACATTGTTACCCTCTTCATAATAATACAGGACTATCAAGAAAATTACAAGAAGAGATTCGCACATTTCAAAGAAATATATCGAACCTGCAAAAGCCGAGTAAGTTTACTATCCCTGTAAGGAACATGAACACCTTCTTTGCGCTTTTTCTCATCACCTAGTGCGCTGATGACATTACCCAGTGCAAGAAGGCCCTTGTTAATGTGAACACCTGATTGCAGATCAAACTGTCCATGTGATTTCTCTAAGACCAGAAAGCTCATCTAGATCCAACAGTTTTTATATTTTGCTACCCACCTTCCTTAAAACGCAGACCATCAGAACCTGTTCTTTTAGCTCGCTCTGATCCAGCAAGATCCACTAAATGCAACTTGGCACATAGATATTCTTCATTCTCAGTTTCACTGAGATTGCTATCGCTAGAAATAGCTGTATTGAACTTGCGCATTTGCTCCAATGTAATGGTGAAGATGGCATGTGAACGACTATAACAAGCAGAAAAAGAAAAATGTCATTTAATATAATAGTGTAGACTGCATATTGAAAACAAGACCCATTTCAAATCAATGCTTATAAAAGCCAGCCTCATAGTCAGAATTCAAATATCAAATAGCTGGTCAAAAGGGCTAACACAAGATGAAAGGATCTGGATATCCTTCCAAAATTTGTATTATAAATTCTAATTCTTTAATGAGTGAATCAAGCATTTGTATCTTGAGCTATAAATTTCAGTTTCATTCATATTTTAGTATTTTAGCATGTTGCAAAATTTGCCAAGTAACAGGTTCAATTGGCAAACATGTTCATCCTGAGCTTTTTCCATCACCGATAAATGCCTGAAACAAACCTTCCCAAAGATTTGCTTCTTTTGTAGATCTATCCTAACTTTTCCATCTGTGTCGCCAATCATAAGAATACCATATGCATGATCCAAGTATCCATTTTGATAAACGAAATCGGAAAAGAGTTTCATTCTCGATATGCTAGAATAATATATCAAATAGAATATATTCTTCAGTTAAGAAAACTGAAAACACAAATAAACAAATAAGTACTTGTATACATTATAATTTAGAATGAAAAGGAAATGCATAACTAACCTTGACTGGTTGTTCATATTTGTACTCCCAGTTGCCCTGCTTAGTGATCCTTGTTCCAGGCATGCAGCCATTTCCTTTAATGTACTTACACTGACTTCAGTAGAACCTGCCAATGTAATCACTCCATTTGATGTTTCACGGATTTGTATGGGTGATTTCACAGGACTGGGAACTTTCCCTGTATGGCCATTTGCAGTTTCTGGTTTGCTCAATGAAGTGGGATCCAGCAAGTCTTGTACTTCTTCTTTTAGAATCTTTTCACATTGAAATCTTTCAGTCAGACACTTGCTTTGAGAAGGCAGAATAGCTTTAGATGCATAGCACATACACTAGCTAGTATGAAGGAACTTCACAATCCATGACCATGACATTACACATCCACAGAAGAGTCCAAATCAACAGAGATTAGAAAATAAGCTCAGAAATAGGATACGCCATTCCATAGCAATTAGTTAAATTAAGAGTCTCACTTGTAATTCGGTGTGGAGGGGACAACTTCCACTCCAATGAAATAGCAGAATTACAACAAGCATTTAGAACTAACACATCTCTTGCAAATCAAATTTTGCCACGTTGGCAGTGTGGAGGGTTTTTCCTTCACACCGGTTTGCAAATATAATTTTCCTTAACTAATATGGTGATCTTGCAACTTGGTACAAGTATGTGCACTTTGGATAGAAGTGAATAAAAAAAATACGAAAGAAAAATCCAAGCCTAAGTAATTAAAAAAGGGGCAGGAGACTCAGATAAAACTAATCTCAATAACTATAATAATTTGAATATTAGAAAGCACATACATAAATGTTGACAGCTACATCTGCAGCCATCGTGGAGAATCATCTAATTAGCCACTATGTGTGATGTGATTGATGCATAAATCCCTTGATGAAATAATTTTTTTCTAGAAGCCAGATACATCGAGCATGACTCATATTTGAATGGAACCTGATCTTTTGATATAAATATCCATCGGCTACAAGAACTATAGGATGTACTACGGGGCAAAACTGATGGCATTCAAATTAACGAGAACATACATGAAAACAAGTTTTCCACAGACCTCAATAAAGGAAACATGCAATTGAAATTCGGTTTGATGCTTTAGAGTTTCAATCTTGCTGAACAGAACATCCATAACTTGAGGGATTATTCCTGTTGGGCAACCATCTTTGAAGCCAGTGCCCATGGTATATGTTTTGCCGGAACCTGTCTGTAACAGATTGGTAATGTCAACCACAAGGGAAAGAAACAGAAAAGTGAGCATTGCTTGAGCAACAAAGCTTTACCTGACCATAAGCGAGAACTGTAGCATTGTATCCTTGGAACAAGCCATCAACAAGTGGAGCAATACATTCTTCAAACATTTTAGATGGGGGAGAAGCAGTGCTCCCATAGACACGATCAAAGGTAAAGGAATGTGCACCAATCTGTACCTGCACCATAGTTACAACCACCACATTTAACCACTTAATATGAATTTACTACATACTTGGAGGTGTGTATAGGAACTTAAAACACATGGTTACCATATGTGTGTCAATGCATGCTCAAGAAACAGAAAATGTCTACATTAGCTTTGCACCATACAATCTACAAGTAATTTGAAATCATAATGTTTTTAACATAAAATCGTTGAGTTCTTATCTTGAACAAAGGGAAACTTAAATGCAATTTCCATTTAACAACTACTAAAATTTGACAAACTGAACCACTACATTAAACCTAGCTATTGTAATACTTTGGATTTAGTATGGGAAAGTGGTAAATGAGATCTTACATTATTTGGGAGGGAGAAGTTGTTCGGGGTTTATAATGATTCCAAGGAACCGCCAATATAATAGACTGGACCTTTGGAATATACACCCAAATGTTACTTAGACTTTTCATGGATAGTTACTCATCATATAAAAATGCATGTAAAATTGACTACCAAATAGAAAGTGCACCAAGCAACATGAAGAAGACCTGTTATAGTAGGTTTTGGCTAATAAAAATAATTATGAAAAGAGGATAATAATGGGAGATATTTGTAGTATATAATTAACTGTTTTGGCCTGGTCTTACACTGGAAGTAAGCAGAAGAATACAAGTTACAGCACTACAAAATTTGACCCAAGTCAGGAAATTATTAAATGCAAAACATAATAGACGCAACCGACATAGTAGGTGGGTGGGGTATAATCCGATAATTTAAGCGAACTACAACTTTTCTATGTAATCCCCCGTCTAATAATTAGACAATCCATTTCTTCCCATCTATAACTAATAACTCCATAGCGAGTATTCCAGTCAATAACTTAACTCCGATCCAAAATCAGATTATAAAGCTGCACAACTATGTAAGTCAATTGTATGGAAAAGACCCCATTAACTTTTCCGTCACAGAAAGAGACCAATTAAGCCGCCATCAATGGCCGGTAACCAACGAAATATGGATCCAGATCTCCCATTCTACAGAAGTCAAGAATTTTCTACTAAAATGAAAGGAAAACAAAAAAGAATTTACAGCGTTGTACAATGACTAAATTCATGGACATGACAAGAGGGAGAGAGTTGAGCATTTCACTTGGAATTGAAAAACACACACTGAATTAGAGCATTGGCCTGTGGAGTGTGTGCGAGAGAGAGAGAGAGAGAGTCGACTACCTGAGGCTTCCCTGGCACGACAGTGACACAGTCTTTACAACCTTGGAGCCGCTCATCGGCGATGAGCGGTCGGACGTGAACAGCTACTTTAACACAACAATCTTCCCCAGCTGCCTCCATAGCTAGTAGCTAGATAGCCAGCCAGCCAGCCAGCCAGAGAAAGAGAAGGATCACAAAACGAGAAATGAAATCAAGAGAGAACCCAGAGAAGATTCCTCAATATCCAAGGAAAACCGTTGTCATTGTCTGACAATTCCCATTTCCCCAATGACCCGGAAAGCGATTCAGCAACTAACAGAGAAAAACAAACACAGAGAGAGAGAGAGAGAGAGAGAGAGAGAGAGAGAGAGAGCGTGTTTTCTTCAGACAACAACGTTGGAGACGTTAGAGAGAGAAAGTAGTAGAAATAGTTGAGGGGCAGAGCGTAGAAGAGAAAGGGAGGGGCAGTTGTGGAAATTCAAGTGGCAGAGATAACTGCAACGACAACCACCACTGTCACTGTCAGGTTTCCTTAAGCTTCACTACACTTCACACTCCCCACCTGCTTAGACGGCTCCCGTTTTGTCGTAACTTTCATACCACTCTTTCCAAAATTACCCCTCCCCTCCCTCTTCTCCCCAACGGCTCTCACCTTCCCCTCATCAAAGTAAGGACCCCTGCTTCCTGCTCCCTCCTTATTTTACCATCTTACCCCTCGTCCACTATTCTTCTTTATAATTTATTCCTTTTCCTTCTTGATCTTATTCCTTAATTATTCTTTATTTTCTTAAAACATAGTATTAAGATGAGCTTGACACATGACGTATAATCATCGGATACAATTACCTAACCATAACACAATTTTAGAGTATGAGAGTTTTGCATATTCTTTTAAAATATGTAGAGTTCATCATTAATTTTTATTTTTATTTTTATAAAAATTTTAGATTTATTCACTTTTTAAAAAGAATACGCAAGACTTAGTTATTATAAGACTATAAATATCATTTTTCAAATATTTTATATATTAAAACTCTCCAACTACTTTCTAATGGTTAACAAAGATGAGAAATGCAATTATTTTGATTGTTTAAGTTGTTTTAGGCCTTGTTTGTATTTCAAATTCTTCTTAATTCATCTCAATTTATCTCTATTTTATCATTATATTTTTTCAAATTTTCATACAAAACACAAATTCTTATATATATTTTTTTAATTCCAATACACATTTTTAAAATCTCAATTAAACTTTTTTAAATTCTAAAATAATAATAATATTAAAAAATAAACTAAACTCATCTCAATTCATCTCAGATCCAAACAAGACTTAATCTATAATTATATATAATATATGATATGTATTAAGTAATTGTAATTTACACATCCAACTCCTATCACAACAATAAAGAAAAATGAGAATTAATTGTAGGATGGACGAAAAAAAAGCCAACACATAATTAGAGATATAGTTTTTCAGTGTCGATATACTCAACATGTCATTAAAATATTTTATATTTATTTTAAAATTTATAAATTAAAATTTGTCACTATAATGATATAAATGACAATGTTATGTACCACAACTTGATAATGAAATAATTTAAAAAAATGGAGAAGAAAAGATAGAGGAAATGAAAAAAAGTGAGTGCAACACAGTGGACATAGCCAGCTGGTGGTTTCCTCTCATCACATGGCCTTTTAGTGGCCTATAACCCAATGGACCCCCACAATCACTCATTCAGAAACTAGGCTGGCCCACGTTTTACAAATATACAGCTCTAATTAATATAATATATTATATTTATATATTAATCCTTGTTTTTTTTGCAGCTTTTCAAGCACGGTGTTACAAAAGGTTAATCATAAACACTTCATCATCATATCTGACCCAACAATATAATTGGTTTTAATCTAGTCCACACATTTCATTGACTAAATTTATATGAATCTTTAGACCTTTTACACCATTGTTATCATTTTCTTTTTTCTTTTTCTTTTTTTTTTTTTGTATTTTTTTTTTTGTCTCGACTTGCCATTTTCTATTTGGTTTCTTAATTTCTTTTTCTTTACATATAATTCTTTAAAACAAATGCTACAGCCGCATATACTCTCGATGGAGAGTGACCACAGATAAAGTCATTGGGTCTTTTCTTTATATATATATATATATATTTTTTTTTATATCTTTAAATATTTTGAAGAAATTATAATTTCATTAAAAAATAGTTCGTAGATATATATGTTATTTGCATAATTTTCAAATTACTTTCTATCAAAAATTATTTAACTTATAAGTAATCTCATGATGTTAAAAAAAAAAAAAAAAAAAAAAAGGAACTCCCGAAACACCATGTATACCAAGTACCAATTCATCTAGTACTACACCCACTCTGTAAACCAAGAGCATCACCACCAAAGTCAAACACAGAAACTCTGATATTACTGTTTTTTATTTCTCTATAAATTTGAACTTTTAATTTATAGAAACCTACATTACTTGTAAACTCCACCATCAAACGTTTGTATAGCATAGGTGAAGATGATAGTGGATAGATTTTATTGGCACTTTGGAAACATAACTATTCTCACATACTTTTAAACTATTTTATTATAAAAAAATTTATTCATCATCTTTTTTTTAATCATTTATATATTATTTTATGATGTGATATTAGATAATAAATTTATAAATAAAATATAATAAATAACTTTTAATCATCTAATAATATATCAAAAGATGATAAAATGATAATAAGTAGCAGTACTGTTTTATTACTCTTTACAAACTATTCACTAGTACTATTTACTGATATTTTGAATTTTTTTTAACATCCAAATGAGCCCTTAGTTTCAAAATACATATGAAGTCGTAGGGAACTAATGCAATCAATTTTATTATGAGAAATGATATTTGCAGTCTTAAAATGCATAAGAAATGATATGATACTTGCACAATACTCTTTTTGAAAAAAAAAATGAAAAAAAAAAGAGTAAATCTGAGATATACAAGAAAAACTATTTGTTTAATGGTATACCTCACTTTTCTTCAAAGGGATGTACTGGACTTATGCATTAAAATTGTATCTAACATTATCCTTTTATGATTTTTATTAAAGAGTTTCTCTACAAAAGGGAAAACTTATATGCTCATGTGGTTAAAACATCTTGCATCCACTAAAATAGACTTAGAACAGTACGTACGTGACACGATCTAAATATATACAAATTTATGTGGAGATAATTTGGAGTAGCCCCCGCCGAGTTATTTGGGCAAGGTGTTGCTGGTGGAAGAGTTGTTGGATATCATTAATATAATTAGATCAGGATTCAAACCAAGCCATCCATCCAAAGCCATCCATCCAAAGTACTAGATCAACAGCCACTATCAATCACTTCTTCGTTTTTGTTATAAGACAACCATCAGTAATGATATCTTATTATGTTGAATGTATCATATTTTATAGTAAATAATTATTTTTATCGTAAATAAATAATTATAAATAATTATTTTTCTTATAGTAAAAATTGAAATGTAAAAGTTTAAATCCAAGTTAATCATTTTGATCCCTAACATGTGGGATTGGGATCCATGATATCATGTATACAATTAAGTGGTGCAATAGCATATTGTATGCCGACAACACAAATTAAATTATTTTTGACATTTGTGATTGATTATATGTAATAATGATGATTATTTACGATGAAAATAAATTTATTTATTATAAAAATAAAGACAAAAATAATTAATCTACCACATTTAAAAGGAATAGAAATAACTAAAATAAATTTTTTTGATTATTTCTGTCCTTTTTAGATGTAACATATTAGATATTTCTGTTTATTTTTTTGTAATGATTTTAACATAAAATAATTTTTTAATTTTATAAAAAATAACTAGTCACAAATAAGCATTTTTTTTTTAATAACAGATCGATCTTGATATCTAATTAATTTGATTTATCTAATTATTTTTAAGAGAGAAAAATACATGATGTGGTCATTTCTAATACCGTATGTACGTGTATAAAACTTTCAGCAGACAGTATCAACTTTGCATAATGACATGATGAGCATTTACATTGGGCTATTCCCGACTCAGTCAAGAAATTAATTGAAGAATAGAACTGTATGGCTGTATTGGACCTGACAAATTATTTGCCATAATAATGATTATTTGGGCTATTTTTAATCCAAGAGCAGCCCACCACTAATTAATTGACGCATAAGCTTTCTACCACATCTATTATGTAATTGCTCTACGTCTGACTAGAATCAGGCAAGCCCCTCTCCACCCCCCTCTAGCATCCCCCTTGGCTGGATATTGCTGCACCCCCTCTCTACCTTGACGCAGCTGCTATCAAGGTAAAAATTGTACCCTATTTGAAAAAAAAAAAAAAAACCACTTTGTTGAGAATTGGTTTTGAAAAAAAATGCTACCCTTGTGTAAACAAAAAATGCTAGTAAATCTACGTAAATAAAAAATGCTTTTTGTGTACAGCTGGGTTGTAGAAGAATGCTCAGTTTTTTATTTGGTTGAGTCTAGAATATTGCAGTATTTGTAGATAAAATTGTTGTTCTTATTGACAATTTTACCGCAAAAAAAAAAAAAAAAATAGTTTGGAATCGAAGAGATGGAATAGATTAGCTTCGAATTGTGATAGTGAGCACAGTTTCGATGAAAGCAATGGTGGGCAATTAGGGCTGTAAATGAACCAGGTTATTCGACAATCCGTTTGGTATTCGTTCGATTAAACTCGAATCGAACTCTACTCGTGAAAGAAAAAGCTCGCTCGTAAAAGTAGATACCCGCTCGATTAATAAATAATACATACCCGATAAAACTCTACTCGAATCGACTAGACTAAGGCTCATTAAGGCTCGCTCGTTTATGCTTGAGTCAACTCGTTAGCTTGACTCGATTAAAATTCATTTATATATTGATAAATATATACACATATATATATGTTATATATATGTAATGCTAATAATATAAATATAACATTTTTATAATTAAATATGTAATATGTAATCTTATTACTTATATGTATATGATGAATATATTTCATAGTTATGTTTTATAATTTATACAATAATTAGTCTATAAAATCTAATAACTTCATATATTAACATGTGGAAAGTATGTAAAATATATATGCTATTATATTATGTGTATTTATTAATAATATATAAGCATATAACATATTATTATGATGAATAAATATCGACTAGTTAGATATTAAATATTAAATATTTATTATTTATTTATTGTTAAATTGTATTAAAAAGATTTTAAAAAAAATTCGAGTTCGAGTTCGAGTTTGAGTTCGGTTCGACTTGAATTCGTTTGTGGGACGAGTTTGAGCTCGAGTTGAAGTTGGAAGTTTAGTTTATCGAGATGAGCTTGAATAAAGAATAAATAAAAACTTTTATTCTGGCTCAGGCTCAAACTTGAGCTCAAATATTTTGAGTCAAGCTCGAATACGACAAGTCAAAATTCGATTTGACTCGACTCGAATTATAGTCCTATAAATAATAAATGGTCGGCATCGGACTGGCGGCAATAGAAGATTTTGCAGCAAGAAATAGGAGGAGTGAAAATTAGTGAGGCCGTTTTAGTGTGGCGGAGTCTATTTCTCTTGTTGTGAAATTTCTGATGTGGCATGCAGTGAATGGAGGGCTGCTCTTGATCTCCATTTGTTAAAACAGAACTAATTGGGGCATCGAGATTAACTATATAAAACCAGCTTAATTAGTTGATAACGATTATAATTATGAGTGATGATCAAGGAAAATAACAGGAGAAAAATAATATTATGAGTGATGTGAAAGAACAAAAGGAGAAAATATGTGACCCATGTAAATATTAAATTGTAAAAAATGTGCGAAGATTCTAGGTAATACACTATATATCACTCTATTAATAGGGATGATCAGGTAGCGTTGCTCATCATCAACCATAGAATTCAATTTTTGTTTTAAAAAAGATAAGCGATTATATATACAAAAGTGATAGAAAGTATCAGATTTACAAAAATGGAATATATATATAATATATATATATATATAAAATAGTGTACTCAGATAAATATGTATGTATGTAGTTTGGACCGAGCATTCTCCAACGAAGGCTTTACACGATGATCTCCATAAGAAGAAATTTCCAATATTAGGAAAGTGATTGAAAATCACTATAAGAAAAAGGATTAGAAATAACTAATTTGATGCATTCAAAAATGGTAGAAATATAATTTATGACTCTTTTTCTTGTAGTTAATGTTTCTAATTTTCCCAATTTCCATGTTGTAGACTGCAAGCCAAGCAAACATCCCGACATGCCATTTTTTTCTGGAGCTCCCTTTTCACAACCTAACTGATCCTGGCCCTTCATTTGGGTTTCCCTACATATATAACATGTATGTTAAATCCGACCTTCAGCTTGTTGGATGGAGACCAAGCAACCATATATGTTGTTGGATGGCCCCGCCCATGTTAATTATGTTCCATCATGCATGCAAATCGATCTCACCTGGCTATATATGTTGTTGTTTTATCAACCATAGCTACTTGTTAATTTTCTTGGCTTTTTGTGTTTAAACCTGTCTTAATTAATTACCAAACCCTATTATCATCAATCGGTATAAGAATGATATTTAGTATGTTATTTTGGTAGATAATGACTATCGATAATCGTTATTTAGGATCCATTATTATGGTAATGAAAACGATATTGATGTCGTTTTTGATAGATAATCAACTAGAAATGCTTGATCTTGCTTAAAGGAGTTTGTTAGGCCGAGCCAATATTATTATGGTAAAACATACAATCATGTTAACTAAAGGGGTAAACTTGACATGTCAAATGGTTGGAAAATATGCTCTCCACCCTAAACTTGACATGATATTATTTTTTATATATTGTATGATTGCAATGCAAACTATATATTATGTATGGTTTGTTTTTACAAATTATACAATCTTATATTATTTAATCATTATAATTTTTTCAAGCTTTCAAACAAAATATAAAAATAATTCAGCTTTTTAAAATTCTAAAACAAGAAATATTAAATATAATATTTTATTTTATTTTCATTTTTTCTTATTTGTGAGTACAGAAGAACAAAGAGATGAGGTAATTCTGTATATTTCATTCAATAATATTTTCATGTACAGTGATGACTATTTATAGCAGGTTTATTATAACAACCTTCTTCTAGAATTACTGTCTAGCATTTGTTGTGCATCACAGAAAGCAATGTAATTTTACAGAGTTGGTTACACTGTGTTAGCCACAATACAGTACTCCACAATAGTCATATCCAAAGGCACTACAACAAAATAAGTATATATAATATAATAAAAAATACTATTTACAATGAAAATAATTATTTTAATTACATTTAATTAGTTATATATATATTTATTTTTCTTATAGTGAGGACAGACACTAACTTAGTCTAGATGATTCTAGAATATTCTTTTTGATCTTCTTAAGTGGCATCTAAGGTGGAGGTTGACGTAATTGCTCTTGTGGCAGTAGATGATGTGCTGGACTTTTTGTTGGCTGCTGCTAAATTAAGGCAAAATTGAATATTTTATCGAAGAGTAGCATGCATCCGTCTAGTCTTGACCGTTAAGATAAATGAAAAACATGTGATATGATATGATATTGATCATTAGGAACTCTTTATAAGAAGACGGAGACTTCATCATTTTTTTCTTGGTTAGAAGGTGCATTAAATAACATAGAAAGGACAATAACTAGTGAAGAAACGATCGAAGGTGCTTAGGTGCAATATAAAAGTACTCTTGTTGGAGCTTGAGCAAGAGCAAGTACCACAACACAGATATTGATCAGGAAAAAGAAAAAGAAAAAGAACATGAAAAAAAATATCATTAATTAAAAAACAATGCATGCAAGTGCTCCTTTTTTGAAAAGGCTGCTACTTCTGTTGCTGGGCTTTCTTTATAGTAATTATAACCATGTGGTGATGTTGAGCTTTGCATGATCATAACATTAATAGCCGCTTTCAATCTTTCTTATGTCCCCTTTGATTATCATTATGAAGCAGATCTTCTTTAGTTACCATGAATATCAATTAATGAAAGTTATTATAAAAAAAATCTACAAAATAAATTCATAAATTAACTTAGTTTTATGTGATACATTTAGATTTATTTCACATAAGTAAAAGTAATCTTACACTCTAATATATCATATCGTTAATTTATAAATTTATTTTTATAGAATCTCTTCATGACTAAAATATTTATCTTAATTAATATCATATTTATTATGACTAAAAGTTAGGAATACCATCAATCTTGTGTTCCAAACTATATATAGGGCAAACATGATGTAGCTAAGTCCATTCAACACACATTTATATATATATATATGAATGTATTTATGTATATGTATGTATATATATATATGTATATATTATGATTTGATATATAGAGGAGAGATATGATCCTCTCATCGATGGCATAGTTATGAATGCAGGTCCTCATGATCTTGTCCACTCAAATATTGGGGAATGATTCTTCTTTTAGTTTTGTCTCCCACCATATCTTGTCTTGGATAACAGCTTAATGCAATGCCCACCCTTTGAAACCCTAAAGCTCTGCTACCTATGTACCATATATATACACTCCATTATTCGGAGCTCTATGCTAGAAAGCTAAGGAGAGTGGAGACAGAACATGTGCATTAGGGTCGATCACAAAGAACATGTACACATATGCCTTGTTTGTTTTTTTAATTTATTTCAAACTCATCATTATACTTTTTCAAATCTCCATACAAAATAAAATAAACAATTCAATCTTTTCAAATCTCAATACAACTTTTTCAAATATCAAACCAAAACTAATATTACAACAATATTTTAATTTTTTTTAAATTTTTATCTCATTTTATCTCATCTCATCTCATATCTGAAAACTAACATAGCCATAAAGTCCGCTGCATGGATACACCATTTATAGTGAGATTCATTACAATTATAAAAAAAATGTCAAAGCATTAATACTAATTTATGCTGATTGATATGACATGCTTTCACATCAATTGTCTCAATGTTTTTAGTACCGTACCGTACTAGTCGGTAGAGTCAGTACGTGCCGTATCGGTCACTTGGGCGGTACAGGTACACTGCCTGTACCATACCGGCCAATATTTCGATCGTACCGGCCGTACCAGATTTTATTTTATTTTTTAATTTTTTGCTTTTTTTTGCCTCAATTTAAACTAGACTATTTATATATATATGTATTTATATATATAATTTATTCATATATTGACTACTTTTTTGAAATATAATTTATATATGTATTTATATAAATAATTTTTTTATAAATAGTCTATTCCGAAACGGTACACGAAACGATACCGGTACCGAAATATTTTGTTTCAGTGCCTTGACGGGTACCGGCACTGGTACGGTATTCAAAACTTTAGTCTGTCTAGTATATCTATAAAGGGTGATGATATATTTACAATTTGTTTATCACTAGTTTACCATTCTTAGTACATTTATTTTTTTTGTTATTTTATTTGAAATATTTTTTTAACATCCTTAAACATTAAGAAAAAAATTTAAAAAATATACAATTTCACTAATAATCACTTTCTTAACTAATAAGTAAAAAGAAAATTAAAAAAAAAATTAAAAATTTAAAAAAGTGGTAGAAGGGTGGTAGATGAGTAGTAAGTCTATCATTATTCATCTATAAACATGCTTGCAAATAAAATTTTTCATTAATTTTGGAGAAGATTCCTTTATGCAAACTTGCTCAACAATGGAGTCGGAGTTGGTTCTTTTTGGGATTCACCCGGCTATCCAACATCAAGTTTAGTGAGGTTAGTTCCTTGTGCATATGTATAATTAGTTGTAAATTTTGTGTGCAATGCACGATATTAAATATGTACCTTTACTAAATGAAGAATAATCTAACCAACCAACTTAGCATACGTTGAAACATTATATAATAGAAGTGATATATTAAAAAATTGTCAATTTTAGTATTTAATATCTAGTATTTTGATTAAACAAGTCAATCTTCTATCTCATAAACTAATTTACCTAAGTGAAGACCGGAGTCAAATTAAGGCTATTTATAGGCATGAAGTCATTTTGTTCAATTTATCTTGTTTGATTTAAGTCAAATACAATAAAAATCAGTGACTTCGATTCTCAAAAGTTTCAGGGAATTATAGTCTTATATGTTATAGCAAAATAATTGAATTTTAGTCACCTCAATCTTCAGATAACTTAGTATTTAATACGAATTTTAAAAATAAATTAAGAATATTATAAAGTAATGGGAAATGATGTTTTCAAAAATATTATGCTGGACTTACACTCACTATATCTAACATTGTTCTAAAGTTAT
The DNA here is from genome assembly GCA_036559045.1 of Platycarya longipes. Lineage (NCBI taxonomy): Eukaryota > Viridiplantae > Streptophyta > Magnoliopsida > Fagales > Juglandaceae > Platycarya > Platycarya longipes. The sequence goes on from CM071802.1 coordinate 39,449,540, forward strand.
ATATATTGAGAAAAAAACTTAAAAAATAATTAACTTTCAAAACAATGAAAGCTATTTTGAGAGAGGGCATGTATTGAGATATAAAATAATAAAATCTACTTCATTCCATAAGCTTAAATTTTTGAAACAAGTAATAATTTTACATGATATGAAAATAGAGTTCTTAAATTCAAATTTTGACTCTATATTTTATTATATTTAATTAAGTATTGTACTTATTAGATGTATTAATTGAGAACAAATCTAGGGTGATTTCACGGCATGGCATGAGGGGTAGAAAGATTACCGAGAGAGCTAGAGGGAGCATTTTGTCGGCGACACAGAGGAGCAGTGTTAGTAATTGGGCAACGTGGGGGTGGCACTCAAAAAGGTTGAAGTGAGAGATCACGATGGCTAAGTAGGGCGTTGGTCTGTGGGTGTTCAGATGGGGATGAAGTACTCGGTTTTTTGTGAGGGAAACATAGGCTTCCGTGCATGGGTTGGGGTCGTGTCGTGTGAGGTGATTTCTGTTTGGTGTTGGTGAGGTTGGTTGGGCACGACAGAGCTTCGGTGGTGTCGGGTGGTTCTCGCTGTAAGGTTGTCGGGGTTTCCAAATCCGAGATATCAAGAACCTACACAACGCACAATCGTATAATCTATTGTTCAGACAAACAGTTACACAAGAACTTGCAGTGCCCAAAACTCAAACTCAAAAGGTTAAGAAGACGCAATCATCTATAATCTATTGTTCAATGTCGTTGACTCGTCCAGAATGAGAAAATGGCGGATAAGAAATAAATGTTTGTCGATTCAGATAAAATCGAGATGAGGAGAATCTCTAGGCGCAAAATTTCGTGACTCATCCGGAACTTACAGGGTAACTGGTAACAGGAGTAGTTGCTGTGTGAATGAGGACCTGCTGGTCCGCTGCATCGTCGTTTCGAACGATTTTTCAGGTTGGATTTGCACAAGCACATGAAACTTTCTTGCTTTCGGTGGGGATATGAGGAAATTAAAAACAGGAAAAGAAAAAAAAATAAAAAAAAATGAAAAATAACGTACACACTTACTTATATAAACAGTATATAAATAATAATATATTATTATTTATGTGAACACTTAAACATTTAAGTGTTGATTTATCTCTAACATTTCTCAAAAAATAAAGACAGACGGATATTAGGATGTGGGGATGTCAGCAGTTGAAGTGAAATGAAGTAAAAAGTTAAGATTTGGTGGGGGGTGTAAGAGCAGTAATCCCGAGTTGGGCGTCGTGTATCAAGGTTTATGGTAAAATTAGAGGAAATTTATGTCAGTATTAGGATGTGGCGGAAAATTCCAGCAAAAATTTAAAAAATCTAAATATTGAGGGTTAATTTTAACTATATAAAAATTTTCCGTGCAATGATTTACCAATTTTAACTATATAAAAACTGAGCAATGATTTAAACAAGTCTCAATTAGATAAATCTCGTGCAATCCATGCATTTGTAAAAAAATAAGTAAATTTCATCGTGAAAAAGTGTAAAAAAAAAACTTTTATTTTTATAAAAGATTACATAAAGATTTGTCTATTAAAAACTTATATATAGGTAACATTATTTATTAAAATTATGTTAGAAATCAATTTATATCATATCAACGTGTGGAATGTCTGCTTTTCAAATCAATTTGCTAATAGGATCCTAATTTCTTGTTGACGCCCTAAAAATCGACCAACAGGAAAAATAGTCATTTCTAGCCCACTGGTGTGAGTTGGGCTTCGTTGGATGTCATTTGGGACCCTCAGCAAGACTTCGGTGTGGCCGTATGTACGTGAATAGCAGATAAATAAATAGATAGAGATATAATATTTACGTGGTTTGGCATAAGGCCTACGTCCACGGGGATTTGGAGAAGGGGATCCACTATAATAAGTACTTTTACAATCTCTCATAGCTTACATTGTACAGAAAAAATATATTAAATTATCTAGTTGGAGCTCGAATCCCTCTGAGAAGGTTAAAGGAGACGATACTGGAGAAGAAGTCGGCCAGAAGGAGAGAGAGCCTCCGTCTTCATCTGATTGCTGCCCTTTTATAGATCCATTTGGTTGTGTATATTAGTTGGTCTCTATTTTCTATCGTTCACTTCTCATTTACACCTTTAATTTGTGCACTCTGTCCCAAGCACCTGCTAGCCCTCCTTTGTGCCCTCATTCCTCCCTTTTTGTCTCTTAGTGTAACAAACAGTTGGCCTGGGCCCTATTTGGGATATTTTCCCCTTACATAATCTCGCGAATTCTTCCAAAGGAACTTGGTGAGAATTCTAAAATATTCGAAAACTGAGAAGGTGGTGGTTCGTCTTCCAAGGCTAAGGTAAGAAAAACATGCAATGCATATTTTATTTAAGAAAATGCCGTAATACGTCGATATTTCAAAGCTTTCAATGGAGTAGAGTGCAAGCGCCTATTGGCGCGCGAGGGTTTCTGACCCTGCGATTCACAAGCGGTCACTGGCCGGTAAATCGGATTTGCGAGCTACTATTGGCAAATGAGTCAGTGTATGATGAGAGCACGGTGCTTCAAGAAAGCGAGAGACAGGCTCGATTGCGTACGCGAGAGCGTGGAGCTCAAGTGAGGCGGGAGATGGACTCCACTGCCAACATAAGAGCGTGAAGCTCAAGCAAGGCAGGAGATAGGCTCGACCGTGTACGAGAGAGCGCGGAATCTCCGAGGCAGCGGGATAAATGCCGACCACGTACGAGGGAGCGCGGAGCTCCGAGGCAGCTGGAGATAGGCTCGACTGCGCATGAGGGAGCGCGGAGATCAATCGAGGCGGGAGATGGACTCGACCGCATACGAGGGAGCGTGGATTCTTGTGTCGCTGTTGAGTAGGTAAGGCCTTGGCGAGTGTGCTTGGATATGAAATCCAAGTCTCGAGCCCTAAGAAGAGCGAATCGTGGGGAGAGACATGGAACCCAGACAACCCCGCGATTCGTGTGTCACTTATGTCGCCTGAAGAGGTAAGGGCTTGGCGAGTGCGCTTGGATATGAAGTTTAAGGTTACGTTTGGATGTCAAGAGTGTTTGAGAGTGTTTGTGAATAATAGTAAAAAGTAGGTAAAAAGTAATAATAAAATATTGAATAGTTATGAAAAAGTAATAAATAGTAATAAAAGTAGGTGAAAAATAATAATAAAGTAGTGAATAGTAGTAGAAAGTATTTGAGAATATTTGAGAGTTTTTTTAAACCAAACCTAGCCTAAGTCTCAAGCCCTAAAACGAGCGAATCGTGGGGAGAGACATGGAGCCTAGGCAATCTCGCGATTCTTGTACAGTGTGAGCTATGAGAGATTGTAAAAATACTTATTATAGTGGATCCCCTTCCCTAACCCCCCTGGACATAGGCCTTACGCATAACCACGTAAATACTGTGTCTCTTTCTATTTATTTATCGGCTATTCATGTACGTACAACCGCATCAGAGTCTTGCCGGGGGCCCCAAATGACATCCAACGAAGCCCAACTCATACCAGTGGGCTGTGAATGACTCTTTTTCCTACCCTGACCTGTTGGTCAATTTTTATGGCATCAACAATGGCGCCGTCTGTGGGATCTTTAAGCTAGAGGTGGGAAAATGATGTTGGAACACTGGGTGACTTACTTGACAAGTAAAGAACGCATTTCAGATAAGTATTCTTATTTGATTATTTTTCCTTTATTTTGGTAGAGACTCGCCAAAACGTCTCATCCCTCAGCCATGTCACAATGATGGCTCTTCTCTAGTGAAGTGTGCACGAAGCACCAGTAAACCCTTATATACGACCACCTACATTCGCCAGTTATTGTTTTACTATTGCAAAAATAACACATGTACACGAGCCTGCCTAAACAAAAGCCAAACGAATACACTCGCAGCACAGTGCATGTAGACAGATTACGTGCATTGAACTCGGGGAAGCACTGTGCACTTAAGTGCACTGTGCAGTCACGTGTGCATGGCACTGCACAATACACGGGCACAACATAATACACGGGCCATGCATAATACACGGGCACAACAAGGTGCCGTGCCCAGTTGCTTATGGGCATGCGCCCAGATACTCACAGTGCTCCACCGCGAGTCGTGGCACTCCGCCGACGGTCTTATTGTGATCGCTGGAATTTTTCGGGCCCGCCACCATGGTAGGCCCACGACTAGTAGCACGGGCATGCATGCACAGTGCATGCACACCCGTTGTGCACCCACGAGGCTAGCCTTAGTCTCGCGGCCCATCCCTAGAATAGTCGCCGACGATCACCACCATGACTGTCGGGATTTTTTGTCTCCGGTAGGGTGGATGTCGGGCGTCCACCTGTTGGGGGCATGCACGGAACGTGCATACACGCACGTTGGCGTGGGCCATGCATGCCAGGTACCACAGGACCTAGGTAAATCCCATGGCCCAGCCTCAAACAGCCGCCGGCGGTCACCTTTGGGACCGCCGTCAGCTTCTGTTTTGCCAGAGACCACGGCCCCCACTGGGGGTGGCCGTGAACAGTGCTCCAAGAGCACACTTGGCCCTAACAAAAGTTGGTAAGCCTCCTCCATTACGTCGGAGGGGGAAATAGGCGCCGGTGCCACCATAGTAGTCGTCGGCGCCGTCTATTTCCACCTGGGCCACCGCCGATTAGCCAAAGTGCTGGGATGGACCTAGCCGTTTTCATGTGGTTTCCAACAGCGGAGATAGTTAAACCCAGCTCGCCCAAGCTGCTTTGGCTCGCCCAGACCATGTGCACGCCCACTCCCTCTCGCCCTCCATCACACAGGACCTCACAGCTAACCTGAGGGCACCTAGCTCGATCAAACCTAGCCCACAGCACCTCCCCCCACGGGCTCACCACCTATCCATTCACAGTTTGCCAACAAGCTCTCCCTTGCCTCGCCAAGTTCACAGCACAACTCGCCTAAACACATGGGAGCTGTGTTCCCTACTCACACGGACTACCTCTCGCCACTTCTTGGGCGCTCGCCCACACCTCATCCGCATACCACCATGCTTGCCCAAGGCAACCATGGACTGACACATCTCACTCGGACCACACCCATTTCACAGCACTTGGAATCACCATGCTCGCCACAACTTATCACACGTATTCGGCCCTCACCTCACACATCTCGCCAACTTGCTTGGGCTCGCCAGATCTCAATGCATGCTCGCCTAACACTCATAACATGTGCTCGCCAAGACCATGATCACGCCCAAGGATCACTTCACTCACCTCTTGCCCAAACCATGATCACCCCTCGCCACTCGCCTTGTGCTCGTCATCACAGCACACGGCACGCCCAACCGCCTCCACTCATCCAGCTTGCCAGACCACTTCTTTAGGGTGCTTGCCAGCTTGCCCACGCCTCACCTTTCGCCCAAATGACATCCAACGAAGCCCAACTCGCACTAGTGGACTAGGAATGACTCTTTTTCCTACCCTGGCCTGTTGGCCGATTTTTATGGCATCAACATTTCTAGTTACATTTCTCTAAATATTGTTGGATAATGCACTTAATGGATGAACCTCTTGTGTGTACGTATATAGGTTGCAATCAGCATCGGTAGAAGGCGACTAAATGAATGCAATAAGAAATGTACAAATGACAACAACCCTTCAAAATGTATAGTTTGTTGATGCCATGGGATCAACCTTTATAGGAGATGGAAATCACTTGGATTCTATACTCATGTCTCAAATTTGCATTGGTCAGAAAATATTGGCTGATAAATTTCTTTCCTCCTCCTTTGCTCATTTGTACTGAAATCATGACCAAAAAATCGTCTTCCAATTAATAAACTTTTATTTGAAATCGTTCTACACATTTTCTTTATGCTTCATTTGGATTGGGAGATGAGATGAGTTGAGATGAATTTAGTTTATTTTTTTAATATTATTATTATTATTTTGGTATTTAAAAAATATGAATTGAGATTTGAAAAAGTTGTATTGAAATTTGAAAAAACTATATTGGGATTTGTGTTTTGTATGAGAAATTAAAAAAGTGTAATGATGAAATGAAGATGAGTTGAGATGAGCTCAACTCACTCTCCAATCCAAACAAGGCCTAAATCTGGTCTGATTTCGTTCGGACAGTACTTGTCCAAATTTACAATGATCTGTACATTCATGGCCATGCATGAAAATATATAACTCATTCAAAGCGAACATTATAGTACTCATTTTTAAGCTAAATAACTTAATTATAAGGTGTGATTTGGATAATGAGTTGAGATAAAATAAATTGAGGTGAGATAAGATAAGTTGAAATAATTTCCAATCTAAACGGGGCCTAAAAAGTTTAGGGTTCACTTTAATTGTAGTGTGGTATTGGATCATATCTTAAAGAAATTTAGAACAAGAAATTTAGGATTGGTGTTTTGACCCTTCAAGTTGGCCTGATATATGAGTCTAGGCTATTTTGAACACAGAATTAAGATATGGAATTATCAAAGAAATTCATAATTTTATTTACAAAATATAAAATATTTTTTAATTTCATATTTTTAACTTTTTTTAGCTTATTATTACTTAATCATTATCCAAATAAAAAAATTAATAGAATTTTTACAAACTTCTACAATTCTTTTTTTAAAGAAAATCGTATTCAAATAATTTTTAAAATTAGACAATATTTTTAATTAGTTTTTTCTCTGTTCTTTTTCTAAATCCCAATAAAGCAGGTTTATTCAAATCATTCATTACTATTGAAAGAAGAAAAGTTTTATTCATCATGATCTTCATACACTATATTTTTTTACTCTTACCAAATGTGTGATATGCAAATGATTATAAGCATAATAATTTAATTAATTTATTTAAGAAAAACAAACAAAAAAAAGTTAAAAAAAAGTGTGGCATGTGGTATACAGTCACCTAGGGCTGTAAATGGTCCAGTCCGATCTGGGAAAAATGTAGACCGGTTCTATTCGATCCAAAAAATTTCCCACTCTAGACCGAACCGAATAGGATTCGGTCCATATTGGTCCGGTCCAATTCGGTCTAGAAGCGGTCCGGTCCGGTCCAGGGGTACCCCATATAATTTAATAGGCTAAATTTGATCTAAAATCTTACAATAATTAAATATACTTTTTTGGCCTAAGTTTATAAATTATTAAATATATACTAGTACTACTTTCATAAAAAAAATAATCATCTTCGCCAATTGTTAATTTCTAATCTCATCTAAATATTAAACAAAATGTATAATTATAACTTATAGTCTATAGACTTAATACTTATACTATAAGTTATAACTAATATTCTATATTATATGTTAAAGCCATAAAAATCGGCCAACAGGCCAGGGTAGGAAAAAGAATCATTCCCAGTCTACTGGTGCGAGTTGGGCTTTGTTGGGTGTCATTTGGGGCCCTCGACGAGACTCCGGTGCGGCTATATGTACTTGGATAACAGATAAATAAATAAAGAGAGACACAGTATTTACGTGGTTCGGCGTAAGGCCTACGTCCATGAAAGTTTGGAGAATGGGTTTTACTATAATAAGTATTTTTACAGTCTCTCATGGCTCACACTGTACAGGAAAAATATACTAAATCATCTAGCTAGAGCCCGAATCCCTCTGAGAAGGTTGAATGAGACGATGCTGGAGAAGAAGTCGGCTAGAGAGAGAGAGAGATTCCAGAGCCACACTTGATCATCTGATTGTTGTCTTTTTATAGATATCTTTGGGTTGCATATGTCAGTCTACATTCTTTATGCCTTCCGTTGTTTGCTTCTCGTTCGTTTCTTCTTGGCTACATACTATCATATGCACCTGCTCCTGTCATCCATTTTCTTTATCTCACCAGGTTTCTTTTGTCCCCTAGTGCAAATAAATATTAGGCTTGGGGTCCACTGACAGTTTTTCCCTTCACAGAACCCCGCGAATTCTTAGCAAAGGAACTTTGGTGGGAATTTCTATGAAGTGTTTTCTTCCGTCATTTTTTGTTGTCCTACTTTTGTTTAATTGTTTATTTCCATTTACGAGTTCTGAGAAGATGGTGATTTATCTTTCGAGCCTAAGGTAAGAAGAAAAAAAAATATGTAATACATATTTTATCAAGTGAATGGTATTCCAAAGCTTCCGATGTAATGTGCAAGCAGCCCCTGGTAGGCAAATCGGCGTGCAAGGGTGCTTAACCACGCGATTCACAAGCTGTCATTGGAGGAATAACAAGCGTGTGAGGGTTTACGAGCGGGCCTGGACCCGGGACTCAAGCCTCGGGCCTATCCTAGATGTGAGGGCTTGACGAGTGCGTTTGGGTATTGGACCTCAAGCCTCGAGCCCCTGAAGGGCGAATCTTTGGGCTGGTCGTGGGTGTCCGAATGACCCTGCGACTAAACCAAACCCCGTATGATGAGAGGTGTGCTTCGGGCTTTGTGCTGCAAAACAAACAATTTTGTTAATAGAAATATAGCTTCACATGCCACTGAATCCGAGTGCCGAGTCTGAGTTTGCATGTGCATAGTGGGAGTATAAATTTGTTAAAATCAATTCCGTAGTATTGCTACATTTTTAGTTCCTGTGATCTGAGGTGGCAGATGACATGTCCAAGCAAACAAAAGAGAAAATAGGCGAGTCCCACATGGGAAACTTGCTATATGTAAATCCTTGAATATTTTCGAGCGGATGAGTTGAGCTGTATGAGCTTGTGAGTCTATGCAAGTTGGTGAGAAGTGCTTGGTTCTCGTGCATGGTAGTGTCCGTGTGTGAGGCAAGGGGTGTTCCCGTGTTGGTGATGATGGCTTGCGCACAAGTGGCAACTTGGTGAAGTGGTGGGGAGAGTTGGCGAGCACCAGAGAAGTAGTTTGGGTGAGCTAGTGTGCATGACGAGACCATATGTGAGGCGGGTGGGCGAGTACATGGTATGGGCGAAAGGTGAGGCGAGTGAGCTGTGGCGAGCAACATGTTGTGAGTATTTGGCGAGCATGCATTGAGATCTGGTGAGCCCATGCATTGAGTATGGTGGTCTGGGTGAGAGGTGAGGCGAGATGGCAAGCGCCTGAGAAGTGTTCTGGGCGAGTGTGTGAGCAACGTGTGGCGAGTTTTACGAGCCGTGTGCTATGGTGGCGAGTCCTGAGGGACCTTCCGGAGTGGTTACGGCGAGCGCTGAGAATGGGTTGTCTGGCTGCATCCTGTGTAATGCGGTGAGGGCGCGAGCCCTTGTATTTCATGCATGGTGTGGTGTGGTAGAGTGTGGGCGAGCCCTGAGTCGTGAACAGTGTGCTTCTTGTTAGTCCCGAGTGTGGGTTGTGTATAAGCGTTGAGAGGTGGTGTCATGGGAGGTGATTGGCGAGCTTGTTCATGGCGACTGAGGAAAGATGACCTGATTACGCCCAAAGAATAATGCGGTCGTTTGCAGTATAGCTTTGGGGTGTTGATTTCACAGGGAGATGGATTGAGAAATTGAAGAACAGTAACGAAATTAACAAAAAGATTTAGACGAGTGCGAAAAGTAAATTTTAGAGTATGACGTAAATTAAAACTAAATGAGTAATTTGAAAAGTATAAAAATAAAACGAAAAGTAGAGCATCGGGAATCCTTTATATATAATCGGTATTTTAATTATTTTTGATTCATTAATAACTCAATTGAAAATTCTATGTCCAAATTTTCAATCGGAAGATAAAATATTAATAACCAGATTTAAATCAAATGTAATCCTTCAAAAAATCATTCTTCGCAATTTAAGAACGGGAATTGCTATCGATATTAAGGAAATTCATCGTCAACAATATACTTGTAGAGTAATATTGCAGCAGAGAATTAAATTAATATAGATAACCAATTGAACCAAACATAATCAAAGGATTATTGCATTCAATAGAAAAAGCATGACTGAATCTATAAATGAAATAAATTCTAAGATTATTTCGTGACGAAAATATTTATAATAAATTTCGAATGACTAAACAAAAGAGTTTAATATTTGAAGAACACATATATGAATAAAAAACAATTACAAATACCATCATATATACAAATTCATCTCTAGCTCTATTAGAAAATTAGTTACACATATTGAAAATATGCAATAAAAATTCTCCAAGGGATAATATGGAAGAGCCAACCATTATTTTCTCTCTCTTTTTTAGTTTTTCTTTTCTTTTCTCAAGCTCTCAAAACAATGTCTCTTCCAAGGCATCCAAGCGCACTAAGCATGGTCTTAGAACACACACCCTTCCCTTCTATTTATAAGCATCCTTCATGCAAGTTGTCATGACAAAATCATCACAATTTCAACTTGTTTTGCCATGTGCCATTCTTGAATCCAAGTGATTTGTGAGTTGTCATTTTGATCATTTGTTTTCCTACTATGCATGAGCTGGATTTTGTTTGTAGGTTGAGTGTTTCAATTTTGCTTCTCTATCCATTAGTTGTCTTGTATGACTTAATATCTTGTGGTCAAATAATTTGTCTTGAAGAAACTTGAGTTCACTTCATCTTGCATATGAATTGATCATTGAATTTCCAAATTGGTGTAGGAGTGCTTGCTGGAAAATATTATGATGACATTTGGATTTGATGCAAGTGGCTGAAGAATATCCAGGAACGTTAAGTGCAGGTGCTTCCACTTTATGGTCGATTTTTTCTTGGATTGAGTGGATATCTCTTAAAAAATAAAACATAAAAGTTATAGATATTTCTCTTGCGGTTCTATATCATCTTCAATCAGTTCAATCGGAGATTGGATGAGAGAGTTATGGCCATATTACGAAAAGACATCAGAACTTTCTAAAATTCCACAATTATCTTTATTTGCTCCTAATTGCTCTATTTGTGTCCTAAATCAAAATGTAAGAATAATGAGTATATTTAGGCATCAAATAAGAATAAAATATTAAACATTAAGAGAGAAAAATATGACATTTTATATTCTCATTAATATATTAAATCATGCTTATATCTATCTCAAGATAAATGACCATTAATTTTAATAACATGAGTTATATTCATTATTTTCTCATTTCTTTTAGCATTTAGATAGAGTATTTAGAGTGCATTTTTGTGCACTCATCATACCTCCCAACTTACTCATTGCTAGTCCCTAGCAATTTTTATGCAAAATGATGAGAAAGACCAAAGAAAATCACACATAGGGGCCATCAAGACACATTTTTCAAATTTGCATATCAAAACAATCTTAGGAATTCAATAACTCTTTCACAAGTAATTTTCATATAGTAATCCACAGAGTGTGTATGTGTTCCAAACTATTTTTATCAAATCAGAGGTTCCAACACATACAACAGTAGGAATATCTTAAGCAAAAGGTTCAACTCCATAACTCACAGGTATATAAGTGTTTTTGTGCAAGGATTCTCTCTATGAAGTTGACAAAGGTGTACATTTACTTTCATGAAAATTTAGCCAATTATATATAAGTAACAAGTAAACATTGATCTTATGATAGGAATACTAACAAATGAGATTTCCACCGTTCTTTCCACAAGCATACTTAAGATCGGAAAAATCAACACAAAGGGTTGTAATGTGGCTTAGATTTGGGGTTCATAAGAAGAAAAGGTGAAGATGTTTCAAAAACTTCCAAGTATACACAAAAGGAAATCTGTTAAATTTTTCAGTAGACTATACTTTCCTTTTGATGTACTTTTCAATTTTTTAGATTTTTGACTAAGTATACTTTTCCATCTTCTTTTGCCACTGGTGTCTTCGCAATTTGATGAACTCTTTCATGAATAATTTGATGGACACATCTAGCACCATGCCATTTTTGTCATGGTTTTTTTTTTTTTTTTTTTAAATGATAATTTCACACCTAGTACACACTTGGAAGTAAAATGGTAGGAAAATATAGTGTATAAGCTATACTCCAATGTGGAGAGGTATGGATGATGTAGATATAAAAAGAAAAGGCCATATGTGTATATTGGCTCAAAATTGGCTGCTAGGGATCTATGATGAAAAGGCTCAGCTTGAAAGGCTCAAACGTTAATCCTAAGTTGACTTTCGTCATATCTCAAATATATCCACCATCTTACCACAAATCATATAATGATATTCTCAAAAGAAGTGTCAAATTCAACAGATCAATGGATACTTATCACAATTTCTGTATTTGTAAACTCTCAATTCTCACAAAATTCACATGAATACTTGAGCAAAATAATTCTTTAGTTACATGTGTCAAATCGCCATATTACCACAAAGTTTGGAGAAGTACATAAATGGTTCAGTGGATGCTTTAGCAAAATGATTTAAGATGGGTTTGTTGAATTCACCAAGATGGTTATGAATGAGCATGAGTATCGTGTGTGAAAAGATGCCTGTGTGAAAAAAATTTGGCAATTTTTTATATTTTGATTGAAATATGCCACAGAGTTTAAATAACAGATTTGTATTCCCACCCCCCAACTTAAATGAAACATTGTCCTCAATGTTTAAGAATCAGAATTGAATAACTAAACAGGGTAGAATACACCTGATGTGGGATGTGGGTGGCTTACTTGGCATCAAAGATGGTATTTGTCAAAATAAAATTAACCTATAACAAAATAAAGTAAACAATAAACAAAAAGAAAATGAACGAAAAGAAAATAAAAGAAAAACATACCTGGAGATGGTCAAGATTGATATACTGGGTCTGTAAGTGGAATGTCTTCCACTTTCGGAATTTGTCTATCAATTAAGATTTTGAGGCGCTGACCATTTACTTTGAAAATACATCCATGTTTTGGATTTTCTATTTCTACCGCCCCATTTGTGAAAACGTTTTTTACCATAAAAGGGCCGGTCCATCTAGATCGAAGTTTTCCTGGATGCTTATGGAGTCTTGAATCATATAAAAATACTCGATCATTAGGCTTAAATGTTTTTCTCAAAATATTTTTATCATGAAATACTTTCATTTTAGCCTTATAGATCTTGGAGTTTTCATAAGTATCATTTCTCAATTCTTCTAATTCTGTCCATTGGAATTTTCTAAGTTTTCCTGCCTTTTCCAAGTCAAAATTAAAATGTTTAATGGCTCAATATGCTCGATGCTCGAGCTCCACGGGCAAGTGACAAGGTTTTCCAAAAACAAGTCTATAAGGTGACATGCCTAAGGGAGTTTTGAAAGCTGTACGGTAAGCCCAAAGCGCATCGATTAGTCTCAAAGACCAATCTTTCCGATTCGGGTTGACCATTTTTTCTAAAATTTGTTTAATTTCCATATTCGCAAGTTCAACCCGTCCACTTGTCTGAGGGTGGTATGCAGTAGAAAGCTTATGTATCACCCCATATCTTTTCATTAAAGCTTCAAAAGAACGGTTGCAAAAATGCGTACCTCGATCACTAATGATAGCACGTGGGGTACCAAATCGAGATAATACATTTTCTTTGAGAAACTTAATTACCCTGCTGTTATCATTGGTCTTGCAAGGTGCTGCCTCTACCCATTTTGACACATAATCTACTACCACAATAATATATAAATAACCAAAAGAAGGAGGAAATGGTCCCATAAAATCAATGCCCCAACAGTCAAAAATTTCAATTACCAAAATTGGGTTTAAGGGCATCATATTACGACGGGTCATAACTCCTAACTTTTGACATCTTTCGCATGAGCGACAATAGATATATGTATTTTTAAACAAGGTGGGCCAATAAAATCCACACTGCAAGATTTTTGCAGCGGTTTTCTTCATTGAAAAGTGGCCACCACAAGTTTGGGATTGACAAAATTTCAAAATGTTTGCAATCTCTTCATCAGGGATGCAACGCCTTAAAATTTGATCAGGGCAGTATTTGAAAAGGTAAGGGTCATCCCAGTAGAATTTTCGTACCTCAATCATGAATTTCCTTTTGTCTTAGGTGCTAAAATCCTTTGGTATTTCACCTACAGCTAAATAGTTTACAATATGAGCAAACTATGGTAGAGAAGTAATAGAAAGTAAATGCTCATCCGGAAAATCATCTTTGATTGGTATGTGGTCATAAGTGTCCTCGAATGTGAGTCTAGAGAGATGGTCTGCCACTACGTTCTCCACTCATTTCTTGTCCTTGATGGTGATGTCAAATTCCTACAAAAGCAAAATCCATCGTATTAATCGTGCCTTAGCATCCTTCTTTGTAAGAAGGTACTTAAGGGCTACATGATCTGTAAAGATAATGATAGGAGAACCAATCAAATAAGCGCGGAATTTATCCAAAGCAAATACTACAGCTAACAACTCTTTTTCAGTGGTGGAGTAATTCATTTGGGCACTATTTAGAGTTCGACTAGCATAGTAAATGACAAAAGATTTCCCTTCTCTTCGTTGTCCAAGAACAGCACCTACAGCAAAATCACTAGCATCACACATAATTTCAAAAGGTAAATTCCAATCAGGTGGTTGCATTATTGGTGTTGAAGTAAGCTTGCCAATTAATGTTTAGAAAGCCTCTTGACAGGCTTGTGTCCATTCAAATGGGGCATTTTTAGCTAGGAGGTTACATAGTGGTCTAGATATGGCGGAAAAATTCTGTATGAATCTCCTATAAAAACCCACATGACCAAGAAATGATCTTATATCCTTGACTGTTCTAGGTGTAGGCAATTTAGAGATTAATTCAACTTTTGATTGATCAACCTCCATTCCTTTGGAAGAAATAATATGCCCTAAAACAATACCTGAAGGTACCATAAAGTGACATTTTTCCCAATTTAAAACCAATTCTTTTTCTTCACAACGAGTTAGTACTCTTTCTAAACTCATTTAACATGCATCAAAAGAAGATAAAAAAACAGTCAAGTCATCCATAAAAACTTCCATGCACTTTTCAACCATATCACTAAAAATACTCATCATGCAACGTTGAAAAGTAGCTGGAACATTACACAGTCCAAATGGTATTCTGCGGAAAGCATAAGTACCAAAAGGACAAGTAAAAGTGGTTTTATCTTGGTCTTCTAATGCAATTTCAATTTGATAATAACCAGAATAACCATCCAGAAAGCAATAAAAAGGATGACCAGCCACCCGCTCAAGAATTTGATCAATAAAAGGAAGCGAAAAATGGTCTTTTCGTGTGGCGGCATTTAATTTTATGTAATCAATGCACATCCGCCAACCAGTCACCAGTTTTGTAGGGGCTAACTCTCCGAGGTCATTTTTTATCACAGTTACCCCTGACTTTTTAGGAACAACCTGCGTAGGACTTACCCATTTACTATCAGCAATAGGATATATCATTCCTGCATCTAATAGTTTCAATACTTCATTTTTCACAACTTCTTTCATTGTGGGATTAAGTCTACGCTGGGGGTCTCTTCGAGGATTAGTTCCTTCCTCTAAATTTATTTTATGAGTACAAATCAGGGGACTAATGCCTTTTATATCAGCAATACTCCATCCTAGGGCTGATTTATACTTGCATAAAATCCGAATTAATTTCTCACCTTGGGACTCACATAATTCAGATGAAATAATAACAGGAAAAATATCACTTGGACCAAGGAAAACATGCTTTAAACCCTTAGGTAGGGATTTTAATTCAACTTTAGGGGCTTCCCTACTTGAAGGAATCTGTCTTTCTCTTTTTCAGGCAACTTCTCAAACTTTGGTTGCCATGCCTGTGTACTATAATCATGGGTTCTATTAAAAATAGCACAAATGTCAACTACATCAGATGAATCACTTATAGGATTAAATTCAGAATTAACAATAAAGTATTCAAGGGGATCTGAGTCATGAGTTGTAAAAACAGCCCTTTCTATAAGTGAGTAAATCATGTATGTTTGATGACACTCGACATCATTTTCTGACTGTTTTGCAATATGAAAAATATTTACCTCAAGAGTCATATTGCCAAAAGAGAGTTTCATCAATCCATTTCTGCAATTGATAAGAGCATTAAAAGTAGCAAGAAAATGTCTACCTAAAATTAATGGAATTTCAGAGGTGGTTTCTACAGCAGAACCAGTGTCTAGAATTAAGAAATCAACAGGATAGTAAAATTTGTCAACTTGAATTAAAACATCCTCTACCACATCCCGTGGTGCTCAGACTGAACGATTAGCCAATTGCAATACCACAGAAGTTGGTTTGATTTCTCTCAATCCTAATTGTAAATAAATAGAATATGGCATCAAATTTACACTAGCCCCTAAATCTAGCAAGGCCTGTCCAAGCTCATGATTGCCAATGTTGCATGTGATGGTTAGACATCCAGGATCCTTGTACTTAGGGGGAATCCTCTGTTCAATTAGAGTACTAACTTGCTCTATCAAGAATACTGTCTTCTTCACATGATGTTTTCTCTTAACTGTACACAAATTTTTGAGAATTTTTGCGTAAGTAGGAACTTGTTTAATTACATGCAAAAGAGGAAGATTAATTTTTACCTGTCTAAGATTTTCCAAAATATCATTGTTATGATCCAGAGTTTGTTTGCTTGACTTTAATGCTTGAGGAAAAGGTACCTTACCAGGATTTTTTGTTACCTTAGGTTCCTCGGGTTTTGTTACCTCAAGTTCTTTGGGAAGCTCAGGACTGCTGCTATCTTGATCTTTCTCTACATCCTTTGTTTTGTCTATTATTGGATCACGTAGAGACTTACTACTTCGTGTCACAATGGCGTTTACGTCCTTCAGGTCTCCTTGTGCCATATGTTGACCATGAGGTACAGACTGAGCTTGAGAAGGAAACTTACCTTTCTCATTCATAGTCAAAGAACTCATTATTTTAGACACCTGGCTCTTTATTTCCTTATTTTCTTCGACAACCTGCATAATCAAAAATTCAAATTTCTGATTAGTCTTACCCTGTATTTCAATAAAAGTATGCAAAGTATCTTCTAAAGAATTTCTAGAAGATTGAGGTGCATGGTATGGTGCAGGATATGATCTAGAGGGTTGTGTAGGCTGCTGGTTTTCAGACTTCCAGCTGAAGTTAGGATGATTACGCCATCCTGGGTTGTAGGTTTCAGAGTAAGGTGTGAAGGGCTTTTTGTATATACCCAGAGCATTACTTTGTTCCTCATACATACCATTCATGTTAGTATGTGTAGGACACTCTTGGGCATGATGATCTATCCCACCACAGACAACACATGGCCCAAAAGATTCTGCATGATTAGCCATGTGTGTTAGTTTTGAGTTTTTGGTTTTCAATAACTCTGATTCTCTGGTGAGCATTTCAACCTTAGCCTTAAGGCTATCCTCCTCCCTTAGATGGTAAATACCACCACTCAGGTTTCCTGTAGGTCGTGACCTGTTTGTGCTATCAGTAGCACTAGGTCCAGTCCAAGTATGAGTTTTTTCAGCAAGCTCATTGAGGTACTCTATGGCCTCATCGGGATTTTTCTGTAAAAATTCTCCATTGCACATCATTTCCACGAATTGACGTTCCCTGGGCGTAAGCCATTCATAGAAATAACTCACTAAGCGCCAATTCTCATATCCATGGTGGGGACACATACTCAGTAATTCTTTAAATCTTTCCCAAGACTGGTACAAAGTCTCATTATCCTTTTGTGCAAAGGTAGAGATTTGTCTTTTTAAAGCATTGGTCTTATGTTGGGGAAAATATTTATTGAAAAACACTTGAGTCATCTCACTCCATGTTCCAATAGACCATGATTTTAGTGAATACAACCAACTCTTAGCTTTATCTTTCAATGAAAAAGGAAAGAACTTTAGCCTTACCGTGTCGTCAGTGGTATTTTGACTGTGAAATATTGCAACTACTTCCTCAAATTCCCTAATATGAACATAGGGGTTTTAATTTTCTAAACCATGAAAAGTCGAAAGTAATTGTATCATTCTTGTTTTGAAATCTACATGACGAACATTAGGTGAGAACATAATACAAGATGGTGTGGCTGTTCGTGTGGGATGAAGATAATCTTGGAGGGTTCTAATAGGTTGGTCTGCGTGTTCACTCATCGTGTCAGAATTGGAAGAATTATCAAACAAGCGATTAGAAAAATTAGATTCTAAATCTGATTCTAGCACGGGTCTACTAGCAAACTGTCCAAAATCGTCTCTGTACCTGCGCATGCAAAGTAAAGAAAAGCGTAATACTGAAAAAAATAATTATTAAAAGAAAAGTAAAATAAAATAAAGATGCAGAAAGCTAAAAAGAAAATGAACGAAGTTACCGCTTTTTTTTTTTTTTTTTACAAGCTACTAAAAAAAACTACAAATTCTTCTACCGTCTCCCCGGCAACGGCGCCAAAATTTGATTACGCCCAAAGAATAATGCGGTCGTTTGCAGTATAACTTTGGGTGTCGATTCCATATGGAGATGGATTGAAAAATTGAAGAACAGTAACGAAATTAACAAAAAGATTTAGACGAGTGCGAAAAGTAAATTTTAGAGTATGACGTAAATTAAAACTAAATGAGTAATTTGAAAAGTATAAAAATGAGACGAAAAGTAGAACATCGGGAATCCTTTATATATAATCGGTATTTTAATTATTTTTGATTCATAATAACTCAATTGAAAATTTTATGTCCAAATTTTCAATTGGAAGATAAAACATTAATAACCAGATTTAAATCAAATGTAATTTTTTGAAAAATCATTCGTTGCAATATAAGAACGGGAATTGCTATCGATATTAAGGAAATTCAATATCAACAATATACTCGTAGAGTAATATTGCAGCAGAGAATTAAATTAATATAGATAACCAATTGAACCAAACATAATCAAAGGATTATTGCATTCAATAGAAAAAGCATGACTGAATCTATAAATGAAATAAATTCTAAAATTATTTGGTGACGAAAATATTTATAATAAATTTCGAATGACTAAACAAAAGAGTTTAATATTTGAAGAACACATATATGAATAAAAAATAATTACAAATACCATCATATATACAAATTCATCCCTAACTCTACTAAAAAATTAGTTACACATATTGAAAATATGCAACAAAAATTCTTCAAGGGATAATATGGAAGAGCCAAGCATTATTTTCTTCTCTCTTCTTTGGTTTTTCTTTTCTTTTCTCAAGCTCTCAAAACAATGTCTCTTCCAAGGCATCCAAGCACACTAAGCATGGTCTTAGAACACACACCCCTCCCTTCTATTTATAAGCATCCTTCATGCAAGTTGTCATGACAAAATCATCACAATTTCAACTTGTTTTGCCATGTGCCATTCTTGAATCCAAGTGATTTGTGAGTTGTCATTTTGATCATTTGTTTTCCCACTATGCATGAGCTGAATTTTGCTTGTAGGTTGAGTGTTTCAATTTTGCTTCTCTATCCATTAGTTGTCTTGTATGACTTAATATCTTGTGGTCAAATAATTTGTCTTGAAGAAACTTGAGTGCACTTCATCTTGCATATGAATTGATCATTGAATTTCCAAATTGGTGTAGGAGTGCTTGCTGGAAAATATTATGATGACATTTGGATTTGATGCAAGTGGCTGAAGAATATCCAGGAACGTCAAGTGCAGATGCGTCCACTTTATGGTCGATTTTGTCTTGGATTGAGTGGATATCTCTTAAAACATAAAACATAAAAGTTATATATATTTCTCTTGCGGTTCTATATCATCTTGAATCAGCTCAATCAAAGATGGGATGAGAGAGTTATGCTCATATTACGAAAAGACGTCAGAACTATTTAAAATTCTGGAATTATCTTCATTTGCTCCTAATGCCTCTATTTGTTTCCTAAATCAAAATGTAAGAATAATGAGTATATTTAGGCATAAAATAAGAATAAAATATTAAACATTAAGAGAGAAAAATATGGCATTTTATATTCTCATCAATATATTAAATCATGCTTATATCTATATCAAAATAAATGACAATTAATTTTAATAACATGAGTTATATCCATTATTTTCTAATTTCTTTTAGCATTTAAATAGAGTATTTAGAGTGTATTTTTGTGCACTTATCATGACCTGAGATGTGAGGGCGAGCATGCATGGCGCTCACAGGTGAGCTGTGGGCGAGATGGCGAGTGCCCGAGAAATGGCGAGAGGATGTCCGAGCCCATGTGGTGCCGAGTGGTGTTGTAGAATCTAAGATTTCAAGTCTCGTATCTACATATAGATTTTGATGATAACAAATAAATTCAAGACTCAAGTTCAAGTTGTCTACGCATAAAGAGAGCTAAGCATATCAAGAAATCAAACATGAGCAAAAAGAAGATCAAGTCTACAAATGAAACTTATGGAGTAATTTTGTACATCTCTTAAAATTTGAAATTAGATTAAGGCTCAAAATTAATATTTTCTCATAAAGCATCAAATTGTATTTTTTACATTTGCATAACTTTATTAAAATATTTAATTTCAAAAATTATTATTATTTTTCCACATGTGCATAAAGATTTGAATTTGTAAGATGATTGATTGTCATCTTTAACATGTGCATGTGTTGTTTGAAAATCTTGAAAGGTAGTTGTGTATTTTTTTGACAAATGCAAAAAATATATGATTTTGTTTGAAAATCTTGAAAAGTGGTTGTGTTTTTTTTTTACATATGCAAAAAGAAGATAATTTGATTTAAAAAATAAATCATGCTCATTTTGTCATGTATGAAAAGTAAAATATTAGATTTGATTTTTTTGAAAAATGAATGGAGTTGTTTTTGAAAAATATAAAAAGGAGATGTTTTTAATTGGATCTTTTGAAAAGTGAATAGTGATCTTATTTGACATGTGAACCTTTTCAAATTTGAATATGAAAACTCATTTGCCTATAAATAGCTCACTTGAGTTTTGCAAAAATAACAACAAGAGCTTACACATCAATTGCTAAGTTTTGCATTATTCTTTCAAAACTCTCATTCTCTCTTCTCTAAATTTTGTGCCTTAATCCTTATTCATTGTGAGAGAGATATAGGTTGCATTATATTGTTTTTATTTCACTCATTGAGGAGTGTATTCTGATAACCTACCCACTATCAGCTTTTGTATTTGTAAGAGGGTGCGTATAACCCTTATGTGTGTAAAAGGTGTTCTACACATGGAATAATTGAATCACCAAGCGTGAGATGATTGTAAGTGTATAGGGTGTTCTACACGGATTCTTTGTAGCGGTGTTGCTCAAAGGTGTAATAAGTTTTTATCTCCACCTGAAGGAGATTGAATAGTGAATTTGAGACTTTCAAAGGGTAGTTTGAGGCGAGGACGTAGGCAGTGGGGCTGAAACTCGTTAAAATATTGAGTTTGTTTCTTCTTGTCCTTACTCTTTATATTTCTTGCCGCTTCGTATTTTATTTATACTTTATATTATATATTTGATTTATAATTGTTAATTTTATAATATAACCCCCTCTTGTGTTAGTCATCTGGGCAATAATTGGTATCAGAGTAAAGACTCTCTTATAAGATTAATTATCTGTTGAGTTAAAATCATATGACTAACATTGCAGCTACATTTGTTGAAGGTCAATCCAGTAGTCGGCCTCCACTATTTTGTGGAGATAATTTTACTTTCTGGAAATATAAAATGAGAATATTATTTCAGTCTCAAGGTCGTGAAATCTAGAAATACATTGTAAATAGGCCTTATATTCCAATAAAAATTGTTGATGGAGTAAATGTCAATAAGGAAGAAGAAGAGTTTGATCGTGAAGATAATAGACGTTATACAGTGAATGTAATGGCTATGAATTTTCTGTATAATGCTCTCAATGACAATGAATTTAACAGAATAATGACTTGGAAGGCGACAAAGAAAATTTGAAACAACTTGGAAGTAACTTATGAAGGAACTTTGCCAGTCAAATAATCAAAAATTTATATTATTACGCATGAATATGAAATGTTCAAAATGAATGATGATGAATCTATTTCCTCTATGTATACTCGTTTTACTAACATTATAAATAGCTTGACAGCTCTTGGAAAAGTTTATTCTAGCTTGGAAATAGTAAGAAAAATTCTCAACTCTCTACCAAAACGTTAGGAATCAAAAGTGACGGCGATTCTTGAAAGTAGGGATCTTAAAAAACTCGAAGTAAATGAATTCATTGAGTCACTTATTACTCATGAGTACACATTGAAAAGAGGAGAAGAAGAAGGAAAGCAAAAGAAGAGTTTAGCACTCAAAACTGTTCCCCATAAAAGTGAAAGCGATGAAGATGAGGAAAACGATGACAAAGATGAAGAAATTGTAATGATCACAAGAAGATTTCACAGATTCATAAAGAAAAATAAAGCTCATCCAATGAAATCTTTCAAAAAGTTTTTCAATAAAGATACAGGTAAAAACGACTCCTTAACTTGTTATAAATGCAAAAAGCTAGAACATATCAAGGCAGATTGTCCCATGCTAAAGAAAGATCGATACAAGGGCAAGAAAGCAATGAAAGCTACATGGGATGATGATTCAAGTAGTTCAGACAACGATGCAAGCAATGAAAAATCTGCAAATTTTTGTCTTATGGCTAAAGATGATCTTGATGTAACAAATTTTGAAAATATTGAAAATCCTTCTTATGAAGAATTGCAAAATGTTTTAGAAGACGTATATGAGGAAATTGAAAAATTGGGTATCAAGTATACTATTTTGAAAAAGAAAAATTCTTATTTAACAAATGAAATTGATGTTTTAAGAAAATATAATATAGTTTCAAAAGATGAAAATGATGAGTTGAAAAAGAAAGTGTCTGATTTACAAAAGACTGTTGAAAACTTTACAAATGGAAAAAGAAATTTTGAAAAACTTCTTGGTAGTAAAAAATGTGTTTTTGATAAGGTAAGTTTGGGATACATGCCAAAAGCAAAATTCAAACCCTATAATTTTTTTTTTTTATAAATCGACTAAATCAAAATCAGATTTTCAAAATTCTTTTCATAAAAATAGATTTTTTCAAAGAAAAATATTATTACAATAACTCAAGATTTTCAAATATGTCATATATTATTTGTAATTTTTGTAATAGAAGTGGTCATTATTATCATGCTTGTCCTATTAGAAGAAAACATATAATGACTATTAGAATCATATAGGTACCAAAAAATCTTATTTATTCTAATACTAATAAATAAAAGACCTAAAGAACTTGGGTACCAAGAATTTTTTTAATTGCTTTTGTAGGTATGCATGAAGTCCTCCACAGGTAAAAGTAAATGGTTTTTAGACAACGGATACTCAAGACACATGACAGGAAACAAAACTAAATTTATTGACCCACTTCTAAAGAAGACGGACGTGTGACATTTGGAGACAATTCAAAAAGGAAGATCAAGGGAATAGAAGATCATCAAGACTTAGTACAAGATGCAACCAAAGAGTGAAAACATGTGAAAGATCATTTAGTGGAACAAATTCTAAGAGAACATTCACGAGGTGTAAGTACTCGATTATCTCTTAAAAATATTTGTAATCACATTGCATTTCTATCTCAAATTGAACTCAAAAATATTGATGAAGCACTTATTGATGAATCATGAATTCTATCTATGCAAGAAGAGCTAAATCAATTTGAAAGAAATAATGTATGGATACTTGTTCCTAGATCTAAAAATCATGCTGTTATTGGAACAAAATGGGTTTTTAGAAATAAGAAAGATGAGTCTGGAATTATCACTAGAAACAAGGCTCGACTTGTAGTCCAAGGTTTCAATCAAGAGGAAGGAATCGATTATGATAAAACGTATGCACCTGTCGCAAGATTAGAAACTATTCGAATGTTACTTGCATATGCATGTTATAAAAATTTCAACCTTTTTCAAATGGATGTTAAAAGTGCTTTCTTAAATGGTTTTATAAATGAAGAGGTATATGTTGAGTAACCTCCAGGTTTTGAAAATCATATTTCTCCTAATCATGTTTTTAAGCTCACAAAAACATTATATGGACTCAAACAAGCTCCTAGGATTGGTATGAGAGGCTTAGTGGTTTTTTGATTGAAAAAAGTTTTTAAAAATAAAGATCGATACAACTCTTTTCATCAAATATGAACAAGATCATATTCTTCTAGTTCAAATTTATATGGATGATATAATATTTAGTGCTTCTAATGAAAATATGTGCCAAAATTTTGCTAAAAGTATGCAGGAAGAATTTGCAATGAGCATGATAGGAGAACTTAATTTTTTTCTTGGATTGCAAATCAAACAAAGCAAAAGTAGAACATTCATTAATCAGTCAAAATATATCAAAGAGTTACTCAAAAATTTTGAGATGGAAAATGCGAAGGCAATTGGAACACCAATAAGTCCAACCACCAAACTTGATAAAGATGAAAGCGGTAAGTGAGTCGACTCAAAAGTATATCGAGGTATGATTGATAGTTTATTATACTTGACAGCTAGTAGATCTGATATTATGTTCAGTGTATATTTATGTGCACGTTTTCAATCATCTCCAAAACAATCTAATTTGATTGCAGTTAAACGTATTTTTAGATATCTTATCGGTATAATTGACCTAGAGTTATAGTATCCTAAGCATACTTCTTTCAAAATTATCAGTTATTCAGATGCAGATTATACTGGTTGCAAAGTTGATCGAAAAAGTACTAGTGAAACATATTATTTTTTAGGTCATGCACTTGTTTCATGGTTTAGTAAAAAGTAAAATTCTGTTGCATTATCTACTGCTGAAGTAGAGTATGTTGCTTCAGGTAGTTGTTGTGTTCAAGTTCTTTACATGAAGTAACAATTTGAGGATTTTAAACTTATGTACAACCATATTCTTATTAAATGTGATAATATTAGTGTTATAAATCTTTCAAAGAATCCAATACAACATTCTAGAATTAAGCATATTGAAATTAGATATTATTTTCTTAGAGATCATGTACAGAAGGGTGATATTGTACTAGAATTCACAAGCACACACGATCAATTGGCTGACATTTTCACAAAACCCCTACCAAAAGATAGACTATGCATGTTTAGAAGAGAAATAAGAATGATGCATATCATGAATATTTGCTAAATATTTTTATTCCATTATCTCAAATGACTTACGAAAACTTGAAACGTTTAGCCTCATCATTCAATTGAATTTGCTCCTTATAGATCATCATGCTATCATTGTCTAAAGGATTAGACAATCGAAATGAAGAGGCAAGCAAAGATTTTAAATCCTTATTTTATTACTTTAACTATACTATTTTTTTTGTTGGACTCATAAACAAGTCGTTGAAGTACAGAGACCGTTTTGCTAAACTTCTCAATTTCGCGAGTTTTGGACTGCAACCGAGCGGAAAAAGCAACAATGGAAGATGAGTATCGAGTCCTGAGACCCACAAGCTCATAAATGGCGTCATGATTTGATTTATTAGCCAAATCAATCTCTTGCTGCTTCATGGCTCCTACAACAGATACAGAAATAGATTGATTACGAGAAGTACTGAAAGGAAATTTACGAGCCATTAAAAATTTGTAGAATGAGAATGCAGGCGAATTCAAAGATGAGAAGAAGATTTGATGCGATTTATATTAAACTAAGGATTGCTCTTATAGAGACGGAAATAAGA
Source organism: Platycarya longipes (assembly GCA_036559045.1). Lineage (NCBI taxonomy): Eukaryota > Viridiplantae > Streptophyta > Magnoliopsida > Fagales > Juglandaceae > Platycarya > Platycarya longipes. Next base: position 39,474,937 of record CM071802.1, read on the forward strand.
ATAAGACGCACCATCATCTCTTCAAATCTTACTTAGTCAAACTTATAAGATATGCTGATGAGACGAGAGAGAAAACTGATTGAGACGATTCTTTGTTCAAATCCGAAAGATTACCAGCCGCCATTCTGTCGGTTTGGATAAAAGATACTTGATCAATGAGTATTCGATGGGTGAAAATGGTCATTTAAATAGAAATCGAAAATTTTTAAATCTCTACAAAATCTCGTTTGTCAATAACGTCAAGCGGATTTGAATCTCCTTTCGCATTAAATTGCCAGAGCTAGGCCTCCAGCTTTTGCAAGTTGTGTCAGACACGAGTGATTCTAATTATTCAACTCTCTACAAAATCTCCTTCCACACCAAATTTTCAGAGCTAGGCCTCCAGTCTTTGTAGGTTTTGTCGGACACGGAGGCGAGAAGAAATCTTCTTCCGCACCTAATCTCGATAATATTTCATTTGTCAACAACATCAAGTGGATCTCTGTACCGAGACGATAAAGTTAGGTCTCAGCCTTTACAAGTTTTGTCGGATACGGGTGGTTCCAATGATTCAATTCTTTATAATTTTTACTAACGCACCGTTTTATTTGGTTATTGGTTATTGCGAAAAGAAATCTTACTGAAGCCAATTGCGGTTTCTTTTTAATGATGCCAAAATAGGGAGAAGTTTTACACTAGTATTATACTACCATGTTATATATACTAAAATCATGTTTACATTTTACTTGAAAAACTAACGCATATTTTCTGGTGGAGTTTAAGTATTACTGCAGGTCGCAGATTTCTATTAAGTATTTGTCATCATAAAAAAGAAGAAGATTATAGAATTTAAGGTTTTAGTCTCGTATCTATGTATAGATTTTGATAATAATAAATAAATTCAAGACTCAAACTCAAGTTGTCTACGCATGAAGAGAACTAAGCACATCAATAAATCAAGCATGATAAAAAATAAGATCAAATCTACAAATGAAGCTAATAGAGTAATTTTATACATCTCTTAAAATTTGAAATTGGATTAAGGCTCGAAATCAATATTTTCTTATAAAGTATCAAATTGTATTTTTTACATTTGCACAACTTTATTAAAATATTTAATTTCGAAAATTATTATTATTTTTCCACATATGCATAAAGATTTGAATTTGCAAGATGATTGATTGTCATATTTAATATGTGCATGTGTTGTTTGAAAATTTTGAAGGGTGGTTGTATATTTTTTTGACAAATGCAAAAGATAGATGATTTTGTTTGAAAATCTTGAAGGGTGGTTGTGTGTTTTTTTGACATATGCAAAAAGAAGATGATTTGGTTTGAAAAATAAATCATACTCATTTTGTCATGTATGAAAAGTAACAGATTAGTTTTGATTTCTTTGAAAAATGAATGGAGTTGTCTTTGACAAATATAAAAAGGAGATATTTTTATTTGAATCTTTTGAAAAATGAATAGTGATCTTATTTGACATGTGAGTCTTTTCAAATTTGAATATGAAGACACATTTGCCTATAAATAGCTCACTTGAGTTTTGCAAAAATAACAACAAGAGTTTACACATCAATTGCTAAGTTTTGCATCATTTTTTCAAAGCTCTCATTCTCTCTTCTCTAAGTTTTGTGTCTTAATCCTTGTTCATTGTGAGAGAGATATAAGTTGCACTGTATTATTTTTATCGCACTCATTGAGGAGTGTATTTTGATAACCTACCCACTATCAGCTTTTGTATTTGTAAAAGGGTGCGTATAACCCTTACGTGTGTAGAAGGCGTTCTACACAGAGAATAGTTGGATCACCAAGTGTGAGATGATTGCAAGTGTAGAGGGTGTTCTACATGGATTATTTGTAGCGGTGTTGCTCAAAGGTGTAATAGGTTTCTATCTCCACTTGAAGGAGATTGAATAGTAAATTTGAGATTCTCAAGGGGTAGCTTGAGGCGAGGACGTAGGCAGTGGGGCTGAACCTCGTTAAAATATTGAGTTTGCTTCTTCTTGCCCTTACTCTTTATATTACCTGCTGTTTCGTATTTTGTTTATACTTTATATCGTGTATTTGAATTATAATTGTTAATTTTATAATATAACCCAATTCACCCTCCTCTTGTGTTAGTCATCTGGACAACAAGTGTTCTGACATCTGTGAGTGGAAGGAGGCGAGTGCTCGAGAGGGTGAGCTAGGCGAGCCCAATCTACCATGGCGTGTGGCGAAGCCATGCGGGGGACTCCGGCGACCTGGCACCTTGGTAGGCGGGCGGTGGCCTCACCAGGGGCAAATGATGCCGGCGGCCTCAAAGGTGACCTCCAACGGCCCATCCATGAAACGGATGGGCCGGGCATGGCATCCTTGCCGTGGGCGAGATGTGAACGAGAGGATCCACTCCTGTCGAAGCCACCAGCCGGTGGCACTCCAGATGGCGACAGACGGCACCAATGGCCATCATGGTGGGCACCGGCGCCAGTCCTTCCCTCCAGTGTTCTTGGGCTTGATTACCCAAGTAATGCAGGGCTCTTGGTGCTCTTAGAGCACTGTTCACGGCCTCCCCCTTGGTGGGGCATGTCCTCCGGTTGAATAGAAGCTGTCGGTAGTCCCAAAAGTGACTGCCGGCGGCTGTTTCAAGGCTGGGCCACGGGACTCGCCTGGGTCCTGTGGATACACGGCGTGCATGCACGCCAACATGCGTGCACGCACGTTCCGTGCATGCCTCTGGCAAGTGAATGCCTTGCCGGAGATAGAAAATCCCGGTGGTCACTGTGGTGATCACAAATGGTTGCTTGGGGATGGGCCATAGGACTAGCTTTAGTCCCGTGGGTGCATGGCGGGCGTGTATGCACTGTGCATGCATGCCCGTGCCACTGGTTGTGGGCCCGCCATGGTGGCAGGCCAAGAGAATTCCAGCGGTCACGATGGGACCGCCAGCAGAGTGTCACGACTCGATGTGGAACGCCGCGAGTACTTGGGCGCACGCCCATAAGCAATTGGGCACGACATCTTGCCGTGCCCGTGTATTGTGCATGGCACTGTACAGTGCAATGCACACGCGGTCGCACTGTGCACTTAAGTGCACAGTGCTTCCCCCGAGTCCAGTGCACGTGGTCCGTCTGCATGCATTGTACTGTGAGTGTATTCGCTAGGCTTTTGTCTGGCGGGCTCGTGTACATGTGCTATTCTTACAATATAAAAATAATAACTGGCGCATGTAGGTGTCCATGTATATGAGTTTATAAGAATGCTCTGTGTACATTTCATTGGAGAAAGCCATGATTGTGACATGGTTGAAGGATGAGACGTTTGGCGAGTCTCTATCAAATAAAGGAAAAATAATCAAATGAGTACTTATTTGAGAGGTGTTCTTTACTTGTCAAATAAGTCGCCCAGTGTTCCAGAAAATTATCATTTTCCCAACTCTAGTTTAAAGATCCCACAAACGGCGCTAACTGTTCAAACCATAAAAATCGGCCAACAGGCCAGTGCAGGAAAAAGAACCATTCCCAGTCCACTGGTGCGAGTTGGGTTTTTTTAGGTGTCATTTGAGGCCCCCAGCGAGACTCTGGTGCGGCTGTATATAAGTGAATAACATATAAATAAATAGAGAGAGACACAGTATTTACGTGGTTCAGCGTAAGGTCTACGTCTATGAGAGTTTGGGGAAGGGAATCCACTGTAATAAGTATTTTTATAGTCTCTCATGGCTCACACTGTATAGGAAAAATATACTAAATCATCTAGTTAGAGCCCGAATCCCTTCGAGAAGGTTGAAGGAGACGATGTTGGAGAAGAAGTTGGCCAGAGGGAGAGAGAGATTCCAGAGCCAGCCACTTGATCATCTGATTGCTGCCTTTTTCTAAATATCTTTGGGTTGCGTGTGTCAGTCTACATTCTTTATGCCTTCCGTTGTTTGCTTCTCGTTCGTTCGTTCCTTCTTGGCTACACACTATCATATGCACCTGCTCCTGTCATCCATTTTCTTTATCTCACTAGGTTCCTTTTGTCCCCTAGTGCGAATAAATATCAGGCTAGGGGTCCACTGACTATTTTTCCCCTCACATTATATATAGCCCATAGGTTGATTAGTTAATTTAATTTTCATAAGTCATATCAATTAATCAATTAATCAATTAATCAATGATATTAATGATCATTGATCATACTTCAAATATAGTTAAAAACAACATTAATAATTAATATTTATAATTGTTACATATAATCATAAGAAGATTAATTATTAATTAGTTAATAGTGATTTAGTGATACATCATAAGTTGGTTAACTATAACTAATAATACTATTACATAATTAACATTAGTATATTACAAATTTATATGTTATTAAATAGTGATAAATTAGTAATAATATATTAAATAATAATAATACACTTATTACTTATAAGTTATTATTAATACTCTATATAGATATACTATAATTTATACTTTTATACTACAACTATTATAAATTATAATATGTTAATATTATAAAAGTATAGATTACATATTAATATGTTATACGACCACTCTTAATCTATATTAATATTAATATTAAAATTTATATACTATTACTTATATATATATAATATATATATATATATATATATATGTGTGTGTGTGTGTGTGTGCATTTGGTCCGGTTTGGTTCAGTCTAGGGTCTGAAATGTTCTCCCCCTAGATCGGACCGAAAATTTCTGATTCATAAAAAAATTGGACCGGACTGGACCGAATTTCATCCGGTTCGGTTCGGTGTCAGTCCGGTCCACCTGTCCGATTCGGTCTTTTTACAGCCCTACATTCACCAATTGAAATCTTCTGCTCCGTGTTCTGACAAACTTGAAATTTGCCTCTTCTTTTACCAATCTCGTCCATATTACTTAATAGAGAATATGTATCTCTTAAAAATATACTAAGATTACATGAAAAAATATATTTATATTTAAAAATATTTCAAAAAATAAAAATTTATGAGGGAAGAAGTTAAAATACAATTCGTTTTAAAAAAATTAAGGACGGGGTGTTTTTTCAATGAAACTAGTCGAATATTTTTCCATACAAACAAATAAGCTAAGGAGGAGGTCAACATGAGCTTGCTAACAATTGAGATTTCTACAAACTATTTACAAGTAGGGGTGAAAACAAATTAGGTGAACCAATAAACCGAATCGGCAAATCTGTGGGTTCTGTTTGATACTGAGTTTGGTTCGATTCGATACTAATTTTATTTTTCTTAAACTTGATCAAAATAGGTCTGATTCTAGTTCTTCTTTTTCTAAAACTGACGGGACTTATTCATATATATATATATATATATTTAATTTTTTATATTGTATATAATTTTTATATATAATATATAATTATATATAAAATAATTTTGTACGTATTATATAATAAATTACTGATTAATATAATATTAAATCTTAAAATCTTATATATTACTATAGTTTATTGTATTAATAGTTATACTAATACTATCTCACTATATATTATAATATACTATAATATATCACTATGTTATATATTATAATATATTACTATAGCATATAATATAATTATAATATATATTATAATATTATATTATTACTATTATAATGTTATATACTAGAATATGCTATATTATATATATCATATAATAAATAATATAGTATATTAAAATCGAAAAATCAGACCGAATCCTATTAGAACCAATTAAAATGAAAGTACTGGTTTAGAAGGGTAATTAGTGTGAAATCAATTCTTGAAAATATAAAATCAATACATATTGGTTCGTTCTCAAATTTAATCCAAAACCAGGCCAAACCAAACCCGCAACTATACCTTTATTTACAAGAATCTTGTTTGAGTCAGTGTATATATGTATATATAGATTTACTAGTCTAACTATTCACCATGGCACCAATAAAATCAATTCTTGAAAATGTAAGATTTTAATTCAAGAATCTTGGTTTAGATAGTGTTAGTATAACTATTAATACGCATATATGGTATTAGTATAATTATTAAAATCAAAACCAGATCGGATCAAATTGAAATCAATCAAATTAAAAGTATTGATTTAGAAGGATAATAAGTATGAAATCAATTCTTGAAAATGCAAAATCAATACATATTGATTGGATTCGGTCTCAAATTTAATCTAACCAAATCAAACCGAACCTGCGACCATACCTTTATTTACAAGAATCTTGTTTGAGTCCGTGTATATATGTATATATAGATTTACTAATCTAACTATTCACCATGGTACGAATAATGGTTCAAATCTGAATTCATTTTTTATTTTTAACCTGAATTTGTGGTCGGTACGAAATGACGCCAAAAGTTTGAAAGTTTAAGTCATAGATGTGAAAGGATAGATTTAATCATTTATATTCTATTCTTAATAAAATTAGAACGTTCGGCTACAATACAGGAGAAGGACGTGGGCTCGTCACGTAAAGAAATTGCAGTTAGAAAGGTATAATATATCAGAGTAGTGCTTGATGCAACATGTTTTCGCGCAGATATTTAAATATAAACAGTATTTTCACTGTTTATATTTATTTATAATCAGTTAATTTTAACTAAATAATTATTTATAATAAAAAAAATTGTTTATTTGTATTTAATTAATTTTAAAATTAACTGTAAATAATTATTTAATCACCATTAAAAGATTACAAAAATTCATTTTTCTTATTGTGCGCTACGTATTTAGTCCAAATATGTTTTTCTAATTCAAATATTTTTAAAGCTTTTTAAATATTTTTAAAAAATAAAAAAAAATACACTATCACTTTACCAATAATCAGTTTCATAACCATTAAAGAGAGAAGAGGGGGAATCATATTAAAGGGTAACCCTATAGTTTTCAGTACTTGTAAATTTGATTGTTATATCATGAAACCATTCTTTGAAAAGTTATGAAAAATCAGATACGATTGGATCGAATTGTTAAATACAGTCTTGGATTGTACAAGTGTTGCGTATTCCTTTTATCTACTTTGTAAGGTCCAGAATCTCTCATACATTGTCGTACATTGTAATACGCGCGAGCCTAGTTATGTGAAATAAAGAGAGAAGAGGGGGGAATCATATTAAAGGGTAACCCTATAGTTTTCAGTACTTGTAAATTTGATTGTTATATCATGAAACCATTCTTTGAAAAGTTATGAAAAATCAGATACGATTGGATCGAATTGTTAAATACAGTCTTGGATTGTACAAGTGTTGCGTATTCCTTTTAAAAAAAAGTGGAATAGTAATCCATTATTATTTTTTTTTCATATTAGTCTCATACTTATTCATTTTTTTTAAATTGTGCAGCGCTTGCGCATTCTATATATGACTAAAAATATTGTTTCTCAATTATTGTTATTAACCAGAAAAAATTATCATAATAAATTAATAATACCAATAAATTAAATAAAACATTGCCCCATGATCTGTAACTGAGAAAACAAACTTGATTTCAGTACTCGTGATTTTTTAAACTCATTTTCAATACTTGTAAATTTGATTGGTAATACATTATTGAAGAATTTTTTAAAAAAACTTGTGAAAGGTGGATTGACTGGATCTAATGTTCTTATACCAATTGTCAAAGTCAAATAAACCAATACACACACACACACACACACACATATATATATATATATATATCATAATATCTTATACGTACTCATGATGATCTTCTCGTTTTGGACCAGGTCAATTATGATCTAAGCATGCATTCTGATATGAAGAGCATCATGAAATATATGTGAATTTATGTCATGTGCATGCACTCGACCGAACAACGACGTATACACCATGTCGACCCAAGTAAGTCTTGTCTCACGGCCATGTGGAGCAAGTGATCAAACATGATCATTTTAATACTTAGTTCAGGTCACTGGCCGACGAAATATATGTTCTAGGGTATTGTAAATTGATCATCAAACATCACAATGCATATTTAATACTTAGACACACACACACACACACACACACACACACACACACACACATATATATATACACACACTAGGAAAGAATAAAGTGCAAATCATGTTTCTCTAATTTAGTGAAATGGTTATTTTTAAGAAATGATATGGTTTTTTATAACGAAATAGATTTCGGTTAATAATATAATGCATAGAAGAAAAAAATGTAAATTCTAACAAATATTTAATGAGAAATAAAAGGAAAAATACATTTTAATAACCAAAGAAATATATAAAAGTAAATTATAAATTGATGTGAAATAATGAAAGATAACTATTTATTAATTATTATAATTTCATTTATAAAATATTATTATTTGGATTTATGTTTCATAATGAATTTAAATTGAGAAATGATTAATATTTTATTCAAATAATTGTATTCGCAAATGTAATTGACAAACATATTTAAACTTAATTATTATATATATATATATATATATATATAAAGAATGAATAGGAATTTTAAATCATATCTACTTATATATAATATAATTATAATTTATATAAAATAATGTTATATTATAATTTGCATGTTATATAAATAATTTATATAAATGATGGGAGAATATTAATTGAAAAAATTAAGTTGAGTTTGAAATTAGGTATTGCTTTTAATCTAGGAATCTATTTAAACTATAATTGAGGGATAGTCTAAACGGATTAGAGTTGAGGAAGAATTTCATACAATGATTTTTAGGAAAATAAGAATTTTGGATTTTGTTAAATTTGAATTTAAAATGTTTGATTTAAGAGTTGGAATCAAGAGATTAAATTTCAAAAATTACATCATTCAAAATTTAGATAGACAAACAAATAGAATTAAATTTAACGAAAAAATAAAAAAATTGTTAAATAACCATTAAGTAAACATTTATTATAATAGAAATATATATATATATATATATATATATATATATATATATATAAGTACCTAATCTTTAATTGATACTCGATGTTTTTTTATCATGCATGATGCATGTTGAGAGGATTGCATTAAAGAAAAAGCTTTAATGATTTTTCTCACATGATCATGCAACATACATAATTTTTTAATTTTGTTAAATGAGTGGTGTATTATGAAAGATGAGTAGAAAAAGTTATATAATTTAAAAATAATAAATTAAAAATTAAATGATGAATAGCAAAGCATTAAATTAAGGAAAATACTGGAGATCGGTTCGTCCGATCCCCTTGAAAAATGGACGTCGGGAGAGATGCCGGCGGTGGGTGACACTGCCCACTCCATTGTGACCGTCGGCATCCGGCGATCCCACCCCTGCGACCTCTGGCAACCTCCGGTATATTCCACGCAACTTTAGACTCGTTTCGGGACCGATTCCCAACATTTTCCTTAAATTGATAATGTTTGGATGTGCCAAGTTGTCAGACACCACATCGTGTACCATGTATAAATAACGATGTCTATCATGTATAAATAATTAAAAATGATATCTACACAATAATAAGGTTTTTAGCTTTGGCTTTGAATTGGTCAAAGACCTCGGTCTCGTACAATTAAAAATGAACCAATGAAAAATTAATTATAAAGACCTAGGATTTGTCACTCTCTCACACACACACATATATTATATATAATATATAAGCCATACAATTCTTTTATTAAAAAGTAAATAAATATGTAACTTGTATGAAAAATAAATTATTCTTTTAAAAAAAAAAATTATTTAGTTTTTTCGCACTCTTCTACATTTATATCTAATATTATTCTTAAATTAATATTTGGTTCTCGCGTCATCTTGCTGATTACTTTCAAAATTCGCTGCGCACCAACTTGTTGGCTGTGGTGCCTTCTAATCATATTCTCAAAATACCTTTAGGGAGGACCTGTCTCTATGCATGTCTTTCAAACCAGCCCTTTCTATGATGATAAACTCATGGGAAGCGTTCGGTGCATACGGGAAACACAATTGTGTTGCGTACTGATCATCTCATATTTCTACATCTTAACTCATTATAAAAAAAATAAGTATTTGTAATTAATTATTTGTAATTAAAAATAATATATTTTGTGATAAAAACAGCCTCATTTTAACTAAAAATAATCATTTTGTTATAAATAATTAATTATAAATAAGTAATATTTTCATAGTCTAGAACCTCATAAAGTATCAAAGACTACGTATTTGGGAATATACACACATATAGAAGAGAAGTATTGTAGTCATAAAAAATCTTTTTTATAAAAATAAATTTATAAATTGATATTGTAGTTTCATATTATACATTAAATCTACTTTACAATAAAAATAATTTTACAATGTAAACGTACCACATCAAATTAGCTATAATAAGTTTGTGAATAATTTATTTTGTGGAACTATTTGTAATCAAAGCATTATTTATTTATATATAGATCAAGTACTGCTATATATACAAAGATGGTACTATACAAAAAAAAATTTACAAACTGATATAATTTTATGTGATCTATTAAATTTATTTACAATAAAAATAACTATATATAATCTGACATATTGTATTAAGATATATTATTTTATAAATTTATTTTTTCATTTCTTTTAACAAATTTCAAAGACTTCAACACGCAGAAATAATGAAGGGATTGTGCGGGATTTTCGCTTGAATAATGAATAATAATATAGATGTTGGATGAAAAAATATTGATCTGTTCATCATTCCCATACGATATATATATATTCCTTATCAAATACGTGTTATAATATGAATTATGAGTAGAATAATTTAATTAATTTTAAAAAATAAAAAAATATTTATAAAAAATATGATGTATATTGATATATAAAAATGATGATCAATAGGATAACTTTCTCGATAGTTAACCAATTAGAGCATTGGCAATGGTTCAAGCATCTTTATAATCATCTTCAAATTTTAATAATATCATTTTAAATTAGTCTACATGAGAATATCGATTATGCATCTTTAAAAATATTTTTCATAGTTATAAATATTATTCACTCTCAAAACATTATTTTAATGTTTTTTTCTCTCTTCTACTAATTAAAATCAACTTTGTTAATTTTGATATCATGAAATTTGTATTAAGTTGATGATTCAAAATGTGTACTAATTGTAAAATATATAAAAATTATAATTTTATGAAATTTTTTTATTATTATTATTTGATTCGAAGATGCATATCTAATATTGTTATTTTCCTTGATGCTATGTAAAATAAATCTTTAAAAAAATGTGATTTTGAAGAAACATATAAAAAAACCAATCATCTTATAGCACTCGCGAAAAGGTTGAATCGTTCAACTTTCTAGTTAACAAACTAAGATTATAATTAATGGGTATGAGATATAAACTTTTTGATTAAAAAAATTCATGAGGCCTAATTGGCATAACTTCTAATCTTCAGAAGCTCCTCCCCCAAATGAATCAAAAAAAAGGAAAAAAGAAATACTAGTGCTCTACGCCACACGAAACTACCAAAGGTAGGCTAGGTCCCTATTTAAAGCTATATTGCCTTGGCTTGTGCACCTCAAGTACTTGCTGTTTGCTGTATTATATGCTTAGTACTACAGATGTCTACCCAACCAAACCAACCAGCTATTTCCTCGTCTGAAGGGGATGCCCAGCCCATCACGCACTCGCAGCCTATCCAGCCTGATCAAATATCCGGAGATGATGAGGATTTAGTTTCAAAGTTCCAGTATAAGTCAGGAAGAATTTCCATCAGTGATGCAAGAAATGCACTTTTAGTGGTGATGGCACTGATTGCTGCCTCTACCTTCCAAGCTGGACTCAACCCTCCTGGTTGGGTTTTGCAAGAAACCAAGATCGACAACGGCGTAAATCATGATGCTGGCCCAAATTGCAGACTTTTCTTTTTCTTTAATACGCTAGGGTTTGCTTCTTCCATCTGCAGCATTATGTATGTTTTATACGAATTGCCTTTTCTTGAGCAGAAATGGATTTGCTTAGTCAGCTTTTCCGCTACGTACGGGATTTCAACTGGCTCCTTAAACCTTCGTGGTACTGCTTGTTCAAACGAAATATTCGTCCCCGTTGCATTTGTTCTTCCAGCTGTAGTGTTGTTCACGATGCCCCATTTCAAGAGGGCGTGGCGAAGGGCGTGGCGTAAGTCTAGATTATCAACTCATCAATAGAGGGCCTACTGCACTTCAAGAGTCCTAGACGAATCTATATAGCTGTGCATGCGACATCACCGTAGAGAAATGTTACTCATCTTTTGAATTCTTCTCATCTTTTTATTATTCCATCATGTGATATTAAATGTATTATCTAATGTCATAATAAGTGTTGATAAAAAAAAATGATAAAAGTTTAAGTACTAAAGGTTAGAATTTACTTTACTATTTAATAGAGTTGTTTAAGTGTCTCATCTCATTATCTGGTTAAGTTGACCTCTGGTGCTTTAGCTAGTAGAAGCCCAGAGGTGGGATCATTATTAATACTTGTAGTGTGGAGTACGCACTTGTAAGCTGGCTGGTAAAACCTGAATAAAAAGTTCAATTTCTTCTGCTTCTTCTTCTATCTTCTTCTTCCGGCCTAGACGTCCTGACCCTCAAAGTGAGACTATTGTTACAAAGTTTTCCCGTGTGTTATAGTATCAGTACTCTTATCTGATCATTGGAAAGAAAAAGAGAAGAAAAAGTAGTCGGACTCAGTATGTATCAGTCTCTCTCAAAGAGAATAAGTTTGAAGTTTCTCATTTCTCCTTTTATATATAAGTATATATATATATATATATATATATATATATATACTTATATATATAAGGACAGGAGCAATATGCAAAATACGTTGCCTAGTTAGCAGTAGATATATACATGATCATGTGGTCATTACAGTCTTTTAATGCTGTCTTTAATTATAAGACTTTCAAACAATATCAACTTTGCATAATAACATGCATGAGCATTTAGATTGGGCTATTCCCGACTGAGTCAAATAATTGAAGAGAACTGTATATATGGCTGTATTGGACCTGATCAAAATATCATGAAATCTGATTACCGCATGATGTCATGTTTTCTTGTGCATAATAATTGGCCATCTGACGTGATAATGAAATGTTAAGATTTAAAGGCGAGGAACTAAGTAGATAAATAATGTCTATTAATTATAAAAATAGTAGAATGCATTAAAAAATGGCTATTTATAACTAATTAATTATAATGAAAAGGAAAATTTGCAATAAAAAATAATATATTTTTATTACAAATAATCATTTTTATTGCAATTAATTGATTACAAATGCCCGTATTTCTTGTTGTGTAGTATTAATCATTAAATTTTATGTAAAAAAAAGGAATTCTTTGATTGGTTGTTAGAATGTTAATTCTTCTGTTGATCAATTTGTTTGTTTATTTTCTTAAAGGGTTGAGATTGAGTTAATTTAATTAGTTACTACTATTCTCTTCTTCTTTTTTTTTTTCCTTTTTATCCTGGAATTTCATATCTCTTGCCAGACCTATTTTCTTTAAAAATGAATGCGTGCTAAAATAATAGTGAAATCAAATAAAAAAAAATAAAAAAATGGATATATTGTTAATTAGCAACCGTACATATATATGTTGATGTAAACTGTAATTATGATAATAAGAAAACAGAATTTGGAGCATCAATCAACAAAAACTAGCTTAGTTGATAACGATTATGTTATTAGCCAGTGATGTAAAAGGATAAGAGGAGAAAATATTGTGACCCACCCAATTAAATTCTAAAAAATGTATGAAAATTCTAGGTACGTAATACACAGCTATGATCACTCTACTATGATGAGGTAGCATTGCTCATCATCAACAATTGAATTCAATTTTTGTTTTTATATATAAAAAAGTGATAGAAAGTGTCAAATTACACTACAACAAAACAGGATTTTTGTGGCGCAAGAATTTGTTACAAAAAACCCTTAAAATCGCTACAATTAATGTTTTCCAACGATTTATATTGCACCGCATGTTCGTCACTATCAAAAAGCTTATTATAAGTTGATGATGCGAATAAGTAATTTGCTGCAAATAATTACCTTATTGCGGCAACAAAAATCGATGCATATCAGTAAAAGTAGTGTTGCAATTGAGTCCCACATACGCATATAAGTTTATAACATGAATTACCTTATTGCGGTGGGTAAAAATGCCCTAAAACCCTCAAATTCGCCGCAATTAAAAATTTCAATAATCTCAAAATTCTTTTCGATTCAAATCGCTACAAATACATTTATTTTTAGCGAATTTGTTTTTGCTACATAAAAAGACAAGATTCTCACTTTTCGCGATGCAACAAATTTGCCGCAATTAATATTTGCAACGACAATCAGGCCTTTTGCGGCGACATTCACAAATAATCTTATAGAAAAAAAATACTACTAAAGCCGAACAGTTCACTCGTATTTGCAATCAATATATAGTAAATGTGGGCGAAGCTACATATGAATTTTAGCTGCCTCTCTTCTCTATTCTTTCAAACAAATCACATAACAGAAAAATAGTAATTGAAAGATCATAACAATCTTGCTTTGAATTATAAGGAGTATGGGCCATCTTTGTAGTTCAGGTTTTTTTAATTTTTTTTTGGCAAATTACTAAACCCACAATGAGTTTTGAATCTAATAACCACCTCCTCTATTTTATTCTCATAGATGTAGGAGGTGTGCTAATAGTGCTAAAAGGAGAGAGCTCTAAAGGTAACTTATCAGAATAGTAGGCTAAGCAGATTTTTCATAGAAGGTTTCAAGATTATAGCTCAATCTTCATCTTGAATTGAAGTGGCCAATGTCATTAGAAACTATTATGTTTTGATTACCTAATATAAGTGACACACCTTTCATGAGCAAAGAAAAATCCAAGGTGTGTATTAAGAGCATGCTTACCTCGGTCATGCCATACCAGAATAAGGAAACACCCTTGAATCGCGCACCATCCACATCCACATCCACACCAGAATAAGGAAACCTCCTTATTTTTCTTTAATTGTCTTTATATAATTCTGTTTTAGAATATTTGAATAATTATGATATTTAAAGTACATTTGTGTAAAATTAGTATGGCATATTTAATTAAATTTCGTTATGTACGATGAGCACCGTTTTAATGGTAAATACCTTGTTCAAGCAATAAACTATAATTTATAAATCTGCGATAGCTCTTTACTGTTCAAATAATAAAAAAAAAAACATTCGAACAACTACTAAGAAATACATTATGTTCGAATGGACTGAATTTTCGAATAGATTTGGTCTATTCGAACAACTAAGTTTTTGTTTGAACAACATTAATATTAAAAAGTCATTCGAACCGACAGAATTCTCGAACATTTAAGGCCTGTTCGAACAAAAGTAATATTAAAAGTTTGTGTTCGAACATGACATAATTAGTTTGAACACTCTGTTCGTTCGAACACGATCAAATATATTCGGTCGTTCAGATTAAGTATTTGTATTGTTTAACGGTACATGTTTGTTCGAATGAAATGGTTACCATTCGAGCGGGTATTTGAGATGAAAATTGTTCGTTAAAAAAAAAGCCCATTTGAATGCCTAGGACTGGGTTTTTTGGGATAACCTGATTCATTTAAAAAAACTCATTCTCTTGTACTGGTTATAACCTAACACTTTCAATACATTCACTTTTGCATTGCTAGTTGAGTAATATGCCTCATATTGCTCATTCCGTTGCTAGCAGTATTAGTAGAGACGATGTTTCTGAACACCCGGTACCAATAAAAAAAAATGTGTTAATGGTGCTCCTCTAGTTGTACTGGGCAGTGGATTTTTTCAACACTAGATTTCTTGTGTTTATTTTTTTTTATAGATCAAGTATAGTACAAGGTTTTTCCCTCGACATCGTGCTTGGGATTTTCTTCAATTAAACTGACTTACCCAAAAACAAATGTTGCAAACTAATTGGGAGGGTGGCTATTTTCCACATACAATTCTTTTCAATGAGGACAATCCTAGTGAACCCCCCAAATTGCAAGTTTCTATTGAGTTTCTTTCATCTTGTGAGACTTAGGTTTTGTATATTTTCTGTATTATTTTTATTGTTATTATTAGTTGTTTATTTCATATTATTCATTATTTTTGGCTCATTCATTTCGATTTGTTATTCTTACTATTTCGATTTCTAATTATTTTATTTTATTATTGCTAAGGAGTTGTGTATTTTTCTTATTCTAATTTGCCTTTTTAATTTTTAATTTTTGTAAAATATTTTTTGGTTTGGGCCCTTGTGTTGTGGGTTAAGATGGGCTTGTTTTATTTTGGGTAGAGAGTTGTTTTGGGCTGACGGGGTGGAATACTAGCCCAGCCCATGTTTGTAGCCCTTAAGCTGAATACAAGGCCTGCCCCTTTCCCTAAGTGTCGTCATTTTGCAAGCAAAAGGGTGACAACCCCAAGTCTTTTCTCCTTCTTTCTTTCTCCCTCTAGTGCCGGCCCTCTTTCTCTTTCCTTTTCATTCTTCTTTTATTCTTCTTCCTCCACATTGAGGCTTGCATTCATCGCCCACCTCAGCTCTTTTGTAGTGTGTCATCGGCATCGTCGTTGCCATTGAGTCTTATCTTGTCGTCACACGAGGTCCGTCTTATGAAACCGTGCTTTCACCTACGGTTTTGTAGACTTTGTTACAAAGGGAGAATTTGAGTCTGAGGGATTAGCTTCGCAGGAGGAGTGATTGGCTGGGCATCACTCTCTTTCTATTTTTCGTTATGGATTTTGTCTGTCTTTTAGTTATATTTTCAGTTAGATGACTGTATAAATTCTTCTGGAGGTTTTGTTTTTAGGTTGTAAGGTTTAAATTTTCTGATACTTAGTTTGAATGCCCTTTTTATCTATTCGCTGCATTTATTATATGCACACGGATGACATATTACACACACTCTGAGCACTTGGCGATGGTGTGTGTGACCTGTGCAGTCATCATCCTATGTCACGATTTCCACCGAATCACATGTGGGGATCGAGGGCACTGCACATCCAAATGTGTACTCCTGTAGAGCTGTTTGTTTGTCAATTCTCAATGAAGACAATATAAGTAGTCAACATTGCATTTACATGGATTCACAAATTGTTTGACCATTATTCACATTATCTTATAGTTGGTTTGTTACACAAAATCAAACTACTTCATCTTATTTCATATCATATGATTAAATTCAATTTTTTCAAACTCCCACACAAAATATAATAAACACTTCAACATTTTTAAAGCTCCAGATAATAATAATATTAAAAAATTATATTTTATTCAAGTTTTAACAAAATATTTCATATCATCTCATTTGAACTATGTAACCAAACAAGGTCTAATAATATTGTTTTTAGGGGTGGAGACCTGTCATTACTGTAATGCAAATTCCAACCTTGCTGATTCAGAACAAAATGATGGCTACCAGGTCTTCATCCAGGTTTTTGAAATTCTTCCTACTTCAAATTCTAGAAGTTCTCTGAAATTTAAAGTCGAATTGGTACTTCCACTACAAGATATAAGGCTATTTGCCAAGAGTACCTTTTGTAGCTAAAAGCATACTATTAGTGGGAAATGAGTATTTGCCACAAAATTCATCCGTGGGATGCTCGTGGCATATATTCCGCGGCAAATACTACTTATTGCCACGAGTAGGCATTTCCATGGCAAGTAACTACTTATTGCCACCACTAGGTTCGTGGTTAAAAGACATATTGGTAGTGGCAAAAAAGTCTAGAAATGTATTACGTCTTGTGGGAAATGCTTATTTTTCACAAAGTATTTTCGTGACTATTAACTATTTGCCACATGAAGGTCTAGAAGGGAATCAATGTTTACTATCAATCGCATAGTTATAGTTTGCACCAATAAGTTTTTTACCACCAAATCCAATCCTGTGCATTACTTTATTCACAGGAACATATTCCTCCCTAAAAGTATATGTATTCATGGTTAATAATATGTTATTTACCACCACTCCAACTTGAGACAAATGCTTTTTGTCCAGGATTTCGTACATTGGCTACAAAACTTTGGAGTACCATTTGGTATTTGATAATAACAATTTACAATAACAATGGTTTCATCAATTTGACATCTACGTGTATATATATATATATATATGTGTGTGTGTGTGCAAGTAGCTAGTCATTCATCAAGTTACAGAATAAACGTATATAGACATTGTCCATTTAACATCAGCCTAAATCATTACTATTTTCCAAAAAGATAATTCTCCAAGCTCCCCCTCTGCATGTACTCGTATACAAGTAGTATCTCTTTTGCTCCCAACAATATGCCAGTAGCTTGGTCAGGTTGGGATAAGATAGTCTTTCTAAAAATATTACTTCTAACTGCATAATCAGATTGAAACATAAAAATAAAAAAAGATATTAGTAAGCAATACATTCAAAACTAATGCTGAAAAAGTACTTTTTTGCATCCAACTTAGTGCACCATGACTAAGTGAAGCATAAAAATAAAAAAAGATATTAGTAAGCAGTATATTGTTGTTTCCTTGCTTTGTTCTTCTAGTACTATCAGTTATTGGCATTAAACTTAAATCAAACCCCCACAAACTGCTCGAGCTTATTTTTCAGCCTTTTAGGGATAAATAGTTTGCTTATTTGATCTTCAGATTGGAATTGAAGGATTTCTACTTATATACTGTGGGTAATGCAGGGATATATATTAACTTCTGAGATCAATGGCACCATTCAAATGAAGAGTTATCTTACTGGGAATCCAGAAATTCGGCTTGCTCTTAATGATGACTTGAGTATAGGAAGGGGTGGAAGGTCAATCTATGGTATGTCTCTACGCCATGGAAATCTTTCTCAAATGCTCTGTCCTTTGTTTATGTGATTCTTTCAGGTTATTCATCAGACGTGGTTTATAGGATGAATTATGTGATAATCTTAAGTTGCAAAAAGGTGTACTAGAGCATTTTACATGTTGATATGTGCGTATGCATGTATTACTTGTTGTGAGTGTGGGGAGAATGCTTTTTAGTTTGTTTATAGAGCTCAAGCCTAGAATTTGTCGGTGTCACTGGTGGAGAGCTCTCCAAGAGGTGTTACATGTTATGTGATGAATATCAGCTAATCATCTTTATCTGTATTGTCGCCAATTAAAAAAAAAAACTTTTATCTGTATTGTCATGACCACTATATGTTACATACCATATTTACCCAAGACATGGTTTGAATTGAGCACTCCAAAATTGATTCCCAGCTAAATATAAGCACCATCGTTGTACTGGCTGACCCTATCAGTACACTCAAGCAATTACTGCCCCTCCCCACTTACTCTACTTTTTTGAGTGTGATCTGGGGTTGATCCTGGCTATTTGTACAAAAATATTGTTCACCAATCTATCAAATCTTCCTCATATATGCAAGTAGAACTACCATCTAGGGTTTGAAGGGAGGACTAAGAACACTACATGCTGTGAAGGTGTAGAGTAGAAGAACCAAATATATTACTATAGCAATACAACCTGCGATTAGTGCTCCGGTGGCATGGTCGCAGAACATAGGAACTTCTCCACGAATAGGCAGCCAGCCGGCATGGCTGTTCCCTTTCTTGCCCACATGAGCTATTGCCAACTCCACCGAGACACTCAAGGTCAGTAGCACCATTAATACCTAAACATACAGAAAGCAATTTATTTCTATTTATCATGATAAACCATGAAGAACATGTAACAATGCCAAGATAAGAGCCATTATGCCATTCTAGGAAAAGCAGGGGGCAGATAATTTTTTTTTTTTTTTTTTATAGGTAATCAAAAGAGATCCAGGATGTAAAAAATAAATAGTAATCTACATATTCCACTTTCTCTCATGCAATCAAAGCCCCATTACTTCCCATGACACACAGAATATGATAAAGACATGGTAAAAGAGTACCTTATTGTAGGTACTATGCTCTCGGGACGTAACAAAACATGGAAACGAGATCCAGAAACTTCTCATGGATTTCATACAGTTTCTTAAGTTCTTCATCTGTCCATTATTTTTTTGTGTTATCATGATTCTTTATTTCCCTGTTTTTTCCACCAAGAAATTTGGATGAGTTAAAAAAAGAAAGATATTTTTTAACTAAGCAGCAAAACAAAGGTCATAAAAGATCAAATACAAAACTTCATTTCTTACTTTATCAAATCATCTTGTGCTCTGTAAATTTCATCAAGAACCTATGCATTTCACTATCTCAACGTGCAGGTATATGGACTATAACAATGTTATCACAAATAGTTAGTTGTACTGGCAGGGAAAACTAAATTACCAATTCTACTTGATAGAGTAGCACTAGGCAGAATTCTTGCACATCATTCAAGAACAAGGGGATGACCAGCAAGAGTATTCACAAATGACTAATGTAAAAAATACAATTTTAGAGCTATATTAAATCGGATTTCAATTTTTTTTCTTTTCTTGGACAAAAATCGTTGAACCCTTGAATCTACACATAAGTATTGTAAATAAAATGTTGAAAGGAACCATAAAATCTGGTTTCTTCTAGGCTAAACCTGAAAAAACACACAGATAAAATGTGGTACTCTGCTTCTATATCAGTGGGCAACACAGAACAAAACTTACCAACATAAAAAACCCCACATTTCCCAAAACCATACTGACTATAGAGATAGTATACGTAAGGACCCTGCAACCAATCCCCGGCTATTGCCATACAAATAAAAATCATTAGGCAAATGATTACAACTATCACTGCTAACCTCAATATAACAGCTTTTGTCATTTCCAACATCAATTGGAATAAATACTCAGAAAGTAAGTTTCGAAAGAAACTACAGTACAAAACCAAAGCTACAAAACAGAGAAAACTTGAGCAAGAAATCAAAGCTACAAAATAGAGCAAACTCGAGCAACTTGGAAATTCTTCCCCCTTCTCAATCCATCGTCAATATTGAATATTCAAAGCTAAAAAACCAAATCATTAAAATCTCAAACCCTAACCAAATCAAAGCTGCAAAACCAGTCCTAGAAAGCTAGAAGAGCAACTTACAAAATCAATAAATAGAAAGCCTAACCTTTTGAGTGTGTGGACGAGTCAGCGAAGACGAAGAAGTTAGGAGCTTGGGAGAACCAAGAATGCCTTTGAGTGGGAACTGAGAAAAGGAAGAAGGGAGCCTCGGAGAAGAGAGGTATGTCGGCAAAGAAGAAGAAGGGAGAAGAGAGGGTTGTCGGCGAAAAAGAAGAAATGAGCCTCGGAGAAGAGAGGTATGTCGGCGAAGAAGAAGGGAGAAGAGAGGGTTGTCGGCGTGAGAGAGAGAGAGAGAGAGAGAGAGAGAGAGAGATGGAATTTAGGGATTTAGGGGGCCGGGTGTATCGCTTTGATTAATTTTTAAAGGAGTATTTGCGGCGCTTCAGAAGCGCCGCAAATACTCATAAAATTTGCCACAAAAGTTTAAACTAAGAGTTTTTCCACGTTTAAGATTAGAATTCGCCCCACACAAAATAAACATATTTTGCTGTGATTGACATATAATCTCCCACATATTATATATAAAAATTTAATTATTATTATTTTTTTCTTTGTCAAATATTTAATATATGAGTATGAGTAATAAATAAAAAAATCAATTAATTTAAGAAGAAAAAACCCAAAAAATAAAGATTTAAATTTAAAAAAAATATATTGTGTGTGATAAATTGAAAAATTGTATAGGATGACTCTTAAGTTTATTTGTCGCAAAAAACAGTTGTCACAAATAGTGTTTTCCCAGGAAGTTCTTCCTAGTAAAATGAAATTTATTTGTCACGACATAAAATCACCACAAAAAATATTATTTTTCGTCACAAAACATTATTTCCCACAAGATTTTATTTGCGGGCATTGTATCGTGGCAAAAAGCTTATTTTTTTTTCCACAAACACTTTTCGTATCATCAACTTATTATTTGCCACGATTGTATATGGTGGAAAAATAACTCGTGGCAAAAACCCATATTTCTTGTAGTGTTCTGTGGGCCTATCATGCAAGAACCATCTGAGTACGGAAGAAGGTTGTGACAGCAGGCCAAGAAGTATGCCCCATCCTATCTAGCATTGTTGGTGGGCATTCACGATTTCATCTCATATCATACCATATCATCTTATTTTATTATTATATATTTTTCAAATTTGTATACAAAATATAATAAATAATTCAACCTTTTCAAATCTCAAAACAAAATAGTATAAAAAAATTAATAATATTCTAATAATATTTTATTTAACTTTTAATATATAAGATCTTACATCTTATCTCACTATCCGAACGAAAAAAACATAAGGCATAGTAGAGTTTCTTTTTCTAATGTTCTGTCATTCTCTTTAAGAATGCCATTGTTGAGATCAGCAGCACGCGCCAAGAGTTTCAAGACCTAATTCAATAGTTTGTAAGAATGATGTTTTTGCAGTGGGAGATTTTGTCATTCCAATGTGCCAAGTTTTGTAACAATTGAGTATGAGGAGTTTCCCCCCCCCCTTTTTTTTTTATCTCCAAATTTCATATTAATATGTGGAAACTTTGGTTCTCAAGTGCCAATGAAGATCAAATTATTGGGCAAAGACTGGAGTATGGTACTTAGTGGAATGGAACTCCTTATCTTAATTTGACTATGGCTGAACCGGCCAAGCTTTAAGTTACTGGATTCTGACTCCAGTGAGGCTAGGCCAAGCTCATATCATCTCATATAATCTAATCATTACAACTTTATCAAATTTTTATGTAAAATACAATGAATAATTCAAAATTTTTAAATATTAATATAATATATACCATAGTAATTTTTATTTTATTTTAATAATATTTTATTCAACTTTCAATTTTCATCTTAACCATGATCTCATCTCAACTCACTATGTATTATCCAAACATCTCCTTATTGAATTCCTTCCTCTGTATCATTGTGCATGCTCTCCTTTGTATACATTTTATTCATTTCCATTAGCAATGGAAGAGCGCCACATGAGTCTGCAACAACTTAGGTTATATATACATAAAAAAAAATTAAAAATCAACAATTTCTCAGTACGTGCATGTGCGCGACAATTAATAATTACTATATAATTATAATGATACATCTACAATTATTTTTACAACTATTTTACAATTTATTCTAATTAGTCAATGTAATTATAAATTTCATTAAAATAGTTACCTATTCTTCATTTTAAGTAAACTGGCAAAATAGTTATCATTTTCCATTTAAAGCAGGATGAAATTTTGCTCTTATGAAGCCCATGGGTATTCATGAATTAATCATAATTGGTCGTTGATGCCATGGGATCAACGTCCTTTATAGGAGATGCAGGGAAGCATTTGGATTCTGTGTCTCAAATTCGCAATATTGGTCAGAAAATGGCTGACAAATTTCTTTTCCGATCCTTTGCTCATTTGTATTAAAATCATTACCAAAATCTTGTGATCTTCCGGTTAATAAATTTTTAGTGAAATCTTTCTGAACATTTTGATCTCTAAATTCTGGTCTGATTTCATTAATTCGGACAGTACTTGTCTAAATTTGCAATGATCTGTACAGTCATGGCCATGCATGGAAATATATAACTCATCCAAACCAAACATTGTAGTACGTACACCTTTTTAAGCCAATTAACTAAAAAGGTCTACGGTAATTCTCTTTAATTGTGTTGTGGTTTCTTAAAGAAATTTAGAACTTAGCAAGAGTATACTGGTTTGTCCGGCTTGTTTGAACATTCACAGAGATTATGAGAAATGAAATTATCAAAACTTCTCATAATTTCATTCACAAATATATATCACTCAAACACAAAATATTACTTTTTAATTTCAAGTTTTTAACTTTGTTTCCTCTACACATTACCTAATAATTATCCAAACACAGAAATAAATACAACTTTTACAAACTTCAACAAAAAAATAATTTTAAAAAATTGTATTCAAACAATTTTTTAACTTGATAACATTTTTGATTAGCTTTTTTCTCTTCTTTCCTAAAACGTAATAAACCATATCAGGATTGCATGAGATTTGCTCCATGTAACGAAAAACTTGAAATTGGCCTCTTCTTTTACCATTGTCGTCCATCTTATTTAATAGAAAACACTTATCTATTAAAAAATATACTAAGATGCATTGACACATGAAACCTTTCTATTTAAAACTATTTTAAAGGTAAAAATATTTTTAAAAATAAAATTTAAGAGGGAAGAAATTAAAATATCATTCATTTTAAAATAAAAAGACAACAATGTTTATGATTTATTTTATATCTTAACACTTTCTTTACGTGTGGAGCAGACTCATTCTTCATGGATGTCCCAATACGTAGAAAACTTAATTAAATGAGATAGAGTGTAAAATTAGAATTCGAACTTAAGACCTATGTTCTGATATCATGTGAATGATCACCATTTGTCCCAAAAGTTAAAACTAATGAAAAGAAGTAACTTTTATTATTTATTTTATATTTTAACACTAATAATTGAGACTTTTACAAACTATTTAATTAGAAGAATATTTTTTTAGGCTGTATATATATCATCTACTCTGAACTATTCACCATTTCCTGCCAAATATTGGCACTTCTTGAATGGTTGAAATCTGATTTCTTTTTTTTTTTTAATCTGAATTTATGCTAGCTAATGAAAATTTGCCAAAATTTTAAAAGTTGAAGTTAGACGCAAAAGGATTTATACTATACCTTTAATAAATTAGAATGTTCGACCGCTTAGGAGAAGGATGCACTGGGCTCGTCAAGTAAAAAAATTGCAGTACAATAAAGGACACACACACACACACACACACACATATATATATATATATATATATATAATATATACGTTACAAAAAAAAAAAAAAAAAAAAAGAAATACTGAGAACTAATAGATCGGTTGGATGATGTTGGTGCTGCTACTCAGTCCGGCCCGTGAGTTTGCCCCCTTTCAAACTTATTACTAGTAATGCGAATTGCACTTTCTATTTTTTAAACATCTTTAAATATTAAAATATATATATATATATAGTACCACTTCACTAACAGTTACTTTCTTAATTATTAAAAAAATAAAAATCAAATATCCAAACAATAAGTTTGAGAGGAAAAACTCATATGATCAAGTACCATATCATTTTCCATTATGTAATTGTGATTATCTATACGTTTTCCCGTTGCATATATATTGTTATATGTTGCAATCGTTATTCAATTCTTACCCGCGCGCGCTAATTCATTGCATTAATAGATCAGAATCTTTGTGTCGAGCCGATCACCTCAATTTTTTTTTTTTAATCAGAAAGTTTATTATATGATCTCATACG
Source organism: Platycarya longipes (assembly GCA_036559045.1). Classification (NCBI taxonomy): domain Eukaryota; kingdom Viridiplantae; phylum Streptophyta; class Magnoliopsida; order Fagales; family Juglandaceae; genus Platycarya; species Platycarya longipes. Next base: position 39,500,134 of record CM071802.1, read on the forward strand.
TACCCATTATAATCTTAATTATTAGCTTGTTTAGAAAGTTGAATGACTCGAACCTTTTCCAGTGCTAAAATAAGATGTTTGGTTGATATAGATTTGGGACGTTCGTCCAATTTGATGGGTAAGATCAATTCTATTGCAAGATAATTTGTTAGTATGGAACAAATATCTTGACTTTGAAGTATTCATGAGATAGAGATTGTCAAGCATTGCGTCCCGACCACTAGATAACCCATTAAAATACATGTTATTTTGTCATTTCCAGTCACACCATTAAAATTGACGTGACTTGATATTGTGCATTAGGTTGTAAAGTAGTTCGGATTTTATGAAACTATGTCAGTAATTTGTAAATTTGTTTTTGTGTAATTTCAGAAGCCCCTCATAAATCTAACTCGTGCATATCTTCACTTTCTCTGAAGTTCAAAATATAGTACTCTTCTGGTCTGTAACATTTTCCTTCAACAATTGGTAGCTACCAATTAAGGGGCAGCATATTAGAGTACTTCACAACTACATGTAGATCACATGAAATCAAATTTAACATTAACAAGGACGTACATCACAACTTATACATATAGATCATCATCATCAAAGAAAGAGCAATGGAAAGATCAGGACATTTCCTTGATCAATCTAATTATGATATTTAGTTATAATTAAAGATGATAGAAGCACATTTTATTCATTTAAATTGTTGAATTTCGACAATCAACTAAGTTTAATTACTGGATAATTAATATCTTCTAATGATTAAAGCTGTACAGAAAACTATTAGCTAATTTCAAACCAATGCGAACAGCAGACTTTGTATCCAAATGCAAGTGATCTGCATTAAAGGTTGATCCCATAGATTCAACGTGAACGACATTCTTTAGGTTTATTTTTAGCTGAGCATCTCTTACATTTCTCAGGAACTTTCCTTCTCCAGAAGAAATTACAACCTGCATACAAAAAGGAATATTTTTTTAATAGAATTTTATTGATTTTCAAAACTAGGGTTTTAATTAACCGTAAAATAATTTATGATTAGAAAATGATTCATGATTGATTATGCTACCACTTTTTAGTATATAGTAGCTAGTTTTCACTTCTAAAGGACATGTGCGAGACTTGCACACTTTATAACTGTATGTAACATTATTTTAAGTTATAAATACTCTTTCCAATACTAGATCGGTAGTCCTAGAAATTTTCACAATAAAAATAAATAATTAAAAGATCAATTAAATAGGTAATAAATAAACAAAGTAAGAAAATACCAAGAGAATAGGAAGGTCAGGAGAGTTGAGATCTTGTCGAACATCATTGATGAACTTCTCCAGCCTTCCCTTGTAGAGCATGGAGTCTCGCTCTCCACAATCACTCTCTCCTTGATACCAAAGCATTGCACGAATATTTCCACCACTTTGCCTTGCAGCTCTTGCCCTATCCAGCAACTGATTATATAGAACTGTACCCTTTTGCCACTTTTCTATCTTGGTTCCTCCTACTGCACATGGGACCAAACCAATCACGCCAAATTCAGGACGTGTGGCCAAGATTCGGTTCGAAAACGACATGCCCGGTCCGACCCCACAGGTCTTCAGATTATCAATTTCCTTATGAAGAGGATCATGAGCTAGCTCCCAATTCTTGTTTAAAGATAGTGTGAGGATTTTGGGATTGGGAGTGCATTGTGGAGGAACAATTCCATCCCACTTGAGCAAATGGGTTTTGGTGTCATTATAGACACCTCCTCGACCAGCCATGTTGCTTTGTCCGGCTAAGAGGAATATGTTGTCGGGTTTACGATCTCCTGCCGGCATAATAGACCCAACATGAGTAACAAGAACGAAGAAGATGATGGAAAGAAACATCCTTTTTTCTGGTCTTTTAGATATTGATCAGTAGATGAGTTTTGTGTAGTAATGGAATACAAATTGGTGGCCCCTATATATAGACATACTTGAAACTCCATGCAATTTAGTAGCATGAGTACAGGGTGTATGATTTGTTTTAAGCCCTCAATTCTCTAACCAAGAAAACAAACTAGCTCTCAATATAATCAGGAACTTTCAACCACCAAATTTAAAGGTAAACAAATAAAAATAAAACAAACAAAAAAATTAGTATTTTCGCTTGTGATCATATGATTTCTGATCATTTCAATTAATTTAGTTCATTTTTTAGCGTCGCCTTTATAACCGATATTTATTTTCAGTACTTTTTGTAAATTTGATTGTTATATCAAAATCGGTTTCGATTAATGTCTCGAATGCTGTGATACCAACGGTTAATTAGGTGCTAATTATTATTTCTCAACTATTATTAACCAGAAAAGTATAATAATAATATATAATACCAATAAATTAAATAAAACATTGGCCGTCGTAGGTCAAATTTATCTTTTAGCCCCATCTCTGAAACTGATGAAACAAACTCATGATTTCAGTACTCGTGATTGTTTGAACTCATTTTCATTAATACCTGTCCTGTAAATTTGATTGGAATTATATTATTAAAGACAATTTTTTTAAAAGTTGTGAAAAGTGAATTTGATTGGCCGATCTTAATATATAATGCTCTTATACCAACTGTCAAAGGCTAATTAACCAAAAAAAAAAAAATATCATAATAATACCAATGCATTAAATAACAAAATGTATGGTTGGCCCATCTCTGATTGAGCCACGTCATTCCTTTCTTATCATTTAAATTAAATTAAAACAAAATGAAATAATAAAATTTGAAAGGTCACAATATCACCGGCCTTGATCATTTTCTTGCAAAAGTTACATATCCTTAAATTTCTTACCACTTCATTACAGTTTCATGAAAATTGTAATCCAAGAAAATCTTATCCCTTCAACAAAATCGAGCTCTAGTTCATTTTTGTGATCATATGATTTTTTTCTTTTTTTTTTTTTTTGTTTTGAAACAAGAGAACCTTCCTTTTTTAGAAAGAAGAAAAGAAGAGAGATTACAAGTATCGTATATGAACCACTATATCTCATATTCAGCTAGCTAAAATGCATATTTTGCTACACAGTGGGCTTCCATGTTCCCACTACGTTTTACAAATGAAGCCTGCCAACTCAAAGAAGATTACCACATTTTTACATCTTGAATAAGCAGCCCTATGCTATCTACTCTAGTTCCATGACTTTTAAGCTCATTAATGACCTGAAGACTATCTCTCAATGATCACCGATGATAAGTTGAGGTCTCTAGCCAGAAGAGTAGCTTCTTTGGCCCCTAACGTTTCTACTAGCAACGGATCCATGAATGAGCTCCTTGAAACATTTTTAGTAGCAATGGTTTTAGTATGGTCCCTCACAATTAAACCAATCCCCACTCTGTTTAGATCTTTTCTCATGCTTGCATCCCAATTTATCTTAATGCTACCAGCTGGAGCGGGGGACTAGGAAGATCTCCATTCGGTTCTAATGGGCCTGCTTTGATGATGGTTTATCTGTGCCTCTTTAAATTCTTCCAGTGCAAGAGTAGTATAATAGATATGTGAGAACTTGTAATTTTACTTTCTATATAATTAATATTTTAATATTAAATATGTTTTATTTACTAATTTAATTTTGGGTGTTATGAGTTGGCATATATTATTATTTAAATGATTTAATTACAAGTTAATTTATTTTCTTAGTATATTATTGTGATGCATTTAATTTAATGCTTGAAGTTAATCTCATTATTTTATTATATTGATATTTAAATTAAAGTGTTGTAATTTATATTCTCATATTATTTTAATGTGATGCTTCTATTTTAATGATTGGATTTAAACTCTTTATTTTATTATATGAGTTTTTAATTTAATGTGTTGGGTTTTAATTTATTTTATTTTATGTTATTTAATAGATTTTCGGTTTTGGGCTTATTCAGTTTTTGTATTGAGTTTATTTCATTTGTTAAGCTTTTATGTATCTTTGGAAATCTAGCCCGTGTATGCATTGAACCCAACCTTTCAACTTTTTAAAAACGTCGCCGTTTACTTTATGGGATTTTTGAACCCAGGCGTCTCACCTTCCCTCATACGCATCTACATTTCTTCTTCTTCTTCTTCTTCTTCTTCGTCTCCCCTGTTTACGACCTGGTTCATCTGTGAGTTCAAGTTTGGATCTTGCAGCTTTCTCCTTCCTCATTTAATACACGCGTTATTTCATCAAACACCCAGTACCTAGTTGAATATTTCCCCTTTGATTTTGCTTCCGACTGATGCTGTACGTGCCCGGAAACGGCTTGAAACCGTAAGTGTTCAACTCTGTTTTTGCCTTCATTTTCACTCGAAAAATTTAGCATTTCTTCTCGTTTTCAACTTGGTTGTCTTGGCTTGATATTAGTGAGCTTTCCCGTGAGTTTTTTCCACTCATTTCCACTCTCTAGTGTCCGGTTCCGTGCCTATAAAAATGTATCGACCCACTTGCAAAAATGGCATTTATAACTCTCTTTCTCAACTATAAACCCGAACGTGGAGCTTCCATTTTTATTTGGTTATTTTTCCTTTCTTCAACTAGAACATCTCCTCTTTAAAACCCATCTAAATCCGAAAATTGTAGTGGAGTTTTTAGTGGGTAATTTCTTGCCGTAAGATCACCGTATTTCAACGTTTACGACACTCTTGATAAGCCTTTTTCTAATTTAATTAATTAAATTATTTTGTATTAATTTTAATTTATTTTTGCGGTATGATTTTATTTATGATTAAGTGTTTAATTTAGTTGATGAAAATTGTTTTGTTTATTTATTTGCATTGAGATGATTAATTTAATTGGGTGTAATATTTGGAATAATTATTTGAGTTAGTTAGAAATATATAAATATTGTTTTATTTAGGTTATTTGTTTAATTAAATCTATGTTTAGTTATTGTTTTATCGATGTTATTATATTTTATTGATGTTTTATTTGCGTCTAAATTTTAATTATTTTAATTATTTTTGAGGTTAATACTTACTTATTTGTAATGATTTTATACGTTGGCGTTTTGGGTTTGATTATAGTGGTGAGTACGCGATTGGAAGCTTGGAATCACTGTGCAGCTTTTTCGGTAACTTTAGAAATTATTAACGAGCGTACTGTAAGTACTTTCCAAACGAACTTTGAGATTTAAATATATTTTGCATTAACAACTCTGTATTTGGTTGATTGGATTTATTTAATGTTGGATATTTGTTCATGGTGGTATGTATTGTGTAATTGAACGCTTGTTTATGTGTATATTGATATTTGAGATTTTAATGTGAGATTTGGTATTTTGATTTTAATATGAGATGTGATTATTGAGTTTATGGATTTTAATGGTTTTTGACTAAGTCATAACGAGGATGGCGATACGTAATGCTCGTTGTGATCAGTGTATGTGTGAATGACATAATAGGGACGGCGATACGTAACGCCCATTATGGTCATTGTGTGTGTAAGTCATAATGGGGACGGCGATACGTAACGCCCATTATGATTGATAGTGTGTGGATGACATAATGAGGACGGCGATATGTAACGCCCGTTATGGTCATGGGTGTGCATTTTATATCTGGGACGGCAATACGTAACGCCCGCTATAAAATGAGTATATATGAATCATAATGGAGACGACGATACGTAACGCCTATTATGATTGGTGATGTGTGTATATCATATCGGGGACGGCAATACGTAACGCCTGGTATGATTGGATTTGCGGATATTGTTTTTTGGGAAATGATGGATGGTTTTTATTGGAGTTTTATTGTGATTAAAATGAGATTTTGGCGTGTATTATTTTATTTATTTTGAGAAAAATGAATTTTAAGACTCATGCATATGGTATTTTGTTCATGCTATTTTTGTTGTTGCATAAATATATTTAATATCTTGGGTTTTGTTTGAAATTTTTACTTACCTGCGGTACCATTTTTGGTATCGTAAATTTTGATGCAAAGAATGAGGAGGTTGAGCCTGAGGAGGTGGCTCCGCCGTTGGAGTGAATTAGTGTAGTTAATTTCCTTGGATGACGTTCAGTTAATTCTGATGATTGTGTATTATTTTTATTTGGTTTTTGGACGACTGTATTAAATCTTCTGTTGGAGAATTTACATTAACCTGGTTTGTAAAGTAACTCTAAAAATTCTGGTACTTAGTTATCAACTTAATTTATCCGCTGCTTTTATTTACGTATGTCACGTGTTCACACACTTAGCACTTGACGTTGGGGGTGTGTGATCCGTGTTGTCAGTATCTCGATGCCTCTATTCCTGTATTCTTTTTAAGGGGAAATTGAGAGCGTCACAGAATCACTTAATTTGGATGGGTGAAGATATCATAAAAAATAAATCTGTTTCTTCTATTCTAGATTGCCTTGGCTATTGTTGAAAACTCCTCTGCTACTTTTCTGGTGCAGATTGCACTAATCCTCTCAAACAATTCTTTGAAGCTGCTCACTTGATCATTTCTTTTTTGGATGTTGATAGGTCCCTGGCACCACATATCTCCTGCAGAAGAGCAAGTCCATAAAAAATGTAAGACCGACTCTAGTTCTTTCCTGCAAATGGGACACATTGGTGAATCAATAATTTTTCTTTTTAAGTAAATTCAGACTTGTAGGAAGACCCTCATGACAGGCTCGCCACATAAACACTTTTGTAGCATTTGGTAAATTTAGCTTTCGAAGATTAGTCCACATGGGTCTATTCTGAGAAGAAGAGGAGCATAGCCCCTTTAAATTTGCTATCGTTTCCAAGTGTTTGTAAAAAGCACTTTTAACAAAAAATGAGCCATCTTTGTTGCCAAACCATATTAATTTGTCAGGAGCTGCTTGCAAGCTGATAGGAATTTTTGATATAGTCAATCTATCATCCTTTTGAAACACTTCTTGAAGAGAGTCCAACTTCCATTGTTTATGTTGGGAATTGGGTTGTTCAACAAACAGCAAATATGAAGTCACGCAGCGGATGCAACAAAGAGAAATATAAATAAAAGGTGCAGAACATGAATGGATACTAGGATTTGAAGTGGTTCGGTTTAACACAAATCTACGTTCACTGTTGGGTCAGTCTCAATGAATTCCACTATAAAAACAGAGATAGAGTACAGAGATTGAGTTACAAAATTCTTATACTAGAAACATTCAATCTCACTTACAAGTTGCAAAGCTTTCTCTCACAACTCTCAAACCTTTACAAATAGCTCTTAACTCACAAAATCAAACAAGAGAACACACTTCTGGAACTTCTCACTTTCGCTGTGTTCGTCTTCTCGCTCGAGCGAAATCCTAAGCTCCTCACAGCTACTACGTTAAAATGAATGTGATCCTTTTATAGGCGATAGCTCGCTCGAGCGGAACACTATTCCAGACGGCGCCAACCCTAGTACCTGGAAGCGATGCAACCCTAGGATTGACTCTTGCTCGAGCGGGACGTCGAGCGAGAGTCGAGCGAAGTCTCTGCCTGGATCTTGCTCAAACTAGAAGTTGAGCGAGGGTCGAGCGAAGTTTCTATCTGAGGCCTCGTTCGAGCGGGATGTCGAGCGAGGGTTGAGCGAAGTCACTGGTTGAGGCTCGCTCGAGCTACCGAGCGAGAACTGTCTGATGCGCTTAATTGAACTCAATTTAAGCCACATCTCAACAAATCTCCACCTTGGCTTGAATTGTCACAAGCCCCACAAAATATAGAAGACCTACAAATCCCTTAAAAGGGAATACCCAACACAAACGGTAATACACCACAATACAAATTGCTTACTTGAACAAACGGCATCTGAATGTGAACGAAGACAACCAAATATTCTCTGCCAAAGTAAGAACCCAACAAAGCCTATATGAGCATACACAAAAGGTGGCCAAACTGCCTCTTCTGTCTACCAGTTGTAGATCTGCTCTCATTGTGCACCAATGCCATGGACAAAATCATACTTAACCACAAAAGTATGATTTAGAGTACCACATGCACTTTGTTCTGAAGCTCTCTACAACTCCACTTTCATGCTATAACTATCTCTCCTTTCTTGTGGAATGAAAGGGAAAGAAGGTTCATTAAATAGCAAGCTGCGTTGTCCGCTTCACTGACGATTTGTAGACAGGCCTGACAAACCCAAAAGCAAACTGTGGACTCAACACGAACCCACCTCATTCCATCCAGCGACTCCATCGGGAGTGAAACAAAACTGTATGGTTTGGGTAACGCTCTACCTTCTTGTCTGTAGATCACTTGTCTTCACCAAAGTGTTTGAATACCAAACACATCACAAAGAAACAGATAGACAAAACCAAACTCCCAGTAGTCATAAAACAAATATGAGTAAAACAAAAAACATCACTTTACAAGATGTATTCTGATCAGAAATACTACAGGAAACCTGATTCTACACTGTTTCCCAAGAACACAATACAAACAAAAAATCAAGATTACTGTCATCTGATCACATCAAGTAAAAGCTGTCGACTCATAAACGATCACACCTGTCTGACAAACTCACATGTGCTGTATGCGAGTAACATCTGAATCTGGAACATGTGAGGATACTCCACCTGTTACCGTACTACTTTTAAGAAAGTAGAGACTAACTGTCATCTTCTTCGCTGTCATCACTACTAGAGGAACTTTCCTTTTCCTCCACATTTTTCAGTTGAGGACACTCACTTCTGTAATGACCAAATTTATGACAGTGGTAACAGCTAACATTTTTCTTGTTAGATCTGGAGCTACTGGAACTACCCCTATCCTTCCCTAAATATCTCTCCCCGGATCTATCACCAGAGGAACATTTCACAAATAAGCCATCGGCTTGATCATCCATGCTTAAACTCCCAAATTTTGTTATCAATTCCTTAGAATTCAAAGCAGACTTAACATCTACTAAGGAGAATGTATCTCTACCATACAGCATTGAGTTTACAAAATTATCAAATGAAATAGGTAATAAACACAAAACAATTAAGACTTGATCTTCCTCATCAATCTTAATGTCTATATTCCTCACATCCATAATGATTTTGTTAAATTCATCTAGATGTGCAGAAATAGTAGTACTTTCCATCATTTTGAGAGTGTATAATCGTTGTTTCAAATACAACTGGTTAGTGAGAGATTTCTTCATGTATAAGCTCTTCAGCTTGTTCCACAGACCAACGACGATCTCCTCCTCAGCAACTTCCCTCAAAAATTTATCTGATAGTGACAATAGAATAATACTGTGAGCTCTTTATTCCTCATCATTTGACGGTGCAGGAGACTCAGCAGTCACTTCTAGAACATTGAACAGACCCTGTTGTTGCAACAACGCCTTCATCTTGATCCACCATAGAATGAAGCTATTATGTCCGTCGAATTTCTCTACTTCAAAATTTACTGAAGCCATCCCTTTTGGATCTTCAAAGCAACCGCTCTAATACTAGTTTGTTGGGAATCGGGCCATTTGACAAACAGCAAATATGAAGCCACGCAACGGATGCAACAAAGAGGAATAGAAACAAAAGACGTAGAACAGCAATGGACACTAAAATTTGAAGTGATTCGGCTTAACACAAGCCTACATCCATTGTTGAGTGGGTCTCAATGAATTTCACTATAAAAACAGAGATGAAGTACATAGATTGAGTTACAAAATACTTATACTAGAAATACTCAATCTCATTTACAAGTTGCAAAGATCTCTCTCACAACTCTCAAACCCTTACAAATAGCTCTCAACTCACAAAATCAAACAAGAGAACACACTTCTGGAACTTCTCACTTTCGCTGTGTTAGTCTTCTTGCTCGAGCGAAATCCTGAGCTCCTCACAGCTACTACGTTCAAAAGTGAGCGAAATCCAGACGGCGCCAACCCTAGTACTTAGAAGCGATCCAACCCTAGGATTGACTTTCGCTTGAGCGGGACGTCGAGCGAGAGTCAAGCGAAGTCTCTACCTAGATCTCGCTCTAGTTGAAAGTCGAGCGAGGGTTGAGCGAAGTCTCTGTTTGATGCCGCTCGCTCGAGTAGGATGTCGAGCAAGGGTTAAGCGAAGTCACGAGTTGAGGCTCGCTTGAGTTACCGCTTTAGCGAGGGTCGAGCGAGAACTGTCTGATGCGCTTAATTGAACTCAATTCAAGCCACATCTCAACAGTTTAGTATCCCTATCAATCAGTTCTAAAACCTTTGCCTCTATTCCCAAGATCTGAATAGGCGTTAGGACTTCGTAGCTGGAAGGTTTGGGGAGCTATCTATCATGCCATGTGTTAATATCACAGCCATTTCCAACTCTCCATATGGAACCCTCTATGAACAGTTTTCTTGTTGCACGAAGACTCCTCCATATCATTGAGGGTCTTGCACCTATCTTGGGTCTTAGAAAATCTGATTTAGGGAAGTATTTTAGTTTCAAAATCTCAGCCAATAAAGAATCAGGCTTTGGGATTACTCTCCACTCTTGCTTGGCTAATAGGGGTAGATTGAAACTCTCAAAATCCCTAAAACCGAGACCTCCTTCTAATTTAGACTTTGCCATTTGTTTCTAGATTCAAATGAGAGGGACATTTAGCATTTTCCAAAATTATATTATAATTAAAAATTTAGGGCATGGCTAGGCGCCCCGTTGGGGGCTCCCATGGGGAGCTCCCATTAATCTATTTGTAGTTTTTTTTTACATGATTTTTTTTAACATATTTAAACAATTTTAAAAGAAAATACAACATTATTAAAAAGAGTGGTGTTAGGTAAATCACCCTCCCTTTCCCTGCTCAATCTGCAGTGCCGAGCAAGACTCCTGTGTGCTCATATCGCCCAAGTTCGTGTTAGCATATCAACGAGTTGAAAAATTTCCGGTGAGCATATCTTATCTTGGGTTGGACAAGACCTTACTTAAATTTTCACTAGGATTAACCAAAGTTCAAAATCTGTACGAGTGTGCTACCAAAGTGCTTCAAATGCAAAAGCAAAACGCTAGTAGGGAAGTAAAATTAAATCAGAAATAATAGAGTTATCGTCTTTATCCAACATCATGGTAAGAACCTGATTTGAAGTTCTCAGCCGAAAAAAATGTAGATGTTTTAAATGTATTAAGGCTGATATGATGCAAACGCACATTTGAACATGTATGCCTCTTAGATTGAACAGATTTAATAAGCCTCACACACCTTTTTATCTATTAAAAATTTCAGAATAATTGTGCCAGCATTGAAACTTAAATGTTTGAAAGAAAAAGAAAAAATCAGGATATATGAGTTCCCAAGATTGATCGATGTATAAGTTCCCAAAATAAATTCCGAAAAAAAGTTCAGGATATATAAATGTTTGTGCAACAGATTGATGCTTGGGGTTTTCAAGTACAAGGATTTATATTTATCAATTCCTCAAATAAATTAGATCCCTTCACTGATCCAGTAGCGCATTTACTTGAAAAAATCTATTTCCTCGTCATCTTTGATTTGCCTTTATCAATATCTGGTCTATTACTTCTTGGTGCATGCAATGTAAACTTCCTGATATGCAATGTAAAGTTCTTAGTACTTCTACATTTGTTAGTGTACAGCCTTGTTGCTCCAAACAAAAAATCAAAGTTGTAGATTAGAAACAAAAGAGAGGAGGAAGTGTAATTCTCATTAACTTTTCTTTGTACAGAAGTGAATATACATAGAAAATAACAAATTTGAGAAAAACAATCTAACAACCTTCTTCTAGAAATACACTCGAGCACTTACTATGCATTATAAAAAAAAAAAAAATCTAATTTGGGCACATGCGAAAATAGGGATCGCAGAGACCAACAATGAGAAATTAGTCAATTGTTTTGTTTGAGCTTTTTTTATACTAACAATGGAAAAATCTACATGTGGGACAATGGCCGGTGAAATGCATATTGGATTTCTTTCTTCATCGGACACATATTGAAATGCTCAGCTCGGTTGCCATTTTGCTTGCTTTTGAATAAAGGAGAAGTGGCTTCCGTTCTAGAAGACGAGAAGGGCAAAAGTGGTGGTGATTCTGAGACAGTCGGAGGATGAGAGGCATGTGGGATTTCTTTCTTCATCGAACGCATATTGGACGCAGAGTTTATTAATGGCCTGTGAAACGTAGCTTTTCATTAATGGCTTGCATTGTAGTCCATTCATGTGGACTGCAAATAGAATTATTGTATTAAAAAAATACTTATTTAATCATGAAGTGAAAAAAAAATCCCGTAATACTGCTACATTTCATTATTCTATATATGAAAAACGTAGCTTTTCATTATTCTTTTCAATATGAAGGCCTGCAACCTGGTCAGCAAAAAAATCTGATCTGGATCCAACCCGACCCGTAATACTGCTACATTTCATTATTCTATATATTTTGATATTACTTATAATATGGACAAACACTATATATTCCAAATTCTAAAACCAATGAAAACAATACAAAAGAAAATACAAAATGTATGAAATGTTAAAAAACCAACTAATCTGGAAACAAAAATGTCATGGGTGCAAAAAATCATGTGGCTGCATTGCCATCAATGAAGCTTTCTTTCTACAAGATGGTGAATTTGTTATGCAAAGAGAGCCATCAATATCGAGTTTTAAGCTGAAAATTTTCTTTTGAAGACTACCTAGGCTGATAAGAGAAGAGAAATGGCCTTGAAAATTTAATAGAAACATGATGCAATCAGCTTAAATCAATAAGAACCTTCAATGAACACATTTCAAATGATTGGACGGTTTAAAAACAAAATATATGGTTATGGCTGGCAAAGAAGCATTCCATACATATCTAATATTATTTATTTGGCAAAGTTGGGCATAAATTCAGGGCCTTCATATTGAAAAGAAAGTATTACAAAGATCAAAAGAAAAACATACCATCATGTAAAGTTTCACTCTGTAGTCTGTGGAGTTTCAGAGAACATCTGAAAAAAGAAATAGCCAAGGAACAGAATGAATGAGACGAAAGGAAAGTACAGAACCGGCTCAAATAATATCCTTATCCATGAATAAAAAAATCAAGTTGTTTTATGTGGATTTTACAAAACAAGGCAGACCATATCCTTTGCAAAACTAAAAAGTAACAAAAAAAAAAATGATTGGGAACCCAAGACCCAAAAGAAGAAAGTAATACAACCAATCTAAGAATTAGACTTAAGAGGACAACCAAGCTATAGATCATGACTGAAGAAAATCTAAGCATATTGGTATATATATTGAAATTTTAGAAAATTTTAGAGAGTAATATGCAGATTATAAATTTTTTAGGGGAGACATTTGCTATACCTATGTAATTATGTATAAAATGGAGGGGATATGTTGCGCTTTCAAAAAGTTTTGGGGGCCATGGTGCCTGGCCCCCTTAAGTAAAATGTGAGTCCGCCATTGCATATACATTGACGTGATTTGAACGTTAAATTCTATGATGTTCTTAGTTTTTGTTCAAATGTTAAATCAACGAAACATTTAAAAGTTTATTATTAATTGATGATGTTCTAATTGGAAGATATTCTCCGCTAACTCTTCAAGCTAGCTGCACGTTGTATAATGATGAGCACGAACTATATGTGAATTTATGTGTGCTTGCACTCGATCTAACCTCGACTCAATGTCGACCCATGCAATTCTTGTCTCCCTATTACATTTTGTATCAATGTATTAAATTCTATTGTTACACATTTTATCACTTTACTCTTGTAACTACTATAAATAGTCATGTACTGTGCTACAAATTAATACATTTCTGAGGTATTATTTTCCAAAGTGTTGATATGTGATATGGTATCGGGGAGTCTTAATTTGGATGCTTCCACCCGTTTCCTCCATATTTCTAAGTATTTTCCTTTCTCTCAAGGCTCCGAATACATTTTCCTCCTCTTTAATCACTACAAGAAAAATAGGTTTTTGTGGCATTTTAATTGCAATCAGAATGATTATTTTTGTTGTAAATATTTTTTTGCAGCATTCTTTTATACTTTTTGCGACAAAAGCTAATGTCGCAAAAAGTCAATTTCATTGTAGTGAATGAAGGAATCCACCAATCCTTTCTTCCTTCATCTAGGAGACAGCCTTGGTATCATCCTTGTCACTCAGCCTCTCAACAGGGACAACTATCACTCATGGTCTCGGTCGATGCACATGGCCTTATCCGTGAAGAATAAGTTAGGGTTTGTTGATGGAACGATTCTCAAACCTTCGAAAAACCTTCGAATTCGTCAGTACTACTATCAAGCTTCCAAATAGCCAAAATGTCTCTTTCTACACATATTAGCACGGTTTACATCTCTAAATATATGATATTTAGAGATGTTCTTGGTGGTCGGTTGTTCTCTTTCAAATTAATTTCTATTAGCAAGTTAACTTCAATTATGACTTATTGTTTATCTTTTCTTCCCTAATCATGTGTTTATTTAGGACCTGATTTATTGGAAGTTGATTGGAGTGAGTAGGCACAAAAGAGGATTATACCTTCTGCTCCTCTCCAAGTGATTTACGCCACTCTTTGTTTGTATCTTCTTCACCTATATTTACCTAAGCATTTGATTGTTAGTTCCAAAAATTCAAAACACGCCTTATTTGAATTGTGACATCATAAATTAGGCCATCCTTCTATTTCAATAATGAAATTACTGAATAACCTTGTTCCTAATATGTTAGATAATAATTTGCCTTGTCTTATTTGTCCTCTAGCCAAGTAAAAAATAAATAAATTATCTTTTTCTAATAGTCCTCATTTTACTCCATTTCCTTTTCATTTGACTCATTATGATGTGTGGGGTCCTTTATCTATATCAACTATTGAAGGTCACAATTTTTTTAAAGCATTGTTGAAGATTACACATGGGACTACATGGATTTATCTCTTAAGATGCAAATATGAAGTTTGCTCTATTATTCCTCAAATTTTTAAACTTAGAAAATTCATACTGATCATGACACTTAATTTTTCTTAAATTTTCTTCTCCAGTCTAAAAGTGTTATGCATCATTTAAGTTGTGTTGAAAACTTGAAACTCCTCAACATAATTATGTTGTTGGGTGTAAACATCAACACATTCTTAACACAACTCAGCCTTAATGTTTCAATCCAATTTGCCTCTTATTTTTTTGGGTGATGCTATTCATATAGCCACTCATATTATAAACAGATTACCTACACTTGTTTTAGGTAATAAATCACCTTGTGAATTACTATTTCAATCTCCTCCCACTTATGATCATCTTAAAACCTTTAGTTGTATTTTTTTGCCCTTTCTTTACTTAGATCACTATCTAAATTTTATCATAGAGCACAGCAATATATAGTTCTTAGTTATCCTTTTGGCATAAAAAGATACAAGTTATTTGACCTGCCCACAAAAATTACCTTTGTTTCAAGACATGTTTTTCATGAACATGTTTTTTCCTATATAACTTCATTTTCCTTGCCTTTTGTATCTCTTTCTAATTGCACTTCAGTGCATTTTAATTTTGTACATGTCCCTGTTTCAAGTCCAATCTCAACTATTGATTACTCTAACGTACCTTCATTTGCGGCTTTGCCCATTACTAAAACTCATATTTCTCCAGATTCACCCCAACATACAACTTCTATATCTTCTTCTAGTACTGCTGAGGAGTTTTTTCCTCCACATTCAAATATTTCACCTATCTCTCAATCTCCTTCAAATTCTGAATCACTTACACCATATCATCCACAAATTCTCAGACAATATCCCTTCCCATCCGTAAATCATCTAGACTTTGAGGAGCTCCTGATTATTTGCATCACTATTATTGCAACTCTCTTACCACATATTTTTCATCAAATTTCATAAATTCTGTTTCTATTTATATCCCTTATGAACTTCATAATTTTATTTCATATCATAGTTGGTTCTCTTAAATATAAATATTTTGCATTAGCCATAACTGCTGATATTAAACCTGAGTTTTATCATCAGGCTATCAAACACTCTCATTGGAGAGATGCTATAGATGTCGAGATTGTAGCTTTAGAAAATAATAATATATGGACTGTTACCTTTCTACCCTGGCTACTGATATTGTGGATTATATCCAACTTGCATATGTCCCTAAAATTATTTTGTAGTGTGTATCTTTGATAGGTACATCCTTTTCATCTTGTTGGGATTTTTAGTGCACGAATTGATGCTTATCTTTTAGTGTGTTGCTAGGATTATGTTAGAGATAGATTTAGACAGAAGATTTGCTAAAATTAAATTTTTTATTTTTATTTATTAAATTATTTATTAATTTTTTAAAAGTATACCATTTTTTTATAAAAAAACCGTTTCACTTAACTAGGGAACATGTGAAGCTCCCGACCTAGTATGTGTGTGTGTGTATAAATATATATATATATATATATTTATATATATCATGCTCTATTATTATCTTGGAGCAAAAATTTTCAACTCGATTTTTTTCGATGGCAATAATGTAAGATCATCTATGTATTGGTCGATATGGATCATGAGTTAATTTTTCTACTTTGATGGGATAGATCGACTTTGTAATAACTTCTAGACAACTTCGTACTGACCATGGGATAGAATTAATTTCAAGCACCCCACTTTGCCATCTGATTAGGATAAATGATTTTTTTATCATTCTAAATTTTTTCATTTTCAAATACATTAATAGCTGATATACATAATTTGAGTGGTTGATGTATGAAATCATATAAATTGTGATATTTGATCGGCTTGCATGTTCGTCATAGATTTTAAGCAACTTAGGCACAAAATTTCTTGTACGCACATTAGTTTTCGTCGGTACGTAACACATTCCATGCATGATTTTTAATTCTCATGATAGTTCAAATATTGCTCTAGCTAGCTACCAAAGGGCAGCATATATATTAGAGTACATCATCATAATCAAACGAAATCAAAACAATAATTAACAGAGGACATCTCAAATTACATAGAAAGAATTAAGAGCATAATGTTCAAGGATATGGGACAATATTGATCACTAGTTGATCTCTCCTGCCATTTCCCTTCATGACCGATCTTACGATATTTAAGATGTTACAGATCACACATCATCTTATTCATTTAGATTATTGAATTTGGACAATCGACCTAGTTTATTTACTGGATTAATTATTTCTATTGGTAATAAAAGTTGTCTATAAAACAATCAGTTAGCATCTGACCAATGCGAACAGCAGACTTTGTATCCAAATGCAGGTTATCTAGTAAATAGGTTGATCCCATAGAATCAATGTGCACGACATTCTTCAGGTTTACAGTCAGTTGCGCAGTTCTTACAAATCTTACGAACTTTCCTTCTCCAGTAGAAATTAAAACCTACAAAAAATATGTATATTTTTAGAATTTTTATAATATTGGTTAATTTGAAAAGATGCATGGTGGAACTGCAACCGAAATGAGAAGTGTTTTAATAACAATGATAATATCCCATAAAAGTAAATACACAAAATGATGTGGCTTGATATAACACGTTAAATGACAAAGTCACTTTATTATATGAAATAATACTTGCATTCGTGAGTACGCAAACGTCACGCAAATGTTTTTAAAAAGGTAAATAAATACGAGACCCACCTGAAAAGAATTAATTTTTTAATAATAGATCTCACTCTTTTTCAAAACAACTGTACGACACTTGCACACTCTACGACTGTATATATATAAAATTCCTCATTTATTATAAACTAGATTTAACTTATCATATAAACACATGCATGCTAGTTTGTGAGATTACTTTAGAAAGAAACTGTGTATAAAAGAAACTAATTGAACTCAACAATAAAGAAATTATCAAAGAAAGTACCATAAGAATGGGGAGATCAGGAGAGTTGAGATCTTGTCGAATCCTACCACCAGAACTTTGCCTTGTAGCTCTTACTCTATCCAACAACTGATTATATAGAAATGTACATTTTTGCCACTTTTCTATCTTAATTTGTTCCTCCTACTGCACAAAGGACCATACCAATCACTCCTAACTTTGAACATTTTACCAATACTAGGTTGGCAAAGGACATGCCTTGTCTCACTGATGCAGCAGGTGTAGCACCAAGAATGGAAGGATCACCAGAAGATTCCAGCACAAATCATGGGTGATTGCTGATTTTATTCTTTCCAAAAAAGGCTTTTGCATATTTGTGTCCATTCCAATAAAAGTTGCCTTACTTGTTAACGTTACAGTAGTCTACCTTCCATTTTGAATTAATTTCCTAAGTTGTCTAAGCTTCCTTTATAAAGGAACCGAATAATGTAAGGAGCAATCATCTTGAATATTGTAAGCATTTTTGCTGAGTACTATCAATAAACGTGTGAGTCATTGTTTGAGAAGACACAACTCTTCTTGAATTTTTCCTTTTGTACGTTTTTGCTACATTAATTGGCATCAGAGATAGGTTTTGCCTGGCTCAATGGAAAGAAACGACAACAACCAACATCGAGATGAGGGTGCACTTAGTGCACAGACCCTTTGGGAATCCATCCAAACACAGAACCAACAAAATTAGCAGAGGTTTGAAGGAATTGAGCGAACTTTGCTGGAGATCCAAAGGTCTATTACCAATCTCAATGTTGAGGGAAATAGAGATCAAAATGAGAGGCAAAGAAATCGAACTCCACCAGGCAGAGGCAGGGGATTAAGACAGCCACCAATTGGTCATGAAGGAGACGATTCCTCCAATGATGAAGAACTTGAAGGTGTGGGAGGTGAAAGTCAAAGGGGTCGCAATGGTAATGCCAATTTCAAAATAAAAATTGACTTACCATGTTTTAATGGACACCTCCATGTTGAAAGTTTCCTTGACTGGCTCCTGGAAGTAGAGAGTTTTTTTGATTACATGTAAATACCAGAAAATCAGCAGGTGAAGTTGGTGGCCTACAAGCTACGTGGTGGTGCATCCGCTTGGTGGGAACAAACGCAAAATAATCGAAGGCCACAAGGTAAGCAACCGGTCCGTGTGTGGCCCAAGATGAAACAGCTGATGCGAGCCCGATTTCTTCCACCAGATTATGAGCAACTCCTGTATCAGCAATACCAAAATTGCAGACAAGGCACTCGGTCCATTAATGAATACACTGAGGAGTTTTATCGCCTCAATTCTCAGAACAACCTTTCGAAAACAGAAGGACAACAAGTAGCCAGGTATATTGGAGGGCTACACATGGCCATCCAAGACAAGGTGACATTGCACACCGTTTAGACCCTTTCAAAAGCAGTCAATCTAGCCATGAAGATTGAGTTTCAGCTTTCTTGGCCCCCTACCAGGACACCAAGTTCTGCATCAACAAGCATAGCGACCGAACCACCAGTTGAACCGAATCAAGCTCCATCACCTAGTCAAGACCAAAAGATGCAGAGTAACTATCAAGCTCTTAAGTCAAACAACACCACGGTAGGGAATAAAGGGAGCACCAACCACATTCCTTACAACAAGCCAATTGCTGGTAAATGTTTCCGTTGCAACAATTACCAAGTGTATGAAAAAAGGATGGTTTCATTGGGGAGATGATCAAGATACAAGCTTTGTAGTCATTAAAGAAAAATTATCTACCGCCCCAGTTCTTGCCTTACCCAGTTTCGAGAAGTTGTTTGAAGTCGAGTGTGATGCTTCAATTATTGGCATTGGGGCCGTTCTGTCACAAGAAGGCAGACCTATTGAATTTTTCAGTGAAAAATTAAATGAGGCACGGCAAAAATGGACTGTTTATGAGTTGGAGTTCTATGCTATCGTCAGGGCATTGAAACATTGGGAGCACTACTTGATTCATCGGGAATTTTTGCTATACAGTGACCATGATGCTCTCAAATACATAAACACACAAACCAACATGAACCGAATGCATGCATGGTGGATAGCTTTCATACAAAAATTCACCATGGTTCTTAAGTACAAGTCTGGACAGCACAACAAAGTGGCTAATGCCCTCAGCCGACGAGGGGAACTCTTGGTCATCTTACAAGCCGAGATCACAGGGTTCGAGCAACTCAAGGATCTTTATGCAGAAGATGATGATTTATCCGAGATATGGAGAAAGTGTGAACTCAAGCAACCAGTGGCTGACTTTCACGTCCAAGATGGATACTTATTCCATGGGAACTAGTTATGCATACCACGAACGTCCCTACGTGAGCACCTAATACGTGAGCTGCATAGTGGTGGCCTTGGAGGACATGTAGGTCGAGATAAGACAATAACTCAAGTAGCTGAATGCTACTATTGGCCTAAACTAAAACGAGATGTGGGAAGATTTGTCCAGAAATGCCCCATTTGCCAAGTGGGGAAGGGTCACAAACATAACACCAGTTTGTACACTCCTTTACGTGTGCCCGAGAATATTTAGGAAGATGTAAGCATGGACTTCGTGCTTGGTCTCCCACGAACTCAGTGTGGAGTAGACTCTGTCTTCGTGGTTGTTGATCGGTTCTCAAAAATGGTCAATTTCATCCCGTGTCGGAAGACAGCTGATGCGTCTAACATCGCCCACCTTTTTGTCAAGGAAATTGTGTGCCTTCATGTGATCCCAAAATCAATCACTTTAGACATAGATGTCAAATTCCTCAGCCACTTCTGGATAACCCTCTGGAAGAAGTTTGATACCAGCCTTAAATACAGCAGCACTTACCATCCACAAACAGATGGACAAACCGAAGTGACCAACCACACATTGGGCAATATGGTTTGCTGCATTTTAGGGGACAAGCCAAAGCAATGAGACGTATGCCTTCCACAAGTAGAGTTTGCCTTCAACAACATGATCAACCGATCAACAGGGAAGACTCCTTTTGAAATAGTGTACACTTGGCCTCCAAAACACACTCTGGACTTGACTCCACTTCCGAGACTCCCAGGACTTAGCACCGTAGCAAAAAATATGGCTGAGAAAATTCAGCAAGTCCATTTCGATGTTCGTCTCAACTTGAAGAAGTCCAACTCGCGTTACAAGCATGCTGCTGACAAGCATAGGTGTGACGCCCCCAAATTTTCCTTAAAATAAACACAAAAATCGAGGCATCGGGATGCTGGCAATACGGGTCACGCACCCTCAACGTCAAGTGCTAAGTGTGTGAACACGTGACATGCATAAAATAAAAGTCGCAGAAGATAATAAAGTCATTATTTAAGTACCAAAATTTTTAGAAATATTTTACAAACCAGTTTAACATAAATTCTCCAACAAGAGATTTAATATAGTCATCCGAAAGATAAATCATAAACATACATATTTATAAAAAGAGGAAAATAATTTCCCAAGATAACAATTTTATAACATAATACTCCAACAACAGAGCTGCCTCCTCAGGTTCAGACCTCTCAACATCTACATCCAAAATCTACGAAGCCAAGATGGCATCGTAGGTAAGTACAACCCAACCAAATCAAAAGACAGAATATACTCATGCAACAACAAAACTCATGAACACTACACCAAATGCATGAATCTCAAAAAGAATATCTTTCTCAAAATGAATAAGATAAACACATGCCAAAATCCTATTTTGGTCCACGATAAAATTCTAGTAAAATAATCCATCATTTTCCAGAAAATAATATCGGTAAATCCAATCATACCGGGCGTTACGTATCGCCGTCCCTGATATGATATACACACATCACCAATCATAATGGGCGTTACGTATCGCCGTCCCCATTATGACTCATACACACTCATTTCATAGCGGGCTTTACGTATCGCCGTCCCCGATATGAAATGCACACTCAATGACCATAATGGGCATTACGTATCGCCGTTCCCGTTATGTCATCCACACACTATCAATCACAATGGGCGTTACGTATCGTCGTCCCCGTTATGACTCAGCCAAAAACTATTAAAATCCATAAATCCAATAGTCACATCTCATATTAAAATCCAACACCAAAATCTCACATTAAAAACCCAAATGTCATACACATGAACGACCATGCAATTTCACAATGCATAACACCATGCACAAATATCCAACAATTAATAAATCCAATCAACCAACAAATATCAACATCAACTAACACATAGATGTTAATGCAAAAATATATTTAAATCTTAAAAGTTTGTTTGGAAAGTACTTACAGCGGGTAAAAAACGCAAATTCTTGAGCAAACGCCAATCTGCAACATTCATAACGGTCACTTGTACGTTAGGCTAAAGTGCTCGGTTTGACACTAAAATTTAAGAAGATACTCTTTGGAAGGTGGGGAATCTTATGGAGGTGGTGGTGTGGCGGCAAAACTAACGGAAGGTGGCAGATCGGGTTCCAAAAGGGTGGAAACCCATTTTCGGGTTTGGGATTGTACCGGGAAGGTGAGGCCGCGGTTTGAGGAGCTGACCTAGGGGGTGGTCGGCTGAGGTGGGGAAACATTTTGGTGGTAGAGGTGAGGCTCACGGTGGCGGCAAGCGGCGACTGGGTTGCTCAACCCGTGGGTTTTAAAACCCATTTCGTGGCTTGATCGTGTGGAAGGAGTGGAATTGGCTACCGGCGGTGGGTTAGGTAACTAGGAGGCCGATGATGAAGTGGTGAAAAGATGATGGCCGGTGGTGACCAGTAGTGGCCAGAAAACACATGAATGGGTATTACAATACCCATTCAGGTTTCAGCCCATGGAGGGGAGGTGGGAGGAGGTCCAGGGATGGGATCACTCAGGTAGGCTGGCCGACAGGTGACGGTCCTAGTGGTGGGGGCGGTGAGGGCAGGCGGCCGGCGTAGGGGTGGCTGGGCTGTCTAAGGCCGAACGGCCAAACAGGGGGGGGGAGAGAAGTTGTGCGGGGCTGGGCTGAAAATGAAGGGAAAAGAAAAGAAAAGAAAAAGAAAAAGAAAGAAAAAGAAAAGAGAAAGGGAAAAAGAAAGAGAAGTCTAACTAGAAAAAGAGCACAACAAATAAAATAAAAGTCGAGTGAAAATACTAATTAATATTAAGACAGTACATCAAATAAGATCACATAATAAAATAAAGGAATTTAATTCCAATTATTAAAATAATTATCTCACATTAAAATAAATAAGAAAAACAATGTAATTCAATATTTAATTATAAGAACAACATAAAACTAATATTAACTAATCAATAGATCAAATAAATATCTTAAACAAATAAAACGCGACTAATAATATTATTAAAGTAGATTAAAATAATTAACATCGAGAATAAAATAACATGTATAAATACACGTAAATCTAGGATCTCACAATAGGCGAGCAAAAGTTTTTCAAGAAGGAGACCTAGTGATGGTTCACCTTTGCAAGGAGCGTTTTCCAGCAGGGACATACAACAAGCTCAAGGACAAGAGGTTTGGGCCATGTCGAGTTGTGAAAAGAATCAATGACAATGCCTATGTGGTTGACCTTCCAGATGGTATGTTAATTTCCCCTACTTTCAATGTTGTGGACATATTTGTGTACTATCCTCCAGATGAAGCATTGTACCCTAACACTAGCTCGAGGTAGAGCTTCCCTTCAAGTGGGGAAAAATCTGATGCAGCAAGCATAGCACCAAGAATGGAAGGATCACCAGAAGATTCCAGCACAAATCATGGGTGACTGCTGATTTTATTCTTTTCAAAAAAGGCTTTTGCAAATTTGTGTCCATTCCAATAAAAGTTGCCTTAGTTGTTAACGTTACAGTATTCTACCTTCCATTTTGAATTAATTTTCTAAGTTGTATAAGCTTCCTTTATAAAGGAACCGAATAATGTAAGGAGGAATCATCTTGAATATTGTAAACATTTTTGCTGAGTATTATCAATAAACGTGTGAATTATTGTTTGAGAAGACATAGCTCTTCTTGAATTTTTCCTTTTGTACGTTTCCACTACGTTACTCACCCTGCATGTCTTCAAATTATCAATTTCCTTATGAAGAGGATCACGAGCTATATCCCAAGTCTCCTTTAAATTTGGAGTGAGGACATTGGGATTGAGAGTGCATTCTTGAGGCTTTTGGGTAATTGTAAATGCCTCCACGTCTAGTCATGTTGCTTTGTCCTGCTAAGAGGAATATGCTTTGGGGTTTGGGCCCTCCGCCCGATATAACATTCCCAACACTAGGAACAAATACAAACCCAACATGGGAGTAAGTACGAAGAAGATGATGGAAAGAAAAATCTCATTTTCTTATCTTTTAGATGTTAATGGAAATAATATTATAGAGAAATACTAAAGAGCATCCAATACACAATATTCATCTCTCACATAAATAGTAATATTTTACTATTTATGTGAGAGATGACTAGTATTGTGCAAATATTTTTAAATAATATATAATTGTGTAGTGATGGAAGAGAAGCAGGCTGCAATATCTTATGTTTATATATGATTTCGAACTTCATTCTAGGTTGCGTACAGAGTGTGTGGTTTGTTTCTAGTCCTCAACTCTCTAACCAAAAAAACAAATTAACAAGAGTCATGCTACATACACCCACAAATACGGGATCCCGTCAAGATAACAACAATTTTTTTTAGGTTTTTTTTTAAGATCATAATATTATTAAAAAAATTCATTATTTGTCATTAAGTAAAAAAATAAAACTAAAAAAACTCAATCGGAATTTACAGGATAAAAAAAAAGTAATAAAATAAAACAAAAAAAAAAAACTCAATCGGAATTTATAGGGCGTGACTTTAGAAAATGACTTTAACATTTTCGAACAAACACTCATCAATAATGTCAGGAGTTTTCGACCACAAAAAAGATAGCTTGTTCGCTTGTCATATCATTTTTTTCATTTTAATTTTAATTTAGGAAAATTATTAAGGCACAATAGTTTTTACAACATTTTTACTTCCCACTTTTAAATTGAGTGTATTTTCGTAAATTTAGTACTCATATTGTCGCACCCGTTATAGCCTTTCAGGAAGCTTAAGAACGCAATATTTCCTAAAAAATAAAGTACGTACCTAGCTGGAAACCTTTCAAGTAAAATAAATTAAACTGATCTACTATATATAAAGTTTCTAAAATCTAACCATTAATTCATTTTTGCCACTTGATACTTATCGCACATTTATCTCATGTAATCTTGTCATCTGTCATCTACTCCAACTATAATTTTTTAATGTTTCTGGTTACAGCTTGCACTATGCATGTTAGTCTAACCAGTGGTTACCGTGTGCATGACTATTGAGGATGAAGCTTTTTTTTTTTTTTTTAATCGGGCGCATAAGGTATTCAGAAATGGGTAGTGATACACTTACTATTCTACTACTATTTGTTTATTACTCTTAATATATATATATATATTTTTTATCATTTTCTTTAAATAATTTTTTAACATTCTTAATTATTAAGAAAAAATTTAAAAATTATACAATTTTATTAAAAATCATTTTCTTAATTATTAAATAAAAAAAATTTAAAAAAAAATGAATAATAAATGAGTATTAGTGAAATGGTAAATGTATCATTCTCCTTCATAAATAAGGGCCCGATTCTTCAGGCTGCACAGGCCTAGATAAGGCGTCTTCTGCAAGTATACTTAAATATAGTTCAAGAGGAAATCTCTCCAATCAAGAGTGAATATGGAAATTCGAATCCAAGACATCCAGTTTACATGGCCAGAAAATGCCAATACTTCTATTAAAACGATAAATTAATAATCTATGAAAGGAGAAGATTAATGACAAGAATTGAAGTCATTAGTTTTATTACTTAATGATTAATAAAATATTTTTTAATAATATTGTAAATTTTTTCTTTTTAAAAAAATATTTAAAAGTGTTAAAAAATACATATGAAAAAATGGAGAAAAGGCATAAAAATTAATATACAAACGGGAGCAGCTCCCAGCGGTGGATGTGGATGTGGAGCCACCCTACAACGTCCTCTCCCTAAGCAAATTATTTTAAGGAAAATGATACTTACTCCTACATTAGGACCCCGATTGAGTCCCAATTTTCTTTTTTCTTTTTTTTTTTATATGATTTTTATTTAAGAGTTTTTAAATAATGATGTGATTTTTTTATATTTTTAAAAAATGTTGTAATATGTTAAAAAATTATGTAAAATAAATATTTAAAAAACCTTAAATAAAAATCATATAAAAAAACTGAAAAAAAAATTAAAATCGAGACTCAATCGGGTCCCATTAGTCGGGGTCGGTAGCAAGACCCTTATTATAATTTGTGCACTCTTTTTCTAAAAAAAAAAAAAAAAAAAAGGTAAATATGAGATTCATATAAATAATATTTTTTTAATGTGAATTGTAGTATTTTCTTTCAAATGTACTTGTGCGAGACTTGTACATTCTAATTAGTACTGTATCTAAAATTACTTTAAGAAATTATATAATATATTGATTTCGGGTAATATAGTCCCCGTATATATATAAGTACTCTTAGAAGAAAAGAATCGAAGAAAGTTATATTGATTATATGTAACCTTGGAGAGTGGCTTCCAAACAGCCAATTTTTAATTTAATTTATTGGTATCATTAAGATAATCTCTTTCTGGTTAATTAGCATGCACCTGACAACTGGTATATATATAGCCTTCGATCCCATATTATCCAATGTTCACAACTTTCTAATTAGAGAATGCAGACAGCTTCCATTATATGACAATAATAATCAAAATTTTCAAGTACTGAAAACTGGTTGGTTTTCTCAGTTGTAGAGATGCGGCTACAAATGAAGTTTAGGAGCTATCTTTTTGGCCGGTGGTCGAAAACTCCTGACATTGAGTGTTTATTTGTTTTCTTGTTTAGAGATTCGAGGGCTAAAATCAATTCATACACACTGTACACAGCGTAAAATGAAATTCCAAGTCATATATAAATATAAGATATTGCAGCTTGCTTCTCTTCCATCACTGCATAACTATTAATACTCCTACAACATCCAAAAGACAAGAAAACAAGATGTTTCTTTCCATTATCTTCTTTATATTTGTTCCTAATGTTGGGTCTGTATTTGTTCTTGGTGTTGGAAATGTTATACCAGGAGGGATCCAACCCAAAAACATATTCCTCTTAGCAGGACAAAGCAACATGGCTGGACGAGGAGGCGTTTACAATGACCCAAAAACGCACGCGCCCAAATGGGATGGAAAGGTTCCTCCAGAATGCACTCCCAATCCCAATGTCCTCACACTAAATTTAAAAACGAAGCCCTGTGGGGTGGGACCAGGCATGTCGTTTTGGGCACAGGCATGTCATTCTGGGAGGACAGGCATGTCGTTTTCGGACCTGTCCTGGGATATAGCTCATGATCCTCTTCATAAGGAAATTGATGGTTCGAAGACCTGTGGGGTGGGACCAGGCATGCCATTTTCCAACCGAATATTGGCAAGACTTCCAACGTTTGGAGTGATTGGTCTGGTCCCTTGCGCAGTAGGAGGAACAAAAATAGAAAAGTGGCAAAAGGGTACATTTCTATACAATCAATTGGTGGATAGAGCAAGAGCTGCGAGGGAAAGTTCTGGTGGTAGGATTCGTGCGTTGCTTTGGTATCAAGGAGAGAGTGATTGTGGAATGCAAGATTCTGTGCGCTATAGGGGAAGACTAGAGAAGTTCTTAAATGATGTTCGACAAGACCTCAACTCTCCTGACCTCCCTATTCTCTTGGTATTTTCATTGTTTATTTATTGCGTAGTTCAATATATCTATAAGAAAAATGGGCATTTGCAAGTAATTATTTGCAAGAAAAATTACTATTGCAATCAAATTTGATTGTAAATAGTCTTTTTTTTTTAAATAACTAATTGTAAATAAATAGTTTTCTTGTATTTCTTTTATGCACGGTTTCTTTCACAAGTAATCTCACAAACTTTCATGACTTTATATGACAATACGTTAATAATAAAGTATTTTTACGATTTAACGTATCACATCAAGTTACATCAGTTTGTAGATTTAATTTTACGGGATCTTATTGTTATTAATACATTTCTCCTTTCACAAATTGGTTGCAGTTCCAGCATGCATATTTTCAAATTATTCATTATAAAAATTCTAAAAATATACATACTTTTTGCAGGTTTTAATTTCTACTGGAGAAGGAAAGTTCGTAAGAACTGTAAGAGCTGCTCAAGGGACTATAAATTTGAAGAATGTCGTGAACGTTGATTCCATGGGATCAACCTATTTACCAGATCACCTACATTTGGATACAAAATCTGCTGTTCGCATTGGTCAGATGCTAGCTGATAGTTTTATAGACAACTTTTACGGCCACTAGAAATAATTAATCCAGTAAATAAACATGGTCGATCGTCCAAATCCAATAATCTATATAAATAATTACATGATGTGTCTGTATCATTTTAAATATCTTAAGATTGGTCAAGGAAAATGGCAGAAGAGATTAACTGGTAATTAATAGTGTTGAAGTATGTGACTCATATTTATTGAGGATACAGTTAACCAACAAAAAGATATCCAAGAGTATGCTGTCGTTGCTGATAATGATATGGTTATAGCTACTGCACTTGATGTAATCTTATCTTATCTTCCTGATGTAATCCTTCTTATCCCTTTGTTACAAGTTTAATATTTCCTTGTAATCTTTCTGTTAGACATTCAAATACTCTGTAACCGTATACATGTCTATAAATATATAATTAAAACATCATATCTGGTATTCAATTGAAACCAGACCATTCCATTACTTTTGACTTGGTATCAGAGATTTTAATCGGCTAACCCCACTCTTCGATCCTCATGGCTCTCACCAAAGATTCCGCTGCTACAATCTCACTCCCCAATATCACTCTATTGGTCTCTGTACGACTGGATGGCTCCAACTATCTCAATTGGACCACCCAGTTTATCCCTGTCCTTCGAAGTCATGACCTTCTAGGAATTGTGGATGGCACCAAGCCGTGTCCTGTGCAGTTTGTCACTGATGATGAAGGCAAACCCACGTCTACCATAACCACTAATTATTTGTTATGGTAGAAAAAGGACCAGTTTATCCTGGCATGGATTAATGCCACCCTCACTGAGAAGGTATTGTCCACTGTTTATGGACAAACCTCCTCTCGCCAAGTTTGAAACACATTGGCAAATCGGTTTGCACCCCACTCTCGATCCAGAATCTCTCATCTGAAACGACAACTCCAAACCCTCAACCAATCTGATAAGTCTTGCACTGACTATTTGATCACTGCCAAAAACTGGTCTGACCAGCTTGCTGCGGTTAGCAAACCAGTTGCTGAAGAAGACTTAATCTCTTACGTGGTTGGAGGTTTGACTCCTGCCTATCATCCCTTCATCACCTCCCTCAATTTTGCCTCCCAAGATTCCTCCATCTCATTTGATGACTTTCAAACCGAATTGTTAAACTATGAGCAACTCCTGATATCCAACAAAAAGCTATTCCCCCAAATCACAATCAGGTTGCCCTTTTTACCCAAATATCAAAACCCAATTCTCACCATAAGAAACCTAAGCCCTTCCCCCCCAACTCTTACCCCTCCCACAACCCCCCTGGACCCAAACAGCCTTATACCCCTACTACTCCTCAACACACACCTGCACCCAACCATCCTAAATCTCCTGCCTCAAATTCTATTTTTTCCAACTCTCGACCCCCTTGCCAGATTTGTGGCAAGACCAATCATCAAGCCCTTGACTGCTACCATCGAATAGACTACTCCTACCAAGGCCGACATCCCCCTGCTCAGCTTGCTGCTATGGCTGCCCACACTCATGTTCCACAGGAGAATGACCAATCGTGGTTTCTAGACAATGGTGCCACCAATCATGTCACCTCTGATTTATAAAATCTAACCCTGCAACAGACACCATATCAAGGCCCTGCTCAAGTCCTTATTGGCAATGGTGGAGGTTTGAAAATTCTAAATACTGGTTCCTCTTCTCCCAACACTGCCCATAGTTCTTTGTTGTTATCTGATATCCTACATTGTCCTAATGCTTCTTCAAACTTGCTGTCCATTCAAAAACTCTGTCAAGATAACCATTGTTATTTTATTCTTACTACCTCTTACTTTGTTGTGAAGGATCTGCAGACTCACAAGGTACTCCTCCAAGGTCCAAGTGAAGCAGGCCTCTATCTAGTTCCTTTCCAGCATTTTCATCCAATAAACGACAGTCAAACAATTCCTTCACTGCTTTGATAAGAGTTACAGCCCCAATCCAGACATGGCACTCACAATTAGGCCATCCATCAGAGTCCACCATCCATCACCTCACTCATACTTCATTAATTTCTGTCTCGGGTTCTCACAAAACGAAACACATTTGTGAATTCTGTCAAATGGCTAAAAGTCATAAGCTCCCTTTCCCCACTTCCTCTCATCACTCCTCTCACCCCTTAGAACTTATCCACTTTGATGTATGGACTTCTCCTGTAATGTCAATAAGTGGCTATAAATATTATGTTATATTTATTGATGATTTCACTCGCTTCTCTTGGTTATTCCCTCTTAAGCTGAAATCTGATGTTGCCGTGTCATTCATTAAATTCAAATTCCTTGTTGAGAATTTATTCTCCTGTAAAATCAAGAAATTTCACACTGATAATGGAGGAGAATACTTATCTCATACCCTAAAATCATTCTTGGACTCAAATGGTATCTTGCATCAATTAACATGTCCATATACTTTTGAACAAAACGGCATCTCAGAAAGAAAGCACAGACACCTTGCTGAAACTGCCCTTAGCCTTTTAGCTCAATCTCATCTACCTTCCAAACATTGGGTTGATGCCTTCTTAACAGCCACGTATCTTATAAACCACATGCCTACACCTGTGCTCAACAATCAATCTCCCTACTCAGTCCTCTTTCAACAACCACCAGACTACTCCCTTCTCAAAACATTTGGCTATGCCTGCTATCCCCTCCTTCGACCTTACACTCCTCACAAACTGACCTATCGAAGCAAACAATGCATTTTCCTTGGGTATGCTACAAACCAAAAAGGGTATCGCTGCTTTGATCCAATGACTGGCAGGATCTATATCTCCTGGCAGGATCTATATCTCCCGTCATGTTGTTTTTGATGAAAACACCTTCCTTGCTACCACTCTTCATTCCAGTAAACCTCCTCATCCTCCACCACCTACCAACACTCCTCTCACATCCACCATATTCCTTCCTGCTTCATCTCAGGTCTTGGAAGATGCTTTGTTGGATTCTGCTGCTCCTACCACACCAGGTATCTCCTCCTTCTCTTCACCTTCAATTAATCTTGTTTTATCATCTTCCCCTGACCCTACTTCTGCAGATATTAATACTCCCGACACCACTCATTCCTCAGACTCACCTTCCAACCCACCACCTCTCACTATTCTTCCACCTTCTCCTCCTAGACAAATGGTCACCCGATCCCAAACTAACTCCCTCCAACCAAAACAATTTCCTGATTATCAATTATATTCCTCCACTAAACATCCCCTCATAGCCTTAACCTCTACCCTTCCCTCTGAACCCAAAACTTACAAACAAGCCACCACAGACCCCAACTGGACAGCAGCCATGCAACTGGAATTCAATGCTCTCCAAGCTAACAAAACATGGACGTTGTACCCTCGACCTCCCAATAAACATATCATTCGCAACAAATGGGTGTTCAAACTTAAACAAAAGGCAGATGGCACTATTGAAAGGTACAAAGCAAGGCTTGTAGCCAAAGGCTTTGATCAAGAGCATGGAGTAGACTTCTATGAGACTTTCAGTCCTGTAATTAAACTTGCCACTGTTCGGCTCATTCTAGTCTTGGCAGTCCATCATAACTGGGTTATTCAGCAACTGGACATCT
This sequence comes from Platycarya longipes, assembly GCA_036559045.1. Lineage (NCBI taxonomy): Eukaryota > Viridiplantae > Streptophyta > Magnoliopsida > Fagales > Juglandaceae > Platycarya > Platycarya longipes. The sequence goes on from CM071802.1 coordinate 39,531,746, forward strand.
CTAATGCTTTCTTGCATGGTTACCTTGAAGAGGACGTGCATATGGAGCAACCAAAGGGATTTGAAGACAAGGATTTTCCCCACCATGTTTGTCAGCTCCACAAATCATTATATGGATTGAAACAAGCCCCAAGGGCTTGGTTTCGACATCTGTCTCAATGCCTACTTGATCTTGGCTTCTCGGGTTCCAATGTGGACTCTTCTCTATTTTATTTACAGCACTCTAATGTCACTATATTTATTCTCATATATGTAGATGACATTTTGGTGGTTAGTAATTCCTTTGATGCAGTAGCAGACCTTCTCCAACAACTTGGCCATGACTTTGCTGTCAAAAATTTAGGAGCTCTCTCATATTTCCTGGGAATTCATGTTCATCGCACTAGTGATCAGCTTCATCTTCATCAAGGTAAATACATAATTGATCTCCTCCATGACACCAAGATGATAGGTGCAAAATCAGTGTCGACTCCATGCATCTCAGGCAGCAAGTTGTCCAAAACCACTGGTGATCCTCTCCCTGACCCCTTTACCTATAGACACATTGTGGGAGCTTTACAATACTGCACCTTAACACGCCCCGATATTGCATACAGTGCTAACCAACTTTGTCAGTTTCTACATTGTCCTACTACTGATCACTTGACAGCTGCTAAACGAGTGCTCCGATACCTCAAAGGAACTATTGAACATGGTTTAACCTATAGCAAAGGTTCGTTAGCACTTCATGGTTTTTGTGACTCGAATGGGGCTGGGAACCCTGATGACTGCAAGTCTACCACGGTCTATTGCATCTTCCTAGGTCCTTGTCTTATCTCCTGGATGGCAAAGAAACAACCAGTAATTGCCAGATCATCTACTGAGGCGGAATATCGATCCATGGCTCTCACTATCACAGAACTCTATTGGATCCACATGCTTTTCCAAGAACTCCATCTTCCACTTCTTTCCCCTCCATGTTTATGGGTTGATAACCTCGGTGCTCTCTCTCTATCCTCTAATCCTGTGTTCCATGCTCGTACAAAACATATTGAGGTCGACTATCATTTCATAAGGGAGAAAGTCTTTAACCGAGATATCTTGGCGCGCTACATCTCTACACATTCACAGCCTTTAGATATCTTCACAAAAGGGTTGTCCAGCAATAGGTTCTACTTGCTTCGAGACAAGCTCACGGTTCGCCCATTCACCATAAGTTTGAGGGGGACAGTTAACCAACAGAAAGATATCCAAGAGTATGCTGCCGTTGCTGATAATGATACGGTTATAGCTACTGCACATCTGAATAAATCTTGATGTAATCTTATCTTATCTTCCTGATGTAATCATTCTTATCCCTTTGTTACAAGTTAATATTTCCTTGTAATCTTTCTGTTAGACATTCAGATACTCTGTAACCGTATACATGTCTATAAATATATAATGAAAACATCATATCTGGTATTCAATTGAAACCAGACCATTCGATTACTTTTGACTGATTCATTGACAAGTGGTAGATAGCGGAGCGAGCTGGCGAGAGGCAACGCCTCCGCGGTACGGTACGGGAGTATTTTTGTAATTTTTCCTAAATACATTCGTACACCTAGGATTAATATAAATACATATATATGTTGTAACCCTAATTCAGACGATAGTAAAATTTAGCCACTCTCTCCTATGGATGTAGTCGCAAATCTCTGTATTATTTCTTTCTTATTTTCTTTTTGATTATTTTGTATTATTAATCATAATTGTCGCATGATCATAACAAATAATATATTTATTGTCCTATATCCATAAACCTCTTGCCTCTTTGTTTCTTATATGTTTGTGATGTCCGCTGTTAATGTTTTGATTTTGTTTGATTATCATGATGTGCTCTAAAATATATGCTGCCCTTTGGGAGCTAGATCAATATTTGAATTAACTATCATGAGAATTAAACCATGCATAGAACGTGTTACCGACGAAAACTAATGTGTGTATAAGAAATGTTGTGCCTAAGTTGCGTGAAATCTATCATGAACTAGCAATGGCAGAATCAGGAGTTTTTTTAGGAGGCCAACTTTATTATCACACAAAATGTTTATGTAAAATGCAAAAATTATTATAAAATCATAAAGCATATATAAAATTAAATTTTGATAATTTCCCAAATAACGTAATTAAAAACACAACTTAATTAATGTCTTTTTCAAATAGTAATATTCATTCATTATTATTTTTGTAAATGTGAAATATTTAGAAATTATTTTCTTTGGAGAAATTATCCAATGATTTTTTAAAATGCCATTTTTCATTCTAATATCTAAGCTAGTTAATCAAATTTAATATAATATCTATCTATTTTGATGTCACATTAAGCATAGAATACTACAAATGAGATTTTAAATAAACCTTTCATATAAATCATTAATCTTAAATGATTTATCTGATATTTTCACTTTGTATTCTATATTAAAAACTCATTACTATATTAATATAAAACAGAGGTAAATGTTAATAGTTTATTGTTTTATTTAATTTTAATGTGGCCACGTCTTAGAAAATAGATAATATATGAAAATTATACAAAATATAAGGGTTACAGAAAAAAAATTAGAGAGAGAGATTTTTATGTATAATATTGAGATATTATAAAATTTTAGAAAGCATATGGGAATAAGAAAATTATAATTTTTTTTTTAGGGGTGGGGGGAGGGGTGCAATTTCTATATATATTAAATTAGGAATAAAATTTAGGGTCTACTTTGAATTTTGAAAAAAATTTGAGGATTTATTTTGAATTTTGAAAAAGAAAATTGGGGGCACCTCAAGCCATACGTGGCTCCGCCACTACGAACATGCAAACTGATCAATCACATTTAATATGATTTCATAAATCAATGATTTAAATTAACAATCATACTAAAATATAATATATATATATATTAACTATTAATGTATTTGAAAATGACATAGTTATTAGAATGATAAAAAAAAAATCATTTATCCTGAGATGGCGCTACTGGGATGCTTGAAATTCTATCCCATGGTTACTACGAAGCAAGTCTATTCATTCAGGCCGGGCTTTAATTTTCTTTATTTTTCAATAGTTTTGGTACTTTATCTAAGAGGTTCAAAAAAATTACTCATCATTCAAACCTGGATTCCCAGATTCGGAACTTAGATGAATGTTGCCTATTACGAACACTACAAAATATAAGGTTTTTAATTTGCCACGAAGGGTTATTGTCGCTAATACTATAGTTTTTGTGGGTATAAACATGTGGCCACCAATTTTGATCGTGGGACATTCGTGGCATCAGTTTTACCGCAAATAGTATTATTTACCACAGGTTATAAAACCCGTGGCAAATACTTATCTATTGCCACCAATGCATCTGTGGTAATAGCCTATTTTGTTTGTTGGTGACTTGGAAACAAATGTGAAAATGCTATAGTCTCGTGGGCATTACTTCAACCCCCACAAAATCATGTCGTGGTTAATACTTTTAACCATAAAAACACTTGGTCTCGAAAATAGTCTAGACATCGTATTGTCTACAATATACTTCTCTCAAATATTCTTTTTCCACCAACTTAGTTCATATTATGTCCTTAATTTACGTCTAGGAATTAACGTAAACTGAAGCGTCAGGATAAGTAACACAAAGCTACCTATCATTCGTATACTTAACCACTATTATGCATGCACTTAAGCTTACTAGCAATATACAATATAATATGCAGCGGAATAAGGTTAAATATCTAAAAATAAGTAGAGGAATTTAATTCTATATATAATCACATGGTAACTATAATAAAACCCAAGTTCTCATAATATACATCAATATACATTAATTCTATATATAATCAATATATATTATATGAGTGTTTTTAAGTTGCCTAGAAAGTTATGTCATGAAATAGCTTCTCAAATAGCAAAATTCTGGTGGGGTTTTAAACAGAATGAAAAGAAGATACAATGGAGGAGCTGGTCTAAAATAAGATTGTCAAAGTGTGATGGAGGTTTGGGATTTAGAGAATTGGAGGCTTTTAACCAAGCACTGCTTGCAAAACAGTGTTGGAGAGTACTGAAAAATCAGAATTCAATGGCTGCAATTATCCTAAAAGATAAATATTTCAAACACTCAGACATCTTACATTCTTCTTTAGGTTTTAAACCTTCTATTATCTGGAGAAGCATGTGGAATTCTTTGAACTTGTTGAAAGATGGGCTGGTATGGAGGGTAGGAGACGGGAAGAGTATTAAGATTTGGAGGGATAAATGGGTTCCTAAGGCTGTTACTCTCCAAATTCAATCTCCAGTTAAATTGTTGAATTCTGAGATACGAGTGAATGAGTTGATTTCAGCTGAAAACAGAGAATGGAAGGTGGAGCTAGTTAAGCAAGTCTTGAATGAAGAGGAAGCTACTATTGTATGCAACTTACCTATAAGCTTCTCGGGACAGCCTAATAAACAGATTTGGGCTTACTCCAAAAATGGTATGTATAGTGTTAAAAGTGCATACCATTTAGAAGTAAGTAAGAAAAGAAGGGAAAATGGTGAGATTTCTAGTAAATCAGATGATGTTTGGAAGGGTTTGTGGAAGTTGAATATTCCTGGGGTGACTAAAGTTTTTGTTTGGAAGGCAATTTTGAATTGTTTGCCAACAAAAAAGAATTTAATGCTGAGGAAGGTTACTAAGGATGCTATTTGTCCAGTTTGTAAAAATGAAGAAGAAACAGTGTGCCATGCGTTATGGAGCTATAGGGGGGCAAGTGATGTATGGGCTTGTGAGAAGAGTGTTGTGCAAAAGTGGATAAGAAATGAAAGGGATTTTTTTGAGCTTTGGGCTGACTGGTCTTCAAAATTATCTGTAGCACAAATGGAGGTTATGGCTGTGGTGTTAAGGAGGGTGTGGTTGAGAAGGAATGGTCTGGTATTTGAAAACAGATTTGAAGGACCTAATGAGCTGTTTAATGTGGCTGTGGATTGCTTGACAGAATTTCAGATGGCACAAGTAAAGAAATTCAGTGATCTGAAAGGGGGTAGAAGCAACAACAATGACATTCATTGGAGGCCACCTGTGGGTGATGTGGTTAAGGTGAATTGGGATGCTGCTGTGAAGACTAGTGAGAACAAGGCTGGGATTGGGGTGGTGATCCGTGACAGTAGTAGTGAAGTATTAGCTTCATTATGCTACCCAAGATTACATGTATCAAATCCTTTGATTGCATAGGTTTATGCATTATGGAGGGCTATGAAATTGTGTGATGAATTAAATTTTAGAAGTGTGCTGTTTGAAGGAGATGCATTAACTGTAGTACAGGCTGTTAATTCATCTGAAGTAAGCTGGGAATGGCATGGTCAAGTGATTGAAGACTTGAAAGAAGTTTTGAAGAATAGGAGAAGCTGGAATGTTGTACATGTTAATAGAATTTGTAATAATGTTGCACATATTCTTGCAAAAGCAGCTTTACTTGTAGATGAAGAGAGAGTTTGGATGGAAGATCATCCACAAGAGATTCTTACATGTGTAAATTTTGATAAACGTTGTAAAGCAGTGAATACATGAATACAAGATGCAGGTTATTCTTTTCAAAAAAAAAAAAAAAAAAAGACTGCAGCAAAATATATACATCAATATACATTAAAGGGGTTCTTTCTTCATTTCTTTGTAATCTTTACCAAAACAAAATTTACTTAAACTAACATTCTTGCCCCGTAGGGTATACACTCCTGATGATGTCTTATAAATACTATTTAGGATTAGTGAGCCATCAAGACTCACTGCCAAACAACATCCTATACGTCGTCGTTCCTTTGACGACCAGGATGCCTCGTGCCTCCACGACTCGAACAGATTATCATACATATACTAGGGCAAGTCATCAAAAAGGGAAACTTCTGTAGGAACATCATGGTTCTGCAAAAGTCTCAATGTTGTCATGATCTATTTCTGGGCCATAGTTTCCTGTAAAAACTTCTATCATTTCATAGGGAATGATAGTCAGAAAAATAAAAAGTGAAATTTTAACGAAATCTCAATAAGCACACAAATAACGTAATAAAGGCATTAATAATACATATCAATAATATGAAATAACAGATATCATGAATAATTAACATAGTACATGATTCACGAATGACTTATGCATGTCTTATGCATGACTTATGTACATTTTTCATATAGACTTACACATTTTCATGAGAACTTGTATGAATATGGGTACAAAACATTTTGTGATATGCAATGACTTTTCTTAAATTTCTTATCTTATTCGTATATTTTTCTTAAGTTCTATTTTTATTCATAGTATGGCAGCAGTTACGTATCGCCTTCACTGTCACACTATTTGTGAACGTCGACGGGAGTTACCTATCGCCTTTTCCGTCGGATTCTTGTTCGCGTCAGTCATACGGGAGTTATGTATCACCTTTCCCATCATGACACAAAAATACTTATTATGGTGGCAGTTACGTATCGCCTTCACCGCCAGTCATGTCAGTCATACAAGAGTTACATATCGCATTCCCCGTCATGACACAACTTCTTATCATTTGACGAGAGTTACGTATTGTTTTTCCCGTCAGCACGTCAGTTATATGGGAGTTATTTATCGTCTTCCCTGTCATGACGTGACTTTTTAAATATCTTATTCTTAATTGCTCATTTCTTATTCTTATAAATATTCTTATTTTCTTAAAAATGCATGTCATGTCCTTTGACGTAAAAAAAACATTTGACAAAATGGGACATGCATGTACTTTTAGACTTTTGCATACATACTTCACACTTACATGAGTCATATAAAACATACTTAATCAATGCATGACATAAATAATTCACATAATATATCTTATATCAAATATAACATAATTAATTTACTTAAAGGCCGAAACGTAAAATAAATTAATTTATATAAATAACAAATATGGGCCGAAAATCCTAAGTGTCTCAAAAAAAATATTCTTTTCTTTTCATTTTAATCAAACTTATTTCTTATTTTATAAATTTCAAAAATTCATACAATAATACCATAACCTCCAAAGTCGAAACCACTATATGTGTATACCTTCATATTGTTTTCAATTATTTCTTTTATTCAATACCTTTCCTTCTTAATTCTATACACGACGACATCTATATCTTTTCATAAAATTTATTTAATGTTTTAATATCACAAAATAATCAACACATCAATAGTTTAAGTTTAAGTGACAAAACCTAAAATACTTCAAAAATATCCACTAAAGTCAAAACCCTTGAATCACTACTTTTACTTTCTTTTGTCTTCTAAACCTTATATACTCTTATCTATTCTTCCAACCATATCTTAATTACTAAGATGAATTCTTGCTCTCTAATAAGATTCATCTAAATTCCTTATAAGATAACATAAATCAAAGCTTACTTAAATCACACCAACAATTACATGCTTTTGTATTCAAGAGAATAATCATAGCTATAAAATTACCATACAAGTAATCCAATGTCAAGGTTAGGTTATTTAGTGCACTTACCAATCTTCCAAAGCTTTATCTTACACTTGGACTTAACCCTATCAACTTTCTTTCACAATGTATCTAAAATGCCCTCTTTGATGGTTTTGGGAGATTAGTGGATTGAGAAAAGGCTTAGACTCTTTTTGCTTGGGTTAGCCATGTGTTTCAAAAGGTAAACTGAAATTCTCCATCTACTATATATGATACTCGACTCCTCAAGCCCAAAGGGGATGTAAGAAATTCCCAAAAAAATCCTTTAACCTCTCCTTGCCATGCTACCTCTTCTCCCTAACTCTTAGATTCGTCAATTGCGTTCCTATTAGGGTTACTTGGCTTATGATTGTCTTAAGGTAGTTGGACTACTTGCCCATACACTTGTCACTTGATGATTTAAACTCCAAAGATTTTTCTGAACCAACAAAGGAGTAATTCGGTTACAAAGGGTGTAATTCAATCCCCTTGTTTCCTAATTTTGTTCCTCTTAATTTTAGGTTGCTTTTGTCACTTAGCTTAAGCTTGATTAGCAAGAAAACTCGCCCATTGGTCATCTAGTGTCACCTAAGAGATATTTCAAATCATTAGATTGACAAAAATCTTATCACTTGAGTAGGAGAATCCAAGGTAATCTCCCATGCATCTCTCGGCTCCTTTAGCTTCTCTTGTGCTATCCGACCACTTAGCTTCTCCTTGTATCATATGAAGTCTTCTAAATGGAAAATCCTCACTTGCCACTTGTCCACTTACATGTCAAGATCATAGAATGGTTGGAAGAAAAATCCAAAATTAAATTTTTATGCTAAAGTTGGTGGACTATATCAAAACTAGTTCCTTAGTCCCTTTCACTTCTATTTTCGGCTTCTCCATTGGTTTGATGTCTATTTCACTTGTTCCACTTACTTCCTTAGTTCTAGGCTTAGTTTTCCTCATGTAAAGTGTCCACTTTTAGTTTGAAACCAAATAGATTTCCCTTTGGACTTATCTTAGCCGAGAACATCAAAGAATTCACCGATGGTTTTCATTTCATCCAATTATCTCATGCCACCTATAGGTTTTATTCTAAAATAAATTCTAAGATAAATATTCCAAGTAAATAAATAAAATGGGTCATCATAGTTTATATGCATTTCTTTATTCCCATGATATGGTGCTGTGGCAAAAGAATTTGTGATGAATAGCATGAATTTTGACATGAGCTCATGGCCACATAGAATTTCAACATGAGCAATTAACTTGACACAAACCATGAATTCCATAAACTCATAACAAATATATATATATATATATATATATATATATTGATCTTAGAAAAGTCATTTATCAAGTCCATGATAAAATATCATACGAAAACAAGTTGTTCATCACACATTAATCCAACAAAAACAGATTTTGTTTTTTAAATTTTATCCTCAAACTCTGCTTCTAAAAAGATGATTCTCCAAACTCCCCCTCTGCATGTACTCATACACAAGTAGTAACTCTTTTTCCTCCCAGCAGTATCCCAGTAGCTTGACCGGTTTGGGATGAGATAGTCTTTCTAAAAAAATTACTTCTAACCGCACAATCAGATCAAAATATAAAAATAAAAAAAGATATTAGTAGCAGCAGAAAATTTATATTAGAAAGTCCTAAAAATATAGGAAACTGGTCAAACTAACTAGATGCCCAACTCTACTACTAATTTTATCTAGTAAACGAAACTCAATAGGTTACTTCATATAACATATGAAGTACAAAATATACCTATCAAAAAAAAAAATCACCTACCAAAAAAAAACATATGAAGTATAGAATATGTAAGATGTTAATGCATTGGTTTTTCATGTTGACTAAGGCTTTATCACAGACTGGCAATTGCAAATTATAGACAAACTAAGTTCCAAAAGCAACAAAGCATGTGATAAAAGTGAGACCCCAATTTGATATATGCTGGATTCCACAATGAGAGGAAATATGGGGCTCTACTTAAACACAAAAATGATTGCAACCAGTAGCAGCTCTTTCTTCCCCCTCTTTTTTGTTCATGATAATTAGTGCATAAAAATATAATTAAATATAGGCTGAAAATATCGAAAAGTAAAATTTAAAGTTTTTTGCAGAACATAGAAATGATAGTAAAATAATCAAATATAGGCTGTAGAACATCGAAACAGAAAAATAAAACAAGGTGAGGGACATCCTGTATTTCTGGACATAGCTCAACTATGACATGTACACCTCAATAAGAATTTGAAGAAGAAATAGATATAACACAAAAGCATGAGCCAGAATAAAAACAAAATTTTGAATAAAAGTTGCATGAATCTTTTTAGTAATGTAAAAAAAAAAAAAAGATACAAACAGAAAGTTGAAGAAGAATAATATTATGTGAACATAAGCGGTACATTCAAAATTGCTCATTGTGAACAACCCTTAGGCTTTTTTTGTTAGTAAGAAAACTGCTGATTATACATAATGGAGCATGTTCACATAGGCCTTACCAATTATATCTTATATATGTCTACTCCTAGGACATAAGCACAGACCTTTTAATGAACTTCATAAATGCTAGTTTCTATCATAAGATAATAATGATCACAAACACTATACATATCCTTTATGTCTTTATCTCACTCATTTCCATGTGCAAACAAGTAAGCAATTAGATTTCTAATTCAGATTAGAGTTTGAGTCCAGTAACCTACCATTAGTATGTTTGTATAAACTTTTCACTCCGAGTATGCAATGTGTATGTCTATCTCCATTAGTTGAATAAAGTGTCCCTCACAATAATAATAATAATAAAATAATCAAGTGGAGAAAGAATGATATTGCAAATACAATTTTACCTATCACAGTGACCATCAATCTCATAAAAAGTTTACAGGGTTGATGAGTTATTTATCTTCCCCTTAACAGATCGATAATTTCCATCACGCCATAGAAAAGAATTGCTTCAAAAACATAACTCAGCTCCTAGCCCAGTTTCTTGACACTCGATTTTGACCTTACCAACCCAATCTGTCCCAGGACCTGGAAGGAATCTAACCAGTAGATTCAGTGAGTTCATTAAATAGATTTCTCAATGATTTAGTAGCTTTGGCTGCCTTTTGCCTGGCACCTCAGCTTCCACTAAAGTCTCTATATTGGTTTTTAAAAAACGTAAGTGCATGCATATAAACAACTTAAGTAGCTGCCCCATTTAAGTTAGGATCTACTACCATTCCCTCGGTCCCTCTAGACGTTAGTACAAAGTCGATCTATGCCATCAAAGTAGCTAAACTAACTGAACCATATCAACCAATACATAGATCTTACATTACCATTGAAAAATAAATCGAGTTGAAATTTTTTGCTCAAAGATTATAATAGAGCATGAGATATATATATATATATATATATAAATAATTTTTGAAGAAAGTAAAATGGATCGTCGGCTTGACGCGAAGATGATCTATTAATATTGTTATGAAGTGGGGTGGTATTACGATTGAAGAAACATATATAGATATTTCTCCCATTGACCTGAACTAAGTTCTAGAAAATGAAATTTGATCACCTGCTCCACGATGTCAATTAGAATCGTAAATTGTTATGAAACCTATGCTTATTATATTAATGTCCAAATGTTGATTAATTAGTACATCAATTCACTTACAGTTTGAGCATCCTCTTTGAGAGAATTCGATACAAGTCAAGGCCAGTACTTAGCTATACTGATTGAAAAATACAAGGTACAAATCTCAAATGAACAAGTCTCGTGCAAGCTCTTTGTAAACAAAGTGGAATATTTCAGAAATAAATAATTAATTCGTCAGAGTTTTACAAGGTGGAGTCTACTTTTTTAGAAAAACTTGCACATAACTTGTCTATTTGAAACTTATACAATCATTTATCAAACTGATAACCTGTCATTCAGGATACTTATAATTATCATTTGCTACTAATTAGAGCAAGAAGTACTGGCCCCTCCCGCTAATTAGGACTGATAGGTTGTGTATGTATTAAGTGACACGACAAGAAAACTGTTAATTTGTGATAAACTATTTCCTCTAAATTAAAATGATTATTTCTTGTTAAAATAAGTGTGTTTTTAACACAAATAGTAATTTTCGTTACAAATAATCCGGACTCTTATTGTGGATCACTTCTACCAGCCACGCAAACTAACCCATTTGGTGACAGACATAGATTAGAGGCTACATTGGAGGATTTAACCATTGGGGAGACACAACTTACTTGGGTCGACATTTTGTTGATGTTAGATCGAGTGCATGCGCCCATAAATTCACATATAATTAATGCTCTTCATGATATGCCTTTTAGACATAGGTCGATGCATGCCCTGATCACTAGATCAGATTGCATAGATTAACCTCTAAAATGAGAAGACACATGCGTAGATTGGGTGATAGCCATGCATACAACATGCAGCTTGCTTGAAAAGTTAACGAAGAATATCTTTTGAGAACATCATAAATTAGTAATAACAAACTTTTAAATGCTACGTAGTACTTATTAGTACGTTTGAGCAAAAACTAAGAAGATCGTTGAACTTAACGTTCAAATCACGTGATCAAGTATATGTTTGATGAAGAATGTCAAGTAGTATTTTTTATTTTTTTGAAGGGAAAACTCTTATCACATTCTATTATAATAAAGATGACAAGAAGGAGCTGATTCCTTCATAGGTACAATCATGTTTGAAATGGAAAGAGCATTTTTTGCCAATAAATGAGCCTTATTATACTTATCATTTCTCCTAACGGAAGAAACATCCCACTTGGCAAAATATTTCAATAAACTTCTTGCCTCATTATTATTTTCAACTCACAATTTAAAACAATATTCTGTGGAGTATCATTTAGATAGGACATAACTACAATATTAGACTAACTCTTGGTTGTCTGTCTGTTTGCACCCTACCTTGTACCTTGTCCGTATTAAGATTTTTTAATGTTTATTGGCGCATTGTGTAGCAACGAAAGTTGGCATTCAGGGATGTTGAACAAATACTGGAACTGAGAGGCAAATTGCAGGTAATTTTCTACAGCTGTTATGACTATTTTTTGCTCTTATTTCTTTTTCTAGGCAATTTGGACTACATTAATATTTCTTGAGAGCATATAAAGCAACAATAAGATAAATTTTCCTTGTCCTCTTATTATGCTTTCAGGTGGGTGCCCATTATTTTGAAGAGGGAAATGTGCAGTTAGATGCAAAACATGAATGCAAAGACACGACAGTATTTCAGGTTATCACACACTTTTATGTCTTTCAACAAGTAATTTTGTAAGTCATTATTCTTCAATATTTTTGCTGTTGCTTTTATTCTCAAAAGCTTGATCTTGCGTAATTCATGAATGTCTTTTTTACTTATCATAGATGGTGAGGTTTTTTTTACGTCTTTTCTGAACAATATTAAAAATCCTCCCAAAGTATTGCCCTGGTATCTTAATCTGAAGATGTGCTGCGTATATGTGGATGTCGACGTTAAGAACATGGTGATTTGACAGTGGTAATTGGTTATAATTTGGATGGTTGAGTTATCTAATGATTCTAGCCCGCTTGCATTCCCCTGGTAATCTTTAAAGCCATGCAGGGGAAGAAGACTACTCCAAGCATTGTTTGATCAAGTTATAACTATGTATGTATACAGAGTATTGACTGAGTTTTAGCTCTTAAAGCTGTAATCTTCATTCTTGGTAATTGCTATTGATGGTGTTTGTTTTCCTGGAAAACAGGATTTCCATCAACAACCTTGAGATATAAAATGATAAGCCAGTACTGGTAAGCTTCTATTCCCTTCAATTCTTGTCATCATTTACTTTAGTCATTTGTAATTTGTGGGTGTTGATTTTAATTCGAATGTGCTCTGCATATTTGAACTTTGGACTTGATTTTTTTTTCTTTTAATTTTTCAAGTAATAGTAGTGAATTATCGTCTAAAAGAAGGAAACATTGACCAATGCCTCATTATTAAACCCAAGAGTATGATACATATATAAGTATGTAAATAAATGTTTTTGTGAGGCGCAGTCAGGGATGTATGGAGAAAGGGGTTTGAATTATCAATTATTACATGCAACTCTTGTGGTCAGAGGGTTTCTGTTTTGGCTGGGGGCCGCATTCTGCATTCTTAGTTGCTGATCTATGTACACTTACTATGTTTTTTTCTTATTTCATGACATATTTTATAACCCTTGTTGGAAATACACCTATTTAATTATTCACCCACAATTAATGTTGCAGTTTTGGTGTGCTTTACTTCCATATCGGTGGTTAGAAAATTTAATTTGGCACTTAGAAAATTTTGGATTTCTTTTGTTGTTAAGATGGAAACTTAGAAATGTCTGCAGCAGTAATAAAAAAAAAAAGATCGTATTAAGATAGATTGATGAGGATGATGTGGGAGTGGTTGATAGATGACGGGTGTGATGTTTATTATAGTGATTAGTTGGATTTGAATGATTGATGATGGGAATGGATACTTATATATTGTAGTGATTATTCCTTTTTAATTTTTTGAAGCAGGTTAATATGTTACTTTTTATTTAGTTTTAGTTTTTGTTATGTATTTAGTAAAATTGAAGCAAAAGTGAATTAATTGCTTTATATTGTAATTTTTGGAAAACTTAAAATTAAAAATTCACACAACAATTTCTATTTTAAAAAGTGGGTCAAATATGAAGTTAAAAATAGCCTAATAAGCTAAAAAGAAATTCTAAATTTGAATCCATTCCAAGAAGACGTAGTCAGAATTAGAGCAGAGGATGAACATCTCAGAATTAGAATCGGAATCTAACCACCGATATAGTTAGAGTTAATCCCAAAATCTTTTAAAGTTAATAGTGAAACCACGCTAACCAATAAAACTGCAACATTAACTGTGTGATGTTAATTTTAATATATTGTGAAATGTTAATTTTCACTATACTGTCATGAATTTCCGGCAGTGTGATTTCTCTTGTATGCATGTCTCAAAATAGTAAGCTATATATTCATATGCAGTTATTAATTGTAATATAAAAGAAAGAAACATGTCTCACTAGTTGTTTTCACTTTTGTGGTGTCAAGGTTTTTGATCTGAAGGCCTTAACAAACACTTTATGGATATTTGCATCTCGGAAGGCCACTTGAATGCTACTCAATAAAGATACAGAAATTTCAATTTTTGTATAATTTATGTTATATTCTCTCTCTGTGTTAATGCCTCATTTTGAACTTATATGCATTGCGTTTCTTTTGACAAAGAGCAAACCCATGTGACGAATAGTATAGTACTATATTACCTTTTTTTTCTTTAATTCCTGGATAAGAAATCTAATATCAATTCATTATTAACTTCTCTCACAGCAATTGAAATCAATGAAGAATGCATCTAGTTTTGAGAAGAAGGGTTGAAGAAGACAGTTTTGAGATCATGAAGAAGAGAGCCTACAAGGGATGATCACGGCATGCTTAAGAAACCTTAGTTATCCTATATTCAACACTTGTAAAATAATATTAATATATTGTGAGATGTTACCTTAGAGTAAACTATCATAAATTTTAATTTGAACTCTTTTCATTTATGTATGGTGTTTAGGATATTTAACCATTTTATATATATTGTAATGATATTAATATATATATATGTTTTGAGCTCTTTTCAATGATGAATTCATAATATTGTAATGCTTATTAGGAAATATAATTGATTATATGTATCATGATTTAAATTGATGTGAAAAGCAAGCTGAATTGTATAATTTTACAGCATTTATACAAAAAAAAAATTGGCGAACGTTAATAGTGACAAAAACTCAATTTAATTGTATAAAATTGTGCTGCGTAGGACTATTTTTGGTGATTTAACTTCTATTTGTGGCGATCAAGGGTCGCCGCAAAAAGTTCTTCTCTCTAGCGCTTTACACTCCCACTGGAAACTACTTTTCCTCACCCAACTATTGCCACACTGTACCCGCGATGGAAAAGAAGCCACAAATACTTATTTGCGGCGAAAGGGAGGCTTTTTGTGGCTATGTTATGTCGCCGGAAAACCCACTTTATTTTGTAGCGAATTTATCATTTCTACTAACGTGAGAAACATCCCACTTGGCAAAATATTTCAATAAACTTCTTGCCTCATTAACAAACATGCTAGCACTGGTCCATGACTCTGTTTTCTCTTGAAGTGCTTTAGGGTAGATTTGGATATAGAGAAATATTGAGAAAAGTTGTGAATAATAAAAAAAAGTAAGTGAAAAATAATAATAGAATATTAAATAGTAGTAAAAAAGTAATGAATAGTAATAAAAGTAGGTGAAAAATAATAATAAAGTAATAAATAATTGTAAAATATTTTGAGTAACCTCAAATAGTCTTAGTTGTCAAATACAACCTTAGTCACCTGCATTGACTCTCCCTCTATAACAATCTTCCTTGATCATGAGCCAAATTTAATAGCTTGCAAAGCTTGCACCAAAAGGCTCAAGCTAAGAGAGGGTTAGGAAACATGGATTTTTGAAGCCTCGTGATTGCTATCATCTAACTAGCATTGTCTCTAACAAATATGCCAATACCAATTAATCCATTGATGTTATCGACAGCCCCATCACAATTGATCTTAAACTAATCTGGTATAGGAGGAGCCCTGTGACGCCCCCAAATTTCCGTTAAAATAAACATGAGAATCGAGACGTCGGGATAATGACAACACGGGTCACACATCCCAATAACAAGTGCCAAACGTGTGTGCACATGTGACATATATAAAATATAAGTCGCGGCGGATAATAAAATCATTATCTAAATACCAGAATTTTTAGAAATATTTTACAAATCAATTTAACATATATTCTCCAACAGGAGATTTAATACAATCATTCGAAAGATAAATCATAAATATTTTAAAAAGGAGAAAATAATTTCTCGAGATAACAATTTATAATAATAACACATCAACGGCGGAGCTGTCTCCTCAGGCTCAACCTCTTCAAAATCTGCATCCAAAAACTACAACGCCAGAAAACGCATCGTAGGTAAGTATAACTCAAACAAACCAAAAGACAGAAATACATTCATGCAACAACACTACGCATGAACTAGACACCGTATGCATGTGACTTAAAATCATCATTCTCAAAATTAATAAAATAATCACACACGCCAAAATCCCATTTTGGCCCAAATAAAACTCCAGTAAAAACCATTCATCATTTTCCAGAAAATAATATCCACAAAACCAATCATACCGGGCGTTACGTATCGCCGTCCCCGATATGATATACACACATCACCAATCATAATGGGCGTCACGTATTGTCGTCCCCATTATGATTCTTACACACTCATTTCATACCGGGCGTTACGTATTGCTGTCCCCGATATGAAATAAACACCCAATGACCATAACGGGCATTACGTATCGCCGTCCCCATTATGTCATCCACACACTATCAATCACAATGGGCGTTACGTATCGCCGTCCCCATTATGACTGACACACACAATGACCATAATAGGCGTTACGTATCGCCGTCCCCGTTATGACTCAGCCAAAAACTATTAAAATCCATAAATCCAATAGTCACATCTCATATTAAAATCCAAACACTAAATCTCACATTAAAATCCCAAATATCATACACATGAACGACCGTGCAGTTTCACAATGCATAACACCATGCATAAAATATCCAACATTTAATAAATCCAATCAACCAACAAATACCAACATCAACCAACACATAGATGTTAATGCAAAAATATATTTAAATCTTAAGAGTTTATTTGGAAAGTACTTACAGCGAGTAAAAACGCAAATCCTTAAACAAACGCCAATCCGCAGCGTTCGTAGTAGTCACCGATAAGTTAGGCTAAGATGCTCGGTTTGACACCAAAATTTAGGGAGATACTCTTTGAAGGGTGGGGAATCTCATGGAAGTGGTGGTGTGGCGACACAACCACTGGAAGGTGGCGGATCGGGCTCCAAAAGGGTGGAAACCCATTTTTGGGTTTGAGGTCGTACCGGGAAGGTGGGGCCGCGGTTGGGGAAACTGAGCTAGAGGAATGACTGGCTGGGCAAGGAGAGTCTTTTGGTGGCAGTGGTGAGACCTACGGTGACCGGACGGCGGCGCGGCGAAGATGGGTCCATTCAAGGACCTATTTCGAGTGGAGGGGTATCGGCGGAGATGGGTGGCTTTGGGCGGTGGGTTATGCTCGCCGGAGGGTGGAGAGGCTGTAGTAGGTCGCCGGTGCCAAGTGGTGGCCGACGGTGGCCGGAAAATGCAAGGGAAGCTAAAACACTCATTTTGGGTAGAGGACTCATGCGCCGGCTAGGGGCCGCTGTGAGGTGCACCACCGGTGCATGGGAGGTCGTTGGAGGGTGGGGAGTTTAGGTGGAGGGGCGGTGTTGCCGGCCGATGGCGCACGGCGGCGCTGGTTGAAGGGAAGGAGAACGGCAGAGAAGAGAAGGGGAGGGGATCGCATGGGGTCTAGGGCCGAATGCAAAGGAAGAAAGGAGGAAAAAAAAAAAGGAAAAAGAAGGAAAAATGAGTCCAACTAGAAAAACACAGTAAATTAAATAAAAGACGACTGATAATACTACAATTTAATATCAATAAAATAAAATATTTAAAGTCCAAGAATAAGCTTATTTAATTTAAAGAACAATTTAATTATAGAACACTAATTATTATTAAGCAAGCACATCAAATAAAATCACATAATAAAATAAAGGAATTTAATTCCAATTATTAAAATAATTACCTCACATTAAAATTAATAAGAAAAGTAACCTAACTCAATATTTAATTATAAGAACAACATAAAACTAATATTAACTAATCAATGGATCAAATAACTATCTTAAATAAATAAAACATGACTAATAATATTATTAAAATAAATTAAAATAATTAACACCGAGAATAAAATTACTTATAAAAATACACGTAAATCTGAGATCTCACATGCCCGGCTCACCTCACTAATTGTTGTACTTAGGGTTAGAGATTAACACTAAATACTACACTCAGCCAAGATTGAATGGAAAAACATATAATAGATCCACAAAATAAAAACAGCAAGAAATAATAGAACAAGATTACCAAGAACACAGATTTAACGTGGTTCGATCCTTTCGGATCTACATCCACAGGGGGAACTGGCCAGAGATCATTTATTCTTCTTCAAAACGCACCAAGAACAGGTTACAAGATTCAGGTCTCTCACTGAGACCTCAACTCTCTCTCTCTCACGGAGATTCACAAGTTTTTCTTGCAAACCCTAAATCGCCTCTCAGTCACAGCTCGATAGCCTCAGCTCACGTTTTGACCATCTGCCCTCTACAGTGTTATCGCATTCTATTTATATGTCATCACTGAGGCAGCCCTAGATCATCTAAGATTATTACACGTAGCCATTAGTATTTATTTTACAGTCATCCGGATGAGCAACAAATAAACACATGGTCACTTCTTGACCGTTAGATACAAGCTGATATCAAAAGGCTCAAATTACACATATATCCTCTAATACATAAATTGATGACACTTATGCCATCAATCTCCACCTTGTCACCAATTTTGGCTCCAAGGGTCCCCATCTCTGGCCAATTCCCACCTTTAGTCCCCAGGTTATCCTGCTTCCATCTTCAGCAAGTTCAAACAGTGTTTGAACTTGGATCTTGGTAAGGGTTTAGTCATCAAGTCTGCTGGATTGTCTTCAGTGGGCACCTTCTTCACTTTAACATCTCCACCTGCAATCACATCTCTTACAAAATGGAGTCTTATATCAATGTGTTTAGATCTTTCATGAAAAACCTGATTTTTAGTAAGATGTAAAGCACTCTGATTATCACAGTAAACTGTGATATCACCCTCATATAAACCTAGTTCATTAGTTATACCTTTCAGCCATAAAGCTTCTTTAATAGACTCTGTCATGGCTATGTATTCAGCCTCTGTTGTAGACAAGGCTACAACTGACTGTAAGTTGGATTTCCAACTCACAGCCCCACCAAAGGCAGTGAATACATAGCCAGTCAGTGACTTTCGGGTATCTAAATTACCAGCAAAATCAGAGTCTACAAAGCCACAGATTTCTTGACCACTCACCACATTATTACCAAAACATAACCCTAGGCTGTAGGAACTTGTTAAGTACTGAAATACCCATTTCAAGGCTTGCCAGTGAGTTTTCCCAGGGTTTCCCATGAACCTACTGACTAGGCTGACAGCAAAAGTAAGATCTGGCCTAGAGCAGACCATGGCATACATGATACTGCCTACCATACTTGCATATGGTATTTTTGTCATGAATTTCCTTTCTTCATCAGTTTTAGGAGACTGACTAACAGAAAGTCTAAAGTGCTGTGCTATAGGGGTACTTACTGCCTTAGCAGATTCCATGTTGAATCTTTTAAGTACCTTTAATAAGTATTTCTTTTGGGATAAGTAGAGTAGTCTGTTTTTCCTATCTCTAATTATCTCCATACCTAAAATTTTCTTAGCAGGTCCAAGATCTTTCATGTCAAAAACAAATCTTAACATTTCCTTTACATGCTCAATTTTATCTTTGTTTTTACAAGCAATGAGCATATCATCAACATATAAAAGTATATACACAGTGACATTATCAGAACTTTTAAAGTATACACAGCTATCATAATTGCATCTTTTGAAACCATTTTCAACCATATGTGTATCAAATCTTTTATACCATTGTCTTGGGGATTGTTTTAATCCATACAAAGATTTTTTTAACAAACACACATAGTTCTTATTGGATTCATCCACAAAACCTTCAGGTGGTTGCATGTACAAGGTTTCTTCTAATTCACCATGCAGAAAAGCAGTTTTAACATCCAATTGTTCTAAAGACAAATCATGAAAAGCAGTATAGGATAACAGTAATCTGATAGAACTGTGTTTTACCACAGGAGAAAAAATTTCATTGAAATCTATGCCCTCCCTCTGTGTAAAACCCTTAGCCACTAACCTAGCCTTATACCTAGGTTTTTCTACCCCAATTATGCCCTCCTTTTTCTTGAATATCCATTTAGACCCTATGACTTTAACCTTCTCAGGTTTTAACACCATTTCCCAAGTCTTGTTCTTATAAAGAGATTCCATTTCTTCTTGCATAGCAAGAAGCCAATTACTTGCTTCCTTGCTATGCATGGCTTCTTTGTAAGACCTTGGTTCCAGGTCTTCCATGTCTTGTGCAACAGCTAGGGCATAAGCAGTTAAGTCAGCCTGTCCAAATCTCTGAGGTGCCTTTATAATCCTTCTTGACCTATCCCTTACAAGGTTATAAGAATCAAGATTTGTTTCTTGATCACTATCTGTGTGAGATCCCAGATTTACGTGTATTTTTACACGTTATTTTATGCTCGGTGTTAATTATTTTAATTTATTTAAATAATATTATTGGTCATATTTTATTTGTTTAAGATATTTATTTGAGCTATTAATTAGTTACTATCGAGTTACGTTGCTTTTCTTATTTATTTTAATGAGTTAATTATTTTAATGAGTGGAATTAAATTCCTTTATTTTATTATGTTGGTATTTAAATTAAAATGTTGTAATTTATTTTCTTTTAATTTGATGTGTTTAATTTATTTTATTTTAGAAGATTTTCTTTTGGGTTTTAATTGTGTGAGTGAGTTTTGATCCATTGAGGCCCAGCTGTAAATCCCATGAGGCCAGCCCTTCCCTTGCTTCAAATGACACCGTTCGGTGTCTTTACATAAGTGAACCCAGACCATTCTAAATTCTCAAACGTCGGCCCCTTCATTTTGTAGCAAATGTGAGTTAATGATTCCAGGCCACTTGTTTATTTCATGTGCTGGTTCTTTCTCATGCCTAAACGTTGCCGTTTCATCATGGGTTTAATAAACCCAGGCCTTCTCTTCTCCTCTCGTTCGTTGTCTCCGTTTCTCCCTTTCTATTCTTCATCTTCTTTTTCCTCTGTGTTTGACAGGAGCCCGTCAGTCCAAAGCTTGGATTTTGTAGCTTTTCTTCCACTTTCCTCGGCCACGCATCTCCTCTACCGAAGCACATCAATTTGTTGGTGTTATGCCTGCATTTTCAGTCAAGATCAGCAGGTCACGTGCTCGGAATCGTCTATCAACCCACTCGAAAAACCATGAGTTTTTCCCCTCATTTTCACTCCCTAATGTTCGGTTTCATGCCCATAAAATGCATCCGCAGCTCTTTTTCTCATCTATAAATACGAACATTTAGCTTCTATTTTTATTCCGTTCTTCTTCTTCCTTTCTTCAACTAGAATATCTCCTCCTCAAAACCCCTTTGAAATCCGGAATTTATACAGGGCTCTGATACCACCTGTGACGCCCCCAAATTCTCCTTAAAATAACACGGGAATCGAGGCGTCGGGATGATGACAACACGGGTCACACATCCCAACAACCAGTGTCAAACGTGTGTGCACACGTGACATACACAAATAAAAGGTCGCAGCGGAATAATTAAAATCAATATCTAAGTACCAGAATTTTAGAAATAAATACAAACCAAGCCAAAGTAAATTCTCCAACCGGAGATTTAATACAGTCATCCAAGGTCCAAATAAAAATAAAAAAAAAACACAACCATCAGAATTAACTGAATGTCATCCAAGAAACTAACTACACTAATTCATTCCAACGGTGGAGCCGCCTCCTCTGAGATTTTGATGCAGAGAACGAGGAGGTTGAGTCAGAGGAGGCGGCTCCACCGTTGGAATGAATTAGTGTAGTTAGTTTCTTGGATGACATTCAGTTAATTCTGATGGTTGTGTTTATTTTTATTTTTATTTGGACCTTGGATGACTGTATTAAATCTCCGGTTGGAGAATTTACTTTGGCTTGGTTTGTATTTATTTCTAAAATTCTGATACTTAGATATTGATTTTAATTATTCCGCTGCGACCTTTTATTTGTGTATGTCACGTGTGCACACACGTTTGACACTGGTTGTTGGGATGTGTGACCCGTGTTGTCATCATCCCGACGCCTCGATTCCCGTGTTATTTTAAGGAGAATTTGGGGGCGTCACAATCTGAGTTGGCTTTAGAGTTGTCAACTGGTTGTATGGTTCTTTCATCAGGCAAGGAGTCCAAAGACTCCACCTCAAACTGAATCCTGTCATTGACAGTAGTAGGTTGTGTCTCAACAGTAGTCAGTTGAGACCTGGCCATCTGTGACTCATTAAAGGTCACATCTCTACTTATTATACATTTTTGTTTTCCAGGTTTCTCTATCCAAAGTTTATAACCTTTTATACCTTCTGGATATCCAACAAAGATGCATTTCACTGCCCTCGGTTCCAGTTTGTCAGTTTTGGTATGTGCATAGGCAACACATCCAAATACCCTCAGATTACTATAATCAGAGGGCTTACCAGTCCATAACTCCTGAGGGGTTTTGAAGTTTAGGGCAGTGGATGGACTTCTGTTTATCAAATACACAGCAGTAGTAACTGCCTCTGCCCAAAAAGTTTTTGGTAATTTGGCATTAGACAACATGCACCTAACCCTCTCAAGAATTGTTCTATTCATTCTCTCGGCTAAGCCATTCTGTTGGGGTGTCTCCCTTACTGTCCTATGCCTTGCAATTCCCTCATTTTAGCAGTAGTTATTAAATTCATTTGATAAGTACTCAAGCCCATTATCAGTCCTAAGCTTCTTAACCTTTCTCCCAACTTGATTTTCAACCAAGGTTTTCCACTCCTTAAATTTATTAAAGGTATCACTTTTCTGCTTGAGGATATAAACCCACACCTTCCTAGAATGGTCATCAATGATGGATAGGAAATAATTCCCCCCACCATGGGAGCTTACCCTAGCAGGTCCCCACAAGTCAGAATGGATATAATCCAAGCTTCTCATGGTTAATTGTGTACTGGGTCTGAAACTAACTCTAGTGGACTTGCCTAATATACAGTCTTCACAAAAGGGAAGGTCACATAGGTCTTTGCCACCAAGTAACCCCTGTTTCTGGAGTTCCTTCAGGCCCCTATAGCTAACATGACCTAACCTCTTGTGCCAGAGCACAGTATCATTGTCCCAGGGTTTCTGGACAGCAGAGGCATGTCCTATAATAGTTTGGCCTACTAGGGTATAAAGGCCATTCTTTATTTCCCCTTTCATCACTATTAAGGACCCTCTAGTTACCTTCAGGACACCAGACTCAGACTTGAAGGAACAACCAGATTTGTCAAGCATTCCCAGAGAAATTAAATTCCTCTTGAGTTCAGGTATGTATCTTACATCTTTTAGTATTCTTTCCATACCATCATGCAATTTTAATCTAATTGAACCAATTCCAAGAATTTTACAAGATTTATTATTACCAAGCATGACATAACCACCATCAATATTTGAGAAAGTTTCAAACCAAGATTTGCTAGGACACATATGGAAAGAACAACCTGAATCTAAAATCCATTCATTCTCAGATTCAGTCTCTGAGATACAGAGCACCTCAGCACTCTCATAGCCATCCAATGCAACAGATGCATTCCCTTCAGTTTTAGTCTTAGCCCCCTCCCTCGAATTCTTTTCAGGGCAATCTTTCTTGAAGTGTCCCTCTTTATGACAGAGGAAACACTTCAGTTGCTTTCCCTTTGATTTGGATCTACTCCTATTTTTCTTTCCTTTATGACTAGGTTTCTCAGGTCTTCCCCTAACCACTAACCCATCACCAGTTTGTGGTTTAGGATCAGGATTGTTCTGAAGTTCCCTTGCATGTAATATTGATTGCACCTCATCTAGAGACAGACTCTCTCTGCCATACATGATTGTTTCTATTAGGTTAGCATATGTACTATCAAGAGAACTCAGTAACAGTATGGCCTGATCTTCTTCATCTATATTGATGTCTATGTTAGCAAGATCTAGGATGATCTTATTAAACTCATCCAGATGATCTTCAATGGATGCACCCGGGGTCATCTTGAAGGTATACAGCTTAGTCTTCTTATGAAGACGATTGGCCAGGGACTTGGTCATATAGAGGTTTTCTAATTTCAACCAAATCCCTGCAGCTGACTCTTCACTAGCAACCTCCCGTAACACTTTGTCACCTAAGGAAAGAATCATGGCACTGTGTGCCTTTTGTAATATCTCGGGTCTACACTTCTCAGTGGAGGATGAGATCAATTTCTCCTCTGAGGACCCCTTAGGCAGCTTCTTGTCTCCAAGAAGTGCATCTTGGAGACCATGCTGCACTAACAGAGCCCTCATTTTGATCCTCCAAAGACCAAAGTCGTTTTTACCCGTGAATTTCTCCACCTCAAACTTAGCAGAACCCATCTCGACCAGGGCTCTGATACCACTTGTTGTACTTAGGATTAGAGATTAACACTAAATACTACACTTAGCCAAGATTGAATGGAAAAACTGATAATAGATCCACAAAATAAAAACAGCAAGAAATAATAGAACAAGATTACCAAGAACACATATTTAACGTGGTTCGATCCTTTCGGATCTACATCCACAGGGGGAACTGGCCAGAGATCATTTATTCTTCTTCAAAACGCACCAAGAACAGGTTACAAGATTCAAGTCTCTCACTGAGACCTCAACTCTCTCTCTCTCACGGAGATTCACAAGTTTTTCTTGCAAACCCTAAATCGCCTCTCAGTCACAGCTCGATAGCCTCAGCTCACGTTTTGATCATCTGCCCTCTACAGTGTTATCGCATTCTATTTATATGTCATCACTGAGGCAGCCCTAGATCATCTAAGATTATTACACGTAGCCATTAGTATTTATTTTACAGTCATCCGGATGAGCAACAAATAAACACATGGTCACTTCTTGACCGTTAGATACAAGCTGATATCAAAAGGCTCAAATTACACATATATCCTCTAATACATAAATTGATGAGACTTATGCCATCACTAATTGATGTGCATTTTGCTATATGTGGAGAGCTTTTCCTTTTATCTGCTTCAGCAAGTTGATCAAGGGTATTGTAAGCTACCTTTACTATATATAGTTGGGGTGAGAGAATTCTTTCTAAAAAACAAATTTATTTCTTCTCCACCATATCTTTTTAGCCACAAATATTAATTTACTTTAAACATTTGGAATGATGTCATACAAACAATATACAAACATTAATTTACATTAAACGATGTCATTCAAATAATTATAGAAATAAATATTGTTTCATATTCAAACATTAATTTTACCAGAACTAGTGGTACGTACTAATTAATTTGAATATATATATATATATATTGTTTTAATTTGTTTCTGATCTGTTGTATTATGTGTCATCATATCTATGTTTACGTGTATGTTGATTGGATTTGTCCGTTGTTATGTTTGAATATAGCGCCTCAGTTCATAAGTAGTACGTATAAATTAGCAATCTCAAGTTATTAATTGTTAGTAACAATTTACTAGTTGCTCAGTCGCATGCACAGAATATATTGTTAAGTTTTCAATACAAATATTGTGTGAAGTTGTTTAATAAGTGGTAACATGAAAGGAAATGTAACGTTGGCAGTGCAAGAAGTGGAAGGCCGGTTATATTATGGTGTACCTTTCAAATTTTATTATTACAATTTGTTTTAATTTAATTTAAATAATAGAAAAGGAATGACGTCGCTAAATCAGAGATGGGCCAGCAATTTGTTATTTAAATTATTGGTATTATTATATATTGTTTTGGTTAATTAGCCTTTGACAGTTGGTATAATAGCATATAATATTAGATCCAATCAAATTCTCCTGTTCACAACTTTTTCAAAAATTGTCTTCAATAATATAATAGCAATCAAATTTACAAGTACAAATGAAAATCGATTTAAAAAATCACAAGTATTACTCATGAAATCAAGTTTTTTTTCTCGTTATAAGAAAATTACTTATATTTTGTTATAGTCATAAATAGTCTATTTTAATCGTTAATAGTATGTTTTAATCTCTAATAACCATTTTCATCACAAATGTTAGATCATTATTACTCATTATTACTCATTTTTCTTATAATGCTTAATTATAGAGATCATGGCGTTAAAAACTAAATTTGACGTACGAATAGGCAATATTTTATTTTATTTAGTGGTATTATATATTATGATAATTGTACGTTGTTTCTGGTTAATAATAACTGAAAAATAATAACAAGCACCTGATAATTGGTATTAGAGCATTCGATCCAATCGAAACCCATTTTCATACTTTTTTAAAGAATGGCTTCATGATATAACAATCAAATTTACAAGAAGAATATAAACGAATCTCAGTTATAAATGCGAGGCTAAAAATTGAACCAAGGCCTAGTTTGCTTACAAGACACATTTTTTCATTTTATTTTAACTTATTTAATCTCATCTAATCATCACACATTTTTCAAATTTCAATACAAAATAATATAAACAATTTAACTTTTTCAAATCTCAATATAAAAATCATATTAAAAAAATTTATTATAACAATATTTTTTTTAACTTTTTACTTTAATATCAAATTATCTCAGCTAATCTCAATTTCATCGCTAAAAACAAACCATGCCTAAATTAATTGAAATGAGAAATCATATGATCACAAGCAAAAATACTAACTTTTTTGGTGGTTTTGTTTGATTTTTAATTTTTAACCTTTAAATTTGGTGGTTGAAAGTTCCTGATTATATTAAAAGTTAGTTTATTTTCTTGGTTAGAGAGTTGAGAGCTAAAAACAAATCATGCAGACTGTACTCACACTACTAAATTCCATGTTGTTTCAAGTATATATGTCTATATAAAGGGGCCCACCAACTTGTATTCCATTACTGCACAAAGCTCATGTACTGATCAACATCTAAAAGAGAAGAAAAAATTATGTTTATTTCCATCATCTTCTTCGTTCTTGTTACTCATGTTGAGTCCGTTGTGTCGGCCGGAGAGCTTAAACCCCAAAAACATATTCCTCTTAGCCGGACAAAGCAACATGGCTAGACTTGGAGGCATTTACAATGACACAGAAACTCATTTGCTCAAGTGGGATGGAATGTTACTCCACAATGCACTCTCACTCCCAACATCCTCAGACTATCTTTAAACGAGACTTGGGAGATACCTCGTGATCCTCTTCATAAGGAAATGATAATTTGAAGACATGCGGGGTGGGACCAGGCATGTCCTTTCCCAACCAAATATTGGCAAAACATCCAACATGTGGAGTGATTGGTCTTGTCCCTTGCGCAATAGGAGGAACAAAGATAGAAAAATGGCAAAAGGGTTCAATATAATCAGTTGGTGGATAGAGCAAGAGCTGCGAGGCAAAGCTCTGGTGGTAATATCCGTGCACTGCTTTAGTATAAGGAGACAGCGAATGTGGTGAGCGTGACTCTAGGCTCTATTTGGGAAGGTACTTGGAGAAGTTTTTTAATAATCTTCGACACGATCTCGACTCTCCTGATCTCCCCATTCTTATGGTTTTTTCTTTGGTTTATACTTTATACTGAGTTCAATCAGTTTCTTTTTATATGCATGATTTCTTTTACAAATAATCTTATAAATTGACAAGACTTCATATCATATTTTAAACCTAGTTTATAATAAAATGGGTTTATCATTTAGCGTGCCACATCAAACTATTTCAATTTGTGAATTTACTTTTATGGGATCTCATTGTTACTAAAGCATTTCTCCTTTCACAAATTGATTACAATTCCACCATGCATCTTTGCAAATTAATCTTTATAAAAATTCTAAAATTCTAAATATAATTTTTTTAATTTGCAAGTTGTAGTTTCTAGTGTAGAAGGAAAGTTCCTAAAAGCTGTAAGAGATGCTCAACTGAATACAAAATTGAAGAATGTCGTGCGCATTGATTCAGTAGGATCAACCTTTAATGCAGATCACTTGGCATTTGGATACAAAATCTGCTATTCGCATTGGTCAGAAGGTAGCTGATAGTTTTTTATACAACTTTAACCACTAGAAATAATTATTCCAGTTAATAAACCTAATCGATCGTCAAAACTCATTGATTTAAACAAATAACATATGTTTGTATGGGAGTAATATACTTAGATATAGTCTACCACCATTAAAAGGTGGAGTGGCTAGGCTTGTATGTCGGACTATATAATCTAGCCAGCTTATTCGATCATTTGTATTATCTTAAATATTAACGTGAGATTGAACAATGGAAATGGGAGAGAATTATTATTAAGGGTGTAACCGGTCTGATTCGATTCGATTTTGAATAAAATCTAGAACCGAACCAGTACCACCAATTTTCTATTTTTTTAAAATCGATTACGCATCAATTAGCCCTCAAAATCGGTAGTAGCAGTTTTACCAATTCCGGTCTAGTTCGGTTTGGTTTTCTGGTTTTAAATTAATCTATATTAGTTTATTAGATTATTAATATATATTAGTATTATTTATAATGATTAAAATAATTATATATTAGTATTTTTTTAACAAGTTTAATTTTTGATAATTATATCATTAATAGTTATAACTAATAGTATTAGTTCAAAAAAAAATTGTATTAGTATTACTATATCATTATTTTATATGTAATTATTTAGTATAATAATTTCTATATAGGCTTAAAATATATTACTAATAGTAATATAGTATTATACTATTAGTATTAGGCCATAAAATATAAATTATAACTAATTTATATTATATACTAACATATAACATATTATATATAATTAAAAAAATATTTTATATTAAGTATCATATTAAAAAAATTAATTTAAACTATATATTATATTAAACCGGTTTGGTCCGGTCTGGTCCCCGTTCTAAAAATTTTAGAACCGGAACCAAATCAGTACCTACTGATTTTAATATTATGAAAATTGATTCTGAGCTAGTACCTACCCAAAATCAGACTGATTCCATTGGTTTGGACCAGTTCAGTTTAATTTTATTGATTTTTTAATTTTTTTTTCTTACACCTCTGATTATTACATATGATCAATGTCCTGTTCTCAATATTGCTCTCTTTCTATGTTGCGATGTCCTATGTTAATGTTTTTATAATTTGGTTTGTTTATGATTTACTCCTCAAATATGCTTCGAAGACCTTTGGGAGCTAGTGCAATATTTTTACTATTATGAGACAACATTGAACCTATGTTGCACGAAATCTCTCAACATGCACCTCTATTGTCTTCTATATAGGAAGGGAAATGAGAACACCGAGAAATTATACCTATCATTTGTAATTTTGTACTGATTTGTGTTTCTTAATATTTTTTAAATACACAAAAAATACTGAAAAAAAAAATACAATCACTAGTACTTAGTCGATATCCATCTCGTTACCTACGTACCGACTGTTGGTGTAGCAGTCCCCATATGTGAAATCTTTTGGTTGCAAATTAACTTTTGTGTTACGAATTTTTAATATTATCGGTTTTATCATTCTTAATTTATATACAAGCTAATGAAGCATGTTTTAAATGATTTCTTAAGTCAACCACTTAATTAACTGACTCAAAATATTAAGTATTGGCCAATAAGTTTGGAAATTACAAAATTCTAGATGAAAAACATTTAAAATTATCCTAGTGTGGCTCTAATAAGATTATGCCTGATAGTCTAATATCCTGTGGTTACTTCAAAGAAGGTTTCAAAAGCAATACAAGAATTCAACTCTAAACAACTCCGATTCTAAAAAGTTAGAGTCTGGGTTTTTCTCACCTGAAAATTAAATCAGAGTTGGAGGTAAATCCGCCTCCACCTCCAGTATTGCACATATATTATAAAAAAATATGTATTTTTTTATATATTCATTATATATATTCAATATAACCATAACTTATATAGTTAGTTAAATTTAATAATAGTATGAGCTAATTATTATAAAATAATATATTTATACTATAATATAAATAGAATAATATCTTGTTTGGTTATACAGATGAAATGAGATCAAAGTTGAAATTAAGTTGAATAAAATATTATTATAATTCCCTTTAGGAGTAAAGTATGCCTTGGATCTTGATATCTGGTATTTGAGTTGAGCCCGATCTTTATTTTGAGATTTAAAAAAGTTAAACGATTTATTATATTTTGTGTGGAGATTAGAAAAAATTGTAATAGTTATATAAGATGAAATGAGATATGTAACCAAATCAGTCCCATATTAACTAATAATATGCTAATGTATAATAATATTTAATCCTAATGTGTCAACACTAATCTATAAACTTATAATGACATGTAATACTAATGTATGATGACATTAGAATAATAACATATAATGCACTAATATAATAACATGTAATACTTATAAGTCTAGTATATAATTAAGTTAGACGTAATGAGTTAGAAACTAATATAATAATATGTAATTAATCACTATAGTACAAGTCTATAGAGTATGTCACTATAATATAAATAAGTCAAATACTAGTATAGTAAAAGTAAAATGAGTCTTAGACTATAATAATATGTAAATGAATAAATACTAACAATTGTATTTAAACCCTACAGTACAAATGGATTTAAATAGTAAGTGTTATTAATTAATACTAACAATTAAATTGGGTGATGGAAAATAGAATGGTAACATATAATTAATACTAACGTGTAAATTGAGGTAGCGATGTACTTTGATTATCTGACTCTAATTCTAATATTGTACATATTTTATAAAAATATATGTATTTTTTATATATTAGTCATACATATTATATAACTATAACTTATATAGTTAGTTAAATTAATAATATACTAATATGATCAAATTATTATAAAATAATATACTTATATTTTAATATATAAAATAGACTAAATTGACTAATAATAGTTTATTATAAATAGACTAAACACCATATCATTGACTATTACTACTATGTAACACTAAAGTATAAACACTAATATATAATAACATGTAATAGTAATTATATAATAACTAATGAATAATAATATTTAATACTAATGTATTATGTATAAATACAAATATATAAATTTATAATAAGATGTAATACTAATGTATAATAACTAAAGTATAATAACATGTAATAGTAATGTATAATAACCAATGTTAAATAACATGTGATATTAATATTTATACTAATTTATAAACATTAATATATAATAACATATAGTACTAATCTATAACAAAAAGCACTTGCTCAGCACCTTTTAATAATATTGAAATTTGAAAAAAGAATGTATTAAAAAAAATGAATTTGGAAGTCCAAGCCGATCAATGAGAGTTTAAAATTGTCAAATTGAGTTTCAAATGGCCTTAGAAAAAAATCCCAATTCAATTCCGCTTCAACAAGTGAAGCTAGAGTCGGATCGGAGGCTATATATGTGAATCAGAGTTAGAGGTCGTATTCGACCTCCGACAAAGTCAGGATCAGAGTCGAAAGTAGGGCAATCTAACTATAAATTTTAAATACCGTACTGGCCAATACGGCTGGTACATACCGTACCGGCCAGTTGGACAGTACAGATATACTCCATATTTTGTATCGGCCGGTATTTCAGTCGTATCGATCGTACTGGATTTTAGCCTATTTCTATTTTTTTTTTCATTTATTGTTATTTTTTTACCCTAATTTAGTTTAGCTATTTACATATATATTTATCTAAAAATTTATTCATATATTGACTATTATTTTGAAATATAATTTATATATCTATTTATATATATAATTTTTTTATGTATAGACTATTCTAAAATAGTGCACGAAATAGTACCAGTATTAAAATATTTCGTTCCATTGCCTTAATCGGTACATCTACCGATATAATATTCAGAACATTAACTCTAACTCTGACACTACATGTGCTCAGCCCTACACGCCATAAGGCAAGAGTCTTGACATTATATTCTATAAAATTTCTAGGATAGAAACAAACATATTCTATAAAATTTCTAGGATAGAAACAAACTCACTCTATTTGATGAATATTTTATGCACGAAAGGGCTTGAGCTTGACAGAATAGGCCTCAAGATGCACTAAAGGGCTTGAACTTGTCACAAATCTCATCTTAAGATGCACGGAAGGGATTAAACATGAATAAAAAATAGATTTGGATGGTGAGCTGTACATGGTGAGCTGTATATTTGAAAGAACCCATTTATTTACTATAACCCATAGCTTTCCACTCATCTTTTCGATAAATCTAATATAGCTGTACTTTTATAAAATTAACATATTTTACATTTGGTTAGATTTTTTATTACATCGATGTCAATACTCTTATGAAACAAGTCTTTAGAGCATAGATATTGACTCCATCAAAATTTTCTTCAAAACTTGATAGAAAGTACAAGTTTAATGAAAAATTAATACCTTCACATTTATAACCCCACATTAGATTTATCAAAATAATAATATAATTTATAAAAGCAACAAACACATTTATAATTTATTTATCCAACAAATATATTAAAAGGCAATAAAAAATTATTTTGATTGATGAATAGTAGATCATATTTGAAAAATGAAATGAAGTTACTGTAACTCAAAACTTCCCATGATTTTATTTGATGAATCCAATGTAAAAATATTTTAAGTAAATACATCAACATTGTATTTGCATTATTTTTTTATGGAGCCAATATCAATGCTCTTATGCCTTATATTTTGCCTTTTATACATGTGGGTGTGGGTGAACATTGTATCTTGGTTATTACATTGCATTGGTCTCCCCCTTTGTGTAACTTTGTGCTTTTGCAACATTTGAGGTGGAATAAATGTTACTGATCATTCTACATCACACATTTTATATATTTTAAAATTATTTTTTATTTTTTAAATTTAAATATTATTTTATTCTTGTTAAACTAATTAAATTGTTCTACTTATCATTTATACATCACTCGTGTCAGCACCAAATCAACCACATGATACAAGTCATAACATGAGAAAATGCAAAATCAAATCAGCTACAAATCCTCATTGACAGAACGACTACTTTATACTTAGAAAGTCAAGAGTATCTGTTTAGAAAGTTGTATATGTTTAGATAGCCTTAGCTGTACATTTGCATTCTTTCCTTATGTTCGTGTCTGCTGCATGATTATGTATTCATTGTGCTAAATTGTTTTTTCTTTTTTTTGCAAATGAAGTATAAATCCATTGCTAAAAGGGCAAAATTTGACCGCAAGGCACAACCATAAATCTCTTATGGTAAAGAAGAGTCAGAGTCTCCAATGATGACTCTAAAATCCTCACCTTAACAACAAAAGGCTGCTGAAAAAGGCTTTGTTCCTTCCAAGTGAGTTGGAAGTTCTACCAAATAGGGATGCTAGAGGAAATAAACCTCCAAAATTTGTCTCTGGTGAAGTTGAAGCTGCATATAAGAATGTGTTCTCCAAAAGGAATGTTCTTGGATAACGTGAGATAATTCTCAATGACTTAGCTAATCCCTCCTTCGAATTTATTAGACAAAACTTTGCTAACAGGGATTGGGAGAAAGTGATAGAGGAAGACTCTACCCTTATCTTTAATTGGTAAAAGAATTTTATGCAAATTTTTCTTTGAGTTTGGATAACAATTCTATCTCTTCCACTGTAAAAGGAGGAGATGATCATCACCCCCAATATCATTCAACAGTTCTATGAACTCCCAATTATGGAAAACCCTAGTTTTTCATACAAAGGTATGGGGACACCATCTAAAGCCTATAAAGCCTAAATGAAAGACCTGTTTGCTAACCCAGATGAATCTGCATGGCCCCCCAAACTTCAAAGGCTCTCTATGAAAGTGATGCTTCCTCAGTATAGGTTTCTAGCCAAGGTCATGCTGACAAGCCTATGGCCCATAGCTAGGCACATTGAGCTAACCCTAGAAAATGCTCACTTTATATATGTCTTAGCCACAGGTGTCCCTATAGATCTCCCTTCCTACTTCATTGATGTTATCTCTAAGGCAAGAGCTTATAAGACTGATAAAAAAAATTTGCCTTTTGGGGAACTAATTTCTAAGCTGGCTTGGATTGCAAATGTACCCTTACGTAATACTGAAACTGCTGCTAAGATGTTTGGGAAAATCTCCTATCTCACTATCACTAAATCAAAAGTCGTGGTAAGTAAAAAGAGAAACCACATAGAGGCTTCCACATCATCCCAACCTGCTCCAAGTCATTCCACTAACGTGCTTGAACATATTCAAATCTTGCAAAGCAAGTTTGATTCTTTTGTGGAGAAATGGGAGGACAAGATGGAAACTTTGCAGATGTTTGAAGATCAACAGGATGGCTCTAAACGAACCAATGATAGACTGCAGCAAATTATTCTTGATGTGGATCATATTCTGAAGGCTATAAACCCTGCAGAAGAAGAAGCCAAAACAGATTCTGATTGATGTTGACAACAATTTAAGGGGAGGAGGTTGAATGTCAACAGGAGCAGCTGGAGAGAGATGCGAATATGATGGGAATAACCACCACCACCAAAAAAATTTCTTTTGAAAATGTTTTAATTTTATTCGGTTTAATATGTATATGGAACAATGGTTTGTTTGTTTTACTTATTTTGCTTTTGTTTGATACATTAAACTGATTTGCTGGTTTTTGGATTAAGACTCATGGTGATACTTCTAATATTTTGCATGTGATGAATTTTTAATATGAAATATGACATTTTGCATGAGATTTTTGCTGGTGGTTTGGTTATTTGTTTGCAGGAATTAATCACATTCATCCCTAGTGTGTTTTTATCATCAATCAGCCAGAGGGAGAAATTGTAAATGTAATTTAAGATTTTCTAAGATTAGATGAGTCAGTTTTAAATTTGGATGAATGTAATTTGAATAGGACTCTAGTGTATATCAGATAAGGATAAGTTGTTGAATTGTAATGTAACTCTTATCAAGCATTGCTTAAATTAAAGATGATAAAAGATTGAAAGAGTCCTAGATAGGTTTCAAGTCTGAAAATCAGCTAAAGAGATTGAAATGCACGCAATTCATAAAGAGATCGATACTGGCTTAAACTTGGAGATATCCAGCTGTAGAGTCCCAGTTAAACACGTTGGCAAGCCGTTAGCAGCGTAGCAGACTAGGAGACTGGATAAATCATCAACAAATTCCTAGTCCAACTCAACCACTTGTTTGGTTATTTATAGAGGGACTCGGCTGAGGGTTTGGTGAACATTGGAGATTACCGAAAGACACATATTCACATACATTATTGAGAGCTTGAAGATTTGAGTAGAACTTCAAGTGACTGTGTGAGAGAAAATTCTTAAGTAAAGAATTTTTTGAGAAACTCATTCTGTGAGATTGTGTGAGAGCATACTCCAAGAGGGAGTCCTTGTGTTCGTGATCAAACACTAAAATTTCTAGTAGAAAAGACAAGTGATTGGAAATCGTCAGAAATTTTGGCAAATTACTGCGGTAGAAGACAAGTAGGTCGCATGTCTTGTTTAGTAAACGTATCTAGTTACAAAAGTTTTGTAAACATAGAACTTTACTTATAATATCTCAATCAATAAAATTAGTTTTTTTGAGTTTGGTTGCTTCGTATGATTTTATCTTTAAAGAGTTCTTCAAAGGGTTTTTCTTTGTGACCAAATATTGTATTTATAATAGTTATTATTTTATGCATAATATTATTGGTTACTGATAAGTGATAAGTGTTTTTGTTAAGCATAAATGTGCATAATCAAGGATAACATAAAAATTTCATGATCAATTTGCCAATTGCTTGGATATACTAAATAAGTCATTAGCACCTAGAGCCGAAGTTATTGATGACCCAAAAAGGGTTAGTTTCCTGTTTCATTAAATAGAATTTTTTCATTTTTTTTTTTAAATTTTCGAAGTAATGTTGCTTTCCATGGGAATTATTATTGAAACATAGAGTAAGATTATGCTGTCTCTTACTTTCATCTGCTAGTGGTTGATTTTCTCTTAGATACAGGGTTGATGAGAGTTGACCACAACTATTCATTTGAAAACTACTATTAATGCATGGACGGCTTCAGAATTGTTCTTAGCTTACACAGCCTAAATATTCTTTGAAAGAATCAGTTCTCGGCCTAAATAAACTTACTCTTTTTTTTTTTTTTTTGGATAAATTTGTACTAAAAAAAAAAGGGAAGCAATTTCGTGAAGTGGCTTGCCTTCTTGTCCCTTTCTCTCCTTGGTAATGCGGAAGTAATAGTCTGATATCACATTTATTCTGTTAAATAAGTCATAGTCCCAATTGTGTACACCTTTGCCTTCCTTTTAGCTAGAATCTTTTAAATGCACTCACTAGCTGTATGCTGCACAGTTATGAGCATTTACATTTTATTTCTTATTATTTGCTTTAAAATTTGTTTTCTTGTTCCCTACTGCCCTCAAAACATGAACAAGCATCTACTCATGTTTTTATTTATTGGGGGGTTTAATGTGCTTTGCAGAAAGTCTCGATTGTTTATATGCAAAGGTTAGACATGATGAAGAAGCTCTGCAGTTTGGAACCAATTGGGGCACACCTTCAAAGTGAAAAGTAATTGTTATCATCTGTTCTTGCGCAGAGCTGTTCTTCGTGATTGTTATCATCTGCCTATTTTGTTCTTTTACCACAGAGATGGGACTGGACAAGCATCAAAATGATCCCGCAACTGTTGAAAATTTTTGAGTTGTGTGTGTTAGAGGAATTGGCTTGGACAACTTGGGAGGTAGGTTTATGTTAATTTACTTTAATTTTTTATGGGTAATTTACTTTAATGTTGGCTTATATTTATGTTTGCGAGTTTGGATATTTCTCCTCCTTACGCTATTAAATTGTCAACCTTTAAGTTTTGCCTTTTGGTTATATTTTTTGTTTGCTCTTTGATATATATATATATATATATATTTTTTTTTTTTTTTAAAGAAATTAAGATTTGAAACAATTATATTGATGGTAAAAAATTATTGATATGTTATTTATCACATAGCAAGAAACAAAACCTTTGGGCATATCTTGATTTCAACCTGCACAGAGACATTGAGCTTCATATTAGGCTGTCAGACTCAGTTTCATTGATGTACCTCCTTTCATCTAATAATGTAATTCTGATTTTAATTTCAGGCTTGGAGTTGATGCTGGTGGACATGAAGATAAAGGAGTTGAAAATTTGAAATGTAATTTATATACGTTTCTTAATAGTTATACTACCATGAAAGCAGGTCTACACCTTCAAATAGCCACTGCCAGTCTGCCACTGCTTTGCTTGGCCTTCTTCCTGATGGTTTTGATACACTCACTCAGATCTGATTCTATGAGGAAGTGGCTTTCTTTGCTGAGCAAGGAGCAATATTGGGACTCCTCAGTACGGCTTTTACAACCAGCTGGTGCAAAACAAAAATAGGAATAGAGAATCTCTAAAGAATTGTGACTGCTTGGGTATTCTTACCTAGTTTGAAGTGGGATGTTGTGCAAGTTCTTTTATTCAACCGGAATTGAAGTAAAAAATTTTATCACAAGAAGATGAAGATTCTGGTACCGATCTTGCAAAGACATTGTTTACTACTTCTCAACAAAAGGGGAGGCAAGGGTGATCAGCGTAACAATCATCCCTGAGTATAACCATAAGAGTCTCTTCCCACTGTGGAATATCCAATTTGACTCATAGTTATTGCTCCAAAAGAGAGCTCGTCACTACAACGCTCCAAAAGTATTTGATTTGTCCAAAGTCCATCTCATAGCCCAAAGGTCAAACTTTATTACGACAAAGGATTTCAACTTATATCTTGACTCGAACTTCTAAAAGTCATAAAATACCAGTCCGTCACAACTGAACTACCACATTGGTAACAAAGACATTATTTACTTGTTTGCTCATTTAGAAGATAAGTTTTTGATCTTTTAGCCACCGTCTACAGTTGCATAGTTTTGATGCCATTGAGAGCTAGCATATTTTGGTGTACCAGATTTTCACACTTAAAAGATATTACTACAAGCATTACGGGCTCATGTGGCGCCAGGTGTCTTATGACTTTTAAGGATGTTCCGGTACTTCCAAATTAAAATGCTTAATAATGTTAGTTTTGGGGTTCTATCACTCTTTTAGATCGTTACCTTTCTTTTTTATTATATAGTTTTGTAATTTTTGTTCTCTCCTCAATACAGGTTATCCCTATCTGTTTAACATCATTTGTGGACAAGTTTTTGGTTCTGGCAAACACTTACTTCTTCCACCTTTCTTATGTTGCATTGACACTTGGCCTGATCTCTTTGAATAAGGGTAACTTCTTCCTTGTTCTTCCATTTCTTCCAATTGCTTATAAATTTCCTGACCTATGATGATTAAGCCTGTTGAGTTGTTGGTCTCTTCCTAGGATTGGTCTTCAGCAGCAGTATCAGAAGATAAAATTGTCATCTAATTATCTTTGAACTGTAGCTTTTCACTGAGTATTGTAATACGTTATTAAATTAGCACAATTATAAATAATTATAACCATATCATTATCTTGAATATAATTTACACTAATGATATAATACTTATTTTTAAATTAAATTATATTATACAGAGAAATGGTTTTTATCATCTTTTAGTGTATAAATTCTTGTGTACTTTTAGTAAAAAAATAATAATAATAATTAAGAATTCATATAATCAAATCATTTTTTAATAACCTTTTTTTATTTTTTCAAAAAAGTGTAAAATTTACATAGTGCACCACGCTTGACAAAATCTATCATTTTGTTCAAAGAAAATTACATGAGTATTGTCAACTGAACCATCAATTGGAAAAATGTAAAGATACAATAAAAATAAGAAAATTTTATTTGTTAATTTCTACATCATATACGAATATATAATTTATTATTATTTAAATAAATAATATGTAAACAATTATATTTAAATAGAATAATAAAAATGATAAATCGAGAAAACAATTACCGATCGACGTGAATGCTATCTTGTGGATTGAGATATCGTCCCAGCTTGAGCTCTGAAGATATGAAAATGGCGAGCACACAAAAAGGATGAAAATTGAGAGAGCCACATATCCCACCCACTTCTCTCTTTCTCTAACCGGAAAGCGGAGGAAGAGCGTATAATGAACCATGAATCTTCTCGCCACGGCAATGGACAATCTCCCTTCACTTTTCCTCCACAGACCTACCTTCCCTTCATCCCAATCTCCCTTCCTTAGCTTCCCCATCGTTTCAATTCCTTCTTCCTCCCAATCTATAGCCCCACGTCTGTGGAGAACGAGCCTCTTCGCCTCCAACGGGGTCGTATCCTCGGCGGCCTCAGAAATCGACATGGTCAAGAACAGGCAGGGGGTCTATACACCGAAGCAGAAGAAGGTTGTGGTTCTGTGGGACCTCGATAACAAGCCCCCGCGGGGCCCACCGTACCAGGCGGCCATGGCGCTGAAACAGGTGGCCCAAAGGTTCGGCGATGTGATTGACTTCTCGGCCTACGCCAACCGCCACGCCTTCATCCATTTGCCTCAGTGGGTACTCGAGCAACGGCGGGAGCGCAAGCAGTTGGACATTTTGGAACGCAAGGGTTTGGCTATCCCGCCTGAACCCTATATCTGTGGTGTCTGCGGCCGCAAGTGTAAGACCAATCTCGACCTCAAGAAGCACTTCAAGCAGCTCCACGAGCGGGAGCGCCAGAAGAAGCTGAATCGGATGAGGTCGCTGAAGGGAAAGAAGCGGCAGCGTTACAAGGAGAGATTCGTGTCCGGGAATCACAAGTACAACGAGGCGGAGAGGTCGTTGATTACGCCGAAGCTTGGGTACGGATTGGCATCGGAGCTGAGGCGCGCCGGAGTGTTTGTAAAGACGGTGGAGGACAAGCCCCAGGCGGCGGATTGGGCGGTGAAGAGGCAAATGCAACACTCGATGAGCCGAGGGGTTGATTGGTTATTTCTAGTATCGGACGATTCGGATTTCTCCGACATGTTGAGGAGGGCGAGGGACTCGAATTTGGGGACGGTGGTGGTGGGGGACTGGGATAGGGCATTGGGTAGGCATGCGGATTTGTGGTTCCCGTGGATTCAGGTGGAGAATGGGGACGTATCGGAGGAGGATTTGGTGCCTAAGAGTCAAAGGAGAAGGGAGGAGGATGAGCTGTTCTCTGTTACTAGTTTGGATGACAATGTTGCTAATGAGAGCCATTTTTTGGACGATGTAGTGGATGAACTTGTTGCAGCGAGGACCAGCATTAATGGTGTAAAGATTTCTGCTTTTTCTGAAGTGGAAGAGGAGAAGGCAGACAGAAGGGGGGAATGGGAAACAGAGGAAGAGAACCTGGAGAATTTGTTGTGGGATAGTGAAGATGAGGAGGATGAGTATTACTGATATAGCCATTCTTGATTTGAGTTATACAAGGCATTTATGAGCCATGTAATTCTTTTATGGAACCAGTATGTTTTGCTTGAAGTAGAAGAATTAGGCATAGGAAATGGTGGGAAGATATTGAAAACGGAAGCACCTAATATGCAGTTAACTGGTTTGGGAGTATACAGTGTTAATAGGTTGACATTTGCCCAAAA
Organism: Platycarya longipes; assembly: GCA_036559045.1. Lineage (NCBI taxonomy): Eukaryota > Viridiplantae > Streptophyta > Magnoliopsida > Fagales > Juglandaceae > Platycarya > Platycarya longipes. The sequence goes on from CM071802.1 coordinate 39,572,611, forward strand.
ATTACGACAATGTTTCGCTTATGGGATATTTTGGTCACTTTTATGGAGCTTGAGGCTGTAATTTCCCTTTTGAATGTTTCTTTTCATCAACAAACTCTCGAGGTTGCTGCTATTAGTGTTGTATTCAAGTTTGCAGAAATAGTATTCGTCTGCTCCAAATCATCCAAGTATGTTTCTTTCTTTTGAGTAAAGGAAGTAAAAGAAAGTAACTTAATTAAGGTTTTATAATGAGAATTGGTGCGATGCTGCAATCCAATTAGGATCAGTTACTGTTTTAGAATTTCCCTTGATGTGTTGTTTGGTCTTGAAATTAGAATTAGTAGCAGAAAGATGCTTAGTTATTATGGCATAAATTATTTCATATTTGTCTGCAGGACTAGACTTAGTATGCCTCAGGGAGCAAAGCTTTTGCACAATCATGCATATCTAGGCTGATTAGATAAGTTTCATGTTGCTTCACTTTTCTGAACACTGCTCTGGTTGGTTTTATCTTGATTCCTTGAGATTATATTCTAGTTTTTATTTCAGTGGTTCTTCTTTTCCTGAATTACTTAAAAGTTTATGTATAAAACCCTTTTAGCTAAAAAATAGGTAACTAATGCCAACGTTATAGATTGAAAGGAATCTGCTGTGGCAGAGAACTTTTTAAGGGAGAGCAATTTTTTGATTTTCTAGAAGATGCAGCCCTAGATAAGGTTGTATTGATGTATTTTCTCAGAAGATAGCTACCCACCTTAACTATATGGGATGAGAAGCTTTGTTGAGTTTTAGATGAATTTGAACCAGAACCTATTTTATTTCTTCTACTCATATTTAAGGTGTCACTAAAATTTGAATGGCTGAATGTTAAAGTAGTAGTGATATATGAATTTTTCAGATGTAAATAGTATCTGTAACAGATATTAGTACATGAGTTTGATTGCACATACACACACACGCACATAGAAGGGGTTATTTACAGCCCCTAGCCACACATAATTTTGTTAAGAGCATTTAATGGGCTAAGGATCTTGACCAGGAGCAACTACAAACTGAGCCAGTTGAAATCTTGTTGCAAACACTTTCTTAGCGTGTGATATAGTTTCCTTACGTAGTTCTCGGACTCTGATGATGTTTTGTGACATAATGCAGACCTTTGAACTTCATTGCATTTACAAATCCTTAATGTATTTAACTGTAATTTTGATCGAGGTTGTGAGTTCTCTAATTTGAACCGATTTTCTTAGCAAGTGTCTGTGGACATCTTCGGGCTGAGCATCAGAACTAGATCAAGCAACCACAAAGAACGCAAGTTACACGCCTGACAAAATCGTATGTATTCTTTTGTAGCATGAAACACTAACCTATTGCCAGATCTAATCTTGTGCACTTCTCCATTTATCAGCTCTCACAGAACAGGTGGCTGGTATGACACCATAATGAACTGCCTTTTATTATTATTATTATTATTAAGTAGGAATATATTTATTGATATTAATATTATTATTATTTTTCTAATTTGTTGCTCTTGTATGTGCATGTCCAACAATGTCAAGTAGGTTTTCCTTAGGCTTTGGGATTTTTCCCATTTTGTTGCTTTACACAGTCGTGTAGACAAAAGGGATGTGCTCCTATGGTTTTCTAATGTATCGTCTATTTCATGCAAGGAGTGTAAAATCATTATGTGCATCATGTTCAATTGTAGTTGGGTGCTACTATTCTTATAAATTGGGGTTAATGATTAAGTTATTGAAAAACCCAGTCAAGTCAGTCTTGCAGGTTGTGTTGGTTGACCAAATATTTCAGGATTCATTGTTTTGGTTGGCTAGTGCTGATACTCGTACAACGGATTTTACGACTTTTTTATAACTTAATAGTGTTATAGGATTTTTTTTATTTTAAGTTTTTTTAATATGCTTAATCATTATGAAGAAATAAATAAATATATATATAATTTTATTAATATTTACATTCTTAATCACTAAGTAAAATTAAAAATTAAAAAAAAATTAAATAGAAAAAAAGTTATAAAATAATTGTAAAATAGTTGTAGATATATCATTTCTGTTGGCCAGAGTGGCTGATGATTTTGTTCATTGACTGTCGGAAATGACAAAACTCTCCTGCTTTAAGGAGGCCAAAACTTTCTCTATAGGTAGCCCAATTCAAGCTCTCATCTTTGTTAACATATGATGAACACACTCTAAAAATTGGGTTCTAGCTTGGATCTTTTGTACCATCGTTTCTGATGATGGGATTGGGAAGCCATTGAAGGCCTCCCCCCACAAGAGAATTACCATTTTTTTCATCTTTTTTTTTTGTCTTTTAATAATAAAAGAATTATGGGCTGGAAACAGTCCCTTACATTTAAGGTTGTCTATTTTTCCCTGTATCAGACCAACCAATTCGATCCATCGTACAATTAAAACGCAACACCAATTAATATTGGGGTTTCTGAAATTGAAATCTGAACACAAGATAAAAGGCAATGCAATAATTTTTAGCAGCACATGAACATCAATCTTAGTGAGTTTTTGTTGCCAGCTTTTGATTATGTAATGTTTACAGATGGAAGAAGGAAAAGGTGTAGGAATTCTATTTTAGTGCAGCACTTCAATGATATGAGAATATTATATTGTGCACTAGTTGCTTGGAATTCCTGGTCCATGATTGACATGATTCATTTGCAGTCAGATCAGGCAAAATTATTATATCTCAAGACCGACCCATTTCTATTTATTTTATTCTGATTTTTGTTGCTGCCGACTGAATCACTCCTTTATTCTAGACAGTTAGCCAAATTCCTACGTCTTCCTCCCAAGTTCTTCTGTCTCCAAAGAGAAATACTATTCTCACAAACCGGGATTCCCCGACTGGGAATCCGGACTATGAGAATAATAATTTTTTTAATTTTTTTATATAATAATTAAAAATGTATTATTTTTTAATTATTTTTTTTTATAAATATATAAAACTATTAAAATTATATAAAAGAAATGAAAAAAAAAATTCCCTAACACTAGGCGGGATCCCACGGAAGTGGACGTAGAACCACTCATCTCCAAATCAAGGTTTTGAATACTGTATTAGTAAGCGTATCGGCCAAGACACTAAAACGAAATATTTTGATATCGAACTGTTTTGGAATAGTTTATTTAAAAATAAATTATTTATATATACACACATAAATTATAAATAAATAGAATTATTAATTATTTTGTGATTCATACAAATAAAATATACATTTTATATATATAAAAAGAAAAAAATACAAATCGATATAAAAAAATCACTTTAAAAAATAAAAAGTTGCCTCCAAAATTCGGTACTGGCCGAAATTCGATATTTCAACCGGTACCAGCCGAAAAATAGAGCGAAACGGTATAGGACAATTTTGATACCTGTCAGGCAGTCGGTGTCAGGCAGTCGGTACGACACATTTTTGGCATACTAGTTGTTACGGTACGACTTTCAAAATAGTGCTACAAATAATTCAATGAAAAATGATAGTCAGCTACTTCATATTGACCGCTCAATTTGCCTGCTCTACGTGGCATGTCATTTGAAATGCCATATAGTTATTTAAGAAAAAAAAGAATGACTAAAACGAAATAAAACCAAGTGAAATTTTCTGCTATTTGTCTTTGGTTGACAAGAATTTTCTTCCTCTTAATTCCTCAGAACAAATGGTCATGTTTGAATATATATATATATATATGAGAAAATCTTTGATCAATTGAAAATGGAAAAACCTCTGCCAACAGTAGCATCTCTCTTCCATGCTCTCAAGTCTCAAATAATTTTAGGATTAATTCATGGAATTTCTGATTCCATTTTCATCTCGTTCTCTCTTTGATTTTGTGTTAAATTTATATTCTTTTATTGTTTTGCTTCAACGGGAATTTCATCATTTCCATAAGCAGCCGCCTCTTGAAGTGTTGTGTTTTCCAATAAATTCAAAAATAGAAGTGCTTCTGAATTAATCTTAAGCAAATCTTTGAGCAGCTTCACATTTTTGCTGTGCACAACATATGAAAAACACAGTCCCGAGTGATCTTTGATAGAAGAAAATCAAAGCATCCATTTTTTATCGTGCAGAAATCTAGCATCTTAGATTAATTAGGTTTTGTTTGAATTTAAAGATAAAATAAGTTAAAATGAGTTTAATTTATTTTTTAATATTATAATTATTTTAAAATTTAAAAAAAATGAATTAAAATTTAAAAAATATGTATTGAAATTTAAAAAGAATATATAAAATTTTATATTTTATATAAAAAAATTAAAAAAATATAATAATAAAATAAAAATAAATCGAAATGAGTTTGTTATACGGCCTAATTTGTCAGAATTTGTTGTAGCTGTTGAGTTACAGATTTAAGCCCTGCTTGGATTCAGAAATGAAATGAGTTGAGTTGAGATGAATTTAGTTTATTTTTTAATATTATTATTATTTTGAGATTTGAAAAAAGTATATTGAGAATTGAAAAATGTGTATTGGAAATTGAAAAATGTATATTGGAAATTGAAAAAGGTATATAGGAATTTGTGTTTTATATAAAAAATTATAAAAATATAATAATAAAATGAAGATGAATTAAGATGAGTTGAGCTCACTTTCAAATATAAACTGGACCTAATTTTGTGATGTCTGGCAAGTGGCAACGTAGGAGTGGGCGGGGAATGTACTTTTTTTTTTTTTTTTTTTATAATAATTATGTGACGTGACAATATCATAAGCGGTATAAGCTTGGACGGTAATACACGAGTAGTACAGTACCACTACCCCATGTCAATTACCAACATCTGACAGTTTGTATCAGTCTCGTTTTTTATTAGTTTTATGATTGTCATGGCTATGAATGATGCAGAGTGCAGACATAGGCTTGCTAGCCATCACGTACATTCCAGTTTTTTGCAGCAACTGCTGAGTTTTTCTTTCCCTTCGTTTTTTATCTTCTTTCCAAAAAGCAACTTCTGCTTCAGTGCTTCCGTACATTTGAAGTACTTATGTCGAAAAAATAAATTAAATTTTTGACAGATCTATCATTGATATATAGTTAATACATTACTAATCTAGAAACTTCATTAAGATATCAAGCCTTGCAATATTAAAAAAATACTAACATTAAAATATATATTTATATCCAATGGAGGGGATTCCCGCCCTATCGAGAGCTCCCACTTGGACGAGAGTTGATTTTTTATACCGCACCCCACCCTCGCGTAGATATCGCAACCTGCCCTTGCCTACTCGAGGGCGGGGTACTCCATCCCTAAGTGGAATAGCAGGGGTAAGGGTCCCCCCTCCTCCCCTCCTCCCCTCCTTCCCTATTGGGCCTTGACCATGTTGTGCTTCTGGATTCTTTTTAGTCCAGATCAAATTTTCAAACTATTTTTTGTCTAGAAAACCATCAAACCTAATTTAATTTCACTTAAAAAATATCAGCATATTAAATATTAAGTAATAATCATTACTAAAGTCTAAAGTCTAAAGTCATTTAAATAAAATCATCACTAAAAATCTAAAAATCTAAAATAATAAAACTTAAAACTTAAAATAATAAAATTAAGAGACGTTCTACGCTACAGCCCCATAACAGAAGCCTAGCGTCACACTGTAAGTAGTTGTCTTATTTTTTATTTCTTAATCAAAAAAAAAGTTGACCAAAATGTGCGTTTTACGTTTTAGCTTTTTAACATTTGAATATATGAAACGTGCAAGAAAGACTCTTACATTGCCCAGCGTCTCACACTCTCGCGAAGCTTATCGTCGTCCCTACATTGCCTCTACATCGCCTCTGCGGCTAGCTCCGTCGTCTTTGCGCTGTGCCACCTACAGACGTCGCCAGTCTGTTCATCGCCACCCCGAAAAACAAGTTTTTCTACTCCTCCTCCCTGCGAGGCCAATGAACGCAAACTCGAAAATGCTCTGTTTTGTTGCCGACGGTAAAGCATTTTTTTGTGTTTATTTCCATTTTTATAGTTATATTTTCTCTTTTTTGTTGAGATAGGTGAGTTTTTAGTTTTGTTTAAGATTTATTGAATGTAGGGCATATATAAGCTTGACAAAAATCGGACCTTGTGTTAACGGGAAATTTTTTTCAGATTAGTTGGTGCATTTTGATTGTTACAGATTATAGGGACTTTTTGCAGATTAATTGTTTCATATTAATGGAAAATTTTCTTCCTTTTTCTAGTATGCGTACATTTTTTTTAACCCAGTAAATAAAATAAGCTTGACAAAAATGGAAGCTTTCAAATTGCAGTCCAACTCCTGTTTCATAAAGTTTGCAATTATGTGAGATGGATATTGGGTTCGTGCAGATTAATTGTTTCAGATTAATGGATTTTTTTTTTCCTTTTTCTAGTCTTTGGTGCGTACATTTCTTTTAACCCAATAAGTTTTATAAGTTTGACAAAAATGGAAGCTTTCAAATTGCAATCCGACCCCTGTTTTATAAAGTTTGTAGTTATGTGAGATGGATAGTGGTTTCTTGCAGATTAATTATTTTTTATTAATGGAAATTTTTTTCCTTTTTCTAGTCTTTGGTGCGTACATTTCTTTTAACCTAGTAATTGATATAATCATGTTTCTGTTTAGAAGATTTTCTATGTAATAAAGTTTTTTTTTCCAACATAGAACTTCAGAGAATTGTAGAAATATTTTAGATCCATCCATTCTATTGGAATAGAATCCAATACTTCATACAAATTCCACAATACCTAAAGACTTTTTGAACCTTCAAACTCAATTTTGAGAAGTAATGGCAATTTACAAAGCATAAGATCCATCAGCAATTTCTTTTTATTGTTTTAAATGTTCATTTTTATATTTTACATGCATTCTATAAATGTTCATTTTTATATTTTACACTCTTTTATTGTTAATTTTTCTTCCTTTGACATCATGTGATTCACCGTAAAAGCTTCGGAAGACATTCTTAGTCTTAGTGTGATGGGAGAGGAGGAAGAGAGAATTGCACCTGGGCCTTCGACATCAATTTCACAGCCATTAATGGAAGGGAAAAATATAAATGGGAATCCAAACATCTACCATGTGAGTACACAAGTTGATGACTTATTTTCTAATAAATTCTGATCGACTTTGAGGTTGAACCTAACAAACGTCTACCATAATGATAGCCTCATTTTGATATGCCTTACCCTCCTTCATGTAATCCGGAAGACTTCATTACAGTTGATGATTCATACCAGGTATATGTTATCGAAATTCTAAAAATTAATATGTTAAGTTGTTCAAAGTCATTCCATTTTTTCTAACTAACTGCTGGGTATTAAGCAGATGCCACCATTTATGCAATATCCTTCGTCGAGTAATCTGGACGAGTTGAGGCAAGAAACGCCCCCTGCGTCACTCGTGCCAACTAGTCCATATTTTGAAGAAAATTTAGGAAGTCATAATGACTTTGACGGTATTAAGCTTTTCTATACTTCTATCTTTAATGAAGTTAGTATTAAATTGATGCTAGTCTATCCCTGTATTTCGAATTTGTAGAAATGATCTTCAACATAAATGAAGATTTAGAGGAATCCACTATTGTCCCGGATGATGCAGTACAAGTTGAACCACCAAAATCCGGTTTAGAGTTTGACAGTGAGGAAGAACTAATGGCCTACTATAAAAAATTATGCCAAGCAAGTGGGTTTTGGTGTAAAGATACAGAGAAAAAAAAAAAGATCTGGATGGGAGGACATGTTATGTGACCATTGATTGTGCCCGTGGTGGTAAATATTGTCCTAAGCCAAATTGTAATATGTCACAGCCACGGGGAACAATTAAAACGGAGTGTAAGGCGAAGATAAATGCCTTGTTCAACAATGATAAGAAATGGGTTCTCACCACTATTGAACTTTCTCACAACCACGAGACTGTGAGTCCCAAGAAGGCTAGACTATTTCGATTTCACATGTATTTAAATGAATACACTCAAATGATGCTCCAGATGAATGATATTTCCGGTATACAAATGCACAAAAGCTATAATTCGCTTGTCATTAGAGCGGAGAGTTTTGAAAAGCTATCTTTTTAAGAGAAAGTTTATCGAAATTTCATTAACAAAGCTAGATATTTAAGGTTGGGCAAAGGAAGTGGCGAAGCACTTAATAAGTATTTTCAAAAAATGAGAGATCAAGATTTTGGCTTCGTTTACAACATAGACGTGGATGATGAGGGAAGGCTACGAAATGTGTTTTGGGCCAATGCCAGAAGTCGAGCTGCCTATGAGTATTTTGAAGATGTTGTATTCTTCGATACAACGTACCTAACAAATAGGTATAATATGCCATTTGCTCCGTTCGTTAGTGTCAATCATCATGGTCATTCCATACTATTAGGGGCGGGATTGCTATCAAGCGATGATACAGATAATTTTATTTGGTTGTTTCAAATGTGGTTGAAATGCATGAATGGTAGGGCGCCCAAAGCAATTATAACCGATCAAGATCGGACAATGAAGAATGTTATTGCCTATGTCTTCCCTAAAACTCATCATAGATATTGTTTATGGCATATAATGCAAAAACTTCCAGAGAAGTTAGGATCTCATAGCAAATTCAACACAGGGTTGAAATCTAACATTCAGTCGGTATTATATAATTCTCTGTCCACTACGGAGTTTGAGGAGAGTTTGGGTCAACTACTTGCAAAGTATGATCTGGTCGAAAATAGTTGGCTTCAATCCTTCTATGAGGAACGATTTTTTTGGGTTCTAATTTACTTGAAAAGTGTGTTTTGGGCTGGTATGCAAACGACACAAAGGTCAGAAAGCATGAATGCTTTTTTCAACAGGTATGTTCATTCTAGGACAACGTTGAAGGAATTTGTAGACCAATTTGACAATGCTCTTAGAAAGAAAGTGTAGGTAGAGACAACGGCTGATTTTTATTCTGCCAACCAAACTATCCCCTGTGTGTCCCCTCTCAACATTGAGAGGCAGTTTCAAAAATCATATACAAACACAAAGTTTAAGGAGGTCCAAAGAGAGTTGATGGGCCTTATGTGTTGTAATTGTTAGTTGGTAAGCACACAAAGGTGCATTTTAACATTCAGTGTTTTCGATGACATATCTATTGATGACTACACAAAAATAATTTGTTACACTATATACTATAACGAAAATGAGTGTGAGGTAAAATGCACGTGTGCACTATTTGAAACGAGAGAGATTCTGTGTAGGCATGTACTTAAAGTTTGTCAGCTGAAGAAGATTAATGCACTACCAGATAGATATTTCTTGGATCGATAGAGAAATAACTTAAAGAAACATTACACATTAATCAGAAGCAGTTGTGATAACACGCATGGCACATTAGAGTCACAAAATTATGAGATGATGATTAAAAGATATTCGAACGTAGCAACAAAAATTTCTTCAATTGCCGAGAAAGTCCAAGCATTCATGCGCCATATTGATGAGTTTGAAAATTACAAGAGGTTTCAACAATTGATTCGATGAAACAGCCAACGAAGACCAACCCAACTGATGCATTGGATAAGGATAAGAAGATATTGAGTCCCAAGGTAAAGAGAGACCCCAAAGTAAGAGGAAGGTTCCACCCGTTGAGAAGGTGGCAACAAAGAGAAAAAACAAATAATAATTGTCGTAACTAAGTACTTTAGTTTTTTTTTTTTATTATTCATATTCTGACTTTATTGTATGTTTGTTTTTTTGTTTTTTCTTGCGTTCTTAAACTAACCGAAAAATTTTGGTTGATGAAACACAAGTGGGTGACATCCCGGTATCTCAACACCACCAAGTTGATTTGATGTTGGAACATAAAACAACATCTATATGCAATCGACGACACTAGGAGATGAGGTTAACTATGTCTTGTCTTATATTTTTTACGATTAAAGCAAAAATGAATTACTTAATTCTATGCCTCTTTTGTTGCAGACAATTGTGGGGATTGATTTACACTTATAACTCTATCGTGACGAGAAGAAACATTTTTTGAATCTCCTGGATGGGATATACAATTCATATTTTGTTTAAATATCATGGTGTATTTTTGTAAATTGTACCTTTTGTAAATTGTACCTTTTGAAGGGCATATGAACTTTTTTGTGGGTATTTTGAAGCCTATTGGTTCAAGAATAATCCTTTGTGTTGCTGGATGAGCTCAGTTTGTCCTATTGAAGGGTTACTTGAATTAGGATATATTTTTTTAGAATATTAAATATCCATCGTGGTTTTAGACAATAATGATGATTATATTTCCTTCTTGTGTATTAACCAGACAGTAAGATATTGGATCAGCAAGTTGAAGATGTAAAGGAGATGAGATCAACTATTACTTATGGAAATTCAATAGACAGTTTCAGAAGGGATTGATTTGTTCGTTCTATTTCATCTCTATATGAGGGGATGCCAAATTGTAATACTTGTGTGCATTTTTATAGTATTATTGTAAAATTAGTAAATGAGTTTATTTATAATTAAATATATAGCTCTAATTGTGATTTACTGAACTCTTATCTCTAGGGAATGCCGCGTTTTGAATGAGTGAACTCTTATCTCTATAGTGCTATTATAATTAAATGAGTATGTATCAGGTATACATTTTGATACATGAAGGTAGGTACAAATAACATAATCTAGGAAAAAGTATATTTTACATGCCAATCTAGAAATAACAATGCTAAATCTGATCATTAAGATGTTCAATATGAAAACTTCTGTTTAAAAATTTTCTATTATAAAATATGTTGGACAAATATATTATGTGTATCAGTGATCATTTTTATAAACAGATTCCACCGCCAAACCATGCTTATTTATCCATTAATTTATTTCATTGTTGTCCTTCCTTCAATCTGTCCCATGGCCATGAGCACATTGAGTAATGGCGATCGATTTGATCGAACAACTGCAAAAAACTCTTTGACCAAAATCATTTGTGGGGGTATTCTAGGTTTTTCATTCAGGTGTTGGCGTTATTGTTCGACTCAATAACTTCATTTTCCAAATTTGCCACTTGAATGGTAATAGCATTATAGCATTCACATTAGATTAGGTATTTGTATTCTTTAAAAATATAAATTTATACATATATAAAAAAAAAGTATCATATTTGATCCAAAAAATTTGAAGACTTTTACAAAATTATTATTCACTTTTAGAGATTAAAAAATATTTTTATTCTCTCTATTTTTAAAAAATACAAATACCTAATCTAATAAGAATGCTCTTATGTTTCAACTTTTATCTTAAAAAGGGTAAAAGAATAATCCTTTGAGTTCAAACAAATTTCTACCGCGGATTTTCTTTTCATGAAAGTTAATAAAATATTATTTTTTAATATTATTATTTTAAAATTAAAAAAAAAATAAATTATTTATTATATTCTACGTAAAATTCTAATAAAAATATAATAATAATATAAGATGGATTGGATGTCTCTCAATCTAAACAGGGCCAATCTAATTAAAATATGTGCTCTACACACATCAACACTTTTAAAATAATAATAATTAATTAATAAATATTATAATAATATTTTATTTAATTCTTAATTTAATTTACCTTATTCAAGATTCAATATCCGAAATGCAACGTTAGAGGAACAAGTAAATGATCAGGACACCAAGCGGGTTAGAAGGGACAACTGCACGTGGTCTCACGGGTGACTGGTAATTTTACGTAGTGTGACGTTGGGCTTCCATTAACGGGGTTGCAGCTTAGATTGTTCCTAAAATTAAACTATTACAAATTATAAATTTACAATAATACAAATTAATCATAATAATACAAAATACAAAATTATGCTATTAATTATTAACATTAAAAAATTACAATTTATAAAATCATAAGAATCATAATATTGGACCATTAGTCATTAGACACTGGTAATTGGACTTTGTCACTTTCTCAATATAATGCAAACTTAGGTGTGGACCGTGGAGTTGTTGGGTCTTAAACTTAACCTGCAATAATAAGTTAAAAAAATAATTAGAGTACAAATATAAAGCCATAAGTTATAAGCATGAAAAAAAATTATTAAAAATACTAAGTTAGTAAGTTACTAACCAAGATTAAATTGGGTCATTACTCATTAGGTTGGAAGATGAGTTTGACAATTGACATACAAAATAATGTTGTCATACACAATGAGAAATGAGAATATAAAGGCTAGATATTAGAAAATATCAAAATTCATAAACAAGAGTTACAAAATAATTAGATGCTAACATTACAAATATTATAAAATTATAAATGCTTACAACAATTAAAAAATAAATTGTGTAAAGTGCAAACTGTGGTTACGGTTTATCTCTGATGACGTAGGTCATACTGCAACAGAGGTAGTTGTTGACATTGTCCCAGGTGTTGGCATCGCAGTTGCTACAAGTTACAACAATTAAATGTAAAACTAACAACAATTAAATTTAATTATATAAATACAAAATAATGTAAATATTTATTTAAGTGACAACTTACCATATCCACACTCATCAGCAGCATCGTCCTCGGCCTCAACCGGATCATAATCAAGAACTTTTGGAATATGAATTTCATCACCCGTGATCCAATTTGTGTGCAGGACAAAACGACGTCGTTTTGAGTTATCTGAGTTTTTTTAAATATATAATATATAATATATATTATATTTAATATATATACTGGGGCGGGGGCGGGGGCGGGGGCGAGGGTGGGGTAATGCGGTAGGGGGTCAACCCCTCTACCAACCTCGCTCCCACCCTCTACCCAAAAAGCAGGTGGGGTTAACCCTGCTTAAATCTGCTGGGTGGATTAATCTACCCCCGCTTGCGGGGCGGGGGGAATGCGGGACCCGCTGCCCACCCCTAATATCGATTAACGCGTAAGATAAAACAAATGCTAACATTAATATATATATATTTTTTTATATCAATTAATACGTAAGATTTTTATATAAATAATATTTTGGTTTGTCCATTTTCACCTTCTTTGATTTATTATCAAAGAATTTTAATCAATATAAATTTTATAAAGGTAAACTCATAAATTAAGGTGGTTTGATGTGATATATTAGATCATAAATTTAATTTTGTATAATTAATAACAGAAAAAATAATATTTTGTGGCCGTACAACTTCTTGATTTTTACTTTTTAAGCTTGGAAAGATATTTTAATAGAAGGGATTTTGAACTCGTAAAAAAAAATGGGGAGGATTTTGAAATCCTTCATCATTAATGGGATATTAATAAAACTTTCATTTCATATTCACATATATTACAAGAAATAAATTGATATTGAATAAATCTAACTTTTATTCCTTTTTAATAAGGATTTATATAATATATATATATATATGAGAAATGTACAATTACAAAGAGATTTCATAATATATATATATATATACACAAATTGACTTATATAACTTGATGCAATGTATAATTAGATTGTAAAGCTATGGTTATCATAAAAGAGATCTGTATGATATGAAATTAGGTCATATTGTAGATTTATTTTTATGAGTTTTATATGTGGTTGTCGCATTTATATAACTTGATGTAATGTACCATTGGACTGTAAAGTTATTGTTATCATAAAGAGATCTGTATGATATGAAATTAGGTCATATTGTAGATTTATTTTTATGAGATTTATTTACGGTTGTCGCATTTATATATATGTATATATATGAGTATTACTACATTCATAAAGAAATTATATAAAAGTAATTATACAAACTGACATGATTTTATTTGACCCACTAAACTTATTTTAGAATGCAAATAATTTTATAATCTGACGAATCATATTAAATCACATTAATTTATAGATTTGCTTTTATATAATTCTTTTATGGCTAGAATATTTCTCGATGTGTGTAGTTTGGGAAGATGACTTAGTTTGGATATTGAGTTGAGTTATTTATAAATAGTAATGAGTTGAGATTGTGAAGTGAGTTTTGTAGAGCTTACTTAAGATGAATTTATATGTGTTATTTATATGAATTTAAATATATTTATGAAAAATTAAAAAAAATTGAGTCTTACGTGTAAAGAGATGTTGAGTTGAAAAAGATTATAAATTTTACATATATAAAAATTTTAAGTTAAGATAAATTTAATAATTTGATAATTAAATATTTAAATATTAAATTTAATTTAAATCAGACTCCACTGAGTTAATTTCTATTTACTCTATATATTCTTCCTCCATGCCATCTCCATCATTAACGAGATATTTTAATAATACGTTGCTGTCGTACTTCTTATATAATAAGGCTATTCAGTTGTTAATAAGTCAAAATAATGAAACTAGCTAATTGCCTCGAAACTTTTCGCCAAACCATTACCCAAGTGACACGTTTCTATGTCGATATGATCATTGTTAATCACCGCTAGCTAGGAATCTAATCAAGCACTCTATAATATTAAATAATATAATAGCTAATAATTTTCAAATAAAAGTTAAAAATAAAGAAAATTAAATTAAGTTAATATTTATTACATTAGTGTCTTTAGTGATGTATCACCAATCATGTCGTGTAATTAGTTTATAAATTTTTTTTTTGTTGTAATTAGATTTGTACGTACGCCCCTCTATGTTGTTAGAAAACTTAATGTTGTATACATACATACACACATATATAATATATATATGTAAGGAGAATTTCTCCTCTTTCCTAGGGCTGTCGGGCGTCCACTAGCAGGTAGCGGGTCTTGTCCATTATTCGGCCCGAGGCCTAATCTTATCCGTGAAGTAATTCCTTCGTAGAGAAGGCAATGATACATACAGTCGTGAAATTACAAATGGCGTGTAGTCGCTTTAAAAAAAAAGTTAAATTTTTTATGTGGGTCCCATATATATTTACTTTTTTTCAAAACGATTGTACGCCGTTTGCAACTCTATGACTGCATCTATTATTTGTCTGTAGGAAAACTAAGCAATGATAGCTAGTGAGTCGAGTGACATGCTAAGGCAAGCCTGATGCTACTCAACAATAGCCAACACATAGGGATTTACACTAATTAACAAGAAGAGTCAGGAAGGGTTTCAATCTTCTGAAAACAGGACATAAATGACAAAAAACGTGTAAAATGAATACACTCTAGAGAAGTCTATTCATTAATGGAGAAGTTACAATGCATTACTGACAACGCCACCCAAACAACATGCTCTATTAATAGACTCTGTCGCAAAGGCTATTCTACATTAAAAGACCTTGACAAAAGAATAGTGAAAAGAATGATGACACACAAGGATAGGCGTAATTTATCCCGTCAGCTCCAAGTATAAATAGCAACTCCCTAAATACTAGGAAGCTCTCTAGACACTACAAGCTTACAAAAAAATGTATGAACATAAATATTGAATTCTCCCCAGCCATTAAGATTGCCCTCTCCCAACCTTTTTTTTTTTTTTTCATTATTTTTGGATGCCTAACTTAGACGACCTGAATTGTTAAAACTTCGTCTAAAAGTGTGCAAAATATGACATTAACAATATATATAGCTCAATCATATATATGACTTGGCTTCATTTACATTTATATCTCCATTTACAACAACCATAAGGCTAGGGAACCACAACAAAGTCAGTTACATTGGATCTAAAATGACTATAATGATGGAGTGCGACAAGAGGCATCCTATAGGTGGGCGTGATTTGCAAGCGACAACATATATGATCGCAAGCTTCTCCCAACAAAGGGCTCGACAAGCTTGTAATCAAAGTTTTTTAAAGATAATGGAATTCGAGTTAAAATTAATAATATAGGAGAACATCAAAATAGATATTATAATAGGATTGTACGTGCATGGATGCCATGTCATGAGTTAGTGGTCGCATGTAAGCTACAATTTGAGTCAAAATTTTCATTTGAGGCATGACAAGTTTCGATAGATGAGAGGATAGAGAGTTCAATCGATGCGTCGACACGTGGTGGATGATGCATGCGTGGTAGCTCATGTCTATGTTAGACGCACTAGTTTTTGTTTGGTCAAAAAGGAGAGAAACTGAGGAAGAAAGGAGGAAAGAGATAAGAGGGAAAAGTTGGTCTAGTGATGAGAGGAAAGAAAATGAGGAGGAAGAAGAAGAGAGGCGGAAGCCGAATGTATATTAACATATTATATTAGATAGAGATAGAAAAATAGACAATAACAATGCTTATTGACAACAAGATTATGCAGAATTCCTTCTGCACCTAAAAAAAAAAAAAAGGAAAAGTTAATATTATGGTCTTATCTTCCGCCCTCCCAAATAGAAAAGGTCCCTCCGCCTTCGTAATTTCCACAACCTGAGTTCGTTTGCCATTTGCGTAGACGGAAAGTATTCATTTTCACAGCCGCAAACATCCATCTTATATGTACCGACCCCTAGGCCCTAGCTCTCTCTTTCTATCCCAAAAACTACCTTCCACTTGTCCGCAAAATCCTAACTCCTCACCAACATCATTTTCAGGCAAATATATATAAAGAAAGGAGATCATATATAGAAATCTTATAAAAATAAATTAAAAATCCGACATATATAACTTCATATAATGATACATTAAAGGTTCGTTAATTAGAATAATCAAACGAAATAAAATGAGTTAAAATGATTTATAAATAATAATATTGAGATTATTTACTTAAAATGAGTTAAGATAAACTTCTTTTATCCAAAAAGACTCTAGATTTGTTCAGCTATAAAAGTAACGTTTAAGTTATATTTAGTTTATGAATTTATGTTTATAAATTTATTTATTATCCAAATTTTTTTTGTATAATTAAGGATATTAATAACATGTATTAGGTTATGTCATGGTTTGACAAAGAAAGACATCTTAATGAGCATCAAATTAAGGGGTCCCGCGGGGCTTTGGAATCGGATAGCTGCTTTGATTGCTTGCTTGCGTACAAGAGGCGTAACCCTCCGAGTCGGCTCTCACATGCCCAGTGTCCACAAAACCGCTACGAGCATTTTCTTTTTCTTCTTTTTTATAAACTCTCCAAAGAAATTGCCCTTTCAGAACCGCCAAAAGTGATCAACAACACAATAATATATATATATATATATTATTACATGCATATTGCATCACCTACTATTATATAATAGAGAGAGCGGGAAGAGAGACAGAAGGGGTGGGAGATGATGGATTGTGTCGGCCAGTTTTGGACTTACCTTCAAGGAAGATCAACGTGGCGGCCGTTCCCAGAACACAAACGATAGCAGCCAAGTAGGAAACTCTCCAGCCTCCCTCTCTCTCTCTCTTCATTTCTCTCTATATATATATATATTGCACTCTGCATATTCGAGGAAATTGTTTGTGGCATGGACTTTCTGAAACTGAAAACGGAATCTTCCTGCGTTTCGTTTTCGTTTTTGGGTTATAATATTCTGTAGGTGTTGAGATTTTCCGAAAAAGTAAGAGAGAGCTCGGGGAAGGTTTTAGAGATGGAAGGACCTGCGTGTTGTTCGACGTCGACAACAAGCGCAGAAAAGAGAAAGCAGAGGCAAAACCAGGACAAGCCATATCGGGGAATAAGGATGAGGAAGTGGGGGAAGTGGGTGGCCGAGATTAGAGAACCCAACAAAAGGTCTAGGATTTGGCTTGGCTCCTACACAACTCCGGTCGCCGCTGCACGAGCCTACGACACCGCCGTTTTCTATCTCCGAGGCCCTTCCGCTCGGCTTAACTTTCCCGATTTGATTTTCCAAGAAGACGATGACGAACTCCGGGACATCTCCGCCGCTTCTATACGCAAGAAAGCCACCGAAGTCGGCGCCAGAGTTGATGCCCTTCAGACCGCTCTCCATGCATCGCAACCGAAGCCTAGTCGAGTATCCGAGACGCCGGATTTAAACGAGTATCCGGGACCCGAAAACTCCGACGAAGATTGATGAATATTAATATTACACCACTTAGTTTGTAGTTTCTTCATCATGTCTTTTTCCATGATTTTCCGGCGGTGTGCAAGAGAAAAGAAATTGCATCTCGCACACCGTTAAGAGAAATTGAGGAAGGAGTTGAAGTTGGCTGTGAAAACACAATCAACAGGTCCTGTTTGATACGTTTGGATTCTCATGCAGTTGTAACAAGAACTAAGCAGAAATAGTTTTGATAGTGATCAGATTAGTTTTCTTTTAATTCCTTTTTTTCTTACTCATCAATTAAACAGCTGTTTTTTTCTCTGCACTAAAATTTTGGCCAAAAATTTGAGGAGGAAACCAAGGAAGATGAAGAATGGCCGTAGAATGAGGGAAACAGCGATGTCCTACCAAACAAGCTTTTATATTTCAATTATTTCTTTTATCAGAGCACAGGAGATAAGATCAAGATAAGGCAGAGTTGGGGCACCAAAAACTGCTACTTAAGACGTGTTTGTGGACACCACAAAAACCATGAAAAAGAGAGCGAGAGCGGGGATAGAGAGAGAGAGTGGTGGTCCTTAATCAGTGTCTAGAGAGGGGGGTCCCGGTGTCACCGTCATGGTATGGTGGAAGCTTACGAAAGCATTGTTTACTAGAAGTTGATGGGTGATGTGGCGGTGATAGTTTTGTGTTTTTTTTTTGTCTTCATGTTTTGTTAATTGTAATTGTATATATTTTGAGTTTTGTGTAATTGTATAGCTTATGAGAAAAGACCTTTGTTGTGAATTGTATAATTATTCCGTAATTATTTTAAAAATAAATAAATATAATATAATATTTACATAAAAAAGATAAATTATTATAAACTTAATTTTTTAATAATAATTTAAATTTTTTTTAAAATATTACATAATATTTATGCACTTGATAATAAATGTCTTGGCTTCACGTGCATAGATGATATTAGTCGGGATTTCGTTCTCAAAATCTTGTACTAATAAAAAAAAAAATGAATATCTTGACTTTCACATTCTTAAGTATCATATGATTTGATACGAAATAAGATATGTTTGATTAGTTTTTTAAGAGATCGTTTTTTTAATGATTTTTTTAAGATTTCGTTTTTAATTAAAAACAAAAAATATAAAATATATATTGAATTTCGTAAAAGTTTCTAAAGGCATGGATAGCTAAAATGAAAAATAATTTCTATAAAAAAAAAAAAAACGTTTTGAGATGTATTTTATATTGAGATTTATAAAAACAAGTAGAGCATAAAACTTATTTGTTAAAAAGTATGTTTTCAATGAGGTCTTATTTATCATTAATTTTCCTAGTTGTCTAACCCTAGGAAGGAAACATGTATTTCTTATAAGAGTAATATAATCTATTTTTATGAATTTATTTACAGTTCAAATAATAAACAGATAAATAAAATTTCAATTTAAAATAAAATTTATTAAAATACCTTTATTTATAAATTAAAAATTTTAAAAATTCATTTAATTTATCTTAAAAAATTTAAGCAGTTCAATTAAATTTATAATGCAATCTACAAATATAGATTACAAGAAGAATTATTTTACTTATGAAAGATGATAATTTTACCTTTTATGAGTATATCCAAAATTTTAAAATGAGTCCAATTTATGCCTAATAGATTTTTATTATCGGTGACGATTTGGTCCATTAAAATAGTTTCAAACTGGTGATTTGGTTCATTAAAAACAATATATATGTTGCTGACCCAACTGTCCTTGATAAATTAACCTTTTGACTTTCTTTTATTGTACATATAAATTAATTAATTATCTACGGGGTTTATGGATCTCAGTGCTCTTTTATTAATTATCTTTTTTTCTGTGGCTTTTGTTAATAAAGTGAAATAATTGGCTTCCACAATTATTTTCTATTTTTAATTGATCGGTTAAATTTCCCCTTTTAATTTGTTTCTTTTTCTTTCCTTTCCCATCACCAAGGAACTAAAAACGTTGTATGTTCTAGTTTTTTAATTTTTTATAGTTTTGGGTATTAAAAACGTTCTATATACGTACGCTCACACCAACCCCATTAGATAAACATTACCACCGAGAGGCCAGTATTACGAGATGAGAAGTGTTACCATCACAATTTTTTTTTTATTATAAAAATATATTCATAAATTGTGATAATTTTATATCACACATTAGATCTATTTTATATTAAAATAACTTTATAGTTTAATATATTACATCAAATACGTTAATTTCTAAATTTAGTTTTATAAAATCGTATATATATGAGTAAGATTTTATATAACATGTTTGATCTATTTTATATTAAAATAATTTTACAGTTTAATTAATATATTACATTAAATACATTAATTTATAAATTTAGTTTCATTAAATTATATATATAAACAAAATTTTATGTACAGTCATTTTAATTTGTATATTATTTTGTATTTTTTTACTAATATGATTGGTTATATTATTTTTTTTTTAATATAAAATAATTTTTTTGATTAATTATATCTATAAAATGTACAAAAAAAAAACACAAAATGATTATATATAACAAAACTCATAACGAAACATTTCTCAATTAGATAAAATACGCATCTTAATTTCATTTAACGAAGCCTAGCTATTTCAACAAGAGCTGGTCAAAGTTTCTTATCCCTTTCTAAAACAACTACTAAAAAACAATCATTTTAATGAAATATGGTCAATAATCTAGAGTTCCACTGCAGTACAGTACGAATATATGAGGAAAGAAAAATAGAAAGAAAGCGATACATGATGGATTGCTTGGAAATAAGGTCATCCACCCTATAGCTTCCCTTTCTACGAAAACGAAACAGTTCAACAATATTTCGGTGAGAAAGCTGTCATATTGTATTTTGGAGTCGTATCTGTTGCGTGACATGACAGGAAAACAATTTCCAGAGGCATCAAAGTCATACAATTGCAGGCACCGCCGAGAAGATGCCACATAAACTTTTGGGGTTCCTATCAAAGCCACAATTCTCATGACCAAGTAGTACTGAAAGATAGATAAGGATGATCTCATTTCATAATTACTTTTCAAAGGTCCAGTATGCATCTAACATCATATGACCCATATACGTATATTCTCTTTTTAGATTTGTTTTTTTTTTTTTTTTGATAAGATGAAATGAAATATTTTTTAAAAAATTAAATAAAATATTATTATAATATATTTTTTTATTTAAAAATTTAAAAAAT
Organism: Platycarya longipes; assembly: GCA_036559045.1. NCBI lineage: Eukaryota > Viridiplantae > Streptophyta > Magnoliopsida > Fagales > Juglandaceae > Platycarya > Platycarya longipes. The sequence goes on from CM071802.1 coordinate 39,593,634, forward strand.
TGAATTATTAATTATATTTTGTATAAAATTTAAAAAAATTATAATAATTAATTGATGAGAAGAGATGATATGAGATAGTTAAGTTGTACTTAAACCATGTCTAACAAAAGTTAGAACCCAGATTCATATTCAACAAGCATGTATAAATACACGAGTAAAGATTTTCAAATCCCATTATGAAATGCGAAAAAAAGGCTTTTTTTTTTTTTTTTTTAAATGGGACTGACTTAGTCAAAGGTCATTCATTCATGGAATTGCTAGTAGAAGATATACTATTAATTTCTCGGGTGTTCTACATTTTAGTGACATTTTGAAGATGCTTACTTTGGTTGAGATGGAGATGGAGATTGCCACGACCTCTGTGAAGCCAGCATCACGACAAACAAGAACCCATCAAGGCAACTTCACCAGGTTGTCACTACCTGTGACCAGGTTGTCATTCTCTTGCACAGCCAACTTAAAATGTCATTCACCAGGAATGGATCTTTTTCTTCTTTAGTTGTTCGTTGATGTGGCAAAAGCAGAAAGTGCATCCCCACCTATGGAAGTTCACATATAAAAAATGAATAAAAAACATTATCATAGTGTTGGAGATACGTTGCCTTGATTCAAGGCTTGCATCATGTGACTTAATTGCTTCCCAATTCTGGGCTTAATTCTAGGAGATTCTTGTGTATCAATTTACATATACTTTCCTCTTATTTTGTAATCAAATAAATTGATTTGTAATTATTTCATAGAATCTGTAATTGTGTATAAATAGAACATACTCACCACTTTACAAGTTGCGGTGGTTTTCATCGAATCATTTCACGTAGTATAAGATATTCTGTGAGAGGAATGATCTTTCATGATCTACATTACAACTTGGCTCCAGTTCTTTTCCTGTAATTGCCTGCATCACATTTCTGCTCTGTTTCTTCTGTAACTGGAAAGCTTTTTTCTTCCGATTTTGGTTTGAATGTCAAATATGCATATGATGATCAAATCAAGCCTTACAATAAGCCGTCAATTGCAATGAAAGAACTCAAGTAAAATTCATGCAATATTTTCATCAAGTAGCTTTATACTCAAAGAAAAACAATCTAAAAAAAAGGAACAAAACAGAGAAGTTAATGCCCTGTTGTAGCAGGAAGCAGTAGGTGCGTTACTTTCACAAGTTTTTTCTATAATAGAAGTTAATCATAATGTGGTCCTGATAGGAAGAAGTCGGTTTGTTTCTTTCACAAGGCTTAGTTTGTCCTCTAAGAAAATAATCGGGTGGTCCAGTTTCATCAGATTTTCCAGCTAACAACCTGTTGTAGAGGGAAGCAGTCAGCGTGCTCTAAACTTGTGATCTGTAGAATGCACATAAAAAGGTAGGAAAGACACAAGACTGCAAATAACACAAAGAAACTTGCAATTGTTTATCCATTGTACTGCAATCAACAGCATGTATAAAGTCAAATCATGCCGCTTCATGCTTGGAATGAGCAGCATCTCTTAGGCTGTGTTTGGATGTTGATATGAGTTAAGTTCTTTATAAATAATAATAAGTTGAGATGATGAAGTAAGTTTTGTAGGGTGTACTTAAGATGAATTTAAATATGTTTGGATGTTAAAATGAGTTTAAGCAAATTTATGAAAATTTAAAAAAAGTTGTGGGTTCTGCATATAAAGAGATGTTAAATTGAAAAAGTTTGTGGGTCTATGTGTAAAGAGGTTTTGAGTTGAGATGAGTTTAGTGGTTTGAGATTTAGGTGTTTGGATGTTAGCCTTAGCTTAAAATTAAATTGAACTGAATTGATTCCAGTGCAATCCAACAACCAAACAGGGCCACCTGAAATGCAAGGGACATTCTAATATAACTCTTCTCTTTGGTGAAATGTTGGATTAATTCATGACAGCGCAATCTTGCAATAGCAACTAGACAGCCTTTCAGCAAAATGTCAGGATCTGTTGGAGAGGATGAGTTATGGACAGTGATAGATACCATGTACATAATGTTAATGGAAATTGAGGCTTATACAGCAGATTTCAAGACAGATAAAGTTAATGGACCACATCACCACGAAAACCGAGTGATCTGAACATGATTTGCAGGATTACTTCAGCAAGCAAACAAAAGCAAATTAGGTTTCCATTCTATATACTAAAGAAAAATGGTCTAAATTATACACATTATATATTCCATAAGGCTGGCCAATTAATTTGTGCGCGCACTCGTGTGCGTGTTCCCTAAACCAAGGGAAAGGTTCTGATCAACCTTAAAATGCAATCCCCGCCAGACAAGAGTTCAGACGGCAACTAATTTTTACTGTTCTTTGGGAGTAAAACCAACATTCAAAATTGTAACTCTGCTTCTGTGAATTAAAATAACTTGCAAATTCAGGCATTTAGAGCAACATTGAATGCCAGAACAAAGTCATATGACAGTTTCTACCAACAATGTCTAAAACTTTCCCTGTCAAGGAAGTAGGTTGATATATATATTTTTTTTATAGTAATCAGGAAATTTTATCCACAAGAAAAATGGATAAAATTAGATTGATATACACAACCAAGGCTAAATAAAAGCGCCAATCATCTAAACCCCAAAAAAGTAATAAGCAGATGGCCAACTGAAAAGTTACCATTGCTAGCTCAAGTTTGGTGGTGACTACAGCATGTTTGATGCTTATTCAAGTATTTTTTATGTTTCTTAAGGGATGAACACTGCAAGGCCACCACCACATAGGAACATCTGAACCCTTTAAAACCATCAACAAACAAGAAAATGTTGAAGAATTGAAGTTTCCTTCAGGAAGAAGACCAAAGTCATCCACCTATATCGGTCAGAGAAAATCAAGAGGTAAAGATGGTTATTTGCTTCAACCTGACCAAGGATGAACCTTGATAGCATAAAAGTTAGAAAGAATCAATCTACCAACCTTAGTGGCATGCCAGAAACGGCCTTTTTCATGGTAATCTGCCAACCTTGTAAAAATTGCTGTGGATAACAGAGTTTCACAGGATTCCTTTTCATGGTTCTATATGCCATTTTCATCAATGTGCCATTATCATACGTCCGATATAGTGATACTAGAGGCCAAAGTTTAGTGGGCTGAATGACCATGGTGCTTTGTTAGTAGGATGGTCTTGTAGTTGGGCCTGGGCCAGGCCTTTATCCATTAGTGTTGTAGTTGTTAGCCCGTGTATTTGGGCAGTTTAATAAGTCTAATAAGTCGGTTACATTTTACTATAAATAGCATAGAGAGGGCTATCAGAGATCTATCTAGAATCTTGGAGAACTTGTTCATGGAGGAAGTCTTCCCTCCAAGTAAGACAACGTGATTTCCAATCAAATAATACACGTCTCTCTCACATCTACTTTTCATTACTCTCTTTTCTTTATTTCTCTACAAACATACTATTACAAGTGGTATCCAAAGCCAGCCCTTCCTTGGGTCGGCTTCTTCAATTGATGAAAATGGAAAACATTATTTCATCTGTTAACAATATCAAAGAGCTACTGAAATGAAATCTTCAAAGCTTCGATGTTCTCCAACAACATAAGAATGATCTTCGGGAAAGCCACAATAAAATGCTCTATGGATTTCAACAGTCTATTGACGAAATCGCTAGTAACTTTCAAGCAAGTTTCGATGAATTAGCAGCTCAACTCTATGCAACGCAAGAGGAAGATGCAGTTGCTGCAAAAGTAAAGGATGAAATCGAGCCAATCAGATTGTTCGTTCTCATGTTCCAGACCCGGTTAGAAATCGAAAACCATTTCTTACGGTTCCAGATCTCCGTATCCAATTCTCACTACTCACTAATCGAAATCAACCCAAGCTCTTCAACCCTAACTACTCACTGATCGAAATCAAGGGAACTAGCCATCGAAAGTTTGACCCCAGAGGAAGGGATTTTCCGTTTTTTGTATTCTTCACATCACCTCCAATGACTCTCGGTCCTCCACGAAAGGGAATCCCCAAACTTCTTTTCTTTCCTTCTCACATGGTGTATGGCGTCGTTTCATCATAGTGCCCGCTAGTCTGCACTGAGCTTTGCAATGGTACCAGAATCAACTCCATCATCTCCAACTAAGAACCCTTAATTCGCTGGATTGATTACATTCCGCCGTTCCAGCACCCTCTTCTTGTTTGCTATGACGTCTCAAAGGTGCAGATGAGCACGATTGCGAATAGGTCTATGTTGGATAAGTTGAGCAAGAATGGGAAGTTTGCCGCAGTCTTAAGGTTGTTCGATAGGATGATTGGCGAGAAGTGGAGGTCATGCAAACCGCCAAGACATTTGGTACTAAGTTTAGGGAGTTTTGATATCATGGTGGACTTGTGCCGAATTTTCGAGCATGCTTGAGTATGGCCCGCAGATGTTCGATGAAATGCTGGAGAGGAGCAACAAGCGCACGGGTTTATCACTCAGGGATTACATTTTGTCAGTTGAATAGCAGAAAGAAAAAATTATTAGTGAAGGCGTCTTCCCCTCTAATGCCCATCAATTGCAACAATTCAAGTTTGTAGATTCCTTTGTTGCCGACTGCAATGTTGGCAAAGATACCTGGGCATCAAGTGTCGATTCCATGAGTTGGCAATTAACAAACATCAAGGTATGGGTTCTTTTCTTTTCCATTGAAATTTACCTTGATAGTGATGGTGTTGTTCTTCTGGGATGTGATGTCCTAATAGGCTTTCCACAAGTTTTGAGGGAATTGGATGAAGGGTCTAATCTGATCTTCATGCTCCACATGGAAGAGGGCTGTCACCTTGCATCTCACTTATTTGTGGAAATGTCAGTAAAGGCTGCCAATGGCAAGGCACGCCTCAATCACTCTGTTACAGCCACAGAAGCTGAGCTTGCAACTCTGATGGCTGCTATTGGGGAAGTAAATCTTCATTCACCGATTCGGGCAGAAATTTTGTTTGATGAGTTTGTTCTTGCATTTGTAAAATTGAGACATGAAATTTTGCTACCATACTCATTCTACAACGTTGATCTTCATTACTACTATAGTATGAGTGATACCTGGTCCTCAATACTCTTGGTAATGGATGATGAGCTAGAGGCATCTTGTGGGATGGGGTTGCAAGTTTTTATAGAGATGAACCTTGCCTTTCAACTACCTGATTTTTGCCACTTAATGTGGGTTTTAAGCCATTTGATAGAGGAAGTATTGCAAACTACTATTTGTCTTGCTTATACTGGGTGACTGCTACGGCACAACAAAGGCCAAACGTGCACAATCAGAAGTTGTTGTGGGCTTGTGGATTTGGTGGTGATGAATGAAGAAGACGAGCTTTACAATAGGGTCAGGCTTGCGGATTTGGTGGTGATTAATGAAGAAGACGAGCTTTACAAGAGGGTCAAATATGTTAACCAACCATTGTTGTCAATAATTGAGGGGTAGTAACACTTCTGATCATATATTCTGCTGCAAGCTATGCATGCATATCCAAGAAGTACAACCGCACCTCATGGGCAAGGTGCTTTGAAGGAGAAGGGTTTTTCATACATCCGATATAGTGATATTAGAGGCCAAAGTTTAGTGGGCCAAATGACCATGGTGCTTTGTTAGTAGAATGGTCTTGTAGTTGGGCCTGGGCCAGGCCTTTATTCATTAGTGCTTTAGTTGTTAGCCTGTGTATTTGGGCAGTTTAATAAGTCTAATAAGTCGGTTACATTTTACTATAAATAGCATAAAGGGGGCTATCAGAGATCTATCTAGAATCTGAGAACTTGTTTGTGGAGGAAGTCTTCCCTCAAAGTAAGACAACATGATTTCCAATCAAATAATACACATCTCTCTCACATCTACCTTTCATTACTCTATTTTCTCCATTTCTCTACAAACATACTGTTACAGCCATGTAGCATTTATCAGGTCTGGGAAGCACCCAATTTGACAAAAAACACACCAAAAGAAGGATCTTGTCAACGATAATACATCAGATTGTGATAAGCCCAATTCAGATCCACCTCCGGAAGATAAATGCTTAACTTGGTTAGATAGAGTTTCAATGTTTTTCAACTATTAGTGTTATCAACTAATGTAATTTGTAGACTTCCAGTTGGACTGTGTAACAACTTTCTCCATTAATAGCACAACCTGCACACTGGTTTAGGTGCAACAGAAATTACCTTAACAGATCTAATAGGCAATAACACTTGGTTTAAGTTCTCAACTCTACTAAAGTATGAGGTTACCTATAATAGACTAGGAAACACCCCACCTGAGTCGAGCTCTCTGTCCAAGCTTAATCAAAGTGATCCAGCCACCTTAAGACGATCACATCCTTTTCCAAATACCCAATCTATGCTCAATCTTCTCCATCACACCATTCCAAATAAAATTTGTTTTTTCGGGCTATTGCTATAGATTGTAATGGACTAACCTCCATGACTTCCTTGTTGCAGTTTCAAAATCTAACTAGGTGTTTCTCTTGTATATGATCCATGTACATTAGGCGTAGGCTATGCCTAATGTTACTTTCAATAAAACTTACAATTTCTTAAAAAAAATGAAGCTGCCTAGCACAAACTCTATAAGTTCATTAGTTGATTTTATTTTATTATCATTCATAATGCCAAATTACATTCCAATTTCCCTGTTCAAATCAAACACGGCTAAGGACGGATGTTCCAAATGAGGTTTTGCAAGCGCTAACGAGTTCCATCAACATTATATACATAGCAGAAATCAATGTATTATATTAAAAACATTAGCATTGTGGTATTGGCTAGATTACAGAAAAATAACATCTATCTTGCAACAACCAAAATCCACTTGCTTGAAACTCGAAATAATCTCAATGCTTATCCATTGCTGCCACAAATAACCCTACCCAAGTTTAGCTATCGATCATATACATTGATCAGTTTATATACATAAACAAGATTGGAACCCATCTTTATTTAGTGAAGACTTTTAGGAGATGGCCTGATGGGTAAAAAGTACTTTAAAAGTTGGAGTTCAAAAACTGGGAAATACAAAGAAACGAGTAAACTAACCGTAAAAGCGTTGCCTTTAAAGTGGCGGTGGAGTAGACAGAGACGGTGAACTCCCTTCGAATTCAACTTCGACTTCGACTTCGATGTTTGAAGGAAGCCCAGAGCGAAGCTTCGAGGAGAGGTACGACGTGTCGCTTCACTGTCTCACTAAGGAGACTTGGACGCCCAGAGCGAAGCTTCGAGGAGAGGTACGAAGTGTCGCTTCACTGTCTCGCTAAGGAGACTTGGACGATTGGTTCCCGTTACGAGTAATCGCCAGCCCAACCCAAGCAAAACGTTTTCATAGCCATAGCCCAAGTAGCAGTATTTTTTGAAGAAAACTAATTTAGCCATAAATAAATTATAAAAAAATATTTCTATACATTAAAGTCATTTTATATAATTCATTAGATTATAACATAGACCTAATGAATCACATAAAATAATATCAATTTATAAAATTATTTTTATGTAATCTATTTGCGATTATAATAATTCTCTCTTTTAAAAGGAATACACTATAGATACAAAGAAATCTTACACACTGATATAACCAGAATGCCACATATTCTTTTTTTCCTATGTATATTTCAATTTCCTTCTTAGGTTTTACACTTTATGTACTGGGCACGTGGCCGGGGACCATTATCCATGGTTGGGGTGCTCGAGAACCATTCTTAGGAGGGGTAGACTATTCCGACGGCCACTGGGTGGCCGCTAGAAGCCATGACATGCCATGGTGGGAATGGGTCAAGTCTCTTGATCATGTGCAATCCCAATTTCATGACCAAAGGCCATTGCCACCCTGTGGTGTGCCATGGTTTTCAGGAACATTTCTTCAAGAACAGAAAATGCCGACAGTCCACATGGTGGCTGCTAGCACCTTTGCTTTGTACAGTGTGACTAGGCCGAGGAGTTAATGGCTAGACAAGTCTAGCTTCCATCCCGTTTGCAGGCGGGAGAGCTTCGTACATGAGAGAGCGTCGTGGCTTCCACCGGTGGTTAGTGTAGTGGCCAGCGAGGAGGGAAGAGCACGAAGAGAGGGGGAGAAAGAGGGAGATAAGTAAAAAAGAAAAAGAGAGAGAGATGTGGTACATCAGTGTCTCTAGCAACTCCTTTTGTAGAATTCTTTTGTGTTTATAACGACTTCTTTTTTTAAAGAATGATGATGGTATATCTCTTATTTTAACTTTATATATTTATTAGTGTTATTATATTTACTGATTAAGGAAGTAATTAAATAGTATTTTTTTTTTTTTTATATTTTTAAATAATCTTAAAGTTGTTTAAAAATATGAATTAAATATATATATTACCTATGAGCATGGCCAACATTACCTTAGCAATACCCATTTCAAAATCTAATGGTTTTATATATATATATATATATATATATAAATTTACCATGAGGAGATATAATTAAGGAAATTTGCGTGCAAATTATGGCAAATATTATTGTATTCCCCGATTTATTTATGGATAATGCTACTTGTCCTTATTTAGGATCCCTAATAGAAATCTTGATTTTTTTTTTCACATGATTTTTAAGTAAATGTTTTTAAATACTATTGTCATTTTTTTATATTTTTCAAAAACATTTTAAGATGTTAAAAATTAAATGATTTTTTTAATATAGAAAATATTTAAAAATCATAACATCATTTAAAAATACTTACTTAAAAATCATCTGGAAAAAACTAAAAAATAAAATGAAAATTGGGATCCCTACTAGGGATCCCAAGTAGGAACAAATTACATTTTCCTTTATTTATTTAATGCAACCTCTTTCCTTTGTAAAAAATACTAAAACTCTAAACTCATTTGTTAGAAGGAAAACTTTTTACACCAAACACAAATCTTTATAGAGATTTTTCGAGATTGTTAGGTTTGTCAAGTCTAATTTATTTTTGTAGAAGCTCGATTTGATAACTTAACTTGATGAGGATAAGTTTCATTTTTTGTGACCTTGTTCATGACTCAAGAATAGCAAGACAAAAAGTTCACTTGACGTTCACTTGAGCAAAACACAATCATGAAAAAGTTTGCTTCACACTATCCCACCAAACTTGAATCTCTTGGATAAACCATGCATGTCGAGCCAACTTATGAGCAGCAACATTTGTCAATTTGCTACCATGCTGTAATCTAAAACTTTCCAAGCTTTGCATCATTCTCTTTATCTCAACAATGACATTTATACTAAGAGTAGAAGATACTTCGTCTGTTAACACCTCATCAATCAAGAACATGCAATCACTCTCAATAATCAAATTTTGAGCCTCAATATTCAAAGATAACTACAATCCTCTTAATAATGCCATAGCCTCAACGCATTCTGATTCTAAGAACTCATTTTCCACTTTACTAAGAGCCATCACAACTTCTCCAATAGAGTCACGTATTGCTCCAATCCCAGCTTTATTAAAATAAAAAAATAATGCACCATTAATGTTAAGTTTAAACCAATTCTCAAACAGTGGGTCCCATTTGTAATCTTTCAGTTTTTCAGAATCCTACTGAACAACTACAGAATCTACTTTGTGTCTAAGAGCAAGAGCAAAAGAGATGACTTCATGAGGATGCATTGACTTATTCTCATGAATTCCTTTATTTCTCTTGTACCAACTTCCCTATGTCATAAGTGTGAAGTTAGCCAATTCATCAAGTTCCCCTTTCGAAAGAACTTCCATAACATTTAATAAAATAGAGGATATCAAGGAAGATTTAAAGGATGATTTGGATGATTTGAATCCAAAAGAAATTATTGGAGCTGCTGCTGCTAAACATCCGGATGAAGTTACTGCTAAACATGGATAAAGATCTGCTGGCTGTTACCCAAAGATTATGTGAATATTTTCATGATGTAAATGTTAGCATATTTTATTGATGTAAACAGATTGTAGACAATATATAAATGAATACCAATCCATCATGTAAAAAGTGTCGTGAGATTTCTACATCATCGTTTCTTCTATTTCTTTTCTTTTTGGCATCAAAGCATAAAAATGTCTTCCGCTTCTCTGAATGTTGGCAATTTTGTCACTCTTCGACTTAAACCAAAAAACTACCCACTCTGGCGTGAGCAAGTTCTTGCTCTTGCAGAAAATCAGGAACTCACCGAGTTCTTCACTGGAGAGAGCCAACCTCCACCTGTTGTACTTCCAGTAACAGAAGGCTCCACTTCACTTCCCAATCCAGAATACAAAAACTAGAAAACAGTAGATCGACTTCTTTGAGGATGGATTTTTGGCACCTTAGCAGAGGAAACTCTTGGTCAAGCCATTGGTCTTGACACTTCTGCACAAGTTTGGGCTGCGCTGAAAGAAGTCTATGCTTAAGCCTCTTAAGAGTGTCAGTTCCAACTTGTTCAACAGCTCACATATATGAAGAAAACCTCTAATCTTTCACTTAATGAATACCTTCGAAAACTTAAGCGGGTATGTGATAGTCTTGCTGCTATTGGCCATCCTATTACTGATCAGAACAAAGTTTTCTCTCCTTACAGGTCATGGTGCTCGCTATGAACCTTTCACAACTTCGATGCTCAAGCCGCCCATGCCTTCTTACAATGAAGTTATTCCTCTACTACAGAGTTATGAGACTCGTCTTAGTCTCCATACCCCAGACACCATGCAGTACACGACATTTTATACTAACAAAAATGATGGCAGATCACATCAGAAGTTTCAAAAGCAGCCAGGACAATTCTCCTCTAAGGGTCGTGGATTTGTTCCTACTTCTCAATCAACCAACAAACAATCTGGTCAAGACTCATCCTCAACACCATCTCAGCATGAGAATTATCGTGAGATCATGTGTCAAATCTGTGAAAAATGAGGACATCCCGCTATTAGGTGCTGGTATCGATTCAACCATTCGATTCAACCTGACAATCTTCCTCGAGCCTTTACAGCTTTGCAACTTGACTCAACTGTGGCAAGCGAGGAATGGACTACCGATATCGGCGCATCTGCTCATATGACTTCTCATCAAGGTAGCTTCTATAATCTACGTCCTTATAAAGGTTTTGATCATGTTATGCTTGGAAATGGGGATATTTGACTATTACACATATTGAGGATGCTATACTTAGTTCTGGTAATTCGAAAATAATGTTACGTGATGTGCTTCTAGTTCCTAAGTTAGAAAGAAGTCTTCTGTCTGTAGGCCAACTTACTTTTGATTATTCGGTCAATTGCGAATTTTTTAACCATGATTTTGTCATTAAGGATCAGCAGACCAAGCAGGTACTGATGAAGGGAATAAAATGGGATAACTTGTACACCATCTATGCCTCTCTAGTAGCTTTATTTTCTACAAGATTTCGGTCTGCATCAAAAGAAACATGGCACCAACACCTTGGACATCCTCAAGTTGCTATGGTTGCGCATCTTCGACAATCTAGTTTAATAAAAGTTGTATGCAATAAAGCAACTTCATTATGTGAAAGTTGCCAATTAGGGAAATTATTTAAGTTACCGTTTATGATGTCTGGTTCTAAAATAAATTCTCCTTTTGAGAAAATTCATATTGATCTCTGGGGACTAGCCCTTATCATGTCTTTGCATCATTTTCGATTTTATGCAGTAGTTAATGATCACTTCTCAAAGTTTGTTTGGCTCATTCCACTGAAAAACAAATCTAACTTCTTTGATCAGTATCTATTGTTTGAAAAATATGTCAAACGACAATTTGATTTTTCTATTAAAATAATACAAAATGATGGTGGGGGTGAGTTTGTTAATCAACGCTTCAACAAAACATCTACAAGAAACTGGTATCATTCACCAACTTTCTTGCCCTTACACTCCTGAGTAGAATGGAACGGTTGAAAGGCGACACCGGGTAATAAGAGAACTCGGTATGACCATGTTGTTTCATGCTAATATACCAAAACAATTTTGGATAAAAGCCTTTACTACAACATTATTTCTATCAAATCGATAGCCTATTGCAACCCTTCAATGGGACTCTCCATTTCATCGCCTATATGGTTAATATCTAGATTACACATCATTGCGTATTTTTGGGTCACGATGCTATCTTTATTTATGGGGAACAAAGCGTAGTAAATTTGACAGTAAATCCTTACCTTGTGTGTTCATAGGTTACAGTGATAGGCACAAAGGATATCAGTGCTATTTGCCTACGAAAAACAAAGTTTACATTTCACGGCACGTGATTTTTTAAGAAGCAACATTGCCTTACAAATCTTCAGTTCAATCTCTTAATCCATCTCCTGAACCACACGCCATCAATTTTAAGGAGTTTGCTTCATCTCTTACTTCACCAACTCCTGAGGTTTCTAGTTCTTTAGAAACTATAAAGGAACCTCCCACCCTAGATGCACCATTAAAGATTTCAATTCTTCTAATTGATCTTGCGACAGATAAGGAGTCTTTGATCTCACCCGTGCCTTAAATACCTACTACTGGTTCATGTGATAGTTTACTCTTGGACTCTGCTGCAAAATTGGACTCACAAGTTCAAACTACTCCTCCTCGCATGGTTACACGAAGTTAAATAGGTGTCCGAAAACCAAATCCAAAATATGCTTTACTTCATGATTATAATTCAATACCCAAAGAGCCTCGTACTGTCCAAGCTGCCCTGTCTCACAGTGGTTTGGCAAACAACTATGGATGATGAACTTGCAGCTTTATCTCAAAACAAAACATGGATACTTGTTCCTTGTACCTTTTCTATGAATGTGGTTGGACCTCAATGGGTGTTCAAAGTTAAGCTTAAGGCTGATGGAACATTGGAATGCTTAAAGACTAGGCTTGTTGCCAAGGGGTATCACCAACTTGATGGTTTAAATTTTGCTGAAACATATTCTCCAGTAGTAAAGCCAGGGACTATTCGGTTAGTGCTTTCACTTGCTACAGTCATGTGACACCCCCAAATTCCCCTTAAAATAACACGGGACTCGAGGCGTCAGAAAGATGACAACACGGGTCACACATCCCAACGACAAGTCTCAAATGTGTGTACACGTGACATACATAAATAAAAGTAGCAAATATTTGAGGTCAATAACTAAGTACCAGAAATTTTAATAATATTTTACAAACTAATTTAACATAAATTTTCCAACAGGAGATTTAATACAGTCATCCGAAATACAAATTAAACAAATACATATTTATAAAAAGAGAAAAATAATTTCCCAAGATAACCATTTATAATAACAGCACATCAACGACAGAGCCGTCCCCTCAAGCTCAGCCTCTTTGAAATTTGCATTGAAAAACTACGACGCCAAAAATGGCATCGCAGGTAAGTACAACCCAAACAAACCCAAGATAATAAATACATTAATGCCACAACAACAACCATTAACAAATTACCATATGCATGAGGCTTAAAATCATTTTACTCAAAATTAATAAAATAATCACACACGCCAAAATCCCATTTTGGCCTAAATTAAAACTCCAATAAAATCATCCATCATTTTTCCAGAAAATGATGACCATAAATCCATTAAAACCACAACCATTTTTTCAGAAAATGATCCACGTAAAATCAATAATTAAAACCCACCAATTTTCCAGAAAATGGTCTAAACATCCATTTTATTAATCGTATGCACCATGATCTCCCCTAGGGACCATCCGCACACCCTGGCTTTGATCATCATACCGAAGGTAACGACCACAAATGTGACTTCGGAACGGGCGATGCTTAGCTAACCGCGCCTAGCATGTACCATGACCAGGCATCCCCTAGCTCCCGCCAGCAGAGGAGCCACGGAGTCGGCACGAGAGCGTTACCATCCCGTCCGATCCAGGGGATGTCACTCAGTAAATTTCGCTCCCAAGTAACCAGAGGAGCTTCACCAAGATAATGCCCCATCACGGCTTGGGGTCATGATACACACGCACTCGAAAATCATAAACACATAAAAACCCAGTTTCTATTTTCAACACATGAATATGCGCGTAAATACACAATGTAGATGACCATGTACCAAATAGCCAACAACTGATAATTTTCAACAATGACTACACATAATTTCTGTTGATGCCAAAAATATATTTAAATCTTAAAGTTTATTTGAAAAATACTTACAGCAGGTAAAAGCGTAAATCCTTGAGCAAATGTCATTCCGCAGCGCTCGTAGCGGTCACTTGTACGTTAGGCTAAAATGTTTGGTTTGACACCAAAATTTAGGAAAACACTCAATGGAAGGTGGGGAATCTTATGGAGGTGGTGGTGTGGCGGCACAACCACCAGAAGGTGGCGGATCGGGCTCCAAAAGGATGGAAACCCATTTTCGGGTTTGAGGTTGTACCGGGAAGGTGGGGCCGTGTATGGGGAAACTGAACTAGGGGGATAACCGGCTGGGCAAGGGGAGTGGTTTGGTGGTAGAGGTGAGATGCCTGAGGGCCGGACGACGGCGCAATGAGGATAAACTCATTTAAAGACTCATTTCAGGTGGAGGAGCAACCGACGGAGCTGGGTGGCTTTGGGCGGTGGGTTATGCTCGCCGGAGTAAGGGGAGGCTGCTGGTAAGTCGTCAGTGCCAAGGGGTGGCCGGAAAATGCAAGGGAAGCTAAAACACCCATTTCGGGTTTAAGACTCACGCGCCAGCTAAGGGGTTGCCGGAGGTGCACCACCGGTGCAGGGGAGGTCGCCGGAGGCTAAGGGTGCCGGCGGCATGGGCTGTGAAAGGCGATGGATGGCTGGATTGTCTAAGGCCGAACGACCAAACAGGGGGGGGGAGGGGAATCGCATGGGGCTGGGGCCGAATGCAGGGGAAGAAAGGAGAAAAAGAAAAAGAAAAAGAAAAGAAAAAAGAAAAAAAGAAAAAAAAAGAAAAGAAAAAATGAGTCCAACTAAAAAAACACAATAAATTAAATAAAAGCCGACTGATAATTTTACAATTTAATATAAATAAAATCAAATATTTAAAACCCAACAATAAACCAGTTTAATTTAAAGAACAATTCCATTATAGAACACTAATTATTATTAAGAAAGAACATCAAATAAAATCACATAATAAAATAAAAGAATTTAATTCCAATTATTAAAATAATTCCCTCACATTAAAATTAATAAGAAAAGTAACGTAACTCAATATTTAATTATAAGAACAACATAAAACTAATATTAACTAATCAATAGATCAAATAAATATCTTAAACAAATAAAACATGACTAATAATATTATTAAAATAAATTAAAATAATTAACACCGAGAATAAAATTACGTGTAAAAATACACGTAAATCTGAGATCTCACATTTTCCCCCCCTTAAAAAGAATTTCGTCCCCGAAATTCGCTCGGCTGCAACTAATAAAACTCTAATAGCTCACCTACCACATCTCTCAATACTTACTCCAAGTATTAGCACAGTCATTTATTTTCCTCAATTACAAATGAATGTCATTCCATCATGAACGTATAGTCTCCAAATAATATTTCATCTCTCAGACTCCTGAGTTAGCCAAGTAATCTAAGCTCCATATGTACAAGGACCTTAGTGCAATCTCCCAAAATCCCAATGTTCACTAACTCCATACAACACTTTGTGTCACTCTCAAATTACTCTCAAGCTTATCTTCCCAACTTAACCATCAATAAACATAATTTACTCAACCAAAAGATAATTCTCCCCTAATAAGTATCGTTCCAAATTTCAAATAATCACTAATTTCTCAAAAATTAACACAAGGCTTGAACCTCCAACTACATTGCAAGACATTACGCTTCCGCGGGCACTCTAAAAACTCACCAAATGCGTAGAATTAAGTCCTCATAAACTATCACCATTGAGAAAAACTAGCTTGACACCTATTACTAAGAAATCCTATACCACACTTACAAATCTTAATGCTTTATCGTCTCACGAATCAGGTTATGTCATTCATTGTTGACGCCTAAAATTTCTAACTTCCCAACCTCTAATACACTTCTATGTTATTATAACTCATCACTCTTATCGTAAATTAATTATCTAAATCCGTATTCTCCCAACCGGACCTTCAATACCTATAAGATGGAATAACCTCAAATATTTAAATTCTTACGTAACCTCAAGTCACAACTAATTTCTTAAGATACATCGACAAGGCAACCATTAAATACTCCAAATATCATACTTAAGTTATCTACCCAAAAACTCGCCCAAATTAATTTGCCCAAAAGTCTAAAGTTTAGATCTCCTGAATTTAATACTATCACATCAAATCAACATCCATTAATTACCATAATAACTTGGGAGAATACGGATTTAGATAATTATTATACACACAATTATTATACATCAATCTTTAAGCATCCACAAACAAAATCGAAATTTCACCAAGAAAACAAATAATCGCCTATTATCATAAGTATTACTAAAACAGATTCCATAACAATATATCAATAACCAACAATTCCACACTCACAAAAAGGGTATATCAAAATACAATTCCAACAATCTCCTAGAATAAAATTAGAACTTAGAAACTTTAGCATTCAGTAAGACCCAGGTAATACATATAAACAGCATGAGGAATATCAACAAAGAAAACACAATTACATAAATACCAATAACTTATCAAAACAAGTCTGTCTCGCAAATATATAATAATATACCCAAACACTAAATAAAACTTAAGTAATTCACATAAATATTATATAAAAATACAACGAGAAAAAGATCTAATAAGCAAATAAGTAAAAGTCATTCATTTAGGAAAACAAAACCACATCATTTGGTAACCACAAATCACCAAAAGCTTTTATTAAATAAAACAAGGAGATTGAATTAAAGTAAGAACAACAAATAAAATAACAAATAAAGTTTTGAAATTCTCCACAAAACCCAACTCTTAAAAAGATTTATTGTAGAAATCTCCAGGACTTAAAACTTTTAAAAGAAACGAACCATAATAAAATAAACAAATTAATTAATTAATAAATAAATACCAACAAGTCGCCAAACAAATCCACTTGCCAAAATAAATAAATAAACTCTCAAAATAAAACAAACGGAAATATGAAAAGATAATAAATTTAAACTTATCTCAAAGCATATGCCTAAAAAGAAAGCATGTCAGCGATTCATTTTAAATCTTTGTCTAAATAAAATTTTCAAACTTTCAGAAATATTTAAAATATAAGAGCCATAATTAAAATAAAAAGATAATAAACAAAATAAAAAACTATCTTGTAAGAAACCTATGAATTAAAATTAAAATCAAATCCTGATGATAATTGAATAAAAACTTAAGAAAACAAAATAACCCACCACAAAAGAAATCAACTTTAAAATAAGGAATTCCATAACACAATTATTTAAAATATCAGATTCAATAAAAAGATTGATTTAAAATAATAATCTAATCCGAAATATTCAAATTCCAATTTAGACAAAAACAAAGGCATATATGTAAAATAAATAATTAAATAAATGCTCGACAACTTAACCAAATAAAATCAACTAACTAAAATCTTAACTACTACCCAATTACAATATTGAACAAATATTAAAATAAAATAAAACAAAGTAAACCAATCAATCAGAACTAAGTTAATTATAAAAATAAATAAACAACATAAACATTAAAATAAAAAGCACAACACAACGAAATAAATATCGATAATCTTACCATATAAATTAGTAGGAAAACTTAGAGGACAAATAGAATAATAGAATAAAATCAAATAACCAAATCATAAAATAAATAAATTTTTAAAACCACAAACTTTTATGATACTGTCCCTAGGTAATCTGTGGATTTACTCCAAGAGTTGAACTGCTCTGATACCACCTGTGACGCCCCCAAATTCTCCTTAAAATAACAGGAAAATCACGGCATCAGGAAGATGACAACACGGGTTACACATCCCAATAACAAGGGTCAAACGTGTGTACACGTGACATACATAAATAAAAGCAGCAGATATTTGAAGTCAATAACTAAATACCAAAATTTTTAATAATATTTTACAAACTAATTTAACATAAATTCTCCAACAGAATATTTAATACAGTCATCCGAAATACAAATTAAACAAATACATATTTATAAAAATGGAAAAATAATTTCCCAAGATAACCATTTAAAAATAACAGCACATCAACGGCGGAGCCGTCTCCTCAAGCTCAGCCTCTTCAAAATCTGCATTCAAAAACTACAACGCAAAAAATGGCATCATAGGTAAGTACAACCCAAACAAACCCAAGATAATAAATACATTAATGCCACAACAACAATCATGAACAAATTACCATATGCATGAGACTTAAAATCATCTTCCTCAAAATTGATAAAATAACCACATACGCCAAAATCCTATTTTGGCCCAATTAAAACTCCAATAAAATCAATCATCATTTTCTCAGAAAATGATGACCATAAATCCATTAAAACCACAACCATTTTTCCAGAAAATGGTCCACATAAAACCAATAATTAATACCCACCATTTCCCAGAAAATGGCCTAAATATCCATTTTATTAACCGTATGCACCATGATCTTCCCTAGGGACCATCCGCATACTCTGGCCTTCATCATCACACCGAAGGTAACGACCACACATGTGACTTCGGAACGGGCGATGCCTAGCTAACCGCGCCCAGCACGTACTATGATCAGGCATCCCTTAGCTCCCGCCAGCAGAGGAGCCACGAAGTTGGCACGAGAGCTTAACCATCCCGTCCAATCTCGTCGTCGCCCGACGACAACCCAAGGGACGTCACTCAGTATATTCCACTCCCGAGTGACCAGAGGAGCTCCACCAAGATAATGCCCCATCATGGCTTGGGGTCGTGATACACACGCACCCAAAAATCATAAACATGTGAAAACCCAGTTTCCATTTCCAACACATAAATATGCGCGTAAATACACAATGCAGATGACCATGTACCAAATAGTCAACAACTGATAATTTTCAACAATGACTAAATATAATATCTGTTGATGTCAAAAATATATTTAAATCTTAAAGTTTATTTGGAAAATACTTACAGCGGGTAAAAGCGTAAATCTTTGAGCAGCGTCATTCCGTAGCGCTCGTAGCGGTCACTTGTACGTTAGGCTAAAGTGCTCGGTTTGACACCAAAATTTATGGAAACACTCGATGAAAGGTGGGGAATCTTATGGAGGTGGTTGTGTGGTGGCACAACCACCGGAAAGTGGCGGATCGGGCTCCAAAATGGTGGAAACCCATTTTCGGGTTTGAGGTTGTACCGGGAAGGTGGGGCCGTGTATGAGGAAATTGAGCTAGGGGGATAACCAGCTGGGCAAGGGGAGTAGTTTGGTGGCAGAGGTGAGATGCACGGCGGCCGAACGGTGGCGCAGTCAGGATAAACTCATTTAAGGACCCATTTCGGGTGGAGGAGCAACTGGTAGAGCTGGGTGGCTTTGGGCAGTGGGTTATACTCGCCGGAGTGAGGCGAGGCTGCTGCTAGGTCGCCGGTGCCAAGGGGTGGCCGGCGGTGACCGGAAAATGCAAGGGAAGCTAAAACATTCATTTCGGGTTTAAGACTTAAGCACTGACTAGGGGGTTGCCGGAGGTGCACCACCGGTGCAGTGGAGGTCGCTGGAGGGTAAGGGTGCCGACGGCATGGGCGGTGAAGGGCGGTGTGCAGCGGTGGATGGCTAGGCTGTCTAAGGCCGAACAGCCAAACAGGGGGAGGGGGGGAAATCGCACGGGGCTGGGGCCGAATGCAAAGGAAGAAAGGAGAAAAAGAAAAGAAAAAAGAGAAAAAGGAAAAAGAAAGAAAAAAGGAGTCCAACTAGAAAAACACAATAAATTAAATAAAAGTCGACTGATAATACTACAATTTAATATAAATAAAATAAAATATTTAAAACCCAACAATAAACCAATTTAATTTAAAGAACAATTTCATTACAAAACACTAATTATTATTAAGAAAGCACATCAAATAAAATCACATAATAAAATAAAATAATTTAATTCCAATTATTAAAATAATTCCCTCACATTAAAATTAAAAAGAAAAGCAACGTAACTCAATATTTAATTATAAGAACAACATAAAACTAATATTAACTAATCAATAGGTCAAATAAATATCTTAAACAAATAAAACATGGCTAATAATATTATTAAAATAAATTAAAATAATTAACACCGAGAATAAATTACGTGTAAAAATACACGTAAATCTTGGATCTCACAGTCAAAGGTTGGAATATTCATCAATTAGACGTTAAAAATGCGTTTTTACATGGCTTCCTTAATGAATAGGTTTTTATACAACAACCTCTAGGATTTGAAGATGATAAGTTCCCTGATCGTGTCTGTCATTTAAACAAAGCAATTTATGGATTAAAACAGGCCCCAAAGGCCTAATTCGATCGATTCAGCTCCTTTTTATTGCAATTTAGTTTTGAGTGTAGCACGACTGATCCAAGTTTGTTTGTGTATCATTCTGATGAAAGTACCATGGTCTTATTACTTATGTTGATGATATAATTCTTATGGGCTCTTCTTCATCTCTTATTCAGAATTTTACAGCAAGTTTCCACAATAAGTTTGCAATGAAGGACCTTGGGCCACTACACTATTTCTTAGGAGTTCAAATTACTTCATTGCCAATTGATCTTTTTCTGCAGCAAATTAAGTATGCAATAGATATTTTAGAGAGAGGCAGTATGCACGAGTCTAAGCCCATCGACACTCCCATGTACACAAAGACTAAACTGAACTCTAACTCTCCTCTTCATTCTGATCCACACCTATATTGATCACTTGTAGAAGCTTTTCAGTACCTTCCGTTGACATGACCAGATCTTTCATATAGTGTCAACTTCGTCTCTCAAATCATGCATGCACCTACAGAGGCTCATTTTAGTCTAGTGAGGCGAATATTACGTTGTGTCAAAGGAACCATCGATCATGGTCTTCACATTCAAGCTTTAAGCTCTCTTGATCTCTATGATTTTTTAGATGCCGACTGGGCAAGCTGTCCACTTACAAGGAGATCAACTACATGATATGTACCTACTTGGGTAGTAACATCATTTCTTGGTGTGCAAAAAAACAACCTACAGTTGCTCGTTCAAGCTCGGAGTCAGAGTACCGTGCTCTAGCTCAAGCTGCTGCAGAAATTACATGGCTTACATTCTTACTTCGAGATCTTCGTGTTCCTCTACCGAATCCTCCAATTTTATTATATGATCATTTGAGCTCTTTGTTTATGACTGTGAATCCAATATTTCATGTTAGGAGTAAACATATTGAACTCGACTACCATTACATTCGAGAACATGTTTCCCTTGGTTTACTGGTTATCAAACATATCTCTACTCATTCTCAAATTGCAAATATGTTCACCAAGCCACAATCTCGACCAAATTTGATTCTCTTGCGTGACAAATTGTGCATGTCAACCATGCACATTTTGAAGGGGGATAAAAAAACAGAGGATATCAAGGAAGATTTAAAGGATTATTTGGATGATTTGAATCCAAAAAAAAATTACTGGAGTTGGTTCTAAGCATCCATATGAAGTTGCTGCTAAACACAAGGATGAAGATCTGCTGGCTGTTACCCAAAGATTAAGGCACTCAGATTAGCGTGTATTAAATTCAAATATTCTGTGAATATTTTCATGATGTAAATGCTAGCATATTTTACTGATGTAAATAGATTGTAGACAATATATAAATGAATACCAATCCCTCATGTAAAAAGTGTGGTGAGATTTCTACATCATCATTTCTTCTATTTCTTTTCTTTTAACAGTAAGTATAAAAGGTTGGGTCAGTTGAATATGGGAAAAATAAGGAAATCTTTGAATCCACTTCTCATAAATATCTGAACAGCATAAAAGGGCATGTCTTGTATCTTCATTAGTTGACCTACAGAAGTAGCACGAAGGATCAACATCAATTTTTTTAGCTACTAGATTTATCTTTCATGGAAGAGCATCTTTACATGCTCTCCATATAAAGATTTTTGACTTTGTGAGGAACCCTCAATTTCCATACAGCCTTCCAAAGTTTCTTAAGACATTCCCCTTCTGAAGATTCCCTTGAGTTGAAGTGTTAAAGGACTTAAAAATCTATAGGCACTCCAAACATTGAACACCCCATATTTCTCCTGCTCCCATATCCATCTATCCTCGCTGCCTAAAACACTAGGGTCTATTTTTAGTATAGCTTCTGCCACTCTTGGATTGAAGTGAGATCTAACAGTATCCATATTCCACCAAAGAGATTTTTTTTTTCATTCAAAGAAGCAACTTCAGCATCCCATCTTGAACTAGCATGCTGCTGCATATCATCTGGCAATTCTCTAGATAATTCTTTGAATCCTAGTAGCCAAACATCATTACTTATGTGAATAGATTCACCATTTCTCACACTCCATTTGCCCCCTTTAATTAGAAGATTCTTTGCTTCAAATATCCCTCTCTATGCAAATGAAGGCTTGCTGCCAAAGGATGCATTAAACAAATTTCCATTAGGGAAGTATCTTGCACTGAATATCCTATGAAGTAAATTATCTCTAACTTGTAGAAGCCTCCAACTTTATTTTGCCAACGTAGCCATATTGAACTAGCAGAAATCGTTCAAGTCTAACCCACCAATTGCTTTTGGCTGACACAACTTCTTCCAACTTATCTAGTGATCATTTTTCTCCTTCTTCCTTGTCCCCACCAATATTTGGCTATCATACTTTTTATCTCTTTACATAGTTGAGTAGGGAGCTTAAAACAATTCATTGCATATGATGAAATTGTCGTAGCTACTGCTTTGAGTAAGATGTATTTTTCCCCTTGTGAAAACATTTGGCCCTTCCATCCCTACAGCTTTAACCAAACCTTCTGTTTTACCTCCGCAAATGAGCTAACTCTTGACTTGCTAACCATGGGAGGCAACCCAAGGTATTTATCATAGTGTTGAACATGAGAAACCCCCAAACATCCATGATAGCTTGCTGCTTATCTCTGGCCACATTCTTGCTAAATACCATAGCTAACTTCTCCTGGTTTATAAGCTATCTAGATGCTTCAAGGTACTAATTGAATAAGGCTTGTAAGTTGAGGCCGTTTGATTCTTCATTGGCAGTACAAAATATTAAACTATTGTTTGCAAATAGTAAGTGATTAAGTCTTGGTGCTCCTCGATAGATCTGTATGCCACTGATTTCTTTGAAACTTGAGCTTCCTTCAACAAACAGATTAGTCCTTTTGTGCACAGAAAAAATAAATAAGGAGAAATAAAGTCTTCTTGTCTAAACCCCTTGAAGGGACAATATATCCAGTAGGGAATACATTTATAAGCCCTAAGAATGGTGCACTTGTGACACAAATCATGATCAACTTAACCAAAGTTTTAAGAAAACCCAATTTAATCATAACAGATTCAATAAAGGATCATTCAACTCTATCATAAGGTTTACTCATATCAAGCTTGAGTGACAAAAATCCTTTTTTACCTTTCTTTTTTCCCTTTAAGAAATGTAACACTAGTTACTAACACATTATCTGTTATCGATCTACCCGACAAGAAGGCAGACTGAGTGTTGAAAATCACCTCAGGTAGTATGCTTTTAATGCGATTAGCTATAACTTTAGAAATTAGCTTATATATAATGAATGTTATATAAGCTAATTGGTCTAAAGTTATTAACTTTGATAGGATGTTTCTTTTATGGCACCAAACTAATGAATGTGTGATTCAAAGCTTATGAGAAATTACCAGTGTTCAGTGCTACTAGGACTGCTTTAGTGATGGATTGTCCTATCTCTACCCAAAAGTGTTGAAAGATTAGGAGAGGCATTCCATCAGGTCTAGGGGCTTTGGAGGGGTGCATTTCCTTTAGTGCTCTTTGAACTTCCTCTGTTGTGTATTCTTTAGAAAGATCCTCGACCATAGATTGTGTCACTTTGCATTCCATCTTGTTTAGAATAGTCCCTGCATTTCAATAACCATCAGTGGTAAATAAAGAAGCAAAATAATTAATGATTAGGCTATCACATTACTCCCCTTATCACATTACTCCCTTTCTTGCAAATTGCCATTGTCATCAATAAGCTTCAAAATAGAATCTTTCATTCTTCTTTGAGAGGCCTTGGCATGAAAGAATTTTATATTTTGGTACCCCTTAGCAAGCCATAAAGCCTTTAATCTTTGTTTCCACATTATTTCTTTCCTTTCTAGCCACTTTTACACATTTTCAATTTCTATTTTAACTTCACCTAAGTTAAGATCAGAAGGGTCTTTCATCTACTCCACAGTCAGCTATTTTTGTGCCTCTGGTAGCTTTACATCAACATTGCCAAACTTTACCTTATTTCACAAACTGAGTTTAGAACTGCAACCAAAAACACATTCCATAACACCTTGGATTGGGGCCTTCAGATCAGCTACCTACCAAATGACTTTAACTATCTCTGAGCTATCCTTTTCCCCAAGCCACATGGCCTAAAGGGTTTTGGTCTTTGTCTTATATTAGGAATCCCCGTAACATCAAAACAAATTGGCAAATGGTCTGAGTATGAGACAACTATATGAGAAACACAAACTCTGTCATATAGTGAACACCAAGCAGGAGTGCCCAAGTAATGATCCAACCTTTCAAAGACCAAACCATTTTCGAATCTTCTATTGCACCATGTATAACTAGGCCCATTAAATCCTAGGTCCATCAAATCACAATCTTCTAATACTTCTCTAAATGCTCTCATTTGGTTCTCTGGTCCTCTTCTACCTCCCCATTTCTTATCTAAGTTACAAATCTCATTAAAGTCCCCAAAAGTTAGCCAAGCTTCAAAGTAGTTATTGTGAAATCTTCTTGGTAAATCTCAAGTCTCTTGTCTTTAGTTAGCTTCAAGGTTTCCATAAATGTCAATTAAATACTAGTGTTTTGTATCATCCTCAACAAAAGCATGAATGTGGGAAGAGGAATAGTTCAAGATTGAGAGTCGAACCTCATTCTTCCATAGCAAAGCCAATCCACTCCCACGACCTCTTGCATCAACTGTCAAACAATTATCAAACACTAACCTTATTCTAATAAATGCCATACTAGAAGCTTGCAATTTTTGTTTCTTGGAGAAAAAAAATCTAGAGACCTTGTTTTCTAATAAGATAAAAAAAAAAGGGATGAATACCACGAGGGTTCCCAAGCCCTCGTGCATTCCAACTCAGCAGCCTCATTGATCGGTGGGGTTGAGATGCAACCACCACCGATTTCTTGATTGAGTTGCCTTCAACATCTTGGATTCGTATTGCCTAAGACCTTCGTCGCTTAGAAGCTCTAGGGTTCACTATTTATTGTTCATCTCCTGCAATCCTCTTGTTACCATCCTGCACTTTTCCATTTTCACCCTGCACTTTTCTCCTGTGAATCCTGCACATGCTCAACATGCTCCTCGTTATAAGAAAAACTACCTTCATTTACCATTATACCCCCAAGTTTGTTAGTATTTGACTTCATTAAGAGTTTTGTCTCGCACTGGCCACCAATGAGTGCCCTTTGGAAGTTGGACTCTACGTTAACTATTAGAGAATTAGTTACCATCTCCCCTTTTTCTACTCCAAGTTCCACTTCCTTACCTTTCGATTGCAAACCAGGAGATTTAGAAATCAAATAAGTATTATCATCTTGATTAATCGGAGCTCTTTGATCTACAATGACTCCACTAGCACCATCATTTATTGGGTCTGTGATTTTCTCGACAGGTGTATGTTCTGTTGTCACCATCTTATCTGAACCACATTGTACATCACCAGCAACCTTTCCTGCAACTTTCTCTAACAGCTCTCTCCGACCATCCTAAGAGGTGAATTTGTTTCAACCAAAAAAATCCAGACTCACCAAAATTTCTAGCATGCATCCAAGGCCCATAAGGGTATTCAGTAGGGGACCAGTTAGACATCTCAGGGACAACAATCACAGTCTTTGTACGTATGTCTAAGGAGACCACAAACTAACACATATTTGAGAATCTTTCGTATGCAAACCTCACCCAGATTGGAGAAGCTGATCCAACACAGACTTTTTTACCACACAACAGTAGGTTTGTAATGTCCAGGCACACACAAACCCTCATGTATTCACCCTATGCCATCTCCTCCTCTTTAAGGTCAACCTCCACTACTTTCCCCATGGCATTACCAATTTTACTTCCCATAGTCGCATCACGAACTATGACAGGCAAATCATAAATTCGAAGCCAAAACAAAGCTTCAGATAAGACAACCTTGTGTGCTTGCTTAAGTCCCTTAACATCGCTAGTTAAGACTAAATGCTTATTAAAGGACCATGGACCATCTCTTTTGACCATTTTCTTCTCTTAAACATCTTCAAATTCAGCAATGAAAAGCGTAGGACTCAGGTCACGAATAGTCAGAGATTTAAAAGGCCGCCATACTCTTGTCAAAGTAGACTTCAAGGCTTCCTTATTAAAGTTTAAAGTGCTTTATTGACAGGAGTTTAAACAAGAGGCATCGATGTCTTCTTGCCAAAACTTCTTCCAGTGATGTTTCCTTAACTACTACCGCCTCTTCTTCTTGTTTTGTCAAAGAAAGTCTCTCACACATCTTCACTAGGCTTGTATCCATGGGAGGAACAGTCCTCTCCCAACACAGCAAACCTCAAAAATCCTACACACGGCGGGGAAGACAACCTTTACGTAAGGGTACCCTAGAAAGGAGTGCTCACGATATCACTTTGCTCTAAAACTTAAAAGGCTGTGCAAACTATTTAATTAAGAACTACATGTTATTAAGAATAGAACTTGAGTATAAATATATATCCCAAACTTTAGCATTGTTGGGTGAAGGTTAGGCCCCTTTTGGATGTCAAACTCAACTCAAGTCATCTCACTTTCCAATAAGTTTGGCATCCAAACACACGAAATGAACTACTTTCAGCCAAATAAATGTGAACTTGGCCCCACTTGATAACATGTAGATTGTCAATTCCAACACAACGCCAATTAATGCCTGATAATAATTAATGCAGGTTGACTCCATTTTTTTCTCAAATTTCTTGCATTGAAAATCGTGTAGGAGATTAAAATATATAAAATAGTAGTGGGTTCCACAATATTTATACAACTTTTTATAAATATATCTAAACTCATCAAAACATTCAAATATATTTTAAATTTATTTAAGTGGATCCTACAAAACTCATTCAACTATTTCAACTCATTACTATTAATTATAAAGAACTTAGATCAACTCATGAGCTTAACTCAACATTCAAACACAACCTTAATATACCATATAAAATAGGTTTCACTTAAGAGGGCTGCTATTCATACGTAACAAAAACATAAACTTTTTTACGAGCTGAGGTGTTACTGTTATTAAAATAATGAAAATACAAAACTAAAAAGAAAAGAGTGCGTGCCCTTTCAAAACCCAACACTAACCTTAGAAGTTCTATTATACTCTACGGCCCTCTCAAACCCTTCTCCAAATCCATGCATGGAGAAGGTAGTGCAGTAGTAAGCACTCAAATTCTTTTTTTTTTTTATTCAAAGCAAGATTTTTGTTTTTTTTTTATTGAGCTCTTCGTGGTTAATTGGAGCTTGGAAAGCAAGATTTTTTTTTTTTTTTTTTAGCTCTTCGTGGTTGGAGCTTCTAGGTATTTGAGAGAATTTTTTGTGTTAGAGATTTTTTTTTTTTTTTTTTGAAAAGCAAGAATTTTTTCTATCTTCTCCCATTTTGTACTTCTGTGAGATTCTAAGTATTTGAGAGGGTTTTATGGCCATTTCTTTTCCTTTTACTCTTTAAAAAATTCAGTTTCTTATTTTGATTTTATGGTCATTTCTTCTCCCCTTTTCTGTTCTGATAAATGAAGCAAAGGATGTAAAAGTAGAATAAACAACTGCACATGCGTACATATATTGCAAGTTTCTTAAATCTCCAATTGTTGATGAAATCTCCCATTTTCTTAGATTTCTGGAACAATGTAAGCTAAACCTTTAGAAAGAGCCAAAATCCATGTAAATCCAAACGAAAAAAAAAAAAGAAGAAAAATGTTTGCTGCCAAGAACAAAGCTTCCAATATGCCGAGAACAAGAGAGAGCGGAACGAGAGAGAGAGAATGTTGTTTGCTGTTTTTGTGGACATAGTCCCAGTCAAGGAGATGGAGCTGAAAGAGAGAGAGAGAGAGAGAGAATGTAAGGCCGAAGTGGATAAATTGTAAAGGCAAACCTAGGTTTTTTTAAAACTGAATTTACACTTATGTCCTTGCCATGTCAGTCCATAAAAAAACCTCTGTTTTTTTGTTAGTATATCTAGCATTTCTCTTGATTTAGCAATCAACCAATGGGCTTTAACTTATTTTTAAAAGGTTTACTAGTTAAAAAAATATCAGTAGCATCCTTGGGTTTTTGTAAATTTATGAAATCGATCATGTATAAATCTGCCATTCAAGAATTTAACATGAGAAGTTACACACGCATCCATGAATTAAAGTACCGAGTAAGATGTTTCAAAACGTCGAGGCTGGCCTGTATAGTTTTTGTCATGTCCTGGATGAAGTCCATTAAAACAAGAAATTAAGAAAACAAATAATTACATAGAAATAAATAAGAAAAATTACTCAAAAAGGAAGAGAAAGAAAAAGCAAAAGAGTCATGCAACTATATATTATATATATTACTATAAGAAAAATAATCAAATATAATGAATCTGATGCATCTAAAAAGAGTAAAAATAATTAAATTTTTTTTGATCTAGTTATATCTGACCATTTTTTTTTTATATAGTATATGTTTATTGGAATTTGATGGTCGACGGTGATTGGTGAACCTCATGTCACCAAAATTTGACTCTCTGATCTGTGTCTCCAAGTTCTTCTGGCGGGATTAAAGCAAGAAATTGATCGTGCAAGCTAGCATTAATGTATTTATGTATGCATAAGAAATTGGGATATAGATCATGACGTTATATATATATATATATATATGCGTGTGGGACATGAACAGTGGCAGAGCCACGTTGGGACAGGGGGCCATCGCCCCCCAACCCCCGGCCCCATCCCTCTTTTAAAAATAAAAAATAAAAAATAAAAAATATATATATTTTTAAAGAAAAAAATAATATAGTTTATTTTTTTATAATTTAGTAGGATAAATATTAATTTTATCTTGTATTGGTCTCATTTCTAAAAATTATCTTGACTCTCTCTATAATATTTAATCTAATTTAAAAATAAAATATATCTCATATAAAATAAAATAATATAATAACATGATGATATGTTTTTATTATAGATAAAAAATAAAAATAAAAAATAATTTAGATGATTTCTAACGTATTTTTAATATTTTTTATTATGATGATGTATTCTTGACATATTATATATTTTTTTAATATATAAATTGTATTAACGTATTTTATTTTTATTATAAATTTTAATATCAAATTATTCTATAGTGCATAAAAAAATGTATAAAAATATAATAAAATATATTTTATATATTTTATGTTACTCTTGCTTCGCCCCCTAAAATAAATCTCTCGCTCTTTCACTGGACATGATGTAGTACTTGCAGTTGAACTGATCTATATATATACTTGGAAAGTGATTTTGACGCACTGATCAGAATTATAACGTTTTAAGGAAATGCGTATCTGATCATCTTTTAGCATGAAGAAGAAGAGACAGAGACGTTTTAGACTCATGTAAAGAGTGGTCAAGATTTTTAACTCTTCGAGTTTGTGCAAAATGCCACAAAGGGGGGTTAAAAGAACATGGGAGAGGAAAAGGAAAAGGCAAAAAAACAAAAAAAAACAAAAAAGGACGAAAAAAAAAAACAAGGAATATGTGAAGGAAAAAAGGTTTGATTTATAGTAAGGATCAGCTTTCAGTGCCATCATCATCAATGGATGCAATTAATTGTGCTTGGACTGTCATCCATTTACTTGATCCCCCTAAATAAAATGCCTTTCCCCTCCACATTTGCACCCACTTTCCCTTACACGACATGACTATTTTTCTCACCAAGTGATCATGCTTCTCATCCCATCCACTCAACTTTTCTTTCTCTTTCTCGAGAAAAAAGGAAAAAGAAGGATGAAAAAGAAAAAGGCCGGGAAATTAACACTGTAGATACATAAAGTCATGAGCTAAGTGTGTGTATAAAGATGCGCATCAAAATCTAGTTGGGAATATATTTCAATCCAAGCAATGATGCCTACCTTCATTCACTTTATTTGGCATTATGCATTTAAGGGTCAGTGACATTGGCATCTATCCTTTTCCATCAATTTCCAAGCTAAAAAGGCTTCTAAGCAAAATGAGGACTAGAGTATAGAAATATAAAGTCACAAGCAAAAAAAAAAAAAAGTAGGTGAAGATGACTTTTCTCCATCCACACATAGATTTTGTAATGTCCTTGTGGTGGATTTTTTTAATGTTATTTAATATATATATATATATATATTAGGCCGACTATTTTAACCACAAAAAATTTATATTAAGTAATCTCACAAACTGATCATCACATAATTTCAATTATTAGTTAGAATTTTTACTTAATAATAAAAATATATACATACTTTTACAATCTAACAAATTATATGAAGCAGCATCAATTTATAAAATATTTTTAATATATAAAATTTATATGTGATTAACATATTTCTCTATATTTATTTAATGTGATGGGTGCATGACTTTTCTCTTGCCAACATGTCTCGTCTCAGCTAGCCCAAGATCATGATGAAGTTGAAGGTGCAAATAATTTTTTCCTTTTTCCTTTGGTCATGCACTTTCATTTTTTTCTCTATCTATCATCATTTGCAATTTCATGATTGGATTTACTTTTTAGCTTTGAAGCCAATTAATCGGATCATTACCCTCGAACCTATAAGACAATCATATATGTATCTCAAGTACCTCTATCTGCATGCATATATATTTGAGGAATTAAGTATAATTAATTAATATCATAATTTTATGAAAATTTAATTACAAAAGTTTACTTTTTCTTTCAGTACTCGAGTATTGGAATATAAGAGTACTAATTAATCCCACTTTCATTAATTAATCACTCTCACTCCTTATGATGATCATCTGAGTTATAATATATGGTATTAATGTTAGAGATTTAAGCGTTATTTTTCATTAAAGATTTGGGTGATGGGTCCCGGTTTGGGATCCCAAAAGGTAATTTTTTTTACATAATTTTTTTAATATTTTAAAAAATTAAAAAAATATAACATCATTTAAAAATACTTATTTAATTATAAAGTAAACAAAAAATTAAAAAAATTGCCTATCGAGATCCAAATCGGGATCAATAACATTTCCCCTTAAACTTTATTACTTTCGATCATAGGACCCGAAAAAAAAACCTTTTTGTGTGTCAAAACAAAACATGCAATGCATGCAAACATTATAATTTGGTACTAGATTTTCAAGCAAAGTTTGAATTTTTTCCCCCCTTTTTTCCTTTTTTTTTTAACCTTTTAAAGCTACAGTCTGGCATGTTCATTTTTATATGTATGGACTGGAATGTGTGGTCCATAGACACGTGCAAATGATGACATGCAAATGATGGCATTGTCTTCCCTAATGATGGATTCCCACCGCTTCTTCCACTGTGTGGGATCCACTCCTATCATGCGAACCAACTCTGCTTAATCTCATTCCCATTAACTTTGACCGACAAAACACCATTTTCATTCATTCTCCAGTCCTCCTGATCCCTGTGTTCGTTAAAACTTATGAAGAAATGCTTCATGACAATTAATGTCATGTTGTGTTTGGCAACATGGAAAATCGAAAGAGATAATTTCGCGCAATAAGCTGTGTCAGTGTGTGTTTCTGCAGAAAAAGAAGCCTGCAGAATCGTATTGGCTAGCTGTCCCATGAAATAATTGTACCATGCCACTTTTGATTTGGGATTCTTCAAGACTATTGGTTCAATCAACTACTTTGATTGGTACATGCAGATGATGATCTCAGTTCTTTAATTGACAAAATAATTAACATGCCTTCTAGCTATAGCTGGCTAGATGATCAGTGCTCGAAATTATCTGTAAAAATCTCTGACATCTCAACTGCAAATGTTTTTCTTGATCATTAGTCATGGAGACAGCTACTTACATTTTGCAGTATATTTTTCCAAAGCATATATATATATGTATGTATCTGCTTGAAATCTATGTGTAAATACTTTAACTACAGAGTATTTAGTTCTAACCAAGTATGATAACTATTTAATCACAGTTTGTTAAAAAAATGATAAAAAAAAAAAAGAACCATGATTACAATTCTGATCAGCACTTTAATTAATATCATACCAGAGTGCTAAAAAACTGACTAAACAAGCATAATTGACAGACAAGATGAAGGAGACAGAGTCAATCACAGCTCATTTAATACTTCTCCATGATCCCATAGAATTAATTGCCTTGTGGGTCCTTGACAATTAATGGAGTCTTTGAGCTTGATTCTCTTCACTAGCTAGCATCCAACCAAAACTCATTAATGGAGTTACCCATTCTTAATTATAAGGATATATATCCTTCTGCTATCGTATGAGACCAAAGTTCTGTATGTGTGTATATATATTCCAGCCATAATTTCATAAAAAGTAATTTTATAAATTAATGTGTTTTGATTTAATTTGTCAAATTATAAAATTATTTTTATTGTAATATAGATTTGATAGATCGCATAAAATTACATTATTTTATAAGTTTATTTTTATATAATTTTTTTGTAAATATAAAACTCCTCTCATATGTGTGCACATTTGGGAGTGCGCATGATGATTCAGTTAATGATCAGAGAAAGGTGAACACCATCTTTGAGGGAAAATTACTCGGGAGCGACCTTGAATAGAAGTAGAAAGTAGCAGAAGAATGTGATAAATGCATCAAGAGTACTAGAAATACATTACATTTCACGTACGTTTTCCCTCCGGCCTGTATATATAAACATGCTTCGGTTTCACACTAGAAGTGTGTGGAAGAATAATGATTACTAATATCAGTGAGAGAAAAATAAAGGTAACTCAAGCCTATATATTATGGACAAATAACAGTTAGGTACAGAATCATGAGTCGCTATAGCTAGCTCGTTAAAGAGCTGGGAAAAGATGTCTGAAAGTGATCAAAACTTAATGTTTGGTCGTGATTTAAGGAATTGAGAGAGATATTGATTCCGACCAAAAACAAAAGAGGGAGGAGGTAGGAGCTCATGTTATTGGTGAAACCAGATATCTGATATCTTGGTTATTTGCTAGTTACTTTGACGCCAAAAAGAAAAGAAAAATGGACTCAAGCTCATGATCCCAAATGTCAAAATTGTCATCATTATCCCCACGTATTGACGTCAAGGTAGAAGGACATCTGTCCAATGTAATTTAAATTTAAAAGGAGGTAGGAGTGATCACCTTTCAGATCAGCTATCTTTTTCTTTTCTTTTTTAAAGTATAGTAGCTGGCCGGGTAAAAGAGTTTCAGCATGCACCTTATAAGTCGACAAACTCACTGTCGGAGTATTATACAATTACCAAGACGAGGATTATTATCGTATTAGTATATAATTTCGTTTTTGGAATACACAACAAACGTCGCCCCCTCCCCCCAAAAAAAAAAAAGTTTAATAGGATAACTTTCAGGCCGGATGCTACCTACGTAAGTTTTATGCAATTAAGCTTTTTATAAAAAACAATAAAAATAAAAATATTGACGTTCCATCAGAAAAAAATGAGTTATTTATTTATTTATTCACGGTGGAGTTTACTTTTTCATAAAAGGTACACTCTAAAAAAAATTTTCTATTTAAAACTTGTATATGTTATTTCTAGAAGTTCTTAAGAGAATATAATATTAGAAGTTTTGAAAACACCATGTATTTGGTTAAAAAGTGATAAGATTAACGACAAAAAATATGAAAAAAAGAAGTCAATCACACGACATAAGTCACTACAATAAATTTGGATTTTTGTGACAGATAAAAAGTCACCAAAAATTGCCAAAATGTTACAAATTTTTTTTTATGACAGTTTGAAACCATTATGGCAACCATCATAATAAATGCGTTACAAATAAGTATTTGTGATACTTTACTGTTTAACTATCACAAAAAGTATTTATTGTGACGGTTAGTGTCTTCCGTTCAATGCAACGTTCGAATGTTAGAACCTTTAGTGACGGTTTGAATGTGTCACTAAAAATCACGTTTGAACGTATCAAATGACGTTTGAACGTAAACCCATCTGGCTGACATTCGAACGTTTCTTGCACATGACGTTCAAACGTTGGTATTGTCATTCGAACGTTTCTCACATCCGGACGTTTTGTGATGTTCGGACGTTTCTTGCACATGACGTTTGAACGTTTGTGTTGTCATTCGAAAGTTTGTCACGTCCGAATTTTTTTGACGTTCAAACGTTACATATAAAAAGTTGGAACGTTAATTTGATAAGCATTCGAACGTTTTGGTTAATTCATTCGAAATTTTTGTGTACATTCGAACTTGCTTGGAATAAATGTTTGAACGTTTACTGTGTACAATCAAACGTACTAGTTAGAATTGGTAAATTTTAATAAAATTAATATAAACACAAATTGTATGATGTTACAAATAATAATGAAAAAAAGCATACAAAATTATAAAATGTTCCATATTTAAAAGCATATCAAAGTTGGATACTAAAAATCACAAATAATAAAAAAAAAGGATAAAATTTATCTCTTCTTTTTTCTTCGTCCACTGCATTCTTGCCGCAGTAACATGACACGTTCCATCTGGGCTATTATCTCCCTTTCCGCTTATTCTTGAAATGCAGTGCGCATTTTTTCCTCTTGCACTCTCTACTACTTTTGCATGTGCATCTCTAGATCAGAATGTTTGGGATTGAGATTTCGAGTTTGAATATGGGATTTAGGTTTTAAAGTTTGGGGTTTGGGTTTGAGATTTGGGGTTTTCAGTTTGGAATTTGGGATTTAGGGTTTAGGGTTGGTATAAGATTTGGGGTTGGGGATTACATGCTTAGAAAAGAGGCACAAATCAATATACCCAATATCCTTAGAAAAATTCACATAAAATAATATACCAACATATATTATTACCATAAGAGACATTCAAATAATCATTCCTCATCTTATTTGAAAAATTCCATTAGAAATTAAGTAATAATCAAAATAACTTAATATGCACAATCATTCCCACATAATCTAATAAACACAATGACCAAAATATGCATAATCACCAAATATTTTTAACCACTCAATATTTATAAAAATGCACAAATATAACATACCCAACAATAATTACCATAAAAAAATATACATGCTTGCAATTAGAAAAAGTCTCACAAAATAGTATAAAACACATTCAAATAATCAACCAACATTTTGCAAATTCTTATTACTAAAATAATATAAAAAAACCCAATATGCATAATAAAAACATAGAAAAATACACTTGAAAATAAAACAAATCGAATAATACATGTGTCACAAATTTGATAATTAAAAAAATACACATATATAACACACAACTATAAACAAATAAAAGAAAATACAAGGAGAAATTAGGAAATATACACAATAACCAAAATATGCACAATCACTAAATATTTTTAATCACTCAATATTCATAAAAATGCACAAATATAACATACTCAACAAAAGTTACCATAAAAAAATATACATCCTTGCAATTAGAAAAAGTCTCACAAAATAGTATAAAACACATTCAAATAATCACCCAACATTTTGCAAATTCTTATTACTAAAATAATATAAAAAACCCAATATGCATAATGAAAACATAAAAAAATTCATCTGAAAATAAAACAAATCCAATAATACATGTTTCTCAAATTTCATAATTAAAAAAATACACAAATATAACACACAACTATAAACAAATAAAAAAAAATACAATGAGAAATTAGGAAATATACACAATAACCAAAATATTCACAATCACCACATATTTTTAATCACTCAATATTTATAAAAATGCACAAATATAACATACCCAACAATAATTACCATAAAAAAATATACATGCTTGCAACTGGTATAAAACAACATTCAAATAATCACCCAACATTTTGCAAACTCCTATTACTAAAATAATACAAAAACCTCAATATGCACAATGAAAACATAAAAAAAAATTACACTTGAAAATAAAACAAATCCAATAATACATTTTTTTCTCAAATTTCATAATTAAAACAAATACAAAAATATAACACACAAAACTATAAACAAATAAAAAAACACAATGAGAAATTAGGAAATATACACAATGACAAAAATATGCACAATCACCAAATATTTTTAATCACTCAATATTTATAAAAAATGCGCTGCTAGCGACCCCGACAATTGGGACCCCGATTGGGTCCCCATTTTAATAATATATATATTTTTAGTTTTTTTAACATGATTTTTAAGCAAGTTTTTTTAAATAATATTGTGATTTTTTATATTTTTAAAAAATGTTTTAAGATGTTAAAAATATTATGTTAAAAAAATATATTTATTTTACATGATTTTTTTAACATATTAAAACATTTTTTAAAAATATAAAAAAGCACAACATTATTTAAAAATACTTACTTAAACATTATTTAAAAAAAAACTAAAAAAAAAATTAAAATTGGGACCCAATCAAGGTCCCAATTGTGGGGGTAAATAGTATTTTCCTTATAAAAATGCACAAATATAATATACCCAACAACAATTACCATAAAAAGAATATACATGCTTGCAATTGAAAAAAGTCTCACAAAATAGTATAAAACAGATTCAAATAATCACCCAACATTTTGCAAACTCCTATTACTAAAATAATACAAAAAATCCAATATGCACAATCGCAATGAAAACATAAAAAAAATACACTTAAAAATAAAACAAATCCAATAATACATGTTTCTCAAATTTCAGAATTAAAAAAATACACAAACATAACACACACAACTATAAACAAATAAAAAAAACACAATGAAAAATTAGGAAATGTACCAAGCAAATCTCCACTAATTTTTTCACAAGGGTTCTACGCTTTTCAACTTCTACACCACCAATCTTTCAAAAAATATACAAAGAGCTATTAAAGAAGCATAGATACTAAAAATCACAGAAGACTTCAATAAATATGCTTGTAAAAACAATAATGTAAAAAAGAAGTTAGAAAAATTACATTTGAAGAACAAAAACTCAATGAGAGCTTTACACACTCACCCACACACTCTCTCTCTAAACCTCTCTATCTCTTTCTCTCTCTCCCTCTCTCTCTCTCTCTCACGCACGGAAAAGACAGAAATGAGTTTATGCCTCCATCCCGTGCCTATATTTGAATTTTTCTTAATTGTTAAAAACGTTTGAATGTTATAACTCTAACGTTCGAACATGCCCATGTGCTATTCGAACGTCACAAATTTACGTTCGAACGTTTACTAAAATGCTAGAAAAATACATAAATTTCAAACAAATTATCAAAGGTAAAAAAAGTTACATTCCAACGTTCTAAAAAGTACAAAAAAATTTCACACTTTTTTTCGAACGTTGGAACATAAGTACATGACATTCGAACATTTTTTATTTTTTTATTTTTAATGATTAAATCTACATATTGTTATATTTATTAAACCAAGAAATATTAAAAATATTTACTAAAATTATATTAAATAGAAAAAATAGAACTACATTACTATATTTAACTATAGTATAATAATATTATATTTTAGTGATGTTTTATATGCTATAGTAATACTATAGTCAACACCATATAATACTATGGTATTACATATTATATAGTGTTGCATCTTAGGTTACTTAGTGTTGTAACACTATAGTCAACACTATATAATAAATAACACTATAATATTATATAGTATTAACTAATCATATTTTAAATATCACTTTATTTATTTTATCTAATATAACAACATTATACAATATTTAGGGCTATAGTATTATAGCATGTAGACTATTATAATATTATTTCCAACATTATATAATAACTAATACTATAATATTATTTAGTGTTGGCACACTATATTTTAGTTTAGTTTTAGACTATATAATATAATATCTTTAATTGTGTTATAATATATTATAATATAAATTCAATATTAAATTTAAAATGCACTATATTTAATGTAAGAACGTTCGAATGTGTCTTGAAAATATTAGAACGTATCAAGTGCACATTCGAATGTAATGGACATAGAAAACAAAATGCTTAAAAAATGTTTGAACATAAAACATATGACATTTGAACGTTAATTAATAAACATTTGAACATACATTTATAACGTTCGAATGTAGTGGACATTTGGTAAAGAAAATGCTTGAATAAACGTTTGAACATAAAAAAATATCACGTTCGAACGTAAGAGCGATCCAGACATAGCGTTCGAACGTTTATTAAAAAACGTTTGAACATAAGAACATTCATTAATAAACATTCCAACATTACTTGTATATAAACAGTACCCCGACGACAGTTGTCATTTCACGCAATTTCTCTCAACTTCTCTCCATCATGAATAATGTCATAACCGTCTCCAAAGTCACCGCAACCATCACCAAAAGGTAGGGAACCCTAATATCGCTATTTTTATGTGTTTTTTATTGAACTTTTTATGATTTTTTTAGTTTTAAAAAATTGTGGCGTCTTGAATTTTAACTTAACTTTCAAGCCACCACGGGTCTCCATTGGCCAAAAAGCCATCGTAGAAAGGTTCCTTGAAGTTGATACTTCATTTCTACGATTACTTTTGGCCTTAATACTCCATGAAATGGAGTTTCGAGAATGGCTGAATCCACTCAGCCATTCCCGAATTTACGTTCGAACGTTTCATGCAACGTTAATTTTTCAAATGAGAAAGACGACCAGTCATGTTCGAACGTATCATGTATACATTCGAACGTGACTTTTCATACGTTTGAAGGTAAAAAGTCACTTTCAGACGTAAATTTGGTACGTTCGAACGTTCCATGTGTTGCCCATATGACTAACACAAGAGGGGGGTGAATTGAGTTATATTATAAAAATTAACAATTATTAATCAAATACACAATATAAAATATAAACAGAATATAAAGCAGTAAGAAATGTAAAGAGTAGGGTAAGAAAAGCAAATTCAGTATTTTTACGAGATTCAGCCCCACTGCCTACGTTCTCGCCTCAAGCTACCCCTTGAAGATTCCGAATTCACTAGTCAATCTCTTTTAGGTGGAGATAGAAACCTATTACACTTTTGAACAGCACCATTCCAAAGAATCCGTGTAGAACACCCTCTACACTTCCAATCATCTCACACTTGGTGATTTAACTATTCCTCGTGTAGAACACCTTCTACACACACAAGGGTTATACGCACTCTCTTATAAATACAAGAGTTGATAGTGGGTAGACTATCAAAGTACACTCCTCAATAAGTGAGATAGAAACAATACAGCTCAACCTATATCTCTCTAAAAAAGAATAACAATTAAGGCTCAAAATTTTAAAAAAGAAAGAATAAGAGTTTTGAAAGAATGATGCAAAACTTAACAATAGATGTGTAAGCTCTTGTTGTTGTAATTTTTACAAAACACAAGTGAGCTATTTATAGGCAAATGAGTCCCACTCAATTATCTTTTAAATTCCAAATTCAAATTTTGATGAAGTCATTGCATATGTCATTCAATTTTCAAAATTTAAATTTTTGAATGAAGTCATTGCGTATGTCATGCACATGTAAAATATAATTTTTGAAAATAGAACTTTTAATGAGATCATTGCATATGTCATGCACATGCAAAATATAGTTTTCCAAATTAAAGTATTTTTTATGTCATGTATATATCATGCTTATGTCATGTATAAAAAAATGTAATTTAATGTTTTATGAGAAAAGATTAATTTTTGAGCCTTAATCCAATTTTATCAAGAGATGTACAAAAATAATCTATGAGCTTTATTTGTAGACTTGTTCTTTTATACTTGATGTGCGCTTTGCTCCATTGCGTAGATAATTTGAGCTTGAGACTTGAATTCATTTCTTATCATCAAAATTTGCACGTAGATACGAAACTTGAAATCTTGGATTCAACACCATGAAAACGTTCGAACGTAAAATTTTCAAATGGTGAAGACAACTAGTCACGTTCGAACGTGTTCTGTATATGTTCGAACGTGAGTTTCATACGTTCGAAGGTAGAAAGTCACGTTCGAACGCACTTTTGGTATGTTCGAACATGACTTCAACAACGTTGGAAGACCAAGAGTTATAACTTTGGCAATGTCGGAATTCAAACAGGCACATTCGGATGTGTATAGAATACGTTCGAACGTGACTACTTCCAACGTTGGAAACCAAAGTCACGTTCGAACGTACCCAGTCGAACGTACACTCTGGGTACGTTCGAACGTACTCACAGATCCCTATTTTATTTCTTAATTTAATTTTTATTGCCTCTTATCTTATTTGTGTAGATATAATATGACTCAGCAACCAAAAACTATGAGGAAAAGGAGCCGAGAAGGAGCCTCATGAGAGGCACACTGGATCGAAGCCCGCAAGGTTACACCGGAGTGGGAGGTGATGATTAACGAGTTTGACTAGTTATACTGACGACGGAGGAGCCTTAGGTCAGTATTCATGGACAGGAGCTGGGCCTCGATATGCTCGTTAAAGGGTACCATTTAGCCGAGCATGGACCACGAGTTCTATGCGGCCATAACTACACTGTTGTTCGATGCGGACTCCCACATGATCGAGGTTCGCGGAGTGCAGCTGACAGTCTCAACGGATGTCATTGCCGACCTGCTGCAGATCCCACGCCTACACCGACCCCACCGCCTAATGCTGGCATGGCGGCATCCCCGATTGGCCCAATTCACTCCACTAGCAGTCACGACGTCGACCTCGACTCAAGCAACGATGCTGATTTAGAGTAGGAGGGTCCTCAGCGGGATGAGGATTTCTACAGCCTCACTGTCAGAGACTGGGAGGCGCATGAGATGTCAAACATATTCTGGCAGAATACGCTCGAGGGGTTCTTCCGTATATTGCATCTGATAGTTGCAACAAATGTGGATCCCCTAGCACACACGGTGACATTCAGCTGGACACGCGCCCAGTTTCTGATCCAGTTGGCACGTGGAGAACCAATCGACTTGCCATGGGTGATATTTGAGAGGATCCGCTACGAGGCATGCACTGTCTCGACGGACAACCTCTCATATAGAGTTATCATCACCCGGCTACTCCTGACTGTAGGAATGCAGCATTGGGTCTCAGAGGTAGTGCGGTAGCATATAAACCCTATCAACATCCACAAGTATAATCGGATTCAAAGGCAAAGAAGGTGTGTGCCTCCTCCTGTAGCAGATCTAGTTCCACCTCCCCAACATCAAACCGGCACCGGAGATCCTGCTGACATTGCTTGTACCAATGGATAGGCTAAGAGGGGACAAACTGCAAGTGGGGACGTGCCCCCTGCTTCGATGGCAGCCATGTTGGGAGAGCTACGGGCGCACATCGACCAACAGCTCACTGCACAAACTGCAACAATCACTGCACTTGTGGATGAGCATATGAAGCAGCAATCCACTGATATACGGACCTTACGTGTCAAGGTCGAGACGTTAACTAATGAGTTCACATCATTAAAAAAACATCATGTAGTCGAGTGATTTTACGTTTTTTTAAAGTCTTTTTATACTTTATTTTTAATTTATGTAATAGACCAACTGCTCATGTAATGTATATATTGTTTTATTTTTCATTCTCATTTTTTTAATATTTAGCATATTTAAGTTTAATTTTAAATCATTGCAGTTCATATCTTTCACATATTAAATTATTTTATAATTTAATAGAGTACAAAATTTGTATAATATTAATAGAATCCCGCTAGAGTAAAATCTTATTTTAATTTTTTTATTCATATTTAAATCATTTTAAAATATTTAAAATTAAATAAATATCAATTTAGTCTAATAATCAATTCCTACACTATTAAATAAATAAATAAAATTTAAAATGTATTAAAATATGAATAAAGAAATTAATCTAAGGTGTCAAAATAGCAAAATAAGGTGTCAGAGTATTTTTAAAAAAAAAATTTATGTAAACATTCGAACCTTATTTCATATAGTTAGAATGTTGGTGCAAAAAAATTAACGTTCGAACGTCAATATCACATAGTTCGAATGTACACTCAACGTTCGAATGTAAAATAATCTTCATTTAACGCAAAAAAATTCAACAATTATTTTCAGTGACGGTTCCAAGAAACCATAACAGAAAATGGGTTTTAGTGACGATTTGGAGACTGTTACAAATCTCAAACCGTTACAAAAGCCTAAATTTGTTGTAGTGAGTTTAATTACGTCACTACAAGAAAAACAAGTATTTGTGACATTTTAATTACCATCAAAAGGATTATTTATGACAAAAACAGTTTGTTTTCATCGCAAATAATCATTTTGATTGCAACTAAAATATCCCAGATGCCTTTTTTTTTTTATTGTAGTTATGGTTTAGCAACGTACTTATGTGTGTATGTGATGAAATCCTAATTAGGGTAATCTAAAACCTACTTATGGGTTGGGACGTTGTACTTGTTGAAGAGCTAAACCGGGTCAAAAAATCACTTAAGCACTCTATGACCCAAGTCTTCTTGAAAATTCACTGAGAAACCACAACAAATTTTGTCAAATCGGGTCAAATAAGCTTGCCACAAAATAAAACCAAGATCCACACAAAAAACCTAACAAAAAGATCAAAGGAGAAAAACAATATATATATATATATATATATATTACACAAAAATAAACTTACAAAATTATGTAATTTTTTCTACAATAAAACTATTTTTGTCCCAAATAATCATATTAGCAGCAATTGATTGGCCTCAATTGTCTGTTTTTCTTGTAGTATTTATGTGATCTATTAGATTTACTTTATGATAAAAATAATTTTATATCTTACGTAGCACAT
The DNA here is from genome assembly GCA_036559045.1 of Platycarya longipes. Lineage (NCBI taxonomy): Eukaryota > Viridiplantae > Streptophyta > Magnoliopsida > Fagales > Juglandaceae > Platycarya > Platycarya longipes. The sequence goes on from CM071802.1 coordinate 39,636,531, forward strand.
CAAATCACGTCATTTTTTTAGATTTAATTTTATGTAATTCGTTTGTAGTTAGAGTATTTATCAATAGAAAATACAAAAGTTTCTTCATCTGAACTAGTGATTGATTCGAGCATATATAAATATCATCATTAATTTATTGATCAAGACATTTTGCTAAGAGTTATACGTACTCAGCGTCGATCTTCTCCACCTAAAAGATCGATGCAAAATTAGGTTTATCCGTCGTGAGTGCGGCTCATAAATTAATATAAGATATTCTTGTTCATATCAATGGACTTCTACTGATCAGCATAGTTCTGTGCGCGCGGCAAATTACTTGTCAATACCTTCTAGCTAACTAATCCCGGCCTGCAACTTAGACCTAAATTTGTACCTCCAATATTGTAAGTCGAAACAAACTTCTACCCTCTAATACCCCAGATTGAGTATATATGGTTAAATTAGTAATTAAAACGAACCCACATGCATGATTGCTTTAGACAGAGAAGATTTTATTTTCTAGAATGATTTTGAGACTTTTTATTATAATATTGACTAATATTCCTTTTAGAATACGTATTCATATTTCCTCGAATTGATCATGTTACACAGGATCGGACTTTTTAGATTGTGTATTACAGAAATGTGAAACGTACAATATCTGAGATCTATATATTAAGAACCCGCAATCATGAGCTGTTGAGCAGATGGACATCCAAATATTACGCAACTACATCATTGTCATAAGATACCTTCCAAATTACAACACGTACGTGATGTTCAAGTCATGTGAGATCTATAGCTGGGCGATGAGGAAAAAGGGTCACGTCAAGATGGCAACCGAATTATTATGGCAGATCTAGTACTATCGGCCTAAGGATCAGTTTCTATTAGTAGATGAGATAAATTCATTTCAATTTATTTTAAATTTATTATTATATTTTTTTAAATTTTATATATAAAATATAATTTTTAATATAATTTTTTTAAATTTTAATACACATTTTTTAAATTCTTATTTAATTTTTTCAAATTTTAAAATAATAATATTAAAAAATAAACTAAACTCATCTCAACTTATCTCATCTCCCAATTCAAATCCGAACTAATTATTGTTATATTTGAGTTAAATTGAGATTAATTGAATTTTTTTATAAATAATAATAAATTCAGATAATAGAATAAAGTTTGTGGAACTCATATAAAATGAGTTTTTGTTCAAATACACATTTGTAGGAAATTGAAAAATATTTATATAAATCCTGCGTGGAAAGAGAGGTCAAATTAAAAAATATTGTGAATATTATTTGAAAGCAAATTTTAAATTAAAATAAATTTAATAATTTAAAAATTAGATATTTAAATAGCGCATTCTAAATTCAGTTTAGATATAAACTGAACTGACATTAATTGATTAAGTACTTCAATTCCATGCAATCAGATGCATGATGAAAGTTACTGATCTACAGTCTGCATGCATGCATGCATGAAATTAGCATTTTCGAGGTGCTTTGGTTGTTTTTACTGAGGAGACTGTTCTATAAATGACATTTTAGGAGTTAAACTTTGTACGGAATTTCTTCCGCAATGATAGAGATAGCGGTCTAATTCCGGTGCGCCTTCTCTTCTAACTTCTTGAAAACAGCAGGCTTCGTTGGTAAAGTGTGGGATTCGGGAATCGGTGGACTAGCATCAAAGCCTACTTCCCGACAATAATTTAACACCTACGGAAAAATATCAAATAAAAGACAGACATCCATCTCAGCTGGATTCCTTGTTTTAAAGCAAGCATGTTTTTAACTCAAAATAATGATAGACAGAAATGCACAATGTCAACATGACGTACAGTGGCCCAATAAAATATATATTATGTTCACTACAAAAAAAAACAAATATTTGTAGTTGATTACTCAATCACAAGCGTACATTTCCGTGATTAATGCAGCAATCAGACCCCATGAGTATTGATGCCAATTCTACATGACAAATGTCATCATATAAGTGGATGAGAGAATAATTATTAACGTACTCAGGTCCTAAAAATTATAAACCTTTACCTATAAATTAGAAATATGAGAAACATATAGGTGTTAGAGTCAAGATACTACCATAAACAATTTGGAAACAAAATCGGATTTGGTTGGAGACTTAAGGTTTATACTAGTAATTTGTAAGTAGCTTTACTGTTTGGGAATTTGAAGCCACAGTTTCCAAAAAAGAGGTTTTTGGTTGGCATTTTGCGTAGAATATTCCCCTAGAATTTAGAAAATATATATTTATGATTTGGACACTTGTTGTTCACAGCTTGATTTCGTTCCTATTATTGTTGAATTTTCACTCAAAGCTAATGAGTATGATTTTTTTTTTAATTTTTTTTTTTTTTTTGTTTCCTTTTTCAACATCTCATGGCCTGATCTCTAACACTAATAAAGAAGACGACGGCATTCAGTTCTTCTGGCTCACCCATTATCCGTATCTTGAAAAAGCAAAGAGTTCCATTTTCAAGTTTTGGGATTGTGAGAATCTTTCTCATTCCCTCCCCTTCTCATGACTTTATAGTGAAAAAGCTTGAAAGAGAACCCAGAGAGGCCACCGAAAAGCATGGACACCTTATAATCATAAAAGCAATAAAAATAATCCACCCCATCCTGACGGGCCAACACACACACGCACATACATACAAACAGTACCCCCACCCACACGTACGCCTATACATTTAGGGCAAAAAGCCCTTTTAAATGATTTAAATAATAAGAGAGATAAATATCTAAAATAACCACTAAAACATTTATTAATTATATATATCCATATATATCATGATCTGTATAAGTTTTGTCATGTAGTTACATTTAAAAAATTATATATATTTTATAAAATTTAATTTAATTATATAATTTTATATGATACCTTTAGATTTATTTTATATAAAATAAAAATAATTTTAATATATTATATGTGAATTTATAAATTTATTTTTATGTAATATTTTAACTAGACATTTCTCTAATAATAAATATTATAAAATATATTTTATGTGCCATCTCCTAGCTAGTGTTTCTGTTTTACTATTCCCCATTTCAATCTCTTTCTCTTTTATCACTCACTTTTATCTCTTTATATGTGCGTCTTTTTCTTCTTTGTTTAAACATCGAAAATCCCAAGTCAACCTCACCACATCATTTGGTCTTGGTTCTTTTACAATTGCTAGACACCACCTCATTTCCCACTTTCTTTGATGATCGCTTTTAAAAATCTCTCACCCTTCTCTCTATATAATTACTGCACTCTATCATCAACTCCCTCCACCATGGGAAGCATGAAGGTGCATCAGTCCGCACGTGGATCATTCTGGGATCACCACGAACCCTCCCTCACGCTTGGCTGCAAGCGCTTACGCCCTCTTGCTCCCAAGCTGGCTAACACCGACATTAACACTCCTACTTCTACTCTCCCCTCAGCAGCTTTCGATCTCAAGAGTTTCATCAAACCTGAAAGTGGCCCCAGAAAACTCGGATCCTCTGACGACAAACGAGATTCCCCCGCCCAGGTGTGTGCTTTACCCAATTTGCATCCATTTTTATACATATATTTTTAATGAGAAATACTTCACCCTATTATACTAATATAATCCCACAAATTAATATGTTTTTTTGTCAAATTGTAAAATTATTAATATTATAACGTAGATCTAACTCATCATCACATGAATTACAATAATTTATAAGATTATTTTTATAAAAAAAATTTTTATAGTTATAACAGTTCTATTTTTTAATATATAATTCAGACAGTACGTACGTTAAGTACATGTACCTAGCTGTAGTCCTACGAATGATTTCAGAAAACATCTCATGATTCCTTGTAGAAAAGAGAGTGCAGTATGATTATTGGTTCATGCATGCTTATGTTCTTGTAACTGCTACTTTTGACTGAAAGGGACAACCATGGACTTGGGTGCAGTAAAATAGAATAGTCCAAATATGCAGTAAAATAATGGTAGAATCAATAGATTAGGTTAGGGCAATAATGATTGTTGAAATATTGGCTCAAAAAATGAACTCGTGCGCGCAGGTGGAAACGCACCCAGGAGGGACGCGGTGGAACCCAACACAAGAACAGATAGGGATATTGGAGATGCTGTATAAGGGTGGAATGCGGACTCCCAATGCGCAACAGATAGAACAAATCACAGCACAGCTTGGGAAGTATGGGAAGATTGAAGGGAAGAATGTGTTTTATTGGTTCCAAAATCACAAAGCTCGCGAGAGGCAGAAGCAGAAGCGCAACAGTCTTGGTCTTGGGCATTGCCCCAGAACCCCTTCCCCCATTACCACTATGATCACTTTGGAGACCAGGGTATGCATATATATACAAGAGAAATATTTTAGCGGCCACAAATTGATTATACATAAAATAAATTACAAATTGATATGTCGTGATATAGATTATAAAGATATTTTTATTATAATATAGATGTGATGACTTACACAAAACTACATCAGTTTATAAAATCATTTTTGAATAATTATCAGCAAAGGTTTTTTTATAGACAAAATGAATGTATATTGTAGGGATCAGAATTGGAAAGAGACCGGGAAGATAGTCCATACAAGAGGAAGTGCAGGAGCTGGGGATTTGAAAGCTTAGAAGAAGAGGAAAGCTGCAGGATATATTGTAAAGATCAGGAGGGAGATAGAACTCTGGAGCTCTTCCCATTACACCCAGAAAGCAGATGAAGGGGAATAATTTTTTTATTTTATTTCTCTGAGCTTTTTAATTAATTTGTTGATCATCCATGCATGCGCGCAACTTAAGCTTAAACAAGCTGCTTAATTTGGTCGATGTACGTGCTTTTCTTTATTTTTCTTCTTTCTTTTGTTTCGCGCGGGAAAGAAGAAAGACAAAGTTTTCTCTTAATTTGTACTGATCTTCTACGTACTGCCTACCTATGGCTATTATTCCTGACTTGTAACCAAAGCGCTGCTGCTGCTGCTAGTGATCACTTCTTTATTCGAGGGTCTCTTCTTGGCCTTTCTCTTTTGACTACAGCAATATGAAGCTTTTAGGTTAAAAGCAGAAACCCTAAGGACACTGAAGTCCACGCACTAACGTCTCGATTTTTAAGCCCTATATACATACCCTTTCATCATCTTTTTTTTGAAAGTTTGAAAAGGGTTCGTATCTTCGATCTATCCCACTCTACTTAAAGAAATAAAATATGATATATTTTCTCCGCTTAATAAGACTTTTGATAAAGTGGCACATCAACTATCAGATTGTTGCATTTCTTTTCATATTTGCATGATTGACATGCAAATTGTATTATTGTAAGTTGTTAACAGCTTGTGTTGGTGGGGACACATCGCAGAAGATTTGGGAGGGAGCTATATTGACAATTAATTAAGAAAATTTGAATAGTATAATTTTTGGATTTTGTTACGTACAAGTGATTTTGCGGACTAATTTGCATACAAATATCCTTGCCTTTATATCCAAAATTTAAATCAACACAATTTTTATTAAATTTTGATTTTCTGACCAATCATGTTAGATGGATATGCGTTTTATATGTCTTAAAGAAGGCTTTAACCACTAAGATTTTGTAAAAATAAATTCATAAAAGATTGTAAAGTTATCTGTATTAGAAAAGTACTAACATTGGTTTCACTATATGTATATATGCAAAATCATTTCTAAAAAAAATAATTTCTTTTAGAGATTGATTTAAGTTTTCATATCAAGAAAAAGTCACACATTGAGTTATGCATATTTGAATCAAATAATAATAAATTATTATTTTATTATTATTATTTTCCTAAAATTATTTTTTATCGATATGCTTCAAATAAGTAATTATCAAATTATTTTTTCTTCATATGCTTCAAAGAAGCAATTATCAATCCCGTTTGGTCCTCTTTGGTTTCTTTGTTTGCATTGCTGTTGAGAGAGAGAAAAGTTAAGAAAGAGAAAAAAATAAAATAAAATAATATTTGAAGAGTGAACAATATCTCTTCAAATTTGAAGAAATAATATTGTTCACAGCATTGTAAATTTTATTTGAATATGCATAATCCAATACAAAAAGGGTGGAATTAGGATTTGATATTTTGGGAGGTGATTGACAAAGTGTGTGGTACGTATAAATATAAATAATATATATTTTTTGCACGTGATTATATACAAAATAATAATCATACGTCATAAAATTGTATAAAAATACATGTCTATAAATCATCTTATAAAATAATTTTTCTTAAAATTTTTGTAATTTTTTAGAGACAATTTCAATAAAAAATTTAAAACTTTTTGAAATTTGAGAAGACAAATTCAGTAAAAAAAAAATTAAAATCTAAGTAGGGGGCAATTTTAATTATGTCATTTTTTTAATTATTTATATACTAAATTAATTAATTTTTTAAAGAATTTAGGGGGTGCAAATTACTTTTATATTAGGATAATTTTAAAAAACTATGTAATAAAATAAAATTCTAAAAAAGTTTTGAGGGGGCAGTACCCCCAATGGACAATGTAGGTCCGCCTTTGAATACAGACCAATTTGATCAGGAAATATTATGCAACAATGAAGATGCATGATAAGCCAATTGCCGTGCTCTATATCGTTTGAATCTACATCAATTTGTGAGTTATTTTAATGAAATTTGTTTAGGACTAACTTCAGCACTTTTCTTTTCTTTTTAATGGTAAGGATGTCTTGATGATCTAGTGTTTTTTAGGTTCAGTAAGTACTACTCATGCTGAAGTAAGACCGGTACCCCTTAATTTGTTTCTTTTGGCATCACATTATAATTTGTTAATTAAACAAATAACTCGCACACTTTGCTATTGAATTTTGACAATTTAATTACCTTAGTTAGCGCTAGCTAAGATCGATAATTGGAAGGTTAAATATGTGGGTATAATTTTAATTATCGGTTAGATTTTAACTGGATGCATGCATGTGCAATTTATCACAATTTGAGTACGATTTAAGGTGCCAATTATAGTAAGTTTAGGCAGTTTATATATGCTAGCGCTCAACCCATGATATTGCAACGGCAACGATAATTCAAAGTTCAAAATGCATTTAAGAACTGATCAATCCCCACATGAATTGATTAATTCCATCAAATATTTTCCAAATTCTTCTTTAACCTAAGAGTTTCAAGTCACTACAATAGAAATTGCTTTTTACAAGGAAAAAACCGTTGCAAAATGTCCAATTTTCATTGCAAAAGAGTATTTGCAATGATGAGATGTCAACTACAACAAAAGGGATCTTTTGCTACAAGTTCATGATAGTAATTTCGTGGGTAAATTAACCTTTTACGACGAAATGTCTTAGTCGCTATAGTGAAGTTGCCTTCCAATATTTACTGACTGTAAAAATAGATTTTTTCTTTAGACGAAAAAGACTTGTGAATGAAAAAGACTTCCAATATTCACTGACTATAAAAATAGATTTGATGATCATCGTGAAATGGTGTGTACATATCTAGTTGATAAGTACAATGCATATTACTATAAACTCCACAAAGTCTACTTAAAGTATGAGGAGGCCCTGGATGGTAGAGCTTCCATGGTGGACAACAATGTTTGGAAGTGGTTACGTGAAAGGTGGGCCAACGTAACATTAAAGATATACAAGAGTACTAGGTTTGTATCACAATATCACACAGCTTTTACATTCCTCTTTATGGATAATTATCAATGTTAGACTTCTATACGATTTAATTTTCAGCCTTTTATTCATTTTAAGCAATAATTTGAGCAAAGACAAATTAATAAACTACACTCGAAGGACTACAACAAATAGGAAGAAATTAAAGGTCAAGCATACGAGCAGGAGGAAATCCTTTGTCAGGATTTTGGAAGAAAATGTATGTACTAAAACCATTTTCCCATATACTTATGACAACTAGATGGACCTTATAATTAATAAGTAACTGCTCATAGTTGATGCTAGGGCGAAATTGCACCCAATTTGGTCGCTTCTATAAAGAGACACATTGATCAAGGCAAAAGGGCAAATTTATCAATGCCACAACTGAATACAACGATGTAAGATTGATTTTCATTTAGTTTATTTATTGGACTTAGTACTTCATTAAATGTAACAAGATATAGCTCTTTTTGTCTTATTCCAAAATCTTATGTTAGAGAAATTGCATGAGAAGGACCTCAAGGAGGATAATGTTGTTGTAGCAGCTGACTTTGCTTTCAAAGATTTTTTAGGATATAGATCTGGCTATACGTAGGGTTGGGGCAATCGGTCATTCCTAATCCTTCTCCGTCAATGCAGAAGAACGAGACATTTAATTGTCTACTTGAGAAGAATGAATGAAATAAGAGTTCTGCAGATATGTACAAAGAAAAATATGACCAAATACTTGAGGATTTAGAGGGGTTTAGGAAGAATTTCTCGGAGTATGAGAAAACAATTAACTTCCGAATGTCTGAGTTGGAGGGAAATAGTTAGTCTCATAGGGAGACTGAAAGAAATGCTTAGGCATCTCTGTGCATGGATATTTTGGTAGTTTTTTGTAAGTTTTTGGTAGATTGTGAGAATCCTGTAGCCATGGTAGTGTGTAGAAAAGCAGATAAGATATATTTTGATGTGTAGTGTGGGGAGTTTTAGGGGTGATCTTTACAACAATTGGTTTTGTTATGATCATGGTTTTACGACATGGCTGAATTTATTTTTGGGAAGGTGTTTACACAACTTTTTAATCAATGCATATGAATGAAGGGTATGAATGAGCGATTTTCCTTAAACCTAGTTTTTTCACAAGGATCAAGTAGGCCTATTCAAAATACCCAATTGCCTGCTCAACCTGCCTGACCCAATTGTGTCGACCCGACAAAAGATGGGTTCATGATTCATTGGATCAAAAACAAAGTCGGGTATATGATGATAGACCCAGCCAACCCACTTAGAACACCCGACTTCCAATATTCCTCTGTCTCCACTATTCTCCTCCAAAAGGCAAACCCTAGCCGTTCTATGTCATTTGCCATTGCCATTGTTCGTCGCCGTTTACCATCTCCATTCATTGTCTTCATTCATTGTCGCCGTTCTCCAGATTAGTCTCTTTTACTTTCTCGATCTCTAGAACCTCAAAGTTCTTCCTAACATATTTTGTACAATCGATATCCCCTCCCTAAAATCTCAACCTTTATTCATCTTCATCGTTAAGACTATCGAACATAAAAAACCAAATGGCTCCCTAACAAAAAATGAAGCCCAAAAAAGAATGAACATGAACGAGAAATGGAGAGAAGTAGAAATTTTTCCTGCTTCATCTTAGCCATCTTAGCCATTTTTTCTGTTTCATCGCATGGAAGTTAGAGAGAGGAAAATGACTTCTTGGCAGAGAATGGTAAGACCCATATCTTGATTGAAGCAGAATTCTTCTTTAGTTTGGTGGAGGAGGCACTAAACTCAAGGTGACTTGACAATGAGATTGGGACAATGTATCTGCTTCTATTTTCACCAACATAGATAGCAAAATGCCCCTTTGGGACATCTAAGAGAAAGTTATACATGGGGAAGAGTGATATACATCGGGAAGAGTGAGGAAGAGTGTTCTAGAGGGATATGCATCATTGCATTTGATGCCACGATAGTGTTAAGATGATAAAGGGCTAAACAAATGGATGGTCAGGATGATTAATTGAAGAGTGTAAGAAGTGGCCATGGAAAAGAGAGGTAGAATAGCTTAAGAGTTTGGGCACAATCATCCAAGCAGCAAACAAACATGACTGTCGAATATATTACCAAAAAAAATAATACTAATTACCCAAAAAAAGAAGGTTAGACAATGTCTCAACCAATTCACATTTTTTTAGTTGAGTCGGGTCAAATTGGCACCAACACTCTGATGAGCCGAGTCAAGTCAATCCCAAACCTGCTTGGGAGTTGACAGGTTGCATCCCTAGGATCAAGTGATGACTAATTTTCTAATGCTGGCCATGTTATTATCCTGGCTATTTTGCCTAAGTTTCTTTGATAGTCATGAAATAGTAGGCTAGAATATTTATTTTATTAGATAAATTTTTGTGTGAACTGATTATATATTTATTCTATGCAGGTTCCACAAATGGATGAAATCTTTTTCCATACTTGGTGTACACCACTGATGACACATGATTTGATATCACTAGCACATGTAAAAGAGTATGAGATTGGTTCTAGCAAAGTAATTATTGAAAACTAGTAGAGAAAGTTACTAACTTTGCTATAATTCCTTGATTTGTCATCTCTAGAGGCTTTTATAGGGATCTAAAATGCATTAGACTTTTACAACACCCGTTTGATAATTGGTTGCTAGATATGAGGTGTCCACTTTAATTGGGTTTGGTCATTAATTATATAAATAACTATATATAATTGGATTGAGTTTGGGTTAGCCAATGGGTTTTTATGAATAATATTCATTGCTATTTCATTGTGTTTTGGGTCATGTTTGGGTTATATGATTTCTAGTATACTTGTGGCACCAGTGGCAGTGCCACGTTGGGGCAGGGCCCATGGGCCCCACCCCTCTTCTAAAAAAATTGAAAAAAAATTGTTTTTTTATAGAAAAAAAATAAAATATGTTTATTTTTTTATGATTTTGTAGGATAATATTAAATTTATTTTGTGTTGGCCCTAAAAATTATTTTTGCCTTCCTCTACAATATTAATATAATTTATAAATAAAATCCATCTCATATAAAATAAAATGATATAATAACATGATGATATGTTTTTATTATAGATAAAAATAAAAATAAAAAATAAGTTAGATGATTTTTAATGTATTTTTAATATATTTTTATTATGATGACATGGTTTTGATATATTATATATTTTTTTAATACATAGTTGTATTAAACATATTTTATTTTTATTATATATACAAATGGAACAAAGTTCTGACTCTGCCACTGTGTGGCACAATAGCTTCTAAGGTGATGTTGTAAACCACACCTTAGAACCAAAAGGTAAAAATAAATAAATAAATAAAAGGGCAAATAATATATGGTTAACATGTGAAGTTCATCTCATTAAACTGGTAGAATGTTAAACTGTTATTTCATATCGTTTTCTTGTACTTAATAGTAAGTTGTATAGATGAAGAGCTTTATTTCCCAAAGTTTTATGAAAAGATGAACTGGAATTGGATCTTATGATTCACTCATGTGTCTAGAACCCAAATATTATGTTTACAAATATTTTATTAAGCATTTTGGGTTTTATTAGTTGGTTAGGCTCCTGTAACTTGGAAAAATGTATGCTTCCCTCTTGTACTCCCTCCTTTACAAACGTTGATGTATCTCCATGCATGGCTTGATGTATTTCAATATTGGAATGATGTTTTTCAAAATATTATATACATATATATATATATATATGAGTGCAACCAGGGAGTTTGGATCCAAGTGTTTCATTAGTTATAAAATATATTTTAATGTGAAGGCAGATTCAATAATAGCCTATACATCTAGCATTTTGATATAAGCATCATACTGTGAGAAAAGGTCATTTTAGAAGAGTGAGAAATGTTTAAAAAATTCAGAAATTGTTATAGTTTTTTCCACAAATAAGCTGATGACAAAAACTCTATTTAGACTAAGCTATACATTGAGAAACTCTATTCCGACTAAGCCACCAAGTGGAAGGGTGAGCAAATATCAATTTTAACCAAATGTTCCTAGTGGGCAAAAAGTTTTTCCCACAACAAATATCATGAATAACATTTTTTATTGACAAAACCAAATAGTCCATAAAATTATATTTCCAACTTTTACTCACGATTGACAATGATGTGGAAAGTATGAATTGCCACCAAACAATTCATGAGAAATACTTTTACCCACGAGTGCATTAGGTTGGAATTAATGGTGTATTTCTAATCATTATCGACGAAAGTTTTTAGTTAGGAAAGATGTATCTCACGAAATGCGTTCATGAAAAATAGAACTTCCAGTACTAACATAATTAGTGGGGAAAAGAGTATTCCCCACCAACACAAACTGATTTGAGTAACATTTGCCATGGAATTCATTATCTTTTTTCACGAGCTCTTCGATAGGAAAATGTTACTAGTTTGTAAATTAGTGGGAAAAAATATTTAGTATCACCAACTTTAAGTCATTGACCTCTCATTGATAGATTTAGTGAGAAGAGAGCTTTTCCCACTAAGATCATGACTTTGCCAACCAATGCACTGACTTTTCCAACCAATGCACCCACAGCAAAAACCAACAAATGTTGTCGTGGTCATTGCATCCCCTACTCTCACAAATGCCGCATTCGGAAAAGTCTGTCTCAACCAATATTTTGAATATCGTACCGGTACCGGTCGTCACTGAAATAAAATATTTCGGTATCGGTAACGTTTCGTGTACCGTTTTGGAATAATTTATACATAAATAAATTATATATATAAATACATATATAAATTATATTTCAAAATAATAGTCAATATATAAATAAATTATATAGATAAATATATATATGTAATTAATCTAGTCTAAATTAAAGTTAAAATATAGTAAAAAATTTAAATAAAAAAAAAAAAAACTGGAAGGCCGAAATCCGGTATGGCCGGTATCGGCCGTACCGGACATTTTTCGACCAATTTCAACCGTACCGGCCGAAAAATCGGCCGAAATGAAATAATCTTTTATTTGTGCCAGCCAACCAGCCGGTATGGAAAATTTTGGCCGTATTGGCCAGTACGGTACGGTATTTAAAACTGTGGTCCCAACGATTAAATAGTACTGATCACTTTTAGCATGTCTATTTGTAATGAATAAACATATTAGCAGTGAATGTATCTCATTGCAAATAGTTTTAAATAATAGAAAGAAAAAAAAATGAATATCACACATTAGGCTAATCCAGAAAAATAGATTTTAAAAAATAAACAGTGAAAACACTGTCCACAAAGTGGTGTGCGCGCGCAGGCGACTTGCACCCAGCACTGCTCTTAAAAAAAAGTTTGAATTCATAGGTGTTTGTGGTGCCTTCAACTAGGTTTGTTCATCCGGGCAAGGAAAAATCTGGCCGGTTTTGAAATTATCTTTATTTTTCAATAATTTTGACATTTTTACTTTAGAAGTTTAAGAAAATTTTAAATCCGGAATTCGGATGAACAAACTTACCTTCAACCCATGCCTCGGCAAGGACCGCAACGCCGACCGAGACATTGGCCACAGGCTATCCAGCTTGCTCATTAATGTGACAACAAGTGTCCGTACTATACTGCACATATGCTTAAAATAATAGTGTATAATTAATATAATTCATAGTGAAAAAAAAATAAAAGGGTCATGATTAATTTTAACAAAAAAAAATAACATAAAGGTTAAATTACATCCAAATCACAATATCCATAATTCACTTGTCACAAACCAAAAAGGCAAAAAAAAAAAAAATACTACAAGACTTTGAGGCAAATATAATCAATCGATGTATCCAAAAGGGACAAAAATAACCAAATTGTATCAAATTGGTCATTTCTACCCCTTTTAGATGCATCAAATTGGTTATATCTGACATTTTTTCTTGTAGTGAAATAATCATCTGATTTGATTACAAACAAAGACTCAGATACAACACCTATTTAAAAAACCGGCCTCAGTCCTCAAGGATTTAACCCCAACATCACAATGATAAACTAATTGCATGTGAACTATGAAAAAACAGTTTATTCTTTTTAGAAAGGAAGCCCCCTAAAGAAGAGTTGGCAGAAATTCTGAAATAAATGAAGATAACAATTAAAGATATTGTTTATGATCCTTGACAGAAGATAATTATTAAAGATGCTTACAGAAATAAGGAGTTTCACCAAGAAATTGATTAAAATAGAAGAGAGATAACACATGATAAAGTAGATTTTTCAAGCTATGAAAATCTATTTGTCCATAAAGATTAATGCTATCTGTATAGATTTTTCGAGCAGTATTAAACTTTTAATAAAAAATCATATATGACGACCCATTTGATATGTTTATTCTTCTCACGTAATTTGAGGGCCCTTGAATTTGGTTTATAAAAACTTGAGAAATATTTTTCCGATTACTTACAATTCCCAATTGAATCAAATGATGACCAAAGCTAAGATTCATTTCCGAATCTGAATGGTGATTGCTAAACCCAACTTTGTCGATCACACTAACCTTATGAGCTACAATATAATTGAGTGAACGATCATAAGATTAATGCTACACAATGAGCTAGATGCATCTATATCTAAGATTAATTTTGAACTTCACATGATTATATATCAATCTCACTTTCACCGTATATTCTAAATTTTAATAAAAATATCTATACGAGCTCTTGAACACTCAAATGGCTAGAGAGAGGAAATGGTTTTTTATTTTTTTTATTTTTAAGAGTGCTTGGTAGATTTGAATGTTGAGAAGAGTTGTAAATAGTAATAAAAAGTAAGTGAAAAGTAATAATAGAATATTGAATAGTATAAAAAAATAATGAATCATAATAAAAATAAATGAAAAATAATAATAAAATAATAAATAATTATAAAATATTTTGAGAATACTTGAAATATTCTTAGCTGCCAAACACAATCTTAAGGCCTCTTGCTCAAAAAAAATGAGTGCATGTGACTATATATGAACTATGGTGAAGGGTCCGAAACCCTACTCGCCCACAATTTCCCCTCGGTCCAATAACTTGCTTAAGCACTACAAAATGATAGAATATTCCATTTGATCTTTCTCAGAAATGCTTATTTGAAATACAAAATAAAAAAAAAAATAAGCTTATCTATTATATATTTTATTAAGAGACTTGCTAGATCCATAAATCATATCATAAAAATAAATTTATAAATTGATATAGTCTTATATAGTATGCGTAACAAATTAATTGAGTACGGGTTGAAAAGTAATATAATTTTATCACATGATATCATATCATTAATGGCTCGATGGACACTTAAATCATCTCAGGATTCCGTAAATAATAATGAAATAGTTTATAAATAGTGATGAAATTATTTAAGTTATGATATTATATTAGGTTTTAAGAAACAAGAGAGAAGTTGAATACACATATTATGAAGTTTAAAATTGTTTAAATATTATTTTTATTTTAAAATTTTAAAAAGTAGGATATTTTTTATATTTTGTTTGAAAGTTTGAGAGAGTTGTATTGAATTTTGTGTTTGGCTAATGAGTAAATAATAATTAGATGAAAAAAATTGAAAAATATTTTTCGTTTGAGTGATGTTGAGAAAGGAAATTATAAGAAGTTTTGAAAATATATAAGAATATTCAAGTGTCCAAACAAGCCCTAAATCTCTTACATAATCATCAGTTTTAAATGATATGGTATTTTGTGATAAATGAGATTATATGTATTCACACTTTAGAACAATATGCATGGTTGCATTTTATTGAATTTAAACCCACGAGAGCTTATTAACTTGGGTCTTTACTTAGTGAAGTCCAAATCTGAAAACACTTATTGTGTTACGACGTTAATGCCAAACAGTCCACATAAAAAAAAAAAAACTTCATGTTGTATGGGCCACAGTTAAAGGCCCAAATAAGTTAAAAACATTGAAAACCCAATTTGGATTATCAAAGCCCAACCTTGGCTTCACTGTTTCACATTTAGTATGCTGCAATAGTGCAATTTAGAAATGTAATACAATTATACGACAAAATAAGGTAAAATGTCTCTAAGAAAATGCTCATTACTTGGTCAACATTGACCAAACTAGATACATATATGTGACAACATGTCAATAAGTCAACCCAAAAACCAAAAACCAAAAACCAAAAACCAAAAAATAAATAAATAAATTACAAACCGAAAAAATACATGGGCACCAAATGTATTGGCCTAACGTAAGTGCAGATGTAAAAATATGTACAACTAAAAAAAAAACTATATTCAATTAGAAGATTTTTAAACTTCACGCACTTCTTTTGAAAAATAGGAGATCTCTCATTAAAAAAATGATTTTTTAAATGGATTTCAAATTTTTTTTTTTTTTTTAAATTAGTGCGCAAAACTTACAAACCATAAAAATTCAAGCATCATACGTGATCACTTTGACTGATACAACATGCACACAACACAACCCCAAAACCAAACTGCCAAAAGAAGGAAAATTCAACTCATGAAACTAATTAATTTTGTTAGTTGCATCACTCTCTATGTTACATTCATGTTTTGTGTATTGTCTACCGCTGGAATTTCCCTACTTCTTATTAGTTATTTCCACGTCCTTTGAATTAGCTTTTCTTGGTTACCACTTTGGCAGTACTCTTTATTTGAAAAGAGATGGAATGAAAAGCAGTTTTTTTTTTTTTTTGTCTAATTCATGTAAATCTATTTTTGATGATTTTTCTTTCTTTCTTGCCACTAAGCAACTTTTGTAAGCTTAATTTTGGTATGGCTTTATATTGCTTCATTCTTTTTTTTTTATATAATTATTTGAAAACAAATACTCTTTTCATCATATTTAAATCAAGAAATACAAGCCATATCATGAGTTACAAGACTTTGAATCTCAATAGGTTCATCTTCAATTAAGTATTTCTTTTCGAATAATGATACATTTACCTCTCATTTACCATCACTTTATCATTAATAGTGTTTTATTTTTTTAATTATTATTTTTTTAACATCTTTAATCATTAAAAAAAATATAATTTCATTAATAGTCACTTTCTTAACTATTAAGTAAAAGAAAAATTTTAGAAAAAAATAAAAATTAAAAAAAATTGATAAAGTAGTGGTAAATATGATGTAATCATATCATTATTCTTTGTGGAAAACTGCCTTCATATCTTCAGTAATCAACCCTATCCTTAATCTGCTTGTTTCTCTTGTCCTTAAAGCCTTAATCAATGCTTGGGAATCACTTCCATAAATGGCGTTTCCGAAACGTAGTTCCTTACCCAATTGAAGTCTCCTCCACAATGCCATACTTTCAACTAATAATGATTATAATCTCACTGCTTCTATCTATAACTTCTCTTACCTGTTCACCTCCTTTTGACTTTATAGCCTCATGAGACACCATCCTTAGACTATCAGAGTTACCTCCAAAAAATAAACTTGTTACTTCTCATCCATATTCTTCTTAATAGTACTGTAGATACTTCCAAATTTTTAGTTTGTAAATACTGAGATAATTTCTCCCACAGCTGTATAAAATCAATACCACTATTGCTCCATTTTTGTAAAGGACTTGCTTTCTCAGCCCACACAATGCATGAAGAATGGATTCATCTTTTTTATAGATGGGACATAGTGAAGAGTCTACAATTTTTCTAACTTTTAGATTTTCTTTGGAGGGAAGAAGACCATTCAATGCTTTCTATATAAATTGTAACTACTCTTGGGACATTCAACTTCCAAATTTTGCGTCATTTTTTGTTTTGTGCATTTGAATTTGATGGTTCCCCTTGATTGGATCTTTTTCTCAGTCTTCGCATGATATGCACTTCTGAGAGAAAGTTTCTCATTCTTTGTATAACGTCATATGATTTTATCCTTAAAACCTATTCTGCTCAAAGGGATACTATATATCTATATAGCTTCTTCTTTTTCATAAATAGAGTGTATCAATTCGTCATTCCAGAACTTTATCTCCTTAATGACAAGCTCACTAACTTTTGACTCTCTATTCAATTTTAGGAGATGATTGTACCTTGAAGGTTATCTGTTGCGGCAGCCATTTATGCTCCCATATTTTGATACTTTCCATCACCCACTGATCTCCATATCAACCCTTCTTTCATCACCTCTATTGTTGAGCATACACTTCTCCAAATATAAAAAAGGTGGATGCCCTAACTTTGCCTCCAAAATCTACTCGTTTCTACACTACTTTTCTTTGTAAATCCTTGCCACTATTAACTTTGGTTTTTGCGTTAGTCTTCGGCTCTGTTTTGCTAACAGTGCCTAATTAAAATTTTTTATATCTTGGAATCCCATGCTTCCCTTATGCTTTGAATCACCCATTATGTCCATCTCTTCCAATGTACTCCTTTCCCATCTTGGTTACTGCACCACCAAGATTTTAATAGCATAGCTTCAATATTATTACAAAGTTTCCTTAGCAATCTAAATGCAAGATTTTAATAGCATAGCTTCAATATTATTACAAAGTTTCCTTAGCAATCTAAATGCACTCATGGTAAAGATTGGTATTGACTACAACACAGCCTTAATAAGTATTTCATTTCTTGCAGTTGAAAGAAAATTATTTTTTCAACTCCTTATCTTGTGCAAAATCTTCTCCTTAATAATTCTGAGGGTTTATATTTGGACCTCTCTATCATTGTTGAAAGTCTTATATATTTTTCATAATCTCCAAAAGTAATAGCCCCAACTTCATCCATTATCTACCTTCTTATGTGGCCACTTGTATTTGAGCTAAATGAGATGGAAGTTTTATGTTGGTTAATAACTTGTCCTGATGCATGCTCATACTATTTTAGAATACCTTGTATTTTTAACCACGCTTTTTTCTGCTTGCTCTTCAGGAAATCACACTATTATCAGCGAACAACAGATGGTTTATTCTTGGTCCCCCTCTTGTCACTGCCACTCCTCTTGTTTCTCCTTTATTTTTTGTTTGGTTAAGTAGGAAACTTAAACCTTCAGCACATAATATGAAGAAATAAGGTGATAGAGGATCTCCTTGTATTAATCCTCTCGATAATGTTGTTCATTCTCTCATGTTATCATTCACCAAAATAGCATAGGAAACAGATTTTACACAACACATAATTAGATTAATCCACTTATCCTTGAATCCCAACTTCCTCGTAATAGCTTCCAAGTAATTTCATTATATTCTATCATGTGTTTTTGACATGTCAAGTTATAAAACCATACTATCATTTTTTACTTCTTGTTTTGTCTTGTTGTCATTGTGTGTAATACTTTATACGTCACTATGACATTAACAGTTATCAAGCATCCAAGAATAAATACATTTTGATAGGCTATATACAATATTAAGCAGGACTCTTTTCATCCTATTTACCAGTACCTTTGCAATTAACTTATACAATACATTACATAAAGAAATAGGTCTAAATTCATTAGCTGAAGTGGAGTTGTTGGCCTTTGGTATAAATGCTAAATATGTGTGATTCAATGAAGAAGGCATACTCCCACCATTTAAAAAATGAAGGATAGTAGAACATACCTTCTCTCCTATGGCCCCCCAGTATTTTTGATATAATATAGTCCTAAAATCATTAGGCCCTGGAGATTTCAATGGGGCAATTTGATTTAAGATCCCATATACTTCATCAATAGAGAATTCCTCCACTAGCTCAATATTCATTTCCTCAGTAACTTTGTTCTCAACATATTTTAAACTCCCTTCTATGGCTTCTCTTGTCGAATTTGATGATGTATAAATTCCTTCAAAGTGATCCTTAAAAGTTGCCTCAATGTCTTCTCTTTCAGTCACCACTCTGTTATTCTGATTAGAGATTTTGCAGAAGAAATTCTTCTTCCTCTTTTGATTAGTACAAGCGTGAAAAAACTTCGTGTTTCTATCTCCTAACTAGTACCAATGCATCTTTGCCCTTTGCCTACACTTCATATCTTCCTTCTCTAATAATTCCCACAACTCCTTTTGTATCTTCTTAATCTCCTCCATATTGTGTATTCCATCATCATCTTGTAAACTTTTAAGAAGCTTTAACTTTTCCTTTATAACCAAATCATTTTTGTTCCCGTCTTTGCTCTACCTACCTTTTTCCACAATATTTGAGACTTTCTTGCACACTGCTAATGGGATTTGTGGTTGTTGTATTTTTCTTCCATTTGTCTCTAATCAATCTTCTACATTTTTCATCTAGGCCCCAACTAGCCTCATATTTAAAACACTTCTATTGTATCATTCTCTTATTATTTTTATTATTGCAGGTCAGCAATGGTGGTATGTGGTCTGAGCTTCTGGCCTCTAACACTTTCACTTTCACTTCATTCTGCATATTATTCCAAGCAGAACTTGCTACCACCCTATCTAACATTTCCTTTGTAAAGGTTTCATCACTATGTTTATTGATCTAGGTATATTTTAAACTTTGCTAACCCAAATTATAAAGCTCACTATCTTCCAATGCTTTTCTAAAATAAGTCATATGTGCTTCACTACGAGAATTACCCCCCTGTTTCTCATCTCAAAAGGTTATTTTATTAAAATTCTCACATACACACCAACTCATCTAACCTACTAGTCTTAAGTAAGTTGGCAACTCCCTTGAGTTTTGTCTTTCACTGACTTCAGTTTGTCCATAATATCCAATTAATTGCCACTATTTTACATTAGACACTTCCTTCACAATAGCAGTGATATTAACCTCTTCAGGTTGTCCATAATATCCAATAAATTGCCACTATTAGAATGGTGATATTAACCTCTTGTCTTCACAAAAGCTTTGTATTGAGAACTTTGAAATCATACTTGAGTTTTGACATCAAAAGTACTTGTTTTAGTCGTACTCTTCCAACCTTTTTCTTTTTGTCTTCTTCTTCTTCTTTCAACTCTCTAAATTCTTCTCTTCTCTTTCTATTATTATTATTCTGTTTTCTTGTTTGTTTCTCTATTATCCTACATCACTTTTTCTCTTGGATTTCAATTTAAAGATGATTCTTTTGATGAAATATTTTTTAGTGCATAACTAAGAATCACATGTTGATTCTTCTCATTCATAAGAGTCCCCTGTTTGTTCCTATTATTGCAAGTTCCTTCTTCATGTATAACACATCCGCATTCAAAACACATTCTTTGGAATTTTTCATACTTAATTGAAATCCAAATCTTCTTCCCATTAACATTAATTGATCTACCCCTTGCTAGTGACTTTGACGGTTGTATCTCAACTTTAACATGAAGAAATTTACCCCATCCAATTTCATTGTCAGGGACTTCCACATTAATTATATTGCCCAATAACCTTCTAATTTGCTCTCCACTCTCACGAATCATATAAGCCAAAAATAACTTATGAAGTTGGACCCATTACGTCTCACGATCAAAAGGGATCTTATTTGGTTGGGTAAAACTATCAAATATTTTTAAAATAAACTGCTGTCAAATAGACATGGCCTCCCATCTATCACCTTATGTTTGTTAGAGTGGGTAGTAAAAATTACTATAAATATCCACATCCTGAAATACAACTGGTTTACTTACCTTCCAGATCATTGACATTGTTGATGTAATTGTTGAAGAAAAATTATGCGGATACAGTAATTCAAAAAATAAATGCGACTTTGAGGCGTGTAGAATACTATCTTTAAGGTGATAATTGCCCCTACTCGAAAGAGTTTGCTACCGGGTTACAAGCAATTCACCTCTAGGATACAACAAAGTCACCAACTGCAGATAGCAATTCTAAAGATTTCCTTCAAAGTTTCTCTACAAAATTGTGTAAGTGACTAAAAGATGGAAGAATAAAATCAATTAAATTTATGGGCCTCATCCCCTATTTATAGAGAATGAAGTGGCACCAAGTGAAATATCACAACTTTTAACTTGTGTTTTTGGTCTAAGTATCATGTCTTTTCGGCCAAGCATTGTGCCTCTTTGGCTCAAGCATCATGTCTCTTCGAACCAACCATCGTGACTCTTCATACCAACCATCATACCTCTTCGGACTAATTATCATGCCTTTTCGGATCAACCATTATATCTTTTCGGACCAACCATTGTGTCCTTTCGGATCAATTATCGCGCCTTTTTGGTTCAACCATTGTATCCTTTCGGACCAACCATCGCGCATTTTCGGTCCAAACATTGTGTCCATTGATCCAACCATTGTGTCATTTGGTCTAACCATTGTGCCTCTTCAAAATAGTATTTAAAGAAATAAATAATAACCCACATTCATTAAATTCACATATTTAATATCACAATCTATAGAATTAAATATAATAATCTCCCACTTAGATTGCGATATTAAATTTTTAGTCAAATACTGATATTCTCATGCATACAAGAAGGTATCTCTCGACTTAAACCTTCAATTAGTGTAAGTATCTCAAATTTTTAACAGAGTCAATGGTGGCCTAGGTTTAAACCAAGACTTTTTATGTTAAAAACGGAAATACCACACACATGATTCTATCTAATTTTAGCGAGATAACTCACCAATTATATGCACTAATTTACGTGTTCCATCTTGACATTCATGAACATTTACAAAAGTAAACCTTAAACTTTTGCTAGAAGTTGTTCCCACATCTTATGTTTACATAGGTAAAGTTCATTTTGTATCTCTGTTACTTCAGATACTTATTCAACTATTGAACTTTATTAAAAGTATAATACTCATCCTACATTTAGCGTAACAGTCAACACTGACCATCCTGGAAGGGTTTCTCACATTAAATTAAATTTCAGTGTTATCACAGCCACATAACTGTAACTTGTTTTTACCCATTAAACTTTAGAATATTTATTAATAGTGTTAGGTTGGGTTCCTATTACATGTGACTTTTTAATATAAATGTTTCAAACCCATTCCACTAGATATACCATTAACCAAATCTCTCGAGAGTCCCTTTGTGAAAGGATTCGCCAAGTTTTTACTTGATTGAGCATATACAATCGTGATAATACCATCACTAATTAACTATTTGACATATTCATGTCTCAAGCTAATATGTCTAGATTTTCCATATAGACTTTATTATAAACCCTAGACATTGTAGCTTCATTATCACGGTACAAAGAAATGGCTGACATCAGTTGTGGCCATAACTTTATGTCAAATAACAAATTCCTCAACCATTTTGCCTCTTTGCCTGCTGCTGCCAAGGCTACAAATTCATATTCCATTATAGAATGTGATATACATGTTTGTTTTTTAGAAGCACGTGAAACAACTCCACTACCAAGGGTGAAAACCCAACTAGATGTAGCCTTATTATCACTTGCACTAGTAATCCAACTAGTATCGCAATATCCTTCTAGTACAGCAGGAAAATTGGTATAATACAGTCCTAACGAACTAGTTCTTTTAAGGTACCCAAAGACTCTACCAATTGCTTTCCAATGCTCTATACTAGAATTACCTGTATATCTAGAAAGTTTACATACTGCAAAGGAAATATCTAGCCTAGTGCAATGCATTGCATACATTTAAGTACCAATTGCACTAGCATATTCTAACTGAGCAACTACTCTTCTAGCATTCTCAGTTAATTTAAATGAAGAGTCATATAGGGTATTTGCCTATTTTATTCCTAAATGTTGAAATTTAAGAAGCATTTTCTCAACATAATGTATTTGACATAAAGCATAACCCCCACTATGTTTCTTTACTTTGACACTCAAAATAGTGTCAACTTCATTAAGATCGTTCATTTTAAACTTTAAAGATAAATAGTTCTTAGTTTCATATATTCAGTCCATATTTGTTCCAAATATAAGCAAGTCATCCACATAAAGACATTATAATACCATAATAATCCGTGAATTTAGAGTAAATACATCTATCAGCAATATTATGACTAAATCCATGAGATAATATTACTGAATCAAATTTCTCATGCCATTAATTTGGTGCTTGCTTTAATCCATACAATGACTTAATTAATTTGCAAACTTTATTTTCTTTTATTTCTATGTGTACTTGCATTCACGCTTAAAGTGCCAATTCTTTCCGCCGATTGTAACAAGTTTTTGTTTTTTTAAACTTGTCACCATTGTTAGAAAAATCATTATATTTTCTTTTGTTTCCTCCAAAATTACCTTGAAACTTATTGTTTATTTTTTTTTTATCAACAAAATTCACCTTAGAGCCATTTTGAGAAAATAATTTCTTATCACAAAGTCGAGTTTCCTCTTCAATTCGTAAATGTTTTTGAATTTTCTCTAAAGTGAAATCTTCTGTTGTGTACATAAGTTTCTTTCTATAATTATTCCAACTTGGAGGAAGTTTAGCAATAATAGCCCCAACTTGCAAAACTTCAGAAACTTCCACATTTAGATCTCGAAGTTTATTCACTAAAACTTGCAATTCATGGACTTGATCCATCAATGAATTATTATCATTCATTGTAAATTCAAAATATTTCATAATTAGAAATTTATCTGCACATTGTTTTTCAGTTTTATACTTGAATTCCAATGCTTCCCAAATATATTTTTGTGACTTGATTGATGTAAACAAGTCGTATATATGATCAAAAAGTGTATTTAGAATATGTCCTCCACATACCACTTCATCTTCTTTGCGTTTCTTGTGTTCTGCCTTTATTTGATCATTATCATCAAGTTTGAGTTCTGGAAGTACCGGCAAGTTTGAATCCAAAACATATGCAATCTTCAATCTCGTAAAAATGAACATCAACTTGTCTTTCCAACGAGTAAAATTCGTTCCATCAAACCTATCTACTTTGACAAAGTCTTGATTCATCATCTTGAAAATCGCTATATCAGATTCTGATCTCATTGCGATTATCACCTTAAAATTGTTGAAGATTAATTATGTGGATACAGTAATCTGAAAAATATATGCGACTTTGAGGCGTATAGAGCATTATCTTTAAGGTGATAATTGCCCCCACTCGAAAGAGTTTGCTACCGGGTTACAAGTAATCCACCTCCAGGATACAACAAAGTCACCAACTGCATATAGCAATTCTGAAGTTTTCCCTTCAGAATTTCTCTACAAAATTGTGTAAGTGACTAAAAGATGGAAGAATGGAATGAATGAAACTTGTGGGTCTCATCCCCTATTTATAGAGAATGAAGTGGTACCAAGTGAAAAATCACAACTTTTAACTTGTGTCTTTGGTTTAAGCATCATGTCTTTTCGGCCAAGTATTGTGCCTCTTTGGCTTAAGCACTGTGTCTCTTCGGACCAACCATTGTGACTCTTCACACTAACCATCATACCTCTTCGGACCAATTATCGTGTATTTTTGGACCAAATATCGTGTCTTTTCAGACCAACCATTGTGTCATTTCAGACCAACCATCGCGCATTTTTGGTCCAACCATTGTGTCTTTTGATCCAACCATTGTATCATCTGACCCAACCATTGTGCCTCTTCAAAATAGTATTTAAATAAATAAATAATAACACACATTCATTAAATTCACATATTTAATATCACATCTATAAAATTAAATATAACAGTAATTACCACTTTGCCTATAGGTCAATACATACAAATTTTAACAATGAAGCTTCTTTCTCCTTCCTATATGATTCTTCCATATATTCTCCACTTAATTCATTCGTCATATCTTCTTCAGCTATCAGACTCAAATTACTCCATAACTCCTCCAAATCCTCCATCCCTATATCTCTATATTCCATCCTTACAAGTTAGCAATAATATCATCACCCACAAGGAGATAATGCAATAAAGAATTTGAAACTCCACCAATGCTCTCTAGATAAAAGCCGATAGGAGATTGGGACCCTGTTTGGATTTAGAGATTAAATAAGATAATTTTAGATAAAAGAAGATAAGTTGAATAAAATATTATTATAATATTATTTTTTGATATTATTATTATTTTGAGATTTGAAAGAGTTATATTATTTATTATATTTTATGTAAAAATTTAAAAAAATTATAATAATGAGAAGAAATAAAATGGGTTCTAAATCTAAACGAGGGCCTATATGATATCAACAATAGATAAGAAAGTGTACAATGATTGTTTCATTCTTATTTATGTCTAATATTATAATATGCACTATCAACTTCTAAAATATATTATATTAACAAGTATGATTGAAGCTGGCAAAATTTAAAATAAAAGTATATTAATTTTAGATAAATATAAAAGCTTTTCTTAAAAATAAAATTAAAAAAAACTTGTAATATAGGTGGACTTGAAAGAACTTTTAAAGAATAAAGCCTTGTTTGAATTTAAAAAGTATTTATGTGTATTTAATCTCATTTCATTTCGTTATTACAACTTTCTCAAATTCTTAAATAATATTCAATAAACAATTCAACTATTTCAAATTTTAAACAAAAATAATATTAAAAAATAATATTTTATTATATTTTATTCAACTTTCAGTTTTCATCTTACTCAACTCACTATCTAAACTTCTAAAATAAACTATTTAAAATATATCGCATAAATAAATGTGATTAATATTGACAAACCTCTAAACTTAATTGATATGAATTCTTTATAAATAATAATGAGTTGAAAAAGTTGAGTTAGTTTTGTGGGATCTACTTAAAATGAATTTAAATATGTTTGGATATTAATATGAGTTTAGATATATTTATGATAAATTGTAAAATAAATAGATCCGTCGACGCCAACTGCTCAAAAGGGCAAGAATTTTTCCAAACAATACTTGTAGCCAATCGGATGGATAAAAGCAAGGGCAAAATAGACAAAGTCATACTTTTTTATGTAGAGAATAGTTTAACAGTTTGGGGGAGAGCATCTCTGGCATTGGCAAGAGCATTAATCAAGCTACAGTCTAAATTCAATAAACTCACATCGGAGGTAGTTCAAATAGTTATTTGGATTGTAGAAAAGGTCTAAAATAAACTATACTCAACTTGATTTAATAACCAAATGGAGCCTTATTCATGATAATGTGGACAATGCTAGGGTGACTATCAAATATGCTTATCAAATGTGCAAACTAATAGAATGAGATGATCTATCTATGCAAGGTTCGAGATCCAGAGGAAAAGGACTACCAACCAAAGAAGGAAGATGAGTGCGAATAATCAATCAATAGAATCAGTGGAGGGGGTAGAAGTAGAGGGATAGAGACAAATCCGAGATGGAAGGCTCTAATCAAAAGTTTCTTGTATGCCAGTTGTGAGTTTAGGACCAAAAGACACTTTGTAAAGCTGCACCAATCTATGAGAGGAGCTGATGGAAGAGTAGGCTTCCCTTTTCGATTCAAGGTGCTTCTTGTTGCTCGCCCTTATCTGTAAAGGGGTTTATGCACTTCACTTATTATCACTAAACGACGAAGCCAAGAGTGAAAGGAGGGGCTTAAACCCTTAACCTCAATCGTGGTAAGGCTATGCTATACCATTAAGCTATTTCTGCCTGCTATGATAGTGGCAAAGCACTGTTGAGCATTTTATGTATCACTTGATACGGACCTTATTGCTTACTTGCTTACCTGACTTTACTCCCATTTAAAGGAAGACAAGCTTGGTTGCTGTTATGCAGAAGGAAAGCAGTCTTAAGAAGAAGGTCGACGCTTCATCTTGTTGCTTTGATGAATGCTTAGTATAAATAATTTTTTTAAGTATTTTTTTAAACATCCTTAACTAATAAGAAAAAAAAAAAAATTCACTAGTAGTCATTTTTTTAATCATTAAAAAAATAATATATGAGTGGACATATTTAGTAGGCATATTTGATAGTCATATTATTATTTTCTTAATTATATATATTAATATGATATATTTTAAGTGATCTTATATATTTTTACTTGAATATATAATCCTTTAAACCGTGTAATATTAAATATCACCACGATTTAAAATGAAGAAAAGTAAGATAAAAAAATCTCCCTCTTTTTCTTTCGAGTAATGCTAGAGTGAATCTACACTCAGTACACTCACACTCACATAGCACTGTTCATATAAACAGTACTATGTAGCATCAACATATATTTTTCTTTTCCTTCTCCTTTAAGGAAATCTCCAATGCTGTAACATCAACATATATTTTGCTCTTCCGAGAAGAAAAGGAAGAGAGAGCACAAACATGTGCCAAAAGGCGAAACGTCACGACCCACGTACATCTCCTCGTCATCGGATCATTTTGACTTTTTAGGCTTTTAATGTACATCCGACGGTCCAGATTCCACCTCCCACCTCAAACTAGGGTTTCCCAAACCCACCCACCGACCTTGTATATATAACGCACCACGGTTTTCTCCGAACACGTGCGGTGCAGTGCAGTGCGGTTCGTTCTGCCCTCCCCCACACTCCCACCAAAAAAAAAAAAAAAAAAAAACTAAAAAAAACTATCCAATTCTCTCTCTCCGTCGGCTTCCGGCGAGTCTCCGGATTGTATATCCGGTCGATTTATCCCCAACTCTCCTCTCCTATCCTCTATCGGAAAACCCCAAAATAAAAAAAAATCCCCTAAATTCTACTTTCAAATCTCCTTCCTGGGTCCTTAGGTTTCTTGAGATTCCAGTCTAGAATCTGAGTTCTGACTGCCTTCTTTTCTTTCTCTATAGGGCTAGTCTCGATTAAGCAGAGGAGAGGGAAAGAAAAATTCGAAAAAAAGAGGATCTACCAAGAGTTCGTGTTTACTTTTCTTTTGTCGGTGGAAAATGGCGCAGATTCAGGTTCAGCATCAGACTCCCATGTCAGGTCCGAACGGTGTGGTTCCTGGCGCCGGTGGGAACCAGTTCGTGCCGACGTCTCTGTACGTTGGTGATCTTGACTTCAACGTTACCGACTCGCAGCTCTACGATCTGTTCAACCAGGTCGGCCAGGTCGTCTCGGTGAGGGTCTGCAGGGACATGAGCACCCGGAGATCTCTCGGTTACGGTTACGTCAACTATAGCAACCCTCAGGATGGTCGGTCTCTGCATCTTGCTCAGTGTGTATTTATATTATTTTTGTCTTTGGCTTTTTTATTGATTTTTTTGTTGCATCCTGTTTGATTGTTTTGCTCTGCTTTTCTGAACTGGATAACTTGTTAGAACACGGCTTTCCCAAATGATTGCAAATGGCTGCGTACTATTCAAGGATTTGCATTTTTCGCTGAGGTTTTAATGTGAACATTTTTTTCTGGACATATCTTTTCCTTCAGAAGTCTATCGGTCGG
Source organism: Platycarya longipes (assembly GCA_036559045.1). Classification (NCBI taxonomy): domain Eukaryota; kingdom Viridiplantae; phylum Streptophyta; class Magnoliopsida; order Fagales; family Juglandaceae; genus Platycarya; species Platycarya longipes. The sequence goes on from CM071802.1 coordinate 39,665,312, forward strand.
ATTTGGTAGGGGGCTATGTGATTCTGATATTCTATCAAATTGGCATTTTTATATCAGGCCCACAAAAGATTTAGACGATTTTCTTTTTGTTGGTATAACATCGTATAGAGAATAGTGTATATAATGTTTCATGTGATACTTGAATATTTTCTAGCAGCAATTCTTTAGTTATTGTGGGGTGAAATTAACATGTAACCGCCATATCTGGTACACCAACATTTGACTGTATTTTCATTAGTTGCTTCTTACCTGTAGCGGCAAGGGCATTGAATGTATTGAACTTCACTCCAGTGAACAACAAACCCATCAGAGTCATGTATTCTCAACGGGACCCTAGCATTCGCAAGAGTGGAACTGCAAATATATTCATTAAGGTATTCATATTTGGGTGACCCATCTGTGCCCTCTCCTCAACGATGTTTCTCCTTCTGTTTCTGTTACTTTGAGTATTGTATGCATACTTTGTAGAATGTATTGGTGCTGGTTTGGCTGGTTGGGATATTTTTTGGCACGAAGTTTGATATCTTGTGTGCCATTCTGGAAAATGGTATTTAGGTTTGGCTAGGTTTTAGGTGACCTGCACTTCAATTGGGTTAGCATATTTCTTCTTTTCTGGTTTGGTAGTTGTAGCCCCCCCTGCTGGGGGGAGACACATAGTGTAGGCAAAGGGATTGATCATTACGTATTTGTTCTGTCCTCTGTGTCTTACTCTAGGAGTTGAGGAATGTATTCTAGTAATATTTATGAACATTTTATAGCGAATCCTTTTAGATGCGAACAATTCTTAGGAGCCATTGGACTGAGGGACTTTCCCCTTGAATTACTTGAGATGCCCTTGCGGAAAACTCCTTGCCAAGGCTTGTGCATCCTGGGGATTGGTTGAAACGCTGTTCTCAGACACCCACTGCCAATAAAAAAAAATTATACCATGGGCCGATTTTTCCATTTTGTGATTTATTATGTTGTTTTGCTAATAATGCTTTGATTGAATTATTGGCTTCTGTTTTTATTTTTATTTTTTTCATGTTATATGGTGAGTGCAGAATCTGGACAAGGCAATTGACCCTAAAGCATTGAAGGATACATTTTCATCTTTTGGAAATATTCTTTCATGCAAGATAGCTACCGATGCCAATGGCCAGTCTAAAGGCTATGGTTTTGTTCAATTTGACAATGAAGAGTCTGCACAGAATGCAATAGACAAGTTAAATGGCATGCTGCTCAATGACAAACAAGTGTTTGTGGGACACTTTCTTCATAGGCAGGAAAGAGAAAGCTCTTCAAATAAAACAAAATTTAATAATGTTTATGTGAAAAATCTATCGGAGGTCACAACAGATGAAGACTTGAAGAAAATTTTTGGTGAATATGGACCAATTACTAGTGCTGTAGTGATGAGGGATGCTGATGGAAAATCAAAGTGTTTTGGTTTTGTCAACTATGAAAATCCAGATGATGCTGCTAATGCTGTTGAGGCACTAAATGGGAAGGTGGTTGATGACAAGGAGTGGTATGTTGGGAAAGCCCAGAAAAAATCTGAAAGAGAGCTTGAACTGAGAGGAAGATATGAGCAGAGTATGAAGGAAGCAGTTGACAAGTATCAAGGAATGAATTTGTATATTAAGAATTTGGATGATAGTATTAATGATGAAAAGCTGAAGGAAATGTTCTCGGAGTTTGGTACAATCACTTCGTGCAAGGTTCGTAAGTAGGTTATGTGTATGCTGTCAACCTGAAATCCTAATATCCTAATTCTCTGTCTCCTTTTATTGTGGCAGTAAGTTCTTCCCCTCACTTTGCAGGTCATGCGTGATCCCAGTGGAATTAGTAGAGGCTCTGGATTTGTTGCTTTCTCAACATCTGAAGAAGCTTCTCGTGCTGTAAGTCTAGACTTCATGGCGGTGTTGTAAATAAAATCTGAATCTGAAACTGATAAGTTATTGCTTTTTTACAGCTTGATGCAATGAATGGTAAAATGGTTGTCAGCAAACCTCTTTATGTTGCACTTGCACAGCGGAAAGAAGACAGGAGGGCAAGGTTACAGGTATGATTAATAAGGAGCATATTTGAGTGTAACTTGGATGGACCATCTTGCTACTCCATCGTTTTTCTTTCTTCTTTTTTCTTTTAATGTAAGTATCAAATTCCTCAATCAACTGAAGTTTCAGGATTATTAATTTCTCCAATCATTACAATTGAAGTGTTGTTTCTGTTGCAGTGTTTTAGAAGTCCCATCATAATTTACTGATAAAGCAAGTCCCATAATAGTAAGGGCTTGTACAATTTACTTTTAGATTGGAAGTATTGGACTATTTTAGTATCATCAATATATATATGTATATGTATTTGTAAGTAGTTTCATCAGTGTGAATTGAAAGGTGAAACTGTCATTTTCAGAATAAAAGGTGAACTGTTGAGTTTTTCATTTAATATTAAAAGATCTATACCTGATGTATTGCTAATTGTGTGGTGGTTGGTGCGGAGTAATTATTAATAGTTCAGAAGTATGGACACATAGTACTCCCACCCTATTACAATATTTGATTTCATTAAAAATTAGTGTTTAGATAAGCAATTTTAAGAGTTAATTGCGAAATCATTACATGAGTCTTCACGTTTTTGCAATTTGATGCCTCAGTTTTCCATTTTTGCAAAACTGATACCTAAAATTCAAGAAACACTCAAATAGGTACCTCTGGTAGAAGGTGGTTGGAAGTCCACGTGTTAATTTTCTGACAGTAAAATTAAAGGAGGCACTGTATTGCGAGTTTCTTGAAGTTCAGGTATCAATTTTGTAAAAGTTGAAAATTGAGACCTTGAATTGCAAATACGTGGAAACCCAAGTACTAAATTTTTATTAATTTCGATTTTAATGGCATGACATTTTGGGATAAGAAAGGACTACCACATCATCATACTCCAGGAGTATCTAATAATTTTCAGTCGGTAAGATAGTTCTTATACTAAAATGAGGTAGTAGGAAAAAACCCTGATTAACTCTTGATTTGGTAAGGTTTATTTTGTGCACAGAAAAATTAATTGTGAAGGCAAGATGTATTATTTTGTACTTGGCATTCTTCTTCAAATCTTGCTTAGGATGAATATTTTCTTTTATATAGTTTTTTTTTTGTCTTCGACAGAATCTGTTGTCCCATATTCATTATTGGTCTACATAGGTATGAAATTTGGTTTTGTACTCCCTTTTTTAGACATTGAGAAATAGTCTAACAGATGTAATTAAAACAATGGTTTAAGTGGTAAAGGCCTTGGGTTTGAGGTTATGTTCTCCTAGGTCTAAGGTTCAAATTCTTTTGGGTGCAAACAATCTCTAGGGGCCATTAGATTGAGATATTTTTTCATTAAATTACTTGAGGTGCACTTCTGCAAAATTTCTTATTGAGGGTCCATGTACTTCTGGGATTATTCGGGACATTGTTTTCGGACACCCGATGCGAATAAAAGAAAGCAATGGTTTAAAGTTGTGCGCACTCATATATAAAGTTCTTTAATTGTTCATCCCATATTGGTTAAGAGCCACTTATCGAGAATAATGGCTATAGTCTCTTCTTTGGGGCCTTTAAGTTGTAGGTTTGCTGTGATACCCCATATAATAAGTGAGATAGGTGGTGTATGAGATTCCACATTGCTTAGGAAAGAGAAATTATTGCTCTTTATAAAGTTTCAATGGGTCTCCAATTGTATTATTGACTAGTTCTTTTGGAGTATAGGTCATATGATTTGAGCCTTCTATTAGAGTGTTACAAATGATATCAAAGCATATCCCAACCAGAAATGTGAAACTTGAGCCGTGTCACCTACGATGGATATGCCCGACGAGGATGTTGAGAATTTAAGGGAGATAGATTGTGATACCTATGATAAGGATGAGAGTATGCGTTGTATGAGATCCTAAATTGTTTGAGAATGAGACTTTCTTACTCCCTATATGGTTCAAATGGGTTTCCAATTGTATCATTGAATAATCTTTTTGGAGTATAGGTCATGTGGTTTAGACTTTCCATTAGTGCATTACAAATGATATCAGAACCTCTTTCAACCAGAATGTGGGACTTGAGTTTGTGCGACTTATGATGGACAGACCCGATGAGGACGTCAATAATTTAAGGGGGGAGATTATAATATCCTATATGATAAGTGATAATAGGTGGTGTATGAGATTTCACATTGTTTGGGAAGAAAAAATTCTTACTTTTTATAAGGTTTTAGTGAGGTTTTAATTGTATTATTGATTAGTTCTTTTAAAATATAGGCCATGTGATTTGACCCTTCTATTAGGGCGTTACATTAGCAAGTATGGTTTCACTCAATTCTGTGCGTTCTGTAGTTGAGAGAAATAATATAAAACTTGTAGAGGGGAATAAGCTAATTTTTGCTCATAACCTTTTTCTTAATTTATTGGTGAATGGCAAGATAAAGAAGTAAAAATGTTGTCTTTAGAGTACACTCTATATATACTCTCTCTCTCTATATATATATATAGAGTGAGAGAGAGAATATCTTAAAACTGGACTGGGTGTTTTTATGCGTTTTACACCTTCCAATGAGTGGATGACACATCATTAGTCTATTATTCTTACCGGAGATCTAACTACAAGTTACAAAATCTCGTTTTCTTTGTGGGTCCATTTCTATCTCTTCCCTTTCTCTCAAGCCCTCGCCTATGAGTCCGTTTCTCTCACCAAGTTGATCTCAGTCTATACAATTGAGAACAATTAAACATAACATCACAATTCTTCCCATTCCAATGAAAGGAAAATTTTCACAAAACTAAAATATAATCATCTACCTTCTTCCAGATGTTAAAATCATTGCAATAACCAATAATTAGGTTTTTTTTTTTGTGTGTACCCTTTGTAGTATTTTTTCATTCACTGAGCAGAACTAAAAGAAAAAACTTTCTGACTAAGAATCAATCAGGGCTTTTACAAGCACATATCAGCAAGAAAATCCCAGCTTTCTCTTCTTCTTCTGTTCCCAATTCTTTCCCTCCAACCACAGCCTGCTGTCCAACCCACTCCTTGTCCTAAATATGAAAAATACCCACATGTTGGATTGAAGAACTAGTCATGAACATCCCACATCATCTACTAGCAATCAATCTACAAAGATTGCTGGGTTCCCCCAAAAATTCCACCTGAGAAATCCAAAAAATATTGAAAGGTTTTTCCTCATCTCAGATCTGTCAACAGGCTCGAGAGATAGAGATCTCAGCAGCATGAGGGGAGAGAGACAATCTTATTTTCGGCTTGCAGAGAGAGAGAGAGAGAGAGAGAGACAGAGGTGGAGAAATAGAGAAGGGGTGTGTATATGCTGTGTTGCATGCGTGTATGCTATGCTATGCTGTATATGTGTTACCCTCCCATTGGGCGTGTAAATCCTATTTTTGCACCACGTCCGGTCCAGAGGGCCTCTCATATATATGTACGTGTGTGTGTGTTTTTTAAAACTTCTTTCCCAACAAAGAAAGAAAAGGCATGAAGGCTAGAGCCTTGGTGCACAGGGAGCATAAAAAGACCATCAATGTAGAAAATCAGAGTCAATGGTCAAATTTTTAACATTATCAAAATGCCAAAAGATAAAATTCGAGTGAACAGGAAGAGATGAAATCTAGGGAAAAACCGCCAAAACTTGAAGATTGGAATTGTAACATTCCCAAAAGATCTGATGTCACGCTGATTTAGACCCCCACATTATGCATAATGGTACTGAGGGCAAGGCCACACCTGTTGTACTCTTCCTATGATTCTTCTCTTATAGCCAAATTGCTGCAGCAGTATTTTGATTTATCCATGATATGCCTTACAGAAGAAAGGCCGTAGACCATAATACTGATAAGTTTTTCCTGTGATACCTACCTTCTGACAAATGGACAGCAATAATAAATTAGATTTGTGGTTCACAATGTACTTCTATGCTCCTCTCTCTCTCTCTCTCTCTCTCTCTCTCTCGCCTCAGCTTTTCGAGTAATTGAATGTTTTTTTCTCATTTATGCAGGCACAGTTTTCACAGATGAGGCCAGTTGCTATGGCACCTTCTGTTGCGCCACGTATGCCGATCTACCCTCCTGGTGCACCGGGTCTTGGTCAACAATTTTTATATGGGCAAGCACCTTCGGCTATGATTCCTCCACAGGTAATTGCACTTGATAATATGTTACATATATAGTAGTTCATCTAGATTTTATGCTTGTATTTGACCATCTACATCCTTTTGTAATTGTTAGATTATTGTCAAATGTTAGAACCATTTGGTTCATAGAATGGATTTAGGGTTTACTATTGTTTGATATCATACCCCTGTCAAAACTTAAGGAATCTTAGATTCTAGAACAGTGCATTTCAATACTTTTGAAACCATGTCAACTTGTGGGCCTCTTTATATAAGACAATTTTAATTTTTCATGATAAGCTCGAAGCATCTGTCTAGTATTTTTAGTTTTGTGGTAGTTGGGATCAATGATTTTATCGGCTGTCTATGAAAGAGGTTTTATCAACTTACCTATCTTTTTGAGCTATTTCTTTTTTCCAATCTTTTATTGTTGATGAATTTGGTTAGTTTGGGACTTAGGAGTATTATGTGATGTGATGTATGAATGCTCGGAGATCATATTTTGTTTCATATAATCTTTTTTATATTTGTTGCCCAATTCTTTTCTATCTTTTGGAACATTAGATTTTGTACTCCTGAAATACCACTATTTTCTTTTTCTTTTTTACCAGTTTGTATCCTAAACTATTAAAGCAGGCAACCTGCACCCAAAGCTATCAAATTTTTGCAATTTGTACTAGGTTAAGATCTGACCATCAAAGTCATAAAAGGACAATAAGCACAATCTCAAATGTCGGTGCAAATTGCCAAAATTTGGTAGTTTAGAGTGTAAGTTTCCATATATGGTAATTTAGGGTGCAAAAGATGAGGGTAGTTGTTAAAAGTATAACTTTTTTTTGGAATTGATTTTGGTGCTTTGTTTTGAACGAATCTAGAGACACCTTAAATAGGTAAATTTTAGTTATCCAGATCTGTTTTTTTTTTTTTTTTTTCTTAAAAAATATTTTAAATGCCTAGTTATTTGTTTGAGATTTACCTATACAGAACTTGTATTGAGTTTCATAGAGAAGAGTTGTCTGGAAATTTACGGAGAGCCAGGGGTAGTAACTCATTGACAGTCGACCCCTGTTTGAGATTGTTAGCAAAATCTCAGTTTTGAACCAATTAATATTCTTCAAAGCGAGCTGTCACATTGTCTGATAGGATTGTTAGTGTAAGTTCTAATCTTAATTTTTACCCTTATCGATTTTATTTGGCTCACTTGGTACGTAATGAATCAAGCTCAGTTCAATTTTGATCTCTTAAATTCTAAAATTTTTAAAAGCATGGTCCAAGTTTGAATTGTAATCTGAACTTGGATTAACTTTGAAATATAACTGAAATAATCTCATATTGATTTTGATCTCTTTGTATTTCCAAACTTATTTAATTTATACCAAGTAGCATAATGTTTGATTGGACTCTGTTGGGCTTGTCTACAAAGCGACCTGCATGTAGCTGTAATTGCAAATCACTCACAAAAGTGATTTCAGTTAGAAGTGGCCAGATCCTAGAAATGCCGTTGGAATAAATGTGATTTGTATGTACTTATAAAAATAAATAAATGTGATTTGTATATGTACTTGAGCATGATGCCCAAGAGAAAGGAATGAAAAAGGATCTTTGTTTAGAATTGCGTATTTTGAAGAGTAAAGTGGTTATGAATCGTGTATTAATAAATCAGGAGTATTATTATTTTATCCCAGAGTCTTACCAATTTTTTGAATGGTTCTATCCATTGCAGTACCTATAAAAAAAATTGCTTCTATTGGTTTTAATGATTTCCATATTGGTATTCCATCTATTGGTTGTCTTGCACCAGCTATTCTGAGTTGTGGTAACGATTCGCTTGGCAAAAATATTTTGTAGGCTGGGTTCGGTTACCAGCAGCAACTAGTTCCTGGAATGAGGCCTGGAGGAACTCCAATGCCAAATTTTTATGTTCCACTGGTCCAACAGGGTCAGCAAGGCCAGCGCCCAGGAGGCCGGCGCGGAGCTGGTCCTGTGCAGCAAACGCAACAGCCTGTGCCAATGATGCAGCAGCAGGTCAATTGAAAATTTGATATTGCATTTCATTTACTTTTTAAGTTGCTGATTGTGCCTTGCTGAATAATTCTGTTTCATTGCCAAGATGCTTCCTCGGGGACGTTTCTATCGTTATCCACCTGGTCGCAACATGCCTGATGCTCCAATGCCAGGTATGGCTGGAGGCATGCTGTCAATTCCTTATGACATTGGCGGTGGGCCGATGAGGGATGCTGTGCTTGGACCACCTATGCCCATTCAGGCTCTGGCTACTGCTCTTGCAAATGCTACGCCTGAGCAACAGAGGACGGTGGGTCCAGCCCTTCTTTCGTTTTGCTTGTAGTTTTATGTTCATCTGCTGGCATAGATATTATTCTTCATGCTGAACTTTTAGGATCCGAATATTAATTCCTCTTTCTTTCATTCTCATGGGGGGTCAGATGCTGGGTGAAGCCTTATACCCTCTAGTGGATCAGCTGGAGCACGAGTCTGCAGCCAAGGTTACTGGTATGCTTCTGGAAATGGATCAGACTGAGGTTCTGCATCTGCTCGAGTCGCCCGATGCTTTGAAGGCAAAAGTTGGAGAGGCCATGGAGGTCCTGAGGAATGTTGCACAGCAGCAGGCTAACAGCTCTGCTGATCAGTTAGCTGGATTGTCGCTGAATGACAATCTTGTCAATTGAACGGGGTCGATCAAAAGAGGTGCATTTGATGTGTGTGGTTTGAACCATTTGGATTGAATTTATGTCTTTGTACCCGAGGCTTTGTTTATGATGATAAGGTTTAAAGTTGGATTCTAGCTATGCTGTTTATTTCTGTGTAGGATTCGTAGTCTAGCTGTGTTTTGGTGAACTAAAAGTCTAAAACTGGAAAGGATCTCGACTTTTGTTTATTGTTATTTTCTTATAACTCCTTCCTTTCCTGTCTTCTTGAACCCAGTTTTTTGTTACTTTCTATCGCCTTCAATGATGTGGTAATTAAGGGAAATATCAAAACTTCTCGTCTCATTCAATCTTCTTTTCCTTGTCAAGGTGACCTGACTGGGGATTTGGGAACGCATCTTTCATTGCTTGCACCTTTTTGCGTATGAATTTTAAATTTTCTTATGTATATATAATAAATATTCCTCTTTCGGACTTGTCCCAACGTACATCTCACATTCCTCGAAATTTCCTAGCACTCAAGGACAAAGGAAGAAAAACAGAGAAAAATTGCTTGCGTTTGTCATCGTGAACCTCATCACCAATCATTACGATGCAAGTCGTTTGGCACAATACGAGGGAAATTGGGAATTTATGATGACACCCATTTATTTTCACATTTTAAAGGCGAGACTCAAGTATTTCAGTATCGAATCATTATTCTTGGAGCATCAAACTTCTGTTAATAGATTCAGTATACTTATTAGAGTAATTTGTTAATAGATTTAGTGTAGTTATTAGAGTAATTAAGAGTATTTCATTATTAGAAAGAGAGAATTTTGATACTCCAATAATAATTATTGGCAATAAGTAGAGTACTTACATCGGTTTATTTAAATTTTTAAATAAAGAACAATATTTGTAATTAAATTTATAGATCTTGAATTTATGATGTAATAAATATAACAGCTTTTGAGAGATTTCCTGAGTTAACATCTTTACTTTGATGGAATGGAGATCAGTGACAAAAGAATCCATAAAATATGTGCACAAGTAATTCTATATATTGAAGAGTCTCTCTTTACTTCACCAATGGCTGAAAATGGAGTCTCACCAATTGTCTAGAGAAGTCTCTCATATGTAGGAAACAAGAGAAATTTCATCTCTAACATTAAAGCTTGCAGTCCAAACAATAAACAAATAGAAAAGTTCTCATTTTCAAATAGAATTGATTAAAAAACTATTACTTACAAATCAAAAAGACAAAAAATCTGAAAAATTTATTTCATTTACTCATAAAATGAGAACTTTCAATGAGCACTACAATGTAGTTCCACTAAATATGGATTGTAAGAAGAATTGTTCTTTTGATAATGGGGTATTTGGATTGGAAAATGTGACTCCCAAATGTGCCCACTGCCCACTAAATGTACTCACTCATATATTTTAATTTTTTAATTTATTTTTAATAGTTAAGGAAGTAATTATTAGTGAATTTCTATTTTTTTAAATTTTTTCTTAAAGTTTAAGGATGTTTTAAAAATACTTAAAAAAAAAAATTATTTGCACTGGTGTGCATATTTGGGATGCACATTTGGCGTTCACCTTAGCATTGTCCATTTCGATTTCTTATAATTTCTATTGAATCCCTGGAGTGGTAAAGAGATAGGTGAATGAAGTTGGCCATCCGCCATTTATCTATTCGGGCATAATTAAATTTTCGATAAATATTATATTTTTACTTTACGTGTTTATTTGTGTTAACTCTAAAGTGTTGTGCTGGTTTAGGTAATAAAAATATTTTAAAATATGTAAATAATTGTAAAATAGTTTATAAATATTAATAAAATTACCTAAGAACAATTGTGCTCTTAAACAGACTTTTAAAGTTCACATGAAAAATCCTTACAATTCTGAATTTAATAATTGGATGGCTTAGATACTAATAATATATGGTAAATGGCTGATCACCCATATTTACTAGGTCAGAGTAAAAAAATGCTTGCAGTTGCACCCATCCATATATAATTAAGATCCTATGGAGACTCCATTGCGCTCTCTCTCTCTCTCTCTCTCTCTCTATATATATATATATATATACACACACATACACACATACATATATACATACATATATAAATATACACATATATCAGAGTTCTTGTTGAGATTTTTTATTTTATTATTAAGAAAATATTTTTTAAATGAATTCTTTATTTTTTAAAAGTATTAAAAAGTAAATATAAAAAAATAAAAAAATATATACAAAATACACTAATGATAGCCCAGCATTGTCTGCCGGCTGGAGAGCCACCAAACAAAAATAAAAGACAAAAGCTACCTTCGAGGAAGAAGAGCTAAGCCATGACCAAATCACTTCAATATATATATATATATATATATATATATATATATATATATATATATATATTTCAACCTCTGGATTTGACATGGTTGAAGGCAGTAGGCCTCTTACTTTAATTTATCGTATTTCTTATCGTATTTTAAAGACTAATCTTAACCCTAAGACTAAGATTAAGTCTGCCAAAAATGAGACCTTTCTGATGCAGAGTTATACTTCTAGTGCCAATATCATAACTCTTAAAATGCTTTACTAGAAGGATATCACCTTACCAGATGAGTGGATTCTTCAATAAGAACTTCCACCCTATTGAGGTTATATCTGAGGATAAGGACCTCGGTCATATTCAACAGTTTCTTGATGAAACTATAAAGATTTCCTTTGACCGACCTCTCCTGACCAATGAAAGAAGACATTCTTTCGCCGGTTCTAGATCTTCCTATATTTCAAACCCAGAAAGAAGAGATGTAAATCTCAAACAATTTCTGGAGGATTCTGCCCGAACAGCAGCAAATCCTAAACGTCCGATTTTACTTAAAGAAAAACCCTCAACTTCTGATTTAAAATTGAAAGGAATATCTACAGATTCACAAGTTACTTCTGCTTATTACTCTACTAAGGACGGCATCCCGTCCAAAGGAAAATTCATAAAGGAAGAAGCTGAGATAGAAGAAGACACTTCTTCCTTATTTTCCCATAGCTTTAGATATGGTTGCTCATTTCCATCACTATAGTCAACTTTTAGTGCTAGAAAAAGCTTTTGAGATTGATATGATTTCTTTGTTTAATGAATTTAACTCTGCACAAAACCGTGAAAAGCAAAAAACTTATCACGCGAATTTTACATCGGCCGAATTTTACATTGGCCGAAAAACATTTTAACTGTTTTTCAGGTTTCATTTAAAAGATTTAAAGTTTTACCTTGCAATCCTGGTTCATACATGATTCATTTCCATTAAACCAATTCATTGCAAGATTGATGCTTCAAAAATTATATTTCATAACTGTTATCTTCTGTCAGTCATGACCGAAGAAGAATGGGGAACTCAGTCTTATACCCCAAAAACCATTCCTAATTCAAAAATTCAATATAATTACAACCGTTATATTGAAGCTTCGCATAAGTTTCCTCTGTTTCAAACCCAAGATCTTTCTCACTCTTAGTTCTTCAACTTTGATAAAAAGTGCAAACACATTTTCTCTCTCTGGTTCAAAAGATGGTGGCATCAATATGGCCCAATTCCTGAAATATTTTCGGGTAATCTTAAACAGACTTTTAACCATTTCAATATTTCAAATACCCCTAAAATGGACCATCATAATTCAAAGTTTCATTTCCTAGTTCACCTTTGCAAAAGATATAAGATTCTTTGGATTTGCAAATGGACTTATGAAAAGGAAGGTGATATAATGGTTCATCATTTCTTTGTCAAATGGTGGGATAGATATCCTCACACAGATGATATTATTTTACATGTTTTAACGGATTTTCCTCCGAAAGTACCAAATTTAAAAAGCCTGGAAGAATTCTCCTCACCTGCTTCAACTACTATATATATAATATTGTTTTCTCATATCCATGTAGAATTCGACAACATAATTAAAGGAAGCAAGAAATCTTTACAACTAAGTTTTATCAAGAATAACGTCAAAAAATTTGTTAGCATATTCGATGACCCTATGGATAGGTCGAATTTTTTTTTTTTCATAAATATCATAACTAGAGAATCTGATCTTGGTTTGAAATAATTTAATCTTTTTGGAGAAAACAACAAAACCCTTTTGTCTTATGATATCTAGAAACAAAAACAAATATTTCCAATGTTCATCAATAGATTGTGAAAATATGAGAATATCATCAATTGTAAACAATGGTGAAATTGGTGAATGAATTAAAAATATTATTTATAATATTTTGGAATTCACTGAGAGTATTTTTAAGACCGAATAGCAGTACATTTCACTCATAATGATCAAAAGGAGTGGTAAAATGAATTTTATATTTATCAGACTCACTAATTTGGATTTGCCAAAATCTAGACTTTAAGTCACACTTGGAAAATATGACTGCATTACTTAACCTATGAATCAAGTCATTTTTGTTGGGAATAGGATACCTAATTCACTCCAAGACTTTGTTCAATGGTTTATAATTAATGATTGGTCGAGGTGTCCCTCTTTCAATCTTGACATTTTTTTGAATATAAAAAGCAGCATATGACCAATATGACTTATTATGCCTGATAATATTTTTAGTAAGAAAATCATGAATCTCTTTTTTGTAAAATTTTAAAGTCTCACTATTCATTTGAATATGACAGACTTTGGTTGGAATATTTTTTTCAAAAAAACTTTAATATAAGGTAAATAAACAACATGTTTCTTCCTATGCCAAAAGGTAATTGGAAGATAAAAACAAACATCATCAATCACTTTTTTGTGAAAATTATCAATTTTTTATTGAAGCAAATTATTGGACAATTGTTCAGAAATATTTTTGATTTTGACTTCCCATTGAAGGAAATTCAAATGTTTTGTTTTGACAGAAAGCAAAGATTTTAAATATTTGTCAGTATCAATTTCAAATTTTGAAATGAACTTAAACTTGACTTTTTGACAAAAAGAATCAGTAGTGATACCATACTTTTCAAAAAGAAATTGATATAAAGAAGAGATAAAATGAACGTCTAATATGACTTTATCAATTATATTTTTGATAAGCTCATAAGAGATTTTAAAACAGACATTATCCTAGTAGACATGGGCATTATTGAACTCATATTTGATCTTCATCTGAGACCTATTTGTCAAGAATAACCTCTTAGTAGATTTTCTCATAATATTTACTAGGAATTATTCCTTCCTGGATACAATTCATATCAGATTCAGAGTTAATCATGGCAATCACAGAAAATTCAAATTCACGACAAACAATAATAGTAATTATAGAAAACCATTTTGGGGGAATAGTATGATGAATTAGACATATTTGATTATCGAAAGATTTCTCTTCCTTTTGACTAGAATCAGAGTCATTCGTTTGCTCATTATCAGAAGGTTTTTTCTGATCAAATTGTTTGTCAATTTTTAAATTTAATAATTCTTGTTTGAAAGAATCATTTTCAAATTTGAAATTGTTGATCTTAGCTTTGAGTTGAATAATCTTTTTTTTTTTTTAATAAAACTAACTTCACATTGTAAATCATTTGTAGAAATATTTCTAGATTTTTTCTTTTCAAATCTTCCCAAGTTTCTTGAAAATTAAATTTTTGTTTAGAAGTCTCAGGTTCTTGATGAACTATCGTCTTCTTGAACTTGTGGAGATATTCTTTTTTAAACTCAGTATTTGTAATTTGAGAAATTAAAGTTAACAAAAGATTATCTTGTTCCTCAGTTTTGATTAAAACATTGATTGTTTTATCCAAAGGTTTGCAACATGAATCATTATAGCTAAACTTAATATTTGGAGAATCAGATAATTCAATTTTGAGTGATACTCTGAATCACTAGAGTTGTATTATTGATGTCAAATGATGAGGAAGATTTTGCTCTCAGGAGACAAGATTATCTTGTTCCTCAATTTTGATTAAAATATTGATTGTTTTATCCAAAGGTTTGCAATATGAATTATTACAGCTAAACTTAATATTTAGAGAATCAGATTATTCAATTTTGAGTGATACTCTGAATCATTAGAGCTGTATTCATTGATGTTAAATGATGAGGAAGATTTTTCTCTCAGGAGACAAAAGAGATCTTCTTGATCATTGGCATTACTATTCAACTGTTTAAACTTGTTTTTGAACTTATTGGGCTTTTTGGTAGATTTATGAGCAAAATGTCCAAATTTGCCACAATTGAAAATTTTCCCTTTTAAAAGAGTTTGAAAACTCTTTTTGTTATTAAAAGGTTTTTGTTATTAAAAGATTTTTTTATAAAATTCATCATGATTTTTTCTCCTTTTTTCACCTTGAGGTTTGAAAAATTTACTAGAATTTTTATGCTTTTGCTAGATGGAACAATACGAGGAAGGCCAAATTATTTGCAAAAATTTTTCATTTCATATTTGATTTTTTTACTATTTTTCATCAATTGACAAATAATTCTTTGATCATTACACATATTAATACTAAACTTCTTAATTGTACTAATGATATCACTATAAATGTAATCATTGTAATTAAGGAGTCCCTAGATATCAGTAAGTTCATCCTTAACTTTGTGAGCAAATAAATGAGGCAAACTATCAATAAATTTTTCTTTCTAGTAAGGCCATTGACTAATATTGCTCCTAAGCATTACTATGGACATAAAAACATTTTGATACCATCTATAATCAGACATTTGACAGCGTCTTAAATTATTCAAATAATCACTAATGCGATCGATAATATTGGAAGGAGTCCCAACAAAATATTTAACAATAGTGTAAATCAAAATATTAAAACTACTAGGAATTCTCATTCTTATGGTTTCATAAAAAATAGGTTATACTTTGTCATTATGCTTTAAAGCATTCTGAATGGCTTCTTTTGCTTCAGTTGTAAGATGTTTATCCCACCAATGTCAAAGCATTCCAGAAAAATCAGTAGTTAAAATAGCAACCGTGAACATTTTACTCATGGTATCAAGAATTTCTTGTTCAGATAATCCATCAATATTCCGTTCATAAATTTTTTTGGAAGAAATAGAAAACTGGGTTTGAAAAACTTTTTCTTCAAATTGTAAATCAGGAGTTGTAGGTCTCGTATACCAGTTATTCGTTAGACTCATTGGATTAGGTCCTTTTGAAGAAATATGGCGATCTCAGATTTTCTTAAATCAATATATTGAAAATTGTTTTCAAGCAAGACAAGATCTTTCATAGTAGAAGAGTCACTATCAGACGATTCTTCAATAGAGAAACCAGTCACAACTTCTTTGTCATTGCTATGTAGAGCACTGCTAGAGGGTTGCTTTTTCTTAATATCAGCAAGTATCTAATTAATTTTATCCAGATATTGGTCTATGAATTTTTGAAATCAAGATTTGTCCTATTTTCTAGTAAAATAATTAAAGATTTTTCAATAGTCTTTGAAACATTTTTTGAAAAAGGAGAAACAGGTTATTCAACTTTTTCTTTAATGCAATCTAATTGCTGATCAATAATATGAAGAGTTTGGTTAATAACATTATTTTGTTGTATAATCTTTTTTTGTCTTCGTAAAAATGGTGGTAGCTTTAGGATTAACATCATGTATTTTAATAGGGGAAGCTTTTATTTATTTTCCTTTGTGGGAAATAATAGTTATCTCAAAAGGAGGGTGGCTAGATTTAACCATAGTCCTGCCTTATTTTTTGATAAAACTAGTTTTAACAACATTTAAACTATGTTTAGAAACATATTGATTTTTATGAAAATCAAATAAAAGTATACCCTTCTTAAGGAAATACATTTTTCTCTTTACATTTTCTTTCAATATGTAATTTTTCAAAATTGGAAAAATTGGCATGATAAGTTTTTTTCTTATCACGACTTTTAACGGAATTATAATTTTTAAACAGAGAAATCAAATCAATGTCAAAAAACCTTATTTATCATAGTTAATTAGCTGTGATGAAAATGTGCAATCATATCCAAAACTGTGGGTGATAAAGCCTTTTCGTTTATAGATTTACCTTTAAATGTTTCAATATCTTTGGTAGTATAATAAGTAGAAGTAACTTGGGAGGCAATTGAAATTCCTTTCAATTTTAAATCAGGGTTAACAAGGTTAATTGTCTTGGCAGAATCTTCCAAAGATTTTGGGTAGATAGGGTTAGTTGTCTTGACAGAATCCTTCAAAATTTTTTTGAGATTTAGGTATCTTCTTTCTCGGTTTTAATACCAGAAGATCTAGTTCTGGCAAAAAAATTCATTCTTTCATTGATAATTAGAGGTTGGTCAAAACTAATTTTAACAGTACCGTCTAAATATTACTGAATATAATCAAGGTTAAGCTCATCAGCTAAAACCTTAGTAGGAGAGACTTCATGTTCCAAAATTTATTTATTGGGAAGAGAAATATCTTTCCAATAAATCATTTTTGGAACTTGGACATTTGCATTAGAAGTAGAACTCTGAATTAACACAGTTTTGTTTCTTAATAATTTTAAAATAGCTTTAGGGTTTAAGTTAGTCTTTAAAATCCTATAATAAATACGATCAACTAGGACAAGACACTTGCTACTTTCTTTCATATTATATATATATGTGTGTGTGTGTGCGCATATATATATATATATATATATGTATGTATGTATATATATATATATGTATGTATATATATATATGTAAAGGCAGATTGAGATTAGGTACACAAACAAAGACTTGGGCCTATTTGAATTTGAAGATGAGCTCAATTTATCTCAACTCATCTCAATCTCATAATTACAACTTTCTCAAATGTCTACACAAAAATAATAAACATATCAACATTTTCATATTCCAATTCAACTTTTTCAAATTTTGAAATAATAATAATAATATTAAAAAATAATATTTTATTTAATTTTTAAAACTTATCTAAACTTATCTCATCTCATCTCTGAATCTAAATGGGACCTTGGTATATAATGAAGATCATGGAAATTGCACCAGTCAATCTTCCACCCAAAGTTTGCACCATTGAACCATTGCATATAATTAAAGAATTAAAGTGTGTAAATTATAAACATATAAACTCAACTAATGAAAGTAGATTATGCAGAATTGCTTGAGCAGTCTTGGGTGAGCAGTCTTGAATCAGGCCGTGGCTAACCGCTCTGACAAGATTGTGCGTGGATGGCCCGGCGCCTGGCTGCAGTCTCCGACTGTTTATCAACTCAATCCTGACCGTTACAGCGTGATGATGGGGAGTTCACCCAGATTCAACATGTACGGTAATGAATTTGGAATGGGGAAAGCAGTTGCAATTCGCAGTGGATATGCAAACAACTTTGATGGGAAACTTTCAGCATACCCGGGATATGAGGGAGGAGGAAGCGTAGATTTGGAGTTTTGCCTTCCACCAGATTCAATGAGAGTTCTGGAATCTGATGAGGAATTCATGGATGCTGTCACTCTTTCCATGAATTGTGGTAATGATTCTCTTGGCAAAAATATTTTGTAGGCTGGGTTCGGTTACGGTTACCAGCTGCAACTAGTTCCTGGAATGAGGCCTGGAGGAACTCCAATGCCAAACTTTTATGTTCCACTGGTCCAACAGGGTCAGCAAGGCCAGCGCCCAGAAGGCCGGCGTGGAGTTGGTCCTGTGCAGCAAACGCAACAACCTGTACCAATGATGCAGCAGCAGGTCATTTGTTTTTTAAGTTGCTTATTGTGCCTTACTGAATAATTCTGTTTCATTGCCAAGATGCTTCCTCAGGGACGTTTCTATCGTTATCCACCTGGTCGCGACATGCCCGATGCTCCAATGCCAGGTTTGGCTGGAGGTGTACTGTCAGTTCCTTATGACATTGGTATTTGGTGGTGGGCCATGGAGGTCCTGAGGAATGTTGCACAGCAGCAGGCTAACAGCTCTGCTGATCAGTTAGCTGGATTGTCTCTGAATGACAATATTGTCAATTGAGCGGGATCGACCGAAAGGGCTGCATTTGATGTGTGTGGTTTGAAGTTTTTGAACCATTTGAATTGAATTTATGTTTTTGTTCCCGAAACTTTGTTGGTGATGATAAGGTTTGACGTTGGATTTTAGCTATGCTGTTTCTTTCTGTGTAGGATTCGTAGTCTTGCTACCCCATGAGCTGTGCTTTGGTGAGAACTAAAACAGGAAAGGATCACGACTTTTGGCTATTGTTATTTTCTTAGAACTCCTTCCTTTCCTTGCTCCTTGAACCCAGTTTTTTGCTACGTTCTATCGTCTTCAATGATGCGGTAATTAAGGTAAAAAATCACCAATGATATGTGTTACATTTATAGTGATATGGTAATATTTAAGACAGTTGGATTGACATCATAGTTATTCCGTATGTTATCTATTTAATTATATAAAAGTCAAGTTCTAACTCTCTTACGTAATTCAACCAGGAAAATGGGGATTGAAAGAAACAAAAAAAAAAAAAAAACAACCGTTGGGTATTAAGAACAATTATGTGATATGAGCATGTATTTTTTGGAAAATCCTAGTTTGCTTATCTATTTTGATATTTTATTTTGATATTTCATATATTTTATTTTTTAATTTTTTTATTTAATAGTTGAGAAAGTAATTATTAATATATTAAATTTTTCAATTTTTAAATAATATTTTTAAATAATAAAAAATATGAATAAAAAATTATAAAAAAATAAAAAATCAATTTTTGTTGTAAAACTAAAAAGGAAACTACTATTGCAAGAGAAATATAAAAAAAACTTTTTAAAACTGTTAAGAACTGAAACTTTCTTCGTTCTATATAATTTTCTTATGAATTTCAAAACGATTGAAACTCATATTTATAGGCCTTGAAATTATTATGCAAGTTACTATGCAAGACTTAAAATAATAATGGTGGGTCATTCACAAAATTATTGGTGGGGACAGGGGGCGGCGGCCGACGATTCATATAAAGATCTCACTGATTCAATTATACCACATGCGTCTGGATTGTTTTAACCCATATAAAGATCTTTGAAATTTTATAAAGTGCATACTTCTAAATGTACTTAGACTAGATGTTTTAAGCATTGTATGTCATGATCTCATGATCCTTATAAATATGTAGTGACCACATCCATCAATTGCATATCTAATTCTTTAGTAATAATCAAGCCGATTAAAAATATGAATATGATTGCATTCATAATAAGGAAATATGTTTACTTATAATTAATCTCGAGTTTCTACAGGAAACCTTGTGCGACAAATTGTACCGCATAATTATATTTCTCATTACGCTTTCGTATAAATATTCACTTATATCTTATAGGCATTACACCTTTTGCTGTTTGGACAACAGATCCAAATACCACTCGCTTTGCGAGCGCATTGAATTTAGCTTCAATAGCTGCTTTTCATTTTGGCTAATCATTTCTACGTCAACATTCTTAGACGATTATTGGCCCACTTTTTTCATTACTTTTGGTAATGTCAAAGGCCATTTTATATGAAAATATGTTGTCGATAACAGTTTTATTTCTATCCATAATTTTTCCAATATTCATAAAATGTATTGAGATCTCATTGTTTCTTTCCAGGGGAAAACATTTCATGAAACACCTCTCCAGGAGGTTTGTACTCTTCAGGAGTTTCCTCTTCAGGAGGTTTGTACTCTCAGGAGTTTTCTTTTTAGGAGGTTTGTACTCTTTAAGAGTCTCCTCTTCAAGAGTTGCCTCTTCTAGATGTTTTTACTCTTCAGGAGTTACCTCTTCAGGAGATTTTCTCTTCAGGAGTTTCTTTTTCTGTACAGAAAGTTTGAATAGATTTTATTACTTGTGTTGTGGGTACGGTCTCTTCAGGGGCACCGATTTCTTTTCTTTTGCACCAATAAGTCTTCAACACTTCAGGTGTGTCTTAGACTCATCTATTGTTGTTTTAACAACTTGTCTTTCAAGTACTTCAATTATTGCTTAAGCATTAACATCAGTAATATATAATTTTACAACACATTGAGTGTTAGTAAATACATCAAGTAATTGATTTGTAACACTTTACAAATATGTAATCCTCTGAATTTCTGGTTCACATTCATTTGTAAGAGGATCAAATTTAAACAAGGCTTTATTATTCCAAGTAATTTTTTGTCGTGCTTTAGATACCGACCTTTTATTAAAACATGATTGTTGAATCCAATGTTTCAAATTTCGTATCTACGTGTAGATTTTGATGATAACAAATAAATTCAAGTCTCAAGCTCAAATTATTTACGCAATGGAGCGAAGTGCACATCAAGTATAAAAGAACAAGTCTATAAATGAAGTTCATAGATTATTTTTGTACATGTCTTGATAAAATTCGAAATTGAATTAAGGTTCCAAATTACTTTTTTTTCTCATAAAACATCAAATTACTTTTTTCACATATGCAAGACATCTTTAAATGTCTTAGTTTTGAAAATTATGCTTTTCACATGTGCATAACATCATCAAACAATATAATTTTGAAAATTATATTTTTTTTATATAAAAATTTGAATTTGTAAGATGATTGATTATCATATTTGACATGTGCATATTTTGTTTGAAAGTCTTGAAGGGTGGTTGTGTATTTTTTTTAACAAATGCAAAATGTAAATGATTTTGTTTGAAAATCTTAAAGAGTGGTTGTGTATTTTTTTGACAAATGAAAAAGATAGATGATTTGTTTGAAAATCTTGAAAGGTGGTTGTGTGTTTTTTTGACATATGCAAAAATAAGATGATTTGGTTTGAAAAATAAATCATACTCATTTTGTTATGTATGAAAAGTAAAAGATTAGGTTTGATTTCTTTAAAAAATGAATAGAATTGTCTTTGACAAATGCAAAAAGGAAATGTTTTTATTTGAATTTTTTGAAAATTGAATAGTGCTCTTATTTGACATTTGAATCTTTTCAAATTTGAAATTGAAGACTCATTGCCTATAAATAGCTCACTTGAGTTTTACAAAAATAACAATAAGAGCTTACACATCTATTGCTAAATTTTGCATCATTCTTTCAAAGCTCTCATTCTCTCTTTTCTAAAGTTTTGAGTCTTAATTCTTATTCTTTTTTAGAGAGATATAGGTTGCACTGTATTATTTTTATCTTACTCATTGAGGAGTGTATTCTGATAACCTACCAATTATTAGCTTTTGTATTTGTAAGAGGGTGCGTATAAATCTTGTGTGTGTAGAAGGGTGTTCTACACGGATTCTTTGGAGAGGTGCTGCTCAAAGGTGTAATAGGTTTCTATCTCCACCTAAAAGAGATTGACTAGTGAATTTGGGATTCTCAAGGGGTAGCTTGAGGCGAGGACGTAGGCAGTGGGGCTGAATCTCATAAAAATACTGAGTTTACTTTTTCTTACCCTACTCTTTACATTTCTTGCTACTTTATATTCTGTTTATATTTTATATTGTGTATTTGATTTATAAGTGTTAATTTTTATAATATAATCCAATTCACACCCCTCTTGTGTTAGTCATCTGGGCAACAATTGATATTAGAGCAAGGGTTCTATTATAAGATTAACTATCTGTTGAGTTAAGATCATATGGTTAACATTGCAGCTACTTTCGCTGAAGGTCAATCCAGTAGTCGACCTCCGCTATTTTGTGGAGATAATTATAATTTCTAAAAAGCTAAAATGAGAATATTTCTTCAGTCTCAAGGTCGAGAAATATGGAAATGTATTATAAATGAGCCTTATATTCTAACAAAAACTATTGATGGAGTAAAGGTCAAAAAGGAAGAGGAAGAGTTTGATTGCGAAGACGATAGACTTTATACTGTGAATGTAATGACTATGAATTTTCTATATAATGCTCTCAATGGTAATGAATTTAACAGAATAATGACTTGCAGGACAGCAAAGGAAATTTGGGACAACTTGGAAGTAACCTATAAAAGAACTTCGCAAGTCAAAGAATCAAAGATTTATGTTCTTACGCATGAATATGAATTGCTCAAAATGAATGATGATGAATCAATCTCTTCTATGTATACTCGTTTTACTAATATTATAAATAATTTGACATTTCTTGATAAAGTATATTCAGCTTGGAGATAGTAAGGAAAATTCTCAACTCCTTGCCAAAAGGTTGGGAATCAAAAGTAACGGCGATTCTTGAAGTTAGAGATCTTAAAAAACTGGAAGTAAATGAACTCATCAGGTCACTTATTACCCATGAGTACACATTGAAAAGAGGAGAAGAAGAAGAAAAGCAAAAGAAGAGCTTGGCACTCAAAACCGTTCCTCATGAAAGTGAAAGCGATGAAGATGAAGAAAGCGATGACGAAAAGATTGCAATAATCAAAGAAGATTTAAGAGATATTTGAAAAATAAAGCTCCTCCAAGGAAACCTTTCAAAAAATCTTCCAACAAAGATACAGGTAAAAATGATTCATTAATTTGTTATAAATGTAAAAAGCCAGGATATATTAAGGCAGATTGTCCCCTGCTAAAGAAAGATCAATACAAAGGCAAGAAAGCAATGAAAGCTACATGGGATGATGATTCAAGTAGTTCAGACAGCGACGCAAGTAATGAAGAATCTGCAAATCTTTGTCTTATGGCTAAAGATGATATTAAGGTAACAAATTTCGAAAATATTGAAAATCTTTCTTATGAAGAATTACAAAACGTTTTAGAAGAGATATATGAGGAATTTAAAAAATTGGGTATCAAGTATACCACGTTGAAAAAGAAAAATTCTTCTTTAATAAATGAAATTGATGTTTTAAGAAAAGAAAATACAGTTTCAAAAGATGAAAATAATGAACTGAAAAAGAAAGTGGCTGATTTAGAAAAGATTATTGAAAACTTTACAAATGGGAAAATAAACTTTGAAAAACTTCTTGGTAATCAAAGATGTGTTTTTGATAAGGTAGGCTTGGAATACATGCCAAAAGAAAAACTCAAACCCTATAAAAATTTCTTTGATAAACCGATTAAATCAAAATCAGATTTTCAAAATTCTTCTCATAAAAATAGATTTTTCAAAAAAAAAATATTATTACAATCATTCAAGATTTTCAAATATGTCATATGTTATTTGTAATTTTTGTAATAGAAATGGTCATAATTATCATGCTTGTCCTATTAGAAGAAAGCATACAATGACTATTAGGACCATATGGGTACTAAAGAATCTTATTTCTTCTAATACTAATAAATAAAGGACCCAAAGAATATGGGTACTAAGAAAAATTATTTTAATTATTTTTGTAGGTATGCATGAAGTCTTCCATAAGTAAAACAAGATGGTTTTTAGATAGCGGATGCTCAAGACACATGACAGGAGATAAAATTAAGTTCATTAATCTCACTCCTAAAGAAGAAGGACACGTGACATTTGGAAACAATTCAAAAGGGAAGATCGTGGGAATAGGTAAAGTTGGTAATAAGTCTTCTATCATAATTGAAGATGTTCTACTTGTAGAAGGTCTAAAATATAATCTTTTAAGTAGAAGTCAATTATGTGATAAAAGATTTACAATTATCTTCAAAAAGGATAAATGCATTATTTTGAATAACCATAATTGTAATGTTTGTTTTATTGCTCTTAGAAACTATAATATTTATACAATTGAATTTAAAGAAATTGCCTCACAAGATACTATTTGTATATCAGCTCAACATGAAAATAGTTGGTTATGACATAAAAAGTTAGGTCATGTAAATATGGAACTTATTTCTAGAATTTTTTAGTCAAATTTTAGCAATGATTAGACCCACTACTAATAGTCTAATATGATGGAAGATTTCTTTGCAAAAGATGTTGCTAAACGGTGTAGTAAAGGTGTCAACAGATAGAATTTTCATTCCCGAGGAGGCCAAAGAAGGTATGCTAACTTTAAAGAAAGATGGGTGTCCATTATTGAGATGGACGTAATGAGGACATGCATTTGTATAGTGGCCTTGGTCATGCCCTTTTTTTCAGCCGATAAATGAGAATTGACTAGTCTTTGGGGGAAAAAAGTTGCAACTATATCCAATCTTTGTCCTAGCCATTCTAGCACTTGTGTTGCCAAACGTGCTTTAAATTTTTTTTAGGAGTAATGCTACACGTATTTACAATTTTATATATGTCTCATTTGATCAGTCTTTTTTTTTTTTAATTTAAAATTTAAATTTTATAATTTTTAGAGCATTCTCATTACATTGACAAAAAAATCAAATTTAATGAGATTTTAGCCAATAACCCTTATTTGATTCCCACATTGAATTGGTTATAAACTATATTTTGAAGTTAAAGTGAATAGTAAACTCAAAATGAAAAATAAATATGGCCGGCCATGAGATTGGTCAAATCTTTATTTTAATAATTATTTGCTTTCTTTTTCTTACTTTCATCTATCATCTTTTCCAGATTTGCCTTTATTTTTACTTGTTCCTCATCCAAAACATGTACTTGGATGAGGAACAAGTAAAAATTATTTTTTTGATTATCGATTAGTAATTTAATTTAAATATGATATGATTACTAATTAATTTTTTAAACTCATAATTTAATTAAAATATGATTATTAATTAATATATAATATATAGAATAGTAAAATATGATAAAATTAATTTATTTAATAATTGTAAATAATTAAAAAAATATTTAATTATTAATTACTCATTATTATGTATCTTAATAAATGAACAATTTAATATGGAGATTTAATGTGGATAGCAAAAATCAAAAGTTAGTTATATTATTTTATTGTTATATTTTGATAAAATAGTCATTCTAATATGGAGATTATGTGAATGGATGAATGAAAGTCAAAATAGAGATTAGAATAGCTAAAAGTGTACTTTAGCTTTAGAAAATCCAATGAAAGTGCTCTTAGTATATCAATAACTGACACATGGATAAATCAGTTTTTTGTAAATTTTTTTAAAGTATCATTAACATTTTTCATTCATGTTCTATTCATTTGACTATTTGATAAAAGATATTCCATGATTTATTTACTTCCATTTTTCTCATGGCACATGATGGAATTTGTTTTAATAGGAAATAATCACTTCATTTCATTGGAGAACAAACACATTACAGACATTAATTGTCAAGCTAAAGGGCTTCAGAAATAAAGTCTGGAAAGCTCTCCTACCACAATTGTACATTCTCATTTCTCCAACCATTTCTAGCAAGTAAATGAGCAATCATATTACTCTCCCTATAGACATGATTAAAAGTACAAGAAATAAAACAATTCTAAAACCTTTTTATCTCAGCAAACAAGGCCGCATATAAATATCCATCCATATCATTATTTTGAAGTGATTGAATCATTAACAAACAATCACTTTCAATAGGGATATGTGAGATACCCTTGGAAGAACACATTTGCATGCCTCGAAACACTAATAGCAACTCTATCACCTCAGGATTCTCCACTTTCGTTTCTAGCCTGCTATGTGACACCCCCAATTTACGTTCGTAATTCAACGCAAATTGAAGTGTCAGGGTAAGTAACACTTGGCTACTCACCCTCGTACTTATCGAAATTTGAGGTAAATTGCAGCGAAAAAGTAAAATGAAAATTCTAGAGATCACATGGTTACACAAAACTTTAGTATTCATATCATCCATTCTTAAAATATCATTGTTTCATTATATGCATAACCCAATTAGTTTTCTCAGTCGAAATACAAATTTATTAAAACTTTTGACTTAAAGCAGCCTAGGCTCCTTCTTCACTTCGGGAAATCTCATTCTTGTATAGTTTCTTTTCTTTTGGAATATGATTTTCGCTGCACGGTTGGATGACGGTCATGGGTTAGACCCTAGTTACTCAAGAGACCCGAAGAAACCCTGAGGGTTCCCTGGAGTACTCTCTCTCCATAAAAGTTTATGACCAGTTAGTAGTAGTAGGGACCAGCACGGGCATGAAGAAATGACGCCCCCAATTCACGTTCGTAATTCAACACAAATTGAAGTATCAGGGTAAGTAACACTTAGCTACTCACACCCATATTTATTGAAATTTGAGGCAAATCGCGGCGAAAAAGTAAAATAAAAATTCTAGAGATCACATGGTTACACAAAATCATAGTATTCATATCATCCATTCTTAAAATATCATTGTATCATTACATGCATAACTCAGTTAGTTTTCTCAGTCGAAATACAAATTTATCAAGATTTTTGACTTAAAGCAGCCTAGGCTCCTTCTTCACTTCGGGAAACTCTTTCTTCATGCCCGTACTGGTCCCTACTACTACCAACTGGTCATAAACTTTTATGGAGAAAGAGTACTCCGGGAAACCCTCAGAGTTTCTTCGGGTCTCTTGAGTAACTAGGGTCTAGCCTATGACCGTCATCCAACCCTGTAGCGAAAATCATATTCCAAAAGAAGAGAAACCATACAAGAATGAGATTTCCAGGGAAATCTTAGTAAGTACACATTTAACTTAATAAAAGCACAGACATCGTGAAATAGTCACATATAATAATCAGAGTATACGTTTATGACATGATTCATGTGACTTATGTATGAATTAAATTTATCTCTTTTGTGGACTTACATGGACTTTTCATTCTTAGTCATATCATATACATATCATTTTATCATAATCCAGTATTATTATCTGTAGTTGGGCCATGCAACTGTAATTATCCGTGGTCGGGCCATACCATTATTATTACCTATGGAAGGGCCATGCCACTATTATTATCCATGGAAGGGCCATGTCACTATTATTACCCAAGGAATGGTCATACCACTGTTATTACTCGTGATTGGGCCATACCATTATTATTACCCATGGAAGGGCCATGCCACTATTATTATCCATGGAAGAGCCATACCTTATCTTTTCTTATTTCATTTCTCATATCCTTAACCTTATCATCATCTCATAGTGTCATAACATAACAAATAATACTTGAATAACAAATTATCATAAAATCATGGATGACCAATCACTTTATAAATTCAACATCTTATTTTCCTTTACTTGAATCATAAACTCTTCAATTAATAAAAATCTCAAAATCAAACATAATAGGATATTAGACTTGAGCCAAACGTTGATCAAGGGTAGAGCTAAATTTCTGCCTAAATCTCGTTCTGCCAACTAAATCTAGATTTTGTCCTTTATTTATTTCTTATCTTGTAAAACTTAAAACCCAAAAGTTGTATATCTCTGTCTTAGCTTTCCATAGCCTCTTGAATCATTCAATTCTGATATCACACTAATAAGTTATGATCATTTATCATCAGATATTAAATCTGTCAAGTTAACGCCATTTAAGTCCGAAAGTTGCTAGGGTTGATCTATCAATTTTTCCCAAATCAAGATCTCATATTTTCACATAATGCTCTTAATATATCATCATAGAATATGTTCTTAAGATCTCATAATTTTCCTAGCATTTTATTATAGCAAAAACCACTCCAAAACTCATTCAATTTAACACATAGACAAAGATTAAGCTCAAATAAATATCAAACATAATTCAATCACCAAACTACTTATTCTATGCCAAGATTAAGTTAATATATGCACTTACAAAATTTTTCCAAAGCTAAATGCTTAGTCTTGAGTTGGTTTTGCACCACACTTCTCTCCAAGGCCCTTACTTAGCTCTCTTTTGGCACTTAAGTGATGTGAGTGGGTTTTTATGTATTTCTCTTAGGTATTTCTCACTATGGCCGACTGGTATCTCTCATGGAGAAAGAAGAGAAACCCATGCATCTATTTATAGGCAAAATAGGCGTGGGGTGCAAGGGAAGAGGACTTGGGCATTTCAGCAACTCCATTTGGTTGCATAGGTGAGGTGTCCCCTACTTATGGTTTCATGATCACCCTTAATCCTATGGGGATTTGCTGCTATTTTAATCCCATGGTTGAGATTAATCCACCTATAAAATGATCTTGATTAAGGGCTCAAAGAGTTCCAACACATGGGGGTGAAGACAAAACACCATCATAGGAAATCTACCAAGAGGTGCATCTGGCCACTTGGCCTCTCCAAGGGATTAGCCACGTTCCAGCCTTAATACGTCATTTATAAAATTTGAGTTTTCCAAAACTCAAAATATGAAAGTTTAAGATCATCCTCTTAGGATTCTATAAGATTTTGAATCACCTTATTCAGAAATCATATGTGAGAGATATGATTAATTTACTGAAACACGTCAAAACTTACCCGAGAATATCCAATCAAAATTCTCCATTTGTTTTCCTTTGTTTTCTTACTCACCAAGGCTTCTAGATGAATTCTTATCAACTTGCCACATATTTTCACACATGTCAAGACTTCAGAAAGTATGGTAGCTAGTCTCAATTTTCGTCACATGGTTGAACCTAAGACAACTCATCTAAGTCGGTTACCAATTGACTCATATTTCTGTCCGTCCACTTCACACTAGATTTATCCTTGATACATTCCTTATCTTCAAAAACCAAAAACATAAAAGTAACAAAAATGCCCACGAAGGCTAAAGTCTATGCGATTACACCAGGAAAAATGGACGCGAACATAAACGAGGCAAACGATGCCGGGGTCGGTATTAATAAATTGTAATTACCCACTTATGATCAATATGTGAACTTTCTTTTTGTGGATATGTATGTAATGATAGGGTAACTTTTGGACAAGTTTGAGCTGACGTAATGTATGACTGGTATCATATTTGACTCTAGAGTAATGAAATCTTATATTTCATATGACTATGTCTAAAGGCTTGTATTTGGTAATAATGTTTACTTTTTTGAAAGAATTTAAAGATTATGTTTTAGCGATTTCGAGGACGAAATCTTTATTTTAGGGGGGGAGAATGTAATAGACCAAATTTTTAGGATATAATCTCTTCTTGAGAATTTATTTTAAGAGATTTGTTGGAAATGATATTTTTATGGAAAAAGAATAATAGACTTAGATGCATTCTAAGGTAAATGTTGGATGGACTTTTGGGAATTTTAGAAATGTATCAACTAGAAAAATTCAATTTCGACCTAGAAAGAGATAAATTTTCAAAATTTGAGGAAGAAATTCAAAAGAAAGTGAAAGAACAAAATATCAAATACTTGGAGTGCCAAAAATGGATTCTTGGACTGGACCATCGAATTTTGGTGTAATAACATACCTTTTTCATATGAGGTTCAAATAAGGTGATTCTAATTCGTATAGAACCATTAGAGAGATATTTAAAACTTTTATGTTTTTGGTTTTTGAAGATAAGGAATTTATCAAGGACTTAATCTAGTGTGAAGTGGACGGACAGAAATAGGAGTCAATTGGTAACCGACTTAGATGAGTTGTCTTAGGTTCAACCATGTGACGAAAATTGAGACTAGCTACCATACTTTCTAAAGTCTTGACATGTGTGTATACAAGTGACAAGTTGATAAGAATTCATCTAGAAGTCTTGGTAGGTAAGAAAACAAAGGAAAACAAATGGAGAATTCGGATTGGATATTCTCGAGTAAGTTTTGACGTGTTTCGGTAAATTAATCATATCTCTCACATATGATATCGGAATAAGGTGATTCAAAATCCTGTGGAATCATAAGAGGATTATATTAAATTTTCATGTTTTTAGTTTTGGAAAAATAGAATTTTATCAATGACGTATTAAGGCTAGAACATGGCTAATCCATTGGAGAGGCCAAGTGGCCAGATGTACCTCTTGGAGGATTTCCTATGATGGTGTTTTGTCTTCACCCCCATGTGTTGGAACTCTTTGAACCCTTGATCAAGATCATTTTATAGGTGGATTAATCTCAACCATGGGATTAAAATATCAGCAAATTCACATAGGATTAGGGGTGATCATGAAACCACAAGTAGGGGACACCTCACCTATGCAACCAAATGGAGTTGCTGAAATGCCCAAGCCCTCTTCCCTTGCACCCCACTTCTATTATGCCTATAAATAGATGCATGGGCTTCTCTTCTTTCCCCATGAGAGATACCAGTAGGCCATAGTGAGAAATACCTAAGAGAAATACACAAAATCCCACTCACATCACTTAAGTGCCAAAAGAGAGCTAAGTAAGGGCCTTGGAGAGAAGTGTGGTGCAAAACCAACTCAAGGCTAAGCATTTAGCTTTGGGAAAATTTTGTAAGTGCATATATTATCTTAATTTTGGCATAGAATAAGTGGTTTGGTGATTGAATTATGTTTGATATTTATTTGAGCTTAATTTTTGTTTATGTGTTAAATTGAAGCCTATTGAGTTTTGGAGTGGATTTTGCTATGATACAATGCTAGGAAAATTATGAGATCTTAGGAACATATTCTATGATGATATATTAAGAGGAGCATGTGAAAATTTTAGCTCATTATTTGGAAAAAGTTGATAGATCAACCCTAGCAACTTTTGGACTTAAAAGGGGTTAAGTTGACAGATTTAATATCTTATGGTAAAATAGTCATAACTTGTTAGTGAGATATCATAATTGAATGATTCTAGAGGCTATCAAAAGCTAAGACAGAGATCTACAACTTTTGTGTTTTAAGTTTTAAAAGAGAAGAAATAAATAAAGGAAAAAATCTGGATTTAGTTGGCAGAACGAGATTTAGGCAGAAGTTTAGCTCGACACTTGATCAACGTTTGACTTGAGCGAAATACCCTATTATGTTTGATTTTGAGATTTTTATTAATTGAAAAGTTTATGATTCAAGTAAAGGAAAAAAATATGTTGAATTTATACAGTGATTGGTCATCCATGATTTTATGATAATTTTTTGTTCAAGTATTATTGGTCATCCTTGAAGAGGCCAAGTGGCCAGATGCACCTTTGGGAAGATTTCCTATGATGGTGTTTTGTCTTCACCCCCATGTGTTGAAATTTTTTTATCCCTTGATCAAGATAATTTTATAGGTGGATTAATCTCAACCATGGGATTAAAATATCAGCAAATCCCCCTAGGATTAGGGATGATCATGAAACCACAACTAGGGGATGCCTCACCTATGCAACCAAATGGAGTTGCTGAAATGCCCAAGCCCTCTTCCCTTGCACCCCACGCCTATTATGCCTATAAATAGATGCATGGACTTCTATTCTTTCCCCATGAGAGATACCAGTCGGCCATAGTGAGAAATATTCAAGAGAAATCCACAAAAACCCACTCACATCACTTAAGTGCCAAAAGAGAGCTAAGTAAGGGCCTTGGAGAGAAGTGTGGTGCAAAACTAACTCAAGACTAAGCATTTAGCTTTGGAAAAGATTTTTAAGTGCATATATTAACTTAATCTTGGCATAAATAAGTGGTTTGGTGATTGAATTATGTTTGATATTTATTTGAGTTTAATTTTTGTTTATGTGTTAAATTGAAGCCTATTGAGTTTTGGAGTGGTTTTTGCTATGATACAATGCTAGGAAAATTATGAGATCTTAAGAACATATTCTATGATGATATATTAAGAGGAGTATGTGAAAATATGAGATCTTGATTTGGAAAAAATTGATAGATCAACCCTAGCAACTTTCGGACTTAAAAAGGGTTAAGTTGATAGATTTAATATCTTATGATAAAATGGTCATAACTTGTTAGTGTGATATCAGAATTGAATCATTTAAGAGGTTATGGAAATCTAAGACAGAGATCTACAACTTTTATGTCTTAAGTTTTACTAGATAAGAAATAAATAAAGGAAAAATTTTGGATTTAGTTGCCAGAACTAGATTTAGACAGAAATTTAGCTCTACCCTTGATCAACGTTTGGCTCGAGCGAAATACCCTATTATATTTGATTTTGAGATTTTTATTAATGAAGAGTTTATGATTCAAGTAAAGGAAAATAAGATATTGAATTTATAAAGTGATTGGTCATCCATGATTTTATGATAATTTGTTATTCAAGTATTATTTGTTTTGTTATGACACTATGAGATGATGATAAAGTTAAGAATATGAAAAATGAAATAAGAAAAGATAAGGTATGACCCTTCCATGGATAATAATAGTGGCATGAACCTTCCATTGGTAATAATAATGATATGGCCTAACCACGGGTAATAACAGTGGCATGGCCCTTCCTCGGATAATAATAGTGGCATGCCCTTCTATGGGTAATAATAATAGTGGCATGCCCTTCTATGGGTAATAATAGTGGCATGACCCTTCCATGGGTAATAATAATGGTATGACCCAACCACGGGTAATCAGTTGCATAGCCCAACCACTGATAATAATAGTGAATTATGATAAAATGATAGTATATGATATGACTAAGAATGAAAAGTCCATATAAGTCCACATAAGAGATAAATTTAATTCATACATGAGTCATATGAATCATATCATAAACGTATACCCTGATTATTATATGTGACTATTTCACGATGTCTGTGCTTTTATTAAGTTAAATGTGTTCTTACTGAAATTTTCCTAGAAATCTCATTCTTGTAAGGTTTCTTTTCTTTTGGAATATGATTTTCGCTGCAGGGTTGGATGGCGGTCATGGGCTAGACCCTAGTTACTCGAGAGACCCGAAGAAACCCTTAGGGTTCCCCGGAGTACTCTCTCTCCATAAAAGTTTATGACCAGTTGATAGTAGTAGGGACCAGCACGGGCATGAAGAAAGAGTTTCCCGAAGTAAAGAAGGAGCCTAGGCTGTTTTAAGTCAACAGTTTTGATAAATTTGTATTTCGACTGAGAAAACTAACTGGGTTATGTATGTAATGATACAATGATATTTTAAGAATGGATGATATGAATATTAAGGTTTTGTGTAACCATGTGATCTCTAGAATTTTTATTTTATTTTTTCACTACGATTTGCCTCAAATTTCGATAAGTACGGGGGTGAGTAGCCAAGTGTCCGCGTCCATTTCCCCTGGTGTGACGCCCCCAATTTACGTTCGTAATTCAACGCAAATTGAAGTTTCAGGGTAAGTAACACTTGGCTACTCACCCCCGTACTTATCGAAATTTGAGACAAATCACAGCGAAAAAGTAAAAATAAAAATTCTAAAGATCACATGGTTACACAAAATCTTAGTATTCATATCATCTATTCTTAAAATATCATTCCATCATTACATGCATAATCCAGTTAGTTTTTACAGCCGAAATACAAATTTATCAAAACTTTTGACTTAAAGCAGCCTAGGCTCCTTCTTCACTTCAGGAAACTCTTTCTTCATGCCTGTGATAGTCCCTATTACTACCAACTGGTCATAAACTTTTATGGAAAGAGAGTACTTCGGGGAACCCTCAGGGTTTCTTCGGGTCTCTTGAGTAACTAGGGTCTAGCCCATGACCGTCATCCAACCCTGCAGCGAAAATCATATTCCAAAAGAAAAGAAACTATACAAGAATGAGATTTCCAGGAAAATCTCAGTAAGTACACATTTAACTTAATAAAAGCACATATATCATGAAATAATCACATATAAGAATCAAAGTATATGTTTATGACATGATTCATATGACTCATGTATGAATTAAATTTATCTCTTATGTGGACTTACATGGATTTTTCATTCTTAGTCATATCATGTACATATCATTTTATCATAATTTACTATTATTACCCGTAATTGGGCCATGCAACTGTTATTACCCGTAGTCGAGCCATACTACTATTATTACCCGAGGAAGGGCCATGCCACTATTATTACCCGAGGAAGGGCCATGCCACTATTATTACCCATGGAAGGGCCATGTCATTATTATTACCCATGGAAGGGTCATACCTTATCTTTTTTTATTTCATTTTTCATATCCTTAACCTTATCATCATCTCATAGTGTCATAACATAACAAATAATACTTGAATAAAAAATTCTCATAAAATCATGGATGACCAATTACTTTATAAATTCAACATCTTATTTTCCTTTACTTGAATCATAAACTCTTCAATTAATAAAAATCTCAAAATCAAACATAATAGGGTATTTCGCTCGCGCCAAACGTTGATCAAGGGTCGAGCCAAATTTATGCCTAAATCTCGTTCTGTCAACTAAATCCAGATTTTGTCCTTTATTTATTTCTTATCTCATAAAACTTAAAAAATAAACATTGTAGATCTCTGTCTTATATTACCATAGCCTCTTGAATCATTCAATTCCAATATCACACTAATAAATTATGACCTTTTTACCATAGGATGTTAAATCTATCAACTTAACCCCTTTTAAGTCTGAAAGTTGCTAGGGTTGATCTATCAATTTTTCTCCGAATCAAGACCTCATATTTTCACATAATCCTTTAATCTATCATCATAGAATATGTTTCGAAGATCTCATAATTTTCCTAGCATTTTATCATAGCAAAAATCACTCCAAAACTCAATAGGCTTCAATTTAACACATAAACAAAGATTAAACTCAAATAAATATCAAACATAATCCAATCATCAAACCACTTATTCTATGCCAAGATTAAGTTAATATATGCACTTGAAATTTTTTCCAAAGCTAAATTATTAGTCTTGATTTGGTTTTGCACCACACTTCTCTCCAAGGCCCTTACTTAGCTCTCTTTTGGCACTTAAGTGATGTGAGTGAGTTTTTGTGTATTTCTCTTGGGTATTTCTCACTATGGCCGACTGGTATCTCTCATGGGGAAAGAAGAGAAGTTCATGCATCTATTTATAGGTATAAGAGGCGTGGGGTGCAAGGAAAGAGGGCTTGGGCATTTCAGTAACTCTATTTGGCTGCATAGGTGAGGCGTCCCCTACTTGTGGTTTCAGGATCACCAATAATCCTATGGAGATTTGCTGATATTTTAATCCCATGGTTGAGATTAATCCACCTATAAAATGATCTTGATCAAGGGCTCAAAGACTTCCAACACGTGGGGGTGAAGACAAAACACCATTATAGGAAATCTTCCAAGAGGTGCATCTGGCCACTTGGCCTCTCCAAGGGATTAGCCACGTTCCAGCCCTAATACGTCATTGATAAAATTCGATTCTTCTAAAACTCAAAACATAGAAGTTTAAGATCATCCTCTTAGGATTCTAAAGGATTTTGAATCACCTTATTCTGATATCATATGAGAGAGATATGATTAATTTTTTAAAATACGTCAAAACTTACCAGAAAATATCCAATCTGAATTCTCCATTTATTTTCCTTTGTTTTCTTACCCACCAAGGCTTCTAGATGAATTCTTATTAACTTGCCACATGTTCCCACACATTTCAAGACCTCAGAAAGTATGGTAGCTAATCTCAATTTTTGTTACATGGTTGAACCTAAGACAACTCATCTAAGTCGGTTACCAGTTGACTCCTATTTCTGTTCGTCCACTTCACACTAGATTTAGTCCTTGATAAATTCCTTATCTTCAAAAACCCAAAAAATAAAAGTTTTATATCTCTCTCTAATAATTCTATAAGAATTAGAATCACCTTATTTGGACCTCATATGAAAAAGTTATGATTATTACACTAAAACTCGACTGTCTAGTCCGAGAATCCGTTTTGGCACACCAAATGTTTGATGTTTTGTTCTTTCACTTCCCTTTGAATTTCTTCCTCAAATTTTGAAAATTTATCTCTTTTTAGATCCAAATTTAATTTCTCTAGTTGATACATTGCTAAAATTCCCAAAAGTCCATCCAACATTTACCTTAGAATACATCTAAGTCTACTATTCTTTTTCCATAAAAATATCATTTCCAACAAATCTCTTAAAATAAATTCTCAAGAAAAGATTATATCCTAAAAATCTGGCTATTACATTCTCCCCCCCTAAAATAAAGATTTCGTCCTCGAAATCACTAAAATATCATCTTTAAATTCTTCCGGAAAAGTAAACATTATTGCCAAATACAAGCCTTTAGACATAGTCATATGAAGTATAAGATTTCATTACTCTAGAGTCAAATATGATACCAGTCATACATTGTGTCAGCTCAAACTTGTCCAAAAGTTACCCAACCATTACTTACATATCCACAAAAAGAAAGTTTACATATTGATCATAAGTGGGTAATTACAATTTATTAATACCGACCCCGGCATCGTTTGTCTCGTTTGTGTCCGCGTCCATTTCCCCTGGTGTGATCGCATAGACTTTAGCCTTCGTGGGCATTTTTATTTTTCCTTCCGGTGTTGTAACTACTCCAGAGGTATTCTGTGGACAATTTCGAATCATGTGACCCCATTTTCCACACTTAAAACAGGCTCTTGTGGCTAATCGACATTCACCAGTTTATTTCTTTCCACATCTTCTGCATGGTTGCAGCATAATAAATGCTTCTTGACCGACTATCCTTTCCTTTCTATTATCGATATGAGGAAGAATCCTTTCAGAGGAATCATGAGGTCTCTTTTTTCTTGATACTTGAGCCTGTATCATTAGACTCTTTTGTTCGGCTTCTGCAATAGCCGCTACATTTACCAATTCCTGAAAGTTTTCTATTTGCAAGCACGCCACCTGAACTCGAATGCGCGACTGCAACCCTTCTTGAAATTTTTGTGCCCTCATCTTCTCAGTAGATACTAGGTGTGGGGCAAACCTTGCTAACTCCATAAATCGGGTTGCATACCGTTCTATTGTCATATCACCTTGTATCAACATAGCAAATTCCAGAGCTTTTTGCCACTTTACCAACTCCGAAAAGAATCGATCATCAAACTCTTTCTTAAATCGTTCCCAGGTAGGTACTACATTTTCACCCAGTTCTAATTTTAACAACTTCCTCTTTGTGTCTCACCATAACCCGGCTTCACCTTGAAGCAGGTTTCCTGCATACTGCACTTTCTGGACCTCAGTACACCCACTGATTTCAAAAATACGCTCTAAATCTACAATCCACTTATCGGCCTTTAGAGCTCCTTCAGTTCTCAGAAAATATGGGTATCGATAAACCAAAAATTTTTCATACGGACAACCTTGAATTTCTCCCATATTTTCGTTGTGTTGAGGACAACGACTTTGCTCCATTTGATTTTTCACTACTTCGGTCATTTGTCGTATAGCTTCAACTATTGCCTATCCTCCTTCCAAATGGAGGTTTGGCATAGTTTGCCCCTCTTCTAATGGTGGGGTTTGTATTCCTTGCTCATCAGTCCTTGGGGAAGTCACCCTAGGAGGACTCTGATTTGGGGCATCCATTCATCTCAAAGGAGGTCAACCCCTTGCCATCTTATTTTCTTGAAATATACCAACTCTATCATAAGTCACTTAGTAATTCAAAATTCCCAGAATCCATATCATTCACCCATATCGCTTCAACTTCGTCCTTATAAAAATTTAAGCATGTTCTAATACCATGTAATCTTTATCCTAGGACAATATGGATTTATCCAGAGTCGTATTTCTCTGATGCCAATCTGTCTTAGCTTTCCATAGCCTCTTGAATCATTCAATTCTGATATCACACTAACAAGTTATGACCATTTTATCATAAGATATTAAATCTGTCAACTTAATTCCTTTTAAGTCCGAAAGTTGCTAGGGTTGATCTATCAATTGTTTCCAAATCAAGACCTCATATTTTCACATAATCCTCTTAATATATCATCATAGAATATGTTCCTAAGATCTCATAATTTTCCTAACATTTTATCATAGCAAAAACTACTCCAAAACTCAATAGGCTTCAATTTAACACATAAACAAAGATTAAACTCAAATAAATATCAAACATAATTCAATCACCAAACCACTTATTCTATACCAAGATTAAATTAATATATGCACTTAAAAAAAAACTTCCAAAGCTAAATGCTTAGTCTTGAGTTGGTTTTGCACCACACTTCTCTCCAAAGCCCTTACTTAGCTCTCTTTTGGCATTTAAGTGATGTGAGTGAGTTTTTGTGTATTTCTCTTAGGTATTTTTCACTATGGCCGACTGGTATCTCTCATGAGAAAAGAAGAGAAGCCCATGCATCTATTTATAAGCATAATAGGCGTGGGGTGCAAGGGAAGAATGTTTGGGCATTTCAGCAACTCCATTTGGCTGCATAGGTGAGGTGTTCCCTACTTGTGGTTTCATGATCACCCCTAATCCTATGGGGATTTGCTGATATTTTAATTCCACTGTTAAGATTAATCCACCTATAAAATGATCTTGATCAAGGGTTTAAAGAGTTCCAACACATGGGGGTGAAGACAAAACACCATCATAGGAAATCTTCCAAGAGGTACATCTGGCCACTTGGCCTCTCCAAGGGATTAGCCACATTCCAGCCTTAATACATCATTGATAAAATTTGAGTCTTCCAAAACGCCAAACATGAAAATTTAAGATCATCCTCTTATAATTCTATAGGATTTTGAATCATCTTATTCCGATATCATATGAGAGCGATATGATTAATTTACTAAAACACGTCAAAACTTACCCGAGAATATCCAATCCAAATTCTCCATTTGTTTTCCTTTATTTTCTTACCCACCAAGGCTTCTAGATGAATTCTTATCACCTTGCCATATGTTTCCACACATGTCAAGACTTCAGAAAGTATGGTAGCTAATCTCAATTTTCGTCACATGGTTGAACCTAAGACAACTCATCTAAGTCGGTTACCAATTGACTCATATTTCTGTCCGTCCACTTCACACTAGATTTAGTCCTTGATACATTCCTTATCTTCAAAAACCAAAAACATAAAAGTTTTAGATATCTCTCTAATGGTTCTATAAAAATTAGAATCACCTTATTTGGACATCATATGAAAAAGTTATGATTATTGCACCAAAACTCGACGGTCTAGTCCGAGAATCCGTTTTGGCACACCAAGTGTTTGATGTTTTGTTTTTTTACTTCCCTTTGAATTTCTTCCTCAAATTTCAAAAATTTATCTTTTTCTAGGTCCAAATTGAATTTCTCTAGTTGATACATTGCTAAAATTTTCAAAAGTCTATCCAACATTTACCTTAGAATGCATCTAAGTCTACTATTCTTTTTTCATAAAAATATCATTTCTAATAAATCTCTTAAAATATATTCTCAAGAAAAGATTATATCCTAAAAATTTGGGCTATTACATGCTAGCTGCCATAAGAACTTTGCATTACTAGTATTTATGTTTTCTATATATAAAAAATGCGTTATTGGTATATATGGGATCTTATGCATTTGGCATGGGTGGAATATCATGGATTGTGGTGTCAGAGGTTGGTTTATATATATATATATATATATATCTTCTTTTTTGGTTTTGTTAATTATTTATATTTATTTTTTTCTTGTTAATGGTTTGTTATGTTCTTCATATATTTTCAACAAATATAAAGGGTTGAAGCCAAAAACACCTAGATAGCCTACTTGAAGTTGCTACAAAGTCAGATCACTTGAAGTTGCTACTTGCTAGAATTATTTTGTAATTCATATATTGTAATTTTGTATTTTGTATTGTAATGTAATTTGTAAATAACAAAATAATGTAATATGTAGTGGATTGCATGCATTTTAATTTTTAATTTTTATATATTTTTATTATTCTGAAATGTTTTAGTATTATGCTTTTTAATGATATTTTGATATATATATATATATATATATTATCATTATGGTCCATGAATAATGATAAAAATATAGGCTTTTATATGTGATAATAAAAAATTTGCTTTTCAACATTACTTGAAAAAATTGAATTAAAATATAAGATTTTTGATAAATATCTTCTTCAATTTTTTCTGAAATACTAATAATAACAGGCTTAAAAAGAAAAAAATGGTTCAAATCTGGAATCCGAATTTCTAATTTTTTAGAACCCATATGGATTCAGGTTCCAACCCAGATCACAACCGGATGAATCCGGCCGGGAACCCAAACTGGATTGCATTCACAAATTCTGGACCAGGTTGACCTAGATTTTCGATTCAAAATCCGTTTGAATACTCCTAATCATAAGACTTACTCATGCCTAATTTAAGATAAATAAACTTTTTCCTATCTATCCTTCTATGTTTTAAAAATGCATAATCTCATATGCAATCAGTACATTATTAACTATTAAATGACCAAGCACAAAAGTGGTTCGAGAATTAGAAATAATAGAATTAATAGTTTTTGAAATCAGTTTAAACATAACATTGCAAAAGCTCACTAGTCGAAACTCTGAAACTTTTGAAGGGCAGGACTTCTTAGGAATCAAAGTAATATATTTATTAGCCATCTACTTAACCCATTGCTATATTTATTATTTCTAAAAAAACACAAACCAATTGATTATACCAAAGGTTTTCAAAACCCAAAGTTGCCGCACGTTCAGCCATCTTGCATGAGTACTGCTGACTCATACCTTACTTGCATTTGTCCCTTTCGAAGTCGTTCTTTACAAAGTGACAAAGAATTTACGAACTCAAGAAAAAGTTAAACATTATGACTTTTTTTATTTTTTTAAAATTATTTTAAATTATTAAAAAAATATATGTGAAAAAGGTAAACAAAAAATATACAAAATACACCAACTAATCTGATCAGCGTGGCTGGAGAGTCAAATAAATAAATAAATAAATACAAAAGCTATGACCGAATAAGTTCAATATTATATATATATATATAAAGGCAGATTGAGAACTTGGTATGTAAGAAGAGTGGCACTAGAGCTACCCCTGCAGGATCTCGAAAAGGTAAGATGTTTTTTTTTTTCTTTTTTTATACATTTTTTAAACAATTTTAATATTTTTTTAAAAAAACAAGAAATTTATAATATTATTAAAAAATACCTACTTAATTATTAAATTATTTTATAATGGATTATGACTTTTATTTATAACTTTTGTTTGTGACTTTATAAAAAATAATGGCATTTGCAGTGTCAATCTTCCACCTAACATTTGCACCATTGAACCGCTGCATATAATTAAAGAATTAAAGTGTTTTATATTTTAAAAATATAAACTCAACGAACGAGAAAAGAAGTAGATTTAGCCTGTTTCAATATAGAGTTTTTTCTTTTTTTTGAGATGAAATAAGATAGTTTTAGATGAAAAATTAAAAATTGAATAAAATAGTATTAAAATATTATTTTTGATATTATGAAATAGGTAAATGTTGGGCTCTCTGAAGAATATGGAACAACTGCAGTCAACATGTTATGCGCTTTATCTTTAGCTATTTAAAAGCCAGGCCAGAGAAGGGCATTCATCCAAAAGGTAGCTGGGGAGGTTGAAGAGACTCACTTTCCTATAAAAACCAGCATCTCATTCTTCCCCTTACAATTCTCATGTCGAATCCTCCCAAAGTTCGACACATCTCAGAATGCTTTATCAAACCGGAATATGCATCGGAAGAGTCGAAGCAACCCTTATACCTGACGCCATGGGATCTTGCCATGCTCTCTGTGAACTACATCCAAAAGGGCCTTTTTTACAACAAGCCTCCCGCATCAGATCATGACCAAGATCAAGCCTTCGTCAAGACTCTCTTGGACCGTTTGAAGACCTCCCTCGCCCTCGCCCTTGTCCATTTCTATCCACTTTCCGGCCGCCTTGTTACACAAAAGAATGAAAACCCACCTTCCTGCTTGGTTTTCGTTGACTGCAAAAACAGTCCTGGAGCTAGATTTATCCACGCAGCGCTAGACATGAAAATAGCAGACATCCTCTCACCGAATGATGTCCCATCTGTTGTTCAATCGTTCTTTGATCATGACAGAGCGATCAGTCATGATGGGCATAAAATGGCTTTGCTTTCCATTCAAATGACAGAGCTCAAAGATGGCATTTTTATAGGCTGTTCCTTCAACCATTCAATTGGAGATGGAACATCTTATTGGCATTTCTTCAACTCCTGGTCTGAGATCTTTCAGGCAGATGGAAATAATGTTTCCCTTACCCGTCCACCTATCCATAAAAGATGGTTTCCTGATGGATATGGTCCAATCATCAACCTCCCATTCACCCACCCAGACGATTTCACAAGCAGGTATGAAGCACCCGAACTCAGAGAGAGAATGTTCCATTTCTCATCAGAATCCATAGCCAAACTCAAAGCCAAGGCCAATGCAGAGAACAACACAAACAGAATCTCATCGTTCCAATCCTTGTCGGCACATGTTTGGAGGTGCATAACTCGCGCACGCCGTCTTCCACACGACCAGACAACCCATTGCAGAATGGTCATCAATAACAGAACAAGAATCGATCCACCCTTTTCTCCTGACTACTTTGGGAACTCGATTCAAGTGGTGGCAGGAGTAGCCACGGCCGGGGAATTGCTTGAGCAGACTCTTGGGTGGGTGGCATGGCAGTTGAATCAGGCCGTGGCTAACCACTCTGACAAGATTGTGCGGGGATGGCTCGACGCCTGGCTGCAGTCTCCGACTATTTATCAAATTAATCGGTCATTTGACCGCTACAGCGTGATAATGGGGAGTTCACCCAGATTCAACATGTACGGGAATGAATTTGGAATGGGGAAAGCAGTGGCACTTCGCAGTGGATATGCGAACAAGTTTGATGGGAAAGTTTCAGCATACCCGGGATATGAGGGAGGAGGAAGCGTAGATTTGGAGTTTTGCCTTCCACCAGATTCAATGAGAGTTCTGGAATCTGATGAGGAATTCTTGGATGCTGTCTCTCTTTAAAATCGGTTGCACTGATTGCAGCAAAGCTTTTCTCTGGCATTTGAACTTTTCAAATGCATGGACTGCTAGAAAAACATTGCCATGATTCTTAAGAAATCAACAGTAATGTTTCTTGCATGATTGGTAATATTAACGGTGACATATGATGTTAAGAGTAATGTTATTCTAATTTCCTAATATGCATCTATATTTGAAAGAACTTTATTTTTATTTATTTATTTATATACGAAGAGTCGGTAACCACATATCTAATAATAATTCCTCCTCAAGTTTATTAAAAATCTTCATTTATAGTAAATGAAAACCATAATAACAATAAGACCCAACCAACAAATTAAACCAACCATTAAATAAAATCACTCTTTTCAACTTTAAGAATACCTTTTAAAACTCTAGGGACAAAACTCACATCCTGAAAATTGCAATTCAAACTTAATTCATTTTGTCTAGCCAAAAAATCTATCGCTTGATCTTTATTTAATTTTTCAATTATTTGTTTATTAAATTCATGTCAAGTAGTAATGATGAAATGACGATAATTAAAAGAACGATAAATAAGAATTCATACGTGTTTTGAGTGAACATTATTATAACACTTACAGATCTGCTATACTGAAGATCAAAGATCTGCTCTTATAAAACCTACACCCTCAATTTATTTGTCATTTT
The DNA here is from genome assembly GCA_036559045.1 of Platycarya longipes. Classification (NCBI taxonomy): domain Eukaryota; kingdom Viridiplantae; phylum Streptophyta; class Magnoliopsida; order Fagales; family Juglandaceae; genus Platycarya; species Platycarya longipes. Next base: position 39,709,190 of record CM071802.1, read on the forward strand.
TTTTAAACCAAAATGATTTGTATTACTAATCAATCTGAACATTACAAGATTTGTCATGCATCAAAGCATTACAAACTACAAAAGTCCCCAAGAGCAGCAATGATTTTACAATTTCTCATTTGTAATTAGTACATAATAAAAAGTCTGAACCGCGAGCATTAATAGTGAATTAGGTATGGTAAAAATTTAGCCAAAATTTGAATAGTTTGCCGAAAAGGCAACCAGATCAAACTTAATACATCGACCGTAATTTTAACTTTCATATTTTTTGTTGGCTAAATGTAGCCAGCCCATCTCTTGGGCACTTACATCTCTCCCTCTATCTCTCTCTAGATCTCTCGTTTGTTTGCGGCATGAACGAAGAATCATAAAGCTTGGGAGGCCTCCCCATTTGAAATCGTCTCATTTGATTGATTGAAGGGTTTTCTTTTTCCTGCTATTTTAATCCTTCTAAATTTTTGCCGGATTGAATTCATTTGAGTTCTTACACAATTTGAGTTGAAGTGAATAAAATTATTAAGAAAACATTATATTTTATAGTAGAAGAATTTAGCCATTATATATATATATATCTTTATATATATAAAGTAGCTATCTAACGAAAAATCTTGTTTTAACAGAAAATTTTATTTTTCTGTTAAAGTTAACATTTTCCATCCATTTTTGTTAAAATAAATACTGCATTTAATAAGATTTATTAATCCATTAATTCCATTAATCACCGAAATAATGTTCTTGACATTAAATTTAATTACACCACTTCAATTTTCTATAGCAATAAACTTTTCATGTAAAACTTTTTTTTATGTAAAATAAATATAGAATAATAATAATAGTATAAAATGACATAATAATAGTATAGACTATATAACAATATATATAAATAAATTATTCATAACAATATAACAATGCAATCCTCACTTAGAGATGTTAATTTATACGTTAGAGAGTTTAATTTTATTCATGAAAATTTATTCATATTATATGATTAATAATTTCATTCTTTAAAAATTATTTTATAATTTTAAAATAAATGTATTATTTATTTATTTTTTGAGATGATAAATATACGGTTATACAATTAACTATAATTATATTAAATTGGTAATAATAGACAATAAATATAATTAATATATTATATATGTTTGATATTTAATTGAAATATATATGATCTAATAAATTTACATATTTAAGATTAAAATTTCATGTTATAAATTATAATATAACATTCTTTTATATAAATTATAAATTACATAATTTATTTTTTTAAAAAAATTATAATATTTCTTAAAAATAATCACATAACTAAAAAAACTGTGGATGATTCAAGTTTATGTAGATCTAGAAAAACTCAAAGACTAAAAATATAGGTAGTTTAATTTCCTCTCTTTTGAAGTTATGCAAAATGATGTAAATATTAAATCATCGTCTTAGAATTATAAAAATATAATATTTTGAACGAATCTTTTATTAAAATTTCAATCAAAATTATCTCAAACAAATTTGATAAAACTATAGGTTATGTTTATTTATGAGACTATCTTATTGTTTTTATTAATATTTTTTTTATAATATATGAAAACATGTAATTATTTATCATCTATTTAATTATGAATAATTTTTGTTAGAAATTAAATTAGATAAACGTGTTTTGTACGTTACTTTTATCTAGTATTGGAAAAATATGACTATTGTAAAAAAGTGACAGTTAAAAAATTATTTACGTTGGAATAATATGTTAGATAATTAATGTATAACTTTTTAATAATGAATAAATACTCCAATTACTATTAGAATTAAAATATATGAAATGGCCAAAACTAATATTTTAATATATTATAGTGATAAGTTTAGAAAGTTTGTTATTTGATGTTGGTGAAAAGTGGCTAATAAATTAAATAAAAAAATGAATTTTCTAATCAAAATTTTGCTAAAGAATGATAAGACTACTACTAAGCTCGCTAAATGGTGTTGCTAAACGGTATAGTAAAGGTGTATAAGATATTCCATGATTTATCTAGTTTCATTTTTCTCATGGATGGAAAATTATTAGATATTGTTTAAGGATGTATTTTTTAATACTTTCATTTTATTTAAAATGTCGTGCACTAAAACTGCTTATGTAAGTATTCATTTTAATTGCAGGGCATATTGCATCCGAACCACACTACAAGAAAATGTCATGTGACTTATACTTGATTGTCTTGATGACTTTCGGCGTCGTTTGGTCGTCAAAATATACTCGATACACTTTGAGAACTTTGAAATCAAACCGGTTTGTTTTCGAAGACAAAGACCAAAAACTTTCAAAACCAAAAACAATTTTTATACGGTTGGACTTATTTCTGAAAACACAATTTCTAATCTCTTTCATATATTATATTTTTTAAATTTTTTAAATTTTTTTTGGATTGATTCTTTTTAAATTAATTAATATTTTTTATTCATTATTCATTTATCAAATATTTAATAAAAGGAAAAATTAAAAAATGTGATTTATGGAAGAAGTTGAGGGTTGTAAATTAATAATCAAATTTTATCAAATTTGCTGATTTACTATTTAAAAATTAAGTAAACATTACTTTTATACTATTTCTCATACTTTCTTTTCGTCATATTTGATCAAAATTTGATATATGTATAAATTTATATTTTTTTATCAAAATTTAATAATTTATTTTGATGAGATCAATATTAATGTTCTAATACTCTTAGTGAGTTCTTGCCCCACTTACCATTTCTGAAGAAATGGAAGAAGTTCATGATCAGTCTTATTGGACTATCCATTAAGATCTATTAGCCCATTTGAGTAGAGCTTTATAATAAATTATGAAGCTCCCCCCATTCTAGGGTGTAATCGGCCGGCGATCATCTCTTTCTTCTAAAGAAAAAAGTTTACTATATGAGTTAATATTGATATACTGAAAATTATAAAATTTGAAACTTAAAATTTGAATCTAAAATTAAAAAAAAAAACAACAAAATGAATTTCGTACATAAAATTGTAAGTGCACGAAATATTATTTTTCTTCTAAATCTAGGTTTTAATCATTTGCAATAGCAAATTCAAATGAAGTTAAAAATAAAAGTAAAAATTAATAATTTTCTCAATTTGATTTAACGTTGATGGTTGACTATTAATGATGATAGTAGTTAAATTTCTTTGTGATAGGCCACATCGTTCTGCAGCTGAGTTGGGTCATGCAATTATGTTTGGTTTTTACGTGTATTTTCATGTGTTGTTTACGTGTATTTCAATCCATTTATTTGCTCTGTTTTACGTGTGTTGCTGTTCGGTTACTCGCATATTTATTTCCATCCGTTAGTACGTGCGTTTGTGTCCGGTTACTAGTTATATAGTGTTATGCTTTATTTTAGGCCTTATGTACGTGGGTTGTTAAGTGGTTTTGCTATTTAAGCAGCCAACGATTATTAATGAAATTATGCAAGTTTATTCAATCTGCGGTACATTCTCACCCGAAGAGAATATCTTCTTTGATATTCATATTTGAGTATAGCGGGACCTATCACTTTGTAGTTGGCTAAGAAACCTATGACAAAAGAAGTGGTAATTTGAAATGCGTTTTCAAATTATATCATTACCCTTTGTTGAATTAAATAATTATCTAGGCATCTCCTTCTAGCCTTGTAGGATCACATGTGACAGCCCTACCTCAACATCTTCAGGTTTTAGCTCTCAATTAACTTCTTTCATAGATCCATAAAGTCTATCTCAACACTTGATAATTTCTGAACTTGTCTACTTGCTTCAATCCAAACATCTATTGTAGCAGGACAACTCCAAAGTGGATGGATTATTGTCTTTCCTTCTCTTTCATAGATTGGCATATAAGCTTGTGTCTGAAATATTGATAGATCCAAGAACCCTTAGATTTCAAACGCAGCCTTAAAATTGGATTTTAGCTATCCTTTTTATTTCCCTGTGTGCAGGATTCGTAGTCTTGCTACCCCAGCTGCGTTTTGGTGAACTAACACTCGAAATTAAGGATTTTCTCACATCCCTCGAAAATTCCTAGCACTCAAGGACAAATTAAGAAAGAAAAACAGATAAAATTCGCTTGCGTTTGTCATCGTGGACCTCATCACCAATCATTGCGATGCAACTCGTTTGGCATATACAAAATGATGGAAATTGGGAATAAAATTACTATTTAAAACTATAATAAATATGAGTATGAGAAAAGATGCAGATGATTGGAAAAAAAAAAAATTGTTTAACTTATTAGATAAAATATTGATAAAAAATGCTTAGAGAGATTAATAGTGGTTTTTTTATCTTTAGAGAATTATTGTTTATCCCTAAACTTTGTTTTTCTAAACTTTTTTAGTATTTTTTTCTAAAACAGAATTTTAAACAAAATCTTAAAACTTTTCCCTAAAATATAGGAAAAAGTTCATACAAGGCACCGGATGTTAAAACTTTTCCCGTTATGTTTGACATGAAAATTCCGACTACTCCTACAAACCAATCTCAAATCCGAGCCACATATGTTTGACAAATCGTCCCTTACGACCACGTGAGGGTAGGTGCGCTAATTTCTTGCACCAGGGGACCCCTTTGCTTGATTGTGATGTATGTAAATGATGGGTGCTCTGAAGAATATGGAATAGCTGCGGTCAACATGTTTTGCTTTCTCTTTGGCTTATATAAAGCCAGGCCAAAGAAGGATATGTATTCAACCAAAAGGTAGTTGGGGAGGTTGAAGACTCTCACTTTCGTACAAAAACCGGCATCTTCCCCTTACAATTCTCATGTCGAATTCTCCCAAAGTTCGACACATCTCAGAATGCTTTATCAAACCGGAATATACATCGGAAGAGTCGAAGCAACCCTTATACCTGACGCCATGGGATCTTTCCTTGCTATCTATGAACTACATCCAAAAGGGGCCTTTTTTTCAAGAAGCCTCCTGCATCAGATCATGACCAAGATCAAGCCTTCGTCAAAACCCTCTTGGACCGTTTGAAGACCTCCCTCGCCCTCGCCCTTGTCCATTTCTATCCGCTTTCCGGCCGCCTTGTTACACAAAAGAATGAAAACCCACCTTCCTGTTTGGTTTTCGTTGACTGCAATAGTAGTCCTGGAGCTAGATTTATCCACGCAGCGCTAGACATGAAAATAGCAGACATCCTTTCACCGATTTATGTTCCATCTGTTGCTCAATCGTTATTTGATCATGACAGAGCGATCAATCATGATGGGCATACAATGGCTTTGCTTTCCATTCAAATGACAGAGCTCAAAGATGGCATTTTTATAGGCTGTTCCATCAACCATTCCATTGCAGATGGAACATCTTATTAGCATTTCTTCAACTCCTGGTCTCAGATCTTTCAGGCAGATGGAAATCATGTTTCCCTTTCCCGTCCACCTATCCATAAACGTTGGTTTCCTGATGGATATGGTCCTATCATCAACCTCCCTTTCTCCCACCCAGACGATTTCACAAACAGGTATGAAGCACCTGAACTCAGAGAGAGAATGTTCCAGTTCTCTTCAGAATCCATAGCCAAACTCAAAGCCAAGGCCAATTCAAAGATCAACACCAACAGAATCTCATCTTTTCAATTCTTGTCAGTATTGAGAAATAAATCTTATATTGCCTGTGAATAAGATTTTGGACATTCTTATAAGCAATGTACAAATCTCTCTCGTTGGACCGGTTTTATGAGATGAGTTAGGCCCATGAATTCTTACATGGTATCAGAGCCTGCCACAGGACGAATGTGAGCCCACACTATTTATCCCGTGACAAGGACCAGAAAAATTACTGACCTGCACGTGAGGAAGAGTGTTAAAGAATAAATCTCACATTACCTGTGAATAAGGTCTTGGGCATGCTTATAAGCAATGTGCAAACCTCTCTCATTGGACCGATTTTATGAGATGAGTTAGGCCTATGAATTTCTACAGTCACCTCTTGTCTGGAGGTGCATAACTCGTGCACGCCGTCTTCCACACGACCAGACAACTCAATGCAGAATTGCCCTCAATAACAGAACAAGATTCGATCCACCCTTTTCTCCTATCTACTTTGGGAACTCGGTTCATGTATTAAATACTTTTAAATTTTAACTTTTTCATCTAATTATTACAACTTTATTAAATTTTGAAACAAAATATAATAAACAATAGAATTTTTCAAATTTTAAAATAAAACTAACATTAGAAATATTCAAGTAATTTTTAATTTTATAAAAATTATATATATATATATATAAAGAGTTGTGATTGCAGAGAAGATAGAGTCAACCATAGAAATTATATATTCATGTGGAATAACATACTATGAAGTACAAACATGTGGTACTCTCATCCTATTCAAAATGACATATTAATTAAAGTATGTGCCTGCATAAGCAAGTTTAATTGTATGGTATATTGCAATAGAATGAGAGTACCATATCATTCATATTCTAAGATAACCTGATAACTTTTTATTTGTATTAATTTGCTTTAACAATAAATATATTAGCCATCTACTTAACCTATTACTATATTAATCATGAATAATGTTATTATGTTGCCTTATTTTGAATGCTCATAGATTTAAATTTTTTATGTTTTTGTATAATGATTAAGAAAATGACTATTAGTTGGTATTTTTTTTTAATTTTTAAAAATATTTAAAATAAAAAAATAAGGAAAAAAGTACAATTTACACTTTTTCTTTTTCCCCCAAGCAAGTATAATATATTAAAAACTAAAGAATAACATGATACAAATTTGACTGGGGTGAGAGTCTTTTATAATCTTTCTAAAAAGTTAATACAAAATATAATACAAAAAAGAAAAAAAAATGGGGGTGATTGGAGCCAAATGAATTGCTCTTACCCAATTCTTGTAAATGGAAGACCGCTCGAATACGGTTTTGAAATAGTTTGATGAAAAAACTTTTACGCTGTGGCTGAAAGCCACGATAAAAGAGTGTGTGCTGCACCGTGTTAGTCTAAGCTGATTATAAGATGCTTCCACATTCATTTTTATTTGATCTTTGATTATGGAAAGTGAAAACATAACGTAACAATTAGAATCACTGATAAGTCGCCGACGAGGGGTTGGCATCGACGATGGTGGCTGGTGGCCTCCACATGCCATTGCTAGAGAAAGGAGAGCAACCAAATATAGAAGATCCGGAGCCCCAGATCTCGAAAAGGCTGCGCGTGGCGGCATGGGACTTCCACAGATGCGGCAGCACATAATTCTTTCTCGTGGCAGAGGAAGCCATAAGTGGGGCATGTGCCGACTCAAGATCATCTGAAAGCAGCAGATCGGCCATGATAGGTGCTATTGGGAAGGAAAAAGAAAAACTAAAGAAAAAAAACTAACGGAAAGTTGTAAATGAAAGGCTTATGATCGGCGAAGAGAGGAGGTGGGTGGTGCCCCTAGTGAACAAAATATTTTTAAGGTGGAGAGGAGAAAATCCGGAAGAGAGAAATAGAGAGGAAACAGAGCGGCCTTACTATTTCCCCACTGTTACATATGACTTAAGTACAATTTACAAAAAAACATCATATAAACAAGTTAAAAACACATAAATATAACTACTCATTTATTATTTCTGAAAAACACAAGCCAATTGACTACGCTAAAGGTTTTCAAAACAATGTTTTTGGTACCATACCATACTGGTCGGTACATGTCATACCAGTCACTTGGGTGATACGTGTACACTGCCTGTATTGTACCGGCCCAAATACCGGCCGTACTAGCCAGTATTTCGGTCATACCAGGTCTTAAATTTTTTTTTCATTTTTTACTTTTTTTAACTCAATTTCGACTAGGTTATTTATACATATGTATTTATATATATAATCTATTCATATATTGACTATTTTTTTGAAATATAATTTATAGATGTATTTATATATATAATTATTTTTATAAATAAATCATTCTAAAACGGTACACAAAACGATACTAATATCAAAATATTTCGTTCCAGTGCCTTGACGGTACTATATTCAAAACTTTGTTTCAAAACCGAAAGCTTCCGCACGTTCAGCCAACTTGCAGTACTGCTTACTCATACCTATATTTGCATTGGGCAGTGTTAGTTACCCCACTCCCAAACGTCTCGATCTCATTCCGTTTTTAATTTAATTTTTTTTCTCAGTTTTTTTTACATGTGTTTTAAATAAATATTTTTAAATAATATTATATTTTTTTTATGTATTTTTAAAAAATATTTTAAAATGTTAAAAAAATCATGTAAAAAAACATATTTTTTTATATAATTTTTTTAACATTTTAAACATTTTTTAAAAATATAAAAAAATCACAATATTATTTAAAACTCATGTAAAAAAACTGAAAAAAAAAAAAACTAAAAACGGGATGGAATCGCTACATTTGAAAACGGGATAAATAACATTTTCCATTTGCATTTGTCCCTTTCAAATCTATCTTTACAAAGCGACAAAAAAATTACACACACAAGAAAAAGCAACAAAAAATATATATATATATATATATATATATATATATATATATACTCTTCGATTGGAGGTCAGGTTGAGATTTTTTTTATTTATTTAGTAAGTAAAGAAATATTTTTTAATAATATTATAAATTATTATTATTTTTTAAATATAAAAAGAATATTCAAAAGACACTAATGATAGCCCCAAACAAACAAAAATAAAAGACAAATACAAAAATAAAAGACAAAAGCTACCTTCGAGGAAGCAGAGCTAAGCCATGACCAAATCACTTCAATAGATTTATATAAAGGCAGTTGGAGATCAGGTACACAAACAAAGACTTGGTATGTAACGAAGGATCACGGCAATTGCACCAGTCAATCTTCCACGTAAAGTTTGCACCATTGACCCACTGCATATAATTAAAGAATTGAAGTGTGTTAATTTTAAACATATTATAAACTCAACGAATGAAAAGAAGTAAATTTAATTATCTATTATATCTTTAATATTCACCTTTTTATATGTGGACTAGACTTTCTTTTAACAAGTAGCTTGAACATCTTTAATATTTAATTGATGGGATGAAGTTTGTAGAGTCAGTGTAATTTGTATTTAGAATCTCTACTTTGATATTACTTAAAAAGTCTAAACTGAAAAGACATTAAGATAGGATTTTCATTTCAAGATAATTTCAATATCATTTTGGCATATAAATTAGGACCTGTTTGGTAACATAATTATTTTAAGAAATTCTGAAATTACTTCTCAAACTATTTATTATTATTTCACGAATTATTTTACTACAACTTATATATATTTTAAGATATTCTTAGTACCCAAATATAACACATAGAAGTAGAGCTTGTTTGGATGTATTACTGTTTTCATGTATTTTTAAATATTCTCAAAAATTTCTTTTTCAAATTTCACTCAAATGTAAAATGCTTTTGCATTTTAAAATTTTAACTTTTTTTATTTAAGTATTATAGCTTTCTCAAACGTTTAAATAAAATATAAAAAATAATATGTTTTTTTTGAGAATTTTAAAATAAAAATAATACTAAATACTTAATTTTTTTAAATCTAATAAAATATTTTATTTCACTATCCTTCCCAGATATTTTGAGACAGAGATGAAGTCGGCTTATAATTGTCACTGAATACATATTTTAAATCCGTGATATCATTTTTAACAATAATAATTAAAAAAAAAAAAAAAGAATTTGTGATAATAGAAAGTAGACCTACGAGTCTACGAAAAAGTTTCTGTTTTTGAATGGGATCAAAGATTCAAAGGACCATTCTCCGCAATTCTGACTGTCTCAGCGCAGGAATTTGGACTTTAATGATGCAAAATTCAAATTTTCTCGTGATTCTGTTTAAAATTCAATAAAATTTAGTTAAAAATATAGTTGCCACAATTTTTTTTAATATTTTATTCATTTTTTTAAATTTCTAATATATTCTCTATCATTTTTTTTTATCTTATTAAAATAATATTTATCAAATATTTCTTTATTATTTTTTTCTCTCACCTTCATTTATAAACTTAATTATTTACTGTTTTTATATTTTGAATTGTTATTCTAGTGAATATTTTAAATAAAAATTTCAATTATTATTTTTTAGATATGATAATGTTTTTAGAATTTATTTTTTTTCTATCTATAAAATTATTTAAATTATTTTTAAAATTACTATTTAAAACTATAATAAATATGAGTATGAGAAAAGATGTAGATGATTGAAAAAAAATTGTTTTACTTATTAGAATAAAATATCGATAAAAAATGCTCAGTGAGATTAATAGTGATTTTTTATCTTTAGAGAATTACCGTTTAATAGTGATTTCTAAATTTTTTTTCTTTTTTTTTTCTAAAACAGGATTTTAAACAAAATCTTATAACTTTTCCCTAAAATGTAGGAAAAAGTTGCAGTAAGGCACCGGATGTTAAAACTTTACACGTTTTGTTTAATATATTTAATTCCAAATACACCTTCAAACCAATCTTAAATCCAAACACCATAAGTTTGACAAATTGTCCCTTCCGAGCACGGGAGGGTAGGTGCGATAATTTCTTGCACCAGGGTCCACCTTTGCCGTATGAAAATGATGGGTGCTCTGAAGAATATGGAATAGCTACGGTCAACATATTTCGCTTTCTCTTTAGCTTATATAAAGCCAGGCCAGAGATGGGTTTGTATTCAACCAAAAGGTAGTTGGGGAGGTTGAAGACTCTCACTTTCCTACAAAACCCGGCATCTTCCCCTTACAATTCTCATGTCGAATTCTCCCAAAGTTCGACACATCTCAGAATGCTTTATCAAACCAGAATATGCATCGGAAGAGTCGAAGCAACCCTTATACCTGACGCCATGGGATCTTGCCATGCTCTCTGTGAACTACATCCAAAAGGGCCTTTTTTACAACAAGCCTCCCGCATCAGATCATGACCAAGATCAAGCTTTCGTCAAGACTCTCTTGGACCGTTTGAAGACCTCCCTCGCCCTCGCCCTTGTCCATTTCTATCCACTTTCCGGCCGCCTTGTGACCCAAAAGAATGAAAACCCACCTTCCTGCTTGGTTTTCGTTGACTGCAATAACAGTTCTGGAGCTAGATTTATCCATGCAGCGCTAGACATGAAAATAGCAGACATCCTTTCACCGATTGATGTCCCATCTGTTGCTCAATCGTTATTTGATCATGACAGAGCGATCAATCATGATGGGCATACAATGGCTTTGCTTTCCATTCAAATGACAGAGCTCAAAGATGGCATTTTTATAGGCTGTTCCATCAACCATTCCATTGCAGATGGAACATCTTATTGGCATTTCTTTAACTCCTGGTCTGAGATCTTTCAGGCCGATGGAAATAATGTTTCCCTTTCCCGTCCACCTATCCATAAACGATGGTTTCCTGATGGGTATGGTCCAATCATCAACCTCCCTTTCTCCCACCCAGACGATTTCACAAACAGGTATGAAGCACCGGAACTCAGAGAGAGAATGTTCCATTTTTCATCAGAATCCATAGCCAAACTGAAAGCCAAGGCCAATTCAGAGAACAACACAAACAGGATCTCATCCTTCCAATCCTTGTCGGCTCTTGTCTGGAGGTGCATAACTCGTGCACGCCGTCTTCCACACGACCAGACAACCCATTGCAGAATGGCCACCAATAACAGAACAAGAATCGATCCACCCTTTTCTCCTGACTACTTTGGGAACTCGATTCATGTGGTGGCAGGAGTAGCCACAGCTGGGGAATTGCTGGAGCAGAGTCTTGGGTGGGCGGCATGGCAGTTGAATCAGGCCGTGGCTAACCACTCTGACAAGGTTGTGCGTGGATGGCTCGACGCTTGGTTGCAGTCTCCAACTGTATATCAACTTAATCGGACATTTGACCGTTACAGCGTGATGATGGGGAGTTCACCGAGATTCAACATGTATGGGAATGAATTTGGAATGGGGAAGGCAGTGGCGCTTCGCAGTGGATATGCGAACAAGTTTGATGGGAAAGTTTCAGCCTACCCGGGATATGAGGGAGGAGGAAGCGTAGATTTGGAGTTTTGTCTTCCGCCAGATTCAATGAGAGCTCTTGAATCTGATGAGGAATTCATCGATGCTGTCACTCTATCCAATCTGCTGCACTAATATTTGTATGGACTGCAAGAAAGCAAGCAATAGCATGTTTGTACGGTGCTAAAACAGTGCCATGATTCTTAGGAAATCAACGGTTATGTTTGTTGTACGATTGGTAATATTAACAGTGCCATATGATGTTAGACAGTTAGGAGTAATGTTATTCCTAATTTCCTAATATGCATCAATATTTGAAGAGCAAGGAATTCATTGGAGGATGGTTGTCGTCTCCTGTTCTATCACTAAATTATGTGAATGACCCTATCACTATTATTTTATATCTTATATAGTAACTTTAAGGCATATAAATATGAGTTTTAGTTGTTATAAATTTCATAAGAAAATATATAAAAAGAAAAAAATTTTAGAGAGTTTCAAAAAACGTTTCTTTTCTCTTGTAATAGTAGTTTCTTTTAATTTTATAATACATTATCAGTACGACGGTTCTACCAATTCTAAAGCTAGTGGTCTTATTCCTCAAAAATGGCAAACTTTACAAAATTGAAATTCGTTGCTCTTGATATTTCTGGGAAAAATTCTATAGTATGGATTCTTGATGCTGAAATCCATTTTGATACGATGAACCTGGGTGAAACAATTAAAGAAGAAAATCAAATATCCATGAAGGACCATGGATTCTTATTCCTTCCAATCCTTGTCGGCTCTTGTCTGGAGGTGCATAACTCGTGCACGCCGTCTTCCACACGACCAGACAACCCATTGCAGAATGGCCACCAATAACAGAACAAGAATCGATCCACCCTTTTCTCCTGACTACTTTGGGAACTCGATTCATGTGGTGGCAGGAGTAGCCACAGCTGGGGAATTGCTGGAGCAGAGTCTTGGGTGGGCGGCATGGCAGTTGAATCAGGCCGTGGCTAACCACTCTGACAAGGTTGTGCGTGGATGGCTCGACGCTTTGTTGCAGTCTCCAACTGTATATCAACTGAATCGGACATTTGACCGTTACAGCGTGATGATGGGGAGTTCACCGAGATTCAACATGTATGGGAATGAATTTGGAATGGGGAAGGCAGTGGCGCTTCGCAGTGGATATGCGAACAAGTTTGATGGGAAAGTTTCAGCCTACCCGGGATATGAGGGAGGAGGAAGCGTAGATTTGGAGTTTTGTCTTCCGCCAGATTCAATGAGAGCTCTTGAATCTGATGAGGAATTCATCGATGCTGTCACTCTATCCAATCTGCTGCACTAATATTTGTATGGACTGCAAGAAAGCAAGCAATAGCATGTTTGTACGGTGCTAAAACAGTGCCATGATTCTTAGGAAATCAACGGTTATGTTTGTTGTACGATTGGTAATATTAACAGTGCCATATGATGTTAGACAGTTAGGAGTAATGTTATTCCTAATTTCCTAATATGCATCAATATTTGAAGAGCAAGGAATTCATTGGAGGATGGTTGTCGTCTCCTGTTCTATCACTAAATTATGTGAATGACCCTATCACTATTATTTTATATCTTATATAGTAACTTTAAGGCATATAAATATGAGTTTTAGTTGTTATAAATTTCATAAGAAAATATATAAAAAGAAAAAAATTTTAGAGAGTTTCAAAAAACGTTTCTTTTCTCTTGTAATAGTAGTTTCTTTTAATTTTATAATACATTATCAGTACGACGGTTCTACCAATTCTAAAGCTAGTGGTCTTATTCCTAAAAAATGGCAAACTTTACAAAATTGAAATTCGTTGCTCTTGATATTTCTGGGAAAAATTCTATAGTATGGATTCTTGATGCTGAAATCCATTTTGATACGATGAACCTGGGTGAAACAATTAAAGAAGAAAATCAAATATCCATGAAGGACCATGGATTCTTATTCCTTCCAATCCTTGTCGGCTCTTGTCTGGAGGTGCATAACTCGTGCACGCCGTCTTCCACACGACCAGACAACCCATTGCAGAATGGCCACCAATAACAGAACAAGAATCGATCCACCCTTTTCTCCTGACTACTTTGGGAACTCGATTCATGTGGTGGCAGGAGTAGCCACAGCTGGGGAATTGCTGGAGCAGAGTCTTGGGTGGGCGGCATGGCAGTTGAATCAGGCCGTGGCTAACCACTCTGACAAGGTTGTGCGTGGATGGCTCGACGCTTTGTTGCAGTCTCCAACTGTATATCAACTGAATCGGACATTTGACCGTTACAGCGTGATGATGGGGAGTTCACCGAGATTCAACATGTATGGGAATGAATTTGGAATGGGGAAGGCAGTGGCGCTTCGCAGTGGATATGCGAACAAGTTTGATGGGAAAGTTTCAGCCTACCCGGGATATAAGGGAGGAGGAAGCGTAGATTTGGAGTTTTGTCTTCCGCCAGATTCAATGAGAGCTCTTGAATCTGATGAGGAATTCATCGATGCTGTCACTCTATCCAATCTGCTGCACTAATATTTGTATGGACTGCAAGAAAGCAAGCAATAGCATGTTTGTACGGTGCTAAAACAGTGCCATGATTCTTAGGAAATCAACGGTTATGTTTGTTGTACGATTGGTAATATTAACAGTGCCATATGATGTTAGACAGTTAGGAGTAATGTTATTCCTAATTTCCTAATATGCATCAATATTTGAAGAGCAAGGAATTCATTGGAGGATGGTTGTCGTCTCCTGTTCTATCACTAAATTATGTGAATGACCCTATCACTATTATTTTATATCTTATATAGTAACTTTAAGGCATATAAATATGAGTTTTAGTTGTTATAAATTTCATAAGAAAATATATAAAAAGAAAAAAATTTTAGAGAGTTTCAAAAAACGTTTCTTTTCTCTTGTAATAGTAGTTTCTTTTAATTTTATAATACATTATCAGTACGACGGTTCTACCAATTCTAAAGCTAGTGGTCTTATTCCTAAAAAATGGCAAACTTTACAAAATTGAAATTCGTTGCTCTTGATATTTCTGGGAAAAATTATATTGTATGGATTCTTGATGCTGAAATCCATTTTGATACGATGAACTTGGGTGAAACAATTAAAGAAGAAAATCAAATATCCATGAAGGACCATGCTAAAGTAATGATTTTTTTTTGCCACCATCTTCACTAAGAATTAAAAATTGAATATCTTATAATAAAATAACTATATATTTTATAAAACAATTTAAGGGAAATGTATGAATACTAAAAGACTGTCATCCTCTCAAGAGCTCGTTATGAATGGTTGCACCTGAAATTGCAAGATTATAAAAGTGTTAGTGAGTATAATTCTGCGCTTTTAAAATAAGCTGAGTACTAAAATTATGCAGTGAGAAAATCACCGACGATGATATGCTAGAGAAGACTTATTCTACTTTTCATATCTCAAATGTGCTCTTGCAGTAGTAGTATTGAGAGAAAAATTTCAAGAAATATTTTGAACTTATATCATGTCTTTTAGTAGCTGAGCAGAACAATGAGCTCTTATTAAAAAACTACCAGTTATGCCCTACTGGCTCAATATCATTCCTTGAAGTGAATGGTGCATCCTTTAGAAGAAATCGATAGCGTAGACGTGGTAGGAGAAATCATAAAAATATTGGTTCCAGAAGTGACCACAGTAAAAGGGATAATAATTATAATATACTTTATCACCAAAAGTGGTACAATTTAGAAAGGGGTAAAAATTTCTAAAATAATTCTTCAATGAGAAGTGAAGATGTGTGCCATAGATGTGGATTTGGTCATATACCTGTCGTACGGCCAGACACTTAGCTGATTTATATCAAGTATCTATTAAAGAAAAGAATAAAACAAATAAAACAAATTTAGTAGAATCATTAGATGATTCAATAAATGTAGATGTTACTCATCTTGATGTATATGATTTCTTTAATCATTTTGAAGAATTATGGATCACATTGATGAACTTTTTATCTCTGAGTTAAATGATAAAGATATATGTCTGGCTGACAGTGCTATAACTCACACAATTTTCAAAGATAAGAAATATTTTCAAAATCTAACATTAAGTAAAGCCTATGTCCATACTATATCAAGTTCATCAGATTTAATTGAGGGCTTCGGAAGAGCTTATATTGTGTTGCTTAATGACACCAAATTTTGTACTGATGATGCTCTATTCTCTTCACAATCTAGAAGAAATTTATTGAGTTTCAAAGATATACGTTATAATGATTACCATATTGAAACGACCAATGAAGACAGTAAAGAGCATCTTCTTATTACTAAAATAATATCGGGCCAGAAGCTCGTATTAGAAAAACTGTTTGCTCTATATTCTGAATTGTATTATACAAAGATGAAAACAATTGAATCATATGTGGTAGTGCACTAGAAGTGCATTGACCTCAAAGTATTTATGATTTGGCATGATCGCCTTGGACATCCGGAATCTATAATGATGAAACGAATTATTGAAAATTCGAATAGACATTCATTAAAGAATCAAAAGATATTTATACCTAATGAATTTTCATGCTCTGCATGTTCTCAAAGTAAGTTGATTATTAGACCATCTCCCTCAAAAGTTATTGTTGAATCTCTATCATTTTTACAAAGGATTCACAGAGATATATGTGAGCCTATTCATCCATTAAATGGACCATTTAGATACTTTATGATTTTGATTGATGTATTTAGTCGATGTCATATGTTTGTCTGTTTTCCATTAGAAATATTACATTGCTAGACTTCTTGCTCAGATAATCAAACTACGAGCACAATTTCTTGAATATCTAATTAAGACCATTCGATTGAATAATGCAGGTGAATTTTCATCTTAAGTTTTTTATAATTATTGCATGTCAATAGGAATAAATGTTGAACATCCTGTTGCTCATGCACATACTCAAAACGGTTTAATTAAATGTTTGATCAAAAGGTTTCAGCTAATCGCTAGACCTTTACTTATGAAATCAAGACTTCCTGTTCTAGCTTGAGGATATGCTATACTTCATGTAGCATCATTAATTCGCATTAGACTATCTGCATATCATAAATATTCTCCATTACAGCTTATATTTGGTCAACAACCAAATATTTCTCATTTTCGTACTTTTGGATGTGCTGTATATGTTCCAATTGCACCTCCACAGCGTACAAAAATGGGTCCTCAATGTAGATTTGGGATATATGTTGGTTTTGATTCTCCATCTATTATCAGATATCTTAAGCCCCTTATAAGGGATATGTTTAAAGCATATTTTAAGGATTGTCACTTTAACGAATCCACTTTTCCATTAATGGGTGACGAAAAGTCAGTGCCTGAAGTACGAAAAATAATTAGTTGGAATAATAAAACTCTGTATCAATTTGATCCTCCTACAGATGAATGTAAACTGGAAGTTCAGATGATTATTCATTTACAAAATGTTGCAAATCAATTATCGGATATATTTACTGATATTAAACCTGTAGTAAAATCTTATATTTCTGCTGTTAATACTCCAGCAAGGATTAAAGTCCCTGAATGACAAATTATCAAAATAGCAATAAGTGAGTCTAAGACACGCCTGAAGCGTGGAAGACCTGTTGTGCAAAAGATAAAATTTTCCAAAAGAAAAAGATACAAAATGAATTTTGTGTTCATGAAGAACCAATACCCACAATACATGCTAAAAATATAATTGATGCTCTAGAATAGATTAAATCTCCTATCCCAAAATCTCCTGAAAAGGAACCTCCTAAAGAGGTGTTTCATGAAATGTTTTCTACTGAACAGGAACAAATACCTGAAAATAATGAGATCTTAATATATTTCATAAATACTGGAGAAATTCTGGATAGAAATAAAATTATTGTCGACAACATATTTTCAGATAAAATGGCCCTTGACATTACTAGAAATAATGAAGAAAGTGAGTCAAGAATCGTCGAAGAATGTCGACGTAGAAATGATTGGCCAAAATGGAAAGCAGTCATTGAAGCTGAATTAAATTCGTTAGGAAAGCAAGAAGTATTTGGACCTGTTGTCCAAACACCAAAATGTGTAATGCCTGTTGGATATAAGTGGGTATTTGTACGAAAACATAATGAGAAAAATGAAATTGTGCGGTATAAAGTACGGCTTGTTGTACAAGATTTCCTACAAAAACCTAGAATTAATTATGAAGAAACATATTCTCCTGTTATGGATGCAATCACATTTAGATTTTTGATTAGTTTGATTGTTACAAAAGGATTAAAAATGCGGTTAATGGATGTGGTCACTGCATATTTATATGGATCCTTAGACCATGACATATAGATGAAAATCCCTGAAGGACATAAAATGCCTGAAGCATCTACAAGTACATCTAGAATTATGTACTCTATCAGACTACAAAGATCTTTATATGGGTTGAAGCAATCCGGATGCATGTGGTAGAATCACCTAAGCGAATAACTATTGAAAGAAGAATTTAAAAATAATCCTATATGCCCATGTGTTCTTATTAAGAAATTAGAATCCAGATTTGTCATTATTACGGTTTATGTTGATGATTTAAATATTATGGGAACTCTTAAAGAGATCTCAAGAATCGCTACATATTTAAAAAATGAATTTGAAATGAAAGATTTTGGCAAAACACAACTTTGTCTAGGCCTGCAGCTCGAGCATTTGCCAAATAGAATTTTTATTCATCAGTCCATGTATACAGAGAAAGTCTTGAAATATTTTTATATGAACAAAACTCATCCCCTGAGTGCTCCAATGATTGTTCGAACACTTGATGTGAAAAATGATTCATTCCGTCCTTGTGATGATGATGAAGAAATTCTTGATCCTGAAGTACCATATCTTAGTGCAATTGGAGTTTTGATATATCTTGCAAATTGCACTCAACCATATATTACATTCTCAGTTAATCTGCTTGCAAGATATAGTTCTGCACCAACTAGAAGACATTGGAATGGCATTAAACATGTCATTCGTTACCTTCATGATACGGTTAATATGAGATTCTTTTATCAACGTGAATCAAGTCCACAATTGATTGGATATGCAGATACAGGTTATCTTTCATACCCACACAGAGGTAGATTTCAAACTGGATATTTATTTATTTATGGAAATACTGCCATATCATAGAGATCTGTTAAGCAGACACTATCTGCTACTTCTTCAAATCACTAAGAGATCATTACAATTCATGAAGCAAGTTGAGAGTGTATTTGACTGAGATCAGTGATCAAATATATCCAACAAAAGTGTGGTCTTCCAATAATTAATGATAACCCAATAATTTTATATGAAGATAATACTATTTGTATCGCTCAAATCAGAGGAGGATATATCAAATGTGACAGAACCAAATATATTTCACATAAATTCTTTTCTACTAATGAACTTCAAGAGAAATGTGAAATTGATGTCAAGCATATACAATCTAGTGATAATCTGGCAGATTTATTTACAAAAACATTACCAACTGCGACATTCAAGAAAATTGTACATAACATTGGAATGCAAAAACTCAAAGATCTATCGTCATGTATTTTTCAGGAGGAGTAGATGTCCTAAAGACTTGTGCTGATTGTACTCTTTTTCCTTCGCTAAGGTTTTGTCCCACTGGGTTTTTCTTTGCAAGATTTTAATGAGACAATTTTAAAGTACTTGTGGATATATAATAAGACTATACTCTTTTTCTTTCGTCATTGGTTTTTCTTGCTACTGGATTTTTTCTTGGTAAGGTTTTAACGAGGCAGATTCTTTATAGGGGTGTTTAAAGGGAAGTGTAATAAATTCATTGGGAGGACGGCTGTCGCCTCCCTGTCCCATTATCAAATTATGTGAATGACCCTACCACTATTATTTTAAATTTTGCATAGTGACTTGTATAATAACTTACATATTAATTTTAAGGATAATAAATATAGGTTTCAATTGTTATAAACTTTATAAAAAAAATATAGAAAGAAGAAAGTTTCAGAGAATTTCAAAAAGACTTTCTTTTCTCTTACAATAGTAAATCCTTTTAGTTTTATAATATGAAGAACTTTCTTTAATTTTTCAATTATCTGTTTATTGAAATCATGTCAAGTGATAACGATGAAAGGACAATGGTTAAAAGAACAATAAATGATAATTTCATCCGTGTTTTGAGTGAACAATATTATAGCACCTGCAAATTTACCATACTGAAGATTAAAGATCCACTCTTTTAAAATCTAGACCATCAATTTATTTGTCATTTTCTTTTTAAATCACACCGACTTGTATTACTAATCAATTTGAACACTACAAGATTTGTCATGCATTCCAAGTTACAAAAGGTCTCCCTCTATCCAAACCTTTTCCTCACCAAGAGCCAAAGCATACTTTGCTAACGAATGAGCAACGGCATTTTTAAATTATTTAGGAATTGTGCTACACGTACTTACAATTATATATATATATATATATATAGTTTTTTTTTTAAATACAAATTTTGAATTTTAAATTTTATAATTTTAAATTTTATAATTTTCAGTATATCAATAGCTAGTATGTGGATAAATAAGTTTTTCTTAAGTACTGTTAACATTTTTCATTCTTTAAATGTGTTCTATTCATTTTACTATTTGATAAGATATTCCATGATTTATTTAGTTTCATTTTTCTCATGGATGGAAAATTATTAGATATTGTTTAAGGATGTATTTATTAATACTTTCATTTTATTTAAAATGTCATGCACTAAAACTGCTTATGTAAGTATTCATTTTAATTGCAGGGAATATTGAATCCGAACCACACTACAAGAAAATGTCATGTCACTAATACATGGTAGTCTTGATGACTTCTGGCTTTGTTTGTTTTACTTTAAACTTAATTTACTATTTAAATATATTCAATTCAAATTGAAATTTGATATAGTCAATATTACTGTAGCATTACTAAAACTACTGTACTTGAACGAGACCCAAAATAATTTTGTAGTCTGACTTTTTTTTCTTTTCTTATAGGCTGCTTCTCTCTCTCTCCCCAACTAGTCTGAAACAATTAAAATATTTAAGAAAAATCCTGAAGTTGGTCTGACCCCCTAGAAAATTAGTCGGCGCCGCCACCGGCCACTAGATACGTTACTTTGAACCCATTTCAGATTTAAAATTGTCGAAAGAAGGTAGGAGGTCGCCGTCATAGGGATAATGTCGTCAAAGAGAGGTGATCCTGATGGTACGGGTGGTGATGCCCCCGGTGGCCAGCAGCGGCTCTGTCTAAGGTGAAGTCGAATGTCTCCTTACTCATAATGTGAAATCATCTTTATTTTATTTTTTTATTATATTTTTTTCATAATATTTTTAAAATTTTTTTTATTATATTTTTATTATATTTTTATTGAAACTATTTTTATAGGGAATTAGTCGGATTGATCCCAACGTCTCTCAATATTTAATGCTTTCACACTTGATTTTTGCTGTCTCTCCAGCCGGTCAGATGCAATAAATGCTTTCACATTTCAATTTTACAAATCACGTGCGCCTAAGGGGACAAATGACAGATCATAAGTCTCACAATTTTACATTTTACATTTTATTATATAATTTATAATTATGAGATAAAGTAATGTGACGCCCCCAATTTACGTCTGTGATTTAATGTAAATTAAGGTGTCTGGATAAGTAACACTTGGCTACTCACCCTCGTACTTAACAAAATAAAATGCATATATCACTTAATTTGCAGCGGATCAGATTTTAGATATAAAACTTTCTAAAAATCACATGGAAAATATATTTGCAACATTCACAACATTCATTAAAACTTAACATTGTATTTATTATACACAAAACCCAAATTGTAACAAGTTAGCAGCAAAACATATTACATTCATCCAAAAAACTTTCCTTCACCTCACTTTTTTTCTTTCTTAACCTCGGGAAATTCTCTCCCATAGCGAAACCTATCCATACTAACACTAAAGTCTCGCTGGAGTAGTTGTCCCTGTGGAGTCACACAAACTCCACACATGGACAACGAGCCATCAAGTCCTAAGGTTAAACAGCATCCTGTGCGTCACCTCTCCTTAGCAAAAGTGGATGCGTCAAGGCTCCTAACTCCGATAGGTTGATTACTGATAGGAGGTTCAAAAGAAACAAAAGAAATGTCCATATAAGGACTATAGTAGGAGAGTCCCTCAGGACTCCCCGAAGTCTCCTGCCTCGTCGGGGCTGTCCCCTTACTGGTCATCGAATCCTGTATAAAATTGATGTGCACAAAAATATATAGAGCCACAAAAGAGTGAGATTTCATTTGAAATCTCAGTAAGTACATAAATAACTTAAAAGAAACAGGGAAAAAGCAACTATATTATTATCACCACTGATAACTAGGGAAATTTACCCTAAGATACACCTCATAAGACCACTATCTAACTGGTACTTTTCTTACTCAACCGAAAACATAATCTTATACTAAATTACACCGTTTTCTTAAAAGTTCTTATTCTTTCTTATCACTGATGGGCGTTACGTCTCGCTATCCCCATCACATACACTCATCAATCATCCGGGCGTTACGTCTCGCTGTCCCCGTTGTGATGAGTCTCGTGTCAATCTTTTGAGCGTTACGTCTCGCCGTCCCCGTCTTGACACAGATCATAAACCGATATCACTGCGGGCGTTACGTATCGCCTTCCCCACTATTCAGATCAGTTTCACGGGCGTTACGTCTCGCCGTTCCCGCTATTTTGATCAATCTCACGGGCGTTATGTCTCGTCGTCCCCGTGAAGACCATACATTCTTATAACACGACAGACATTACGTATCGCCGTCCCTGTCTGCACGTCTGTCATCCGGGCGTTACGTCTCGCCGTCCCCGTCACGACGTGACTAACTTATTCTTGTACTTCATTTTCTTTTTAGTTGTTCCTTTCTTATTCATATGAGTTTCTCACGCATAACCCTTTCCATTTGGAACACCAATTTTATTCCTGGAAAAATCCTAAATCTAAACAAAACAGAGCATCTCGCTCGAGCGGGATGTCGAGCGAGTATCGAGCGAAGTCTCGGGTTGGAGCTCACTCGAACAGAGTATAGAGCGAAACTCTAGCGAGGGTCATATTTTGCCTTCGCTCGACTCACATGTCGAGCGAGGGTCGAGCGAGATCACAGCTCTAAGCGTTTTTCTACTCAAAACATGCCAATCTTTTTACTACACTCTATTTGGCTTCTTAAAAACTTAAATCTATGTTCTTACAATTATAATGAATATTTTTACAAGACAAGTTAAAACCAACCTTACTCATATGTCACTTAATCATGTTCTTAAGAGTTCAATGCTAGTAAACATAGTTTAATCACTTCAATAAACAATTTCCATGCTTAAGTTAAGCTAGAATATGGACTTACAAATTCTTCAAAGTTCAAGAGAATAGATCCAACCAACTTCTTGCAAGCTTTCTTCCAAACTTACTTACTTAGCTCACAAATAAACTCTTTAAGGGTTTTGGGAGGGTTTTCTGGTGTATCTTCCAAAGGGAAAAGTGTTCTCTCCTTCTAAAGGAGCTTAGAAAGCTCTCAAGGCTCTATTTATAGGGTGGTGGTCGACCAACATGAGGAAGAGAAAAGGAAAAACACCCTAAGGTGCACTAGTTGCCAGATTTGCATGGATGATGAGGTGTCTATCTAAGCAAATCTCATGATAAGGATTAAGCCTTCCAAATCCTAAAATTTGCAGCTGGATTAGTAATCCAATGGCTCACATTTGAGATATTTTGGCAGCTCATTTTGATTCATGGCTGAGAAGTGAGCTAAAAGAATAAGAGGTGAGGTGGCATTTCACCTAACCATGCATGCACCTCTCATCTCCAGCCCTCTCATTGTGTCACACGCCCCTCTCCAGATTTTTCCACCCATTTGGTTACTTCCTAACTCCCTTAAGTCTCCATTTAACAAGTTCTAGAAGGCCACTTCTTAGTTTAGTTAAGGTAGAGCCAAATTTGATCCACTTAGTTACCTATCAACTAGATTTTGTTTCCCCTTGTGTTTCTATCACACTAACTAATCACTTGGCTTCCAAATCAACTTTCCATCCATTTCCAACTATCCCTACACATGTCCTAATCTCAGAGAATCTCAAAACCAATTGCCTAATTCGTTACATGCCCCAAATTAGTTCAATTCATCCAACTCGGATTCCATTTAAGCCCATTCCAGAACTGCCTACTTGATTTCCAAATAAGTTATTGATCCCTTCCGAATCTCAGAAAACTTAAACATAAAAGTTTTAGATCTATCTCTCAATGTTCTATGCCAATTGGAATCACATCATTTGGACCTCATATGAATAACTTATGCCCATTTCACTAAAACTCGACAGATAAATCCGAGAATGCATAATTTCCAATACCAAGTGTTATCTCATATTCCTCAATTAAATCTCCCACTCTAATTTCCTAGTAAATAAATACATCAAATAAATTTCCTTATAATAATATCCATAAAATAATTTTGTTTAGAAAAATTTGGGCTATTACAAGTAATATTTTAAAACTTTATATATATATACTCCTCCAAAGACTTTAGAGCTGAAAAACCATCTGATTTGCGCTAAACTTATTTAGGTAAATATAGTGATAAGTTTCAATAATTTTCTTATCTCTTTAATATTAAATAGATTTTTGTATTTTTTTAAGAAACCCAATATAGATAAGAAGAGAGAACTTTTTTCCGGGCCTTCCGTTAGTGAGTTCTTGGCCCACTTACCATTAAGATCTATTAGCCCATTTGAGTAGAGCTTTATAATAAATTTTGAAGCTCCCCCCCTTCTAGAATGTAATCGGCGATCATCTCTTTCTTCTAAAGAAAAAAGTTAACTATATTTTAGAAAAAATAAAAAATCTTACTTCTTCATGTATCAGTTATTGATTATTAAAAATTATAAAATTTCATTTTTAAAATTTGAATCTAAAAAAAGAAAAAAAACCGACAAAATGGATTTTGTACATAAACTTGTAAGTACATGTAATCTTATTCTTCTTCTAAATCTAGGTTTTAATCATTAGCATTAGAAAATAAAAATTATGTTAAAAATAAAAGTAAAAATTAATAATTTTCTCAATTTGATTTAACATTGATGGTTGACTATTAATGGTGATAGTAGTTAAATTTCTTTGTAGTAGGCTAAGAACCCTATGACAAAAGAAGTGATAATTTGAAATGCGTTAATTTCACTAAATTATTTAATGATACATTTATTAGGCATTACATATTAACTGGCTGTAGCTTTAATAATTATCTAGGCATCTCCTTCTAGCCTTCTAGCCTTCTAGCCTTGTAGGATCACATGTGACAGCCCTACCTCAACATCTTCAGGTTTTAGCTTTCAATTAACTTCTTTCATAGATCCATAAAAGTCTATCTCAACACTTGATAATTTCCGAACTTGTCTATTTGCTTCAATCCAAACATCTATTGTAGCAGGACAACTCCAAAGTGGATGGATTATTGTCTTCTCTTCTCTTTCATAGATTGGCATAAGCTTGTGTCTGAAATATTGATAGATCCAAGAACCCTTAGATTTCATTTGACTTGCCAATCCATATCAATGATGTCCTTGCCCTCTCCTTACCTTCAATTAAAACTCCATTTTTAAAGTATTTTTGCTTCATCATTACTGCTAGCAGAGTTGTTGGAATTTGGATTATCCTCTAATATTGTTTTGCAAGTAAGGCATTGTTGAAACTTTCAAGGTCCCTAAATCCCAACCCACCAATTCTAGTTGATTGTCCCGTCTTGTTCCAAATTCTCCAATGGATTCATATTTGTTTAAAATTTCTTGGATCTTCATCCATTCTAAAAGTAGTGGTTTTCCAAAAGTAACACAATCATCTATAAATAATAGGTAGTTGATTCTTTTACCTCCCCTTGTAACAACAATTCATTCCTTTAGTATCTCCACAATTTTTTTGATACTTCAATCAATGCGTTCAACCCACCAGCATGGAAGATGAAAAAGTAAGGGGAGACGGGAATCCCTTGCCTTAACCCTCTTGATGGTCATTTTTTTTTTCTGAATATTAAGAGTGCTAACAAGTCATTGAGCTTCCTCCCAAAATCTCAAATATACCAATAATTACAAACAACTGAATCGAACCACCCACTATAGCACTAGAATCTGACTCTATAGCACCTGAAACAAACAATTCCCTCTTGATGGTCTGATAATCTCCTCAGGTTGTCCATTCTCCTGTCATACAAACCAGTAGACAATTGCATTCAAAACCCTTCAAAGTTTTAAGTCATTTGCTTTAGCGGAATAAGCCCATCAAAGGGTTTAAGGATGGATAGGTTAATTATCATATAGTCATGATTTTCTAGCTAAAATTCTGTCTCTATCCAATTTCTTCTCAAAGGTTACTATGAACAAGATTAGAATTAATATCTTAAAAAATTAAAATTTTTGCTTACCCTCCACATTTTTGCCATAGTTGATCTCACAATCTCCTTCCTGACCACACGATTTGAGCATAGTTTCCCCACCAAGCTCTTATCTTCCTTTTTCATCACTTCTTCCATTTGATTTGTATCAAGATTAATGATAGAGTTTTCTTCCTCATTTAATCTCAATTGTGACCACAAATCTTCTAACTCTTCAATCTTGCCCCACCCAGCGTTCACATAATTTGAGACTCTTCTTCCTTACTATTAAAAGTTAGACCAGAATGTATACTCTACATTTTCCTTCTTCCCTAGAGAGAGATAGGAGATTTACTAAAACCCCACTAAGTTAAAATTATTGTTTCCATTATATTTCAAACTATTTCATACTAAGAATTAGAAGTTGAGAATAGGTATTCCAATCATCAATGACTAACAATTTCCAGTTTTTTATTTTTTTGCAAATAGTCAATGGTCATATGTCCAAGAGTGACTTATTCCTAAATTTATTCAATAAACCTCATTTTTGAATGAGGAAAACCATGTCTACGACCCAAACCATCGGCAACTGAATTTGTTCTCTAAATGAATGAGAATAGGAGAAATTAGTCCCATCCAGCATTCTTAGAATTCATCTCTCAAGTCTTCCATATACTATAAACCACACTTCTGTGTCTTCAACCAATTTATCACCAACAAAAAATAAAGTTCAATTTTCACGTGCCTTAAATCAAGTTCAATCACCTCTCCAATTTCTGATAACTCCACCTGGATAATTATTAATTAGTATGACAAAATCTTTTCTACCCCTCGTGTCAGGAGTTGAGGGGAGAGAAAATATATTATAAATGGAAATGTTAAATACTATTTTAATCCGCTTTGCTCTTTAAAGAGAATAAACTTTAATTTTAACTTTATAGTTTCCAAACTTTTAAGTCTAATTAAATTAATTTTTTTATTAACAAATCATTACAAATCCATCAAATGTCATTATAAAAATTATTATAAAAATATTGAGCGAGGGATTTTATAAATAAATTAAATTATAATTTTAATAATACTATAAATAAGTTTTAAAAGATGAATTTAATGAATAAATTATATTTTAATTTAAATAATGCTATAAATTATAAGTTTTAAGTGTGCAACTCTTATGGTCCTTTTAAAAAAGGTAAATTATTCAAAATTTATAAATCTTTTATAATTGAGTCTAATTAAAAAGTATTTGCAAAAAATCTTTCTTAGACTTAGTTTATTTTCAGAAATAAGATTCTAATAAGATGAAATAAATTAAAATTAAAGTAAAAAGTTAAATAAAATATTGTTATAATATAATTTTTTCAATATAATTTTTGTATTGAGATTTGAAAAATTATATTATTTATATTATTTTGTATTGAGATTTGAAAAATGTGTAATAATTAGATAAGATAAAATTATATAAAATGAGATGAGATTGGGTATGTTTTGAAAGTAAACTAGACCTTAATTTCCTTAAGATATTTTTATCTTTAAACTAATAGAAATAATTTTTTATAATATATTAAATTTAATTTACTATAAAAATAGTTTTACAAATTAATTTAATTAATTTTTACTATCTTTGGACATTTACCGTTTACAAATCACTACCGGTCAAAGTCACGTGTTCAGGTAGAAACATTGAAGGGCTTGACAATACTCCCTTGGCAGCGCTGAATTGGACAAACATCTTATGCTCCGAAGCATTTGGCGCCGTCACTAACTTCCTATGACCTGCCAATAAAAACATAACATCTACACAGCGCAGTCCCTCCGACATTTTACCACGTGTCACAGTTGTGTTAAGTGCAACGCAAACACTCAGGGCAGCTTCAGATGCACGCTTCCTTGCATTACAAAACAACTCCCCCATCCCCATTGCAACTCTGCTCTGGTTTGGGACCCTGAGATTGTTCAAGTGGGTTTTGAACCGAGAATTCGAGTTAATTCAACCTAAACTTTATGGGTGGGATTGTTCAAATGGGTCTGAAAGTGGTTTGGACTCCAACCTAATTTTATCTGAGTTAAAATTCAGATTAGATCCGGATCAATCCAAGTTTTTAAAAATTAGAAATCTGGTTTTCACATTTCAAATCCTTTTTTTATATTTTATTATTATTATTATTTAATTTTTAGCATAAGCCATCTTTTTTTGATTTTTTGAGAAAAAAATGTTTATACAAAATCTTATATCTTATTACCTATTTTTTTAAGATATAATGTTAAAATGCAAAATTTTGTTATTATATAAAATCTTTTTTTTTTTTTATCATTGTCAATATATCAAAATGAAAAATTAAATTTTTGTTAAGTATAGCTAAGACTATGAACAACTAATTAACTTTTTTAATTAAATACATGTTAAAAAAAAAAAGAATTCACTACATATTACAATATTGTTTGAACTAATTTGTTTAGAACATTACAAAACACATATATTGCTTTAATTAAACTCCAATACACAACATCAAACACGTACTAATTTATTACATCATCCTGAAAGAACTTTGATTTACTATTATCAAAAGTCCCATTTTGATTTTGTTGAGTAAGGCTTGAATACACGCCTCCCCTGCACTCTCACTCGAGCAAAGTTAATCTCGCTCGAGTGAGAGTCTAACCCGTGAGTTCGCTCGACATCCAGCTCGAACAAAGTTCAAACCGAGAGTTCGCTCGACCCTCGTTCAAGGTCCCGCTCGAACGAGATTCAGGCAGAAACTACGCTCGACCTTCGCTCGACGTTCAGCTCGAGTGAGATTGACCTAGCAGTATTCACTCGAGCGAGATCGCATAAATATAAATATCGCAATCTCTTTTCTGCTTCGTCCTAGACGAGCTCCCAGCGCCCCTGTTTCGCCGATGAAGAATAGAGCACCTCTCCAGCTTCATTTCTTTTCCATTTCTTGAGTGGTTGAGTGTAAACACGTGAGGATTGAGTGTAAACACGTGAAAATTGAGTATATACACGTAAGGTGAGTAATTTCTGTTGTAATAATTATTTGATTCTCTCTCTGTAATCTCCATTTGATTATAGTGAAACTTTGAGACCAACCCCCAGTGAATGTAAACTCAGTTGAGCTGAACTACTTAAATCTGTGTATTTTGTATCGTCTTTACTGTTTTACTTCTCTTAATTGCTACCGCTATATTTGATTTTATATCTGTGTTGTTTTGTTATCGGTTTATTCCTAACAGATTTGCTATCCATTTGCAGTTCATCAAAAGATAAAGAAAAACAAACCACCACTTTGATATGTTAGCAAAAAGATTTAAAAGTTCTAACCACATAAACCATTGAAAGTTCTTCAAATAGACAATCATAATTTATCAAAGAAACTAATGGAAGTGGCATGAAGAAACAAGAAGTGCTTCAAGTAAACTTGAAACATCGTCAAGTAGAGAACAAACAAATAGAAGCAGACTTCATTATTCGTTTTTGATCATTTATTCCCACAAGTTAAGAAAATGTAA
Organism: Platycarya longipes; assembly: GCA_036559045.1. Taxonomy (NCBI): domain Eukaryota; kingdom Viridiplantae; phylum Streptophyta; class Magnoliopsida; order Fagales; family Juglandaceae; genus Platycarya; species Platycarya longipes. The sequence goes on from CM071802.1 coordinate 39,739,085, forward strand.
AGAAAGTCTTGGTCTATCAATTGTTGGATTTTTTCAAGACATTTGGCTTTTTGAAGTCAAAATGTAAAGGAATCTAAATGAACCAACAAATGCTAGACTTTCATCTAGGCATTTTAGTAACATATAGGGGCATTTGGTGCATCTAAACTTTGTTTTCACACATTGAACCCATGTAGTCAGAGAATGCTTTGAAAAGGAACTTGAGAGGATATGAACTAATACGATGGGGAACTTCAACTTGGGGCATTGGGGTCATGGTGAAGGCCAACCCTAATATAACCACTGGTTTAAACAGATCTTAAAAAAATATATTTTGACATCAAAACAAAACTATGATATTTAATTAGAACATCCACTCTATTTGCAGAATCTGCATATAAAAACACGACAAATAGAGAATGCAAGTTTTGAGTCTATGCAAAAACTATCTATGCTCTCTAACAATCTCCATGGTGTATCCAAGTCTATAACATGTTTGCATGATACATAAATCCAAGTTATTCGCATGCAGTATGACCACAAAAATATAGAGATCTGCCCATAAAAAATATTCTAAACAGATCTAAAGAGATCTCTTTCTATTTTATTTTTCTTTTTATGTACTTAGCAACAAACTCATAAAAAATATTTCTGAAACATTGAAAGATTCTCATCAAAACAATCCCAAATCAATCAAGAGAGAACAAAACAAAGAGGAAAGAAAACATACCCAATCGGACTAGAAACCAAAAAGAAAAGAGCAGATCTAACCAAACGGAGCCTCTGCTATTCACCGACATCGATGACTAGGGTTTCGTCGCTCAAAATAGAGAGAGAGTGATTTTGGGAGGGCATTGTTATTGGGGGAGATAGAGAGAACATATGAGAGAATCGATTATTGGGAGGAGAGAGAGAGATCGACGATGGCGATATAGATAGCTCATGGAGATCGATGCTGGCGATAGCTCACGGAGATCGGCATCCACGATAGCTTTAGGAGATCAGCGAGGAGGCTAGGGTTTCTAATTCAAAGAGAGAGAGAGAGAGAGAGAGAGAGAGAGGTATGGGGTGATGACACTGAGCAATGTCTAGATGTTGTTATAAAATTCAGGTACCGGGTTTAATCCCGGTATCTGGATTTAAATCCATATCTGGACCATTTTGGTCCGATTCTTTAAAATCTGGATCTTAATCTGAGTTTAATTTGAATTCGGAAATCGGATCCGGAATCCAGTTATCCGGATTTTAGACTGGATCGAGAAAATACCCTATCTGCTTGAACATCCCTACCGCTGGGAGATTCTCACGAAGAGCCCAGAGCGACGTCATTTTCGACCCTCCTGGGTTGTGGTTTCCTCCCTTCCGAACAACAGCTCCTCTCGTACTACTTGCCTAAGAAGAACAACGTTGATGGTGAGGGTTTTGATGGTTGCGGTTTGATCGGAAAGTTGGACCTTTACCACTATGACCCCATCGAGTTACCGGACGGGGCGTGCTTTTCGTACGGTTACGGTGCCAAAAAGAAGCATTGGTATTGTTACGCGGTTCGAAATACATAGGAGAGCGAACTTGGCACGTAAGAAGCATCATTAACCTATTTACACGTAAGAAGCATGCTTATAAATATTTGATTTCTCGTATGGTTGAAGTTGTAGTTTGATGTGTCATTTCTAGGCATCACTTGTTGTGGTCGTTTTGGAACTTCGAGAATGTTCCCTATTGCAGAAATTCCATTTTGTATCCTAAGTTAGTTCCATTCTTTCGATCGACCCATCAAGCATGACGGAATCTAAAATTTTTTAGTGAATTGTTTAAAATTCCCTGCTTAACTAAAAAAATTATGAGTGAAATGGATGGAGGGTATAAATTGAAAGAAATTAGTAGTTGGAAGTATTGAATAATGGATTTTGGATTTTTGAGAAAAAATGGGATTAACCATTTTTTTTATTATTTTGCTAAAAATTGGAGTACCCTTTGGGAAAAGTTGGATTTTCTTTTCCAAATCATATAGTTCTAGGCAACTTTTCGTTTTTGTTTTGTTACATGATGCAGATTTGGGATATATATCGTACTTCTGCTGTCTGTGCTAATCCCAAGAGCACCATTTGAGTGAGAGAGAGTGCAGGAAATAGGGTTAGGTTCTTTAGAATTTGTAGTTGTGGAGAGTGAATACATCCTTTTGGTTGCCCTTATTACCGCGTTTGGTTTTGGGTGTTCTATCCTGGCTTCAGTCTTCTGATAACTGTTATTGTGACTCTACCCTCCAATAGTTCTTCATCCTTTGAGAACCAAGGAGCAATTGGTCTTATCTTTTAGATACTCGATATGTCCCAGCTGAAAATCGGAGATATTTTATCTTTGGACGGGAAAAGATCTTGACTTGGAGATAAAATCTCCTTAAATGTTTGTTCGAAATTGAGGGTTCAAGTAGGATATATATATATATGTGAAATGAATCTTACAATATTTATTTTTATGTGTATAGATATTTTGGATGGTAATAAATTAATAATAAGATGTTGAATTGGATTGAAATAAGTTGAGTTTTTAATGAATCATAATAATGAGTTGAGATAGTGGAGTAAGTTTTGAATGATCCATCTAAGATGAGTTTAGATGTGTTTTGAGTATTGATGAGCTTGGCTATATTTCTGAGAAGTTGAAAAAGGTTAGAATTTCACTTGTAAAAATGTGTTAAGTTGTAAAAAATTGTGAGTCTCATTATAAAGAGCTTTCGAGTCGAGTGATGTTTAGTAATTTGTAAGTTTTGCATTTGGATATTGGGATAAGTCTAAAATAGAACTCAACTGAGATAATCTGGACTCATTTAGGTTGCATTTGGATGTTGAGAAGTGTTGAGAATGTTTGTAAATAGTAATAAAAAATAAGTAAATAATAATAATAAATATTAAATAATAATAAAAAAGTAATAAATAATAATAAAAGTAGATAAAAAAGTAATAAAATAGTGAATAGTAGTAAAGAATGTTAAAGAGTGTTGGAGAAGTCTTGCTTTCTAAACCTAGCTTTAAGAAAAAAGCCTAAGACTTTGTTTATTTTTGCAAATGAGATGAAATCAATTGAGGTAAAAGTTGAAAATTGAATAAAATATTATTAAAATATTTTTTAATATTCGTTTTATTTTAAAATTAGAAATAGTTGAACTATTTATTTTATTTTGTGTGAAAATTTGAGAAAATTGTAATGATTATATAAGATAAAAATTTTTATGTAAGTGAATGATGCTTAAAAGTTATAGGGTTTACTTGATATTAAGAAGATCTCTCTCTCTCTCTCTCTCTCTCGCATAACCTCCCCGCTCTCTTAGGGTTTCCTTGAACTCACCGCGGTAGTGGGGGGAGGGTGGAGCTTTGGCTCCTCCTCCGTCTTCTCCCTTCTTCTTTTTTCCTTTTTCTTTTTTCGGCCCCTGAGTGTGGTTTTTGGGTGTTTTGGTGTTGGTGGTTATTTTGCATGTACATAAGTGGCGAAAGCCCTAAGGCCACCACACGTGATTCCACTATGTTCCCAGTAGCTAATTGTGAGGTCACCCAGAATCTTATGCCGAACGGAGTGGCGCATGGCCCTAATGCACAGATTACAGTTTTCAAACGTTTCCTCGCTTCAGGCAGATCTTTCTCCGTCGGTGGTTTCAATAGTATATATGGGGTTGTCCGTGATCTTCTGGCCTGCTGTGGATCACTCCTACTGTGACGCGTGGTATTCAAGTGCCACCATAGAACCGTCTATTGTAGATTTTTCGTTGTATTTTATTGATGTTTTGTTGCGTTTGTTGGTTGTTTGTATATTTTGTTTGTATAGAGAAAGATTTAAATGAAGAAATAGTGTCCCAGACTTTTTAAGTCCGTAGAATCTTGGTTCTTTTCTCTTTGAGGATGAGATTGTAGTACCATCGACAATACTTAGTCTCTCAGACTCTTAATTTGAAGAGATTCAGAAGCTGTGCGTCAATATGTATTTAATTGACTGTATGGTCACATTGTAGTCTTCTTGTCTTTTTAGTTTCAATAAAGTGAAATTATTTCTTCAAAAAAAAAGTTATAGGGTTTACTTGAACGATTTAGATCCTTACTTGGGTATTTAGATTTGTTTTCTTGAGTCCAGTGACTTAGATCTGGGGTAGGTTGTGGGTCATTAACTCATCTTATTTAAGCTTAGGGAGTCTTTTTTTTTCCCCGCATTATGGCCATTTGAGAGATCAAGACTGCTTTTGTTAAATCATTATTTTGCTATTTGAAGTCAAGGCAGAATCTTGAGTGAAACAAGCTTGTGATAACCACAGGTGGAGGTGGCGATGGTGGTGGGTAGGCACTCTTTTTGAACCCTCCAAAGTTTTTACTATTTCATATCTTATTTCTAGAATGTCAGATTTCATTTCTTATTTTGTTTTTATTTTTTGTGCTTTATTGTTTATTTTGTAATTTATCCCAATTTTCCCATCTCTTGTTTATTTTACTTTTTAATTTTATTAATTTAATTTGCCCAATAAAAAAAGGCCACTTGTTAACATGCATGATTATCGTCATAGATATACAAAACCTCCATCCTCCTTCCCCATTTGCTCACAAACCAAAGTGGGTCATTCCAATCCATGTAGTCCAGGTCATGGGTCATGACTTTTGCTCCATTAGAATAAATAAATTCATTCATTCATTCATTCACTACACCACCCAACCTTTGAAAAAAAGAAAAGAAAAAGATCTTAAAAATATTGGGTACCATAACTGGCAGCCACCCCACAATGTCTTTTGAGCCTTTATTATTTGTCAAGTTGTCATGTTTATTCGTGGCAAGCATGATATATATATATATTTTTCGAAAAATATTTAAGCATAAAAGATTTGTGTAAAGATAAATTTATAAATTAATGTAATTTAATATGATATATTAAGTAATAAAACTAGGCATGTTTATTCATATTTTAAATATGAGAATCTGAATTTGAAAGGTGAGTAATTTTCTTGAATCTCATTACAATATTTTTGACTTATAGCTACATGCTATTTTGCCACAAAAATTTGGAAAAATTGCTAGATTTGAGCAATACTGGCAATTTGTGTTTGCCACAACTTTGTAGATAAAGAATTGCCAATTATTCCACTTATTCTGACAACTCAGTAGATGGAGGCAAATGGTTACTTATTAGGACAATGATTTTCTTGAATAATCTAACATTGTTTTTTTGTCAAAAATGTAGCGCATATCCATTCAACACGACTGGTATAACAAATGCTGAGAAATATTACTGCCGCAATATTGGTTAATCGTCAATCTACATCATCGCTATTTCGAAGTTACAACCACTATACATTGTAGCAAATGTATACCATTGGCAACAAATGCAGCCGAAATGAATAATTTGCAAAAACACAATATTCTCATAACTAGGTAGACAATGTATAATTGCAGCAATTCACTGCCACCAGAAAATCTATTTGTTGCCAGTCTAGGTTTTAGCAAATATCCTATTCTTGCAATAATACATCTCAACAAAAGATTTTTTTGGCAAAACAATTCCTAGCTAATACTAATATTGTCAAGTGTACGTGAAGCTATATCTATGCAATTTTTTCAGTTTAACTTTTTATGACAAGAATTTTTGGCAGGGGCAGGAATTCAATCCCGCACCCTGCGCCCCCGCCTACAAGGGGGTGGGGTATTCCGTCCCGCAGCGGGATAGTAGGGGTGGGGGTCCATCCGCCCGCCCCCCGCTCTCGCCATTATAGGGCCTTGGCCTATTTCACAATTTTGGATCATTTTTAATCCAGATCAAATCTCCAAACCATTTTTGACCTAAAACACCATCAAACCTGATTTAAACACACAATTATATATATTAAAAAAAAATCTAGTATTCCATTACTAAAATCTAAAGTCACTTAAAAAAATCACTAAAATAGTAAAAGTTAAAATAAAAACTAAGTTATTACAAATTTACAATAATACAAATTAATTCTACAAAACTATAAATTGTGCTCTAACTATTAACATTACAAATTACAAATACTACTTCTAACTTATAATTTTCTAAGAATCTAAATTCTAAACTAACAAAATTATTTTACATAACATTGGTGATTTATTAATATATATAATTATATAATTATATATTTATATATTTATATATAATAAGAAAAGGTGGGGCGAGGGAAAAGCTGGGTGGAGGGAATCCTATACCGCTCCTGCCTTATGTGTAGAAAGCAGGCTGGGGGACCCTGCCCCCCACCTGCCGAACGAGTGACTCCGTCCCTGCACAGCAGTGCGGGGCAGGATAGCAGGTGCTGGTACCCGCTGCCTACCCCTACTTATATTTACATTTGTCCCTTTCAGAATCTATCTTTACAATGCGACAAAAAATTACAAATACAAAAAAAGGCCAAAAAAAAAAAAAAGAATTATACTATTCGATCGGAGTTCTTGTTGAGATTTTTTATTTAGTGAGTAAGAAATATTTTTTTAATAATATTAAGAATTATTTATTTTTTAAAAATATTAAAAAATTACTATAAAAATAAAAAATAAAAAGAATATTCAAAAGACACTAACGATAGCCCCCAGTAGAGGCTGGAGAGCCAACAAACAGAAATAAAAGACAAAAGCTACCTTCGAGGAAGCAGAGTTAAGCCATGACCAAATCACTTCAATATATTTATATGAAGGCAGTTTGAGATCAGGTACACAAGCAAAGACTTGGTATGTAATGAAGGATCATGGGCCCATGGCCAGGGGCGGACCCAGCTAGCCCCAAAAATTTTTTAAAAATTAATTTATAATATAAATATATATAATTAAAATTCTCTCTCAAATTAAAAATAAATAAAAATTGCCCCCCAAAATTTTTTTACTAAAATTATTTATCTAAATCTTAATATATATCTATTTATATTCTAACTTTTAATTTTACTTAAACTCAAATTTCAACTCACATAATCTCACAGTTACTCAACTAACAGTCTAAATCTAATAAAAAAATTGATTATAAATTTATATGATTATAAAATTGATTGATTATATTCACTTATTTAGCTTCAGTTTAACTTGTATGATTATGAGATATAATTTGTTAAAAATTTAACAACGTTACATCATTACTTATTAGAAAATTCTTAAATTTATTCTTAATCTATAAATTTTTCTTAAATCATAAAAAAATATGAGCAAATACTTAAAAATAATTTATTTTTATTTTTTTTTAAAAAGACGTGAACAATTCGAAAATTAATATACATTTAAAAAGTTCCGTAATAACAAAACATGACACTTTTATCACTGATGATCATCGTTATAAAATTTATATTTATTACACATTTTATCGACCACCCTTCCAAACACAAAATTCTAGTTCTGCCCCTACCCATGGCCATTGCACCAGTCAATCTTCCACCTAAAGTTTGCACCATTGAACCACTGCATATAATTAAAGAATTAAAGTGTGTTAATTTTAAACATATTATAAACTCAACGAATGAAAAGAAGTAGGTTTAATTATCTATTATATCCTTAATATTCCCTATGTGGACTAGACTTTCTTTTAACAAGTAGCTTGAACATCTTTAATATTTAATTGATGGGATGAAGTTTGTAAGTCGGTGTCTAAACAGAAAAGGCATTAAGATAGGGTTTTCATTGCAAGATAACTCAAATATAATTTTGGTATAAAATTAGAACCTGTTTGGAGATATAATTATTTTAAGATATTCTGAAATTACTTCTCAAACTATTTATTATTATTTCACAAACTATTTTACTACTACTTATATATATATATATATATATATATTTTAAAATATTCTTAATATTCAAATATAAAACATAGACTTAGACACTGTTTGGGTTCATTACTGTTTTCTTGTATTTTCAAATATTCTTAAAGATTTATTTTTCAAACTTCATTCAAATGTAAAATGCTTCTGAATTTCAAAATTTTAACTTTTTTGTTTAATTATTATATCTTTCTCAAACGTTTAAACATAACACAAAAAATAATATATTTTTTTTGAGAATTTTAAATAAAAATAATACTAAATACTTAATTTTTTAAAATCTAATATAATATTTTATTTCTCTATCCCTCCTAGATATTTTGAGATAGAGATGAAGCCGACTTATAATTGCCACTGAATACATATTTTAAATCCGGGATCAAAAGACTATTTTCTGCGATTTTTGACTATCTCAGCATAGGGGTTTGGACTTTAACGATGCAAAACTCAAATTTTCTCGTGTTTCCTGAGTCCGACCGATTCTCTTTAAAATTCAATAAAATTTAGCTAAAAATAATATCTATCAAATATTTATTTATTACTTTTTTTTCTCTCGCCTTGATTAATAAACTTAAATCATTTACTTCTTTTTTTTTTATATATATATTTTGAATTGTTATTCTAGTGAATATTTTAAATAAAAATTTCAATTATTTTTTTGTAGATATGATAATGTTTTTAAAATTGATTTTTTATATCTATAAAATTATTTAAATTATTTTTAAAACTACTATTTATAACTACCATTTAAAACTATAATAAATATGAGTATGAGAAAAGATGTAGATGATTAAAAAAAAATTGTTTTACTCATTAGAATAAAATATTGATAAAAAATGCTTAGAGAGATTAATAATAATTTTTTTATCTTTAGAAAATTACTGTTTATCTCTAAACTTTTTTTTTTTCTAAACTTTATGTCTATTTTTTCCTAAAACAGAATTTTAAAGAAAATCTTAAAATTTTTCCCTCAAATTTAGGAAAAAGCTGCTACAAGGTTCCGGATGTTAAAACTTTTCACGTTGGAAAATACTTTTTGTACACGCGGTCCACGACCAACTAAATGAAACGGGTCGTTTTCAATTTCGCATTTTCCATTGCTCATTTCGGAATTCATCTACATCCTCTGGCTTCTCTGGCCACAAATTACTTCAAGTGATGATGAAAGGCAAGCTTGAAAGAATCAGTTGTGTCTGCCAAAGAGAATTCTATTTCCCACTCCCGTAGGCAGAGTGGCAAGTTGGATCTATGGCTTGAAATTTCAATAACTTCTTAAAATTGTTCATCATTTATTGGAAATCTCTAACTCTGGGTGTGGTTCTGTTTTCATATACGTTATTGCTTATGATATGATACGAGGTTGTGAGCATATATGGAGATCAATTGGCATGACTGGAGAGTTTTCAAAATAAAATAAAGTCAAGTAGTGTTTCGCTTATACTCGCGACAATGATGACCACCGGCGCTCTCTCTCTCAGACGGCACTCTCTCAGATGCTAGTGTGTTATCCTCCCTTCTCTTCGCTGGGTTTCATTGTTGTTTTCTCTTCTTTTACTTTTTGTTTTTTAAATATAATCTGGCTATATCAGGTGATTCCAACATTAAAAAGAAAAAAAAAATTCATTGAAAACACCTGCGACTTCTCAACCTTCCAGAAATTGATGGGATTCCCCAAGCTCCAGTCAACATCAATAACTCTGGCTGAGCTTTCTCTTTGGCTTACATCGTGCCTTCTCTTTAGCTCCAGAAAACACGGAACATAAATTGATGTTTATAAGTGATGTAGTGGGATTCGAGATAGATGATGCTGAGCTGTCTGATTGCACGTTAATAGCGCTGAGGTATCATGAATTGGTAGATCAGCGTAAAGGCCGGAAGTGATCGTGATCTCTTTCTAATTGGGAGAGTTTTAGGTGCGTTTCAGTCTTTTGGCCATAACTTTAGCTACGGGTGTCAGAATCGCGCATAAGACTTCAATTCGAAAAACTCTTTTCAACGCACACGCTGTCCACATCGAGCATGGCTCCATGTGCCCTTTTCTCGACCTCAAATTTCGCTGTTTTCCCTTCCGAATCATTGTTTTTAGTTATTTTTGACTATTTTTTGTAATATTTCGTATGTTTGTTAGGAAGTCATTTTTAATCCGATTTGTTTCGGATTTTTCGCAGATTGCTTATTTTAATTTAAATTTGAATTTTACGTTATTTTCGGGATTTTGCCATTTTTGGTAAAATTCGGTTACAGACGAATTTTAGCTATACAATCCGGCTTGTGGACTAATTTTTGACATTCTTTCATTTGATAATATTCAATTTTTTTCTCAGAGACGTATTCTCTGTATTTTAGATGAATTTCTTGTATTCTTTCTTGTGAATTTATCTGTTAAAATTAGCCTGCAAAATAATTACTATTCTATCTTGCGTCAATAACTAACTCCAAAAATTGTAATACTCCCATACCAAAACACGCGTGAATATGTCCAAAAAGTATACTACAGTACATAAAATTATTAATTGATTAGCACGCTTTATGAAATTAGCTGGATCAAAGTGATCATAAAGATGCTGATCAAGTCAACCACGAGTGAATTTTGTCACATTCATTCGGATCCTAAAATAGTAAGATCCCAACCAAGAATGTCCAAAATAATATATCGCTTAGCCTACCCTTAGGCCTTAGTACATTCGACCTTTAATAATTTAATAATTAAGTGCTGCCTTCCTTGGCAATGTCCTGTGTGGACAAAACTATGATAAAATGAGGCACTTAATTAATCAGTTTTTATCACTTTCGATTCTTCTCTCTCGTTCTGCTCTTTCCTTTCAGTTTCTCTCTCTTTTTTTTTTTTTCTTTTAATATCAGTGTCCGCAAACGGTGGTACCTAGCAGTGCTCCTTTATATAAGCTAAAGAGAAACTCAACGTGTTTTGCTTTCTCTTTAGCTTATATAAAGCCAGGCCAGCAAAGTGTACGTATTCAACCAAAAGGTTGTTCGGGAAGTTGAAGACTCACTTTCCTACAAAAACCGGCATCTTCCACTTACAATTCTCATGTCGAATCCTCCCCAAGTTCGACACATCTCAGAATGCTTTATCAAACCAGAATATGCATCGGAAGAGTCGAAGCAACCCTTATACCTGACGCCATGGGATCTTTCCTTGCTCTCTGCGAACTACATGCAAAAGGGCCTTTTTTACAAGAAGCCCCCCGCATCAGATCATGACCAAGATCAAGCCTTCGTCAAGACTCTCTTGGACCGTTTGAAGACCTCCCTCGCCCTCGCCCTTGTCCATTTCTATCCACTTTCCGGCCGCCTTGTGACCCAAAAGAATGAAAACCCACCTTCCTGCTTGGTTTTCGTTGACTGCAATAACAGTCCTGGAGCTAGATTTATCCACGCAGCGCTAGACATGAAAATAGCAGACATCCTTTCACCGATTGATGTCCCATCTGTTGCTCAATCGTTATTTGATCATGACAGAGCGATCAGTCATGATGGGCATACAATGGCTTTGCTTTCCATTCAAATGACAGAGCTCAAAGATGGCATTGTCATAGGTTGTTCCATCAACCATTCCATTGCAGATGGAACATCTTATTGGCATTTCTTTAACTCCTGGTCTGAGATTTTTCAGGCAGATGGAAATAATGTTTCCCTTTCCCGTCCACCTATCCATAAACGATGGTTTCCTGATGGATATGGTCCAATCATCAACCTCCCTTTCTCCCACCCGGACGATTTCACAAACAGGAATGAAGGACCCGAAATCAGAGAGAGAATGTTCCATTTCTCATCAGAATCCATAGCCAAACTCAAAGCCAAGGCCAATTCAGAGAACAACACAAACAGAATCTCATCGTTTCAATCCTTGTCGGCTCTTGTCTGGAGGTGCATAACTCGTGCACACCGTATTCCACACGACCAGACAACCCATTGCAGAATGGCCATCAATAACAGAACAAGAATCGATCCACCCTTTTCTCCTGACTACTTTGGGAACTCGATTAATGTGGTGGCAGGAGTAGCCACAGCCGGGGAATTGCTGGAGCAGAGTCTTGGGTGGGCGGCATGGCAGTTGAACCAGGCCGTGGCTAACCACTCTGACAAGGTTGTGCGTGGATGGCTCGACGACTGGCTGCAGTCTCCGACTGTATATCAACTTAATCGGACATTTGACCGTTATAGCGTGATGATTGGGAGTTCACCCAGATTCAACGTGTACGGGAATGAATTTGGAATGGGGAAAGCAGTGGCACTTCGCACTGGATATGGGAACAAGTTTGGTGGGAAAGTTACAGCATACCAGGGATATGAGGGAGGAGGAAGCGTAGATTTTGAGATTTGTCTTCCACCAGATTCAATGAGAGCTCTTGAATCTGATGAGGAATTTATGGATGCTGTCACTCTTTCCAATCGCCTGCACTAATATTTGTATAGACTGCAAGAAAGCGAGCAATAAGGTGTGCTAACTTTATAGAAAGATGGACATGATGAGGACATGCATTTATATTTAAAGAATCTGGCTAGCTAAATTCTTACCTTATATTTATATTTGCTAGCTAAATTCTTACATTATATTTATATTTACATGGTACAGGTGTGAGCATTCTACGTGTCAATGAGTACGCCCCACGTGGCCCATAAGAGGGGGGCGCAATATCGGTTCCATAATCAAACTGGCCTGCGCATCAGGTTCTGTTCGATGTTTGCATGTCGACATGAATTTTGGGTTCTCTATCGATAACGTTGCCGTGACAACATATCTCAACTGAAATTGGGATTTAGCTTTTTCTTCTCAAATGATAATACAACCAATGTTGGAAGCGCTTTAGCTATAGCTTTAATTTAGTGAAATGTCCAGTGTACGTCCCATTAATATTTATGGCTATAAAAGCAAACACTTTGCGACACTGATTCTTATAAAGATCATGATCGTAGTAAATCAAAACATGCGTACAGATGTACCCAATAATATAGGGAACTACTGGTAATTAATGGTACTGCTACTACTGCTTCATGCTTCTGTTGAGTGGTACGTGACTATAACTTTGAGGGAGAAAGCAACGTATAACTTTTGCCGCTTAATTTGCGTGGTACACTTCGTTTAAATTTTTTAGTGTCGCCAACGGCACTTTAAATTTTTTTAGGAGTAGTGGTATACGTGAGAAATTTGGACTATCCTATTAGGATCTATTAGCCCATTTGAGCTCCCCCCATTCTAGAGTGTAATCGGCCATCCTCTCTTTTTTCTAAAGAAAAAAAGTTAACTATATTTAAAAGAAAACAAAGTTATTGGTATATTAAAAATTCAAATTAAGTTAAAAATAAAAGTATAAAATTAATAATTTTCTGAATTTGATTTAACATTGATGGTTGACTAGTAATGATGATCGTAGTTAAATTTCTTTGTAGTAGGCTAAGAACCCTATGCCAAAAGAAGTGATAATTTGAAATGCGTTAATTTCACTAAATTATTTAATGATACATTTATTAGGCTTTACATAGTAACCGGCTGTAGGCTGTAGCTTTAATAATTATCTAGGCATCTCCTTCTAGCCTTCTAGCCTTGTAGGATCACATGTGACAGCCCTACCTCAACATCTTCAGGTTTTAGCTTTCAATTATCTTCTTTCATGGATCCATAAAGTCTATCTCAACACTTAATTGATAATTTCTGAACTTGTCTATTTGCTTTAATCCAAACATCTATTGTAGCAGGACAACTCCAAAGTGGATGGATTATTGTCTTTTCTTCTCTTTCATAGATTGTCATAAGCTTGTGTCTAAAATATTGACAGATCCAAGAACCCTCAGATTTCATATGACTTGCCAATCTGATTGTGATTCATAATAATCTGAAAATCCTCCTTTCATCCTTCTCATTCTACTTTGCTCCACATGATAGCTATCTTTTACCCTGCACCTGTTATATATACTTCGTGGGATGTTCTTTATTGCCTCGTCCCTTCTCTGCTGTAAATTTCATTCACTAAGCTACTCTTCCATTGCCTTGTTCCTGCTTCATTTAGTTAAAAAATTCTGCTTCAATTAGTTCAGAAACTTTTGCTTCGACACTCAAATCTTTAACAAGTGTGATTAAACTCTAATGTATGATTGTAGTGGTTGCCCTTTATCCAACCATATCTTAATTTTGTTCCAATTTCCTACCCTCTATACCAAACCAGTTTTGATCAAATCAAAGAATGAGAATATACTTTTCCATATCAATGATGATCTTGCCCTTTCCTTAGCTTTAATTAAAACCCCATTTTTAAAGTACTTTTGCTTCATCATTACTGCTATCAGAGTTCTTGGAATTTAAATTATCCTTTAATACTGTTTTGCAAGTAAGGCATTGTTGAAACTTTCAAGGTCCCTAAATCCTAACCCATCAATTATCGTTAATTGTCCCGTTTTGTTCCAAATTCTCCAATGGATTCATATTTGTTTAAAAATTCTTGGATCTTCATCCATTCTGAAAGTAGTAGTTTTCCAAAAATAACATAATCATCTATTAATAATAGGTAGTTGATGCTAGGTTGCATGTGGAGACTGGTCTAAGAGTTGAAAATCGCTTGTCAGAGATCTCGCTCGACCCTCACTTGAGCGAGATTCAGACAGAAAATTCGCTTGACACGTCGCTCGAGTAAGACTCAGGCAGAGACCTCGCTCGACATCTCGCTCAAGCGAGATTCACACTAATTTTAGAATTAGGGTTTTCCAGCGCCGTTTTGCTATAAATACGTGTCATTTGACTTCTTAAACACGGTTTTTCAGTGTATTCTAAGAGAGAATAATTGTCTAGTGAGTGCATATTGTGTGAGAGAGCAAAAAGGTCTTAGAGGGAGTGAGTTGAGATTGAGTGTTTGTAATCTCTTCTGATTAATAATATTTTTGCAGCTCTGTGTACGTAGGCGATTTGCCGAACCACGTATATTCTTGTGTCGTGTGATTGATTATTTGCTTTCACTTTTATTTGTCATCGTTGGGGTGTGTGTTTTGTCCTCAACAAAGCACAACAACTGGTATCAAGAGCCAAGGTTGGATTTGAAGGACAACGATGGCTGGAAATCAAGTGAATGAACCTGAGATCGAGAAGTTTGACGGCACTGATTTTAGGTACTGGAAGATGCAGATCGAGGATTATCTCTACGGGAAGAAGCTCCACCTTCCACTGTTGTGGACGAAATCAGAGAGCATGAAAGATGATGAGTGGAACCTGTTAGATCGACAGGTTCTGGAGATTGTTCGACTGAGTTTGTCCAGAATGGTGGCACACAATGTCAATAAGGAGAAGACCACTGAGGGTCTCATGAAGACTTTGTCAAGTATGTATGAAAAGCTTCGGTGAATAATAAGATGCACCTGATAAAGAAATTGTTCAATCTGAAGATGTCAGAAGGTATGTCTATGGCCCAACACCTAAATGAATTCAACACGATCACAAATCAATTGTCTTATGTAGAGATTGAATTTATTGATGAGATCAAAGCGTTGATTCTGTTGGCATCGCTGCTAAATAGTTGGGAGGCCATGAGGATGGCTGTGAGTAGTTTAGCTGGCAAGATGAAGCTGAAATACGATGACATACGTGACATGGTACTTGCTGAAGAAGTACGTAGGAGAGACTCCGGTGAGTTCTCAAGTTTGGGATCAGTCTTGAATGTTGACAGTCGAGGCAGAGGACATGACAGGTCAGGCTCCAAGAGCAAAGGGAAGAGCAAGATGAGATCTGGGCCGTAGATCAAGTGCTGGGGTTGTGGCAAGCTGGGCCACATCAAGAGAAATTGCATGAATCAAGAAAGTGATGAGGACGATGATACGAACGTAGTGGCAGAAGAAATTCATGATGCACTACGTCTTGCAGTGCACAGTCCGATTGATGATTGGGTGTTGGATTTATGAGCATCGTTCCATTGCACCTCACATCGAGAGATCATGCAAAATTATGTTTCTGGTGATTTTGGGAAGATGTATGCGGATGATGGAAAGACATTGGATGTAGTGGGAGTGGGTGATGTGCGCATCACACTTCCAAAGAGGGGCGTGTGGACTTTACAGCAAGTTAGGCATGTTCCAAATCTGAAGAAAAACCTGATCTCTGTGGAACAGCTTGATGACAACGGTTGTACAGTAGCGTTCACTGCAGGAGCTTGGAAGATTACTAAAGGTGCGCTAGTTTTAGCGCATGGTGAGAGATCTAACTCATTGTATTTGACATCAGGGTCCAGTGATGTGTTGAGAAATATGAGTGCGAAAGGGCAGGCTTGATCGCGCGAAATCTATGAGGAAGTCAAAAGGAGTCAGCTTCGTTGTTCCTCATGTAAGCCTGAGAAAGTTGGTTGAGATTGCCAAGAATGGTTCAAGACCGGATACTCTTAGTGCAGTGGGAGTTGCGAATTGCCCAGTGGATGTATTGACTAAGGGCGATGTGCGTGTGAGACTGAAGTTGGGCTCGACTTCAGTTTGTTTTCTGGCTTGAAGACGGGAGTTGTGAGTTGCAGAGATGATAGAGCTTGGTTGAAAACAAGGGATAGCATGTGGAGACCCAGTCTCCAAGTGGGAGATTGTTAGGTTGCGTGTGGAGACTAGTCTGGGAGTTGAAAATCACGTGTCAAAGATCTCGATCGACCCTCGCTCAAGTGAGACTTAGGCAGATACATCGCTCGACGCGAGATTCGTAGTAATTTCGAAATTAGGGTTTTCCAGCGCTGTTTTACTATAAATATGTGTCATTTGACTGCTTAAACACGGTTTTTCAGTATATTCTGGGATAGAACAATTGTCTAGTGAGTGCATAGTAAAAAGGCTCTAGAGGGAGTGAGTTGAGATTGAGTGATTGTAATCTCGTCTGATTAATAATATTTCTGTAGCCCTATGGACGTAGGCGATTTGCCGAACCACGTATATTCTTGTGTCATGTAATTGATTGTTTGCTTTCACTTTTATTTGTCATCGTTAGGGTGTGTGTTTTGTCCTCAACAAAGCACAACAACTGATTCTTGTACCTCCCCTTGTAACAACAATTCATTCCTCTAGTATCTCTACATTTTTTCTGATACTTCAATCAATGCGTTCAACCCACCAGTATAGAAGATGAAAAAGTAAGGGGAGACAGGATTCCCTTGCCTTAACCCTCTTGATGGTCATTTTTTTCTGAATATTAAGAGTGCTAACATGTCATTAAGCTTCCTCCCAAAATCCCAAATATACCAATAATTACAAACACCTAAATCAAACCACCCACTATAACACTAGAATCTGACTCTACAACACCTGAAACAAACAATCCCCTCTTGATAATCTGATAATCTCCTAAGGTTGTCCATTCTCCTGTTATACAAACTAATAGACAATTGCATTCAAAACCCTTCAAAGTTTTAAGTCATTTGCTTCGACAGACTAAGCCCATCAAAGGGTTTGAGGATGGATAGGTTAATTATCAAATAGTCATGATTTTCTAGCTAAAATTCTATCTCTAGCCAATTTCTTCTCAAGGTTACTATGAACAGATTAGAGTTCATATCTTAAAAAATTCAAATTTTTGCGTACTCTTTAGATTTTTGCCATAGTTGATCTCACAATCTCCTTCCTGACCACATGATTTGAGCACACCTTACCCACCAAGCTCTTATCTTCCTTTTTCATCACTTCTTCCATTCGATTTGTATCAAGAATATGACAGAGTTTTCTTCCTCATTTAACCTCAATTGTGACCACAAATCTTCGAACTCTTCAATCTTGTCCCATCCAGCCATTCACATAAACTGAGACTCTTCTTCCTTACTTTTAAAAGTTAGACCAGAATGTAAACTCCACATTTTCCTTCTTCCCTAGAGAGAGATAGGTGATTTATTGAAATCCCACTAAGTTAAAATTATTGTTTCCATTATATTTCAAACTATTCCATACTAAGAATTAGAAGTTGAGAATAAGTATTCCAATCATTAATGACTTACAATTTTCTTTTCTTTTTTTTTTATCGTTTTATTTTACAAAAAATCAATAGTTATATGTCCAAGAGTAACTCATTCCTAAATTTATTCAATAAACCTCTTTTTTGGATGAGGAAAACTATGTCTACAACCCGAACCATCAACAACTGAATTTGTTTCTCTAAATGAATGGGAATAAAAGAAATTAACCCCATCCAGCATTCTTAGAATTCATCTCAAAAGTCTTTCATTTATTATAAACTACACTTCTGTGTCTTCAATCAATTTATCACCAACAAAAAATAAAGTACAGTTTTCACGTGCCTTAAATCAAGTTCAATACCTCTCCAATTTCTGATAACTCCACCTGGATAATTATTGATTAGTATGACAAAATCTTTTCAACCCCTCGTGTCACGAGTTGAGAGGAGAGAAAATATATTATAAATGGAAATGTTAAATACTATTTTAATCCGCTTTGCTCTTTAAATAGAATAAACTTTAATTTTAACTTTATAGTTTCCAAACTTTTAAGTCTAATTAAATTAATTTTTTTATTAACAAATCATTACAAATCCATCAAATGTCATTATAAAAAATATTATAAAAATATTGAAAGAGGGATTTTATAAATAAGTTATATTATAATTTAAATAATACTATAAATAAGTTTTAAAAAATGAGTTTAATAAATTAATTATATTTTAATTTAAATAATGCTATAAATTATAAGCTTTAAGTGTGCAACTCTTATGGTCCTTTTAAAAAAAGTAAATTATTAAAAAATTATAAAGTTTTTATAATAGAGTCTAATTAAAAAGTATTTACACAAAATCTTTCTTAGACCTAGTTTATTTTTGAAATAAGATTCTAATAAGATGAAATAAATTAAAATAAAATAAAATATTGTTATAATATAATTTTTTTACTATAATTTTTATATTGAAATTTGAAAAAATTATATTGTTTATATTATTTTATATTGGGATTTAAAAAATATGTAATAATTAGATGAGATAAAATTATATAAATGAGATGAGATTGAGTGCGTTTTGAAAGTAAACCCAAAGTTTTTGGTACCGTATCGTACCGGCTACTAAACCGGCACAGATAACCTATATATATCGTACCGCCCAAAATATCGGGTGTTTCGGCTGGTACCGTCTTGTACCGGCCGGTATTTAATTTTTCGGCCGGAACAAGCATTTCGCCCGGTATGTTTTTTACTGATTAGTTGGATGGCATTTTTGTCATTATCTATTTTAGTCCTTCAGATATCCACCTAAAATAACCTAGGTTTACTTTCAGTTTCATCACTTCGACTTACCGCCCCATTCGATTTCGCCCTGCCCAATCGCAGACCTCCAAATCGCAACCTCCGGCTTCCATTAGCTCGCTCTGTTAGTCTCGTCGGCATCGTCGCAGGTCGCCGTAGCTTCCGTCGCCTCCGTCTGGCATCAGCTCTTCTGTGACTTGCGCGGCCCGCGCCTCCCAACTCCTCTGATTCTCCATCGCAGGGAACACATATAGGTATAAACCATATTAATATGTAATTATATATTATGTAGGTTGTGACTCTGTTGAATATTTATGAATTATGATTGGTATTTGCATTTCAAATTTCGCAGCTTCCTTCCCTTGTTTTGTGGTCTCTGCATTTCGAATTTCGCAGCACACCCTTCTCCTGTTTTGGGCTCGATTTTCAAATCTCTTTGAAAAAAATAGTGTTGATTGTTTAATGTTAGGCTTTGTGTAGACGAATTATTTTTGTATATTAAATTTGTTTTTGTTTCTTAAGCTAGCAGTTTGCAATTATTAATTTTGTTTTTAATCATGTAATTCATCATTTCCATATAATAGTCACGTTACGATTCTTTTGGATGGTAACAATAATTTGCAATTATTGTTAGAGGAGCTTATCTGAATCCCACATGCCAATAGAGCCTACACATACAAAAACAATATTTGTAACGTGAGTATACAATAGATCCTGCACTTTTGTTGTTCGGATGGGTCTAAGTATTTATTTATTTTTTCAAAAATTGTGGGGACTAGCTTGTACATTCTATGGCTGCAATATTATTTTTGAAATAATTCTAACTACATGACATGGCTTGCTATAGAAAGATTTTATATTTTGGCCCATGGATTAGCTCTCATGAGAAGCAACTAGCAAGCACAATTTTGGTTCAAATGCTAAAGAAGGTTGTTCATCAACAGTTGAGATCCACCAGCCTCTCTAGCAGAAAGAAATGCCCTGTAAATATCAATGACCTACATAGAAACAATGTTATTAATATACGAACAAAAGGAACTTAGGGATGTTGTACGACTCCCAGAATATTAAAAGATATTACAACATAATGAGCAACTGCTGCCCAAAACATTAAAAATAGGAAGAAAAAGGGTTGACATTTTATAGAAGGAAACAGCTTGCAAGGTATCCTGTCTAATGAGAACTTATTCAGTTCGGTTAGGCACTTGACTAAAAGACTATACAATATGAAAAGATCAATGATTATTTTATGAGAACATAAGCGTACTTTGATTTCAGATTATCGAATAAGTTTATTTAATGTCGTTTTTTTTTTAAGAAACAGTCCCCTTGGCTTCTCTTAGTTCAAACTTCTTTTAACTTCTTAGTTCAAACTTCTTTTGACTTCTTATATAGTTAACAATGTCTAGTTGTCAATGAACTGGGTGGTATGTCTTCAACACTTGCTCCTGTAAGATCAGAAGATCCAGTATGGGCCCATGCACGTATAGTACCAAGAGCAAGAAATAATACCGAATGTTTATATTGTAATAAAGTAATTAGAGGTGATGGGATAACTCGGTTGAAGCATCATCTAGCTGGGATTCCAGGGAATGTAGAAGCATGTAAAAAGGTCTTTGAAGATGTAAAATGGCAAATGAATGAGCTACTTAATGAAATGAAAAAAAGTAAAGAGAAGAAAAGAAAAATTAGCTCAGAGATTGGAGGCCATGTAGATTTAACATCTGATGATATTGATGATAGTATGGAGGGACAGTCTCAGCTTTCAAAGGGTAAGGGGAAGTCAAAAGAATCTGAAACTGGAAAATCGGTGGTGAGAATGAATAGATTTTTTCCTCCAAGAACAACTCCTGGGGCCCAACCTTCAATTCAGAGCTCTATGTGTTCGAATGATATGATTGTGAAAGCAAAGATGGCTGTAGCACGCTGGTGGTATAATGCTAATCTGCCTTTTAATGCAGCTCAATCCAAGTATTATCAACCAGTTATCGATGCCATGACCGCCATTGGGCCAGGATTTAAGGGCCCTTCCTTATATGAGTTAAGAGGAAGTTTGTTACAAATGACTGTGAGTGATGTTCAAGATTATTTGCAACAAATTAAGAAGGTTTGGAATGACACCGGTTGTTCACTAATGGCAGATGGTTGGACAAATCAAAAGCAACAATCAATAATCAACTTTCTAGTTTATTGCCCGAAGGGAACAATGTTCTTGAAGTCTGTTGATACATCAGGCTTTAGAAAAGATGCTGAAACATTGTTTAATGTTTTTGATGAGGTTGTGCAGTTCATAACGGACAGAAGAATCTTGTGCAGTTCATAATGGACAATGATGCAAGTTATAAAGCTGCGGGAAAAAGATTACAGCAGAAGTATAGTTCTTTCTATTGGTCCCCTTGTACAGCTCATTGCATAGATTTAATGTTAGAGAATTTTTCTGATCCAAGATATTTTCCCCTTATTGATGATACTATAAAAAGGCAAAAAAGATAACAAAGTTCATCTATAACCATGGTTGGGTTTTGGCGTTGATGAGAAAAGACTTCACTAATGGTCATGAATTGTATCGTCCTACAGTTACAAGATTTGCAACAAATTTTTTAAGTATCCAATGCTTGCTCTTGTATAAGAAACAACTCAGGCAAATGTTTACTTGTGATAAATGGATTGCATCAAGTCATTCTGGGAGCAATATAGGGAAGGAGATAGCCGAGATTGTTCTAAAAGATAAAGAGTTTTGGACTCAATGTCAATTTATTGTGAAAGTTAGCGAGCCTTTGGTGCGTGTTCTACGACTTGTTGACGGGGATGAAAAGCCTGCAATGGGATACTTGTATGATGCAATGGAAAGAGCCAAAGAGAACATAAAAGCGAAATGCAATAACAAAGTCAGTATATTCAGTCCATTCACTAGGATCATTGATTCTAGATGGGATAAGCAACTTCACAGTCCATTACATGCGGCGGGTTGTCTTCTTAACCCTGGAATTTACTATAGCCCTTGTTTTAAAAATAAAAATGATGTTATAAGAGGTTTTAACAGTTGTATTATGAAGATGGAACTTGATCCCGATAATCAAGACAAGATCATTGCAAAACTTGACTTGTATAAGAATGCAGTGGGTGAGTTTGGACATTCTTTAGCAATCCGCCAGCGTGATAAGATTAATCCAGGTATTATCATTTATCAATATCATTTGTTAAATAGTGTGACTTTGTACTTTGTACTTTATATTTTATTTTATTTTTACTTACATTTAATTAATAATTTATAATTGCATTATTGTTATAGTTGCTTGGTGGAGTCAATTTGGTTGTGAGGTTCCAACGCTTCAAAGGTTTGTTGTTCGAGTATTAAGTCAATGTTGTAGTGCAACTAGATGTAAGAGAAATTGGAGCACATTTGATTTTATTCATTCGAAAAAGAGAAATAGATTAGTGCATAAACGTTTAAACGATTTGGTATTTGTTCGTTATAACTTGAAGCTGCGAGAGAGGTAAATTTTTTTAATACTAATGTTTTTCATAA
Organism: Platycarya longipes; assembly: GCA_036559045.1. Lineage (NCBI taxonomy): Eukaryota > Viridiplantae > Streptophyta > Magnoliopsida > Fagales > Juglandaceae > Platycarya > Platycarya longipes. The sequence continues at coordinate 39,761,585 of CM071802.1, forward strand.
ATTGAAAAATATGTAATAGTTTCACTTATGTCTGATTTTATTTTGACAGGAGCATAAAAAAGGGAAGAGATGCTTTAGATCTAATCAATCTTGAAAATATTGACTTGATGGAAGAATGGGTGGGTGAAAAATCTGATCTTCTTGATGGCGAAGATTTGGATTGGACTAGTATTGAGGAGCCTTTAGCCATACTAAATGAGAAAGATGATGAAAACATTGGTGTTGATGTTGATGTTGATGATGGTGGTGACATTGATGAAAATATTTTGATTAATATGTCGAATCTTGATCATTATTATCTTTTTGATAAGGATGACTGATTTTATTTTAATGATTGGATTAAGAACTTATTCAGTTTTATATTTGTTGTAACTTTTTTTTATATGATATTTGTTGTAATTTAAAACTTAAGACTTGTATTGAGAAGTATTGATTTTATGATTGATTTTGTTATTATTTTGGAATACAATTAATGCTTGTATATATATAATTTATCCAGGTGTAAACTATTCCGAAACGGTACAGGTACCGAAACGATATCAATACCGAAATATTATCCTGAAACGGTATCCAAAACGGTACCGGTACCGAAATATTTCATACCAATGCCTTGACCGGTACGACGTCCGTACGGTATTCAAAACTTTGAGTAAACCAGGCCTTACTTTCTTTAAGATATTTTATCTTTAAAATAATAGAAATAATTTTTTATAATATATTAAATTTAATTTACTATAAAAATAGTTTTTCAAATTAATTTAATTTGTTTTTACCATCTGTAAATATTTACCTTTTACAAATCATTACCGGTCAAAGTCACGTGTTCAGGTAGAAACATTGAAGGGCTTTAAAAAGACAATACTCCCTTAGCAGCGCTGAATTGGACAAATATCTTGTGCTCCGAAGCATTTGGCGCCGTTGCTAACTTCCTATGACCTGCCAATAAAAACATAACATCTACACAGCGCAGTCCTCCGACATTTTACCACGTGTCACAGTTGTGTTCAGTCAAACACTCAGGGTAGCTTCAGATGCACGCTTCCTTGCATTACAAAACAACTCCCCCATCCCCATTGCAACTCTGCTCTGGTTTGGGACCCCTGAGGTTGTTCAAGGGATTTTAAATCGGGAATTCGGGTCAATCTGGCCCAAAATCTATAGGTGGGGTTGTTCAAGCGAGTCTAAAAGTGATTTGGGCTCTAACCCGATTTCATCTGGGTTAAAATCCGAGTTAAATTTGGATCAATCCAGATTTTTAAAAATCAGAAATTCAATTTCCGCATTTCAAAGCGTTTTTTTATATTTTATTATTATTATTTTTTTTTAATTTTTAGCATAAGCCATCTCTTGTTGATTTTTTGAGGAAAAAATGTTTATAAAAATCTTATATCTTATTGCCTTGTTAAAATATTGTCAAGAAAAAACTCAATAGGAAGAAAAACTAATGGCAAAAAAAAAAAGAGTACTGTATTCTTCTTAGATACCTCCAAGTACTTTAAGATTTTCTCATTAAAACCTTGCAGAGGAAAATCCAGTAGGACAAAACCTCAACGAAGGAAAAAGAGTACAAGCAGCACAAGTTTTCAAAACATTTACTCATCCTGAAAAGTACATGTCGATAGATCTTTGAGTCTTCGCATTCCAATATTCTGCATAATCTTCTTGAATGTCGCAGTTAGTAATGCCTTTGTGAATAAATCTGTCAGATTATCACTTGGTATCTGCTTGACATCAATTTCACATTTCTCTTAAAATTCGTGAGTATAAAAGAATTTATGTAAAATATGTTTGGTTCTATCACTTTTGATATATCCTCCTCTGATTTAAGTGATACAAGCAGTATTATCTTCATAAAAAATTGTTGGGTTATCATTGATCATGGGGAATCCACACTTTTTCTGGATATATTAAATTATTCATCTCAGCCAAATACACTGTCGACTTGCTTCATAAATAGTAATGATCTCTGAGTGATTTGAAAATGTGACATATAGAGTCTGCTTGATAGATCTCTATGATATAACAATATCTCCATAAGTAAATAAATATCCAGTTTGAGATCTACCTCAGTTTGGATCTGAAAGATAACCTACATCTGTATACCCAATCAATTATGGACTTAATCCACGTTGATAAAATAATCACATATCAACTGTACTATGAAGGTAACGAAGGACATGTTTAATGTCATTCCAATTCTTTCGAGTTGGTGCAAAACTATATCTTGCAAGCAGACTAACAGAGAATAAAATATCAGGTCGAATGCAATTTGCAAGATACATCGAAACTCCAATTGCACTGAGATAGGATATTTCAGGACCAATAATTTCTTCATCGTCTTCACAAGGATGGAATAGATTATTCTTCACATCAATTGTTCGAACAATCATTGGAGTACTCAGGGGATGAGTTTTGTCTATATAAAAATGCTTTAGGACATTCTCTATATACATGGACTAATGAATAAAAATTTCATTTGGCAAGTGCTCGAGCTACAGGCCGAAACAAAGTTTTGTTTTGCCAAGATCTTTTATTTCAAATTCATTCTTTAAATATATAGCAATTCTTGAGATCCCTTCAAAAGTTCTCACAATTTAAATCATCAACATAAACTGCAATAATGACAAATCCGGATTCTAATTTCTTAATAAAAGCACATAGGCATATAGGATTATTCTCAAATCCTTCTTTCAATAGATATTCGCTTAAGCGATTATACCACATGCGTCCGGATTGCTTCAACCCATATAAAGATCTTTGTAGTCTGATAGAGTACATATTTTTAGATATACTTGTAGATGCTTCAGGCATTTTATATCCTTCAAGGATTTTTATAAATATGTCATGGTCTAAGGATCCATATAAATATACAGTGACCACATCCAACAACCACATTTCTAATCCTTTTGTAACAACAAAACTAATCAAAAATTTAAATGTGATTGCATCTATAACGGGAGAATATGTTTCTTTATAATCAATCCCGGGTTTTTGCAGGAAACCTTGTGCGAGAAGTCGTGCTTTGTACCGCACAATTTCTTTTTTCTCATTGCGCTTTCGTACAAATATCTACTTATATCCAACAGGCATGACACCTTTTGATGTTTGGACAATAAGTCTAAATATTTCTCACTTTGCTAGCTAATTTAATTCAGCTTCAATAGCTACTTTCTATTTTGGCCAATCATTTCTACGTCAACATTTTTTAACGATTCTTAGCTCACTTTCTTCATTACTTCTAGTATTATCAAGGGCCATTTTATATGAAAATATGTTGTCGACAATAGTTTTATTTCTATCTAGAATTTCTCCAGTATTCATGAAATGTATTGAGATCTTATTATTTTCAAATACATGTTCCTCTTCAGGGGAAAATATCTTATGAAACACCTCTTCAGGAGGTATCTTTCAAAAAAATTTATACTGTTCAGGAGTATCCTCTTCAAGAGATTCTAGAATAAAATGTTTGATCTCTTTAGGAGCATCAAATATATTTATAGCCTGTATCGTGGATATGGGTTCTTCAGAAACACCAAATTCATTTTGTATTCTTTTCTTTAGGGGAATTTTGTCTTTTTCACCAATAGATCTTCCACACTTCAAGAGTGTTTTAGATTCACCTATTGCTGTTTTGATAATTTGTCATTCAGGGATTTCAATTCTTGCTGTAGCATAAACGACAGGAATATATGACTTTACTACACCTTTTGTGTCAGTAAATACATCCGATAATTGATTTTTAACACTTTGCAAATGAATAATCCTCTGAACTTCTAGTTTACATTCATTTGTAGGAGGATCAAATTGAGACAGGACCTTATTATCTCAAGTAATTTCTTGTCGTACTTCAGACACCGACTTTTCTTTACCCATGAATGGAAAAATGGATTCGTCAAAATGAAAATCCTCAAAACGTATTTTAAACACATCTCCTATAAGGGGCTCAAGATATCTGATAATTTATGGAGAATCAAAACCAACATATATCCCAAGTCTACGTTGAGGACCCATTTTCGTACACTGTAGAGTTGCAATTGAAACATATACAGCACATCCAAAAGTACGAAAATGAGAAATATTTAGTTGTTGACCAAATGCAAGCTGTAATGGAGAATATTTATGATATGCAGATGGTCTAATGTGAATTAATGATGCTGCATGAAATATAGCATATTCCCAAGCAGAAATAGGTAGTCTTGATTTCATAAGTAAATGTATAGCGATTAGTTAAAGCCTTTTGATCAAAGATTCAGTTAAACCGTTTTGAGTGTGCGTATGGGCAACAAGATGTTCAATATCTATTTCTATTGACATACAATAATCATCAAAAGTTTGAGATGAAAACTCACTTGCATTATCCAATCGAATGGTCTTAATTGAATACTCAAGAAATTATGCTCGTAGTTTGATTATCTGAGCAAGAAGTCTAGCAAATGCAATATTTCTAGTGGAAAGCGGACAAATATGTGACCATTGACTAGATGCATCAATCAAAACCATAAAGTATTTAAATGGTCAACTAGATGGATGAATAGACCTACATATATCTCCGTGAATCCTTTGTAAAAAAGATGGAGATTCAACAATAACTTTTGAGGGAGATGGTCTGATAATCAACTTACCTTGAGAACATGCAGAGCACGAATATTCATTGGATAAGAATATTTTTTGATTCTTTAAAGTAGGGGTGTAAAAAGACCGGATCGAACCGGTGGACCGAACGGGACTGGTTGTCCCAGACCATTATATGGACCGATTAATTCCGATCCGGTCCGGTCCATAGGATTTCTCCCCCTGGACCGGACCGAACTCCACATATATATATATATATATATTTATATATGTATATATAAAAATAGTATATAAATTATAATATTAATATTAATATAAATTAATATATTAATATATAATATATATTAACATATTAATATATAATATATATTCTTATAATATTAACATATTATTATTTATAGTATTATTAGTTATAATTTACTCATATACTTAATATATAATATATACTCTTATAATATTAACATATTATAATTTATAATAGTTAAATTTGGGCCAAAAAAATATTTAATCATTATAGAATTTTAGATTAAATTTAGCCCATTAAATCATATGGGGTACCCCTGGACCGGACAGGACCGCTCTTGGACCGAACCGGTATGGACCGAACTCCTGTTCGGTCCGGTCTAGGGTGAGAGAATTCTTGGACCAAATGGAATCGGTCTACAAATTTTTCAGACCGGACCGGACCATTTACACCCCTACTTTAAAGGATGCCCATGCGAATTTTCAATAATTCGTCTCATTATTATAGATTCTGGATGTCCAAGGCGATCATGCCAAGTCATAAATATTTTGGGGTCAATGCACTTCTGGTGCACTACCACATATGATTCAATTGTTCTCATATTTGTATAATACAATCCAGAATATAGAGCAGACAGTTTTTTAATACGAGTTTCTTACCCGATATTATTTTAGTAATAAGAAGATACTCTTTACTGCCTTCATTGGTCGTTTCAATATGGTAATTATTACAACGTATATATTTGAAACTTAATAAATTTATTCTGGATTATGAAGAAAATATAGCATCATCAATACCAAATTTGGTGTCATTAGGCAACACAATATATGTTCTTCTAGAGTTTTCAATTAAATTTGATGAACTTAATATGGTATGGACATAAATTTTGCTTAATGTTAGATTTTGAAAATATTTCTTATATTTGATAATAGTATGAGTTGTAGTACTATCTGCCAGACATACATTTTTATCATTCAACTCAGAGATAAAAAGTTCATCAGTGTGATCCATGATTCTACAAAATATATAAAATTTTCATTACAAATAATAAAGAAAATACATTAATTGGGAGGAACACTTCCATCACCAATTAAGTGATTAAATCTACCATCAGAATTTTCAAAGAAATCAGAAATATCAAGATGCGTGATATCTATATCTACTAAATCTAATGAATCATCTGATGGTTCTACTAATTTGTTTCAATCTTTTTATTTTTTCCTTTTATTGATGCTTGATATAAATCTACTAAGTGTCTGGCCGTACGACAGGTACGTACCCAATGTCCAGTCATACCACATCTATGGCACACATCTTCACCTCTTTTTGAAAAATTATCCTAGGGATTTTGACCCCTTTTTGAGTTGTATCACCTCTGGTGATACGGTATATTATTATTATCCCTTTTACTGTGGTTACTTTTAAGACAAATATTTCTATAATTTCTCCTATCACGTCCACGCCACCAATTTCTTCTGAAAGATGCACCATTCGTTTCTGGAAATGATACAAACCTATTACCATTCATTTTAGGGAATGATATTGAGCCAGTAGGGCGTGACTGATGGTTTTTTAATAAGAGCTTATTGTTCTGCTCAGCTACTAGAAGACATGATATGAGTTCAGAATATTTATTGAACTTTCTCTCTCGATATTGCTACTGCAGGAGCACATTCAAGACATGAAATGTAGTATAAGTCTTCTCTAGCATATCATCATCGAGATTTTTTCACCGCATAATTTTAATACTGAGCTTATTTTAAAAATTGCAAAATTATACTCACTAACACTTTTAAAATCTTGCAATCTCAGGTGCAACCATTCAAAACGAGCTCTTGGGAGGATGACAGTCTTTTGGTGTTCATACCTCTCATTAAATTATTCCACAAAATAAATGGATCTTTTATTGTAAGATATTCAGATTTTAATTTTTCATGAAGATGATTGCAACAAAAAATCATTGATTTAGCACGATCCTGCAGGGACGCTTGATTTCTTTCTTTAATTGTTTCTCCCAGGTTCATAGCATTCAGATGGATTTCAGCATCAAGTATCTAGGATGAATAATTTTTTCCAGATATGTCAAGAGTAACAAATTCCAATTTTGTAAGGTTTGCCATTTTCTACATATATAAATAATGAAATAAATATGCGTATCTCAGAAATATATTTATGAATTCACACAGACTTTAAATAATAATTATCAATAAAATATATCAAAGACTACAAATAATATATTGAAAAACTTATTGAGGAATAAGACCATTAGTTTCAGAATTGGTAAAACCTTCATGCTGATAACGTATTATAAAACTAAAATAAAAACTATTATTACAAGAGAAAATTGTAGAACTCTTTATTTCTCAATAACTGAATTTTCCTCTTTTTCTTTCTTTCTTCCTTCGTTTTCCTCCTCTTTCTTTCTTTTCTTTCGTTTCTTTTCTATTTCTGTATGTAAATCAATCGGCCGATACTTGTATTTATAGGCCTTGATTACTGTGCACGTATAAGAAAGTCGATGGTGGGGGAGGCATATTGGCGTCTACACGCTCAATAATTTTTTTATTTCCATTCTTTTTCTTCTTAGTGGGGAGGGGGGGTCATTCATGTCCCCTTCCCCTTAATAATTACAACAATTACCAATTTTTTAAAGATATAATGTTAAAAAGCAAAATTTTGTTATTATATAAAATGCTTCTTTTTTATCATTGTCCATATATCAAAATGAAAAATTAAATTTATGTTAAGTATAGCTAAGACTATGAACAACTAATTAACTTTTTTAATTAAATACATGTAAAAAAAAAAAAAATCCACTTCATATTACAATATTGTTTGAACTAATTTGCTTAGAACATTACAAAATACATACATTGCTTTAATTAAATTCCAATACACAACATCAAACACGTACTAATTTACTACATCATCATGAAAGAACTTTGATTTACCATTATCAAAAGTCCCATTTTGATTTGCAATCCATCGGCAGCTCATCAAAAGAAAAACAAAAACAAACCACCACTTTGATATGTTAGCAGATAGATTTAAAAAGTTCTAACCGCATAAACCATTGAAAGTTCTTTAAATAGACAATCATAACTTACCAAAGAAACTATTGGAAGTGGCATGAAAAAACAGGAAGTGCTTCAAGCAAATTTGGAACATCGTCAAGTAAAGAACAACCAAATAGAAGCAGAATTCATTATTTGTTTTTGATCATTTATTCCCACAAGTTAAGAAAATGTAAAGAAAGTCTTGGTCTATCAATTGTTGGATTGTTTCAAGACATTTGGCTTTTTGAAGTTAAAATGTAAAGGAATCTAAATGAACCAACAAATGCTAGACTTTCATCTAGGCATTTTAGTAACATATAAGGGCCTTTGGTGCATCTAAACTTTGTTTTCACATATTGAACCCATGTAATCAGAGAATGCTTTGAAAAGGAACTTAAGAGGATATGAACTAATACAATGGAGAACTTCAACTTGGGGCATTATGGTCATGGTGAAGGCCAACGCTTATATAACCACTGGTTTAAACAGATCTTAAAAAAATATATTTTAGCATCAAAACAAAACTATGATATTTAATTAGAACATCCACTCTATTTGCAGTTTTTGCATGCAAAAGCACGACAAATCGAGAATGCAAGTTCTGAGTCTATAAAAAGTATCTATGCTCTCTAACAATCTCCATGCTATATTCGAGTCTATAACATATTTGCATGATACATAAATCCGAGTTATTCGCATGTAGTATGGCCATAAAAATATAGAGATCTGCCCATAAAAAATATTCTAAACAGATCTAAAGAGATCTCTTTCTATTTTATTTTTATTTTTATGTACGTAGCAACAAACCCATAAAAAATACTTTTGAAACATTCAAAGATTCTCATCAAAACAATCCCAAATCAATAAAGAGAGAACAAAATAAAGAGGAAAGAAAACATACCCAATCGGACTAGAAACCAAAAAGAAAAGAGCAGATCTAGCCAAACAGAGCCTCTGCTATTCACTGACGTCGATTACTAGGGTTTCGTCGCTCAAAACAGAGAGAGTGTGTTTTTGGGAGGGCAATGTTATTGGGGGAGATAGAGAGAGGATATGAGAGAATCGATTATCAAAGGGAGAGAGAGAGATCGACGATGGCGATATCGATATCGATAGCTCACAGGGATCGGCATCGACGATAGCTCAAGGAGATCGACGAGGAAGGTAGGGTTTCTAATTTGTATAGAGAGAGAGAGAGGTATGGGGTGAGGACACTGAGCAACGTCTAGATGTTGTTATAAAATTCAGGTACTGGGTTTAATCCGATATCTGGATTTAAATCCATATCCGGACCATATTGGTCCGATTCTTTAAAATCCGAATCTTAATTTGAGTTTAATTCGGATTCGGAAATCGGATCCAAAATCCGGTTATCCGAATTTCAGATCGGACTGAGAAAATACCCTGCCCGCTTGAACACCCCTACCAATGGGAGATTCTCACGACAACCCTGGAGCGACGTCATTTTCAACCCCCCCGAGTTATGGTTTCCTCCCTTCCCAACAACAGCTCCTCTCGTACTACTTGACTAAGAAGAACAACGTTGACAGTGCGGGTTCCAATGGTTGCGGTTTGATTGGAGAGTTGGACCTCTACCACTATGACCCTTCGAGTTACTAGACGGGGCGTGCTTTTCGTACGATTACGGTGCCAGAAAGAAGCACTGGTACTGTTAAGCGGTTCAAAATGCATAGGAGAGCAAACTTGGCACGTAAGAAGCATCATTAACCTATTTACACGTAAGAAGCATGTTTATAAAGATTTGATTTCTCCTATGGTTGAAGTTGTAGTTTGATGTGTCATTTCAAGGCATCACTTGTTGTGGTCGTTTTGGAACTCTGAGGACGTTCTTTATTGCAGAAATTCCATTATGTATCCTAAGTTAGTTCCATTCTTTCGATCGACCCATCAAGTATGATGGAATCCAAAATTGATAGGAATTAGTAGTTGGAAGTATTGAATAATTGATTTTGGATTTTTGTGAAAAATTGGATTAACCATTTTTTTTTTATTTTGCTGAAAATTGGAGTCCCTTTGGGAAAAAAGTGGGATTTTTTTTCCCAAATCATATAGCTCTGGGCAACTTTTTGTTTTTGTTTTGTTACATGATGCAGATTTGGGACATATATCGTACTTATGCTGTCTGTGCTGATCCCAAGAGCACCTTTTGGGTGAGAGATCAGAGTGCAGGAAATAGGGTTAGGTTCTTTAGAATTTGTAGTTGTGGAGAGTGAAAACATCCTTTTGGTTGCCCTTATTACTGCGTTTGGTTTTGGGTGTTCTATCCTGGCTTTAGTTTTCTGATAACTATTGCTGTGGCTCTACCCCCCAATAGTTCTTTATCCTTTGAGAACCAAGGATCAATTGGTCTTATCTTTTAGATACTCGATATGTCCCAGCTGAAAATCGGAGATATTCTATGTTTGGACAGGAAAAGATCTTGACTTGGAGATAAAAATCTCCTTAAATTTTGTTCGAAATTGAGGGTTCAAGGAGCATGTATATATATATATATATATGAAATAAATCTTACAATATTTATTTTTATATGTATAGATATTTTGGACGGTAATAAATTAATAATAAGATGTTGAATTGAGTTGAGATGAGTTAAGTTTTTAATGAATCATTATAATGAATTGAGATAGTGGAGGGTGTTTTGAATGGCCCATCTAAGATGAGTTTAGATGTGTTTTGAGTGTTGATGAGCTTGGCTATATATCTGAGAAGTTGAAAAAGGTTAGAATTTCACTTGTAAAAATGTGTTGATTTATAAAAAATTGTGGGTCTCATTGTAAAGAGCTTTTGAGTTGAGTGATGTTTAGTAATTTGTAAGTTTTGCATTTGGATATTGGGATAGGTCTAAAATAGAACTCAACTGAGATATTCTGGACTCATTTAGGTTGCATTTAGATGTTGAGAAGTGTTGAAAATGTTTGTGAATAGTAATTAAAAAAAAAGTAAAATATAATAAAAACATATTAAATAATAGTACAAAAGTAATAAATAATAATAAAAGTAGATAAAAATAATAACAAAATAGTAGATAGTAGTAAAGAATGTTGAAGAGTGTTGAAGAAGTCTTGCTTCCCAAACCCAGCTTTAAAAAAAAAAAGCCTAAGACTTTGTTTATTTCCGCAAACGAGATGAAATTAATTGAGATAAAAGTTGAAAATTGAATAAAATATTATTAAAATATTTTTTAATATTCATTTTATTTTAAAATTTGAAATAGTTGAACTATTTATTTTATTTTGTATGAAAATTTGAAAAAATTGTAATGATTATATAAGATAAAAATTTTTATGTAAGTGAACGATGCCTAAAAATTATAGGGTTTACTTGATATTAAGAAGCTCTCTCTCTCTCTCTCTCTCTCTCTCTCTCTCTCTCTCTCTCTCTCTCTCTCTCTCTCTCTCTCTCTCTCTCTCTCTCTCGCGTAACTTCTCCGCTCTCCTAGGGTTTCCTTAAACTCACCGCGGTAGTGGGGGGAGGGTGGAGCTTTGGTTCCGGTCCTCCTCCATCTTCTCCCTTTTTCTCCCTTCTTCTTTTTTCCTCTTTCTTTTTCCGGCTGCCAAGTGTGGTTTTTGGGTGCTTTGGTGTTGGCGGTTGTTTTGCATGTACATAGGTGGCGGAAGCCCTAAGGCCACCACGCGTGATGCCACTATGTTCCCCATCCGCTGATTGTGAGGTCACCCAGAATCTTTTTCCGGCCGCCGAGTGTGGTTTTTGGATCTTTCTCCGCCGGTGGTGTCGATAGTAGATATGGGATTGTCCGTGATCTTCTAGCGTGCTATGGATCACTCCTAGTGTGGTGTGTAATATTCACCACCACCACAGAACCGTCTATTGTAGTTTTTTCGTTGTGTTTTATTGATGTTTTGTTGTGTTTGTTGGTTGTTTGTATATTTCGTTTGTATAGAGAAATATTTAAATGAAGAAATAGTGTCTCGGACTTTTAAGTCCATAGAATCTTAGTTCTTTCTTCTTTAAGGATGAGATTGTAGTTGCTGCCATCGATAATACTTAGTCTCTCAGACTCTTAGTCTGAAGAGATTCAGAAGTTGTGCGTCATTATGTATTTAGTTGACTGTATGGTCACATTATAGTCTTCTTGTCCTTTTAGTTTCAATGAAGTGAAACTATTTCTACAAAAAAAAAGTTAATAGGGTTTACTTGAACGATTTAGATCCTTACTTGGGTATTTAGATTTGTTTTCTTGAGTTCAGTGACTTAGATCTGGGGTAGGTCGTGACTCATCTTATGCTTAGGGAGTCTTTTTTCCCCCACATTATGGTCATTTGAGAGATCAAGACTGCTTTTGTTAAATCATTATTTTGCTATTTGCAGTCAAGGCAGAATCTTGAGTGAAACAAACTTGTGATAACAATAGGTGGTGGTGGTGGTGGGTCGGCACTCTTTTTGAACCCTCCAAAGTTTTTACTATCCGATATCTTATTTCTAGAATGTCAGATTTCATTTCTTATTTTGTTTTTATTTTCTACGCTTTATTATTTATTTTGTAATTTATCCCAATTTTCCCATCTCTTGTTTATTTTACTTTTTAATTTTATTAATTTAATTTGCCCAATAAAAAAAAGGCCACTTGTAACGTGCATGATAATCATCATAGATATAGAAAACCTCCATCCCCCTTCCCCATTTGCTCACAAACCAAAGTGGGTCATTCCAATCCATGCAGTCCAGGTCAGGGGTGATGACTTTTGCTCCCTTAAAATAAATTCATTCATTCATTCATTCACTCACTACACCACCCAACCTTTGGAAAAAAGAAAAAAAAAATAGATTTTAAAAATATTGGGTACCATAATTTGCAGCCACCCCACAATGTCTTTTGAGCCTTTATTATTTGTCAAGTTGTCATGTTTATTCGTGGCAAGCATGGTATATATATTTATTTTTCGAAAAATATTTAAGCATAAAAAATTTGTGTAAAGATAAATTTATAAATTGATATAATTTAATATAATATATTAAATAATAAAACTAGGCATGTTTATTCGGATTTCAAATCTGAGAATCCGAATTTGAAAGGTGAGTAATTTTCTTGAACCTCACTACAACATTCTTGACTTATAACTACATGTTGTTTTGCCACAACAACTTGGAAAAATTGCTAGATTTGAGCAATACTGGCAATTTGTGTTTGCCACAGCTTTGTAGATAAAGAATTGCCAATTGTACCACATATGCTGGCAACTCAATAGATGGAGGCAAATGTTGACTTATTAGGGCAATGATTTTCTTGGCTAATCTAACATTTTTTTTGTCAGAAATGTAGCTGCATATCCATTCAACACGACTAGTATAACAAATGCTGAGAAATATTACTGCCGCAATATCGGTTAATCGTCAATCTACATCATCGCTATTTCCAAGTTACAACCACTATACATTGTAACAAATGTATACCATTGGCAACAAATGCAGCTGAAATGAATAATTTGCAAAAACACAATATTCTCATAACTAGGTAGACAATGTATAATTGCTGTAATTCACTGCCACCAGAAAATTTATTTGCTGCCAGTCTAGGTTTTAATAAATATCCTATTCTTGCAATAATACATCTCCACAAAAGATTTTTTTTGCAAAACAATTCCTAGCTAATACTAATATTGTCAAGTGTACATGAAGCTATATCTATGCAATTTTTTCAGTTTTGATGCAAAAAAACTTTTTATGACAATAATTTTTGTCAGTAATTCATTTTCTCTACAAATAGTTTTACCAAAAATAATATATGCTGGTAGAAAAAAATTGTTGCCGCAAATAGAAAAAAATTAAAAAAAAAAATTATAGCCTAGAGAATCTATGAACAGGAAATGAGTTCAAAAACAGAAAATGACTCAAGAATTAATAAAGATAAAAAACTGATTAATGCACACCATAGTAGAGATCCATAACCACTCCTAAAAGAAAATTTTCCATAGTCGAAGTTGTATTACACGTTAACAAAAGCATGTTATAAGGACATTTATACAACTATACAGAGAAGCAGATTTTTGAACAATATACAACAATAACTTATCCAACATCAAGTAATTATAAGAGATTATATAATAGAATTAGTTAAGAGAACCCATCATAGTAATGGCTTGCAACAATAGAGTTGGCTGTGCAGTCTACAAAAACAGTATTTGGAATTAAATGATTCCTATGCACACGTTGAGCAAATTTTTCCAAATTAATTACTCCTCCTTTCTCCTTTCGAAAGTTCTATCCATCTAGATAATTCAATGCCCCTAACACCAGAGATGATAACAATTCAAGATTAATTATCATGAGAAATGCTTGAATCACCATGAATCTTATTTGACAACTAGTGCAAATTAGTTTAGCTTCAGAGTCATTTCCTTTTGCCGCTGTGGTGGGCAGTGCCATGAGAATGTAGTGACACAAACAGGAATTTCAAGAGAGAGCAAGGTCAAGGAAAAGAGGCACGCTCTGATCAAATTCCAATTTCGAATTTAAATGAGATCAAGCTTTAGAAAGTAAGAAGGTTTAATTCAATTGAAATATTTTAACTTACACATCACTCAAAAGCATTTTCCTTGAGCTAGTGATTCCCATCACACATAGATCAATGTTAAATTCTTCCTTAAGGACAACTGCCTGAATTAAAAGAAAGAAATAAAGTTTTTTATAAGTAAAAGGTAGAAAAGAAAAGAAATAAATAAAAGAAATAAGCAAGATCGTGTACATAAGTTAAAAAGGTTGGAGTTAATTAATAAAATTGAGGTACTATCCTATTTGAACTTAATTTATACAAGTTCAAAAATGTAATAGCCTACGGCCTACAACTTTAAAATCCAAACCACTTAAGAATTGTCAGCAATATATACCTACTACTCAAGAGATCAATAAAGAGCAGAAAAAGAAAACATTATTATGACAAGAATTGGCCCACTGTAGGATCAAGTAATTTGATGTAAAAAATATGACATTGTATGAGGAATGCATTGCATATAATTGAAATATGGAACTAAATATTGAAAGGAAAAAGAACCTAGTCCCTTAGCTAACTATTCAAGTAATGTGCTACCAATCAATCCAATTCCAATGTTACCCATTGCTATGATGGTTCTTGTTACGCCCCTAATTTACGTTCATAATTCAGTGCAAATTGAAGTCTCAGGATAAGTAACATTAGGCTACTCACCCTCGTACTTATCGAAATTTATTGCATGCATCTAAACTTATTAGTATATGCAATGCAAATCGCAGTGGAAAAGTTCTGACTAAATATTTTCTAATGATCACATGGCGAAATGAAATCATAATATCCACATCATCCATTCTTAAAATAACATTGTATTCTTACATGCATAACTCAATTAGTCATCTCGGTCAATATACAAACTTATCAAAACTTCGACTTAGGGCCGCCTAAATTCCTTCTTTACTTCGAAAAACTCTTTCTCCATGCCGATGTCGGTCCCTACTACTAAGTAAGTCAAAACTTCTAGAGAGAGAGTACTTAGGGGACCCTTAATTCTCCGGATCTCTCGAGCATTTGGGACCTAGCCTATGGCCGTCATCACACCCTGCAATGAAATTTAAATTCCAAAAAAAAAAGAGAAACATACAAGAATGAAATTTCATTGGAAATCTCAGTAAATACACACTTAACATAATAAAAGCATAGACATCATAAAATAATCACATACAAGTCACACAATCAGAGTGTACATTTATGTCATGCTTCATGTGACTCATGCATGACTTAGACTTCTCTTATGTAGATTTAGTCTGACAAACTTATTTCATGCATGGACTTTTCATTCTTATTTTAAAATTCTTGTTCTTTTAAGTCTTTACTTATATCCACTATTATTACCCGTGGTTGGGCCATGCCACTATTATTGACTATGGTCGGGCCATGCCACTATCATTACCCGTGGTCGGGCCATGTCTATATTCTGAATCTCGACAGGCATTACGTATCACCGTCTTTGCCGGCACGTCAGTCATACGGGCGTTACGTATCGTCATCCGCGTCATGATGTGACTGACTTATTAATCTTTCCACTTGTAAAGTTTTTCTTAACATATTTTCTTATATAAGACGTTATGACTTGTGACAATACTTATATGTGACGAAATGTAACGTAAACATAACCTTAAACTCATGACATGCATATTTCATGTCTTCATAATTTATAGAACATATAAAAATATATCACAAGAACATATATCATATATACATACACATACGTCACATAAATTTGTAACGTCAAAATTTAACGAATAATACTTAAACAATTAAATAAAATATTATAATATTATAAAACTAAGGCTAGCCGAAGATCATAGGGAACTAAATCTTATTAATTTATTTATTTATCTTATTCAGCTCAAGCCAAAATTTACATATCCAATCTATCAAGCTTTCCTTAATTTCAATAATCAATTTAAGCATATGTATTTTTTTTTTCTTAAATATTTCTTTAATAATTTCTAGCATAATAATTTTTGAAAATCTTCAAAATATATTAGAGTTTTTAAACTTACCATACTTGTTAAAATCTCATTCAACTAATAATAAACAAGTCACTAAGAATTTAGAATAAAAGAAATGCACCAATAAAGTCCATGCCTACCATGATAAACTTTGTTCTGCCACTTAAATCTCAATTTTGCCCTTTATTGAGTCCTAATCTCTTAAAATTTAAAACACAAACTTGTAGATATTTATCTTAGTTTATTATAGCCACTTGAATTATCCAATTCTGACATCACACTAACAAGTTATGTCCAATATACTAAAATATGTCGAATCTACCAATAACACCCCTATTAAGCTTGAAATTTCCTAGAGTTGGTTTATCATTTTTTCCAAATCAAGACCCCAAATGTTTACATAATCCTCTTACTATAACATCATAGAATATATTTTTAAGTCTCATAATTTTTCTAACATTTTTCCATAACAAAAACTACTCCAAAATTTAATATGTTTCAATTTAACACATAAACAAAGATTAAGTTCAAATAATTATCAAATATAATCCAATCACCAAACCACTTATTATATGTCAAGATTAAGTTAATATATGCACTTACAAATTTTCTCCAAGTTTGAATTGATGCTTAGGATAAGTTTTGTACCACTTCTCCTCTAATGCCCTCCATTAGCTCTCTTTTGGTATTTAGGTGATTTAAGGAGATTTTTGTGTATTTTCTTGGCTTTTTTTCACCATAGCTGATTGTTATCTCTAAAGGGGAAAGACAAGGAGCTCAAGAATCTATTTATAGGCATGAGGGGTGTTGGAGGCCAGGGGTTTGGGGGGAAATTATTTAACCCGTCTGTTGTAGCCTCCCTTAGCCTATTGGGTGATGTGTCTCATAGATTTGTGGTTTCATGATCACCCTAAACCTTAAGCTTGGTGAGTCATATTTACATCCAAAGGTCAGTTTTTGAGCTACCTAATAATCTCTTTGATCAATGGCTCAAGTAATTCCAATACATGTAAGATAAAGACAAGATAGCATGATGGTATCTTCCAATGGGGTGTATATCCTGCTACTTCCATCTCAAATAACTCCTTTATCAAATTAGATAATTCAAAAAATCGAAACCTAAAAGTTTTATATAATCCTCTTAAGATTGTATATGATTTTGAATCACCTTATTCCGAGTTCGGATGAGAGAGATATGCTTAATTTACCGAAACCGTTGAAACTTACCCGAGAACATCCAATCCGAATTCACCATTTGTTTCATTTTGTTTTCTTGCCAACCAAGGCTTCTAGATGACTTATCTCCATTTGCCACATGCCTCCCCACATGTTTTTAGATCAGATAAATGGAAGGAACCAATCAAATTTAAGCACCTAGAGTGAGGTAGTGGCACACTTTGTTTTTGGATTCCAGTTTTCATCCAATCCAGATCAGTCCACTTGCAGTCTAAATAAGTTATTGATTTAGTCAGAATCTTCGAAAACCCAAAACATAAAAGTTTTATATCTGCCTCTTAAGATTCTATAAGAATTAGAATCACCTTATTTGGACCTCATATGAAAAAGTTATGTTCATTACACCAAAACTAGACGGACCAGCCCAAAAACTCATTTTGGCACACCATGTGTTTGATTTTTTGTTCTATCACTTCCCTTTGAATTTTCCCCTCAAATTTTAGAAATTTTACTCTTCCTAATCCCAAATATAATTTTTCTAGTTGATACCTTATAAAATTCTCAAAGATTTAACAATAATTTATCCTAAAGTGCATAATTAAATCCCTTTCTTGTCTCAAAATTATTATCCAATTCTCAAGTTTTATTCCTATGGGAGATTATACTCCAAAAGCTCCTTAAAATATAATTATAAATTCTAAAAATAAATATTTTAGCCTAAGGGAAAAATGGGCTATTACAGTTCTTGAAATATAAAATCTGGAGTGGACTGCTTTTAAAGCCTTTATACAATCTTCTTGCTTGACCACCACAATAAATATTGTATTCGGAACAACCTTGAGCTATAGCACAAACATTGATATTTGCTTGTATTGTTTACATTGAGGAAATAGATGGACAATGAGAAGGAAATCATAGGAAAATTGAAATCATGAGTACAAGTCACTGATGAAATCAAGTAAACAAAAAAACTGAAAAACAGAAAATCCCAACACAAAAGCGTCCATTATGTCTATGATTAGTGGAGCATACATAGATCAAATAAGCTTCAAGTTAGAAAAGAAGAACACAAACTCATAAATCAAGACACTGCATATTGATTAATGCAAACATGGATAATACCCTCACCTTTGGCAGTGCATTGAATAGATTGGCACTGACACCAAGAGTACTTGCCATTTTCTGGCCAACAGCAACTAATATGCTACAATTTGGAATAACTGCAACCTGAGCAAGGCAATTGAAGAAGAAAAATAAGAATTTGAAATTTAGAAACAAGTACAATTAACAATATAAGCAAGTGCTGCTCTTGTATGTGTCCCGTGTACCTAGGCTATGCCTAATTCTCATCAATAAAATCCTTTTTTGATTGATTAAAAAAAAATGCAATATAAGTGAACAAAAGGAGAGGAAAAATTATATGGCTTTTAGACTCATATTCTAAAATGAGTTCAAAGCTGAGAAAGAATTGTCCTATGATAGAGCGTCTCCAGTAAATTGAACTCATTTTCTTACTATTAAGTAAAAAATGTCACTAAAAAGTGCAAAAGGCATAACCTAGGTACATAGGATGTATACAGGAGCAATACTTATTAAGATATACAACACAACAATGGGCCATCAATTCTCAAGTGTGCGTTTCATACAATAGAGAGCTAGAGATCTCAAAACCATTAATATACTCAAAGAGTTGGAATAATAAAATATACATAATTAACACATAAGTTCTCAGGCCAAGACTGATTGCAAAGCCATATATTTGGCAAAGGTGTTTAAATAATAAATTAACTCATCCCCCAATAGACATCAAATACAATGAACATGAGCATGTAAATAGACAATTCAATTACAGCATACTCTCATCAAAGTAGATATGGGCAGCGAAATTTCATTCAATTTTCAATCAATGCCAGAAAAATCAAAGAGAAATAAAATTACACCACTTTGTTTTTTGTTTGGTCTAGTAACACTGTCAGATTTGATTAAACACTGATATGAGTGATAGTCAATTTTCTCACTTCCACGTACTTGATCTATTGGAATTTCAAGAACTTGTTTTTGGAAGCAACTTGTAGCAAGAAGTCAACATCTTCAAGAAATTTCAAGTACATTTGTTGTTCCAATTTATGTACCCACCATGGGCAAAGAAAGCATCTTCATCCATACATCTTAGCTAACTACTTGTACGTACTGCAATAAATTTTGTAGGGCTATGTTAGCCAATAAAAAAATGTAATATATATATATATACACACGGTCGGGAGCAACATCCAAAGCACGTTGCCTAGTTAAGTGAAACAGATTTTTTACAAAAATAATATAAAAATTTTTAAATTTGTTTTTAACAAGCATCTATTGATAGTAATAACTCAAACGTAATAGTACTATGAATAATATGAAAACTAAAAGACATTAGATACTCTAGCAATAGTTTTCTCAGCAAATTCTATTTGCCTTTAGAAAAGTGAAAAGAATTTGGTCTACATCCAAAAGAAATGATATCTCTTTTCAATCCTTGGGATTCCAAGGTTGTTATGCAATAGTGCCATCACATACACTGAAGAGAACCAATATCTTGACAAATTCAAGTCATCAATATAACATATATGAGTTCTAAGCTTACTCCAATCATCTTCACAATAATGTTGACCAGCTGCCGACAACCTCAACGAAGATGCCATAGGATAGAGCCCAAAAAACTGTACACCATAGAGGCAAGGACACAACTAAGGTTATTAAAAAATTGAAAGGAAAAAAGATTAATGCAATTATGATTTGACACCGATACATTGTTCACTCACAGGTAAAGTCAGTTATTTTAAGTGAGATTAGAAGTCTCATCTCCAATGTCAACACCTTGTTCATTGAATGATACAATATTTTAATTTTGCTCCGATTCAGTTTACTTCTCTCCCATTCGTATGGTTTAGTAGTACATAACATAAGATCAACTTGACTTTGTCAAATAATTAACTAAAGTATCCAGATATTAACTTTGTCAAATATTATTTAACTGTGTGGACATAACATAAGATCAACTTGATAATGTTTGCTAGATAACATGGGAAACCATAAATCAATATCAACAACACCCAATTGTGTAGGCTTTAAATGAATAGTTGCTTACTAAGTTGTATTGAAGGTGAATTTAGAAGTAGAACCAAGTGATTTAATGAAATATTTACTCTAATTCTCTAGCTATCCCCCTTGTCCCTCCTTTTTCTCCCTAAACTAAATTACAATGTTGCTCAAACACCAAACAACATTGTAATTGCTTTCTTTTTTAAGCAATATAGTAATCACTTTCTTAACAAAGTTAGTCAAAATGAACTTCATAGTCCTGTCCTATCTTAATATCAAGAAACCATGTCCCACAAAAAAAAAACCAATCACCCATATATCCATCACAACAGAATCTAACATGATAGCAGCTCAAGGATCATTAAAGGTTACTTTCAATCATTTACCAATTAATGGCTGCTTCCATAGATTTCATGTTTCATTTTAGGAAAGTAGTGTGCTCAAATGTATGCTATACTTGTTGCAAAGATTATTTTTTAAATGTGCAAATAGGGACATGACTATAGCACATAGAAGGTATAAAGAAGAGAAACCCAGAAGACAAAACTAACATTTAAAAAATATTTTTATCAATTAACTCCCACAAACTTAAGTAAAAAAAAAATCTTGTAGCCAATGTCCAATCATTCATACCTTAAATGGGAGAAACTGTAGCTCTAGGAGGGGTAATTATATACCCAGTGGTAGTGTTAATGGCATTTCTATGGTTGTAATTTCAAATGTTCATTTTAGAAATATGCATATACATTTTCAAAGATGCTTAAAATATATCTCTATTGTTATCAAAGATCCTACTTCTTTTCAGTCCTTGTAAATCTTATGAAAATGTAAATCCTATACATATGATCACTAACTATAATTTAGGATTCAAGTAATTTAATCTTGCTATCACTTGCAGTTATATAGTTAATCTCCTGATTATAACTAAAAGATAATAAGATCTTGATACCTGATAATTAAATCTTGATATCAAGAAGGTCATATGAACATAGGATAATCACTAACGGACAATTATTTTACCCAAAATTTATGAGCATGATTATGAGCATATTCAAATAGGATAACTACCCAATTACCCTATCTTAGATCTGCAGAGCATGCCATAAACTAATATATAAACTAATATATTAGATATGCACAATCTGCAAAAATATTCTATTAACACAAATAGGAAAATATCTTAAGTAGAAATAACAAGACAAAAAAGATTGTACGTGGTCTTTAAATAAATAATAACAGCACAATAGCAAGATTATCTTCCATTAGAGTCATGACAAGAACACAAGGAACTAAGCATTGTAGCTACTTCAAGTAATAAACCAGAATAAAGAATCAAACGAGAAGATCCATAGTTTGTGTAGATTCAAATCCAGTTTTCATTTCCTATAAACATTTTAGTCTAGTAAAACATAGACAAATTTTAGTCTAATTATTTTCAACCTAGTGCTTCAATTGGTCTAGATGAAATGGTGAGGATAATGAAATAGAATATCAGATCTACCACATGCTTCAATTGATGTTCAGAAGTAGAAACACCTCAAAATAAAATGGAGGAGGACATCTGATATAATAAATACAATATATAACTGGAATTGAAATTACCTTTCCATTAAGGCCAGTTGACTTCAATATAGTGTCATTTCTTGCATAAAGAATTCCCTGAAAACAAAATAGTTATTCAATAATCGAAATCCTCAGTGCTAATTTGACTTGAATTATGTTTTCTATTCTCTATCCATACCAATTAGTTGTCATCAAGCCCTAGAAGAGATCCCTAAAGGTAACCTCTAAAGCAAGCAAAGCTAAGTTTTCCATCAAAAGTTCATCAAGACTTCAAATTCCTTTTATTTGTAATAATTTTTTTTTGAAGTAAAATAAAAAGAGGGTATCAGTTCTCTTCTTTTGTAAAAGTTCTGGTTCTTCCTTAATGTTTCAAAGAGTAATTACAAAAAAAAATTAAAAAAAAACAGCTTAAAGACACAAAGATAAAAAAGAATAATGTATTAAAAATAACCAATGTAGGCTTTGAGTGTATTAAAAATTCATGGATTTTCAAAAGGAGCTACATAAACTAAATGTTACCTCAATAGAGAATTCATCAGTTTTTGGTTCTTTGGCCACAGTTGCAGTCAACCCAACCACAGATGACGATTTTCCAGATGTGTAAATAGATCTTGGAACTATGCCTGAAGTATACCTTCAATTCATAGAACAACATATGTAAGTGGTTGAATTCTATAAATCACAATATTGAAATGATAATGTAGAAATAGTGGCATACATGAGCAACTGAGACTTGATGCAGTTGGGATCTCCAACAATATAGACATTGAGGTCCCTTCTCAAATTGATACCTCATGCATAAACCAATGAACGCCTCCCAGAAGCATAAGCACGATCACAACATGGATATCTTCGTGACCAAGCATTGTTGGGGCAATGCTATCAATTAGCTTATTGAAGAAATAAGGAGTATTTCTCATTCTTTGAATGTCATCTAGATCTCCTACTTGTAAAACAAGAAATAAACACGATTGGGGATTAGGTTCCCAAATATATGTAGGAAATCTGAATCATACAAATGACTGATCAAACATACAAAAACATTCTGAGAATTACAACAGCTAAAAGATATTCTCTTGGGATGCATAAAGTATATTGGTTTCATTGTTTACATTATCTGATAAACAAAGTATGTTTCTTATCAAAGAACTATCATAAAATATCAAAATAAAAAGAAAATCATAAGGCAGTTTACTCTTAGAACACTATGAGTGGAGTTGATTCTATTCAATAAAGAAAAAGTCTCCTCCATCCATATTTTCTAAATTCTATAAGCTTTGAAATAGATATATAGATATTATATAAACCAACAATTAAATAGAACCTCCATCAAAACAGTATGAATGACCAAAATAATAAATTTTTTGATAAGTAAAAATGTGATATTTCAAAGTTCAAATTATTGATAACAATTTCAAGGGAACCACATTCATGATCACGGTTAACACAATCATTCAAGCAAACTAAGCATCAAGTAATTTTACCTCACAGTGATCAGCAATTATAAATCATTTTTTATACGAAAGTTAAAAATTCTAGTAATGAGGAAAAGAAGTACTGTCCAATTACACATGATGTGTACATGAGAAATACCAAATAAGTGAAATAAATAATAAAAAAATTTGAAACTCAAAGATTAACAATTTATTAGATTCAAAAATCAGTTACTATTAAATTAAAACAAGTAAAAGAGTTTATAGCAAGTGAATCAATTCAACAGTCAAAATAAAATCTGAACATAGAAATATAGTTACAAAAGCAAGAAAGAGAAAACAGTGTTATTGCAGCTTACATTTACTCTTTCTACCCTGCGCATTTCATCTTCTAGCAAGGATAGTTGTGCAGCAGATGTCCAATGGATGCAATCAACTGGGCTGAAATACAATAAAAAAAAAAAATTAATGTTTGAACTCTTTTAACATAGCAATTCTCCAACATGCAACAAATACCATGTTTATGACTAACTTCACAAATTAAAGATGTTAGATTGGAACTTTCTGGCAGCAGGATCAACAAGCGTAATAAATTGAATATTAGTGTGGAGATTTTTCCAAGTACTAATGTAGCTTAACTCAGATGCTTGGTTCAAATGCCGTACATTGTCTAGTCACTTTCTAGTAGGCCTATTAACTATATTGCTCTCCTAGCTTTTAGTAGAAGCTCCATACTCGTATGCTTATAGTTATAGTAAGGCTATTAACTATATTGCTCTCCTAGATTATGCATGTTAAAGCTTAAATAAACTAATGAGAGAAATGAGGTACCATAGACTATTGACTTGGACTGAAACAGAGCCCTGCCCAACTGCCCTCACCAACACCACCATCTCAAGGCAATACTGAGTATGTGATCTTGTTAATATCTGATTTCACCCGTTTTACATTAATAACTCCAACCATTCTTTTTATTAGCAAATTACTTCAGCCATCTAAAAGATTAAAATACAAAATAAAAATGAATTCAAAGCCAGCAGGAAAGCAAGAAGTATGCATATATTTTTAATAATTGAAATGATATTTAATTAGAAATCATTGTTGCAAGCATGGACCAAATCATTATATATAAGGGATAGGGGGAAAAAAGCAATGGGTATATTTAGAAATGTAAACCACCCAGCAAAAGAAAAAAAACAATGAAAATAACTACCATTTACAACATAAATAGGACACCATCATTCTGTTCGGTTCTAATAAACAATGACTAATAAAATCAAAACTTATTCAACCTACCATAAGCAATTTTGTGCTTCCAACAACAGAATACAGATTTTTTGATAAAAACAGGTAAACAAATTAGAAACAGACAAGAAAGTTATGTTGTAAAAACAGATAAACAACAGAATACAAGTTTATGAAAGTTAAAAACAGAAAAACAAATTAAAACAAACAAAGACATGCTATGCATTTCGGTGATCCTTTTTCAATAAATGCCTCAAAATGTTTGATTCAAATACATCTTAAAAAAATGAAAAAAAAAAACCTCATTCAAGTCTTTTTTAATAAATGCCTCAAAATGAGTTTGATTCAGATACATCTTTAAAAAAAATACATCATTCAAGTCTTTGAGAAATACAACTAAGAAAAACTCCAAAAAAACAAAATAAAACAAAATCCATAAAACCTCATACCTGTAGATACCCAACATGCCATTCAAAGACATACACAGTACACCAAGTCGAATTGAACAACGTTCGAATTGAACATACTTGCAGTGTTGCTCCTCTCTTGCCATACTCAAAGTAGGAAAGAACTTTTTAAAATTACTTCTTATCTATCTACAAGTAAAAGAAAATAGAAGTGAATTTACATACGAAGATTAAGTTAAAATAACTATACTTTATTTTTGCTCTTAAATAATAAATCAAATAATCCTAGGGTTTCCTGGCATGGAGAGACAGGGGGTGGAGGAGGGGGAGGTCGCCGGTGAGAAGGGATGCTACCGGTGGTGGCTAGAAGAATGCATGGCGGTGTACGGTGGCAAAGGTGGGGAAGCAGTTTATAAAGAGGTGGGTTTCGTGCATGGCTCTAGGGAGGAGTCGTGGGTTCTAGGTCAAGTGGAAGAGGGGGGGGGGGGGGTCGTAGTGCTCAACGGTCGCTGCAGTGGCTGCTTATGATAGCGTATGGCTGCATGAGAGGAAGGAATCCATGTGAAAAACTCATTTCGGACTTTGCTCGCGTGCAGTTGAGGGAGGAGGCTGCCAAGGGACTTCGACGGAAAGGTGTTGTTGTCGAAGCAAGTGGGAGCTGTAGGTAGTGGCGGTGAGACTGGGTGGCCGACGAGGAGGCCTAATCATGCGTTGCTTGAAGGAAAAGGGATAAATTCCATTCGCGTTGTCATGGAGAGAAGAGAGGGAAATGGAATTGTGAATGTAGATGGAATCAACTTAAAACCACATAGGGGCAAAAATGAAAACGAAAAATCACTGAAATTAAATTTACTATTCATATGCGATACACACTTTTTATAATGGTAGTAGATAAGGATTTTCAGTGGTGGAATGTTGCCGAAAATAGACATATTTTGGCAAATTCATCTCCTATTTTTGAAAATTTCAACATTGTGCGAAAAAATAAGATATTATAACAAAATTCACTTGCCAAAAAAATATTTTTATTAATAAAAAGGAATTACTAATTGCGGTAAGACAAAAACGTTAGAATAGATGACTTTCTTTTTTTCTTATCAAAAATGACTTTTACCTACACTTTTATTTGCAGCAATAATTTTTTATAGATAAAAGCAAGTATTATTGACACAAACTTGCCTTATTGTTGACAACATAAATATGGCGAATAAAAATGGCTTATTGAGGCAAGTTTTTGATCGCGGCAAAAAAGTTGGTGGCAAATGGGCTTATATGTTATAGTGCCTCTTAGGTGCAAGTGCTAAAATTATTGGAAAATAAAGAAAATTTCAAGGCCGGATTGGGCAAAATCCAGCTCAGATGAATAGGCCTAATTAAAATTACTTTTATTGTAAAGCAGTTTAGCGCATCATGTTAATTCATATAAGTTTATGAGGTTATTTTCATAAAATCATTTTGTGATTGTAGCCTTTTTTTTTCTCATATTACAAATATGCAATTTGTTTTCAACTTTGTACATGATTAGCAACCGAACTGTTGTTGTTATTTTATGGGCTAAAACCTTTTTATGTTGTTTGATATTCCTTCTTCATTTGCCAAAAGCATGGACCTCATTTTCTTTTGGTGGGGGAATAATCATATTTTCTCATACTACTTTATCTTATGCTACTTTTATTAGCTTAAAATAAGCATTATTTAGGCAATGGTTTATCTAAGTAACCCATATGGGAGGAGGATGAGGTATTTTCTATAATTTTATTTTACTTTTTTTCTCATGAAAAAATGGGAAAAATAAAGTGACAAACATGACAAAATAGAGTTAGGGGGGCAGAACCTGAATAAATGCTCAATAGGTCTATGTATTCACACCTGTTTTAAGCAAAGTTTGACAATATCAACTTTTTGTGCCAGACTGCAAGCATAAAAACATGAGCACCAAGTCACCAACCATACCCAAGATTTAAATAATCCAACCCCTGAAAACCATACCGTACACAAAAATCAAAGGTTTTAATTTTTCCAACCACGTAACGCAACCAAAGCATTCTATTAATGTGAGTTCTCCTCTCCTTTAGAAGATGAAATTGTAATTAATTAACTATCTTGATAGTAGTAATTAATTAGTCTCTCAAACTTCTTTATTTGAAGAAAATTAGAAACTGAACTCCAATTAGAAACTATACTCATATATATTTTAAGATATTCTTAATATTTATATATAAAACATAGACTTAGAACCAAACTACTCATATATATTTTAAGATATTCTTAATATCCAAATATAAAACATAGACTTAGAACCTGTTTGGGTATATTTCATGTATTTTCAAATATTCTCAAAGATTTCTTTTTCAAACTTCATTCAAATGTAAAATGTTTCTTAATTTTAAAATTTTGACTTTTTTATTTAATTATTATAACTTTCTCAAACATTTAAACAGAACACAAAAAATAATTTATATTTTTTTGAGAATTTTAAAATAAAAATAATACTAAATACTTAATTATTTTAAATCTAATAAAATATTTTGTTTCACTATTCTTTCAGGATATTTTGAGACAGAGATGAAGCTTACTTATAATTGTCACTGAATAGGATCATTCTTTGCGATTCTGACTGTCTCAACGTAGGTGTTTGGACTTTTTTTTTCCTAAGCATTGGTGTTGGACTTTAATGATGCAAAACTCAAATTTTCTCTTGTTTCCTGAATCCGACCGATTCTCTTTAAAATTCAATAAAATTTAGCTAAAGATATACTTGCTACAATTTTTTTTTAAAATTATTTATCTTTTTAAAATTTCTTATATATTCTCTATCATTTTATTTTATTATATTAAAATAATATTTATCAAATATTTCTTTATTACTATTTTCTCTCGCCTTGATTTATAAACTTAATTATTTACTTTTTTAATATTTTGAATTGTTATTCTAGTAAATATTTTAAATAAAAATTTCAATTATTTTTTTTAGATGTGACAATGTTTTAAAATTGATTTTTTTTTTATATCTATAAATTTATTTAAATTATATTTAAAATTACTATTTAAAACTATAATAAATATGACTATGAGAAAAGATGTAGATGATTGAAAACAAAAATTGTTTTCCTTATTAGAATAAAATATTGATAAAAATGTTTAAAGAGATTAATAGTGATTTTTTTTTTTTATCTTTAGAGGATTACTGTTTATCCCTCAACATGGAATATAGTGTACCGAATACTATACCAAAATGACAAATTTTAATCAAAACAAAATTCAAAACCTTGCTAGCAATGGTTCCCTAAGAATATTT
The DNA here is from genome assembly GCA_036559045.1 of Platycarya longipes. Lineage (NCBI taxonomy): Eukaryota > Viridiplantae > Streptophyta > Magnoliopsida > Fagales > Juglandaceae > Platycarya > Platycarya longipes. The sequence goes on from CM071802.1 coordinate 39,790,144, forward strand.
CATGAGCAAGGTTTCATCAAACCTAAACATAAAGTACTTTTATTCAAAACCGTGCTAGTAATGATTCCATCAAAGTACTTTTATCTCATCCGGATTGAATTTATGAGCATAGAGAGAAATAAAAATTAATTTAAAATAAGAAAATGCTAATTTTTATCATAAATAGTTCCAGTAGTTTCTTGTCTAAGAGCAATAATTTGTTAAAACAACTAAACAATAGTAAAAATATTATTTTTTTGCCTCTGCCAGTTCTTCATTTGCTTTTATTTTTTTAATTTATTTTCTTCTTGTTAATATTTTATAATGGGCAACTGATCTATTTAAATCAATATTGGGAAGTGCTACTCATCTAGTTGATTTCCATTCCGATGGGTCCCGTTTTAGGTTTTGTTTTTTTTAGTATATTTTTACATGATTTTTAAGTAAATATTTTTAAATAATATTGTGATTTTTTTTAAAAAAATATATATTTTAAGATATTAAAAAAATCATGTAATCCTTCAAAATGAATAGTAATGTTTCAAAATTTTGTCAAACTTGTACATTTTTATAAATGCAAATGCATAATCCAATGAGAATGCTCTCATATTTGCATTTGCTCCTTTCAAATTTTTCCTCACAAAGTGACAAAAAGACTACAAACACAAGAAAAAGATCAAGAAAAATAAAAATAAAAGGCTACCTTCGAGTAAACAGAGCCAACCCGTGACAAATTACTTATATATATATATATATATATGTGTGTGTATATGTGTGTGGGTGGAGGGAAATCCTGAGCCCTTTGGATTAGACCAAATCAGCTCAATACAATTGCAAAACCCAGACAGGGACCTAGGCCTTACCCCTAGACATATTTGTCCTAAGGTTTAGAGTCCAGACCGCCAGCCGAGACCTAGGTAGAGGGCTCATCGGGGACGTCAGACACACGCAATGCATGAGAATCAATAGCCGCACAGAGCCAAGCTATGCAGAACTGTCCAGGCCCTCAAGTGCCAACAAACAGGATGTCCCGAGCAGTATAGCCATGTCAGGAGGAAGCACATCGCATTAAATATGAACCACACCATATTAAATGAGGGTCATGCCACATTAAATGGATACCACATCACAATTAAAGCGCGTTCATGGAAATAGGGCACAATACTGCAAGGGAATTGCCATCGAGCAACAAACTGAAAAAGGGTGTAATCTAGGGTACAGACGACATCTCTAAGCCCCCTGTCAAAAGATCTCCCTCGAGTATATAAATATCCCACATACCCCACATGTGCTCTTTCAAATCTTTTCTCTCTAGGAGTTATTACTCTCACTCTCACCTAGACTAATTTTGGCATCGGAGAAATCAAGACTCATTGAGCCACCCTCTCATCCTCAATATACGTAGGTTGACGACAAAACTCTTATGATATTGAGTTGTCTATATCTATGAAACACGACATCAACAAAATATGTAAAAAGTGACTGAGATCAGTTAAACAAACAAGGATTTGGTAAGTAATGAAGGAAGGAGTGGAAAAACAAAAAAGTTTTGAGAGCATGTTTCATACAAAATACAAAGTAATATTGGATATTATAACCAGTCAATCTTCCATCTACCATTTGCACCATTGAACCACTGCATATAATTAAATAATTAAATTGTTTTATATTTTAAAAATATAAAATCAACGAACGAAAAGAAATATATTAATTATCTATTATATCCTTAAAACTCACCTTTGATGCATTGACTAGACTTTCTCTTACAAGTGGCTTGGACATGTGTAATATTTAATTAATAGAATAAAGTTTGTAGAGTCAGCATTTATATTCAGAATCTATACTCTAATAGCACTTAAAAAGTTTAAACAGAGAAGACATTAAGGTAGGGTTTCATTGCAAGATAATTCATACATCAGTTTGGCATATAGATTAGGGTCTGTTTGGAAGCAGAAATGTTTTTAGATATTCTCAAATTGCTTCTCAAACTAACTATTCACAAACTATTCATTATTATTTCACAAACTATTTCGCTACTTCTCATAGATTTTTTGAGATATATATTTTTTCTTTTATGTCAGGTAACCTCTTCAAGATAGGGCCCTTCAGACCCACCTCTATAGAGTAAACATTGATCCTGTGCACCGCACTCTCGAAAAATTTTTCTTCACGGAATTGTTTAAATCGCTAACTTTTCACTAGGGTGTATGGCCTCGAAGAATTATTTGCACCTATAAGGTATTGAATCTTGGACCTGGAAGTGACTGATACTCTAAGAGAAAGGCCTTCACCACTTGGGCCAACCTCTTGAGATTCTTAGAGATATTCTTAGTATCCAAATACAACATAGACTTAGAGCCTCTTTGGCTACATAACTATTATCAGATATTCTCAAATATTTTCTTACCAATCATCACTCAAATACTAAATACGTCTAAATTTTAACTTTTTATCTAATTATTACAACTTTATCAAATTTTTAAACAAAATATAATAAATAATAAAAATTTTCAAAATTTAACATAAAACTAATATTACAATTATTCAAGTAATTTTTAATTTTATAAAAATTATATATACATATATATATACATATATATATATATATTTATATATATATATAAAGAGTTGTGATTGCAGTGAAGATAGAGTCAAGCATAAAAATTATATGTTCATATTCATGTGGAATAACATACTATGAAGTACAAACATGTGATACTCTCATCCTATTCAGAATGACATATTAATTAAAGTTTGTGCCTGCATAAGCAAGTTTAATTATGGTATATTGCAATAGGATGAGAGTACCATGTCATTCATATTCTAAGATAACCTGATAATTTTTTATTTGTATTAATTTGCTTTAATAATAAATTTATTAGCCATCTACTTAACCTATTACTATATTTATCATGAATAATGTTATTATGTTGCCTTATTTTGCCTTCTTATTTTGAACATTCATAGATTTAAATTTTTTATTTTTTTGTTTAATGATTAAGAAAATGACTATTAGTTGGTATTTTTTTAATTTTAAAAAAAATTTAAAATAAAAAATAAAGAAAAAAGAAAAGTACAATTTACACTTTTTTTTTTTCTAAGCAAGTATAATATATTAAAAACTAAACGATAACATGATACAAATTTGACTGGGGTGAGAGACCCTTACAATCTTTTCAAAAATTTAACACATAATACAACACAAATAGGAAAAAAAAAAGTTGGGTGTGATTGGAGTCAAATGAATGGCTCCCACCCAATTCTCGTAAAGGGAAGACCGCTCGAAGACGGTTTTGAGATAGTTTGATGAAAAAACTTTTAGGCTGTGGCTAAAAGCTACGATAAAGGAGTGTGTGTTGCACTATATGGGAAAGTGGGGACATAACGTAACAACTAGAATCACAGACGAGGCGTCGACGGGGGTTGGCATTGACAATGGTGGTGTGTGGCCTTCACGCGCCATTGTTGGAGAGAGGAAAGCAACTGAATCTGGAAGATTCGGAGCCCCTGACCTCAAAAAGGTTGCGCGTGGTGGCAGGGGACTTCCATAGACGCGGTGGCGCATTATTCTTTCTCGTGGTAGAGGAAGCCAATAGTGGAGCACGTGTCGGCCCAAGATTGTCTGAAAAGCAGCAGATCGGCCATGATAAGTGCTACTGGGGAGGAAAATGAAAAACTAAAGAAAAACCAACAGAAAGTTGTAAATGAAAGGCCTATGACCAGAGAAGAGGGGAGGTGGGTGGTGCCCCTTGTGAATAGAATATTTTTAAGGTGGAGGCAAAAAAATCCGGTAGAGAGAAATAGAGAGGGAACGGAGCAGCCATACTATTACCCCACTACTACATATGACTTAGGTACAATTTACAAAGAAATATCATATAAATTGTTAAAAAACTAAAAGGAACCTCCTATTGCAAGATAACTTATAAAATGAAATATTTAGAACTTTTAAGAATTGAAGTTATCTTCTTTCTATATATGATTTGTGTATATATAACATATCAATCGATGCTCATATTTATAGGCCTTGATTACTGTGCAAATTACTGTATAAATACGCAAAAGTTGTTGGTGGGAGGACGAGGCATATGAGCATGTTGGGGGGGGGGGTTCATTCATTTGTCCCCCCCGCCCCCCCGCCGCATTATTGCTCTTATAACACTCCCTTTTGAATGACCACCCATAAATAATTTGTCTCATTAAAACCTTATCAAGAAAAAATCCAGTGGGAGGAAAAACTAATGGCAAAGGAAAAAGAGTACAGTATTATTATGTACTACCAGGTGCTTTAAGATTGCCTCATTAAAACCTTGCAAAGGAAAACTCAATGGGACAAAACCTTAGCGAAGGAAAAAGAGTACAATAAACACAAGTTTTTAAAATATTTACTCTCCTTGAAAAGTACATGAGGATAGATCTTTAAGTTTTCGCATTCCAATGTTCTGCACAATTTTCTTGAATGTTACAGTTGGTAATACTTTTGTGAATAAATCTGCCAGATTATCGCTTGATCTTATCTGCTTGACATCAATTTTACTTTTCTCTTAAAGTTCATGACTATAAAAGAATTTAGGTAAAATATATTTGGTTCTGTCACCTTTCATATATCCTCCTCTGATTTTAGTGATACAAGTAATATTATATTTCGATAAAATTGTTGGGCTATCATTGATCATAGAAAGACCACATTTTTCTTGGATATGTTGAATCACTGATCTTAGCCAAATACAATCTCTACTTGTTTCATGAATTGCAACCATTTCTAGTGATTTGAAAATATGGCAGATAGTGTTTGCTTGACAGATCTCCATGATATAGCAGAATATCATAAGTAATTACATATTCAGTTTAAGATCTACCTCTGTATGGATCTGAAAGATAACCTGCATATGCATATCCAACCAATTGTAGATTTGATCCACATTAATGAAATAATTTCATATCAACTATACCTTGATAGTAACGAAAAACATGTTTAATATCATTCCAATGCATTCGATTTGGTGCATAACTATATCTTACAAGTAGATTAACTGAAAATATAATATCAAGCCAAGTGCAATTTGCAAGATACATCAAAACTTCAATTGCACCGAGATATGATACTTTAGGTCCAAAAATTTCTTTATCGTCTTCACAAGGACGAAATAGATCTTTCCGTACATCAAGTGATCGAACAATCATTAGAGTACTCAGGGGATGAGTATTGTCTGTATAAAAGTATTTCAAGACTTTCTCTGTATACATGGACTGATGAATAAAAATTCCATTTGGCAAGTGCTCAAACTGTAGGCTGAGACAAAATTTTGTTTTGTCAAATTCTTTTATTTCAAATTCATTCTTTAAATATATAGTAGTTCTTGTGATTTCTTCAGGAGTTCCAACAAAATTTAAATCATCAACGTAAACCGCAATGATGGCAAATCTGGATTTTGATCTCTTAATAAAAACACATAGGCATATAGGATTATTCTCAATTCCTTCTTTCAATAGATATTTGCTAACTCGATTATATCATATGCATCTAAATTGTTTTAACCCATATAAAAAATTTTGAAACTTAATAAAGTACATACTTTTAGATGTATTTGGATTAGATGCTTTAGGCATTTTATATCCTCCAAAGATTTTCATATATATGTCATGATCTAATGATCCATATAAATATGCAGTGACCACATCCATTAACCGCATATCCAATCCTTTTGTTACTACTAAATTAATCAAAAATCTGTATATAATTGTATCCATAACGGGGAGAATATGTTTCCTCATTATCAATCCTGAGTTTCTGCAGGAAATTTTGTGCGACAAGTCGTGTTTTATACCACACAATTTCATTTTTCTCATTACGTTTTCATATAAATACCCACTTATATCCAACAGGCATTACACCTTTTGATGTTTGGACAACAAGTCCAAATACCTCTTGTTTTGTTATCGAGTTTAATTCAATTTCAATAGCTACTTTCCATTTTGGCCAATCATTTCTACGTCGACATTTTTCGACGATTTTTGTCTTACTTTCTTCATTACTTCTGATAATGTCAATGGCAATTTTATATAAAAATATCTTGTCGAAAACATGTTTATTTCTATCTAGAATTTCTTTAGTACTCATGTACCTGCTGCTCTTTAGGGGAAAATATTTCATGAAACACCTATTCAGAATGTCAATTTTTAGAAGATTTCAGAATAAATTATTTGATCTCTTTAGAAGCATCAACTATGTTTGTGGTTTGTATTGTGGGCATGAGTTTTTCAGGAACACTAAATTCATTTTGTATCTTTCTCCTTTGGAAAATTTTATCTTTTGTACCAATATGTCTTCCACGCTTCAGGCGTGTCTTAGACTCATCTATTGATGTCTTGACAATTTGTCCTTCAGGGATTTCAATACTTGCTGGAGTATTAACAACAGGAATATATGATTTTACCACATATTTAGTATCAATAAATACATCCGGTAATTGATTTGCAACAACTTGCAAATGAATAATCTTCTGAACTTCTAGTTTACATTCATTTGTAGGAAGATTAAGACAGGGTTTTATTTTTCCAAATAATTTTTGCCGTGCTTCAAGCACTGACTTTTTATTACCCATTAATGGAAAAGTGGATTCGTCAAAGTGACAATCCTCAAAATGTGCTTTAAACATATCTCTTATAAGAGGCTAAATGTATTTAATAATAGCTGAAGAATCAAAACCAATATATATCCCAAATCTACATTGAGGACCTATCTTTGTACGTTGTGCAGGTGTAATTGGAACATATACAGTACATCTAAAAGTATGAAGATGATAAATATTTAGTTGTTGACCAAATGTAAGCTGTAATGGAGAATATCTACGATATGCAAATGATCTAATCCTAATTAATGATGCTGTATGAAGTATAACATGTCCCCAGATAGAAATAGGTAGTCTTGATTTCATAAGTAATGGTCTAGCAATTAGTTAAAGTCTTTTGATTAATGATTCAATTAAGTTGTTTTGAGTATGTGTCTGGGCAACATGATGTTCAATATCTATTCCTATTGACATGCAATAATTATCAAAAGTTTGAGTTGAAAATTCGCTTGCATTATCCAATTAAATAGTTTTAATTGGATAATCAGGAAATTGTGCTCGTAGTTTATTTATTTGGGCAAAAAGTCTAGCAAATGCAACATTTCTAGTGAAAAGCAAACAAACATATGACCATCGACTTGATGCGTAAATCAAAACCATAAAATATCTAAATTGTCCACTTGATAAATGAATAGGCCCACATATATCCTCATGAATCCTTTGAAAAAAGGATGAGGACTCAATGATTTTTGAGGAAGATAGTTTGATAATCAATCAACTTACCTTGAGAACAAGCAGAGCACGGATATTCATTGAGTAAAATAATCTTTTGATTCTTTAAAGATGCCCATACGAATTATCAATGATTCGTCTCATCATTATTGATCCCGGATGTCCAAGGCGATCATGTCATGTCATAAATACTTTGGGGTCACTTGTTTTTATTCTTATATAATGCAATCTAGAAGATAGAGCAGACAGTTTTTCTAATACAAGCTTCTAGTTCGAAATCATTTTAGTAATTAGAATATGATCTTTATTACATTCGCTGATGGTCTTAATATAATAATCATTACGATGTATGTTTTTGAAACTCAATAAATTTCTTCTGGATTGTAAAGAAAATAGATTATCATCAATATAAAATTTGGTATCATTAGACAACACAATATAAGCTCTTTCGGAGCCCTTAATTAAATTTGATGAACCTGATATGGTATAGACGTAGACTTTGCTTAGTGTTATATTTTGAAAATATTTCTTATCTTTAAGAATTGTGTGAGTTGTAACACTGTCAACCAAACATATATCTCTACCATGCATCTCAGAGACAAAAAGGTCATCAGTAGGATCCATGATTCCACAAAATATACAAAACTTTCATTACAAATATTAAAAGGTTCTAAAAATAAAGAAAATACATTAATTGGGAGGAACAATTTCATCTCCAATCAAGTGATCAATTCTACCATCAGGATCCATAAAGAAATCAGAAATATCAAGATGAGTGATATCTTTCTCATCAATATCTAATGAATCATCTGATGATTCTTCTAAATTTGTTTCAAAATTTTTATTTTTTCCTTTTATAGATGCTTAATATAGATCAACCAAGTGTCTGACCGTACGACAAGTACGTGATCAATGTCCAGTCATACCACATCTATAGCACACCTCTTCACATTTTTTTGAAGAATTATTTTGAGGGCTTGCACCCCTATCTGAGTTGTACCACTTCTGCTGATACTGTATATTTTTATTATTATCCCTTTTAGTGTTACCATTTTTGTGACCAACATTTCTATTGTTCTTCCTACTACGTCCACGCCATCAATTTCTTCGAAATGATGCATCATTCGTTTCTAGGAATGATGTAAATCCAGTACTATTCATTTCAGAGATTGATGTTGAACCAGTAGGACATGACTGATAGTTTTTTAATGAAAACTCATTATTTTGCTCAGCTACTAGAAGACAAGATATAACTTTAGAATATTTTTTGAACTTTCGCTCTCGATACTACTACTGCAAGAGCACATTTGTAATAGCCCAAATTTTTTCTAAGGTAAATTATTTTATGGATGTTATTTTAAGGAAATTTATTTGATACATTTATTTATTAGGAAATTAAAGTGGGAGATTTAGTTGAGGAATGTGAGATTACACTTAGTATTGGGAATTTTGCATTTTCGGATTAATCTGTCGAGTTTTAGAAAAACAGGCATAAGTTATTCATATGGGGTCCAAATGAGGTGATTCCAATTGGTATAGAACCTTAAGAGATAGATATAAAACTTTTATGTTTGAAGTTTCCTGAGATTCGGAAGGAATCAATAACTTATTTGGGAATCAAGTAGGCAGCTTGGGAATGGGCTTAAATGGAACCCGAGTTGGATAATTGAACTAGATTGGGGCATGTAACTAATTAGGCAATTGGTTTTAAGATTCTCTAGGATTATAACATGCGTGGGGATAGTTAGAAATGGATGGAAAGTTGATTTGGAAGTCAATTGAATAGTTAGTGTGATGGGAACTCAAGGGGAGCTAAAATCTGGTTGATAGGTGACTAAGTGGATCAAATTTGGCTCTACCTTAACTAAACTAAGTAATGGCCTTCTAGAACTTGTTGAAGGGAGACCTAAGAGAGTTGGGAAGGAACCAAATGGGTAGGAAAATCTGGAGATGGGCGTGTGACACAAGGAGAGGGCTGGAGATGAGAGATGCATGCATGGTTAGGTGAAATGCCACCTCACCTCTTATCCCTTTAGCTCACTCCTCAGCCATGGATCAAAATGGGCAGCCAAGACATCTCAAATGTGAGCTCTTGGATGACTAATCCAGCTGCAAAGCCTAGGATTTGGGAGGCTTAATCCTCATCATTAGATTTGCTTAGATGGACACCTCATCACCCATGCAAATCTGGCAACTAGTGCACCTTAGGTGCATTTCCTTTTCTCTCCCTCATGTTGGTCGACCACCACCCTATAAATAGAGCCTTGAGAGCTTTCTAAGCTCCTTTAGAAGGAGAGAACACTTCCTCTTTGGAAGCCATACCAGAAAAACCCATCCAAACCCTTAAAGAGTACATTTGAGAGCTAAGTGAGTGAGTGTGGGAGGAAACTTGCAAGAAGTTCGTTGAATCAATTCTCTTGAGCTAGGAAGAATTTGTAAGTCCATATTCTAGCTTAATTTAAGCATGGAAATGGTTTATTGGCATGATTGAGCTATGTTTGCTAGTAGTGAACACTTAAGAACATGATTAAGTGGCAATGTGACATATGAGTAGGGTTGATTGTAATTTGTCTTGTTAATATGTTCAATAAAATTTTAGAAACTTAGATTTAAGTTTTTAAGAAGATAAATAGGGTGTATGGAAGAGATTGGCATGTTTTGAGTAGAAAAAACTCTTAGAGCCGTGAGTTCGCTCGACCCTCGCTCGACATGTGAGTCGAGCGAAGGCAAAATATGAACCCTCGCTAGAGTTTCGCTCGATACCCTGCTCGAGCGAGTTCCAACCCGAGACTTCGCTCGATACTCGCTCGACAAGCCGCTCGAGCGAGATGCCCTATTTTGCTTAGACTTAGGGTTTTCCTAGAATAGAATTGGGGGTTTCAAATGAGAAGGGTTATAAGTGAAATAACTCATGTGAATAAGAGAGGAATAAAAAGAAAGAAAATAATATTTATAAGATTAAGTTAGTCACGTCATGACGGGGATAGCGAGACGTAACGCCCGGATGACTGACGTGCCGACAGGAACGGCGATACGTAACGCCTGTCGCGATATAAGAACATGTGATCTCCACGGGGACGGCGAGACGTAACGCCCGTGAGACTGATCTTCACGGGGACGGCGAGACGTAACGCCCGTGAAATTGATCTGAATAGCGGGGACGGCGAGACGTAATGCCCGCAGTAATATGTGTATATGTTTTGTGTCAAGACGGGGACGGCGATACGTAACGCCCGTGAGATTGACACCAGACTCATCATAACGGGGACGGCAAGACGTAACGCCCGGATGATTAATGAGTGTATGTGATGGGGACGGCGATACGTAATGCCCATCAGTGATGTGAAAGAATAAGAATCTTAAGGGAAAAACGGTGTAATTTAATATAAGATCATGGGTGAGTTAAGAAAAGTATCTGTTAGACAGTGGTCTTGTGAGGGATATATTAGAGTAATTTCTCGTGTTATTTGTGGTAATAACTTTATGGTTGTTTTCCCTGTTTCCTTTAAGCTGTTTATGTACTTACTGAGATTTCATTCGAAATCTCACTCTTTTGTGGCTCCATATATTTTGTACATATTATTTTATACAGGATTCGATGACCAGCAGGGGGACAGCCCCGATGAGGCAGGAGACTTCGGGGAGTCCTGAGGGACTTTCCGACTATAGTCCTTATATGGACATTTCTTTTGTTTCCTTCGGACCTCCTATCAGTGATCAACCCACCGGAGTTTGGAGTCTTGACGCATCCACTTGTGTTGAGGAGAGGCGACGTACCGGATGCTGTATAACCTTAGGAGTGGATGGCTCATTGTTCATGTGTGGGGTTTGTGTGACTCCACAGGGACAACAGCTCCAGCGAGACTTTAGTATTAGTATGGATAGGTTTCGCTATGGGAAAGAATACCCCGAGGTTAAGAGGGAGAAAGAGTGAGGTGAAGGAAAGTTCTTTTGGATGAATGTAAAATATTTTGCTACAGTTTGGGTCTTGTATATGTAAAAAAAAGTACAATGTTAAGTTTTAATGAATGTTGTAGATATATATTTCCATGTGATCTTTAGAAAGTTTTATATCTAAAACCTGACCGCTGCAAATTAAGTGATTTATGCTTTTTATTCTCGTTAAGTACGATGGTGAGTAGCCAAGTGTTGCTCATCCAGACACCTTAATTTACGTTAAATCCCAGACGTAAGTTGGGGGCGTCACAACATTCGAGTCATGAAAAGTAGTATATCTATGTTCTAACATATCATCATCAGTGATTTTCTTACCGCATAATTTTAATACTGAGTTTATTTTAAAGAGTGCAGAATTATACTCACTAACACTCTTAAAATCTTGCAACCTCAGGTGCAACCAATCATAACGAGTTTTTGGGAGGATAACAGTTTTCTGGTGTTCATATCTCTCCATTAAATTATTCCACAAAATAAAATGATCTTTTACTGTGAAATACTCAGTTTTTAATTTTTCGTGAAGATGGTGCCGAAAGAAAATCATTGTCTTAGCACAGTCCTACAGGATGCTTGATTTCCTTCTTTTATTGTCTCCACAGATTCATTGCATCCAGATGGATCTCAGCATCAAGAGTTTAGGAAAAATAATTTTTTCTAGAAATGTCAAGAGCAACGAATTTCAACTTTGTAAGATTTGACGTTTTCTACACACATATATAAATAATGAAATAAATATATATTTAAGAAATATATTTATAAAATTATGAGAGTAAACGCAGATTTTATCAAATAATAATCAACAATATAATATTTCATATTTATCTTGAGGACTGCAAATAATATATTAAAAAATTTACTTGAAGTAGAAGATCACTAACTTCAGGATTGACAGAATGTCATGCTGATAACGTGTTATAAAACTAAAAAAAAACTACTATTGTAAGAGAATTTATAAAAGGAAATATTTAAATTCTTAGGAATTGAAGTTTTCTTCTTTCTATATATAATTGGTGTATACATAACAGATTGATCAATGCTTATATTTATAAGTCTTGATTATTATCCAAATTATTGTATAAATACGCAAAAGTCGTTGATGGAGGGACCAGGCACATGGGCATGTTGGTGAGGTCATTCATTTGCCCCCTACATTATTGCTATTATAACATAAACAAATTAAAAACACATAATATCACTACTCGTTTATCATTTCCGAAAAACACAAGCCAATTGACTACGCCAAAGGTTTTCAAAACCCAAAGCTACCACACGTTCAGCCAAATTACATTACTTGCTGACTCATACCTATATTTAGGGGTGATTCCCGCCCAGGCGGGGGTAGGGTGCGGGAATTCAATCCCGCACCCCGCCCCCGCCTACACGGGGGCGGGGTACTCCGTCCCGCAACGAGATAGCGAGGGTGGGAGTCTATCCGCCCACCCCCGCTCCCGCCATTATAGGGCCTTGGACCATTTTTAACCCAGATCAAATTTTCAAGCCATTTTTGACCTAAAACACCATCAAACCTGATTTAAACACACAATTATATATATTACAAAAATTTAGTATTCCATTACTAAAGTCTAAAATCACTTTAAAAAATCACTAAAATAGTAAAAGTTAAAATAAAGATTAAATTATTACAAATTTACAATAATACAAATTAATTCTATAAAACTATAAATTGTGCTTTAACTATTAACATTACAATTTACAAATACTACTTCTAACTTCTAATTTTCTAAGAATCTAAATTCTAAACTAACAAAATCATTTTACATAACATTGGTGATTTATTAATATATATAGTTATATATTTATATATATAATAAGGAAAGGCAGGGCGGGGTCAGGGTAAAAGCGGGGCGGAGGGAACCCCGAGGAGGGAACCCTATACCGCCCCTGCCTTATGTATAGAAAGCGGGTGGGAGGACCCTGCCCCCACCTGCCGGACAGGTGACTTCATCCCCACACGACAATGCGGGGCAGAATGTAGGCAGGGCAGCGGGTGCGAATACCTGTCGCCTACCTCTACCTATATTTGCATTTGTCCCTTTCAGAATCTATCCTTACAAAGCGACAAAAAAATTACAAACACAAGAAATGGCAAAATAAAAGAATTATATTCTTCGACCGGAGTTCTTGCTGAGATTTTTTATTTAGTGAGTAAAAAAATATTTTTTAATAATATTAATAATTATTTATTTTTTAAAAATATTAAAAATAACTATAAAAATAAAAAATAAAAAATAAAAATAAAAAGAATATTCAAAAGACACTAGCGATAGCCCCCAGCAGAGGCTGGAGAGCCACCAAACAGAAATAAAAGACAAAAGCTACCTTCGAGGAAGCAGAGCTAAGCCATGACCAAATCACTTCAATATATTTATATGAAGGCAGTTTGAGATCAGGTACACAAACAAAGACATGGTATGTAATGAAGGATCATGGCCATTGCACCAGTCAATCTTCCACCTAAAGTTTGCACCATTGAACCACTGCATATAATTAAAGAATTAAAGTGTGTTAATTTTAAACATATTATAAACTCAACGAATGAAAATAAGTAAATTTAATTATCTATTATATCCTTAATATTCCCCTTTTTATATGTGGACTAGACTTTCTTTTAACAAGTAGCTTGAACATCTTTAATATTTAATTGATGGGATGAAGTTTGTAAGTCAATGTCTAAACAGAAAGGCATTAAGATAGGGTTTTCATTGCAAGATAATTCAAATATCATTTTGGCATAAAATTAGGACCTGTTTGGAGATATAATTATTTTAAGATATTCTGAAATTACTTCTCAAACTATTTATTATGATTTCACAAACTATTTTACTACTACTTATATATACATATATATATATAAATATATATATATATATATATTTTAAGATATTCTTAATATTCAAATATAAAACATAGACTTAGAACTTGTTTGGGTTCATTACTGTTTTCATGTATTTTCAAATATTCTCAAAGATTTTTTTTTCAAACTTCATTCAAATGTAAAATGCTTCTGAATTTCAAAATTTAACTTTTTTGTTTAATTATTATATCTTTCTCAAACGTTTAAACATAACACAAAAAATAATATATATTTTTTGAGAATTTAAAAATAAAAATAATACTAAATACTTAATTTTTTAAAATCTAATATAATATTTTATTTATCTATCCCTCCTAGATATTTTGAGGCAGAGATGAAACCGACTTATAATTGTCACTGAATACATATTTTAAATCCGGTATCAAAGGACCATTCTCTGCGATTTTTGACTGTCTCAGCGTAGGGGTTTGGACTTTAATGATGCAAAACTCAAAATTTCTCGTGTTTCTTGAATCCAACCGATTCTCTTTAAAATTCAATAAACTTTAGCTAAAAATATAGTTGCTACAATATTTTTTAAAAAAAATTATGCATCTTTTTAAAATTTCTTATATATTCTCTATCATTTTTTTATTTTATTAAAATAATATCTATCAAATATTTCTTTATTACTTTTTTTCTCTCGCCTTGATTAATAAACTTAATCATTTACTTATATATATATATTTTGAATTGTTATTCTAGTGAATATTTTAAATAAAAATTTCAATTATTTTTTTGTAGATATGATAATGTTTTTAAAATTGATTTTTTTATATCTATAAAATTATTTAAATAATTTTAAAATTACTATTTAAAACTATAATAAATATGACTATGAGAAAAAATGTAGATGATTGAAAAAAAATGTTTTACTTATTAAAATAAAATATTGATAAAAAATGCTTAGAGAGATAAATAATGACTTTTTTTATCTTTAGAGAATTACTATCTATGAATCTTGAAATAACAGATTATGAATCTTTTAATTTCACATCCTATAATTTATAATTATGGGATGAGGTGAGTATTCGGGACTTTATTTATACATGCTCCACCAAAGACTTTAGAGCTAAAAACCAACTGATTTGCGCTAAACTTATTTAGCTGAATATAGTGATAATTTTCAATTATTTTCTCATTTTTTTAATATTAAATAGATTTTTTTGTTTTTAATAAACCCAATATAGACAAGAAGAGAGAACTGTTTTCCAGGCCTACCGTTAGTGAGTTCTTGGCCCACTTACCATTTCTGAAGAAATAAAAGAAGTTCATGATCCGTTATTGGACTATCCATTAAGATCTATTAACCCATTTGACTAGAGCTTTATAATACATTATGAAGCTCCCCCCATTCTAGAGTGTAATCGGCGATCCTCTCTTTCTTCTAAAGAAAAAAAGTTAACTATATTTAAAAGAAAATACTTCATGTATCAGTTGTTAATATACTAAAAATTATAAAATTCGAAATTTAAAATTTGAATCTAAAAAAAAAAAAAAAAAAAAAACCCCACAAAATGAATCTTGTACATAAACTTGTAAATACATGACTAATCTCGTACATGAACTTGTAAGTACATGACTAAACTTGTATCAGTTATTAATGTCTTTAAGAATGTGCCCCATCCATGACTAATCTTCTCCTTCTTTGTTAACCCCATTCATAATGACCTCTCCCTCCTCATCTCTAATGAGTAATGACAATTTCCACTTTCAGTCTCTTTGGGTTTTAAAAAGTATTGAGAAGAGTGAATAGTAATAAAAAAGAGGTGAAAATTAATAATAAAATATTAAATAGTAGTTAAAAAGTAAGGAATAATAATAAAAGTAAGTAAATAATAATAATAAAATAATAAATAAAAGTGAACCATTTGAGATTACGAAAAATCACAAAGCTTGGGAGGCCTCCCCATTTAAAATCGTCTCATTTGATTGATTGAAGTTTTTTTTCTTGCTATTTTAATCCTTCTAAATTTTTGTTGGATTGAATTCATTTGAGTTCTTACAAAATTTAAGTTGAAGTGAATAAAATTATTGAGAAAACATTAAATTCTATAGTAGAAGAATATAGCTGTTAAAAAAATATATATCCATTGAAAAAATATGAAGATTGTAAAAAAGAGACAGCTAAAAATTATATATGTTGGATTAATATGTTAGATAATTAATGTATACTTTTTTAATAATGAATAAATACTCCAATTACTATTAGAGTTAAAATAAATGAAATGGCCAAAATTAACATTTTAATAGAATATAGTGATAATTTTAGAAAGTTTCTTATTTGATGTTGGTGAAAAGTGGCTAGTAAATTAAAAAATAAGAATAATAATAAGAATTTTCGAATTAAATTTTAGCTAAAGAATGATAAGACTTCTACTAAGCTCTAAATGGTGTATACAGATAGAATTTCTAATTCTGAGGAGGCCGAATATGGTGTGCTAACTTTATAGAAAGATGGACATAATGAGGACATGCATTTGTCCTAGCCATTCTAGCACTTAAAGAATCTGGCTAGCTAAATTCTTACCTTATATTTATTTTTACATGGTACAGGTGTGAGCATTCCACGTGTCAATGAGTACGCCACACGTGGCCCATAAGAGGGGGGCGCAATATCGGTTCCATAATCAAACTGGCCTGCGCATCAGGTTCTGTTCGATGTTTGCATGTCGACATGAATTTTGGGTTCTCTATCGATAACGTTGCCGTGACAACATAATACAACCAACGTTGGAAGCGCTTTAGCTATAGCTTTAATTTAGTGAAATGTCCAGTGTACGTCCCATTAATATTTATGGCTATAAAAGCAACCACTTTGCGACACTGATTCTTATAAAGATCATGATCGTAGTAAATCAAAATATGACTACAGATCATGCGTACCCAATAATATAGGGTACTACTGGTAATTAATGGTACTGCTACTACTGCTTCATGTTTCTGTTGAGTGGTACGTGCCTACGTATAACCTTTGCCGCTCAGTTTGCGTGGTACACTTCGTTTAAGGCCCGATTTATTTTACAAATTAAATTTTATTATTCACAATTTATTTCGTACTTTCAATTCATTTTAATTACTCATTTTAAATTTCAATTCATTTCAACCACTCATCTTAGAAATAATGATATACGTGAGAAATCACCGGCCAGTCAAAACAATTAATGCTTTCACACTTAGGCCCCGTTTGAATTTGGAAGTGGGTTGAGCTCATCTCAACTCACTTCCATTTCATCATTATATTTTTATAATTTTTTTATACAAAATACAAATTCATATACACCTTTTTCAAATCTCAATATACCTTTTTCAAATTTCAATATACCTTTTTAAAATCTCAAAATAATAATAATATTAAAAAATAAATTAAACTCATCTTAACTCATCTCATCTTCAAATCCAAGCGGGACCTTAAATTTTTGCTTTCACTTCAGCCGGTCAGATGCAAAAAATGCTTTCACACTTTAATTTTACAAACCACGCTCACGTAAGATACAAATGACAGATTATGAGTTTCATAATTTCACATTTTATTATGTAATTTAATAAAGAAATAATATGAGAATTCCAAAGACTTTAAAGCTAAAAACTATCAGATTTACGAATATAGTGATAATTTTCAATTATTTTCTCATCTTTTTAATATTAAATAGATTTTTTTTTTTTTTTTTAAATAAACCCAATATAGACAAGAAGAGATAACTGTTTTCCAGACCCTCTGTTAGTGAGTTCTCGGCCCCCTTACCATTTCTGAAGAAATGAGAGAAGTTCATGATCCGTTATTGGACTATCCATTAAGATCTATTAGCCCATTTGAAGCTCCCCCCATTCTAGAGTGTAATCGGCGATCCTCTCTTTGTTCTAAAGAAAAAAAGTTAGGTATATTTAAAAGAAAGAAAAGTTATTGATATACTAAAAATTATAAAATTCAAAATTTAAAATTTGAATTTAAAAAAGGACGAAATGAATCTTGTACATAAACTTAATACAAGTATATGTAATATTATTCTTCTACTAAATCTAGGGTTATTTTAATCATTAGCAATAAAAAATTCAAATTAAGTTAAAAATAAAAGTGAAAATTAATAATTTTCTGAATTTGATTTAACATTGATGGTTGACTTTTAATGATGAGAGTAGTTAAATTTCTTTGTAGTAGGCTAAGAACCCTATGACAAAAGAAGTGATAATTTGAAATGCGTTAATTTCACTAAATTATTTGATGATACATTTATTAGGCTTTACGTAGTAACTGGCTGTAGGCTGTAGCTTCAATAATTATCTAGGCATCTCCTTCTAGGCTTCTAGCCTTGTAGAATCACATGTGACAGCCCTACCTCAACATCTTCAGGTTTTAGCTTTCAATTAACTTCTTTCATAGATCCATAAAGTCTATCTCAACACTTAATTGATAATTTCTGAACTTGTCTATTTGCTTTAATACAAACATCTATTGTAGCAGTACAACTCCAAAGTAGATGGATTATTGTCTTTTCTTCTCTTTAATAGATTGTAATAAGCTTGTGTCTAAAATATTGATAGATCCAAGAACCCTTAGATTTCATATGACTTGCCAATCTGATTGTGAATCATAATAATCTAAAAATCCTCCTTTCATTTTTTACACTCTACTTTGCTCCACATGACAGCTATTCTTTACTTAAAGATAATTTCTTTTGGACTGGGACCACAAATTATTTTATCCTCTGCACCTGTTATACTTCGTGGGATGTTCTTTATTGCCTCAGTCTAGATCTTCTCTGCACCTCTAATGCATGATTGAGTGGTAGCCCTTTATCCAATCATATCTTAATTTTGTTCCAATTTCCTACCCTGCATACCAAAACAGTTTTGATCAAATCAAAAGATGAGCACATACTTTTCCATATCAATGATGATCTTGCCCTTTCCTTAGCTTCAATTAAAACCCCATTTTAAAAGTACTTTGGCTTCATCATTATTGCTAGCAGAACTATTGCAATTTGGATTATCCTCTTATACCGTTTGAAAAATTGCTATTTACTCCGTTTTGAAACTTCTCGATCTCATCCCGTTTTCAACTCTTTTTTTAAAATTTTTTTTACAAATTTTTTAAATAAATATTTTTAAATAATATTGTGATTTTTTTATATTTTTAAAAAATATTTTAAGATATTAAAAAAATAATGTAAAAAAAAAATATTTTTTTACATTATTTGTTTAACATTTATTTTAAAACATTTATTTAAAAATTCTATAAAAAAAAAATTGAAAAAAAAAAGTGAACAGGATGGGATTGAAAAGTTTGGAAACCGGGTAAATAGTACTGCTCAATATTATTATGAAAGTAAGGTATTGTTGAAACTTTTAAGGTTCCTAAATCCTAACCCACCAATTCTCGTGGATTGTCCCATCTTGTTCCACCTTCTCCAATAAATTCATATTCGTTAAAAAATTATTGGATCTTCATCCATTCTGAAAATAATAGGTAGTTGATCCTTGTAAATAATAATATGTAAATAATAGGTAGTTGATCCGTGTACCTTCTCTTGTAACAACAATTCCTTTAGTATCTCCACATTTTTTCTGGTATTTCAATTAATGCATTCAACTCATCAGCACACAAGAGGAAAAAGTAAGGAAAGACGGGAACTCCCTTGCCTTAACCCTCTTGATGGTCAATTTTTTTTTTTGGACATTAAGAGTGCTAACAAGTCATTGAGCTTCCTCCCAAAAATTTTAAAGATACCAATAATTACAAACACTTGAAACAAAACACCCACTATAACACTAGAATCTGACTCTACCAACACCTAAAACAAACAATCCCCTCTTGATGGTCTGATAATCTCCTTCGGTTGTCCATTCTCCTATCATATAAACCAATAGAGAATATGCAATTGCATTCAAAACTCTTTAAAGTCACTCACGTCACGTGTATACACTCAATCCTCACGTGTTTACACTCAACCACTCAAAAAATGGAGAAGAAATCAGCTAGGGAGGATGCTCTGTTCGCATGCGTAGAAACAGGAGGCTCGGGAGTTCGTCCGGGACGAACGCAGAAAAGAGATCACGATATTTATATTTATGCGATCTCGCTCGAGCAAGAGTTAATTACGCTCGAGCGAACACTGCTAGGTCAATCTCGCTCGAGCTGAACATTGAGCGAGGGTCGAGCGTAGTCTCTACTTGAATCTCGCTCGAGCGGAACCTTAAGCGAGGGTCGAGAAAACTCTCGGGTTGCACTTCACTCGAGCTGGACATCGAGCGAAGGTCAAGCAAACTCTCGGGTTGGACTCTCGCTCGAGCAGGAATACTTCGCTCGAGCGAGAATGCAAATGAGGCATGTATCCAAGCCATAACTCAACAAATCTACACGTTGGCTTGAATATCCACAAGCCTCACTGAAACCCAAATCAATAAAAGAAACCAACCCCATCAAAAAATCCCCTAAGGGATCTGGAAATCTCGAACTCCAATCAAATCCAAACAGAGTTTGAATTTGTGTACTGCAATTGGCTTTGTCATCATGTCTACTGGATTATCTGAAGTAGCAATCTTCTGAATACTTACTGTATCATCTGCAACTACTTCTCTGAGAAAATGATACCTGACATCGATGTGATTCGTTCTCTCATTATACATTTGATTTTTGGTTAAATATATAGCACTCTGGCTATCACAAAACACTGTCATTCCTTCCTGCTAAAGACTCAGGTCACTAATCAGTCCTTTCACCCAAATGGCCTTCTTGACAGCCTCAGCTGCAGCCATGTATTCTGCCTTCGTAGTTGATAAAACAACAGTTGATTGAAGTGTTGCTTTCCAACTAATTGCAAAATCACACAATGTGAAAACATAGCCTGTCAATGATCTTCTCTTGTCTAAATTTCCAGCATAGTCAGAATCAACAAAATCAATAACATTAGAACTGAGATTAACAACTCTATCAAATAACAAGCCAACATACAAGGTTCCCCTTAAGTACCTCAGAATCCATTTCACTGCCTGCTAGTGAACTCTACCAGATTTAGCCATATATCTACTAATCACGCTCATTGCCTGTGAAATGTCTGAACGGGTACAAATTATGGCATACATAATGCTGCCAATTGCACTAGAGTAAGGAACTCTTGCCATGGACTGTTCCTCCTTATCTGTCTGGGGAGATAAGGAAGCTGAAAGTCTAAAATGCATCGTCAACAGCGTGCTTACAGGTTTTGAGTTAGACATTCCAAACCTGTCAAGAACCTTCTCACTGTACTTTCTCTGGGACAAGTACAACTTCCCAACTTTTATATCCCTGTGAATTTCCATTCCCAAAATCTTTCTAGCAACACCTAAATTTTTCATCTCAAACTCATTTCTAAGTTGAGTTTTCATCAAATTAACATCAAACATGCTTTTAGCAGTTATAAGCATGTCATCAACATAAAACAATAAGTGAATGAAAAACTTATCAGGCAATTGTTTATGATATACAAAACAATCATACCTACTTCTCAAATAACCATGATCAATCATAAACAAATCAAAACGTTTATACCATTGCCTAAGCGACTGGTTCAACCCATACAAAAACTTCTTCAGTTTGCATACTCGGTTCTCTTTGCCTTCAACAATGAATCCCTCTGGCTGACGCAAATAGATAGTCTCTTCAAACTCACCATATAAAAATGTTGTCTTCACATCAAACTGATGAAACTCCAGATCATACAAAGCCGTGATAGCTAGTAAAACTCTGATTGAACTGTGTTTTACAACTGGAGAGAATACTTCATTGAAGTCGATCTCCTCCTTCTGACTGAAGCCTTTAGCAACTAGGTGTGCTTTGTATCTTGAATCTGTCTCAGACTGAATTCCCTATTTTCTCTTGAAAACCCATTTGCAGCCCACAACTTTCGCATCTGCTGGTAACTTAACTAAATCTCAGGTTTGGTTCTTATGAAGAGATTCAATCACTTTAGTCATAGCTGAGCACCACTGAGCAGACTCAATACTTTTTACAGCCTTTGAGTAACTGGAAGGCTCTTGTCCAACAATTTCTTGTGCTATAGCGAGTGCATACATAACCATGTCTGCTTGAGCATATCTCTGAGGTGGTCTGATCTGCCTCCTCTGTCTACCAGTAGCTATACTGTACTGCTCTTGAATCGGTGCTTTAGTCTCAGACTCAGAATCATGCTCATCAGCTATAGCATGATCCTGAGTGTTAAGTGGTGTCCTCTATAGAGCCTGTTGTAGCTCCACCTTCTTCCCTGTAGACACAGAAATCTCCTTTCTCGAATTAAGCATAGATTTTTCATCAAAAGTAACATCTCTACTAATCACAAACTTGGATGACTTGGGATCAGTACACCACAATCTATATCTCTTGACCCCAGTATCATATCCCATAAATATGCATTTCTTTGCCCTAGGTTCTAGCTTACTATTATTAACATGAAAGTAAGCAGGACAACAAAAAATTTTCAAATTTGAATAATCACAAGGTGCATCAGACCATACCTGATTAGGTGTCTTCAAACCAATAGCTGTGGCTGGAGAGCGGTTCACCAGAAAGCAGGCTGTGTTGACTACTTCCGCCCAAAAGTCTTTAGTTAGCCCGACATTGGAGAGCATACTGCGTGCTTGTTCTAAGAGGGTTCGATTCATCCGTTCAGCTACCCCATTTTGTTGTGGAGTGTGCCTAACTGTACGGTGTCTGACAATCCCTTCATTCTTGCAGAACTCATAAAATTTACTACTACAAAATTTCATTCCATTGTTAGTCTGAAGCCGTTTCACCTTCTTGCCAGTCTGGTTCTCTATCAGAATTTTCCACTGCTTGAAATTCTTGAAGATATTACTTTTCTGCTTCAGAAAAAAAACCCACACATTCCGTGAGTAATTATCGATTAAAGTAAGCAAGTAGTTTGCTCCACCTTTCGATGGAACTGAGGATGGACCCCAAAGGTCGGAATGAATGTAGTCCACTGTACCTTTAGTGCTGTGGATCCCTGTTGCAAATTGGACTCTGTTCTATTTGCCAAACACACAGTGCTCGCACAAGTTAAGTTTGCCTAAATTCTGATTCCCTAACAACCCTTACTTACGGAGAATAGACATCACATTCTCACTCATATGACCCAATCTCATGTGCCATAGACGAGTGTTATCTGACTCTGCCTCATCAGATACTGAAGCTGCAGCTTCACCACTAACAGTACTGCCCTAGAGGAAATAGAGACTATCTTTCTGATTTCCTTTCATAATAATCATGGAGCCTTTACTAACTTTCAGTACTCTACCTTGTCCCGTGTATTTCAACCCCAAAGAATCAAGAGCTCCCATGGAAATAAGATTCTTTTTCATATCTGGAATGTGTCAGACATTGGTCAATGTCCTAACTATCCCATCAAACATCTTGATCTTCACTGAACCCATTCCTTCAATTTTGCAAGCTGTGTCGTTACTCAACAAAACAGAACCACTGTTGACTGGTTCATAAGTTATGAACCAGTCCATTTTGGGACACATGTGAAAAATGCAAGCTGAGTCTATGACCCACTTGTCATTAAACCGACTGGTTGAATCACTGATTGCAAGGACCACATCTGAGCCATCAGATTCATCAGCAATACTGATGGCAATGGAGGAACTCGTGGATTCCTCCTTCTTCTTCAGCTTAGTACACTCACTCTTGTAATGTCTAAACTTTTGGCAGTAATAACACTCGATGTTTTTCTTATTGGACTTGAATTTTTCCCGTGACTTACCTCTGCCCTTCTCTGAACTCTTATTACTGGATTTTCCTTTGTTGGAGGAGTCTTTAACAATCAACCAACTAGCTTGAGTTTCACCACCCTTATCACTATACTTGTTCCTTAACTCTTTCGAGTTCAAAACTGACTTCACATCAGTTAAGGTGATGGTATCTCGGCCATATAGTATAGAATTTACAAAATTCTCAAATGATGCAGGTAATGAACACAATACTATTAAAGCTTGATCTTCATCATCAAGCTTGATGTCAACATTTCTAAGATCAATAACAATTTTGTTAAACTCATTTAAGTGTTCAGTAACAGATGAACCCTCATTCATTTTGAGAGTATATAACCGTTGTTTCAAATACAACCGGTTAGTAAGTGATTTCTTAATGTACAAGCTCTTAAGCTTGTTCCAGAGACTCTCAGCAGTCTCTTCCTCAGCAACCTCTCTTAACACTCCATCAGATAAAGACAAATAGTGCTATGTATCTTCTCTTCATCGTCCTTAAGACGGTACAGGAGAATCAGCAGACCTCTCCTCAAGAACTTTGAATAACCCCTGCTGGCGCAACAACGCTTTCATCTTCAAGCGCCACAAACTGAAACTATTCTGTCCATCAAACTTCTCTACTTCAAATCTGGCTGTGGCCATCCCTTTAGTCCTTCACAGAACTAGATAGCTCTGATACCAGTTTGTTGGGAATAAACCGATAAAACAAACAATACAAATATGAAATCAAATGCAATGGTAGCAACTAAGAAAAGTAAAACGATAAAGACAATATAGAACACACAGATTTAAGTGGTTCAGCTCAACTGAGCTTACATCCACTGGGGTTAGTCTCAAAACTTCACTATGATCAAATGGAGATTACAGAGAGAGAATCAAGAGATTCTTACAGTAGAAATCACTCACATCATGTGTATACACTCAATCCTCATGTGTTTACACTCAACCACTCAAGAAATGGAAAAGAAATGAGCTTGGGAGGATACTCTATTCACGTGCGGAGAAACAGGGGGCTCGAGAGTTCGTCTGGGACGAATGTAGAAAAGAGATCGCGATATTTATATTTATGCTATCTCGCTCGAGCTGAACGTCGAGCGAGTGTCGAGCGTAGTCTCTGCTTAAATCTTGCTCGAGCAGGACCTTGAGCGAGAGTCGAATGAACTCTCAGGTTGTACTTCACTCGAACTGGACGTCGAGTGAAGGTCGGGCGAGCTTTTGGATTGGACTCTCGCTCGAGCGGGAATACTTCGCTCAAGCGAGAGTGCAGGGGAGGCGTGTATCCAAGCCATAACTCATCCAAGACATAACTTAACAGTTTAATTATCAAATAGTCATGATTTTTTAACAAAATCTCTGTCTCTATTAGATTTTTTCTCAAAGGTTACTATGAATAGATTAGGGTTAATATTTTATAAAAATCAAATTTTTGCTTACCCTCTAGATTTTTGCCATAGTTGATCTCACAATCTCCTTCCCAACCACACGATTTGAGCACAGCTTCGCTACCAAGCTCTTATTTTCTTTTTTCATCACTTCTTCATTCGATTTGTATCAAGATTAATGACAGTTTTCTTCCTTATTTAACTTCAATTCTGACCACAAATCTTTTAACTCTTCAATCTTGCCCCACTCAGCCATTCACGCAAATTATGAGACTCTTCTTCCTTACTATTAGAAGTTAATGTTTACTCTAGAGAGATATAGGAGATTTACTGACACCCCGTTAAGTTGAAATTATTGTATCCATTATATTTCAGCCTATTCCATACGAAGAATTAGAAGTAGAGAATAGGTATTCCATTCATTTATGACTTACAATCTCAAGTGTTTAATAATTATTGATTATTGATTAATATATGAAAAAATCTTTTCTACCCCACGTGTCACGAGTTGAGAGGAGAGAAAAGATATTATAAATGAAAAGGTTGAATGGTAAATACCATTTCAATCCCGCTTTGCTCTTTAAATAGAATAAACTTTAATTTTAACGTTATAGTTTCCAAACTTTTAACTCTGATTAAATTAATTTCTTTTATTAAAAAAATCATTAAAAATCCATCAAAATATCGTTATAAAAATTACTACAAAAATATTGAGCTAGGAATTTTATAAATAAATTATATTATAATTTTAATAATGCTATAAATAGATTTTAAGTGTGCAACTCTTATGGTCCTTTTAAAAAAAGTAAATTATTAAAAAATTATATATCATTAATAATAGAGTCTAATTAAAAAGTATTTGCGCAAAGCCTTTTTTATTTTTTTAAAGATATTTTTATCTTTAAAATAATAGAAATAATTTTTAATAATATATTAAATATAATTTACTATAAAAATAATTTTATAAAATAATTTAATTTATTCTTACTAGTTACTGTCTTTGGAAATTTACCGTTTACAAATCATTACCGGTCAAAGTCACGCGTTCAGGTAGAAAACATTGAACAAACATCTTGTGCTCCGAAGCATTTGGCGCCGTCACTAACTTCCTATGACCCGCCAATAAAAACATAACATCTAACCCAGTGCAGTCCCTCCGACATTTTACCACGTGTTACAGTTGTGTTAAGTGAAACGCATGGACTCGGGGTAGCTTCAGATGCACGCTTCCTTGCATTACAAAACAGCTCCCCCCATCCTCATAGCAACTCTGCTCTGGTTTGGGACCCCTGTATCCAATGGGAGATTCTCACGACGACACCGGAGCGACGTCGTTTTTGACCCCCCCGGGTTGTGGTTTCCACCCTTCCCGGCAACAGCTCCTCTCGTACTACTTGACTAACAAGAACAACGTCGACGGTGAGGGTTCCGATGGTTGCGATTTGATCGGAGAGTTGGACCTCTACCATTATGACCCCTTTGAGTTACCGGACGGGGCGTGCTTTTCGTACGGTTACGGTGCCGGAAAAAAGCACTGGTACTGTTACGCGGTTCGAAATGCAAAGGAGAGCGAAGCGGGAAGGCGGAGGACGAAGACTGGGTACTGGAGGAGGAAGAGGGGAAAGGTGAGGGACATTATGAACCCTAGAGGAGGAGGAAAGGTGTTGTTGGGGACAAGGTCAAGCTTCGTCTTTTATCAGAAGGATTCGCCCATGACCAAGGCAAAGAGTACTGATTGGGTTATGCAGGAGTATGCGCTGCCTGATCATCTCAAGGTATTTTGAGAAACACTACTCATTGCTTTCTGGGTATTAAATTCATTTTTATTTTTCGTGCTTTGGGAGGAGGAATTTTCGGGATGTACGAATAGTTTTTGTTTGCTTTCTTCATGGCTAAGTTTTGAACTTTTAGGCTTGTGTTGGGAACAACAAAATTCTTCTGAAAAAAATGGAATTTGGTTATTGCTTGTTCATTAATAGTGGGTTCTTTTTGATTCGGAAAGATCAATGATGGATAAATTTACGTTTCCATCTATGATTCTGGGATGGTCGATTCTAGAAATGTCACGAGCGTTGAACTAATTTTTTCTGCAGTTTGCTTTTCTGGTGTATGATTCTGAGTGTACGATGATTGAGTGCTTGTTTCCATTTCTAGCAATCATGTGTGAAATATCAGATTTTTATTCCGTTAGATTCAGTTCAATAGAAGTGCCTTGTCGAAAGTCCACGTGGTTGTATGCACGTTGTGACATTCTTTGTGTATCGGTCCAGACAAAAAAGATGCAAAAATAGTAATTGGTCTGCGTTAAATAAATATCATTTTTTCGTTATTAATCAAAGAAAGCTGTACTTGTATAGTACCAGATACATACCGTTAGTTGATTTCTTTATAAGCTAATTGCTTCCGAATTATTCATAGAAAGAGCGTTCCTGTTAGATGGTTACCCTGTGGATAGTTTGGACAATTAATTAGACATCAATTGGAGAGAAGTGGTTGGCGATCAATGAATTGAGTCCTTTTCCATTGTTTGATTCTCTCTCTCTCTCTCTCTCTCTCTCTCTCTCTCTCTCTCATATGAACTATCCTCTGGTCACTTCGGATTTGAAATCTGCTGAGCCAACTCATGCATGGAAGACTTTAAAGCTAGCAAGTACAAAATCTGAACTCAAAGGTGCAACAATTTTTTTGTGCATCATTCCAGTGATGTAAACGCTTTTTGAACTTCATTTTTCATGACAGACCCAGAAGCAGCATTGCTAATTTATTGATTGGCATATCTGGATACGTCTTGATCAACATATGGTCTCAAACAAGATGTCATGAAGTATTGTATCTTTTGCCAATCAACTCATCCATGCTTTATGCTAATATAGACAAGACGGTTTCTTTCATGTTTGCTGTAAAGTGATTTGATTGGTATTCAATCTCATGATAAATTTTAGTGGTTCAGATGATGGTGCTTTTTGTCTTTTTTAGGTCAGGTTTTGAGAAGTTAAGGCAGGCAGAGGCTTGGTCAGTGTTATTGGGTTTTATCTAATGTTTCTATGAAAACAACTTAGATATTTATCCATCTGCAGGCTTCTTATGTCCTTTGTCGAGTGTTCCTCAAATCTCGTAGTGGAAACAGCATATTGGATAATGGCTTAAGTTCTTGTGCTGAGGAAGGCGTTTCTGCAGTGCGTCACATTGGCATTCAGCACAACGGATGCCTTACACCTGATATTCTTGAAGCTAAAATGAATGATGACAATTCTGTTTCTGGTGCCAGCATTCTGCATCAGTTAGGCATGCAGCCTCAGGAGCCGGTAACATTTCAAAACTTCTTTGGTATTCTATATAATTTTTACTGCCAGAACACATCTTTAATTTGTGTCATTATATTATATTATATTTTTATGTATATATTTTCTTGTCGGTTTGGTATTTGATGCAGGGTTATATTTTCATCTGCAACACATTGACCTCACGCTCTAACATTATGTTATTTATGGTCAGCCATGTTTGTTGCATGGTGTCAAATGTTCTTTTACAACCTCTACTTTTTCCTCACACCTTTATAAGTTACCACATCAGCAACAATCTGCAAGTTTGTTCAGAAATATAAGGAACTTGCAGTTTTAAGTTGCTTAAAGTTTTGCCTAAACACCCGTAATACTATTATTAGCTACTTTTAACATGATGATAGGCCTAACTTTCTGTACCACCATATACTCTGCTGATGTGGGGGATGCTTGCAGGAGAAAATCAAAGTTTAGTCAACTGTATTTTTTTTCCTTTTTCTAGTTTTGACACTGGATTCGAACTTTTATTCCAAAAGTCTGCCTTTGTTTTCTTTGCACATTTTATCTTCAAGATTTTCTAGTGAATCTTAGCCCTCGTTTGGTTATGCAGTTCAGATGAGATAATATGAGATGAGATGAGATATTTTGTTGAAAGTTGAATAAAATTTTATTATAATACAAATTTTTAATATTATTTTTATTTTGAGATTTGAAAATTTTGAATTATTTATTATATTTTGTGTGAAAATTTGAGAAAGTTGTAATGATTATAAGAGATGAGAAGAGATAGTTTGGTTTTGTATAACCAAACCAGCCCTGCCTACAGGGAGCAAAACAAATACTTCAGTGGTTATCTGAGATGTCTATTAAGTAATGAAGAATGATACTGTAAGTATATATGAGATCAATTTACGTTTTTTGTTTTGGCATGTGTTGTTCACATTCGGATATAACTACAAGTGTGTTTCTTTTCAAGTTAGTTACATTCCTGTTTGTGCTGTTGCCTATGTGCAGGGGAGCTCGTCTGTGCTTCCAGGAAGTAGTGCGAAGATTTTTGAAGGTCTGACCGACCAGCAAGCACTTTCTATTTTAGAGGAAGATTACATTGAGTTGGATGATCTTGTGCAGTAACCATTCATCAGACTTTGAAGCAGTTGATTTAAAGATACATGAACACTCATTGGAATACTCTGGCTGTTACTGGAAATTATTGTTTCAGGATTGGACTTAGATACTCAACAACAGATGAGAAGGGATAAATCTTAAACCACCTTTTGTGAAATTTTTAAAAAATATTGAGATATGTTATGGATGGATGACTTGGCCTTATAAGGTAGTTATATGTTATTATTTGTTATTCTGTTTCAATCCTATTGAAGTATGAGTAATTCTATATGCAGTCCTAGGTGTGCATGTCCTGTGTACTTCTGAAAAAAACCGGGGCCAATCATAAAAAATGAATTTTTTTTTCTTTTCATGTGGATCCTAGATTTTAACACTTTTTTCGAAAGAAGTGTGCAAGGCTTGTACATCATGGGACTGCAAATATAATTTCTATTTAAGTGTATATTTAGCAATTTTCTTTTGGTCTGGGCTTGCAGATATGTTCTTGTGCCTGATAGAAGGCAATTTATCCCAAAGGCACACAGAGAGATTATTATGATTGATAATGGTAAATTAAGTTATATGAGTGTCAGCTGCTTCACCTGACTTGATAAAGCTGCAGTTGATCCATTGATGGCAGAGGTTCTTCTTCCTCATTTACGTCTATTTTCCACCACCTCTTGATCAGAAGCTTCCTTAGAAAGACCTCTTTTCCTTTAGCCGCCTTCTTTTTCTGGAACGAAACTAAAATTGTTAAAGAGATGGAGCTATCATATTTGCTGATTTTCTTATATATGTTGACATAGTGCCAGTGGTGGGGTAGTTAATAATTTGGATTGTGCTATGAAGTGCTAGCTTTCTTGTTTCTTCAGCATCTTTTTGTGTAGCTGCTTATGATATATAATCATGTGGACATGGTAAATGTGTAATTATCTCATTCCTGATTGCATAACTGAATATATGAAGCTTGGAATAACACCAGCTTTTATGATCTGGCTTATTGTTTCTAAGCTGACGAGTTAAATGGTATAATTATGTGATGGTTGAATGGCACTATCTTTAGTAGAAGAGTGCAATTGGGTATGATATAATCTTTTTGATACATTGCCTTGGTTTGAATATTATGTTGGTTTTGTCTCTTTTTGCTGTTGATAGAACTTTACTAGGGTTTTAATGATAATATTATAGTAGTTTGCAGCACTACTTTTGGATGATATTTTTAGTATCTTCAGTTTGCAATTGTATTTTATATGGAAGAAATTTCTAAACCTTTTCACTGTAGTTGGTATTTTCTTTTTTGATGGCATATTTTGGGGTTTTTTTGGGTGGTGTTCAAAAGCCTTATTAACCTTGAAGCATGTTCATAAAGATTTGGCTTCTCGTATGGTTGACGTTGTAGTTTGATGTGTCATTTCCAGACATTATTTGTTGTAGTCAATTTGAAAGTCTGAGGACATTTTTTATTGCAGAAATTCCATTCTGCATCCTAAGTTCCATTCTTTGAAATTGCGGGTGAAATAATCTTATTCACATGTACACCTCTATTTCGATGGACCCATCAAGCATGATGGAATCTAAAAAGTTTTAGGGTCAAATGGATGGAGGGTGTAAATTGAAAGAAATTAGTAGTTTGAAGTATTAAATAGTTGATTTTGGATTTTTGGGGAAAATGGTATTAACCATTTTTTTTTTTTTTTTTTTGCTGAAAATTGGAGTACCCTTTGGGAAAAAATGGGATTAACCATTTCTTTATGTTATGAGACTTGAAATGTCGTCAAATATCAGACATTTTTGAAGCCATCAAATCATATAGTTCTGGTCGAATTTTGCTTTTTGTTTTGTTACATGATGCAGATTTGGGACATATATCGTACTTCTGCTGTTGTTCTGATCCCAAGAGCACCATTTGGGTGAGAGAGAGTGCAGGAAATAGGGTTAGGTTCTTTAGAATTTATTGTTGTGGAGAGTGTATGAATACATCCTTTTGGTTGCCGTTATTCTCGCCTTTGGTTTTGGGTGTTCTGTCCTGGCTTTAATTTTCTGGATAACTGTTGCTGTGACTCGACCCTCCATTACTTCTTCCTCCTTTGAGAACCCAGGAGCAATTGGTCTTGTCTTTTAGATACTCGCTATGACTCAGCTGAAAATCGGAGATATTCTATGTTTGGACAGGAAAAAGATCTCGACTTGGAGATAAAATCTCCTTAAATTTTTGTTCGAAATTGAGGTTTCAAGTAGGAGATACATATGAAATGAATCTTGCAATAATTTATTATTATCTGTATAAATATTTTGGATGGTAATAAATGAATAATAAGATGTTAAATTGGTGTGAGATGAGTTGAGTTTTTAATGAATTGTAATGAGTTGAGATGGTATAGTGAGTTTTGTAGGGTCAAATCTAATATGAGTTTAGATGTGTTTGATTGTTAGGTTGATCTTGGATATATTTATGATAAAAAAAGGTTTGAGTCACACTTGTAAATAAGTATTGAGTGTAAAAAGGTATTGAGTTGAGTGATGTTTAGTAATTTGTGAGTTGTGTTTGCATATTGGAATAGGTCTAAAACAGAATATAGTTGAGATAATCTAAACTCATTCAAATATCCAAAAAAAGCCTAATAACTTGTTTATTTTTGTAGATGAAATGAGATTAATTGAGATAAAAGTTGAATTTTAATTAGAATATTATTAAAATATATTTATTTTTATTTTAGAATTTGAAATAATTGAATTGTTTATTTTATTTTATATGAAAATTTGAAAAAATTATAATAATAAGATGAGATAAAAATAAAAAATAAAAATTGTGGAAGTTAACGATGCCTAAATGTTATTAGGATTTACTCAAACGACTTAGATCCTTAATCTAGATTTGTTTTCTTGAAATCAGTGGCTTGGATCTGGGTTGGGTCGTGGGTCATGAACTCATCTTATTTAAGCTTAGGTTGTCTTTTCCCCCCACATTATGCTCATCTGAAAGATCAAGACTGCTTTTGTTAAATCATTATTTTGCTATTTGAAGTCAAGACAGAATCTTGAGTGAAACAAGCTTGTGATACCCACAGGTAATGGTGGTGGGGGTGGGTAGAAGGCACTCTTTTTTACCCCCTCCAAAGTTTTTATCATCACGTCTCTAATTTCTAAAATGTCAGATTTCATTTCTTATTTTGTTTTTATTTTCTGCGCTTTACTGTTTATTTTGTAATTTATCCCAATTTCCCATGTCTTGTTTTTTTTTTTTTTCTTTTTAATTTTATTAATTTAATTTGCCCAATAAAAAAGGCCACTTGTAATGTGCATGATTATCATCATAGATATACAAAACCTCCATCCTCCTTCCCCATTTGCTCACAAACCAAAGTGGGTCATTCCAATCCATGCAGTCCAGGTCAGGGGTCATGACTTTTGCTCCCTTGGAATAAATTCATTCATTCATTCACTCACTAGGCCACCCAACCTTTGAAAAAAAAAGAAAGAAAGAAGATTTTAAAGATATTTGGTACCATAATTGGCAGTCACCCCCACAATGTCTTTTGAGCCTTTGCTATTTGTCATGTTGTCATGTTTATTCGTGGCTAGCACGGTATATATATATTTTTCAAAAAATATTTAAGTATAAAAAACTTCTATAAAAATAAATTTATAAATTAACGCAATTTAATATGATATATTAGATAATTAAATTATTTTTATTGTAAAGCAGTTTAACATATCATGTTAAATCATATAAGTTTATAAGCTTATTTTTGTAAAATCTTTTTGAGACTATAACATTTTTTTTTTCTCATACCATAAATATGCAATTTGTTTTCAACTTTCTAAATGATTAGCACCTAAACTGTTGTTATTTTATGGGCTAAAACCTCTTTATGTTGTTTGGTATTCCTTCTTCATTTGTCAAAAGCATGGAGCTCATATTCTCTTTTGGTGGGGAATAATCACCACTACTCAACCCTTATCTTATGCTACTTTTATTAGCTTAAAATAAGCATTATTTAGGCAATGGCTTATCTAAGCAGCTCATATGGGAGGAGGATGAGGTGTTTTCTATAATTTTGTTTTACTTTTTTTCTCCATGAAAAAATGGGAAAAATAAAGTGACAAATATGACAAAATAGAGTTAGGGGGGCAGAACCTGAACAAATACTCAATAGGTCTATGTATCCACTGCCCACCTGTTTTAAGCAAAGTTAGACAATCAGTTTTTTGTGCCAGACTGCAAGCATAAAAACATGAGCACCTAATCACCAATCATATCCAAGATTTAGAGCTAGTTTAAATTTAGAGATGAGATGATATAAATTGAGATTAATTTTAAAAATTAAATATAATATTATTATTATTTTGTAATTAAAAAAATAAATAAAAATTGAAAAAAGTTATATTAAAATTTATAAAAATTGTATTGAAATTTATATTTTGTATGAAAATTTAAAAAAATATACTAATAAATTTAAGATGAGATAGATTGAGATGAGATGAGTTTGCAATTCAAACTAGACCTTAGATAATCCAACCCCTCAAAACCATACCCTACATAATAGTCAAAGGTTTTAATTTTTCCAACGACATGATGCAACCAAGGCCTTCCAATGTATGGTGAATAAAAAATTACACACCCTTTGAGATCAATTTCCTGATTGAATGAGTCAAGATTTGTATGAAGAACATTATGAGGTTCGAAATTTATTGATGCGTTAATCTAATCTATATTAATATGAAATCTTTTTATTCATATATATTAGAATATATGGCTTATATTTGTTGCGTGCATAATAACAAATAGCAAATGTCAGAGCGAGCGACGGGGAGGATTTTTGTAAATTTTCTTAAATACGTCAGTACATCTAAGGTTAATGTAAATACATATGATTTAATTTTATTTTCAATGATAATGAGATTTTTGTTGCTTGCTCTCGTAGATATAAGCATATCTTTGAATTGCGTAAATTTTTATATGTAATTTTCTTTTTCGTTTGATTAATTTAATATTATTAATTTTAATTATTATACGATCACAACAATATAAAATAATTAAAAAATAAAGGCCTCAAAACATATAAAGAATATCTCTATGGGACTCTCGAGAGAAGGAGGGAGGCAAGAGAGAGGAAAGAGGGGAGGCAGTTGATGGGGACTGAGGAGGTTGGGAGGCAGAAAAGAGGAGAGGGAGGGACAGATGCTTCGCGTGAAGAAGATGGAAACAAAAAATTAACACTTTCACAACAACAAATAGCAACATCTAACACGTTGAGTTAAAGACAAAGTGGGTCAGCATTAGGAGGCAATTCTTTTAATTTTCTTTCATTTTGTCTATGATGCATACAAGAGATATTTTATTTAAAAGCGGGCGTGGATAATATATTTAATAAAATGCTGACATGTTATAACTTAATTTTAAAAAAATTAAAATTAAAATTTTATGAATAAAATTAATGTGTATAATATGCTCGATACCAGTTTAGAGATATAGTGACTCGACAGACAAATATTACGTACCAAAGGGAACCCTAAAATCTAGTTTGATGGAATTGAGATTTTCTTTTTAAATGTATGATAGAATTATAGTATTATATATAACCATATAATGTGCTGTGAAGAAATTTCAGGCCATAAATTTTACCTGAGTATTTAATGTTATGTTAATCTTTCTTTTAGTCCGACACCATCTAATTTTGTCAAGAAATTAGAAAGGATTTGGATTTGGATTTGAATTTATGAGCATCGAGAGAAATACAAAATAATTTAAAATAAGAAAATGCCAATTTTTATCATAAATTAGTTCAAGTAGTTTCTTGTCTAAGAGCAATAATTTGTTAAAACAGCTAAACATTAGTGAAAATATTAATTTTTTTGCCTCTGCCAGTTCTTCATTCGCTTTTATTTTTATTTTTTTAATTTATTTTCTTCTTTTTGATATTTTATAATGGGAAATTGATCTATTTAAATCAATATTACTCTTATTACTCTCTCTCTCTTGAGTTGTTTCGTACGTTAATTATTATCGTCTTTAATCTTTCTTTCTCTGTCTCTGTCTCTGTCTCTGTCTCTTTCTGTTTCCATTCATTTTATTTCTTCCCCTCAAATCTTTCGCCGAAGGCTCTCTCTCTCTCTCTCTCCCATTTCTGCATCATCTTGAGCTTGGTTATCTAGCCTCACCCCTCCTCTCCTCTCCTCTCCTCTTTCTTTCTTCTTTTCTTTATTTTCTCTCCTGAAAGCGTCAAGATCAACATAGCTTTCTTTGATCACCTTGTCTGGGCTAGTTCTTTGTTTTCTGGCGCAGGTTTCTCGTATAGATCCATCTGCTCCGTAAGTTTCTCTGGATATATTCATTTTTTAGTTGACCATTTTTGATTGATCGGTTGGTGATAGATCGGATTTTGATTATTCTGTTTGAAACTTCCGTCGTATCTCTCTCCTTTTCTTTTGATTTTTATTCGTGAAGCAAAATTCCTTTTGGAAATTCGGGGTTAGTTTGTTTTCTGCTATTTGAACTCCATACGCAGCTGGGTTTTGTATATATCTGTTTTTTGATTTTTTAAAAACCATTCCGACAGAGGTATTAGCGAATATATTAGCGCTCATCGCTTCTCAATCCCAATTTGACCGTCTCTCTCTCTCTCTCTCTCTCTCAATTTTATACAACTCCCTCCCCCTCTGTTTTGCTTTTCTTTGCAGGATATTGATTCCGTGGTAAGTTCCACGGAAAAAGATAGAAACTTAACATATTAAGAATTTTTTTTTTTTTATGTGCTTGTTCTGTTGTTGCCTGTTTAAAATGGTCCAACTTTCGCATGATTGCTTTGCTGGACTAGTTCTTTGCACTGGTGGGTGACAGGTTATACGTGACTGCAATGAATTTCTTTGTTGAAATGTTTTCCAGTTTGGCTGTTTCATGATTATTTATCCTGCAAGTAGAGGCTTAGGGGTAGTTGAGATTGTAATTTTCGGACCTGCATTTGTATCTTACGAGTCTGAATCTAATGATGCCTGGTTGACCTAACTTCTTTTTGCCCATTAAGTATAATGCTTATTCGTGGCTGCAATATTGTTAAAGATTAAGCCAGCTATTTTATTCCGCCATTGGTGGCTTCATTGGCTATTGTGTTATGCTGCAAACTGTTACTTTGTTTCTTGTTGCTACCCAACTATTGTTGCTTTGATAATATTATGTCGATCAATGGAATAGAAGAGGATGTTTGGATGATCTAACACCCTTTATAAATAAAGTAATATAAAGTGGCTTGCTTCATTCATGAAGTTTTAAGTATCTGAGAAACTTCAAGACACCTTTAAATCTAGGATCATGGTGAATGTATAGCTGGGTCCTCGATTTCTATTTGTTTAATATTAAATAGAGATAGGGATCTTCCTGATTCTCCAGTTTTAAGAAAATCTTCCAATGCAGCCAAAGTTTTCACTTTCTCAAAAGAATTACAGCCTTTCATAGGTGGCTTTGCGGTACTTTATATGCTTCAATATCTGTTACTCCATCTGATGGGTCTACATATCGGTTAAAACAACTGCAAGTTCAGAATATAGTGCTTCTACAGATTTTAAATGGTTCTAAGTTAAACATACACAGGGCAGTGGAACAACAAATAATAGTGCAAAAGAAATTCCAGGAATTAAGTTCAAGATTCTGTTGAATGGCAATGCTGACCAATTGACTACTCCATGCATAAGACTCCACCGTATGAGACTTCTATGAAGACCAAATGAAGGGACTTTTCATGACCCTATGATCACTCAACCCACATTCCACTTTAAGCTGCCAGAATTTAATGAAATGAAACTCGATATAACTTGTTCATGGCAAGATCATGAATCTAAGCTTAACCTGCACTTTGCCTTTAGGACAAGTTGACTGCACTTTCCAATGGGATACATTCATAATAATTTTATACTCCCTTTACCACTGCCTAGTGGTTTATTGATAAGTTGGTTTAGAGTTTGCTGTCTTCCGAATCCAATGATAATTGTTGCTGCATTGTATCAGGTGTACCAAAAGTGTACTTGGCTTACCGTTTCTGTTGGAGATTTCTTCAAGATTTTTACTTGTAACAAAGTTGTTATTAGCCTAATGCAAGGGCAGCGGGGTAGATTTTGTGATTTTCCTAAAACCTTGGAAATTTGATTGTGGATCTATTCCCACTAATGCTTCCAAAGACCAGCATATATGCTTGAATATATGCAAAATCCTGCTGGAAATTGAATACCAGACTATATACCATTAGCTGGATTTATAAAGGTTGCATACCTAAATTCAGCGAACTGTCAGCAGCAGATGTCGAATGGATGGAGCTTGGAGCCTAGTTCTAGCAATTCCCAGAATGAGGTCAGGTGTGATGAGCGGAAAGCAGAATTTGGATGGTCATCTTCAGGAAGTGCTTGTCCTGTGGCTGGTCCGAGGTTGGAAGAATGGAACTGTGAACCATCTAATACAAATAGAAACCCTCTGTTTGCACAAAGTTCCAATTCTGATGTGCCTACTCAGAATCTCAACTTAAACACAGATCCAATGGGTCATGGTGGTGAAAATAGTCAAGCCATGGGATGCCCTAACATGCACAAGTCTATCACATCTGAAAACCGCTGCATTCCACCTGCAAGTAGTTCTGATCATCATGTACTTCCATGCAGACCCAGTGTAGCTTTAGTGACACAGAACGATGGCGGACCAGGCCGTTCAATGGAGGGTCGCCGTGTCCCCTGTAAAAGAAAAGCTCTTGAAGCAAATGCTGGACAGTCTTCTATCTCTGGAAGTTCTAGCTACTATCACCCTTCCGAA
Source organism: Platycarya longipes (assembly GCA_036559045.1). Lineage (NCBI taxonomy): Eukaryota > Viridiplantae > Streptophyta > Magnoliopsida > Fagales > Juglandaceae > Platycarya > Platycarya longipes. The sequence continues at coordinate 39,828,564 of CM071802.1, forward strand.
AATAGTGCATGGTCTGCTGTGCCTGCTCGCTTTAATTTGAGCAGCAGTTTAGGTGTATCTGCTACACCAGAACAGGTGAACCCAAGATTTGGGCTAGGCGCAATGGAAGTAGCTTCTGATTTCGTTCCTGAATTAAGTTCAGCAGGAAGCTTCCATAGAAATACCCGTTTAAGGACAAATCCTTCAAATCAACAAGATTCTACTACTCCCCCTACTTTAATCTCTGCAGAGAATGCTGTGAGGCACTCTAGTATTTCATCTTCCCTGCTGTCACCAAGTCTTCTTCCAGTTGGTTATTCTTTGGACTTGCTGTCAACACCTGCTTCTGATCGTATGATTCCTCAAAGTCAACCGGTTTTGGTCCATGTTCCTACATTGCCGCGAAACATGCAAGGTTACAGGTGGAATGGAGGACCTAGCTTGGGAGCTGGCAATATCACAAGCTCTATGGTTTCTGGAGATAGAGATTCTGTGCTGCATGAAGAAATGGGCTCAAGAAGCATGACAAGAAACCTTTCGGAACATCCTGTGTTTATGCCTGCTAGAGAACTGAGAAACTTGGTTCGAAATCCAGCAAATAGGGGTTCAACTAGCGGAAATGTAAGTATTCCTGGAAATGTTGCCTCTACATCTCGAAGTGTTCCCAGTTCAAGTGTCCATCCATCATCTGCTCCTACTTTAGCTCCTCCACAATTCCAACGAAGATTTTCTGAATATGTTCGCCGGTCATTGATGTCTTCTGATGGCTCTGAATCTGGAGGCCAGAGGAGTAATTATTCCCCACTGGGTTCGGGTCCTGTTCCGTCACAAGAAATTGGTTTTTCATCTGGACCTGGTAACCTGGGCCATGCTCAGTCACACACAAGGTCAGCATTATGGGTAGAGAGAGAAGGTGATGGTGGTCTTGGAATCCCCTATTTATTGCGAACATCTGCTGCAGCCGGTGAAGGAAGTAGCAGACTTGTATCAGAGGTATGTTTAAGAACTCATTTTTCATTTGAGGTTTGCTTTTTAAATTTATATATTTGAACTCTCTCATGTGAAGCGTCTGATGTCAAGCCCAGTTTGTTCTATTATATTTTTTTGATAAGTAATCAGAGAAAAGTTTGTTTTATTAAATGGTTGGGATTTTGGCACATCATCTCATGTGAGTGGTGACTGTGGCAACATTTTCTCATCAAATATGTGGGTTTGTGTTTCATCAATTACGGTCATATGGGTCTTGCATGCCTTTAATAACTGTGAGAGTTGTTTAGATGGCAGGTGAATCTATGCTTTACGTCAATAAACTCAACCATGGAGTAACTTCATCTCTAGCAAAAATTGTGATTTCCTATAATTACGTTACGTTGATTTCCAAAAGTGCATTCATAAATAATTCCTGTTGCATTCAAGTAAGCAGATCTTTGACAATATTCATCCTTGAAACACACAGATTTTTCTAATAAAGAATTCTGAGCTTGACTGCTACTTTATGACATACTGTTCTGGTGAATAGTAACAGTCTGGCTTTCTGAATGTTCTCACGTGCGGTCACTCCAGTTAAGTTTGTTGGTTGGATGTTTGTTCGAGCTGAAAAGTAGAAGTGAGAAATCTAATGGAGCATTTTATTTATATTTCGGCTTTTCTTTTTTACAACATCTTTAGTGGTTACACTGGTTTTATGTGAATCAGTACTATTTGATTTCAATTTTCAAGTCATCTTGGCAAGCAAGTGTTCATCTGAAACTTTGTTATTTTCTGAAGCAGATTCGCAATGTCTTGGGTCTCATGCGTAGGGGTCAGAGCTTGCGACTTGAGGTTGGGTTTCTACCTTAACAATGTCTACTCACCAACCACACTACTTATCAAGAGAATTCTAGAAAAGCTAGGAGAAAGAAATTTTTGCTGACTTAAACAGCCTTGCATGAATATACTTTTATTTCATTTCTGATCCACTGATGGTGGCAAATGGATACTTTTCTCACATGTGACTCCGCTTTTTCTATCAGGATGTTATGATTCTTGATCAGTCTATGTTTTTGGGGGTGGCTGATATTCATGATCGGTATAGGGATATGCGACTAGATGTTGACAACATGTCTTATGAGGTAAAGTATACAATAAATTGAACTATACTTTTTATTTACCTGTTTATATTAGTCATTGTTCTAGTACTACAACATTTATTTTGAATTATAGGAGTTATTGGCTCTGGAAGAGCGCATTGGAAATGTTAGCACAGGGTTGAGTGAAGAAACAATTTTAAATCGTCTGAGACAGCAGAGGTGTTCAATTGCAGTGGGGTCTCAGCTTGATGCAGAACCATGCTGTGTCTGTCAGGTAATGACTTACCTGACTCGGGTTTGCACTGCTTGTTTTCTTCTCTTTCCCAAATAATCGGGTTTCTTCTTTGTCTGAATTATTGTGTTTATTCTTATGCAGGAGGAATACAAGGAGGGAGATGATCTTGGAACTTTGGAATGCGGCCATAATTTTCACGCTGACTGTATTAAACAATGGCTGATGCAGAAGAATTTGTGTCCCGTTTGTAAAACGACAGCCCTGAAGAAATGAGAGGTGAACATTCACTTTCTGGATATTGGTTCTCGTATCGGAAAGGGGGCTAACCGTGGAACTGTGTCGCGCATTTGGACGAGTGAATCAACACGGATGCATGTTGCCTGCTTCACCATTCCTTTTTGTTCTTACATGTTAAGCCTATCCATGACGGCACTCACCTAAGAGCCCGAGTAAAAATCTTCTAGTTTTGGAGATTGTATTCTAGCCAGCCATGTCCTTGTAGAGGCGGCAGATGTGCGATTGGAGAAAATATAACTAGTTGTTCAAACTTTCCATTTATAAACAAAAGATTACCTTGCAATATTTATTAAAAATTCAGCCTATTGGCATTACAGATTGGAGATGATCATTTCAGATATTTTGTTCTCCTTTTGTTTTTAATTTTTATTTTCTAGTTCAAATCAATATAAAAAGTAGAGAGCAATGTTCTTACAGTCCCATTTCTTTTTCTTCATATCCTCATGGATACAAAGAGCTGGAATGGGTGTGGTAAAAAACCAGTGAGTTTCCATCATGATTAACATGTTAAAAGCTTAGGTCATGAGTGGATTCTCAACTGTCATTAGGGCTGTACAAATAACCCGAAACCCAACCCGACCCGTTTTACCGATTCATGCCGACCCGAAAAGGCCGACTCGATAGGAGTTTACATCGGAAACGGGTATTACCCGTTACCGATTTAAACATCTTTTTATTCACGTTTCGTCGTTCAATCTCTCTCTCACAATAGCAATGAGGATGGATCAGTCGACCGAACATGGACCAGACCACTGAGCTCCACATGCGACATCTTCATGTGCGAAAAGTCTAATCTCAAGGCTCAGATTTATCTCCCGGAGAAAAAACTTGGAGAAACCGAAAAGTTTCCCATCCTAATCCACTTCCATGGCGGCGGAGCATTAGTTAGCCTGATTGGCACATCTCGAATGATTTGTGTCTCGGTTTTCCTACTCTTGCGCCTGAGCACCATCCCCCGGCAGCCATTGATGATGGCTATTCCACGCTCCTTTGGCTACAATACTTGGCTCGAGGTGATTCGAACGAGCCCCGTTGGATCAAGGAGAACGCATATTTCAACTGTGTTTTCTTCATTGGAGATAGCTGGTATATAATCTGTTACTTTTCTTGGATTATGGTTATTAAGGTTTGGTGTTTTTGGATCTGGTTATTAGGGTTTGGTATTTGTTAGGGTTTGCCGTTTGTGTTCTTGGATTCTGCCGAATCGCCGATCGTTTTCACCAAAAATATATATATTATCGGGTAATCGGGTGATCGGTTAATGGGCTATCGGAAATGTGCCAGATTCGGGTCGGGTCGGAAATGACCGATATGGTTTCAGATCGGGTCGGAGTACAGCCTTAACTGTCATTAGATTTAATCCTCTCAACCCAAATTATGCTCTACAATCTTGTTCGGAGTATGTTCCTCGCTGCCATGATACCTTTTCTCCTCATTGTGAATTGTCTGAATCCATTATTGGAGGAAGGGAACTTGAGGATAAAAACAAGTATCAATGAGACAAGCAGAAAGTTTTTATGCCACTCATGAAAAAAGGGTATTCCAAAAATAGGTGCTCTCCTCCTCAAGTTTCAACAAAGGATTCACACAATGGGTTGAAAAGTCAATATTGGGAGCTCTGAACAAGGACAGCTCAAGTCGGTAACATGATGTCCCAAGCAATTTTCCAGAATGTATATCATTAGTCTATTTTGGAGTTCTCATTTACATTTTATTTGCCAATGGGCCTCTGGGCTGAATGACACCACTCCTAATCCTTAGGTACCACGCATGGGTCAACAGTTGATAATTGGGCACCTAATGGTCTTCTCATTTTTTAATAAAATTACCATTTCGTACATGGAAGTGGGTGTGAACCCCATTTATCCAACTCGATCCTTGGCTTCTTTAGTAATCCTTTTCGTTATCAGAGAACTAGAAGTTTTGGGTTGAGCTTTGGGGAATGGTTCTCTTAAAATATTTTTCCTAGAATTCCTTTGACGTGCAGTGGATTTCCGTTGGTTAGAGCATTCAATTTCCACCCTAGCTTAGGTTGTAAGTATTTGTATTGGATTGATTATCGCATTCTTCAAATTTTGACTAATATGTAGTTTTTTTTACTTTTAACTAATTACTCAAAATTTAAAGTCTACATTGGATTAGCCATTACACTTTATATAATAATAAAATATTATTATTTCTTATTTTTATATTTCTTTAATTAATTTTTATTTTTTTAAATACTTATTTATTTTTAATTCATAATTTCTAATAACCTCCAACAAAATATATCAATGCTCTTTATAACTTCTTGCCTGCTTAAACAAATTTGTATGAGAAGAGGGATTGAACCCAAGAAGAGCATCAAGACCCACAACCCCAACAAGAATGGCAACGGCTAGGCAAAGTTGCAATCCAAAGCTCCATCAGAGAGGAATTAATAAAATATTCAAGATAAAAAGTTATAGTTCTTTTCATATATGAAATATATGATGTATTTATTGTAGCTAATAATTTAAATGAAAAGTGTTTAGCTAATTTAATGTGGGCTGATTTCAGTTCATATTCTTTAAAATATGAAGGGTATTGACATTTAGCTAATCCAATACTATGACTCTTAGCTGCTAAAACATGGGGGATGTAGATGGCATCCCAAGAACCAAAGGAGAATTACTTGTAGGCTTTTCCAAAAGGAAAACACTATAGACAAACCAATCTCACAAAAAAATCCACATATTGGTTTGGCTACCACGTATTCCCTTATTATTATTTTTCTTTCCTTCGCCCCATGCTCACCACCCCTACCCTCTCCCTGTGCCAACCATGGTGGTAGGGGACCATCTTAGGGTGGGCAGAAGACGTCGGCAGTCTAAGCAGCACTGCCAGCGGGGCTCATAGTACACGTTGGTGCACATTTTCGCACACTATGTGCGTGGTCGAACATCGTCTATAGGTGGCTTGGGTGGTTAGAATTTGAGTCAACAGAAGTTTTTGGTAGTCTGAGTTGTGGCCGTCGGAGGGGATCTAAGTTGGGGGTCAGGATCTAAGTCGTTGCTTGGTGTGAAAGTCACTGTCTATTGACTATTTGTGGTGGTCACCAGGTCACAAAGTGCACGGCTGCATGATTGACAATTGCTATCCTTTGGCCACATGTGGTGGTCGGGAACCACTATGAGAGGGTAGAGAATGCCATCGATGATGGAAAGGAGGGAGTAAGAGAGAGGGAAAGGGGAGGAGAGGAAAAAACAAGGAAATGACCACCTAACCCGAAGGGGCAAAGCAGCAATGGAGGAAGCAAGAACTCTTAACTAACTCGAAGGTTGCGCTGCATTCTGTTGAACTAGTCTAGTCGAAGGGATTCTTATATCCACTTTATCTTGATCATTGGTTAGAAAATCGGAAAATAGCAGGCAAAAGAAGTATCGATGCACCAGTGGAAGGTAACTACCTATTGTGGCAGTGCGTGAGGAGCACACGCTATACTGGAGAGAAAACTGATAGCCGAAATCGAAGGATCCGAGGTCACTGATTCCGTTGGTGCCCCGCATGGTGGCAATGGACCCATCCTGGCACGACAGAACGTGGTTCTCATGCGGACTAATGTGGGCAAGTGAGATTCAGGCGTGCACTTTTGGGCAATTTTTCCATCTCTCCAGTAGATCGGCAGTTGGGAATTCCAGGGGTTCGGCATGTGGTAGTACTCAAAGATGTATGGAAAATAGAAGAACATGACTTATTGGTGCTATGGGCAATAAGTTAGGAAAAAGTGGGAAAGCTAGAAATAGAGAACCGAAAAAAGCCTAAAAAGGCTAGGCGGGAGAGGAGGGAGGAGCTGAAGCTCCAACCCCCTCTGGATAGAATGCTGATGGCTGGAAACGAGTAGAGGCAAAAAAGCTAGAGAGAAAAACAAGCGGGGAAAAAGGACCTTTTAATATTCCTCCTCCTCACTATCATTGCTCACATGCGAGCTTTCACGTACTTGTAGCCATTAATTATCTTGCAGACTATATTCTTATCTCCATTCTTTTAATGGTTATAAAGTTGGACCTTGTTTGCAAATTAGATTTCCAACATTTTCTGGTTTTCCATATTTATTAGTAATTTTGCACGATATTGCACTTTAATTTTCAAATGAAATTACCATTTTGTACAGGGAAATGGGAACCCTTTTTATCCAACTCTTGGTTTTTAGTACTGCTTTTTGTTATCCAAGAATCAAAAGTTTTGGATAGAGGTTTGAGAAATGTTTGTCTCCTAATATTTCGCTTGAATTCCTTTGACTTCCCCCCCCCCCCCCCCCTCTCCTCAATTTATGTCTATTTATTTGGCATGTTATATCAATAGCTTTAAATCCTTTTTTTTCAAGCAAAGTTTGTAAGTTTTCTCATTACTAATACAAAAACAAAGGGAAGCTAGTAAGGATATAAATTAATGATAATCAATTACTCGATTAACTTTAGAGATCAACACACCAATATTGACACCTACATTATATAATACGTTAAGGACACTCTCATTGGATTGACCCTGAAGGAAAATGATATTTGTAAGAAATTTTGCGCAGAAACCACACAGGAAATGGGTAAATGGTTTGTATCTAATTGTATTTTGCGTTTCAGCCTTTTTAGTTTTCAATTCTATTTGTATTAGACAAATGGTTATTTCTTTTGTTTTTCTTTTTTTAATTTTAATTGATGTGGAATTATAACTTGTTCCTGCAGAATCCTTACGCAAAATTCCCTATATGTAGCAGAATCATTGGCTAAAAGTCAAATCCAAAATATTTTTAGCCAATAGACCTTAAAATAAAACCACATTGAATTGACTAAATTCTAAAAAAATTTGGCTTTAACAATAATAATGCTAAAACTTATTCCATATTTGGCAATCAATTTACATTGGCTCAATGCATATTATATTAATTTATTCTCTCTCTTATTCAGACAAATGTCTATTTTATTAATTTATTTAGCATATAGCAAATGTTTATATTCATGCAAATGTTTATTTTACTAAGTATATATATTTTTAAAATGATTAATTATTAATTTAATTTAAATAGAATATGATTATGAATTAATTTTTTAACCCATAATTTAATTAGAATATGATCATTAATTAATATATAATAGGTAAAATGATAAAATATCATAAAATAAAATAAATTAATAATTACAAAAAGTTAAATATCTTTTTAATTATTAATTACTTATTACTATATAATGAATAAATAGATAATTCAATATGAAGATTTAATGTGAATAGTTAAAGTCAAATTATTTTTATATTATTTTATTATTATATAGTGAAAAAATAACTAATCTAATGTAAGAACTTTTGTAAATTGAATAGTCAAAAATCAAATTTATCTTTTATTAACTAAAATTATCTTTTAATTTTAGACAATCAAATGAGAACACTCTTAAATATACTATCTAAGTTATATAGAATATCTTTCATTTAATAAATTTAGTTGCTCAAAAAAAAAAAAGTAATAAATTTAGTTATGGCTTCTTCTACCAACATCGCTGACGTTAGATCTCGACGATTGATACCAACTGATGTGGCATGGGCCACGAAATTATATTTTTAAAAAAAATTACAACATTATTAAAAACCTCTTTTTATTCAGCACTAAGTAAATAAAAAAAGGATTTTGAGAGAAATTTTCAATAGCTTTTTTTCGGGTGAAATAGTATTTCTCTATCTTTTCCCTACCTATTTTTGTAAAGATGACAAATGGAGCATTTGTCAAATTAGGATTTTTATTTACAAATGAAAAATTCTATTCATCATTCATTTTCTTATCGTCTTCTCAACATCACATACTTTCGCATTAGATGATAGGTACGTAAGTAAAACAAAACAAATAATCTCCAATTTTCTAATTCTCCATCATAAAATAATAAAAAGATGATGTGAAAATAAGCTATGAGTTTTTCAAATCACCTCTTCCACATTGCATGAAAACGGCCTTGGTATGGAAGCTTCACTTCTTGGCTATCTATTGATCACTACCCGTGTCTGTCTATTTCGTATGGAAGCTTCACTTCTGTTCCTTGTATTTTTCTTTTTGGTAAATCGTGGTTCAATTTGATAATGTGAAAGACCCAATTGACTATTCCAATGGAACCCTCTGTTTGCACAAAGTTCCAGTTCTGATGTGCCTACTCAGAATCACAACTTAAACACAGATGCAAAATGGGTCATGGTGGTCATAATAGTCAAGCCAAGGCCATGCAGGGAAGCCCTAACACGCACAAGTCTATCAGTCAGAAAATCGGGGCATTTCACCAGCTAGTACATCAATAAACTCAATCATTGATGAACTTCATCTCTAGCAAAAATTGTGATTTCCTATAACTAACGCAATATGTTGATTTCCAAAAGTTACTTATCAAAAAAAAAAAAAAAATCCAAAAGTGCATTTCATAAATAATTCCCGTTCCATTCAAGCAAGCAGATCTTTGACAATATTCATCTGTAGTACACTACATAAAAAGTAGAAGTGAAAAATTTAATGGAGCATTTTATTTCTATTTCGGCTTTTCTTTTTTACAACATCTGTAATATAAGTTACACTGGTTTTATGTAAATTAGTACTATTTGATTTCAAATTTCAACTAGTCATCTTGGCAAGCAAGTGTTCATCTGAAACTTTGTTATTTTCTGAAGCAGATTCGCAATGTCTTGGATCTCATTCGTAGGGGCGAGAGCTTGCGACTTGAGGTTGGGTTTCTACCTTAATTAACAGTATCTACTCACCAATCACACTACTTATCAAGAGAATTCTAGAAAAGCTATGAGAAAGATATTTTTGTTGACGTGCCCATTTGAATTCGGGACTCGCTTCAACTTATCTCAACACATCTCTATTTCATTATTATGTTTTTTAATTTCTCATATAAAACACAAATCTCTATACACATTTTTTTAAATTCTAATATACATTTTTCAAATTTCAAAATAATAATAATATTAAAAAATAAACTAAACTCATCTCAACTCATCTAATTTTTGAATCCAAACGAGACCTTAAACAGCCTTGCATGAATATACTCTTGTTTCATTTCTGATCCACTGTTGGTGGCAAATGGATGCTTTTCTGACATGTAACTCCGCCTTTCTATCAGGATGTTATGATTCTTGATCAGTCTATATGTTTTTAGGGGTGGCTGATATTCATGATCGGTAAAGGGATATGCGACTAGATGTTGACAACATGTCTTATGAGGTAAAGTATACAATAAATTGAACTATACTTTTTATTTACCTGTTCATATTAGTCATGTTCTTGTACTACAACATTTATTTTTGAATTATAGGAGTTATTGGCTCTGGAAGAGCGCATTGGAAATGTTAGCACTGGATTGAGTGAAGAAACAATTTTAAATCTTCTGAGACAGCAGAAATGTTCAATTTCAGTGGGGTCTCAGCTTGATGTAGAACCATGCCGTGTCTGTCAGGTGATGGACGTACCTGACTCGGGTTTCGCTTGTTTTCTTCTCTTTGCCTAAATGACTGGTTTTCTTCTTTGTCTGAATTATTGTTTATTCATATTAGGAAGAATACAAGGAAGGAGATGATCTTGGAACTCTAGAATGCGGCCATAATTTTCACGCTGACTGTATTAAACAATGGCTGATCAGAAGAATTTCTGCCCCGTTTGTAAAACAACAGCCCTCAAGAAATGAGAGGTAAACATTCACTTTCTGGGTATTGTTCTCGTTTGGAAAGAGGGAGTGAATCAACACCGATGCGTGTAGCTCGCTTCACCATTCCTTACTGTTCTTACATGTTAAGCCTGTTCATGACACCACTCATCTAAGGGCCAAAGTAAAATTTTCTAGTTTTGGAGATTGTATTCTAGCCAGCCATGTCCTTGTAGAGGTGGCAGATGTACGATTGGAAAAATATAACTAATTTTTCATACTTTCCATTATAAACAAAAGATTACCTTGCAATATTTATTAAAAATTCAGCCTACTGGCATTACAGATTGGAGAATGGAGATGATCATATCTAATATTTTGTTGTTGTTTTTGTTTTTATTTTTTATTTTCTAGTCTAGATGATCAATATAAAAAGTAGATAGCAATATTGTTTTACAGTCATTTCTTTTTCTTGATATCCTCAGGGATACACAGAGCTGGAATGATGGTCCGAAACCAGTGAGTTTCCATCATGATTGACATCATAACATGTTAAAGCTTAGGTCATGAGTGGATTCTCAACTATTATTTGATTCAATCCTCTCTAGCCTGTTTATGCTCTACAAATCTTATTCAATATGTTCCTAGTTGCCATGAGCAATGTTATTCATCATTTCTTTTTTTTATTATATCATCATTATATGATGTAGTATTAAATGATTGAAGATCATTTATTTTATTTTATTTATAAGCTTATTATTTAATTTCACATTATGAGATGATGAAAAGATGATGAAAAAAATAATTATAAATAGATTTATTCTTCAAAAAATTAGGTGCTCTCCTCCTCCAGTTTCAACAAAGGATTCACACACTCATGGGTTGGAAAGTAAATATCGGGAGCTCTGAACAAGGACAGCTCAAGTTGATGTCCCAAGCAAATTTCCAGAAAAATATGTAACATTAATCTATTTTGGAGTTGTGATTTCCATGGTATTTGCCAATGGCCTTTGGGCTGAATGACACTATTCCTGATCTTAGGTGCCATGGGTCAACAATTTTATGATTGGGCACCCAATGGTGTTCTCGAATGTTAACGAAATTATCGTTTTTGAAATTACCATTTCGTACATGGTAGTGGGAACCCTTTTTATCCAACTCCTTGGTTTATTTTGTAATCCTCTTCGTTATCAGAAAATTAGAAGTTTTGGGTTGAGCTTTGGGGAATGGCCGTCTCCTAAAATATTTTGCCTTGAATTCCTTTTATGTGCAGTGTATTTCCAGTGGTTAGAAACATTCAATTTCCACCCTACCTTAGCCGCTAAAACGTGGGGGTGTAGATGGCATCCCAAGAATCAAAGGGAAATGAATTGTATAGACTTTTTCCAAATGAAATCCACACACAGAGAGATAATAGATATCTAAGTGATACACATAAAGAGATCTGTACATTGCTAAGAAAAAAATGTGAATGATGATTAGTGAGAAAATAAAATCATGGATCTCGAAGTGTGATTTGATTGATGTGATTTAATATATTACTTATGAGATCGAATTACATTATTGATATTCAAATATTACTTCTTAGAACGTATTAATTTTACTCCATAAACGAGGCTATAGTCTCATAGAATGTTGCAGCAAAAGTATAATCCCCCTATTTCTTCTATAAAATCTTTTAATTGTTTTAGAGTAATTAGAAATAGATTCTTTAACTATTAATAACTCATTGAGATGTAAAATACCTTTTTGTCAAATAGATATAGGTCGTATGAAATGAGACATTGTTTAGGATGAAAACAATACTTCTGCTTCTGATGGGAGTTTCAAATTTCTAGCCTGTTGCCTTTTAATTTGTCACCAATATTTTCCTTTCTGAATAAAAATAAGCATTCTAGGACAGTGCCGATGTTTTTAATTAAATAGGTCAATTTTTCTTTAAAATTAATTATCTTTTAGTTTTCAAAAAGATCTTCTTTTTTTTTTTTCTCTCTCTCTCTCTCTCAATTTATGTCTCTTTATTTGGCAGGTTATATAAATAGCTTTTTAATCCTCTTTACTCAAGCAAAGTTTGCCAAATTTCTTACCACTAAAATAAAAACAAAGGGGATTAAGGAAATAAAAGATGATCAAGTTGATTGACCAAAATTTGGAGATCAACACACTAATATTGACACTAATACACAACTATGCATGCGCGCATTTATCTTCAGCAAGGGAGGTTTGTGATGAATTTTTAATATCTTATGCCTATGTTAAGGAAATAAAAGATGATCAAGTTGATTGATCAAAATATTTTACATTAAATTTTTATGTGATATATTTTAAGAAATATTAGAAGAAATCATGCTCCTTACACTAAACGTGTTAATTGCACTCTTCTGAATATAATCATTAAATTAAGTATATATAAATTTAATAAAAATATTAGTGAAAAGTCAATATTTATTTATTAAAATTTATATATAAGAGCATTCTCATTAGATTGGCTAAAAGTTATCTTTTAAAAAATGTATTTTTACACAAATACCAAAAAATAAGTACCATAATTGATCAAATATGATAATAAAATTTGTGAAAAAAGATTCAAAAAATATTTTTTATGAATAGTAAAGGTAAACCAATTATCAAAAAACTAAAACAATTGTTAAATAATAATTGATTTAGTTTTACTATTTATAAAAAGTACTTTTAAAATATTTTTTTACGAATTTTATTATCATATTTGATCAATTATAATATTTATTTTTTAGTATTTATATAAAAATATATTTTTTAAATAATTATTTTTCATCAATATAATAAAAGTGGTCCAAAATTGCAAAACAATTGTACATCAAAATGAAGTAGCTAATGAATAAACTTGATAAAATGCTCAAACTTAGGCTTAGTTTTTATAAAAATGAACCCGAGCGGGACGTACGTAACATTAATGTCATCTTTAATTCCCAGCGACCCATTGACTAATAATTGTCAGTCGGGTTGGCTGTCTTGAAAAATACAAAAAAGGGTATCTTTTACTTTTTACTTTTATCTTTTATTTTTAAATAAGAAAATTGTATGAATCACATTATTATTTTATTTATTAAATAAGATATATTATACTTATTATTTTTAAATAATTATTAATTATTTTTTAATAATAATAATTATATCACATCTTATTTAATATAATAAAAATAAGAATAAAAATTGATGATTGTTGTAATAATGCAAGGTTGGGAGTAATGAATAACCTCCCTCTCAACGTTTATGTGCTCCATCTCTCATATTTGTGTTTTTTTCTTAATTTATATAATAATTTGTACAGTAACCAAAATCTATAAATACTTGCATAAATCTATCTGTTATGTATCAGTAAAATGAAAAGAAGGAAAAGAAGAAAAAAGATGAGAGAAAAGAAAAGAAAGAAAGGAAGATAGAAAATTTAATTTTTTAAAAATAAAGAGTTCTAAATATTTTATCTTACAATAGTAGTTTTAGTTTAGTTTTATAATATGTTTTTAGCACGACGATTCTACCAATTCTAAAACCAGTAGTCTTATTCTTCAAAAACTGTCAAACCTTATAAAATTGGAATTCGTTGCTCTTGATATATTTGGAAAAAAAATTATTTATCCTGGATTCTTGATGTTGAAATCAATCTGGATGCTATGAACCTGGGAGAAACAATTAAAGAAGGAAATCAAGCGTCCCTATAGGACCGTGCTAAAGCAATAATTTTCTTTCGCTACCATCTTCACGAAAAATTACTGGACATTGGTCACGTACCTATCATACTGTATCACCAGAATTGGTATAACTTTGAAAGGGGCAAAAGTTCCTAAAATAACTTTTCAAAGAGAGGTGAAGATGCGTGCCATAGATGTGGTATGACTGGACATTGGTAACATACCTATCGTACGGTCAAACATTCAGCAGATTTATATCAAACATCTATAAAAGGAAATAATCAAAGATTTCAAACAAATTTAGTAGAACCATCAGATGATTCATTAAATATAGATATCACTTATATTGATGTTTCTAATTTCTTTGAAGATCTTAATGGTAGAATTGATCACTTGATTAGAGATGGAAGTGTTCCTTTCAATTAATATATTTTTTTTATTATTTGTAATGAAAATTTTGTATATTTTGTAGAATCATGGATCACATAGATGAATTTTTTTATTTCTGAGTTGAATGATAAAGACGTATGTCTAGCTGATAGTAATACAACTCATACAATTTTTAAAGATAAGAAATATTTTCAAAATATAACATTAAGCAAAACCTATGTCCATATCATATCAGGTTGATCAAATCTAATTGAGGGCTCTAGAAGAGCTTATATTGTATTGCCTAATGACACCAAATTTTGTATTGGTGATACTCTATTTTCTTCACAATCTAAAAGAAATTTATTGAGTTTCAAAGATATAGTTCGTAATGATTACTATATTGAAACGACCATTGAATGCAGTAAAGAACATCTTCTTATTACTAAAATAATATCGGGCTAAAAGCTCATATTAGAAAGACTGCATGCTCTCTCTTCTGGATTGTATTATATAAAGATGAGAATAATTGAATCATATATGATAGTGCACCAGAAGTGCATTAACTCCAAAGTATTTATGACTTGACATGATCGCTTTGGACATCTGTGATCAATAATGATGAGACGAATAATTAATAATTCGTATGGACATTCCTTAAATAATCAAAAGATTCTTTTACCCAATAAATATCCGTGCTCTACATGTTCTCAAGGTAAATTGATTATCAGACCATCTCCATCAAAAGTCATTGTTGAATCTTTATCATTTTTACAAAAAATTCACGGAGATATTTGTGGGTCTATTCATCCATCAAGTGGACCATTTAGATATTTTATGATTTTAATTAATGCATCAAGTCGATGGTCACATGTTATCTGATTTCTATTAGAAATGTTGCATTTGCTAGACTTTTTGCTCAGATAATCAAATTACGAATACAATTTCTAGAGTATCTAATTAAAACCATTCGATTGGATAATGTAAGCGAATTCTCGTTTCAAGTTTTTGATAATTATTGCATGTCAATAGGAATAGATGTTGAACATCCTGTTGCCCACACACACACTCAAAACGGGTTTAGCTTAATTTTTTATCAAAAGATTTCAGCTAATCGCTAGACCTTTACTTATGAAATCAAAACTACATGTTTCTGCTTGGGGTCATGCTATACTTCATGCAGCATCATTAATTCGAATTAGACCATCTGCATATCATAAATATTCTCCATTACAGCTTGCATTTGGTCAACAACCAAATATTTCTCATCTTCGTACTTTTGGATGTGCTGTATATGTTCCAATTACACTTGCACAACGTATAAAGATGGGTCCTCAACGTAAACTTGGGATATATGTTGGTTTTGATTTTCCATCTATTATTAGATACATTGAGCTTCTTATAGAGGATATGTTTAAAACACGTTTTGAGGATTGTCACTTTGACGAATTCACTTTTTTATTACTAGGTAATGAGAAGTCGGTGCCTGAAGTACGACAAAAAATTACTTTGGATAATAAAGTTCCGTCTCAATTTGATCCTTCTATAAATAAAGGAACAGGTACTTGAAAATAATGAGATCTCAATACATTTTATTAGTACTGGAGAAATTCTAGATAGAAATAAAACTATTGTCGACAACATCTTTCGATATAAGATGGCCCTTGACATTACCAGAAGTAATGAAGAAATTGAATTAAGAACCATCGAAGAATGTTGACGTAGAAATGATTGGCTAAAATGGAAAGTAGCTATTGAAATTGAATTAAACTCGCTAATAAAGTGAAAGGTATTTGGACCACACTAAAGAGTGTAGTGCCTGTTGGATATAAGTGGATATTTATACGAAAACGTAATGAAAAAAATAAAATTGTGCGGTACAAAGCATGACTTATCGCACAAGATTTTCTGCAGAAACTTGAGATTGATTATGAAGAAACATATTCTCCTGTTATAAATGCAATCACATTTAGATTTTTGATTAACTTGGTAGTTACAAAAGGATTGTATATGCTATTGATGGATATGGTCACTACATATTTATATGGATCATTAGACCATGACATATATATGAAAGTACTTAAAGGATATAAAATGCCTGAAGTATCTACAAGTATATCTAGAAGTATGTACTCTATCAAGTTTCAAAAACCCTTATATGGGTTAAAATAATTCGGACGCATGTGGTATAATCGACTTAACGAATATCTATTGAAAGAAGGATTTAAGAAAAATCCTATATGCCCATGTATTTTTATTAAGAAATCAGATTCTAGATTTGTTATCATTGCAGTTTACATTGATAATTTAAATATTGTTGGAACTCTTGAAGAAATCACAATAACTGATATATATTTAAAAAATGAATTTAAAAATGAAAGATCTTATTATTCAAATGCTAGATGACTTACAAAAACTTAAAACTTTTAGCCTCTTCTTTTAAAAAGCATTTGCTCTTTATAAATCAACATCATATCCTTATCTAAAGGATTAGGCAGTCGAAATGAATAGGCAAACAATAATTTTAAATCCTTATTTTGTTGTTTTAAGTTTATAATTTTTTTATTAGACTCTTGAGTAAGTCGTTGAAGTATGGAAATCTTTTCGTTAAGCTCCTCAATCTCACGACTCTTAGATTGTAACTGGCCGAAAAGCCCAACATTAGAGGAGAAGTATTGAGTTTCGAGAGTCATAAACTCATAAACGACTTCACAATCTGACTTATTAATCAGATCATTCGCTTGTTGCAATATAGCACCAACGGAAGATGCAAGAACAACTTGTAACTGAGGTGAAAAATACCTCATCTCTTGATCACGAGGGATACTAAAAGAAAACTAATGAGCTATTGAAAATTTATAGAATGAGAATGCAGATGAATTGTAGAGATGAGAAGAAGATTTTTTGCGAATTAGATAAAACTGAAAAATGCTCTTATAGAGATGGAAATAAGAATAAGATAAACCATCATCTTTTCAAATCTCACTTAGTCAATATTACAAGATATACTTGATGCATATTTTCAAAAGATATTTAGCTAAGCCAGTGAGATTAATTGCAGTTGTGCCTATTTTTCTCATAAACGCTGAATCTCTGCTGTTAGCTGCTATTATTGACTTTGTATTTGAGTTCTCTCTCGTTCCAGTTCTTCTATTCGTGGTTTCAGGTAACGTGAATATCAGTCTGCAAATTTCTTCAGCTCTTTGTTTTCTTATCTTAACATTTTATTCTTTCTATCTTTAGTTGCAAGTTTTTGATGCAATTCAGTTATTTAATTATTAAGACGATCAACTTCACTCACTTTAGCCATTAGCCTTCGAGACATGGTTGTAATAGAGGCTGCATATTGAGCACTAAGAGTTCTTAATACTGAAACAATTTTAGAATCAGTCTTACTAGAAAGATGCATCTCTGCTCCTATCATGATGTTGACAGCCTCCGGAAAGAAGATGAGTGGTTAGGGTGTAAATGGTTCTTGGTTCAACTCTGGAACATTAACGAAAGAATTTTTCTCAGCCATAATATCGTTCTAGATGAACAACTGAATATATAAGGAATATGAGATTTTTTTACTGGAGTAACCAAATGGTAAAAATGGTTATCTTCAAACAACCACCCGAAACTTTCAAATCTATTCAAGATCTCGTTTGTCAATAATATCAAGTGGATTTGAATTTTCGCCGAACCTATAGAACTAGGCATCAAGCTTTTACAGCTTTTACGACTTTTATTATATATGGATGGTTTCCAATGCTCTTTTCGTCGTGAATAAACATGTTCTCCCTAATAATGTCAAAAGAGATGAGAAATTTTAGATGATAATATTATTATATTCTCTCTAATGCATTATTTAGATAGAAAACATGTTTAAATCTTAGTTCTGTTATATATGCTGAAATTATATTTATTTATTAAAAAACTAACACATATTCTCAGGGGGAGTTTAAGTATTACTACAGGTCTCTAATTTTTACTAAGTATTTGTCATCATCAAAATATATACGTACATACAAAACTTGAAATCTTGGATTTAACAATATTTACTTATGAAGGTCTGTCAAGCAAACACTATCTGCCATATTTTCAAATCACTCAGAGATCATTGTAATTCTTGAAGCAACTCAAGAGTGTATTTGATTGAGATCAGTGATTCAATATATTCAAGAACATTGTGACCTTCCCATGACCAATGATAGTCCACAATATTATACGAAAATAATGTTGATTGTATCGTTTAAATTAGAGGAAGATATATCAAACATACGATTAAGTGATAATCTGACAGATTTATTCACGAAAGTATTACCAACTGCAACAATCAAGAAAATTGTGCGGAACATTGTAATGTGAAGACTTAAAGATTTATCGTCATACACTTTTTAGGGAGAGTAAATATCTTGAAAACTTGTGCTGATTGTACTCTTTTTATTCGCTAAAATTTTGTACCATTAGATTTTCCTTTGTAAGATTTTAATGAGACAATCCTAAAAATACTTGGCGATACATATGAATACTGTACTTTTTTTCCTTTACTATTGGTTTTTCTTTCCATTGAATTTTTCTTTGGCAAGGTTTTAACGAGACATTTTTTTTATGGGTGGTCATTCAACAAAAAATGTTATAAAAGTCAAGCAAGGAGGGCAATGAATGACCCTTCTTTACGACTTTAGTATTCGAACGAATGAAATTAATTCCGTGATTTATGCTAGAGCTCCTTATATATATATATAGGAGCAATTTATTTGTACGAGAGATGTATAAAACTTTCAGTTTTGGAATAATAAGAATTTTAAATATTTTTTCTTATAAATTCTCTTGCAATAATATTTTTTCCTTTACTTTTATAACAATTTGACTTTTTTTTAGAAATTCTTTAACTATAGAACATTTAGCTTGGTCGGATTATTTTCTTTTTTAAAATTATTTATGAGATTCCATATGTTGTCAAGTCAGTGTCTAACCTAGTTCTTGTTTAAATAATTGCGTGACAAATCAAACATGATTCAAAGAAACCTTGTGGACACGATAAATTCAAGGAAATCATCCCTTAATTGTCTGCCTTTTATTATTCTACGCTAGCTCCTCTCATTGTTTTGTTTTATTTATTAAATATCTGATTCAATGAACGCAGCCAATATCTCAAAGACTCAAACACTCTCCTTCAATATTCACGGAGGGGGAGAAAATAATCCGTCGTTTGTTTGTCTTTCTCTCAAATCTAATCAATTATTGATCACGGGCATACGGTGTGAGTGGAGAGCAACTATTTTAGGAATGATCTTGCTTGTGGAAAACGTGCACATTTCTGTTCACAATGTTTTGTTAAAGAATTAAAGAATTATGGCAAAATATCTCTCTTTTCTTGTTCTAGAGATTCTTATTATATTTATGAGATCCATGAAATTAATACTCAAATATCACTTCTTATAACATATTCATTTAACTTCATAGATGGGATCCGGAACCCAGGTGCACAGCCTTACATAGTACCAGGCTTGTACCAGGCTTGTGATTAGGTCTGATTTGAATTAGAAGAAAAGATGAGTGAAAATAAGTTTAATTTATATTTTAATATTATTATTATTTAAAATTTAAAAAATTATATTGAGATTTGAAAAAATATATATTAAAATTTAAAAAATTATATTAAAATTTATATTTTATATAAAAATTTAAAAATTAATAATAAATTAAAAATGAGTTGACAAATTTATCTCGCCTGTAAATCCAAACTGGACATAAAATCTAGGTTGTTCACGGTTCACCCAATCCGACCTGAACCGATAGTGACATTTATGACCCGGCCTCACAATTACCCCTTCCGTTCGTCCGTTCGGCAGATTATCCGATAAGTAGTTCACAGGCCTGCATCTCATCGTCATCGACAATTCATGGGGCTTTTTTTTTTGTTTCCCCAGCTGCCAAACGGATATCTCATGTCACCTGTTCACCCGCTTACCCGTTTGGCCGTTCCCCACAAAACGTTGATCAAGAGTCAAGACTTCGTCGCCATTGAAGTGAAGCCATTCTCCGCAACGTTTTGGGTCATTGTCGACCTGACTTCGTCACGAAATTTCTTGGTTCGATGAGTTCCATATGCTTGCCAAGAATCTCAGTCTAGAAGTTTTGACTCTTCGGTATGGTTTACTCATGGATAACCAAGTATCGCCGTTGTCCTTCTTCACCTCCAGGAATCTTTCCCAGTTCATCCTTTGCAAAGCTATACCGAATAATCACTCACATGTGGTTAGTCGAGATTGAAGAGGCTGTTGGGTATAGGGCTTTCTCATGAAAGCGGGTACCGTTTCGGGGGAAAACAAACGAGTCCGCTAACCGAGACCGATTGGGCACCTATCGGGCTGGCTATTTTTGGAGTCGGGTCGAGTTGGAAAACCAGCTTTTTTATTCACCCCTAAACTAGAAGCATAAGAGTAATAATACGCAAACAATCATTTCTATAATATTTTTACAATTCATAGTCTATTTAAGTTTTTTTCTTTTTTTATCATATTTTTAAAATATTTTTAATCATTAAGAAAAATTTTAAAAAAATAATAATTTTATTAATATTCATATTTTTAATCACTAAGTAAAATTAAAAATTAAAAAATTAAATACAAAAATAGTTATAAAATAGTTGTAAAATTGTAATAAGGGTATCATTTTTGAAAGCATAATCCCCCTCTTTTAAATAGGTATATTTTACATATACATATATATATATATATATATATATACACAATAGGGTGGGGAGTTTCGAACCCAAATTTTCTATTTAGAGAATCAGATTATATGCAATCAGGCCACTAGGCTCTTATTCTTTTAACTGCTCTATAGCAATTAACAAGAGATTCTTTAACTATAAATAACTCATTCAGATGCAGAATGCCTTTTTGTTAAATAGATATAGGCAGTAAGAAGTGAGACATTGTGTAGGATGAAAGCAAATCTTTGTGCTTCTAATGGAGTTTGAAATTCTAGCCTCTTACCTTTTAATTTGTCACCATTTCCCTTTTGCAATGAAAAGAAGCATTATAGGACAGTGCCCATATTTTTAATTAATCAGATGATCGGTTGTGTATTAGTGTCAATATTAGTGTGTTTTTTTAATGAATTTTCAGTATCTTATGATCTATGTTTATCTTCATGTCCTTTGTCCATATTGCTTCGTGACTTTCTCCATATAAGAGGATGTAGGTTTGCTAGTATCGGCTTCATTAGACAAGATTAATGCTTATGGCTGTAAATAAGTAAGACTACTCGATAAGCCGCTCAATATCAATTCTATCAAATTTAAGTTTATCTCAATTATTAGTAATTTGTTAAATCAGTCGTTTATGAACACAAAATATAATCGATTATTAAATGACATAACTAGTAAAAACCTTGTCCAGACTCTCATAAGGCCGTATAAATTTGAATAATTTCGTAAATATTTTTATATTAAATTTCTAATTTAATATTTTAAAATATTAGAAGAAATCATGCTTCTTATATTTATAAACGTGTTAACTGCATTCTTCTAAATATAATAATTAAGTTAAGTATATATAAAGAAAATAATAATTGTCATTGTGAGGACGCAAGCACATTGCAATCACTTTAAAAAAGTTCATAAATATGAGACATATGTTAAAAAAAAAATTAATAGTAAACCACACTCATTTTTAAAGTGATTGGCGATTGCATAGTGCTTGTGCACTTCATGATTTTATGTCACGTTACTCATATACAAATGTAATAAAAATATCATATGCTTGGAGGAGAATTTTTTAGACATGGCGTTCGCTAATAGAAGCGTGTGGGTGGAGAGTGGTCAATGGTGAAGTAGTGAAAATTTGGAAAGATTGGTGGTTACCCACTGTTAAGACACTACAACCAGATTTGCATGGTAGGAGGGGCACATCTGTTGATGAAGAAACCTCAGCGAACAGTATAATAGATGCTGATACTAACACATGGAATATTCAGGTGGTAAGGGCTCTCTTCAATCCAAACATATATGAGAAAATTTTAAAGATTAGGCTACAACTACTCAGTGCATGGATAGATGGATATGGAATAAGGAAGCAAATGAGAATTTCACAGTGAAGTCTGCATATAAGTTAATTCTGAATTCATTTTCTAACTAGTGATGGGGAGTCTTCTTTGCTGATGCAAGATAGAACCATTTGAAAGAATATATGGAAAATGAAAGTTTGTAGGAAGATTAAGAGTTTTGCTTGGAACGTATGCAAATACATTTTTCCAACTCTTAGTAATCTTAGAAGGTTGATAATCAAACCCAATGTTGTTTATGTAAAGCTGATGAGGAAGATGTTAGCCATGTATTATATTGAGGTGTCCATCAATTCTAGCTTTGTGGCAACAATTTCCCCCATTGTTAAGGACTTTTAATCCATCTTTGGGCTTTATTGAGACTGTGAGATTGATTGTGGTGCACGGCCATGAAGCTGAGTTAACCATGTATTTTCTCTTGTGTTGAAGGTTATGGTACAGGCGCAACCAAATGTAGATGGAAAACATTTTGATCTAACCTAGACAAGCAGCAAAGCATGCGATTTCTTTGTATAAATCCTTCAATGATGTTAGAGTAGCAACAATGGATATGAGCATATACATCAGTGGCAAGCACCTCCAAATGGTTTTCTTAAGCTGATGTCGATGAAACTTTTTTAGCTGAGATCATAAGTGCTGGAGTGGGGGCAGTTCTACGAGATTCTTGCGGTGGATTATTGATGGCGGCTAATTAGAGTGAAAAAGCAGTGGATGAGGCAGCCACAATTGAATCCATTGCAATCCTGTGAAGCTGCAGCTGTGTCTTCCACTTGGTATCCCAAAACCTGTAGTTGAAAGTGACTGTCCAACTATTGTCCAGGATCTGCAATCAACAATTAATTCTTATGCAATTGTTGGTAATGCTGAGGCTAAGGAGTTGGAGTTGATGTCACGCTTTCAAGAAGTACAGGTCCAACATGTGAATCGAATGGGGAATAGTGTGGTTCATTCTTTAACTCGAAATGCTTGGAATGTATTTGATATTGCTGTATGGTGGGAGCAGGTCCCATCTTTTGTTCAACTTGCTTTATGGTTTGATAAAAATTTGATATATGGAAGTTGATTTACTATGAATGAAGTTCTGTGTGTGTGTATATATATATATGTATATAAAACTTGTGCTAGAATAAAAATCAAGCCAATAAAAGGCTTGACCACACATTCCTCTTTCAAATTCGGCTCATTTACAGTACCCTTTATTAAAATATGATAATTTCATGAAAGTGGTGGGAGGGAGGTGGATTGATTTCCTATGGATCTTATCCGAGACTGGACCCATTCATTATCCACTGAGTAAGAACATCTCTATTAATCTCATCAAATCAATCATTAAATACAAATTTAATGATTTATCTTAAAAATTATCTCACATTAATCTCATCAAATTATATTTCTTAAATTTTGAACTACAGTAAAAGTAGACAAACTTTTCAAATTTGAAGAGTTACTATTTATCATTTATCTTATTAGTTTAATATATTTTATTTCCCTTACACCTTTTTCTTCTTTTCTTTTTTATTTTCTCTATAGAATAAATGTGTTTATTATATTTTTTTAATTCTAGTTTTATTAAACATTGTTGAAAATAATAATTTAAATATCATTAAATTATTAATATACATATAATAGGTATAATTATAAAATATTGAATAAAATTTAAAAATATTTTTAAAAAATATTTTTATATTATTATTTTGATCAGTCTAATAATGAATTCAATATAAAGTTATGGTGAATATGATATGTTTATCTTATTAAAATTGTATTTCTTATCAAATTTTAATATTTTTTTAATGAGACCAATGAGAATGCTTTAAGTCGGCTTAGCTGTCTAGCAAAATACAAAAAGGTTTTTTTTTTTTTTACAGAAAGGGCATCTTTTAGTTTATAAAAGCAAAATTATAATTTCTTCAGTAGAAAGGTCTCAAATGATTTATAGTCTCTAATCGTTTGAGAATAAAAACAGTAAGAATTGTATATTAGAACTCACAATGATAAGAATAGAAAATCCAATTTAATTGCTATCAAATTGTTAAATCATCTGTTATCCCAAAATTTAATAGCGACTATATATATAGGACTGACAACCCATGTCATGTCATTCACATTCGTGTCGAGTTTTTCAAATTTGTATGATAAAATTGTCAATTCTAACCCAATCGAATATCAAAATAAATTATTCAGGGTACGTGTTATTTGGATTTGTGTTGGGTTAACTATTTTTTCCAGTCTTCATACTCTACGTATATTTTCTTATCAATCTATTCAAAAGTTACTAAATTAATATATGGTAAAAAAGATCTACTTTCTAGTCCACATTGATTGATCCACTTTGTACATGTTGAAAACTTCTTTAAGGATCTCGATGTGTGATTGTACTTTTTGTTCAAAATTACATCACTTGCCATTGATATCGCCCTTCACTAAAAGAGAATTCGTTTTTTGAGACGAATCAAAAAATTTATTTCTCATCCCAAAATAGTTTTAGAAATAAAAAATAAAAAATAAAATTATTTCAAATTTATCTCGAAAAGTCTATCTCAAAAAACTTTTACAAACATTTAGGCAGGTATTTCTTTTTATTTGAGGCAAAGCCCATTTAATTGAAACTTTTGTTTGTTCGAAACAACATATACGGTTTGAATAGACAAATTTCTTATTCGAACAAATTGTCACATTTGAGACCGTTCCAATGGGATTAGCATCCGAGCAGATATTATCGATTCGAACAAATAAATTAATTAAAGTTCTTCTCGTTCGAACGGTATTGCGTGCTGTTCGATTACTATTCGAATGGGTTTATTTCGTTCGGATGAATATTTAAATTGTAATACATTGTTCGAACGATATTTTTTATAGTTTGAACAATAGTGTTATACATATTCATAATTAATTAAAAAGGCAATATTATTACAAAAATGTAATTTATACATCACAATTATTCAAATATTATTGTTGAATAGAATAATAAAAGTACAACTAATAAAAAAAACAAGTTTTAAAATCGCAGTTGTGGCATAAGGTTTTGGAACAGCTTCTATCATTCTTCAGACATTATTCAGGTCCTTGACTCTAGTCCCTCTTCTATTCTTACTTCTAACTCTGCTGCTCGTGATTTTAATCGGGTGAGTAATTCTTGTTCCTTTGACCTCAATTGGTCTATTTCAAGTTGTGCTACCTTTAACTCCTTAGTCTTCTTTCATTGGATTTAGCCTTAGAAGAGGATGATGAATTTGATGATGGCTTCACACAATGCCTTAAACTCCTCAAATATCCTATTAGGCATGTGGCTCTAACTCTTTGCTAACCAAATAATAATAATAATAATATATAATATACTAGTATACTATATAGAGTTATATTATAATATATTTTATGTAATAGAATATACTATACAAATATACTACATATATTCTAATATAGATATATGATATAATACACTAATATACTAGATATACTATATATTACACCATTATAATATATTAATATACTAATATATTAGTATGTACTATAACTTATATACGAATAATATACTATATATATAATATATAATATATATTATACTAATATTATATACTAGTATAATATATAATATATAATATATAATTTATATATTATATATTCATTTCTCCCTGCTTATTCCATTTATGCAAAATATATTTGATTTATTTGTTATATATTCAAAAAGAGAGTAATAAATGCAAGTAAATAAATGGACCAGATAATTAGAGACCAAATAAAGTAAATGAAAAGTAATTAATGCAAGTATTAAATCAAAAGATTGTTTATTGAAAAAGGCTTACAAGATTGCAATGAAATAGGATTAGGAAAACAAGTAGTAGAAGATTGAAGAGAAGAATTGGGCTTCTTGACAGAGTTCTTAGGAAGGAGGTAGCTCTAGAAAGTTCTGTTCCTCAATGAGGTCCTCCTTTAATAGAATAAAAATGGGTGCCTTTACAAATAATGAAAGTCAACAAATAGTGAATAGTAAATAGTAAATTTGACTTTTTAACTAGTCATTGATTCAAAATATTTTTCAGCCTGGTAGACAATTTTCCTTTTAAGCCAGTTTCTTGTCTTCCAGTGCAAAAACAAAGCCTGAAGATCAAAGTTGGTTATCTTCCAGTACTTTAGAAAATACTTGTTGGTTTGTGTTAGGGGTGTGTAAAATTTCAACTTCTGATCAACTTCCGCTCCAATTTTGATTGCGGTCAGAGTCAAAAGTCAGAAATTGGAGTCAGAGTTGGAGCCACTCCGACTCCAAAAGTCGGAGTTCGGTGCCGTTGTAGGAGTAGGTGATTATTTCGATTTTCAACTCCTAACACCAATCATTTAAACAAAAAATATAAAATATAAAACGATATCGTTTTGCAATAGGGTGATTTTTTTTAAAGCATTGAAATAATGTCATTGTAATTAATAACAAACGATGCTATTTTCATTAATGACATCATTTTGCGAGGAGATGAATTTTTAATAAAAAAAAAAAGAATGAAACGACGTTATTCTAATTAATATAGAAGACTCCGTTTTTTATTACTCGGCCTCCTCGTTCTATCCCTTTTTCTCTTTTCTTTCTTCTCTCTTTTTCTTTCGCTTTGCAGACTCACATTTTCACTTTGCCATTTGCCGCTGGTTTCTCTGTTCAGTCCTAAGCCTAGGCCCCAGCTCGAGCAACCAGTTCTCCAGCCGGCGGTCGTGACGCTGCTGTCTTCGAGTCATCGCCGGTTCCGCTCCACTTCGCCTAGGAGAAATCCCTTTTTTAATTGGTATTTTTAAGGGTTTCGAAATTGTGAATTTTATTTTTAATTTTAATCTGTGAAATTGGGTTTGGATTATGCAAATTGTTTTCGGTTTTGTTAATTTCGTAAGGTAATCGAAGATTCAACTAATTTAGTATTTAATTTCTTAGTTTTCTGTTATGTTAATGGTTGTCCGTGATTCCGTTGTTCATTGTTTTCGGCAATTTGTTTCCTTGGGGCTTGGAGTTGGGGTGGCTTGGCATTTGGTTTAATTAATTGACTGGAATTTTCTTTGTTGATTAGGAATTTTCCTATTTGTTGATTAGAAATTTTCTTGGAATTTCCTTTGTTGAGTACTGATCAGGATCTGTAGGTTTTCCTATTTGTTCTATATCTCTAATAGCTATTAAAATAGGTGCAAAGCAGCAGTTGAACTTGTTGCAATGTCTTGAAAACTAAGCAGGTATTAGTATACATAATGCTAAACTCTGATTTGAAAATTAATGAGTTGCTATGATGTTAAACTCTGATTTGAAAATTAATGAGTTGCTGTTTTTTATGTTGTTTTGCATAAAAATATCTTATTGCAGATGTGTGGTCATGTGGGGTGATCTTATACGTAATGCTTGTATTACTTCATGTTTATGACTTGTGGTGAATTGATATATTCATCATCTTTTAATTGGTTTCATGCAGAGAATTCTCGGTGTCCAGTATTCTGTTTTCAACGGCGTTCAAATATCTCCCGAGTGTGTAAGTCCTATATAGTCTTTTTGTACAGTTCTATGGTGTGTAAGTCCTATGTAGTCTCTTTAAGGAATTTAATGAGGTTTGCAGTTTGCACAACCTTTTTTTTCTTTCTTTCTTGTTTTTATCTCTTGTAATACCTCAAAGTTCGCTAAGTTGTTTGGGGATGAAATGATTTGTTTTTCTTTCTTGTTTTTATCTTTTGTATATTATCTCTTGTATATTACCACATTTCAAATGAATCAGCATCATGATCGTGGTGTGGCAATACCATATACTTAATTCAACCATTTATTTTTTTATTTATTATTTTTTGTTTGTAGTTTTAAGGTCTACATAGGGCCACCTAGGCGTGATATTCCATATGAACAAAAGAGCAATGTGCTTGGAGGCCGGTGTTAATCTTTTATGTTCACATGCATCCACACTGATATTTCATCGAGGAATATATATATATATATATAATTCTATTTGTCATCTTCACATTTTATATATTTTT
Source organism: Platycarya longipes (assembly GCA_036559045.1). Taxonomy (NCBI): domain Eukaryota; kingdom Viridiplantae; phylum Streptophyta; class Magnoliopsida; order Fagales; family Juglandaceae; genus Platycarya; species Platycarya longipes. Next base: position 39,856,861 of record CM071802.1, read on the forward strand.
ATTTTATTATTAGTTTTTATAATAAATATATGATGTATAAAATATGGATGATAAATAGAATAATTGAATTGATTTAACAAGAATAAAATAAATTTAAAAAAATAAGAAAAATAACATTTCTCAGATTATATATATTTATATATATGCTTTAAGACAGAAGAAAAGAAAGATTTTGAGGGTGCAACATATATAGCATCTCAATCGTGGAGAATCTTTAAACCACAATAATGAGACATTAGCTAGTTGAGATGTTGTAGTTGTTTTTGTTTTTGTGTTTTTTACCTTTTCCTAAGCAGCCACTTGCACATTGTTGGCTACCTTGTTTAAGAATATTTTACTGTTTTGTTCATATTATCTCTAGAGATGAAGGTGATGTTCTATACATCATACAACTAAACTAAATGATGTTATGTCCATTGTAAACAACTGAATAAAAGTAATCAATCATTCTTATAGGTTATATCAAGATTTCCTAATAAAAGTCAATTCTTAAATCTCAACTCTTGTTTTGAAATGATATGATTAATGATATGTTATGCCCATTGTAACAGATTTCCTAATAAATACTATAAGTACATGACATCTACCAAACCAAACACCTAATGTTTAAAGAGTTGTTATTGGTATAAAAACTGGTGGATAATGATTGATACAAGCCCTTATAATATATATAAGTCAAACATATATAACATTTTTTATATTGTTATACTTGATTTTCAGGTCTACATAATAAATAGATCCCTCACATAGTACTAGTGAGACTTTGACTCCATATGAGACTCCAGATGCCAGGGCTCCGTCAGCATCCCAAGCAGCAGTACCGAGTCGGACTCAGAGTCGACTACCTAGCTTCACTCGAGCACAGACCTCATGTGCTAGTAGTGGATTCTCACTTCCAGTCAACATAGAAATAGAAGTGGAAGATCTTGATCAGATTATGAAGGAGATGGGTCTTGGGGACGATCTGGATCAAGATCTGGATTTACTAGTGCACCCTATAGCTATGAGGCCATCCCATCCACGAATAAATAAAAAAAATTCGTGAATATGGGAACATTTCACGAAAGCTGAGGGTGGAGATCCTGAGAAGCCACGAGTTGAATGCAACCATTGTGACACTCAAATTGGGTGTCATTCAAAAAGGCAAGGCATCGCTTGTCTATCATCACATCTCAATGGCTGCCAGCGATACAAAATAGCGAAAGGGATGGCATCAAGAGGTTAGTGTTTTATTGGGGCAAGTTGTATTATGTACGCTAATTGATTTGTTCATTTAATCCCATTTAAAATTTAAGTTAAAAGTTTAAAACTTATATAAATAATAAATTATTAAACGCAGCCACATGTGGGTCTCAGACTAATCTAAACTATGAGACCTCTACAGCCACTGATGGGGCAGGATACCAGTTGAGGAATCTGGTGGTCCCTCAATATAGTGAGATGTACCGTGAGGCACTTGCAAAGATGGTTATAGAGGATGAGATGCCATTTAACATTGTTGAAAAGAAAGGATTTCGCAAATTTGTGACGTTACTTGAGCCAAGATTTCCATTGCCATCTCGTTATACCTCGATGCACGATTGCATGAAAAGGTATATGCGGGAGAAGGCAGAGACAAAAAAGATGTTCATCACCATTGGCCAGAGAGTGTCAGTTACAACTAACACATGGACGTCTGTACAGAATACCTCATAGTGAGGGTCATGTCTTGGCTACAATGAGGATGAAACAATGATCGATTCTAGATTCCCTTCTAGCAGTCTCTTGCTGCTTTCTATGCTTGTAAATTTTCTCTTGAGCTTGGTGATTCAGTCATAATATTGTCGTTATTTGCATTTTAATTCGATGTCAAATCTCATTTTTAATAATACCTTAATAAAATATTAAAGATATTTTATAAACGATAAGAGTTTATAAAATATCTTTAATAATACCTTAACACATAAAACAAATGCTTGTAAACATCTTATATATAGTCTAATCAGGATTTTAACACTTAGTTATACAATTAAAACCATAACTTAGTTTTGTGTAATTGCTAAAATATTTGTCCATGTAAAATTATGGATAACTTAAATATTAAACAAACCCAATCTAAAATAATATAATAGCATATTAATTATATTAAAATAAAGTTCGGTATAGAAAACGGGTATCTCTGGGATATAACCCAATTAAAATATAGTTTAATTAAAAAACCAAGTTTAGTGTATACATTAAGACCCCCTGTGAAGTTGATGGATGTAGATTAACGTGAAAACAAGAAGGGGGCTGGGGGCAGAGGTTAACGAGAGGAAAGGGGGAAGTGACGGTGGTGACCGAACGGAGGTCCAAGACTGTGGCTTTCATGCGTGGTTGTTTGGCTCAAAGCAACAAGCACGTTGTGTCGTCGTTGCCATTGGGTCGCGCATGTTGTTTTCCGTGACTATTGCGTGAGTTGCAACCAAGAGGTGGTGGAATACTGGGCTTCCGTCGTGGGTGGCTTCTACGAGAACTCGCATGGCTGGAAACATCCTGCAACGCAGGGTGGAGGAGCAAGAAATCGTTCCTTTCCGCTTCTTATAAACAGAACCATGGTACTTTCGGTGGTGGTCACGTTGAAGATCTTGAGTGATGAGAGGATCTCGTCCATGGTGGTGCTTCTCAATGATGCATAATGGTCGGCGAAGTGCAGCATCCTTGGGGTGCCGATGCTTTGTTTCGATATTGTAAAACAGAGGAGGTGGTTGGCAGTTGGGACACGATGGCTAGGCTTGGTGGTGATGCAAGGTGTTGGTGTCTCGCTGGGCAGCATGGTTGGTATACGTGGAGTTAGTGCACGGTGGGTCTAACTCGTGGTGGCTTTGTGCAAAACAAAACGTGAGAAATTAGAGCATTCTTATTTACTTAATCAAATTCAAATTTTAGCCAATATCTCATTATTTTAATCAAAATTCTATTATTTTACATTTTTTCAATCAATTTTAATTCAAAATATATATTGAATTAGTCATTTATTTTCTTTATAATAATAAAATATTATTCATTAATATTCTTTCATCTTTATTAAATAAAATAATAATACTTTAATTTGAATTCAAGATGTCTTAGTATTTTATTAGATAGAATAATAATATTTTAATTTTTAGCCAAGCAACTATTCACTTTCCATCTTTGAAGAGCTACTATTTATATTAGCTAAATATTTTTAAACTTGGCTAACCCAATATAGCCATTTCTTTTTTTTGATTGAAATCTTCTAAATTTTAGTCAAGCACCTCATTTGGCCAAGCTAATAAAGATGCTCTTAGAAGTTAAATAAATACATGCCATGTTGGCATAATTGTAATTTCATCATCTTTGTTTTAGTATAAATACTACTGTATACTTTATGTACTTTACTAAGTGAAATATACAAACTATTTAAGAGTACAAATGCGACTTCTCTTCTTTCTCAAATGCTCACTGCCAAAGCTGTAATCCTAAAGGGATTTTCAGATTGTTTCACAGATTATTTTAGATTTTGTCATTGTATTAGAGAAATCTAATTACTAATCGATGAAATATCTGTGAATATGCCTTCTTCAAAATCTTCAAAGATGATCCTTCAAATCCCTATTTTCTCCGTCATGGAGAAAATTCGAGAGTTATGCTTATTACAGATCGATTAAATGGAGACAACTATCATGCTTGGGCTAGATTGATGTCAAAAGCTCTCAATGCGAACAAGATGGAACCCTCAAGAAACCTTCGAAGGATACACACCCACTTCAACAAGCATGGACTTAGTGCAACAATATGGTAATTTCCTGGATCTTGAATTCTGTTGTTAAAAATATTGCTTTGAGTATTTTATACATTGATGTTGATGTGGATATGTGGAGAGATCTTAAAGAGGGATTTTCTCAAGGAAATCGACCTATAATTTTTCAATCGAAGAAATCAATTAGTGCATTGAAGCAGGAACAGAAAGCAGTTAGTGATTACTATACATAATTGAAGTCTTATTGGGACAAATTGACAAATTTTAAGAAAAATCCACCATCCTCTCCAAACGAAATCCTAATGTTTTTTTTTTCAAGAGTCACAACAGGAAGAATTTGTGATACAGCTTCTCATGGGATTAAATTATTCCTTTAATGGCCTGAGGAGTCAAATTCTACTAATTGAACATTTTCCATCCATCAACAAAGTTATTGCCTTAGTGCTTCAGGAAGAGAAACAGAGGGAGGTACTTAGTATTACTGATAGTGTACCAAATCTTGAATCAATGGTTGCCTTATTGTAGAAACAAGCACCAGCTCCTAAGTCCAACATTGCCTTGATGACAAAGGTCGAAAAACCTAACAATTCAAACTCTAAGCAAACTAGCTTCCGCAAGAATCATCCTGTTTGCAATTATTGTGGATACACAGGGCATACTTCTGATAAGTGCTACATAATTCATGGTTTTCCACCTGGATTCAAATCCAAGAGAACATCAACTCATTCAATCAATCAGACATCATATTCTTCTGCTGGTAAAGATAGGAATGAGGCTCCATAGTTAAGTTTTACTCAAGAACAATGTCAGTAGCTGCTGTCTATTCTCAAGCCTTCAACTATCAATTCCTCTACAATTGCATCTGATTTTGTGGTTTCTTCAAAAGATTCCAATCACACTTCCCTTTTTGCTGGTATAGTTCCAACTCCATTGTCATCTACTTGTCAAAACTTGTCAGGAAAATTTCTATCTCAAGTATACACAATTTCTTCCAATCATACACCGTGAATAATTGATACAGGAGCCACTGACCATATGGTCAGTTTTGCTCAATTCTTTTCATCAATTATTTTTGAAATAAAATTCTCAATTAAGTTGCCAAATGATAATCTTGCTAAGGTAACTCATGTAGGCACAATTTCACTTTTTAAGAAAATAGTCTTACATAATATACTTTGTGTCCATTCCTTCTCATTTAATCTCATATCAGCCAGTAAATTAACTCGAGATTCTTCTTGTTGTCTCATATTCGTTCCTAAATTCTGTTTTCTTCAGGACCTATCTACATGAATGACGATTGGGATGGGTGAGGAGAAATGTGGCCTTTATCATTACTTGCAACAATCTTCGATTGGTTCTTCTGTTGCTTCTACAGCTCATTCTGATTTTTATTTGTTGCATTATAGACTAAGTCACATTCTAGATTGCAATTACTCAATAAATCTATACCCGACATACACATATCAATTGTTTCTCCATGTACTATTTGTCCTTTGGCTGAACATAAATATTTGCCATTCCCTCATAGTGATAATAATTCAGCATCTCTTTTTGCCCTTATCCATTGTGACATATGAGATCCATTTTTTGTTTCATCACTTGATGGTTCAAAATACTTTCTTACCACTGTTGATGACTATTCTAAATCCACTTAGGTTTATCTCATGAAAAATAAATCCCAAACAAAGACATATCTACAATCATTCTTCAATTTAGTAGAAACTCAATTTCAAACTAATATCAAACAAATCAGAACAGATAGTGGAATTGAATTTCACTTACTAGAATTCTTTTCTCCCAAAGGCATCATTCATCAAATAAGTTGTGTGGGTAAACCTCAACAAAATGGTACAGTTGAGAGAAAACACCAACATCTTTTGAATGTTGCTAGATTCTTACGTTTCAAAGCTTCACTCCCCTTAGAATTTTGGGATGATTGCATTTGACAGCAACACATTTGATAAATCTAACTCCTACTCCTTTGCTGTCAAATAAATCACCATATGAAATTCTACATTCTACTCCATCTTATAAACATTTTAGAGTTTTTGGTTGTCTTTGTTTTGCATCCACACTAACAAGAAACCGAAATAAATTGATCTTAGAGCCAAAAAGTGTATTTTCATTAGATATTCATTTACTGTCAAAAGGTATGAAGTATTTGATCTTGAGACTCATACCAATTTTTTATCTAGAGATGTTTTTCATTAAACAACATTTCCTTTTTACTTTTCTGATCTTCATCTTTATTTTTCTCAAAATTCGTCCATAGTTTTGCCAAATTCTGTTTCAGCCAACAAAACTCTTCTAAAAAATGAAACTTTTTTAGCAAATGAAACTGTTTCTCATTATAATTCTTCTCTTCCCCAAAATACCCCTTCTTCTTCTTCTTCTTCTCCTTCCATTAAACACTCCACAAGATCTCAAAGACAACCAGGATATCTGCAAGATTATCATTGTCAACTGGCAGCCGATTCTCATCTATTGCAGTCTGCTTCCTTGGCAGATACATCCTCAGATACAAAGTTTCCCATCTCTAACTTTCTTTCTTATCATAAGCTTTTCATACCTTATAAACATTTTGCTCTCACCATTTCCTCACACCTAGAACCAGCCTCTTTTTCTCAAGCCTCTCAAATACCTGAGTGGCAGACAACAATGCATGTTGAGATTAAAACTCTTGAAGAAAATGAAACTTGGACACTCACTTTTTTACCTGTATGAAAGAAATCTATAGGCTGTAAATGGGTTTATAGAATCAAATATAAAGCACTTTGGTTGCAAAGAGGTATACACAAATTGAAGGTTTGGACTTTCAAAAAACATTTTCTCCAGTTGTTAAGATAACAACAGTACGCTGTCTATTAGCACGGGCAACTATTAAAAATTGGCATCTACATCAATTAGATGTAAATAATGCATCTTTGCATGGAGATCTCAATGAAGAGGTTTATATGAATTTACCTCTTGGCTATGCAAAAAAGAGGGGCACAATCAAGTTTGTAAACTCAAGAAATTTTTTTATGACTTAAGACAAGCCTCAAGAAAATGGTTCCAAAAGTTATTCAATGTTATACTTGATTATGGGTTTCATCAAACACATTCGAATCAGTCTCTTTTTATCAAGTCTAATGGGATCAATTTTATTGCTTTGCTAGTCTATGTAGATGATATTGTCTTAGCTAGCAATAATCTACAATCGATCACTAATTTGAAAATTTTTCTAGATAATAATTTCAAAATCAAGGATTTAGAAACTTTGAAATATTTCCTTAGTTTAGAGGTTGCAAGGTCATCCAAAGGCATTACTTTGTCTCAAAGGAAGTATGCCTTGGATATTTTGCAAGACTCAGGATTTTTGGCAGCCAAACCCATGAGTTTTCCCATGGCACAAAATGTCAAATTTTCATCTAAAGAATGGGAGTTGATAGCAGACCCCTTTATCCTATCTTAGGCTTATTGGTAAGCTGATTTACTTGACAATATCCAAACCCAATTTAGCATATGCAGTCCAAGTTTTAAATCACGGTGGGGCTGAGCAGCATGGTTGTTATACGCGGAGTTAGTGCACGGTGGGGCTGACTCGTGGCTTTGTACAAAACAAAACGTGAGATATTATAAGCTAAATAAATATATGCCATGTTGGCATAATTGTAATTTCATTTTCTCTGTTTTAGTATAAATACTACTGTGTACTTTATGTACTTTACTTAATGAAATATATAGACTATCGAAGAGTACAAATGCAACTTCTCTTCTCTCTAAAATGCTCTCTGTCAAAGTTGAAATCCTAAGGAGATTTTCAAATTGTTTCACAGATTATTTTAGATTTTTTCATGAGATGCAGTGGTGAGAGCAGCACCCAAATCGTGACTGACGCACAAAAGAGGGAGAGCGAGAGAAGAACAAGGAAGAGTTTGTTATGAGGAAATGAAGAGTGAGAGACCGAAGGATAACTGATTGCATAAGAAGAAAATAAAACCAAAAGGATTTAGGGGAAAGAAATCGAAGAAGTGGGAAAACTGTCAACGGTTTGAGAGAATTTCAGGAGGGAAAGGAGCAACGAAAAGAAAAAAGAACTAAAAAGGCATACCCGAAGTAGACAGAGTCATTTGGGATGGGCTTTTCATGGGCTGAGCTAGTTTAAGAGCTCGGTAATACATGGAATAAGGATGCTATAGCCTCCCTTAAAATTTGAAATACATATCTCAAATGCACCAAGGCAAAGGTAAACCAAACTTTTTCCACTCCTAGAATTTTGCACATTTTTCTATATTTTGATTCTAGATGTTCATGCACCCATATTTAGCCAGAAGGATCCAAACGGTGTGGCAAATACCAAGGTAGATAGAAAATAGTGCTTCAAATATCTACATCGAGAAAGGTTCAAATTGTGAAAAAGTTATATGGTGTGCTATTTTTTATTTCTTATTTTAAGAGTGCAAGGGGTGAAACTCAAAAAAGCAAAAAGCCACTCCTCTTCGTATTCTCTCTTCGTACAGTCGATTTTTGGCAAGACTCTTCCCTTTTCCATCCGTTCCAGGGCAAGGGTAAGTCAGAGCTTTAGCTCCGATCACCCTCTCCCCTACAGTTTATTTTTTTATTTTTTGGCAATTTCCTGTTGTTTCCGTTGGGTTTTCGTCTGTTAGAGAAGCCGAACCTATTTTCGCCAATTTGCTGCTAGCTAGCCTTTCCTGACCAACACATGTCATCCCATCTGTTTCTACAAGTGCCGATCTTTGAGTTTGAGGGGAGACTCTATTGTTCTGATGGGCGAGTGGGCTTCACGCATGGCCTTGGCCAAGAGCATCCATCTTCAGTGGCCCTCAATCTGTCAGATCAAGCTGTGGGCATTTTTGTTCCAGTGGCACGTGGTTCATACACGCCACCTCTACGACGGTTGGTCTTTTACTGATGACTAGATTTTGTGGTGGTTCCTTTTGTTTTCTCAATGTTGTTTTGTTGGTTTTGGTTGTTTTGTTGGTGTATGTTTGTATTATGTTTGGTGTATAGTTCCTTTGCTTTTGTTTGCAAAGATCCATAAGGTCTAGATGGGTTAATGGTCAGTATTGAGGGGCTAGGTTGATGAGGGGCTTTTTTTTGGAAAGTTGTTCCGACTATGATTTTCGACTTTTATTTTAGCTAAAAGTAGCAGTGTGACTCTGGGTTTGAGATCTCCAAGCCGCGATTCTTTGTCAATTTTTGTTCACCACCTTCCAGGCCACGATCCTCTGTAGGTTATTTAGTTTTGTGGTTTAGTTTGTTCAATTTGTGTAGTTAGATTGTCACTTTGCTGTGGACAGAATTGGGCTATCTCTTACATAGTGTTTTTTGAGATGTTGAAGTTAGGATTAGACCATGTCAGTCACTCTTAAGTGTAATGGGGAACTACAGATCAGAGTTTAGTTGTCTTGTAACATGTCTCAAAACCATTTGTAATGCTATTATCTATTAATGGAACATGTTTCATTATCAAAAAAAAAAAAAAGTGCAAGGGGTGGTCAGAAAACACAAAAAGGAACATGCATGAAAAATACGATCCAACATCCAATAAATTGATTGCCTCTGTAAAATAATAGACAACTTTTGCACGCATTCATTATTTAACATGTGTTGATTTCCTGGCATTTCTTTCCATCCAAATAGTTTTCCTTTTATAGGTAATAAGAAATTTTATTCTTATCTCCATTCAAATAATCACCCATATAAAATCATAAATTCTGGATAAACCTAGTAGTGAGCATATAGAGTAAAACCTCATCCTAAACACTAAGATGCATCTTTCGTTCCATCTAAAAATTCAGCATTACCCAAGAACAAACCTAAAGTTTATTACTTTCTATTAATCAGTAAAGAAGATGTAACACTATTTCCTTGATCCTTTGTCTTTTCCCTTTCTTTTCTCCTAGTATTTTATTTATTTACTTATATATTTTTAATGAATGTTTTTACATAATTATTTTATACCAGGTTAATTTCAAAAGAACGATCATTTTGGGTCGATTTGGATTCATAGACAAGATGAACTTGTCTTAACTCATTTCAAACTCATCATTATAATTTTTCAAATTCACATATAAAACTCAAATTCCAATACAACTTTTTTAAATTTCAATTCACATTTTCAAGTCCTATTTTAATTTTTTCAAATCCCTAAACAATAATAATATTAAAAAATAAACTAAACTTATCACAACTCATCTTATTTTCTAATCCAAACCGAGTTCATTTTCCACTCCCAAACAACTTACTTTTCAAATGACTCATCTTCAAATTCCCATGGAAATCTTATATTAGGTTACATTCCATACAAAATTTTCCACAACTCAAAATGATCAAATATACATGCATATTTCAATTTTCTTCGGATCATAACTCATTACAAAGAAAGCAACTAAGATTGCAAATGAACAAAATAGCTCATAATTCCTTCAAATGCGACTTGTATATACTTTATTCAAACTCAATTCATTTAGTAAGTGAAGGCTCAATATTAATGAGTAAAACTTATATAAACTCAATTCAACTCAATTTAGACTTATGAACAAAATTCGTATAAGCTCGATTTGATTCGTTTGAACTCGTTTTGAAGCTCGTAATATATTTATATATATATATGTTATATATATTACACATTAGTTATATTTTATATACTTAATTATATATTATTAATTTATTTATAATTAACCTTATTTAATATACATATGTTATGTTCATAAAATGAGTATAGGATAATTTAAATACAATATATCATACAACTATAACTATTGATTTATTATATTATTTATAAGTATTAAATAGTTTAGTTTAATACATTTATCTTTTGTATTATTTTTTTAATTTGTAAATATAAGTTATTTTTATATAAGAAAATTATACTATAAGAACTTTGAATCAAAATTATTTGATTAAATAGTTAAACAATTTGATTTGTTTTTTGTAAAATTTAAATTTTTTTTATTAATTAAAAGATAATATTAGAAATTTCAAAAACTGAGGTTGAGTAGCTTGAGTTGTTTGTTTATTTTTAGTTGAATTTGAACAACATTAATAGTTAACAAACCAAGTTCGAGCAAGAATATTCGAGTTTTATTTGAGTTCGAACTCAAGTAGCTCGAATTTGAGTTGTTTATTTATTTTTAGTCAAATTTGAACAACATTAGTAGTTAACGAACAAATTTCGATCAAGAATATTCAAGTTTTATTTGAGTTTGAGCGAGTAAACATGTTAATCGAGCTCGAATACTTTTGTTTAAATCTAACTCGATTTGATTCATTTGCAGCCCTACAAACAACTTTATTTACATTTTAATTCAGTTGCTATTTTTTTTTTAATATAATTTTTCACTCTAAACAGGACTCCTTTTGGTTTCATTTGTTGAATCGCTTAATTAGATAACCCAAGCCCAGCTTAATATATCATTAGCATTAAAGGAAATTTGTAGCCTCTTCTCGAAGAGAGGTGAAAATGTATCCATGGAACAAAGGGAGTGAGAAAGGCCAAGTTATTATACACTTGGTGCATTAAAATGAATTTTCACACCATCGACAGATGATTTAAACAAAAGCATTTATTCAAGAACAAACAGCTAACAGCAGCTCAAAAAGGACAAAATTCACCGAATGCGGATATCTAACAAAAACAAAGCAGTTAAAATCACTATAATGGAAAGTACTTTCTTTTGGGTTTCACAGGACTAAAAGTAATTTAGCTAATTGACGGCATGCTAAGGAGTAGGAAAATTCACTTACGCGGGAAATTAATCGAAGTAACGAGATCGATTCGCGGGAATGAATGAAGAAAAAGCCTTCAGACAACTCAACATCTTTTATTTATGTTTGAAGGTGTAGAACGTTAGAAGCAAGTGGGCCTCCACCACACTACCAACCCTCGCTACGGCTTCTTTTGAAGCTCCAGTTCTCACGCATTCTAGCTTCAAGGTCTGGCTTTCGCTTTGAGCGAGAAGCGGCTTTGCTGAGATCAAATGAGCTTTCTTTTCTGAGAAGAGGTATGAGGCCGACCAAACCTAATTGAATCTGACAAGAAGAAACATTAGTTAACGAAATGTAGACTGAGAGAAGAAAAAACTCTACCAATGCCTGATGAACAGGAAGACCCAGAAGCAATGTGGGTAGCCATTCCCCAGATCAGATGAGCAGGAAGACGACGTCTAACACGAACACGATACCGAAAATCTAGACGAGCGGGAAGACGATGCCGAGCTCTGTTTCAATGTCTTTTCTTTCATTCTTATCTCAGTTTCGGGCGGCCTTTCTTTTCAAAATTTTGAATTGACCTAATTCAAATATTTGAATAAAATATTTTAAGCTTTATTTATTTTTGAAAATGAGATAAAATAAAATAAGATAAAAATTATAAATAAATAAAATATTATTAAAAATAGATTTTTTAATATTAATTTTATTTTGAGATTTGAAAAATGTATTTTGAAATTTGAAAAAGTTAAATTTTTTATTATATTTTATATAAAAATTTGAAAAAATGTAATAATAAGTTTAAGATGTGTTTTAAAATTTTGATTTCATCTCAATAAATAAACAAGGTCTTAGTATTGAACCATTCTAATGTACTGATTCGAAATTAATTATATATTATATATAAACTAACAACTAATATAATAAATACATATATATTTAAGTGTGTATCATGTATATGTGTGTATATATTAGAAAATTTGAATATTTATAAAATAAATATAAGTTACAAAATTTGAATTGTGACACAAAAACAAATAAAATAAAAGATAGGACATATTTAAAATTACAAAGTATATAAATATATTTTATATTCTATAATTAGTTAATAACCATCTAAATTTAAATATAAAAAAAAAATGTCATTCAAATATTATAAAATTATAAAAAAAAGTTTGAAACAAAATAGGGGCCAGTATGGCCGGAATTTGGATTGGAAGGGCCAAAATTTGACCAAAATAATTGAAATGGGCCGAAATTTGATTCGAAACGGAACAATGAGGTATAGTACACTAAGGCCTCGCTTGGATTTGGAGATGAGATGAGTTGAGATGAGTTTAGTTTATTTTTTAATATTATTATTATTTTGGGATTTGGAAAAGGTGTGTTGGGATTTGAAAAATGTGTATATGAATTTGTGTTTTATATAAAAAAATTATAAAAATATAATGATGAAATGAAGATGAGTTGAAATGAGTTGAGCTCATCTTCGAAGACAAACGGGACCTAAATACTTTACCAAAGTGGAACGTAATTCAAAACATTGCTTCTTTCTTTTATTTGTTGTGTTTTTTTTTTATAACAAAATAAAAAATTCTAATGTGGCTTCAGCAAGTGCATCTCAATCATTTATGAGCATTGACATTAGATTAATTAAAAATTTCTTTTAAAAAGTATAAATTTACACACTTATCAATAAAAATTTGTCATATGTAATTAAATATGAGAAGATAAAAATGAAAGAATGAGATAAAAGTACAAGTTGTCTTTAAAAATAAATAGTAAAACTTTAAAACTCTTCAAATTTGAAAAGTTACTATTTATTTTTTAAGATAACTTATTCTTTTATTCCATTCTCCCACTTTTGTCTCCTCATATTTGATCAAATATGACCAATTATTTTTTATATGTATACAAATTTATACTTTTAAAAAAAATAACTAATTCAACTCTAAGAGTTTTTTATTTTATTCTTTTTATTTTTTTTTCTTATTTTTAATCAAATATGAGAGAAATATTTTGATAAATTTAATATCAAAATTGTACTTTTTATTAAATTTTAAAAGAAAATTTTGTTTGGATTAATATTAATACTCTAAAGGCTGTACGTGAAAGAACTATTTTCAAAATGCCTGTCTTAATGAAATGGTCTAGCACTAATATCTTATTTATTTTTATAAATAATTTCATTTTTTTTTGTTAAATTTAGTTATTATTATATTTTTTTGAATTTTTATATAAACTAAAATAAAATTTTTTTTTTAATTTTAAAATATATTTTTTTAAATCTTAAAACAAAACTAATATTAAAAAAAAAAATTATTTATTTTATTTTTTATTTTCATCTCCTTTTACCTTTATAATCTATAAAAATAAACCGCACATAAAAAATGTAACAACTAGAACACATTCGTTGGATTAGTTAAAATTTTCTTTTAAAAAGTATAAATTTAAATATATATTAAATTTTTTTATTATATTTAATTAAAAAATAAAAAATCAAATTTAAATAAAAAATAATTTTATTCATTTTATTCATTTTTGTTGAACTCAAGATTTCAAGGTTCATGTAAATCTACACATGGATTTTGATGATAACAAATGAATTCAAAGAATAAAGGAGTCTCAAGTTCAAGTTGTCTACACAATACAATCAAGCACATCAAGGAACCAAGCATGAGCAAGAAGGGAATAAGTTCACATTAAAATCATAGAGTAATTTTGTAAATCTCTTAAAAATTCGAAAATTAGGATTAAGGCTCAAAATAAATATTTTATCATAAAGCATTAAAATAAATTTTCCACATGTGCATGAATATTTTGAAAATTAACTTTGAAAATATTAAGATGATTGATTGTCATCTTTCACATGTGCATGATATGATTAAAGGTTTGAACTTTGAAAATATTAAGATGATTGATTGTCATCTTTCACATGTGCATGTTTTATTTGAATATTTTCAAAAGTGGTGGATGCTTTTCTTGACTTATGCAAAAGGTAGATGTCTTTGTTTGAAAATTTTGAAAAGTAAAGTGTGCTCTTTTTGTCATATGCAAAAAGTAAAATATTAGGTTTGAAATTTTTGAAAAGTAAAGTGTGCTCCTTTTGTCACATGCAAAAAGTAAAAAGATTTGATTTGAAATTTTTGAAAAGTGAATGATGATGTCTTGGACATGGGAATCTTTTCAAATTTGAAATTAAAGACTCATTTGCCTATAAATAGCTCACTTGAGTTTTGTAAAAATCACAACAAGAGCTTACACATCTATTGCTAAATTTTGCATCATTCTTTCAAAGCTCTCATTCTCTCTTTTCTAAAGTTTTGAGCCTTAATTCTTGTTCTTGTTGAGAGAGATATAGTTTGTGCTGTATTGTTCTTATTTCACTCATTGAGGAGTGTTTTCTGATAGCCTACCCACTATCAATTCTTGTATCAGTAAGAGGGTGTGTATAACCCTTGTGTGTGTAGAAGGTGTTCTACACGGGGAATAGTTAAATCACCAAGTGTGAGGTGATTGGAAGTAAGAGGGTGCGTATAACCCTTGTGTGTGTAGAAGGTGTTCTACACAGGGAATAGTTGAATCACCAAGTGTGAGGTGATTGGAAGTGTAGAGGGTGTTCTACACGGATTCTTTGGAGCGGTGCTGCTCAAAGGTGTAATAGGTTTCTATCTCCACCTAAAGGAGATTGAATAGTGGATTTGGGAATCCTCAAGGGGTAGCTTGAGGCGAGGACGTAGGCAGTGGGGCTGAACCTCGTAAAAATACTGAGTTTGCTTTCTCTTACCCTACTCTTTATATTTCCTACTGCTTTATATTTTGGTTATATTTTATATTGTATATTTAGTTTATAAGTATTAATTTTTTAATATAACCCAATTCACCCCCCCTCTTGTGTTAGTCATCTGGGCAACAATTTTCTTTTTAATTAAATATAATAAAAAAATTTGATATTACGTGCAAATTTATATATTCTCAAAAGTAAAATTTGGCCTAAAAGAAATAGGCTATGAAATATAATAGTATATTGATAGAATTCCTTTAATGAGTACGTAGCCGATAGCAACACGTTCTTGAGGGAAAGCACCTCTACAGTAACGACGAACAAGAGAAGCTTCCATATAATGATCTTTTCACCGTACAAGACTAACATACGAGCAAAAGTAAAATACTATAATGTCCCTACTATAACTGGGCCCTCGGCCCATATAAAGAACTTTCTATATTAATTAAAACATAATAAAGGATAACATAAGAGTCGGGCTTTTCCAGGCCCACGGCCCAGCTTGCCTCGGCTGCCAGTAATCCACATCCACTTCCTTTACAGCCCACCCACGCATATTCAAGCCTCTCAATTAACGAGGGTTCCTTTCGACTGAGCCTTCACATCTCTTCAGTTCTACACTTCTCTTTTGCCGCCGTGTCACAAAAGAAAGGGAAATCTTGTGGTCATTTCCTTTAAAAATGAGAGATGGCAATCCGAAAACATTTTACCACCATTCACCATGTAATGCATGCTCTCCTTATTTTTCCTATTGATCATATGGGCAATATGTTGACTGAGTGTACAAACTATCAGGTTTTAGTTGGTTATGATGAAAATTGCCAATTTTAACAGTTTATAGTGCAATTTAAAGAAAAGTAGCACTTCGATGCAAATTATATCAGATAATATTTCTATTTTTATCAAAAATAAAAAAAAAACTAAAAAAAGAACAATGGTATATATACTTATGGTGCAGTTCTTTTGAAAAACAAATGAGGTCCATCATTAAAAAATTAATTTTTTTTTACATAATTTTTATATTTACTCTTTTTAAAAGGGGTACTCGACATTTGCACCACAAATATTACAATAACATTAGCCTCCTTTTGCGGCAACAGAAGTCGCTGCAATAGGGAATAAAAACTGCCGCAGTAGCATCATTTGTGGCTTCTCTCTTGCCGCATAATCGAAGCCACTATCTAGGGGTGGGCAAAAATTCCGACTTCCGACTTCCGACTTCCGAACGACTTCCGCTCCGATTCCGACTCCGATCTGAATCGGAAGTCGAAAGTCGGAGTTGGAGTCGGAAGACTTCCGACTCCGAAATCGGAGTTCGGAATCGGAATCGGAGCAAACGATTGCTCCGAACTCCGACTCCGAACTCCAATCTTTTTAAAAATATCCCAGATGCAAAATGAAACGTTCCTTTTGCATCTGGGTTATTTTTTTTTTTAAATGAAACGACGTCGTTCCAATTAATGAGCAACGACGCCGTTTTCCATTTACATTATATCCTCCCCAATCCCCTCTTCTCTTTCTCTCCTCTTCTTTCTTCTTTCTTCTTTCCTCTTTCTTCTTTCTTCTACTTCGCTTCGCCTCGACGCCATTCCGTTTCTCTGCGCGCAGCGTTCCAGCAGCCCAGGCCCCATGCCGCCCCAGCTTCATCTTCGAGCAACCGTACGCCGCCGTCTGACTTTCTCCAGCCGCGACGCAGCCCTGCCTAGGAGATCCGAGAAAACCCCCAATTTTAATTGGTATTTTTTAGGGTTTCAAAATAGGAATTTATTTTTAATTTTAATCCGAGAAATTGAGTTTGGATTGTGTTAATTATTTTCTATTGTATTAATTTTGTAAGGTAATTGAAGATTCGAAATTTCTAGTATTTAATTTCTTTGTTTCTTCAAATTCACTAATTCTAGGGTTTCGAAAATTCTCAATTAGCAAATTAGTGCGCCCTCTGCTTGTATATGGTTTTGGTTGTATTGCATATAGTTTACTTAAGAGAAAAATTATCCTTGATACTTGATAGAATGTTGAGAATCTGAGATGCTCAATGATGTTTTATGCTTTTTTGATGGCTGTCAGTGCCGGCTGGTAATTGGTGACTGGTGTTATGCAAATATGATTATCACAGATTCAATCATTCACATGATAAAAGTTTTAATATTATGAGTAGAGAAGATTGAGAAGAACAATTCAAAAAAAAAAAAAGAAGAGAAAAAACAGTTTAGTTTTCTGAATTTGGATTAAAATTTAGAAAAGCTGGATTTTCTTGACAACCTATTTTAGATGCTTAATTAAAATATTTTAAACACAATGTGACATTGTGTTTAAAAAAATTATTCAAAAAAAGTATTTTATAATCTAAAATAACACATACCATTCAAAAAAACAATGTGAGAATATGAAAAAACAATGCTTTTTTTGAATGTCTATATTTGTTATTTTAGATTATAAAGTTAGGATAAGAAGTTAAGAACAACAAAGAATCTTGATCTAGACTATCCAATATGATTAATTAAAATATTCCCTCAATACCAATAATATATATATATATAGATAAACTTATATTATTATATATTTGCTTCGAGGGTTGGAATGTGGATGATATAAGAATGATTATATTGAAAATAAAAAGAAGAAATGTACTGTTGAACTCAAGGTTTCAAGGTTCATGTAAATCTACACATGGATTTTGATGATAACAAATGAATTCAAAGAATAAAGGAGTCTCAAGTTCAAGTTGTCTACACAATACAATCAAGCACATCAAGGAACCAAGCATGAGCAAGAAGGGAATAAGTTCACATTAAAATCATAGAGTAATTTTGTAAATCTCTTAAAAATTCGAAATTAGGATTAAGGCTCAAAATAAATATTTTATCATAAAGCATTAAAATACATTTTCCACATGTGCATGAATATTTTGAAAATTAACTTTGAAAATATTAAGATGATTGATTGTCATCTTTCACATGTGCATGATATGATTAAAGGTTTGAACTTTGAAAATATTAAGATGATTGATTGTCATCTTTCACATGTGCATGTTTTATTTGAATATTTTCAAAAGTGGTGGATGCTTTTCTTGACTTATGCAAAAGGTAGATGTCTTTGTTTGAAAATTTTGAAAAGTAAAGTGTGCTCTTTTTGTCATATGCAAAAAGTAAAATATTAGGTTTGAAATTTTTGAAAAGTAAAGTGTGCTCCTTTTGTCACATGCAAAAAGTAAAAAGATTTGATTTGAAATTTTTGAAAAGTGAATGATGATGTCTTGGACATGAGAATCTTTTCAAATTTGAAATTGAAGACTCATTTGCCTATAAATAGCTCACTTGAGTTTTGTAAAAATCA
Organism: Platycarya longipes; assembly: GCA_036559045.1. NCBI lineage: Eukaryota > Viridiplantae > Streptophyta > Magnoliopsida > Fagales > Juglandaceae > Platycarya > Platycarya longipes. The sequence goes on from CM071802.1 coordinate 39,875,439, forward strand.
CAACAAGAGCTTACACATCTATTGCTAAATTTTGCATCATTCTTTCAAAGCTCTCATTCTCTCTTTTCTAAAGTTTTGAGCCTTAATTCTTGTTCTTGTTGAGAGAGATATAGTTTGTGCTGTATTGTTCTTATTTCACTCATTGAGGAGTGTTTTCTGATAGCCTACCCACTATCAATTCTTGTATCAGTAAGAGGGTGTGTATAACCCTTGTGTGTGTAGAAGGTGTTCTACACGGGGAATAGTTAAATCACCAAGTGTGAGGTGATTGGAAGTAAGAGGGTGCGTATTCCAACAAAAGTGATTGATGGAGTAAAGGTCAAAAAGGAAGAAGAAGAGTTTGATCGTGAAGACGATAGACTTTATACTTTGAATTTAACTGCTATGAATTTATTATATAATGCTCTTAATGGTAATGAGTTTAATAGAGTAATGACTTGCACTACAGCAAAGGAAATTTGGGATAACTTGGAAGTTACTTATGAAGGAACTTCTCAAGTCAAGGAATCAAAAATTTATATTCTTACTCATGAATATGAGATGTTTAAGATGAATGATGATGAATCTATTTCTAGTATGCACACTCGTTTTACTAACATCATAAACAGCTTGACAGCTCTTGGCAAAGTTTATTCCAAAGTGGAGATAGTAAGAAAAATTCTCAACTCTCTACCAAAACGTTGGGAGTCAAAAGTGACAGCGATTCTTGAAGCTAGAGACCTCAAGAAGCTCGAAGTGAATGAACTCATCGGGTCACTTATCACCCATGAGTATACATTGAAAAGAGGAGAAGAAGAAGGAAATTCAAAGAAGAGTTTGGCACTTAAAGCTGTTCCACATGAAAGTGAAAGTGATGAAGATGAGGAAAATGACGACAAAGATGAAGAAGTTGCGATGATAATAAGAAGAATTCAGAGGTTCTTAAAGAAAAATAAAACTCCTCCAAGGAAATCCTTCAATAAGTTTTCCAAGAAAGATTCAGGTAAAAATGACACTTTAATTTGTTATAAATGCAATAAACCTGGTCATATCAAGCCAGATTGTCCTCTGCTAAAGAAAGATCGAAACAAAGGCAAAAAAAGCAATGAAAGCTACGTGGAATGATGATTCAAGTAGCTCAGATAGTGAAGCAAGCAATGGAGAATCAGCAAATCTTTGTCTTATGGCTAAAGATGACATTGAGGTAACAAATTTTGATAATATTGAAGATCCTTCATATGAAGAATTGCAAAATGTTTTAGAAGAGGTATATGAGGAATTTGAAAAATTGGGTATCAAGTATACTGCTTTGAAAAAGAAAAATTCTTCTTTAACAAACGAAATTGATATTTTAAGAAAAGAAAGTATTGTTTTGAAAGATGAAAATCTTGAGTTGAAGAAAAAGAAAACTGATTTAGAAAATATTATTGAAAACTTTACGAATGGAAAAAGAAATTTTGAAAAACTTCTTGGTAGTCAAAGATGTGTTTTTGACAAGGCAGGCTTGGGATATATGCCAAAACAAAAATACAAATCTTATAAAAACTTCTTTGATAATCCTTCTACATCAAAGTCCAATATTCAAAATTCTTTTCATAAAAATAATTTTGTTAAAAAAGGATACTATTATAATCACTCAAGTTATTCATATATGTCACATGCTATTTGTAATTTTTGTAATAGCAATGGTCATAATTATCATGCTTGTCCTATTAGAAGAAAACATACAATGACTATTAGGGCCATATGGGTACCTAAAAATCTTGTTTATTCTAATACTAATAAATAAAGGACCCAAAGAACTTGGGTACCAAGAATTGTTTTTAATTGCTTTTGTAGGTATGCATGAAGTATTCTACATGTAAAAATAAATGGTTTTTAGATAGTGGATGTTCAAGACACATGACGGGAGACGAGACTAAGTTCTTTGATCTTAGATCTAAAGAAGAAGGACACATGACATTTAGAGACAACTCGAAAGGGAAGATCGTGGGAATAGGTAAAATATGTTGAGCAACCTTCAGGTTTTGAAAATCATATTTCTCCAAATCATGTTTTCAAACTCACAAAAGCACTATATGGACTCAAACAAGCTCCTAGAGCGTGGTACGAGAGACTCAGTGGTTTCTTGATTGAAAAAGGCTTTTCAAGAGGAAAAATTGATACAACTCTTTTCATTAAATTAGAAAATGATGATATTCTTTTGATTCAGATTTATGTTCGGTGCTACTAACGAAAATATGTGCCAAGTTTTTGCTAAGACTATGCAGGAAGAATTTGAAATGAGTATGATGGGAGAGCTTACATTCTTTCTCGGATTGCAAATTAAGCAAACAAAAAGTGAAATATTCATCAATCAATCAAAATATATTAAGGAATTGCTGAAGAAGTTTGGGATGGAAGGTGCTAAGGAAACTGGAACACCAATGAGCTCATCCACTAAACTTGATAAAGATGAATCCGGTAAATCAATTGACTCGAAGGTATATCGAGGTATGATTGGTAGTTTATTATATTTGATAACTAGTAGACCTGATATTATGTTCAGTATATGTTTATGTGCACGTTTTCAATCATTTCCGAAACAATCTCATTTGATTGCAGTCAAGCAGATTTTTTAGATATTTTGCCAGTACCATTGACTTAGAGTTATGGTATCCTAAACACACTTCTTTCGATCTTATTAGTTATTCAGGTACCGATTATACTGGTTGCAAAGATGATCGAAAAAGTTTTAGTAGAACATGTCTTTTCTTAGGTCCTGCACTTGTTTCATGATTTAGTAAAAAGAAAATTCCATTGCACTATCTACTGCTGAGGCAGAATATGTTGCTGCGAGTAGTTGTTGTGCTCAAGTTCTTTACATGAAACAACAACTTGAGGATTTTAAACTTATGTACAATCACATTCCAATCAAATGTGATAATACAAGTGCTATAAATCTTTCAAAGAATCCAATACAACAATCTCGGACCAAACATATTGATATTAGATATCATTTTCTTAGAGATCATGTGCAGAAGGGCGATATTGCATTAGAATTCACTAGTACACGATCAATTAGCAGACATTTTTACAAAACCCCTATCAAAAGATAGACTACGCATGCATGCCATGAATATCTGCTAGATACTTTTATTCCATTAACTCAAATGACCTACATAAACTTGAGGTTCTTAGCCTCATGTTTGAGACGCTCATTCTCTTCATACAATATAATGTCCTCCCTATCCATGGGAACTGGCAAGCGGAATGAAGAATCCAATAGTGATTTCAACCGTTTATTCTTCTGTCGAACGATTCCTTCCCTTATGTGAGACTCTTGAACAATTCGTTGAAGTACAACAATTTGTTCTTTAAGCTTTTCAACCTCTTGGTTTTTGACTTGTAGCCGCTGGGAAAAAGCAACAATAGAGGATGAGTAGCGAGTACCGAGACTCACCAAGTCGTAGATAGCATCGGAGTCTGGCTTATTAGCCAAACTATTGTTCTCTTGCTGCAACATGGCGCCAATGGTAGCTGCAGAAAGGACATGAGATTGAGATGTAGAATAATGAGCCATTGAGAAAAGAATTGAAAACTTAAAGCGAGAATATTGAAGGAATGCAGATGAGTTATAGAGATGAGAATAAGATTTGATGCAAATCGGATGAACTTTAAAACTGATTTTATAGAGATAGCATAAAGAACAAGACAAACTATTGTCTCTTCAAATCTTATTAGTCAAAAGAAATATAAGATATGTTGGACACACATTGTCAAAAGTTTTCTTACTAGAAAAATGGTTCTCTGCTCCTATCATGGCATTGACGGCCTTAGGAGAGAAGATTGATGGTTGATGCGTCAAGGGTTCCTGATTCAAGTCTGGAACATTAGTGGAAGAGAATTGTTCGGCCATTCTATCGTTATGGAGAAACAGAACTTAGGTCAAGAAGCGATGTTTTTTTTGGTATCCGATAGGTGAAAATGATTTTTTTTATAGAAACTCAGAGCCTTCAAACCCATTTGTCAACAACATCAGGCGATTGATTTAAATATGCTTTCGCACCGACTACTAGAGCTAGGCCTCCAACCTTTACAGGTTTTGTCAAATACGCGTGGCTCCGCACCGCATTGCCAGAGCTAAGCCTGCAGCTTTTGCTGTCTTTGTCGGACACGAATAATTTTAATTATTCAACTTCAAATCTCTGGAACATCTAATTCGTCAATAACATCAAGCGGATTTAAATCTTCTTCCGCACCGAGATGATAAAATTCGGCTTCAACCTTTGCAGGTTTTGTCGGACACGGGTGGTTCTAACTTCTACAGTCTCTACTAACGCAGCGTTTTATTTGTCTGTTAGTTATTGTAGGAATATATCTTATTGAGATAATTATGATTCCTTTTTAATGATGCCAAAAGGGGGAGAAGTTTTAGACTAGAACATTAACATTGTTTAAATTGCTAAACTTGTTATATATACTTGGAATTATGTTTATATTTTTGCTTGAAAAACTAACGCACATTCTCAGGGGGAGCTTAAGTATTCATACAGGTTTCAAGTTCTATCAAGTATTTGTCATCATCAAAAAGGGGGAGATTGTTGAACTCAAGGTTTCAAGGTTCATGTAAATCTACACATGGATTTTGATGATAACAAATGAATTCAAAGAATAAAGGAGTCTCAAGTTCAAGTTGTCTACACAATACAATCAAGCACATCAAGGAACCAAGCATGAGCAAGAAGGGAATAAGTTCACATTAAAATCATAGAGTAATTTTGTAAATCTCTTAAAAATTCGAAATTAGGATTAAGGCTCAAAATAAATATTTTATCATAAAGCATTAAAATACATTTTCCACATGTGCATGAATATTTTGAAAATTAACTTTGAAAATATTAAGATGATTGATTGTCATCTTTCACATGTGCATGATATGATTAAAGGTTTGAACTTTGAAAATATTAAGATGATTGATTGTCATCTTTCACATGTGCATGTTTTATTTGAATATTTTCAAAAGTGGTGGATGCTTTTCTTGACTTACGCAAAAGGTAGATGTCTTTGTTTGAAAATTTTGAAAAGTAAAGTGTGCTCTTTTTGTCATATGCAAAAAGTAAAATATTAGGTTTGAAATTTTTGAAAAGTAAAGTGTGCTCCTTTTGTCACATGCAAAAAGTAAAAAGATTTTATTTGAAATTTTTGAAAAGTGAATGATGATGTCTTGGACATGAGAATCTTTTCAAATTTGAAATTGAAGACTCATTTGCCTATAAATAGCTCACTTGAGTTTTGTAAAAATCACAACAAGAGCTTACACATCTATTGCTAAATTTTGCATCATTCTTTCAAAGCTCTCATTCTCTCTTTTCTAAAGTTTTGAGCCTTAATTCTTGTTCTTGTTGAGAGAGATATAGTTTGTGCTGTATTGTTCTTATTTCACTCATTGAGGAGTGTTTTCTGATAGCCTACCCACTATCAATTCTTGTATCAGTAAGAGGGTGTGTATAACCCTTGTGTGTGTAGAAGGTGTTCTACACGGGGAATAGTTAAATCACCAAGTGTGAGGTGATTGGAAGTAAGAGGGTGCGTATAACCCTTGTGTGTGTAGAAGGTGTTCTACACAGGGAATAGTTGAATCACCAAGTGTGAGGTGATTGGAAGTGTAGAGGGTGTTCTACACGGATTCTTTGGAGCGGTGCTGCTCAAAGGTGTAATAGGTTTCTATCTCCACCTAAAGGAGATTGAATAGTGGATTTGGGAATCCTCAAGGGGTAGCTTGAGGCGAGGACGTAGGCAGTGGGGCTGAACCTCGTAAAAATACTGAGTTTGCTTTCTCTTACCCTACTCTTTATATTTCCTACTGCTTTATATTTTGGTTATATTTTATATTGTATATTTAGTTTATAAGTATTAATTTTTTAATATAACCCAATTCACCCCCCCTCTTGTGTTAGTCATCTGGGCAACATGTACTATGATGAGGTATAAGATCATAAAAAGTTTAAAAGATATGTATTACATGTTTATATATATATATTATAAACATTATATATATATATATAGTACAATCAATGATTCAATAGTGTATGATGAGGCTATGAGCTATAAGAAAGTCAAATGGGTATAATTTTTTTTTCTTTTCTAAAGTTTATGTGATCATTGTGATAGGATCAACTTCAACATCCTTCCACTTTGTCCCTTCTATGATAAATGGGCAGATTGCAGAGGGTTTCCAACTTATCGTCTTTTGCCTTGAGCCATTGCTTTTTTCACAATAAAGGAATATATTCAATATAATTCCAGGGCTTACAGCCTTAGGCCTTTACATGACATCTACCACGGTCCACACTAAACACCTAATATTTAAAGAGTTATTATTGGTATAAAACTGGTGGAATCTTATCGACACAGGACCTATATATAAATTATAATATATAAATTATAATAATATAAAAAAATGATAAACTAGTATGGTCTTTGACTCCTTTACATAATTTTTGACTGAAGTTCTTTAATCAAACATATATAGCTAGCGGCATAAGTTGGGTGATGCTTTATAAGTATATATATAAACTTATATATAAGTCAAACATATATAACATTTTTTATATTGTTATACTTGAATTTCAGGTCTACTTAACAGATGGATCCCTCACGCTCACAGACCGCCAGTGGGAGTCCGACTCCATATGAGACTCCGGATGCCAGGACTCCGTCGGCATCCCAAGTAGTAGTACCGAGTCGGAGTCGGAGTCGACTACCTAGTTCTACTCGAGCACAGACCTCGTGTGCTAGTAGTGGATTTCCACTTCCAGTCAACATAGAATTAGAAGCGGAAGATATCGATAAGTTTATGGAGGAGGAGGATATGGGTCTTGGGGACGATCCGGTTCAGGATCCGGATGTACCAGTACACCTCGCAGCTATGAGGCCACCCCGTCCACGATCAAATAAAAAAAGATTGTGGACATGGGAATATTTCATGAAAGTTGACGATGGCGATCCCGAGAAGTCACGAGCTGAATGCAATCATTGTGGCGCTCAAGTTGGGTGTCATTTAAAAAGACAAGGCACTGCTTGTCTATCATCACATCTTAACGGTTGCCAGCGATACCAAATAGCGAAGGGGCTGGCTTCAAGAGGTTAGTGTTTTATTAATCTCATAGGGCCATATGTATTATGTATGCTAATTGATTTATTCATTTAATCCCATTTAATTTTAACTTAAAAGTTTAAAACTAATATTGGGCCATAAATTATTATATGCAGTCGCAGGTGGGTCTCAAACTAATCTTAGCTACGAGACCTCTACAGCAACTGATGGGACAGGAAACTAGATGAGAAATCTGGTGGTCCCTCAATATAGTGATAAGGTATACCGTGAGGCACTTATAAAGATGGTTATAGAGGATGAGATGCCATTTAATACTGTTGAGAAGAAAGGGTTCCGCAAGTTTGTAAAACTGCTTGAGCCAAGATTTTCACTGCCATCCCGTTATACAGCAATGCGTGATTGCATGAAGAGGCATATGAGGGAGAAAGTAGAGATGAAGAAGATGTTCATCACTACTGGCCAGAGAGTGTCATTTACGACTGGCACATGGACGTCTATACAGAATACGTCGTACATGTGTATCACAGCACACTACATTGATAGTGAGTGAAATCTTAAAAAGAGAATTATTGGATTTAAAGAAATAGTTGACCATAAAGGTGCATCAATAGGAGCAGAGATGGATGATTGTCTGGTGGACTGGGGCATCCAAAAAATGCTATGCATTACAGTTGATAATGCCAGTGCTAATGAAACTGTCATCGAGTGGTTTTGCGGAATACGAGGGCAAGATACGATGTGATTAAAAATCATCAGTATATCCACATTCGATGCACTGCTCACATACTCAACCTTATTGTTGGTGAGTCTTTCTGGTTTTGATTTTGTATTTTATATTTTAATATTTTTATGATTAAAGTTTTTGAAAATGGTATCATTTTTCAATGATGAAACAGTTAAGGGGATGGAAAATGTGGACGACTCCATCAAGAAAGTCCGCAACATTGTGCGGTACGCGAGGGCTTTTCCCCAAAGGTTGCGAAAGTTCAAGGCAATAGCAGAACAAGTTAGGGTTGAGTCTTCAAAAATGCTATGTTTGGATGTTCCCACTCGATGGAACTCCACTTATCTGGTGTTGGATGTGGCACTAAAGTACCAGAAGGCATTTGAGCGGTTGGAGATTGAGGATGGGGGTCTGAGGTATGCCCTGCTGGAGCCTAATGGAACGGGGCTCGATCCGCCAGACAGTACGGATTGGCAAGCTATATCCAAATTTGTCAACTTTTTACAGATTTTCTATGATATTACGAAGCGGGTATCTGGATCCACATATGCGACGTCAAACATGTGGTTCAGCAAGATTTCAATGGTACACTACCACTTGAAAGAAGGTTGTGCTGACCCGAGCGGACTGTTATTTGGTATGGCATTACAGATGCAGTCGAAATATGATAAATATTGGGGGCAAGTTGAGAAAATAAATCGATTGTTGTTCATAGCATCGATCCTCAACCTTGGATTGAAGTTGGGGGTGATAGAATGGTGGGCAACTGAAGTTCTCGGGGCAGTGAAGGCAGCTGCATTTATCACAGCACTTAAGATAGATCTGAACGACTTATACACCCACTACAGCATTAATAGCCAGCCTTCATCCTCAGCAACCGCAGGTAACTCACATTTGAGCTCGAGGTCAGGACCTCCTTCAGATGCCCGTACCCGTCAGGCCAGTGCAGACAGTGTCAGTCGATCACGAGGCTTCAACGTTATGACGTCATTTCACGTACGGTCGGCGAGAAATCCACTGCAGTGTACGAATGAGGTTGAACGGTATTTATTGGCAGAGGTCAAGGAGCCTACTAATGAGTTTCAAATCTTGATATGGTGGAGGGCTAATTCCTCCAAGTACCCAATCATCTCCCGTATTGCTCGAGATGTACTAGCTATTCATATCACTACAGTTGCATCTGAGTCGACGTTTAGCACCGGAGGTCGAGTGTTGGATGCTTATCGGAGTTTATTGGCACCGTCAACTGTGGAGGCCCTCATTTGCACGCAGAATTGGATTAGTGATATTCCTTCTGGACTAGAGAGCATTGGCATCGATGCTGTTAGCTATAGGCTTGAGTCAGGTAAAATTAAATTAATTTGTTTACTTGTTTTTTTATGATTAAAGTAACAAAGGGTATATAATTATTTCAATAACTATTTTTTTTTTATTTCAAAAATCTATCTAACTTATATTGTTTATAATTTTACAGATCTACATATCAATCCTAGCATAATTGCTAATGACTGATGATGAGTGATGAACCACATTACGATGGAGCGGTTGCGTATATTTTTTCTTTACTTTACAAATAGTTTATTTTGTAATTTGTACTATTATTTGTATTATTCAGTTTGTCCTATTTTTTGTATTAGCTTTAGCAGTTAGCATTAATAATTAGTATTGTAAATTATAATAGTATAATTTGTATTACTTGTTTATCAAATATCAACTATTCAACGGTAGATTATTTAAGACTAATTTACTAATTTATTATTTATATGTAAAATAGATAAAATATATCAAAAAAATTGGCTCCTTCCAATTAGAATCAGAAGCCCATTTTGTTTCGAAATGTCGGAAATCGGAGTCGAAATTCGGAGTTTCGACTTCCGTTCGCAACTCCGATTGAACTCTGATCGGAGTTCGGAACTCCGAACTCCGATCGGAGTCGAACTCCGATTCCATTTCGGAGTTGGAGTCGGAAACTCCGAACTCCGACTCCATCGGAGTCGGAGCCCACCCCTGCCACTATCTAGCCAAATAATAAATATTCCCCTTTCTCGGCAGCTATGATTCGTTGTGGGAAATACTAATTTTTACCACAAGGGACGTAGCTGCAAAAACTGGAGTTTTGTTGTCACAAATGGGTGCACCTAATCGTCCAGAGCTTCTCAATATATCTTTATTTGCTGTGATTGGTTTTTCCCGCAAAAGGTCTCTTCCCAAGACATTGAGCACTCGATAAAACCTCTCCTGACAAATCAAATTCACCGAAATCCGATCAATATTGGCTACTAATGTCCCACAACAATCCAAACTTTTTTGTCTTAGGTTTAATAATCGATGATATAGGGATCAATACTTTTTTGTTCAAATTTCCAATGGAAAAAGATCCAAGGCGCCTCAATCAAGAGGTAGAAGGTATGTTACCAGTGCCACGTGAAGAAATCCCACAACCCGCACCAAGAGAATTAAGGCTAGTATGTGTGAGATCCCAGATTTACGTGTATTTTTACACGTTATTTTATTCTCGGTGTTAATTATTTTAATGTATTTTAATAATATTATTAGTCGTGTTTTATTTATTTAAGATATTTATTTGAGCTATTAATTAGTAAATATTGAGTTACGTTGCTTTTCATATTTATTTTAATGAGTTAATTATTTTAATGATTGGGAATTTAATTCCTTTATTTTATTATGTGAATTTACTTTATCTACTTTCATTATATTAATTATTGTTTTATTTTTAATATTGCGCTTGGGTCCTATTTATTTCTATTGGTGGGTTTTAAATCTCTTATTTTATTGATATTAAAATTATAGTATTTAAAGTCAGTCTTTATTTAATTTATTGTGTTTTTTTCTAGTAGTCTTCTTTTTCTTCTTTCTCTTTTTCTTTTCTTTTCTTTTTCCTTTTCTTCTTTCTTTTTCTTTTTCTTTTTCTTCTTCTCTTCCTCTGCTTCCCAGCCGCGACCCTGTTCTCCTCTCTGTCTCTCGCTGTTCCTCTCCCTCAGCCCCAGGACTGCCGCCGGCCACCCACCGGCGACACCGCCCAGCCCAACCTCACCCCCACATGCCGGCGAGTTCAACGACACCGGTGGTGTCACCTCCGGGCACCCCACCGCCCCTACACGGCCCCCTACCCGAAATGGCCATTTTTGCTTCCCTTGCATTTTTCGGCCACCGCCGACCACCCCTTGGCCTCTGACCACCACCACTAGACTCCCCACCCTCCGGCGAGCATAACCCACCGCCCAAAGTCACCCATCGCCGCCGGTTACCCCCTCCACCCGAAATGGGTCTTAAACGGGTCGTTTTTCGCCACGCCGCCGTCCGGCCACCGTAGGCCTCACCACCGCCACCAAAAGACTCCCCTCGTCCAGCCGGTCAACCCCCTAACTCAGTTTCCCCAACCGCGCCCTCACCTTCCCGGTACAACCCCAAATCCGAAAATGGGTTTTCACCCCTTTTGACCCCGATCCGCCACCTTCCGGTGGTTGTGCCGTCACATCACCACCTCCATGAGATTCCCCACCCTTCAAAGTGTATCTCCCTAAATTTTGGTGTCAAACCGAATATTTTAGCCTAACGTACATGTGACCGCTACAAACGCTGCAGATTAGCGTTGTTCAAGGAATTGAGTTTTTACCGCTGTAAGTACTTTCCAAACGAGCTTTAAGATTTAAATATATTTTTGGCATCAACAGTCATTGTGTTTGATTATTGTTGCTATGCGTTGGTTGATGTTGGTATTTGTTGGTTGATTGGATTAATTAAATGTTGGAAAATTGCTGCACGGTTGTCTGCATTGTGTATTTACGCGCATGCTCATGAAAATATTTAGAAAGTGGATTTTTGCATGATTTCGAATATTCATGTGTTGAGAATGGAAACTGGGATTTAAATTGAGTTTAATGGATTTTAATGGTTTTGGGCTGAGTCATAACGGGGACGGCGATACGTAACGCTCGTTGTGATCAGTGTGTGTGTGTGTGGATGACATAATGGGGACGGCGATACGTAACGCCCATTATGGTCATTGGGTGTGCATTTCATATCGGGGACGGCGATACGTAACGCCCGGTATGAAATGAGTGTGTGTGGATCGTAATGGGGATGGCGATACGTAACGCCCATTATGGTTTCGGGTGTGTGTGTAAATCATATCGGGGACGGCGATACGTAACGCCCGGTATGATTGGTTTTGAGGATATTATTTTATGGAAAATGATGGGTGATTTTATTGGGATTTTATTGTGGATTAAAATGGAATTTTGGCATTTGTGGTTATTTCATTGACTTTGAGGAAGATGTTTTTAAGCCTCATGCATATGGTAATTGTTTGTGGTTGTTGTTGTGGCATTAATGTATTTCTGTCTTCTGGTTTGGTTGGGTTGTACTTACCTGAGATGCCATCTTGGCGTCGTAGTTTTTTGGATGCAGACTTTGGAGAGGCTGAGCCTGACGAGACGGCTCTGCCGTTGAGGTGATATTAATATTAATTGTTATTTCGAGAAATTTATTTTCCCCTTTTTATAAATATGTATTTGTTTAATTTGTATTTCGGATGACTGTATTAAATCTCCTGCTGGAGAGTTTATATTAATTTGGTTTGTAAAATATTTCTAAAAAAATTCTGGTACTTAGATAATAATTTATTATCCGCTGCGACCTATATTTTTATGTATGTCACGTGTGCACACACGTTCGACACTTGTCGTTGGGATGTGTAACCCGTGTTGTCATCATCCTGACGCCTCGATTCCCATGTTATTTTAAGGAAAATTTGGGGGCGTCACAATATGCGATCATCAGAACGAAGGCACTCACTTCCTACTGTAAGAATTCAAGAGCCCTCAGAGGCAAACATGCTTGGAGTGAACTCCCTAAAACAGTTTCAAATGAATTTGCAAAAGGAAAAGGGAAAGCGATTATGGAGGAAGGAAATGGATACAAGGTGATGTTGGGATTTTGCTCCTTTTAGTCCCACATGAGTTGGGAGTGAAGGAAGAGTAAGGCTCAAAGGTCTATAAAAAGGAGTTTAGCCTCCTTGATTAAATGTACCAGTCAAAAGCTTATTTAGTAACTTTTGACTTTAAGAAAATTCCTCTGTTGTCCTTTTATAAAAGAGAAAGAGGTGAAAGTTAAAGTTTTACTAGTGTAGAAGCTTTTGTGGATGCCATTGGGATGAGGAGAAAAATTGTGTGATTGTAATAATTTTTCACATATTGTATTTTCTTCTTTGGGTCTGGTAGTTTTCTCCTGATTTGAGAATTTTCCACATAAATTCTTGTATTAGATTTATTTCTTTATTTTTCTTAATATTTTGTTAAAAGTAGATCCTGATGGGAGGAATCTAGGAGGTTCAGATTCTCAACAAGTGGTATTAGAGACACTAGGTTCTTTTGGCGGTGTGGAGTTTTGGTGTGATAGTGTGGATACGTACGGTCTAAGGAGGTTCTATATAGAAGATTGGAAATTCGAAATGTGTCCGTTGTGACCCTTCAATCTTTCTTGGGAACCTTGAAATTCTGTATAAGAAATACCAGTCTTTCCTGGGAACTTACTTAATGGGTATTATTTATTTCTACAGTAAAATTCATCAAAGCTATGTCAGGAGGCAAGGCTTCAAATCCTATCAGATTTGAAGTGGAGAAATTTGATGGAAGAATTAATTTTGGCTTGTGGCAAGTGCTAGTCAAGGATATCTTGATTCAATCAGGATTACACAATGCGTTGAAAAACAGACCAGTACCTGAAGACAGTAGTGGTTCTGACGCTACTGGTGAAACAAAGAGCAGATCTAGAATGAGCGATGAAAATTGGGAGGATCTAGATTTGAGAGCGGCAAGTGCGATTCATCTGTGCCTGGCCAAGAATGTTCTTGCAAATGTGCATGGAATATCCATGACAAAGGGACTCTAGGAAAAACTTGAAGAGTTGTATCAGACGAAGGGTGTCTCAAATAGAGTGTACCTGAAAGAGCAGTTTCATACACTGCGGATGAGTGAATGTACGACTATTTTAGATCATTTAAGTGTTCTCAATGGCATTGTCTCTAAGCTGGATCTATTGGAGTTAAAATTGATGATGAGGATCAAGCCTTGAGGCTGATCTGATCTCTTCCACCTTCCTATGAGCATATGAAGTCTATTCTGATACATGTTAGTAAACTTTTTCCTGAAGAAAGAAGGCTAAGTGGTGAAAATAACGGTTCACCTGAGAATTTAGCAATGGTGACAACTGGTGATTGGAAGAAGAAGAACTCCATGAAGAAGAAAGCAGTCCGTTAGGTGTGTGAACAATCTGGGCACGTCAGAAAAAATTGTCCAAAAGGTGGAGCAGGTTCGGCAAAAGGTTTCAAGTCAATAAACGAAGATACTGACAATGAAACTAACATTGTGTCTTTCTTTATAGGAGACGATGTCTGTTAAAAAGAGACATGTACATCCTTATGGTATATTTTTAAATCCCGAAGTTGTCATGATACAGGATGCGTTAATATTAGCGGGTCCACAAGTGGGAGTTGCACCATAATTTTTTAGCAAGGTTATTTTCGACATAGGCCGAAGTAAAATGCTTGGAATTGGTTTATTCCGAATAAGTATGCTTTTATGGTGGAGCATGATAGCGAAAGCTATAAAGATCTTCATTGAGGTGGAGCTTGGCTGTAGGACCAGTCAAAGTCGTAAGGTGGATTGTTGGGATTTTGTTCCTTTTAGTCCCACATGAATTGGGAGTGAAGGAAGAGCAAGGCTTCAAGGCTTATAAAATGGGACTTAGCTTCTTTGGTTAAGTACATCAATCAAAAGCTTATCTAATAACTTTTGATTTTAGGAAAATTCATCTGTTGTCTTTTTGTAAAAGGGAAAGACGTGAAAGTTAAAGTTTTGCTAGTAGAGGAGCTTTTGTGGGTGCCGTTAGGATAATGAGAAAAATTGTGTGATTGTAACAAGTTTTCACATAGTGTATTTTTTTCTTTATGTCTAGTAGTTTTTCTTTTGATTTGAGAGGTTTTCATGTAAATTCTTGTATTATTTTTATTTATCTATTTTTTTTGATATTTTATCAAAAGTAGATTCTAGTAGAAGAAATTTAAATGGTTTAGATTCCTAACAAGTGACAGAAAAAAAAAAAAAAAAAAGGCAAAAATGCAAGCTTGGCAGTAGCTAGAGGCGTGGATGGTACTGTTCATCATCTTCCTCTCACTATGTTATTAGGCACATACCGGGTAAATCCAAGGGATATAGAAGCACTACGTGTCAATGATCAAAGTGTGCTGTCAGAATATTTAATGCCCATGAACCCCGAGCCAACTCATGGTCAACATACGCCAATCGGCCCCACTAATCAATGAGCCCAGTCCTAGCTCATGATACTTCGACAGCTCCAATTTTCCCCATACATGTGTCCAACCCATCAACAAATGTGCTCCAAAAACAATCTCAAGTTGATCTCTTCCTAAATGATGTCCCAGCTGTACCTAACTACACTCCCAATCTCGAGTCCAAACCAGTCCTTGACCCACAGTTTCCCATCTCTCTATAATTGTAAGCCCATCTAGAAAAGCTTGCCTGGTTCTCAAAACATACAATCTACCGTCTGACGAAAATCACCTCTGAATTGTCCCTTAGAGTATTCACAATATCTATTAACTAAATACCTTATTTAATTAAATTTTGGCTAAAAAATATCAGAAACATGCTTCAATAAATTCAACAAAGTTAAAATAAATTTAACTTTCTCTCAACTTACTTTCTATATTTAGAGAATGAGAAGAGAGAAAATTAAATTAAATTAAATTTTGTTGAGTTTATTAATGCTTGTTTTTATATCTTTTAGTCAAAATATAGTAAGTTGTAAGTGTTTTAAGAAATCAATATTTAAATTATAACTAGAATTCAAATAAATAAAAAGTTGAAAATCAATATTTTAATAGAATAGTTTTTGATTTGTTGAGCTTATTATTTGATATAATAAAAAATGACTAGTTAAAATTTATAAAAGTAATATTTTAAATTCAAATTTGACAAAACTTTAATTAGTGGATTGTGAATGCTCTTAGAAACTCTAATTCCAAACCCATTTGGCTCCAATGAGAAAAAAAGATAGAAACTCTTTACAGAGATAAAGATGAAGACCCTACCCAAAAAGAAAGTCTGTTCCTTGAGCACTATTAACAAAATTGAAGAAGCACAAATGACAGCAACTGATGAAGGACAACATTTCTAAACACCGCTTGGAGCAAAGAAAGGTAAAGAAAAGCAGCTGAAGGCAACATCAACTCGGACAACCAGAGCTTCCTCGTGATTCAAACCATACAACAAAACTGAGGGAAAATCCGATGGTAACTCAAAGCCTTTGATTATGAATTTGTTTCCCTAAAGTCGAAAGATTGGTGAGGCAGGGTCTAAGCTACCTCCAAAGGATCCATGAGGCTAATATCATGGAATTCTTGAGATATAGGCCGGCCTCAAGCAATGCAAACCTCTAAGGCCTTAGTCAGGGTGCATAACCCAGACATCATCTTTTTTTTCTGAAACTCTCCTTAGTAGTATTGATGTTCCTCGTATTGTAAATATTTTGGGTTTATCCTCTATATAAATGTTCCTCCTACCGGGAAGTCAGGCGGCCTTTTGCTACTTTACCGCCCAGGAATGAATGTTGACTGTGTGTATATATATCTATCTATATATATAAAGAGCCTATCTAACAGAAATTCTTGGTTTAACGGATCTTATCATTTCAATTGTCATCTGTTAAATTACTCCGTTAAGAGTTAAGACTATTCAACAAAAGCGGCGTTGAAAACTTGGAAGTCGAACTCTTCCGAAGAGGCATTATGTAACCGTCGCTTCAAATCAAGCAATTTACGCTCCCATTAATATTTGAATCGGGCTGAGAAGTAAAGGAGATTAGGGCTCCTAAGAGGCATTATGTAACCGTCGCTTTGAAAACCTTTTGATTTCAAAAACAAAGGAGAGATAAACTTGGAGATCAATTGACGGCGACAAGAACCTGAGACCAGTGAAATCATAGCAGCACAGGGAAGGAACCAAAATTTTTCGAGAGAGAAAGGGAGAGTCTGTGAGAGATAAATCGCCGGATAAGTGCAACGACGTGAGGGAGAGTCTGCGAGAGATAAATCGCCATATAAGTGCAACGACGTGAAAGATGATGAGAATCATCTTGAAAGATTTTCGAAGAAGAAGAGATTGGAAAAGGAAATTGTTCGGGCGAGAAAGTAGATTTGGGGGAAAAGAGGCTTACTGCAAAATGACGCCATTCGATCACTTCAGTAGCACTGGTCGCGGGCTGAGTAGATCCATGCCTGCGTCAATTTCACCGACCTCCAAAGAGCGTCTGATCTTCACTTTTTAATTATTTTTTGTATTGTGCTTGTTTTCATTTCATTGATGGGATTTTTTGTTCTCATTTCGTTGTTTATGCATTTTTATAAATAAGATGTTTTTTCGTTGCGTGATGATTTTTTTTTTCTTTTCCGGTGGATTTGCATGTTGTGTGTTCTCTATCTTTGGATTTTCTCAGTTTGCTATTTGCAGTGTGGGTTTGTTTTCGTTGCATCTTGTTCCTATGGATTTATATGTTGTGAGTTCTCTATCCTTGCATTTTCACACTTCAGATTTGTTATTTGCATCGTTGGATTTGTTTTCGTTACATCGGCATGATTTTTTTTTTTTGTTTGGTATTGTCATTTCGAAAGATTAGAGTAATGAGGAGTAGAGAAGGGAACCGACACTTTGTTTTGTGGAGCAAAGAGAGAGGTCTGGAAGGAGATGGAAACATGCAAAAGGTAACACCCATTGAACAAACCAAGCAAGTACCGAACCATTTTGGCTGCTCTTTCTTTATTGTTCATTTCTTTTGTGTTACTCTATTTATGCTCTGTTTTTCTTGGAGAGAGTAACGATCTTCTTCTCTGTAAAAACTTTGTTTCTGTTTAAAGTTTCGACTCTTGGAGAAATGTATGCAGACACTGAAATTTTGTTCCCTTACTTCCACAATTTCTCTCAGGAAGCTCAACAACTTGAAGGGTATTGCAAAACCCAGAAATCCTGCACTTCAATGGTACTCTTTTCTTCTATTTCTCTCTACCTTGGCTTCCTACTCTTTCTAGGTTTTGTTCATCTGCATTTGTTTGTTGGTTTTGGACTTAACTTGAACTAATTTATTGAAAGGGTTTTTTCTTATTATCAATGTGTATTTTTATGTGTGGTTTTTGTTTTATACTCTGAGGTATCCTTTGTTTGGTTGCTGAGTAAATGAGGCAAAAGAAGTTTTTGTTTCAGTGAATTTGAAAGTTCTGATTTCTATGTAACATTCAAAGTTAGAAAAACTTTGAGATTTTGATCATTTTTCTTATTCTTTTCTTTGCTTATTCCAATGTTTGGTCGCTGAGAAAATAGAGGAAAATAGAAAATTATTATATTAGTAATCGAAGTATGGCATCTTTATATTGGATTTTTCCACGAAAATGGTAACAAATAATAGGAGGTTAGTAAGGAACAGAACCAAAATTCTTAGCTTAAAAGCCTTAAATACTCCTACTCTTTCTTCATCACTCTTTTGAATTAATACCACTGATTGATTTTTACTGTACCTGGAACTCTGAAGCCATGTAGATCTGTAATCAATGATCATTGTAGATCAGAGGAGTAAAGTGTAAACTATTGCCCGTTGTAAAGTTGAAATTCTTAGCTTGAAATAAGAATCATATCATAAAATGCTTAAAAAAGGTATTTAAAAGTATCAAAACCATTTCAAGTCCCTTTTTGCATTCTTAAATAACTTTTTCCAGTTATGGAGAAATCAAAAAATCCAAGAAAATAACAAATATCATTGGCCAGCCAGCTTCCCAAGAATATTGCAACATATAAATTAAAAATCTACTCTGTTGGGATTTTGGCCCTTTGGACTTAGTACCAAGTGTAAATTCATTACAAATGTTAAGAAATGACAAAGCAAGTTTGAGAAGTAGTGCAACAAGATAATCAATAGAGCTGCATTTTCTTGACATTTGTACAAAATGGAAGTGGCCAAACGTAGTACTGATCATATCTGTTTAGTTACTTTTTATGCAGTAAACAAACGAGAGTATTTTTTTTTCATAATTACTTGATTAGAGTTGGAATCTTGATGGATTTTCTAACTTGCTGAAGAGACCACTCTACCTTGATCTTTTACTTGTTGAAGCGATGGCTTCTTATCATGCTTCTAGTTTTGATATTGAGTTGGGTTTCCAAAGGATTGTCTTGGAAGGAGATGCCTTAATGTGGTTACAACAATGAGAAATGGGACTCAAGGATCGGATACTTCAAGTATATATGATCAAATCTGATGCTAGAAGAGCGCTTTCACAGTTGCAGTAGTACTATTTCACATGTTAAGAGAGGCTCCAATCAAGTAGCTCATGTTGTGGCAAGAGATGCATTACAAATTTCTGAAACTATCATTGATGTAGAGGAAATTCCTCATTGTATTGCTACTATTTTGTAGAGTTTTGATTAATAAAGCATACATACTTTTTTATCGGTTCTGTTTTTTTCTTCTCTTTTTTGGGACAAATGCAACACTTATGCAATGGATGGAGATCGGCTTTTAATATTTTCCAATGGAAATTGCAAGATCCGAATGAATATAGGACCCTGTTTGGTTGGAAACAAGCATGCAGAAACAAGAGGATCAATCAGAACATGATACCACTACTGTTTGGTTTGACTATAACAACTTGAAGCTTATCTGTTTTGTTTTATAAAATAAAAAGGCAATAAATATAATTAATATATTATATGTTTTATATTTAATTTTTAAATGAAAAGTAAATTAACAAGTATGAAAAATAACAAAGAAATCTTAATAATATAATTAATAATAAAATAAATCTTGATAATTACATAATTAAATGAGGCAAATGTGCTTTGCACATTACTTTCACCTAGTATATATATATATATATATATATATATATATATATCCTCTAATGTTATGTTTGTTTTAGTGTACTCGAATCCACCACATCAATCTTGGTTGCTAAATCTGATTAATTGTCCGACCTCATACCATAAAAAACATTCCTTTTGGGATAAGCTTGAAAATGTGACAAATTCATACCCTAAGCCATTACTCTCCGTAGGTGACTTTAATTCAGTTTTAAAACAATTTGAAAATTTTGGTGGTTGTGTTGTGGCTTCTTCTTCCTCACCTTCAAGACTTCATAAATATATGACTAGTTTTGGCTTGATAGGCTTATGTTACAATAGTCCAACTTACACATGGGCTAATAATAGACAAGGAACTCATCACATTCGAAAAAGACTTGATAGAGCAGTGACAAATATTCCTTGCAATAGCCTTTTCCCAGAGGCAAATATCACACATATCACTAGAACTTCCTTGGATCTTTCCCCAATCCTTTTAAACACCACAACTCATAACAATACCCTCAAAAAGTTTCAAATTTGAAGAATTTTGGACCTTTAATCTTACTTATTTTGACATAATTCAAAAAGCTTGGATGGTTGGAATACAAGGTACTCATGCTTACATTTTAAGCAAGAAATTAAAATAAACCAAAAAAGCTCTAAAAGTTTGGAACAAAGAATGTTTTGGTAAAAAACAAATAGAAATTAAAAAAAAATAATCATGACCTAACCCTTGCTCAAACTGCACCTCCATCTCAAGAGACTATGAATCAAGAAATTCATCTAAAAAATAAATTACACAACCATGAAAAAAAAAAGGTATCATTATGGAGACAAAAATTAAGAATCACTTGGCTTACAACAAGTGATCTTAACACTTCATTCCATCGAGGCTCGTGGCCCTGATAGTTTTACAAGTCTTTTTTATTGCACTAGTCTGATTGAAGCCATAAAAAATTTCTTCATTAGTGGGAAACTTTTAAAAGAACTTAACCAATACACAAATATTGCATTGGTGCCTAATAGAAAAAACCCAATTGTAGTCCAATATTATGGACCCATTAGTTTAACCAATATTCGCTATAAAATAGTCACCAAAATTCTTGCAAATGACTAAAAAATTCTTCCAGAAATCATTTCACCTTATCAAGGAGCCTTAGACATATTTGAGATGTTACACCAGATCTAAACCTAAGTAATTTCTTAAATGGCTTTCTATTGCAAAGTATAGTTACAATAGTTCTTATCATACATCAACGAAGATCTCACCTTTCGAAGCCTTATATGGGTATCCTCCTCCTCGTTTATTGTCTAGCATGCTAGGTACTTCAGCTACTAATGCAATGGATCAAACCCTTAGGACAAGAGAATAGATCAAGGCGTTGTTAAAGTCTAATCTTGAATGGACACAAAATAGAATGAAATTCTTTGCAGACAATAAAAGAACTGAGCGGGTATTTGAGGTAGGGGATTGGGTATACTTATGCTTACAACCCTATCGACAATTCTTTGTGGCTAGGCGTAGAAATCTAAAGTTGTCCCCAAGGTTTTTTGGGCCTTTCAAGGTGACTCAAAGGGTTAGAATGGTTGCTTACTGCCTGAATCTACCTCCAACATCCAAAATCCACCTGGTATTTGCACGTATCATGTTTGAAGAAGAAGTTAGGGTCTCGCATCCAACCCATACCTTCACTACTCCAGTTGACGGCGATGGGAAACTGCTACCGGAACTAGAAAGAATAGTGAGCTACCGCTCGAGGAAGCTGTTGGGAATTTGGACCTCCCAAATTCACCCCCAGGATCCACCTCTATGCAGGAATATAAAGAGATATACAGAAATAATAATAACACAAGAATTTACCTGGAAACTCCCAAAGCAGGAAGAAAAACCAGCAGACCCAGAGAAGAAAATACACTATGTGAAAAATTGTTACAATCACACAATTTTTCTCCTCACCACAAATGACACTCACAAAATTTTCTCACTAAGAAAACTTTAACTTTCACCTCTTTCCCTTTTACAAGAAAAGGCTAATAGAGGATTTTACTCACAAGTTTTTACTTGATAACTTGTTAGTTGGTGTGTCTAACCAAGAAGTCTTAGCCTCCTTATATAGCCCAAGAGGCTTATTGTGGCTTCACTTCCTACCCATGTGGGATTGAAGCCAAGGAACAAACTCAACAATCTCCACCTTGTGACTTTGGCTGATCCCACAGCCATGCTCCACCTGGATGAAGATCTTCATAGCTTCCGCTATCTTTTTTTTTTTTTTTTGCCCCTATCTTTATGCTTGAAGACCAATTGAAGTCGCGCACAGCTTCAGTTTCTCAAGTGTAACGCTCTTTGTCAACATATCAGCAGGGTTCTTACTTCCACAAATTTTCTCAAGTAACAACTGTCCATCATCTACCAATGATCGTATGAAGTGATACCTGATCTGTATGTGCTTAGTCCTGGAATGAAATGCTGGGTTCTTGGCGAGGAATATTGCACTCTGATTGTCGCTGTAGAGAGTGCCCTTTTGAATATCTTTGCCCAATTCCTCCAAGAAACCCTGTAGCCAAATCATTTCCTTTGCAGCTTCTGAAACTGCAATGTACTCAGCTTCTGTCGTCGACAAAGAAACTGTCTTTTGTAGATTAGAACCCCATGAAACTGCAGTACCACCCAGGGTGTAGACAAACCCTGTGGTACTCTTTCTGCTATCAACATCTCCAGCTAAATCAGCATCAACATAGCCCTGCACCTCTAAGCCCTCTCCTGAGAAACACAAGCACGTTTCTGAGGAGCCTTTTAGGTATCTCAAAATCCACTTTACTGCTTCCCAATGTTGTCTTCCCGGGATACTCATGTATCTACTCACAACTCCCACTGCATGGGCAATATCTGGTCTAGTGCAAACCATAGCATACATAAGTGAACCAATAGCTGAAGCATAAGGAACCTTACTCATGTAGTCTTGTTCCTCTTCTGACTTTGGTGACTGATCCTTACTGAGTCTGAAGTGATTGCCTAAAGGTGTGCCAACTGGTTTGGCCTTGTCCATATTGAACCTGCTGAGTACCTTTTTCACATACTCAGCCTGAGAGAGTCTTAACGTGCCTCTGACTCTGTCCCTAACAATTCTCATGCCAAGAATTTGCTTTGCAGCTCCCAAATCCTTCATTGCAAAGTGCTCTGACATCTGCTTCTTCAGATTATTGATCTCATCAATACTAGCCCCTGCAATAAGCATGTCATCCACATATAACAACAAGATAATATAAGAATTGTCAAACTGCCTGACATAGCAGCAGTGATCTGCCTGACATCTGATGTATCCTGCACTGCACATAAAACTGTCAAACTTCTTGTACCACTGTCTAGGAGCTTGCTTCAGGCCATACAAGCTCTTCTTCAGTCTGCAAACTGAATCTTCATTTTCCTGTACTACAAACCCCTCAGGTTGGTGCATGAAGATGTCTTCTTCAAGGTCTCCATGAAGAAAAGCTGTCTTCACATCTAGTTGCTCAAGAAATAGATCTTCAGTAGTAACCATAGCCAACACTAACCTGATGGTTGTGATTTTTACCACAGGAGAAAAGATCTCAGAGTAATCAATACCCTGCTTCTGCTGAAAGCCTTTTACAACAAGTCTGGCCTTGTACCTTTTACTACCATCTTGCTCAGTCTTTACCCGGTACACCCACTTGTTGTGCAATGCCTTCTTCCCTGATGGAAGTTTTGTCAACTCCCATGTCTGATTCCCTAACAAGGAATCCATCTCATCTTTCATGGCCAGCTTCCACTTGCTAGAATGTTCATCTTGCAAGGTTTCCTGGTAGCTCTGCGGTTCTCCACCATCTGTCAACAGAATATAATTCAAAGTAGGTGAGAAACGCTGTGGGGGACGAATAGTCCTAACTGACCTGCGAATTGCAGCTGCAGGAGTAGACGGCTCTGGTTCTGATTGCGGAATAATTGGAACGGGTGCATCAGACCCATTCTCCCCGTCACTCACATCTCTACACTGCACAGTGGTCTCTGGTAGGTCATCCAAGTTCTCGAACTCGAACTCATGAGGAGCTGCTTCAGCAACTGTACTGGACTTATCCTTGTACATAATCTTCTCATTGAATATCACATTCCTGCTTCTTATAATCTTCCGACCCTGATCATCCCAGAAACGATAGCCAAATGCCTCGTCTCCATAGCCAATGAAATAACATTTCTTTGACTTAGCTTCAAGTTTACTACGAGCATCAGAATCAACAAGAACATAAGAAAGACAGCCAAAAGTTTTAAGGTGAGAAAATTTGACCTCTTTCCCACTCCAAGCCTCCTCAGGCAGTCCACAATCCAATGGAACTGATGGCCCTCTGTTTATCAAGTACACAGCAGTGCTGACTGCATCTGCCCAGAAAGTAGGTGGTAATCCAGCGTACAGCCTCATGCTACTAGCACGCTCATTAATGGTTCTATTCATACGCTCAGCAACTCCATTTTGTTGTGGTGTTCCAGGAATGGTCTTTTCCATTCTGATACCATGAGTTGCACAGTACTCATTGAATCCTCCATCAATATATTCTCCACCATTATCAGACCTCAAGCATTTCAGCTTTAAGTCTGTCTCTGTTTCAACCAGGGCTTTCCAATTTTTGAACACATTAAATACATCAGATTTATGCTTCAAAAAATAAACCCATACCTTCCTGCTGTGATCGTCAATGAACGTGACATAGTACCGAGAACCTCCAAGAGATGCAACTGGGGAAGGTCCCCACACGTCTGTGTGCACAAGATCTAACTTTCCTGTTTTCAGTGTTCTACCACTCTTCAAGAAACTGACCTTCTTTTGTTTTCCCATAATGCAACTCTCACACGTACTGAGATCAACTGACTTTAGTTCTGGTAGCTTGCCTCTTGCCAGTAGTTCTTTCATGCCCTTCTGACTCATATGGCCAAGCCTACAATGCCACAAATCTGCTGTGCTCTCTGCAACAGTAGTAGCAACAGTATTATTCAAACCAGTAGTCATATAAAGTGTACCAGTTTTCTTACCCCGAGCCAGTACCAATGCCCCTTTAGTGACCTTCCAGGTGCTATCTGAGAACACTACTGAATAGCCACAATCATCGAGTTGCCCAACAGAGATGAGATTCTTCTTCAACTCAGGAATGTGTCTGACTTTCTCCAGGATCCACTTGTTCTTGTTAGGGAGTGCAATATCAATGTCTCCCATTCCCACCACATTCAAAGCCTCTCCATCAGCCAAGTACACCTTCCCAAAATCACCTGCAACATAGTTTTGCATTATTTCCCGATGGGAAGTTGTGTGGAAAGAAGCTCCTGAATCCAGTATCCAGTCATCAACTAGAGTATGAACTGCAAGTAATAGTGCATCTTGTACTTCTTCAGTTACCACATTAGCACTATCATTCTCCTTTTTAGGATTTCTGCAATTCCTTTTTATGTGACCAGTCTTGCCACAATTCCAGCAAGTTGCCTGCTGCCCAGGCTTTGTCTTGCTCTTGCCCCTGTTCTTTGATTTTGATCTGCCTCTGTTTGAGTTTCTGTCTTGTGATCTCCCTCGTGAATCAACATTAAGCGCTGAACTCGAACCCGAGATTTCGCCTGAATCCCTCTTGCGTACCTCCTCAGCCAAAATCAAATCACGAATATCATCATATTTTAATTTTGATTTACCAGCAGAATTACTGACAGCCATTCTCATGGCTTCCCAACTATTTGGCAGTGAGGCCAATAGTATCAATGCACGTATTTCATCATCAAACTCAATTTCAACAGATGACAATTGATTTGTGATAGTATTAAAATCATTTAGATGTTGTGCAACAGACGTACCATCTGACATTTTCAAGTTGAATAACTTTTTCATCAAATGTACTTTGTTATTTGCTGACGGCTTTTCATACATACTTGACAAAGCCGCTATGAGATCTGCAGTCGTCTTCTCCTTGATGACGTTGTGTGCAACGGATCTCGATAGGGTTAGTCGAATAACCCCCAGAACCTGTCGATCTAGCAGGTCCCAATCAGCAACTGCCATGGTCTCTGGCTTCTTCCCTAACAATGGAAGATGAAGTTTCTTCCCATATAGGTAATCCTCTATCTGCATCCTCCAGTATCCATAATCTGTGCCATCGAACTTCTCGATCCCTGATACTTTCACGTCTGCTCCAGCCATCTCCTTAGACCCGAACCTTGGCTCTTGATTCTTTTACCGTAGGAATGAATAGTACTCACTAAGTAAGTTCCCAGGAAAGATTTCTCTTTCCTAGACAGAACTTCAAGGTTCCCAGGAAAGATTGGAGGGTCACAATGGACACACTTAGAATTTCCAATCTCCTTAGACAGAACCTCCTTAGACTGTACGTATCCACACTACCATACCAAAGCTCCACCCCACAAAAGAAAGAGGACCCCAGCTCTGATACCAATTGTTGGGAATTTGGACCTCCCAAATTCACCCCCAGGATCCACCTCTATGCAGGAATATAAAGAGATATACAGAAATAATAATAACACAAGAATTTACCTGGAAACTCCCAAAGCAGGAAGAAAAACCAGCAGACCCAGAGAAGAAAATACACTATGTGAAAAATTGTTACAATCACACAATTTTTCTCCTCACCACAAATGACACTCACAAAATTTTCTCACTAAGAAAACTTTAACTTTCACCTCTTTCCCTTTTACAAGAAAAGGCTAATAGAGGATTTTACTCACAAGTTATTACTTGATAACTTGTTAGTTGGTGTGTCTAACCAAGAAGTCTTAGCCTCCTTATATAGCCCAAGAGGCTTATTGTGGCTTCACTTCCTACCCATGTGGGATTGAAGCCAAGGAACAAACTCAACAGAAGCAAGGTCCAAGAGTTGTGATCGAAGTCTTGGTGAAGTGGATCAGAACATATAAAGGATAACATTGGAGAAACCTTGCACAAGCTTCGGGAACATTTTCCTCACCTTTTGGACAAGGTTCTCTTAAGAAGGGGGAATGTTAGGAGCTCAAATCGTGGATGGCTATGGAGTGGGTGATCTGAGAGTTTGGGGTGCCGACAATGTCAAAGAGAAGTCTTTCAAAGTGTGCAATGCGGCAATTTGAATTGAAGTGCAAGGAATTGGTCTATCTTGCGTTAAATGGGTGTCTCAAAATGCAACCGTTTGTTACCAAGGAGCATGTGACATCGTTGAGGGCACTTGGAGTCATGCTATGCATTTAGCTAGAAGGCAGGAACAGATGATATCGTTTGGGGCTCTAATTTAAATAGGGACCACTCGAGTTTGTCTTACAATGAGGAATAAAATGTCGTTATGTTATTTTGTCTTTTTTCACTTCGTACATTCTGGCATTTTTCTATAAGGGTGCGAGAATCAACTTTTAATTTTCATCTATAAGCTTGAATTTGCTACTGGAGATTTAGGGACCCTCGAAGATCTCGTAGACATTCAATATTTCCAGTGTTCATTTCTCATCTATCTTTCAGATTTATCACTGCTATTTACATCCATTTCAACCAAAAATACATTCAAATTCCTAATTACATTAATTTGTACCCTAACACCTGACTCTGTGTCTAGAAGCCATCTCATTGTACATCTGCTCCACAGCCCCGTTTAGGGTGCTGTCATGGTATTCCTTGTACATATTGTGATAACCTGTTCGGCTTTGATACCTCAACCAAATCCTGTAGTTCTTGATCTTGGTAGGGTTCTTTTCAAAGATCTCATTAATCACAAGCATTTGACCATTGCTTTTCTTGACCTTCTTCAATTTCCTCAGAAAATACCAGAACTTGGACTTGGCGCGAACTTCGTTTGTGGCCCAGAGTTTCATGCGGTAGATCTTTGGGTGCTCATTGGATTCAGTCGACAGAGCCCTCCCAACAACTTGCTACCATGGTGAAACCTAAAAGTAACCATTTCGACAAGTTGCTTAGATCTCCGAAGCACCTCCT
This sequence comes from Platycarya longipes, assembly GCA_036559045.1. Lineage (NCBI taxonomy): Eukaryota > Viridiplantae > Streptophyta > Magnoliopsida > Fagales > Juglandaceae > Platycarya > Platycarya longipes. Next base: position 39,903,132 of record CM071802.1, read on the forward strand.
CTGGCTCGGCCTCTCCCTCTCTGCCTCTCTTTCTCTATGTGGAAGAAATAGCCTCCACACTGCTTTGAACATGTCATCCAAAGTTGAAAGCACACCAACATCCACGGTGGAAATTAGCATTTCTGAGGAAGGCGAATACAGCCACGCCAATTACCCGGAGCCGCCACGTGTTTTCATCCAGGAGGAACTCCAAATCATCGACGAGCAAGTAATGAAATATTTGAAAGAAGCCAAAAAGTTAAAAGAAGAATCCAACCGTAGAAGAACAAGCTGCATCTACAGAGTCCTCCCGTGGCTTAAGAAAATCAATGATAACTTGTTCTACGAGCCCAACATGGTCTCCATCGAGCCCTACTTCTACAACCAGCTTGAAGAAAAGTTCAAGATGGCCGAAGACTGCAAGAGGAAGTGCTTTGGCATCTTGCTGCTCAAGAGAATAGGACCATTCACGCCAACTGATACCTCAAGCGCTGCTTGCAAAGAATAAGAGAACTTGAAGTGGACATCAGAAAGTGCTATTTTGAAGAATTCGAAGTCGACGGTATTGAATTTCTCGAAAGGATGGTTGTTAATTGTTAATTTTGTTTTGATATTGTAGGAAAACAGAGAATGCAGAAAAATGAGGAAGAAAACTCAACCCACATCTGTAAGAGATAGATTCTATATTTCCTGTCTATTGAACTTCACATTACAGACTTTTTGTAGACTCTTGGATATACTCAAATCATATATGAACGAAGGGTCTCAATACAAATTAATTAACGCTTGCAACTAAATACAACTGTGTAATTAAAACAAAACATGTAAACACAAAGCAGTAAACATAAAAAACTGCATCAACTTTAATACTCCTCCTTTATGCATTTTTTTGAAACACCAAGCATCATTCGAAAGAGCTGAAACTTGACTCTAAGAAGAGCCTTGGTAAATATATCAGCAATTTGTTTTTCACTACTGCAAAATTTCAAATTAACTTCACCATTTGTTTCAGCTTCCCCAAAAAAATGATACTAAATTGAGATATGCTTTGTTCTACTATGATAAATAGGAATCTTGATCATAGCTGTGGTTGACTTGTTGTCACAAAACACATCAACAGGTTCTAGTTGTTTCTCATCCATATCTTTCAGAATTTTCCTTGGCCAAATAGCTTGACTAATAGCCTCTGCAGCAGCCACATATTCGGCTTCAGTTGTTGATTAAGCAACTGATGGTTGCTTCCTTGAACCCCATGAAAAATCTCCTATTCCTAAACTAAAACAATAGCCCGATGTGCTTCTCATGTCATCTAGTGATCCTACCCAATCACTATCAGAAAAACCTGTCAATTTGGGCTATGAACATGACTTATACCAAATTCCAAAATTCATGGTTCCTTGCACATATTTTAGAACCCTCTTAGTTGCCCCAAGATGGACTTGACTCGGACTTTGCATAAATCTGGACGACAAACTTGCAGCAAACATCAAATCTGGTCTAGTAGCAGTTAAATATAACAGACTACCAACTAGACTTCATTAAGTGCCTTCATAAACCTTTTTTTCTCCATCTTCATTTTTTAGTTTCTCATTAGCAATGAGAGGAGTTGCAACAAGTTTACATCCAAATATTTGAAACTTCTTTAACATCTCTTCTGAGTTTTTTTTTTTTTTGAAATGAAAATTCCATTTTCTTGATGAACTTCCATTCCAAGAAAATAATGCATAAGTCCATCTCAAAAGTGCTCATCATATCTCTTTTAAATTATTCTATCATCTCTATATTGTTTTCAGCAAAAATTAAATCATCAACATATAGAGAGACAAGCAAAATACCTTCACTTTGGGCTTTGACATAGAGTGTAGGCTCACTCTCACTTTTGCTGAATTTTTTCTCATTATAATAACTATCAATTCTGCCATACCAAACTCTTTGAGCTTGTTTAAGCTCATATAAAGCTTTCCTTAGTCGAAGCATTTTGCTTTCTTCCTTTATCCTCTGGTTGGTTGACAAAAATTTCTTCTTCTAAAACTCCATTCAAGAAAACTGACTTGACATCAAGTTGGAAGATTTTCCAACTATTTTGAGCTGCTAAGGCACAAATGGTCCGAATGGTATCCAACCTTGCAACGGGTGTAAATGTTTCATTATAATCTATATCAGGCTACTGTGAGTAGCCTTTAGCCACAAGTCTTGCCTTGCATTTCTTCAAAGAACCATCACAGTTAAGCTTTATTTTGTAAATCCACTTAACCCCAATAATTTCCTTAGTGTTAGGAAAGTCCACCAGCTCCCATGTTATGTTCTTTTCAATCATTCTAATCTCCTCCTCCATTGCATTAGTCCATACTTTGTCTTCACAGCTTCATCAAAACTTTGAGGCTCAATTGAAACAAAATTGCATGACTCATAAATTTCAGCCAAAGATCTTAACCTTCTTGATGAAGATTTCTGTTGAAGGATTTTCATGCTTAGATCTTGGTGAGGTAGCTGGAGTGACATTCTCTTCTTCTTCTATCTCTTCTCTTCTTTCATTCTAACCTTCAGAAGTTGGAGACAGTGACTCTAACACTTAAGGTATAGGAACTGATTCAGAAGTGACTTTTTCTTCATCCCAGTTCCAGCTAGCTTTCTCATTGAATTCAACATATCAGCTGGTCACAAGTTGCTTTGAATCTAAATTATAAATTCCATATCCCTTGGACTGATAATTGTAAGCCGAAAAAGACCCTTTTTCAGATTTCTCTTCAAACTTTTGCCTCTTCTGTGATGGTACATGAATATAAACACAGACACCCAAAAATCTTTAAGTGACCTGCAGTAGGTTTTTGACCACTCCAAGCTTTTATTGGGGTTTGATTTGGCACAGCTTTTGTCGGACATCTATTAAGCAAATAAACTGATGTGTTAACAGCCTCTGCCCAAAATCTTTTTGGAAGTCCGTTCTCAAACATCATGGATCTTGCCATTTCCATCATAGTTCTATTCTTTCTTTCTGAAACTCCATTCTGCTAAGGAGTATAGGCTACTGTAAGCTGATGTTCAAGCCCTTCTTCTTCAAAAAACTCATCAAACTTCTTTGAGTTGAATTCTGTTCCTCTGTCACTCCTCAATGTCTTTATCTTGCTGCCACTTTGATTTTCAACTAGAAGTTTGTATTTATTAAAAATGCCAAAAACTTCAAACTTTTCTTTAAAGAAGTAAACACATGTCATTCTTGAGAAATCATCAAAAAATAGTATAAAATACCTGTTTAGCCTTAGAGAGGGAGTTCTCATTGGATCACACACATTGTTGTGTACAAGCTCCAAAATCTTCTTAGCTCTCCATGCTTCACTTTTAAGAAAATGTTGTCTATGTTGCTTACAAAGCTTACACCCCTCACATACTGACATATTGGAGTCCAGCAAGGGCATGTTGCTGATCATGTTCTTTTGATTCAGAATTCTTAAGGCATTAAGGTTATAGTGACCAAACCTTTGATGCTAAAGAATTGTATCATCAATTCTGGCAATCATAGCATTGTGAGATTGCCATTTTACTGGAAACTTTTTGCAATTTACCATCTTTACTTTTGCCACTACTTATTTATGGTGTTTTTAAGTTATAAATGGTACACGTTTCTTCTTCAAACAGCAATGAGTAACCATTTTCCATCATTTGACCAACACTTCATAAGTTTTGATCAAGACTTGGAACCAAAAGGACATCATTGATAAATCTGGTTCCTTTCTTTGTTTCCAAAGAAATTGTGCCTTTTCCTTTTGATTATACTAAATCACCATTTTCAAACTTCACTTTAACTTTAACTGATCTATCAAGCATGTAAAATATACCCTCATTTGGTGTCATATGATTGCTGCAGCCATATAAACCATTCTTCACTTTTTTGTTTAACAATAGCTTGACATGCATAGAACAATTGCTTCTCATTTTCTTCTGTGTAGTTGGCTTGCTGATTTTTATTCTTGAATCTACAATCCTTTTCAATATGGCCAAACTTTTTGCAATTAGTACATTGAGATTTCCCTTGATGATAACAATCCTTTTCAAGGTGATTTTTTTTTTTTACAAATACCACAAGGAGGAAAATCTCCTTTCGAATTTCCTTTCCTTTGAGAACTTTCTCCTCCTTTTGTTCCACTTTTGTGCTTCCTTTTAAAATCTCTTGGTTAATGATTTTCAAGCTAATCTTAGACTAAAATGCATTCTCTAAGGAGTTTTCACCTCTTCTATCAATCCTTTGTTAATGGGCATATAATAAACCCATTAACTTAGTGACTGAAAGAGTTGAGAGGTCTCGAGTTTCTTCAATAGTAGCAACCATATGACCATATTTTTCAATTAGACTAATAATAATTTTTTGAGCAATTCTTGCATCAGTTATTTCCTCTCCATAAGCTCTCATCTGATTTACAATCTCAATAAGCCTAGACCAATAGCCTTTTACATTTTCAGACTCCTTCATTTTCAAATTCTCAAGTTCCCTTCTTAAACCTTGAAGCTTAATAGTTTTGACTTTGAGATTACCTTGAAATTCTTGCTACAGGATCTCCCAAGCTTGCTTCGAAGTTGTGGCCCTCATCAATCTTGGAAAGATGGCTTTATTGACAGCTTGTTGTAGAGTAAACAACGCTTTGGCATCCCTTTGTTTGTCTGCCTTGTTTTGGTTTGTGTCTGAGGCTCCTTCTGCAACAACAGTTACCCCATTCTCAAGCACATCCCAAAGATCAAGTGACATGAAGAGTGTCTTCATTTTGATACTCTAATAATCATAATTTTCTACACTGAATATTGGAATAGTTGGAGATGAACTAGATGCTGCCATATCGCTCTTTTCTTATCGAAGTAGCTCTGATGCCACTTGTTGGTTTTGTTTGGATATTACAGGAAAACAGAGAACGCAGAAAAATGAGGAAGAAATCTCAACCCACATATGTAAGGGATCGATTATATATTTCTTGTCTATTGTACTTCACATTACAGACTCTTTGTAGACTCTTGGATATACTCAAATCATAAATGAACAAAGGGTATCATTACAAATTAAAAAGCTTGCAACTAAATAGAGCTGGGCAATTAAAACAGAACATGTAAACACAAAGCAGTAAACATAGAAAACTGCATCAACTTTAATATTGATGCTTGTTTTATAATAGAAATCATTGAAATGTTTGTATTCATGGAGGAAGACGTCGCCTCCAGCAAATATAATCTTGGAGCCTTGGCGTGGATGGTACTGTATTTGTATAGGAATTTTCTCCTGCTTGAGAATCAGATCCATTTTTTCATTCTGGATGAGTTATATGCGATTACCTGTGAAATTCCTGTCAAGGACAATAGATCCCATCTGATATATGTTGCTTTGGAATTCTTTAAGAAGGGAATGAAAAAATTGGATATAGACATTTTCGATTTCACTTTAACAAATGAGAGTAAACCAAATCAGCGCCCGGCCTTATAGTTGCTAGTGGACTTGGTTCGTAATAGTTAAAAGCATAGTTTTTGGTACCGTACCATACTAGCTGGAACATACCGTACCAATCACTTAGGCGGTATAGGTACACTGCCTGTACCATACCGACCTAAATTCCAGCCATACTGGCCGGTATTTCGGTCGTATCAGCCGTACCAGATTTTTATTTATTTATTTATTTTTCATTTCATGTTTTTTTTTTATTTATTTCAATTTAGACTAGATTATCTATATATATGTTTTCATATATATAATCTATTCATATATTGACTCTTATTTTGAAATATAATTTATATATGTATTTATATATATAATTTTTTTTATATATAAACTATTTCAAAACAGTACACAAAATGGTACTGATATTAAAATATTTTGTTGCAGTGTCATGACTGGTACATTCACGGGTACGGTATTCAAAACTTTGATTTAAAGCCATTCTATGAGCAACTGGGACCAGAATTGCCTACAAAGATTAAATTCAATCACTGCGTACTCTCGAAGCTCCGGCTAGCGGGGATTAAGGTCAGTCCGATCAAGGCAAAAAGCTTCCTAGAAGTGAAGTGTAGCACTCGGTTATGATCCCAGGTCAGTCCAGTCAAGGCAAAAAGCTTCCTAGAAGTGAAGTGTAGCACTCGGTTATGATCCTAGGCCCTTAAGCCCAAGCCCAGGCCCGAAGGAGTTCAGCCCATCTCCAGATCATGAAACGGCGTCGTTTTCCTCTTCCTTCAGGTCGGTTTCCTTCTCCTCTTTTCTTTTCTTTTATTTTCCTTTCTTTCCCCACTCTCCCCGACGGTTTCTTATCTCCCCCGTTTCTTACTGCCTTCCGTTTCTCACTCGCCAGACCACGTTTTCGGTAGATTCCTTCTCCCAAATAGAAATTAACTTCCTCCCCTTGCTGCTTGATCATTTTGTGCTTCAGGGTTGTTCTGCATCGATCTCTCTCTCCCTTTGGCATCTGTGTTCCCATTTTGGTTTTCTCTCCGCCGATTCCTCCTCAGTTTTGTTCATCTACAAATCTCACCGGTAAGCTCTCTAAACATCTCTTTCTTTTCGGTTTCTCCACCAGGTATTGGCACGATTTTGGAGTTTTATTTTGTTTTCCTTATTTTTGTTTTGCTAAAGATCTGGTGGGCGTGGTTTCCGGTGGGTAGTTGAGCTCAAACAAGCAAGAACTCATTCCCTTTTTGCCCTATTTTTCATGCGTTTGGTTGCTCTATTTTCGTGCAATTTACTTGCCCCTATTTTCATCCGGTTTGTCACCCTGTTTCGTAACTTGCTTGCTCTTCCTTTCAGGTAAGACTTATGGAACCCAAACGAACGTTTATCTTGCATGAACTTCTTTGAAAATCCCCTTAGTTACTGGGCTTAATTTTCGATTGAACTAATTGGTGAAATGTTTCAGATTTTTTGCTGCCATTTTCCTTGTTGTCCTGTATTGTTCTAGTTACGAAATGGAGACGGTTTGGAGTTGGTTCATGACAAATGAAATTAATGAGTTGTTGTTGATTTTTTTGGGTATCGAAAATGGTTTGCGGAACGTATATAACACTATAAATGTTGGGTTGCTTATTAGTTCTGGAAGTGTGAATTTTTGGAAGGGATTGCATGATGTGTTGTTGCTGGGTTGGTGTTGAAGTTGTATGGAACGTGCTGGTTTGTTGCTTTGTTTGTTGGAATTATTTGTAAGATTTTAATTTTTAGTCGTGTTGAGTTATAAGTACTTTGGAAGGGGATGAATGATGTTCCTATGGTTGGGTTGGCTTTATTAGAGTGATGCTTGAGATGATTTGGTAGTGGGATGGAATGATTGTTTTTGTTGGAGGCGTATTTAACGCTGTTAGATATTTTTGGGTGTTTGACTACCTGAAGTTTTATCCGTTAGGAATCATGAATTTGATGTAGGCAATGTAGTTTAGTTTCTTCACTTTCGGTTCAAGGTTGTTTGGGGTGGTCATTGATGTTTAGTGGAAATTTTCATGAATAGGTGACGAGACTCTTAAAGGTCAGACTCAAAACTTTGATTATACACTTCAGGAATCATGTAAGCAGAGTTCATATGCTTGGTTTTTAAACTAGACGTAGACTGAGGTTGACTTTCTAAAAATTTGTGCATGTCTGGTTTTGAAATGAGAACTTGAGAAAAACCAACCTCAGTCAATTATTTGCATTATTCATGAAGTTTATATGAAAGACAGAAAAATGTTTCTATCATGCATTGTGTAGACATGAGCCTACTTTTTGTCATGTTATTTTTGAAATGTGAAAAAGAGCGTTTTTGTCTATCTGAAAAAAATTATGCTTTAATTGCGTTGATTATGTTTTACTTATATAAGCTTTCTTCTGAAAATAATTTGGAACTATGTGTTTTTAATAACTCTGAAAACCTTTGGCATAGTATTCTGGTTGGTATTTGACTCTATCTCTGCTTTGCTCTGTCTCTGTTTTGTTTTGATTAGTACCAATTTCTTGTCTCTGAGTGCGCCCACTTTGGAAACAAAGTGGTTTATTGTGGGCTTTCTTGTGTGCACACTCGGGGCTCCAAGAATGAATAAGGGAAAGTTTCACTTCTGTCTCTGCCTGGTTTGGCCACTGGGATTAGCACAACCCTACCACGGGAGTTAAACATGGTCTTTACTTTGTGAGATGCTCTGTTTGATATAGTGATGATGCTCAGATTTGTTATGCCAAAGTACTTTATGATTTAATTGTTTTGAAAATCATTTGCTCCTTTATGCATAAATATGTTTTGTTCCGTACTTTATTACTTGGTAAATGCTTATGTTTACACGCTTGAATAAGTTCTTCGCTTACTGAGTTGTAGAAAAACTCACCTCTTATCTATTATATTTTTAGATGATTTGGATGTTCCAACAGAGGACCAAGAATAGAGTTTTTTTACCAAATTTAAGCAATTAGAGCCACTCAATAGATGGAGAAACAATTAATATATATTCTAGATGTTTTGTTTGTAATTCATTGGATTTTAGAATATTATTTATTCATTATTGTTAAGATTATTGAGAGAATGTGGACCCTCTCATTTATGATTATTCATATCCTTTTAATTATGACTTGGTGGACATTTATAAAAGGATTGGAATGTGAAAAATATTTTTTATTTGAACATTGTCGGAGACATATTATTTTTAGTTGAGGACAGATTATACTAAACAGGTTGGATTCCTTGACCCCTACGAGTACGGGATGTTACATGAAGTTCAAGAATGTTGTGATTGAGATGCCGAAAATAGCCATCAACGGTTTCCGCTACTTTTTTGGACTACCTGGTGAACACCACCGAGGACGTTGAGTACCTTCGCGAGTGCAATGTCATTGACAAATACCTTGCCGACGATATCGAGGCTGCGCTCTTCATCAACTGTGCCGGCAAGGATTTGGTATTCAAAGCTGATAATGACTTTTACTTGGGGAAATTGTTCGAGGATGTGGATAAGCATTATCAGAATAATTGGGAGTGGAAGCGGGCTAGCTTCAAAAAGGAGTATTTGGACCAGCCCTTGTTGCTTGTGTGGGCAGTGGGTGGGCTTTTGCTCGTACTGGCTACGTCAATCCAGGCCGTAATGGCCTGCTTAACTTACAAGTGTAAAAACTGCTAGGTAAGGTAATTAGGCCATGTAATTATTTGTCCGGCAGCGTGCGTTGTGTGATTTTATTGTTTTTCAAGTTTATTATTAATATTTATGATCATATATGATCGTTCTTGACCTGAAACTATAATGATGACGATCCGACTATGGCGATCGATATCATGGTTAGTTTTCGAAAGTTTGATCAAGCACTTGCAGTTATTTACTCTCATTTTCCAGGCAACCAAACATAAAAAAAAAATACTAACTTTTGATTTGATTTTGAGATGATTGATCCAGAAAACTAAACTTTAGTTTCTTTCCTTACAGGATACATTGACCAAACAGAGTTACCACCTCAATGATATGACCCTGGAGCACGTAGGGCTGTTCAAGAAATCCAACGACTCAGTTGGTATACACTTAAGCCATCATGTGTCTGAAATTTCTAGGGCCAACGAGTCAGATGGCATTAGCTTGGAAGCCTTTTTTATGTCTTGTTTATTTCTTTGTTTCCATTTACTGTGTTGTTATTAGTGGTCCATCTAAAGTACTGGTTCAATTAATTGGGGGTTGTTCTCCTCGTCTTTAGGAATAAAATAGCGTAGTGGCCCATGGGGATAGGTTTGCTATTAAGTCCAATTTGTAGTGGGATAGCATCCTTAATTAGTGGGTTATGGTTATCAGTTTGTTATTTGAGTCTAGTTATTGTGGAGTCCATGCCTTTGAGCATCGAGTTTCTGATTAATGCATGAAATCATGTTAGCCAAATTTACTTGCTTTGCATGTATTGTGGACAACTGGCCCCTTGAAGTACCAGAACATCATTTTATTTTGGTTGGTACACGTTAAACTTGGTATAGAGAGAGGGGTGTTCAAGCAGGTTCCGGGACCAGGAATCCACTTGAACACCCTAAGTTAAACATAGAGATAACATAAATATGACAGATAATAAATATGAGATGGATGCATGAGATGCAGAGAAAAATAATCGTTTTTGTTTCCCATTCAGATTTCTCAACATCATTCAAAAAATTCAGAGACACATTTTCATACAAAGAAAAATTCACACTCTTTCACTTCTTTTTAGCACAGTTCTATTATTTCTTTACATATGATCTTTCTTAACATATGGTATCATCATGGGTCTCCATTTGGCATTCCTTGGAAAACGAGTGACAAATGCTAGGAAACCACCCAAAACCATCATCTCTTGCGAGTAGTGACAGTCATCAAATATGTGAATTTTTGTTTCATCAATTCGGTCAGATGAGTCTTGCATGCTTTTAGTAACTGTGGGAGTTGTTTAGATGGCTGGTGAATCTATAGTTTATATCAATATACTCAAGCATTGGGTAACTTCATCTCTAGCAAAACTTGTGATTTCCTATAGCTACGTTATGTTGATTTCCGAAAGTGAATTTCATAATAATCCCTGTTGCATTCAAGCAAGCAGATCTTTGACAATATTCATCCTAGAAACACGGAGACTTTTCTAATAAAAAACTATGAGCTTGACTGCTAGATTATGACATTAGTGTTCTGGTGAATAGTAACAGTCTGGCTTTTTGAATGTTCTCACGTGCGGTTACTCCAGTAAGTTTGTTGGTTGGATGTTTGTTCAAGCAGAAAAATAGAAGTGAAAAATCTAATGGTGTTATGAATTATTGGGGGTAGCCTCCGCCCCCCTTAATTATTTTATGAATGACCCTACAACCATTATTTTAAGTCTTGCACAATAACTTGCATAGTAATTTCAACGCTTATAAATATGGGTTTCAGTAGTTATAAAATTCATAAGAAAATATATAGAGAGAAAAAAAAGTTTCAGAGAGTTTCAAAAGAGTTTCTTATATATATTTCTCTCTTGCAATAGTACTTTAGTTTTATAACACGTTATCAGCACGAAGATCTACCGATACTGAAGCTAGTGGTCTTTTACTTCAAGTAAGTTTTTCAATATATTATTTGCAGTCATCGATATAAATATTAAAGGTAATATTGATGAATATCACTTGATAAAATTCTACTTTTATTCTCATGATTATGTGAATATATTTCTTAAATCCACAGATTTATTTTTGTAATTTATATATATAATGTCAAATATTGAGATTTATTACTATTGACATTTCTGAAAAAAGTTATTTATATAGGATCCTTGATGAGATCCATTTAGATATGATGATAAACTTGAGAGATACAATTATAAAAGAAAATCATGTGTCCCTGAAGGACCGTGCTGTGTATCTCATGATGAAAAATCATCTTACTATGTAAAATGAATTAAGAGAGATATGAGCACCAGAAGATGTAATTCTTTCAAAAAATCATTATGACTTATTGCACCTGAAGTTGCAAGATTTTAAGAGTGGTATTGAATATTCTGCACTCTTTAAAATTAGCTCAATATTAAAATTATGCAGTGAGAAAGTCACTGATGATGATATTTAAAAGAAAACATATATTATTTTTCATACCTCGAATGTGCTCCTGCAGTATCAGTATCGAGAGTGAAAGTTCAACAAATATTCTGAACTTTTATTTTGTCTTCTAGTGATTGAGCTAAATAATGAGTTTTTGTGAAAAAATCACAAGTTACGTCCTATTAATGATATTAAATTTACACCATTCCCAGAAGTGAACGGTGCATCTTTTCAAAGGAATAAATGACGTAGACGTGGTGAAAAAACTATAGAAGTGTTGGTCCCAAAAGCGACAATACTAAAAATGATAAAAATATACTGTATCACCAGAAGTGATCCAACTTAGAGAAGGGTAAAGGTCCTTAGAATAATTCTTCATAGAAAGATGAAAATGTTTGTCATAGATGTGGTATGACTGAACAATGGTCACGTACTTGTTGTACGACCGATCACTTGATTTATTTATACTAAGCTTTTATACATTATAGTAAAACTTTATCATGTTTTGAAATAACAAAAAGTCAGTGCCTGAAGCACGATAAGAAATTACTTAGGATAATAAAACCTTGTCTAAATTTGATCCTCTTACAAATAAATGTGAACCAGAAGTTCAGAAGATTATCTATCTGCAAAGTGTTGCAAATCAATTATATGATGTATTTACTGACACTAAAGGTGTTGTAAAATCATATATTACTACTGTTAATACTTAAGCAAGAATTGAAGTCCTTGAAGGACTAGTTATTAAAACAGCAATAGATGAGTCTAAGATACGCCTAAAGCGTTGAAGACCTATTGGTGCAAAAGAGAAAAAAAAAATCGGTGTTCCTGAAGACACCATACTTTCTGTATAAAATATAATCCTCCTGAAGAGGAAACCTTCTTAAGAGGTAACCTCCTTAAGAGGTAACTCCTGAAAAGAAAACTCCTGAAGAGTACAAACCTCCTGTAGAGGTGTTTCATGAAATGTTTTTCCCTGGAGAGGAACAGGTACCTGAAATAATGAGATCTTAATACATTTTATGAATACTGGAGAAATTCTGGATAGAAATAAAACTGTTGTCGACAACATATATGATAACACTTGACATTACCAGAAGTAATGAAGAAAGTGAGTCAAGAATTGTCGAAGAATGTCGACGTAGAAATGATTGGCCAAAATGATAAGCAACTATTGAAGTTGAATTAAAATCGCTAGCAAAGCGATAAGTATTTGAACTTGTTGTCCAAACAGCAAAAGGTTTAATGCCTATAAGATATAAGTGAGTATTTATACGAAAGGGCAATGAGAAATGAAATTGTGCGGTACGATTTGTTACACAAGATTTCCTGCAGAAATCCGAGAGTAGTTATGAGGAAACATATTTCCTTGTTATGAATGCAATCACATTCATATTTTTTATCGATTTGGTTATTACAAAAGGATTAGATATGTAGTTGATGAATGTGATCACTGCATATTTATAAGGATCATTAGATCATTACATATATAAAGATATATGATACTTGAAGCATCTAATCCAAGTACGTTTAGGAGTATGTACTTTATAAAGTTTCAAAGATCTTTATATGGGTTAAAGCAATCCGGACGCATGTGGTATAATTAAATCAACAAGCATCTATTGAAAGAAGGATTTGAGAATAATCTTATATGCCCATGTGTTTTATCAGAACCCGGATTTGCTAATATTGCAGTTTATGTTGATGATTTACCTTGTTAGAACTCCTAAAGAGATCACAAGGGCTGCTATAAATTCAAGGAATGCATTTGAAAAGGAAAGATCTTATTATTCAATTGATAGATGAGTTATAAGAATTTGAGACTTCTAGCCTCATTTCTCAAATGCATTTGCTCTTCATAAAGCAACATGCCATCCTTATCTAAAGGATTAGGCAGTCGAAATGAAGAGGCAAGTAAGGATTTTAAATCCTTATTCTCTTGCTTTAAGTCTGCAATTTTTCTGTCAGACTCTTGAACGAATCGTTGAAGTACGAAAATCTTCTCATTAAGTTCCTCAATCTCACAATTTTTGGATTGTAATCGGTTGGAAAATCTGACAATAGAGGAGTATCGGGTGTCGAGAGTCGAGAGTCACCAGCTCATGAACGGCTTCACGATTTGACTTATTAGCCAGATCATTCACTTGCTGCAACATGGCACCTGCGGAAGATGCAGGAACAACTTGTAATTGAGGTGAAGGATACCTCATATGTTGATCGTAAGAAATATTGAAAGGAAATTGATGAGCCATTGAGAATTTGTAGAATAAGAATACAAATATAGATGAATTATAGATATGAGAAGAAGATTTGATGCAAACTATATGAAGCTAAAGACGGTTCTTATAGAAATGAAAATAAGAACAAGACAAACCATCATCTCTTCAAATCTCACTTTACAAGATATGCTGGATGCATAATTTCAAAAGCTAGCCAGATTAATTATAGCTATCTCTATTTTCTTGTAAACGCTGAACCTCTGCCGTTAGCTGCTGTTGTTGACTTTGTATTTGAGCTCTCTCTCGTTCCAGCTCTTCTACTCGTGTTTTCAGGTCACGAGAATACCAGTCTACAAACTTCTTCAGCTCATTGTTTTCTTGTCTTAAATCTTTATTTTTTCTATCTTTAGTTGCAAGCGTTTGATGCAACTCAGATATTTGATTTTTAAGATGATTAATCTCATTCGTTCTCGCCAGTAGCCTCTGAGACATGGTTGTAAGAGAGGCAGCATATTAAGCACTGAGGGTTCTTGATGCTGCAACAATTTCAGGATCAGTTTTACAAGAAAGATATATCTCTGCTCCTATCATGGTGTTTACAGCCTCAGGAAAAAATATAAGTGGTTGAGGTATAAAAGGTTCATGGTTCAAATCTGGAATATTAGAATTTCTATCAGACATAATATTGTTCTGGATGAATAACAACTAAATTTATGAATAATGTGAAATCTTTTTGCTGGAGTTAACTAATGGTAAAATTGGTTATATTTAAACAACAACCCGAAACCTTCAAATCTCTTTAAGATCTTGTTTGTAAACAATGTCAAGCGGATTTGATTTTCCACCGAACCGATAATATTAGACCTCAAAACTTTTACAACTTTTATCATATATGGATGGTTTCCAATGCTATTTCCGCCGTATATAAACAAATTCTCCCTAATAACGCCGAATGAGGGGGAGAAAATTTTAGATGAAAATATTATCATGTTCTCTCTAATGCATTATTCAGATGGAAATCATGTTTGAATTCTTAATATGTTATATATGCTGAAAGAATGTTTGCTTATTACTTGAAACACTAATGCATATTATCAAGAGAAGTTTAAATATTACTGCAGGTATCAGATTTCTACTAAGTCTGTCAACCAGATATTATCTTCTACATATTCAAATCACTCAGAGATTATTGCAATTCATGAAAACAAGTTTAGAGTGTATTTTGATTGAGATCAATAATTCTACATATTCAAGAAAAGTGCAGTCTTCCCATAATCAATGATAGTCCAACAATTTTATACGAAGATAATGCTACTTATCATTCAAATCAAAGGAGGATATATCAAAGATACGATCAAGTGATAATTTAGTAAATTTATTCACAAAGGCATTACCAACTGCGACATTCAAGAAAATTGTACAGAATATTAAAATGTGAAGACTAAAAAATCTATCTTCATGCACTTTCCAGGGGAGTAAAAGTCCTGAAGACTTGTGCTGATTGTACTCTTTTTCCTTTACTAAGGTTTTGTCCCACTGGGTTTTCCTTTGCAAGGTTTTAATGAGGCAATCTTAAAGCACTTGTGGATACATAAGAATACTGTACTCTTTTTCCTTCGCCATTGGTTTTTCTTCCTACTGGGTTTTGCTTTGGCAAGGTTTTAACGAGGCAGATTCTTTATAGATGGTCATTCAAGAGGGAGTGTTATTAATTATTGGGGGCGTGTTATGAATTATTGGGGGCGGCCCCCACTCTCCCTTAATTATTTTGTGAATGACCCCACCATCATTATTTTAAGTCTTGCACAGTAACTTGTATAGTAATTTCAACGCCTATAAATATGAATTTCAGTTGTTATGAAATTCATAAGAAAATATATAGAGAGAGAAGAAAGTTTCAGAGAGTTTCAAAATAGTTTCTTATATATATATTTCTCTGTTGCAATAGTAGTAATTTTCTTTCTTTAGTTTTATAACAAATGGAACATTTTATTTCTATTTCAGCTTTTATTTTTTACAACATCTGTAGTGGTTACACTGGTTTTACGTAAATTAGTACTATTTGATTTCAATTGTCAAGTCATCTTGGCAAGCAAGTGTTCATCTGAAAATTTGTTATTTTCTGAGCAAATTCGCAAAGTCTTGGGTCTCATGCGTAGGTTCAGAGCTTGCGACTTGAGCTTGCGTTTCAACCTTAACAGTGTCTACTCACCAACCACACTACTTATCAGGAGAATTTTAGAAAAAACTAGGAGAAAGACATTTTTGTTGACTCAAATAGCCTTGAATATACTCTTATTTCATGTCTGATCCACTGATGGTAGGAAATGGACGCTTTTCTGACATGTGACTCTGCCTTTCTATCACACTATATGAAATTTACCTTTTGCGGCGCATGATTTCATCACAAAAACTATGAAAAGTTGTTGCACTAAAGTATATGCGGCGAAATAAAATAGCTCCACGTTCGTTGATGCGTTCGTTGATGTAGGATGGATCTTTATAAGCAATTCCAGCAAAAAAGCAAAATCACTGCAAGCAATTACTTTTTCTGGAGAGTAATTTTTGCCGCAAATAGAGGTACATTCGCCAAAATTGGCTACACAGCAACCCTGTGAAAAGTGTTATTTGCGACGAAAATTATTTGTCTCTTGCCGCAAGAATAAGTCACCCCAAATATACATTTAAAAAAAAAATAATTGCTCTTACTGTTAAACAAAAGCTTAAAGGAGCTAAAAAAAAAAAGAAGCTTTCCTATAATCAGGTCTACATAATTTAATATAAAAGGTATTTTGAAATAAGTTAAAATGACTAAACCTCAATATACCAACTCAAAGATATTGCATAGACACTAAAGTTTGAATTTCATATAAAGGGAAAGAGAAATAAGCATATTAAAAAAAAAAACTAATGTTAAGCATGTTAAGCATCATCATGCATAGCATAGCAAAGCAGGACATGTTCTTAGAATCGTAGACATTATAAGATGAATAACCCTTTCATTGGATTAATAAATCTCACAAAATAGTTAAGTTTTACCATAAGGATTAATTGTCAGCAACCCACTTTAACTTCTACCAACTTGAGCAAAACCAAGCACTTATAACCCAGCAATTACATTACTAAGAAGGACTTACAGCATATACTTTGTGACTTCTAGCCAATCTTGAGATACCACAACCTATATACAAAATCAATAATCAAAGTATGTTAAATAAATAAACTATTCTTGAAACAGGTAAAACACATATGTACTAAAAGCACACTTGCTACCTACTGCTTTTTTAAAATAACTTATGCAAAATCTACACACTGCTCAACATGAAACCGAAATCAGTATTTGCCTATTTGTTCCAGTACACTAACATTTTTTACTCCCAATATTTAGTATCTATGTTTTTCTTCTCTCATTATACCGGTTGTCAACTAGGTTTATTTTTACATTTACTACTAGTTTCTTTGCATGTTAAAAGAGACAACTACAGTATAGATAAAACATGCAGATGGCTACAAGACCTCTTTGTATATGCTTCAAACATGAACTGAAATGCAAACTAAGCATGAATTAAACCAATTTTTGTTAAGCATGAAACAAGATGTATATTTACTTAGCTGGTAAGCATGAATAACAAGTAAGCGTGAGCAACAAGGACCATATCCATTCCATCTTTTTCAATCTTAGTTCTTAAGACTGCCCTATAATTTAAAATTACAATTGTTTCATCAGAAAAATCTCACATAACCACTTATGAAGTTTCCTGCATAGTTGAATAGAAATCCTTTCAAAGAAACATACCTCAGATAGAAAGCTTTCAAAGAAACTTGAGGCACTTCATGTTTAACAAACATACATGAGGAATGGTCCATGCAAAAAATAGGAGCTAAGAAACACAAAGTAGGAGCTAAGAAACACAATATTATTGAGAAATTGTTGTCCTGAATTATTAAGTCATTGATTATCTGCTACCCATAAGATGAAAGAAAGCATGAACTTGGGGAAAAAGAGTGAACCACCTACATCATATATTGCAATCTTAGTGCATAAGGTAATTGTTGTCAAAAGAACAGTATGCATAGAGAACGCAACATCATTTGCAGCCATAGGAATCCTCTGCAATAATATATTATTGAGAACAAAACAAATAAACGGTTAGTACAAAAAAATAAAGGGCTACAAGGGTTTTACACCTCCCTTATTTACATGACATTAATAGTTAAAGACACAGCTTGTTATGAAATCATTACTCCATTTTCTTTTTTACTCATTCTTTAATAATCTATCCTTAGATTGGGGTAAAAATGTGTTTCAAAGTTTCACTAGCCATAATCTTAATTAAAAAGTCTGCTTAGTTTATAAAATGCCAAAATACAAGGATTAGTATAATTGACCTAAAAGTGTAAAAAAATATGAGCAGGCCATCAAGCTGCATCCACAATATTGACTACACGCATAGATTCACTAACTCAAATAATCCAATGTACCTTTTACTATGCCCAAGAATTGCTCTTATTGTGTTGGCTTCAGAAAAGTGTTGTATTACAAAACGTAGGTCAATAGCCTCTCTCCAGTAGTTACCATATTGAAATGAACCTTCACTTTTCTTGAAAATCATTATATAAAATTAAATCAAAATGAAAGGAAATGTGCAGAGTAAGAACTACCAAGACTGTCTTTCTTTTGCTTATATCTTGCTATATTCTCTTGTATACTTTTTTATTAGGAAAGTTCTGCTTCTTGCAAATTAAGCACTTATTTGAAGAATAATCACAAAATAAATCAATTGCAACAACCAAAAGCACTTCATTTATAAGTTAACGAATGAAGATCGCATACTTAGTTTAAAGACTATTAATTAGTTTAAAATACTTTTTTTAAGTCACCCTTTTAATTGGAGTGTGTGTGTGTCTATAAATATATACACACACACACACACTCTAATTAATCAGAGCAGTGGCATGTAGTTAATTGGAGTAGTGGCTGCAGTTAATGATACCAGTGCAGATTCAGCATGGTTGCTGGTTGGGGCAACTTATTGAAGGTATTAAGCAGTGTATTTCTGGTCATTGGTAGAGTTGCAAATTGAGCTGCTCATTCTACTGGAAATAATGCTTTGTCAGTTGATGTTGAAACCATTCTTCCAACTAACTGTCCATCAAATTCTTTGCTTTTAGAAAAAATGCTTTGTCTGTTGCTTTCAGAAAAAATGAAAACAAACAAATAAAAAGAAAAAATAAACAATGCCAACCAGCCGAGCACCTTCATCACTAAAATCTCTTTTGATACTGTTTTGAGTTCTAAAAGGAAAAATACATACCAGATCAACAGCAGCTTCCTCGTTAACAATATCAAGCGTATGTGACATTTCAACCATTTTAGATTTCCTTTAACAGCTTCCTAGTTAACAACATCAAGTCTTTACCAGATTATCTGCATGATCAGATAGTCCATTTTACATGCAATCCTTTACATTGATTTTGCTAATCCATAAAACAAATAGATTGATGTTAGTACTTTTTATTTAATTTCAACTAAAATGTTAAGTCATTTGATTCCACCTCATCTTAATTCAATCTATTGTTTTTACATGTGGAAAAAGAAAAATCATGCCATGTCCTCTTTTCTTTCTGTCAAAGTAGCCAAACGCCCACATGTAAGACCCTTGCTCGATAGTGTGGTATATGACAAAGTACTTGAGTGACCAAACAATCGAAGTATATGGTAAAAATCCGGCTTCCAACAAAAAATTATGCTTTTGTTTATGTCACTCTATTAAAACCTTCAGTAAGTTTAACCATTTTATATCAGTCCACTGAATGAAATTAATAATTAACTATATATTATTCAATTTGGTAGTATCAATGTCATGGCTATTTAGTATTGGGGGTTTCTATACTTTTGTGTGATTCTCAACGATGTTCATAAGTTCACTAATTTGATCAAAATACACAATGACAAGCTCGTTATAACTTTAGGTACCCAACGAGTTGCCTTGTTTGATTGGTGATTGAAAAAGTAGGGATTTATACAAAAATGAAAAATCTGTGGTGTGCAAATTAAAAATAGCAAACAAAATTTGCAACATATGATACCACATCAACACGTCCAAGAAAATGCAGCCATAAAAAAGAAAAAAAAAGTCTTAGCAAAAAAAGGACATTACGTTAGATTCAAGCACCTAGAAAATATTCTACAAACAAAAAGCCTAGTTTTTGTTAACCAACAAGCACGGATAATGGGGAGATAGGACAAATCGTTGCAGCCTACTTGTGGTGACGCAAGGTACCCAAGAAGCTCAAATCGACAATCTCGACCTCCGACACATGAAAATGCTTGAAAACTCATACTTCCAAAAGTAAAATGCACAGCATGGGGAGGAGACGAGGACCCGAGTTTCCACCAAAGAATAGACGTGAGATCTCGGATTTACTTGTATTTTTATATATTATTTTATTCTCGTTGTTGATTATTTTGATTTATTTTAATAATATTATTAGTTGTGTTTTATTTGTTAAAAATATTTATTTGAACTATTAATTAGTTAATATTAGTTTTACGTTGTTTTTTATATTTAAGTATTGAGTTATGTTGATTTTCTTATTTATTTTAATGTGAGGTAACTATTTTGATTATTAGAATTAAATTACTTTATTTTATTATGCGAGTTTATTTGATGTGCTTTCTTAATAATAGTTAGTGTTTTATATTTAAATTGTTATTGAAATTAAATTGGTTTATTGTTGAATTTTAAATATTTTATTTTATTGATATCGAATTATAGTGTTTTCAGTCAATTTTTATTTAATTTATTGTACCCTTTTTCTAGTGGATTTTTATTTCTTTTCTCCTTGTTCTTTTTATTTTTCTTTTATCTTTCTTCTTTTCTTTTCTTTCCCTTGCTCCCCCCCCCCCCAACCCAAAAAAAGACTCACGCAGTCCAAACCCCCCCTCTCAGTTCTCTTTCGGTTCAAGTAAGCCTAGCCACCCACCGCCAGTCACCAACTCTCACCGCCCCCACCACCGGCATCTCCTCATGCCGGCGAGTCCACCGGTACCGGAGGTGTCGTCTTTGGTCGCCTTACCTCCCCTACGCGGCCCCCTACCCGAAAATGGGTTTGATGGATTTTCATCCATTTTCCGGCGTCACCACCGGCCGCCTTGGCTCACCACCACCACCACCACTAGATTTCCCATCCTCCAGTGAGCATAACCCACCGCCGATAGCCCTCTATTTCTTCCATTTCACCTCAAACTCGAAATGGGTCTTCAAATGGAAACATCTTCACCGCGCCGCCGTCCAGCCACCGTTAGTTTCACCGCTGCCACCAAACCACTCCCTTACCTCAGCCGAGCACCCTCCTAACTCAGTTTCTCCAACCGCGGCCCCACCTTCCCTATACAACCCTAAACCTGAAAAATGAGTTTTCACCCATTTTGAGCCCAATCCGCCACCTTCCAGTGGTTGCACCGCCTCACCACCACCTCCATGAGATTCTCCACCCTTCAATGAGTATCTCCCTAAAATTTGGTGTAAAATCGAGCACTCTAGCCCAATGTACAAAGTGACAGCTATGAGCGTTGTGGATTGGCGCTTGTTCAAATATATCAGTTTTTACCTGCTGTAAGTATTTTCCAAATAAACTTTAAAATTTAAATATATTTTTGTATCAACAAATATAATGTTTGTTTGATGTTGGGATTTATTGGATGATGTTGGAATTTACTAATTGTTGGTTATTCGGTATATTTAGTGTTTGGATTTTAAGGTGAGCTGTGTATTATTGAGTTTATGGATTTTGATAGTTTTTGACTGAGTCATAACGGGAATGACGATACGTAACACCCGTTATGATCAGTGGGTGTGAATGACATAGCGGGGACGGCGATACGTAACGCCCATTATGATCATTGTGTGTGTATTTCATATCGGGGACGGCGATACGTAACGCCCGATATGAAATGGGTGTGTAGGAATCATAATGGGGACGACGATACGTAATGCCCATTATGATTGGTGGTGTGTGTATGACATAATGGAGACGGTGATATGTAACGCCCGTTATGGTTATTGGGTGTGTATTTCATATCGGGGACGCCGATACGTAACGCCCGCTATGAAATGAGTGTGTATGAGTCATAATGGGGATGGTGATACGTAACGCCCATTATGATTGGTGTTGTGTGTATGTCATATCGGGGATAGCGATACATAACACCCGTTATGATTGGATTTACAGATATCTTTTTTCTGGGAAATGACAGTGTGTTTTTAATGGATTTAATTATTTTGGAAAGATGATTTTAAGCTTCATGCATATGGTGTTATGTTCATGCTTTTTTTTTTGTTGCATGATTATATTTTATATCATATGATTTGTTTGGGTTGTACTTACCTGCGATGCCATTTTTGGCGTTGTAGATTTTGGATGCAGATGTCGAGGAGGTTAAGCTTGAGGAGGCGGCTCCGTTGTTGGAGTGTCTTATTATAATTGTTATATCGGGAAATGTTTTCCCATTTTTATAAATATGTATTTTTATGATTTATTTTACGGATAACTGTATTAAATTTCCTGTTGGAGAATTTATGTTAAAATGGTTTGTAAAATAATTCTAAAAATTTTGGTACTTAGATATTGACTTCAATTATTCGCTGTTTTTATTTATGCATGTCACGTGTTCACATACTTAGCACTTGACGTTGGGGGTGCGTGACCCGTGTTGTCATCATCCCGATATCTCGATTCTCATGTTATTTTAAAGGGGAATTTAGGGGCATCACAATAGAGATGAAGCCGGGCGGAGTGGGTGGATTGAGCTGATACTCGAGACTAGGGAAGAATAAAGACATCTAAGCTGGCGGGGGGTGGGGAACTGATACGTCTACGGGTTTGGGGGAAAAGTTGTGTTTTTCGAAGGGGGTAGATTGTATTCATGAGTTGTAATTTATGAGACCTCTTTTTTTAGCATCAAAATAAATCGCCTTAATAACTCTAAAACTTGCTGCATATTCTAATGTCAAAAGCACCATCAGCTCAAATTGTAAATTGGCAGCGACGAAAATAAAACTGTTGCAAAAAGTAATCTTTTGTAGTGATTTCATTTGCAATAAAATAAAAATTGCTACAATAAGTACTTTTTCTTGTAGTGAATTAGGATGTTATGATTCTTGACTAGTCTATGTTTTGGGGTGTAATAGCCCACCTTTTTTAAAATAAAATATGTACTTGAGTATTTTAAAGGAACTTTTTGGAAACATCTATTTCCATAAAAGTAGAATCTAGAGCTTTAATAATAATATTGAGTTATAAAATTTGAAATTTGGACAATTTCAATGTCTTTTGGTAATATGGACATAACTTTACCATTGTATTACAAATTAAGATGATTAAATATGATTTGGAAAGCTAAGAGCAATATCTACAATTTTTATATTTTGAGTTTTAAGAGATTTAGACTTAACCAAATACGAAATTGAGATTGAAATAGTAGATCTAAATTGGACATATAGGCATTGACTTTGAATTGACTTAGACTTTGCTTAAGATTAAGTCTTTGGAATATTTTCTCAATTGTCCTAAAATCTTGACAAGTATGTAGACATATGAAATATGAGAAGAATTTATCTAGGAATTTTCATATGAAACAAGAAACATTATCTAGCAAACACATGATATGCCTTGATTGATTATTTTCAAGTTGATCCATCAACGTTTAGTATAATAATCATAACTTTTTCATTTGAGTTTATAATTAAGTGATTTCAGTTTCTATATAATCTTAAGAGGGAGATATAAAACTTTTATGTTTTGGGTTTTCGAAGATGCTGGTTGGATCAAGGATTTAATCAAGAAAGAACTCTAAATAGAGCTCAATTGGTAATCAACTTAAAAAAAATATTCTAAATCCGGCCATGTGACAAAAAAATATGATTTGTTCTCAAATTTCCTCATATATTGACATGTGAAAGGATATGTGACAAGTAGAGATACGTCATCTAGAAGCCTGGGTTAGTAAGAAAATAAAAGGAAACGTCAGAGGGTAAGATATCTATTGACAGCCAACCAAGTGAGCTAATTCCAAGTCTTATTCTAACCAAATCTTGGAGTGGCCTTCTAGAATGTCACAACTGGTTTCTTGGGAAGATGGAAAAGTGGCCACTTGGAGTGGAAGGGACTAGAAACGTTAGTTGACCCCTTGGAGAGGTCAAGTGGTTGGATACACCATTAGAAGATTTCCTTTGATGTTGTTTTGTCTTTACCTACATGTGTTGGAATCATTTGAGCCTTTGATCAAGATAAAATTGTAGTTGGATCAAATATGACCATTGGATCAAGATATTAGCAAGTAAACCTAAGGAGTAGATTTAATCATGAGG
Organism: Platycarya longipes; assembly: GCA_036559045.1. NCBI lineage: Eukaryota > Viridiplantae > Streptophyta > Magnoliopsida > Fagales > Juglandaceae > Platycarya > Platycarya longipes. The sequence goes on from CM071802.1 coordinate 39,927,195, forward strand.
ATTTGGAAGCTAGACACCTCATCACCGCATGGCAAGGAGAAACGGGTCACCCTTAGCCCAATTCTCATCCTCCATTTCCTAAGTGTGTCGCCCCTTCTCTTATAAATAAGTACATAAGAGTCTTCTAACTCCCTTTAGAGAAAATACCACATGGCTAGCTTGAGAAAATACAAAGAACAGCCTTCTTAAAACCCTTAAACCTCCAAACATCAACCAAGTGAGTAATAGAGTAACCTTGAGGAATAATTCTTGCAAGGACTTGGATTAAGCCTTATATCAAGCTTTGGAGAAAATAGTAAGTACACTACTTAACATAATCTTGGCATAGTATAAGTGGCTTGATGATTGGATTAAGTTTGTTGCTTATTTGAGCAAAAACTTTGGCTTATGTGCTAAAATGAAACTTATTATGTTTGTATTAGTTTATTTTGTTATGAAAAATGCTAAGAGTAATTGGAAGACCTTAAAATTATGTTATAATAAGTAGAATAGGGCTTATGTGAAAAAGTGGCGTATTTTAGGTTGAAAAACCATCTAACCCAAGACCTCGCTCGACTTTCGCTTGACTTATGGCTCGAGCGAGGAATCATCAGAGACTTCTCTAGATGTTTGCTCGATATTTGGCTCGAGTAAGGAACAACCCGAGACTTCACTTGAAACTCACTCGATGCCTTACTTGAGCAAGATACTCTATTAGTCTAATTTTGAAGATCTTTCCTAATTGAAGAATTCTATGTGAAATATGTTTGCATAATTTGCATGATATGTATTGCATTGAATATGTAACATAAGGTTTAAGAATACATGCATGTCCCATTACATTACTAGTTTTACGTCAAAGGGCAGAGTAAGTTCTACATTCAAGGGAAGGGGCATGGCATGCACTTTAGGAAGGAAAAGAAATATTCATGAGAATAAGAAATGAACAACTAAGAATAAGAGAAGTTAATAAGATTAATCTCGTCACAATGGGGACAACGATCCATAACGCTCGGATGACTGACGAAAACATGGATATGGCCGAACCATGGGTAACAATAGTGGATATTGCCCAACCACGAATAACAATGGTGGATATGGCCCAGCCACAGGTGATAATAGTGGATATGGCCCAACCACGAATAATAATAGTGGAGAATGAAAACATGAAAGAATAAGAATTTTAAGAGAAATATTTTCTTATGTTACGAAAAGTTTTGTACCCATTGTCATAAAATGTTTTCTTATGAAAACATGTAAGTTTTGAAGAGGTGCATATGTCAAGCATAAGCCATGTACAAAGTCATTTGTGTAAGTCTTTGTGAAAATGGTACGTAAGTCATGCATAAGACATACATAAGGCATTCATGAATCATGTGTTATGTTGATCTATCATAATATCTGTTGTTTTGTTTTATAGACATGAACCATTACTACCTCAGTTACATTATTGATGTATTTACTAAAATTTCTTAGAAATCTCATTACTTTGTTTTTACATCTATCATTCCTTACGGAATGATAGACGTTGTTGCAGGAATAGATAAATTGCCATAAGACTCAAACATCATAAGAGATGTCTAAAATTATGTTTGTTTAGGTAGATCAGATGACATTGTGTTGAGTTTTTTTATAGTGTTTAATATGATTGGGCCCACAAACTAAAGCGACAAGTTATATATATATATATTGTTGCATATTACCATTGAATAGTAGCTACTTCGAAATTGAGTTTGAGCGACAATAAATTATTATAAAGGACTCCAGCTCCTGTTTGTTTAATAGCCTTGCAAAAATCTCAAGTAAAAAATGATGAAAATGACAGCCCTGAGGAAAATCAAATGGCGCCCTTCGTTTCTGTCTGTGTGTGTATGATCATCTCCTTCGTTCTAGACTTCGTTAATGTGTACATTGATCATAAACTTTAGGGCCAAGTTTATGGTTGATTGCCTATTCTGAATCTGACTTTTCATCAATAGATAAGTCTTCATCATCAGAATATTTCTAATCACTGTAAGCATATCAGGATTTGATGGAACAATGTCATCATCAATAAAGTTTGTTGAATCTCTTGTGACAGGTCATAAGAGGCTCCATGTCATCTCGTGCATCAATATAAGTAGGTTTTATATCAATCCTACTAAGCGGAGTGCGCACTGGATATGCCTCATAGTTCATAAGTGGATCATCATATGCCTGCTCTTTTTTTGATAGGCTTCATTGTCGCTTGATCCACCATCACCATCGTATAAAACCCTCGCCACTAATGGAATGTCGTACACATTCATATTATTGTACTTTTGCATAACATACTAATTTTCTTTCATCCTTATATCTCGCATGTAAAAACACTACGAAGCCTGACATGCCAACACAAATGGTTCATCCTTATGCCAAGTCCTGTCCATGTTGATACTAGTTATGAAGTCGTCTACTTGGACCCCCCCATTTATTATCATCAACGTCAAACCAGTTACAACTGAACAGGTACACTCGATGACCTCCGATATATTGTAACTCCTAAACAGCATTGATAGCACCATAACAATCTACATTATACGTATATTAGTCATCAATTAACATATAACCAAATTTTTATGAATGCCGACAAAGTTCTAATTGCTTTGTATGGAACCATTTACCATTGATAATACATGCAACAAAACATTTTAGTCTTCAATCAGGATTGCAAGCTAACACATACAAATAAGCGGAAACACCAAGTGGGTATCAAATTGTGAATACATAGCTTAATAAGGTTTATGTAGCAATGTCAATTTATTCTATGTATATTACTAATGAATCTAACTTACACACTGCTTGAACCAAGTTGAAAACTCTGTTTGATGCGTTCGATCGATACAATTGATTTGCCACCTTGTATAGGTTGTAGTGATCTCTAATGTGGATAGACACAATCGATCAAACAAAATAATAAATAGTTATGTAAATTAGTAATTTCGATAGTAGTAGGCCGGATAGAAAATTTTAAGCAGTGATTTCTTACTCTAGATAGGATTCAATCTCAACACAGTTGTAAAGCACATATAATATGGTTGAGGTATGAAGATTATCTTCTAATTGGATATTATTAGCTATACCCAATGGCCGAAGTTTTTGATTGGAAATTTTGAAACCATTTTCATTCTTCTCTGATCCAACGTTAATGTTGCGGTCCACTCGATTAAATTTTGTTTCAACATCTTGGAGATATATCGAGTAAAATGTCAACACTTGATGTGAATGTAAGCTTCTACTATTGAATTTTTTGGACGGATTTTATTCTTAACATAATACTTTAACTTGCCTAGATACCTCTCGAACGGGTACATCCACCTATATGGAATTGTCCTCTGAGTATGGCCTCATTAAGTAAATGAATAGTAAGGTGGACCATAACATAAAAAAAAAAAGATGGAAGAACTATTATCTCCATTTTTCGTAGAATAGTGATCAACTTGAAGCTTGGTTAGGCGATTCACATCCAGTATTTGGGCACACAACTCTTTAAAAAAACTGCAAAACTTAGTCGAAGCCAATGCAATATCACTCTATAAGAGCCCCCAACAATAATAGAAAGTAGTTTTTGCAATAAAACATGGTAGTCATGACTTTTGAGCCCGAAGATTTTGCAATCATACATAGATACACAGTTGGTGATATTGGAAACGAAGCCATCTGGAAATCTCACCTCTACAAACCACTTACAAAATTTATTTCTCTCACCTCCATGTAATGTGTACAATGCATGTGGAATTGTAACCCGCTGACCATGATGCTTCAAATATAATTCTTTTCTAAAACGCAAGATCTCCAACTCATGACAAGAGTTTATATTATCCTTTATTTTACTAGGAATGTTCATTAAAGTGCCCAATATACTTTCTGCAATATTCTTCTCAATGTACATGATATCTAGATTATGTCGAAGTCAAAGTTTTGACCAATAATCCGATGCTTGAAAAGGATGCTTTTCTTTGTCTAGTTCAACTCTTCTGCAATGCATTTTTTCCTTTTACAAGATTTACTAGGTTGAACATTCCCAAACATTTTTAGTTAAGTTATCAATTCCGCTCCTTCAACTACATGTGGTGTTATATGATAATCCACTTTACCATTAAACAACGCTTTTCTGGTTCGCCAAAGATGATGTGTCGATAAGAAATATCGATATCCCATATAACATTGTTTTCTGCCATGCTTTAACCAATTGGAATCTGTGTTGGCATTGCAAAAATGACAATCCAATTTGCTTTTTGTTGGCCACCCAAAAAGATTTCTATAAGTCGAAAAGTCATTGATTATCTACAATAAGGCAGCATGTAGCATGGATATTTCCTTAATGGATGCATCATATGTAGATACCCTAGCTTCCCAAAATTCAAGCAACTCATCAATTAATAGCTACAAATAGACATCAATGTCATTGCTTGGTGATTTTGGGCCACAGATAATTAGGGATATCATGAAAAACTGGTGTTTCATACATAACCACAACGGTTAGTTGTATAGGACAAGAATCATTTGCCAAATGCTATAAGGTTTAGCTAGATTGTTGAAGGAATTAAACATGTCGCTTGCCAAGCCAAGCCTAACATTCTGAGCCTTCCTTCAAACCAACTATGAGCTTGATCAAATGTCTTCCATGACTTAGAGTCAGCAAAATATCTCATACTTGTATCCTCTGTAACACGTTGCTCCTTATGCCATCTCATATCACTTGCTGTCTTGCCTAGCACAAATAGACGCTGCAGTCTTAGTGTCAAAGAAAAATGGTGAAGCACCTTTGAGAAATCACTTGTGACCCATGTGTATTTGGCATCCACCTTGAAGCCTTACAAATAGGTCATTCATTAAAATTGGTATTGTCCTTCTAAAATAAGATGCAGTCATTGGGGCGTATTTGAATTTTGTGGTACTTAAAACCTAAGCCGCTCCAATGACCATGTAACTTCATATGACTGTGGCAATTCAGCATCTGGAAAGGTGGACTAAATAAGACTAAGAAGCATATTAAAAGACTTGATTGACCAACTGTTGAACCAAAGGTTTCAAGTCTTGTATCTACGTATAGATTTTGATGATAACAAATAATATTTAAGACTCAAGTTCAAGTTGTCTACGCATGAAGGGAGCTAAACACATTAAGAATTCAAGCATAAGCAAGAAAGAGATCAAGTCTACAAATGATGCTCATAGAGTAATTTTGTACATCTCTTGATAAAATTTGAAATTGGATTAAGACTCAAAATTAATATTTTTCATAAAGTATCAAATTGTATTTTTTACATATGCATGACATCATTAAAATATTTAATTTCAAAAATGATTTTTTTCATATGCATGACATATGCATGATGTCATTAAAAGCTTTAATTTTGAAAATTATTTATTACAAATGCATGATGTATGCAATGACTTCATCAAAACGTATAACATATGCAATGACTTCATCAAATGCATGACATTTGGAATTTGAAAGATGATTGAATGGGACTCATTTGCCTATAAATAGCTCACTTGTGTTTTGCAAAAATCACAACAACAAGAGCCTTTGAATCTTTCTTTTAAAACACTCATTCTCTCTTCTCTAAGTTTTGTGTCTTAATCCTTGTTCATTTTTTAGAGAGGTATAGGTTGCGCTGTATTGTTTTTATCTCACTCATTGAGGAGTGTATTTTGATAACCTACCAATTATCAGCTTTTGTATTTGTAAGAGCGTGCGTATAACCCTTGTGTGTGTAGAAGGTGTTCTACACAGGGAATAGTTAAATCACCAAGTGTGAAGTGATTGGAAGTGTAGAGGGTGTTCTACACGGATTCTTTAGAGCAGTGTTGCTCAAATGTGTAATAAATTTCTATCTCCACCTGAAAGAGATTGAATAGTGAATTTGAAATCCTCAATAGGTAGCTTGAGGCGAGGACGTAGGCAATGGGGCTGAACCTCGTTAAAATACTGAGTTTGCTTCTTCTTGCCCTTACTCATTATATTTTTTTTATATTTTATATTGTGCATTTGATTTATAATTGTTAATTTTTTTTATATAATCCAATTCACCCCCTCTTGTGTTAGTCATTTGGGCAACAATTGATATCAAAGCAATGGCTCTATTATAAGATTAATTATCTGTTGAGTTAAGATCATATGGCTAATATTGCAGCTACATTCGCTGAAGGTCAATCCAGTAGTCGGCCTCCGCTATTTTTTGGAGACAATTATACTTTCTAAAAAGTTAAAATGAAAATATTTTTTCAGTCTTAAGTCGAGAAATCTGGAAATGTATTGTAAATGAGTCTTATATTCCAACAAAAATTGTTGATGGTAAAGGTCAACAAGGAAGAAGAAGAGTTTGATCGTGAAGACGATAGACTTTATACAGTGAATGTAATGGCTATGAATTATCTGTACAATTCTCTAAATGGTAATGATTTTAACAAAATAATGACTTGCAAGACAGCAAAGGAAATTTGGGACAATTTGGAAGTAACTTATGAAGGAACTTCGCAAGTCAAAGAATCCAAATTTATATTCTTACGCATGAATATGAAATGTTCAAAATGAATGATGATGAATCTATTTCCTCTATGTATACTCATTTTACTAACATTATAAATAGCTTGACAGCTCTTGGAAAAATTTATTCTAGTTTGGAGATAATAAGAAAACTTTTCAACTCTCTGCCAAAACGTTGGGAATCAAAAGTGATGGCGATTCTTGAAACTAAAAATCTCACAAAACTCGAAATAAATGAACTTATCGGGTCACTTATTACCCATGAGTACACATTGGAAAGAGGAGAAGAAGAAGGAAAGCAAAAGAAGAGTTTGACACTCAAAACTGTTCCTCGAAAAAGTGAAAGCGATGAAAACGAGGAATATGATAACAAAGATGATGAAATTGTAATGATCACAAAAAGATTTCAGAGATTCTTAAAGAAAAATAAAGCTTCTCCAAGAAAATCTTTCAAAAAATTTTTCAACAAAGATACAACTAAAATCGATTCCTCAACTTATTATAAATGAAAAAAGCTAGGACATATCAAGGTAGATTGTCCCATGCTAAAAAAAGATCGATACAAAGGCAAGAAAGTAATGAAAGCTACATGAGATGATGATTCAAGTAGTTCAGACAGCGACGCAAGCAATGAAAAATCTGCAAATATTTATCTTATGGCTAAAGATGATCTTGAGGTAACAAATTTCGAAAATATTAAAAATCTTTCTTATGAAGAATTGCAAAATGTTTTGGAAGATGTATTTGAGGAATTTGAAAAATTAGGTATCAAGTATACCACTTTGAAAAAGAAAAATTCTTTTTAACAAATGAAATTGATGTTTTAAGAAAAGAAAATATAGTTTCAAAAGATGAAAATGATGAACTGAAAAGGAAAGTGCCTGATTTAGAAAAAATTGTTGAAAACTTAACAAATGGAAAAAGAAATTTTGAAAAACTTCTTACTAGTCAAAGATGTGTCTTTTATAAAGTAGGTTTGGGATACATGCCAAAAGAAAAACTCAAACCCTATAAAAATTTCTTTGATAAACCTATTAAATCAAAGTCAGATTTTCAAAATTCTTTTCCTAAAAAGAAATTTGTCAAAGAAAGACATTATTATTATCACTCAAGATTTTCAAATATGTCACATGTTATTTATAATTTTTGCAATAGAAATAGTCATAATTATCATAATTTTCCTATTAGAAGAAGACATACAATGACTATTAGGGCCATATGGGTACCAAAAAATCCTGTCTCCTCTAATACTAATAAATAAAGGACCCAAAGAACATGGGTACCAAGAAAAATTATTTTAATTGTTTTTGTAGGTATGCATGAAGTCCTCCATAGGAAAAACCAAATGGTTTTTAGATAGCGGGTGCTCAAGATACATGACAGGAGATAAAACTAAGTTCATTGACCTCACTCCTAAAGAAGAAGGACACGTGACATTTGGAGACAATTCAAAAGGGAAGATCGTGAGAATAGGTAAAGTTGGTAATAAATCTTCTCTCATAATTAAAAATATTCTACTTTTTGAAGGTCTAAAGTATAATCTTTTGAGTATAAGTCAATTATATGATAAAGGATTTACAGTTACTTTAAAAAATGATAAGTGCATTATTTTGAATAATCATGACTGCAATGTTTGTTTTATTACTTTTAGAAACAATAATGTTTATACAATCGCATTTGAAGAAATTGTCTCACAAGATGCTATTTGTTTATCAGTTCAATATGAAAATAGTTGGTTATGGCATAGAAGGTTAGGTCATGCAAATATGGAACTTATTTCCAAACTTTCAAAAAATGATCTTGTGAGAGGTTTGCCAAAAACGAACTTCCTTAAAGACAAAATCTGTGATGCATTCTAGTTTGGTAAACAAACAAAAACTTCTTTCAAAACCAAGAAACATATTTCCACTACTAGACCATTGCAACTAATACACATGGACCTTTTTGGACCAAACAGAGTTGCAAGTCTGGGAGGAAAATATTATGCATTTGTTATTGTTGATGATTTCTCTAGATATACTTGGGTCATCTTTGTCGCTCATAAAGATGAGGTACATAATGTTTTTACCAATTTATGCAAAAGAATTCAAAATGAAAAGGGTTATACTATCTCAAACATCCGAAGCGATATGGGAAAAGAATTTGTTAATAAAGTATTGAATCTTTTTGTGATGAAAATGATTTTGTGCTTGATTTTTCTGCTCCTCGAACTCCTCAATAAAACTGGGTAGTAGCAGGAAGAATATATCTCTTCAAGAAATAGCAAGAACAATGCTTAATGAGAATAATTTACTTAATTATTTTTGGGCTAAAACGGTAAGTATTGCATGTTATGTTATAAATAGAATTTTGTTAAGGTCTAAATTAGATAAAACCCCTTATGAGATTTGGAATGAAAAGAAGCCCAACATTAGTTACTTTCATGTATTTGGATGCAAATGTTTTATTCTTAATGATAGAGATAATTTAGGAAAATTTGATGCAAAATCTGATGAAGGTATCTTTTTTGGGTATTCTACAAATAGTAAAGCTTATATAGTATTCAATAAAAGGGTTTTGACTGTACAAGAATATATGCATGTAGTATTTGATGAATCTAACCCTCTACTCTCCAAAAAATCTATTGATGAAGAAACAGAAGGTACGAATAGCACAAATAGTCTCAATCTCAACAAAGAGAATACAATGGAAGAAGTCCAACATGGAGATATAAGGAAATATCATCAAGACTTAGTACAATATGCAACCAAACAGTGGAAATATGTGAAAGATCATCCAGTGGAACAAATTCTAGGAAAACCTTCACGAGGTGTAAGTACTCGATCATCTCTTAGAGATATTTGTAATCACATTACTTTTCTATCTCAAACTGAACCCAAAAATATTGATGAAGCACTTATTGATTAATCATGGATTCTAGCTATGCAAGAAGAGCTAAATCAATTTGAAAGAAATGATATTTGGATACTTGTTCCTAGACATAAAAATTATACTGTTATTGGGACTAAATGGGTCTTTAGAAATAAAAAGGATGAGTCTGGAATCATCACTATAAACAAGGCTCGACTTATAGCCCAAGATTTCAACCAAGAGAAAGGAATTGACATATGCACCAGTCGCAAGATTAGAAACTATTTGCATATGCATGTTATAAAGATTTCAAACTTTTTCAAATGGATGTTAAAAGTGCTTTCTTAAATGGTTTTATAAATGAAGAGGTATATGTTGAGCAACCTCCAGGTTTTGAAAATCATATTTCTCCTATATGTTAAGCAAACTCACAAAAGTTTTATATGGACTCAAACAAACTCCTAGAGCTTGGTATGAGAGGCTTAGTGGTTTTTTTATTGAAAAAAGTTTTTCAAGAGGAAAGATCAATACAACTCTTTTCATCAAATATGAACAAGATGATATCCTTCTAGTTCAAATTTATGTTGATGATATAATATTTGTACTACTAATGAAAATATGTGCCAAGATTTTGCTAAAAGTATGCAGGAAGAATTTGAAATGAGTATGATGGGAGAATTTAATTTCTTTATTGGATTGCAAATCAAGCAAGTAAAAAGTTGAATATTCATTAATCAGTCAAAATATATCAAAGAGTTACTCAAAAAGTTTGAGATGGAAGGTGCGAAAGTAATTGGAACACCAATGAGTCCAACCACCAAACTTGATAAAGATGAAAGCGGTAAGCCAGTTGACTCAAAGGTATATCGAGGTATGATTGGTAGTTTATTATATTTGACAGCTAGTAGACCTGATATTATGTTCAGTGTAAGTTTATGTGCATGTTTTCAATCATCTCTAAAGCAATCTCATTTGATTACAGTCAAGCATATTTTTAGATATCTTGCCGGTACCATTGACGTAGGGTTATGGTATCCTAAACACACTTCTTTCGATCTTATTAGTTATTCAAATGCGGATTATGCTGGTTGCAAAGTTGATCAAAAAAGTGCTAGTGGAATATGTCATTTCTTAGGTCATGTACTTGTTTCATGATTTAGTAAAAAGTAAAATTATGTCGCATTATCTACTGCTGGGATAGAGTATATTGTTGTAGGTAGTTGTTGTGCTCAAGTTCTTTATATGAAGCAACAGCTTGAGGATTTTAAACTTATGTACAATTATATTCCTATTAAATGTGATAATATTAGTGCTATAAATCTTTCAAAGAATCCAATACAACATTCTAGGACCAAATATATTGAAATTAGATATTATTTTCTTAGAGATCATGTGCAGAAAAGTGATATTGTACTAGAATTCACAAGCACGCACGATCAATTGGCAGACATTTTCACAAAACCCCTACCAGAAGATAGACTATGCATGATTAGAAGAGAAATAGGAATGATGCATGCCATGAATATCTACTAGATACTTTTATTCCATTATCTCAAATGACCTAGAGAAACTTGAGACGTTTAGCCTCATCATTCAAATGCATTTGCTCCTCATAAATCATCATGTCATCCTTGTCTAAAGGATTAGACAATCGAAATGAAGAGGCAAGGAAGGATTTTAAATCCTTATTCTGTTGCTTTAACTCTATTATTTTTTTGTTTGACTCATAAATAAGTCGTTGAAGTATAGAGACCGTTTCGCTAAACTTCTCAATTTTGCGAGTTTTGGACTGCAACCGAGCGGAAAAAGCAACAATGGAATATGGGTATCGAGTCCCGAGACCCACAAGCTCATAAATGGCGTCATGATCTGATTTATTAGCCAAATCAGTCTCTTGCTGCTTCATAGCGCATACAACAGATGCAGAAATAGTTTGAGATGAATAATATCTCATATCTTGATCACGAAAATTGATGAGTCATTGAAATTCTGTAGAGTGAGAGTGAAGATGAACTACAAAGATGAAAAGAAGATTTGATGCGAATTAGATAAAACTAAGGATTGTTTTTATAAAGATGAAAATAAGTATAAGACAAACTGTTATCTCTTCAAATCTTACTTAGTCAAGCTTACAAGAAATGCCGGATGCATATTGTCAAAAGTTACCGAGCTAAGCCAACGAGATTAATTATAATTGTTCCTATTTTTCTCGTGAAACTCTACCATTATCTGCTGATGTTGACTCTGTGCTTGAACTCTCACTTGTTTCGATTCCTCTATTCGAAGTTTCAGAACACGAGCTAATTCTGTCAAATCTTTATTTTCTTACATTAACCTCTTATTTTTTCTACCTTTATTTACAAGCTTTTAATGCATAACAGATATTTGATTGTTAAGTCGATCAACCTCATTTGCCCTCGCTAGTAATCTCCAAGACATAGTCGTACAAAGGCAGCATATTGAGCACTGAGAGTTCTTGATGCTACAACCTTAGAATCAGTCTTACCAGAAAAATACATCTCTGCTTCTATCATAGTATTGACAGTATCAGGAGATAAAATGATTGGTTAAGAAAGTTCTTGGTTCAAATCCGAAAGATTACTAGAAGAAATTTTCTCCGACATTCTGTCGTTTTAGATAAACAGATATTTGATCAATGAGCAATGTGAGATTTTTCTTGTGAGTATTCGATGGGTAAAAAGGGTCTTTCAAACAACAACTCGAAAGCTTTCAAATCTTTATAAAATCTTGTTTGTCAACAAGAACAAATGGATTTGAATATTTTTCCGCCCCGAATTGCCAGAGCTAGGCCTCCATCCTTTGTAGTTTTTGTCGAACACGGATGACTCTAATTATTCAACAGTCTACAGTTTTTACTAAACGCACCGTTTTATTTGGTTATTGGTTATTACGAAAAGAAATCTTACTGAAACCAATTGCAGTTCCTTTTTAATGATGCCAAAAGGGGGAGAAGTTTTATACTTGTATTATACTATCCTGTTATATATGTTAGAATCATGTCTATATTTTACTTGAAAAACTAACGCATATTTTCAGGGGGAGCTTAGGGAAGTTTACGTATTACTACAGATCGTAGATTTCTACTAAATATTTGTCATCATCAAAAAGGGAGAGATTGTTGAACCTAATGTTTCAAATCTCGTATCTACGTATAGATTTTGATGATAACAAATAATATTTAAGACTCAAGCTTAAGTTGTCTACGCATGAAGGGAGCTAAACACATCAAGAAATCAAGCATGAGTAAGAAAGAGATCAAGTCTATAAATGATGCTCATGGAGTAATTTTGTACATCTCTTGATAAAATTTGAAATTTGATTAAGGCTCAAAATTAATATTTTTTCATAAAGCATCAAATTACATTTTTTACATATGCATGACATCATTCAAATATTTAATTTCAAAAATAATTTTTTTCATATGCATGACATATGCATGATGTCATTAAAAGTTTTAATTTTGAAAATTATTTATTGCAAATGCATGATATATGCAATGACTTCATCAAATGCATGACATTTTGAATTTGAAAGATGATTGAGTGAGACTGATTTGCCTATAAATAGCTCACTTTTGTTTTGCAAAAATCACAACAACAAGAGTCTTTGCATCTTTCTTTCAAAATGCTTATTCTCTCTTCTCTAAGTTTTGTGCCTTAATCCTTGTTCATTTTTTAGAGAGATATAGGTTGCGCTGTATTATTTTTATCTCACTCATTGAGGAGTGTATTCTGATAACCTACCCATTATCAATTTTTGTATTTGTAAGAGGGTGCGTATAATCCTTGTGTATATAGAAGGTATTCTACAGAGGGAATAGTTGAATCACCAAGTGTGAGGTGATTGGAAGTGTAGAGGGTGTTCTACACGGATTCTTTGGAGCAATGTTGCTCAAAGGTGTAATAGATTTCTATCTCCACTTGAAAGAGATTGAATAATGAATTTGGGATCCTCAAGGGGTAACTTGAGGCGAGGACGTAGGCAGTGGGGCTAAACCTCGTTAAAATACTAAGTTTGCTTCTTCTTGCTCTTACTCTTTATATTTCCTGCTGTTTGGTATTTTGTTTATATTTTATATTGTGCATTTGGTTTATAATTATTAATTTTTTTATATAACCCAATTTACCCCCCTCTTAAGTTAGTCATTTGGGCAACACCAACCATATAGGGTCTTTATGTGTAACAACTTCACAGCGAATGAAAACTTTGAGAATTGTGTGCAGCCGTTGTATAGAGAACATTGGGCATCCTCTAGAAGTTTCTCAAAAGATAAGTTTGAGGAGGCTTGTGGAATTGATGGCTGGGTGGGCGTTGTAGAGTTATATTTAGGAGCATCTCCAAATGTGTTTGCATGTATGTTACTTAACATTCACTCCATGTTATCAATGTACTGTTCTTCAGCACCTACATCGAGATCATCATCAAGACCATCGTCCATGATGGACAGTGTTTCCTCTTCTTCATGAAATATCTACTCGATGTAGTTTGAATTTATTTCCTTTATGAATAAGTGAGTCTCTACCACCAATATAGGTAAATGTAGATTATTCAAGCATCTACGGCATGGACGAATGCTGCCGCCTTCTATGGAATGACTTTTGTGCTAAAGTGAGGAAATTCTTTATACTTTCAACGTATACAGGTGACCCAAGTCGATCACTAATATTCATTCAACTTTTATCCATCTAAAAAGAAGAAGGCTACAATATAAAGTTGTCAAGCACTTCAACTTAGGTAGACGAAGGACCCACTTTATGTTGATGGGAGTGTGTGTGAAAATTAAGTAAAATAGGATTGGGGTCTACCATGGAAATGGCAAAGTCTAGCTAAAGTTGAAGTTTCTACCTACTGAAGTTAATCACCAAGAATAACGACACAAAAACTATATATTAACTAATTTAATGGATCCTAAAGGCATGTGTCTATCGGCAGGTTTTTTGCATGATAATGAGAATCAACATCGATTGGAATGACTGTTACAGGAAAGTAAAAAGATCACTTCTTAGTAGGAAAGGTGAGAATTTTTTAATCACCCAAATTGTCAAAAACTGATCCATTGAATATTCAATGCATAGGATCTATATATGCTTTTCTTTGTTATACAGTTGGAGAAACATGTACAAATCTATATACTTTATTATGGCAAAATATATCGCCATAACATGGCGAATTATAATCTCGCCATCAAAAGCCTTATTGTAGCGTTATAATTTGTTGTAACATATATAACTTTATTTCAGAGTAATAAGAATTTGTTGGTAATAATCACTTATTGCGGCAATTTTTTGTGCATCGAATATAAAATTACCAAAAAATGCTGATTTTCTTACCGTGGCGGTAAGCTCTAAACATATATATATATTTGTGGGAGACAATCTTGGCATATCATCAATTGTAGAGCGCATGAGCCATATAGCACAATGATTAGCGGAAATCATGTGCTGATTCACTCAATTTGTCTAGGTTGCTTCAATATCTTCTTGCTCATCAAATTAGCACTCAAATTCTGATTTCCTGGATTCATTTCAGACAATGTATGTAACCCAAACAATGTGTCATGAAGTAGAAACATGGCAAGTCAAAGAGAGGTGTTTGCATAAAAATATCTATAAATGTATAGAATAGTAACAAATAGTAAAGTGTTTTGAAATAAAATGGATGTCGAATCCACAGGGATTAATTATGCTATTGAGTACTAAAATTTACTAAATTAATTACTATTTGAAAAACTGAAAAATAAATAGAGAAATTTTACTATCTAAATTAAATTGAAGTACTTAAAAATAAATTTAAAAATAAAAGAGCATAAAATTTAAGATTATAAATATAATAAAAATAGATCTATAGCATTTAATTTCACCTATCAAATCTTACACAATTTATTCTTTCTAGTTATTAAATTCCAATAATCCCAAATTGATGATAAAAATTTCTTAACTATTCAATATTTTCTCTCGAACAATATTAAAAATATTTCTAACTAATAATTTCACATCTTTATGAAAATTTTATTAATTAGAGACTCATTAAATTCTTTAAATTTTTAATAAATAATCACACTAGTCGTAGAAAGTATCTCTACTTATGTTCAACTAATTGTATTTAATCCTAAAACTAAAATTATAAATCACCTATCGATCTCATTGGAATTCAATAAATCAAATAATAATTGGTCAGAAAATTACAAACATTAAGAATAAGAATTAAACATTTAATCATAAAAATATTAAAAACAAAATAACTTAAAAATATAAATTGTGTTCAATGCTATATTACATCAAAACTTTAAAAAATCAAATTAGTTTATAATACAATTGAAAAGAAAAAGAATAAAAAGAATATTTTTCACTGAAATCAGTTGATAAAATATGTGTCTTTCATCTCTATTATCCAAATTCTTCTCCTCCAAAAAACCCCAAATAAAATCTATCAATATACAGCCCTAGAACTCTCGACCCTTTTTTTTTTTTATGTTCTCGTCCTCCGGTCTGTTCTGCAGCCCTCTCTTTGTGGGTTCTCTTTATGAGTGTTCTGCGGCATGATCTGTTTTCCAATTCACCATTTTCCCCTTTCTCCTTATCAATTAACCATGCTTATTTTCTTAAGATTATCTTTGAAGTTAAAATTTTTGAAGCTTGAAACTTTGGTCGATTGATCAATTGCATGCCCCTTATCCAAGGAAACTCAGAAATGTTCTTGGTGGACATTTTTCAACATCACCAGTCAAATTCGTTTCACTACCCTGTTACTCTCAACTCTGATTATTTGGAAACTATAGCTAGCACGAAACTCATACCTAAAAATTTTCGAACTACAGAAGACTAGAAAATTTTATCCTGCTGTGTCAAAATTATGGCTTTTTCAATCAAGAGAGAGGAAGTGAGGCAGATTTGTTCTGAAATTTTCCAACCCTACTCAAATGAAGCCATATAAAATTTCCACGAAGATGCACCGGAGCTCCACGAAGACGATGAGAACCTCCAACCCACGAAGAGAACCCCTGATGAACAATGGGAACGGGGAAGACCAAACGAAAAGAGGGGGAGAGAGCACGAGATTCTAAATGAAAAAAAAAAAAAAATTAATCAAATGCATTCGTGTGGTGTAGACAACCAGACGGAGGCTGAGCAGATTTTTTCATATATATATATATATATATATATGAGAAATTGAAAAATATTAAGAATCTTTATTTTGAAATTTTTATTTTTGTTCTCTACTAGTTTTTTTTTTTTAAATTATATGATTTTATATAAATATTTTTAAATAATGTTATGATTTTTTTTATTTATTTTTAAAAAGTGTTTTAAGATATTAAAAAAATCATATAAATAAATATATTTTTTATTTTTTTAATATTTTAAAATATTTTTTAAAAATATTAAAAAAATCATAATATTATTTAAAAATATTTATATAAAAATTATATAATTTTAAAAACCAAAATAAACAATAAAAAATAAAAATAAGGATTCCAAAAGTAGGAATTCTTAAAATTGCTCATAAGAAATTTGTGTGTGTGTTTGCTTTATGTGTGTCGGTGCCAAAGTTTTAAAATCCGTTCCGGCCTGAATTTTTCATTCCAAAATAGTAACTAGAAGGCAAAAGCTCTATGTTTCGCACTGGTCCTAATTCCGGTTGTTCCGGATTGTGCCGGTCTATTCTGTTTCGAATTGGATGTTCCATCGAAAACATGAATTCCGGTCCGGAATTAACATTTAAATAACATTTCTTTCTTCTTGTAACACCCCCTTCCAGTAGGCTAGGAGATGTCACTTAAATTTTTCTAAAACATTTAACCCGGAAAAAGAAATTCTTAGTTTTAATATTAGAAAATAAATAACATTTATTCCAAAAGCGAAGTTATAAAAAAATGTCTTTGCGACCTTAACTGGGCATAACTGAAAGTAGCTTGTGTCGTAAGACACTTATTTGTTAGAAAACATAAACTTAACTGAAATAATTAAAATTAAACTTGTTTGATAAAGACATTTATTTTTTTAAAACTTAAAGATTTTAAATATCTGCTCAAATTACTCATGGCCTGTCTGCTCGCACTGGTCGTCTTCATCACCTGGGTGGTTTTAAAAACAAGAAATAAACTGAAATGAATCGATGACTCAGTAAATAAATCCATCACAACATAAGATAATATTATAAGAAGTTTTCATAAAACTTATGCTAGATTCTGAAATATGATTGTACATGTTAATGCTGATGTCATGCATGACTGACTTGACTGACTAATTGACTTAAGTGACTGGTCTGAATTAACTAATAGGTTTGATTGATCTAACTGACTAACTGAATCTATTTAAATGATCTGATTTGACTATACTGGTTTAGCTGAATTGATCTGATTGAGCTGATTGGCCAACACACTTCACCCTGTGTGTAAGGTTGTGCACCGGCCTCACGTCCCGCTGCAGCAAGGGAGACCGCTGATAGTACTCTAGTGTACTATGGTGGACCACGCTTAAATCCGTGGCTTGCACATCCACCATAATCTGATATGCATTGGTACCATGCATCTGATGGCCATCTAAATAACTAATTTATTGAATTTAAACTAACGAAACTGTTTTAACTGACTAATTTAACTGGAAGACTGCTTAAATGATTTCTGATCTGAATTAGTATTATACCTAAACTTAATTCAACTTATGTGACTTATGTGACATGATATGCATAATACATACTATCATAAATAACTATAATTCACTGAGTCTAAGCATGATTCTGATGACATGATCGTATGCTGTACTGAATGATATACTTGCATGACGTGAGAGGTATTTGAAAGGGGCTATCAAGGAAATGGCTTTACTAATAATATAAACTAATGCGAGAATCCTAATTTTGTGATCAAATTTACTTACCTGGATGTGCTGCTTCCTGAAACTCACTTCCTAGCTCATAACCTATACAGATTATGAACTCTTACTAACTAAAAAAAAAACATGTCGTACTATTCTATTAAAAATAAAACATATCGACTAATAACACATATCATGAAACTAATAAGTATTTTATTTTGAACCTCATACCATAACAATGAAAAGGTTTTTCCAAAACAATATTTTAATGACCAACATTTGTTATTTAATTATAGTTGGGATAAATATTTACTTCGTATAGTAACCATATAATATAAGGTTTATTGTAGATTACTTCTTAAAATCTTAATTTACACATCATATATAAGGAGAAAATTTAAAAATTATTAACTTATTTAAATATTACTTATACAATCTCTAATCAAAGCTGATAATCTAATCTCCTAATATTATATTTAAGGTAAATAAATAATATTATTAAAATATAATTAATTAGACAAATAGAGTAACAGAAAAATATATATTAAGAAATAAAAATCTTAGTTTTCTGAAATAACTAATCAAGCCCATCTTAAATACAATTAAACAAATTAGGCCCAAATAGTTGGATGGCCTGCACAGTTTAAGGCCCAAGGTCCAGACCCTAGTGAATTATTAACCCATGTTTGTGATAGGTGCAGTCGACTATAGCATGAAGCAACGGGATTAAAGCATAGAACAAAGGCTTGTGGAGACAACGAAACAAGAGAGAATGAAACAGAGATGAGGGAGGGGTTCGCGCGAGTGCTTACCCAGAGGAGAATGAGTGCGGTGATTTTGGGCGGCTGACCGAGGCTTACGGTGTTGTCAGGTGTGGTGGCTGGTGGGATGAACTGGAGATTTAAGGGGTTTTGGTGGGTCTGGACGGAAACGAAACAGAGAGATGAAGGGGTGTTCTCGCTAGAAATTTACCGGAAAAGAGTGAGGCTCCTCAGGGTAGGCCAGCCGGTGTTTTCTATGGTGACTAGAGGTTGTTCGGTGGCCTAAAGATGATCGGCGGTGGCTGGAGGTTTGGGGCGTCAGTTTGCCAAGAACAGAGTATGGTTTTGCAGTTTTTTGGTGTGTTTTTAAATTAGGAATTTAGTGATAATTTATAGATGAAATGTGATAGGTTATGTGAAGATTTTTAGTTAGATTTTCAGAATTTGAATTTTGATTGGATTGGTTTGAAGTTGAAATTTTGATTCTGTATGTATCCGAAAAGCTAAACACAGAGCATAGATGAGTCCAGTTTTCGTTTAATAGGAACTTGATCTGAGGGGTCTACCGATTTGTGGGGATACGAAATATTCGAAAAAATTTGGAAGGGCACTACGAATTTTGTAGATAGATCGATTACAAGTTCTAAAAGGAGTCTATCATCTCAAATATATTGGAAAACTACTATCGGAGGTGAAATACTAATATTTAAAATTGTAAAATAATCCAATAATTAATTTAAAGAATAGATAAATAATTAAATAATTAAGAGAAAATATAAGTAAATATATAAGAAAATATGAAAATAAATATATAAGATAATAAATAAATAAATATATAAGAGAATAAATAAATCCCGAATTTAGGATCGGGATGTTACACTTCTAAATTACACCAAATTAAGTCACGGATTGCCGACTGAGGGGTGAAGATTAAAAGTTTCAAAAATCAAAACTTTACCTTTTTGATTCAGCTGGAAGCCTAGAACTCGAAACCGCCCTAAGAGAAACGCAAGCAAACGCTGCACCTCCGGCCACAGTAGCACAGAGTCACAGACGGCACCGCCACCACCTCCATAGCCAGTCGATCTCCGGTGACCCAGTTCACTCTCCACAGCTAGTCCGAATCTCGTCCACAAGCCAAATCGCAGATTTGTGGACGAAATCGGCTCCTACTATTCCGTCGACCAAACTCGAATCACTCGATCTTCAACTAAGTTTTGTCGATGCAAACCAAATCGCAGGTTCGAATCTCCACCACAATCGACTCTACGATTTTACTGTCTTACACTTCTTATAAGTTATAACTAGCGTACCTAGAATGTTTTAGGTGATTTTATATATATTATGTATAGATCTGATCTTAAGATAAAGAAAGAGAAATAATTCCTAACATGAATTTTAATTTACTTTTCTTATTAGATTTTTAGCTATATCCAATGTTTATGACTTTGGTTACAAGTTTTATTAGTTTATTTATTATTTATTAGTTTTTATTAATTTTTATGAGATTGATAAAAATTTGAGATTGACTATTAATCTCACTAAATTTAGAAGATTATGATAATGTTGATTTTGATTATAATAACGATGATATTGAAAAAAATGTTTTGAATAATGTTTTACTTATTGATCCTTATCATCTTATTCAGGATGAGGAATATATGTTGGATTAAGAACTTATAATATTGTATTAGATTTTATAAATGTGTGTTTAAGACTTGTATTTATTATTAAAAAATATTATCAAATTTATTAAGCACGTATGCCTTTAACATTTGTTTATATGTTTATTTTATAATATAGTTATTATATATATAATTTATTCATATAATGCCTATTTTAAAATAATAAACCAAAATAAAATAAAATAAAAATATTTTATTTCAATACCTCAATCAAAATAATTATCAAAATATAAAATTCAAAACTTTGTTGGTACCCTCCTGAAGTGAATTTCCGAATTGAAGTGCAAATACTGCGATAATGTGGGCCTCGTCTATGAAATCCTAATGCGCATGAAGCTGCTGAATGAAGTCAGTCCCCTGCTATGTGTATTGACGCCCAAGGCCAGTGATGAGTGCGGCTGCTGTTTGTGGGCCCAGCCGAGTCGAGCTGAAACAAATTCATTTTGCGCTACCATTTTTCGAACTTGAAGTTCGAAGTGCGGCCCATTTCATAAACTAAAACTCGTGCGGCTGCTTTGTTTCCCAGTTAATTGTCGTGCCGTTCACAAGTGTGAAGTGCTGCCAGTAGACCGAATCGTGCTCAAGTGACTTGATTTAAAACCATGTAGCTAATCAAATGAAATCCTATTGGGCCCAAAAGCTAAGTGCTCCATGCGGCCTTTTAAAGTGTTAGTGCCCTCATGTGGCTACTTTTCTTATCATCTGGTATGTATATATGAAAAATAGTATTTATCCCTATTTAAAATTTATTAAAGATCTCAATTTTAACTTTAACTTAAATTTTAATTTTATTTAATTTTGTTTTATATAATTTTTAAATAAGTAATTTTTAAATAATATTATAATTTTTTTTTATATTTTTAAAACACACACACACACCACAGATATATATATATATATATATATATAAATACACACACACATTAGTTAAAAGGGATAACGTGCCTAAAGCACATTTGTTTGCATAAATGTTTTCTAAAAATAACATCTATAAACAATAAATAAAATATATTAAAAATAAGATAATGTAGAATAACATAAAATATTAATATAAAAATCTGAAATTGGATTAATGCAATAGTAATGAATTAATGAATAAGACCGGTAAAGAGCAGCATTCATAAATATGTTTTTTCTTTCTTGATCAAAGTATTTAATTCAAAAATAATAGTGGCATTCAAAATAACGAGAAAAAAACGTAACACTCAATTGCAAAAAATTAACTATATTTACCTGGGAACGTAGAGTAGGGAATAATAATCTTACTTTCTAAAATAAAAACTAAATTCTATTACTTAGAATCCTAAAATGCTATACACTGAAAATAATAAATTCTAACATATGTAAAATAATATAACAAAATCAATCGTATGTTATAAAACTAACGTGAAATTACTATTGCAAGAGAAATATAAAACAAACTATTTAAAATTCTTAAGAACTGAAGTTTTCTTCGTTCTATATAAATTTTCTTATGAATTTCAGAACTGTTTTGAAATTCATATTTATAGGTTCTGAAATTACTATTCAAGTTACTGTGCAAGACTTAAAATAATAGTGGTAGGGTCATTCACAAAATTATTGGGGGCGGTGGCAGTAATTCACAACACTCCCCCTTAAATGACCACCTATAAAGAATATGTCTTATTAAAATCTTGTCAAGAAAAAATCCAGTGGGAAGAAAAATCAATGGCGAAAGAAAAATTGTACAGTATTCTTATATACCGCCAAATGCTTTAAGACTGCCTCATCAAAACCTTGCAAAGGAAAATCCAGTGGGACAAAACCTTAACGAAGGAAAAAGAGTACAATTAGCACAAATTTTCAAGACATTTACTCATCCTGAAAAGTGCGTGATAATAGATCTTTAAGTTTTCGCATTCCAATATTCTGTACAATTTTCTTGAATGTCATAGTTGATAATATCTTTGTGAATAAATCTGTCAGATTATCACTTGATCGTATCTGTTTGATATCAATTTTACCTTTCTCTTGAAGTTCGTGAGTATAAATTTTTTTTGATGAAATATACTTAGTTCTGTCACCTTTAATATATCATCTTCTAATTTGAATGATACAAGCAGTATAAAATTGTTGGACTATCATTGATAATGGGAAGACCACATTTTTATTGGATATGTTGAATCACTGATCTCAGCCAAATATAATCTCGACTGGTTTTATGAATTGCAATAATTTTTGAGTGATTTGAAGATGTGGCAAATATAGGTAGCTCTATATCCTTATCCGATATTATTTGCTTTGACACTTCAGGGCCTCACATATTTAAAACACGTCGGACAAGGTAGAGGGATCCCTACATATAAGGCATTTGACAGCCTTAGTAGAAATCTGAAACCTGCAGTAAGACTTAAACTCCCCCTGAGAATATGCGTTAGTATTCTTTCAATAAACAAACATGATTTCATCATATATAACAGGGTTAAGAATTCAAACATGATTTCTATCAAAATAATATATTAGAGAGAACATGATAATATTGTCTTCTAAAATTTTCTTCCCTCATTCAACGTTATTAGGGAGAATTTGTTTATGTACAATGGAAAGAGTATTGGAAACCATCCATGTATTGGAAAGAGTATTCAAAGATCCAGTTGTTGTTCATCTAGACGATATTATGTCTGATAGAAATTCTTTCGTTAATGTCCCAGATTTGAACTATGAACCTTTTATACCTCAACCACTTATCTTTTATCCTAAGATCGTCAACATCCTGATAGGAGTAGATATATATCTTTTTAGTAAAACTGATTCTGAAATTGTTGCAGCATCAAGAACCCTCAGTGCTCAATAAGTTTCATATATTACAACCATGTCTCAAAGGTTACTGGCGAGAGTTAGTAAGGTTGATCATCTTAAAAATCAAATATCTGAATTGCATCAAACGCTTGCAACTAAAGATAGAAAAAATGAAAATTTAAGACAAGAAAACAAATAGTTGAAAAAATTTGCAGACTGGTATTCTTGTGACCTGAAATCACAAACAGAAGAGCTGGAATGAGAGAGAGCTCAAATATAAAGTCAACAACAGCAGTTAACGGCAGATGTTCAGTATTTATAAGAAAATAGGGATAGCTGCAATTAATCTCGCTAGCTTTTGAAATTATGCATCTAGCATATCTTGTAATCTTGACTTAAGTGAGATTTGAAAAGATGATAGTTTGACTTGTTCTTATTTCTATTTCTATAAGAATCATCTTTAGCTTCATTTAATTCGCATCAAATCTTCTTCTCATATCTGCATTTGCATTCTTATTCTACAAATGTTCAATATCTTATCAGTTTCCTTTTGTTATCCCTTGTGATCAAAATATGAGGTATTCTTTATCTCAATAAAAAATTGTTCCTTTATCTTCCGTAGGTGCCATATTGCAACAAGCAAATGATCTAGCGCATAAGTTAGATCAAGATGCCATTTGTGAACTAGTGGCTCTTGGAGCTCGATACTCTTTATCCATTGTTGGGTTTTCTGATCGATTAAAGTCCAAAACTCGTGAGGTTAAAGAACTTAACGGGAATGTTTCTGTACTACAACGACTCATTCAAGAGTGTAACAAAAAAGTTGTAGATTTAAAGTAACAGAATAAGGATTTAAAATCCTTACTTGCTTCTTCATTTTGACTACCTAATCCTTTAGATAAGGATGGCATGTTGATCTATGAAGAATAAATGCATTTGAAAGATGAGGCTAGAAGTCTCAATTTTTTATAAATCATCTAGCATTTGAATAACAAGATCTTTCTTATTCAAATTCATTCTATAGCGGTTCTGTGATCTCTTCAGGATTTCCAAGAATATTTAAATCATCAACATAAATTGTAATAATAGTAAATTTAGATTCTAATCAAAACACATGGGCATATAGGATTATTCTCAAATCCTTTTTAAAATAGATATTCGCTAAGTCGATTATACCACATATGTCCGGATTGATTTAACCCATATAAAGATCTTTGAAATTTGATAGAGTACATACTTCTAGATGTAGCATTTTATATCTTTAAGAGATTTTCATATATATATATATTATGGTCTAAGGATTCATATAAATATGCAGTGACCACATCCATCAACCGCATATATAATCTTTTTGTAACAACCAGACTAATAAAAAATATGAATGTGATTGCATCCATAACTGAAGAATATGTTTCCTCATAATCAATTCTAGGTTTCTGCAGGAAACACTGTGCGACAAGTCGTGCTTTGTACCGTACAATTTCATTTTTCTCATTACGTTTTTGTACAAATACTCACTTATATCCAACAGGTTTTGCACCCTTTGGTGCTTGGACAACATGTCCAAATATCTCTTGCTTTGCTAGCAAGTTTAATTCAGTTTCAATAGCTGCTTTTCATTTTGGTTAATCATTTCTATGTCAAGATTTTTCAACAGTTCTTGGCTCACTTTTTTCATTACTTCTGGTAATGTCAAGCGTCATCTTATATGAAAATATGTTGTCAACAACAGTTTTATTTCTATCTAGAATTTTTTCAGTATTTATGAAATGTATTGAGATCTCATTATTTTCAGGTACCTGTTTTTCTCTAGCGGAAAACATTTTATGAAACACCTCACTCTTCAGGAATTTCCTCTTCAGGAGGTTTGTACTTTATAGGAGGTTCCTCTTCAGGAGTTTTCTTCTTTAGAAAGGTTATACTCTTCAAGAGTTTCATCTTCAGGATGATTATACTTTTCAGGAGTTTCTATTTTGTACAGAAAGTTTAGATAGATCTTATTGCTTGTTTTGTGGTTACGGTCTCTTCAGGAGTATCAATTTCTTTTCCTTTTATTTGTCTCTTTTGCACTAATAGGTCTTCAATGCTTCAGACGTGTCTTAGACTGATCTATTAATGTTTTAACAACTTATCCTTTAAGGATTTCAATTCTTACTTGAGTATTAATAACAGTAATATATGATTTTACAACACAATTAGTATCAGCAAATACATCTGATAATTGATTTGTAACACTTTTGCAAATAGGTAACCCTCTA
The DNA here is from genome assembly GCA_036559045.1 of Platycarya longipes. Lineage (NCBI taxonomy): Eukaryota > Viridiplantae > Streptophyta > Magnoliopsida > Fagales > Juglandaceae > Platycarya > Platycarya longipes. Next base: position 39,952,839 of record CM071802.1, read on the forward strand.
AACTTCTGGTTCACATTTATTTGTAAGAGGATTAAATTTATACATGGCTTTATTTTTTCAAGTAATTTCTTATCATGCTCAGGCACTTACTTTTCATTATTCCAACACATGATAAAATATTAAAAAGCTTTACTATAATATATAAAAGCTTAGTATAAGTAAATCAAATGTTTGGATGTACAACATGTACGTGACCAATGTTCGGTTATATCATATTTATGACAAACATCTTCATCTTTCTTTGAAAAATTATTCTGAGGGCTTTTACCCTTCTCTGAATTTGATCATTTCTGGTGATATGGTATATTTATATTATTAGTCTCTTTAATGTTATCGCTTCTGGGACCAATATTTCTATAATTCCTTTTACCATGTTCATGCTACTGGTTTCTTTGAAAAAGATATATTGTTCACTTTTGGGAATGATGTAAATTCAGTACCATTCTCTTCAGGGAATTATGTGAAACCAGTAGGATGTGACTGATGATTTAAAAACTCATTATTTAGCTCAACCACTGGAAGACAAAATAAAAGTTCAGAATATTTGTTGAACCTTTCACTCTCGATATTGTTACTGCAGGAACACATTCGAGACATGAAAAATAATATATGCCTTCTTTTAAAAATATCATCATCAGTGACTTTATCAATGAATAATTTTAATATTGAACTGATTTTAAAAAGTATAGAGTTATAGTCATTACCACTTTTAACATCTTGCAACTTCAGGTGCATAATGATCTATTGGGAGGATTACATCTTCTAGTACTTATATTTCTTCCTTAAATTGTTTCACAAAATAAGAGAATTGTTTTTCACCATGAGATACACAGCATGGTCCTGCAGGGACATATGATTTTCTTCGTTGATTGTATCTCCCAAGTTCATCATATCCAAATAGATCTCATTAAGGATCATGGATAAATAACAAATTTTTTTCAAAAATGTCAATAATAATAAATTTCAATTTTATAAGATTTGACATTTTTCTACATATATGAATAAATATATGTATCTAATAAATATATTCACTTAATCATTATAATAAAAACATAATTTTATCAAGTAATATATAGCAATATTATCTTTTATATTTATTCCAAAGACTGCAAACTCAAGAGTGACTAAAGTCGAGTGAAGCCTCTGGATCGATAAAGAACAGTCGACGAGTCTTGAATAAATCATATTAAAGGATTACGAAGCGAGGTCGCATTTAAAGCTAGTGGGTACCAAGGATGGTGAAGGCGAAGTAAACGAACTGTTGTTAAGAATATGATTAAGACATTGTCATTTCGATTAAAGTAGTCATAGAGTAATGCGATAATTATCAGGGAACACACTATACATAGGGGAGCCATGAGGTATCTAACATGATATATGAGAAGTCATGATAAGAAAGGGTATGAGCCTAAGAATGATATGAACAAGACGAAATACATGTAATGTTATGAATACTAAGAAAGATATGAAAAGTTGACGAACAATCATGAATACCTATCAAATAAAGTCAAAAAAGTATGAAAGTCTTTTTATGAAAATGCATGGTGCATAAGTTATGTCATAAGTCTTATGTTCATGATACATGCATTTGTTTTTGGTGTTACCTATATATGCATGTGATGCCTTCGTTATGTTATTTGTGTACTCACTAAGATTTTTTGAAATCTCATTCTAATTTTCAACTATCATTTCTTTCCGGGATGATAGAAGTAATTGTAGGATTAGATGGATCCGCATAGGAGAAAGACTTCTCAGGAGATCCCGAGAAGCCTTAAGGGCCCAACGGAGTACTCTATTTATTTTGATGAGGTGGCCCCATTTTGGTATGATACATTGTTGGAGGACTTGAAGAGGAGCGCACCCATATTGCCAGAGGATCGATTTGGTGTTGCACTCGAATGGATCCCTATACTTTGATGACATCTATGAGTCATCAATAGGGATAAGTCGTTAGCAATGTGAGATCTCAGGTTTTGTATACCTTTACGTATTTCTTTTAATTTTAATGTTGGCTATTTTAACTTATTTTAATAATTTTATTAGTGGCTTATCTTATTTATTTTTATTTCGAGTTATGTTGTTTTATTTATGTACTAGTATTGATTCTTTTATTTTGGATTGTATTATTATTATTTTTGGTTTAGTGGTTTTGTTTTATTTTATTGTTTTATTTATTAACATTATTGGTGGTTTGTGAGATATTTGGTTTTAGTGTTTTTTTTAGTTATTTAATTATTTTTATCGGTTTCATGATTTGAATTATTATCAATATTATTCTGGGTTAATAGTTTTAGTTTCATTATAGTTTAATTTGTTGTATTTTTATTTTGTTTCAAAGTGCATGTTATTTTATTGGACCTTTTCGGACCAATTCAATGATTTTAATTTATCAAACAATTAGGTCTTATTATTATTTATTCTATTTTGTTTGATGACATTGTGAACAGTTGCAAAATATTATAATTGTACAATAAACTTTTATTACCAAGTTTTAGTTATTCAAAATATTGTGAGATTTTAAATGTACTTTCAATATTTGATTTGAATATATGGTTTTACACTTTTAAATAATTAGTAAGCTTCATAATTTTTAGTAATGATGGAAAATATTATGTTATGATCTAAAAGTTAAGTAGAAATAATATTTTATTTTAATTCTCTTGAGTGTTTTTAAGTTCAATTGATTTTATATATTTTTAAATTAGTATTTTAAACACATCATTTGTCAGTAGGAAGATCTCAAAGTGTAGGGCCTCTAAATAGCCGAAGAGGAAGCCAAATCTCTAACTTTCCCTCATTCTCTCTCTTCTCTCTTGCGCAACACACATGGTCATTCGGCCTCAACCCTCGCCCAGCCTCCACCATTGGCCACCATGTTTGACCACTCCAACCACCAGGACCTCCTCACGCTGGTGAGTTCACCAGTACCACCAGTATCACCTCCGGCTACCCTACCTCCCATGTACGGTCACAAACCCGAAAATGGGTCTCATGGCCGTCTCCAATTTTTTCGATGCCACCACCAGCCACCTTGGCCTCCGACCACCCCCATAGTGTTCCCCACTCTTCGGCGACCCTCAAGCCACTTTCGGTGGCCCCCAACTCCACCATCCGGCCTCACCGCCATCACCACTAGTTTTCCCATCCTCCGGCAAGCAAAACCCAATGTCGATATCCCTCTAACTCCATCGTTCCTTCTCGCAAAATGGGTGTGAACCCCACAGGTTTCACCTTGTGCCGCCGATGTCCACTATCGTACGGTGTCACACCCTCATCCGAAAGCTCCCTATGCCTCCATTGACCTCACCTCTAGCTCCACATCTCCAAACGAGCCACCACCACCTCTCACTCTCTCTCACACTCATATGCACGGATTGCACACTTTTGTGTAGATCTGCCATTTTCCGGTAGTTGCCTAGTCTCACCACCACCGCAATGAGATTCTCCTTCCTCCAATGAGTATTCCATAACTTTCGGTGTTAAAACGAGTACCTTAGCCCAAACCCGCCACTATCCATGCCAGGAGACGACTAACATATGAGTTTACCTATTATGGATCATGGACCGATGCGCTTGATCTTTTGAGCTGCTTACTTGCACTGTAAGTAGCAATCGTGTGTGTGATTTATGTTTGTTTCCATTATTTATTTAATTATTTATGGACTAACCCTTTTTGGCAGCTTGAAGTATTAGTTAATTGCTTAATAATGTTAATAAACCTGGAAGTAGGTTGGTTGGGCTTGAGGCCATTAAAGGATAGGATCACCCTATAGTTGAGTATTATTGGGCTTGAATTTGTTTGTGGGTTTGGTTGAATTTATAATTGTTGGATTGGATTATTTTACTTATTTTATATTGTCATGCCATCCAATATTTGAATTATCATGCATATAAATAAATTCTTGGTTGTTTGGCTTGTATATTTTTGGGTGGTTGGTGAGGTGTTCTGAGATGAAGTGGTCAGGTGGTTTTGTTCTAGTCTGTTGTTGTTGGTAGGTGCATGTAATCATGACCCCAAGTCGAGATCGGACATTATTTCGGTGGAGCTACTCTGGTCACTCGGGAGTAGAATATATTGACGTGACATCCCTAGGTTGTCGCTGGGCGACAACGAGATCAAACGAGATAGTAACGCTCTTGTGCCAACTCCGTGGCTACTTTGTTGGTGGGAGTTAGGGGATGCTCGGTCATGGTACGTGCTGGGTGCGGTTAGCTGGGTATCGCCTTTTCCGAAGTTATACGCACGATTGTTACTCGTGGTGTGACGAAGAGAGTCAATGTGTATGGATAGTTCGTAGGAGAGTTCATGGTATACATGTGTTAATAAAATGAAAATGTGTGGTGAGTTAGAAACTGGATTTTTGGCGTATTAGTGTGATGTGGTCCTTTCTGAGAAAGGACGGTTGTTGATGCGTTCATTTCTGGGAAGAGATGGTCCGTTGATAAGGTCCTTTCTGGAAAATGATAGTTTTGGATGTGTTCCTTTCTAGTAGAGGTGGGCAAAAATTTCAACTTTTGATTTTTGAACGACTTCCGCTCCGATTCTGACTCTGATTGAAATCGGAAGTCGAAAATCGGAGTCAAAGTTAGAAGTCTTCCAACTCTGAAGTTGGAGTTCGGAACCGGAGTTGGAGCACATGATTGCTTCAATTTTTGACTCCGAACTCTGTTTTTTTTTTAAAGGATTCAAAACGACGTTGTTTTGCTATATGATGGTTTTTGTAAAAGATTGAAATGACGCTATTCCAATTAATGAGGAACGACGCCATTTTGTTATTACTGGGCCTCCCCCCCTCCCCCCCTCGATCCCTTATTTCTCTTCTCTTTCTTCTTTCTTCTTTATTCTTCTTCCTTCTTTGGCGATTCGATTCTCTCATCTTTGTTCTCCTGCTTCAGCAGCTGGCAGCCCAGGCCCCAGCTTCATTTTCTCCCGTCTTTGAGGCTCGAGCAACCATTTCTCCAGCCACAATGCCATTGTCTTTGAGTCATGGCAAGTCCGCTCTGCGTCGCCACTGTGTTTGCCTAGGAGAAATCCCCCGACCCCTTTTTAATTGGCATTTTTTAGGGTTTCTAAATTTGAATTTTATTTTGTGTTAATCTTGTACCTAATCAACTAATCTTACTCAACTCATTAAGGTTATTTTGAATAGTACATTAATTTTATATTTAGAATGGTTGTTGGCCCCTATGCATTGGTACATTTGCGTGACTGTGTGACTGCGTCTCACATATTTATGGCCAAAATCTAATTGGTCCTATCTATTTAAATATGTTATGGTTTTCCTCAGCTATGTAGTCAGTCAATCGATTTGGCTTGTGAATATATTTGTTCCATTGTTTGATTTATATATTTGGCAAGAAAGTTGTATTTGGGACAAGCCATCGACATGTATTATATTATAGATTTGAAGTAATGAATCGGTGATCAAAAGAGGTCGTGAGAAAAAGCTGAACTAGAAGAGAATAAAAATAAGCGAGTTGGCAGCAAGTCAATTTTTAAATGGTAGAAAACAAACAAACAAACCAACCATTCCCAATTTCTTTACCAAATTAAACAAATGATGCAAAAAATTCTTCACCTACTAATTTAATAAAATAAGCCGAAATCAACCTTAAATTATTTGAAAGTATTACAGAAGACCACTTTGTGGTAAATTTGTCTCATAATTATTTATTCTTTGTTTGAAAATAACTCCAAAGATTGACAATTCAACCCCCACCTCCACTCAAAACTCCACTCACTCCACTGTCCAATTGTTTCAAACCAAGACAGGCCCTCAGACTTCCCATTTGTTGCGATTAGGAAAAATGAGCCAGCAAGAGGAATACTGCAAAATATTTTTTTTATAGGTAAAAGTAAAATTTATTATATAAAAGGAATACTTCAAAATAATTAGTGAATAATCTACATTGAAAAGCATAAAATCAATTACCTTTTCAAGTTTGCCTTGTGCAACCAGCCTTCTCAACCTTGTACTTAATAGCCTCCTAAATATCTAGCAGCTACATCTATTAATTTCCTGGTGTCATAAAGCTTACATGAATATTTGGCATCAGCAGCATCTTACACATGATTTTTTATAAGCCAAATCATTAAGTTCCTCCATCGTACTAACTAAAATGATATATGGAGATATGAATCATTACCTCAATAAAGCTAACAATTTTGCCAGTATCTAGTCCATTCGGTTCTTTCAAGGTTGAAAGTGCTTCAAAGATCATTGCGCTGTACCTGAAAACAAATGATAAAATCTTTCAAACAAAACATGAAACTAATACCTTAAGGCTAATGGGAATTTATGAAAATGTGAACAAGACACTCCGTAAGAACTGTGGGCATATATGTTTTTTCGGAGAAAAAAAAAAAAATAGAAATTTCTCTTCTAATTTTGAAGGGCATATTACCCAAATGAAACCTCTTTGGGATTACTTACACATGATTTTACTGACATTTAAAAAGTTTTTCCTGGTAGAATAGCTTGAATGCATAGAAGTAACAGAGAAATCTACTCACTGAAAATAAGGCTAGGGGTGAAAGGCCAATTACGATATAATATAGCCGGTTTCAAAAATCATTATGACATATGATTTTAGGAAGAGTATTTATGAGATCCCAGGGAACACAAAGCATAACCTGATTTTACCAGTCAATATTTGTGCATCAAATGTGCCACATAAACCAATTTTAGAATTCCAACAAAGTTAACTACAAAGCTTTGAGTCGTGCCTCATTTATGGTTTTTCATTTGACTAGAGGTTCTTGCGTTTAGGAAATGTAAGAAAGCATGCCATGATTCCATGCATTTGAACAGGAGACTCTATAAGTCCCTAGGTTAGCAATCAAGATATGAACTTTGTTTATTAGAGAGGGATCAAGATATGAACTTATATATAGTTAGCGGTGTGAGTTAGGTGATGTTTTATAAGTTTATATATAAACTTATATATAAGTCAAACATATATAACATTTTTTATATTGTTGTACTTGAATTTTAGGTCTACATAATAGAAGGATCCCTCACATAGTGGTAGTGAGACTTCGACTCCATATGAGATTTCGGATGCCAGGACTCCTCGGCATCCCAAGCAGTAGTACCGAGTCGGACTTGGAGTCGACTACCTAACTCTACTCAAGCACAGACCTCCTCTGCTAGTAGTGGATTTCTACTTCTAATCAATGTAGAATTAGAAGCGGAAGATCTCAATCAGTTTATGAAGGAAGAGGAGATGGGTCTTGGGGACGATCTAGATAATGATTTAGATGTACCAGTACACCCTGCAACTGTGAGGCCACCCCGTCCACGATCAAATAAAAAAAGATCGTGGATATGGAAATATTTCACAAAAGTTGAGTGTGGGAATCCTGAGAAGCCACGGGCTGAATGCAACCATTGTGGCACTCCAGTTGCGTGTCATTCAAAAAGGCAAGACATCGCTTGTTTATCATCACATCTCAACAGTTGCCAGCGAAACAAAATAGCGAAGGGGATGGCGTCAAGAGGTTAGTGTTTTAGTAATCCCATTTGTATTATGTATGCTAATTGATATGTTCATTTAATCCCATTTAATTTTAAGTTAAAAGTTTAAAACTAATATTGGGTCAAAAATTATTAAACTCAACGGCAGGTGGGTTTCAAAGTAATTTTAGCTATGAGACCTCTACAGCCACTGATGGGATAGGACACCAGATGAGGAATCTAGTGGTCCTTCAATACAGTGAGAAGGTGTACCGTAAGGCACTTGCAGAAATGGTTATAAAGGATGAGATGCCATTTAATATTGTTGACAAGAAAGGATTCTGCAAGTTTGTGAAGTTGCTTGAGCCAAGATTTCCACTGCCATCCCGTTATATAGCGATGCGCGATTGCATGAAGAGGCATATGAGGGAGAAGATAGAGATGAAGAAGATGTTCATCACCACTGGCCAGAGAGTGTAAGTTACAATCGACACATGGACGTTTATATAGAATACCTTGTACATGTGTATCACAACACACTACATTGATAGTGAGTGAAATCTTAAAAAAAGGTTTATTGAATTTAAAGAAATAGTTGACCATAATGGTGCATCGATAACGGTAGAGATAGATGATTGTCTGATGGACTGGGGCATCCAAAAACTGCTACGCATTACAGTTGAGACCGCCATCGAGTGGTTTTTGCGGAATACGGGGGCTAGATACGATGTGATTAAAAATCATTAATATATCCACATTCGATGCATCGCTCACATACTAAATCTTATTGCATTTTATATTTTAATATTTTTACAATTAAAAGTTCAAAAACTAGGATATTTTTTATATTGTTATGATAATTAAGTATTTTTTAATGATAAAACAGTTAAAGGGTTAGAAAATGTAGATGACTCCATCAAGAAAGTCTACAACATTGTGCAGTATGTAAGGGCTTCTCCCCAAAAGAAACGAAAGTTCATGGCAGTAGCACAATAGGTTGGGGTTGAGTCATCAAAAATGTTGTGCTTCGATTTTCCCACTTGATGGAACTCCACATATCTGATGTTGGATGTGGCACTGAAGCATCAGAAGGCATTTGACTAGTTGGAGGTTGAGGATGGGGGTCGGAGATATGCCTTACTGGAGCCTAATGGGGCAGGGCTCGGTTCATCGGACAACACGGATTAGCAACATATATCCGAGTTTGTCAGCTTTCTACAGATTTTCTACGATATTACTGTGCGGGTATCTGGATCCGCATATACGACGGCAAACATGTGGTTCAGTGAGATCTCAACGGTACACCTGTGACGCCCCAAAATTTTCCTTAAAATAAACACGGGAACCGAGGCGTCGGGATGCTGACAACACGGGTCACGCATCCCCAACGTCAAGTGCTATGTCTGTGAACACGGGACATGCATAAATAAAAACAACGGATATTTGAGGTCAATAACTAAGTACCAGAATTTTTAGAAATATTTTACAAACCGTTTTAATATAAATTCTCCAACAGGAAATTTAATACAGTCATCGGAAAGATAAATCATAAAAATACATATTTATAAAAAGGGGAAAATAATTTCCTAAAATAACAATTTATAATAACAGTACATCAACGGCGGAGCCTTCTCCTCAGGCTTAGCCTCTTCAAAATCTGCATCCAAAAACTATGACGCCAAAAATGGCATCGCAGGTAAGTATAACCCAAACAAACCAAAAGACAGAAATACATTAATGTAACAACAGTACGCATGAACAAGACACCGTATGCATGAAGCTTCAAATCATTTTTCTCAAAAGAAATACAATAACCACACATGCCAAAATCTCAATTTGGCCCAAATAAAACTCTAATAAAATCATCCATCATTTTCCTAGAAAATGATGTCCATAAATCCATTAAAACCACAATCATTTTCTCAAAAAATGGTCTACGTAAAACCAACAAATAAAACCCGCCACTTTCCCAAAAAATGGCCTAAACATCCATTTTATTAACCGTATGCACCATGATCTCCCCTAGGGACCATCCGCACACCCTGACTTTCATCATCGCACCGAAGGTAACGACTACGCATGTGACTTCGGAATGGGCGATGCCTAGTTAACCGATACGAGAGCGTTACCATCTCGTCCGATCCCGTCGTCGCCCGGCGACGACCCAGTGGACGTCACTCAGTATATTCCGCTCCTGAGTGACCAGAGGAGCTTCACCGAGATAATGCCTCATCTCGACTTGGGGTTGTGATACACACGCACCCGAAAACCATAAACATAATGAAAACCCAGTTTTTATTTCCAAGACATAAATATACGCGTAAATACACAATGCAGATGACCACGTACCAAATAGCTAACAATTTATAAATTTCAACAATGACCAAACACAATATATGTTGATGTCAAAAATATATTTAAATCTTAAAGTTTATTTGGAAAATACTTACAGCGGGTAAAAGCGTAAATCCTTGAGCAGACGTCACTCTGCAGCGCTCGTAGCGGTTACTTGTACGTTAGGCTAGAGTGCTCGGTTTGACACCAAAATTTAGGGAGATACTCTTTGGAAGGTGGGGAATCTCATGGAGGTGGTGGTGTGGCGGCACAACCATTGGAAGGTGGCGGATCGAGCTCCAAAAGGGTGGAAACCCATTTTCGGGCTTGGGATTGTACCGGGAAGGTGGGGCCGTGTATGGGGAAACTAACCTAGCGGGATGACTAGCTGGGGTAGAAGAGTGGTTTGGTGGCGGATGTGAGATGCACGGCGGCCGGACAGCGGCGCAGCGAAGATAAACTCATTTAAGGCCCCATTTCGGGTGGAGGAGCAACCGGGGGAGCTGGGTGGCTTTAGGCGATGGGTTATGGTCGCCGGAGTGAGGGGAGGCTATTGGTAGGTTGCCTGTGCCAAGGGGTGACCGAAAAATGCAAGGGAAGGCAAAATACCCATTTCGGGTTTGATGCTCACACGCCGGCTAGGGGGTTGTCGAAGGTGCACCACTGGTGCAAGGGAGGTCGCCGGAGGGTAAGGGTGCCGGCGGCATGGGCGGTGAAGGGCGGTGGGCGGCGGTGGAGGCGGGCCAGGCCTAAGGCTGAACGGCAAAAACAGGGGGGGAAATCGTGTGAGTCAGGAGGGGGGCACGCAGGGGAAGAAAGGAGAAAAAGAAAAGAAAAAGAAAGGAAAAAAGAGAAAAAGGAAAAAGAAAGAAAAAATGAATCTAACTAGAAAAACACAATAAATTAAATAAAAGTCGACTAATAATACTACAATTTAATATAAATAAAATAAAATATTTAAAACCCAACAATAAACCAATTTAATTTAAAGAGCAATTTAATTATAGAACACTAATTATTATTAAGCACATCAAATAAATTACATAATAAAATAAAAGAATTTAATTCCAATTATTAAAATAATTACCTCACATTAAAATTAATAAGAAAAGTAACGTAACTCAATATTTAATAATAAGAACAACATAAAACTAATATTAACTGATCAATAGATCAAATAAATATCTTAAATAAATAAAACCGAGAATAAAATTATGTGTAAAAATACATTAAAATAAATTAAAATAATTAACACCGAGAATAAAATTACGTGTAAAAATACACGTAAATCTGGAATCTCACAACACCACCACTTGAAATAAGGTTGTGTTGACCTGAACGGACTGTTATTTGGTATGGCATTACAAATGCAGTCGAAATATGATAAATATTGGGGGTAGGTTGAGAAAATAAATCGATTATTATTCATAGCTTCGATCCTCGACCCCTGATTGAAGTTGGCGATAATAAAACGGTGGGCAATTGAAGTTCTCAGGGAAGTGAAGGCAGCTGTATTTATCACAGCGTTTAAGATATATCTAAATGACTTATACACTCACTACATCACCAATAGCCAGCCTTCATCCTCAGCAACTGCAAGTAGCTCATGTTAGAGCTCGAGGTCAGGACCTCCTTCAGATGCTCGTACCCATCAGGTCAGTGCAGACAGTGTCAGTTGATCTTGAGGCTTCAACGTTATGACATCGTTTCATGCACGGTCGGCAAGAAATCCACTATAGTGTACGAATGAGGTTGAGTGATATTTATTGGCAGAGGTCGATGAGCCTAGTGATGAGTTTCAGATCTTGATATAATGGAAGGCTAATTCCACCAAGTATTCAATCCTCTCACTACAGTATTCAGATCTTGGTCGAGATGTATTAACCATTCCTATCACTACAGTTGCATTTGAGTCGGCATTTAGTACAGGAGGTCTAGTGTTGGATGCCTATCGGAGTTCATCGGCACCGTCAACTGTGAAGACCTTCATTTGTATGTAAAATTGGATTAGTGATATTCCTTCAAAACTAGAGAGCATTGGCATCGATGCTAATAGCTATAGACTTGAGTCAGGTAAAATTAAATTAATTTGTTTACTTGTTTTTTTATGATTAAAGTAACAAAGTGTATATAATTATTTAATTATTTCAATAAACTTTTTTATGAATTCATAAATCTAACTTATATTGTCTGTAATTTCACAGATCTACATATCAACCCCGACATAATTGCCGATAACTGATGAACCACATTACGGTGAATAATAAAGCGGTTGCGTATATTTTTTCACTAATTTACGAATGGTTTATTTTGTAGTTTGTACTATTATTTGTATTATTCAGTTTGGACTATTCTTGTATTAGTCTTAGCAGTTAGCATTAGCAATTAGTATTGTATATTATAATAATATAATTTATATGATTTGTTTATCAACTTTAACTTTTTAAGACTAATTTACTAATTTATTATTTACGATTTGAAATAGATAATGTGAGATCCCAGATTTACGTATATTTTTACACGTTATTTTATTCTCGGTATTAATTATTTTAATAATATTATTAGTCGTGTTTTATTTGTTTAAGATATTTATTTGAGCTATTAATTAGTTAATATTGAGTTACGTTGTTTTTCTTATTTATTTTAATATGAGTTAATTATTTTAATGATTGGAATTTAATTCCTTTATTTTATTATGTGAGTTTATTTGATCTGCTTTCGTTATATTAATTATTGTTTTATTTTTAATATTGCGCTTAAGTTTAATTTATTTCTATTGATGGGTTGAAAATATCTTATTTTATTGATATTGAATGGTAGTATATTCAATTGGCTTTTATTTAATTTAATGTGCTTTTTCTAGTAGTCCTATTTTTCTTCTTCTTCTTCTTCTTTTTCTCTTTTCCTTTTCTTTTCTTTTCTTTTTCTTCTTTCTTTTTCTTTTTCTTCTTTCTTCCCGGTTTCCCCGTGCGAGCCCCTCCCCTGCCTCCGCCAGCCCGTGCGATGCCATCCCCTTCCCCTAGCCCATTCGATCCTCAGCCCCAGCGGCGCCACCGCCGGCCACCAGCCCTCACCGCCCACGTCACCAGCCTCCCCACCCTCCGGCGACCTCCCCTGCACCGGTGGTACACCTTCGGTAGTCTCCTAACCCGTGCATGAGGCTTAAACTTGAAATGGGTTATTTTGGTTCCTCTTGTGTTTTCCTGCCACCGCCGGCCACCCATGGTCACCACCACCTTAGGTCAGCTTCCCCACACAACCAGGGACCTACCCCGACCACCTTGGCCCCTCCCTCCTCCTCCCTTGGCCGGAATACGTGAACCATGAAGTGGGTTTTTAAAACCCACAGGTTGAGCAACCCAGCGCCGCCATCCGGCCACCGTGTCTCTCACCTCTGCCGCCAAACCACTCCCCTACCCCAGCCGGTCATCCCCCTAGCTCGGCTTCCCCATCCGTGGCCCCACCTTCCCGGTACAACCCCAAACCAGAAAATGGGTTTTCACCCATTTTGAGCCCGATCCGCCATCTTCCGGTGGTTGTGCCGCCACACCACTACTTCCATGAGATTCCCCACCTTCCAAAGAGTATCTCCCTAAATTTTGGTGTCAAACCGAGTACTGTAGCCTAACGTATGAGTGACCGCTGCGAGTGCTGCGGAATTTAAGGATTTACACTTTTACTCAGTGTAAGTATTTTCCAAATAAACTTTAAGATTTAAATATATTTTTGGCATCAACAGATATTCTGTTTGGTCATTGTTGAAAAATTATCAGTTGTTGGTTATTTGGTGCATGGTCATCTGCACTGTGTATTTATGCGCACATTTATGTGTTGGAAATGAAAACTGGGTTTTTATTGTATTTATGGTTTCGGGTGCGTGTGTATCACGACCCCAAGCCGGGATGGGATATTATCCCGGTGGATCTCCTCTGGTCATTTGGGAGCAGAATATACTGAGAGACGTCCCTTGGGTCGTCCCCGGGCGACGACGGGATCGGACAGGATGGTAACGCTCTCGTGCTGACTCCGTGGCTCCTCTGCTGGCGGGAGCTAGGGGATGCCTGGTCATGGTACGTGTTGGGCGCGGTTAGCTAGGCATCGCCCGTTCCGAAGTCACATGTGTGGTCGTTACCTTCGGTGTGATGATGAAAGCCAGGGTGTGCGGATGGTTCCTAGGGGAGATAATGGTGCATACGGTTAATAAAATGGATGTTTAGGCCATTTTCTGGGAAAGTGAAGGGTTGTGTTTATTGGTTTTACGTGGACCATTTTCTGGGAAAATGGTTGTGGTTTTAATGGATTTATGGTCATCATTTTCTGGGAAAATGATGGGTGATTTTACTGGAGTTTTATTTGATCCAAAATGAGATTTTGGCGTGTGTGATTATTTTATTAATTTTGAGAATGATGATTTTAAGTCACATGCATACGGTGTCCTGTTCATGCATAGTGTTGTTGCATGAATGTATTTATGTCTTTTGGTTTGTTTGGGTTATACTTACCTACGATGCCTTTTCTGGCATTATAGTTTTTAGATGCAGATTTTTGTGGAGGCTGAGCCTAAGGAGGCGACTCCGCTGTTGAAGTAATTGTATTATAAATTGTTATTTCGGGAAATTATTTTTCCTTTTTTATAAATATGTATTTGTTTAATTTATCTTTCGGATGACTGTATTAAATCTTCTGTTGGAGAATTTATGTTAAACTGTTTTGTAAAATATTTCTAAAAAAATTCTGGTACTTAGTTATTGACTTCTTATATCCGCTGCTTTTATTTATACATATCACGTGTGCACACACGTTTGGCACTTGTCGTTGGGGATGCGTGACCCGTGTTGTCATCATCCCGACGTCTCGATTCTCGTGTTTATTTTAAGGGGAATTTGGGGGCGTCACAGATAAAATACATGAAAAAATTGTATCATTTGGGTCCATTTCATTTCTAAATGGGCCAAAAATAGCCCATTTCATCAGAAGTCAGAACGGAAATTGGAATTCTGACTTCGGTTTGGAATTTCGATCAAACTCCGAACGTTCGGAGTTTGGAACTTTTGGAGTTCCAAACTCCGATCGGAGTCGGACTCCAACTCCATTTCGGAGTCGGAGTTGGTGGGATATTTTGACTCCGATTAAAGTCAGAGTCGGAGTCAAAAACTCCGAACTCCGACTCCATCGGAATCGGAGCCCACTCCTATTTTCTAGGAAATGACGGTCTGTTGATGAGGTCCTTTATAGAAAAAGGATGGTTAGGGGGATTGCGTTCCTTTCTGGGTGCACCTCTTTCTAGGAAAGGCAGTTGAGTGTACTGATGGACTTCCTTTCAGGGAAAAGATATTGGTGTGTGGAATTAGTTGCTTGGTTGAAAATATTTGTGCATATTATTAGTTGTGATTATTTGTTTGTGTGACTGACTGTTACTTACTGAGATTCATGTCTTACGTGGTATATCGGGTCAACCTATAGTTCTATTTTATGGAATTGTAATTTATGATGTAGAGAATGAGGATGAGCTTGAGAGACAGGATCTACTGGAGGAGTAGTTCAATATGATATCGAACAGAGGGATTTTAATCCTGAATGTAATTAATGTATTTAATAGTTTTTCATTTAGTATGACTGTATAATCTCCACTTGGAGAATTATATTTCTGATTGATTTGTATGTTTTTAAATTTTCTGATACTAGACTGAATGACCATTTTTTTTTATTTTTTTCGCTATGATTATTTTAATTTTACACTTATGCATACTTCGTACACACTCTTGAGCACTAAGTGATAGGATGATTGACATGTGTGATGATAACCTGGGCATCGCAAGTCCTTCTAAATCTCAGGGGAGAGTCGTGGGCGCCACAGACAGAGCTACAGTCTGAGCATGGGCCATTTTCATTTTGGACGTGTATATAGGATAGTGAAGAAGGAACCCCTTTAGAAAGGGGTAGTAGTGTTTTTTCTTTTTGAGTTTAAGAAAATGTTTATTTAGTGGTGATTGATGGATTTGGTTCTCTTCCCTTGCTTTGGGAGCTTGGATTTTTATGACTTGGTACATTATGGTGATATGTTTTACAAAACTTTTGGAATTTTATTTTTGCATTACCATGTGATGATTGGAAATTTAAAATTTAAAATTTTCCTATCCTTTTATAATTGACCTTATTCCGCTACGATGTATATTGCATACTGCTAGTAAACTAGGTGCATGCATTTTATTTCTAACATGAATGAGAAGTATGTAGTCTTGTGTTACATGTCCTCGATGTTTCAATTTACGTTCTATCCTAAGCATAGACTGGGAGCGTCGACAAGTTCAACTTACATGCATCCAAAAATGTATGAGAATTGCTTTTGAATGAATTGAAAGATAAGTGCTCTTTGTTTTCAAGTTGGCATCTTTTCATATTTTATTCATTTTTTTTTTACCATCATGGAGGCTTAGATCCTTGAATGAAATATATGAGGGTTTCAATTTTCTCTCAATAGAACCTAAGAACTTTGAAGGAGCCTTAAAGGAAGAAGTGTGCGTCAAAGCTATGGAGGAAGAAATGAAAATGAACAAGAAAAATGATACATGGGTGTTGGTTGATCTACCTCTAGAAATGGAAGTCATTGGTGTGAAGTGGGTCTACAAAACCAAGCTGAATTTAGATAAGGTAGTTTAGAAATACAAAGACATATTAGTTATGAAGGAATATGCTTAACAATTTGGAAGAGATGACAATGAGACTTTCCCACCTGTTGCAAGGTTAGATATAATAAGAACCCTGATTGCATTGGCTGCCAACAAAAAATGGAGAATCTACCAGTTAGATGTGAAGTTTGCCTTCTTGAATGGAGAGTTAAAGGAGGAGGTTCATGTAAGCCAACCAGAGGGATTTACTGAAGAGGCTAGAAAAGTTTTGAAACTAAAGAAGGCTCTTTATGGCTTAAAACAGGCACCACAAGCCTTGTATGGGAAGATTGATGATTATTTTCTTGACCAAGGATTCCAAAGGAGCAAGAGTGAACATACACTCTATACAAAGCTTTAAGGAAACTTTGACGTTTTAATTGTTCCTTTGTATGTTAATGATTTGATTTTTAGAGGAAACAACATCCAAGTCATTGAAAGTTTTAAAGAAAATATAATGAAGAATTTTGAAATGAGTGATCTTGGTATGATGCATTATTATATGGGAATGGAAGTGTGTCAAGAAGAGAATGGCATCTTCATTTCTTAAAGGAAGTACATTGAAAAGCTACTGTCCAAGTTCAACATGCTCAAGTGTAAAGTAGTTGCAAGAGAAAAATTCTAGAAAAGTGATGGAGTGAAGAAAGCTAATTCTGGTTTACTTGGAAGCTTACATGGCAGTCTAGCCTATCTAATTGCTTCAAGACCTGACATCATGTTGCTACAAGTTTACTCTCAAGATTTATGTAAGAGCCAAGCCAAGTTCACTATGGTGCAGGGAAGGGGATTCTCAGATGCTTATAGGGGACTCTTGATTATGGGATTTGGTTCAAGAATTATGAGAAATGACAACTAATTGGTTAAACAGGCATTGATTGGGCAGGTTCTATAGATGATTTAGAAAGCACTTCTGGTTTTTGTTTTAACCTTGGCTTAGGAGTATTTTCATGGGGTTCAAGGAAAGAAAAATGTGTGGCTCAATCCACTCCTGAGGTTGAGTATATTGCAGCTACCAATGCTGCAAACCAAGCTATTTGGTTAACTAGAAGCAAGGAAGACATGGGAGAAGAACGACTAAAACCTATTGAGATTCTGTGTGATAATAAATCTGCCATTGCTATTGCCAAAAATCCTATTTTCCATAGCAGGACTAAGCATATAGCAATCAAGTATCATCACTTAAGGGAAGTTGAGGCAAATGGAGAAATTAATTTGGAGTACTGTTGCACTGAAGACTAGCTGGCAGATATCTTCAATAAAGCTTTTCCATGAGACAGGTTTCAAATGTGGGGGACAATGTTGAGAGTTTCAGATAAACACATTAAAGAGGAGTATTGAATTTAATGTGCTTATCTTGTTAAACTACAAGCTTTATTATTCTGTTTTGTATCGAGTAAATGTGTGGAGTTAATGTTTGATTGATTACAATTTAATGTAATGTAAGTTGAAGAGTCAAAGTGTATCTGGACTTATGTATAAAGTTCAGTTAATTACATCTATCCGAAATGTATGAGAATTGCTTTTGAATGAATGAGAGATAAGTGCTCTCTATTTTCAAGTTAGCATCTCTTCATCTTTTCTTCCTTTTTCTTCAACTCTAACAGACTCCATAGTTTCTTGAATTTCACCCAAACTTCCAGCTTCCATACTTGTGAAATAGTTGTTCTAAAAGCTTCCTGATTGATTCCTTTATCTGTCTTTACTCCTCCAATAAAACAGTGATTCCCACAATTACTCCACCTCTCTCGACAAGCTATGTCTCTCCCATCTCCTTGCAAGCTCTTCCTCCTCCATAATCACACCACTGCTTCTAGTTTTTTTTAACGAAATAACTCTGAATACTAGTAATTCTGTCCTTTCCGAAAGCTAGTTCTTCACCTTTCTCTGCCTAGAATAGCAAAAAAGTTAACCGACTTAGTGAAACCGACTCAGACTCCACCAGGGAGACTTTTCCTTCACTATGAAGGACTCTCTCGAATGATAATCGTGAAAGTAATGGGTCAATCTTTCCATGTGAACTCTAAACATACGTACCTTTTAATTACTTAGTTTGTTGGAATTCAGATTACTTTACAAACAACTGTAGTCATATAATCGAAAGGTTAGGAGGTAACATAATCCATCCGGTACAGATCGCCCTCACTGAAGTGAAGAGACTCCACACCGCAGGGAACATGGCATCCAGAGTTTCAAGAGATTCAACATCCTCGATGGAATTTAAAATTTCTGAGGAAGGCGAATACAGTCAAGCCAATGACCATATGCCGATACGGGAGTTCACCCAGGAGGAACTCAACACCATGATGGATCATTTAACATGTGCGGGGCAAGCCAAAAAGTTAAAAGAAGAAGCCAACTGTGGAAGCACTAGCTGCATTTACAGAATTTCCATCGGGCCCTACTACTACAACCAGTGTGAAGAGAATTTCCAGATGACCGAAGATTGCAAGGGGAAGTGCTTCGGCTCCTTGCTGGTCAGGGAAAGAGATCCAGACTTGCAAATTAATACTGCGCACATACAAAACTGTCCAAAATCACACAAGATGTTATTTAAGTGATTCAACAATTTGTCTACTTTTACTAGTATCAAATTCAATAAATTTGTCTGAGATTACAAACACTTAAAGTTTCTCACGTCCACTCTTTCTAATTTGTAAACTCAGATTTCACTTACTAGAACTCTCATTTTATAGGAGAGGCTTTACAAATATCTACTAAATATCTAAATGCATTGATGAGTGCTGTAACACCCGGCTCCAGCGCCCCTTTTTTTTCTTTTTTTTTTAGATGCTTTATTTAATTAATTATTTTATTTAAGTAAAAACTTTTTTTTTTATTCAAAGATTTATTTTAAAATTGACTACGAGTGTAAAATTGTTTATTTTAGTAAATTCTGTCTCTTCTCATTTGATTTGATGATTATTTTTATAGGTGATGATTCATATTTCTTCTGCATGATTGAAGAAATTTTTGAAAGGCTAAGAAGTTCAGGTAAGCGGGGTTCCTATGCTTGACTTTGTACCAAATATAGACTGAGGTTAACTTTCTGAAAATTTATGCATATTTTGTTATGAAATGAGAACTTGAGAAAAACCAACCTCAGTCATTTCTTTGCATTACTCATAAAGCTTATATGAAAGAAAGAAAAATATTTCTATCATGCATTGTGCAAACATGAGCTTAGTTTTTGTCATGTTGTTTCTGAAATGTGAAAGAGCGATATTAAGGATCTGAAAATTTGTGCATTAATTTTATAAAGATGATCTGACTCTATTTTGTTCATATAAAAATGTTTCTGAAAATAATTTGGAACTATGTATTATTTTGTTGACTCTAAAAATATTTGGCATGGTATACTGGTTTGTATCTGACTCTGTCTCTGCTCTGTTTGGGTTGGTACCAACTTCTTTGTTTCTGAGTGCACCCATTTTGGAAACAAAGTGGTTTATTGTGGACTTTCCTGTGTGCACACTCGGGGCTCCGAGAACGAATAAGGGAAAGTTTTCACCTCTGTTTCTGCCTGGTTTGGCCACCGAGATTAGCACAACCCTACCACGGGGGTTAAACATGGTCTCTGCTCTGTAAGATGCTCTATTTTGATATGATGATGATGCTCAGTTTTGTTATGCCAAAGTACTCTGTATTTTGTATGATTTAAAAAATTGTCGCTCTGTTACGTTTAGAAAAAAAAAATGTGTTTTGTTCTGCATATTAAAAATTTAAGAATATTTTGCTCTGCATATTGTATTTTGGAAAATGCTCATGTTTGCACTCTTGTATATGTCCTCTGCTTACTGAGTTGTGGTTAAACTCACCCCTTATCTCTGAATATTTTTCAGATGAATTTGGATATTTCAGTGGAGGATCAGATTATGAAGCATTGGATGAGATGATTTTAGGAATGATAGATTAATCATAAAGAGTTTAAATGAGTATTGACAAGATTTAGTACGAAAGTATTATTGTATTTTTGTGACATAGTATTTATTGAATTGATGATATTGAGGAAAGTGATTTTCCAACCAAGTTTTATATGATACTTGGGAATTTGGAGTCTATAATTATGGTGTTGAATGTGAGTATATGTGATAAGTAGTAATTCTCGGACCCCTACGGAACCGGGGCATTACAAGTGCCGCAGCTATATAGGACTATGTGGGATAGACTGTGCAAAGCAAACATAGAAGATGTTGCCAAGTTCGAAACTTCTGCAACCAAATGGTGACTTTTGTAGAACATCAAACTGGACGGTGCTGTCATTTACATTTAGGTTCCATTTTCAACACTACAAGCGTTGCTTGCAAAGAATAAGCGAACTTGAAGTGGACATCAGAAACTGTTATTTTAAAGAGTTCGAAGTCTCCGGAATTGAATTTCTCGAAATGATGGTTGTTGATGCATGCTTTATAATAGAAATCATTGAGATTTTTGGATCTGGGAGAGAAGTTGACTTCGGCGTATCTATTGCAGCCTTGGGTGGATGGTACCGTTTTGTAGAGGGACTTTCTCCTGCTTGAGAATCAGATCCCTTTTTTTGTTCTGGAAGAGATATTTGCGCTTACCCGTAACATTCCTCTCGAGCGCAGTAGATCTTACCTGATATATCCTGCTTTGCAATTCTTTATGAACGGAATGAATATATTTGATTTTGACATTTTGGATTTCATTTTAACGAACGGAATGAAGATAATGAATCAGTACCCGTCCTTGCACTTGCTGGACTTGGTTATGTAACACTCCGTACTCGTAGGGGTCGAGGAGTCCAACCTGTTCAATATAATCTATCTTCAACTATAAATAATATGTCTTCGACAATGTTCAAATAATAATATTTTCCACATTCCAATCCATATCAAAAATGTCCACCAAGTCATAATTGAAAGAATATGAATAATCATAAACGAGAGGGTTCACATTCTCCCAATAATCTTAACAATAATGAATAAATAATATTCTAAAATCCAATGAACTATAAATAAAACATCTAGAATATATATTAATTGTTTCCCCATCTATTGAGTGGCTCTAACTACTTAAACTTGGTCAAAAATTCTATTCTTGGCCCTCTGTTGGAACATCCAAATCATCTGAAAATATAATAGATAAGGGATGAGTTTTTCCACAACTCAGTAAGCGAAGAACTTATACAAACGTATAAACATGAGCATTTATCAAGTAATAAAATACAGAACAAAACATATTTATGCATAAAGGAACAAATGATTTTCAAAACAATTAAATCATAAAGTACTTTGGCATAACAAATCTGAACATCATCACTATATCAAACAGAGCATCTCACAAAGCAAAGACCATGTTTAACCTCCATGGTAGAATTGTGCTAACCCTGGTGGCCAAACCAGGCAGAGACAGATGTGAAGCTTTCTCTTATTCGTTCTCGAAGCCCCGAGTGTGCACACAGGAAAGCCCACAATAAACCACTTTGTTTCCAAAGTGGGTGCACTCAGAGACAGGAAATTGGTACCAATCCAAATAGAGCAGAGCAGAGTAGAGCAAAACAGATATAGAGTCAAATACCAATCAGAATACTATGCCAAAAGTTTTCAGACTTATTAAAGACACATAGTTCCAAACTATTTTCAGAAGAAAGCTTATATAAATAAAACATAGTCAACGCAATCAAAGCATAATTTTTCTCAGATAGACAAAAACGCTCTTTTTCACATTTCAGAAATAACATGACAAAAAGCAGGCTCATGTCTACACAATGCATGACATAAACATTTTTTTTTTCATATAAGCTTCATGAATAAAAATCAAGCATATGAACCTCGCTTACCTGATTCCTAAAGCGTATAATCAAAGTTTTGAGTCTGACCTTTAAGAATCTCGTCACCTATTCATGAAAATTTCCACTAAACATCAGTGACCACCCTAAACAACCTTGAACTGAAAGTGAAGAAATTAAACTACGTTGCCTGCATCAAATTCATGATTCCTAGCGGATAAAACTTCAGGTAGTCAAACACCCAAAAATATTTAACAGCGTTAAATACGCCTGCAACAAAAATAATCACTCCAGCCTACTACTGAATCATCTCAAGCATCACTCTGATAAAGCCAACCCAACCATAGGAACATCATTCATCCCCTTCCAAAGTACTTATAACTCAACACGACTACAAATTAAAATCTTACAAATAATTCCAACAAACAAAGAAACAAACCAGCACGCTCCATACAACTTCAAAACCAACCCAGCAACAACACATCATGCAATCCCTTCCAAAAATTCACACTTCTTGAACTAATAAGCAACCCAACAATTATAGTGTTATATACGTTCCGCAAACCATTTTCCATACCCAAAAAAAAATCAGCAACAACTCATTAATTTCATCTGTCATGAACCAACTCCAAACCGTCTCCATTTTGTAACTAGAACAATACAGGACAACAAGGAAAATGGCAGCAAAAATCTGAAACATTTCAACAATTAATTCAATTGAAAATTCAGCCCAGTAACTAGGGGGATTTTCAAAGGAGTTCATGCAAGATAAACGTTCGTTCGGGTTCCATAAGTCTTACCTGAAAGGAAGAGCAAGCCGCACGAAACAGGACGACAAACCGGATGAAAATAGGGGCAAGTAAATTGCACGAAAACAGAGCAACCAAACGCATGAAAAACAAGGCAAAAAGGGATTGAGTTCTTGCTTCTCTAAGCTCGACTCACCCACCGGAAACCACGCCCACCAGATCTTCAGCAAAACAAAAATAAGGAAAACAAAATAAAACTCCAAAATCGCGCCAATACCCGGGGGAGAAACCGAAAAGAAAGTGATCTTTAGAGAGCTTACCGGTGAGATTTGTAGATGAAAAAAACTGAGGAGGAATCGATGGAGAGAAAACCAAAACGGGAACACAGATGCCGAAGGGAGAGAGAGATCGATGCGGAACAACCTTGAAGCACAAAATGATCGAGCAGCAACAGGAGGAAGTTAACTTCTATTTGGGAGAAGAAATCTGCCAAAAACGTGGTCTGGCAAGTGAGAAACGGAAGGCAGCGAGAAACAGGGGAGATAAGAAACCGTTGGGGAAAGTGGGGAAATAAAGGAAAAGAAAAGAAAAGAAAAAAGGAGAAGGAAACCGACCTGAAGGAAGAGGAAAACGACGCCGTTTCATGATCTGGAGATGGGCTAAACTGCTTGGGGCCTGGGCCTGGGCTTAAGGGCCTGGGATCATAACTGAGTGCTACATCCTCCCCCCTCACACAATTTTCGTCCTCGGAAATTGCTATAAGAGTTCATATTCCTCATTGAAGATGTGCGGATATTTCTCTCACATTTCCTCCTCAAGTTCTCAGGAAGCTTCACTACTTGTGTGATTACTCCACAACACCTTAACCATGGGAATGCTACGGGTCTGCAATGTGTGTGCTTTCTTTTCCAAGATCCGCACCAGTTCTTCAATTTATGTCATATCTTCCTGAATCTGCAGCAGCTTGTAATGGATAATGTGAGTAGGATCAGAAACATACCTTCTCAGCATGGACAAATGAAATACGTTATGCACTCCTGCAAGATTCGGAGGAAGTGCTAACTTATATGCCAATAGTTCAATTCGCTTAAGAATCTCAAAGGGTCCAACATATCTAGGGCTCAACTTGCCCTTACTTCCAAATCTCGTAACTCCTTTCATTGGTACTATCTTCAAAAATACCACACTTCCAACCTCAAACTCTAATGGACGACGTCGGTTATCAGCATAGCTCTTTTGTCGACTCTGAACCGCTTTAATTCTAGCCCGAATGATATCAATCTTTTTTGTGGTCCTCTGAATGATCTCTGGCCCTAAGATTTTTCTTTCACCAACCTCATCCCAAAATAATGGGGACCTGCATCTCCTACCATTCAGTGCTTCATATGGTGCCATCCCAATACTAACTTGGAAGCTGTTATTATAAGCAAATTCCACCAATGGCAAATGTCGTATCCAAGTTCCCTTAAAGTCCATCGCATATGCTCTCAACATGTCTTCTAGAATCTAAATAGTCATTTCTGATTGTCCATCTGTTTGAGGGCGATAGGCCATACTAAAATTCAACTTAGTATCCATTGCCTCTTGTAAGTTTCGCCAAAATCTAGAAGTGAAACGGGGATCTCTATCTAACACAATGGACACCGGTATCCCATGCAATCTCACGATCTCTTGTATGTATAGCTCAGCTAGTTTCTCCAATTTATAAGAAACTTTAATGGGCACAAAATGCGCAGTCTTCGTTAAGCAATCCACAATTACCCATATTGCATCTTGTCCGTTTAAAGCCCTTGATAGACCTGTCACAAAGTCTATGGATATATGCTCCCACTTCCATTATGGAATCTGCAATGGCTGTAACAACTCTACTGGTCTCTTGCCTTCACCTGTTGACATGTTAGGCACTGTTCTACAAACTTAGCAATCTCTCTCTTCATACCGTTCCACCAAAAAGACTCTCTCAAGTCATGATACATCTTGGTACTCCCTGGATGGACTGTGTATAAAGAGTGATGTGCTTCCTCAAGAATTATCTTCTTCAGTGCATCATCTGCCGGCATACACAATCTGTCTCTAAACCTCAAAACTCCATCTTCAGAAATGCTAAAATCAGCTTTGTCCCCGTTCTTAACTTCCTCAACTAGCTTTATTAATGTTGAATTCACTTTCTGAGCTACTTTGATTCTCTCTAACAAATCTGGTTGCACTATTAAACTAGCCATGAAAGCGCTTGTATCATTGGTGATGACCTCAATACCGGCCCTCTCTAAGTCCATTAACAACTGGTGTTGAGTAGTAAAAGCTGCAATTGCTGGACTCATTGATTTCCTACTCAAAGCATCAGCTACAACATTCGCCTTGCCTGGGTGGTAATTTATGGTGCAATTATAATCCTTTATCAACTCGAGCCATCTTCTCTGTCTTATGTTTAATTCTTTATGGGTGAAGAAGTACTTCAAACTTTTGTGATCGGTGTAGATTTCGCACTTTTCCCCATATAGATAGTGCCTCCAAATCTGAAGTGCAAATACAACTGCTGCCAACTCCAGATCATGTGTTGTTAGTTGCTGTGAAGCATAAGCTATAGCTTTTTCGTGTTGCATTAATACACACCCCAAACCCATTCTTGAAGCATCACTATATATCACAAAACCATCTCTCGTAGTGGGAATTGTTAAAACTGGGGCAGTCACAAGTCTTTGTTTCAAAGTCTGAAAGCTTTCTTCACACTTTTCTGTCCACTCGAACTTGTTATTCTTCCTGGTGAGGGCGGTGAGAGGAACTACTATCTTGGAGAAACCCTCAATGAATCGGTGATAGTATCCCGCCAATCCCAAGGAACTTCTAACCTCGTGAACATTCTTTGGTGCCGACCAGTTCACTATTGCTTCCACTTTCCCAGGGTCCACTAAAATGCTTTCTTTTGAAACTATATGCCCCAAAAATGTAACTGATTCCAGCTAAAACTCACACTTCTTTAGTTTAGCAAACAACTTTTCCTCCCTAAGCATTCCGAGTACTAGCCTCAAGTGTTTCTCATGTTCCTTCTTGCTCTTAGAATAGATTAGGATGTCATCAATAAAGACGACCACAAATTTATCCAAGAATCCATGAAACTACTCTGTTCATTAAATCCATAAATACTGCTAGGGCATTAGTCAAACCAAAAGGCATGACCAGAAATTCGTAGTGACCGTATCTGGTCCTGAAAGCAATCTTGGATACATCTTCAGCCTTGATCTTTAGTTGATGATACCCTGATCGAAGGTCAATCTTCGATAAACTTGCGCACCCTGTAGTTGATCAAAAAGGTCTTCTATGCAGGGTAAATGATATTTATTCTTGATGGTTACTCGGTTGAGTTCTCTATAGTCAATGCACATTCTCATTGTTCCATCTTTCTTCTTCACAAATAACACTGGAGCACCCCATGGGAATACGTTGGGTCGGATAAAACCCTTGTCTAATAAATCTTTCAACTGTTCTTTAAGTTCAGTGAGTTTTAATGGCGCCATTCTATAAGAAGCCTTGGACAATGGTGCTGTGCCTGGAACAAGATCAATAGCAAATTCTATTTCTCGGTCGGGTGGTAATCCAGACAAGTCTTCAGGGAACACTTCCAGATATTCTCTCACCACGGGAATCTCTTCTAAACTCAACTCTTCCTTTGGTGCATCTATCACACAAGCTAAAATTCCTTGACAGCCATCTCGCAAGAATTTTCCAACCTGAACTACTGATATGATTGATGGGAATGATCGCACTTTTGACCCTACAAATCGAATTTCATCTCCTTTAGCAGGTTTGAAAACTATCTCCATTTTAAAGCAGTCAATACTAGCATGGTATGAAGCCAACCAGTCCATACCCAAAATTACACCAAATCCAACCATATAAAAAATAATAAGTTCAGTAGGCATCAACCTCTCTTCGATAGATATAGGACAGCCGCGGAGAATTCTGTGACAAGATACTGCAGTCCCCGTCGAAGTCGAGACCACTAAGTTACAATCCAACCTTTCACCTTCCCATGTGCAGAATTTGGCAAAATTCTTAGAAATAAAAGAATGCGTTGCCCCAGAGTCAAATAGTATAGTAGCATGATTAGAAAACAAAGAAAGAATGCATGTGATCACATACAAAGTATCTTTTGATTTAATATCCACAATAGTTACTAAGTTATTTCTAAAAGAAAAGTAAGGAATAATACCTATGATCACATCCTCCCTGCCTTCAGCCTCTCCTGGTGTCAACACAAAAATCCTAGCAGGTGCAATTGCACGCTGATTGTTATTTTGTTCTGTAACTTCATGTTTCTGGGGTGGCAACATCCTCGCTTTGTTGCTGTCCTGTTGCAAAGGGTAGTCCCTGATGTAGTGTCCTGACTTGCCACAGCGGAAACATAATCCTGCCTTTCTTCTGCATTCCCCAGAATGCACTTGGTTGCACGTCCTACATTGATAAGGCTATCGATTATTCTGAATCGGCCTATTGCTTGAACTACCACCTTCATTTCTCTTCTTCCATTGTCCTTGATTGTTGCTTGTATGATATCCAGATGGGGTAGGCCTATTCCTTTGATCAAGTAAGGCAGCGCTTCTTTGAAGGTATCTTTCAAACATAGTAGCCTTATTCACCAATTCTGTGAAAATTTTCAATTGGAAGCCCACCACTCGCTCGTAAAGCTTCTCATTCAGTCCTTGTTCAAATTTGCAACACTTCTCCTCTTCATCTAGAATCAGATATGCTGCAAAACGCGCCAACTCAGTAAATTTGGTTGCATACTAGTGTACCGATATCGCTCCCTGAACCAAAGTGCAAATTCTATAGCTTTATCTTCCTTAACTGAGACTGGGAAGAAACGCTCTAGGAAAACTTCTTTGAATAGCGATCAGCTTTTTATTTCTTTCTCTTCGGCTCCCCCGGTCAGCTTTTTTCCTCCCCGGTTAGCTTGAAAGTAGCAAACGCCACCTTTTGTTCATCTGTGCAAGGCAAGACTCGAAATATCTCCTTAATGTCCTGCACCCAATTTTCCGCCAAAAGTGGGTCACCTCTCCCATCAAAAGACGTGGGATGCAGCTTGTTGAAATCTTCCACTGTGCAACCCCTTTCGTTCGTGTTGCGGTGATAGCCGGATGGATTTTGCACCAAGTCATCTATTAACTGGTGTGCCGCTGCTCGGAGTACTTCAGAAGCTCTTGGATTTTCTTTCCTTTCATTCCTAGCCGCATTCAAATCCGATACATTTCGTTCACGACGAGGCGGCATCCTGAGAAAACTTGGACTATTAAACAAATCGTTCATTACAAGCACATATACAAAAAGCTATATAAATATTTACTGGTAGTCATAGTAGTCAAAACAATAGTATATAATATATTCCCAAAATAATTGAGATAACCACCACAACCAAAATTTTACAATACAACAAAACTAGTCCTTCAATCTCCAACAGCACGAAAATCAACTCACAAGCCTATAGAGTTTTACATTTCAAATGATTCCTATAATCGACGAGTTTTAAAAACCTCGAAAGCTCACAACTATATTTCTTTTAGCCCCTGTCATTATCAAAATTTAAATCTAAACAACAACCTCCTAAAACCTTTCTATGTTCTATACCCTCATACGAACTAATAATCTACAGAACCTCGAATCCCTAAAACTTTACTGTCTAGAGTCTGCAGAACCTTAAACCTTTACTCTGATACCAACTGTAACACCCCGTACTCGTAGGGGTCGAGGAGTCTAGCCTGTTTAGTATAATCTATCATCAACTACAACTAATATGTCTCCGACAATGTTCAAATAAAAATATTTTCCACATTCCAAACCATATAAAAAATGTCCACTAAGTCATAATTAAAAGAATATGAATAATCATAAACGAGAGGGTTCACATTCTCCCAATAATCTTAACAATAATGAATAAATAATATTCTAAAATCCAATGAACTAGAAACAAAGCATCTAGAATATATATTAATTGTTTCCCCATATATTGAGTGGCTCTAACTGCTTAAATTTGGTCAAAATTCTATTCTTGGTCCTCTGTTGGAACATCCAAATCATCTGAAAATATAATAGATAAGGGGTAAGTTTTTCCACAACTCAGTAAGCGAAGAACTTATACAAGCGTGTAAATATGAGCATTTACCAAGTAATAAAGTACGGAACAAAACATATTTATGCATAAAGGAATAAATGATTTTCAAAACAATTAAATCATAAAGTACTTTGGCATAACAAATCTGAGCATCATCACTATATCAAACAGAGCATCTCACAAAGTAAAGACCATGTTTAACTCTCATAGTAGAGTTGTGCTAATCCTGGTGGCCAAACCAGGCAGAAACAGAGGTGAAACTTTCCCTTATTCGTTCTCAGAGTTTCGAGTGTGTGCAGTCAGAGACAGGAAATTGGTACCAATCCAAACAGAACAGAGACAGAGCAGAGCAGAGCAAAGCAGAGATAGAGTCAAATACCAACTAGAATACTATGCCAAAGATTTTCAGAATTATTAAAGACACATAGTTCCAAATTATTTTCAGAAGAAAGCTTATATATATAAAACATAGTCAACGCAATCAAAGCATAATTTTTCTCAGATAAACAAAAACACTCTTTTTCACATTTCAGAAATAACATGACAAAAAGCAGGCTCATGTCTACACAATGCATGACAGAAATATTTTTCTTTTTTTCATATAAGCTTCATGAATAATGCAAATAATTGACTGAGGTTGGTTTTTCTCAAGTTCTCATTTCAAAACCAGACATGAACAAATTTTTAGAAAGCCAACCTCAGTCTACGTCTAGTTTAAAAATCAAGCATATGAACCCCACTTACCTGATTCCTTAAGCGTATAATCAAAGCTTTGAGTCTGACCTTTAAGAGTCTCGTCACTTATTCATGAAAATTTTCACTAAACATCAGTGACCACCCCAAACAACCTTGAACTGAAAGTGAAGAAACTAAACTACGTTGCCTGCATCAAATTCATGATTCCTAGCGGATAAAACTTCAGGTAGTCAAACACCCAAAAATATTTAACAGCGTTAAATACGCCTCCAACAAAAACAATCATTCGAGCCCACTACCGAATCATCTTAAGCATCACTCTGATAAAGCCAACCCAACCATAGGAACATCATTCATTCCCTTCCAAAGTACTTATAACTCAA
The DNA here is from genome assembly GCA_036559045.1 of Platycarya longipes. Taxonomy (NCBI): domain Eukaryota; kingdom Viridiplantae; phylum Streptophyta; class Magnoliopsida; order Fagales; family Juglandaceae; genus Platycarya; species Platycarya longipes. The sequence goes on from CM071802.1 coordinate 39,982,981, forward strand.
CACGACTAAAAGTTAAAATCTTACAAATAATTCCAACAAACAAAGCAACAAACCAGCACGCTCCATACAACTTCAAAACCACCCAGCAACAACACATCATGCAATCCCTTCCAAAAATTCACACTTCCGTAGCTAATAAGCAACCCAACAATTATAGCGTTATATACATTCCGTAAACCATTTTCCATACCCAAAAAAAAAATCAGCAACAACTCATTAATTTCATCTGTCATGAACCAACTCCAAACCGTCTCCATTTCGTAACTAGAACAATATAGGACAACAAGGAAAATGGTAGCAAAAATCTGAAACAATTCAACAATTAATTCAATCAAAAATTAAGCCCAGTAACTAGGGGGATTTTCAAAGAAGTTCATGCAAGATAAACGTTCGGGTTCCATAAGTCTTACCTGAAAGGAAGAGCAAGCCGCACGAAACAGGGCGACAAACCAAATGAAAACAGGGGCAAGTAAATTGCACGAGAACAGAGCAATCAAACGCATGAAAAACAAGGCAAAAAGCGATTGAGTTCTTGCTTCTCTGAGCTCGACTCACCCACCGGAAACCACGCCCACCAGATCTTCAGCAAAACAAAATTAAGGAAAACAAAATAAAACTCCAAAATCGCGCCAATACCTGGCGAAGAAACCGAAAAGAAAGAGATGTTTAGAGAGCTTACCGATGAGATTTGTAGATGAAAAAAACTGAGGAGGAATCGGCGGAGAGAAAACCAAAACGGGAACACAAATGCCGAAAGGAGAGAGAGATCGATGCGAAACAACACTGAAGCACAAAATGATTGAGCAACAATGGGACGAAGTTAACTTTTATTTGGGACTAGGAATCTGCCAAAAACGTGGTCTGGCGAGTGAGAAACGGAAGGCAACGAGAAACAGGAGAGATAGGAAACCGTCGGGAGAGTGGGGAAAGAAAGGGGAAAAAAAAAAGAAAAAAAAAGGAGAAGGAAACCGACCTGAAGGAAGAGGAAAACAACGCCGTTTCATGATCTGGAGAGGGGCTGACCTGCTTCGGACCTGGGCCTGGGCTTAAGGGCCTGGGATCATAACTGAGTGCTACAGGTTCGGAGTAGTTTCATGCCATTAGCTATCCGAATGGGAGCATTAGAATCATCTGTAAATAGGAATCTATTCATTTACCGCATCTTGAAGCTCCGGCTAGTGGGGATTCAGGTCAATCAAGTCAAGGCGCGCAGCTTCCTAGAAGTGAAATTCAAGAGAGGTGTGATTGAGATGCGAAACATAGCCATCGATGATTTGATAAGATATTTGTTGCTCAACTGTGTGGCGTTCGAGCAGTGCCACCAAAGAATTAGCAACAAGTACTTCACGGCTTACGCTACTTTTTTGGACTGCCTGGTGAACACCGAAAAGGACGTCGAGTACCTTCACGAGCGCAATGTCATTGACAATTACCTTGCAGACGACTCTGAGCTTGCGCGCTTCATTAACCGTGCGGGTAAGGATTTGGTACTCAATGCTGATGAAGGCTTCTACTTGGGGAAATTGTTCGAGGGTGTGGACAAGCATTATCGGGGTGACTGGAAGTGGAAGTGGGTGAGGTTTGAGCGAGAATGTTATGAGAAGCCCTGGTTTATATATCGGCGGCAGGTAGCATTTTGCTCCTTCTGGCTACGTCATTCCAGGCTGTAATAGCCTTCTTAACTTACAAGTATAAAAGCTAGCCTAGCTACCAAGGTACGTAATTAATTAGGTTATAGTTATTTCTCTCGAGCATTATGATCACCTGCGATATCATGGTTTTAGAATGTTTGAATCAGTCGATACTGTTGAAAATAGGCCACCAAAGTGTGAAATGAAAACCATCTGCAGTCCACCATGGCTGCACCGTCCACCATCCTTCAACAATGGCTGCACCACCCACCTCAAGCAGAGTTTTTCAAGCTTGGCTGCACCTACCACACCAACCAATTGTAAAACCTCTCCTATAAAAGGAGAGCTCTAGTGTGTGTAATAATAGAGAGTGTGGTTTTTTGTTTCAGAAGTGGTGCATATGTTAGAAGTGGTGTGTGTGCAAAGAGAGAGCTACGTGAGGAAATTTTTGAGTGATTTGTAAATTGCTGAATTGCTGAACCACTTAAATATCATCTTGTGTGATTTTTGGACAGGATTTGAAGCTCAACAATTGGTATCAGAGCTTTGGTTCGTACTGTCCAGAAATCAAGTTGGTCAAAATTGATTTTTGACAACTCCAAGCTGTTCTTTGCGTCGAGACGAATCCCAAACAAAACCAAAACCCCATCAAAGAATCAGATTATCATCTACTTCCATAAACACGCCAAAAACAAATTCATAACAGTATAACGAACAAAAATGATTCAACACTTACAAGAATCACCTGAAGAATAATTCCAACCGTCTCCTCCAAACAATATTAGAACTTAGAAACCCAAGTACTAAATGAGACCCAATCAAACCATGATAGATAGTATATAAACACACCAATGAAGAAACATGAATAAATAAGTAGATACCAACAATTATCAAGACAAGTCTACCTCGAAACAATATTAAAACATACCCAAACACTAAGTGAAACCCAAGCAATGCACATAAATAGCATATAAAGCATCAATAAAGAAGTACAATTACATAAACACCCATGATTATCAAAACGAATCTCTATCACAAAGATATAATAATATACCCAAACACCAAATAAAAGTTAAGTAATTCACATAAATATTATATAAAAACAGAAAGGGGGAAAAGATTTCATAAATAAATAAATACCATAAATGCCAACGATTCAAGAAAACAACTCCACTCCCTTAATAAACACAAAATCACCAAAAACTTTTATTAAATAGAACAGAGAGATTGAATTAAAAGAAGAACGGAGAAATAAAATGACAAATAAAGTTTTGAAATTCTCCTCAAAATCCAACTCTAAAAAGATTTATTATAAAAATCTCTAAGATTTAAAACCTTTAAAAGAATTGAATCAAAGTAAAATAAATAAATAAGTCAATGAATAAATTCTACCAAGTTGCCAAAACAAATCCACTCGTCAAAATAAATAGGTACATTTTTAAAATAAAACAAGCAAAAATGTGAAAAGATAGTAAATTTAAAAACTTACCTCAAAGAACGTTTCTAAAGAGATTACTAAAATAACAGTTTTCTTTAAATCTTTGCCTTAAAGAATGGTAAAATTTCAGAAATATTTAAAAGGCAAAAGTTGTAATTAAAATAAAAGGATAATAAACAAACTCTATAACCTTATTGTACGAAACTCAAGAAATGAAATTAAAAGCTTAATACAACAGAATAACCCACAACTAAATAAACTCTAAAACAAGAGGTTTCATAATACAATTATCTAAAATAGGATTCAATAAAAAGAATGATTTAAAATAATAACTAATCCGAAATATCCAAATTCCGATTTAAACAAAACGAAGGCACATATATTAAAATAAATAATTAAATAAATGTTCAACAACTTGACTAAATAAAATCAACTAACTAAAATCTGAATTACTACCCAATTACAATATAGAACAAATATTAAATTGAAATAAAGCAAATCAAACCAACCAATCAGAACTAAGATGACTCTGAAAATAATAAATAAAACGCACATTAAAATAAAAAGCACAACACACCGAAACAAATATTTAAAATCTTACAATACAACCTAGTAGAAATAACTTAGAGAACGATTATAATGATAAAATAAAATAAAATAACCAAACAATGAAACAAACACAATTAAACAAAAACTTTTCTGGTACAGTTCTTAAGTAACTTGCAGATTTACCCAGAGCCAAACTGCTCTGTTACCACCTGTGACGCCCCAAAATTCTCCTTAAAATAATATGGGAATCGAGGCGTTAGGATTATGGTGACAACACGGGTCACACATCCCAACGACAAGTACCAAACGTGTGTGCACACGTGACATACATATATAAAAGCAGCGGATAAATTAAGTCATTAGCTAAGTACCATAATTTTTTGAATTATTTTACAAACTAATTTAACATAAATTCTCCAATAGGAGATTTAATACAGTCATCCGAAAGATAAATTATAAAAATACATATTTATAAAAATGGAAAAATACTTCCCAATATAAAAAATCATAAATAAATGCTCCACTAATGAAGCCGTCTCCTCAGACTCAGCTTCCACGAAACTCTACATCCAAAAATCTACGACGCCAAAATAGCATCGCAGGTAAGTACAACCCAACCAAACCACAAGATATAAAATATACTCATGCAAACAACAACCTCACACATGAACATGATACCTTATGCATGAAACTTAAAATCGTCTTTCTTAAAATAAATAAAATAACACACGCCAAAATTCCATTTTAATTACAATAAAACTACAATAAAAACCATTCATCATTTTTCAGAAAATAATATCTGCAAATCCAATCATACCCACGGGCGTTACATATCGCCGTCCCCGATATGATATACACCCATCATCAATCATAATGGGTGTTACGTATCGCCGTCCCCATTATGTCATCCACACACACGCTGATCACAACGAGCGTTACGTATCGCCGTCCCCGTTATGGCTCAGTCAAAAATCATTAAAATCCATAAACCCAATAACCACATCTCATATTAAAATCCAAACACCAAATCTCACATTAAAATCTCAATTATCAAAATACACATAAACAAGTGTTCAATTACACAATGCATACCACTATGAACAAATATCCAACATTTAATAAATCTAATCATCAACCAAATACAGAGTTGTTAATGCAAAATATATTTAAATCTTAAAGTCCGTTTGGAAAGTACTTACAGCGGGTAAAAATGTAAGTCCTTGAGCAAATGCCAGTATGCAGCGTTCGTAGCGGTCACTTGTACGTTAGGCTATAGTGCTTGATTTGACACCAAAATTTAGAGAGATACTTTTTGAAGGGTGGGGAATCTTATGGAAGTGGTGGTGTGGCAGTGCAAGCACCAGAAGGTAGCAGATCGGACTCTAAAAGGATGGAAACCCATTTTCGGGTTTGGGCTTGCACAAGGAAGGTGGGGCCACGAATGGAGGATCTGAGTTAGGGGTGGTTGGCTAAGGTTGGGGAACATTTTGGTGGTGGAGGTGACGCCAGAAGGTGGCGGACGGCGGCGGCACAATGTGAAACCCGTGGGTTTCACACTCATTTCGGGTGGAAGGAAGAGAAGGAGATGGGGGCTCGCCGGCAGTGGGCTATGCTCGGTGGTGAAGGGGAAGGGTGCTGGTAGGTCGCTGACGCCATGGGTGGCCGTGGGTGGTGGCGGCGTGGCCTGAAAATGCAAGAGACCCATTTCAGGCCTAGCTTGCACGGAGGAGATGTGGGAGGTTTGGGGAGCTGCCAACGGCAAGTTAAGGTCGCCGGAGTGAGGGGAGACTGATGGTGGAGGCAGTGACGTCGATGGGTGGCTCACGGCGAAGCTACGGCAGTTGGAAGCTTGGAAAACCCATTTCGGTTTGGGTAGCTCACGCGCACAATAAGGCTGCTGTGAGGTGACACCACCGGTGGAGAGAGGCTCGCCGGCGGTTGGTAGTCCTGGGATGAACAGCGGTGAGGGCTGGTGGCAAACGGTGGCCGGCGGTAATGGTTAGAATCGAGACTGCCAAAAGGGGAAGGGGATGCGCGGGCTAGGGGGGGAATGCAGGGGAAAGAAGAAGAAAAGGAAAGAAAAAGGGAAGGAGAAAAGAAAAAGAAAAAAAAAAAAATGCAGTCCAACTAGAAAAAGAGTACACTGAAATAAATAAAAACCAACTGAAAAGGCTACAGTTCAATATCAATAAAATAAAATATTTAAAACCTAGCAATAAATTAATTTAAATTAAAGAGCAATTTAAATATGAAATATTAATTAATATAGAGAAAACACATCAATTTAAATTCTACAATTTAAAATAAAATACCAATAAAATAATAAAAAATACATTTAATTTAAAACAACAGGACTATTAATTATAATAATTTAAATAATCATTCAATAAAAATACATGTAAATATGAGATATCACACAAGTATCATTAGATTCAATCCTCTCAAGCCTGTTTATGCTCTACAAATCTTGGTCATGAGTATGTTTCTCGCTGCCATGATTCCTTTTTCTCCTCATTTTGAATTTTCTGAATCCATCATAGGAAGGGTAGTTGAGCAATGAGTCAATCAGAAAGATCACATGCCCCATCTGAAAGAGGGCAGATAATCTGCCTGTTTCATCAAAGGATTCACACTGCATGGGTTGGAAAGTCAATGTTGGCAGCTATGAACAAGCACGTGCTCAAGTCGGTAACATGATCATGGTCCCAACAATTTTGCAGAAAAAAAATATACCATCTCGTACATGGATGTGGGAAGCCCTTTTATCCAACTTCTTGGCTTTTTTAATAATCCTTTTCGAGTCAGAGTATGCTAACTTAAAAATTATATTTATCAGATCAGTTGTGTACTAGTGTCGAATATTAGTGTGGTTTTTTTTTTTTTTTTTTTTTTGATTTTTCAATATGCTATGCGCTATGTTTATCTTCATGTCCTTGCTTCGTGACTATCTCCATATAAGATGTCGGTTTGGTAGTATCGGCTTCATTAGGACTTAATAGTGCTTATGATTGTAAATAAATAAGAATACTCAGATAAGCCGGCGCTCGATATCAATTCAGTCAAATTCAAGTTTAGCTCAATTAGTGATTTGTTAAATCAGTCGTTTATTAACATAAAATTATAATCGATTATTAAATGATACCACTTGTAAAACAATTTATCTAGACTCGCATAAATTTGTATAAACTCGAATAACTTCCTAAATATATTTACATTAAAATTTTAATATTAGAAGATATCATGTTTTTATATATATACTAATTCTTTTGAATATAATCATTAATGTGCCACTTTCAACTTTCATATGTGAACAGGTAAAAGTCAAAACACTTGAAATATGACGACACGGGTTATACATTATATCGTCATACACAAGTGTGTAAACAAGAAATATGTACAATACAAAATCTCGTAGCAGAAAAATAAAAGGGTTTGTCAAAACTAACGTACCATAAAATCTAAAATCTTACCATTCAAAATAAAATTTTCTAAAAGGGTTGATACAGTCGTCCATTGAAATATAACTGAAAAAGTGAAAGAAGAACTATCTCTAGCAGGACCAATCCCTCTAGCTCAAACTTGACTTCTGCAAAAGTTCTAAAATTTTATGAAACGGAACATAAGATAAAAATACCACATTAGATTACATCAAAGAATTTAAATTACATTTAACTAACCAACATATTTTACAAGCACCCAGTAAAAAATTTTATGGGTTGAGAAAACTTTTAGACAAGTTATTTTGTCTTATTTTATTTATCTTTTAATCTTGAGTCTTGACCCAAGTCAAAGAAAAAGCCCTTTTATTTATTTTTTAGCAAGGCCAGCAGTGAGAACAAAGTTTTAGACCACATGTCATGTCTTCATGAAAGTTTTTCTGAAAGTTTTTCTCTTCCTATGGATATGCTTATGCCCCTTGCAGAGGAAAACCCTAGTTGCCGCTGCACCATCACTTGCACTTACACCCTCTTCTTCTAGATTTTAGGGTTGCCGCCTCTTTCCCATAACCTCCATGAGAACTCCTTGAGAACTCCTTGAGCCTTGCATAGCAGTGTCTCTAGAAGGCTGAAACCTCATCCATGACGTCGTGGTCTTTTAAGTTGTTGCATAGCCCCCTAAAATTTTTCAAAAAATTGATATATAATATATAAATATATACATTTACATATATATAATATTAAATTATCCCTTAAATTATAAAAAAATTAAAAATTACACCCCAAATTTTCAATAAAATTATTTTTCTAATTGTCAATACATATATAATTTTATTATAATTTTTAATTTTATTAAAATTTAAATTTCAACTCACCTAGTTTCAGAATTACTTTAACAGTCTAATTCTAAAAAAAATATGGTTATAAATTTATATGATTGTCAAAATTAATTAATTATACTTACTTATATAGTTTCACTCTAACTTGATTGTATGATTATGAGATATACTTCGTTAAAAATCTAACATCGGTATATCAGTAGTTATTAGAAATTTTTTATATTTATTCTAGATCCATAATTTTTTTTTAAATCAAAAAATAATATGAGCAAGTAAAAAAATTGATTTTTTTTAAAATGACGTAGATAATTCGAAGAGTAATGTATTTAGAGAGTTTGACAACGAAAAAATGTGATACTTCATTCATATTCTTTTAAAATTTATATATAGCACACATTTTATCGATCGCCCCCAAATACAAAATCCTGATTCCGCCCAGATTCCACCCAAATGTACCGTGTTACCCAGCCTCTCGTGAATAAACCTTGGCTCCCTACTAGAACCTCCATAGACGCACTGCGAACCTTAAGATAGCCGTAAACTTCGTAAGGCCACCGCTGGAAATCACCTAAAGGCTTGGACAGGGTGCTCTGTTTTGCACCTACGAAAACAGAGGATGTCCCTCCCATCGTGAGCCACGTCGCAACCCCACCCCGACATCACCACCATTGCAGACAGTCCTACAAGAGACCTCAGCCACCCCGCTACCTCCTTCCAGCTGTGCTTGCCGCTCAGCTCCGCCAGTATCTCCTCCAGTTCGCGGCCCCTTCGTTGGTGAGCTTCCGCCGTACGATTTATCTTGGTTTGTTATGGTCCCTGCACATAGCTTTGTTCTTTTTGTTCTTTGCACGCTGTGTCTTCTCTCTTTTCGTGATGCATAAAGGTTAGTTTACAAAATTACATTTTTTTTGTCCTCTCGGTTTTAAAGCAAAACTGGAGTTTTAAAGATGTTTTACAGTGGCCTTATATTACCGGGTGTTTTTTTTTTTTTTTATTTCATTTTATGAGTGTGAGGTTAAATTATTTTTGTAGTTATATGCTTTTGGGTTGGTCTCGATTTCGTCTTTTCAAGTCGGGCTCTTATTCGAAATTATTTTGAACTCAAGTTTGATTTATTTTGAACCGGTTAATTGGGGTGGCATTCGCTTGAGTTTTGATTTATGAAAGGGAGTTGGTTTGAGTTGGAAATTGGATTAAGAGAAAACTTATAATATTTTAAGATTTTTGGAAGAATTTGATAAATTCAAAACAGCTTGGAAGAGTTGATAATTAGGATTCAAAGGATGTTTAAATATTAAGGATATATATTGGATTTTATATTCCCGATTTTATTAGCAAAAACTGTGATTAGTTGAGATTTTTGGAAATTACTTAATTATTTTTATAGGTGACAATTGATGTTTCGTTCAGTATTGTGTGAAAGTTTTTGAAAAGTTCAAAAATTTAGGTAAGTAAAATTTTTATACTAGACTTTACATTTAAAATAAAAATTGAGGTATTTTTAAAAAATATGCATCTTTTAATTATAAAAAGAAACTTCAAAAAATCTTAGTTATTTGTTCTGCAATATTCATGAAATTCTATACAAGAATAAAATATTTTCTTGCATGACTGGTGTAAATATAAACTAATTTCTGTGCATTTTATTCCTGAACTGAAAGAGAGTGAATATAAAACTTTGTGCATAAAATATATTTTTGTGATTTGATTTTGTTTAGTTATAAAAGATGTTCTATATTCTAATATGATACGATGTGATTTCTGAAAACTTCTGACATGACATTTTATTCTGATTCTATTTTATTCTGTTCGGATTGGTACCAACTTTTTTATTTTTGGTACATTTATTGTAGTTGCAAAATGATTTTCTGCGTAGTCTTTCCTATATGCACATTCAGGACCCCTACTTGTCTTAATTATGGGATATATATTTTTTTACATAATTTTTATATAAGTGTTTTAAAATAATGTTGTAATTTTTTATATTTTCAAAAAATATTTTAAAATATTAAAAAAATTTATAAATAAAATTTCAAAATAGAAGTCTCTAACCTTATTCTATGTAAGAAGAGAGGTGCTTGGGTGCTTATATTAAAAATAGAGTAGATTTTTTTATATATTTTTTCATCGTGGATTCTATCTATTTATAGAAAAGATCAGATTTATGTACAAATCAATAATAATTTTGATAAACGACAAACGTAGATAATGTAGATGACATGGTGAATAAATTTGGGACCGCGGGTTTGTTTTCAGCTTCAAGTACCCTATGCAGAAATTAGTACTTTTGCTTAACAGAAGATTTGCTCCACACAGAATTTATGTCCCCCAAAATCCAGATATATAGATCTGTTTTGATATTAGATTGCATTCGTCTCGTTTATCTGATCTCTTCAATCCACCCTGTACCGATCGCCGCACCTCAGTGAAGTGAAGATCCTCCACACAACAGTGAAAATCGGCATCCAGGATCAACGATGGAAATAATTAGCATTTCTGAGGAAGGAGATCAATATGATCCGAAGCCTATACGGGAGTTCACCCAGCAGGAACTCGACCTCATCGTAAAGCAGGTAAGGGAATGTTCGGAAGAAGCCAAAAAGTTAAAAGAAGCAGCCAACCGTACAAACACTAGCTGCATCTACAGAGTCCTCCCGAGGCTTAAGGAAAATATCAAAGACAACTCGATACACGAGCCCAACATGGTCTCCATCGGGCCCTACTACTACAAGCTTCGTAATGAAAAGTTCAAGAAGGCCGAAGATTGCAAGAGGAAGTGCTTGGGCTCGTTGCTGGCCAAGCAGACATTAGATGAAGACAAGCAAATTGATATCTATAAGCGCTGCTTGCAAAGAATAGACCAACAAGAAGAGAAGATCAGAAGTTGTTACTCTGAAGAGTTGGGCGTCGACGGTATTGAATTTCTGGAAATGATGGTTGTTGATGCTTGTTTTATAATAGAAATCATTGAAATGTTTGCATTCTCGAAGGAAGAAGACGACTCCAGCAAATCAGATCTTGGAGCCTTGGCGTGGATGGTACCGCATTTCTACAGGGATTTTCTCCTGCTTGAGAATCAGATCCCTTTTTTCGTTCTGCAAGAGATGTATGCGATTACCCGTGAACTTCCTGACAGGAGCGGTACTAGTTTCGATCTGAGACATGCTGCGTTGAAGTTCTTTAGGCAAGCAATGAAAAAATCCGGTTTTGCTTTGATTTTCGGTTTCCTATTTAGCTCGGAAGAAATGGGTACGGAGGTCCTGCATTTGCTGGACTTGGCTCGGAGTAGTTTAAAACCATCCAATATGCTACAGGAACGACCAAGATTCTTTTTGGTGGATGCTCCATTCATTCACTGCATCTCGAAGCTCCGGCTAGCAGGGATTAAGGTCAGTCCGCGCAAGTGGTCCGCGAGAAGCTTCCTAGAAGTGAAATTTAAGAGAGGTGTGATTGAGATGCCAAGCATAGCCATCGACGGCTTTATGAGATGTCTGTTGCTCAACTGTGTGGCATTCGAACAGTGCCACCAGAAAAGCAGCAAGTACTTCACGGCTTACGCTACTTTTTTGGACTGCCTGGTGAATACCAAGGAGGACGTCGAGTACCTACGCGAGCGCAATGTCATTGACAACTACCTCGACAATGACTCCGACGTTGCGCTGTTCATTAACCGTCTGGGTAAGGATTTGGTGCTCAATGATGATACTGGCTTCTATTTGCGGAAATTGTTCTATGATGTGGAGCAGCATTATCGGCATAGGTGGAACTGGAAGTGGGCGAGCTTCAAGCGGGAGTATTTTGAGAAGCCGTGGTTGCTTCTATCGGCAGCGGGTGGGGTTTTGCTCGTACTGGCTACGTCATTCCAGGCTGTAATGGCCTTCTTAACTTACAAGTATAAAAATAGCTAGGAAGCTGGTTAGGTTACAAATAGTCCGAGGGTGTGTTATTTTTATGATCATTTATAATTGTTTTGAGGATTACTATAACTCTAAAAATTATATAAAATAATCTCACAAACGAATGTTTTTACTACAAGATATATTGCTTTTTGCCAAGAAGGGTTGTGGTGGCAAAATCTAACTATGATGTGGGGGATAATTGTTAGCCACAAAATGTGCTCGTGGCAACTCCGTGGCATAAAGTTTGCCGCAAATACTATTATTTGCCACAACAAAACAAACCCGTGGCTAATAAACACTAACTGCCACGCCACTGTTTGTGGCCAATGCAAAAACTGGTCGTGTCTAAAGTGAATACATATGCAGTTTATATTGTGCCAATTAATAGGTGACTACGAGATACAGTCGTGGCTAATAGTGTTAGCTACAAATAGATTTCCTAGCAAAATATCATTTGCCAAGAACAATTTTGCCCCCAAAAGCCTTCAGGGAGATTTACTTCCACCATTAAAAATTGTAGCTAATAATTTATTCCCACGTAGGGTTGCGTCGGTACAAGATGCTTTTAAGGTATATGCTAGTGGAGGTCCCCAGAAGATCATTTTGTGGCTAATACTATTGCCCACCACTCCATTTCCTAGGTACATGTTACTTGCCACCAACGATGTTGTCCCAGAAGGCAAAAATCCATATGGAATCCCACCACCCAAACTCATGGTTAATACTTTGTTTTATGATACTTTCCGTCCATTCAAGCAGCTTACCAAGACCTTAACTATGCATGGATAGTCCCCACAATGGCACGGTGCCATAAATGTATCTTATCCACGAAATTGGTGGTGGGGAATAAGTATTCTACATGGATTGGTGGTGGTCTGCGTGTATATGTAACAAAGCTTCATATGATTCGATTTCATACCGACAAGCCAGGCTATTACACATTCATGTAGAAATTAGCCATTGCACATTTATGTAGAATAATGGTAATAATTAACATTCCAAATCCTCCCACAACAAACTGACATATATATATATATATATAGCACGTAGGTTTTTGAGACTCCATTATATTAATCACATTTCACCTAAGTACAACAAGTGATTAATGTTAAACACAACCTGAATCTGATGAAAAAGTCGGTGGTATAGGAATGGGGTGGTATTTGCACATGCCATCCTCTTGATGAATCATTTCATTTACAAAAAAGGAGATATGAAGAGATATATGTAGTGTTGAAAATATTGCAGATATCTCTGTATCACCAGGTAGCTAGGCAAACAACCAAGACTAACTAAGCCATGTAACTTGATCTGCATCGCAACATGGATCCCCCAAGCCAGTGCAGATGTGTTCATCCAATAGTTTAACAACACACATGTTACAGCTAACCTGAACAAGAATTAATGTAATATTTCTTAGCCAAATTTATGCACCAGCATTAATATACCATAAAAATCTAGTGTTGAAAAATTATATATATATATGTCTATATGTATACATTTATATAGATAAAATTCATCACTAGAGGTGCAGGGAACGGGCTGGCAACTTACCACAGAACGTAGGCTACAGTTTGTCCCAGCTGGGACACATATCTAGTCCTTGATACTAGGTGAGTTATCTACCATATAAGGGTTCCACATGCGTGTGTATGTGTTAGCTAGATTCCTTACATACCTCAGCAGCTCCCTACACTTGTTTACGAACTGCTGTAATCCTGCAATTCAACAATTACTTATGTTATTCAAGAACTTATTCCCCAGCTTTTTACTTTTTAATAAGTGCTACAGCAACTTGCTGGGTCTTTGTTTATAGTTGAATATAGAATGGGAAGGCAATTAGCCATATTTGCAGTAACTTCAACCCCAACTTCTTGTCTACAAGATCTATTGTTCAGGTTACCAAGCTATATATTCCTAACAAAAATTGATCTCCTTCCAAAACCACCTGCATCAGTACATATGCCTCCCTAACATACTCTTATTTCCCCGTTGTGCACAACAAAAGCACTTCCAAACCATTGCAGAAATACTACTCAAAAAATATTGGACAAGGCACAAAAGTTCAAAAAGTCTCCCTACTCAAAAATTCTGTCTAGGTTGGAGGTCATTAGACCTCCCTGGGATTCTCCTCTTGAGGCTCCTTGGGAGTCTCCTTACCACCTGAGATGATAACACGTCTAATTGTTTATCATGCACAGAAAGTTCTTGTCCAAGCACCTCCATTTCAGCCATCATTTGGTCCAGCCTTTGTTTGTAATTATTTGTGAATGTCTTGTTCCTTTTATTCTCTTCGGCCATATGAACAACTGCGCATTGTCGGAGATGGCTCAGGAATCACTGAGCATCCAAGGCCTTGTGCATAGCCAGATTTGAATCTGACAACCTCTTTAAAAACAAAGTCTGCAACCTCATTGACATCTTCATCCGCTGGGGTATCCATCTCACCAATCTTTCTCTCATAAGATTCCGTTATGTAAAAATACAAAAGCATTTGCAAGTAACATAGTCATTATCTTAGATACTGTTTTTCAGGTAGTGGAACACATTATTAATCTAGACAACTCACATAATGGTGTTCACTTGTCGCATTGATAAATTTGCCCTTCTTGGTGGACCAATAACTTCTTCTTTTTTTTAAGTCAACCATGGTTACCCCCTTGTCCTAACAAAAATAGTATAGCAGATTAGTACACACCATTGTCTACTATGAATTTGATACAATATAGAAATAAACTAGTATTACCTTTTCTTGCAACATCTGCACAAATGATTTCCTCCCTGTTGTGTGTCTCACCTTCTATTTCTTCCTATTACTTGAGTTTCTTTGAGATTGTTGTTGCAAGAGTAAGTACGAGATAAGGTAAGATGTTAGTCAACCTTAACTAAAAAATAACACATCAATTGATCAAGTTACAACATCAACAATACTTGGGCAGTGAAGAACATCACCATGAGTATACTAATGTTCATATATTTGTTTTTTAATAGCAATATTTATATTTAAACTTACCTTGAATGAATTACTGGCCCAACGTTCACATAGGCACTCCCATACTTGCTTATCCATCATGGGCACCCCACCAGATAGAGCCTCCTCATGCGAAGCATATTTCTTGTATTGCCTATGTAGCTCATAGTAGTATGCATTGTACCTATTAGCTAGTATTGACATAACCACTTCCCGATGGTTGTCTCATGTCCAGCCGAACACAAAGTCTGACTGTATGACCAAAGTGCAATTGTTAGTGAGGTCTCACAATGGTTTCAATAAGTGAAAGACTAATATGCAATTGTACTTGTATCATATCGAGAATATCATTACTAGAATTTTATGGATCACCTTAAAACGATTGACCAGTTGCTGCTTTTCCTTGTTTTATATTTGACTCCAACTTGCATACCTCATGTTGGCATGTACCTTAACTATCCAGCTTACCCGACTACTACATACAACTGCATTCTCAATGTCATGACAAAAGACGGAAGGGTTTGTGTTTTCATTGTGATGAGAAGTGGAACCCTCACCACACTTGGAGACCTATGGTTTATCTCCTACAAGGGGGGAAGGTGAAGGAGAAGAATACCATGAATGTGAGTCTGAGATGGACCAGGAGGCAGTGGCCTTAGAACCTAAAATTGTGAATCAAGCACCTGAGATTACCTCCATGCCATGTGGTTACACCAAGCATAGTGACTATGAGGGTACTTGGGCAAATTGCTGACACAGGAAGTACACACAACTTCATTAACTCGGTGGTGGCCAAGAAGGCTATTCTCAAGCTAGATACCTCTAGAAACCTAACTGTAAACATGGCAAATGGGGCAGTCCTCCACAATTAGGCTATTCTCTTTATACCTTGCAATTAGGAGGTGTGATATTGTATTGGGAGTAAATTGGATGTCAACTTTGGGGTCCATAGTTTTGAATTTCCAGTAGTTGTTTGTGAGATTTTTACTGAATGGAAAGGAAGTTTTGCTATCTGGACTCAAACCCCAATCCTTACAAGTATAGAGCAATGGTAAGAAAATGTTGCCATCATCCTTACACAGTAGGGGTTACTGTTGCAAATTGAGCCAGTTCAAAGCAAGGTTGGACAAGTTGAAGTCAATCTTGACCTAAGAAAGTAGCTGCACAGTTTTCAAGGTGTTTTTTAGAAACCAAAGGGGTTACCACCCCAAAGGTCGTGTGATCATCGAATCGTTAAAGGGAGGTATGCAGCCTATCTCAACTTGGCCCTATAGATATCCGTATTGTCAAAAATCAGAGATAAAGAAGATTGTGAAGGAATTATTGGCAAGTGGAGTGGTGAGGCCTAGCTCGAGCCCCTTTTCATCACCAGTTTTACTGGTCTACAAAGCCGATAGGGGATGGCGACTTTGTGTCAATTATAGAGCCCTTAATCAAGAAACTGTGAAGGATAAATTTCTTATACCAATGATCGATGAGCTGCTGGACGAGCTAGGGGGTGCTACATCCCTAAGATCGCTTTTAGAACTCATGAAGGCCACTACGAGTTCTTGGTGATGCCATTCGGCCTCACCAATGCCCTATCCACCTTCCAAGGGTTGATGAATGATGTATTTAAACCCTTATTACAGGGGTTTGTGCTAGTATTTTTTTACAATATCTTGGTGTACAATAAGGGCTGGAAGAAGCATTTGGAGCACCTTGCGTAGGTACTTAGTTTGTTACAGGGTCACTAGCTATTTTCCAAGCTGTCCAAGTGTAGATTTGAAGTTCAAGAGGTAGAATATTTGGGTCATTTGATCTCTCGTGAAGGAGTTAAAGCAAACCCTTCAAAAATCAGTACTTTGTTGGAGAGGCCTACTCCTAAAAATACTAAGGCCTTGAGAGGGTTCCTGGGCCTAACAGGCTACTATAGGAAATTTATAAAAGGTTATGGGTTGTTGGCAGCCCCATTAACAACCCTCTTAAGGAAGAATGCATTTAATTGGTCAAAAGAAGCAGAACTAGCCTTTCAGCAATTAAAGGTGTCTATTACCACTCCCTCAGTCCTCAAAATTTTGAAAATTTTCACTCCCGTTCACATTGGAGTGTGATGCAAGTGGTAAGGGAATCGAAGTTATCCTTATGCAAGAAAGGCAGCCCATTGCCTTTTCGAGCAAGGTCTTGAAGGGAAGAGCTCTATCACTGTCAACTTACAAAAGGAAACGTTTGGCCGTGGTCATGACTGTCCAGAAGTGGCGACCCAATTTGTTAGGGCAATCTTTTATTATAAGGACTGACCAACAAGCTCTTAAGTATTTATTAGAGCAAAGGGTAGGGACCGAAGCTCAACATAAGTGGTTCAGTAAACTCATGGGCTATGATTTTAAAATTGAGTACAACAAGGGGGTTGAGAATAAAGTCATGGATGCACTGTCAAGGAAGGAGTTGGAAGGAGATGATGAGAAAGTGTGCTTAGTTCAAATTACATGCCCATCACTAGATTGGGCAGTTGAGCTCAAACTGAGCTACCAACGGTCACCTGAGTATTCTGAGTTATTGCACAAATTGATGACTAACCAGGGGTACAAAAAGGGATATCCTGCAGCAAGGTCTTCTCATTAAGAATGGGAGGATAATGGTGGTACCAGACTCACCATTTAAACTCAAGGTATTGCAATATACCTACACTGACCCTACTGCTGGACATTCAGGGTATCTGAGAACTTATTATAGGGCCAAGAAGGACTTCATTTGGGCTAGTATGAAAAGAGATATCAAGAAGTGGGTGAGGGAGTGTAATCTATGCCAAGCAACCAAGTATGAGACCTTTCCTGTGGGTCTGTTACAACTCTTGCCAATACCCATTAAATTCTGGATGGATATATCAATGGACTTTATAAAAGGGCTGCCTAAGTCTAAGAGATACTCAGTAATACTGGTGATGATTGACAGATTTACAAAATATGATCATTTTATGTCCTTAGCACACCCCTACACAACACAAGAAGTGGCTGAGGTTTTTCTGGGAACAATGTTCAAACTTTATGGGTATCCTAAGTCAATTATGTCGGATCGTGATCCCTTATTTCTAAACTCCTTCTGGAAGAGTCTGTTTTAGTTATAGGGCACCACACTCAACCATAGCTTTGCCTACCACCCACAAAGAGATAAGCAGACAGAGGTGCTGAATTGGGTATTGGAAGGGTACCTACATTGTTATGCTGGACAGAAACCTAAATTGTGGGTTTAGTGGTTGCCCTTGGCTAAATGATGGTACAATACAACCTGCCACAATGCGACGAAATTCACTCCATTTGAAGCACTTTACGGGTATCCACCCCCTAAACTACTAGATTACATTTCGAGAACCTCCAATAACGCTACAGTAGACCAGCTACTCAAAAGGAGATCTTAGATGATCAACATACTCAAAAATAACCTTACCATGGCAAGGGATCGAATGAAAAAGTATGCTGACAAGAAGAGAACAGAGAGGGAGTTCCAAGAGGGGGAATGGGTTTACTTGTGGCTCCAGCCGTACCGATAGAAGTCAGTGGTAGTCCAGTGGAATATAAAGAAGAAACTAGGTGATCGGATCCAAGCTTTGCCAACACTGCCACCACTAACACGGAAGGTAAAATACTTCCTGAGCCAAAATACATCCTTGATCGGCGCATGAGACAGCAAAATGGGAGAGCTGTCACTGAAGTTTTAATCCATTGGAATGGGGTTTCACTAGAGGAGGACAGTTGGGAAATGGAAGCTCCGAACTTTGTATTCACACCTTGTGGACAAAGTTTTGTGAGAAGGGGAGAATGATAGAGGGACACCATGAAGGAAAGCTGTAGAGGTAAAGACGGCTCATTTGGGTCGAAGTGGGAGAAAGGATCTGAGAAGAATGAAGGGATAAAAGGGATTTTAGGGCAGCCATTCACGCACGCATCGTTTTGATGGGAAGGGGGCGACGTCATTTTCCAATTCACATACGACAATGTTTCACTAGCTTCATTTATATTGTAAACGGTGTAGTTCAGTAGTTTTATTATTAAGTGTAAACGGTATAGTTTCATTTGTTACTTTCTATTTTATCAAAGGTCATTTTGGCCATTTCAATTGTAATCTGCTATATGCTCACGTGTGGATGATGAGTGAATCATTTGAACACTTTTGAATATTTTGGCTTAGCTGAATTTGGGAAGAATTAGGGCCTCGAACGCCCAAGGTGTGAGTCGCCATTGTTATCCTGTTCCTTGAGTTATTTGCTAATTTTGAGTTGCAAGTTTTAGGTGCTTAACAAGCTCACAGGTCTGCAGTTGGGGAAAAACTAGAGGAAATAAAAATGAAAAGGAAGAAGAAAGAAGGAGAAGGAAGAAATGAGGGGGCGGCTACAAAGTGGAGATCACGATTCACGTAGAAATAAGAGAAACCCAAGGAAAAAAGGGGAGAAGAAAGTAAGAAGAAGGAGAAAAAGGAGAAGTATCGAACGGTGCTTAGGAGGGGAAAAGAATAAGAGAAGAAGAGAAGAAGAGGAAATTAAGGTTCACTTTGGCTAGGAGTAAAAATGATGTCGTATAGGGAAGAAGGTTGGGCTGGGTCTACTCACGGGCTGGGCTTGATCCGGGTCCATTTCCTTCTAAATTCAACCCAAGACACAAAAGGAGGTTCAATAAAACACTACCCCAACAACAAACAAACACAACCCAGCCCATCCAAAAATTACACTAAATAAAATAAAATACAACACATTAAATTAAATACTAATATGATAAAATAAAGAGATTAAGTTCAAGTATTAAAATAAATGCATCATAATAAGATAATAAGAGAAAATAACTTAACTCACTATTTAAACATAGGAATAATTTAAAAGATAATAATAACAACTAATAGCTTTAATATTAATAATACACTTAAAATAAGAGATCTAATAATACAATTATTTAAATTAAAGGAACCAATAAAATGAATAACATGAAATAAACATTCAATTCGAAAATGACTTCAAATCAAAAATAGAAAAGAGGAAAAAGATTCAATAAATTAAATTAAAATATCACAATACAAAATAGAGTAAAACAATAAGACTCTAAAAAGTTTAATAAGCTAGAGTAAAGGTATCAAATCTCGAAAGACATAAATAAAAATGAAATACTCATTAAATAAAATACACAAAAAATGAAGCTATTCTAAAACTAAAATAATAATGATAGCCATTCAAATGATAGAACCGACAATAAATAAAATAACTAAAAATAATAAAATTAGAGATCTCACAAATAACCACTATCGGTAATAAATACACAACATAATGCAAAATAAAAATGAAGAAGATATACCATTAATAAAATTATTAAGGTAAATTGAAACGACAAGCGATAAAATAAAACAATATATAAAGATGACAAAAACTTGGGATCTCATAGACCATTGAATTGCGACAGAAAGTCATAACAAGTAGAGAAATCTCACGTCCATGATCACTTGGTCCTTGATTAGGAAAATCGAAAAATAGTTATTGAAAGAAAAATCGATGCATTGAAGAAGAACCACCACCTACTATGGTAATGCATGGGGAGCACGCGCCACACTAGGGAAAACACATACTGCCACTTCAAGAAGAATCGAGGCTACTGAATCCAAAGGTGTCGTGCGTGGTACCATAAGAGCACATCTGGCGTGGCAGCGCATAGGGGTCTCACATGCATCCCTTAACCTTGAGGCTGACGCGCCGCACATGATCTAGGCATTCTGCTTCTTTCCATCCATAAATCTGCAGCTGTAGACTCTAGAAATCTGGCATGTAGCTGTTGAAAAGGCTTGACAAGTAGGAGATCAAAGATTCCTTGGACTGTAGACATAAAACTAAAATAAGGTTGAAAAAAAGTTGGGGAAAGTAAAGGAAAAGAAGTAAAAGAGCAGCATAAGGCTGGGCAGGAGGGAGGTAGGAGCAAGAGCTCTGCCCTCCCTAGGAGACAATCGAAAATGATGGAGATGCGAGAGAGAGTGTGCTAGAGGATGAGAGAAAACAAGAGATTACTGTGACAGTGAATGCCTTTTCGTGCTCTACTTCTTTGGCTTGATTGTATAGATTGCTTTTTTATTTGTTGGTGAGGATACATGGAATGGTTTTATTGACTATTTGTAAATTCCTAATATCTTAGTTGTTTCTATGGTAATCCTCTGCTATAAATAAATATTTCTAATAAAATTAGGGGGCTAGTCATGTACATGCCCATCACTTTAAAAAAAAAAAACTCTTAATGTTATAAAACTAAAAAGAAAACTACTACTATTGCAAGAGAAATATAAAAGAAACTCTTAAGAAACTCTCTGAAACTTTCTTCTTTCTATATATTTTCTTATGAATTTCATAACAACTGAAACCCATGTTTATAGGCGTTGAAATTACTATGCAAGACTTAAAATAATGGTAGTGGGGTCATTCACAAAATAATTAAGATTGCCAAGGAAAAATCCTGTGGGAAGAAAAACCAATGGCGAAAGAAAAAGAGTATAGTCTTCTTATGTATCCACAAGTGCTTTAAGATTGCCTCATTAAAACCTTGCAAAGGAAAATCCAGTGGGACAAAACCTTAGCGAAGGAAAAAGAGTACAATCAGCACAAGTCTTCAGGACTTTTACTCCCCCTGGAAAGTGCATGACGATAGATTTTTTAGTTTTCACATTTTAATATTCTGCACAATTTTCTTGAATGTCGCAGTTGGTGATGCCTTCGTGAATAAATCTGCCAGATTATCACTTGATCGTATCTTTGATATATCATCCTTTAATTTGAATGATAAGTAGCATTATTTTCGTATAAAATTGTTGGACTATCATTGATCGTGGGAAGACCGCACTTTTCTTGAATATGTAGAATCATTAATCTCAATCAAAATACACTCTAAACTTGTTTTCATGAATTGCAATAATCTCTGAGTGATTTGAATATGTAGAATATAATATCTGGTTGACAGATTTAGTAGAAATATGATACCTGCAGTAATACTTAAACTCCCCCTGATAATATGCATTAATATTTCAAGTAATAAGCAAACATTATTTCAGCATATATAATAGATTACGAATTCAAACATGATTTCCATCTAAATAATGCATTAGAGAGAACATGATAATATTTTCATCTAAAATTTTCTCCCCTTCATTCGGCTTTATTAGGGAGAACTTGTTTATATACGGCGGAAATAACATTAGAAACCATCCATGTATGATAAAAGCTGTAAATGTTTTGAGGTATAATATTATCAGTTCGGTGGAAAATCAAATCCGCTTGACATTGTTGACAAACGAGATCTTGAAGAGATTTGAAGGTTTCAGGTTGTTGTTTAAATATAACCAATTTTACCATTGGTTTACTCCAGCAAAAAGATCTCGCATTCCTCATAGATTCAGTTATTCATCCAGAACAATATTATGTCTGATAGAAATTTTAATGTCCCAGATTTGAACCATGAACCTTTTATACCTCAACCACTTATATTTTCTCTTGAGACCGTAAATACCATGATAGGAGTAGAGATATATCTTTCTAGTAAATCTGATCCTGAAATTGTTGCAGCATCAAGAACCCTCAGTGCTCAATATGCAGCCTCTCTTACAACCATGTCTCAGAGGCTACTGGCGAGAACGAGTGAGGTTGATCATCTTAAAAATCAAATATCTGAGTTGCATCAAACGCTTGCAACTAAAGATAGAAAAAATAAAGATTTAAGACAAGAAAACAAAGAGCTGAAGAAATTTGTAGACTGGTATTCTCGTGACCTGAAAACACGAGTAGAAGAGCTGGAACGAGAGAGAGCTCAGATACAAAGTCAACAACAGCAGCTAACGGCAGAGGTTCAGCGTTTACAAGAAAATAGGGATAGCTGTAATTAATCTCGCTGGCTTTTGAAATTATGCATCCAACATATCTTGTAAAGTGAGATTTGAAAAGATGATGGTTTGTCTTGTTCTTATTTCCATTTCTATAAGAACCGTCTTTAGCTTCATTTAGTACGCATCAAATCTTCTTTTCATATCTATAATTCATCTGTATTTGTATTCTTATTCTACAAATTCCCAATGGCTCATCAATTTCCTTTCAATATTTCTCACGATCAACATATGATGTATCCTTCACCTCAATTACAAATTATTCCTGTATCTTCCGCAGGTGCCATGTTGCAGCAAGCGAATGATCTGGCTAATAAGTCAGATCGTGAAGCCGTTTATGAGCTGGTGACTCTCGACACCCGATACTCCTCCTCTATTGTCGGATTTTCCAACCGATTACAATCCAAAAATCGTGAGATTGAGGAGCTTAACGAGAAAGTTTCCGTACTTCAACGACTCGTTCAAGAGTCTGACAGAAAAATTGCAGTTTTAAAGTAAGAGAATAAGGATTTAAAATCCTTACTTGCCTCTTCATTTCGACTGCCTAATCCTTTAGATAATGATGGTATGTTGCTTTATGAAGAGCAAATGCATTTGAGAGATGAGGCTAGAAGTCTCCAATTCTTGTAACTCATCTATCAATTGAATAATAAGATCTTTCATTTTCAAATGCATTCCTTGAATTTATAGCAGCCCTTGTGATCTTTTTAAGAGTTCTAACAAGATAAATCATCAATGTAAACTGCAATAATGGCAAATCCGGATTCTGATAAAATACATGGGCATATAGGATTATTCTTAAATCTTTCTTTCAATAGATAGTCATTGATTCAATTATACCACATGCGTCCGGATTGCTTTAACCCATATAAAGATCTTTGAAACTTTATAAAGTACATACTCCTAAATGTACTTGGATTAGATGCTTTAAGTATCGTATATCTTTATAAAAGTAATGATCTAATGATCTTTATAAATATGCAGTAATCACATTCATCAATTGCATATCTAATCCTTTTGTAATAACGAAATCGATTAAAAATATGAATGTGATTGCATTCATACCAAGGAAATATGTTTCCTCATAACTACTCTCGGGTTTCTTTAGGAAACCTTGTGCGACAAATTATACCGCACAATTTCATTTTACATTATGCTTTCGTGTAAATACTCACTTATATCTTATAGGCATTACACCCTTTGTTGTTTGGACAACAGGTCCAAATACCTCTCGCTTTGTTAGCGATTTTAATTCAGCTTCTAGCTGCTTTTCATTTTGGCCAATCATTTCTACGTCGACATTCTTTGACGGTTTTTGGCTCACTTTCTTCATTACTTCTGGTAATGTCAAGGACCATCATATATGAAAATATGTAGTCGACAACAGTTTTATTTCTATCCAGAATTTCTCCAGTATTTGTGAAATGTATTAAGATCTCATTATTTCAGGTACCTGTTCCTCTCCAGGGGAAAACATTTCATGAAACACCTCTACAAGAGGTTCCTCTTCAGGAGGTTTGTACTCTTCAGGAGTTTTGTACTCTTCAGGAGTTTCCTCTTCAAGAGGTTTGTATTTTATACAGAAAGTCTGGATAGATCTTATTTTGTAGGTACGGTCTCTTCAAAAGCACCGATTTATTTTCATTTTTCTCTTTTGCATCAATAGGTCTTCAACACTTCAGGTGTATCTTAGACTCATCTATTGCTGTTTTAACAACTTGTCCTTCAGGGACTTCAATTCTTGCTTAAGCATTAACAGTAGTAATATATGATTTTACAACACCTTTAGTTTCAGTAAATACATTATGTAATTGATTTGCAACACTTTGCAGATAGATAATCCTCTGAACTTCTGGTTCACATTTATTTGTAAGAGGATCAAATTTAAACAGGGCTTTATTATCCCAAGTAATTTCTTGTCGTGCTTTAGGCACAGAATTTCATTATTTCAAAACATGATGAAATATTAATAACCTTATATATAAAAGTTTAGTATAAGTAAATCAAGTGCTTGGCCGTACAACAGGTACGTAACCATTGTTCAGTCATACCACATCTATGACAAACATCTTCATCTTTCTATGAAGAATTATTCTGAGGGTATTTACCATTCTCTGAGTTGGATCACTTCTGGTGATATAATATATTTTTATCATCTTTAGTGTTGTCGCTTTTGGGACCAACACTTCTATAGTTTTTCTACCACGTCTATGCCCTTAATTCCTTTGAAAGGATGCACCGTTCACTTCTGGGAATGGTGTAAATTCAATATCATTAATAGGACGTAACTGATGATTTATTAACAAAAACTCATTATTTAACTCAATCACTAGAAGACAAAATAAAAGTTCAGAATATTTGTTGAACTTTCACTCTCGATATTACTACTGCAGGAGCACATTCGAGGTATGAAAAATAATGTCTTCTTTTATATATCATCATCAGTGACCTTTTCACTGCATAATTTTAATATTTAGCTGATTTCAAAGAGTACAGAATATTCAATACTACTCTTAAAATCTTGCAACTTCAGGTGCAATAAGTCATAATGATCTTTTGAGAGGATTACATCTTCTGGTGCACTTATCTCTCTCTTAATTCATTTCACACAGTAAGATGATTTTTCACCATGAGATACACAGCACGGTCCTTCAGAGACACATGATTTTCTTCTATGATTGTATCTCTCAAGTTCATCATCATATCTAAATGGATCTCATCAAGGATCCTGGATAAATAATTTTTTTTCAGAAATGTCAATAATAATAAATTTCAATATTTGACATTATATTACAAAAATAAATCAGTGAATTTAAGAAATATATTCACATTATCATGAAAATAAAAGTAGAATTTTATCAAGTAATATTCAGCAATATTACCTTTAATATTTATCTCGAGGACTGCAAATAATATATTGAAAAACTTACTTGAAGTAGAAGACCACTAGTTTCAATATCGGTAAAACCTCGTGCTGATAACGTGTTATAAAACTAAAAAGAAAACTACTACTATTGCAAGAAAAATATAAAAGAAACTCTCTGAAACTTTCTTATTTCTATATATTATCTTATGAATTTCATAACAACTGAAACCAATATTTATAGACGTTGAAATTACTGTGCAAGACTTAAAATAATGGTGGTGGGGTCATTCACAAAATAATTAAGGAGACAGAGACCGCCCCCAATAATTCATAACACTTAAAGACTTTTTCTACTAGTCTTGACACGCTCAAAGCATGGAATTTGTTATAATCCGACATTTTTGACTTCAATACCAGGCTGCCTTCACCTTTCACATCAATTTGTGTGTTTAAATAGAAGAATACAACCTGTTGGTGTGAGGCTTAGAGAAAGATAATAAAAAAAAAATTCCTTTAATATGTTTCAAAAATGGAAAAGCAAATATTCAAGTAATACAACCTGTTGTCATATTAGTTCAGAATAGAGAAGTGCTATTACTATAAAAAAAAGTACAAAAAAGTAAATTTTGAAAAAAAATTATATGATTTGTCAGGCTTACTGTAAAATAAAAATAAACTTTTAATCTGATTAATCATATTAAGCCTTATTAATTTATAAAATTATTTTTGTGAAATCAATTATTTCTCATTATTGGTTTTTTTATCATTAACCGTCTAGACAAAATGAGTATAATGAAGCCACTAATATTGACCCTCATATACTTAAATTCAAAGAATATGAATAAAAACAAAATTACTCGTACAGTCTTTGGCATGTAAGCTTCATGACCCCTTTGAAAAAAGTAGTCAAATGAAGAATTCAGGCAAAAAAAAAAATATTTTTTAATCATAGACCCCCACTATTTTTGAATGGGAGTGCCTAAATTTTGCATACCATAGAGTTACGTTTGTATTTAATATTATTCTTAAAAATGGCTAGTGGCAAATACATGCTATACCTAGAACACTGCAACACATAAGATTTTTTACGACATTTGATAAGTCGTCGCAAAAAGCTTCAAAATCGCCAAAAAAGCCTTAAAATCGCGGCAAAAAGTTATTTACCGCGTTTTGAAAATCGCGGATTAACCGCGGCTATTTGAGCGTGACAATAAGCCTAATTTCTCGCAGCAAATGTTTAATTTCTCACCGCAATGCTACTATTTGCGGGGAGAAAACGCAGCAAAAATTACTATTTACGACAAAATTTAACTCTCAGCTAAATAAAATGCAGCAAAAAGTCTTATTTGTTGTAGTGGAAATAGGTTAAGCTATCTAATTTAAACTAACATCTAATTTTTAAAATTATTTTTTACTTTAGAATGCTTTGAAATAAAAACAGTATAAGGCCTTGTTTGAAAATTCAAGTATTCTTAAGTATTCTTAAATAATCTCGTAAATTCTCACATATTTTATTCCCAAATACCATTCAAACACAAACAACTCAATTCAAATTTTCAACTTTAATTACGTTATAAAAAAATTATTTATTTGTTGCTATTTATTAGTCTTAAATAATCCATTTTAGTTATATTTGTTTGTTTTAATCACAAATAATCTTTTTTTTTCCACAAATGTTTAGTCATTAATGTTCATTTTTTTGTAGTATTTTTTATCTAATTATTACCTAGTCATTATAACTTTCTCAAACTTTTAAAAAAAGGAAAAGAAAAAATAATACAATTTTTTTAAATTGCAAGACAAAAATATTATTAGCAAATTATATTCAAATAATTTTTTAATAATATTATTATTTGTATCTTTCATCTTCCAAAATGTAATAAAACATCTTAATTCAAATCATTTGACTACTATTTATAAATTATTTTACTATCACTCACATATATTCTAATATATTCCAAGAGTACGTCGAACCGAGCCCTAAATCTTGGCAACAACGATATCATGTTTCACAAGACCTGATCTGTGTTCATCTGACTGCCAGTTCTGAGATTGTAGCAATATTATCAGAACAAATTTCTTGCTGCAATATGGGCTTATCAGCTTCCACCTGATCTTCATCTGTTTTTCTTGAAAAAGCTGGCTTTTTGGGAATTGTCAAAGCTGCAGATTCATTTTTTAGCATTGTGGAAACTTCCAACTTGGATGGCCTATCTTTTTCTGATTCCTGTACGCATAAGAGAGCAATATGCATGCGTCTAATTAATTTCAAAGACGAATTTGTGTCATCCAGAACTGGATCCATAAACTCCAACGGTTGTGGGTTTTTGCGGCGCCTAAAACTCGTTGCAATAAGTGACTAAATTGCAGCAAATAGTCAACTACTGCGGTTTTTCACTCACAGACGAAACGCAGATACAGGCGTGACATATGCTCTGTTTCTCGCTGCAAGGGAGCAGCCGGCTGCGGATAAAACCTGAGCTTTTTCCTGCGAAAAGAACTCGCGGCAAATGGCCTTAAAACCGCCGGAGTACAGTTCAAAAAATTATAAAAAAAATTAATAGTGAAACAATCATGTTGAGCTTCACTAGTATTTTGTTAAATAACAGCTCTCCTGTGACAGCTTAATTTATAGTAGAATCTGCTAAGAGCAGGGCATCTACCCAATACAATTCCTCTACACCTTTTTGATATAGAACTTTTTTTTTATATACGTTTTTTGAATAGAACTTTAAAATACATATTATATATTGAACAGCATTCTGAATATACAAACAAAGGATCTAAAAAAGAATATACAAACAAAACAACATTAAGAACTTAACTTTGAATGGTCTGTATTCATATCAAAATCAAGTACAAGGAAATCTTTCAATCCCAGCATAATATAACGTAATGAACTATCTATAAAAACTTTGTTCCCCAACGGCAATAGAAAATGTAAAGTGAAAAGGCTAGGTAAATATACAAAATAATGCGAACAACAAGGAAGCCAAAAGAATAAAACCATCCATCATGGTATGATATATATCAATACGAGCATCTATGCCTGATTCTTCCATCTCACAAACAAATGCCTCAGCTCGATCCATGTTGCATGTTTGGCTGACCAATATAAAAGCAAAGATAAGAATCACTGAAACATTATATTAAAGAAGCCATGCAAAAAAAGTGAATGTGTTAAGTGAACTATTAATGAGCTCTTGCTATGCTAAATTGGAGAGGCGTCTGGCATATTTTATACAAAAAAAAAAAAACAAGTACTCACTTATATATATAAACATTTAACTATGCTAAATTACTAAGCAACCTACTCCAGTTTATATATGAATCATATTTGTTACATCATTCAATCATAACACATTTGACTGTACATCTCCTGAAACCACCCAATATACCCAGCCCTTGCTCTCAAGGCCTAACTGCAGTAATGGTTATGAACTGGAAGGTGAAAATATCAATGGAGAGAGATCATTAACGCTTCAACCATGCAACAATATAGCAAAAAATATGATATATACCAAGGAAGGTAAAGAATAATATATATGGCACTACTTGTACCTAAATATCTTGGAATGTATGACTGCATAAAAATGACTACCTAACATGCTTTTCCTCTTTCAACAAAATTGTCCTGACTTATCAAATTGTGGAGCTTGTTCAATGGAGTATTGTGCCTTTTGGTTCTACGCTCCAACTGCAGAAATGATGCCAATAAGGGATCTTATCAATCTTAAAAAATTCACCCTTCAGGTCTAATAATAATATGTAGCATTTCTCAATGATTCATAAATAAAGATACTATTAAGTTCAAGTTTTTCCTTCCATTTACAACAACCATGCATAATTGCACAACCAAATTTGAAGGTTATGATTGGAATGAGAAAAATATAACTCATAAGCACACAACCAGTCATCACGAAAAAACAGAACATGCAAGAGTTATATCGAGAGAGTGAATCCAGACAATACTAAACTTGAACAGCATTGATATCATACATGATGGAAAAAAAAGAGAGAAGGCTTCTAACAAAAGACAGCATTGTTAATGATAGATCAATTTAAAACCTTACTAGCAATGAAATCCAACAACCCAATCATTTAAATACTTAAATGTCACAATATTTCCACTTAGGGAACTGCCTAACTTCATACGCTAGACAAAGCATAGTTTAAACTCGCAAAGTACACTAGACAAAGCACAGTTAAACTCACATATACCAATTTAACCAACATACTGGAAGTATAAACCTTTCAAATCAATAAAGTAGAATGCACATAGATGAAAAAAATTTATACTACTACAAGATTCTTCCTAGCCACAATGCACAAAGAGATGGAAAAAATTTTAATTAGCAGAATACTCTTCCAATCTTTCCAATCACGTTGGAGTACAAAATCCCAACAATATCACAGCACAGCAAAATTCCACCCAAAAGTTATATTGAAAATGAAAACAAAACAAAAGAAAGCATAAATGTATATAAATCCCAAAAACTTTGTTATAGTCGTGTAATTTTAAAAAATCAGAAAAAACAATAAGACAGAAATAAATGGAAAAACAAAATAAATTACCTCTTGGAAATATAGTGGAGAAGACACATCTTCGACCCCTAACCCAATCACACACATACATGGGAAGACACATTCCAGTATTCAGCCAAAAGACTCGGAAAACAAACGAACAAATAGACTAGGGATTGGGAGAGAGCAAACGAACCATGCGTTCATCCAAAAGATCAAAACTAGAGAGAGATGAACAGATCAAAATCAGAGAACAAACGAACTCTAGAGAGAACAAGAGATGAACGACAAGAGAGACACACTCACTTGCTAGGAGATGCGCGACTGAACGATAGTGGCACGGCTTGGGAAGGGGCGGTGGCACGACGTAAGAGAGGGACAGAGTGCGAGCGAGAGAGCTAATAGAGAGAGAGAGGAATTAGGGATTGGGGGAGACAAATATCGGGGGCTGATTTAAATTTTTAAAATACTATTTGCGCCGCTTGAATTTCACCGCAAATAGCTATAAAACTCGCCGCAAATAACTTCACAGTAGCAATCAAGCTGCATGACACGGAGAATGCCGCAATAGCTAACCTCTTGCGGTAATAAACATTGCGGGTAAATTAAAAACGCCCCAATAGGGCTGTTTTCTTGTAGCAGGCCTTTGTCTTCTTTCCACATCTCATATGCCCGAAATTACAGAGCATTATTACCAATCATTCATGGAGTATTGCCTTATGCATGTATCACACTATCACTCCTTGATGTTTGAATTTGTGTCTAATAGAGTATCCTTATGTTGCTTAAAAAAAAGGAACATCCAAGTGTTAGGATTCCTTAAATATTATCTTTTATTTAGTAAATCCTGACACGTGTCACAAGAGTACATGCAGCAGATCTAGTCAGCAGCTTCCAGCCAAGGTAGCTTGCCAAGTAATACGTTGGTCTTACATTAAAGAAAAAGAATAAAGAAAAATACCAGCCGTACTAAACTTGCGCAATACGCATGAATAACTAAATTAATTTATTGAATAAAGTGCACTACATATTTTTTTTTTTAGATTTAAAAAAGTTGAATTGTTTATTATATTTTACGTGGAAATTGTTATATTTAATAACACTTTTTGTAACGCCCCGTACTTGTAGGAGGGTTACGAAGTCCAACCTGTTTATTATAATTCATCCTCAACTACAAATAATAAGTCTTCGACCATGTTCAAATAAAAATATTTCCCACATCTCAATCTATATAACAATGTCCACCAAGTCATAAATAAAAGAATATGAATAAATCATAAATGAGAGGGTTCACATTCTCTCAATAAGCTTAACAATAAAGAATAACTAACATTCTAAAATCCAATGAACTAGAAACCCAACATCTAAAATAAATATTAATTGTTTTCCCCCATCTAGCCTGTGACTCTAACTGCTTAAACTTGGTCAAAACTCTACTC
The DNA here is from genome assembly GCA_036559045.1 of Platycarya longipes. Taxonomy (NCBI): domain Eukaryota; kingdom Viridiplantae; phylum Streptophyta; class Magnoliopsida; order Fagales; family Juglandaceae; genus Platycarya; species Platycarya longipes. Next base: position 40,014,449 of record CM071802.1, read on the forward strand.
TTGGTCCTCTGTTGGAACATCCAAATTATCTAAAAAATATATGAGATAAGGGGGTGAGTTTTTCCACAACTCAGTAAGCGAAGAACTTATACAAGCGTGTAAATATGAGCATTTAGCAAGCAATAAAGTACGGAACAAAAACATAATTATACATAAAGGAAACAAATGATTTTCGAAACAATTAAATCATAAAGTACTTTGGCATAACAAAACTGAGTATTATCACTATATCAAACGGAGCATCTCACAAAGCGAAGACCATGTTTAACCTCCGTGGTAGGGTTGTGCAAATCCCGGTGGCCAAACCAGGCAGAGACAAAGGTGGAACTTTCCCTTATTCATTCTCGGAGCCCCGAGTGTGCACATAGGAAAGCCCACAATAAACCACTTTGTTTCCAAAGTGGGTGCACTCAGAGATAGGAAATTGGTACCAATCCAAACAGAACAAAAACAGAGCAGAGCAAAACAAGCAGAGATAGAGTCAAATACCAACCTGAATACTATGCCAAAAGTTTTCAGAGTTATTAAAGACACATAGTTCCAAACTATTTTCAGAATAAAACTTATGTAAATAAAACATAGTCAACACAATCAAGGTATAATTTTTCTCAGATAGACAAAAATGCTCTTTCCCACATTTCAGAAAATAACATGACAAAAAGTAAGCTCATGTCTAGAAAATAACATGACAGAAAATAACATGACAGAAATATTTTTCTTTCTTTCATATAAGTTTCATGAATAATGCAAATAATTAATTGAGGTTGGTTTTTCTCAAGTTCTCAATTCAAAACCAGACATGCACAAATTTTTAGAAAGTCAACTTCGGTCTACGTCTAGTTTAAAAATCAAGCATATGAACCCCGCTTACCTAACTCCTGCAGCGAAATATCAAAACTTTGAGTCTGACCGTTAAGAGTTTCGTCACCTATTCATAAAATAATTTCCTTTATGTTAATGACTACTCCGAAAGCTTAGACCTGAAAATTTATAAGTTAACTACGTTGCCCGCCTAAATACAAAATTTCTAGAAAACATTTACCAAGCAACCAGCCGCCCAAAAATCATTTATTAGGATGAAATTTGTCCCCAACACTTTCATTATTTCAGCTCATTACGTATTCATCTTAAATAACTCTAAAATATCTTAGAAAATAATTTCTTTATTTCACACCATCAGCCACCAATAATCCCTTCAACAAACAACTCATAAGCTCAAGAACAACCAAGAAATAAAATAAAAATACTCCACCAAAAACTTGTAAGAGTCTTCTAAACAAAAGATCCAAGGCATTATCATTCACTAAGCAGCCCATTTTTCGTATCCAACAATTCCCAATAATCCAATACTTCTAAAATAATAAGCAGCACCCAACAAGGACATTCTCATATACGTTTCAGCAAAAATTCACAAGCCACAAAATCTAATATCTACTCATCACCTTCATTTATTATGCATCAACCCGAAACCACTACCAAACAACAGGCAAGGAAGTATTACACGGAAGCAAGCAATGTCAACAAAATCCCTAGGTAGCCATCAAAATTTTCTTCAAACCGATCCAACAATTAAAAGAAACATCCTTTAAAAAAATGCACTTAAGATGAGCATCCATGAGAAATCCATAAATCTTACCTTAAGCGGAAAAATCGCACAAAAATTGGGCAACAAAACACGCGGATAGTGGCCGAATGGATCGAAATCCTGCCTCACCTATGCTCGGCTGCAACCACCTGGTATCTACCAACATTTCAGTGAATAAAACCCCACAACCGCACCTTATATGGATAGTATAAATCGCAAGAGAAAAAGTGAGAGATTTAGATGGACTTACCGGCGAGAACTGGGGGTGAACGAAAACAGGGGAGCTGGCGATGAGGAGACCCAAAACGAAAATGTAAATGCCGAAAGGAAAGAGGGAGAGAATAAACCTTCCGTTGAACCTGGTAACTACCGAGAACGTGAGGGGTGGGCGTGAGAAGGGGCAGCAAAAACAGAGGGGCAGGGGGTGGAGGAGAAAGAAGAAGAAGAGAAAAGAAAGGAAAAGAAAAGAAAAGAAAGAAGAAGGGGAAGAAGATATAAACCGGGGGTGAAACGACGTCGTTCGGGCATGGGTTGGGGCTGGGGCTGGGCCGGGCGTGGGTCTTGGGCTGGTTAATGGGCTTTGGGCCCAGGCATTACACTTTTTTAGATTTATGTGGAAATTGTTAAAAAAGTTGATTTTTTTTTTTTATTTAAAAAAGTTGAATTATTATATTTATTGACACTTTGATCTCCAAAATCTTTGCATAGCACATGAATTATCTTTCCCTGGTGACTCCACTTTGTTACCATGTCAGTGACCAAAAATATGATTATTTTTTTCATGAATTGGAACCAAAAGCTCTTTATATAGAGAGTATCAATGTAACATCTATCGTTGGGATTTATAATTGATAGTTTATTTAACTTCTTCTAAAAGTTGAGAAAAATATAAGACAGGCACTGGAAAAACTAAAAATAATTTGCATTTGGGAAGCTACTTACATAATATTCTAGGAGGTTTAGGCTTTCATCCAAACCATAATAGTAGGCGTTTCTCTTCCCACTAATGATTTGTAGAAGCAAGAGTCCAAAACCGTAAACATCAGATTTGGTGGAGTTATAGACACCATTTTTAACATATTCTGGAGGAACATAACCACTGCATTGGAGATTTTAACATCAGTTAACTAGAAATCCAGAATGAAATGGCTTTATTTGAGAGAAATATGAAACTTACTATGTTCCAACAATTCGGTCCATATTTGCTTCAAGTTCATGTTTCATGAAAATTCTAGCCATGCCAAAATCGGATATCTTAGGCTTCATTTCTTTATCAAGTAAATTGTTGCCAGCTTTTATGTCTCTCTGAATAATTGTCATTCTTGAGTATTCTTGGAGATAAAGAAGCGCGTGAGTTATCCCTTCAATGATGCCAATACGTCTTCTCCAATCCAGTATACACGATCCGCTAGAGCCTATTTTGGAGAAGATCATAGATAAGCAGTCAAGTCATACAACTTTCATGGGGCTAATAAAGGAATATGCTGGGAAAATATACATAAATGTTTAACAAGATTCATGTGCCAGTGCCCCTATAAGCTTAAAGGTGTTATGATTATAACTTGTAACTAGGTGTTCTCTTTGGATGCCTTCAACAAAAGCCACAAGGAATAAGTGGCTTACAACATTCTCTATATGCAAATCAAGCTGCAAAAACTCAAATGATATTCCATTTATTGTAATTGAAGACAGGCAAGATATCAAACCGAAGAGGTAGAAGTCCAAGCTTTTGTTGGGCATGTATTCGTGGATCAGCATCTGTTAATTCCTTTCAGTGCAAATTCCCAAAATTCGAGTAAGATTTACATGTTGTAGTTTCGCGGTAAGCACAACCTCATTCTTGAATTCTTCAAATTCTTGTGTAGACATTTTTGAGAGCTTCTTCACTGCTATTTCTTTTCCATTTCGTAATTCACCCCAACAAAATAAATAGACAACCTTGATCAAATTGTATCTTCCACTCCGTAAGATGCTGCAAGACATTGTTTAGTACTTGTATTGTAGAAGTTTACCTTGTAAACGGAACCATAACCTCCCTTTCCAAGTTTATTTTCAATTGATAGTTTACCTATAGCTGCCTCAATCTCAGCCAAAGTAAGATTTGCAGATTTGAAGCAGCTGCTATATGATTTATGTTGGATTTTGATTCTTTAGATGTAACAACTTCCCTATATTGGGAAAAAAAAGGGGTTAATATGGATCCTCAATCATGGTGGCTAAATAAAACCAGCTTTTAAGTATCATAAATATGGTAGAACAAAGATTACCTTTTAATTTCAGCTTTCTCCTCTTAACAGATTACGATGCCTAATAGGAGAACAATGGTTGTAGTTGGAGTCAAAAGGAGTACTAATACTTTCCGGAAAACTAGTGATTTTTCGATTTTTGTCCTCCCCTTCAGTTGATAATGCATCTCATATTGAAACTTATAAGAGATTAGATAAATGATCTTAAAACAATGTCATTATGAAATTGTAACACCCATTCCCCGTAGGTTAAGAAGTGTCAGGTGATTTTTTAAAATTTTTTAATTCGACACAAGATGCTTGATTTTAATAATAAATAAATAACGTTTATTCCAAAGAAATGAAATTCTAATAAAATATCTTTCAAAAAATATTTATTAGAAATAACTGAAAGTAAACTTGTGTCATAAAAATACTTATTTTTAGAAATGCTGAAAATTTAAATAATTGTTCAATCTACTTTTGGTTTGCCTGCTCGTACTGGTCATCTTTCTCACCTGAATAGTTTTAAAAATAAGACATAAATTAAAATGAGTTGATGACTCAGTAAGGAATCCACCACAACATAAGATAATATTATAGAAATTTTTTATAAAATTTATGTTGAAATCAGAAAATATGATTGTAAAGCTAATGCTCATATTATGCATGACTAAAATATCTAATTTAATTGCTAACTGACTTAAATTGACTGGTCTGAATTAATTGACTAATCTTACTAAACTTACTAACTGATTTAACTGAACTGATTTATCTGAACTAATTTAGCTGAACTGAATGGCCAACAAACTTAACCCTATGTGTAAGGTTATGCACTGACCCAAGTGGAGCAACTGATAGTCTAGGACTCTAGCGTACTAGGGTGGATCTCGCTTAGGTGCATGTCTTACACACCCATTCTTATCTCATATGCATTAGTATTATGCATCTAAATAGCCATCTAAATTAATTTATTTATTGAACTAATTAACTGAATAATTGATTAATTGATTTATAATCGACCTAATTTATACTTGAACTTACTTAACTTGTGCGACATGCGATGCATAATTTACATACTAATATAAATAATTATAACCAACTGAATTTAAACATACTGCTGAATGACATGATCATGTATTGTATTGTGCTGAATGACGTGCTTACATGAAATGAGAGGTATATGAAAAGGATTTACCTCGTAGTGTTGCTTCTTAATCTCATTTCCTAACTTGTTGCTAACTATATGAAATATGAATCGTTACTAATATTTCTAAAACAATGTATCATAACATTCTATTGAATTAATACATATGGTAAATAATAACTTCTACTTAATCAATCTCATGTCATAGAAAATAGTCCATGAATGTGTTGTTTAAAAAGAAAATGAATACATTTTATTATTATAAATTATTTAAATGCTAATAACATATTTGCACCTTTAAAATATAATTTACTTATTATAATTACTACTAATATAATATCAAATCTTTAAAATATCCATTTAATGTATATTTGCATCAAAGTTTATAAAATAACTGGTGAAAACATTCGACTCATAAGGAGAGATTTAATTGTATTAAATATTAAAAGTCTTGTAAACTATTATTATAATTTAATAATTATTTAAATATACTTGATAAAATAGTTTAAAACACTTAAATATATACTATAATAGGGAAAAACCTGAACTGAAACATTAATTTAATTAAAATCAAGCATATGTAAAAAAATAATAAAGTAGTTTTCCGTAATTAAAAACAACTCAGTACAATGACTCACTTATCCAACTTAACATATCAAAATATTATATATCCAACTCAAATCAAAATTAAGTCTCGTATAAATTATAAACAAGAAAACAAAGAAAACATACTGCCATGACTTACAAAGTAGGATGGTAACGTAATTATACTACAAATAAAGTTTTCAAGATTATTTACAAATAGCTAGACGGCAAGGAGTTTTAAGGGTATTTCATGTAATTATATTTTACCAGAACAGTGGGGAGAAAAGGAAATTAGAGACGGCAGGGAACTCACCAGAGAAAAACCAACTGCAACGGAGCAGTGGTGATCAGCCAAGTTTCTCAATGGCGCAACTGGTTTCTGAGAAAGGTGAAGCGACACATAGAGAAAAAACACTAAGAGAGTTGGAGAGGGAAACAGAGAAGGAAAAATAGAGGAGAGGGAGATATCTCGTCAGGGACTCACCGGAAAACAGTCGGGGTCGTGGGTGGTGCCTGGTTGGCGCTTTCTGTGCTGGTTGAGGGTTGGTCCGAAGTCTCTACAATGGTCAACGATGGCTGGGTTGTGGCTCGACGGAGGACCCATGCTTTGAAACGCACACTGCATGCTCTGTTTTGGTGTGGTGAAAACAGATCACCACTTCAAGTCCTAAAATGGTGGCTGGATGTGGAGATGTGGACTGCCATCTCGTGGGCGGGGGTTCACTACTTGGTTTCTGTGGCTACATGAACAGGTCTGTGATGGTTTTACGTGTATGTGGTTCCTCCTAAGCTGGTTCTCGACGTGAGCGTGGTTACGGGATGGAAGAAAGGCGAGTATCCGTTGGCTTGCAATGGCTCGCTATGGTGCTAAAGGTGATGGTTTGCATGGCTGCTATGGGGTGCTGTAGGGGCAGCACGCTCGGATGGAAGAGGGACTTATATGTATATTTATAGAGGTTTGGGGAAAACCTAGTAGAGAGAAGGGAGAGACGTAAGCGGAGATACTCTAAGATCTGTTGGGATCGGCGGAAGCTCACAAATAATATGGAGACCAGAATTTAACGTGGTTCGGCCAATTTAGCCTACGTCCACACACACAAAGAGGAGAATTTGTATTAAACAACAAACCAATTATTTACAATGGTTTCCCTCAACTCTCACTGCCTCCAACGGACCTCACCTCAAGCTCATTTCCTCATTACAATCTTACATGTATTTATAGGAGAAAGAAATAGTGTGAACGTGTAAATGACGGTGGAATTCCGGCGGCCTCCATTCTTGAATTTTCCGGCGGCGCCTACCTTCCAGCTGCTACTGACGGTGCCGTCTTCCAGAAGCCTCCAGCTTCTTCATCACGTTGCGTGTTGATTTCCAACAATCTCCCCCTCAACACCAAACGTAGGATATCCTGGCACATTTTTAGTTCAAGGTACTTAACCTGGCTATGTTTCTACATAGCTCAAGTTTTTCGTATGTGACTACCTTTGTTAGCATGTCCGCTGGATTCTCCTTTGTATGGATCTTTACAAGCTTCAACAGCTGTTGCTCCATTACTTCACGTATCCAGTGATACCGAATATCGATGTGCTTTGTTCGGGAGTGGTACATCGAGTTTTTACTCAGATCAAGAGCACTTTGACTATCACAATAGATTCTGTACTCTTTTTGACTAACTCCCATTTCTTGGAGGAACCGCTTTAGCCACAACATTTCTTTTCCTGCTTCTGTCATAGCAATATACTCTGCTTCTGTTGTAGATAAAGCCACACATTTCTGCAGTTTGGACTGCCATGATACAGCTCCACCTGCAAATGTGTAAATATATCCTGATGTAGATTTTCTTCCATCAAGATCACCTGCCATATCAGCATCTGTATAGCCATCCAAGACTGGGTTAGCTCCCCCGTAGCACAAGCACAACTTTGATGTACCCTTAAGGTACCTGAGAATCCACTGTACTGCTTTCCAGTGTTCTTTCCCTGGATTTGAAAGAAAGCGGCTCACAACTCCAACAGCGTGAGCGATGTCAGGTCTTGTACAAACCATAGCGTACATTAAACTTCCTACTGCTGAGGAGTACGGTACTGTAGCCATTTCTTGAATCTTTTTCGGTGATGAGGGACATGAGCTTTTGCTCAATTTGAAGTGATTAGCCAGTGGAGTACTGACTGGCTTTGCTTTCTCCATGTTGAACCTTCTTAGTATTTGTTCAACATACTTTTCCTGTGACAGCCATAGCTTCTTTTTCTTCCTGTCACGAGTGATCCTCATGCCCAAAATCTGCTGGGCAGATCCTAAGTCTTTCATCTCAAAGACTTTGGAGAGATCCGTCTTTAACTTCCTGATAATGGATGGATCTTTTCCAATAATCAGCATGTCGTCAACATAGAGCAGTAACATCACGAAGTCACCTTCTGAAAATCTCCGGATGTAAACGCACTGATCTGCAGCAGTTTTGTTGTAGTCATGGCTCATCATGAATGAGTCAAACTTCTTATACCACTGTCTGGGAGCCTGCTTCAAACCGTAAAGGCTCTTTTCCAACTTGCAGACCAAATGTTCCTTTCCAGGAACTTGGAAGCCTTCTGGCTGCTCCATGTAAATCTCCTTATCAAGATTGCCGTGAAGAAATGCTGTCTTCACATCCATCTGTTCAAGCTCCAAGTCAAGACTTGCCACCAATCCGAGTACCACTCGAATTGAAGTCATTTTCACAACAGGTGAAAATACCTCATCAAAGTCGATTCCTTTCTTCTGCTGGAATCCTTTGACGACCAAGCGAGCTTTGTGCTTCACCTGCTTGCCATCATTTTTCAGCTTGAACACCCATTTGTTTCTCAGTGCTCTCTTATCGTTTGGAAGTTCCATCAGCTCATAAGTCTGATTCTTCTGTAACGAGTTCATCTCATCCTGCATAGCCTGCATCCATTTGTTGCTATCTGGATGAGATATTGCCTCCTGGAAGTTTTCTGGCTCCCCCTCATCTGTAAGAAGAATATAATCTGATTCCGGATATCTTCGAGACGGAATCAACAATCGCCCTCTAGAGGATCTGTCCTGCTGAGGTTGATCACCTGACAACCGTGGAAACTCTGCAGTTTCTGATGGAGAAGGAAACTGCTCCCCCTGCTCAGTAGTGGTTTCTCTGTTGTCAGCATCCTCTTCTTCTTCTGGGAAAACTTCCTGTCTATCTTCAGTGTTTGAGGCAGACTGAAGTGGTAGTGAACTCGGAGCTGGTTCTGGAGCACATGGAGTTGTTTGTTCTGATCCAAACATCTGGTCTTCATGGAACACAACGTCCCTGCTTCTGATGACCTTCTTCGCTTTTGGATCCCATAATCTGTATCCAAACTCTTCATCTCCATAGCCGATGAAATAACACGGAGTAGACTTTTCATCAAGTTTCTGTCTTTTCTCCTTGGATACATGTGCAAATGCTTTGCACCCAAATACTCTTAGATGAGAGTATGAAATCTTGCGGCCTGACCACACCATCTCTGGGACTTCAAACTGCAGTGGAACTGACGGTGTTCTGTTGATCAGGTAACAGGCTGCTTTTACTGCTTCACCCCAGAATGGCTTAGGCAACTTTGCCATACTCAGCATGCATCTGGTTCGCTCCACAATGGTCCGGTTCATCCGTTCTGCTACACCATTGTGTTGTGGGGTGTAGGGGACAGACTTCTCGTGTCTGATGCCATGCCTAGAGCAGTATTCTCTGAACTCTCGAGAAGTATATTCACCTCCATTGTCTGTCCGGAGGCATTTCAGCTTCTTGCCTGTTTCTCTTTCTACCATGGCATGGAAGTTTTTGAATTGCTCAAAAACTTGATCTTTCCCTTTTAGGAAATACACCCACACTTTTCGTGAAGCATCATCAATAAAAGTAACAAAATATTTGTTACCTCCAAGTGATTCAACTTCAAAAGGGCCGCAAACATCAGAGTGTACCAAGCTCAATAACTCTGATCTTTTTCCAGTAGATGTCTGGAATGAAACTCTATGCTGTTTCCCAAATAAACAGTATTCACAAGGGTTGAGAGCAATACCTTTGTTTACTGTAATCAATGCTTTCTTTGCAAGCATAAACACCCCTTTTTCTCCCATGTGGCCAAGTCTCCGATGCCACAAGTTTGGTGACGTATCATCTTCAGCTACGTTGAGACTGTTTGCACATATCTTAGCACTTGATTTGTACAAAGTGCCACAGACATGTCCCCGTGCAAAGACCATTGCCCCTTTCTTCAATTTCCAGGCATTGTTGCTGAAGATGCTCTCGTAACCCTGTTGATCAAGGGTTCTTATTGAAATCAGGTTGAGTCGAAGATCGGGTACGTGCCGAACGTCATTTAGCACCATAGTACAGCCAACACTAGTTTTTATTCTAACATCTCCAATGCCCACGATCTTTGAGAAATTCGAATTTCCCATCTTGACTGTACCGAAGTCTCCTGCCTTATAAGTACTGAAGAAATCCTTACAAGGAGTGGCATGATAAGATGCTGCTGTATCTATTACCCACTCGGTTTCCTCGCTTGAAACGTGCAAGCAAGATTCTTCACCGGCGGAAAGGAGTACACAATCTCCAGAAAGCGTCACTGCAGCTTCGCCTTCTTCGTGCTTTGACTGATTGCTTGGCTGATTCTGCTCCTTCTGCAGCTTTCGGCATTCCCTTTTAAAGTGGCCTTCAATACCACAATAAAAGCATTTTCCCTTCTTTCGCTGTTTACCGCGACTTTGGAATCTCCCTTTGCTCTGACTTCTGTTCCTTTCTCGACTTCTACCTCTACTATTTCTTTGATGCCTTCCTTCTGTTACAAAGGCATCTGTCTCGTCTCCTCCAATCTCCTTTCGTCTAGCCTCTTCATTAAACAAGGCGTCTATCACCATTGACATGACGAGCTTTCCATCTGGAGCTGAATTACTGAGTGAGACCGCTAGCGTTTCCCAGCTATCTGGTAGGGAACTGAGAAGTAGTAGAGCCTGCTCTTCATCTCCGAGCTTAAAGTCTACGGATGCAAGCTGATTTACAAGATTCTGAAACTCGTTGGTGTGTGCGGCCACTGAGATGCCGCTTTTGAGTTTCAAGTTGACAAGGCGTCTCATTAGTAATGCCTTGTTCCGAGCAGTTTTTGCCTGGTACATGTTTTCCAGCTTTTTCCACAGCTGATAGGCATCCGTTTCCTGTGTAACATGATGAAACACACTATGATCAATCCACTGCCGGATCTGACCAATAGTTTTCTTATTCATCTTATGCCAGTCTTTTTCCGCTACATCATCTGGCTTTACGCTTTTCTCTTCAATTGGATCGAAGAGATCTTTACAATTCAGGAGATCTTCCATTCGAGGTCTCCATAGTGCGTAATTTGTAGATGTTAGCTTGATCATCGCACCTGCTCCCGAATCCTCCATCAGTTCGGCTTTAATCTTTGATTTGACTGACCTTTTCTCAACGTTCGGAGTCGAATCTCAACAAACGGAGCTCACCGTTGCGTCCGGAACGGTGGAAAACCTTGGAAACGACTCTTGTCTCGTTCCAAAACGATCAAAATTGTGCCGAAAACCTGAAAAATACGAAAAATGGAATATTCCTTCTGAAACGGAATATTCTCTGACGTCGCCGGAATATTCCTTCGTCCGTCGGAATATTCCCCACAGTCTACCGGAATATTCTCACCGGTACCGGAATATTCTCTCACCGGAATATTCCAACGGTCACCGGAATATTCTCGCCGGTGACGGAATATACCGACGGAATATTCCTTCCCTGATGGGTTGCTGGAGCGGGTCGCGAACCGGGTCGGTGATGGGTCCGGGTCGGATCACCCGAAATCCGGGTCGGATCTTGTCTTCTTCCCTGGCGCGCGCGTGTGGCGCGTGGGTCCCGTGACCGGCGCGTGGCCGTCGCCGAGTTTGCGCGTGTGGAGCGTGTAGCTTCGTCCGGTGTCCGTTTGAGACGAAATTTTCACCAGAATTTTCGTCTTGACCTGAGGAATCTGATGGTATCCTCCAAACTTGATTTCGATCAAGTTTCAAAATGGGCCTCTCACGAAAATTCACATATCCGGCCTCCTACCGGCTCTGATACCACTTGTTGGGATCGGCGGAAGCTCACAAATAATATGGAGACCAGAATTTAACGTGGTTCGGCCAATTTAGCCTACGTCCACACACACACAAAGAGGAGAATTTGTATTAAACAACAAACCAATTATTTACAATGGTTTCCCTCAACTCTCACTGCCTCCAACGGACCTCACCTCAAGCTCATTTCCTCATTACAATCTTACATGTATTTATAGGAGAAAGAAATAGTGTGAACGTGTAAATGACGGTGGAATTCCGGCGGCCTCCATTCTTGAATTTTCCAGCGGCGCCTACCTTCCAGCTGCTACTGACGGTGCCGTCTTCCAGAAGCCTCCAGCTTCTTCATCACGTTGCGTGTTGATTTCCAACAAGATCCTCAAACTTATACGACCTGTTGTCGTGAATGCATGGGAAACGGAAGTTGATTTGAGAATGGATGAAATTTAAGAAAAGTTTGAAAATCACATGCAGATCCCCACAATATTAGGCAACTTAATATATAACGATATAGATGAGTACTACGTACAAACCTTGAAGACAAAAAAGAGACTAGGTAGAGATGTGCATGAAATGAACTCACATGCGAGATCATAATTTATAGAAAGTAAATCCGGATTCATTACACGAGCAGGAAACTAGCTAGAATGGTGATAGTCTTGAAATTTTAAAATAAATAATTAAGTAGATAAATAGATCCTTGAATCCAAGTTCAAAGTATAAAAAAAAAAAATAGCTATAACATATCCAATAGGGGCTTTTAACAAAGTAAATAAGTCCCTGTTGCGCATAAAACTGCCTAAAATCATATAAAATGAAGTTTAAGTGGTTTAGCAATTTGCTTTCGTTCACTGAAACCAAAATTCAATATATTTGTGTGAGATTACAAATACTAAACAAATCTCACATACACTTTTTCTGTTTTTACACTCACACACTTCTCACATCAGAGCTCTCCTTTAATAAGAGAAGCTTTACAAAATATTTACAAAATATCAACAAGCATTGATGAGAAGGTAGAAAAAAGCTACAACAGCTATATAGGACGGTGCAATGCATTAAATCGAACAGTGCAGAGCAGCCATATTTAATATTATGCATTCACACTTCGTGTGCATTCACACTTAAGTGGCCTTAGTCAACAATTCCCCCTTTCACCCAAGTGTGCCATACTAGGCTGCTATCAAATTGATTCATTATTCAAATGAATGAACCTCCTTCTTTGACATGAGAGACTTCCACTATCAAATGCGCTATAAGGCTCCAATGCACTCGAAGATACTCAGCACTATGCAATATTGATCAAGTCTAAGCAGTGTTAGAACTTGATCTCTGTGATGACTTTCGTCAACATATCTGCTGGATTATCTTCAGTACCAATCTTCTGAAGTATGATGTCCTCTCCTTCTAATATTTCATGTAGAAAGTAAAAATGGACATCTATGTGTTTTGTTCGAGAGTGATACACTTGATTCTCAGCCAAATGAATTGCACTTTGATTTTCATAATAAACGGTAATCTCTTGCTGCTTAAAGCCCAAATCTAGTCCCTATAACCAAATGGTTTCTTTCATGGCTTCTATTACAGCTATGTATTCAGCCTCCGTGGATGACAGTGTAATTGTAGACTGCAAATTTTATCGCCAACTAACTAGTACTTCTAACATAGTGAACACATATTCAGTTGTCCATCGGCGTTTGTCAAAAACACTTGTATAGTTTGAGTCAACATATCCAGTTACTAGACCTGCTTTACTCTTCTCAAATTTCAAACCAAGATCTATAGTCCCTAGAATATACCGTAGAATCCATTTAGACGCATGCCAGTGTGCCTTTTCAGGATTATGCGTATAGCCACTAAGCTAACGGCCTTAGATATATCAGGTCGTGTACACACTATGACATACATTAGGCTTGCATATGAGACATTCCTCATGTAGTCCCGCTCTTTATCATCTTTAGAAGACTGCAATGCACTGAGCTTGAAATATAGAATCATTGGAGTACTCACCAGCTTCATCTTTGAGTCCATATTGAAGTGTTATAATACTCTCTTTAGATACTGCTTTTGAGTAAGGTGAACTGTACATTTCACCCTATATATGTTGATCTCCATCCCCAATATTCTTCGTGCTTCTCCTAGGTCTTCACTTCAAACTCATGACTCAACTGAATTTTTAAATGATTTATCTACAACTTGCTTTTACATACAATCAACATATCATCTACATATAAAAGCAAATAAATGAAAGATCTATTTGCAAGTTTTTTGACATACACATAATGATCATATTGGCAACGAGTGTGTTTCAAGTCCATTATAAAGTGGTCAAATCACTTGTACCATTATCGAGGTGATTGCTTCAATCCATATAGAGACTTCTTCATACTACAGACCCATTTTTCTTTATCAGTTTTTTTAAAGCCTTCTGGTTGAGACAAATAGATCTCATCTTCCAAATCACCATGTAAAAAGGCTGTCTTTACATCAAGGTATACTAGCTCAAAATTGTTTTGTGCAACCAAAGTTAGAAATATCCGAATGGATGAATGCTTCACAACAGGAGGAAAAACTTTACTGTAGTCAATTCCCTCTGTCTGAGCATAGCCCTTAGCTACCAATCTAGCTTTGTATCGTATTCTATTTTTAGCAACTTGATTTTTTTTTAATTAAAAATTCACTTACAGCCAATTGACTTATTTCCTTATAGAAGTAGTACAAGTTTTTAAGTTTGGTTCTTATAAAGAGACTGCATCTCCTCCTTCGTTGCCTTTGTCCATCATCCTATTCACTGGATTATATGACTTCTCTATAAGTGGTTGGGATCTCACCCCTTCAGTTGGTAGTGCATATGTCACGAAGTCTACATAATGTGTCGGTACACATTTCTCTCGCCTCTGCCTATTGGTTTTTATTAATTTAGTTTGACTTGGAGGTACCGTGATTGGACTATCAATCTCATCTTATTTATGCTCTCTTGAATCATTTGGAGCAGTAAACTCCACCTTCTGCAAATCACCGAGTGTTTGTCCATCATGGTTGCCTTTATTTGAATCTTTATGCTTGTGTGACTTAAGCATCTCAGATTTGTTGGATGTAGCATCTCTACTAATGATTACCTTCTTAGACTCTATACACCAGAGTTTCTACCCTTTTATTCCAGTACTAAAGTTTAAGAATTTTGTGTTCTTGGCTTTAAGATCAAGCATACTTTCTTTAGCATGATAGTAAGTAGGACATCCACAAATGTGTAAAGAGTCATAATCATTAGCATGTATACATTTACGCATTTCAATGGGTGTCTTCCCATCATTGGCAGTTGCGGGTAGTCTGTTGATGGGGTGGCAAGCATATGTCACAATTTCAGCCCAAAACTTTCTATTGAATCCAGTATCCAGTAACATACACCGTACTTTCTCCAACAAAGTACGGTTCATCCGTTTTGTCAAGCCATTTTGCTATAATGTTTCTCGTACTATGAAGTGTCTGACAATTCTCTCTTTCTAACATACTTCCATGAAAGGGTTTAGAGTGTACTCCCCTCCATTATTTGAACTGGGCTGCTTGATTTTTCTACCAGTTTAAGTCTCAATCATTTTCTTCCAAACAAGAAAAATATTCAGCACTTCATCTTTATTCTTCATCATATACACCCACACACGATGAGAATAATCATTTACAAAAATTACAAGTCAATGCTTACCTCCCAAAGATGCAATTTTGGTAGATTCCCAAACATCGGAGTGTACATAGTCAAAGTGGTTTCGAACTTGATTCGCATTTGCTTCCCTAATACACAGTACTCACAGAAAGACAATTTGACAATCTTGGCACCTTTGAGTAAACCTTACTTTACTAGTGTTTACAAAGCTTTTTTCCAGCGTGTCCCATACGCATATGCCAAAGATTGGTAATGTTAGCATCAGTCTCATCTCACTTCTCACAGTTTGTAGAAGGTCTTCTATCAACAGTACTTCCTTGCAAGAAGTACAAGTTTCCTTGCCTCAAACCCTTCATAGCCAACTGAACTCCCATTACTATTTTGAGAGTTCTGTCTTCAATAGTGATTCTGAATCCCTTTGAATCCAGAGATCCAAGTGAGATTAGATTTTTTTGCAAGTTTGGAACCAACCGAACTTCTGTCAAAGTCTTGACGGTTCCATCATGTAGCTTCAATCGAATGCTCCCAATTCCTTGAGTCGTACAGGCACTGTCGTTGCCCATAAGTACTGCTCTACTATCAATATTTGTGAAGTCAATAAACCAGTCCCGATTGGAACACATGTGATAGGTATATCCGAAATCCATAATTCATTCATCGAAATGACAAATGAATGATGAGCCTGTCAAGACAGTGTCTAGATCTTCATCTCTGTCTACGACATTGGCTGTGGTGGGTTGATTTTTTTGTTGTCCCTTCACTTTGGGTCAATCCTTCTTTCACTATCCTTTGTTGTGACAAAAGGAACACTCGTCTTTAATGAGTTTTCTCCTGACTGATGAACCACATGATGTAGCCCGAGTTTTTGATTGAAAACCTTTCTTTGTTTTTTTCATTCCTATACAATAATGTGGTAATTAAATGTTCATATGTATTTGATAAGGAATTTAATAACAGTAAAGCCTTATCTTCATCTTGGATTTCAACATCCCAGTTTAGTAGGTGAGCAAAAAGTTGATTGTAACTATTGATGTGTTCGGACATAGAAATACAATCACAAAATTGGAATATGAATAGCTTTTTCTTCAAGTGCAAGCAGCTCTCAATGCTTTTCTTCATGAACTTATCTTCAATTTTTGCCAAAATTCACTTGCATTTGTCTCTTTCATGACAAAATACTTCTGATTTTTAGTAAGTCACAAACGGATTGTACTACAAGTTTGGGTATTAATCTTTTTCCAATCCTTTTTCGTCATGTCATTGGGTTTTTCTTCTAACGTTGTATCCAACTCTTGTTGAATCAAAATGTCTATTATTTCATATTGCCACATGCCAAAATTGTAAGTTCCATCAAACTTCTCAACTTCAAACTTGACATTTGAAACTATGGACCTATGCCCAGAGCTGCTAGCATTTCCAGGAGTCCTATCTTCTACAGAACCTTTGATATGAATTTAGAAAAAAATTAGAAAATAAATTTCAAAATTATAATCGTACGTATGAGTCTGGAATGATCCAAATAGTTGAAAAGCACTATTTGATTGTTGAAATTGAACTCCAAATGACTTAGATCAAGCCATAAATAGATCTGGAATTTGAACGGTCCTGATCATCTGGCACATGTGATACCATGTTGAGGTAGGGTGTCTGGGGCCCATGAGTGGTGTGTGATACATGCATAGAGAGCAAGTAGAGCGCGTGATTTTCACGTGTCTTCGACCTCTGACTGTGCATGGGGGTGCGTGGGTGTGTGTTGCTCAGTCATCTTCAACATCTACCTGTGAGTGGCGGGGCGTGGGTACACGCTCCAAATTCTATCAGCACGTGCGGGCTCCTCCAACCTTCATTTCTGATTCCGTTTGCGGCAATGGATTCGTGTTGACACAAGGAATGGCTTGGAGTTTTCAAAAATTGATTTCTAGACAGTGCGAACCAACAACTCTAATATCTATTGTTACGTACAAAACTACCCAAAATCACATAAGACAATATTTAAGTGGTTCAGCAATTTGCTTACATTCACTGGAGCCAAAATTCAATATGTTTGTATGAGATTACAAATACTCAACAAATCTCACATACACTCTCTTTGTTTTTGCATACACACACTTCTCACATTAGAGCTCTCCTTTTATAGGAAAAGTTTTATAAAATATTTACAAACTATTAACCAGCATTCATGAGAAAGTAGAGAAGAGCTACAACAGCTATATAGGACGGTGTAGTACATTAAACCGAACGTTGTTGAGCAGCCATATTTGATATTATGCATTCATACTTACATGTGCATTCACGCTTAGGTGGTCTTAGTCAACAATCCCAACTTCTTTTATAAAGATATTAACAATATAATTAAAATAATAACTATAATGATAAAAATACCTTTTTTTTAAATGAACCATTTATTATTCTTATTTATCCGATCAAAATAATAATACTAATAATAATATACGAGAAATCCTGCTATAATATAAAAAATCAAAAGATCCATTCAATACCCTAAATTTCTAGATCGGGATGTTATAGAAATCCTCAAGAGTTCAACTACCTTCAATTGTAGAGACAACAAGGCATTCATTTAGTTTATTAAGCCTATAAATATCAATACCATATGTTATGTCTTATCTTATTGTAAGCCAACCCCATAAATGCTTGAAAATTCAATTTCCTGAACGTTTGCCAAGTGAGGACAACCAAAAAACAAAAAAGTGAATGAGCCCCTATGACAACACAGACGAAAATCCGATTGTACTTCTAAATCAAAACCTAGAAGAAGCAAGGAAAATATTATACTTCTAATGAAAAAGGGTGTCCATTGGCATCTAGACAAGCCTCAGCATAAATTGGACACACATGAAGTCAATTTTCCTTTCTGAGTTAAATCCACATTGGGATCTCCAAAATTTTGGCCTTCCTTTTGAGATTAGATGATCTATCATTTAATTAAAAAATCTACACAACCTTCCAAACTCCCACACACCACACTTTTTTATTTTTTATTTTTTTTATTTTATCAAATATTTGATAGATGAATAATAAATAGAAAATTTTAATTAATTTAAGAACAAAAACCTCAAAAATAAATTTTTTAAAATATTAAAATGTTAAAAGAAATGTGGTGTGTGGAGATTGGAGAGATTGTGTAGTATTGCTCATCATTCAAGTCATATCAAACTATTTAAATTTTTTTTAATATACATGGGAAAATAGACTAAAATTCAAGTATTATGCAATGAGAACATCAAAATGATTCCCATACATCTCTTACCTACTTGAGAAAGCTCCTAATTGTCATCATATAAGACTTCCCACACAGAGTAATCAAGAAGTTTCTTTTGTTTGGCATAAGCAACCTTTATTTTGACCACCTCAACATCATCAAAGCCAACCCAAGCGGATCCAATTGAGAAATATTTGACTACATATGTTGCATTATATCTCACAATAGCCCCATATCGTTGAATATAACTCTTGATATTCTTGAAGCTCATGAAACCATCTTTTTCAATGGCTGGACTGTAGCCAGAGTACCTATGCCATTGTCGTTGGGATTCTCTAAGTTCCAAGCATAGCCATAGAAAGGCAAACTCAAAACCAACTTGCTAGCAGACAAGCCGCTACCAATCCATTCACCAATGCCATCATCAACGCTAACATGGCCAGATGGGTCATATAAGGCTCTTTGAGCAGCGATAAAGTTGTACATTCAGGCGTATATAAGTCATATGCCATGACATTCACCCAATTCAGGTTATCTCATATGGAGTCCACTGGAAAAGAAGCACTCTCCAAATTTGGTGAATTTTGAACTGCAAAAGTCAAGATCAGTTGTGTCAAGCCAGAGCTTTTTGCTGACTCAAAATTCATTGCTGCTTGCCACTCTTGAAAGAGTAATCCCATATTGGTCATGTTCGAGCTTGTGTTTGCTGAAACCTATTAGTAATACTAGCCATACCCTGTCCTCACCAATAGCCAGCACTACCAACTCTACACCATGCCCTGCAATGCCTTCACCTCTAGCCACAACATTTGATAGAATACAAAACACTTAAGCACTTGACTGTTTGCTATAATACGTGTCAACATCTCCATTACTTTTTGTTTTCTAATATGAGAAAAATATATCTTTCAATGATGTATAAATACCACCACATTGTACAGTAACAATTGAAAAAGAAAAACGCAAAACAACCTTCTCATCTCTTTATGCATACTCTGCTTTATCCTGCTTTTAACATGGTATCAAGAGCTACATAAGACTCACATCTAAGATTCTACCATGGCAGAAAATTTTCAACCTCCCCCAACCCCATCCTCGATTCCTCCTCTTCCATTTACTTCCTGCTTAGTCATAATAAAACTCAATCATGATAACTAGCTCTTATGGAAGGCTTAGATCATGCATTACCTTGTAAATGGAACCACTAACCCTCCCGACTTGCCTGATGAAAACTCTGAAAAACCCAACCTTCAATACCTGACTTGGCAACAACAAGACCAAGCCATTATGAGTGTTTTAATAGCATCCTTATCTAAAAATCTCATTGCTCATGTGTTGGATGCTACTACTTCTCATGAAATTCGGTCTACTCTTGCGAAACTCTTTGTTGCAAAGTCACAATCACGTCTTATGCAAGTACAATATCAGTTGGCAACTTTGAAAAAGGTTCAAACTCTATAGCCAACTATTATCAAAAGGCCAAACTCCTTCAAGATACACTTGCCGCGGCTGGTAAAATACTTTCATCATTTGAATTTATTACTTATTTATTGGCTGGTTTGGGTTCTGACTTTGATTATATCGTCAGGTCTATAACAACTCTTGTTGATCCACTTAGTCACGTCTATAACAATTATGTGGTCTACAGTCATTTAATTACTCATGAATCAAGACTTTCTCATCAGCTTACTAGCCTCACTGCTACAACCGAGTTTTCTACAAATGCCACTTATAATCCTCCACTTTGGTATTTCTCATCGTCTCTTATGTCCATATGCCCATTCTCAAAATGGGTTAGTGGAAAGAAAACACCGACATATTGTTGAGACTAGGTTGGCTTTACTTTCACACTCATCCACTCCACACTTATATTGGGCCAATACTTTTATCATTGTTGTTTTTCTAATCAATCATCTTCCATCCTCTATTTAAAAATTCAAAGCTTCGTTTGAACTTTTGTTTCACAAAGTTCCAGATTACACATTCTTAAAGTCATTTAGTTGTATTTGTTGGCCTAACCTTAGGCCTTACAATAAACATAAAATGGTTTGTCGCTCTTTTTCTTGTGTGTTTCTAGGATATAGCTCGAATTATCATGGGTATCTATACTTCCATGTCCCTACTACTCGCATGTATGTTTATTTGATGAAACACAATTTTATTTCACCAAATTCAGCACTGGCTCGCCCTTACGCTCTTAGCCCAGCCCAACCTCCATACACTTTTTAAACATTTCTCCTTCATCAATCAACCCAGAATCCATTCACGAGCTTAATTCAGATAACTCCCAACCTATGTCTCCCTCAACCCAGACACCTATCCCTTTTACTCCTTTGGCCTCTTCTTCCCAACCCGAGCCCATTCACATGCTTGGCCCACAAAACGCCTCTTCCCCTAGGGCATCGACTATCACTTCTTCTCCATCCACCCTCCTTTGTACATCCTATGCAGACCAGAGCTAAGTCCCACATTCACTTCCCTAAAATTCACACCAAAGATACCATTGAATGGCTGCGACCACAGGCTCACACCACCTTTGTCGAAACTCCCAATGAGCCCACCTTCGTGACTGAAGCCTCAAAATATCAGGAATGGTACATGGCTATGCAATCTAAATTTTATGCTCTCTTTTCCAACAATACTTGATCACTGGTTCTACTTGCATCTAACCAAAATATTGTAGGTTGTCAATAGATCTTCAAAACCAAACATCTCTCAGACGGCTCAATCAAAATGAGGAAAGCCCGTCTTCTAGCCAAGGGCTACATTCGACTTGAGGGGTTTGACTGTTCTGAGATTTTCAATCCCGTCATCAAGCCAACCTCCATCAGGTTAGTCCTTTCCATTGTTGTTTCTTCTGGATGGCCGATTAGTCAATTAAATGTGCAAAAGCCTTTTTGCATGACACTTTGGATGAACAAGTGTTAATGTTACAACCCCTGGGACTTGTTCACCCATAGTTTCCACACTACATTTGTAAGCTTAACAGAGCACTCTATGGCCTTAAACAGGCTCCTCGTGCATGGTATGCACGGCTTAGCTCGCGTCTCTTGGAATTAGGTTTTATTGTCTCCAAATCCGATGCATCTATGTTTATTATCGTCATTAGTCTATGATAATTTATTTTTTGGTCTATGTGGATGATGTTATTCTCACTGGTAATGACCCAAATGCCTTGGTCCAACTTGTTGATATTTTGCAAGTTGACTTCCCACTTAAGAACTACTTCCATTATTTTCTGGGCATTGAATGTCATAGAAATTCTACTGGAAATATCTTATCACAACGCAAATACATTCTTGATTTGCTCAAGAAATAAATATGAGTAATTGCAAGTCTATGACCCTATGTCCCCAACTACAAAGCTGTCAGTTTTTTATTCTACCTCTATGGATGACCCATCTCTTTATAGAAGTGTAGTTGGTAGTTTACAATATTTACTATTCACTAGACCCAATTTGGTTTTCTCTATCAATCGAGTGTGTCAATTCATGCATGCATCTTGTTTATCTCATTGGCAAACAGTTAAGCATATTCTACACTATCTTAAGCACATTATGGATAATGGCTTGGCTATCACTTCATCTCCTTCTTTTGTTTTGGTTGTATTCTCTGATGTTGATGACAAGAAATCTACTAGGAGATATTGTGTTTTTTATGATAAAAATCTGGTTTGTTGGAGTTCAAATAAGCAATCAACAATTGCAAGATCAAGTATCAAGCTGAATATATAGCTTTGGCCCATACTACCTGTGAATCATTATGGTTGCAAGGACTTTTTTTCGAGTTAAGAATTTTTCCATCTAAACCTCCCATTTTATATTATGATAATGTGGGGGCAACGTATTTATCTATTAATCCTGTAATGCACTCTCATACCAAATATATTGATATTGAATACTATTTTATACTAGATCAGATTCATGCCAAAGCCCTCCATATCTCGTTTCACTCTAGCAAAGATCAATTGGTAAATATTTTTATAAAGCCATAGTTTATTTCAAGATTCTGCACTTTAAGATTGAGCCTCACTGTCCTTTCAGTCATATTTGGCACGCAGGGGCGTATTATGTGAAATCCCAAATTTACGTGTATTTTTACACATTATTTTATTTTCGATATTAATTATTTTAATTTATTTTAATAATATTATTGGTTGTGTTTTATTTGATTAAGATATTTATTTAAACTATTAGATAGTTAATATTAGTTTTATGTTATTTTTATAATTAAATATTGAGTTATGTTACTTTTCTTATTAATTTTAATGTGAGGTAATTATTTCAGTAATTGGAATCAAATTCCTTTATTTTATTATGTGATTTTATTTGATGTGCTTTTTTAATAATAATTAATGTTCTATAATTAATTGTTCTTTAAATTAAATTGGTTTATTGTTGGGATTTAAATATTTTATTTATTTATATTAAATTGTAGTATTATCAGTCGGCTTTTATTTAATTTATTGTATTTTTCTAGTTGGATTTTTTTTCTTTCTTTTGCTTTTTTCTCTTTTTCCTTTCTTTTTCTTTTCTTTTCTTTTCTTTTCTTTTTTTTTTCTTCCTGCTCCCCTGCATTCGGCCCCAGACCCCGCGCGACCCCCTTCCCCTTCTCTTCTCTGCCATTTTCCTTCCCTCCACCCAGCACCGCCGTGCGCCATCGGCCGGCAACACCGCCCCTCCACCTGAACCCCCACCCTCCGGTGACCTCCCCTGCACCGGTGGTGCACCTCACGGCGGCTTCTAGCCGGCGCGTGAGTCTTAAACCCGAAATGGATATTTTAGCTTCTTTTGCATTTTCCGGCCACCGCCGGCTACCCCTTGGCACCGATGACCTACCAGCAGCCTCCCCTCACTCCGGCGAGCATAACCCAACCTCCGGCACTACCCACGGCAGCCCAAATGCCCCAACCCGAAATGAGTATTTCAAATACCCATACACGGGTTTGCCACCCTAGCGCCCCTGTCCGGCCACCGTAGGCCTCACCACTGCCACCAAAAGACTCCCCTTGCTCAACCGGTCAACCCCCTAGCTCAGATCCTCCATCCACGGCCCCACTTTCCCGGTACAACCCCAAACCCGAAAATGGGCTTTTACCCATTTTGAGCCCGATCTGCCACCTTCCAGTGGTTGTACCACCACACCACCACCTCCATGAGATTCCCCACCCTTCAATGAGTATCTCCCTAAATTTTGGTGTCAAACCGAATACTTTAGCCTAACGTACAAGTGACCGCTACAAGCGCTGCAGAATGACGTCTGCTCAAGAATTTACGCTTTTACCCGCTGTAAGTATTTTCCAAATAAACTTTAAGATTTAAATGTATTTTTGGCATCAACAGATATTGTGTTTGGTCATTGTTGGAATTTATTAATTGTTGGCTATTTGGTGCTTGATTGTCTACATTGTGTATTTACACGCATATTCATGTGTTGGAAATGAAAACTGGGTTTTCATGTGTTTATGGTTTCGGGTGCGTGTGTATCATGACTCCAAGCCGGGATAGGGCATTATCTCTGTGGAGCTCCTCTGGTCACTTGGGAGCGGAATATACTGAGTGATGTCCCCTAGGTCGTCGCCGGGCGACAACGGGATCGGAAAGGATGGTAACGCTCTCGTGCCAACTCCGTGGTTCCTCTGCTGGCGGGAGCTAGGGGATGCCTGGTCATGGTACGTGCTGGGCGCGGTTAGCTAGGCATCGCCCGTTCCGAAGTCACATGCGTGGTCGTTACCTTCAGTATAATGATGAAAACCAGGATGTGCGGATGGTACCTACGGGAGATCATGGTGCATACGGTTAATAAAATGGATGTTTAGACCATTTTCTGGAAAAGTGGCGGATTGTATTTATTGGTTTTACGTGGACCATTTTCTGGAAAAATGGTTGTGGTTCTAACGGATTTACGGACATCATTTTCTGGAAATATGATGGATGATTTTATTGGAGTTTTAATTTGGGCCAAATTGAGATTTTGACGTGTATGGTTATTGTATTTGTTTTGAGAATGGTTATTGTATTTGTTTTGAGAAAGATGATTTTAAACTTCATGCATACTGTGTCCTATTCATGCGTAGTGTTGTTGCATGAATGTATTTCTGTCTTTTGGTTTGTTTGGGTTATACTTACCTACGATGTCATTTCTGACGTCGTAGCTTTTGGATGCAAATTTTTGTGGAGGTTGAGTCTGAGGAGGCGACTCCACTGTTGAAGTATTCTGATTATAAAATTATTATTTTGAAAAATTGTTTTTCCCTTTTCATAAATATGTATTTGTTTAAATTATATTTCGGATGACTGTATTAAATCTCCTGTTGAAAAATTTATGTTAATCTGGTTTGTAAAATATTTCTAAAAAAAAATTCTGATACTTAGTTATTAACCTCAAATATCTGTTGTTTTTATTTATGCATGTCATGTGTTCACACATATAGTACTTAACGTTGGGAGTGCATGACTCGTGTTATCAACATTCCAACATCTCAATTTTCCTATTGATTTTAAGAAAAATTTGGGAACGTCACATATTAACTGTACAAGCCATGTCCTATCCTCACCGACTATTAGCACTACCAACTTTGCACTATGCCCTGCAATAACGTCACCTCGAGCCGCAATGTCTAATAGACAATAAGACATTCAAGCACTTAACAACAAAGCAATATCTGTTGGAACATCTTTTTGCTATAATACGTGTCAACATCTTCGTTACTTTTTGTATTCTGATATAAGAAAAATATTTCTTTTTGTGATATATAAATACCACCATATTGTACGGTAAAAATTGAAGGAGAAAAATGCAGAACAACCTTCTCATCTCTTTGTGCGTACTCTGCTTTATCCTGCTTTTAACAAAACCCAACAAAAGTCTAGGCCTTGGAACCCATAAAGCCTGGCCATCTTTATTGAAGAATCAATGAAAGCTTTTCTATGGGAAGCTTTGCTGGCCATCAATGAAAGGACTGTGTGGTCCGCGCTACCTCCCCCACTAGAGAGGAAAATCGTCATTGAAGGGTTCTTTCGTTTGACGGTGGTCGTGAATTTGGAGAAGTATTGCTTATCAGAAGTAGAAACAGAGAGTAGGAGGAAGAATTTATACCAGCAAAAGCAAAATGAAGGTGTGTAAAAAGTGCAGACTTTATATCTGAAATTGAGAGCTCGCTTTTGAAGTACCAGTAACCTGCTTTTTTCCAAATTTGTGCGTTCGAATACTTCAATTCAAAACAAAGAAGGATATGAAAAAGCACAACGATAATTTTGGACGTCATGGAAATATACTTCGAGTCTAGACAAATTAACAGCTTGCCTAGCTTGCTAAACTGGTGAATGGAAAGGAGGAAGACAACATTTCTAAGGATATTAAAGGAAGGAGTTGCAGAGATGGATGAGATATTAAGGGACCCTTTCATTGACAAGTCCAATGGGCGACTTTTTTAGGGACCCTTTCATTAACAAGTCCAATTCCTAAAGAGTCTGGCGTGAAGTCAGTGTTGAGTATGGCTTTGGAATACATGCCCAGACCTGTCTCGCTCGACCCTCGCTCGAGCGAGACTGCAACACTTCCAGAATTGCTCCAACCCGAGACTTCGCTCGACCCTCGCTCGACCTCCTGCTCGAGCGAGGCTCAGGCAGTGACTTCGCTCGACCCTCGCTCGACCTCCCGCTCGAGCGAGATTCCACGTGGCGCCAGGTGTCCGATTTCTAGTTGAGCGAATCTGACCTAGAAGTCCTCGCTCGAGCGAGTTTAAATCTCGCTCGAGCGAGATTGCATAATATAAATATCGCAAAGGCATTTCGCGCATCAGAGGACGGAGAAGCAGACGAAGACGCAGGCCTCTGTTTTCGGCGTCAGTGCACAGTAACAGCTTCTAGATCATTTTCTTCTCCATTTCTCCACTATTCTGAGTGAAACTTGTGAGGATTGAGTGTATACACGTGAGGTGAGTGTTCTCTGTTGTAAGTATCTCTTGATACTCTCTCTGTAACCTCCATTTGATCTAGTGAAGCTTTGAAACCAACCCCACAGTGGATGTAAGCTCATTTTGAGCTGAACCACTTAAATCTGTGTGTTCTTTCTGTGTTTACTGTTTTATTTCTCATTGTTGCATCCGCTGCGGTTTATTTCATATCGTTGTTGTTTGTTTCCTTGCCTATTTCCCAACAAACAACAATGAGAAATAAAACAGTAAACACAGAAAGAACACACAGATTTAAGTGGTTCAGCTCAAAATGAGCTTACATCCGCTGTGGTTTATTTCATATCGTTGTTGTTTGTTTCCTTGCCTATTTCCCAACAGTCAGACTCTAACGAAACCGCGTATGGTTGGAGGGCTTATGGGTTTGTCTAATCCTTTTGAATCTCATTCTGACGGCATAAATAATTTTCCAAGTTTAAAGCATCTTTCAATTAATTTTCTTTGGTATAAGTATATCAGATCACAACAAGAAGCAGTAATGAAGAGAACTCTAACTCTTCTTCCAATGGCTTCGAAAACCCTTGCATATGTACTTTCAGCTCTACTTTTTCTTCTGCAACTCCACTTTTCGGCCGGACAGACTGCCGTGAAAGCGGCATACTGGTCGTCGAACAGTGGATTCCCGGTGTCCAGCATAGACTCGACCCTTTCCACCCATCTCTTTTGTGCCTTTGCTGATCTCATCCCCAGCACCAACCAAGTTTCCATTAATTCCTCATACTCGGCCCAGTTCTCAACCTTCACCGAAACCATTCAACAAAAGAACCCTTCAGTTAAAACTCTTTTGTCCATCGGTGGGGAAGACTCTAAAGCTTCCACCATTGTTTCAGTAGCTAACCAACCCAGTTCTCGTAAATCATTCATAGATTCCTCCGTAAAGCTTTCCCGGATTAACAACTTCCATGGCCTCGACCTAGACTGGGAGTATCCCTCCACGGCTACGGAAATGACCAACCTTGGCTCTCTCTTCACAGAATGGCGAGCTGCAGTCGCCGGCGAAGCCAAGTGCAGCGGCAAGGCGCCGTTGCTTCTAACCGGCGCTGCTTTATTTTACTCGTCAAACTATTACTCTTTTGATTATCGCAGTCAAGCAATTTCAAACAGCTTGAACTGGATCAACGTAATGGCTTACGATTTCACACCCCAGGTGAGAATAACTCGCTGAAGATGATTGGTCCTCCGGCTGCTTTACGCAATCCAACAAGCAATGTTAGCGGCGACACCGGCATCGGAGCTTGGAATAAGTCTGGCGTGGCGCCCAAAAAACTAGTCCTCGGCCTTCCATTTTATAGTCATGGATGGCGTCTGGTACATGCTAATAACCATGGAATATTTGCACCGGCTAAAGGGGCTGCCTCAGATGGATTAAGTTACAGCCAGATCAAGGATTCCATAACCTATAATGTTGCCCAAACAGTGTTCAATTCCACGTTTGTTACAGATTACTGCTACTCCGGGACATGGATTGGTTTTGACGACTCTCAGAGCATCTCTGCGAAGGTTGGATACGCCAAGGGAAATGGATTGCTCGGTTACTTTTCGTGGCATGTCGGCGCCGACAAAGATTTTGCCCTTTCTCAGACAGGTTAGTATGAATCCAATAATTGATATCAATTTATAATTTCATATAATATCCTTAAAAATCATTTAAAAGTCCACTCTCAAATTTAGCAAGAAGTAACGTGTAATTTAGTCATAATTTGAGAAATGATATTTTCAGTTTAAGTCATACAAGTTTTGCTTACTCCTTTTAAAAAAGTAAATAAAGTCGAGATACACGTGAAAAAATTATTTTTTAACGACGGATTCCACTTTTTAAAAGCTGGGAGTGTGGCAATTTCATACCATTGGACTGTATCGCTACATTACTCTGTGCTAGGATCATAGTATTATGTGTTTATACTCCGAGGATACCTAACAATCCACTACATATGTATTCCTCCTTTGATTGAGAAGGTAATTTCCATTGATCATCAACATGACTATTGTAACCAATCGTTAATCTTAAGGTGTTATATATGCCTTTATGAAATGAGGTGACAAAAAAAACAAAGAAAAATCCACCTACGTACTCAATATTATATATATATATATATAAGAAAGAAAAATCCATGTTCGATCTTTATAGAGAAGTGTAAAGTAAATTATTGAAAATATCTTTCTATTAGCTTAAGATCATCCCTACTTAGGGATCTTTTCCACTTTTGAAGTTTATCATGTTGTCTGCATATATGTCGCTCTTTATCCAGTGAGTGCATATGGTTTATGTTAAACTCTGAAATAAGGTATGATTTATCAATTTCCTCTCAGTTAATTAATTAGTATTTTCCAATAATTCTAACTTGTAATGTGAAATTCTTATTGTTTTTACAGCTTTGCGTGCATGGGGATAGAGATTAGAGTCTATAAACTATAAACTAAATGAATCCTTTACATATTTCACACATAACAAGTCGGACATACGGCAGTATACTTCATGTGCAATAAGGGTGGGGAGTGTTAAGAAAACTATATATATATTTCTTACTTCCAATGGGAGGAAGATTCTTGCCATTTGATTTTTAATTCTAGCCATCAATAAATTGTTACAATTTTTCAAATTAAGGTTACCGCATATATATATATATATATATATATATATATGAAAATTTTGTTTATACCTTGTGTTTGAATATTGAGTTGAGTTGAATTATATATAAATAATAATGAATTGAAATAATAGAGTGAGTTTTATAAGAATTATTTAAGATAAATTTAAATGTATTTAAATGTTAAAATAAATATAGATCTTAATATTAAATAATGTTGTGAGCTTCACGTGTAAAAAATAACGAGTTGAATAAAAATTACGGATTCTGTGTAAAGAAGATTATAAGTAGATTTAAAATTGTATATTTTAATGTTAAAATAGATATAAAATAAAATCTAATTGAGATGACTTGAACTCGCTTACAAATCTAAACGAAGTCTGAAGTATCAATTTTGTTTTTGTTTTTCCTTTCTTTGACGTAGATGTCCATATCCAAATTATCGATTTGAGCTAATGGGCGGCCCAAATAAAATCTGAAGTGCGTAATCAGTGGATCAGATAACATGAAAATTTAAACTAATTTGAGAAACGTATCTTCTTTCTAAAACGCTTCGAGGGATCTTAGATAAAATAAAATTAAAAAAAAAAAAACTGCTAACTAATACATGAATGACTCATAATATTTTGATATCTTCCCTTTTTCGAATAATATTCAAATATAAAATCCTAATAACTAATTTGAAGTTTTTCTAACTAATAATTATTCATTATTCCTAAATTTAATAAATTAATATAATTTTGCTTTTATTTTATAATAATAATAATAATAACACATGACGATCTCTTGATGCCAGACGTAATTGGATCGTCGTATTCTATAATAATCATTATGAGGATCGTCTCGGGATGTCATAGACATATAAAAAGTGCTAGACGTAATTGATTTTAGAGAGTCAAAATATAGTTGGCTGATGTCAGCTATTATTTAAAAAACTAAAATAAAAATAATTGAAATAATGCTATGAGATCTGAGATCTAAAAATACCTTGCTCTGATGCGATTTTAGATCCAACGCAGTATGAAGATGCTAGACATGATTTGAGAGCCAAGAAGCTGCCTTTTTCGTCTATAAAATTTTCATCTTCTCACTTTTATCTGTTTTTTTATTTTTGGTCAGTTTCTTCTATTTCTTCTTCTTCTTTTTTCTCGTTTCTTTCTTCTAATTTTTTTTTTCCTAATTTATTCATTTTCTTTCTTTTTTCTTCTCCTTTTGTCTTCTTTTTTTCTTGTTTGAATTTCTTTTGGTTCGATCTTCTTTTCTTCTCGTTTCTTCTCATTTTGTCTTTATTTTTTTTTTATTTCTTCTCGTTTCTTCTTCTTCTTTTGGTCTATCCATACACAGATTTTTCCAAACAGAAAATAGATCCTTTTTTAATATAAAAATAGATCTTTTTTAAGAAAATTATGAAAAATAGAAAAAGTAATCTAAAGATTCTAAAACTTAAAACATCAGCGATGGAGATTATTTATTTGAGAATTTCTAGAATTGTAAGGTATTGGAACTGTTCAGGAAAAAGATCCATGACTGCGTGGATATCAGGATTCTTGATTCAATATATGGATTTGATCAGTATGAAATTTAATAAATAAATAAAAACCGAATATGGAGAGGAACATAGATAAAAATAGAGAAATGCTCGTTTGAAAAGGGAGAAAATAGAAATAGAGAAGGAAACGATAAAACGAAAATGTCTAGTTAGTTTTTTTTTAATTAAAAGCTAACAACGTCAGCCGATTACATTCGGACTCCTTTAAATCGACTCTGTATGGCAGAACTATTCTGTCCTTGACTCTGGACAAAATTATAAAGATGATTATCCTAACAACTAATCAGTCAAAAAAAAAAAAAGAATTGAGATTGAAGAAAGATGCAAAACATTTAAAACAGATGAAAAAAAACTCTGAAATATATTCACTTCAGATAAAATTCGAATTCCCTAAATGAAGCTTACAAGCGGTTTAAATAATGCAAAACTTGAGATTATAAAGATTTTTTCAAAAAGTAAAACCCGTATTATTGCATGAAAACTAACTACATGAGTGAAGAAAAATCTTGCCAAAACTTTGGGCAAAATTGAAATCATGATTAGCGCCGAGCACTAATAATGTCCGAGTTGGAGTGCCTTACCTCTAACTTCAACTTTGTCAAAGATCAAATCCAACTTCCAACTCTAATTTAGATTTGCATAGCCTTCGATTTGACTCAAAGTCCAACTTGTCGAAGTGGAGTCGGATTTAGACTTTTTTATTGGGCTTTTTTTAGCCCATTTAAATCTCAATTTGACAATTTTGAACTCTCACTAATTGGATTGGGCTTCCAAATATTAGTTTTTCTTTTCTATTATTATTGAAATGTGGGAGGCTAAACAAAAACTGTGGGAGGCTAAAAAAAAGGCGAAGAAAAGCAATGCCATAGACTCAAGTGTGATTTACTAAATGTTAAAGGTGACACAGACCTAAATGTATTAATCAAAAGTTATGATAAGCGGTGTCACGGTAGCAAACATAGTTCACCATATGTTAAATAAAACACGAACTCAAACATGTTTTACTCCAAATTATGACAAGTTATAGGGTACCACGAACTCAAGGGTAGTTCACCATATAATAAGTGAAAGATAAGATAAACAAGTCATTTATGCATTCATGTTACATGTTTGCCATGATTATGTATACTTCCGCTCCTATGATGATGAATAGACATGATAGCTATGAGAATCTTTGATAATATATCTATGCATGAAGCATATTTCAAAAATCAAGTTTATGCTAAGCTAAATTAATTGTATATAACTATATAATGTATTATTTACTGAGTATTCAACTCATTTTTATTTTCCTTATATGTTTATCTATTGCAGACGGAGATTCAGATGACATTGATCTAGATGACCAGGATATAGATCTAGTATAAAGTCTTAGAAGGAATAAGTGTTTTCACATGTAGAATTAGTCTATGATTTTATTTTACATTTCCAGTTTCATGTTTCAAGACAATTATGTCCAGTTTAGTTGATATTTTCAAGAAATAAGCTATTTCAAATTAAATCTTAACCAGGCATTATATTAAGAAAGTTAATACCATCTCTAACTGAAGGGGTGTTACTAAAATTATAGTATAAGTATATTGTTTTATAATAATTTGTTAATATTAGTATATTATTAAAATTAACTAACTAGATAAGTTATATCCATATAATATTTATATATATGTGATTAATATATAAAAATACATATTTTTTTTATTAAATAAGCACAATATCGAAGCGGAGTCAAAGTCAAAGGCATCACCACTACAACGTACTCATGACAAGGTCATATATGTAGTGCGTGCATAAATCAACGCACAGACATTAGAAGTGATTAATGGAGTGCGTACGAAGATCCGTAGTGTCATGTCTAACTTGTTAGATATTTTAATATGATATTAATAAATGAATCTTTGATTTCTTATGATCCACAATAATAATAATAAACAATATGAGAAACGTACATCTCTCCATGATTGATGAATAATTGATCTGACTATGAGAGAATGATCACCCTAACAACGTTTGCCTCACAAGTGTCTCTCGATGGCTAGAGACACTCTAATGTTGTAGGTGAGAACCCTTGAACCTCCCAGTACTATTTATAGACTTCCGACCATCAAGAAATCTAAAAGTTTGTGTCTGACTATAATTAGAGATATAGAGTTTTAATCTTATCTCTTAGGAGTAATTTTTATCCATTCATAACTCAAATATCAACAGATAATATTTTGAACTATTTCAAACTGATAAGATGGGTGTGTAGGATACAGAATTTAAATAAAACTCTTACATTTTCTCACTTGGCCCATACGCCCATAAAATAATACTTTTCGATCATGGGCTTATCACAGGAAATTAACTATACTATGCAAATTTATTTTCTGAACTTTTCATAACTCAAAATACATTTCATGAGTTCCATAATGTCAATGTCAAACTAATTATCAATGCGAGTCATGTCAGTCCTCTATTATATATTAACAAATTTCCTTCCATGTACCACAACATCGGTAACCAAATTTAACACACAATCTTTAATTGAGATAATTAAGGCTAATACTGTAATGCCTTTGGGTTTCAATTCATGTCTATTGTAGACATTATCTTGTCATCATTCATCCATACCATTCAATGTACATATAAAATTGAAAGACAAGAAAAACAGAAACAACTATAATAGACATATTTTAATGTCCAATACTCAGTGTATCAATTATCACTTTATCATGTCAACATTATGGATATAAACATACAACCCATCTTTTCAACATGATTTTTAAAGTGTTATCATTAACATATGACTTTTATGGACATATTTTTAAAGTATTTGGACAAGCCATGGTTGCTTATGTCGGTAGTGGTTGGCATTTTGCTAGTGCTGGCTACGTTATTGCAGATCGTAATTGCTTTCTTAACTTACAAGTATAAAAGTTGCTAGCCTAGCTACCAATTTTTATCATTCTCGTAGTGATGTGTGTGAGAGGGAAAACTATTAATGGGTCTTAGGCCTGATATTTATTTGCACTAGGGGACAAAAGAGGGTTGGCAGGTGCTTGGGGCAGTGTGTAGGAAATTAAGGGTTTAATTGAGAAGTGAACGGCAGAAGAAAATAGACTGGCACACTCAACTTAGTGATCTATAAAAAGGCAGTGATCAGATAATGAAGCTCTCTCTCGGATGGACTCTCTCTCTCTGGAACAACTTCGGTCTCTTCTCCAGCGTCGTCTCCTTTAGCTCTCTCAGAAGAACTTAAGAGCTCCAACCAATACATTTATTTATATTTTCTCTGTACTGTGAGCCATGAGAGATTGTAACAATATCTATTATAATAGATCCCCTTCTACAAACTCCCGTAGACGTAGGCCTTACGTCGAACCACGTAAATACGATGTCCCTCTATTTATTATATGCTATCTGCGTATGTACAGCCGCACCTGAGTCTCATCGGTGGCCCTAGATAACACCGAACGAAGCCCAACTCGCATCAGTGGATCAGAAAAGATTCTTTTTCCTACCTTGGCCTATTGACCGATTTTTGACACATCAACAGTGACGTCGTTTATGGGATGTTTAAGCTGGAGGTGAGAAAATAATGATTTTCTGGAACACTACGCAACTTACCATGCAAGCAAAAGCACCTTCAAGATGAGTGTTCTTAATTAATTATTTTTTTCTTTCATTTGGCAAGGATCCGTTGAGTACCTCATCTCGGTATTTACTTCATCACATGAAAGTTGCACGACACTTTTTGATTGCAATAATTGCTTCCCTTTGAATTAGATACTTACTCACACAAATCCCTAATCCTTCCAATGTTATTATTCTTACATTGCAAAAATAGTAAGTGTACTATACATTTGCCTCGCCACCTGAGTACTATGCACTTACGTGCACAGTACCCTACACGGGGCAAGTTCCCCTTTACTTCTAGGGAACACGGCATTGTGCACTTAAGTGCACAGTGCAATCACCTGCATTGTGCATGGAATGTATATGTGCCATGCACAATGCATGGGCACGGCACAGTAGAATGCGGGCGGGCACCCACGAACTCGTGGCACCCCGCCGCGCGTTCCATCACCCTGCCAGCAGTTCCCTTGGGATTGCCAGCACTATCTGGCCCCACGGTTGCGATGGACTTGTGTGTGGGGGTGCCGAAATGCTCCTAAGCCCATCTCGGGAGCACGCCAAGCGTGTCTCCACATGGAGCTCACGGCATCCTGCCATGAGCTCCGCAAGTGTGCCAGCAGTTTCTATCTCCAGCGACGTGGGCGCCTACAACCCGTATACATGCCCATGCACAATGCATGGCAAGGTGCCGTGCCCACTAGAACACGGGTGGGTGCCCACGAATTTTTGGCGCCCAACTGCGTGTTCGACCACCCCGCCAACAATCCCCTCGAGACCGTTGGTAGTATCTGGCCCCACCGTCACGGTGGACTTGTGTGTGGGGGCGACGGCATGCTCTCGATCCCATCTCAGTAGCACACTGAGCGTGTCTCCACACAAAGCTCACAGCATCCTGTCGTGAGCTCTGCAAGTGTGTCGGCGGTCACTAGTTTTTGACTCCAGCGATGTGGGCGCCAGCCACCCGTTTGCCAAAGACACTTTCCTCTGAATTCTCACCTGAATGGTTGCAATGGGATAGCCCAACCCCTCAATCGCATGGGTGGACTACCAGCAGCTACTATTGAGGCCGTTGGCACCATCTTTCCCTAGTGGGGCCACCACCTGCCTCTCAAGGTACCCGGCCGCCGGAGTCCCCTACATGGGCTTCCCTCCTGTCCTACATTCTCTCTCTCAGCTCGCCCACTCTCCTTCACGCTAGACCATGCTTGCCCTTACCTTCACGGCTCGCCCAGATCACCCTCACTTCTCACCAATCTCCCTTGCCTACACACCTCACACCTTAGGACTTCTATCCCCAGTTGCCGCGCACAAGCTTGCCACCCTCCACTTGCCACACATCGTTCGAGACACCTTGTACGAAACCACACTATTGGTGCACTCAAGATTGCACTGTTCATACACGAGAACACCCAGGACATCTCATTGTTGAAAATCACCTCACTTCACACCTCTTGGATAGACCACCTTTCACCAAACCATCTTGGACTCGCCTAACCACCATCTCACCCACTCACCATGCACAGCATGCCAGAAACCAGTATTAGCTCACGACCCACCCACTACGCCATCCTGGACTCGTCTGTTCCCAACTTGGGATAGCTCTCCCTCATGGCCCACCAAGCACGCCACTCACCACACGCTCTCTCGCCATTACACGGACTCACTTGCCAACTCGCCCACAGCTCACACCACGTCTCTTGCTTACATACTCGTCCACTCGCCTCACCTCGTGGACACTCACCAGTTCGCCCACACCTCACTCACGGACACTATCATGCACAGAAACTAGGCAATCTTCTCGCCATCTTGCATGGGCTCGCCAACTCAAGACTTTTAACAGAAAAATTACTTGAATCATCCACTCGGAAATGGCCCTCGCATGCACGGGTGAGCACCCTTGCCATGCATGCTCAAAGTCACCCCCTATGGTTGCACTCCTAAACCTTCGGACTCGTCTCTCACATTCAGGCCACCCATTTCACAGCACTTGGAATCGCCATGCTAGCCACAGCCCATCACTTGGGTTCACCTCTCGCCAGAACTCTCCTCACCTCACATATGGTCTCGCCATGCATATTAGCTCGCCCCATCACCTCACCAAGTTGTCACATGGACTTGTGCAGCAAGCCATCACTCACAGTTCGAGAACCTACTCATAGCTCATCCGCTCAGGATAGCACGTCAATGCTCGGCCCTCCATTTGGAACCACCATGCACACACACGGGACCCCAACTCGGGAACTCATCAGATAGCTCACATACGGTACACTCGGACCGCAACTTGCCTCTCACACTAGGACCACCCATCACACGGACTCACACACAGCTAGCCCGCAACACTCCTTACTAGCTCGGAAACACTCGTTGACTCGCATAAAGAGTCTCCCCTTAAGGACTCACATATTTTCTCTGTTGATTGCTTGGACAGGTCACTTGCCACCTTGGATCACGAAAGCTCAAACTCGACTACTCAAACAAGCTTGGCTTCGGCAAATTTTACACTCCGATTACGCACGAATAAATCTAGATGCGGCTCTCGCAAGCTCGGAAGCAACACCCACTAGTTCGAAAAAATTAAAATGCAGCAACTCAAGATCTCCGATTGTTATTACTCACAACATGTGAAATTCATTTTTCTACTAATAAAAATATTTTTGCAGCATGAAGCGATAGCACACTCATTGCGGTGGAACAAACTCCGCTCACTCGCCATACGTGGATCATATTGGTGGCTACTCGCGAATCCACGGGGTTGTCAGGCTGACCACAACCCACTCAATGATTCGCTCCCTATGGCTCATGGCTTGAGGTCCACTACCCAAGCGCACTCAGCAAACCCTCACATTCAAGATAGGCTCGAGGCTTGAGATCTGCCCACCAAGCACACTCGACAAGCCATCCTGGATGCCTACACATGAATCTGTGAGGCTGTATGGCATCTCGCGTCATGCTCTACAATTTGCTTGTCTAGGGCTCGAGACTTGGATTTATCACCCAAGCGCACTCACCAAACCCTCACCTACTCAACAGCAACACACAGATTGTGGGGTCGCCTGGGTTCTATGCCCCGCTCCACGATTCGCTCGTCCAGGGCCTGAGACTTGGGTCTATCACCCAGGCGCACTCGCCAAGCCCTCAGTTACTCAACAACAACACATGAATCGCGGAGTTGCCTGGTTTTCATGCCTTACTCCGCGATTTGCTCACCCAAGGCTTGAGGTCCGCTAACCAAGCACATTTGACAAACCTTACATCTTGGATGCCTACTCGTGAATCGCGGAGTCGATTGGGTTCCAAGTCTCACTCCCCGATTCACTCGCCATCATTATCTCTCAGACGCGGTCGATCATTCTCTTCCTACCTCGGAGCTTTGCGCTCCTTGTATGCAATCGAGCCCTCTCCCGCTACTTCGGAGCTCTGCGCTCCCTCGTACGCGGTCAAGCCCTCTCCCACTACCTCAGAGCTCTATGCTCCCTTGTACGCATTCGAGCCCTCTCTTGTTACTTCAGAGCGCAGAGCTCTGCGCTCCCTCGCATGCGGTCGAGTCATTTCCCACTATCTCGGAGCTTTGTGCTTCCTCGTGCACGGTCGAGCCCTCTCTCGCTACCTTGGAGCTCTGCGCTCCCTCGTATGCGGCCAAGTCTTATCTCTTTATGACATTCACTTAAACGCCTTATTTGTGGCATATTTTTATTACTTTCTTACCTCAGACTCGGAAATGGAAGCTACCGCCTTCTCAATTGCTGGATAGAATTTTAGAATTCTCACCAAAGTACATTTGCTAAGAATTTGCAGAGTTCTGTGAGGGGGAAAACTGTCAATGGGCCCCAAGCCTGATATTTATTTGCACTAGGGGACAAATGAGGGTTAGTAGGTGCTTGAGGCAGTGTGTAGGAAATTAAGAGTGTAAATGAGAAGTGAATGACATAAGAAAGTAGACTGGCACATGCAATTCGGTGATCTAGATAATGAAGCTCTCTCTCGGATGGACTCTCTCTCTTTAGAACAACTTTGGTCTCTTCTCTAGCGTTGTCTCCTTCAGCTTTCTCAAAAGAACTCAAGAGTTCCAACTAGTACATTTACTTATATTTTCACTGTACAATGAGCCATAAGAGATTGTAAGAATATATGGATCCCCTTCCCCAAACCTCCATGGATGCAGATCTTACGCCAAACCACGTAAATACGGTATCCCTCTATTTATTATATGCTATCCATGTACATACAACTGCACGAGATTCTCACCGAGTGCCCCAAATAACACCGGGTGAAACCAAACTCGCACCAGTGGACTAAAAAAAATTCTTTTTCCTGCTTTGACCTGTTGATCGATTTTTGATACATCAACACTGTGAACTTAAATTTGTTCATATTTTGACTCTTCTTTAATGTCCTCCAAACTTGATATGCTATATCACTACAAGAAAAAAGCATTTTGAGACAAAATTTTTACTGTTGCAAAAGTAATAATTGCAAAAGAGGGGTAAATGCGGCTTTATTGGATTGGACGCATAGCTTTACACTGACATGTCTTTTTAGCTGGTTGGCACCATGAATTAATCCTTCTACATCGATTTTGTGACACATTGTGACAAAAACAAATATTGCGATTAGAGGCTGCAAACGATCCGATCAAAAACGAGTTTGAGTCGAATCGAGTCGAGCTGGACTCAAATAACTCGAATTCGAGTTCGAGTCGAGCTGAGAGTTTGTCGAGTCGAGTCGAATTCGAGCCGATCAAAGACGAACTCGAGTCGAATCGAGTTATTTATCGATCTTTGTTTTTACTCTCTAACGAACCGAGCCGAACTTAGTCGAGTAATTACTTGAGTTTCTTACTCTTTATAAATATTTGACTCAATAAATTTTTTTGTGAACTTAATACATTATTATTGTAAAGAAACAAATTGTTACTTCTACATAAAGTAACAAAATATATTACTTATACAAAGTATTAAAAATAATATATATAACACAAAAAATATATATAATAAAAGAATATATGCAAGATTATATATGTGTATATAGAAATATTACGAGTATTGTTACGAGTACAAAACGAGTCGAATTGAGTTTATACGAATCTTGTTCACGAACACAAACTGAGTCGAGCCGAGATTATACGAGTTTAGCTCGTTTAATATTCGAACCAATATTAGTGCTCACGAACAACTCATTTATTAAACGAATCGAGTTCAAATCAAATTTAGACGAGTCGAACTCAAATTATTCACGAGCAGTTCTGTTCGTTTGCAGTCCTAACTGCGATAAGTAAAAAGCTATTACAGCGTAAATTTAAACTTCATATTATTGGATTGTAGTCCTTGTACATGCTGATACCAAAACACCGAAAGTAAAACTTTGCCTCTCGACACACTGCTTCAGTTTAGTCCCAAAATTTTCTTTGTCTTCGTCAATTTTCGGCTACCAGCAAACGAATCAACCATTTTTTTTTGTCTCCACACTGCTTCCCTCATCCACAGAAATCCAGCCCTAGCAGCATTGTCTAACCATTTGAAAACCCATGGAAGCTAGGCCCTTCAAGTGGGGATTGTACAGTAAAGCCAGCTTAGTGGTGAAAATCTCCTCTATTATTGGGTTTCAAAATAGGGAATTGGTATTTTTACTATAACCCTAGCTTCGATTTTTTTATTTTTCTGAAAACCCCTCCCTCTTTTTCTCTATCGATTCGTTCCTCTCATCCTATAACCCTAACTTCAAATTTAGTGGATTTTGGGGTAAGTCCTGTGCCCTATCTTCAATTCCTTGATTCAATTTGTTGATCTTGTTTGGCTTAATTAGTTGTTAGGAATCCTCAAATATCATCTGTTGCCTCTATTTTGGTTTGTAATTTGCCCTGTTTTGTGCTATTCCTTGCATGTTTTCTACTCATGTTGTTTGATTTTATAGGTTTGGCTTGATTTTTCGCACATTGTAAAGCTTGTGATTTGGTTTCTTGTGCATATATTCTAGTAGCTTTTGTTTTCTATTGTATCTATCTAATTTAACCAATATTGGAAAGTTTTTCTCATACTGTTATTAATAATCTATGATTTGTTTTCTTTAGGCTAAAGTTTGATGATGAGTGAGTGACAAAAGATGTTAAGAGGGCATTAAAGGAACAACATGGATGATTCTGTGGTCACATCTATCTACTTGTTGGTTTTATGTAATTTCTTTGTAAGTTAATTTTTATTTATAGTTAATTGATGCCTTCCTGTTATGCAATGAGAAGGACATTATAAAACACCTCAGGGTAAGATGTTAATTAATATCTCATGTATAGTGGGTTGAGTTTGCAAAACAAACTCAATATTTTTGGGTTGAGTTTGTTTACTTTAAAAAATAATTTAATTTAAGTGATATTCTTAAGTGTTAATATATAGTGGACTTATTTTTCTTCATTCTTAACTAGTTGTAGGAGAGAAAAGTAGAAGACATATATATATATATTTTTTAGATGCACTTGTAAGTGTTTATAGCTTATCTCCTCAAAATTGATGCTTATAATATTGACTATCACACTTTAAATATCTTGTACAAGGTAGAAAAGTGGAGATATGCAACTGAGGAGGAGACCCCGACTATTCTTTGTTGGTTAGAGTATCGGAGGTCGAGATCCTTCACAAATCCTTGCCGATTCTCACACACCATTGGTATCTCTTTCTCGACCGAGATGGATTTAGGACTATTATATCTTTGTTATTATTCATGGTAGTTAAATTGAATGTAAAACATAGGTTTATATTCAATTTAAACCTATTATATAGAGATGAGATGGAGTTTATATATCTTGTCATTATTTGACACCAAGATAAGATAAAATTTCTTATCTTTTATTCCAATGTGCATATATGTTCAAATCTCTTGACTTAGATGATAAGACGAAAGATCAAATGCATGCAGATTTATTTTGTTGTTGCATGGTGTGATGTGCGTGTATCTAGTTAAAATGCACGTTTCTTTCCTTTTTTCTTTTTAAAATTATTTAGCTTGCCAGTTTTATATAATTTCCAATTTTATTAGAAACTCATACCATTTCATTGGAAAGACAATGCATCAAACAATTGTCCAACTTTTTCTTTTTCGGTATAGGGAACTACTCATATCTTTTTATAGAGCAACAATAGATCCCACAACGTATCATATTTTACAGGTATGGTTATTTCTCCTGTCACTGCATTCTAGAGTTCTAATCTTGTTTATCTTTTTGGACAAAAGTTCTAATCTATTCTAATATATAGTAGAACACGAGTAGTT
Source organism: Platycarya longipes (assembly GCA_036559045.1). Lineage (NCBI taxonomy): Eukaryota > Viridiplantae > Streptophyta > Magnoliopsida > Fagales > Juglandaceae > Platycarya > Platycarya longipes. The sequence goes on from CM071802.1 coordinate 40,055,946, forward strand.
TTCATTTATATATGATCATTGATCTCTAAGTTAGATTGATAAATTTGTTTACCTTGATCTTATATATATACATATCTAATGCTTTCTTGTTTTTCAAAGTATATACATATATAATACTGTTGTAAGGGCAATGATGTAAAATGTTTCCATTAGTCAATTACAATATTGGGTTAGTGGGACAGCATTAATTGCACAAATTGGTAACTGGGTTCCTAGACAGAGACATGAATTTTACTGTAAGGTTAACATTATAAAACATTATAAATATGTCATATATATATATATATATTTACACCAAATATATGCATGCTGGATCTTATTTGTACATCCATCTAATAATATATATAAATATATATGTCATGACTTGATCAACAGGCACATTTTGTCATCTAAAATTTATAATCATAGTTGGTTTTGACTTAAATAGCTCCTATCTTAATACTTTTTAAGATCATAAACTTATATATATATATATGTATGTATGTAAGTATAGATATAGACTCACATACTATTGTTAATTTGTTGGTACAGTTAGTTCTGGGTTTATTTGTTGCTTCTGAGATTGATGAATATAGAATACCAGATGTATGATTAATGATCTATATTCAAGGCCTCATACTTTATAGTTATGCAAGAAGTACATTTTTTAGGATGTCGACTTTAATAGAAAGAAAAGAGGACAAATAGAGGGTTTTGATTTTTCTTTTTCCACATATAAAAACAAATATAATGTCTTGGAGATTTTGCATTTTTGCATTCAGGTTGGTTCTTTTTTTTTTTTTAATACACTTTAGTTCTTTGCATTACCCTATTCAAGTACCCGATCATGACTTTTGAATGGATAAATTTAAAGTTGATGCCTTGGCAAATTGTAAGTGTTTTTTGACATGTGTCATTCTAATGGCGAGTAGCAAGAAACTATAGAGCTTTGGGAGCTTGAACAGGTCTTACATGGGATTCAGCATGCAAGATGGGTTTTTTATGTTTTATGTTTATACCTACACTAGCTTAATTTTTAAATAGAAAATAAAAAATAATATTAATTGATGACTTCATGTTTACCCTTTGGAAAAATTTTAGACTGCACGAGTTGATGATTGTATAAGTTGATGTTATTTAATGTATAAAGTCATCCCTCAGTTTATGAAAAATCAGTTTACACAACTTATTAAGGACTAACATTTTCCATTTACTGCTTTTTTTTATGCTATTTTTTTTTAATAAGGATGTCAATTTTTATATGCTACTTTTTTCTCCTAAATTTGAACTATTTGGTTTGTTATGAAGGTTACCATGGTAAAGAACACTTGCTCATTGGTAATTAAGAAACTGAAACAATGGATGATGCCAGAAAAGGTATCGTTTTATCATTACCTGACAGCAAACTTAACTTTTATTTTATTTTATTTTCTATTGCATTTTGTTGGAGATTAATCTTGAGTTGTAGGTTTTCTTATTTTGATTGTAGTGGTGTTGAGTATTTGCAGTGCAATGCTTTTAATATAATTCTGGGTTTGTCATTTGGTGTTGTTTTTGGCATAAGCATCTACCCATAAAGATATATATGTGTTTGATTACTTATAAGGTTGCTAAGATTAAAAACATAAAAAAATCCATGTGTGGATTGTAGATTTTTTATTAACGTTATGATGGAATTTCTCCAAAAATACCACTCAATGGAGCTGAATTACATAGAGTAGAGTACATGGTCAAAGGCTGTTTTAGCTTCTTTGTTGCCTTAGTTTACACCGTTTTTGTACTAGTAATTGTTTTTTGGGCTTGTTGGTGTTGGCTATCTTATTTTAATAACATGAGCAGTTTGAATTTAGACAGGGAGTGTCAAAGTTGGTTCACCGCTAACATACCCCAAGAAGTACTAGACATTTTTTTTAAACAGACTTGAATATAGTGTTCATTCTGATGGGGTGTTGATACTGAGACAAAGATCAACCCGTTGATGTTGTTGATATATGATGTTAAAAAGAAATGGGAACATGCATGCCCGCCCATGTATGATATCTGCGGGATACACAATTTGATGCAGAGTAGTGTTTGATGTTTTGGCATTTAGAAGCCTCGTATCTGGTTATATTCGTAGTAATTAAAATAGATCATTTTCGACACTATAGTTTCCAGTGAACTATTGGTACCTATTGACAGTGTAGACCAGCGAGTTACTACCCAATAATTGGATAGTTTGTAAGAGGATATATACTTAATAATAGGGGATAAATGGGACTAGTTGAAAGTCAAATTATGTTTCCAAAATTCTTTGGAACTACTATAATAAGTAGGTTTAAGAAATAAGAGTGACTTAGTAATAAGCATATATATACCCTTCGTAAAATAGGGGACCAAGGCTGGGCACAATATTGCAGACTTTAAATGGTTAGTGGGCTATTTCTGGTGATATATAAAGCTCTAGTCATGTACTGAGGACTACTATGGGACAAGCTTGGGGATTGTATCTGCAGTATCCTAGTAATTCAATGCCAAGAAATGAATTTTGTTTGTGGTAATTGCAGAACTTTTGGAGGAAGGTCTACTAAACTAATTTACATTCAAGAAGGATGGGTTATATGGAACAACTACTTTCTTTGGGTCCAAGTACTCATTTGTTTCATATAATCTAGCCAAGCTAAGGAGACATGAGGGAGTACAGATTGCTGTAAAGGGGCCATTTGTTTAATGTAAACAATTGCTTGAAACAAAGATTATTCACTAATTGCGTAGGTGCATATAACGAATAGTGTAATAGGAAGTCAAAACCACATGATGTAAGTATTATGGGGGCACCCAAATGAACTAATTAATTACATGATCAATGAATGAAGATCCTAGTTTATTTACAATGCTATAAAAATTGGTAATTGGGTGTGCACATATTTATATTTGTGGTTTGTCATGCAGTTGGTTAATTTATGTAATATTGATGTATCACTTTATACGTGGAATTCATTGGCTTGTTTCATAAATGGGTAGGTAACATCAAGAGTTCAATTTTTGGGATTCTCTTCATCTGTCAATTTCAGAGTTATTCTCCAGAATGCTTTTGAGTTTTTAACATCAGATGTGTAGAATTCTTTTGGTTTCCACATTTGAGGGTATGAATTGGATGTTAAATATTTCCTTGTATGCAGGTAAATGTAGTTTATGGAAATATGTTATAATTAAAATGCATGGGCAGTATATATTATAATTAAGCCCTTACTTTGTTTTATTTTTTTTAATGTTGTGTAAATATGGATACATATATTTATGAATTTATATATGTATATTGTGGCATTGATATATATATTTATATCAACCCCAATGTACTGCCGTATATATATATATATTTATTTATTTATATATTTAAAAGCCAAATCAAGTCATCTGATTGGACATGGAACCCGCATTAATCGCTAAATTAAACGGCTTACGTAGCTACCGTTTAAATAAATTATGCAATCTATTTAATTTATGAAACGTAATTATTGCTCAAATCTTCCGTGCCAGACATTAAAATAACGCTACTCATTAAAATCTAACTTTAACCACTTAGAGTATGTTTGGAGTTGTGAGAAATATTATTTTTAGTTTAAAATTTATAGATTAAATTTTAATGTAATAAATTATATTATTAAAATGTTATTTACTGTTTGAGATTTATATGTCTAAAGTATTTTTAGAATTAGTTACGTAGTTTTTTTAAAATATATAGTTATTTGTAAAAGTTTTTTAATAAAAACTTCAATTTTACACTTATTGAAAAAGGTAATTTTTAATTTTTTTAACTGACTAAAATAATTTTAATAAAATTATTCAAACATATTATTTTTTTTTAAAAATACTTTTAACCGTTTAAAAATATTTTTAAATCCCAATCCAAATATACTCTTAATAGTTTCGTATCAATCACTTTCGCATCTCTGCGCAAACACAATTCCCGACAATAGAAACCAATCGTTATTTCACATATTTTTGCTGAACATAAAACCCATTGTTAAACCCAAGAGCATTGAAGGAGTGGAAACAGCAGTAACCCTCCAAGTCCGGTGCCATTGACTTTGCCGAGAATGGCCGGCACGATGATGGGGACGTTGTTGTCCCAGCAAATGTAGGAGACCAACAGATCCGACAGCTCTACAGAGGGCAGAGACACAGATGTTTCTGCAGAGTTCAAGTAGGAAGACAACTGCGCTGCCCAGAGAAGAGGATCACTACCCGTTGGGCCTTATTGGTCAGCATTATCACGCTGTCCCACACACTTCTTTGTCGGCAGTCTGCCATTTTCGAATGGTTTCGGGGTGGCAGTGAAAGGGAGATATACATATATCGCCGTCTTCAAGGGTTACATCTCTTCCCACATCACCCCTGAAGAAAAAGAGCTCGGCACGGGAAAAATGCGTGTGAAAAATGCAGTAAAACCGGTCAGAGAAGAAAAAAAGCTGGGCACGGGAAACCCATATCGCCGTCTTCAAGGGTTACGTTTCTTCCCCTTTTTCCATGTAACTATGCATAAACGATCGATATGGGGTCATTCATGGGACCCGTCGGGGGCTGGAAGAGAGGCCAAATCCTCGCCGTCGTCAGAGGTCATCCCATTGTCTTTGAAAGGTGAGTCTTGCACACTTAAACGACATCAACGAATCGGTTTATTGGGTGCCACCAAGTGTTTGAGGAAATTGAATAAAATTTAAAATTTTTTCAAAGATGTGTTTCAGATTGTGCCATGTAAATTGGCACTGTTTGATAAATTAAAAAAAAAAACCCACTACAAAAAAACCGTCTACAAAACTATAAACTTTAAACCATTTATACTTTTCAAAATTTTTCTCACACTTTCTTCTCTACCTCCCCCCTCTTCCTCCAAAAATTGTGCAAAAGTTTCAATTTTTTTTGTTCCAATTGTTCTAAAACTGGTAAGTAACAGTCAGTCGATGTATTGTTTTCATTATATTGCTATTTCGTTTATGTTTGTTCTAAACTTATTTCATTTATGTAAGAAACAAACAAATCCATGAAAATTTCGTTTCTTTGCAGGCTCTCATTCACTTGCACTAAGCCCTTCTATATTGCTGCAACTGTGTTTGGGTGTGGAATTGTTGTTGCCTCATCTAAATTGCACCAGTTAGTGATTTATTATTTTCTTAATTCAATTGCTTTTAGAACCTGATTTGTATATATGTGTTTTAGTTTTAAACTTAATTAGAATTGAAGGACAATATCTTTTCTAAATCTATAGTGAAAAGGAATAGTTAAATAATTATTGCTTATAATTGTAACTATGGTATAAAATAATTGTTATTGTTTATTATCGTGGGCTCTAATCACTAATTTACTATCTATGATTATAGAACAATCGTTTGAATTTTTTTCTCTTTCTGAAAAATTTGTGTTTGTTTTGTTCTAATTTAATTATTGTAGCTCTATTGCTTCAATGAACAAGGAGTTTGTTTTCTACTTTCTGCAAATGATTAAGTTTGATTAAATGTGCTAATGAAAATCTAAAAGAGCAGATTTGGTTGTATTATGGATATAGCTTCACTAGCTATGTGGTTCTAGGCCATTTACATGTAAATATTAGTTTAACAATTAGTGGTTTTTGGTGTGGATTTTCATGGTAATTGATTCTTTAATTTTGTTGAAAGGGAAAACAGAGGGGACCCAAAGGTGGTTCAACCAAAGTAATTTTCAATTCATTCTTAAAAAAGTTATATTTTCAGAAAAGGCTATATGCATCAATTTATAAATATGTTTTAAATAAACACATGTTAGCATTTTAGATAAGCATCTGTTTTAAATAAGCATGTTTTGCCATAAGCATCTGCTAATCAGAAGTTAGTACTATATACTCAAAGACACTAATAATCCACGTTAAGGAGAATCATAGCATTTTTTATTTAAGGTCTACACATAGATTTTTAGAATACTGTTGAATTATAATGCAGATTTTTTTCTCTATATCTGTTCCAATTTAAGAGCACCCGAGGTGTATATTATGGACATTTTTGAGTATTTTGGTGGATTGGAGTTGCAAAATGAGATTTTTCCCACATCATTATTAGTGTCTTAGTTTTGCTTTATTTGGTAGATGCTTAGGAGACTAAGCAGCATTCCGCACTATGCATTTTTTGTAGATGCAGCATACGCTGCCCTGGCATTTGGTAGTTACTCAAAAGTGACCATGCATCTAGACATATATAAGCCATTCATTTAAAGTAATTGGCTGCTAACCTTCAGATTTCTGAATATTCTGACTATGTTGAAAAACTTGATTTGATAATTGGATAGAAGGCTTAGTAATGATATGGATCAAGTCTTAAAGCGTACAATTATGAGTCTGCTATTGTTTTATCTTATTTTTTTCTTTTCAAATCTGGATATAGATAAAAAATGTTAATATATGGATGTATTTCTGAGGCTTTACATTACTTTGAATATACAAGATGAGGCCATTAATTCCCATGCATCTAGCGCCCCTGAATATTCAAAAGTGACCATGCATCTAGACATATATAAGCCGTTGTCCAAAATTTATTTTAGTGGCTGCTAGCCTTCATATTTTATTTGGTAGCAGTTTAGAATGTGTGAAAATAAATGGTATCCAAAAATCTGATATAGTCATATTTTATTTTCAGAAGCACATCCATATCATTACTAAGCCTTTTAAATCCTAATAAATCCTAGGGTAAAAAATAGGAATTTATACTAGGGTTTGTTAATCTGATATGGATCCTAACATATAGAAGTAAATCCATATCATTACAGTTTCAATCGGTGTTAATCTGATATGGATGTGTTTTTGGGCTAATTTTTTATTCAATTATAGAAATAGGAAAACTTTTCTTTTGAAGTTAGCACTTCTATCTATGTATATGTAGTTAGTACTATATATTTAAACAAATGTGCATATAGTTCCTGAGCAATCACAAAGAGACAAGATCCATGTTCATTTTGTTGTGGCCTCGAGATAAAAAATCAATAAGAATTCAGATGAATAACCTGTAAAACAGATTCTTGCAAAACATACATAGAAGTGCTGAAATATAGATCTCTGATAAAATTATAATTTAGTTTATGCACCATATCAATAATCTGACATGAAAAAAAAAACTAAAAAAGAATTAAATATGACTGAAAAATAACCTGAAAATAGTGTGAAAACGCAAATTGGCTTAGATTAGTGAGGTGGAATTCAAATGGGATAAAGCTGTAAATTTTGAATTGTTCAATTTGAATTCAAATAAGATAAGATGGAGTCTTATCTTTAAGTTGTAATTTTTAGATAAGTGTAATTCAAATTATGGAGTTTATCCATAGCTTTTTAAGTCCATCTAGGAGTCTATTAAAAAGGCTGAAGACTTGAAATTCGAAATCTGGAATGATAAATTCAAAAGACAAATTCGAAATTCAAATAGCAGCAGTAAATCCAGAAGTCTGTTAGCAACCTGTCAGCAGACGGATTCTGATGAAGGATGACCTGTCAGCAGACGCGTTTCAGCAGCACTTTTTGGATAGGCTATTTAAATGAAGTCATATCATAACCCTAGGTAGGGTTTTCGACCAGAGCATCTACCTTGAGATATTGGAGAGTCTTTCTAAGGAAAAACGGTGAGGAGAACTGAAGGGAAAAGATCTATGCACTTATAAAGTGTGATTCTGGTTCAAGGTTGGAGGAAGATTGTTGATTGGAGTATATAATCAACTACTGGAGGTTCCAGTAGGAAAGGCATAGATTGAAGATCGTCAGAGGTTCTGGCTGCTACTGCGGTAGGGATAAACGGGTCATTTATCCGGTCAAGTAAGGGAGTCAATTGACAAAGGTTTTGTAATTGAATAGCTTACTTGTAAACTGATTTTCAATCAATAAAATGGACTTTCCTGGGTTTGGTTGCCCCGTAGGGTCTTACCTTTGAAGAGTTCTTCAGAGAGTTTCCCTTGGTAACCAATCGACGTGTTAATAATTAGTAATTTATTTTTTTGCATGTTTATGAATATTCATACGATTGATATCTAACAAGTTTGATTGAAATTGTTAGAGATATTTGGACATACAGGGGTAAAAAGGGAATTTCAATTGGTATCAGAGCGGGTTCACTCATCCGAGTGTGATTCGTTCTCCTGGTAGAGATGGCATCATTGAATATTCCACCACAATTTGATGGTGAGAACTATACATATTGAAAAGTACGCATGCGAGCATTCCTCAAATCATTGGATGAACGGGTATGGCACACTGTTGAAACTGGCTGGAAAAGACCCAAGACTAGTGTAGAAGCTTGGTCGAAGGATGAATTGAGCAATAGCAATTTTAATAGCAAGGGATTGAATGCCATATTCATGGCGGTATCACAAGAAGAGTTCAAAAGGATCTCTATGTGTGAGATAGCTAAGGAGGCATGAGATATCTTGTAAATCACACATGAGGGAACCAAGACTGTGAAAAACTCAAAATTGCAATTGCTAACCTCTAGATTTGAAGAAATTAAAATGCATGAAAATGAATGCTTTAATGATTTCTATGCTAAACTAAATGATCTTGTGAATTCCAGGTTTAATCTTGGAGAGAAGGTTGAAGACTCAAGAGTCGTAAGGAAAATCTTGAGGTTACTACCTGAGAGATTTCGACCCAAAGTTACAGCTATTGAGAAAAGCAAAGACTTGGACACAATCAAAGTGGAAGAGCTGGTCGGGTCCCTACAAACTTATGAATCCTCCCTTCCTCAACCAAGAAAAGGTAAGTCTATTGCCTTGAGAACTATGAAAGAAGAAATTGAGGATAGTTGTGGTGATGAAAGCCTAAATGATGATGATATAGCCCTCATTGCTAGGAAATTTAGAAAATTCATGTTCAATAAGAAAACAAATGGGAAACAAAAGAAAGCTAAAGAATTTCCAGCAAAGAAAAATGACTCCGAAAATTTGAACAGAGAAAAATTTGAGAAAAATGACAAATTAAAATGTCATGAATGCTCAGGTTATGGTCATATTAGAGTGGAGTGTCTAAATTATAAGAAAAATAAAGGGAAAGCACTGAATGTGTCATTAAGTGATAGTTCGGATTCGGAAAGTGAAAAATCATCCTCAGATGATGAAAAATCATTCATGGCTTTTCTATCTAGTGTGACTGATTTACCTGAAAATTTAGTGACAAAATCTGAAAGTGGTTGTGACTCAAGTGACTCGGACATTGCTGTAGTCGATGCCGATCAAGAGTTGTGTGTTCAAGATGCCTATAATGAAGTGTGTGAAGAGGTAGTCAAGCTGAAAAAGCTCACTAAAAAGCTGTACAATAATCTTACCGCATTGGAATATGAAAAAAATAATTTGTGTGAGGCTTTAAAAGTGTCTGAGGTTGAAGTATTGAGATTAAAAGATCAAAAAGGTGCATTAGAACAAAAATTAAAAAATGCTCAAGAATGGAAACAAAATTCAGCAACACAAAAATTAAATGAAATGTTGAGTTTCCAAAAGTCAAGTAGTGATAGGACGGGTCTAGGATATGTGGCATCCAAAGGAAAAGAAAAACAAATACCATCATCCGCTGCATCAAGCTCCAAAGGTATTGTGTTTGTACAAGAAAGTGAAAAGGAGAACCACAATATTCCTGACATGCCGAAAGCTGCCTAGCCCAGAAATTCTAGCAAAAGCTCAGCACCTAGCTTGGTGGAAAATGATAAGTATAAAGGTAAGAAGACCCCTATTTGTCATCACTGTGGAATAATTGGTCATATAAGACCACATTGCTTTAACTTGTTTCAAGTGCAGAAAACCAAAGCTGAAAAAACTTCAAAAAGAAAAAGAAAAAGTTTACAAAATCAAGTTGATGATATAAGTCATCAAATTAATTTTGTGAGTCGTGAACTTGGTGAATTAGTGAAGATATGCACCCAGAAAAATGAGAAAAGCAAGCTGGAAATTAAAGAAAAGTGGGTGATGAAAGACAAGACCGTAGGCCACATAGCTCACACGGCACTTAAAGCCAAGGAGAACTGGTTTTGGTACCTGGACAATACCTGTTCAAGGCATATGTCTGGAGATAAAACACTCTTCAAAGGGATGGAACCTGTAAATGGAGGCACAGTAACATTTGGAGATGGAAGCAAAGTCATTGTAGAAGGAAAATAGAGTATTGAAATACCTGGATTGCCTATTTTAACCAATGTTTTGTTTGTCAATGGTCTTAAAGCCAATTTATTAAGTATAAGCCAATTTTGTGATGAAAATTTTTCTGTGCAGTTCATAAAAGAGGAGTGCAACATTTTCAATTCAGCCGGAGAAATGGATGCTAAAGGGCCTAAGGACCACGGACAATTGTTATGGAGTGTCTCCAACTTCAAGATTGAGCTGCCATAGAGCCTTGCTAGATGAGGTCGAACTATGGCATCAACAACTTGGGCATATCAATTTCAGAGATCTAGCTAAAATCTCAAAAAGAGAAGTGGTGGATGGATTACCAAGAGCCATGAAAGACAAGAAAATCGTGTGTGGAGCATGCCAAGAAGGGAAGCAAACAAGAACAAAACACAAGAAAAATTCCCTCATTCACACCTCTCGACCTCTTGAACTTTTGCACATGGATTTGATGGGTCCAACTCAAACCGAGAGCATAGGTCGAAAGAAATATATCTTGGTGATTGTGGATGACTTTACACGATACACATGGACCATCCTCTTGAAAGAAAAATCTGAAGCATTTGATCTTGCAAAAAATTTGTTTAAAAAACTGCAAATAGAAAGGGAAGAATCAATTTCTAGAATTCGTAGCGATCATGGTAGAGAATTTGATAATGCTAATTTCACTACTTTTTGTGATAAACAGGGAATCCACCAAGAATTTTCAGCACCTATTACTCCACAACAAAATGGAGTGGTAAAGAAAAAGAACTGAACAATACAGGAGATGGATCGGATCATGTTAAGCAACAAGAAAATGGCACTACATTTTTGGGGAGAAGCGGTTAACACTGCCAATCATATCTTGAATCGAGTGGTCCTAAGACCTGGCACAAAGCAAACTCCCTACGGTTTGTGGAAAAACAAAAAACCCACGGTAAAGTATTTCAGGACTTTTGGTAGTAAGTGTTACATTTTAAGAGACCGAGAGAACAATCATAAATTTGAAAGCAAAAGTGATGAAGGTTGGTTTCTTGGTTATTCTTCAAACAGTAGGGCTTATAGAGTTTACAACTTACGCACAAAATCTGTTATGGAATCTTTTAACGTAGTTTTAGATGATGTCTCAGATGAAATCACCATGAGAGAGCTAGAAAAATTAGAAGGGGCTGCATCAACAAGTGAGGAAGATGCTCAAGAACAAAGTGACCAAGAGAACATAGAAAAGAGCAATCTCAAATCAAGGGAACCCTCATCAAGAGTGACAAATAATCATCCAAGGGAAAATCTACTTAGTGAATTAGATGAAGGTATGAGACTAAGAAAAAGAGTGATTAACCAAGTCTCATTTGTGTGCTATTTTTCGCAGGTCGAGCCCAAAAGGGTGGAAGAAGCACTACGAGATGAGAGTTGGATCAATGCAATGCACGAAGAGCTCCATCAATTTACTAGAAATGATGTGTGGGAACTAGTTTCAAGACCAAAGAACCACAATATAATCGAGACTAAATGGATCTTCAAAAATAATTTCGATGAACATGGAACAATCATAAGGAACAAAGCAAGATTGGTTGCTCAAGGATACACTCAAGTGGAGGGGGTCGACTTCGATGAGACTTTTGCCCCGGTAGCACGGCTAGAATTTGTCCGAATTCTATTAGCTCTTGCTTGTCATCTAGACTTCAAACTCTATCAAATGGATGTCAAGAGTGCCTTCCTGAATGGCATACTCCAAGAAGAGGTATATGTTCAACAACCAAAGGGTTTTGTTGACCACTCACATCCTGATTCTGTTTATAGGTTGAAGAAGGCACTCTATGGACTAAAACAAGCACCTCGTGCCTGGTATGAGAGATTGACAGCTTACCTCCTAGAGCACGGATTTTGTAGGGGGCAAGCCGATATAACATTATTCATAAGAAGATCAGGTAAGCAACTCTTACTCGCCCAAATATATGTGGATGACATTGTATTTGGAGTTACACTTGAGTCCCTAGCATATGAGTTTTCAAATGAAATGCAATCTGAATTTGAAATGAGCATGATAGGGGAGTTAAATTTTTTTCTGGGAATTCAAGTAAAACAATGCAAAGATGGAATTTTTATCTCTCAATCCAAGTATGCTAGAGACCTTGTGAAAAAGTTTGGCATGGAGGGGAAAAGCAATGCCCGTACACCTATGAGTACATCAGTGAAAATTTGCAAAGATCCTACAGGTAAAAGTGTTGACCCTACTCTTTATAAAAGCATGATAGGAAGTCTTTTATACATCACTGCCAGTAGACCTGATATAGCATTTAGCGTAGGAGTATGTGCTCGGTTTCAGGCCAACCCAAAAGAGTCACATCTCACTGCAGTAAAAAGGATAATAAAATATCTTAATGCAATTGTGGATTATGGGATATGGTTTACTAGAAACACCAACCTAACTATTGCTGGGTATTCAGATGCAGATTGGGCTGGAAATGCAGATGATAGAAAAAGTACCTCGGGTGGATGCTTGTATGTAGGAGGAAATCTAGTTGCATGGCTGAGTAACAAACAAAACTCAATTTCCTTGTCAACTGTCGAGGCTGAGTACATAGCTGCAGGAAGTTGTTGTACTCAGCTATTGTGGATGAAAAAGGTCCTAGAAGACTATGGATTCCCTCAAGATACCATGATGATCTATTGTGACAACTCGAGTGCTATTAATATCTCCAAAAATCCAGTGCAGCACTCAAGAACCAAACACATTGACATTAGACATCACTTCATTAGAGACTTAGTGGAATCCAAAACAGTGTCCTTAGAGCATGTTTCCACTGAATATCAATTGGCTGACTTGTTCACTAAACCTCTAGACGGTCTAAGGTTTGAATTCTTAAGGAAAGCCATTGGTATTTGCAACATCCCATAAAATATATATATACAAAACAACAACAAAAAATTAAAAAAAATATATAAAAAAAAAATCATTTCTTCGTCTAGGACATGCATTTTATTTTGTTTGCTGTTACTTTACTTTGTACCTTCTGATTGCAAATTTAAAAAAAAAAAAAAAGCTGACAGATGTTATTTCAGCCCAATGATATTAGAGTGCATGTTTGATGGTGTGTTGAAAGCTTTGAACATGTTGATATCACTTTATAAATCCCTGCACTCATACAATATTCTTGTGTTGTGCATCCCACATCGTGCATTCTAACCCTATGGGTCATCATAGTAAAGGTTCACTCTTAATATACTGTGAGAAACTTGTGTGAATGCACTTTTGTTTGATAAAAAAAAAGGGGGGGCTGAATAAGTGTATAGAGATGCTCATTATAGAGAGAGTCAAAACTTTAAATTGACTAATACTAGTTGAACATAGTACAAATATGAAAAATGTCTCCCCTTGCCAAACACCACTTGTTGATCTATATAGAAAAAGTCTGTGTGAAACTCATTGCGGAAAAAGACTCACATCCCACACGGATCTAACCTTGGAAGTTCTTATAGAAAAAATCATTGCTCCTATCATTGTGGAAAAAGATGAGCAATAAAAATGAACCAAAAAGGGGCTATACAAGTAAAGTGTTTGGAGGCGACATTTATGTATCTAGGCCCTAGCATAAAGTTTGCCTTAAAGTGAGTGATAATCTCTTGGGAGCATCTTTTAAAATAAGATTCCTATTAAAAATAAAAATAAAAAATCACAAAAAAAAAATTAATTAAGAAATCTAACCATCAAGAAAAAGTTGCTACCTTTCATAAGTTGCTCACTCACACACTCACATGAACCTTGACCTTGATGATGTTACGAGAAGTGAAAATCTAATGTGGATGTACAACCTCGAGGAGGTGTGGTCTTGGCTTTATCTTGTGAGGAGCACATGTATTAGACCTTGATGTCCCTCAGCATGCCCTCTCCTTCATTGCCACATGTTTGACAAAATTCTGCATATAGGCATTTTTTTAAATAAAAAAAATATATATATATATATTTAACTGTGATGTGAACAGTCCATATAGGGCAGTCTCTGAGAAGAAAATCTTAGGGTGTCTTGAGGTTTCATAGTGAACAGGTCATAAGTAGCTTAGCCACCATTGTTGAAAGGATGAGTTTTGAGTGCCCTTAAAGCAGCGTGCTGTGTGATTTAATCCCAGTATAATATGCCCTCTCTGTGCTGTATGCTTAAGTGTTTAAAACCCAGTAGGACTTAACCAATTAAGAGTGTCTGCCGCAATGCCACGGCACGTGAGGACTAGGCCACTTAAAATCTCCCCAAGCGGGCTCAACCCGACTTCATACAATAGCACCCTCTCAAAAGTCCCCTGCGTCTCGTCTCTCTGCGATACGGGTTCTGTGATGCCCTAGCACTCCAGAGCTTGGGTATTTCGTCTCACTTGATTCACACATAACTTTGGGATCAAACTCTTTTCATTGCTACATCAATCTCAAGGTAAACTTTCTGATTTCCATGAGGCATTCCGTGAACCCTAAGGTTCGGCATTCCGTGAACCCTAAGGTTCGGCATTCGTTTTTTTTTGTGGCTAGGATGGATGGATTGCAATGAAATTTTGAGCTTTGTTATTCACTTGGCTGAGTTGGTAAATGATTATTGAGTGTTCTGAGAGTATTTAATGCATGTATTAAGGCCGATTATCATGGGTTCCAAACCCTTGCATTTCGGTCTCTATCTTATGCATACCACGTGTTTGATAATCTGTCTCATTCAAGTCTAATGTGTGCTTATGACTTGGTTGCTCTTTATTCCATGCATCTGTGCATTGTTCTTCACTTAAGGATATATCAGTGACCATTCTCAGAGAAAATTGCTTGGTTTTGAAACAAAGTGGTCTGTTGCCTTCTTGCCACTCGGTGATTAACCAATTGCTAACTTATTCCCTTATTATTCATAACTGGTTTGTTGAGTCTCAGATGAGGACAAAAGAGCGTGCCAAGCGGACCAAGGCTCCCATGCCCACTCTTCACGACTCCTCTAGCGGTGACCATCCAGCGGAACCTTCCCCGAATCCTCAGTCCATTGGTGAAGCTTCAGCACCCTCTTCTCCACTCTCTCCTCAGCCACTGCAGACACGTTGTGGGCGATTTATTTCCCTCACTGCAGAGAATGCCTATCGCACTACATTCTTTAGACGTCCAGTGTTGGGAGAACGGGAAGTTCTTCTTAATGACTTTCCATCCGAGGATTTCAAATGTATCAAGAAGATGTTTGTTGACAGAGGCTGGGCCAAACTCACTCATGCACATACAGCTCCATACTCGGAGATGGTGAAGGAGTTTTATGCTAATATTGCTCATTTCAACTTAGATTCCCACAGCATAACCTCCACCATTAGAGGTGTTCAAATTGAGATCAACCCTCGAGCTCATTCGCAGGATGTACGAGCTGCTAGAAGTTGACTCTCCTGAGTATCCTTTTTCTGGCCTTGATGTGTCCTCCAAGGTTGCTCTAAAAAATCTACTGGTGGGCCCCATGAGCTCCAAAGGGTCGGTTAAGCTTGTACGCCTTCCTCTGAAGCAACTTTTGCCTCCATATCGACTTCTCTCTCAGATCGTGCTCTCCAGTTTGTGGCCAATCAGTCGCAAAACAGAATTGACTTTGGATAAGGCTTACTTTGTATATACTCTGGCTACTGACATGTCTATTGACTTTGCTACACATGTTATAGATGTGACCCATCGTGCTCAGCAAGATCCAGAACAAAACCTTTCTTTTGGTAGCCTCGTTACACAAGTAGCATTGGAGGCTAAAGTTCCAGTACGGCCGAGTGAACCCACTATTAAGATAGCTGGTCCAATTTCAGCGCTCACCTTGGTCAAATCTGAAGCTGTCTTGACTAATGTGTCTAAAAAGTGGCCCCATGAGCCCGAGTCTGTCTCCTCTCCACCAGAACCCACTGTCCAGCCACCACCATTTCAGGAGCAATTTAATTTGCTCACTCAAAAGCTGGACAGCTTGGCAGATTTTTGCAAAACAGAGTTTCTGTCTCTTACTGATCAGATTGCTCAACTCTCCAATGACATTCAGCATCTAACTGAGCATGTAATGCCCGAAAGTGATGATGCATTTTGAGTTTCTTTGTCTGATATTGCTGACAAAAAGGGGGACACATGAGAAAGGGGGAGCAGCAAAGAGATAGGGGGAGCTGGAGCTGAAGCTGCTACTGTGATATTTTGCTGCTGTGATCATTTTCAATGTGTCCTTGAATGACTCTAAATGATTTGCTGTTTTGCTGACTTTAGTGACTTTCTTTGATATGCTCCTAACCAATTTTTTGGAACAATATTGAACATATTATGAAATCTATCTCATGGACATATGAAATCTTATGGACAATGCTGATGATCATTTTAAAAAAATTGACGGTGTTAATTATTTTTTGTGATCACAGGAATTACACATTCATAAAAAATGTTTTGTCACCAATCAGCCAAAGGGGGAGATTGAAAACGCAAATTGGCTTGGATTAGTGAGGTGGAATTCAAATGAGATAAAGCTGTAAATTTTGAATTATTCAATTTGAATTCAAATAAGATAAGATGGAGTCTTATCTTTAAGTTGTAATTTTTAGATAAGTGTAATTCAAACTATGGAGTTTATCCATAGCTTTTTAAGTCCATCTAGGAGTCTGTTAAAAAGGCTGAAGACTTGAATTTCAAAATCTAGAATGATAAATTCAAAAGACAAATTCGAAATTCAAATAGCAGCAGTAAATCCGGAAGTCTGTTAGCAACCTGTCAGCAGACGGATTCTGATGAAGGATGACCTGTCAGCAGACGCGTTTCAGCAGCACTTTTTGGATAGGCTATTTAAATGAAGTCATATCATAACCCTAGGTAGGGTTTTCGACCAGAGCATCTACCTTGAGATATTGGAGAGTCTTTCTAAGGAAAAACGGTGAGGAGAACTGAAGGGAAAAGATCTGTACACTTATAAAGTGTGATTCTGATTCAAGGTTGGAGGAAGATTGTTGATTGGAGTATATAATCAACTACTGGAGGTTCCAGTAGGAAAGACATAGATTGAAGATCGTCAGAGGTTTTGGCTGTTACTGTGGTAGAGATAAACGGGTTGTTTATCCGGTCAAGTGAGGGAGTCAATTGACAAAGGTTTTGTAATTGAATAGCTTACTTGTAAATTGATTTTCAATCAATAAAATGGACTTTCCTGGGTTTGGTTGCCCCATAGGGTTTTACCTTTGAAGAGTTCTTCAGAGGGTTTCCCTTCGTAACCAATCGACGTGTTAATAATAAGTAATTTATTTATTGCATGTTTATGAATATTCACACGATTGATATCTAACAAGTTTGATTGAAATTGTTAGAGATATTTGGACATACAAGGGTAAAAAGGGAATTTCATAGTGATATTAAAGCTTTTTTTTAGTCATATTATTTCCCATGCATATCTGAATAAATTTCATGGTCCAACATATAAGTTTTGGCTTAAGGTATTATGAGTCAGAAGTTCATTAACCATTCACTATCAATCAAAATAGGAAGGAAAGTATCTATCTCCACTTGAATTCAGTAACCATTTATTGTCAGTTTCTACGCTTTAAGATTGTAATTTGCTCAGATTTTTAGTAACAGTAATTTATCGTATACTGCAACCCAAAAAACAAAAAAAAAAAGCTGTCATATATCATTTTATTCATTACTTCCATTATATGTCGCATGGCCATGGGTTTGTTTATGGTGGAAAAATAAGTAGATGTCCCTTGCGGCTGATCATATCATGATAATCTTAGTTCATATGTATATTTGTGATCTTTCTTTGATTGTTGGGAGGTTACTAATATTAAGCCATATTTTTTTATTTTTTCACGTTAAGTTTTAAATTCAGTGTAACTATAATTATAAATTGTAAATATTTATTTGTGAGTTAAACTCTTTTATATATGGATGCTCCATTTTATATTTCTTTGGTATCAGTTTGGTTAATAACCGTGCTTAGTACTCAGCTAAAAGCACCATATTTATATTTGTTTATCAATCCTAAATCACATGGCCAAAAGGAAGTAATTATTATTATTATTATTTATTTGATCTTCCGCATTGTTCCATTTATTGGATTTTATGATTCGTTTCCTGATTTTATTTATTGTTTGGAAGATTATTTACCTGGATTTTGTGTAATTTATATCGTATTTCCAATAGCTTTTTGTATGCATCATATTTAACGAGAAACCGCTTAATACTAATTCTCACCCACGTTGCCATTGATCGTATTGAAGCACCATTCAGAACTATATGCATCTTACAGTACTGTTTAATTAATGTTTCAAGTTAATAATTTCAGTTGCTTCTCCAGATGTATTCTCATATTAAAATGTATTAAAAAAATAGACTTTTTTGGCATTGCAGGTTCTTATTTTTTATCTACTTGGAAAGAGATGTGATATGAAAACCTGGTGGAAGTAGACACAAAGGACCTTGCATTTAGTGGGGGTAAACAAAGAGAGTTGGACGGAAAGATAAAAAGGTCCAATTTTTTAGTCTTTTTCCTATAACAGTGTAGAGTATGGCCTTAATGATTGCATCTATCTATATGTTTAAAGAGAAACTGGATCTTATATTGGTAAGCTTATAAAAATATGGGAGAATCTTGATAAGACAGAAAGTAGAGGTTTTTTGGTTTTTACACCCCATGAAATTCAATATTATTGTGGGGTTGAAAACTTAGCAAAAAATTAGGTGTTTTTTGGCTTTAGGAAAAGGTGCAGGCCTTTCAATTTTAATCCTTTGGTAATGTTTTATCATTTATTACTTATCAAGATGATGTATAGAAGCATTTTATCACCTTTTGGCCTGTATATCCACTTCCTACTATCTCGATGCTTCTTTATCATAGCTGCCTTTGTGTATATTTGTTTTAGATGCTGTTCAAATTTAATGTAGATAAATGAAACGATTTTAGAAAAATAAAAAAAAAGAAAGATAATTCTTATGTCTCTAGAAAAAGTTAATTTGTGGATCTCACTTCTCTTCAACATTGTTGAGAATGTGGGCGAGTAGGAAAATTGAAGACTTTGTATTGTGTGACCATCTATTGGCACGCTTGGTTCATTTAGTAGATGGGGTGGTTTGGTGTTTTACTTCAAGTACGTGTTATCCTCGATGCAATTCCTGTTTCGATCTAGATTTTGGTCATAAACATTATCCTCAAATTTTTGAGATAATCTTTTCAATTCTCGAAACAAATTAGATGTAAAAAGTAAGTGATGCCCAAGCCAAGTGGCAAACTAAACTTTGAGGATGAGAATCATAACCAACTTTATTTTGTCGATGTTATGTATGAACAAAACTAACTTCCAATGAAGGCGAAAGCCAAAGTAACAACCAAGAATTCTTTAACACACACTAGACCCTTTTTCGTTATTGTAATTTAGGATGAAGTTTTAGTCCCATAACCGGGGTAACTTTTGATGTATTAGTGATGTTTCCTTTGGGGGGAAAATAAAACCACACTTTTTCACATGCTGTGTGGAGTTCTCTAAAATAAAAATAAAACTTTTGTTATATTTTCTACTTTTCCAATGCTCTAGTGGTTTTTTATTTTTTTGCACCAATAACATGCATCATGTGAAAATGTACAATTATTGCCGTTCTAGATATTTTAAAACAATATTAAAGTTGAGCCTGTTTAGCGCTCACCATTACTTTGATTTCTTCATCTTTGTTAGCATATGTTTAAAATAGAGAAAATTCTTGGGTTCTGTTTCTAGAATCCAGAATAGTTAGAGATTGTAGTGTCATTTACGTTTTAGTTTTATAATAGACTTTAAAGTATTGACTTTAATTTTTATATCAATTTGATTTCCCGATTATTTTTTCTTTGCAACTCTAATATATTTTGTCGGGTATTCAATTAGATTGATCATAGTAATTGTATTTGAACATTTAATTGTTTGCCAAACATACTATAAGACTTGCATTGATTTCATACTAATTATTTTGGACAGGTATAAGCGAACATTTGGATGGCTCCTCTTTTATTGGAAAGGAGTGTAAATGATGTTTGTGTTGTTTGAAAAAGTCCCTAATGCATGACTTGCCTCATAATCACCAAAAGCACATTCTGTTTGTTACATGGGAGGAAACCGGGCTACATCAACAAAAAAAAAAATATATATATATATATATATATGTATATTGTGGGTTATGACGGATTATATTTATTAATTAGCACATCAAATCTATATATTTAATGATGTGCTTCATTAATAAAAAAAAGTAATGATGTTATCTTCGTCAGGAAATGTGCTGATAAAAAATAAATTACTATATTTCAAAATTTTTGATGTACAAATATTGTTTGATGTGCCGATTTGATGCTTAATATATTTTTGCAATGTAATACTCATCTTTCAACTAATTTGCTAACATGACAAATGATTTGATTTTAATAGCTGGTAGTATATGATGATTATTGACGTTTATAAGTTTATAAGTGGTCTGACAATCTTTCTACTTATTTTTACAGGGCAATCACATCTTTGTTTAGCATCACTCTTAAGTACATTTGAAACTTCCAACTAACCAATAGGTACGTTTATTTATCAATGTTTCATAGTGATCATTCTCATGCATATATTCCTTATTTAATTAATTTACCTATATTAAGTTAAATTATTGTTCTTTGTTAGACGTATTCATGTTTATTATTTCATTGTGTGACCAATTTTTTCCTTTAGAATAATTAAAAATGGAAAATACTAAACTAACACGTAGTAGAAGACGAATGATTATTAATGATAAAAGGAGTGGAGCAAATATGTATTGTGATGATGAATAAAGTAGAAACAATATAAATGAAGACGTAGTTGGATGACGTAAAAGACGAATGATAATGGATGAAATTGGAAGTGGAGCAATGATATGTGTTGATGCTGAACGAAGCAGTGATAGAAGAACCTCCTAACCTCCAAGTGAATGACTCAATTGCATAATTAATGTATAATAAGACATTTTTTAAACATAGGATTAATAATAATTATAATTTTTTTATATTGTTTTCTACATTATAGGAAAATTCATAGAGCTTTGGAATTTTGGTCCTCCATCTTATGAATGTGATTATTGTGGAGCAATATTATGGTACGAAGGAGAACTATAAAATCAAGGATGCCAACTCAACTGAGATTTTCTTTTTGTTGTATGGAAGGTAACTTTGTTACATTTACATTAAAAGTCACCTGCTCTATTGGAAGATCTGATAAGTCCTATGGGTGGGCCACATTCTAAAAGCTTCAAGGCACAAATATGAAGTCATAATGTCGTTCTTGCTATGACTTCAATGGATGGAAATGTAGACAAGAATATCAATGAAGGAGGTGGTCCATACATCATTGAATTAATGGTCAAAATCATCATAAAATCGAAATTATACGTCCAATAGATGGTTCTAATCCTCGATATGCACAGTTATACTTCTATGACATTGACAATGAGGTACAGAATTGAACGAGTGCATTGAATCACAACAACTCTAACAAGAATATTGAGTCTTCAATTCTTACTGTACTGGTGGAAATGCTTAATCAGAAAAATGAATTGGTCAAAGTATTTCGTATGGTAAGAGATCGTTTCTCAGAGGACAATATTCATCAAATGCGACTACGTCTTATCAGTTCAAGAACAACAAATGGAAGAGAACATAATTTACCCAATTATGAGATTGTTGCAATTGTTATTGGTGATATTGGTATTGAGGATGCTCATCTAGATATTATTGTTGAATATAAAGAAGGTAGATTGAAAAGGATTAATGAGTTGCATCCATCATATATGGCACTATGGTATCCTCTTCTTTTTCCATAAGGGGAAGATGGATTTAGACTTGGTATTTCATGTAGGACTAATGGTAGAAGTACATCTACAAAGAAAGATTTCACTACCATGAGAGAATATTATGCATACAGATTACAAGAATATGAACGAAAAGGACGTGGATTAATTTATGGCAGTCGTTTATTCCAACAATTTGTTATTGATGCATACACATGTATTGAAGAGACTTGATTGATGTGGGTAAGAAGAAACCACGTAAATAAAGGGTTGAGTTATATAGTGGATTGAGAGATGCAGTTTTTAGAGGAGATATAACCCCCACATCTACTAGAAAGAGAATTGTATTACCTTCGAGTTTCACAGGAAGTCCAAGATATATGATTGAGAATTATCAAGATGAAATGACCATTTGTAGGTTGGCAAGTTATCTCGATTTATTTATAACATTTACATACAATGCAAAATGGACAAAGATTAAAAGTTTTTTATCTAAGAATTTTGGACAAAGAGCAGAGGATCGCCCAGACATGGTCATAAGAGTTTTTAAAATTAAACTCAATCAACTTCTACGTGACTTAAAACATGGGCAACACTTTGGGAGGGTGCTTGCTGGTAATACTTTATTTATCATTTGTATATTCATTACTATCCTAAACTATAGAAGTATGTGCAGATCTAATGATATCTATATTTTGTATTTTCAGCTATCTATACCATTGAGTATCAAAAGAGAGGGTTACCGCATGCACATATACTACATTTTTGCATTACGATGACAAGCATCCAACTCCGTCAGAAATAGATAGAATAATATCCGCAGAGATCCCAGATGTTAACATAGATAAAATTGCATACGATGTGGTGAAGCAGTATATGGTTCATGGTCCATGTGGGATTTTAAATCCAAAAGCAAGTTGTATGATTAATAGAAAGTGTAGCAAAAGCTTTTCGAAAAGATTTTGTAGGGAGACATCAATTGATGAAGATCGATTTGCAGTATATAAGAGAAGAGATGATCCTGATATGTATATTGAAAAGAATGGTCTTTACTTGGACAACAGATTTATAGTGCCTTACAACATGAATTTGTTGGTGAAATATTAAGCACATATAAATGTTGAATGCTGCAATTGTTCAAGATCTATAGAATATTTGTTCAAATACATTAATAAAGGACCTGACCTTGTGACTTTAATTATGGAAGAAAATCTTCATATAGATGATTCTACAGGATCACAACATGTTACTAATATTGATGAGATCAAGACGTATCTAGATTGCAGATATGTATCTGCAATGGAAGCAAGTTGGAGAATATTTGAGTTTGACATTCATTATCATGAGCCAACAGTTGAGAGATTAAGTTTCCATTTGAAAATGAGTAGTAATCATATTTGAAGATTCTGATTACTTGGATAATGTACTCAATCGACCAAATAGTTTAAAGACAAAATTTACTGAATGGATAAACACAAATGCTATGTATGAGGAAGCGAGAAATTTGACATATTCGGATTTTCCATGTAAATGGGTTTGGAATAACAGAGATAAGGAATGGAATATGAGAAAGAAATGATGATGCATAGGTCGAATATATTACGCACATCCTGGTAGTGGTGAACAATTTTATTTACGTATGCTTCTTAATATAGTCAAAGGATCTCGGTCTTTCAAATAAATAAGAACAGTAGATAATGTATTGTATCCATCTTACAAGTCGGCATGTTATGCCTTTGGTTTACTTGATGATGATAAGGAGTGGTATGAAGCTCTAAATCATGCTTCACAATGGGCATCTGGGAAGCAATTATGTAAATTGTTTGTCACAATATTAATCTTTTGTGAGGTCGTAGATCCTTCCAAATTATGGATGGATAATTGGGAGTTATTATTTGAAGACATTCTACATCATCTAAGAAGTGTGCTTCGTTGTGATAATTTACGTCTTATTGAGATATAGATAAAAAATTATGTGCTTTATGAGATTGAACAATTGTTGGTAAGAAGTGGGAGATCATTAAGAAATTTCGAAAATATGCCGTATCTAGATATATTATTACTTGGGGAAAGTAATAACATATTACTACAAGAAGAATTGGACTATAATAAAGCTAAGTTAAAGGAATAGCATAAGAAGTTATTTGATAATTTTAATGTTGAGCAGAGGAGAATATATGACTCTTATCATTGAATCAGTGAATGGTGACAATGGCGGTTTCTTCTTTGTATACGGACATGATGGTACAGGAAAAACTTATCTTTGGAAAACATTGATATTTTGATTACGTTCTGAAGGGAAAATAGTGCTTGCAATTGCTTCATCTGGAATTGTGGCTCTATTATTGCCTAGTGGTCGAACAACTTATCAACATTTCAAATACCAATTAATTTATTAAATAATTCAACTTGCTCATTTAAGCAGGGCTCTCAACTTGGAGAGTTAATGGTAAGAACAAGTTTCATAATTTGGGATGAGGCACCTATAGCTCACCGAAAGTTTTTTGAAGCTGTGGATTGTTCATTAAGAGATTTTAAGGTTCATTGATGCAAATAATGCAGAAAAGCCATTTGGAGGGAAGACAGTTGTTCTGAGCGGTGATTTTTGTCAAATATTACCTATTGTATCTAAAGGTCAAAGAGAGCAAATAGTTGAGGCCATTATTAACAGATCTTCATTATGGAGGAATTATGTTGTTTTTACAATGATTCAAAATATGAGACTCGAACAAAATACGGGAAATATTGCTACAAGAGATTTTGCAAATTGGATCTTTAAAATGGGTAACGGTGAATTGAGTTGTATTCAAAGTGAAGGAATGATTGAGATACCACCTTATTTAATTGTTGAATCTAATGATAATCCTATTGCAAATATCGTAAATGCTACCTATTCTAATTTGAGAGATGAATGTAATAATTCTAAATACTTGGATGAAAGAGCAATTCTAGCACCTACAAATGACTACGTGATAGACCAGCTCATCAGTCTGTATGAACAAGTGTTTTATAGTGCAGATTCGATATGTAAAGCTGGAGACAATATTACAGAACAACAATCGATGTTTCCACTAAAAATTTTAAATTCTTTGAAATTTTTAGGTATTCCGAATCATAAGTTGAGATTGAAAGTTGGGGTACCATTAATGCTACTTCGAAATTTGAATCAGTCTAATGGTCTTTGCAATGGGACATGACTCTTAATTACTCAGTTATCAAAATGAGTTTGTTGAGGCAAAAATCATGACTGGAACGCACGTTGGAGAAAAAGTATTTATTCCTTGCATAATTTTATCTCACTCTGATCCAAAATTGCCTTTTATATTGAAAAAAGGCAATTTCCAATATCTGTATGCTTTGCAATGACGATCAATAAAAGTCATAGACAAACATTAGAACATGTCGGAATTTTTCTTCAAAACTCAGTTTTTTGTCATGGTTAGTTATACGTTGCAGCATCTAGAGTAAGGAGAAGAGATGGCTTAAAAGTTTTTATCACAAAAAAAAAACCATTGATGGTCATTTCTGTACCAAAAATATTGTATATAATGAGATCTTCAACGATTTGTCGAAATGTATTTAATTTTTTTTTTCAGTTATATTTGTTTCTAATATTAGATTTTTATATTTTATATTTGCAATACATGATAGCTTGGATTATTTCTAATATGTTTGATTTAAAAATTTCTATAGGTACAAATAAGAGATGAGTATGGAATGCACGCCTCTGAATAAATTATCACCTGACAAGGAAATGTGGAATATCGAAATCAGAATATTACGTATGTGCGATGCAACCATTATTGGAAATCAACAGGAACTTATAAGCCTTGATCTGATTATAATAGCTATTGATGTAAGTTCCTCTTAAATATTTTGTCAAATTATTTTTAACATTTATTTAGACACCATTCAAGCTTAGTTAATATATTTTTTCATTTTTTTTAAAGGGGATTTTTAACTCACTCAACCATAAGGAAAATTTGGTTCAACGCTTCTGCCTGTTATTGACTGAAGGGTGTACTTATGCAATAAAGAATTTCGTGATTGAAGAATGCAAAGGAAAATACCGTCCTATTGGTACGAGATGTAAGATTCTATTCACATCGACGACTTCTATTGTTAAACTTGATAGACTAAGTGAATCAATGCCTAAGTTGAAGTTTGAATTTGCAAATTACACAACTGTAGAGAAACATTGCAATGATCCAACATATTTGACTAGTACTATTCTATTTTCTATGTAATGAAAGTTTACCACTTCTTATATTAAATTTAGCATTTAATATTATTTTTGAGGGAACGAAATATTACATCATATTCTAACTTCGAATTATTATCATATGTAATTGGAATATTAGAACCTATTGGAGGTATAGAAGAAAGAACTGTAAAGGGTCAGCCTGTGATGCTATGGACGATTCAGCTTCTTTTAGAAGAGTATGTACAGTTTATTTAAAAATATTAAATAAAAAATAATTAATTTATTGATTAAGAATATTACATATAAGAATGACTAATTTGCGCGTATTGAATTTTAGGAATAAAAATATATAGGCAACTTTGTGGGGGTCTACTACATTGCAAATTGATGATGATTTTTATAAGAATAATCCAGGACCAACTGTGGTGATAGTTACTTCAACAATAGTAAAGACATTTAGAGGTAACATGCACATTTTACAATAATGTTATAAAATATAATTATAAAAATTAATATTAGTACTGCATATGTACTTGAAATAATTTTTTTGCAAGTGAATTTAATCTATCATCAACCAATGCAACAAAGTTGTATGTAAGTCCTAAGATTCCAGACGTCTCAAGAATTCAGGAAAAGTAATAATATCTTCTACTTTATATTCTCTAAAAAATAAATAATTGTATTATTTATATCTATTAAGTTTTTTGATTAATTAGGTTGCAAGATGTATATCACAAAGGGAAGTCAAAACCATCAAATCAGAGCATCCAGTCATAGCTAATACAGAATTACCATCCCACAATAGAAAAAAAATTGCTGAAATTAAAGAACAAGAATGGACAGCAAATACAAAGGTTTTAATTTTATGGTTTGAATTTAATATAATATACAATTCTTTAATATTACACATTTTGTGTGATAACGAATAAGAATTATATATTTTAAGAGTTACTGGTGACGTGTCTATGCAAAGTTAGAAAGATAGACACCAAGTATGGGCGGTATTATAATTCTTGTATCCTATGTAAAACCAAAGTTAAGTTCATTGAATGATTGTCATGGTGTGAAAGATGTAAAGCGGAGCCAAAGCTGATTATACCAAGGTAATATTACAAAACAAGTTTTTTATATATATATATATATATATTCATTTGCATAGACACGCACAAAATTATTATTATTTTTTTAAATGTGCAGTCTATTTAATGAGTGTTACATTTTTAAGGTATCGGATAAATATGGAGCTGGTAGATGACTTAGGATTAGCGTTTTCAGTTTTATTTGACAAAGAGGTTGAGAAAATCTTAAATAAATCTATGAAAGAATTTACAGAAAAAGAAAATCAGGTAACAAAATAGTAGAAATAATATTTAGAAAATTAATATTAGCATAGAAAGCTTAACAATTATATTAAATAATCGCCAAAACTTAGAATAACATATTTTTGTATTTGTAGAATAATGATGGGTTCCCAAATGAATTATTGCAATTTGTTGGCAAAGAATGCAGCTTCTTATTACGACTTGATGAGTGCAATTTAAAATATGGACGGGAAAACTACACAGTTCAGCACATATTTAATCCTGAATATATAAAATGACAATTAAGAATGTAAAAAAGAATTGCATGATTTAGTATTTAATTTTAATTTCTATCATATTCTATTATTTTATAATGGTATTAGTCTCATTGCTCAATCAATTCTTTCAAGGCGTTCAATGCTATACTACTATTTTATCATTTACTAGAAATATAATTATTATAATGTTTTTTATATAGACAATAGTTGACGATTATATTTATATTATAGGAAACTACTGTTGACATTGATCTCGACATCAACACAAATATAAAGGAAGAAGATCATTGTCAAGCTTCATCATCTAAGAGAAAAAAAATAAAGAAAAAATTTGACATATAATGATATATTTCTTTAGTAGATGGAGTAGAAGTGAATGTAGTTTGTGATATTGTAGTTGTGGAATTGTTTTAAGTGTTGGGATTAAATGCGTCGTTGTGATGAAAATGTTAATTATGTTATTTGTGAAGTGTTGAGATTTTTTTGGTTAAAAAAACTGAAAAAAACTAAAGTTATTGCATTAGTGTAATTAGTAAAGTTATGTGATTTGTTAGATCTATTGTATGTGTGTTAAATAGACGATGGATAATATTTGTGTATTATGTTTTATGAAGTTTATTAATATTTATGTATTGTCATTGTGTTAGATTATACAAGTTGTGATGTTGTAATATAATAAATATATATTTTAGTAATAGTTGAGAAATTGATTATGTATATTCAAATATATAATTGTAATTTTTAGCTTAAATATAAGCTCGTGCATTGCGTGGATTATATGCTCGTATATATGATGATAGAGAGAACGCAAATTATTGAATGTGCTAATTTATTATTAAATGTGCTAGTTTATTGATTTGGTGTCGATTTTGCAAAAGTTGAAATTCATAGCTAATTGATCATAAAGTACACCGGGCTTAATATTGAAAAATGCATATATAATAAAAAAGGTTAATGGGGCGAATTAGCAAAGGTAAATAATAGGCTAAAAACTTAGACATTTGATTTATAACAGGGAAAGAAGACCAGGGCAATAGCCGTTTACTGCAGCGAATTATATGTTGCAGAAAACATATTCCAGCGAAAGGGTTATGTTGGGAAAAACGTAACTCGGCTTGGATTGGTTTTTTCATAGCTTTATTTGGTATCCGGGAACGATATTTCAGAGCCAAGCGAAATTAGTATGATTATGGAGCCCCTTTTTGCAGCGATTAAGATAGCTAGAGCAACATCAATTATTAGCCGATTATAAGCACCTATTTCAACGATATCCCTTGATAGTCGACTTAGCCTATAAAGGTGCAAACAAATGCAACCATTATGCGTAGATTGGTGAATCAATGAAAATGCTCATGGTCGACAATTTTAAGGGCTTTTTCCAACCAAAACAGGTGCTGAAATAGGAGTTATTTCTTGCAGTGTATTATAAATGGAAAGAGATTATTATTATTATTATTATTATTATTATATGCATTTTTATTATTGTTGCCTATCGTAGGATGTACTACTATAATTTTATTCTATTATAATAAATAATTATCTAATAGCCATTTCATGAATTTTGTTGTTTTTCGTTAAGTCTCCATTAAGTCTTTGTTAAGTCTGTCTATATTCTTTATTTTTGTTTTTTTGTCTTTACACTTTCTCATCTTTGATCTTGTTTTATGTATCTTCTTCTCTCTTTATCTTCCATGGCAACGACACAGCCTTAGGGTTATGGGTCCCCACCACCAGCAAAGCTTCATCGCCAATCTCTCTCGCTGGCTCTCCTTTTTAACATCTTTGATTCTGTTTTCATTTGTGTCTCATTTTTAACATCTTTGATTCTGTTATTGTGTTGGTACCATATCTCTGTTTCTGAGTGCACAACTTTGAAAACAAAATGGTTTTCTATATGATCTTTCCTATGTGCAGACTAAGAAATTCGATAATATAAAAAAAATATATATATTCACCTATGCTTCCACTTGATTTGGCCACTAAAGATAGCACAACGTACCCCTACCCCGGGAATTAAACATTAATTGTCTCCGTTCCAATATAATGCCTAAGTTATGAGAAAATGGTGCTTAATATTGAAATTGCAATGACTTTTATGTATGAATACTTTGAAATTGTTGCTGTGATATATATATGTTTGGTTCAGCATTTTGTAATTAATATATTATATTATGCATTCTGTTAGGTTTCAGCAAACCCTAGATTTGATCCGAACAAATCACAACCAAGATCAGTGTAGAAGAAAATAGAACAAAGATCAAGATCAACAGAAACAATAACAGCAAAAAAGAAAACAAGAAAGATACACAAGTATTTACGTTGTTCGATCCCTATTGGATCTACATCCACGGTGGGAACTAGCTCAGGGTATTCTTTATTGATCCACCAAAGATTTACACAGTATCACTACAAGAGTCTTCCATTAAACTCTGATCGAGTTTCACTCGAATTTCACTCTCAAATTTGTGCCCTAAAGGAGATGAATAAATCGCCCAGTACGTCTGCTTCTACTTCTCTCTCTCTTATCTCTTTCAGCCGAGATAATGATCCTTTTATATGAGCGTCAAATACAAAACCTAAGTCTAATAAGATGTTAACACGTGGCTTCTTCTTAAGCCATTAGATTACAGACCTTTGAAATAACAAATTACAAATATAGACATACTGCTTCTAATTATTTACACAAATACATTATACATTCCGTAATCATCTTAGGTTTACACGTTCGTATATGTTCACTACTTATTGCGTTATTGATAACCCATCCCTTATATTCACAATATTTTCAGATGTTTAAGATGCTTCAACTTAGGATCAGCAATAGGAAGCATGGCAAGACTATGTCGGCATAGTAGAGTAAGTAGATTTATGATTGGAGAGTTTTAATATTGGAGAGTTGAGTTTTATTCACTAGATTTATTAATTTCTGTTGAGGTAATATTTTGAGATGTGGATACTTTTATTGAGTCTTTATGAAGATTTTAATTTGTTATGTTGAGGTTTTCCTTTGATGTCCTTATAACGGAACGTATATATGTAGTTTAAACAACTCAATTTAAGTTTTATGAAGCCTTTGAAATATACATTTATGTTAAGGAAGATGATTTTTACTTGATAGTCCTTAACTTTGACCCTTCGGGTACAGGATGTTACCCTACAAAGAGAAACCTTCTTCCAGGGCCTTGATGCCTGCTCTGTTAGTAGACTTGTGCTGTGTGGATCCAAATGCTTGGAAAAGGGAGCTTTCATTTACTTGTAGCCCTTAATTATCTTGCTGATGATGTTCTTATGAGAATATCTTCTTGTAGGTGTCTCTTGCAAAGTTTAAATAACGGAGATCAATAAGAAGTAGCCACATAGAGAATTCATGAAAGAAAATGGAAGGCGCGCACAGCAGGGGATCTCTCAGTTTGCATCAACCCCTCCTCATCCCCTCTCTTTGCTCTCTCTCTCTCTCTCTCTCTCTCTCTCTCTCTCACACACACACACTAAAAGGAAAGCCTCAAGCTCGTTGATGTTGGGAAGGAGACCTCCATGGCCATGGGCAATGGTCATACCACCGAGAAACTTCCCGAGCTCTTCATCATTCTTCTTATTGTCTTTTGCGGCATTTCTGGCCAACTCCAAGTGAAAAAAAAAAAGTTGAAAAAATGCCTTTAAATCCTTAAGCTCGTAGAGAAGCTCAAAAACCTTAATACTCAATTACTAGTACAATACCATACCTAGCAGAATAGATCAACAAGTTCACTAAAGCAAAAATAGTACATCTCTCTCTTCGTTAATATCTGATCACTAAAATCCCCACCCATCAACCAGGTCAACCAGTATGAAATCCATAGGCGACCCAATGAATTCAAAACTTTCTTCTATAGTGGGCAACTCAACAATTTCGTCGAGCTCCTCAGATTCCGAACCTCCTAGTGAAAATGACAATGATGAAGATGGAGAGGAGACCATTTCATGGGTGGTGGGTTCGCATTTAAGGGGGAGCTCGGGTTTACATTTCAGGGCAGAGAGAGAGAGAGAGACGAGAGCATTTTAGGGGGGAGAGACGGGAGCATTTAGCGTTTTATCAAAAGTTTAAATATTGTTTCGGTCAACGGATGGAAATAAAATATTGGATATCCATACTATCTGATATATCATTTTAAAGTAGTTTATATATAAATAATTTAGAGACATAAGTTATATTTTAAAATAAAAATATATATATTTAAAACTATTTTTCAATACAAGTCTTAAATTTTAACAATACACTTAAAAAAATATATATACATATTTACAAAATTAAATAATATTTCTATATTTTCAATTTATCCTCTAAAATAAAATCACTCATCTTTATTAATAAAATAATAAAAATTAACATTTGAAATATTAATAGAATAAGAAAATAGATTTTTGTGAAAAATTAACATTCATTAAAAAAAAATAGATTTTTTGTGGAAGACAGAAGGAAGGCACCCTAAGAAAGCGTGGGGACTCGAAAGATGGGACCTAAGTGCATAAAAAGGGGTCCTATACTCTGAGCTCGTAAGTCGTATCTACTTCACGAAGAAGTTTATAGATCTTTTAATTAGGGCTGTAAAAAGACTAAACTGGACCGGTTGTCCTGGACCGAGACCGGACCGGTTATCCCGGACCGGACCGAATGGAATTCGGTCCGGTCCGGTCCAAATTTTACATGGACCGATTAATTCCTGTCCGGTCCGGTCCGGTCCAGATGATTTATCCCCTTGGACCGGACCGGACCGGACCGAACCCCACATATATATATTTATATATGTATATATAAAAATAGTATATAAATTATAATATTAATATTAATATAAATTAATATATTAATATATTAACATATAATATATAATATATAATATATATACTCTTATAATATTAATATATTATAATTTATTAGTTGACTAGTTGTAGTATAAAAATATAAATTATAATATATCTATATAGAATATTAGTAATAACTTATAAGTAATAAGTGTATTATTATTATTTAATATATTATTATTAATTTATCACTATTTACTAACATATAAATATATATATACTAATGTAATAGTGTTATTAGTTATAATTTACTAACATACTTAATATATAATATATACTAACATATTAATATATAATATATACTCTTATAATATTAACATATTATAATTCATAGTAGTTAAATTTGGGCCAAAAAATTATTTGATCATTGTAGAATTTTAAATTAAATTTAGTCCATTAAATCATATGGGGCACCCCTGGACCAGACCGGACCGCCCCTGGACCGAATTGGACCGGACCTGTTCAGTCCGGTCTAGGGTGAGAGAATTTTTGGACCGAATGGAACCGGTCCACAAATTTCCTGGACCGGACCAGACCATTTACACCCCTACTCCTAATTCTTTAATATTGGTGTCTTGTAAAACGAAATTGTGGACGCCATGGTCATGGAGGTGATGTAACTTTTACGAAGGCTGAAGGTTGAAGATAAAGATGAAGAGTCGAAGGCTGTAACTTTTTCTTGCTTTTTCTTGGGGACGCCATGGTCGCAGAGTCACCTTCTGGAAAGAAGTATAATAGTGGAATAATCAGGTTGGAAGATGTAAGAGTACCGTGGAAAGGAAATGTAAATGTGAACAAATGAATGCAAATCAGAGTGAGTAATAGTTGTAAAGAAGTGAATGTAAGGGCTCGGCACAACAATGAACAACCAAGAAAAACAGAGCACAAAAGCTAAAAGGAAGAGAGGCAGAGACAGGGAAGGAAGATTCCCCCTTTCTGGAATTATCGAATACAATAAACAAGATATGACCATATACACCAAAAATATCTAAGTGACTAACAAACCAGCATAATAATCTAATGACATATGTACATCTGAAATAAAACAGAGGAAAATATAAAAATAATGGAAATGAAAGTAGTACAAATTACAATTGATATTAAATGACTTGTAGCTTACCTTGCCAGTATCATATAATACCCCCCCTCTCCTGTGGGTGCAAGATGGAGAGTAGTAATTTACTACTCTCTTGAAGATATGTGAGAACAGTTGATAAGATGGCAAGGTTTTAGTAAAAATGTCAACCATTTGATTGTTGGAAGAGACATGTACAGTAGTATTTTTTTCAACTTGAATTTGAATTTTAATTAAGTGGCAATTGAGTTCAATATGCTTCATTCTCTTGTAAAAAATTGGATTTGCAGCAATATAAGTGCTGCTTGGTTGTCATAGAAGAGAAAAGTAGTTCATTGATGTGAAATGCCAAGGTCTTGAAGGAGGTAATGAAACCAAGTCAATTCGTGCAAATGGCAGCCATACTTCTATTCTCAACTTTAGCTAAGGAGCGGGAAATAATGGTTTGTTTCTTGGATTTCCAACTTACTAAAGAGTTTCCAAGAAATATACAATATCATGTAGTTGAGCGACGAGAATCTGGGTAAGAAGTCCAATCAGAATCACAATAGGCCTTAAGTTGAAAGGTAGATAAAGAAGGGAGGAGAATCTCTTGACCTGGAGCAGCTTTGAGATAACTTAGAATTTTGTATGTGGCTGCGAGATGAGAAGATGATGGACTGGCCATATATCGACTTAGTAGTTGTACAAGAAAACAAAGATCTGGCTGGGTGATCGTGAGGTACAAGAGCCTCCCAATAAGTCTTCTATAAATGTTTGGATCAGAAAGAAGAGTCCCTTCATCCTTACTAATCTTAAAATCCTGCTCAAGAGGAATTTTGAGGAGTTTACAACCTAACATGCCAGCATCAGCAAATATGTCAAAGGCATATTTTTTTTGGAAAATGTGAATTCCCTTAGATGATCTAGCAATTTATAAGCCTGAAAAATAATGTAGGCAGCCAAGGTCCCTAATTTTGAATTTAGAATGAAAAAAAGACCTAATGGAATCAACCAAGACTTGAGAATTGCTAACAACAAGGATATCATCAACCTAGGCTAATAAAGCAAGAAATGAGTGTCCATTATGTTTGGTGAATAAGCTATAGTTAGCATTGGATTGAGTAAAACCAAAATCTAGTTGAAATGAGGTAAGTTTGAAGTTCCACTATCTTGAGACTTGTTTAAGCCCATAAATTCTCTTAAGCAACCTGCAAACTTGGTGAGGCTATCCTTTAGTGTAACCAGGTGTTTTCTCATATAAAATTCCTCTTTCAAATCACTATTTAAAAATGCATTGTTTACATCAAAGCGACGTAAAAACCAGCCTCTAGTGGTAGCAACAGCAGGAAGGCATCTGATAGTGACAAGTTTAGCAATAAGGAAAAACATCTCATGAAAATCTATGCCTTTTTGCTATGTGTAGCCCTTGGCTACTAGACTTAAATTTAGTTTTGTCAACATACTTACAAGAAATAGCTTCTTTTCCTGAAGGTAAGGCTGTGAGTGTCCAGGTATGATTGTATTCCAAAGCCTCAAACTCAACCTCTATAACTTGACACCAACCAGGATCCTTTAAAGCCTATTTGTAAGATGTAGGCTTGGTGTAGAGAGAAATGAAGGATGTGAAAGCTTGAAATGAAGGGTTGAATTTTTGATAGGATAAATAATGACTTTGGGGGAAAACCTTACCATTTAAAACAGGTGCATCCTTAGAAGCCGAATGTTTAGAGAGTGGCAGCAAATCATGGTGACAGTGGAAGTCCTTAAGGTATGCAGGAGCTTTTCTAATCCTAATGGATTTTCTAACGGGTGGAGGAGAAGGAGAGGAAGTTGGAGGCTATGATGGAGTGGAATTGCTGCTAGTGGTCTATTCAAGGGTGGTGTTGTGTAGTGAAGTGTTATCAGTTGAAGGGAATGGTTCAAAGTTGGAAATGGGAGTGGATGAAAAAACTAGCAAATTTGGTGGAGATATTGTGAAGTGAGA
Organism: Platycarya longipes; assembly: GCA_036559045.1. Lineage (NCBI taxonomy): Eukaryota > Viridiplantae > Streptophyta > Magnoliopsida > Fagales > Juglandaceae > Platycarya > Platycarya longipes. Next base: position 40,091,489 of record CM071802.1, read on the forward strand.
TGAGGAAAAATTGGGTTGGTAGAAAGGAAAAATGGACTCATGCAAAGTAACATCCCTTGAAATAAAAATGGTTTTAGTAGTGAGATCTAAAAGTTTTTAGCCTTTAGTCCCAAAAGGATATCCAATGAATACACACTTTCTACTCTTGAGATCGAATTTTTGTCTCGGGTGTGACAAGGTGGCTACAAAACATAGAGAGCCAAAAACTCTCATGTGAGCATAAGAGGGTGGTATTTTGAAAAGGATTTCATATAGAGATTTGTTTTATAAAAGGGGTGAACAGCCTGTTTATTATGTAAGTGGTTGTGCTTCAATATGTCAAAGGTAAATTGAATTGAAATCTAAGTGCTTGGGCTATATTGAGGATATGTTGGTGCTTCTACTCAACAATACCATTTTGTTGAGAGGTTTGCACATAACTTATTTGGTGAAAGATAGCCTTATCAATAAAAAACTTATTCATGAAAAATTCAGCATCATTATCACTTCTTAGGATTTTTATCATGAGTCCAAATTAAGTTTCCACCAAATTGTAAAATGATTCAATGCAGGTTCTTGTTTCAGATTTATTTTCCAATAAGTAAAGCCAAATGGATTGAGAAAAGTCATTCACTATGGTCAAGAAATATCTTGACCCATCATGTGCAATGGTGGGACTAGGACCCCATAAGTCATAATGAATGAGTTCATAAATTGTTGAGGAAAGATGAGTGTTGTCATTAAAAGAGGATTTGGCTAATGGACAAACACTACAAGGATTTGTATTATTTGAAGATATATGTTTGCTTACAATAGGACCAGCAATCATTCTACGCCTATAAATTGATAAGTGGCCTAGGTGATAGTACCGTTGGTCATGGTGACTAACTGTGTTGACAATAGAAGAAAAATTATTGGAAACTGTATGAGAATGAGATGTATGATCTTATTAAAATTGTGTCAAAGCTGATGGTGAAATTGCTGAGCAAACCAAATAGTATAGTCCATGCTTGAGCTTACCCTTTCCAATCGTTTTCCAAGAAAGCAAATCTTGAATAAAACATTAATGAGAAAAATAAAATAAATTCGAACAAGTTAGAGAATGGATCAACTTAGTTGTTGAAATCAAATTGAAAGAAAATGAAGGGACACAAAGAACATCCCTTAAAAATGAGAGTATTAGTTAATTGAATGTCCCCAATATGAGTAACAAGAGCAGAACTCCCATTAGGAAGCTTAAAAAAGTAAGCAACAATTGATTTATTTGAGGTATAAAGGGAGGGATTATAGATCATGCGATCCGTAGTGTTGAGTGTCCAATGAGAGGAAACGAGATGTGAGATGCTCTATATGGGTAGAAAATCAAGTGTATATACCAGACATTTTTTATGGATGAATGGAAGATAAAGAGGGTTGAGAGGGAACTCCCGAGGGATGAGTAACAGTTGAAGGATCATGTGCCTGGATCAAAGACATAAGTTAATAGTACTAAAGCCTAGTCAAACCAATCTTATCATCACTAGCAACTTCTGAATCAGAAGCCGGTGAAAAAGAAGCCATATGAGCATTCATTCTAGAAAGGGGCTGCTGTTTGGCATGGAATTTGTTACCAGGGTAATATCCAATCAACCTGAAACATTTGTCAACCAATGTCTAGTTAAATGACAATGGCAACGACATTGCCAAGTTCGAAGCAAGTTTTCAAAGAATGACTAGAGATCTTGCAATCGTTGTAATATGGGCGATCCTTCTTGGAGGATTGGTTGGTTTTGGGGTTCTGTTTGGGAGGGAAGTAGGGTTTCTTGACGGCCATGGCCATGGTTTATGGAAGGTACATTATAAAGCATTTGATGATGCAATTTTTGTTGTTGAATGAGTGAGAGAGTTTTGGTAACAAACGGGAGAGGGTTCATCAACATAATTTGGTCACGAAAGGGAGAATATGAGTCATTGAGACCCATTAGAAATCGTAGGACACAATCTCTCTGGTATCGGTTTGAAAGGATTTTTATGGTTCCACACGTACAAACAGGAAATGGATCATAAAGAGAAAGTTCATCCCAAAGTGTCTTTAGCTTGCCATAGCAAACACTTACAGAAGCATGCTCTTGAAGAAGACTGGAAAGTGCCTTTGTAAGTTGGAAAATTTGTTGACTATTCTGATGAGAAAACCGTTCCTCCAGATCCTTCTAGATGTCTTGAGCATCATCAACGAACACCACACTGGTCTTGATGGATGGATTAAGGGAATTTTGAATTCATGGATCACCATATCATTACACCTTTCCTATAGATCGAGTAAGGGATCCAAGGGATTGGTAGGTTGCCGCAAAGAACAAGTGATGAAGCCAAGCTTGTCTTAGCATGGAGAGCACGCTACATGGCACGAGACCATGTGGCATAATTATTGAAAGTGAAGAGCTCAGGAACAAGGGTAATAGCTAGACTATCTCCTTAATCCATATGAAAAGGGTTAGAAGGATCTGAGAGATTGAGGTAGCGAGATAAGATATGGGTATTATTGTAATTGGGTGGGGGATTAGGGTTAGGGTTAGACGAATCTGGTGAAGGATTAGAGTTGGTGAATTCAGTGGAGTTTGAAAATTAGGATTGGGTTCAGCCATTGAAATTCCTCTCCGTAGCTCGTGATACCATGTAAGGAAGTGAATGTAAGGGCCCGGCACAACAATTTACAACCAAGAAAAATAGAGTACAAAAGCTAAAATAAAGAGAGGTAGAGACGATGGTGAAGGAAGATCCCCCCTTTTTGGAATTATAATATACAGTAAACAAGTTGTGACTATATACACCAAAAATATCCTAACTAACTAACAAACCAGCCTAATAATCTAATGACATCTGTACGTCTGAAATAAAATAGAGGAAAACATACAAATGATGGAAACAACAGTATTACTAATTACAATTAACATTAAACGCTTGCAGCTTACCTGTATCATCTAATAATAATGGAAATAGTGATGCAAATGAAGTATTTGAGAAATGGATAGGCAGAATAGCACGAGTCACGCCAATGGGATTCAAGGTCCACCTTCCTCCAATGGATTCAAACTCACAGTTTTTTTCCAATGGGTTCCCCTTCTGCCATCCTTCATTAGATAAAGGAAACCATTAACAAACCCTGCCAATACAAACTAATTAGAAAATAAAGTAATAATAGAAAATAAAGCAACAAACGACACTAACGTCTTCAAACATTAAGAGAAAACGTCATATAGTCGTGAGCTTGTTAGAATCCCCAACATGCTGCATTTTATTGCAACATCAAACAGTGCACTTGAACTCCTAACGAAACGGTGCATCATAGCTAAACGATTTGTCTTCGAGAAGATTCCCCCAAACCAGAGAGCCTCCATCATATTCCTCATACCTCCAACAAGGGTTTACTTATAGAAGAGCTTAAAAAAAACAAAAAGAGATGAAGTTTGAGAGAGGTTGTACTGCTGTTGTTGACGGATCTCAAAGAGCTTCTTAGTATGGGGGATCAAGATCACATTACAGGTGCATCTTATCACTCTATGTTGTCTTGCCATTTGGGAGGTCAACTGCATAGATTCAAATTTTAAAAAACACAACAGCCACTTACCAACCGAAATGACAATTTCCGCCAAAATCCGACATACAAACTGGAATCGGCTGAAACACTCTGTTACGGCCGGTATTTTAGCAGCTAAGAAACATAATATTTCTTTATATCAGCAACTATTTTTGTATGGTGTATTTCGACGATACAGCCTATACAAAAGTTAAAACATTGGTTTCATCTCCTATATTTTGTCATAAAGCAAAATTCTCTAAACTCCTTACATGACAGCAATAGATTGGTCTAGGTTAAAATTTCTTTATAAGAGATACCTACCCAAAGCATTTCATTATTCTTATCTCCATTCTTATGATGGTTATGAAGTTGGACCTTGTTTGCGTATTATATTTCCCACGATTTTTCCACATTTACAAGTAATTTCTCCTGATATAACACTTTGATTATCTAATGGAGCTACCATTTCGTACATGAAAATTGAAACCCTTTTCATTCAACTCTTATTTTTTTGGTACTCCTTCTTGTTATCCAAGAATCAGAAGTTTTGGGTAGATGTTTGAGAAATGTTTGTCTCCTAGAATTTTGCCTTAATTCCTTTGACCTTACCCTCCCCCCTTTTTTCCATTTATGTCTATTTATTTGGCATGTTATAGCAATAGCTTTAAAATCTTTTTTTTTTCAAGCAAAGCTTGTAAGCTTTCTCATCACTAATATAAAAACAAAGGGAAGTAAGGATATAAATGAATGATGATCAATAAGTTACTCTGTAACGCCCCGTACTCGTAGGGGGTCACGAAACTTCACCTGTTTGGTATATTCTATCCTCAAATACAAAATAATAATAGGTCTCCGACCTTACTCCAAAATAAAAAAAAATAGTTTTCACAAACCAATCCATATAACCATGTCCACCAAGTCATAAATAAAAGAATATGAATAAATCATAACTGAGAGGGTTCACATTCTCCCAAGGAGCTTAACGCTAAACAATAACCAACATTCCATAAATCCAATGAAACTAAAATCCAAATAATAAATAAATTAAATTTTGTTTTCTCCCATCTAGCCTATGGCCCTAACAGCTTAAAACTTGATAAAGACTCTACTCTTGGCCCTCTGATGGAACATCCAGATCATCTGAAAAATATAAGAGATAAGAGGGGTGAGTTTTTCCACAACTCAGTAAGCGAAGAACCTATACAAGCGTGTAAACATGAGCATTTACCAATAATAAACAATACGGAACAAAAACATAATATTGCATAACAGAAACAAATGATTTTTTTTTTTTTTTCAAGATAATTTAAATCATCAAATACTTTGGCATAAACAAACTGAGTATTATCACTATATCAATCGGAACATCTCACAAAGCAAAGACCATGTTTAACCCCCGTGGTAGGGTTGTGCTAATCCCGGTGGCCAAACCAGGCAGAGACAGAGGTGGAACTTTCCCTTATTCGTTCTCGGAGCCCCGAGTGTGCACATAGGAAAGTCCACAATATACCACTTTGTTTCCAAAGTGGGTGCACTCAGAGATAGGAAATTGGTACCAAATCCAAACAGAGCAAATACAGAGCAGAGCAGAGCCAAGAAGAGATAAAGTCAAATACTAAACTGAATACTATGCCAAAGATTTTCAGAATTAATAAAGACACATAAATCCAAATCATTTTTCAGAATAAAGCTTATGTAAATAAAACATAGTCAACACCATCAAGGCATAATTTTTCTCAGATAGACAAACATGTTCTTTTCACATTTCAGAAAAATAACACGACAAAAAGCAGCTCATGTCTACACAATGCATGTCTGAAATATTTTTCCTTCTTTTATATAGGCGTCATGAATAATGCAAACAATCGACTGAGGTTGGTTTTTCTCAAATTTTCATTTCATAACTAACAAAAAGCACAAATTTTCAAAAGTCAACCTCAGTCCTCTTTTGGTATAAAACCGAGCATACGAACCCCGCTTACCTGACTGCTGTAGCGAAGAATCAAAACTTTGAGTCTCAACGCTAAAAGTTTCGTCACCTATACATGAAAAAATTTTCCCTTTATATTAATGACCACTCCAACGGCCTAAAATCATAACCATAAATTAACTACAATGTCTGTCTAAAAATTCACAATTTCCAGCAACCCAACAAATATAGTATCGAAAACGCTCAACGACTATTTTTCCAAGCCCACAAAATTTCAGCAACTATTCATCATTTCAACTTACCATGTATTTTTCTCAAAACCCCAAATACCATAAAAATGATTTCTTCAATACATATCGTTAGCCACCAAACCGAGTATTAATATATGCGTTTCAACAGCCCTTCACAAACTACAAATTTCAACACCCAAAAATTGTATAGTCTCCCATACGTTCAAAATTACCAAACCAAATCATTTACATCACCCAAAACATCCCAAACAACCCATCGGCAGCACCAAAATCAGTAAAAGAAAGTTTCTATAACCAACCCTTGAACATCCACCAAAAATATCCTTCAAAAATGGATTTGGAAAAATAAAATATAACTCCATAAATATTTCGGTATAGAGAAGTACTCAACCGGGTCTATATACATTTCAATTAAATTAGATTTTTCCTCAATCCACACAAGGTTCCGAAATTATTCACCAAAACCCGAAACCATCACCAACATATACATAAAAATATGATGCAAACCAGCATACGGGCTTCAAATCGGTCTCAAAAAGAAGAAATTCTTACCAGCCAAACGAAAACAACCCGCGGAGAACAGAGGCCAAACGAAGGCAAAACCCGCGGAGAACAGAGGTCGAGAATGCTTTCCAGTTTCCTCAACAATCGACTATAAACAAGGAAAAATTAACCAAGTGTTTTAAGTGATTAAAACACCAAAACCACAACTCATTTGAATAGAAGGAATTCGAAATACACTAGGGGATTAAGAGAAAACTTACCGGCGAGGAACAAACGGTGAACGGAAAACAGGGGAGCTCGGCGCAAGAGAGGACCAGACCCAACTGCAACTGCCGAAAAATGAGAGGGAAAGAAATAAATTTCTGTTGAGCCTCCTAGAAATCAGAAGTGCCGAGGAAATCGTGGGGGAGAAGTGCGCTGGAAGTGGTAACCGAACAGAGGAAACCGTCGCCCAGAGGAGAAGGAAAAGAGAAGAAGAAAGGAAAAGAAAGAAAGAAAGAAGAAGAGAAAGGGACGGGGGGGGTTTTACTAACCTGGGCGAAACGACGCCGTTTCGTGCTGGGTCTGGGGCCGGGTCACGAGCTGGCTGGGCTGGGGCTGGGCCGGGCCTGACATCCTCCCCTCCTAAAAAAAAATTTCCGTCCTCGGAAATTGCTACAAGAGCTCAAAATCTTCATTGAAGAGGTGTGGGTATTTCTCTCGCATTTCCTCCTCGAGTTCCCAAGAGGCTTCACTGCTTGTATGATTACTCCATAAAACCTTAACCATGGGAATGCTACGATTCCGCAGCATGTGTGCTTTCTTTTCCAAGATCCGCACTGGTTCTTCAATATATGACATATCTTCCTGAATTTGCAGCGGTTCATAATGAATGATGTGAGTTGGGTCGGGCATATACTTTCTCAGCATGGACACGTGAAAAACATTATGCACTCCCGCTAGATTTGGAGGAAGTGCTAACTTATATGCCAAAGGTCCAACTCGTTCTAGAATCTCAAAGGGTCCAATATATCTAGGGCTCAACTTGCCCTTACTTCCAAATCTCATAACCCCTTTCATTGGTGCTATTTTCAAAAATACTTCATTTCCAACCTCAAATTCTAGTGGGCGGCGTCGGTTATCAGCATAGCTCTTTTGTCGACCCTGAGCTGCTTTAATTCTAGTTCTAATGATGTCAATCTTTTCTGTGGTTTTCTGAATGATCTCTGGTCCCAATATTTTTCTTTCACCAACCTCGTCCCAATATAAAGGGGACCTACACCTTCTGCCATACAAAGCCTCATACGGTGCCATCCCAATACTAGTCTGGAAACTGTTATTATAAGCAAATTCCACCAATGGTAAGTGTCGTACCCAAGTTCCTTTAAAGTCCATCACACATGCCCTCAACATATCTTCTAAAATCTGAATAGTCCTTTCTGATTGCCCATCCGTCTGAGGGTGATAAGCCGTACTGAAATTTAACTTAGTACCCATTGCCTCTTGTAAGCTTCTCCAGAATCTAGAAGTGAAACGAGGATCTCTATCTGACACAATGGACACTGGTACCCCATGCAATCTCACGATCTCTTGTATGTACAGTTCAGCTAGTTTCTCCAGTTTATAAGAAACTTTAATGGGCACAAAACGTGCAGTCTTCGTTAAGCGATCCACAATTACCCATATTGCATCCTGTCCGTTTAAAACCCTCGGTAGACCTGTCACAAAATCCATGGATATATGCTCCCACTTCCATTCTGGAATTTGCAATGGCTGTAACAATCCTGCTGGTCTCTGATGCTCTGCTTTCACCTGTTGACAAGTTAGGCATTGTTCTACAAACTTAGCAATTTCTCTCTTCATACCGTTCCACCAAAAAGACTCTCTCAAGTCCCGATACATCTTGGTACTCCCCGGATGGACTGTGTATAAAGAGCGGTGTGCCTCCTCAAGAATTATTTTCTTCAATGATTCATCTGCCGGCACGCACAATTTGTCTCTAAACCTTAAAACTCCATCCTCAGAAATGCTAAAATCAGCCTTGTCCCCATTTTTAACTTCTTCAACTAGCTTTGTCAACACTGAATCCACTTTCTGAGCTATTTTAATCCTCTCTAACAAATCTGGTTGCACTATTAAACTGGCCATGAAAGTGCTTGTATCAGTTGTGATAACCTCAATACCGGCCCTCTCTAAGTCCATTAACAACTGGGGCTGGGTGGTAAGGGTTGCCATTGTTGAACTCAAAGATTTCCTACTTAAGGCGTCAGCCACAACATTCGCTTTGCCTGGGTGGTAGTTTATAGTACAGTCATAATCCTTTATTAACTCGAGCCATCTCCTCTGTCTCATGTTTAATTCTTTCTGGGTGAAGAAATATTTCAGACTCTTATGATCTGTGTAGATTTCGCACTTTTCCCCATAGAGATAATGCCTCCAAATCTTGAGTGCGAATACTACCGCTGCCAACTCTAGATCATGTGTGGGGTAGTTTTGTTCATAAGTTTTCAGTTGTCGAGAAGCGTAAGCTATAACCTTTCCGTGCTGCATTAATACGCACCCCAAACCCAATCTTGAAGCATCACTATACACCACAAAACCACCTCTCGCAGTGGGAACTGTTAAAACTGGGGCGGTCACAAGTCTTTGTTTCAAGGTCTGAAAACTCTCTTCGCATTTTTCTGTCCACTCAAACTTGTTATTCTTTCTGGTAAGAGCGGTGAGAGGAACTGCTATTTTTGAGAAACCCTCAATGAATCGACGATAGTATCCCGCCAATCCCAAGAAACTCCTAACCTCACGAACATTCTTCGGTGCCAGCCAGTTGACTACTGCTTCTACTTTCCCTGGGTCTACTGAAATACCTTCTTTTGAAACCACATGCCCCAAAAATATAACTGAATCCAGCCAGAACTCACATTTCTTTAATTTAGCAAACAACCTTTCCTCCCTAAGTGTTCTGAGTACTAGCCTCAAATGTTCCTCATGCTCCTTCTTACTTTTAGAGTAGATCAAGATGTCATCAATGAAGACGACCACAAATTTATCCAAGAATTCATGAAATACTCTATTCATTAAATCCATGAATACCGCAGGAGCATTAGTCAAACCGAAAGGCATGACCAAAAACTCATAGTGACCGTATCTGGTTCTGAAAGCGGTCTTAGATACGTCTTCTGCCTTGATCTTCAATTGGTGGTACCCTGACCGAAGGTCAATCTTAGAGAAAACTTGTGCACCCTGTAGTTGATCAAAGAGGTCCTCTATACGGGGTAAGGGATATCTGTTCTTGATAGTTACTCGGTTGAGTTCCCTATAGTCGATGCACATTCTCATTGTCCCGTCTTTCTTTTTAACAAATAAAACTGGTGCACCCCATGGGGACACGCTGGGTCGGATAAAACCCTTGTCCAATAAGTCTTGCAACTGCTCTTTGAGTTCGATGAGCTCTGATGGCGCCATTCTATAAGGAGCCTTGGACAACGGTGCCGTGCCGGGAGTAAGATCAATTGCAAATTCTACTTCTCGGTCGGGTGGTAACCCGGACAAGTCTTCAGGAAACACTTCTGGGTAATCTCTCACAACAGGAATCTCTTCTAAACTCAACTCTTCCTTTGGTGCATCTATCACACAAGCCAAAAATCCTTGACACCCATCTCGCAATAATTTTCCAACCTGAACTGCTGATATGACTGATGGATGTGATCGTACTTTCGACCCCACAAATCGAATTCCACCCCCCTCAGGAGGCTTGAAGGTTACTTCCTTTTTGAAACAGTCAATACTGGCATGGTATGAAGCCAGCCAGTTCATCCCCAAAATTACATCGAATCCAAACATATCAAAGATTATAAGGTCAGCTGGCATTAATCTTCCTTCAACAGTTATGGGGCAGCCACGGAGGATTTTATGACAAGATACTGAATTTCCTGTCGGTGTCGCGACTACTATGCTATACTCAAACCTTTCACCCTCCCAAGTGCAAAACTTAGCAAAATTCAAAGAAATAAACGAATGCGTTGCCCCAGAATCAAATAATACAGTAGCATCGTTAGAAAACAATGAAAGAATGCCTGTGATCACATAATAAAAAATAATATAAAGACATACTCCTTCTAGTAACAATCCGCATTGAATACCAAGTTAATCCTAAAAGAAAACGAGAACCGAAAATACCTGTGATCACATCATCCCTGCCTTCAGCTTCTCCTGGTGTCAATGCAAAGACTCGAGCAGGTGCAGTAGGACGCTGATTGTTACCTCGTCCGGTAACTTCATTTCTCTGGGGTGGCAACATGCTCGGGTTATTGTTGTCCGGTTGCAGAGGGCAATTCCTGATGTAATGTCCTGACTTGCCACAACGGAAACATAGTCTTGCCTCTCTTCTGCATTCTCCAGAATGCACTTGGTTACATGTCTTACACTGGTAGGGCTGCCGGTTACTCTGGCCTGGTCTATTGCTTGAGCTACCCCCTTCATTTTTCTTCTTCCACGATCCTTGATTGACGCTTGCATGGTATCCAGATGAGGTAGATCTCTTCCTTTGATCAGATAAAATTGTACTTCTTTGAAGGCTTCTTTCAAACACTGTAGCCTTATTCACCAATTCTGTGAATTTTTTTACTTGGAAGCCCACTACTCGCTCAAAAAGCTTCTCGTTCAGCCCTTGTTCAAATTTGCGACACTTCTTCTCTTCATCTGGAATCAGGTATGCCGCAAAGCGTGCCAGCTCGGTAAATTTTGCTGCATATTGATGTACTGACATCGCTCCCTGAACTAAGGTGGCAAATTCCATAGCTTTATCTTCCTTAACTGAGACTGGGAAGAAACGCTCTAGGAAAACTTCCTTGAACAACGACCAACTTTTTATTTCAGTCTTTTCAGCTTCCCTGATAGTCCTTTCAGAGATCCACCACCTTTTAGCCTCCCCAGTCAGCTTGAATGTAGCAAACGCCACCTTTTGCTCATCCGTGCAAGGCAAGACACGAAATATCTCCTCAATATCCTGTACCCAATCCTCTGCCAGTATCGGGTCGCCTCTTCCATCAAAAGACGTGGGATGCAATTTGTTGAAATCTTCCACAGTGCAACCCCTTTCACTTGTGGTGCGGTGACGGCCAGAAGAATTTTGTGCGAGATCATCAATCAGCTGATGCGCTGCTGCTCGAAGTACTTCAGAAGCTCTTGGATTCGCTTCCCTTTCATTTCTAGCCGCATTCAAATCCGACACACTTCGCTCGCGTCGAGGAGGCATCCTGAGAACACTTGGACTATTAAACACATCGTTCACTAAAGCATAAACCAACTAGCTAAAAAAATAAACAACTACAGGTAACCTTAGTAGTCAAAACAAGGTATATAATAATCCCCAAACAAGGAAAGTACCCACCACAAACAAGATCACACGATACCAAAAATCAAAGACATAAATATACAACCCTTAACTCTCCAACAATATGAAATCAGCTCACAAGCCTATATAATTCTACACCTCAAATAATTCCTAAGGTTGGCAATTTCTAGAACCTCAAATTCCTAAAACCTTAATGCATAAGTCTGCAGAATCTAAAACCTTCGCTCTGATACCAACTGTAACGCCCCGTACTCGTAGGGGGTCACGAAACTTCACCTGTTTGGTATATTCTATCCTCAAATACAAAATAATAATAGGTCTCCGACCTTACTCCAAAATAAAAAAAAATAGTTTTCACAAACCAATCCATATAACCATGTCCACCAAGTCATAAATAAAAGAATATGAATAAATCATAACTGAGAGGGTTCACATTCTCCCAAGGAGCTTAACGCTAAACAATAACCAACATTCCATAAATCCAATGAAACTAAAATCCAAATAATAAATAAATTAAATTTTGTTTTCTCCCATCTAGCCTATGGCCCTAACAGCTTAAAACTTGATAAAGACTCTACTCTTGGCCCTCTGATGGAACATCCAGATCATCTGAAAAATATAAGAGATAAGAGGGGTGAGTTTTTCCACAACTCAGTAAGCGAAGAACCTATACAAGCGTGTAAACATGAGCATTTACCAATAATAAACAATACGGAACAAAAACATAATATTGCATAACAGAAACAAATGATTTTTTTTTTTTTTTCAAGATAATTTAAATCATCAAATACTTTGGCATAAACAAACTGAGTATTATCACTATATCAATCGGAACATCTCACAAAGCAAAGACCATGTTTAACCCCCGTGGTAGGGTTGTGCTAATCCCGGTGGCCAAACCAGGCAGAGACAGAGGTGGAACTTTCCCTTATTCATTCTCGGAGCCCCGAGTGTGCACATAGGAAAGTCTACAATATACCACTTTGTTTCCAAAGTGGGTGCACTCAGAGATAGGAAATTGGTACCAAATCCAAACAGAGCAAATACAGAGCAGAGCAGAGCCAAGAAGAGATAAAGTCAAATACTAAACAGAATACTATGCCAAAGATTTTCAGAATTAATAAAGACACATAAATCCAAATCATTTTTCAGAATAAAGCTTATGTAAATAAAACATAGTCAACACCATCAAGGCATAATTTTTCTCAGATAGACAAACATGTTCTTTTCACATTTCAGAAAAATAACACGACAAAAAGCAGCTCATGTCTACACAATGCATGTCTGAAATATTTTTCCTTCTTTTATATAGGCGTCATGAATAATGCAAACAATCGACTGAGGTTGGTTTTTCTCAAATTTTCATTTCATAACTAACAAAAAGCACAAATTTTCAAAAGTCAACCTCAGTCCTCTTTTGGTATAAAACCGAGCATACGAACCCCGCTTACCTGACTGCTGTAGCGAAGAATCAAAACTTTGAGTCTCAACGCTAAAAGTTTCGTCACCTATACATGAAAAAATTTTCCCTTTATATTAATGACCACTCCAACGGCCTAAAATCATAACCATAAATTAACTACAATGTCTGTCTAAAAATTCACAATTTCCAGCAACCCAACAAATATAGTATCGAAAACGCTCAACGACTATTTTTCCAAGCCCACAAAATTTCAGCAACTATTCATCATTTCAACTTACCATGTATTTTTCTCAAAACCCCAAATACCATAAAAATGATTTCTTCAATACATATCGTTAGCCACCAAACCGAGTATTAATATATGCGTTTCAACAGCCCTTCACAAACTACAAATTTCAACACCCAAAAATTGTATAGTCTCCCATACGTTCAAAATTACCAAACCAAATCATTTACATCACCCAAAACATCCCAAACAACCCATCGGCAGCACCAAAATCAATAAAAGAAAGTTTCTATAACCAACCCTTGAACATCCACCAAAAATATCCTTCAAAAATGGATTTGGAAAAATAAAATATAACTCCATAAATATTTCGGTATAGAGAAGTACTCAACCGGGTCTATATACATTTCAATTAAATTAGATTTTTCCTCAATCCACACAAGGTTCCGAAATTATTCACCAAAACCCGAAACCATCACCAACATATACATAAAAATATGATGCAAACCAGCATACGGGCTTCAAATCGGTCTCAAAAAGAAGAAATTCTTACCAGCCAAACGAAAACAACCCGCGGAGAACAGAGGCCAAACGAAGGCAAAACCCGCGGAGAACAGAGGTCGAGAATGCTTTCCAGTTTCCTCAACAATCGACTATAAACAAGGAAAAATTAACCAAGTGTTTTAAGTGATTAAAACACCAAAACCACAACTCATTTGAATAGAAGGAATTCGAAATACACTAGGGGATTAAGAGAAAACTTACCGGCGAGGAACAAACGGTGAACGGAAAACAGGGGAGCTCGGCGCAAGAGAGGACCAGACCCAACTGCAACTGCCGAAAAATGAGAGGGAAAGAAATAAATTTCTGTTGAGCCTCCTAGAAATCAGAAGTGCCGAGGAAATCGTGGGGGAGAAGTGCGCTGGAAGTGGTAACCGAACAGAGGAAACCGTCGCCCAGAGGAGAAGGAAAAGAGAAGAAGAAAGGAAAAGAAAGAAAGAAGAAGAGAAAGGGACGGGGGGGGTTTTACTAACCTGGGCGAAACGACGCCGTTTCGTGCTGGGTCTGGGGCCGGGTCACGAGCTGGCTGGGCTGGGGCTGGGCCGGGCCTGACATACTCGACTAAGAATAACCCATAGAAAAAATGAAAAAAAAAATTGCTCGACTAAAAGTTTGGAGATCAACACACCAATATTGACACCTATATTATATAAGGCAGCTGGTGTGCTGCCTAGCTTTGACTGCTGGGCGTGCCCATTAGTTTTAAATTCACTTCTTATTTTTTTCATCATTTTTTTTTGCATTTTCTTAACATATTTAAATATTTAAAAAAAAATTATCGACACACTAAAGATTACTTTCTGAATTATAATTAAATAAACAAAATAATTAAAATACATAAGATGTTAAAATAATGTGATAAAATCATGAGACAGTAGCATTTTTCATTATATAATGCATTAGGGTATACTAAATAATTATAAATATATGAGATTATAAAAATAAATAAATAAATAAATTTAGTTATAGGTTCTTCTTTCGTCAATGATGTTAGATATTCTAGAGTCCTCGAGGGTAGGTCCCGATTGACGTACATGGTATGTGTCACGAAATTTTGAAGAAAAAACAACAATAGTAAATGATTCCTCTCTGATCTCTACATTCCTGCTACATTCCTGCTATAGTGAAGGAGAACAAAAGGAGCACTTGTCAAATTAGGATTTTATTTACAAATTTATCCTTGGACGGCCTTTCAAAACACCCCACCCAAAAGACATTCCCCTTCCACATCTCGTGGAAATCGCCTTGGTATGGGAAGCTTCACTTTTTGGCCATCTATTGATCAATATTTTCTTGTAATTTTTTATTGGTAAATTGTGGTTCGAATATTTGATTATGTGAAGGATCCAAAATAATTTGAATTTTTTGTTTTATGTCCTTTTTTTTTTCTTAAATCTATGTTAGTCCATGTTGTGCTTTTTTGGGAATATAGAGTCTTGAAGACGGAATTTTGAATTGATCCCTCAATGAGTTTGCTTTCTAAGATGTTAATTTTGTACCAGGAGCTTAAAGACCACTGCTTTTAGGAGTTGAGATAACAAGTTTATTGTTTTGGATGAACTCCATGGTGAATTTTTCTAGTATCTGACCTAGAAATAAGTGAAGACTGAAAGATCAATTTTTGATGTAGATTTTTTTGTCACTTTGTGATGTATATTATCTTAAACATGGTACAAGTTTATCGGGAGAAATGTACTAGCGGATGGTTTGGCTAAACTAGAGGCCAAAGGCCAATCCTTTCGTTGGTTGGATTCGGGCAGGGTTCCTCCTCAACTCATGAGCATTTTTCGGGTGGACAAAGCAAGCTTCCCCTCTCTAAGGCTTTAATTTTTTTCTTGTGTGTTGCATTCTGTTTCTGGTTTGTCCAAGTGTATGCTGGTCATGGCTTTAGGAAGGTTGTTTATGGGTCTGGTTTTTGAATGCGGGTTCTGGTGTTCAAGTTGTATGCAAGTTTAAGTGCTTGTTTCTGGATGCTTGGGCAATTTTGTTTGTTCTTTTGAAAATGTTGTAAAGCCCAAGTGTCAGGTTTATTATTATAGTTTGAAAAAATCTATTGATCCTCCTACTATTCACACAACTTCCACATGCTACACATTATTTTATTTTATTTTTAATTAAATATTTAATATATAAATAATGAATAAAAAAATTAAATTAATTTAAAAAGAATAAATTCAAAAAAAATTTTAAAAAAATAAAAAATAAAAAATAAAAAATGATGGTGTGTAGAGTTTGAGAGATTGTGTATAAGTGCTCTTATAGATTTTTCTCTGTCAGAAGTAAGGATATTCAATAAATTTTGAAATGGTTCACCCATGGACATATGGCCATAACTCTTCAAATAAATAAATAAATAAAACTCTTAAACATAGGGTTTGAGATCAATTCCTTGTAGGTTATGCGCAGATATTGATATAAGAACGGTGCTACTTTATCGCATGAGTAACACCACTCCTTTTAACCTCTAAACAAAATCTTACCTTTTATTTTTTTAGTGTTTTTTATTATTTGAAATTTTTTTTTTTAAATATTAGTCTACTAATAATCACTTCCTTAATAATTAAGTAAAAAGAAAAATTAAAATGCATGAAGTGTTAAAATGATATGTCAAAATTAGTGGGCATATTAGCATTTCTCTTGATATAAATTACATATCAGAGTATTTGACTTGTAGAATTGTTGTGGGATACTTTACAAAGTTCAAATATGCCAAGGCCCATATCCACAAGACCAACTGCTACTACAATGCCGACGAGGACAACATACAAATCTGCAACTATTGAGATAAAGCAACCTGGATATAATAAAGCAAAAGATATTGGAGCTTGCACACTGCAGAGACTGCCTAGCAGGCAGCATACCAAGACACCAGCAACCTTAGTCTGCTCTGAATACCAAGATGATCGTGTAGATGTTTCGATGTTTTAACATGAAATGTGAAAGCACCTTTGTATACTAGTGACAGAAAAAATGAATTGTCTTTTCTTTTCTTTTTGATCCATGTACTCTTTCAGGTTGCATGTAAAGCATACAAGAGACAGCTTGTAAAGATGTATCATTTTCTTTATCACTGAAAGCAAAGTTCTACTTGCTTCAATAATCTGAGTTTTCTCTTCCATTTTCTTAACTAATTTTATTCTTCCTCGAAGAGGAATTCTAACATGGTATTAGAGTAGGTCTAGCTTGTAAACTTCATCCCCATCACCCTATCATTTCATATCTTTCTTTTTCTCTCCTTCACCTTACTTATGATTCATTGCTCCCATGGCTGAGGCAAACCCACATCATCTTTTCATCTAAGGACCCCAATAGCCCCTTCTTGCACCATTATGTCAATGCCAATACTGTGGTAGTCACACCTCATCTCACAAGACCAAAATACCTCTCTTGGAATCGATCATTGACACTAGCCATCTCAATAAAAAAAGGAACTTGGCTTTCTAGATGGTACCAATGAGAGCCCTAAACTTTCTAGGACTCTTTATATGCCTTGGCTTTGATGCAACAACTTAATCCTTTCCTGGATTTTTAATTCCATCTCAAAAGAAATTGCATCAAATATACTCTATGTTAGTTTAGCCAAAGAAGTTTGAGAGAAGCTTAAGGCTAGATTTGACCAACCTGATAATGTACACATATATCAGTTGCAGTAATAACTAGGATCTACTACATAAGGAATACAGCTTCTGAGTGATTATTTCACTTAACTCAATGCAGTTTGGGAGGAACTTCATAGCTATAGACCACTTCCCCATTGTTCATGTAGTCTGCGCACTTGCAAAACCTTGGATACTATTGGTGAAGTTCAGCAAATAGATTTAGTCTTCAAGTTCTTAATGGGACTTAATGGTATCTATGATCGCATTAGAGGACAGATCATCCTTATGAGTCCTATACCTTCATTAGACAGAGTTTTCCTTAGTTTTGTAAGATGAGAGATAAAGGCAAGTTAGGACCTTGGTGTTGCCCCCAAAATGAATCCTCAATCTTGGATGCTTACCATGGCCAAACCAAAAAGAAAGAAAGATTGGAAGTCACTTGCTACAATTATGAAAAGATAGGCCACACAAATGAGAAATGCTACCAAGTAGTTGGATTTCCACCCAACTTTGAGTTCACCAAGTCCAAGCAAGGATTCTCACCTACTAGATCAAATAGTTGTTGAGTAAACTAGATCACTACTCAGGAACAACAAGGAAATACCTTGGAAGCTCCGCAACTTCCCTTAAGTGAGGCACAAATCCAACAAATTGCAGCTCTTGTCAATACTTAGACTTCTTTGCTCAACTTGAAGGAGAGGAACCTGCTAGCCAATCCACCCAACATTGACCTCTCGACATCCATAGAGGACAAATTTTCTAGCTATCACTCATCCAACATGATAGGTATAATCCTTCAAACCACTGATATAATTGTCCCACAAGCATGCCTTCATATTTCTACAAGTCACAATCAGAACTCACACACTCGTTGGATCATTGACACTAGAGCCACAAACCATATGATCTGTTCCATTTCAATGCTCACCATTGTCACTTCTAAGAAACCAATTCATGTTCATCTCCCAAACAAAATCTTTGCAAGAGTTACACACATAGGCACTTATAAAATCTTAGGCAAACTCACTCTCACCAATGTTTTGTATATACCCGGCTTCACCTTTAATCTCATATCTGGCAGAAAACTCACTCAAGATTCCTTTGTGTGCCTCATTTTCTATAAAAAAATATTGTTTCATGCAAGACCTATCTTCTTGGATGACAATTGGCCTTCCTCAAGTCTCAAATGGCCTCTATTTTCCCAGACAACAAATCCCTTCATGCCATGCTACCGAAAGTACCCCAGCAATCAAGAAGGCCTTCTGATATAACACTCAATCTCCCTACACTGAGATTCAAGCTCTAGCCAACCACCAAGTTTTAATTTATGTAATTTTAGACTAGCACATGTACCTAACCTAAGGATGAGTATTGTTCAATCTCATGACTATAATTTGAAATGTAATTGCAATATACAATGCACAATTTGTCATTTTGCAAAACAGAAAAGAAAACCATTTCACTTGAACTCTATTTCTACTTCTTTTCCCTTTGAGTTAATTTATTGTGACATATGGATGCCCTATTCCCATTCATTCATTCAAAGTCACCAATATTTTATGAGGTTCAGATTTGAAACTGGAAATCTTCTACAGAACCTTATCCACATGATGGAGAACCAATTCAATACTAAACTTAAGAAAGTAAGGTCTAATTATGGATTGGAGTTCCTAATTATGGATTGGAGTTCCAAATGATAGATTTTCATAACTTAAATAGAATAATGCACCAAAAGACATGCATATACACCCCTTAACAGAATGGGGTGGTAGAATTAAAACACCAACACATTCTCTCAACTGCTAGGTTCCTCCTTTTTCAACCTTCACTCCTATTAAAGTTTTGGGGAGATGCTGTGTTGATAGCAATACACATTATCAATAAAGTTCTAACACATGCTCAACAACAAATCCCCATATCAAAACCCTATTCTCACTCAACCCTTCCTATTCTTACTTGAAAGTTTTTGGGTGTCTATGCTTTGTCTCTACTATCAAAAGTAATAGAGGAAAATTAGATCCTCGAGCAAAAAAATGCATCTTCATTAGTTATCCCATGGTGTTGAATCCAATATTTCAAGTTTCGTATCTACGTGTAGATTTTGATGATAACAAATGAATTCAAGTCTCAAGCTCAAATTATCTACGCAATGGAGCGAAGCGCACATCAAGCATAAAAGAACAAGTCTACAAATGAAGCTCATAGATTATTTTTGTACATCTCTTAATAAAATTGGATTAAGGCTCAAAAATTAATTAGTTATCCCATGGTGTTGAATCCAATATTTCAAGTTTCGTATCTACGTGTAGATTTTGATGATAACAAATGAATTCAAGTCTCAAGCTCAAATTATCTACGCAATGGAGCGAAGCGCACATCAAGCATAAAAGAACAAGTCTACAAATGAAGCTCATAGATTATTTTTATACATCTCTTGATAAAATTGGATTAAGGCTCAAAAATTAATTTTTTCTCATAAAGCATTAAATTGCATTTTTTTATACATGACATAAGCATGATATATGCATGACATAAAAAATGCTTTAATTTGGAAAACTATATTTTGCATGTGCATGACATATGCAATGATCTCATTAAAAACTTTATTTTCAAAAATTATATTTTACATGTGCATGACATATGCAATGACTTCATTCAAAAATTTGAATTTTAAAAATTAAATGACATATGCAATGACTTCATCAAAATTTGAATTTTGAATTTGAAAGATGATTGAGTGAGACTCATTTGCCTATAAATAGCTCACTTGTGTTTTGCAAAAATTACAAAAACAAGAGCTTACACATCTATTGTTAAGTTTTGTATCATTCTTTCAAAACTCTCATTCTCTGTTTTCTAAAGTTTTGAGTCTTAATTCTTGTTCTTTTTTATATAGATATAGGTTGAGTTGTATTGTTTCTATCTCACTCATTGAGGAGTGTACTTTGATAGTCTACCCACTATCAACTCTTGTATTTGTAAAAGGGTGCGTATAACCCTTGTGTGTGTAGAAGGTGTTCTACACGGGGAATAGTTAAATCACCAAGTGTGAGGTGATTGGAAGTGTAGAGGGTGTTCTGCACTGATTCTTTAGAGCGGTGCTGCTCAAAAGTGCAATAGGTTTTTATCTCTACCTAAAGGAGATTGACTAGTGAATTCAGAATCCTCAAGGGATAGCTTGAGGCGAGGACGTAGGCAGTGGGGCTGAACCTCATAAAAATACTGAGTTTGCTTTTCTTACCCTACTCTTTACATTTCTTACTGCTTTATATTCTGTTTATATTTTATATTGTGTATTTGATTAATAAGTGTTAATTTTTATAATATAACCCAATTCACCCCCCTCTTGTATTAGTCATCTGGGCAACAATTGGTATCAGAGCAAGGGCTCTATTATAAGATTAATTATCTATTGAGTTAAGATTATATGGCTAACATTGCAGCTACATTTGCTGAAGGTCAATCCAGTAGTCGGCCTCCGCTATTTTGTAGAGACAATTATACTTTCTGGAAAACTAAAATGAAAATATTCCTTCAGTCTCAAGGTCGTGAAATATGGAAATGTATTGTAAATGGGCCTTATATTCCAACAAAAACTGTTGATGGAGTAATGGTCAAAAAGGAAGAGGAAGAGTTTGATCGCGAAGACGATAGATTTTATACTGTGAATGTAATGGCTATGAATTTTCTATATAATGCTCTCAATGGTAATGAATTTAACAGAATAATGACTTGCAGGACAGCAAAGGAAATTTGGGACAACTTGGAAGTAACCTATGAAAGAACTTCGCAAGTCAAAGAATAAAAAATTTATGTTCTTACGCATGAATATGAAATGTTCAAAATGAATGATGATGAATCTATTTCTTCTATGTATACTTGTTTTACTAATATTATAAATAATTTGACATCTCTTGGTAAAGTTTATTCCAGCTTGGAGATAGTAAGGAAAATTCTCAACTCCTTGTCAAAACGTTGAGAATCAAAAGTAACAGCGATTATTGAAGCTAGAGATCTTAAAAAACTCGAAGTAAATGAACTCATCGGGTCACTTATTACCCATGAATACACATTGAAAAGAGGAGAAGAAGAAGGAAAGCAAAAGAAGAGCTTGGTACTCAAAGCCGTTCCTTATGAAAGTGAAAGCGATGAAGATGAAGAAAGCGATGACGAAGAGATTGCAATGATCACTAGAAGATTTAAGAGATTCTTGAAAAATAAAGCTCCTCCAAGGAAACCTTTCAAAAAATCTTCCAACAAAGATACAAGTAAAAATGATTCATTAATTTGTTATAAATGTAAAAAGCCAGGACATATCAATGTAGATTGTCCCCTGCTAAAGAAAGATCGATACAAAGGTAAGAAAGCAATGAAAGTTACATGGGATGATGATTCAAGTAGCTCAGACAGCGACGCGAGCAATGAAGAATCTGCAAATCTTTGTCTCATGGCTAAAGATGATCTTGAGGTAACAAATCTTAAAAATCCCTCTTATGAAGAATTGTAAAATGCTTTGGAAGAGTTATATGAGAAATTTGAAAAATTGGGTATTAAGTATACTGCTTTGAAAAAGAAAAATTCTTCTTTAATAAATGAAATTGATATTTTAAGAAAAGAAAATATAGTTTCAAAAGATGAAAATGATGAACTGAAAAAAAAAAGTAGCTGATTTAGAAAAGATTGTTGAAAATTTCACAAATGGAAAAAGAAATTTCGAAAAACTTCTTGGTATTCAAAGATGTGTTTTTGATAAGGTAGGCTTGGGATACATGCCAAAAGAAAAACTCAAACCCTATAAAAATTTCTTTGATAAACCCATTAAATCAAAACTAGATTTTCAAAATTCTTTTCCTAAAAAGAGATTTGTCAAAGAAAGACATTATTACAATCACTCAAGTTCTTCAAGTATGTTACATGTTATTTATAATTTTTGCAATAGAAATGATCATAACTATCATGCTTGTCCTATTAGAAGAAAACATACAATGACTATTAGGGCCATATGGGTATCAAAGAATCTTATTTCTTCTAATACTAATAAATAAATGATCCAAAGAACATGGGTACCAAGAAAATTCATTTTAATTATTTTTGTAGGTATGCATGAAGTCTTCTGTAAGTAAAACAAGATGGTTTTTAGATAGCGGATGCTCAAGACACATGACAGGAGATAAAACTAAGTTCATTGATCTCACTCCTAAAGAAGAAGGATACGTGACATTTGGAAACAATTCAAAAGGGAAGATCGTGGGAATAGGTAAAGTTAGTAATAAGTCTTCTTTCATAATTGAAGATGTTCTACTTGTTGAAGGTCTAAAACATAATCTTTTAAGCATAAGTCAATTATGTGATAAAGGATTTACAGTTACCTTAAAAAAGGATAAGTGCATTATTTTGAATAATCATGATTGCCATATTTTTTTATTGCTTTTAGAAACAATAATGTTTATACAATTGAATTTGAAGAAATTACCTCATAAGGTACTATTTGTTTATCAGCTCAATATGAAAATAGTTGGTTATGGCATAGAAGGTTAGGTCATGTAAACATGGAACTTATTTCCGAACTTTCAAAAAATGACCTTGTGAGAGGTTTGCCAAAATCAAATTTTTTTAAAGATAAAATCTGTGATGCATGCCAATTTGGTAAACAAACAAAAGTTTCTTTCAAAATCAAGAAACATATTTCCACTACTAGACCTTTGCAACTAATATACATGGACCTTTTTGGACCAAACAGAGTTACGAGTCTGGGAGGAAGATGTTATGCATTTGTTATTGTTGATGATTTCTCTAGATATACTTGGGTCATCTTTCTCTCTCATAAAGATGAGGTATATAATGCCTTTACCAAACTATGCAAGAGAATTCAAAATGAAAAGGGCTATACTATTTCAAACATCCGAAGTGACAGGGGGAAAGAGTTTGTCAATAAAGATATTGAGTCTTTTTGTGATGAAAATGGTTTTCTGCATAATTTCTCTGCTCCTCGAACTCTTCAACAAAATGGGGTAGTAGAGAAGAAGAATAGATCTCTTCAAGAAATGACACGAACAATGCTTAATGAAAATAGTTTACCTAGTTATTTTTGGGCCGAAGCGGTAAGTACTGCATGTTATATTATAAATAATGTTATGTTAAGGTCTAAATTAGATAAAACTCTTTATAAGCTTTGGAATGAGAAAAAGCCCAACATTGGTTACTTTCATGCATTTGGATGCAAATGTTTTATACTCAATGACAGAGATAATTTAGGAAAGTTTGATGCAAAATCTGATGAAGGTATCTTTCTTGGGTATTCAACAAATAGTAAAGCTTATAGAGTATTCAATAAAAAGACTTTAACTGTACAAGAATCTATGCATGTAGTATTTGATGAATCTAACCCTCTACTCTCCAAGAAATTTATTGATGAAGAATCAGAAGGTACAAATAACACAAATAGTCACAATCTCAACAAAGAGAATACCTTGGAATAAGTCCAACATGGAGACATCAGGAAAGATCATCAAGATTTAGTACAAAATGCAACCAAATAGTGGAAATATGTGAAAGATTATCCAATGGAACAAATTCTAGGAGAACCTTCACGAGGTGTAAGTACTCGATCATCTCTTAGAAATATTTTTTTTTATCTAAAATTGAACCCAAAAATATTGATGAAGTACTTATTGATGAATAGTAAATTCTAGCTATGCAAGAAGAGCTAAATCAATTTGAAAAAAATAATGTATGGATATTTGTTCCTAAACCCAAAAATCATGCTGTTATTGGAATAAAATGGGTTTTTAGAAATAAAAAAGACGAGTCTGGAATCATCACTAGAAACAAGGCTCGACTTGTAGCCCAATGATTCAATCAAGAGGAAGGAATCGATTATGATGAAACGTATGCACTAGTCGCAAGATTATAAGCTATTCGAATGTTACTTGCATATGCATGTTATAAAAATTTCAAACTTTTTCAAATGGATGTTAAAAGTGCTTTCTTAAATGGTTTTATAAGTGAAGAGGTATATGTTGAGCAACCTCCAGGTTTTGAAAATCATATTTCTCCTAATCATGTTTTTAAACTCGCAAAAGCATTATATGGACTCAAATAAGCTCCTAGAGCTTGGTATGAGAGGCTTAGTGGTTTCTTGATTGAGAAAGGTTTTTCTAGAGGAAAGATCGATACAACTTTTTTATCAAATATGAACAGGATGATATTCTTCTAGTTCAAATTTATGTTGATGATATAATATTTGGTGCTATTAATGAAAATATGTGCCAAGATTTTGCTAAGAGCATGCAGGAAGAATTTGAAATGAGCATGATGGGAGAACTTAATTTATTTTTTGGATTGCAAATCAAGCAAGCAAAAAGTGGAACATTCATCAATCAGTCAAAATATATCAAAGAGTTATTCAAAAACTTTGAGATGGAAGGTGCGAAGGTAATTGGAACACCAATGAGTCCAACCACCAAACTTGATAAAGATGAAAGCGGTAAGCCAGTTGACTCAAAGGTATATCGAGGTATGATTGGTAGTTTATTATATTTGACAGCTAGTAGACCTGATATTATGTTCAGCGTATGTTTATGTGCACGTTTTTAATCATCTCCAAAACAATCTCATTTGATTACAGTCAAGCGTATTTTTAGATATCTTGCCGGTACCATTGACCTAGGATTATGGTATCCTAAGCACACTTCGTTCAATCTTATTAGTTATTCAGATGCGGATTATGCTAGTTGCAAAGTTGATCGAAAAAGTACTAATGGAACATGTCATTTTTTAGGTCATGCACTTGTTTCATGGTTTAGTAAAAAATAAAATTCTGTTGCATTATCTACTGCTGAGGCAGAATATGTTGCTGCAGGCAGTTGTTGTGCTCAAGTTCTTTACATGAAGCAACAACTTGAGGATTTTAAACTTATGTACAATCACATTCCAATCAAATGTGATAATAGAAGTGCTATAAATCTTTCAAAAAATCCAATACAATATTCTCGGATCAAACATATTGAAATTAGATATCATTTTCTTAGAGATCATGTGCAGAAGGGCGATATTGTATTAGAATTCACTAGCACACATGATCAATTGGCAGACATTTTCAGAAAACCCCTACTAGAAGATAGACTATGCATTATTAGAAAAGAAATAGGAATGATGCATGCTATGAATATCTGCTAGATATTTTTATTCCATTATCTCAAATGACCTACAAAAACTTGAGACGTTTAACCTCATCATTCAAATGCATTTGCTCCTCATAAATCTTCATGCCATCCTTGTATAAAGGATTAGGCAATCGAAATGCAGAGGCAAGCAAGGATTTTAAATCCTTATTCTGTTGTTTTAAGTCTACAATTTTTTTGTTATACTCTTGAACAAGTCGTTGAAGAACATCGATCTTCTCATTAAGCTTCTTCATCTTGAGGGTTTTGGATTGCAACCGAGCTGAAAAAGCGACAATGGACGATGAGTATCGAGTTTCGAGACTCACAAGCTCGTAAATGGCATCATAATCTGATTTATTAGCCAAATCAGTGTTTTGTTGCTTCATGGCGCCTACAATAGATGCAGAAATAGTTTGAGGTGAATAATACCACATATCTTGATCAGGAGAAGCACTGAAAGCAAATTGATGAGCCATTGAAATTTTGTAGAGTGAGAATGAAGATGAACTACAAAAATGAGAAGAAAATTGATGCGAATTAGATAAAACTAAGGATTGCTTTTATAAAGATGGAAATCTTTATAAAACTAAGTACAAGACAAACTGTCATCTCTTCAAATCTTACTTAGTCAAGTTTACAAGATATGCTGGATGCATATTGTTAAAAATTACCGAATTAAACCAGCGAGATTTATTGCAGATTGTCTCTATTTTTCTCGTGAAATGCTGCCATTATCTGCTGATGTTGACTTTGTGCTTGAACTCTCACTCGTTCCGATTCCTCTATTCGAAGTTTCAGAACACGAGCTAATTCTGTCAAATCTTTATTTTCTTGCTTTAATCTCTTATTCTTTCTACCTTTATTTGCAAGCTTTTGATGCAGAATATATATTTGATTGTTAAGTCGATCAACCTCATTTGCCCTCGCAAGTAATCTCCGAGACATGGTTGTAACAGAGGCAGCATATTGAGCATTGAGAGTTCTTGATGCTGCAACAACCTCAGAATCAGTCCTACCAGAAAAATGCATCTCTACTTCTATCATGGTGTTGACAACCTCATGAGATAAAATGATTGGTTGAGACGATTCCTGATTCAAATCTGGAATATTAGACGAAATTTTTTCCGCCATTCTATCGTTTTGAATAAACAGAAACTCGATCAATGAGTAGTGTGGAAGTTTATTTGAGTATCCGACAGGTGAAAATGGTCTTTTAAACAGCAACTTTTAAATCTCGATAATATTTAATTTTTCAACAACATCACGCGGATTTGAATCTGTTTCCGCACCGACTGCTAGAGCTAGGCCTCCAACCTTTGCAGGTTTTGTCGGACACGCGTGGTTCCGCACCGAATTGCCAGAGTTAGACCTCGAACCTTTGCAGGTTTTGTCGGACACGCATGGTTCCGCATCGAATTCTCTACAGTCTTTACTAACGCACCATTTTATTTGTCTATTGGTTATAGTAGGAAAATGTCTTATTGAGCTAATTATGATTCCTTTTTAATGATGCCAAAAGGGGGAGAAGTTTTAGACGTAAATATTTAGATTTTTAACTCTGTTATATATGCTGAAATTATGTTTATCTATTGCTTGAAAAACTAACGCATATTCTCAGGGGGAGCTTAAGCATTACTGCAAGTCTCAAAATTCTACTAAGTATTTGTCATCATAAAAAATGGGGAGATAGTTGAATCCAAGGTTTCAAGTTTCGTATCTACGTGCAGATTTTGATGATAACAAATGAATTCAAGTCTCAAGTTTAAATTATTTATGCAATGGAGCGAAGCGCACATCAAGCATAAAAGAATAAGTCTACAAATGAAGATCATAGATTATTTTTGTACATCTCTTGATAAAATTGGATTAAGGCTCAAAAATTAATTTTTTCTCATAAAGCATTAAATTGTATTTTTTTATACATGACATAAGCATAATATATGCATGACATAAAAAATGCTTTAATTTGGAAAACTAAATTTTGCATGTGCATGACATATGCAATGATCTCATTAAAAACTTTATTTTCAAAAATTATATTTTACATGTGCATGACATATGCAAGACTTCATTCAAAAATTTGAATTTTGAAAATTGAATGACATATGCAATGACTTCATCAAAATTTGAATTTTGAATTTGAAAGATGATTGAGTGGGACTCATTTGTCTATAAATAGCTCACTTGTGTTTTGTAAAAATTACAACAACTAGAACTTACACATCTATTGTTAAGTTTTGCATCATTCTTTCAAAGTTCTGATTCTCTATTTTCAAAAATTTTGAGCCTTAATTCTTGTTCTTTTTTAGAGAGATATAGGTCGAGCTGTATTGTTTCTATCTCACTCATTGAGGAGTGTACTTTGATAGTCTACCCACTATCAACTCTTGTATTTGTAAGAGGATGCGTATAACCCTTGTGTATGTAGAAGGTGTTCTACACGGGGAATAGTTAAATCACCAAGTGTGAGGTGATTGAAAGTGTAGAGGGTGTTCTACACGGATTCTTTGGAGCGGTGCTGCTCAAAAGTGTAATAGATTTTTATCTCCACCTAAAGGAGATTGACTAGTGAATTCGGGATCCTCAAGGGGTAGCTTGAGGCGAGGACGTAGGCAGTGAGACTGAACCTCGTAAAAATACTGAGTTTGCTTTTCTTACCCTACTCTTTACATTTCTTACTGCTTTATATTTATTTATATTTTATATTGTATATTTGATTAATAAGTATTAATTTTTATAATATAACTCAATTCACTCCCCCTCTTATGTTAGTCATCTGGGCAATACATGGGATTAAAGGATGCAAAGTCTATGACCTTCAAGATCATACCTACTTTGTCTCAAGGGATGTAATCTTTTATGAGTCACTCTTCTCCTTCCAAAACAAATTTTTGAGACCATGCCCCCAACCCAAATCTCTCAACTCTAACCTATAACAATGCCACTGAAATCAATCCACCTCCTTCTCCAAGCACACCACTTGTCCCTTAGACAATTTGATAGAGCATGAAACCCACATACTTACCTCCATGACTATTATTGCCAATTGGTTCATAGCAGTCCCACTTCACATCTACCTTCTATTACCATTGCTCACCCGTACACAAATACCTCACTTATGACAATCTCTCTTCCTATCACCAATCATTTTCCCTTTCACTCTCCCTCCTTCAAGAACCTCAAGCCTATCAAGAAGCTGCTAAGTCCAAATAATGGTAAGATGTCATGGATGCTGAGTTAAAAGCCTTTGACCAATACTATGTTGCTTGAAGTTAGGTAAAAGAGTAGTAGGGTGCAAATATGTATACAAAATAAAGCTCAAATCTGATGGAACAATAGAAAGGCCTAAAGCTAGGTTATTGGCAAAGGGATACACTCAAAAGAAGGGTGGTTTGATTAGCAAGAACCTTTAGTCCAGTTGCAAAACTTACAATTGTTTAAGTCTTCCTTGTCTTGGTTGTTGCTCTCTATTGGCATTTTTATCAATTAGATGTCCACGATACTTTTCTCCATGGCAAATTAGAAGAGGAAATATACATGGACTTGCCCCTTGGTTATCACAGTAAGGGAGAGTTGATGCAGGTGGATCTGAGACAGATGATGCTGAGTTTTCAGATTGCACATTGATGGCACTGAGATACCATGAGTTGGCAGATCAGCGCAAAGGCGGAAAGTGATTGCAATATTTTTCCAATTGGGATGGTTTTGAGTGCGTTTCAGTCTTTTAACCATAACTTTGGCTATGAGTGTCAAAATCGTATATAAGACCCCAATTCAGAAAACTCTTTTCAGCGCGCACATAGTCCACATCAAGCATGGCTCCATGTGCCCCTTTTTTTTTATCTCAAATTCTGATGTTTTCCCCCTCAAATCATTATTTTTAGTTATTTTTTACTATTTTTGATAATATTTCGTATGTTAGTTAGGAAGTCATTTTAAATCTGATTTATTCTTGATTTTTTGCAGATTGCTTATTTTATTTTGAATTTTGATTTGACATTATTTTCAAGATTTTTTTATTTTTGGTAAAATTCGGTTACATACGACTTTTGGCTATACAGTTCGGCTAGTGGATTAATTTTTGACATTCTTTGATTTGGTAATATTCAGTTTTTTTTCTCATAGATGTATTCTCTGTCTTTTTGGTGAATTTCTTGTGTTCTTCTCTGTAAATTCATCTGTTAAAACTAGCCAAATGTAAGCTATTCTGTCCGGCATTAAGAGTCCACAGCCAAATGTAAGCTACTTTGCAAACTCCACAAATCCCTCTATAGATTTAAGCAAGTTTCTAGGCAATGGCACTCAAGATTTTTCAGAATCTCTCATCTCCATTAGATTTCAACAATCAAAGTCTAATTACTCTCCCTTCACTCATGGAGAACTGGAGAGCAAGAACTTCCCTAGTGCCGTGAATCGTGACCTGCGACTTGCACTCCCAGTGCAGTGAACTGCAGTGAGTGTCAGCATTGTGTGTGCTCTAATGATGGTGCAACCCTTCCAGTGCTGTGCTAATGCTATGTACACGAGAACTGCCTTAGCGTGAACGGAAGAACTACGCCCCTATGACCTGCATTCCCTACACCATGAACTGTCATGCGTGCTCCAGTGCTGTATAAGACCCTTTTGATGATGTGCTAACATCGTGGGAATCCTAGCTTTGGGCGTGAGTGCACTACTAAGATATATGGTTATTTAGAGGTTCTTCAAAGTAGGTTGCATGGCAGCGCAAGTCGACAGTCCTTTGTCGACCTTGTCGCTACTATTTGACAACCCATCCCTGAGATGGTGTTGGCATTCCACACTTCGAAAATTGTTGATAGAGAAGTTTATCTTCAATTTTCCAAGGAAAGAATTGCTAGGTTTGGAGAACCATTTCGATATTTAGTTGTTCTTAAGTTCCTAAAACAACGCCCTTTATTGGATATTGTTCGAGCCTTCATTTATAGCCACTGGTGTCTCTCAGCCACCCTAGTAGTTTCCTCCATGCGATTGCGGCGGCTCCGTAATGTTGTTGTTCGTATGACAAACGAAGTAGATTTCATGAAGGCCTTTTCACGTTAATCGTGTGAGATTATTGGGATTACCTATCGTGCCTTTTGCTAGACTCTGAATTTCAATAAGGACGAAGAACCTCTTAGATACTAGTATGGATCTCCCTGCCTAGGCTTCCTCCTAATTATTATCATGAGGCTTTCTTGAATATTTTTTTGGCTCTTTTTGGTACATTTATTCATCAGGATAATCTGACTCGATGTACCACAAGGACATATGGTGCGAGATTGTACATGGAAGTTGACGCTGCCAAGGAACCTTTATCCCATTTTTGGATTGGTACTCCTGATTTACCTATGAGTCGAAAGTAGGTGGTTATCTATGAAACCCTCCTTGCAAAATTTTTTACGGCTTCATATTTGGTTCTTATTCCAAAGGGGGATAATCCTGCCTGATTTGATAAATTTTATCCCATTTGTCTTCGCTTTATTTTCTATAAAAAAAAATTCAAGATTATTGTAAACTGTTTGACAAGTTTCTTATCTCGCATGACCTCTCTAGAACAATGAGTCTTTATCCCAGGCATGAGCATAACTAAGAGTATCAGTCTCACTCAAGAGATGGTGTACTCCATTAATTAAAAAAAAAATCATGGCAGCGATATCATGCTAAAAGTGGATATAGCGAAATCATATGACCATGTGGATTGAAATTTTCTGTTGAAGGTCCTACATTGCTTCGGCTTTTCTCCCAAATTTTGTAGTTAGATTGTATTTTGTATTTCCAACCCCTGGTACTCAGTCATGATGACTAATACTATTCAAAGCTTTTTCCCGGAGAGTTGGGGTTTGTGCCAAGGGATCCTTTTTCACTCTATCTGTTTACCATACAATAAGAGATCCTATCCAGAATGATTAAGCAAAGTGTGGGAGAGAACAAGTTTAGTCATTTTTGTTAGGCTAGAGGTACATCCATTATCTATTATTTGATGTACATTGATGATGTGGTTATTTTTTCTAACAGAAGCAAGAGATCACTTTGTAAGGTGATACATATCTTGACTAAATATGAAAGGTAATTGGGATAATGTATTAGTAAGTGTAAATCAACATTGTATTGCTCAGAAGAAATTTCTTTAACTTATAAAAGAACTTTATTGCGACAAACTAGTTTCTAGGAGGGCTCCTTCCCCATCATGTATTTGGGAGTGCCTATTATTTCTGGCCGTTTAAAGCATATCCATCTTGAAGATGTGAGATCCCAAATTTAAGTGTATTTTTACACATTATTTTATTCTCGATGTTAATTATTTTAATTTATTTTAATAATATTATTAGTTGTGTTTTATTTTTTTAAGATATTTATTTGATCTATTGATTAGTTAATACTAGTTTTATGTTGTTTTTATAATTAAATATTGAGTTACGTTACTTTTCTTATTAATTCTAATGTGAGGTAATTATTTTAATAATTGGAATTAAATTCCTTTATTTTATTATGTGATCTTATTTGATGTGCTTTCTTAATATTAATTAGTGTTCTATAATTAAATTGTTCTTTAAATTAAATTGGTTTATTGTTGGGCCTTAAATATTTTATTTTATGGATATTAAATTGTAGTATTTTCAGTTAGCTTTTATTTAATTTATTATGCTTTTTTTAGTAGTCCTCTTTTTCTTCTTTTCTTTTTTTTTTCTTTTTTTTCTTTTTTTCTTTTTCTTTCCTTTTCTTTTTCTTTTCTTTTCTTCTTCCCCGACCTTTTTCCCCTGACTTGCGCGACCAACGCCCCCCCCTCTATTTTCGTTTGGCCACTAACCAGCCCAGCCACCACTCCTACGCTGGCCGCCAGCCCTCACCGCACCAACCACTAGGACCGCCACCTGCCGGCCGGCCTACCCCAGTGATCCAAGCCCCGAACCTCTTCCCACCTCCTCTCCATGGGCTGAAACCCAAATGGATATTGTAATACCCATTCATGTGTTTTCCGGCCACCACCGGCCACCCATGACACTGACGACCTACTAGCACCCTTCTCCTTCACCAGCTAGCATAACCCACCGCCGGCAGCCCCTCATTCCTTCCACGCAAAGTAACCCACGAAATGGGTATTAAACCCACGGGTTGAGTAACCCAGCGCCGCCATCCGGCCACCGTTAGCCTCACCGCCGCCACCAAATCACTCCCCTACCTCAGCCGACCACCCCCTAGTTTAGCTTCCCCATTCGTGGCCCCACCTTCCCTGGACGACTCCAAACTCGAAAATGGGTTTCCACTCTTTTGGAGCCCAATCCGCCACCTTCCGGTGGTTGTGCCACCACACCACCACTTCCATAAGATTCCTCACATTCCAAAGAGTATCTTCCTAAATTTTGGTGTCGAACCGAGCACTCTAGCCTAACGTACAAGTGACTGCTACGAGCGCTGCGGAATGACGTCTGCTCAAGGATTTACGCTTTTAACCGCTGTAAGTATTTTCCAAATAAACTTTAAGGTTTAAATACATTTCTGTATCGACAGATATTGTGTTTTGTTATTGTTGGGATTTGTTGGTTGATGAGTATCTTTTTGTGCATGGTCGTATGCATTGAGTATTTACGTGCATGTTCATGAAAATATTTGGAAATTGGATTTTTGCATGATTTCGGATATTCATGTGTTAGAAATGAAAACTGGATTTTCATTGTGTTTATGGTTTTCGGGTGCGTGTGTATCACGACCCCAAGCCGTGATGGGGCATTATCTCGGTGGAGCTCCTCTAGTCACTCGGGAGTAGAATATATTGAGTGATGTCCCCTGAGTCGTCGCCGGGCGACGACGGGATCGGACGGGATGGTAACGCTCTCGTGCCGACTCCGTGGCTCCTTTGCTGGCGGGAGCCAGGGGATGCCTGGTTATGGTACGTGCTGGGTGCGGTTAGCTAAGCATCGTCCGTTCCGAAGTCACATGCGTGGTCGTTACCTTTGGTATGATGATGAAAGCCAGGGTGTACGGATGATCCCTAGGGGAGATCATGGTGCATACGGTTAATAAAATAGATGTTTAGACCATTTTCTGGGAAAGTGGCGGGTTTTATTTATTGGTTTTACGTAGACCATTTTCTAGGAAAATGATTGTGGTTTTAATGGATTTACGGACATCAATTTCTAGAAAAATGATGGATGATTTTATTGGAGTTTTAATTTGGGCCAAAATAGGATTTCGGCGTGTGTGGTTATTTATTTATTTTGAGGAAGATGATTTAAAGGTTTATGCATACGGTGTCCTGTTCATGCATAGTGTTGTTGCATGAATGCATTTATGTCTTTTTGTTTGTTTGGGTTATACTTACCTATGATGCTATTCCTGGCGTCGTAGTTTTTTGGATGTAGAGTTTTGTGGAGATTGAGCCTGAGGAGGCGACTCCGCTGTTGAAGTAATATGATTATAAAATCATTATCTTGGGAAATTGTTTTTTCATTTTTATAAATATGTATTTGTTTAAATTGTTTTTCGGATGACTGTATTAAATCTCCTGTTGGAGAATTATGTTAAACTGGTTTGTAAAATATTTCTAACAATTCTGATACTTAGTTATTGACCTCAAATATCCACTGCTTTTATTAATGTATGTCACGTATTCACACACTTAGCATTTGACGTTGGGGGTGCGTGACCCGTGTTGTCAGCATCTCGACATCTCGATTTCCATGTTTATTTTAAGGAGAATTTGGGGGCGTCACAGAAGACATGGTGAATAAAGTGAGAAAAAAATAGTGGTTGGAAAATACGACTTCTTACTATAGGAGGAAGACTTGTTCTTTGATGGAATGTTTTATCTTCAATGCATCTTCACTTGTTTGTTCTTTTACAAGTCCCTCAAACCACAATTAAAGTAATTCATAGCTTGATGAGTTCTTTTTTCTGGGGTGACTTTAATAAGAGAGATAAGAAAAAATAGGTAGCCTTGAAGCATTTATGTTGCCCAGTAGCAGAAGAAGGCCTTAGTTTGAGACATCTCATGACATGATAGCTTTATACATGAGGTTTGCCTGGAATGTTATTCAAAGTAACTCTCTATGAGCTAATTTTTCAAAGCCAAATATGTGGGTTCAAAATCTTGGTTTTTGATTGATTCTATGAAGGGATGAATATTTTGGAAAATGGTTGCTTTATGTATTCCTACTTTTTTGAATAATTCTAAATGGAAGATTAAATAATGATATATCTTTTTTTTCTATGATAAATGGAGAGATGGTGGTCCTCTTATTAATGACCTTCAATTGGTGGGGCAATCTCTCCTGAAAGTTAAAGATTGCAAGCTTTTGGATAGTTGGGATGTAGATTTTCTTGAAAGCTTAGTAGGGCTGAAAAATGGGGAAGATATTTTGACTTCTTTAGCCTTGAAAAAGCTAAGTAAGGATTTCTTAGTTTGGACCCAAAATGATATAGACACATTTACTACTAAATCAGGCTCCTATCTTGATTGGCATTCTTGGATATGACACAAAAGTCTTTCATTAAAAATGTTTATTATTTTTTGGAAGGCTTCAAATATGACCTTGTGTGTGGATGATAGATTGCGCTACATTGGTATCCCTATCATTTCCAAGTGTGATTGTTATGATGGAAGCCATTATGAGGATCAAAATCTTGTTTTCTTTGAGGGTGATTTTTCTCAAAAGGTCATATTTGGGCAATCTTTTTGGAATTCCCATCGGTAGGTCTTGAAAAGATACTGTTTTGATTTGGTTCCGAAGTGTTAAGTCCTCTTCTCAAGTGGGTGTTATAATTGGTATTCTCTCTATGATTGTTACTTGGCATCTTTGGAGGAGAAGATTTCTAACTAGAATGGAGGGGTGTTCGGAAACTTAGATGTCGTGTGTGGATAAGCAACATATGTCATGCAGCAAAAAATTCAATTCGGTTATCAAGATTTGATTGTATGATCTTTGAAACATTGTTGATCAGCCCAATCGCTCCTTAGGCTATTTGTTGCAAAGTTGTGAAATGGCACACTCCATTGTCTAGATGGTTCAAAATAAACACGAATGGTAGTAGTATTGATAACTCAAGTTCCTGTGGCATTAGTGGTATTATTTGGAATGATCTTGGTGAGTGGTTCAGGCATTCGCTTTTCCTATTAATTTTAGCACCAATAATAAAGCAAAACTTCTTGCACTCCTTTGGGATTGCAGATTTGTCAAGCTCTTAATATTTGTAATGTGATAGTAGAGATGGATTCGATGGTAGTTATCTCTTGGTGGTATAGAAGGAGATGTGGGTTGTGGTATTTGGAGGAGTTTTGGGAAGAGATTATGGGATTGAAGAGTTCTATGAACTGTTAATTTAACATCTTTTTCATGAAGTTAATAAGTTCTACATTTTAAAAGTCGTTTACTATTTGGTAAACATATATCTAAGGCGTTTTTAAAGTTAGTGATAGTAATTTTCTCAAAATATGCAGTTATCCACATGAGATTTTTTATAAAAGCTCAAATTTAATATTTTTAAAAAAAGTTGATTTAACTGACTAAAGTACTTTTTATAAAGTTATCAAACATGTCATTTTTTTCAAAAGTGCTTTTAACTGGTTAAAAATACTTTTTAACTTTCGAAAGACAAATCCAAACATGCTTTAATTGTTAATAGTGACACTTTTTTAAAGCTTATGTTTATATATGGTATGGAAGTTCAAAGCATGTTAACTCATTTGTTTTTGCATAAGAAATAAGTTGAATTGAGATTAAAGTTAAAAATTAAAATAAATGTTATTATAATATTTTTCATATTATTTTTATTTTAATATTTTAAAAAAATTGAATTATTTATTTTATTTTGTATAAAATTTTAAAAAAATTATAATGATTAAATAAGATAATATGAGTTGAGAAGAATTGTGAAAATAAAAGAAGTTAGTTATGTGCAGTATACTTTATTTAATAAGAGAAATGAGTTGTACGACTAGTTTTTTATAAATTTACTTAGCATTACTCATAGAGTAGATTTTGTTATTCCTGCGTATCGCTCAAGCTTACTACTAGTATTTTTCTTTATTCTTTGTTTTTTAATGTAACACTAATGGGGTATTACTTGGCAAGCCAGCGTGGCTAGAAGCTGCTGACTAGATCTGCTGCATGTAATCTTGTGACACGTGTCAGAATTTACTAAATAAAAGATAATATTTAAGGAATCCTGACATAAGGATATTCCATTTGGCAAAAAATTGAAAATCGAGTGAAATTAAGTGGAGGTTTGGATATTAAGAATGTTTGAGAGTATTTGTGAATAGTAATAAAAGATAATAATAAATAATGAATAGTAATGAAAAAGTAATGAATAATAAGTAAAAAGTAATAATAAAATAATAAATAGTTGTAGAAAGTGTTTAAGATATATTATTAGATTTTGGAAGATAAAAGAGAAAAATTGAATAATAATAATAAATTATTTGAATATAATTTGCTAATAATATTTTTGTGTTGAACTTTGAAAAGATTATATTATTTTTTATATTTTATTTGAGAGTTTGAGAAATGCTTGATAATTATGTAATAATTAGATGAAAAAGTTAAAAATTTGAAATAAATATTCCGTATTTGAGTGATGTTTGGAATAAAAAAAATCTAAAAATATTTGAGATGATCATTTGAGAATACCTGAAGATACTTGTATTCTCAAACAAGGCCTTATATATACTGTTTTTATTTAAAAGCATTTTAAAGTAAATATAATTTAAAAAAAATTAGATGTCATTTAAAATTAAATATCTTAATCTATTTCTACCAATAGCATGGATTTGTAATTAGACATTTTAAAAGTAATATTAAATACAGTCTTAGTCCTATGATGTTCAAATTTTACGTATTTTATTTAAAAATAGCTACTTTTATCAATAAATAAATAAATTCTTTTATGTAAATTTCACATTTAACTACTTTTTTTTTTTTTCCTGAAGGATCATAAAGCTTGCATGCCTAAAACTGTACAAGTCGTTTCTCTTTTTTTAATATTCTTTTAATTTAAGCATGTGATCAGAGTCAAGATTAGTGACTTCAATATACTCTTTTTAGACTGTTAACTAACAAAAAAGAATCCTCCAAATATTCTATGTTAAACTTAATTCCTCTGTAAGTAGTAACATGCATGATCGATAATGCTTATTCAGAACTAATATGACGAGTACTGGTTGTATTACTTGAACATTTTGTATTTTCATTTGTGAAACATATTTAAGGAGAGAATTTTACTTATCGTTTCTTATATCACACACATCAATATATGATTTATTATATTTATCCTGTAAAAGGATTGAAGTCGGTAGTGTCGGATTATAATAGATTGGTCCATGTTTTGAGCATGTCAATACATGTAGAAAAAGCCCAAGAGTTCATGTTTGATAAAATGAAGAGGAGAAAATTCTTGCCAGCATCAAACTAAAGCCGTACACAAATTTTTTATTGGATGGAGATTACCTTCACCAGTGGAGAGAGCATCCAATGGTTGGATTTCCTACCACAAAACTATAATTGGATGGATTTGTAGCTGTGATTTGGTTGGATTACAAATCAAATCTTATCACATTAATAACGTAAGATGTTGTGTTCTCTACGGCGGCTTCAAATTATAATCACTCTAATTTTGTTTAGATTTATAGAGGAGATAAGATGAATTTTAAAAGTTAAATAAAATATTATTTTAAAATATTATTATTATTTAAAAATTTAAAAAAATTAAATTGAAATTTAAAAAAGTTAAATTATTTATTATATTTTATATTAAAATTTGAGAATTTTACAAGAATTTAAAAATATTGTAATGATGAGATTAAGACATCTCAATTTCGAATCTAAACTGGGTCTAAAAAATTATTTGAATAGTGAAATAAGATGATTTATGAATAATTATAAGATTATTAAATTAAAATAAATTAAGATGATATACGCATCTATTTTCAAACGTACCCTAAAGATAAACCAACAGCTGGGAATGCCAACTTCCAGCTCACAGTGAATCTAGCAAACAAAGAAGCCCAAGAAGTTGTCCAAGAGTTTCCATATTTTGGCAGGCAGTATTCACAAAGAGACAACCCAAAACTGAATAAGGACATTATTTAAGTCTCCGATGAATGAAAATACAGTAAAGCCCGCTCAATATTATGGGACAAAATACGAAGACGCATAAAGCACTGTTTTCTAGTCCTTAAAAAACATTATTAATCTTGATAAGCCAAATAATAACACTAGTTTAGTTTCACACAATGACTCCATCATCGGCATCTTTTTTAAGTTGTCCCAAAAACTCATTAAAACGTTCAAATGAATGGGGAGACAATAAACGAAACCCACATCTGACAATATGACAGATTTGTCAAACCAAATCTAGCCGACACCATATAATATACACATATCATAATTCCTACTTTTTAATACAACTCATCCCTATGCATAGATCCCATTTTACTTTATATGTGTATATATATATATATATATATATTTATTTATAGAGAGTCTACACATAAATTTTATATAAAAATATTATGCAATAATGTGTTAATATAATACACCAAATTTAATATATAATAAAAAAAAAGTTTTACACTCCGATAGATCATATTAAATCATATCAACATATAAACTTTTTGAATAAAGTTTTTGTATAAACCAAACATTTTTCATATTCAGATTACCATTTTAAGAGAAAAAAAAAGATTTAAAAGCTTTATTAAGGAATATATAAATATTATTTAAAAAAAGAGTGAAAATATTGTTTATTTGGAAAGTCCATTTACATTTACCTTGTCCATAACATTTTAGATAAACTGATCACTATTCTATGTCCACCACGTACGAGTTAGAATAAGAAATAAGTCTTTATATTTGATATATTTTGGAATATCACTAAGAATAAATTAGACTCTATTCTATGTGGAGTTATAACTTATTAATACCAGGACTTATTACCAATTTAGTGTTTGTAATAAGAAAAAGAAAAACTCTCCATAGAATAGAAACTTGGTATTAGTAATTTAGTTTCCATTTGAATATAGAGGTGAAATGAAATTATCTTATATTATTTTAATTAATAATTTTATTATTATTTATAAATCATTTTAACTTATTTCATCTAATTTTACTATCTAAATAAATGTGCATATATCTGGTATGCAGTACAAATTTAATTTATATGTAAATTTTAGAAAAAAGTAATTATCGTTAAGAAAAAATAAATTTTTCTACATTTTTATATTGAAACCCATTTTTTTAAAAAGATAACAGAGAAACTTATACATACTTATATAAATTGTTATTCAAATTCAGTATTATTTATAAAAAGTTAAAATTTAAATACTTTTTAGACTCTGCTTCCAACGGTTTTAGAGTATTAATATTGGTCTCATCAAAATTTATAATCAAAAATTGATGAAAAGTATGAGTTTGCACACATATCAAAATTTTTTTATCATATTTAATCAAAAATAAGGAAAAGAAAATGGCGAGAATAGTATAAAAATACTTTTTCTTAACTTTTGAATAGTAACTCATCAAGCATAAAATTTGATGAAATTTGATGAGTTACTATTTAAAAATCAAGTAAAAAGTATTTTTATGCTATTCTCTCTACTTTCTTTTTTTCATTTTTAATCAAATATGATGTAATTTTTTGATGTGTGTGTAAACTTATACTTTTAATCAATTTTTGATAATAAATTTTGGTGAGACCAATATTAATGCTCTTACTAACTTATAATTATGAGAAGTGATACACACATAACATAATTACACAACATATTTTATAATAAGTTTTAAATGAAGAATAATTTTATAAAATATTTTATACACACAATACTTTATAGAATTATTAATTATTTCATAATAAATTTGAAGGATTATTATTCACTTTTGAAAATAAAATATATTTTTATTATCTTCTTTCACTTTTTTTCTTAATCAAATATAATAAAAAAATTTAATATGTTAATAAATTTATACATTTTAAAAAATAATTATAATCCATCTAATAAGAATGCTATTACAAAAATTTCATCATGGCTGCTCCTTTATCCGGGTGTCAAAAGAACCCCCGCTCAGTCTGTGCAAATGCAATGCATACTTTCCATTTGCCACATTTATCATCAACCTACTGCCACACTGCATCTCAAAGTTGCAATTGGCGGGGATTAAGGTCTGTCCGGTCAAGGCCCCCAGCTTTCTAGAAGTGAAATTCAAGAGAGGTGTGATTGAGATGCCAAACATAGCCATTGACGACTTGATGAGATGTATGTTGCTTAACTGTGTGGCATTCGAGCAATGCCACCAAAGAATTAGCAACGAGTACTTCACAGCTTACGCTACTTTTTTGGACTGCCTAGTGAACACCGAAGAGGACCTCGAGTACCTTTGCGAGCGCAATGTCATTGACAATTACCTTACCGACTACTTCGAGCTTGCGGGCCTCATTAACCGTGCGGGAAAGGATTTGGTACTCAATGTTGATCACCGCTTCTACTTGCAGAAATTGTTCAATGATGTGGATAAGCATTATCAGAATAGGTGGATGTGGAAGTGGGCCAGCTTCAAGAGGGAGTATATTGAGAAACCCTGGTTGCTTTTGTCGGCGGTTGGTGGAATATGATAAACATTTCAAATCTAAGGTTGTTACAAGAGATAAATGCCTAAACATAAATTACAAACATTCAAATATAGGATAGAGTTGTTGGAGAGAATTTTGGAAAGGCAGCTCACTGGTTTAATGGAAACGCAGCTCACTAACTTGGCTTTGAGTTTGCTTGAATATTTGAATGATCGTTATCGTTATCACTAACATTCCCCCGCAAACTGGCAAGAAGATCGCAAACAGCCAGTTTGTCACGAAGGGAACAAAATCTATCAGATGTATGCCCTTTGGTGAAAATTTCTGTAGGCTGAATAGAAGTCGAAATGTGCTCCAAAATGATGTCTCGGTGTGCGACTTTCTCACGCACAAAATGGTAGTCCACCTCGATATGTTTAGAACGTGCATGAAAAATAGGATTGGAGGCAAGTGCAAGGGCACTAATGTTATCGCACCAGATAACAGGAGGTGAATCAAGAGAAATTTGTAGTTCACATAACAGCACACGCAGCCAATACACTTCAGCTGTAACTAGAGCTAGACATCTATATTCGGCCTCAGTGCTTGATTTAGAGATCACTGGTTGTTTTTTTGCCAACCATGAGATAAGATTGGGACCAACAAAAACGCCATAGCCACACATGGAACGTCTATCAACGGGATTATTGGCCCAATCCGAGTCACAATATGCGTTAATGGAGAAAGAAGCAGGTCTGTAAAAGAGGCCAAAGTCCAGAGTATTTTTCAGGTAGCATAGGACACGCTTGGCTGCTGTCCAATGAGCTATGGTTGGTGCTTGCATATGTTGGCAAAGCTGATTCACGGAGTAAGCGATATCTGGGTGAGTGAGAGTTACATATTGTAAGGTACCGACTGTGTGACGATATTCGGAAGGATAGAGCAGGGGTTCTCCATCAAGGAGGTATGCCAATAAGATTGACACGATCCAAGAGATCAATAATATATCTTGTCTGCTGAAGATGTAAACCAGAAGAATCATAGGTAGCTTCAATACCCAGGAAGTATGATAACTGCCCAAGGTCCTTCATAGCAAAATCCAGATGAAGATTAGAGATCAACTCATCAATAAATGACTGAACATTAGATGTTATGAGAATGTCGTCCACGTAAACTAGCAGGAACGCATGGGTAGAGTCACGGTGATAAGTGAACAGAGAAGGATCAACTTGAGAGCTTACAAATCCAATAGATAAAAGGGCAGTGGATAAGCAATTAAACCAAGCCTAAGGAGCTTGTTTTAATCCGTAAATAGATTTATGCAACTTACACACAAACTGTGGATTGGTAGGATCTTCAAAACCTTTAGGTTGAGCCATATAAACTTCGTTCAGAATTCCATGAAGAAAAGCATTAGACACATCTAGTTGCCGAGTGTCCCAATTAAACGAGACAGCAAGAGAGAGTACCATGCGAACTATGGAAGGTTTAATAACTGGGCTGAATGTGTCAAAGAAATCAATACCACTACGCTGGAGATAACCAACTGCAACTAGTCTTGCTTTGAGTCTTTCAATGGTCCCATCTGGTCTACGTTTGGATTTAAAAACCCACTTACTTGGAACAACATTTTTTGCCGGGTGGACAAGGACATAAAGTCCATGTTTGATTCTTCAACAAAGCTTGGATTTCAGACTCCATAGCTGAATGCCATTCAGGTATAGCAGTAGCTTGAGCATAGGAACGGGCTCGGTAATAATCACACCTGCATGCAAAGCTCGAAGAGGGTAACGTGTTGAGTAATAGAGATCAAAATCAGGGTATGTGCGGGGCTTAAGATGACAGTTTGTGATCTAGTGACAACGTGATAGGAAGGGGCTGAACTGGTAGGAGCAGTAGGTGGGGGTTCAAGGACATTGCTTGGAGAAGAGGGGAGTCGATGGCTGGTGGAGAGAAAACAGGGGAGTCGATGTCTGGTGGAGAGGAAATAGGAGAGGCGATGTTTGGTGGAGAGGAAACAGGAGAGGGGACGTCTAGTGGAGTGTCTGATGGATTGGAGAAGGCATGGTCAATGGGAATTATAGGAGTGGTGTGGGGTGGTGAAATTGAAGAGGAAGGAGAAGATGAGGGAAAACTGTGTGAAGAAGGAGAAGGAAGGGTGGAGAATTACCAGTTGAGGGAATGCTACTGCCAGAGTCCATGATAGGAGATTGTACACGAGCAGGGAACACTGCTTCATCAAAGATCACATTTTTGAAAATATACACACGTTGGGAGGAAGGATCATAGCACCGAAATCCCTTCTGATTAAAACAATAACCAATGAAAATGTAGGGTGTGCTACGATGAGATAGTTTATTAGGCATGTAAGGTCGAAGACACGGAAAGCATTGACACCTAAGGGAACGAAAATCGCTAAAGTCTGGAGGACGATGAAATAAACATTCAAAGGGTGACGAAAAATTGAGAGCTTTAGTAGGCAACCGATTAATGAAAAAAATGGAAGCGAAGAAAGCGTCAACCTAGAATTTCTTAGGTAATCCAGATTGTGCAAGGAGAGTGAGTCCCATTTCGACTATATGACGATGTTTCCTTTCGGCAAGACTATTTTGTTGAGATGTATGCGGACAAGAGAGCCGATGAAAAATCCCATTATTACTCAGAAATTGTTTAAAAATGGTGGAACAGTATTCACCACCATTGTCACTTTGTAATTGCTTAATGGGATAATTAAATTGCTTCTTGACTAAAATTTTGACTTTGACAAATGTAGCATAAACATCAGATTTATTGGAAATGGGATATAGCCAACAAAAGCGAGTAAAGTCATCAATAAAAATAACATAGTAGAGACAACCACTCAAAGACGAAGTGGAAGTGGACCATACATTGGAATGAATTAACTCTAGAGGAGCAGTTGATTCTTGTGAGGAATTAGAAAATGGCAACTGCTTAGACTTACCTAGTTGACATGACACACAAATAGACTTTTTATTGACTGAATCACTAAAGGTAGAGAATAATTATGAAGAACATTTAGCAAAGTAGATGACGAAGGATGTCCCAAACGACAATGCCTAGTAGCGGTAAAGGCCTTGACCCCAACAATCATGGAGAAAGCATGGAGTTTAGATGATGATAGTTGGTGTAGGTTGATCGGGTACAATCCTCTATCACTGGGCCCCTTCATGAGCTTGTCCCCCGTCTTTAGGTCCTTCACAGAAAAATTGAAACCAGTAAGTTCAAATAACACATTATTGTCCTTACAAAATTTATTAATGGAAAGAAGATGGGCAGAGGCTTGAGGGCAATAAGCAACACCATTTAAGGCAAGAGTAGAGGAAGAAGTTTTAATAGTAGCATTGCCAGTACGTGAGATTATCAAACCTGCCCCATTACCTACGCCCACAGCATCAATTCCTTCATAAGGTTGAGAAGTTCCTAAATTAGCCGCATCAGAAGTAACATGAATATTCGCACCACTATCAGCGTACCATTGATGCTGATTAAGGTAGGTGGTATTGGCCTCAGCAACCATAATAGCTAATTCGGTTGGAGGGTGAAGGCCTTGAAAAGAATAATTCATGCGATTATAGCAATCCAGTGCCTGATGTCCCTCTCGTTTGCAAATTTAACAAGGAGATCGAGAGCGAGACTCAGAAAAAGCAGATGGAGCTGAAGAAGAGGATGGTAAGGGAGGTAGTGGCTGCCGAAATGGCAAAGAGTTGGTCCCCGAGCCTTTAGATTCTCTTGTGAGGTGATACTTGTTGTTGTTGTTGCGAGATCCTGGCTTAGACCCAGGTTTGTGGGAGTAGAGAGCAAATGAGCCTGGTTCGAGCTGAATGGATTGATTATGAAAATTTTGCATTAGATCATAAT
This sequence comes from Platycarya longipes, assembly GCA_036559045.1. Taxonomy (NCBI): domain Eukaryota; kingdom Viridiplantae; phylum Streptophyta; class Magnoliopsida; order Fagales; family Juglandaceae; genus Platycarya; species Platycarya longipes. The sequence continues at coordinate 40,136,437 of CM071802.1, forward strand.
TCAGCAACTATGCATGAAAGTCCAAAAATGACATAGATTTCTCCTTAGAAAGGAGCGTATACCTTGTGACAAATGAATGAAAGGAAGAGTTGAGGTCATTGAGAATAAATAGAATTAAATCAGAATCATCAATGGGTTTCCCAATAGCAGCTAATTCATCAACAAGAGACTTAACTTCATCCAAGAAACTTTGGCAAGACATAGAGCCTTGCTGTAAAGATTATAACTTTCTCATGATAAGAGAAATACGAGAGGTTGAGGGCTCTGCAAAACGTGCGCCAAGAGCTTGCCAAGCAAGCTAAGAAGTTTCAAGGCCATAAATAGTGGAGACCACCATCGGAGACAAGGAAGAAACAATCCAGCCAAGTACTGTTTGGTCCTTATACTGCCAAACTACATAAGCAGAGTTAAGAATAGCTTCGGCCTTTTGTTCATCATTGGAAAATTGAGGAGGACACGGTTCAGAACCATCAACGATTCCCGTGAGACCATAGCTCCGAAACAGAGGAACCAATTGAGAACTCCAGGCAAGGAAGTTAGTTCCATCAAGTTTGATGGAAATAACTTGAGCTAGAAGATGAAATGCAGCGAAAGAAGATGAAGAAGTTGGATTAGCAGCCATAGGATCGATTGTAGCGTGAGCTATAAAGAAGTCTGATACCATGAACGAAACCAAAACTGCTCTGGAAAAACTTACTAGAAATAGAGTATATGCATATATTTATAGTAGAGTAATTACATTCGGATGAGATCAAAACCACAGAAAATCTGAGGTTGTTACAAGAGATAAACATTTCAAATCTAAGATTGTTACAAGAGATAAATGCCTAAACATAAATTACAAACATTCAAATATAGGATAGAGTTGTTGGAGAGAACTTCGGAAAGGCAGCTCACTGGTTTAATGGAAACGTAGTTCACTTACTTGGCTTTGAGTTTGCTTGAATATTTGAATAATCATCATCGTTATCGATAACTAACACTGGCTACGTCATTCCAGGCTGTAATGGCCTTCTTAACTTACAAGTATAGTAGTTGCTAGTGGCCCAGTAATACTTTTCTTAGCTACCAGTTATAATCATTTTTGACGTGAATCTCTCATGTATTATGATCACTCGATATCATGGTTTTAGAATGTTTGATCAATCACTACTTTTAGCAATCTGATATCAATCGACTTTGGTTTGATGGGGTCTTTAGCATGTGTTGTTTTTGGTTAGAGGCTGAACGATGCTGCGAATTTAAAATGCTTTTCCAAAGAACTTCAAATCAATGAAGAGGTGTTTAATTTGTTCCTATTTCGACTCTTCTTTAATGGCGGGAAACCAGCATACAGGTTTCACGACGGTCTCTCTGGCAAAGAAGTGGAGCTGCAGAAAAAAAAGGAGAGCTGAAAGTATATATGCAAGGGTTTTTGAAGCCATCAAAGAAGAGGCAGAGTACTCTTGATTACTGCTACTTGTTGGAATCTGACCTATTCCTGTTTCCTACTGAAGAAAATTAATTGAAAGATGGTTTAAACTTGGAAAAGTTATTGATGGAGTCAAAACGATATTCACCTAATATCCTTAGAAATGTTAATTTGTCTCCACTTGGTATATTTCCATGACGTCCAATATTATCATTGTTCTTTTCCGTATCCTTCTTTCTTTTGACTTGAAGTATTCAAATGCACAAACTTGGATAAAAGCAGGTTACTGGTACTTTAAAAACGAGTTCCCTAATTAAGATATAAACTCTGTCCTTTTCACGCACCTTTATTTTGCTTTAGCTGGTCAAAATTCTTCCTCCTATAAGCTCTCTGTTTCTACTTCTGAGGAGCAATACTTCTCCAACTTCACGACCACCGTCAAACGAAAGAACCCTTGAATGAGTCAATGAAGACTCTCCTTTCCATTGTGGGAGGAAGCGCGGACTACACAGTCCTTTCATTGATGGCCAGCAAAGCTTCCTATAGAAAATCTTTCATCGGTTCTTCAATAAAAATGGCCAGGCTTTATGGTTTCCAAGGCCTAGACTTTTGTTGGGTTTCAGCAAACACAAGCTCGGACATGACCAATATGGGATTACTCCTCCAAGAGTGGTGAATAGAAGTTTATTCTGAGTTAGCAAAAAGCTCTGGCCTAACACAACTGATCTTGACTGCTGCGGTTCAAAATTCACCAAATTTGGAGTGTGCTGCTTTCCCAGTGGACTCCATACAAGATAACCTAAATTGGGTGAATGTCATGGCATATGACTTATATATGCCTGAATGGTACAACTTTACTGCTGCTCAAGGAGCCTTATACGACCCATCTGGCCATGTTAGGGCTGATGATGGCATTGTTGAATGGATCGGTAGCGGCTTGTCTGCCAGCAAGTTGGTTTTGAGTTTGCCTTTCTATGGCTATGCCTGGAATTTAGAGAATCCCAACGACAATGGTATTGGTGCACTGGCTACCGGTCCGGTCATTGAAGAAGATGGTTTCATGAGCTTCAAGAATATCAAGAGTTATATTCAGCGATATGGGGCTGCTGCAAGATATAATGCAATATGTAGTCAAATATTTCTCAGTTGGATCTGCTTGGGTTGGCTTTGATGATGCTGAAAAGTGGTCAAAATAAAGGTTGCTTATGCCAAACAGAAGAAACTTCTTGGTTATTCTGTGTGGGAAGTCTCATATGATGATAATTGGGAGCTTTCTCTAGCAGGTAAGAGATGCATAAAAATCATTTCGACGTTCTCATTGTTGAAGTGAACCACCCTAGTGTGAATACCTAAGGGAATGGCTACACCGTCCAAGTTTGAATGGAGAAAATAAAACTTGGCAGCACCATCCTCACCCACCATTGCTGCACCGTCCATACCTACCATCCCCCTTCAACAATGGCTGCACCACCCACCTCAATGCAGAGGTTTTTCAACCTTGGCTGCACCAACCACACCAACCAGTTGCAAAGCTTCTCCTATAAAAGGAGAAGCTTGATGTGTATTAAGATGAGCCGCGGTGGTTTTGTTTCAGAAGTGGGTGTGTGCAAATTAGAGACGAACGTGATATTTGTTTGAATATTTGTAATCGTATACAAATATACTGAATTTGGCACTAGTGGACGTAGGCAAATTGCTGAACCATTTAAATATCGTCTTGTGTGATTCTGGATAATATTGTTTGTACGCAACAATTGGTATGAGAGCTTTGGTTCACACTGTCCAGAAATCAAGTTAGTCAAAATCAATTTTTGACAACTCCAGGTTGTTCCTTGTGTCGAGATGAATCCATAGGCGCAAACGGAATCGAAAACAGACGTTGGAGAAGCCCATATGCGCCAGTAGAAGGTCGGAGCGTGTACCCACACACCCCAATCGCAGCTGGAGGTTGAAGAAGACTGGAAAACACTCGCCACGTGCCCTCACACGCGTCCCGAGGAAGAAGACGCGTGAAACGCACGTTCCCACGCCCGCCACGCGCTCCCACGTGCCCTAGAAGCCGTCTGCGCGTGAGTCCCACGCACTTTCACGCACCATACATAGTCTCCGCGTGTGAATGCCATGCGCCTCACGTGCCTCAACCACCCTTCAGCTCGTGTATCACACGCGCCTGACAAATCTGGACCATCCGATTTTCAGATATGATTTTGGGCTTGATCTAAGCCATTTGGAGTCCGATTTTGACGATCAAATAGTGCTTTCCAACTATTTGGATCATTCTGGAGTCATCCGTACTGTTAGAATTTTGAAATTTGTCCTCTAAAATTTCTTAATTAATATGGAAGTTGTTGGGGAAGTTAGGAACTTTGGAAATGCCAGCAGTTCAAGGCGTAGGTCCACAGTTTCAAATGCCAAGTTTGAAGTTGAGAAGTTCGATGGAACTTCTAACTTTGGCATGTGGTAATGTGAAGTGATGGATGTTTTGATCCAACAAGAGTTGGATATGGCGTTGGAAGAAAAACCCAACGAAATGACGGAAAATGATTAGAGAAAGCTTAATACCCAAGCTTGTACTACAATCCATTTGTGCCTTACCAAAGATCAGAAGTATTTTGTCATGAAAGAGACAAATGCAAAGGAATTTTGGAAGAAATTAGAAGATAAGTTCATGAAGAAGAGCATTGAGAGTTGTTTGCATTTGAAGAAAAAGCTATCCAGATTCCAATTTCGTGAAAGTATTAGTATGTCCGAACATTTGAATAGTTACAATCAGATTCTTGTTGATTTATTAAATTTGGATGTTGAAATCCAAGATGAAGATAAGACTTTACTTTTGTTAAATTCCTTGCCCGATACATATGATCATTTAGTTACCACACTATTTTATGGGAAGGAAAAAATTAGTTTTGACGATGTATCTAGTTCTCTGATTAGCAATGAGTACCGGAGAAAAGATAAGCAGGTACATCTAGATACATCAAGTGAAGCATTGACAGGAAGAGGGAGACCACAGTCAAGGTATCCAGGAAAGAAGAAAGGTTTTCAATCGAAAACTCGAGCCACATCACGTGGTTCATCAGTTGGCAGAAAACTCGCCAAAGATGAGTATTCCTATTGTCACGACAAAGGACACTGGAAGAAGGATTGTCCCAAATTGAAGGGACAGCAAAAGAATCAAACCACTACAACCAATGTCGGAGACAGAGATGAATATCTAGACGTTGCTTTGATAGGTTCATCATTCATTTGTCATCCCAATGAATGGATTTTGGCTTCCGGATGTACCTATCATATGTGTTCCAATCAGGACTTGTTTACTGACTTCACAGAGATTGAAGGTGGAGTAGTACTTATGGACAACGATAGTGCCTGTAAGACTCGGGGGATAGGGAACATTCGGTTGAAGTTCCATGATGGAATTTTCAGGACTTTGATCGAAGTTCGGTTCATTCCGAACTTGCGGAAAAATATTATCTCATTAGGATCTCCGGATTCAAAGGGATTCAGAATCACTATTGAAGATGGAACTCTCAAAGTGGTAATGGGAGTTCAGGTGGCTATGAAGGGTTTGAGACGAGGAAACTTGTACTTCTTACAAAGAAGTATTGTTGTTGGAATAGCTTCTACAAGTTGTGAGAAGTTAGATGAGACTGATGTTGACACCACCAGACTTTGGCATATGCGTATGGGACATGCTGGAGAGAAAGTTTTGCAAACACTCGTTTAGTAAGGCTTACTCAAAGGTGCCAAGACTGGTAAATTGTCTTTTTGTGAGCACTGTATATTGGGGAAGTAGACGTGGATCAAGTTCAGAACCGCTGTTCCCAATACACAGGGGATACTTGACTATGCACACTCCGATGTTTGGGGACCTACCAAAATTGCATCTTTGGGAGGTAAGCATTGGTTTGTAAATTTTGTATTTGATGATTCTCGTTGTGTGTGGGTGTATACGATGAAGAATAAAGATGAAGTGCTGAACATCTTTCTTGTTTGGAAGAAGATGATTGAGACTCAGACTGGCAAAAAAATTAAGTGGCTCAGATCAGATAATGGAGGGGAGTATACTTTAGACCCTTTCATGGAAGTATGTCGGAGGGGGGAAATAGTCAGACACTTTAGGTACGAGGAACACTGCAGCAAAACGGTGTAGCAGAACGGATGAATCGTACTTTGTTAGAGAAAGTACGATGTATGTTACTGAATGCTGGATTTAGTAAGAAATTCAGGGCTGAAGCTGTGACATATGCATGCCACCTCGTCAATAGACTATCCACCGCTGCAAATGGCGGAAAGACACCCATTGAAATATGGAAAAGTATACATGCTACTGATTATGACTCTTTATATGTTTTTGGATGTTCTGCTTACTATCATGCTAACGAAAGTAAGCTTGATCTTAGAGCCAAGAAAGCAAAATTCTTGGGCTTTAGTTATGGTGTAAAAGGGTATAGACTCTGGTGCATAGAGTCTAAGAAGATAATCATCAGTAGAGATGTTACATTCAATGAATTTGAGATGTTTAGGTCACATAAGCATAAAGATTCAGATGAAGGCAACTATGATGGTGAAACACCCGGTGATTCGCAGAAGTTGGAGTTTATTACTCCAAATGATTCAAGAGAGGATAGACGAGAGAAGGTTGATAGTCCAGTCACAGCACCTCCAAGTCAAATTGAATCAATAGCAACCAACAGGCCGAGACGAGAGAAACGTGTACCGACACGTTATGCAGACTTTGTGACATATGCAGTACCAGTTGAAAGGGGTGAGATCCCAACCACTTGCAGTTTGAAGAAGCCTTTCTATGGATTGAAGCAGTCACCTCGGCAATGGTACAAGCGGTTTGATCGCTTTATGATAGACCTGAAATACACTCGTTACCAATACGATCATTGTGTGTATTTCAGAAAACTTGCAGATGGATATTTCATTTATTTGCTTTTATATGTAGATGATATGTTGATTGCATGTAAAAGCAAGGTGGAGATAAATTGTTTGAAAACTCAGTTGAGTAATGAGTTTGAAATGAAAGATCTAGGAGAAGCACGAAGAATATTGGGGATGGAGATCAGCAAAGATAGGGTGAAATGTACAATTCACCTTACTCAGAAGCAATATCTAAAGTGAGTATTGTAACGCTTCAACATGGACTCAAAATCGAAGCTGGTGAGTACTCCAATGGCCCCATATTTTAAGCTCAGTGCATTACAGTCTCCTAAAGATGATAAAGAGCAGAACTACATAAAGAGTGTCCAGTATACAAGTGTTGTTGGTAGCCTAATGTATGCCATGGTGTGTACACGTCCTAATATCTCCCAGGCCGTCAGTTTGGTCAGTCGTTATATGCATAATCCTGGAAAGAAATATTGGCATGCGACTAAATAGATTCTACGGTATATTCTAGGGACCGTAGATATTGGTTTGAAGTTTGAGAAGAGTGAAGATAGTTTAGTAACTAGATACGTTGACTCAGACTATGCTGGTGATCTTGACAAACGGCGATCGACAATTGGATATGTGTTCACTATGTCTGGAGCACCAGTTAGTTGGCGATCGAATTTGCAGTCTACAATTGCACTGTCATCCACAGAGGCTGAGTATATGGCTGTAACAGAAGTCATAAAAGAAGCCATTTGGTTACAGGGATTGGTAACAGATTTGGGCTTTAAACAGCAAGAGGTTACCGTTTACTGTGACAGTCAGAGTGCAATTCATTTGGCCAAGAATCAAGTGTATCACTCTTGAACAAAACATATCGATGTCCGATTTCACTTTGTAAGTGAAATATTAGAAGAAGAGGACATATTACTTCACAAGATTGGCACTAAAGATAATCCAGCAGATATGTTGACAAAAGTCGTCACAGGGATCAAGTTCCAACACTGCTATCGGTTTGCAAGCAGCCTAGAGCACACTTCAGTGGAGGGGGTGATTGTTGAAGTGAATCACCTTAGTGTGAATACCTAAGGGAATGGCTGCACCGTCCAAGTTTGAATGAAGAAAATCAAACTTGACAGCACCGTCCTTACCCACCATTGCTGCAGTCCACCATTGCTGCACCGTCCATACCTACCATCCCCCTTCAACAATGGCTGCACCACCCATCTCAATGCAGAGGTTTTTCAACCTTTGCTGCACCAACCACACCAACCAGTTGCAAAGCTTCTCCTATAAAAGGAGAAGCCTGATGTGTATTAGGATGAGCAGCGGTGGTGTTGTTTCAGAAGTAGGTGTGTGCAAATTAGAGATGAACGTGATATTTGTTTGAATATTTGTAATCCCATACAAATATATTGAATTTGGCACCAGTGGACATAGACAAATTACTGAACCACTTAAATATCGTCTTGTGTGATTCTGAATAGTATTGTTTGTGCGCAACACTCACTGCATAATACTTGAATTTTAGTATATTTTCCAGCATATATTAAAAGTTCAAGTAGTTGGGTATGACTTGTGTTAAAGTTCATCTAATCTCAAAAACAAGACAAGGATTTTGGAGATCCCAATGTAGATTTAACTCAGAGAGGAAAATTGACTTTATCAGTGTGCAATTTTTGCTGAGGCTTGTCTAGATCCCAATGGCCACCCTTTTTCATTAGAAATATAATCTTTTCCTTTCTTCTTCTAGGTCTTGATTTAGAACAATTAGATTTTGGTCTGTCCTATCACATGGGCTCGTTCTCTTTTTTGTTTTGTGGTTGTCCTGACTTGGCTGGCATTCAGGAAACTGAATTTTCAAGCATTTATGGGGTTGGCTTGCAAAGAAATAAGACATGACATATGGCATTGATATTTATAGGCTTAAGAAAGTAAAGTAAATGAATGTCCTATTATCTGGCGATAGTTGAACTCTTGAGAATTTCTTAATGACGTTGTTTTAAGATCATTTATCAAATCTCTCATAAGTTTTAATATGAAATGCATTATCAGCTTAAGGGGAGGACAAAAATTGAAAATCACAAGTTTCCTGAAAAGTATTAGTACTCATTTTGACTCCAACTGCAACCATTGTTCTCCTATTAGGCCTTGTAATCTGTTACTTTAAGTGGAGAAAGCTGAAATTAAAAGGTAAACTTTGGTCTACCACATTTATGATACTTAAAAGTTGGTTTTATTTATATCCATATTCACTCGCTTTTTTCCTAATATAGGAAAGTTTGTTATGTGACGCCTCTAAATTCTCCTTAAAATAAACACGAGAATCGAGGCGTCGGGATGCTGACAACACGGGTCACGCACCCCCAACGTCAAGTACTAAGTGTGTGAACACGTGACATATATAAATAAAAGTCGCAGCGGATAATAAAGTCAATATCTAAGTACTAGAGTTTTTAGAATTATTTTACAAACCAGTTTAACATAAATTCTCCAACAGAAGATTTAATACAGTCATCCGAAATAAAAATTAAACAAATACATATTTATAAAAAGGGAAAAATAATTTCCCAACATAACAATTTATAATAAGAATATTTCAATAGCGGAGTCACCTCCTAATGCTCAGCCTCCACAAAACTCTGCATCCAAAAAACTACGACACCAGAAATGGCATAGTAGGTAAGTACAACCCAAACAAACCCCAAGATATAAAATATATTCATGCACAACAACAACCTCACACATGCACAGGACACCGCATGCATGAATTTTAAAATCATTTTTTCCAAAATAAATAAATAAACCATATACTTCAAAATCCCAACATAAACCTCCAATAAAATCACCCATCATTTTCCTAGAAAATGATGTCCGTAAATCCATTAAAACCACAACCATTTTTTCAGAAAATGGTCCACGTAAAATCAAGAATTAAAACCCACCACTTTCCCAGAAAATGGCCTAAACATCCATTTTATTGATCGTATGCACCATGATCTCCCCTAGCGACCATCCGCACACCCTGCCTTTCATCATCACACCGAAGATAACGACCACGCATGTGACTTCGGAACAAGCGATGCCTAACTAACCGCACCCAGCACGTACCATGATCAGGCATCCCCTAGCCCCCACCAGTAGAGGAGCCACAGAGTCGGCACGAGAGCGTTACCCTCCCGTCCAATCCCGTCGTTGCCCGACGACAACCCAGGGGATGTCACTCAGTATTTTCCACTCCCGAGTGGCCAGAGGAGCTCCACTGGAATAATACCCCATATCGGCTTGGGGTCGTGATATACACGCACCCGAAAACCATAAACACATGAAAACTCAGTTTCCATTTCCAACACATGAATATGCGCATAAATACACAAAGCAGACGACCATGCACCGAATAGCCAACAATTAATAAATTCCAACAATAACCAAACACAATATCTGTTGATGCCAAAAATATATTTAAATCTCAAAATTTATTTGGAAACTACTTATGGTGGGTAAAACGTAAATCCTTGAGCAGATGTCAATTCGCAGTGCTCGTAGCGGTCACTTATACGTTAGGCTAAAGTGCTCGGTTTGACACCAAAATTTAGCAAAATACTCATTGGAAGGTGGAAAATCTCATGGAGGTGATGGTGTGGCGGCACAACCACCGGAAGGTGGCGGATCGGGCTCCAAAAGGGTGAAAATTCATTTTCGGGTTTGGGGTCGTATAAGGAAGGTGGGGCTGCGGTTGGAGAAACTAAGCTAGGGGGTTGGTCGGCTGAGGCAAGAGAGTGTTTTGGTGGTAGTGGTGAGGCCTACAGTGGCCAGACGGCGGCGCGGCGAAGATGGATCCATTTAAGGATCTATTTCGTGTGGAGGAGCAAATGACAGAGCTGGGTGGTTTTAGGTGGTGGGTTATGCTCGCCGGAGTGAGGGGAGGCTGTTGGTAGGTCGCTGGTGCTAAGGGGTGGCCAGCAGTGGTCAGAAAATGCAAGAGAAGCCACAAAACCCATTTCGGGTTTGTGGCCGTGGAGGGGCAGTGGGATGGCCGTGGAGCACACCGATGATACCACTGGACTCGCCGGCGGGTGGGGAGGGTCGTGGGCTGGGCAGTGTCGCCGGAGGGTGGCCGATGGCGGCGCTGAGGGAGTGAAGAGAAACGGAGGGAGAGAGGAAGCAGGGGAGGGGGCTCGTGGGTCTAGAGGAAAATAGGGAGGAAAAAGGAAAGAAAAGAAAGGAAAAAGAAGAAAAAGAAAAGAAAAGAAAAGAAAAGGAAAAGAGAAAAAAAAAAAGAAAAATAGGACTAACTAGAAAAAGCACAATAAATTAAATAAAAGGCGATTGAAAATACTACAATTCAACATCAATAAAATAAAATATTTAAAATCCAACAATAACTAAATTAATTTAAAGAACAATTTAAATATAAAACACTAATTAATATAAAGAAAGTACATCAAATAAAATCACATAATAAAATAAAAGAATTTAATTCCAATTATTAAAATAATTACCTCACATTAAAATTAATAAGAAAAATAACGTAACTCAATATTTAATTATAAAAACAACATAAAACTAATATTAACAAATCAATAGATCAAATAAATATCTTAAACAAATAAAACACGACTAATAATGTTATTAAAATAAATTAAAATAATTAACAACGAGAATAAAATAATGTGTAAAAATATACGTAAATCTGAGATCTCACATGTTACAACTAAAGAATCAAAATCCAAATTAAATCATATAGCAGCTACTCTAAATCTGCAAGTCTTTACTTTGGCTGAGAATGAGGCAGCTACAGGTAAACTATCAATTGAAAATAAACTTGGTGAGGGATGTTATGGTCCCGTTTACAAGGTAAACTTCTACAACAGAAGTAGAAAATGTGTTGCTGCATCTTACTGAGTGGAAGATACAATTTGATCAAGGTTGTCTATTTATTTTGTCAGGGTACTGAATTACCAAATGGACAAGAAATAGCAATGAAGAAGCTCTCAAAAACGTCTACACAACGATTTGAAGAATTCAATAATGACGTTGTGCTTACCGCGAAACTACAAGATGTAAATCTTGTTCAACTTTTGGGATTCTGCACTGAAAGGAATGAACAGATGCTGATCTATGAATACATGCCCAACAAAAGCTTGGACTTCTACCTCTTTGGTTTGATATCTTGCCCGTCTTTAATTACAATAAATGCTGGAACTGTTAAATGGAATGTCATATGAGCTTTCGCAGCTTGATTTGCATATATAGAAAGGTTGTAAGCCACTTATTCCTTGTGGCTTTTGTTGAAGGCATCCAAAGATTTTACGGTTGTTGTATACGGAATTGAATATGTGTATCACCACTAATTCTAAAAGCTTAAGTGTTAATAGGAAGATGTAGATTTTAGTATTTGTTATTTATTTTAACATTCCCCTTTACGTATAGCTCAGGATCGCCTTCAATAGGTGACCAAACATGTGGAATATTTAATTAATTGAAATAGAGTATAGAGTCATGATTCAGACTCAAGACCTTTACTCTGATACTATGTGTAATTATAACTAATCCTAAAAGCTTAAGTTAAAGTAGTCCTTTACTCTGATACCCTGATTCAAACTCAAGACGGTTGAAGTAGATTTTATTATTTATTTTAGATCTCAATAGGGTTAATTTACCCTCTCAATATAATGGCAATGTAGCCTTTTTCTCTTTTGGTTGCTCCACTCACCTATCAATTCTAATAGTTGAGCATTATATCCTTACAAAGCAAAACATTTTAGTTCAACTTCTATAAGTCATCCTCTCCATGACTTGAGCCATTGGAACCCATGATGTAGCACCTGCTCCAAATACTATTTGCTAAAAAAAAATAAATTGATCATAGCATGGAGCATTTCTTGATAGGTAAGGTAAAGATTTTATTGATAGTAGTAAATAGGTATGGCTCAAGTACAAGGACACCAGAGGTATACAAAGAGAACACCTAGCTAGTTACAAGTTAGAATCATAACACCTTTAACCTCAAAGAAAGCTAAGGCGATCTTAGTTTAAGCTTATAGGGGCACTGGCACATGAATTCTTGTAAATTTATTATGTATTTTTTCCCATCATATTCCTTTATCTGCCCTATGGGAGTTGTATGACTTGACTGCTTAATTATGATCTTCTTTGAAATAGACCACAGCACATCATTTATACTGGATTGGAGAAGACGTATTGGCATCATTGAAGGGATAACTCAGGGGCTTATGTATCTCCAAGAATACTCAAGAATGACAATTATTCATCGAGATATAAAAGCTAGCAACATTTTACTTGATGAAGAGATGAAGCCTAAGATATCCGAGTTTGATATGGCTAGAACTTTCCTGAAACATGAACTTGAAGCAAATACAGATCGGATTGTTGGAACATGGTAAGTTTCATATTTCATGGCATGTGCAACCACCATGTAATCACTTCGAAAATAATGAATAAAATATGGGATCCACATGAAAAATATATATATTTTTTTAATAATGAACTCACTCTTTTTCAAAATGATTACACGACATTTACATACTTTATAATTGTATGTAGAATTACTCCTCAAACAAAGCCTTTTCATTCTATATCTCTGGTTAAGTGATGTTAAAATCTCCAATGTAGTGGTTTTGTTCCTCCAATATGTTAAAAGGGTGCCTACTCCAACAAATCTGAAGTTAATAGCTTTGGAGTCTTGCTTCTACAAATCATTAGTGGAAAGAAAATGCCTATTTTTATGGTTAGGATGAAAGCCTAAACCTCCTAGAATATGTAAGTAACATCCCAAAACAATTTATTTTCAGTTTTTCCAATGCTTTTCTTTTTAGTTTTCTCAACTTTTAGAAGAAGTTAAAAGAAACTATCAATTATAAATCTTAATGACAGATGTTACATTGATACACTATACAAAGAGCTTTTGGTCCCAACTCATGAAAAAAAATCAGGTTCTGGTCACTGACATGGTAACAAAGGGGAGTGAGGGGAAAGATAGTTCATGTGTTATGCTAAGTGTAAATGTAATATTTGTGGTTGGCTAAGATTAGATGACTAGGGTTTAAATTATAAATATTGGATGAATGTAATTTTATTTAAAACTCTAAGAGTTATCCGAAAGGATAGAATTTATTTTAGATGGATGTAATTTTAATAGGACTCTAAGTGTTATTTGATAAGGATAAAGTTTGTTTTGTAGTGTAACTCTTGTCAAACAATGTTTAAATTAAAAGATAAAATAATACAAGAGTCTTAGATAAGTGTTAGATTCCAAGATAAAATTTCAAGTCAAGTTCCAATAGATAGAACTTATTCGTCAAACAATGTTTAAATTAAAAGATAAAATAATACAAGAGTCTTAGATAAGTGTTAGATTCCAAGATAAAATTTCAAGTCAAGTTCCAATAGATAGAACTTATCCAAAGAAGAGTTTAAATATGAAGCTGCTAGTGCTGAGAAAATAGAAATCAAGTGCAATAGAATCTAACAACATAACTCGTCAGCAGAGTTTCAGCAGAGTCTTAGATATGTTTCAAATCTTAGAGTCAGCTGAAGAGATAAAGATGCAAGATTTAAATGAAGAAACCGAAGCTGATTTGAACTCAGAAATATCCAGAAGAAGTGATCCAGTCCAAGTTGTTTGTAAATTGTTAGCAATGTAACAGATTGAAAATTTGGATAAACCTATTGGCAAAGTTCTACTCCAAAACTAGCACTGCACCACTCCACCACTGCATTGTCTATTTAAGGAGGGCTTGGTTGAAGGATTCAATCAACACTTCCAAATACTTTTATAAATATTCTAAAAAGCTTAAAGCCAAGAGGGTGTTCAAGTATTTTTGTGAGAGGGAATTTTCAAGAGAAAAATTTTCAAGTGCTCAAGCCGTAAGGTTTGAGTGAAAGCATACTCCAAGGGAAAGAAAAAGTGTTCGTTTTCAACCACTAGAGGTTCCAGTTAGATTAATCAAAGATTGGAGATCATCAGAGGTTCTAGCTACCTACTGTGATAGAAGGCAAGCGGGTCGTGTGTCTTGAATAAATAGGTTAAGTTACAAAGGTTTGGTAATTGTTTTAGTTGTAAACATATCAATCAATAAAATTGGTTTTCTTGAGTTTGGTTTCCCCATAGGGTTTTACTTTTGAAGAGTTTTTCAAAGGGTTTCCCTTCGTAGCCAATCATTGTATTATGCTTGATAATTTTTTTATTATATATTTCTGATTATTCATACGATTGAAATCTAATAAATTTAATTGAGAAAATAGTTAGATAAATTTGACCATACAGGAGTACTTGGATAATTTCACTAAGATTTTGGAGATCAAAGCATTAATAATAACACTCTTTTAAAGCTAATGTTTATGGTATGAAAGTTCAAAGAATGCTAACTAGCCCTATTTGGATATAGAGATGATCTTATCTTATCTTATCTTATCTCATATCAGAATTACAACTTTTTAAAATTTTCATACAAAATATTATAAATAATTCAACTTTTTCAAATCTTAAAACAATAATAATACCAAAAAATAATATTATAATAATATTTTATTCAACTTTTAACTTTTATCTAAAATTATCTCATTTTATCTCACTATCATATATAGTACACTTTATTCAATAAATTTTAGTTATTCATGCATTTTGCTCAAGTTTACTACTAGTATTTTTCTTTAATGTAAGACTTAAAGGGTATTACTTGGCAAGCCAGCGTGGCTAGAAGCTGCATGCTGACTAGATCTGCTGCATGTACTCTTGTGACACGTGTCAGAATTTACTAAATAAAAGATAATATTTAAGGAATCCTAACATAAGGATATTCTATTTGACACAAATTGAAACATCAAGGAGCGATCGTGTGAAATTCAAACATGGCATGGTGATTTATCAAAAAGTGATACATGCATGAGCCAATTCTGTAGCAAATTCTCCTTTCCATCCACTGCATGAATGATTGTTAATAATGCTCTGTAATTTAAGGCATAATGCTCTGCAGTTCTAAGAATTCCCAAGAAGCCAGCTTTTTCAAGAAAAACAGATGAAGATCAGGAGGAAAATAAGCCCATATTGCAGCAACAAATTTGTTCCGATAATATTGCTACAATCTCAGAACTGGTAACCAGATGAACACAGAGGTCTTGTGAAACATGATATGCTTGTTGCCAAGATTTAGAGCTCGTTTGAACACTTAAGAATATATCAGAATATATGTGAGTGATAGTAAAACAATTTATGAATAGTAGTAAATGATTTGAATTAAGATATTTTATTAGATATTAGAAGATGAGAGAGAAAAAATTGAATAATTATATAAAAAATTATTTGGATATAATTTGTTAATAATATTTTTGTGTTGAAATTTAAAAAAATTATATTATTTTTTATATTTTGTTTAAGAATTTGAAAAAGTTATAATAATTAAGTCGTTATAATTAGATGAAAAAATTGAAGATTTGGAATAAGTATTTTGTGTTTGGGAACAAAATACCTGAGAATATTTGAGAATACTTATATTCCAAAACAAGGCCTTATACTGTTTTTATTTCAAAGCAGTTTAAAGTAAATAATAACTTTTAAAAGATTAGATGTTATTTTAAATTAAATATCTTAATGTAATATTTCTACCAATAGCTTAAATTTGTAACTAGTCATTTTTAAGAGTAATGTTTAATACAATTTTAGTTCTATAGTATGTCAATTTTACACACTCTTTTTAAAAAATAGTAGAGTCTGCTATTAAAAAAAAAAATTTATTTTACGAGAATTTCACATTTTACTACTTTTTTCAAAGGGATCATAAAGTTTACATGTCTAAATCTGTGCAAGTCGTTTCTCTTTTCTTAATATTCTTTTAAGAGTAATGCCAGATATCACTCACACTCGTCACACTCACTCTCACATGAATATGTGAGAGTGAGTGTGATGAGTGTGAGTGCTCTCTATAATTTTTGTTCTTTTAATTTAAGTATGTGATCAGAGTACTCGAGATTAGTGACTTCAATATACTCTTTTTAGACGGTTAACTAACAAAAAAATCTTCTAAATATTCTATGTTAAACTTAATTTCCTTTATAAGTAGTAACATGCATGATCAATAATGCTTATTCAGAACTAATATGACAAGTACTGGTTGTATTACTTGAACATTTTTTGTTTTCATTTTTGAAACATATTTAAGGAGTATCAGAATTTTACTCATCGTTTCTTGTACCACACACATCGATTAATATATGATTTATTATTTTTATCCTGTAAAAGGATTGAAGTCGGTAGTGTCGGATTACAATAGATTGGTCCATGTTTTGAGCATGTCAATACATGTAGAAAAAGCCCAAGAGTTCATGTTTGATAAAATGAAGAGGAGAAAATTCTTGCCAGCATCAAACTAAAGCCGTACACAATTTTTTTATTGGATGGAGATTACCTTCACCAGTGGAGAGAGCATCCAATGGTTGGATTTCCTACCACAAAAATATAATTGGATGGATTTGTAGCTGTGATTTGGTTGAATTACAAATCAAATCGTATCACGTTAATAACGTAAGATGTTGTGTTCTCTACGGCAGCTTGAAAATATAATCACTCTAATTTTGTTTGGATTTATAGATGAGAGAAGATGAGTTCTAAAAATTAAATATAATATTATTTTTGAATATTATTATTATTTTAGAATTTAAAAAAGTTGAATATATATTTTAAAAAAATTAAATTATTTATTATATTTTGTAAGAAAAATTGAGAATTCTGTAAAAATTTAAAAAAATTATAATGATGAGATTGAGATATCTCAACTTCAAATTTAAACCGAGTCTAAAAATTTATTTGAATAGTAAAATAAGATGATTTATGAATAATAATGAAATTATTAAATTAAAATAAATTGATATGATGCCACGCATCTATTTTCAAACGTACCCTAAAGATAAACCAGCAGCTGGGAATGCCAACTTCCAGCTCACAGTGAATCTAGCAAACAAAGAAGCACAAGAAGTTGTCCAAGATTTTCCATATTTTGGCAGGCACTATTCACAAAGAGACAACCCAAAACTGAATAAGGACATTATTTAAGTCTCCGATGAATGAAAATACAGTAAAGCCAGCTCAATATTTTGGGACAAAATACAAAGACGCGTAAAGCACTGTTTTCTAGTCATTAAAAAACATTATTAATCTTGATAAGCCAAATAATAACACTAGTTTAGTTTCACACAATGACTCCATCATCGGCATCTTTTTTAAATTGTCCCCAAAACTCATTAAAACGTTCACATGAATGGGGAGACAATAAACGAAACCCACATCTGACAATATGACAGATTTGTCAAACCAAATCTAGCCGACACCATATAATATATGCATATCATAATTCGTACTTTTTAATACAACTTATCCCTATGCATAGATCCCATTTTACTTTATATATGTTTATTTATTTATAGAGAGTCTACACATAAATTTTATATAAAAATATTATGCAATAATGTGATAATATAATACACCAAATTTATTATATAATAAAAAAAGTTTTACACTCGGATAGATCATATTAAATCATATCAACATATAGACTTTTTGAATAAAGTTTTTGTATAACCCAAACATTTTTTTTATTCGGATTACCATTTTAAGAGAAAAAATTATTTAAAAGCTTTGGTAAGGAATATATAAATGTTATTTAAAAAAAGAGTGAAATTATTGTTTATTTGGAAAGTCCATTTACATTTACCTTGTCCTTAACATTTTAGATAAACTGATCACTATTCTATGTCCACCACGTACGAGTTAGAATAAGAAATAAGTCTTTATATTTGATATATTTTGGAATATCACTAAGAATAAATTAGACTCTATTCTATGTGGAGTTATAACTTATAATACCAGGACTTATTACCAATTTAGTGTTTGTAATAAGAAAAAAAAAACTCTCCATAGAATAGAAACTTGGTATTAGTAATTTAGTTTCTATTTGAATATAGAGGTGAAATGAAATTATCTCATATTATTTTAATTAATAATTTAATTATTATTCATAAATCATTTTAACATATTTCATCTCATTTTACTATCTAAATAAATGTGCATATATTTGGTGTGCAGTTCAAATTTAATTTATATGTAAATTTTTTAAAAAAAGTAATTATCATTAAGGAAAAATAAATTTTTTTATATTTTTATATTAAAATCCATTTTTTAGAAAAGATAACAGGAAAACTTATACATACTTATATAAATCGTTATTCAAATTCAGTATTATTTATAAAAAGTTAAAATTTCAATACTTTTTAGACTCTGCTTCCAACAGTTTTAGAGGATTAATATTGGTCTTATCAAAATTTATCATCAAAAATTGATAAAAAGTATAAATTTACACACACATCAAAACTTTTTTGTCATATTTAATTAAAATTGAGGAAAAGAAAATGACGAGAATAGCATAAAAGTACTTTTTACTTAACTTTTAAATAATAACTCATCAAACATAAAATTGGATAAAATTTGATGAGTTACTATTTAAAAATCAAGTAAAAAGTATTTTTAGCTATTCTCTCTATTTTTTTTCTTCATTTTTGATCAAATATGATGAAACTTTTTTGATATGTGTATAGACTTATACTTTTTATCAATTTTTGATGATAAATTTTAGTGAGATCAATATTAATACTCTTACTAACTTATAATTATGAGAAGTAATACACATATAACATAATTACACAATATATTTTATAATAAATTTTTAATGAAAAATAATTTTATAAAATATTTTATACATATAATACTTTATAGAATTATCCCTCATTTCATAATAAATTTAAAGGATTATTATTCACTTTTAAAAATAAAATATATTTTTATTCTTTTTTTACTTTTTTTATTCTTTATTTTAAATCAAATATAATAAAAAAAATTTGATATGTCACTAAATTTATACTTTTAAAAAATTAATTATAATCCATCTAATAATAAGAATGCTATTACAAAAATTCCATCATGGCTGGCTCCTCTATCTGGGTGTCAAAAGAACCCCCGCCGAGTCTGTGCAAATGCAATGCATACTTTCCATTTGCCACATTTATCATCAACCTACTGCCACACACTCACTTTTGTCCCCCTCCTTTTTCTTCTTCAATTTTATCATTTTATGGGTGTGTTTGAAAAAGGATCCAATTTTACAGTAAGATAAGAAGAGGAACGAGAATTAAGGAGAAGCTGGAGGAAGAAGCAGATAACAATGACTGAGTATACGTTCTTAAACGATCAGCTCTCAAAGCGTACCTCGATTTTCGGTCTTCGTTTGTGGGTAGTGCTTGGTATATGCGTAGGTGCTGCCATAGTTCTCGTGCTCTTCCTTATATCTCTCTGGTTCACGTCAAGGCGCAAAAGTTCTTCCTCTTCTCCTTCTTCTTCTTCAAAGCCCGTCAACAAGTCCTCTTTGAATCCCACCATCCCTAGCGTCTCCAGAGAAATCCAAGAAATCCGAATCGACCCTTCCCACAACCCAACCCACCCCCACCTCGACCAAAACCCAAATGCTTTCCAGCAGGTCTCTAATTCGGATCCATTGCCGGAATCTGAGCCGTTGTGCAGAGCTCAACCCCTGCTTCTTCTGCCAGAGGAAGAGAGCTCGCTAGGTGGGCGGAACAGAATTCACATAGAAATCGGGAAAGATCATCGGATTTCGTACCCTGAGCGTGCTGGAGGCTCGTCTCATGGCAGCGGAGAGGCCAAGTCCGGCGACCAAGCAATTATTGCGGTGCCTGAGGTCTCTCATTTGGGCTGGGGGCACTGGTACACTCTCAGAGAGCTTGAGGTATCCACTAATGGGTTTGCTGATGAGAATGTGATCGGTGAGGGTGGGTATGGGATTGTCTACAGGGGTGTGTTGGAGGATAATACCATGGTTGCAGTTAAGAATTTGCTCAATAACAGGTAATTCCGTTGCATGTCGGTATAACATCCTCAAAATCTTGATCTTTTTGCTGGTGATGTTGTTATTCATGGACCCAGTTGGGAATTCGATGCATTAGTTGGTGTTTTGTTACTTTGTTGTTTTGAATTTGAGAATTAAGGGCTGGAGCATTTGTTAACCGAAGGTTGCATGTACTTCGTATTGGGGGAGTTATCACAGAAAGTTTGATCGGGGTAGTTGTTTTGCTTCAGGGGACAAGCTGAAAAGGAGTTTAAGGTTGAAGTTGAAGCAATTGGACGTGTTCGGCATAAGAATTTAGTGAGATTGCTCGGTTATTGTGCTGAAGGAGCTCATAGGTATCTCTATCCTCTTTGGTTACATCTTGTCCCTCAATTGTTAATTATGCATAACACTGTAAGGTAGATGTCTTTCGAGTTCATAAATAAAAGGAATATAAAAGAATTAATTAATTACATTGAAATAGAATGAAACCATTCCTTTCTTCCCTTTAAATACATCTCTGAAACATGTGAAAGCTTCGATTAGTCCTTTCCTTTCCTTTCCATTCCATTCACTGTAAACCCTTCCATCATCCAAAGAGGATTTTGATGTTTATGATACTACAAGCTATTGCCTTGTCAATTTCTTAACTTATAAGGTAATTTTGTTTTACTCGTCTTGAAGAAAATAAAAAAGTGTAAGAAATGGAAAATATTCTTTTCTTACATGTGTGCAGTGATCTACTTCAATTGTTATAGGATACTTGTTTATGAGTATGTTGACAATGGAAACCTAGAACAATGGATCCATGGAGATGTTGGGCCTTCCAGCCCTCTTACTTGGGAGATTCGAATGAATATAATACTTGGAACTGCAAAAGGGTATGTGTCGGTTTGAATATATTTGTTACATTATGCTTCTACTTTGGATTGTTTCTTGGATGCCATGACTGAACCTTGATTACAAATATAGGTTGACATACCTGCACGAGGGCCTTGAGCCCAAGGTTGTTCACCGTGATATCAAATCAAGCAACATCTTGCTTGATAAGCAGTGGAATCCGAAGGTCTCTGACTTTGGCCTGGCAAAGCTCTTGGGCTCAGAGAGGAGTTATGTGACAACCCGTGTGATGGGAACTTTCGGGTCAGTCGAATTGAAAAGTCAGGGTCACTTTCCATTTTGATTGTCAGAAATCTAGATAAGCGAATAAAAATGATATTCTCTTGGTTCTGTTTTGTAGATATGTAGCTCCAGAATATGCCAGTACCGGCATGTTGAATGAAAGAAGTGATGTATATAGTTTTGGGATTCTTCTGATGGAGATCATTTCTGGGAGAAACCCAGTAGACTATAGTCGCCCTGCTGGGGAGGTATGTGTTCATCGATCATAGATACTCATGACATTACTTTATGAGCAGCTCAAAATAAGCCTTTTTTCGTTTTGATAGCAACTGCCAAATCAAACTTTCAGGTGAACCTAGTTGAGTGGCTTAAAACCATGGTTACAAATCGGAATGCAGCGGGAGTTTTGGATCCTAGGCTAATAGAGAAACCTTCTTCAAGGGCTCTGAAGCGTGCTCTGCTAGTAGCTTTGCGTTGTGTGGATCCAAATGCTCAGAAAAGGCCAAAGATGGGGCATGTGATACATATGCTCGAGGCCGATGAGTTCCCTTTCCGTGATGTGAGTTTTCATGTACTTGTAGCCGTATTTATCTTGCTGACTATATTCTTATCTCCATTCTTTTAATGGTTATGAAGTTGGACCTTGTTTGGGTATTACATGTCCCATGCTTTCTGGTTTTCCACATTTACTGATAATTTCGTAAAATGAACCACTTTCATTTTCTTTTCATTTTGATATTGAAATGCAATATTTTCCTTCACAATCAGAGATGTGATTAGTAGTTACTTCAACTTCATTCATGCCGGGTTGTGACAACCACATCATGATTATTGTTGGACAATGTGGCATGTAACACTTATCTGTCTGCACTTAACTTCTCATCAAGGCTTGTCTTTGCAAATGATTTTAGGACCGTAGAGCTGGACGCATATTACAGGATGGTATGAAGGAGAAGCAAGTAAATGAATCTGGGGACAGTAGTGGATATGAAAGTGGTGCTCAAGCCAATAGATCTTTATGGAGAAAGGATGTGCCTGAAGAGCGGTAGGTTCTCCTTACTAATGTATAAGGTGAAGAAACATTCCTTCCTTTTTCCTCCTTTTTTTCCATCCATTGCTGGATTTGTCAACATCATTTATTCGCTGTATATGTCATTTGTTTAATAAGAATTTATACACTTTGTAGATTCTGTAGTATATTTTGCCATGCTTTTCACACCCTTTGACCACATACTTTAGCATTGCCAACCAATTTTGTTGAGGAATGCTTTTATATCGATTATTATTTCACAGTACTCTTTTTTTTTTTTTAACGAAATCATCAAGAGAAAGTAAAGCTGTGATTTTGTTCATTTCTTGACATCTTGCTACTACTTTGTTTAAAGGGCAGTGAAAATGTTTTTAATTCAGGCTCCTTGCAGAAGCTACACCATTATCACTTGTGTAATGGAGTTATCATCAAAAGATTGTTTCACCATTACCGTTGCTTAATTAGGATCTCCCATTTCTAAGAACTGATCAAGTTAGAAAACCCCCAATCAATATTTTTTTTTGTGTACAAAATGGAAGTGGGTGTATCTATATGAGGATATATGTTTGTGTGTGTGTAAGCATGTACATGTTTAAGAATATGTCTTGGCAAATCTTGCTAATATGATTTCTTCATCGATAAAGAACAAAGAACTGCATTATTGATTTACAAACAAAGGTGAAAAAGAGCAAGACATAGAAATTCCAAAAAGTTTCTTCATTATCCATAGGGCAAAACGATTGAGTATTAAATGTATGAAGATCAATATCAATATTCTTGATTAAGGATGTCTGATAAACGACCTTTTGTCCTGCAAAGTTAGGTGGATATGATTAGAAGTCATGGGTCCTACAGTTCACAAGAATCATTATTACATTCTAACATAGTTATAAAGGTGTGGGGTCTTGGTTTTGACCGGGGAAACCTTGGCAAGAGAAATCTTCGGGAACCCCTTTTCTCTTTCTTTCATTTGGTATTTTTGGTCTGAGAATGCCGTAAGGATCTTATCTCTTTACGCTTTTTGCTTTTGACTTTTTGTGCTCAATTAAGAGTCTAAGACCCACATTTATGCATGCTCTATTCCCAGTTTGGGTGGTCTTGAATTATGAGTTCCTCTCTCTCTCTCTCTCTCTCTCTCTCGTGACTGAGTCTTATCTTCTTTTCAGCAAGAGAGTGATTATTTTCGGTGGGTCTCAACCAACATACAAAAACGGCAGATTCAACTAAAAAAAGTACTACACTGGGAAAAGGAAAACTAATTAGGATCAGAAATAGTACCAAATAATTTATATGCCTTCCGTTAGAAATGTTATTAATATTCCTTTGTCATCTTCAATCAAGTGGTTTTCTATTTAAGTAGAAATAAAATATTTATTTAAATTACTATTATTTTCTATGGTTTCATTTTCTTTTCTCAACTTATACTCAAAATAGGATTGCATTTTATGAACAGACAGTGGATTTTAATAATATAGCACTCCCTCCTCTTTGTCAATGAAAAAAAATGATAATAATGATTTAAAAAAAAAAAACTGCTGCCAAATTGTCAACACCCTCATATTCTACCACATTTGATCAATTATGCACCACCCATTTTTTTCACTTAAAGATATTAAAAAAAAACCCTTGCATTTTTTAGAATAAAGGTTATTTTAATATTTTTGTTAATATGAGGGGTAAATCGGTTATTTGTGATCTATTCACAATCAATAGCTTTTTAACATTTCATGCAAATAAAATAGTGAAAATTGAGAGTTTTGGATTCTTCTCTTTGTTGTATTCAATTTATCTTCTCTCTCTTGCCATTTTCAGGTCATGTTAAATCTTGAGAGTGACCCCATTGAGACCATTACGCACTATCATGATTCCACCCAACTTGTAATTTACCTACCCTATGTACCACTAGATATTACAAACATCAAAGGAACTAAACTATTAAAAACTTTGGATACCCTTAATTTCTTTTTTGTTGTCCTTTTTATAAGCTTTGGATACCTTCATTGAAAGCAAAAGAGTGACTGTTGCTTGAGATAGCTCTAGCATTGCGGTTGCTTAAGAACATAAAAGTAAAAATACACAATATTTTTATAAATTATCACTCAAGCTATCAAATTTTGTCATCACCCGTTATCTAATAAACAATAGCCGTTAGGTTTTAAAGTTAGATTGATTTTAACATTGTTTTGAATGGAAACGTTATTAAGTATAATTAATGTGAATCATTGTCATGATGATTATCATGATGGTTCAGTGGTCAGCATACCCCAAGCCATGAGATTGTTCCGCCCCAGCTTGTCCCCTAAATATGGGAAATTTTTTCTCAAAACATCTTGCTCCAATTTGACCTAGCTGCAAATCAATGCGCATCACTTGGGGCTGGCCCACTACATGAAGTGTGGTATTCCATTTTGAGTAATACCTTGTATAATCTCAGATAGAAAAGTCTCATACAACTTCTTTTTTTTCTTGTGTAAAAATTGAGTTTCACTAATACAAAATGGTTTTTTTTTTTCACTTTTTTAAAGTGAAGTCTACTTTTTTACAAGGGCTTGTATAAGTTTAGCGTATGTTCTAATTTGAAAGCACTAGGATTCTATTCTAAGAAAAATATCCATCATAATGTGCCTTAATGCTGGGTTTTTTCTTCCTAAATTGTTCTTGATGTCTTTTTGTTCTCTAATTTGCAGAGTGTATAAACAAATTACTTATATCCATCTTTCTAAAAAAATACAACTTACTTAATTTTCTTTAAATAGAAAAAATACTCCTAAAAATTCTCCTATTAAATAAAAATAATAATTTTAAAAATATTTTATAGAAGCCATTTTAAAAAGTTTAGTTTTTTTGTCAAGAATATTTACGTCAAATTTTCATTAAGATAGTGTGTAATACTCCACTCCCACGGTTAAGAAACACATTTTTTTAGAAAATCACAAGAGCTGGAGTGTTAGTACTACTGAATCTGACTTAAAAATATATTTGTTTTCCTAAATGAAACTCTAAGTACAAAGATTCATCAAAATAAATCGAGTTGTTTTGTAGGCCTAAAAACTGGCATATATGGTTTAATTTATTGAAAAAATCGAAATCATCATTTGACTTGAAAACTGCCCTGAAAACTAACCGAAACCGACCATGTTAAGGGGGTGGTTTCGGCTGGTTCACTTTGGGCCTCTTTTGGGATGGTTTGTGTCAATCATTTTGGGCCTCTTGAGGGCCTTTGTTTTTATCCGCTTCAACATCTTTTTGGACTTTTTTTTTTTTTTTTAACTCAATCCATTATTCAATATTCAAAATATTTTAAACTTTTCTTGTTGAATTTTTAAAATCCATTACTAAAAATAAAACTAATTACTGATTAGTAACTACTAACAACTAACTATTAAGTACTAACTACTAATATATATATATATATATGTATATATATATATATATATGTATATATATATATATATATGTATATATATATATTAATTATTACATAACTTAAAAACAATAAACGTGTCCATTAGATGAGTAATTGTTTAATACACATTATAAATACAAACCAAAACAAATTGTCTTAAGCAATAAGCAAGTAAGCAATAACCAACAATTGTTCTTAAATTAAAATTAAACTATGCTAAAAGCCTAGATCTTCAATTCTTCAATATATGAATATATTTTATTTTCAAATCAATCTTTAGTCTTCAAAAATTGTGATGTCTAATTGTGCTCCCAATTCTCTATACATATATTAAAAACATTAATAAAATTAAAACATCAAATATTAATAAACATGGATAATGAAAATTAAATTAAATTAATTTATAAAAGTAAATGAATATTGGATGAGAAAAATATTACCAGATTTTACCACAAAACTCTTCACATTATCCATGGACTTTTGAATATCAATTGGCATTGATGGATATCACAATCTATTAATCTGAGTGTAAATAAGTGTCTCAATGGTTCTCAGAGCAATGAACTCTAAAAAGGATAAAGTACATGACCTCATGTACTAAATACTAACTCTTACATAACTGTGGAAACATGCATGCCTAACAAGTTCCGTGCAATCCTCGTAAGTATAGGATAGTTAACCTTATTAATTAACTCTCCACCAGATCAATAAGTCAAAAGATGAGTTGAGTGTCTTATAACCATTTGATAAATACTGGTCCACCTCTATTTTAGAAATAGTAGATTCAATGGCAAAAGATGCTTAATATCACTCATAGAACAATTGTGACTCATGATTGTCTTCACTATCTCTTACAAGTTTAGATTTTGGAGGGGCACATGTTCTCAACTATTTGAGGTAGAGCCGAATGTAACATTATACTCCACATATAAGTTTGCTAATAACTGTCTCACACCATACACCAACTCATCAGCTCGAGACTCATCATTAGTTTTTTTCAGGTTGAAAGTAAGAAGCCCTAATTTATTTCATGGATCAAGCACAACTGTAATCAACAATAAGTTCATCTTATCTAATGAACCATAATACTTATCATATTCTTTTAGTCATGTTCATTAAATAACTATTGTCACTCACATTTAGCCTAACCAACTCTTTTTAGAGTATACAAATTTCTAAAAAAATGATACTTGCCATGACATGAAGTGGCCCAGAAATTTGACAAATGGTATCATAAAACATCTCTAAAAGTTTTACAAAAACGCACATTGTCTCCCACTCATCAACTCTAAGAGGCCCCAAGTGTCCTTCCCTAAAGTAAGAGAGAAAATTGTAATCCTCATTTCCCATTGGCCTAAATGGCTTCTCAATTTTCTTATTAGCCTCCAACATCATGTAAGTTAAATTCCGTCTAATTTGTACATCAAGAGGTAACATTTTCTTACAATCAATTTTTTTTTCTTTACGCATTTCTTAAACTTGTCTAGTTTTGCAAGGAGAAGTGCACATATATAACCATTTTTCTAACCATTATGATGATGTTATGACACTCTTTTAGGCCCCCATTCACGATAAGATTTAAAATATGAGCACAATATCTCATGTGCATATACTCCCACCAACACATTCACTATAAAAAATGCTTCAAATATAAAATTGCAGTATTATTTGAACTAGCGTTATCAATAGTAACAGTAAATATCTTATCAATACTCCAATCAAGGAAATACGATTCAATGTATCTCTCAATAGTATCCCCTTGATGATTAAGTATTAAACAAAAGTTAATGATTGTTTTTCAACTTCCAATCACTATCAATGAAATGAGCAATTAGACACATATAATTCAGATTTATGTCGTTGTCCATGTATTGTTAGTCAATGAAATTCTCATCCCCCAATCTTTAAACAACTTTTTAAACTTGGTCTTTTCAGATGCAAACAATTTAATATAGTCTCTTATAATCGTGACACGACATAGCAATTTAAATTTTGGTTCAAGAAACCAAAAACCATTTTCTTAATTCCATACCCTTCAACAATTCTAAATGGTAATTCATCAATGATTACCATCTCTGCAATGGCCAATGTCCCTCAACATTTATAAAATGGTATCAAACAATTGATGGATCTATCCTTTTCTGTTTCTTAGGAAGTGGACAACTATTACTATTAGGAGCATTTGGAGTTCCTGGTGCTTGGGTCTCTCTTAAATTAATTGTTTGTTCATTGGAATCAATATCAATTGGACTTAATGAAGAATCCATCTAACATGTGAAAAATTAAACTCATAATTTATTACTAAACATAACAAATTAAAACAAATAAGCAAGAATATCATAAGTCTAAGACTCTAATCTAGATTTTAGTTCCCTCAGAAACCTCACAATTTATTTCAAGAATCAAAACGATTTTACAAGAAAAATCGTGGTTATTTCATCTTAACTGCATGGCCCCAAAACATCTTTGCAGTCATTGTGGCTGGCGACTACGAGCTATTTATACCACAAGAAAAATAAGTATAAATAACCAATTAATTACAATCCAAATGATTATTTTAGCTAAAAATAATTTTTTGCGACGTTCTTTTCTATTTTTTACAATAAAATCTAGCATGGCAAAAGATCTATTTTCTTGTTGTCAGTAACTTTAACTTGTTTGGAACATCAATGGCATGCCCACATGTAGCAGGAGTAGCTGCACTTTTGAAAGGAGCACACCCTGAACGGAGCCCCGCAGCTAGGGCTGCAAATGAACAGAGTCGTTCGTGAATAATTCGAGTTCGACTCGTATAAACTCGACTCGGACTCGGTTCATTTAATAAATGAGTTGTTCGTGAACAATAATATTAGTTCGAATATTAAATGAGCAAAACTCGTATAATCTCGACTCGATTCAGTTTAGGCTCGTGAACAATATTCGTATAAACTCGATCCGACTCGTTTTGAGCTGGTTACAATACTCGTAATATATATATATATATATATATATATATTTACATATATACTTACATATATTCTTTTATTATATATATTTTATATGTTATATATATTATATTTAATATTTTGTATAAGTAATATATATTGTTATTTTAAGTTTATCTATAAGTAACATATTTTATTATTTTATAATAATAATGTATTAAGTTCATAAAAAAAAAATTGAGTCAAATATAAAATGTTTATAAAAATAAGCAACTTTAATTGATTCCAACTTTCTTAACTAATTTTATTTTGATTAGTTGGCCATATGTAATATTATGACAAGGATAATTGAATACTTTAATATTAAATTAATAACTTTATCATGTAATTTTTTAAAAGACTTTAATGTACTGTGCATTTTTGATGCCACATGTATTGGAAAGTGACAATGAATCAAGTGAAACATCAAACATCTCATACATGTATAAAAAAGTAAGGTTAGGATTACAACTTAAATCTGTATGGCTAATGTTTTTTTTTTTTTATTCGTTTGGGAGAGGGGGATTCGAACTCCATACGGACCATATAACCTCTATTTTGAAAAGTTTGAGTTATGCCAATCAGGCATAAATACTTATGATGTAATAATATAAGCCTATTTTTCAGGTAAATTCCATGGTATTTTATAACAACTTATTTGTTAGTAGTTACTACCTCCTGTCTCTTATTATCTCAATTCTTTTTTGCTTCGCTTTTAATTAATTAATTAATTAATTTCACTATTAGTAGTGACTAGTAGTAAAAATATATAATTTTTTATTTTTTTTCTTAGTGATTAAATCTGGGTCCAGTTATATAAACCAGGTCTCGGATTTAAAATCTGGAGTCTGGATTTATATATTGCGAAAAAGTCCCATCACCAATGGAGTTTGCTGGCCGCAACGACGACAACGAGGTACCACCCCTCACACTTTCATAGCACCTCTGCAGATCTCTCTCTCTCGCTCTCTAATGGAGTCACTACAAAAAATTCTGGTTTTTGAGACAGATTTTTTTTCTGCGAATACAATTTGTTAGAAAATAATGACATTTTGCCACAAAAAACTATCTGTCAGATATGTTCTGTCAGGAATAATTATAATGGACCATTTTATTTCTAACGATATAAAAATATGAATATTATTCACTTTTTTCAACAGATATAGAATCATAAGAAAAGCTTGGCAGATAATATTTTTTTCTTACGAGTTATGAAATTATTACTGACGACACTAATTAGTAACAAAAGAAATACATTTTTCAATTATAACTTTGATAGCAAATAAGTATCTTTTTCTACTTAATTCACATCTTGTTGTCCCAAATAATTATATTGTACAAATTTATTTATCACTAATTATAATACATGAAAATTAAAAGTTTTTTCCACCAATTAAGATCATCAGAAAAAAATTACATATTACATATTTTATTTTTTTCCTTGAAATCAATTAATGATAAATAATTTAATTGAACTATAAACTCTGCATACTTTTCGTTTTCTCCTCGTTTCTCTTCTCTCTCTCCTCCCTTTCTCTATAACACTCGAGTTCTATTACATAATTTCATACATCATTTTAGTATTTTATTTTTAAATAATAATAACAATATTTTCTCTTATGATTTTATAATAGGGACTATTAAATAATATTTTATGATAAGGGTGTTTAATTTTATAATAAAATTTTACAAGATATATTAATATGGGAATATTATAATTTATTTTATTTTGCTCTTTCTCCTAGGTCCTTCAACTCTTAAGAATTTAAAAGTGGCCCTATTAATCCCCAACCATTAGATATGGATAGGTGGGAAAATATCTTGTAAGATGAAATCCTAGCCATTAATTTCACTTTATGAAAGAAATATATTCTGATTACAAAAATGTCATCTCCCCTTTAGTAGTCGGCCAAGTAACCAAGGAACTTGAAAAGTTAAAATCATTTCAAATTATTTTCACTCCTCTCTCCCTCTCTCTCGTTGGCCTCAAGATAGACTAAGGTAAGCCCTAACTTTCTTCCACTTCCATAGTTGGCCTGCTCTGCTCTTCTTCTCATTTCTCTTCAAGAGCTCAATATTTTCCTTCCATTTCTTCTAATCTATGCGAAAATCACAAAGTGGGAGCTCATCCATCTCCTAGGCACACGGGTTCACCCCTCTAGCTTACCCATTCGGTTTCCACTTCCAATCCAACAGAAGAAGCTTAAATCTTGTTCCAAATAGGTTGAGTTTGAAGGTAATAGAGTATAAAATTCATTTCCTACCTCCTTGTTTATGGGTTTCGGATTTTAGCTATATTCTCACTCACATATTTCGATTTTGACTCAAATTTAATAGAGGGGCTATTGTGGGTCTACTAATTCCAGCCATACATTCATTTTTGTCACCTATCTCTTTTTGGGAGCACTTGGAGCTTGAGGTAAACCCTAGATTTTTATTACTTTGATTTTTGGTTCATTTGGAAGTAGAAATGAGTCTTTTAGCTAGAGTTTGGGTGTGTTATGATTTGTATATGCTTTTTTCTCTAACATGATTTGTATATGGTTTGGAAGTAGAAATGAGTCTTTTTTTCTCTCACATGGGTCCTTTTTTCACTACAGATCTGCCCAGAACTTGAGTTTCATTGTCTATGTGTGTCTCCGATGTCGCTGATCTTCTCTTTCCCGACCATGACCTCGCAGACCCTCTCTCTGTTCTCGCACGACTGGGTATGGAACTCTCTCTCTTTTTTGCGTGTCTAGGTATGGGTCATTTTTTTAAATTCTTTCATGTATATATTTACTATGTGAAGGATCCGTCATGGGAGACAAACAATAGAAGCACACACATCATGTATCTTGATTCATTCATCATCCATAACCCAAAAAAGAAAAAGGAAAAAGAGTATTATAGAAAATAAAGGAAGGAAGAAACAAGCGAGAGAATAAGTTGGGCCATTATGTTAACTATATATAGGAGTGTATTTGTGTATGTAAACATATAATAGCCTGTATTTTATTTTATTTGTTGCCCACTTGTTCAAAGAAAACTTATAAACTGAAATATTATAACATGTAGAAAATCCTTTATAGCAGAGTAGGAGTTTTTTTTTTTTTTACTTCTTTCATGTGCTTTTTGTGTGTTCTTTTTTCATGTATTGACGAATTTTTATATATTTGGAACCTTGACAGTGGAAATTTTAACATTAAGTTGAACAATAATCAAAAAAAATTTCTTGGCTAAATGGTAGAATTCACTTGTTTCGGAGATGGCAAGCATATTTAAATTTCCATTACTTTTCTTATTACTACAGGAAAGTATCCTAGATGTCTAATAGAACATATTAAACTTACATCATTTTACTAATTGGGCTCTTGCAACAATAAAGGCTAGTTTGAGTAAAATAGAATTGAGGTAGCTCAATGTACAAGTTTGGAACCAGATTATGGTTGCATTCCTCCAGCTATTTAATAATGATGATAGATTAAGCATTTTATAAACCATCAATTAGAGAATAGAGTGGAAGAACTCACTTAGATTTATTTCAAAAGGTTTGTGACTGGAGGAAACTAACTATTTTAGATTGATGTCTGGGATTCCAATTGTTGTATGCACTAATGCCATTGAATGATACTGTGCTATGAGTCGATAGCTTATTAAAAATAAATTATAAAAAAATGAATTATCTCATTTTCCAGGTCCGAAACCCGAACCCGCTTGAACAACCTTACAAAAGACATGGGAATTGGTTGGCATCGCTTACTCGATTGTGTGGATTCCGAGACACGGGAATTTGTAAATTTGAATTGGGCTATATTTGTAATTAAGCTTTTGAAGCTACTCAGTATATTCTTTTTGTAATTATGCTGGAAATTGTAATTATAATTAGTGATTTACTATTTGAAATCATAATTTATTATTTTTATTATTTTTTTAAGTTTGCTAGAAATTGTAATTGTAATTAGTGATTTGTCATTTGAAATTGTAATTTATTGTGATATGATATCTTAGATGTTGGAATTATTATTTTGTTTACCTATTTGTAAGTTGTAAATTAAATTTGTAATTATATTGTGGCAAGTGATGAATCATTGATTTATGTCTAGTAAGCATTAAGAGCTCAATTTAATATATATTATCACAAATCTAATTAAAATTGATTAAGAGATAATCTTATTTATTTATTTTAAAAAAATCTTATCTGTACTTAAGCCAATCAAAAACAAAAAAAAATTATGGATCAAATTTAGACGAGCTCGAGTCGAGCTACTCGAGCTCGTATCAACTCGAGTATTTTTAGCACTCGAGTTCGAGTCGAGTTTGATCATAATTTACATTAAACGAGTCGAGTTCGATCAGAAATTTTCAATATTTTTCGAGCTCGAGTCGAGTTCGAGCAGATATATATGCTAAACGAGCTCTTGACCTCCTGTTCGAATTTGACTCAATTCGGTTCGTTTGCAGCCCTACCCGCAGCCATTGATGGCTCTGCCCTGATGACCACATCAAACACTTTGGACAACACGCTCGAACCCATCAAAGACCATGCCTCCAAAAACAATACAATGGCGGCTACTCCTTTAGCCATGGGTGCCGGCCATATCAATCCCAACAAGGCACTAAACCCCGGCCTAATTTACGACCTCAAATCGGAAGATTATGTAAATATTCTCTGTTCTCTAAATTACTTCATGCAGCAAATCAAATTTATCTCCAAATCGGCTTCGTACAACTGTTCATGTACTTCCTTTTCCTTTGATCTTAACTGCCCTTCTTTTATTGCTTTCTTCAATGCGAATGACTCAAATTCTAATGTAACAACCGTAAAGCATTCTATAGAACATTGGCCAACGTTGGAGAGGGACAATCAATTTAATCTATGTTGCAAGCATAACACCGATTAAAAGGATTCAAGTCAATGTAAAACCAGACAAATTGTGTTCAAAGAGAAAAACGAGAAACAAAGTTTCAAGCTGGCAATTGAAGGTCCACGATTGCTAAAAGAGGAGATAGTTTTTGGTTATCTCAGTTGGGTTCATACTGCAGGTAAATACGTCGTGAAATGCCCCATGGTTGCCACAAGTGTTAACTCGGAATTTGTGTCGTAGCTTGCAAAAGAGCTAACTTTTGACTGCTACTTATAAATTAGCATTTGATCGTTCAGTTGAGCTAAATAAAAATTGTTTTTAAGTTGAGCTAACTGATGGGTAATCCTCTGCCGAAGAAAAAAGAAAACCGGCCGGTTAGTACAGGTCAATATATATATATATATATATATATTTTCTGCAGCAGTTTATAATGCAGCTTTAAGAAAGGATATTAGGGTTTCTATGGCTCTTATGCATGCAGTACAAACTTGTTCTAGTGGACTAAAGCAGATCATCAATATATAATCATAATATTAGTAAAAATGATAATATATTAATATTTGTTATAAAAGTCAAATAAGGGGGCATGAATGACCCTCCTTTACGACTTTGAGAGCCAAAATTATTTTTGGCATGAAAGCTAATCACCCCCACTTCTCCGGTTTTTATGCAAACATGTTCCCCTTTTTAATTATTGAATGCTTATCGCACCTCTATATGTTAGGGGTATTCTTTTGTTAGTTGAGATGCAGATATAGAACATTGAGATTTATTACTGTTGACATTTCTGAAAAAAGTTATTTATCCAAAATTCTTGATGAGATCCATTTGGATATGATGAACTTGGGAGATACAATCAAAGAAGAAAAGCATGTGTCCCTACAGGACCGTGCTGTGTATCTCATGGTGAAAAATCATCTTACAGTGTGAAATGAATTAAGAAAGATATGAGTACCAGAAGATATAATCCTCTCAAAAGATCATTATGACTTATTGCACCTGAAGTTGCAAGATTTTAAGAGTGGTAGTAAATATAACTCTGTACTCTTTAAAATCAACTCAATATTAAAATTATGCAGTGAGAATGTCACTGATGATGATATTTAAAAGAAGACATATTATTTTTTATATCTCGAATGTGCTCCTGCAGTAGCAATATCGAGAGCGAAAGTTCAACAAATATTCTGTTTTTTTATTTTGTCTTCTAAGTGATTGAGCTAAATAATGAGTTTTTGTTAATAAATCACCAGTTACGTCCTATTAATCATATTAGATTTATACCATTTTCAAAAGCGAACAGTACATCCTTTCAAATGAATCAAGGGCGTAGACATGGTAGAAAAACTATAGAAGTATTGGTCCCAAAAGCGACAATACTAAAGATGATAATAATATACCGTATCACTAGAAGTGATCCAACTCAGAGAAGGGTAAAGGTCCTCAGAATAATTCTTCATAGAAAAATGAAGATATTTATCATAGATATGATATGACTGAATATTGGTCACGTACCTGTTGTACGGTCAAACACTTGATTCACTTATACTAAGTTTTTATATATAAGCTTATTAATATTTCATCATATTTTAAAAAAATGAAATATCGGTACCTGAAGCACGACAAGAAATTACTTGGAATAATAAAGTCATGTCAAAATTTGATCTTCTTACAAATGTATGTGAACCAGAAGTTCAGATGATTATCTATTTATAAAGTGTTGTAAATTAGTTACAATATGTATTTACTGACACTAAAGGTGTTGTAAAATCATATATTACTGCTGTTAATGTTTAAGTAAGAATTGAAATTCCTAAATGACGAGTTGTTAAAATAGCAATAGACGAGTCTAAGATACGCCTAAAGCGTTTAAGACCTATTGGTGCAAAAGAGAAAAGAAATCGGTGATTCTGAAGAGACCGTACTTTCTATATAAAATATAATCCTCCTGAAGAGAAAACCTTATGAAGAAGAAAATCTTGAAGAGTATAAATCCTCCTGAAGAGGGAACCTCTTGAAAAAAAAACTCCTAAAGAGTACAAACCTCCTGAAGAGGTGTTTCATGAAATATTTTCTCATGGAGAGGAATAGGTACCTGAAATAATGAGATCTTAATACATTTCATAAATACTGGAGAAATTATGGATATAAATAAAACTGTTGTCGACAGCATATTTTTATATAAAATGGTCATTGACATTACCAGAAGTAATGAAGTAATAAAGAAAGTGAACCAAGAATCATCGAAAAATGTCGACGTAGAAATGATTAGCCAAAATAAAAAGAAACTATTGAAACTGAATTAAAATCGCTAGCAAAGCAAGAGGTATTTGAACTTGTTTTCTAAACATCAAAGGGTGTAATGCCTATGAGATATAAGTGAGTATTTATATGAAAACGTAATGAGAAATGAATTTGTGCGGTACAATTTGTCGCACAAAGTTTCCTGCGGAAACTCGAGAGTAGTTATGAAGAAACATATTTCCTTGTTATGAATGCAATCAAATTCATATTTTTAATCGATTTGGTTATTACAAAAGGATTAGATATGCAGTTGATGAATATGGTTACTGCATATTTATAACAATCATTAGATTATTATATATATAAAGATATACAATACTTGAAGCATATAATCCAAGTATATCTAGGAGTATGTACTTTATAAAGTTTCAAAGATCTTTATATAGGTTAAAGAAATCTAGATGCATGTGGTATAATTGAATCAGCGAGTATCTATTGAAAAAAAGATTTGAAAATAATCCTATATGCTTATGTGTTTTATCAGAACCCGGATTTGTTATTATTGCAGTTTACTTTGATGATTTACCTTGTTAGAACTCCTGAAGAGATCACAAGGGCTGTTATAAATTCAAAGAATGCATTTGAAAATAAAAGATCTTATTATTCAAATGCTAGATGAGTTCCAAAAATTTAAGACTTCTAGCCTCATTTCTCAAAGGCATTTGTTCTTCATAAAACGACATGTCACCCTTATCTAAAGGATTAGGCAGTCGAAATGAAGAGGCAAGTAAGAATTTTAAATCCTTATTCTCTTGTTTTAAGTCAGCAATTTTTCTGTCAAACTCTTGAACGACTCGTTGAAGCACAGAAACCTTCTCGTTAAGCTTCTTAATCTCACAATTTTTGGATTGTAACCGGTTGAAAAATCCAACAATAGAGGAGGAGTATCGAGTACCGAGAGTCATCAGCTCATAAACGGCTTCACGATTTGACCTATTAGCTAGATCATTTGCTTGCTGCAACATAGCACCTGCGGAAGATGCAGGAACAACTTGTAACTGAGGTAAATGATACCTCATATGTTGATCATGAGAAATATTAAAAAGAAATTGATGAGCCATTGAAAATCTGTAGAATAAGAATGCAAATACAGATAAATTATAGATATGAGAAGAAGATTTGATGCGTACTAAATGAAGTTAAAGACGGTTCTTATAGAAATAGAAATAAGAACAAGACAAATCATCATCTCTTCAAATTTCACTTAGTTAAGATTACAAGATATGCTAGATGCATAATTTCAAAAGCCAACGAGATTAATTGTAGCTATCCCGATTTTCTTGTAAACGCTGAACTTCTGCCGTTAGCTGCTGTTGTTGACTTTGTATTTGAACTCTCTCTCGATCCAGCTATTCTATTCGTATTTTCAGGTCACGAGAATACCAGCTTACAAATTTCTTCAGCTCCTTGTTTTTTTGTCTTAAATTTTTATTTTCTCTATCTTTAGTTGGAAGCGTTTGATACAACTCAGATATTTAATTTTTAAGATGATCAACCTCACTCGTTCTCGCCAGTAGCCTCTGAGACATGGTTGTAAGAGAGGCAGCATATTGAGCACTGAGGGTTTTTGATGCTGTAATAATTTCGGAATTAGTTTTACTAAAAAGATATATCTCTGCTTCTATTATGGTGTTTACAACCTCAGCAGAAAAGATGAGTGGCTGAGGTATAAAAAGTTCATGGTTCAAATCTGGAACCTTAGAATTTCTATCAGACATAATATCGTTCTGGATGAACAATAACTGGATTTATGAAAAATGTGAGATTTTTTTTTTTGCTGGAATAAACCAATATTAAAATGATTATATTTAAATAACAACCCGAAACCTTCAAATTTTTTCAAGATCTCGTTTGTCAACATTGTCAAGCGGATTTGATTTTCTGCCGAACCGATAATATTAGACCTCAAGCTTTTACAGCTTTTATCATACATGGATGGTTTCCAATACTATTTCCACCGTATATAAACAAGTTCTCCCTAATAACGCCGAATAAGGGGGAGAAAATCTTAGATGAAAATATTATCATATTTTCTCTAATACATTATTTAGATGAAAATTATGTTTGAATTCTTAACCCTGTTATATATGCTAAAATCATATTTGTTTATTACTTGAAACACTAATGCATATTATTAGGGAGAGTTTAAGTATTACTGCAGGTCTCAGATTTCTACTAAGTTTGTCAAACGCCTTATATGTGGGGTTCTCTCTATCTTATCCGACACATTTTAAACCCATAAGGCCCTGAAGTGCCAAAGCAGACAATATCGGATAGGGATGTGGAGCTGCCTATATATGCCAAATCTTCAAATCACTCAGAGATTATTGTAGTTCATAAAGCAAGTCGAGAATGTATTTAGCTGAGATCAGTGATTCAACATATCCAAGAAAAGTGTAATCTTCTTATGATCAATGATAGCCCAACAATTTTATATGAAGATAATACTGCTTATATCAGAGGAGGATATATCAAAGATACGATCAAGTGATAATTTGGCAGATTTATTCACAAAGGTATTACCAACTGTGACATTCAAGAAGATTGTGCAGAACATTGGAATGTGAAGACTCAAAGATCTATCGTCATACACTTTTCAGGGAGAGTAAATGTCCTGAAGACTTGTGTTGATTATATTCTTTTTCCTTCACTGAGGTTTTATCCCACTGGGTTTTCTTTTACAAGGTTTTAATGAGGCAATCTTAAATCACTTGGCGGTATATAAAAATACTGTACTCTTTTTCCTTCGCCATTGGTTTTTCTTCCTACTGGATTTTTCCTTGGCAAAGTTTTAACAAGATAGATTCTTTATAGGTGATCATTTAAGGGGGAGTATTATAAAAGTCAAATAAGGGGGCATGAATGACCCCCCTTTATGACTTTGAGAGCCAAAATTATTTTTGGCATGAAAGCCAATCACCCACACCTCTCCGATTTTTCTGCAAACATGTTCCCCCTTTTTTAATTATTGAATGCTCATCGCACCTCTATATATTGGGGGTATTCTTCTATCAGTTGAGATGCAGATATAGAACGAAAGAAAAGAAACGAGAATGAGTAAGGAATAAAAGAAAGAAAGATTTTTAAATATTTTCTTTTATATTTCTCTCGCAATAGTATTAGTTTCCTTTTTAATTTTATAACAATATTATTAATATTATTATATTATTACGGGGGGCAAATGAAGTATGATCTATGTCTTTCGATCTTGTAAAAAGATGGCAAAATTCACTAATGTGAGAAAAGTACGTACATATACTTTTTGCTACATGTATGCTGATCCGATCATGATGAGGGTGGTATCTAGAATGTGACCGGGATATTTATATCCAAATACATATTGATCATGATGATCATGGCCATATATTTGGAAAAAACTGTTCTTGGAAAATTCATATTATATATGCATGATCAATAATTAATGTTTTGGTGATTAGTTTTATCAAGTCGATAGCTATTGCTAGCTAAATAGATATCAAGGTTTGATATTTACTTGGTTTGAATTAGTTGAGCCATGGAATTTATTACATATATTGGAAGCTTATGCTAGACTTACTATTGCTAATAAAAACTTTTGGAAGGGACTAGATAATTTTCAAATCATGATCTTATTGGCAGATAGCGCCCTAAGTTGCTGAGCGAGATTAATGTATTGGGGGTGTCCATGATATTATATAGAGAGTTTCAATTCTAACATTAATTAAGTAGTCACCTCTATATGTAGAATATTCTATTTTTAATCACAAAAAGATTCTACAAAAATAAATTCACAATCTGACATTATTTGATGTGGTACGTTGGATTGTGAATATAATGTTATTGTAAAGTAAATTTGACTTATCATTTGAAACTATATCAGTTTGTGGGTTAATTACTTTTATGGGATCTCAACGTGGCTACAATACTTTTCAATATTCTAATATATGCAAACATCATGGAAATACTCCTAAATATATAACAACTTCTTCAAAGTGTGATACAAGTTTGATTAACACTTTTCATATTGTTTCCCATGCGATTGATTGTAATATTTCACTGTTTTGGTTGTATATTGATTATAACATTCCACCAAGTTTCTTAATATGATGTTTATGGTGGCTCACTCTATTGATACTAACATAGTGATAACTTAATATAAAAAAAATGAGAAGTTTTATTATTATGAACATAATTAACAAATATTATCAATAATCACATATCCTAAAATTTCGATAGATTAAATTAAGGTTCTAAAATTACACAGAAAAAAAGAAGTTTAGATGCAATTTAGGATAAAAATATATAAAATAATCTATCTTTTATTTTGAGATAAAGGAGAGAGGGAAAAAAGGGGGAAACCCATATCTATCCCTGTTACACATTAATCCTCCAACAGAAGTAAACAAGAGTATAGTTTTGAGGTCCCTCCAACAGCCGATAGATGGTTTGTGCCTTTTTGTCCATTGGCAGGCAAAGTAGTCTCACCTTTTTTAGAGATCTAAGGATGAAGAACTTACCAGGAGATGGGAGCGAATCCATCTATCGATTGAGGAGAACTTGGTCATCGAGATCAACAAGGAAGGAAACAAAGACGGCATCACGACAGGGATGATATGTCTGGTCGGGAAAGTGCTATCCGAAAGAGGAATCAATTGCTAGGCCTTTAGTTCAACAATGGCTCAGATATGGAGATTATTAGGGTGGGTCGATTTTAAGGACCTAAATGAGCAAAGTTTTCTAATAGAGTTCCAAAAGAATGAAGATAAAAATAGGGTATTGACTGGGAGACCCTGGTGTTTTGATCGGAATTGGATTACCCTATAGGAAATAGATGATAGGATCTCCATTAATGCCCTCCAATTTTGATATGAGCCTTTCTGGATTATGTGCCATAATCTCCCTATGGCAACGACGAATGAGGATATTGGGAAGAAAATGGGCTCAACCCTAGGTCAGGTCATACGGGTGGAAGCTGAGTTCGACGGGTCGACTTGGGGCTGGTGTCATAGAATCCGAGTAGCAATGGATATGCACAAACCTCTGCTATGCGGGAAATGGTTGGAGTTTAAAGAAAAGGATTATTGAATCTCTTTCAAATATGAAAAACTTCAAAACTTGTGTTTCCAACGTGGAGTGTTGTTCCACAAAGGAAAAGTTTGCCCAAAACCACGTATGGAAAAACAACAAGAGGGTATCCTAGCATTTGAATTTGGCTCTTGGCTTAGGGCACAACCAATAAATACCTATATGTTTGAGTACTGAAAATACGGAGGGGAAAAAAGGGTAAAGAAAATAGAAACCAAGCTTAGGATAAAGAGGATATTAACCAAAACAAAAACAATCCAAAATAATCTAAAGGCAACAAAGAGAATTTTAGCCCATCCGAAAAACACAAGTAAAAGGGGGACACGAGGAGGGACTTCCCAATCACATCATGCCAGATTAGGGAGAATCTCGCAAGAGACATAAGGTTTTTTAAATACGAGGCTGCTTAGGATTTAAAAGCAGAAAGCAAATCCATCATTGATGAATTCAGGCACAGAGGGAGTTTTGGGAGTAACATGGCCAGTATAATGAGAACAAAGCTATAGTTTTGCCAACAAAGTCTGACTCGATGGAACCAAAGGAGGATGCAAGAGGAGAAGGAAGATGTAGGAACATGACCAGATTAAGTGAACTACAGGACACAGGGGACGATAC
Source organism: Platycarya longipes (assembly GCA_036559045.1). Lineage (NCBI taxonomy): Eukaryota > Viridiplantae > Streptophyta > Magnoliopsida > Fagales > Juglandaceae > Platycarya > Platycarya longipes. Next base: position 40,177,987 of record CM071802.1, read on the forward strand.
ACATGTAGTCCTAATGAAGAACCTACAACAAAAAATGGAGATTTCCCTTGCAGAAAAAGACTTAACGTGGCGACAATGTGCAAAGCAACACTGACTAAGATTCAAGGATAGGAATATGCACTATTTCCACATGCAAACAAACCAACGAAAGAAGACCAATACAATTTCTACTATCACTGATTCCTAGGGCTAGGTCTTACATGAGTAGAAGGCCATCGATGATTGCTTCACAAGTTCTTTCTCCTCTCTATTTACATATTCTAATCCTTCTAATATTGATATGTATTTAGATGCACTAAGCCTTCAAATCAAATCTGAAATGCATGAGGGTTTAATGAGACCCTTTAGTGCCAAAGAAGTCCAAGACGCTGTCTTCCAGATGAACCCCTTGGGGTCTCCTGGACCCGATGGATGCCCTATCCATATATACACACACACACACACACACACACACACACACACACACACACACACACATATATATATATATATATATATATCTAGAGTGTCTTAGGGGAGGAAGTCACTTCTTTTGTACTACATGCTCTTAACCAGAGGGGATATTTTAAGGAGGTGAATGACACTTTTATTTCTCTTATTCCTAAAATCAAAAATTCTAAAAGAGTGGCTGACTTTCATCCTATAAGCCTATGTAACATTCTTTACAAGTTTGTCTCCAAAACTATAGCTAATAGACTAAAAGGATATCTACACCAAATCATTTTTGTGAATTAAAGTGCCTTTGTCCTTGGAAGGCTCAATTATGATAATTCTCTAGTTGCTTATGAAATTCTCCACACCATGACATCCAAGATAAAAGGGAGAAGGGGTTCTATAGCCCGAAAACTAGATATAAATGGAGTTTTGTGCAAACTACGATGACTAAAATAGGTTTTCCCCAACACTGGACTGACCTTATCCAAAGATGATTGGATTATGTTACCTTTTCCATCCTAGTGAATTGAGAGCCCCAAAAATCATTCCAACCTTCTTGGGAGATCCGGCAAGGGGACCCTATATTCCCATACATTTTTATCTTATGTGCTGAAGGTTTGTCAGCTTTATTACACAGAGCTGAAATCAAAGGGGAGATAACTAGTGTTCCTATTAGGAGGGGACCAAGTAGGGTTAGCCACTTATTCTTCGTAGATGATAGTCTGCTCTTTAGTCAAGGTTCATCACTACAACTGTTGACTATTATTGATATATTGGATCTCTATTAATCTGCTTCGGGTTAAGCCCTCAACAAGGAGAAGTTAGTTGTTTTCTTTAGTAAAATACTCCATAGGGTACCCAATCTCAGATACTAAGGATTGCAAGGATTAAATCCACTGGGTTTTTTGAGAAATACCTTGGTCTCCCTGCAATCCTTGGCAAGAAAAAGATGGCAGCTTTCCAAACATTGGTAGACAGAGTGTGGTCCCGGGTATCTAGGTTGAAAACAAAGTTCTTCTCGACTGCTAAAAAGGAAACTTTATTAAAGTATTTTCTACAAGCAATCCCCACTTATGCAATAGGTCTTTTACTCCCAATTTCCATTACCAGTAAGCTGAATATGCTATTCAAGAAGTTTTGGTAGGGTTTTAATGAGAATTCCTCAAAAATCCAGTGAACCCCTTGGAACAAGCTAAGCTCAAATAAAGAGGAAGGGGGGCTAGGTCTTAGGGATTTTAGAAGTTTTAATCTAGCCTTCTTCGCTAAACAAAGTTGGAGAATCCTTCAAGAACCCTTATCGCCTCCCTCACAAATTCTTAAACAAAAGTAATTCCCCTTTAAGGACCTGTTAAACTCTTCTCTAGGCGTGGGACCCTCTTTTGCTTGGAGGAGTATTTTCTCAAGCATGTCTTTCCTTAAATCTGGTTTATTATGGAGAGATAGGAATGGTAACTATATTAATTTCTAGATTCATAGGTGGATCCCATCTTTACCTTCCTTTATAGTTATATCCATCATAAAAAGTGATTGTTGGTATGGAAAAGTTAGTGATGTTATTAATCCTATTCAGAAAACTTGGATCAAAGAATTATTGAAGAAAATGGTCTCAGAAGCTAAACCGGAAGCCATAAAAGAAATTCCAATTGATTGGGAGGAATGGCATACAGACTGGTTAGGCAATTATCTAATAATGGGATATACAATGTCAGAAGTCGATATCATCATCACTGAGGCTTAAAAGCTGAAAATGAAGGAGAAAGTTCTAGAAAACAGGCAGAAACGTTGGTCTGGAAAGGTCCTTGGAAGCTGGAAATGGAACCTGCTATTAAATTATTTATCTAGAGGGCATGCAGTGAAGGTCTTCCCACCCTAGTCAATCTAAAGAGAAGAAAGGTGATTGAAACTGATATTTGTTCCATGTGTCAATTAAAATTAGAAACTTACGGACATGTTTTGTGGGGTTGTGGAGCAATTAGGAATGTCTAGAATTAGGCTAGCACAAAGATACAAAAAATGTCTATACAAAGTGATAATTTCTTCAATGTCGGGTTCCATTTAACTCTAACAAATATCGAGTCCCATTTAACTCTAACAATTGAACTAGATGATCTTGCAGCAACAACAGTAATAACGAAAGACATTTGGACCAAAAGAAATGATGTTATGCATGGAAAGGAGTTTACTTATCCTTCTACTCTAGTCCATAGAGCAAACAAGTCACTGCAGCTCTACAAAGATGCAAATCAAGCTCTATAAAAGGTGAACCAGATGGCCAACCAAAGAACTCAGCCAAGGGAAAAACCAAGAGCAGATTTTTATAAAGCCAGCTGAGACTTAGCTTTCAGAGTGGAGACAGGAAAGATAGGTGTGTGGGTTATGCTTAGAAACCACCAAGGCAATGGTATTGGTATATTAAGGCCCAGTTTGGATTCCACACTTAGTTCAACTCATCTCAACTTATCTCTATTTCATCATTACACTTTTTTTAATTTTTCATACAAAACATAAATCCCTATACACAATTTTCAAATTCCAATACACTTTTTTTAAATTCTAATACACATTTTTTAAATTCTAAAATAATAATAATATTAAAAAACAAACTAAATTCATTTCAACTCATTTCATCTTCGAATTCAAACTGGGTAAAGCTTAATGACCCCAAAAGTAAAGCCCTTTGAGGCAGAGGCTTACGGTTTGCTAATAGCAGCATGTTTTTGCAAAGATTTACGCATCAGCAAAATGATTTTTGAGGGGGACTCAAAACAGGTTATAGATCAACTAAAGGGCCAGACTCCAAACTAGAGCCTAGGGGGCCTCCTCATTGAAGATGCAAGGAAGATGCTAAATGATTTTTGCACTTGGGAAGTGTCATACTTTCAAGGAAGCAAACCAAGTTGCTCACACATTAGCTCAATCAGCAATAATGCTTTCAGAATATGTTTGAATACCCTACTTGTATTCAATCTATTGTACTCTCTGAACTCGATTGAGTAGCTTTTTAATGAAACTAGTTTTCATTAAAAAAAAATAGAAGTAAACAAGATAGTACATATTAGACGCTGGCTTGACATGACGTAAACGATTGAGGTCCACTACCCATTAAAGACACGAATAGATCACATGTAGCTAGAGTTAGAACTCATCAACTTGCACAGATCAATTAAGCTAGTGTTACTTATATATATATATATATAATATTATATATAAGCAAATAATTAACATTTGACTGTGAGTATGTATGCAAAACAATGTCGTTTTGCATTTGCTTTTTTATTAAAAAAAACTCATTGTTCGGACTCAAAAGTTGGAAGTCGGAGCACAAATGGGCTTCGGATCCAACTCCAATTCCAAAGTTGAAGACTTCGACTTCCAAACTCTGATTGGTGTTGTAATCGGAGCAGGGTCGAAGTCGAAGTTAGTAGAATTCTTCACAGCCCTAATTTCTATAGAGAACTAGGGTGACCAAAAAAACATATCGATTGATGTTTGGGAGTCCATTTGTTTTCATTCCTGATATGAATGCCATGTAAGTGAGTTGTAACTTGGCTTTTATATAATTAAATAGATAAAATATTTTAAAAAAATTAGAATAATATTTTAATTATGATTTCAATTAATTATATATAAAACTTGAGGAGAGATAACCAGCATCTTGAATGAGGGTATTTAAAGGAAGTGGGCATGACTTTCCAACGAAACTACCATCGAACTTGAAATTACTCCTAACAATTTGGTGATTATTTTCTTAAATTATTTCAAAAAAATATGTTTGAGCTCCCAAATTAAGTATAAATTATTAATTTTCAAAATGAATTTTTGAAAAACAAAATGAAAATAACAATAGTTATGCTAAATATACTTGATCTCTTTTAGCTAATTATGCTCATGATTAGTTTAACAACAATAATTTGGCTAGGACTAAGTGACTAAAATGATAAGGTTTATCCTATCATTATGCTTGTAATTTTGGATGAATGTACAATATTTATGGACTCTATCTAGCTATAACAATTTTAATTCTATCTAGGAGTCTTAAAGTTTATTTAGATGATTTGAGTGTGTAAAAATCGAGTCCATGTGCATCTACACTTATCCTAAATAGAAGCTGAAATCAGTTACTATAGCGAAGAGTTATTGCAAAGTGTCAGTAATCCATCAGGAGAACTTTTCATAACATATTTGATTCGTTAGCATAATTTTATCTTGACTGAGACTCTTGCAAGAATTTATATTTAAAGGGACTTAGTTTTAATAAACTTAGTAGGATTTTCGGCCAAAAAGCATTAAGAGATTATTTCGTGTGTTGTGTGAGTGGAAATTCGCTAAAAAATTCTCATCGTATTTTCATATACTCTTGAGTGTGATCGTGCTCCTAGTTGGGAATATAGTTGATTGGATTTCAACCACTAGAAATTCTGAGTTGTGCTTGGGCCTCTATTGCCGTTGCACGCTAGTCTGATTGCCGATCTTCAACGACCAAAAGGAAAATTCTAGAGGGAAGCCTCACTTCTTGCACACCCATTGCACACCTACTTAAATATTGTAAGATTACTTTTTTATCCTATTTTAAAAATCCCATCACATTTTAACAAAACTCTATTATTTTCCGTACAGACTCTCCCCTTTCTGGCAGAATACGTCCCTCTTGCTCCTTAACATTAAGCATACTAAACATGATTTTTTTTTTCATTTAAATATAATCCAGGACGTCTCCACACTACAGTGTCTAAACATGAGTTTTTATAGACATTAATTATCTGTGCACAGTAATTTTTCACATTAGTTCGGTGCTAAGGCTCTAATATATATAGTTAATTTAGCCTTTACAAACTTTAATCATTAAGACAAGTTTTGAAGGAAATTCTACAAGAGTTTAGAGAGAAATGAATTAGAACAACGATTATGGACTAGCTCTTAGTGATATCTGCAAAAGTCCCCCACCTTAATAATATACGAAGGCGCTAACTCATACAATTTATCATAAGACTCGAAATAATTAAAAATAAAAATAAAAAACACTTTTTCACGCTAGTTGATGAGGTTGATCAAATCAAGCTCTCCAATAATATGTTCGGTGTATTAATAAATAAGCTTGTAAGTTCCTCCTAATCATGTAGATGCTTAGAAGAATCATTTTTATATGGCAGCTTTGAGATTATTTTCTTTCTCCTCCTCTTCCGGCTTTCCTATGATGGATTTTTAATGTAATTCTAATTCTTCATGATTTCTTTATCTCTGTATTTTATTATTTTAGTTTCTTTTTTTCTTTCCTCGTTTGGTTGGGTTCACATGATGTGTAGTTTAGCTGCACTTTATTTTGCTGGGCGTTGGAGCAGTGCAGCCCGTAGGCAATTTGATCACTTTTATGCCTTGCCTAGGCAAATAGATAGAGACACGATTCGCACCGTTTTATTTAAATTCGTGCACTTTCGTGCTTCTACAGGGGTTTCCTTTAAGCAGCACTCCGACCAAAATGGCAGAAAAGGCAGTAACCATCCCCGCGACTGCAATCTTCTCATCCCGCGGCGAGCTCACCCAAAGCCAGTCCCTCCCCGGCACAACCTCACCACTCTTACCATCTCCTCTGGCGCCCCTTGCCCTAAGTCAGATCACATCATTTTCTTTCTCTCGCTGCGCTAGGTATTTCTTTGTTACGACCACCACTCTCGTTCTCTTGGTTTTCCATGTGAGTCGCTTCTTTCGTTTATGTGCGAGTCTTCTCGAGTTCTCGATGTTTCAATGTCGAGAAAAATTTGTGTGGGAGAAATAACGAATAGGTGCTTTTCATATCTGAGCCCTACATGGTTAGAAAGAACTTGATTTCATAGGGTTTATATTTTTACGAATCTGGCCTCTAATTCTGTCTTTAATTAACACTCTTTGGAATCAACCCGTCGTTTGTAGCTACAGAGAATGTTAGAATTTTAGAATGTATTCCTAGGATTTTCTTAGATTTGAATAGATCTTCCTCAGATGGAAGTGTATTTATTTCTTAAATTTTATCTATCGGTTTGTGCTTGTTTGCTCCTCAGATCACCAAGCAGGTCATTTGCAAAAAGAAGTATCGAGTTAGGGTTGAAATAGATCTTCATCTGATTGCAATTGGTAATTTTTTGAGGTTTATTTTTTTTCTTGTAATCTTATTTTATCTAATTGTTGTGTTTCTTTATTTGTCAGTTCTGTTGAATTTTTTCTGCTCTTCTAGCATTTATATCTTATTCTTGATTTGAACTTTAGTGCTTGTATCCATAAACAGAGAACTGTTGTTCAGAATCTTGTTTCTAATACATGGGTATTCAAAATGTATTTTTCATTTGCTTACTTTGTGTCCTCAAAATCTATTTTAAGGAAGTTCCAGCCTAAGCTATTGGATGAGAGGCAGACTACTATTTATAAGAGAGTTGTTGACAGGAACTACCATTTGAAAATGAAAGCATCGAGGTTTATAGGATCTCAATTTTTTCTTGTAATCTTAGCTGATGTCAATATCTCAAATTCTTGGTGAAATGTTGGGGTTCATAATGCCCTGTCAGTAAGAGGCAATTTATGAAGATATTTTTTTATGCAGACAACTTTTATGTTGTTAAAGAATGATGTTGTTCAATTGCGAAAGCATTAGGATTAAACATGATATCTTCCTTTGATTGTAAGCATTTTTACTAATGTTAAGCTTATAGGTGACATTTGTTTGCCACTGATGAAGATTATGATATACCATTAGAATTAATGAAGTGCTCCTACTTCTAAAAGTAATTTCATTTCATCATCTAATTAACCATCAAAACTATCCCCTCTGAAACCACTAGCATAGCTTTTCTTCTTTTATAGAGGTTCTGGAAGATTGAAGAGGTGGTCTTGGCAGCAAAAATTATACCAACATATACATTTTTCCTTTTTTAGTTAATTATTATGCAACTAGCTATATTTGATACAAAAATTACCTATGAGAAATAATGCAGAAGAGGTGCAAGTTTATAACCACTATTTTTTTTTTCTTTGGCTACAAACCAAATTTCTCTTTTTCTGTTTCCAAGTTTCTTACTTTGATTGTAGGCCTCTTTTTCAACTGCACTTTTCTTCTATTTGGATCTGTAATTCAATTGATTAAATGTGCAAGGTAATTAAATACAGAATTATTTATGGCCATATATATAACAACAATAATTTTCAATTTAATGAAAGAATTATTATATATCTTGAGTCCTTGACTGACTTGTATGGAATAAATTTGGAGATTTTGCATTATTACCATAAAAGTAAAATAATCTGTATTGATTTAAATTTCATAAATTACTTTAATGCCAAAATTTTGGTCAATCAACAAAAGGCCCTCCCATATTATTCATAGTACTGTTATGTTTGAGTTTTCTTTATCTATAGATGCTTGTTAATTTTTTCTTTAAAAAATTTATATTATTTTTACAAAAAATTTGTTTCACTTAAGTATGCTCCTGACTTAGTATATAACCTAGAATATAGATATATGAGTAAGGGAGTACATCTATTCAGAGATGTCAATTTAAAATATAGGTTTATGTACTATCATAGTATATGTGTGCTAATGGTCATTTTTGCGTGTTACGTAGTTGAATCCAAGAAAGATCTCATCAATGCAGCTTTCACTTCCCCCATTATTCCAGGGTGATTAGTTAGTATTCCATTTTGCTTTGTAAATGATTGCTGCCATATTAGTTCATATGGTTAAACTAAATTATACTTCAGTGCAGGTTTCTTGCACCAAGGCTAGCTACATTGTTTGAGAATAGACTTTGTATGGATGGGGGTTTCACATTATTTATGCCACCAACATCTGCTGGACAAACGGCATTTGTTTGACTTGTGTTGGAAAAGCATATATTTAATAGGCAAATGACTCTTATTGGTTGTATATTATTGCATTTAAATATAATCCATGCATTTGCATAAACTAATATTGTAGTATTTGAGTTAATATGTTCTCAACTAGAGGGTGATGTTTGGTGAAAATGTAGTGGTGATTTCTTTTTGGTATTCTTTTGGTAGGTCCTGAATTCAAAATGAAATGTTGGAAGTGCTTTTGAATTTAGAAGGCACTGTTGTACAGTATCTTTTTTAATTCAGAATGAAATGTTGGAAGTGCTTTTGAATGTAGTGGTGATTTCTTTTTGGTGTTCTTTTTTATTCTATACTGTACAACTAAATATTTTAATAAATTTATGTCCATTACTTTTTTATTCATTTAGTGTATTTTCCATGTTTAGTACTTGTGTTTTTGTTTTTTTATTTTTTTATTTTTTCCGTTCTTGTCAAACTACTTAAAATTGCTATTTGTATTCTAATATATATTTTTTTGTAATATATTGTTAACATTCTTGATGGATTTTAGGTATAAGGTTGTGTGCTTGTCATACTCTTTCACTAATATTTCTTTTTCATAAAAGACTATTTACAACGATCACAAATCGTCGGAATTATTTTTTTGGTTGCAAATGCTTATTTCCCGTGATTTTTATCGTGGCATATAAATATTTTTGACCCCTGTTAACTATGGTTAGCACATTTTGTAACTAAATATTATACTTTTTGCGAGAAAAAGAATCGTCAGAAATAAGAATATTTCTCACGATTTCTACAGTGGTAGCTTGAAGCCCTTAAAGTTATTACCTTATTTCTGCGAGTATGCTACGATCTAATTTGGTGATAAAAATTTTGTTTAGACAGAGATATATGGTATTAGTCACGAAAAGACACAGAAAAAGACAATTTTTGTTGTAGTGTTATTAGTTAACTAGAAGATTATCAAATTAAAAGATCAAATTTTGTAATTAACAAGATATATATAAGAATATATAATAAAATAGTCAATTTATGTGTGATAAGAGCCATATGAAGTTATTCCCAACATCATGCATTAATTAATTATTTCTTCTCTCTATAGAATTATATCTGTTAACATTTTAATATTTTTTAGGTAATTGTAAACAGCTTAGTTTTGAGATTTTGAATGTAACTTTCAAACTCTCCTTTAGAACATCTATATTGGGCTCGTTAAAAGTCATTCCTCCCTAAATTATAAGGTCTTTTAAAACCAGCCCACATCCAAATCTCTATAATAGGGGATGGTTTAGGATTTGCTACAGTGACTTTCTATATCTGGGGAGTCAGTTTTCATCTTTAAATTAAATTTTAAGTATATTTTATTGTGAATAGTTAAAGATGTAGGATGCTTTTTGAAGATGAATAAAATTTTAAAAAAATTATAAGAAGTGTCCTATTAAATAAAAATTTTAAAAAAATTTTAAGAAATCTGTAAGGTATTCTTCTGAGAGTTATCAATAAGATTCAATATAAAGTTTTTATTTTTTATGTTTTGAGGAGCAATATGAAGTATTCTTTCATGGTAGTTGTGCCGTACTCTTCTTAAAAAAAGAGAACATCATATGACAAGCGTGAATCTTGAGTAAATGATTGGCGTGAGTTTATGTTAGAGCAAAGAACTCTTCCAAAAAAGAAAATGTTAAGAGACAAAGAAAAAGAAAAAGAAAAAGAAAAAGAAAAAGAAAGAAAAGAAACAACACAAATGCCGGCCGGGGAAACAAAAATCCAGCTATAACACACACACACACACACACACATATATATACACGTGTTATATATATATTTAATATAAAGAAAATATTATAATAATAAAAAAATTACATAAAAATAAATTTAAAAATTGATATAATTTTATATAATATGTTAGATCTATTTTTTATTATATAAAAGTAAATTTACAATTCATCTAATACACTATATCAACTAGTGAGTTTGTCAATTATTTTTATTTATAAAATCTCCTCGTAGTTATAGCATTTCTCATTGCCATATTTCGATGGCCGATTAGCATATTCACTCATTTTTTTCACAAAGATTGTGTGGTTCTTGTGCATATCATGTAGGATTGCAAATATTATTTATTTATTTTATATTTTAACTGTACTCATCTTCAATGAGCGAGTGAGTCTAATAAATAAAATATAATATAGAATCAGATCAATTTGAACACAAACTTTCTATTTTATATCATATAAAATTAGTATCACTAAAAAGAAGTAAATGCTTTATTTTTATTTTGTACTTAACCGTTATCCGTGATATTTGGACATAATATTAATAAAAAAATAATAAATATTATAAGACCAACTATTTCTCTCATCGTCATTGATCAGTCTGTGCAGACGTCCGGCCCACATGGATACATTATTATGCTCCTACCTTATACACTTCACATGAATTTGGGGGGCACATGGTGGGGATCACCATCTTCTTTCATGATATTCATCCCATTTTTGGCTCTGCATGCTCTATTTCTTTGATGGTGAAAAACCTTTTTTCTTACAGCTGCCGATCATTAATCTGAAATTTGCATTTCTTTAGTTTAGCAGATTATAGAATGCGTGTAGTTTGAGATCCTGTTTGGAATTTAGACTCAATTGAGATTACTTTAATATTTTAATATAATATTAAGTTGACTCATCACAAGTTTTTTCAACTTTCTATATATATATATATATATTTAAATTAATCTTAGTGAGCCAAATAATACTTACTCCATTATCTTAACTGAATACTAATATTATTTATATAGATTTAACTCAATTTAATTCAACTTTAACATTCAAATAGATTTTTTTTTTAACCATCAGAAAACATCCAACTAGATTTATTAATTTTTGTCCATTCAATGGTGAGGTCATTGTTATTGCTGCAATATCGACCCTCTACCAACCAAGGCATCGCAAAGATAAGGTAGTAGTACTGGGTAATGGGCATGCGCATCTCTAACCCAGCGGTCTTGATCAAGTTTGCCAAACAGCTAGCACATGCAGCATCTCCAGCTAGCACAAGAAGATCATGTATTAATGCCAAAAATAAAATAAAATAAAAAATAAGTTGGAATAAGTCAAGCGCCCATCACAAAAAAAAGGGTCGATCTACTTACAGTCCCTATGAGGGGCCTGCATGCGCACGAAGAGGGTTTTTAGGTCATTTCTCCTCATTTCATCTTTCTTCCCTACTGGCGATTCATAGAACTCTTTTATTCTTATATCTCTTCCGGTCTTCCAGAGCACAGGCCTAGCGTGAAATTCCAATACCATCGATCACTTTCTGAGCAATTGTCCAGCATAGTTGACGGCATCTTCTCCTCCACTGGCCACTGACTCCGTGAAGCCTCTACACCCTTTTTTTTTTTTAATTTTCTTTTGGGTTTCTTTTATGGGGAAGATTTATTTATATCGGCATTGTGAGGATTTAATTGGCAGCTTCAAAGTATGTATTGTGTAAATCTATATGGGCAGTGTGATTAAGCTATGCTAGATTTAGACAAAGTCAATTTGCTGTAACCCTTTCCAAGTGAGCCTTAAAACAAACACTTGTTGGGCAAAAAGTTACACCTCCACCTCCATCTGCTCCCCCCATTCCATTTTTCAAGCAACTAATCAGAATCTCAAGAAATTACTGTTGGGAATCTTGGATCTACCAAATTCTCCCCACCAGGATCCACTTTTGACAGAATATCAATAAAAATAGAGAAATAAAGACAACACAAGAATTTACGTATAAAACTCCAAAACCAGTAGAAAAACCACCAGACCTAGAAAAGAAAACACACTATATGAAAAATTGTTATAATCACACAAGTTTTCTCCTCACCCCAACGACACCCACAAAAACTTTTCCTACTAGTAAAATTCTAACTTTCACCTCTTCTCCTTTTACATACAAAAATGATAATAGAGAAATTTTACTAAAGTCAAAAGTTACTAGATAAGTTTCTGACTGGTGTAATTAACTAAGGAGGTTAGGCCTCCTTTTATAACTAAATAGCATGCCCCCTTTTACAAATCCCACCGATGTGGGATTAAGAAAATGAGCAAAAGTCAACAATCTTCATCTTGCGACTTTGACTGATCCCACAGTCACGCTTCACCGCAATGAAGATTCATAGCTTTCGCTATCATGCTCCACCATAAAAGCATACTCACTCAGAATAAACCAATTCCAAGCATTTCACTTCGGCCCATGTCGAAAATAACCTTGCTGAAAAATTATGGTGTAACTCCCACGTTTGGCTTTCCTGGAAGTTCATTAGCCATCGACATGAATTTCCACCCACACCCTACATCAATGCCAAACCAATGCTCATGTGCAAACTTGTGGAACAATTAACATTAACACATTTTCTATCATGACAACTTTGGAATTAGCGACATGCCATGAGGATGTACATGTCTCTTTTTAACAGACACCGTCTTCTGTAAAGAGAGGCACGATATTAGTATCATTGTCAGTATCTCCATTTACTAACTTGGAACCTCTTGCCTAACCTGCTCCACCTCTTGGACAATTTTTTCTAACATGCCTAAGTTGTCCACACACCCAGCAGACTACTTTCTTCTTCATGGAGTTCTTCCTCTTCCAATCACCAGCTGTCACCATTGCTAAGTTCTTAGGTGAACCATTACTTCCACCACTTAGCCTTCTTTCTTCAGAAAAAATTTTACTGCTAACCTCTGAAAAAATTATTTTCTCCTTCTCATGTATCAAAATAGGCTTCATATGCTCATAGGAAGATAGAAGAGACCAGATCAGCCTCAAGGCTTGATCCTCATCATCAATTTTAACTCCAATAGATTCCAGCTCAAAGACAATGCCATTGAGAACACTTAAATGATCTGAAATAGTCGTACCTTCACTCATCCGCAGTATATGAAATTGTTCCTTCAGGTACACTCGATTCGAGACACCCTTCGTCTGATACAACTCTTCGAGCTTTTCCCAGAGTCCCTTTACCGCGAATATTCCATGCACATTTGTAAGAACATTCTTGGCCAGACACAGACGAATCGCACTTGCCGCTCTCAAATCCAAATCCTCCCAATCTTCACCGATCATTTCAGATCTGCTCTTTGTTTTACCAGTAGTGCTTGGACCGCTATTGACTTCAGGGACTGGTCTACCTTTCAACGTCTTGTGTAATCCTGATTGAATCAAGATATCCTTGACTTGCACTTGCCACAAGCCAAAATTGATTCTCCCATCAAATTTCTCTACATCAAATCTGATAGGATTTGAAGTTCTACCTCCTGACATAGCTTCGATGAATTTTACCGTAGAAATGAATAGTACCCACTAAGTAAGTTCCCAGAAAAAATTGATCTTTCCTAGACAGAACTTCAAAGTTCCTAGAAAAAATTGGAGGGTCACAACGGACACACTTAAAATTTTCAATCTTCTAGACAGAACCTCCTTAGACCGTATGTATCCACACTACCACACCGAAGCTCCACCTAGCCAAAAGAACCTAGTGGCTCTGATACCACTTGTTGGGAATTTTGGATCTACCAAATTCCCCCCACTAGGATTTACTTTTGACAGAATAATAAGAAAAATAGAGAAATAATACAACACAAGAATTTACGCGGAAAACTCCAAAACCAGGATAAAAACTACCGGACCTAGAGAAGAAAATACACTATATGAAAAATTGTTATAATCACACAATTTTTCTCCTCACCCCAACAACACCCACAAAAACTTCTCCCACTAGTAAAACTCTAACTTTCACCTTTTTTCCTTTTACATACAAAAAGGACAACAAAGAAATTTTACTAAAGTCAAAAGTTACTAGATAAGTTTCTGACTGGTGTAATTAATTTAGGAGGTTAGGCCTCTTTTTATAACTAAATAGCATGCCCTCTTTTACAAATCCCACCGACGTGGACGACCACGAGCTATTTAGTATCTTTAATTTGTTGTCCGGAACATCAATGGCATGCCCACATGCAGCAGGAGTGGCTGCACTTTTGAAAGGAGCACACCCTGAATGGAGCCCCGCAGGCATCAGGTCGGCCCTGATGACAACATCGGACACTTTGGACAACACACTCGAACCGATCAAAGACAATGCCTTCGGAAACAATACAGTGGCGGCTACTACTTTAGCCATGGGTGCCGGGCATATCAATCCCAACAAGGCAATAAACCCCGGCCTAATTTATGACGCCAAATTGGAAGATTACGTAAATCTCCTCTGTGCTCTGAATTACTCCATGCAGCAAATCAAAATCATCACCAAATCGGCTTCGTACAACTGTTCAAGTACTTCCTCTTCCTTGGATCTTAACTACCCTTCTTTCATTGCTTTCTTCAATGCAAATGACTCAAATTCTGATGCAACAACCGTACAAGAATTCTATAGAACACTGACCAACGTTGGAGAGGGACAGTCAATCTATGTTGCAAGCATAACACCGATTAAAGGGATTCAAGTCTGTGTAAAACCAGACAAATTGGTGTTCAAAGAGAAGAACGAGAAACAAAGTTTCAAGCTGGCAATAGAAGGTCCACGATTGCTAAAAGAGGAGATAGTTTTCGGTTATCTCAGTTGGGTGCAGACCGGAGGAAAATACATCGTGAAAAGCCCCATAGTTGCCACAAGTGTTAGCTCGGAATTTGTATCGTAGCTTGCAGATCAGCTAACTTTGGACTGCTACTCATAAATTAGCATTTGATCGTTCAGTTGGGCTAAATAAAAGTTGTTTTTAAGTTGAGCTAACCGATGGGTAATCCTCTGCCGAAGAAAAAAGAAAACCGGCCGGTTGGTACAGATCAATATATATATATATATATCTTCTGCAGCAGTTTATAATGCAGCTTAATTATGAATGGATATTTGGGGTTTTGTGGTCCTTATGCATGCAGTACAAATTTGTTCTAGTGGACTTAATACCAGTGTTTTAAATACCGTGCCATACCGGCCGGAATTTTCCGTACCAGCCGATCGGCCGGTACAAAAAAACTAAAATTTCGTTTCAGCCGATTTTTCTGCCTTACCGGATTTCGGCTTTTGAAGTTTTTTTTTTTTAATTTTTTACTATATTTTAACCTCAATTTAGACTAAATTAATTATATATATATTTATCTATATAATTTATTTATATACTAACTATTATTTTGAAATATAATTTATAATTATATTTATATATTAATTTATTTATGTATAAATTATTCTGAAACGGTATACGAAACGGTACCGATATCGAAATATTTCGTTTCAGTGGCTTGACCGGTACCAATACCGGTACGGTATTCCAAAACATTGCTTACAACAGAATATCAATATATAATTAGAATAATAGTAACAATGATAATATATTATTATTATTATTATTATTATTATTATTAGTGGCGACAAATGAAGTATGATCTATGCCTTTCGGTCTTGCATTAAGAAGATGGCAAAATTCAATAATGGGAGAAGATCAGTACGTACAGATATTTAATGTTGCATGTACGCTGACCCGATCATGGCCATATATTTAGCAAAAGCTGTTCTTGGAAAAGTCATATATATAAATATATATACGTACACACACATATATCAATAATTAATGTTGGGTGATTAGTTTTATCAAGTCGACAGCTTTTACTAGCTAGATATAGATATCATTCATATATATTTCTTTAGGTTTGATATTTACTTGGTCTCAATTAGTTTACCCAGGGAATTTATTACGTATATTGGAAGATTATGCTACACTTAGTATTGCTAATAAAAACTTTTGGAAGGGACTAGATAATTTTCAAATCATGATCTTCTGGCAGATAGCGCCCTAGGTTGCTGATCTAGATTAAAGTATTGGGGTGTCAATGATATTGTACGGAGAGTTTCAATTCTAACATTAATTAATTAGTGATCACTTCTAATATACGTAGAATATTCTAGTTTTAATCAAAAATAAAAAATTCTACAAAAAAAAAATTTCACAAACGGACATTACTTGATGTGATATACTGGATTATAAATCTACTTTTATTATAAAGTAAATCTGATTTATCATTTAAAATTATATCAATTTGTGAATTTATTTTTATGGTATCTATATGTGGCGTATATATACACTACAAGAGAATAGGATTTATTGGAATTAATCTTGTTCAAACGGATTCCTTTTAGTTCGGACGAATTTTTAAATCGTAATGTATCGTTCGAACGTGATTTTTTTGTTCGAACGGTACCGCTACACAGATTCACATTTAATTAAAAGATGCATTGCTATTATTATAAAAATGTAATTCACACATCAAATTTGTTCAAATATTGTTGTTAAACAGAATAATAAATGTACAATTAATATAAATAATAAATTTTAAGATCGTGGTGGTGGTATAACGTTTTGGAACATCCTCTGCCATCTTTCAAATATTGCTTGGATTCTCGACTTCAGTCTCTCTTCTATTCTTGACTCTAATTCTGCTACTTTATCTAATCTGATCAACAACTCTTGTTTTTTGGATTTCAATCGTTCTATCACAAGTTGTGTTGCTTCTAATTCTTCAGTTTTGTCTTCATTGGATCTAGCTTTAGAAGAGGACGATGAACTAAAGGATGGCTTCGCACAATGCCCTAAGCCCCTCAAATATCCAAAACATGATCCAAGAACTTCAGATAGGATCTGAGCATCATTGACAGATGATTCGTCAGATGGATTTGCAGTAGCGTCTTTTAGAGATTTCATCTTTTCCTACAAAAAAAATTAAAATTAAAATTAGTATAAATAATAGGAATATGCTATTAGACTTGATTTAATATACTTAAACTTACATAATTTGTCTCAGCTTCAGGACTGATACAAACACCGTCACGATTTTTATATACTTTAGCATATAAATGGGTTAGATCAAAGTCGCCAAAACTTTCAGTTTGCTGCAAAAGAAAAACTATATTAGAATTTGAAAGAGAAAAGTGCATATTTTAATATGAGACCAAAATTAGTAGCACTGGCTTTTTTTTTAAGCAAACGATGAAAAGACCGAGAACCCGCACGATGGTGAATCTTTAAATTTGATCTGTTTACTTTGTCCACAGGACTCCGTTGCTAAAAAAAATTATAAGTTTTAAATTCTAATACAATTATAATTTTCTATTAAAAAAATTATAAATGTGATATTACCTTATAATCAGAATTTTCAAACAGATCACAAACCTTCTCTCACTCGGCTGGTGGTATTGCTTGAAATGGATTTGAGCGTGCCTCTGCAGCAGTGCTGAATTTTTCAAAATGTGCATGGCACCGACCTTTGTATCTCCGGAATGTTCCCGACATAAGTTCCTCAACTGTTTTTCGATGCTCTCACCGATTAAAATCTAGATCAAACTCATCCTTGAAAAAAGTATAAGTAATTAATATCAATACAATTAGTATTAAATTTGAATTTTCTTGGGATGTAACTCATTACCGAGCAACGATTTTTTATGTGATCTTTTACATTTTCGAAAACGTTAACCCAGTAGGCTGCTAACATCGGAGCATACGTGCGAGTGAGGGCATCAACATAAGTAGAAAGTCATGCTTGTGAATCACTGTGCCCACTAGTATGACCCTCTACTATATCAATTTTAATTTTATCCATTTTTCTGACTTTCTCTATGCAGACATCCCTCGCGATGCCTTGCCCTCGGTGCTGGCTTACAACTACAAGTCTAGTAATTAGAACATGTATATATAATTTGGTAAATATATATTAACTCATGTGGTAAATACCATAATTTGACAAAATACCTGGCGCTGGGTCTGGTGATGCTGGTACACTATTGCTGGCCAGTGAATCACGTGCATGAGAGTCAATAATAGGTGGGGGTCGGGATGGCGCACGAACTGCTTTGCATTTGGGAGGCATATCTATTTGCAATTGTAATTAATTAAATATATAACCAAATAAATATTGTTGATATTTATCAAATTTATATTTACACAGATATTTTAATTCATTCACTATCAGCTTCGCTGGAGGAATCTCCTTCATCTTCGCTAGACATGTTAGTAGATTTATGTTCTTCCGACATTCCACCCTTGATTACTTCTGGTACAACATCTTCTCTATGGAGTGGGACCATGTCATATTGACTTAGGTCAACAAATAAATTGATCACTGGTTCATTTTCTCGATATGCTTCTTTATTTGTCGAACCATCAAATTCTTCATGTGGTTCATCTGCCTTTGAAATATAATCATATACATTTCTTGGTGCAAACTTCTCGACCACTCACCATGGGTTCCCATATTCCGGATCATCTAAATAAAAAACTTGATTCACTTGGCAAGTGAGAATGAAAGGATCATCCTCATACCACGTCCAGGATGTATTCACACTGACAAAACCCTCATCTTTACGCACTCCCAATCTAGGATGTGAAACATCCCACCAAGTACATTTAAACAACCAAGCAATATAATCTCTCACATACTTTAATCCTATAATATCTTCTACAACTCTGTAGAAGTCAATATTATCATCTTCATGGCTCCCTTCAACTACGACCCCACAATTCTAAGTTTTTCTATATCGTTCTCTATCACGTGTGTGAAATCTATATCCACGCACCAAGCAACTCGAATACTGGATAGCCCTCTTGCTTGGACCACATGCCAATGCATGAAGTTCTGATGAGATCTCATCGGGATTTGTAGCATGTTTTAATTGAACCTACATTAATAAATATATTTAGTATAATATTAAATATCAATAGAATCTATATTAATTTTTTAATAATACCGTATGTTCAAACCAAGAGGCGAACTCCTCTTCATGCTACTTTTGTACGTCAGCTCCACCACCAGAGTTAAGTAGTTGTAAATGTTTGCTGCACGTTTTCATGTGAAATATTAATTTATACAAAAATACTAACCTCAATTATTTTAGTTATACGTAAATTCATTACTAATCTCAAGTAGTGCTCAATTTTTACACAGTTATTCAGGACATACTATCGAGCTCTATAAAAATATCGTCCACACAAGTCATAGCCCCCTGTGCGCCCATTGGACATACAATTTGTGAAAATACAGAAAATGATGATAAGACACCCATTTGTTCACCTTCATAATTTCGATCCGGTCTCGTAAATCTGGTATCAACCCCACGAAAATACATTGAACAAAAAGTGTGTCATTCATTATCAATGTAGGACTCTACAATCGAACCTTCTGTATGAGCCTTATTTCCCACATTTCGCTTAAATTTTCCTAAAAATCGCTCAATTGAATTTATCCATCTATATTGAACCGGGCCAGCAACTAAAGTCTCACGAGTTAGGAGAATAGCCAAATGAACAATTACATCAAAGAAAGAAGGCGGGTACAAACCCTCTAGTTTGCATAATATCACTGCAATCTCGGCCTCCATTTTTAACAATGCGTCAACTTGTAACGTCCTATTACAAATGCCTCTGAAAAATGCCCGAACTCTGTGAGAGTTGTACAAACATCTCGAGTAAGCTTTCCACGCACACCAACTGCCAACAAACGTTGTAAAAATATATGTCAGTCGTGACTTTTAAGACCAGTTATCTTCCAGTCATGTGTTCGCACGCATCTTGACATGTTTGAAGCATACCCATCAGGTAATTTGATTGACAATAACCAGTCACAAAATTTTATTTTTTCATCTCTTGATAGTGTATACCATCCAAGAGGCATGATGGCTCGAGGCCCATTATCTTGTAAATGCAACTCTGGTCTAGTTTATGGCGAAGTGTCAATATAGACCAGTATGGCAGCTCAAAGAAAATACTTTTTTTGTCCAATTGAATTCAACTGCATCTCGTTCACTCTTTTGCGCTCGTGCGTCCTTCCCAAATCCATTTTCTGGAATCTCAAGTAGTTGTGCAAGAATATCATCGCCAGACAGTGTTGGCGGTGATGACCTTCGCTCAGTCTTCCTATCAAGCATTATCATGTTCGAACACGATCTATGATTATTAGATAAATATCGACGATGACCTATTAAATATAATTTTCTTCCATTTGTTAACCATTGGGACTGTGTATTTTTGTTGCAAACAGGATAAGTGAATTTACCTTTTGTACTCTATCCAGACAAGTTCTCGTTTGCTAGAAAATCATTTATTGTCCATAAGACTGCGGCATGCATATTGAATTCCCACGACGAGGCCGCATCATTTGTATTCACACCTAGTTCCCACATTTTTTTCAACTCTGCTATTAATGGTTGTAGATATATATCTATGTCGTTTCCTGGTGACCTCGGCCCTGGGATCAATAAAGCCATCATGAAATAAGGGTCATTCATACATTTCCAATGTGGCAAATTATAAGGCATTAATATCATAGATCATGTACTATGATAAGTGCTCATATTACCAACTGGATTAAAACCATCAATTGCTAACCTGAGGCGTACGTTCCGAGACTTTTTGGCAAACCATGGATACTCTCCATCAAACTGCTTCCACTATCAGGAATCTGCCGGATGCAAAAGAAATTGATCATTTCGAACTCTTTCTGCATTATGCCAAGTCATATCATTTAGAGTCACTCGAGAAGTAAACAATCGTTGAAGTCGAGAGATCAATGAAAAATGTCTCAACACTTTATTCGGTATATTACGCTTATCTGATGTCCATCTTGACTCATGGCACATTGGACATGAATCAAATTCTACATATTGCTTCCAAAAGAGTACACAATCATTCTTACAAGTATGGATAATATTGTAATCAAATCTCAATCCTCGCTTCAGTTTTTTCGTCTCATAAAAGTTACGAGACACCACGTTATCTTGCAGTAGAACCTCTTTAAATAACTCAATTAGCATGTCAATGGCCTTTGTAGAAATTCGACATATTCACTTGATATGTAGCAACCTCACTGTGAATTACAACTTGCTATGACGGGTACACCCCTCATACAGTTGTCATTGTGCATCCTCCTACAGTCTTGCGAAGTTCTCGTTTCCCTCAAAAGATTGTTAAGATGTTCCTTCTCCATCTCGAACCCGAAACATGTCTACGCCAATATCACCTAACATCTTAGTGATATCATCTCCATTATCATCACTATCATTCGAAATGACTACATTTGTATCGTCAATATCGATCTTGGCACCAATTTCCTCCATCCGATTGGAATGACTATCAAATCTAACTCTTGTAGGAAATGGTTCGCCTTGTAAAACTCAATGAAAGTATTTAGGATCTATCCCATTAACGCACAAATGAGACTCAACTACTACCATGTTTAAATAACTCAGGTTCTTGCACTTCTTGCATGGACATCTTATAAACCCCGACTGTCAGCACTATCTTTTGCAAACTTTATGAAAAATTTCACCCCCCGTGCATACTCTTTATAGTCTCACCTAAGTCTATCTCTCAATAGTATCCAACCTTTGTCCATCATATTTTCGTTACCCGTCTACCACTTATTAAGAAAAACCTAAATCATTTCATAAACAACATCAATAATACTATAATTAATATCCTCATAACACTATTTATTTATTCTGACTGCACAAGTTCTGTTTGAACGTACATTTTTACGTTCGGACGTGAATAGTTTTGTTCTAACAGAACTCGTGTAGACAAAATACCAGAACCAATCTTCAACATCAAGCAAGTAGGCAACAAATGTGTAAATAAACAAATCAAACTCTAAATGGGTTATATAATTAAACCTCAAATATCAAAAGAAGTATGCATACTCTATATAAAATCACTCCAAAATATCAAAACAAATCTTTAATCTTTAAACCCTAATAATTAAAAAACTAACATCAACTTTTTCACTTCTAACTTCAAATCCAATTCAACAATACTGTCCATAATTAGAAATCATAAGATGAGAAAACTCCCAACCACTTTTTATGTTGAGAAATACACAAAAAGAAAGTATTGAGAAATGAGATTTTCCTATTCCCTCTCAAGAATATCAAGTTTCCTTCACTCAAGAGTCCTTCTACAATATACAATCCTTCTCTGCCTCCTTCTCAGTCTCCCTCTCTAAAAAATAGCTCAATCGCGTGTGAAAAATGAACTGAAGAGTCGATGTTTAAATCATTGAAGTTGCGTTCGAACGTAAAATTTTTCCGTCCGAATGCAAAAATTTCAAATTGCCGCCTTGTTTTCCCACGAAAAATTTCAACGTTTTGCGTCCGACCAAACTATTTTCGCGTCCGGACTCTTTATTCTAAGTATTTATCGTTCGAACAAATTAGAAGTCATAGGACGTATAACAGTCCTCAGTATTTGGCACAAATTTTTTTTTCCAAATTATTAACACAAACTACGAGATAAAATACGTTCGAATATTAGTAAATTACGATTCAAACAAGTACTTCATATTAACATACTAAATAATACAAAAAAAATATTATATCATTATTATAATAGGCTTGTACTACGTAATGTAATATATTATCTTAGTGTTATATCATCTTATAGAGTTACACTAGTATTATAATACTAATATACTAGATAATGTTTAATTATTATTATATATGTATATACAATGATATTATTAATACTATTCTAAATAATATATATTATAAGTTATATGTACTGAATAAATGATGACACTACAAATTATATATTAAGTAATCTAAGCAACATGTACCTAATTATTATAAACTAAGTAATACGTGTAAATAGTATAATACTTATATTCTAACTAATATATACTAGCATATACAAAGTACTTGATATATATGAAGTTGAAGTACTTAATATATACTTATTATATATAAGGTTATCATCTTAGTGTTATGTATAGTGCATGTATATTATAAAAACTAATTTTAGTATTTTTTTTTACTAAATACTTTATAATACTATTAATGTCGTATGGTATATAGTAATAACGTTATAACTAGCCGAAGCGATAGTGGATTGTTTAAACCTCAAACTCTCTTATTATCATTCGAACAGATACACTTTCGTCCGAACATATACCCTTACCGTTCGAACTCTTATAAACTCCGTTCGGACGCTCAAACTTGTTTGAACGATAAATTGCTCGTCCGAACGATTGTCAGGATATATATACCCAGCTATCGTCAAACGCCTCATTTTTGCAACAAACGATAGATTCCAAAAGTCACTCCTATTCGAACGAGAATCACGCTAGAACTTCTCAAAATCATCATCTACAGTGAGATATATAAGGTATAGTCCCTCTAACTCCTCCTATTGGTTGAAAATGGGTTATGAATACCCATTTTTGTAGGGGTCAGATTTCAAATCGAATCCGACCTAGTTTTCATAGTTTTTGTAATTTTTTTCCTAGTATTCATTGTTTCGGACCTTTAGGAGTGATATTAGGTTGATTTGGTCCAAATAGATTTTATTTTTGTAGGAAAAACGTAATGGCCGAGTCAACTTAACCATTTCTCTTTGCAAAGGTTTCCGTTCTGACGGGAATGACCCTCGTCCGAATGAGATGTAGGAGATGATCCTATTTGTTCGAATGGGCATATAACTCATTTGGACATGTTATTTTTCGTCCGAACGAGTTAGTGCCAAACAGAACAGTTTGATATACGTTTTGGTTTCATTTAAGTATTTTGGGTTCCATCAAACCTGTCTAACTTCTTGCATCAGTTGTTTGTTGAACAATATACGAATGGCGAGCAGATGTCAAAAGCATGGGAGATATCAGATGATTAGAAGTAGCAGCACACCTCTACCTATTGACATCAGTGCTAGTAGACCAGTGAACGCTACTCCAGTTGCCTCCACTCTCGTCCCTCCCGCTGCTCCCAGTGTTCCCACTACTCTTGTCCGTAGGTCTATTCTAGTAGAACAGCCTATCACCTTAGATGACTTCAGAGAGCTAGAGTGGGAGGGACACACCATCCACCAGATCTTCACAAAGTGAGGATGGGCTCCGATCTGCACGCAGGAGGGGATCGCATATCTTGATATTGTATGTGAATTCTATCGTGCATTGGGAGATCAGCTTGGAGATAATCACCACTACGTGCTGATGGTGCGGGGAGTCAGCATCACCTTCTCCCCTTGGGTGATTGCAGAGTATTTGGACATCCTGCGCGTGATGGAAGCATATCATCATCCCTCCACAGTAGCAGCGTCTAGATCTGCTAGGGCAGACATAGAGGTTGAATCATCATCACCTTTCGCAACATGGACTGCCGATGAGTTGGCTGCTGGGTCAGATGCTAATGATAGTGATAAGGACTACGTACCTGATGATGGTCTCACAGACGATTAGATACGTGAGCTACTACGACATCTCGAGGCTCTCGCATATGATGGCGGGAAGGCCATCAAACAGGATGACTGCACTCCATTCTTCAGATTGCTGAATCTGATAGTCGGGTACAACGTGGACCCAAACAAGCACAAGACAGACTTCGAGATGGATCGGGCACGACTTCTGGTGCGAGTAGTGTCGGGGGATCAGATTGATCTAGCGCTGTATATTTTCTAGCGCATCAGACAGGAATCACGAGATAGGAGTAGAGGCAGTCTGCCATTTGGACTATTGATATCTGGCCTCCCACTCCAAGTTGAAGTTACAGAGCAAATTGGTGAGAAAAGAGAACTTCAGATGGGGGCTCTCAACAAGATATCTATCAGCAAGAGCAAGGGGTACCCTTATATAAGGACTCCAGGGTCGACTGATGCTACTACCAGTGCTGCTACCTAGCCTGCTCAGAGCCAGCTTGCAGAATTTATACTGGAGCAGTTTAAGGCAATGGTGGAGCATGTGGTGAAGAGAGTGGCGACCCGCGTGGTAGCAAAGGCTGAGGACCACATCATGAGGAGAATATATGATGTAGAGACACGGATCAAATCTATACAAGAGGGCTTAGATTTGATACCGAAGTAGTTGGAGTATTTTTATTTAGTATTTTATTTTATGTGTTGTATCGAACAATATTATATATATTTTGAAATGTAATAAGTATTTTCTTTTATGGTTGGTGTTCATAACAATGTTTTTTTTTTATTTTTCTCATTTTACTTACTGCTCGTCATAATAAAATAAATAACATTTTAAAAGTAATTATATAAAATTTATTTGTGCATTTATAAATATTTTAAATGTTCCATAAATCATAGCATATAATATAAACACATTTTTTATATTTTGAAAATGATAAAATGAAATTAATAGAAAACAAATATATATATATATATATATACACACACAAATGAATAATGATGAATAAAAATGAACTATTTCCAACCTGTTTTTTGTCCGAACAGTATAATTTTGGTCCGGACAGACTTACAATTCTGCCGCCACGTTTCCCTCCAAATATATTCCGTTCGGACAAATAAATTATCAGTTCGAATGTATTTTTTCATCTTGTTCAGACAGATTTTTGTCCGTCTGAACGGATTTTGCAACTCGTCCAGTTTTTGGGACGAGTTTTAAAATATGTCTCTAAAAACCACTTTTAGGGACAAAATAAATTTCCTCCCTAACAAATTTCGTTCCTAAAACTAAAATTTTTTGTAGTGTATAGTACTTTTCAATAATCTAATATACACAAACATCATGGAAATACTCTTATATAAATAACAACTTCTTCAAAGTGTGATACCAAGTTTGATTAAGGGAGAAAAATAGACTTTTGTAACCATTTAATTACGATCAAATGACTATTTATAGCCAAAATTAATTATAAATAATCATTTGATCGCAATTAAATTATACAAATAAGTAGCTTTCTTGTAGTGAATTTTAGATTATTTCCCATTGATTGTAATATTTCACCGTTTTGGTTGTATATTGATTATAAAATTCCACCAAGCTTCTTAATCTGATGTTTATGGTAGCTCACTCTATCGATACTGACATAGTGATAGCTTAATATAAAAAAATGAGAAGTTATTAACAAATATTATCACTAATCACATATCCTAAAATTTTGATAGCTTAAATTAAGGTTCTAAAATTACAAAAAAAAAAAGTTAAGATGCAATTTAGGATACAAATATATAAAATAATCTATCTTTTATTTTGAGATGAAGGAGGGAGGGAAAAAAGGGGGAAAATCATATATATCCCCGTTACACATTAATCCTCCAACAGAAGTAAACAAGAGTATAGTTTTGAGGTCTTTCTCTTTCTCTCTCGAGAAAGAGCTAGGGTTTGTACCTTTTTGTCCATTGACAGGCGAATAGTCTCACATTTTGTTAAGAGTTGGAGAATCAAAGCTATGGACAAAGAACTTACCAGAAGATGGGAGCGAATCCATCTATTGGCTGAGGAGAACTCGATCATCCTGATCAACAAGGAAGGAAACAAAGACGGCATCACAACAGCAAGAATATGTCTGGTCGGGAAAGTGATGTCCGAAAGACGAATCAACTGCGAGGCCTTTAGGTTAACAATGACGCAGGTATGGAGATTATCAGGGTGGGTGCGTTTTAAAGACCTAAACGTTCAGAGTTTTCAAAATAGAGAGTCCGTTTTAATTTCAACTTCTTTCGTTTTTCTTAACTGTTTGTTGTTGTTCAGGCCTCCGACCAAATTATCGGGTCAGTCGGCTCCGAGGTGACAAGGCTATTAAATGGGAGTGCATAACGGGCTCGGGAACAGCTTTTAGAAGTTGAGGAGCAATACCGAGAACTTGGTGCTTCCGTTTGCCAACTCACAGAAGATAGAGATCTTCTGAAAGCCACGGTTATGGAGTTAGAGGAGGAGCGAGATTACTATACGGAAACTTATGAAGCCATGCTAGAAGAAGTAGAAACATTAAAAGAGAAGAATCGGTTCCTAGAGGCGAGTAGGGATGACCTGCTACGGGGTCAAGAGTTTATTGGACAGACGCTCGCCATCAAAGAGAAGGAACTCTCCCTCGCCAATCAAGAGTTGAAATGCTTGAAGTCAAACTTGACTGTCCTTGAGCATTCGTGCACCACTCGAGAAGAGGAGTTGGAGACCCTTTGAGCCAAAGTAAACACTTCCGAGCTCGAACGTGACACTCTCTCTCGGGAATTAGGTGAGGCGAATGCTGAGCTTGAAACTCTTAGGCGTCAAGCTACTCAGCATCGTTCCCTTTGCATAGCTTCCTGGTCAAGGTTATGTAGAGATTTTGAGGCGGCTAAGGGAAGAAGTCGTTCGGAACCCGTCCTTTGATGTAGCTAGCATGGATCCCCGACAACTTGCTCCCGACCCCATAGCTAAGGCAGAAGTTGCCAAGATCGGTACACCAGAGTGCCGCATACGTTTGCCTCCTTAATAGTCAATATACTATATAGATTTGTATAAATTTGTATGATTTGTAATGTATCTTTGGTTATTAATCAATATATCATTCTTTCTGCTATATGTTTACCTTCTTGTCGTGTGGCGGATCAACTCGCCAGTTTTTATACAATGTGTACAAACATAAAGATTGATGTAAACCAACATATATGGATCGCCTTTCAGATATCCATGTGCTATATTCTTGTAATTAGACTGAAGACACTGTAATCTAAATTGTTGAATAACTGGATATGATCATTTGATGGTGATTGTACTATCCCGCGAATCTATTGATAAAGATTTATAAGAAAACACGAGCCTCTGCTATCGTTTGGACGCCATAAAGATTAAGGCTAGCAGTGTTCCGAGCGAGTTATTAGGGTGAGTACAATGTCGTTAATTTAGGTGAGAAAGGTTTAAGCGGGCATGTACCTTATATAGCGACCTGTGGGTGTGATGATTCGTGGGCGAATTGCGGGCAAGATCGCCTTGCCTTGACATTGAAAGTTCTTGATCAGACGTTTTGGCGAGTTGTGATGGAGTTGCCTTTTCTTCGGAGATTGAATCGAGAGGTGAGGCGAAGGCAAATGAGCAGGTTCCTTCCCTTCGGCGAGCAAACCGAGGGGCGAGGCTTAGAGCCCAGGCGACGTCGCGATCCAAGTAATGGCGAAGGAGAAGGAACAGGTTCCTTCCCTTCGGCGAACGAACCGAGGGGTGAGGCTTAGAGCCCAGGCAACCCCGCGATCTGAGTGATGGCGAAGGCGAAGGAACAGGTTCCTTCCCTTTGGCGAGCTAACCAAGGGGCAAGGCTTAGAGCTCAAGCGACCCTACGATCCGAGTGATGGCGAAGGCGAAGGAACAAGTTCCTTTCATTCGGCGAGCGAACCAAGGGGCGAGGTTTAGAACCTAGGCGACCCCGCGATCCGAGAATGGTGGCGAAGGTGAAGGAACAGGTTCCTTTCCTTTAGCGAGCGAACCGAGGGCCGAGGATTAGAGCCAAAGCGACCCCTCAATCCGAGTGATGGCGAAGGCGAAGGAACAGGTTCCTTCCCTTCAGCGAGCGAACCAAGGGGCGAGGCTTAGAGCCCAGGCGACCCCGCGATCCGAGAATGGTGGCGAAGGTGAAGGAACAGGTTCCTTCCCTTCGGCGAGCGAACCGAGGGGCGAGGCTTAGAGCTCAAGCAACCCCGCGATCCGAGTGATGGCGAAACCCCTCGGGAAGTCCCTAGCCATAACCACTCAGGATGTCCCTCGAGACTGCACTTTTGGGTGCTTGCCAGCTCACCTAAACAATGGGGGCTGTGTTCCTAGCTCACATAGCTCGCCTTATCCATTTGGAAATTCATTGATTTACATGCAGCAAGTGTCTCATCTGGGACTTGCCTATTTTTTTATTTTTTTTTATTTTAGACAGGTCATTCACCACCTCGAATCACGAGGATTAAAAATACTGCGATACAACGAAATCGGTTTTGACAAATTTTATACTCCCCGACTGTGCACACGCAAATTCAGATTCGGCATTCGGACTCAGTGGCATGAAAAATCATATTTCTACTAACAAAAATATTTATTTCGCAGCGCAAAGTTGACGCACCCATTCCTCGGTGACACTAGCTCTGTGCTCGTCATACGGGATCAGGTTTAGTAGCGGGGTCGTCCGGCCACCCATGACCAGCCCAATGATTCGTTTGTCAAGGACTCGAGGCTTTAGGTCCAGTACCCGAGCTCACTCGTCAAGTCCTTACATCCATGATAGGCTCGAGGCTTGCGATCCGCATACCAAGCACACTCAACAAGCCTTATCTTGGATGCTTGCGAATCGCGGGGTTGAATCTCGGGTCTAGGCTTGCGCGTGAACCCTCACACACCTGGTTTCCTACCAATGATCGCTTGTGGATTGCGGGGTCGTGAACCCTCGCACACCTTACAGAATTTTCTTGATAAATTATATATTGCATGTTTTTGTGTCTTTCTTACCTCAGGCTCAGAAGACAAATCACCACCTTCTCGATTTTTGGATACTTTAGAATTCCCACCAAAGTACCTTTGGTAAAAATTCGCGGGGTTCTATGAGGGTGAAATATCCCAAGTAGGGCCCAGGCCTATTATTTAGTGCACTAGAAGACAAGAGTGAAAGAGAGTTGAGTGGACCAGATCATATGGGGGACAGGCCATAAAGACAAGCAATTGACACATGCAAGAAATAATATCCAGACCAAAGCTTATATATAAAAAGGCAACAATTCCTCCCTGGCTGGACGTCGAAGAATAGGGCCCAAAGCTCACGGTGTTGCGCCGTGAGCTCGGGTCACCATCTGGCAGTCACCACCGTGACCGCCGGAGTTTTCTATCTCTGGCAGGACATCAACCTGCCGGAGGCATGCACGTGCAAGCACCCACGTGCATGTACCTACGTGCATGCATGTCGACGTGAAAGCCCAAAGCTCACGTCATTGCGCCGTGAGCCCAGGTCACTCACCGGCGGTCACCACCGTGATTGCTGGGAGTTTCTGTGGTACCAGAGGCAACCTTCATAGGCCGAGTTACCCCTCGCCAACCTCATGGCATTCTCTCGCCTAAACCACCATCATCAACCCACTCAGCTCGCCTACGGTCTCGACACCTACATATGGTCCGCCACCTCTTGGGCGATCGCCCAGACCACCATGCATGCTCGCCAACCCAGCTCGCCATGCATGCTCACTAACCCAGCTCGCCATGCATGCTCGCCGACCTCACTGTGGCTCGTCGACGAGCTCACCACCCAAACCACTAGCTTCTCACCCTTGCCACATTACAGAGGGTACCTCCAGACCACGGGCCATCTGTGAGCATGCCAACTCAGCTCACCCACCATGATCGCCTAGTTTATTGGTGGGCATCATGCTCGCCCAGACTACCAAGCCTCACCGCCTCTCTTATGGCTTGCTCAGCTCACATCACACTCGGAATTCATACTCCCACTAGCTCGCCGCCTCACACCCAGACTTTTTCTCGCCAACAGATTGCCAACCCAGCTCGCCTCCTCGCCGTTTCTCCCTCACTTCACTGGCACCATGCATGACCCACCAACGAACTCTCCCTTGGCTCGCCAAGTTCTTGGCACTCGCCCAATACACATCACGGTCTTACCATTTACCAACTCAGAACAAACCTCTCTGTTACAACATTACTCGGGACTCACAAAGAAACACACTATCACGCCACACCATGCGTAAAATACACGGTCACACACCTTTGCCGTATTACACAGGATGCAACCATACCATCCATTTTCGTCGCTCGCCATAACCATTCGGGAAGTCCCTCGAGATTGCACTTTTGGGTGCTTGCCAGCTCGCCTAAACAATGGGGGCTGTGTTCCCAGCTCACATAGCTCGCCTTATCCATTTAGAAATTCATTGATTTACATGCAGCATGTGTCTCATCTGTGACTTGCCTATTTTTTTTATTTTTTTATCTTTATTTTGGACAGGTCATTCGCCACCTTGGATCACAAGGACTAGAAATGCAGCAACACTACGAAACTCATTTTGACAAATTTTATACTCCGACTATGCACATGCAAATTCAGATTCAGCACTCAGACTAAGTGGCATGAAAAATCATATTTCTATTAATAAAATTGTTTTGCAGCGCAAAGTTGACACACCCATTCCACAGTGACACCAGCTTCGTGCTCTTCATACGGGATCAGGTTTAGTCGCAGGGTCGTCCGGCCACCCATGACCAGCCCAACGATTCGTTCGTCAAGGACTCGAGACTTGAGGTCTAGTTCCGAGCTCACTCGTCAAGTCCTTACATCGATGATAGGCTCGAGGCTTGCGATCCGCCTACCAAGCACACTCGACAAGCCTCATCTTGGATGCTTGCGAATCGTGGGGTTGAATCTCGGGACTAGGCTTGTGCGTAAACCCTCGCACACTTGGTTTCCCGCCAATGACCGCTTGTGGATTACGGGGTCATGAACCCTCGCACACCTTACGGAATTTTCTTGATAAATTATATATTGCATATTTTTGTGTCTTTCTTACCTCAGGCTCAAAAGACGAACCATCACCTTTTCGATTTTCGGATACTTTAGAATTCCCACCAAAGTACTTTTGGTAAAAATTCGTGGGGTTTTGTGAGGGTGAAATATCCCAAGTAAGACCCAAGCCTATTATTTAGTGCACTAGAAGACAAGAGTGAAAGAGAGTTGAGTGGACTAGATCATATGGGGGACAGGCCATAAAAACAAGCAACTGACATACGCAAGAAATAATATCCAGACCCAAGCTTACATATAAAAAGGCAACAATAAGATGAAAGCTCGATCGATATCTCTCTGAGTGGACGACAATTCCTCCCTTCTCTCAGATCACCTGCTTCGTCTTCTCAGATGCATTCAATAGCTCATACCAGTAGAATTATGTATATTATTCATGTACAGTAAGAGTCCTGAGAGACTGTAAAAATATTCATTATAATGAATTCCCTTTCCCAAACCTCCGTGGATGTAGGTCTTACGTCGAGCCACGTAAATACTGTATTTTTATATTTATTTATCAGCTATTCGCATACATATGGTCGCACCGGAGTCTCATTGGGGACTCCAAACGATACCCATCGAAGCCCAACTCGTTCCAGTGAACCGGGAATGATTTATTTTCCTGCCCTGGCCTGTTAACCGATTTTTATGATATTAACCGTGTTAGCTCGGAATTTGTATCGTAGCTTGCAGATCAGCTAACTTTGTACTGCTACTCATAAATTAGCATTTGATCGTTTAGTTGGGCTAAATAAAAGTTGTTTTTAAGTTGAGCCAACCGATGGGTAATCCTCTGCCGAAGAAAAAGGAAAACCGGCCGGTTGGTACAGATTAATATATGGGTAATCCTCGGCGGAATATATATATATATATATATATATATATATTCCGCAGCAGTTTATAATGCAGCTTAATTATGAAGGGATATTTGGGGTTTTGTGGTCCTTATCCATGCAGTACAAACTTGTTCTAGCGGACTTAAACAGAATATCAATATATAATAATAATAATAGTAACAATGATAATATATTATTATTATTATTATTAGGGGCGACAAATGAAGTATGATCTATGCCTTTCGATCTTGCAGTAAGAAGATGGCAAAATTCAATAATGGGAGAAGATCAGTACGTACAGATATTTATTGTTGCATGTACGCCGACCCGATCATGGCCATATATTTAGCAAAAGCTGTTCTTGGAAAAGTCATATGTAGAAATATATACGTATACACACACATCAATAATTAATGTTGGGTGATTAGTTTTATCAAGTGGACGGCTTTTGCTAGCTAGATATATAGATATCATTCATATCT
Source organism: Platycarya longipes (assembly GCA_036559045.1). Classification (NCBI taxonomy): domain Eukaryota; kingdom Viridiplantae; phylum Streptophyta; class Magnoliopsida; order Fagales; family Juglandaceae; genus Platycarya; species Platycarya longipes. The sequence goes on from CM071802.1 coordinate 40,210,824, forward strand.
ATTTATTTAGGTTTGATATTTACTTGGTCTCAATTAGTTGACCCATGGAATTTATTACGTATATTGGAAGATTATGCTACACTTACTATTGCTAATAAAAACTTTTGGAAGGGACAAGATAATTTTCAAATCATGATCTTCTGGCAGATAGCGCCCTAGGTTGCTGATCTAGATTAATGTATTGGGGTGTCAATGATATTATATGGAGAGCTTCAATTCTAACATTAATTAATTAGTGATCACTTCTAATATACGTAGAACATTCTAGTTTTAATCAAAAATAAAAGATTCTACAAAAAAAATTTCACAAACGGATATTACTTGATGTGATACATTGGATTGTAAATCTACTTTCATTATAAAGTAAATTTGATTTATCATTTAAAATTATATCAATTTGTGAATTTATTTTTACGGGATCTCTACGTGGCGTATATATACACTACAAGAGAATAAGTTTTTTAAAACAAATCATTTTGTCCCAAAAAATCTATTTTTTGTCCCAAAAAATCTTTAGAGAAAAAAATTTCGTCCCAAATTTGTCTCAAAAAGCCCGTCTCAAAAGTTTTTAGAGACGAAAATTGAATTTCATACCTAAAAATGTTTTTTAGAGATTAAATCTCACTTATCCGTCCAAATCCATTCGGACTGGTTTTTTTATTTGAGACAAAAAAAAAATTCGTCTCAGAAACCCGTTTGGACAAAAATTTCAGCTGTTCGAACTGACAGTTGCCGTTTAAACGGATAAATATTTGATTCGAATAGATTGCCTAGTTCGAACTAGGTAAGCGTCCGAACGAATATTATCTGTTCGAACGAATAAATTTATTGGAATTAATCTTGTTCGAACAGACTCTTTTTAGTTCGGACGAATTTTTAAATTGTAATGTATCATTCAAACGTGATTTTTTTGTTCGAACGGTACCACTACACAGATTCACATTTAATTAAAAGATGCATTGCTATTATTATAAAAATGTAATTTGCACATCAAATTTGTTCAAATATTGTTGTTAAACAGAATAATAAATGTATAATTAATATAAAAAAATAAATTTTAATATCGTGGTGTGGCATAACGTTTTGGGACATCCTCTGCCATTTTTCAAATATTGCTTGGGTTCTCGACTTTAGTTTCTCTTCTATTCTTAACTCTAATTCTGCTGCTTTATCTAATTTGATCAACAACTCTTGTTCCTTGGACTTCAATCATTCTATATCAAGTTGTGTTGCTTTTAACTTTTTAGTTTTGTCTTCATTGGATCTAGCTTTAGAAGATGATGATAAACTGGAGGATGGCTTCACACAACACCCTAAGCCCCTCAAATATCCAGAACGTAATCCAAGAACTTCAAATAGGATCTTAGTATCATTGACAGATGATTCATCAGATGGATCTGCAGTAGCGTCCTTTAGAGATTTCATCTTTTCCGACAAAAAATAATAATTAAAGTTAGTATAAATAATAGGAAAATTCTATTAGACTTGACTTAATATACTTAAACTTCCATAATTTGCCTCAGCTTCAGAACTGGTCCAAACACCATCACGATTTTTATGTACTTTAGCATATAAATGGGTTAGATCAAAGTCGCCAGAACTTTCAGCTTGCTGCAAAAGAAAAACTATATTAGAATTTGAAAGAGACAAGTGAATATTTTAATATGAGACCGGAATTAGTAGCATTGACCATTTTTTTATGCAAATAACGAAAAGATCGAGAACCTGCACGATGGCGAATCTTTAAATTCGATCTATTTACTTTGTTCACAGCACTCCGTTGCTAAAAAAAATTATAAGTTTCAAATTCTAATACATATATAATTTTCTATTATAAAAATTATAAATGTGATATTACCTTATAATCAGAATTTTCAAATAGATCACAAACATTCTCCCACTCGGTTGATGGTATTGCTTGGAATGGATTCTGGCATGCCTCTACAGCAGTGCTGAATTTTTCAAAATGCGCATGGTACCGACCTTTGTACCTCCGGAATGCACCCGACATTAGTTCCACAACTGTTTTTCGATGCTCTCGCTGATTAAAATCGAGATCAAACTCATCCTTGAAAAACTTATAAGCAATTAGTATCAATACAATTAGTATTAAATTTGAATTCTCTTGGGATGTAACTTATTACTAAGCAACGATTTTTTATGTGATCTTTTTCATCTTCGGGAACGTTAACCTAGTAGGCTGTTGACATCGAAGCATACGTGCGAGTGAGGGCATAAACATAAGTAGAAAGTCATGCTTGTGAATCACTATGCCCACTAGTATGACCCTTTACTATATCAACTTTAATTTTACTCATTTTTCTGACTTTCTTTATGCAGACACCCCTCGTAATGCCTCGCCCTCGGTACTGGCTTACAACTACAAGTACAGTAATTAGAACATATATATATATATATATAATTTGGTAAATATATATAAACTCATGTGGTAAATAAAATAATTTGACAAAATACCTGGCACTGGGTCTGGTGATGCTGGTACACTATTGCTGGCCAATGAATCCTGTGCATGAGAGTCAATAATAGGTGGGGTGGGGATGGCGCACTAACTGTTTTGCATTTGGGAGGCATATCTATTTCAAATTGTAATGAATTAAATATATAACCAAATAAATATTGTTGATATTTATCAAATTTATACTTACACAGATATTTTAATTCATTCACTATCAGTTTCGTTGGACGAATCTCCTTCATCTTCACTAGACATATTAGTAGATTCATGTTCTTCCGACATTCCACCCTCGATTACTTCTGGTACAACATCTTCTCTACAAAGTGGGACCATGTCATATTGACTTAGGTAAACAAATAAATTGATCACTGGTTCATTTTCTTGATATGCTTCTTCATTTGTCGAACTATCAAATTCTTCATGTGGTTTATCTGCCTTTGGAATATAATCATATACATTTCTTAGTGCAAACTTCTCCACCACTCACCATGGGTTCCCATATTCCGGATCATCTAAATAAAAAACTTGATTCGCTTGGCAGGTTAGAATGAAATGATCATCCTCATACCAGGTCCGAGATGTATTCACACTAACAAAACCCTCATCTTTACGCACTCCCAATCTAGGATGTGAAACATCCCACCAAGTACATCTAAACAACCAAGCAATATAACCTCTCACATACTTTAATCCTATAATATCTTCTACAACTCTGTAGAAGTGAATGTTATCATCTTCATGGCTCCCTTCAACTGCGACCTTACAAGTCTGAGTTTTTCTATATCGTTCTCTATCACGTGTGTAAAATCTATATCCACGCACCAAGCAACTCGAATATTGGATAGTCCTTTTGCTTGGACCACATGCCAATGCATAAACTTCTGATGAGATCTCATCGGGATTTGTAGCATGTTTTAATTGAACCTACATCACTAAATATATTTAGTATAATATTAAATATCAATAGAATCTATATTAATTTTTTAATAATACCATATGTTCAAACCACGAGCCTCTTCATGCTTCTTTTGTACATCAGCTCCACCACCAGAGTTAAGTAGTTGTAAATGTTCGCCGCACGTTTTCATGTGAAATATTAATTTATACAAAAATACTAACCTTAATTATTTTAGTTATACGTAAATTCATTACTAACCTCAAGTAGTGCTCAATTTCTGCACAGTTATTCTGGACATACCATCGAGCTCTATAAAAATCTCGTCCACACAAGTTGTAGCCCCATGTGCGCCCATTGGACGTACAATTTGTGAAAATATAGAAAATGATGATGAGACACCCATTTACGGGAGTTAACTGTATCTTTTGTTTTCCCTTCTATTGACATGAGAGTACCCAAAATATTTTCACATATATTTTTCTTAATGTGCATGACATCTAGTTTATGGCCAAGTGTCAATATAGACCAGTATGGCAGCTCAAAGAAAATACTTTTTTTGTCCAATTGAATTTCACTGCATTTCGTTTCCTCTTTCGCGCTCGTGCGTCCTTCCCAAATCCATTTTCTGGAATCTCAAGTAGTTATGCAAGAATATCATCACCAGGCAGTGTTGGCGGTGATGACCTCCGCTCAGTCTTCCTATCAAACATTGTCTTGTTCGAACACAATATATGATTATTAGGTAAATATCGACGATGACCTATTAAACATAATTTTCTTCCATTTGTTAACTACTGAGACTGTGTATTTTTGTTACAAACAGGACAAGTTAATTTACCTTTTGTACTCCATCCAGACAAGTTCTCGTATGCTAGAAAATCATTTATTGTCTATAAGACTGAGGCATGCATCTTGAATTCCCGCGATAAGGCCGCATCATATGTACTCACACCTAATTCCCACAAATTTTTCAACCCTGCTATTAATGGTTGTAGATATATATCTATGTCATTTCCAGTGACCTCGACCCTGTGATCAATGAAGCCATCATGAAATAAGGGCCATTCATACACTTCCAAGGTGGCAAATTATAAGGCATTAATATTACAGATCACATACTATGAGAAGTGCTCATATTTCCAAATGGATTAAAACCATCAATTGCTAACCCGAGGCGTACGTTCCGAGACTCTTCGGCAAACCATGGATACTCCTCATCAAACTTCTTCCACTGTAAGGAATCTGGCGGATGCGAAAGAAATTGATCGTTTCGAACTCTTTCTTCATTATGCCAAGTCATATCATTTGCAGTCACTCGAGAAGTAAACAATCGTTGAAGTCGAGAGATCAAGAAAAAATGTCTCAACACTTTATTCGGTATATTACGCTTATCCGATATCCATCTTAACTCGTGGCACATTGGACATGAATCAAATTCTACATATTGCTTCCAAAAGAGTACACAATCATTCTTACAAGCATGGATAATATTGTAATCAAATTTCATTCCTCGCTTCAATTTTTTCGTTTCATAAAAGTTACGAGGCATCACGTTATCTTACGGTAGAACCTCTTTAAATAACTCAAGTAGTATATCAATGGCCTTTGCAGAAATTCGGCATACTAACTTGATATGTAGCAACCTCACTGTGAATGACAACTTGCTATGACGGGTACACCCCTCATACAGTTGTCATTGTGTATCCTCCCACAGTCTTGCGAAGTTCTCGTTTTCCTCAAAAGAATGTGAAGATGTTTCTTTTCCATCTCAAACCCGAAACATGTCTGCGCCAATATCACCTAACATCTTAGTGATATCCTCTCCATTATCATCACTATCATTCGAATGACTACATTTGTATCGTCGATATCGATCTTGGCACCAATTTCCTCCATCCGATTAGAATGACTCTCAAATCTAACTCTTGCAGGAAATGGTTCGGCATGTAAAACCCAATGCAAGTATTTAGGATCTATCCCATTAATGCACAAATGAGACTCAACTACTTCCATGTTTAAATAACTCAGGTTTTTGCACGGACATCTAATAAAATCCCGACTGTCAGCACTATCTTTTGCAAACTCTATGACCCCACGTGCACTCCTTATAGTCTCGCCCAAGTCTATCTCTCAATAGTATCCAACCTTTGTCCATTATATTTTCGTTACCCGTCTACCACTTATTAAAAAAAACCTAAATCATTTCATAAACATCATCAATAATACTGTAATTGATATTCTCATAATACTATTTATTTATTTTAACTGCACAAATTCTGTTCGAATGTATATTTTTACGTTCAGACGTGAACAGTTTTGTTCGAATAGAACTCGTGCAGACAAAATACCAGAACCAATCTTCAACATCAAGCAAGTAAGCAACAAATGTCCAAATAAACAAATAAACAAATCATGCTCGAAATGGGTTATATAATAAAATCTCATATATCAAAAGAAGTATGCAAACTCTATATAAAATCACTCCAAAATATCAAAACAATTCTCTAATATTTAAACCCTAATAATTAGAAAACTAACCTCAACTTTTGCACTTCTAACTTCAAATCCAATTCAACAACACTGTCCACAATTAGAAATTATAAGATGAGAAAACTCCAAGCCACTTTTTATGTTGAGATATACACACAAAAAAAGTATTGAAAAATGACATTTACCTATTCCCTCTCAAAAATATCAAGTTTCCTACACTCAAGAATCCTCTTACAATATACAATCCTTCTCTGCCTCCCTCTCAGTCTCCCTCTCTAAAAAATAGTTCAATCCCGTGTGAAAAATAAACTGAAGAGTTGGTGTTTAAATTATTGAAGTTGTGTTCGGACGTAGAATTTATCGGTCCGAATGCAAAAATTTCAAATTGCCGCCTTGTTTTCTCGCGAAAAATTTCAACATTTTTTGTCCGAACAGACTATTTTCACGTCCGGTCTCTTTATTTTAAGCATATTCTGAGTATTTATCGTTCGAACGAATTAGAGGTCGTGAGGACGTATAATTGTCATCAGTATTTGGCACGAAATTTTTTTTCCAAATTATTGACACAAACTACAAGATAAAATATGTTCGAATAATATTAAATTATGATTCAAACAAGTACTTCATATTAACATACTAAATAATAAAAAAAAATATTATATCATTATTGTAATAAGCATGTACTACGTAATGTAATATATTATCTTAGTGTTATATCATCTTATAGAGTTACACTAGTATTGTAATACTAATATACTAGATAATGTTTAATTATTATTATATATGTATATACAATAATATTATTAAAACTATTCTAAATAATTTATATTATAAGTTATATGTACTGAATAAGTGATGACACTACAAATTATATATTAAGTAATCTAAACAGCATGTACCTAATTATTATAAACTAAGTAGTACGTGTAAATAGTATAATACTTATATTCTAACTAATATATACAAGTATATACAAAGTACTTGATATATATGAAGTTGAAGTACTTATTATATATTTATTATATATAAGATTATCATCTTAGGGTTATGTATAGTGCATGTATATTCTAAAAATTAATTTTAGTATTTTTTTCACTAAATACTTTATAATACTATCAGTGTCGTATGGTATATAGTAATAACGATATAACTAGCCGAACTGATAGTGGATTACTTAAACCCCAAACTCTCTTATTACCGTTCGAACAGACACCCCTCCGTCCGAACATATATCCTTACCGTTCGAACTCTTATAAACTCCGTTCGAATGCTCAAACTTGTTTGAATGATAAATTGCTCGTCCAAACGAGTGTCAGGGTATATATACCCAGCCCTCGTCGAACGCCTCATTTTTGCAACAAACGATAGATTCCAAAAGTCACTCCCATTCGAACGAGAATCACACTAGAACTTCTCAAAATCATCATCTACAGTGAGATATATAAGGTATAGTCCCTCTAACCCCTCCTATTGATTGAAAATGGGTTACGAACACCCATTTTTGTAGGGGTCGGATTTCAAATCAAATCCGACCCATTTTTCATAGTTTTTGTAATTTTTTTCCTAATATTCATTGTTTCAGACCTTTAGGAGTGATATTAGGTTGATTTGGTCCAAATAGATTTGATTTTTGTAGGAAAAACGTAATGGCCAAGTCAACTCAGCCATTTCTCTTCGTAGAGGTTTCCATTCTGACGGGAATGACCACAATCTGAACGAGATGTAAGAAATGATCTTATTTGTTCGAATAGGCATATAACTCATTCGGACATGTTATTTTCCGTCCGAACGAGTTAGTGCCAAACAAAACAGTTTGATATACGTTTTGGTTTCATTTAAGTATTTTAGGTTCCATTAAACCTGTCTAACTTCTTTCATCTTTTGTTTGTTGAACAGTATACGAATGGGGAGCAGAGGTCAAAAGCAGGGGAGAGATCAGATGATTAGAAGTAGCAGCACACCTCCACCCATTGACATCAGTGCTACTAGTCCAATGAATGCTACTCCAGTTGCCTCCACTCTTGTCCCTCCCGTTGCTCCCAATGCTTCCACTGCTCCTGTCCGTAGGTCTATTCTAGTAGAGCGGCCTATCACCTTGGATGATTTCAGAGAGCTAGAGTGGGAGGGACACACCATCCACCAAATCTTCACAAAGCGAGGATGGGCTCCGATCTGCACGCAGGAGGGGATCGCATATCCTGATATGGTATGCGAATTCTATCGTGTATTGGGAGAACAGCCTGGAGATAGTCACCACTACGTGATGATGGTGCGGGGAGTCAGCATCACCTTCTCCCCTTGGGTGATTGCAGAGTATTTGGACATCCCGCGCGTGATGGACGAATATCATCATCCATCCACAGTAGCAACGTCTAGATCTACTAGGGCAGACACGAAGGCTGAATCCTCATTGCCCTTCATAACATGGACTGCCGATAAGTTGGCTGCTGGCTCAGACGCTGATGATAGCGATAAGGAGTACGTACCTGATGATGGTCTCACAGGCGATCAGATACGTAAGCTACTACGACATCCCGAGGCTCCTGCATATGATGGCGGGAAGGCCATCAAACAAGTTGACTGCACTCCATTCTTCAGATTGCTGAATCTGATAATCGGGTACAACGTGGACCCAAAAAAGCACAAGACAGATTTCGGAATGGATCGGATAGGACTTTTGGTGCGAGTAGTGTGGGGGGATCAGATTGATCTAGCACTGTATATTTTATACCGCATCAAACAGGAATCACAATATGGAAGTGGAGGCAGTCTACAATTTGGACTGTTGATATCTGGCCTCCCACTCCAAGCTGAAGTTACAGAGTGGATTGGTGAGAAAAGAGAACTTCAGATAGGAGCTCTCAACAAGATATCTATCAGCAAGAGTAAGGAGTACCCTTATGTAAGGACTCCAGGGTCAACTAATACTACTACCAATGCTGCTACCCAGCCTGCTCAGAGCCAGCCTGCAGAATTTACACTAGAGCAGTTGGAGGCAATGGTGGAGCATATGATGGAGAGAGTGGCGACCCACATGGTAGCAGAGGCTGAGGACCGCATCATGAGGAGGATATATGATGTAGAGACACAGATCAAATCTATGTAAGAGGACATAGATTTGATATCGAAGTAGTAGGAGTATTTTTATTTAGTATTTTATTTTATGTGTTGTATCGAACAATATTATATATATTTTGAAATGTAATTAGTATTTTCTTTTATTTTTGGTGTTCATAACAATGTTTCTTTTTAATTTTTCTCATTTTACTTACTGCTCGTGATAATAAAATAAATAACATTTTAAAAGTAAGTACATAAAATTAATTTGTACATTTTTAAATATTTTAAATGTTCCATAAATCATAATATATAATATAAACATATTTTTTATATTTTGAAAATGATAAAATGAAATTAATAGAAAACAAATATATATATATGTGTATATATACATATACAGAAATGAATAGTGATGAATAAAAATGAACAATTTCCAACCTGTTTTCGTCCGAACAATATAATTTTGGTCCGGACAGACTTGCAATTCTGCCGCCACGTTTCCCTCCAAATATATTCCGTTCGGACAAATAATTATCAGTTCGAACGTATTTTTTCGTCTTGTTCGGATAGATTTTTGTCTTTCTGAACGGATTTTGCAACTCATCCAGATTTTGGGATGAGTTTTAAAATGTCTCTAAAAACCACTTTTAGGGACGAAATAAATTTCCTCCCTAACAAATTTCATCCCTAAAACTAAAATTTGTTGTAGTGTACAATACTTTTCAATAATCTAATATACACAAACATCATGGAATTACTCCTATATAAATAACAACTTCTTCAAAGTGTGATACAAGTTTGATTAAGGGAGAAAAATAGACTTTTGTAACCATTTAATTGCAATCAAATGACTATTTGCAGCCAAAATTAATTATAAACAATCATTTGATTGCAATTAAATTATACAAATAAGCAGCTTTCTTGTCGTGAATTTTAGATTATTTCCCATTGATTGTAATATTTCACCATTTTGGTTGTATATTGATTATAAAATTCCACCAAGCTTCTTAATATGATGTTTATGGTAGCTCACTCTATCAATGCTGACATAGTGATAGCTTGATATAAAAAAATGAGAAGTTATTAACAAATATTATCACTAATCACATATCCTAAAATTTTGATAGCTTAAATTAAGGTTCTAAAATTACAAAAAAAAAGTTAAGATGCAATTTAGGATAAAAATATATAAAATAATCTATCTTTTATTTTGAGATGAAGGGGGGAGGGAAAAAAGGGGGAAAAATCATATATATCCCCGTTACATATTAATCTTCCAACAGAAGTAAACAAGAGTATAGTTTTAAGGTCTTTCTCTTTCTCTCTCGAGAAAGAGCTAGGGTTTGTACCTTTTTGTCCATTGACAGGCGAATAGTCTCACATTTTGTTAAGAGTTGGAGAATCAAAGCTATGGAGAAAGAACTTACTAGAAGATGGGAGCGAATCCATCCATTGGCTGAGGAGAACTCGATCATCCAGATCAACAAGGAAGGAAACAAAGATGGCATCACAACAACAAGAATATGTTTGGTCGGGAAAGTGATGTTCGAAAGACGAATCAACTGCGAGGCCTTTTGGTTAACAATGGCGCAGGTATGGAGATTATCAGGGTGGGTGCGTTTTAAAAACCTAAACGATCAGAGTTTTCTAATAGAGTTCCAAAACAATGGAGATAAAAATAAGGTATTGAGTGGGAGACCCTGGTTTTTTGATCGGAATCTGATAACCCTATAGGAAATAGATGATAGGATCTCCATTAACGCCCTTCAATTTCGATATAAGCCTTTCTGGGTTCTATGCCATAACGTTCCTATGGCAACATTAAATGAGGATATTGGGGAGAACTAGGCTCAACCCTAGGTCAAGTCATACGAGTGGATGTTGAATTCAACGGGTCGGCTTGGGGCTGGTGTGTTAGAATCCAAGTAGCAGTGGATATACACAAACCTCTGCTACGCGGGAAATGGTCGGAGTTTGAAGAAGATAATTATTGGAGTTCTTTCAAATATGAAAGACTTCAAAACTTAGGTTTCCAATGTGAAGTGTTGTTCCACAAAAGAAAAGTTTGCCCAAAACCATGTATGGAAAAACAACAAGAGGGTATCCGGACATTTGAATTTGGCTCCTGGCTTAGGACACAACCAATGAATACCTCTTTATTTGATTATCAAAAATATAGAGGGGGAAAAGAGGGTAAAGAAAATAGAAACCAAGCTCACGAAAAAGAGGATGTTAACCGAAACGAAAGCAATCCAGAACAGTCTAAAGGCACCAAAGAGAATTATAGTCCTTCCCAAAAAATAACAAGCAAAAGGGGGACACGAGAAGGGACTTCCTAATCAAATCATCCCAAATCAAGGGGAATTTGAACAGCAACAAAAAAACTACAACCCGAAAGTGAGGAAGCAATAGGAAAATAATACCTTGGGGAAAGGCAAAGCAGGCCAACAATTTTTGGATTTCTTTCAAATATGAAAGACTTCAAAACTTATGTTTCCAATGTGGAGTGTTGTTCCACAAAGGAAAAGGTTGCCCAAAACCAAATATGGAAAAACAACAAGAGGGTATCCCGACATTTGAATATGGCTCCTAGCTTAGGGCACAACCAATGAATACCTCTTTATTTGATTATTGAAAATATGGAGGGGGGAAAGAGGGTAAAGAAAATAGAAACCAAGCTCACGAAAAAGAGGATGTTAACCGAGACGAAAGCAATCCAGAACAGTCTAAAGGCACCAAATAGAATTATAGCCCTTCCAAAAAATAACAAACAAAAGGGGAACACGAGAAGGGACTTCCTAATCACGTCATCCCAAATCAAGGGGAATCTGAACAGCAACGGAAAAACTACAACCTGAAAGTAAGGAAGCAATAGGAAAATAATACCTTGGGGAAAGGCAAAGCAGGCCAACAACTAGTCTTCAGTGAGGAAAAAGTATTGGACTGTTGGATGTAATTAGACCCAAGTACTTTTAGGGAAAGTTAATCCTCAAAACAAGGGAAGGTTGTTAGTACTCAAAGGCCCCCAGTTACAAAAAAACTCATCTCTGAGACCTTAGTAAGAGCGGGCCAAGTTCAGTTGACTGATGTTGATTCGAAATGCAACTCAAATGAGGCAGGAAAATGAGCAGATGTAAAACAACACACCGATTGACGTTTGGGAGTCCATTTATTTTCATTCCCGACTTTTTTGCTATGAATGCCACGTAAGCGAGTTGTAACTCGACTTTTTATATAATTAAATAGATAAAATATTTTGGTAAAATTGGAATAATAATTTAATTATGATTTCAATTAATTATACATCTAACTTCAGGAAAGACAACCAGTAGCTTGAATGGGGGTATTTAAAGGAAGTGGGCATGACTTTCCAACGAAACTACCATCGAGCTTGAAATTAGTCTCGACAATTTTGGTATTCCGTTAAAATATTTCAGAAAATTAGGTTTGAACTCCCAAAATAAATAAATAATTTTTAAAAATAAATCTTTGAAAAACAAATTGAAAATAACAATAGTTATGCTAAATATACTTGATCCCATTTAGCTAATTATGCTCATAATTAGTTTAACAATAAGAGTTTGGCTAGGACTAGGTGACTAAAATGATAAGGTTTATCCTATCATTATGCTTGTAATTTTGGATGAATTTAAAATATTTATGGACTCTGTCTAGCTATAACAATTTTAAGTCTATCTAGAAGTCTTAAGGTTGTTTAGATGAGTCGAGTATGTAAAACTCGAGTCCATGGGGATCTGCACTTGTCCAGAACAGAAGCTGAAATCAGTTACTACAGCAGAGAGTTATCGCAAAGTGTCAGCAATCCATCATGAGAATTTTTCATAACATATTCGATTTGTTCGTATAATTCTATCCTGACTGAAACTCTTTCTAAAATTTATATTTATAGGGATTCATTTTTAATAGCCTTAGTATGATTTTCGGCCAAAAAGCATTAAGAGATTATTTCGTGTGTTACGTGAGAGAAAATTCACTGAAAATTTCTCATCGTGTTTTCATATACTCTTGAGTGTGATCGTGCTCTAAGTTACGAAGATAGTTGATTGGATTTCAACCACTGGAAGTTTCGAATTGTGCTTGTGCCTCTATTGCCATTGCGCGCTAGTCTAATTACCAATCTTCAATGACAGAAATGGCAGAAAAGGTAGTAACCATCAGAATTAGGAAGTTCATGACAAACAGGCTCCTCTTCCGAAAGCAATTCTTCATCAAGGAAGGCCCAATGTTTCCAAGACTGAGCTAAAGGAGAAGTTGTCAAGGATGTATGAAGTAAAAGACCCAAACTCGATCTTCGTTTTCAAGTTTCGAACTCATTTTGGAAGTGGAAAATCAATTGGTTTTGGGTTGATCTATGATTCTATTGAGAATGCAAAAAATATGAACCCATGTACATGCTCATCAAGAATGGACTTTATACCAAGGTAGAAAAGTCAACAAAGCAACTAAAGGAGAGGAAGAATAGGACTAAGAAAATTCGTGGGTGAAGAAGACCAAAGCTTTAGATGCTGGCAAGGGTGGAAAGAAGAAATGAGTTTTCATTTTGTGCTAATCTTAAAGCTTATTTACAACAATGTATTTGTTTAATAGCTATATTTTCTCATTAGATTTGTTGAAAAATGATTTTTTTTTGTTCTAAAGTTAAAATGTCTGTGGATTCTGGAGTTCTTTTCAATGTTCGACTTTTTACTATTTTGTGGGGCACAATTTTAAAATTTTGATCGGAAGCACATTCTATCAAAAGAAAAAAGCAAACCACGGGAAATTCCTGAAAAAAACTAATATTTGAAATTGTTAGAGTTTTGGCTGCTATTGAAGTAAAAGATCAACAGATCATTTGTCTTGTCAAGTAAAAGAGTTAATTAGCAAAAATTTTATAATTGAAAACTTACTTATAATTATAATTTCAAATAATAAAATTGATTTTTTCTGAATTTAATTGTCCTGCAGAGTTATACTTTTAAGGAGTTTTTCAAAGAATTTCTTTTCGTAATCAATCGTTAGGTTATGAAAGTTTATTTATTTACTTCAACTAATTGATTGATTAGATAATCATAAGATAATTAAGAACTAACTAATTTGTTTGAGTGATTTGGAAGACATTTTTACCGATTCATAAGAATACATAAGGAGTTTCAATTAGCAATCGAGAAAAAATAAAATTGATCACATCGTTGATTAGTTAACTAGAAGATTATCAAATTTAAAGATCAAATTTTGTAATTAACAAGATATATATAAAATATATAATAAAATTGTCAATTTATGTGCGATAAGAGCCGTATGAAGTTATTCCCAACATCATGCATTAATTAGTTATTCCTTCTCTATAGAATTTTATTTGTTAACATTTTAATATTTTTTAGGTAATTTTTAATAGCTTAGTTTTGAGATTTTGAATGTAACTCTCTCTTAGAATATTTACATTGGGCTTCCTAAAAGTCCTTTCTCCCTAAATTATAAGGTCTATTTTGGAATTTTATTCATAAACTGGCCAACTTCTAAATCTTTATAATAGGAGATGGTTTAGGAGTTGCTACAATGACTCCCTATATTTAGGGAGTCACTTTTCATCTCTAAATTAATTTTTAAGTATATTTTATTGAGAATAGTTAAAGATGTAAAAAAAAATAGTAGAAAAAAATAAAATAAAAAGAAGAAAAGAGTATTATTATAATAGAAAAGAGAAATGGTAGGAAATAAGATGTAAGAGGTTTTTTGAAAATGAATAAAATTTAGAAAAAATTATTAGAAGTGTCCTTTTAAATTAAAATTTTAAAAAGGTTTTAAGAAATCTGTAAGGTATTCTACTGACTTCTGAGAGTTATCAATAAGATTCAATATATATAAAGTATTCTTTTATGAAAATGTTAGAGACAAAGAAAAAGAAAAGTAAAGAGACAACACAACTGCTGGCCGGGCTCGGCACCAGATTGTTGTTTCCCATAAGAAACAAAAATCCAGCTAACACTTCTTCCTATATATATACGCGTTATATATATATATATATATATATATATATATATATATATATATATACTATAAAAAAATGTTATAATAATAAAGATGTTGGTGTCGTGTTTCGCGGCCTAGGCAATTCGACTGTGTCCACACAATCTATGTTGATGATGAGGGGAAATTGTGAGTGGGTGACGGTCACTAAAATCATTCTGATGCAAAAAGTAGTGAATGAGATGAATGAATATGAAGTGTAAAGAGTAATAGAGATTAATCACTTAACTTGCATACAGGAAAATCTCTGCCTATTTATAAGATTTGGCCAACCCCAAATCGAGCAGTCTGGGCAATATGGCGGACGTCCCTTTCATTTGTTAGGCTATTATTCATTTTGTTGAGTTCGAGAAGATCCCTCTGCGTCTGAGATTCTGTTCTGGCATGTCGTACATTCTCCTGTACCGTACCAACCTCTCTTTTCATCACAGAGGCATGCTACTCCTGACTCGCATTTAATGTGGTGAGGGAAGGCTTACCCGGATTTTGGCATGCCAAGGACTTCAAGCACCTATGCTGAGTACCGCATTTAATGCGTCTTGACTATAGCAGATTTTTGCATTTAATGCGGAATGGGAGAGCGTCTGTATTCCTGACCATCTGGATAGTGGCTTGGTTTTCTGTGTTGGCCATCTCCTACTAGGTTTCCTGTGAGTTCTCTCTTCCCTCCCACAATGGTCATCACTTTCTCACCCATTTGTTGTTTGCTATCCTCTCGCCCATTTGTTATTAGCTACTCTCTCACCCAGTTGTTTGTTATCCTCTGGCTTATTTATTGTTTGTTACTCTCTTGCCTCGTACGTCTCTAGCCAGACTTCTTGTAGACTACTTCTCATGGGCTTGAGCCCTTCCTCCTCTCATCTCTGTTATATTATAATGGGCCCAAGGCACGAAATTTCAATTGTAATTAGTGTTAATGTCTTGTCACCAATAATTATAATTTTTTATCGAAGAGTCGGTAGCCACATGTTCGATAGTGACTCCATCCCAAATTTATTAATAAACTCTCACTTGTGGCGGAAGAATATCATGAATACAAGCTAAGCATTTGAGAGTTTACAATATGAAAGCAAAAACAACCTCCAAAATGCAAACAAAAGACAATAATTACTTATGAGAAATGTTTTATGTATTGATCGTGTTTCGAATTCCAATTTTTTTTAATAATTAAGAAAATGTTTTCTATTGATGATGTAAATTTTTTTTTGTTTTAAAAATTATTTAAAACCACCCAAAAAATGATTGAAAATAAATCCTAAAAAACAAAATTTACTCATTCGATATAAATTCGGTGCTCATATGCATAAATATAGCTAGGACGTACGTGAGTCAATCAATATGGTTTAATTCGATGACAAGTAGTACTCGAAGCCTTTGCATGCATGCGTACGAGTTGAATATGTAAGTTTCATTGGTTATATTTGATTTTTTTTTAATGTATTATTAAAAAAAAATTAGTTTTTTTTTATATAAGTCTCATATTTACTCATTTTTTTACAAAAATGGTATATAGTGCTTGCGCATATCGCGTACGATTGCAAATATTATTTATTATATTTTATTATTTATTTAATATTTTAACAGTACTCATCTTGGATGAACGAGTGAGTCTAATAGATAAAATATTTAATTAAATAAATAAAATAAAACATAGAATTAGATCAGTTTGAATATAAAATTTCTATTTTAATATCATATAAAATCAGTATCAGTAATAAGAAGTAAATGTTTTATTTTTTATTTTATATCTTAACAATTATTCATAATATTTGGAGATAATATTAATAAATAAATAATAAATATTATATGACAAGCTATTTCTCTCATCATTGTTGAGGCTGATCATTTTCGAGTGCCGGAACAGAATGTTACAGGCACTTTCTTTTAAGATATTCTATGCAGAGGTCCCGGCCCACATGCATACATTATTATGCTCCTGCCTTATACGCATAAGTATTGAGCGAGAGACATACTCCACATGAATTTGGGGGGCACATGGTGGGGATCACCATCTTCTTTTATGATATTCATCCCATTTTTGGCTTTTGCATGCTCTATTTCTTTGATGGTGAAAAACCTTTTTCTAACCATCTAAATTCATTATTATATTTATAAAAAATTTAATTCAATTTAACTCAATTTAATATTCAAATAATTTTTTTATTTTTACCATCAGAAAACATCCAACTAGATTTATTGATTTTTGTCCATTCAATGGTGAGGTCATTGTTATTGCTGCAATATCGACCCTCTACTGATCAAAGCATCTAAATCATGAGCGTAAGATAAGGCACTAGTACTGGGCAATGGGCATCTCTAAGTCAGCGGTCTTGATTAGGTCCGATTTGAATTTGTAGATCAGACCAATTTTTTTTAATTTTAATAATAATTTTTTTTTTCAAATTTTATTATTATATATTTTTTAAGTTTTATATAAAATATAAATTTTAATACAAATTTTTTAAATTTTAATATATATTTTTAAAAATTTTAAAATAATAATAATATTAAAAAATAAATTAAACTAATCACATTTTATTTTATTTAAGTTATATTTGGATGTCAAGAATGTTTGTAAGTATTTGTGAATAGTAATAAAAAATAGATAAAAATAATGATAAAATATTGAATAATACTAAAAAAAATAATAAATAGTAATAAAAATAGATAAAAAATAATAATAAAATAAATAATAATAATAATAAATATTTGAGAATATTTGAGAAATTATTTTAAAGGAAACCTAATCTTAATCTCTCAACCGGAGCTAAGTTTGCCAAACAGCTGGCACATGCATGCAGCATCTCCAGCTAGCTAGAACAAGAAGATGTACTAATGCCAAAAATAAAACAGAACTTGGAGTAAGTCAAGCGCCCACCACCCAAAAAAAAAAAAAAAAAAAAAAACAGGGGTAGAAAAGTTGGAAAGATAGAGATCCAAGGTCCCCTACTAAAATATATAAGTGCAACCTAGCTAGCTAGACCAGTTTCAAAAATAATAATATATATAATCTTAGAAATTAATATTATTAGTTTTGCACTCTTTCTTTGTCAGACGTGAGGGCATTTAGATGAAACGTTTTAATAATAAAAATTAAAAAACTTTATAAAAGAAAGAAAGAAAAAAAGGTTTTCATATTTTCAAGTATATTATATATATATGAAAATTATTATAGACACAAAAAAATTTATTAATGTGACTTCATGTCTCATGACATGATGCAATTTATTTTACATTAAAAATAATTTTTACAGTATGATATTATATCAAACTATATTATTAATTTATAAATTTATTTTTGTATAATCTTTTATAATAAGAGTGTATATGTATATATAAATAAATATTTGTGTATGTGTATGGGTATATAAGTAGTACTACTGGTTTGCAGTTGTGATAATTGCATCACCATGGCTATTCAATGCCATATTTCGATGGCCAATTTGCATATTCACTTGTACTCGTGCCTTATCATTTTCTGTATCTTCCACCGCTTAGCCTTCACCTTGGGAGAATCAAACAACTATATCATTCACATGGACTTATCCTTCATGCCTAAAGCCTTTTCTACCCACCATAACTGGTACTTGTCCACTGTTGACTCGGTACTGGAAAATTCTGAACTTAGCACCTCCTTTAACTCTAAGCTTATCTATAGCTATACCCATGCTATGAATGGTTTCTCTGCAAGTCTTTCTCCGTCTGAGCTTGAGGCCTTGAAAAGATCTCCAGGTTTTGTTTCTTCAATTCGGGACTTGCCTGTTAGAGTTGACACAACTCATTCTTCCCAATTCATTGGCCTCAACTCTAACTCAGGTGCATGGCCAGTCTCAAACTATGGCCAAGATGTCATAATTGGGCTGGTGGACTCAGGAGTTTGGCCAGAGAGTCCAAGCTTTAACGACAATGGCATGTCAGAAATTCCATCAAGATGGAAAGGAGAATGCGCAGGTGGTTCTGAGTTCAACTCGTCTTTGTGTAACAAGAAGCTCATTGGAGCTCAGTTCTTTAACAAAGGTCTGATTGCCAAATATCCGAATGTCACCAAAACAATTGTGAATTCCACGCGAGATACAGAAGGACATGGGACACACACGTCGAGCACAACTGCTGGAAACTATGTTGAAGGTGCATCCTTCTTTGGCTATGCGCCAGGAACCGCTAGCGGCATGGCTCCCCGTGCAAGGGTCGCCATGTACAAGGCTCTTTGGGAAGAAGGCAGCACCACATCCGACATGATTGCTGCCATTGATCAAGCAATTATTGACGGTGTGGATGTCATATCATTATCATTTGGTTTGGATGATATTCCTTTGTATGAGGATCCTGTCGCCATAGCCACATTTGCAGCCTTGGAGAAGGGCGTTTTCGTTTCCACATCAGCAGGAAATGAGGGACCTGAAATTGGGACCCTACACAATGGCATTCCATGGGTTTTAACTGTTGCTGCTGGTATCATAGACCGTGATTTTGGTGGAGTCATTACACTTGGCAATGGAGTTTCAATAGGGGGGTCTTCTCTCTTTCCAGGAAATTCATCATTCAGCCATCGCCCAATTGTTTTTATGAAGGATTGTGCTAACTTGAAGGAATTGAAGAAAGTTCGGCACAAGATTGTTGCGTGCGAAGACAAGAATGGATCCTTGTATTTGCAAACTGAGAAAGTTGAACGAGCAAAAGTTGCAGCCGGTGTCTTTATAACTAATGAAACGGACTTGGAGTTCTTCGTGCAGAGCAGCTTTCCAGCAGTTTTCTTGAATCCAAAGAATGGAGAAACTGTCAAAGACTACATCAAGATCAACTCCAAACCGGAAGCAAAGTTGGAGTTTCAAAAGACCATCCTCGACAAAAAACCAGCACCAAGTGTTACTTCCTATAGTTCCAGAGGACCATCTCCGAGCTGCCCATTTGTCTTGAAACCCGACATAACGGCTCCGGGTGATTTAATCTTAGCTGCATGGCCCCAAAACATCCCAGCGGCAATTGTGGGCGACCACGAACTATTTAGTAACTTTAATTTGTTGTCCGGAACATCAATGGCATGCCCACATGCAGCAGGAGTGGCTGCACTTTTGAAAGGAGCACACCCTGAATGGAGCCCCGCAGCCATCAGGTCGGCCCTGATGACAACATCGGACACTTTGGACAACACACTCGAACCGATCAAAGACAATGCCTTCGGAAACAATACAGTGGCGGCTACTCCTTTAGCCATGGGTGCCGGGCATATCAATCCCAACAAGGCAATAAACCCCGGCCTAATTTATGACGCCAAATTGGAAGATTACGTAAATCTCCTCTGTGCGCTGAATTACTCCATGCAGCAAATCAAAATCATCACCAAATCGGCTTCGCACAACTGTTCAAGTACTTCCTCTTCCTTGGATCTTAACTACCCTTCTTTCATTGCTTTCTTCAATGCAAATGACTCGAATTCTGATGCAACAACCGTACAACAATTCTACAGAACACTGACCAACGTTGGAGAGCGACAGTCAATCTATGTTGCCAGCATAACACCCATTAAAGGGATTCAAGTCAGTGTAAAACCAGACAAATTGGTGTTCAAAGAGAAGAATGAGAAACAAAGTTTCAAGCTGGCAATAGAAGGTCCACGATTGCTAAAAGAGGAGATAGTTTTTGGTTATCTCCGTTGGGTTCATACCGGAGGAAAATACATCGTGAAAAGCCCCATAATAGCCACAAATGTTAGCTCGGAACTTGTATCGTAGCTAGCAGATCAGCTAAGGTGTGACGACTGCTGATTAATTAGCATTTGATCGTTCATTTGGGCTAAATAAAAGTTGTTTTTAAGTTGAGCTAACCGATGGTAATCCTCTGCCGAAAGAATTAAAAGAAGGAAAGTGATACATATAACATATTTTATAATATTTATATAATATAAGTTATCAAATAAAAATATATTTATAATCTATCTTATAAAATTAATATCACTTCATAAAAATATTCAAACTTTATAATATATATTATGTAATATATTGTATAAATTATTATAAATTTATCATTTCTCTTAAAAGAAAGCCGGCCGGTAGGTACAGATCATATTATATATTCTGTAGGCGCAGTTAATGCAGCTTAATTATTCATGGATAGGATTTTCTGTGGTTATTATGCATGCATTACTTTTAACTTTTTCTATTGGACGTCTATTGTCGATCAATAATAACAAATAAAAAAATATTATTATAATTTTACTTACCATGTGGGACAAATGAAGTAAGGTTTTTGTCTTCGATCTTGTAAGAAGATGGCAAAATTCAGCAATGGCGGGAGACGAGTACGTACAGATAATTGCATGTGCTGATCATCACGATCATGATGAGGGTGTTATCTCGAATGTGAACGGGATATTTATACACCTCCAATTAATATTGATCACTGCCATGGTCATATATTTGGCAAAAACTGTTCTTGGAAAAGTCATATTATATATGCATGATTAATAATTAGTGTTTGGTGATTAGTGTTGTCACGTTGACAGCTATGGCTAGCTAGCTAGCTAGATAACATGATATTGATTTAGGTTTGATATTTATAAGTACTTGGTCGGTCTGTATTATAAAATTAGAATAAAAATTATTATTATACGAGAAAATATTTTAGAACTCTCTTTTTTTATTTCTTTTTTTCTCTCGTCCTTCTTTCTTTTTTTCTTTTCTTTTCTTCTTTCTTCTACTTGTTTCGTTATATAAAACTGAACGAAAATATTCGTATTTATAAATATAAATTACTGTGTAAAATTACTGCGCACATATAAAAAGTCGTTGGTGGTGGGGGCATTCACGTGATGCATGAGGGAGGGGGTCATTCATGCCTCCTCCTCTGTAATTGTAATACTCCCCCTTGAATGACCACCCATAAAGAATCTGACTCATTAAAATCTTACTAAAGAAAAATTCAATTGGAAAAAAAATCAATTGCGAAGAAAAAAGAGTACAGAATTCTTATGTACCTTCAAGTGCTTTAAGATTGCCTCATTAAAACCTTACTAAAGAAAACTCAGTAAGACAAAACCACAGCGAAGGAAAAAGAGTACAATCAGTATAAGTGTTCATGACATTTACTCCTCCTGAAAAGTGCATGACGATAGATTTTTGAGTCTTCGCATTCCAATATTATGCACAATCTTCTTGAATGTCGCAGTTGGTAATACCTTTGTGAATAAATCTGCCAGATTATCACTTGATCGTATTTGCTTGACATCAATTTCACCTTTCTCTTACAGTTTGTGAGTATAAAAGAATTTAGGTAAAATATGTTTGGTTCTGTCACCTTGATATATCCTCCTCTGATTTCAGTGATACAAGTAGTATTATCTTCTTATAAAATTGTTAGGCTTTCATTGATCATGGAGAGACCATATTTTTCTTGGATATGTTGGATTACTGATTTTAGCTAAATACAATTTCTACTTGCTTCATAAATTGCAATGATCTCTGAGTGATTTGAAGATGTGGCAGATAGAGTCTGCTTGATAGATCTACATGATATAACAGTATCTCCATAAGTAAATAAATATCCAGTTTGAGATCTACCTCTGTGTAGATCTGAAAGATAACCTGCATCTGCATACCCAATCAATTGTAGACTTGATTCACGTTGATATAATAATCCCATATCAATCGTACCATGGAGGTAACGAAGGACATGTTTAATGTCAATCCAATGCTTTCGAGTTGGTGCAGAACTATATCTTACAAGCAGATTAACAAAGAATGTAATATCAGGTCGAGTGAAATTTGCAAGATACATCAAAACTCTAATTGCACTGAGATATGGTACTTTAGGATCAAGAATTTCTTCATTTTCATCACAAGGACGGAATGGATCATTGTTCACATCAAGTGTTCGAACAATAATTGGAGTACTCAGTGGATGAGTTTTGTCCATATAAAAATGTTTCAGGACTTTCTCTGTATACATGGACTGATGAACAAAAATTCAATTTGGCAAGTGCTCGAGCTATAGGCCGAGACAAAGTTTTATTTTGCCAAGATCTATCATTTCAAATTCATTCTTTAAATATATAGCAGTTCTTGAGATCTCTTCAGGAGTTTCTACTATATTTAAATCATCAACATAAATCGCAATAATGGCAAATCCGGATTTTGATTTCTTAATAAAAACACATGGACATATAGGATTATTCTTAAATCCTTCTTTCATTTGCTTACGCGATTATACCACATGCGTCCAGATTGCTTTAACCCATATAAAAATCTTTGAAATTTAATAGAATACATACTTCTGGATGTACATGTGGATGCTTCAGGCATCTTATATCCTTCAGGAATTTTTATATATATGTCATGGTCTAAGGATCCATATAAATATGCAGTGACCACATGCATTAACTGCATCTCTAATCCTTTTGTAACGACCAGACTAATCAAAAATCTAAATGTGATTGCATCCTTAACGGGAGAATATGTTTCTTCATAATCAATCCCGAATTTCTGTAGGAAACCTTATGCAACAAGTTGTGCTTTATACCGCACAATTTCATTTTTCTCATTGCGTTTACGTATAAATACCCACTTATATCCAACAGGCATTACACCCTTTGGTGTTTGGACAACAGGTCCAAATATTTCTCGCTTTGCTAGCGAGTTTAATTCAGCTTCAATAGCTGCTTTCCATTTTGGCCAATCATTTCTACGTCGACATTTTTCGACGGTTTTTGGCTCACTTTCTTCCTTACTTCTAGTATTGTCAAGGGCCATTTTATATGAAAATATGTTGTCGACAACAGTTTTATTTTTATCTAGAATTTTTCAGTATTCACGAAATGTATTGAGATCTCATTATTTTCAGGTACTTGTTCCTTTTCAGGAAAAAACATTTCATGAAACACCTCTTCAGAAGGTTTCTTTTCAGGAGATTTATACTCTTCAAGAGTATCATTTTCAGGAGGTTCTGGAATAGAAGATTTGATCTTTTCAAAAGCATCAAATATATTTATAGCTTGTATTGTGGGTATAGGTTCTTTAGAAACACCACATTCATTTTGTATTATTTTCTTTATAGAAATTTTGTATTTTGAACCAATAGGTCTTCTACGCTTCAGGCATATTTTAGATTCAGCTATTGCTATTTTGACAATTTGTCCTTTAGGGACTTCAATCCTTACTAGAGCATTAACAGTAGGAATCTATGAATTTACTACACTTTTAGTGTCAGTAAATACATCCGGTAATTGATTTGCAACACTTTGCAAATGAATAATCCTCTTAACTTCTAGTTTACATTCATTTATAGGATGATCAAATTGAGACAGAGTCTTATTATCCTAAGTAATTTCTTGTCGTGCTTCAGGCACCGACTTTTCTTTACCCCTTAATGGAAAAGTGGATTCGTCAAAATGACAATCCTCAAAACGTGCTTTAAACATATCCCTTGTAAGGGATTTAAGGTATCTAATAATAAATGGAGAATCAAGACCAACATATATCCCAAGTCTACGTTGAGAGCCCATTTTTGTACATTGTGAAGGTACAATTGGAATATATACTGCACATTCAAAAGTATAAATATGAGAAATATTTGGTTGTTGACCAAATGCAAGCTGTAATGGAGAATATTTATGATATGCAGATGGTCTAATGCGAATTAAAGATGCTGCATGAAATATAGCATGTCCCCAAGAAGAAACAAATAGTCTTGATTTCATAAGTAAAAATCTAGCGATTAGTTGAAACTTTTGATCAAAAATTCAGGTAAACTGCTCTTTGTGTGTGTATGGGCAATAGGATGTTCAACATCTATTCCTATTGACATGCAATAATCATCAAAAACTTGAGATGAAAATTCATCTGCATTATCCAATCGAATGGTCTTAATTATATACTCAGAAAATTGTGCTCGTAGTTTGATTATTTGAGCAAGAAGTTTAGCAAATGCAACATTTCTAGTGGAAAGCAAACAAACATGTGACCATCGACTAGATGCATCAATTAAAACCATAAAATATTTAAATGATCCACTAGATGGATGAATATGCCCACATATATCTCCGTGAATCTTTTGTAAAGAGGATGGAGATTCAATAATAACTTTTGAGGGAGATGGTCTGATAATCAACTTATCTTAAGAACATGTAGAGCACAGATATTCATTGGGTAAGAATATCTTTTGATTCTTTAAGGGATACCCATGCGAATTTTCAATCATTCGTCTCATCCTTATAGATCCCGGATGTCCAAGGCGATCATGCCAAGTCATAAATATTTTGGGGTCAATGCACTTCTAGTGCACTACAACATATGATTCAATTGTTCTCATCTTTGTATAATACAATATAGAATATAAAGCAGACAGTTTTTCTAATACGAGCTTTTGGTCCGATATTATTTTAATAATAAGAAGATGCTCTTTACTGCCTTCATTGATCGTTTCAATATGATAATTATTACGACGTATGTCTTTAAAATTCAATAAATTTCTTCTAGATTGTGAGGAAAATAAAGTATCATCAATACAAAATTTGGTATCATTAGGCAACACAATATAAGCTCTTCCGGAGCTCTCAATTAAATCTGATGAGCCTGATATGGTATGGACATAGACTTTACTTAGTGTTAGATTTTGAAAATATTTCTTTTCTTTAAGAATTGTATGAGTTGTAGCACTGTCAGCCAGACATACATCTTTATCATTCAACTCAGAGATAAAAAAACTTATCAATGTGATCCATCATTCTACAAAATATACAAAACTTTTATACAAATAATAAAGAAAATACATTAATTGAGTGGAATACTTCCATCTCTAATTAGGTGATCAATTCTACCATCAGGATTTTCAAGGAAATCAGAAATATCAAGGTGAATGATATCTATATCTACTGAATCTAATGAATCATCTAATAGTTCTACTAAATTTATTTCAATCTTTTTATTTTTTCCTTTTATTGATACTTGATATAAATCTATTAAGTGCCTGGCCGTACGACATGTACGTATCCAATGTCCAGTCATACCACATCTATGGCACACATTTTCACCTCTTTTTGAAGAATTATTTTGTGGGCTTTTACTCATTTCTGAGTTGTATCACTTCTGGTGATACGGTACCTTATTATCCATTTTAATATTGTAACTTCTGGGACCAACATTTCTATAATTTCTCTTACCACGTCTACGCCACTAATTCCTTCGAAAGGATGCATCATTCATTTCTAGGAATGATGTAAATCTAGTATCATTCACTTTAGGGAATGATATTGAACCAGTAGGGCGTGACTGGTGGTTTTTCAATAAGAGCTCATTGTTTTGCTTAGCTACTAGAAGACATGATATATGTTTAGAATATTTCATGAACTTTCTCTCTCGATACTGCTGCTGCAAGAGTACATTCGAGGCATGAAATATAGTATAAGTCTTCTCTAGCATATCATCATCGGTGATTTTCTCACCGCATAATTTTAGTACTGAGCTTATTTTAAAAAGTGCGGAATTATACTCACTAACACTTTTATAATTTTGCAACCTCAGGTGCAACCATTCAAAACGAGCTCTTGGGAGGATGACAGTCTTTTGGTGTTCATACCTCTCCTTTAAACCGTTCTACAAAATATAGGGATATTTTATTGTAAGATACTCAGATTTTAATTCTTCATGAATATGGTGGCGAAGGAAAATCATTGATTTAGCACGGTCCTGCAGGAATGCTTGATTTCCTTCTTTAATGGTTTCTTCCAGGTTCATAGCATTCAGATGGATTTCAGCATCAAGTACCCAGGATAAATAATTTTTTCCAGATATGTCAAGAGCAACAAATTCCAATTTTGTAAGGTTTGCCATTTTCTACACATATAAATAATGAAATAAATATGTGTATCTCAGAAATATATTTATAAATTCACACAGATTTTAAATAATAATCATCAATAAAATATATCAAAGATTGCAAATAATATATTGAAAAACTTACAAAGGAATAAGACCACTAGTTTTAGAATTGGTAGAACCGTCGTGCTGATAACATGTTATAAAACTAGAATAAAAACTATTATTGCAAGAGAAAATATTTTGGAACTCTCTTCTTTTATTTCTTCTTTTCTCTCATCTTTTTTTTTCTTTCTTTTTTTTTCTTCTTTCTTCTGCTTGTTTCGTTATATAAAACCGAATGAAAACGTTCATATTTATAAGCATAAATTACTGTGCAAAATTACTGTGCACATATAAAAAGTAGTTAGGGGGTGGGGGGGAGGCATTCACGTGATGCATGAGGGAGGGGGTCATTCATGCCCTCTCCTCTATAATTGTAACAGTCTGAATATATTAGTTGTGACCCACGGAATTTTATTACGTATATTGGAAGCTTATGCTATGCTAGTAAATTTCACTTTTGGGAGGGAGTATAAGATAGTTTGTAAATGTATTCGTTGTTTGTTAAAATAATATCTTGTCAAATTCGAAATAATATAAGGGTTTCAAGCGAAGAAGAGAAAAACATATGAAATAGGTCATAGAATATTATTTATTATTGTGCATATACACTACAAGATTTAAGGATTTTTGGCCGCAAAAAGCCTTAAATTCGTGATAAATAAGTAGCTCCGGCGTTTTTTGTGGCATACTGATTACACCCAAAAAATAACGCGGTCGTTTGCAGTATAGTTTTGAGGTGTCGATTCCACAGAAAGATGGATTGAAAATTAAAAAATAGTAACGAAATTAATAAAAAGATTTAGAAGAGTGTGAAAAGTGATTTTTGAAGTATGACGTAAATTAAAACTAAATGAATAATATGAAAAGTATAAAAATGAGACGAAAAGTAGAGCATTGGGAATTCTTTGTATATAATCGGTATTTTAATTATTTTCGATTCATTAATAACTCAATTAAAAATTCTATGTTCAAATTTTCAATTGGAAGATAAAACATTAATAACTAGATTTAAATCAAATATAATCTTTCGAAAAATCATTCGTCGCAATATAAGAACGGGAATTATTATCGATATTAAGGAAATTCAACGTCGACAATATACTCGTAGAGTAATATTGCAACAGAGAATTAAATTAATATAAGTAACCAATTGAACCAAATATAATCAAAAGATTATTCCATTCAATAGAAAAAACATGACTGAATCTATAAATGAAATAAATTCTAAAATTATTTGGTGACAAAAATATTTATATTAAATTTTGAATGACTAACCAAAAGAGTTTTAATAATTGAAGAACACATATATGAATAAAAAATAATTACAAATACCATCATATATATAAATTAATCCCTAGCTCTACTAGAGAATTTTGTTAAACATATTGAAAATATGCAACGAAAATTCTCTAAGGAAAAATATGGAAGAATCGGCCATTGTTTTCTCTCTTCTTTAGTTTTTCTTTTCTTTTCTCAAGCTCTCAAAATAGCTCTTCCAAAGCATCCCCTCACACTAAGTATGGTCATAGAACACACACCCCTTCCTTTTATTTATAAGCATCATTCATGCAAGTTATCAAGACAAAATCATCACAATTTCAACTTATTTTGCCATGTGTCATTCTTGAATCTAAGTTATTTATGAGTTGTCATTTTGATCATTTGTTTTCCCACTATGCATTAATTGAATTTTGCTTATAGGTTGAGTGTTCAATTTTGTTTCTTTATCCATTAGTTGTCTTGTATGACTTTATATCTTGTGGTCAAATATTTTGTCTTGAAGAAACTTAAGTGCACTTCATCTTGTATGTGAGTTGATCATTGATTTTCCAAGTTGGTGTAGGAGTGATTGCTAGAAAATATTGTGATGACATTTGGATTTGATGCAAGTGGCTGAAGAATATTCAAGAACATCAAATGCAGGTGTGTCCACTTGATGGTCGATTTGGTCTTGAATTGAGCAGATATCTCTTAAAACATAAAACATAAAAGTTATAGATATTTCTCTTGGGGTTCTATATAATCTTGAATCAGCTCAATCGGAGATTGGATGAGAGCGTTATGCCCACATTACGAAAAGACGTCAAAACTGTCTAAAATTCTACAATTATCTTCATTTGGTTCTAATGCCTCTATTTGTGTCCTAAATCAAAATATAAGAATAATGAGTATATTTAGGCATCAAATAAGAATAAAATATTAAACATTAAGAGAGAAAAATATGACATTTTATAGTCTCATCAATATATTAAATCATGCTTATATCTATCTCAAGATAAATGACCATTAATTTTAATAACATGAGTTATATTTATTATTTTCTCATTTATTTTAGCATTTAAATAGAGTATTTAGAGTGCATTTTTGTGCACTAATCACATACATTTGACCTACGATTACCCCATATGTATGAATTCCATTCCTGAGAGTTCAATATGGTAGCCATTGACGAAGTAATATGTTAGGTTTGGGTCTAAACCCCATCCTAATCTCCTTTTTTAACCTGCGAAATAGATCTTGGAAGAGGAAGATCAAAGTGTTAGGAGAAACGGGAGAAGGCACGGGAAGCAACTGGAGAAAGAGAAGGAAATCCGAGACGTGTAGATTAGAAAGACTCACCTGTCAAGCGAGACGGAGATGTAGACGGCGATGGCCCAGTATCGACGAAAGGGTGGCACAATCAGAGAGAGAGAGAGAAGATTTTCGGTTCGAATATCCGTCGGGGGTATCGCGATAGCAAAAGCGAGAGAGAGAGAGAGATATTAGGTTTTTGGGGGGTGGGGGTGATAGGCGTGTGTTTAAATTTTTAAAGACCATTTGTGGCACTTACTTTGTGCAGCAAAAGACTAATAAATCGCTGCAAAAAAAAAAAAGAAAAATCGCCTAGTTTGAATTGAAACGTAGCTATTAAATCCCAGATGCCACTACAAACTTTTCAAATCAGCGAATTTTGTTGTGGCACTCTCAAAAGTTTCATTTTAACCTCATTTTCTTGTAGTGATATAAATAATTTCTAGCATTATAAAATTAATAATAAATATTATATAAATACTTAAAAATATACTATATATAGAATCTACGTATAACTTCATGTACATGTTAATCTATTTCACTTGAAAAGACATTGATATTTATTTTTTATATTGGGGGAGGGGGATTAATGAACCCACAATCTCCATTTGGAGAAGTGGGAGTTTGCCCTCAGGCTACATGCCGATGGCAAAAAGGACATTTATATTTAATATCTAATTAGTTTATATTTATTTCTAATAACAATATATTATATACTTACATATATTATTAATAAATATACATAATATAATAGCATATATGTATTTCATATATAGTTCCCACTTACTAATATATGAAATTATTAAATTTTGTAGACTAATTATTTTAAAAATTATAAAATATAGCTATGAAGTATATTCGTTATATAGACATATATAATTAAATTACATATTACATATTTAATTATAAAAGTGCTATAATTATATTATTAGTATACATATATATAACATATATGTGTATATATTGATCAATATATGAATAAACTTTAATCGAGTTGAACTAACGAGTCAACTTGAGCATAAACGAGTGAGCCTTAACGAGTTTTAGCTGAGTCGTGTCGAGTTTTGTTGGGTATATGTCATTTACTAATCGAGCATGTATCTGTTTTCACGAGTGAGTTTTTTTTTTTTTACGAGTCGATTTTGATTCGAGTTTAATCGAGCGAGTACCGAGTAGGCTGTAAAGTAAACTGATTCATTTACAACCCTAGTTCGACCTTATGCTTCATTTTATGTGCGACCATGTTGAGATGTTCCAATGAGGTTAAAGAGCACATTCAAATTAGTGTGTCAGTGAGTTTACTTTGCGAGTACATTTTTTTTTCACCTAAATTAATATATCATATTTTTGACTAACGTAATTAATTTTTTAGGATAAGTTCGACCTTTATTTTAGTCGTATCAAGGATTTGAGAACTGTGAATGAGTTGATGGTTACAGTACTATTCCGATATCACAAGGGACGATATCATAATCACTTCAAAAAGTTTGAGACATTGGAAGACGTTGCGCAATCCTCTTTCTAGAAGATGAAGTTAGACAATTGAATGAAGTGTTGTGATCTTTTCGCAAGTCCAGATTATCATATATTCTAGATTCTTTAATTATTTACATTTATATTTGTTCTATATTACAATATTTAACATTGTTAATTAATTTTGTAGAGTTTAAGTTCCACAAATACATAGAGTAGATTTGCTCTAACTGTCCACCATCATGCTGGTTTAAGGTGATTCCATCGTCTTGCTGATAAAATAACAATTAACAACTTATATAAATTCATTTAATTTTCTAATATTTTTTTATTAGGTTAATTACACTTTATCCCCTCCAAGTTTACCCAATTCATAATGTGCCCCATTAACTAAATTTTAACAATTGATCCCATTAACTAATAATTTTTTACATAAAATATTAACAAATGAACCCTGACTTAATTAATGTTAAAGGTCTTGATGTGATTAATGATTTTCGAGATGATCGATGTTTGTTTGGTTTTAGATTTATTTGATATTATATTCCTTCCTATATGTGTGAGGACCCGTAATTTTATCTCCTTTGTATATTGTTATCCAGATGACTAACACAAGAGGGGGAGTGAATTAGATTATATTAAAAAATTTATACTTATAAACCAAATATACAATATAAAATATAAACAGAATATGAAACAGCAGGAAATATAAAAAGTAAGGGTAAGAAGAAGCAAACTCAGTATTTTAACGAGGTTCAGCCCTACTGCCTACGTCCTCATCTCAAACTACCCATTGAGGATCCCAAATTCACTATTCAATATCGTTCAGGTGGAGATAGAAACCTATTACATCTTTGAGCAACACCGTTACAAAGAATTCGTGTAGAACACTATCTACACTTGCAATCACCTCACACTTGGTGATTTAACTATTCCCTGTGTAGATACCTTCTATACACACAATGGTTATACGCACCCTTTTACAAATACAAGAACTGATAGTGGGTAGATTATCAGAGTACACTCCTCAATGAGTGAAATAAGAAAAATACAACACAACCTAATCTCTCTCAAAATAAACAAGGATTAAGGCACAAAATTTAGAGAAGAGAGAATGATGACTTTGAAAAACTGATGCAAAACTTAGCAATTGATGTGTAAGTTCTTGTTGTGATTTTTGTAAAACTCAAGTGAGTTATTTATGGGCAAATGAGTCTTCATATTCAAATTTGAAATGGTTCACAGTCAAATAAGAGCACTATTCACTTTTAAAAAGATTCAAATAAAAGATTATGAAAAGTAAAAGATTATGTTTGAAAAGTAAATAGAGTTGTCTTTGACAAATATAATATTTTACTTTTCATACATGACAAAATGAGTATGATTTATTTTTCAAACCAAATCATCTTCTTTTTGTATATGTCAAAAAAATACACAACCACCTTTCAAGATTTTCAAACAAATCATCTATCTTTTGCATTTGTCCAAAAAACACACAGCCACCGTTCAAGATTTTCAAACAAAATTATCTATATTTTGTGTTTGTTAAAAAAACACACAATTACCCTTTAAGATTTTCAAACAACACATACACATGTTAAAGATGACAATCAATCATCTTACAAATTCAAATCTTTATGCATATGTGGAAAAATAATAATAATTTTCGAATTAAATATTTTAATAAAGTTATGCAAATGTAAAAAATACAATTTGATACTTTATGAGAAAATATTAAGTTTGACCCTTAATCCAATTTCAAATTTTAAAAAATGTACAAAATTACTCTATGAGTTTCATTTGTAGACTTGTCCTTCTTTTTACTCATGCTTGATTTCTTGATGTGTTTAACTCTCTTCATGCATAGATAACTTGAGTTTGAGTCTTGAATTTATTTGTTATCATCAAAATCTATACGTAGATACGAGACTTGAAACCTTGGGTTCTACAATCTTCTCGTTTTTGATGATGACAAATACTTAATAGAAATCTGCGACCTGCAGTTAATATTTAAGCTCCCCCTGAAAATATGCGTTAGTTTTTTAAATAAAATATAGACATGATTATAGCATATATAACAGGATAGTATAATACTAGTATAAGACTTCTCCCCCTTTTGGCATCATTAAAAAGGAACCGCAATTGGTTTCAGTAAAATTTCTTCCCCCGTCCGTGTTCGACAAAAGCTGTAAAGGCTGAGGCCTAATTTTATCGTTTCGGTGCAGAGATCGCTTGATTTTGTTGACAAATAAAATATTATTGAGATTTGGTACGGAAGGAGATTTCTTCCCCCGTCCATGTCCGACAAAACCTGCAAAATCTGGAGGCCTAGCTCTGGCAATTTGGTGCGGAAGGAGATTTTGTAGAGAGTTGAAAAATTAGAGTCACCCGTATCCGATAAAACCTGCAAAGGCTGGAGGCCTAGCTCTAACAATTCGGTGCGGAAGGAGATTCAAATCTACTTGACGTTATTGACAAGCAAGATATTGCAGAGATTTGAAGTTGTGATAGTTTGTCTTGTTCTTATTCCCGTCTCTATAAGAGCAATCCTTAGTTTTATCTATTTCGCATCAAATCTTCTTCTCATCTTTGCAATTCATCTACATTTTCATTCTAAAATTTTGTAATGGCTCGTCAATTTTCCTTCAGTATTGCTCGTGATCAATCTATTTCTACTTCTATCGTAGGGGCCATGAAGCAACAAGAGATTGATTTAGCTAATAAATCAGATCGTGATGCCATTTATGAGCTTGTGGGTCTCAGGACTCGATACTCATCATCCATTGTTGCTTTTTTCACTCGGTTGCAGTCCAAAACTCGCGAAATTGAGCAACTTAACGAGACTGTTTTTGTACTTCAACGACTTGTTTAAAAGTCAAACAAAAAAATAGTAGAGTTAAAGCAACAGAATAAGGATTTAAAATCTTTACTAGCCTCTTCATTTCGACTGTCTAATCCTTTAGATGAGAATAACATTTCGATCTATGAAGAGCAAATGCAGTTGAAAGATGAGGCTAAAAGTTTCAAGTTTTTGTAAGTCATTTGAGATAATGGAATAAAAATGTTTAACAGATATTCATAACATGCATCATTCTTATTTCTCTTCTAATCATGCATAATCTATCTTCTGGTAGGAGTTTTGTGAAAATGTCTGCCAATTGATCATATGTGCTTATGAATTCTAGTACAATATCACCTTTCTGTATATGATTTCTAAGAAAATTATATCTAATTTCAATATGCTTAGTCCTAAAATGTTGTGTTGGGTTCTTTGAAATATTTATAACACTTGTATTATCATATTTGATTAGAATGTGATTGTACATAAGTTTAAAATCCTCAAGTTATTGTTTCATATAAAGAATTTGAGCACAGCAACTACCTGCAGCAACTACCTGCAGCAACGTACTATGTCTCAGTAGTAGATAATGCAACAGAATTTTATTTTTTACTAAACCATGAAACGAGTGTATGACCTAAAAAATGACATGTTTTACTAGTACTTTTTCGATCAACTTTGCAACCAGCATAATTTGCATGTGAATAACTAATAAAATCGAAAGAAGTGTGCTTAGGATACCATAATCCGATGTCAATGATATCGGCAAGATATCTAAAAATCTGCTTGACTGCAATCAAATAAGATTGTTTTGGAAATGATTTAAAATGTGCGCATAAACATACACTAATATACACTGAACATAATATCAAGTCTACTAACTGTCAAATATAATAAATTACTAATTATACATTGATATACCTTTGAGTCAAATGGCTTACCGTTTTCATCTTTATCAAATTTAATGATTGAACTCATTGGTGTTTCAATTACCTTCGCACATTCTATCTCAAACTTTTAAAGTAACTCTTTGATATATTTTGACTGATTAATAAATGTTCTCTTTTTTGCTTGCTTGATTTGCAATCCGAAAAAGAAATTAAGTTCTCCCATCATGCTCATTTCAAATTCTTCCTGCATACTCTTAGCAAAATTTTGGTACATATTTTCGTTAATAGCACCAAATATTATATCATCCACATAAATTTGAACTAGAAGAATATCATCCTGTTTATATTTGATGAAAAGAGTTGTATCGATCTTTCCTTTTGAAAAATATTTTTCAATCAAAAAATCAATAAGCCTCTCATACCAAGCTCTAGGAGCTTGTTTGAGTCCATATAATGCTTTTGTGAGCTTAAAAATATGATTAGGAGAAATATGATTTTCAAAACCTGGAGGTTGCTCAACATATACCTCTTCATTTATAAAACCATTTAAGAAAGCACTTTTAACATCTATTTGAAAAGGTTTGAAATTTTTATAACATCCATATGCAAGTAACAATCGAATAGCTTCTAATCTTGCGATAGGTGCATCGTTTCATCATAATCGATTCCTTCCTCTTGATTGAAACCTTGAGCTACAAGTCAAGCCTTGTTTTTAATGATGATTCCAGATTCATTTTTCTTATTTCTAAAAACTCATTTTGTTCCAATAGCAGCATGATTTTTGGGTTTAGGAATAAGTGTCCATACATTATTTCTTTCAAATTGATTTAGCTATTCTTGTATAGCTAGAATCCATGATTTATTAATAAGTGTTTCATCAATATTTTTGGGTTCAATTTGAGATAGAAAAGTAGTGTGATTACAAATATTTTTAAGAGATGATCGAGTACTTACACCTCAGGAAGGTTCTCCTAGAATTTGTTCAACTGGATGATCTTTCACATGTTTCCACTGTTTGGTTGCATCTTGTACTAAATCTTGATGATCTTTCTTGATATCTCCATGCTAGACTTCTTCCATTGTATTCTATTTGTTGAGATTGAGACTATTTGTATTATTTGTACCTTTTGATTCTTCATCAATAGATTTCTTAGAGAGTAGAAGGTTAAATTCATCAAATACTACATGCATAGATTATTGTATAGTCAAAATCTTTTTATTGAATACTCTATAAGCTTTACTATTTGTTAAATACCCAAGAAAGATACCTTTATCAGATTTTACATCAAACTTTCCTAAATTATCTCTGTCATTGAGTATAAAATATTTGCATCCAAATACATTAAAGTAACTAATGTTGGGCTTTTTCTCATTCCAAAGCTCATAAGGGGTTTTATCTAATTTAGACCTTAACATAACTCTATTTATAACATAACATGCAGTACTTACCGCTTTGGCCCAAAAATAACTAGGTAAACTATTTTCATTAAGCATTGTTCTTGCCATTTCTTGAAGAGATTTATTTTTCCTCTCTACTACCCCATTTTGTTGAAGAGTTCGAGGAGTAGAGAAATTATGTAGAAAATCATTTTCATCACAAAAAGACTCAATATCTTTATTGACAAACTCTTTCCCCCTCTCACTTTAGATGTTTGAAATAGTATAGTCCTTTTCATTTTGAATTCTCTTGCATAGCTTGATAAAGGCATTATGTACATCATCTTTATGAGCGAAAAAGATGACCCAAGTATATCTAGAGAAATCATTAACAATAACAAATGCATAATATTTTTCTTCCAGACTCGCAACTCTGTTTGGTCCAAAAAGGTCCATGTGTATTAGTTGCAAAAGTCTAGTAGTGGAAATATGTTTCTTGATTTTAAAAGAAGTTTTTGTTTGTTTACCAAGGTGGCATGCATCACAGATTTTGTCTTTAAAAAAATTTACTTTTGACAAATCTCCCACAAGATCATTTTTTAAAAGTTTGGAAATAAGTTCCATATTTGCATGACCTAACCTTCTATGCCATAACCAACTATTTTCTTGTTAGGCTGATAAACAAATAGCATCTTGTGAGAAAATTTCTTCAAATTCGATTGTATATACATTATTGTTTCTAAGAGTAATAAAACAAACATTACAATCGTGATTATTCAAAATAATGCACTTATCCTTTTTTAAAGTAACTGTAAATCCTTTATCACATAATTAACTTATACTCAAAAGATTATGTTTTAGACCATCAACAAGTAGAACATCTTCAATTATGAGAGAAGACTTCTTACTAACTTTACATATTCCCATAATATTCCCTTTGAATTGTCTCCAAATGTCACGTGTCCTTCTTTTTTAAAAGTGGGGTCAATGAATTTAGTTTTATCTCCTGTCATGTGTCTTGAGTATCCGTTGTCTAAAAACCATTTATTTTTACCTATGGAGGACTTCATGCATACCTGTAAAAGCAATTAAAATAATTTTTCTTGATACCCAAGTTCTTTGGGTATTTTATTTATTAATATTAGAATAAACAAGATTATTTAGTACCCATATGACCCTAATAGTCATTGTATGTCTTCTTCTATAGGACAAGCATGATAATTATGACTATTTCTATTGCAAAAATTACAAATAACATGTGACATATTTGAAAATCTTGAGTGATAATATTTTTCTTTAAAAAAGTTAGTTTTATGAAAAAAAATTTAAAAATCTGATTTTGATTTAATCGGTTTATCAAAGAAATTTATATAGGGTTTGAATTTTTCTTTTGTCATGTATCCCAAACCTACCTTATCAAAAATACATCTTTGACTTCCAAGAAGATTTTCAAAGTTTCTTTTTCTATTTGTAAAGTTTTCAATAATTTTTTCTAAATCAGTCACTTTCTTTTTCAGCTCATCATTTTCATCTTTTGAAATTATGTTTTCTTTTCTTAAAACATCAATTTCATTTGTTAAAGAAGAATTTTCCTTTTTCAAAGCGGTATATTTGATACTCAAATTTTCAGATTCCTCATATACCTCTTCCAAAATATTTTGCAATTCCTCATAAGAAGGATTTTCAATATTTTCGAAATTTGTTACCTCAAGATCATCTTTAGCGATTAGATAAAGATTTACAGATTCTTCATTATTTGCGTCGCTGTCTGAGCTACTTGAATTATCATCCCATGTAACTTTTATTCCTTTCTTGCCTTTGTATCGATCTTTCTTTAACAGGAGACAATCTGCCTTAATATGTCTTGACTTTTTGTATTTATAACAAGTTAATGAATCATTTTTACCTCTATATTTGTTGAAAAACTTTTTGAAAGATTTCCTTGGAGGAACTTTATTTTTCTTTAAGAATCTCTGAAATCTTCTTGTGATCATTGCAATTTCTTCATCTTTATTATCGCTTTCCTCATCTTCATCGCTTTCACTTTCAAAGGGAACAGCTTTGAGTGCCAAGTTCTTTCTTTGCTTTCCTTCTTCTTCTCCTCTTTTCAATGTGAACTCATGAGTAATAAGTGAGCCAATGAGTTCATTTACTTTGAGTTTTTTGAGATCTTTAACTTCAAGAATCGCCGTCACTTTTGATTCCCAACGTTTTGAAAGAAAGTTAAGAATTTTTCTTATTATCTCCAAGTTAGAATAAATTTTTTCAAGAGCTGTCAAGCTATTTATAATGTTAGTAAAACGAGTATACACAGAAGAAATAGATTCATCATCAATCATTTTAAATATTTCATATTCATGCATAAGAATATAAATTTTTTATTCTTTGACTTGTGAAATTCCTTCATAAGTTACTTCCAAGTTATCCCAGATTTCCTTTGTTGTCCTGCAAGTCATTATTCTGTTAAATCCATTGCCATTGAGAGTATTATACAGAAGATTCATAGCCATTACATGCAATGTATAAAGTCTATCATCTTCACGATCAAACTCTTCTTCTTCTTTATTGACATTTATTCCATCAACAATTTTTATTGGAATATAAGGTACATTTACAATACATTTCTAGATTTTTCGACTTTGAGACTGAAGAAATATTCTCATTTTAGCTTTCCAGAAAGTATAATTGTCTCCACAAAATAGCGAAGGCTGATTACTGGATTGACTTTCAGTGAATGTAGCTGCAATGTTAGCCATATGATCTTAACTCAACAGATAATTAATCTTATAATAGAGTCATTGCTCTGATACCAATTGTTGTCCAAATAACTAATACAAGAGGGGGATGAATTGAGTTATATTAAACAATTAATATTTATAAACTAAATATACAATATAAAATATAAATAGAATATGAAACAGCAGGAAATATAAAGAGTAAGGGTAAGATTAAGCAAACTCAGTATTTTAATGAGGTTCAGCTTTACTGCCTACGTCCTCGCCTCAAGCTACCCATTGAGGATCTCAAATTCACTATTCAATCTCTTTCAGGTGGAGATAGAAACCTATTACACCTTTGAGCAACACCGTTATAAAGAATCGGTGTAGAACACCCTCTACACTTGCAATCACCTCACATTTGGTAATTCAACTATTCCTAGTGTAGATACCTTCTATACACACAAGGGTTATATGCACCTTCTTACAAATACAAGAGCTGATACTAGGTAGATTATTAGAGTATACTCCTCAATGAGTGAAATAAGAACAATACAATACAACTTATATATCTCTCAAAATGAATAAGGATTAAGGTACAAAATTTAGAGAAGAGAGAATGAGGGCTTTAAGAAAATGATGCAAAACTTAGCAATTGATGTGTAAGCTCT
Organism: Platycarya longipes; assembly: GCA_036559045.1. Lineage (NCBI taxonomy): Eukaryota > Viridiplantae > Streptophyta > Magnoliopsida > Fagales > Juglandaceae > Platycarya > Platycarya longipes. The sequence goes on from CM071802.1 coordinate 40,250,228, forward strand.
TGTTGTGATTTTTACAAAACTCAAGTGAGCTATTTATAGACAAATAAGTCTTCATATTCAAATTTGAAAAGGTTCACATGTCAAATAAAAGTACTATTCACTTTTCAAAAAATTCAAATAAAAATATCTCATTTTTATATTTGTAAAAGACAACTTTATTCATTTTTTAAAGAAATCAAACCTAATATTTTACTTTTCATACATGACAAAATGAGCATGATTTATTTTTCAAACTAAATCATCTTCTTTTTGCATATATCAAAAAAACACACAATTATTTTTCAAGATTTTCAAACAAATCATCTATCTTTTGCATTTATCAAAAAAACACATAACCACCCTTCAAGATTTTCAAATAAAATCATCTATATTTTGTATTTGTCAAAAAAACACACAACCACCATTCAAGATTTTCAAACAACACATGCACATGTTAAAAGATAACAATCAATCATTTTACAAATTTAAATCTTTATGCATATGTGGAAAAATAATAATAATTTTTGAAATTAAATATTTTAATAAAGTTATGTAAATGTAAAAAATGAAATTTGATGTTTTATGAGAAAATATTAATTTTGAGCCTTAATCTAATTTCAAATTTTAAGAAATGTATAAAATTATTCTATGAGTTTCATTTGTAGACTTGTTCTTCTTTTTGCTCATGCTTGATTTCTTGATGTGCTTAATTCTCTTCGTGCGTAGACAACTTGAGTTTGAGTTTTGAATTTATTTGTTATCATCAAAATTTATAAGTAGATACGAGACTTGAAATTTTGGGTTCTACATATTTTAATATTTTATGTGTATTGTTTGTTAATATAAATATTGGATGTTATGAGTTAGTTGCTATTTATATTATTTTATTGTACTTGTGTTTAAATATTTAGATATTTCATCTTCATTTAAAATTTATTTTCATATTTACAAAGTGAGCTAATTTATTTTCTCATATTATTTTATTGTGATTATTTTATTTTAATGCTTGGATTTAAATCTTTTTATTTTATTATGTGAGTAATTAATTTAATGTGTTTTATTAATTTTATTTTAGATGATTTCCGGTGAGCTTATATATATATATATATAAATATAAATATATATATATATATATATATATGTAGTTGTTTGGGTTTAATGTGTTTAAAATTTAGTTTTGTTTTGGATCAAAGCCCATGCCCAAGCCCGTTTGCAAGCTGGCCTGTATACCATGAGAATCCAGGCGTTCTTCTTCCTCATCTCTTCTTCTTCTTCGTTTCTTCAGTTTCGTTCCTCTGTTACGCTATTAACCCGTGACCTTAAAAGCATGAATCTTTGCAGCTTTCTTCCATTTTATTTCATCCACGCGTTGCACCATCAGAGCCCTAGCTGCCTGCAGATCATTTCCCTTCTCTTTTCTTTTCAGATCCGTGCATCACGTGCTCGGTTTCCATCTCAAACCGTGAGTTCCAGCCCACTGTTTTACCTCCGTTGTTCATCTGAAAGTTGAAGATTCTTTTCCTTTACAGCTTGCCTTGTCTTGGCTCCGAGTTGGTGTGATTCCGCGTGAGTTTTCCCGCCCAAAAAAACCCATGTTTCAGTGCCCTTTTTAGCCGATAAAATGGGTTCTTCGACCCTTGCGAAACCGCTCCAAAAATACTTCTTTTCTCCTTCAAAAGTCGTGTGTTTAGTCATCTTTTTAAAGCTCTTTTCCTTCCTTACTCAAGTTTAAGTTATTCTTCATCAAATCTTCTTTGAATCCGAAAATTCAAAATGAGTTTTTGTTGATGTTTTACTTATATTTTTAATCGTTGTATTTCACTGTTTTGAGATACTTTGGTAGGTTTTTTACCCGTTTATTTGATTAATTTGATTAATTAATTTAAGTGTTGATTTAATTTATTTACATGGTTGTATTTTATTTTTGTTTAAGAGTTTTAAATATTTGTTCATCATATTTGTGGGTATTTGTGTTGTTTTATATATGTGGTTTAATTAACGTTTATTTGTTTTAGTTATTTTCATTAATAATATTTAATATATTGATGGTGTTTTATTTACATTGGTGCAATAGGAATATATTTATGTTTTAGTAAGTAAAAATAAAGTTTATGTAAAAAAATTGCATGTTTTAGATTGAAAAACTTTATAAGTCATGATCTTGCTCGACTCTTGGATCGAGCGAAGAACAACTAGAACTTTCGCTAGAAGGTTACTCGATGTTTGGTTCGAGCGAAATGCAACTCGAGACTTCACTCGATTCTTGCTCGATATCTTGCTCAAGCAAGAGACAATCTGAGACCTCGCTTGATGTTCGTTCGATATCTTATTCGAGCGAGATACCCTATTTTCGTAAATTCAAGACTTTTCCTTGGATAAAGGTGGATGATTCAAGTACGAAGAATTATTTGTGAAAAATAAGTATAGTCTATATGATATATGTTGTATTGGATGTGCATACAATATAAAGTTTAAAAGTACATGCATGTCTTAATGTGTGATGGGATTTAAGAAAGAGTGGCATGACATGTATTTGTGAAATGTTCATAAGAATAAGAACTATGGATAAGTTAGTCACGTCATGACGGGGACAGCGATACGTAACGCCTGTATGACTGACGTGTTGATAGGGACGGTGATACGTAACGCTCGGACGACTGACATGACTAGCGGAGACGGAGATACGTAACGCCCGCTATGTTAAGTATATTCCGTGTCATGACAGAGACGGCGATACGTAACTCTTGAAGATTGACACGAGACTCATCACAACGAAGACGGCGAGACATAACGCCCGGATAACTGATGAGGTATATGCGATGGGGACGGCGATATGTAACGTCCATCGAAGATAAGAGATAAGTAAGACCCGACAGGGACGGCGATACGTAACGCCTGTCGAGGATATGCAATAAGTAAGATCTCGATGGGGACGACGATACGTAACGCCCATTGAAAATAAGAAATAAGTAAGACCCACAAGATTAAGAAATAAGATGAAAGTATAAGTTTTAAGTATATAATGGTAGGTCTAAGTAAGATCTAAGTTGGTATGGGAAGAATGGTCATTGACATGCATAAGTCCTATAAAGCATTTTCATAAGTTATATGTCTGTAATCATTGCTATGTATGACGATTGTTGATGTTATCTATGCCTTATTTCGTTAACTGTATATTTATTGAGATTTCTTGTAAATCTCACTCTTTTAAGTTTTAGCTATCATTCCTTATGGAATGATAGATGTTGTGCAGGATTAAACAAATTGCAATGAGACTTAGACAGTACAAGAGATTCTGAGGTACCTTGAGGATCTTACAGAATACTCATCTCCGGTTGAGATAATCTCATGTTAGTGATTAAGTGGAAAGTAAGATTTCTGATGATGGTGGGATACGATATTATGTTTTGAGAAACTAACTGGGTCATGTAAGTATGGATACGATATGTTTTTATAAATGTGAAGTTATGAAGGTTAAAGTTTTATTATGTCATGTGATCTATTTATGCAAGAATTAGATCTCTTTGCATATATTAGAAATTTACTTATTTTCACTATGTTTTGCATTGCATTTAATAGTAAGTTTAGATACATGCATGCTATTTCTTAAGTCGATAAAGGGTAGGTAGCTCTGTATTATTTATCCAGACACTTCAATTTACGTCTTAGTCAAGACAAGAAAACGGGGCGTTACAGAATGGTCGACTTTAGCGGCGAGTTCATTGGTGGAGGCGCAGAGTTGCGTTTCGACATTTTCCACATCTTCTAGAGTTGTTGTCGAGCGTGTAGTAAGTGACAGTCAGTTATTTGTGATTTTTGTGTGATTATTTAATGGTGTCCTAACCTCTCTTTTGGCCGCTAGAAGTATTAATTAATTAATTAATAATAATAATAATAAATATGGAAGTAGGTTGGTTGGGCCCGAGGCCATTAAATGGAGGATGGGGTCACCGCAAAGTTGATTTACTTTTGATTGGATATTTGTGTGGAATTTAATTGTTGGCTGGATAATTATTTGTTGGATGATTTTACTTGTATACCAAAGCCATGCCATCCAATAACTACCTCTCATGCATATTTTATTTCTTGTGGAATTTTGGTGGTTTTCTTTTGTGAGATAATGTGAGGTTGAGTTTCGTTGAGGTGTGTTGTTGGGTGGTTTGGTCTGGTTATTGTGGTCGGTATGTGTATATCACGACCCCAAGCTAAGATAGGGTATTACTTGAGGAGCAGAATATACTGATGTGACGTCTCTTGAGTTGTCGTTGGGCGACAATGGAATCGGACAAGATGATAATGTTCTCGTGCCGACTTCGTGGCTCCTCTACTAGTGGGAGCTAGAAGATGTCCGGTCATGGCACGTGCTGGGTGTGGTTAGTTGAGCATCGTCTGTTTCAAAGTCACGCACACGATTGTTACCCGTGGTGTGGCGAAGAGAGCCAGGGTGTATAGATGATCCTTAGGGGATACCATGATATACGTGTGATAATAAAATGGAATAGTGTTGAGTTGCCAAAATTTGGGTTTCTGGCAGTTTTTGTGATCTTTTTTGGGAAATGATGATTAGTTGTTGAGTCCTTTGTGGGAAAGGATAGTTAGTAGTGTGGTGTTCGTTTCTGGGAAAGAAAGTTGGTGAATTGTGTTGTGTCCCTTTCTGGAAAAGGACGGTTCATTGTTAGTGTGGGATTCTTTTTCGCAAAAGGAAGTCTCGTGTCAGTTTTTTAAAAATTTAATTGCTTTGTTGAATTTATTGCATATTGTTGGTTGTATTTATTGGTTGTATGCTAACTACTGTTCACTGAGATTCGCGTTTCACCGGTGTATCGGGTCTACCTACAGTTCCATTTTATGAAATCGTAGTTTCTGATGAAGAGGATAAGGATGAGCCCGAGAGGCAGACTTCGCCGGAAGAGTAAATTCATGTGTTGATGAAGAGGATTTTAACTCCAAATGATATTTATCTATATAATGAATTGACTTTTGGGATGATTATATAATCTCCACTAGGAGAATTATTATTTCAGATTGGTCTGTATGATTTTAATTTTCTAATACTAGAATGAATGACCGTTTCAATATTTTTCGTTGTGAGTATTTTATTTGTATACATATTGCATGCTTCACACACACTCTTGAGTACTAAACGATAGATGATTGATACGTGTGATGACCATCTAAGTGTCGCGAGTCCCTCTAAAATCTCAGGAGGGAGTCATGGGTGCCACAATATGACTTATTGATTGTCATCAATTTGAATAATACACATATAGAAAATTTTGTTGTCATTTATGATTTTGAATGAATTATTGTTAACCTCTGTTTGGTATTGAATCAAGTTTGAGAAGGTTAGCTATGGACCCTACTCTCCAAGAGTTTCAAACTTCAATGTTCTTTCTACATTTTCTTTTGCCCTAGTTGGAACTTTGGTTTTATCTTGAAAGTTGATTTCATTCCTTAAATTGCTCATTGTTTAATACTTATTTTGGTGGTAGTGTCATGAGTCCTGGCTTTCCAGGAATTGACTTAAAAAGCCCTATCTTGACTATGTTCTATATTTTCAAGTATCTACCCTTTTTTAGGGGTTTGTATTTATTTCAGACCTTAGATGGAGTTTATTGATAGTAATGTTGTACTTTTTTCTTAATTATTATTTTTTTCCTTGAAACATTTGACTCTTGAATATACCTTTGAAATATTTGAGAATCTGAACCATGACATTAGATCAGGCTTGCAAATTATTTTTAACTAATGGCATTAAGAAATATATTATCTTGATCAAATCTCGCCATGATTTGGATCCATATATAGCTCATTACTAACACGTATATTTCAACAGGTTGTGAATACACATGTCCACCAGTTCATCTAACACAAGCTATGGTGATAAAGCATCACAGGATGTTCCATTTTGCCGTTGCAATAACTACAAAAGGAAGTTTTAGATATGCTCATATTGGACTTCTGGTTGTCAACATGGGGTGGAGACAAGTATTGCGTATTTTTTTATTGGGTAGATGATTTATGCTCTACGTGGAGAGACATTGTTGGCCATATATGAGATAAACTCTGAATATGGACTCATGAGTTGAAGATTAAGAGGTCAGAATTGGAAGCTAACTTGGTGATAGAGAGAGAGCGCAGAGAACATATCCAAGAATTATTGCATAAAGGTGGAAAATTTTAAAGTCTTGTAAAAGAAATACCTCAATTCTGTACGGTGTGGTGTCACTATATTTGTCCTAGTTGTTGATATTTTCTACATAAAAATGTATCTTAATGGTGATGCAAGTCACAAGAACTTGATGATAGGATAGATTGATTAATGTACTTTTGTGGATGTTTATTGCTGGTAGAAATAATTATGTCTGTGTTTATTATTATTATTATTATTAGTATTATTTTCTATTGGGTTTGTGACAACTGTAACACCTAGGCCCATTGCAGAACTTTTGTTTGTTTTTATTTTTTCTTAATTTCTTTTTTAGAAAGAGCACTTTTAGAATTTAAAAAGTAGATTTGAGATCTCGACTATAGTTCTAGTTTTTTTTTGGCGTTTCGACCCCTATTTATTTATTATTTTTATTAGCGTGCTGTGACAAACTATTTTTGGAGTTAATTTTGTTTTAGATGAACTCGTGTTTTGAATTATTTTGGCTTGAGTTCTAAAATTTATTTTATATCTTGTAATATTCTTCATTTTAACACATTTCAGTATGTAAGTGTATCTGATTTCTGATTTCTGAAAAGGCTCAGTTTGGGTTGGAAAACTTGGGTTAAGTGATCATTAAGTGACAATCAAGAAATTAGAGGAATTTTAATATTTTAAGGTTTTGGAGTAATATGGTAAATTCATAGTAATATGGTAGTTGATATTTAAGGTTTCGATTATGTTTAGATGTTAAAGAAAGATACTGGATTTTATATCTTTGGTTCTATTTGCGAAGTTTGTGATCATTTAGAGATTTATGGAAGTACAATTATTATTTTATAGCTAACAATTTATTTTTTTTCGGCTATTGTGGAAAATTTTCAAAAAAGCTAAAAGTCCAGGTAAGAGGGGTTCCTATGCTAGATTTGCACAAAAATAAATGAACTAAGATTGGTTGGTAAAATATGCATGATGTTTTTCTAAAAAGAAAATGTGAAAAAAAAACCCTCAGTATATGTTTTGCATTCACTCATAAAATAATTTATATGAAAGAGAAAATACTTTTTGACATGAATAATGTAAACATGAGCAATATTAACATGTTTTTGAAATGCATAAAAGAGTGAGTATAAAAAGTTGATATTTTATTTATATGATATAAAATGTTCAAGAGTTTTTATGAATCATCTAAAAATGATATAAAGGAGTTTGGCACATTATTTGATATAACATGGTTTGATGTGATATGGATATGAAAAATTTTGGCATTCTTATCTGTTTGATTTTGGTTTTGAAATGGTTCTGATATGATGATATTGTTCACGTGATATGGTTGGTACTAACATGATAAGATATCATAGGAGTGCAACCACTTTGTAAACAAAGCAGTCTTTTATGTGTTTCTTTACTGTGTGCACACTCGGGACTTCGGGAATGAATAAGGGAAAGTTTTACAATATGATACTACCTGATTTGACCACTGGGAATAACACAACCCTACCACAGGGGTTAAACATGATATTTGATTGTTATGATATGATAAGATGAGATTATTCAGTTATTTGTGCTAAAGCCTTTTTTTATAATGAATAGTAATTTTCTAAACGAAAAGGATTGAAAAGTCACTCTATTTTATTGATAATATATTTTGGAAATCTGTATATGAAAATAAAAGTTTCTGTTTCATGCATATGAAGTTTTATTGAAAATGCTTATGTTGTACACACTAGTATAGGTGCTTTGCTTACTGAGTTGTGGATAAACTCACCCCCTATCTTCAAATATTTTTTAAATAGTTTGGATGATTTAGCTGAAGATTAAGAGTAGAAAGCATGTATAAGGTCATGTGATCATAGTGGAATATATACAAAAAGGATACCTTGATTATCTGAGAATTTTATTCGATAGTTCTATTTTACTTTGTCGGCATAGTATTTTGGAATATTAATATTCATTGTGAGATTTTGTGGTGCTTAGTTGATCATATTGGAGTAGTTGATTGGAAAAATTGAGTTACATGTATCATTGAAGACTTTGGAATCTATGATTACATGATTGAAACATGTTTTTGAGTGAGGAGTAGTAACTCTCCAACCAATTCAGAACCAGGATATTACAATTGGTATCAGAGCCATGTTTGGAAATTTGAGGATAAGATTTGATTCGCTTATTTTGTTGGCAATAGGAAATGACTTGGATATAAGTTTGATCAAAAGTCGAGTTTGAGATTTTGTAGACTCTATGGATTGAGGTTGTGGAAATTCAAGGATTTGATTTAATTGGCTCTTCTGAAAAGTCTGGGACATGACTTGGATATTATTTAAGGCTTAGATGTTGAAGTAGACATAAGTTTGATCAAAAGTCAGTTTTGCGATTTGTAGACTATATATATACGAGGTTTTGGAGATTTGTAAGTTTAAGAACTGACCTCGAATTTGAGATTTAGAAATTTGAGGACTAAGAGAGGACTATTGTAACTCAAATTAAAGTTTGAGGTTTTATAGATTTTATGGATTGAGTTTTTTGGAACTTTGATATTTAGAGATGCTACACATTTGTAAAAGTGATTTGATGAGATTTAAGGTCATAGAATTTTTGTGGGCGCTAGGATATGATTTTTGAATGATTTATAAGGCTTTGGCACTTATAGAATGTGTCTTGCGGATCTGAGGTTGTAGATCTTTTGCATTTGTTAAGGAATCGATTTATGATAATTGGGTAATAATGTATTTGGGATTACAAGTTGTCAACAACATGACTTAAGTTTGGGTTTGGCATGGAATAATTGTTGCGGATAATAGGCTATTTTGGTGGTACAATAAATTTCGAGGACGAATTTTTTTTAGGGTGAGGATGTAACACCCAGGCCCACTGCAAAACTTCTGTTTGTTTTTATTTATTTTATTATTTTTTTAGAAAGTGCTCTTTTAGATTTGAAATAGTATATTTGAGATCTCGACCCTTATTTATTTATATTTTTATTTTTATTAGCGTGTTGTGTCAAACTATTTTTGGAGTTAATTTTGTTTTAGATGAACTCGAGTTTTAAATTATTTTGGGCTTGAGCTCTAAAATTTATTTTATATCTTGTAATATTCTTCATTATAACACATTTCATTATTTAAGTGTTTTTGATTTCTGACTTTTGAAGAGGCTCGATTTGGGTTGGAAAACTCGAGTTAAGGGGTCATTAAGTGAGAATCGAGAAATTAGAGGACTTTTAACATTTTAAGGTTTTGGATTAATATGGTAAATTCATAGTATTTTGGGGAGAGTTGATATTTAGGGTTTCGATTATGTTTAGATGTTAAAGAAAGATATTGGATTTTATATCTCAGGTTTGACTATTGTGGAAAATTTTCGAACAAGCTAAAAGTCCAAGTAAGCATGGTTCCTATGCTAGATTTGCATAAAAGAAAATGAACTGAGTTTGGTTGGTAAAATATGCATGATATTTTTCTAAAAATAAAATGTGAAAAAAAAACCACAGTATATGTTTTGCGCTCACTCATAAAAATAATTTATATGAAAGAGAAAATGTTTTTTTACATGAATAATATAGACATGAGCAATGTTGACATATTTTTGAAATGTACAAAAGAGCGAGTATGAAAAGTTGATACTTTATTTATATGATATGAAATGTTTTAGAGTTGTTGTTAATCATCTAAAAACAATATGAAGGAGTTTGGCACATTCTTTGATATGACATGGTTTGATGTGATATGGGTATGAAAACCTTCTGCATTCTAATATGTTTAATTATGGTTTTGAAATGGTTTTGATATGGTGATATTGTTCACATGACATGGTTGGTACCAACATGATATGATATGATATGATATGATAAGAGTGCAACCACTTTGAAAACAAAGCGGTCATTTGTGTTTCTTTCCTATGTGCACACTCAAGGTTCCGGGGATGAATAAGGGAAAGTCTCACAATATGATACTGCCTGATTTGGCTACCGGGGATAGCACAACACTACTATGGAGGTTAATGGTATTTGATTAATTATAATATGATAAGATGAGATTATTCAGTTATTTGTGCTAAAGTGTTTTTTATAATGAATAGTAATTTTCTGAATGTAAAAGGATTGAAAAGTCGCTCTATTTTATTGATAATATATTTTGAAAATCTGTATATGAAAGTAAAAGATTTCTGTTCATTGCATATGAAATTTTATTGAAAATGCTCATGTTGTACATACTACTATAGGTGCTTTGCTTACTGAGTTGTGGATAAACTTACCCCCTACTTTCAAATATTTTTTAGATGGTTTGGATGATTCACCTGAAGATTAAGAGTAAAAAGCACGTATAAGGCCATGTGATCATAGTGGAATATGTAAAAAAAGGATATCTTGGTTATTTAGAATTTTATTCGATAGTTCTATTTTACATAGTCGGCATAGTATTTTGGAAGATTAATATTCATTTTGAGATTTTGTAGTGCTTAGTTAATCATATTGGAGTAGTTAGCTGGAAAAATTGAGTTACATGTATCATTGAAGACTTTGGAGTCTATGATTATATGATTGAAACATGTTTTTGAGTGAGGAGTAGTAACTTTCCGACCCATCCGGGATCGGGACGGTACAACAACAATTTGGTGGTTATATTGTACTCCATATTCTCCATTGCTTGCTTTCGTTGTATGTAATATGACTATGTATTAAACTTGATTACATGAAGTAAGTGTGTTATAGCATCATACAGCGATCGAGGACGTTAAAAAGTTGTAACAATTGTCATCATCAAACCAACAATCTAATAAAGTTTCTATAAATTACAGGTTCAAACATGGTATAAATATCACCCAGTATCAAGCTCAGGACAACAAACTAATAAACCCTACATATGCAAATTATAAAGTCATTTGAGTTTAAGTTTTCAATAGGGATAAAGCATAATGAGTCATTACAATAACACCTTCATAATTATTTATACCTAATCAACATTAAATAAATAAATCTCAACTAATATTGGCACTAGAATATCATCAGAAATGGTAGCCAATATCAAACTAACATCATCGTACAATATTACATGTTCAAACATCACAAATCTGCCCCGATACAACTTCTTCTGCATGCAAAAAAATGACAGACCTGGTTGGACTTTTTGTCTTGCATGTCTATTCCACTTTACTAACAACTTTCAAAATAATACATTAATAAGCCATATATAGAACATTTTAAGGCATAAGCATGAAAATTGTTTTCAAAATATACATCAATCAAATTAATTAATCCAGAGATGTCAACTATATCAAAACTGTCAGTTTGGTCACTTCCGTTTCCCTTTCTCATTTTGTTTCATCTTATCCCCACATGAAGATGCCGTTACGCCCTTCTCCTTCCCTACCGATGCATTGGCCTTTGCAAGAGCCACTTTCTCCTTCCCCAGTGATGCATTGGCCTTTGCAAGAGCCACTTTCTCCATCCCCATCCCCATTTTTTTTTTGTAATGCGATTTATCCCTCCAAATGCAAATTATATAAATAATACGTCTCATGATTTGCATGGGGACAAAGCTGATCAATGTATAAAGTAGTTTGGATTAATGGATCCTTCCAAGAAAAAGGGAGTACGTACAATAGTGGCTAGTTTCACTTTCAAGGGCGCTCCCAAAGAATGTACATTTTTTTTTTGAAACCAACAAAATTTTCCATTAACATGCTTAACATCATTGTTGATTACAAGATTTCTCCTTCTCTATCAAAGACATAAACTCTGGAGGGACTTCCTCAATCCGGTACATTTTCGTGTCTATTCTTTTAGCCTTTTGGGCTACAAAATTGGCTTCTCTCATAACACTTGTAAGCTGCCATTTTACCCTGCTTGTTAATATCTCCTTTATATCCTGAATTAGTTGATAAGTCCTTCCTTTGTAAGCATGATTACTTTGCACGACTTTGGTGACTTGTTGTGCATCCCCTTCGAATATCGCCTCATTTACATGATGATCAGCTGATACCTCCATTGCCTTCCACAATGCCCATGTTTCAGCTAATTCACTATCTCCATCATATTTCCTGCCCATACATGCAACATACATTACTTCCCCTTCATGATTTCTTGCTATCACCCCTATGCCCAACCTTTCTGCTGTTTCATCAACTGGTGCATCATAGTTAATCTTAATCTGATTTTTTGTTGGAGGAAACCATCTTGTGTTACTTATGTTAGCTTGTGCTGTTTGACTTTGGTCACTGCTGTTTGAACGAGTTTCAAGGAAAAGCTTCAACATATTTTCTGTTTTGGAAATGATCATTTTGGGACCATCAAATTTGCCTTGAAAGACTACTTCATTCCTTCTATGCCATATGCCTGCCATAATCATTGCCACTTTTGGGATCTTATCTGCACTAATTTCTGTTTGAATCTTCATCCATAGCTGGTAAAAGTCTATCTCGCCTATGACCCGTTTAGATAGCTCACTTTGATTTTCTGCCCAGACATCTCTTGTTACTGTACATGACCATAGTGCATGAGTGATTGTTTCCTTCTTGTTCAAACAAATATAATCTTGGACAACTTTCCTTTTATATAAATTCTCTTTTGTTGGCAAGATTGAATTTAGAGCCTTCCACAAAAATTGCTTGACTTTGTTTGGCACCTTTAATTTCCACAATGCTTTCCACATTAATTCAGTTGTCTTCCAATTTGAGCATTGCCCAGTACTTACTGCTTTCATATTCTTTGTTGTGTAATATGCGCTTTTAACTGAGAAGTGTCCATCTTTGGTGAATTGCCATGCCATTTGATTTGCCTTCCTTGTTTTATTGATTGGTAAACTACATATCTTCACTGCTTCTTGTTCTACAAAAATCTCCTTAATTAGTTCTACTTTCCAAATGCATCTTTGTTCATCAATTAGCTCTTCTACTTCTGCACTTTCTGAAACGACCCAGACAGGGGTCTCTACTCTAAGAGTAGCTGATTATGGTACTTATTTATCTCTCCATATTAATACTTGCTTCCCATTATCTATCCTCCAAATCATGCCTTTTTCCATTAATTGCTGAGTTGCCATCAAGCTCTTCCAAATGAATGATGGTCTTCTTCCCGGTTTTGCATCAATAATTTGCTCAATTCTATAATAATTCTCTTTATATATTTGTGTTACCAGAGCATCATGATTCTGTTGGAGCTTCCATCCTTGTTTTGCAAGCAAGGCTTTATTGAATTCTTCAATATCTCTAAAACCCATCCCTCCCTTTTCTTTATTTTCCCCCCCATCTTGGACCACTTTTTTCAATACATTACTTTCTTGTCCTGATGATTCTGCCACCAGAATTTTGAAAGCATTGCATTGATTTCTCGTGACGGCTTCTTTGGCAAAAGAAATATATTCATTGTGTAGGTTGGAATAGATTGTAACACTGCTTTAATCAGAACTTATTTTCCGACTATTGACAACAATGCAGTCTGCCATGTGTGGATTTTCTTCCAAATTCTTTCCTTTATCTCTCGAAACGCTTGTATTTTGCCTCTCCATACCATCATTGGAAGTCCCAGGTGTTTTCCATAATCTCCACAACAGATTCCCCCTGCCTAATTACTTATCTCATCTTTGATTGTCTGAGTAGTGTTAGCACTAAAGAGAAGTGAAGTTTTATGTCTATTAATAGCTTGACCTGAAGCTTGCTCAAAATGTGCTAATATTGTCTGAATGCTACTCCAGTATTGCGAGGTTGCTTGGCTAAAAATAACACAATCATCTGGGAATAGTAAATGGTTGACTTTAGTACCCCCATGTGCTACTGTTACTCCTTGTAATCTTCCATCTTTTTCAGCTTGAGTTAGCATTATGCTTAACTAAAGGCGGAATTAGAATTTTATGTTTGGGGGGCGATCGATAAAGTGTACGGTGCATATAAATTTTAGAAGGATGATCATCAGTGATAGAAATATTATGCTCTGTTGTTACCGAGCATTCTAAACATATATTAGTCTTCGAATTGTCTACGTCTTTTAAAAAAAAAAATCAATTGTTCTTAAGTACTTGCTCATATTTTTCTATGATTTAAGAAAAATTTATAGATCAAGAATAAATTTGAGAACTTTCTAATAAGTAATAATGTAACGCTATTAAATTTTTAACAAACTATATCTCACAATCATACAAGTTAGAGTAAAATTAAATAAGTGAGTATAATTAATTAATTTTATAATCATATAAATTTATAATCAATTTTTTTGCTAGAATTAGACTGTTAGAATAACTGCGAAATTACATAAATTAAAATTTGGGTTTAAATGAAGATAAAAGTTAAAATATAAATAAATATATATATGAAGATTTAGAGAAATAATTTTAGTAAAAAATTGAGGGGGGGCAATTTTTTTTAAAAAAAAAATCTAAGAGAGAATTTTAATTATATATATAAATTATATATATTTATATTAGAGGTAAATTTTTGAAAAAGTTTTGGGGGGCGGTAGCCCCCCAACCATCAACATGGGTCTGCCCCTGTGCTTAACCCCTCCATGCAAAGTATAAAGAGGTAAGGTGACAAAGGGTCACCTTGCCTCAATCATCTAGTTGGAAAATTTTTTTCCCCTTCTTGACCATTGATTAAGACTGCATGAGACACTATTGTGACACGGTTCATCATCATTCGTATCCATTTTTTTGCAAAACCCAGTCTTACCATCATGGTCTCGAGGAAGCTTCATTCTAACCTGTCATGGGCTTTGGATATATCCAATTTGAGGGCTAGAGAGCCTGTTTTGCCTTTTTTCCTTGTCATCATTGAGTGTAGTAGTTCAAAAGCAACCATTATATTGTCTGTGATTGCTCTTCCTGGGAGAAATGCACTTTGCCATTTCGATATGATGTTGGGCAGTACCCTTTTGAGTCTGTTGGCTAGTATTTTGGCTATCATTTTGTATATCACATTGCAAAGTAAATTGGTCTATAATCATTAACTAATTTCAGGTCCAGAATCTTTGGAATCAAAACTATTTGAGTAAAATTAATAGATCTAAGATTCTACTCTTCATTCAGAATTGCTAATCTAGCGTTGCTTACATTGGATCCAATTGACATCCAATGGTCTTGGTAGAACCCTGCTCCTAGCCCATCAGGGCCTGGTGAATTCGAGGGGCTTATTTGCTTCAGTGCCTCTGTTATTTCTGCTTCCATGAATGGTGCCAATAATACCTGGTTCATAGATAGTGTCATCTTTTTTGGTACATGCTGCAAACATAGCTTAATATCTTTCTGACTTGGTTTGGTTGATGTATAAACAGTCTGAAAGTGATTTTTGAAAGTGCTCTTTATTTCTTGTGTTGTTTCTATCAATCGGCCTCTTCCATCCACTAAATTTTGTATTTTGTTTTTGTAGAAGATCAAGTTGATATCGCTGAAAATCAGGAATCAAAACTGCATTCATCACTTACCGAAATCAGTGCTCCAAATAAGGGATGAGGAGCTGTGATCCTACGGTTTTAATTTTGAATAAGATAGCTGTCAAAGTCAAATTAGAATGTTGCATAAAGATAGGAATCTGTTATAATTATGTGTATATAAATATACCTCTTGTAATCTGTCTTTATACAAGCATAATACAATTTTCAGAACTCTGTTTTACTTTCTTTACATGGTATCAGAGTGATCCTCAAAAGACCATCGTCTACTCAATGTCTTCCTCATCCCCTTCCTCTTCAACCAGCATCCCTCCTCTGCCACCAACCTCTCCTTCTGTCATTCCCATGCCCAATGTTGTCACTGTTAAGCTCACTTCCGACAATTATCTCTTTGGAAGGCCCAACTTGTGCCTTACTTTCGTGGCCAAGATTTGTTTGGTCATCTTGATGGATCCACACCTCTTCCCCCACAAACCATTTCTACCTCACACCCCGACAATAGCACCATCACTGTAACACCAAATCCTGCCTACTTCCACTGGGTACGTCAGGACAATATCATCCTTAGCACCTTAATGTCCTCCCTCTCTGAAGGAGTCCTTGCTCAGGTGGTTAACTATACCACTGCACATGCTGTTTGGCATGCTTTGGATGAGAATTTCTCCTCTAGAACTCGTGCAAAAACTGTGCAAATACGCACACAATTGGCGACTGCCACTAAAGGAAATAAGTCGGCCACCGAATATTTTCTGTTTATTAAGAGACTAACCGATGAGTTAGCCATTGCAGGACAACCTTTGACCTGTGAAGACGTGATCACATATGTGCTTGCTGGGTTAGGCCATGAGTATGACAGTTTTGTGGCCTCCATCTCTGCTCGGACAGACATTATTTCTCTTGAAGAAATTTACTCTCTGCTGCTCACAACTGAAGCACGCATCTCTCGGCACCAACTTGTCTCTCCTATTCCACCAGCATCTCTTAATATTGCTCAAAAGCAATTTAAGTCGTTCCCCAATCGAGGACGTGGCAGATATCGTGGAAAGGGACGTCCACAACGTGGTGGCTACCACAACAACAACCATAGCAATAATTCGCCTTCTCTGATATGTCAGGTTTGTAACAAACCAGGCCACTCGGCCCGAAAATGTTACCATCGTTTTGATCTCTCTTATCAGGATTCCTCTCCAACTGAAAGCAAACAAGCCATGATAGCATCCAATGGAGCGAACTGGGAAACCAATTGGCATGCCGACTCCGGAGCCACTCACCATGTGACCAACGACGTCGGTAATCTGACCCTCAAAAGTGAAGATTACAATGGTTCTGATAATGTTCACGTGGGAAATGGTCAAGGTTTGCAAATAAAAAAAAATTGGTTCTACTCAACTCTCCACTCCCACCTCTTCCTTTGTTCTCCATAACGTTCTTCTAGTTCCTGAAATTCAAAAGAATTTATTATCTGTCCAACAGTTTTGTGTTGACAACCATGTGTATTTTGAATTTCACGATAAATTCTTTCTTGTGAAGGATTACTCGGGGAAGGTCTATCATCAAGGCAAACTCAGTAATGGCCTCTATCAATTCAGCTCCACCTCTCGCTACCCTTGTGCTTTCTCAACTGTTCGTGTCTCCTCTCATGAATGGCATCTTCGCCTTGGACATGCATCACAACCTATTGTTAACAAAGTCCTCTCCAACAATAATCTTTCGGCTAGCAATAATAAATTGATTTCTGTTTGCTCCGACTGTCAACTCGCTAAAAGCCATGCTTTACCATTTCAATCTTCTCCACATGTTTCTAGTCATCCATTGGATTTAATATTTAGTGACGTGTGGGGACCTGCATCTGTGGCTTCTACCACAGGAGCTAAATATTATGTTAGTTTTCTTGATGATTATTCGAAATTTGTTTGGTTATTTCCATTGAAGTTCAAATCTGATGTTGAAACAATTTTTCTTCAATTCCAAGCATATGTTGAGAAGCATTTTGAAAGAAAAATCAAAGCTGTCCAATCTGATTGGGGTGGTGAATTCCGCCGCTTAAACACATATTTCAAACACCATGGAATCAATCATCGGCTAGCTTGTCCGTATACTCATCAACAAAACGGGTCAATTGAACGTAAACATCGACATATTGTCGAAGTCGGCTTAAGTTTGTTGGCTCATTCGAAACTACCGCTAGCCTACTGGGAAGATGCTTTCCAAACTGCCACATATATTATCAATCGACTCCCCACGCCTGTCTTAAAATATAAATCTCCCTTTGAACTCTTGTATAATCGTATGCCCGATTACTCATTTATGCGAGTCTTTGGCTGTGCATGTTGGCCAAACATGCGGCCCTACAATAAACATAAACTCAGCTTTCGGTCTCATACGTGCATCTTTCTTGGCTACAGTCTCTATCATCAAGGTTACAAATGCTTTGATCCAACAACTGGCAAAACTTATATTTCGAGACATGTTATATTTGATGAATCCCTTTTTCTCCCTGTCCACCCTTCCAGCTCCAAGTCTTCTCCTCTTCATTCTGTGTCCCTTCCCTGAAATATACATGTTTCTGCTCCTACCAGCACAACAGATTTGCAAACTCACCTCACTCCCACGAGACCACAGTCTACACCTTGTTTATCTTCTCTTGCAGGAACAGAGGAAGAGCGTTCACCTCCACATGATTCTCAACCACACATAGCTGCTCCACATTCGGACTTACCTTCTACTCAGTGCAGTAACCCGCCACAACATGCTGCAAATAGCCACCCTATGATTACAAGATCAAAAAATAATATTCACCAGCCATGGAAGCAATCCGATTGCTACATTCGATATCCTCTTCCCAAGGCCTTGATCACCGAAGCAACCACCCAAGCTTCCGAACCAACATCCTTTACGGAAGCTTCCAAACATCTTCATTGGCGTGCCGCAATGAACAAGGAATTCGATGCCCTCCTACAAAATGGTACATGGTCTCTTGTTGCACCTTCCTCGAATGCTAATATTGTGGGCTGTCGCTGGGTCTATCTGATCAAAAAGAATGCCGATGGCACCATTGAGCGTTACAAGGCTAGATTGGTTGCCAAAGGCTTCCATCAACAAGAAGGAGTTGATTTCTCAGAAACATTTAGCCCTGTTGTAAAACATGCAACAATCCGGTTGGTGCTATCCCTTGCTGTCTCCTATGATTGGCCTATACTCCAACTTGATGTGCAAAATGCCTTTTTGCATGGCGATTTACGTGAAGAGGTGTACATGACTCAACCTCCAGGCTACATTCACTCCCAGTACCCGCATCATGTGTGTAAACTACACAAATCACTATATGGCCTACGGCAAGCTCCAAGAGCTTGGTTTTCGAAACTTTCCGATAAACTCAAGTCTTTGCATTTTAGAGAAAGTCAAGCTGACAACTCCCTTTTTATTCTAAAGACAAAAACAGAGGCCATTTACATTTTAATCTATGTTGATGATATCTTAATTACAGGCTCAAGCTCTATAGCTATCACCAAAATCATACAACGTCTAAAAGCTGATTTTGCTATCAAAGAGCTGGGAGATCTTCACTTCTTTCTCGGGGTCGAAGCTGTTAGAAGCTCAGAGGGACTCTATCTCACTCAACGAAAGTATGTAGTTGATTTACTAAAACGGAGCAACATGGATAAAGCTAAGCCGTGTACCACTCCAATGGCTTCTACATGTCATCTTACTGCATCCGATGGCCCTCCATTTCCTGATGTGGGTTTATATCGAAGTCTCGTTGGCAGCATGCAGTATTTATCTTTTACGAGGCCTGATTTGGCGTTTGCAGTTCATAAAGTTAGCAAGTTCATGCAACAGCCTATGGAATCACATTGGCAAGCCGTTAAACGAATACTTAGATACCTCAAGCATACGGTGTCTACAGGTCGTCTCATCACCAAAGCAGCAGATTTAAAACTCCAAGCCTTCTCAGACTCGGATTGGGCATACTGCATTTTCCAAGGCCCTAATCTCATTTCATGGAGCTGCAAACAACAACAAACAGTGGCCCGAAGCAGCACGGAGGTTGAATACAAGTCACTTGCAAACACTGCAGCCGAAATAATATGGATAAAATCCATTTTATCCGAGCTTGGCGTCTATGTACATCACCCACCTGTGCTTTGGTGTGACAATATCGGCGCAACTTATCTATCCTCAAACCCAGTATTTCATGCTCGGACGAAACATATCGAGATTGATTTCCACTTTGTCAGGGATCAAGTGTCTCGTAAACAACTATCTGTGCAATTTCTTTCTAGTCGTGATCAACTAGCAGATGCTTTGACCAAACCATTGCCACCAAGCAAGTTCAAGAATGTGCTATTCAATCTGAATGTTCGTGATCTCCCCTTCAGATTGAGGGGGCGTGTAGAAGATCAAGTTGATATCGCTGAAAATCAGGAATCAAAACTGCATTCATCACTTACCGAAATCAGTGCTCCAAATAAGGGATGAGGAGCTGTGATCCTACGGTTCTAATTTTGAATAAGAAAGCTGTCAAAGTCAAATTAGAATGTTGCATAAAGATAGGAATCTGTTATAATTATGTGTATATAAATATACCTCTTGTAATCTGTCTTTATACAAGCATAATACAATTTTCAAAACTCTGTTTTACTTTCTTTACAGTTTTGCACCCTCCTCTATGACGCACAAGCATGGAAATGCTTGGAATTATTATTTCCATGTTGATACCAGTGTGCCTTTGCCCTCTATTTCCATATTTTGTTTTCCTTCTCCAATAGCTCACCCAATTCCTGTTTCAAAGAGCTAACTATCATGGTGTTATACCTTTCTTCCTCATTCTAAAGTGTCGTCAACAAAGCTGATTTCTCTCTTATTTGCTTGCCTACTTCAGTAGCTTTTGTTTTGCACCATTGAGATAAAATCTGCTGGCTTCTACTAAAGCAATTTTGCAGATCTGTCAAGTTATTACACTGCATGTCATTTGCACTCCAGCAATCTTTGATTTTCTGTTTGCATTCCTCCTTCCCTCCCCATGCCATCTCCTGCCCCTCGCATGCAGGGATAGCATAATTGGAGCAAATTATCCTTCAAACATTTGCTCCAAAGTA
Source organism: Platycarya longipes (assembly GCA_036559045.1). Taxonomy (NCBI): domain Eukaryota; kingdom Viridiplantae; phylum Streptophyta; class Magnoliopsida; order Fagales; family Juglandaceae; genus Platycarya; species Platycarya longipes. Next base: position 40,270,833 of record CM071802.1, read on the forward strand.
GTACTCCATGCATGTTAATTTGCCAATTAGTTTCTTGATTTTCAGGAATTAAACGATACACAAAAAAATTAAGAAAAACAGTACATAATTATAATAAATTGCTATTGTTGGTTATTTAATTAAATTCTTTGAAAGAATGAATAAAATGATGAGTAATTTTAGAAAATTAAACTTATCTCAATTAAGTGTCATAATTGTATTGGTTGAATATAAAATAAGTTATAAAATAGTTGTAGGTATATGATGACAAGTACTCAGACTGGATCAAAGTACATGATAGATCCCATCAATTGGATTTTTAGAGAAAGGACTATTGGAACTTGCATATAGATAATTACATTAATTAACAATGAGAAATGATATTTGCATTCGTGGAATATACAAGCGGCATATAATTTCTTTGAGAAAAATAAGTAAATACGAGACTCATTTAAAAAATAATAATAATTTAATAATAGACTCTACTAGTCTTTTTTAAAAAAATTGTGTAACGTTTGCATACTTCATGATTATATGTAATATTACTCTTTAATAATTGACTGAATAATATGGATTATAGCCTCATATGATATGAATCTATACCCCATTTTTCAAGGCGGTTATTATCAATCATTAAATCCAATTTGTTCCTTTGCAAAGTCACCATCTTGAATGAGGATGACCTTTTTCTTTCTTACTCAAGTAATTATGAAAAATAAATAAATGATAATCTAATATTATTAAAGAGAAATTGCACTTTCTACCATATATTGAAAATATATATACCATTATCTTTTGTTTTTTTGTTTTTATACAATTTGCAGTCCAAATTTTACAACTTTAAATGACCTAAAATATTCAAATTTGTAAGTTTCGACATATTATGAGTTAATACAACTACATAACAAACAAAGTCATGTGTGTGTATATAAATATTTATATATTGCAACTCTTTAATGCTTTAGTTGCATAATATTACAAATTTGTGTAGTTTGAATAAATTCTCATCGCAAAAGGGACAATGTTAATATAATATAATTATGAGTTTAGAAATGGTAGTTATAATATATTTTTTTTAGAAAACAAATTTCCTAAAGTTTTAAATTTACTTTTAATATCCCATTATAGGCATTTTTCTTATGAGTAATACTATGTACAAGTTTTTAATACACAACAAGCCCTTTGTGAAAAAGTAGGTCCCATTAATAAAGAATAATTGTGGCGCCACGTGTAATTTAGTGAGACTCACGACACTAGGATGATGATCGCTCGGGTCACTTACCCCATCGACAAGTATTTCAAAGTGTGTGCATCATGTATAAGGTGTATAATTAATATTCGCAACAGAAAATAAAAGGGCATACAATCTAGTATCAGAAATTTAAAATTTACAATCCAATCGAAAATAATTCTCTAGAAGGAGATTTTACAGTCATCCGATTCCACTACCAGTCATCACCAATAGATCACTCATCTCGCAGAGCTTGCCTCTTGAGCTCAACCTCTTCCTCTGCGTCAAAATCTACGATTCCATAAGACGAAACTGTAGGTGACAGAAAAATCTAAATGAGTAGCAATCAAACAACACTCCAAGCATTTAAGAAAAATAATATACAAGCAAGGAAATTAACATACTCCCAATCATGCATAAATAAATATGATCAACTCGTTCTTTCCCAGAAAGGAACTCTTATATCCATATACGCCAAAAACTTGGTTTCTGCCTACAGCACAAACAAGCTATTTTATTTATTAAGTGTGTACTAGGGTCTCCCCTAGGGACCATCCATACATCCTGACTTCTTTCTTCACACCACGAGTAATGACCGTGCATGTGATTTCGTAATGAGCAATGTCCAACTCCGCGCTTAGTACATACCATAACTAGGCATCCCTTAACCCCCTCCAACAGAGGAGCCATATAGTGGGTACGAGAGCATTACCATCTCGTTCGATCCCGTTGTTGCCCAGCGACAACCCAGGAGATGTCACTCAATTTTATATTCTCCCGAGTAACCAGAGGAACTTCACCAAGAGAATGCCACTTCCCAACTTGGGGTTGTGATACACACACGCACCCACATGTTTTTCAACAATGAATATGGCAACATAGTACAATTAAATGCTCATAACAATTAAATAAAGATGCATGCGTGTGATAAACATTTATTGGATGACATGGTAATGACACCCAAAAGCAACCATAACATCAAACATAATCACATCCATAATCTCAATTCACAACTAACTAAACTGTGGGGTGATCCCATCCTCCATTTAATTGTTCAGGCCCAACCAATCTACTCCCATTTTATTATTATTATTAATAGTTAACCAACACTTCAAACTACAATTTAAAGGTTAACGCAAAATGTAATGCCCCGATTTTTCACATCGATTACAACGTAAATCGATGCATCCGGACAAGTAATACAAGGTTACTTATCCTACATAAACATAAAAAGTAGCATGCATACATCTAAGCTTACTAATTAAATGCAACGCCGATCGTAGCTGGAAGAAGTAAATTCCCAATATATGCAAAGAGATCTAACTCTTGCATAAATAGATCACATGGCATACTAAAATTACACTTCTCATAACATCGTATTTACAAAAACATACTGTATTAAATCTTACATAACCCAGTTAGTTTTCTCAAAACATAATCTCATATCCCACCATCATCCAGTACTCTTACTTCTTTACTTGATCACGTACATGAGATCATCCAACCGGAGAGGAGCATTCTATAGGACCCTCAGGGTACCTCAGAATCTCCAGTGCTGACCGAGTCTCAATGCAATTTATCTATCCCTGTAACAACATCTATCATTCCATAAGGAATGATAAACAAAACATAAAAGAGTGAGATTTACAAGAAATCTCGGTAAGTACACAGTTAATGAAATAAGGCACAAATAACATTAACTATCATCATACATAGTCATACTCACCAACATATCACTTATAAGAATGCTTTATGGGACTTATACAGGTTAATTACCCGTCTTCCCCTACAAACTTAGATCTTATCTAGACCCACCATCACATACTTAATACTTATACTTTTCACATTACTTCTTAACCTTGTAGGTTTCCCTTATTTCTTATCCTCGATGGGCGTTACGTATCGCCGTCCCCATCGGGATCTACTTATTGCATAACCTCAACAGGCGTTACATATCGTCGTCCATGTCGGGTCTTACTTATTTCTTATCTTCGATAGGAGTTACGTATCGCCGTCCCCATCACATATAACTCATCAGTCATCCAGGCATTATGTATCGTCGTCCCCGTAATGATGAGTCTCGTGTCAATCTTCCGAGCGTTAAGTATCGCCATCCCCGTAATGACACGGAACATACTTAACATATATGACAGGCGTCCCCCTCAACTTATCAGTCATCCGGGCGTTACGTATCGCCGTCCCCGTGATGACGTAAACATTCTTATCATAGCGGGCATTACGTATCGTCGTCCCTGCTAGTCATGTCAATCCTACGGGCGTTACGTATCACCGACCCCGTAGTGATATAATTCTTATTCTTACGATAGGCGGTACATATCTCCGTCCCTGTCGGCACGTCAGTCATACGGGCGTTACGTATCGCCATCCCCGTCATGACGTGACTAAAATATTTATACATGCATATGCTTTTCATTCTTATCTTAGAACCTTTATTCTCACAAGTCTTTATTAATATCCACTATTATTACCCGTGGTTGGGCCATGCCACTATTGTTACCCGTGGTCGGGGCCATGCCACTATTATTACCCGTGGTCGGGCCATGCCACTATTATTACCTGTGGTTGGGCCATGCTACTATTATTACTCGTGGTCGGACCATACTATATCTTTTCTTATTCTTATGAGTTTTTCACCTAGAACTCATTTTATTTAAGACAGCAATTTTATTCCAGGAAAAACCCTGGGTCTAAGCAAAACAGGATATCTCGCTCGAGTGGGTGTCGAGCGAGAATCAAGCGAAGTCACGGGTGGGAACTCGCTCGAGCGGGATATCAAGTGACAATCTAGCGAGGGTTCATATTTTGCCTTCGCTCGACCCACCTGTCGAGCGACAATCGAGCGAGATCAAGGCTTATGGGGTTTTTCAACCTAAACCAAGCAATCTTTTCACATAAACCTTATTTATACTTATTAAAACATAAATCTATGTCCTTATAATTTTCCTAACATTTTACCATCACAAAATCATATCCAAAACACTATAGATTTCAAGCATATCATATAAGCCTATTTTAAGCTCCAACTAACAACAAACTTAATTCCATCAACAATCTACTTATTCTATGACAAGAATAAGTTAAATTGTATACTTACAAGTTTCTCCAAAGCTTGGTTGAATGATCAAACTAGTCCTTGCAATATTTCTTCTCAAAACACTCACTTAGCTCACTTAGGTGATGTTTGGAGGTTCAAGGGTTAAGAGGCTATTTTCTTGACTTATTTCCTTGTTTTGGGAGTGAGTTTCTTCTCCCAAAAGATCCCTTATGGACTGAAGATGACTATATATATATGGAGGAATCGATGGCTTGGGGTAAAAGGGAAGGAAAACAAATCAAGGCAATTGGTTAAATCAAACCGTGTAAGGGTATGTGCTGTCCAGTCTTGGCCTAGTCCAATGATCATCCATATCTCTCATGATCTCCAAGGATTTTCATCCCATGGCTATGCTTCTTCGATATCTAAAATCATCTTAGATCAATGGCCCAATAATTACTAAATATAGATATAAAAGTAAAATCCAAAAAACCTAAAATATCTAAGATAAGCTCAACCGACTATTGGCCTTTCTTGCATCCCCAAAGCTTCTAGAACCTCTTCTTCACCTTTGGCCACATGTCCCAGACTTCCTTAGTACCCTTAGAGTAGCTGGAAAAAATCTTATCACCTAATTCCCAAGATTTGGTTACCAATTGGTTGGAAACAAGTCGAATAGTTGGCTATTTTGGCCAATCAGATTAGTTCTTCACTTTTGCTTGGTTTTAGACTAATTATTCTTCTAGAAGCTCATCCTCCACTTAACACATACTTTCATACGTGTATCTAGTTGATAGCAATGAGGAAAACCAATCAAATTTGAGCATCTAAAGTGAGGTGGTGGAGTGATTTACTTTCGGGCTCCAGTTTGCACTTATAACAAATCAGTCTCATTCCAGCCCAAATAATCCATTGATACACTTCGATTATCCAAAACCTCAAATCATAAAAGTTCTAGATCTATTTCTTAAGGTTCCATAAGAACTAGAATCACTTCATTTGGAGTTCATATAACCAAGTTATGATTTTTCTAATAAAACTCGACAGATAAGCCCAAGAACATCAATCCGGGCACACCAAATGTTGAATAGATGATTCCTCTTATTTCACAGGAAATTTACTAAATAAAATCTCCTCATTTTCCACATTTCTACATACTTTTCTAGATCTTAGGATAATTGAGAAAATAATTCAAAGGCTTAATCTTATCCAAAGTTCTTAGTCAACTTCAAAGTCAATGCTTATCTATATCCAATTCAGATCTACCATTTCAATCTCTATTTCTTATTTGATTAAGTCCATATCTCTTAAAACTCAAAACATAAAAGTTGTAAATATTCCTCTTAGCTTTCCATAGCCTCTTGAATCACTCACATCCGACATCAAATGAGCAAGTTATGACCGTTCTACCAAAATACGTTAAGTTTATCCCTGTATCTCGCTCGAGCCAAACATCAAGCGGGAGTCAAGCGAGATCTCGGGTTAGACACTTTTCCACCTTAAAACAAGTCACATTTATACCCAACCCTACTCCTAACCTTTCAATATAGAAAATCCTATACATATATCTCAAAAATTCCTAAAAGTAGTTTTGGAGAAATATAATCATCCGACATATGAAAATTAAGCGGATATCTAAAAATCCAGATTATCACACAAAATCAATAATTAAATAAAATCACAAATCGCATTGAACGGTTACTCACAACACGTCGGATAAATTCCACAGGATCAAACGAGTGCTAAGATATGGTCTCGCGTATCAACAAATGAGCACGTCTCTATGTCACACACACGCACCAACGTTAATAAAATAATACTTATAAAAATAAATCAATAATAAAATATAATTTAATTAAACACCTAGACAAGTAGAGCGGCTCACCGAGAGTGACTACGCAGCGGCAAAAATAGCGACAAACACAAGGGGTAGCAACTGTTTTGGGGGAAAAACAGTGGAAAACTCGAAATCACACTGACTAGAAGAGTAAGACTCGGTTTGGAATGGTTTTCTTGGAGGGTTGAATGGCCTATTTATAGCCCTCGGGTTGGGGCTTTGTGCACGCGGCCAAGGCCACAATTGGGTGAGATGGGTGCTGCAAACTTGAAAATAGATCTCCACGTGGCACACTAAAGATTGACCATAGCATGCACGAACTGCCATGGAGGGATTCCTCCAGCTTTTGAAGACGAAACCGAGGGAGAAAATCATGGGTGGCTCACGATTTTGGAGAGGAAAGAGGTGGTTTTCTAGGCATGTGGGTTGTGGGTTGGGGCAAAAAATGCAAGTACAATTCTGGCGTGGTTGTGGGCTTCGAGGCGGTGGACACGTGGCTAAAAGGGTACGGCGGAGATAGTGGCCTTGGGGCTTGGAGTTCACGGGTCTAGGAGCCGAAAACACAGAGGAAAACAAAAGAAGAAGAAAGAAGAAGAAATGCAGAAGGGAGGGGGCAACTGGTGAAGTAGCGATGAAAACTTAAGGGTTTCACTTAACCCTTGCGCCAAAACGGCGCCATTTAGAGACAAAGGGGGTTGGGTTTTCACAAGACATGGGCCGGGCTTCATTATCCTTAAACACAAGATCCATGCATTTATATGAAGACCCACCAAAATTCAACCCAAAAACAAGCAAACAAGGTAAAACTAACCCAAACCAAAAATAATTAAATAAAATCAACAATCCAACATATTAAAATAAAATTCATCATGATAAAATAAGGAAAATTAAATCCAAATAATAAAATAGATACACCACAATAAAATAGTAAAAGGGAAAGAAATAACTTAGCATTTAAATATATGGATATCCAAATAATATTAATAGCAATATATTAGATCCAATAAAGAAATAACCTACCGGACCCTTTTCGGGTTTAAGCCTCCGTGGGGCACGCCGAAGCTCGCCGTTGAAGGGGTAAGCTCGCCGGAGCCCGCCGTTCCCGGTAGGGTGGGCAATCGCCCACCCCACCAGAGGTGGCGGGCTGCTTTTAGCGACTGACCCCTAGGAAATCTCCACACACACACACACACATATATATACATATATATTTTTACCCAAACCGAAAGTTACCTAAACCAATTTAATTAAACCCAAACACTATATAAAAGCCCATCTAATATACTCATAATCCCACCAAAAACATCTAAAGTAAAAATAAATAAATATAACACATCATATTAAAATAAAATACAACCATTTAATTTAAATACCAACATAATAAAATAATGAAATTAAATTCAAGCATTCAATCAAATGCATCACAATAAATTAATAAGAGGAAATAAATTAACTTACTAAGACGCATGAAAATCATCTTCAAATAAAGATGAAATATTTTAAATATTTAAACACAAGCACAACAAAATAATATTAATATCAACCAACTTCTACACCCAATATTTATTAACAAACAATACACATAAAGTATTAAAATACAAAGGGGATAAAATTACGGGTCCTCACATCCTTCCCCCTTTAAAAAGGAATTTCATCCCCGAAATTCGCACAAACGATCCGAGTAGGAAAAACATCCACTAGCTTTCGAATAGATACAGGTATCACTCTCTCATATCCGCTTCTTTCTCCCAAGAGAAATCCTAAGCTAGAGGATTTCCCCATGACACTTTAACTAAAGGTATTGTCTTAGACCTCAGCTACTGCTCTTTTCAATCCACAATCTGAGTCTGCGTGACTTCAAAAGTCAAATCTGGCTGAAGTTGAATACTTTTCGAGTCGACAAAGCGAGGTTCCTGCTGACCGAAACTCTTCTTTAGCGACGACACGGGGAAAACATTGTGAACATCTCCAAAGTAGTCTGGCAAAGCAATCTGATAAGTGACAGGTCCGACCTTCTCAAAAATCTGATAAGGACCGACATATCTCGAACTAAGCTTTCCTTTCTTACCGAAACGCTTGACACCCTTCATAGGGGATACCTTGAGGTAAACCCAATCATCTTCTTCAAAGGACAAATTTCTTCTTCTTGTGTCAGCATAGCTCTTCTGGTGACCCTGCTTTGTTGCCATCTTGTCTCTGATGATCCGAACTTGGTCATTCATCTCTTGCACGATTTCAGGTCCAAGCATTCGACTCTCGCCAACTTGATCCCAAAACATAGGTGATCTACACTTCCTTCCATACAAGGCTTCATATGAGGCCATCTAGATGGAGGCGTGAAAGCTATTATTATAAGTGAATTCTATCAATGGCAAATGATGTTCCCAACTACCCTTGAACTCCAAAACGCAAGCTTGTAGCATATCCTCAAGATTCTAAATGGTATGCTCTGACTGGCCATCTGTCTGAGGATGATAAGCACTCTTGAACTTCAACTTGGTGCCCAAAGCTGACTGCAAGCTTTTTCAAAAAAAAAAAAAAAAAAGATGTAAACCGAGGTCTCGATTCGACACTATAATTCTAGATATTCCGTGAGGACGCATGGTCTCCTTAATATACAAGCGAGTTAACTTACCCAAGGTGTCAATATTAGCAACTGGTAGAAAAAATGAGCACTTTTAGTCAAGCGATCAATAATCACCCAAACTGAATTCTTCCCACAAGGTGTTCTTGGTAGCCCCACTACAAAATTCATAGCAATGTCATCCTACTTCCACACAGGGATGGGAAGAGGTTGAAGAGTACCGATAGGTCTTTGATGTTCAGCCTTAACTTGATGACAAGTGGTACACTTCATAATGTACAAGACAATATCATTCTTCATCTCTTCCCACCAGTAGCTTTTCTTCAATTCTTGATACATCTTTGTGCTCTCGAGATAAAATCCGCTTTTTAAATTTTGAATTTGAAGGAATCACCTGATGATTTTAAAATCGAATAATTCCCTCTTTATCCAAGCTTAAATATGTGGGTCCTCTATCTTTTCTAACTTTTCTCCGGATGTCGAGTAGCTTCCAATCCTTCCTTTGAAGAGCCTTTAATTCTGAAAAATTGTCAACACGAACGCTAAGAGTCATAACCAAAACTTCCTCGTCTTACTGTGAACTCTCAACTAGTAATTCCTCATACTAAAAAGAAGCGAGCCCAACTTCGACGACTTAGCCTCGTCTATCGAATGAGACTTCCGACTTAAAACATCAGCGACTAGATTTGGCTTACCAGGATGGTACTTGATCTCGCACTGATAATCATTGATCAACTCTAACCATCTTCGCTATCTCATATTAAGGTTCTTTTGCGAAAATAGATCCTTCAAACTCTTGTGATCATTGTAAACTTCACAAACTACACCATACAAATAGTGTCGCCAAAACTTAAGAGCAAAGACTACCACTGTTAATTCCTAGTTGTGCATAGGATAATTCTTCTCATGATCTTTCAACTGACGAGATGCATAAGCAACAACTCGCCCTTCTTGCATAAGAACACATCCCAACCCAGAGTTGGATGCATCACTAAAACCACAAAAGGATTGTGTTGTTGGGGAAATGCCAAGACGGTGCCGAAGTCAACCTTCTTTTCAACTCCTAAAAATTCCTTTCGCACTTGTCAGACTAGACAAAAGCGGCACCCTGAAGCTAATCAAATAGGTCGTTAATTTGAGGTAGAGGATACTTATTCTTGATAGTCACTTTGTTAAGCCCTCGATAATCTATACATTTTCTAAGGGTTCCATCATTCTTCTTGATGAACAGCACGGGTGCTCCCTAAGGTGACGAACTGGGTTGAATAAATCTTTTATCCATCATGTCTTGTCACTGTGATGACCTCCACGGCTTCCCTGACCCATGCTTGGGCAATCAGGAACATAGAGTCCTGTCTGGCCACAACTGAAACACTGATTACTCCCTTGATGGCACTCGCCTTCAAGAGCTCTATTGCAGCTTCCACAAACCGAGACTCGACCTCTTATATGGACTCTAGTAGATGGTTGAGGATGGGCTCCAGTCCTTGACACGAACTTCTAAGGCGATCCAGAATTGCCCTCACCAAAGCTTCTTCTGGCCTGGGGGAGAACCAATAGGGATAGTGAACTCTCGCTTAGCAATACATGCAAGGTCAACAAGCTGTTGAAAGGTTAACACCTGATGATAAGCCATATGCCGACTAATCTCCATGTGCAAACCTTCTTGAAAACGCTCCATTCGCAACTCCTTAATTGCTATGAGGTGACTGGCGAATCTCCCAAGCGCCATGAACTTGTGGGCATACTCATCCACTATCATGTTTCCCCGAGTCAAGTTGGTGAATTCACGAGCCTTCTGACGTCGAACTGATCGTGGAAAGAAATGATCATCAAACTCCTGCTTGAACCGCTCCCAAGTCACGTTAGTGAATGACTCTAATTCTTTTTCCAGAAGTTCTCGCTTTGTTTCCCACTAAGATGCCACCTCACCCTAGAGAAGTAGCTAACATATAGAACCTTTTGAACTTCCGCGCAGCTACAAATCCCTAAAGTCCTCTCGAGATCCTTGATCCACCTATCAGTCTGCAACGAATCCTCCTCGCCTGAGAAAGGTGCAATATAGTGCGCCAAAAATCACTCATAAAAGCATCCCTCTTGCTCAACCCTAGGTTGCGATCGGGAACCCTGCTGAAGAAAGTCAGTCATCCGATTCAAAGCTCTAGCCAAGGCAAAATTTTCGCCGCCTCACTACAAATCATCATCTGGTTCAATCTGCGACATAAGTGGTCTCACCGTTGTCCTACCAAAATGAACCTTTAACTCGCTCTCCAAATTCAAACAAACAAACAAAACAAACAAAATTTATGGTATTGTCCCTAGGTAACATATGGATTTACCCAGAGCCGAACTGCTCTGATACCACCTGTGACACCCGAATTCTCATGTACGGAAACATAAAAATCGAGACGTCGGGATGATGACAACACGGGTTATGCACCCCAACAACAAGTGCCAAGAGTGTGAACATGCAATATGTGTGAAATAAAATAAGTAGCAGATAAACTAAGTCGATAGCTAAGTACCAGAATTTTAAAATATTACAAACCAGTTTAACACAAATTCTCAAACAGGAGATTTAATATAGTTATCCCGAAGACAAAATATAAAGATACATAATTAACAAAAGCGAAAAAAATTTCCCAAGATACAATTAAATCAAGTTACTCCAACGGCGGAGCCGCCTTCTCAAGCTCAGCCTCCTCGTCCTCTGCATCAAAATCTACGATATCGATAATGGTACCGCAGGTAAGTAAACTCCAAAAATCCATTCATGCAACAACAAAATGCATGAACATAATACCATATGCATGAAACTTAAAAACCATTTTCTCACAACGAACAGTTTCTCACACATGCCAAAATCTTATTTTGGCCCAAAATAAAATCCATTGAAAATATCCACCATTTTCCCATAAAATTGTAGAAATAAATCCAATAAACCAAAACTCACAATTTTCCCAGAAAATGACCCACAAAACCAATCGACACTGTGGGCAGGAATCGCAGGCGGGACTCTACCATCATCCCTGCTTACCACCATCCCTACCGCATGCACCGTAGGCTGGAATCACAGGCGGGACTCTACTACCATCCCTACCGCATACACCGTAGGCAGGAATCATAGACAAAATTCTACTACTGTCCATACTTATCCCCATATTCATGCTAGTCATACAGGCATTATGTATCACTGTCCTTGTAATGACATAAATACTCCAATCATAGCGGGTGTTACGTATTATCGTCCCCGTTATGACTTACACACTCTGATCATAGTGGACGTTACGTCTCGCTGTCCATGTTATGACAAACACACACCAATTATAGCGGGCGTTACGTCTTGCCATCACCGTTATGTATCGTCATCCCCATTATGACATACACACTCATTCAAAACCGTTAAAACCCACAAATCCAATAATAATGTAGGCAGGAATCACAGGCAGGACTATACCACCATCCCTATAGTACCTCTCTTTTAAAACCATTCAACCAAATTATTTCAATATACCAAAATCAAGTCTCACATTAAAATTCCAAATATCAAATATACACATGAACAAGCGTGCAATTACACAATGCGTACCACCATGTACAAAATATCCAACATTCAATAAGTTCAATCATCAACCAAACACTGAGTTGTTAATGCAAAATATATTTAAATCTCAAAGTTTATTTGGAAAATACTTACAATATGCTCGCTAATGTTTCTTAAAGTTATCGAAAATGCCAAACAGCGACTCTGCGCTTCCACCCACGAACTCGCCACTAAAGTCGCGCCCATCGCGCCAACGCATATAAACATCACCAATAATATAAATAAAGCAACATCAATAAAAACAACAAAAAACCTTAACAAATTAATTAAAACAGTTAACATAAATAAAACGATATTTATTTATATATAACCAACTCAGATAATAATCTCAATTATTATAAACAAAGTAAATTAATCATTTTAATGTAGATAATTAAAATGCAATTATTATCTAACAAAACTGAACACTTGATCTTAAATTGTAACACCCGACTTGTGAGATCTCAGATTTACATGTATTTTTAAATATTGTCTTTATTATTATTATTGATTATTTTAAGTTGTTATAATAATATTATCGATTGTGTTTTATTTGTTTAAGATAATTGTTTGGGCTATTAATTAGTTAATATTGAGTTACGTTATTTTTCATATTAATTTAATGTGAGATAATTATTTTAATGATTGGAATTTAATTTCCTTTATATTATTATGTGAGTTTATTTGATGTATTTTTATTTTTTATTTTATCTTAATTAGTCTCTGTGTTTAAATTAATTTATTCAGCTCTCTGTTATGGAATTTTTTTTATTAGATCAATTCTATGAACTGAGTTGTGAGGACTGGATCTCGTTTATTTCCTTCACTTTTTCTTTTTCTCTTTTCTTTTCTCTTTTTCTTTCTGTTTCTTTTTCTTTTTCTTTTCTTCTTCCCCAGTTTTCCCCCCAGTCCCGTGTGCGATCCTCCCCTGCTTCCTCTCTCACCCGCCCGTTCTTCCTCTCTCCACCCAACACCGCCGTGCGCGGGCATGGCCGTCACCGCCCCTCCAATTCTCTTCCCTACCGGCCGGCAACCACCCCCCTTCGATTTCAGCCCAACTTGTGCCGCCGTTTGCCCCCACGCCTACCTCCAAGCCGCGGCATTTAAATGCTCTAGTGCTGCCGTCGCTCCACCACCAGCCACCATCTCTTCGTCACTTTACCACCGGCCTCCCAGCTACCTAACCTACCTTTCCTCAGCCCCGATCCGCCACCCTTGAGGTCCCTTGAGCTACACCTCTATTTTATACTATTCGGCCTTCTACTGCCGCCCACGCCGCCATGCACGGCCAACCACCGCCACCAATCACTTCACCAACACCTCTAAGTCATTCCCTAGCCATCTTAAGTCTTAGTTTGTTTCCACTCAAAAGTTGGGTTTTGAGATCCACGGCCGTTGTCGTTTTGCATTGTTACGTTGCTTTTCCGCTGTCGCTTGCACCTTCGTGGTCCTTCAAAAATCATATTTTAGTATTGTAAGTACTTTCCAAATGAACTTTTAAGATTTAAATATAGTTTTTGCATTAACATCTATGTGTTGGTTGATGTTGGTATTTGTTGGTTGATTGAGTTTATTGAATATTGGATATTTTGTACATGGTGATATACATTGTGAAATTGCACGGCTGTTTATGTGTAAATATGATATTTGAAGTTTTTACGTGGAACTTGAGTTATGGTATATTAAAATGATTTGTTTAAAGGGTTTTATAAGTGAGAAACAACATTATTGGGTTTATGGATTTTAATGGGTTTTAATGGTTTTTGACTGAGTTATAACAGGGACGGCGATACGTAACGACTGTTATGATCAGTAGGTGTGAATGACATAATGGGGACGGCGATACGTAATGCCCGTTATGGTCAGTGTGTGTGTATTTCATAATTGGGACGGCGATACGTAACGCCCATTATGATTGATAGTGTGTGGATAATATAACGGGGATGACGATACATAATGTCCATTATGGTCAGTGTGTGTGTATTTCATAATGGGGACGGCGATACGTAACGCCCATTATGATTGATAGTGTATGGATAACATAATGGGGACGGCGATGCATGAAGCTTGTTATGATCATTGGGTGTGTATTTCATATCGGAGACGGCGATACGTAACGCCCGCTATGAAATGAGTGTGTATGAGTTATAATGGAGACGGTGATACGTAACGCCCATTATGATTCGTGTTGTGTGTATATCATATTGGGGACTATGATACGTAACGCCCGCTATGATTGGATTTACTGATATCTTTTTCTGGGAAATGATAGATGATTTTATTGGAATTTTATCGTGGACCAAAATGAGATTTTGGCGTGTGTTATTTTATTTATTTTGAGGAAGATGATTTTAAACTTCGTGCATACGATATCATGTTCATGAGTGATGTTATTTATTGTTGCATGAGTATATTTTATATCTTGTGGTTTGTTTGAGTTGTACTTATTTGTGATGCCATTTCTAGCGTCGTAGTTTTTAGATGCAGAGTTTTGTGGAGGCTGAGCCTAAGGAGGCGACTCCGCTGTTGAAGTATTCTTATTATAAATTGTTATCTTGGAAAATTGTTTTTCGCTTTTTATAAATATGTATTTATATAATTTGTATTTCGGATGATTGTATTAAATCTTTTGTTGGAAAATGTGTGTTAAATTAGTTTGTAAAATAATTCTAAAAAAATTCTGGTACTTAGATATTGACCTCAAATATCCGTTACTTTTAGCACTTAGATGTTCTAGCACTTAGCACTTAACATTGAGGGTGCGTGACCCATGTTGTCAGCATCTGACGCCTTGATTCCCGTGTTTATTTTAAGAGGAAATTGGGGGCGTCACAGGTTGTATCAGAGCAGTTCGGCTCTGGTAAATCCGCAAATTCCCTAGGAATTGTACCAGAAAAGTTTTTGTTTTAAATTTGTTTGTTTTATTGTTTGATTATTTTATTTTATTTTATTATTCTAATCGTTTTCTAAGTTATTTATACTAAGTTGTATTGTAAGATTTTAAATGATTGTTTCGATGTGCTGTACTTTTTTATTTTAATATTCCTTTTGTTTATTATTTCCAGATTTATCTTAGTTCTAGATGGTTGATTTGTTTTGCTTTATTTCATTATAATATTTGTTCATTAATGTGATTTTGGGTAGTAGTTAAGATTTTAATTAATTGATTTTATTTAGTTAAGTTGTTGAGCATTTATTTTTATATATGTATTTATTTTGTTTAAGTTGCAATTTGGATCTTTCGGATCAGATTATTATTTTATATCTTTCATTTTTAAGGGAATGTTTATTTAAATAATTATATTATGGAATTCCTTGTTTTAAAGTTATTTGTTTGTTGTGAGTTATTTTGTTTTATTAAGTTTTTATGCATTTATCATATAGATCTGGTTTTATTTAATTTCAACTCATAAGTTTCTACAAGATGGTTTTGGATTTTGTTTATTATCTTTTTATTTCAGTTGTGGTTTTTTTCATTTAAGTATTTCTGAGGCTTTGAGATTCTTTGTGACAAAAATTTAAAGGAAATCGCTATTTTGTATTCATTTTAGAAATATACTTTGAAGTAAGTTTTTAAATTTATTATCTTTTCACCTTAGTGCTTGAATTATTTGAAGCGTTTATTTATTTATTTTGACGAGTGAGTTTATTTTGACGACTTGTTAGTATTTATTCATTAAATTATTTATTTATTTATTTTATTTTGGTTCAATTCTTTTTAAGGTTTTAAATCTTAGAGATTTCTACAATAAATCTTTTTAGAATTGGATTTTGAGGAGAATTTCAAAACTTTAATTGTCATTTTATTTCTCCGTTCTTCTTTTAATTCAATCTCCTTGTTTTATTTAATAAAAACTTTTGGTGATTTTCTGTTTACCAAGGGAGATGGACTTGTTTTCTTGAACGACTGCTTTTACTTATTTGTTTATTAGATCTTTTCACTAGTTTTGTTTATATATAATATTTATGTGAATTACTCAAGTTTTATTTAGTGATTGGGTATATTACTATATCTTTGCAAGATGGATTTATTTTGATAAATCATTGGTATTTAAATGATTGTATTTTTTTATTGATATTTTATATACTAATTATTTGTATTACCTGGGTCTCACTGAGTGTTAGAGTTTCTAAGTTCTAATTTTATTTCTGAGAGATTATTGGAATTGTATTCTAGATAGACTCTCCTTGTGAGTATGGAATTGTTGGTCATTGATATGTTGTTATGGAATCTGTTTTAGTAATGCTTATGATAGTAGGCAATCAATTGTTTTCTTGGTGAACTTTTGATTTTGTTTGTGGATACTTAGAGATTGTTGTGTAATAGTTGTGTATGCGTAAATTTTGAAGAGTACTTATTTTAGTTTTGTGTTTGACTTGGGAGAATCTACTTTGTTAATTGATGGATGTTGATTCGATGTGATGGTATTAAATTCAAGGGATTTAAATTTTAGGCTTCTGGGCGAGTTGTTTGGGGTGGATAATTTAAGTATGATATTTAGAGAATTTAATAGTTAGCAACATTTGTTGAGGTATCTTAAGGAATTAGTTGTGACTTAAGGTCACATAGGAATTAAAATATTTGAGATTATTTCATCCCATGAGTATTGAAGGTTCGATTGGGAAATCTATATGTATTGTGGTTGTCATGTTAATTAATTTGAGTAGAGTGATAGGATTTTTATGCGATATACGTTGGAGTTTAGGTATCAATCATAGTGGTATAATCAAAATTATGAGATATTAGAATTTTAGGATTTGGAAGAGTGGTATAGGATTTTCTGTTAATAAGTGTTGAGCTAGCTTCTACTCAATGGTGATAATTTATGATGACTAAATTTTATGCATTTAGTGAGTTATCAGAGTGCGTGCGAAAGCGTGATGTCTCGCAATATAGTTGGAGATTCAAGTCATGTGCTGGTTTTGAGGGATTAGTAGTGACTTGAAATTTGGGATAATACTTATTAGGGGAGATTTATCTTTTGGTTGGGTAAATTATGTTTATTGATGGTTAAGTTGGGAAGATAAACTTGGGAGTTATTTGAGAATGGCACAAATTGTTGTATGGAGTTAGTAAACATTAGGGTTTTGGAAGATTATACTAAAGTCCTTGTACCTATGGAGATTTCATATTACTTTGCTATCTTATGAGTCTTAGAGATGAAATGTTATTTAGAAACTATACGTTTATGATGGTATAATATTAATTTGTGTTTGAGGAAAATAGGTGATTGTGTAAATACTTGGAGTGAGTGTTGAGCTGTGTGGTAAGTGAGCATTGGAGTTTCTATTAATTGCAGCAGAGCAAATTTTGAGGACGAAATTTATTTTAAGGGGGAGAGAATGTAAGATCCCAGATTTACATATATATTTACATATTATCTTTATTCTTATTATTGATTATTTTAATTTATTATAATAATGTTATCGGTTGTGTTTTATTTATTTAAAATAATTGTTTGAGCTATTAATTAGTTAATATTGAGTTACGTTATTTTTCATATTAATTTAAATGTGAGATAATTATTTTAATGATTGGAATTTAATTACTTTTATTTTATTATGTGAGTTTATTTGATGAGTTTTTATTTATTATTTTCTCTTAAATAGTCTCTGTATTTAAATTAATTTATTCAGCTCTCTGTTTTGGAATTCTTTTTATTGGATCAACTCTATGAACTGAGTTGTGAGGACTAGATTTCGTTTATTTTCTTCACTTTTTCTTTTTCTCTTTTCTTTTTTCTTTTTCTTTCTTTTTCTTTTTCTTTTTCTTTTCTTCTTCCCCAGTTTTCCCCCCAGCCTCGTGCGCGATCCTCCCCTGCTTCCTCAATCTCCCGCCCGTTCTTCCTCTCTCCACCGAGCGCCACCGGGTGCGACTGTGGCCGTCACCACCGTTCCCATTCTCTTCCCCACCGGCCGGCGACCACCCCCTGCAATTTCAGCCCAACCCGTGCCGCCGTTTGCCCCCACTCCTACCTCCAAGCCGCGGCTTTTAAGTGCTTCACCACCGGCCACCATCTCTTCGCCACTTCACCACCAGCCTCTCAGCTACCTAACCCACCATTCCTCAGCCCCAATCCACCACCCTTGAGGTCCCTTGAGCAACACCTCTGTTTTATACTATTCGGCCTTCTACCGCCGCCCACGCTACTAATCACGGCCAACCACCACCACCAATCACTTCACCAACACCTCTAAGTCATTCCCTAGCTATCTTAAGTCTTAGTTTGTTCCCACTCAAAAGTTGGGTTTTGAGACCCAGGGCTGTTGTCGTTTTGCATTGTTACGTTGCTTTGCCGCTGTCGCTTGCACCTTCGTGGTCCTTCGAAAATCATATTTTAGCACTGTAAGTACTTTCAAAATGAACTTTTAAGATTTAAATATATTTTTTGCATTAACATCTATGTGTTGGTTGATTAAGTTTATTGAATAGTGGATATTTTGTACATTGTGAAATTGCACAGTCGTTCATGTGTAAATATGATATTTGAAATTTTTACGTGGAACTTGAGTTATGGTATATTAAAATGATTTGTTTGAAATGTTTATAAGTGAGAAACAGTATTATTAAGTTTATAAATTTTAATGGGTTTTAATGATTTTTGATTGAATCATAACGGGGACGGCGATACGTAACGCCCGTTATGATCAATGGGTGTGAATGACATAACGGGGACGGCGATATGTAACGCTCGTTATGGTCAGTGTGTGTATATTTCATAATGGGGACGGCGATACGTAACGCCCATTATGATTGATAGTGTATGGATGACATAATGGGGACGGGGATACGTAACGCCCGTTATGGTCAGTGTGTGTATATTTCATAATGGGGACGGCAATACGTAACGCCCATTATGATTGATAGTGTATGGATGACATAACGAGGACGGTGATACGTAGCGCCCGTTATGATCATTGGGTGTGTATTCCATATCGGAGACGGCGATACGTAACGCCCACTATGAAATGAATGTTGTATGAGTCAGAATGAGGACGGTGATACGTAATGCACATTATGATTGGTGTTGTGTGTGTATCATATCGGGGACGACGATACGTAACGCCCACTATGATTGGATTTACTACTAATTTTTTGTAGGAAATAATAGATGATTTTATTGGAATTTTATCGTGGACCAAAATGAGATTTTGGCATGTGTTATTTTAATTATTTTGAGGAAGATGATTTTAAGATTCGTGCATACGATATCTTATTCATGAGTGATGTTATTTGTTGTTGCATAAATATATTTTATATATTGTGATTTGTTTGGGTTGTGCTTACCTGTGATGTCATTTCTAGCGTCGTAGTTTTTTATGCAGAGTTTTATGGAGGCTGAGCTTGAGGGGGCGACTCCGCTGTTGAAGTATTCTTATTATAAATTGTTATCTTGGGAAATTGTTTTTCCCTTTTTATAAAATATGTATTTGTATAATTTGTATTTCGAATGATTGTATTAAATCTCCTGTTGGAGAATGTGTGTTAAATTAGTTTGTAAAATAATTCTAAAAAAATTCTAGTACTTAGATATTTACCTCAAATATCCGCTGCTTTTATTTATGCATGTCACGTGTTCACACACTTAACACTTGACGTTGGGGGTGCGTGACCCGTGTTGTCAGCATCCCGACGCCTCGATTCCAGTGTTTATTTTAATGAGAAATTGGGGGTGTCACACAACTCCAGCACCACCTTTTTTTTTAATGTTTTTTTTAATTTTTAATTTTTTATTTAAGTAGAAACCCCTTTTTGATATTCAAAATTTTATTTTAAATTTGATCACGAGCGTAAAATCGTTGTTTCAATAAACTTTGTCACAACGGTTTCCTTCTATCTTTGCAGGTTGCTTCTCTTGCTTGTTTCACGACAACTGAATCTCTATTGGGATAAGTGGTTGTGCATCCGTTTTCTTTTCAAAAACTGGGTTGCCATCACCGCTTTCTCCATGCACGTCTTTTACCTTCTATGTTCTTAAAGATTTTAAATCTTCCATATACATATACATATATATATATATATATATATATATATATATATACGTGTTCTTCCTTACGCGTGATGAAACATAAGTCATTTAACTCCCAATAACCCCCATTCCCAACCATAGACCCCCATTAAAACCGTTTCACCCTTGCACAACATTGCACCATGCAACCATAACCCAAACTGATGCAAGTCTCTCTCTCTCTCTCTTATATTTTTTTTCTTTCCCCACTTTTGTTTCTAGGGTTTCCCAGGTTTCTTTATATAGTTTATTGATAATGTTGACCCTCATGCACTTGAGAAAACTACCTCTACCACAACCCACATATGATAAAAACAGCCCTCAAGTCAAACCTCTCCTGTCATTGCCCGTACACCATTATTGCCGAAGGTAGTATCCTGCCCAACCGAAACACTCACGACGATGCACCTCAAGGTTTGCACCCACTGCCGCCCCTCGATCTGGAGCGTCGCTACACAGTGCACCAACATCGTAACACCCTTCCCAGCCATCGTGAACCCACGATGATTATAATCACCTTAAGTTTCATGCCTTTTGGTATGCACCCAAAGAAAATCCGCCCCTATTTTCCATACTCAAAACAAAGCAACCGCCCTCCATGTTGAGCCACAACCGAGTTAGCCAGCCACCCCTAGGACACCACGTACTGCCAATGATCCCAAAAGGCTTTGCTTTGCGTCGGATAACACCACGAGAACAACTCAGCCATAACCCCAAACATACTCTGTTTTATTACACCTGAAACAGGGGATCTCCTTTTCTTATTACCATGAGCCACCAACCACTGTTTCTTGCCATAAATCACCCAGAATCCGCCGACAGAACCACCCCATCACGCTGTCACTTTTTCTCGGTAAGCCACGAACCTTGGTTATTTATTCCCCGCCGTCCCATTTCGTGTCACGGCTCACTCTCTTTCTCTATGTGTTTCATATCTCTTTCTTTCTACCTTTCAATGATTGGTTGTGGAAGTTTTCTTCTGCCTCTCCAACTTCGCTGTGACCCATTTCTCTCTCAGTGAGTCTCTCTCGATTTGTACCTGGCCTAGCATTTGGTTCAGTTTCATGCAAGTTCTGATTTTTATTTCTTTGCGTAGAGTTGCATAAGGGGAAGGTTAGCTCAAGATTTTACAACTTTGCCTGCAACTTTAAAGTATGTGTTTTAGTGTTTTTTTTTTAAATGGGTTTGTTTTTGGTCCAGCTTGCGTTATAATGGTTCCCTTTTATTTATTTTCTATTTGTGTTTCGTTAAATCTTTCGAGAGTAAATGTTTTGGTTTGGTTTCACGTTTTAATTTATTTTAGGCTTCGATTTTAAACTATTTCGGATCGAGATAAGTGGTGTTGCATTTTATTAAATAGATCGAGATTTGATTCTGTAAGAGACTTATTGAATTAAGCATTTATTAAGTGAAAATCGAGATACTGGAAAATTTATAATATTTTAAGACTTCGAAAGAATTATGTAAATCTAAAACATTTTGGGAGGTTTAATTTTCAAGATTTTGATGACATTTAAATGTTAAGGGAAGATGGCGAATTTTTCATATCTCAAGTTTAAATGCGAAGTATATGCTCGGCTGAATTTAATGAACTACGTGAATATTTTATAGGTGACAAATGATTTGATTCGACATTCTTAAAGAAAAGTTAAGAAAGGTTAAAAAGTCCAGGTAAGCGTTTCTACACTTGGTTTTATACTAAATGTAGACTAAGGTTGATCTTTTGAAAAACTGTTCATGTTTTGTTATGAAATAAGAACTTGAGACAAACCAACCTCAGTCAGTTATTTGCATTACTCATGAAACTTATATGAAATAAAGAAAAATATTTCTGTCATGCATAGTATAGACATGAGTAATGTTGACATGTTTCTGAAATGCATAAAAGAACGAGTATAAAAATTGATATTTTATTTATGTGATGTGAAATATTTTAGAGTTTTTGCTGGTTATCAAAAAATGATTTGAACAAGTTTGGTACATGATTTGATATGACATAACATGATATGATATGGATATGAAAATCTTTGACATTCTTATCTATTTGATTTGCTTTGAAAAATGGTTTTGATATGATGATATAGATTCACGTGATATGGTTGGTACCACTATGATATAATATAAGTGCAACTACTTTGGAAACAAAGTGGTCCTTTATGTGTTCTTTTCTGTGTGCATACTTAGGACTCCGATAATGAATAAGAGAAAGTCTCACAATATGATACCGCCTGATTTGGCCACCAGGGATAGCACAACTCTATCACGGAGGTTAAACATGGTACGTGTTCTGATATGATGATAAAATAAGATTATACAATTACTTGTGCCAAAACGTTTTTGATAATTAATAATGATTTTCTAAATGTAAAATGATTAAAAGTCGCTCTATTTTATTGATATATATTTTAAAAATCTATATATGGAAATAAAAGATTTCTGGTTCATGTATATGAAATTTTTAAAAATATTCATGTTTGCACTCTTGTATATATCTTCCGCTTACTGAGTTGTGGTTAAACTTACCTCTTATCTCTGAATATTTTTTATATGAGTTTGAATATTTCAATTAAGGATCGGATTATAAAGCATTGTGTGAGATGATTTAAAAACGATTGATTAATCATAGAGAGTTTATATGAGTATTGACAAGTTTTAGTAAGCAAATATTATTGTCTTTTTGTGACATAGCATTTTTGAAATTGATGAAATTGAGGTAAGTGATTTTAGAACCAAGTTTTATATAATATTAGAGAATTTTGAGTTTTTAATTATTCTGTTGAAATGTAGATTTTGTGATAGGAAATAACTCTCCAACCGCTATGAGAACGAGACGTTACATAAATAAAATCATACCACGAAAATAAATTAAGATTAACACATAATAAATTAATTACTTAAACTAGAAAAAAATGCTTACCGAGACTATCGTAACCAATGTAAAACGATAATCTTCCGGCGAGAAAATACCCAATAAAACTCCACTATAATTTTTGAATTAAAGGGAGTTTTGGAAAGGAAAAACCCTAGTTGAAGAGAGGAAGAACTGAATAAAAGAAAAGCTATACGTTCGGATTTATGGACGAAACCGAGAGCTTTGGGTGTGGTTTTAGCAAAGAAAACTGACGCCTTTTAAAGGCTGAAACCAACACTGATTTGTGGATTTTTGGGCGGAAAAAGTCACGGAAAAACTTACCAACCACAAGCCAAGACATCAAAGCTGAAAAAGGAGAAGAAATCTCAGCTTTGCAGATGGAAATCAGTGACCAAACAATGTTGAAATCGCACGGTTCAAGCAGACTTACTGGGCACGTGAGACAACAATCGAAACCAAAATCAGAGGGGAAATGTTACTCAGAGTATAGGGTAATTGATGGAGTAACGCGTGGATAAAATGGGGAAGAAAAAGGTTGCAAAGATTCGGATGGAACTCACGGGTAGATAGCAGAAAAAACAGGGGAAGATAACCGAATAGAGGAGAAGAAGAAATAAGGAAGAGACGACGCACGGGAAAAGAAGGGGCTGGAAAATACCATGCAATAAGCCATACGGTACCGTTCCAAATAAAGGGGCTGATTTCAAATGGTTATGGGTTGGGCTAGATCACGGGTTGGGCTTACTAAATGTAATCACACATACACACACATATATATTTTTACCCAAACCGAAAGTTACCTGAACCAATTTAATTAAGCCCAAACACTATATAAAAGCCCATCTAATATACTCATAATCTCACCAAAAAAAACATCTAAAGTAAAAATAAATAAATATAACAAATCATATTAAAATAAAATACGACCATTTAATTTAAATACCAATATAATAAAATAATGAAATTAAATTCAAACATTCAAGTAAATGCATCACAATAAATTAATAAGAGGAAATAAATTAACTTACTAAGATACATGAAAATCTTCTTTAAATGAACAAGAAATATTTCAAAAATTTAAACACAAGCACAACAAAATAATATTAATATCAACCAATTTATAACACCCAATATTTATTAACAAATAATACACATAAAATATTAAAATATTAAAATATAAAGAGAATAAAATTACGAGTCGTCACAGTAGAATATTTGTTGATAAAGGTCTATCAAGCATTTTTGTCTACGATATAATTTATCGCTACAAGGAAAAGTAGCTTGTAGGGCTACTTTTATTTTCGACTAGCTAAATCTCACCCGAAAAAAACTATTTTATAATTTTGGTTCAAAACTTGTCACAATTTGGAATATCGCCAAAATTAATTAGCTATTTCCGGCGATTTTTATCTATTTGTTTTTTTCCCACTTATTACATAAGTCACCCACTTTTATTTTTATTTGTGCCTTATTTTCCTAGTTTCTTTCCCGTTTTCCCTCTTTTCCTTTCTATCTCAATTTTCCTATCTGCCTTCTGTGATTCTCGCTGATGCCAGTAAGTTTGTCCTTCAAAGTTTTAGACTCCATTGATCTCTCTCTTTGTAACTCTCACTTCTATCTCTCGCTCTTTTTCCATCGATTTTCCTAATGGCTTGTCTGATTTCAGTTTTGTGATTCCTTTAATCAATTGCAAAGACATGTTACGATATCAATCAATGGCGGTAGATGAGAAAGTCATGAATTTGGAAAGAAGCGAGTCTGAAAAGTCGAGAACTCTATTCCTAGGGTTCTTGAAAGAAGAGGAAGAAGCTCAAATTGTGGTAACATCATAGAAACAAGGAAACCTTCCCACTGCCGAGAAGGCAACCAGAGAATTGTGTGACTCATCTACCAAGGTAGCTGCATCTGCATCAACTCTACATAAAGGTAAAGGGAAGCGCAAACCAAGGTCTTCCTTATTTGGCAACTGCATGTGTTGTGCAATTGCAATTAAATAAACATCTTAAGACATTAATCACTCACTGTTTCTACTCTGTTCTTTTATAGATTTGTTGGGGTTGGATGTCTTTCTAATTCAAGCTTTCGAAAAATGGAGTTTTGACCCACAAACAGTGTTGTTCGTTTGTATAATAAGATAAACCAGCAAAGAGTAATATCGAATCTATCGTTTGTAATCTTTTTTATTTTCTTAATTGAATGGTTCGAAATAATGTTGTTCCTTACTACCATGTCTAATGTTAGAAAATAATTGTCTATTCTGAAGCATCAATTACATGTCCAGCGCACAAAGTTTTCATATATGGCCTAGTCTAATTACCTTACAACAAAATACAAGTGTTGTGTGTGTAATGATGATGCAAAATAAGTAACTATCGTAGCTAGTGATTATGTAGGAACTATGAGCAAATCACCTGGTCATTGCTGCCATAATCTTTAGTTTTGGGTCCTGTTGATCTATACTTCAATCTTGCTGTTGGCGATGGTAATTAAAAATCATAATTATTTTTATTTTAACTATAGCCAGTTGTTCTCTTGCTATGAGCTTAGTCTAGTAAAGAGGTTTATGAAATATGTTCTTAATCTCCTATGTTGTCATCAGCATTGCTACCCTGTCAGTGGCGCAGAATTTGCGACAACTTTATAGGCTGGTTCTTGTTGACACACCATTAGCTTTGTACTTGTGGCACCCACGACTCTCCTTGGAATTTAGAGGAACTCGCGACATTTGGATGATCATCACACGTGTCGATCTTCTCATCGTTTAGTGCTCAAGAGTGTGTGTAAAGCATACATAAATGTACAATTTAAAATAATCGCAGCGGAAAAATATAAAAGTGGTAATTTATTCTAGTACCAGAAAATTTAAAAACATACAAATTAGTTTGAAATATAATTCTCCAATTGGAGATTATACAGTCATACCAAAATAAAAGCCATTAAATACATTAATTATATCCAGGATTAAAATCCTTCTTTTCGACATCATATCGAACTACTCTTCCGGCGGAGCCTGTCCCTCAGACTCATCCTCATCCTCTGTATCGCAAACTATTATTCTATAAAATGGAACCGTATGTGAACCCGATACACCATGTGAGATAAGAATCTCAGTAAGTAAGAGTTAATTGCACAAATAAATAGCTACAAATCAACAATATACACAAATATTATCAATCAAGTAATTATCCACACCCAAGACTTCATTTCTCGAAAAGGAATCCCACATGAATACCAAATCGTTCTTTCCTAGAAAGGAGCGCAATAGAAAACACTGATGTCCTTTCTCAGAAAGGAACACAACACAACTAACCGTCTTTCCCAGAAGGAACAAATACTCCAAAACCATCATTCCTAGAAGGAACGTACATATTGAACCGTCCTTTTCCAGAAAAAACGTACAATACGCCAAAAACTGAATTGGGCTAGGGTAACTCGTACGTTATTCGTCTCCTGGCACGGTTACTGGCGATTTGGGCTAGGGTACTCGCTTTGATACCAGAAGCTAAGAAAATACTCATTAAAGGAAGGAGAATTTCATAACAGTGATGGTGAGATAGGACAACCATCAGAAGATGGTGAATCTAGCACAAAAGTTATGGAAACCCATTTTCGAATTTGGGTTTGAACACAGGAGGTTAGGCCGTGGTTTGAGGAGCGGAGCTAGGAGAAAGGTCGGTGGAGGCAAGGAAACATTTTGGTGTTGGCGGTGAGGTCAGGTGGTGGCGGACGGTGACCCGAGGGTGGAAAACTTGTGTATGGGTGTGTGAAATACCCATCTCGGCTTGGTGGGTTCAGGGCTACCATGAAGGATTGTGTCGGCGGCTAGAGGTGGCTACGAGGTGGTGGGTGGCTGTGGTGAAAAGCCTAGTCGACGGTGGCACTATTTGGTGGCAGTGGAGGCCACGCGGTGGTGAGAAGACATCGGATAAACCCATTTCGGGTTTGGTTTGCAAGGGAGAGGTAGAGGGTTGTGTGGGGGCTGTCGATAGTAGGGGAGGCGCCGAAGTGAGGGAAGTTGGTTGGTGGGGCGGTGACGCCGAAGGGTGATGCACGGCGGCGCTATGGTGACTCAACGAGGAAAGAAACCCATTTCGGTTCTTGGATGCACACGCATGGTGGGGCTGTCGTGAGGTGACACTGCCAATGGAGACATGCTCGCTGATTTGAGGGGGAGCACTGGTAGTTGGCGGTGAAAGCTAGTGGCCTGTGGTGGCATCGGTAGGAAGAGAAACCGAAGGCCAAAGGGGGGGTGGTTCGAACAATGGAGAGGAGAGAGAGAAAGAAAGAAAAGAGAGAGAAGAAAATGAGGAGCTTGGGCTTCCTCTTTGGCTTTTTATAGGCCCTACGATTAGGGGTCTTCAAACGTACAAATGATGTACTTAAAACACTGATTTGAAAATGTGTAAAATGAATTTAACTTAAAAACATTCAAGGTAATTAAAATATAATATTATTTCAACTCAACTTTAATTCATAACATAATATTCACCATCATCAATTAAAATGATGAAACTTACTAATTATTTAAAAGAGTAAAACTATATATTTAAATCAGATATTTAAAGCACATTTAAAATCTCATAATACTTTAAATAACTAAAACCAGGTAATAAAAGGATCTTGTACAATTATAATATTTTCCAACTCTTCATAACGTCATAAAAGAAAATAGAATAAATAAAAATAAGACCTAATTATTTGATAAATTAAAATCATTGAACCGATCCGAAAGGTCCAATAAAATAAAATATTCATTGAAACAAAATAAAACACAAAAAATTAAACCATAAAATACAATAATTAAAACCAAAAACAATAAAGATATCATTTCAAATGAAATGACCCATATTAACAATTAAATTAAAATAACTAGAAACACTATAATTAAGGAATCTCACAAAGGCTTGTAACAATAATAAAATTAAAATCACTAAACCAAAATAATATTGATAATAATTTAAATGATGAAACCGATAATAATCATTCAATAACTAAAATCATGAAAGTCATAAATCTCACAAATAATCAACCTCAATAGTAGATAAAACAATGTAATCCGCAATAAAATAAGTGAGATAACTACAAATAAAATTTATTAAAATAAATTAAAACATGAGCCAATGATTAAATAAGAGATATATGTAAAGATGTATAAAACTTGAGATCTCCCAGTACTTCTCGGAGTGTATCACATTAGAGGTGTAGTCTAGTAACCCTTGCTTAACTCAACTCTTACATTCTGTTTTCTTTCATAATCATCTTATGGTCTTTCTTATTTATTGAGACTTTATATTATTGTGTTGCTTCACTAGTGCTCCAAATGATCAACTACTAGTTCCTCTTTTATTCAAGTATTCTTATTTTCTTTAACCTGATAATTTTGATCTTCTAGTTCTTAAAGAAGGGTGTAATACTAGGGAATTGAGCTAGACATTTATTCTAGTATTCTTGTTTTTCCAGCATCGTCGTTTTTATATTTATTTTAGTGAGTTAGTTCTAACTACTAGGGATTGACTCAAGTGGTGAAGGTCTTGAGCTTGGGGTAATGCTCTCCCAAAGTCTAAGGTTCAAATCCAGTGAGTTAGTTCTCCTTGATGGTAGCAATAGCCTCAGTATTGTAGAATGATCATTTTGTTGACTACGATGTGCTTGATACTTGTAGGAAAACATTGATTTTTATTCATTTTGGCTCCCTCTTTATGGTGGACTTGGATGACATGAACATTGAAATAATGAGGAACACCCTTTCCAAGGCATATCTAGATATTTTTACAGGTTTTGCAGCTGAACATTGATTGCTAAATTAATATTTCTTTTACTTTTTCTTTTTTCCATAGGCATTTTATAAAGTTTTTTGCATGTCTTAGTGGTGCCATTATGGTAAAGAAACTTGGTGGTGCCACAACAGATATCATATCTGACCTCCTCTCCTTTGAGGTTGACAGAAGAGTTGTCAATATTACCATATATAGGTAATCATTTATAAATAAACTTGTTTCACATTTTTTTTTCTTTTAATGGACTTTTATGGTGAATCTTTTGACGTTGACAACTTGTTTCAAAGAATTTTTCGCTTTCAAGTTCTCTCATGGTTGATCATTCCAAACTTCCAACTGTTATCTTTAATTATTTATTTTTCTACAACATTGGGACCGAGCAAAAGTTATGTACTTCTCAATGGAGCAAAAGTTATACGTTTTCTTGTTTAAAAGTACTGTACAAAGAGTAAATTGAAGTAGATGATTAGGAATAGTTCTAAGTTGGACTATATTTAAAATTATGAACTTTTGGTAGGTTAAAAGTAGTAGTTTGCTTTACTATTTGTACATGACTTTTGTTCGAAACCATTTGGGATAAATGAAAAAAATTTGTTTTCTTTGAATTGAAAATCTTTATATTTAATTGAGTTGAAAATTTAATCTAGAATTGCTGACGGGTTGGGAAAATCTGCACAACCAGGTTTAAGTTTTTTATTTTAAAAAAGGTTGATTGTGGCAAACAAAAATCGCTGCAAAAGATGGCCATAAAAATCCTAAACGACAACTTCCTAAAATTTATATCATTTTTGGCAAAAACTGGTCGCCGCAACAAATTTATATAATTTTTAGGTCAATTCATATTTTCGTCGGAAATAGTTTTTCTTGGCTCTCCAATACTAGCGAGTTGGGGGCAGCCATATATAGCTATGGTAAAGCATTTATTGGTGAGAATATAACTATTTTTGGCGACAGAAAGTCACCGAAAATAGTACTTTTTTTTATTATTGTATTTGTGAAATCACTTATATTTGTCTCAAAGTTTAAGCTTATAAGGAAAAATTATATTTTATGAGTAATGCTATATACAATTGTGGAGTGCATAGGTGGCGGCTTGCAATATTCATTTTGAGAAAGGATAGGGCCCCATACTAATAAAAAAATTAGGTTTTGTACAAGGATCTTATATTTACTTAGTTTTTTCCCCGAGAATATTGTGTGGCACTTACATATTGATCCATATATAATTGTAAATGGAAGCTGCTACTCGTACCGGTGTATCTCATCCCGATTCCTATCCCGTTTTCATTTTTTTTTTAGTTTTTTATATGATTTTTAAGTAAATATTTTAAAATAATATTGTGATTTTTTTATATTTTTTAAAAAATATTTTAAGATGTTACAAAAATCATGTAAAAAATATAAAAAATATATATTTTTTGCATGATTTTTTTAACATCTTAAAATATTTTTTAAAAACTATAAAAAATCATAATATTATTTTAAAATATTTACTTAAAAATTATATAAAAAAAACTAAAAAAAAATTGAAAATTGGATAGGAATCAGGATAGGATAGAGCGGGAGAAATAGCATTTTCTAATTGTAAATATCATTTTTATATTTTATTATTTATTTTATATCTTTTAATTGTATTCATTCCCAATGAGTGGATTGGAATCTAACAGCTAATACAAAAAATATTTAATTACACGAGATAAAATATAAAATTTGAATTTGAAAATAGCTAGAACTTTTATTTGGATACTATATGTAAAATCAGTTCGTACCCGGCCACTTATACCAAAATCTGAATAAATGTAAATATTTTATTTTACATCTAATTAACTGTTATCCGCAATATTTGAAGATAACATTAATAAAGAAATAATAAATATTATAAGACTTTCTATTTCTCTCATCATTATTAAGGCTGATCAATTTCGAATGCCGGGACAGAATATTACAGCACTTCCTAATTTTAAGATATTCTATGCACTTCTCGCAAATAATAAAAAAAAAAAAAGAAGTAGAAGATATATATTCTATGCATAACTTTTTGTTACAGCCACCGATCGTTAACCTGAAATCTGCATTTCCTCAAACAGATAGAATTTACGTGCGTATAGTATTGATAAGGTCATTGTTATTGCTGCAATATCGACCCTCTACCAATCACGGCATCCTTTAAGTACTCAGCGGCCTCGTTTATTTTTTGGAATAAAATAAAATAAATTGAGATTAAAGTTAAAAGTTAAATAAAATATTATTAGAATATATATATATATATTTTTTTTAAAATTTAAAAACATTAACTTTATGAAAATTTGAAATGATTATAATAATTAATTAGATGAACTATAAAAACAAACTATAAGCCTAAATTTGCCAAACAGCTAGCACATGCACAGCATCTCCAGCTAGCACAAGAAGACATTGTACTAGTGCGCCAGAATGCAAAGAAACTAAAAAGAAGTTGGAAGAAGTCAAGCGCCCACCTAAAAAGAAAGGGCTTATAAAGTTGGAGCGATAGAGGAGATCCAAGGTCCCCTACTAAAATATATAAATATCGTTAGTTTTGTATTCTTTTCTACGTTAGACGTGAGGAAGTTGCGATCAAACCTTTCAAAAATAGAAGAGAATTGTTAAAGACATAAAAAGATTCGGTAAAAATAATTTAATAGCTGACGTGACTTTAAGTGACGCGTTAGATTTAATTTATATTAAAAATAATTTTCTAATCTAATGTGCAGTTTATAAATTTATTTTTATATAATTTTTATGAAAAAAATATTTATATATATGTGTGCTTGTGTGTCTATGGGTATATATATTGGTTTGCAACTGCGAAACTTGCAACACCATGCCCATTCATTGCCATATTTCGATGGCCAATTCGCATATTCACAGCTTGTACTTGTGCCTTATCAGTTTTTGTATCTCCCACCAGTTAGCCTCCACCTTGGGAGAATCAAACAACTATATCATTCGCATGGACTTATCTTTCATGCCTAAACCCTTTTCTGCCAACCATAACTGGTACTTGTCCACTCTTGCCTCTGTATTGGAAAATTCTGATCTTAGCACCTCCTTTAATTCTAAGCTTATCTATACCTATACCCATGTTATGAATGGTTTCTCTGCAAGTCTTTCTCTGTCTGAGCTTGAGGCCTTGAAAAGATCTCCAGGTTTTGTTTCTTCAATCCCAGACCTGCCTGTTAGAGTTGACACAACTCATTCTTCCCAATTTATTGGCCTTAACTCCAACTCATCAGGTGCATGGCAAGTCTCAAACTATGGCAAAGATGTCATAATTGGGGTGGTGGATACGGGAGTTTGGCCAGAGAGCCCAAGCTTTAATGACAATGGCATGTCAGAAATTCCATCAAGATGGAAAGGAGAATGTGTAGGTGATTCTGAGTTCAACTGTTCTTTGTGTAACAAAAAGCTCATTGGAGCTCGGTTCTTTAACACAGGTCTGATTGCCAAATATCCGAATGTAACCAAAACAATTGTGAATTCAACGCGAGATTCAGACGGACATGGGACACACACGTCGAGCATAGCTGCTGGAAACTATGTTGAAGGTGCCTCCTTTTGCTATGCCCCAGGAACTGCTAGCGGCATGGCTCCTCAGGCAAGGGTGGCCATCTACAAGGCTCTCTGGCCGGAAGTAAGCAGCGTTGCATCCGACATGATTGCTGCCATTGATCAAGCAATTATGGAAGGTGTGGATGTCCTATCATTGTCGTTTGGTTTGGATAGGGTTCCTTTGTACGAGGATCCTGTCGCCATAGCAACATTTGCAGCGTTGGAGAAGGGTGTTTTCGTTTCCACATCAGCTGGAAATGTGGGACCTGGAATTGGGACCCTACACAATGGCATTCCATGGGTTTTAACTGTTGCTGCTGGTACCATAGACCGTAGTTTTGGGGGAGTCATTACTCTTGGCAATGGAGTTTCAATAGCGGGGTCTGCTCTCTTTCCGGGAAACTCATCTTTCAGTCATCTCCCAATTGTTTTTATGAATGACTGTGCTAGCTTGACGGAATTGAAGAAAGTTGGGTACAAGATTGTTGCGTGCGAAGAGAAGAATGGATCCTTGTCTCGGCAATTTAAGAATGTTGAACAAGCAAAAGTTGCAGGTGGTGTTTTTATAACTAGTGTAACGGACCTGGAGTTGAGCAGCTTTCCAGCAGTTCTCTTGAATCCAAAGAATGGAGAAACTGTCAAAAACTATATCAAGATCAACTCCGAACCCGAAGCAAAGTTGGAGTTTCGAAAGACTATCCTCGGTAAAAAACCAGCACCAACTGTTGCCTTCTATAGTTCTAGAGGACCATCTCCGAGCTGCCCATTTGTGTTGAAACCCGACATAATGGTTCCTGGTGATTTCATCTTAGCTGCATGGCCCCAAAATGTTTCAGCGGCCTTGTTGGACGGCGACCACCAATAATTTAGTGACTTCAATTTGATGTCCGGAACATCAATGTCATGCCCACATGCAGCAGGAGTGGCAGCACTTTTGAAAGGAGCACACCCTGAATGGAGCCCCGCTGCCATCAGGTCTGCCCTGATGACCACTTCGGACACTTTGGACAATACACTCGAACAAATCAAAGACAATGCCTTCGAAAACAATACAGTGGCGGCTACTCCTTTAGCCATGGGTGCCGGCCATATCAATCCCAACAAGGCACTAAACCCCGGCCTAATTTACGATCTCATATCGGAAGATTACGTAAATTTTCTATGTGCTCTCAATTACTCCATGCAGCATATCAAAATCATCACCAAGTCGGCTTCGTACAACTGTTCAAGTGTTAATTCCTCTTCCTTGGATCTTAACTACCCTTCTTTTATTGCTTTCTTCAATGCGGATGACTCGAATTCTGATGCAACAACCCTACAAGAATTCCATAGAACAGTGACCAACGTTGGAGAGGAACAGTCAATCTATGTTGCAAGCATAACACCAATTAAAGGGATGAAAGTAAGGGTAAAACCAGACAAATTGGTGTTCAAAGAGAAGAACGATAAACAAAGTTTCAAGCTGGCAATAGAAGGTCCACGATTGCTAAAGGAGACGATAGTTTTTGGTTATCTCAGTTGGGTTCATACTGCAGGTAAATACGTCGTGAAAAGCCCCATAGTTGCCACTAGTCTTAGCTCGGAATTTGTATCGTAGCTTGCAGATCAGCTAACTTTTGTCGACTGCTGATTAACTAAAATTTGATCGTTCATTTGGGAAAAATGAAGTATAATCTCTCTCTGATCTCTCTCTCTCTCCCTCTCTCTCTCTCTCTCTATATATATATATGTCTTCGATCTTGTAAGAAGATGGCCGCAAAATTCAGTAATGGGAGAAGAGTACGTACACAGAATTTTTGTTGCGTGTGCTAATTAATCATCACGAGCGATCATGATGATCAGGGTGGTAACTCGAATGTGAACGGGATATTTAATATATATAACCAATTAATAATGATCATGATAATTATTGAGCGATCATGTCTGCTGAAAGTTGTAGTGGATATATCATTTCTCCTATTGTGTATGCATGATTAATAATTAATGTTTGGGGATTAGTGTTGTACAACGTCACGTTGACAGCTCTGGCTAGCTAGCTAGATTATATCATGATATATTGATTTAGGTTTAATATTTATTAATACTTGGTCTAAATTAGTTGAGACCCATGGAATTTTGTTACTTATATTGGAATGTATAATAATTCGTTTATTGGGAGTAGATAGTTTGTAAATGCATAATAATTCGTCGTTTGTCAAAACATTATTCCATGTAGCACTGGAAAAATATCCCGTCAAATTCGAAATCATTTTAGGGTTTCAAGTGAGGAAGAGAAAAACATATAAAATAGGTCATAGAATACTATTTATTATTGTCCGTATAAAACTATAAATGAATCAGGCTACTTCACAGCCCGTTCGGTATTCATTCAGTTAAATTTGAATCGAATTCGACTCGTAAAAAAAAATCGCTCATGAAAGCAAATATCTGTTCGATTAGTAAATGATACATACCCGACAAAATTCGACTCGACACTACAACAAATTGAGTCATTTACAACCATTTTTTTTATCGGCAAGTGAAAAATTGCAGCAAATTTCCATTTTAATTGACAATATTTTTTTCTTCAAAAATGGCCCGTAAAATGTGTTTGACATTTCTAAGATGTTCTCGGCAAGTCATGTATTTGAAGTGACGATTTAAGATTGCCACTGGTGTATTTGTTCCATTATTTTAACATCTTATATTACTTGTGACAAAATAAGTTGTTATAATAAGTGGCTACCATAAGACCTCAGACCCGTGTGCTTCCCCTCCCTCTCCCGAATTAACCATCTAAACCTGGAAGACAACGCGATAGTACTGTATTTGGGCGAAGTCGGGGCATCTTAGGGATTTTGACCACAAGTACCTCACCAAATGGCCAGGTCTTGATCTCCGGCCAGTTCTGCCCTCCTCTACTCCTCCCTCCCTCTCTGTCGTGAAAACCAACCAATACCCAGATACATACCATCCTCATATTTCACACCGTCGAGTGGGATTGAGCCTCAGTTATGGGCTGTCCGATGGAATTCGGCCACCAATCTCATTCGTTCGAGCCCAGAATGTGAAACCTTCCTTCCCTCCTTTTCAAATCAAAGATCCCAATCTTCCATACACAAACACCGGCGACTCCAAGTAACGTGCTTTTCGCTTTGACGTAAGCGGTAACTTGATCATTTTCTTGGTTTGCATTTTCAATTCCATTTCCTTTAATATTCATACAACAACGTTAGGGTTTTTGTGTTTATTTTGTTATCTTAGTTTCTTTGTATGAAATTAACGGGGATGGTGCTGTGGGTTTTTTCGTTGTGTGATGGGTTATTTTTAGAATTTTGTATGACTTCAAGTGGGTGAATTTCCTTGAGAGGGTCAACTTTCTCAAAGTTGTTACTAAGATTTTGCTGCCAGTGATTTGTTGCTGGTTTAATCGGATTTTGCTGCCAGTGGTTTGTTGTTGGTTTGATCTATCATTGGATTATAATAGTGGAAATATGATGCCTTTTGTTTTCCTCTTCTTCTTTTTTTGTATTCTTTTTGGTGAGAATTATGAAAAAAGGAAAGGAATAATTGGAATCTAAATGCGATCTATCGTAGGATTTGTTTTTTTCTTTTTTATCAGCAACCAAACCTAACCTGC
Organism: Platycarya longipes; assembly: GCA_036559045.1. Taxonomy (NCBI): domain Eukaryota; kingdom Viridiplantae; phylum Streptophyta; class Magnoliopsida; order Fagales; family Juglandaceae; genus Platycarya; species Platycarya longipes. The sequence continues at coordinate 40,306,949 of CM071802.1, forward strand.
AGTAAAGTATTTTACTTATTTGTTATTTGACTTATTTACCCGTTAGTAACCTAACTTTCTCTTTTGGGTTAGTTTTTCAATTGGTTTTTAATATTCTTTTGGTGTATGATTTTGCAGTCTATTTGAATTGTACGGTTTGGACCGCTACATCAAACTTGGTGGCACAAAAGTGGTGTCCTTCCAAGGCTTCGGTTTGCCCAAGCAGGTTGTTGCATAGGTCACCCTCTCTTCCTCTCTGTCTCTTTACATATAGATATGTGTGTGTGTGTCTGTCTTTGCGTGTAATTTAATTAGTTACCATGGATCAGATTGATTATTAATTAGTCCACGTGTGGTTTATGCTATTGACGTTAGCTTACAACAGTTTGAATATTATTAAATTTTTCTATACTTCTCGAAAGACAATCTTTCTATACAAATTATTCATCTTTAAAGCCTATTACCACATTTGGACAAAACATGCATATAATTATTAAATATTTTTAGTTTAAAGTAACAGTTCAACATTTAACCGTTTGAACATTATTAATATTTCTATACTAATTATTGTAACATTTTATTTTTTGGAAACACTAATTATTAGAACCTATTATCTCATTTGGACACACTTTCTTAACAAAGTGTCAAGCGGTGCATGCAATTAAATTACAATTGGATAATAGTTAACCAAATGGGAAACGATTAACAAAGATGCAATAGGTATTTTTTTTTTTTTATGATTTCCCGACTACCATATGAGCACTTTGTTTTGAAAATTTTTTGCCCTTCTCTTAATTAGAATCACTTTATCATCATCCATCTGGTTATTACGTACAGCTTTTTAAAACTTGGAGCTCCTTAAGGAACTTGGGTTACAGATTAATTTCGATTATTTTAGGGCTGGTGGAACCACATGTCTGAGTTGTGGGATGCTTGTTGGGGTTGAAATGTATATCGGTAATGTTTCAATTTATTGAGTTAAACTGTATTGAAACAGTTTTTGGTAAATATGAATAGAGGGGCGAAAGCTATTTGCCTTTATGTTTTCAAACTCATGAACAATAAGCAAGGAAAATAATTTTTTAGGTCTGAAACTGAAATAGAAGGCATACTTGAGAGATATGAAGTTAGTAGTATTGCATTGAGACTTTTTCTATTGTTGTGTTTACTTTGACAGAATTTCAATTTTTGATGAAATTTTCAAGCTCATTTTGCAGCTACGCTTGGTGGTGATATTTCATTTCTTTGAAGTTCTTGAACTATATTTTCAATTGATAAAGATCGTATATCCTTGTTAATTTACAACATACTTTACAGATGCTTATCTAATTTTTTATTTTGATATAAGACTATCATTTCATTCCTAGTTAGGCATCTAGCTAAAATACTAAAGCCCATTTCAGATAGCAATTAATTGGGGTGTCGGTTGGATAAAGTGGAAAGAGAAATAACTAAAAAAGAATTGGGGCCCTATTATTGTATAGTGCAAAGCTTATAAATATGTAGGACAATGATCATTATAGAAAAATGTAAATTGAAGCTAGGGATAAGATCAAAACTTTATACTCTGTTCAAAATAAGCTGGGGATAAATCCTATCACCACTGGTGATCTATTTATGTTTCCTTCACATTGGCTGTAAAACAATCTGATTTAGAACCACTACGTTAATCCCAGTTTTCCATGCAGCTCGTAATTGATGCTCAAGATCTTTTCTGATGATACTAAAACATTTCAATTCGCAATGGGCTTCTATTCAAGTGAGCATTCATACCTCAAATCATCTGTTGTAATACTCTTGGAACTGTAAGTTTGTTTATTTGTTTTTCGATCACGTGTTTCAAAACCATTATTAAACAAAAGAACTATCAGAAATCATTGCCTGTTGCTTTGGGTAAATATAACTAGGACTGTACATGAATGCTGCAGTTCATCTATTCCCGAGATATATTGTATCCAGTCATTGATTTAATATTGTTTTTCCCTCGCTCTTCTATTTTAATTGACCACACAGCTCATTCATGAGTGCACATCTTAGGAAATTTATGAATTAAGAAGCCAACATATTAATACTGTGAATTAAGTGGTTATGGACATCTTTATCATTTATACTGTGATTTACTTGGTATGAAATTGTTTTGGCCATGCAGCCTAAGTTTGAGAACATCAAAACGGACTAAAATAACTGCATCTGTTTTTGTTTTTCCTTTTTTTTTGTGATGAATCGTCATTGCCAATGTTGGGAAATAGCCAAGGAAACAAACAACAAAGATATGAAATAAACCGCAGCGGATGCAACAATGAGAAATAAAACAGTAAACACAGAAAGAACACACAGATTTAAGTGGTTCAGCTCAAAATGAGCTTACATCCACTGTGGGGTTGGTTTCAAAACTTCACTAGATCAAATGGAGGTTACAAAGAGAGTATCAAGAGATACTTACAACAGAGAACACTCACCTCACGTGTATACACTCAATCCTCACAAGTTTCACTCAGAATAGTGGAGAAATGGAGAAGAAATTATCTAGGCTATTTCCCAACAAACTGGTATCAGAGCGTTTTCAGGCTCTGTGAATATTTGAAGGGATGGCTACAGCAAGATTTGAAATTGAGAAATTTGACGGTCAGAACAGTTTCAGCTTGTGGTGCCTGAAGATGAAGACATTGTTGCGCCAGCAGAGGTTATTCAAAGTTCTAGAGGAAAGGACGGCAGATTCTCCTGTACCGTCTAAGGACGATGAAGAAAAGGTACATAGTACTATTCTATTATCATTGTCTGATGGAGTGTTGAGAGAGGTGGCGGAGGAGGAGACCGCTGAGGGTCTCTGGAACAAGCTTGAGAGCTTGTACATTAAAAAGTCTCTCACAAACCGGTTGTATTTAAAACAACGGTTGTATACACTCAAAATGACTGAGGGTTCGTTAGTTACTGAACACCTAGATGAGTTTAATAAGATTGTAATGGATCTTAGAAATGTTGACATCAAGCTTGATGAGGAAGATCAAGCTCTAATTGTGCTGTGTTCATTACCTGCCTCTTTTGAGAATTTTGTAAATTCTATGATGTATGGTAGAGATACTATCTTCTTAGCAGATGTGAAGTCAGCTTTGAACTCGAAGGAGTTGAGGAGTAAGTATGATAAGGGTGGTGAAGCACAGGGCAGTGGGTTGTTTGTCAAAGATACCTCCAACAGAGGAAGATCCAGTCAGTAGGGTTCAGAGAAGGGCAGAGGCAAGTCCTGGGGGAAATCAAAGTCCAAGTCCAACAAGAAGAATGTAAAATGTTATTACTGTCAGAAGTTTGGACACTATAAGAGTGAGTGTACGAAGCTGAAGAAGAAGGAGGAATCTACGAGTTCCTCTAATGCCGTCAGTGCTGCTGATGAATCTGACTGCTCTGATGTAGTTCTTGCAATCAGTGATTCAAACAGTCGGTTCAGTGATAAGTGGGTGATGGACTCAGCTTGCACGTTCCATATGTGTCCCAGAAGGGACTGGTTCATGTCTTATGAATCAGTCAACAGTGGTTCTGTTCTGTTGGGGAACAACACAGCTTGCAAGATTGCGGGAATGGGTTCTGTGAAGATTAAGATGTTTGATGGGATGGTTAGGACATTGACCAACGTCCGGCACATTCCAGACTTGAAAAAGAATCTTATCTCCATGGGGGCCCTTGATTCTTTGGGCTTGAAGTACACGGGACTAGGTGGAGCTATGAAGGTCAGCAAAGGCTCCATGATCATTATGAAGGGAGACCTGAAAGATGGTCTCTATTTCCTCCAGGGCAGTACAGTCAGCGGTGAAGCTGCAGTTTCAGTATCTGATCAGTCAGAGTCAGATATTACTCGTCTATGGCACATGAGATTGGGCCATATTAGTGAGAAGGGGATGTCTATCATCAGTAAGCAAGGGTTGTTAGGGAATCAGAATTTGGGCAAGCTAGACCTGTGCGAGCACTGTGTATTCGGGAAGCAGAGCAGGGTTCAGTTTGCAACTGGGGTCCACAGAACAAAAGGTACAGTGGACTACATTCATTCCGACCTTTGGGGACCGTCTTCAGTTCCATCAAAAGGTGGAGCTAATTACTTGCTTACATTCATTGATGATTACTCACGGAAAGTGTGGGTTTATTTTTTGAAACAGAAAAGTGAAGTCTTCAAGAACTTCAAGCAGTGGAAAGTTCTGATAGAGAATCAGACCGGCAAGAAGGTGAAACGGCTTCGGACTGACAAAGGGATGGAATTTTGCGGCAATGACTTCGATGAGTTCTGTAAGAACGAAGGAATTTCCAGACACCGTACAGTCAGGCACACTCCACAGCAAAATGGAGTGGCTGAACGCATGTACCGGACCCTCCTAGAACAAGCACGCAGTATGCTCTCCAATGCCGGCCTATCTAAGGACTTTTGGGCGGAAGCAGTCAATACAGCTTGTTTTCTGGTGAACCGCTCTCCAGCCATAGTTATTGAGTTGAAGACACCTAATCAGGTTGGTCTGATGAACCTACTGATTATTTGAACCTGAAGATATTTGGTTGTCCTGCTTATTTTCATGTAAATGATGGTAAGCTAGAACCTAGGGAAAAGAAGTGTATTTTTATGGGATATGCTTCTGGGGTGAAGGGATATAGATTGTGGTGTACTAATCCCAAGTCACCCAAGTTTGTGATAAGCAGGGATGTTGTGTTTGATGAGAAATCCATGCTTAGTCCGACAAAACAAATTCCCGTGTCTACAGGGAAGAAGGTGGAGTTGTAGGCTTCACTTGAGACACCACCAGTAACTCAGGATCATGCTATGGCTGATGAGCATGATTCTGAGTCAGAGATTGAGACACCAGCTGAGGAGCAATACAGTATAGCTGCTGGTAGACAGAGGAGGCAGATCAGACCACCTCAGAGATATGCTCATGCAGATATGATCAGTTATGCACTCACTACAGTGGAAGAAATTGTGGGGTAGGAGCCTTCCAGTTACTCAGAGGCTGTGAAGAGTACTGAGTCTGCACAATGGTGTTCAGCGATGACTGAAGAGATTGAGTCTCTTCACAAGAACCAAACCTGGGATTTGGTTAAGTTACCAGCGAAGACCAGAGTTGTGGGCTGCAAATGGGTTTTCAAAAGAAAAGAGGGAATCCAGTCTGATGCAAGATACAAAGCTCGTCTAGTTGCTAAAGGCTACAGTCAGAGAGAGGGGATCGACTTCACTGAAGTGTTCTCTCCAGTAGTAAAGCACAGTTCAATCCGAGTTTTACTAACCATTATGGCTTTGTATGATCTGGAGCTTTAGCAGCTTGATGTGAAGACAGCGTTTTTACATGGTGAGCTTGAAGAGACTATCTATATGCGTCAGCCAGAGGGGTTCACAGTTGAAGGTAAAGAAGACCGTGTATGCAGACTGACGAGGTCTTTGTATGGGTTGAAGCAGTCACCTAGGTTTGGAATGTCTGACTCCAAACCTGTCAGCACGCCGTTGGCGTCGCATTTTAAACTTTCAGCTTCCCTATCCCCCGAGACAGATGAGGAGGAACAGTCCATGACAAATGTTCCTTACTCTAATGCTGTAGGTAGCATTATGTATGCTATGGTGTGTACCCGTCCAGATATTTCACAGGCAGTGAGTGTGGTTAGTAGATATATGGCTAAGCCTGGTAGAACTCACTGGCAGGCCGTGAAATGGATTTTGAGGTACTTGAAGGGAACCTCGCATGTGGGCTTGATATTTGATAGAGATGTAGATCTCAGTTCTGTTGTGATTGGTTTTGTTGATTCTGACTATGCTGGGGATTTAGACAAGAGAAGATCATTGACAGGCTACATTTTCACATTGTGTGGTTCTGCTATTAGTTGGAAAGCAACACTTCAATCAACTGTTGTTTTATCTACTACAGAAGCAGAATACATGGCAGCAGCTGAGGCTGTTAAGGAGGCCATTTGGGTGAAGGGGCTAATCAGTGACCTGGGTCTTCAGCAGACAGAGATGACAGTGTTTTGTGACAGCCAGAGTGCTATACATTTGACCAAAAATCAAATGTATCATGAGAGGACAAAGCACATCGACTTCAGGTATCACTTTATTAGAGGAGTAGTGTCAGATGGTACAGTTAGTATTCAGAAGATTGCTACTTCAGAGAATCCAGCAGATGTAATGACCAAGCCAGTTGCAGTATTCAAGTTCAAACTTTGTTTGGACTTGATAGGGGTTCGGGGTTTCCAGGTTCCTTAGGGAACTCAGATGGGGTTGGTTTTCTCAGTTGCTGCATTTTACATTCTCGGGTTAATCTGGATTTTATGGGGCTGTTAGGTATTCAAGCCAAGGTGGAGATTTGTTGAGTATGGCTTAGGAATACATGCCCAGACCTGTCTCGCTCGAGCGAGACTTCGAGACTTCCAGAATTGCTCCAACCCGACACTTCGCTCGACCCTCGCTCGACCTCCAGCTCGAGCGAGGTTCAGGCAGTGACTTCGCTCGATCCTCGCTCGACCTCCCGCTCGAGCGAGATGCCACGTGGCGCCAGGTGTCCGATTTCTAGTTGAGCGAATCTGACCTAGAAGTCCCTTCCCAATCTGCGAGGACTTCTAGGTCAGATTCGCTCAACTAGAAATCGGACACCTGGCGCCACGTGGCATCTCGCTCGAGCGGGAGGTCGAGCGAGGATCGAGCGAAGTCACTGCCTGAACCTCGCTCGAGCTGGAGGTCGAGCGAGGGTCGAGCGAAGTCTTGGGTTGGAGCAATTCTGGAAGTCTCAAAGTCTCGCTCGAGTGACGATCGAGCGAGACAGGTCTGGGCATGTATTCCTGAGCCATACTCAACAGCCAATAAATATGTTCTACGCATTATAGTAGATTATGATACTGCCATCATTTTCTTGAAATATGTTTATTTTCTCAATAATATTGTATTATGCAGGTTGCTTAGAGGATAGGGAGCTAGGTTTAAAAGATGATTGTCATTTTCAAACGTGTCAAGGGTACTTTCAATGTGCACACGTTTCTTTAGATATTCATTTCAAGGGTGTTTTCAAGGGTTTCAATGTGCTTTCTTTAAAAGATGAACAATCTGATCTAGATATTCATTTCACAGATTCATCTTGAGCAATGGGAGGCTCTATAATTTGAAGGTGAGCATGGCTAATGAGGCATTGAGCCTGTCTGCCGTGCCATAAGATTTACTTTTTAAACTTATTTTTATAAGACTCCTTGGGAATTAAAAAGCATAGGATCATTTCTTATGACTTCCTGCCAAAGTTTCTGAATCATTTTTACATAACTGGTGTTTATTTGTTTATTTTCTTCTATTTTTTTTTAGGCGCTAAATCTGATTATTGACAAAGACAAATAAGCCTTGAGGCTACATTGAGTATGTGCATACATGGGATAGGTAAGGTATGCTTCATTTAAGATGTTTTTCTTATGACTTTCGCTCAATATATTTGATTTTCTTCTCCTTCGACTTCTTTGTGATGTGAGAAGTGTTGCTTACAAATTCTCATATTATGTTCAAGAAGGGATATATAAGGAACTTTTGAAGAAATTAGTGGAAAATGCAACATTTTAAGTAGTTGGGGATCCTTGATCCTAAAGGATCCCCAAGGTTCTCATGTATGAAGAGGGCTAGGCTTTAATCTCTCTTTTTGTTTTCGTTCATTGGGTACAACGTTTTGGTTCAGCCATCACTTGCCTAAAACATGATCTAGCCTTGGGTGAGAAGGATTATTTCATAGACCCTACAATTTAGTCTGAAGTCAATGCATGTGTTTTTTTCATGGGGAGCTTTATTTTTAGAGAAATTATTTTTACTCGTTTCTTTTCTTCTATCACTTTTATGGACAACTTGCTGGTGATCAAATAGGAAGAAATGCTGATAGCAAATAATGGAATCTATATAATCCTGCTTTGGCACTTGCCAAGTTCATTTGAGTATCTTCCACTAGACAAACTTTAGCTAGTATAATACAATATACAAACAGAGACAACAATTTCCTGCTTAATAACCAAAATGTGGAAGAAGTCTACAATTTGTATGGATAGATAACCAAGTCTTTTGTGTGCCACAATTTTTAATTGTTGTAGGAGACAGCTTTCACATTAGTTCCATCTATTGTGTGTTCCGATGGGTGCTTTTCCTTTTCCGTTGGGTGTTTGGCCGTGAGAAGTGGCTGGATCTTGTTAGTTTATTTGGTTTTGCTGGATTTGGTTGGGATGGGTCTCGAGTGTTAAATAATATGATAGGATGGGTTTTCATATGGATTTTTTGTTTTCCTGAATTTCCTGAATTTACAAAGTTTAGATTTATATTGGGACAACTTGGTGGTGCATATTGATTTTTATTAGCTTCTGTAGTGGATATAGCATTCTCTGTTGATGAAAAAAATAGGCTAGTATTTTAGTTTTCAGAGAAAGACATAAGAAAAAGTTTTCAAATGTATCACTTTATCATCATATTTTTAGATTAAGACTATTGAAAAATATTGTGTAATGCATTCTTTGAAATAATGTGCCTATTTGAAAGGCCATGATGTTCCTTGTAATTGGCTTCTACCACTGTTTTAATGAAATTTACTTATCAAAAAAAGAAATAATGATGAAATCGTATGTATATGCCACATGGAAAGAGAAGAAGATCCAAGTTCCAACTTTATAACTTGAACTCAACCCCAGCCACTATGTGATTATTCTATGGATGTATTTTGATTAGCCATGTAACATTTAGTCGATGTGATTTGTTAATCATATTTATTTTTTGGGGATGTATTTTGTTAACCAACATATTGCTTTTTGGGGATGTATTTTGTGGATTTTAGTGACTGCTTTGGTTCGGAATGTGAGTAGTGGAAGTTGCTGGTTTTATCTATTTCTAGGCATGGTTTTACTATAATGTATTGTTTTGGTTATTTTTTTTGGTTCAGAATGGATTTCTTGAGTTTTTTATTTGTTATATCTTGATTATTTCTCGAGTGTTAAATAATATGATAGGCTTTTCCTATGTATTATTTCTGATCTTGTAAACTTTTAGTTCTGATTTGATCTTGAGAATCATCGATCTTGTAAACTATTAGTTCTATTCTGTTCAAAGCATTAATGTACAGATCAGAGCATTCTCACCAGTTCTGTTCTAATCAAGTATCCATAATGAAAACTTTCCAAATTCTTCTCTTTTTGCTTCAATTCCACTCTATTTTGATCCTAGTCTTTTATTGATATATATATCTTTTAGTTGCTGGTCTAGTCTGATCTTTTAGTTGTTGGCTGCATGTGAGAGTGATAGAGACCAAAGACTTTCTTAAGTCTCGACAATTAGCAAATTAGAATATATTCCAGATTATAGAATCTGGAGCATGATTCTATCCATTGTGATGAAAATAAATTGTGAAAGCAACCTTGCTATTTTTTATTTATTTTTTAACAAAGACTTAAAAAGTAAATTACAATGAAAAAAATGTAGTGAGTCTTAAAATGATTAATAATTAATTTTTTTAATCCATAATTTAATTAAATTGTGATTATTAATTAACATATAATTAATTAGAATGTTAAAATATAATAGAATAAAATAAATTTATAATTACAAATAATTAAATATATTTTTATTTATTAATTACTCATTATTATATATCTTTACAAATGAATAATCCAATGTGGAGATTTGATGTGAATAGCCAAAGCCAAATTATGGTTATATTATTAAATTGTTATATAATAATACAATAGTCATTTCAATGTGGAGACTTATGTGAATGGAATAGCCAAAAGCTAAATTTCTCTTTACAATGGCTAAATTATCCTTTAGCTTTAGAAAATCCAATGAGAGTGCTCTAAGTGTGTGTTTTATGGTTTTAGCTTTGTTTAGTGGATCTTTGAATGTGAGTTTAGGAGTGTGTGTGACTTGCAGCACATGATTTGTTTTTAAGCAACTACCTTGTGTGATTAAACGGCTTGGTTGATGTATCAAGTGTAGGTATCAAATAGTTTTTTTATTTTATTTTTCTTAAAATTCTCATATTATTATCAATGGTTTGTGTTATCAATTAATATGCTAATGGTTTTCGTTATCAATTAATATGCTAATGGTTTGTGTAATCTGTCAAGTTTATTATTGTTTAGAATTCTAATAGGTATGAGTGATATATCATTAATGTTTTCTATATTATTTTTAGTTTTCATGTGTAGACCTTTTTCGACTTTGTCTTTCTTTCATTGATATGTGTTTCTCTGATAGATCGTATGAATGACAGGATTTTGCATTCTAAGGTAATTTTGTTCTTTCTTCTACCTGGCATCTTCCCCTATTCACATGTGTGGTTTCAAGTTTTAGTTCCTTGTCTGGTTTATCCCTCTAGATTCACTTCATTGTCATCCCATGCACAGGTCCACAATAATATTATACATTTAGCGTTGTGGATTGTATACTGAGACTGCATAGTACCCTTAGAGTTGGCCCCATTCACTTGGCAGCTTGTGAATGTTGCCTGAGGCCTCTAGTGGAAGAAAGGCCTCCAATTAATAATCTCAAGTAGATTCTAAACTAAGAAAAATGATAAAAAAAAAAGACTGCATGTTGTGAGTAGAGAATGCTGAAAAGTGTCATTGTAAATATCAAAAGAGGAATGTAAATTTTTTTATCTACCTGGTTATTCTTTAGATTGTCATATTTCTATTTTCTTCCGACAAGTCAACTTTTATTGAAGTTTTCTTGGTTTATATGTTTTCTTTTTTCTTGGGATATTTTAGCTCATTATCAAATCTGTTATTTTCATATTAAGTCATTACTTTATAAAGGTGTTAGTAATGCTCCTAATTATGTATTACTACTCATTGGCATAAGTTTTTCTTTTATTTCCTTTTTTTTTTACTTGCATATTCTTTAAGATTATATGTTAGTCTTGAAATTTATTTTTTTCTCTTTCTATAGTGTTTGAGTTAATTTGATGTTGATGAAAATTTCGTTGCTAATGGATTATGTCTGGGTCCTTTGATGTGATATAGATTCTCATCGTATCTTCACATAATTAATTTTTCACATAATCTCATTCCATTCATGCATTTGCTTTATTAATTCCCATATAAGTTTATCACTTAATCCATTGTATGACAGTATTATTTAAAACCTATACTTGCAATATTAGTCTAAAATGTGAAAATTGCTTATAATCAACTTAAATATTTGAGCAAATAGTGTGCCATATTGAAATAATTTGAGTGGTGTTGTTTGGACTGCAAAGTTGTCTCAAGATCATGAAATATATAGTCCACTATTTTTCTTGCTCTAGCATTACACATTTCTTGTTAGGTTAATGAAGTGTCTTTGAAACATAGAGAGCCCTAGCTATACTTGAGTTTAAGTAGTTAACTTTTAATTGATCTATTGCAATGAGCATTAATCAATTCTTTTAATAATGTTGTTTGTATAGTGCGTAGGCTGAGGCAAACCTTCCTTCTTAATGCACATCAAAATTTTTTTTCTAGTGCAATAATGTTTACAGCTCAGCTTTCTTACAGTGTATAAGAGAGGAAAATATCCCCCTTAGGAACTTCTTAGAACTAAAATGCCGGGCAGCCTCTAATTACAAAGTTGACCTTTGTGGCACCCACCTCCAATGCTATAGTTCTCAACATCACTATTCCTATGTTCCCCATCCAGAAATATTAGAATATGTGCTCTGTAATGGCATTATCTTAAAACTTTCTTCTCCATGTTGTTGGCATGTTTGTAGGTTTTTTTTGGTACAACACCCTTTGTTAATATGGGCTAGTGAGGAAATTTAGTTTGTTAATTAGTCTATGAAATTACAATTCCAGGCTATAATTGTGTGTGCTTATACCATGAAGCTCTTTACTACTTTCTCCAAGTATAGTCCAACTTACCAGATTGCTAAATTTGTTTACCAAATTTTGCATGATTTAAGCTATTTATTTCATATTCTGCTATCATTTTAGATTATAAAGTCCATATAGCATGTAATGTATGTTACGTGGACATCACAATTGCATGGTTCTCTTTTATTCTTTGTAATAATTTATTGTCACTACAAAATTATTGGTTTCAAATTCAGTTTCCAAACCCATGATTTCCTTGAATGGCAAAGTCCAGTCTGATACAACAAATATGCTGTGTAATAGCAGTTTATCTTACTCAACCACTTATATTGTGATCATCTATTCAGGCATTGAAGAGACAACGTATTGTTTCGTTGGGCACATTTTGAAAGTTGGAAAGGGACAACATTGATACTCTAAGCATTGATCATTATCGAGAGTGGAATGACATTTATGCATATAACATAACTGTGAGTCCCCTCTTCTTTCTCTTAACAAAAATAACAGTACCCCATAAAGTTTTATTCAAGACCCCTCCTACCGCAGCTCCCTCTCCCCCCCCCCCCCCTTGCTCCATTGCCATTGCTCCATTGCCATTTATATTTACTCCATTCGCTTAGTACCAATGAACACATTCTCCATTATCCTATTTTCAGATTTGTCGATGCATTCTGAAACTCTACCTGCTTGCTAACCAAGATTATATATATACTTTGACTCACACTCCTACCAGCTTGGACATTTCCAATAAGGAAGTTTAACACTCCGAATTTTACATTAATCCAGGGTGAAGTATCATTTAAGTGTACATGTAGTGAATCTTCTTTATGTTAGCTTCTCCCAACCATGCCTTCATGCTTTATTCTATTTCTTAGTCATGCTTGTTTGTGCTTTCTTTTATTCTCCCTATGTCTACAACCTTGTTCTTTCTCTATCAATGTTTAATTGGGGCGATCTATCTTTTTATTTATTCATCTTGGTTTGTGACTGATGTTGCAATGTTGTGGCATTCCTTGACTGTTAGAAAATTATTCCTAGAGCTGTTTTGAATCATAACAATGACTATTGTAATACTTGGCACCCTTGCATTATACTTAATGTCAAGTTGTGGGGCGATGTGTGTTCTTCCAATTGTATGCTCCTTGGGTATGCATCAATGTTTCTATTCATAGTTTGTGTATTATGTGGGGACAACAGTTTAAGAAAGCACAAAGTTTGTACAAGGTTTGTTCCAATTAGAGTGTACAAACTTAACGCGACATTTGCTTGAGTATGTAGTGTCATTTTGTTTGGACTAGGTTATGGAGATCATAAACACAGACTCCATGACTATTTTTTAATTCTTGCATGACTGTTAGTGCATAGTAGTGCAGCTTGGACTGCATTCGCCTCCAAATTCTCGACTCTGATGATGACCTCTCCTGCCACACCTTTATATGTAGCATAATCTAGTGTCAATTAATCATAAATATGCTCCTAAAAGCTTGCAATTCCAAAATGTTTGATCTGTGTCCATTAGGTATATACTATTAAGTGAAAAAACAGAGTGTATGTTGTTTTATGTTGGGAAACTAATAGACAAAGACGTGCAAAACTGTTGAAGCAAGAGGCCAAAATGTGGTTGTGCCAAATTGAAGTGTTAAAATTTAGTGACTCAAGAATGATAGTCCATAGGAATGTATTGACTGTTAATGTTAGTGGGAGTCATGCTTGCATAGCAAAGCTCACTATAATTATAAATTAAATTGACTCCAAAATTAAAGGCTGCCTATTTCTAATATTGCTGGAGTTAATACCTAATCAATAAATTTGCTACAGGAAAATATAACAATTTTAGATTATGTGATACTTGATATGGCTGATTATTAGATATTGGCTAGAAAAATATAGAGTAGATGTTCTATTTGTTGGGAAACTCATAGACAACCACACATTAGTGAATATATTAATGCATAAGCCAATCTATGGTTGTTCTAACAATGACTGGTGTTGAATTTTAGTGATTTAAGATCTCAAATAGTCCATGGGAATTAGGCTTGAGTGTCAATGTCAGTGGGGTTCATGCTTGCATAACAAACCTCCCTGTAATTATTAATATTTGGTTATATTATTTGTGTTGCAATATCAAATTTATATTCATTTTCAAATTTAATAAATATGCTCCTCAAAAAAGTTGAAATGATGAATTATGTGACACTATCACATTGGTTGGTTATTCGATATAACTGAAATAATAGAGATGACACATTGTTAGATTTGGTTGGAGCTCATTGCTGGAATTAATTAGTAGTGACTTAATAACCTATACATCTCTAATGTATTGCAGTCCAATGTGATAGTGGGGGTTGGGGGTTTATGCTAGCAAAAAAAAAATATGTTTTTTTAGATCTTAATTTTTTTATGGATCTTAATACTTGGACTTGCAGGTTTGTAGCTAGTAGCAAGAGTACTTGATCAATTGGGAGCAAATAGTGTTAAAGACGCAATACTGCCAGCATGGCCAATTCAAACTTGGAGAAGATGTGGATGTTTTTGGAATTCGACCATGACTTCTTGTTCCAGTAATTGCAGATATGTCCACCATGCATGAGTTAGATTAAAAATACTCTAAATGTGTGTACTGCATATGGAAGTTACCATATAATTGGAAATGAATGATATGTAGATGAAGTAATTTATTTTGTTGCGTAGGCTGCTTCTTGTGTTGCTTGGACAGTTGATGTCATGTTATGTGGATAATGGGATGTTTATAAAGTAATTATTATCCATGGTTGTAAATGTTTGTTGATGATGTACTGAGTGGTTTGTAACCTTGAATGGTAGGATTTTAATATTATCTGTATGAACTAAACATATAATGAAGGGATTGTATTATTGCAGCAGTGATATTGGGTTGCCAAAGATATGGAGTGTTTGTGATCAATTCTTAGAATTTAGTTGTGTTTCATGATGGTGGGTGTAATATGAAAGTTATAAATATTAGATAAATGTACTACTACTTGGTCAATGGATAGTCCATGAGGACTAGGTTAATACTAGTCATGTGTTAGGCTGCAATGCAAGAGCTGCCAATTATATATTTTTACACTAGCTATGTGTTAGGCTAGATTATAAACTAGGAAATTGGCAACTTACAGGGTACATAGCACCATATATTAATTGTCAAATTACAAAGGCTATAGATTAAATACATGCAAATGTATATGGCATTTTAGATAGTTGAAGCACATATCTCAAATGTGGCCATATTTGTAAACTAGCAGCATATTATATGGCGCTATATATCCTACAAATCTAGCAGGATGTCATGTACATCCTGCTAGTTTTGTAGGAAAAGCCAGTTTTGCTATAATAAGTATCGTAGTTAAGCCCCTATTGTTTTTCTTTAGAATGAAGTTTTGCCACAAGTGCAAAAATTTGGAAAAATAGAATGGTGGAAATACATCATTTTTTACAAGTTTTACAGACAAACTAAACTCATTTTCGACAATCACATTTTTTCGTAATCAACTTATTTTCCACAACTCTATTTGTGACATTTGGAAAGTTGCTACGGATTGATTCCCAGGTAATATTGTATTATACCACAAGCTTGTTCGTAGGTAAATATGTAAACATGTCCATGTCCAATTGAAGATAATAATACTTTACTGGCATAATGGGTAGCGGATAATCGTCTAATTGCTACCATATATTGTTGTAGATAATTAAACAATAGTGGCAAATGACCATCTAGAAAAAATGATATTCTGGCCATATTCAATTATAGGTAATGCTACTTTTGCCACCATAAATTGTTGTAGATAATTAATTAATAGTGATAAAATGTTTGACGTAAAACAACTTTTGTGGCAATATTATAACGTGATGTAAAGTTATTTGGGTCGATGACTATGCAGTCTTGGAGGCCATTTTTGGCGAAGTGTTTCCATTTTTGTGACACCATGGTTTGCCAAAATAAACCAAATAATTTGCGGCAACCCATTGTTTTGCCAATATATGCATGAAATTGGCATTTTATTATCTACAACCATGTGACCAGCTTGTTTTGTCGATAATAGAGGAATACCTACAATAATTTCCACTTATTGCCGCCAAACATTGCGTAGAAATAGGGACAATTTGTTGTAGTGCGACTCGGCTAAGTCTCGTTAAGACTCGTTCGTTTATGCTTGAATTGACTCGTTAGTCCAACTCAATTAAAATTCATTCATATATTAATAAAAATTTAAACATATATATGTTATATATATGTATTGCTAAAAATATAAGCATATCACTTTTATAATTAAATATCTTATGTGTAATCTAATTATTTATGTTTATATAATGAATATACTTCATAGCTATATTTTATAATTTGTACAATAATTAATCTATAAAATTTAATAATTTTATATATTAGTACGTGGGAACCATGTATAAAATACATATATACTATCATATTATGTGGATTTATTAATAATATATGTAAACATATAACACGTTGTTATGATGAATAAATTTCAACTAATTAAATATTAAGTATTAATTTTTATTAGAATTTTATTTATTTATTTATATTATTCCAAAAATCTAAAAAAAATAATCAAGCTCGAGCTCGGCTCGACTCTAGTTCGAGCTTGGATATTTTGACTCGAGTCGAGCTCGAAAAGTCAAAACTTGGCTCGACTCAACTCGATTACAGCTCTATGTCCATATAAATAATTTCTAGCATTATAAAATGGATAGTAAATACTAATATAGAATCAACGTACTTCATGTACGTGTCTGTCTAATCTTTATCACTTGAAGAGACATTGATCTCACTACTCAAAGTCACTACAACACATAAGGCTTTTTGCGGCGTTTGATAAGTCGCCGTAAAAAATTTCAAAATCACCGTAAAAAGTCTCAAAATCGCCACAAAAGCCTCAAAATTGCGGCAAAAAGTCATTTATCGCGTTTTGAAGATCGCGGGTTAACCGCGGCTATTTGGGCGTGGCAATAAGCCTAATTTCTCGCCGCAAATGTCAATTTCTCGTCGCAATGTTACTATTTGCGACTGAAAAACGTAGCAAATGCTACTATTTGCGGCAGAATGTAACTATCAGCTAAACAAAATGTAGCAAAAGATTTTATTTGTTGTAGTGAGTGTAATGCAAAATAATGTAATCATTAATTGTACCATGCATTTAGGAATGTTATAGTTCTTTTAACAGCGAGAATCAAATTTTCCATGAACTCTCCAAGAGACATGAATTGATCATTGCAATGACTCGTACTGATCTAGACTTTCTACTAAGCCAATATATATTAAATATAATATATATACATGCATATATATATATATATATACACTTCCAGAAAAAAAAAAAATCAATGGTAGATCATAGAGATCATCAAATTAAAAATAGATAAACAAGATCACATCTATTTCCAAGAGGAATACAATTGGCATCCCTTTGTGAATGTATCCGCCTAAAATTAGAAGGGCCGGGGGTCGAGTATTTTAACATTAAAAGTATCGGTTTCCTCCATTAAAAAAGCTAGGTACATAATCAATACTGTCTTTTTTCTTATTATATATTCTTGTTGGCGCAGCCAGCCCTAGGTTATTGAAAAAGGTAATTAATGTATTGGCTGGGTATCAAGTTTCGATGCTTAATTAATATTATAAGAAACTAGATAACTCCTTATAATTAAGCAATTATATAAAGAGAGTTTCATGAATTATAACATTAATTAGTCACTTCTTGACATAGAAAAATATATGGTAATATTCTAGCTTGAGAAATATTTTAGTCACAAAAAGATTTTACAAAAGCAAATTCACATAATGGCTTGACTTCATATGGTACATTAGATTGTAAATCTACTTTATGTAACTTGTTATGGTGCATAAGATTCAAATGACCTTTTGTTGTAAACACTATAAGATTTTGGGATTTTTGCTACCAAATCTTTTCCCATGACTAGGCATAGTGTGAAATAATGTGTTGATAACACGAAAACGTTCCGTGGGAGAAAAAATAAGCCTTTTGCCAGGAGATAGTACCGGCAAGTAAAACATTGTGGTTAAAAATATCTTGGTGCAAAAAATAAGAGTTTTTGCGACAACTTTGTATCGCGGCAAATAAAATTATAGAAGTAGTCTTTAGCCACAAGAAAAATGACTTGTAGAGGCGCTTTTACTACTGCCGCAATAGAAAGTGACGGCAAAAGTCACTAATTGCTCATTTGATAGCAGATTTCTCAGGCCAATTGGGCGAATTGTTTTTACGGCAAATTTTATTTCTATTTGCGGCGCTATGCTTCCATAGCGCCGCAAATAGTCTTTTAAAATTTAGAAACACGCTAACCCCCCCTGCGGCGGATATTCTCCTAAGTTTGTCAAAACCTAATCTCTCTCTCTCTCTGTCGCTCTCTCGTCGTCTCTCACTCTCTCGTTCCGTTCCTTCGTCGCCACCGTTCTGTCCCTTCGTCGCCACCATTCCGTCGTCGTCACCATCATTCTGTCGTCATCACCATCGTCCCATCGTCGTCACTGTATCGGTTAGCAGGTGAGTATCCCTCTACGTTCATCTCTCACTCTCTCATCTTCTCTCTCTCCGTTCATTGCCCTTTCTCTCTCTATCCGTTCCTCTCTCTACTTCTCTATTACTTGTACTTTTAAGTTTATTTTTATGAGTTTGTGTGTTTATTGGTACGATTTTAGCATGATTGGGAGATTTTCTATTAGGTTTTCATCAAAATAGAGGATTAAGGTTTGTACCTTTGGATTTTTGTGTTTTATTGAAATTTATAGTATTTTCTTTACCCCTATTAGGGTTTGTGTCTTTTATCGATGATGTGTCTGCAAAAATTAGTGTTAGGTTTGATGGCTTCTCAGTTTCTAATCATAGTCTATTATAATTAATGTTACGTTTGAATATGAAAACTTCTTGTTACTCAAAATTTCTAAATTAAAAAAAATGTTTTAATTTTAACCAAGTCGTGGAGAAGAGTAATAATATTTTAATTAGAACAATATTTTATTTTAATTACAAAACATTTGGGGAAAACAAAGGATGAGAGAAAGAGATGTGTTTCTATAGGGATGTTTGTTGGAGGATTTTGTAGTCGGGGCTGTGGTGAATCGAGATTTAGTTGAGGCAGCAATTTTTATTCTTTGAACCTTTTAGCTAGAGAAGTTGGGGAGGATTACGGGGCTGAATTGTTTTAAGGGTGAGACAAAAAAAAGAGTATGTAATCAGTTCAGAACAAATTTCATTTTTTGATTATGTTAAGGCATATTTGTTGATACTCAAAAATCCCAAAATTTTCTTTCTTTGAATTGTTTTCGAACTCCTTATTGGCGTATGGGCATGTTCATATATTAGGTGTTTAGGGGTATATATTCATATGATAGCCAAAGATGTATTCATTTTTCTTGGTAAATCTTCCCTATTCAGAAGATGTGATTAAATAGTATAGGTTTATAGTTGGTTAGTTGGAAAGGATTTTAAGATACATGCATGAAGCTTCTGGAGCTTAGAGCATATGATATTAATCTGATCTTTTGCCTAAATATTGTGTCAAACATTCATTAATTAGATGCCACATCAGGAACTTCTATGATGATTGTTTTGTGGATCCCAAAAGCATTGTATGTCCCGTTTTCACTGCAAATTTGATGATGCCATACATTTTGCTAGGTTAAAAGCTGTTGGTGAAAGTGTAGAGAAACCATTATTATACCACAAAAACAATTTAATTAGGAAAATAACTTTGTTGGAAGTCATGGTTGCACATAAATGCAAAAAAGTATTCTGCCATTCTATGGAGGGAACATAGGAATTAATTTGGTCTGCTAGATTTCATCGTGGTTGTGGCTTCCATCCACTCATGTTTGTTTTGAGTTTGGGCTTGCTCTAAAGATTCTAATTTCTATTCTTTTTGTAAATTCTTGGTTGCTCTATAATGTAAAGTAAGACACATTTTACTATTGCATTTGTAGGAAAGGTAGGACATTTGACTGTCTGTTGCTTTTTGCAGTACAGTTCTTTTTTTCTTCTATTAAACTCTGGTTTGAAATGATAATTAAGCAAGCATGCTAGTTTCTTCCAACTTGTTGACATCTTCTTCTTCTTCTTCTTCTTTTTTTTGGTGAAGAGGAGTATACTCCATTCTGTGTTTTGCTGATAGATCTTGATTGGTAAATTCATCAGACTATCTATTAATTGTTGACTAATATTTTGATGTACCTAAATATTGGCTTTGTTGGGAGGTTAGGTTGTGATAATCTGATGGGCCTAAATAGAGATCAAGTATTCATGCTAGCACTGTCTATTGATTTTCTTGTCATATTGAGGTTAAATTGATGTCGGGTTTGGGATAATCTTGACTCAATTAAGTGGCTGAGATTATCTACTTAATTCGCTGTTAAGGGTAGAGATAATACATAGTTGAATTATTAGTTTGTAGTTTAACTATGTCTGTTTAGGTTAATGTTAAATTAATTTGTTTAAGTGGCTGAGAATGATATTTTATTAATCATTAAGGGTTGCTTTCCTTAGGTAATGTCGCATTACAAGGATAAACAACCCTCGTAATATGTTTACCCATTTAGCATTCAGGTTATTGCAAGGATGAGACAAGGAATAATATATAGTTATGGGGGCTGTTAAGGAAGTCTGTTGACACCCATAGGGCATGCATGGTCCTACTGCCAACCCAAAGACATTTTTTCATGTCTAAGTACTAGTAGTTCAAGATCCATATGTTTAAATGGGATGTTAATGTATGATCAAGTACCTTAAATCAATGAATTATAATTTATAGCAGTAATATGCATGACTCTGTTATGTTTGCTATCGTGGAATAGTTGATCAATGTGTTTAATCTTCATATTAATGTTAATTATGTTTGCTAGGAAATTGCCTTGGAGTAAGATATATGAAATTATGAATGATTATTTGCATATATTTGTGTGTCAAAATAACTCTTGTACTTGGATTCTAATTGGGAGTTTTTCTTGTAAATTTGTTGGCATAATTTTAGTTGTTGTTTTGAAATTGTTATTAGTATCAATTTGAATCTCCAAACTTTATATATAATTTTTTAGCTTATCTTATGAAGTTGTTTTATGATTTTTACAATTATGAATTTTTACTTTATTTTTTTATTTTTTTTTTTCTAAAATCTTTTAGTATTTGTTGTGAACACAACTCGTGGCAAATACTTTTGCCCACAAAACGCTACTTTTTACTATGAAACTTCCCCGTGAGCATATAGAAGTGCATACAATTAAACTTGATGTTAAAAGAGCATTTGTTGCAAGTTGATAAGAGAGAACACGGTGCTAATTTTTTTTTTTACCACGATTTGTATCATAGTGCAAATTATTAGCCACGACGGTGCTAAATTTTTTTTACCACGATTTGTATATAGTGCAAACTTATTTTTAAATTTGTAGCAAAAGGATAATAGCCACAAGGTTATAACATTTTTAAATTTTATTCCCACGAGCAAAATTGGCTATTACCACGAAAAATGTTGTAGGAAAAAACATTTATTTGCCACATAAGTATATGACCTGTGGCAAATGCTCTTTTACCGCGAGTTATATGCCACGAACGTCTCACGAGTCAGTTTGGTGGGAAAACTATTTTAACCACGAAAATGTTGTAGTGAATTAAAAGAGATGTAATATATGTGAAATTATTACTAGTCTAAAAAGTTTAAGTTAACGGAAATAGATAGATTTAATTGTTTGTATTATTAATGATTTCCCTCACATGCGGATCAAACTCCCTTCATTTAGTGAACTCAATACATACAATATTTAATCAAATATAATAAAGTGTAGAGTTAACTCAAATTTAAAATTTTTGCTCTGATACTATATAAAATCACCACTACTTATTCAAAATAAATATTTAAATTAATAGGAAAAAATAAATTTAATTATTTGTATTATATTCTTGAGAGATATCACAAGCTAACCACATCTCTTGTAAACTATATTTTGTGAGTTTCTGATCTATTAATTTAGCATTCTTCATTTAGAAAAAATGTATATATATATATATATATAAATATATATATTATTTATAAATGATTTGATTGATTTATCCCTCCGAATGGAAAATATATAAATAATAGGTCTCGTGATTTGCATAGGACCAAGATCTATGTATAAAGTACTTTGGATTAATGGACCCTTCCAATGCAAGAAAAAGGGACTACGTACATAGAGTGGCTTTCACTTTCAAGGGTGCCCCCAAAGAAAATGTACCTTGGTACGTCACAGCTCATCTCCTGCCCTCGCATGCAGGGATAATATAATTGGAGCAAATTATCCTTTAAAGTAGTACTCCTTAATTTGCCTTTAGTTTCTTAATTTTTAGGAATTAAACGATCGATAGACAAAGTAATTGACAAAAATAGTATATGATTATAATAATTTTCTATTGTTGGTGATTTAATTAATTTCTTTAAGAGAATGAATAAAATGATGAGTAATTTTAGAAAATTAAACTTATCTAAATTAAGTGTCAAAAATGTATTGATTGAATATTAAAATAGTTTGTAAAATAGTTGTAGGTGTACTATGATCATTACTCAGAATAGATCAAATTAAATGATAGCTCCCATCAATTGGATTTTTAGAGACAAAGCTTTCGGAACTTGCGTTCAGATAACTATATTGACTAATGAGAAATGATATTTGCATTCATGGAATGTGTAAGCATCGCGCAATCTATTCGAGAAACACTACAAGAAGAGTCCCCATTAACGGCGTTCATTGTATAGCTGCAATTAACATTGATTGAAAAGGGGCTTCTATTGCATCAAAATCCCAAGTGCCACAAATTAAAATGCAACAGCCCATGAATGATGCCCGTGTACGTATTCGGGTGATAGGATTTTTTGCGTCGTTTATAATTTATAACTGTGACTTTTTCGTCGTTACAAAGATATTTTAATTACGACGCTATTTTTCTATATTACTAGCTAAGCATATTATGACGATATTTGAAGGGCGTCGCAACAAGTCATTAAAACACATTACGATTCCCCCTCCGCGCGATAGTTCCCCCCATCCATAATCTCTCTGTTTCTCTTTTCCAACCCAACATCAAATCTTGCTGTCGATTGTCCTTGTTGCCGTCGTTTGGAGTCCGAAATGGTAATTTCTATTCCTCGCTCCTCTGTCATTTCCCTCTTCTCTTTCTATTTCTCTCATTTTCTCTTCATCGACTGACATCTATCACTTTTTCCTTACTACATTTCTTAGCAAACAAACATAGGGCTAGCATAAAAGAAGTAATTTTGGTATTTATGTTCTTCACCTTTCTCCATTGCAATGAGGGTAGCCCTTTTCTCCACTGCAACAGGTATTTTTTTTTACCCCCTGTTATGTTACGAAACCCCAACTCTTAGGGTAAGTAGCCTCATATGCTCTCCTATTATCTTCTTGAGGCAAGCTACATGAAATATGGGATAGATTTGTGACTCTTGAGGGAGATCTATTTTATATGCTACCTACACGATTCACGGCCCTTCGAAGTGGCTATTCTAGTTTACTCTTTAATTTTCCAACAACCGTAGCATGTTATCTTTTTTTCCTGGTTAGATTCCTCTGTTTTCCCCCATAGCAAAGTGTTGATGTAGGTGGGTTCCCATTGCTGATGTTAGTGCAAAAATTAGTTTTTTTTTCATGCTTTGATGGCTTCTCCGTATGTTTTTTTCTTAGAAATATGTCAAAGTTAATTCCTTGTTTCAGGATATGATCAAGGAGGCCAATACGGATGGAGATGGGAGGATTAATTACCAGGAGTTTTCACATGCCATAACTTCTACTACATTTTATAGTTCATGTCTTGAAGTGAAACATGGGATTTGTTTTTGGTAAGTACTTTTAATTTGATCTCTTTCTTAGGGCTGCTTCTGTTTTATTTTGTTACTTTTAATTTGATCTCTTTCTTTGTGCTGTTTTTAATTTGACAGTTCATATATGACTTTTTGCGAGTGTTGAGAATTGAGATTGCTTAGAATATTAGTGGATTGTTTGAAAATTTGAAAATAAATCTAAAAGGATTAGTTTTACAAAGTTGGCATCTCAACATTTGTATTCAAATATATGTATTAGTAATGCTTTACAGATAAGGTTTTATCATCAAAATCATAATCCAAATGCAATATTCTAATCTGGACTGCATGAGTAATCTGATGATATTGTTAATCTTGAATTTCATAATTGAAATTCATCTTGAAGTGCAACCAGATCCTTCTAACACTTCATGCCACATATTTAGTCAATTTCTGAAATATTTGTAGTTTTAGTTAAGAGCCAGCTTGCTTTCTCATGTGCTAATTTATTCCATATTTTCATTCTTGTTCGTGCTGATGCTTTTGCAAGCTCAAAATTACCAGCTTAGCTTATGGTGTTTATTTCAATTATGTAATAAGATCTGCACTAGGCCACTTGTGACAGCTGGCTACATTTGAAAACTCTACAATGAAAGACTAGGTTGTTTTGACTTTTTAACATGTCTATAACATGTTTGCCTTATATTAATTTACAAAATAAGATAAATAATTTTCATTTTCTATTTTAGATTCCTCTTGTTTCTATTTTCTGGTTTCTATATGTTTTTAGGTAGAATAAGATTTTATTAGATCAAGTAAATAGGCCAAGCCAAGTATACAAGAATTATACATAGAGTAAATTATTATTTTGAGTTCTTATTTTTTAATAACCATGTGACTGTGAGCATTCAAGCCATGTTTTAGAAATTCACATCTTGTGTTTTCTTTTTCTAGCATTGCTTCTTTTCAAATCTTATGCAAAGTTCCTTTGGTATACGTATCGCATAGAGAGTCAAGAGTAGGCCTATTTCTTGTTTTCCCATTTTTTTATTAGTAGCTTTTCTTCCCATGTCCCCTTGAAAATAGAAAATCATTTCAGTTTCTATACAGTTATTGCTTCATTTTTTTTATTATAATCTCTCTACAGGAAAGCTTAATTTACACTTAACTAATCATGATTCTTGACTTGATGTGATACCCCGATAAGGGCAGGTAGTGTATGGGATCCCACATTACTTGGAAAGAAGAAGTTATTGCTTTTTATAAAGTTCTAATGTGGCTTTAATTATATCATTGACTAGTCCTTTTGAAGTATGGGCTATGTGGTTTGGGTATTCCATTGAGACTTTGCAAATGGTATCAGAGCTTATCTTAATCATAAATGTGGGACTTAAGCCATGCCGCCTACGAGAAGCAAGCCCGACGAGGGCGTTAGGCATTTAAGAGGAGTATATTGTGATACTTTGATAAGGGTAGGTGGTGTATGAGATCCTACATTACTTGAGAAAGAGAAGTTATTGCTCTTTATAAGATTTCAATGGGGCTCATATTGTATCATTGACTAGTCCTTTTAAAATATGGACCATGTGGTTTGGGTCTTCCATTGAGGCGTTGCATGCAATGTGAATGGATATTTATGCATTAGAATTTGGCTTCTAAGTTTTTATTTTATTTTTGGCACTACTTTGGTTGGATATTTTCTTTGCTATTTTGATTTTAGTTATGTAGCTTTGGAAAAAATAAAAATTGTTATGGCGATTCATTACCTTACTTAAGTCTTTGATTTTAAAGTTTGAGCATTCAAAAAAGGATTACATGGAAGGGGGTTTGGTAGTATTAAATGTGTGTATATTTTGTCAGGAACGAGTGTTGGGGAAGTTTATTTATTTTGATGCTCTCCAAGAAGGCAAGCATGCTTATATGCATTTCTCCAATTTTATAGTTCTTTACTTATCTTCTAGTTTTGATATTAATTTATTTTATCAGTGTGATAGGGTTTGAGCAACCTTCATATATAGACTTGTTTGTAACTTAGGAAATTCTAAACTATGTTTACAATTTATCAGTGTGTTAGTTATTTTATTTACAATTTACAATTTACAATTTATATGTTTGAACTTCCATTTAAACCCAATTGAGAATGTGTGCATTACCTTGTTTGTAACTTAGGAAATTCCAGACTGTTGAGATTTGAATAATAGAAATTCCAACAAAGTTTTTTTTTTTAGTCCAAGGAATTCCAAACTGTTAGATTATTTGTGATATGCCTCGAGATCCAAAAGGATTGACTTCTATTGCTACAGTTAGCGTTGGAGAAAGAAGAATTGGTGCAAACTTCTGGTCCTCTTTTGTCATCTCATTGTTTCAAGCTAAAGGTAATTTTCAATTTGAAGCAGGCTTTATATTTTGCTGATAGAAATTATATCGTAAGGAGTGGTGGGTATTGGGTATTGGGTATTGGGTCTGGGACTCTGGACGCAGGTATTGTCACGTATTTCTAAAATTTTGATTTTGTTGTGAGTATTCATTCATTTGTTTCAATTGAGGCTTTAGAAGTCATGTAGATGTCTATCATTGTGACTGGGCATTTAAGCCTGATTTCAAATGTTGGTAATCGGCAATTGAAATTGGCAAAAGAGTTGTTTGTGTTGTCTGGTTTATTGAATATGCAAGTAGTATCACTACAACACATAAGGGCATTTACTGCATTTTTCTATGCAGCGAGGTGAGTTGGCGGCATCATGAAGTCTGACTTCTTCCCATTGCAGAGTTTGCGGCAAGAAATAGAGCCACAAGTATAATCTTGTTTTTTTTTTTTGGAAAGTTTCGATGGCAGCAACTGTAACTGCAGCAAAAACAGGGGAAAGTGCAACACTTTCAAGGGTGCCAGAGGTGGGTTTTGTTGCTACGCTTGTGTTCTGCCGTAATAGGTTGAGGGAAAAAAAACGCAGCTAAAACAAAGTTAGGTCAGTTTTAACCGCGAAGTCTGGGACCTATTGTAGCGATTATATGTCGCCGCTTTGAATAAATGCACTGTAGTATCACATAAACCAGAAGTGATGACCATGCTGCCTGTTACATCTTGTGTCAGTATATACATCATTATATACTACGTAGGATGACCATGCTGACCATGCTGCCTGTTATAGGGCTAGACATCATGACCATACTGCTATATAAACTAGAGCAGACATCATGACCGTAGTGCTATATAAACTAGAGCTAGTAGTACCTACGCAGGATGAAATCACATTAGACGGGGAATTATATTTCAAGGTGAATGTGTAATGCTTTTAGAGATGAGACCCTCTTACTTGTCATTTGCTGAGTGTTGTGATAGCCAGAAACAGAATACTTTTGTTCCTTTGTCAAGTTTTTATCCTAGTTTTCTGAATATCTGAAGGTGAAGGTAAAACATTCTGGTATATTCTTTTTCAACTTGGTAGGCCCTTTCGTTTATTTTCTGTATGTCTCCTAGATTTTCCATTTACATTTCCATCAAGTTTTGATCTCTTTCATTTGTCAAAGTATTTGTTGTTAAACTTTACAATATGGTGCAAAGGAACCAGAAACATCTAGTATGAAGATATAAAACTAATGTGAAGATGCATATTCTGATTCATATAACTGGTTAACCATAAATGCATTGTACGAATTGATTTTAATGTCATTGATGTGTGTTGGAATAGATCAATCAATGTCTTGAGTTTCAAGGACTGGTGTTTTGGATGGGGTCCCTGAGACTCCAAAGAGCTAAAGGACTACTGGCAAAGGAGATAGCAAATGTTCCAGTAAATTTGAATCCTAAAATTTATATCCATTAACCTGGTTAAAAAATTAATACAATTCCAATTTTTTGAGGAAAAATATACTAACAAACGTTAGAACCCGATTCCAATTTTGGGACCTAAATCCCCCAAAATTCGTACCTAGCACACGCGATCATGCGAACTAGCCACCAGCTCACCAATACGTCGTCGTATGCGTTGCCCAATGCGATGAGCATGAACCTGCAGCAAGAGAAATCACCCAAACGTTAGATTGATAGCTGCGATTTGGGATTTTCATAGCCGAATCTTCATGCCAGCGGGAATGGAAGTGTGAATGCTTGGTATATGTACTTACGGCAGTTTGAAATTCGTAGAAGATGAACTGTAGCTAGTTGTCGATGGCTAAAAGGGCGCAGAGAAACCCTAGAACCCGTTTCCCACTTCGCGATGAATAGAGCAACCGCAAATGAAATCATTCATTAACGACGCTTAGATGAGATTGCTTGGACCTCAACATCGGCGATTACTGCCGATCTTTATCGGCGTGAAGATTGTCGAGAAACTCTCAAATTTCTTGGCGGAATCCTAGCGGCGAGATGGAGCTCAAATGTCACGCTGGGATTTCGGCGTTTCATCCGCGAGCCTAAAAACCCCGTTAAATACTTTAAGCTGCGTTTTTATGCGTTTTTCTTGATTTTATAGGACGCAGCAATACCCAGCAAATGTTGTAGTGTATAATGCACCTGCCTTATAGACTGAATTTGTTCATGTAATGGGATGATTGCAAACTATATATAATGGATTTTTTTTTAATGTGTATTTGCTAAAACATTTTAGAACTTATAATTACTCGATGTTCGTGATGCATCCTTTAGTATTATTTTGTCTGAAGGTATCATTAGCAGACAAATATTGATGCACAAATTGTTAAAGTCACAACATGTTGTTTTGGAATCTGTTGGGTATTTCGCATATTTGAAGATTTGGAATTAATTTGCAATAGGATATATAGTATAATATCAATTAGTTGGCTATATATTATATTTGTGGCATATCATAATGTTGAGCATGCAAATATCGTGCACTAGGACATTCATCTAATAAGTAGGATGCTATGGAAATACAAATAATAATACCATATAACTTTAATATATATGCCTTTTCAAATTTCACCAAGTGAATTCATGTACATTTACTTTCATAGTAAAACTGTTCAATTTCACTAGTTTTTTTTTTTAAAAAAAACAATACTATTATTTACAACAAATTAAAATCGCCACAAAAGGACACTTTTTTTAGGAAAAAAGTTATTGTGATTATAAATATGAGTATTTGCGGCAAGCCTTCAGCGCCACTAAATGCCTTCCCTGCTTCTTTTCCATCAGATTTCACCACATTTGCGATGGCTTTTTATGTATTTGCGGCACCATGAACTCGCCGCAAAGAACAAAACAATAGCAATGCATTTGCTTTTTCGAAGCTAAAGAATTGTAACGTCACACTTATTTTCGTCGAACGTTCGACACAAAAAAAAAAACACCAGGGATATTTATTTGCGACAAATTTCAATCGCTGTAAAAAGTCTTATTTCTTGTAGTGAAAAGTAAATATGAGACTCATAAAAAAATATTTTTTTAACAGTGGACTCTACTCTTTTTTAAAAAGATTATGTAGTGCTTGTAAACTCCACGATTATGTACTATAGCATTACTCTTAAATAACTGATTGAATGGTATGGATTGTAGCCCCAATATATGATATGAATCTATACCCTAGCCTTTTTTCAAGGCGGTTGTCTTAGCTTATGATCAACAATCATTCAATTCAGTTTGATCCTTTGCAAAGTCGCCATCTTGGATGAGGATGACTTTTTTTTTCTTACACAAGTAATTATGAAAAATAAATAAATGATAATCTAATATTTTTAAAGAGAAATTGCACCTTGTACCATATAGTGAAAATATATACCATTATCCCTCTTTTTTCTTTTCTTTTATTATTATTATTATTATTATTAGTTTACAATTTGCAGTCCAGATTATACAACTTTACACCTAAAATATCAACTTTACCACTACATAACAAACAAAGTCATGTGTGTGTGTGTATATATATATATATATATATATATATTTATTTATTGCAAGTTTTTTATGCCTTAATTGCATAATATTACAAATTTGTGTAGCTTGAATTAATTCTTATCAAAAAAGGGACAATGTTAATATATATAATTTTGAGATTAGAAATGGTAGTTATAATATATCCCTTTTAGAAAATAAATTTCTTAATGTTTTAAATTTCTTAATGTAGAGCTTTTGTTGTAGACTTGAATTCAATTTCTAATAGTCTAAGCTCCTATTTATCTAGCATTGCAGGCAAAGCTTTTGGGAGTACTGGAATGTATAAAGAGAAGGTGCAAACTGGTCTATCCAAAGGTAAGGCCTTACTCTTTATTTTTTTTTATTTTTTAAAACTTGTACTAGTTCAGAAAGAGTTGAAATGAATAAAATTGTCTCCATTTGTGGGTACCTATTTTTGTGCATTTTTAAATCTTATGGATGGTATATTGTAAATTTAAATTTGTTGGTGGGTGCCTATTTTGGTGCTTAGAAAATAACTATCCAATTATTGGAATTTGCAAGTGTCGATAACATAATCTCCAAAGTGTCAATATCAAAATACTTGACCGGAACTTATAGACGTCTATAAAATAAAAATAATTACCGGCATTCGTAAGCGTCGATAACACAATCTACATAATGCATGTATCAAAATAATTTACCAACTTTTGTAGACGTCAGTAAAATAAAAAATGATTACCAACATTTGTAAGCGCCATAACACAATCCACAAAACGCCGATCACAATAAATATTAACGGCACTCGTAGATGCCAGTGAAAAAAAATGGGTTGGTAGCATTTACATAAATGTCAGCAACATAATGCTTAAAATGCCAGTAATAAAAAACAAAATGGGTTGATGGCATTTACATAAATGACGTTTGAAAGTGTCGGTAACACAGTTCACAAAACATATATTAGGGACGAATTGGTTGATTGCCGGCATTTGAAAACGTCAGCAAATTATGCACAAAATGCCGGTAACCAAAATGGGTTGTTGGCATTTAAATAAATGCCGAAAAATAACATTCCCGCCCTTTACTTATTGGTGCTTGAGATGCGTCGGTAAAAAAAGGCCGACAAATTGATGGCGTTTATGCAACACCAACAAATGGCCTTTTTTTGTAGTGGGCCATTATAAGCATGCATTTTTCTTATGTGTAATATTAGGTACAAGTTTTAAATAAACAACGAGCTCTTTGTGAAAAAATGGGTTCCACTAATAGAGAATAATTGTTTTCACAATTTTTTTTTTTTATGAAATTCACTTCTTTATAAACGCGAGACTTGTCTATTTAGAATTTTTATAAATCATTTATCTTTTCTTACAATGACCACACTAGAAGAAAACTGTTTATTTGCAATTAGTTAATTCTAACAAATAACTATTTATAGTCAAAATGAGTCGTAAATAATTAATTATAAAAACTTATTTTTCTTGTAGTGCCATTGCTAGATGTCTTACGAAGTTCACTCATGGGTTTGGATGGAAGCGCATGACACCATCTTCCATGGTCCCTTAGCACTATGCCCTAATGACAAAAAGGGTACTATTGCTATTTTTGTCTTGACTTTTCAAAGCATTAAGTTAAATTCGAGTTTCATTTGATACTGAATCCGGATTAATACTTTTTAACCATTAAGATAAGCAAAAAATAAGGGTTTACTCTCATTGGATTACTTATGTAGAAAGTTATTGATATGTAAAATCTAAGCACACCTCTATTCTATTAGGAAAATGATGGGTGCAGGATGTTTGGCGCAGGATCTATACAAGAAAAATGAAACGGTATGTTTTGCACCTAAATGAGACAGTGCATTTTTCATCTCTTTCGCATCTCTCTTCCTTTCAGTCTCCCCCTCCGCAATCTCCTTCTCTCTCCTCTACGTTGAACCCTAACCTCCAAGATTTCATTCTGCTCGCCAAGTTTCGACTTTGACTTTACCCACTCTCTCTCTCTCACGCTTTTTTTAAAGTGTTGGTTGTTCAATCTAGGTCTCAGGCGCGAATTTGGGGCTTGAGAAAACTTTGATATCTTTATGTTTTCTTGTTATGCTCTTATATGAATTCACTGGGTTGTCAGCGGTAAGTTGTTTTGGTGTTTGATATTCTCTGTTATAATATTTTGATTGCGTGTGGTGCGTTCTTTGTTTCAGTTCACTTCCTCTAATTTTTTTGGTCCATTTTGAAGTGTTTTAATTTTTCTTGGGCTTTTGGCTCATCTTAATTAAGTTTTCACTTTTATTTCGTTCATATGTTCTTAATTGAACCTCTATGTGTAAGTCCGCCTAAACTCAATTTATGGTTGATTTTTCTCTTTATTGGTGTTAACTTTTTCTCCCCCCCCTCTCTCTCTATGCCTTTTCTTGATATTTAGAAATTTTCCTGATAGTTTCTTTCGTTTTGCTTAGATTAGTCCATTTCCTCTATAAATTTTTTACGTTTTCACAGTGCTTGGTCTCTGAGAAAATTAACGGTTCAAATTGTAACAAGTATGTGTTTGTATGTATTGCTCTTGGATCATAATTTGTGTCGGACAATTTGTTAATGCTAGCTTGGAATAGCTTGGTATCCCTCACAAAGGCAACCTAAGAACCAAAAAAAAAAATCTCAAAAATGTCTGCAATGTTCACTTAATTCAGCTTAGATTGAAAAATTAAAGAGTACATGCAAATTCGAAATATCTTCTCGGTTAAAGTAAAAGAAAGGACTTGCTTAATAATAGCCCTTTTATAAGTTTCCTTTGCTTGTTTTCTAACCAAGGCCTTCTCTATATTGGCACGAACGACGTGCAGATTGGGTTTCGAAAATGGACTGCGCGAGACTCATTTATATTTCTTTTCTATTTTCCTTTTTTTTTTTAGTTATAAATCACGTGTAGAAAGCCCTTCCTGCGCATTTCCTGCACAATCGATCCTGTCTCTAGCACTACTCATGTCCAGTAGTAGCTAATTAATAGAAAGTATCAATATATTGTATATGATTGATGATCATCATTGGGGTACAGGCATAATTCCAATATAAAAGGGGGATCAGCTCCTCCGTGAGTTTTTTATTATTTTTCCCTCCTCTAGGCCGCTAAAAAAGTCTCGATAATCTTTTGATTTCCAAATCATAATAATTATATAAAAACGAACTTTTAAATTAATCTAGAACCGTCGTCATGCAATTAATAAGTCATGCTCACGCATAATATAAATAAAGAGAAGTGTGAATAAAGTCCTAAAGTTAGTCGAAAAGTTATTCAAAAATAAATAAATAAAGTTGGTCCA
Source organism: Platycarya longipes (assembly GCA_036559045.1). Classification (NCBI taxonomy): domain Eukaryota; kingdom Viridiplantae; phylum Streptophyta; class Magnoliopsida; order Fagales; family Juglandaceae; genus Platycarya; species Platycarya longipes. Next base: position 40,339,747 of record CM071802.1, read on the forward strand.
AAAGTTACTGTATTTCCACCAGGGGATAGAAAATAGATTTGGCAAATTGGCAGGCCAAGAATGGGGAATGCCTGTCCTGAAAACTGAAAAGGCAAACAGTCGTTTGCCTAGGCCCAATAATATGCAACTCTTAAGTCCATTCCAGGCTTAAACACCAGCCCAGATCCTTCTCAAAATAAATTTCGAGATTGTAGAACTGATCCAGAAAAAGTGCTAGAAAATTGGCCAAGAATTTTCTCACATCGGCCACCCCCTTCCAGTCTCTGTATCACATACCACTTCTCTCTCTCTCTCTCTCTCTCTCTCTCTCTCTCTCCCCCACACCACAAAACAACAATGGCTTTTCCACGACAACAGTTTCAACAGCACTACCAACCCCAACTTCAGCAACAGCGCTCAAGATCCTTCAGGTAATTACTGTTCAAAATAGTATAAATTTATTTCGTATAATTAGTTTCAATTTTCTTATGTCGATATTTACTCCCATTTCATCTATTTGCTTTTAAATCTCAGAAATTTGTGCAACAATTGACGGTTAGATATTTCAGTCGGCCGCCTATTACAACCCCACTAATCTACAAGATCAGTCTCAGCATCCACCTCCTTATGTTCCTTCATGTAAAAGCTCTCATCTTTGGGTGATAGTTTGGGGAAAGTTTTTTCAAAATTTATACTTTTATTGTTCTTACTCCTTTTGATTGGACAGAAATTGTGGGAATTAAATTAAAATGAAAAAGGATTGGCTGAATAAATTTCTGTGCGTTTTTTGTTTCCTAGCCACTTAGCTAGAGTTTCTTTCGATGAATAAATTGACCTGAACGTTTATTTTCTTCGAAAACTAATCTGGAGAGTACTAGGATTTAACTGAATGACTTTCTGTGCGTTTTGGACCTTCAGTTTCCTAACAAAAAGGTAATGCTACCACTTAGCTAGGTTGTCTTTTGATGAATAAATTGAGCTGAGCTTTTAGTTTCTTCGAAAAGTAATCGACAGAGTATCTTGACTTGAAATTTGTTTTCCCTTCCATTCCCTCGCTTTTTGCTCAAACAATCAGACTCCAATCTTCAATATTTCTTTGTGTCAATTATATCTCAAATTAACCCCGTAATAATTTTTTTATTTTCTAGTTCATGTTGCAGGTTTGCTCCTCGTCTCGTAGCAGCAAATGATGGCAACGACGGTGGGGTTGATTTGCCATGGAATTTTGGACTAGAACCCAAGAAGAAAATATTGAAGAAACAATATTTTCTGGAAAACAATACTCAGATATCCTCTGTAGATTTTTTTCATCTACGATCTGTCTCGACGGGTTTAGGTTTGTCCCTTGACAATACCTGCATGGCTTCTACAGGAGACTCGGTTTTGCTATTGCCTATTGGCGATGAAAATGATCGTGAGCTACAGCGACAGAATGTAGAGATTGATAGACTTCTCAAAGTTCAGGTCTTGGTTTGTCCAAAGACTTCATCTTGGTGTTTTTATTGTTGTCGATGTTGATACTATTGTTGTTATGGTCATTATTATCGTTATATATTTAACTGTAAATAATTATTTAGTCGCAATTAAATGATTATAATTTTTTTATTTTTTTGTAATATATATAGTTAAATTGGAGAGGTAGTTTTCATTCATGTATTAATTTAGGTAAGTTAAATATTGTTCAAAGTATAACCAAGGAAGAAACTAGGAATTCATGGGATATTGTTTGCAGAACCTTATGAATTAACCATGCCCATCTTTTCTTTCCTAGATTTCTGAACTAGGAAGTTGTTTCTTTGACAATCCGAAGGAGTTGGTCTAAGTGGTGAAGGCCTTGATCTTGGAATATCACTTCCTTCAAAGTCTAGGGTTCAACACCTATAGGTATAAACAATCCTTTAAGGCCATTCCTGCCTTGGAGTACATGGAGGAAAACTTTAAAGGGTGCACGGGACCAGACTTTACTAATTTGCAGGAGTGGCTTTGCAGGGCCCTGCCTTGGAGACACTCCCCAACATAAAAAAAAAAAAAGAAAAAAAAAATGTCTTTGCCTGATTTCAAGGAGATTAAGAAATCGATTTATACTTTATTAATTATCTAAGTATTCATAAGATATCTGATGGTTGCAGAACACCCTATGAATTAATCAAGTCCATCGTTTCTTTCCTAGATTCAGGTGCCAGGCGATTGTACGTTTCTTTTGACTGCTTTTGAGGAGATTATGAAATCAATTTTTACTTTGTTAATTTATAGTTTACCTTTATTGGAGTTTTAATTTATCAAGATGTCTGCCTTTATTTGCTTTTAGGTCATAATTCTGTTCAGATGAACTAAGCTCCACTGCAATTTTGAATATTAGAAACTTAAACTTGCTATCTTTGAGAAATATTGTTCCTTTAATTAGTTTGTCTCGTGTAGGATCTTCAGGTTAATGATTAGGAATTGGAATGATGTTTGTTTTCAAGGTTAAAAGGGGTGGTGCATGAGGTGATTAACATGATCATCATGAACTATTTTCTTTGGCGTTAAAACTACCGACAAAACACAATAAGAAAGTTGATCACAAAGGTTGGCTTTTCATGTGATTAGTTTCAGATCAATAATTATACATATAATATATAGCCAAAGAGGGATCCGTAATAAATATCTATGATTTCCAAATACATGAATGAAATTAATGTTAATATATTATAAGAGTTATGATATAAAGATAGTATATCTATAAAAAGTTATAATATAAAGACTAAGTAGACCAACTGGACTAGACCGGACCAATTTGATCCGGTCCTATAGAGTACTCGATCTAGTCCAGGTTGGGAAAATCTTGTACCAAATAGGTTCGGTCCAGTTCATAAAACTTTTTTAGGACTGACCGGACCGAACCAAACGGAACTCCTCCTTAGTAATACTACATACAGTTGTGAAATATGCAGGCACCGACACGCACGCAGTATTCATATTAAAAAAGGATGAGGTCTACCATGAAGAAAAATTAGATTTTTTATATGGATATTATATTTACTTACTTTTTTTATAGAGATTATTGTGTGGCACTTAGCACGGATTCATATATGATTGTAAATAATATTTTTATATTTTATTATTTATTTTATATCTTTTAATTGTATTCATCCTCAATGAGTGGATTGGAATCTAACTACTAACACGTAAAATATTTAATTAAATGAGATAAAACATAAAATTTGAATTTGAAAACAGAACTTTTATTTGGATACTATATGGAAAATCAGTATGTACTACTTATACCAAAATCTGAATGAATGTAAATATTTTATTTTTTATTTTACATCAAATTAACTATTATCCGCAATATTTGGAGATAATATTAATAAATAAATAATAAATATTATAAGACTTGTTGTTTCTCTCATCATTATTGAGGCTGATCAATTTCGAATGCCTGGGCCTAGAATAGAATGTTACAGGCAATTCCAAATTTTAAGATATTCTCAGAGTCTCGAGTGTGAACACAGGAAAGATCACGCAAGAAACTACTTTGCAATGAAAGTGGGTGCATCGGAAACAGAATAGTTTGTACCAACCCAAAACAGAACAGAGTGAAACAGAACTAAAATGTTATGCCAGAGGTTTCAGAAATCGTATCATATCATATCAAAGTACAAAACTTTTTCAAAAACTTAACATAATCATATCAGAAATATCATTTATGCAGATACTTTTATATTCGCTCTTTTTCAGTTCGAAAAACAGAATGCAACAAAAATTAGCTTATGTCTATACCAGTTCATGCCAGAAACACTTTATTTTTATACAGAATCTTATGTATATGCGAAACAAATAACTGAAGTGATTTCAAAGTTTCTTTTCGTAATTAAAACATGCATATTTTTCAAAAGAAACTTCAATTCATATTTTTAATGCAAAGTCTAGTATAGGAATCTCGTTTACTTGAACTTCTTAACTTTTCAAAATTTTTCAGAAAGTTAAACAAAATCAATCTTCACCCATAAAACACCCACCTGTGTAAATTTTTAAACGATCATAAATCTCGAAAATAGAACCTGAGATATAAAATCCAATATCTTTTCTCAATGTCTAAACATCCTCGGAACCCTATAATATCAATTCTTCTCCAAAATGTTTTGAATTTACCAAATTTCTCCAAAACCTTAAAATATTATAAATTTCTCCAATACCTTCCACAACTAATTATATGAATAAGGTGGATAAGCTCTCCAATGCAGATCGCTTAATTTTTCGGGACCTTGATATTCTGATAGTTAGGCCTAAGCCGAGATCGACCCGTGTGTTGAAGTGGGAAAAACCAAAAGTAGGCCGGTTTAAACTGAATACAAATAGATGTAGCATTGGCAATCCAAGTGCGGCTGGTGCAGGGGGACTCCTCCGGGATCATACGGGACATCTCATTTTTGCTTATGTGGTTTCCTAACCTCCAGGTATTAACAATTATGCGGAGCTATTGGGTCTTCTAGAAGGTATCAAACACTGCAGATGATTGGGTTTCCTATATGTTGACATCAAAATGGATTCTTGGGTTGTACTTAATTGGTTGTTTAAAGTTAGATGTGGAGTCTGGTATCTTGAGGACTTCTGGGAGGAAATCTTACAGTTTTGTGGGATGTGAACTTTCGGCTTTGTTATTCTTTTAGCGAGTGCAATTCCTCCGCTGATTTTTTATCTAAATTGGGGGCGCATGATTCTTCTTACTTTTGGAATAATATTGGCTTACCTTCTAAACTACGTGGTTGAATTAGACTTGATAAGCTTGGTTTACCTTCTCTCAGGCTTTCTTAATAAGCTTTTTTTCTTGACGTTTTGGTTTTACACCTGGTTTTGGGATTTTAAGGTCTTTTGTTACCCCCAGGTGTTAGTATTGTAGCCATGGTCTTCCTCTGCCAAAAGTGAGGTTTCCTCAATAAACTTGGATCAGGGCTACTCTTGAACATTATCAAAAAAAAAAAAAAAAAAGGAAGAAGATATTATATGCGTACCTTTTTGTTACAACCTCCAATCATTAACCTGAAGAGTGGTGCTGCAGTCTGAATTGGTGCGATCAATAATTATTGCACCGAATTAGCTCCCGCAGAACCCCAACCCCCTTTCCCCCCATGTGTGAATACTCTTCACTTTGCTTTATGAATGAAGTCTGAGTTCTCCCAAAGCCCACCCCTGAATCCAAAACCCACCCCCTTGAGAATAGCAACCCGTCATCGTCATCAACCTGCCGAAGACTTGCCAGTGACGAATGCCTAGGGTGACCTGATGCACTTGCAACAAAGATTCGAAATCCCGACATGTGTGCAAAGCTGATTTTTTGCTGACGAGCTTAGATTAACCCCATTGTTGGCTAAGCTTAGATTAACCTCATTGTTGGCTAATCTTAGACGAACCCCATTGCCGACGAGCTCAGCCAATTCTCTGCATTTTCTTGAGATAAGAGTTTTAATTTCAATGACTCCTATACAAGTTTTATTAAATTTAATTACAATTTTGTTGAGCTTAATTTTGTCAACAATTTAGGGAGACTTGTTATTTCTCTAGTTCTTGGGTTTGTTGGTTAATAGTTGGAAAGTTGAGATGATACCTTAACTCGTGAGTTCCATATTGTATACTGGGTATGAAATGGACAGAAAACTAATTTCTAATTTTTCTAGTTCTCAAAATATGTATACCAGTTCTTTGATTTTAGGTTGTGAGTTCCATATTTTAACTCATGAGTTCCATTAGGGTCCGAGTTCGCGGGTGGTGGGTTTTGGGAATCGGGGAATGGGTCTTGGGAGAACTCATACTTGATTCGTGGTGAAGAGTATATGCGTGTGGGAGGGGGGCTAACACATGAGCTAATTCGATGCAATCAGCACCCCAGTTTCACACCCTAAAATTCCAACATGTCACTACATTGTTGGATTAGCATTTGCACCAATCCGGATCCTAGTTAAACTCTAACTGGAAATCTGTCTTTCTTCAAACAGATAGAATGTACGTGTGTATAGTAGTGATCATTTGAGATGTTAATCTTTTTTCATTCAATGGTGAGCTCATTGTTATTGCTGCAATATCTACTCTCAATCAATCAAGGCATCCCTATCTTAGTGGCCTCGTTTTTTTTTTTTTTTTGAATAGAATAAAATGAATTAAGATGAAAGTTAAAATTTAAATAAAATATTATTAGAATATATATTTGTTTTTAAATTTAAAAAAAATTGAATTGATAAAAATTTTAAAAAAATTAATAATTAGTTAGATGAACAATAAAAACAAATTACAAGCCTAAATTTGCCAAACAGCTAGCACATGCAACATCTCCAGCTAGCACAAGAAGACATTGTACTAGTGCCAGAATGAAAAGAAACTAAAAAAGAAGTTGGAAGAAGTCACGCGCTCACCACACACACAAACACAAAAAAAAAAAAAAGGCTTATTAAGTTGGAACGATGGGGGCCGAGATCTAAGGTCCCCTACTACAATCTATAAATATCGTTAGTTCTGTGTTCTTTTCTTCGTTAGACGTGAGGAAATTGCGATCCAAACTTTTAAAAATAGAAGAGATCTGTTAAGTACGGATCACTTAAAAATAAACTTACGAACTAACATAATTTTAAGTGATACATTAGATTTAATTTATATTAAAAATAATTTTATAATCTAATATAATATATCAAATCATTTTCGCGCGTTTGTAGCTTTACTTTTGTCTAATTTTTTGTGAAAAAAGTATTTATATATATATATATATATATATGCGCGCGCGTGCGTTTTTGTGTGTCTATGGGTATAAGTATTGGTTTGCAGTTGTGAAACTTGCAACACCATGCCCATTCATTGCCATATTTCGATGGCTAATTCGCATATTCACAGCTTGTACTTGTGCCTTATCATTTTCTGTATCTCCCACCAGTTAGCCTCCACCTTGGGAGAATCAAACAACTATATCATTCGCATGGACTTATCTTTCATGCCTAAACCCTTTTCTGCCAACCATAACTGGTACTTGTCCACTCTTGCCTCTGCATTGGAAAATTCTGATCTTAGCACCTCCTTTCATTCTAAGCTTATCTATAGCTATAACCATGTTATGAATGGTTTCTCTGCAAGTCTTTCTCTGTCTGAGCTTGAGGCCTTGAAAAGATCTCCAGGTTTTGTTTCTTCATTCCCAGACCTGCCTGTGAGAGTTGACACAACTCATTCTTCCCAATTTATTGGCCTTAACTCCAACTCATCAGGTGCATGGCAAGTCTCAAACCATGGCCAAGATGTCATAATTGGGGTGGTGGATACAGGAGTTTGGCCAGAGAGCCCAAGCTTTAATGACAATGGCATGTCAGAAATTCCATCAAGATGGAAAGGAGAATGTGTAGGTGATTCTGAGTTCAACTCGTCTTTATGTAACAAAAAGCTCATTGGAGCTCGGTTCTTTAACAAAGGTGTGATTGCCAAATATCCGAATGTAACCAAAACAATTGTGAATTCAACGCGAGATTCAGACGGACATGGGACACACACGTCGAGCATAGCTGCTGGAAACTATGTTGAAGGTGCCTCCTTCTTTGGCTATGCCCCAGGAACTGCTAGCGGCATGGCTCCTCAGGCAAGGGTGGCCATCTACAAGGCTCTCTGGCCTGAAGTAAGCAGCGTTGCATCCGACATGATTGCTGCCATTGATCAAGCAATTATGGACGGTGTGGATGTCCTATCATTGTCGTTTGGTTTGGATAGGGTTCCTTTGTACGAGGATCCTGTCGCCATAGCAACATTTGCAGCGTTGGAGAAGGGTGTTTTCGTTTCCACATCAGCAGGAAATGAGGGACCTGGAAGTGGGACTCTACACAATGGCATTCCATGGGTTTTAACAGTTGCTGCTGGTAACATAGACCGTGGTTTTGGCGGAGTCATTACTCTTGGCAATGGAGTTTCAATAGAGGGGTCTGCTATCTTTCCAGGAAACTCATCTTTCAGTCATCTCCCAATTGTTTTTATGAATGACTGTGCTAACTTGATGGAATTGAAGAAAGTTGGGTACAAGATTGTTGCGTGCGAAGAGAATAAGGGATCCTTGCCTTTGCAATTTAAGAATGTTGAACAAGCAAAAGTTGCAGGTGGTGTTTTTATAACTAATGTAACGGACCTGAAGTTGAGCACCTTTCCAGCAGTTCTCTTGAATCCAAAGAATGGAGAAACTGTCAAAAACTACATCAAGATCAACACCGAACCCAAAGTAAAGTTGGAATTTCGAAAGACCATCCTTGGTAAAAAACCAGCACCAACTGTTACCTTCTATAGTTCTAGAGGACCATCTCCGAGCTGTCCATTTGTGTTGAAACCCGACATAATGGCACCTGGTCATTTCATCTTAGCTGCTTGGCCCCAAAATGTCTCAGCGGCCATGTTGGACGGCGACCACCAATTATTTAGTAACTTCAATTTGATGGTCGGAACATCAATGTCATGCCCACATGCAGCAGGAGTGGCTGCACTTTTGAAAGGAGCACATCCTGAATGGAGCCCCGCAGCCATCAGGTCTGCCCTGATGACCACATCGGACACTTCGGACAACACACTTGAACCAATCAAAGACCATGCCTTCAGAAACAATACAGTGGCGGCTACTCCTTTAGCCATGGGTGCCGGCCATATCAATCCCAACAAGGCACTAAACCCTGGCCTAATTTACGACCTCAAATCGGAAGATTACGTAAATTTTCTCTGTGCTCTCAATTACTCCATGCAGCATATCAAAATCATAACCAAGTCGGCTTCGTACAACTGTTCAAGTACTAATTCCTCTTCCTTGGATTTTAATTACCCTTCTTTTATTGCTTTCTTCAATGCGAATGACTCGAATTCTGATGCAACAACCGTACAAGAATTCCATAGAACAGTGACCAACGTTGGAGAGGAACAGTCAATCTATGTTGCAACCATAAGTACACCCATTAAAGGGATGAAAGTCAGTGTAAAACCAGACAAATTGGTGTTCAAAAAGAAGAACGAGAAACAAAGTTTTATGCTGGCAATAGAAGGTCCACGATTGCTAAAAGAGGAGATAGTTTTTGGTTATCTCAGTTGGGTTCATACCGGAGGAAAATACATCGTGAAAAGCCCCATAGTTGCCACAAGTCTTAGCTCGGAATTTGTATCATAGCTTGCAGATCAGTTAACTTTTGTCGACTGCTGATTAATTAGCATTTGTTCGTTCAGTTGGGACAAATGAAGTAATTATTTTGTTAGAACTAACTGACTGTAAATAAACAATATTTTTTTAATAATACAATATAATATATATATATATATATATATATATATACATATGTATATATATGTCTTCGGTCTTACCGATTTCAGACCAATCAATTAACTACATTTCAAGTTTTTTTTTTTTTTATCTTTTATTTTATTCATTTTTTTAACATTTTGAAATATTATTCTTATTTATAAAAAATACATAAACTTAATAATATTCACTTACCTAATCACTCAGAATTTTTTCAATAAAATAAAAATAAAAACAAAATTAGTCAACTCTCGGTGTAACTATTGGTTCACATAGCATTATCCATATCATGATATATTGATTTAGGTTTGATATTTATAAATTATTAATACTTGGTCTGAATTAGTTGTGACCCGTGGGATTTTATTACGTATATTGGAAATGTAAAATAATTCGTATATTGGGAGTAGATAGTTTGTAAATGTATAATAATTCATCGTTTCTTAAAACATTATTCCATGTAGCTCAGGAAAAATATCCCGTCAAATCGAAATCATCAAGTGATGAAGAGAAAAACTAAAATAGGTCATATTATATTATTTATTATATTTGTCCATATAAATAATTTCTAGAATTATAAAATGAATAATAAATACTATATATATATATATAATCAAATTAACGTACTTCATGTACGCGTCTGTCTAATCTTTTTCACTTGAAGAGACATTGATCTCACTGCTCATAGTGTAAAGCAAAATAATGTAATCATTAATTGTACCATGCATTTAGGAATGTTATACTAATTCTTTTAACAGAGAGAATGAAATTTTCCACAAACTCTCCAAGAGATATGAATTGATCATTCCAATGACTAGTACTGATATTCTAGACTTTTATTAAGCATTATAAGAAAAATATTGTTTATTTACAGTCAGTTAGTTCTAACAAAATAATTATTTATAATTAAAATTAATTATTACAAATAAATTTTTTGTCGCAATTAATTAACTACAAAAAATTAATTAATTTTTTTTTGTAGTACTGAAGTCAATATATTAAATATAATATATATACATATATACATATAAATACTTCCGGAATATTTTTTATTAATAAATAATGATCATTCCCAAATTAAGTGGCCATATCCAATCTATTTGGGGCTTTGGGGAATCCAAAAACGAAGTTGTTCAACTTGATTATATAGAGATCATCAATAGAAAAAAAAAAAATCAATCAACGATAGATCATAGAGATCATCAAATTAAAAATAGATAAACAAGATCATGTCTATTTCCAAGAGGAATAGAATTGGTATCCCTTTGTGAATGTGTCCGCCTAAAATTATAAGGGCCGGGGGTCGAGTATTTTAACTTAAAAAGTATCGGTTTCCTCCATTAAAAAAGCTAGGTATGTATCAGTACTGTGCTTTTTCTTATTATATATTCTTGTTGGCAGATAGCGGCCTAGGTTACTGAAGAGATTAATGTATTGGCCTGGTATCAAGTTTCGATGCTTAATTATTATAAGAAATTATATAACTCCTTATAATTAAGCAATTATAGATAGAGAGTTTCATGAATTATAACATTAATTAGTCACTTCTTTCTGTTGAAAAATATATAGTAATATTCTAGCTTGAGAAATGTTTTAGTTACAAAAAGAATTGACAAAAGCAAATTCACATAATGACATGACTTGATTTCGTATATTAAATTGTAAATTTACTTTATGTAACTTGTTATGGTGCATAAGATCATTCAAAGGTTCTTTTGCTGTGAAATAGATGTAACATATTGTAAAATTATTATTTGTCCCAAAAGCTTAAGCTAGTAAGAATAGATAGATTTAATTGTTTGTATTATATTATTAACACTTTCCCTCACAAGCAGCTCAAACTCCCCTTCAATGAGTGATCTCAATACATAAAATATTTAATTAAATTTGATAAAGTGTAGAGTTAGAATTGGTGCCCCCAAAGAATGTACCTTGATACACAGCTCATCTCCTGCCCCTCGCATGAAGGGATAATATAATTGGAGCATATTATCCTTCAAAGTGGTACTCAATGCATCTTAATTTGCCTTTAGTTTCTTAATTTCCAGGAATTAAACGATACACAAAGTAATTATGAAAAAAGTATATAATTATAATAAATTGCTATTGTTGGTGATTTAATTAATTTCTTTAAAAGAATGAATAAAATGATGAGTAATTTTAGAAAATTAAACTTATCTAAATTAAGTGTCATAATTGTATTGATTGAACATAAAATTATAAAATAGGTGTAGGATGATCATTACTCAGACTAGATCAAATTAAATGATGGATCCCATCAATTGGATTTTTAGAGTAAAGGCTATCAAAACTTGCATATACTAGATAACTACAATATTGAATAATAAGAGATGATATTTATATTGGTAGAATGTGTAAGTACCATGCAATCTCTTCGAGAACAGTAAAGATGAGACTCACATAAAAAAAAAATTATTTTTTTAATAATAGATTCTATTCTTTTTCATAAGAATTGTGTAGTGCTTGCGTAGTACTCCACGATTATGTACTGTAGCATTACTCTTGAATAACTGATTGAAATAGTATGGATTGTAACCCCATATGATATGAATCTATACCCTGGCATTTTTTCAAGGCGGATGTCTTAGCTTGTGATCAACAATCATTTAATCCATGCTACAAGAAAAATGGGTTTTCAAATTTTGATGTAGAATTGAGTGATTTTGGACATAAGAAGCAAGATGTATTTCAATACTACGTGACTCCTTCACATCAAGGAGACTTAGAGCATGGCAAAAGTGGCTTGGAAGAAGGTCAAGTACTGAGGAGCTCAATGCAATTCTCCTTTGGCATTCATAGTTCAAATACTCAAGTTAATTTTGTCAAAAATAATTAGTTGCTCTTTTATGTAGTACGTAATTACCTTCATTTATGCACCTATACCATTGTATAGATTAAATATATTTAAATGCTAGAAATTGTTATACTATTGGGATGATTGATTATAGTGGCCGCTTTGAGTATTGGCCAATACCCAAGACAATTTTATCTTAAACGAGTGTGAGTGGACAATTTTGTCAAAAATTAAAGTTAAAAGTAATTCTTATTGCGTTTGATATCTTTGGTTGTAGTATTTGTGAATATCGTAAGTGAGATGGGTACAGATGAGGAGGAAACCAGGCTATTAAAAGTATTTATGGGCCTGCTGTGTGAGAAAAATAAAATAAAATAAAAACATGCCATTTCCAGCGATGTTGTTCCAGCGATTTCAACATAATTCTCACAAACGAACATAGTAATTGCAGCGATCGCTGCAATTGTTAATTCATAATCATAAAACGGCTTCAATATCCCATTGCCGACAGATTTGTGCATCGCTATAAATTTTTTGTGCAAAATACATCGTTGCGAATAAAACAAGTAACCACAAAATTTATTTTGGGGAAAACTTTTTTGCTGCAAAATATAATATCCAGCAATTATACTTCACCGCAATCTACATTTCTAGAATTATTATATATATAATTGCCGCGCTTGTACAAATCTAGCGGTGATGATAGACTGCCGCAAAAAGAATGGTGTTTAAGTCCACCATTTACGACGAACATTTTTTCTGGAATTGTTAATTTATTTGCAGTGAATAACCTCATTCGTTGCATTAGCTTATAATTAGCATTTTAATACTGCTAAACGTGTGGTGCTTATTTAATCGCTATAAATCTGTTAACGCGACAATTTTAATGAATTTTTGCGACGAAATCATCAGCCGTAGAAGCAAAGATTTCTTGTAGTGGGCCGATTTGTTCCTTTGCAAAGTCACCATCTTGGATGAGGATCATGACCTTTTTATTTCTTACTCAAGTAATTATGAAAAATAAATAAATGATAATCTAATATTATTAAAGAGAAATTGCACTTTGTACCATATAGTGAAAATATATACTATTATCCCTCTTTTTTTCTTTTATTTTATTTTTTACAATTTGCAGTCCAAATTATACAACTTTACACCTAAAATATCAACTTTACCACTACATAACAAAAGTAAACAAAGTAAGTCATGTTTGTGTGTGTGTATATATATATATATATATATATATATATTGCAACTTTTTAATGCCCTAATTGCATAATATTACAAATTTGTGTAGTTTGGATTAATTATTATCGAAAAGGATATAATTTTGAGTTTAGAAATGGTAGTTATAATATATCCTTTTTAGAAGATAAATTTCTTAATGTTTTAAATTTGCTTTTAATATCCCATTATAAGCATTTTTCTTATGAGTAATACTAGGTATAAGTTTTAAATAAACAACAAGCCCTTTGTGAAAAAGTGTATTTTACTAATAAAGAATAAGTTTTTCACACTTTTTTTTTTGTTTTTTTTTTATGAAATTCACTTCTTTATGGAGGTGGGATTTGTCTATTTAGAACTTGTACAAATTATTTCTCTTTTCTTATAATGACCATTATTTCTAGCTAGATGTCTTATATGAATTAATTCACTCAAGGGTTTGGATGGAAGCGGGTACCATCTTCCGTGGTCCGTTAGCACTATGCCCTAATTAATTATATATATTGTGATCTGATATGCAGGCGCGCGTGCTAGCTACATTTATCTTCAGTAGGGTCAAAAAATTAAAAACAAAATTGTAATAATTGATTAATACCTCATATATGTATTATATGTGTATACTTTTTCTAATTCCTTCCCTTTTGATCTGAAGATTTGTTTTCTTATTTTTTAAAATTAAATAAGAGGCAATTATTATACGGAAAAATTCCAGCAAAAAATCTGAAAATTTATGAGGCCCCAACTTCTTATACATGGATTAGTCTCAGAGTCCCAATGCATATCTCCTACGTACCCATGCCCAATAATGAGGAAATTTAGGAAGAAAAGCATGCTGAAAGAAAGTAACAAGAGAACAAAATAAAAGGCCTTTTCATTTTGTCCTTTTTCAGGAGGAAATATATAGAGAGGAGGGGATCAGATAAAACTGCAACAAACTGTAATTTTGATCATCTTTCTGCCAATTTTCCTTCCTTATCTTTGTGTATTCATTTTAGTCATGATCAGCTGGATGATTCGAACGACATCTCATGATTCATGCCAAATGGTAGCTAATAGAAAGTATATCAATATATTGTGTATAATTGATGATCATTATTGGGGTTCAGGCATAATTCCAATCTAAAAGGGGGAGCTTCTCCATGAGTTTTTTATTACTTTTCCCTCCTCTAGGTTGGAAAAGTCTCAAGATGATCTTTTAATTTCCAAATAATAATAAGTTTATAACAACGAACTTTTAAATGAATTGAGAATCGGTGTCACGCAATTAGTAAGTGTTACTTATGCATTATATGTCACTATAAGATAAACAGGTATTTGTGGTATTTTAATTACAGTCAAAATAACTGTTTTTGCTGAAAATACTTTTTTACGATATTTTTTTCTATTTTTTGCGATAAAATCTAATATCGCAAAAAGTCGATTTTCTTATAGTGTATCGCACGTGAGTCCCACACACTATTATAAAACTACAACCCCACATAGCAGTACAAAATTATGAACCCAACAACTAGTGGGTGTGATTCTCATGCATTACTGATTGTGTCGCACGTGAGTCTCACACACTACCATAATCTGCAACCCCAATTATATTATTATTACACACAACATCAACAAATTTCTTATTCTTGAAACTTTGATTTGCATTTTGTATCAAGTTTTTAGAAGATATATAGCAAAGCTTGTTTAGATCTTTTTTTAAGATTTTTTTTTTTTTTATCTGAGAATTGTGAATGTTTTAGATATTGGATAATTTTTTCAACGCGTAAAGTGTAATTAAAAGTTTAAAAATGAGTTGAGATTTCTTTTGTTTAAAGGAAAAAAAAAACTCACTCTAATGTGACAGTACTGCAACAATGATCCAACTGTAGTTAAGACTTAGGTTTTTGTAATGGTCATGGCTGCGCCATTTATTGCATCCAAAATAAAAGTTGGGCCAGCCCAACCCCATCTAGATACCACTTCGGCACGAGAAATTCTTAGTGCAGTCCCGAAGGGGACCGAAAATGCACGAAAATGAAACGATTCGTTTTATTTAGTTGAAACGAATCGTTTTTCATCCCAGATTTTTCCGGACTCATAAGGCTTTTCTCTCTCTTGGCTCTCTGACTCTCCGTAACATATTTACTTTTCCTCTCATCTCTCTCTCTCTCTCTCTCTCTCTCTCTCTCTCTCTAAAAAAAAGTTCTTTTTGTGTTCTGTGAAACAACCATGCGGCAAAGTGTATTTTGACCAGCCCTAAAATATTATGCTCTCGTTCATCTTGGTTTACAGTTTACCACCGCTGGTTTAAGAATATAAGAGGTTCAATAATTTATGAGTGATTGGTGTCTAGCATGATTTAGGACAAATGATATGCAGATCTTGGGTGCGTGCATTTGTTATTCTATTTAAAAGACACTTTTGTTTTAGTGGTTGGTTTTAGTTTTTTTTTTCCTGTTATTTTATCTAGGTTTTAGTTAATTTTAGATTTGGGAGTTTGATTATGAGTTCTATTTTTTCATGGCTCTATTTTGGTTTATAATTTATTTTCAGTTTTGAAGTTTGGTTGGGTTTTCTTCTAATTTGTCGACATAGGTTAATTTTCGGTCTATTTTATTCTTTGAATTTCGATTTTAGTTTTTATCTTCGATTTTAATGGGTTTGATCAATTTGGCTTTTTCCTATGTCCATTATCATCTTTGGTTAATTTTGCTTTGAAGTTAAGATCATAAAATGGTTCGTGGTGGTATTCCTGGGTTTGAAATGGTTTATAATCCTGATATAGCTGTGGTCTTTGTTCTTTTCTGTGTCTTGATTCCAGCAAATGGTGCTTCAAAGGAGAAAGCCTAGATTATGCCGGACGAAAAGGTCGGAAAGTGACTGACGGCGCTGAAATTTTATGCTAGTCTGTGTTTTGGGAAGACCAGAAAAACGATAAAGAATGAACATAAATCACCTGTAAGGAGAAATGATGAAATGAATAACTTAAAATTATAGTAAAATACTAAAATTATTTAGAGACTGTAATGAACGAAATACAGCCGGTCTCCTGTCCCACCACTAAATTATGTGAATGAACCCACCACTATTATTTTAAATTTTGCATAGTGACTTGCATAGTGACTTGCATAGTAATTTCAAAGCTTATAAATAGGGACTTCAGTTGTAATGAAATTCATAAGAAAAAATAGAGAGAGAAAGAAAGTTTCAGTTCTTAAGAGTTTCAGAGAGAATTTCTTATTTCTCTTTTGCAATAGTAGTTCCTTTCTTTAAGTTTCATAACACGTTATCAACACGACGGTTCTACCAATTCTGAAGCTAGTGACCTTATTCCTCTGTAAGTTTTTCAATATATTATTTGAAATCTTTGATATATTTTATTGATGATTATCTGTGTGAATTTATAAATATATTTTCTGAGATACACATATTTATTATTTATATGTGTAGAAAATGGCAAATCTTACAAAATTGGAATTTGTTGCTCTTGATATATCTGGGAAAAATTATTTATCCTGGATACTTGATGCTGAAATACATCTTGATGCAATGAACCTAGGAGAAACTATTAAAGAAGGAAATCAAGCATCCCTGCAGGAACGTGCTAAAGCAATGATTTTCCTTCGCCACCATCTTCATGAAGAATTGAAAACTGAATATCTCACAGTAAAAGATCCCTATATTTTGTGGAACAATTTAAGGGAGAGGTATGAACACCAGAAGACTGTCATCCTCCCAAGAGCTCGTTCTCAATGGATGCACCTGAAGTTGCAAGATTTTAAAAGTGTTAGTGAGTATAATTCCGCACTTTTTAAAATAAGCTCAGTATTAAAATTATGCGGTGAGAAAATCACCGATGAAGATATGCTAGAGAAGACTTTTACTACATTTCATGCCTCGAATGTGCTCCTGCAGCAGCAGTATCGAGAGAGAAAGTTCAAGAAATATTCTGAACTTATATCATGTCTTCTAGTAGCTAAGCAGAATAATAAGCTCTTATTAGAAATCCACCAGTCACGCCCTACTGGCTCAATATCATTCCCTGAAGTGAATGGTAATAGGTTTGCATCATTCCCAGAAGTGAATGGTGCATCCTTTAGAAGAAATCGGAGGCGTGGACGTGGTAGGAGAAATTATAGAAATGTTGGTCCCAGGAGTGACAACATTAAAAGGGATTATAATATACCATATCACCAGAAGTGGTACAATTCAGAGAGGGGTAAAAATCCTCAGAATAATTCTTCAAAGAAAAGTGAAGAGGTGTGCCATAGATGTGGAATGACTGGACATTGGTCACGTACCTGTCGTACGGCCAGGCACTTAGCTGATTTATATCAAGCTTCTATTAAAGGAAAGAATAAAGTGCATGAAACAAATTTAGTAGAACCATCAGATGATTTATTAGATTTAGTAGATGTAGACGTTACTCATCTTGATGTATCTGATTTCTTTAATCATCCTGATGGTAGTATTGAACACTTAATTGGAGATGGAAGTGTTCCACTTAATTAATGTATTTTCTTTCTATCAGTAATAAAAGTTTTGTATATTTTGTAGAATCATGGATCACATTGATGAGCTTTTTATCTCTGAGTTGAATGATAAAGATATATGTCTAGCTGACAGTGCTACAACTCACACAATTCTCAAAGAAAAGAAATATTTTCAAAATCTAACACTAAGTAAAGCCTATGTCCATACCATATCAGGTTCATCGGATTTAATTGAGGGCTCCGGAAGAGCTTATATTGTGTTGCCTAATGGCACCAAGTTTTGTATTGATGATGCTCTATTCTCTTCACAATCCAGAAGAAATTTATTGAGTTTCAAATATATACGTCGTAATGATTACCATATTGAAACGACCAATGAAGGCAGTAAAGAGCATCTCCTTATTACTAAAACAATATCGGGCCAGAAGCTCGTATTAGAAAAACTGTCTGCTCTATGTTCTGGATTGTATTATACAAAAATGAGAACAATTGAATCATATGTGGTAATGCACCAGAAGTGCATTGACCCTAAAGTATTTATGACTTGGCATGATCGCCTTGGACATCCGGGTTCTATAATGATGAGACGAATTATTGAAAATTCGCATGGGCATCCCTTAAAGAATCAAAAGATATTTCTACCCAATGAATCTCCGTGCTCTGCATGTTCTCAAGGTAAGTTAATTATTAGACCATCTCCCTCAAAAGTCATTGTTGAATCTCCATCCTTTTTACAAAGGATTCACGGAGATATATGTGGGCCTATTCATCTATCAAGTGGACCATTTAGATATTTTATGGTTCTAATTGATGCATCTAGTCGATGGTCACATGTTTGTCTTCTTTCCACTAGAAATGTTGCATTTGCTAGACTTCTTGCTCAGATAATTAAACTACGAGCACAATTTCCTGAGTATCCGATTAAGACCATTCGATTGGATAATGCAGGTGAATTTTCATCTCAAGTTTTTGATGATTATTGCATGTCAATAGGAATAGATGTTGAACATCCTGTTGCCCATACACACACACAAAACGGTTTAGCTGAGTCTTTGATCAAAAGGCTTCAACTAATCGCTAGACCTTTACTTATGAAATCAAGACTACCTATTTCTGTTTGGGGACATGCTATACTTCATGCAGCATCTCTAATTCGCATTAGACCATCTGCATATCATAAATATTCTCCATTACAGCTTGCATTTGGTCAACAACCAAATATTTCTCATCTTCGTACTTTTGGATGTGCTGTATATGTTCCAATTGCACCTCCACAACGTACAAAAATGGGCCCTCAACGTAGACTTGGGATATATGTTGGTTTTGATTCTCCATCCATTATTAGATACCTTGAACCCCTTACAGGGGATATGTTTAAAGCACGTTTTGAAGATTGTCATTTTGACGAATCAAATTTTCCGTTAATGGGTAAAGAAAAGTCGGTGCCTGAAGCACGACAAGATATTACTTGGGATAATAAGACCCTGTCTCATTTTGATCCTCCTACAAATGAATGTAAACGGGAAGTTCAAAGGATTATTCATTTGCAAAATGTTGCAAATCAGTTACCGGATGTATTTACTGACACTAAAGGTGTAGTAAAATCTTATATTCCTGCTGTTAATACTCCAGCAAGGATTGAAGTCCCTGAAGGACAAATTGTCAAAGCAGCAATAGGTGAATCTAAAATACGCCTGAAGCGTGGAAGACCTATTGGTGCAAAAGACAAAATTCCCAGAAGGAAAAGAATACAAAATGAATTTGGTGTTCCTGAAGAACACGTACCCACAATACAGGCCACAAATATAATTGGTGCTCCTAAATAGCTTAAATCTTCTATTCCAGAACCTCCTGAAGAGGAAACTCTTGAAGAGTATAAATCTCCTAAAAAGGGACCTCCTGAAGAGGTGTGTCATGAAATGTTTTCCCCTGAAGAGGAACAGGTACCTGAAAATAATGAGATCTCAATACATTTCATGAAAACTGGAGAAATTCTGGATAGAAATAAAACTGTTGTCGACAACATATTTTCATATAAAATGGCCCTTGACATTACCAGAAGTAATGAAGAAAGTGAGCCAAAAAGCGTCGAAGAATGTCGACGTAGAAATGATTGGCCAAAATGGAAAACAGCTATTGAAGCTGAATTAAATTCGCTAGCAAAACGAGAAGTATTTGGACCTGTTGTCCAAACACCAAAGGGTGTAATGCCTGTTGGATATAAGTGGGTATTTGTACGAAAACGTAATGAGAAAAATGAAATTGTGCGATACAAAGCACGGCTTGTCGCACAAGGTTTCCTGCAGAAACCCGGGATTGATTATGAAGAAACATATTCTCCCGTTATGGATACAATCACATTTAGATTTTTGATTAGTCTGGTTGTTACAAAAGGATTAGAAATGCGGTTGATGGATGTGGTCACTGCATATTTATATGGATCCTTAGACCATGACATATATATGAAAATCCCTGAAGGATATAAGATGCCTGAAGCATCTACAAGTACATCTAGAAATATGTACTCAATCAAACTACAAAGATCTTTATATGGGTTGAAGCAATCCGGACGCATGTGGTATAATCGCTTAAGCGAATATCTATTGAAAGAAGGATTTGAGAATAATCTTATATGCCCATGTGTTTTTATTAAGAAATCAGAATCCGGATTTGTCATTATTGCGGTTTATGTTGATGATTTAAATATTGTGGGAACTCTTGAAGAGATCTAAAAAACCGCTATATATTTAAAGAATGAATTTGAAATGAAAGATCTTGGCAAAACAAAACTTTGTCTCGGCCTGCAGCTTGAGCACTTGCCAAATGGAATTTTTATTCATCAGTCCATGTATACTGAGAAAGTCCTAAAGCATTTTTATATGGACAAATCTCATCCTCTGAGTACTCCAATGATTGTTCGAACACTTGATGTGAAGAAAGATCCATTCCGTCCTTGTGATGACGATGAAGAAATTCTTGGTCCTGAAGTACCATATCTCAGTGCAATTGGAGCTTTGATGTATCTTGCAAATTGCACTCGACCAGATATTACATTCTCAGTTAATCTGCTTGCAAGATATAGTTCTGCACCAACTCGAAGGCATTGGAATGGCATTAAACATGTCCTTCGTTACCTTCATGGTACGGTTTATATGAGATTATTTTATCAACGTGGTTCAAATCCAGAATTGATTGGGTATGCAGATGCAGGTTATCTTTCAGACCCACACAGAGGTAGATCTCAAACTGGATATTTATTTACTTATGGAGATACTGCCATATCATGGAGATCTGTTAAGCAGACACTATCTGCTACTTCTTCAAATCACTCAGAGATCATTGCTATTCATGAAGCAAGTCGAGAGTGTATTTGGTTGAGATCAGTTATTCAACATATCCAGGAAAAGTGTGGACTTCCCATGATCAATAATAGCCCAACAATCTTATATGAAGATAATACTGCTTGTATCACTCAAATAATAGGAGGATATATCAAAGGTGACAGAACCAAACATATTTCATCGAAATTCTTTTATACTCATGAACTTCAAGAAAAAGGTGAAATTGATGTCAAGCAGATACGATCTAGTGATAATCTGGCAGATTTATTCACAAAGGCGTTACCAACTTCCACATTCAAGAAGATTGTGCATAACATTGGAATGCGAAGACTCAAAGATCTTTTGTCATGCACTTTTCAGGGGGAGTAAATGTGCTGATTGTACTCTTTTTCCTTCGCTGAGGTTTTGTCCCACTGGGTTTTCCTCTGCAAGGTTTTAATGAGGCAATCTTAAAGCACTTGTGGATACATAAGAAGACTGTACTCTTTTTCCTTCGCCATTGGTTTTTCTTCCCACTGGGTTTTTACTTGGCAAGGTTTTAACGAGGCAGATTCCTTATTGGCGGTCATTCAAGGAGGAGTGTAATGAACGAACGAAATACAGCCGCCCCCCTGTCCCACCACTAAATTATGTGAATGACCCCACCACTATTATTTTAAATTCCGCATAGTGACTTGCATAGTGACTTGCATAGTAACTTGCATAGTAATTTCAAAGCCTATAAATAGGGGCTTCAGTTGTAATGAAATTCATAAGAAAAAATAGAGAGAGAAAGAAAGTTTCAGTTCTTAAGAGTTTCAGAGAGAATTTCTTATTTCTCTTTTGCAATAGTAGTT
Source organism: Platycarya longipes (assembly GCA_036559045.1). Lineage (NCBI taxonomy): Eukaryota > Viridiplantae > Streptophyta > Magnoliopsida > Fagales > Juglandaceae > Platycarya > Platycarya longipes. The sequence continues at coordinate 40,361,688 of CM071802.1, forward strand.
CCTTTCTTTAAGCTTCATAACAGAGACCCTCTTTTCATGCGCGCACAGACCCCTTATGGGGACTGTACGTAGCACAACCCCTTCGGCACATAATTTATGGGCTGCTATTGGTTCCCATTAATGTCTGCATTACTTTTTCCCACCAACTTGAAAAATTTCATGCCATGATGGGCAGTGAAATGGCAACTCAAAATGGCCTTTGTGCATAGGCTTTGCTTACTGAGAACTAGGCCTTGGCTACAATATTGAATGACATACAAAAGCCAAGAAGAAAATTAGAGGCCCATGAGCAATTAGACCCTGTTCCTTTTCGCAAACTTTTTAAATTATCTTCTCTCATCTTAATATTTAAATATCATTTAAACACAAATATTTTTTAATTTTAACTTTTTTATTTAATTATTATTTAATTATTACTACTAAGGATGTAAACGGTCCGATTCAATCTGAGAAAGCAATAGACCGGTTCTATTCAATCCAGTATTTTCCCTAACCTAGACCAAACCAAACTCATATTCGATCCAAACCAATCCGGTCTCATTCAGTCTAGATCCAGTCCAAGTTCAGTCTAGAGGGATCGGACAAGACGTAATGGATTAATTTCAATCCAAAATCTTGTAGTGATCAAATTAGTTTTTTTGCCCAAAGTCAATTATTTTCGGCTCATTTCATATTTTTATCTATGTTTATGTTAAAAAAATATTTAAAAACCTTACTCTTGAAAAACAATGATAAAAGAAAATTAATCTAAATAAAATAGAAGTAGAAAAAAAATAATAAAAAGAATCAATTCACAAGAGGAATCCTATAGTAGATTCCAAATTATCAACCGTCCAAATAAAAGAGAGAAGATATTTAAAAACCAAAAAAAAAAAATACAAAAGAGTTATTACAAATTACAATCCAAAACAATTGCATTCAAAATTTTAAATTAAACATCTCATCTCCGTATTACAATTTGCATCTAGATAGCCCTTCCCTTTTTTAGGCTCTCAACCAGCAAGTGGCAACTGCCAATTGGCAACCAAGCATCCTATGAAAGAGATTGAGAAATGAATCAAATATCCATAGGACCATAATCCATATGGTGTAAAAATAAAATGTGTAGAAATCACATTGACAATTTTTAATTTGCAATGGGTACAGGGCATGTAGGCATTGAATTTGACACCTCCATAGAATGAACACATTTCTAGACATGAAAATTTAAAAGATAACAAGGCAAATAAATTTATATAACAAAGAAGATAAAACCAAATAAACTACAACTCTTATAATATGTTAAATTGTTAATATTGTAAGACTATATATTATATATTGATACGTTAAACTACAACTCTTAATATATATTAGAATTATATACTATTACTTATATTCTATATATTATAATTATACATTAAACTTTATAAGAGATATAAATAAATATTGTTTTTTTTTATACGTGGTATTCGGTTCGATCCGGTCCAATGAGAGAAATCCACTGGATCAGGACCAGACCAAAAGTATTCAGTCCCAAATAAAATTGGATCAGACTGGACATATCCCAACCAGGTTTGGTCTAGTCCAGTCCAAAACAGCTTGTCTGGTGTGGTCCATCAGTCTCGAATTTCTTACATATCTAATTATTACTTTCCGAAACTTTAAAAAAATATTTTTTTTTCTCAAATCTCAAAACAAAAATTATATTAAAAGATTATATTCTAACATTCTTTTAACTTTATTATTTTTATTTCATCACATTTTATCTCATATTATTATTTTTCTAAGTTTTCACATGAAATATACTATTCAATTCAACTTTTATTTAAAACTATCTTATCTCATCCCACCATGTAAAGTATACCTTAATTGGATAGTTTATTTCGTAATTTAAGAATCTGACATAAACTCAATACAAAATTAATATACTAAAATTTAACAATTTAACTTAATTAAATGGATTAGTATTAACTCGTATATAACACCCAACTTGATACAATTTGAACCTATGTGGTGCTACAATGGAAGTGTAAATTATTTTTTATTTATTTATTCATATATTTTAAAAATATATTAAAATTTATAATATTAATAAAAATACTTACTTAATCACTAAATAAAGTAAAGCTTAAAGATTTAGAAAAAAAAAATCAAAAGAAATATTCGGATCCATTATCAAAATCCAAAGCATTTGTCTTGTAACCCAACGTCGTAACTCGAATTACCAACCCTCCTTTTAAAAGCTAGAATTTGTGAAAATTGGTTGACTTGACCATCATAAATAAAGAGAAGTGTGGATAAAGTAGTGGTGGGCAGCGGGGTATCTATACCCCGCATACCTGCCCTGTTTGCGCCACCCCCTTTTGGGCGAAGCGATGGATCCGCCCCGCACGATGAGGGACAGGACGTCTCGCTCCGTTCGAATGCACCCGGCAAGGGCGGTTGGGGATTGCCGCCGTCCCGCTGGAGTATGATATATATAATTATATAAAATATATTAGTATGTATATTATATATATATATATAAATAAAACAAACCGAGAGACTAAAGGTAGAAGAAGCCCCATTGAACAATAGAGCATGATACCATGAATGGATAAATGCTAAAGTGATTAAATAGAGATGAAAACTTGGATTTGCCTACCACCTGGAACAACCTCATCGAAAAAAAAAACCCTAGTAAAAGCTCTATTATTGAGTTCCAGCCTCAATCGTTGAGAGAGAGAGAGAGAGGATATAGATTAGTGATTATAAGGGATGAATATGGAAGCAATGAAGACAAAGGGGGGTGGTTATTAAAAACCCCAGACAAAACGGGTTTTTAATAACCACCCCCCTTTCGTCTTCAATTCCCTCGAAAACTCTCTCTCTCTATTAGAGCTCTTGTGTCACAAGCATGGCGATTTTCAATTGGCAACGTCTTTGACTTCCATATCGTTGTCTATTGTTGTTCGTCATTACTTTCTTGCCATTGCTGTTGTCGAAAGTAAGACTTATCTCTTAGTTGAAGACTCCATCAATCATATAACAGGGGAGCGGACGGATCCCTCCCCTCCACCTTAAATCCATCCCTCACTAGCGGAGCAAGGTACCCCGGCTCCACACATAAGGGGCGGGAAGCGGATGACTTTCCTCCATCCCCGCCTAGGCGGGGTAGGGGGCAGATTTGGGGTGCCATGCATCTGTATAACCTGCCCCCGCATCCGTATAAGCATCTATATAAGTGCATATGCAAGGGCACCCCTAAGATAAAGTCTTAAAGTTGGCCCAAAATTATTTAAAATATTATATAAAGTTGGTCCAAAAGTTATTGTATTTCGTTACCAACCAAAACAAAAAAAGTTATTGCATTTCCACGAGGGGATATAAAATAAATTGGATTTGACAAATTTGTAGGGAATGTAAAATAAGTTATGATTCGGATAGTTAGATGAAATATGATAAGTTTTAAAAATTGAATAATAATATTTTATTGTAATATTATTATTATTATTTTGAAATTAAAAAAAATTAAAATATTTATTATATTATATATGAAAATTTAGAAAATTATAATAATAAAAATGAGATAAAATAAAATCAAACAATAGCTAATTTGGATTTGGCAAATTAGAAAGTCAAGAATGAAGAAGTATTACCTGCGCTGAAAACTGAAAAGTGAAAAGCGAACAGAGTGTTTGCCTAGGCCCAATAATGTGCAACTCCCGAGTCCATTCCTGACTCAATCTCCAGCCCAGATCATTCTCCAAATAAATTTCGATATTTTAGTCTGTAGAACTGATCCAGAAAGAGTGCTAGAAAATTGGAAGAATTCTCACCTCGCGGCGGCCACCCCCCCCCCCCATCCCCCCCCCCCCCCCCCCCCCCCCCCCCCGGCGCGGCGCGGGGTCTCTGTATCACATATCAGAGTAGCACTTTTCTCTCTCTCTCTCCAACAATGGCTTTTCCACCGCACCAGTTTCAACAACACTACCAACCCCAACCACTTGAGCAACAGCACTCAAAATCCTTCAGGTAATTATTGTTCAAAATAGCATATATTTATTTTGTATAATTACTTTCAATTTTTTTATGTCGTTATTTACTCCCATTTTATCTTTTTGCTTTTAAATCTCAGAAATTTGTGCACAATTGACGGTCATATATTTGAGTCGGCCGCCTATTACAACACCACTAATCTACAAGATCAGTCTCAGCATTCTCCTTATATTCCTTCATGTAAAAGCTCTCATCTTTGGATTATATTTTGGGGAGATTTTTGTTTTTTTTTTTCAAAATATAAACTTTTATTGTTCTTACTCCTTTTGATTGGACAGAAATTGTGGGAATTAAATTAAAATGAAAAGGGATTCAACTGAATAAATTTCTGTGCGTTTTTTTTGTTTCCTGACCACTTAGCTAGGGTTTCTTACTTTCTTTTGATGAATAAATTGACCTGTACGTTTATTTTCTTCGAAAACTAATCTGGAGAGTACTCGAATTTAACTGAATGAATTTCTGTGCGTTTTGGACCTTCGGTTTCCTGAGAAAAAGGTAATGCTACCACTTAGCTAGGTTGTCTTTTGATGAAAAAATTGAGCTGAGTTTTTAGTTTCTTCGATAAACTAATCGACAGAGTTTGTTGGACTTGAAATTTATTTTCCCCTTCCATTCCCTGAGTTTTTTCTCAAACAATCAGACTTCAATCTTCAATATTTCTTTGTGTCAATTATATCTCAATTAACCCTGTAATAATTTTTTAATTTTCTAGTCCATGTTGCAGGTTTGCTCCTCGTCTCGTAGGTGCAGACGATGACAGTGATGGTGGGATTGATTTGCCATGGAATTTCGGACTAGAACCCAAGAAGAAAAGATTGAAGGAACTAGATTTTTTGGAAAACAATTCTCAAATATCCTCTGTAGATTTCTTTCATCCGCAATCTGTCTCGACGGGTTTAGGTTTGTCCCTTGACAATACCTGCATGGCTTCCACGGGAGACTCGGGTTTGCTGTTGCCTATTGGCGATGACATTGATCGTGAGCTGCAGCGACAGGATGCAGAGATTTATAGATTCCTCAAAGTTCAGGTCTTGATTTGTTTAAAGACTTCGTCTTGGTGCTTTTCTTGTTGTTGTTGTGGTATTGTTATTGTTATAGTTATAGTTAAAATGAGGAGGTAGTTTTCATTCATGTATTAGTTTAGGTAAGTCCAGTAATGTTCGTAGCATAACCAAGGAAAAAAAAAAGTATTCATGGGATATCTGGTGTTTGCAGAACCTTATGAATTAACCATGCCCATCTTTTCTTTCCTAAATTCCTGAGCCAGGCGGTTGTTTCTTTGACAGATTTCAAGGAGATTATGAAATCGATTTATACTTTGTTAATTATCTAAAAGTATTCATAAGATATCTGGTGGTTGCAGAACACCCTATGAATTGATCAAGTCCATCGCTTCTTTCCTAGATTCAGGAGCCAGGCGGTTGTTTCTTTTGACTGCTTTCGAGGAGATTATGAAATCAGTTTTTACTTTGTTAATTATATATTCTACCTTTATAGGATTTTTAATTTATCAAGATGTCTGCCCTTATTTGCTTTTAGGTCATAATTCTGTTCAGCTGAACTAAGTTTTCCCACAATTTGAATATCAGAAACTTAAACATGTTATCTTTGAGAAATATCGTTTCTTTATGTTTGTGTCATGTAGGATCTTCAGGTTAATGATTAGGAATTGGATGATGTTTGTTTTCAAGGTTAAAAGGGGTGGTGCATGAGGTCATACCTTGTGATGGAAGACTCCCAATTAGGCATTCCCATATTGTTTATTTTGTACTTGTTGGAGTTGCTTTTTCCTATTAAGAGGTTAATTGGGTTGTACTTCCTTCTATATCCTGTTACAGAACGTCCTTAAGTTTAGACCATCATTAACGGGCTAACTTAAACGGGCTCATGACATCCGTTATTATGCTAAGAAGTTTTCTCTCTCCTAACCATGTTATCTCCGTACATCTGAGCAATTTTTTTTTATTCATCGATGATGGCTTCCAGGTTATTGTTTGTTGAGATCAGCGTGGTTTAGATAATATCATACCTTGTCTTAAATGAGTAGTGACACCGTGACTGTCGTGGCAGGTTTCAAGTTTAATGACCCACGGCTGCAGGCCTGCAAGCATTGCGACTATGGGCTCTACAGATCTGCCCACAGATCTGTATGACCCATAGCTGCGGCTGTGACTATTGTTCAATTTCATTCAATTTGGTTTTTTGTTCAATTTGCTAGATTTTTCTGATATTTAAGTTTGTTTGGTTTGATTTCTAAGTCTATTTTTTGGTTTTTGTTCAGATTTGTAATATCTATAATTTTTCTTTGCTGAGATTATTGATGAAGTGTGAAATAAAAAAGATGTTAAAAATTAAAACAATCTAAACTGACTTTAAAAAGTGCTTTAATTTTTATTCACGCCCACCAGCCTTACTCTCTGGGATGCACAGTTTGGAAGTTCCTTCCCGAGTGAGAGGGTATACTGACTTGTATTTTTAATTGTGCTATTCGCCAATAAGCACTTCAGAATAAACTTTTTGCACTATATAAAGTATTTCTTACTTCTTTTTAATAGGGTGAGCGATTGCGGCAAAATATTTTAGAAAAGGTCCAGGCCAGCCAACTTCAAACTCTCTCAATTGTGGAAGAAAAAGCCCTTCAGAAATTCCGTGAGAAGGAGGCCGAGGTTGAGAGCATTAACAGGAAGAATGCTGAGCTTGAAGAGCGAATGGAACAATTGACAGCTGAAGCAGGTGCATGGGAACAGCGAGCCAGATACTATGAAAACATAATTGCTGCGCTTAAATTCAATCTTCAGCAAGTTTATGCTCAAAATAGAGATAGTAAGGAGGGATGTGGTGATAGTGAAGTAAATGATACAGCTTCTTGCTGCAATGGCCGTTCCATTGATTTTCACCTGCTTTGCAAGGATGACAATGACATGAAAGAGATGATGATTTGCAAGGCTTGTAGAGTCTATGAAGTTTGCATGCTTTTGTTGCCATGTAAGCATCTCTGCCTCTGTAAAGATTGTGAAAGTAAGCTTAGTTTTTGTCCTCTGTGTCAATCCCCCATATGTAATGCATTACTCTTGTCGTTTTGTTGACTTCCCACTTGTTCTGTGCTCGTGTTTTCTTATACGACTCCTTTAAATTTTCAACATTGTTAAAGTTATCTGATATATTAGGCTTTCTGCACATTGTTTTTTGGGAATTGTATAGTAATTAAAAATCTTGTGCCTGTATTTATATTCTGATATAGACCTATATGTTTGAAATTACCTAGAGTCAGAGTATATATATTAGCATAGATCTTTGTTTGATGCATAGTTTTGTGTTTAGGTTAAATATTCCGGGATAAATAAAGAGATCTTAAAACTACGGTTGACGTTGATGGTGGATATCTGCATTTCTGGGCAAGGAGAATATGATATATAACTTCTTGCTGAAATTTAAGTTTCCATTGAGATTTTGCATTATTTATCTGGCTGTATGCATTTGGATACATATAGATATTGTTGAGTTGAGATAAAAGTTGAAAGTTGAATAAAATTTGAAATTTGAAAATTTTGGAGTTGTTTATTTTATTTTGTGAGAAAATTGAGAAAAATTATAATGATTAGATAAGACGAGATGAATTAAGTTGAGATGAACTCAAAAACAAACTAGGCCCAGTATGGTGGTGAATGCTAGTGTGGAGTACTCATCATTTACACTGCTTGATGGAGGGAGATACAAAAGGTGGAGAGCAAGGACTATGATATGTAACTTCCAGAAATTTAGGTCTCCTTTGTTTTTGTAGATGAGATTAGATAAGTTGGGATAAAAATTAAAAGTTAAATAAAATATTATTGGAATATGGTTTTTGAATATCATTTTTATTTTGCGATTTGAAAAGGTTAAATTGTTTATTATATTATGTGTAGAAATTTAAGAAATTGTAATAATTAGATTAGATGAGATGATAATTGTTGTGAAAACAAGGTTATGTGGGGTGAGATTTTTCCATTATTTGGCTGGCCATATGTATTTGGGTATGGAATAAGCATTTAACATAATAGAAATAGAATGTCATACTAGAATATCGTAGATGAATTCCTTTTAGGAAAAGTTCTCTACAAGGAAACTGTGATTCTTTGGTTTGGCTCAAGACTGCGAGAGAGGAAAAGTACAAAAGCTCTTCTTGTCTGGGGCTGTTGATGCTCGGATCCCTTTTGTTATAGCTAAGGTTCTCTACCATTACTTTCACAGAAGGATAAGAATACTGTCTGGATTGATTTCACAACCTTTCAGACCATCTCATCTCATATTATCTAAATGTTTTTCTTCAAATTTTAAAATTTTTCATCTAGCCATTGCAACTTTTCTAAACTTTTAAATAATATATAAAAGATAATTCAACTTTTTAAAATATGAAAATAAAAATATATTCTAACCTTAATTTTATTTTTATAAATTTTTTACGCAATTTTGTTCTCTCTATTCTCAAAATTTCATAAATATCTTCACTCAAAATATGCAAATTATTTCACTACTATTTTTATCTCATCTGTATAACCAAATAAGATATATGACATTTAGGTGTAGTGAATAGTAAGATGGAATGAGATGGTTTTACATAAAGTTGAATAAATTATTATTAAAATATTAATTTTTAAATCTTATTATTATTTTGAGATTTAGAAATATTAAATTATTTATTATATAATGAATGAAAATTAAATAAAATTATATGTGAGAATACAGAGACTAAATGAATTCCAACCTGATTTCATTAAGGCATTGAGAGTGTATATATACAAGAGTACAAATGTGTATACATGCCTAACAAAAGAATCATTTTGTTATAGAGAATCAGAAATAAACTAACAGAAAGGTAAAAAAGTCTATTTCTAGAATATTCTAACTTTTATCTAAAATAAAATGCGTGATGCTAATACGCCCCTTCGAGTTCAAGGGGGTGTCAACAACATTGAGACTCGTACGATACAAAAGAAATCTATCAGAAATTAGTGGCTTGGTAAAAACATCAGTCAATTGATCTTTAAAGCTAAAGTGAGAGACAATAAGAGTCTTGGCAGCAACACAGTCACACACAAAATGATAGTCGATGTCCATATGTTTAGTCCTTGAATGATAGATCGGGTTGGCAGTGAGAAGGTAGCAACAAGGTTGTCACATATAAGAACTTGAGCTTGTGTTAAGAGATACCAAGCTCATGAAATAAGTTCTGAAGCCAGATGATTTCAGCAGCTGTTGTGGCCAGAGACTTGTATTCCGCTTCAGTACTGAACCTAGCAACAGTTTTCTGTTTCTTGGAGCTCCAAGAAGTCAGATGAGTCCCAAGAAAAACACAAAAACTACCGATTGAACGGCGATCATCAGGGCAACCAGCCCAATTTGCATCTGTATAAGCTTGAAGGGCTAACGTGGATGAATTTTTAAAACATAGTCCCAGATTAATTGTACCATTTAGATATCGAAGTATCTGTTTGACAGCAATCTAGTGAAGAAGTTTCGGATAGTGCATGAACTGACAGACTTTGTTGACAGCAAAGCCAATGTTAGGTCGGGTAAGACTGAGGTACTGCAGACCACCCACAATACTTCTGAACAGTGTAGGATTGTCAAATTCAGGTGCATCAAATTGAGACAACTTAATAGAATTGGCCATGGGAGAAGTAATTGGTTTGGCAGCAAGCATATTGCTTTTGACCAAAAGCTTTTTGATATATTTTCTTTGAGACACAAGAAGGCCAGCAATAGAGTAATCAATTTCCATATCCAAAAAATAAGACAATTTTCCCAAGTCTTTTACAGGAAAGGCATTAGACAAGGCAGATACGAAATCATCAACAGCACTTGGCTTTGATGAAGTAATGACCATATTATCCACATAAATCAATAGATAAATGATCAGACCATTGTGATTGAAAATAAACAGTGAAGGATCAGCTCTGGAAGCAGAGAAACCATAAGGTAATAGCCAGTTGCTGAGTTGAGCAAACCAGGCACGATGGGCTTGTTTAAGACCATAGATGACCTTATTTAATTTGCAAACATGATCTGGATATTTAGGGTGAATAAACCCTTGTGGCTGCTGCATATAAACAGTTTCAAACAAATCACCATGCAAAAAAGCATTTTCAATATCAAGTTGGCGCAAGGGCCAGTGCTGAGTAACAGCCAGAGATAAAATAAGTCGAATAGTGGTGGCCTTAACAACTGGACTAAAGGTTTCAGTATAGTCCAGACCAGATTGTTGGTGGTAGCCCTTGGCTACCAACCGAGCCTTACGGCGAGTGAAAGAACCATCAGCATTCAGCTTGGTTTTGTAAACCCAATGACAACCAAGAATATTAGAGTTCGGAAGAGGAGGAACTAGAGTCCATGTGTTATTATTAATCAGAGCATTAAACTCAAGAGACATAGCATCATACCTGTCAGGAAACTTAGAGGCCATGGAGAAACTGGAGGGTTCATCAAGGACTTGCACCGTGATGTTGAAGCAAGATCGTGAGGGAAACGAGATCGTGCCATTCGTGAGTTGTCTCGGACGAGAAGAATGTGCCATACTCCGTGTAATGATAGGAGATCTTGGAGGAACAAGAGAAGATGAATTACAAGATGAGAGATCATTAGAAGAGGGATCGGTTGGAGAGATGGAGACAAGGAGGATGAGGTGGATGGATTAGGGTTAAGAGAAGAAGATGGAATGGAATTAGGGTTTGATCGAGGAGGATTTGTGATATTTGGGAAATTAGGGTGCGGGGAATTTGGGTGAGTATTTCGGTGAGAAGAAGAAGAAATTGAGAGTGAAGGGAGAGGAGTGGACTGGGTATTGACATAAGGAGAAGCCGAGACGTGTGAGCTTGGGCCAGGTCCAAGGATGGAGGTGGAGAAAAGAGGAAGAAAGGTGCTGGGCTGGGCTGGAGACGTGAATGGGATAGTGGGCTTAGTTTGAGCAAAGGGAAATGAAGTTTCATTAAAAACAACATCACATGAGATATACACTCTATTGGACGTGGATTCTAAACATTTGTAACCCTTGTGCAAACTGCTGTAACTCAAGAAGACACAAGAGACTGAACGAAATTAGAGTTTATTTTTATTATAAGGCTGAAGATTGGGCCAACACTTACACCCAAAGACTTTTAAAAAGGAATAATTGGGCTCTTTGTGATAAACCAAGAAGTGAGGTGATTTGTTGTGAAGAATTTTTGACGGAAGCATGTTGATTATGGGCCAAAGTCTGAAAAGCCTCAACCCAATAAGTAGTGGGAAGAGAAGAGTGGGCTAGTAGAGCAAGCCTAGTTTCAACGATGTGTCGGTGTTTACGTTCTACTAACCCATTTTGTTGATGTGCATATGGACATGAAAATCTGTGGTGAATACCAAATTTAGGACAAATTTATGTGATGGGCTTGAATTCAGTTCCATTATCAGTTTGAAGTGTGAGTAATTTGCAATTAAAGAGACGCTCAACCAGAGGCAAAAATTGAAGAAAAACAGACTGAACATCAGATTTCATTCGTAAAGGAAAAAACCAGGAATAACGTGTAAAATGATCTACAAAGGAAACATAATAATGAAATCCATCTTTAGAAACAATAGGAGATGGGCCCCATAGATCAGCAGTGAGTAACTGAAGCAGTTTGGAGTAAGTGGACTGGCCCAGCCCATACGGCAATTGGCAATTCTTGGCTAAGGGACAATGAGGGCATCAAAAGGAAGGTGATCCAGAGGATAGTGGGAGACCATTGCTGCGTACAAGCTTGGAGACAAGATGGAGAGAAGGATGACCCAGTCGGTGATGCCAGATCGGAAGAGATGTTCGTTCGCTGAGAGAAGTGGAAGCAACGATAGACTTTATTTGAGGAAAGGCATACAGACTGTTACAAATTGGACCGGTGAGAAGAACAGTCCCCGTCCGAGCATCTTTCACAGAGAAATGAGTGGCGTGAAACTCAAAGAAACAAGAATTTTGAATACAAAATTGCAAGACAGAGATGAGATTTTTGGAGATCTAAGGAACATGAAGGAGATTCTTGAGAACAAATGAAAAAGAGTTAAGAGGTTAGAGAACTTTCACCAAAGTTTTGAATCGGAAGGCATGATCTGTCTCCTACACGTATTGCATCACCACCAAAGTAAGGTTCGCTGATGAGGTTGAGGTTTTGAAGATCATGGGTGAAGTGATGGGTTGCTTCCGAATCAGGATACTAGGTCTGATCTGAAAGGGAGGTGGATGAAGTATGATTGGCAGAGAAGGTTTGGGGTGGGTCAAGCTTATATGAATGGTCGAAGCGAAATCGGCATTGAAGGGCTGTATGACCAATTTTGTTACAAACTTGGCATGTAGGTTTGGGGATACTAGGTGTTTGATAAGGGTTCCCTGAAGAGGTGTAGGAAGAACGACCACCACCACGATTCTGATTGTTGAAACATGCAACACCTCTGCCTTTGCCTTGACGACCACCACGACCTCGGCCTCGCTGATCACGCCCATTGTGGACAGAGTAATTAACTGAAGGCTCAACACTAACCTTCTGTGCAGTATGTGAGAGACGACTCTTATGAATCAACAGCATCTGAAATAGGTCATGAGAAGTAAATTGAGCAGATCTGGTGGTGATAGAGATAGGATTTCCTGTGGTTGCTAGAGTATCAGAAAGTGTTCAAACTTTAGAGAAATAGTCCGAGATGATGAGTCTCCCTTGGAGAGATTAGTGAGTTGAAATTTAACTTGGAATTCTTTTGCCTGTGAGAGTGAAGAAAAAAGAGAGTTTATAGCAACCCAGAGCTCGTGGAAGGTTTTGGACGAGAGAATTTGACCAAGAACAGAGTCTGATAGTGAAGAAAACAAGACACTGAGCACCATCTGATCTGTGCGTTTCCAGGTAAGAAGATACGTTGAAAAATCTTTATCTGAGATAAGATTTTCTGTTGCTGCTAGAGTATCAGCAAGTGTTTGAACTTTAGAGAAATAGTCTGAGATTGATGAGTCTCCCTTGGAGAGATTAGTGAGTTAAAATTTAACTTGGAATTCTTTTGCCTATGAGTGTGAAGAAAAAAGAGAGTTTGTAGCAACCCAAAGCTTGCGAGGAGGATTTGGACGAGAGAACTTGACCAAGAACAGAGTCTAATAGTGAAGAAAACAAGACACTGAGCACCATCTGATCGGTGTGTCTCCTAGTAAGAAAGGCTGGATTGGTTTTGGGTAATTGATTTTCACCAGTAAGAAATTGTGCTGGTTGAGGCGATGAGCCATCAACAAAACTAAATAAGTCTTGGCCTCTTAAGTAAGCAGAGATTTGTACCTGCCATAGGAGAAAATTTTTTGTAGTGAGCTTGGTGGTAACAATGTGAGAAAAAGAGGAGAGAGTTGAGGAATTTGTAGGTGTAGCCATGGATCACGAGACTGCTAGTCGAGCAGCTTTGATACCATGTGAGAATACAGAGACTAAATGAATTCCAACTTGATTTCATTAAGGCATTGAAGGTATATATATACAAGAGTACAAATGTGTACACACCAAAATTTTGAATTCCGTTTCGGTGACCGTTCCGATTAAGGTAATGAACGGAATATTTCGGTTCCGTTCCGTTCCGATGTTCCGTTTCGGGATAGATATTACATGAATAAATTATATATAATTATATTCTAAAATAAACATATGTACAAATCTTAAAAGCATACATACTTGATAAAGTTAATAATATTTCTCAATAATCAATACAAGTCTTAAACATATAATTATAAAATCTAATACAATATCATAAGTTCTCAATCCAACATACATTTAAGAACATTGAAAAAATGAATAAGTCAAACTCCTAAGATTCACGCAGCAAAAAAATTAAATCATCCAAATTCACTTTGGAGTATCCAAATCTAGCAACTCAAAATCTATAATATTTTTTTAACAATTACATCAAGAATTTTTCAATCTAATAAAATATAAAAATTAAAAACCTACAAAGTGTATATCAAAAAAAAAATTATACTAAATGTGTAATATTAAGCAATATTAAGTAATATTTAATAGTGTAAAATTAATAAGTAATATTTAATATTTAATAGTGTAAAATGTAAATTATAAAATAAAATATGAGGAATTGGCAATCGGCATTAGGAATTTAGGAATCCTACACAGTGGAGCAGAAACCGGAAAGGGAATCTGGAATTCTGCCATTTGCGTTGGTGTCGTTCACTCGTCGGAGGTGTGCGCCGTCGTCGACTCATTTGAGGCTCGCTGGGTGTGGCTCCGGCTCGCTGAGTGTGGCTCCGGCACGTCAATGGAGTTTGTGATTTTAGCCAATTCTGCCGACTCTGGGTTTGCGTTGGCGTCGTTCAATCATTGGCGGTGTGCATCGTGGTCGAGTCGTCGGAGGCTTGCTGGGGTGTGGACTGTGGCTCCGGCTCGCCAATGGAGGCACGGATGGAGTGTTCTGCTTCGAGTCGCAGACCGCAGGGGAGGGATCGAGGGAGACTTCGGCTCAGTATGAGATCGAACGAGAAATACCCCAAAAAATAAATTATAGAATGTTGATATTTACAAAAATTACCTAACCAGAATTAACATCAAATTCCGGCCAGAACATCAAATTCTGGGCGAACATCTAATTCCGACCGGAACAGCTGGAATTTAATCTGGTGCAAAATAGAACAAAATGCCGTTCCGGTTACTGTTCGAGAACGGCAAATTCAGACCATTCCGACCGGAACGACACGAAATTTAATACTTTGGTACAGATGCCTAACAAAAGAATCATTCTGTTACAGGAATCAGAATAAACTAAAAAGGTAAAAAAAGTCTATTTCTAGAATATTCTAATTATAATATAACATAAAATATATTTGCCATCCAAATGGGACCATGGTGTTGAGCTGTCTGTATTTCAATGGCTTTAAAAAGCACAAAACCTGTAACGAAAACTCAAGTGGGCCTGGCCTCGATCTGTAATAGAATCCTAATATCTATGTTTAAAGTAAATGAAGTTCTACACAACCTCTCAATCTCTACATACTATTATTTTTTAATTTTTTCTTTTTGTTAAAAATCAATGTGAAGTATGGAATAAGAAAATCTTTTTCCTCTTTAGTAGGAAGCAAGGAAGAAGTATATTTTTAAATAGGGGTGTAAATCAGTTTGATTCAATCCGATATGAAGGAGTGATGGACTAAAGTTTTTGGTCTATCATTTTTTTCATATTAGACCAAATCAAAAATCCTTAGAGATCGGTCTAGTCTGGTCGTTTTGTTCATTTCACTCTAATTATATTTTTTTTTATTTTTTATTTTAAATAAATTAATAAAATATTATTTAAATTACTAAATTAAAAATAAATGAATTATATAACTAACTCATTAAAAAATCTATTTTATATGGTCAATTATAATAAATTAGATAAAAATTACATCATTAACTTATATAATTACAATATAAAAATAATATATTAAGATTTTAAAAATATTTTAAAAATATATAGGAGTTCGGTCCATTCGATATGGTGGGGTCCAAAATTTATAGCCTCTAAGACCAAATAAAATTTTCTCGATTTAACAATTTATGAGACGGAAATGTATCAGTCAAGAGTTTGGTCCGGTCCTTTTTTTTTTTTTTTTGGTCCAAAGCGGACCTCTTGCGCCTGTACTTATGAATTCTGTTCTTCTCCAGTTAGCTAGAATTTTTCATTTCAGTGCAGCACCTGATACATAATACATCCTCATTTCGGCCAGGCCGACTTAAGACAAAAGATATTTCAATTTGAAATCATCATCTCAAAACTATTCTTGGCAATTGCCCCTTCAAAGTATCAAAAAAGTTTGATCTATCCACTCCATAAATAGCTTGACATGAATGCCCTTGATAGAAAAATAAAATAAAAATAATTTTTCTCTTTTAAAAATTACTGTTACAAATTTTTGAAAAAGCAACAACAAAATACCCTATTAAATTAAGAGAAAATATTATTTTGGAGGTAATTATAAATTGGATGGATGTTTGGGTAGGCTGCTTTGGGTATTTTCGGTCAAATTTGATTGGATTGAATATTAAATTAGGCATTATGGTTTTCTCAAAAATAAAAGTGTTGGCCATATAGTTTAAAATTGAGCCTTTTGCTCCTTGTTATTTCAAGTTTTGGCCGGATAATTTCATTTATAACACTAATGTTAGTAGATGGAACAAAAATTACCTCAAATCCAATTAATGTTTGACATGTGTTTAGACTTCAAAAAAGTTAGAAAAATATAAATGAAAACTTAAAAAAAAATTAAAATATTGATATTAGTCCCGGCCGGCCCACCAAGAAGTGGCCGTGAGGGATGAGGATCCACCCCAGGGTGGCGTAAGGACTAGAAAAATATTTATTTTCTTACCATGAATAGTTAATTAAAATAAAACTTCAATAAAGCAAGAGTTGTGTAAGTTTGCTTCAGTTCAATCATCCAACAGTCCAACTCCCATCCATATTCCCTATAAGGCTGTTTGCTGCATGCTTTCCTTTTCTTCTCTCTTTGTGGGGTCCTTGGCCTTGATCATCCCATCTATAAGGCTTCCTTCCACTTTGTTTCTGATCTATCTATACCCACTAAAAGAGAGGCTAGAGCGTATCAAAATCGCGGGAGAGAAAGAGAGAGAAATGAAGCCAAAATAGGGTGGGTTAGCAGGGTGAGAATAACGATTTTGGAGAAGAAAGAAGTCTGGAGGAGGAGGAGGAGGAGGAGAGAGGAGGGGGGGGGGGGGTGGGATAAGAGGGCTTTCATTGAAAGTAATATTTCCAGCAATTATTTTCGTTGCAACAAATGGATGAGTTTAAAGAAAATATATTATAGCGAAATATTCGTCGTAACAACCCATCGAATCTAGCAGAGATTTATTTTGCCGTTCTATTCCCTAATATCGACGTAATAAGTCGAAGCGAAAATTCTGTGTCAAAACTTAGCAGCAAATCTTAATTCGCCAGAAACAACAATCACTCACGGCAAAATTTTTAATGGTGATTTTAATTTTGCCGGTAAAGGCTATTTTTGTTGTTGTGATCTGCTTCTCATACATACTTTTTATACACAAGTGGATAAATTTGGTACTAATCCTCATCTATGTATCATTCCTTATGCATTAATCAAAGTTGGATGATTTCCATTTACTTACTACTTTGCTGGGGTACCATTGTTCATGTAAGACAAACATGTTCAAATTTTAGTGGATTTGGAGAGAAAAGCAATGCAAGTCTTATATTAAGAGGTGTAAATCGGTTTGTTGTTGGATCAACACTTTTAGTCTATCATTTTCTCTAGGCTAGATCGGACTGAATACCTCTAAGAATTAGATTGGATCAGTAGTTATCGGTCTAGTCTGGTCCAAACTGTTGGGTCCGACTTAATTATTTATTTTCTTCTTCTTTTTTTCAAATCAATTAATAAAAACTTATTTAAATACTAACTTGGAAGTAAGTAAAGTATTAATGTGAATTATGTAACTAACTTAATAAAAAAATATTTTATATAGTCAATGATAATAAGTTAAATGAAAATAACATTATTAACTTATATGCTTATTATATAATTAGTTAATTGATATTATACATTAGTTAATTAATAGAATATTAATTTATTAATAACATATTTAAAATTTTATATTGTTAATAGTGGCCGTAGGTTAGATGAAAAATTATATAATCACTACAAGAGAATAAGTTTTTTGAGATAAATCATTTTGTCTCAAAAAACAGATTTTTTGTCCCAAAAAATCTTTAGAGACAAAAAATTTTTGTCTCAAATTTGTCTCAAAAAGCCCGTCTCAAAAAGTTTTTAGGGACGAAAAGTGAATTTCGTCCCTAAAAATGATTTTAGAGACGAAACTCACTTGCTCGTCCAAATCTGTTCGGACGGGTTTTTTTATTTGAGATAAAAAAATTTCGTCTCAGAAATCCATTCGGACAAAAATTTCAGCCGTCCGAACTAACGGTTTTTGTTCGAACTGATAAATATTTCGTTCGAACAGATTGCCTTATTTGAACGAGGCTAGCGTCCGGACGGATATTATCTGTTCGAACGAATAAATTTATTGGAATATAAATCTTGTTTGAATGGACTCTTTTTAGTTTGGACGAATTTTAAATGATAATTTATCGTTCAAAAGAATACAAGAGTTGTTCGAACGGATATTATCTGTTCGAACGAATACAAGAGTTATTCGAACGATACTGCTATACAGATTACATTTAATTAAAAGATGCCTTACTATTATAATAAAACTGTAATTTGCACATCAAATGTGTTCAAATATTATTGTTAAATAGAATAATAAATGTACAATTAATAAAAAAATAGATTTTAAGATCGTGATGGTGGCATAATGTTTTGAGACATCCTCTGCCATTCTTTAAACATTGCTCGAGTCCTCGACTCCAGTCTCTCTTCTATTCTTGACTCTAACTCTACTGCTTTATCTAATCTGATCAACAACTCTTGTTCCTTGGACCTCAAACGTTCTATCTCAAGTTGTGCTGCTTCTAACTCCTTAGTTTTGTTTTCATTGGATCTAGCCTTAGAAGAGGATGATGAACTGGAGGATGGCTTCACACAACGCCCTAAGCCCCTCAAATATCCAGAACGTGATCCGAAAATTTCAAATAGGATCTAAGCATCGTTGAGAGATGATTCATCAGATGGATCTGCAGTAGCATCCTTTAGAGATTTCATCTTTTTCTACAAAAAAAATATTAAAGTTAGTATAAATAATAGGTGTGACGCCCCGATTTTTCGCATTGAATACAACGCAAATCGACGCATCCGGACAAGCAACGCAAGGCTACTTATCCTACGTAAACATAAAAAGCAGCATGCATGCATCTAAGCTTACTAATGAAATGCAATGCCGATCGCAGCTGGAAGAAGTAAATTACCAATATGAGCAAAGAGATCTAACTCTCGCATCAATAGACCACATGGCATACTATAATTACACTTCTCATAACATTGTATTTACAACCACATTCTGTATTTACTCTTACATAACCCAGTTAGTTTTCTCTAAACAAAACTCATATCCTACCATCATCCAATACTCTTACTTCTTCACTTGATTACGTACGCGGGGTCATCTCAACCGGAGAGGAGCATTCCATAGGACCCTCAGGGTACCTCAGAATCTCCCGTGCTGATCAGGTCTCAAAGCAATTTATTTATCCCTGCAACAACATCTATCATTCCATAAGGAATGATAGATAAAATAGATAAACAACAAAGAGTGAGATTTACAAGAAATCTCAGTGAGTACACAGTTAACGAAATAAAGCATAGACAACCTCAACTATCACCACACATAGACATACTCATCAACATATCACTTATAAGCATACCTTATGGAACTCATACACATCAATTATTCATCTTACCATACAGACTTAAATCTTAGCTAGACCCAACATTACATACAACCTTAGATCTTAGCTAGACCCAACATCACATACAACCTTAGATCTTAGCTAGACCCCTCATCACATACAACCTTATACTTCTCACTTATACTTATACTTATACTTTTCACTTTATTTCTTAACCCCATAGGTTTCTTTTATTTCTTATCCACGATGGGCGTTACGTATCGCCGTCCCCATCGGCACGTCAGTCATACGGGCGTTACGTATCGCCGTCCCCGTCATGACGTGACTAACTCATCAATCATACTCATCAATCATCCGGGCGTTACGTATCGCCGTCCCCGTTATGATGAGTCTCGTGTCAATCATCCGGGCGTTACGTCTCGCCGTCCCCGTTATGACACGGAACATATTATTATATCACGGCAGGCGTTACGTATCGCCGTCCCTGCCGGCACGTCAGTCATACGGGCGTTACGTATCGCCGTCCCCGTCATGACGTGACTAACTTATCAATCATACTCATCAATCATCCGGGCGTAACGTATCGCCGTCCCCGTTATGATGAGTCTCGTGTCAATCATCCGGGCGTTACGTCTCGCCGTCCCCGTTATGACACGGAACATATTATTATATCACGGCAGGCGTTACGTATCGCCGTCCCTGCCGGCACGTCAGTCATACGGGCGTTACGTATCGCCGTCCCCGTCATGACGTGACTAACTCATCAATCATACTCATCAATCATCCGGGCGTTACGTATCGCCGTCCCCGTTATGATGAGTCTCGTGTCAATCATCCGGGCGTTACGTCTCGCCGTCCCCGTTATGACACGGAACATATTATTATATCACGGCAGGCGTTACGTATCGCCGTCCCTGCCGGCACGTCAGTCATACGGGCGTTACGTATCGCCGTTCCCGTCATGACGTGACTAACTCATTAATCATACTCATCAATCATCCGGGCGTTACGTATCGCCGTCCCCGTTATGATGAGTCTCGTGTCAATCATCCGGGCGTTACGTCTCGCCGTCCCCGTTATGACACGGAACATATTATTATATCACGGCAGGCGTTACGTATCGCCGTCCCTGCCGGCACGTCAGCCATACGGGCGTTACGTATCGCCGTCCCCGTCATGACGTGACTAACTTATCAACATACTCATCAATCATCCGGGCGTTACGTATCGCCGTCCCCGTTATGATGAGTCTCGTGTCAATCGTCCGGGCGTTACGTATCGCCGTCCCCGTCATGACACGGAACATATTCTTTATATAAATTGTTTTCTTTCTTTTTGTTTCTCTCTTATTCATATGAGTTATTTTCACCTATAACTCTACCCATTTGAAACACCACTGCTATTCTAAGAAAACCCTAAATCTAAGCAAAACAGGGTATCTCGCTCGAGCGGGGGGTCGAGCGAGTGTCGAGCGAAGTCACGGGTTGGAACTCGCTCGAATGGGGTATCAAGCGACAGTCAAGCGAGATCATGGCTCAAGGGGTTTTTCAACCTAAATCAAGCAATCTTTTCACACCAACCTTATTTTTACTCATTAGAACATAATTCTAGGTCCTTACAATTTTCCTAACATTTTACCATCACCAAATCATATCCAAAACACCATAGATTCCAAACACATCATTCAAGCCTAATTCAAGCTCCAACCAACAACAAACTAAATTCCATCAATAATCTACTTAATCTATGCTAAGATTAAGTTAAATTGCATACTTACAAGTTTCTCCAAAGCTTGGTTGAATGATCCAACTAGTCCTTGCAACATTCCTCCTCAAAGCACCCACTTAGCTCACTTAGGAGATGTTTGGAGGTTCAAGGGTTAGGGAGGCTTTTTCTTTGGCTTCCTCTCCAAGTGGACGTGAATCTCCTCTCCCAAAAGGTCTCCTATGATCTGAATATAGCTATATATATAGAGGAATAGATGGCTTGGGGAAGAAGAGAAGGAAAACAAACTAAGGCCCTTAGTTAGCTTAAACCGTGTAAGGGGTATGGTGAGTTGTCCAGCTTTGCCTAATCCAATGATCATCCATATCTCTCATGATCTCCAAAGATATTCATCCTATGGCTATGCTTCTTCCTCATCTAAAATCATCTTAGATCAATGGCCCCAAATAATTACCAATTATAGATATAAAAGTAAGCTCCAAAAAGTCCAAAATACCCAAGATGAGCTTAATCTGGCCATTGGCCTTCCTTGCATCCTCAAGGCTTCTAGAACATTTTCTCCTCCTTGTGCCCCACGTCCAAGACTTCCTTAGCACCCTTAGAGTGGCTGGAAAATATCTCTTCACCTAATTCCCAAGGTTTGGTTACCAATTGGTTGGAAACAAAGGGGATAGTTGACTGTTTTGGCTAATCAGATTAGTCCTTCACTCTTGTTTGGTTCTAAGCTAATTATTCTTCTAGAAGCTCTTTCTCCACCTAACACATGCTCTCATACATGTATCTAGCAGATAACCATGAGGAGAACCAATCAAATTCGAACATCTAAGGTGAGGTGGTGAAGTGATTTATTTTCGAGCTCCAGTTTGCACTTAAAACAGATCAGTCCCATTCCAGCCCAATTAATCCATTGATACACTTCGATTCTCTAAAACCTCCAATCATAAAAGTTATAGATCTATGTCTTAGGGTTCTATAGGAACTGGAATCATTTCATTTGGAGTTCATATGGCCAAGTTATTATTTTTCTAATAAAACTCGACATATAAACCCGAGAACACCAATCCGGGTACACCAATTGTTGGATAGATGAATCATCTTATTTCACACGAAATTCACTAAATAAAATCTCCTCATTTTCCATATCTCCACACACTTTTCCAGATCTTAGGATAACTAAGAAAATAATCCAAAGGCTTAATCTTATCCAATGTTCTTAGTCAACTTCAAGTCAATACTTATCCATCTCCAATTCAGACCTGATACTTCAATCTCCATTTCTTATTTGATTAAGTCCTTATCTCTTAAACCTCAAAACATAAAAGTTGTAGATAATCCTCTTAGCTTTCCATAGCCTCTTGAATCACTCAAATCCGACATCAAATGAGCAAGTTATGACCATTCTACTAAAAGATGTCTGTCTGTCCCTGTATCTCGCTCGAGCCAGACATCAAGCGAGAGTTGAGCGAAGTCTCGGGTCTAGGCACTTTTCCACCTTAACACAAGTCACACTTATACCCAACCTTATTCCCAACCTTTCAATATAAGAATCCTATACATATATCCCAAAATTCCTAAAAATAGTCTTGGAGAGACATAATCATCCCATATATGAAAATTAAGCGGATATCTAAAAATCCGGGTTGTCACAATAGGAATATTCTATTAGACTTGACTTAATATACTTAAACTTACATAATTTGCCTCAGCTTCAGGATTGGTCCAAATACCATCACGATTTTTATATGCTTTAGCATATAAATGGGTTAGATCAAAGTCACCTGAACTTTCAGCTTGCTGCAAAAGAAAAATTAAATTAGGACTTGAAAAAAAAATGCATATTTTAAAATGAGACCGGAATTAGTAGCACTGGCCATTTTTTGATGTAAACGATGAAAAGACCGAGAACCCGCATGATGGTGAATCTTTATATTTGATCTATTTACTTTGTTCATCGCACTTCGTTGCTTTACAAAAAATAAGAAAAATATTATAAGTTTCAAATTCTAATACATATATAATTTTCTATTAGAAAAATATAAATGTGATATTACCTTTTAAGCAGAATCTTCAAACAAATCACAAACTTTCTGCCTCTCGGTTAGTAGTATTGCTTGGAATGGATTTTGGCGTGCCTCTGCAGCAGTGCTGAATTTCTCAAAATGTGCATGGCACCGACCTTTTTACCTTCGGAATGCACTCGACATTATTTCCTCAACTGTTTTTCGATGCTCTCATCGACTAAAATCTAGATCAAACTCATCCTTGAAAAAATTATATTTAATTAGTATAAATACAATTAACATTAAATTTGAATTTTCTTGGGATGTAGCTCATTACCAAATATCGATTTTTTATGTGATCTTTTACATCTTCGGGAACGTTAACCCAGTAGGCTGCTAACATCGAAGCATACGTGCGAGTGAGGGCACCAACATAAGTAGAAAGCCATGCTTGTGAATCACTGTGCCCACCAGTGTGACTCTCTAATATATCAACTTTAATTTTACCCATTTTTTTAACTTTCTCTATACAGACACCCATGGGGATGCCTTGCCCTCGGTGCTGGCTTACAACTACAAGTACAGTAATTAGAACACATATATATCATTTGATAAATATATATTAACTCATGTGGTAAATACCATAATTTGACAAAATACCTGACGCTGGGTCTGGTGATGTTGGTACACTATTGCTGGCCAGTGAATCACGTGCATGAGAGTCAATAATAGGTGGGGGTGGGGATGGCGCACGAACAGCTTTGCGTTTGGGAGGCATATCTATTTGAAATTGTAATTAATTAAATATATAATCAGATAGATATTGTTGATATTTATCAAATTTATACTTACACATATATTTTAACTCATTCACTATCAGTTTTGCTAGACCAGTCTTCTTCTTCTTCACTAGACACGTTAGTAGATTCATGTTCTTCCGACATTCCACCCTCAATCACTTCTGGTGCAACATCTTCTCGACGGAGTGGGACCATGTCATACTGACTCAAGTCAACAAATAAATTGATAACTGGTTCATTTTCTTGATATGCTTCTTCATTTGTTGAACCATCAAAGTCTTCATGTGGTTCATCTGCCTCTAGAATATAATCATATATATTTCTTGGTGCAAACTTGTCCACCACTCGCCATGGGTTCCCTTATTCCGGATCATCTAAATAAAAAACTTGATTCGCTTGACAGGCGAGAATGAAAGGATCATCCTCGTACCAAGTTCGGGATGTATTCACACTAAGAAAACCCCCATCTTTACGCACTACTAATTTAGGATGTGAAACATCCCACCAAGTACATCTAAACAACCAAGCAATAAAACCTTCTACATACTTTAACCCTATAATATCTTCTACAACTCCGTAAAAGTCAATGTTATCATCTCCATGGCTCCCTTCGACTGCGACCCCACAATTCTGAGTTTTTCTATATCGTTCTCTATCGCATGTGTGAAATCTATATCCACGCACCAAGCAACCCGAATACTTGATAGCCCTCTTGCTTGGACCACATGCTAGTGCATAAAGTTCTAGTGAGATCTCATCGGGATTTGTAGCATATTTTAATTTAACCTACGTCAATAAATATATTTAGTATAAGATTAAATATCAATATAATCCATATTAATTATTTAATATTTCCGTATGTTCGAACCACGAGGCGAACTCCTCTTCATGCTTCTTTTGTACGTCAGCTCCACCACCAGAGTTAAGCAGTTCTAAATGTTCACTGCACGTTTTCATATGAAATATCAATATATACGAAAATACTAATCTCAATTATTTTAGTTTTGCGTAAATTCATTACTAACCTCAAGTAGTGCTCAATTTCTGCACAGTTATTCAGGACATACCATCGAGCTCTCTCGGCATCTCGTCCACACAAGTCGTAGCCCCCTTGTGCCCCCATTGGACATACAGTTTGTGTAAATACAGAAAATGATAATGGGACACCCATCTGTTCACCTTCATAATTTCGATCCAGTCTCGTAAATCTGGTATCAACCCCACGAAAATACATTGAACAAAAAGTGTGTCATTCATTATCAATGTAGGACTCTGCAATCGAACCTTTTGGATGAGCCTTATTTCCCATACTTCGCTTAAGCTTTCCTAAAAATCACTCAATTGGATACATCCATCTATATTGAACCGGACCAACAACTAAAGCCTCACGAGGTAGGTGAACAGCCAAATAAACCATTACATCAAAGAAAGAAGGCGGGTACAAACTCTCTAGTTTGCACAATATCACTGGGATCTCAGCTGCCATTTTTTACAATGCGTCAACTTGTAACGTCCTATTACAAATGCCTCTGAAAAATGCCCCTAACTCTGTAAGAGCTGTACGAACATCCCGAGTAAGCTTTCCAAGCACACCACCTACCAACAAACGTTGTAAAAATATATAACAGTCGTGACTTTTAAGACCAGTTATCTTCCAGTCATGTGTTCGCACCCATCTTGACATGTTCCCAGCATACCCATCAGGTAATTTGATTGACAATAACCAGTCACAAAATTTCTTTCTCTCATCGCTTGATAGTGTATACCATCCAAGAGACATGATGGCTCAAGACCCATTATCTTGTAAATGTAACTCTGGTCTTATTCCCAACTCCTTCAAATCTTTACGGGAGTTAACTGTATCTTTTGTTTTCCCTTCTATTGACATGAGAGTACCCAAAATATTTTCACATATATTTTTCTCAATGTGCATGACATCTAAATTATGGCGAAGTGTCAATGTAGACCAATATTGCAACTCGAAGAAAATATTTTTTTTTGTCCAATTGAATTCCACTGCATCTCGTTTCCTTTTTCGCGCTCGTGTGTCCTTCCCAAATCTATTTTCTGAAATCTTAAGTAGTTGTGCCAGAATATCATCGCCAAATAGTGTTGGCGGTGATGACCTCCGCTCAATCTTCCCATCAAACATTGTCCTGTTCGACCGCCATCTATGATTATTAGGTAAATATCGACGATGGCCCATGAAACATAATTTTCTTCCATTTGTTAGCCAATGCGACTGTGTATCTTTGTTGTAAACAGGGCAAGCCAATTTACCTTTTGTGCTCCATTCAGACAAGTTTCCGTATGCTGGAAAATCATTTATTGTCCATAAGACTGCAGCATGCATCTTGAATTCCCGCGACAAGGCCGCATCATACGTACTGACACCCAATTCCCATAACTCTTTCAATTCTGCTATTGGTGGTTGTAGATATACATCTATGTCGTTTCCTGGTGATCTCGGTCCTGGGATCAATAAAGCCATCATAAAATAAGGATCCTTCATACACTTCCAGGAAGGCAAATTATAAGGCATTAATATCACAGGCCACTAACTATGCGAAGTGCTCATATTGCCAAATGGATTAAAACCATCAGTTGCTAACCCGAGGCATACGTTCTGATGCTCTTCGGCAAACCATGGATACTCTCAATCAAACTTCTTCCACTATAAGGAATCTGCCGGATGCGAGAGAAATTGATCATTTCGAACTCTTTCTGCATTATGCCAAGTTATATCCTTTGCAGTCACTCGAGAAGTAAACAACCGTTGAAGTCGAGGGATCAAGGGAAAATGTCTCAACACTTTATTCGGTATATTACACTTATTAGAAGTCCATCTTGACTCGTGGCACACTGGACATAAATCAAATTCTGCATACTGCTGCTAAAAGAGTACACAATCGTTCTTACAAGCATGGATAATATTATAATCAAATCCCAATCCTCGCTTCAATTTTTTCGCCTCATAAAAGTTACGAGGCACCACATTATCTTGCAGTAGAACCTCTTTAAATAATTCAAGTAGCATGTCAATAGCCTTTGCAGAAATCTGGCATATTGACTTGATATGTAGCAATCTCACTGTGAATGACAACTTACTATGGTGGGTACACCCCTCATACAGTTGTCGTTGAGCATCCTCCCACAGTCTTGAAAAGTTCTTGTTTCCCTTAAAAAATTGTTAAGATGTTCCTTCTCCATCTCGAACACCAAACATGCTTGCGCTAATATCATCTAACATCTCAATGATATCCTCTCCATTATCATCATCATCATCCGAAACGACCACATCTGTATCGTCGATATCGATCTCGGCATTAGTTTCCTCCATTCGATTGGAATGACTCTCAAATCTAACTCTTGAAGGAAATGGTTCACCATGTAGAACCCAATGCGAATATTTATGATCTATCCCATTAACGAACAAATGGGACTCCACTACTACCATATTTAAATAACTCAGGTTCTTGCACTTCTTGCACGGAAATCTTATAAAACCCCGACTATCAACATTGTCTTTCGCAAACTCTATGAATACTTTTACCCCCCGTGCATACTCCTTATAGTCTCGCCCAAGTCTATCTCCCAATAGCATCCAACTTCTGTCCATTATATTTTTGTTATCTGTCTACTACCTATTAAAAAAACCTAAATCATTTCATAAACATCATTAGTAATACTGTAACTGATATCCTCATAATACTATTTATTTATTCTGTCTGCACGAATTCCGTTTGAACGTATATTTTTACGTTCGGATGGACATAAACATTCGTTCGAACGTGAACAGTTTCGTTCGAACAGAAATCATGCAGACAGCATATCAGAATCAATCCTCACCATCAACTAAGTAAGCAACAAATACCCAAATAAACAAATCATGCTCGAAATTGGTTATATAATAAAATTCCAAATATCAAAATAAGTATGCAAAATCTATATAAAATCATCCCAAAATATCAAAATAAATATCTAATCTTTAAACCCTAATAATTAGAAAACTAACCTCAATTTTTGCACATCCAACTTCAAATCCAATTCAACAACACTGCCTACAATTAAAAATCGTAAGATGAGAAAACTATCAACCACTTTTAATGTTGAAAAATATACAAAAAAAAAAATATTGAGAAATGAGATTTACCTATTCCCTTTCAAGAATATCAAGTCTTCCACACTCAAAAACCCTCCTACAATATGCAATCATTATCTGCCTCTCTTTTAGTCTCCCTTTCTAAAAAATAGCTCAATCTCGAATAAGAAATGAACTGAAGAGTGGTGTTTAAATCTGTGAAGTTGCGTTCAAACGTAAAATTTATCTGTCCGAACGCTAAAATGTCAAATTGCCGCGAGTTTTCCCGCGAGGAATTTTCAACTTTTTGCGTTCGAATGGATTATTTTGGTGTTCGAACGCGTTATTCTTAGCATATTTTAAGTATTTTCCGTTGGTACTCATGAAAGACCGTTATGACATATAATAAGTGTTATATCTTATAGACTTACACTAGTATTATAATACTAATATACTAGATAATATTTAATTATTATTATATATTTATATACTGATATTACTAATACTATTCTAAATAATCTATATTATAAATTGTATAACCTCAATAAGTGATAACGCTACAAATTATATATTAAGTAATCTAAGTAATATGTATCTAATTATTATAAATTAAGCACTACATGTAAATAGTATAATACTTATGTCCTAACTAATATATACTAGTATATACAAAATAATTGATATATATGAAATTGAAGTACTTGATATATATTTATTATATATAACATTATCATCTTAGTGTTATGTATAATGCATGTATATTAAGTAATCTAAGTAACATATACCTAATTATTATAAACTAAGCACTACATGTAAATGGTATAATACTTATGTTCTAGCTAATATATACTAGTATATACAAATTAATTGATATATATGAAGTTGAAGTACTTGATATATATTTATTTTATATAACATTATCATTTTAGTGTTATGTATAGTGCATGTATATTATAAAGACTATTTTTAGTATTTTATTTTTTACTAAGAACTTTATAATATTATTAGTGTCGTATGGTACATAATAATATCGTTACAACTAGCCGAACTGATAGCGGATTGCTTAAACCTCAAACTCTCTTCTTTCCGTTCGAACAGATACCCCTTCATCCGAACATATACCCTTATCGTTCGAACGTTTAAAAATTACGTTCGAACGCTCAAACTCGTTTGAATGAGAAATATCTCGTCCGAATGAGTGTCGGGGTATATATGCCCAGTTCTCGCGAAACAACTCATTTTTGCATCAAATGGTATATTCCAAAACTCAGTCCCATTCGAACAAGAATCACACTCCACCTTCCCGAAACCATCATCTACAGTGAGATATATAAGGTATGGTCTCTCTAACCCCTTCTATTGGTTGAAAATGGGTTATGAACACCCATTTTTGTGTGGGTCGGATTTCAAATTGAATCCGACCCATTTTTCATAGTTTTTGTAATTTATTTCCAAGTATTCATTGTTTCGGACCTTTAGGAGTGATATTAGGTTGATTTGGTCCGAATAGATTTGAGTTTTGTAGGAAAAAAGTAATGGCCGAGTCAACTCAGCCATTTCTCTTCGTAGGAGTTTCCGTTCGGACGGGAATGACCTGGTTCGAACAAGACTTGTTTGTTCGAACGGGCATATAACGCGTTCGAACGTGTTATTTGTCCGTCTGAACAAGTAAGTTCCAAACAGAACAGTTTGATACACATATTGGTTTAATTTATGTATTTTGGGTTCCATCAAGCCTGCCTAACTTCTTCCATCACTTATTTGTATACAATATACGAATGGCGAGTAGAAGTCAAAAGCGTGGGAGAGATCAGTTGAGCGCTACTAGGCCTGTAATCGCAGATCCAGTTGCCTCCACACTCGTCTCTCCCGCTGCTGCCAGTGTTCCTGTTCATAGGTCTGTTCTAGTAGACCGGCCTATCACTTTGGATGACTTCAGAGAACCGGAGTGGGAGGGACACACCATCCACCAGATCTTCACGGAGCGAGGATGGACTTCGATCTGCACACAGGAGGGAACGCATATCCTGATATGGTATGCAAATTCTATCGGGCATTGGGAGATCAGCCTGGAGATATTCACCACTACGTACTCATGGTGCGGGGAGTCAGCATCACCTTCTCTCCTCGGGTGATTGCAGAGTATTTGGACATCTCGTGCGTGATGGATGCATATCCTCATCCATCCACAGCAGCAGCAGCGTCTAGATCTGTTAGGGCAGACACGGAGGTTGAATCCTTATCCCCCTTCGCTACATGGACTGCCGATGAGTTGGGTATTGGCTCAGACGCTGATGATAGCGACCAGGAATACGTACCTGATGATGGTCTCATAGACGATTAGGTACATGAGCTACTACGGCATCTCGAGGCTCCTGCATATGATGGCAGGAAGGCCATCAAATAGGTTGACTGCATTCCATTCTTCAGATTGCTGAATCTGATAGTCGGGTACAACATAGATCTGAAAAAGCACAAGACGGATTTTGGGATGGATTGGGCACGACTTCTGGTGCGGGTAGCGAGGGGGGACCCAATTGATCTAGCACTGTCTATTTTCTTCCGCATCAGATAGGAGTCACAATATGGGAGTAGAGGCAGTTTACCATTTGGACTGTTGATATCTGGCCTCCTACTTCAAGCTGGAGTTACAGAGCGGATTGGTGAGAAAAGAGAACTTCAAATGGGGGCTCTCAACAAGATATCTATCAGTAAGAGCAAGGGGCACCCCTATGTACGTACTCTAGGATCGACTGATGCTACTACCAGTGCTGCTACCCAGCCTGCTCAGAGCCAGCTTGTAGGATTTATACTGGAGCAGTTGGAGGCGATGGTTGAGCGCGTGGTGGAGAGAGTGGCGACCCGCGTGGTAGCAGAGGCTAAGGATCGCATCATGAGGAGGATAGATGATGTAGAGACACAGATTAAATCTATGTAGGAGAACATAGATTTGATACTGAAGTAGTATGAGTATTTTTATTTTATGTGTTGTATCGAATAATATTATATATATTTTGAAATGTAATTAGTATTTTTTTATTTTATTTTTGGTATTCATAACAATATTCTTTTTTTTTATTTTCGTCATTTTACTTATTGCTTGTGATAATAAAATAAAGAACATTTTAAAAGTAATTACATAAAATTAATTATTGCATTTATAAATATTTTGAATGCTTCATAAATCATAAAATGTAATATAAACACATTTTTTATATTTTGAAAATGATAAAATAAAATTAATAGAAAACAATATATATATATATATATACACACACGTAAATGAATAGTGATAAAAGAAATAAACTATTTTCAACCTGTTGTCCGTCCGACCAGTATAATTTGGGTTCGGACGGACTTGCAATTCTACCGCCACATTTTCCTCCAAATTTATTCCGTTCAAACAAATATTTTTCCTTTCGAACGTATTTTTACGCTCGTTCGGGTGGATTTTTGTCCGTCCGAACGTATTTTGCAACTCGTCTAGTTTTTGGGACGAGTTTTAAAAAATGTCTCTAAAAACCACTTTTAGGGACAAAATTTATTTGGTCCCTAATAAATTTCGTCCCGAAAAATAAAATTTGTTGTAGTGAATTAATTATACAATTATTATATAAATAATATATATAATCGTTTTCTTTTTCTTTTTTATTAGGTCCAGTCAGATCCGGTCCAATTCAAAATGTAAAAATCTTGGACCGGGACCAGACCGAAACTTATCAGTCCTTTAAAATTTGGACTGACCCGAGTCGGTCCAAACCGAAACGACCTATCCGAACCGGCCAACTTTCTCCCTTATTCATTATAATAAAAAATTTTAAATTTTAAATTTTAAATTTCAAGATAATAATTATATTAAAAATTAATATTTTAATAATATTTTATTCAACTTTTAATTTTTATCCATATATTCTATTCTGGCCTTTACCCTGTACGTACTAGTCCCCTATGATCACGATCATCAGCAAAATATTTTGGTTCCTTCATTTATTAATTATCGTGTTCTTGCAAAGTTGTACCATTGTCTTCGGCAGTTCTAAAATGGAAATATTCTAAACATAAAATAATTACATAAAATTAATCTCATAAAATTAACCTGACTTGATATAATTTTGTCAGAATATATACATAAATTTATTTTTAATATAAAATAATTTTTACGGACTAGATAAAATTAAGTCAGTTTATGAAAATAAAATATGATTTTTTTTTTTTTAATGTACGTAACAGTCTTCATTTTGAAATACACACATCGACCATCGTGTGATGATTTCTGATCATGCCATTATTTTCATTGACACTAATATATGGGTAGTGAATATATATAATCTGTACCAACCAGCCGGTTTTATTTTTTATTCGGCAAAGGATTACCTGTCGGTTAACTCAACTTAAAAACAGCTTTTATGTAGCCTGTAACGTCTCGGTCCCGCGAGGGTCGGAGAGTTACTTCCTATTACAAAACTCACATTTCAACAGAATAATTAAAGACTTAAAGTTCTCCAATATTATATAAAGTTTGATTCCAAAATCACTTTCCTCAATATCATCAATTCTGGAAATACTACGTCACAAAAATACAATAATACTTCCTTACTAAATCTTGTCAATACTCATTTAAACTCTTTATGATTAATCTATCATTCCTAAAATCATCTCACCCAATGTTTCATAATCCGATCCTCCACTGAAATATCCAAATTCATCTGAAAAATATTCAGAGATAAGGGGTGAGTTTAACTACAACTCAGTAAGCGAAGGACATATACCAGAGTGCAAACATGAGCATTTACAAAATACCGTATTCAAAACAGAAATAATTCTAAAAAAAATCGAACCCGACTCAAAATATTTTAACTTCAAAATAACCGAACATAGTCGTAATAATTCAAGACTCGTATCTGAAATAATTTAAAAACACGAATCCAAAATAGTTATGAACCCAACCGAACCCAATACATTTTACCAAAAACAATCAGAAAATCACGTAGCTAACCGGCTCAAAAGCAAACCAGACACACTAGCCAAAAACGATGTGCATACCTCAAGCCCAACACCAAAACCTTTAACTTTCATTAAAAAAATATCATAACAATACACTCAAAATAATAGGAACTCAGAAGATAGAAAATTTTAAAACTCATTGTTTGCTTTCACGCCAAGAGGACCAAATCTTAAAATCCAATAAAATAAATACACCTATGTGAAGCTTACAGAAGAACCAAAGAGTGTTTCTCTATCTTTGAAAACAAGATAAACACGGAGGGGTGTTTTGCGCGGCTGAAACTTACCAAGAGGAAAGAAAACCAACTGGGGGATACGAGATGCTCGGCGGCACCATCTGAGCAGTGGAGACGACGTGGAGCCAGCCGACGTCGCTGGGATTCACTGAGCCATTGTTGGTCACCTAATAGCACTGGGAGTTAGGGGCAAAGGATGATCTGTTTTTGATAGAGAAAAAACAAGGCACTAAACGGGATGAGTTTCCCTAAAATTGGGGAGAGTCGTTTCCGATCAAGGGGGGTGGACAGTGGCTATCATGTGGTGGTGCAACGCAAGGTTGTGTTTCCGTGATTGAGAGGGCACACTAGAGTTGGTTTAGCATTAGGTTAACGGTGGCTTCTAACCGAGAGAAAAGGCCAGGGACAACGAAAATGGTGGCTGGCTAGATCGACGACGTACGGCATGCCACGGTTTGCTGAACTATTGACCCACGGGAAACGGACGGCGATTTCTATGGGTTTTTTCTGGGTAGTTTCCGACATGTAGGTAGGCTGAAAACTCATAGTATGGACAGAGCTTTCCTTGCTCTGTTTTCGGTCTGTAAGGCAGGGGTTGTTCCGATGATGTGTGCGTTAGTGCATCTACGTTGAGCAATTGAGTGTGGAGTAGGGTGGTGCAGGGAAGATCAGTGAAGGATCTAAAACGTATGGTTTGGTTGTGGTTTCATCTGAAGGGCACGACTTTGGTGGTGGTAGGGGCAATGACGAGGTAAATTTCTTTTCTCTTGACAATCTCGATGTGGCTGGTTTACAATGAGTGAAGCAGGTTCTTGTAAATCATGGTGACGGACAGGTGGTTTGCAACGAACGGGAGAGACTCTGAGGAAGATAAAACCGAGAGTATGAGAGATATAGATAGAGAGATTCTAATGGAAGACTTTAAGAAGGAAAACCAGTTTGAAAAGGCGTGGGGGAAGTTAAAAATATGCTAGAGTGATATTCGGAGATGGATAAAACTGAAATGGAAACTGCCTGGGGAGGAAAATCACGTGCAGGAGAAGGATACTCAAGCAAAACGACAATATTTTTGGCATGTTGGTTGGCTAAAATCGGGAACTGGGCCAGTGTTGCCTAATGGGTCTTGGGTCCGAGTATTACATAGCCTAAGTGAACGATCAAATGCTAATTAATTAGCAAACAAAAGTTGGCTGATCTACTAGCTATGGTATAAATTTCATGCTAATATATGTGGCTACTATGGGGCTTTTCACTATGTATTTACCTGCAGTTTGAACCCAACTGAGATAACCAAAAACTATCTCCTCTTTTAGCAATCGTGGACCTTCTATTGCCAACTTGAAACTTTGTTTCTCATTCTTCTCTTTGAACACCAATTTATCTGGTTTTAAATAGACTTGAATCCCTTTAATGGGTGTTATGCTTGCAACATAGATTGACTGTCCCTCTCCAACGTTGGTCACTGTTCTATGGAATTCTTGTGCGGTTGTTGCATCAGATTTCGAGTCATTCGCATTGAAGAAAGCAATAAAAGAAGGGTAGTTAAGATCCAAGGAAGAGGTAGAACTGGAACAGTTATATGAAGCCGACTTGGTGATGATTTTGATATGCTGCATGGAGTAATTTAGAGCACAAAGAAGATTGACGTAATCTTCCGATTTGAGGTCATAAATTAGGCCGGGGTTTAGTGCCTTGTTGGGATTGATATGGCCGGCATCCATGGCTAAAGGAGTAGCCGCCACTGTATCGTTTTCGAAGGCATTGTCTTTGATTGGTTCGAGTGTGTTGTCCAAAGTGTCCGATGTTGTCATCAGGGCTGACCTGATGGCTGCGGGGCTCCATTCAGGGTGTGCTCCTTTCAAAAGTGCAGCCACTCCTGCTGCATGTGGGCATGCCATTGATGTTCCGGACAACAGATTATAGTTACTAAATAGTTCGTGGTCTTCCACAATGGCCGCTAAGATATTTTGGGGCCATGCAGCTAATATTAAATCACCAGGAGCCATTATGTCGGGTTTCAAAACAAATGGGCAGCTCGGAGATGGTCCTCTAGAACTATAATCAGTAACACTTGGTGCTGGTTTTCTACCGAGGATTGTCTCTTGAAACTTCAACTTTGCTTCGGGTTTGGAGTTGATCTTGATGTAGTTTTTGACAGTTTCTCCATTCGTTGGATTCAAGAAAACTGCTGGAAAGCTGCTCTCGAGGAAGAAGAACAAGTCAATATCATTAGTTATAAAGACACCGCCTGCAACTTTTTTGCTTATTCAACATTCCCAAATTGCAAAGACAAGGATCCATTCTTGTCTTCGCACGCAACAATCTTGTTCCCAACTTTCTTCAATTCCGTCAAGTTAGCACAGTCATTCATAAAAACAATTGGGAGATGGCTGAAAGATGAATTTCCAGGAAAAAGAGAAGGCCCCTCTATTGAAACTCCATTGCCAAGAGTAACGACTCCTTCAAATTCACGGTCTATGGTACCAGCAGCAACAGTTAAAACCCATGGTATGCCATTGTGTAGGGTCCCAACGAAAGGTCCCTCATTTCCTGCTGATGTGGAAACGAAAACTCCCTTCTCCAACGCTGCAAATGCGGCTATGGCGACAGGATCCTCGTACAAAGGAACCCCATCCAACCCAAACGATAATGATATGACATCCACACCGTCCATAATTGCTTGATCAATGGCGGCAATCATGTCGGATGTGGTGCTGCTTTCTTCCCAGAGAGCCTTGTACATGGCCACCTTTGCCCGAGGAGCCATGCCGCTGGCGGTTCCTGGGGCATAGCCAAAGAAGGACGCACCTTCAACATAGTTTCCAGCAGCTGTGCTCGACGTGTGTGTCCCATGTCCTTTTGTATCTCGCGTGGAATTTACAATTATTTTGGCCACATTTGGGTCTTCGGCAATCAGACCTTTGTTAAAGAACCGAGCTCCAATGAGCTTCTTGTTACACAAAGACGAGTTGAACTCAAAGCCACCTGCACATTCTCCTTTCCATCTCGATGGAATTTCTGACATGCCATTGTCGTTAAAGCTTGGACTCTCTGGCCAAACTCCTGTATCCACCACCCCAATTATGACATCTTGGCCATAGTTTGAGACTGGCCATGCACCTGAGTTGGAATTGTGGCCAATAAATTGGGAAGAATGAGTTGTGTCAAGTCTAACAGGCAAGTCCCGAATTGAAGTAACAAAACCTGGAGATCTTCTCAAGGCCTCAAGCTCAGACAGAGAAAGACTTGCAGAAAAACCATTCATAACATGGGTATAGCTATAGATAAGCTTAGAATTAAAGGAGGTGCTAAGATCAGAATTTTCCAGTACAGAGTCAACAGTGGACAAGTTCCAGTTATGGTGGGTAGAAAAGGCTTTAGGCATGAAAGATAAGTCCATGTGAATGATATAGTTGTTTGATTCTCCCAAGGTGGAGGCCAAGTGGTGGGAGATAGAGAAAATGATTAGGCACAAGTACAATCTATGATTATGCAAATTAGCCATCGAAATATGGCAATGAATGGGCATGGTGTTGCAAGTATTACAACTGCAAACCAGTACTTATACCCACACACAAACACACACACACACATATATATATATATATAAATGCTTTCACCAAAGTATTACGTAAAAATAAATTCATAAACTGACATGATTTGATGCAATATATCAAATTGTAAAATTATTTTAAAATATAAAATAAATTTAAAACACATAAAATCCCATTAGTTTATAAATTTATTTTTATATAATCTTTTTATATCTCTAGCACTCCTTATAATATCTCATGAGAACCTCTTTCTTTCTTTCTTTCTTTTTAAAATTTTTTTATTTTCTATTTTTAAAATGTTTCATCGAAATCATGCATGATATTTTATATATTCTTATTTTTCAAACTTATCTAGCTAGCTAGTATTCATGTATATATTTTAGTAGGGGACCTTGGATCTCCTCTATCTTTCCAACTTTCTAAGCCCTTTTTTTTTTGTGGTGGGCGCTTGACTTATATTTCCTACTTTTTTTTTCATTAGTATATAATCTTCTAGAGCTAGCTGGAGATGCTGCACGTGTGCTAGCTGTTTGGAAAATTTCATCAAGACCGCTGAGTTAGGGATGCCTTGATTGGTAGAGGGTCGATATTGCAGCAATAACAACGAGTACGTACCTCGGTACCATTGAATGGACAAAATTAACAATTCAGACTACAGGCACGCATTCTATCTGTTTGATGAAATGCATATTTTTAGATTGAGGATCGGCGGCTGTAAGAAAAGGTTTTTCATCATCAAAGAATTAGAGCATGCAATGCCAAAAATGGGATGAATATCATCAAAGACATTGATTCCCACCATGTGCCCCCCAAATTCATGGTGCAGTCATGTTTATTTCGCTCACTTATGGTATATATAAGTGGTACTGATTTTAATTACATGGTATCAAAATAAAAGTTCTATATTCAAATTCTAATTCTACATTTTACTTCAATTAAATATTTTATGTGTTGGGTATTGATCATTGAGGATGATCAGCAATGAGTATGCCCAACATAGTTAAAGTATAAAATAAATAATAAATTAAAAAAAATGATATTTTCAATTAATTGTATGCGGTGGAGTGCGCAAGCATCATACAATCTCCGTAAAAAAAAGTGAGTAAATAAAAGCTCCATATAAAAAATCTAATCTTTTTAATAGTAAATCTCACTCTTTTTCAAAACAATTGTGTGGCATTTGCACATTTCACATAAAATATATATAGCATTACTCATAAAATATACCTCTTCCTCATTAATTAGGTTAAATTTTTTAGACAAACGATGATTTCACAAGTGCATTAATAAATTATATTGTAGATAAAAAAGCTTGAGGGACCTTTATCATCGCCCTATTATCCCGTCTTTTGTCATTGGCGTAAAAGCAATTGTTTTACGTACTTTCCCTTCTTTGATCAACGGCGTACGTCCTAGCCATATATAAGTTATTCTTGGTGGCAAGACATTAACTTAATTTCTCAATTCATGTATTTGGAAATCATAAATTGAGAAATTAAGTTAATCATGTCTTGCACCAAGAATATTAATTTATATATATTTATATATATATATCGATATATATATATTTTTTGGAATTTATAGAAAGAAAAAGTATTTGGAAATCATAGATCGATATATATTATGGATCCCTCTTTGGCTATGTACATGTGTATATATACATATATATATATATATATATATATATATCATTATTGATCTGAAACGTCCAATCATGCACATGAAAAACCAACCTTTGTGATCAACTTTCTTATGAAAGATGCTTTAATTTGTCAGTAGTTCATTCATGCATTTTGACGTTATAAATATGTGAAACTTAATGGCCGGGTCCTTTGTGATCAACTTTCTTATGAAAGTGTTATTTTGTCAGTAGTTCTCTGATCATGCATTTTGACGTTATATATAATTAAATCTGTAAAATTTATGCCTGGTTTGTTTTTTAAAATACAGTAAGATAAAAGTTAAAAATAAAATAAAATATTATTATAATATATTTTTTTAATATGAGTTTTATTTTAGAATTTAAAATATGTGTTTTGAAATTTAAAAAAGTTAAAATTTTTATTATATTTTGTATGAAAATTTAAAAAAATATAATGATAAATTTAAAATGTATTTTAAATTTTTAATTTGACCTCCGTAAGCAAACCAGGTTAATGCATGACTGGGTCCTTATGTGCGTAATTTTAACGACAAAGAAAATAGATGATGATCATGTTAATCATTAATATTATAAAAGCTCTCAAAGAAAATAGATGATGTTAATCATGTTGACACTTTCACTCTAGACTTCATCTTAATAAGTCGGTTCAATATGTGGACCTAAAACATGAAATATTGCAATAAGAAAATTATTAGTTATTATTTAGGCACCTAGCTCAGTTGCCAGGACACCGAGCACTACTCAGTGTACTGCACCTGCAGTGCAACGGACTACCTCTACAACACATCATGGCAGCACAGAGAGAATAATCGAGAATCTGTTAGAATTCTGTTATTAGTACATACATGTCATTCTATGAGAAGAAATGAATCAAGTTTGTTATATGTATTGCTTATAAATATCAATGTGTAATACAATGACTAGTAAGAATGAAAGAAAGGATTTCTAAGTGATCAGTGTCTGCTAATTCTTTCTACAAACAGCTTTAGTGCATCTTCCTTTCAGTATGGTATCATGAGCCATTAACAAACGTCAATCCATGACAGACTCAGAAAACAATACAGACAAAACACACAACCTGTCCCCTCTCAATCCATCTCTTATCTCCACCTCCACTCACTATGTTACCATCAAGCTCAATCACGATAACTTTTTGGTCTGGCGAGCTCAAATGGTTTCTTTCCTCCGAGCCCATCAAATCTATGGTTACGTAGATGATACATTCCATCTCCAACCGCCTTCATTGATGGTACCCCCAATCCTGAGCACTCTAAATGGCTTTTACATGACCAGTTGCTCATCTCTATTTTATATTCCTCATTATCTGACTCTGTCCTCGGTCAAGTTATTGACTGCTCTACTTTGCATGAAATTTGGACCACCCTACAAAATATCTTTGCAGCCAAATCAAATGCTCAGGTCGTTTAGTCCCAATATCAACTAGCTACGCTTCGAAAAGGCTCTGAAACTATCACAGAGTACTTCAACAAAGCTAAGGCACTGGCATCAACTCTTGGTGCCACGGGTCATGCCCTCACCAATCAAGAATTTCCATCTATCTCTTAGCTGGACTTGGGACTGAATATGAATCTCTTGTCACCTCATTAACTACTCATCCCAATCCCATTTCTCCACATCAAATCTACAGCTACCTTCTCAACCATGAGTCCCGTTTAGCCCATCAAACTCAACATTAGCTCTCGGCCACCTCCTTTTCTACTAACAACACAACTGCTAATCTATCTACAGATACTCATATTTGGAATCACAGTCGTTCCTCATCTAACCGTGGTGGACGCAGAGGCTGTGGTGGGCGCAAAACAATGGCCATAACTCTGGTTCTCCCTCTAACTACTATCAGAACCGGAATGACACAAGACAATTCTGTCAGGTGTGCAACAAGCCGAGCCACATAGCCCTTGACTACCGTCACTGGTTCAATCATTCATACCAATCACTTGCGCCATCCTCTGTAGCTGCGAACTTCACCTCCTTTCGACCAACTGGTTCCCGAACTCTGCTATGACTCATCACTTCACACCGGACCTCTCAACTCTTAATCTTGACTCTGCTTCCTATCAAGGCTCTGACAATGTCAACATCGATGATGGATCTTCCCTCCCAATCCAGCATGTTGACTCTGCTCAATTCAATACACCAACTAGCAAATTCTTTCTCTCCAATTTATTTCATGTTCCCTCAATCTCTCGTAATCTGCTTTCAGTCAAACAGTTTTGTATCGATAATTGTATTTTCTTTGAGTTTCATTCAAATTCTTT
This sequence comes from Platycarya longipes, assembly GCA_036559045.1. Classification (NCBI taxonomy): domain Eukaryota; kingdom Viridiplantae; phylum Streptophyta; class Magnoliopsida; order Fagales; family Juglandaceae; genus Platycarya; species Platycarya longipes. The sequence continues at coordinate 40,402,383 of CM071802.1, forward strand.
TCTTGTGAAGGATTTGGCTACCCAGGCTGTGCTTCTCAAGGGTCTTGTTGAGGGAGGATTGTATGTGCTGCCGTCGGCCTTAGCGTCTTCGTCAGCCGTTCCCCGCCCGAAAGCTTTTCTGAGCTCCAAAATCTCCATGGACCATTGGCACTCAAGATTAGGACACCCTTCATCACGAGTCACCTCCTTCATTCTCCATAACTTCAACCTTCCTTCAACAACTAGACGACTTGGCTTCTATCCCTTTCCCCCACCAGGTCCACTGGGCCGTTTATGTTGCTTTTTGCTGATGTATGGGGTCCAGCCCCAGTTTTATCTAGTAACTCTAGTAAATTTTACTTGTCCATCCTTGATGACTATTCCAAATATTTGTGGTTTTTTCCATTACAGTCTGAAGCAAATGTGTCATCTATCGTCGTTGCTTTTCTTCAATATGTCAAGAATTACTTTTCTCAAAATATCATTCTTTTCAAATAGATGGAGGTGGGGAATTCTGACCATTAAGAGAAAATTTTCAAAAATATGGCATTGTTCACCGGATTACTTATCCCTACTCTCATCAACAAAATGGGAGTATTGAGCGACGCCACCGCCCTATTGTAGAGACGGGTCTCTCCCTTCTCTCTCATGCCTCTATGCCACAACAATATTGGGCTCAAGCTTTTCAAATGGCTACATTTCTTATCAATCGCATGCCAACTCCAATCCTTGATAACAAATCCCCTTTTGAAGTATTAATGGGTCAAAAACCTGACTACCATTTTCTTAGGATTTTTGAGTCATCATGTTGGGCCAACCTAAGATCTTTTAATGCTCATAAACTTGACCCAAGATCCAAAATGTGTGTCTTTGTGGGCTACAACCCTGACCATAAGGGCTATCTCTGCTCACATGTTTCAATAGGCCACCTTTATGTGTCTCGGGATGTGATATTCAATGAGTCTCACTTTCCTTTTGCTCCAAAGCCCACAAATGTTCATCTACATCATTCTTTTAGTCCAACCCATGCCATCACTCCACTGGATCTATCCCATTTTCATCTTGAGTCACCCACTTGTTTAGCCCAGCCATCACTCACGACCCATAATGATTCACCCAGGCCCTTATCCTCTAACCCTACTGATCGTTCCTTGCATTCAGCTCTCCCTAACCCTAATGTTCTCTCGCCGCCTTCAGATTCTCTCCACCTTACTTGATTTGAACGTTCGTCTTGCTTGGCGACCGACACACCTCCTCCATCAGCTAATTCAATGGTCACCCGTTCTCGAAATCACATCCATTATCCCATGGTACGAACTGATGGTACTATTCCCTACCCTCCATCCCGTGTGTCTTCTTCATCTGAAATTACTACTTCGGTTTCCTTTACTCAAATCATTCCAGAAGAACCTTCATGCTTCTCTAAGGCATTTAAATTTCCAGAGTAGAGAACGGCGATGCAACATGAGTTCTAAGCTTTGCTTCAAAACTAGACTTGGGACCTTGTTCCCCCTTCCCCTAATCTAAATGTTCTAGGTTTCAAGTGGGTCTTAAAGACCAAATGGCGTGCTGATGGCACCCTGGAACGTCGTAAAGCTCACTTAGTAGCTAAGGGGTACCATCAGTAGCCCGGAGTTAATTTCTCAGAAAAGTTTAGTCTGGTTGTTAAACCGGTAACTATTCGTCTCTTAATCTCTCTTGCTATTTCTTCCAGGTGGCCCCTTCATCAGTTCGATGTGCAGAATGCATTCCTTCACGGAGACCTCGAGGAAGCAATTTATATGAAACAGCCGTCGGGGTTTCTACATCCGGATCTTCCGAATCATATCTGTAAGTTAAAGAAATCTATCTATGGTTTGAAACAAGCCCCTAGGGCTTGGTTTGCTAAGCTAACAGATAAAGTGCTTGATTTAGGTTTTCATGGGTCTAAATCTGATAGCTCCTTGTTTATCTTAAATTCTGCTTCTGATTGCATCTATCTCCTTAGATATGTTGATCATATAATTGTGACTGGCTCTAGTCATGCTTTGATCTCTGATTTTATAACTTCTCTGAGTCTGCATTTTCCTGTCAAAGATTTGGGCTCGTTACATTATTTTCTAGGCATTCAAGTTAATAGGACTACTTCAGGTCTATTTCTTTCCCAGTCTAAGTATATTGCAGACCTCTTAACTCAGACCAACATGCACAAAGCCAAGTCTGTCTCTACACCTATGGCTTCCAACACCCGTCTCTCTGCTATTGATGGACACACCTTTAAGGACTCTCAACTATATCAAAGTATAGTTGGGAGTCTTCAATACCTATCATTCACACGTCCTGACATATCATTTACTGTTAATAGGGTATGTCAATACATGCACTGTCCTCGCCAACCTCATTGGCAGGCTGTAAAACGAATCCTTCGATATCTTCAGAACACTGCATTTAGGCCTGTTTTTCTCCATTTCAAATTCTCTTAAATTCTCTGCCTTTTCTGATGCTGATTGGGCCGGGTCCCCTGATGATCACAAGTCAACTGGAGGATTTTGTGTCTATCTTGGGTCTCATCTAATTTCATGGGGATCTAGAAAGCAAGCTACTATTGCTCGCTCATCAACTGAAGTTGAGTACAAATCTGTGGCTAACACGGCTTGTGAGGTTCTTTGGCTTCAATCTTTATTGAAGGAATTGGGTATTTATTTAGCTGATCCTCCTATCTTATGGTGTGACAACTTAGGTGCTACCTATTTGGCTGCTAACCTTATTTTACATGCTCGAAACAAGTATGTTGAACTTAATTTTCATTTTGTTAGAGAAAAGGTTGCTACCAAGTCTCTTCAGGTCTCTTTTGTGTCCAGTAAAGATCAGCTGGCTGACATCTTAACCAAGCCCTTCTCAGCTGCTCGGTTTCTTCAATTGCGCTCAAGTCTCACACTCTCATCAGTGCCACTTGAGTCAAGGGAGGATATTGAGGCATCTAGCTCAGCTGCCAGGACACCAAGCACTACTTAGTGTACTGCACCTACAATGCAATGGACTACCTCTGCAACACATCATGACAGCACACCATCATAGAGAGAATAATCGAGAATCTGTTGGAATTCTGTTATTAGTATACATGTGTCATTCTGTGAGAAGAAAGGAATCAAGTTTGTTATATGTATTGCTTATAAATATCAATGTGTAATATGATGAATAGTAAGAATGAAAGAAAGGATTTCCAAGGAAAGGATTTCCAAGTGTTCTGTGTCTGCTAATTCTTTCTACAAACAGCTGTAGTGCATCTTCCTTTCAGTAGTTATAAAGGGATTAATTATTACATATATAAAAGTAAATTCAAAATTTAATATGATCTTGATGTTATACATCAGATTATAAAATTATTTTTACTATAAAGTAGTTCTAATAGATTACATGAATCCACACCAATTTATTTGTGTTTGTACCACTTCGCTTTAATTAAATTAGTGAAATGTAGAATTAGGGTTAAAATTAAAACTTATGCTACGATGTAAATTAGTAACAACGTACTAGTTCTAAAAATTTAATTAATAAGAAAAGATAAATTCTATTATTTATATTATATTCTTAACAACCATATACATGCACACATACTAGGTAAATGAGAAATGCTATAAGCCAATAACATTATAAGAAGATTCTACAAAAATAAACATACAAACTGACATAATTTGATATAGTGCATTAGATAATTAATTGTTAAGATATTTTTATATGTTGTCAAGTAGATCTGACATATTATATTAAACTATATCAATATTTTAATTTACTTTTACATAATTTCTTTATGACTATAACACTTCTCTAGATAAATATATCGTGTGTGCGCATATATATATATATATATATATATATATATACTAGATAGAAATAACGTGCAAAACACGTTTATTTAATTTCATTTTTAATAAAAATTTAATGATTATTCATAATTATATAGATGATAAATAATTATACGTTTTCATATATTATATAAAAATTAATAAAAATAATAAGATAGTCTTATAAATAAACATAACATATAGTTTTATCAAACTTATTTGAGATAATTTTGATTAAAGTTTTAATAAATAGTTAGTTCAAGATATGATATTTTTTTAATTCCAAGATGATAATTTAACATTTTTATTATTTTGTACGGCCTCAAAACAGAGGACATTAAAATATCTATGTTTTTTTAGTTATGTGATTATTTTTAAAAAATAATATGAGTTTTTTGAAAAAATAAATTATATAGTTTATAATTTATATAAGAATGATACATTATAATTTATAATTTATAATTTCTATAAATTTATTTAATCATATATATTTCAATTAAATATCAAACATATAATATTAATTATATTTATTGCTTATTATTATCAATTTAATATAATTATAATAAATTGTATATACCATATATTAACTATATATACCGTATATATAGTTAATTTAATAAATAATGCATTCATTTTAAAATTATAAATTACTTTTAAAAAAATTAAATTATTAATTATGTTGCCCAGATAACTAACACAAGAGGGGGGGTGAATTGGGTTATATTAAAAAATTAATACTTATAAACTAAATATACAATATAAAATATAACCAAAATATAAAGCAGTAGGAAATATAAAGAGTAGGGTAAGAGAAAGCAAACTCTGTATTTTTACGAGGTTCAGCCCCACTGCCTACGTCCTCGCCTCAAGCTACCCCTTGAGGATTCTCAAATCCACTATTCAATCTCCTTTAGGTGGAGATAGAAACCTATTACACCTTTGAGCAGCACCGCTCCAAAGAATCCGTGTAGAACACTCTCTACACTTCCAATCACCTCACACTTGGTGATTCAACTATTCCCTGTGTAGAACACCTTCTACACACACAAGGGTTATACGCACCCTCTTACTTTCAATCACCTCATACTTGGTGATTTAACTATTCCCCGTGTAGAACACCTTCTACACACACAAGGGTTATACACACCCTCTTACTGATACAAGAATTGATAGTGGGTAGGCTATCAGAAAACACTCCTCAATGAGTGAAATAAGAACAATACAGCACAAACTATATCTCTCTCAACAAGAACAAGAATTAAGGCTCAAAACTTTAGAAAAGAGAGAATGTGAGCTTTGAAAGAATGATGCAAAATTTAGCAATAGATGTGTAAGCTCTTGTTGTGATTTTTGCAAAACTCAAGTGAGCTATTTATAGGTAAATGAGTCTTCAATTTCAAATTTGAAAAGATTCCCATGTCAAATAAGAGCACTATTCACTTTTCAAAAAATTCAAATAAAAACATTTCCTTTTTGCATTTGTCAAAGACAACTCCATTCATTTTTCAAATAAATCAAACCTAATCTTTTGCTTTTCATACAAGACAAAATGAGCATGATTTATTTTTCAAGCCAAATCATCTTCTTTTTGCATATGTCAAAAAAACACACAACCACCCTTTAAGATTTTCAAACAAATCATCTATCTTTTATATTTGTCAAAAAAACACACAACCACCCTTTAAAATTTCTAAACAAAATCATCTACCTTTTGCATTTGTCAAAAAAACACACCACCTCCCTTCAAGACTTTCAAACAAAATATGCACATGTCAAATATGATAATCAATCATCTTATAAAATCAAGTTTTTATAAAAAAATATAATTTTTGAAATTATTTTGTTTGATGGTGTTATGCACATGCGAAAAACATAATTTTCAAAACTAAGACATTTAAAAATGTCTTGCATATGTGGAAAGAGTAATTTGGAGCCTTAATCCAATTTCTAATTTTATCAAGAGATGTACAAAAATAATCTATGAGCTTCATTTGTAGACTTGATATCTTTCTTGCTCATGCTTGATTTCTTGATATGTTTAGCTCCCTTCATGCATAGACAACTTGAGCTTGAGTTTTCAATATTATTTGTTATCATCAAAATTTATACGTAAATACGAGACTTGAAACCTTGGGTTCAACAATCTCCCCCTTTTTGATGATGACAAATACTTAGTAGAAATCTGCGACCTGCAGTAATACTTAAGCTCCCCCTGAAAATATGCGTTAGTATTTCAAGAAAAATATAAACATGATTCTAGCTTATATAACAGGGTAGTATAATACTAGTATAAGACTTCTCCCCCTTTTGGCATCATTAAAAAGGAACCGTAATTGGTTTCAATAAGATTTTTTTTTTTTTCGTAATAAGCAATAATCAAATAAAACGGTACGTTAGAGAGTAGAAGTTGGAACCACCCGTGCCCGACAAAACCTGCAAAGGTTGAAGCCGAATTTTATCATCTCGGTGCGGAAGAAGATTTAAATCCGCTTGATGTTATTGACGAATTAGATATTCCAGAGATTTGAAGTTGAATAATTAAAATTATCCGTGTCCGACAAAGACAGCAAAAGCTGCAAGCCTAGCTCTGGCAATGCGGTGCAGAGCCATGCATGTCCGACAAAACTTGCAAATGTTGGAAGTCTAACTCTGACAGTTCGGTGCGGAGCCACGCGTGTCTGATAAAACCTGCAAAGGTGGCCTAGCTTTAGCAGTCGGTGCGAAAGCAGATTCAAATCCGCGTGATATTGTTGAAAAATTAAATATTATCGAAGATTTGAAAGTTGTCGTTTAAAAGACCGTTTTCACCTGTTGGATACTCAAATAAATTTTCACCCCACTCATTGATCCGGTTTCTGTTTATTCAAAACGATAGAATGGCGGAGAAAATTTCATCTAATAATCTTCCGGATTTGAATCAGGAACCGTCTCAACCAGTCATTTTATCTCATGAGGTTGTCAATACCATGATAGAAGCAGAGATGCATTTTTCAAATAGAACTGATTCTGAGGTTGTTGCAGCATCAAGAACTCTCAGTGCTCAATATGCTGCCTCTGTTACGACCATGTCTCGGAGATTACTAGCGAGGGCAAATGAGGTTGATCGACTTAACAATCAAATATCTGTTCTGCATCAAAAGCTTGTAAATAAAGGCAGAAAGAATAAGGGGTTAAAGCAAGAAAATAAAGATTTGACGGAATTGGCTCGTATTCTGAAACTTCAAATAGAGGAATCGGAACGAGTAAGAGTTCAAGCACAGAGTCAACATCAGCAGATAATGGCAACGTTTCACGAGAGAAACAGGGACAATTATAATTAATCTCGCTAGCTTAGTTCGGTAACTTTTGACAATATGCATCCAGCATATCTTGTAAGCTTGACTAAGTAAGATTTGAAGAGATGTCAGTTTGTCTTACTTATTTCCATCTTTATAAAAGCAATCCTTAGCTTTATCTAATCCGCATCAAATCTTCTTCTCATTGTTGTAGTTCATCTTCATTCTCACTTTACAAATTTTCAATGGCTAGTAGATTTCCCTTCAGTGATTCTCTTGATCAAGATTTGAGGTATCCTTCACCTCAGTCTCAATCTATTTCTGCATCTGTCGTGGGTGCCATGAAGCAACAAGAGACTGATTTAGCTAATAAATCAGATCATGACGCCATTTACGAGCTTGTGGGTCTCGGGACTCGATACTCATCTTCCATAGTTGCTTTTTCCGCTCGGTTGCAGTCCAAAACCCGCGAGATAGAGAAGCTTAATGAGAAGATCGATATTCTTCAACGACTTGTTCAAGAGTCTAACAAAAAAATAGTAGACTTAAAACAACAGAATAAGGATTTAAAATCCTTACTTGCCTCTGCATTTCGATTGCCTAATCCTTTAGATAAGGATGGCATGATGATTTATGAGGAGCAAATGCATTTGAATGATGAGGCTAAACGTCTCAAGTTTCTGTAGGTCATTTGAGTTAATGGAATAAAAGTATCTAGCAGATATTCATGGCATGCATAATTCCTATTTCTTTTCTAATCATGCGTAATCTATCTTTTGATAGGGGTTTTGTAAAAATGTCTGCCAATTGATCGTGTACTAGTGAATTCTAATGCAATATCGCCCTTCTGCACATGATCTCTAAGAAAATGATATCTAATATCAATATGTTTGGTCCGAGATTGTTGTATTGGATTCTTTGAAAGATTTATAGCACTTGTATTATCACATTTGATTGGAATGTGATTGTACATAAGTTTAAAATCCTCAAGTTGTTGTTTCATGTAAAGAACTTGAGCACAACAACTACCCGCAGCAACATATTCTGCCTCAGCAGTAGATAGTGCAATAGAATTTTCTTTTTACTAAATCATGAAACAAGTGCATGACCTAAGAAATAACACGTTCTACTAAAACTTTTTCGATCATCTTTGCAACCAGTATAATCGGTACCTGAATAACTAATAAGATCGAAAGAAGTGTGTTTAGGATACCATAACTCTAAGTCAATGGTACTGGCAAAATATCTAAAAATCTGCTTGACTGCAATCAAATGAGATTGTTTCGGAAATGATTGAAAACGTGTACATAAACATATACTGAACATAATATCAGGTCTACTAGTTATCAAATATAATAAACTACCAATCATACCTCGATATACCTTTGAGTCAACTGGCTTACCGCTTTCATCTTTATCAAGTTTAGTGGTTGGACTCATTGATGTTCCAATTACTTGATTTGCAATCCGAGAAAGAAATTAAGTTCTCCCATTATGCTCATTTCAAATTCTTTCTGCATATTCTTAGCAAAATCTTGACACATATTTTCATTAGTAGCACCAAATATTATATAATCTACATAAATTTGAACTAGAAGAATATCATTCTATTCATATTTGATTAAAAGAGTTATATCGATCTTTCCTCTTGAAAAACCTTTTTAAAAAAAACTATTTAAGAAAACACTTTTAACAACCATTTGAAAAAAATTTGAAATCTTTATAACAAGCATATGCAAGTAGCATTCGAATAACTTCTAATCTTGTGACTGGTGCATATGTCTCATCATAATCGATTCCTTCCTCTTGATTGAAACCTTGGGCTACAAGTCGAGCCTTGTTTCTAGTGATGATTTTAGACTCATCTTTCTTATTTCTAAAAACCCATTTTGTTCCAATAACAGCATAATTTTTAGGTCTAGGAACAAATGTCCATACATTATTTCTTTCAAATTGATTTAACTCTTATTGCATAACTAGAATCCATGATTTATCAATAAGTACTTCATCAATATTTTGGATTTAATTTGAGATAGAAAAACAGTGTGATTATAAATATTTTTAAGAGACGATCAAGTACTTACATATCGTGAAGGTTCTCCTAGAATTTGTTCTACTGGATGATCTTTCACATATTTTCACTGTTTGGTTGCATCTTGTACTAAGTCTTGATGATCTTTCTTTCTATTTCCACGATCTTCCCTTTTGAATTGTCTCCAAATATCATGCATCCTTCTTCTTTAGAAGTGAAGTCAATGAATTTAGTTTTGTCTCATGTCATGTATCTTGAGCATCCGTTGTCTAAAAACCATTTACTTTTACCTGTAGACGACTTCATGCATACCTACAAAAGCAATTAAAAAAAATTCTTGGTACCCAAGTTCTTTGGGTCCTTTATTTATTAGTATTAGAATAAATAAAATTTTTAGGTACCCATATGGCCCTAATAGTCATTGTATGTTTTCTTCTAATAGGATAAGCAAAATAATTATGACCATTACTATTACAAAAATTGCAAATAGCATGTGACATATATGAATAACTTGAGTGATTATAATAGTATCCTTTTTTAACAAAATTATTTTTATGAAAAGAATTTTGAATATTGGACTTTGATGTAGAAGGATTATCAAAGAAGTTTTTATAAGATTTGTATTTTTGTTTTGGCATATATCCCAAGCCTGCCTTGTCAAAAACACATCTTTGACTACCAAGAAGTTTTTCAAAATTTCTTTTTCCATTCGTAAAGTTTTCAATAATATTTTCTAAATCAGTTTTCTTTTTCTTCAACTCAAGATTTTCATCTTTCAAAACAATACTTTCTTTTCTTAAAATATCAATTTCGTTTGTTAAAGAAGAATTTTTCTTTTTCAAAGCAGTATACTTGATACCCAATTTTTCAAATTCCTCATATACCTCTTCTAAAACATTTTGCAATTCTTCATATGAAGGATCTTCAATATTATCAAAATTTGTTACCTCAATGTCATCTTTAGCCATAAGACAAAGATTTGCTGATTCTCCATTGCTTGCTTCACTATCTGAGTTACTTGAATCATCATTCCACGTAGCTTTCATTGCTTTTTTGCCTTTGTTTCGATCTTTCTTTAGCAGAAGACAATCTGGCTTGATATGACCAGGTTTATTGCATTTATAACAAATTAAAGTGTCATTTTTACCTGAATCTTTCTTGGAAAACTTATTGAAGGATTTCCTTGGAGGAGTTTTATTTTTCTTTAAGAACCTCTGAATTCTTCTTATTATCATCGCAACTTCTTCATCTTTGTCGTCATTTTCCTCATCTTCATCACTTTCACTTTCATGTGGAACAGCTTTAAGTGCCGAACTCTTCTTTGAATTTCCTTCTTCTCTCCTCTTTTCAATGTGTACTCATGGGTGATAAGTGACCCGATGAGTTCATTCACTTCGAGCTTCTTGAGGTCTCTAGCTTCAAGAATCGCTGTCACTTTTGACTCCCAACGTTTTGGTAGAGAGTTGAGAATTTTTCTTACTATCTCCACTTTGGAATAAATTTTGCCAAGAGCTGTCAAGCTGTTTATGATGTTAGTAAAACGAGTGTGCATACTAGAAATAGATTCATCATCATTCATCTTAAACATTTCATATTCATGAGTAAGAATATAAATTTTTGATTCCTTGACTTGAGAAGTTCCTTCATAAGTAACTTCCAAGTTATCCCAAATTTCCTTTGCTGTAGTGCAAGTCATTACTCTATTAAACTCATTACCATTAAGAGCATTATATAATAAATTCATAGCAGTTAAATTCAAAGTATAAAGTCTATCGTCTTCACGATCAAACTCTTCTTCTTCCTTTTTGACCTTTACTCCATCAACCACTTTTGTTGGAATATAAGGTCCATTTACAATGCATTTCCAGATTTCTCGGCCTTGAGACTGAAGGAATATTCTCATTCTAACTTTCCAGAATGAGTAATTGTCTCCGCAAAAGAGTGGAGGCCGACTGCTAGATTGACCTTCACCAAATGAAGCTGCAATGTTAGCCATAAGATCTTAACTCAAAAGATAGTTAATCTTATAACAGAGCTCTAGCTCTGATACCAAATTATATAATAGGAATAAAATTTCATTAATAAAATTAAACTCTCTAATATATAAATTGTTATGAATGATTTATTTCTATATATATTATTATATTTATATATTCTATACTATTATTGTATCATTCTATACTATTATTATTATTTTATATTTATTTTATATAAAATAAAATTGAAAAATATGTCCTAAGTAGGAATTCTAAAATAGAAATTTCTAGCATTATTTATGGGCTTAATGAATTGTGTTTAAAGTATTTAGTGATATTAAATAGATGTTAAATGAGTTTTAAATGGAAAGTTTACTATTGTAGAAAGTTGAAGATGTGGAATTCATTTTAATGCCAAGAATATTATTTCAGTGAATAAATTTAATAAATTGTGTTTAAAACGGTAATTCTTATCAGATGCAGTATTAATTTTAACAGAAACTGACAGAATGTGTTAACTTTAATGAAGAAACAGAAATTTTCGTTAAAACAAGAATTTTCGTTAGATAGTCACTTTATATATATAAAGATATATAAAATATATATATCATACGTAGAAATTGGAAAAATTTCATGACTATTCCGGCCATCCAGTTTCCATAAATTCCTTAAAATTTAGCTAACAAACACACTCCCTAATTTATTTATTTATTTTTTACTCATTTCTCAAAAACCTCCTATATCTCATTTCCTATCATTTTTCTATTCTATTAATATATTAATTTTCTATTCTTTCTTTATTTTCCTCTCACTTCCATTAATTATAAACTTAACTACTTAATATTTTTTCTTATGTTTTGAACTATTATTATAACGAATATTTTAAAAAAAATTAATTATTTTTTTGGGTCGGGGTATTATAATATTTTTAAAATTTATTTTTTATATTTTCATAATCATTTAAAATATTTTTAAAATTATTATTTAAAATGATAACAAATATGAGCAGTATGAGAGGAAGTATAGATGATTGGAAGAAGAATTTATTTTATTTATTAGAGTAAAATAGTGATAATTAAAAATAATTGAAGAGATCATGAATAGTGATTTTTTATATTTAGCTCTACTCTTCATCCTCTAAAACTTTTCTCTAAAATAGAGATCCGGATGGAGGGAGGTTTTAAATGAAAACACTAATTTTTTCTTAAAATGTAGGAAAAGAGGTAGCTTACGACACCGAATGCGAATGCTAAAGATGAGACGTCAGCAAAGTCTTAGGAGATATATGAATATAGCAGGTAGCTTCATCATTAATTAATTTGGGAGCTGGATTAATGATCAACAATATTTTATATATATATATATATATATATATATATTAGAGCACTAGTATTGGATTAGCCAAAAATTTTCTTCAAAAAATACAAGTTTTGCACACAACCCAAAAACTTTTCATCATATTTGATCAATTGTGACAAAAAATATATATAAAAAGAATAAAAGTATCTTTCTTCTTCAAAAATAAATTACATCTTCAAAAGTTTTTTCAAATATGATGAAAAGTTTTTTAAGAAACTTTTGAAGATACAATTTATTTTTGAAGAAGAAAGATACTTTTATTCCCTTTATATACTTTTTTCATCATATTTGAAGAAACTTTTGAAGAAACAATTTATTTTTTAAGAAGAAAAATACTTTTATTCCTTTTATGTAATTTTTTTGCCATAATTGATCAAATATGATGAAAAGTTTTTGGATTATGTGCAAAACTTGTATTTTTTGAAGAAAACTCTTGGCTAATCCAATGCCAATACTCTTAGAGAGAGGAAGGTGGAAGTGCTAGCTGGATTTTTGATTCTTATGGGAAACAACGATGTGGAGCCAAACGAGCCCGTTGGTATTAATAAGAAAATAAAAAAAAAAATATTTATTTGTCGAGTAATTTTATAGAGAGTTAGTTTTAGGGAGTTGATAAAGGGTCAACTTTTATTTAAAAAAAATCCCTCATCTTCAACTTCATTTCCATAGATCTTATAATTAAGTTCAGTTGATTTTTTATTTTTTAAATTAAAATCGATTCCTCATCAACTTCCTAAAATCGATTCCCTATAAAATTATTTTTATTTGTGACCAATTATTTCTTGTCAAAATGAGTATTTCTTGTTAAAATGAGTTTATTTTTACCACAAATAATTATTATGGTCACAAATAACTTGCCACATATATATATATATATATATATATATTTCTATTTTGTAGTGCCGGTACTTGTGCTGTCTCTTTTCTTTTCTTAGTCTTTGTCTCAGATTTATCCGCTTGATCTGGAAGTGCATGCGAGACTTGCACGGCACAAAACTGCACATACCATGCATTTATCTAATTCTGCAGGTGTGTTGCATGTTTCATGGCCTAGAAAAAAAGAAAAGACAAAGCAAATAATCTAAATTTATAGATAATAATCTTGATACTCTTGACTCGTTAAACATATTACAGGCCAGCCTGATCTGCATGCGTGTACTTAATTCTAAAACTGTTTCCTATTGATCATATTCATAGCCCACTCCCCAAATGGTAGCCAAAATGGAATTAAAATCAATGATAACGAATTAATGGTTTCTATTAATGCTGGTTTGAATCAGATGGGGTTGGAGTTTTATAATATTTAAAATCCTATATATTTTATAGGAAGATAAAGTCTACGAAGAGATTCATAAAATACTTACACACAAAGTGATATAATATATGGCATGATGCTGTACTTTAAATTATAAAGATTTAATTTTTTTTTTAATGAGAGGCATGAACAAATCTTTATATATATATATATATATATATATGGATTTTTTTTGTTAGTTATATAATTTGCTAAAAATAAAGTGTCCATACAAACAATTAAAATTAAAACGAGAAATATGAAGATTTAAAGTACTACATATGACAATAAATGGAGCTATGTAGACTAGTTAATTAGGTCGAAGAAAAAAATCTATTTACAAGTTAGGTTGTTGACACACCTAATAAATGAGTGAAGTGGGTTCCCCAATAATTAAAAAGTATTAATATTTGGATGGCATTACAGCCTCCGAGAAATTCTCGAGAAATTCTCTTGATAAGTGTATCTTTTTGTGTATTTTTTTAATATCTTGTTTTAAAGGAAAAAAAATCACAATACCATTAGAAAAAAAAAAAAAAGACTTCCTTAATTACTAAATATATATATTAAAAAAAAAGGTCGATACCCATTATCGAGATCCACTATCGGGACACTGAAACTAGATCAAATTAAATGATGCAGGGGGATCCGAGACAGATGATGCTGAGCTGTCTGATTGCACGTTGATGGCGCTGAGGTACCATGAATTGGCAGATCAGCGTAAAGGCCGGAAGTGATCGTGATCTCTTTCTAATTGGGGGAGTTTTAGGTGCGTTTCAGTCTTTTGGCCATAACTTTGGTTACGGGTGTCAGAATCGCGCATAAGACCCCAATTCGGAAAGCTCTTTTCGACGCGCACGCTGTCCACATCGAGCATGGCTCCATGTGCCTTTTTTTTCGACCTCAAATTCCGCTGTTTTCCCTTCCGAATTGTCATTTTTAGTTATTTTTTACTATTTTTGGTAATATTTCGTATGTTTGTTAGGAAGTCATTTTGAATCCGATTTGTTCCAGATTTTTCGCAGATTGCTTATTTTAATTTGAATTTGAATTTTACGTTATTTTTGGGATTTTGCCATTTTTGGTAAAATTCGGTTATAGACGAATTTTAGCTATTTAGTCCGGCTTGTGGACTGATTTTCGACATTCTTTCATTTGATAATATTCAGTTTTTTCTCAGAGACGTATTCTCTGTATTTTGGGCGAATTTCTCGTGTTCTTCCCTGTGAATTCATCTGTTCAAACTAGCTTGCAGAATAATCGCTATTCTGCCCGGCGTCAGTTGGTATCAGAGCTTCAACATCTTCCTGGGGTGAAATTTCATCAGTTTCAATGGCTGGTGGTCGTGGTCGAGGTCGTCGTGGGCAGGGTCCGAAGGAGGAAGCCCAGTACCGTGATCGTAGCGTTCAGGATGCGATGATTGAGGATTTGCAGAGGCAAGTCGCAGAGTTAACCCAGCGCTTGGCGGCGCACGATCTTGAGGATCATGAGACCTCCGATCATGATTCTGAGTCTACTTTCGAAAACCCATATCACAATCGTGCTCTATTCCGGGAGCACCGTGGTCGAGTGGAGCGTCATGTAGACCTCGGTTTTCGGGTCGATCTGCCCGAGTTTTCTGGTACGTTACAGGCTGAGGGATTCATTGATTGGATGAATGAAGTGGAGCGTATTTTTGATTACAAGGAAGTCTCTGATCATGTGAAAGTGAAACTGGTCGCCATCAAACTCAAAGGCAGAGCATCTGCGTGGTGGGAGCAGTTGCGACGCTCACGAGACAGGCAGGGCAAGGCCAAGATCACTGATTGGGAGAAGATGAAGAAGAAGATGAAGGGTCACTTCCTTCCCTTCGGCTACACTCAAACCTTGTTTCAGCGACTTCATGCGTTGAGGCAGGGCGCGAGATCAGTCAATGATTACACAGAAGAATTTTACCAGTTGGTCGCACGGAACGATTTATTTGAGACGGAGGAGCAGTTGGTGGCGCGATATTTGGGGGGTTTGCGCCAACCCTTGCAAGACGTCCTCAACCTTCACTCGTTGTGGACTGTTTCAGAGGCATACCAACGCGCACTTGCTGTAGAAAAACAGCAAAACAGGAGGCCAGTGATCAGGAATGATCAAAACAGTCGACCAGTTCGCCCTCAGGATGCCCGTCCTGTCCAGCAGCCATCACAGAGTAATTCTAACCCTACTACTAGATGTTTTCGTTGTGGGGAACAAGGGCATAAAGCGACTGATTGCAGGAAGCCTGCTAATCAAAAGGGCAAAAATTTGTTGATTGAGGAGGACGTAGTAGACGAGCCTGAGGAGATTGGCGAGCCCTTGTATGACGATGATGAAGTTGACGATGTGCTGCATGGAGATGGCCATGAGACTCTGGTCGTTCGCAAGAGTCTACTGACTCCCAAGGGCGATTCAGGGGACGATTGGTTGAGAACCAATATTTTCCACACAACCTGCACAGTTGCAGATAAAGTCTGCAAAATGATCATTGACAGCGGCAGTTGCGAGAATGTAGTATTCGAGGAAGCTGTCCAGAAGTTGCAGTTGAAGACAGACCGTCATCCTAAGCCATACAAGTTGTCATGGCTGAATAAAGGCAGTGAGGTAATAGTAGATAGGCGATGCCTTGTGTCTTTTTCAATTGGCCGAAAATATTTCGATAATGCCTGGTGTGATGTTGTATCTATGGATGCGTGTCATATATTGTTGGGTCGACCTTGGCAGTATGATCGCAGTGTCATTCATGATGGACGGAAAAATACTTATTCCCTTAACATCAAGGGAAAAAAGATTGTGTTGGCGCCCCGGCGGGAAGGACCCACTCCTACCCCGATAGCCAATAATACTAACCTGCTTTCTATGTCCAGGTTTTTAGATGAGATTGAGCATGGGGACGTGGTCTATGCTCTACTACCTTGCGAGAGCAGTGCAGTAGCCGTAGACTCTGATTTTCCAGTAGAGGTGCAGCAATTGTTGGCAGAGTTCGCTGACCTGATGCCAGAGGATCTCCCTCCTGGGCTACCGCCTATGAGAGATATTCAGCATCAAATTGACCTTGTTCCAGGGTCGAGCTTGCCTAACCGACCAGCGTACCGCCTTAGTCCCAAGGAGGCTGAAGAGTTGCAGCGACAGGTGGTGGAGTTATTGGAGAGGGGTTATATTCGTGAGAGTATGAGCCCATGTGCAGTCCCTGCCCTGCTCGTGCCAAAGAAAGATGGTTCTTGGCGTATGTGTGTTGACAGTCGAGCAATCAACAAAATTACTGTGAAGTACAGGTTTCCAATTCCCCGCCTGGATGATATGTTGGATCAGCTATCCGGTTCTAAGGTCTTCTCAAAAATTGACCTTAAAAGTGGATACCACCAGATCAGAATAAGGCCTAGAGATGAGTGGAAGACGGCGTTTAAGACGCAACACGGGTTATATGAGTGGATGGTCATGCCTTTTGGGCTGTCCAATGCACCCAGCACATTTATGAGATTTATGCATTAGATATTGCGGCCTTTTATGGGGAGATTCGTTGTGGTTTACTTCGACGATATTCTCATTTATAGCCCGACATGGGCCTCACACTTTGACCACCTCCGTGCTGTTTTTGAGATGCTGAAAACAGAGTGCCTATTTGTCAATCAGAAGAAGTGTTCTTTTTTCACTACTTCTATAAATTTTCTTGGTTTTGTGGTGTCTACTGATGGTGTTCTTGCAGATCAATCAAAGGTAGACGCAATCTTGGAGTGGCCTAAACCAAGGACCTTGCACGAGGTCAGAAGTTTCCATGGATTGGCATCCTTCTACAGACGGTTCATCAGAAATTTCAGCACTCTGATTGCTCCTATCACAGAGTGCCTCAAAGGACGTGATTTCAAGTGGTCTGAGGAGGCAGAGACTAGTTTTCAACTGGTCAAGCAGAAGATGACCGAGGCGCCAGTTTTGGCACTTCCTGATTTTGAAAAAGTGTTCGAGGTAAATTGTGATGCATCTGGTGTTGGCATTGGTGGTATTCTGAGTCAGTCAGGACGTCCAGTTGCTTTTTTCAGTGAAAAGCTATCGGGCTCAAAGAAAAATTATTCCACCTATGACCTTGAGTTTTATGCCATAATTCAGTCTCTGAAGCATTGGCGTCACTACTTAGTACAGAGGGAGTTCATCCTGTTTACTGATCATGAGGCCCTGAAGTATATCAATGGCCAACACAAGCTGAGTAGACGACATGCCAAGTGGGTGGCGTATTTGCAGGAGTTTACATTTACGTTGAGGCACCAAGCCGGGAGCCTTAACCGCGTCGCAGATGCCCTAAGCCGTCGTACTTTACTTCTCACTACCATGAGTACCAGAGTTGCAGGCTTTGAGGCTTTCACAGATTTGTATGCAGCTGATCCTTCCTTCGGAAGGATATTTCAGGAGGTAACTGATGGTCGCCGTCATGATTTTATTTTGCATAATGGTTATCTGTTTCGTGGATTACAGTTGTGCATTCCAGATTGTTCATTGAGACAGCAAATTATAAGTGAACTTCATAATGAGGGACACTTTGGCCGAGACAAGACACTGGCCCTTATCTCTTCTGACTTTTATTGGCCTAAACTGACCAGTGATGTGGCTCATTATGTGGACCGTTGTTATGTGTGCCAGCGGTCTAAGGGAATTCTCACCAATGCGGGCCTGTACACTCCCTTACCTGTTCTTGAAGCGCTTTGGTTAGATGTCAGCATGGATTTTGTGTTGGGCTTACCCCGCACCCAACGGGCCTCAGATTCTATCCTTGTTGTGGTTGACAGATTTTCCAAGATGGCCCATTTTGTAGCTTGCAGGAAGACTATGGATGCTACTCGAATTGCCCATCTTTACTTCAAGGAGATAGTGCGCTTACATGGTGTTCCTCGGACTATCACTTCCGATCGTGATTCCAAGTTTATCAGTTATTTTTGGAAGAGCCTGTGGGGGAAATTGGGGACACAGTTGAATTTTAGCAGCGCCTACCACCCTCAAACAGATGGTCAGACCGAGGTGGTGAACCGGAGTTTGGGCAACCTTTTGAGGTGTTTGGCAGGAACTAAGCCGAAACAGTGGGATTTGGCTTTACCTCAAGCGGAATTTGCCTATAACAGATCGAAAAATAGAACCACAGGCTTAAGCCCATTTGAGATTGTCTATGGTCAAAACCCATCCGGGGTACTGGACTTAGCCCCTATTCCACGTATAGGACGTTTCAGTACTAAAGCAGATGAGATGGCAGAGCATCTTCGGGGCATCCATGAGCAGGTGAAACAGGCTATTCATGAGAGCAATACCAAGTACAAGACTCGGGTTGACAGTCATCGTCGCCAGGTACTTTTTGATGTTGGTGATTTTGTTTGGGCTGTATTAACTCGTGATCGTTTTCCTGTTGGCGAGTATAGTAAGCTTAAGGACCGGAAGATTGGACCATGTGAGGTCTTGCAGAAGATCAATGATAATGCTTACAGGTTGCGCATTCCTAGTCATTTAAAGACTTCTGATGTCTTTAATGTGAAGCACCTAAGCCCTTGTTTTGTGGATTCTGATGACACTACTTTGAACTCGAGGACGAGTTCTTTCCAACCCGGGGCGACTGATGCAGGGGGATCCGAGACAGATGATGCTGAGCTGTCTGATTGCACGTAGATGGCGCTGAGGTACCATGAATTGGCAGATCAGCGTAAAGGCCGGAAGTGATCGTGATCTCTTTCTAATTGGGGGAGTTTTAGGTGCGTTTCAGTCTTTTGGCCATAACTTTGGCTATGGGTGTCAGAATCGCGCATAAGACCCCAATTCGGAAAGCTCTTTTCGACGCGCACGCTGTCCACATCGAGCATGGCTCCATGTGCCTTTTTTTTTTACCTCAAATTCCGCTGTTTTCCCTTCCGAATTGTCATTTTTAGTTATTTTTTACTATTTTTGGTAATATTTCGTATGTTTGTTAGGAAGTCATTTTGAATCCGATTTGTTCCGGATTTTTCGCAGATTGCTTATTTTAATTTGAATTTGAATTTTACGTTATTTTCGAAATTTTGCCATTTTTGGTAAAATTCGGTTATAGACGAATTTTAGCTATTTAGTCCGGCTTGTGGACTGATTTTCGACATTCTTTCATTTGATAATATTCAGTTTTTTCTCAGAGACGTATTCTCTGTATTTTGGGCGAATTTCTCGTGTTCTTCTCTGTGAATTCATCTGTTCAAACTAGCCTGCAGAATAATCGTTATTCTGCCCGGCGTCATTAAATGATAGATCCCGTCAATTGAATTTTTTGAGAAATGGCTAATATTGAGACTTCGATGTATAACTTCTTACATAAATTCTTAAGTTTCCATTACAGAACCACTTGTGTGTTAAGTAAACAAGGCAATATGATTTAACAGAATAAGAATGACATTCTAGAATATCATAGATGAATTCTCTTGAGAAAAAAATTCTCTACAAGGAAACAGCAGCGATGCTCGGATGATCCGATCCCTTTTGTTATAGCTAAGGTTCTCTGTCATTACGTTCACATAAAGATAAGAATAAAAAGCTTGGTTTGGCAGTCATCTCAACATCTAAATACTGTTTAAACACAAATATTTTTCACTTTCAAATTTTCAACTTTTTAACTTTTCATCTAATCATTATAATCACTACAAAAAAACACATAGGATTATCTGCGTTTGCTAACCGCCAATAACTATCCAAATAGACGCCATTGCCGGCACAAACAAACGCAGACACACTATGGTCGTTATTAATACGTCCCAGCGTTTGTTTAAATGTTGAGACTTGAAAATCTCATTAGTGACATTTTTATACAAGGTAACGACATTTATCTAAGAGCCGCCAAATTCCTTAAATTACTTGCGTTTATCTAACACCGTTACTAGTTCATTGTCATCTCATTGCATAAAATAGCAAGATTACAATAAACGCTGTCATTAGTACATTGCTAATGCACTTTATGAATTATTGACGTTAAATGATAAATTTGTGACCTTTTTATAAATGTTGGCACAACTAGATATTATTACCAGCATAATAGTATAAACGTTGGAATTTTTTTTATTTAGTAGCATAAAAATTAAGCGCCGACAATAATTTATTTTTATCAACGCATATGTAAACGTCACTAATATAAATGCCAGCAATTCTAGATTTTTTTGTAATGCATAATTTTTACTGACTTCTAAATAAAACAAAAAAAATTAACTTTTTCAAATTTGAAAACAAAAATTATGTTGTAAAATGATATTCTAACCCTTTTTTGAGTTTATAATTATATAATATTATGATCCTATATTGACTAAGTATAAGATTGGTTAGTAGCTGTTTATAAGCTCCTAAACACCCTCTTCTTGTAAGTTGGTTTTTAAGAGTGAGTTCTACCTAGGGGTTTATAACGAATGGTATCAAAGACGTCCCCACGTTTAAAGCCATGTTGTGACGGTTGTAGTCATGCGGTACAAAAGGTGACGCTAGCATAGTAGTGTTCATCCGAGGCTAGGAAAGACCTAGCGCACAGCCAGCCCATATGTCGGGACAGTTGTAGATGTCGGCTGTGGATCGTGATGATTGTTTTGATCCCACATTGACTAAGTATGAGATTTGTTGGTAGTTTATAAGTCCTAGGCACATTCCTCTTGTAAGCTAGTTTTCAAAAGTGAGTTCTACCTAGGAGTTTATAACATATAATTCAACTTTTTGTCTCACTAATCAAAATTTTACTAGTATTTATAAATTATCTTTATTATTTATAAACTTTTCTCATCTCATCTATATAAACAAATGAGACTTGATGTGCATGATACCATTATAATTTCAACGGCCTTGAGAAGCACAAAGCCTGTAACGTCGAAAACTCAAGCAGTAAAGTATAGATCTGGGCCTGGCCTTGGTCTGTAATAGTATCCTAATATCTAGTTGTCTTTTTGTTAAAAGATCAACGTGGGCTCTGGCATTGGAAAATCTTAATTTTTTCCTCTTTTAATAGGAAGCAATAGAAGAAGTACTATACACCACCAAGAAAAATGAAGAAAAATGACCTCAACGCCATTAATTAATGTTGGGAGATATTAGAGAACTTAATAGAGAGTCTACTTTTATGCTCACTTTGTTTATTTTTTTTCTTTTATTTTTTTAATTTTTTTTTCATAATTTTATAAATACTCTTAAATATTTTAAAAAAAAATCACAATGTTATTAAATAATATTTTCTGAATCAGTAAATAAAAACATATATATATATATATATATGAACAAGCCCCGAAACGGGACCCTCTAACGGGGCCATTATTATTTCCCATTAATGTTTTAAATGTGTTTAAACTTGAAAAAAGGTAGAAAAATATAAAATGAAAACTTAAAAACAAAATTAAAAAAAAAAATGAAATTAGTGACCACCGAACCATGCACCCATATTAGCCACCATTGGATGGGCCGGCCCACCAAGAAGTGGCCGTGAGGTATCGTAGGGAGCCAACTTCTGATCGCCATAGGCCCATAGAGAGTTTAGGTGCTTCCCTCAAAGCTTTTTTTATTTAATTATTTTTTAATGTTTTTATGCAAAATACTCAATCCCCACTCAAACCAATTTGTATAACTTATCTCAAACTAACAATTCTGGTAATGAAATCTAAAACAAGTAAATAATTATATTATCCTTTTTCAAAATAAAAAAGCAAAGTTACTCCCAAAAATTATCAAATAGGACAAGACACCGCTATTTAGGCCTGTTCATCCAGGCCGGGTTGTACCCGGCCTGGTTTAAAATTTTATTTATTTGTTAATACTTTTAAATATATTTTTTTAAATGTTTAAGAAAATTTTAAATCCGGGTTCCAGATTTCCAAATCCGAAACCCGGATGAACACCCCTACCGCTATTATATTTAAAAAAATTAAAAATTAAAATAGCTAGAATGAAAAGATAAAACTTAAAATGAAAAGATGACACAATTAAAAATACTCTTGATCATAAAGAAAAGTAGAAACTGACAAAAACTGAAGAAAGGAAAAGTAAATCATAAAAATAAAAAATAATATGCTTTTTAAACCCTACCATATTAGAAAAGGGCTAGCATGATTTTCCTTTCTACATAATTAATTTGCGGTATAGTAAATAACTCTTCACAAGATATTTTGTAGGAGATAGGTTTACAAACATAATTTTTGTGACCCTACTTGCGTTTTGGGCTTTTTGTCGAAAAACCGTGGGATCGGAAAGTATACTACACGGATTACACCCCACACTATTGTTGAAGTATAGACTCTTGAATCATGCAGTTGACAACCTCAAGTGCTAGAATAGGCTTACGCACGATTTGCCCTATTCTTACCATGATTACAATAAGCTCCAAAAAATGATTATTATTGGGATAAGTGGCTTCGAATCTGTTAGATTCAACCTATACTTTATTGTCAAGGGTGGCGCATGAGCTACACATGCCTCCATAGCCAATAGCAGTCTTTTGTTGGTGATTCAACTTATTTTTTGGTTGTTACTTTCTTATGTTCCTACTCTTCCAAACAAGAATAAAAACAAACTAGTCGTAAAACTCTACTTAAACTAGTCTAGCCCAACAAAAATGCACCATACAACAATCAATTGCAGCTTCTAGTCGAATTTTTTAGTTTGTTTATCAGATTATGTAAAAAATTATTCAAACGGATTTCCTTGTTAAAAACGGGTGAGAACCAAATTTTTAGCTCTAAATTCCTCTTTTATTAATTTGCTGGTTAGTGTTGTATTTGTTGATCTTGAAATGATTGTTGGAACTCCTACTCCATTAAATCTAGTAACCTCTTAGTTTATATCTGATATGCTTGCTTGCTTAGGAAAACGAAAAGCTGATCTTATGCATGCTTTAGTCAACTGACAGGTAGCTTGAGCTAGCTAGCCGAGCCAAGCCAAGAAAATATAGCCTAATTAACGTTGTAAGACTACAAAACTTATCTTGAAAGTTTCTCCTCCTCTAATATATAGCACTATTCTAACTATGTAGTGTTGAAGTCTTGGGACGCAAGTTTTTATTTTGGTGTTAAATATACCAAAAGTAGTGTGAATTAAGGGGAAATTGCTTTTCTTTAGGGAAGGAAGAAGATTGATCAACTTTTTTCTAATCATGCCTTAGAAAGTGATGACAAAGAGGAAAGTGAATATGCTTCCCCCATCATTATATAAAACTCTCTTCTCTTGCAATCTTATAATTATTAATTATTATTATTATTATTATTATTATTATTATTCCCACCATGATCTCCATGCACTTTCACCTTCCACCGCAAACCCCAGCCGATCTAAGTCCTGTCATACTCAATATCCCTGGCCTTTGCCTTTTTCTGCCACGTAGTACATATATCTCTTTTCTTTTCTCAAAAGGATCGAGCCATCTAAAACATAGATAAAAATAATTTTTGTTTACCATGAATAATTAGTTAAATAAAATTTCAATAAAGCGAGAGTTGTGTAAGTTTACTTCAGTTCAATCATCCAAATCCCCTCCATATTCCCTATAAAGCTGTTCGCTGCATGCTTTGATCCTTTTCTTCTCTCTTTGTGGGGTCCTTAATTGTCCTGATCATCCCATCTATAAGGCTTCCTTCCACTTTGTTTCTGATTTATCTATACGGCCTGCTTTTCATACATACATATATACTTGATACTTTTTTTATACACGAGTGGATAAATTTGGTACTGATCGTCTTCATGTATGTATAATAAATTCCTTTTGCATTAATCCTCAAAATTATATATTTCTTGATCTTCTGAATTGAGTATGGAACTAGTATATATGATTTCCAATTACTTACCACTTTGCTTAATTGGTTACTATTGCTCATGTGAGACATGATATAGTACACTACAAAAAAAAAAAAATAGTGACTAAATATTTGTGATGAAAATGACTATTAATGACTAAAACAGACTATTCAAAACTAAAATAGACTATTTACAACTAATAAATGGTAGCAAATGAAAAATTTTCTTATAGTTATACATATTTGGATTTTAGTGGATTTAGATAGAAACACAATGCGAATCTTATAATAACATTAACTTATTAAAACTTTAGGCTCCATTTGGATACAAAAATGGTTTCATCTCATCTCATTTCATCATTATAACATTTTCAATTTCCATACAAAATATAATATACAATTCAATTTTTTCAAATCACAAAACTAATAATAATAATATTAAAAAATAATATTCTAACAATATTTTATTTAACTTTCATATAAAACTACATCATCTCATCTCACTATCCAAATGAGGCCTTATATATGGTCCGACCGAGTGATTCATATAAATATAATAATATTTATTTTGAATCATGTACATAAGTTTGTACATTAATTGTTTCTATATCTTAAGTCTAAGATTTAGAACTTGGACAAAGACTTGCATATGCATCCAACATTTTTTTGAACTCGACTATATATATATATATATATATATATGAGTAATGTTAGGTATAAGTTTCAAATGTACAAGTCTCCATGTACAAATCTTTTGTAATAATGTGGGCCCCATTAAAAAAATGTGAGCTTTTCATACTTTTTCTTAGTGGTGTCTACTTTTTATAGAAAGCTTGTGAGAGACTTATACATTTGGAGTTTGTACTATAACACCCCGTATCCAGAAGAGTCGAAGAAATATTACTACATGTCTATTATAAACTATCTCCAAACACAATTAACATATTCAAAGATTCTCTAAAAATAATAATAAACTCTATATTTATAAATCCACGCATAATAATCTCCACATAGTTATCACTACAATAACATCATAAACAAAGGGTTCACAATCTCCCAATAGTCTCAAATTAATAAATTAATAACTCCTTAAGTCTTACTAACCAAACACATACACTACAAGAAAAATAAGTATTTATGATATTTTAATTAATGCAATTAAAATGACTATTTATAATGAAAACAATCTCAAATAGTCTTTTTGATTTCAATTAAAATTTCGTAAATATCTATTTTACTTGTAGTGATAACAATATCTAATAGACATAAAAAATCTTTCTATTAATAGTTGTTTCCTTTCAGAGAGTTCTCTCTAACCCCTCGAATCTTATTAATTCTCTCAGTTGCATCCTCTTTCACTAACATTAGGCAGTGATCGATTAGAGATACCGGAGACCTCTTCCTAAAGTAATTATTTGAATTTGCACATGAACTGATTTATGGGATTTTTGGAAATTACTTGTTGGGTTGATGGAAGTTGGTATCAGAGACAAGTTTGAGGTTCTGTAGACTACAGTATGTGAAATTTTGGAACATAGACAGTTAGTAATTCTCTAATCCATCCAGGTACGTAAAGGGCGTTACATGTACAGACAAGGACTACTAACCATGATTACCTTGTACGTACTTAGATGTATATGATCATGATCATCAAAATGTTTTGGTTCCAAGATTTATTCATATTCTTGCAAAGACGTTGTAATGTGATCTTTGGTTATTTTGTAATGCACATCAGTCGTTGATGGATGATGCCTGATCATGCCATTATTTTTCACTAACATTAATATATATTTTACATATATACATACATATATATAATATATATATATATATACACCGAGATCAATTAATATCTGATCCTCGCATGCAGCATGATCATACTAAATTAAGATCAACCTTTCCTTCCAATGCCCCTAGTAAGTTCTTCAATTTCACATGGACGTACGGTTTTTGTCTCATATGCTTGTATCTCTTTTTCTTTTGTAAGTCTAGTAGGTACAAATATCCATATAATTGTTAGCTTCTTCGTGATCATATCATAAATCTAGTTCTATTAAGATATAAAATAAATAATAAAATCTAAACTTTTGAGACAAGTAAAGTTTTCATATGGTATCAGAGCAAAGCTCCTAATCAATTCAAACCGGCTTTTGACTCTAAACTCTATAATATTTAATTAAATATTTTACATATTTGACCCTTCATTGATGAAAAGTCTAGTCCACATGTAAGGAGGAATGTTAAGATCATATAAAATAAATAATAAAATCTACCTATTTTCATTAACTGAAATATTTATATGGACAAATAATGATTTCACAGATTAATGTGTGGTGGACAAAACATGAGTTTCAACCCTAGCTTAATTCCTCTTTGAAAATAAGCTAATAAAGCCACAAAGAAGCAATCTGAGCTGTATATGTGCGTGCGTACGTACTTGGTTCCACTTTTAGCAACAGTGTTTGTGGTCCTTCAATTAGAAACAAACCCTACCTTCAAGTCCTTTTCCATTAACATTTCCCTGCAGATATCTGACGTCCATTAATTTCTTAGAAGAACTATTTCTCGTATATTTTTTATCCTCTAAAATGACTAGTTTTGTTTTCTTCCCGATGATCTTAACCGAAGAGTTGGGTATATTCCACTCGCCGACACTCATGGTTCGATCGAATCCTTTGACTGAATTGGGTTCTTGATCATGAGACCGGAATATCCTATGCATTAACACACAGTACAAGGTTCATCCACAGAACAAAACAGAATAACAATGGAAAAAACAACAACAACAACAATAATAATAATAATGGTTGTCTCCCTATAATTGGGGAATCCTTAATGGCAACTCTGGTAAATTGCAAGGAAAAAAAAAAAAAAAAAAAGAACATCGCACTGTGGGAGAGAGCGGATGGTGGACCATAATTCTTGAGTCTTCTGCGATCTAGTTGAATGATCTGTGCCTCAGATCATCACTTGCAGAAGTACTTTATGCTTGACATGATTGAGAAGCCAAAAAGGGTTTTCTTAGTGGATATTTAGGTGGCAATAATACTAGCATGATTATAATCATGGAAATATGCAAAAATAAAATCAAAATAAAATCAAAAATAAAATCAGTGAAAACTCATGGACAGTCTGTATCAAACTAGCTATCAACAAAAAATGCAAATGATTTTAGGATAACGGCATAATTATAAACCAGATGATGATGATGATCAGTAAATTCCCATTGTGCCAATTACGATCATTTGGAGCACCGAATTCCGATGATGTCTATCAGATTGCCATTTTTATATTATTGTGCATTATTGGCTGTCATCAAGTTTGGGGGAAAAATAGCTGCTTTAAGAGAATTTTGCTTTGTAAGTAATGGACGTAAGAGGCGTGGGGTCTTCCTATATATGCATGAAATGATGGCGAAGATGATGGGGGGGCCCAGAATGGCTTGATCATCACACGGAATCCCTTGGATTGAGGAAGTTTTTATGGCAGCAGCCTTGAAAAGTGGGACCCTTTTTTTTAAAAAAAACACCTTTTTTTTCCCTTTAACGTTCATCAGCTAGCTAGCTATATATCCACACAGTATAAAAAGAAGAGAAGGAGAAGGAGAAAAAGAATGTGATGTGCATGTGATCCAACAGCCTTTATGTTCCCCGGCCATGATCTTCTTCTTCTAACCAAAAAATACAAACGAAACTACCATTCTTGATCTTGAATCGATCTGTCTTTTTTGACATTCGGTGACTAATGCTTACTTTATTGGTTAATCATGTTTAGGTCATATATAGATCATGTCTATATATATATATATATATTTGGTACTAAAAACAAAACAAAAAATTATTTCTTTAATTTGGGACCCCATCTTTAGACATGCGAGGTCGGCCATGCATGCATATATGCATGGTGTCTGATCATTTTCATCGATCAGACAGATTAAAAAGCATGTTAGTAGTGGAAATCAAAGGCTAAATATCACATCAAAGATGAGGAATATTGTCTAAAACATATTTATTTTGGAACTGTAAGAGTTGTGTTGTAGAATCTACTATGAATAACCCTAGCTATCATTAAATTATATAATATCGATCCTGTATAGAAAAATGATGGCAAAGATTCTGACGTTCATAGAAGGATCCTTTTTCACGTAGAAGTTGAATTGTACTGTCGTCTTTAACAAAGGAAAGAGAGGGAAAAGATGATCGCGAAAGAAAGTGAGATCAAAGATATATAATGGAGGAAAGACACATCTTGTTGCTCTCTCCTTTTAATGAAACTCCCTAAAGCGACTTAAAAATGTGCTTTATTTATCGATATGAAGCAATATTAGGCCAGCCATGCATGCAAGCCTACATCTTTTAATACATGGAATTAACCCTTTTGAATCCAAGTGTGGACAGATTATATATGTACACTTTGAAGAAGCTGCTTTTCATAAACGTCTTTTTTAAAGAAATAAAAATTTACTTTTGCAATATGCGCGCATGCATGGAAGCAAGACCTACCAGCTAATTTATTAGCAATATTTTCTTTAATACTTCATTTGGATCATGCATGCAGGGCCTAATTTATTAGCAATATTATTTAATGAAATTTTGAAGTAGCAGGTATTTAATTATCTGTTCAAGTATGCACTTGCAAAGAATAAATAAATAAAAAGTGTAGATGGCTATGTTTTAAGGAGAATCTGAAGGAAGGAAAGAATTATATTGCAGATTATGATGTGAACTTGTATGCATTTACGCCTGATCATTATCATGAGCTTCTTGAGTAAAACTGCTCAAAAAGTGTGGACATTATCATTGGTGTAATTACCAGTCTAAGTAAATTAATGATCTTGGATATGGTTGACGTACACATGCATGATGCATTGATGCAATATTTATAAATATATATATTAATAAAGCTTTATTGATCTATCCCTAATCATCATGATTAATTATATCCCAGCACAATTGGCTTAAAAGCTTTACATTGGGGAAAGGTGGATGCAAGTCTTTTGATTTTTTTTTTTTTTAAATGGTCATGAGAAAATATCTTTTTAACTAATATTTCGATTAGTTCTCATTAAATGATGTGCGTCTTTGTGGCCAATACATCAATTGATCAATTGTAATTTGTAAGACAATGTTCTTACAAAATATAATAATTTGTTCCAATTATTTATTCACATTCTCAAAGGTAAGCTTGAAATTTAAAAGTGTGTTTTTCACACACTTAGAATATATATATATATATATATATATATATATATATATATATATATGTTCTTTCAAGTTCTTGTTCGAACTTAAGGAGTTAAGTAGATGAGAGACAAACAAATAAAATAGATCTTACAAATTTATGGCTATATATCTATATGGATATTTCAAACAGCATTAATGTTAAAACCATTAAGCTGGCCTCATAAAGGATGGTCAGATGAGATGCGAATATGTTAATTAATAGTAGTGAAAATATAGTTTGAGTTAATATTTTTATTGTTAGAATATTTTTAATATAATTCTTATTTTCAGATTTGGAAAAGGTTAAATTGTTTTTTATATTTTATATAAAAGTTTGAAAAAAATTGTAATAATTCGATAAATTAAAAGTATGAAAGAGAAATTGTCAAATATTTATCATGTTTGAGTAGTGTTTGCATATGAAGATAAGAAGATATATAGCATGACAAGAGATAAAGATGAGACCAACTTCATATCCAAACGAAACCTAATCTTACATGAACTCGAAGATTAGCCGATATAAACATGAATGTCATCTACAGTAGAAGTGCCAATAAAATATAATAGTAATCTATCTAGCTATTAGTGATTAAATAGTGATCCGTATATTTTTTTGCTTTCTTCTTTCGGCTTGGGAAGGAAAAGAAGTCTTTTTGCTTTGAATTGAAGGTATGCAACAGTGTTAGGAACCAAACATTCTTTTTTGGTCAACATCTTTTCACTGTTCAATTTCGCTCTTTAGTGGTAATCTGTCCCTCTTGGATGAGAAATGTCCCCTTGACTCTAATTCAGATTCCTACAGCTTAATTCAGTGATCCTTGACACCCATATTTTAGTGTCCATATCTATGAGGAATTTTAACGACTTGTAATATCATGGGTACTAGACTGTTAATGTTACGATATATGATGAGTCTCAAGTACCATTTTTTCTTCTTCTTTGTAGTTGGTAGAGATCATAGTTTATTGAAATACATTCATTGCAAATTAAGGAAAATCCTTTACAAAAATAGTAATATTATATACAATTCTAGAATGTAAAGTATCATGCAGTACTCGATCTCATTAAAAAAAAATGGTCGAGTTTACTATTAGAAAAAAAAAATCACGTGGGCCGATACCAGATTTATACAGTACTTTTTCAAAAGAAGTATGTAGAATTTACACACTCTAAAATTATGGATATCATTTTTCTTTAAAAAAAAACAATGGAATCAAGTCGAAAAAATTTTGTTTCTCATGAATGGTCTTGCACATGGTTAATAATTTACTTATGATCTTTAGCATTACTCTTTTCACATTAAAGCATGTATGTACATATATTATATCTAGCTGATCCTTGCTTGATATTGTGATCGGACCAAGATGTGATTTTATCTGTGAGTCTGTTTATTGACATACTAAACCCGTCGTCAGCCAACATAAAAATTTGTTTTGAAGTCTCGTTTATTTTTACAACACGTCTCATATTATCTCATATATATCATCTAATCATTAAAGTTTTTTTAAACTCTCACACAAAATAAAATAAACAATTCAACCTTTCAAATTTTAAAACAATATATTCGAACAATATTTTATTTAATATTTAAGTTTTATTACAGCTCATTCCATTTCATTTACAAAAATAAATGAGGCTTACTTATGTTTTTATAATCATCCAACACCAAATGATATATTAACACATCATCTCGTAATAAGCAAAACTCGATATATAGAAAATGATCATGTAATAGATTTTGAATCTGATTAATATACACATGAGAGATCAGGACAAAACCTGGAGCTGCATATATGGGTACAATACTATTAATGCACAGTGCACACACTAGAAAGACAAACGGGTATCTTGTCTGTTCCATTACTACCCAGATGCCATTTCCTCGTGGCATCCATATATATCTCCTCGTGACCCCATTTCCTCTCTCTCTCTCTCTCTCTCTCTCAAACTTGGAGTATTGTTCCTCTTCAAGATAATCAGTTTGAACCCTCTTTGACTAGTCCCCACTCTCTCCCCCTAGCTATCTATCTATCTATCTTTCTATCTCCATTAGGATCAAAAGTACCCATAAAATAGCTAGCATTGCCTTTTTTTTTCAGTTTAAATTATGGAGAATAAAATATAGAGCATGAAATGGTTGTGTTTCTCGCCCTGCAGAAAAGGGGTCAGTGAAACAGACAAAAAAGAGTGCAAGAAGAGACAGAAGAAAGAACCTTGTAGGTTGTCGTATAGAATACAGGCTTTGATTCTTTCATTTTAGAAAGAGTAAAGAGACATTTAAAACAAAAGAAAGATAGAAAGTGTGTACGTAATTATATAATATCTCTGTCATTCAGATCAGTAGTCTTGCATGACCCAATACTTTTTTAAGAAGTGGGGTTTTATCCGTATTCGCTCTATGTTTTAAGTTGTCTCTCCTTGAAATTCTCACTGATCAGTTTTTATTATTGTTATTTGTTTATTTATATATATGTATATAATAGTAAATGTTGGGTTATATATAGTTTATAGAAGTGATACAGACAATATATATATATATATAAAAGGTATTATATAGTACAAAAATAAAATTATAAATTAATATAGATTTATGTGATCTATTAGATCTGTTTTATGCTAAAATTAATTTTATAATATTCTAAAATATCACGTCAAGTCACGTTACATAGTCTCTTAATTCGTGACTAAAGTATATATCTATAGTTTATTATTTATGTAGATAACTAGACGTATACATTATTTTTATGAAAGGTATCGGCGGTGGTCATGTGAGGGGAGGTGGGGTTGGAGTTGGGGAGTTCACTTTCACAGCATTTTAGAAATTAGAATAGAATCTTCTTGGCTCTCTCATGCAAGACCTGTAGAAAGAGAAAACAGGAAGGGTTCTTGTTTTTTTTTTTTTTTTTTTGGGTGTTGCTTTGGTGTTGATTTTTTTTTTTTTTTAGCTAGTGATGGTGGTGGTGGGCTCGGTAGGATCTGTGTGAGTTGCTGACATGTTTGTGAGTGATAGAGAGGGAAATCAGCCTTTGTTTCTAGATTTTAATATTTTGTGTACCCCACCTTTAATTCCTCACTCTCTTACCCATATCATGTCTTGAATTATTCAGGCAAAAATGCTTCACAAAAATGGGATCTTTAAGGTGTTTTCAACTGTAGCACATGATTGAATTTTGTGCTAATTTAATTTTAAAGAGATCGGATAGACATATGATCACGTGGATCCTAAAATAGTTAATGCTATCTTATAAAACTTAATATTGTGTTTAATTATTCTGGATTTAATGCTTTGATCTCTTTGTTGATCATCATCAAGATAATCTCCTGGCCCTCTTCTGATCATAATTAATTAGGGGATCCACCTTTGATATATATATATATATATATAGGTTTCAGCTTTGGATCATAGATAATCAGACTTTTAGAGTGTTCTTCATGTTCAAGCCATCATTGCAGATTTATAATCTCATCAATGATCAAATTTTGAATTACATGTTAAACTATATATATATATATATATAATAAGTAGGGTTTTGTGTGTACATAGGAAAATGTTGTGTCTACCAAAACTAGCATGGTCACCGAGAGTGTCCACCGATTTAAATAAGAACTTATATTTTTATTTATTTTTTAAAATGTTTAAGGAGATTTAAAAAATGTTTGAAAAAACAAAAAAACAAATACACATTCGGTGTGGCCACCATCGTTGGTCGATGTAGGATCATCCGTGTACATAAATAAAAAGAAAACATCTGAATGATGTATGGACAGGAGGAGATATATATATATATATAGGTACGTGGGAAATATTCCCAGAAACATTTGTGTATATATATATATATATATATGCATAAAAGATGAATAAGAGAAGAGGGTGGTGGAATTAAATAACATGTCTAAGATAGAAAAAAACAAAACAAGAATCACGAGAATGGCATAGTACTTGCAGAACCATAAAAATTAAAAGGACGACTGTTTCCATGACAGCCGCTGCAATTACTCAGAGAGTGCAGATGGCCGGTAAGGCCGGTCTGTGAAGTGTGAAATAGAGAGAGAGAGAGAGAGAGAGAGAGAGCAACGGGAGTTTTAGAAGGTCTTCATCTCATGCCGGGGAGATCAGGCCATTTTCCAGTGTAATTGAATATCGGGACTTGAAGCTAATTGACAGTCCTTATAACTATGTGCATGCTTCTTTCTTTCTTTCTTTCTTTTTTTTTTTTTTTTTTTTGCGGGCCGCTAAGAGGGAGGGAAAAAAATTGAAGTATCACATGCAAATGCTAATTCTTGCCTCTAAATCTTGTATAAGTACTCGTCTTTTGTCATATTTTTAGTGGATTGAAAAACTTTATAATTTTCTTAGACATTTGTTTTATTGATGAGTCATGACCACTTGTAAAGATGCAATATCGATCTTGACTTGTTCATGTCGACGTTTAAATTAATTAATGATTGACACATGCAGTACTAGACTACTAGTACGTACTCATCACTAATTTAAATGTCTCAGATCCCTAAATTTTTTTTTGTTACACTCTTTTACTTCTTGATAAGTCGTGTAGGAATGATATATGCACTACTAGTACCAGCAGTCATTTATTTTTTGGGAAATGCTTTTCTTTCTGGTGGAATGGGTTTTGATTGGGTCTCGTTTTATTTTTTTTAATATTTTTATATGATTTTTCAATAAATATTTTTAAATAATATTGTGATTTTTTTATATTTTTAAAAATATTTTAAGATATTAAAAAATTCATATAAAAAAAATATAAAAGTGAAACGAGACTCATTCGAGACCCATTTTACCAGGTGAGTAGTATCTCCCTTAGTTTGAGGAAAAATGAATAATAAAGTCTTGGCTTGTTGACTATTTTTTAAAGTGATACGTTACATATATCCACTATGTCGACATGATACTATTTATCATTTAAAAAAGTAGTGTTATATATAATTATAAAGTGTATAAACTAAGCACAATTCTTTTGAAAAAAAGTAGGACTAACTATTAAGAAATGCAGTTTTTAAACTCGTAGATCTCTATTTACTTACTTTTTTAAAGAAATTTTAACATTTACACATTTTACGATTGCAAATATTAATTATCGATAACATGTGATAGAAGGGTCGGGGTCTAAAGTATGACTTAAACTTAATTTGAATGAGAGTTTGAGACTTCCAATCATCTAGGCATCACATGTCTAATTAATAACGAATAATATCTTATGATGGTCACACCCAAATAGTGAAGCGGCCACTTCCAGCTGAGAACTGTGAATACATATGTTTTAACATTTATCCCAATAATATCAAGTTTTACTCCAATTTAATTTTTGGAAATGGGAAAGAGTGGGGAGAACATGTAAAAAGTGCGAAATTTTATGGTGGGGAACCGGGGGCAGTTTAACTTTGTTTTTCCAATAATGAGAATCATAGGCACGATCAAATTAATCAGTTGAGTATCTATGTGAAATAATTAGTCATCATTTTCTTATTCTTTTCACTTTGGCCTGCTTTTGTGTCCCTACTGATCTCCTCCCCTACTGTCACTTACTGATGATCATCACTACTCAATGAATCCATCCATCCATCCATCTAATATTACTACTTTTTATTGGATCCCTCATTAACCACTTATTGCAATGGTTTTCATGCAATCTTGTTCAAATTTTGACACCTGTGGCCTTATTTCTGCATCAGAAACTGTAGAACTTGACCTTATTATGCCCCTATTGTCCTGTACACATGTCATTCTACTGATTAGAAGGCATGAAGATCCCATTCCTCCTAGGGAGAGGAAGAGAGAGAGAGAAGCTAGGGGCCATCCGGTCGATGGGAATGTATGTTTATAAGTATATAAAACAAATATTCCTTGGGCCATTACAAAAGAAAGTAAAAAGCTGTCAAATTTTTTACAGTCATTCATAGAAACTTTTGGGTCCAATAATTCAATCACCTGGACACGTCAGCACCAAGAAGCCGAGCCGTGTAAGAGCCAAAGTAGGCAGGCTAAAGGTTGTGGTGAATGGTGATATGATATCGAAGTTTGGAATATTACGATGGAAGGAAGGAGGGAGAAGAAACAAGAAGAAGGAGAAGAAGGAGAAGAAGAAGAAGAAGAGAAAAGTGGTTAGAGAGAGATATAGAGAGAAAAGCATTAGAAGGGAAGAAGAAATGTCGTCACCAAGAACACAGGCTTTAAATCCCATCACGTAGTTCGATGTATCCATTACCTTATACTGCAAGAGAGAGAGAGAAAGAGAGAGAGAGAGAGTATAGTAGAAAATGATGGGGATTCGAAATTGGAGACTGTGTTTTTGGTTGGTGACATTAAACAACAAAGGGAAAACTACAAATTAGAAAAGAAGACGACACTCGTTTGACGTGAAGTGATCGATGAAACCCAACAACCTTCCTCTCTCACTCTACCTTCTTTCTTTTATTCTTAAAAACTTTTCCATTTATTCAAAAAGACTGTGTATTTTTGCTTGACGGGAATACCCTTTGCTTCAAAGGTTTTGTTTTACCTACACCTGCAAAAAAATGTTACCTTTTATATCTCTCTCTCACTAAAACTTGGAAGGAATTTTTTAAGGTGCAATTAATGTTATGTTTTTGACAAACATAGTTCTTCTAAAAGAAGATGCAGAATTTGGAACCAGAATAAGAAAAGACTACGACGAATGAAGAACAGTAGTATTAATGAAGTGTTTGACTGTATATTTAGTATCAGAAATGAAGAAGAAAATGAAAGAAAAAGGTGGGGGAGGAAGAACTTGTAAAGGGGATGGATATATAGAAGAAGGTGTGCAATGTCAATTTCCAAAGGCCTGCACTACTGCACCATCCTTCTGTATGTGATTTTAAGTGGGTGTGCGCGGGATCCATGTCAGGACCCGAGAGAGAGAGAGAGTCACGGGTTTGTCTTGAAAGGCCCTTATTCCACAGTCCTAGACAGACAGACACATATTCTTCCTCACTACATAACCGAGGATGGAAATATATAAAAATAAATAAATTAAAAATTAAAAGAAATGGGAAAAAAAAAGTTAAATAATAAAGAAAAAAAACAGGAAAAAACAACAGCATTACACAGTACCACCTCTCCCTTCTCCCTCAACATTTTTATTCAGGGACAAGCAGTCTTACTCGTCCACTCAAACCCATTTTATTTCTCTCCCTCTCTCTCTCTCTCTCTCTCTCTCTCTCTCTCTTTCGATGGCTCTTATGCTAGATAATTGTGAAGGCATTTTACTCTCTTTAGACTCCCACAAATCAGTCCCAGCTCCATTCCTCACTAAGACTTACCAACTGGTAGACGATCCCGCCACAGACCACATAGTTTCTTGGGGAGAAGACGATACCACTTTTGTTGTTTGGCGACCACCTGAGTTCGCTCGAGACCTCCTCCCCAACTACTTCAAGCACAACAACTTTTCCAGTTTCGTCCGACAGCTCAACACCTATGTGCGTATATATGTTTATATATAAATGCATGTGTTAAAAATCAGCTCTTGATATATGTTTTGCGTTTTTAATTAATGGGTTGTCATTTTGTTTTGCTTTTGTGTTTGGAAAAACTAGGGTTTTCGAAAGATCGTGCCGGACAGATGGGAGTTTGCCAACGAGTTTTTCAAGAAGGGGGAGAAGCATTTGCTATGTGAAATCCATAGGAGGAAAACTGCTCAGCCTCAAGTAGGCATAAACGGCCATCATCATCATCACCCGCATTCTCCACTTGGCATCAATGGCGGCCCGAGTTTCTTTCCCTTTCAAGGCCGAGTTAGCATCTCCCCCTCTGACTCGGACGAGCAAGCCAATTGGTGTGACTCGCCGCCACTCTCTTCCCCAGTCGGGGGAGGCGCCGGAATCTCTGTTGTTGGGGGAAACTACAACAGCTCGGTGACGGCGCTGTCGGAGGATAATGAAAGACTCCGGCGAAGCAACTCCATGCTAATCTCTGAGCTCGCACACATGAGGAAGCTTTACAATGATATAATTTATTTCGTACAAAACCATGTAAAGCCTGTGGCGCCAAGCAATTCTTACCCTTCGTCTTTACTTCTCTGCAACCCTCCGGCGACGGCAACTCCTCTTACTTCTAATAGTCCGATACTGCAAAAACCTTTAAACCAGATTCTCGGGTATTATCCGACTAACCCTAAGCAAGCCCCTCAAACCCATTCTTTGAACTCTCCAAGCTCGACAAAGAACTCCGTGACAATTTTTGAAGAATGCAACAACAATGGCGGCTGCAAAACAAAGTTGTTTGGAGTGCCTCTTCAGTCGAAGAAAAGATTGCACCCTGAGTACTGTGCTAATAATCCAACGAACATGGAAACAAGCAAGGCTCGTTTAGTCTTGGAAAAGAATGACCTAGGCTTCAATCTCATGCCTCCTTCAACATGTTAGTTTCCTCGAATCCATTAAGAATCTAGGATTCTAGCTTTTTCGATCACTTTCTTTTCTTTTCTTTTTTCCCTTTCTTTATTTTTTTCATAACTTGTTTCTCTTTTTCTTTTTCATCTTTTTGAGCACTCTGAAAGTCTGATGATATTAAGATTTGACGATATGTGTGTGCGTGCGTGTGGGTTTTTGTGAGTGATCGAGTCTATGTATATATATAACTTTAGTGTCGGTATTATCTTTGCTCCCCCGGCCTCGGTCATGAATGCAGGTGGGTTTTGGTTAGAGTGAAGCTGATTGATTATATATATAGCAACGTTTGAAAATCACCAATGCCATCTTTTACTTTGAGCATTCTTCGATCGTTTTCACCTGTGCCATTTATTGCTCTCGATTCTCGTATCTCTTCTGCTTCTCCTTCTACTTCTTTTTCTGAGTTTGATCTGTAAGTGTTCAGTTCATTAATGCAGAAGAGATAGAGAGAGAGAGTGTTGATGGGTTTTCCTCTGGTTATTCATTGACAATTTTCTCTAGGGCTATCTCTGATTAGTCCATTAATGGTAGCTTGACACAGAAAAAAACCACTCCACCTTAAAGTTTAAAAGTCATGCAGGAAAAATAATAATAAAACCAAAAAGCACCTGACAGCAGATGACAATTCGTTCCTCAAAATTGTATATTATTAGCACAGTCATTATTGTTTTTACCATCGCCATTATTGTCAAAAAAAGAAGGTATACCATGATTTAGAAAAAAGCAGGCTATCATGTCGTATAATGAAGGTTATAATCTCAATTTCTCGTTTTTATGAACTGTCAGTCACGATAGAGAGAGAGAGAGATTGGAAAAACTAAAGATCAGCTGTGTATTGTTCGATGAAAGCGAAATGTGGAAGACAACTGACTAAAAATGTGGTTTGAAATGTTTCCATCAAAGCTTCTATACTTCTTATTCTTCTTCTTCTTCTTAGGACCCAAAGCCTTTGCCTTTTCCTACTTTAATTAGCAAGTATCCGATCAACGTCTTCAAGCTATATCTCTTTGGATGCTAACCTTGTGAGTATACAAATCTAGAAGGGTACATCTATTATTGCTATAGGGATTTTATAAAAATAAATCACAAATTCACATTATTAATATGATAAGTCTTAGATGAAAAGTAATTTAAGATTAGACTGAAGTGAATTTATAAACTGATATAATTCGATATTATCATAATGTAAAGTTATTTTTATTATATAATAAATTGTATAAATTATGTCAATTTATAAATTTATTTTTATTTATATCTTTGTGTACGTATATAGCATTAATATTCAATCTTTTGGCTAAAACATCTCTCTATGATCAAAAAACCTTTCTCTTCTAATTCACTACCCCAGCTAGCTTCTTTCCTTTCTGCCAGGCAAAAACCAAAAGGAAAGAGCGCGAGTTGAATGGTAGATGAAGATGATGAAAATCATTCTTTTGAATCTTTTCCGGAATGCCCCATCTCTTTTACGGCTTTAGCTTCTCCATTATCCTTTTTCCTGAACAGATTTGGTCTGATCATTCATATGCCAAAAAGAAAACAAAACCCTAGATTAACATCAGGTACCCCTATGATATTCTGGCCCTACCCGTGCAAGCTGCTTTTTTTGCCCTTTTGGAGATCAGTCGCACGTGCTTACAGTGTGCACACATGTGTTGAAGGAAGGAAGCAGGATATATATTATACGTTCAGCTTGGTCCAGTCGAAGGGAAGGGAGTAGAAAAGTGGGTATAATGGGCTTCAAAAGTAGATACGGATCCTGCTGTAAAAGATGCATGCTTTAAGCGGCCTTTATCTATATATATATATATATATATATATATATTTATATATATATATAGGAAGAGATCAAGATTCAAGAGGGTCGACTGTGCTGAATAGCCGTATTGAGAACCACGTACGTACTCAGTTTTTCGAGAGGAGATAAAAAAGGGGGAAAAGATAGAGTTTTGATTTGAAAAAAGAAAAACAAAAGACAATATGTTTGGTTCGTTCTAATCTTTTGAAACGTACTTTGTTGACGTTTTCTAATTCTAATTCTAATTCGTAGCATTTCTTTTGGTATAGAGCACTTTATTGACAATTTTTATACATTTGTTAATATATATATATATATATATATATATATGGTAATAAAGGCATATATAGCTAGGAATGATTTAATTAGAAGTCTAAGGCAAAAGGTTAATAGATGTACATGACAAGATTTATGTTTTCAACGGCTGAGTTTTTTTTTTTTTTCTTTCTCTTTTTCTTTACAGATGGTAAGATAATATATAATAATAGAAGAGAAATGAACTTATATATAATCACTTTTATGTATATATTTTCTGTGCAACCTATTGATATAGACAATTATTTTATATTAAAAAAAAGAGTTATGCCATATACAATTATTTTTACGTATTTTTTATACATTTTACTTGTGATTGATCAAAGTAATTATTTTATATTAATAAAAAATATGCAGTCAATTCCATTACCGGAGTGCACAATGATTATGCAAAAATACAGTCTACATATAGAGTTTTTATAAAATAAAGAAATAATGCAATCAATTATATTAGTAAATTATGCAAAGAATATGAAAAGTGACTGCAACATAAATTTTTTTTGTTAATAGAAACTCTTAATTACATCTTGTATATTTCAATAGTACTACAGGCTCAAAATAGAAGATGAGGATGGTGAAGAAAGATATCGATTGATTTCAAAGTACCCTTTCTCCATTACCGATCTATAGGCTAGAATGTTGAACGACAATAAAAGACCGCTAATTTTCTCAAAAAGAAATATTACTTTTTGTCTAATTAGATATTGTATTCCTAATTATATATTGTGGAAGTTGCTTGTTATTTAAGCGATTGATACATTAAATATGACACATCTTGTACCGTAGCTCTTTTCTGGGAAGTTGCTTGGAATGATGGTATTTGAGATTAAGAGTAGCACGTATGTTAATAATCTCTCGGCCTAGAACTACTATTGCATGCTAAATGCATGTTGGTTGAACAATCTAGTGAAAACTAACATGGGAAATGCTATACATGCAGGATTTTTCCACATTTTGTGTATGTGTAATGGTTCAATTACTTTTGAGGAAGAAAGGGGTTGGGGTCATAACCATCTAAAGTGAGAAGCTAGCAATTGAGAAGCGATTTTTTAGTCCCTCTTTTTTCTCTCTCAAGAAAAGAGCTAGGGTTTTGTACCGTGGGTCTCTCGACAAATGGTTACGTCTCACTAGGTGTTGAGATTGTGCTTCAGTTCTCATTAACAACGGAAAAGGAACTTACGTGAAGATGGCGGTGGCTTCACTTATCGACCGAAGAAACTTCAGTCATTAAGTTGAGCTCGAAAATTAAAAAGATAAGCCATTCAAAAGGCTAGATATGCATAGTGGGTAAGATACTTTCGAAAAGGAGTTTTAACAACGAAAACTTAGATCTACAATGTCAGAGGTATGGAGATAGCTAGGTGGGTTCAATTCAAAGACTTATCTAAACAAAGTTTTTTAATTGAGTTCCAAAACCTAGAGAACAAAGAGAGGGTTTTGAGTGGGCGTCTGTGGTTTGTCGACTGCAACCTCCTAACCCTGCAACAGATTGATGAAAAAGCTTCCATTAACAACCTCTGGTTCTGCTACAAACCCTTCTAGGTTCAGTGTCACAACCTTTTAATGGCAGCAACGAATGAAGACGTTGGAGAACAGCTTGCAGAGACGTTGGTTCAACTTATTTGAGTGGATGCTGAATCTAATGGTTTGGCGTGGGGGCAATGTCTTCGGCTAAGGGTGGCGGTGAACCTACACAAGCCTTTGCTCAAGAGCAAATGGCTAGAGTTCAAACAAGAAAGGTACTAGATTTCTTTTAAATGTGACGTCTTTAGAGTTTTTACTTCTAGTGTGGTACTTTGTTCCACAAAGGAAAAACTTGTCCTAAACCTACGGTTGAACAACAAGAAAACGGAAAACCAACTATGGAATTTGGCCCATGGCTTAGAGCACAGTCCATGAACACCTCCATTTTTTACCATCGAAAACATGGAGGAAATTCTGCCTAAAAAGAATCTAGTGAACAAAAATAAGAAAGGACAGAGGACCATAAAGTAAAGGAAACCCGATCGGGGGAAAGGCTTTTCAAATAGTACTAAAGATTGTAAGGTAAGCCATGTGAGTTCTACAAATAACCTAGATTAGATAGGACAAACCACAAAATTCCCCAAGCCAACCCATCAAGTTATTGGGATTTCATCTTGTCAGCAGAATAGTACTCTCAACCACTACAATAAAAACCCAGGCACAACCCAACAACACACGGGAATGGATTAGAAGGAGAGAATCTGTGATGAGGTAGCTTTAGAACCAGAGCCTTTACTCACTAACATTAAAGTGTCTGAAAATTGGATGGAGTTAATTATGCAGTAATGATAAGAAGGTATCACTCTCCTAAGTCTCCTTTTTAGTTTAATGGTCCCCTCAGCCAAGAAAAGCAGAATATAACTCAAAAGACAAAGGACAATGCAACTGAGAGCAACTATTTGACCCAACTTAAAGATCTAGTTTTCAAACCTGTTTGACCCAACTTAAAGATCTAGCTTTCAAACCTGCTTTACCAAAGGCCCTTAAAGGCACACCAACTGGTAAATAAAAATGCAAGGCCACTGATAAGACATGCCCCTAAACTCCACTAGCAGACATTACTAATGGCCTCAAGATGCAAAGGAAAAAACAAGGATGCTATATCAGTCGGGAGGTCACAACAATGGCAAAGAAAACTAAGAATCAGGAGGTAATACCTAAAGATCAAAATTGCATGGCAGAGGTTGGGTCCCAGCCCTGCCCACCCTAATGAGTATCATCTCTTGGAATTGTCGGGGGTTTGGGAACTCTTGGACAATTCAAATCTTTAGGAAGTTGTCTAAGGAAAAGTTCCCCTTTTTGATTTTCTTAGTGGAAACCAAATATAACAGAAATAAAATTAAGGAGATAAGGAGAATTCTGAAATTTGAAGGATGTTTTGCAATGGATAGGATAGGTTTTAATAGAGGGATAGCAATGTTATGGAAAGAAGAAAGGCAGGTCAGGCACTAATTTCACCAAATGGCACATCTCTACAATGGTGCAAGAAAACCGTGATAGTCCAACCTGGCAGTTTAGTGGCTTTTATGGTCATCTAAAGACCACTAAGAGAAAAGGAAGTTGGGAGCTCCTAAAACTGTTGAAACCCGAGCCAAATGTCCATTGGCTTTGTGCAGGAGACTTTAATGAGATTTTGAACAAAAATGAAAAGTTTGGAGGGGCTACAAGACTTTATAACCAAATAGAGGGATTTAGACAGGCTCTTGAAGAGTGTGGCATTCATGACATACAATACACTATGCAAAAATTCATATAGGCAAATAATAGACATGGGAAAGATTTCACAAAGGAGAAAATAGATCGAGAAAATAAAAAATGGTTCAAG
This sequence comes from Platycarya longipes, assembly GCA_036559045.1. Classification (NCBI taxonomy): domain Eukaryota; kingdom Viridiplantae; phylum Streptophyta; class Magnoliopsida; order Fagales; family Juglandaceae; genus Platycarya; species Platycarya longipes. The sequence continues at coordinate 40,445,984 of CM071802.1, forward strand.
CTTTTTAATTCAAATTGCTACACTATTTTACCAGCTATTCGATTTGATAATTCCCCCTTTAATATTGACTTAACCCAGTCCTCCATAGTTCATCATAAGAGACACAATACCTTCAGATATGAAGTAGCTTGGGAAACTCGAAAGGAAAGTAAGTCTATTATTGAGGAGGCATGGCACAAAGGAGGAATGGGGGGAACCTGGCTAGAGCATTTAGAAAAAAATCGAAACATTACCAAAGAAGTTTACTTAGCTAGAATCAGCGTATCAAGAAGAACACTAGAAAATCAATCGAGATATGGATAGCATTAATAGTCTACAAGACAAAGGTGATGTCACTAATATAACACAACTAAAGCACCTGTAAGAAAAAGTAGAAGCATCCTTGGCAGAAAATGACATAAAATGGAAACAGAGGACAAAACAATATTGGTTGAGAAATGGGGACAAGAACACACACTTCTTCCATGTGTAAGCAAATCATAAAAGAAAGACAAACAATATCTCAACCATCTCTGACTCAAGGGGTCGGGTTTTTCATAAACAACAAAGCAACAAATAGGTGAATATTTTACAAGTTCTTTCTCCTCCCTGTTTACCTCTTCTTTGTCTACTAATATTGTTGTGTGCTTGAAAACCCTTAGTACTAAGATCACCCCTGCTATGATTAAGTTACTAATGAGACCTTTTGTGAGATCCCAGATTTACGTGTATTTTTATACGTTATTTTATTCTTGGTATTAATTATTTTAATTTATTTTAATAATATTTTTGGTTGTGTATTATTTGTTTAAAATATTTATTTGAGCTATTCGTTAGTAAGTGTTAGTTTTATGTTGTTTTTATTATTAAATGTTAAGTTACGTTGTTTCTTTATTAATTTAAATGTGAGGTAATTATTTTAATGAGTGAAATTTAATTTCTTTTATTTTATTATGTGATTTTATTTGATGTGCTTTCTTAATATTAATTAGTGTTTTATATTTAAAATGTTCTTTAAATTAAATTGGTTTATTGTTAGGTTTTAAATATTTTATTTTATTTATATTAAATTGTAGTATTATCAGTCGGCTTTTATTTAATTTATTGTGTTTTTCTAATTGGACTCATTTTTTCTTTCTTTTTCCTTTTTCTCTTTTTCTTTTCTTTTTCTTTTCTTTTTCTCCCTTCTTCCCCTGCTTCCCCAGCCGTGCGTGAGTCCCCCCTCCCCTGTTCGCTCCTCTCTCTCGCCGGTTCTCTCATCTCCACCCAGGGCCGCCGTTGGCCACCCACCGGCGACACCGCCTAGCCCAACCTTACCCCCACATGCCAACGAGTCCAACGGTACCGGTGGTGTCACCTCCGGCCACCCCACCGCCCCTACATAACCCCCTACTCGAAATGAGTATTTTAGCTTCTCTTACATTTTCCAACCACCGCAGGCCACCCCTTGGCACCGGCGAAATACCAGCAGTCTCCCCACCTTCCAGCGAGCATAACCTACTATCCAAAGCCACCCCAGCTCCTCCCTTCCTCTTCCACCCGAAATGGGTCCTTAAATGGATCCATCTTCGTCGCGCCGCCGTCCGGCCGCCGTGCATCTCACCTCCGTCACCAAACCACTTCCCTACCCTAGTCAGTCATCCCCCTAGCTCAGTTTCTCCAACCACGGCCTCACCTTCCCGGTACAACCCCAAATCTGAAAATGGGTTTCCACCTTTTGGAGCCCGATCCGCAACCTTCCGATGATTGTGCCGCTACACCACCACCTTTATGAGATTCCTCACCTTCAAAAGTGTATCTCTCTAAATTTTAGTGTCAAACCAAGTACTTTAACTTAACGTACAACTGACCACTACGAGCACTGCGGAATAATGTCTGCTCAAGGATTTACACTTTTACTCGCTGTAAGTATTTTCCAAATAAATTTTAAGATTTAAATATATTTTTGACATCAACAGATATTGTGTTTGGTCATTATTGAAAATTGTCAGTTGTTGGTTATTTGGTACATGGTCATCTGCACTGTGTATTTACGCGCATATTTATGTGTTGGAAATGAAAACTGAGTTTTCATTGTATTTATGGTTTCGGGTGGGTGTGTATCACGACCCCAAACCGAGATGGGGTATTATCCCGGTGGAGCTCTTCTGGTCACTCGGGAGTAGAATATAATGAGTGACGTCCCCTGGGTCGTCGCCGGGCGACGACGAGATCGGACAGGATGGTAACGCTCTCGTGCCGACTCCGTGGCTCCTCTGCTGACGGGAGCTAGGGGATGCCTGGTCATGGTACGTGCTGAGCGCGGTTAGCTAGGCATCGGCCGTTCCAAAGTCACATGCGTGGTTGTTACCTTCGGTGTGATGATAAAAGTTAGGATGTGCGGATGGTCCCTAGGGGATATCATGGTGCATACGGCTAATAAAACGAATGTTTAGGCCATTTTCTAAGAATGTGGCGGGTTGTATTTATTGGCTTTACGTGAACTATTTTCTGGGAAAATGGTTGTAATTTTAATTGATTTATAGACATCATCTTCTGGGAAGATGATGAATGATTTTATTGGAGTTTTATTTTGGGCCAAATGTGATTTTGGCATGTGTAGTTATTTTATTGATTTTGAGGAAAATGATTTTAAATTTCATGCATACGGTGTCCTGTTCATGCTTAATGTTGTTGCAAGAATGTATTTCTGTCTTTTGGTTTATTTGGATTATACTTACCTGCGATGCCATTTTTGGCGTCGTAGTTTTTTGATACAGATTTTGAAGAGGCTGAGCCTGAGGAGACGGCTCCGCCGTTGATGTATTATTGTTATTAATTGTTATCTTGGAAAATTATTTTCCCCTTTTTAAAAACATGTTTTTGTTTAATTTATCTTTCGGATGACTGTATTAAATCTCATGTTGGAGAATTTATGTTAAACTAGTTTGTAAAATATTTCTAAAAATTCTGGTACTTAGATAATGACTTTATTATCCACTGCGACTTTTATTTTATGCACGTCACATGTTCACACACTTAGCACTTGACATTGGGGGTGCGTGACCCGTATTGTCAGCATCCCGACGTCTCGATTCTCGTGTTTATTTCGAAGAAAATTTGGGGGCGTCACACCTTTCAATGTTGATGATGTTAAAGCTGTTGTTTTTCAAATGAATCAATTGGATTCCCCTAGACTCGATGAATTTCCTGTTCAATTTTACCAGAAAAATTGGAATTTAGTAGGGACTGGAATTTGTGATTATGTGCTACATGTTCTAAACCATAATGGGCCGATTAAAGAGATAATGACACCTTAATTGCCCTCATCCAAAAAGTCAAGAAACCAAAGAAAGTGGCTAAATTTAGACCCATAAGTCTATGCAATGTGATCTACAAATTTTTCTCCAAAACTATGGCCAATAGATTGAAACCAATTTTGTGAGATCCCGGACTTACGTGTATTTTTACACGTTATTTTATTCTCGATATTAATTATTTTAATTTATTTTAATAATATTATTAGTTGTGTTTTATTTGTTTAAGTATTTATTTGAGCTATTAATTAGTTAATATCGAGTTACGTTGCTTTTCTTATTTATTTTAATGTGAATTAATTATTTTAATGATTGGAATTTAAATCCTTTATTTTATTATATGAGTTTATTTGATCTGCTTTCGTTATATTAATTATTATTTTATTTTTAATATTGCGCTTGGATTTAATTTATTTCTATTGATGGGTTTTAAATATTTTATTTTATTGATATTGAATGGTAGTATTTTCAATTGACTTTTATTTAATTTAACGTGCTTTTTCAAGTAGTCCTATTTTTCTTCTTCTTCTTCTCTTTCTCTTTTCCTTTTCCTTTCTTTTATTTTTCTTCTTTCTTTTTCTTTTTCTTCTTTCTTCCTAGTTTTCTCATGCGCGAGCCCCCTATTCTTCCTTTCTCTCGCCGGTTCTCTCATCTCCACCTAGGGCCGCCGTCGGCCACCCACCAGTGACACCGCCCAGCCCACAGCCTTTCCCTCACACCGGCGAGTCCACGAGCACCGGTGGTGTCACCTCCGACCACCCCACCGCCCCTACATGGTCCCCTACCCAAAATTAGTGTTTTAGCTTCCCTTGCATTTTCCGGCCACCGCTGGTCACCCCTTGGCACCGGCGACCTACCAGCAGCCTCCCCACCCTCCGGCAAGCATAACCCACCGCCCTAAGCCACCCATCTCTACCGTTCACCCCTCCACCCGAAATGGGTCCTTAAACGGATCCATCTTCGCCGCGCCGCCGTCTGACCGCCGTGCATCTCACCTCTGCCACCAAAAGACTCCCCTTGCCCAGCCGGTCATCCCCCTAACTCAGTTTCCCCAACCGCGGCCTCACCTTCTCGATACAACCTCAAACTCGAAAATGGGTTTTCACCCATTTTGACCCCGATCTGCCACCTTCCGGTGGTTGTACCGCCATACCACCACCTTCATGAGATTCTCCACCTTCCAAAGAGTATCTCCCTAAATTTTGGTGTCAAACCGAGCATTTTAGCCTAACATATCAGTGACTGCTACGAACGTTGCGGATTGGCGTTTATTCAAGGATTTGCGTTTTTATCCGCTGTAAGTATTTTTCAAATAAATTTTAAGATTTAAATATATTTTTGGCATCAACAAATATTGTAGTTGGTTATTGTCATAAATTATGAAAGGTTGGTTATTTGGTGTATGGTCATCTGTATTGTGTATTTACACGCATATTTATGTGTTGGAAATGAAAACTGAGTTTTCATTGTATTTATGGTTTTCGGCTGTGTGTGTATCACGACCCCAAGCCGGGATGGGGCATTATCCCGGTGGAGCTCCTCTGGTCACTCGGGAGCGGAATATACTTAGTGACGTCTCCTGGGTCGTCGCCGGCCGGGCGGTAACGGGATCAGACGGGATGGTAACGCTCTCGTGCCGACTCCATGGCTCCTCTGTTGGCGGGAGCTAGGGGATGCCTGGTCATAGTACGTGCTGGGCACGGTTAGCTAGGCATCGCCCGTTCCGAAGTTACATGCGGGGTCGTTTCATTCGGTGTGATGATGAAAGCCAAGGTGTGTGGATGGTCCCTAGGGGAGATCATGGTGCATACAGTTAATAAAACGGATGTTTAGGCCATTTTCTAGGAAAGTGGCGGGTTGTGTTTATTGGTTTTACATGGACCATTTTCTAGGAAAATGGTTGTGGTTTTAATGGATTTATGGTCATCATTTTCTGGAAAAATGATGGGTAATTTTATTGGAGTTTTATTTTGGGCCAAATGGGATTTTGGTGTGTGTGGTTATTTAATTGATTTTGAAGAAGATAATTTTAAGCCTCATGCATATGGTAATTTGTTCATCGTTGTTGTTGTGGCATTAATATATTTATTATCTTGGGTTTGTTGGAATTATACTTACCTGCGATGTCAGTTTTGGTGTCGTAGTTTTTGGATGCAGATTTGAAGAGGCTGAGCCTGAGGAGACGGCTCCGCCGTTGATGTGTTATTATTATTAATTGTTATTTCGGGAAATTTATTTTCCCATTTTTTTATAAATATGTATTTATTTAATTTATCTTTCGGAGGACTGTATTAAATTTCCTGTTGGAGAATTTATGTTAAAATGATTTATAAAATATTTCTAAAAATTCTGGTACTTAGATAATGATTTTATTATCCGTTGCGATTTATATTTTATGTATGTCACGTGTGCATACATGTTTGGCACTTGTCGTTGGGATGTGTGACCCGTGTTGTCATCATCCCGACGCCTCGATTCTCGTGTTTATTTTAAGGAAAATTTGGGAGCGTCACAAATTTTGCCCCAACTCATCTCAACAAATCAAAGTGCCTTTGTGCCTGGCAGACTCATCCCTAATAACTCTCTAGTAGCTTATGATTTACTTCACACTATGACCTCTAAGATGAAGGGCAAGAAAGGTTATATGACTCTAAAACTAGACATAAGCAAGACTTACAATAGGGTAGAGTGGGAATTTATCAAAGCTGTTATGATGAAATTGGGTTTCCCTCACCAGTAGACATATTTAGTTCAAAAATACCTAAATTCTGTCACATATTCCATTCTTATGAATGGTGAACTGCCACCTAAATTCTCTCCCTCTAGAGGCATTTGTCAAGGGAACTCCATCTCCCTATATATCTTCAGTTTTGTTACACCAAGCTGAACAAATGGTAGACTTGTCTAGTGTGCCTATTGGAATGGAATCTACAAACATTAGTCATCTGTTTTTTGCAGATAATAGTTTGTTGTTCTGCCAAACTTCTTAAAAGAAATTCTCCACTATTAACAACATTTTTTAGCTATATGAGTAGGCCTTGGGTCCAGTGTTAGATAAGGACAAGTCGGCTATTTTTTTTAGTAAGAATACATTGCCTAGCTCCTAAGAAAATATTCTCTAACTAGTTGGTATAAAAGCTACTGGTACCTTTGAGAAATACTTATTCCTACTATGAAAGTGTAAAAGACAATGAGGAATAGTAGATAGGGGCAAGCATCCATAATAGTGGTTGGGAGCGACCCATTGCGTAATGTTATGCGTGCATCGATTTTTAGATCGATGAATTTTTCTCATCGACTAGTAATCAAATGAGTTGATCAGGTGTTTTGCATCCGAGATTAGACCTTGCATTTCCCAATTAGTTCTAGAGGAATTTGCTAATAAAGCACTAATTATTTGTTGAGAGTCACTTTCTATTTGTAGTTCCAACTTCCAGCAGATTTCAGAATGAAGCTTCTTGGATGCCATTGAATATTGCTGTTACTTCTCCCACCAAGGAGTTGGTACTCTTGATTTGACTGGTGTGGACAAATATAGTAACACCATCGCTGGACAAATCGAAGTTGTGGTGCTTTCAATTTTCTGATTGCCACATCACATTGAAGAATGAATAGATGATCTTGAATTGAGGTGCATCTTGCTTTGGAAGGTTCTAACTTGCTTGCCCATGTTGTTTGGTGTTCAGATAAAAGGGAATTGACAGAGGCCACAAGATCTTTTGGAGAGGATTTAATGCCCTTATGAACATCCTTATTGCGTAAGAACCAAATATTATCCATTGCCAAAGAAGCAAAAAGTTGAAAAGTTTGTATGTCTTCTTCACAAATTGATAAATGTATTACTAACTTTAAAATAGTATTGATCCAGGTGGTGATTGGAAGGCATCAAATTTTGAAATGTACAAAGTCCATTTTGACTGCTTCTAGAGGACTCTAGCATAAGGGCAAACAAAGAATAAATGGTAGTTATGAATTTTTGAAACCATCAATCTTTTTCTCTTCAAATTTCAAATAATCTATATTAATAGAAATGTGACTTGCACATACTAGCTTCCCATTATTCAAGCTTTAAAATAATAGAATGAGTTTAGGAGTTAAGGGCATGGGAACTTATGTAATAGTTTATACCAAAATGTCCATCTATAGATCCCAAGTTGGTTGAGATATCATTTCCACATTTATTAATTTGACCAAAATGCCCCTATAATAGTCCTCCAGTTAGGTTCAAATGCATCTGTTTCATATCCAAATAAATCAAATACACCGATAACAAGTCTAATTATTCTTCTCTTTTCTCTCGAAAAGGTGGAGAGAGAATACGCTTTAGGTGCGACTGAGCCTTTCCATTCCGTTCATCTATTAGGATTTGCGAGTTTTTTGAGTGACATTCGAGCAAGACTGGAGATTGTGAGGAAAAACCATAGGGGTCTTCATGACTACAGAGGAAGGTACATGGAGGATCTAAAGGCGCAATGGGAGTTCTTGAAGCTCATAGAAGAAGAAAATGTCGAGATTGTGATTGACGCATACCCAGTGGCTAGTGATTCAGAAAAGGAGATAAATGTTTGGTAGGCAAACTTATATCCGAGAGAAAGGTCAGTAAAGAAACAAATAGTTATACTTTTTTCTAAAATTTGGAAGATTAAGGGCACTTTTGACTTTCTTGAGATTAGCCATAATTTATTTGTCATTCTTTTGATTTTATAGATGATAAGGAGAGGGTTTTAGAGAGTAGGCCCTGGTTGTTTGATAGCCATCTCTTTATCCTGAAAAACTTCAATGGTTTGATCCCACCTCAGAAAATTTAATTCGACCACGAGAGATTCTAGATGAGAATGCATAACTTACCTCTAGCTTGCATGAACAGGGAGACTGACAAACAAATAGGGTAATCTATAAATGGTGGTGAAAGTGGAGGTCGAGAGGGATGGTACTGCTTGGCGTAGTTTTCTTAGGTTCCTAAGGAAAGCTATGGCAAGGGGTATGACTGCTAATTTGGTAGGGAATCGCATTTGGGTACCCCTTACTTATGAAAAATTGTCAAATCTGTGTTTTAAATGTGGTAGGATTTCACATTCAACTGAAGGCTGCAAAGGAGGAATAAAAGATGGAAACAAAATACAATATGAGAATTAGTTGAGAGCTTAGATTCCTTCTAGAGGAAAAGAGAGTATAAAAGTAAATCTCACAGTTCTCACCAAGAAGGTTTTGGTGCAGGAGGAGTGGGAAAAAAAAAGTCTTGCTCCAAAAAAAAGCCCAATAGTTAACTTAGGGAGTGATATTGTGGCAAGCAGGGCAAAAAAAGTAGAAGACGGGTTAGAAATGGAGGGGTTGTGGTGACTGAAAAATGGGTGGTGATTTCAGAGGGCCAATCAAATGTTGACGGTCCTATGTAAGAGGAAAGTGAAAGGATTACAATTCCAAAATACAAGAGGAACAATTGTATGAGGTGGCTGTAGTCGAATATTTGATCCAATGTGTTGCTGAGATCACTCAAAAAGGATAGGGCTCCCTTTCAAAAATTAAAGGGGAAGAAAATGGAAGAGAAAAACTAAAATTATGAGGAAAGAAACCACTGCATTACATTCTACAGAAAATAAGAGGAAGGAAAATGAGAAGGGTGTAATAGATACAAGCGCCACTAAGAAAGAGAAAGGAAGAAATGGAACTCCTTATTATGTTAAGTATACTAAAGGTTTGGCGGTGGCTGCCAATCAACCTTGTATAGTCTCATGAAATTATTAAGTTGGAACTGTCGACGGTTTGGAAACTCTCAAACAATCCATGAACTTCAACTTTTTTGTGAAAGAGAAGAGCCCAAAAGTTATTTTTTTATTGTCTAAAACAAAGGGTAGGGAGGGAAAAAGTTTAGAAAATCAGAAGAAGAATTAATTTTGACTCAAGTTTTGTGGTGGACTATAATGGGAGAAATGGAGGGCTAGCTATGTTCTGGAAGCAAGAAGTACAGGCTAATTTAAACTCATATTCCAATAATCATATATCTCTCTTTATATCAGATAAGAAGAATGGCTTTAACTGGCTCCTTTCTAGCTTTTATGGGAATCTTGTTATTGAAAAAAGAATAGAAAGTTAGAACATATTGAGAAGGTTAAAACTTGGACAACAACAGCCTTGGATGTGTATGAGAGACTTCAACGAGATTCTTTCAAGTAATGAAAAATGTGGGACTACACAGAGACCTTTTTCTCAAATGGAGAGATTTAGGGAAACCTTTTTTTACTGTGAGCTTACTAATTTGGGATTTAAAGTTCTAAGTTTACATAGAGTAATAAAAGGGAATGAGGGCACTTTACTAAAGAAATGTTGGATAGAGTTTTGGCTAATGAAAAATGGCAATGGGAAATTGTAACTGTCTAGTTCAGATTCTCCCTATCATGAATTCTGATCACAATCCCATTCTCATTTCCTATGAAAATGCTGAAGAGATAAGTAGTAAACATGCCAAGATTTTTATATATGAAGCTACATGGTCTAAATAGCCAAATATTAGGAATTTAATCAAACCAACCTGGGAAAGTTCAGTAGTTGGTTGTAACTCTATGTAGACTATCAAAGCTAGTTTAACAAAGTGTAAAGATTGACACACTCATTGGGCATTGGCCCAAGGTTGATAAAGAAGACCAAAGTAAGCAAATTGGCCTTCAGAGGGACATGATCCAGGAACTCCAAAGAATCAATCAAGGGGATCATAATGGTATCATAAAAGACCTTCAAGATGAGGTTGATGGTCTATTAGAGGATGAGAAACTCAAATGGAGACAAAGGGCCAAGGAAAATTGGCTAAGGTGGGGACAGAAATTTGTCAAGTTTTTTAGAATTTTTACCAAGATCTTTTTACAACCTCTCAACCTTTGAAAATTGAGAAGTTGTTAGTAATGTGGAAATAGCCATCAACAATGAAATGAACCAGCAATTACAAAAAGATTGTACAACTAAAGAGGTCAAAGGTGCTTTGGTTGAAATCAACCCTCTTAGTAGCCTTAGACCTAATAGATTCTCAACAGGATTCTACCAAGACAATTGGACAATGGTTAGCCCAGGAATTATTAATGCAGTGAAGAGCATCATCTCCTCCAAATCTGGTTTTGAAGCCATTAATGAAACCTACATTGCTTTTATCCCCAAAAAGAAGCACCCAAAAATAATATCTAAGTTTAGACCCATTATCATTTGTAACGTAGTCTATAAAATTGTGTCAAAAGTCCTTACCAATAGATTAAAGATATGGCTTCCTTAGATTATCTTTAATACCTAAAATGTCTTTATTCTTGGAAGGTTGATCTCAGATAACATGTTAGTGGACTATTAAACAATGTATTCCACGCAAAACATAATGGAAGGAAAGATAAAAGGTTATCTAGCTCTTAAATTTGACATAAGTAAGGCTTACGACCAAACTAAATCGGCATTTATTAAGGCTATTTTGAAGAAGATGAGATATGGGGATCATTGGATAGAGCTGGTTATGCAATGTGTTAGTTCAATAAAATATTTACTTTTGGTAAATGGTATCTCCCAACATACTATCACTCCAACTGGTGGATTAAGATAATGAAGTCTTTTATCCCCTTACATTTATATTTTGTGCTCTAAAGTTTTGAGTAGAATGCTTACCAAAGCTGAACAAAAAGGCCTTATTTCTAGTTTTCCATTTGCTAAAGGGCCTTTATTGGTAAACCACATTTTCTTTGCAGATAATAGTTTACCATTTTGCAGAGCTAATTTATTGGAATGTTGTAGACTACTCAACATGTTGAAAGAATATGTATTTGCATCGGGACAAAGACTTAACTTGAAAAAATCTGCAATTTTTTTCAACAAAAATACAAATGCAGATATCAGAAGAGTTATACTAGTTACATCAACGGTTAAGAAAGCAAAATGTTTGGAGAAATGTTTGGGATTACCTTCATATGTGGGAAAATAGAAACTAGCAACTTTTAGGCTCATTCTGGACAGTATTAGAGCTAGAATTCATAATTGGAATGTCAGGTTCCTTTCATAGGCAAACAAAGATGTTTTGTTGAATTTAGTAGTCCAAGCCATCCCTACATATTGTATAATTATATTCAAACTTCCTAAAACTATCTTAGTGGCCATTAACAAGTTAATTAAGAAAAGGAGATAGAACAAAGACACAATGGATCTCATGAAAAAAAAAATGAGAATTCCAAAACTGAATGGAGGATTGGGTTATCTAGACTTTGAAGCTTTTAATGTAACCCTCATGTCCAAACAAGGCTAGAAATTAGTGCAAGACTCCCAATTTCTGGTTGCAAGAGTAATGAAAGTCAAGTACTATCACATTACTGATTTCTTAAATTCAAAAAGTAGTAGTAATTCATCTTTTCTGTGGAAAAGCTATGTTCAACTAAAGAGGTCTTGAATAATGGTTTATTTTGGCGCATTTAAAATTGTGACTTGGTGAATATATGGTCAAACAAATAGTTACCTCGACCAACCTCCTTCAAGATTCAAACTCTTATAAAGGAATATGTTGCTAAGTGGAAGGTAAGAACACTGATTGACCTAGAAACTAGCACCTGGAACCATAATTGCTGCATGAACTAATGAACTATGAGAATGTTGATACTATCAGTAGGATCCCAATTAGTGTAACAGAAGTCTCTAATAAACTAATTTGGAGATTTACTGGAGATGACAAATTTTCAGTTTAGAGGGCTTACCATTTATTGTGTGAAATGGAGGGCTCTACTCGGGGTGGTCCCTCTGTGAAGCCTCCAAGAAGCTCTACCTAATATAACATATGAAAATTAAACATCAATAATGTTGTAAAAATGTTTGATTTGGAGAACATGTGATGAATCCTTACCCACAAGGGAGAATTTAGTTAAAAGAAGGATAATAGATTCAAATCTTTGCCCTATATGTGAAACTTGTCAAACAATGCATTCCATTCAAAACATAATGGAAGAAAAGAGAGAAGGTTATCAACCCTTAATTTAGACATAAGTAAGGCTTACAACCGAATTGAATGAGCATTTATTGAGGTTGTTTTGAAGAAGATGAGATTTGGGGATCATTGGATAGAGCTGGTTATGCAATGTGTTAGTTCAATAAAATATTCTCTTTTGGTAAATGGTATCCCCCAACATACTATCACCCTAACTCGTAGATTAAAATAAATGGATCTTTTATCCCATTACCTTTTTTATTTTGTGCTCTAAAATTTTGAGTAGGATGCTTACTAAAGCTGAACAAATGCCTCATTTCTGATTTTCCATTTGCTAGAGGGTCTTTATAGGAGATTTACTGGAGATGGTAAATTTTCAGTTTAGAGTGCCTATCATTTATTGTACGAAATGGAGGGCTCTACTAGGAGTGGTCCCTTTGTGAAGTCTCCAAGAAGCTCTACCTAAGATAACATATGCAAATTAAATACTAATAATATTGTAAAAATGTTTACCCACAAGGGAGAATTTAGCTAAAAGAAGAATAATAGATTCAAATCTTTGCCCTATTTGTGAAACTTGTCTAGAATCTATTTCTCTTATATTGTAGTTATACAAGTCAGCACAAGATATTTGGGATAACAACTTAAAGAAACTACAAAAAAAATTCCTCTCTAGAATCCTCCTTTAAGGAGATTTTTTTATCACTTTTTTAAACTTCTAGATGAATTTGAAATGACAACCTTTGTTGTCACTGCCCATCAAATTTGGAAGAGGAGAACTCTTTTTATCTGTGAGGGGAAATTTATGGACCCAAATTTGTTAGTAAGTGAAAGAACTAGATTGACCACAGATTTTATCACTATAAATCATGTGGCTGCAAATAAAGAGAATGGAAGTCTAGTTGATGTCCAATGGCAATTACCTCTTCCTAATATTTACAAAGATAATTGGGATACTGAGTGGATAAAGTCAATTGTAGGATTGGGATTGGTGTTATAGTACATGACTGGAATAAAAATATTGTAGTTAGCATGAGATCCCAACGCCAAATGTACCCAGATGCTTACGTGGCAGAGGCATGTGCTACTCCCAAAGCTATTATCCGGATAAAACAATTTGGTCTTAATTATTTTATTTCGGAAGGAGATGCATAGAAAGTGATAAATGACATTAGAGGCTATTCAAAACAAGGGAATGCAGGTGGAATGTTGTTGTCGATATCAGTAGAGTGCTCACTCAGTTTTAGCATTGGTCAATAGTTTATATTCTTAGAAATCTTAATCATATTGTTCATATTCTAGCAAAAGACACATAAAAATTCTTTGAGGAGAGCATTGTAATGGAGGGAGTCCCTCCTTCTATTCGTCAAATATTGCTATGGAATGAATAAAATGGTATTCTACGCTCTCAAAAAATAAAAAATAAAATTATTAGATAAAAATACTCATAATCCAAATCAAACCAGCCAATCGGAATTTAACTGAAATCTCTACAAAATCTCCATCTCAAGCCCAATCTATTAATGAATTAAATTGTTCATTTCCATGAATATTGCAAATCTAATTCTTGAAATAACATAAAATATAATCATTGAAAAGTAAAAAAGAGTAATTTGCATAATGATATATGTATACTAATTTATCCCTAAAACCCTGGCAAAACTATTTGCAAAACCCCTCTTCAACTTCCATGACTCGCAGCGAGTAAACCGAATATAGGTTAGTGTTTCGGTTAAGCTCTTTCTCGAATCAATGGAGGTAGTGGTGGCTTCGTCTTCGGTTGACGCCGGCATCGGAAGCTGGGACCTAGCAACCGGCGCGGAGCTACTCAGATACAAATCTTGCGCCTCTCCTCCTCACGGTCTCGTCTGCGTTGGCCAACGATTCCTCGCCTCCTCTCAATTCCGCGACCCCTCAGCCTCCTCTGGCTCCGTCCTATTCTGGTCCTGGTCTAAGGTAGTCTAAACTTTACTCCTAATCAGCCGTTTTTAGTATTTCTTATTTTCATATCTGTTTGAAAATATGGCTCTATATATGAACTATAGAATAAAATACACCTTTCATTTTTCGTTATGTTTTTAGTGTCGGGATTTTTGGTTGTACAGCCTCAAGTAGAAGTTAAGAGCTTTCCAGCAGATCCGATTAAGCCGCTCGCTGCTAACCGTGAAGGCACTTATATTGTCGGTGGAGGTTTATCTGGAGATATTTACTTGTGGGAGGTGAATACTTACATTTAAGTTGGTATCTTTCGGGTTTCTGAATTGGAATTGTGGCATTGGATTCAGATGGTTCGAAATTTATTAACACTAGCATAGTTGGGGTCCCTATATGTCTTCTGTCTTTATCTAATTTTTGATGACATAGGTTGCAAGTGGTAGGCAGCTTAGAAAATGGCATGCACAATATAGGGCCGTTACTTGCTTGGTGTTTTCGGATGATGACTCACTGCTAATTTCTGGTTCAGAAGATGGATCCGTTAGAGTTTGGTCCCTTTTGATGCAAGTACTTAATTTTTTTGGTCACTCTTAGTTCATGTTATGTTGGTCGATTGTTTTATTACCAAGTAGAACAACAAATAAGGAAAGCTTGTATTGTGTAATGTTTCAGGATGTTTGATGATATAAGACAGCAGGAAGCTAGTCATTTATGTGAGCACAATTTTTCAGAGCACACTTTGCGTGTAACTGATATTGTTACAGGATATGGAGGATGCAATGCCATTATAGTGTCAGCTTCTGAGGATCGAACCTGTAAGGTTCGGCACACTCATAAGTTCTATTGTTTCTAATATTTGTTGTCGTAGTCTCATTTCTTCTGGCTTGGGGAAATTAAAATGTGAAAATAAAAAGTATACTAGTTTAAGCTGTTACTTTAAAGGGAATGATTTGTGATTGTCGAGATTGCTTATTGTCATACATATCTGTTTCTATAAAACTTCCCAAATTACTCCGCGTGCTTTGTTTAGGGTGGGGTGGGGTGGGGTTGAACCTACTCTTGCCCCTAAAACTGTATGTTTCAGAGCATATTCATTATCAATCTACTGGTTAGTATACGTTACGGTATGGATGCACACGTTCTAGGCCATCTTTTCCATTTCTTCGGTGGCTGAGGGAAAACCTGGTTTGCATGCATCAGATTACTCAGATCTATTGGGGCTGGCCCTTTGTGCCCAATTTGGAACAAGTATTTTGACGAGTGTCTTACATGATGGTTTTCATTTGGAGAAGCATCCTACAAACTGTGGGTATTCTCCTTTTTCTGAAAAACTGTATGCTTTCTTTATTTTTATTAGCGGTTGGGGAAAAACATGAAGTTCTTCTAAACTGACCTAGGACAACCCCTGGAATACATATCACAAAAACCATCCAGTTTAACTACTGTTTTGCCACCTAAATGGTTGTTATGGTTCTACTGCTTAGAAGGAAGTTATGTTCATTAATTTGAACTGCCTACCTTTTTTTTTTTTTTTATAAGTATTGAACTACGAGCCTATTACCATGTGTAAATATCAATGATGCAGTTGTAACAAAGGAAATTTGATTTTTATTGGGAAACAAGGAGGCACTATTCATACTGTGTTGAGGCTTAGTTCAGGCAACTATGAAAGTTTATCTTGTGCGACTTCAATTAAGAGATCCCTTGAGATAACACAGTTTGCAGTGTGACTGAGGTCACACTGGTATGCATAGCACTTGTGTAAATAAGTGCCAATTCTTGCTGCAAAAAGTTTTTTTCACAATTGGGGGAGCTTCTACTTTCTACTACAATATAACGTCATAGTTTTAATCTAATTATTTATGATTTTAAATTTTTGAGCCAAACTACAATGACAAAGGTAACTAATCAGGAAAAAAGAGAAGACAGAATGAAAAGGATTGGGTGCAGTGAAGAAAGGGTGGTTTGGAAAATTTGAATGTAATGGGGTAGATTCCCACTCCCAATAATTTTGCTAGTCATTTTGTGTATGATGCCATACATTGTGGTTTATCTTGTTATGTGTGTTTATATTTTTGTGTAGTGTCACTTTATATTCAGTGTTCTCCCTCCTCCCCTCCTCCCCTCCGAATGTAATGCCAGTAATTAGTTTGGTGTTTGGTTCAGTACATTATATATGCTAGGTTTCATCATCATATACCTTTTGCCAGGTCTGGAGCTTATCAAAAGGGAAATTGTTAAGTATTGTATTCCCTTCAATAATTGATGCAATTACTCTTGACCCTGGTGAACACGTCTTCTATGCTGGCAGTAGGGACGGCAAGATATACATTGCTGCAATTACTGCTGAAAGCACCTCTAAGAACAGTTATGGGCTACATATAATTAAATCATTATCAAATCACAAATTGGTCTCTATAATTCTCACTTGTGAAGTTATGAAGGTTTTATTATGAGTGATCTCTGATTATAATTGGGAGGATTTCTTTGCTAAATTCTTCAGTACGTTTGTTGCATTTTTCAGAAAAGTTTTATGTGATTTAAGGTATTACCCACATCGAAGTTTCGTCATATGCATATGGTTATATGGCAGTCTAAGAGGGGTAGTATGAGTTACGAGGAATCTTATGCTGGATGTGAAGGGTAGCAATAAAATTCCAGCATAAATACTTTGACTGCTTTGACCTTCCTGTGCAAATAAAGTTTAGGTTTAAATATTAACGATAGAGGTGGGTTTGGGTTGTATTTGGAGGAGGATAGTTTAGCAGTTGAGTTTGTTTGGGTCTCCAACACCTTTTAGCTATAGCTCTTGTTATTTAACCATTTAGCAGTTGTTTGGATTGAAGACTTGCCTGAAAATGTTTAAAAATTTTGAGAAAAATGATTAAAGACTAGTTTTTTAGGGTCATGTGAACATGCTGAGGCCTGTGGAAAATGTGTTTGCATGGAAAAGTTGTTTAGTATGTCTTTATTGGGATCTGAAAAAATTGTGGGGTCCATTAAAAAGATGTTTGGGTAGAAAAGATTGGGTTTTTTAGGTTACTGCGAAAGTTTGGCTTTATGTTTATTTTATCATGGAAATATCCCCACCCTCCCCCTGCTTATATTTTATTCATTAAAAAAAAAAAAGTTTCTTTTACCGTGGAAACTAATGAAATGATTAGATGAAATATATTTTTAAGATTGTTTTGGTGTATCAAGATTTTTGGACCAATACTAAAATATTTTCTTTAAATCTTAAAGATGGTTTGAATCCTATCATGCTGAAATATTTTGTTGTTATTCCTTCAGGCTTGTGTTTAAGATTGATTATGGATCTCGTGATATCTCTGATGTAAGCTACCGTTACTTGATTACAAGTCAACAACTCAACATGTTTACTTTGGATTCAACAAAGCTTAATCAACTAGCTTAGCAAGCAAATTTCCTCATGCAAATTCTGGAGAGAAATTCTATTGTTGCTGACATGTGTAACTTTGGTGGCTGAGTCTCTTGATCGTGTGATATTTAGGTGTAATCTTTGCTTCATTGATAATCATAGTACTTAGAGAACAAACAATGAAGTGTCTGAAGTGTGGAAGATTGTTGCATACTTGCATGTTTTTTTAAATGTGTCAGTGTTCTTTATTAAATTGTGACTGTAGACTTTATGTTGCGGTAATATCAGCCTCTATGATCTCTTAATTCACAAACTTCTTTTTCTGATTTTGTACAGCAAGGCTGCCTGCCACTTGTTTAGTATATTGTGCAAGTGGAAATCTTTTAATTTCTGGATCAGAGGATGGTATTGTACGCCTTTGGGATGCTAAAACTCACAACATTATTCGCATGTTCAAACATGCTAAAGGTTTTCCTCCACCTATCTGAATAATTGCTTGCTTGTGTGCAAAGGGTTTTGTTCATTATGAAGGAAAAAAGATAAATTAATTGGTTTCAGATTATTTATTTATTTATTTATTTTCATTCACTTTGAGGTATTTACATTTTCATGTTTTATATCATTCCCTCACGGATATCATATGACATGGAATAGACAATGTACTCTATAAATGCAACCACCAGATTATATCTGTAATTTAAAGTGAACCATATTATTCAGTTGGGCTTTGGTAGAATTGTGACAAAGATATAGGGCTAGTTTGGACAGTGAGATATTCTCAGATATTGCCGTCCCCAATATCACTCAAACCCAAAACACGTTTCAATTTCAAATCTTTAACTTTTTCATCTAATCATTACCTAATCATTATCCAAATACAAAATCCAATACAATTTTCCCAAACTTCCAAACAAAACACAAAAAACAATATAACTTTTTCAAATTTCAAAACAAGAATAATATTACAAAGTTTTATTTAGACAATTTTTAAGTTTATAATATTTTTATTCAACTTTTTCTCTCATTTTCCAAAATCCAATAAAACATCTTGACTCAAACAATTTTACTACTATTCACAGATATTCTGAGATATTCGAAGTGTCCAAACGAGCCAGTTACCATGTCTCTCTGTGTCTGTTCCCTTTTGCCTTTTTTCCCTTGACTTTTGCTTTGTCTTCCCAATGAACTTTGGGTTCATTCTAACATGATATGATAACTTCGTCTGAGAAACCCACCAATAGATGCTCTAATGTACTGTTAAGCCACTTCCAAGCTCCAAAATGTACCAGGCGGTTGAAGAGAGTGATTCTAATCCAGTTCAAAATGAAGCTTTTAATGTGATGCAACAATAAGAATAAAACAAAATTCATTATATGGAATGTATTTAGCTATCTAATATTTGTATTTCATGTAAACTTTTAGGGGTCCTATGGGAGTCTATAAAAAACTTTGCATTTGGTGTTTTGTTTTGTGTACACTAATGTACCAAATTGATCAAATCCCAGAGTTGGGTTGGAGAAATTTGATAGGAGTAAGTGTCATGATATTTGGTTTTTACCAGGCGGAATTGAACTTCTTAATGTTTGCAAGCAGGTTCAATTGAATATTGACTAGTCATTTTAGGGTATAACCACCACTGTAATTTATTTAAATTGTTACGAGTGGTATTAGAGATGTATGAAGGTCAAGTGCTGTACTAGTTCCTTGCTAATGAAACTGAGATCTTTTGTAGCATAAGAGGGTACATGATTACCACTCTCTTTAGGCCGTTATGTGTACAATATCATAATTAGTGCAAGATATCAATAACTTTTCCCTGCTTCCAACTGCTCCTTTTCTCTGTTTTTGTCTCCAGAATTTGTGTTTCCTTATGGTTTGCTTTTCCCTTTACGCTGTGCAGGTCCTGTTAACAATAATCTTATAGTCAGACAATAACTCTGCTTTAATTCTCGGCCAATTTCACAAGCTTTCTCAAGAAGGCGTGGGTTATTATGACCACCTGCTCTTGAAAAATATTCAAATCCAATGGATGAAGATGCAGATGTCAAGGCTATTTTTGATCTCCACTCAACTTGCAGGAAATTAGTTAACGCTTTGTACTTAAGTTCTCATGTGATCAATAATCAAATAAGAACTTCAGGTTTGCTCAGTGAATGTTCTTGATCCACTTTGTTTTCATTTTGTCTTTTTGTATGCATGTTATCATTTCTAGGCACCTGTCTTACACCCTTTACTCATCCTACCATGCAAAGTAGCATGATCTTCTGCGTCTGACCTTTCTATCGGTCTATCCTCAGCAACAAGGTTCTTCTGCTGCTGCTGAACTGGAGATGAAAAGGCTAAAGCTTGATTTTAGTAGATCTATGCAAACAGATCAACAGTGGAAGAAAATGTATGAAAACTTGAATCAATTCTGTGTGAATGAGCTTTTGGATGATGATCAAGTTAGAATCTCCAATGGAAACTCTACCTGAGGCATGTCTGTGTTCTCTTCCCTAAACGTCACTGGACTTTAAAGGTACCATTAGTTGAGGACTCTATGGAAAAAAAGGATTTATTTTTTTTAAGTTTAATTTTTTTATTTATCGATTTTTAATATAACTTCGAGTTGCATCTATGAAATTCATTTAGTACACTCGAGTGATTGGTCTTCAATTTGACTCTCTCCCTCACTTCTTGTGGATGGACTTTATTTTGTTTTTAAAGTCATATCAAAGTGCTACCTAAAGAAAGAGGTCATACTAAAGTGCTTTGATCTTGTGCCATCGGACACACAGCGAACACTCTTTAAGTGGTTTGATTTGGACATGGAGTGGTTAGGCATCATTTGTTTTCACAGATGAGATAGATGAGATGAATTGAGATAAAATTTGAGAGTTGAATAAAAATTGTAAGAATATATTTTTTTAATATTATTTTTGTTTTGTGATTTGCTAAGTTTTCTCATGTATGCCACTGGTATACCTAGGCTTAGCCTATTTCTATTAATGAAATTCTTATGATTACCTATCAAAAAACAAAACAATTGTTTTGGGATTTGAAAAAATTGAATTGTTTATTTTATTTTATGTGGAAATTTTAAAAAGTTGTAATGATAAGATGAGATGAAAAATTTTGTGAAAGTGAACGCATAAATATGTTATTCCCTCTTAACTTGTCTTTCTAACTTATTTTATAAAAAAATTCACGGTACTTTCCTCCCAATTATCTGGTTTCTAACCTCAAGGGAAGATCTTTATGTGAGCAGTCCAGACTTGAAAACACCTCATATGGGTTATGAGTTTGAAACCTCACACAATGCCAACGATTCCCTTAGGATTCTTGCTTCTAGTTTTCTGCATGACCCTGTAATTGTTAAAGGGATTAAGAGGAGACAAATAGCTTTGAATACATTCAGAAAAGAATATTATATATATATGATTTTTGGACTCTTCTTTCTTGTTGTAGTCCTACTGGTGGAAAGGTTTTTTACCGAGCAACTACGGAGGAAACTTGCTTTGGACCCATTTAACCTCCAGCACAAGAAGTTAAACAGCATCAGCGTGGCAAACATTTCTTTAACTTCTACTTCCTTCCAATTCAAGACCAGCTTTCTATATTTTGAAAAAGAAAAGTGTTATGTTTGCAATGAGATTTTATAAAAGTAAAGCTCTCAAGATGATATCTATATGTTATAGTTTCAGTGTGATGTACCACAATAAGTCATGTCAGTTCTGAAGTTTTACTTCCTTGAAATCTTTTTGTGAGCCAAACATTTCTCTTCGCCAAAATGGATGTACCATGTACCAAATATTCAACCCCAAACAACTGGCAAGAATTGATGGTTTGATTGTCTGAGCTGCACAATTAGGCTACAAGAAAACGACCCAGGCTGAGTCATGAAAATGATGTTGAGATGGAGAAGATGAAGATGAGATATAGGACCATTTCTGTTGGTATGTGAAAAGGTGTTATTTGGTAAGGCTCTGTTCTTTTCTTCTGCTCTGTTTGAATGAAGAGTTGGACAAGTTGGGAGAAGCAAGAATTATTACACTGTTTTGTTGTTGTGTTTGAAGTATTATATTTTATCTCAACAATGTATTTTATATTTGCTGTAGGGGAAGAGGAGATAAGGTGGTGCAACTGTTGGTGATAATGCAAAAGTAAATAGAAACCAACCCAACAGCAAGATCTATCTCCTTTAGCTATCAGAGAACATGTTCCTCTATTCATCACTTGTTGACAAAGGTAATACCTATTATTGGGGGGAGAGAGAGAGAGAGAGAGGAGTTCTTGTCATTGATCTGAACAGTGCTTTGAAATCAGGGCGTGGGAGTTTTTTCTTTTAAATGTTTTTGTAGCTTATTTTAAAATAATATATATTGTTTTGTAGAACACATTTTATATATACACCTCTTTATCACCTGAGGATTTATAACACAATAATAATAATCATATAACTGTTATATAACTATTTTATAGCCAGACAATATGATAGTATACCACTTCATGAAAAATACTAAAAGCCGGTTATCATAATAATAATAATAATAAAAGTTTTTTGAATTTTGAGCTTCCCACTAATTTAAATTTCACACAATTGTCTTTCCTTTACCATTCTCATTAGATTGGCTATATGTCAAAATTAATATACTTTTAGCTATTATGGGCTTAAATAAGTCCATATTAAAATGTTCAAATGCTAAAAATTTAGAGTTATTGTTATAGAAAGCCAACAAAATTTCAAATTTAGAGGCTCTAAATCAATGGTCAAACTCTTATTTTATTAGTTTATCTCTTTCCTTCCTCATCACATAGATATGATTACTAATTAATTTTTTAAACTAATAATTTAATTAAAATAAGATTATTAATTAACTTATAATAGATAGAATGGTAAAAAATAATAAATTAAAATAAATTAATAATTACAAAAAAGAAATATTTTTTTAATTATTAATTACTCATGACTATATATTTTTATAAATGGATAATCTAATATAGAAATTTGATATAAATATTTGAAGTCATATTTTTGTTATATTATTTTATTGTTATATAATAAAAAATAGTTATTCCAAATATAGGGATTTATGTGAATGAAATGATTAAAAGTCAAAATCTAGATTATATTGGCTAAAACTGTCCTTTAACAATGGGCAATCCAATGAGGGTGCTTTTAGATAAATAGTAAACTCTTCAAAATGATTCACTAATATTTCTTATGCAGTAATTGGTGAAGAATAATGTTACTTATCATTCTAATTTTCATTATTTTTTCATCAATTTATGATGTACTTTTAAATGATTAGAGATTATTTATTATATTTTATTTTTGAAATTATCATCTAATACTACATTATTGGATAATAATAAAAATAGATGATAAATAGATTTACTCATTAGTAAGCTAACTTATATAGTTGGTTAAGTGCCCATTTTTTAATTTTATTGCATTTCTTAATAAAAGAAAGCTTGCCTAAATGGAGTCAATGTTCATGGTGCCTAATTCATGTTCCACAACAAATTCTAATAAGGCACTATAAATGAAACTTGGAACAAGATTTTCTAATATTTTCAATATTGCTGGGATCGGAAGATTTATGTGTACATATAAATTTTAGAGAATCTTGATCGATAGATACTTATCATCTATAAAAGTTATTACCAATTCATAGATTTCTTTAGAATTAATAGTTTCTTAAATTGATTTAAAATCAAGTATAGAATAAAAGCAATGATAGAAATTCACATAAATTGCAAAGGAAATTGATTTGCACATTTTTAAGGTGTGTAAGTTTTATGTACTTTCTTAAAAAAATATTGATAAATATAAAATTGACATGAAAAATTTTATTTTTAACAATAGATTTAACTTTTTTTTAAAACGGATACGATAGAATTATTAAATTCAGCAATATTCAATTCCAAATTACTTGGTTTCGTGAATGGTTCTTAGTGTTTTAAATTTTGTACCATACCGATTGGTATATGCCGTACCGAAACAGTGGCCGATACATAAATAAACACGTTTCGTACCAATCCAAATACTGGTCATACCTATACTGGTCGTACCGGATTTTGATTTTGATTTTGATTATTATTATTTTTTTATCTTAATTCAGATTAGACTATTTACATATATTTATATATATATAATCTATTCATATATTGACTATTATTTTTAAATATAATTTATATATGTATTTATATATATAATTTTTTTTATGTATAGACTATTTCAAAACGATATACAAAACATTATCGATATTGAAATATTTCGTTTTAGTGCTTTGACCAGTACGCTCGCCAATATAATATTCAAAACATTGGCTGTATCTCAATTTCTCCAAACCAGTCAAATTTGACGCATTCTTTGTTAATGTTACATGCAATACATGAATATCATGTGATTGTAGAATTACATAAATTCGTGACTAGGTTCTTTTTGGTTGTTGGATTGTATTGAAATCAATTTAGCTTCGATCTAATTTTAAACTAAGTCTATTAACATTCAAATATTCAACTTTTAAATTATTAAATTTATCTTATGTCAAAAGCTCTTTACACGTGAGGCTCACGATTTTTTTAATTCAATACATTTTTTCCAAGATTTACAACATTTTTTTAATGTAATTTTAATAAATATATAAAAATTGATTTTAATATTTAAACATATTTAAACTAATCATAAATTTACTTTACAAAATTTACTCTATAATCTTAACTATTTGTTATTTGTAAACTCAATTCATCTAAACTTACAAATCAGCTTAAATTTACTGCTATATGAATATTCTTATTGGATTAATTAAAAGTTAAATTCAATGAGAATTTAGACAATAAACTTTATTTTCAGTCCACATTGAGTTGACCAAAAGTCAAACACATTGATTAAAATGAACAGTAAAGCCAAAAGAAAAGTTAAATATAGCTGATTAAATACAATGACTAAATCTTTATTTTATTTTTTTATTCTTTTTCCTTCTTACTTTACTCTCTTTTCTGCCTAAAAGTATCACGTTGATTCAATGAGTTGACTACAAATCTTCTACAATTATATATAAACTGTTATAAAATATAAATAAAAAATAGATACAATAGTCAAAAATAGTAATTTGATTTAAATATAATATAATTATTAATTATTTTTTTAAACTCATAATTTAATTAAAATATTATTATTAATTAACATATAATATATATAATAGTCAAATATGATAAAATTAATTAATTTAATAATTTTAAATAATTAAAAAAGATTTAATTATTTATTATTCAGTATTATATATCTTCATAAATAAATAATTTAATACAAAAATTTAATGTGAATAACTGAAGTTAAAAATTAATTATATTATATTATTATTATATTTTAAAAAAATAATTATTTTAATATAAAATTAATGTAAATAAAATAATCAAAAAGTTAAAATAAAAATTATATTAATTAAAAATATATTTTAACAATGACCAATTCAACGAGGTGCTCTAAGAGAGAAAAGTAGAGGTAGAAGCTAGAAATTCTTCATCAAAGAAGCTAGCTAGGACCTAATAGGAAGACTGCAGGTACGTACAGAGCTTTATTGGAAACTGACGGATTTTACACGCTACTTTGATTCAGTTTGAACGACAAGAGATATGAGAAATTTATAAATATTATTGAAATAATTTGTGAATTATTAAATAATTTGCTTTAAAATATTTTAGAGAATTTTGAAAAAGAAATAAAATAAAAAAACTGAATAAAAAAATTATAAAATTAAAAGAGAGTTAGAATATAATTTTTTAATATAATTTTTTTATATATAGAAAATGATTTTTTTTTTATATATATTCTTTAAAAGTTTAAAAAGTTATAATGATTAAAAAATAATTAAATAAAAAATTGAAGATATAAAATTGACAAATGTTAGTGTTTATAGTGTTTAGATGTTAGAGACAAAATAAGACGCGATGGTTTGAAAAAATTGTAAATTCAAACTAGGCTTAAATATATTTCATCCGATGATTATAAGTAGTTTAGTATGCTACTCTTCAGGATTTGACTCCAACATAGATTTATCTTACATTATTAATATTAGCAGTCTAAAATTTTATTCAATTATTGTAGATCTAACTGAAGCATTTCTATTTTATGAATAAATAAAATGAGTTTTTTAAATTTGAGAATTTTTTATTTATAAATAAAGATCTTTTAATTAAATTTATTTTAAAATTAAGACTTTTTATTTTTTTATTATTTGGACGGTAAAAGAGTCCACTCTTATAGACGGTACTAAATGCATAATAAACTTTATAATAAAGATTGATCATGATCATGACATATAATTCTCCAAGGTATTTGATTAAAAAATGGTGTCGTGACACGTTTTAATAAACCTTGTGATGTGTCACTTATCCGTTAAAATATAAATACTTAGATTAAGTATCATAGAATCTTAATTGGAACTACATACATTTTTCTATGTGATGATAAAAAGGTGGAACATGTTCTGCCCCTATCGCGCACAGGCACAACTAATACAGCTAGCATTGCCACGGGCCGTACATTTCTGGTGGGGGTGGGGATCGATCCAACGGCATCACACAGCAGGCAGCGGGGAGAGGGAAAGTATTCTCATTTAAAGGAGTCTGGTGAGATTTCTGACATGTGTCATGTGAGTGTAGGGCTTTCTCCTTTCTACAAGAAAGTGGCCATTTTAAGGCAAAGTTAGACTCCAACAGTGGCACTGACTTTCCACATGTTCATTATATACATAAATAATGTGTTACTCCCCTTTTCCCTTAGAGCATTTTTATTGATTTGATCAAATAAGATGTTTAAACAAAATTTAAATAATTTGAATAAAAAAATAGCCATATTGATTTAGGCATTTTCAAAAATATTTAGATTTTTTGTATTGTAGTTGACCAAATATAATATTTTTCACTCCAATAATAATTTTTTTTATTATATAAGAAATAAATAGCTAATTTAATATGTACTTTAAATTTAAATTACTTGGACAAATGTAAAAATGTAAAATATTAATTAAAATTTAAAGATGAATTTGTTTAAATCAATAAAAATATTTTTAAAATTTAATTCTTCCCTTCCTCTTCTATAAGAAGGGGAGTAAATTTGTGTAGTACTAGTCTATGATTTTATTGTAGCGGAAAGGCTAAGTGACAATGAATGATTGAGGGGCTGTAATATGGGGAGTGCAGCCGGATTGGACTGAAGATATTCTCATAAATAATTACAGGAGAAGTGTTGTAACAATTTAAACATTTTATAAAATTATATTCGATAGAAATTTATATGATATTTCCAATCTATTTTATAATAAAAATAATTTTATAATTTTATATATTATATCAAAAAAAATTTATAATTTAATATAAATATAAAAAATATATTATATTTATTTTATAATAAAAATAAATTACATCAAATCACATTAATTTATAAATTTAATTTTTTTAAAATCTCTTTTCAGTGACTAAAATATTTTCTAATTGTATATGTATTAACTATAACTAAATATATCTATTAAGAATAATTTTATTCATCATCTCTACATATTGTATATCTTATTTATTTTATTTTTTATAATAAATATATAATATATAAATGATTAATAGAATAATTCAATTAAATTAATATAAATAAAGTAAAATAAAAATAATTTAAAAATATATAAAATATATTATATGAGATGACTAATAACATCCCTAATATGTAGTTTTGGTTCCTCAGTTTTAATAAGAATATTCATATAGCACTAATAACATCCCTCAGTTTTAATCACTAAGCCACCATCAAATCGATCAAAATCAGTTTTAACATGCTAATCAGTAATCCCTGACACGGTTGCTAGATCTGAGCCTTTACTTTTGGTCGGCCGCAAATTCTGAATGTGTAAAATCTCTCACACTCGGTGAAAAGGTCAAAAAAAATTGGTAGTTGGTATTGGAATTATGTATGGTTTTTGAGTGTAAAATACTAAAATAAATAAAGATGGAATCAAAATTCACATTCCCAAAACAAAACTTGAAGGCCGTTTGTTTTTAAAATTTATCTCATTTTATCTTGTATTTTTTATTTTTTATTTTATCTTGTATTTTTAATTTATTTTAATTATTTATTAATTTTTACAATTCATCTTAATTATTTATTTTATAATTATTCATAACTCATCTCATCTCATCTCTAAATTTAAACGAATTAATTCAATAATCATATTTCTTTACCAATTAGATCTCTGGGTAGACCTAATTATTGATCAGCTCATAAGAACTTGTCCCACAAGTTTAATGGTATGGGATTCTTAATTTATATAGCAGTGCTTGGTTGAATTTTTTTATAAAATTAAATTTATAAATTAACAAGATTTAATGTGATATTAAATTATAATGTTTTTAATATATAATAAAATTAATGTCATATCAATCGATTTATAAATTTATTTTTATAAAACAAATTGAAGATCTAGCACTTATCTATATGTTTGTGTATTTACTATTTATATATGCAATAATAAAAATAATTACAGCATTATTTAGTTATCTTCATTATCTTAACAATATTTTTTTATTGACATTAAATAATCGGATATTTATTTATTTTGAATTTCTTTTAAATAAATAAATAATTATTTATTACACTTTATAATATTGCAGAGAAGCAAAGGATGATTAAATTAATGATGGGAAGCATTTTTAAATACTTTATACTAAATAATAAATATATAGGAAATATTCAAGCACCTGCTATATATAGTCTTGCCTGCCACCAGAAGGATGGTCTGTTCCCCATATCACTATTCTATTATTTCACCTTCATTTCTCCCATCTTTCCCACCCTTGTATTTCTTTCCTTTTCTCATCATTCCGATCAAATGCCGACTCTCTCACTCTTTTTCATTTGATCTTCCCCATTTTCCTGATCTGCTCTTCTGGATATCTGTTTGATCTGTCAAACACTTCATTTGTCTTAGAAACCACTGCTCCTAACCCAAGGATCATATACATGGAGCAGTTGAAGTCGGAGGACCAGATGGAGATGAGGATGAGGATGATGATGATGGACATGGACATGTATAAGTTTCCTGCCTTCTCCGATGCCTACAACGGTAATCATTCTGCTGAGTTTCCGCAGGCGGAATCTTCCGGCGCAAGCAGCGGCAACGAGATTCGTTACATGCCACATTACATAGATCGTATCGACCCAAAAATGGCGGAAATGAGAAAAATTCCTATACTTCAAGAATCTTCAGCACCACCTTCCAGTTTCTCCAATAGTAGCGCTGCATTTTCCAGGCAGCCAGAGAAGAAGCTGAATTCATCAATGGCGGAAATGAGAGAGATGATGTTTCGGATAGCGGCGATGCAACCGATTCACATAGACCCGGAATCGGTGAAGCGACCAAAGCGGAGAAACGTGAAGATATCGAAAGATCCTCAGAGCGTGGCGGCGCGCCATAGGAGAGAAAGAATAAGCGAGAGAATAAGAATATTGCAGAGACTCGTTCCAGGAGGTACGAAAATGGACACAGCATCCATGCTTGATGAAGCAATTCACTATGTGAAATTCTTGAAAACCCAAGTGCAATCCCTGAGGGAACGAGCTGCGGCGAATCCGACGCCATTATTGGGGATATATAGTTATCTTCCAATTATGGAAAAAGGTTTTCTGTCGTCTCTTTCTCCTCAAAGTGTTCAGCTTTATAACGAAGATATTGCTAATTTTTAGCTGAAAGAAGAGAATTTAGTTGCAGTACTATATATACATATAAAATGCATGATCTGTTGAATATAATGATGCTGATTTGGTTGTAAATCAGAGGCATGCATGCAGTAATATTATTTTCATTTACTCTCGATCCATAGATCTTGTCGTTGAAGATAGCCCAATAAAGCTCTGTTTTCATGCCCATCAGGAAGATCATCATCCAGAGTACATTCAATTCAGCAAAAATCTGGCAATTATAGAAGAGTAGTTTTATATATACTTATCGTTTAATTACTTATATTTTTATTTACAAGATTCATTTTAATATATATTTTTTTAAAATTTAAAATTTAAAATACCATAATTTTTTACGTATCAATAATTGAAATATGAAAAAGTAAATTTTCTGTTTTAAATCTTTCTTAAATAATTTTAGCATTTTTATAACAGAAGCCTGCAGGTTATTTATGTTTAAAAAAAAAAGAAATGGTAGATGCAGTCATGGAACTGCAAGCGGCGTGCAGTCGCTTTAGAAAAAAGTGAATATATATGGGACATACGTAAAAAAGTTAATTTTTTTTCTAAAACGACTGCACACCGTTTGTAACTCTACGACTGGACGTAACATTACCCTAAAAAAAAAATTGAGTCCAAAACTTGTGATTCATTAATTGCAACGAAGAAGATGAAATATATGAACGTTTGTGGGCAGACAGACAACGTGCAAACTATCTAATGCCTGCTGTGAAACGTCTAGAGACGGTACCAAGAGACCATGACATCAACTGACATTGACTCTTGCAGATCGACCGAGTTGGGACCATCTTTTAGATTAGAGTTAGGCGCCGTATGAATTCGGAAATAGTTTACCTCATATCAATTTATTTTAAATTTATTAATATATTTTTTAAAATTCTTATATAAAATATAAATATCATTATAATTTATTAAAAATTTAATAAAATTTTTTAAAATCTCAATTTAATTTTTTTAAAATTTTAAAATAATAAAAATATTTTATTTAATTTTTAAAATTATCTCAACTCGTTTCTTCTTATTCCAAATGAAGGTGAATGAAAATTATAATGCCTTTGAATTTATAACTCGCCCCAGTTCTAATTTAAAGTAGAAGAGATGAAAGAGAAAGTATGTTTGATGATATGAACTAAATAATTCAAATATATATGTAATTTTTGTATTTATAACTTCAATTAATGTCAACATTCTTTTGCCTCATAAATAAAGAAGATAAAGATTATTAAATTATTAAGACATGGTAACTATAAGTATCTTCTACGTAACCACAAACTTAATTCGTTCATCTTCAAATCTTTTTGTTCAATTAAAAGACAAAGAATGACACGTGTTTTGTTTTTTAATTTTTATTGAATATCTTAATAATAAAAAATTTAAAATACATTTAATTCTATTATATTTTTATACAAAAAATTAAACAGACTAAATCAATCGCTTGAAGGGAATAAGTTAATTGAATCTAATTCAATAAAAGAAAATTACTTATTTATAATTAATTAATTTTAATAAAATAATTATTTATAGTCAAAATTAATTATAAATAATCTTTTAATCATAATTAATTAATTGTAAAAGTTTTTTTTTTATCACTGTATCAATAATTAAAATTAAAAAAATAAAAATAAAAATAAAAATAAAAAAGGGAGCAGGTGGAGGAGAATTATGCATTAATTTTTAATGAATGCATTGTTGGGTGAGTTTATTAAGAAAGTTGAAATAGTTAAGGATGGGGGAGGGAGGCAGAAAATCGTGACGAAAGGAGAATGCATGGGAAAGACGCGAAGGTCCATGATCTGACAGTATTGCGCGGTGTTGCTTTTATTATTGGGCACGTATGACGATGATACGTCGTTTCCTCCCCTCGCCGACATTGAATTAGTTAAAAACAATTTAATTTTTTTTTATATTTAATTAAAAATAGAAATAAAAATAAAAAATAAACATATATTTTTTTATCTTTAAAATAGTAATCCTTTAAAATTAAAAAATTTTAAAAGATTATTATTTATTTTTAAAGATAAAAAGTATTTTTATTTTTTTCTCTCACTTTTTTATTATTTTTTAATTAAATATAATATAAATATTTTAATATAAATATATAATTTTATATAATTTTAAAAAAATTTTAATTAATCCAATACTAATATTTTCGTGATTCGAATCGACATGCTCAACCTATTTTGACGTTTATATCTTACGTGGGTAGTTACGTGGCTACCCACGTCCGAATTATATAAGGAATTTATATGATAATAACAGATCATAACCAGTCGATTCGGACAAATAAAAAAAAATTAATAATAATAAATTTATATAAAAATACAGAAAAATTATATAAAAATAAATTTATAAAAATTACATAATAATATTATATACAATTAGGGCTACAAACGATCCGATTAGGGATGAATTCAAGCTGAATCGAGTTGAGCTGAACTCAAATACCTCGAGTTCAAGTCGAGTTGAGAGTTTGTCAAGTTATATAGAATTCGATCCGATCAAATACGAGCTCGAGTCAAATTGAGTTATTTATCGATTTTTGTTTTTACTCTCTAACAATCTACACGAATCGAGCCGAACTTAGTAGTAATTATTCGAGTTTCTTACTCTTCATAAATATTTCACTCAATAATTTTTTTGTAAACTTAATACATTATTATTGTAAAAAAATAAAATAAGTTACTTCTACATAAAGTAATAAAATATATTACTTATACAAACTATTAAAAATAATATATATAATACATAAAATATATATAATAAAAGAATATATGTAAGAATATATACAAGATTATATATATATGTATATATAAACATTACGAATATTGTTACGAGTCCAAAATGAGTCGAGTTGAGTTTATATGAATCTTGTTCACGAACACAAACCGAATCGAGTTGAGATTATACGAGTTTAGCTCATTTAATATTTGAATCAATATTAGTAGTCACGAATAACTTATTTATTAAATGAATCGAGTTCGAATCGAGTTTATACGAGTCGAACTCAAATTGTTCACGAGCAGCTCTATTCGTTTGCAGCCCAAAGTACAATCGTGAAGTACTATTAGAAAAATGATTTTTTTAATGTGGGTTCTATGTTTTACTTATTTCTTCACAGTTATTACGCGACGATTACATAATTTACATTAACAAATATAATTTTTCTCTTATACTGATATGTTAGATCTCATTTGATTATACAATTCAGATAAGACGAAATAAGATATTTTGCTGAAAGTTGAATAAAATATTATTATAATTTTTTTAATTTAAAAAATTTGAATTATTTATTATACTTTATGTGAAAATTTGAAAATTTGTAATGGTTTTATGAAATAAGGTGCGATAGTTTGATTTTGTGTAACTAAACAAACTCTTATTATATAATAAAAATAATTTTACAATCTAACATATCAAATCAAGTTATATGAATTTGGAAGTTTATTTTTATAAAATCTCTTTATAGATAAAATATTTCTTAAAACAAAATTAGAGCATAGTTTTACTAGAATACATTATTTAAGTTAATTATTCACCACGAATGATTTTTCCACAAGGGAACATAGATTTTTTTGTTGCGCTGGAAGGGTACTGATGCCCTCACCAAAGCTACCTGCTCCTCCCAACCAAGTCTAAAAATTCAGGCTGGGAGATCCAAACAAACGTCAAAATGACAAGTATTTATATATATTAATTGATTATTTCTTCTTTCTAGAAGGAAAAGGAAAACACAGAGAAAGGTCAAGCAAGCTATCAAAATAAACATGTGCAACGAACCCTGGAATCCCAACATCCACATCTTCATTGTTTTCAGCATTTTTTTTAGCAAATTAAATTCATTAGCTAAACTAATAGATTATAATATATAAGTGTAAGTGGGATGAGAGTCTCCAAATAGTTCTCTCAAAAAACTAACACATAATGCAATACTAGAAAAGAAATCGAATAAGTGACTTCTAATAAGAGGAATTTGGAGCCAAATAAATGGCTCTTATCCAATTCTTAAAAAAGGGAGAGACTGTTAAAAAATGATTTTAGGCTGTGGTGAAAAATTGCAATCGTGAAGTGTGTGTTGTACCGTGTTAGTCTAGATTGATCGCCAATAATTTTCACGTCCACTTTCATTTGATCTTTGGTTATGAAAAACAAGAAGATAGGAGAAGCAGCAACCAGATTCGATACTCCAGCAAGCACCTCACGGCTGTGGCGGTGGCCAGTGAGACCCACGCGTTGCCTTGGAAGATCGAGCAAGGTGAAGACCAACAAATCGAAAGCCTCCAACATCGTAGAGTGGCGCGTGACCTCAAGGAACTCGCCTAACCGAGGAATCGCATGGCCGACATGCATGACAAGAGCCGTACCTGTGGCCAACGCGCCGAACAAAATGGCGACCCCCTTCGCCCGTGTGTCGATCAGCGACTAGAGAGGTCAATGAAGGAAAATTAAGAAAAAGGGGAGAGGAGGTGGCCGAACCAAGGCTCCGACTATCCTCCGCCTATGGAACTTGGAAGTGGCTGGAAGCTTAGGAACACCGAAAATTGCCCTCTGGAGAGAAATAAGAGACGAGAGAGAGAGAGGTAGAAGTTTGGCAACGGGTCATTGTTTTCAATATTTGATTCTGTGTGTAATACGTATATGAGCAGGGTGGTAATATATATAATAGGATCTGTGAATTTGAGTACGTACATATGATAAGAGATAATTGGGTTTCGATTTCATACAAAAAAGTTTGTATCAAAATAGGTTGAATCTATAAGATACGATTAATTTTTTTTTTTTTTTTATAAAAATAATATATGATTTATAAACGAGTCATTTATAGGTCAACTCGTAAAACTTGCAATCTACCTGTTGAACACGAGTACTAAATTCTACTTTTAAATTTTATAAATGTTTAATTTTATATGTTTGTATTTTTGTTGTTGTTGGGATGTAGTATTAATATCATTATTTGACTACTTAATATATGAAACTATTGAGGTTTTTTTATTAGTATGTAATTTTATTTTATGAGAAATATTAATTTTCTTATATATTATTGGTTGATATTGATAATAAGATATTTTATCATGAATTCAACAATAATTGTGAATAATTTTATATAGTCATCATTGTATTATATATGAGATTATATTAATTGAGTTAAGAAATAAATATATGGTCACCTCGTTTATATGAAACGAGCTGAATGGGTTGAAATAGACTAAGACTTGTTTGGATACAAAAATTATTTCAACTTGTAAATAATTATATATAGTCTTCATCGTATTATATATGGGATTATATTAATTGAGTTAAAATATAAATATATGGTCAGGTCGTTTATATATCTAAAACGAGGTTGAAATAGAAATGAATCGTGTCCATAATTATTAAAAGGGTTAAATGGATTATGTTATGTTATCCATTATTTAATGGATCGTGTTAAGATTTTAGAGTCTAATTCATTTAATTTAACGGGTCATAATCAGTTTGATCAATATAGTCTAACACTCATGACTTAACATGATATGAACACAAACCATACTCAAACATGAATTGCCACCCCTCTATTTGAGAACACAATGAATGGTCTTATGATTTCATTCGTAAATACAATACGAGATAACTGGGTTTTGATTTCATACAAATAAGTTTGTATCAAAACATGTTGAATCTATAAGATACGAGTAATTTTTTTTTATAAACATAATATATGATTAATAAACGAGTTAATTATAGGTCAACTAGTAAAACTCCCAATCTACCTGTTGAACACGTATTTTTGTTGTTGTTGGGATGTAGTATTAATATCATTATTTGACTACTTAATATCTGAAACTATTGAGGTTTTTTTATTAGTATGTAATTTTATTTCATGAAAAATATTAATTTTCTTATCTATTATTGGTTGATATTGATAATAAAATATTTTATCATGAATTCAACTGTAATTGTGAATAATTTTATATAGTCATCACTGTATTATATATGAGATTATATTAATTAAGTTAATAAATAAATATATGGTCACTTCGTTTATGTGAAACGAGGTGAATGGGTTGAAATAGACTAAGTGGATATGAAAATTATTTCAATTCAGTACTTGTAAATAATTATATATAGTCATCATTGTATTATATATGAGATTATATTAGTTGATTTAAAATATAAATATATGGTCAGGTCACTTATATATATTAAACGAGGTTGAAATAGAAATGAATCATGTCTATAATTATTAAAAGGGTTATGCGGGTTGTGTTCTGTTATCTATTATTTAATAGATCGTGTTAAGATTTTAGAGTCTAACTTATTTAATTAAACGGGTTATAATCGGTTTGATCAATATAAACCTGGTTTGGATTAGGAGATGAGATGAGTTGAGTTGAGATGAGTTGAGTTGAGATGAGTTGAGTTGAGATGAGTTTAATTTATTTTTTAATATTATTATTGTTTTGAGATTTGAAATATATGTAATGAAATTTGAAAAAATTATATTAGAATTTGTATTTTGTATTAGAATTTGAAAAATTGTAATAATAAATTTAAGATGATACGAATCCAAACTAGCCATAGTCTAACACTTATGACTTAACATGACATGAATACGACTGTTACCCATGCAAACATGGATTGCCACCCTTCTATTTGAGAACACAATGAATGGTCTTATTATTTCGCGAGGATAAAAGGCATCTAAGGCTTCGAATTGGAAAAAATACAGAAGTACTACTAGAAATCGCGCACATTTTTGTTTTAAAAAAAGTAGCACCCCCCCCCCCCCCCCCCCCCCCCTCTCTTCTCCTCCTCCTTCACCTTTTTTTTCTTATTTATTTCCTAAAACCATCCCTACACGTCTAGCCTCCAAGGGACCATGGCCCTTCTGGTCCTGGTTCAAACTGACTAATTTGCAACACACACGCATACATATGTATATATATATATATATATATGTATTATATATCTAAAATAGATGGAAAGATGAATTTCTTTACATTTTACCATTGGTAACATGAGCATGTATATATATACATATATATACATAGATATATAGATCGACCAAAGAAGTGCTTGGATTTGTTTTTGTAGGGACGTGTGGCCACACAATCTAATGTTTTTGGGTCAATCTTCCTCCATACTGTGTCCTTTTCGATAGAAGGGATGCATACCAACGCAGTCATTTTCAACA
Source organism: Platycarya longipes (assembly GCA_036559045.1). Classification (NCBI taxonomy): domain Eukaryota; kingdom Viridiplantae; phylum Streptophyta; class Magnoliopsida; order Fagales; family Juglandaceae; genus Platycarya; species Platycarya longipes. The sequence continues at coordinate 40,482,410 of CM071802.1, forward strand.
TGTGTAAGCTGTCTGAATTCATTTACCTCTATAAACATAAAAATTCAATCTTTGGACACAATCTTATCTTCTTCTTTTTTTTTTTTTCGGGTCAATACTCCTCCATACTTTTGTCCTTTTTGATAGATGGGATGTATGCATGTTATACTAATTTTCAACAACGGCCTTAAACTTCAATATATAACAAAATCACCTCTTTAATTAATTAATTAATTAATTTTTTTTTGCTTCAAATACAAGCAATGAACTAGTAATGCAGACAAAAAAAGGCATGGACATACATATATCTACAAAGACTGGCATTCATTTTCTTTTCCCACACTATAGACACTGGTCGATTCAGTTGTGCCCTCTTTTGGCGGGCATGACCATAAAACCATGATGTTCAGCAACTTTGAAGATTGGTCCATTTGAATTTAGAGATGAGGTGAGATGAGTTGAGATAAATTTTAAAAGTTGAATAAAATATTATTTTAATTTTGTTATTATTTTGAAATTTGAAAAGTTCAGTCAAGTTTTGAAAAAAATAGAATTATTTATTATATTATATATGAAAATTTGAAAATGTATAACGATAAATTTAAGATGAGATGAGATGAGATGAGATGAGTTCTGAATACAAACGGAAGCTTAAACCCCATTCAAATTAGAGACAGAAAGTATCTCAATTCATATCATCCAATCATGATAACTTTATCAAATTTTTAAATAAAATATAATAAAAACTTAATTTTTTTTAAATACTAAAATAAAAATAATATTCCAACAATTTTCATCTTAAATCGCTATCCCAAGTTCCAAACTTCCTCTAAAAGTCAGAAAATTTTAGAATAGAAAGATAAGTAACTAGCGTGCAGCATAACATTTATTACATGGCCATGTCCTCTGGTGGTCCCTAGTACTAGAGGGAGTTATGTCACACCCGTGAGGCCTTCCCATTCTTAGGTTTAACTATGGTCGAATAAATCAATGGCTTCTCCCACCATGGTTAACAATAAAATAAAATCATGTATGTTACATTCATAGGCCGGGTTGTTGGAGCTTTATTGCCATGGACATTAGTCTATGGGAAATGATCTGTGATCCACGGGATGAAAATATGGGATTATACTAAGACATAAGTAAAATTTCTTACCAAATAAAACTTTCTACCGTTCGTGCATCTAGCGCTACTATAAGCTCCAAATGCCCAATTAAGAATCAATTTAGTTCAATCTAATTTTAAACTAAATTTAATATTTAAATATTCAATTTTTAAATTACTGAACTCATTAATTCAAAATTTCTATATATGTGAAACTCACAACTTTTTAATTCAACAACTCTTTATACGTGAGATCTATAATTTTTTTCAACTTCTCATAAATATATTTAAACTGATTATCTTAACATCCAAGTATATTTAAACTCATTTTAGATAAATCCCATAAAACTCACTCTACTATCTCAACTTACTACTATTCATAAAATACTCAATTCAACTCAACGTCCAACCACAACCTGTATGTATTGCCAAAATGTTTGAAACACCTTCCAAAGGATCATGTTCGGTTGTGTTTATGAGTATTTAGTGAATGTTTGATATTGTAGTGAGAATTAGAAATGTAGTTTATAGTTTTAGGACTGCTAGCTTATAACTTAAATAATAAACTATATATTTCAAAAGCTGTTTCACTTTTTGATAAATATATACCTAAAATGCTTTTAACATTAGTTACAGTAATTTTTTCAAAATATATAGGTGTCTGCAAGAATTTTTTTGATAAAAATTTCAATTTGGTGTCTTTTGAAAAAACTAGCATTCAATTTTTTTAACTAATTAAAGTATTTTATATAAAATTATCAAATATGTATTTTTTAACTGTATAAAAGTACATTTTAAAATTTAAAATATAATCTCAAACAGGCTTTTAGAGTGATGCAAATTACTTTACTGTTTTTTAGGCCTAGACGCATTTGGAGGAGAGATAAAACCCGCAGAACTGTTAGGTTTACAAAGAGAATTATATTATATTATATTATATTATATTATATTATATATATAAGCTTATAAATTTATGTTGTTTGAACATCTATTTTTATAATAAAATATATTTTACAATGAAATGCACCACGTTAGTTTATAAAATGATTTGTTATAATTTTTTTTTTAAACAACATTTTTCGAACTTGCATGCGCATACAAATTTGGAAAAATGGTTGGTCTAAAAAACTACAAAAATTATTGCAGCCTCAACTTTGGAGATAGCCCATGTGGGCTGAAGACTTTAAGTTGGGCCGAAACAACAAAAAGTGTAGCTATCGGCTGGAACAATAAAAAGTGTAGCTATCAACAATAGATTGGCCTAAATGGGCTGAGCTGATCAGCCTAAAAATCAATATGGAGATTTATTTTCTTTGAATATAGAGAATTTGAAGCTAAAAAATTGGAGATTTATTCCAGGACGAAACGTAGATCATTTTAGCCAATAATATTAAGTTAGGAATGAATTTTAATATATTTATTTACGAACTCAACTTAAACTGAAAACAGTTGTGAATTTATTACTTACCATATAAGCGCCCGCCTCCCTCCTTCTTCTGGTCCTACTAAGAGTGACAATATGGGTTTCTTGATAGTTTGAAAGGTAGTTTTTAAAATTGATAGTTTGGAGAGATGAGTACAAAATGGGTAATAGTTTGATAAGGATTTGTGTATTCTTTCCAACTCTTCAACAATATACTTCTTGAAGTATGTCATAGTACAACTTATATTGAGCATTAGGTGCGTTTACGCCTTTTTTTTTTTTCTCAACGAGTTTGAGTGATATATATTGAAACCAAAATACTGATACAAAGTTAAGGAGAGTATGTTAGTTATACACATTATAGACCAGGTGGTTCTTTCCCACTGTGGATCAAGGGTGTTTAGGGGGCGCGGGGGGAGGGGGGGAGACAAGTATCCAAAGTATAAATTTAAAGCGGCCCATCGTGCAAGAAGATGTGCACATCGATTTTGTGATCGATAAACTATTTTTGCATTCTAGACTTCAAAGCTGTTCAGTAAGTGTTTTACATCCTAAATCATATTCCTCATTTCCCAATCGGTCTGCATGGAGGTAGAGGAGATGGCATCAATTACTTGCTGTGAATCACTTTCAATTGAAATCACCCGAATATTCTTGGTCATAGCTTCCTTGAGGCCATTGAGGACTGCTATCACTTCTCCCACTATCGAGTTAGTGTTGTTTAATTGGCTTGTATGAGCAAAGAGTATTTTTCCATTTTGTGAGTAGCAGATGGCAGCAGTATGCTTCCTCCAGAACCGAAGTATAAATTTAAAGCGGCCCATCGTGCAAGTAGATGTGCACATCGATTTTGTGATCGATAAACTATTTTTGCATTCTAGACTTCAAAGCTGTTCAGTAAGTGTTTTACATCCTAAATCATATTCCTCATTTCCCAATCAGTCTGCATGGAGGTAGAGGAGATGGCATCAATTACTTGCTGTGAATCACTTTCAATTGAAATCACCTGAATATTCTTGGTCATAGCTTCCTTGAGGCCATTGAGGACTGCTATCACTTCTCCCACTATCGAGTTAGTGTTGTTTAATTGGCTTGTATGAGCAAAGAGTATTTTTCCATTTTGTGAGTAACAGATGGCAGCAGTATGCTTTCTCCAGAACCGATAGCAACATTACATTGCTTGATGATATGGTGGACCAGAGTATCTTGACATGTTTCTTTGGGAGGATTTATCTTTTGAGTCCATGCACTTTGGTGCTTCAGGAAATGGGTGTTCATAGTTCGTACTAGCTCCATAGGGGTGAGTTTTGAGCATTTGTAGACTAATTTCTTTCGAATGAATCAAATATTGTCCATAGTAAGAACAACAACATCCCTAGTCCATGCATTTGGGTTCTTGGATAGGTTGGTGGGGTTTTTCTTCCTCTTTTAAGACTTTGTTCAAATCTTGTACTTCCACTCTGAGAGTTTTACTATAAAGGAGAGGACTAGAGTTTCCTGATTTAGAGGTGCAGTTTTGTTGGACAAGATTTAGGTATCCACATAAATAGCAATATTCTGAGAGTCACTTATATTTAAACGAAACATTAACAGTGGTTTGGTTGGTGCTCGGGATAATACTTCATTCCATAAGAGATTTGGATATATTGATATTTATTCTTATTCTCATAGTCTTTGGTGGCCATAGGAAGGATTGTAGTTTGATCAATATTGATAATAGAGCCAAGAGCCTTACCGATGCTAATAGATGTGCTGAGAGTCATCGATCTCGAGTGAGGCCATGCACTTGTATCTAGAACTCTGAAGCTTTTAGATCTACATCATCAATACTCTACCCAGGAAGCCATTCCTTTATAAGTAAATGATAACCACAGAAGTCCCATGGTCATTGTGAAAAAACTCTGTCATTCTCTTGGGGGTTTAAAGATAAATAGGAACTTATTAACTCTGAGATCTTGAATATCCAACTCGGGCGCAAAACTCTAGACTGACTTGAAAACATTGTGAAAAGTAGATTTATTAAGTGATTTCTTGGAAATAAGCTTACCAACTAAAGATCTATCTGAGAGGAGTTGCGCTTTGTTGGTGTCGGGCTCGAGTATGATGTCTTCCCATGATAACGCTTGAGTTTGAGAAATGAGGATGTCCAAATCTCCTTTTCCATGGGTTTATAGTTTTCCATTAGTCAGATTGAGTTAAGAGAGCAGGGTTGAGGGTTTTTGGTGGAGATCGAATTCGATTTTGGTGGAGGTGAAGTTAGGGTTTGAGGAGGGGTGAGCTCATCGCTAGAGAGAGAGCGAGGGAGGAATTTGTGTAAACGACCCTTTCTAGTCTTTGGTATGTTTATGCGGTTATTTTGGATATTGAATTTTTTATTTACATGAATTGTATCCACAAATGTGATGCATGAGGTGTTATTTTTTTCGAATGATTATTCTTGAAGTCCATATTTATGGATTGCGTTGCAGACCTAATTAAAATGCTCTCATTTCATGAGCAAAAGAAATAAATTTTTCAAATTTTAGGAGTTTTTAATTTGTAAATAAAGATATTTTGGTCAAATTTATTCTAAAATTGAGGTCTTTCTATATTTTTATTGTTTAAACTGTAAGAGTCCAATTTTATGGATTATACATAGTTTGCCTTTTTTTTCCTATCAACCACTTAAATAAAAAGTCATTTAAATGTATTTCATGAATCAATATGAAATAGAATAAAAACAACATTTCTTTCAGTGTTTAACACTCCACGAAAAACTTACACTAGGAATAACTAAGGCTGCAGAAAACAAGTCATCTACCTTTTCTACTTTTCACCTCTAGACCGTATAAAGTCTGGTAAATAAGAGTGGAGAGTAAGGGCTTATGTGGACATACACATAATTCTCAAAACTTCTCGTAATCTCATTCCTAAATATCAGTACTCATGCACAAAACATATTTCAGTTTCCAATTAATTTCTAACTTTTTTTATCTAATCAATATATAATTATTATTCAAACGCAAAAATCAATATAACTTTTACAAATTTTAAAATAAAATAAAAATATCAATACAACTTTTTCAAACTTCAAAATAAATAAATAAATAAATAAAATATTCAAACATTTCTTAACTTTATATATTTTTATTCAACATTTTTCTCTCTGATCATTTCTTAAAATCAGATTATATATAGAACATCTTCACTCAAGATATTTAAGTACTATTCATAAAATTCTGAGATCACTACTATTCCATAATTATGAGATTATTGATTTGCCTACTCTTAGAGCAAAGATGGGGTCATATTTTTTCAACATTCTGTGGGCATCTATTCTAACATTCTGTGGGCATATATATATATATATATATGTGCGTGTGTGTGTGTGTGTGTTATATGTATATATGTGCGTGTAATTTTTTCATACATATGATGAAGTACGTTCATTTCAGTTGAACTTTTGGATTGTTAATTTCTTGACAACGTTTTCTGCTTTTAGAAAGTCAGTACCAAACCCACACCCGATTGGTGAATAAGACTCAGAAGTTGAGAGTACTTCTCATGTTGATTAACCAACGCGTACGTACTGAATGAAATTAGAGTACTTCTGGTAATCATGCATGCATGTACACTAATCCTAGGTGAATATAGGATAATGATATGTTGAAGAACAATACTTTAAGATTGAAATTTATGGAAAGATTAAAATTTATGGAATTTATAAGTTTAACTAAAAAATGTATTTAATAAGTACAGTTTTAACATAATAATTAAAAAGATATCCTTAAAATTTCTGTTTCTATTTCTACATCTAAAAAGTACTCTAACTCTGATCAAGTTGATCTGACAAATTTTTTTCTCAAATTTTTGGTGGCTTGATCGAGATTCTTGATTGGATTTGTTTTACTTCAGAATTTGGGATTGAATATGTGAGAATTAAAGATCTATACTTTTATTTCTATTTCTATTTTTAAAAATAGAAATAAAAGTATAATATTATTACATAAGATTTCTTTATAAATTATTAAGTCAAAAGAAAAAAAAAATTAAATTAAATTTTAACATTTATCGTCGAAATCAATTTGTGTCAAGCAAATATATACTCTAATCATGTAAATGATATTATAGATGGTCATTTATTCTACATACTGTTCAAGAATAGAATAAATCAATTAATTTAGGATCGAGAGAGGTTTTCCATTACTTGTTTAGTTAGCTAACAGTAACGACTAGGCTTCAAATTATTAATCAATTTTGATACTATAGACTATATAATATAAGAGTGATGATACAGTCACAAACGGCGGGTCCCGAATGGGATCCCGCCTAGGCTGAATGGTTTTAAGTTTTTTGGTTTTTTACATCAATTTTTTTAAAATTATATTTAAATATTGAAAAGAATTTTAAAAATTAAAATATTATTTTAAATCCAGTCGGAAAATCCCTCATGTGACTTTAACATTACTGATTATATAAACCATGTTAAGTTGTAAAATTTCGTAGATTGAGCAATTTCTTTACGCAAAGAAACTGGGCTGAACGAGCAACATGGTAAGTGTGGGCGGCATGCATGATGTAATCAGTACTCCATCTCCTTAAAAATACAAAACACATTTTCTTGAACAAGTTAGGGAATTAACATGATGTTCTCAATTTTTGTTAAAAGAAAAATGTTATTTGCAGTGTAAATATTAAGTAATTTTTTAAAAATAAATTAAATAAATATGAAATCTATATAAAAAATTAATAATTTGTTTAATAATATATATTATTTTTTTTAAGAATAATTATATGACACTTACAAATTCTATGATTGTAATTTATGACATTAAATCATTGAAGAATATTAATTATATTTTATTTATGAATTTATCATCTACTACTACAGATGAGAAAATGCGAAAAAAAAAAATTGGAGAAAAAGAAATATATTTTCTCATTCTATTTTAACAAAAGAGATGGCAACTTCCCATTGGGTGTACTCATGTACCTTTGCATCACAACAACGACGGATGCTCGTTTTTGTCCTCAATCTACGTCTGTTCACGTGGCTGACGCGATCCTCCATTTTAGGAACCATTAGAAAATAATCAATTAGTACGACACGGACAAAGTGGGTCCCCCGCGCGCATGCCGTCGTCTCTTTCCTCTTGCCCTCGTCGTAAACAAAGTATCCCCACTAAATTTATATATATATATATATATATATATGATCTACTTCATTGCTTAATTCTGAATCATGGAGCCATACGAGAGACAATTCTGCGACCATTTTCTTCTGCTTAAGCCAGAAGAGGGGAGTTTCTATGGTCTAATTCGCTTTCTCCTTTTCTCCAACTACTCAGAAACAAGTGTATTCCTCGTGTACTGCACGGAATCTGATGATCTACAGGGAGATTTTTGGCGCCGATGGTACATCTTCAACTCCCTTCTCATACAGAAACTACTCCTCCTCTTGGGAAAACCTCTGGTTCTGATCGGGCACATGCTGGAGCTGTGTCTGAATTTTCTCTCAAGAAACGGAGGATTTCTCAAGCTGTTTTTTAACTTCTTTACAGGCACGTAATTTTAATTTTACATTATTCTTTACCCATTTTTATTGTTCTTTGAATCATTATTTGGATTAATTTATGCAGGAAAGATGGTGAGGCCAGATCCATCATCGGCAACCTTCACATCTGTGGTGGGATGTCTTGATGGAAGAGTGGAGTTAGACAAAAGGATTAGACAAGATGACAAAAAATATAATGCTTCGCTTGCAATGATGGCTTCCAAATTGTCATACGAAAATGCAGAATTTGTTCATACCATAATCAGAGATAACTGGAACGTACGTATGAATATTATATTAATATGAAAAAATATACATCTGTTTAAGTTAATTTCTGCTTATATGATAATGATTCTCTTTCTCTCTCTCTCTCAGATGGAAAACAGAGGGTTCTACAACTTCTGGAACGGTACGTACGTATGAATCAACCTAGATCTCTCGTACAATTAATTCCTGAATATGTTATAGATGAACTATAAGTTGATACAATATCCTTCAATCTCTATGAATATACATGATTTCATGCATGTTATAAGCTATTGAATCCAATTAATATCAAGATATAGAATGATCATGATCATATCATATGTATGGTTCCACACTTTCTATAAATTTCTGCTCCATACGAACCAGATCATCGGAGTTGAATTAATGGAGGGCTGATAGCCATTATTTTTATCCGGGTCATCAGCTCAGCGATGACCCATTGACCCAATATTCTAGCTTATCATCATCATGCATGATGATAATAATTCACATGCTCATGTTATATACAATATACGTATATATAAATATAATATATATATATATATAGGGACGGAATCAAAATTTTATGTTTGGGAAGGCGATCGATAAAATGTGCGGTGCGTGTAAATTTTAGAAGGATGATTATCAGCAATAGAAATATTATATTCTGTTGTTATCGAGCTCTCTAAACGTATATTACTCTTCGAATTATACTCCATTTCTTTCTTTTTTTTAAAAAAAAAAAATTAATTGTTTTTAAGTACTTGCTCATATTTTTTTATGATTTAAGAAAAATTTATAAATCAAGAATAAGTCTGAAAACTTTCTAATAAGTAATGATGTAATGCTATTAGATTTTTAACAAATTATATCTTACAATTATACAAGTTAGAGTGAAACTAAATAAGTGAGTATAATTAATCAATTTTACAATCATATAAATTTATAATCAATTTTTTTTTGCTAGAGTTAGACTATTAGAGTAACTGTAAGATTATATAAGTTAAAATTTGGGTTTAGGTAAAATTAAAAATTAGAATATAAATAGATGTATATTGAGATTTAGAAGATTATTTTTCGTAAAAAAAAATTTGGAGAGAGCAACTTTTATTTTTATTTTTATTTTTATAATCTAAGAGAGAATTTTAATTATATATATAATTATATATATTTGTATTACAGATGAAGTTTGGAAAAACTTTGGGGGCCGTAGCCCCCAACCACAAACGTGGGTCGGTCTCCTGTTTATATATATATCGTGGCATGTCATGGGATATATATACTGTTCAGATTATGTGTACATATTGTGATATGCATAATCAATAATGCATGATTCAAACCATGTATAGAAATGTATATCTGACTAGCTAGCAGTACTGTCAGATGAGATTATAATACGGCAATTTGCAGTTATTTGGCGTTTTGAAGTTAAAATCACTACAAGATAATTAAGTCAGTATGTAATATTCAAGGCCGGCGGCCCGGCTGATAATTAATTTGTCTAAAAATTGGACTAATTTGTCTTTAACTAATAATGAGAGTAAAGAATGAAGGCATTCATGGATAGAGATTAAGGTTTTGTTTATATTTAGAGTTGAGATGAATTTAATTGAGTTTAGTTTATCTTTTAATGTTATTATTATTTTAAAATTTTAAAAATGTATATTAAGATTTGAAAAAGATTTATAAAAATTTTATGTTTTATATAAAAAAATTATAAAAATATAATAATAAAATAAAAATAAATTAAATTAAATTAAAATGAATTACGAATACAAACGGCGTTAAGAAGATATTCCAGTTGTAGCATATTGAAACTAATATTCAGTGTGAACATCAACTGCTCAAGAGGATGCGCAAAGGAAAAGTATGTATTGAATGCTCTCGCAATAGACACAGTGCCATTTACATGTATATATAGAGTAGGAAGATGAGAGAACATCTTTACAAGATTAAAGGACCAATAGACACGTATCCTAGATTAAAGGATCAATAGACACGTGTCCAGCTATAAAGGAATTGTTCCTCCTAGAGATTTCTCCAGTATTCGGTTGCTTGAGTTATTCTTGGCATGCGCAGTGCTTGAAGTCATTTGCCTTTTCTTTGCAAGCTGTCAAGGCTTGTTTGTCTTGTATGGTGCCAGACTTGTTGTCCTTGTTTGCTAACTCATCCTTCTCTTTAATATCTTGTTTTGCTAACTCATCATTCTCCTTATTGAGACATGCTAAGGAGAAGTCACATCCAAGAACACTCACTCACATGAACAGTACATGTCACTGTTTATGTGAGTGAGTGCTCTTAGATGTGGCTTCTCCCCATCATTTTTGTAATGGTAAACATGTAGAAACACAAAACTTGCAGCTCTAAGAGTATTTATAATCCATTAATTATAATTCAGCTAAATTTAGATTTAAAATTTCACTTTTACAAATTTAACTAGTCATTTTTTACTATACTAAATAATGAACTCAATAAATCAATAGCTATTTGATTAAAATATTAATTTCTAACTTTTTATTTATTTTAATTATAATTATAATTTAAAAATTGATTTGTTATAACACTTATAACTCATTAGTTATCTCATTTGTTTAGTTAAAATTTGGTTAAAAGACATTAAAAACAAATTTCAATAGACTTAACAAAGTTAAAATATATTTAACTTTCTCTCTTCTCATTCTCTAAATATGGCTAGTGAGGAGAGATAAAATTAAATTTATTTTAATTTTGTTGAGTTCATTGAAACTTGTTGTTGATGCGTTTTAACCAAATTTTAACTAAATAAATGAAATAACTAGTGGGTAGTGAATATTCTAACTTGGCAATAACAGGCAGGCCAAATTCTTGTACTTTGTCAAATTACAAGCTGACAATTATTAGGACATCTTTCTTCATTTCAAAATCCTTAGAATAATCTTATGAGCAATGATAATTGAAATTTTAAGTTCTACAAATTTCGTGTATTCTGTTTAAAAAAAGTAGATAAATTTGAAATACATGAAAAAAAATCATTTTTTTAATAGTAAATCTCACTTTTTTGAAAGAAAGTACGCGAGACCAAGATGTGCGCACATAGTTTTAAATTGCATTATGTTCCAACAATTTCAGTTGAAATTTTTCATTCTAGTGTATTATTTGTTATACTATACATTCTCATTTTTTTTTCTCTCTAAGGTTCGGCTCGGCCATTTTTCGGGTCCTATTCCATTTCAGACTGTTTTAATGGAAGTTTTGTAAATTTTAAATCTAAATGTCATTCTATTAAATTAATTCTAGAATATAAAAGACATTTATTTAATTCTAACCTTTTTTACTTTATGTATGTCCTTCCATTATCTCTTTTCCAAATGTCACTATTTTTCATAAATTCTATATTCTTTTATTTATTTTTTGTCTCAACTCAAATTTATGATTTTTTTAACATATATTCATTTTATAAATGATCAATTCTTCCACACACACACACACATATATATATATAAGCACATGCATCATACACACATACACATGTATTTATTTTATTAGTTAGTTTGTATATACATAAAGATATAGTTAACCTCAAAATGGAACATGGGAACATCACACCGGTATAGAAATATTTTGTTTTAGTACTTAAAACCGTAATGATCATCAAAATGAAATTCAAAATATTATAGTTACGTATGCCCTAGAGCTATATCTAGCATTACTCATTTTAAATTTTATACGAGCGCTCTTCATTTGAGGTATATTATTACATAAATCCTTATTCATCTAATTTAAATTGGATCTAAGAGTTCTCCCCATTTCTAAAAGCTAAGAAATACTATTTTATAAAATAATCAATGATGGATCATTTCACTAATCTTGCACCATTCAGGAGTCCATTGGTTTTATTTATCCTATTCTTTTAAAGTTCATTTAAGGCTTTTCATGTTTGATTACAATGACACTCAAAATTCTCATTGCATTCTAAGAAAATATGATAGGAGTCTTTAAGATTATGTAGTAAAGGAATCACTTGCCCTTTCTCCCTCGAAGTAGGTTTACGAGTTGAATGAGCCAGTTGGTACAAATAGTTGGAAAACAAGTTTTGGGAAGTTAGAAAATACTTTGTACTGAGTGAATAGAAATCCTCTCCAATTATAGAGAGAATTAGACATATCATGTGAGTTTTACAACATTTAATGTTATTCATATATGGTTTTTGGACAACATGGATCCCACATAGGCATTTAATATTGTGTATATTTCCTTATGTGGTGGAGTCTCTAATTTGATCAAGCAATTGGAAAAAAAAAATCAATTAGTATTATAAGTATGCTTTCTATTGCCTCCCCGTGTGAAATGTAGGGCTCAAACTTGAAATTTTATACTTAAATTATGTGTTTTGGGACAATCGAATAACAACTATGACAAAACTGTTTGTCTAATCTTAATCGAAAAACATTAGTTTTGATGCAATAATACATTGATATATTTCTCTTATTTTTGGAGAATTTAGAAAACATACAGGTTTAAAAATAAATTAATTGACAGATTTTCGAGGACAACCTTCAACTCAAGCTATCATGTTCCAAGATACAAAGAATAACCCTAACCTAATCGTGGTTGGGTTTAGGGGCACCCATCCATTTGATCCAATTGCAATGGGAATAGATGTGGACTTGTCATGGTTTGAGCTTGAAGGTGTGGGAAAGACTCATAGCGGCTTTATGAAAGCCCTAGGCATGCAGAAGGACAAAGGTTGGCCGAAAAAAATAGAGAAAAGAAGTGATCCCCAACAACAATTTGCTTACTATGAACTAAGAAGCAAGTTAATAGAAATATTGCAAAAGAACGACAAAGCTAAATTCATATTAACAGGACACAGCTTGGGTGGGGCATTGGCAATTTTGTTTATGACCATTTTAGCCATGCATGAGGAGGCATGGTTGTTGGATAAGTTGGAGGGAGTGTATACATTTGGGCAACCAAGGGTTGGAAACAAGCAATTTGGTGATTACATGAAGGAAAAGTTGAAGGAGAATAACGTGAGATATCTGAGATATGTTTACTGCAATGATATGGTGCCTAGGGTCCCTTATGACGATGGCAAAATATTCTTTGAGCACTTCTCTCCATGCCTCTACTACAATGTGTTCTACAACGGGAAGGTTAGTACTAATACTCTCTCTTTACTCTCTCTGTCTTAATCAAGCTACAAATATAAAGAAGAATTTGGGACGGATTATTTACAATGAAAATGACCATTTGCGATGGAAATAAGCTGTTTTTGTCGCAAATAGTCATTCTCATCACAAATAATCCATCATAAATACCTATTTTTCTTGTATGTGTGAAATAGTCATATTATCCTTTGCAACTACTAACCGAAAAAGATTACATTCAAAATTACTATAGAATCAATTGTGCATCATGCAGGTGCACAACTAATCATATATGTAATATTTAACAATTTTTTTTCAATTAAATAACTTAGACTTTCTCATATATCGTTTACCGAAATATGAAAAGTTAGTAAAAGTAAATGTCTTGATGTGATAACATCTTAAACATTTAGTTTGAAAGTAATTGGGAATGTAATTACAAAATAAGGTAACATACTTAGGAATCCTCGGAGATAATTGTTTCTTCTATTCTCTAATTTCAAGCATATAAAATAATAAGATTTTAGATGTGAAACAATAGCACTGACACACTGCATTCTTAATGTTGGAATACAGGTTTTATGGGATGAGCCAAATAAGAACTACTTCTCATTATTATGGGTAATGCCTAAGTACCTAAATGCAGTTTTGGAGTTGATCCGAAGTTTCATAATCCCATATATCAGAGGTTCAGACTATAAAGAAAATTGGTTGATGAAGATGTATAGAGTGTTCGGATTGATATTTCCCGGATTAGTAGCACATAGTCTTCAAGATTATGTTAACGTTACCCGATTGGGATCCTTAACTATAGACCTTCAGAACTCACTTCAGCATAAAAATTCTAAAGTCGGTTTACCAAAGAAATCACAATAGCTTATATAAAGGCTTTAGGATTTCTTTGGGGGCAACTTATACAACTCCTTTTAAGGATTTAAATTGTAATGTCATTTTTTTATATTTAGTTTAGAGAGAAAGAAATATAATTATTGGGACATTGACCTGTAAGCTAAATATTTTCCTTTAGGAGCATTTCTTGGATCAAGATCAGAGCATTATGTATATAGTGCATAATTGGGATTGCGGTAGGAAATATAACTTATAACTTTAGGGTTTATAATTTAAATAATAAGCTCTATAGTACTTCAAATGTTATTATTGTTTAGTAAACATATATCTAAAGCGCTTTTAATGTTAGTTACAATAATTTTTTCAAAATATACAATTATCCATGTGAGTTTTTTTTTTTGAATAAAAATTTCAATTTGGTACTTTTTAAAAAAATAGGCTTTCTGTTTTTTTACTGATTAAAGCAATTTTTATAAAATTATTAAACATGTTATTTTTTCTTTAAAAGAGCTTTTAAGTGGTTAAAAGTATTTTTAAAGTTTTGAAACGTAACTCCAAATAAGCTCATAGTGACCACATCTACAATTTGCAAGAATGGTATTATAGATCACCTGCCGGTCATTGTACTTATACTCAAGAAATATGTGTGTACTAACGCTTATCACATTAAAGGTCAGGCAATGATTTGCTTCATTGTCCAAATTGTGTTAACTACAAGGAATAAACCTATTTTCGGCGAGTAAAATGGTCGGGAATACCAAGAAACTTGCCGCCAAAAATAATTAGTTACAGCGACTTTATATAGCCCAAACTTGCCGTTATTAGGGAGCCAAGATAAGCCTTTTTTGGCTACTGTGAAACTTGATAGGAAAAAAAAACTTTTTACGGCGACAATTGGTTGCCCGAAATGAGAAGAAAAGTTGCCGCAAAAGAAATAGATCTTTAGTGGGGATATTAAGTCGTGGGAAATAAATTTTCTGTTCGCCACAAATACGAGAAACTTGATTTTTTTCGTGCATTTTGTTGTACGTGCATGATGTTTTTTTCATGATACATGTTTATGTTATGACAGTTACTTGCTTACTAATAAACTAGAAAAAAGACTAGATTTGCTTGCAAATATTCATGTCAACGTCATTCAAATAGCTTCTATGTACATACTTAGAATTAACCACCTAATAGTCTAAGTTTTACACAGTATCATCCAACATATTACTTTGAAATATACATTTACAAGTAGATATTTTTCTAAATGCAAGGTCACCTCCAAACACAGCATACATGCTCACGTATCATAAACTCCATTTGAAAAAAGAAGAGCAGCTATGTTAATACATAATTCTTATTTGTACTAATTCACACTATGTAAAACAAATTCAAACCAAAACCCCTCTATCTATGGTATTTGCCTGTGACCTCTATTCCTCTATAATTTGAGTTATGATGTAAACAACACTCATCAAGATGTGTATATCGATTCATAAAAAATAAACACAAAATGGATTGTATTAAATCACGAGGTTATTACACGTTTTGAAATGGTAGTTCATCTTATATTCCATTGAGTGACTATCTATCTTCTTCTATGTTACCCTCCAGTTCGACGTTGTGAGTAGAACTGTCTTCGCTAGTATTGTCATTGATAAAATCTTGCTCAAAGTGTCCTAATTAGACCTTTGCATTACTGGCATGTCAACATCAATCTGCTCTAACTCAACATTAGGCCTGTGCATGTCTGTTTGCAATTATGGGTGTTCAATTGGGCCGGATTTTTTTTTTTCGGTCCGGTTTGTAAACCGGATAACCGGCTCCCGGATCCGATTTTCGGCCCAGTTAAATTTATAATCGGATCTGTATTTTAAACAATCAAGATTAATATGGTCCGGATATGGATACAGAATCCAGTACCAGATTCTAAATCCGGTACTCGGATTGAAAACAAAATCATATGCGTCCGCCCCTTTTCAGTATCGACCCTGCTCTCTCTTTCTCTCTCTCATGAATTTGAAAATCCTAGACTCTCTCATTCTCAATCCATCACCGTCATTGTCGATCGTAACCTACCGCCATTTCCGATCGTGACCTATCTTCGCCTCCAAGCTGTCATTTGCTTTGTTTCTAAGGTATTCTCTCTCTCTCTCTCTCTCTCTCTCTCTCTCTCTCTCTCGATGTTTCTTTGACTTGATTTGTGTGTGCATAGTTTGCTTTGTTAGTTCTTTATTTTCTTAAGCTTGGTTGCCGGAAAAATAATAGAAAACTCTTTGCTTGGGTATTTCATGTTTGTATGCAATGCTTGTGTGCATAGTTTGCTTTTTTTAGTTCTTTATATGCTTATATAGATGGGAAGAACAATCGTCTAATTTTATTAGGCTTTTTGGTCAGTTTGTTGGGTATGTAAATAGTTTGATTGTTTAATATATGTTGGTATATGAATTCTTTAAGTGGGGAAAACTCTGACCTCCTTTATTTCATCTTGGTTTGTTTATTTAAATGGGGAAATCGTCCAATGAATCTTTAGCTTCTGCCATGATTTTTAATGTTGGTTTCTACAGTTTCTATAGTTACAAAATATGTTTTTTTTACTATCAAATAAACAAAACAGAAAGGAACATTGAAAACAAACAAAACAGATAGGAACATTGAAAAGATATAGAACCACAAGATAAATTACCATCACCAAATTTCCAAACATTCTGGGTAGTAGCACAACTCCATAATAAGTGAATATTGGTTTCCTCAACTTGTCCATTGGACATATGTCAACAGGAGTAACTTTCCTTCTAAAGAGATCGCTCATTGCAGGAAGTACATCCCCAATTGCTCTCCACATAAACACCTTAACTAGATTTGGGATATTCACGTCTCAATATTTCTTCCAAAACTCACAGCCATTAATGTGGGTGGATGACTCAATTTACAAGTCTTTTTCAGCAGATATCCTAAAAAGGTAGCTTTATATAAGCAGATCATGCATGGTAGTAACTTACCAATATTTTTTTTATCACATTTAAAAAATATATACTGCTTTTAACCTATCCCTTTTATATATGTGTGTTAATGTGGTTTGGACTGTGTATGATTTATTTACTATATGTGTATTTGATTTTTTTTTTTTATGGTAGTGATTAATTACTCAATAACAGATGAAAGAAGATTCTGTGAGTTGTAATGTTGGTTACAACTCAATGGTTGGGTAGCGATTCTTTTATTCCAGTTGATGTAGAGGAACATGGGAGTCGTCCAAGCCTTTCATCCACACGTACACAAAAACCTACTAGTTCCATCCCACCTATACCAAAAAAATCTAAAAAAACACCTAGTAACAAATCAATAGCTTGGGATAACTTTACTAAAGTAGAACATATTGATCCCGATGACCCAAAAGCTAAGTGCAACTGGTGTGGTAAAGAATACAAGTGCCACTACAAGAATGACATTTCCTCTATGAGGACACATCTTTTTAATTGTTCAAGATCTATTTTTTTTGCTCCAAAAAATACCTCTAGTAGTAAAAAGGATGTAGAGGGAAATGTGGGTAGCCCACAAATTCTATTGAATTTTGATGTAGAACAACTTAGGGTGTCAACCGCTAAGTTCTTTATTAGGTGTGAATTGCCTTTTAAGCTTGTTGAGAATAACGAGTTTATTGATTACATGGCTGCTTTAGAGTCTCGGTTTACCTTACCATCCCGAATCACTCTAAAAAGGCATTGTATTAAGCTGTATAAAAAATAGAAGATATAACTGAAAAATTTGTTGTATGGTACCATTTCGAGTTTTAGTCTGTGCATCTAGCACTACTCTAACTTTAAACATTCTACTGTTCATATAAGTGCACCATTTCGTGTTTGGTTGACACATGACTCAACTAATATTAATTCAGTTCAGTTTAATTTTAAAGTAAGTCTAACATCCAAACATCTAATTCTCATATTACTAAACTTATCTCAACTTAAAACATATTTACACGTAGGACCTACAACATTTTTTAATTTAACACTTCTTTACATGCAAAACTTACAACCTTTTTCAATTTCTCATAAATACAACTAAATTCATCTTAACATTCAAACAAACTCATCTTAAGTGGATCCCACAAAACTTACTCCACTATCTCAACTCAGTGCTATTTATAAAGTACTCAATTTAACTCAACTCAACTCAACATCTAGCTGCAAACTTAATATATTGTAAGCTTTGAAACCAAAATTTTGAATTCCGTTCTTGTGACCATTCTAGTTAAGGCACTGGAACGGAATATTTCGATCCAGTCCATTTTAGTGTGCTGTATCGGGATTAATTATATATTTTATATAAATATTTATATGTATATATAAACTAACAACTAATAGAATAAATACATATATATATATATATGTAAATGCGTATCATGCATATGTGTACGTATTGGAAAATTGAAGACTTATAAATTGAATATAGGTTGAAAAAATACAAACTTGAGTTGAGATACAAAAACAAATAAAAGAATAGATAAAATATTAAAAAATAATGATATTTAAAAAAAATGAGGGACATATTTAAAGCTACAAAATTATATAAATATATTTTATATTTTAGAATTAATTAAATACCATTTGAATTTAAAATTAAAAAAAAAACGTTATTCAGATACAAGAAAATTATAAAAATAGTCCAAAACAAAATGGCCGGAATTTGGACTAGAGCGGTCGGAATTCGACCGGAATAAACCGGAGCGGGCCAGAATTTGGACCGAAATGGAACAAGAGAGTATAATGCACTAGATACTATACTTGACAAAAAATTCCGACCGTTTTGGTCAAAACGGATTGGAATCCAAAACCTTGTTTGAAACATCTTCTGAAGGGTCATGTTCGGTTGAGTTTACGAGCATTTAGAATGATGAAGTTGTTTTATTGTTTTTTAAGCCTAGACGCCTTTGGAGGAAAGGTATAACCTGCAAAATTGTTAGGTTTACAAAGAGAATTATATTATATATATATATATATATACTCATATATATAAGCTTATAAATGTTATAAAATATATTTTAAAATGCACCACGTTAGTTTATAAAATGATTTGTTATAATTTTTTTAAACAACATTTTTCCAACTTGCATGAGTTTCATGCGCATACAAATTTGAAAAATGATTGGTCAAAAAAAACTACAAAGATTCAGAGATAGGCCCTTATGGCTGAAGACTTTAAGTTAGGCAGTGTTGCTATCAAAAGTAAATTGGCCTAAATGGGCTGAGCTGATCAGCCTAAAACTCAATATGGAGATTTATTTTCTTTGAATATAGAAGAATTTGAAACTAGAAATTTGGAGATTTATTCCAGGACGAAAGGTAGATCACTTTAGCCAATAATATTAAGTTTGGAATGGGTTTTAATATATTTATTTACAAACTCAACTTAAATTTAAAACATTTGTGAATTTAGTACGTACCATATAATTAGCCCCATGTTTGTCCTCCTAAGAGTGACCATATTATGTGACACGCGTACGGTATCATGTCGTATATTTCTTGATGAGGGGCTCTGCTGACTAGCCTTACTAGTCTTGGGCAAAAATCAGCTCTCCAATCCAGATTTAACACGTCAGCTCTCCAGCCCTACTAATCTTAACATTGCTGCAGTAGATTAAAATTGTAGAAAATAAGCCTACCCAATGCAATCTCCATCTACCCCAAGATCTGGTCCCCATTTTCCACATTCGGCTCCCACCTTCGAAACCCACAGACAAAACCACGGCTCCCACCTTCGCCTCCCACGTTCAACCGTGAGACCCATCTTATTTCAATGATAATATTACTTCTTCAATTATTTTTTTGCCCATTCTATTGCTGTAAACTATTTTATAGTGATTTATAGCCGTAAGTCGGTGTTATCTGTTCTTTATTTTTTATTTTTCCATTCTGTTGGCCTAAACTAATATGTGCGTATCTTCCCCAAATGCATATTAAAGTTGTAACTAATTTATAGTGATTTTTTGCTATGATTTTGTCGTAGCATTTTGTAGCAATGAAATATGTTATAACAATGAAGTAAACTGATTTATAGTGATTTTTTGCAATATTTTTGCTGTAGCATTTTGTAGTATGGAATATTTTATGGTGGTGAAGTAAATGGATTTATAGTATGGTTTTTGCATCGTTTCTTTGCTGTAGAATTGTATAGTGATGAATATTTTATAGTGATGAAGTATAAATGTTTATTTAGTGATGAAGTATTTTGTAGTGATGTTTTGCATTGTTTCTTTGTTGTAGCATTTGGAGAGTAAGGGCTTATGTGGACATACACATAATTCTCAAAACTTCTTGTAATTTGTTTCCTAAATATCATTGACACACGAAACATATTTCAGTTTCAAATTTTGAACTTTTTTATCTAATCATTATATAATTATTATTCAAACACAAAATTCAATATAATTTTTACAAACTTCAAAACAAAACAAAAAAAAATCAATACAACTTTTACAAACTTCAAAATAAATTTTAAAAATATATATTCAAACAATATCTTAACTTTATATATTTTTATTCAACATTTTCTCTCTCATTTCTTAAAACCAGATAAAACATCTACACTCAAAATATTTAACTACTATTCATAAAATTCTGAGATCACTATTACCATTGATCCATAATTATGAGATTAAATTGTGGATTTGCCTTAAACAAATCAGAAGTTGGCCGCAAGGTACTCTTAGAGCAACGATGCACTTCAACAAAACTCAACTTTTGCGGCGCTAAAAATTGCCGAAACAACCCCATAAAATCGCCACATATAGATAATTCCAACGATTAAAGGGTGCCGCATGTTCGATGCTATCAAAAAGTCCATTATAAGATTTTGCAGTGAATGTGGAAAATTGCAGGGAAAACTTTTCATTTGTAGCGATAATTTCCACTGGAAAAAAAAATCCACCATAAATGACTCCCCGTGTGCACATACATTCACCGAGAATGGCCCTTTTCACAAGTCAAGGAAAGTTGCAGACAAGAGCACGGGGACTAGAGTATTGGTACAAACAACAACCAACAAAATCTACTCAACTCGAAAAACAATCAAAAGTGCAAAAAACAAAAAGGGATACATAAATCTACACATGCTAAAATCTTATCGAAACACTAAAGAATCAACTATCAAACTCTCAATGTGTTTATAATCTACTTAAATCAAAAGTTCTAAGTTATTAAAATAAACTCAAAGCTAAAATAGAACTCTTACCACACTTAATTAGCAAGAACGAAGTGGAGGCAAGGTGATAGAGGAGGCAATTTTATAAAACTAGTCCTAGCTACGAAATATCTTCTTGAGCCTATAGCGAAATAGAGGATTAGGAATGGGAAAAAGGTAGAAATTCGCAAAAGTTATAAATCGTCCTCAAACATAAAAACAAAGTGTACGTCAAATACCTCAACTCTTCGAGAAATGTAGCAACTCACGAATGCAGGAAGCAAACAAGTGAAGACGGTGAGCTCGTAGTAGTTCTTGACAAAGCAGATGGGGAGGAAGGCATGGATGT
Source organism: Platycarya longipes (assembly GCA_036559045.1). Taxonomy (NCBI): domain Eukaryota; kingdom Viridiplantae; phylum Streptophyta; class Magnoliopsida; order Fagales; family Juglandaceae; genus Platycarya; species Platycarya longipes. The sequence goes on from CM071802.1 coordinate 40,504,190, forward strand.
GCGTGATTGAAGCTATGGATGGATTTTTAGGGTGTTTGGTTCTCGAAAGTTCTTTTTGCTAGTTGGGGAGAAAATGCGAAGGGTTGGGAAGAAAATAAGGGAGTTCTGTGACGCCCCCAAATTTTCCTTAAAATAATACGGAAATCGAGGCGTCAGGATGATGACAACACGGGTCACACATCCCAACGACAAGTATCAAACGTGTGTGCACACGTAACATACATAAAATATAGGTCGCAGTGGATAATAAAATCGATAACTAAGTACCAGAATTTTTTGAAATATTTTACAAAACAGTTTAATATAAATTCTCCAATAGGAGATTTAATACAGTCATCCGAAATATAAATTAAACAAATACATAATTATAAAAAAATAGGAAATAAATTTCCCAAGATAACAATTAATAATAATAACACATCAACGGCGAAGCCGTTCCTTCCGGCTCAGCCTCTTCAAAGCCTGCATCCAGCAATTACGATGCCAAAAATGACATCGCAGGTAAATATAACCCAAACAAACCCAAGATAATAAATACATTAATACAACAACAACAACAATGAACAATTTATCATATGCATGAGGCTTAAAAATCATCTTCCTCAAAATCAATGAAATAACCACACACGCCAAAATCTCATTTGGCCCAAAATAAAACTCTAATAAAATCACCCATCATTTTCCCAGAAAATGATGACCATAAATCCATTAAAACCACAACCATTTTCCCAGAAAATGGTCCACGTAAAACCAATAAACACAACCCGCCACTTTCCCAGAAAATGGCCTAAACATCCGTTTTATTAATCATATGCACCATGATCTCCCCTAGGGACCATCCGAACATCCTGGCTTTCATCATCACACCGAAGGTAACGACCCCTCATGTGACTTCGGAACGGGCAATGCCTAGCTAACCACGCCCAGCACGTACCATGACCAGGCATCCCCTAACCCCCGCCAGCAGAGGAGCCACGAAGTCAACATGAGAGCGTTACCATCCCGTCCGATCCCGTCGTCACCCTACGACGACCCAGGGGACGTCACTCAGTATATTCCGCTCTCGAGTGACCAGAGGAGCTCCACCGGGATAATACCCCATCCCGGCTTGGGGTCGTGATACACACGCACCCGAAAACCATAAACACAATGAAAACCCAGTTTTCATTTCCAACACATGAATATCCGAAATCATGCAAAAATCCAATTTCCAAATATTTTCATGAACATGCGCGTAAATACACAATGCAGACAATCATGCACCAAATATCCAACAATTAATAAATTCCAACAATGACCAAACATAATATCTGTCGATACCAAAAATATATTTAAATCTTAAAATTTATTTGGAAAATACTTATAGCGATTAAAAATGCATATCCTTGAGTAGACGCCATTCCGCAGCGCTCGTAGCGGTCATTTGTACGTTAGGCTAAAGTGTTCGGTTTGACACCAAAATTTAGGGAGATACTCTTTGGAAGGTGAGGAATCTCATGGAAGTGGAGGTGTGGCGGCACCACCACCGGAAGGTGGCGGATCGGAGTCAAAATGGGTGAAAACCCATTTTCGGGTTTGGGGTTGTATCGAGAAGGTGAGGCCGTGCATGGGGAAACTGAGCTAGGAGGATGACCAGCTGGGCAAGGGGAGTCTTTTGGTGGCGGTGGTGAGGCCTACGGTGGCCAGACGGCGGCGCGGCAAAGAACGACCCGTTTTGGGACCCATTTCGAGTGGAGGGGTAACCGACGGCGATGGGTGGCTTTGGGCAGTGGGTTATGCTCGCCGGAGGGTGGAGAGTCTAGTGGTAGGTCGCCGGTGCCAAGGGGTGGCCGGCAGTGGCCGGAAAATGTAAGGAAAGCAAAAATAGCCATTTCGGGTAGGGGGCCGTGTAGAGGCGGTGGGGTGGCCCGAGGTGACACCACCGGTGCCGTTGAACTCGCCGGCATGTGGGGGTGAGGTTGGGCTGGGCAGTGTCGCCGGTGGATGGCCGACGGCGGCCCTGGGTTGAGGGAGAAGGGACGGGCGAGAGGGAGAGGAGGCAGGGGAGGGGGCTGGCACGCGGGGCAGTCTGGGGAAGCAGAGGAAGGAAGAAAAAGAAAGAAAAAGAAAAGAAAAAGAAAGAAAAGAAAAGAAAAAGAAAAAAGAAAAAGGAAATAAAGTCTACTAGAAAAAAGAGCACAACAAATTAAATAAAAGCTAACTGACAAAAAATACAACAATTCAATATCAATAAATAAAATGTTTAAAGCCCAATGATAAAATAAACTAATCTCAAGCGCAATTTAATTATAAAACTATAATTAATATAACGAAAGCACATCAAATAAACTTACTTAATAAAATAAAGGAAATTAAATTTCACTCATTAAAATAATTACTCACATTAAAATAAATAAGAAAAGTAACGTAACTCAATATTAACTAACTAATAGCTCAAATAATATCTTAAACAAATAAAACACGACTAATAATATTATTAAAATAAATTAAAATAATTAATACCGATAATAAAATAACGTATAAAAATACACGTAAATCCGAGATCTCATAAATTCCTTCGCGCATTCATTCAAAGGTTTTTGTAGTAAAATATATTTGCCGCAAAAGTACAAGGCTAAAGGCACTCTTTAAAAATTTTAATTAATATAAAAGAAATCGCTGTAACAGGTCACTCATGCATTACGGCGACAGAAGTCGCTGCTATATTTACTTAAGTCGCTGCAAAATGTGCCAGTATCCAATTAATGTGAAAAGTATGCGACAAAAGTAAAATCGCCATAACTAGTGAGTTTTCACAATGACTTTTTTTTTAGGGAACGTAAAATCGTTAGGAAAATCGATTTTTCTTAAAGTGATGGGATAATATTCTAACATTTTGTGGGCATATATTCTAACATTCTGTGGGCATATAATATATGTACGTGTAAGTTTTGCATACATATGATGAAGCACCTTTTTAAGCACCACCTAACAAGTTAAGTTGATCGGTTCCTTTCAGTTGAATTTTTCGGTTGTCAATTTCTTGACAACGTTTTCTGCTTTTTGAAAGTCAATACCAAACCCACATCCGATTGGCAATCAATAGGCTTCAGAAGTTGAGTTTTTCAAACCATCTCATTTTATCTCAAATTTATTATTAATATATTTTTTAAAATTTTTATATAAAATAAAATAAAATAAAAAATTTATTTTTCAAATCTTAAAATAAAATTAATATTAAAAAAATATTTTATTATAATATTTTATTATTTTTTAATTTTTATTTTATTTCAACTTATTTCATCTCTAAAAACAAATTAGATTTAACCAACACGTACGTACTCAATGAAATTTGAGTACTTATGTTGTCAGTCATTAATTCTCTAATACTAGGTGATTAAAGGATTTGTTGAAGGAGAATAATTTAAGATTGATATTTATGGAAAGATTGAAATTTATGGAATTTAGTTTTAACCAAAAAATGTTTAATAACAGTACTACTTTTAACATAATAATTAAAAAAGATATCCTTAAAATTTATGTTTCTACATCTAAAAAGTACTCTAACTCTGATCACGTTGATCTGACAAATTTTCTTCTCAAATTTTTGGTGTCTTGATCGAGATTCTTGATTGGATTTGTTTTAATTAAGAATTTGGGATTTGAATATGTGAGAATTAGAGATCAATAGCTGTCACAACATTTAAAATTTGAAAGACTCGCGGAGGACAATTAATTTAAAAAATTATATTTTCAATTCTTTGTGTAGAGTATATATATATATATATATATATATATAGTTATATATATTTACTTGACACAATTTGATTCCGACGATCGATTTTAAAATTTAAATATTAGAGATCAAATTATCTAAATGATATTAATATAGATGGTCATGTATTCTACATACTGCTTAAGAATAGAATAAGTCAATTAATTTAGGATCAAGAGAGGTTTTTCATTACTTTTTTTTTATACAACTTTTTTAGTTAGCTAACAGTAACGAGGCTTCAAATTATTAATCAATTTTGATACTATAGACTATACTATATAAACCATGTTAAGTTGTCGTAAATTTATTTTAAGGACAAAATTTCGTAGATGGAGCATTTCTTTACGCAAAGAACCATGGGCTAAACGAGCAACATGGTAAGTGTGGGCGGCGGCGGAATGCATGAATCCATGATGTAATCACATGAACATCTAGTCCTTAAAATACAAAACACATTTTCTTGACCAAGTTAGTTAACATGATGTTCTCATTTTTTTTAAGAGAAAAATGGTATTTACAGTGTAAATGTTATGTAATTTTTTTGAAAAAAAAATTAAATAAATATGAGATTTATATAAAAATAATAATAATTTGTTTAATAATATATATTACTTTTTAAAAAATAATAATTATATGATACTTACAAATCCTACTACTGTAATTTATGATATTAAATGATTGGAAAATATTAATTATATTTTATTTATAAATTTATTATCTAATACTACATCATAAGATATTGAGATAATGAAAAAAAAAAAGAGAAAAAGTAATATATTTTTTCATTCTATTTTATCAAAAAAGATGGCAACTTTCCCTTGGGTGTACTCCGTGTGCCTTTGTATCACAGCGACGACGGATTCTCGTTCTTGTTTAGTCAATCTCGTGGCTGACTCGACCCTCAATTTTAGGAATCATTAGAAAAAATCAAGAAACACGGCCAAAGTGGGACCCCGCGCGTGCCGTCGTCTCTTTCCTCTTGTCTTCGTCGGAGACTCGGAAACAAAGTCTCCCCAATAAATATATATATATATATATATATATATGTGTGTGTGTGTGTGTGTGTATCATCTTCTTCATTGCTTAATTCTGAATCATGGCGTCATACGAGAGACAATTCTGCGACCATTTTCTTGTGCTTAAGCCAGAAGAGGGGAGTTTCTATGGTCTAATTCGCTTTCTCCTTTTCTCCAACTACTCAGAAACAAGTGGATTCCTCGACTTCACGGAATCTGATGATCTACAGGGAGATTTTTGGCGCCGATGGTACATCTTCAACTCTCTTCTCATACAGAAACTACTCCTTCTCTTTGGAAAACCTCTGGTTCTGATCGGGCACATGCTGGAGCTGTGTCTGAATTTTCTCTCAAGAAACGGAGGATTTCTCAAGCTGTTTTTTAACTTCCTTACAGGCACGTAATTTTAATTTTACATTATTCTTTTCCCATTTTTATTGTTCTTTGAATCATTAATTAATGAATCATTATTTGGATTAATTTATGCAGGAAAGATAGTGAGGCCAGATCCATCATCGGCAACGTTCACATCTGTGGTGGGATGTCTTGATGGAAGAGTGGAGTTAGACAAAAGGATTAGACAAGATGACAGAAAATATAATGCTTCGCTTGCAATGATGGCTTCCAAATTGTCATACGAAAATGCAGAATTTGTTCATGCCATAATCAGAGATCACTGGAACGTACGTATAATTTTATATTAATATGAAAAAATATACATTATGTAAGTTTCTCCTTATATAATAATGACTCTCTCTCTCTCTCTCTCTCTCTCATTTTTGCTCAGATGGAAAACGTAGGGTTCTACAACTTCTGGAACGGTACGTACGAATCAACCTAGATCTCTCGTACAGTTAATTCCAGATTAATATGTTATAGATAAACTATGAGTTGATACAATATCCTTCAATCTCTTTGTATATACATGATTTCATGCATGTAATTATAAGCTATTGAATCCAATTATAACAAGATATAGAATGATCATGATCATAATCATATATATATATATATATATGGGTTGCACCCTTTCTATAAACTCTGCTCCATATATATCATGAACCCGATCGGAGTTGAATTAATGGAGGGGCGCTGCAACCCATTATTATTATCCGGGTCTATCTCAGTGATGACCCAATATTCTAGCTTATCATCATCGATGTTTTATACAATATACATACATATACATACATATATACATATATATGTATCTTGGCATGTCATGTGATATATATTCTCTTTGGATGATGTGTACATGTGATATTTATACATAATTTCTACCGATATATAGAAATATATATCTGGCTAGCAGTACTGTCAGATCATGAGATTATAATAGGGCAATTTGAAGTTATTTGGAGTTTTGAAGTTAAAACTACTATAAGATAAGTCAGCTTTTGTAATATTCAAGGGCTGATAATCAATTTGTCTAAAAGTTTGACTAATTTGTCTTTAACCAATAATGAGAATAAAGAATGAAGGCATTAATCGATGATGACTAAGAAGAATATTCCAGTTGCTGAAGATGGTAAAGATGTAGAAACACAAAACTTGCAGGTCTAACTTACCAACAACAGGAAGGATTCCTACACTTTGTCAAATAAGACAATTATAATATAATCCTACGAGAAATCATGATATAATATTTGGACATCTTTCTTCATTTCAAAATCTTTAGAAATATATAATCTTATGAGAAATGACATTTTGAAATCCTAAGGTGTACAACTTCCGTGCACTCTTTTGGATGAAAGTGGATAAATCTGGAATACATGAAATAATTATTTTTTTAACAGTATACCCCTTTTTTTAGAGTGTGCACGATTTACACACATAGTTTTAAATTTCATTTCATTCCAGTCATTTCAGCTAAAATTTTTCGTGCCGGTGTGGTATCCCTTATACTATGCCTTCTCATTTTGTTTTGCTTTAAATTACGGCCCGGCCATTTTTGAGCCATATTCCATTTCAAACTATTTTAATGGCAGTTTTGTAAATCTTATGCTTGGATGTCAGTTTTGCAAATTTTAAATCTAGATGTTATTTTATGAAATTCTAGAATATAAAAGACATTTATATAATTTTAATTTTTTTACTTTAAATATATCATTTCATTATCTCTGTTTCCAAATATCATTATTTTTAGTAAATTCTATTCAATTTATAAATCATCAATCTTCCATATACATATATATATATAAACACATGCATCATACACACTTATATATATATATATGTGTGTGTGTGTATTTAGTTTATTAGTTGTTAATTTGTATATACATATAAATATATATATTTAATATTTAATCTCGAAATAGAATATGAGAACATCACACCGATATCGAGATATTCTGTTTCAATACTTAAACCGCAATGATCATTGAAACGAAATTTCAAGTATTGCAGTTACATATGCTTAAGCACTATATCTAGCAATTCTCATTTTAGATTCTATACGAGCGCACTTCATTGAGTTGTGAAAAATGTGGCAAGTATATTATTACATAAATCCTTATTCATCTAATTTTAAATAGGATCTAATTGTTCTCCCAATTTCTAAAAGCTAAGAAATACCATTTTATAAAATAATCAATGGAAAGCCGGGTCTTCCCTTAGGCAAATTAGGCAATTGCCTAAGCAAAAGGCCCCCTAAAAGATGTCTAAAGTAGATTTTTTTAAAAAGAAAAAATAAATCTAATTAAAAAATTTGATTAACTCAATAAGAGAACAAAAATATTAAATAGATATTATATTTGTCATTAATAGTTTTAGAAGTATTCCACTTAATAATTATTTCAAGTATCATCCTTATAAGAATATACTTCTCTTTTATCATTATTAATTTAATATATAATGTAAGAATTATAAATAGCAAAGTCTAATTTTCGAATGTTCATAAAAAAAAAAATTATATGATCCATTGAAGAGGCATGAGCCCACTTTTTTAAAGAACTTTATTGGCAATAATTATTATAAATGCTTCTAGATCTTTTTTAGATACTAAGAATACCTCAGAATATCCATGAATAATATTAAAATAGTTTGAGTTAAGATATTTTATTAGATTTTGAGTAAAAGAAAAAAAAATTGAATTTGAAAATATCTGAAAATACATAAAAAAAAAAAAAAATAGTTGTGTTCCCAAACGACCCATAAAACTCAAGAGCATGTCTTATAAAACTATGTTTGATAAAATCTTCTCTAAATCAAACTTTTTTAATAAAGATTAAGTTGGTTAATAGTTGAAAATGTAGTATAAATCTTAATTAGTAATTTTATTTGGCAAACGACGTGTATTATTTTTAAATAAAAATGTAATGTGAAAATTAAAATTAACTGATTTAATTTTACTTTAATTAAAAAAAAAAATCTTCAGTCAAAATTTTTGTCATAGGCCCTCTAACTTATTGAGCCGGCCTTGGTCCATTAGTTTTATTATCCTATTCTTTTAAAGTTCATTTAAGGCTTTTCATGTTTGATCACAATGATAGTCAAAATTCTCATTGCATGCTAAGATTAAAATATGATAAGATTCTTTAAGATTGTGCAGAAAATGAATCACTTGCCCTGTCTCCCTCGAAGTAAGTTTATAAGTTGAATGAGCCAATTGGTACTGTTAATTGGAAAACAAGTTTCGGGAAGTTAGAAAATACTTTGTACTAAGTGAATAGAAATCCTCTCCAATTATAGAGAGAATTAGATGCATCATTTGAGTTTTACAACATTAAATTTAATGTTATTTATATATGATTTTGGGACAACATGGACCCACATAGGCATTTAATATTGTGTCTATTTCCTTATGTGATGGACTCTCTAATTCGATCAAACAATTGAAGAAAAACAAATCAATTAATATTATAAGTATATATACTTTTAATGCCTCCCCTTGTGAGATGTAGGGCTCAAACTTGAAATTTTATGCTTAATTATGTGTTTTGGGACAATCAAATAACAATTATGACAAACTTATTGTCTAACTTGAACTGGAAAACATTACTTTTGATGCAATAATACATGAATAATATCTCTCTTATTTTTGGAGAATTTAGAAAACATACAAGTCTAAAAATAAATTGGTTGACAGATTTTCGAGGACAACCTTCAACTCAAGCTATCATGTTCCAAGATACAAAGAATAACCCTAATCTAATTGTGGTTGGGTTTAGGGGCACTCATCCATTCGATCCAACTGCAATAGGGACAGATGTGGACTTGTCATGGTTTGAGCTTGAAGGTGTGGGAAAAGCCCATAGTGGCTTTATGAAAGCTCTAGGCTTGCAGAAGGACAAAGGCTGGCCAAAAGAAATAGAGCAAGGAAGTGATCCTAAACAACAATTTGCTTACTATGAAATAAGAACCAAGCTAAAAGAAATATTGCAGAAGAATGAGGGAGCTAAATTCATATTAACAGGACACAGCTTGGGTGGGGCATTGGCAATTCTATTTGTGACCATTCTAGCCATGCATGAGGAGGCATGGTTGTTGGATAAGTTGGAGGGAGTGTATACATTTGGGCAACCAAGGGTTGGAAACAAGCAATTTGGGGATTACATGAAGGAGAAGTTGAATGAGAATAATGTGAGATATTTGAGATATGTTTACTGCAATGATATAGTGCCTAGGATCCCTTATGACGATGACAAAATATTCTTTGAGCACTTCTCTCCTTGCCTCTACTACAATGTGTACTACAACGGAAAGGTTAGTGCTAGTAGTTCTCTCTCTTACTCTCTTTGTCTGGATCAAGCTACAAGAAAAAATGAGCATTTGAGACAGATTATTTACAATGAGAATGACTATTTGCGATGGATCGCAAATAGTCCTTCTCATGTCAAGTAATTCATCACAAATACCTATTTTTCTTGTATGTTTGAAATAGTCACATTTTCCTTTGCAACTAGTAACTGAAAAAGATTATATTCAAAATTACTATAGAATCAATTATGCATCATGGAGGTGCACAACTAATATATATATATATATATATATATATATATATATAATATTTAACCATTTCTTTCAATTAAATAGTTGAGACTTTCTCATATATCGTTTACCGAAATATGAAAAGTTAGTAAAAGTAGATGTCCTGATGTGGTAACATCTTAAACATTTAGTTTGAAAGTAATTGGGAATGAAATTACAAAATAAGGTAGCATATTTAGGAATTCTAGGAGATAATTGTTTCTTTCATTCCCTAATTTCAAGCATATAAAATAATAAGATTTTAGATGTGAAATAATAGCACTAACACACTACATTCTTAATGTTGGAATCCAGGTTTTATCGGATGAGCCAAATAAGAACTACTTCTCATTATTATGGGTAATGCCTAAGTACCTAAATGCAGTTTTGGAGCTAATCCGAAGTTTCATAATCCCATATATCAGAGGTTCAGACTATAAAGAAAGTTGGTTGATGAAAATGTATAGAGTATTTGGATTGATAATTCCCGGATTAGCAGATCATAGTCCTCAAGATTATGTTAACGTTACCCGATTGGGATCCTTACCTATAGACCTTCAGAACTCACTTCAGTATAGAAATTCTAAAGCTGGTTTACCAAAGAAATCACAATAGCTTATATAAAGGCTTTAGGATTTCTTTGGGGGCATCTTATAATAACAACTCCTTTTAAGGATTTAAATTGTAATGTCATTTTTTTTATATTTAGTTTAGAGAGAAGAAATATATTTATTGGGACATTGACTTGTAACCTAAATATTTTCCTTTATGAGCATTTCATGAATCAAGATCAGAGCATTATATATTTGGCATCCCTAATTTTCGTTCATAATTCAACGCAAATTGAAGTATCAGGGTAAGTAACGCTAAGCTACTCACCCCCGTATTTATCGTAAATCAATGCATGCACTTAGACTTACTAGCACATGTAATGCAAATCGTAGTGGAAAAGTTCTGAATAAAATTAAATTCTAGAAATCACATGATGACACAAAACTTTAATATTCATATCGTCCATTCATAAAATAACATTGTATCCTTACATACTTAACCCAGTTAGTTTTCTCAGTTCTCAAATTATATACAAACTTATCAAAAACAAATCACCTTAAGGCCACCTCTTCACTTTGGGAAACTCACTGTCATGCCGATGTCTGTCCCTACTACTATTAACTGAGTCAAAATTTCTATGGAGAAAGAGTACTCCGGAGATCCCCTCAGGATTTCTCTAGGTCTCTCGAGCAACTGGTGTGACGCCCCCAAATTTTCCTTAAAATAAACACGGGAATCGAGGCGTCAAGATGCTGACAACACGGGTCACACACCCACAACATCAAGTGCTAAGTATGTGAACACGTGACATGCATAAATAAAAGCAGCGGATATTTGAAGTCAATATCTAAGTACCAGAATTTTTAGAATTATTTACAAACTATTTTAACACAAATTCTCCAACAGGAGATTTAATACATTCATCCAAAACACAAATTCTACAAATACATATTTATAAAAAGGGAATAATAATTTTCCAAATTAACAAATTATAATAAGAATATTTCAACAGTGGCGTCGCCTTCTTAGGCTCAGCCTCCACAAAACACTGCATCCAAAAACTACGACGCTAAAATGGCATCGCAAGTAAGTACAACCCAAACAAACCACAAGATATAAAATATACTCATGCAACAACAACAACCTCACTCATGAACATGAAACCGTATGCATGAATCTCAAAAATCATCTTTCTCAAAATAAATAAAATAACACACGCCAAATTCTCATTTTGGTCCACGATAAAACACTACAAGGAAATGTGGTTTTTGCAGCAAGGAAATTCGTCTCATAAAATGGGTTTTATTGCTAGCATTGGCTTTTTCTAGCCAATATAGCTTGACGCACGTTCCACGCTATTCTTTGGCTACCCTTGCGTTGATCCATCAAAAAGCAAATGTTGGCGCAAAAAGTTTGAAATTTGCGTTATAATCACTCGTAGCAACAAGCCACTTTACCGGTTGGTATTACAGGAAAAGGGCAAGCGGTATTTTGTTGGTAACCAATATTTGCAACTACAATTCAACTGCCGCAACAAGTCATTTTAGTGATTTAAGGCTGACGTCTTTAATTAATTGCAATTCATTTACTTTTTGCAGCATATTTAATTTTGGCCGAGAATCCAAGTTAACGTCTGGGTTTTTTTTTTCATATTTTTCATTAATGTACATGAATAGAATAAATCTCCAAATTCGTAAAATTAGTAAAATTTGAACTTTAAAGTTAAAATTAATCTCCAATATATATAAATTATATACAGACACATGAATAGAATAATATTGGCTTATATATACATATAAGTCAATACTACTTCAGACTATAGCTTCAGAATTTATTCACCTTAAATTATGAAGCTATAGTTCAAATTCCTTTTTACACAAGGCAATAGATATATATAATTCCATATAATTAAATAGGACAATACGCATCAAGTGTATTGTATTACACTAAAAGGCAATCTGAAATATCAATCTCGTAGTGGGCATTCAAACATTCAATATACCTATATACATATATGTATGAGTTAAAAACACCTATGGCCCACCTAAAATATAGCCAAAAATATCCCTTGGATGATAAAGTCTCTAAGCAAATTAATTTATATAAATGGACAAAAATCCATACACAATAAAAACTGCACACTCTAAATTCTAACATATCATTCATATTGATTTGGTGCTGCTCATGGACAATATATACTAAATGCATAGAACCAGCTTTCCAAAATAAACTAACAACCTATAACACTTCAGTATCAAGGCTGCTATTCATGACCAAGATTAGAACAAGCTGTTTAAAGGACAATATTCCACGTACATGTAAATATATGCACAATGCATAGGTTTTACATGTAGGATCCAATATAGGTACTGGATCCATTATTGGTACAACTAAGTCCTATATACACTGGTTCTATACAATAGGATCCAGTACTACTGGCTGACAGGAGTGGGTACAAACCGCTTAGATAAGGACTTCAGATATCAACAAGGTCATTGATGGGATAGCATAGTCCCTTGTACCATCTCCATCATCCCAACAAGCATGAAAAAGTAATGGATATCTTCAGCTAGCAAACCTGCATAGAGAAGTAATAAAATTTACATGAGAGCAAGTAAAGCATTCCCTTCGTTCTTGTAGACTAAGCAATGTTGCACAGAACATTGCAATCCTCATTGAATGTCCATTAAGTCATTGGACCAATGAGCGATAACTATATGCTATCAAAGAATTCCTGATAATTTCACCTCTGCTGCCTATAACTTATTTATAGGTATGTATATATATGACTAAGCAAGAAGTTTCACACTATACATAAAATAGCTATATAATGAATATAATTATAAATCTAAGGTATCTAAATATGTATATATTTTTATAATAATATATATAAGTTTAAAAAACAACCTGTGCATGCACACTTACTGAGTTATGTTTGTTGCAAGAAGTTGCATATTATTACTTTTAAGTCAAAGATCAATAAATATGCATTACTAGATTAATAAATATGCATTACTAGATTTAAAACACTTTGCATCCAACATATCCATGCATGCCCCTCATAGATTACTATTAATCATTTTTCTACATTTGTGCAGTACCATTAGTGTTAACTAGCATGTAAGTATGTGCTGTACAGCAGATACATCTGGCATATGTTTCTACACAAATCTTTTTGTAAATTGTTTAAGTGGCATTTTAGAATGTTGTGTTGCAGGCGTCATAAGAAAGAACATGTTATGCCCTAAATGTTTTATATACAATGCATTTGCTCATATATACATTTGGTGCCACACTTCACCAAATTCCTCTCCTAACCTCCTTGATGCATATGCACGATAAGTTTATGGATACATCCTCATGTTTATAATTTCTTTGTATTTTTTAATCACCAAGATCATTAGTGGAATGTCTCCCACTTTCAACGAGTTTAAAGTACAAGTGTTAATTAGTGCAGATTGATATTTTTTTACAAAGACCAAGACTACTGGCTGCATCACAAGTCACTTGCATTAGCATGATACATAAGTAAAACTAATTATTTATATGCAGCCATAATCCTTTAGTGTAGTTCCAGATCTAATATATCGCATGTGCTATGCTTTCTATAACAATTTAGTCAATCAAAATAGAGAGGCTAACCTTTTCAATGTAGGAGAATTAGGCTGCCCACCAACATTAATTAATTCTGGTTTTCCATGTTACTTGTAAATCTATTGGCTCCATAAAGAGTTGTGTGTAGCTCATAAAACCCTGTTATAGCCATGTACAAAATTAAAAACACAAATGTAAGTTGATTAACTAGTCTACCAAAGTTGGTGATTACATGCAGAACAAGGCTTAAATGTACATATGAGCAAACCTGAGCATCTCCTTCAACATGATCTTCATATACCTATAACTTCATGTACACTACCACCTACACAAAACACAAAAGACATGGGAACTATCCAAAATAGATCTTGTCTACCAAAATATGTCCATTATAAGGACATCGCAATTAGTTAAATACCCCCACTTGCCCCAGTTATCTACCATCAACCCCCAGTCATGTTTTACTACCAAAAAATTGGTGTTCAAAAGTTTATAAGTATATACTATAATTACTAATAGCGTCATGACCAACTCACTGAGTTCCCCTAAGAGAATCAGTGTACGATGGAAAATCCCAAATCCAGTCCCTCAACATATTCTCGGTAAAATCTTGTCTATTCACCATCCCTTCCATTTTTTTGTTGATAGCAACTAGTTAGCGTTTATACATCTCAGCTTCCTTCTATGCCTTTCCACTGACTCTAAATATACTTTCTCTCTTTCACGATCACGTAGTCTTGTCCTCTCAGGAATGACCATCTCCCCCAAACCTCTTGCATATCTTGGTTTTGATCCAAGTACCTCCCTAAAGACAGCTGCAGCTGCTTCCTCGGTACGCTTCTCAGGTTCCAAAACATCCAGCTTTTCAGTCATTTGCTTCTGCATATTGACAAAGGTACCAGTTAAGAGTCTGATGTGTTTTTTTTTTTTTTTTTTTTGCATCTATGACTTAAATGCTAGAAATTAAACCAACATCTATAGGATGAAGTGGCCATTAATGGCTGAGTGTTATCTATATAACTCACATATTTCTCTTCAGTGGTAGGCGTCACAAACTTCTTGTTCTTCTTTGACCAATGCGTGCGCTTGTAGAAACCCACTAATCCATCACCTCTTTCAGCTTGCTCTTTGTGTGTGGAATGCGTTTCAGCTCGCTGTGTGTGTGTGGAATGTGTACACAACAACGATAGAGTTATCAGAATAGAACACTTATACACATAACAAATATCAATGCATGTGTCCCAAAAATATTTATTCCCATCTAATTTCTCCACTTTCCAATTTGCTGGCTAGCATACTGTGACAAAGGATCTACACTATTACTTTTATTTCTGAGATATGCATCTTAGGAAATTTGTGTGGATCATTAAACCAAGTGATCTGTTTATGATTATTGGTCATTATAAATAGCACTTACACTTTACCCTTATAACAAAAATTACAACTTCTCTCCTCTCACAATCCATGGACCATTACTACTCTTATCTAAGCAATTAAAATTGAATTGGGTAGCTTACATTTTCCTCTAGCATCCGAACAAATGACTTACGCCCTGCAATGTGATTAATATTAAGCTTCTTCCTATTCTCCCAATTTTTGTTTGAGATGTTCTGCAATGATGACATAATGTTAAGTATGTACAAACAAAAGTCATAATGACTCACTACTTGTATAATGATTGTTTCTTCTAAGTAATGTTTATTCTCTAAGATCCATGTCATACTTTGAAAGAATCACTTGCCCATCTCTCACACAGCTTTACCCATGCGAGTGGCTCAACCAAAGGGATCCGTGAAGCCAATGCTTCTTCGTGGCTACTATATGCCAAGTAATTTTTGTGTAGCTCATGGTGGAAGGCGTTAAATCGCTTCCACAATGCTTTCATGACTGCCAAGCGATGATTCTATATCTCCCAATCTAAGATGAAGTCAAGCTTGTTCATTCATGGAGAAGATTTTTGTCAGCTATTACACTAAAGCAGCCCCCTACTAGATAATTGCATTTAATTTTAAATTGCCCAAATGGATTCGCAACAAAAATTCACAGTAATTGTGTTACTTACCTTGATGCGTTCAACTAACTCATCCTTCTCCAACTTGGGTACATCCGTCCATCTTGCATGGCTCATGTCTACGTGGTATTTCACTATCCATGTTATCCTTGTTGTGAACATTGAGGCGTTCTCACAACAAGGTGCGGTCTCTCCTTCATTTATCTTCAACAAAATTTTTCCATGCTTTCGTAACTTGTCAAACTCTGTACACTTAGCTGGTCCACGTCCACGCTTATTTTGTACTTTGTCTCTTACAGGCACGATGGCAACATCTCCATCTATACAACGTCATAAAAGTAGGACTCATGAGCCATTAATTAGACTTCTAATTCTCTATTGAGCATATATGGTTAAAGGCTAAACTAGTTTCAATTATAATGAAGTGTCATTCTACTTTACCATTATCGTCTACCAACGTAGGCTGGGGTGCCAACAAAGGCACAAAATGTTCCACCATAGGGTTGGCACATGGAGACTCAGGTTCAGGAATAAAGTTGCCATGTGGAGGCTCAGGTTCAAGAATAGGGCTGCCACCTCAAGGCTCCCAAAAAGGTTGACTTGGAGGCTGCATTGAGTCATCGAAATTAATTTCGTCATTATCTTCAATCCAATGTGATCTTAGTTTGGGAGGTCTATCTCGGTAAGTAAACCTTCTCGCTGCAGGTCGTGTAGTGTACGGAGTAAATGCTCCTCTTCCTCTTTCACATACACTTCGTTCCATCGAGTCAAAGAAATTTGCTTCTCAACACATTTGACCAAAAAGGATTAGCAAATTTAATAATGGACAAGAACAAACATTTATTTATTTATTTATTTGATAAGTAAGAACAAACATTTAATACAAAGAGAACTGAAAATAAATCTTAAAAATAAATCAATAGGATATTATTACACTGGATATGCTGTCTCTATACAAACTGCATAGCTTATTGCAGATGATATTCAATTAAACAAATTGAAGCTTCACATTTCCAAGCTATATTTACACTAAAATCGACCAATCAAATACAAAAAAAATACATGAATTTTTCAAAAGAGATGTGATAGCAATTGACATGAATAGTTGCCTTGTTTTGATTAGTTAAAAATTGCCAAACGAGTTCAGCTATGTACAGGGTTTGTTATTGACTTCAGTACAGCCTAGTGGCACAACATATTGCAACTTGAACCAACATATTGTTTAGGGGGATACAGAACAATATTGAGCATATATGGGTAAACTAATTCCCTACTGAGCATATATGGTTAAAATTAAGAACTGGTTTCAATTATAATGAAGTGTCATTATACTTTACCATTCTTGTCTACCAACGTAGGCTGGGGTGCCAACAAAGGCACAAAATGTTCCACCATAGGGTTGGCACATGAAGGCTCGGGTTCAGGAATAAAGTTGTCATGTGGAGGCTCAGGTTCAGGAATAAAGTTGCCATGTGGAGGTTCGGGTTTAGTAATAGGGCTGTAACCCAAAGGCTCAGGTTCAAGAATAAGGCTGCCACCTCGAGGCTTCCAAAAAGGTTGACTTGGAGGCTGCGTTGAGTCATCGGAAGTAATTTCCTCGTTATCTTCAGTCCAATGTGATCTTGGTTTGGGAAGTCCATCTCGGTAAGTCAACCTCCGCGCTGCAGGTCGTCTATTGTACGGAGTAAATGCTTCTCTTCCTCTTCCACGTACACTTCGTTCCATCGAGTCAAAGAAATTTGCTTCTCAACACATTTGACCAAAAAGGATTAGCAAATTTAATAATGGACAAGAACAAACATTTAATTTTTTTTTTTTTTTTTGATAAGTAAGAACAAACATTTAATACAAAGTGAACTGAAAATAAATCTTAAAAATAAATCAATAGGATATTATTACACTGGATATGCTGTCTCTATACTAACTGCACAGCTAATTGTTAAACAAATTGAAGCTTCACATTTTCAAGCTATATTTACACTAAAATCAACCAATCAAATACAAAAAAAATACATGAATTTTTCAAAGAGGTGTGATAGCAATTTACATGAACAGTTGCCTTGTTTTGATTAGTTAAAAAATTGTAAACGAGTTCAGCTATGTACAGGGTTTGTTATTGACTTTAGTACAGCCTAGTGGCACAACATATTGCAACTTGAATCAACATATTATTTAAGGGGATACTAAACAATATTGAGCATATATGGGTAAACTAATTCCCTACTGAGCATATATGGTTAAAATTAAGAATTGTTTTCAATTATAATGAAGTGTCATTATACTTTACCATTCTCGTCTACCGACGTAGACTTGGGTGCCAATAGAGGCACAAAATGTTCCAACATAGGGTTGGCACGTGGAGGCTGAAGTTTGGGATTAGGGTTACCACGTGGAGGCTCAGGTTTAGTAATAGGGTTGCAACCTCGAGGCTCCCAAAAAGGTTGACTTGGAGGTTGCGTTGAGTCATCAGAATTAATTTCCTCGTTATCTTCAGTCCACTATGATCTTAGTTTGGGAGGTCCATGTTGGTAAGTAAACCTCCTCGCTGCAGGTCGTCTAGTGTAAGAAGTAAATGCTCCTTTTCCTCTTCCACGTACACTTCGTTCGTTCTAGTCTAAGAAATTTGCTTATCAACACATTTGACCAAAAAGGATTAGCAAATTTAACAATGGACAAGAACAAACATTTAATACAAACAAAATTGAAAATAAATCAACAGGATATTTTTAAAGCTAATATGTTGCTTGTACAAACTACATAGCTGATTACAGGTGATATGCAATTAAATAAATTGAAGCTTCACATTTCCAAGCTATATTTACACTAAAATCGACCAATCAGATACATAATAACATACATGAATTTTCCAAAAGAGGTGTGATAGAAAATTGACATAAACATTTACCTTGCTTTGATTAGTTAAAAATTGTCAACAAGTTCAGCCATATATAGGGTTTGTGATTGACTTCAGTACAGCCCAGTGGCACAACATATATATATATATATATATATATATGTATATTTTGATCTAGATAAGCACTAAGCAACATCAATATTATATGAACGCACATGCTCTCCTCGAGTACAAAGTTATAGAAAAACTCGTAAACCAAAAAAAAAACTTAAGATTGATGCGTAACCAACATATTGTTTAGGGGGATACAAAACAATGTTTTATTCACAACTATAACTTAATGTGCTACCATATTACTCAGAACTAAGTGGTGTCTATAGCAATTTATATCTGCATGCAAAGAACCACTTTAAAGAAAATGGGTGCCTTTACCAGCTATAAGTTTATCACCTTGATGACCAATAAGGCACCCCATGCGAGAGCTATTGCATGAGTTGTAAACCCATATGAAAAGCCCACATATATGGTAAAACATTCCCAGCATATATGTGGAGTTAACAAAGCAAAGTCAAAAATTTTCCTTTTCAGATTACTCCACATGGTCAAGAATAAAGAATTGAGGGAGGTTGAGGATTAAGAAAAAAGTGGAGATCAGAATAGAACACTCCACATGGCCGAGAATGAAGAATTGAAGGAGGTTGAGGATTAAGAAAATATTGGACATCAAAAAGTGGCAAACCAGCATACCTGTGTGAAGCACCAAGCCTTCAACAACAACTAACGTTGTAGTGGAAAGATTGAACCTGCAGTCTCCTCTCAAACTGCTGCAAAGAGTGCTAGATTGGAAAATTTTTTCTTTACTTCTCTCTGGTTTTTGTGTGTTGCCGAGTGAAATATGGTGGGAAGAAATGAGGGTTTTGTACTTAATTTATTCATAATATTTTACTTATTCTTTGTCAGCCATCGAGATTAGATAAGTGGCCTGGTTATTACAAATGTGTCATTTCTCCTCATCTGCTTTATCAAAACTCCTGCCCACTAGAATTCACTAATTAATTATAGCGCCATTCCCCCGCCCCTCTCCCCCTCCCACTCCCCCTCCCCGTGAGAATAGAAAAGGCAAAATGGATTTAGATATATTTTTTGTTTACACTCGGACACTTGCTTAGGAATAATAAAAAAAACCATGTAATATTGTATGAACTGCATTATTGAAACCCTCTTTTTTTTTTAAATATCTTACATTCCCTATAATTAAATTAGCAATTTTATATGCCCAGAAAAAAACTTACCAATTTTATATTTGCTAGGAATGTGTAGAACTGGGTTTTTCATTTTGCAAAAAGTATTTCCACGACAATTGCTTAAACACATTCAACCATGTTGATTTCTTTATTACTTACTTCTAAACTTCACAGTAAGAAGATGGCCCAACATCTTCTTACTTTTTATTTTAATTAAGACAATTAATATGCAAAAATTCCCATAGGAATAAGTTCTTTTAGGACGTCACCAAATGCAGGGGAATCACTTGTTGCATCACAACCTAATCAAACCTCAAACTTGCTTACTCTACCAGCTTGTCCAGATTTAATTATTTACAGTGCAACAAACATATAATAGTTTCTTCCATCTACCCATGTGAGTAAGAGTTGATGATTTTTGCATATTAATACTTTTGGAGTGGCAATACAACAACATTACTTGCATTCTCTATGAAAGCCTCTCATTTGCAACAAACTCCTAATTCATTGTAGAATTTTGCATCTGAAGACATGTTAACTGAGAGATTGTACCTATATGATGCAGTTTGCCATGGTTTGGAAATTTTTCATTGGATTGTGCCATCTTCTATACTCTAATTATTTCATTCCTATGCCATCTCATATCAGGTATGTAGTATAATCAGACGTATTTATTCAATCTTATAGGGTGACTTATATAGTATACCTTAATTAGTGTATATTATAGGTTCTGTTCAATATAATTATCTACATGTTTCTTGATAGTTGGATTATTTTAGATGCAAAGCAGAGCTAGTAGTAATTATTTTGGTACCACCTCTTTTTTGAACTTTTTTTGTACCACACCATCACATAACTTGTTGGCTTATGTAAGTCCACTTCTCACCTGCATTAGCATCACAAACGTCAATAATCAAGTTTAGTAGATTGTCATAGCATCTATTTAAAATAAACAAACACTGAGTGTAAAAGAAATGGGGAAAAAAGAACTTGTTGTCCACGTATTACGTCTGCCATCTGGCACTCCACACATCATGCACCCGTTATAATAAACACACCAATATAGTTTTTCTTGCTTACTACTAGTTCATTGTGTATTTTCAAATTACATGGTAAAATAACTACCTAGAGAAACTGTAGTTAGGTAAAACAGCTTGGAAAGTGAAATGTTGGTATAGTATTAACATGTAACATTAAATTTTTTACCTTCCATTTGTCTGAATAAATTAGTTGCCTACTCTGACATGAGCTCATCATCCATAGATAGGTGTTCCTCATCATTATATTCTCCATCCCCATAGCCATCATCTGAGCCAGCCACATAGAAGGAATCTTCCATTAATGCTCCTCTAGAGTTCCCCCCATCAACACCGATGGCCCCCACTTCTTGGCCATCAAATTGCATAGGTTCTATATCGAGTCTACTAAGTGGAGTTAAGACTGGAACATCATCACAATCTATCGGTGCGTAATTATGTGATGGTTCATTTTCTTGATAGGCATCATCATCACTTGATTCACTACCGGTATCTTCTAAAACCCTCGGCACTGGTGGAATGTCATATACATTCCTGTTTGTGAACTTTTATACAACACACCAAGTACCTTTCATCCTTAAATCTCTAATGTAAAAACATTGTTCAGTCTGGCATGCCAAGACGAATGGTTCATCCTTATACCAAGTCTTGTCCATGTTCACACTGATCATATGGGCATCCACACGTACTCCTCTCCTTTTATCACCACTGTTAAATCAATCACATCTGAACAAGTACACTTGATGCCCTCCCATGTAGTGTAGTTCCATGACATCATTGACAACACCATAGAAGTCGATATTATTACACTGAGGGTCACCCATTACCATCACTCCAGAATTTTGTGTTCGTCGCCGTATTTCATGCTCCTTTGTATGAAATCTTTTCCCATTTATAATGCAACCAGCATACAATGCAACACAGCTCTCAGGACCGCAAACTACAGCATATAGATCAGTCGACACATCAAGTGGGTTGATGCTACGCTGCTCCTGAACCTACATAGCATTAATCAAACGATAAAAACGTCTTATAGTTCAATGTCACTTTAAAACAAATCGAAATTTACATGATAAGTACAAAGAGACGATGAGCTCAATGACTTACACGTCTCTTAAACCAAGATGGAAACTCAACTTGATGCGTATGATCAATAGATGTTGGGTTTTGCATGGTAAATTTCTCGTAGTGCTCTCTGTACAAAGAACACAAGCAATTGATAATCTCATTGTAAAACCTAACTTTTATTGTCTAAATATAATAGATGACAATGAGATAGCAGGTATGCTTACTCTATGTAGGGACTAATCTCAGGACAGTTGTTAAGCACGTACCAACATGTTATGGTAAACGATTTATCTTCTAGTTGCACATTAGAAGCTATGCCCAAGGGACGAACCTTCTGGTTGAATATGCCAAATCCATCTGTAGTCTCCTCTTGTCCTCCATCAATATTACGATCCGATCGATTAAACCTCGTCTCGACATCATTAAGATACATTGAGCAGAATGTCAAACACTCTATGTGAATATAGGCTTCCGCTATAGAACCTTCAGGTCGTGCTTTGTTCTTAACATAACGCTTAAATTTTCCCAGATACCTCTCAAATGGGTACATCCACCTATATTGTATTGGACCCCCAAGTATAGCCTCATGGGGTAAATGGACAGCTAGATGAACCATTACGTCAAAGAATGATGGAGGGAATATCATCTCCAACTTGCATGAGGTGCTGACAATGTCACTTTGAAGTTGGGACAGGCGATTTACGTCAAGTGTTCTAGTGCACAACTCTTTAAAGAAACTGCAAAGTTCAGTCATTGCTAATGCAATATCACTCCTGAGATACCCCCCAAATGCAATAGGAAGTAGCTTTTGGAGCAAAACATGACAGTCATGACTTTTCAAACCCGAAATTTTGCAGTCATGGATAGAGACACAACGAGCAATATTGCCCGCAAATCCATCAGGGAATTTGACATCAGCTAGCCAAGAACAAAATTTATTCCTTTCATCACCGTGTAATGTGTATAGTGCCGGTGGCATTGTAACCCGGGACCTTTCGCACTTCAAATGAAGCTCCTTCCTTAACCCCAAAATCTCAAGGTCACGCCTGGAGTTTATATTATCCTTTGTTTTTCCAGGTATGTTCATAAAAGTGCCAAAGATGTTATCGGTGATGTTCTTCTCAATATGCATCACATCTAAATTATGTCGCAGCCGAAGTGATGACCAATAAGGCAACTTGAAGAATATGCTATGCTTCGTCCAATTCAACTCCTCAGCGGTACGTTTTCTCTTTCTCATCGATTTACCGAATGACACACTCCCAAGCATTTGTAACTGTGTTAAAATGTCTTCTCATCTAACATCATTGGTGGAATCCGATGATCTTCTTTATCGTTATACAATTCTTTTTTCTTCCGCCAAATGTGGTTTGTCTGTAAGAAACGTCGATGTCCCATATAAAAATGTTTGCGACCATACTTCAACCAATTACAATCTGTATTAGAATTGCATGAAGGACATGCCAATTTTCCTTTTGTTGACCAACCAGATAGATTACCATAAGCAGGGAAGTTATTAATTGTCCAAAGTAAAGCGGCATGCATCATGAAGGTTTCCTTTGTGGATGCATCATATGTAGGAAACCCAACTTCCCAAAGATCTAGCAATTCATCAACCAACGACTGCAAATAAACATCAATTTCATTACCTGGTGACTTAGGCCCAGGAATAATGAGGGAAGGCATGAAGAATTGGTCTTTCATGCATAATCACGGTGGCAAGTTGTAGAGAACAAGGATGACTGGCCAGATGCTATAGGCTTTAGCCATATTGTTGAAGGGATTGAAGCCGTCACTTGCCAAACCGAGCCTTACATTCCGGGCTTCGTTAGCAAACCAACTATGCTTCTCATCAAATGCCTTCCAATTCTCAGAGTCCACTGGATGTCGCATCTTATTCTCATCTCTCGTGCGCTTCTCTTTATGCCATCTCATATCAGGAGCTATCTTTGAAGATAGAAATAACCGTTGCAATCTTGGCTTTAGGGGGAAATGCCACAACACCTTTTGAGGGGTCACTCGTGTCCCATGTGTATTTGACATCCACCTAGAGGACTTACATATAGGGCATGCATTTAGTGAAACGTTTTCCTTCCAAAATAAAACACAGTCGTTGGGACATGCATGTATTTTGTTGTACTTGAAACCCAAACCACGCTCCAATGACCTTGACTCTTCATATGAGTGTGGCAATTGGGCATCGGGAAAGGTTGACTGTAACAACCCAAGCAACATATCAAATGACTTTATTGACCAACCCCCAATTGTTTTAATGTGTAACAATTTGACAACAAAGGAAAGTTTTGAGAATTTTGAACAGTCTTCAAAAAGTGGACGTCGGGCATCATCTAAAAGCTAATCAAAAGTGGCCATCGAAGGTCCGGGCGTTGATGGATCATATGACAAAGGAGTTGTGTCGTGGGGGACGTCATCGACAAACGTGCCTGCCCATATGTCATCTAACATATGGTTCATGTTATCGATGTATTGATCATTAGCACCGACATCATCTTCATCATCTGCGTCATTGACAATTGGAGGTTCCTCCTCTCCATGGAATATCCATTGGGTGTAGGTTGGATTGATCCCGGTTAAGTACAAGTGACTCTCCACTTGATCTATAGGCAGGAAGAGATAATTACAGCATGTCCGGCATGGACAACGAATGCGATCATTCCCCATGGCGTGGTTTCGTGCCATTGTAAGGAATTTGTTAACCCCTTCAACATATGCAAGTGATAGAAGTCCATCGGACAAGTTCATCCAGCTTTTGTCCATCTAAAAGAAAAGTTGATACAAACCAATTAGTTAACCAGACATCTACACTATGTTTATACAAGATGATGGGGGAAGATTCCAGGAAACTAAGCAGCAGGGCATAAACTTAGAAGCACACTCGAAGTTATTTTGCAACGTAGAGAAGCTTCACAAAAAGGAGAAGGCCCTAACGCAAAGACCTTCTTACTTTGATGCAACTAAAAAGTATAGGATGTGGTTTGCCTTTGTTTCTATAGCTTTATCACATTGATAATGCATATTAGGATGCAAAGAAGGAGACATAAAAGATGAAGGGTGAGTTGGAGGTTATGATTGCACACACTTGATATCAAAAGGGTCGGTGGACAATTAACTAGTTTCACAAAGTTTTTGTATTGGTGAACATGATAAAAGAATCATGGTTGAATACACGAAAGAATCTCATCACAAGTTTTAGATGTGTTTATTCCTGAAAAATGGACTAAATATCTCCTAGAAGTAGTAAAAATGAGACAGACCAAGAATATCTAAACTGGTAGTACCACAAGTGGCTTTATATATAGTCCCTATGATTGAGAACATTGATAGTCAATGAAATAACGTGTATATAGTTGGCTTGAAAAGGTAAAAGGACCTTTGCATAATTTTGTTTAGCTTATAGGAATTTTAGATTTTGTCACAACTCATCAGGGATTCAAAGAACTAAGCATATGCAAGAAATTTAACATGCAAAGATATACAAGTTCATTTCGCATTTTTAATCTCCTAAAATAAGAATAGAAAACAGAAGTCATTTTAGAAAATACGGGATTTTCTGCAACAACAAAACCCTCAATAGACCACATTCATATACCATCAAGTCGTTTTGTATAACTTAACCCCAAAAGACTAGTAGTCCCATAGCTCAGAGAAAACAAAACATGAGTAACGTTACTGTACAAAGGAAAGAGACATGAGAACAATAAAAAACCTCACCATACCATGCATAAAATGAAATGCAACAACCGAAAATTAATGAAAATTTCAATGAAGCAATTTAAAAGTGTAAAGCAATGGCTTAGATGCAAGGCAATATAAGTAAAGCATGTGGCAAGGGATATAGCTCAAAGGCTAAACAAATTGCTAAAAAAACAGAAAAAGAGACAAAAGACAAGTTAAAAAGGTTGTGAGCCTATACTATTGAAGCCCTCCCTCCACAAGTCTTTGTTTTATGTTTCAGAATATCAAGATTGTTCTTAGATCGAAAACCTTAAGTTGGATAATTCATCATAGGTTTACTTATTCTTCAAAGATATGATGTCGAATAAATCATGAGACATGATTAAATAAGGGTAATGTCACATTCAACACCATAAATCCTAAAGGCATAGTATTGGCTAAACCATAAAGGAATGCAAGGACCCAAACTCAAAACCAACTCATTCATATTTTACACTAATTTAGACTTAAGACCAAAATATGCATGTATGTTACCATTTAATATTCAAGCGGCATCAATATCTTAAATACGAAAACATCAAGGGAAAAAACATATGAGGTGCAAAAGGAATCCTTTTTCATCATTTTTTTTCATATATAGAAATTTACTATTCACGATGGGGTAATAAACATTTACAATAAGTAGGGAAATTATAGTCTTTTAAAATTACGTTTGTGAACTTTTACTTCCACTCTATTGACTCATGTGGACATTCAATGACATATGGGTGGAGAATATCTAATGGTATGTTAGTAAGGTTGTTGCAACTTGTACAAGACAATTTAACCTCCTCAAATGTAGTTGTCTGCTACAATGGAAACTTAGATTGATTGCTTTATTTATTTTTGTTGGAATCAAGTGTACACTTGATTCCAACAAAAATAAATGAAGCAAAAATATTTATCCCTCTTCGATAAATATTTTTGTTTGAATATGCCAAGGAAAATTTATTGTTAATGTGTTTCCTGCATAAATGCAAAGCAAGAAACACATTAACAATAAATATTTTTGAGGTTCAAAGGTCACATTTAAGAAATTTTCTACAACTACATCTCATGGAATTCTCCAACTAAATAAAATTCTTAGAAATTGTTTGTATCCAAAAGATTATGACTTAAATGTAGAAGGTACAAAGACCAAGATCAAGGTTCCAGCTTCACAAGATTTGAGAATAATTATAAGTATGCATCCCAAATCATTCTCTTGACCAACCAAAATAAAATATATGATAGAAAGCTTTACCAATAGTCAGCATATAGGAAAGTACAAGCCACTAATTAACAAATGTACAATTTTGATTTAATTTCTTAGCACATGGAAATTACAATAAGGGAAGAAAACATGATGAAATAAACAAAACCTGATAATGTAACCATCAGTCACTTAATTAGATGGCTTAATTTGCATTATTACTTGAAAATTATATGCAACTAGATTTATAGGTAACACTTGAAAATACATGGTCACTATAAATGCTCCAACGAGATTATCCCACAATTATTTCTTTTAAAATCGAATTAAATAATTAAAGGGCATAAGAAAATTCTCATTTATGCCTACATGACCTCAATGACAAAAGAGGTGTTTTCATAAAGTTGAATGACAACAGTATACTAGTTAAGGGTAACCTTTCCCGTTGCAATACCTGCGAGGCTAAGAATATCTCAATTGGGTTTAAGGTTCACCTTTCTCCACAATCTACCCTCTGAAATGGGCTGCCCACCAACAAAACAGCGTCATGGCAATCTGACATAGTAATTGTATCAATGTATTCAATATGCGATTTTCAATTTTATCTAAGATCAACAAAACCGGATATGAGAGTAGAATATGAACATGGAAATCTTAAAAATCAGTTCTATTTGTTACCTCAATAACAAGGTAGGAACAGGGGTGGTATCACAGTGTAGGATTGTTTCCAAGACTAAGGTCAGCAACACCTTATATAAATTTGGACACGGATCACGAAATATTAAGCAAAACAACCAGTCAACCATAACAATCCACCACCCAACGCTTTGACAACATACGCACTACCACAAAAACTCCAATCAGCCACAACGATTCCAAATACCCAATATCGTCAACACATTTCATAAAATTTAACAATTCCTCCATGAATATCAAAACAGCACAAGTGTTTCCATCAACTTAGAAAAAAGGATTTCTAACACAATCAATTGCTTCAAAACAGCATTCAAAAAATTTTACCTAACAATTGGTAATTTAAACTGTTTTGATCTTTTGCACAACCCGAAAGTTTCAGGAATTTATAGAGGAAAGACTAATCTACCAAGGGCAAAATAAACAGAGGAATGAAAAATATTAACCACCCCAAACTAATCCAAGAAAAATAATCATTGCTAAAAAAAATGGGGTTTACAGGTTTTCCAAAAAGGGAGTTACCATTGAATATCAAAGACCGGCGAGAGGTTGACGGTGATGCCCAGATTCTGGAAACCCAAATATGGAGACACACGAAAACTGCAAAAGGAGAAATGGAAAGGAATAGAGATATGAGAAACTGGGAAAAATGGGACTCAAAGAGAGAGAAAAGAAAAATAAAACAAAGTGAGAGAGATGGAGAGAAGGGCAAAGTCTTACGGAAGTGAATCGCTTTGGGTGAATCACTTTCCCTTGTCTTTCTCGGTAACCAAACAGAGCGCGATTCTTCACCTATCGATAAGGAAATGACAAAATTGCAAATGGCCACGAATCAGTGAAAGTTAAAGACTCATTGGAAGAAGCTTTAGACAGTGGAAACAGAGCCCAAAAGCACTCCTTCGCCTTCCTCGATGAAATGCACTGCTTTCGTATGTGGATGAGACGATCTTACGAACGGGGGGATGACAATTTACATGCAGGGGATTCTCCTAGTTTGTGGATGACAAATCGAAGAGAACAGGAGATCGAAGGAGACATTGATATCTCGAGATTATTTGGAAAACGATAGCAGGAGTACTTTTTCAGAATGTACTACATGTAGTTAAAACACGTACACTAACCCGATGTAAATGACATCGTAAATAAATGGTTCAATATTGCAGCGGCCTTTTTCATCGCAATAGCCAAGTAACATCTAGCTAATTGGGCACCCAGTAATTTATTTCCTGTGCCGGTGCATTGACTCACCGTCGAATAAAAGCTCGTCTCAAACAAGCTTTATTTGCAATAAATTCTATTGCGTCTCCAGAATTTAGTTGAAACAACCACATTTCCTTATAGTGAAATTCCAATAAACTCATCCATCATTTTCCATAAAAAGATATCCGTAAATCCAATCATAACAGGAGTTACGTATCGCCGTCCCCGATATGATATACACATAACACCAATCATAATGGGCGTTACGTATCGCCGTCCCCATTATGACTCATACATACTCATTTCATAGCGGGTATTACGTATCGCCATCCCCGATATGAAATACACACTCAATCACCATAACAAGCGTTACGTATCGCCATCCATGTTTTGTCATCCACACACTATTAATCATAATGGGCGTTACGTATCGTCGTCCCCATTATAACTTACACACATTTCATAGCGAGCGTTATGTATCACCGTCCCTATTATGAAATACACACACAATGACAATAACGGGCGTTACGTATCGCCGTCCCCGTTATGTCATTCACACCCACTGATCATAACGGGCGTTACGTATCGTCGTCCCCGTTATGACTCAGTCAAAAACCATTAAAATCCAAAAATCCAAAAATCACAGCTCACATTAAAATCCAAGCACCAAGTATACACAACAACCGTGCATTATGCAATGTATTCCACAACACGCAAAATAACCAACAATTAATAAAGTCCAACATCAACCAAGAAATCCCAACGTCAAACAAATACAATATTTGTCAATACAAAAATATATTTAAATCTTAAAGTTCATTTGAAAAATACTTACAGCGGGTAAAAACGTAGATATTTGAGCAAGCGTCAATCCACAGTGCTCGTATCAGTCACTTTGTACATTGGATAAGATGTTCGGTTTGACACCAAAATTTAGGAAAATAGTCAATAAAGAGTGGGGAATCTCATGAAGGTGATGGTGTGGCGGTGTAACCACTGGAAGGTGGCGGATCGGCTCAAAATGGGTGGAAACTCATTTTTGGATTTGGGGTTGTACAGGGAAGGTGAGGCTATGGATGGGAAAACTGAGTTAAGAGAGTGATCGGCTGAGGTGGGGGAACACTTTGGTGGCGGAGGTGAGACCTACGGTGGCCGGACAGTGGCACTGCGAAGAACAACCCATTTAAAGACCCATTTCGGGTGGAGGAGGAAGAGAGGATTTAGGGTAGCTACCAGCAATGGGTTTTGTACTCTAGAGGATGGGAAGTCTAGTGGTGGTGGTGGTGAGCCAAGGTGGTCGGTGGTGGCGCCGGAAAATGGAAGAAAAGCAAACCCACTCATTTCGGATTTGATGCTCACGCGCCGGCTAGGGGGTTGCCGGAGGTGTACCACCGGTGCAGGAGAGCTTGCCGGAGGGTAGGGGTGCCGACGACGTGGGCGGTGAGGCACGGTGGGCGGCGGTGGAGGCTGGCCAGGCCTAAGGCCTAACGGCCAAAAACATAGGGGACGAGGGGGTCGCGCACGGGGCTGGGGGAAACTGGGGAGAAAGAAAAAGAAAAGAAAATGAAAATGAAAGAAATAGAGAAAAAGGAAAAAAAGAAAGAAAAAGAAGTCCAACCTAGAAAAATACAATAAGTTAAATAAAAGCCGATTGATAATACTACAATTTAATATCAATAAAATAAAATATTTAAAACCCAGCAATAAAATAAATTAAACCCAAACGCAATTTAATTACAAAACGATAATTAATATAACGAAAGCACATCAAATAAACTTACATAATAAAATTAAGGAAATTAAATTCCAATCATTAAAATAATTAATTCACATTAAAATTAATAAGGAAAACAACGTAACTCAACATATAAACATAAAACAACGTAAAACTAATATTAACAAATTAATAGCTCAAACAATTATTTTAAACAAATAAAACACAACTGATAATATTATTATAATGAATTAAAGTAATCAACAATAAAAATAAAATATTACGTAAAAATACACGTAATCTGAGATCTCACAACTAGGACCTAGCCCATGGCCGTCATCACACCCTGCAACGAAATTTAAATTCCAAAAAGAAAAGAAATATACAAGAGTGAGATTTCCTTGGAAATCTCAGTAAGTACACACTTAACTTAATAAAAGCATAGGCATCGTAAAATAATCACATACTATCTAAACAACCAGAGTATGCATTTATGGCATGCTTCATGTGACTTATGCATAACTTAGACTTATTCCTTAGGTAGATGTATACTAATGTCCCTCTTTCTGGACAATCTTATACCATGTATGGAATTCTTATTCTTTCCTTATAATTCTTATTCTTACAAGTCTTACTTATAGGGGCCATTCTTATCTTAACCTCGACGGGCGTTATGTATCGTCATCACCGCCGAGTTTCTTGGCATAACGCATCAGCTTATCAATACATATAAATCGTCAGTCGTCTAGGCTTTACATATCGTCCTCCCCATCATGACGAGTCTCGTGTCAATCTTCCAGACGTTACGTATCGTTGTACCCTTCATGACACGACACTTATCTTATGAAACCATGTCAGACGTCTAGGTGTTACGTATCGCCATTCCCATCGTGACATGATTCTTATTTTACAACAGGTGTTACATATCGACGTCCCTATCGGCATGTCAGTCATACAGGCTTTACATATCGCCATCCCCGTCATAACGTGACTAACTTCTTAATCTTTTCACTTATGAAGTTTTCTTAACGTATTTTCTTATAATAGACGTCATGATTTATGACGACACTTATATGTGACGAAATACAATGTAACATAACCTTAAACTTATGACATGCATATTTCATGCCCTTATAAACCTTATAACATATGAGAATATTTCATAATAGCATACATCACATTTACATGAATTTACGTCATAACAATTCATAACGTCAAAACATAACGAATAATACTTAACAATTAAATAAATTATTAAAATATTCACACATCAAGGCTAATCGAACCCTATGGATAATCAAATCTCATTTTTCTTATTCAAATCAAGCTAAAATCCACATATAAAACTTGTCAAATTTTCCTTAGCTTTCATAAATAAACTCAAGCTTAAACTATATTGTTTTCTTGATTAATTCTCCAATAATTTCTTGTATAATGATTCTTGAAATTTGCCAAATAAACTTAAGTTTCTAAACTTACCATAATTATTAAAATATCATTCAAATAATTAAAAATCAAGTCACTAAGAATTTTAGAAGAAATTCACCAATAAAATCAATGCCTACTATGATAAACTCAGATGTGCCACTTCAATCCCAGTTTCGTCACTAATTGAGTCCTTATCTCTTCAAACTCATAACATAAGAGTTGTAAATATTTCTCTTATATTTCTATAGACTCTTTAATCATTCAAATACGATATCAAACTAACAAGTTATGTCCAATTTACTAAAGGATGTCAAATCTGCCAATAATACCCCTATTAAGCCCGAAATTTCCTAGAGTTGGTTTATCATTTTTTTTTCAAATCAAGACCTCAATATTTTTACATAATTCTCTTAATATAACATCATAGAATATATTTCTAACTTCTCATAATTTTTCTAGCATTTTTCCATAGCAAAAACCACTCCAAAATCTAATATGTTTCAACTTAACACATAAATAAAGATTAAACTCAAATAAATATCAAACATAATCCAATCACCA
This sequence comes from Platycarya longipes, assembly GCA_036559045.1. Taxonomy (NCBI): domain Eukaryota; kingdom Viridiplantae; phylum Streptophyta; class Magnoliopsida; order Fagales; family Juglandaceae; genus Platycarya; species Platycarya longipes. The sequence continues at coordinate 40,536,811 of CM071802.1, forward strand.
AACCACTTATTCTATGCCAAGATTAAGTTAATATATGCACTTAAAATTTTATCCAAACTTGAATTGATGCTTAGGATAGGTTTTGCACCACTTCTTCTCCAATGCCCTGAATTAGCTCCCTTTTGGTACTTAGGTGATGTAAGTGGGTTTTTGTGTATTTTTCTTGGGTTTTTCTCACTATGGCCGTGTAATATCATTAAAAGGGAAAGAGGATAAGCTCACACACACACACACACACACACACACATATATATAGGCATAGGAGACGTCTGAATGCATGGCTTTAGGGGTGAAACACTTGAGACTATCGGTTTTCCTCCAATATCAGAATGTGTGAGGTGTCCCTCATTACCTAGATGTTATCATCAACCTTAATCTAGACTTAGCTATTTTAATCTTCATCTAAGGGTTAGGATTAAGTCACTTGGCTGCCTCATGTGATCAAGAGTTGAGAAATAACCACATGGGGGGATATGAGTTGCCATGGGCTGGTTGTCTGCCCAGCCATGCATAATCTGATCTATTGGCTTCTTCTATCCCAAATAAGTCTCTAATCCAATTAGATTTTTCAAAAACTAAAAACATGAAAGTTTTATATCATTCTCTTAAAATTCTATAGGATTTTGAATCACCTTATTCCGACATCAGATGAGAGAGATATGCTTAATTTACCGAAACACATCAAAACTTACCCAAGAACACCCAATCCGAGTTCACCATTTGTTTCCTTTTGTTTTCTTGCCAACCAAGACTTCTAGATGACTTATCTCTATTTTTCAAATTCCTCCTCACATGTTTTCATATCATACAAATGGAAGTAACAATCAAATTTAAGCACCTAGAGTGAGGTGGTGGCACACTTTGTTTTCAGGTTCCAGTTTTCGTCCAATCCAGATCAGTCCACTTTCAGTCCAAATAAGTCACTTATCCAGTCAGAATTTTCGAAAACCTAAAACATAAAAATTTTATATTTACCTCTTAATATTCTATACAAACTAGAATCACCTAATTTGGACCTCATATGAGAAAGTTATATTCCTTACACCAAAACTTAACAGACCAGCCCGAAAACTCATTTTGGCACACCAAATGTTTGATAATTTTTCCCTCAAATTTTAGAAATTTGCCTCTTTCTAATCCCAAATATAATTTCTCTAGTTGATACCTTATTAAAATTCTCAAAGATTTAACCATAATTTATCCTAGAATGCATAATTAAATTCCTTTCTTGGCTCAAAATTATTATCCAATTCTCAAGCTTTATTCCTATGGGAGATTATACTCCAAAAGCTCCTTAAAATATAATTCTAAATTCTAAAAATAAATATTTTAGCCTAAGGGAAAATTTGGCTATTACAATATATATATATAGTACATGTTTAGGCCGATTGCGATGGAAAATATAGTTTATAGCTTTACGGCTTATAGCTTATAATTTCAATAATAAGCTCCATGGTACTTCAAAACTTATTACTGTTTGGTAAACATGTATCTAAAACGCTTTTAAAGTTAGTTACAGTAACTTTTTCAAAATATACAGTTATCCACATGAGCTTTTTTTTTTATATAAAAGTTTCAATTTAGTGTTTTTTAAAAAACAGGCTTTCAATTTTTTTAACTGATTAAATCAATTTTTATAAAGTTACCAAACATGTTATTTTTTCTTTAAAAGAGCTTTTAAGTGGTTAAAAGTACTTCTAAAATTTCGAAACGCAACTCCAAATAGGCTCGTAGTCACAGCGTCTACAACTTGCAAGAATGGTATTATAGATCACCTACCGGTCATTGTACTTATATTCAAGAAATATGTGGGTACTAACGTTTATTACATTAGAGGTCAGGCAAGGATTTGCTTCATTGTCCAAATTGTGTTTTTAGCAAAAATAGATACAATATTATCACATTAGATTATATTGAGAGGGATATATTATTCCAAATGAGCAAAAAATTCTTCCCTTGTACCCTTTTTCTTTCATTATAATATCAAATTAACTAACATTAAATCTATAATAGGATTGGGTAAGAGACCTTAACAAATGCCTCAAAACAAACGTTATCGTGCATGAAATAGAAAAACAAAGGGGAAATGGAACTAAATGTCAAGTCGCAATCGAGAAAAAGGCTGGGTTGATTTTCTTTTTGTTGAAAGATGATCCTACAGCACAATAAGGTGAGCACGGAAGTGGTCCAACTTGAGGTGTAGCCGGTCCGACTCAATTTTATTTTGGAGAAATTTTGAAATTGAAACGGTATACACCGATTATGAAAATCTAAAAACATTAAAACTAAAATTTTCGATTTTTCTGATATCATTCCGATTTGATCCCATTTTATTGATTTATCGTTTCCACATATGGCACTACATAAGTATATATAGTATTTTAACTTTTTCAATACTAAACTTAATTTCTATAATTTAATATTTATTATTATTAATTATTAACTCATTAGTGTCTAATCATACTAGCGAGATTAATAATAGACTTGAATAACAATATTAAGATTTTATGTTATATTAATTAGCAATTGAGCATATAAATATAATATAAAACATTATCTATAATGTAAAAAAAAATTATAATATATACTAGTCCAATTTGATTTTAATTGGTTTTCAAAATATTAAAATCGATACCGAACCATTTTAGGATGAGTTCTAATTCTTAAGAACCAGTTCGGTTGAACTGATTTTTTTATTCCTTTTACAACCCTAATAGTGAGTGAGGTTTGAAGCTGTAGAGGCACAAACAAGTCGCTGGAAGTGGCAGTATAAGGTGGCCATGATGGAAGAGATTCATGGATAAAAAAACATGCTTGAAGATTGTGGACAAAATATTGCGAGTCAAGCCTCCTACAACTGTGAAAATAATAATAATAATAAATCATACAAATAAACAAAGACATAAAGCAAATCAAACAACAAAAATACCAAAATTTTGATGCTCAAGTTGAACTGGGAATGTTGGAGGGGTAAATGGTGGTGGGTGATTGTTCTGGGGGAAAGAAGCTGACAACATTTGGTGGACGCGTGTTTGAGCTAACGCATGTGGTTGTGTGCATAAGCACCAATAGATGACTACTACTGAATGAGTGTTCGGGAGGCGCTGGAGTGGGGAGAGTTAGTTGTATAAAAAAATTTATATGTAGTTATTTTTGTGTATTTTTTAGTGCATTTCATTAATATGATTGGCTGCATCATTTTTTTATAAAACAAAATAATTATTTTAATTAATCAAATTAGTGAAATATATAAGGAGAATACAAAAATGACAATATATCACAAAATTCTACTTGCATAGGCACGCGTGGGGTTAAGAGCATAGGCGTGGAAGAGCAATCTTTTTTTTATTTTTAAGAAGGCCGTTAGAGCGTGAGATCCACGTGCACCTATAAAGACCAGCTCATCATCAAAGTCGAGACATTCAATTTTTATTTTTTTTTAGGTCTGGTCCAATTTTTCTGGTTTACCGTTTACACGTGTGGTACTACTACATAAGTGTGGTATTATATATATATTTTTTTTCAACACTAAACTTGTAGATAGGATTCTAGTATAGTATTAGTAGTGTCTATCTTAAATAAAATATTATATTAATTTCATGTTATAAGATAACTAGACTTGAATAATAAGATTAAAGTTTTACATTATATTAATTAAAACCTTAGCAAATCGTATAATATAAAAATCTTAATATATATTTATACACCAATCTGGTTCAGTTTAAATCAGTTTTCAAAATATGAAAATCAATACTTAACCAGTTTAGGACTAGTTTCGATTCTTAAGAACTAGTACCGGACCGAACCCACTAATTCAGCTGGTTTTTCACTTTTTTTTTTTTTTTTTTTTACACCCCTAATCTCGACTTAGCCATTTCCATTGTGTTGGGTACTACAAAGCTTACCCCATAAGCTTATAAATCCATGTCCTAGTTTTTCACCTAAACAATCTTTATAGGGGATATCAGGCCTGGCAGTTGGAAGTTTGAAACCCCAACCACGGACCCAAGGACCATGGATTGTGTCATTCGGAAAGGCCATTGATTACAAACCCATAAGTCAGTAATAAAACGTTAAAACCGAAAAGCTAATCAGAGTAATATTTAAGACATTAGCGATATATCAATCTTTGTAATTAAAAGCGTCAAATAATGGGGATGAGAACCGCCCAAATTGGGTGGTTTGAGTGGCCCAGCCACTGTAGGAGTGACGGATCACAAAATGGGGTTAAAATAGTCAATCACTTTTTTCCTTTTTGGTTTTTTTTTTTTCCTGCATCACAATCACATCAGCATAGTTTTTTCCTTTTTAGCCCCCCTCCCCACGGACTCTACTCTATTCTAAAAACGTTCTTCTCTTTACTATTAAAAAAAATTAAAAAAATCACATCATAGTTGAGAGTCAAAACCAAATTACTCAATCTCAGAAAAAAAAAAAAAAAAACACAACACAACACAACATTGCCATTTTTAATAACTTTTTTTTTTTTTAATGTCAGGGAACCTCTCAAGGTAGGGCCCTTCAGACCCACTTTTGCATAAAAAAATTCCGATCTTGTGCACCACACCCTCGAAAATTTCTCTACACAAAATTGGTTAAATTGCTGGCTTTTCATTAGGATATGTGGCCCCAAAAGATTGTTTGTCCCCATGAGGTGTTGAACCTTAACTTTGGAGGGAGTGAAACTCCAAGATCAAGACCTCACCACTAAAGCCAACCCCTTGGGGTTTGCCCCTTTTTATACAAAACTAAAAGGCACATTATCTCAGATTTGGACGAAGCTCAAAAATTAATGTATATATCATAATAATGCAACATCTCCATTTGTCCCACAAGCTATCAAGGTGTATGGGTAACCACCAAAAGGAAAAATCTAAAGGTTGATTGATTTACATACATTACATATATATGTGTTCCTAACCATTGAATCCACAAGAATACAGTAATTAGAATCTCAAATCTTATCAGGAACCTTGGTGGAAGAACTGGTGCTTTAGTGCAACCACAAATACTAAGCTGACACCAAATCAGTGTCAAAATAATATATATATATATTTTTTTTTTTTTTTTTTGCTCTGCTGTACAGCATCAATCATGTTCTTGCCCCCCTCATGTCCCATCCAACTCTAATCTGGCCAAAAGCAGAACATAAATTGGAGAGCATAGGACAATGTACAGGAACAGATTTCCATTCATATAAAATAGTGTAACATCAAAAAGCAGTCTTTTCTGCAAGATTATTCCCAATTGAGTTATAAGTCAAGACACATTCCTTACTGTTGAACCCATAATTGGTGAATTTGGAGAACGAAATTGTGCATTCAAATGCTCCTACTTTCAATTGCAATGTTCAGATGCATTTCAAATAATAAGCTACAGAAAAGTAAAATGGATGTAATAAGCACCCTCCACTAACTAGTGAATCTGTGGTGATCAGTTTTACACTGATGAACTAAAGTAAAGTAATCATCTAGCTCAATTTTCAGCTTTTATGGTAGTATAGATATGTCTTCTGAAAAGAATCCATGGAAGAAACTCCAGCAGAAACGACGTGTCTAACATGAGAAATTTAATAGGGATCAAAATATGAACCAGAGAATTCTAGAGAGAAGGTACCTGCTATTATTGGTCAAATGTAATAATAGATGGGTGGATGATGCCTTAGAAAGCATGGCAGGTGAAACAACCACTCAAGGAGCCTATCTGACGGGTTCTGCAGAATGAGAGAGCCTTACTGGAAGTCCTAGTACCTTGATTGACCTGACTGGCCAACACTGAGCTCCTCATAGCTTGAGCTCTCTTCTGAGCTGCTCTCAGCTTGTTCATTATCTTATCCAAGGACGAGGATCTCTTCTTTTCCAGCTTCATCTGAAAGTGACAAATAAATGTAAACCTAGACGTATTGGAGAAAAGAAAGTTAACATATCTCAACACAGAGGGTTGATTATTAAGCGAATGTTTCAAAAAATATAAAACGATGCATTAAGAGACATAACATTAGGAAATAACCTCCAGTTTTCGTATTGCTGCCTCAGCTTTTGCCTTCTGCAGGTTCTCCCATGCCGTGATTTTGGCTTCCTCTCTTTTTGACCTGGAAAAAGTAAAAGGCATAGGCTCATTGACATAGAATAAATACGTTTCGGCATTCATTTCATGGCTGGCATAAAGTGGGATTATCGTCTGATCTGATAATATGGCCAAGCACTAATAACTAAGAATTATAAATACTGGAATGTGTAGCCTAAAATATCTTCGGGCAGTATAGGCGCTTTCTTTTATATTTTTATCCTAGGGAAAAAAGGGGGTGTTCAACTAGGGAAATAAGGTCTAGCACCTGAAAAAAAGGGCCATGAATTTCTTGATATTCACTAAACTAACCAACCAACAGCCGTTACCTGGATTGACATACATTTGGAAAACTTGTTTGAGTTCAAAGGTAACAACTCAAGTCATTAAGATAATAAAATCACCAATATAAATCCACGCTCCACTTAATTGATGCAGTTAGCCAGCTGAAGCTCAGATGACTAAGAAAAATGCTATTCACAAGCTTTTTAATCACTGTCCTTTCATTGTCCTATGATATAACATTGAAATGACTTGAAAACTGTCATTTTCTAACTTATCGGCCAATTATTTTGATGCCACATCACATTAAGGGATGGTGAAAGGACGATGGTTAAAAGGCTAATTAATATCATTTTTTTGAATGATTACCAACCATCGTCTTCCCAGCTGTTTCTTAGTAAGTTCCATCCACAAGTTTACAATACCGCAGGGTTGCAACATCAAACAGCCACCCTTTTACTCCACCACACATGGATAAACAATGAACTATGGTACAATATTAACAAGAAGAGCAACTTAAGAATTTCTTTCAAAGAATCTCATCATCTTTGAAAAACCATTTTGATGTCTTCGGACTCTTTTCTTAAGGCTCTCTAAATGTGCATTTGCTCCCATTGAATGCAAAGAGGTGGATTCTGAACCACATTTTGCTCCCCACCATTTTTTATTTCACTATACAAGGATAAACAGAAAGTATTCTATGTACTATTGTATAAGTTCGGCAAGAAGGGCAACATAAGGATTTATTGTTTGAGGATCTCAAAATATTCCATGACCCCCCATTAAGGCTTCAACATATCATAGTTAAATGTCCCAGCAGAAATGAAGGAAATTTAAATAATAAAGTAGTCAAATATTCATACCTGGAAATGCTCTTTATATCCAAAATGGAAGGTTGAGTACCCCCACCTTTCTTTTTCCAGTCATCAACATTAGCTGAGCTCTTCCCAGGGAGCCGAGCTCTATGTTTCTTGGACCACCTAGTCACAGTGACACGTTCATCTACCGATACATCCCTAACTTCCATTTTAGATGATGATTGGCCATGCAACTGCACAATAGGTGGGGAGGAGGGAGTGGAGGCAGAGAAAGAAAGCCTCCTGTGTGGAGATGAGTGACTGCTACCCTGTGGACTCATCTGGGTTGCCATGTCCCGTCTTGAAACACCCAGGGATATGTCAGTGCCTGCATCCTTGAGCTTATCGAGCTGTTCATCTGTGTTTGAAACAGGGGAAACAGGTCAAGATCATAAATGTACATCATGCCCTCCCACCTTTTTCACAAGAGATAAGTCTTGAGAGATTAGGAGATGTTGAAGCATAACAATTTAAAATCCAGTACTATCCACATTGAGCTATTCTTCTATTCAGATGCTATAAAATTCTAATTAACTTTCACCAACCAATTAACTAAAACATCAGGTAAAAGTAACTGATATCCAGTCTTTGACCCAATCAGTCCTTCACGCTGGCAACTAAATTCATGAATGATGTTAAACAAACGAAGTTTAAATGACATGCAAATCCTAATTCTAGTCGATGCTAATAAAAGAAAGTGAGGCTAAAGGAGCTAATTTAGTAGTACCTTGTAATTCAGGCAATGATGACTGGCTCAGCATCTCAGAGTAGCCGTGCACACTAACTGAACGTGCAATGCAAGGCTCTGTTCCCCCAGGAAAAACTCCAGCACCATTAGAATGTATCGCCAATCCGTCCGCCGCTATCACACCGGCCGAAAATGGAGAAGCCGCAACATTATTGCCATAGAACATCGGCGTAGCCGGAGAATACATCGAGTAATACGCAATCCCAGGCGGGCCGAGTGGACCACTCTTAGACTTGGGCCGCCTCTGCGATGGCTGAAATGAAGGCCTTGCAACACCGTCTCCCGAAACCGGACTGCAGATCCACCTTTCTGCGTCTTCCCATTTCGAAGGCAACGTCGACCTTCCATTGTTGTAAGGCAGCAATGCCGCATTAGCCGCATGCCTCCGGTTAGCACTTGTATGTGAAGGAACTCGCTCCGAGCTCCAACCCTTTTGCATTCCGATGCTCGCCTGCCGATAATTCGGTGTCCCGGGACTCGGCAAGGTACCACACTTGCGAGACGCAACCACCGAGCTTTTCTTCAATACTGCCAGCCGCGGCGAGGAGTAACCGGCGGTAACATTGTTCAGATCCAACGAAGCGGGTCTTCGTCTATCAAGCTTCTCGGCTAGAGATTCAGATCTGGATCTCCGATCCTGGCATTCTTTATAGAGCCAAAAAAAACAAAAACAAAAAAGAGGTCAAATAAATCAAATGCTGTCTCATAAACTAAGAAAAAGCACAAGATTCTAATTCGGTTGTGAAGGAATAAGGGGGTACCTTTGAGAGCTAGAGAGAAGGAGCTCCTTCCAGAATCAAGGGGCGGACTTTCGTCTTCAAAATCTTGGTCGCTGTCCTCCTTTTCGACTGCGTATAAATCCAAGGAAACAGTGAATGTCTGTGTCCGTCACTGAAACTTGAACCTTATATATGGTAATTAAATACTACCTTTGGCTTTTTCTCCTTTTCTAAAGAAACGACTGTGCTTCTTGTTGTGTCCTGTGCGTTTGTTTGGATCTGGATCACTCGAGCTGTCGTGGCGATCGCCATGATCGGGTCCTACCAAATGCTGCATCAAATCAAGGATTTAAAACCCTACTGACACTAATTTATCCACTTGAATTTGGAGAGTTCATGCAGAAAATAAAAAAAGAGGATTATTTGATAAAAAAAAAAAAAAAGGCCCCAATACAAGTCAACCAAATGAATTGCAGAACCAAGCTCGCAGAGGGAACTGTGGCTTACAAGGGAGATTTTAGAGGGGACCGAATCGTGGTCGTGGGCGTCGGAGGTAAAAGAGCAGCGGTCGACGCTGGCTGAAGCAGAGGAGAAGAGGCTGCAGAAGTTGGATTCGAGGGTGAAGATGACGGAGTCAGGGCTAGCTTCGCGGCCTCTCGAGCCGGCACCTGTCGACGACGTCCGTTCCTGAAACCCCACCTCCGGCATGGTCAACTCAACGGCTTCTTCGCATCACTTTCACACGGACATGCGACCAACAGACACTGCGATATATATATAGAGAGAGAGAATCCGAGTGTCTGCTAGGGAGAGAGGGAATTCAATAGAACTGTAACATGTATGTCATTGTCATTTATGACGTTCTAAATTTAAAATTCTGCTATAATATAAACAGAAATGCTTTTTATCACGAATTGTTTTTTTATTTTATTTTTTTCACTAAATGATTAAAAAATGTTTTTTTAATAATGATATTTTTTTTTTTAAAGTTATTTAAATCTACCAAAAAATGATTATATTTAAAACTATCCCCTCCAGGAATTCTCTCAAAACTAATATAAAAGTTGTTTGTGTGATTTTCAAAAAGAGAAAAATAAATAAAAAGTCGTTTGTGTGGCGGGAAACAAAAAGAAAATGCTGACCATGACTATAAGTTTACGAAGAAAAGCCCTGCCTTTGAATTCATAATTTTGGTTACAGTGAGGTTGAAATTCGAGTAGAATGATAAGAATGTAAGATCATTCACAATAGTTTAATTATTGTTTAATTAAATTTTAATTAAAAGTTTTACTTTTATAAATTTTGACTAATTATTTTTTATTACATCAAATAACAAATTCAATAAATCAATAATTATTCTATTGTTTTATTTATTTTAATTCTAATTATAATTTAAATATTGATTTATTATTATAAAATATTCATTAGTTTTTTAACGTTCAAATTATTCTTAATTAATAAAATTTTTTAACAATAAAATTTTTTAATAATTATATTTTTTAATAATGAACACCTAAATATTTTTAAGAATTTGCAGTCGAAAAGATCAAAGTAATTAACATTAATTATTACTAAAAACAAACAATATTACATGTAGAAGAACAAGATAAAAAAATATATATATATAGATATAACGTTGTAACAATTCTAAATGTGTGTATGATTTTGAGATAAAAATAAATAAAAATAAACAATAGATAAATATTTAAGTTCCAAAAAATAATATGGCTAGCCCAAAGAATTTAGCTATATTTATTGAGCTAAGAAAGAGAAAATTATTTTAACTATATACTTGTTAAGGTTTTTGCAGTACTATTTTAATATATTTGTTTAGTCTTTTATAAATTCTCTAATACTCCTAACTGAGTCATAGTGAATAAAATGTATTTAATAGGATTTTATATTGAAGTAGTATTAGATACTGTTTTAGAGAGTATAAATTTTGTACACTTCTTTTGAATGAAAATTATATTTATTATTAAAAATAGTTTTTTTTTCATCATAGAAGTATACAGATTTATCCATTTTTTTTAAAGAGATTATATAAATCTTGTGCACCGTAAAATGCAAGTCTCATTTCTCCTTTAGATATAATTTGGACATTCATTAAATCTGGACAAGAGGAAATCATGATTATCATTTATTTTTAAAAATCATGTTAACTTATTTCATTTTATATAATAATTTTAATTTTCTCAAAAATTTAAATAAAATATAATAAATAATCCAATTTTTTTAATTTTAAAATTAAAAATAATATTTTAAAATTATCTTATAACACTATTTTAAATTTATAATATTCTTATATAATTATCGTATTAATTTATCTCATTTATCTTAACTCACTATCTAAATCAAGTCATCAAATAATTCAATCTGGGATTTATAAAAGACTTTATCCGTAACAAGATGAGTGAGATTGATGTTTCGTTTATATTTATAACTCGTCTCAATTCATGTTAATTAATTTTTATTTTATTATTATATTTTTATAATTTTTTATACAAAATATAATTTTTTATATATTTTTTTTAAATTTTTATATATTTTTTTTAAATTTTAATATATTTTTTTAAATTTTAAAATAATAATAATATTAAAAAATAAATTAAATTTATCTTAATTCATTTTATCTCTAAATTCAAATGAATCTTTACATTTTGCAAAAGCTTCTTGATTGAATTTTGAAGAAACATTTTTTCAAAGATCTCAATCCCAACGAAAGCTTTTAGCTACTAAAAAAATAAAAAATCAATCCTTTTTATGGAGCAGTTAAATGCCTCTTTCCGATCATGAAATCCGGGTTGTGTTGGCATAAAGACTAAAGTCTCTTTTCATCGGTTCAAAATTGAGGAAGGATTAGTGGACGAAAGAAAAGACAACATTTTTTGGCAGTTTTTAATAATAAAAGCTCTGTTTTTTTACTCTAGATAAACGATTTTATTTCACTTAATAATTTATTTTTTTATTTTTAAAATAATAATAATATTAAAAAATAAATTTTATTTAATTTTTATTCAAAATCACCTTATATTCTGTCACTGTCAAGATCTTAATCAAAGTGTTGAGGTTAATGGGCGGTTTGTTTCTTTTAATGTATATTCCCCTGCTTTTCTTTGACTGCATTTTGTTTTATTAGTAATAATATGAGTTATAAAATCTCACAAATGTCCTTGAGATAAAATAAAATAATTTTAGATAAAAATTTAAAATTAAATAGAAAATTATTAAAAAATTATTTTTTTATATTATCATTATTATTATTATTATTTTAAGATTTTAAAAAAATTAAATTAAGATTTAAAAAAATTAAATTATTTATTATATTTTATATTAAAATTTAATAAAATTATAATAATAAGATAAAATGATGAATCCAACCAGGATCCTCTTTACACCTTATTTATATAATTTCTTGCTAGATAGCTCTTCGATTGGGACTTACAGAAAGTAGAGTTAACCTGAGGAGCGGTCCGGTTATTAAACTTAGAAAAACGGCCTCCATTCACATGGAGACATGTAGACAATTTATTGAGATTCATCTGCATCTGCATACACCCCACCCTCACTCACTCCTTCGTTTTCTAGCCTTTCTAACTGTTTTACGTTTTCCACTCCTTTCTTGACGAACGAAGATCTCGGCACACTCATCCCGCACGTCATCAATCTAGACGGAGACGAAGACCCACCTCTCGAGATTCTACTGTGTGAACACCCCCCCCCCCTCCCCTCCCCTCTCTCACAACTCCTTATCGGAGCTCGCAATGCTTTTTCGTGCACAAAATAGTACTAAAATACCTTACAGATGAGAAGAAAGTGAAGATCAATTTGGCTGGTGATGGTTTGCAATATTGAAGCAATTATATCTCTCCTGCATAATTACTAATAAAATCCGTCCAGTTCAAATATAGAGCCGACGAACCAAAAAAAGAACAAAAGAACCAATCAGCTAGAATTTTTTAAAATATGGATCTAATTTTTCGAAAAATGAAGAAATACAGAGAGATGGAAAAGGATGGGGGGCCTCAACTAGAGCAATTTGATTGTTTCTGTTTTGCCCTCTTTCTCATCTCTAGCAGACTAGCACTTTTAGTTTATCTATATTTAATGGTTTTTTGTGAATTTAAGTTACTTGATGTCTCCTTTTTTTATTTTGTTTAAATGAGTAATGTTACGTATCGACATAGATTTACAAACAGCGTATTGTCGTTTTAAAAAAAAGTTAACTTTTTTACGTGGGTCTCATATATATTCACTTTTTTTCAAAACGACTGCACTCTGCTTGCAACTTTATGACTACAGCTGTCATTTTTTTTTTTTAAATTATTGTTGCTACCATGTGTCTGTCTAGATTGATCCATGGAGAATCGAAGTTTAGGCCTCCCCCACTCTCTGGCGGCATCTTCTTCCCCCACCTCTTGCAACCTTCACCAGATTTTTCTATAAATAAATTTTGGCAATTTCTGAACGGGATCTTGAAGATGAATCTCCTGTCTTTGATGTTGTAGAAAGTGTTTGGGTTGCATGGAGAGATGGCGACTTTTGTGACTTGCTTGTGGTTATTCAGTGTGGTGAGATCTAATGTATTTATTGTATTTTTGCATACACGTCGTCGTGGGAATAGAATGTTACTTTTTCAACATCGACAGACGGACTGCACCGCAACGTTTCACTAGAAAGTAATACTACTAATGTTTTCTACTTATTTTAAAGCACATATATTAATTAACTAAAATTTCATATCATTTTATTAAAAATAACCTTAAAATTATAAAGTTATTTTCTATATAAAATAAATTGCAAAATAATTATAAAAGAGTTATAAGTTATATTACGGGTCTTTAAAATGAGATTGACGCAAAGATTAGTGTATGTTCTCTCAAGTCTATACAAGTTGTGGAAAACCTAAACAAAATATCTAAGACAATCATTCTCAACGTATGGTTTATGCAACCTACATAACTTTGAAATGTATTTGTGTCCTTTAGACATTCTTTTTTTTACTGTCCTTAGACATTTACCAATTGGGCAATAATATTTTTTATTTTTTATTTTATATTTTGTTATCATAAGTGGTTGTATTTTGTTTAGATATAAAATTACTAACGAATATAATTAAAATGACAAAATTTAAGACAAAAAATAGAAACCAATATCTTAACTAATACCAATTAGAGCAATACTGAGAGTAAGTAGAGTTATGTGCACACAACTCACATGAAACAACATTTTTATTATTTATATGAACAATAAAAATATTATTTATATAAGTGAATATGCTGTTTATATGAACAATAAAAATATTATTTATGTAAGTGAATATGCACCCAAGCACATAGATTTTTTCTACCAATTATGTCATAGGGCCCACAACCCCCATTCATTGTCCCTTGATTGACGAACTGATTTCTACCCATAAATAATGTTCAGTCAAAAGAACCCTACTCTTTGTTTTTTATTTTTTTATTTTTTATTTTTTTATTCATTGTTTCTGTCTTTACTGGGACCTGAAGAATTGTGTGACAACATCTTTCTGTCCTTATAGCTAGCTGCTGCTGCCCTTTTAGCTCTTCATGTCATGTCAATTATTAGGTAATCTACCGTAGCAAAAGTGCCATATAATCAAAATTATTTATTTATTTATTGTTATAAAACTAAAAAGAAAACTGCTACTATTGTAAGAGAAATATAAAAGAAACTCTTAAGAACTGAAACTTTCTTTCTCTCTCTATGTTTTCTTATGAATTTCATTACAACTGAAGCCCATATTTATAGGCGTTGAAATTACTATGCAAGTCACTATGCAGATTTTAAAATAATAGTGGTGGGGTCATTCACATAATTTTAATGGTGGAACAGGGGGCGGCTGCCGTTTCGTTCGTTCATTACAATTCATAACATTTATAGTAATTTTGAAATATGAATATTAAGAGTACCAAATAATTTATATTTCAAAAGTACCTGATAATTACTCATCCTATATAGCGATCATAATTTGTAATTCCATTTCAACCTAATTTGTTCTTGAAAAATCTTGATTTTTAGAAGAAAATGTAATTTACAAAACAAACAAAAAAAATCGATATGAATTTACAAGATTCATTTTTTTCTATTATTATTTTTCTCATGAGGCTAGATGATGGGACGATTTGTTTGATAGAATTAGGAGGAATAGATGATTTTTAAGCTTTCGTTTGGATTTAAAATTCAAATCTTCTCGTCTTATCATTATAATTTTTTTAAATATACGACATGTACACAAAAATTATATAAATTATATACAAATAATATTTTTAATATAATAAATAACACATTATTTTCAAATCTCAAAATAATAATATTATTAAAAAATAATATTCTAATAATTTTTTATTTATTTTTTTATCTTTCATTTAAATTCATATAATCTCACCTTTAAATCTAAACAGAATTTTATAGATGAATTTGTCTACTTGTTGGAGAGATTCCTAGATAACCCCAAACTGCATCAGTATAAAAAATAATTTCCCCATGTGTATTTGACTTTAAAGAAATGGCCAAAATTTTTAAGACCGGAACAGAACGCTACTTGAAAATGATGTTTTTCCTCCCCTACTTTATTTTTATTCTTGTTTTTTGTTTTTTTTCCAGCTCGTAACCTGTCATTGAGCGAGCCACCGTCTTGAAGTGAGTTAGATGACAGTGTATTCTCTTTAAAATACTCAATCGTGAATTGTGTTAACGGATTATGTGTCATAACATTAGTATTGGCCTCATCATTTTTTTTTTTTAATCTGATAAAAAGTATAATTTTTTATTTTTTAGAAATAAAAAATCCAAATTTGATAAAAAGACAACACTTTAAAAAATCTTATATTGAACTAATTAAAAAGCTTTCGTCAAGATCAAGAATTACTATTCAAATGTTAAACTAAAAAAAATTTTATTTTATTCTTTCATCTTTTTCCCTCAGTTTTCATCAAATATGACAAAAACTTTTTGATGAATCCAATATAAGATTTGTTTAAATATTGTCCTTTTATCAAATTTTGAAAGAAAATTTTAATGAGTCTAATGTTAATACTCTTAGAACATTCCCATTAGTCTCATCAAAATTTATCATTAAAAGTTAATAAAAAATACAAAGTCACACACATCAAAAAAATTTTCGTCATATTTGATCAAAAGTGAATAAAAGAAAGTGACTTGATAATTTGTTATTTAAAAGTTAAGCAAAATCATTTTTATGTTATTCTCCACACTTTTTTTCCTCACTTTTGATCAAATATGACAATTTTTTTAATATGTGTGTAAATTTGTACTTTTTATCAAATTTTGATAATAAATTTTAATAAGACCAATGGAAATGCTCTTATTACTTATTTTAAGAAGACGCCTCTAAAATGAGATGCAATAAAAAAATCTGTAAATAATGGTAAAATAATTTATTAATAATAATAAAATAATTTGAATTAAGATATTTTATAATATCTTAACAAAATTGAATAAAAATATTATAAAATTCAAAATATTGTTAAAATATAACTTTTTAATACTAATTATTTTAAAATTCAAAAAAAATCATATTTGGTTTAAAATTTTGAAAAAGTTGTAATGATTAATTTGAAAATGTTTGTGTTTGAATGGTGTGTGAGAGGTAAATAAGATAAGATGAAATGAAAAATATTATCAAAAATAAATCCACAAACTAAAATAGCACGTCATTTTACTTGCAAAAAAATAAAAATAAAGACAACTCCAAAGTCTATTTTATTTTAGATTCCATACCATAAGAAAAGGTTAAGGCCACAAATACAAGAACCTTTAAAAAAAAAAAAAAATCGTTAAGCTTGCACAACTACCATAGTCTATACTCTCATCCTACTCCTATCAAATTATACTAATGCAGCATTTCAACCTGTTAAAAGATTAATACAAGGCTTTTGTTTTTAAATAACAAGTCAATTGCAGAAGAGAAGCTACTGCCAGATTCCACCAGTTGTTGAACTAACCACTGTTAATATAACTAACTTCTACCCAATAACAATGCAAGCCTCCTAAGCTCAATGGATTGGAATTTTGTTCTGGAAATAAACAAATATTTTTCTAGAATTTGATCATCAGTTTACAAGAAAAGCACATACTTGAATTAACTACAGTTAATATCATAAAAACCTTTACAAGAGTGGCCTAATCCTGCACCATTTAACAATTAAAATGCCCAAACATAGATGGTCCACAGAATAACTTACCAAACTGTACAATACTCAATGGCCGCAACTACTTCATCATCTCAACTATCTACTCTCCCCTGCTGTGAATCAGGCTGATTCATTATCAACTGCTGGAGCATTGAAGTAAGCAGTTATTGCCTTCAACTTTCCATTTAAATGATTCTTCTCAACCTGAAATCATGGACACCAGCTTTATCAAAAAAAAGTCTACTAAAACAAAATGAAGAATATGGTACACATTTAATGTTTATAGCATGAGAAAGACATAATTCTTGAACTGAGAATATTACCAAACCAAAACAATGAACACAAAGCCAAAATTTAATAATTAATAGTATTCAATCTCTCAGAAAGAGTGGGGCCAGACTGTTAAAAGATGCCACAGTAAATTCTTTCATGATTTTACTGCACAATTGCCACTCAAACATTCATTGTCATCACAAGAGCTGAAGGAAAATGAATTATGACTTTTAAATTTAACATCGGGTTAATGCAAACTCGGCCCAATGATCATTATTTACACTAGCTGACGTCTAAACCAGGAGGAAAGATTGCACAAGAGTCTAAGATAAACTTACAAGAGAAAAGCTCACTGACTAATCTAGGTTGAGAGAAGTACCTCTACTGCCCATGGAGGTTGAGCCGATAAACACAACTCTGCTAATTGGTTGATATCAACATTTCTTGGGAGAAACATAATAAGCCTGGAAGCAATTTTCTTTGCAGTGTTAAATAGAAAATATCTGCATTACATATTAGAGCAGCATCAAGTTAACAGCAGCCTTCATGTTAGTATAATTCTGCCTAAAAAAAAAAAAAAAAAACTCACCCGTCACGTGGCTGTAGCATTGTCTTGATATTGTATGCCTTCACTTTAGCATAATCAGGTCCACCCCAAGGAGGTGATAGAAAAACTGTGTCTGCCTGAAGTACCATGTCATGAGTGCTGAAAACAATTAGAATATTGAAAACATCCCAATCCAATGCATGCATTACAGAGCATACAAGCAGATGTTTTGCATTCCAGAAGAGTATGACAAGTCCATTCCGATACCAACTGGTGGTATTAAGAGTTCGACACATAAAACAGCAGAACTGCTTGAAACTGGGTTACTAAAGAGTCGTCCGACTGCTCGGTGACCGAATCAGAGAGGTTTTTACCGCTTTCTCTTCTCCCCAGCACTCTCTTTTGTAACATTATCATCTTAAAGGATGCTCCTCAACATCCTCTAAATTCGACAATTCCTTATGCACTTTTTCTTCACTTTTAAACTCCATTCTATCTATATGAGAACATACAATCACATTTTTGGGTGACAAAGCCATTCCATAAACCACAGTAATGACATTAACTTCAAAACCACTCGTACCAAATGACACATAATAACCATAGAACTGCCCTCGAGTATAAAAAATGGTATCCTAACTCATACTGTTATTTTCTCCAAATTAAAATTTATGGTTAAAAATAATGAAGAGAATAAACCAATCCAACTCATAGTATTTCAGCACTATTATATGTACACCATATTCTGGGGGATGAATCCTATAAATACAAGGGCATTTGGCTTCATATTTCATCATTATTATAAGTACACCATAGTCTATTTACTCATTTTCACTATTTTCACCAGATTTCTCAAACATATAATCGTTCTTGGTAATCAAGACATTGCACTTTTTATTTTCATTAGCAAAAACAGTTCACCTTTTTTCATTTTGTATCTGTACTATTTTTATTTTCAAGCTGCTTAGGCCACTGAATAAAATTAAAATGTATGTAATGATAACCATTTTTGTCATGAAAGGTTTGATCCTTTTCTTTTAATATATTAAATTTAAACGATAAAAATATTATCTTCAATCTCACGAGATAAAAGAGCAGGATTTCAATTGTAAGGCATTCATGAATGAAGTTTGGGTTAAATTTAGTGGGGTTTGGTTCCCTTTACAGTTTGGCAATTTAAATTGCTACCTCGACCAAAATATTAATAGCAACCACGTAGAGAATAATTATTTTAGTATACAAAATCAAAGAGAAAATCAGCACTATCTCTCTCTTAGTTCCTTCAGAATTATTTTCTCATTTCCCTGAAACACGTCAAAATTGTGACTATTCCATGATAGTTCGTGCGTTTTCATTTAGAAGTTAAGGGGCACCACATACTCTTGATCAATTAGGAGAAAACACTCCCCATATACGTCAGGCAAAATTGATAATTTCATTAACATGGGGGGTAAGGAGGGCAATCCTCCATGCAGCTTCCACACAGAATATCAGACACTGTTAAAGGTCACAGGGAAATTACAATTTGATTTGCACGTTCAGTTAAGATCTAAGTTTCAAAATTAATGAAAAATAGCACATGTATAGCAATCTTTTTTTTTTTTTGGCACCAGGTGTATAAGAACAAAGTCCAGACTTAATCCAGGGATGCATAGGCCCTAGGCAAGAAGTTTCCTGCAAATGCACTTCAGGTAATTCAAGGGTAAGTTCTCTAGACCTAAAGGGAGGATACCACCAATTAAACCAACCCCTAGGGGTTAGCACATGTAGTCATTTTAACGGCCAGATCTTAACAAAGCATGCAAATTGCCATATTTTAGTAGTTCAGAGTGTCCATTGGGTGCAAATTGAAAAATGGTGGTAGTTCACAGGTGCAAAATAGTATATGCCCTAAATGTTAATTATATTAAATGACAGCTTTAATACCTTCAACTTTGGTGCCAAACTGAAAAAGTCACCCTTTATGAAATCTATGTGGTCATCAACTCCATAGATGGCAGCATTATGATGTGCATAATCAATCTTCTTTTCATCAATATCAACTGCAATTACATGTTTGCTCCTGAAAATTGATAAATAAGAGTAAGCATAAATAAATACCTTTAAAATGCAAAATAGAAGATAAGAAAGAAGTGGCATGAATTTCGACCCTATCCCCGTTTATATAATGAATCAAACAAATAGGAAATATGAAACCTGAATCCATCCAAGGTAAATAGATAAATATCCACAGGTACTTGCAATCAGTAACCTGGGTAAAGATCAAACAGTATAGTTTCAAACTTCAACAGGAACCCCGGGTTAAAAAACTATGTATAATAACATTCCACATCTAAGAAAGACTTCATGTTTATTTATTGAGCAATGCTATGGGTACACGGCTTCGTATACCTTTTGTGAAATCACGTCAGCCGAAATATTAAAATAATCCAAAAAAAAGATAAAAATATAATAAGATAGGAAAAAAAAAAACAAATAGTTAGATTAAAGGATGCGTATAAATAATATTTGTGTACAGCGTGCACAGGCCGTGTACAAATAGTATTTTTGTTATTTATTTATATGTCAGCATCACTTTTATCCACTTGAAACAATTGGTGGACCCTTCAACCAGAGTAAATGATTTCAACACAATTGCTAGTGCTCTTCAATGGCTGTCTTCAATGGGAAATGGAGTTAACATGCCCAGCTGTATACTTTTAAAAAGATTTAGGGTGGTGCAAACAAACTGCATTGGAGTGAATCCAAGCGACGGCTGTTTGAAGTTAAGTCATTTTATAATGCATTGTTCCCCTACAATAACAATTCCTTTCCATGGAGAATCATTTGGAGGAGTAAGGCTCCCTTGAGAGCAGCTTTCTCTGTCTGGATGGTTGTACTGGGACAGATCCTTAACCCAATTTGATGAAATGACATTTTGTGGTCATTTACTGGTGTTATATGTGCAAGCAGAATGGGGTATCAATGGATCATCTCATACTTCATGCAAGGTAGCCAGCCTTCCGTGGCAAAAGGTGCTAGCCCATTTGGACTAACATGATGCCTAAATGGGTTGTGGATCTATCAGCATTTGGTGTTGGAAAGGGTGGCAAAAGGTGCTAGCCCATTTTCTTTGATTCACTTTACCATTGGATGGCAGCCCAACTATGTCTTCCTAACATTCGTTTCCAGAATCTTTTTTATCTCTTTTCTCTCTATCATTAGGTGAGTTTGAACTTGAAGTATACTCCCTGTGTATCTTACCACTGCTTTTGTTTATCAGTAAATAAGAATTAATTCTGGCTTGGCGAGATTCGCTTTCAATCCCGATGTCGCTTCAAAACAAAATAGAAGAACTTGCAAAGCTTGAATGTGATTGTGACTAGCAGCACAAAATACAAGAGTATCATCTGCAAATAGGAGGTGGGGTCATCTCAATTGTGCCAAGTCTTGCATCCCCTACTACAAAGCCAGATAGAAATCCACCTTCCATAAGACCTGTAGTTAGTTTACTAAAAGCTTCCATTATAAAAAAACAAAAAGTAACGGGGATAGAGGATCGCCTTGCCTCAATCCCCTCACCTCAATCCCCTCAAGCTTCCGAAAAAGCCCCTTGGAGTACCATTCACCAAAATGGAGAAACGTGATGTGGACATACAAAATTTCATCGAAGAGCATCATCTCCCTCAACTCCAGCAGCCCACCATCAAGGGTTCCACCCACCATGTCGCCTGCTTCTGTCAATGCTTTCTGTGTGGTCTTCGACCGATGATTAGAGGTTGTCAGCGTGTCTTTGCTGATAATGGGCATCGGGCCCATTACAGGAGGCCAATGTTGCTTAGCCTACCAGCGTTTGGGCTAGGCTGGTGCCTTGCCTTTCTAGGCTCAAGTAAATTTTCTTTGTCTTGGCCCACATTGGTCCAAGCTTAAGTGTGGCAAGCTGCCCAAGCCCTTGTCCATGACCTTATCCATCCTTTGTAACATTACATTGACCAATCCCTTCAACTGTAGCAAATCTTGTTTAAGAAGACGAAGATCTTCAAACCTTTTCGTGTGTCCTTTCTTGATCAAGGGGCCTTTTACCATTTCAGTGTTATTTTTGCATACTTCCTCGTGTTGTGCATGTCTACATCCTAAATCCACAACGACTGCCTTCTTTGCTTCTCCCTGAGCATATGTTTCCATTTCATCACTACTAGCATAATCCTAAGAACTCTATTTCCTCCATGAGCAAGATAGTAGTTGATCCTTTCCTAGATTTTCCATGCCCCAATTTGCATAGGACTTAGGCAAAGCATTCATTAGCACTTTCTGTGTTAGATGGTGAGATCTTAAAAAATCATCACGCTCCCCTTATCTAAGCTACCGTAAGCTTCGTTCATTGCTTCTGCCATTTTGTTTTCCACCCTTTCCCCTCCACTCCTTCATGTATGAAGCCAGAATTCCTTCTACCACCATCGTCGTGTATCAACCTTGAGCATTGGAACATCTCTTCGCAACATAGCTTCTATTACCATCCCATGAGGTTGGGAAGAGTTCCTTTTTATCTCCAGTCAAGCATTCCTCAAGGGTTCTAAACCAGCTCACCGTGAACATCTCCAAGATCAGAGTTTTTGTAACCTTCCAACTTCTCTCTGTTAAGCAAATCCATCGCTACCTTCATCAGACAATTCAAAAACCTTGGATTCTATACAAACCTGTCTCGAGTACACCATGATGATCTCATTGTTAAACACCAACACTCATCCTCAATGAAAGAGTGTACGGACAGAAAACAGTCTTTCACTGTCACTACATCTAGAAAGATCTTACCACTGCTAAAATGTCAGGACTATCAATGTAACATTACCATTAGATTTACACAGGATAATGAACATTATAATATTGATCTCACATACAGTGGAGCCTCCCTCAACTGTTCAACTGTACAAACCCTAAAATTTATTGTTCACATAGGTCAAAATCCAATCCAAATTAAGCAGGATGCATATGCAGGTACTGCAGTGGAAGTCAATTCAGATCTCAATTCAATCCTAAGTTTCAACTCATGACCCATTCATCAGTCCTATTTACGATCCCAATTTTACAGCTTTTGTCACACCCAAAGTCTTGGAAATTGAGATTTAGATATCTACTAAGGAAAAAATTCATTACTGTCAACATGTGATTAGGAAATTCAGGGGGAAGTCAAGATTGTTTGATGACAACACCAAATGGAGAATTCATTCAAAAATTTCATCATAAGAGATTCAAATCTAAAAAATTACAAAATGAAGTCAGAATAATACTAACCTTAGAGCAAATTGTATAGCATTCCCGCCAACTCCGGTAAAACAGTCAACTATGATGCCACTGCCACAACGGGATGCATGATGTCTAGCTATAGACTCTGGAGTGACAGAAAACCATCCCTCTTCATCCATTTTTATACCATTATCAAATTTAGAAAAGAGCAGGTATCTCTGCCACCAGTATTTGCTAATGTTAGCAGAACATTCTCTGAAAATTCCTTCAAACTCAAGTTCTGCAGTATGCAAATGGTTTATCACATTTCAACTAGTATAATGACATTTCAGAGTATCAGAAACTACTGCTGGCAGTAACGGTGCAACACAGCTAATTAGCTGGGCAAAACGAACAGGACACTATACCAAAAAAAAAAAGGCATAAGCTTACCTTCTATTTTGGTAGGTTTGGCTATGATCAAGTGTCCAACCCATCTTTAACTAGTTTGACCAAAAACATCATCTACATTATGACATGGAATTAACTCTTTATTTGTTCTTTTAAAAAGGTAAATATGTTGCTTTCTGAAACTCTTTCTTGATCAGCGCTTTAAGTTTTTACACCTAAGATATACTTGAATCTATATAAAGTTCTTTTTTTTTTCTGTCATTTCTAGAATAACTTGCTGCAGTCCTTCAAGTTATAATGGATATGAGAGGATAATAAATTATCTTTATAGCCCTCATCACTGCATCAGTTCACACTGTAAATCAAAAGGTTTGATTGTTGTGGAAAAGAAAACGCAGGTTCATATTAAATAGAGTTGAATAGTAAAATTACAAAATTTCTCTTCCTTGCTTCAAATATTAAAGTAGAGTGATCAAGATCATTAGAATCTACTTGCTACATTCTGGTCAGATATCTGAGTTCTTTATTTATTATTATTATTATTATTTTGTCATTGAGGTTAAAAGTATTAAGGTTAGAAGTAACACAAGCAATGTTAGGTGAATAACACAAAATCACACCAGTCCAAGGGTGAAAGAATAGAACATATGAAAAGAATGATTTGCCCGCCTACAAGATTTCTGCCAAAAAGAAAAATTAAAATTTGAAAATTGACAGACAAATACAGGGAGCAAAGGGTGCCAGCTAGCTTGGTGAAGCCTCATGGTCTCGAATAAAAGACAGAATAAACACCTTCACCAGAAATGATCTGTTTAAGAAATGGGAGAGGGCTACCTTCCCTTTGTAGGTCATAGGACCAAGCAACCTCAACAGAACCATTGAGAGAGAGAGGGAGGTTAAGTCACGAACCTTCATTGTCATTGAAGGATTTTCTCTGTCTCTGTGTTCTTCTCACTTTCTTTTTTTGTTTTTTCATAATATGGTCATGATGGGCATCTATCTTATCTGTCAATGTATCCACATTTCCCAAAGTTATATCATTACACTCAGAAACTGCTTCAGTATGCGTATTGGTCAAGCTGCAAGGAAGACAAGATGTCAGGGGCCCAAGTGAGCATCTTTTTCAATAAAGGCTGAACCAGACACAATCTTATTTTGATAAATAAATCAACACAATAGTAATACGCTTTTATATTTTCTACCTGCTGGTATCTAGAACTTGAGAGGCTTCATCATGTTCATAACTTGCAGCGTAAAAGATTATTTTACTAGGTCTATCAAGGATATCAACATAATCCAGATCATTGGGTCTATCAGCATATGTCTGTTGCAACTCACCACTGCAGACCTCATTATTAACTGGTGCCTTGATTTTAATTTCTGAACTGCAACTAAAATTGGATAAAATCCATCTAAAATGAACATTCATAAAAACATAAATATAAAAATGATCGGAGTAGGAAACAGGCAGGCAGGCAGGCAGACAGGTACTTATCCACAAAGGGAAGACAGACTACCTGTTAGTCTCTGGTATCAAGCAAAAGGTTCTTTCATTAGTGCAGCTTGTATTGATCTCAAAAATTGCATCTGCATGCTCAAGACTGCTCACCGAAGTTACCGCCACACCAGACATAGAGTTGTCTACACCAAGTTTGATCCCCACTGAGAGCTCATCAGATGGCCAATTCCCAAGTTTATCATTATTCTTGTGTGCATGAAACGAATCAACTCTAGTTTGCAAATTATACACATGACCTGCATCTTCAGCAGTGCTAACATCCAGTTTTGTAACCTCGGCAGTCACTTCATTTGACTCATTATTTACATCATCATATGCCAAATATTCCAGGCCCGCAGGTGGGTACCATGTAGAAGCATGTGTTTTGATATTGTAAAAATAGTTTCTATTGTAGAAAGTGTCCCAATACACCATCCAATCCCCATGATCATCATTGCAGTTCAAGCTATCAGTTCCATCCTCCTCTAGCATTTTTGGAACAGGAGTACATGCAACTGAATCAGGAAGATATGGCTGCCCATTGCTGTTATCGTTTGAATTATCCTCTTTTTCTTTATCATGGTAAGCATCCGATAACCTTTCTATATATTCATAATCCAGTATTCTTCCATTGTATTCTTTCTTATCATTGCCAAAGCTAGCATCTGTCAAATAGCTCCCCCTAGAAAGTACCTTATCCAAGTCATCCTTGAACAGTATAGAACTGGGTACAGAGCCACAATCCAAGTCCTCATTGCTCAAAATGTTGGATATTCCCTCAAAAACTTGTTCCTTATCATTGTCAAAAGTGATCCTAGTTGAACTTGCTGAATTATCTCCTTCATCAGCGGGCCAATGGGATATTT
Source organism: Platycarya longipes (assembly GCA_036559045.1). NCBI lineage: Eukaryota > Viridiplantae > Streptophyta > Magnoliopsida > Fagales > Juglandaceae > Platycarya > Platycarya longipes. Next base: position 40,562,460 of record CM071802.1, read on the forward strand.
TGACATCCACTGCAACATCATAATTAGATGATTCACTTTGCCCCAGCATTGACATAGAACATAAAGAACTGCTCGTATCATCATGAAAAATAGTAGGAGATACAGTCTCCCCCTCACTCACTTTGCATATTTCAACTGCTCCATCCACAATATTTGTATGACTGTTTGAGTCCTTTATGCGTGTGCCCTTTCTTTTGCCTTTACCCATTGTCTTCTTTCGCATTAGACAAAAAAAAAGGTTCAGTATCACAAACAGGAATAATAGAAGCAAGAATTATAGAGAAAAGCGTGAAAGTGCAAAGTAAGAGCGATAAGGGCAAGCCCTTTTGCTTCATTTTGATACTCAAAAAGCTAGATACATTACATGGCTATAGAATCTGAAAAGGACTCTAAAAGCCGAAATAGCTTTTGTATTCTTTTGATATAAAAAATGAAATGCAACTATCTTCTCTCTACCATTAGCCAAATCTCAATCGCCTCTTTGGCTAGAAGGCATCGATTGTAATAGGTATTGACTACTAAAACATAGAGGCGAACCTACCTCTTTGTTTGTGTGGAAGGAAAGAGGAAGCCCCAATGCATTCATCTGCTCGGTGAGCTCCATTTCTTCAGGTAAAGGGCTATAATCTGAACAAACAACAAAAACAATAAACAGGAAAAGATATTTAATTCTGCATGAATATTTAGTACAGAAATAATTCAAAATTAAAAGAAAAAAATGATAGAGATGCACTTGCCTCTGGTTGAAGAAAGAGTATATGAACCATTATCATCTTCAGCTGATTTCTGCTAAATCAATGAAAAGCAATATAATTTATATTAAAAAACGAATAAAATAATATAAATTCAAAGACGTGAGGTTCTAACTTCAAACCAGAAATTCCAAGTGCAGTAAAACACAATCAGAGATGGAATAAAAAAAATACTTACAGAGCGTCCGGAGAAGGATGACCATTGTGGTGTCTCGGCCGAACCATCGTCCCTGCAAAAACAAACAAACAAAAGGTTGAACGAGAGTGTGAAATTCCACATCCGAAGTCTATTATGATTTTTAACGTAAAACAGAGAGAGAGAGAGAGAGAGAGAGAGAGAGACCAAAGGTAGACATGGGTGAGCTTAAAGAGAGAGCCGAGAGCTCTGATGGCAGGGCCTTGGGGTTGGGGTTCGACGACGCCCATTTGTTTTGGACTGAAAAATCTTGGAAACGTACTTGACGAGAGTTGATCGGTTTAACAGCAAGACGCCTTTTATGCCCCCATGTACTCGCTTCTGTTTTCTGACTCTGACCTTAAAAAAAACAGCCATTCTTTGCTTTGCTAAAACGCCAACCCAACGCTGTTGAGGTAAGGTTTGTTTCCAATTTCGATTCAAGCCCGGAAGATATATTTTTAAAATTTATAATATGAGTTGAGTCGAGTATTTTTAAAATTTTAGAAAACGAGAAAGAAAAAATTGAATATAAATATTATAAAGTTAAAAGTTTATAATAATATTATTTTATAGTATAATTATTATTTGAGAATTTTAAAATGCTGGAATTATTTTTTATCTTTTATTTAAAAGTTTAAAAAAGTTTAATGATTAGTTTAAAAAGTTGAAATGATTAATTTGAAATTTTTTTTATTTAAATTATATTTAATATTAAGATGAAATAAAATAAAATATGATTAAAAAAAAATTTCATGTATCTAACTGAAATCCCAAACTTGCAAGTAGGATACACGATAGACATGTTTTATTTAGAACCCTATTTAGATGTCAAGTTGAGCTAAGTTGAACTGAATTGAGTTGAGTTAAATAAAATATTATTAAAATATTATTTTTTAATATTATGAGTGTTTTGAAATTTGAAAAAGTTGAATTATTTATTATATTTTGTATAGAAATTGAAAAAGTATATGAGGATTTGAAAAAATTATAATGATGAGATGAAGTGAGTTAAGGAAATTTAAGCATCCAAACGAGGCCTTAAGTCTTTTCAATTTTTGCACTCTTTTTAAATTTTTTATTGTAAAAGTAAGCATCTTGTAGTTTTTTTAATTTAAAAAATAAAATATTTATTGTTTCAATTTTTATTCAGTTCATTAATGTTATAAATTAATAGTTTATTTGATAGTTCACTCGAGACTTACTCAATTAAACTCGATTCGTGATTAAAAAAATTATTTATAAAAACAAATACTCGCTCGATTAGTAAATGATACATATTTAACTAAATTTAATTCAATTCGGCTAAAACTTTGGCAGGGACAAACTAATCCTCAAGACCCCTATTAGCCACCTTAATAGCAGGAACAAATTGATTTGGCAAGGCTCAAAGGATAGATCATTCTTAGACAAAACAACCTATCACATGAAAAATGAAAGAAACTTAGCAAAAAAGGGCCAAGCATCAACCAGTAATTCATTCAAAGTGGTCTGGCTTCAACTCTAGCAGCTACCAGTTACACTAGGTGATAGGGTTTTTCTATAGAGAGCATGCCTCAATTCCCTCCCAACCAAACTCAATCTCTTTAAAAGAAAAATAGTTGAGCACCCTCTCTACCCCATATGTAATCTGGAAATTGAAGACATAGTGCATGCTTTGTGGAGCTATGAGTCAGCAAAGGATGTATGGAGTGGTTGTACTAAAAGCCTACAAAAGTGTATTCTGCCTCAATCCTCCATAATGTAGTTATTTGAAGTCATTTTAAGATCACCAATCCCTCAATCGATTCAAGAATTTGTGGTTGCTACAAGAAATATATGGTGGAGAAGGAATTGTCACGTCTGCAAAGGTAAATTCTATCATTCTTTAGTTCTGATCAAGGAAGTCAAAAGTACCCTCAAGTTGTTAGTAGAAGAAGACACCAACTGGGTACTTAAAACCAATAATCCTTGCACCTTAACAGACATAAGGCAAGCCCCTCCACTAAATCGACTAATGTTGAATTGGGATGGAGCTATTAATAGAGAACATGGTTTAATTGGCATTAGAGTGATGGTTAGAAACAGTGCAGGAAAGATTCCTACTACACTAAGGACATTCAAGCATATGTTTCCTGATCCACTACTTGCAGAGGCATTTGGAGAGATACAAGCAGTGAGATTTGATATAGATCTCAACTTACAACATGTGATATTTGAAAGGGATTCTCTCCAAGTCACTAAGGCCCTCAAGAGTGACAAAGAGGGATGGAATAGTGCTAGCACATTCATGTGCGAAGCTAAGCAATTAATCCCAAGATTTTTGCTAAGTGGAAAAATTCTCATATTAGGAGAAATGGTAACCTTATAGCTCACTTATTAGCAAAAACTCTTTCTCATTTTCTAATTGTATTGTAACTTTAGAGGAGACTTTCTCATGTATTTCCTCTTTGGTTTAATGAAATGGAGATGGGATATTTCTTTAAAAAATATAGTCGTTTCTATCTCAAAGTGCATGTCTCCTTTACCACACACACACATATGTATATATGACCTCATTTCATATCAAATTTGTATGTGAGATGCAATAAAGAATTTGTAATAGTAACACCTAACACATTCCCTTATAAATCTAAGGTACATGCAAATAATATCAATTTAAAGCAACCATTTTCCTTTGTAAGTCAATATTTCACAAAAAAAAAAATAGGATTTGGTGGAAACTCTATACACTAGCTATAGATTTCACATCCAACTTTTCATGCAAATTATTTTAATTTCTAGCTTTTTGTGTTTATCATCTTTGGATAAGAGGTCTTTTTGGCCGTTGCTTTTCTTTGTGATTTATTATTACGTACTTGTTGAAGACATAAAAATTGGCCAACACGGCGAGGCAAGAGAAAAAATCATTCCTGACCCACTGGTGCGAGTTAGATTTTGTTCGGTGTCGTTAGGGCCTCTGGTGAGACTCTAGTACGGCTATACATACGTGGATAGCAGATAAATAATAGAGATAGACGCGATATTTACGTGATTCGGGATAAGGTCTACGTCCACGAGAGTTTGGGAAAGTAAATCCACTATAATAAATATTTTTACAGTCTCTCATGAATCTCTGTACAGAAAAAATATACATAAATCTATTGGTTTGAGCTCTCAGGTCCCCTTGAGAAGGCTGAAGAAGATGATACAGGTTTGCAGACAATGAGCTAGTCTGAGAGAGAGAGTCCTTATGTCATCTGTTGGAGGTCCGTTTATAGGCCTTAGGTAGCGTGTGTCAATCAGTTTGTTTTCCTTTCCTTCCTTTTTTTCCTTTGTCCGTGTGTTTATGTACCTGACAACTGTTGATCTTGACCCATGCCCCTGCCACTTTATACCTTCACGTCAGTCCATGCTTTCCTCCTGTCCCATCATGTCCTACTTTACTTTTGTCATTTAGTACAATAGACAGCAGGTTTAGGCCCCATCTTTCTTCTCCCTCACAATACTATTAACTTCATCTTGTGCTTAAATAAATCAATTGTTCACTAGACCATTTTCGTATGTTAGTTTTGTAGTCAAAATAGGTATTCTTGATGTACAACTTGATGAGTAAGAGAAAGAAAGCACATATACAAGACCCACCAACATTGCTCCAAGACCTAGTAACACTTTTTGTATTGATGATCTTGATTGGCATTGGGGTCACTTTTTTTATTATAGGCACTGCCGTATATGAGAAATTTGTATAGCTTGCAAAAATTCCAACCATTTTTTGTATTGGGCACAATCCAAGTTTGTTGCATTCTGTAGCTTGGAAAAATGCAACCCATTTTTTGTAGTGGGTACAATCAGTCACAAGTCTGAGTACTGAGATAATGGAATATGCACATATAACATTAACTAATTTGATTAGCATCTAAGATCTACCATGCTTATTGTTAAAAGCCAAACAACAAGATGAACTCGTCAAACAATAATGGAATCTTCCATCAAATTCATTTAAATACATAATACAATTGGATTTCATTGAAAATATGGTTACTCCATATATTGTAACATAAGACGTTACAGGTAAACACTCTGGTACACGCTCGGGCTACATTGAAAACACTAACAAACTTAACAAAGTATATAAACCTATTAACAACATACAAAGAAGTTTCTAACATAAGCTTAATTTTCCATTGATCTTGATCATAACAACCAACATGAGGTTAGAATTGTCAGTCAATACACGTAGAGTAGCATGCATGCATGGCTAATATCTTTAATTTAACTTTCAAACTCCTCTTCTCTTTTTTGGATCTCTTCTCTTGCGTGTTGAATTCTTTCTTTCTATTGCGATACAAACCTTAGAACCAACAAGAAATAATACATGAAAAGTGATGAGATATTCACTTAACTACCAACATGTAAATGGAGAAAAAGAGCAGTACTGGAACAACACATGAAAATAGATTAGTAAAATATTACATTTTTGCTTTGCTTTCCCCTCATGCTTTTATTCCTCATCATTTGTGGATAATATTTAAATTATACCTTGGGTGTCAACACAATACAATAATCATACATGCATAAGCACAAAAACTATATATTGTAGTGCACTCGAGCTCCAATTTACATATTACAAGCAATTAGGCCAACCAGCAAATGAAAATCTATTTTCTATAAATTTATCGCCTTTAGATGAGTCTTGTGTTACAAATGTTAAAAGCAGTCAGAGAAGCCTACTAATAGGTGACCTAAGATATATAATACAATAAAGGGGCTTAAGACCTACAGACTTCTCATTGCCTTTAAAGGCTATGGTCTTCCAACTATAGGCTTATTTAAAATAGAAATATGATAATTATACAAAAGTTGTTCATAATGCTTAGCTAAAACTAGGAAATGAACAACAACATATAATTGAAAGAGAAACATTGTTGACTAGCCTTGTTGCACTTGGACCAAAAACAACCCCCCAATCATATTGTGACACCTAAGCAAAATAAGGGTTTCTAAAATAGATGTGGATGTAGGTGGTTGAACTGAGATTTCATCTTCCGAAAATGAACTGGATGCAGGTGACATCCCACATTCGAACCCACCTTCGGCCCCCACCATCGCATTTGGCTTCACCAAAATCACTAGTTGCTTTGAAATCCACGAGTTGAGTGTGTAAACCCATTAAGACCCACCAACATTCGGTTGCTGTTGATGCCGCCCACCCCTGTTTAACATTTATAACAGTTCGTGAAAATTTTAAAAGTTTTAAGAGTTCTGCAAAGCACCAAAACATTTAGTTCATTTCTTAAAAGTAATGGCGAAAAACTTCACAAGCACTTGCAAAAACTGATAAGCAAGTCTTTGAGTCTTTTTTACAAACACTTGGTATGCATTTTGCATTATAGCAAAACGATATGGCTACAAATTTCCATAACCTAGAATACAATTACTTCCCATTTCAATTTAACTTCAAGTTCAATTTCTCCAAAAAAATCCTACTGTCCGTCGACTCTGGGAATGGAACCTTGTTTTCTGCCAAATGAAGGGGAAGTTGTGACTCACTGTAATGGAATCATGTTCTCGAAGCTGAATCGTGTTTTGGTGGAGTGGAAATACAGAATAACCCATAACTACTTTCAGATCCGAAGAGAAAATGGGTGGAGTGGAGTTGGTGCTGCCTAAGGAGTACGACTAATGTGATCTTCTGTTCTTGTTCTCCACTACTTTCTCAATTTCTGGATGGCTGTCCCAAGTTGGCAATGCCCCAAGAAGGCATTTTTTCTATAATCTTAGAATCTTCTTTATTTTTTCCATCTTCTTCTTCTAGATTGAGCAAAAGAGAGAGAACCTTTTGTTATTGTAATTTTCAATCAAAGTAATGAGTGTTGTGGTTGGAATGAAATTGGCTAAGTTAATAATTAGGTATGGGCAACTCTAAATTTAGCAATATTATGAGATGATGTGGCAACATTATATTGGGAGCTGGTTTTGTGATGAGACCAACTGGGCTGGTCTTCAAGTTTTCTTTCTTAGAAATGGTACACATATAATACCATACACAACATTTTACATAACACCTTATAAAAATAAGGATATTTTTATAATCTGTCTCATAAAATTAATATTATTGTACAAAAATACCCTTATTTTTACAAGGTATTATACAAATTGTTGTGTCTAGTGTTGTGTGTGTATCATTTTTCTTTCTGAAATTGAAATATCTAATAGTGCATGATGAACTAGTTGACCACAAAGCAAAATCTGACAACTAAAATCTAATTATTGTCTGCCCAAAAGCATGACATAATTCTTAAATAAATAGGTTTTATTACATGGAAAATTAATCAACTTCAAGCCATTCTATATCAATATTTATATGGACGTATATGTTACTTAGCAAAAATGTCAAATAAATATTACAAAGTAAAAGTTTAAAGGAACAACTCAATTAACAAAAACTATTGCTTTAGATTTTATTCTTGATGGCCTTGTTCTGTGTCTTGTGATCAGTTATTTATGCAATTTTCCCTGTAAAATTTGGGGTCGAAAAAACAATAGTTATTTTTTCCAAAAGTAAGGACAAAGAACATATATATGTCAAACAACAGGTTAGAACATTGCTTTTCGTGTTCTTATTTGATGTAAAAAAGAAAAGTTTTGATTTTTGTTTGGCAATCATCATTTTTCATTTGTAACTCTTCAAGACTCAATATAAACTCCTTCATAAGTTGATTAAATGTAAATCTAACAAAATAATTTGATAGAGAAAATTTAAAAGAGAGTGAACAAAAATATAATTAAAAGAAAAATTAGAATGAAAAAATTATAGAGCAAATACTAGGGGGATGCAATCAGGAACAAATGGGACTCAGTAGCTCAGGAAGGGGACAACAAATGATGGGACAGAGGGACCTGTGTAAGCATAAGAGCATCTTTAATGGATTAGTTAAAAGCCAAATCCCTTACCTATTTAGCTATTAGACAACAATACTTTGGTTATTGTAGATACATTAAATTTATATTCTATCATTATTTCTCTTTATTCTTCTAATGCTCTTTGTTATTGGAATATTTTAAATTAATAGTCAAATAACATTTAATAATAGAAAGAATGGTAGTTAAATAAATTAATAATTAAAAAATTAATTTTTTTTAAATTAATATTATTTTGTTACTATATAATAAATAAATAGATAATCCAATATAGATTTGATGTGAACTTACATATCTAAAGTCAAATTCATCTCACATTAGCTAAAAGTGTCATTTAACTTTGGCTAATCTCAAAATGCTCTAAACAAATGTACTCTCAATGAGGATGGGGATAAACCTCTGTAAACACAAACCTCTATGATGGAAGGACCTGTGTAAGGCTCACAATGACGGGGTCCAAGGTGATGGGGATGAAATCATAAAGGTTAAGGCATACGTGAAGAGCCCCCATTTGCAGACTGTAACAATAATTACTCATACCTTAATATCCAAATTGGCCCTAAGTTGAGCTCGCGTTATTTCAATTTCCTCTCGAGGGTTCCCCTAAGCAAAGGCCCCCTACCTGCACCTTATAGAACAGAGTTTTTCTCTCAGGAAATCTTTTCATTCAATTCGTGTGTGCATAGTATGGAGGTTAACCTGGAGAAGATGTGCAAATAACTGACCTTGACTGAGCAAGAAAATGGAGTCTTAGTGGTGGATGAAGCATCTTTTGATGGTGCTTTGGTTAGAGGTGAAAGGTTCAAACAACTCACTTGTAAACACTTTAACGAGAAGGCATTTAAAAGTACTATGATGCGTCTATGGCGTCTTGATAAGCCTATCTCCATTTGGGATGTCAGTACTAACTTGTTCATGGCTGGATTTGATGATTCAAGGGATAAAGTACATGTTAAATGAGAGGGTCCTTGGGCATTTAATAAACACTTCATTCTTACAAGTGATGTTGATGGCCTTCAACAAGTGCATCAAGTATCTTTTATTGAAGCATTATTCTGGGTTTGAATTCACAATCTTCCAATTATGGCTCGAAACTGGAAGATGGGTGATACTATTGGAAAGGAATCGGCAAGGTGGTGGAGGTTAACCTGGAGAAGGATGATCTAGTTTGAGAGGAGTTCTTACGTATTAGAGTTAGTTTCAATGTTACTAAACCATTGTTACGTGGTAAAAAGATTTGTGTGGGATCATGTAACCCCTTCTGGGTTCAATTTTCTTATAAGCGTCTCCTAAATTTTTGTGGCATCTGTGGCACAATTGGACATAGCCACAAGAAATGCAAAAAGTGGAAACCATCAATGGACAAATTATTTGTGTCTGATTTTCTATTTGGTCTTTGGTTATGTGCATGAAACTTTGGTGATCGTGATAGTCCTATATGTGATCGGTAATTTCACTAGAAAGATAGTAAAATTTTGGCGGTACTTATGACAGTTTAGGTTGCCGGTGATAATTTCGTTAATGGGAAAGAGGCAGTTACTAATAGGAGTGTAAACGGTCTGGTCCGGTCCGATAAAGCAATAAACCAATTTTATTCGGTCCGTCATTTTCATCACCCTAAACCGAACCAAACTCAACACTGGTTCAATTCGGTCCGGTCTAGTCCCAGCGGTCCATACATATATATTATAATTTATTTTATATTACAACTCTTATAATATAAATTTATATATTATAGTTATACATTAAATAATATATATATATGTATACATCTATATTTTTTAGTATAATTAAGGAGTCCTATTTGGTCCGGTCCAGTCTAGGAGGAGAAAACCCATGGACCTGGACTAGATTGAATAGTGTTCGGTCTTACATTTTTTGAACCAGACCGGATCATATCAAAATTCGGTTCGGTCTGGTTTAGTCCAGAACAGCCGGTCTGATCCAGACCGAAATTCTTACCCCCTAGTTACTGAAGGTAACGGTTGTGCATAGGCAGTTCAGGCATAGACATCGGATAACATTCAAATGTGTGTTAATTACCCTAAGTCTCTGTTATAGCAAATAAGTAATGGAGCGACCATTATAGGCCAACAGTTGTCTAGCAAGATTTCAGGACATAATGTGGGAAACTTAACTGCTGAGGGTTTCATAAGGCACAACATGGCAATTGCTCAACAGAAGGATAATTGTGTAATTTCTCCAGAAATAGAGAGTCTTAATGCCATGAGCACTACTTGTAAATGGAGGTGAATCCTAACGCCTCAAGTAGACAATTCTTTATCTGCTTATGATCATCGGAAGTCCAAAAGACGTATTAGTTTTATTGCTGCTATGGAAGAGGCAAGAGTTTATAAGAGCACTATCAATAGACTGTCCAAAGCTAAAGGACAATAATGTGAAGTGAAATTTGACTTTTGACTATTCCAATTACATAAGTCTCCACATTGGAATAACTATTTTTTCATTATATAACAATAAAATAATATAACATTATTTTGGTTTTGGCTATTCACATCAAATCTCCACACTGAATTATCTATTTATTCATTATATAGTAATGAGTAATTACTAATGAAAAAAATATTTTATTATTTGTAATTATTTAATTGTTTTATTTTATCACTTTTTACCATATATTATAATTAAAAAAAATAATTGGCCTCAAAGTTAATCATATTATACCATATTTTATCATATATTAGATTTTGTTTTATTTTATCATATATTATAATTAAAAAGTATTTAATTATTAGCTCATGGGCTCACAGTTTAATGGTATGGACATTTTAGAGGGAAGTCGAGAAGAAGCAATTGGAAAAAGGAAGAAAGAGAAAAAATAAAAATAAAATACTCATTTGGCCTATCTATAGTAACTTCTAAGTTTGGAAATTTTTTTGAAAGTCACTATAGCTAAAGTCTAAATATTTGGACAACTTTAGTTAATCCCATGTGATGTTATTTTAGGATTAATTGGCTAAATATGGGATGAATTTGACATTTAGACAATTCATTAAGACTACTCTAAGAGGCTTAAGAATAAAGGAAAAATTCATGATGGAAATGTGGCGCCCAATCAAAAGGTTTTAGGGGTGGCTGGTTCACAGCCTCACTATTATAGGGGTGTCAAAACGTGTTAACGGGTCGTGTTCGTGTTCGTATCGTGTCTGGGCGTATATATAATGCTTAAAGGGTCAACACGAACATGGCCCGTTAAGGGTTTCGTATAAAAAACTTCAACCCTAACACGACCCGTTAATATAACGAGTTGACACGACACGACCCTTTAAGACCTGTTAAGACTTTTGATATTATATGACACGACATGATATGACACGATATAACACGATCTGACCCCGTTTCAACCCGCAAACCCGTTAGTGACCTGTTTGAGTTTAATATAATTGATTTTATACAAATATTAAAACTTAAATAATAGTTATATAACATAAAAAATTAATTATAAATTACAATCTAAAAATTACAATTCAATAAGTAGTACATTATAAAATATGATAAATATACAAATATGATCCACACATTATAAAATATTAAAATTATAACACAAACATATAAAATAACAATGGGTTAACTCATCAATGCTTTTTTAATAAGTACTTAAATGGGATAGTTAAATGTCTAAAAGTATAAAGCTAATTTTAAATTAGGATTTTTTAAAGTTTAGGTCAAGGGTATAAAAGTAAATTCAAATTTATTAATGTGTCTTAACGGGTCTTAACGGATCATAACGGATTTGACCTGTTATGACCTGTTATCAAATCGTGTCTTAACGGGTTGACACGATTTGATCCGAAACCCGTTAAGGCTAAACACTAACCTGCTTTTATCGTGTCGTGTTCGTTTCGTATTAACGTGTCGTATTACATATTGCTACTCCTACTCACTGAACTTAGTGAAGGTTTTAAGTTGGAATACCCAAGGGCTTGAGAACCCTCGTAGTATTCGTACTCTTTTTGATCTTATCAGAAGAAAAGATCCCGATATTTTGTTCTTGCAACAAAAAAAACTTAATAATGCAAATATGGAGTTTATAGTGTTTAGACTGAAGTTTAATTGTTGCTTTAACACTTGAAATTGTGGGTCGAAGTAGGGCCCTAACATTGTTATGGAAAAAGGAAGTGCCTTTGTCAATCTGTAGTTATTTAACTTCTCATATTGATGCTAAGGTAGCTAAAAATTTGAGCCATTGATACTCGACATGTATCTATGGCCAACCTAAAACTACAAGACATATGAACACTTGTTAAAAAGGTTGAAAAAGGGCCCAACTAAGGCTTGGCTAGTTTTTGGTGACTTTAATGAGATTTTAACCTTAGAAGAAAAATTGAGAGGACAAGATAGACCATAACAGTAAATGCACGAGTTTCAACGAATGTTTTGGGACTATGAGTTAAGGGATCTTGATTTCTGTATTCCAAAATATACATGGTGTAATGGCAGATAAGATGAAACTTAGATTTCATAGAGGCTTGATACATTTCTTGGTAATGATTTTTGGTGTAACCTAAATAATAAAGCCTCAGTCTCTCATGAATCCATTTCTTATTCTGATCATCTCCCATTATGGATTCAATTAGATGGTGCACAGTTAAGAAGGAGAAGTTCTAAACCTTTTAGGTTTGAGGCAATATGGCTCGAGGAAGTTGGATGTTCTACTAAAATTTAGAATGAGTGGTCTTTTGTTGTTTTGGCTTCGAATAACATGCAAGGTGTTATGAATTGCATTTTTGGGTATAGTCCTAGATTGCAAAACTAGAACAAGTCAAAATTTGGCAAAGTGCATGTCAAGCTGCAAAGGCAAGTTTCAGGCTTTCTCACTAACAAATGAAGGACCTGTCGATTTTAAATTCCAATGAGGTTAGTGCAGCTATAGAGGAGGTTCATAAATGGATGGATAGAGAAGAGATTATGTTGAAACAAAAATCAAGGGCTTTATGGCTAGCTAAAGGGGACTAGAATACAAATTTTTTCCTTTATGGATAACTAAAGCCTCTCAAAGAAAGAAAAAGAATTATATCTCAAAGCTAATGAATGATGAAAGTTGTTGGAAGGAGTGAGAATAGTGTGAAAGTTTAATGATTAACCACTTCTCTTCATTGTTTACCTCTGCAGGTTCTCGAAATTAAGATGTTATTCTTGATAAAATTGAGAGGAAGGTTTCAACTGAGATGAATGCTTATCTTATTAAACCTTTTACAGCTCCTGAAGTACTCCAAGTTTTGAAAGAAATGCATCCTAATAAAGTTCTAAGGCTTGATAGCATGCCACCTCTCTTCTTCCAAAATTCTACCTTGACATTGGTACTTCCATCAATTTTGTTGTGTTACATGCTAAGAATCATTGTGAATTTTCTCAAGCTGTTAATCATACACTCATCACATTGGTTCTCAAGAAAAAATTCCCTAAAAAGTTAATGATTTCAAACTTATTAATTTATGTAAGGTCATTTATAAGCTAATTTATAAGGTTATTGCAAATAGAATTAAGCAAGTGTTACTTGTGGTCATATCAGACTCTCAGCTTGCTTTCTTACAAGGAACATTCATCATAGACAATGTACTTGTGGCCTATAAAGTCTTGCATTTCTTAAAGAAGAAAAAGAAAAAAAAAGGCTCTATGTCTCTCAAACTTAACATGAGTAAAGTTTATGTAGGGTTGAATGAAATTTCTTTGAATCTATTATATGAAAAAACTGGGTTTCTATGAGAAAATAATTCAGCTTGTGATAAAGTGTGTTATGACCCATTCCTTCTCAGTTCAATTAATGGTTCACCAACTAATTTTACAGTTCCTTCAAGAGATTTGAGGTAAGGAGACTCCATTTCTCCTTACATCTTCTTCTTGTGTACTAAAGGCTTGGTTAGTCTATTGAGAAGCTAAAAGATCTAAATCTAAATCTGGAATCCAGATTTTTTGTGGGCCTCCTAAGCTATATCATCTACTATTTGCAAATGATAACTTGATTTTTTGTGCTGTAGATGTGGATACAAATTTTAGATTGTAAGCTTTGTTGAATCAATATGAAGTTGTCTTAGGCCAACAGTTAAATAGAGAGAAAAACAAAAATGATTTTTAGTGCCAATATGGATGCGAACAAAAGGTAGTCTATTATGAATTTGTAGAGCTCATCTCAAGTACAGTAATATAAGAAATATCTTAACTTGCCTCCAGTGGTAGGTAGGTCACAATCAAGTGCATTTTTTGAGATCAAGTATAGAGTTTGGCTAAAATTACAAGGATGGGAAGAGAATATATTCTCTCAAGGAGGAACGGAAATCCTTTTAAAAGTTATAGCTTTGGCAATCCCATCTTATGCTATGAATTGTTTCAAATTTCCATCCAAGTTGTGTTATGAAATTGGGAGTATAATGGCCAGATATTAGTGGGGTCAAAAGCATGAGGAGAAGAAAATGCACTGGATGAGTTGGGAGAAAATATACCAATCAAAATCTATTGGTGGGATGAGATTCAAGGAACTTGAGACCTTTAATATGTCTATGTTAGACAAACAAGCTTAGAGACTCCTGCAGAATAAGAAGAGATTGTTTCATAAGATGTATATTGCAAGATACTTTTCTAATGGAAACTTGTTGATAGCTTCTCTTGGAGGTAATTCATCCTATGCTTGGATAGGAATATGGGAGGCCAAAAACCTGATTATGAAAGGGGGTAGGTAGAATGTTGGGAATGGAAGCTCTATACATATTCTAAATAATGCATGGATCCCTGGGATTCGAAATCTAAGATCTGAATTGGGTACTAATTAGAGTGTGGTGCAAATATGTCGATTGGAGGATCAAGTCTCTTCATTAATTGATCCAAGCACAAACTGGTAGAATTTATCTAAGGTTAGAGCTCTATTTAGTTCAAAAATTGTTAATGTTGTTATTAGGTTGCATCCTAACCATTTTGGAGCCTTAGATCATTGGATGTGGGAATATGAAAAGTTAGGTTTTTATTCTGTCAAAAATGCCTAAAGATTTTTGAAAACTTGCTTGGAACCTAATTGCGGTGAGCCTTCAAATGGTGCTTTAATGAAGAAATTTTTGGATGTAATCTGAAAATTAAAGTCCCGTTTGTTTTCAGTTATGAGATGAGATGATATAAAAGTGAAAAAAGATTAAAATATTGTTGTAAGATATTTTTTTAATATTAGTTTTATATGGAAATTTGAAAAAGTGGTATGAGAATTTGAAAAGGTTGAATTTTTTATTATATTTTGTATAGAAATTTGAAAAAGTGTAATGATCAGTTTGAGATGTGTTTTGAGTTTTTAGTCTCATCTTTCAAAACAAACAAGGCCTAAAAGTTCCTCATAAGTTCAAAGTTTTTGCTGGGAGAGCATGCAAAGAAAGTTTACCAACTAAAATAACCTGATTAAGAGAAAGCTAAATATTATTGGGCAATGCTACTTTTGTCAACAACAAAAAGAGGATTTGAGTCATGCTTTGCTGTTTTGTCCTTCTATTCATGAATTCTTGACTTGAAGATTTACTGTCTTGCAAAATGGATTCCATATCAATTCATTCATGACAACTAAAATGGATATTCTCTTCAACGGTTTAGCTGATGAGTAATGAGTTGACTGATTTCTTTCTAATGACTTAGGATTTTTGGTTTAGAATGAATAAGATAGTTCATGACCAAATTGCGTTACCACCACAAGTTATTGGCTTCGCCATCTCAAAGAAACTAAAGACAGGTTTTTTTAGACACCAACAAGAACTTTTAATTTTTAAAAACCAGATGCATAGGTGGTCACCTCTACTACATGATTCTTTTAAGCTCAATATCGAAGGTGCACTTTTCTTTGACTTGAATAAAATTGGATTAGGTGCAATCTTGAGTAAGAGTGTGCTCCGACTCCGACGGTGTCGGAGTTCAAAGTTTTCGACTCCGACTCCGACAATCATTGGAGTCAAAAAACCGTTCCAACTCCGGCTCTGAAATGCGATTGGAGTCCGACTCCGATCGAAGTTTGAAATTCAAATTGGAATTCCGACTGGAACTCCGATTGGAACTCCAATCGGAATTTGGAATTTGGAATTCTGAACTCCGATTAAAATTCTGAACTCTGATCGGAGTTCCGAATTCCGATCGGAATGTCGAGTTCGGAATGGGCTAAATTAAACTCATTTTTAAACCAAATGGTCTCAATTGGGTCATACTAGTTCCATATGAGCTCAACTGAGCTCATTTTTCAATTGAGTTTTCACAACTATTAAGCTCATTTTTTTTGAATTATTTATTATATTTTATATAAAAACTTAAAAAATTATAATAATAAAATAAGATAAAATAAAATAAAATATTTTTATTATCTAAACAAGACATAAATCTCTAGTCAAACAATACGTACGACCAATATATATATAACAATAATATTGCTGAAGTGACTTGTTATAACCTATGATCGCATGCAAAATGAATTGACCTATTAATTGATTATATATATATATACATATAAGTTATCTCAATCTCAACTATACTATATTTTTGACTTTGATCATCATGACATAAATTAAGTAGCTAGCTAGGGCGCTTTAGGATCAATCATCACATGCAATGAGAAATTTAATTGAGTGGACAATTAATAATTAATAAACCTAACCGCATATTATATATATATATATATGGCTGTGTTCATTTATAACTCATCACTTAGCTAATTAAATAAGTAGTAGATCACCACTTTATGCAGTCCACTAAGCTAAGCTTGAAGATTAAACTGATGATCATGTTTAGATGTAATTTTGGACTGGAATTCATGTACATATACGCACACACAAACTCACCATGAATAGCAGTAAGCCAGTACTACTATGTAGCTTCTAGTTCGGCTTTATATATATATATATATATATATATATATATATATATATATATATTATATATCCCACAGACGGCTTTAGCCTTTGTTTTTACCAATAAAAAAAAAGCATACTATATATATATATATATTTTTTTATTTGATAGGAGCTTCCAACAATATTAGTAATTTAGTAGTACGAAAAATGGAATATTTTAGAGCCTACTTCTAGTTTTTTTTTTTCTCTCAATGACATTTCATCAAACACGTTACATACACTGTCAAAGCACACAATATAAACTCGAGTTTTCCACAATATAATAGCACACACAACTCACAAGCCAACCAACTCAAAGAATTACATTAAAATAACACTTTTAATTAGTTTTAATTAAAATCCCTAAATATAAAAGTCAAAACCCTAAGTAGTAATTACCGATTAATCTTGGATTCTCGAGCTAGTGGGGGATAATGTAACGACGGCAAAATTCTAACAGTGAGGAATCGACAGCGGTGTGAGAGAGTGAAGGAGGAAGCGTCGCTAGCCATTGGAGGTTCGGAATCGCCGTTGGAGAAGAAGAGCAGAGCTGCAGATGATAACGGAGAAGGAAGAAGAAGAAAGAAGAAAAAAATGAAGGAGGAGTTAGTATATTGGCGACCCTGGACTAAACGGTGCCTTTCCTATTTAATTGGAACGGCGTTGTTTGGCTAAATTTAAAAAAACAAAAAAGGAAGATGCAAAACTACATCGTTTTGTATCTTTTTTTTTTTTTTAATTCAGAGTTTGGAGTCGGTATTCAGTGTTGAAACTGAATCTGACTCCGAACTCTGACTCTGACTTCGGAGTCGGAGCCTCTCCGACTTTAAACTCCGAATTCCAACTTCCGATGCCAATCAGAGTCAAAATTAGAACAGAGTTCAAACAGAAGTTGGAGGTAGAAAATTTTGCCCATCCCTAATCTTGAGGAATCAGGTAGGACATGTGCTTATGGCAACAAGTAGAATTGAATATGTTCATTTGGAACCAGAACAAATAAAAGCATGTGCTTTTTTGAGGGGATTGCAGCTTCACATGAACATAGGCATCCCGAATCTGATTATTGAAAGTGATTGTTTATTCTTGATCGAAGAAGTCAATAATACAACTGATTCAAGTGTTGCGATTCGATCACTGGTAGCATGTATGATGCAAACTTTTCCTTCCTGAAGACTTTAACTCAGTAATAGATCAACGAATGAGGCTGTCCATTGACTTGCTAGACATGCATGGTCCATTGATAACATGAACATTTGGTAGAATAATGTTCTTTCTTTCATTGAGAATTTGATTTTCATTGATCGATGTTATTGTAACTTTTTTTAAGATGTTATGCCTTTTCGAAATGAAATGATTTTCTATTAAAAAAATGGCACTAAGTTAAAATTAAAAATGTTTGCTTTTATCAATATTTTGATCTGATCTTATTTGATCTGATCTTATTTTTATCTTATATCATTATTATTATTTTTTAAAATTTTTATATAAAATAAAATAAAATAAATAATTCAACTATTTTTAAATTTTAAAATAATTTTTTAATTTTATAAATAAAATTAATATTAAAAAATATATTATAATAATATGTTATTTAATTTTTAACTTTTATGTTATCTATAAAAACAAATTACCCCTATAATAAAATAAAGTTATTCCATTTGTCTTCTAACCGGTGTCGTTCAGATTAATATTTGTGCCGACGAAGGACGCAGTGGAAAAGAGGAGGGAGGAAATGGACGAAGGGAATCGAGGATGATGGAGGAGGAGGCGATGATGGCGGACGAGGGAGATGCGCAGCGCAGGACGGGGAGGTTGGCGCACGAAATTCTTCAAGGGAGCAGGGCCGCGGTGGAGGAGATTGTGGCCCAGATGCTCTCCATCAAGACACAAGGCCACCCAAAATCTCTACTCAGAGAGCTCGTCACTCAGATGTTCCTTCACTTCATCACCCTCCGCCAGGTCCCTTCCTTTTTCCTTTCACTTTCTCTCTCGCTCTCTCGCTCTCTCGCTCGCTAGGATTTATGATTTATTGTAATGAACTTTTTAAATTCAATTAAGAACACGGTGTCACCAGGATAAAATGTAATTTCTCTTGCCTACTTGTCAGTTGATATTATTATGAGTTCATAAATCTTTTTTGGTATGTGTGTGCGTGTGCCTTAAAAATCCTGAAACGGAAATAGTTCAAAGTGCACCGGCAACTTCTTTTGTAGCTGTAGTTACTGTGGATATGATTGAAAAAGCTTTTGCTTCCTTTTTTTTAGTTTAAATTTTATTTCTGAATTAGAACTGATTTTGACGCTAGCATCTAATTTATTTATGAAAAAAGTTTTTGAATTGTGGTTGTGAAAAATGATTGTTTACGTTGTTCTCTCACAGGTGAACCGTTCCATCTTGCTAGAAGAAGATCATGCAAAAGCTGAGACAGAGCACGCAAAGGCACCGGTGGACTTCGCAACACAACAGCTTCAAAATTTGACATATGAAAGAAACCACTATGTTAAAGCAATCAAGGCTTGCAAAGATTTCAGGTCGAAGTATCCTACTATTGAAATGGTATCCGAGGAAGATTTTATCTGTGATGCACCTGAAGACATTAAAACCATGGCATTTTCCAATGACGGTGCGCACGATCTGATGATGAAAAGGCTCCATTTTGAGCTGTTTCAGGTGAACACGTTGTCTTTGGTTGCTATTGCCAAGAATATGATATGTTTTTGCACCGCAACAATATGCCACTAGGGTACTCAGTGATTGAGTTAGGAATCATTGAAAGTTGATATTTAATAATTGGAAGTGATTTTGACCATTGCGTACAATATCTTTGTTAGGAATAAAATAAATGGCCGTAGCTTACGAGAATATAGTTTCTTCTGTATTTTAGCATTAATATAGGTTTTGTGGTGAATCACAAAATCTATGCTATACATTATTATTATTATACTAATTTTGAAGCTTTATGCTTTAACTCGGTTTTGCACTTTCTTGAAGGGCACTACATAGTTACTAGAAGCTGGAAACCCATTAAGTATTGATCTTTTTTAAAAGATCAGTTCTCTTTCTTCTTTTAGTGGATGTTAGGAAATTATATGAAGGAGCTTGAAGTATCATCAACATCAAGTGGTGATAGTACTATGTGGGTCCCACTTGAATATCATCTTTGGCTGAAGGCTAGTTGATAATAAAAGTGTGGCTCACTATTACTCAATTTACTTATTGAAAGACGTGGGGCATGTCAGCGTGATGGGATACTAATGAGTCTTTGAAGTTTTCACTTCAACTCTTTTCTCCACTTCCTTGATGTTGGCAACATTTATATGCGACTCCAAATGTTCACCTTGTGATTTCTTGTTCCCATCTACATGGCTTATGGAGCACTTCTGCCGTGACTTTTCTCTAGCTTTTCCAAATTTAATTCTGGATGTAGAAGCTTTGGGTTTTAGCATGATACTACTTGTTCATATCATGAATTTATCTTAAAATAAGTATAGAATTACTCATGTACCTTATTACGTGAAGACTTTAGCAAATAAATTTTGCAAAATCGTCCATCCAGAGTGATGACTCATCCTAGTATGTGTAGATATAAGTGGATTTTAAATACCAAGACACATACCCTTGAGCCTGAACTACCGTGAATGTAAACATATTTGAGATTCTAAGGCTCTGCACAGCTGTGAATGTAAGCATATTTGATATTCCAAGGCTGCAGTAAGATTACGTGGATATATAGCCAGTAATGTGATCTTTATAGAAATTCTCCTTTTTACTGCATGCATGGTACATTTCATCCATGGTATAATCGAAGTCACTTATTTTCCTGCTTGATTTAGCAATTTGATTTCCTTCACTCCAATATAAGCCAAGTTTATCACAATATTTCTAATTTTTATTCTTCTGCTCTCTGTTCTTGTACACCATACTGTACCCTTTTTAATTTGTTGAGTATGGTTTTATCTTATTAGCGAAAAGAGCTATGCAAACTTCACAAGAAACTGGAATCACAGAAGAAAAGACTCTTGGATACAACTGCAAACCGAAAGAAATTTATGTCAACTCTACCATCCCACCTTAAGTCCCTTAAGAAGGCATCCTTGCCGGTACAGAACCAGTTAGGAGTTTTGCATACCAAGAAATTAAAGCAACACCATTTGGCAGAGTTGCTTCCACCTCCTCTCTATGTGATTTATTCTGAGTTCTTGGCACAGAAGGAAGCATTTGGTGAAAATATTGACTTGGAGATAGAAGGAAGTGTGAAGGATGCTCAATCTTTTGCCCACCAGCAAGCAAACAAGGACACTGGTATGCTCTCTACCTACTTGGTGGGATATTATAATTTTATAATTTTTTTTCCCTGGTGTGGACAACCTATTGTATTGATATGCATGGTCAAATTTTTTATTTTGGGATTTATGCAAGTATATTATATTAATGACGGTACATATATGCAAGTTATTATATTCTTTCTCTTATCATCAGAGGTCAAAGACTTTTGGTCCATTAGTCTTATGAGGAGTGAATAAGATCATCTGTAAGGTACTTGCAAACTGGAGGTGTTGGGGAAGATTATAACAAAACCCTAAAACGCATTTGTACAAGGAAGGCAAATCCTAGTTTCAGTCCTCATCGCCAATAAGTGTCTAGATAGCAGACAAAAATATGGTAACCTGGGAATCCTATGTAAGTTAGATATGAAGGCGACCTATGATCATGTTAACTAAGATTTCCTACTCTACTTGCTTGGTTGGTGTGGTTTTGGGGTGAGATGGTGCTTGTGGATTTGATGGTGCATATCAACAGTGAGATTCTATGTGCTAGTAAATGGTAGTCCAATTAGCTTATTCAATAATTCTTGAGGTCTGAGACAAGGGGATCCACAGTCCCCACTCTTCTTCGTCATTGTTATGGAGGCAATAAGCAGAATGACTTCAGAGTTGGTTTGCAATGGTTTCATTGTTGGATTCTCGGTTGGTGACCCTATTAGGGGTACTATTAATTTTTCATTTGTTATTTGCAGATGATACGCTTATATTTT
Organism: Platycarya longipes; assembly: GCA_036559045.1. NCBI lineage: Eukaryota > Viridiplantae > Streptophyta > Magnoliopsida > Fagales > Juglandaceae > Platycarya > Platycarya longipes. The sequence goes on from CM071802.1 coordinate 40,584,171, forward strand.
GTGAGGCAAAACAAAACTAATTACAGGCACTGAGGGCACTCCTACTCTATTTTGAAGCATAATCGGGAACCTTGACAAATCAAAATTGATGCCAATTGGTTAGGTTCGTAAAAATTCGACAACTGACTAACACTCTAGGATGCAAGTTGTCTACCCTACCTATGAATTACTTGGGTTTACCATCGGGGGCTACTTCAAGGACTATAACCATATGGGATATTGTGATCGAGAAGATTGAACATAGATTGGCTGGTTGGAAGTGACTGTATTTATCGAAAGGTGGCGGGATAACTTTAATCAAAAGTATTCTCTCTAATTTACCAACATATATATATATTATATCTATTATGAAATCTAGCAAGTGTGGTGATCCAAATTGAGAAGTTGTACAGGGACTTCCTTTGGAGTGGCATGGGTGATGACTTTGAATTTCATCTAGTCAAATGGCTAAGGTATGTTCCCCACTTCCTTTGCAAGGGTTGGGTATTAGAAATCAAAAGATTTTCAATAGGGCATTACTTGAGAAATAGTTGTGGCAATATAATACGTGGAAACTCTATGGAAGTCTGTGATTGATTGTAAATGTGAAAAGTGTGTGGGGGGTTGGTGTAGTAAAGAGGTAAATGGGCCTCACAGAGTGGATATTGGAAGCATATTAGTTGGGGATGAGGGGTGTTCTTTCATCATACTAGACTTATGTTGGGAGATGATTCTAGAATAAAATTTTGGAGTGACATATGATGTGAAAAAAATACACTAAAAGATTTATTACCCTCAGTTTTCAAGATTGTATGTATGAAAGAAGCTTTAGTGGCTGATTTTATGGTGATGGTTGGGGATCAAGTACAGTGGAACATCTTTTTTAATAGGGTGGCCTAAGACTGGGAAATTGGTAGTTTTGAGTTCTTTCAACTTCTGCATTCTATGAGACCATGCATCCAAGGAAATGATAAGTTGTGGTGGGTATCCATAGGTAAAGACACATTCTTGGTTCAATCATTCTATAAATCTCTTCACACAAGTGCAAAACGCTCAATTTCTCTGGAAGAGGATCTGGCATAATAAGGCGCCTCCCAAAGCTACTTTCTTTGCACGAAGAACTTCGGTGGGTAAGATCTTAACAATGGATAATTTGCGGAGACGTGGGGTGATCATAATAGACTAGTGTTGCATATGCAAGAAGAGAGGTGAAAGTGTGGATCATCTTGTACTGCATTGTGATGTTGTTAGAGTGTTATGGGTTAAGGTGTACAGCAGCTTAGAGTAAGTGAGGGTTATGCCTGCCATAGTGGAAGCACTTTGGGCTTGTTGAACAAATCTAGGAGGTATTCCACAAATCAATGCCTTGTGGAAGATAGTTCCTATTTGTATTCTATGGTACTTATGGCAAGCACGAAATGATAGGACGTTCGAAGATAATGAGCGATCATTTGAGGATCTTAGATCTTTTTTGTTAGAATGTTATTCCTTTTTTTAAAAAAGTAATAATCTTTATTGATTGAATGCAACTAGGCAAAGCCTATAGAACGTTATTCTTATGGGCCATAGCTATAGATTTTAATGGTCTAGACCTGCATGATTTTTTGTTTCCTTTTCTTTATCCTAGATAGGTGTTTTTTCTTGTATACCATCTTGTGTACTTAGACTATACTTATTCTATAATACAATCATTTACTTGTCAAAAAACAATATTATATGCTTTCTCATAGTTGCTTTTTCTTTGACTCTTGTATCGATAAAGTTCTACATCTGACACAAATCAAGTTTATCCATTTGAATTCTTGGATAATTATAAAATATGATCTGGCTTTCCTTTTTATGGAAACTAAAAGCACGCATTGGTTCTACATCTATAATCTGTCGCAACTTTGTACATTGGTTTCTCTCTCTCTCTCTATATATGTGTGTGTGTGTGTGTGTGTGTGTGTGTGTATTATTTCGTTGACCTCCTTCCCCTTATGAGAAAAGAAGGGAAACAAATACTGATGTGACTTAGTGGTTCAGGCATATCTACCAATGTAGAGAGTATCATATTGGAGGATGATGCACCAGAGGAGGAAGATGATGGCCAGAGGCGGAGAAAGCGGCCAAAGGGGGTTTTGATCAAGGAGAGCCTTGACCAGGAAGGCTTATATCAAGTTCACCCACTTAGAACAATCATTCATATTTATGATGATGAGGTGTCTGATCCAAAGTCTGCAAAGCTTATCAATCTGAAATTTGAATACTTGTTAAAGTTGAATGTTGTATGTGTCGGGATTGAAGGGTCCCACGATGGAGCTGAGAATAGCATGTTATGCAACTTATTCCCCGATGACACTGGCATTGAACTTCCTCACCAGGTCTGGAAGTTTGAATACTTTGTTCAGTCTTCTTTTTTCCCTCTTGTTCCTCCGCTCCATTTTGCATTTATGGTGTTGACATTTGTTCTGATGGTACAGTCAGCCAAGCTCTCTGTTGGTGATGCCCTCTCATTGGACAAAAGCATAACATCGCGTCCATATAAGTGGGCCCAGCATTTGGCAGGAATTGACTTTTTGCCAGAGGTGTCTCCATTGCTTACTACCCATGGAACTCCAAGTGGTGAAACAGCTAAAAGTGATGCTGTTATATCTGGTCTTTCTCTGTATCGCCAGCAGACTCGCATCCAGACAGTTGTGCAAAGAATTCGTTCCTTAAAAAAGGCTCAGCTGGCTCTTGTGTGAGTTGCTGATTTGCATATTTGGAATCCTGGATCATCGAAAGGAAAACTATAAATCACTAGGAGAGTGTGGTCAGATCTGAATTTTAGAGTTGTTTTCGGTCACTTTTGTTGAGCCCTTTGTCGGTCACTTTTATTTTGGTTATTTAAGGAACTTCATTTTACTCTGCATAATTATGACTTGCATATGCTGCTTTCTAAAAGAAGGAACTTTTTTTTTTTTTTTTGGGTTACCTATCTTTAACCTTGATCATTCAAGGCAACTGGCTTTAATTTCAAAATGCCTCGAGTCCAATCTCCAGATAAAGAAACCTGGTGGGATGGGATGGTCCTGCATCTCATATGAGTCATACCCAATAGTATGAGATGAGGTGAAAGGTGGTGGGTGGATTGTGGGGTCAGTGAATTGTGTCTTGTTTTAAGCAGGAACATGGATATTGACCAGACAATTGGGAAGTTAGAAGCTAAGGTAACTAAATTTCACTTATTTTCTTGAATTCTATTCATTCATTTATTTGTGGGTGCTTCTTATCCAATTTAATGATGGCCTCCACAGTTTGCTTTTGTCTTTACACTGACTCTTCTAGGAAAAATCATTCTGAAAGTGATGGTGCAGAGTAGTATAATGAAATTTGTTCCACTGAAGCTGAGGTAACCAATTTTCGTCACGGAAACTCCTTACTTTCTTTACAGAAAATACTTCCCTCTTTTTTCCACATGTTAACGGAAGGAATTTTTTAGTAATATTGTATGTTCTCGAAACAAATTGTAACAGAAAATTGCAAGAGCAAGAACTTCTCAAGCACGACATACAGATTCCAAATGAAGATTGTCGTCGTCTACTTGCTTGTAAAGAACCAGCCAGGAGTCAAGCCTTTGGCAATCAAATAGGGCAGTGGAGAGAAGTTTCTGAAGTGACCAAAATGGACATAATCTTGGGTGGTGGTACTTCCCCCACCCCCCCCCCTCCTCCCCCTCCCTTTTTCCCTTTCCCTCTAAAATATTTCTTATGAGTGGATTTGCTGTTCAAAATGATATTTTTGGCTCTTCTCCAATCCCAAATTCAGCTTAAAGAGTCTATAGTTAAGAGACTAACAGTGTAAATAGTAGTGGCGGAATTAGAATATATTTGAGAATGAATCGAAATTTCCCACTTGAAGCATCAAAGAGAGCTAATTAATAGGAAGTGATCGATATTGGTGAAATTTCATGGTCTAATTTTGCCACCTTTTTAGTTGGATTATGTTGAACGAAACATGAGTAGGATTTGCAAGAATCCCAATATGCATTAAACTATTTATGTGCTAAATTAATGATGAAATCATGGAACAAAATCAATTAGGTACCAAACCAATTATGGCTGGAATTCCGAAGGTCTCAATTGTTGTAAAAACTGACCTGATTAAAATCAGGACTTTGGAAAATCACTCAAAATAAATACAAATTAGCTCATAAAAAATAAATAAAGACAAATCCAACAAAACTATCATCTGGTTTTTAACCCTACTAAACTTATGGACTACATGGTACAAACATTAATGTGCAGTGGACATTGACCAATCTATTGCATTTCGTGTAACATTTGATTTATGAATTTGGTTACTTTTCATATCCTACACTCTAATCTCACTTCTATCTAATTGATGTGATACCATCCATACTTTAGGGGAAAAAAAGATTAACTGGTTAAGGAGCAATGTCACAACACATGGTAAAAAGGGAGTGAGATATGAGTCTAGTATATAGCATAACTGACAGTAGGTATCCCTAAATACTCTAAAGGGAGTGAGATATGAGTCTGCATAACTGACAGTAGGTATCCCTAAATACAGTTCTAGAGTGTGCAAGTTTTGACAGTTTCTTTGAAAAGATAAAAAAAAAAAGGGACACACCTGAAAACCACATGAAAATACATTTTCAAAATCGACTACTTTTTTTCAAAGAGACTGTCCAAAACTCGTACACTCTCAGACTATATTTAATATTACTCACCGCATAAACATTGCTTCGGAAGAAAATTAAAGGATGAAGAAATGGGAGGGCTTATCTACCACAACTAAAACCCTCATATTCTTAATTTACAGAACGAGGAATCGCCTTTAATATGTACAGCCACCTACGCCATACATAATAATGTTTGCACATAATTGACAATAACATTCTTGATTCACCAAGAACTAGTCTGTGTTCTTCTCAAGCATTGTTTCTTAACTCCTTGTTGTAGATTCTTGATCTCCACGACCTGCAATTATTTCCAAGCCAAAAGCTTCAAAAAAGAGTATATATACTACCCATTCACTGTGCTATACATTGAAAATTATTACGTTTTTGTAATTCTATTATATTTCCTCTACCTCTGTCATGGTCATAACAAGTTAGTCATATTTGGATTAGACCACTATAGCTCAAAAAAATCAGAAAGTCAAAGCTGCAAATTATGCAAAGAAAGTGGACACAAAAACGACTGAGATGTTAGGCTTAGCAAAGAAAGTGCACAAAAGAGATAACTACCAACACCACCAACCCAAGAGTTCCTTCTCTGAAGGAAACCAGTATTGAAACTTTTCACAATTACCAATCAGATGAGTTTTCAAGAAAAAAAGACGAATCATTGTTTAGAGTAGTAGCATCAATGACTTCAAAGATGATAGTTTTTTTTTTTTTTTATGTCAGGGAACCTCTCCAAGGCAGGGCCCTTCAAACCCACACCTGCAGAGTAAATCCCGATCCCACACAACGCACTCTCGGAAGTTTCCCACACGGAACTGGTTAAATCACTGGCTTTTAACCAGAAGGTGTAGCCCTAAAGGATTGTTTACAGCCATGAGGTATTAAACCTTGGACTTTAAAGGGAGTGATACCCAAGACCAAGGCCTTCATCACTTGGGCCAACTCCTTAAGAGTTAAAGATGATGGTTATCTCTCACCAAGATGACAATAAAACAAAAAATGATACCTTAAATAGAAGACCAAGATCTGTCGAGAAATAAGCAGAAGTTTATTATCCAATAGAGATTTTCAATTAAGCCTGGAAACCGATCTGGTGTTTAAGGAAATAAATTAATGTTGAGATGATTATCCAAATGTTTTAAATAACCTTTAATAAAATGGAAAAGGAAAGATGAACGTTTTAAACTTCAGAAAATAAATAGGCTGACAAGAAGTGCAATAGACAGGAAGTACAAGAGAAAACTAATGAAGTGGTAATAAAGAGTGGAAGTTAACAAGAAATGGCAAGAGACAGCTAAAGAAGAGTTAATAAGGGTGAAAGTTGACGGGAAGTGCAAGAGACTGATAACAAAGTGAAATAAAGGGTGGAGGTGTAAACTTCTATGTATTATAATTAGGGAAAAATAAAATACTCAAATAAATAAAATTAAAATAGACAAATGCTGAGGCCGTGCAATATATTACAAAGAAGATGCTTCAGCTTTTATATATTGTAAGATTTGCTAGGATTTCGAGACATTTCTCTCATCGCTCGGCAGGGACTTTAAAAGAAAACTTGTGTTTTAATGGAAGAACTGAGTAATGAACATACAAGATTTCTCTTCCTTTCTTCAGTGAAAAATGTTAGGTCTATACAAAGATCTTACTTCCTAAAAAAAAAAAACAAAAAGATTTAGAAACTTACACGACTTGATATAATACATTACATTATAAGATACATTTTGTTGTAAAATAGATTTAATATATCATTTTAAGTAGGGATGCTCAGCCAGATTCTAGATCCAAAATTTTATCGAACCTTTTAAATAAAAATGTCAAACTTATTAAAAAATAAATATAATTTTAAAATTAAGTCAAATAAGACCCGACCCGGATGAACAGGCCTAATTTTAAGCCACATCAACTTGTAATGAACTTTTATAAAAGAGCTATGTAGAGAACGACATGATGTGCCCCAATGATGGGACAAAGGGCCAAAAGAACCACTAAAGACAATGGAATTAGTTATCAAAACCTAATTATGTGAGAAAAATCACTGTGATTTGACATGGGAAGGAAAATGTCCTCAAACAGATGATATCAGATTGACAGAAAAGACTTTTGAGCAACCAAGAAAAATGAGAAACAACCATTTGTTGATAAAGTTGAGTTATCAGCATCATCTCTCTCTCTTTGAGAAAAAAATGTGTTATCAGCAAAATGAGTTCAAAGAAAATGGTACTAAACCCAATCGGAGTTCTCCACAATTCACCCTCTAGTGTTTTCCTCTTTCACGGTTTATCTTTCATTTTTGGCTGCAAATGAATATCTAAAACTCTTTAATCCATATCATCAAGAAAAAAAACTCTTTAATCCACCTATGAGCTACATTTTAAAAGAAGAAAGTCGTTCAATATACAAGTTGAAGCTTTTATTTATTTATTTATTTTTTTATCGTTCCTTCTTGTGGGGTTTAATCACCCTGAAAAGGTCCAACTACACAAGTTAACAGTTTCTGTGGGAGATATACAAGGCTAATCAGTTAAAACACATCGACAGTGGTGCATTCGAGAATCTGTATTTTCCTTAGTGATTTTGAACTTCCATGGTCAATTTTTGTTTTGTATTGGCATCGGGTGTCTAGGAACAACGTCCAAACTAATTCTAGAGGTGCACAGGCCCTCGACAAGGAATTTTTCGCAAGTGTACCTCAGTTAATTCAAGGAAAAAATCCCCAGTCTGATGCCAGTCATGCTTCTTGATCATTATATAGAGATGCCAGTCAGGCAGTCACAATCTGGAAAAGTTTACCAGCTTATGCAAACACATATTTCTCAGTCTATAACAACTAGATTAATCGTATAAATTGATTCGATTTGAAAAAAAAAAAAAAGAATAGCATGGTTTTATAATTGATAAGTCATGGAAAATTTGTAATGACCCTAGCAAGATTTTGCACTCTCCCAATTAGCCAGTATATAATTTATATCTTGTCAACATGATGGGGCAAAGAAAAATAAAGAAAATCCCAAAAGTACCTGATTCTTTTGCATTTCTGCAATTTCTTCCTGCAACAACCAAAGGAGACACTCAATGAGAATTTACACCAAGAAGGCAAGAAGGTAAGAAGGCAAGTTTAGTGCAGCTAATAGATTCATGTGTGTATTCACCACCTTCACCTCAACTCCATCTCCATGTGTACCTGTTTTTTCCGCAATTCTTCATTCTCCTCCTTTAACTTTGCAACTTCAGCTTCCAATTCCATGGTATAAGCCTAGAAGAAGCACAATATACAATATTAGAGAAAATTACAAGCAAGCATTACAGAAGATTCTATACTACAATATTATTAATTTTCGTTTTTACTTTATGTTATTCTTCTAATTGCATCAAGTTTTAATATATCTACAAAGGAATTATATAAAAGTAATCCCATAAACTGATGTGACTTTATTTGATTTATTAGATTTGCTTTACAATAAAAGTGACTTTACAATATGACGAACCACATTAGTTTATAAAATTGTTTTTGTGTAATCTCTTTGTGACTAGAGTATTTTCGAACTTTTTATCACTGGTTATGTCATGATATCACATAAATATTATGCTGCATAATCTTTCATGGAGATTTTGGGTACAAGAAGTCAATAAATGAAGAAAGGAAAAAGTAAATGGATAGGAAAAAAAAAAAAAACAAGAAGTAACAAGAAGATGAAAATTGATGTTATATTCCAATCAATTATTTGTGTCATTTTCTATCGGATTCTATCTCCTTCAGATTAAGGGACATGGGACAATGTTCTGTCCGAAAAGAAAAGAAAAGAAACGAACAGAATAGTAATGTTATGGCACTCATTTTACCTGAATCCTGAAAAACAGAATAGGAAATAAAATAAAGATGGCAGAAGAAAATCATGAGCAGATCAAACACAAAAAGTCACCTGCTTTCGAGCTCGAGACCTCGCAGCTGACTCTCTATTCTTAATCATCCTCTTCTGCCTCCTTTCAACCACCTTCTCCACAGTCCCATTAGACCTCCTTCCCCTTAAACCACCATTAAACATATAAGGAACCGGCGACACTGACGATGTATCCCCATTACTCTTCCCTATCCCATCAGACGACAGCTGGTTCGCCGGCGACCTCGTCGCAGCACTAATAGCTCCGGCTCCGGCTCCTAACCCAGCAGTCCCCATCCCTCCCCCCTGAACCAACCCAGAACTCAAATTTTGATCGTTAATCCCCACAATTCCTGTCCTCATTCCTGGACTGCCCAGCTGAGGTATCTGATTTGTTGCATACGCCATCGTCGCCGGCTTAGGAAAAATCTGAGGTTGCTGCTGCTGCTGAGGCCTCGATAATTGCATCTGATCCGGTCTAACACCATTCACATTCAATGGCAAATTCGAAGATTGAATTGAAAATTGATTATTGTTACTCTCTGTAATCCGATTTCCCATCAATCCGGTGACCAAACCATTCTGCTGATACCCAATTCCTAAACTACTATTGCCAAAGAATCCTGGGGTACTAGGCTTGGCACCGACTTGGGTTTCCTCTCTCACAACCCCAGCTCTGACCAGAAACTCCTCCAAAGTCATCTCCCCTAAAGTCTGCTGCCTCTGCGGCACGCTTGAGCTTCCATTATTTCCGGTCACATCATCCTTAGATATATATCTCCAGACCTCGTCGACGGTCTTCTGGCTCAGCGTTCTGGGTAGAGTCAGCGAGCCCTGCCTCTGTAAGTACCCAGCGCCGGCAGGAGGGCCGCCGGCGGCCGTTTCTGGTGCGGTAGTTGTGGATAAGTTGGCCATCGAATGGGTCTCCTCGGCACTCCAAATGTTCTTGAGTAGCTCGTCCATGTTCATGGATCCGAAGTCCTTGCCTAGGCTGCCCCCCATGGTGTTCTGCAACTCGTCGAAGGTCAACGCGTAGATCGACTGCTGCCGGGCTAACGGAAAGTTTTCCGGGGGCCTTCCGTTTCCGTTTGGCTCGCCTGGTGGGTTGGTCCCGAAGTTCTTGAAGTTCAAATTGGTCGCCATTTTTTCTTCCCAGAAACCTCAATGAAACACAGTACTAAGAGCAAGCTAAACCGATTCGCCGCCGACGATCCTATATAGACTTAGAAAGAAAATATTCAATCCGAAAGAGTGAGAAAGACTTGGTTTTTAACAGCGCAACATTGTTTCTATCAACAAAACCACGGTGATTTTACAACCAGAAAGCTCACAAACACCATCCGAGGTTTCAACCAGCCAACATACAGTCGTTGGGTTCAAAATCTCAAATTCCCAAACATAACCAATATCAAACTGCTAGAGAGAGACAGAGAGAGAGAGAGAGAATCCAAAACCAGTTGCCTGAAATCACCGCAAAAGACCCAACACTATTCCAAAGCAGATAACTTCAAATAACTACCAGACGACCAAACAAAAAAGGTCAAGGAACGGCGATGATGCCCAAACATTTCCAAAACTGATCATTCTTGACAAATCCCAAATTTAGTAATTATTATAAACTTTCACAACATTTTTTGACATTCTCTGAATCTCTAAGATAATATATATATATATATTCGTATATTTTATCTAAAAATAAATAAATTTAAAAGAGTTTATATAAACATTTATTTTTTAATATTAAATTTTATTTTTTTCAAAAAAAAAAATCCGTAAAATTTAGACAAAATTTTATCTACGTTACTCTTTATATGTTGGGTAATGCTACACGCTCACTGCATCGAAATGTTAGTTATAAAGAAGAAAAAAAAAATTTATTTTTATTTTTATCTTTTTTTATTTTTAATATGTTTATATATTTTTAAAAAATAGAAAAATAATATCAATACACTTAAAATTATTTTTTTAATCATTACATAAAAATAAAATAAAATAAAATAATAATAATAATAAATTTAAAAAACGATTATTTAGAGCGTTCATTTAAAGTGGACATTGTTGAGTTAATTTAATATATATTTGTGTTTGTTGTTACTTCGTTGATTCGTTAGGCAATGTCTGATAAAAAAAAGAGTTAATAAATAAATAAATATATTTATGTGGTTCACGTGCAACGGGCTCCGCAGTTCCGCCAAGTGTCTCCTTTCCCTTTCCTCTTTTCAGACACTGGCTAGTGGAGACCCTGCCTTCCATTTAAAAACACTGAATATCTTATTATTATTATATTAATATTAGTGATAATAATAATAATGGGTAGGCGAGCTGGTATGGGACTCGTGGACCAATCGCTAGGAGGTAGGGTTTGATGTGACGTCCATCCAATCAGGTCCGGCGAGGTGGGTTAATCCTTATCGTCCAATGTTAGGTGGTGGCCGTTGGATAGTACGTCGTTGGTTGTCTATTATACATGCTCCATCTATTATCCGCATATTATTATCCGAATGTCTTTAAAAATATAACAAAAAAATATAATAAAAAAATAAAATAGAGATAAATTTTAAGGACATTCGACTTTAAGTTGCAGTTTACCATTATTGAAAGCGACAGACTGCTTTTAGTATGAGAATCGGCCGATTAACCCTTAAAAAATCTCATGATTATTATTATTGTTATTATTATTACAAATACAATACATAAATACGGCTAGATATGGTTATAAATTACTTTATGTTATCCGCATATTATAAACTTAGCTTTTCATAAGCTCAATATTATTTACTTAATTTTTTGTGTTATACAAATGATCTTCTAGGCATTTTTTTATAGTCATAAGAGAGGATAAAAAAATATGAAAAAATGCTACACGAATTAATAAGATACATTAATGAACTTAAAAATTCTAAGAATTGTAATAAATAATTTTTTCTTTTGAAATAAGTTGAGATATATGTAGTTCTTTTTTTAATATTTTATGACTAATTATAAATTAAGGATGCATTTGGATGGTGATTTGATAAGTTAAATTGATTTATGAAGTAATGTTTTATAGATCCCATTGAAATGTATTTGAATATGAATAATTTAAGACGTGTTTAAATGTGTAAAGTGGATTGAAATAAATTTAATTTTTTTTTATAAAAAAAATTAATAATTTAATAATTTAAATTAATAATTGAGTTGAGAGGAATCAACAATCAAATATAACCTAGTCGGGAATCACGTATCACTACGGACGAAGATTGTGGTTCTTAGCAAATCAAAGTTATGAATTTCTTACTGATAATTATTTCGGTTAAATCACTCTAATGAAATATTTTAATATTAATATCGTTTTAAATATCGTTTTAAAATAGACATTATATGAATTAAATTATATATATATAATAACTATATTCTAAAATAAAACTAATACAAATCTGATTAAAAGCATACATATCTGATAAACTTAATAAATTTAAGAATTCAAATCTATTAAAAATAATTATTAAAAAATAAAACTAATTCAGTTGATATAGATGTTCAGAGTTAATAACACTAAACAACCAAATAAATGATTAAAATTTCGAAGAAACAAAAAAATAAATGAAGAAAGAAATATTGAAATAATGTTACAGTCCAAAAATTAAAAAAAAAAAAAAAAAAAAAGAGAGCAAGAAAAAGGTGCTTATCCGGATAGGCTGAAATGATCAGAATCCAGGCTGGTACGCCAGAATCATTCGAAATGATCGAAATTCAACCCAGAACGGAATACAAGCTTCCATCATTCTGATCACTATATCGAAACGATATTCCGACCATTCCTGTCAAAACAGAACGAAATTAATAATTTTACTTCAAATGCAAAAAGAAAATGATGAGCTCTTAAGATTGTCTACAAAGATGGCATTATAGGCAAAAAATTTAGGGGTGTAGTTGGTTTGATTCATTTCGATTTTGGATAAAATTTAGAACTAAACTGGCACCACTAATTTTACATTTTTTAAAATCAATTATATACTGATTGTCTCTAAAATTGGTAATATTAGTTTTTACTAGTCGTTTCAGTCCATTTTTTTTATTTTAAATTACTTTATGTTAGTCTATTAGACTATTAGTATATATTAGTATTAATTATAGTGATTAGAATAATGATATATTAATATTTATTATAATAAATTTAATATTTTATAATTATATCATTGTAGTGATAATATTAGTATACCAATACTAATAGTATTACTATATCATTATTTCATATATAGTTATTTAGTAAAGTAATTTATATATAAATTTAAAGTATATTATTTAGTAATATAGTATTAGACTATTATAAAATATAAATTGAAATTATTTTAAATTATATATTAATGTATAAAATATTATATATAATATAAAAATATTATTTTATATTACATATAATATTAAAAAATTAATTTAACATATATATTATATTAAACATGTCCGATTTAACATATATATTATATTGAACATAACCAGTTCGATTATAAAAAGTTTAGAATGGGTTGGTATCGACAAGTTTTGACATTCAAACTTAAAATTGGACCAATTTTACTAATTTGGACCGGTCTGACTCAATTTTTAGTTTTCCAATTTTCCATTTTTTCCTTATATCCTTAGCAGCAATATGTTAAGTTGTCATATCTTAATCAAATCATAGAGATTATCAAAAGTTAATATTTTAGATGACAATTGACAATTTTTAAACGATTCATTATGTATCATAAAAAATAACTATACATGTATAACTTTTTAAGTTATTTTTTACACAATGATATATTAAATTAAAAATATTTTTTTATAAGTTATTTTATAAAAATATCATTCATAATTGTAAAAATAATTATATATATACATAATTTTTCCAATGCAAATCGATGCTAGGTAGGAGAGGGTAGAAGAAATGTAATTCCCAGTTTTTTCAAAAAGATTAATGTTTTTTGGAAAGAAGATGAGTTAAAAATATCTGATTTTGTCTAAAAAAATTTCATAACTTTTTTCACAAATATTACTACAATACAAAATAATTTCCGATTTTAAAATTCTCAACTTTTATATTAAATTATTAAACTCTTTTAAAATTTTACAACAAAACATAAAAAAAAATAAAATTTTGTTAAATTTTAAAATGAAAATTATATTAAAAATTATATTTAAGAGATGTTTTATTAAATTTTAAAAAATAAAATAAAAATAAATAAATAAAAATATTATAAAGTTAAAAACAAGCTTGCTGGTGAAGAAATTAAAAACGAGGGCGGCGGCTTGTGTTTGTCGCACTTGAAAATAATGAACCAGACAGGACAAATGACGGGATCTTTCCGCCTACGACCGCAACAGCAACGGCTCACGAATTCACGGTTTGAGCAACTGCTCCTAGTTGACGAAAATGCCCCAACTAACAATTGGCATTCAAATTCATGGGAACCGACAAACCCATCATATTAAAGTTGAGAATGCATTTAATGATACAGTTTACTCTTTTACGATAACTTTTCGAACCATATCTGATTGAAGTTGGACGTCTCCGTCTATCTTTTATTATATTTGAATTAATTATTATATACTCTTATAAATTAGAATCGGTTGAGTGCCTTAGAAGTATTTCTTTAGGTTTTTATTTAATATTTTATTATTTAACTTTTTCAAAAGAAAGATCGTACTTCAATTTAATTCATAAGATATAAATTATCACTCGTGATGAAGGAATATTTAAAAAAAATATATATATCACTTCATATTCATAAAAATAATCACAAAAGATTATTACAAAGAACAAAAATCTCTAATATAAATGCTCTCCTAGGAGAGTTTTAAAATATCCTTAACTAGATTATTTGCCATATTATTACAAATCCTAAGGACAAAACAATCTGACCATGGTTGAATCTGCTTGATCATATATTTAACATCTATCTCGAACGATCATGCATGATGAATTCCAAATGTCTTTTTTCCTATTGATCTCATCATCCACTTTCTTCAAGTCCCCTTTCAAAATGACTTGTGAAAGTCCTAATTGTTGGCAAAAGATCGTTGCCTTTAGAGCTGCAATGGACACTGCTAAGTGAGCATCAAGAAAACAATCTTTAGGAGACTTTAGTATTGCTTGAATCACTCCATTTCAGTCTCGAATCACCACCCTAAGCCATCTTACAATTATGTTTGACAACTGTTGCACCCTAGTTGGCTTTGAAAATATTCATAGGAGGTGCACGCCATAAAGGAGCTGATGAGCTTTGCTAGTTTACCTCTACTGGATGAGTTGAATTGGCCTCTCTAAAATTTTGAATATTCTGTTGTGCTCGCTTGGTGACTTTCTCAGGGGCCAAAAATTTCTCCTCAAACACCCAAGATTCCTTCTCTTCTAGATTTAAAAGGTGACTGTTGTAAATTCTTGAATCATATCCTCATCCAAGGTAAGAAATAGAGACTCGAGTAGGTCCTGAGATGAATAAGCATTAACTTGCATCTTTTGAAACTTCCTAGAATATGAATTCCACACATCGTGAGCTGATTTACAAGACCAAAGGAGATGTGTTTTTA
Organism: Platycarya longipes; assembly: GCA_036559045.1. Lineage (NCBI taxonomy): Eukaryota > Viridiplantae > Streptophyta > Magnoliopsida > Fagales > Juglandaceae > Platycarya > Platycarya longipes. The sequence goes on from CM071802.1 coordinate 40,599,243, forward strand.
TGTCTATAGTGCAAATATGGTAAAATGGGGAGTCCAACACTTTCCTTTTGAACAGATTAAACTTGGTGGAAAAGGACTCATGAGCTGCTCTTCATATACGATACCATAAGGTCTATTGTTGTGAGCTTCCTGAAATTTGTCCCTTAACTCTACTATCTAGATCATTAAGCAGTGCATAAGCACTCTTGACAAAAAAGTTTCCATCATTTGAGCATTTACAAATCAATTTGTCATATGTATGGGTGGCACTGATACTTAGTTTTGAACTTTGTTCTATTTAGACCGGAATGGTCGAAATTTTTCGTCCCGTTATAATATCTGGAACACTATATCCCATTGTTTTGTTTTGATTCAAATTCTGGTTCGTTCCGGCCATTGCGGTCAAATTCTGACCATTCTAAACAAATTTGGTCATTTCGGTCCCTATTCCATTTTGGATTGTTTTTATATTTTTCTTGTGTTTGAATGATATATTTTTTAAGATTTTTAATCTAGATAATATTTAATTAATTCTAGGATATAAATATATTTATATACTTCTAATTGTTTGCAAATTTAAATATGTCCCCTCATTTTTTTAAATATCATTATTTTAATATTTTATCTATTTTTTGAAAATAAAATAGGTTGTATTTTTTCAACCTATATTCATCTTATAAATTTTTAATTCTTCTATATATGTATACATATATATGATACACACTTACATATATATATATATATATATATGTATTATTAATTGTTAGTTTATATATACATATAAATATTTATACATAATATATAATTAATCTCAAAACGGTATCTTAGAATACACTAGTATCGATATATTTCGTTCCAGTATTTAAATCAAATTAATCACCGAAACAGAATTTAAAAAATTAGTCTAATAGGAATCCTACAAATAATGTCAGCTTCCTCCTTGTCAAAGGTCTCAAGTATTAATTATCTTCTCCAAGTGCAAGTTTGCTCGTCACTTAAACAACTCACCAAGTCACCACCTTCCAATTGAACTCTTGCGGATTGAATGCAATAAGAGGAGGGTCTAGGCAACCATTTTTCTTGCCATGCATAAGTTGACTCTCCATTTTTCATGTATGACTATTAGTGACAAAGGAATATCTTAATAAAGAGAGTGAGGAAATTAGAATGAAAATATCAAAACCAAAGTATTAACAATATTTTTCTAGGAAAATGATTTAGGGATTGTTTAGATAATGGTCTCGTTTGGTTATATAGATAAGATGAAATGAGATGAAAGTTAATAAAATATTATTAAAATAATAATATTATTTTAGTTGAAAATTGAAAAACTTGAATTGTTTACTACATTTTATGTGAGAGTTTAAAAAAGTAATTATTATATGAGATGACTTGAGATAGTGTGTATAATCAAACGAGACTTAAAATATCTTAAAATATATGTGAATATTAGTTGAATAGTTTGTGAATGGTAGTAAAATAGTTTGAATCAAGATTTTTTTGTTAGATCATAGAAAATGAGAAAGAATAAGTTGAACAAGATATTATAAGAATAATGCTACTATGATGATCCCAAGTTTGACCACTGGGTGTACCTTAATGCAAATTGCACTTCTTCTTTTTTTATTTTTTTTTCAAATATTTTTTAATTCTTTTTTTTTTTGAAGTAAACAAAAAATACTAGTTTCCTCCTTTAGATTTTTTTTTATAACTTAGACAAAAGAAAATAATTATGTGAGAGTTTAAAACTTGAACGGTTTACTACATTTTATGTGAGAGTTTAAAAAAGTAATTATTATATGAGATGACTTGAGATAGTGTGTATAACCAAACGAGACTTAAAATATCTTAGAATATATGTGAATATTAGTTGAATAGTTTGTAAATAGTAGTAAAATAGTTTAAATTAAGATTTTTTGTTAGATCTTAGAAAATGAGAGAGAATAAGTTGAACAAGATATTATAAGAATGGTGCTATTATGGTGATCCCAGGTTTGACCAGTGGGTGTACCCCTAATGCAAATTGCACTTTTTCTTTTTTCGTTTTTTTTTTCAAATATTTTTTAATTCTTTTTTTTGTTCCCGCCTTTAGATTTTTTTTTTTATAACTTAGACAAAAAAAAAAAAATCAAAATTTCATAAAAATAACTTATAAATTTGGCATAGTTTGATATTACACATCAAATTGTAAAACTCATTTTTATCATAAAGTAAATCTAACATATTATACGATACTACTTCAATTTGTAAATTTATTTTTATAAAATCACTTTGGGGTTTTAGTATGCTTATGTGAGACTAGAGAGATTTCATGAATTCTATCATGTATTGCATATTAGAGATTGTGTGTATTTATACACATTACAAGGGAATCAATTCAGTTATATGAAATCAAGAAAAGCATAACAAGTAGGTGTATAGCCTAGGTCGGGAATGTTCTAAAGCTATTTATAGAAAAATGAAAACTGACTAAAAATATATTATATGATAATACGTCCCCTCAAGTCCGTTGGGATATCAACAATAGTGAGACTTGAACGAAATGGAGCAAATTTGTCTGATACTAAAGGCTTGGTGAACACATTTTCAAGATGATCCTTGGAGATACAAAAGGAGAATTATAGAGTTTTTACAGCGACTCTATCTTTTACAAAGTGGTAGTCGATATCCATTTGCTTGGTCCAAAAATGATAAACAAGATTTGCAAAGAGATACATAGCTCCTACATTGTGTTACTAAAGCTTGGGAGGTTGAGATAAAGAAATTACCAATTCTTTGAGCATTGTTTGCAACTATATTAACTCAGTTGCAGTTGAAGCGAAGTGACTTGTACTCAACCTTTGTGCTTGAGCGAGCCACTGTCTTTTGCTTCTTTGAGCTCCAAGAAATAAGATGATTACTCAAGAAAGTAACAAATCCACCCATAGAACGCCTGTCATTTGGACATCCTGCCCAATTTGCATGTGTATACTTGGAGAAACATGTTAGATCTTGACTTAAAAACAGACCATAGTTCAATGTAGACTTGAGGTATCGAAGTATTCTTTTAATAGTAGTCCAATGAGGAACCTTTGGACAGTGCATAAACTGACATACATTGTTTACATCAAAGGCTATGTCAGGTCTTGTGAGGGATAAGTATTGTAGCCCTCTTACAAAACTACGAAACATGGTGTTATGCTTAAACTCAAGTGAATCATATTGAGACAACTTAATGGAAGCTGCCATAGGAGAACTCAAGGGTCTTGATTGAAGCATATTGCTTTTGAGTAATAGCTCATTTATATATTTCCTTTGAGATAAAAAGAGGCTAGAACTAGAATATTCTACCTCAAGTCTAAGGAAAAAGGACAATCTATCAAGATCCTTACCAGGAAATGCAGTGGATAAAGCACCAATCAAAGAATCAATGGCACTAGGATGTGAAGATGTTACCACTATACCAGCAACATAAATTAGAATAAAATTTCTTAGATCATCATGATTGAGAATAAATAACAATAGATCAACATGAAAAGCTGAGAAACCATATCCAGTCAACTAGAAATTGAGTTGAGCAAACTAGTCTCTGAGAGCCTGTTTGAGGCCATAAATAGTCTTGTTCAGTTTACACAGATAGTGGGGATATTTTAGATCAATAAACCATTGGGGTCGTTGCTTATAAACATTATTAGATAATTCACCATGTAAGAAAGCATTTTGAATATCTAAACAACAAGAGATAGAATTATGCGAATAGTTGTGGATTTCACAACAAGACTAAAAGTGTCAAGAAAATCAAGTTCAGATTGCTGATGGTAGCTTTTGGCTACCAATTGGGTTTTACGCCTTTCAAAGGAACCATTAAAGTTAAAGTTGGTTCTAAACACCCATCGACAACCTAAAACATTAAAAGAATGATGAGGAGGTACCAGATTCCAAGTATAGGTTCAGATTAGGGCTTGGTGTTCTTTGGCCATTGTGTCTTGCCGTTCAGGGAGCTTAGCTGCAGATGAGAAGCTTAGTGGATCATCTAGAATAGTAATCGTGGAAACGAGGCAGTGTCATCGTCATGGGTAACGGATTGTGTCGTTTGTAGGAACACGAGGACGAGAAGACTTCGTGTGACTTACAGTTATCACAAGAGAATGAGGAGGTTGAAGAAGAGTTGAAGATCTAGCTGGAGGAGGATGATTGAAGGGAAGGGATAGACATGATGGATTAGAAGATGAAGAATGGGAGAGATTTCAAAGAGCTGTGGAGTTAGGGTTCATGTGAATTGAGGAAGAATCTGGAAGAGTAGTGGACAAAGAAGCATGATTTAGTGGTGGGTTTGGATTAGAACGCTAACTTGGACCTAGGCCTGGGATGAGGATGGAGGGTAGAAATAAGGAGAAGGGAGTATGTGTTAATGGAGAGTTGGATGACATATTTAGGCTTAAGACAGTGGGCTTGGAGAAAGGGAAGAAGCCTTTATTAAAAACAACTTCTCTGGAGATGTATATGAGCTAAGTGTTAGGGTCCAAACACTTATAGTCCTTATGAGTGCCACTATAGCCCAAAAAGATGTAGAAATTGGACTGAAAATATTAGTTTATTTTTGTTGTTGGGCCTTAAGTTGGGCCAACACTCACAACCAAATACTTTTAAGAATGTGTAATCGGGTTCTTTATGATAAACTAGAGAATATGGAGATTTGTGTTTGAGCACTTTTGAGGGAAGCATATCTATTAAAGGGACCTCTATTTCAAAGGCCTTAACCTAGAAAGTTTGTGGGAGAAAAGAATGAGCTAGAAGAGCAAACCCAATTCTGACAACATGTCGATGATTGCATTTAATTAGCCCATTTTGTTGATGAGCATGTGGACATGAGAATCGATGCGTAATTTCAAGTTTTTGACAATACATGATTAGTGGTGTATACTTACCACCACCACTCGTTTGAAGCACAAGTAATTTAGAATTGAATAATCGCTCAATATAAGGTAAAAAATGAGAGAAAACTTGGAAAACATCTGATTTTAATTTCAATAGAAAGATCTAAGTGAAGCGGGTAAAATGGTATACAAATAAGATATAATATCTAAACCCATTCCGAGAAGTTACTGGAGATGGGCCCCAAAGGTTTGCACTAACAAGTTCTAAAGGCTTCTGATAGTGGACTGAGCTTGGGTTTTAACATGAGGATACTCGGGAAATTTTTAGTCAACTTAAAGGGAAATTGGTAAACACTTGGGATGTAGTATGTTGGAAACAAGTTTGAGGGAAGCATGGCCAAGATGTCGGTGCCATTGTAAGAAGGGGATCTTTTTCACCAACATGTGCAGACATAGAGAGTAGTTTTATTTGAGAAAAAGACATAGAGATCATTGCGCATGGAGGGGAGATCGTCTGATTTTCCTTCACACAGAAATGGGTGGCATGAAATTAAAAGAAACATGAGTTATCTTTATAGAATTTAAGAACATAGACTAGATACTTGGTTATGTGAGGAAAATGAAGAAGATTTTTCAAATGAAAAGAAAAAAAGGAAGTAGAGAGACAAGATGAGTCATCGATGTTCTGTACTAGAAGGCACAATCAATCACCCACATAGATAGCTTCATTACCATGATACTGCTTGTTGGACAAATTGAGGTTGTTGAGGTCATTGGTGATATGATAAGTTGTGATAGAATCGAGATACCAAGTGATGTTTGAGGGAAGATTGGGGTTAGGAATGGTGGTGGGGTAGGTGCTTAGATAATTTGTGGTGTAGTTTGCTGAGAAATACCAAGAAACATCCATTTGATAAGCATGTTCGAACTTGTGTCGACATTGGAATGCTACATGGCCAGATTTTTGGTAGACTTGGCAAGTGGGATGAGACCACTAGGAGTTTGATTTTGGTTCCCAAAGAAATTAAAGGAAGATCAACCACCACGACGTGACTATTGATCGTAGCCTCTGCCTTGTCTGCCTCTTTGACTACTACTTCCATGAGGAGCATGAGAGCTAAAATTGGTAGAAGAATCAACAACTTGTTTGGAGAGTGGGCAAGGTGACTCTCATGGATGAGGAGTAACTGATACAATTCATGGGAGGTAAATGAGTCGAATTTGGTAGTTATTGAGGTGACAAAAGACTTATAAAGAGGGCCTAAGCCAGTGAGATGTAGTTGACTAACTCTTTATCTGGGAGTGGGTTATCTATGGCAGCAAGAGTATCAGCAAGGGACCTTAATTTTCCAAAATATTCAGTGATATTCTGGTCTCCACGAGAAAGACTAGTCATCTGGAATTGAATTTGAAAGTCTTTTGCCTGAGAATGTAATGCAAACATGGACTTGAGAGACTCCAATAAGGATTAAGACATGGTGGATGATAGGACATGGCCAATTATTGAGTCGGAGAGGGAAGAAAATAGAACATTAAGTACCAGTTGGTCTGTTCTCACTCAAGAGGTATATTCTGGATTGAGTTTAAGGGACTCATTTGGAAAAAAAAGGAAAGAAATTTTTATGGGCAAGGTATGGTTCTATCAACATAGTAATAGAGATCTTGGTCTCTAAAGTAAGTTGATATTTGCACCTTCAATGGCAAATAGTTTTCTGTTGTGAGTTTAAGAGTTACTACATGAGAGAAGGAAGAGGGCTAAGGAATCGAAGAAGGTTGAGAGGTAGTCATGGATCAAGAGACTTCTAGTCGAGCAACTCTGATACCATGTGAGACTAGAGAGATTTCATGAATTCCATCATGTATTGCATATTAGAGATTGTGTGTATTTTTATACATTATAAGGAAGTCAATTCAATTACATGAAATCAGGAAAAGCATAACCAAAAGGTGTATAGCCTAGGTCTGGAATATTCTACAGAAAAATGAAAAATGACTAAAAATATATTATGTGTTAATAGTTTGGAACATAAAAATTACAAGAAGCCTATATCTGCACATGTTTTGCTACAAAAAATACCATTTCTTTTGCCTATAATATGTCTTGGTAGACCAAGGTAGGGAGAATTGATGACTTTCTAAGACATTTAGTTATATAGGATTAGGCATGTTCACCCAAATCGACCCAACTCGATAAGAGCTTTTCCAACCCAACCCAATAAGGGTTCCTATACCGATTAACTAATACTCAATAGGCTGCTTCCGACATGAAATTGTTTTTAGCATTCAAAATAATTGCTACTACCAGTGCAAACCAATGCGAAATCATATCAAACAACTAGAAAAACTCCACTTCCAAACCCTTTCGAAAACTCAACTGCAGAATTGTATCAAACAACTAGGAAAATGTAGCCTAATTTTTTCTTTCAGTTAAGGGGGAAAACGTAGCCTAAAAAGCTCGAGATGAAGATGAGGAAAGTTCATGTAATCTATGTCATAAGTTTCTTGGTTGGAAGACAAATAAGGGTTTGAAAAAGAGAAAAAAGTAAGAGAAGAAAAGGAAAACTTTACTACTACTATCATCAGAACTTATTGCTGGAACTTTAGATTTGAATTTTTTGAGCTTTTCGTCCTCCAAACTCTTGCTTTCCATTACCACAGTTGTCGGAACTCTTCGCTGGACTCTGGGCTTTAGAGAGAGAGAGCTAAAATGATTTAAGCTATAAATGAGTTATATCAATAATGGGTGTTGAAGGCTTTAAGTTGTAAACGACAGGGAAAAATGATTTAAATCGGTAATGGGTTAGCACCCGATTTCCCGATTACGCCTAACGAGTTGGAATAACAGGTGCGGGTCAATCCGAAATATCGAGTTGGGTTGGGTTTTAGCTTATCTGTTCACCCCTACATAGGATATTACCTCATGGGAGAAGAAATTCAATTTATGAAATCACACTCAAATATAGATAATAAAGGCATTTGTAATTTTATATAAAAATATTATTATAAACTCAACCATTGATTCAAAAATTACATATTCGTCGAATTTTGATTTGGCAAAGTATTTAACTTTTAGAATTATAATATTGTCTATAACACTTAAGATTTGACATTCATGACAAGAGGTCACTCTATCCATATTGACTCATTGGTGATCATTTTTCTTTTGCCATTTCAATTCATTTATAAGTTTTAAATGACTTGAAACCAAGTTAATATATGATATCAAGACATTTTAATCTAATCTATAAATTATCCTTTGCGTGACTTAACTCATAACACAATGCTCTTACTACTCTAGTTTTTAATTTCAGTTCAGTTTTGTGCATTTTGATCGTAATTTTTAATTTCGTATCGTATCGGTTGGTACAGTCGAAATATGTCGTACTGACCAGTGATCAAGTATAAAAACATTGCTTTTCATTTCGACAGATATTTTGGTCGTACTGGCCGGTATTTCGGCTGTACCGATTGATATTTCGACTGTATCAACCAATATTTCGACTGTACCAGATTTTGATTTTTTTTTTTCATTTCTTCCTTTTTTTTTTTACCCTAGTTTAGACTAAAATATTTACATATATATATATATTTATATATAATTTATTCATATATTGACTATTATTTTGAAATATGACTTATATATATATTTATATATATAATTTACTTATATATAGATTATTCCGAAACGGTATCAATATCGAAATATTTTGTTTTAGTACCTTGACTAGTACGCCCACCTGTTCGGTATTCAAAACATTACTTCTGATTTCAATTTTTAGGTTGGATTTATTTTTATAAATTATCTCATTTTATCTAATTATTATAACTTTCTTAAGCCTTTAAATAAAATATAAAAATAATTTAACTTTTTTAAATTTTAAAATAAATTAATTTTAAAAAATTATATCGAATAATATTTTATTTAATTTTTAACTTGATTTTTATTATATCCAAAAGAGGTATTAATAAAAGAAGTTAAGAACATGCCTTCTTGTAAGAGGCTTAAGATGCGTTTGGATGTCGAGATGAATTGAGTTGAGTTGAAATGAGTTAAATAAAATAATATTAAAATATTACTTTTTAATATTATGACTATATTAAAATTTAAAACTGTTGAATTATTTATTATATTTTATATAGAAACTTGAAAAAAAATATGAAAATTTAAAAGAGTTGTAATAAATTTGAGATGAATTGAGATAAATTTAAAAATAAACCTAGACTTAAAAATGACTTATGTGTCACACCCTCTGCATTATATATATTTATTTATTTTAATAATTTTTTATTTATATTAAAAATTCTAATTAATTAAAAATAAAGATATTATTCATTTAAAAATCAAAAGTTACATTCCTTGATAAAAGAAAGCAACACTTAATAAAAATCCATTTATGGAAGTACCCCTACTAAAAGGGTCTTTGATCTATCTATAAACAAAGGCATATAATTCTCTATCAATCATATCCATCAATATAAAAAGAAAAAAAAAAAAAAAGCTGAGAATCCCTACTCAATACTTTCCATAAAGCAATCTATAAAGATTTATAATCAATAAACAATTAATTTCTGCAAATATTTGATCAACAATGACTAAAAATAAATGTTCTAATTCTTTCAGTTAGATTATATGGACCGTTGAGCGACTCCTGACAACTTCAACCAGACCTTTCACCGAAGGAATATTGTCCTGTCCGGTACCGCTCTCCCAAGTGAGGGAAAGGACCAAAGAATTCATCCAAGTGGGGAAAAAAAAAAAAAAAAAGAGCCAAAGATCCACAAACCATTAAAGAAAATCCCTAAATCCCTAAGAAATCTTATTAATGGTATGCAACGACAATGGTGTACGAGATAGAGAGCAATTGTGTGGAGATCAGAACTCACAAACTTAAAGCCAAAACATGGCAGAGAAATAGACAGCAAATCAACAACGGTGCAGAAATGAACACCAAACTTCAAAATGAACATCATCTTGTGTGGAGGCAGTTTTCCCCCTCCAATAACACATTTCTTATATTAATGATGAAATCAACAATAAAACATTATCCAACAGGAGAACAAAAGGGCCAAAAAAAGGTGAGAAATCTGTTGCTCAGGACCAACTTGGCCAATTGGACTAAAAAATAACATATCAACTAAAATTGGGGCATTTGCAGATCACTCAAATTAAATACAAATTAGCTCAAAAATAAATAAACACAAATCCAGGATGGTCTGATCTTATCCCCTACTAAACTTAATGAGTACAAACAGAATGTCCAATGGTCATGAACCAATCCATTGTGCTGGTATAACGCTATCCGCAACCCTTAGATCGGCTCTTTTTTTTTTTTTTTTTTTCAAAAAATGAATGGTTAATGAGCAATAAGATATGAGCAAAATATATAGCACAACTCCGTATATACATTACTACTTTCCTGTACCTACTCATGTTTGGAAGAAAAGCAAAGGAGAAATGGGAAGGTTTATTTAACACACCAAAACCCTCATATTAATTTACAGAACACGTTGGCCTTTAATATGCACAAGCCACCTTCCATACATAATGTTTAACCATAATTGACAATTTTATTCTTGCACTTTACCATGGACCAGTCTGTGTTCTTCTCAAGCATTGTTTCTTAACTCCTCGTTGGAGATTCATGATCTCCACAACCTGCAATATTACCAAAAACCAATAAATTAACAATCCTTGAAAGTGGCTATGTCATTATAGATGCGGATAGAAGAGAGGGAGAGAGATTCTTGTGACTATTTGAGTCTTGAAAATATGTTTTATACACTGCAATCCAGTAGATTTTCAATAAAACAATTCTATCATGCAAGTTAATAATCTTCCAAAGAAGACACAATAAAATAACAACTGAAAACTTGGCCCAGCATTGCTATAATTTGAAAAGGCTTTGATGTAATGTGGTAGGCTGCTGGAATTAATTGACCTTATAATTCATGTTGCATGAGCAACTGTCGCACACAAACATGATGGATGAAAGTAAGTTGTTTGAGATGGTTATATAATGAGCAACCAAGACTAGTGGCTGCAGAGTAGCAATTTATTTGGAGTTGAAAGTTCCACAAGGATGGGACAAAGGGCCAAAAGAACCACTAGAGACAATGGTATTAGTTATGAAAACCTACTTATTTGGGAAAAATCATTGTGATTTGATATGGGAAGGTAAATGTTCTCAAACAACCCCAAGGGGTTGACTCAAGTGGTAAAAGACTTGGGTTTTGGGGGTATGCTCCCCTACATCTAAGATTCAAATCTCTTTCGGTGCAAACAATCTCTAGAGCCATTAGATTAGGAAATTTTCCCTTTGAATTACCTGAGGTGCACTTGTGAAAAATCCTTGTTGAGGACTTGTGCACCCTCAGGATTAGTCAGGACGTTGTTTCCAGACATCCGGTATACCAATAGGAAAAAAGAGAGGTAAATGTCCTCAAACAGATGATATCAGATTGACACACACAGACTCATGAGCAACCAAGAAAAATGAGAAATAATCATTTGTTGGTAAAGTTGAGTTATCAGCATCATTTCTATCTCATTAAAATGTTTTTATCAGCAATGAGGTCAATGAATATGGTACTAAACCTAAAGGGAAGTCTCCACAATTCATCATCTAGAGTTTTTCTACTTGACAGTTTATCTTTTATTCTCCCTGACACCGAATGCCTAAAAACCAGAAACGAGAAATGGTACCAAATGCCTAATTGACTGGCAAAAGTACTGAGAAAACCCCCATTTCTGTAGCAAATAATGAACAACATTGAATTAGCCTGTCAGACTTCCCTATCTACTTGAGGGAAGTCGTGAATCCTTAATCTTGCTATGAAAAATTTTAAAATAACAAAGTCTCTCAATAGCCAACTTGAAGCTTTTTCATCTTTTATCTTTTCCTTCTCTTAGGTTTCACCCTAACAAGTCCAACTGCACAAGTTAACAGATTGTATGGGAGATATACAAGGATAATCGGTAAAAACACATCGAGAGGGGTGCACTCTACAATCTATATTTTCCTTAGTGATTTTGAACTTCCATAGTCCAAGTATCCTATTCATACTTCTTGATCATCATCTAGAGATGGCAGTCACGGTCAGGAAAAATTTATTGGCTTGTGCGAAACACAGTTTTCACAGTCTAACATTGATCATACAAATTGACTCGATTCAAAAGATTTCATCATTGATTGGTCATGGGAGATTTGTAATGACTATGACCCTAGAATGAGTAGTGATTTTCCCAATTGGCCGCGGCCGGTATAGATTTTATATCTTTTCAATCATGGTGGGGGAAGGAAAATACAGAAAAATCCCAAAGTACCTGATTCTTTTGCATTTCCATAATTGCTTCCTGCAGCAATAAGAAGACACCCAATGAAAATTTACACCAAGAAGGCAAGAATGCAAGTTTAGTGCAGCTAATAGATTCACATGTGTATTCACCACCTTCACCTCAATTCCATCTCCTAGAACCAAAAGTACCTGTTTTTTCCGCAATTCTTCATTCTCCTCCTTCAACTTTGCAACTTCAGCTTCCAATTCCACGGTATAAGCCTAGAAGAAGCACAATAGACAATGTTAAAGTAAATCGCAAGAATTACTCAGATTCAATACCACAATATTATTAGGTTTCCTTTAACCTTTATGTTATTTTTTAACAGCATAAGGACATGGGTGTTAATATATGTCCCTTAACATACATGTTCCATTATTACCTTGGGATAAACTTGATCTTTATTAGTGCTCAATACCGTTAGTTATCAGAACTTTTATCACTGGTTATATCAGGGCGCTGTCACATTACCATTCTGATGCACAATCTTTGATAGAAGTTTTAAATACAACATGTTAATAACTGATGAAAGGAAAAACTCAATGACTAGAAAAAACTATGAAGCAACAAGAAGATAAGAAGCTTTTTATATTTCTTTGAAGTGACATGGAACAGTGTTCTGTATAGAACTACAGAAAAGAAAAAACCTGTTATCAATATTTTTGTACTGATAATAGCTTGTTAGAAATTTGGATCTCCTAAATTCGTCTTCTAAAATCCATCATTTGTAGGAATATCAAGAAAAATAAAAAAATAATAACATCATAATTTATGTGAAAAACTCTCAAAATAGCAGAAAAACCACTAACTCAAAAAAGAAAATCTAACATATAAAAAATTATTACAGTCATTCAATTTTTATCCTCGCCCTAAATACGTCCACACAGCTTCACACTAATAAAATTTTAACTCTCACCTTTTTTTCTGTTACAAAAAAAATATATATATATATAATTTTTACTAAAGTAAAAAATGACTAAATAAGCATTTAATCAAAAAGATTAATCTTTCTTTTGTAGGCCTTAAGAACAAAAACCAACATAACTACAGTCTGCATCTAAGTGCACGCACTCATTTTACCTGAATCCAGAAACTCATATACGTAAAGAAAGTAGAAGAAAATGAACACATCAAACAAAAAGTCACCTGCTTTCGAGCTCGAGACCTCGCAGCTGACTCCCTATTCTTTATCATTCTCCTCTGCCTTCTTTCAACTACCTTCTCCACAGCCCCATTAGGCCTCCTCCCCCTTAAACCACCATTAAACATATAAGGAACCGGCGACACTGACGATGTATCCCCATTACTCTTCCCAAGCCCATCTGACGACACCTGGTTCGCCGGCGATCCCGTCGCCGCACTAAGAGCTCCGGCTCCGGCTCCTACTCCTAACCCAACAGTCCCCATCCCTCCACCCTGAACCGACCCATTACCCAAACTTTGATCGTTTATCCCCACAATTCCGGCCCTCATTCCCGGATTGCCCATCTGAGGCATCTGATTTGTTGCATAGGCCACCGTCAGCGGCTTCGGAAAAATCTGCGGCTGCTGCTGAGGCCGCGACAACTGCATCGGATCCGATCTAACACCATTCACATTCAGCGGCAAATTCGAAGACTGAATAGAAAATTGATTTTCTCTACTCTCTGGAATCCGATTTCCCATCAATCCCGTGACCAAACCATTCTGCTGAAACCCAATTCCTAAACCTCCATTGCCAAAGAATCCTGGGGTATTAGGCTCCGCACCCATTTGGGTTTCCTCTCTCACAACCCCAGCTCTGACCAAGAACTCCTCCAAAGTCATCTCCCCTAAAGTCTGCTGCCTCTGCGGCAAACTTGAGCTTCCATTTTCAGTCACATAATCCTTAGATATGTCTCTCCACACAGCTTCCACGGTCCTCTGGCTTAGCGTCCTGGGCAGCGTCAGCGAGCCCTGCCTCTGTAAGTACCCAGCGCCGGCAGGAGGGCCGCCGATGGCCGCTTCTGGTGCGTTACCGGTGGCGAAGTTGGCCATGGTTTGGGTCTCCTCGGCGCTCCAAATGTTCTTGAGTAGCTCGTCCATGTTCATGGAACCAAAGTCCTTGCCTAGGCTACCACCCATGGTATTCTGCAACTCGTCGAACGTCAACGAGTAGATCGACTGCTGCCGCGTTAATGGAAAGTTTTCCGGCGGCCTTCCGTTTCTGTTAGGCTCACCTGGTGGGTCTGTCCCGAAGTTTCGAAAGTTGAAATTGTTCGCCATTTGTTTGACAAAAACCTGAATGAAACACAGTACTCAGAACAAGCTTAAGCCGATTCACTCCTGGCAATATTCAATCCCAGAGAGTGAGAAGGATTCGGTTCAAACAACCAAACATCATCCGAGGTGGTTTCAACCAGCCAACACACAAAGAGCACTTGGGTTCAAATCACCAAACCATAAAAAATATCAAACCGCTGTGAGAGAGAGAGAGATGAGACAGAGACAGAGACAGAGATAGAGAATCCAAAACCAGTTGCCTGAAATCACCGCAAAACACCCAAAACTATTTCAAAGCACAAAACTTCAAATAACTACCAGACGACAAAACTAAATAAGTCGAGCAACGGTGATGATGAAGCTCATAAAAATTATTGGAAAATCCGAATTCGGAAAACAACATAATTTATATATATTATAGAAATCATTATTCTTTTTCCAGTTTCTAGTTGCTTCGTGGTTTCGCCAAGTGTCTCACCTCTCCTTCGCTTTGCTGTTTTCAGACACTGGGTAGTGGTCCTCAAGCGGAGACTCTGCCCTTCATTTATAAAATACTGAGTATATTATATAATTACATATATATATATATTAATAATTATTGGAAGGTAGGCGAGCTGGTATGGATACGTGGACCAATTACTAGAGGGTAGGGGAGTTTGATGTGATGTTCAGCCAATCAGATTTGGCGAGGTGGGATAATCCTGATCGTCCAATCGTACTTGGTAAATTTTCGGATAGGACGTCGTTGAGTTGCGTTTCTTTTTTTTTTTTTTTTAAATTATTATTATTTTTTATCATTATTGTTCTTATTAAGAAAATGATTTGTATAATTCTAGCGGTTTCTTATGAATGTGTCATACTTTTTTTCCTATTACTCAAGTTTTGATGAACAATTTTTTATTTTTTTAAAAGAATAGCATCAAAACTTGTTAATAATTTAAGGGTGATGTCATATAAATGATAGTTTTAAAGAATTTGTGTATTTTACTTTTGTCCGTTATTCTTGTGTTCAATCACTTAATCTTTCAAATTTGTTTGTTTATTTTCAATTTTACAAATGATGGTAATACGTTTTATGTTCATATTTTGAAAGAAATTTTCAACCTAGGCTCTCATCTCCCAATTGTTCAAAATGAAAAAACAAATTTTACATTGAAGTTATTATTTGTATTAACTGAGAATTAAAATAATTTATCATTAATTAACAATCTAACTTTATCTGATTTGTTTTTATATACGATCTTATCTTATCTTATTATTATTATTTTTTTAAATTTTTTATACAAAGTAAATAAATAATTCGTCTTTTTAAAATTTTAAAATAATTTTTTCAAATTTTAAAACAAAATTAATAATAAAAAAAATATATTATAATAATATTGTATTTAATTTTTTAAATTTTATCACATTTTATCTATAAAAACAAAAGGCCTTAGGATTGTTGACAAAGATGACATGCCACACAAAGTTTAATAATCAAAGTCTGCTTATAAAAAATCAAAATCTTGATCAATCATACAAATTATAAAAATTCTGTGTTTAGTCTTTTAGATGCATGTCAGTCGACAATTTTGTAACAACTTATAGGGCATAGTGCAAAGAAATATCAAATAACTAATGTTAAAATTAATTTTTAATATTACAAAAATACTCTCTATTTTATATAAAATTGTAAATTAATAGTAAAATAGCTGTAAGGGTATGTATTTCATATCAATTTTTTTTTTTAGAATAATGTTTTTCATATCAATTAAGAGAAGAGACGTTTTACGTTTAGCGGCATTATTCATATGAAAAAAAGTCTTTAAAAGTAATATTAAATATAAGTTTAAGTGGCTCAAATAAAATACAAGTAATATTAAATATTAGTTTAAGTTGTACAAATCTTATACAATCTATTTAAAAAAGAAAAATGTTAGTATACTCGCTAAATTTTATATTTTCTTTATATCTTTTTTAATTTTTTAATTTTTTAATTTATTAATGATTAAGAAAGTGATTATTAATATATTAATATTTTTTTTTATTTTATAAAAATATTTTAAAATGATAAAATATTTTTTTAAAAACTTAAAAAAATATAAAAAAAAAAAAGTTGTACACTAGGATTAGCTGCACTAGCGTTACCCTTAAAAAAAAAAAAAAAAAGAGTAGATTTTGCTGTAATAGAAGTTATAAAATTATTTATTTATTTATTTATTACTATTAAACCCACTTTTCTTTTTCTGAAAACACTGAAAATTTGTCTTCACAAACCGGTTTTTCGATCCCATAAAAATCGTGTGAAAAGTGTTTGGGAGTAGATATTTTTGTGAGGATAAACAAGATGTAATTTCGAAAATAATATAAAATAAAGCAAGTCAGCTGAAGAGGACATTTTTGTCCATTGAAAAACTGACGGCGCTTATTTTCTTGCACGTGAAAGTAAGGAACCAGACCGGACAAACGGCCGGATATTTCCGCCTACGACTGCAGGTGCAACGACCCGTGATTTTAGGCAACCGGATGAGGATGTGATAAAAGGATATTATTATTATTATTATTATTTTTTAAGTTTTTTAATTTTTTTTTATTTTACTTAATAATAAAAAAAATACAAATATAAGAACAAGGAATGAGAATGAATAGTGAGAATATCATTTCACTATCATTTTCATAACTCTGTTTTAATTTTGGGATATCTTTATAAAATAAGTTATAACTTATAAAAATAACATAAGCTCATATAAATATTCTCAATTCAAAATATAATTGTATAAAAATTATATATATAAAAAAATTATATATATTAGAATGTTAACTTTTAGATAAAAATATGGTTGGTCTCAATAGTTCAGTGTAAATAAAAAAAAATTATAAAAGTTAAAAACCTGAAAGTAGAAAAACTTTGGAAAAAAAAAGTCCCAAATTTTTAGGGGTATTCATCCGGGTTCAGGATTCCCAAATCTGAAACCCGGATTCGAAATTTTCTTAAACATTTAAAAAATAAAAATAAAAAATGTTAAGAAATAAATAAAATTTTAAACCGGGCCGGATACAATCCGGCCCGGATGAACAGGCCTACAAATTTCCATGTAACTTAATTAAGAAGAGGATTGAAAATAAAATTTTGAAACAAGAACATCTGGTTTATTTTCGTAAATAGAATAAAATAAAAATTAAAAAAGAATAAAATATTATTATAGTATATTTTTTTAATATTAGATTTGTTTTATGATTTAAAAAAATTAAATTATTTATTTTATTTTATATAAAAATTTTAAAAAATATAATGATAAATTTGAGATGAATTAAGATGAAATAATTGAAAAAAAAAAAAAACAAATCCACACGTTTCTTCCATTTTATTTCTTCAGTCAACCCTCCTTAAAACATGGTAGTTTTTTTTTTCTTTTTTTCTTTTTGAATTGGAAGCTCGGAGTTGAAAAACTTGACCTGCATTTAACATGGGCGAGATTAGCCCTTAGAAAAAAGAAGAAAAGAAAAGAAAAGGGTAACATAATGACAACATTAGCTTTGAAAACAAACAAAAAAACCCTTTGAAATTTCAAGACAGTAGAAAATTTCCTCCCTAATTTTCCTTTCTAACTCCCATAAATCAAAGGACTTTTATTTTCCATATATATTTTTTTAGGTATTTTTATAGAGATTGAGAGTCTAATTGGTATTGAGTGATAATGATAACTGTATGTACGAATCTTATATTGTTTAAAAATGAGAAATTATTATTTTTTATAATTAAATTTTTGATATTTTGTGTTCCAAAAATCTCTACTGACAATAGATTTTCAATACAATTTTTTTATTTAATTATTAATAAAGTGTATTTTTTTATGATATTTTGATTTTTTTTAAAAAAATATTTAAAGATAGAAAATTTTTATGAAAAATAGATATTTAGCATTTTTGGATAATTTTTCGTGCACCACGATTTTTTTTAATATATTATTGATTAAATATTTTAGGCTGTAAATCTACATCTGACTTAGCTTATAACATGCCAGGTGTAACACCCACACCTTTGATTCAACAAACTCATAAATATTTTATAGTCAAAAAATTAATTATGTTGTATGTAATTCATCCGCCTTTGAATTATTATCAAACTCAACAACATTCATTTGGTCAAAATAATAATAATAATAATAAGCATGTTGGATAATTTAAGAAAGAGGATGAGGACGATGATGTGGGGAGGGTAGGCTTCGCTTGTTGGCTAAGACCATCTTTGTAGCCAGACAAAAAACATCGCTTTCGCTTTCCCGGCGTGAAGGAAAGACAGTGTGATGTACTGTTTGGGTAAGTAAGCGTGAAATTGTCCACAAAAGTGTGTTATTTAGTCCATGAATGAATTTCCAAAACTAGACATCTCTTTGTTTCAAAGATTTAGGTCATGAATCATGATCATTTAATGGAGCTTTTGGCTTCCGACAATCCCTAATTGGAAGTAAAGGAAATCTCGACATTAAGTTGGAACAACATGTGCAATCCCACCCCCTCTTTCCCCCTCCTTTTTCTTTTTCTTTTTCTTTTCTTTTGTTATTTTCCATGTAGAAAACGTTTTGTTTTTCCTCCTTAAGTTTGTACTTATCCAAATATGATTTCAACTAAATTTATTCTATAGTCTAATGTATTAAATCAAGTAATGATAACTTTATTTTTATATAGGAAAACATAGAAATTACCTATAAGGGAAAAAGTTTCATTGGGTCCTACGTACCCTTGGACCTTTGTAATTATTTTTATTAATTATACTTTAATTATACCCTATGTTGTCAATGAGGAAACTATTGGCCTATCTTATAGATGAAATTTGAGAATAGTAAATATGATCTTACATTATATATGACTGAAAATCTCTTAAAAGTTATAACTATGATATTAAGCCTTTTTTAAGTCAATCAAATTATGCTAAAATCTTTTAAATTAGATGACATAAAAAAGATAATCTGGTTCGAATCTCTACCTCTTATATAAAAAAAAAAAAAAAAAGTTTATTCAAATTATAATTCTTAGATAAAGTATAGATGGTCGTGAATAATGATTTCTTGGATTCAATTGGACCTTAATAAAATTAATTTGTCTTCATGGAGGCTTTTCTCATTCTCATCAAACTCTTTGCTTAAGCTAAGTTCTTACTTCCTTCTTGGATGAAGGGAGGAGAAGTTCTTATTTTATTTTTCTTCATCACCATGGCTATCTTATAAGTTGATGATCACTACGACACAATCTAACTTTTGAAATCTCCCTCTCTCTCTCTCTCTCTCTCTCTCTCTCCTAAGAGATTCCCGACTTAGGTCGATAATTCTCCTCCACTCTTCAGTCTTCATCGCCACCTCTTTCCAACTCTCACGTTCAAGATCATTGACGCATGGGCCACAGGCCCACACATACCATTATAGGTGTGCGTGGCATTTATTTGTCTACCAAAGGATGTATGATCTCATTTTCTTCTCCTCTTTCTTTTATTGGGAGTTCTATACTTCTTCTACCAACAACATGATATCGATTGAAAACCACAAACAATCAGTACTTCACCTTAGTACGTAACATGTGATGCACTGCTAATTCCTATGACGAGCTTCTAATTCATTAGCGAGCATAGTGGAAGATACACGACAACTCAATAGTTCATAGGACTGTAAAAAGACCGAACCGGACCGGCGGACCGGACCGGACCGGTTGTCCCGGACCGGGACCGGACCGGACCGGTTGGAGTTCGGTCCGGTCCGGTCCAAAAAATATATGGACCGGAAAATTCCGGTCCGGTCCCGGTCCAAGGAGTTCATCCCCCTGGACCGGACCGGACCGGACCGAACCTCTAGAATTTTTTTTTTTAAATTTTAATTTTTAAATATATGTATATAAAAATAAAAATATATAAATTTTAATATTAATATTAATATATATTAATATATAATATATACTCTTATAATATTAACATATAAATAATAAGTGTATTATTATTATTTAATATATTATTACTAATTTATCACTATTTACTAACATATAAATATATAATTACTAATATAAATTATAATAGTATTATTACTTATTGGTTATAGTTTATTAACATATACTAATGTAATAGTATTATTAGACGATTAGATTATTAGTTATAGTTTACTAACATACTTAATATTTAATATTAACTAACATATTAATATATAATATATACTCTTTTATATTAACATATAAATAATAAGTGTATTATTATTATTTAATATATTATTACTAATTTATCACTATTTACTAACATATAAATATATAATATACTAATGTAAATTGTAATAGTGTTATTACTTATTAGTTATAGTTTATTAACATGTACTAATGTAAAAGTGTTATTAGACTATTAGACTATTAGTTATAATTTACTAACATACTTAATATATAATATATACTAACATATTAATATATAATATATACTTTTATAATATTAACATATTATAATTTATATTAGTTAAATTTGGATCAAAAAAATATTTAATCATTGTAGAATTTTATATTAAATTTAGCCCATTAAATCATATGGGGCACCCCTGGACCGGACCGGACCGCCCCTGGACCGAATTGGACCGGACCGGTATAGACCGAACTCCTGTTCGGTCCGGTCCAGGGTGAGAGAATTCTTGGACCGAATGAAATCGGTCCACAAATTTCCCGGACCGGACCGGACCATTTACACCCCTAATAGTTCATAAAACAATAAATACTTTAAATATATAAAAATGAATTATATAAAAATAAACTTATAAATAGATATAATTTGATATAATATATAAGATTATAAAATTACGTTTATCATAAAATAGTTATATATAACGAATCATATGAAAATATGTCAATATTTGAATATAGTACATTTATGTAATTTACTTGTAGCCGTTAATTTATTTTTGTTTTATTGGTATTAATATAACTTGTCTTATTATTTTTCGTTAGTTGTAGGAGTCCCTTATCTCATAATTTTTGTATATTGACACAGTTGTAGGAGTCCCTTATCTCAGTTTTTGTATATTGTCATCCTATATAAATGGCGAATTAAAACGCCAAAAACAGGAGCACCATGATAGACGGACGTGTCTTACTCGTGCCACTCACACAATCACAATAGGGGTGCACACCAAATCCAGCCAACGAGTCTCATGACCAATTATTTTCCACACCTTCCAATTTCTCCACGTGTTCATGTTTTGTGTTGTGAACATCAACCAATAGTCATTCGTGTCTTTTCTATAAAAAAAAACAGGCGTTATTTTTTTAAAAAAATAAGATTAATATAAGATGAGATGATAATATAAATTAAAATTAAAATTATAGTAAAAAATAAAATAAAATATTATTATAGTATATTTTTTTAATATTAGTTTTGTTTTAAGATTTAAAAAAGTTAAATTATTTATTTTATTTTGTATAAAAATTTAAAAAAAAGTTAAAATTTTTTTAATATATATATATATATTTTTAATATTATAAAGTTGGCTGCCATTATAACGGGGAGGATCGATTATCATATTTTGAATAAACGTGTGAGAACACCAATTTTCTGCGACAATTCTGCATCGACTTGAAAGACAAAACTCTTCCCTTTTATTTACTTTACTCTGTTTTTTTACAATTGTCATTCATTATACGTCTTTCGCTACGCTAATTGGCATCAGAGTAAGGTTTTACCTGGCTTGATGGCGAGAGACAATACCTGCGAGGATGAACGTGGCATGTAGGCTGTTTGGGTAGCAATCAACGCTCAAGACCACAGGAACCAACAACGTTTTGAAGGAATTGAACGGATGCTACGAGAGATTCAGACAGCCATCACAAGCGTTCGTGTTGGCGAGAACGAAAATAAAAATTGCGATGACTAAAACCGCCTAGGAGGAGATCGCAACTCGGTGCATCCACAAAGGAACCAAGTTCTAAATGATTATTCTAGTGAGGAGGAAGTAAAGGGGCTCGCTCATGGAAACTATGATGCCAGGAGGGCTCCGGACAACAACTAGCAATTTTCGAATCAAGATTGATCTGCCTTGTTTCAATTGCCACCTTCACATTGAGAGTTTTCTTGACTGGATGCTCGAGGTGGAAAATTTCTTTGATTATATGCAGATTCTCGAGACGTAGCAAGAGAAGTTAGTCGCGTATAAATTATGTGGTGGTGCTTTAGCTTGGTGGGAACAAATGCAAAATAATCGAAGAAGTCAAGGCAAGCAACCGGTACGTGCGTGGCCCAAAATGAAGCGGCTAATGAGAGATAGATTTCTTCCACCTGACTACGAGTAAATTCTATACCTACAATACCAAAATTGTATGCAAAGGGTGCGGTCCATGAGTGATTACACGAAAGAATTTTATTGATTGAATATTCGTAACAATTTATTAGAAACTGAAGGACAACAGATCGCAAGGTACACAGGGGGCTTGCGCATGACCATACATGACAGGGTAGCGCTACACACTGCGTGGTTCTTGTCGGAGGCAGTAAATCTTGCTATGAAGATCAAGATGAAGCTAGCCAGGCAGCCACCAAGAACACAAAACCAACCACCTCAAGCGAAGCCTGTGGCGCAACCATCACAACCCAACGATGCACGCGCATCACCACTCAGCAAGTTCCAAAAAGGGGAGAGCAGCACTCAACACGCCAAGGCTCCAATCCATAAGGAAGGGGAAAACAACAACCCATATGCACGGCCGATGTCTGGAAAATGCTTTCGGTGTAATCAATTTGGGCATCGATCTAATGAATATCCCACACGACGCTTAGTTCATGTGATTGAGGAAGGCGATGAGGAACCGAGGGATGAGGAAAGTAGTGATGGTGATGTATTAGAAGAATCTGTTGAGGGTGACGAAAGAGAACCGATCAATTGTGTCATCCAACAAGTCCTGCTATCACCTAAGCTAGAAGAGAAGATCCAGCGGCACTCCATCTTCAAAACACGTTGCACACTTACAAATAAAGTGTGCAATGTGGTAATCGACAATAGGAGTTATGAAAATATTGTGTCTAAGGCCCTCATTAATGCTCTCGAATTAAAAACTGAAAAGCATTTGAAGTCTTACAAAATCAGTTGAATTTGAAAGGGATCCAAGGTTCGTGTAAACAATATTTGCCGAGTCTCTTTCTCCATTGAAAAATTTTATAAAGATGAGGCAATGTGTGATGTTGTGGAAATGGACGCGTGTTATGTGTTGCTTGGCCGTCCATGGTAGTTTGATGTAGACGCTCTTTATAAAGGATGAGAGAATGTATACTCATTTGTATGGCAAGGCTGAAAAGTTGCACTACTTCCCAAAAGAGACAAGGCTCACGATCTAGCACTTGACGATAAAAAGAATTTATTTGTCACGGTCAATGGGGCGCAATTCATGGCAGAGACCAGAAATAAAAATAAAAAAATCAGTGACAATGCCTATGTAGTAAAACTTCCATAAACCTATGAATATCACCCACATTCAATGTAGCTGATCTGTTTGAGTATCATCCACCTGATGAACAGCTCAATGACAGTCCAAACTCTGAGACGAGTTTGATTCTAAGTGGAGGGGAATTGATGCAGGATGTGGAAGACCCAACATGGCAACGACAGGATATGATTTCTGATTCAAGAATTCTCTCAACCGAATAAAGAAAGTCAAGCCTCACACAAGCCAAATCTCAAACTGTAGCTGCAATATTATTTGTTTCCAAGTTTACGTTTTGACTTATGTGATGATTTGTTTCCTTTTATTTCCTCTGTTTCCATTTAGTTAATTACTTTCCTTTAGTGAAGTCTTATATTCAGATATAAGGTTGGCTGCTATTGTAATAGGGAGGATCAATTATCATATTTTGAATAAACGTGTGAGAACACCAATTTTTTGCAGCAACTCTGCATCGACTTGGAAGACATAGCTCTTCTCTTTTATTTACTTTACCCTGTTTTTTTACAATTCCCATTCATTTATACGTCTTCCACTACACCACTCAATAGTCAAACATTACCTTAAAATACTTAAAAAATTTGTACATGATAGTGAAATAATTTGCGAAAAGTAATGAAATAGTTTGACTTAAATTGTTCTAAATTTTAAAAGCGGGGTGAGGAAAAACTGAATAAAAATATTATAAAGTTAAAAAATTATTTGAATAATTTTTTAAAATAAATTTGTAATTTAAATAGGAAAATATATATTTATTTATTTTTGTTTAAAAGTTTGAAAAAATACTTGTATTAGATTTTGTGTTTTAATAACTAAGTAATGATTAGATAAAAAATTAAAAATTAAAAATTAAAAATTAAAAATTAAAAAATAATTTGCATTCGAAAGATATCTGAAAAGGAATTAAGAGAATTTTTTATACTATCTGAGAGTAACTCCTTATCCAAACAAGCCATTAGCCACATGCATATCGACGATTTCTTTTAAAAATTATTTGACACGAACTTTTTGGTAGTTGTTAAATTAAGGATATATACATTGAAAGTTGGGAATCATTATGATTAATTGTATCATATATTTATTATAAGAAAGCACTTATTTATAGTAAATGATTTGATATGAAAATGAAAATTTTTTATTAAGATAATGAATCAATTCTAATTATAAATAATAATTATTTTTATTATAAATAATTCTTTACAAATGCTCAATTTTTCAATAGTAATCCCAATGTAGTTTAATTTTATAATTCCCTAGCCACATAAAGAATCCCTCGTCTATTAATTAATTCCTCCAATTCTTGAAGAAAAGCAGATGTGGGTTTAAAAATCTCAATAGTGCATGCATGCACTTCTTCTTGGTAAGAGATGAGATTTGCACTTCAAAGACATCTAAATTATAACGCCTTTCATCCAGATATAAGAAAACTTTGCAAATTGCAATACATCCACATGATAATTGAGTTGAAGTGTACAACAAATACTATAATAAAAATAAGTATTTATGACGAATTATTTATAATAATAATGACTATTTACGATCAAAACAGACTCATTTTAACAAAAAATAATCATTTTAAAAAGAAATAATTAATCACAAATAAATAATTTTTTTTTAATAAAATCAATAAAGGATCGAGATACCCCCTTTACTACTTGGTTTTGCAGATTTTCTCTTAGCTAGCCATGCTTGCATTCTCATATTTAGAGTTGTTTATTAGAGTTCGAAAAAGAGTAATTTTCTTGATCTTTTTAAGTAAAAGTGTCAAAACTATTAAAAAATGAAGAAAATTCAAAATTGGGCCGGGCAAAACCCGACTTGAATGAATAGGCCTACCCATATTAATATGAGCAGAATAATGATATACACTTCTTGGAATACATTTATAACAATATTTTAAAATGGAAATATTTTTTGTAAAGTGTTGCCCAGATGACTAACACAAGAGGGGGGGTGAATTGAGTTGCATTTAAAAAAAATAACAATTATAAATCAAGTATACAATATAAAATATAAACAAAATATGAAACAACAATAAATATAAAGAGTAAAGGTAAGAGAGAATCAAACTCAGTATGTTAACGAGGTTCGGCCTCACTGCCTACGTCCTCGCCTCAAGCTACCCCTTGAGGATCCCCAAATCTACTATTCAATCTCCTTTAGGTGGAGATAGAAACCTATTACACCTTTGAGCAGCACCGCTCCAAAGAATCCGTGTAGAACACCCTTTACACTTCTAATCACTCCATACTTGGTGATTTAACTATTCCCCGTGTAAAATACCTTCTACACACACAAGGGTTATACACACCCTTTTATTGATACAAGAATTGATAGTGGGTAGGCTATCAGAAAACACTCCTCAATGAGTGAAATAAAAACAATACAGCGCAAACTATATCTCTCAAAATGAACAAGGGTTAAGGCTCAATGCTTAGAGAAGAGAGAATGAAAGTTTTGAATAAATGTTGTATGCTCTTGGTGTTGTGAATGTGAAGCTCTCAAATGATCTATTTATAGGCATATGAGACTTCATATTCAAATTTAAAAAGATTCACATGTCAAAGACATCATCATTCACTTTTCAAAAATTTCAAATATAATCTTTTTACTTTTTGCATGCGACAAAAGGAGCACACTTTACTTTTCAAAAATTTCAAACCTAATATTTTACTTTTTGCATATGACAAAAGACAAAAGGAGCACACTTTACTTTTCAAAATTTTCAAATAAAGACATCTATCTTTTGCATAAGTCAAAAAAAGCATCCACCATTTTTGAAAATATTCAAATAAAACATGCACATGTGAAAGATGACAATCAATCATCTTAATATTTTCAAAGTTCAAACATTTAATCATGTCATGCACATGTGAAAGATGACAATCAATCATCTTAATATTTTCAAAGTTCAAACCTTTAATCATCTCATGCACATGTGAAAGATGACAATCAATCATCTTTCAAAATTTTCAAATTTAATTTTCAAAATATTCATGCACATGTGGAAAATGTATTTTAATGCTTTATGATAAAATATTAATTTTGAGCCTTAATCCTAATTTCAAATTTTTAAGAGGTTTACAACATTACTCTATGATTTTAATGTGAACTTGTTCCCTTCTTGCTCATGCTTGGTTCCTTGATGTGCTTGATTCTATTGTGTGGACAACTTGAGCTTGAGACTCCTTTATTCTTTGAATTCATTTGTTATCATCAAAATCCATGTGTAGATTTATAATTACACGAAACTTGAAACCTTGGGTTTAACAATCTCCCCCTTTTTGATGATGACAAATACTTGATAGAACCTGAAACCTGTATTAATACTTAAGCTCCCCCTGAGAATGTCCGTTAGTTTTTCAAGCAAAAATATAAATATAATTCCAAGCATAGATAACAAGTTTAGCAATTTAAACAATGTTAATGTTCTAGTCTAAAACTTCTCCCCTTTTTGGCATCATTAAAAAGGAATCATAATTAGATTAATAAGATATATTCCTGCAATAACCAATAGACAAATAAAACGTTACGTTAGTAGAGACTGTAGAGAATTCGGTGCGTAGCCACATGTGCTCGACAAAACCTGCAAAAGCTGGAGGCCTAATTCTGGCAATTCGGTGCGGAAGGAGATTTTGTAAAGAGCTGAATAATTGAAACCACCCGTGCCCGACAAAACCTGCAAAGGCTAGCTCTGGAAATTCGGTGCAGAGATTTGATCCGCTTGATGTCGCTGAAAAATGAGATATTATCAAGATTTGTAAGCTTGTCTTATTCTTATTTCCATTTCTATAAGAGCAATCCTTAGTTTTATCTATTTCGCATCAAGCTTTCTTCTCATCTTTGCAATTTGCTTGCATTCTCATTCTACAAATTTTCAATGGCTCGTAGATTTCCCTTCAGTGATTCTCTTGATCAAGATTTGAGGTATCCTTCACCTCAGTCTCAATCTATTTCTGTATCTGTCGTGGGTGCCATAAAGCAACAAGAGACTGATTTAGTTAATAAATCAGATCATGACGCCATTTACGAACTTGTGGGTCTCGGAACTCGATACTCATCATCTATCGTCGCGTTTTCTGCTCGGTTGCAGTCCAAAACTCGCGAAATTGAGAAGCTTAACGAGACTGTTTCTGTACTTCAACGACTTGTTTATGAGTCAAACAAAAAAATAGTAGAGTTAAAGCAACAGAATAAGGATTTGAAACTTGCTTGTCTCTTCATTTCGATTGCCTAATCCTTTAGACAAGGATGGCATGATAATTTATGAGGAGCAAATGCATTTGAATGATGAGGCTAAACGTCTCAAGTTTCTGTAGGTCATTTAAGATAATGAAATAAAAGTATCTAGCAGATATTCATGACATGTATCATTCTTATTTCTCTTCTAATCATGCATAGTCTATCTTCTAGTAGAGGTTTTGTGAAAATGTCTGCCAATTGATCATGTGTACTAGTGAATTCTAATACAATATCGCCCTTCTGCACATGATCTCTAAGAAAATGATATTTAATTTCAATATGTTTGGTCCGAGAATGTTGTATTGGATTTTTTGAAAGATTTATAGCACTTGTATTATCACATTTGATTGGAATGTGATTGTACATAAGTTTAAAATCCTCAAGTTGTTGCTTCATGTAAAGAACTTGAGCACAACAACTACCCGCAGCAACATATTCTGCCTCAGCAGTAGATAGTACAACATAATTTTATTTT
Organism: Platycarya longipes; assembly: GCA_036559045.1. NCBI lineage: Eukaryota > Viridiplantae > Streptophyta > Magnoliopsida > Fagales > Juglandaceae > Platycarya > Platycarya longipes. The sequence goes on from CM071802.1 coordinate 40,627,798, forward strand.
TTACTAAACCAGGAAACTAGTGCATGACCTAAGAAGTGACATGCTCCACTAGTGCTTTTTCGATCTATTTTACAGCTAGCATAATCTGCATCTGTGTAGCTAATTAGATCGAAAGATGTGTACTTAGGGTACCATAACCCTAAGTTAATTGTACCACTAAGATATCTAAGAATGCGCTTAACTGCAATTAAATGTAATTCTTTGGAGATGATTGAAAACGTGCACATAAGCACACACTAAACATAATATCTGGTCTACTGGCTGTCAAATATAATAAGCTACCAATCATACCTCGATATACCTTCGAGTCAACTGGTTTACCGGATTCATCTTTATCAAGTTTAGTGGATGGGCTCATTGGTGTTCCAGTTTCCTTAGCACCTTCCATCCCAAACTTTTTCAGCAATTCCTTAATATATTTCGATTGATTGATGAATGTCCCACTTTTTGCTTGCTTAATTTGCAATCCGAGAAAGAATGTAAGCTCTCACATCATGCTCATTTCAAATTCTTCCTGCATAGTCTTAGCAAAAACTTGGCACATAATTTCATTAGTAGCACCGAATATTATATCATCAACATAAATCTGAATCAAAAGAATATCATCATTTTCGTATTTAATGAAAAGAGTTGTATCAATTTTTCCTCTTGAAAAGCCTTTTTCAATCAAGAAACCATTGAGTCTCTCGTACCACGCTCTAGGAGCTTGTTTGAGTTCATATAGTGCTTTTGTGAGTTTGAAAACATGATTTGGAGAAATATGATTTTCAAAACCTGGAGGTTGCTCAACATATACCTCTTCATTTATAAAACCGTTTAAGAAAGCACTTTTAACATCCATTTGAAAAAGTTTGAAATCTTTATAACAAGCATATGCAAGTAGCATTCGAATAGCTTCTAATCTTGCGACTGGTGCATATGTCTCATCATAATCGATTCCTTCTTCTTGATTGAAACCTTGGGCTACAAGATGAGCCTTATTTCTAGTAATGACTCCAGACTCATCTTTCTTGTTTCTAAAAACTCATTTTGTTCCAATAATAGCATGATTTTTGGATCTAGGAACAAGTGTCCAAACATCATTTCTTTCAAATTGATTAAGCTCTTCTTGCATAGCTAGAATCCAAGATTCATCAAGAAGTGCTTCATCAATATTTTTAGGTTCAATCTGAGATAGAAAAGCAGTATGATTGCAAATATTTCTAAGAGATGATCGAGTGCTTACACCTCGTGAAGGTTCTCCCAGAATTTGTTCCACTGGATGATCTTTCACAAATTTTCACTGTTTGGTTGCATCTTGTATTAAATTTTGATGATCTTTCTTGATGTTTCCATGTTGGACTTCCTCTATTGTGTTCTCTTTGTTGAGATTGAGACTTTCTGTATTATTTATACCTCCTGTTTCTTCATCAATGGATTTCTTGGAAAGTAGAGAATTAGATTTATCAAATACTACATGCATAGGTTCTTGTACAGTCAAAGTCTTTTTATTGAATACTCTATAAGCTTTACTATTAGTAGAATACCCGAGAAAGATACCTTCATCAGATTTTGCATCAAACTTGCCTAAATTATCCCTGTCATTTAAAATAAAATATTTGCATCCAAATACATGAAAGTAACTAATGTTGGGCTTTTTCTCATTCCAAAGCTCATAGGGGGTTTTATCTAATTTGGACTTTAGCATAACTCTATTTATAACATAACATGCAGTACTTACCGCTTCGGCCCAAAAATAACTAGGCAAGTTGTTCTCATTGAGCATTGTTCTTGCCATCTCTTGAAGAGATCTATTTTTCCTCTCTAATACCCCATTTTGTTGAGGAGTTCGAGGAGCAGAAAAATTATGCACAAAATCATTTTCATCACAAAATATTTTAATATTTTTATTAACAGACTCTTTTCCCCTATCACTTCGGATACTTGAAATAGTATAACCCTTTTCATTTTGAATTCTCTTGCATAACTTGGTAAATGCATTATGTGCCTCATCTTTATGAGCAAGAAAGATGACCTAAGTATATCTAGAGAAATCATCAACAATAACAAATGCATAATATTTTCCTCCTAAACTTGCAACTCTATTTGGTCCAAAAAGATCCATGTGTATCAGTTGCAGTGGTCTAGTAGTGGAAATATGTTTCTTGGTTTTAAAAGAAGTTTTTGTTTGTTTACCAAATTGGCATGCATCACAAATTTTGTCTTTAAGAAAATTTGCCTTTGGTAAACATCTTACAAGATCATTTTTTGAAAGTTTGGAAATAAGTTCCATGTTGGCATGACCTAGTCTTCTATGCCATAATCAATTAGTTTCATTTTGAGCTGAAAAACAAATAGCATCTTGTGAGGTAATTTCTTCAAAATCAATTGTATAAACATTGTTGCTTCTTAAAGTAATAAAACAAATTTTACAATCATGATCATTCAAAATAATGCACTTATCCATTTTGAAAGTAACTGTAAATCCTTTATCACATAATTGACTTATGCCCAAAAGATTATGTTTTAGACCTTCAACAAGTAGAACATCTTCAATTATGAGAGAAGACTCATTACCAATTTTACCTATTCCCACGATCTTCCCTTTCGAGTTGTCTCCAAATGTCACGTGTCCTTCTTCTTTATATCTAAGATCAAAGAACTTAGTCTTGTCTCCCGTCATGTGTCTTGAACATCCACTATCTAAAAACCATTTATTTTTGTTTGTGGAGGACTTCATGCACACCTATAAAAACAATTAAAATGATTTTTCTTGGTATCCAAGTTCTTTGGGTTCTTTATTTATTAATATTAGAAGAAATAAGATTTTTAGGTACCCATATGGCCCTAATAGTCATTATATGTTTTCTTCTAATAGGACAAGCAAAATAATTATGACCATTTCTATTACAAAAATTGCAAATAGCATGTGACATATATGAAGAACTTGAGTGATTATAATAGTATTCTTTTTTAACAAAATTATTTTTATGAAAAGAATTTTGAATATTGGACTTTGATGTAGAAGGATTATCAAAAAAGTTTTTATAAGGTTTGTATTTTTGTTTTGGCATATATCCCAAGCCTGCCTTGTCAAAAACACATATTTGACTACCAAGAAGTTTTTCAAAATTTCTTTTTCCATTCGTAAAGTTTTCAATAATATTTTCTAAATCAGTTTTCTTTTTCTTCAACTCAAGATTTTCATCTTTCAAAACAATACTTTCTTTTCTTAAAATATCAATTTCGTTTGTTAAAGAAGAATTTTTCTTTTTCAAAGCAGTATACTGGATACCCAATTTTTCAAATTCCTCATATACCTCTTCTAAAACATTTTACAATTCTTCATATGAAGAATCTTCAATATTATCAAGATTTGTTACCTCAATGTCATCTTTAGCCATAAGACAAAGATTTGCTGATTCTCCATAGCTTGCTTCACTATCTGAGCTACTTGAATCATCATCCCATGTAGCTTTCATTGCTTTTTTGCCTTTGTTTCGATCTTTCTTTAGCAGAGGACAATCTGACTTGATATAACCTGGCTTATTGCATTTATAACAAATTAAAGTGTCAGTTTTACCTTAATCTTTCTTGGAAAACTTTTTGAAGGATTTCCTTGGAGGATTTTTATTTTTCTTTAAGAACCTCTGAATTCTTCTTGTTATCATCGCAAGTTCTTCATCTTTGTCGTCATTTTCCTCATATTCATCACTTTCACTTTCATATGGAACAGCTTTAAGTGCCAAGCTCTTCTTTGGCTTTCCTTCTTTTTTTCCTCTTTTCAATGTGTACTCATGAGTGATAAGTGACCCGATGAGTTCATTCACTTCGAGTTTCTTGAGGTCTCTAGCTTCAAGAATCACTGTCACTTTTGATTCCCAACATTTTGGTAGAGAGTTGAGAATTTTTCTTACTATCTCCACTTTGGAATAAATTTTGCCAAGAGCTGTCAAGCTATTTATAATGTTAGTAAAACGAGTGTGCATACTAGAAATAGATTCATCATCATTCATCTTAAACATTTCATATTCATGAGTGATAATATAAATTTTTGATTCCTTGACTTGAGAAGTTCCTTCATAAGTAACTTCCAAGTTATCCCAAATTTCTTTAGCTGTAGCGCAAGTCATTACTCTATTAAACTCATTACCATTGAGAGCATTATATAATAAATTCATAGTAGTTAAATTCAAAGTATAAAGTCTATTGTCTTCACGATCAAACTCTTCTTTTTCCTTTTTGACCTTTACTCCATCAGCCACTTTTGTTGGAATATAAGGTCCATTTACAATGCATTTCCAGATTTCTTGACCTTGAGCTTGAGGAATATTCTCATTCTTACTTTCCAGAATGAGTAATTGTCTCCGCAAAAGAGTGGAGGCCGACTGCTAGATTGACCTTCACCAAATGAATGTTAGCCATAAGATCTTAACTCAAAAGATAGTTAATCTTATAACAGAGCTCTAGCTCTGATACCAATTGTTGCCCAGATGACTAACACAAGAGGGGGGGTGAATTGAGTTGTATTTAAAAAAAATAACAATTATAAATCAAGTATACAATATAAAATATAAATAAAATATGAAACAACAATAAATATAAAGAGTAAAGGTAAGAGAGAAGCAAACTCAGTATGTTAACGAGGTTCGGTCCCACTGCCTACGTCCTCGCCTCAAGCTACCCCTTGAGGATCCCCAAATCCATTATTCAATCTCCTTTAGGTGGAGATAGAAACCTATTACACCTTTGAGTAGCACCGCTCCAAAGAATCCGTGTAGAACACCCTTTACACTTCTAATCACCCCACACTTGGTGATTTAACTATTCCCCGTGTAGAACGCCTTCTACACACACAAGGGTTATACACACCCTTTTACTGATACAAGAATTGATAGTGGGTAGGCTATCAGAAAACACTCCTCAATGAGTGAAATAAAAACAATACAGCGCAAACTATATCTCTCAAAATGAACAAGGGTTAAGGTCAATGCTTAGAGAAGAGAGAATGAAAGTTTTGAATGAATGTTGTATGCTCTTGGTGTTGTGAATGTGAAGCTCTCAAATGATCTATTTATAAGCATATGAGACTTCATATTCAAATTTAAAAAGATTCACATGTCAAAGACATCATCATTCACTTTTCAAAAATTTCAAATCAAATCTTTTTACTTTTTGCATATGACAAAAGGAGCACACTTTACTTTTCAAAATTTTCAAATAAAGACATCTACCTTTTGCATAAGTCAAGAAAAGCATCCACCATTTTGAAAAATATTCAAATAAAACATGCACATGTGAAAGATGACAATCAATCATCTTAATATTTTCAAAGTTCAAACCTTTAATCATGGCATGCACATGTGAAAGATGACAATCAATCATCTTTCAAAATTTTCAAATTTAATTTTCAAAATATTCATGCACATGTGGAAAATGTATTTTAATGCTTTATGATAAAATATTAATTTTGAGCCTTAATCCTAATTTCGAATTTTTAAGAGATTTACAACATTACTCTATGATTTTAATGTAAATTTATTCCCTTCTTGCTCATGCTTGGTTTCTTGATGTGCTTGATTCTATTGTGTGAACAACTTGAGCTTGAGACTCCTTTATTCTTTGAATTCATTTGTTATCATCAAAATTCATGTGTAGATTTATAATTACACGAAACTTGAAACCTTGGGTTCAACATAAAGTAATATTATTTTTATAAATTATTTACAAAAATATCCCTCATTTAAAATTTAATTACGTAAAAAGTGTTGTGCTAATCCTTTTTCATGTGAAAAATTAACCAGAATGCAGTACTTGACCTTAAAACTACATATATAGTAGTGTCATTATCTCTAGATAAGATAAACCCATCTTCCCATACGTGTATTTTTTTTCGAGTATTGAACTGATTATATATCCTGATGGTTAAGAATAAGATATAAATGATCAAATCTATATCTTTTTATTCGTTTAAATTTCTGAAATAAATAATAATTTGCAAAATATTAAAATAAAAGTCTCGACTTCGAATATTAATTTTATACTCTCTACTCTATTTAATTAAATGATGACCTTCAGTCCTCCATCTTAATTAGTAGATGACCGCTTGGAAACTCCCACAGAACCTGATCATCAACTAAATTCTGCCCGCCACTTGTTAAATAGAAATTTGCATTGAGTTCCTTGCAGCTGTTAATTTAGAGAAATGTTTAGCCAAAAAAATTTATAAAAACGAAGTAATTGATTCCTTTTTTAAAGTTTCAAGTGATGGAATTATAATGAAGATCTATCATGCGAGCAATCAGCCTTGGGCCCTTGTTATCTTAATACAAGGCCCTAGTCCATCACCCTCCTCGAGCTTCCTCTGCAGTCCGGCCCACCCAAGTTCTAATTAGCCTTTACATCCATAAACGACCTTGAAGATCTGACTTGAAATATTGTTTGACTTCTGACCTTGTCCATGTCAATGCTTCAATTATAAATTGTTTGACTTCTGACCTACAAGGAAGGTCAACCGTACATGATTTTAATTATAAAATTCATTCTAGTGACAAGTAAAGGTAGATATTTGTTAGTGTACGTATGAGATCACAAATTTCTTAGAAATGAGAATTCATTACGTCCCTTTATAATACTTAAACCAAGTTCTATTTATATAGATTATTGACTAATCTTTGTAGAATATAAGTAGTATAATTTGGACTTTTTATTTTTATTTTTTTTTATTTTTGAGATATCAATCTTGGACCTTCTATTGAAGTATTATAATAATAATATTGTACCTGCAATATTATATTTTATATTTTAGATAGCGAAAAAAAAATATAATTTCAAAGTTATTATATATTATTGAAGGGAAATTGGGAGAAATGGTCCAATTTGATCATCTCCTATCTCTTTCTTAAAGTCAAGCTAGCCATTCTTCATCTCACCCAACAGCTTGCTTCTCTACACCAGAAGATCAGGATCACAACCGGCCAGATATATAGCTGCAAATATGTCTCGTGGTCGTGGTGATCTTTCTTTTTTCTTAGTTCTGTTGCTATTAATTATGGCGGTGGCATCAAAATCTCTAGAGAAGAACATGATGAGCTCTTGTCCAATGAGAAAAGCAGTAGCTCATGTTAATACAGGTGCTGTTTTGAATTATGATTCTCGTATGGGTAAGGAACAGAAAGTAGCCATGGATATAGCAGCCAGAGATTTGTATCGCTCGAATTGTTCTACGCATCTGGTTTTGCACCTGAAAGATTCTCATGGTAATTCAGCTCGGGCAACTTCTACGGGTAAACTTTCAACCCGGCCTTCTCCGAGATATAATAATTATATGTATATTAATGGATATATATTATATGATATTGTTGCTTTAAGATGCAGCCATATATAGTTGCAGCCATTAATGTTGTTTTATTTGAACTTAATTTTGAAACTGGTCTTGAGATGATGATCTTGTGCCACTAGATTAATCACATGCAACTATGAGCTTTTGATGTCAATGCTCCACGAAATAATGTCTTTTGATTTTGGACATCATATCAATTTATGAACCTAGCTAAAATTCAACTACCATATATGCATGCATGATGCAGTATCATTAATCCACCTTACGCATAACGTTATCTTAATATGACATGGATAGAGAATATTTTCTGGATTCAATTGCTGAAGATATCATAGTTTCAGCTGATTATAAGTAATGGGACGTATATATATATATATAGTTCACATGCATTAATCTCAGAAGCTTAGCATATTTATATGCTTTGAATCTTCTCTATTCAAATAAGGCGTAGTGGCCTCCAACAAAGTTTACAATTTTTAAGTTTTTGCAGGTCAAGTCCGATTGATCATGATCATGGTGATCATGATTTACTATATTGCATGGTCTATCTATATAGTGTTGAGATTTTGTTAAGGCAGTATTTAGATGTTCAGTTGAGTTTAATTCTTTATAAATAGTAGTAACTTGTGATAGTTGAGTTAGTTTTGTACTAGAACTCACTTAAAATGAGTTAAGATATGTTTGGATGTTCAAATGAGTTTAAATATATTTATGAAAATTTGAATTGAAAAGAGGTGTTGAATTAAAAAGATTGTAAGTCTTACGTATAAAGAGATTTTGGATAAAGATGAGTTTAATGATTTGAAAGTTAGATATTTAGATGTAAGACTCATGAGTTTAAATTAGACTAATTGAATTAATATCAGTGCAATCCAATAATCAAATGGATCTATATTCTGAAAAACTTGAAATTGTCATTGCAGCAATCCATCTCATTGACACAAAAAATGTACGGGCTGTCATTGGAACACTGACGATTCAAGAAGTTGCTCTAATCTCTGACAATAGTAAAAGCTTTGAGGATCGAGTGTGTATCCCAATCATTTCCTTATCTTCACATGCTATGTTCCCATCATTGATACCAATTCAATTGCCCTTTTTCATTCAAATGGCTATTGATGTCACCCTTCACATGAAGTGTATTGCCGCCATTATAGGCCACTTTAGGTGGCGAAAGGTGACCACAATTTATGAAAAGATCAACAAAAATGGCTTTTCTACTGAACTAGAGACATTAACCCTCCTTTCTGATTCACTTCATCGTGTGGATTCAACAATCGAATACCACTCTGCTTTACCTTCCGGGCTATCCTCTTTGCAAGACCAAAAAGTAGCCATTGAGAAAGAGCTGATAAAGCTGCGCAGTTTGAGCAATAGGGTTTTCATACTTTTGCAGTCTTCTTTAGAGTTAGCTATTTTGCTTTTTGAGAAAGCAAATCAAATGGGTATGATGGAAAAAGGTTATGTATGGATCGTAAATGATGAGATTGCAAGCCTTCTTGATTCTGTGGATTATTCTGTTACCTATAACATGCAAGGAGTAATTGGTTTCAAAACTAGTTTTGTTTCTTCCAGTGAAACTTTCAAACAGTTTAAAACCAAATTCCGAAAGAAGTTCGAATTAGAATACCCTAAAGAGAAGAATGCTAACCCAAGCCTTTTTGCACTCCAAGCTTATGATGCAACTTGGGCCATTGCTCAAGCCATTAACAAAATACAAGGAAGGGTTACCCCAAAAAAATTATCTCAAAAAATAATGCTTAGCAACTTTGAAGGTCTAAGTGGAAAGATAAACTTCAAGAACAGTACATTATCACAAGTGCCAGTCTTTCGGATCATTAATGTGGTTGGCAAAAGCTACAAGGAGGTAGCATTTTGGTCACCAGAATTCAATTTCTTGGAGAACTTCACCCAGTATGATAGCTTGAAGGTTACAATTGGTAATGGTTCTAGAGGAGTTTTGGGCCCCATATTTTGGCCTGGTGGCCTACAAACAGTTCCAAAGGGATGGACTTGCAATGGTGATGAGAAAGCATTGAAGATAGGGGTTCCTTCCAAGGGTGCATTCAATCAATTTGTGAAAGTGACTTATGAACAAGACGAGAATAGAACATTCATCTCCGGTTTTTCCATTGATGTGTTTGAAGTAGTTGTGAAGCACCTCCCTTATCACTTGCCTTATGTTTTGATTCCATTCGATGGATCATATGATGATATGGTGAAACAAGTCTACTATAAGGTAGGTAGGTTTTAATTTGTTTAAGAGAACTGCTACAGATATAAATAAATTATACATTCACAAAATAATCCATAAACTGATGTGATTTCATAGAACCTGTTAGATCTACTTTATTAAAAAAATAATTTTTTAATTTGACGTACTACATCAAGATACATCAGCTAGCTTGTGAGTTTATTTTTATGTAATCCCTTTATGGCTAAAGTATTTCCCTTTGTCTAATCAAACCCAATTTTAAGAGTTTGTAGTACAATAAAAAAATCAGAAGGAAAAAGAAAAGCATGTTTTTATGCAATGATTATTCACTACTAATGGTATGTTAACATGTTGATATTATTCATGATTAATGTTATGTGAAACATTAGGGTTTGGATGCAGCAGTTGGTGATACAGAAATAATGGCAGATCGATTTCGATATGCTGAATTTACACAACCATATGTTGAATCAGGACTTGTGATGGTAGTCAAAGTAGAACCAGATAAGCTGAAAGAGAAATGGTTGTTCACCAAAGTCTTCACAAAAAGCATGTGGCTAATGATAGTGGTGATGCACCTCTTCATAGGCTTCGTTGTTTGGTTAATTGAACATGACGGTAATCCTGAATTTGAGGGCTTCGGAGCTATGCTTTGGTTTTCTGTTACTGTCATATTCTTTCTTCAAAGTAAGTATCCAGTATCCAACATATTTAAGTATCAATAACTTTTGTATAAATTGAGGCTGTGTTAGGATAATAACTTTTGTATAAGTTGAGTTGGGATAAGTTCTTTATGAATAATAGTGAATTGAGATAGTAGAGTGAGTTTTGTAGGATCTATCTAAAAAGAGTTTAAATTTATTTAGATGTTAAAAATTAGTTTACATATATTTTATGGAAAGTTAAAAAAAAGATTGTGAGTCTCACGTATAAAGAATTGTTGAATTAAAAAGGTTGTGGGTCCTACGTGTAAAGAGGTTTTAAATTGAGCTGAGTTTAGTAATTTGAGAGTTGAGTATTTAGATGTTAGATTTAGTTTAAAATTAGACTAAAGTGAGTTGAACTCAGTGAGTGTAATAATCAAACGAGACCTAAATCACAAGTAATTTTTTAAGGTTTCTTTTGAAGAAATGCTTTAGATCTTATTTGGATGTTGAGTTGAATTCTTTATTAATAATAATGAATTGAGCTAACAGAGTGAGTTTTATAGGACCCACCTAAGATGAATTTAGAAATGTTTGGATGTTAAGATGAATTTAAATATGTTGTATTTATGAGAAGTTAAAAAAGATTGCGTGTCCTGCATGAAAAGGTGTTGAGTTTAAAAGAGTTGTTGATCCCACCTATAAAAAGGTTTTAAGTTGAGATGAATTTAATAATTTAAGAATTAGGTATTTGGATGTTATATTTAGCTTAAAATTAAAGTTCCAAACATGGCCTAGTTAGTCACAAAAATAGATCCAATAATAATAAACTTACAAAGTAGATAATTTATGTTATACATTAGATTGTAAAACTATACTTTTATGGTAAAATAAATGTAACCTATCATACGAACAACGTGAATTTGTAACTTTGCTTTTACTAGAATCGAGTTTGCTTTCTGTATATACACGACTTATTTACTGTATTTGATGCTATTTATGTTGTCTCCTTTCATTTTATAATCTGCAGGAGAACCAATTAAGAACAGTTTGTCTCGTTTTGTGTTGGCACCATGGTTTTTTGTCATACTTATTGTCTCAGCAAGTTTTACTGCAAGCCTCACTTCCAAAATGACTGTCGCTAGGTTTAAACCATCTGTCCTGGACATTTTGACACTTCAAAAAACACATGCAGCAGTTGGATGTAATGGAAACTCTTTCATTATAAGATACCTAATACATGTGTTGCACTTTAAGCCAGAGAATATAAGGGGAGTTAATTCGATAAGCGAATACCCTGAAGCCTTTGAGAGAGGGGAAATTGCAGCAGCTTTCTTTGTTGTCCCACATGCCAAAGTCTTCCTCGCAAAATATTGCAAGGGCTACACCATAGCAGGACCCACTTTCAGTCTTGGAGGTTTTGGCTTTGTAAGCAGTCACATATCTCATTTTTATGATCTTCATTGTATTTGTGTACTATTGATCTTAATTTCCTTCAAAGCTAATATTTTGTTTTGCATTTTTTGCTCCTCATTTAATCTCAGGCTTTCCCAAAGGGTTCTCCTCTGGTTATAGACATTTCGAAAGGAATCCTTGAGATGAAACAAAGTGGAGAAATGAAACGGCTGGAAAAATTCTTGCTTTCCTCTAATAACTGCTCCTCTTCGGCCAACTTAAACGATGATCTAGAACTAGGTCCTGAGCCTTTCTACAACCTGTTCTTGATATCAGGTGGGATTTCTACATTTGCATTCGTACTTACCATAGTGCGTATAGCTAAAAAAGGTGAACTGAAGACGACCTTTATGCCAGCTAGAATGGTAGATGGCAGCAGAGTTTGGATGTGGGCAACAATATTTCTTGCTCGAATCTACATTAACTTTCCATTTCCATACAGATTAAGGATCTAAGGCATCCCAGAAGCACAAGACTTCTGAAAATTTAGCTCGATAAGATGGAGAAAAAGCCTTCGATCAATCCTTTTGTTGCGTGTATATATCATGATGATGTATTTCCCACCACTAACATAGAGCTGGTATACTAGCTAGTATGAAATGATAGTCATGTATAGATATTGATTAATATATATAGAGTAATGTTACTCATCATTTTTTTCTCACCATCTTTTTATTATTTTATGATATAGAATTAGATAATTAGAAATTATTTATTATTTTTTATTTGTGATCCTATCATTTAATATCAAATCATGAAATAATAAGAGTATGATGAATATTTTTTTTTTCATATGTATATATATATATGTATATAATCCTTTGTATGCTTATTTTAAGGTATATATACAAATTTATTTTGATACCGTTAATTTGTTAGTCCCATATATAATGATTAAATAATTACCACGAAATTTGTTAAATTTTATATTCCACGATTTTTACTTTGATACTTTGTTTTTCTTTTAGATGTTGTTTGGATAGTTATTTAAGATGAGAATTAAAAGTTGAATAAAATCTTATTTTTTAATATTATATTGTTCTGAAATTTGAAAAAATAAAATTATTTATTATATTTTATGTGAAAATTTGAACAAATTATATCATAAAATGAGATGAAATACTTCTTGTATCCCAATTGAACCTTAGTCAAACTCTCAAAAGAAAAGAAGAATATTGACTTTTTCATTGCTTGTGGAATGTGTAATTATTTGAATATTATGAAGAAAAATTATTCCTAGCATTCTATTTGAAAAGACCATGAATTAGTAAGATCTTAATTGATTGGTAGAGTTTGTGGGTCTAACCTACCCCGTTTGGGGTTTTATTCCTTGTAATCCACCATGGGTACAGCCCCCCGATTATCCGTGCATGATACTCCGAGATCTTGATTCTTGACATTGAGAAAGAGAGAAGGCATATAGAAGAAAAAAAAAAAAAGAGGTGGTGAAAGAATAATATAAGACGAAATGGATGAATGGATAAATATTTTACTCATATATTATTATTTAATAAACAATAATATGGAAGCAAATATTTTATAATTTCTACATAATGCTTTAAAGAATATTATTATGTTTTGATCAATTAATGTGATGAGATAAGTTAATGGCTTGAAATGGTTTGAGTATCTTATGGAGTTTTGATAAATGAGAGAAAAATTAAGTAAAAAGTTATAAAGTTAAAAAAAGGTTAGAATATAATTTTTTTTAAGATTTGAAGATTTTAAATTATTTTAAATATTTTATTTAAAAATTTTAGAAAGTTGTAATGATTAAGTAATAATTAGATAAAAAATTAAAAATATATATTTAAAATTGAAAAATATTTATATTTAAATGATGTTTGAATGTTAAAATTAAATGGAATGTGATGATTTCAAAGGTTTGTAAAACCAAACCAAAGTTTGATGGGTTTAAATTCAATTAAATACAAGGAGAAAATATGTTATTAAAAAATTGTCTTAAAATTATTATAAAATTATAAGACACATTTTATCATAAAATAAATGAACAATGATACCCATATAATTCTTTTTTACAATTTTTATACAATTATGTGTTAATACAATAGTTTTTATATAAAAGTAATATTTTAGTTATAAAACAATTATATAAAATTAATTTTATAAACTGATGTTATTTTATATAATTTATCAAATTATAAAGTTACTTTTATTATAAAATAAATCTGATAAATTATATAAAAGAATAATAATTTATAAAATTATTTTTATAGTTATTGTAGTCTTCTATAAGTGATGTTTATTTTATAAAAATATCTTTTATTTTACATATAATTTTATAAAAATTACATTTTTCAAAGTAAATATCATATCGTACCATTGAGCGGGTGGACCAAATTACGTGGTGGTCCAGATCCGAACATTGTCTTGCAGAATCAAAAGGGCATTACACGATCCACGGTCGTGGCCCCCGTGGGTCGGGAATCCCACGTTTCGGTGTCCGCTAATTGACCAGATACCACGGAAAGTGCATGCACTTGACCGTCAGATTAAACAGCTAGTCAGCACATACACCGCATCCAGATTCCCTGGATCCCATTCTCCTCCTCCGCGTGTATATAACACCGCCCAATCATAAACCCACAATTTTCAGACGTGGGAGATAGAAGTTTCCGCATCCTCAGTCCCACCTTTTCGTACGCACCGCACGCCCAAGCGAGCTGCCAGCTGGCTTCTATATATCTCCGCCGACACCAGCGTAAGCTCAGACCCACCTAACATTTACAGAACTGTTTGAAAACTCTGCTTCCAGAACAATGGCTTCGATTCCACTCTATTGCCCACGACGCTAACAACAACAACAACTACTACTGCGATTGCGACAACGGAAAAAGGAGATATTTTCCAGTTCATATCCTTCTCCGTGTCATTTTCACAAACACTTTGCGTCCCCTATATCTCTTAGTCGGATCTGTATGCTCTTTGCAAAGAAAAGGTTTTCTTCTAGCGAAGTGCTTCTCTGACTGGGTTTTTTGAGGCTCATAGATTGATTCGAATGGACGGTGGTGATGGGACGGGGAGATTGGGGGCTATCAACTTGAAGCCCGATCGGGTACGGTTAGACTCAGGTCCAGATGTCTCCGTTTCGTCGCCCGTTACTAGGCAGAAAGCCGCTGCTGCCAAGCAGTTCATAGAGAATCATTACAAGAACTATCTTCAAGGATTGCAAGATCGCAAAGACAGGTCCAGTTCTTTAGCATATGATTTTCCTTTCAGGTTGAGAATCTTGGTGTTTATGTTTGCATTCTCATTCTTTGATTGAATTGATTTTTGGTTAAAAGAATAGTAAGTTCGTAGCGGTAACATTGGTAACATTTTCATTTATATTGGACCTGTGGTTTTGCTACAAAAGAACTGGATACGATTGGTTATGTTTTTTTCTTGTGAATTTTGTTGAAGTCTGGTTGGTATTTGGGGAAACTGGGACTTAATAGAAGAGAAAAGAAGATTTATGACATTATTTAATAAACAAAAAACATATTATTCTAGGAGAAGTAAATTATGCTAATATTCTGTCCAAGTCAGATTCATATATTTTATTGAAAAAGAACTAATGAATTTTTTCCTTGCTTTTTTCTTTTTTTAAACAGAAAGTAAGTGAACTGCTTCATGTGTTAGGGGTAATTATGATGTCCCTCTCTTGACTATATGGTAGTTTGTTTCATATTACTTTGTTGCAGACGTCGAGCACTTCAAAGGAGAGCACAAGAAGCTCAGGTATCTGTTGAGGAAGAAGAAGAGATGCTGAGGAATTTGGAGCGAAGAGAAACTGAATACATGAGGTTTCAAAGACGCAAAGTGGGAATAGATGACTTTGAGCAATTAGCCGTAATTGGTAAAGGTGCATTTGCTGAGGTATATATATTTTTTTGTTGGTTATTTGATGAGGCATGTGAGAATCTATGGATATCACTGGCGGTTTCTCAGTTTTTCCTTTTTATTGTGTGATGTAGCATATGTAAAGTATTACATTGGCGTGGTATATGTTTGCTTTTATCTCGGACACCCGGTTCCAATAAAATAGAATTGCTTTTACATACTGAGTAGCTCTATGTTCCGTGCATAGGTAATAGTTTAAAATATTAAAAAACCCAGATCAATTGTAATTTACTTGCCTCGTTGGGGGCAGAGTCAGTTGTTGCTTTGTGAAGGCCAATAACTTAGCACAAGTAATAAAATTCCCTTGCAGTACAGAATGTAGATATGGGTCATATATTTAACTCGTAGGTAGCATCACACTAACACATTATGTGTCCAACAAATCCAGGTCAGGCTATGCCGTGCTAAAGATACGAGGGAGATTTTTGCCATGAAGAAATTGAAGAAATCAGAGATGCTTAGCCGTGGACAGGTGAAGCACTATCTTACATGATGGTATTATCAAATTCAGAGAATGAATGGATGCTTTTATTGGGGCACTCTTCGTTTTCTTCATGGTTATAAAAGAATTAATGCTATTAAGTGCTACTTTATCTGATTTATTCATAATTTTCTGGGGCTCTAGTTTGAAAAAATGTGAATGTTTTGTTCTTTTTTGATAAGTAAACAATTTTATTGATAGAATGGGCAAATCCCAAGTACACAAGATGGTATACAAGAGACAAGACCTATCTAGGTCATGAATGTTTTGTTCTTAACATTACATGTTATATCATTTCAGCTATGTTTGTTTTTATTTATCAGCTTGCCTAAAGAGTCTATTGGAAGTTACTTCACTGGGGTGTGCATCTGACTATGGAAAGTGGGAGTGTTTAATTTATTGCCTTAAAATTCAAAATAAGGTATAAAGTAGATTGAGAACAGAATGCTAAATGAGGTTTAAGAACTAGAATTCTGATGAAACCTTTGTTATGCTTGAAAAAAAGAAGTTGCACAGAGCAATTCGTTGAGATATTATAAATACACTATTTGATTATTTAATGTGATGTATCTAGAATTAAGTTCCTCTTTTGTACGCATTGCACGTCAGGTTATGTTATTAATTGTTCTACTTCCTTAATATAGGTTGAGCATGTTCGATCCGAGAGGAACTTGCTTGCAGAGGTTGATAGTCGGTGCATTGTAAAACTCTTTTATTCTTTTCAAGATTCTGATTTCTTATACCTTATCATGGAGTATTTACCTGGTGGGGATATTATGACATTACTGATGAGGGAAGATATTCTTTCTGAAGATGTTGCAAGGTTTTACATAGCAGAGAGCATTCTAGCTATCCACTCAATTCATCAGCACAAATATATACATAGGTATTATATTTATCAATTCATACTCTTTCTATCTTCACCATTACATCCATTTTATTGGATTTGTGCGTGCATACGTTAGTATGAAGCTAAATTCATAGGCCAGGCTTAACTGGTACTCCCAGTCTGAAAGTAGGATGTGGTGCAATCTACAGGCTTATGAGGACCTATAGAAAGATATTACTTTTTTTTTTTATAAGAATAGAAAGATATTACTAATTAAACACAGGCTATGCCTAGCTTGGGCTGAGCACAAGTTTCACTTCAAAGCTGGAATATTGGTCAAGGATAGTCTCAGTAGGCTGCAAATTTGTCACAAGTAGTGCTACGCTGAGAACCTGAGATCATATCCATCTTGAGACTGGCTCAGTTCCTATTCTTTGCAATTAGACATTGTAATTTTTCTTTTTGGCTACCATAGATATAAAAATCAAAAAAGAAAAAAAAATCTATATGATTGTTTAACTTTATGATATATCGATTAATATTTACTCCACTGGATTTGGTTTCATGCACATTTAGTACTTGAAAGCTCCCATCCAAGATCTGCCACTTGCTGATTTAGAGTTTGAATATGTAATATTTGCTGCTGTTCTCTTTCTGATCTTGGCTGACTCACCAAGTTTAGATATTACTAAAATATATGATATACTGTTTCAATGGATGGTCTCTTTTCCATTTTGTCATTTTCCATCACCCGATAATAAGTTACAATATCTTAAAATTTTTTATGCCTGCCATTAGTTGTATTGCTTTTCCCTTGGCTGAAGACTTGAGTTGGACAGGAAAAGAACTTTTATGAAACTGAAGTCCTTTTCACTCTCTCTCAACTTCCATGAATTTGATTCAGAGATTAAGGGGAGATTTGGCTATACCTTCTTACACGTATAAATGCATGTATCTTGGTGTTTTCAAATAAAACTTTTAAGCTTATGCTTACTCTTGTGGTTTACTGCTTGTAGGGACATAAAACCAGATAACCTGATCCTGGATAAGAATGGCCATTTGAAGCTTTCAGATTTTGGCTTGTGCAAGCCTCTGGATGATAAGTATTCAACAATATTACTGGAAGATGCGGATTTTACCAACCAAAAATGCACAGCTGAGACTGAAGGACTTTCTGGCTATGATAGAGCACCTTGGTTGATGCCAAAGGAGCAATTACAACGATGGAAACGTAATCGTCGTGCATTAGTATTTATCTGAACTCTCTCTTTCTCTCTATCTGAATTCTCTGGCAAATTTGAGTCATGCCAATGTCGAGCATAGCACCGATTTCTTTTAAGAAAACGCTGTTAAATTTTTTTTATGTCCTACTTCTTGAGCTGTATTTCTACACATTTTCTGTCATTGATTATAGCTATGTTCTATAGGCTTATTCAACTGTTGGAACTCTTGATTATATGGCACCGGAGATTTTGCTCAAGAAAGGGTATGGAATGGAGTGTGATTGGTGGTCGCTGGGAGCAATCATGTACGAGATGCTTATTGGCTATCCTCCCTTCTGTTCTGATGATCCAAGGATCACATGCCGAAAGGTAATACTAATTTGTGGTTCTTGCCCTTAATTATGAGTTATGTTTCCTAATAGACATTTTCTGTTTTGCACCAGATAATCAATTGGAAAACTTGCTTGAAATTCCCTGAGGAACCAAAAATATCGGAGGAGGCCAAGGATCTGATATGCCATTTATTATGTGATGTTGAAACAAGGCTGGGTACCCAAGAAGTGGAAGAAGTAAAGGTAACCACCTGTCCAAGGAAAAAGCAATGTTCTTAACAAGCATAAGATTAAACTTTGAAATGGTCCGTTTTTTCATTTGTATGATATTTTGATACGGGAAATGAATCAGAAGTTAAATGTTGGTCTTCCAAATAGTCCATTCGTAAAACAGGCACACCATTCAGTCATTCTTAGTGTCTTAGAAAAACTATATTGAATCCCATTTTAGTATACTATTTCAAATCTGATGATCGTGTTTATACTCCTATACTTTTTAGTAAAGATTTCTTCCTTATTAAAAATATTTATACTTTTATATTTCGATGTGTTATTGTTTTTATAGAAGTTTGGTGTTTTTGCAGGCACATTCATGGTTCAGATGCATTCAGTGGGACATGCTATATGAAATGGAAGCTGCATATAAACCTACTGTGAAGGGAGACTTGGACACTCAGAATTTCGAGAAGTTTCCTGATGTGAGTATGCTGAAATGGATTCCTTGTTTCGTACTTGGGCGTTTTCCTACTCTTTTGATCAATAAAAAATTGTCTACCGATAAAAAGAAATAGATTCCTTGTTTCTTTTAGTCTTATTTAGGACAACATTGTTGAGATGAAAATAAGAGATAAATTCACCATTAAATCCCTTTGGGGTTTGACAGGGTTCTACTGAGACACCTTGGGTTTTCAACCTTTCTTAACATAGACCTTGTATTTTCTGATTGCTCTAAATAAGTCCTATCCATATATTGGTAACAAATGTTACCATCATGTATTATTGACCAATGAAGTTGTTCTGCATGTTAGAATATTTACCATCTTTTCTGTGACATTATTATATGTTACTAACAATTTAATGATAAGAATGAATATAGAACTAAAATTAGAGGGTTAGAGAGAGAGAGAAATCAGTGGCCGCTGTCGGCTTCCAGAAATGAGGGGCATAAGTATGTCCTAACGACCAAACTTGATGGCCTTGTGATGAATGGGCAGAGCTACCACCACTCTTCTGGGACAACCAGCTCAGCTCCAACCTGAAGGACAAGGTTATGAATTTGATGTTAATCCAGAACATCTAGATCTGCTGGGATTAATGTAGACATGGACATTGTGGTCCAAGATTGGCCTGAACATCTAGATTATGGTCCATGTTCCCTCTGAAGTGTCTAATGCGGAATGCCACTGACAACCTTACGGAATGTTTTAGAACATGAAAAGGGAAAACAGATTGCCATGCAAATTGGGAAGTCCATTGGGTCAGGAATCTTGTGATAGGAAAGTAGGTTTAAGGGGCATAGGAAGGAAACATTTTGGGCCCAGTACCTTTGTCATTCAATGAAAACCAAGCTCACACCATTTAAACAGGAACTGCAACAAGGACAAGGTGAAGACTATAATGAAGAAACAACTTCATTGTATCTCTAGAGTCAGCTTTTCGAATTAGTAATTCTTTCCCGGTTGTTAAAATTAGTGCTACATTGTTTTATTTCTTAACAACTATTGATGTTAAACCAATAGTAGATAAAAATAGACCCATTGAGAAAAAAAAAATAGTATTTTCTTTTCATTGCTTGTTTTCTTTTCTGATTTTTCTATGCTTTCATGTGGGGTGTTTTTTTTTTTTTTTCACGCGGGGGGTGGGGGTGGTTTAGAAAACACGTTTCTGATAAGCCTTTGTTTTTTCTGCTTTTATAGGTGGAAGGTCCACCATCAACAATGCCAACGGTGGGACCCTGGCGGAAGGTACAGATTCTGTACTTTCTCCATTTTTGAGCTGTATTTTTAAAGCTTCTCAGAAGTTTTAAGTAGTTAGTCTCTGCTATGTCTTTTCTATTGCTTTTTTGTATAAAGTTTTTTAAGATGTTTATGATGAACTGCTAAATGCTGGCGTTGAAATTTGAATATATCATGTAATGTGCATATTAATGACATTCTTCTCGTTTAATGGCTAGTTGTTACCCACTTCATCAAAAAGAGAGAAAAAGCCAGTTGTCTGCCAGTTCTTCTTTCAGTGAAATGTTAAATTACTGTTATATCAAACACCAATTAGACTGCTTACAAAGCAAATTTTCCATGTGGAGCTGGGAGATTGTTTAATTTGCCGAGGGCTTGTGCACCCCGGGATTAGTCAGAACTTTGTTCTCAGACACCTGGTGCCAATATAAAAAAAGAATAGTAATACTTAGAGCTGTAATTTTTGTTTGGAAGGAGGTTGAGATAGGGGTAAATTGTGCTGAAGACCTGTACCTTTTTCCTTGTGTTGTATGATAAACAGCTACCCCCATGATCAATTAATTTTCTCCATTCATCTTCATTTCAATCTCTAATATATTTATCATTTTTCCTCATTTTTCTCAAATTATTTATAATGATTTATATCAGCTTTTGCTCTGCATTTGACACCAATTCCTTAACCAAGTTTTGCACATTTGATTGTTGCAGATGTTGACATCAAAAGATACAAACTTCATGGGATTTACTTTCAAGAAGTCAGATGTCCTTAAATCACTTGAAGATTCTGGTATGCTACTATTATTATTTCGTTAGCTTCATGTCTCAGAACTAAAAGTCATAATTTTTTACATTGTCTACTCTTGGACGCTGCTCACAACAGCTCCCAATTCTCCAGCCTGTTAGACTTAAAATAATTTTACCGATTTTCTTTTTCTTGCTAGTTGGATGTATGTTTTTGTATATTTCCTGTGTGCTTGAGTTAGGACTCTTTGCAGTCAATAAAATTTGTATTACATTTACTCTGCATCAAATACTTCAGAAATTGAGCTCCCTGTTTACCTCAGATTCTAAAATCTTTTTTTATTTTATTTTTTATATAAGTAAACCTCAGATCCTAAAATCTTACTGTTCGAATTAATGTGCATGGCCACTTTTTTTTTTCTACTGTTCTGTGTTATTTATAATTAGTTGGGCCAGACTCAATCAATTTAGGAGTGGATTGCAGGTACGGATATGGGTTCAAATGGATCGTCAAAGGCCCCATCACTAATTTCCTTGTTAGGTATGATTAATCTTTTCTTGTTAATAATGAGATCTGTTTGATATCAAGGTGAAGAAAAAAAATGCAATATCCCACAATTGGCCATTGCAGCCTATCAAAAGAGTTGAATCGCTTTTCTGCTTTCTAATGACTGAGCAGAACAAAAATTCACATAATAGATTAGACAGCCTAGAATTGCATTTACACTGGAGCACTGCTGACTACATAATTAATTTCCCTTTTGTTAATTTGTAAGAATTAAAATTCTTTGTGGGTAGCTTAATCATCACTTCTTATTTTTTTTAAATATCTATTTTAGGTCGGATCGACTTACAAGGAACTGTGATACCAGAGGGGGAGCAGAAGCATGAGGAAACTTGAGTTAACATCATTTTGTTGTGCTTCAATTCGATTAGGTATTTTATTATTCTCTTCACAAACAAAGAAGAAGCTACTACAAGAGACTGGTTTTGGTTAGAATAGGTAGGTGAAAACATGAATAAGCTCATGATATTGAGCAAATTTTTGTTTACACAATCATTGAATATATGGGTGATACTGTAAGGCCAATATCAGTTCAAAAATCTTCCCCAATATCAGTTCCTTAAATATTTCTCTGTATATCCAATGTAACATGGCATCAGCTCATTCAATTTTGTTTGTGGAAGTTGATATATATATATATATATGTATCTGTAAATTATACGATTTTTTCAATAAATGCTTTGGATGTTGATATGCGCACATTTCTCGTGATCAATATAATTTCCCTTAGCACTAAGGTAGGAAGGAAACCCTAACAATATTCATATCATGTTGTGTGAAATGAGTCCCATGTCACAAGATCGATTCTCTCTAGAATCAAATTGCGATTTAAGTAGGAGGTCATGGCGGTGGTTTGTTGTGCTAGTCTCTCGGAGAGTTTAGGACCTTTAATGCCATTTTTTCATTTATTTATTTATTTAAATTTTTAAATTTTTGAGTATTTAATATGGATTATTATTAGATATTAATTTATTAGTGTTTAATTATATGTTATCATATGATACAGCTGTACTTTTTAACATTTTATTATACTAAGTGTCTATTCTCTAATTATCTAGTATGATTCTATTTATGGTTTTTCTAATATTTTTCATCACTCAATTTAGTTGTTAGTATTAATTAGTAACAATCACTATTTAAATCCACTTATACTGTATTGTTTAAATTTAACTGGAATTTATTATACTAGTGTTATTATACATTGGTATTATATGTATAATAAGTCTATATGTCTAATAATGTCTATAGTGTTGTAATACATTATTATAAATATACTTCTACTGTAGGGTTTAGATATAATTGAATATTATTATAGGCTATAGACTCAATATACTTTTACTATACTCGTATCACTTATTCCTATTATAGTGACATAGCCTATAGACTTGTAGTTTAGTGATTATTTATATATATTATTATATTAGTTTCTAGCTCATTTATAACTTAATTATATACTAGACTTTGTATTTTATGTTATTATATTAGTGCTATTATACATTAATATTACATGTAATTGTAAGTTTATAGTTTATAAATTAGTGTTGACACATCAGTATTAAATATTATTATACATTAGTTGTTATACATTAACATTACATTTTATTATATATCATTATTTATACATTGGCATTACATGTTATTATACACGTTTTACATGGTACTTGGTAGTAATAGACGAATGGTATGCTGAATACATATCATATACTAAACTATTATTAGTCAATTTAGGCCTGGTTTGGTTATATATCTCATCTCATTTCATATAATTATTGCAACTTTTTTCAAACTCTACACAAAATATAATAAACAATTTAACTTTTTCAAATCTCTAAACAAAAATAATAGTAAATGTTCTAATAATATTTTATTTAAGTTTTAAGTTTTTATCTCATCTCATTTGTATAATCAAATGAGACATTATTTATGTTATAGTTTAAGAATATTATTTTATAATAATTAGCTCATATTATTACTAAATTTGATTAATTATATAAGTTATAGTTATATAAATATATATGATGAATGTATAGAAAAATACATATATATTTTTTATAATAGATGTTCAATGTCAAAGATGGAGTCGGAGGAAAACTTGAAGTCGGACTGACTCCACCTGCAACTTTGACTTTTCAAGTAAAAGAAATCTCTGACCCTAACTTTTCGAAGTCGAAGTGGAACCATAGCGGAGTTGAATTCAAAATTGAATTTTCAAATTTCTACTCAAACTTATTTTAAAGTAATCACATGATAGACAATCAAGCATAATCTTATTAGAGCCACACGAGGATAGATGTTTTTCATCCTGAATTTTGTTATTTCTCAACACATCAGCCAATTGTTAGTAGTTTGAGTCAGTTAATTAAGTGGCTGACTTATGAAATCATTTAAAACATGCTTCATTAGCTTGTATCATTAAGAATGATAAAATCAATAATAAAAGTTTGTAACACAAAAGTTGATGTGCAACCAAAAGATTTTGCAATGCTACTTCGATTGTTGGTACTAAATTTGACATTGACTAGGGTATTGTATTTTTTTACACATTTTTTTATGTATTAAAAAATATTAAAAAATACACAATTTTTATTTGAAGTGTTAAAAAAAAATACACAATTCGTTACGAATGATAGGTACACTTTCTATATATACCTGTCATTTCCCTTCCTATATATATTATATATATATATATATACATATATATGAAGATTATAGAGAAGCATCTTGAGAGATTTCGTGCAACATAAGGACAATATTTTCTCATAACATTACATCATAATCAAACCATATAAAAACATTAACAAAGGACACTACAAACATAGAAAGAAATTAGAGCACCAGAAATAGGACATTGATTAGTAATAATTCTCTCTCATTTCCTAGTTTCGATCTTACGTTATTTAACATAATATAAATGAATAAGAGTACTAGATCATATATTACTTTACTCCCATACAAACATATCATTTCATTTGTTTATAAATCAATGAGGTTTGACGATCGATTAGGTTTTATTTACTGGATTAATTACTTCTAGTGGTAAAAGCTGTATATAAAACTATCAGCTAGCTTTTGACCAAGGCGAACAGCAGACTTTGTATCCAAATGTAGGTGACCTGCTAAATATGTTGATCCCACAGAATCAACGTGTATAATATTCTTTAAATTTATATTCAGCTGAGCATCTCTTACAGATCTTATGAACTTTCCTTCTCCAGTAGAAAGTACAACCTGCAAAAAACATGTATAATACTTTTAGAATTTTTAATTTGCAAAGATGCATGGCGGAACGTCTATATAACCAATTTGTGAAAGAAGAAATATTTTAGTAACAATGAGATTCCATAAAGGTAAATTAATTCATATGCTGGCGTGATTTAATATGATACGTTAAATGGTAAAACTACTATTATAAATTAGATCTAACGCATCATATAAAAACATATCGGTTTGTAAGATTACTTGTGGAAGAAATCGAGCATTAAAGAAACTGATTGAACTAAACAATGATGTATGGACCAAAGAAAGTACCAAAAGAATGGGGAGATCAGGAGAGTCAAGATCGTGTCGAAGATTATTGAAAAACTTCTCCAACCTTCCCAAATATAGCCTAGAGTCACGCTCATCACAATCACTCTCTCCTTGATACCAGAGCAGTGCACGAATATTACCACCAGAACTTTGCCTTGCAGCTTTTGCTCTATCAACCAACTGATTATATAGAATTGTACCCTTTTGCCATTTTTCTATCTTTGTTCCTCCCACTGCACAAGGGACCAGACCAATCACTCCAAACGTTGGACGTTTTGCCAATATTTGGTTGGAAAAAGGCATGCCTGGTCCCACCCCGCAGGTCTTCAAATTATCAATTTCCTTATGAAGAGGTTCACGAGCTATCTCCCAAGTCTTGTTTAAAGATAGTGTGAGGATGTTGGGAGTGGGAGTGCATTGTGGAGGAACAATTCCATCCCATTTGAGCAAATGGGTTTTTGTGTCATTGTAAATGCCTCCACGTCCAGCCATGTTGCTTTGTCCTGCTAAGAGGAATATGTTTTTGGGTTTGAGCTCTCCGGCCAACACAACAGACCCAACATGAGTAACGAGTACGAAGAAGATGATGGAAAGAAACATCGTTTTGTCTTGTCTTTTAGATGTTGTAGGAGTAATAGTTGTGCAGTGATGGAAGAGAAGAAGGCTGCATCTTATATTTATATATGACTTGGAACTTCATTTTAGTTGGCGTACAGAGTGTATGATTTGTTTTTAGCCCTCAACTCTCTAACCAAGAAAACAAACAAGCACACAATATCAGGAGTTTTCGACCACAAAAAAGATAGTTGTTCACTTATCTTATGATTTTTATTTTTATTTAGGAAAAAGATGATTCGGACAATATTTTTTACACCATTTTTACACCCAGTTTTAAATTGAGGCTATTTTCGTAAATATTTTACTCCTATTGACGTGACAACACCTTATTAAATGTCTACAAAATCCCATTTTATAGGAGTTCTGGAGTAGAGATTTTCTCATATTTGAAACAACATCGTAACAAAACAAAGATGATGTTTAAAATTGGTAACTAACATGAATTATGAGAGATGATAAATGCAAGAGATATGTAATAATGTGCATGGTAATAGTGGATGGAAGTAACAATGAATATAGAGTTATGCTATATATAGTCACTTTTACATATTTTTTATAGACTTTACTGATGTAATTACCCAAAAAAGTGCCCAACCAATTATATTAATGAAGTGTGCAAAAGAATAAATAGAGGCGACTGCACATAGATTTTTTGATGAATAAATTAGTAGCAACTACCAAAAAGTGCAAGAGACAAGAAGCATAATAAACGGGTAATCAAGTGGCAAGAATATGAAGGGCTATATTACGACCCTTCCGTTAGTAAATTATTTTTGCGCACTATTTTTTTTTAAAAAAAAAAGATAAATATGAGATTCACATGAAAAAATATTTTTTTAATGTAAATTAATTAATTTATTTTTAAATGGAGTGGCGGAACTTGTACATTCTAACTAGGACTGTATCTAAATTACTCTAAAAAATCATATAATATTTTGATTTTGGGTAATATGATCCATGTAGGTACTCTTCGAAGAAAAACGTCGAAGAAAGTTATATTCATTACATCAAAAATCACTTTTGAAACGAATTTGTTCATTCCAAAAAGTGGACATTTCATCCCAAAATAGTTTTTAAGACAAAAAAAATTTGTCACAAAATTGTTTCTATATCCCTGTCCCAAGATGATTTTTAGGATGGAAATTGAATTTTTGTCCTAAAAAGTATTTTTTGAGACGAAATGAGAGATGATCATTCAAACAGTTTGTTTTCTTGATGAAAACTTTTTGCCTCAGATTTTTGTTCGTACTATACATTTCCACGTTCAAACAACTACAGGTCCAATTGATGTTTGAGCAAGGACCCGTTTGAATGCCTCCTCGTGTCAGTTCAAATGTCATCATTGGTAATGTTTGAACGTACGTACTTCACCATTCGAATGCCTTATTTGATGTTCGAACGCCTCATAATTGTTCAAACAATGTTCTAATTTTCTCAACCCATAAATAATTAATAGAAAACATAACTCACATAAATAAAATCTTAAAATACATTGGTACACATGTTCATCAAATATAACTAGTAGTCTCATAATTGCAAACAAAATAAAAAACGTCAACTGTTATGATAGTACTACAATATATTGTTATGATTTATAATTAAATTAGTTGCTTGGAGGTCAAACTTGTCACATAAGCATCTGTATTTGGAGTTGCATTTTTCTTCTGAACTCCGCTTGTTTCTCTTCATGTTGTTTCATTCTCATTTCCAGGTCAGCTCGTTCGGCCACTAACTCATGATGGTTTTTCTCAATTCCTTGATCTTTGACCTCACTTCCTCAAATACTCTATAAGTGGTGGCATCTCTATACGATGAGCACGAGTTACAAGGCTTGACGCAACAACTCAAACCCCTCAAATAGCCTGAACGTGGACCCAGAAATTTAGTAAAAATTCCCACATCACTTGTTGTAAAGTTTTGATCAGTTGTAGATTCAGCATGCAGAGCAACCATTATTTCCTACACATAAGAAAAATAATTAATATTGTTAAAAATTTGTAATTAAGTTAAATTAAAACATATAATAATACTCACATAATTTTATTAGGCATTGGGATGAGTCCACTATTCATTGCGATTAATATGTGATGCAACATATAATTTTGTCAGATCGTAAATGCTATTTGAGTCTTTCTACAAGATAAATATTTTCTAGATATGACTTTATTAGAATACAAAAAATAATAAATTATCGTAAAAATATAAATTTACGAACTTATGAGAAAGGCGATTGAATGATCTTGAGTCTGCATGATGATGAATATTCAAATTTGATTTATTTGTTTTGTTCATAGAAGTTGTAAATATTAGCAAGAGAAATTATAAACCATGATCACTTGTAAACCAAATTATGTATTTACCTTAAATACAGGATCCTCAAACATATCAAATAGCTTCTTTCAATATGCAAGTTAAACATCCTGAAAATGATTTGAGCGTGCAACATCTTTGTTCTCAAATTTATTGTGATGCTTATGACATCTGACCTTATATTTTTGGAATGCATTACATATAAGCTCGTCAACAATCTTGTGGTCCTCCTTCCAACCAAAATTTAGTTTAAAATCATCTTTAAAAAAATATACATCGTGAACTAATTATTTGCATATATTATATTTGCATAAATATCAAATGATTATTATTAAACGAATTACATAATTACCAAACAACGCTTCATAATAAGCTCATTGATACCTTGGAGAATTTTATGCTATAATATTGTAGCAAAAGGTGCATACATCTGTGTAAGAGTACCTACATGAGAAGCAGGCCATACCGTTGGTTCTCCTTCACCTATGGTATTATGATTGTCAGGAATGTTAACTTTAATCTTACTAATTTTACAATACTTCTCTAATGTCACATCTCTAGTAGTACCTCATCCTGGACGAGAATATAAGTTTTGCTCTAAATATACCATATAGCAATCTACAAATGTAACGAATAATAGGTAGAATTCAATACGCTTATGTGTTATATATTTTAATTATAATAATATAATACTAGTTTTTTACCTTGATTTGGAGTGTTTGACTCCAATACTGAATCAACCGAAGAGCTAGGCATTGGTGGAGATGGGACGGGAACTGCCTTCCTCTTGGGTGGCATGATTTCAATTAGAGACTGCATGCATCACCTAGAAGACTTATCACAAATAACAAATGCATCAACAAAACACATCAATCATCTCTATCAGTTTTAGTGGACCACTTGCCCTCCTCATTCGTAGATACTTCAAATGAATTCACATTTTTTCAACTTTCGCATCAACAATTTCAGCCTCAATATCTCCCATATGCAAATGGGTCATCTCATACTGGCTCAAATCTACAATCAATTTGAAGATAGGCTGACTCTCTTGGTATCCTTCTTGGGTAGAGGAGTCATCTTCCTCTTCGTTAAGTATATCCGTCTTAGGGCTAACATCATATATATTTTTTAGAGAAAATTTTTGTACTACTTGCCATAGATTTCCTAACTCGAGACTTTGTTTTTAGACACCTAGTGCCAATATAAAAATAAAGAATAGTAATACTTAGATCTATAATTTTTGTTTGGAAGGAGGTTGAGATAGTGGAAATTGTGCTGAAGACATGTGCCTTTTTCCTTGTGTTGTGTGATAAACAGCTATCCCCATGATCAATTAATTTGTCCATTCATCTTCATTTCAATTTCTAATATATTTATCATTTTTCCTCATTTTTATCAAATTATTTATAATGATCGCTATGCAGAATATCAGCTTTTGCTCTGCATTTGACACCAATTCCTAAACTAGGTTTTGCACATTTGATTGATGCCTATGTTGACATCAAAAGATACAAACTTCATGGGATTTACTTTTAAGAAGTCAGATGTCGTTAAATCACTTGAAGATTCAGGTATGCTACTATTATCATTTCATTAGCTTCATGTCTCAGAACTAAAAGTCATAATTTTCTACATTCTCTACTCTTGGACGCTGCTCACAACAACTCCCAATTCTCGAGTCTGTTAGACTTAAAATAATTTTATTGATTTTCTTTTTCTTGCTAGTTGGATGTATGTTTTTGTATATTTCATGTGTGCTTGAGGTAGGACTCTTTGCCTGCAATAAAACTTGCATTACTTGCATGTATCAAATACCTTTGATCATCTTAATCTTACTGTTTAAGATGTGCATGGCCACTTTTTTCTACTGTTCTGTGTTACTTATAAATAGTTTGGCCAGACTCATCAATTCAGAAGTGGATTGTAGGTACGGATATGGGTTCAAATGGATCGTCAAAGGCCCCATCACTAATGTCCTTGTTAGGTATGTGACGCCAGACAGAATAGCGATTATTCTGCAGGCTAATTTCAACAGATGAATTCACAGGGAAGAACATAAGAAATTCGCCCAAAATACAGAAAATATGTCTCTGAGAAAAAAACTGAATATTATCAAATGAAAGAATGTCGAAAATCAGTCCACAAGCCGGACTGTATAGCTAAAATTCGTCTGTAACCGAATTTTACCAAAAATGGCAAAATCTCGAAAATAACGTAAAATTGAAATTCAAAATCAAATAAGCAATCTGTGAAAAATCCGGAACAAATCGGATTTAAAATGACTTCCTAACAAACATACGAAATATTACCAAAAATAGTAAAAAATAACTAAAAATGACAATTCGGAAGGGAAAACAGCGGAATTTGAGGTCGAAAAAAGGCACATGGAGCCATGCTCGATGTGAATAGCATGCGCGTCGAAAAGAGCTTTTCGAATTGGGGTTTTATGCGCGATTCTGATACCCGTAGCCAAAGTTATGGCCAAAAGATTGAAACGCACCCAAAACTCCCCCAATTAGAAAGAGATCACGATCATTTCCGGCCTTTACGCTGATCTGCCAATTCATGGTACCTCAGCGCCATCAACGTGCAATCAGACAGCTCAGCATCATCTGTCTCGGATTCCCCTGCATTAGTATGATTAATCTTTTCTTGTTTGATATCAAGGTCAAGTAAAAATACCAGTATCCCACAATTAACAACTGCAGCCTATCAACAGATTTAGATTACCTTTATGCTTTCTCATGACCGAGCAGAAATAAAATCACATGCTGGATTAGACATCCTGGAATTGCATTTACACTGGAGCACTGTTGACTGCATAATCCTTTTCCCTTTTGTTAAATTATAGCAATTAGCAGGTAGCTTAATTATCACTTCTTTAATATTCTTTTATATCCATTGTAGCTCGGATCGACTTGCAAGGAACTATGATACCAGAGAGGGAGCAGAAGCATGAGGAAACTTGAGCTAACATCGTTTTGTTGTGCTTCAATTCGATTAGATATTTTATTATTCTCTTCACAAACAAAGAAGAAGCTACTACAAGAGACTGGTTTTGGTTAGAATAGGTAGGTGAAAACATGAATAAGCTCATGATATTGAGCACATTTTTGTTTACACAATCATAGAATATATGGGTGATACTGTAAAGCCAATATCAGTTCAAAAATCTTCACCAATATCAATACCTTAAATATTTCTCTGTATATCCAATGTAACATAGCATCAACTCAATCAATATTGTCTGTGGAAGTTGATATATATCTATAATTTATACGATTTTTTCAATAAATGCTTTGGTTGTTGTTAATATGTGCACACTTCTCGTGATCAATATAATTTCCCTTAGCACTTAGGTAGGACGGAAACCCTAATATATTCACATCAGGTTGTGTGAAATGAGTCCCATGTCACAAGATCGATTCTCTCTAAAATTAAATTGCGATTTAAGTAGGAGGTCATGGCAGTAATTTGCTGTGCTAGTCTCTCGGGGAGTTTAGGACCTTTAATGCTATTATTTCTTTTATTTTTATTTTTAATTTTTGAGTATTTAATATAGATTATTATTAGATATTAATTTGTTAGTGTTTAATTATATGTTATCATTTTATACAGTTATACTTTTTAACATTTTATTATACTAAGTGTCTATTCTTTAATTATCTAGTATCATTCTATTTATGGTTTTTCTAATATTTTTCATCACTCAATTTAATTGTTAGTATTAATTAATAACAAGCACTATTTAAATACACTTATACTGTATTGTTTAAAATTTAACTAGAATTTATTACACTAGTGTTATTATACATTGGTATTATATGTACAATAAGTCTATATGGCTATAGGGTCATAATACATTATTATAAATAGACTTGTATTGTAGGGTTTAGATACAATTGAATATTATTATAGCCTATAGACTCATTATATTTTTACTATACTCGTTTCACTTATTCCAGTTGATTATTTATATATTATTATATTAGTTTCTAGCTCATTTATAACTTAATTATAAACTAGACTTTGTATTATATGTTATTATATCAGTGCTATTATACATTAGTATTACAAGTAATTGTAAGTTTATAGTTTATAGATTAGTGTTGACACATTAGTATTAAATATTATTATACATTAGTTGTTATACATTAGCATTACATTTTATTATATATAATTATTTATACATTGGCATTACATGAGTGTTACATGGCACTTGGTAGTAATAGACTAATAGTACGCTGATTATATATCATATACTAAACTATTATTAGTCAATTTAGGCCTGGTTTGGTTATATATCTCATCTCTTCTCATATAATCATTGTAACGTTTTCAAATTCCCACAAAATAATAAACAATTTCACTTTTTCAAATCTAAAAAACAAAAATAATATTAAATGTTCTAATAATATTTTATTTAAGTTTCAATTTTTTATCGCATCTCATTTACATAACCAATTGAGACATTAGTCTATTTATGTTATAGTATAAGTATATTATTTTATAATAATTAACTCATATTATTATTGAATTTGATTAACTATATAAGTTAATAGTTATATAAATATATATGATGAATGTATAGAAAAATACATTTTTTTTTTTTTTTATAATAGATGTGCAATATCAAAGGCGGAGTCGGAGGACAAATTTGGAGTCGGACCGACTCCACCTGTAACTTTGACTTTTTAGGTAAAAGAAACTCCGACTCTGACTTTTCGAAGTCGAAACAGAACTAGAGAGGAGTCGAATTCAAAATCGAATTTCCAAATTTCTACTCAGCCCTACTTTGAAGTAATCACACGATAGACAATCAAGCATAATCTTATTAGAGCCACACGAGGATAGATGTTTTTCATCTTGAATTTTGTTATTTCTCAACACATCAGCCAATTGTTAGTAGTTTGAGTCAGTTAATTAAGTGGCTGACTTATGAAATCATTTAAAACATGCTTCATTAGCTTGTATCATTAAGAATGATAAAATCAATAATAAAAGTTTGTAACACAAAAGTTGATGTGCAACCAAAAGATTTTGTAATGCTACTTCGACTTTTGGTACTAAATTTGACATTGACTAGGGTATTGTATTTTTTACACATTTTTTTATGTATTTAAAAATATTAAAAAATACACAATTTTTATTTGAAATGTTAAAAAAAAAAAATACACAATTCTTTACGAATGATAGGTACACTTTCTATATATACCTGTCATTTCCCTTCCTATATATTATATATTATATATATATATATATATATGAAGATTATAGAGAAGCATCTTGAGAGATTTCGTGCAACATAAGGACAATATTTTCTCGTAACATCACATCATAATCAAACCATATAAAAACATCAACCAAGGACACCACAAACATAGAAAGAAATTAGAGCACCAGAAATAGGACATTGATTAGTAATAATTCTCTCTCATTTCCTAGTTTCGATCTTACGTTATTTAACATAATATAAATGAATAAGAGTACTACTAGATCATATATTACTTTACTCCCATACAAACATATCATTTCATTTGTTTATAAATCAATGAGTTTTGACGATCGATTAGGTTTTATTTATTGGATTAATTACTTCTAGTGGTAAAAGTTGTATATAAAACTATCAGCTAGCTTTTGACCAAGGCGAACAGCAGACTTTGTATCCAAATGTAGATGACCTGCTAAATAGGTTGATCCCGCAGAATCAACGTGTATAATATTCTTTAAATTTATATTCAGCTGAGCATCTCTTACAGATTTTATGAACTTTCCTTCTCCAGTAGAAAGTACAACCTGCAAAAAACATGTATAATACTTTTAGAATTTTTAATTTGCAAAGATGCATGGCGGAACGTCTATATAACCAATTTGTGAAAGGAGAAATATTTTAGTAACAATGAGATCCCATAAAAGTAAATTAATTCATATGCTGGCGTGATTTAATATGATACGTTAAATGGTAAAACTACTATTATAAACTAGATCTAATGCATCATATAAAAACATATGGGTTTGTAAGATTACTTGTGGAAGAAATCGAGCATTAAAGAAACTGATTGAACTAAGCAATGATGTATAGACCAAAGAAAGTACCAAAAGAATGGGGAGATCAGGAGAGTCAAGATCGTGTCGAAGATTATTGAAAAACTTCTCCAACCTTCTCAAATAGAGCCTAGAGTCACGCTCATCACAATCACTTTCTCCTTGATACCAGAGCAGTGCACGAATATTACCACCAGAACTTTGCCTTGCAGCTTTTGCTCTATCAACCAACTGATTATATAGAATTGTACCCTTTTGCCATTTTTCTATCTTTGTTCCTCCCACTGCACAAGGGACCAGACCAATCACTCCAAACGTTGGACGTTTTGCCAATATTTGGTTGGAAAAGGGCATGCCTGGTCCCACCCCGCAGGTCTTCAAATTATTAATTTCCTTATGAAGAGGTTCACGAGCTATCTCCCAAGTCTTGTTTAAAGATAGTGTGAGGATATTGGGAGTGGGAGTGCATTGTGGAGGAACAATTCCATCCCATTTGAGCAAATGGGTTTTTGTGTCATTGTAAATGCCTCCACGTCCAGCCATGTTGCTTTGTCCTGCTAAGAGGAATATGTTTGTGGGTTTGAGCTCTCCGGCCAGCACAACAGAGTACCCAACATGAGTAACAAGTACAAAGAAGATGATAGAAAGAAACATCGTTTTGTCTTGTCTTTTAGATGTTGAAGGAGTAATATTTGTGCAGTAATGGAAGAGAAGCAGGCTGCATCTTATATTTATATATGACTTGGAACTCCATTTTAGGTGGCGTACAGAGTGTATGAATTGTTTTTAGCCCATAACTCTCTAACCAAGAAAACAAACAAGCACACAATATCAGAAGTTTTCGACCACAAAAAAGATATTTGTTCGCTTGTCTTATGATTTTTTTTTTTAAATTTTAATTTAGGAAAATGATGATTAAGAGTCAAGACAATATTTGTTACACCATTTTTACACCCAGTTTTAAATCGAGGTTATTTTCATAAATATATTACTGCTATTGTCAAGTCCAGTATCAGATAATCTTTAATTTGAAATCCATAATATTTAAAAAGTTTAAATACAATATGTGTGCGGGTCTATATGTGTTTTTCCTGCACCCTCTATGTGGCATATTTGTATTTGCAGGTGTAAAAGTAAATTTTCCACCCATTCGGCCTCGAGTTTTTCCTTACCTAGAAACCTTTTAATTAAAGAAATTAAACTCAACTACATAGTCTCCAAAATCTCACCAATTTACTTATGCCACTTGATACTTATGTCACATTTATCTTGTAATCCTTTCACAATTATTATAGTCTTTTGAAAAAAAATGATAAAAAATAAACAGATGATTCCATTGACTCAGAGTATGGAAACATGAGCCAAACGTTAGAGAATACAGAACAAATTAAAAGAGTATCAACATAATAAAGCTATATTCATAAACATTTAAACATTTATTTATAATAACAATATAAACAAAGGATTGACCTCCTACTATAAACAAATTAAAAGAGAATAAAGAACATTTATTTATTTATAATAACTATATATATATATTAAATATGTGGTGTATGGATGATGAATAGAAGAATTCAATTAGTTTAGAAAGTAAAATTTTCAAAACTAAAAATAAAATAAAAACAAGTGTAGTGTGTGGAAATGATGAGTAAAAAAACTTTTAATACAAAAGAGATAACCTCAATATTAAATGCTTATATGGGATCTACGCTATCAAAAAAGAGCAATGCTTTAGCTATAAAGTGATTTAACAATTTGACTTGTCTTAATATGATACATTAAACAAAAAAAAATTATGTTTATTATAAAATAAATCTAATATATTATATAAAGTCATATTAATTTGTGCATATAATTTTATTAAGTCTCTTTATACCCACAACACTTCATTTAAAGGAATTTTACACTAACAACGTTAAATATTGTATAGCTTATTCACAATATTACAATTAGAGATTCAAAAAATGAGAAATGATTTGTACAATTTTTATATGAACATGTTTTACGCAAGTCTTTATAAAAAAGTAAATCACAATATAAAAAAGTTTTTAAAAAATTATTCTTTATTAGTGACATCTTATTTTTATAAAAAGAATTATTAATTTAGAACTTATAATTAGTATTACTCTAAAAAAAAATAGATTAAAATTATTTTTAGATAATAAAGTGATTTCAGATATTTTTTAAATGGTAGTGAAAAATAATAAAAATTTAAAATATATTAAATAGTAATACATAATAATAAATATAATGATAAATAAGTAAAAAATAATAATTAAATAATAATTAATCTACCCAAACTAATTAAACCTCAAATTTTACACGAAACCCTATATTGATTATTCTACCTACATATTAGCATTTCAAACTGCCTCTTCATTTGCTGTACTAAATGATACCAGAATAAGAAAAATATTATTTATACACTATTGGTCTTTTGCTTATACATTGTATATAAATATAATTTTTATGTATTTTTTAATTTAATTGTTTATATTTTATATTTTTGTTTTTTTATTATATATATATTTTTTAATATTTTAATTAATATGATATTTTTATCACGTGATCAATTCTGCAAAAGATAAAAAGCATCTTACCCCTAACATGACTCTAGAATAAATCATATAGACGTGTGAACTTAATCGAGGGGAAGACCAACCCAACCTCGTTTAAGAACCTTAACCGCATCAGCAAAGAGTCTTACTTTGCGGGATAAAGCAGCAAGGAATATGTCGTGGGCCCACCAGGTACAAAAAAGAGATATTTTCGATACAAAAAATATCTGGTTGCTCAAATAATTAAAATAATAAATAATAGAAACTAAAATATCTTGCAACCCGGCGGTTTCTAGCTAATCAGCAGTGACGTGGCAACCCGATGGCCCATGAAACGTGTAAAAGCGAGCGACAACTGTAACGTTATTCTTGACTTTTCTCCTCAATACAACACACTCGCCTCCTCCTCCTCCTCCATATTCATATTTCATTCTTTAATTTCCCGTCCTTTTTCTTTTCTCCTTCTCGCCCAATTATTTTGAGTTTTTTCATCGTAAAAATGGGTGATTTCGGAGCAAGAGCAGCACCCACTTCTTCTACAGTATCTAACGACGGGTCCTGCGAGACCAAGGAGCCTTCCAGCTTGGTATTATTCTCTTTTGTTTTGTTTTGTTTTTATAATTAGAGATTCTTTTCATCCGGATTAAGCGTAAAGCTTTTCTTTTAACGTCTCGGGATTTGTTTGCTTTTATTCCATGTTGTCTCTTCTTTAGGCGCGTGATGGGTTTTACCGATGATTAATTGATTTGGGATTCATGGGAAGATTAAAGTTTAAACTGGGTATTGTACGTTCAAGAACTTTCGGTTTGAGAAAATAAATAAATCTTCAACCTTATTTCATTTCCCTGTTTCTGGCTACGATACTCATCTTTTTCTCTATAAGTAGTTGTTGGGTTTGAAGACTCCATACTATACTTACTGTTTCCTTAATCCTTGGCCATTAAGTTCTTTTATTTGTTTTTTGTTCTCTTGCCATTCTTGCAGACCATATATATATAAATATATATATATATATATATATATATATTTTTTTTTTAACATGTTTGGCACGAAATTCTTGAACCTGTTCCTTTCTTCTCTCAATTATATATTGATAAAAGAAACAGGAGCATTTTTTTTTTAAGGATTTCTGCCAGTAATGTTAATCTATTATATACCAGTGTACTGAATGGACAGATGAGAAGCATAGTTTATACCTCAAGTCCATGGAAGCATCATTTGTGAACCAGTTATATGATTCCACGGATTCGCTTGGTTTTCGCCGCTTGTCAGATCCTACATATTCCAGGAAAAAGCATCTTAACACCCGAACCACTTCTGGCCAGGTTCCAACTAATCTCTTCTCTTACATTTGAATTCTTTTATGTTTTGTATATCTCTATATATGTAATAAGTATTTGCTATTTATTTATGTTTCTTAACTGATTCTTTCAATCTTTGCTTCCCAGTTTAAGGTTCTTAGAGGAGGAGGTTGCTGGCAGAAGATTAGTTTTGCAAAAATTGATGATCTTCAGCTCAAGAAAGCAAAAGGGTCTCGTGTTCTTTTGGCAAATCCTTGGGTACGGCACTTTAGAACTGGATGCAAACCCCAAGTTGTAGCACCTGCAGATGTACAAAACATTGCTGCATCCACGAGTGAAGCGTTTTGTGGATCAGCTACTTGTAACTCGAAGCACATTCATGCGTGTCACTTTCATCTGTGCCATCGTGATTTGGTTGGTAGTGGCACAGGTAATTTCAGCTTATTTTGGTTGATAGTGACAAAGAAAAGTACAAAGGAATAAAG
This sequence comes from Platycarya longipes, assembly GCA_036559045.1. Taxonomy (NCBI): domain Eukaryota; kingdom Viridiplantae; phylum Streptophyta; class Magnoliopsida; order Fagales; family Juglandaceae; genus Platycarya; species Platycarya longipes. The sequence continues at coordinate 40,666,307 of CM071802.1, forward strand.
CAAAGGAAATTATTCAAAGATGAATTGTATTCTTTCACATTTCCAACTGGTACTGTAGTACATTGATAGTCAAATAACGCAATTAATCTGCAACCTTAGACCATAACCTGCAAATCAGCCCACAACCGAGAGACCATTGTGGATGAAAATTTGATCCTTATCTGGATCATCTCCAGCATCTACATTGCCTTTTTATCATGCTTTGAAGCTATTTCATGGTAGAAAATAAATTTGCACAGATCAGCATTGGTCTCGGTTGGTGCTGTGCAAGACATAGGAGACTTCGCTAGTATCCTGGGTTGGGGGATGTCATTGTTTCCCATTATGTACATGGGTCTCCCATTGGGGGTGTTGGGGACTTGGCTAGTATCTTGGTTGTAGGATGTCACTGTTTCCCATCACTTACATGGGTCTCTCATTGTGTACATTGTTCAAGGAGAAATCCATATGCGATGATATCATCGAGAAGATGGAACCACAAGTGGCTGGTGGAATTAAAGTAGCTTTATTTTTTTAAATGAGGTTGACTTTATCTATCTCTTTTCCCCATGCCAGTTGGTGTGACCAATCTTATTGGAAAGTTCCAGAAGGATTTCATGAGGGTTGGGAAGATGGCAATGGTTGCCCAAAGATGCTGGAGGAAACTCTCTAGTACGGTTCTAAGGGAAGGGATTCAACTGATTGGCAATGAGTTGAGATTCAACCTAGTTAGAATGTCAAATATTTGTGCTCCCATTTCTTTACACGGAGTGGGGGTACAACACCTGATTTTATTTAATAAAGCTTTGTTAGCAAATGACTTTGGCGTTATGCCACAGCAAGGGAGGCTGTAGATTTTGTTCATGGAAGTTTTAAGTACGGTAATGTGTGGGACAGGAGGAGATAAACCTTTGAAGGTGCACCACCTTCGCAGAACTGTTTCAAATTTCTCACTATGAGGTGGTTTCGTGGCCGATCATCCACATTCTCCAATGATGACTGTCAGTAGAATATCACCTTTATCAGATTAGCACATAATTGGGAAGTAGACACTTATACTCTCTTAGGTTTGAAAGTGGAGCTGAGGATAGAATCAGGTGTATCCCATCCGAAAGGAAGATGTTGAATTTAAAGCGTCTTCCCAGGTTGTATTTTTCGTCTATATGACGGCTTAAAAGGAAGTTTAATGTTGGATAATCTTAGAAAGAGTGTGTCATAGTGATGGACTAAAGCTGCATATGCAAGAAGAGCAACGAAACCATTGACCGTCTATTGCTTCACTATGAAGTGGCTTGAGCCTTTTGAGTCTTGATCTCTCATTGCTTTGGGATAGAGTGAGTTATGTCCCGATGGATGCTACTCACTGGCTTACTGTAAAGTGCAGATGGGAAGCCAATACAAGCAGAGAGTTATATAAGAATTATGTGGCAACTAAAAAAATCTCTGAACAATATCGGTCTCAATTATAGTACCTGGTTAGGTAGTTGTCTATCCAAGTGTAATATGAAATCGATAGTATACTGTCCTAAACTAAATAGATAGACAGTGGTCTGGTAAAATCATGGTCTGTTTCTAACAGCTCGCATGATTAAAGCTTCAAATATCGATGTGTGTATCTGTCTTATAGTGTGCATAATTATTATTTGGGGGGGGGGGGGTGGGGAAGGGGAAGGGATCTGGATAGGATAGGATAGAAAGAGTACATGTGATCGACCTCAATTAGTTTGAAAAGGATCCAGAGAGAAGCCCTAGTATAATTGAGATTAAAATTAACTGAGACAAATTGAATTGAATCTTGCAAACTGAGTATTATCTGCCCCTTTATGATCAATGAATGCTTCAACCTCAACTGCTAACGACCAGAGGGGAAACTTAGAAGGATGTTATCTTAAAACATCGTTCTCTATGCCAAATGATTCATGCTATTTGGGTTTTTGCAGAGGTGTCAGATCAGAACTTTGTTGATGAAGAAGTTGAAGGAGAAAAGGAAAACGATAAATGCGATGGAAAAAGGATGAAATCTTGTTCAACTGATTCTTCTAGAAATGATCAGGTAATATTCAAAAATTGATATATTTTTAGAATCCTTGCATCATGCTCAAGATCAATGCATTATGTGGGCATAGAGGCCATAATGTTGTCCATCTCTTCATACTTTTTCAAGGTTGTTCCACATGATAACTCTTCCACAACAGAAGACGTTACAAAGAATTGTATTTCTGCGGCTAGGTGTAAGTCGTGACTACCGTCTAACGTCGAGGTTATTGACCGAACTATGGATATCAGTAATGAGGAGTTCTAACAGAAGTTTTAAATTCTGTGTCTGAGATGTAAGAGTTCTAACAGAAGTTTTATTGCTGGTGGCTTCAGTGCTACTACAGGCAGGAAGTATAAATAGAGTGGTTGCGTGTGCTGTCACTGCGGTCTACCAATCCTGTATATATATATATATATATATATATATATTCTCCCTCATTATCACCACCGATATTCTGCTGACTGCTACTATACCACGACTTTGGCTGTGTTGGGAATTGGAGACATGTAGACATTACTTATTATATCTAAAGAGAGATTTTTCATGTTCTTGCTGATCTTCTGAAATAGTTTTCTGTTAAAGCTATGGTTGATGCCTAAAATTCCTTATAGTTGTATCTGTGTTTGATTTAGGCTCAAAAGAATTTGAAGTAGGCTTTCAGTTAACTCATGCATCATACAAGTTGAAGACGTGTGCAAATCAGCTGTAAAATTGGGTAGAGAAAATAAAGGTGGGGTTATGAAACTGATTTATATAACAGTTGAACTAATTGCTTCAATCCTCCTTTCCCCCCTCTTCATAACTATGTAATGGAGTCATCTACTATTGGAGTCGTACACTGACGTGGATTGATTTGGTATGATAGATTTACATTACGATGAGATGAACTTTATAATATTAAATCAAATCATATTAGTTATCAATTTATTTTTATGAGATTTTATTGCAGAGTGAGCATCTCTCTGTCTAATGTTTTCTCCCCTTAAGTAGTATGAATATATATCTCATGTTTCCTGGTTAGAACAACATCAAAGATCCACAGCGCTTCATCGTTTATTCACTTGGTTAAGCACCTTAATTACTAGATATAGAACCACATATAAAATGGGATTTGTAATAAAATTTCTAATGGTAAATACACGTTGCGCTCTCAAACTACCCAATAATTGCAATATGCCCCTAATATGTAAAAAGAAGTTGACTGAGATACCCTTCACTACAATCAAAAAATAAAATTAAAAAAATTATTTATTTTGGGTCACTTTTTCGTTTTGAGGAGTCTTTTTTTTCTTTCTATTTTTTGTCAAGTTTCTACAATTGACCATATCTTATATTTTGAGTTTACATTTTAAAAAGTAGCAGAGATCATCACATGCCTTACAACTGTACCATAAGCGTTGTTGGACACTTGTTTTGGTTACACCCTTACCCTACTTATGAAGATTATGTTTGCCCTGTTAATAAGCAGTTTGATATTATTTGAAAATAAATATTTTAACTACAAAAAGTTTTTATAAAATAAGCTTACATGCTTACATCATTTGATATAATAAGTTCAATTATAAAATTACTTTTATTATAAAGTAAAGATATGCTATTTGCAGTCTCTATTTGAGGACTGTGCGGATGCTTTTAATAAAACGAAGAGTTTCATTGGAGGGATTAACTATAAAATGATGAGTTTTATTGAAGAGATTAGATGCTATTAAAATTGGACCTGCTTTTACTGTAATATTGTGAAGAAACTGATGGTTCATTCAAACAAACTTCAAATTAAGAGCTCTCGAATTTCAACAATTCGACAAGGGAGTGAAACAAGCGCTTCCTCCTCCAACAAGCTATATGCCAACATCGATTATTTCACATTTGCAGTGCCGAAGACGAGCCAGGATAAATCCTAATTCCTATCCCTCCCTTCTTCAACCCTCTTATTGCTACAATTTGAAGTTTTTGTCTACTTTTGGTCAAAAATTTAAACCAAACATTCTAGTCACTTCCAAAGAATCTCCTATTTATGCCCCGTCAGGTTTTTGGATATCTTCAACCTTTGCGTTTCACGTTTGGTCCTCAAAATTTGAATTTTTGAATTGGGTTTCCTAAAAGTTTAAACTTTTGAAGTGGGTTTTGTATTATGATCTGAAAGTGGGTTTCAAATTTTTGAATTGGTTTTGGTTTCATCTTTACTTACACTCGATTGTCTTTTGTTTATCTCTGTTGGTTTTGTTGGGAGGCTAAGTGAAAGGAAAGTGGATTAACCTAGAGAGGATAGATGAATCGCTTGAGTGAAGGGGCATTTTTTTATATTTATAAAAATTTATAGGTAAAATAACAAAAAGACCATTTTGTATGCACGTTGGCTCCAACAGGGACTGTACGTAGAACGACTCTTAAAAAAAATCTAACGTATTATATGAAATTATATTTTTATAAATTTATTTTTATAAAATCTCTTTATGATTGTAATATTTCTCTTTATAACATACCATGTAACATATTCCGTGGGGTTTGCCTTTATCATCATTAACAACTTTTAGGATGTTTTCATAAGATTTACATGGGTCATATGCATTGCATGCCTACCTTCCTAATCATGGATAACTAGAATAGTCTACACTTTCGTTTATAATTGGTGTTCCAAGTTTCAATGAAGAGAAGATGCCTATCCTATATGACTATTTCATTTCAGAAATCGAGATCTATTAGGAGTGTCAAATAGTGCTAACGAGTCGTATTCGTGTTGTGTCAATGCATGTATATGTTACTATATGGGTCAATTTTAACCCGTCCCGTTAAACTTATCGTGTCCAACTCTTATACCCTAACACGACCTATTAACATAATGTGTCGTGTCGTGTCAACCCATTTTGACCCATTAGTAAATATTACGAAATAGGTTAACATGACACAATATGACCCGTTTAACTCTTTTTATGTAAATGGGTTGAATAGGTCGAAATTAATCCGTTTAACCTAATTAAATTTAGTATAATTTTATATAAATGTTAAAATTACAATATCTATAAAAGTTATAAAGCTAACTATAGTCAGAAATTACTTTTAGGTATAAAGGTATAATAGTAAATTTAACTTTCTTAACGTATCAACTCATAACGAGTCATAACGGGTTGACTCGTTATCAATTCGTTAAGCAATCATGTTTTAACGGGTCAACCATTTTGACCCGAACCAATTAAAACTAAATTCTAACCCGCTATTATCGTGTCGTGTTCATGTTGAGTTAACAGGTCAGGTAATGTATTGCCTCCTCTAAGATCCATCACTCGATTGGTAGAAAATAGAATATCAATTTCGTATCCGAACAATCCCGAAATAAATAGCTAGGATTGTGACACGTTGCAAAACCCCAGATTACTTTCAACGCCACACTCACCATAAGGTTCATGACAAGTTTGAAAATTCCAGCCACCTATATATATACAATATTAAAGACTTCGGCTCAAATCTTTGTAAATGATTAGTTTCGTAAGAATTCGTGGTTAATTTATTGATTGATATACATGTGATCAATTTATGAAAATTAAAAGTTATGGGTCAACTATTTGTCATGTCAATTATTAATGATATTACATGAGTATCAAGTTTTTTTTTTGAAAGTAAAAACCACTTCATTCATACTATTGTAGCATATGACAGATACAAGGAGGAAATCCTTCCAATTCAATACTCTCCTTAGAGAGTTTTAAAGCATCATTTGCTAAATTATGCGCAATACAATTAAGAGTTCTAGGAACAAAAGAGACAGTCACTTGTTGGAATTGTGTAACACCCCCTTCTCGTAGGTTAGGAGATGTCACTTAACTTTTTCTAAAACATTTAATCTGGAAAAAAAAAATTCTTAGTTTAATAATAGAAAATAAATAACATTTATTCCAAAAGCGAAGTCATACTAAAAATGTCTTTTTGCGACCTTAACTGGACATAATTGAAAGTAGCTTGTATCGTAAGACACTTATTTGCTAGAAAACATAAGCTTAACTGAAAAATAAAATCAACTTGTTTCATAAAGACACTTATTTATAATAAATCTTAAAGATTTTAAATAGCTGCTCAAATTACTCCTGGCCTGTCTGCTCGTACTGTTCGTCTTCATCACCTGGGTGGTTTTAAAAACAAGAAAATAACTAAAATGAGTCGATGACTCAGTAAATAAATCCACCACAACGTAAGATAATATTATAAGAAGTTTTCATAAAACTTATACTGAATTTTTAAATATGATTGTACATGTTAATGTTGATGCCATGCATGACTGACTTGACTGACTAACTGACTTAAGTGACTGGTCCGAATTAACTAATAGGTTTGACTGATCTAAACTGACTAACTGAATTGATTTAATTGATCTGATTTGGCTGTACTGGTTTAGCTGAACTGATCTAACTGAGTTGATTGGCCAACACACTTAACCCTGTGTGCAAGGTTGTGCACCGGCCCCACGTCCTGCTGCAGCAAGGGGAGCCGCTGATAGTACTCTAACGTACTATGGTGGACCACGCTTAGGTCCGTGGCTTGCACATCCACCCTGATCTGATATGCATTGGTACCATGCAACTGAAATGACCATCTGAAATAACTGATTTACTGAACTGAAACTAGCTAAACTGTTTTAACTGACTGATTTAACTGGATGACTGCTTAATTGATTAATTACTTTCTGATCTAACTTAATTTTATACTTGAACTTAACTCAACTTATGTGACTTATGTGGCATGATATGCATAATACATACTATCATAAATAACTGTAATTCGCTGAGTCTAAACATGATGCTGATGACATGATCGTATGCTGTACTAAATGACATGCTTGCATGACATGAGGGGTATTTGAAAAGGGCTATCAAAGAACTGGCTTTACCAATAATATAAACTAATGTGAGGATCCTAATTTTGTGATCAAATTCAATTACCTGGATGCACTGCTTCCTGAAACTCACTTTCTAGCTCGTTACCTATACGGATTATGAATCATTACTAACTTCTAAAAAGCATGTCGTACTATTATATTAAATTAAAAATAAAACATATCGACTAATAACAAATATCATGAAACTAATAAATATTTTATTTGGAACATCACACCATAAAGAAATCGAAAGGTTTTTCCAAAACAATATTTTAATAACCAACATTTGTTATTTAATTATAGTTGGGGTAAATATTTACTTCGTATAGTAACCATATAATATAAGGTTCATTATAGACTACTTCTTAAAATCTTAATTTACACATCATATATAAGGAGAAAATTTAATAATTATTAACTTATTTAAATATTACGTATACAAATCTCTGATCAAAGCTGGTCATCTAATCTCCTAATATATTAAGTAAAGTAAATAAATAATATTATTAAAATCTAATTAATTAGACAAATTGAATAACGGAAAAAATGTATATTAAAATAAATCTTAATTTTTCTGAAATAGTTAGTCAAGCTCTTCTTAAACATAATTAAACAATTTAGGCCCAAATACTCGGATGGCCCGCACGGTTTAAGGCCCACGGTCCAGGCCTTTGTGAATTTATTAGTCTATATTTGTGATAGAGTCCATCGGCTACAAGCATAACGCAGCACAATTAAGATGTGGACTGGGGCTTGCGGAGACAAACGGGACCGAGAGGAAAGGAAACAGAGAGGGGGAGGGGTTCGTACGATGCTTACCGTGGGGAAAAGGAGGTGCGACGGTTCGGGGTGGCGGAGCTGTCTTTGCGGTGGGGCTGCGCTTGGAAGAAGGGTGCGGCTGAAGGATTTTAAAATGGATTCTAGTGAGAAGAACTGGAACCCGAAACAGAGAGGAAGCATGAGATCGGCGCCGGAAACTTACCGAAAAATAGTGGGCTGGTAACAGCCACTTGGTCGGTGGCTTCTGTGGTGGCTGGGAAGTACTCCGAAGCCTCGAGAAGTGGTCGGCGGTGCTGGTGACTAAGGGCTCTGGGTTGCCGAAAACAGAGTATGCCTCTTTGGTGTTTTTAAATTAGGAATTTAGTGAAAATGTATAGATGAAATGTGATAGGTTATGTGAAGATTTTTAGTTAGATTTTTAGGATTTGAATTTTGATTGGATTGGTTTGAAGTTAAATTTTGATTCTACTGATTATTGCGGTAAGCTAAAACGGTGAATGAGTGAGTTGGGTGTTTTTCGTTTAATAGGAATTAAACTAAATCCGAAGTGTATATATATATAACTTCTTTTTTTTTTCCGATCTGTGAGGATACTAAATGCTGGGGATTCGGATTTCAAATGGGTTTTACAAGGATTCTGATCTTCCGATGGTTGAGTAAAATTCGGGAATAGGTGTTTATACAAGCTGCCAAATTGAGAGGGATAACGTTTGCACCTTGAAAAAGAAGATACTTAGCAACTGATAGATTGATAATAATATTTAAAAATGTAAGGATCATATTAATATTAATAATAATATTAACAATACTCTCCTTAGAGAGTTTTAAAGCATCATTTGCTAAATTATGCGCAATACAATTAAGAGTTCTAGGAACAAAAGAGACAGTCACTTGTTGGAATTGATGTAGCAACCTTCTGATATCAGAGATCAGCATTCTTCCAGCTTTCTAATGGTCTGATTGGCCCTTTATATCATTTACAACTTGCTAAGCATAACGTTCTAGAATAATACAAGAAAGGCCAAGCTGTTGGAACAATATGACTGCTTTGAGGGTAGCAAAAGCCTTTGCCATGTATGCATCCAAAAACATTTGGCATTGGGATCTCAGCATGCAACTACTCCTCCATTTCAGTCACGCACAATTACTCCAATCCCTATTTTGCATTAGGTTCTATGCATTGCTGCATTCCAATTCACTTTATAAACGTTGATAGGAGGTAACTGCCACTGGAAAACTACCATACTTTCTCTTTCTTTGCTAGCCAGCTTTACTTGGTTTGCAGAAATAAAATCTTATGCTATTTTAGTTGCCTCACACAACAACACATTTGGATCCAAGATTTTACCTTAAAAAACAAATATAATTCTTCTTTTCTAAAAAAAACATGAGTATCAAGTTGGAGAGTAATGTTAGACATGCAAAGAAAATTATGATATGAGAGAAAGAATTAGAAACAACCCTAATTTGATGTAGCATGTTTTGTTTATTATACAATAAAAGAGTTAAATAATCAACAAGTTAATTTGTCAAGTAATTTTATTTAATATTTCAATTTTCTATTTTTAAGGGTAGCATTTTTCTTTGAATAAATGTGTATGAGTAAAAAAACCATAATCCTTAATATATTGATTGCTTGAATAATCTATGATTACGATTAAGGATAGACAAAGAATGTTGATCCTTTTCTCTAATATAAAGATCTATGTTGCTCAAGATTAACATTTTTTTTAAAGGAAACAATTTCATTACTTCATAAAATTGTCAAACCAAGTTGCAAATACATGAGGGAAAAAACTCAAAAGTTGTAGTATAACCACCGATACTTAAAGCATCCCGACTTAAAGCACGAGCAACAGAACTCGATGCTTTAACAGTATGCCTAGTTAACCAACATGTAAAAGAATTAAGAGTGGCCCTAGTATCTACTTTCATTTCACCTGCATATGAGTGGAATTCTGTTGTTGAATTAAGGCTATTAACAACTTGCAGGGTATTCCCCTTGATTATGAGATCTTCAAAACCATTTGACTTGTAGAAGAGAGTTGCTTGTATGATTGCAAAAGCCTCAGTCGAAAGGTGCCATGAACCTTGCCCTCACTATTTTTCACAACTACTCCTACCCCCACCCTACAAGTTGCCTTATTAATAGTAGCATCCTAGTTAAGTTTGAGTCTGCCTTGGGAAGATACTAGCCACTTGGCGTGCTATAGCATGGGAGTTGAAGGAGCTTTCACCTATTGTGTTATCTGGTCTAATCCCTTTACCATGTGACAAACCTACATGGTGATAGATGAGGGATTTGATAGCTTTGTTGGAAAATCCACTCTTTTCTTCATTTCCACAGTAACCAAAAAGTGATAATAAACGTCTGTTGGTCCCATGTATCCAGAGTCTCTATGAAACCTTTAACTAGGTCTTTGAATTAGTGAAATTGTGGGATTGTCTTTTGCAATTTCCTTGAGCTTTGAGACCAGACATCTTGAGCTGACGGGCAGTCTCACAAAATGTCTTCCACAAACTCAAATTGCTGGGTGTATAGGGGACATGGGGGGTTTTCCAATACCTTTCTTTTCATGAGGTTTGCAAGAGTAGGAAGACCATTTAGACATGCTCTCCAAGTGAAGACTTTGGCTGCATTTGAGACATTTAGGTGCCATAGTTTGGTCTAGAGGGTATTGGAGCTGGTTGGATTGGAAGGTTGGCCCAAATTTAGATTGTTAAGCTCTGTCAGCAGGTAGTAGGCACTTTTTGCACTAAAATCTCTTGAGGTATTGCGCCTCTAGATCCATCTGTTAGGTTTGGGAAATGGGCTAAGTGGAATGACCTTAATGAGTGTCAGCATCCCGACGCCTCGATTCCCGTATTTATTTTAAGGAGAATTTGGGAGCGTTACAATGAGGATAGCTTCTTTCGTGGTGAACATGACATCTATGAGGTCCGATTTCCAGTGGTGGCCTTATCTGTCTATGAGGGTAAAGACCTTTGTGTCTGTAGGTGGGAATCAGATGGAGCTTTGAGGTCTGTAGGTGGTACTGGTAGAGATAAGGACCCATTTATCAGTCTAGATCTCTACAGTTTTACCATCACCAATTCTCCACATCATGCCTTCTTTAAACAAGGATCGAGCAGCAATGAAGCTTTTTAATAGGTAGGAGTAGTTTTGGCCCAGTTTTGTTAAGAGGAATGAGCTACGGGGAAAGTATTTGACTTTGAGGACTTGAGCAACAAGTGAGTCAGGTGTTGTGATAATTCTCCATCCTTGTTTTGCAAGGAGTGCTAGGTTGAAATTTGAGAAATCTCTCAACCCAAGACCACCATTACACTTAGCCCTTTTTTGATCCCAATTTATCCAATGGATCTTGTGCTCTTGTGATTGTTGCCCCCACCAAAAATTCATTTTCATTCTGTTTAGTTCATTGACCAAGTACTTAAACAACTTGAAGATTCCCATACTATAGGTGAGGATGGTTTGGAGGACAGCTTTTATCATGATCTCCTTGCCTGCTTGGGATAAGAATTTTGTCTTTCAATCTCTCATCTTGGCCAATACTTTGTCCATTATATTCTTGAAAGAGGGAGCTCTAGACCTGCCTATGAGTGCTGACAATCCTAGATATTTCTCATAATAGTTTGTACCCTTTATTCCAACTATGCTTGTGATAATGTTTTTGGTCTCTTCTCAAGTATTCCTGCTAAAGTATATGGAAGTTTTGTCTTTATTCAACTTTTGGTCTGAGATAGGTTCATATGCTTCCAGTAGGTAGTAGGTAGAATAAATTGCTCCACTCGATTGAATTTGTTTTGCAAAAGAGTAAACTGTCATCTGCAAAGAAAAAATGATTAATGGACATCACATTTTCTTTGATTAGCAGACCAGTTATGACACCCTCTGTCTCGACTTTGTTGAGCATGGCACTAAGGACCTCTGTGCATAGAATGAAAAGATAAGAGGATAAATGATCTCCTTGTCTAATTTCCCTTAGAGGTGTAAAATTTTTTTGTGGAACCCCATTTAATAGAATAGAATAGGATACAGTTCCCACATAGTTTAGTGTTGAACTCAAGGTTTCAAGGTTCATGTAAATCTACACATGGATTTTGATGATAACAAATGAATTCAAAGAATAAAGGAGTCTCAAGTTCAAGTTGTCTACACAATACAATCAAGCACATCAAGGAACCAAGCATGAGCAAGAAGGGAATAAGTTCACATTAAAATCATAGAGTAATTTTGTAAATCTCTTAAAAATTCGAAATTAGGATTAAGGCTCAAAATAAATATTTTATCATAAAGCATTAAAATACATTTTCCACATGTGCATGAATATTTTGAAAATTAACTTTGAAAATATTAAGATGATTGATTGTCATCTTTCACATGTGCATGATATGATTAAAGGTTTGAATTTTGAAAATATTAAGATGATTGATTGTCATCTTTCACATGTGCATGTTTTATTTGAATATTTTCAAAAGTGGTGGATGCTTTTCTTGACTTATGCAAAAGGTAGATGTCTTTGTTTGAAAATTTTGAAAAGTAAAGTGTGCTCTTTTTGTCATATGCAAAAAGTAAAATATTAGGTTTGAAATTTTTGAAAAGTAAAGTGTGCTCCTTTTGTCACATGCAAAAAGTAAAAAGATTTGATTTGAAATTTTTGAAAAGTGAATGATGATGTCTTGGACATGGGAATCTTTTCAAATTTGAAATTGAAGACTCATTTGCCTATAAATAGCTCACTTGAGTTTTGTAAAAATCACAACAAGAGCTTACACATCTATTGCTAAATTTTGCATCATTCTTTCAAAGCTCTCATTCTCTCTTTTCTAAAGTTTTGAGCCTTAATTCTTGTTCTTGTTGAGAGAGATATAGTTTGTACTGTATTGTTCTTATTTCACTCATTGAGGAGTGTTTTCTGATAGCCTACCCACTATCAATTCTTGTATCAGTAAGAGGGTGTGTATAACCCTTGTGTGTGTAGAAGGTGTTCTACACGGGGAATAGTTAAATCACCAAGTGTGAGGTGATTGGAAGTAAGAGGGTGCGTATAACCCTTGTGTGTGTAGAAGGTGTTCTACACAGGGAATAGTTGAATCACCAAGTGTGAGGTGACTGGAAGTGTAGAGGGTGTTCTACACGGATTCTTTGGAGCGGTACTGCTCAAAGGTGTAATAGGTTTCTATCTCCACCTAAAGGAGATTGAATAGTGGATTTGGGAATCCTCAAGGGGTAGCTTGAGGCGAGGACGTAGGCAGTGGGGCTGAACCTCGTAAAAATACTGAGTTTGCTTTCTCTTACCCTACTCTTTATATTTCCTACTGCTTTATATTTTGGTTATATTTTATATTGTATATTTAGTTTATAAGTATTAATTTTTTAATATAACCCAATTCACCCCCCCTCTTGTGTTAGTCATCTGGGCAACAATTGGTATCAGAGCTAGAGCTCTGTTATAAGATTAACTATCTTTTGAGTTAAGATCTTATGGCTAACATTGCAGCTTCATTTGGTGAAGGTCAATCTAGCAGTCGGCCTCCACTCTTTTGCGGAGACAATTACTCATTCTGGAAAGTTAGAATGAGAATATTCCTTCAGTCTCAAGGTCGAGAAATCTGGAAATGCATTGTAAATGAACCTTATATTCCAACAAAAGTGGTTGATGGAGTAAAGGTCAAAAAGGAAGAAGAAGAGTTTGATCGTGAAGACGATAGACTTTATACTTTGAATTTAACTGCCATGAATTTATTATATAATGCTCTAAATGGTAATGAGTTTAATAGAGTAATGACTTGCGCTACAGCAAAGGAAATTTGGGATAACTTGGAAGTTACTTATGAAGGAACTTCTCAAGTCAAGGAATCAAAAATTTATATTCTTACTCATGAATATGAAATGTTTAAGATGAATGATGATGAATCTATTTCTAGTATGCACACTCGTTTTACTAATATCATAAACAGCTTGACAGCTCTTGGCAAAGTTTATTCCAAAGTGGAGATAGTAAGAAAAATTCTCAACTCTCTACCAAAACGTTGGGAGTCAAAAGTGACAGCGATTCTTGAAGCTAGAGACCTCAAGAAGCTCGAAGTGAATGAACTCATCGGGTCACTTATCACCCATGAGTACACATTGAAAAGAGGAGAAGAAGAAGGAAATTCAAAGAAGAGTTTGGCATTTAAAGCTGTTCCACATGAAAGTGAAAGTGATGAAGATGAGGAAAATGACGACAAAGATGAAGAAGTTGCGATGATAATAAGAAGAATTCAGAGGTTCTTAAAGAAAAATAAAACTCCTCCAAGGAAATCCTTCAATAAGTTTTCCAAGAAAGATTCAGGTAAAAATGACACTTTAATTTGTTATAAATGCAATAAACCTGGTCATATCAAGCCAGATTGTCCTCTGCTAAAGAAAGATCGAAACAAAGGCAAAAAAGCAATGAAAGCTACGTGGAATGATGATTCAAGTAGCTCAGATAGTGAAGCAAGCAATGGAGAATCAGCAAATCTTTGTCTTATGGCTAAAGATGACATTGAGGTAACAAATTTTGATAATATTGAAGATCCTTCATATGAAGAATTGCAAAATGTTTTAGAAGAGGTATATGAGGAATTTGAAAAATTGGGTATCAAGTATACTGCTTTGAAAAAGAAAAATTCTTCTTTAACAAACGAAATTGATATTTTAAGAAAAGAAAGTATTGTTTTGAAAGATGAAAATCTTGAGTTGAAGAAAAAGAAAACTGATTTAGAAAATATTATTGAAAACTTTACGAATGGAAAAAGAAATTTTGAAAAACTTCTTGGTAGTCAAAGATGTGTTTTTGACAAGGCAGGCTTGGGATATATGCCAAAACAAAAATACAAATCTTATAAAAACTTCTTTGATAATCCTTCTACATCAAAGTCCAATATTCAAAATTCTTTTCATAAAAATAATTTTGTTAAAAAAGGATACTATTATAATCACTCAAGTTATTCATATATGTCACATGCTATTCGTAATTTTTGTAATAGCAATGGTCATAATTATCATGCTTGTCCTATTAGAAGAAAACATACAATGACTATTAGGGCCATATGGGTACCTAAAAATCTTGTTTATTCTAATACTAATAAATAAAGGACCCAAAGAACTTGGGTACCAAGAATTATTTTTAATTGCTTTTGTAGGTATGCATGAAGTATTCTACATGTAAAAATAAATGGTTTTTAGATAGTGGATGTTCAAGACACATGACGGGAGACGAGACTAAGTTCTTTGATCTTAGATCTAAAGAAGAAGGACACATGACATTTAGAGACAACTCGAAAGGGAAGATCTTGTGAATAGGTAAAATATGTTGAGCAACCTTCAAGTTTTGAAAATCATATTTCTTCAAATCATGTTTTCAAACTCACAAAAGGACTATATGGACTCAAACAAGCTCCTAGAGCGTGGTACGAGAGACTCAGTGGTTTCTTGATTGAAAAAGGCTTTTCAAGAGGAAAAATTGATACAACTCTTTTCATTAAATTAGAAAATGATGATATTCTTTTGATTCAGATTTATGTTCGGTGCTACTAACGAAAATATGTGCCAAGTTTTTGCTAAGACTATGCAGGAAGAATTTGAAATGAGTATGATGGGAGAGCTTACATTCTTTCTCGGATTGCAAATTAAGCAAACAAAAAGTGAAATATTCATCAATCAATCAAAATATATTAAGGAATTGCTGAAGAAGTTTGGGATGGAAGGTGCTAAGGAAACTGGAACACCAATGAGCTCATCCACTAAACTTGATAAAGATGAATCCGGTAAATCAGTTGACTCAAAGGTATATCGAGGTATGATTGGTAGTTTATTATATTTGATAAACTAGTAGACTTGATATTATGTTCAATGTATGTTTATGTGCACGTTTTCAATCATTTCCGAAACAATCTCATTTGATTGCAGTCAAGCGGATTTTTAGATATTTTGCCAGTACCATTGACTTAGAGTTATGGTATCCTAAACACACTTCTTTCGATCTTATTAGTTATTTAGGTACCGATTATACTAGTTGCAAAGATGATCGAAAAATTTTTAGTAGAACATGTCATTTCTTAGGTCATGCACTAGTTTCCTGGTTTAGTAAAAAATAAAATTCTGTTGCACTATCTACTGCTGAGGCAGAATATGTTGCTGCGGGTAGTTGTTGTGCCCAAGTTCTTTACATGAAGCAACAACTTGAGGATTTTAAACGTATGTACAATCACATTCCAATCAAATGTGATAATACAAGTGCTATAAATCTTTCAAAGAATCCAATACAACAATCTCGGACCAAACATATTGATATTAGATATCATTTTCTTAGAGATCATGTGCAGAAGGGCGATATTGCATTAGAATTCACTAGTACACGATCAATTGGCAGACATTTTTACAAAACCCCTATCAAAAGATAGACTACGCATGATTAGAAGAGAAATAGGAATTATGCATGCCATGAATATCTGCTAGATACTTTTATTCCATTAACCCAAATGACCTACAGAAACTTGAGACGTTTAGCCTCATCATTCAAATGCATTTGCTTCTCATAAATCATCATGCCATCCTTATCTAAAGGATTAGGCAATCGAAATGCAGAGGCAAGTAAGGATTTTAAATCCTTATTCTGTTGTTTTAAGTCTACTATTTTTTTGTTAGACTCTTGAACAAGTCGTTGAAGAATATCGATCTTCTCATTAAGCTTCTCTATCTCGCGGGTTTTGGACTGCAACCGAGCGGAAAAAGCAACAATGGAAGATGAGTATCGAGTCCCGAGACCCACAAGCTCGTAAATGGCATCATGATCTGATTTATTAGCTAAATCAGTGTTTTGCTGCTTCATGGCACCTACGACAGATGCAGAAATAGATTGATCACGAGAAGCACTGAAGGAGAATTGATGAGCCATTAAGATTTTGTAAAGTGAGAATGAAGATGAACTACAACAATGAGAATAAGATTCGATGCGGATTAGATAAAGCTAAGGATTGCTTTTATAAAGATGGAAATAAGTAAAAGACAAACTGACATCTCTTCAAATCTTACTTAGTCAAGCTTACAAGATATGCCGGATGCATATTGTCAAAAGTTACCGAACTAAGCTAGCGAGATTAATTATAATTGTTCCTGTTTCTCTCGTGAAACGCTGCCATTATCTGCTGATGTTGACTCTGTGCTTGAACTCTTACTCGTTCCGATTCCTTTATTTGAAGTTTCAGAACACGAGCCAATTCCGTCAAATCTTTATTTTCTTGCTTTAACCTCTTATTCTTTCTGCCTTTATTTACAAGCTTTTGATGCAGAACAGATATTTGATTGTTAAGTCGATCAACCTCATTTGCCCTCGCTAGTAATCTCCGAGACATGGTCGTAACAGAGGCAGCATATTGAGCACTGAGAGTTCTTGATGCTGCAACAACCTCAGAATCAGTTCTATTTGAAAAATGCATCTCTGCTTCTATCATGGTATTGACAACCTCATGAGATAAAATGACTGGTTGAGACGGCTCCTGATTCAAATCCGGAAGATTATTAGATGAAATTTTCTCCGCCATTCTATCGTTTTGAATAAACAGAAACCAGATCAATGAGTGGGGTGAAAACTTATTTAAGTATCCAACAGGTGAAAACGGTCTTTTAAACGACAACTTTCAAATCTCGATAATATTTAATTTTTCAACAATATCACGCGGATTTGAATCTGCTTTCGCACCGACTGCTAGAGCTAGGCCACCTTTGCAGGTTTTATCAGACACGCGTGGCTCCGCACTGAATTGTCAGAGTTAGACTTCCAACATTTGCAGGTTTTGTCGGACATGCATGGCTCTGCACCGCATTGCCAGAACTAGGCTTGCAGCTTTTGCTGTCTTTGTCGGACACGGATAATTTTAATTATTCAACTTCAAATCTCTGGAATATCTAATTCGTCAATAACATCAAGCGGATTTAAATCTTCTTCCGCACCGAGATGATAAAATTCGGCTTCAACCTTTGCAGGTTTTGTCGAACACGGGTGGTTCTAACTTCTACAGTCTCTACTAACGCAGCGTTTTATTTGTCTGTTAGTTATTGTAGGAATATATCTTATTGAGATAATTATGATTCCTTTTTAATGATGCCAAAAGGGGGAGAAGTTTTAGACTAGAACATTAACATTGTTTAAATTGCTAAACTTGTTATATATACTTGGAATTATGTTTATATTTTTGCTTGAAAAACTAACGCACATTCTCAGGGGGAGCTTAAGTATTCATACAGGTTTCAAGTTCTATCAAGTATTTGTCATCATCAAAAAGGGGGAGATTGTTGAACTCAAGGTTTCAAGGTTCATGTAAATCTACACATGGATTTTGATGATAACAAATGAATTCAAAGAATAAAGGAGTCTCAAGTTCAAGTTGTCTACACAATACAATCAAGCACATCAAGGAACCAAGCATGAGCAAGAAGGGAATAAGTTCACATTAAAATCATAGAGTAATTTTGTAAATCTCTTAAAAATTCGAAATTAGGATTAAAGCTCAAAATAAATATTTTATCATAAAGCATTAAAATACATTTTCCACATGTGCATGAATATTTTGAAAATTAACTTTGAAAATATTAAGATGATTGATTGTCATCTTTCACATGTGCATGATATGATTAAAGGTTTGAACTTTGAAAATATTAAGATGATTGATTGTCATCTTTCACATGTGCATGTTTTATTTGAATATTTTCAAAAGTGGTGGATGCTTTTCTTGACTTATGCAAAAGGTAGATGTCTTTGTTTGAAAATTTTGAAAAGTAAAGTGTGCTCTTTTTGTCATATGCAAAAAGTAAAATATTAGGTTTGAAATTTTTGAAAAGTAAAGTGTGCTCCTTTAGTCACATGCAAAAAGTAAAAAGATTTGATTTGAAATTTTTGAAAAGTGAATGATGATGTCTTGGACATGGGAATCTTTTCAAATTTGAAATTGAAGACTCATTTGCCTATAAATAGCTCACTTGAGTTTTGTAAAAATCACAACAAGAGCTTACACATCTATTGCTAAATTTTGCATCATTCTTTCAAAGCTCTCATTCTCTCTTTTCTAAAGTTTTGAGCCTTAATTCTTGTTCTTGTTGAGAGAGATATAGTTTGTGCTGTATTGTTCTTATTTCACTCATTGAGGAGTGTTTTCTGATAGCCTACCCACTATCAATTCTTGTATCAGTAAGAGGGTGTGTATAACCCTTGTGTGTGTAGAAGGTGTTCTACACGGGGAATAGTTAAATCACCAAGTGTGAGGTGATTGGAAGTAAGAGGGTGCGTATAACCCTTGTGTGTGTAGAAGGTGTTCTACACAGGGAATAGTTGAATCACCAAGTGTGAGGTGATTGGAAGTGTAGAGGGTGTTCTACACGGATTCTTTGGAGCGGTGCTGCTCAAAGGTGTAATAGGTTTCTATCTCCACCTAAAGGAGATTGAATAGTGGATTTGGGAATCCTCAAGGGGTAGCTTGAGGCGAGGACGTAGGCAGTGGGGCTGAACCTCGTAAAAATACTGAGTTTGCTTTTTCTTACCCTACTCTTTATATTTCCTACTGCTTTATATTTTGGTTATATTTTATATTGTATATTTAGTTTATAAGTATTAATTTTTTAATATAACCCAATTCACCCCCCCTCTTGTGTTAGTCATCTGGGCAACATTTAGTATCAGACCTTTCCATTTGAGATCAAAACCAGCTTCTATAGTATTTCAAAAGGATTTGTGGCATGTCAAGCCCTGGTAAGGTTCTTCGCTTTGCATCAAATTAAACCACATGCTCCACCGCTTGTGCGGGTCCCCGTCAATTTCTTTGAGTTTCATTCTTGCGAATGTACTCCTCAGGAGGGATACTTAACGTGTTAGCTACAGCACTGCACGGGTCGATACGCACAGCGCCTAGTATCCATCGTTTACGGCTAGGACTACTGGGGTATCTAATCTCATTCGCTCCCCTAAGTTTCGTCTCTCAGTGTAAGTGTCGGCCCAGCAAAGTTGATTTTAGAAATGACCATTCAATTTGATTGTATGCCTTACTCATGTCGAACTTTAAAGCCATATACACCTTTCTCCCCCTTAATCTTGTCTTCATGTTGTAAAGGGATTCAAAAGCTGCTATAATGTCATCTGATATTAACTTACTGGGACAAAAGTAGTTTGTGTTGGAGCTATAATTGCAAGTAGGATAATTCTTAGCCTATTTGCTAGTGTCTTTGCATTGATTTTGTAGAATACATTGCATAGGCTAATAGGTATGAAATCAGTGATCAAAGATGGGGAATATTTATTGGGTATTAAAGCTATGAAGATATCATTCATGGAGGTGGACCACAACCCTCTATTTAGGACTGCTAACACTGCTTTTATCACTTGGGCCCAGCTATGTCCCAATGATCATGGAAGAAAATGGCAGGGAAGTCATGGGGTTCAGGCTGAAAAAAGCTTCCTTAACTTCGAGCTCAGTGAAAGTTCTACCTAGAGTGTCTTGCATTTCAGCAGTGACCTTATGTGGTAAAGGGGATAGGCAGTCATCAATACCAGAAGGGTTTGAGGTGGAGAAAAGGTCTTGAAAAAAAGATTGGAAGGCTTGTGAGATAGCTTTCTGGGTTTTGAGTTAAAGCCATCACCGGTGTGGATTAGTTTGATTAAATTTTGTTTTTTCCTTTGGCTTGCCCAATTGTGGACGAATGAGGTGTTTTTGTCCCCTTTCGCAAGCCAAACTTGCTTGGCTCATTGTTACCGTTTGGTGTTTTCTGCATCAAGGAGAGAGTTTACTTCCTTTTGTAATTCCTTGATGTCACTGTAAATGTGTCCCTCATTGAGTTCTTTAAAGTGAATTAAGCATGTTTGATTTGGATTTCAGAAGGTCCCCTTGCCTCATATGCTGCTTTGTGCTCCATATTTGCAAGCCTACTTTGCAATTATTTAGCTAATGTATTCATTAGGAGTGTAGAGGTATTGGAAAATATGTCTCAGGTTTGAATTATGAGCTTTTCACAATCCTCCCTCTTGCTCCAACTTGCTTCATATCTAAAGATCTTGTCTTTTTTTTTTTTTTCTAGGTATCACCTGATCATGGATTTGAAGTAGAATAGGTCTATGGTCTGAACTGGAAGCTGGGAGGTGGGTTACTGCATGTTGTTCAATGTGGTCAATCCATGTTAAGATTCCAAAGGCTCTATCAAACATTTCCTTAGTGAAATGTTTGCTTTCTCTATTATTTGCCCAAGTAAATTTGTCTCCTATGTAGCCAAGGTCATTGAGATCAACTTCGGCTAAAACTTCTCTAAACTTGAAAATATGTTGTGTGGTCTATAAAAGGCTCCCTTTTTTCTCATCAAAGCTAGTGATCTCATTAAAGTCCCTGAGGCATAGCCAAGGAACATGCTGTGTAGGGGCTAAATCACAAAGCAGGAGCCATGAATCTCCTCTTTTGGCTATGTTTGGGTGACCATAAAATTCTGTCAGCACCCATAGGGTGAAATTTGATAGTTGAATAGTTATTGAGATGTCCCAATCAGTGTAAGTAGTCATTGTTACATCCATTGAGGAGTTCCATACAAGAGATAAATCACTACTCTTGCCTTTGCTATTAACATTGAAATAATGATAAAAAACTTACCTCACTCAAGTTCTTTCCATTTTAGCTTTTTAATATTTGGTTTCTATTAGGAAAACCAATGATGAGTTCTTTGCTCTGACCATTTGGTGGAGCTCATAAAATGTCTGGGGGCAAACCCTCGACAGTACCAGTTGATGCAATTCATTAATATGGGTGGGGCTGCTATGCAACCTCTACCCTATGAGTTTGAGATGCTTTGTTTTCAAAGTCATGCTTGTTATTCTTCTTTTTCGGGGAATGGGTAGGGGGTAGGAAATTTATGGTGGGTGTTGAGCGTTTAAGGGACCTGAGAGTAGGAGGGGAGGAGGAAGGTTGGTGATATTTGAAAGACTAGTAGGTTGTCCTTGGGCTTTCTTTTTTCAAGTAGCCCCTTTCGGGACCAAGGGGATTGGTGATGGTGTCAAAAATGGGGGGACCAAGGGGATTTGTGTGTTTCTTTAGCTGTAGAATTGAAAATAGAGGAGTAATAAGAAAAGCATACCTGGCTTGACAACAAATATGGTGCAAGAGGAATGTGATCCCTATTTTCAGCATACGACCCCGGTTTCATGAGATCTTCTAGGATTTGCATTTTGGAGCATACTTGATCATCAAGTTCAGGGGATGGATCCTCAGGTGTCAACATGTAGGCCTGGGTAGCTTGGACAAGGTTAGTAGCCTTTTCCATAGCTGCCTACTCTTTGTTGGTAGCCTCTAGAGTTGATTGTGACTAACCTTTGTCGTCTCCCCTAGAACCCTCCTCCACATAGGGTTTTTGGTGTGGTGTTTCTTGCAGAGGAGGTTTTGTAGTGTCATCGTATCTCTTCATGGAAGCCTCTGGAGGGGGGGGGCAGTGGTAACTCTGAGCCATATCTCGTATGGTATTGCAGTTGGGGAGGGTGGCTATAGCTTGAATACTCCCCAGTTGCATGAAATAGTATACCGCATTTGAAATAAAAGTTTGGGAGCCATTCATATTTGAACTGCACCTAGCATTTTTTGCCTCCCAAGTTTATCATTCGGCCCCTGATCAGTGGCTTTGTGATGTTAACTTTTGCTCTTAGTCAAAGAGAACCACCCCAACCACAATTTTGGTCATTAGCCTTGATGGTGTTCTCTGCCAATGGTAGCATCGATTCTTTCTCCTTGTTGCTTACTCATACCTACAAATGGAAGGTTATGGAGTTGGACCCAAAAGGGTTCCAACATAAAGAGTAGTACCTTTGAATGAGAGAGCTTTTCCTCAAACTCGCGAAGATAAAACAGGTGATGGTCGAAAGACCATAGTCATCCCTGCAAAACCTTTTGTTTATCCGAAACTAAATGGAATTCTACGAGGAATAGGTTGGTGCCAAACTCCTTGAAGGTGATCCATCCAGTTGTGTCCCGAAATTTGGCCATAGTGGACTTAAAAGCTTCTCGGTTAGCTATTATTTTGTTTAGAAGCATTGCAAGTAGGCAGTGGCCGCTTTAGAGCTTGGAGGAGAAAACTGTTTCATCTGGTATTGTGAGCTTCTAATTCTCATCTTCTGTTAATTTCAAGGAAGACCATCGTTGCGTAAGGTTGTCAATCATGGTGGGAAGGATAGCAAAACAAAATTAAAAGAACTCTATAGGCCAAGGCCTTAGAGACACAAGTTCGTCACAAAGATAGATGAGAGGACCTCACTCTTCGAAAGAAGATGAAGACTCGATACTTACAATTCTAGACTTTTCAAGATTAACATTAAATGTTATAGGATCTGTATGTTGCATTTATCTCTCATAGTTACATAAAATATTTGAAATAAAAAAATGAGTAATGCTACTCATCATCTCATTTTTCATCATTCTTCCATCATCTTATGATATAGCATTAGATATGATTAGAGACTATTTATTAAATTTCAATTATTAATCTATAATCTGATGTTACATTATAAGATGATGAATGGATGATAAAAAAAAAAAGATGATGAATAAATTTATTCATAAAAAATCATTATCAAAACAATTTTTTTCCAAGTAGAGGTTATTCTTTGAGGTCATATATTAACAGTCCGTTTATTAAACAATCCCACAAATTGCATTTAATTTATCGTACAAATTTTTAATTCAAACACTTTCTACAATTTGGAAATATGATAGATATATAATTTGGACTCAACTGTATTCAATGTCAAGACTCACATTATCTACGTACAGTTTGGAAATTGATAGATATATATTGTGGACTCAACTGTATTCAATGTTAAGACTCACATTATCTACAGAAAATATTTGATGTGGTGAGTTTCACTTGAGGTGTCTGTTTCTTTTAAAAAAGCAGCAAGTTTTTCATGAATTAGAAAATTATGAAAAAAAAATCCGAAACGCAATAAGCATTTGATCATCAGTCAGAAAATTATAGAAAATCTCATCGATTATTACATGACCTAAAAATATATTAAAAGGAAAAAATTTATTCTTTAGATATAAAGTTATTACGAAAAAATAATTTTATAAATTGATGTGATTTGATATGATATGTTAGCTTTTAAAGTTATTTTTAATATTATAAAATAGATCTAATAAATTTTATGAAAATATATTAATTTGTGAGTTTATTTTTGTATAATTTTTTTTATATATAGCACGTCTCATATTTAAATGCATGCTATATATTAATCCAAATGAGATTAATAATTTTGGGTTCGGAAATGAGATGAGTTTAATTTATTTATTATTATTATTATTATTTTGGGATTTGAAAAAAATGTATTATGATTTAAAAAATATGTATTAGGATTTGAAAAAGGTGTAGAGAAATTTGTGTTTTGTATAAAAAAAATTATAAAAATGTAATGATGAAATAAAGATGAGTTGAGAAGAGTTCCCAATTCAAATCGGGCCTTGAGTTTCTCGTTGCACTATAAAAAAATTGCTTATTCATAATCAGCTATTTTTTATTAAAATGAGTCTATTTTTATAATAAATAATAATCTTTATTATAAATAATCTATTATAAATATTCATGTTTTTTGTAGGTCAAGAAAACTGTGAGGGTTTCAAAATCAATAGAAACCCCTGAATCAAAGAGGTCGGTGTCGACCTTTTTCCTCTTATAACGTTTCTCATCGAGAAAATTGCAAGAAATTCAAAGTCAATATAAACTGCTAGTTGTTTCTTGGTAATGAATTGAAGAGGTCGGTGTTGACTTTTTCCCTTTTATACAATATCTTAATTAACTCCTACAAATGTCCACAAGTTATTTGGAGACCCATTTTTCACTTGATTTGATTTGCATACAGATCAAACAATGGGAATGATTCCTAACTTCTCAAACATCAAGTAGTACAACATCTATTAATTCTGACCTCTTATTTTCTAGTAATATGGTTGGTATGGACTATGGTACTGTAGTTTATGGAGACTCGATTTGTGAACAGTAGTAGTGAGAAAAAGGGTACTAATGTCATTAGACATGAGTAAGACTAATGACAATATGTACGTGTTACCCTTTTGCCGTTCTAGCTAATTATTATCTTGTTTGTTTGATTTAATACAATCTTATCTTGCAAGGAAAGATAAGAGTTTTGTGAATTTATAAGATAGTTTAAGTTAAGGGTTTATTGAGTTTGAAATGAGAGAAAAAATGTTGAATAGAAAATATTATAAATTAAAATATTATTAAAATATAATTTTTTTAATATACTTTTTATTTTGGGGAAGAGGGGGTCGACTTTCCTTATGGGTAGTTGAATTATTATTGGATGTTTTGAAAATGAGACGAGATGAAAATTTTGTGAGTAGTAATAAGATGATTTATAAATAGTAATAAAATATAGTTTGAGTTAAGTACTCATTGAGTTTTAAGAAATGAGAGAAAATAAGGTTGAATACAAAATATTATAAAGTTAAAATATTGTTAGAATATGTTTTTTTTTTAATATTATTTTTATTTTGAGATTTAAAAAAGTTGAATTATTTTTTATTTAAAAAATTGAGAAATTTATAATGATTAATTTGATAAAATTGTGATGATTAATTTAAAAGTATTTGTCTTTAAATAATATTTCAAAAAGAAATAAGATCATGAAATGATTGTTTCCCAACATCCCGTTAGTCATGCATGCCACACACAAACTATATATAATATACTATGATAAATTATATTTACAATCTTAAAACATAGTGTAAGCTTTTTTCTTAAAAAAGAAAAAAAGAAATGAAATTTGGGACCAGGTGGAAATTTATTTTTTTAATAATAGATTTTACTTTTTATTTTTCAAAATGAGTACGTATTTATCTCTGACTTGGTATATTTTAAGTAACTTCATAAATCTTGATTATTAGATTATAAAATTTCTTAACATGTGGTTCATTTGACATCAGTAGTTGGTATGACTAGATACAGAATACATGACAAAAGGCAGTAATTCGATTGCCTTTATATATAGATATATAGCTGCTCAAATAAAAAAAGAGATATATGGCTAATTATATGCTTTTAGAGCATTCACATTCGATTGTCTATAATTTTTTTAAAATTTTAACCAAAAATTTCACTTTTTATAAATATTTTTTAAATTTTAAATATATTCAAAAAATCTCATACATCTTATTTCTTATATTTTTTCTTATATATTCAAATAATATTATTATATTATTATATTACTTATTCTATTATTTTATTTCACATCACAACATTATTCTCAATAAACAATTAATAAAATTTAAGAGATCGGATGTCAGAGTCAAAATAAATTAAATTTTGATCCCTATGATTTAATCAGTATAGTGACATGAGGGACCAGATGTGAGTATTCTTGGGAATAACAATGCAATTACGCACCTCCACGTTGCGTGAATAATTTGAAAGGAGCAATGATATAAAAATTTGGGATAAGATCATACAAGTAGTCCCCGTTAATTTAATTTCCTTGGAATTTATCGTCATGCATGTATAGCGTGCATTTGAATATTTGTGAGCAAATTGGCAACGTGTTCTTGTTCATTCATGTGTCTAAAGCACTATCCATTCGACACGTTTCATGTTATTACTGAAGAAAATCTGGCAGACATCACAGAAGAGATCAAACCAGATATTTATAATTAAAAACGTGGACGACATTGTGTTATATAATGAATTTAATTCCTCAGAGGGTGAATAATTTTCCATCATTTAGTTTTTTTCCCCAAATTTCATGGGCAAATTCTCTGCATGACAATAACTGTGAAATGACGTGGGAAGCTGAGTACTTACTCCCCTTTAATATGTGGACGAAATACGTAAACTATTTAATTAAATTGATTAATTTTTATGTTTTGATTTATAATACTAATATTTATTTTAAAAAATTAAGACCGATGAAAATATATAAATTTTATTATTTAAATTTCTCTTGACAATAATAATGGCCAGCATTATTTTTATTTTTTATTTTATAATTTTGTAATATGTGTATATATTAATTAATGTAATTTGTTTTAAAATATATTAAGAAAATGTTTTTAAGATATTATATAAAAATAAATTTACAAATTGCATTAGTATATTAGATTATAAAATTATTTTTATTATAACGTAGATCTAATATATTAAATAAATATATCAATTTATAAATTTTATTTTATAAATTGTTTTTATAATTATATCAATTCTTATATATTAAATCAATCTGTAACAGTAAAATTGACAAATTCAAAAACTAGAGTAATATCATCGCTCAACATTAAATACATACATTGGATCTTCAGAGAAACAAAAAATCATACATTGGACGAGGAAAGAGATTTGTCTCTGTTGAATGTTTAGCTGGAACTTGAGCTTCTATATAACATCATTTCTCCCTCTCTGCGTGGCATAGAAATTACAAAATTTCGGATTCTGCATTTTGTGATCAGAAAGGAGGAGACGAGAGCTAACTCATCTCTGCTGGTATATATATATATATATATATATAGAGAGAGAGAGAGAGAGAGAGAGAGAGAGAGAAAGAGATGTGTGGAGTCTTTTTCTGTGTTTTCATCTTTCTCCTTACGATTATATTCTCATATATTTTCCCACGATGGGAGAGGAAAGAACCCCAGAAAAGAGCAAAGCTTCCGCCGGGTACAATGGGATGGCCATACATAGGAGAGACTCTTCAAATGTATTCTCAAGACCCAAATATTTTCTTTGCTGCCAAACAGAAAAGGTTTGCTGCATGCTCTAAAGTTGTGTTTGTTTACAAAAACTAACTTTGATCTGCTCGTTATTTTCCTGAACTACGTAGAGATTGAACTCATGTTTCAGGTATGGAGAAATCTTCAAGACAAATATTCTTGGGTGCCCTTGTGTCATGATGGCTAGCCCCGAGGATGCTCGGTTTGTACTTGTGACAGCTGCCCACTTGTTCAAACCAGCTTATCCCAAGAGCAAAGAGCGTCTGATTGGGCAATCAGCACTGTTTTTCCATCAAGGGGAGTTCCATCTTCGTCTAAGAAAGCTTGTCCAAGGATCCTTTTTCCCTGAGTCAATTCGGAACTTGGTGGAGGGTATCGATGCCATAGCAGCATCTGCGTTGGATTCATGGGCAGGCGGCCATATCGTTAATACTTTCCACGAAATGAAAAGGGTAAGCTGCCTTCTCAATTTTCTAAATAAAGTCTCTGACTTTGTTTTTTTTTTGTTAGAATTGAAGGCGTTGAATGTCGGACTCGTATCTCTAATATATAGGACGACAGAATAATAAATAGAGACTGGAATTGATAAACAATTATGCGATTGTTCTGTCTATTAAATAAATATTATATCCTTTTTTTTTTTTTTTGAGTTTTGTAAAAGGCCGTAATCCAACAGGCCCGTCTTCAGAAAATTATACTGTTTATATAATATGCAAATTGTAAATTTTCAATACTAACCTTTAGAATAAATAAATGCAATCTTTCAATTTAAAATTTAAACATAATAGTTATCGTCTAAAAATATACAAAAATAATTGTATTGACAGTTAATAATGGTTGGTCCTCGAACCATGCAGCTTTCTTTTGAGGTTGGAATACTTGCAATCTTTGGCCATTTGGATGCTTATTATAGAGAAGAGCTGAAGAAGAATTACTTTTTAGTAGATAAAGGTTACAACTCCTTTCCCACTAGCATTGCTGGAACTCCCTTCAAAAAGGCGCTAATGGTAAGCAAAATGGCCCAAAACTTCTTATGTGTTATATTGAACTCTTATTTCCAATTGATTGTGTTTTGGCCTCTTCTTTCTATCGGTTTTTTGTGGGATTTCTGAGCAGGCAAGAAAGAGGCTCACTAAGATTCTCAATGATATTATTTGTGAGAGGAAGGAGAAGAAATATTCTCTGGACAAGGATCTTCTGGGTTATCTACTGAACTCCAAAGACGAAAAGGGAGGGGTTTTAAGAGACAATGAAATTGCGGACAACATCATTGGAGTACTGTTTGCAGCTCAAGACACTACAGCTAGTGTCATGACATGGATTGTCAAGTACCTTCATGACAACCCGAAACTTCTAGGGGCAGTTAAGGTATGACCAACAACCAGCTTGCTACAACATTAATGGGGTTAACAAGTCCCTTTCACCCAAGATCTCTTGTTTCTTTTTCTATTATGAAATCAATACTTATTTCAAAAGTTTAAATTGATAAAAAAAAAGTGTCGTTTCTCCTAATTCAATAGGTGGTTAAATATCGGAAATATTTAATTAAATGAGATAAATTGTAGAGTTAAATTTTGAACTCAAAATCTTTATTTTGATACCATGATGTGAAATCATCGCTTGTTCTAAAAATTTAAATTAATGAAAATAGATAAATTTTATTATTTTATATATATATATTAACCGCCATCATAAAAATAAAAAAGTCACAATGCTAGTGTTTTCTATACAGTTGTTTGTCTAGTATGCCAATAAACAGGCTTACAATATACATTTTTATTCTGTTTGCTGTGCATCTACGCGGACGACTGTCTTTGCAGGCTGAACAGAAGGCTATTTGCATTTCAAATGATGAAGGTAATCGTCTACTGAGTTGGAGCCAAATAAGAACATTAATGCCAGTAAGTAACAAGGTATGTAGACATTGCATGTAAGATATATCACTTGCATTGACAATTTTGTTTCACTCTTTTTGGACATTTGTTTAGCCAAAAAGGGTCAGGGAGTTTTGTTGCATGGGGACTAAAGTGAGGAACTATATATGGTACTTTACTCAGGTAGTACTGGAAAGCTTGAGAATGGCAAGCATTATATCTTTCACCTTCAGAGAAGCAGTGGCTGATGTGGAATACAAGGGTAAGAGGAGCACCTAAAACTGTTTATGACACTTAGGTCTAGTTTGGGTGGTGGAGTATTTTTAGAATATTTTATAATTATTTTTCTTTTATTTTTTTATTATTATTCATTATTATTTAATATTCTATCATCATTTTTTTATTATTATTTATAGAATATTTGAGATTATCTCACTACTACATTATCTAAAAAAAAAAAAAGTAGGATAATTTTAGCAGAAGTATTTAAAAAAAACAAAAAAAATTCTAAAAGTGTACTTTCAAAGACTTACGTTTGGATGTCAAGAGTGTTTGAGAGTATTTGAGAGTGTTTGTAAATAGTAAGTAAAAAGTAATAATAAAATATTGAAAA
This sequence comes from Platycarya longipes, assembly GCA_036559045.1. Lineage (NCBI taxonomy): Eukaryota > Viridiplantae > Streptophyta > Magnoliopsida > Fagales > Juglandaceae > Platycarya > Platycarya longipes. The sequence goes on from CM071802.1 coordinate 40,696,213, forward strand.
GTAATAAAAAAGTAATGAATAGTAATAAAAATATATAAAAAGTAATAATAAAATAGTGAATAGAAGTATAAATTGTTTGAAAATATTTGAGAGATTTTTTAAACCAAACCTAGACTTAAAAAAACAGAAAATAAGAAAAAAAAAAAAGAAGGGAATCTCTCTAGATTATGTTAACTAATATAATACATGATTAAGAATCAGTTTTTCTAGAAGTTTTAAATTAGGGGTAATTTTATAAAATATTTTATACACACACAATGCTTTATAAAAATACTTTTTATTTAACACATTATTGTAAAATATATTGTATATTATATTATATGTATATCATTTTCCTTTCTAGAATACCATGACATTTAAAGAAATGACTGACATGTCTAGAATCTGCTCTAGGTTACCTAATTCCGAAAGGGTGGAAAGTGATGCCTTTGTTCAGGAATATTCACCACAATCCAGACTTCTTCTCTGATCCTCAGAGATTTGATCCTTCAAGATTTGAGGTATGACTACATCCCTGCATAAAGCTATATTAAGCTACTTATAAAGTTTCAGTTTTTGCACTAAAGACCTTTTTTTTATTTCATGTTTATCAAGGTTGCCCCAAAACCCAATACATTTATGCCCTTTGGCAGTGGAGTTCATGCCTGCCCAGGAAATGAGCTTGCAAAGCTGGAGATACTGATTATGATTCACCATTTGGTCACCAAATTCAGGTATCTTACAAAGGAAAATACCAAAATATAATTATCTTATGAAATGTTGAACATAATGTTGATTCTGAAGATACAAAAAATTAAAAGGTCAACATTAGTAGTATATTAAGTGTGTCGATCAATAAATAATTTTGTAAGTTAAAATTTTCGTGTTTTGCAGGTGGGAAGTAGTGGGACCCAATAGTGGCATTCAGTACAGTCCATTTCCAGTGCCCATGGAGGGACTCCCAGCCAGATATTGGAAAGAATATTCTACCTCCTAGAAGCAGCATACGTTCAAATTATCACCACCATCAGTACTCCAAAAGTTATGGATCGGAGGGTTGGATGTTAATTAAGATCCTTACTTTATCCCAAGTTTTGGTTGTTTGACATTATACAATCAATAAAAAAAACTTCACCTCAGTGTCTCACGCTCTCTTTGAATCTTTCTTTTTGCTCATAGTTTGAAACAAATATGCATATCGCTTTGACCAGCAAAATTCAAAGACTGACAAAGTTCTTTCCTAATTATTTTATAAAAACTCTACGTGAAGTCATTTTTATGTATTTTTTACACATTTTATTGGGGGTAGTATGTCAACTCCGGATTTTTGGGTAAGCAAGGAGATTGTTGTAGGGAGACGATTAGATGCGCAGAGTTTGTGTGATACTCAAGGGTAACGTGCGACTGGATCGACACTTGAGGCTTATGTGGTGTGGACAAGGAACTCAGTTGAAATGGAGAAGTAGGGGTTGGTTAGATCTTGTAATTGGAGGAAAGAAAAGCTGAGGGTGCCATGCATGTGGCATATGGAGGTACCAAGAGCAGTGACATTAACCTAGCTAAATGTCAGTGTCTAATTAAATTTTCCCTAATTACTTTAAAAGGGTTTGCATTGGAGTAGTTAACATTCTAAGACTCCACTTTTAAATTAACATAAAATCATTTCTTTTTCCAGATTTGATTAGGTATTATTCATCTTCAAAATTTAACTAAAAGTTGCCGAGGGCAAAGCCAGCATGTATTGGGTTTTATGCAAGCCATTGGCACCGCTTGAGACTCACACATTTAGAGTATTCACATCTGGAAGAGGAAATTACTGTTCTCTTTATTATTTAGAAAAAATTTTAGGGTTTGGAACAAAAACTCCCTCCCATCCCCTTCCCTATTTTAGGGTTTACTTTTATGGGTGCTATAGTGCCACCCCATATTGGCCTGGGACCACTACAGCACTCCTAATCTCTTCCTTCAACCCTTTCGGTTGTTGGTCCCACGCGTTCTCTCTCTCTATTCGTTATTGTCCTTTTCTCCGATCCTACAAGAAAAGTGACTTGTAGAACGTCATTTTTGTAAAATGTTATTTGCGGTGAGTTGAACTTGCCGCAAAAAAGGTGGAAACTCGCAATAAATAATCTTATCTCGAAAAGACTAACCAGGGTTAACAGATTATTTGCTGCGCCTAAGATTTTTTGCAGCAACCAAAATTTGCTGCAAAAATTCTTAGAACATGCTTGGCTTGAAAGGTAGGGAGAGACCTTTAGCCGCTCGATTATAACGGCGTGCTTCCAGCGTGACAAAACACGTTGAACTTAGTTATTTACCGCGATTTTAAAGCTTTTAGCGGCGACATCCTATCGTTGCAGAAAGCTTTATATCTTGTAGTGCGACATTACCTTCATCAAACCCTCAACGATTGATGGTGGTTTTGACAAAGGTAAGTATCCCTCTCTCTCGATGTTAATCAATTTTCTGATTTCTCTCATCCATGGCTCGAATCTAGTCTCCCTCCTCTACAATTTTTCTCGACTTTTCTCCTCCTATGACATAAATTCGATGCATATTTCATTTTCTTGGATATGTCTTTGTGTTCCCATAGCTTCTAACTATGGCTTTAACCCTATTTTGTTTAAATCAACCCGTGATCATGTTAGGGTTTCTAGGGTTTCAAAATGTGCTGTGATTTGTTGGATTGTGTGACTACTGACTTGTGCTTTGTGTCCAAAGCAGTGCTTGTGCTAGATTTTTTAGATCCATGTAATTATTATGAGTTTCGATTCCCTTCCATTTAAATGTACTCTTGTACCATATTAATTTTGTTTTCGTCATCTACAAAAAAAAAAAATCTTGTATGAAATTATTATTATTATTATTATTATTATTATTATTATTATTATTATTATTATTATTATCGGGATAATTGTTTTTTACTATTATTGTTAAAATAATAATAATCTAAAGATGAAAAAACCGAATAAAGACAAAAGATAAAATAATTAATAGTTAAGAATGAAAATAGAAATGAGAGAAAAAAATAATAAAAAAATAATAGAAGAATATTATTTTACTAGAATTGAGAAAGTATGAAAAAGTATGAGATTAATAGAAGAATAATAAAGAATACGTTATGAGATGTGTGAGATTTTTGAAAATAAGTAAAATTTAGAATAAAATAATAGAGCGAACTTTTCAACTAAAATTTAATGAAAATAATGGGAAAGGGGACGTAGATGAAAGAATGGCTAGTCGGTGGTGGCGCAAAACCAGTAAATCCAGCCATCCTAAATATAAGAAGAGAGTGAGGCACACACTCTAATAAGCGCGTCTGAGTGAGAGTAGGTTGATCCTCTCCTCTTCACTTTGAAGTTGACAAGGGAACATTTTCTATATTTTTTACACTAAGAAAAATGCTAGATATTTTTAAGAAATTTACAAAAAAATAATTTTTTATATGTCAGATATTAATATGTTGACAATCATGAAATTTGAATTTAAAAGAAAACCAACAAAATAAGTCTTATAAGTAAAAATATAAATAAAACTATAAATACATGTAGTATTACTCTTATACTAAATAAATATTATTAATTTCATTTAAAATGGAAAAAATCCTTATCCTTCATAAAGAGTCCTATTTGTTTACTTATATAGCTATTGGAGCATGGCAGTGTCAATATGTTACACGATCAGTTAATCTAACACGGATACGATATGATAATAACGAGTTATGGTTTAATTTTGATGGGTTTTAGGTCAAAATGGATTGACCCATTACTAGGGGTGTTCAAAAATTCCGATTACCGAATTCCGTCCGAATTCTGCTCTGATCGGAGTTGGAAATTGGAGTTTGGAGTCGGGGTCGAAATTATTTCGACTCCAAAATCGGAGTTCGGAATCGGAAACGGAGTCTGAGTTAGTTCCGATTTCTGACTCCGAACTCCGACTTTTATACTTTATATATTATATATCATAAAGAATTTAGTAGAGAGCTAAGTAGCCTGATGGTTGCTTGCGTTTTGGATGATCTTAGATACTTGGGTTCGAGTCTCGGCCACCTCTTCTCCCACATTCATTTTTTATTTTACAAAACTTTAAGTTAAACGGCGCCGTGTGGTTGGGGTATATAATTCGAAAACCCTATTCTCAGTTCTCAGCTCTCTTTGTCCTTCTCGCTTCGTCTTCAAATCCATGACCAAACGGCCCAAACCCTGGCTCTCTCCGTCCCTCTCTCTTTCTTTGATTAAACAAACTTTCTCGTTTTCAAATCCATGGCTAGATCCGTCTTCATCTTTGAATCCATGGCTAGACCCCTCTGCATCTCCGAATCCATGGTGAGAGCAAGCATAGGACCGGAATCTATGTTCTTTGTGAATCCGTAACTTATATCCTCTGCGTCTCCGAATCCATGTTCTTCGTGAGTTTATGACTTTGTCCGTTCATCAGATGTCGACTTCATTTCCCCAACATTTCGAGATTTTGATTTCAACTTCGAAACCAATTGGAGCCCATCAACGACAGAGTAAGGAATTGCTCATTTTCTTGATCATTTGGTTTAATATCTTTCATTTCCTCGTTGATTGCTGGGAACAATGAGTATTAATTCTTTGATTAATGGAGTGGAGCATCTTAGATTCTCATATTTAGTGTTTTGCCGACGATAAAGTAGACGATAAAGTAAGGGATTTCGATCGGAGGTCGGAATTCCGACCTCTGATCGGAACTCTGAACTCCGATCGGAGTCGAACTCCAACTCCATTTCGAAGTCGGAGTCGGAAGTGATTTTCGACTTCGACTGGAGTCGGAGTCGGAGTCGGAGTACAGCCCTACCCATTACGACACGATTACTTAATGGGTTGATAGCGGGTTAACCTGTTTTGACCCGCTATGACACGTTAAGAAAGTTAAAATTATAAGTATACCCTTACATTTAAAAGTAAAATTGTTAGAATCTTAATTTCAATATTTTTATTGATTTATTATAATCCATACTTGTAGTTAGTATTATAACTTTTATAGATATTGTGATTTTAACATTTGTATAAAATTATACTAAGTTTAATTAAGTCAAACGGATTAATTTTAGACATATTCAACACATTTATATAAATAGGTTGAACCGTATCATATTTTATCATGTTAATTTATTTCGTAATATTCACTAATGGGTTCTAATAGATTGATACGACACGATATATTATGTTAACGGGTTGTGTTAGAATTTGAGATTTTGACACAATAAGCTTAACGGGTCGGGTTAAGGTTAACCTATATAGTATAATTTATATGTCTTGACACAACATGAACACGATCTGTTGACACGATTTGACACCCCTAATAGAGCATGCTAGCCTCAAAAGTTGTCCTTGGGTTATATGATATTTTGTCGCTTGGAGGACAATTTTCCCTCTGGAAGCAGTTTGCTTTGTGTTACCTTGTTCCAGGTAAAGCAATCAACATTTCAGATTCAAAGTTCATAACTAGTAATTGGTTGCATAAGAAATGCTGGGTTATAGAAGAATAGAACAAATACATTTGGAGATTCTTTAATATGACATCAATCAAGTGCTTATAAACCATTCAACTGGTGAGTTATAGAGAACAGATGACTTTTCAAGCCCCCCACCTGATTCTTTTGCATTGGCTAAACACGCCCAGTTCCCTCTTCAACAATATAAAGTACTCGAGCCATGTAAAGTCTTGAATCATAACTGGACTATTTTAAGCATCTTCAAATGCAGATGTGTATTTAGAAATGGCTGCATCAATCCTCTCTTTGTCTCTGGTTGCAAATGCTTCCAACAGGACCCCGCCTTTATAGAAGTGAAAGAGGGGCACCGACTGCATCAGTTTATATAAAGTCTCAGGGGATCATAAAGTATGGAAAAGGAACAAAAAAGTTGATCATAGTAGCTCATGATACACGTTAAAAAATGATACTTTGTATTTTACCTTAATTCTAAGTCGTTCAGCAACTTCAGATTGTTCATCATACTCGTCGATTACCTGTGGTACACATCATTGCAAGTTCTTATTTTGAGTCGATAAAAGGTAATTGACACAATGACCAAAAATGGCCTAAAGCCATAATGCTACTCATCTCCCATTTTCTCACCATTCCATGACGTGGCATTAGATGACTGGAGACTCTTTATTATGTTTTACTTATGAGTCTATCATCTAATACCACATCATGAGATGATGAAAGATGATGAAAAAGGAGATAATGAATAAATTTATTCAAAGTTAAATATCAATTGATGAACTTTTCCATCTTCTTTCAGAGGTTGTCCAGTGGGGCTTGGGGCAATGCTTACAAGTTCCATACATTTTATAAGCCCATCAAGCCGAGTGCAACTAGCATACAGCATACTCACATTGTGCTTTAAGAAGATTACAGGAGCTTCTTTATCTCCAGATCCCCTGCATAATTTTGCAAATCCTTGCTCTATGTACTTGCAGCTTCCACAAGAAGGACGATAAAAATCTACCACAACTAAAGAATCTCCTCCTTTGGCCTTTTCAATAATTTTGGAGAACTCCTCATCAGTCTTAAATTCTTTAACACATTCAACAGGACAGAGCTCATCATCTTCATCAGATAATTCCCCTTGATTCTCATTAGCCCCTCCGACTCTTTCAGTTCTGAAAGAGTCCAAAGCTTTGATGGTAGATGGGATATTTGCCCTAATAAGACATAATCTAACATCACTTCTCTCATTAAGAAAGCTGGGAACTATACAGGGAAGTCTAGAATGAATCTGTCCATTTAGGTTCTTTCCAGAACCAAAATATGTCGTACAATGAAAATATTTCTGCCTCTGCATGACAACATAGATCAAACTGAAGACCCAATATAATAAATCTTCAAAATATCGCTAAAATAGATGCTTCAATCTATATCTTCAGCCCAGACCTGAATTTCATTTTAATTTATTGCCTGTGTGATGTAAAAGATGATAAGCACCAAATGAGAGAAAATCTCGTGAGCATTATAGCATTGGACTGGTAAAGAAACAGGGCAAACTACAAATTACCTCCCAGTGGCCAGGGACAACTATTAATTACATCCACTCTTCATGAAAGCATTCCCTAGATCTTCTTGCGTTTTATAGTAAAATGAATTCATAGTGTATTGGTTCTACTTGTTGATTTCTCTACAAGATCCACACATTTTTGTCAAAATATGGAATTTATCCCTCATTAGGCCATCAATGAGATTTAAAGTTTGATGGTGAAAAGAAGCAGAATAGCTACAAATTTGGATTCAGAAGCAAAATAATTCTGTTTCTGTCCATTATAAGGAACAGCCTTTTGCTACATCTAATTTTTCCTGCACTAGATTTCAGTCTTTCGTAGAAATCACACAAGATTTATGACTAGCCTAGACCATTCCTTAAATTTGGAAGGTTTCTGCAACTAAAGGGAAAAAAAAAACTATACAGCAATTCAGACTATATATGAAGAGAACTGCTGCTACAGACACAAAGAGATTACAAAAAAAAAACTCATAAATTAATGTGACTTCATATCATCTATTAAAAGTAATTTATAATAAAAGTAACTTTACAATATGATGTACCACATCAGTTTGTAATTTTATTTTTGTGTAGGTCCTTTGTAGCTAAAGCGTTTTCCTTTCTATAATCTTTCCTTCTCTACAAATCTTCCATTAGTGATTAAAATGCATAATGAAGTCCGCAATTTGTTTCCTATTCCCTAAAATAGCATGGTGAATAATGTTCAAGAAGCAGCAACTTACAGCTGCAGCCAAAAAAGCATGCAATTCGTTTCATTTTCCCTAAAGTTTTACCGAGTCCCATATATTTTTTGTTGAATTCATACAGATCTTTGGATCACAACTAACTATTTGACATGAAATATTCGTTCAATTTACTCACTAATTTTCTTTGATACGTTAATATTGATTAGTTAGCCTTTAACGAGGCCGTGTTCGCCCTTAATCATTTTTTCAAACACATAATGCTCCTTCAGCATTACCGTAATTCACGAACAACCACCTCGTAGATTGACAAAACAAAACAACAAAAAACCATTACTCAAAGTAATAAGAACAACTACAAGACAGACAATCACACAGATGTCATATTCACTCGGTTTTATGCATGTTTAATGTATGGTTAGAATCACAACCGCAATATATGTATCTGATCAACAGAGTCAGCAACTCGGAGACGGGTTCAGTGCTTACCTCCGGCAGTTGGGGGAAGCGCGCGCTTTGGGATAACTGCTGAAGAAAACCACCAGTGAAAAGAGGACACCGCACTACCATATCCACTCTTCATTGCATTTTATATCCTGGACCTCATGTTATATATCTAATTTTTATTTACTTCAGAAAATGAGAAATTGGGTGGGAAAGATCGCTTTAGTTATTAAAGTGGGGTTTCATTATTTTAAAAATAGATTTTTTAGATGAATGTGCAAAAATTTTGCTTAAAAACTGTAGGAATCATTTTTCTCACTTAAATGGGTATTGTTTTCCCACTAAGAGAAAAACATAAGAATACTTTAAGATGTATATAATAAATAAAATATAGGAGACTTAATCTCATATTTCCAAAAATCTTAACACATTCCAATCATTTTCAAACATCACATTCACTTGTTACCTACGTTGAGAGTGATATTTTTATGCTATTTCTGATAAAGCTCCTATAAACAATATATAAGTTTAACAAGAATAAGGACTAGTTGGATATTAACAATATTTTAAAATATCTATAAATAATAGTGAAATAATTTATAATAATAATAAAATAATTTGAATTAAAATATTCTATTGAATATTTAAAAATACCTAAAACCAGTTGTGTTCTCAAATGGGCACAAGTACAATATGTTGTGAAAATTGATTATAAACAAGTAAAAACAAATGCAAATAAATCAATCAAACCATACAAAATTAACTTGGTTTGTCACGTATCTACATTCAAAAAGCTTTATTATATTAAGAAATCACAAGTCACACTTAAGGAGTGAAATCTCACCATGTCAAGTCATAATTCATCATAATTGTGTCTACGGTTTTTTTGGACGTGAAGGGCAGCCTAGTCCTCCCCTTTGCATTGCAGCCAAACACTTAATTCCGTTTGTATTTGTGAGTAAGTTTATTTTATTTTAAATTTATTATTATATATTTTTTTAATTTCTGTATAAAATATAAATTTTAATATAATTTTTTTAAATTTTAATACAACTTTTTTAATTTTTAAGACAATTTTTTTAAATTTTTAAATAATAATAATATTAAAAAAAAAATCATTTTAACTCATATAAATTCATATTATTTCATTTCTAAATCTAAACAAAGTTTTAGTTGGCAAAAATGTCAAGCCACTGATGGAAGTAGTTGCCGCCACTACTAGTCTACCACGATTGCTCTTTTCATTCTTTGATAGAATTTTTCTGATTTTCATTGGAATCTGGTCAAGTGCACATCTAGCGACCTCATAAGTTGAGATGTGTTCGAACATCGAGTCAAGCAACAATCGAGTAAACTCTTTATATGTGCATTTTCTGCTTATAAATCAGATTCTACTTGCAACCTAATGCATTTAGTGAACTCATAAGTTGAGTCAAGTGCACCTTTAGCGAACTCACAAATTGAGTTTTGTTCAAACGTTAAAGCAACAATCGAGCAAATTTTTTATATGTGCATTTTTTGCTCATAAATCAGACTCTATATTCACCCAACACATTTTCTCATATAATTTAATAGATAAATAATTAGTTACAAATTCTTTTAATAAAATTAAATTAATAAATTAAAATACGTTAAATTGTATTAAATCAAAATACGTTAATTAATAGAATCTAACCAACTACATAAAAAGTAAAAACAGTCGGTTTATAAATTTATTAATGTCATCTCGCCCGCTACAAATTACGAGTCATAGAGATGCGTGCCCCATCCTTTAATTAACTCGTCAGCTCATCTAACTCTCACATCATCCTCGACTCCACGTCTCTCTACCAGTATCATACAACTCCGTTCCGTAGCATTGAATTTAGTTTCGTGTCCATCAGGCACATTTTATCGAACAGCTTGCGAGCGAGAGAGTAGTAGTTGGGGAGGGTAGAGCTAAGCCATGGCGGAGTCCAGCAGCAAGCAGCTCAAGTCCGACGCCTTGATGGACCAGATGAAGCTTCACCTGGCCACCGATGCCGGCAAAGAGCTCACTAAGAAGATAAACCTCGTTTATCAGATCAATATCGCTCCTAAGGTATTCCCCCCCTCCCCTTCTCTAATACACACACACGACCTCGTTTATCAAAATAATATCGTCTCTTCCACATATATACACGGGCACCCCATCTGAATCTGATCCAGGCTTTCTGTTGGTTCTCGAATTGTAGAAAATCGGATTCGATGAGGTAGCATATGTCGTTGATCTGAAGAAGGGGGAGGTCAGCAAAGGTTAGGGGCTTCTAATTCTGTTCTTAATTTCTTTTTGTTGTATATTCTATTTCTGTTGAATTAGTAAAAACATCATACATTGATTGTCATGCGTATAGATAGCTTTCTGTCATTGAATTGCACCAGTCAGCGTGATCACGATTTCGGAAATTAAGTAAATTTTGATTGCAAATGGTATTGAAACTTGAAAGAAAAAAAGTGTAATTCCACGGCAATTAGAACACTTTTCTGTGTCATCCTCGTCCAGGCTAGGCCCCTTCGGACAGGTGCCACAGCGGAAAGAGTGGTACTTTTTGCTTCCGAAAAGGGGAAAAAACAGTTTCCTGTGTAGTTTGTCGCGGTAATTGAACCAGATTGGGTAGTAAGAGTTGCTTACTCTTTGATAATAAGCAGTGCACCTTGGGGTTTTTCTGTGTACAAGGAATAGTGAGAGTTGCTGAAAATTTACGAAACATTTGAATGAGGTGCTCAAGGATCTTCTTTTTAATAAATCTTAATAACATAGGCGGAAGATTTGGGGATGGAATTGAATGATGTAGCACGAACTATTTATATGCAATATACTTTTCCATAAGCTAAACTAGCATTCGATTATTGCCAGAAAAATTCAAAAGGCACATACAGAGTATACTTATTTGGGGTTATGCGATATTCATCATTATGTTTTCCTGAATGATAGGTTCTTATGAAGGAGGAAAGCCTGATGCAACATTTTCCTTCAAGGATGAGGATTTTGTTAAGGTTGCCTTAGGGAAAATGAATCCTCAAATTGCTTTCATGAGGTGTGGTCTCTCGTGCCTCATTCTAAATCTATTTCTATCACTTCCCCTCAATTGTGTTTATGTATTTACAAAGTTGTGTGAAAATTAATGAATACAGAGGTGCAATGAAGATTAAGGGCAGTCTGAGTGCTGCACAGAAATTCACACCCGATATTTTCCCCAAGCCTTCGAAGATGTGAGCAGGGAAGTTAGGGAGTTACTTACATGTGGGTTCTTTCCATTATCTTTATGAATTGGTAGAGCTTTAGACTGATATTTCAAACTTTTGTTGGGAGAGGAGAGAACTCTGAAGTCTTATATAATAAAATGTCTGTAATCATTGCGTAATTTTCTTGTGTAATATGATGTGCATATGGAGGCTTTTTAGTCCAGATGATGGACCTTGAAATATAATTGGCCTCATCTTTCCCACCTGTTTTAGATATGCATTGTCCTCTGCTTAATTCCATCTGTTACGGCATAAACTGCGATACAGCTTTTTAAGTAATCAACCTTTGCTAGCCCTTAGGGTTGGCTTAAATGGTAAAAGCCTTGGTTATGGTAGTATGCTTCTTCAAGTCAAACAATTTTTAGAAGTCGTCGGACTGAGAATTTTTCCTTGATTTATCCGATGTGCATTTGCAGAAAATTACTTGCCGAGAGCTTGTGCACCATTGGGATTGGCCAGGACTTATTCTCAGCCACTTGGTGCTAATACAAATGTTCAATCTATGCTCCCAAAATAAATTATTGCATCAATTATAGGTTTGTCAACAATTGGATTAGTTTCTTCTTCATGTCTCACACGACACAACAATTGGTATTTTTCTAAGTGAGTTGAGTTAAGTCGAGATAAATTGAGATGAAAGTTGAAAGTTGGATAAAATATTGTAATAATATTATTGTTATTCTGATTTTTGAAAATTTTAATTGTTTATTGTATTTTGTGTGGAAATTTTTAGAATAATTTTGGTTATAGTTTTAGGTTTGCATAACGATACATTTACACATTCTTTACTATTGTTTTACTATTTAGTTATTTTTTTCTTTTTGCTATTTGAATATGGATTAAAAATCTTAGAACAGACCTTCTTATATAATTTAGAAGAAAATAAATTCAATTAATCACCGTAACCATGTAATTTAATTAAAAAAAATGAGTTTTATAAAAATTGATTCAAAGAGCAAAAGAATGATGATTTTTATAAAAAAAAATGCATTTATTTTTAATTAAATTACATGACTATCTTTGTTGATTGAATTTATTTTTTTAGATTACAAGAGGGTCATGTTCTGAGATTTTTATTTTATTGTTTTATTAATTATTATTATTTTGTTAAAAAGTTCAATGTTAGTTTTCTTTTAATTATTTAATTTTGGTTTGGAAATTGTTATATTTTTCATTAAACTTTTGGATCTGATTTTAAGTTATCGTAGTTAGACATACAATATTTTTTTTAATAATAATTTATAATAATGTTTTAAATGGGCTGTATTTCTAAAATAATTTATAAAAGTAATATTTTTTTACGTAAATACTTTTTTCCTTTCCTTTCTCTATTTCCCCATCCTTCTCTTCCGTTTTTTCCTTTTCTATGTTGTTTTAGCTCGTTTGAAAGTTTATCCATCTCATCTCCCTCCACTCTTGGGTTTCTCAAGCCTTTCGACACCTGTTTTTCCTCTTCTCCTTCCCATCATTTTCCTTCATTTTTATTTTCTTTTTCTTTTAGCTTTATTTAAGTTTAGTGTTGTAGGAATCACATCTAGGTAAGGCAGTATTTATTGACAGTAAAGACTTCTACTGGTTTGGATTTTGCATGCGTGCCGCTGTTCTCCTCTTAAGATGTCGATCTTTCAACTGCGATAGAAGCGTGATGATCAGAGCGGCATGTGCTATGCACGTGTCCCTCACAGAAGGAGTGTAGCTCTCTGTGCGTTTTCGCTGGAGGGTTCTTTAGGCATCCACGCGTGTGGCCGGAAGGGTCCAGAGACTTCGACGGTCCGTCCCTATCTTTTTCACTCCCAGCCAAGCGGCGTGTCAGTGGCTCCTGTTTTACAATTTTATTTCTTCTAAGGTTGAGAATTAGGGTCCAATTCTCCCAGTTAGTTTAACTTCTGTTTGTTGTTATCCTCTTTATAGGATTTTGTCCATTTTATGAGATTTGTCTCTTTTATGGAGTTTGGTTGGTTGCTAGGTATTTGGTTTGTTTGTAATTTTGTCTTGTGTAGAGTTAGAGTTAGAGTTAAAAATGATCAATTACATTAATGTATTAGGGAGTTCAATATGTCGATTAATTGATTTGTAATTTAATTCAAGTTCGCTTGTAATGTCCATTTTAACTAATGTAATGATTTCACTTTAAAAAAAAAATGAAGAGTAAAAAATGCAATTCAACCGGAAATTCTTAAATGCAATTACTCTAAAAAAAAAATAAAAAACAGAGAAAATTTCAGAAATCCTTTCATCCAAAGCTTACCACAAAGATGAAAGATCTCTGCACATCTGATATCCAACGGCTTCAAGGATTTGGGATAAGTGGGCCCATGTTATCGTGTTATTTTCTTACATGGATGGTGCACATAGCTCATACGTACTTCAGAAATACCTCCAGAGCGAGAAAAAAGTAGATAGTAAAATGGCTGTTGCAGGGGGAAGAGGGAACCTTGTTCAGCTATGCTTTTCTTCATCCTTTGTTTGTAAGAACACAATTAAAAAGCCCTCATTTGGCGTAAAGACCACAATTTGGCCTCCTAGATTAGGACCCACTTCCCGTGTTACCCGAACCGTGGTTCGAGCTCAACTGCGCCCTACATGGCTACCTGGGCTTGACCCTCCACCCTACCTTGATGGAAGGTGAGCCATTTCATGATAGTTTTCAGTTTTGTTGCTTCTTGACTAGACGTAGATTCGAATGGTTTTGTTGTTGTTGTTGATGTTTCTTACTCTGTCTTTAGTCTACCCGGAGATTATGGGTTTGACCCACTTGGGCTTGGAGAGGATCCGCAAAGCTTGAAATGGTATGTGCAGGCAGAGCTGGTTCATGCTCGCTTTGCCATGCTTGGAGTTGCTGGAATTCTTTTTACTGATGTGAGTAATTCCAAACCTTCATCCCTTGTCACCCAACATTAATTGTAAAAAGGGTCCTGATTTGTGGCCTAATGTACTCAATATTATCTACCCGAATGGGATTTGAATCTCCTCCTACTCCTTTGGAGTATAGAAGTAGTAATCTCCTCCTCCTCTTTAGAGGGTAGAGGTTGGGTTACCCTTGTGTCCTCTCGGACATGATATACTCTGTGTTGGCTGTTGAGAGGTTAGAAGTTAAGACAAAGTCCGTCACGTAGGGTGTGGGGAATCTACAGATCAGTGTTTAGCTAGACTTGTAACACGGGTTTATACCGATTATTGGTCTCATTTGTAAACTTCGCTTAATGAATGAAACGTAACCTCCCTTTGTTAAAAAAAAAATGCACTCAATATTATAAAAGGACAAAATGAGCTTTGCAGTTCAACGCAGAACTAGCCCATTCCATGTTATCATCTGAATTCTGAATAAAAATGGGGTTTTCAATCTGACTGCATGGATTGTAGTAGAAATCTTCTCGTCCATGTTCCGTAAGATCAACTTTACAATAAAGGTAATTTTACATTCTGATATACTGCATCAAGCTACAATAATTTGTGGGCTTACAAAAACAGTAATCCCTTTGTGACTCAAGTATTTCTCTTATTTGAAATTCCAAGCTTTGAGAAATGACCTTTTTGTTTGCATTGAGAGCAACATTATTAGCCTTAAGGAACTAACTTGTGATTCTGATTCCAATATAAAAGGACCAATACATATTTTTTGGGTCTCTAACAGTAGAAATAGATTGCTTAGATCGTGGGTTTTAGAACATTTCTTGTTGTTCGTGTGAGTTTTCTAAGTAAGGACAAGAACTTTAGGCATTTAAGTTAGGACAGAAACTTTAGGAACTTCAAACTTATGCAAGTAAGGTTTATAATAAGAACCACCACACCTTCTCCAGAAAACTTCTATCAGGTAGATTAATTTTTGTTGTCATTTTCTAATATATGTTAGTACTTTTTTACAGTTACTGCGTGTGACAGGAATCATCAATCTACCGCTTTGGTATGAAGCTGGTGCAGTAAAATTCAAGTTCGCCAACACAGAAACTCTGTTAATTGTCCAACTAATCTTGATGGGGTACAATCTCCACCAATACCAACCATTGAATTGATGAATTTCCTACATATTTTTTGCTTTCCTCTGTGGTAAAAACCTTTCTTAGTGATAAATGATAATCATAGAATATTTTTGTTGTTGTGTCCATGATGTTGCAGATCTTCTGCAATTGTCTCCATGGTAATAATATTTACTTATTTTACCTTCTACTTTATTTTGCACAGCTTTGCTGAAACCAAGAGGTACATGGATTTTGTTAGTCCCGGATCTCAAGCTGAGGGACCTTTTCTTGGGATGGAAGCAGCACTAGAAGGCTTAGAACCTGGGTAATTTTCCCACGAAAATTGCAAATTAGGTCTCGTTTGTTTTCACATCTCATCTTATTATTACAACTTTTTCAAATTTCTATACAAAATAAAATAAATAATTCAACTTTTTTAAATTTTAAAATAAAAATAATATTAAAAAATATATTCTAATAATATTTTATTCAACTTTTAACTTTAATCTCAATTAATCTCATCTGAAAAAAACAAACAGGCTATATATATATATGTGACAATCACTCCAAAAGCTAAAGTTCTGGTGCTTTTGCCAAACAGATACCCTGGTGGTCCTTTGCTAAATCCTCTTGGCTTGGCTAAAGACATAAAAAACGCCAAAGACTGGAAACTGAAAGAGCTTAAAAATGGTATGGCTTTTGCTCATTGTTTCTTCTATGTTGTCTTTTCTTTTTCTTGGGTCATTTCTTATTTTTTCTATGGCTTTTGTATTTCATTTCAGGACGTCTTGCAATGGTAGCCATGCTCGGATTCTTTGTGCAAGCTTATGTGACTCATGTAGGACCAATTGATAACCTTGTGCAACACCTCTCAAATCCATGGCACACAACTATAATTCAGAACCTTTCTCACCCTTCCTCTTAAAAATGTAAATCCCAATCCAATTTGGTTTCCCAACTTTGCAAATGTACTTTGACAATATATTTTTGTGGGAAATAGTTGGGATGGTGAACAGTCACAGTTTTATTTAATTGTGCACGAAAAAATAAATACATTTGTCATATTTTGTGAATTATATATAAATAATATATATGTAATTATTTAAAATATTTTTAATGCTTTCTTGTTTTAAACTACAACAGATGTAGTTGGAGAACCATGCTTGGAGGAAGAATATAACTTCATATAGCCTCTCACAATGCCTTGGATATTTTCTCATAAATTGTACAATTAAACTAAGACCTGGTTTATTTTTAGAAATGAGATTGGGCCCATTAGTTTTAGGGGATGAAATAAAAATTTTCAAACACATCTTAAATTTATTATTATACTTTTTCAAATTCTCATACAAAATATAATAAAAAAATTCTACTTTTTCAAATTTCAAAATTACTTTTCAAATCTCCATATAAAATTATTAAAAAAATATATTACAATAAAATTTTATTATGTTTTTAATTTTTATCTCATTTCATCTCTAAAAATAAACAAGACTTGAGATGAGATAAATTGAGTTTAAATTAAAATAAAAAGTTAAATAAAATATTGTTATTTTCAATATGATTTTTGTATTGAGATTTGAAAAAATCAAATTGTTTATATTATTTTGTATTGGAATTTAAAAAATGTGTAATGATTAAATGGAATGAGATGAAATAAGATAAGAGTTTGTTGTAAACAATCCGGGCCGAAATTATATTAAAAAAACTAAATTATCTTTCTACAAGTTGAAGCATGGTAAACATGAATAGCAAATGACCTTTAAGCTTACAAAATTTATCAATTGGTGTTCAAGATTGAAAGTCGCAATGGAGTTTAATCTAATTATATATTGCAATAGATTTGGAGTACTTTTATTTTTATTTTTTGGGAGTAAGAAATTTTATTTATCAAAAGAGAGTAGGAAAGAGAACAGATATATATAAAAAAAAAAAGGTAACATCAGTTATCCATCTCTATCATCTCTATCCATTTTGTTGCCCACTAATTGAAAATATCAAAACTCTTAAATATAATTAAAATAAGCAGAATGTAACATCAGTTTATCTTTTTAATCCATAAGAAAAATATTACAAAACCATTTCAATAAGAAAATTACAATAAATTAAAAAACCACAAAACGCTTGTACTCTTTCTTACAACTTTTTACAGGAATTGATTCTTGGGCCTGGCAAACTTATACATTACATTAGAGCAATGAAAATGTCTTTCCCCATCATAAAAGCAACAAAACAGACTTATTACATCCTCCAAATTCCCCAGCCATATCATCCTTTTGGCAAGTACATTTATAATCGAATCTGACTTATAATACATAAAAAATCCCAACATGTACATTCCTTTTTCTTGTTTTTTCTTTCTTTATCTTAAATATTATTATCATAATTATATTTTACTAGCTTCCCATCATACCAAGTTCAACACTAGGGATGACTGAGAGAATCTGCAAAGCAAAAAAGAAATGGAATGCTAATGCCACAAAAGCAAAGACTATACTTACATACTGTTTTCAGAGACAAATTTTGTTGGCTTGGGTGTACGTGACTTACTTCTGGCCAAAAACATAAGAATCCGCGGAAACAGTGGTCTCTTCTTTCTCCTTCCAACCCTCTCTTCTGTGGATAACTCACTTTCAGAGAGATACCCACGCATATGTGGCTGTGGGCTAGATGCACCATGCGTAGGGAGTGCAGCATCGGATGCCAGCTCAAAATTTTGTGACTCTTTTATTCCCTCGAAACTTTTCCTCGGGCTTTTGACGGGATTTACTACTTGAGCAGACTCGCTAGCCTTCCGTCGCTGTTCATGTTCAGCCCTCCATTTTCTTAACTCCTGTTCTACACCTAACTTCCCTTCCTTGGCCCTCTCAGCCTTGTCCATAGCAGATCTCAGTGCTTCCTTTCGAGCAGCCATCTCCTCATTCACTTGTTTTAGCCTTTCTAAGCTTTGTAACTCAGATTCCTTGGCTGCTTCTATTTGGGAAATTGCAGTTGCCACCCTCATGTTTGCCTGCTCCTCTGCCTCGTGGGCACATTTGCTGAGCTCATAGTACTCTTCGAGAGAAAGCGTCACATTCCTAGGTGAATCAACATCATTGGTGCTTCTAGCTGATTCACTCTCTTCTAGTGCTTTTATTGCTGCTATGGCCAGCTTCTCTGAGGCCTTGGCAGCTGCTATCTCCTTTTGAGTTGCAAGTAATCTACTCTCCACAGTACTTGCTCCAGCCTTTGCTTGTTCAGCTTCTTCCACTGCCTTGCGCAGCTCTTCGCGAGCCGCTAGAGCAAGTGACTTGGCCTGATCAGCCTCTTGGGCTGCTTGCTGTAATTGTTTGGGCAACTCCACCATCTTTTCTCTAGCTTCTTTCTCCTTCATCTGAACTAGCGCTATTTCGGACCTCGTCCTGTCTATCTCAGCTTCAAGAGATGCAACTGCAACTGATGCCATTCCTTCTCTTTGCCTAATGGTGGCAAGAGTGGATTTCTCTGTTTCAAGCTCCGACTTCAATGATGTAGCAGCCACCTTCAAGCAATTTACTTCATTAGTTGCTTTCTCTATGTTGATCTTCACTTCATCAAGTTCTTTCTTTGCAGAAGCTACTGCTGCTCGTATATTACTATGAGTTTTATTTCCTGGTTCCTCTAGCTCACTATGTGAGTGTAGCTCAGTATGGTGAGCGACATCAATATGTGTGTGTCCATTGTCAGTTTCCTCCTTCAATTTTGATTCCATATAAGATGCTAGTTCAGCTTTCAAATCAAGTAGCAAGGCTGAGGCGGTGTCAAGTTTTGACTTGAGTTCTTTTGCTGATAAAATTTGCTGATCAAGTCTCTGAAGCTCCTCTTCTGCCTGCTTTAATTCCTTCTCCCAATAGAGAGAATCCTGCTCTCTGGCCATGGCTGCTCCTATTCTTTGTTCCTCTGCTTCCAAATGGGCCACATGTGCAGACTCTAATGACTCTTTCGTGGTGATAAGCTCAATAGTCAGTTCTTCCACGGTCTTCTCAACTTCCTTTGATGCGGCAACAGCCTCCTCAGCTTTCTTCACAGCTACATCTTTATCAGCCACCAAAGAAGCATATTCCTTACGCAGTGCTTCCAACTCTCCTTTTACAGATTTGAGCTCCGCAATTGCAGTTGTATGCCTGGCTTTAGCCACGTCTAGCTGTGCCTTGGCTGCAACACTGGCCTCATCAGCAATTCCTTGCTCCATCTCTTTCACCCTGAGCATGGCAAGTTCTGAATCTTGTTTTGCCTGATGCTCCTCTGTTTGTGCTCTCTCGAGGTTAAGCTTAAGTTCTTCTATGAGTCTCTTGGTGCTGTCCAACTCCTTTAGCACTTGCACTTTTGCCTCCTCAGCTATCTCTGATCGTCTCTTATGATCGGGAATCTCCTCCTGTACTTTCTCAAGTTCTTGTTCTACATGCTTGCGCCTCTGCATAGCAAGAGAAACATTTATTTACAGCAAAACATACCGCAAGCTTCACTTGGAGGCAAAATCCACCATGTGATAAAATCTTCACAAGCAAATAAGAAAAAATCTAATGAAGAAAAATCATGCATTCCTGGAAAATGTTCAAAAAACAAGTTCTCAGAAGAAAAACTAGAAGCAGCAGTAAGCAGCAAATCAGAAATGTCGGCTTTTCCTAATCAAACGGAAAAAGCTTACATAATATAGAAACTTCAACATTAAAAAAAACTTGTATACTTATTAAATGAAAAAGCAATTGCTCTCAGGCTAAAGGGGCATTTCCTCTACCATAGATACTGAAATGGCACCAACAATAAAACCTCCTGCAATTGCCACTACAAATTGTTACCACTGCATTTGCCACTTGCCAATTGCCATAACCATGAAAACCACATCAAAGAATCAAATATTTTTTCCAAACGTACCATCCACTGTATAAAAATCTCCGAAAATACTTTGGGTATGACTTTGTAGCAACAGAAACAAAACAAGGTAAGCAAGAGGCCAATCATAACACAAAGCTCAAGCAAGTTGGTGCTTAAAGGGTGTCATCATATTTAATACTCAGAAGATTAACTAACTACACAACGGATATACCTCCACAGTTTGGATTCTATGGGCTTTCCAATCAACAATTCCTCCAAATTTGGAAACAGCTTCTTTGACAGATTCAAAAGGTGCCGTTGTATCAATATTGCCTCTGTTTACATCTACCCGTTTAACATATTTAGAAGGAACAATTGTTGCTGGTTTCTTAATGGCAGTATCAGCAACATTTGCACGGGGCAAAAGAAGCTCATCGGATGCTGCTGCATGATCCACATTTTCAGATTCCCTTACCTCGGGAGAGGAATGCTCGTCAGATACGTCATGGTCCTGATTTTCGGATATCCTTACCTCAGGAGAGAAAGCAGAAGCCAAATTCACATCACCCACTTGAATATGAGCAGTGTCAATAGAAGAACTGTCTTGAGCTTGCTGCTCATCAGGAGAATCTATTATCCCTTCACTTGTAGAATCTTCTGTCACTTTATCCCCATGGTCTGTCCCTATTTTATCAGTTTTATCTGTTAAGCTTGAAGCTGAAGTGTCTGCTGGAGTTAGCTGATCTAGTCCCAGAGTTGGAACATCAGATGTATCTTGTTCAGTTTCTGAAGACTGACTGTTGACTTCTGCTTTTCCATTTGTAACTGGATTAGCTTCAACATGAGAATGACAATCATCCTGCGAAGGTGAGGACTGTAGAGGCATCTCTTGTGCAGTTTTCTCATCATGAGGAGGCTTCACTTCATCCATACCTAGAAAGTGTGAGGAAGGCTGAAAGGGTACCTGACATCCACATAAACAGAAATCAAATTAGCAAATATGAGCATATAAATTATACAAGAAATTCATCACCTAGTTCATGGAATTCTTGAAAGAATATGTCCTGGCCATACATGGCCACAGATGGAGCTAAAAGCATACTTAGCTAAAACAACTCAGTGCCTAGGATTATTGGAGGATGTAACTTCTTAAGTGGCAAGTTGATGAATTCTTATCTCAGTCAAATGGCCATAAGGTTTATTTGGTTCTTCTTTTCTTTTTCTTTTTTCTCAATGCATGTATCATTTCTCATCATAAATCAAGTGTTTTGAAAATACCTCATCATCATATATGTCAAGCTGGGGAAATTGAGAATGGGATATAAGTTTTTACTGACATTGAAAATTGACATTGTTTTCTGATCAGTTAAGGAAGTCAGGCCTTATAGAAATCATATTGATTTTTTCTTTGTTTTTTTAATGAGGCAAAGAGAGAACAGAAAGAAACTGAAGTAGGGTTGAGGTCAGGAAACACATAATTGGAGATAAGTCCTCAGAAATGATTTAAAAAGGGATTCCAACTGGTAACCAGAGTACAATGAATTAGACAAGATTCAAAGGCATATATTAGAAAATAAATGGGCAGAGGGTGAAGAGCAACATCGCAATTCATAAAAAAAGATATTGCGGAATTGTCAATACATAAAATCATAATTATTGATCCAGGCCTTGAGATCGCTGGTTACCATTTCTACATTATAAATGCCAAACGATTCAAATAAACATTGAACATGATTAATGAAACTTTCATTCTCACAAATACATAAAAGCTAATAAAAAGGATACATAGCAATTAGGGAACAAGTAAGCAACAGCAAAACTAAAGGGGGAAAAAACTTTCATTACTGCTCTATGATATATGGCCTAGGGTAAAGGCCGTGTGTGCTGCATATCAACTTCCTGAATTTGTTACTGAATGAATAAAATTGAATTTTCTGGGATTCATAGCTACTTTAACAATATGACAAATCTTTCTACCAGTCCAACCAGAGGAGATAGTGTTTCAGTCACGCAAGTATTAGATGCTTCTATTACATGCATAAATTTGTTTGAGCAATTCCTTGTCACATCCAATTGCATACCAACTAGTACCTTGAAAGGCCAAATAAAGTGTAATTATACTTTCTCCTTTCCAAGGAAAGGTTAGCTGCTATAACCATTAAAGTAATGTCAAGATGAAAGATCCTTTCTAAATTTTTGAAACTGTAACAGCTTAGAAAGAGCATAAAAGTTTCCAAATTTTCCAATCCATCTTTGGAATTTATTAACCTGCTACCATAAAATAAAAACATCAAAAAGGATTCCCCAAATACGTCGTTGTACATCTCATGATTAAGTCAAGATTTTCAAATGCAGTAACTTCCGCAGATTATATATAAATCCCATAGGATCAACAATCAACCTTACCGTGAACCATATCCTATAAACTTCCAACCAAAATCAAAAAAATAGAGGACAATTCCAAGGAGAAGTGTTTTTAAATTTGTCAAACACGCGCAAACTAATGATTGCCTTTATATAAACAATATAAGCATGTACAAATAAAGAGAAAAAAAAAATCAAAATTCCTAAAAAAGCTGGACTAATATTAATCCCATTTTATCATATATACGTGAAGTTATTATTTCAACTTCAACGCTCTAATTTACGAACATTGTTCGGAAAGAGAAAATAAAGAAAGTGGAAGGAAAATCCCTCAATCAAAACCAAGCATACATAGGAAATTCATTTCAAAAGCATGCTTCGAATATGCATATAAATCAGAAGTTCAAACAAACCAGAAAACTGCATCACTAACCGGCAAAAACGCCAACTTACCTGAGGAATTCCTCAAATAGAAATCCTATTCAATCCGAAGCCGGAAGTTCAGCTTCCTAAGCACCAATCAAGATCTTTAAGCACTAAACGTTGAAAATTAATCAAAACCAAGCTAATTGAAGAGTAAAGACGCTGAATTTGAAACGTTAATTAACTGCAGAAAAATAAAAAGAATAAAAAAAATAGAAAAAGAAAAAGCAGACGGAAAAAGATGAAGAAAAGAAAGGGTACCTGGAGAGATGAGAAAGAAAAATGGAGAAGTGAAACTGAATGGACGTTGAAGAAGATAAGTACATGAATGAACGAAGACTATTTTATATAATTAGCATATACAGCTGAAAAATTAAGGTGGGATTTTTTGCAGCTAAAAATAGGAATGCAGGAGACCATAATCCATTACCAACTCCCTGAAAAATATAATCATCTCTCTTTATTATTTTAATATTTGCAAAGGAAAAGATAGAGAAAGGGAAAACAACAAAGAGAAAAGAAAGTCTTGGTTTTTATATTCACTCTGTCTCTGTTGTTTTTACCGCGACAGATAAGCTTCGTGGGTTTTGTTTTTAATAAAAAAAATTAGTTATTTATTGTGAAGTGTTACAATTTGTTAGATCTATTCTTTAATTTTTATTTTTTTATGATTAAACTTTATTTTTTTTAAAAGTTTTAAGAGAATTTCGATCTATTTTATTTTTACAAATAATTTTATCTTATCTTATTATTATTATTTTTTCAAATTTTCATACAAAATAAAATAATCAATTCAACTTTTTTCAATTTTAAAATAATTTTTTAAACTTTTAAAATAAAATTAATATTATAAAAATATTTTATTTTATTTTTATTTTTAATCTTATTTTATCTTATTTTATCTATAAAAACAAACCAGATCAGCAAACAAAAAATGGTTTTAATTTTGAGTTAAGCCAAATCTCATTGAGATTTTATCGAATTTATCTGAATTTCAATATTTAATGTGAGTTAAAATATAAAAAAAATGAAATAAAAAAAAATACTTAGTGATGTTAGAAAAACTCTACAAAAAATAAAAAATATGAAAAATTATTTTTTCATAAAATTGTTTCATAAAGTAAAGTTTAAAAATTTATATAGATTATTATAATATATTAGATTATAAAATTTATTTTATTATGAAATAGATAAGTATTATATTTAAAGACATCAACTTGTAATTTTTACTTTTATGATTTTTTTTTTTTTATGAATTTAATACTTTTCAATAAATATCATATGACACACTCCCTATATCGATCTCTCCCAGACCCCCACTGTATATTTCTTACTCTATAAGATACAATAAATAAATAAATAAACCAAATCTTGTCGTCTTATAAGGGTTCAAATTAATATATAAAATCCTGTCTAAATAAAGTAATAGGGTTATATGAGTGTTGAGTGGATAAATATATTATTAAGTGTCTAATGGAGTAGTAAAGTCTTGTTTAAATTTAAAGATGAGATAAATTTAAATAAAAAATAAAAAATTTTATAAAATATTATTTTAAAATTTTAAAAAGTTATATTATTTATTATATTTTATATAAAAATTTAATAAAAAATTATAATAATGATATAAGATAAAATGAGATAATTTTTAATTTAAACAAGGGCTAGGCCTGGTTTGTTTTTCTCAAATTATCTTATCTCATCTTATCTTAAATTCATCATTATACTTTTTAAATTTTCATACAAAATAAAATAAATAATTTAACTTTTTTAAATTTCAAAATATATTTTTCAAATTATAAACTAAAATTAATATTAAAAAGATATATTATAATAATAATATATATATTTTTTTACTTTGATTTTTTTTTATCTCATTTTAATCTTTTACTTTTTAAATATTTTGATGCTCTATGATTCCATTCAAAGTTGCAGCATTTTATTTTTTAAATGATGTTTATAATTTGTATTTTTTAAAAATCTGTCAGAATAAATAATATAAGCTAAGCAATTTCCCAAAAATTTAGAGATAAAAATAATGAAGGCCAGCTCATGGAGTTCAGGGCCCCCCGAGTGGCCCCTAGCAAAGAAAATTCTAGGATATAAATCAAGTCAACGACCGGAAGCGCGTGAAATGTCCTCCAATATGAAAAGACTATTATAGCCATGTCGTTCAAGTGTTATTAGTCGAGACAGGTGTTGAATGAGTGGCCAACTTAGTAAAAACAAGAGGTTATGGCAGTGGCGCAAGAGAGCAGTGCGTGGAAGTAAAATTTCCGACAAAGCGCAAACGGTCAAAATGGTGAGAACTGGCGTGATGCATTAAATGACGGAAGTACCCCTTCATCAATTTCCCGTTTGTGAGTGGGGTCCAGATGCAATTACGCAGCAGCGACCGATGTGTTGGACAAATCGGAGCCGTTAAAAAGGGCTTTGGAATTGGAAATGGATCGGAAAGAGAAGTTAGTAAGAGTCTTCCAGTTTGAAGGGGGCTTGGGATTTGTGCCTGTGGAGAGCAGTACAGCACCATGTGTTTTGAAAAATATATTATTCAATTTCTCCACGTTGAAATAAATTCTCTCTCTTTTTTTTTTTAACAACATTTTATTTTATTTTTCTTAAATTATATTATTATTTTAAAATTTCATTTTGAATTATGTGAATTTCGATTTTGTATATCAAATTACCCTTAATTTACATCCCTCGGTCCAAATAAATATAAACCTTAAAACCCCCAATTACATTTATTTAAAATAAGCTCGATATCAACTCACCGTAGAGTTATATATCACCGCTTTTGATAGGTAGATCAGGATTTAAATATTAATGAGATTTAGTATATATTGTGTTGAGTTGTTGAACTCATTCTAATCTAAATATTAATGAGATTTAGTATTTTTTTTAATTTTATAAAAGGATTAAACTCTTTTCAACCTATTTTATATATTTAAACACACATTTAAATCAATTTATATTTAAAACATCTCGATGAAATCTAGAAAATATTATTATTCATAATCTATTCAGATTATTTAAACTCATCTTAATATTTAAATACAGTCTAAGAATTTAAAAACTTGAACTCTAGGTTTTATAGTGGAAAAGCAATAAATATATAAAATGGATTTTAAAATATTTTTTATTGTCTAAATAAATTTATCATACAATACTAAATAGTTAATAAATATTATGATATCCATTTTATGTGAAATCAAACCCGTTAGATTGATATATAAAAAAAATAAAAATAAAAATTCGTTAGACCAAGTCACCTTCGTCAATCGTCCTGGTGGCACTGAAGGAGGGTCAACTTCACTTGCGAGGCTACCCTACGTAGTTCTTGTTTTTTTTTTTTTACTGATTTTATTAAATTTAACAAGAGTAATTTAGAAAATCCTCGTTGAAAATTTACCATTCCATCATATTAAGCTGTGCACACGGAGAATATAGTAGTTTGGAATATAAATTAAAGAGTAATGTTAATTACAGGTTTAGAAGATACAAATTTCGTATATATTTAAAAAAGAAAAAGAAAAAGAATGTGTATATATTTCGTATATATTTCGTAATAATAACAAATTTATTATTAAAAAAATATTTTTAAATAAATTTTAAATTTTTTTTTTTTTTGAAGAAAATACGTAGATTTTGTATATTTTAAAATTATAAATATTATTTCTTTAAATTAAATAGAGAGGAGTACAATATAAACGGGCCTACATCTTGAATCTTGATATATAGGTAGTTAGGTACCGAATAATGTTGATCGAAGAATGTGACGTTTTTAAGGAACAGAGATGATACGGTGTTAATACTTAAAAATGCGGTGGTCACGAGTTTCACGCACTATGCGCCTCCTCATGTTATTTATTATAATAATGTTTTATGGAAAACACAATGAGCATCTACATGTGAATTTTAAAAATTAAAAGAAAAAATCAAATTTTAATTAAAAATTTCACTTTTTATAAATTTTTCTTAAATTTTATTTATTTTCAAAAAACTTCATGCATCTCATTCTTTATATTTTTTCTCATCTATAAATTAATATTATCTATTCTTTTTTTATTACTTTTCTACTACTTTATTTCACATTATAATATGATTCATAGTAAAACATAATAAATAATAAGTAAATAATGATTTAGGAGATAAATAATAACTCTTTAAATTTAAAAATCTATTGAAATATATATCAATTAATTCTCTCAAAACAAGAATCGATGTGAGTATGTTTTGAGATTAAATCTTAAAGGACAATGCTATATATAGTCCAAAAAATTAGATTCTTTTGCGGTCTAAGTAAGGATAAAACTAGAAAATCTAGTTTTAAAAAATCAATTTACAAAACAAAATTTAAGAAAACACAAATATTAATTTTTTATATAATTTATTTCATAAAAATACATTTCAAAATTTGATTTTTATCAAGTTATAAAAATTTTGAGGGGCTAAAGCCTCTCAAATTAAAGGGTGGTTCCGCCTTTGAATATAAGTAATAAATAAATAGAGAACTCTTTATTTTAGAATAAATTTAATTAAAATAAATTTATTTACAAATAAAAAGTTTTAAAAATTAAAAAAATTTATTTCATTTAATTATATTTTTGATGGACTATAAAAAGAAGTATTCAATCTTAAAATATAGCATTAGATGCATTTAATGCATCTAATACAGATGCTCTTATACAGATAACCCCCATTTAATCCAATTTTTTACCAAACGCATTAAACTCTATTAATTTTTAATGGATTGAATAAAAATATTCTTCAATTGATTTTCCTAAAATCTATTGAAAAGGGAAATATAGACTCGGTCAACATTCTTCAGAGAAAAAACAAAAAAAAAAAGACTCGATCAACATTCGTTAAAATGGGCGGCCGAGGAATTGGGTCCTACACTATCATTGGGATCAAGGTTCCTGAACTTGAGAAAAATATCTAGTTCTTGCTTAAAGTAGAGGGCTTCGACCAAGAGAAAAATAGACATAATTAAAGTTGGTGCTAGGGTTTATTTTCGCTGATTTATTTATACTGTTTGAAATATGAGTATTGCTATTGTATCGTCTTATACCGCTGATTTATTTTCGCTAATTACACCGCTCGTTTTGTCTCCTTCACATGACACTACCATATAGGTATGATTTGTATATAAGTAAATTGAGATCAGATAAATTTAAATAAATTTTAAAAATAAAATAAAATATTATTAAGATAATATTTTTTAATATTATTATTATTTTAAAACTTAAAAAATTAAAGTATTGATTATATTATATATAAAAATTTTAAAAAAATATAATAATGAGATGAAATAAGATGAGTTGAACTCAACTCCTCATCTAGACTAGGCCTGTTACATGACTTATTAGAAAAAACTATATTCAAAATAAAATGGAGTTCGAAAACTCAAGAAGATGAAGATTGAGACCATTCGTAATTCTCTTTATCCCCTTTAATATTTGTATTTTTAATTTTTTTTAATAAGCCATGAGACATCATATTGCGGTGCCACGTCAATGTGGCAAAGTGAATGGAAAAATTATATTTGCAATCTCTAAATTTAGAGATTGTATGTGCATGCATACCTTTTATTAAATGGGAAAAAAATCATTTTAGGAGGTATTGAGGCATCTCAACCTGCACCTAAACCACATGGTGATTCGAATGCATACAATAGACCCACAGTAAAAGCAGCAGAAAAAGCCAAAGTTCTAGAAGATACTTTCATAATAGAACAGAGATTCTTGTAGCCACCTATCATCATAAGATTGGCACAGTTGTATTGTTTGTTATGAATACTCATCATAAATAGAACAATCGAACGTACACAGAATGCAATGAAGGAATAATCAATTCTAAGTAGCTACTATTGTCTGTGATGTGTATGACATTTTCTCGAATAGTTTGCATGCTTTCCTTTCCTCTGAACTTTCAATATGGTATCTAAAGCTTAGGACTAGCATCACTTATCCTCCATGGAGAGTTGTAATCCACACAAAATACTAGCTCGCCACCTTAATAAAAGGATCTGAGTCCATTTCTGAATACTATAACAATGCTAAAACACTTGTCTCATCTCCTGGTGCAGTAGTAGGACACACTCTCACCTATGGGTGGGTAAAATTTCCAACTTCCGATTTTTGTCCGAACTCTACTCCTATTCCGACTTCGATCAGAGTCGAAAGTTGGAATTTGGAGTTCGGAGTCGAAGAGATTCCGACTCAGAATTCGGATTCGGAGTTCGGAATCGGATTCAGTTTCAACACCGAATATCGACTCCAAACTCTAAATTTTTTGAAAAAAAAAAGGAAGATGTAAAACGACGTCATTTTGCATCTTCCTTTTTTGATTTTTTAAATTTAGCTAAACAACGCCGTTCCAATTAAATAGGAACGGCGTCGTTTAGTCCAAGGTTTCCGACGTTCCAAGATCCTTTTCTGCTTCTTTCTTCTTCTTCCTTCTTCTTTCTTCTCCGTCCGAACTCTGCAACTCTGCTTTTCTTCTCCAACGGCGATTCCGAACCTCCAGTGGCTAGCATCGCTTCCTCCTTCACTCTCTCACACTGCCGTCGATTCCTCACCATCAGAATTTTGTCGTTGCGTTACATTGCCCCCCGCTAGCCCGAGAATCCGAGATTAATTGGTAATTACTTTTATATTTAGGGTTTTTAATTAAAACTAATTTAAAGTGTATAATAGTTTCCTAATATTGTATTTTGTTACACTATAACAATATAATTTTTAGTCTTTGCTAACATTTTTTATATTGTTATATTTGAATTTCAGGTTTACAATTACAAACAGATGGATCCCTCACGTAGTGCTAGTGGGACTTCGACTCCACATGATATTCCGAATCCGGATGCTAGGACTCCTTCAGCGCTCCACGCGACATTTTCGAGTCGTAGTCGGTTACCCTCCACTCGAGCACAAACCTCGTGTGCTAGCAATGGATTTCCACTTCCAGTCGACATAGAATTGGAAGTGAAAGATCCCAACCAGTTTATGGAGGATGAGGAGATGGGCCTTGGGAACGATCCGATTCAGAATCCGGATGTACCAGTACACCCTACAGCTGCGAGGCCACCCCATCCACGATCAAATAAAAAAAGATCGTGGACATGGAAACATTTTGTGAAGGTTGAGGGTGGGGATCCCCAGAACCCACGGGCTGAGTGTAATCATTGTGGCGCTCAAGTTGAGTGTCATTCAAAAAGGCAAGGCGCTTCTTGCCTTTCAGCACATTTAAACGGTTGCAAGCGCTACCAAATAACGAAGGGGATGGCATTAAGAGGTCAGTGTCTTGCTTTATATGCTACTTAATTTTGTGATTATGATCCTATTTAATTTTCATTTAAGACTAATGTTGGTAATAAATTATCAAACGCAGACGCAGGTAGGTCTCAGACTAATCTTAGCTACGAGACTTCTACAGCCATTGATGGGACAGGGACATAGATAAAGAATATAGTGGTCCCTCAATACAATGAGGCGCTTGCGATGATGAATATAAAAGATGAGATGCCCTTTACCACGGTTGACAATGAAGGATTTCGTTATTTTGTGAAGCTGCTTGAGCCAAGATTTCCAATCTCATCCCGTTATATAGTGACGCGAGATTATATAAAAATGCATATGAGAGAAAAGACAGAAATGAAGAAGATGTTCTCCACCAATGGCCAGAGAGTGTAATTTACGATCGACACATGGACGTCTATATAGAATATCTCGTACATGTATATCACAGCACACTACATTGATAGTGAATGGAATCTTAAAAAAATGATTATTGGATTTAAAGAAATAGTTGACCATAATGGTACATCGATAGGAGCGGAGATGGATGATTGTCTAGTTGATTGGGGCATCCAAAAAATAATATGCATTACAGTTGACAATGCCGGTGCCAATGAGACTGTCATCGAATGGTTTATCCGAAATACGAGGACGAGAAAAGATGTGATTAAAAATCACCAGTATATTCACATTCGATGCACTGCTCATATAATCAACCTTATTGTTGGTGAGTCTTTCTGGTTTTGATTTTGTATTTTATATTTTAATATTTTTATGATTAAAGTCTTTGAAAATAGTATCATTTTTCATATTATTATGATAATTAAATATTTTTCAATGATGAAATAGCTAAAGGGTTGGAAAATGTGGATGACTCTATCAAGAAAGTCAGCAACATTGTGCAGTACGCGAGGGCTTCTCCCCAAAGCTACGAAAGTTCAAGGCAATAGCAAAACAGGTTGGGGTTGAGTCTTCAAAAATGTTGTGCCTGCATGTTTCCACTCGATAGAACTCCACATATCTGATGTTGGATGTGACATTAAAGTACTAGAAGGCATTTAAGTAGTTGGAGATTGAGGATGAAGGTCTGAGGTATGCCTTGCTGGAGCCTGATAGAAGGGGGCTCGTTCCGCCAGACAACATCGATTGGCAACATGTATCCGAGTTTGTCACATTTTTACAAATCTTCTATGATATCACGATGCGGGTTTCTGGATCCGCATATACGATGGCAAACATGTGGTTTAGTAAGATTTCCATGCTACACCACCACTTGAAAGAAGGTTGTGCTAACCCGAGCGGATTGTTATCTGGTATGGCATCACAAATGCAGTCCAAATATGATAAATATTGAGAGCAAGTTGAGAAGATAAATGGATTATTGTTTGTATCACTGATCCTCGACCCCCGATTGAAGTTAGCAGTAGTATAATGGTGGGCAACAAAGGTTCTCGGGACAGTGAAGGCTAAGGCGTTTATCACAGCACTTAAGGTAGATTTGAATGAGTTGTACACCCACTACAGCGCCAGTAGTCTTGCTTCATCCTCACTAGCCATGGGTACCTTACGTTCGAGTTTGAGCTCAGGACCATCCACAAATGCTCGTTCGAGTCAGGCTAGTGCAGCCAGTTGATCCCAAGGCTTCAACGTTATGATGTCGTTTCATACACGGTCAACGAGAAATCCATTACAGTGTACAAATGAGGTTGAGCGATATTTACTGACAGAGGTCGAGGAGTCTAGTGAGGAGTTTCAGATCTTGATTTGGTGGAGGGTTAATTCATCCAACTACCCGATTATCTCTCGCATTGCTCGAGATGTGTTAGCCGTTCCTATCACTACGGTTGCATCTGAGTCGGTATTTAGTACTGGAGGTCGGGTATTGGATGCCTACCGGAGTTCATTATCACCGTCAACCGTGGAGGCCCTCGTTTGCACACAAAACTGGCTTAGTGATGTACCTATTGGACTAGAGAGCATTGGCATCGATACCGTGAGCTACATACTTGAGTCAGGTAAAATAAAATTAATTAATTTAATTCTTTTTAAATGATTAAAGTAACAAATTTTATATAATTACTAAATTATTTCAATGATCTTTTTTATAATTTCATAAATCTATTTAAATTTAAATTTATACTGTTTATGATTTCATAGATCTAGTTATCAACCTTACCATACTTGCCAATAACTGATGAAACAATTATCGGTTGCGTATATTGTTTCTCTAATTTATAGTTACTTGTTTCATATTTGGTTAATTTTAATTTTTTTTATAATAATACATTTTAATTTTATCTTAATCTCAGGTACAATTTTGTATAAGTTTCAACAACAAACTACTTTGCTGCATCAATTATTATTATTTTTTTTGTAACATCGATTCGAGTCTTATTGAATCAGACTATGAGTGATAATTTAATTTGTATTTTGTATTAATAGTCTAGAGTCCTAGACTCTTTTTTGTATTAATAGTCTAGAGTCTTAGACTATTTTTTGTATTATGCTAGAAGGCTATAAGCCATTAGACTTAGCACTTAGCATTGTAATTACCACTTTGTATTTTTTGTTTAATTGTTTAAGACTAATTAGTAGTGAAAACTAAAACCTGAATAGATCAATAGTTGTGGCAACTCAATTGAAAAATGAGCTCAATTGAGCTCATATAGAATTAGTATGGCTCAATTGGGACCATTTGGTTTCGGAATGAGTGTAATTTGGTCCATACCAAACTCGGCATTATGATCAAAATTCGAAACTCCGATCGGAGTTCGGAAATCTGAATTCCGATCGGAGTCGGACTCCGACTGTGTTTCAGAGTCAGAGTTGGAATGATTTTTTTACTTCGTTGATTGTCGGAATCAGAGTCGGAGTCGAAAACTCCGAACTCCGACATCGTCGGAGTCGGAGCACACCCCTACTCTCACCGATCAAGAATTTTCTATCTACCTTCTCACAAGACTCGGGGCTGACTATGAGTCTCTCGTCACCTCCCTCACTACTCGCTCTGATCCCCTTTCTCCTCTTCATATTTATAGTTACCTACTCAATCATGAATCTCGCCTTTCACATTAGACACAATCGTTGCTCTCGGGTTCTTCCTTCTTGACAAACAACACTATCAACGAATTACCATCTATACTTGGCTCCTATACTCGTGGTTGTGCAAGTTTTTCTCGCGGGTGCTGGGGTCATCATGGTGGTCGTTCCTTCTTTGGAGCTTCGTAGAAATCTGTTTGCTAATTTTTTCCCCAACCGAATGATCCTCGCCTAGACTGTCAGATGTGTTGAAAACCAGGTCACACTATCATGACTTGCTACCATTGATTTGACCACTCCTTTCATTCCCCTTCTGCCTCCTCATTGACTGCACATTTTAGTCATATTTCTCCTTCATCTTTGAATGCCTCTAACTAGTTTCCCGACATAGTAGCAACCAACCTTTCACTCTTGATTTCTCCTCCCTCAACTTTGACTCTATATCTTATTAAGGGTCCGATCAAGTGAGCATCGGTGATAGCTCTTCCCTTCCAATTCAGCATGTGGGCTCGTCTTAGCTCCATTCCCATTTCGACAAATTTTTCTTGCACAATCTCCTCTATGTTCCTTTAATTTTCAAAAATCTTCTTTCTGTTAAACAATTTTTCATTGATAATGTTGTTTTCTTTGAATTTAAATATAGTTTTTTGTATGAAGGATTTGCATACCAAAGTGGAGCTCCTTTGAGGTCCCGTTAAGAACACACATTACATTCTACGATTGCAACAAAGCTCTCCCTCCATTGCTTTAGAAACTTTCTCCTTCCCGCAAGCATACATTGGCACCTGTACCTCAGCAAACTTGTGGCACCACCATTTAGGGCACCCCCCCCAACATAACACGGCTCACTCTCCAAAAATATCAGCTTCCCACAACATCTAGCCATGAGCTTCCATTTTGTTTGGCCTGCACCCAGGCCAATTCCCATGCACTTCCCCATCCCCTTTCTCCCTCTCAGTCCAATAGGCCTTTTCAACTTATTTTTCTTCATGTATGGGGCTCAACCCCAGTTTTATCCACAAATGGTTGCCTATATCTCCTTTCTATAATAGATGCTTGTTGAATCCAATGTTTCAAGTTTCATATCTACATGTGAATTTTGATGATAACAAATAAATTCAAGTCTCAAGTTCAAATTATCTACGCAATGGAGCGAAGCGCACATCAAGTATAAAAGAACAAGTCTACAAATGAAGTTCATAGATTATTTTTGTACATCTCTTGATAAAATTCGAAATTGGATTAAGGCTCAAATATTAATATTTCTCATAAAGTATTAAATTACATTTTTTTATGCATGACATAAGCATGATATATGCATGACATCATTAAAAGTTTTAATTTAGAAAATTATATTTTGCATGTGCATGACATATACAATGATCTCATTAAAAGCTTTATTTTCAAAAATTATATTTTACATGTGTATGACATGTGTAATGACTTCATTCAAAATTTGAATTTTGAAAATTAAATGGCATATGCAATGACTTCATCAAAATTTAAATTTTGAATTTGGAATATGATTGAGTGTGATCCATTTGCACTTAAGTTTTGTAAAATCACAATAACAAGAGCTTACACATCTATTGTTAAGTTTTGCATCGTTCTTTCAAAGCTCTTATTCTCTCTTTTTTAAAATTTTGAGCTTTAATTCTTATTCTTTTTTAGAGAGATATAGATTGCGTTGTATTGTTTCTATCTCACTTATTGAGCAGTGTACTTAGATAGTCTACCCACTATCAACTCTTGTATCATTAAGAGGATGCGTATAACCCTTGTGTGTATAGAAGGTGTTCTATACAGGGAATAGTTGAATCACTAAGTGTGAGGTGGTTGGAAGTGTAGAGAGTGTTCTACACAGATTCTTTAAAGCGGTTCTGCTCAAAAGTGTAATAGCTTTCTATCTCCACCTAAAGGAGATTGAATAGTAAATTTGGGATCCTTAAGGGGTAGCTTGAGGCGAGGACGTAGGCAGTGGGGTTGAACCTCGTAAAAATACTGAGTTTGCTTCTTCTTACCCTACTCTTTACATTTCTTACTGTTTTATATTCTGTTTATATTTTATATTGTGTATTTGATTTATAAGTGTTAATTTTTATAATATAACCCAATTCACCCCCCTCTTGTATTAGTTATCTGGGTAACAATTGGTATCAGAGTAAGGGTTCTGTTATAAGATAAACTATCTATTGAGTTAAGATCATATGGCTAACTTGCAGCTACTTTCGCTGAAGGTCAATTCAGTAATCGACCTCCGCTATTTTGTGGAGATAATTATACTTTTTAGAAAGTTAAAATGAGAATTTTTCTTCTATCTCAAGATCGAGAAATCTGGAAATGCGTTGTGAATGGGTCTTATATTCCAACAAAAACTGTTGATGGAGTAAAGGTCAAAAAGAAAAAGGAAGAGTTTGATCGCGAAGACAATAGACTTTATACAGTGAATGTAATGGCTATGAATTTTTTATATAATACTCTCAATGGTAATGTATTTAATATAATAATGACTTGCGGGATAGCAAAGGAAATTTGGGACAACTTGGAAGTAACCTATGAAGGAACTTTGCAAGTCAAAGAATAAAAAATCTATATTCTTACGCATAAATATGAAATATTCAAAATGAATGATAATGAATCTATCTCTTCTATGTATACTCGTTTTACTAATATTATAAATAGTTTGACATCTTTTGGTAAAATTTATTCTAGCTTGGAGATAGTAAGGAAAATTTTCAACTTCTTGCCAAAACGTTGGGAATCAAAAGTAACGACGATTCTTGAAGTTAGAGATCTTAAAA
Source organism: Platycarya longipes (assembly GCA_036559045.1). NCBI lineage: Eukaryota > Viridiplantae > Streptophyta > Magnoliopsida > Fagales > Juglandaceae > Platycarya > Platycarya longipes. The sequence goes on from CM071802.1 coordinate 40,732,328, forward strand.
AACTAGAAGTAAATGAATTCATTAGATCACTTGTTACCCATGAGTACACATTGAAAAGAGGAGAAAAATAAGGAAAGTAAAAGAAGAGTTTGGCACTCAAAGCCGTTCCTCATGAAAGTGAAAGCTATGAAGATGAAGAAAGCGATAACGAAGAGATTGCAATGATCACAAGAAGATTTAAGAGATTCTTGAAAAATAAAACTCCTCAAATGAAACTTTTCAAAAAAAATTTCAAAAAAAATACAGATAAAAATGATTCATTAATCTGTTATAAATGTAAAAAGTTAGGACATATCAAGGTAGATTGTTCCCCTAAAAAAAGATCGATACAAAGGCAAGAAAGCAATGAAAGTTACATGAGATGATGATTCAAGTAGCTTAAACAGCGACACAAGTAACGGAGAATCTGCAAATCTTTATCTTATGGTTAAAGATGATCTTGACGTAACAAATCTTGAAAATTCCTCTTATGAAGAATTGAAAAATGCTTTGGAAGAAATATATGAGAAATTTGAAAAATTGGGTATTAAGTATACCGCTTTGAAAAAGAAAAATTTTTCTTTAATAAATAAAATTGATATTTTAAAAAAAGAAAATATAGTTTTAAAAGATGAAAATGATGAACTGAAAAAGAAAATAACTGATTTAGAAAAGATTGTTGAAAATTTCACAAGTGGAAAAAGAAATTTCGAAAAATTTCTTGGTAATCAAATATGTGTTTTTGATAAGGTAGACTTAGGATACATGCCAAAAGAAAAATTCAAACTCTATAAAAATTTCTTTGATAAACCCATTAAATCAAAACCAGATTTTTAAAATTCTTTTTCTAAAAATAGATTTGTCAAAGAAAAACATTATTACAATCACTTAAGTTCTTCAAGTATGTTACATATTATTTGTAATTTTTGCAATAGAAATGATCATAACTATCATGCTTGTCCTATTAGATGAAAATATACAATGACTATTAGGGCCATATGGGTACCAAAGAATCTTATTTCTTCTAATACTAATAAATAAAGGACCCAAAGAATATGGGTACCAAGAAAAATTATTTTAATTGTTTTTGTAGGTATGCATGAAGTCTTCCGTAAGTAAAACAAGATGGTTTTTAGATAGCGGATGCTCAAGACACATGACAGGAGATAAAACTAAACTCATTGATCTCACTCCTAAAGAAGAAAGACACGTGACATTTGGAGACAATTCAAAAGGGAAGATCGTGAGAATAATATTTGATGAATCTAACCTTCTACTCTCCAAGAAATCTATTGATGGAGAATCAGAAGGTACAAATAACACAAATAGTCTCAATCTCGATAAAGAGAATATAATGGAAGAAGTCTAATATGGAGACATCAGGAAAGATCATTAAGATTTAGTACAGGATGCAACCAAATAGTGGAAACATGTGAGAGATCATCCAGTGGAAAAACTTCTAGGAGAACTTTCATGAGGTGTAATTACTCAATCATCTATTAGAAATATTTGTAATCACACTACTTTTCTATTTCAAATTGAACCCAAAAATATTGATGAATCACTTATTGATGAATCATGGATTTTAGCTATGCAAGAAGAGCTAAATAAATTTGAAAGAAATAATGTGTGGACATTTATTTCTAGACCCAAAAATCATGCTGTTATTGGAACAAAATGAATTTTTAGAAATAAAAAAGATGAGTCTGGAATCATCACTAGAAACAAGGCTCGACTTGTAGCCCAATGTTTCAATCAAGAGGAATGAATTGATTATGATGAAACGTATGCACCTATCGCAAGATTAGAAGCTATTCAAATATTACTTGTATATGCATGTTATAAAAATTTCTAACTTCTTTAAACGGATGTTAAAAGTGCTTTATTAAATGGTTTTATAAATTAAGAGGTATATGTTACGCAACCTCCTGGTTTTGAAAATCATATTTCTCCTAATCATGTTTTTAAGCTCACAAAATCATTATATAGACTCAAACAAGCTCTTAGAGTTTGGTATAAGAGACTTAATGGTTTCTTGATTGAAAAAGGCTTTTAAAGAGGAAAGATCGATACAACTCTTTTTATCAAATATGAACAGGATGATATTCTTCTAGTTCAAACTTATGTTGATGATATAATCTTTGGTGCTACTAATGAAAATATGTGGCAAGATTTTGCTAAGAGCATGCAAGAAAAATTTGAAATGAGCATGATGGGAGAACTTAATTTCTTTCTTGGATTGCAAATCAAGCAAGCAAAAATTGGAACATTCATTAATCAGTCAAAATATATCAAAGAGTTACTCAAAAAGTTTGAAATGGAAGGTACGAAGGTAATTGGAACACCAATGAGTCAAACCACCAAACTTGATAAAGATGAAAGCAGTAAGCCAGTTGACTCAAAGGTATATCGAGATATGATTGGTAGTTTATTATATTTGACAGTTAGTAGACCTGCTATTATGTTCAGTGTATGTTTATGTGCACATTTTTAATCATCTCCAAAGCAATCTCATTTGATTGCAGTCAAACGTATTTTTAGATATCTTGTTGGTACCATTGATCCAGGGTTATGGTATCCTAAGCACACTTCTTTCGATCTTATTAGTTATTCAGATGCGGATTATGCTGGTTGCAAAGTTGATCGAAAAAGTACTAGTAGAACATGTCATTTTTTAGGTCATGCACTTGTTTTATGGTTTAATAAAAAATAAAATTCTGTTGCATTATCTACTGCTGAGGCAGAATATGTTGCTGCAGGCAATTGTTGTGCTCAAGTTCTTTATATGAAGTAACAACTTGAGAATTTTAAACTTATGTACAATCATATTCCTATTAAATGTGATAATACTAGTGCTATAAATCTTTCAAAGAATCCAATACAACATTATAGGATAAAGCATATTGAAATTAAATATCATTTTCTTAGAGATCATGTGTAGAAAGACGATATTGTATTAGAATTTACTAGCACACACGATCAATTGGTAGACATTTTCACAAAACTCCTACCAGAAGATAGACTATGCATGATTAGAAGAGAAATAGGAATGATGCATGCCATAAATATCTTCTAGATATTTTTATTCCATTATCTCAAATGACTTATAGAAACTTGAGACGTTTAGCCTCATCATTTAAATGCATTTGCTCCTCATAAATCATCATGCCATCCTTGTCTAAAAGATTAGGCAATCGAAATGAAGAGGCAAGTAAGGATTTTAAATTCTTATTTTGTTGCTTTAACTCTACTATTTTTTTGTTTGACTCATAAACAAGTCGTTGAAGTACAGAGACCGTTACACTAAGTTTATCAATTTCGCGAGTTTTGGACTGTAACCGAGTGGAAAAAGCAACAATGGAAGATGAGTATCGAATCCCGAAACCCACAAGCTCGTAAATGGTATCATGATCTAATTTATTAGCCAAATCAGTGTTTTGTTGCTTCATGGCGCCTACAATAGATGCATAAATAGTTTGAGGTGAAGAATACCTTATATCTTGATCACGGGAAGCACTGAAGGAAAATTGATGAGCCATTGAAATTTTGTAGAGTGAGAATGAAGATGAACTACAGAAATGAGAAAAAAGATTTGATGCGAATTAGATAAAACTAAGGATTGCTTTTATAAAGATGGAAATAATTACAAGACAAACTGTCATATCTTCAAATATTACTTAGTTAAGCTTACAAGATATGCCGAATGAACATTGTCAAAAGTTACCGAACTAAGCCAGCTAGATTAATTACAATTATCTCTATTTCTCTCGTGAAACGTTGCCATTATCTGCTGATGTTGACTCTGTGTTTGAATTCTCACTCGTTCCGATTCCTCTATTCGAAATTTCAGAACACGAGCTAATTCCTTCAAATCTTTATTTTTTTTCTTTAACCTCTTATTCTTTCTACCTTTATTTGCAAGCTTTTGATGCAGAATCGATATTTGATTGTTAAGTTGATCAACCTCATTTGCCCTCGCTAGTAATGTTCGAGATATGATCGTAACAGAGGCAGCATATTGAGCACTGAGAGTTCTTGATGCTGCAACAATCTCAGAATCAGTCCTACCAGAAAAATACATCTATGCTTCTATCATGGTGTTGACAACCTCAAGAGATAAAATGACTGGTTGAGACGGTTCCTAATTCAAATCTAGAAGATTATTAGACGAAATTTTCTCCGTCATTCTATCGTTTTAGATAAACAGATACTTGATTAATGAGCAATGTGAGATTTGTTTTAGCATTCGGTGGGTGAAAATGGTCATTTAAACAGAAATCGAAAACTTCAAATCTCTATGTATCTTATTTGTCAACAACATCAAGCAGATTTGAATCTCCTTCCGCACCGAATTGCCAGAACTAGACCTCCAATCTTTGCAGATTTTGTCGGACACGCATGGCTCCGCACCGAATTCTCTACAGTCTCTACTAACGCACCGTTTTATTTTTCTATTGGTTATTGTAGGAAGATGTCTTATTGAGCTAATTATGATTCCTTTTTAATGATGCTAAAAGGGGGAGAAGTTTTAGTTGTAAATATTTAGATTTTTAACTCTGTTATATATGCTGGAATTATATTTATCTATTGTTTGAAAAACTAACGCATATTCTCAAGGGGAGATTAAGCATTACTGCAAGTCTCAAAATTCTACTAAGTATTTGTCATCATCAAAATTTGGGAGATTGTTGAATCCAAGATTTCAAGTTTCGTATCTACGTGTATATTTTGATGATAACAAATAAATTCAAGTCTCAAGCTCAAATTATCTACGCAATGGAGTGAAGCGCACATCAAGCATAAAAGAACAAGTTTACAAATGAAGCTTATGGATTATTTTTGTACATTTCTTGATAAAATTCGAAATTGGATTAAGGTTCAAAAATTAATCTTTTCTCATAAAACATTAAATTGCATTTTTTTATGCATGACATAAGCATAATATATGCATGACATCATTAAAAGTTTTAATTTTGAAAATTATATTTTGCTTGTGCATGATATATGCAATGATCTCATTAAAAGTTTTATTTTCAAAAATTATATTTTACATGTGTATGACATATGCAATGACTTCATTCAAAAATTTGAATTTTGAAAATTGAATGACATATGCAATGACTTTATCAAAATTTGAATTTTGAATTTGAAAGATGATTGAGTGTGATCTATTTGCCTATAAATATCTCACTTGAGTTTTGTAAAATCACAACAACAAGAGTTTACACATCTATTGCTAAGTTTTGCATCATTCTTTCAAAACTCTCATTCTTTAAAATCTTGAGCATTAATTCTTGTTCTTTTTTAGAGAGATATAGGTTGTGCTGTATTGTTTTATCTCACTTATTGAGGAGTGTACTTTGATAGTCTACCCACTATCAACTCTTGTATTTATAAGAGGGTGCGTATAACCTTTGTGTATGTAAAAAGTGTTCTATACAGGGAATAGTTGAATCCCTAAGTGTGAGGTGATTGGAAGTGTAGAGGGTGTTCTACACAAATTCTTTGGAGCGGTGCTGCTCAAAGGTGTAATAGGTTTCTATCTCCACCTAAAGGAGATTAAATAGTGAATTTGGGATCCTCAAGGGATAGTTTGAGGCGAGAATATAGGCAGTGGGGCTGAACCTCGTAAGAATACTGAGTTTGCTTCTTCTTACCATACTCTTTACATTTCTTGCTGTTTTATATTCTGTTTATATTTTATATTGTGTATTTGATTTATAAGTGTTAATTTTTATAATATAACCCAATTCACTCCCCTATTGTGTTAGTTATCTGAGCAACAATGCTTTTTCCAAGTATTTATTGTGTTTTCCTAAACTTTTAAATTTAATGCGTCGTCCATTGTAATTGCTTTTCTACAATATGTCCGTAACTCTTTTTCTCAAAATATTGTGTCCATACAAACTTATCGCGGAGGGAAATTTTCTTCTCTTCATCAAATTTTTCGTTCATCCAGCATTACCCATCGTCTCATTTGCCCTCACTCCTATAAAAAAAATGGGACCATCAAGGGCCGTCATTGAAAAATTGTAGAAACTGGTTTGTCGTTGCTTGCCTAGGCATTCATGTCACAAAATATTGGGCCAAATCCCTTGAAACCGCTAGCTACTTAATTAACCGCTACCTACTTGGTGACTTGCCATGGTGTAGGGTCGTTGGTGGGCGCTTTTGCCGGTGAATGGATTTTGTCACTTTTCGTTTTTTGTTTTTACCTTGTGAATTATCATCATTGGGCAAGTGGTGGGAATTCTATTTCGACACCCCGTGCCTTGACTTGGAGATTCTTCTCCTGCGCCTATCTTTTGACTTGGAGATTCTTAAGAATGAAAACATGAAATAGGTAATTACTAGTGAAGTGTCGCGATGTGATGGTGGTCCAATGGAAAAGTGCACGGGCTAGGGCTTGAGCCTCGACCTCTCGACTCGTTGGCATTCCAAGCTAGTGATGGAGATGTGGGGGTTTATGAGAGGGCTAGGGCCTGAGTCTCAACCCGGCGATTTGCTGGCGCTCCAAGCATTCATTGACGTTCCAAGCTGATGATGGAGATGCTAGGATTTACGAGTGTGCTCGGGTTGGGGCCCTAGCTGAGCCTCGACCTTGCGATTTGTTGGCGTTCTAACCATTCGTTGGTGATTTGATGGAGATGGGGGGGGGGTTTACTAGTGTGCTTGGGCTAGGGCCCTAGCCTGAGTCTCAACCCCGCGATTCGCTAGCGTTCCAAGCATTCGATGGCTATTCGATGACGATTCAATGGAGATGTGGGAGTTTACGAGTGTGCTCGGGCTAGGGCCCTAGCCTAAGCCATGATCCTGCGATACGTTGGCGCTCCAAGCTGGCGAATCAAAGATGCAAGGGTTTAGAAACAGGCTAGGGCTCGAGTCTTGACCCGCGATTCATTTGGTGATTGCATAAGGTTGAAATAAAGAGTTGGAGACTTGAAAATTCCTCTTTTTGATTTCATTGAAAGAATAGAAGGTTACATATAATTGGGAACTACATTTTACACATAGTACCTCTTGAAGTGCTCTGCGTTCCTTGAGTGGGAGAGTTCGTTCCCGAAACTGTCTTTGAGCCGATAGGAGCCTGGTCAATTGCTATGGTTACAAAGTAAGGGCATTCCCATTGCGGCCCCATCTTTAATTCCTCGACTATGGTCACTCTTGTTCGCTTTAGGAATAGGTGACCTGGTTTGAACGCTCGGGGTCTGACTCGTCTATTGAAGTACTGTTCAGCCTTTCGCTTGTGGTACACCGTCTGCACTGCTGCATCTGCCCTCATTTCGTCAAGAAGGTCCATCTGCTCAATCAGTCTCCCATCATTGGTTTCTTGCTCGAAGTGTTGGATCTAGAGGGTGGGTGCCCTTACTTCCACAGGTATTACTACTTTGCTCATGTAGGTGAGTGCAAATGGTGTCTACCCAGTCGAAGTTTGGATGGTCGTCATGTATGCCCACAGCATGCCCAAGAGCTCTTCTTCCCTCGCCTCTTTGTGTGCTACCAGCCTATTTTTGAGTATGGACAGAAGGGTCTTGTTCATCATTTCTGCCTGACCGTTGGCTTATGGTGGCTCGATGACGAATACTTCACCTTGATTCTTAGTTCAATGCATCATTGTCAGTAGTGGGAACAATCGAATTGCTTCTCGTTGTCTGATATGATGCTTTGGGGTATCCTAGATCAGCATACGATTGACTTCCACAAGATCTTGGTGATGGCCTGGGTAGTGATGCTCACTAGGGCCTCAGCTTTGACCCCCTTGGTGAAGTAGTCAACTACGACCATGAAAAATTTAGCCCCACCCCAGGTGGCAGGAAATGGGCCTATGAGATCTAACCCTTATTAGGTGAAGGGCCAAAGCACTGTGATTGACATTAGTTCTTTTGGGGGTCAATGGGGCACTAAGGCGTGCTTTTGGCATTAAGACACTTCCTGTCAAACTCTTCTGCATCCTGGAGGGTGTTCGACCAATAATAGCCCGCTTAAGTCACCTTTACGGCCAGTGCCCGTCCGCCAAAATGGCTTCCACAGTTGTCTTTATGTATATAAGCCAACACGTACTAGACTTTTTTGATTGACAGGCACCTGAGGAGGAGCTCACAGAAGCCCTTCTTGTACAACACCCCGTTGAGTAGGGTGAACCATGCAGCCTTATTTTTGATTTTCCATGCCTTGTCTAGGTTGGTGGGTAGCTTATCATCTTGCAGGAACTTTGTGATGTGTTGGGCCCATTTAGGGGGGACTTCTATGTGCGACACTTCCTTCATGATGAATGGGGTGTCGACCACCTTTGTTTCGGTATGCTCTAGGAGGGGGACTTCTACCTGCCCTGAGGCGGCTTTTGCTAGTTGGTTGGCTTTCTGGTTTTACGCCCTCGAGATCTACTGGATGCTGAAGTATCCAAAGTGGTCACGGGCTTTGCATACTAGCTGAAGCTACTTCTTCAGCCTTTCTCCCTTGGTGGTGAAGAGTCCTAGGACTTGATTGACCACCACTTGGGAGTCGGCGCGGGCTTTAACTTCCACTGCCCTTGGAAGTCAGGCCATGATCAGTCCGGCTAGCAGAGTTTCGTACTTGGCCTCGTTATTGGTGACTTTGAAAGTGAGTTTTATTACATAGTTGTGCTTTTCTTCGTTGCTGGTTAGAATGTGTACCCCTCCAACCTTACAGGTTGAACCATCAATATAGACCGTCCAGAGCTTTCCTTAGGGTGCATGGGGGATTTTCTTTGGGAAGTTAGTGAATTTGGTAACAAAATCTACTAGTTCTTGTGCCTTGATTATCGTCCGAGGGACATATTTCAGGTCAAACTCACTGAACTCAATCTCCTAGTTGGGTAAGCTCCCATAGGTATCTGGCTTTTGCAATATGGCCTTTAGTGGTTGATCGATGAATACCCTGATGTTGTGGGCCTAGAAATAGGGCCAAAGTTGCCTTGTCGCAATGATTAAAGCGAAGACCAACATCTCTGTCCGCAGATACTTGGCCTCTACCCTGCGGAAGGCTGACTGATGTAGTACACGAACCGTTGTCCCTCTGTGGTGTCATTGACCAACATTGCTGAGATCACGTTTGGGGATAGTGCCAGGTAGACAATCAGCACATCGCCCGACTCTGTCTGTCTAAGCAGGGGAGGGTGGATTAGGTACCTCTTCAGCTCACCGAACGCCTTATCGTAGGTTGCATCCCATCCTTGGGCTTTCCCTAGCACCTTGAAGAATGGCAGGCAACGTTTGGTCGACCGAACGATGAAGTGATTAATGGCGGCTACCTTTCTAGCTAGTTGTTACACCTTGTGGTGGTATCATGGGACAACCATATGGGTGATGTCTTCCACCTTTTTTGGGTTCGCCTGGATCCCCGTATCCGAGATCATATATCCTAGGAACTTGCTCGACTTCACCCCGAAGGTGCACTTGGTCGGGTCGAGCTTTAACTTGTACTGGTGAAGAATGGCGAAAGCTTCACGTTGGTTGCTCAGATGTTGCTTAGGCAACCTGCTTTTGATTAGGTGGTCGTCCACGTAAACCTCCATGTTTTGCCTGATCTGGTGCTTGAACATCCGATTTACCAACTGCTGGTAGGTTGCCCCTGCATTTTTGAGCCTGAAGGACATCACCTTGTAACAGTAAAGCCCTCGGTCGGTCACGAAGGCTGTCTTCTCTTCATCGTTTGGGCTCATATTTATCTGGTTGTACCCTGATTAGGCATCCATGAAGCTGAGGAGGGGTTGTCTTGCAACTGAGTCAACAATCAGGTCGATGAGAGGTAGGAGGAAGCTATCCTTTGAACATGCTTTGTTGAGGTCGGTGAAGTCTACGCATATTTGCCATTTGCCACTCGCCTTCCTCACCAACACCACGTTGGATAGCCACTCGGGATAGTGGACTTCTCGGATGATCCCGGCCGTTAGGAGGCGGTCAATCTCCTCTGCTATTGCTGCGTACTTCTCGGCATAAAAGTTTCGCCTCTTTTACTTAACCTTTCGTGCCTTGAGTTTGATGCTCGATCGGTGCTCAGGCATGAAGTTATCTATGCCTGGCATATGTTCGTGAGTCCAGACGATGATGTCTCGATGCTCGACAATGAGCTGCTTTAGGCCTACCTTCAGCTCTAGGACCAGTCTGGTTCATATCTATACTCTCTTTTAGGTCTTGCCGGGTCGAGAGCGACCAGTTTAAATGGTTCGTTGAGCTTGGCCTGCCTAAGAGTCTGCTTGTCTTGCACCTTCTTGTCCCAATCAGTTAGGGGCGATGGAGCAGGTAACTCGATCGGCCTGTCGCCGGTGTTGGCTACTACCACTACTTGGCACTTGTTCCTCAGTTCTTGCGCCGTGCGTGTAACATTCCCTTGCTAGTTGGTAACTTCATCTTTAGGTGGAATGTAGAGGTGATTGCCCTTAGGCGGTTCAAAGTGGGGCGTCCCAATATTGTGTCGTACGAGGACGATGGCTTGACCACCAAAAAGTTGGTCATGGCCATTGCCATCTTGGGGGTCGTCCCAGCCAGTACTAGTAGGGTGACTAGCCCATCAGTTTAATCACATTGTCGGTGAAGCCCTTAAGGGGAGTCTGGGCTGGCCACAATCTATCGTGCGTGATACCCATCTTGGCAAAGGCTTCCCAGTATAGGATGTCTATAGAGCTACTATTGTCGTCCAAGATTTTTCTGGTGGTGAGATTTGCGACCTATAGAGTCACTACCAGGGCATCCTCGTGAGGGTGGAGGATTCCCTCATCGTCCCTTTCATTTAAGGTGATCAGGGGGCTCCTTGGGGGTTGAGGAGCCCTTGTGTTGGTGCTCCGTGTGGTGAATACCCTCTTTGTAACGAGCCTTCCGGGCGTATGCCTTTCGTGAATAGGAGGTCATCCCTCCCCTCGGGACTCCCGAGGGTTCTCTTTTCTTGGGTGGGCTCTTACGTTCCATGTGCCTTAGCGGGTATCTCTGCAGACTCACGCTGCGTCAGGTCGCTGAGCGTTCTTTCTTTTGTTGGCATCTTGCTACTCTTCTTCCCTCCTTCTTCTTCTAAGAGCGTAGTAGTTCTGGGTGTTGTGCCAGTCAGTCTGATGGTACTCACAATACATCCCCATAGGCGGTTGCCGAGCTTGCTCTCGGCTTGGCCCTGGTTCTTGGTTGATTTTGACCACCAGGCTGGCATGGAGGCAGGGCTGGGGTTGCCGGTTGTTTCTGTCTTGATGGGATACGGTTAATGCCTGGAGGGTGTCTTTGGGGTTGACGTATCCATCGGCCTTGTCCATGAATTCAGCCAGCGTAGCCAGGGTTTTTCAGGTGATCTCTTCTATGAACGGGCTCTTAGGCCATATCCAGCCCAAGAGTGCGGTCAGGGTGATTTTTTTGTCCTGGTTGTCAATGGTCGTGCGCTCTCATTTGAACTGAGAAAGGTAGTTCTTCAGGCTCTCTTAGTCGTGCTGCTTGATGATGAGCAAGTAAGTGGCTAGGCACTTCCCTTTGTGGCTTGCCAAGAACTGGGTCAAGAAGAGGTGGGCTAGGTAGCCTAAATTGTTGATCGTTCCCGTGGGATGTTCCCAAACCATCCTTTGGTGGCTCCCTTTAAGGTGAGCGGGAATGCCCCACCTCCACCGGGTAGCCGTGGAGGCTCATGTGCATCTTGAATGCCTCTAGGTGCTCGAACGGGTCCTTGGCTCTGTCATAGAGTTATATTTGCGATACTTTAAATTTTGGCAAGAGCGTCACGACCATGATGTTGGCGCTGTAAGGTGTGCCTGAGCTGTTGCGCATCTTATCAGTTATGGAATGCACCTCGATTAGCTTGGCCATTTTCGTGTACTTGTCCCCAAGCTCCCTGAGCTCTAGGTGCAACCTGCGTTGCTCTTCTGCAGCTTGGTTAGCTTTCTCTTCTCAATGGGAGCTCGCATGCTCGATGGCAGTTGGCTCATGGTGGGTGGTGCATTCTTCTTTGTTCTTCCACAACATCTCGTTTTTTGGTTAACTTCCTGATAGTCTCTTCCATTGTTGCAAATATGGCTTCCATATCACTGTCGTTGAGTTCTTCTCGGTGGGTTGGTTGGGATAGCGTCGCGGCTTGTATACAAAATACACGTTATGCTATCCCACAGATGGCGCCACTATCAAAGTTAGTGACTCCGTAGAGAAAATACTGAGGATGAATACGATAGTGGGGGCGATGGTTGCCCTGCAACCACTTCGATGTCAAAGTCAGTGACTTTGTAGAGAGAATACTGAGGATGAATATGAAAGTGAAGTTAGATCGCTTAACTTGTAAATCGTGAAGTCTCTAGCTATTTATAGGAGTTGGTATGCACTGGGTGTGTTCTTGATGGACATGATCGCTGTCATGTCAGTCTTTCAGGTCATCATTCCTTTTGCTGTGTCCGGGCATGCCTTCCTGCCACAATCTGAACTGATGGCGAGTTGTCCCCTCTTTATACCGCGTCAATCTCTACTTTGCCCCCAGAGGTGTGTCTGGGATTCTAACCTGTATTTAATACGATGAGAGGTTCTTGCAGTGCATTTAATGCGTTAGGGGGCTTTGCGTGCTTTGACTTGGCTCACATTTAATGCAGTGTGGCTTTGGCTGGCTCTTGCATTTAATGCACTGAGGAGCGTGTCTATTCTTCTCTGACCCAACCCTGTCTACCATACGGCTTGTAATACAACCATCCTCATTGCCAAATCCGCCCCGAGTCGCCTTCCCTCTCGAGTCCTAGGCCGCTCACCCCAAGGAAGGGGACGAGGTTAGGCTAGCTCGGGGGCTGGGTCTACTTTAGTCTTGTGATAGGCCTCCCCTCACAGTGGGTGAGCTCTTGATATGAAACTCTCCCAAAAAAAGTTGTGAATCACTATCTTTTACTCTGTGCAGTCACTACTGTATCTACCTTTTGCCATTGCATATGCACAAATAGTGAGACTTAATGATGGGTATGTTGTAATTTGATTTTGTAAGCTGATCAATAGACTTGTCACTGTATTCATTATTGTGTTTCTTTTGGGGCAAAGCTCCTTTAGTGGATGAGAGCTTGGTTCTTCTTTACCTTCTATTCTCAAGTATGGTGACTTTCACCTGTCTCTTATGCATATTGCCACTTAATTATGAATGATAGCATTTGATCACTTTAAAGCACCCAATAACTTTCTTTTGTTATAATTGTTGGAGGATGTCTTGAAACTCACAAAAACATTTGCAATATTTAGACATTCCTTTTGTTTTTTTCTTCTCAGTAACTTTCTTCAATATATAATTGTTGGAGGATGTCTTGCTGCCATGCCCTTCCTCAAAATGATTCCAACCTCAGTTCTATGGGGTTACTTTACATTCATGGGAATTGAAAGTTTACCTGGGAACCACTTGATGATCTGGGAAAGGATCTCACTGCTCTTCCCGGCACCAAGCAGAATATAAAAGTAACAGCTGCAAATCCATTTCTTTAGAATATCAAGGTTTCCCTTTCTTTTCAGGACTAACATAATTTACTCATTTCCGGCAGAGTGCTAGAGGAATACCATTCTACTTTTGTGGAAACAGTGCCTTTCAAGACAATAGCAACATTCGTCATTTTCCAAACAACCTATTTGCTTATATGTTTTGGACTTGCATGGATTACAATTGCCGGACTTATGTTTTTCTGAAGTTATCACTGAGAAGCATATATAGATTTGAGAAAGATCCTTGATGGTAACAAGAGTTGTTCTTCTCTTCTTTCTACTCTGGCAACGGCTTCAAAGGGACAGTGCTCAAAAGCCTGGAGCGCTACCCTCAAATCCTATTGACGATTTAAAAGTAGATGTGATTTGGCTTCTATATCATTTTCAATTTGGATAACCTTCGTTGATAAAAAGCATTTTTATAATTCCTGCATGCGATTGACGATTAAGGCCCCGTTTGGATTTGGAAGTGAGTTGAGCTCATCTCAACTCACTTTCATTTCATCATTATATTTTTATAATTTTTTATACAAAATACAAATTCCTATACACATTTTTCAAATTCCATTATACCTTTTTCAAATTCAAACACACATTTTTCAAATCTAAAAATAATAATAATATTAAAAAATAAACTAAACTCATCTTAACTCATTTCATCTCCGAATCCAAGCGAGGCCTAAAAGTACATGTGAATGGAATGAAGGGTCTGTAGGACTGCCCAAAAGAACCCGACCCTGAACCGACTCAACGCGTGTTGGCACTTGGCACCAAATAAAGTTGGGTCGGTGCGGGTCAGGTGTTGACGAAAAAAAAAGGGGGGGATCGGGTCAGGCCCAAATTTGCGAATGGCCAGGTTGCAGGTTTAAGAGCGCTCTGCTTCCTCGAAGGTATCTTTTGATGCATTTATCTTTTATTTTTGGTTTGATTTTCCTCGTGTTTTTAGTTTTTTGGTCACTTGATAAAGATTCAAGAAAGATTTTGAAAGGAACAAATGCAAGTTAGGCATGAGCTGTCAGCAGTAATGCAAGATCAGCAGTGGCGGAGCCAAGATGGCCGAAGTCGAACGTGCAGCTACTTCACTTGGGTTTTGAAAAGCTTTGGTTAATCTATGGGTTTGTGTTTTTTAGAAACAATATAGTAATGGGTTAAGTAGATGGCTAAATTGCTAATAACTATATTATATAGCAAATGAATACAAATAAAAAATTATTAGGTTATCTTAAAATGTGAATGACATGGAACTCTTATCCTATCGTAATATATATATTTTATAATTAAAATTGCTTATACAAATATAAATTTTAATTATTAATATGTCATTTTGAATGGGATAAGAGTATCACGTGTACGTGATTCAGTAGTATGTAATATGTAATAATTATTCCATATGAACACATAATTTTTATGCATGAACTCGTCTGCAACCACAACTCTTTATATATGGAGCGGCGCTATTATACTTCTTTAAATTGTGTATTTTTTAATTTTTTTTTGTATAAAGAATTAGGGTCATAGGTCTAAAAGTGACCTCTCCTCAAATTTATTCATTAACTCTCATTTTTGACGAAAGAAAATCGTGAAAATAACAACTTGTTGAAATAAATTTTTGGTTACACAATTTACTTTTCCTCAGGTTCGGAATTCATCTCCAAAGCCTCATTGCACCAATTGATCATGAAATGCTTCAAAAAGTGGCAAGCCAAGACTCACAAAGCATGTGGACCTCTTAAATTCAACCACTTATACTCACGACAAGTAGTCCAAACAAAGCCAGCAACTTCCAAAAATTCCATCTGCTCTCACCGACTCACCTCAAGTGAAGTCCATGCACCGACTCAAGTGACACCTGCCTTACGTTTGGAAATAAGCCCCTACATGAAAAGCACTCAAATACACGAAAAGCCCTCTACAGCTCACAACAAGGACACTACATGAAAAGCACTCAAATACACAACTCTCAACACACGTGTCCTACATTCCTCATCTGTTTTGATCAACCTCTTGATCTATGACTTATAAAGAAGTGATCTTCAAACCCAAACATTACATAATTTAAAAAGGTGTCCTAAAACATAACAAGGCTTCAAACTCAAGATCACATAGTTAAAAATCAACCAAAACATAAATTTAGTCAAGAATCTCAACACTTTGACTTATCCAAATATCTCTGTGCATAAAATTTCATATCTTTGAAACTAACATTAAATATTTTCAAAACAACATTCTAAAATGTATATAAGAGGCTTAGGGCCCTTCAATAAAATTATTAAAACCATTAGAATATGATTAAACCACTTTCAGTTTTGAAGTTTCTAGATTCAAGAAAAATTATCATCAAAATCTTTAGTCATGCAACAAAACCTTAATGATCATTCATAAACACATGTTAAAAATACTCTATAAAATATTTGGATAAAGATATATCCATTAGCTTGGTCAAGACTCCAAAATATACTCACTTTCCAGTTTAATGCCCAGAATGACCTATTTATGGTTAAAACAACTTTTGACCAATTAAATGAACATGAGACGAAACGAACGATATATCTATGGAAATTAGACTCAAATACGAATAAGTTTCATGAATGAGTTATAGCAAGAAAACACTTAAAAAGGGTCCACAATCACCACACAAAAATACACATAAATCTGTCCGAGAGAGATGTTTTGGGTTTCTCTTTAAGAGTGAGGTGAAGAGGTAATGAAATGATGTTAAAGGGGTCTTGGATGACTATATACCTCTGGAGGGGGAAGATATGGTCTTGAATAACGCAAACATCACATAATTTAAAAAGGTGTCCTAAAACATAACCAGGCTTCAAACTCAAGATCACATAGTTAAAAATAAACCAAAATATAAATTTAGTCAAGAACCTCAACACTTTGACTTATCCAAATATCTCTGTGCATAAAATTTCATATCTTTGAAACTAACATCAAATATTTTCAAAACAACATTATAAAATGTATATAAGAGGCTTAGCGCCCTTCAATAAAATTATTAAAACCATTGGAATATGATTAAACCATGAAATACTTAAACTTACTCAAGACAGAAACTGGTTTTCCACTTTCAGTTTTGAAGTTTCTAGATTCAAGAAAAATTATCATCAAAATCTTTAGTCATGCAACAAAACCTTAATGATCATTCATAAACACATGTTAAAAATACTCTATAAAATATTTGGATAAAGATATATCCATTAGCTTGGTCAAGACTCCAAAATATACTCACTTTCCAGTTTAATGCCCAAAATGACCTATTTATGGTTGAAACAACTTTTGACCAATCAAATGAACATGAGACGAAACGAACGATATATCCACGGAAATTAGACTCAAATACGAATAAGTTTCATGAATGAGTTATAGCAAGAAAACACTTACAAAGGGTCCACAATCACCACACAAAAATACACATAAATCTGTCCGAGAGAGATGTTTTGGGTTTTTCTTTAAGAGTGAGGTGAAGAGGTAATGAAATGATATTAAAGGAGTCTTGGATGACTATATACCTCTAGAGGGGGAAGATATGGTCTTGAATAACCCTTGATTAGAGTTGATTAGGTTACATAAAATAAGAAATTATAAGGAGTAAGGTTGGCTGCTGCAACTGTGAAGTATGGAAGGAGGTAAGGTGGATTTGTACTTCAAATCATGACATTATTAAGTGTAGCCAAGAACAGGGAATGGCCTGTCATATGGGGGAGGAAACTTCCTCATGAAGCTTTGCCAAGGTGGCTAATTTCGTGGGCCTCAATCAAGTAAGCTTCAATTTGGAGTTTAAAGGAGCTTTGGTTAGTGTTTGGGATACTATCAAGTCCAAATTCAATTTTTATTGGCCTAATCAAACTTGCAAGGATTAAAAGGTTGAATAATGATTTTATAACATGAATTTGAGAAATTAATAGCATATAGTAGTGATTTAATCAAGTGATTACAAGCAATGTTAGAAATTGGATAAAAAAAAAAGTTTGGAGCCAACTTTAGGATTTGGAGAAACTATTAAGGATTTTGGTTCCAACCAAGATTTTTGGGTTTAAATTGGAATCCCACCATTTAAGATTTTTTTAGGGTTGAAACCTTATTTAATTCGGTCTCACATTTTGATTCTTTCTTAAAACATCTCTTTGTTCCTTTTGGTGCCAAGTGTCCAACAATACTCACCAAGTATGGTTAAGATCTTGTCCAGTGTCCAACTAAAACTTATCCAACCTAATTTAGACTTCCCACACTGTGATTCTGAAAATAATGCGTTAGGTGCTACTAAATAGGTTACTATTACTCCGGAAAAGTGAAAACTAAACTTTACATTGAAAAATTCTAAATAACAACACTAAACTAAAACTGCAATTCGTTTATTGAAACTCCACCTTGAAGTGACTCCAAAAAAACTAAAATGCAAATTCTAACACGCGTATCAATCGAAAACTAAAAATGAGATTATCTCCCATAAAATCCTAAATATTTAGCTGAGTCTAATGGTGTAGACCATAATGCTATTCGACACTTCTAACTATCCCAAATAAAAAAAATTGTACTTCTGACACCATAGTGAGTGGTAATACTGACTATGCTGATAGATTAATACATACGCGATTTGTCGATTCGTAAAAACTTACAGAGTTTTCATGAGATTTCTAAAGTTTATAAAAATTCCGCCATTGAATTTCTAGCAGATTGTTATATTACACATGAGGTTTGTTTGGAACCTCATTCAAGGTAATTCTTTATGGGAAAATTTTTTCAAGACAAAATATGTGAGTTTGAATCCTTGGTTCTTAATTGATGCTACAAAGGAGTCAAGATTTTGGAAAATAGTTGCAAATTGAATTTATACTCTGTTGAATAATTCAAAATTGAGCATCTGAGATCGAGACATTTTTTTCTAGTATAATAAATGTAGGAATAGTAGACTTTTAATTAATGACATGCAATTAGTGGGTCAATTATTTTTTACAGTTAAATATTGTAAATTCTCAAATAGTTGAGATGTGGAATTTCATGAAAACTTAGTTGGTCAGAAAAATGTTGATGATATTTTGGCCTCTTTATCTTTGAATAATTTAGGTAAACATATACTAGTTTGGACTCCACATCTCCAAGTATGTTTTCTACTAAATCCATATGGCATTGTATTAGACTCAGAGGCTCCTCTCTTGACTGACATTCTTGGATTTGGCAAAAAAGTCTTTCTTTAAAAAGGTTTATAAATTTTTGGAGGGCTTGGAAAAGGGTCTTAAGTGTGGATGAAAGATTACACCGTATTAGCATTCCCCTTGCCTCCAAATATGATTGTTGTAATACCAGCCATTGTGAAGATCTTAATCATGTTTTCTTTGAGTTTTTTTCTCAAAAAGTTTAGTCTTTCTTTGGCAACCTTCTTGGGATCCCTCTTGGCAGGTCTTGGAGACATAATGTTTTGACTTGGTTTCGACGTGCTAATTCTTCCTCCTGGGTGGGTATTATAGGTGGTATTCTTCCTATCATTATTACTTGGCTGACTGGTTAGCCAAGGAAGGTACTTCAGGCGCAGATGCAATTTATAATAATTGGTTCAACAAGCCTTGGATTCTTAGATGCTTGATTCGTTTGGACTATTCTGGATTTCCTTCTTTATGGTTTTCGTAATTATTTTTTGCTTTTGGTTTTTGGTGGTTTTTTTTTTTTTTGGTCTAAGTTTGTTTTAGTTTGCATAGGCTTGTTGAGATTGGTTTTCACAGCTTGTTTAGTTGATTTTTGGATGTTAGTCTTTATGGTTTATGGTTGGTATTTTTTTGTGCTTGAAATCTTTTTTTCTTGATTATCTATAAATTTTAAGAGCCTTATTTGTTACTACAATATTCATCTGCTATAAATGAGGGCCTTATCAATAAATTACTTGAGAGAGGATTACTATTAAACATGTGACTACCCACTATTCGGTTTAAGAATAAAAATTATTAGTTTATTTTCTCTTAGGCAAATGCATCTTGCACGTTATTCCTCCACTTCGCTAACTTGCTTTGTTAGAAATGCTATCTTTTTTACATGGTATTTTCTCTTAACTATACATAAATCCTTGAAAACTTTTGCATAAGTAGGCACTTGTTTAATCATATGTAAAAGAGGAAAATTAATTTTTACCTGGTTAAGATTCTCTAGGATTTCATTATTAGTATCCAAAGTTAGCTTGATTGATTTTAAAGCTCAAAGAAATGGTATCGTAATTGGGCATTTTATTACCTCATGTTTCTTGGCAGCTTGGCACCACTACTATTGTGATCATTTCCAACATCCTCTGATTTATCCATTGTTGGGATGTATAAGGACTCATCACTTTTTGTCATAATGACATTCACATATTTCAAATTCTCTTGCACCATATGTTGATCACGAGATGCAGATTGAGCTTGTAAAGGGAATTTATCACGTTCATTCATACTTATGGAGCTCATAAACTTGGTTACCTGATTCTTTATCTCCTTGAGTTCTTCAACAACTTGCGTAATTAAATATTCAAACTTTTAGTTAGTTTTACCTTGTGCCTCAATAAAAGCATGTAAAGTATCTTCTAAATGGTTCATGGAAGAGGAATGTGTATGATATGGTGCAAGGTATGCTTTAGGAGGCTATGCAGGCTATTGGCTTTCAGACTTCTAACTAAAATTAGGGTGATCATGCCACTCCGGATTATAGGTCTTAGAGAAAGGTGCAAAAGGCTTCTTGTATATACCTAAGACATTATATTATTTCTCATACAACTCCCTCATCTTAGCAAATGTGCGACACTCTTGGGCGAGGTGATCTACCCTGCCATATACAAAACATGGTCCAAAAAATTCTGCATGATTAACCAAGTGTGTTGGTTTTAAGTTCTTAGTGTTTAACAACTCTAATTTTGTAGTAAGTATCTTAACCTTAGCCTTTAAGTTATCATCCTCTTTGAGATGGTAAATTCCACCGCTAATTGGGTTTTCTGTATGTCGTGGCCTATTTGTGCTCTCAGCAGCACTAGATTCAGTCTAAGTGTGAACTTTTTCAGCAAATTTATTGAAATACACTATGGTCTCATCAGGATGTTTCTATAAGAATTTACCATTACACATCATCTTCACAAATTAGTGCTCTTTAGGTGTAAGTTTCTCATAAAAATAACACACTAAGTGCCAATTCTTATATCTATAATGATGACACATACTCAACAACTCCTTAAATCTTTCCCAAAACTGATACAAAGTCTTATTGTTCTTTTGTGCAAAGGTAGAGATTTATTTTTTTAAAGCATTGGTCTTATGTTAGGAAAAATATTTATTGAAGAAGACCTGAGTTATCTTATTCTATGACCCAATGGATCGCGATCTCAGTGAGTATAGTCAACTCTTAACTCTATCATTCAAAGAGAAAAAAAAAGAACTTGAGTTTTATAATATCATCAGTTGTATTTTGACTATTGAAAGTCGCAACTACCTCCTCAAATTCCTTAATGTGCACATATAAATTTTCATTTTCCAAATTATGAAAAGTGGAGAGTAATTATATTAACCCTGTTTTAAAATCCAATGGACGAGTATTGGCTGAAAATATGATTCATGATGGTGTGGCTTTGTACATAAGGTGGAGGTAATGGTAAATGGCCGTAGTGAGTTGATCCTTGTGTTCTCTCATTTCTTCATAATTATAAAAATTATCAAATAAATGATTAAAAAAATTGGACTCTGATGACTCTAATGTGTAAATTCTTCTCTAATTTTATTTAAAAATTTAATTATCCATACACATTATAGATAACTTAAATTCTTCAAAAAAAAAAAAAAATCAAAGAACAGTCGGAGTCTGGACATGAGTTTTCGTTTTTTCTCGTGCGTGAACGTCCGTGCGGCACTCCTCGTGTTCAATGCCCAGTCCTACTCTCTGCGGCGCTCCCTTCCTCTACATATATGTGCTCCTCTTAGGTTGAAAACCCGTGTCACCAATTGAAAGTGAGGTGCTTCCGTTTTATTCCCCTGTTGCCGTGCTTAATTGAAGTCTTTAAATGAAGTGAGAATATGCGCAAGTGATGAAGTTGAAGTTCTGTGTGAGGTCTTAGTGGATTGTGGGCCCAAGAAGATGCACGTGCGGGTAAATAAACCAAACCAAATTAAAGTGCTAGTGGGTGGGGTCCAATTGAGAAACGCAAATGAAATGCATAAGCTGTCTGCAATGAGTAAAAGTCGAATTGTAAATTCTAAAAAATGCAAAGTGTGAAGTCCAATTGAAAGCTGTTTCCAATTTATCAATAATAGTAGGTGAAAGTAGAAAGTAACGTGTAAAATACATTTGTTTAATTTTTTTTTAAGAATTATTTTTATTGAGAATTAATTTAAAAGAACAATAAAACAAAAGTTGAAGTTAAAAAAATCAAAACACAAATTAAAAAATAAAACCGGACCGGTCCCATAAATAAACATAAAATAATAGTCTCTTAAATATAATAACATA
The DNA here is from genome assembly GCA_036559045.1 of Platycarya longipes. Lineage (NCBI taxonomy): Eukaryota > Viridiplantae > Streptophyta > Magnoliopsida > Fagales > Juglandaceae > Platycarya > Platycarya longipes. Next base: position 40,754,194 of record CM071802.1, read on the forward strand.
AAATAACATGGTCCTATAAATACAATAACATTAAATAACATAGTCCCATAAATAAACATCTTTTTATAGTTTTATGATATTTGTTTGAGATAATTTTAATTGTAAGGTGATTCTAGGATGACGATCTTGTATTTCCATCATCTCGCATTTTCTCCATATTGAGAACATTAAAATATAGGTTGTTCATCAAACAGTTTTTTAGTTGCTTCCAACAGCATTCCATGTTCACAAGTCCATACAAACCATGGCTTAATGCCCTGTATAAGATCCTCTACAGTGTTTTCAATTATTTATCTACATAAGTTCCAGGCAGTCTAGCTGACAGGTTTAAGAAATGAATAAAGTCCAGATCTCCTATGTGACAAATCTTCATTTTGAAAACATGCAGTATGCGATTGGCCGCTCATACAATATAGTTATCAGTTGTTATTCAATATACCGTCAGAAGCACCAGGTAAATCCAGCAAATAGTGAGCTAAGAAATAAATATGACTGAATTCATAATGACAAATATATCTTTTAAAAAAGTTAGTATTGGTAGAAAACTAAGTTCCCACGACAAAAAAATCTAAAAACTACAGAACATGTCAATGCACTTGAACGAAGAAGTCATTTTCTTAAATGGAATGGTAAAGTTTGATCTTGCCCAAGCCAAACTTGCAACCCAAAGTCACAGTAGGGAATCTATGCTATCACAAATTTATTGACACATAGACCAACAAAGGAATAACAGAAAGAGATCGAGAGTGATAAGAAAATATAAATGACGAGTTCAAAAGAACCTACCATTAGCCTGTGATCGCCACCAACAATTTTGATGCCAAGAATGTGCTCATTATCATCGAGAAATTCTAACCTCTCGGTGCTTGTTGTAGCAGGAAGGCCAGATTTAACATTCACTTCTCTGACACTTCCAATACTGAAGTCTTCCTTCACCACACATCTGCTAATGAAGGGCTTGTACTTCTGGGGTTGATCAAATCTCCTCACCAGAGACCACACCTGACGAAAGAAAAATCACATTAGCAACTCGATAAACTGAAAAGCACTCACAAAAAGGCAAAAGGTCATTATCTTTTTTCAACTAAATCTCTCATAAATTAATAGTCACCCAATTCCTTGCTATGACAATACAAAAATGACAACAAAATTAAATTTTGAGTCGAGAATTAAATAAAAGCGAGTTCAGTAGGCTTGGTTTTCCTTCAGTGCAGGCTACTATAAGAAATGATATTGTTTTATGAAAAAAATAAATTTCGATCAATAATATAATTCATAGAAGAAAAAAATATTTACAATTTGAAAATGCATTATACATATAATTTTTTAATTTTATTTGAAATAGAGAGAATTAGTATTAGATACTATTGTATACTTTAATTTATATATTTCTAATTTATATATATGAAAATTATATTTTAAAAATTACACTAATCTACATATTGTTTTCTAAATTTTTTTCTCCTCTTGGACTCTATTTTTTAACATTAAATTAGAACATAATATTATTAGTGGAAATGACTTTAGAGAAGTTAATTGTCGGAATTCGACTCTGAAAATTCAACTCTGAAAAAGAACTGGAGTTGTGACTGATTGATTACGGGAGAATGACAACTGAAATGAGAGTGGCCAGTTTCTGACTAATCCAAAGTCATGAATCAAAGGGAAATTGAGCCAAACAATCGATCAAAGATTTTCTTGTATAAAGAAGTGACAAAAACCACGTTTGACACCAAAAGCATCTGAAGACTTGAGTAGCCAACCCAGTCGAAAGAATTACAGAGACCTTAGAAAATATTAAGGTAAGTGTTTTAACTATAGTTTCAGGATCACAAAATTTAACGAAGGAATTGAGTCAGAAATCAGAATAGAAGAGGGTAAAGAAGCATACCGGCGCTGCAAGAGGTAGGAGGGTCTTTCTGCAAATCCTTGAGCTCCTTCAAGATCCGTTTCGATGCCACGCTCTAAAGTCCAAAGAACATCCACAAACAAACCAAGGCAACCCAAACCAGTAACACATCGAAAGCACCCAGAACACAAAGTTCTGATTTTGATTAAGAGATCAATAGAACAAAACACTTTGTATCTCTTACCTGAAAGGAAACCCACCAAAGATGTTTGCTTTCTTAAGAAAATTGATTCAAAAAAAAAAAATCGAAAATGAAGAAGGGATAAGGGAGCAGCAAGATTCAACAGAAGGTGTTGGCGATTGGTATTATCGAACCACAACCAGATAGAAAAGAGCTAGTTCTAGAATTTTCTGTCCTGGAAAACATTAAAAATGTAATTGGCGTATGAGCATTGATGATTCGATCGTTTCGCTTCTGGTTTTGATTAAAGGAAAATGCTATTATTTTTTTTTTTCCGTTGAATTTCTTCCCGTTTGTTTTTTTGTTTTATTTTTTTTTATAAAAATAAAAAATTTATAATATTATTTAAAAACATTTATTTAAAAATTATATTTTCTCGTTGAATTTCATTTCATTTGTTTCCCATTTGTTTCTCGTTAATTTTTTTTTATAAAAATAAAAAATTTATAATATTATTTAAAAATATTTATTTAAAAATTATATAGAATATTTAGAAGGTCCTTTTTCGTTTAGATTCCTCTAGATTTCCTACTTTAAGATTTTTATAATCATATTTTACTTTTAGCTACTGGTAGTGTTTTTTTTTTTTCTTTGTCTAAGTTTGTTTTAGTTTGCATAGGCCTTATCAGCAATAGCTTTCAGCAAAATCATCACTTAAGGATGCTGACTCAACTAATGACTTGGAGACCTCCACCGCAGCATAGAAGGTTCAAGAATAATTCTGTTATTGCCAGATTGTTTTGTAACCAATTGTATTCTTTGCTTTTATCATATATATTCTCGTGTGTACATGCACTCTGCCTTGGTCTATAAAAGGCAATCTACCTGTGTAAATAAGCACTATAGAATATTTACATGAATTACAGAATTCCTTACATTCCTTATTCTCAATTCTGTTATGGTATCAGAACTGCTGACTAGCAGTCTCTTGATCCGTATCCTTCCCTGTCAAAATGGCCAACGAAAGTTCCAAATACCCTACACCCTCTTCCTCTGTATCTTCCTTTTCTCACATCATAACCACAAAGCTTACTCCTCATAACTATCTGGTATGGAAAGTCCAAATATCAACTTATCTTCGCGGACAAGATCCTTTCTCTTTTGTCGACGACAGACAAATCCCACCTTTGGTAATTCTCCCTGCCTCTTCTTTTGAATCCCCCCCAAACACTAATCTTGATTACCTCTTATGGAGAAAGACCGATCAACTCATACTCAGCATACTCTTTTCTTCCCTTAGTGATTCTGTCATTACCCATGTTGTGACATCCAAAACATCTTGGCAACTATGGCTAACTCTAGAATCTATGTTTAGTTCTTTGTCCCAAGCCAAAGAATTCCAAATAAGGTTTCAACTCACAAATTTGTCCCGAGGAGATCAACCAATTTCGGACTACTTCAACAAGGTGCGCATGTTGTCTGACACTCTAGCAGCTACCGGAAATCCACTTTCAGACAAAGAATTTGTCACCTACCTCTTAAACGGCCTTGGACCTTCTTATGAGTCCTTCATCACATCTGTCACTACACAAACAGATCCCATCACCTCCAATGAATTGTATCATTTGCTTTTGATCCATGAAATTCGTATGTCTCACCTTGCTCGTATCACTGCTAATCCCACAAATCCCTTTGAACCCACAGCCAATCTTACCTCTACCACTCCTCAGGATCAAAGAGGTAGACCTCCATATCGTGGGGGACAATCTAACAGAGGCAGGGGCCGCTCCTCCTTTAACAGAGGTTGATCCTCCAAATCCAATCAATCCGCCTACAACTTTAAATGTCCAACATGCCAAGTTTGCAATAAACCAGGTCATGTTGCTCTTCAATGCTATTATCGTTTTGACCATGCCTATCAATACCAACCCCTACCCTTCTTCTCTGTAAATTACACCTCTCCATCAGCTATACCTGACTTAGCCTGATACCCTGACTCAGCTGCAACCCACCACATCACCCATGACCTATCCAACCTAAATCTTTTGTCTGAACCATATAGTGGAGCTGAACATATTCGAGTTGGCAATGACACTGGCTTACCCATCAGTAACATTGGTGATTTTTCTCTTCAAACCCCTCTTTCTTCCTTTCATCTTCGCAATTTATTACATGTGCATTCAATTACAAAAAATCTTGTTTCTGTCTCTCAATTTTGTACTAACAATTCCTGTTTCTTTGAATTCCACTGCAACTATTTTTTGGTGAAGGACAAAGCGACCAAAACGCTCTTCACCAGCAGTTTTCTTCGTGATGGCCTCTACCAATTTCCCTCATCATCTGCTCCTTCCATTCACATTGGCGAGAAAGCATCCCTCAGCCAGTGGCACAAACGAATGGGGCATCCATCCTTGGACCTTGTCTCCCGAGTTGTGCACGCCAGGCATTTGCCTTTTGTTTCCAGTGACTTTCCTTTTTCTTGTACTGATTGCCCCTTAGCTAAGTTTCGGCAACATCCTTTCCTTCCTAACACTATTAAATCAACTAGGCCCTTGCAGTTTTTATGGGCCGATGTATGGGGTCCAACCCCTTTACGTTCAAGAAATGAATTTTCCTATTATTTATCAATTGTTGATCATTATACTCGTTTCACATGGTATTTTCCAATTAAACTTAAATCTGATGTGCTTAACTCTTTCACCAATTTCATCAAATTTGCTGAACGATTTTTTAACTCAAAAATCACTACAATTCAAACGGATGCTGGTGAAGAATTTCGACCACTTACTTCACTATGCAAACAATTTGGCATCATTCATCGTTTTTCTTGTCCTCACACCCATCAACAAAATGGCCTTGTTGAGCGCAAACATCGTCATATCGTCGAAAAATGCCTCACTCTCCTTTCACAAGCATCACTTCATTTTTCCTTTTGGAACGATGCTTTTGAAACTGCCACATACTTAATTAATCTCCTTCCTACCCCCACTCTAAAAAATCAATCTCCTTATTCCATGGTTTATCACAAGCCATCTGATTATAAATTTTTAAAAATTTTTGGGTGTCTCTGTTGGCCAAATTTTCGCCTCTACAATAACCACAAATTACAGTTTCGCTCCGCTCCTTGCCTTTTTCTTGGATATAGTCCCTCTCATAAAGGCTATAAATGCCTTGATCTTCAAACACATCGCTTATATATCTCTCAGGACATCACCTTTGCCGAACACATTTTTCCTTATTCTACCTCCAAACCTTCATCACCACAGCCCAGTCAACCCACCTCTACTTTTCCCATCTTTCCCAACTCCATTCTTGGACCAAGGCTCAGCACGAGTCCTTCTCCACCCTCCCTACCCATTCCATCACCATCTTCATTATTTGGCCCTGGCCCACTATTAAATCCCAGCCCAACTTCATCTCCATCAGCATCCTCTCCATTTCCAACTGAATCTCCTCCCGATACCTCTTCGTCCCCTATTTCTCATGCCCTAAATCCATCGCCCCTCATCCCTCCCCGATCTCAAACAATCACCTGCTCCATGACTAATTCCTCCTGCCCTCGCCACTTTACTGATGGGACTGTTCCGTTTCCACCTCGGCACTGCCTCATCTCCACTTGCTCTATACTAGATGAGCCCTCTTTCTATTCCATTGCCTCTAAATGCCCGGATTGGCTTCAAGTCATGTCCTGCGAGTTTGAAGCTAAGGCCCCGTTTGGATTCAAAAGTGAGTTGAGCTCATCTCAACTCACTTCCATTTCATCATTACATTTTTATAATTTTTTATACAAAAACACAAATTCCTATACACTTTTTTCAAATCCCAATACACTTTTTTCAAATTTCAATACACCTCTTTCAAATCCCAAAATAGTAATAATATTAAAAAATAAACTAAACTCATCTCAACTCATCTCATCTCCAAATTCAAGCGGGGCTTAGTCAAGACTAATACATGGACCCTTGTGCCGGCCTCTTGTGCCTCTAATCTTGTTGGTTGCAGGTGGGTATTCCGAACAAAGCTGCATGCCGATGGCTCCATTGAAAAACGGAAGGCTCAACTGGTTGCGAAGGGGTTTCACCAGCAGTTTGGCATTGACTACACCAAGACATTCAGTCCCGTGGTCAAGCCCTCTACCATTCGCTTGGTTCTCTCTATTGCTGTCAATCTCAATTGGTCCCTTTGCCAAATCGACATCCAAAACGCCTTTCTCCACGGCGACCTCACCGAGATAGTGTTCATGCAGCAACCACCTGGTTTCATTGACCCCCAGAAGCCTGATCATGTATGCAAGCTTAACAAAGCCCTCTATGGCTTAAAACAGTCGCCTCGTGCTTGGTTTGCACGTCTCAGCTCTTGGCTCCTTCACTATGGTTTTTCAGCCTCTCAAGGTGATCCCTCTCTATCTATACTTCGTCATAACCAACTATGCATCTTTGTTCTGGTGTATGTTGACGATATGATAATTACATTCTCCTTACCCCATGCTGTTGATAATCTTGTCCGTGCACTTAGTGGCGAATTCCCTGTTTTTGATTTGGGTAAACTATCTTATTTTTTGGGTTTGGAGCTTCATTACCTGTCTAATGGTATATGCTTATCTCAAAAGAAATACATTACTGATATCCTTAAAAAAACCAACATGATTGAGGCCAATCCCATTTCCTCTCCAATGTCAGCTTTCATAAAGCTGTCAAAATTTGATTCTCCTTTCTTTGAGGATGTAACTTTGTTCAGAAGCACAGTCGGGAGCCTACATTTACAATATTTCTCCTTAACAAGACCAGATATCTCTTATTCTGTGAATCGTGTCTGTCAGTTCATGCATGAATCGAAACTTAGCCATTGGTCTGCTGTAAAACGAATTCCCCGTTACCTTAAACACTTCATCACCTATGGTCTGTTCTTCCCTTACAAATCATCCTTCTCTCTTCATGCATACTCCGACGCTAATTGGGCTGGTTGTCCTGACGACAGGCGTTCAACAGGGGGCTATTGTATTTTCTTGGGTTACCATCTGCTTTCTTAGAGCTAAAAAAAACAGCATACAGTAGCTCGGTCAAGCACCGAAACTGAATATAAGGCCTTAGCTAATGCAGCGGCTGAATTAATCTGGCTCCAAACTCTCATTAAAGAACTTGGTATTCCTTTGTCTCAAGCCCCAATCCTATGATGTGATAACATGGGAGCAACCTACCTCACTGCCAGCCCTATTTATCACTCCCGCACCAAACATATAGATGTCGACTTCCACTTTGTAAGGGATTGTGTTGCTACCCAGACCCTCCAGATCTCTTTCTGTAGCAGTAAAGACCAGCTCACGGACATATTTACAAAGCCCTTGGTTGCTGCCAGATTTTCATGATTACGTTCGAGTCTTACTGTGTTTGCTCCCCCAATAGACTCGAGGGGGCATATCAGCAATAGTCCTCCAGCAAAATCATCACTCAAGGATGATGACTCAACTGATGACTTGGAGACCTCCACCGCAGCATAGAAGGTTCAAGAATAATTCTGTTATTGCCAGACTGTTTTGTAACCAATTGAATTCTTTGCTTTTATCATATGCATTCTCGTGTGTACATGTACTCTGCCTTGGTCTATAAAAGGCAATCTACCTGTGTAAATAAGCACTACAAAATACATACATCAATTACAGAATTCCTTACATTCCTTATTCTCAATTCTGTTAGGCCTCTTGAGATTGTTTTTCATAGCTTGTTTAGTTGATTTTTGGATGTTAGTCTTTATGGTTTATGGTTTGTATTTTTTTTTATATTTGGAATCCTTTTTTTTATTATTATTTGTATATTTCAAGAGCCTTATTTATTATCATAGTATTTAGCCATTATAAGTGAGAGTGTTATCAGTAAATTATTTAAGAAAGGGTTATTATTAAATATGTGACTACTCACGTTATTCCACCACTAGTGTATATATATATACATATATTGAAGTAATTCCGTGATCATGGCTTAGGCGCTCTGCTTCCTCGAAGGTATCTTTTGATTCTCGTCTTTTATTTTTGTTTTGCCTTTTCTAGTATTTTAAGCTTTTGGTCACTTTGTAAAGAAAGGTTTTGTGCCTTTCAAAACCTTTCTTTAGCCATCTAATGAAACATGGGCCAATGGCTGAACGTGCGGCAATGCAACATGGCTGAACGTGCGGCAACTTGGCTTTTGAAAATCTTTGGTGTAATTAGGGGTGTAAAAAGACCGAACCGGACCGGCGGACCGGACCGGACCGGGACCGGACCGGACCGGTTGGAGTCCGGTCCGGTCCGGTCCAAAAAATATATGGACCGGAAAATTCCGGTCCGGTCCCGGTCCAAGGAGTTCATCCCCCTGGACCGGACCGGACCGGACCGAATCCCTAAAATTTTTTTTTTAAAATTTTTATTTTTAAATATATGTATATATAAATAATAATATATAAATTTTAATATTAATATTAATATATATTAACATATTAATATACAATATATACTATTATAATATTAACATATTATAATTTATAGTAGACAAGTAGTTGATTAGTTATAGTATAAAAATATAAATTATAGTATATCTAGATAAAATATTAGTAATAACTTATAAGTAATAAATATATTATTATTATTTAATATATTATTGCTAATTTATCACTATTTACTAACATATAAATATATAATATACTAATATAAATTGTAATAGTATTATTACTAATTAGTTATAATTTATTAACATATACTAATGTAATAGTGTTATTAGACTATTAGACTATTAGACTATTAGTTATAATTTACTAACATACTTAATATATAATATATACTTTTATAATATTAACATATTATAATTTATAGTAGTTAAATTTGGGCAAAAAAAATATTTGATCATTGTAGAATTTTAGATTAAATTTAGCCCATTAAATCATATGGGGCACCCCTGGACCGGACCGGACCGCCCCTGGACCGAATTGGACCGGACCGGTATGGACCGAACTCCTGTTCGGTCCGGTCCATGGTGAGAGAATTCTTGGACCGAATGAAATCGGTCCACAAATTTCCCGGACCGGACCGGACCGGACCGGACCATTTACACTCCTAGGTGTAATTAATTGGTTTGTACTTTCTAGAAACAATAAACCTAGCAATGGGTAAAGTAGATGGCTAATAAATTCATTATTTACCAAATTAATACAGATAAAAAATTATTGGGTTATCTTATATATATCAACCCTAAATATCACATGGTACTCTTATCCTACGTAATATATTAATGTATAATTAAATTGTTTATATAAGTGCAAATTTTAATTAATATAACATTTTGATTAAGATAAGAAGATCACGTGTCTGTGATTCAGTAGTATGTAATAATTATTCCACATGAACATAGATATATAATTTTGATTAAAGATAGATTTACATCCATTTATTATTATTTTTAAAAAAAAAAATTATTTTACTTAATGATTAACAAAGTGACTATCAATTTATAATTTTTTATATGCTCGATTATACACGAGAGTGAATGAGGAATGAAGTCTTTATAGGATCTTAATTATATATATATATATATATATAAATGTGTGCAATGCATTTTTTTTAACTTTGTTAATAAACATATATAATTTACTATAAGAAAAATAAATATTTATGATGAATTAATATTAACTAGCATGATTATTTACGAACAAAATAATACTATATTTTTTTATCACAAATAATTATATTAATTACAATTAATTAATCATAACTATCCCTATTTCTTATAATGATTGTATCAACACGGCCTGACCTTAGTCAAATATGGGCGACGGCCAGCCAGTACCATATATTATTAATGTCTAAGCCAAGTCAAATATGGGCGACGGCCAGCCAGTACCATATATTATTGATTTTATCAACCATGTTTGTTGCCAAAAATATATGTATTTCCAAGAAATATAGTTGTTGATAAAAATTATTGTCAACCATACTTGTTGCCAGAAATATATGTATTTCCAAGAAATGTAGTTGTGGAATTTTCCTTCAGTCGACGACATTAATGGTAGTGAATAAGATGTTGCCATGAATTTGAACGACTCCTATCTTTATTCAAAAGCTAATTATTTGTATGAAATTTTTATCAGCGGCGGCATAGGCAATAGATAACATTAGGATGCTACCACATACCATTGTGGGATGAGGGTCAATTGCGTCACTACAGTTGGACAGAAAACATCTATTTCTGGCAACATGCAGCGTGAGATTCTCATATATGAGTCGATTTTGTAGCCCTGCTGGGGTGGTATTTGTGGCATTAAATTTCTGGCAATGTGGCGGCATAAATTGCCGCAACAAAGCATCCATTTTCGTCAACCGATTATTTTGCCAATGGGATACGAAAATTGGGATTTCTTTATCTACGACCCTGCGACCACTACTTTTTGCCAGTTTTAAACCAATTGTGGCAAGATACACCATTAATTGTGGCGAAAGCCATCGCAGGAATTTCCCAGTTTATTGCAGTCGAAGATCATGTGTCTGTGATTCAATAGTATGTAATAATTATTCCACATGAACATAGATATATAATTTTGATTAAAGATAGATTTACATCCATTTATTATTATTATTATTATTTTTAAAAAATTATTTTACTTAATGATTAACAAAGTGACTATCAATTTATAGTTTTTTATATGCTCGATTATACACGAGAGTGAATGAGGAATGAAGTCTTTATAGGATCTTAATTATATATATATATATATATATAAATGTGTGCAATGCATTTTTTTTTTTACTTCGTTAATAAACATAGATAATTTACTATAAGAAAATAAACATGATTATTTACGAACAAAATAATACTATTTTTTTTTATCACAAATAATTATATTAATTACAATTAATTAGTCATAAATATCCCTATTGCTTATAATGATTGTATCAACACGGCCTGACCTTAGTCAAATATGGCCGACAGCCTGACCTTAGTCAAATATGGCGGACGGCCTGACCTTAGTCAAACATGGCTAATTAATCGAAAATGCTCCTATTTCTTATAATGATTGTATCAACACGGTCTGACCTTAATCAAATATGGGCGACGGCCAGCCAGTACCATATAATATTATTAATATCTAAGCCATCCAGTTATTAAATTAGAATTGTAAAAGATTTTCCATGTGAAGTGCTCAAGATATAAAACATTGTTAATTATTAAGTTTGTTGGAATCCAGATTAGTTTACAAACAATTGTGGTCATTTTAAACGAAAGGTTAGGAGTAACATAATCCACCCAGTACACTTTCTGATGGAATTTACGTCATCTTCATGGCCGCCAACGCCCACGATGGAATATACAGCTTCTGACGACCGGGCCGAATCCAGCCGCGCCAATTATGAGACACAAATAATTGGGCTCATGACCAAGGAGGCTGAACGCAAGATCATGCAGGTAACGAAATATTCTGAAAAGTTACGAGAAGAAGGCGAGCGTAGAAGCACTAGCTGCATCTTCAGAGTCCTCCCCAGGCTTAAGAATATCAATGGTAACTCTTTATACGAACCTAACATGGTCTCCATTGGGCCCTACTACTACAAACAGCGTGACGAAAAGTTCCAGATGGGCGAAGATTGCAAGAGGAAGTGCTTCGGCGCCTTGCTGCTCAGGGCATTAAATTTAAATCCAAACCTGGCAACTAATATCTACATGAGCTGCTTGCAAAAAATAAGCGATCGTGAAGCGGACATCAGAATGTGTTATTCTGAAGAGGTCGAAGTCTCCGGTACTGACTTTGTCGAAATGATGGTTGTTGATGCTTGTTTTATATTGGAAATCATAGAGATGTTTCGATACAGGAACACTGCAGAAGCTAGCTCCAACAAATCTCTTGCAGCCTTGGAGTGGATGGTACCGTATTTCTACAGGGACTTTCTCCTGCTTGAGAATCAGATCCCTTTTTTTGTTCTGGATGAGATATATGGGATTATCAGTGAAGTTCCTCTCCGGAGCGGTAGAAGAAACGATCTGATATATGCTGCTTTGGAATTCTTTAAGAACGGAATGAAAAGATTCGATTTAGACATTTTCGATTTCACTTTAATGAACGCGGCGGAAATGAATCAGAGCCTGCCCTTGCACTTGCTGGACTTGGTTAGGAGTAGTTTCAAGCCATCAGCTATCCGAATGCGAAGGGGCGAATTTCAATTATCTGTAAAGAATGATCCATTCATTCACTGCATCTCGAAGCTGAAGCTGGCGGGGATTACGGTCAGTCGGGTCAAGAAGCGCAGCTTCCTAGAAGTGAGATTCAAGAAAGGTGTGATTGAGATGCCAAGCATAGCCATCGATGATTTCATGAGATGTCTGTTGCTTAACTGTGTGGCGTTCGAGCAGTGCCACAACATAAGCGGCTATTACTTCACGGCTTACGCTACTTTTTTGGACTGCCTGGTGAATACCGAAGAGGACGTCGAATACCTTCGCGAGAGAAATGTCATTGACAATTACCTTGCTGATGACTTCGAGCTTGTGGGCTTCATTAACCGTGCGGGCAAGGATTTGGTACTCAATGATTATCAGGGCTTCTATTTGAGGAAGTTGTTCGAGGATGTGGAGGAGCATTATCAGAATTGGTGGATGTGGAAGTGGGCGAGCTTCAAGCGGGAGTATCTTGACAAGTGGTGGTTGCTTCCGTCGGCAGTGGGTGGCATTTTGCTCGTACTGGCTACGTTATTCCAGGCCGTAATTGCCTTCTTAACTTACAAGTATAAAAGTTCCTAGCCTAGCTACAAAGGTATGTAATTAATTAGGTTATAATTATATCTCTCGACTATTAAATATTGCGTAGGTTCTAAAAGAAAAAGAAAAAAAAAACAATTCTTTAACCAGAGGAGATGAATTTAGCTTGGTCGGATATTTTCTTTTTCTAACTTATTTATGCCCGATTAAATATTGAGTACTCTCTTGTGATACTCATGGAGAGTGAGAAAATAATCCCTTATTTGTTTGTCTAATCAATTTTTCAAGGTCATACTATCTAATCAAGTATTTTAGGAATGATCTTGCTTGTGGAAAACGTGCACAATTCTGTTCACAATGTTTTTGTTAAAGAATTAAAGAATCACGACAAAATATCTTTCCCTTTTGATCTTGTTCTAGAGATTCTTATGATGATACAGCCTATGAGATGGATGAAATTGATCCTCAAATATTACTTCTTAAAACATATTGATTTGACCGGCCAATATATATACATGGGGCTACCGCCTCATAGCATGTTGCAGCCAGGAGCATAATCACCAATCTTTTTATTTTTATTTTTTATAGAATCGTTTAATTGTTCTAGAGAAATTAGAAAGAGATTCACATTAATTCATTCTTTTCGTGAATAATAAAATACCATGATGAAAAACTTGCACCATTCTATTCACAATGTTTTGTTACGGAACATTATGGAAACGGCCACCTTGATCATTTTGTTATGCATTACTCATTATATTTGAACAAGAAAAGAAAAAAAAATATTTTTACCATGATTAGTGCAGATATGAATAAATTTTTTGCATTTTGTTATCAATTGTGCACAAAAAAAAGAAAAAAAAAAGGATCTTGAATCCATTAATTTCTATATAATTATGTAACATTTATTTGTTAGCAATATGAAATGTTGCATCTAAAAATCCTCTAACATGACATTTTGATTTTTCTAATTTTTCATTTTTGTCTCCTTAACATCTCTGATTCTGATTAGGTTATTGTGTTGGTACCATATCTCTGTTTCTGAGAGCACAACTTTGGAAAAAGTGTTTTTCTGTATGATCTATTTTATGTGCACACTCGAAATTTTGAGAATGTAAAAAAAAAGTTACTTTTGCTTTTGCTTGATTTGGCAAAGATAGCACAATGTACCTACCCCTAAGATTAAACAATAATTGTCTATTTTTCTTATATAATGCCTATGTTATGATAAGATGGTGCTTAGTATTGCTATTGCAAAAAACTTTTGGGTATGAATACTTTTCAAATTGTTGCTCTCATATTTTGACATATGTTTTGTTCAGCATTTTGTAATTAATATATTTTATTATGCATTCTGTAACCATCTTATGTTTACCCATTCGTATATCACTACATAATGAGTTATTGATAACTCATTCTTTATCTTCACAATATTTTCAGATGTTTTGGATTCTTCAACTAAGGATTGGGAATAGGAAGCATGGGCAAGACTATGTTGGCATAGTAGATTAAATAGATTTATTATTGGTGAGTTTTAATATTGGAGAGTTGAGTTTTATTCAGTAGATCTATTAATTTTTGTTCAGGTATTTTGAGATGTGGATACTTTTATTGAGCCTTTATGGATATTTTAATTTGTTATGTTCAGGTCTTCCAACTTTGATGTCCTTTTAGTGGAACATATATATTTAGTTTAAACAACTAAATTAAGGTGTTATGGAGCCTTTGAAATATATATTTATGTTATGGAAGATGATTTTTAGGTGACAATTCTTAACTTGACCCTTCGGGTATGGGCTGTTACCCTACAAAGAGAAACCTTCTTCAAGGGCCTTGGAGCGTGCTCTGTTAGTAGCTTTCTAAATAACGGAGACTTATGAGAAGTCGCCACGTAAGAAATTCATGAAAGAAAATGAAAGGTGTGCAATAGGGGATCTCTCAGTTTGCATTGATTCCTTCCCATCCCACCTTCTCTCTACTCTCTCTCTCTCTCTCTAACCAAAAGGAAAACCTCAAGTTTGTTGATGTTGGGAAGGACACCTCCAGGGGCAATGGTCACACCAGCAAGAAGCTTCCCGGGCTCTTTATCATTTCTCACGGCCAGTAACACATGCCTTATGATAATCCTGGTCTTCTTGTTGTCTCTTGCAGCATTTCCATTCAACTCCAAAACCTAAACAAATTCATTTGCTGAGACTAGAAAAATGTAACACCTCATCAAAATAAAATATTTCTAAGAAAAAAAAAATCCAACAAATAGACTAATTTATAAAGGCAATAAAGTGAAGGGCTTGTTTGATTGTAAAAAAAAAGTGATAAAATAACATGAAAATAGCTTTAAATTCTCAAGTTTATAGAGACACTAAAAAACCTAAATACTCAATTACTGGTACAGCAACAAACCTAGCAGAAAAGAGCAATAAGTTCATTGAAGCAAAACTAGTCCTCTAAAACCCTAAAATGACAAAGCTATAAAATTGCAAAAGAAGAGAGCTCGAGAAATGCGAGCTTGAGGTTTTCTGTCTTGAGCTCTCTCTCCTCTTCCCTCTCTCTCGCCTACTCTCTCTATTTTGCATGGCTCGGAGATGAATTCGGTCTAGACTGAATTTCAAATGGCTTGACTATATTTTCGTGAAATGCTTTTAGGTGCAATGATTCAACTTAAAAGTAAATTTTGTGTAGTTCATTTTTATGAATTATACAATAAATGAGCATTTTCAATTACATGTAATAAATCAAAGATTAGAGATTATAAAATTAGACTTTTATCAATAGAGTTAGAGTTTATTTATCAATACTTAATTCACTCAATTACTAGTAAAAAAAATGTGATTGACTCAAATTAAAGTACAAAATATTTATAATATCATGGCTCACTCACACCTCCCAACTAGGATTTTGCTAGTCTTTTAACAAAATAATGAAATAAAATTGAATAGAATATTATAATCAGACAATGTTTCACTCATAAGCACACCAACCAGCCATTTAAATTCTCGATCACAATGATGTCACCTCTCGCAAGTTCAAATCAATGAAAACAACTTTAATGGACTACTCAGTATTTCTTTCAATTGGATTGAGGCAAAACTCTTGGAGATGTACAACCCCTTACTTTATCTCCCTAAATAAAATTTGTTTGTACCACTGAACATCCTAAAGATTTTTCACTTGAAGATTTATCATTACTAATCCTCACAACCTCAAAGTTGAAGGTTTTAGCAGTTTCATACCAACTCTGTTAAAAAGTCATTCCTTTATTTATTTTTTAACTTCCGACTCCCAAAATTTAGACAACTATTTCTAGTCCTTTACTCAAGAATTTTTGCTGAATTAAAATTTTTGAAGACTTCTCACAATGGGGAATTGAACCCAAGATCGTGCACCTAATCCACATTCCCAAATTTTCCTTTACCACTGATGTAGACTCGTGATAGGCTTCTTTCTTCTCATGTTTTTTTTCTTTTTTCTTTCAATCAAAAGGTACAATAGTAGTCTTACAATGTACTTCTCTCTATCTTACCAAGTGCAAATGAGAACAACTATAAGGTGTAAAGTGAAAGAGTAATTGTAACACTCCGCTCTCGAATATAGTATTTTTAAAATATTTTAAGGAGTCAGTGTGCTACTAAAACTTTCTTTATGAAATGCACTAGATATAAACGTTTTATCATAAATAAAACATCATTTATATCAATTAAAGAGAGTCAGCGAAAGTATTTATTAAAATATTGAAATCTCAATTGTTTACAAAAATATTATATTTACTGAAAATCATAAAATTATAATTAATACATTGTCTAGACCTCTGTAACACTTCTCTGAGTCAAATCCTGTCTTCTATGCATTCTCATCACCTAGGATGATTGTTTAAAGAAAACATGGAAACATAAAAATAAAAATAAAATGAGTCGAATACTTAATAAGCAACACATCATATGGTAAAAATAATACTCATTGATTTTTCATGCATACTCATAAATACATGCATAATAACATGAACATAATCTTTGTTTTTCATAAATGTTAAACATAAGTTTTTTCATAAGTGCTAAAAACATGAACCTTTTATAAATGCATATGTAAAAATATGAATATGAACTTATCTTACTTATCATATCATATTATATCATAAGATGTTACCCATTATTGACCTCCATAAGTTAGAGTTAGTGAATCTAAAAAAAAAATTATGATTCCGCCTGTGGTCGCAAGTTGTGGAATTCATACATAAGGAAAATATACTGGGTGCATTACCAGCGTGTACGACCTGGCAATGCAATATGTCCATGCATCGGTACCGACTTTATATCATACATAGGTCGCTTATATATCTTATCATACTTGCATACTTATAGTATCATAGATTTCAAAAGAAATCACATACTTTCATAACATATCGTAATGTATATTTCCTCACATGAATTCACGATCTTTTATAAATAATTTTAATGCATATCTCTCACATAAAATCCTGACTTTTCATAATAATTTCTATGTATAAAATCATGTCATTTCATAAATATCTTAATGCATAATTCTTCTCAAAAATCATGCATGAGTTTTCATAATTTTGTATTATGACGGGGGTACATAAAAACAGGCTTCCAATGATGGCCATACATACATAATAGTTTTTATAAAAAATGTCGTTTACTATAAATGCATGTAAAAATCTGATCATGCTATTTACTTCTCAACGTTGCATCTTGGATTTACGTCATAGCTCGTATCTATTCGAGATACTAATCGTTACTAATTTCATAGTAAATTGCATCGTGACGTTTTAAATACTTAAAATCTTACTATAGAATAATTTAATAAACTAAAAATATAGTTGAAAAATACTTTAAAATCCTATAAAAAAATTGGAAGGCCAAAAAATAGTTTTTGAAATATTAAATGATCCAACAATTTTATTTAACAAGACTAGACCTAAATAAAAACCTTAGGTCAAAATGGGCAACCCCAAAGCCTATTATAAGTCGCGAAACTGGAAACCTCGGCACAAAAGTGTTTGAAGGGCATATTAGTAATTAAAGAATCTAATTGAGGGCCATTTGGGAAACAGTAGCAAAACAAATTAAGCAAATAAAAAGAACTTGCGTAAAGGCATATATTAGGCAAAAAAATAGGAACTGAAGCTTGTGGGACAAAACATGAAGGCAGGGAGCTGTGTACCGAGAGGA
This sequence comes from Platycarya longipes, assembly GCA_036559045.1. Classification (NCBI taxonomy): domain Eukaryota; kingdom Viridiplantae; phylum Streptophyta; class Magnoliopsida; order Fagales; family Juglandaceae; genus Platycarya; species Platycarya longipes. Next base: position 40,772,125 of record CM071802.1, read on the forward strand.
GGAAGAAGAACGACGGTGGCTCCGAGATTCATCGGAGACATTCTGGTCAGCAGTTTCTGGGCAGTGGGGTGGTGTTTCTGTCGAGAAGATGGCCTCGGTTTGGGTGAAAGAAGTGGCTCCGGTGCTCTGTTTTTGGTGTATGTAAATAGAGGATGTTTATTGTGGTTTTCGATAAGTTTGTGGTGGCATGGGTAAGCCTTAGTGAATGATGGCTGCGACTTGCCATGGGCTTCTCGGTGGGGGGAGGAGAGGGAACAGTGATGCACTGTTGGTTGTGAAGGGTGCACTTCGTGGGAGGTTGTTTCTGTCATGCATGAGTGAAAGTGGGAGCCTTGCTGAGAGGAGGGTCTGAGCAGCGTGAGAGGAGGTGGCAGTGGTTGGTTGGCATTTTTTGTGGGTTTCCGACGTGGTAGTCCTTGGTTCAAAGTGGAGGAGTTATTCTCTGTATTCAGGAGTTGAAAACAGGGGCCTTTATTGTGGTTGTTTACAGCAATTTGGTTTCTCAGTTTCCACTGGATGGGCGTTGGTTGGTGGCTTCCATTGCATGGAGATAAGGCTTTGCAATGGCTAGGTAAGGGTGTTGCGCCATGGATGAACGTGGGGAAGCTGTGGCTTGTTTCTCTTAGTGTGCGGCGTGGTGATGCAATGAGAGAGGTTTGGGCCATGGCAGCTCGTGGTTCGTGGCTTGTAGAGGTTCTATAAGATTGGCTAGTGATGGAGGAGAGGGTGGCTGCGACCAAACCTTGGGTTGATTCCTTTGTGTGTAAGAGACATGAGTAGCATCCATATATAGGCGAGAAGTTAAAAAGAAACCTAGTGGCAAAGGAGTGACGTACGTGCATGGAAGTGAGAGTGGAGGAGGAGTCGTGCATGGTGCATGATTGAAAGGATTAGGATTTTTGAGATAGGTTTGAGTTGGTTTTGAAATAGGATAATAATCGAGAGGTTTGAAGTGCTTCAAATTCAAGTAAATATGTAAATAATTCTTTTTAAAATAGAATACCAGCATAAAACATAATTGATAAAATGGTCACTAATTATAATAAGACAAATAATAAAATAAAATTTTAAAATTAATCATAATTTTGGATCGAAATGTTATAGTAGTTATCTCTTAAAATACTTTGTCCTTCATCCTATGAAAATCAATTTTGGTTTTGTTATTAACATACCTCCACAAATTAGAAATTAGAGAGGTTCTATCAATATTCATGATTCATCAGTGTCTAGGCTAAGTGCTTATGAAGGAAAATTTGTCTAACATGTATTAACAAAGTTCAATAATGATCACTATTAAGTCAAGAATTAACACTTTACCCATTCAGGCTAATCACATGACAACACATAATTTCAAATTCCAATTCACCCTACCTAATCGAACAATGTAATGCCCTTAATGCAAACTATATATATATATATATATATATATAAAACAACGTAAAGAAAAACAACCAATGTTTGAAATTAAACAAAGCAAATAAAAGAAAATAACAAAACAAAACGAAACGAAACAATAAAAGTGATGACATTCAAGACTCACAAGGTTTTTAAATTAAAAGCATCACCTAAGGAATAAAAGGCTTAAGGTGCTGACCATTAACAGTAAATGATGTGTTACTCTTAGGATTCAGAATTTTCACTGCCCCATGAGAATGAATTCTTGTGAAAACTTATGGACCACTCCAATGAAATTTCAATCTACCTAAAAAAATATGTAAACAAGAGTTATAAAGAAGTACTTCTTGGCCAATGATGTGTCTGTCATGTAGAATTTTCATGCTCTACTTCACCATTTGAATATTGTCATAAGCATTCCAACGAGCTTCACCAATTCATTTATCTACAATTTTCTCAACCTTGAATCTTCATCAAGTGACAAGTTAATATGTTTTATGGCCCACAAAGCTCGATGCTGAATATCAATAGGTAATTGGCAAGCTTTATCATAAATTAATCGATAAAGAGACATTGCTAGATTAGTTTTAAAAGCCCATAAGCCAACAAAGCATCAAGATGCTTAATCAACCAATCAGATTGACAGTTTTCTCCAAAATAGTTTTTTTATCTGTTTGCCAATTTAGCTTACCTATTTTTTTGGGGGTGATAGGGGGTGGAAACCCAAATGTGATAACTTGAATTTTATTTTATTTATTTAATTATTTTAATTTCATAAGTGGTATGATTATGTTTTATGTAGAATCATTTTAGTAAATTCTTGAAACTTTTTGGAAGCATATGTTTATAGATTTTTTATTATACTTGGTATAAAGGGATTTGTTGCTCATATATGGCTATAATTTGAAGGGAGAATTGACTTAGAATTTTGTCAAATTCGTTTACACATGTTAGTGAATAAAAATAAGTAGAGATTGAAAATGGACTTAAGGTTGTTAGTGATGGGTTTAGTTTGAAGTATGTTGAGGTTTCTTGATTTTTCCTTATTTTAGAATTTCACTTTTGAGAGATGTTGAAGAGTAGGAATGGAAGAAAGAAATGAGTATGATTTAACTAATATATTTTTAGGGAATTTCGAAATTTGGTTAATGAGGAAGATAGGTGGAACTGAAACTACATTGTTTTGCTTTAGGTGTATAGTATTTTAAATATTTTTCAAAGGTATGGATGATTATGTGAAATCAGCCTAATTTTATTTTTTTCTACGCTAAGGGAACTAGATTATAAGTATGTTTTTAGAAAATCAAATAGAAAGTGCCAATAAGAGAAGAGTTTTATTTGCTTAAGTAAGGTATATTTGAAGAATATTTCTAGACTATGGGGGCTTATGGATTGGCTGCTTTGGAGGGCCATGATTGAGTTTTTTCCTCTTTTTTTTTTCTTGCCATATTTTAGTTCACTTCTTAAACAAGAAAAGTAGACAAATGCAAGGATATGATTGGAAGATAAATGCTTGATTTTCCTATAGGTGTTTCTGCAAAATCGTGGGATCGAATGGGAGGAAATGTAACCGACTTGAATTTTTATCTTTTTCTACTACATACTTAATTCATCTACTTGGTAAGAATTGAGACAAGTACCTACTGACTATTTGAGGAAATAACTTGGCTTTATCCCTATGAGATTCGGCTGAAATAGAACACCAAAGGAGATGAAGTGATAACCGAAACTAGCCTTAGACTTATCTTCTTGAATATCTCAAAGTTTGGATAAACAATGGTCAAGTCTAATGCTTAGCCTAAGATGAAATGAGTGTCCTATGGTCTGAAAGGGACACTTGGCTTCTTGGGAAAAAATGGGAAATTCGGTCTTTGTATTTAAAAGATAGTCAACCAAGGGCTAAGGAGAACGCTCCACGATTTTCTCACTTGAAAACTCTCGGCTATCCCTCTCTTCTCTTCTCCATCCACTTTTTTCCTTCACTTCATTTTCTAAATCTTTTCTCCTAGTGCAATTGAGTGAGTTCTCCCAAGAAAGTGGTGAAAAAACCCTAACTTACAAAGGAATAGTTTGGATATCTTTTTGAAGCAGTAAGTGCAACTATAAGCAAACTTTAGCAATTTGTGCAGATATTTTATAAATTTGTGAGTTAGGTTTCTTTTGTTATTTGATTGTTATATGAATATATGTATCTTTGATGATTGACAAGTTGTATAAGGAATGTGTTACTTTGTATTGGAAATTGGTTGATAAGTGTTGAAAAGTGATTAGGTTTTAAATTCCTTATGCTTATTTGAGATAATGATTTAAGACTTAGTTTAAGAGTTATTTTATAATTATATGAAGAAATAAGTAAAGAATGAAATCAAGGGTTAATATAAATAATCATGGAATGAAGTTCCAAATGATAGCATGATGTGTTTACAAGTTAAGTTTTTAACTATGAGGTTTTAGCATTCTCGGCTATGGAACACTTTGTTAGAAAAAATATTTAGTTTTATTCTTATTGGAGGACATGGCTATAAACTAGGTTTTTGAAGAAAATAATAAAATATAACTTTGGTATTTAAGGAGTAATTAAAAATATATGAATAGAAGATGATGTGGTGAAAAAGCGTCAAGGAAATAAAATTTTTAGCCTAGATGAAATTTCGGCCTAGGCTATTTCAAGTTTAGGGTTTAATTATTTAAATTGCTTTTTTGATGAAACATGTGTGATTTACTTGAAAGAATTGATAAGTACATATTTAGCATGAATACGCTATGATTTGGTACATACATACGTCATACGTCACACAAGTCCTGCATCACGCATGAAAAATGTTAAGTTGCATGCATTTTATAATGGGTCCCATGATTGAGTTATCATGGTTTCAAAGAAAACTAGAATAAAAACAAAGAAAATAATAAGAAAATTAAAAAGTCGTGTCATGACGGTGAAGGTGGTAGAACTGCTAGATGACTGACATGGTAACGGTGAAGTCATCTCGACCTGCCTTCAAAAAATGAGATGTTATATCATAACGATGAAGACGATTCGATCTGTCGTATGATTGACATAACTAAGTAATCTAAAGGTGAAGGCAATTTGATCTACCGTCATGCTATTAAATTCAACAGTGAAGACATTTCGAACTTCCATCGTGATTAATGAAAATCACGTTAGGATGATAAAAATGTTACAATCTGCTGGATGATTGACCTGATTAAAGGAGATGTCATACATGTTATACATGTAATAAGAATTCTTCTCATAAAAATATGATGTTTATTAAAAATGCATTGTGCATAAGTCAGCTCATGAGTCATATGTTCATGGGTTATATATTTCTTGTTTGACATATATATTGATGATGCTTTTGTTGTGTTATGTACTTACTGAGATTTTAAAAAATCTCACTCTTTATAACTTTTACAATCATTCCTTTTGAGAACGATAGAAGTTTTGGCAAGACTAGATGGCACTGTAGGACACCGGGACCTTTCAAGAGGCTCTGAGGAGCCTTGAAGGTCTCACTAGCTATATTGATTTTGGAAAGATGGCGGAGCATTTTTTTGATAACCTATCAAGTGTGATATGGCGGGATATACCTGAAGAACCAGAAGGGAGACAACCTCTAGTGCTTAGTTTTGAGTCCAGATGGCTTATTGACCATAAACAACGTTTATGCAACGCCTATAGGGATCTACGCCGCCAGAGTGAGAAAATTAGTATGGGCCAGTTTAGATTTGGTCCTAGTTATAAAGAGTTGAAGGAAGAACTCCTATTGTGAGTTTAGGGATATTTGTATTATGCAGTGTTGAGATGATATGTATATTATGTTATAAGTTTTGGACTTGTACTGACTCAAATACTTTATGTATATTATAAAGTTTGATGAGTTTGAAGCAGTTACCATGTGACTGTTCGCAAAGTTTTAATTTTTTGCCCATTTTAGAGATTTGACCTTATTCCACTGCGATATTTTTGGTATACTTGATAGTAAGCTTAGGTAGAGTGGCATTAACCTCAACATGTACGAAGTGATATGTAGTTTAGTGTTACCTATTCTGATGCTTCCGACTACGTTAAATCCCAGACGTAGATTGAAGGCTTCACACCCGACATATAATACCATATTTCTCCATAAATGTAGAAAATAGTTTGTTGCAGAAATGAGAATCCCATCACTAATGATAACCTTGAGCATGCCAAAGCAAGCAAACAAAAATTGTAAGAATTTTAGCACAACATGGTTGTCATTGGTTTTGCAAGCGAAGACCTTAACCCATTTTGAAACATAGTCTACAACCAATAAAATATATGTGTTTTCAAAGGAAACCGGAAAAAGTCTTATGAAGTCAAATCCCCAATAATAAAAAATATTTAAGGTAAGAATAGGGGAAAGAGGCATCACGTTTTTTTTTTTCTAATGGATAATAATTTTTTACGACTTACACACTTGTAATAATTGTAAGCATTTTTAAACATGTAAGGTCAATACAATCCACATTGCAAAATTTTTGCTATTGTTTTCTTTATTGAAAAATGTCCATCACATGCACCCATATGACAAAATTTCAATATTAAAAAAACTCATCATCGAGAATGCACATCCAAATTAATTGATCTGAACAATATTTAAAAAGATATGGGTCAACAAACTAGAAATGTCTTACCTCGGATAGAAATTGACGTCTATTGTAGGTGAACCATTCAGAAGGCATTCGCTCTATCACGAGATAGTTGACTATGTTAGCAAACCAAGGAGCTCTATTTCTTATCCGAGAAACTATCATCAAGAGGTAAACTGACATTTGAAGGGAGGATGACAACAATCTGGAGAGGTGGTCAGCTACGATGTTCTCAACTCCTTTCTTGTCCTTAATATTGGTGTTGAACTCTTGTAGTAAAATCTAGCAGATCAAGTGTGGTTTTGCATATTTCTTAGCCAATAAATACTTTAGAGTAGAGTGGTTAGTGAAAATAGTAACAACAAAACCAAGAATGTAAGCATGAAATTTATCAAGTGCAAAAACTACTGCAAGCAATTCTTTTTCATTAGTGGTGTAATTTCTCTAAGCATTATTTAAAGTTCTACTGGCATATTAAATCACAGAAGGTAGATTATTCACACACTGATCCAAAATAGCACCTAATGCATAATCAATTGCACCAGTCCTAATTTCAAAGAGAAGGTCCCACTGAGGGAATTCATAACGTGGGCAACTGTGACATCCCAGATTTTTCATAAAGAACCTTATTTCTGTTAGGAATGAATAATATTTTATTTGAATATTTGGCTATGTATAAGAGAGCCATTTTGATTATCTCTCTACTCTTATTTGATTTTGAACCTTTTTGTGCATGGCTTTTTATTTTTAATAAGGCATAGAAAGAACTAGGCCGAAAGGATGAAGCCCATGTTGACTTTCATTTTAGAAGCTCAAGATGAGCCTTGGAGGAACAATGAGGTGTCACTTGGCATATAGGAATGACTTGTTGGACATTTTTAGAAAAGAGGACCAAAGACACTTATCAACATCACGTGGAAAGGTACAGAAAAGTGAAAAGAATCCCAAAAAGGCCCATGAGGATTCAGCCTTGGTGCTTTGTGCGCCACTTGTAGTTTTGAAATCTACTTGAACACATGTCAAGTTAAGATACAAGCTATTTTTTATTTTTTTTCTAAAAGGTGTCATACTAGGAAAATAAAAATGTGATTTCTAGAAGAATTTTGTGAATGGGAAAGGCATGGCCAGCGGATTGAGAGAGCGTGAAAGAGTGTGTAAGTGAAAAGTGACCTTGAGAATACAAAGGGTCACCTCACATGTCATTTTTGGCACCCTTACACACTCCACACACACCACATGTTGACCATGTAGAGAAAGAGGATTTGGGTTTGATAGGAAAAGACTTGGAGACCTTTTAGTGTGTTGAACCTAGACATGAAATGAAGGGCAAAATTAAAAAGAGGGGAAAAAATGGGTTTCAGATTTGAGGGGCAAGCCTAGCCTAACACCCCATCCCTTTATCTTCTCCATGAAATTCCATCATTGGTTGAAGGCCATCCGTCCCATTGCCTCGGTATGAAATTGATATACATGCAAAATTGATACACGTGCACATATATATATATATATAGTTATATAGTTGTACTTAAATTCTTAGATTCTAGCTTTATATGCTTGTCTGGCAGAAGGTGTCGGCTTGGTGAAAATTATAATTAGTTTTGATGTATTATTATTTATTTATTTTTTTATAAAAATCTTTTCAAGTGTTTAAATTATTTTTTAAAAATATGGACAATTCAAGGATATTAGATTTCTTTTTTTTCTTTTTTAAAGTGCTAATTTTTTTTTTTAAAATTTGAACACTTATTTAAAAAAAATGTAGCAGTAAAACACGAATATCCAGGTTATTAAAATCCAGGTATCCGAGTTTTAAGAGGGAAAAAAATCCTATAACTCGAGTCTTAATCCGGATATCCGGTTACCCATCCGGATTAAAACTGGATTCAATTCGGATGGATAACTGCCCGATTTTGGGATCCAAATCTGGTTATGGCTAGATATCCGGATTCGGAGGCACACCCTTACTAATGTGGATATTGGTACATTCTAGACACCAAAGACTTATAAATAGAATATCTATTTATTAATTCACTATATCTAACTGTTATTTGTTATTAGAACTGTTAATTACTTGTTTATTACTATACACAAACTCCCTCCATCTTTTGAAATGAAAAAAAATACAAGTATGTCTATATATATATATATATATATATATATTTTAAATGACAAGTATGACTATATTAATGGAGGCATACTTAAGAAATTCATTACTTCCATGGTGATTAATAACGATAGATCGAGTGGGTAGCATGTGCTTGGGGTGGATAATATTCTAATGAGGTACATGGGTTATACAGTTAGCCCACCCACGTATGAGGTTATATGGAGGACTATCAAATGAAGATATAGTATTTTTTTTAAAATGCAATATATTATTATTATTGAATATTTTTAGTATGTAATTATAATAAATATGTCATATCTTATATAATAAAATAAAAATAAAATAATAATATAACTTATAGAATTTTACATTAGTTAATCCAAGAGAAAGAGCCAGGAAGAATCAATAAACGATTTTAAAAAGAATAAGGGGAGAGAATTAATACAAAGATTTTATTACATACAAGTAAATTTGTAGACTGATGTGCAACGTATCAATACCCTTGTTTTCATATCTAAAATTTAAATTCATACTATTTGATAAATAATGTTGGATAAATGCACATATTAATATGCAAATCATATTGGTCCACAAATTTGCTTGTCCTTGGTATAAATTCTAATCAATCAAATGAGACTACCTAGGAAATGTAATAGAAATCAACCGGTGCTCATCAAGCAACCCCGTCTCTCTAGCCTCCTTTAGGTCCCAATCCAATTCAATCTTCCTTTGATCCATTAACCCACAAAAATGTTGCAACCTCTCATCCATGGCGTCGTGAAGCTTCCCTCGCCTCTGGTGTGCCACATCGCTAGCATAAACATATTGATCCTTTACGTTCCAGTTATAGTCCCTGTAACAAAGCCAAGGCTTCAACCCCAAATAATGTATAGAATAAACCTCCGGCGGCTCAGCCCCGAACAACCGGTTCTTCATCTGGATCTCCTCCGTCATGTTGGCCCAGAAATTCTTCAAGGAATTTACTTTCCTCGACAACCGGTGCCACCACACGAAGATTTCATTGGGCAAACCTTGGTCGCCGCCATTGGTGAAAACTATGTTTTTCCGGCGTTCCATTAACACTCGAAACGTGTAGTTGGAGGGCTCATTAATGACCATTATGCTGGAGTTGTATATTGAAATGTCATTCTCGACGGCTAAGATCTGAGGGAAGTGGTGTTGTGCTTTGTTATAGGCAAAACACACACACACCAACGATAGCAAATGAAATTGAAAGCAACCACAATCATACGGCAGAAGAAATTACAATCACTCAATCTCAACTCACTCTCTCTAGGGCCCTTTTGCTCTCTTACACAATATACACTTACAAGATAATTGTTCTATCTCAGAATAAGATGAAAACCGTCGTTAAACAGTCAAATGACACATATTTATAGCAAAAACTGCGCTGGAAACCCTAATTCCAAAATTACTGTGTAACTCACTTGAGCGAGGGTCGAGCGACATCTGAGTCTCAAGGGAGTATCAAGCGAACTCACTGAGGCTTGCTCGAGTGATGTGTCGAGCGAAGGTCGAGCAAACTTACTGCCTGAGTCTCGCTTGAGCCATCTATCTTGATCCAGGCTCCACACTCAACAATCTCCCACTTGGAGGCTGGATCTGCACATGCCATCCCTTGTTTCCAGCCAAACCCTATCATTTCTACAGCTCGCAACTCCTGTCTTCAAGTCAGAAATTGCACTGAAGTTGAGCTCGACTTTAGTCTCCCATGAACATCACCCTTAGCCAGCACATCCACTGGCGATTCACAACTCCCACTGCACTAGGAATATTCGGTCTCGAACCGTTCTTTGCAACCTCAGCCAACTTCCCCATGCTTACATGAGGAACAACAAAGCTGACTCCTTTTGGCTTCCTCATAGGTTTCGCGCGATCAAGCCTGCCTTTTTGAACTTTTGTATTTCTTAGCAAATCACTGGACCCTAATGTCAAATACAAAGAGTTAGATATCTTACCATGCGCTAAAACCAGCATACCCTTGGTGATCTTCCAAGCTCCTCTAGAGAACGCTACTATATAACCGCTATCATCAAGCTGTCCCACAAAGATCAGGCATTTCTTCAGATCTGGAATGTGTTTGACTTGCTGTAAAGTCCACACGCCCCTATTTGTAAGTGTGATACGCACATCACCCACTCCCACTACATCCAGTGCCTCTCCATCAGCCGCATACATTTTCCCAAAATCACTGAGACATTATTCTGCATGATCTCTTGATGTAAGGTGCTATGGAACGACGCTCTTGAATCCAACACCCAATCATTAATCGGATTGTGCACTGCAAGAAGTAGGGCATCATGAATTTCTTGTGCCACTACATTCACATCATCATCCTTAACACTTTCTAAATTCCTGTAATTTTTCTTGATGTGACCCGTCTTGCCACAACTCCAGCACTTGATCTGCTGCTCAAATCTCGTCCTGCTTTTTCCTCTGCTCTTAGAGCCTGACCTATCATGTCCTCTGCCCCGATTGTCAACACTTAGGGTCGATCCCGAACTTAAAAACTCACCCGAATCTCTCCACGTACCTTTTCAGCAAGTACCATGTCATGTACGTCGTTGTATTTGAGTTTCATCTTGCCAGCTGAACTACTCACAGCCATCCTCATGGCCTCCCAGCTATTTGGCAGCGATGCCAACAAAATCAACGCTTTGATCTCATCATCAAATTCAATCTCTACAGAAGACAATTGATTTGTGATCGTGTTGAATTCATTCAAGTGTTCGGCCACAGACATACCTTCTGACATCTTCAGATTGAACAATTTCTTCATCAGGTGCACTTTGTTATTCACCGAAGGCTTTTCATACATACCTGACAAAGTCTTCATGAGACCCTCCATGGTCTTCTCCTTACTGACATTGTGTGCCATTGTTCTAGACAGGGTTAGTCGAACAATCCCTAGAACCTGTCGATCTAACAGAGTCCATTCATCATCTTTCATGCTTTTCGGCTTCATCCCCGACAGTGGAAGGTAGAGCCTTTTCCCGTAAAGATAATCCTCAATCTGCATCTTCCAGTACCCAAAATCAGTGCCGTCAAACTTCTCGATCCTAGGTGCATTCACTTAATTTCCAGCCATCGTTGTCCTTCAAATCCGACCTTGGCTCTCTGATACCAGTTGTTGTGCTTTGTTATGGGCAAAATACACACATACACCAACGATAGCGAATGAAATTGAAAGCAACCACAATCACACGACATAAGATTTACGTGGTTCGACAATTGCCTACGTCTACAGAATTGCAGAAATCTTATTAATCAGAGGAGATTAGAATCACTCAAACTCAACTCATTCTCTCTAGGGCCCTTTTGCTCTCTCACACAATATGCACTCACAAGATAATTGTTTTCTCTTAGAATAAGATGAAAATCGTGGTTAAACAATCAAATGACACATATTTATAGCAAAAAGGGCACTGGAAACCCTAATTCTGAAATTACTGTGTAACTCACTCGAGTGAGGGTCGAGCGACGTCTCTGCCTGAGTCTCGCTCGAGCCGTCTGTCTTGATCCAGGCTTCACACTCAACAAGTGGAAAAGGAGGTTGAGGTTGTGCAAAACAATGATGTCGGAGTCGATGAATATGATCTTGTTGTAGTCGGTGAGCTGCCATAGTCAGAACTTGCTGTAGTTGTACTTGTTGTAGGAGTCCTTCTCGATCTAGAGTTCGGATGCGGTCGATTGGGCGGATGATATTCCATTCTGCAGAAAGGAGTGCATAGCGTTTGGGGCTAGAGATGGAGCTATCTACGAGCAAAATAAGGTCACGCTGGTTCTAGTTTGGAGGAGGCTTTGGGCGAGAGTTATGGCACCGCAAACGTAGTCTTCGGAGGAATGCAAAACTGTATCATAGGCTTCTCATTGGGGTGATTTATTTTTGGAGCTTTGAATAATGGAGAGACGGAAGACTTCGCCACTACCTGTGAATTGATTTCGATTCGGGTTCAAAGTAAATATAATAAATAATTTTTATTATCTAATATTACATCACGATGTGATGATGAAAATAAGAGTAATGAGTAAAATTTAATAATAAAAAAAAAACTACTCACCATTTTAATTTTTATCATCATTTTATTATTTCATAATGTGGTATATATATAGTGTTTAGTGTGTGAAGATAATGAAATCAAATTTTCATATAATTATAGATGGTGCAAGTGTTGTATATAGTGCGTCATTAAAAAATTAATTGTCATATTAATGCCACATTTACTCAAATTTTTTAAAAAACGAGAGCGTGGTACTTGCGGACAGCATTTAATACAATGAGATTCGTATTTTGTGTAGATTTTTATGGATTGTACAAAATGCTAGGATCAGAAATTGAAGGCCGAGATATATCTTGATTCAAAATGAAATTAGGTATTTGTCAATTTGAGGATTTCAAATGTAATGTCCCAATTTTTTTGCTTTGATTAAAACGTAATTCGAAGCGTCCGAACAAGTACCACAAGGCTACTTATCCTATATAAACGTAAAGAATAGCATGTATGCATCTAGACTTACTAATTAAATGCAATACAAATCACAGCAGAAAGAGGTAATCTCCAATATATGCAAAGAGATATAATTATTGCATAAATAGATCACATGACATAGTAAAACTACAACTTTCATAACTTCATATATACATAAACATCTTATATCCAAGACTTATATAACCTAGTTAGTTTTCTTAAAACAAATAACATATCCCATCATTGTCCGATAATCTTATTATTCCACTTGATCACGTACAAGAGAGGCCACTCTACTCGGAGAGGAGTATTCTGTAGGACCCTCAGGGTACCTTAGAATCTCCTGTGCTGTCCGAGTCTTATTGTAATTATCTAATCCTACATAACACTATCATTCCATAAAAAATGATAGGTAAAACTTAAAAAAGTGAGATTTTCAAGAAATCTCAGTAAGTACATACATATCTTAATAAAAGTATAGACATTGTGAAATAATCACATACAAGCTAAACAGTCAGCATATGCATTTATGACATGCTTCATGTGACTCGTGCCTGACTTAGACTTATATTCTTCATGAACCCATTCTATGATACTTAAACTCTTATTTTCTTTCGTAACATTGTGAGTCTTACTTATTTCGTATTATCAATAAGCGTCCCCATCAAATATTTCTTATTTCGTATCATTGACAAGCTTAGATCCCCGTTGAATATTTCATATAATCAACAGGCATAGGTCCCTGTCGGCACGTCAGTCATACGGGCGTAGGTCCCTATCATAATGTGACTAACTTATTATCATCGACAGGTGTAGGTCCTTATCGACACGTCAGTCATACGGGTGTAGGACCTCTTCATGACGTGACTAACTTATTATCATCGACAGGCGTAGGTCCCTGTCGGCACGTCAGTCATACGGTCGTAGGTCCCCGTCATGATGTGACTAACTTATTAATCTTTTCACTTGTAAAGTTTTCTTAACGTATTTTTTTAAAGCAAACCTCATTACTTATGACGATACATATATGTGACGAAATGCAACACACGCATAAACTTAGACTTATGACATGCATGTTTCATGTCCTTATAAACCTTATAACATATGAGAATATTACATAATAGCATACATCACATGTATATGCATTTACATCACATCAATTCATAATGTCAAAGCTTAACAATTAATACGTATGCAATTAAATAAAAAATTAAATTTTTATTTAATCAAGGGCTAGCTGAATTTTCATGAAAAATATTCTTAATTATTATTCATTTTAATTTATTCAACTCAAGCCCACAAGTTTGCTTAATTCCATAGTTTAAATATTTTTAAGTGTTTCTTGAACTATTCTTATATATATAATTTTATTATTATTTTATTTTATCTTTTTATGGTAATAATTCTTAAAAATCCTCTTAATATATTAAGGTTCCTAAACTTATCATATTTGTTAGAAATCTCATTCAAATAATTCACTAGAACTTTTAAAATGAAGGAAAACTCTCATTTTTAGGGTTACCTACTCTGTTTTATTATGTATTCCCAATTTCATCTCCTTCATAAATTCTTATTTCTTAAAACTTAAAACACAAACGTTGTATATCTTTGTCTTAGATTTTCATATCCTTTTGAATCACTCAATTTATACATCATACTAACAAGTTATGACTATTTTACTATAGAATGTCAAATCTGTCAACATAACCTCTTTTAAATCCTAAAGTTGCTAGAGTTGATACATCATTTTTTTCTAAATCAAGACCTCATATTTTCACATAATCCTTTTATATAATCATAAAATATATTCTTAAGGTTCTAGAATTTTTCTTAGCATTTTCCACAACAAAAACTACTCCATAAGTCAATAACTTTCAATCTACTACATAAACAATACATAAGGTTAAACAAGCATCAAATTAAATTTATAAATTAAGCCACTTATACTAAATCAAGATTATGTTAAGTCGTGTACTTACCAATTTTATCCAAGCATGAATTGATGATAGAACCAAGCCCTTGCAAGAATTCCTTAAGATCACACAATTAGCTTACTTAGGAATTGTTTTGAGGTTAATGGGTTAAAATGCTATTTTCTTTTCTTTTTCCTTGTGTTGGGCGTGTGGTTCCTCCTCCCAAAAATAGATCTTAGGGCTGGAGATGACTATTTATAGGATAGGAATTGGTGTACATAAGAAAAAGAAGAAAACAAATCAATGGGCAATCGGTACACATTACAGTGGGAAAGATGAGGTATCTTACTTCAAACCCTTATGATTACATCTAATTCCTAAGTTAGGTTGCAAATATCTTCATCCAAGGGCTGAGAGGGGGGGGGGGGGGCATGAGTTGGCATGGACCGGCTGTCTGCCTAGCCATGCTTACTCTTATCTCTTGGCTTCTCCAAAGGTCAGCCACATTCCAACCCCATTTTACTCTCAATTGATTACTTGTATACCTCCCAAAGATACCATATGTGATGTTCTAGAAGATAGAAATGGAGAGAACCAATCAAATCAAATTTAAGCACTTAAGATAAGTTGGTGGTGCAATTCATTTTTAGGCTTCAGTTTACACTCAATTTTGGTCAGTCCACTTCCAACCCAAATAACCCATTTATCCATTTCGATTACTCCAAAACGCAAAATATTAAAGTTTTATATTCATCCTCTTATTAATCCATAGAATTTTGAATTACCTTATTCCGAAATCATAGGAGAGAGATATGATTATTTTACCAAAACACGTCAAAACCACTCGAGAACACCCAATCCGAGTTCTCCATTTGTTTTCCTTTGTTTTCTTACCCACCAAGGCTTCTAGATGAATTCTTATCAACTTGCCACATGTTCTCATACATGTCAAGACCTTAGAAAGTTTAGTATCCAATCATAATTTTGGTCACATGGTCGAACCTAAGATAACTCATCTAAGTCGGTTACTAGTTTACTCCTATTCCTGTCCATCCACTTAACACCAGATTTCGTCCTTGATACATTCTTTATCTTCAAAACCTCAAAACATAAAAGTTATAGATATCTCTCTTATGGTTCAATAGAAACTATAATTACTTCATTCGGAGTTCATATGACCAAGTTATAAGTTTTATATTGAAAGTCAATAGATTAGGCAGAGAATACCAATCCGGGCACACCAAGTATTTGATAGATGATCCTTCTTATTTTACACCAAATTTCCTAAATAAAATCTCCTCATTTTCCATATTTCTACTCACTTTTCCAGATCCTAGAATATTTGAAAAAATATATCAAAAACTTAATTTTATTCAAAGTCACTAGTCAACTCCAAGTCAATGCCTATATATCCAATTCAGGTATTTCACTTTACTCTCAATTTTGTATTTGATTAAGTTCATATCTCTTAACACTTAAAACATAAGAATTGTATATATTCTTCTTAGCTCTTCAAATCATCTTGAATAATCACAATCCAATATAAAATGAATAAGTTATGTCTATATTACTAAAAGACGCTGAAACTATCTAAATTACCCTAATCCAAAAATATCATAGGGTATATATCCTTTACTCATACCACTTGACTTCCTTTGTAAATATCCTTCAATTCCTATACAATATTTCATTGAATATTTAAAATCTACATCTTCTCATCATATTTAGTGTTTTCCATAATTTTTCCTCCAACACCAATATAGGTACTACATACATATATCCAAAAAAGTTCTAAAAATTTCTTAAGATAATCTTAAAGAAACAAAATCATGTCAAATATAAAAATTAAACGGATACTTAAAATCTAGATTATCACATTAAATGAGAGAAAGATAGATAAGGTGATAGATGTTATAATATTTATGATTGTTTACATAGATTTTTCAGATAGGTTGTGTTAAAGGTTAAAAAATGATGCAACACTCATTCTAAGCATATATTTATTGTATTTGAGGCCATTAACTTAGGATATAAGGCGTACTTTCAGACATTTTGAACAACTCAGAATTTCTTTATTTATTTTTTTTTTTTTTTCAGCACTCAGAATTTCCTGATTATTGTAGAAGGTGAATTTTGAAGATTTAACAGTGCATTGGAGCTATGCTATTATTATACAGATTTCTACCGTCTAAAGAAAATATTAGTCAAAATTTATTTGGAAAAGTAATGTTATTGACAAATTTTAAACAAGCAGTATTGCGCATGCTTTGTCATTTGGTGTGATTCATTTTTCTTAATAAAATATCTGCTATATTTAAGATTTGTATATATTATTAAAAAATACTTTTGTCACAAGAGAATTACAAGAAAAGAAATTCATAAATTAATATAATTTGATATAATATATATTTAATTATAAAATTATTTTTATTATAAAATAACTATAACAATTTACATAAAACTACATCTAACTTATAAATTTAACTTTAATATAATCTCTCTTCCTCTTCTCACATCAGTATCTATTTACAGTATGCAGATATATAGGCATGTCATTCAAGGCCGTGTTTGGGTAGTACGTAGTACAGTAATATGAGATCATTTTATTATTATTTAATATATTATTATTATTTACCTATTTTTCATTATTATTGAATTTGTATTATTATTAATAAATCATTTGAAATCACCTTACAATCCACCTAGTCTAAGGGTAGGTTTGACAAGCAAATAATTCTTAATACTTCTCAATATTGATTATTATTATTATTTTTACATACTTTTTGTTATTATTATTTAATTTTTTATTATTATTCATAACACTTTTTAATATTTTTTTAACACTCAAACCTAACTTAAAACTATTTATGAATTATGACCGATAAAATGAGTAGATTTTGGGAATAAAGGATTTGTTAAAAGGTTGACACTATTTCCCAGACATAGAAGTAGCTATCTTCATTCGTCTCATAAAAAAAATTATCAAAATTTGATGAACAGTATAAGTTTGATAAGATAAACATATTATATTCTTCATAATTCTACATTGAATTCATTATTAGACTCATCAAAATAATAAAATAAAAATATTTTTAAATTTTCTTCAATATTTTATAATTATACTAATTATATGTATATTAATAATTTAATTTAATACTTAAATTATTATTTTCAACAATTTTTAATAAAACTAGAATTAAAAAAATATAATAAACACATTTATTCCATAAAGAAAATAAAAAGAAAATAAAATAAATGTGTAGAGAAAATAAAATATATTAAACTAATAAGAGGAAAGGTGAATAGTAATCCTTCAAATTTGAAGAATTTGTCTACTTTTTTTTTATAGCTCAAAGTTTAAAAAATATAATTTGATAAAACTAATGTAGATAGTTTTTAGTATAAATTATCAAATTTATGTTTAATAAAATCAGTGAGGATGCTCTAAGGCATGAAATTAGCGGCTGTTTGGCCGTTGCGTCCAGCTAGCTATGGAATAGTGCTTTGGAATGTTTATTAGGAACACAACTAATAAATGAATTAAAGAAAAACCCAATTACCACAAAGGCAATGAAAACAACCAAGTAAAGAAATTAAACACTTTTGTCTCTTTAAGCAATATTTTGTGCATCGTATAACAGGCATAGCGCCTGTAGCTCAGTGGATAGAGCGTCTGTTTCCTAAGCAGAAGGTCATAGGTTCGACCCCTATCTGGCGCGTATTTATTTTTGGCCATGTGCTATTTACAAAATGGATTATAAAAGAGTCTTTTGAGATAATACAATAAGGGACTCTATTGTGTTTAATATTGAGATTTATATTGCATTCAGGCAACATTTAATATAGTGGAAGTCTAAAGTGCTGTTTTCATTTGTTTGTTTTAAAATTGTAATGTGTCTATATTTGAAACTTTTTAGAAATCTTAAATTCAGTTTCAACATAAAAAAAATAATATTTACAGTCATAAAAGACGCAAGTGTCGCATACTCATATTAAAATAATAATAATAATAATAATAAATATAAGACCTATATGAAAAATAATTTTTTTCAAAAAAATTATAAATCTATTTTATTTAAAGGGAGTTACCCGATACTTGCACAACCCAAAATTGTATCATTACTCGTAATTAGGCTTCTACATAATAACTAGAGCATGTTAAACTTGCAAATAGATTTATTTTTAAGCAAAAAGTCAATATACCTTGATCCAAAAGGTGTAAAGCCACCTTGCAAGACCCAACAGGGAATGACACTTTCTGTTCCAACCTCCCCATCTTCAACTCAAACAACCACCAATCTCATTCTCTTCTCACTACATCATTGCATCTAAACAGCTCCATCTAGGGCTATTCAAAATACTCGAACTCCGACTGGATCCGTTATTCCACTTTCTATCGACCCGAATTTTCAACCCGATCACAGCTAATCGGGTAATCGAAAAACACTCGTTACCAATTTTAAGCTTTTTATTATTTCTTTATGTCGATTTCGTAAGCAAATGGTGGGCGATGAGATTGAAGAGGTTATCTAAGAGATTAAAGAGGCTAACAATATCATTTGATTTTCAAACTTAGCCATGGCAACCCTAGGCAACAGATCGGTTGAACCTCAAAGACCAAGAGCTGTTTCCAATTTCTTTTCTTGAATTTCTTTTTAGTAATCAGAACTTGTAAAGGGTTTGGGGAATGGCGAGGAACAAGAAGTCGATGATGACTCAAGCAGTGACTTCGATGTTCGCTTTTCTTAGATTTGCTGTGTTTGAGATCCTCTTAAGTATTTTCTTCATCGCTTTTCTCCTCTTCAGAGTTATCGTAAAATATCCAAGGGGAAATACAAGGAAGTTTATGGTAGAAAATATTGATTGTATCGCTATGTTGAGTTTGCATTTTCTACATTGAATTTGCTAAAGATGATGCAGTTACCATTGAGCAGCAACGTTGCAACTTACCTGGGGCTTTTCAAAAAATATATATATCGGCTTATCGGCTAAGGGGCGAACGAAAATGCAACAAAAGCAAGTCAAGTCAGAAATGCACATTATCAGATTAGGTCGGGTCAGTGTACAACCCTAGCTCCATCATCAGCCTACACTTGCTCAAAAGCACAACTTTTGTTCTTCAATTCCAATCCCTCTTTCTTCTTTTTCACAGTCAAATTTGCTACCATAAGATGAACTTGAAGCCTAAACACACCTCTTCCCCAATCCTCCTTTGCAAACTTGCATGGCATAATAGCCACTATCATGTCCATGTTTTCGTACCTTCTAAAATCTGGCATTTCTAGACAAGTTGGAACACCATTCTCTTCCTCCTCGTTTATCCATTCAAGAAACATATATTTCTATTCAACATATTCAAAAATCTATTCGGACATGATTGGTGTAATCTTGAAGTTGTTTGCGCTCCATGCATGAACAACCAAGTTATCCATATTTGCCATCTCAATCTTCATTTCCCTCTTCATTTCCATCAGGAAGCTTGACATTTCTATGATCTTGCTCAAGTTTCCTTTTGTCTTTGGTGAATTGGGTTCGGTCTCCTGCTGATCAACCTCTTTCAACTCTCAACCTTTTCCAACTTGCAAACCTTAAAATTCATAATTGTAAAATCATCACATATCTCAAAAGTTTAAATGGATAGAAAAATATAGATTTTATTATTTATTTTATATTTTAATACTCTCTCTTGATGTGTGAGCCAGACTCTTATTCAATAGGTAGCCCAACATGTAGAATATATAATTAGTTGATAGAATGTAGAGTTAAGATTTGAATTTAAGACGTTTACTCTGATATTATGGGAAACTATTGCTTATCCAAAAAACTTAGGATTTTAAAAAGAGTCATGCAAAGAACCTAAAGGAGGAGGAGGAGGAAAGTTTGGTGGGTTGTGGGCAAGGAAAATGGCATGTGTCGGTGGGTGCTTGCCTTACCTTGTGATGCCTGCCAGAGAAGAAGAAGAAGAAGAAAAAGAAAAGTTTGGTGGGCATGTGGGCAAAGGAAAATGACAAGTGCCGGTGGGTGCTTGCCTTACCTTGTGATGCCTGCCGGAGAAAAAGAGCTACATAAACTAGTAGAAATAAAGCAAGGAAGACCAAATTAATTCTGAAAACCAGAGCCCTTGAAGGAAAGGTGATCTTCATCATCTTTTGAAGACCGAGACCTTCCATATCTCATATTCATCACAATTGGAGAACTTAAAAGAGTTAAATTAGAGAAAAAAAGAGAGTAGATAGAACCAAGAAAGTCAGACAATTCAAAGAGCTCCATATGTGTTGTTTCCTTGTGTAATTTTGTTAATTTTCTGTACTTGAGGACAATCACTTCGTTGCAAACAAAGGTTAACTTCTTTCCCATGCTGTTGACGGCTGGCCTTTGTAACTTTCTACACAACCTCCGAGTTCCCAACGTACCTTATAATTTCGGCCGTATATCCTTCTAAAAGAAGAGTACTAACGATATCCAAGCTACATATTTCACAACATATTTTACAATATATGTTGTAAAAAATACCAAACCAGAAATATTTTTTCTTCTAAAAAAATTTATTTATAAACGTGTACATGATCAAACAAATTAGTAAAACATAAGGATATATATTGACATGGAAGCCACTACTCACATCTCTCTGTATTAAAAAGTAATGATTTTTTATATTGTAAAATCACACTAGAAGTGGGTAACGTAAAACTTTATTCATATAGAGGGCATGCATTCATATAGAGGGCGTGCTCTCGGTTCTACTTGATCAGGATAAAGGATCAAATAGGATAGACTAACCATCACAAAAGCATAATTGTCTTATCATAAGTAGGGGTGGGATAACATGCTGGCTTTGAACTCCGACCAATACACACTCTAGCTCCGGTTCTGAAGGATTATGGACTCCAAACATTTAACCTTTTTTTTTTAAAAAAAACAAAGAAGTAAAATCATATTCTAACTAAATTCCAACCTCAACACGAAATGAAGTCTTTCCATTTCAAGTGGAACGACATGGAGAGACTTTTGATAGATAAGATGAAACATGGAGAAAGCTATGGCAATTGAATGTTTCAGGGATTGTAAAGGTCTTTGTTTGTAAGGCTATCAACAATTGTCTTCCAACAAAGAAATATTTGATAAAAAGGAAGGTGTTAAAAGAAGCTGCTTGTCTAGTATGTATGAGGGTTGAAGAATCAGTTTGTCATGTTTGGTGGAACTTCAGTGGGGCTAGTGATGTGTGGGCTTGTCAAAGAAGTCCAGTGAAGAAGTGGTCCAGCAATGAAAGTGATTTGTTTGGACTTTGATCTGAATGGTCTTCAAAGTTGGCTCAAGATCAAGTGGAGATAATGGCTATGGTGCTGAGGAGAGTGTGGTTGAGGAGAAATAGCTTGGCGTTTGATAATAGGTTCAAGGGACCTAATGAAGTGTTTAACCAAGCTGTTGATTGTTTGAATGAATTTTAACAAGCTTAGATTAAGCAGGGTAGTGGTCAGAGGAATGATGTCTATTATAGTAGGGTAGTCCATTGGAAACCACCTACTGAGGAAATTGTTAAAGTCAATTGGGATGCGGCTTTGAAGATTAATGAGAGCAGAGGTGGGATTGGGGTGGTGGTTCAAGACTGCTATGGTGAAGTGCTAGTTTTATTATGCTGTCCCGGACCAAATGTTTTAGATCCTGTTCTAGCTGAAGTTTATTCTCTTTGGAGGGCCATGAAGTTGTGTGATAAACTGAACTTTAAAATAGTGCAATTAGAGGGTGGTGATTTATGTGTGATAAAAGTTGTTAATAGTGCATATGCGTGTTGGGAGTGGTACGGTCAATTGATTGAGGATTTGATGGATGTCTTAAAGGATAGAAGGCATATGCAAGTTTTGCATGTAATAGACTTGTTAATTGTGTTGCACATAGTTTTACAAAAATTGCTTTAATTATAAATGAAAAGAAAGTATGGAAAGAGCCATAGAGGACCATCCTCAAGAGGTTCGGAATCTTATAACTTTTGACAAAGTGTGTAATTCAACTGGTACATGAATAAAATATGGAGGTTTTATTTCCTAAAAATAAAAATAAAGTCTTTCCATTTCAAGTAGAATGACATCGTTTTCTACTAGTGATTCAAAACTGATCCCCCCTTCTTTTCCATTCACCCGCGCTTTTTCCTTTCTTGATCTCTTTCTCATTGTATTATTCTCTCCGCCAGTCAGCCATCTGTGTTGCCCTTACGCTGTCGTGAGCCCAGCCCCACCATAGGCTACTTCTTCTCGGCTTCGCAACGTTGTAAGTTGGATTCCTACGATTTCTTGATGCATTGTTATATTTCCATCAAATTTGATATTTAGGATTTCCAAAATTTGGAGTTTTTTCGATTATCGTTAGTTTGTTTGAATTGTGTTAACTTCGATCCCTTTTCGATGCTTGTTTGATTTGTGTGTGTGGATACATGATTTTTGTTGCTTGCGTATATATAGATATCGGTTTGTGTTAATTGAAGCAAAATATGCTTACTGCTATCTTCTCTAGTGTTACACGACAGAATGAAATGTCGAAGAAATGAAGGGAACTTAAGGGTTCCTTTGTGGGCCCTGGGTTATGCAAACAAGTTGTGGGTTGATATATTATTAAGCTAAGTGTTTTTGGGGTTTAGTGGGCCTGCAAGCCCAGTGTATTGTCTTGTAAGTTCCTGTGTGTAGCGGTTATTATTAGCAGTTATTGTGTTGTTTTTATAACTTGTGTACGCCAAAAACTGAAGGGTTAGTCTGATGTATAATCCTGTAACCGTTGCTCTTTATCTCAAGAATTCTGGAAGTGTTGACCCTCGAAGTCAGACTGTTCATTCTCTATCTTTCTCTTCCATCTATTACAAATTTACAAGTGATTTGTTACATATGGTGACCTTTATCCTCAAGACACAAGAGGCTGAGCTAGTTTGATTTATAAGACGCAGTACTTAACTTAGGATTGGAAAAGAACAAAAAGATGCAACAGCTATTGGGATACAGAGGAAGCATGATATTTAAGATTATTGCCTGCAAATCAGAAATATAACCTCATAATTTGATCTATAGGCAATAGATCCCTGCAGAATGATCTTTAGGACCTGAGCTAGCAGGGAATGCCTGAGGAACATCCAGACAAAGCTTGATGCTAAAATCCCAACAACAAAAAGTTGAAACTCTGGATATATCAGACTATTGAATTTTTTCCCAAAATTTTGAGCTTCTGAGGTTCCAACTTTCTTCACTGATGAACTGCTGCATATGACATCACTTTTAGAATTATCCTTAAACCTACGAGCACAAGATCCAACCTTTCTTCATTGATGCAGGAAAATAATTAAAATCTAGGTGGATAAAAAACCCTAGAGGATGTCATGTTTCAGAACTATAAAAAAATCAATCGAATTGGGCGTAGAGATGGTCCTGTGAAGAGATAATTTAACATTCACTTAAACTTCTTTAGGACCCTCACCATCCAAACTCATGGATCTACAAGCACCTCATCTAGGGATAGTTCACAAAAGAAATCAGTTCCTGATTACCTGGTTTACCTTCTAGAATACCCTTTTTCTTTTGGCCCTTCTCCATTTACTTTTTCTTTGTTGCCATTGGCTTCTAGATGATCCAATATATATGATTTCTTACCTTGTTTTGTTGCCACTGCCTTCTAGAGAAAGCAATATGTATATGTGAGTTGTTGCCACTGCCTTCTAAGTTGTTGCTGTGTCTTGAGGTTATAGGTCACCATAGCAGATATTTAAATATATAAATATGTATGCATTATTCAGTAAATCTATATATATATATATACATATATGCATGCATGAGTATATATATATATGCAGTACATGTTATTTTTCTTCTATTTTTTTCTTTTAATTTATTTTTTTAACATAGTTGATCTAGATATGGATGCTACACTTATTGAAGAAGATCATCCACAAGGGGATGCCACAGTTCTTACACCGACATCTAGAGCAACTATATCCTATGCAAGTAGTCCCAATAGATGTAAAAGATGAGGATATAGTTAATGAAGAGAGGAGTTTAATATTGGTATCAATTGATCGCCACGACCTAATAAAAAAAAGTCGTGGACATAGTAACATTTTACCAAAATTTCTAGTGATATTGAAAACCCAGAAGCAAGATGCTACCATTGTGGGCAACTTTGTGGTTGTCATTTGAAGAATTAAAGCCCCTCTTATTCATAGCACATCTTAATGTCATTTGGTCAAGGGATTTGCTTGTAGCAATGATCATCTGTAAGGAGATGCCTTTTATCATCAATGACAAAAAATTAGTCCAATTACACTCGGATTAATATGATCTGTTGTAGAAGTACTGTTTTAATCCATTGAGATATGTAGTAGACACATTTTACCCCAACTCAAACTGTAGCAGGGACACTTCGACCATATCATTATATATAGTAGGTAGGGATATTTCAATTCAACATAGAATTTGTACAAGAATATTTTGATTACATAGATCCTACAAGCTCTCTCTCTCTAAAATTGTCATGATAACCAAATTTAAGAAATCTTAACATTTCTAACTATTATCATACAAATTTGAAAAAGAGGTAAAATTTTCTCTATAATCCCATATCATTTATTATATTTACAATTCGTAAGAGCTAGGTTATTATTTGTTGTATTCTTTTAAGTAAAAAGGTATTAATTTTTAAAATGGCCATTTTTTAAAATTAATGTTAAGCAGAAGTTGTAGGTGTTTAAGTTTCGTGAAAGCCCTTTGTAAAAAGATGGATTTCACATGAATCAATGATTTATTTATTTATTTTTTTTTTCATAATGGTGCCTACTTTTTTTTTCAAAGAACCTGCACCAGATTTGTCTATTTAAAAAAATTTGTACAAATCATTACTCTTTCGTAACTTTATGACTCAAACTAAGCGATGGATATGTTGTCTTCTTAAATTCAAGGATTGCATCCCTCGACAAAATCGAACTACTTATAAAATATAAGATATTATGTGACAACAAAAATGTAAAATTGCTTTTTATTTTCCCAGTAGCAAAATGTAATACTGCTAATCAATCTACCCTTTAGTTCTTTCTCTATGCAATACTAATTCCAAGAAGTTTTTTCTCTCGAATCAAATGCAACTCTTTCAAGACATCCTTGATGTTCATCCTTTCCCTTGGAAATTCCATGGAACAAGCAAGTCCGAGTCCAAGTATCAAACTCAAGCATTCTTCCATTTTTGGATCTAATTGTAATTTGACTCTGAATATATTTGGGAGTCTCATTCGTTCGTCTCTCCATGCTGGTCTTCTCTTTCCCGAAGAAGAACAGGATCAATAACATCAAACAGTCGTTCAGGAAAAGCTGTTTTGACATAATCAGGTAGCATAAAGCTGTCCTTGAACATGTCATCAATTGGTCTTTTTCCTGTGAACATCTCCA
Organism: Platycarya longipes; assembly: GCA_036559045.1. Classification (NCBI taxonomy): domain Eukaryota; kingdom Viridiplantae; phylum Streptophyta; class Magnoliopsida; order Fagales; family Juglandaceae; genus Platycarya; species Platycarya longipes. The sequence goes on from CM071802.1 coordinate 40,798,058, forward strand.
GCAAGAGTATGCCATTAACTGTATACATCACCATAAGTTGATACTTCGTTTCCCATACCATACTCTGTATTCACGTAAAACATGTTTATTTAAAAGGAAATTGAAAATAAGTAGTCTTGAAATTTGTAATGAACTTGAGATGGAAAGAAAAAGTTGTAAAATTATCTCTTGTCCTGAAAGTTTAAGCTAATAGGAAGAGATAGATTTTATCATTTATCTCATATCTTAACACTCAATGACTGTCCCATAACGTGGAATACTTAATTAAATTTAATAGAGTATTATGGTTAAAACTTAGAACCTCTACTTAAATACCATACGAAATGATCACTTATCTCAAAAGAATAAGTTAATGGGAAGATGTAAGTTATATTATTTATCTCAAATCTTAACAAAAATGTGATATGAGAAGAGAAAATACCTGGAGGAGCATAACCCACTGTTCCTCTTACTCCAATGGAGCTTGATTGATCAGTTGAACAATCTTGTGTCCGCTCAATAAGAAATCTCGCCAAGCCAAAGTCACCAACATGGGCAGTCATTTCTTCTTCGAGAGAACATTTCCTGGCTTGAGATCGCAAGGAACAATCGGTTTATCACATTGTTGGTGAAGATATTCCCATGCATTAGCAACACTAATGGCGATATTAAACCTTTGAAGAAGACTCAAACTCTGTGATTTCTCTAGAGCCTCGTCATCGTCTGTATTGGGATTTGGATGCAACCACTCGTCTAGATTGCCATTTATGATGAATTCATACACCCAAGCCTTGAAATCATAACCTTGAGAGTCAACACTTGAGCAAGCTGAAAGTACTTTTACAAGATTCCGGTGTCTGATATTTCTTAAAGCTTCGCATTCAGCAACGAAACTCTTAGAAGCTCCATGGCGCAAGAGGTTGAGGACCTTGACAGCAATTGTAGGTGAATCCTAGTCAAGAATTCCTTTATACACAGACCCAAAGCAACCAACAACAATTAAATTAGCCGAGGAGAACCCGTCTGTAGCTTTTAGGAGACTTTGGTAGGATACATTTATTAGAGAATTTTCTAAGTCACTTGAAGGGTTGTCTTTTCTCTTCTTTCGCAGAGAGAAAAGTAGACACAACAAAACCAAAGTGATTCCAAAAAGTGCCGCAAGTAGAGAGATTATCAACTTCAAAGTAAGGGTCAGCTTCTGCCCCTTCTGGGATTTTTTGAACTTACATTTCGGAAGCTGAAACTGTGTTATCCCACCACAGAGCTCACCATTTCCCTTAACTGAAGCTGCACTTGCATTATTGAAAACTCCTTTTGCTGGTACCTCACCCGCAAAATGGTTGTAAGATAGATCCAATTACTGCAAGAAGTTGAGACGTTCCAAAAATTTTGGAATTTTTCCAAACAAATTGTTGTTAGAAAGATCTAGAAGTTCAATACCTCTTAATGACTCCAATGATGAAGGAATGGGTCCATGGAAGAAGTTTTTTCTCTTGTCAAGAACTTCTAGTTTTACACAGCTGCCAAGACTTGTTGGGATTTCACCAAATAACTTATTTTCAGAAATATCTGAACTTTCTAGGTTTTTCAAATTTCCTATTTCCATGGGGAGGATACCAGTAAACTGGTTTGCAGACAAGTTCACAGAAACTAGTGAGAATGAGATCTGACCCATGACTTGTGGAGGGATAACACCACCGAGCTTATTCCTAGAGAGAACCAATTCCAGCAAATTTTGGTGCTTAGCTAGGCTTGGAGGGATTGCACCATGAAGATTATTAGTTCACAGATACAAATTTATCAATAGTGTTAAGTTTCCTAGAGATGGTGGAATGTTTCCTGAGAGATTGTTTGTAGAGAAATCCAAAATTCTTAGCTTCCCAAGATTGCTGATCTCGTTGGGAATATTACCTGATAGTGCGTTGTTGGCAATCCCTAGCGTCTCCAAGTTGATGAGATTTCCTAACCCTCTTGGAATGCTTCCAGATATTCTATTTTCTCCTAGACCCAGTAAGCTAAGAGTAGTTGAGAAGTTGCCAATGCAAGTAGGTAACACGCCGCCAAAGTCATTAGTATTTGTAGACAAAATCATGAGATCCGTGGCATTAGCAAGAGAGCAAAGAAAACTCAAGTCATTTCGTCCACCATTTCCAAAGAGATTGGAGTGAATGGAAAACTCCTCAAGTCTGTACCGCATTTCTAGAAAGGGAAATTTTCCAGTGAGCTTATTGGAGTGGATATACAGGCCATTTAGATATGAAGCATTAGCTATTGAAGCAGGGATAGATCCAAAAAAATGGTTTCCAAAAATGTGAAAATGTTGGAGATTGGGTAAGGTGATGCCCATGTCCCAAGGAAGACTCCCATGTAATTTTTTGTCTCCTACATCAAAGACTAGGATAGAAGAGAGATTAAAGATTGATGGAGAAACTGTACCAGCAAATCTATTTGAACCCAAACTCAAAAATTTAAGTTTCTTCAGCTGGCCAAAAGATTCAGGAATACTCCCCCCAAAGTTATTATAAACAGCATCAAATACTTCACGAGAAGATTAATTTCCGAAAGAAGATGGGATACTTATTGTTAGATTATTATTGTAAAGAGACAATCATTGGAGCTTGGGTAAGGTGGAAAGCTCTTCTGGGATTTCTCCAAATAGTTCATTATAATGAACTGTGATGTAGATGAGATTGATGCAACCAGATATATTGCTTGGAATTTGGCCACTGATACTATTGTAGGCTAATGCCAAGTTTTGCAGTCTGCGTAGACGCCAAAATTCTGGAGGGATTATATGAATAAAGCTGTTGTTTGAGAGGATTAGTTCCCTAAGAAAACTAAAGTTTCCTACTTGTGGAGATATGGAACATCCCAAATTTTGGGATTGGACGTCCAATTTTGTGACCCTCTCATGATGTTTCTGACCACATGTTACACCTTGCCATCTGCAGAAATGGATGCTTTCATTCCAGGAACTCAGAAAACCAAGTGGGTCATGAGTTATCTTGGCCTTGAAGTCCAGCAAGGCCAACCTCTCTGTCTCATTCCCTTCGCCAACCACAAAGGTGATCGACGAGACAAAGCAATAGATGAACTCAAAATAGTGTATGCGGAAATGCGGCATCAATAATGACTGAATAATCTGCATCCACCAGAGGCGGGTTGATAGTTTTTGCTGTAATTGGTACCGATATCATTATCAAGATAAATGACTCATTTCAGGCTTTTCACAAACACCTTCAAGGCACTACTGGAATTTCGGCTGTTACGTAAAGTCCATTTTCTCCTTTACCTCATTGTACAACAGCACACAATAGAAATGTTCTAGAATCATACAGTAGAGAAATTAGTTAGAGTTTTCTCTCAAGTTATTTATAACAAACAACAATTCTTTATTCATTATTCTCGTGTATAAATACTGCTCAATTACATCAATGAAATTCAGCCAAGTTTATTCCAAAACATTCTGTTTCGTTATCAATCATGTGGGTTTTTGCTTCGGCAAAACAGAGAAGGCTGATCTTTAGGTGTTTAGTTTAGCTGCTCAAAAGGCCGCATAAATCATAATATAGATATATATATATATATATATATATTTATATATGTATTATATGTATGCATATAATTATGAAGACACATACATATGTATATGAAGATGTATATGTATGCATGTATGTATACAATGCATTGCATGGATGTATCGAGTGGGTTGTCTTCTTTCACACATGGGGATGAATTTGCTCTTTACATGTCTTCACTGTAGGATAAGAACTAAGAAGTCCAAGTTTGATGACTACGTGACTAGGTCCTTGCATTTTATCAGCTCATTTTAATTTTATAATTACAATTTTCTCAAATCTTTATATAAAATATAACAAATATTTCAATTTTTTTAAATTTTAATTTAATTATTTTAAAATTGAAAATAATAATGTTAAAATATAATATTTTAATAATATTTTATTCAACTTTTAAAATTTATCTCAATTTATCTCTCATATGAAGCAGATCTCTTGTATTTCAAGCTCACAAAATAGGCTACCATTGTTGACTAGATTTTATTGCCAATAATGTGTTTATTTGTCTATCCATGTTTTGGAATGACGTGCGGCCATTAATTAACTGAAGCCCACTTTATGCCGCATTTACATTGGGTGTTCGATCATTTATTGAAATCTCTAGATATAGTAGTTTGAGACTTTGATTGATACACGACATATAAGAAAGTTTGACTTTTCTTGATTATATATATATATATATGTGTGTGTGTGTGTGTAAATTATAAATAGTGTAATCATTTCTTTTGCTAGGAGATTAGAATAAATTTTAAAATGATTAGAGTAAAGAATAATTCTACAAATCAACCATATATCACACACCACATGTTATATGTATTTTTTTTTTAATCTTTTTTAACTTTTTTTATAGAAAATATGTAATATAGAAATGATGAATAGAAGAACTCTTAGAAAATAGGGTTAAAATGTGTGGTGTTGGTTATAAATAAATATATATATATATATATATATTAGACGTGTATTGTAGGTTGATGTGTAGCAAAATTCTATATTAAGAAAGATTTTTAACCATTAAGAGATTATTTTTATGTATCTCTTATTGTATGTAACAATTTAGTTCTAATAAATATTTATTTTTTTAAATCGGTACACATTTTGCGTTATTGCTAGAATGTACGGACGCGACATGCAAGATGCTTGCTTGATTCTTATATGTTGAGAGAAAATCACTTTAAAATAAGGAAAATGATTTACATATAATATTTTATATAACTATATTTTAAATGGTCAGTATTTTTGTAAAATATCTTATAAAAGTAATATCATTTTATAAAAAAATCATCATCCTAAAACATGGTTGTGAAAATGCACTACGTGTATCATTACCCATAAAACAATGACAATAGTTATATACCTACCAATTTTATAAAATTATGTAACATATATGCAGCAAAATAAAAGCAGCTTAGAAGACTGCGCATGAAATGTATGGCAATCTGAATTGCCCAAGTAGAAATCAGTAACACACCCATCATTGGTTACATGTATAGAGAACGGATGGTACCTACTTTTTACAACAACAACAACAACAAGAATGATAATAAAATTAACCTTCCATCTGCATTTTCAGTGGTTCTCATATATAAATGCTCTGTTTTGCTTTCAAACTTCAAGTTTTTTATTTTTTTGTGGAAAGTAGTATACCCTTGGTTTTTGTTCCCTTATTTTTCAGAATTTCAATATAGAAGCTCTTGCTAAATATATATATATATATATTATATATATATATATATATATACACACACACACATAAAGAGCGCACACCCATTACAATAAGATTGCAAGATTTATAGTTTTCTTGCAATTTCTCATAGATGTGTTGTACAAGCAAATTTATAAGTTAAAAATTATTCAGAAAAAAGCGAGATTTTACGAGAGCATTGTGTGTGGTTCTTATGTGCTGCCTATATCTATGCATGGTCCTCACGTGTTACCCTTTTTTATCGCACTTCTAGACACATGCGCCAAATTACCAAACGCACCATTTTCAAAACTCTTTAGATCTCATGATCTTTGTGATTTAAAAAAGACAAGTGTATTGTCTTGACGGGCTATCACATTTTAAATTCTACTAAAATTTGTCTAAATTATAATTCATCTATTTTTCATATCGACCTTATTACTTTTCTTCTTGTTAATTAAAATAACAAACACTTTGTCTCTTCTTGGGTGTTTATCTGTAGAGGTGGAGCTTTTTTTTTTTTTTTTATGTATAAAAGGTGGAGACTTCTCTGTTTGGATAGATATGTTATTTTATGAATGATATGGTTTAGATAAAGAATATTAGCAACAATGAAAATCAAGTTATTTAAAAAAAAAAAAAATAGTATATTGGTAGAGTTTCTAATTTGTTATTATAATTTATAACATCACGTTTGATAAGAAGATATGTCAGAATATATACGGTAATGAAAATAAATTTTCTCAAGGAAGGAACGATGATAATTTCCTTTAAAAAAAAGTACTAGCTATTGGTGAAGGATTGATGAAATCATGAGAATCGATAATTAATGTAAAGTGTAAACGAATCAAATATGTGAGGCAAAGAAGCATTGGTGCAAATATCGAGTCCGACGGAATGATGTTTGCCGACCGCGACGGAGAAGAATCAGGGATTGCTCATCTGTGTGTATTATCCATATCTACATAATAATTTTATTTATTTTGTTTCTCGTCTCTTTACTCTTTCCCTAGCCTAGTTTCCCAGCACCTGCACACATCCCTAGCCTAGTTACAATATTACTGGTAAGTTGGTAACACTGTAACGTACACTAATCTAACTGCCCTTCTGTCAGGGGATCTTCCCTCTGCAATCTCGAGGCAATGGAATTTGTCATACCCTTAAGTCAAACTTGCCATGGCACTCCAGCTGTATTATGCTATTATGCTATAAATTAAGAATAATGAAAGGTTTATTATTTATTTATTATTATTTTAAATTTTAAATTTTTATTATTTATTTAATAGTTAAAAAATTGATTATTAATAAAATTATATATTTTTAAAATTTTTTCTTAATGCTTAAAGATGTTAGAAAAATATTTCAAATAAAATAATAAAAAAATAAATATAGTAAAAATAATAAACTAGTAGTAAATAAATTGTAAGTCTATCATTAATTATAAATAAATATTTAGATCCGATTATTTTATGAGCGATTTATTTGATAAACATAAAGTATACCTTGTTTATCTTTTTTTTTTTTCCTGTCACAATATATATATATATATATATATATATATATATACACACATATATATAGGTATATATATATTATTAAGAAGAGCAATGTGGAAATCACGTTTATTTAATTAGACGAAATGATTATTTAAAAGTAATTATTTTTTTTCTTAAAAAATTGATCTCAACCAATAATTTAATGCATAAAAAAACATAAATTCTAGCAAATCTTTTTTAATAATGATAATTAAGTGGAATATAATACATAGATTAGAAAACAAAAATATTAGTTTAGAATTCAACATAGTCTAATGCATATTTATCATATTGATAATTTTAGCAAACTTGTTTGGTATAAGTTTAAGGTTCGGTTTGAAATACAGTTCAGATGAGATTAGATGAAATATTTTAAATAGTAGTAAAATTTTTTGAGTTAAGATGAAATGGAATAGTTTATAAAAAAGTGTATATTTAGATAGTGAGATGAGATAGATAAATTTAATTTTTTGAGATTTGAAAAGGAAAATTTTAAAATCACAACTGGGTATTCTTGGCTGAGACTTGACTATTTTTTTACTTAATAATAATTAAATATTTTTTATTGATGTTGTGAATCAAAAAAATATAAAAAAAAAAAGCCTGAAAAAAGCAAAAAAGGATGAAACACACGCGGTGGGATCCAGTCCAGTTCCTTCGTGTGTGGGTAGGGTTATTCAACCGACCCGGTGAGGCCCAACACCAATTCTAGACCCGACTTGACTCGAAAAGTTCACATACTTGATTACCCATTACTTGATATTTATGTAGTTATTTTTATTTTTATTATTATTTTTTGGGTGAGATTTCTATTCTCTTAATCCCGACGCCCACAAACGTGAAATCCATTTGGCCCAGAAAATCATCTAGAGATTGAGGAACGTAGGGGGCGTGGATGAGTTGGAAGATGAGGCAATGGTAGCCCATGCAAAGTTGTAGATTCAGGGGAGTACCGTGCAAGTGGGGATGATCTTCTGGAAAAGAGCCACCAAAAACCCTAAGATAGAAACAAAAATCTATCATTTCCTCCCAATCTCTCAATATTCTCAGTAACCAAACAGAAAAAAGAAAAGGAAAGAGAGAGAGAACAAATTCTCAATGCAGAAAAGAAATAATTCCCAAGGAACAACAAACACTCACAATTGGAGAGCTTTGAGGAACTTGCTTTCTCTTGACTTAGTAATCGTATAGGTTTTCGGACCTTTTTAGATGCACTTGTAGCGCCAGTGGTTGTGGTGGTTGGCGGCAGTAGCGAATTGGGACCGGCAAAAGGGTCCATAGGTAGTGGGATTGAAGAAGTAAAAGCCTTGAGCTAGGTTTGGGCTCACACACACCATAACACTTGAATCCACAAAGCTCTTATATCCGGTAACGAGTAATATCTATTTTCGATTTAAACTGCAAAAATGTCGATTTTTCGAGTCGGCTTATTTTGGAACAACGGGTCGAGTTGGGTTTTGAGTTTTCTGTGCAGTCCTATGTGCGGGTGTAGAAGCACTCTTTGATAAAGAAGGGTTATTGGTCGGCATAATATATTCATAATCCACCAATGATTGATTATGAATATATTAATAAAAATTAATAATTATGAATAATAAAATCCAAAAATATATTGGGAAGTTGTTGGTCGGAATCACTCTCTAATTTGAATAAATAATTTTTTCTTTTTTAAATATTTTATTCTAAAAGATATTCTTATTCTCGAAAATATTTTAAATTTGAAAATCTATTAGAAAATTGTTGGCATAAATTTATATTTTCTCTTTTTTTTAAAGATATTTTTATCTATTAATTTTCCATATATTGAAAAAATTTTCATTCTTTTCTCAAATTATAGTCTTTCTTTTTTCAAATTATAAATTATAATGATTTTCCTCTTTTCTCCTTTCTCTTGAGAAATCGTAGAGCATTTTTTCTCCAAGCAGCTCACTCTCAAAGATACCAGATCAGAGAATGGGGGGTTAGAGTTTTAGTTCCTGCCTCTCTCCCTCTCTCATCCCCTTTCCCTTACCTTTTTGGTCTTTGTTTTTTTCTTTTTTTTTTTTTCTTTTTTTATCTTTGTTTCAAGGCAGGGGGTTAATTGGGTTGGTCTCGATGGGTCTAGCACAGAGGTAGGGCTAGCATCTGATAGAGTTGCTCTTCCTATTGTAGGTCTACCCACAATGAGTCTAATACAGAACCCGGTGATGATGCCGGGCGGCCTTGCCCATGACACGATTCTAGCGTTGAATGGTGGTGAGTTCGTTTTCTTCGTGCCACGTGGTACTAAGATGACTTTGCCCGAACATGATGCTAAAGATATAGCATGTCGTGGAGAAGATGAATAAGGAGGATGCTAGAGAGAGTGGCGATGGTCTCAGTGGGGATTATGTAAATAAGATGGAAGTTTAAGAATATGTGTTGATTATAGAACTCTTGATAAAGAGACTATTAAGGCTAAATTTCTTGTTCCTATTGTAGACGAACTACTTGGTGGGTTCCATGTGCTTCAATTTTTTTCAAAACTTGACTTTTGATCGGGATACTATCAAATACAAGTTTTTCCTAGTGACATACCAAAATCAGCTTTCAACACCCATGATGACCATTATGATTTCTTAGTCATGCCTTTTGACCTAACTAATGCTCCCGCTATCTTCCAAAGTCTCATGAATGAAATTTTTTGCCCATTCCTACATAAGTTCCTTTTGGTTTGATAATCTACTAGTTTATGGTAAAACTATGGATGACCATATTCATCACTTAAAACTTGTCTCCAAAATCTTACAAGAACATCAACTCTTTGCCAACTTTCCAAGTTCATTTTTCATTGTCTGGAAATCAATTATCTTGGAAATCTCATTTAGAAGGATGGTGTTAAAGCTGATCAGTCCAAAATAGAATCCATGCTTAGCCGGCCTTTTCCAACCACTCTAAAGTCTCTTTATGGTTTTCTCGGCCTTACAAGGTACTATCGAAAGTTTATTAAAAATTATGGACTCATTGCTATGCCATTAGCAGCTTCTTTGAAAGAATAATTTCACTTGGTCCAATGAAGTGAAGCTATCATTTCAAGACTCGAAAAAAGTTGTAACATCACCTCCTGTTTTAGCATTTCCTGTTTTTTCTAAGCCTTTTACAATTCAGTGAGATGCATTAGGTTACGATATTGAAGTAGTTTTATTACAAAAAGGGAAACCCATATTGCATTTATGAGTCAAGCTTTGAGAGGGAAGGCTCTCAGCCTTTCCACTTATGAAAAGGAGTTCATGCTAGTGTCAGTCTTGGCAATACAAAAGTGGAGACCTTATGTTTTAGGATGAACGTTTGTGGTACAAACTAATCAACAAAGTCTTAAATACTTGTTTAATTAGCGTGTGGGTACCTCAACCAATGTTTTGAATACTGTACCAGTGGGCATACTGGTCAAGGCACTAGAATGAAATATTTCGATACCAGTACCGTTTTGTGTACAACTTCGGAATAGTCTGTATATAAATAAATTCTATATATAAATACATATTTAAATTATATTTTAAAATAATAGTCAATATATAAATAAATTATAGATATAAATATATAAATGTAAATAGTCTAGTTTGAATTGAGGTAAAAAAAGAGTAAGAAATAAAAAAAAATGGTAAAAGGCCAAAATTTGGTACAACCGTAACATAAATCGAAATATTGACTGATACGGCCGAAATATCTGTTGAAGTGAAATAGTAGTTTTTCTATATTGGACAGCTAGGCGATATGACATATTTTGACCGTATTAGCCGGTACGGTATGCAATTAAAAACTATGACCCCAACTCAACAATAATGGCTCACCAAACTTTTGGGGTATGACCTTGAAATTCATTATAGGAAAGGGAAGGAAAATTCTATTGCTGATGCATTATTTAGAAAAGATGATGAGGAACTCTCAACTATTACACTACCAATGACTTCATGGTTGTCTCAACTAAAATTTGACTATACAACTTCTTCTAAATTACTTACATTGTAGGATTAGTTTCATAATGGCAGCTTGGATCCATATACTTTGCCCTAAGGGATAGCATATGTTAATGGATGCCAACAATATAAAATACACAAGGGATTGGTGGTCACTAATTAGACTAAGTTCAGTTATAGAACTTCTACGGCCCATGATGGTATGTAGATAAGAAACTATCAACTTCTCAATACAGTTAGAATATGTTGATGGATTTACTTGCGGCAATGATCATCTATAAAGAGACGCTTTTTTACCACCGTTGACAAAAAATTAGTCTGATCACAATATGATCAAAGATTAGAGCTTCGAACTCTAAAGTCAGGATACATTATGATCCCTAATTCCAATTGGAGTCGAAGCTCAAAGGTGGACTTTCTGACTTTGTCAAATTCAGAGCACATCCATAATCATAAGATAAAATTGTCCGAACCTTTTTATGATAAATTTGTATCTGTTTTATGATTGCTTGCTTGATATATGAGAAGGAGATGTTATAGTTGTCGAGATTTCTAGTTAGATTTCAATTGGTTGATTTGGTTTGGATCAATAGTATTTTTGTCTAATTTGATTTGTTGTAGAGGTACTGTTTTAATCCATTCAAATATGTAGTAGACATATTTTAACCCAATTGTAGCATGGACACTTTGACCATATTATTATATATAGTAATACTCTAGTCTAGCAGGGGTTGGAGAGTTACTGTCACTTAAGCTCACATTTCAACAACATATTTATAGACTCCAAATTTCCAAAATCATAAATAAATTTTTATTCAAACTAAATTTCTCAATATACACAATTCCCAAAATGCTAGGTCACCACAATACAATAAAATTTCTTAACAATCTCTGTCAATACTTATAAATAAACTCTATATGCTTAATCTATTATTTATAACTCATCTCACCCAATGTTTCATAATCTGATCTTTGGATTGAAGAATCCAAACTTATTTAAAAAATATTTAGAGATAAAGAATGAGCTATCAACTTAGTAAGTAGTGAGCATATGCTAGTATGTAAACATGAGCATTTGTATCTTCATTATGCAGAACAAAACATTCACTTCCAAAGTATGGAAAACCAAACTTTTACTTTCAAAAGTATGCAGAAAATAAACTTTTATAAAACATCATAGCGAAACTTTCAGAAATCATTCTTATTCACAAATCATTTGGCATATAAAATCTAAAATCTTTAATTAAAACAAAATATCATATAATACTATGTTTAACCCCTGTGGTAGTATTGTGCTACATTTATAACCAGTGGCTGAGCCGTACCCATTATTCTTACCTGTGATAAGGCCTTACCCACTATTCTTACTCGTGGTTAGGCCTTATCCACTATTCTTACTCTTGGTAGGGTCGTAGCCACTATTCTTACTCATGGTAGGGTCGTATCAAAAGCAAAACAAAACATCAAGAATCATCTTTTCTTTCAAAATACATATTCAGAGTTTCATGCCAAAGTTTTCAGATACCACATTTTATTAAAAACAAAGTAATGAACAACTTTCATATCATTTCACATGCTCGAAATCAGAATCAAAACTTTTTCATTTATTCACAGCAAAACTTTTAGATATTATAAATCAAAACATTTCCATTTCACCAAAACAACACTTTTTCCAATGGACTCATGTTCACTCTTTTTCAGTTTAAAAACAGATATGCACAAAATATAGCTCATGTTTATACTAGTCATGACAAAAATACTCTCTTTTATAGCTTTTTATACACGTGTAGAACAAACATTTGAGATCGTTTTTAACTTTCAAAAAAACAAAATTCATATTTTCAAATCAACCTCATTTCATTTTTATTTTTTTTATTTTTATGCAAAGCTAGCATATGAACCTAGCTTACTTGAATTTCTTATCTTTTTTAGAAATTTTCTTTGCACAATACTGAACAACATCAATCGTCACCTATAAAATAGTCACGCACTTTCGTAAATTTTCCAATTGATCACAAACTTTGTAAATGTAAACCTAAGATATAAAATCCAATATCCTATCTTAAAATTAAAACATCCTCGAATCTTGAACATCAACTCTCAATAATTTAAATTTACCAAAATCCTTCAAAACCTTAAAATTCATTTAAACCTTAAAATTCTCCAGTACCTCAATTTTCATTTAAACCGAACTCCTCAATAACCAAAAAAAAAAAAAAAAATCTCTGGCCAAAGCATTAAAAGCCCCACTTATTAACACTTAAAATCAGACTATAAAATATAAAACTATAACATAATTAATTCAAATCTATTAAAAATAAGAAAGCAATATTTCATTTAATAGAAGAAAAGTAAACTTAACTAGTTCCTTTTAAAAGGGTTTGAAAACAAAATTTTGCATTTATTAATCACTACCACAATTCATATTTTAAAAACAATATATTATTACTAAAATAATATAGTTCAAATCTCTCTTTATTTTTTTTTATAGGGTATACACAAATAAAATAAACACTCACCAAAATAAACCCAATTTAACAAAGACCCATGTAGAGGGTGTTTGATGTTTTAAGAAAAACAATAAATGCATGGCTTTTTGGGAAATTTCACTTTACAAAAACAAGGTTTCTCATTTAGAAAACTATCCCAAACGTTGACATAGTCTAAACTCACCGTGAGTCGAAACTGTGGTAGATTTCTAACTAGATGGACTAGGTGGCTATTGTGGAAGTGTCGACGAGTTGGCGACTGAGTAACATGACTAAAGGTTTCAGGATTGACGTGGGGTGTGCGGCAGCACCCTCTGTGCAGGTGGCGACGTCGACATGGGGCTGGCGTCGAGGGGTGGTCAAGGGTGTCTCACAAGGAAGGTTTTGGGTTGATACTTGATGATGCATGGTTGCTGAAAGAGAACGGAAGAAATGGGGTGGCCTCGTGACTTTACTAGGATGAATAAATGGTAGTGATGGAAGGCTTAAGGGGTCACGGTAGGCTTGTGACTCTAGTGGTTTTGTGGGTTTGGCTGGGATTAGAAGGTTGGAGCAGTTTAGGTTGTGGCTGCAAGGTGCAAGGGAGAAACGGTTTTAATGGAGGTCAGCGATTGGGAGAGGTGGTGCTCTAGGAGTTGAAAGGTTGAGGTTGTGAAAGGAGGATAGCGACAGCCTTATGTTTCGTGACGTATAAGGAAGAACATATATAAATATATATATATATATATATATATATAGATGATTTAAAATCCTAATAAAAAAAAGAGTTGAAAAGATGTGCATGGAGAAAACGATGATGACAACCTAATTTTGAAAAGAAAACTAATGTGCAATTACTAGGGGCGGCGCAATATATTTTGTGGCCTTAGGCAAGCATCTAATACTTAAAAATAATATTAATATTTAAATACTAAATAATAAAACTTTATTGAAAATTTTGAGATGCAAAACATATTAAAATTTTCTACATTAAAATACACATTATTTTGTTATTTTATTCGAGTTTTACCATTATTTGAAATTTTGTACATTTTAAATAAAATCATTTTGAGTAAGATTTTTATATTTACTTGCTTTTTAATCAAATTTTATCATATAATATTGATGTTTTCTATCTTTATACTAGGTAATATATTTTATGATGTTTTTTTTTATTTGTGGAGTGGGGTATGCTCAAATTTGGGGCCTTAAGCGGTGGTCTTATTGCCTATCCCTTTGAGCCGTCCATGACAACCACTTATCCAATAAGAGACTCGGTTGTCATAAAACAAGCAGTAAAAGCAACATGTAAGGATAGGAGGAAACCGTTGTGATAAAGTATAATTTTAAAGTATAAATAAATCTTATAAATAAATAAGAAATCCGGAACTAAGAAAGGAGATCAACATGCATGGCATCGCAAACGGGAACGAAAGTAAATTCGTGCATGGGTGTTTGGCACAAGGTCTCACGAGCTTGTACTTTAAGGCCCATTTAAAATAAAATAAAAAAATCTATCAACCAAAAATATTTAAAGGATTTAACAAAGATAAAAGAGCCCAAGAATATATAGATAAAACCAATATATAATAAAGATAAATAAATAAAAACATTTTGGCCCAACATCTGTTAAAAGATTTGTAAGGTCAAATGAACATTTTAATGCATATAAATAAAATAAAATAATTTTGAAAGCAGCTGGACGCTTGACCTGGGTATTACATATATAGTAGGTAGGTTTATTTCAATTCAACATAGAATTTGGAGAAGAATATTTTAATTACATAGACGTTACAAGTGCGCTCTCTAAAATTGTCACGACAGCCCAATTTAAGACATCTTAATTTTTCAAACTATTATTATTTTGACAAATTTGAATAAGAGGTGAATTTTCTCTGTAAGTCCCATATAACTTGTTATATTTACAACCTCAAGAGCTAGATTATCATATGCTGTAATTCTTTTAAGTAAAAAGGTATTAATTTTCAAATTCGTTATTTAAAAAAATAAAATAAAATAAAATAAATAAATAAAATAATGTTAAGCAGAAGTTTTGGGTGTTGAAGTTTTGTGCAAGCCCTGTAACACCTAGGCCCAAGGCTGCGATTCACTAAAGCCCGTGAGGGCCCTGTTTTCAGCTAGCCACAAGACCTCCTTACGACACTGTTTTGAGTAAGTTTACTTCTCCTCTTTGCTGGTTTTCATCTCCCGATCACCTCAGTTTTCCAACTCCGAAAGTCTCTCAAAAGGAAAATGCTATCTGTACACGCCTTTGTGTACACTGCGTACACGCGTCCCACGTGGATTAATAAAACGCGGCGTTTTACTCTTTCTCTCTACTCTTCGATTTTACTCTTCTTCTACTCTTCGATTTTACTCTTCTTCTTCTTTTGTTTATGCAGCAGTGGTGCGTCTTCGTCTTCATCTTTGTCTTTGTCTTCGTCTTTGTCTTTGTCTTCTTCGCAATTTCTCAGGTACTTACTAAAAAATGCAATTTTATTTTAGAAATTTATAGAATATTTATACTCATTATTTTCGTATTATGCAATCTCTTTGCCAATATGGGTTAGATTTTCTTATTAGTGGTGTATAATTTTATACTTGGGTTTCGTTGCCGATATGGGTTATAATTTCGAAGTTAATTTTTATGAAATTTCATCATAGTTGTTGGCTTAGCAGCTCTTTAAAAGAAAAGATAAACATTACAGATAGCTCTCTGTTATCTTTTGTTACTATATACATTTGTTCCAGATTATAATGTTTTTATAAAACCATTTAGGGGATTCCTTCTTTCGTTGGTGAAAATATAACTGCAGAAAACAAAAAGGATGATGATTCTAATTTGTGAATTTGTCTTTCTAACACTAATATATTATGTAGCTCTGATAATATTGTGATATTTGGAATTAAGAATGAAAATAAGAGTTTTCAAAAAAATGGTAAGTTTGTGCCTTGCATGTAGAAGGAATGATAAGTTTGTGTATGCCTTTATGCTAGAATGTCATCATCATCATTGTCCTCATCTTTTGGTAAACATATTTTTAGTCAATCACTCTGCTTCTGTGAGGTCAAAGTCTTACTGAAATACTCAAGTACTAGAAGAAATCCTGGACGACCCTTCTTTGGATGTCCAAAGTACAACACAGAGGTAGCCCTTTCATGTCTGTACATTTAATATTTTTTTGTCAATAATGATTAATGTAGACTACATCTAACATTTTTATACATGTATAAAATGTTTAGGGATTACCGTTCTGTAAATTTTTCAAGTGGCCAGATAGTAATCAAGAGAATAAGCTCCAACTTCAAGAAAGATACAATGAGCTCTTAAGGAAGGAAAAATGCATCGAAAAGATACTTGACGATGTTGAGAAGATGAAACATGAGGTAATCAAGAATGTGGATGAGGTGGAGAAGGTAAAGATTATGCTTCGGGATCAAGAAGCTGGGTTGAGACGTTCACGGAAACTGCTCCGGGTGTATTGGATTGTTTCAGTTGTTGTGTCATGTTACTTATGGTATAATTTCTGTTATTGTTAAAGAAAAGTATGATGTAGCTTTTGTTTAGCAGAAAATGAAGAGGACATGATGATGGTATAATTTCAATGTTGGTTGCCCTTTTCCAGTTTTTGTTAAATTAAGCATATATTGAAGTTACGGAACTTGTGAAAATTTCATTGCAAATGTACAGCCCATATTTGTATTTTGAGGTAAATGTAAAATATGTGGAATTTGAATTGTAGTTATGGGACTTCCAGATTGAATTAACAAAATGCAAACAGGTCCAAATGTGTACATTACGCAACAAACAGGTCCATTTTTTCTTTATTTTTCTTTGTTATATGTTTATGGGTTGCAATGCAAACAGGACTGCCATCAACCAAAAACTTGTAGCTAGAAGCCTAGAAGCAACATATTATAAACGTATATATGAGGTCCAAACAGGTCCATTTTTTCCTTTATTTTTCTTTGTTATATGTTTATGGGTTGCAATGCAAACAGGACTTCCATCAAACAAAAACTTGTAGCTAGAAGCCTAGAAGCAACATATTATAAACGTATATATGAGGTCCAAACAGGTCCATTTTTTCCTTTATTTTTCTTTGTTATATGTTTATGGGTTGCAATGCAAGCAGGACTGCCATCAAACAAAAACTTGTAGCTAGAAGCCTAGAAGCAACATATATAAACGTGTATATGAGGTCCATCATTATCATGGGTTATAAACGTGATCAGTACATCATTATGAACATGATCAGTACATAGAATTACAAAAACTTGTAGCTAGAAGCCTAGAAGCAACAGGTTTTAAACGTGATCAGTACATCATTATCATGAGCTTTCCACCAGCAATGATAAACTTATCAATACATAGAATTACATAATTTGCAAACTACAATACATTGAATTAATTTTGTTTGCACAATCCAGCAAATGAAAACTCACCAAAATCCTGCACTTTCCACTATATGGTAAACCAAACAAAATCCAGTGCTTTGCACCATCTACATGTGGATGTAATTATAATTAATAAACCACACGTCAGAGTAGCAAAAAAGACAAAGTATCCATCCAAAAAATTCAGTCATTTGTTCCAAATACACAATACACAAAATATTTCAACTATGACAAAGCTATGGTTGTGAATCATCAATCCCAATTTGCATATGCAAAAAATAAATTTTATCACTCACAACGATATCAATATTACGATTAACATATGTAATTATTCAATAACTCTTACGCTTTCTTGACTCATAATCGTTGTTTTTTGGAGTTGGGTTCCACCAATGTCATCTGCTGGATTTTCTGAACTACACTGGTGATAAATATTAGAGTTATGCAAGTATTAGATGTGGTCATGCAAATATCTATATTAACATACCCTTTTTTGTAAATAAACATGTAAATCAAAACTAAAAAAACTTATATGCACCTGTTTGCATTTTTTTCATTGGAGTTTTACTAGCTTTAACTTGGCGCATTTTTTTTCTCCATCCCCGATGCTTTTCACAGTGATGGGGGTCTGACTTTCCCTCTTTTAGTTAGTGGACTAAGTACGGGCTGTGAACTACCACCAGCGTTATTTGTGTCCACGTTGAAACTCGCAAGGGTCATTGATGGGGGTTCTTGGTCGTCACGATATTAGCCCATCATTGCAAATAACTTATGTGTTGCATCCTCAGTATGCTTTTCTGAATGTGCAGCAAGAGTAATCATTTTATAACAAAGATTCAATAAAATTGCATACCGGTTAGAATTTGCTCGCTGATCAACTGAGTCTAAGTTGGTGTGGATTAGCGTGTATCTCCTTTTGACATCCTTCCTCCATCGCTCTAAAATGTATCTATCTGCCATAAATATAATGTCGTATAATTTAAATACTGCTAAAATGTGCCTACATAATATCACATTCTGCTGAAATAACCCACATGAACACCTTGCATCTGCCCCTTCCTCTACCTTTTCCTCTATAAAGTCCACATAGTATGTAACTGACTTACTAAACTCTTCCATATGAATGACATCTGCAATGCGATATGTCTGAACTACACCATGTCTCTCATGTAACTTGGGATTCATATCAATAATGCCCATAAATTCCTATTGAATTTCCCTAAACTTAGTATTCGTGTACAGATTTTGAAATCTCTTTTTAAATGCAAATCTAGATATACATGGAATTGTCACACTAAATGAGTGGAAGTCTGCGGGAGTTTCATTCTCAATTTTCTTCTTCAATGCGTTATCATACTGATCAACAAATTCTTTCAAATTTGTTCTAGCATTAACATAACCATCAAAACAGGCATTTATGCTCTCACTCCGCTGTGTGGTACTCATTCCAGCCCAAAATGAGTCTTTCAAGAATGCAGGTACCCAATGTTCATGCTCGACATATAAACTTTGTAGCCAAGCATTGTCATGCAAAACATACATCGTGATTAACTGATCCCAACATGTTTCAAATTCTTCAATACTTTGATTGTCATACACACATTTCAACAATGCAGTTTTCATTCCATTTTTGTACGCTGCATAGGAGCTAAGCTTTTCAGGGACTTTTTTTATAATATGCCACAAACAAAATCGATGTCGACTTTCTGGAAATACTATGACAATCGCATTTTTCATCGCTCTGTCCGGATCTGTGATGAAAGCTCTCGGAGTTACCCCATCTATACATTGTAACCAGATCTGAAATAACCATACAAACGTCTCCGTATCCTCGCTGGATATCAATTCTACACCCAACAAAATCGATTGGCCGTGGTGATTTACACTGACAAATGATGCAAAGGGCATGTTATATCGATTCGTCAAATATGTGGTGTCGAATGTGACGACATCACCAAAATACTGACATGCCGCTCTACTACGGGGGTCTGCCCAAAATACATTCTTTAACCTCCCATCATCATCAAAATCAATCAATAAAAAGAATCCGGGATTTTTGAACTGCATCCTTAAAAAATATTCTCGAAGCGCTCCAGTGCCGCCTTTCTTAATTCGTAGATGTCTTGCCTTGTCGATATAATTTATACAATTTTTTTTCAAAAATGGGAGCTTCGCAAATCTACCTGCGCCAACAGCAAGAGATTTGTAAGTCTTATGCGTTGGGATGCCAACCAAATCATTTGTATCCAAGATTCTTTTTACAACGTCACTCACTTCTTTATTACATCAAAAGAAGTGAGATTTAGTTGGACTGAGACCGTGGTTATGGATATTACATATCGTTGTCAACTTAAACTTTCCATCAATTTTTAAGACATTAAAATGTGCCTTGCATTCTGTCTTCCTTGTCGGTCGTGGTCTGGCAACATTCAAAGTTCTATTACGTGCCTTACCACCACGAGAACATCCAATGGTGGCATATCTAACATTGCCATCATCTTTCTTCTCAGGCTTTCTTGTCATCACTCCAAACCCGAAATTTTTGGCATACTGCTTATAATAACTCACTACTTCTTCAAAAGGATTAAATTCTATCCCTGACTTTGGCTCCTTGATACTCTCACCACCAACTTCATCCACTAACTGAGGTGTCTCGAAAGTGCAATCCCCTGTTTTTGGTGAATCTGGTCTATTTTCGTTACTTTCTTCAAGTCTGCTGGTACATGCGATTGGGGATGATGAGCTAAATGGTGTTAGTGGAGATGGGTGGTCTCCTCCTTTTTTCATGCTAACAAGAGATTAACTGCATATGTAATGATGCTAGTCAGGGAAAAATAAGTGAAAATACAACCAACAACTAGCAAACGACATTGTGAGATAAGAAAATTAATAAGAAAGAAAGCATGCTGTTGCTGCATTACCGATATAACATCTAACAATACTGGTGATCATAACTAAATATAGAGAAAGAAAGCCTGCTGCCCAAGGCAATTCATACAAGAAAAAAATAGAAAGAAAGGCAATTCATACTCTCTCCAAGCATCTTTTTCACTGTATGCTTCATCCTTCACTTGAATATGTATTCTGGGTTGAAGCTCCTTACTTCTTGTTTAGTTTGTATCTATCTTTTTGTCTGTTGAAAAGGTATTTTGGTTACCTATTAACCCGGATGAAACCAAATTCAAAATCGCTAGAGTACATTAGAGTTTATGAAACCAAAAGTCTTTTCGCATATTAGATGGAAAGTAAGTCGTCAACTGAGAGAAACAATGTTCTAGAACCATTATAATATTCAAAAAACCATAAAGAGATCCTCCAATATCATCCATTATAAAATAGTGTGGGAATTGTTTGAGAAATTACAACTTCTATAGAATGTTGCTATTGCAAAGTCCCCAAAAAGGTATTCTCGTTCCTTATGTTTTAGCAGAGCAATTAGAAGGCCTAAACTTGGTATGCCAAATGCATGCAGTTGGTCCGTGTTTGACAATTCCAATAGTAGTTAGCAGTAATTACACAACAATTAGTTTCAATAGAAAATCTTACAACCCAAAACAAAACAAACTTTCAAAGGCCAATATAACTTATATTTAAATAAACTTATAATCCATTTTATAACAAAACAAACTTGCCAAGCAAAAAATAAACATGTCCCATGCAATCACTGAATTAAAAAATAAAAAATAAAAGAAGTAGTTGGTGAAGAAGAGAATCAGTAAACAACCACACGTTTCTGGGGTTTTTTTTCCCAAACACATAATTTATTGATATTAAAGCAATGTACACAAAAACAGGGGAAGCTTCAATACAAGCAATGTACACAAACGCATGTACATCCAACATTTTCCATTCACAAATACAAGCAAAGGAACGAGAATATGGGAAGTTTTAATACAAGCAGAGTACACAAAGGCTTGCACATCCAGCCATCGCTCTCAAATACAAGCAGAAGAACAAAAACAGGGGAAGCATTCAATTTAAACATAATAACATCATTTTTAGCAGAGAAAACCTAAACGTTAACAATTCACTATCATTTTGTTTGAAAAATGTAAAATATAGAACTGAATGGAGATTAATGCTGTAGAAGAATATTAAAATACAGAGATTAAAGATCTAAATGATGAAATGTAAAAATCTACCTTATCCACCACGAGAGCCACCGGCGTAGCTCTGATGACACCCACAAAAAACTGGGCTGAGACCTGTCTTCCGAGCGCGATATTGGGTTTGGAAGGGTTTCAAAGCATTTGGATGAGCGACTGAGAAATGAGCTTCTACGAAACGAGCGACTGAAATGACCGTAGTGCAGCAGTTTCCCTCTCAAATGCCATCGGCTCGTTTTCATACGCTTTCTTATTTTTTTTTTTTAAACATTAGCCGACGTTGACAGCCATGTTCACACAATGTACGCATATCTGTGTGTACGTAGAAGAACCCCATTTCAACCTTTGCGGACTCAATCTCTCCTTCTCGAAATTTTTGGTTCATCCCGCAAGTTACTACGACCTCGCAAAATTTGGGTTTCCGTCATCACGATTTGGTCTTCAATCAGGTGAGTCTTCTTTGATTTTCCATTCTCTTTCTTCCATTTTTTGATTTCTGAAAAATCAAACTGAACCATAAACTTCCTTCAATTCGGATTGTGTATTTGTGGAACCCTAGATTTTTCCCCTTTCTTTCTCCTTCGAGACGCAGCTGAGTAGTGGCGTTTCTAGTGTCTTCTCTTCACTTGGGTAAGTCAAGTTTTCCTCCCTTTCCTCTGAATTATTTATCCACTGAGAGGAGTGTTTTAACTGGTGTTTTAATTTCATATTTGTATATCACTTTAATTTACCATGTAGTTTGAATATAGTGGAAGTTGTAGACGTATGTGGCATTTGGGAAGATTGTGGATACAGATTTGTTTGTGTTGGGTTAAGTTTTGACGCGAGTCAAGTGGCAGTAGATGTGGTACAGGTGACGGAATGCTTGGGTTGATTCTTGTGCTGCATGATACTAATTGGGAACGTTGGAGGGGGGTCAATGGCCTTATTACCTTCTTTTAAATTCTGTAATATGGCACGTTGGGTTCTGGTGCAGGGCTGGTTGAGATAAGGGTGGATAGGGTCTGTTTTGGTGGTTGTACGAGTGGGAATACACTGTTGTCCAGGTGGTATTGAGTGGTAGATGAGATGACATGTAGGGTAGTCTTTTGGGTGTTGAGTTTATGGTAAAATATAAAGGTGTATGGAGTCTTTGAGTTGGCTAATTGGAGATATTTGTGGGCTATTGAGTTTATGAGTGACCAGAGTTTATGTCAATTGTCTGATTTGGGAGGTGGTTTCGGGGTTTATACACCGTCTAAAAGGAAGTTAGTAATTTAGGTTTCGTACAAGTTTCGATGGTTACTTATAAGAAAAACTAACTTTTGATTTAGGTTGTGGCGATACATATAGAGTGAATCCGCAAGGCATAGATAATACACAAGAGTCAAGTAAGGCGAGTTTTCTTATGTTAGCCTTTCATAAAATAACTCAAACGACTTGATTTTGAACAGGGATGCATGATGCTTTAGAAGGAAATCTGAAAAAAAAAATCTCATATAGCTATGTTTTTTTTTTTCTTTTGATGAGAGAAGGGATTTTTTTTTTTTTTTTCTCTTTACATAACCAGGTGGCAGATACTTGATTTGGTGCATATTGCATCAGAAAATTTAAAGAAGAATAACTATGAATCTTTAGATAAGTGATGTTTTGATGTGAGAAAATATATATATATATATATATATATTCTATACTAAGAGGTTTTTTTTTTTTTTTGAGGTTATGTTGAGAACATATAAAAAAAAGTTCTGATGTAGTTATGTTTAAAGGCGTGAATGATCTGAACATGTTTTAGAGTTGGTTGATGCGAAGTGGCATTTTTTTAATGATTTGTTTTTTTTTGGATATGTGGTCCTATCATGAGTAAGAATAGTGGACATATGGCCTTGCCACTTGTAAGAATAGTAAATACGTGGCCCTTCTACGAGTAAGAATAGTGGACACGTTACCCTTCCACTGGTAAGAATAATGAATATGTGGTCCTATCTTGGTTAAAAATAGTGGTCATGACGCATGACCACGGGTTATAAATGTGGTACAACCCTATCGCGGGGGTGAAACATGATATTATATGAAGACTGACCATAGTTTATAAATGTGGCATAACCCTACCACAGGGATTAAACGCGGTGTTTTGTTTTCAATGTGAAATTTCAGATTTTATTATGTCGAATGATTTTCACCGGAATAAGTAAGATTTTTGGAAATTTTGCTACCATATTTTTTATATATATAACCGGTTTACTTGTACATCTATGAAGTAAAAACCTTGTTTAATTCTTGCTGAAAGAAATCTTTTATTCCATTTTTGAAGCATAAATGAATGGGTTTAGTTACCATAATTATATGTTTGGCTTTTTTTTTTTTTGATAGCTCACCCTCTCTATTTATAACTTTTTTTTTCAGATGAGTTTGATGGGTCGGCTGATGAGCAATAATTAAGTTGTTGGGCAAGACCAGCATGTTTAGCAATAGGGGGTTCATCTCTAAGAATAAATGATGTGTGTGTTATTTTATTTTCATAATTGGTTTTGGTTTATGTGGAAGGGACACAGATGTGTTGTAAGCCTTAATTCGGTCATGAGGTTTCTTTATCTTTTAGTCGTAGGAAGGGCTTTGTTAATGGATATTTTCTTAAATTGTTATGTTGAGAGTATAATTAATATTGTTGTCATTCGAGATTGATGCTTATTTGAGAATATTTGGAATTAAATGATTGAGTTGGAAAGCAATTTAGTTTATTAAGGTTGCTTAGCAGGTGATTTGAGATAACTCTCCGGACCTCTCGGAGACGAGGTGTTACAAGCCCTTCCTAAAAGGATGGATTTAACATGAATAAATGGTGTTTTTTTTTTTTTTTTTTTTAACAAAGAACCTGCGCGAGTTTTGTTTATTTAAAATTAGTACAAATAATTACTCTACTCGTAAATTTATGACAAACTAAGTGATGGATATGTTGTCGACTTAAATTTAAGGATTGCATCC
Source organism: Platycarya longipes (assembly GCA_036559045.1). Taxonomy (NCBI): domain Eukaryota; kingdom Viridiplantae; phylum Streptophyta; class Magnoliopsida; order Fagales; family Juglandaceae; genus Platycarya; species Platycarya longipes. The sequence continues at coordinate 40,822,702 of CM071802.1, forward strand.
CTGCATCCCTCATATTTCTAACGAAATTGAACTACAAATATAGAAAAGAAGATATTATGTGACGACAAAAATGTAAAATTGCTTCTTACTTCCCCTAAAGCAAACTATAATACAGCTAATCAATCGAACCTTTAGCTCCTTCCCTGTGCAATACTAATTCCAAGAAGTTTTTTTCTGGATCGAATTCAACTCTTTCAAGACATCCTTGATGTTCATCCTTTCCATTGGAAATTCCATGGAACAAGCAACTCCAATTCCAAGTATCAAACTCAAGCATTCTCCGATTTTGGAACTAATTGTAATTTGACTCTCAGTATAATTGGGAGTCTCATTCGTTCTTGTCTTTCCATGCTGATCTTCTCTTTCCCAAAGAAGAACAGGATCAATAACATCAAACAGTCGTTCAGGCAAACTTGTTTTGACAAATTCATGTAGCATAAAGCTATCCTTGGCATATCATCAGTTGGCCTTTTTCCTGTGAACATCTCTAGCAAGAGTATGCCATAACTGTATACATCACCATATGTTGCTACCTCGTTTCCCATACCATACTCTGTATTCACATAAACATGTTTGTTTGAAGGAAATTGAAAGTAAGTACATAGTGTTGAAATTTGTAATGAACTCGAGATAAAAAGAAAAAATTATGAAATCACCACTTGTCTCAAAATCTTAACCTAATGGAAAGAGGTAAATTTTATTATTTATCTCATATCTTAACACTCTCTCTCACTTGTGGGTCAGACTCATACTTAATGAGTGGCTCAATGGATAGAATATTTAATTAAATAAGATAGAGTGTAAAGTCAGAGTTTGAGCTTAAGACTTTTGTTTTGATATCATGTAAAATTACCACTTATTTAAAAAATTTAAATTAATAGAAAGTGGTGGTTTATATTATTTATCTCACATCTTAACAAAAATGTGATCTGAGAAAAGAAAATACCTGGAGGAGCATAACCCACTGTTCCTCTTACTCCAATGGAGCTTGATTGATCAGTTAGACAATCTTGTGTGCGCTCGATAAGAAATCTTGCCAAGCCAAAGTCACCAACATGTGCAGTCATTTCTTCATCAAGAAGAACATTTCCAGGCTTGCGATCGCAGTGAACAATCGGTTTATCGCAATGATGGTGAAGATATTCCAATGCATTAGCAACATCAATGGCAATATTTAACCTTTGAAGAAGACTCAAACTCTGTGGTTTCTCTAGAGCACTAGCATCATCTGTTTTTCGATTTGGATGGAACCACTCGTCTAGATTGCCATTTGCCATGAATTCATACACAATAGCCTTGAAATCATGACCTTGAAAGTCAACACTTGAACAAGCTGAAAGTACTTTTACAAGATTCCGATGTCTGATATTTCTTAAAGCTTCGCATTCAGCAATGAAACTCTTAGAAGCTCCACGGCGCAAGAGGTTGGGGACCTTGACAGCAATTGTACATGAATCCTGATCAAGAATTCCTTTATACACAGAACCAAAGCTACCAACGCCAATTAAATTTACCGAGGAGAACCCGTTTGTAGCTTTGAGGAGACTTTGGTAAGATACATTCAGAAGAGAATTTTCTGAGTTACGTGAAGTTTTCTTTTCTCTTCTTTCTTACAAAATAAAATAGACTCAACAGAACCAAAGTGATTCCAAGTAGTGCAGCAAGGAGAGAGATGATCAACTTCAAGGTAAGGGTCAGCTTCTGCCCCTTCCGAGATTTTTTGAATTTACATTTAGGGAGCTGAAACTCTGTTATCCCGCCACAGAGCTCACCATTTCCCTTAACTGAAGTTGCACTTGCATTACAGAAAACTCCTTTTGTTGGTGCCTCACCCTCAAAATGGTTGTAAGATAGATCCAATTGCTGCAAGAAGTTGAGATGTTCCAAAAATTTTGGAATTTCTCCAGAAAAATTGTTGTTAGAAAGATCTAAAAGTTCAATTCCTCTTAATGACTCCAATGATGAAGGAATGGATCCATGGAAGAAGTTCTTTCACATGTCAAGAGTTTCTAGTGCTACACAGCTGCCAAGACTTGTTGGGATTTCACCAAATAACTTATTTTCAGAAATATCTAACTGTTCTAGATTTTTCAAGTTTCCTATTTCCATGGGGAGGATACCAGTAAACTGGTTTGCAGACAAGTGCATAGAAACTAGTGAGAATGAGATCAGACCCATGATTTGTGGAGGGATAACACCACTGAGGTTATTCCTAGAAAGAACCAATTCGAACAAATCTTGGCACTTAGCTAGGCTTGTAGGGATTGCACCATGAAGATTATTAGTTCCCAAATACAAATTTACCAATAACGTTAAGTTTCCTAGAGAGGGTGGAATGTTTCCTGAGAGATTGTTTGAATATAAATCCAAAATTCTTAGCTTCCAAAGATTGCTGATCTCAGAGGGAATATTACCTGAGAGTGTGTTCTTGCCAATCCCCAACGTCTCCAAGTTAATGAGATTTCCTAGCCCTCTTGGAATGCTTCCAGATATTCGATTTTCTCCTAGACCCAGTAAGCTAAGAGTAGTCGAGAAGTTGCCAATGCAAGTAGGTAACACACCGCCAAAGTCATTATTGTTTGTAGACAAAATCATGAGATCCGTGGCATTAGCGAGAGAACAAAGAAAACTCAAGTCATTTCGTCCACCATTTCCAAAGAGATTGGAGTGAATGGAAAACTCCTCGAGTCTGTACAACATTTCTAGAGAGGGAAATTTTCCAGTGAGTTTATTGGAGTGGATATACAGGCCATTTAGATATGAAGCATTAGCTATTGAAACAGGGATAGATCCAGAAAACTGGTTTCCATAAATGTGAAAATGTTGGAGATTGTGTAGGGTGATGCCCATGTCCCAAGGAAGACTCCCATGCAATTTGTTGTCTCCTACATCAAAGACTAGGATAGAAGAGAGATTAAAGATTGATGGAGGAACTGTACAGCAAATCTATTTGAACCCAAACTCAAAAATATAAGTTTCTTCATCTGGCCAAATGATTCAGGAATACTCCCCCCAAAGTTATTATAAACAGCATCAAATACTTCAAGAGAAGATAAGTTTCCGAAAGAAAGAGGGAGTCTTCCTGTTAGATTATTATTGTAAAGAAACAATCGTTGGAGCTTGGGCAAGGTGGAAAGCTCTGCTGGGATTTCTCCAAGTAGTTCATTATAGTGAACTCTGATGTAGATGAGATTGATGCAACCAGATATATTGGTTGGAATTTGGCCACTGATGCTGTTGTTGGCTAATGCCAAGTTTTGCAGTCTGCGCAGACGCCCAACTTCTGGAGGGATTATATGAATAAAGCTGTTGTTTGAGAGGATTAGTTCCCTAAGAAAACTCAAGTTTCCTACTTGGGGTGATATGGAGCCCCCCAGATTTTGGGATTTGAGGTCGAGTTTTGTGACTCTGTCATGATGTTTTCGACCACATGTTACACCTTGCCACCTGCAGAAATGGATGCTTTCATTCCATGAGCTCAGAAAACCAAGTGGGTCATGAGTTATCTTGGCCTTGAAGTCCATCAAGGCCAACCTGTCAGTCTCATTCCTTGCGCCAACCACAAAGGTGATCGACGAGAAAAAGCAACAGATGAACACAAAATACGGCATGCACAAAGAAGAAGATGATGCATGCGCCATCAATAATGGCTGAATAAACTGCTTCTAATAGTGGCAGCTTGATAGTTTTGCTGTTGGTACGGATATGTGGGTGTTTGCTTCGGCAAATCATGAGAAGGCTCTTTGGTTATTTAGTTTAGCAGCTCAAACAGCATAATTTATATGCATATATGTATGTATGAGATAAATGATGATTTTAAATAGTCTCAAAGCGAAGGTTTTGAATTTGAATTATGATTCTATACTCCATCTTATTTAATAGTATTTTACATGTTGGGTCACATATTGTGAGAGAATCTAGTCCCACATGTAAGTGGGAATATTAAGATATAAAATAAATAATAAAAATTTATCTCTTTCTAGTAACTTTATTTTTAGACGAGGGATGATTTCACACTTTTTCACATGAGGATGAAATTTTCTCTTTATACATCTCTTCAGTACCTTAGGGTAAGAAGTCCAACTTTGATGGCTAGGTGACTAGGTCTTTTGGTGTTGAAATTCAGTGCCTTGCATTTCACGCTCACGATATAGTGCAATTAGTGTTGGCTAGATTTTCTTGCCAAGAATGTGTTCTTAGTACTCGATCCATGTTTGGAATGATATGCCATTAACTGAAGTTAATTTTATTCTTAGGCCAGTTTATGGCGCACTTACAGGGGGTGTTCGATCATTTATTGAAATCAAGATATAGTGGCTTGAGACTTTGATTGATACACAGCGTGATATAAGAAAGTTTTACTTTTTTGCTTATATATATTATATATATGAGTACTGTGTAAGATATAATATTATAGTCAGAATTTCTTTTGCTAGGAGATGAGAGTAAATTTTAAAATGAATGGAGAAAGATTGTTTGAGTAAAGAAAGATTCTACTCATCAATTGATCTAGATCTATACCATACACTACACAACACACATTTGCCTTTTTTTTTTAATCTTTTTATATTTTGTTTTCCTTAGAAAAATATATATCGTAGAGGCCTGATGAGTGGAAGAATTCTTAGTTTAGTAGGAATAAAAAATAAGAAAATAAAAAGGCAATATGATGTAGCGTAGTGTAGAATGATGTATAGCAAAACCCTTTAATAAGAAAAATATTTTGATTATGAAAGAGATTATCTAGGGTGGAGCTACATAGGGGCAGAGGGTCCATGGCCCCTACATTTATGATTTTTAATATATAAGTTTGAAATATATATATATATATATATATATATATTTTTATGACTTAATATGATTATATTAATCTCATCTTGTATTGACGTCTTCTCTAAAAAGTTATCTTAATCCCTCTTTTACAAAATTATTTTAATCTTATAAATTAATTACTTATAATACCAATTTAAAAAAAAATAATTCAATTTAAAAATAAAATAAATAAAATACATATTACATAAATAAAATGATCTAATAACATAATGAAATATCAAAAATTATTAAAAAAATATTTTATTATAATTTTAACTTTACTTAACTCCCTAAAACAAATTCTTAACTCGGTCACAGAGGTTATTTTTATATATTTTATGTAATCTCTTAACATCTTTAACAGTTTAAAACAAGGAAAATGAGTTTACGTGCGGACGCGAGATGTAAGAGATGTCAGAGATGTAAGAGATGTGCTTGATTCATCTCAATTTAAAACAAGAAAAATGATTTTACATATAATATTTTTCACAATATATATAACTACATTATAAATTATCAGTATTTTTGTAAAATATCTTATAACAGTAACATCATTTTATAAAAAGCCGATAATCTTAAAAGATTATTGTGAAAATGTGTTACGTTTGTATCATTACTCTTAAAAGAACAAGCAATAGTTATATGTCTGCCAACTTTATAAAGTTATAAAACATATATAGAGCAAAATAAAAGCAGCTTAGGAGTAGTACTGCACATAAAATGTATATTATGGCAATCAATAACACCACCCAACAATAGTTTTTTTTTTTTTTTTTTCCTAAGCTCCACCGAACATTGGTTAGATGTATAGAGAACGTATCGCACCTATTTTTTATAATAATAATTATAATAAAAATAACAACAATAATAATAGTAATAATAAAATTAATCTCCCATCTGCATTTTCAGTGGTTCTCGTATATAAATGCTCTGTTTCTTTTTTCTTCTTATTTTTCTGAATTTCAATCTAGAAGTTCTTGCTTATGTGTATGAGTGTGTCTATATATATATATATATATTGTGTCTATATATATATATATATAATATACTAGTCAATAAGAATGTAAGATCTATAATTTTCTTACAACTCTCGAGAGATACACATAGTATAAACAAATTTACATGTTGAAAATCGTTCGAAAGAAAGAGGGATTTTAGCCAACTTTTATGGTAGTTCTTCTCGACACATCAGGTTATTGGAGTCACCACTACCAGATCTTTTAGATCTGATCTCTGCTAAAAAAGACAAATATATTGCTTTCATGGGCAGTCACAAATTTTGATTTTTATTGGAAGTTGTCCAAATGATCATCTAATGGACCATGGACTAAACGGCTACTGCCTTGGATAAGATAATCTAATATCTGACCTACAAAGTGGCCAACCAAAGTAAATTTCCAGACGGACATGATCGTAGGACCACCAACAGATTACTGGAGGAGACCTCGAGTCAATATGGAAAATCATCTTTTAGGTAAGAAAAAGCTAGTCTTCCTGCTGGGGGGATTGTTTTTTTATTTTTAGTTCTTTTTTCACTCTGAGATTAATCATTAAAGAAATATATATATATATATATATATATATTATGATATAGTCATTTTTCTTTAAAAATATTTAAATGTGTTAAAAAAATCATTTGAAAAAGTTAAAAAAAAAAAAAGTGAGAGCCCAGCAAAGCTCCCAGCCGTAGCTATAGAGCCACCTTTAATTTAAAGATGTAATAAAATGAAATAGAATCAAAATGGAATAAAATATTAATTTTTGTTTTGAGATAAAAAAAAAAAGTTACATTATGTTTTGTATTTTGATTGAGAGTATATATGAGAAAGTTATAATGATTATATAAGATGAGATAAGATAATTTGTGTTAGAGTTGTAAAAAGACCAAATCGGACCAGTTGGACCAGATCGAGATCGGACCAAACCGAATACAATTTTTTTATTTTATTATATATATATAAGTAATATTATATAAATTATAATATTAATATTAATATTAATATAGATTAAGAGTGGTAATATAATATATTAAAATATAATATATACTCTTATAATAATTGATATTAACATATTATAATTTATAATATTTATAGTATAAAAATATAAATTATTAGATTATAGTATATCTATATGGAGTATTAGTAATAACTTATAAGTAATAAATATATTATTTTTTGGTTTAAATCTGTGATAAATACATAAATTGGGTTGAAAATAATTAAATTTGATCAAAAAATATATTTAATCATTGCTAAATTTTGGATTAAATTAAGCCAATTAAATTATATCAGGTGCTCCTGAACTGGATCGGACCACTCCTGAACCGAACTGGACCGGAACGGTATGGATCGAATAGCAATTTGGTCCAGTCTAAGGTGAGACAAATCTTGGACCGAATAAAACCGGTCCACAAATTTTTCGAACCGAATTGAACCGAACCATTTACACTATTAATTTTTGTAATTAAACGAGATGTTAATGTCGAAGCAAAACTATTCATTTTCCTCCAAATATTTAAAATAGGCGTATTTTTTTTAAGATTGACTTGTTTGGAAATAGATCTCATTTCAAAATTTTAGTCTAATTTCTTTTTCAAATATAATTTAAATACAAAAATTTTAAATTAATTATTACAAGTTTCCAAACTTTCAAAAAAAAAAAATCAACTTTTCAAATTTTTAAATAAAAATAATACAATAAAATTATATTTTAATATTATTTTAATTTTATAATAATTTTTATTTAATTTTTCTCTTTGCTTTTTCAAAATTCAAAAACTACTCAACTCAAATTATTTTACTATTAATCAAAAACTATATTATTTCTATTCCTAAAATCTTGATGATCTTATCTCACCTTCCAAATCCAACTCTTAGATCATCGGGAATTGAAGATAGACATGATGTAATATAGAACCTTTTCTTTTTTGCTTTTTATTTTATTTTATTTTTATAAGATGTAATATAGAAGCTGAGTATAATTTATCGAGTAAATGTTTTTCGGATAACAGCAAATATATTTAATAAATGCTGTAACTTATTTTTTTTGTGAGCATTTAATATTTTAGTACTCTAGGCCCTCTTGATGATTTAAATCAGCCTTTTTCCGCCCACTTATTCACAATACCATTTACTAGAGTCAATTATTATATTCGCTTATCATGTGGAAAGAAAAGACAAAAAATAAAAGATGAAGAAACAGGACTGATCCCTCGAATATATAATTGAGGCAAAGACTAATTAGTGTGTAATCAATTATGGGAGGGGGATATAAATGACCCCCCTTCCCACTTATCTTTCAAATTAGAATAATTGATGGATATTATGTTTCCGTCAATTACGATTATTAAGCCGTATGGCATACTTTCAATTGCCTTTAATTAAGAGTTTTGATTTGATCAGTTTGTATAAGTAAGAAAACGAAAGGAAATAAAAGAAAAGAAAAGAAAAGAGAGAAAATTTAATTCTTAAATAATGAGAGTTATAAATATTTTCTCTCATAAAATTTCTTGCAATAGACATTTTCTTCTTCATTTTATAACAAGTTATCAACACGATATTCTATTAATTCTAAACTTAGTGATCTTTTACTTCACGTAAGTTTTTCAATATATTATTTACAGTTTTTGAGATGAGAATGAAAGGTAATATTGCTAAATATTACTTAATAAAATTATACTTTTATTCTGATGATTATGTGAATATATTTTTTAGATCCACATATTTATTTTTGTGATTCATATATGTAGAAAAATTTCAAATCTTATAAAATTAAAATTTATTACTATTGACATTTCTGGAAAAAAAAAATTATTTATCCAAAATCCTTGACGAGATCTATTTGAATATAATAAATTTGGAATATATAATTAAAAAAGAAAATATCATATCCTTGCAAGACCGTGCTGTGTATCTCATGATAAAAAAAACTCATCTTACTTTATAAAATAATTTAAAAGAGAAATATGAACACTAGAAGATGTAATCCTCCCAAATAATCAGTATGACTTATTGCACTTGAAATTACAAGATTTTAATAGTGGTAGTGACTATAGCTCTGTACTCTTTAAAATCAGCTCAATATTAAAATTTTGTAGTGAGAAGGTTACTAATGATGATATGTTGAAGAAGACATATACTATTTTTGATGTCTCGAATGTGCTTCTGCAATAGCAATATCGGGAGTGAAAGTTCAACAAATATTCTGAACTTTTATTTTATCTTTTAGTAATTGAGATAAATAATGAGTTTTTGTTAATAAATCACCAATTACGTACTATTAGTTTAACATAATTTTCTGAAGTAAATGACACTGGATTTACACTATTCCCAGAAGTGAACGGTGCATCTTTTCAAATGAATCAAGGGCGTAGACGTAGTAGAAAAATTATAAAAGTGTGAGTTCTAGAAGCAACAACACTAAAGAGGATAATAATATAAATATACCGTATCACCAGAAGTGTTCCACCTCAGAAAATGGTAAAAATCCTCAGAATAATTTTTTATATAAATATAAATATGTTTATCATAAATATGGTATAATTGAACATTGATCACGTACCTGTTGTACGGCCAATCATTTGATTCATTTATACTAAGTTTTTTAATATTTTATCATATTTTGTAATAATGAAAAGTCAGTGTCGAAAGCACAACAAGAAATTACTTGAAAAAATAAAATTCTATCTGAATTTGATTTTCTTACAAATGAATGTGAACTAGAAGTTCAGAGGGTTATCTATTTGTAAAGTGTTGCAAATAAATTATCAGATGTATTTACTGATACTAAAAGTATTGTAAAATCATATATTACTGCTATTAATACTCAAGTAAGAATTAAAATTCCTAAAGGATAAATTGTCGAAATAGCAATAAACAAGTCTAAGACATGCTTGAAGCATTGAAGACCTATTAGTGTAAAAGAAAAAAACAAAAAGAAAAGAAATCGGTGTTCCTAAAAAGATCGTATCTACAAAACAAGCAATAAGATCTATCCAAACTCTCTATACAAAATAGAAATTCCTGAAAAGTATAATCATCCTGATGGTGAAACTCTTGAACAGTATAACACTCCTATAGAAGAAAACTCCTGAAGAGTACAAACCTCTTGAAGTGGTGTTTCATGAAATATTTTTTCCTAAAAAGGAATAAGTTCCTGAAAATAATGAGATCTCAATACATTTCATGAGTACTGGAGAAATTCTGGATATAAATAAAAATGTTGTCGACAATATATTTTCATATAAGTCGGCCCTTGAGAAGTAATGAAAAAAGTGAGTCAAAAATTATCGAAGAATGTCAACGTAGAAATGATTGGCTAAAATGGAAAGCAGCTATTGAAACTGAATTAAACTCGTTAGCAAAGCGAAAAGTATTTGGATCTGTTGTCCAAAAACCAAAGGATGTAATGTCTGTTGGATATAAGTGAGTATTTGTAGAAAATATAATGAGAAAAATGAAATTGTGCGGTACAAAGTACTACTTGTTGCATAAGGTTTCCTGCAGAAACTTGAGATTGATTATGAGAAAACATATTCTTCCGTTATGGATGCAATCACATTCAGGTTTTGTATTAGTCTAGCTGTTACAAAAGGATTAAATATGAGGTTGATAGATGTGATCACTACATATTTATATGGATCCTTAGATCATTGTATATATATATATATATATATGAAAATCCTTAAAAGATATAAAATGCCTGAAGCATCTACAAGTACATCTAGAAGTATGTACTCTATCAAATTTCAAAATTTTTATATAGATTAAAGCAATCTAAACGTATGTGGTATAATCGACTTAGTGAATATCTATTAAAATAAGGATTTGAGAATAATCTTATATACTCATATATTTTTATCATAATCTAGATTTGTCATTATTACGGTTTATATTAATGATTTAAATATTGTTAGAACTCCTGATAAGAACTGCTATATATTTAATGAATGAATTTGAAAATGAACGATTTTATTATTCAAATGTTAGATGACTTATAAAAACTTGAGATTTTTAGCCTCATCTCCCAAATGCATTTGCTCTTCATAGATCAACATCTCATTCTGCATTTACTCTTTATAGATTAATATCTCATCCTTGTCTAAAGGGTTAGGCAGTCTAAATAAAGAGGCAAGTAAGGATTTTAAATCCTTATTCTGTTGCTTTAAGTCTACAATTTTTTTGTTAGACTCTTGAAGAAGTTGTTGTAGTATGAAAACCTTCTCGCTAAATTCTTCAACCTCACAAGTTCTGGACTTTAATCGATCAGAAAACCCAACAATGGATGAAGAGTATCAAGTTCCAAGAGCTACTAGTTCACAAATGGCTTCTTGATTTGACTTATGAGCCAGATTATTTGCTTGCTACAATATGGCATCTATGGAAGATGAAGGAACAATTTGTGATTGTGGTAAATAATACCTCATATTTTGATTACAAGGGATACCAAAAGAAAATTGATGAGCCATTGAAAATTTATAGGATAAGAATGCAAATACTGATATGAGAAGAAGATTTTATGCAAACTAAATGAAATTGAAGATGATTATTATAGAAATAAAAATAAGAACAAAACAAACTATCATTTCTTCAAAATATCACTTAGTCAAGACTATAAGATATGCTAAATGCATAATTTAAAAAGCCAGCGAGATTAATTGTAGCTATTCCTATTTTTTTCATAAACGTTGAACCTCCGCTACTAGCTACTGTTGTTGACTTTGGGTTTGAGCTCTATCTCGTTCTAGCTCTTCTATTCGTGGTTTCAGGTCACGAAAATACAAGTCTGCAAATTTATTCAGCTCATTGTTTTCTTGTTACAAATTTTTATTTTTTCTATTTTTAGTTATAAGCGTTTGATGCAATTCAGATATTTGATTTTTTAGATAATCAACCTCACTAGCTCTAGCCAGTAGTCTCTAAGACATGGTTGTAATAGAGACAGCATATTGAACACTAAGAGTTCTTGATGCTGCAATAATTTCAGGATCAGGGTGTTGACGGCCTCAGGAGAAAAGATGAGTGGTTGAGGTATAAAAAGTTCATGGTTTAAATCTGAGACATTAACGAAAGAATTTATATCAGACATAATATTATTCTGGATGAACAACATCTGACTCTATGAAAAATGTGAGATTTTTTGCTAGAGTAACCAAATGGTAAAAATGGTTATATTTAAACAATAACTCGAAGCTTTCAAATCTTTTCAAAATCTTATGTGTCAATAACATCAAGCAAATTTCTGCCGAATCTAAAGAACTAGACTTCAAGCTTTTACAGCTTTTATTATACATGGATGATATCCAATATTTTTTCCACCGTACACAAACAAGTTCTCCCTAATAACGCCAAATAGGGAGAAGAAATTTTAGATGAGAATATTATCATGTTCTCTCCATGATACAGAGCTGTATTTGGTTAAGATCAGTGATTCAACATAGCTGTCTGTATCGGATAATATCGGATAACATAGCTGCCTTGAAGTGTCAGAGCGGATAATATCGGATAAGGATACAGAGCTGTCTGTATCTGCCACTTCATTAAATCACTCAAAAATTATTGCAATTTATGAAGCAAGTCGAGAGTGTATTTGGTTAAGATCAGTGATTCAACATATCCAAGAAAAATATTGTCTTTCCATGATCAATGGTAGCCCAACAATTTTATGCGAAAATAATACTACTTGTATTACTCAAATCGAAAGAGGATATATCAAAAATACGATTAAGTGATAATCTGACAGATTTATTCACAAAGGCATTACCAACTGCAACATTCAAAAAAATTATGCAGAAAATTGGAATGCAAATAATTAAATATCTATAGTCATGCACTTTCCAGTGGGAGTAAATATTTTGAAGACTTGTGTTGATTGTATTTTTTTTTTCTTTCGCTAAGGTTTTGTCCCACTGGATTTTTTTTTGCAAGATTTTAATGAGAAAATTTTAAAGTAATTGATGGTACATAAGAATACTGTACTCTTTTTCCTTTGCAATTGATTTTTTTTCTCACTGGATTTTTTCTTGGCAAGATTTTAATGAAACATATTTTTTATAAGTGATCATTTAATGAGGAGTGTTGTAATCAATTATGAAAGGGAGATATGAATGACCCGCTCTCCCCATTTATCTTTGAAACTAGAATAATTGATAGATGCTATTATCGCAATTAAGTCATAAGGTATACTTTCAATTGTCTATAAATAAGAGTTTTCAATCGATCAGTTTGTATAAGAGAACAAAAGAAAAGAAAAGAAAAGAAAAGAAAAGAAAAAAGAGAAACTTCAGTTTTTAAATAATGAAAATTTTAAATATTTTTTATTATAAAATTTTTTACAATATATATTTTTTTCTTTAGTGTATAACAATTAATACATTTTTATATAAGAGGTGATGTTTGGAACCCAATTTTTTCATTTGAAGAGTAGGTGCTATATTGCTATTAGGCTCTTAGCAACTCCAAATTTTAATTCTTTTTATAAAGAGAGGAAAGTGCAATGAATGTATGGTAGGCCAGAGCACTAACAGAGTAGAGAAGACCTCAAGTCAATATATATATATACATATATGTGTGCGCGCGCGCGCGTGTGGAAAACATAAATATTTGAAGCAACAATGCATTCCGCAATATATGATTAAGAACCTCCGTAAAGTAACCCCGATAGAGGATGTTTGGAAAAGGTGATGAGAGAAAAATTTGTAAATACTTAATAGTGAAATAATTTTTGAAAAAGAATAAAATAGCTAAGATGTTAGATTTTGGAATATGATAGAAATTTTTTAAATAAAAATATTAAAAGGTTAAAGTATTATTAAAATATAATTTTTAATATACTTTTTTCAAAAAATTGTATTGCTTTTTATATTTAATTTAAAAGTTAAAAAAAATTATAATAAAAATATTAAAAGTTGAAAATCTAAAATTGAAAAAATATTTATATCTGAGTAATATTTAAAATAAAATTATGAGAAATTTTAAAGATAAAATAAAAAGGTATTTATTCCTACAGTACAAGCCCCATATGATATGATAGTTAATTTTAAATGTCCTATCAATATTGGAAAATGTTAAATTAGCAGCAGAGCCACGTGGGGGAGAGGCCATGGCCCCCCTCTCTGCGGGCTCCATCCTTTTCATTAAAAAAAATAAAAAAAATAAAAAAAATATAATATATGCTTTTTAAAGAAGAAATAAAATATATATTTTTTTTATAATTTTATAAGATAATATTAGTATTATTTTATGTTAACTCTTTCTAATAATTATCTTTACTTCCTTTACAAAATTAATTTAATTTAAAAGTAAAATATATCTCATATAAAATAAAATAATATAATAACATGATAGCATATTTTTATTATAAATAAAAAAAAATAAGAAGTTCGATGATTTTTAACTTATTTTTAATATATTTTTATTATAATAATATATTTTTGACATATTATATATTTTTTAATACATAAATTATACTAAACGTATTTTATTTTTATTATAGATCTTATAAATAAAACAAAAATTATTTTATATATTTTATTTTAACTTTGCTTAGTCTCTTAAAATAAATCTCTGACTCTGTTATTATGCTAAATATTATTAAAAAAAATTATAAAATCAATTATTGATATATTAAAAATTATAAAATTTAAAATTTGAATTTCAAAATATAACTAATAAAATGAGTCTGGTAAGTTTAAAGTATAAATAAAATTATAAATGCATATAACAAGACTCATTAATAAATCTTGATTATAACGTAAAAACCTTTAGACCCGCAAATCCCAAATAGGCTAAAGTTCATATAGGGCAGAAGCTAGCACTAGCAATAGTTCACAATTTAATTTTCTGAATATAATATAATATATATATATATATATATATTAATATATAAATATATATATATATATATATATAATTATCCTTGTCTCCATATATAGTATTTATCAATTCTATTTCTACATGGATATCGGGTTATTATTTTCTTATTATCTATTTTATTTATATTAATGTATTTAAATTTTCTTACCTTTTTATCATTTTCTTATAAATAATTTTTAAATTAAAAATTTTACAATTTTATTAATATTCATTTTTTAATTATTAAATAAAATTAAAAATTAAAAAAAAAAACAAAATACAAAAAAATAATAAATAAATAATAGAAAGGTAATAAGTAGTAAGTACTTTAACTATAAATCTAAATAAAGGGAACATTGAAATTCTCCTCTCTCACTTTCTCTCTCTGCAATGAGTCCACATTTCCCCTAACCCTAACCTCATCTCCCCCAAAACGATGCTCAATCTCTTCCATCAAAACTCTCAGCACTGCAATCTAAACCAAATCCAACTCATGGACGACTACAAGCCCATGGATAAACGGGATATAGACATCTTCATTTCTCAAACCCAAGCTCTTTTATGAGACGACATTGTTTTCAAGCCCGAAACCAACAAGGCGCAACTCCTCTTTGATAGATCATTGGTTGGTAAGCTTATCTCCAAGAAACCTCTCAATAAATATATTTTTCACAATATTTTCAACTTTGTAAGGAGTTTTTCACATGATCTGGACATTCAAGACCTAGGAGTCAACAAGTTCCTTTTTATTTTCAAAAACCAACAAGAGAAGGATAGAGTGTTCTCCCATCCAAAGTATAGATGATGTAGATCTCAAGATTTTGAGGTTAAGGGTACAAGTACACGGCCTCACTCGGGAATTGATGACTCTCAGCACAACCATCAGCATTGGTAAGGCTCTTAGCGCTGTTATTGACATTGATTAATCCATAATCCTTCCTTTTGTCACCACCAAAGATCATGTGAGAATCCAAATAAATATAGATATAACCAAACCTCTAACGGAAGGTAGCATCATCCCGAGTACCAACCAACTATAGTCCATGTCTCTTTTAAATATGAGAGACTCTCAGACTACTGTATTTATGTGGAAACCTAGATCATGTCCAACAAAACTGAACCACCAAACTAGGAAACTCTAGCTTTCCCTTTTATAGTAAGAGTCTTCAGGTGGAAGCTCAAGAGTCAAACAGAGACCCAAAAGAGGAAGGGAAACCCTACCAACCAGTCCAAGAACCAAAAGCAGTCCTCCTCAGTACCAAATCTACCTTTCCATCCCTCCTGTTTCGAGAAACTAGGTACACCATGTAGGATCCCCAAGATTCCATCCTTGTCATTCCATGCTCTAAAGGCAAAGGTTGTGTTGTCATCGAATCACTTGAGGACGAGGAAGAAAATGCCAATGTGGTCCCTGAGTTTTGGAAGAAACGAGGTGGAAGTAGCTCTGTAGAAAATTTGTTTTAGAGTAGCGCAGATCGTGTGGGGAAAGTTGAAACCAAACAGAGTCATCAGCCACGTGTTGTTGAACTCATCAACATAAGTTCAACAACAGCATTAAAGTCAGCCGCCTCTAGAAATATTTGTTCCCTGGATATCAGACAGAAAATAATGCCTTATGTCAAGTCACCAATCCTTTTAGAGGTTATTTAGATTGTGAGATGAGATGATAGGAGTTATGAATAGTAAAAAAATGAATGGTTGAAATTAATTAAAATATTTGAATGAGTGATTGAGATAAGTTAAAAATACGAAATGAGTTATGAATAGTGAAAGTGAGTTTTGAATGTAAGCAGGGCTTTAGTGTGCACGTGCCCTCTCAACATGGCTACTTGCGGAGTCAACCAAAAGTTAAGACAACATGGCTTTCGAAAGGAGAGTCCCAACCCGCATCCACATCAACTTGAGCCCAATCCCCAGATAACTCATTTTTCAAACAAATCATCCCAAGATATCCCTATTCCTTAAATAGTCATTAGGCAAAACCTACTTATCAAATGGTCCAACCAGTCCAAACAAAGAGCCTATTCCTGAAATCAGCTTGAAATATCCAAACCCCATCCCCCTTTTCAAAGCCCAAACTCAGGTTTATCCGTATCCACTTCCTGAAATCACCCATTCTTCCCCCGCCTTTAGATGTGCAAACCCTAAAGAAAAGGAAATCACCATTAATGAAGGAACTAACTTAAGAATGCAAAAAATGCCTACAAGCTATCAATCTTGTCATGGAGCAAGAGCCACTGCCAGACCGCCTTTCTTATGCCGATCAAATTGTAGTAGCTACAAGAGTCTCCCGCAAGGCAAAAAGAGTACTGAAGAGGACCCAACCTCAGCGGAAGAGGAAAAAACCCGCAAGATATGCTCCATACTAGCATGCAGGTTCATTTGCTCCATCGAGTACTATCTCTCCATTAAAATAAATGTCTTTATTGCCCATTAATCCAACGATCTCTGTGGCAAGGTCTCTACTACCACCTAGGGAGACATGAAGCTCATCTTTTGGAACTGTAGCAGTCTGGCTCGACCCTATGCAATTCATTACATCCAAGCCCTTATTAGAGACCATAAGCATGATGCCCTCTTCTTCTCTGAAACTTTGATTAATGATGCTAATATTTTAAATTATGTTAATAAACTAGGTTTTACTCACTTTGTTTATTTTCCTCCTAGTAATAGATGGGGAGGCCTTTTGTTTATGTCGATTAACGAACTTGATGTAGAAACTGTGTATGAAAGCTGTAATATTAACTCTGCTTTAGTTTACTCTAAGCCTCATAATACTCCCTGGATGCTCAACATGGTTTACGGCCCAGCAAACTACTTTAAAAAACAAGCCTTTCGGTATCATCTCACCTACATCACCAACACATTTCTTGGCCCTTCAATCGTCATCGGTGACTTCAATGCTATCTTGAACCAAAAGGAAAAGGTCGATGGCAGACCATATGCCAGTACTTCAAAATCTACATATCTCAAGCTCTTCTTGGAAACAACTAGATTTATTTATCTTAGAGCACATGGAGTTCCCACACATGGTTAAATAATAGATATGGTGTCCATCACATAAGAGAGAAACTTGACAGGGTCATCATCAACTCACATTGAAACTCTATCTTCCTAGATGCTTATGTTTTCAACCTCCCACGAAGTGCCTCAGACCACTCTTCCATTGTTCTTGACACAAACAAAAAGCCCCACAAGAAGATCTCCTTCAAATATGAAGAATTCTCGAGCTGTGATCCAACCTGCTTCTCTATCATCAATAATGCCTAGAGCTTACAATGTTTAGGCTCACCAGCTACTATTCTCACTAAAAAGCTCAAAAACACAAAAATTGCTTTTAGAGATTGAAATAAAACCCACTTCGACCATATCCAAACAAGTATCCACAATTTGAACAGAGCTCTTGAAGAAATCAAGTCTAATGACCCAACACCTGAGACTACTCAAAAAGAGCTTCTTCTCAAGATCAATCTCAAAGAGCAACTCAGTAGAGAGGAATCCTTGAGAGTCATTAGAAGAAGAAGTAATGCAATTTTCTTCATGTAGACACTAAGTTCTTCCACACCTCCACCACCATTAGAAGAAGAAGTAATGCAATTTTCTTCATGTAGACAATAGGAGATGGACATCAGATGAAGCTGAATCTTTTGAAATGCACTTCAGATAGATTTTCACTAGCTCTAATCCTATTCTATTAGATGACTTAACAAACTCTATTCCCACAGAAATCACAAAGGCAGAAAAAAAACTTCTCTTGTCAAATTCCTACGAAGCGGAAATTCACTTCATCTTAACACAAACTCCCTCCACCAAAGCCCTAAGCTTGGATGGTTTCACAGGCCTATTTTACAAGCTCCACTGAGAAGTTATAAAAAAGGATGTCATAGTCATGGTTCAAAATTTTTTTATACACGGCAAACTCTTAAAGGCCTTGAACCACACCAATATTGCTCTAGTGCCAAAGATAAATTCTCTGCAACAAACTCATCACTTTGGGCCTATAAGTCTAGCAAATGTCAATTACAAAATCATAGCAAAAATTCTAGAAAATAGGCTAAATAGCATCTTGGCTCAATTGATATTGCCCAACCAATTTGCTTTTGTTCCAGGGAGACTTATTTAAGACAACACAATCCTAACACAAGAAGTTTTCCACTTCCTCAAAAAAAGGGTGGTAGGAATGGTCTTATGGCTGTAAAAATCAATATGGAAAAGGTGTTTGACTTCATGGAATGGTTATTCATTTTCAAACTTTTTGAAATTCAAGGTTTCAACCAAAAATGGATAGGTTGGATCTGAGAGTGTCTTCCCACATTCTCTTACTCCATCATTCTCAAAGGTTCCCCTACAGGCTTTCTCAACCCCTCCAGGGGTCTTAAATAGGGCAACCCCTCTCCCCATTCCTCTTTATCTTGGGAAGCAAAGTCATTTCAAGACTTATTTTCCATGAAGAAAGCTCTCATAACTTGGAAGGTATCAAATTGAAATGAGGAGGTCCATCAATTACTCATATTCTATTTGCTGATAATCTATTCCTCTTTGGAAGAGTAAATCTAACCATAGCTAAAGCTTTTGGAAGATGTCTAGCCACATACTCCTCTTGTTTTGGTCAAAAAGTTAATCATAATAAAACCCCCATCCACTTCAGCAACAACATTGCCAACCACTCAAAGAGAGAGATTACATAGGTTCTAGACTTTAAATCCAGTCCTGCAAAGCTCAAATACCTTGGCCTCCCCTTCTTTATAGGTCAATCCAAGAAAAGCATCTTCCAATATACAATTGAGAAAATAGAGCAGAAAATTACTAGGTGGAAGTCTAAGGTCCAAGCTAGCTGTACCACTCATCATATTAGTTGCAACATCAATCCCCTCCTACATTTTGTCAACTCTTGGAATGCCCAAAAAAGTTGCCAACACCATTGATAAGAAGTTTAAAAACTTTTGGTGGAGAATCAAGCATGAGAAAAATGGCTTCACCCCAAAATCTTGGGCATCTCTATGCACCCCAAAATCTGTTGGAGGTCTCGACCTAAAAACATGTACAACCTTCAATCAAGCCATGGTAACCAAGTTCCTCTGGGCTCTCATTAATGACTCAAGCTTTCTCTCCCAAAAGTATATGAACAATATAAGCATTTAGGAAGCTAAGGTCAAACCAACAAATTTTTGGATTTGGAAAAGCCTGTTTAACCAAAGGGATTTTCTCAGACAAAACATTTGTTTTCAAATAAAAAATGGCGACAATACCAAAGTTTGGTTATATCCTTGGATACCAACTATTACGGAACATATTCCCACCCCTAACCTAGAAACAAGAATGGTAGACAAAGAACTTAGAGTGGCCGAACTCATCTTGGAGGAACTCAGGAGATGAAACACTCTTCTCCTTAACATTTTATTCACTCAGAGTTCAACTCAAGAAATCAAGAGAATTTCACTTTCTCAATACAACTACCACACCTCAAAAGACATGGTCTATTGGCTACATCACTACTCTGGAAAATACTTAGTAAAATCCTCCTACGCTGCCATAAACCAATGTTAAAGACCAAACCTCCTCCCAAATATCTGTTGGGTAAAAACTCTGGAAACTTAAGCTCCAAGATAGGCACAAGCTTTTCTTTGGAAAATTGCTCACTACATTTTCCCAACCAGATCCGAAGCAGGAAAATTCTCTAGTGATCTAATTCAAAACACTTTATTCCCTCTTTGTGAACTGCAAGAAGAAACCAGTCACCATTAGTTCTTCACTTGCTCACTCGCAATAATCCTTTGGAGGCACTCTAAGTGGCCAATAGACATCTCAAAATTTGAATTCCTTTTAATCTCGACATGGATCCAAGCTGTTATCCACCATGAAAATATCTTGTCAATCCCAAAAGAAGAAGTGCACTCATTCCACTTATATGCGGTAATTTCCATGGACAACAAATGGTTCACACGCAACAAATCAGTCCACAAATGATCGAAAACTACCCTTATGGAGCTGGTCTAAACAGTGTATTTTCAATTCCAAGAACACCACCATGCTTGGATCAATAAGCCACATCCTCCAAAAGACTCAAGCCAAGACACTATGCTCCATCATATCATTCTACAATGTAATGTTGCAATCCACCCAGATGAAAGCATTATTGTTGCCATCTGTTACACACAAACAAAAGAAATACTTTTCGCCCATACAGGCCAACTAAACAACACTAATCCAACAGTGGGAGAAGCAACCGTAGTCCTTAATGGTCTCAAAGAAGCCCTCACCCCCCCCCCCCCCCCAAAACCCAAAAAAAAAAACTCTTTTACCCTTCCATGGTGGGAAAGATCCTCTTAGTCTGTATTATTCTTTTTAAGTTTGTATTAGTGCTTGGGTAATATATATGTCTCTTTAACTTATTGAGAAAAAAAAAAATAGTATGTACCTTATCATTACCTTTTCTATATGTCTAAGAACAACTCCAATTTTGAAGTAATGATGATGATGACTAAACTAGCATGTGCGGACAGGGGCGTGCAAGACATGATGTCTTTGGTTACTCTATTTGGGAATCAAACTTTAAAGTGTCACATGTTTAAATGATGGGCTAGACGTGTGGCCTTTAGTCTCCCATTAAAATAAAGACATATCATGCATTTTATCAAATTCTCTCTAAAACCAGTTACATGTGATAGAACATGAAACAAAGCTTCTCCAATGCTCCTTAGATTTTATATTTGGCAGAAATTAAACACCTATGAGTCCCATTATTAACATTATTCCACTCCAAATCGAAGTAAGTTCCACTCCAAATCAATCTTAGTTCCACTTTTTTGAATTGACCTCAGTTCACCTCAGTTCTACTTCTCCAAATTGACCCTCTTCGACCTGCACGTGCAATTCTGCCTTTCCCCGTCACCCCTATCCAATTGTGTCTTTAATTCGATCGCATATTTCCAAATCGAAATGATATTTCTTCTTTAATTTCTACATTTCATGATTTCTATTTGTGCTATTCTCATGCAATTTTATGTGATTAGGGCTAGATGGGGGGAAAATGGGTTAATAGGGGACAAGCATTTTACTGAGTTTTACATGATTTCTTGATTTCCATTTCTATTCACTTTACTCAAAGCTGAAATTTTATAAATCTTAGAAAATGCAATCTTTAATGCTAGCCTAGGAATGAAGATATAATATTCAATTTATAGTCGTTTTATACATAAAGAGAACAGATAATTCATGGGTTTACAATTGGGACATGAGGAATGTTAACAGACTAGTTATCATTTTATGGTCCTATTAGGGCTTAGTTTCCATACACTAGTAGGAAAAGTGAATAAAGAGAATAGATAATTTCATAATTTCTCATTTGGAAAACTTCCCATTTTGCATAAATATTCATATGACAAAACTTCCAATGATAAATATCTTATATGTGTGCAATTTGACGTGATTTATCAATGTCTTTTTGTTTCTTACTTTAAGGATCAAATAAGGAGTTTTGACCGCAATGAATTGAGTTTTCTCGATGTTAGGAATGAAGAAAATATTGTGAATTTGGAAGATGTTGCAAAAGAAGATGTGGATTTAGAAAATATTTTGAATTTGGGAGATGATGTAGAAGATGACATGGATTTAGAAAATGTTGTGAATTTTCTTGATGTTGGGAATGAAGAAATGTTGTGAATATAGAAGATGGATTAAACGTGGACGGAGTCAGTGTCAATCCCTCTTCTAGTAGTGGTCCTTCTGAGCCATTTATTGATGTCTTTTAAGGATGTGGAAGACGCTCAAGCATTTTATAAGACATGCAAAATAGAAAGGTTTTAATACTGACTAATTATACTCGATTGTAGAAAGATGATAAAATTATTTGTGCGATAAACTATATTTGCTCAAGGGAAAAATAATGGTAGGTAGGTAAACTTATTTTTCCTTCAACATGAAGAGATAATAAATAAACTAAAAAAATATTATTTTTACAACTTAATCAAATTTATAGATGAACATGTGGATACGTAGGAACTAAATACTTTAGATTAACTAAAATAGCCAATATGCCATTTTAAGCTAAACTTCAGCTAGAAAAATAGACATTAATCCAATGTCAATATTCTTAGTTCGTTAGTATTAGAATTTCAAATAGATCCAATCACCCATAATCTTTTCTCTCTTATAGAATAGTTCTTCTACATACAATCGACATGAAAAATTGTGGACGAACCGGCTGATTTCAGTTGATATATTATTACAAAAAAGAAGTTAAATGGACTAATGAAAGAAAACCAAAAGAAACGGAGAAGAAAAAAAAGAAAAAGAAAATGAAAACAATCGAGACCCATAAAGAGGTCTGCATCATCATCTTCGTGTGAATGATAAATCCAAAAAGGAAGAAAGTACAATTGAAAGTGAGCCCCACTGCTTTCCAGTGTTATGAATCTAATGTAAAAACGGTGTAGCTGCTGAAGAGAACCAAACGACGCTACTTTGGTGTTGGATAGCAACGACGTCGCACAGGAAATAGCTTGAATGCAACGTGTTCATTTAGTTTCCTTACTATTAAACAATGTAGTTTCATTAGTTATGAGTCTATTATTTTCAGGATTAAATTGGTAATTGTATTGTTAGGGTTTTTAACCCACGCTAGGTTAGGCCTGGTCTATTTTTACAAATATTTTTATCTCATCTCATCTCATCATTACTATTTTTCTAAATTTCCATATAAAACAAAATAAACAATTCAATTTTTTCAAATTTCAAATTAAATTTTTCAAATTTCAAAACAAAATTAATATTGAAAAAACAAATTATAACAATATATATGTTATTTAATTTTTAATTTTTATCTCATTTTATCTATAAAAACAAATCATGTTAATCTCTGAAAATCTTTTCCTTTTGGAGGAAGTAGTGACCTCTAATGCAATAGAACATGATTCGATAATTTTCTCATGTTGTCTCTTTCATTTATAGTTCATCATTATCCTTATAACACAGTGTTGCCATTTTAGTGATAGTTTATAAGTGGAATCTCTTAACATCCAGTAAGGACCAAGAAGGCCATCAAGAACTTCAAACTACTATAATTGAAAACAGTGTGCTTTAAGAACATAGTTGAGGATTCAAAAAAAAAAGGAACATAGTTAAGACTAAAGTGTTGGCTACAGTAACCAGATTTTGTTTTTTCCCTAACTGTTATGGTTTGATTCGGAATAAATGGTGCTGGTAATTTTGACAAGCAAAACAAACCTGAAGCAAGATTCATGATAGCATTCCCAGTTGAGAGAGAGAAAGTGTTAAAAGCACTTGCATGTTGAAGATAATATCCTTCGAGGCAAAAAACGATAAGATGGAAGTTGCTTATTATGTTGACTGGTGGTTTCTATTATGCTTGAAGATGAGAGGCAAAAAACTGCTTTTGGTCATGTTGATTTCTTGCAATTAATTGAAGACGATGTCTTTGCCACATTTATACAGGTATGCTACATCCAATGACAGATATCACAGATACAAAGGTCATTTCTATGTAATTAGGACATTTGGAAACTTTGAGTTTTAAAAATAATCAGATTACTTTCTAGTTAAAAAGAGAGATAGCTGCATAGCAGTACCGTATTCATTCGAAAATAACTTTACAATCTGATATGGAGTAAGTCCTATTCTGATCTTCTAATTGATACACAACATTAAAATACATATAACCAAAATTCATTTTGAGATTTTTGGTCCATTTTGCTAAACATTATTTTTCTTAGAACATTCACCAAACGCTTTCTAAGCATTTTTTTTTTAATTCCCAGCAGATATTAACAATAGAGCAAAGCAAAGGTTGTGGTTCACGATTTGCCCAACCAAGATGAAAGGAAAAATCGGTTTTACAGTTTTAAATTTAAATGGTGAGGGCATACCAACTCAGAAGTGTCGCCCATCAAAGCAAAGGCTATGGTTCACGTCTTTTTGCCAGTGTTATGTCAACAGAAATCTGGTTCCAACCTACTAGAAGTCTTTGCCGGTGTTGTTTCATTGCTGAACATCGAGGGAGGGGGGGTGTTGTTGCTGAACAAAGGGGGCTAGGTTTCATTGCTGAACACAGGGAGAGGTGGGTTTTGTCTTTGATTCAATGTGGTTGATCACCAGACGCCGACGTAGTGTTGAGTGAATGGTGGGCAGTATTAATGGATAATACTGCTGGTCCAGATAGAAGATATTTTCACCTTTAAATAGGTTGGATACAAGAGTAATGTTAACTCATTTTATTTAATTATTAATGTTTTTTAATTTTTATATAAATATAATAAAGAATTTAAATTTTAAAATAATAGTATCATTTAAAATAATATTTTTCAATTTTTATCTCATCTCATCTCAACTCATTATTTGAATAAAACCTAAAACAAATATTAAGAGTCAAATGTTTGCCCATTGATAAATTTAGGCATGATCATTCGGGTTTCAGATTCGTAATTTTTTAAAATCTCTTAGATGAAAATATCAAAATTATTAAAAAATAAAAAAATTTTAAAGTCGGACTAAGCAAAACCTAGCCCGGATGAACATAAATTTATGCAACATACGTAAATAATGACTTGTATAAATTTTTTTATAGGCCTCCATTAAAAAGTATACCTCATATTTAAAAAGTATATAAAATTTTTTCTTTTTTAATGGAACTCACTTTTTTACTAAAGGATTATGTAAAATTTGTCTATCCAAAATTACTAAAGGACTTCTGTAAAATTTGTTTATTAAAAATTTGTATCAATGAGAAATAATACTTGTAATTATAAGTGTGTAAACACTACGTAAATGTTTTAGAAAAGAAGTGAATAAGTATGAAACTCACATCAAAAAAATTAATTTTTTAATTATAGATCTCACTTTTTTTAAAATTGACTGCACAATATTTATACATTCCACGACTATATATATAATTACCCTTTGCGGACACCATGCGTTTAAACATAACTTTGCATTCCATATAAAAAATGAGGGGCGTTTTATTGAAAAGATGAGAGGTGTAAAGCATCTGGGTGGAAGAGAAAGCGTTGGTTGGAATTTAGACAGGGACAATTTTTTTTTTTTTTAAAAAAGAAATGGTGCATTCAGATCAAGCGAAATGGTGCATTTCAAACTTGTGTTCCCAATCTGCATTCCCCGTCCCAGTCCCCCATTCTATTCTTCTCCTTCTCTTCCCCGTCTCCTCCCCCATCTCCCACACCCCTAACCCTAACTTTAATCCTGATCCGAACCCTAGCCCTAAATTCAATCAACCAAAATCCATTATTTATGTTGGCATTTTCTCTTTTTGCGTATCCTTTTTTTTTTAATTTTTTTGGAATGCATTTTAATTTGTTTGGTGGCCAAAACAATTGAGGAAAAGAATTGTTACAATGCTTTTATATGTTTGTAATAAGTTGAATGGAAATGATAGAGAAATTAGGATTGCCTGGCTTCGAGGATAGGCTTCTTAGAAAATTAGAATGAATATAATTGAATAATAGGTTCATACATCAAGCCTAACCCAAGTCTGTGCAATACAGGTTATATAGCATTTACAAAACTGCAAAATAAATAACTCCTAAACGCTATAACCGTAACTTACAAACACAGACAACTGGGCTCACAAACCCACTAATTAACCCAATACATAACTTATTACACAACAGCCTACTTTATTTAGCATAGCCCACAGCCCATCAGCAAACCCTAGGACTTCTTACTTTTTCATCAATTCTCAAATCTTCAATTTGCCGCATACCATCTTCAACTCCAAGCCGTGTGACAAAGCCCCATGCTTTAGATCAACTTGCCCACAAGGTGAGCAAAGGAGTGAGTGATCTTTGTGTGTGGTTCCTAGGTAATGTCATATTCACTCAACCCCTCACACTGCACCAAGGTTTTGGATTGATGAAGATTCTTGACCTTTCGAATGCACCGATCCAACGCTTTCTCTCGGGTTTGATCACTCTGCTAGTATCCACTAGGGGTATGGTGGGTATGACCACGATCTGCCTTCCTAACTTCATTTTAAGCTAAGAAACATGGAAGACGGGGTGAATAGTAATAGATATTTGGTAGCTTCAACTTATAGGCTATCTCTCCGACATGGTGGTGTAAAGATACCGTGGATGAATGTAAGCAATTAGGATAATAGATGAACAAATATAATAGAAAATATGGAGGAAGTAATGCAGGTGAAGTGTTTGTAAAATGGAATATAGAAAAGATAGAAATGACAATCACGCTTTGGGATATTCGAGGTCCCCAATTCCTCCAAATGAAAATAACAAACAGTTTTAACAATGATTTTCCAAATCCCTAAACACTACCCCCATCTCTCCTACTTATCCTAATTCACCTAGGCCCTGGGCCAACTAAGACTATGGATGACTCTACTAAGCTTACTAGGTCCAATAACAACTAACATTTAAACAACACAATTAAACCCTAAAAGACTAAATGTATACAGTCATTAAGCTCGGCCCATTTATATTGGGTTCCTAACAATCTCACCCCATTTTAAAGAACCTTGTCCTCAAGGTTCATTTTAACTAATATTTGGACACTACACTTGATGCATAGGATGACTGAACTATAGGAGTTGGAGAATTTGCGTCTGCAGACCATGCATAGGACTACTTTGAGGCTTCCACCTTGAGATTCTGGATCAACCATGGGAATTCCAGAGAAACCACAACCTTCTCCAATGCAAGCCATTTTATGTTGCCACGCTCATGCCTTATTTCTTGAAGTAAATATGCAGCCTGCCCAATTTTAACATCAAGAACCACTCCAAATGTAGCACAAAATTCTAAAAAATTGCAAAACTTTTTCCAACAATTGCAGGAGGTAAATCAAGTTAAGCTACGGTTGATAAGTTGGCACCCTGAGGCAAAGCAATGTCAACCTCAAATTCTTTGTCCTCTAAACTCATTGTACACTTTCTAACGCTGTTTGATAATCAAACTTTCTTCACTAATGTAGATGGCTTTGAAGAAGAATTCTCAACGAACTTTTGATTCACATATAATTCCAGAGAATTCCCATATCTCTCTTGCAATATTTGCCCAAGTTCACATAATTCTGGCATTTTGAAAATCTCGCAGCATCAAACATAAGGGATGATACAGCCTCGCTATTATCCTTAGGGCATTCTCTTTGTTTTTGCAGTATTGAAAGATGTTTCAATACCAAATTGCATGATTTCTCAACGAAATCTTGACACAAAGAAAGCATCAATTCAACTAGAATACCCTCAGCCCTTTGATAAGCATTGATATCAAGGCCATTGGCAAGCAAATCAGCCATATATTTCTTCAGAAACTTCTCAGTTGCCTTGCTCTTCCTCCTAACCATATCTATCCGAGTCTTGGTTACTTTAATCAACGACTTACTGACATCTTGAGGCTTAAGAACACCCTTCTTTCCTAGCCCAGCAGCTTCATCCTAACTGTTTTGAGCGCCACAACTTTCCGAAGTTCTCACTCCATCAAGCTTTTCATTACGGTGTGCATCGGACTTTACCTTCTCTGATTGTTCCTGGGCAATTAAATTTGCTATACTCCATCTCCCTTTATCAAAAGGCTTAAAGACCACTTTAAGTGGCAAGAAATCAATCAAGTAGTGAGCAAAGATTTTCTTACCCACGTTGCCTTCATCCTTAATTCTCTTCCACCAAGTTGCACAATTATATATACATACCAACGTCTCAACAGATTCAATAATCTCAAGCAATCTAAAAAATTCATGCAGATCTAAAATCAGTGTTAACCCATGTTGCTCTGCAGGATGCAAAACGGGAAAAGGCTTCATTGAGAGTGATTCAGAGAAACCCTTAACTAGCTCTTTGATTATCCTCCTATCCAAGTAGATTCCATTCCTAACCACATTAGCAGCTTGCATCAACACTTTTGTCTCTAGTTCAACTTATCGTGAACCAATAGATCGCTTACTTTCTCGATGCCATTCAGGTTTGTAGAACAACCTCTCAGTGCTCTCCAGACGACCTTCAGACATATCGTCGACCATTTGCCAGACCACACAAGCATCCCCAACATTTATTTCCACAAATTGAGAGGCAGAAATTGAGAAGAAATTTACGCCTACCTCAACCAGCGATCGTGACTTGACTATAGTGATGGCATTTAATTGGATAAGGGTTAAGTTTTCTGTGTTGCCGGTCCCAGTAGCTGATGGAGATGAACTGCCATGGCCAAGAAACGTGTTGAGCTCTTGTAAGTCGTAAGGCAGTTGAGAATGGAGGCTTTGGTGTTGAGCTCTTTTTTGATTCTCTTTCTTGCTTTGCCTCTCTTCCCGTCTCTTGTTCACTTCGACTGTGTGGATGCCAGGATCAAAATCCACAATCGATCAACAGGGGGTGAAAAATCTCCTTTCCGTTGTGCTTGTTTTGGTTCGGAGCAGAGGATAGCATCCAATTCAGCATGCTCTAGTTCTGAATGGGGGCTTATAGTTTGGTTTGGGAATATGGTTAGGGTTTGGATGCGAGGGAAGGCCATGATAAATGATTCTGCGTCTTTCTTCTCCTTATCGACAGATTCGTCTTACTGGTCAATCAGATTTGTAGCTCCTGTTTGGCTTGCCTTCAAACCGACAAAATCGATTGCATTTTCATTAGAAATTTCGGTAACATCCGGTGCATTTTCACGACACGGCTTCAAGATCTTAGGTTTTGCTACTTCATTGTCCTCCTGGTCTTACGATTCCAAGAGAGATTGCCTAAAAATCTTGAAGCTTTCATGGTATCGGTTGAATGAGAATTGAAGCTTATGCACTTTGTTGAGCGCTGTCATCATTAAATCAAGTTGATATTGGCATAATTGTTTTTGGTCCATGAAGAGAATCGATTGTTGGCATAATTGTCTCAGGTCCATAGAGAGAATCGGTGGCTCTGGATACCAATTGTAAAGATACCGTAGATGAATGTAAGCGATTGGGATAATAGATGAACAAAGATAATAGAAAATATGGAGGAAGTAATGCAGGTGAAGTGTTTGTAAAATGGAATATAGAAAAGATAGAAATGATAATCACACTTTTCGGATATTCGAGATTCTCAATTCCTTCAAATGAAAATAACAAGCAATTTCAATAATGATTTTTTAGATCCCCAAACACTACCCCCATCTCTCCTACTTATCCTAATTCACCCAGATCGTGGGCCAACTAAGGCCATGGACCACTCTACTAAGCTTACTAAGCCCAATAGCAACTAACATTTAAACAACCCAATTAAACCTCAAAAGACTAAATGTATACAGTCATTAAGCTCGGCTCACTTATATTGGGTTCCTAATAGTGGGTGATTTGATAAGGGTAGAACCTCAATGCAAGCTTGAGGTTGCGGCGGCGCGTCATTGACGGTTATCTATATAGTTGCTATGAGGACTTGTAATTTTACTCACTATGTAATTTAATATTTTAATATTAAATATGTTTATTTGCTAGTATAATATTGGATGTTATGAGTTGGTTAATATTAATATTATTTTATTGTACTTGTGTTTAAATCTTTGAATATATTTCATCTTTATTTAAACATATTATCTTCATGATTTAATTGGTAGTTAATTTAATTTCTTTCATGAATTTATTGTGATGCATTTAATTTAAGGCTTGAATTTAATCTCATTATTTTATTATGTTGGTATTTAAATTAAAGTATTGTAAATTATTTTATATTGATTTAATGTGTTTAATTAATTTATGTTATCTGTTTTCAGTTTGGGCTTAAACTTATAGTTATATATGTGTATATATATATATATATATATACACATATATATATGAGTTGGGTTTTAATGTTTTAAAAATGCCCCAAGCCCAGCCCGTGCAACCATAACCCAGCCCTCCCTTATTTTCCACTCTCTTATTTACTAAAACGGTGACGTTCAAATTATGTATAGCCTCAGAATAGGTGTGATTTGGCCACTTCATTTCCGTGGGACGTGAGCATCCTTCTTCCTCATCTCTTCTTCTTTTCTTCTTCTTCTTCTTCCGTTGTTTAGCTGCTGTACACCCGTGATGTTCAAGACTGACCCTTTCCAGCTTTCATCAGTTTAAATCACACGCACTACTCTATTATTTTCCCAACACTCAGATGATTATTTCAGCCCAAGATTTCTGTTCGATCCGTGCTGTACGTGCCCAGAAATATGGTCTGAAACCGTGAGCTTCCAGCCACGTTTTGCCACCAGTTTTTCATCCGAAAAGCTGAGTTATTCCTCTTCTTTTCAGTTTGGTTGTCTTGGCTTGATTTTGTAAAATTTCACGTGATTTTTCCTACCCAAAAACCAGCATTTTCCAGCCTATATATGGTCATCAAAGTATGCGGAAAAACCACTCCAAAAATCAACTCTCGTTACCTTGCTCTGTTTGGGATCTAAAACCGTGTGCTTAATTCCTTCGTTTTGTTTATTTCTTCTTCTCAACTCAAACTAGATATTTCCTCTTCAAAACCCTCTAGTAATCCAAAAATCTTAGTGGTGTTTGATTGGTTATTTTCTCACCGTAATATCACTGTATTTCAATATTTACAATATTCTTGATAATAAATTTTCCATTTTTTTAATGGATTAATTTATCTATGTGTTGTTTTCAATATATTTACGTTGTTACCTTTATTTACGTTCAAATGTTTAGTTTAGAAACAATGATGATTGCACTTAATTAATTTATCTATTTACGTTTAAGTGTGTGTATTATTTTGTTTAAAGTGGTTATTATTATTTTCTTTTAGAATGTTTTAATTATGTCGCTTTATTTATGTTAAATTAAATTGCTTTAATTAATTATGCTAAAAATATTTATCATATTTATTAGTGTTTTATTTTCGGCTTATCTTAATTATTTTATTTGTTTTCGATGTTAATATTTATTTATTTGTAATGTTTTACATATGTGGACGCGTTTGACATGACCTTAGTGGCGAGCTCGTGTGTGGTAGCACAGAGTTGCTATTCGGCATATTCAATAATTTCAGGAATTTTTAGCGAACGTATTGTAAGTATTTTTCAAATAAATTTTAAGAATTAAATATATTTTGCATTAACAATTGTGTGCTTGGTTGATGATTGCACTTGTTGATTGTTGGATAATTGTTCATGATGGTACGCATTGTATAATTGCATGTTTGTTCATGTGTATATGTGGCGTTTGGATTTTAATGTGAGGCTTGTTTTTTTTTTTTTTGGTTTATTAAAATGGTTTGATTGATTGATTTTAAAGGAGACGTATTGTAGGGATGGTGGCAAGCAGGGATGGTGGTTTAAACCTGCTTGTGATTCTCGCCTACAGTATTATTAGATTTATGGATTTTAACAGTTTTGACAGTGCCATAATGGGAATAGCAATACGTAATTCCCATTATGGTCAGTGTATGTATTTCATATCAGGGACGACGATACGTAACGTCCGCTATAAAATAATTTATGTAAGTTATAACGGGGATGACGATACGTAATACCCGTTATGATTAGTGTGTGTATTTTATATTGGGGACGGCGATACATAACGCTCACTATGAAAATAATGTGTGTAAGTCATAATAGAGATGACGATATGTAACGCCCGCTGTGATTAATGGTGTGTGTATGTCATATCGGGAATGACGATACGTAATGCCCGTATGACTTGCATGAAAATGGGAGTAAGCAGGAATGGTGGTAGAGTCCCGCCTGTGATTTGCCTAAAGTGTCAACTAGTTTTGAGTGCCATCTTCTGAAAAAATGGCGAGTTTTGATAAATGTTTTTACATGTACTATTTTCTGGGAAAGTGGAAGTTTTTCAATGGATTTTATTTTTAACAATTTGTGATTTTCAGTGTGAGTGAAAATTATTTAATTATTTATTTGTTACAGAGTAAGTCTCATGCATGTGGTAACATGTTCATGCATTTTGTTGTTGTATGAATGTATTTATTATTTTGCGGTTTATTTGAGATTTTACTTACTTACAGTATCATTTTTTATATCGTAGATTTTGATGCAGAAGACGAGTAGGCTGAACCTGAGGAGGCGGCTCTGCCATTGGAGTGAATTAGAGTAGTTTGTTATTTAAGAAATGTTTACCTATTTCTGATAATTATGTATTTTGATAATTTGACTATAGGATGACTGTATTTAATCTCCTATTGGGAAATTTGCGTTACAACTGCTTGCTGATATTTTAAGATTCTGGTACTTAGTTATTGACTTAATTTATCCGATGCGACTTTTAATTTTATGCATGTCATGTATTCACACACTTAGCACTTGACATTGGGGTGCGTGACCCGTGCTGTCAACATCCCAACGCCTCGATTCCCGTATTTTTGTAAGTGGAAGTTGGAGGCATCACAGTTGCAATTGTAAGTACACCCACTCTCCAACTATAAAGCTTTGTTCTTTCCATTTCAAATTAACATATTGCTCTTTCGATTTTAAATTGTGGAACGCCCAATGCTTTGGCAACCAGGTATAACATCCACCATTGTTTTACCCTGTCCACGAAACTTTCTGACTTCAATCACATATTCTTGGATTTAAAGTACCGATGCCCACTTCGTAGACCTCCACAATTAAGCATGATAGGTTAGTGATCCGATGAGATTCGATTCAAATGTTTTTGCCAAACATCTGGAAAATGACTTTCCAGTTCCGGTGATATAAGGAAACGATTCAACCTGGACCACGTCTGGTTATTCGACCATGTAGCTGGACCTCTCGCGAGTGGTAAATCTATCAAATTAAGCTCAAAGATGCACTCAGAGAAATCCAAGCTCGTGGGCCTTACTCTTTTATTTCCAAAAATTTCACTTGAGAATCTAACAATGTTGAAATCGCCACCGATATACCGTGGGACTCTCCACCAATTGTGTAACCCTGATAACTCATCCCACAGAAGTCGTCTGTTAGCATCTAGGTTAGGACTATATACACTTGCAAAAGCCCACAAAAACTTGTCAGACATCCCATTACAAGAAACCGCCACCGTAAATCTACCAACATACTCTTCCATTTTTTCCACACCCGTCTATCCTATAACACTATAACTCCACCCGATGCCCTTGTTGAGGCCATATCAATAAACATCAATTTCGTTTCCTGAAGACACATTATGTCCACTTTCCATACTCGAAACAAATTTTGAATCCAAAGACGCTTATTTGCATCGTTGAGTCAACGAACGTTCCACGACACAATTTTTGGCTTCATTGGAGAACGACAAGCCCCTTTCCTTTTGTTTTTCCTTTACTTGAAGTGCCCTCCGTGTTCAAAGACCACTCCAACCATTTGAGTTCATTAGCTTGCTCCCCCTATGACAATTATTCTTATCACCTATTTCAATGGCTGTTAATAAGGCCATAAATTGTTCCTTGTATCTCTCACATCTAATACCCACAATATCTTGAATACCTTTGACTGTATTCAAGACCTAATCAGAACTTTGATCTGGAAAAAAGCAGCTCAGAGGACTGGGGTTTATAAACTCCTTAATATCCTCCAACCCTTGTACAAAATTTGAGAAAAGGGTCTCACTTTCTACCGATTGCATCAAATCATCACTCTCATCATCTTCGGCTAGATCCTTCTCAAGAAGCTGTGTAGGAAAGTTCGCCAGAGGGATAACCTCAGACTCACCCCAGATTGGGGTTTTCTGGGCCTCAACTAGTGCATAAATATGTTCGTCGAGTTCGAAAATGCCATTTTGAGTGCATATCACCGTCGGCGTGACCTCGAGAGTTGCCGTCGATCCCAATGGCTCCGTCGGTGCTGTTTTTGAGTACCACCATCCAATCCCTCCATCGTCAATATGGTCTCTGATTACGCCCAAAGAATAACGCGGTCGTTTGCAGTATAGCTTTGGGGTGTCGATTCCACAGGGAGATGGATTGAGAAATTGAAGAACAGTAATGAAATTAACAAAAAGATTAAATGAGTGTGATAAGTAAATTTTAGAGTGTGATGTAAATTAAAACTAAATGAGTAATTTGAAAAATATAAAAATGAGACGAAAAGTAGAGCGTAGGGAATTCCTTGTGTATTTGTGGTATTCAAATTTATTCTTAATTCATTGATAACTCAATTAAGAATTCTATGTCCAAATTCTTAATCGGAAGATATAACATTAATAACCAAAATTTAAATCACATGTAACTCTTTGAAAAATCATTCTTCACACTTAACTCTCATAAATTGTTATCGATATTGAGAAAATCCAACGACGACAATATACCCAAGAGGCGATATTGCAGCAGAGAATTAAATCAATATAGATAATCAATTGCTCCAAACATAATTATAGAACTAATCCACTCAATAGAAAAAGCATGACTGAATCTATAAACGAAATAGATTCTATAATTATTTGAAGACGAAAAGCATCACAAATAAATTGAGAATAATAGAACAAAAGAGTTTTAATATTTAAAGACCAAATACATGAATCAAAAATAAATTACAAACACCATCACACACACAAGTTCATCCCTAACCCTCTTAGAGAATTTAGTTACACATATTGAAAATATGTAACAAAAATTCTTCAAGGGATAATATGGAAGAGCCAACCATTATTTTCTTCTCTCTTCTTTGGTTTTTCTTTTCTTTTCTTAAGCTCTCAAAACAATGGCTCTTCCAAAGCATCCTCCCACACTAAGCATGGTCTTAGAACACACACCCCTCCCTTCTATTTATAAGCATCCTTCATGCAAGTTGTCATGACAAAATCATCACAATTTCAACTTGTTTTGCCATGTGCCATTCTTGAATCCAAGTGACTTGTGAGTTGTCATTTTGATCATTTGTTTTCCCACTATGCATGAGCTGGATTTTGCTTGTAGGTTGAGTGTTTCAATTTTGCTTCTCTACCCATTAGTTGTCTTGTATGACTTAATATCTT
Source organism: Platycarya longipes (assembly GCA_036559045.1). Taxonomy (NCBI): domain Eukaryota; kingdom Viridiplantae; phylum Streptophyta; class Magnoliopsida; order Fagales; family Juglandaceae; genus Platycarya; species Platycarya longipes. Next base: position 40,858,239 of record CM071802.1, read on the forward strand.
GTAGTCAAATAATTTGTCTTGAAGAAACTTGAGTGCACTTCATCTTGCATATGAATTGATCATTGCATTTCCAAGTTGGTGTAGGAGTGCTTGCTGGAAAATATTATGATGACATTTGGATTTGATGCAAGTGGCTGAAAAATATCCAGGAACGTCAAGTGCAGGTGCATCCACTTGATGGTCGATTTTGTCTTGGATTGAGTGGATATCTCTTAAAATATAAAACATAAAAGTTATATATATTTCTCTTGCGGTTCTATATCATCTTGAATCAGCTCAATCGGAGATTGGATGAGAGAGTTATGCCCATATTACGAAAATACATCAGAACTGTCTAAAATTCCGCAATTATCTTCATTTGCTCCTAATGCCTCTATTTGTGTCCTAAATCAAAATATAAGAATAATGAGTATATTTAGGCATCAAATAAGAATAAAGTATTAAACATTAAGAGAGGAAAATATGGCATTTTATATTCTCATCAATATATTAAATCATGCTTATATCTATCTCAAGATAAATGACCATTAATTTTAATAACATGAGTTATATTCATTATTTTCTCATTTCTTTTAACATTTAAATAGAGTATTTAGAGTGCATTTTTGTGCACTCATCACACCCCCCAACTTACTCATTGCTAGTCCCTAGCAATTTTCATGCAAAATGATGAGAAAGACGAAAGAAAATCACACATAGGGGCCATCAAGACACATTTTTCAAATTTACATATCAAAACAATCTTAGAAATTCAATAACCCTTTCACAAGTAATTCAAATATAGCAATCCACAGAGTGTGTATGTGTTCCAAACTATTTTTATCAAATCAGAGGTTTCGACACATGCAACATTAGAATATCTTAAGCAAAAAGGTTCAACTCCATAACTCACGGGTATAGAAGTGTTTCATGTATGGGTTCTCTCTATGGAGTTGACAAAGGTGTACATTTACTCTCATGGAAATTTAGCCAATTATATATAAGTAACAAGTAAACATTGATCTTATGATAGGAATACTAACAAATGAGATTTCCACCATTCTTTCCACAAGCATACTTAGGATCGGAAAAATCAACACAAAGAGTTGTAATGTGGCTTAGGGTTGGGGTTCATAAGAAGAAAAGGTGAAGAGGTTTCAAAAACTTCCAAGTATACACAAAAGGGAATCTGTTAAATTTTTCAGTAGACTATACTTTCCTTTTGATGTACTTTTCAATTTTTTAGATTTTTGACTAAGTACACTTTTCCATCTTCTTTTGCCACTGGTGTCTTCGCAATTTGATGAACTCTTTCATGAATAATTTGATGGACACATCTAGCACCATGCCATTTTTGTCATCGTTTTCCTTTTTTTTTTTTTTTAAATGATAATTTCACACCTAGTACACACTTGGAAGTAAAATGGTAGGAAAATATAGTGTATAAGCTATACTCCAATGTGGAGAGGTATGGATGATGTAGATATGAAAAGAAGAGGCCATATGTGTATATTGGCTCAAAATTGGCTACTAGGGGTATATGATGAAAATGGTCAGCTTGAAAGGCTCAAACGTTAATCCTAAGTTGACTTTCGTCATATCCCAAGTATATCCACCATCTTACCACAAACCATGTAATGATATTCTCAAAAGAAGTGTCAAATTCAACAGATCAATGGATACTTATCACAATTTCTGTATTTGTAAGCTCTCAATTCTCACAAAATTCACATGAATACTTGAGCAAAATAATTCTTTAGTTACATGTGTCAAATCACCATATTACCACAAAGTTTGGAGAAGTGCATAAATGGTTCTGTGGATACTTTAGCAAAATGATTTAAGATGGGTTTGTTGAATTCACCAAGATGGTTATGAATGAGCATGAGTATCATGTGTGAAAAGATGCCTGTGTGAAAAAAATTTGGCAATTTTTTATATATTGATTGAAATATGCCACAGAGTTTAAATAACAGATTTGTATTCCCACCCCCCAACTTAAATGAAACATTGTCCTCAATGTTTAAGAATTAAAATTGAATGGGGAGTAACTAAAAAGGGTAGGATACACTTGATGTGTGATGTGGATAGCTCGCTAAGCGTCAAAAGTGGTGATCTGAAATGACAAAATGAAACTATCCTGCAAACAAAAATAAAGAAAATAGTAGTAAAAAATAAAACAAAACAAACAAGATAATAATAATAATAATAATTATTGTTGCATGGTGTGGTCAAAGTTGATAGACCAAGTCTACAACCGGACTATCTTCTACTTCTTGAACTATTCCTCCTGGGTCAAAAATGAAACACTTATTTGCCCAATAAACTCGGTCCTCGAGCTTCACAGGTAGGTGGCAAGGCTTTAGATTAACTTTTGGTACTTGCCCACTTGAAGGAATCTGTTTTTCATTTTTCTCAAGCAACTCCTTAAACTTCAGTTGCCAAGCCCGTGTGCTATAATCTTGAGTATTGTCAAAAATTTCACAAATATTAGCTACATCAGACGAATCACTGATAGGATTAAACTCAAAATCAACAATAAAATTCTCAAGGGGATCAGAATCATGAGTTGTGAAAACTTCCCTGTCTATGAGTGAGTCAATCATGTATGTCTGATGGCACTCGTCATTCTTCACAGTTTCTTGTGCCATATGTTGATCATGAGGTATAGACTGAGCTTGAGAAGGGAACTTACCTTGCTCATTTACACTCAAGAAGTTCGTTATTTTAGACACTTGGCTCTTTATCTCCTTTTGTTCTTCAACAACCTGCATAATTAAAGACTCAAATTTTTGGTTAGTCTTATCCTGTACTTCAATAAATGCATGCAAAGTGTCTTCTAAAGAATTTCTAGAAGATTGAGGTGCATGGTATGGTGCAGAATATGATCTAGAAGGCTGTGCAGACTGTGCAAGCTGTTGGTTTTCAGACTTCCAGCTGAAGTTGGGATGATTACGCCATCCTCTCATGTTAGCATGTGTAGGACAGTCTTGGGTATGATGATCTATCCCACCACAGACAACACATGGCCCAAAAGAGTTTGCATGATTAGCCATGTATGTTGGTTTTGAGTTTTTGGTTTTCAATAACTCTAATTCTCTGGTGAGCATTTCAACCTTAGCCTTAAGGTTATCCTCCTCCCTTAGATGGTAAATACCACCACTCAAGTTTCCTGTAGGTCGTGACCTGTTTGTGCTATCAGTAGCACTAGGTCCAGTCCAAGTATGAGCTTTTTCAGCAAGCTCATTGAGGTACTCTATGGCCTCATCGGGATTTTTCTGTAAAAATTCTCCATTGCACATCATTTCCACGAATTGACGTTCCCTGGGCGTAAGCCCTTCATAGAAATAACTCACTAAGCGCCAATTCTCATATCCATGGTGGGGACACATACTCAGTAATTCTTTAAATCTTTCCCAAGACTGGTACAAAGTCTCACTATCCTTTTGTGCAAAGGTAGAGATTTGTCTTTTTAAAGCATTGGTCTTATGTTGGGGAAAGTATTTATTGAAAAACACTTGAGTCATCTCACTCCATGTTCCAATAGACCGTGGTCTTAGTGAGTACAACCAACTCTTAGCTTTATCTTTCAAAGAAAAAGGAAAGAACTTTAGCCTTACCGTGTCGTCAGTGGTATTTTGATTGTGGAATGTTGCAACTACTTCCTCAAATTCCCTAATATGAACATAGGGGTTTTCATTTTCTAGACCATGGAAAGTCGGAAGTAATTGTATCATTCCTGTTTTGAAATCTACATTACGAACATTAGGTGAGAACATAATACAGGATGGTGTGGCTGTTCGTGCGGGATGAAGATAATCTTGGAGGGTTCTAACAGGTTGGTCCACGTGTTCACTCATCGCGTCAGAATTGGAAGAATTATCACACAAGCGATTAGAAAAATTAGATTCTGAATCTGATTCTAGCACGGGTCTACTAGCAAACCGTCCAAAAGCGTCTCTGTACCTGCGCATGCAAAGTAAAGAAAAGCGTAATACTGAAGAAAAAAAAAAAAAAAATTACGAAAAGAAAAGTAAAATAAAATAAAGATGCAGAAAGCTAAAAAGAAAATGAACGAAGTTACCGTTTTTTTTTTTTTAAAACTACTAAAAAAAACTACAAATTCTTCTACCGTCTCCCCGGCAACGGCGCCAAAATTTGATTACGCCCAAAGAATAACGCGGTCGTTTGCAGTATAGCTTTGGGGTGTCGATTCCACAGGGAGATGGATTGAGAAATTGAAGAACAGTAATGAAATTAACAAAAAGATTAAATGAGTGTGATAAGTAAATTTTAGAGTGTGATGTAAATTAAAACTAAATGAGTAATTTGAAAAATATAAAAATGAGACGAAAAGTAGAGCGTAGGGAATTCCTTGTGTATTTGTGGTATTCAAATTTATTCTTAATTCATTGATAACTCAATTAAGAATTCTATGTCCAAATTCTTAATCGGAAGATATAACATTAATAACCAAAATTTAAATCACATGTAACTCTTTGAAAAATCATTCTTCGCACTTAACTCTCATAAATTGTTATCGATATTGAGAAAATCCAACGACGACAATATACCAAAGAGGCGATATTGCAGCAGAGAATTAAATCAATATAGATAATCAATTGCTCCAAACATAATTATAGAACTAATCCACTCAATAGAAAAAGCATGACTGAATCTATAAACGAAATAGATTCTATAATTATTTGAAGACGAAAAGCATCACAAATAAATTGAGAATAATAGAACAAAAGAGTTTTAATATTTAAAGACCAAATACATGAATCAAAAATAAATTACAAACACCATCACACACACAAGTTCATCCCTAACCCTCTTAGAGAATTTAGTTACACATATTGAAAATATGTAACAAAAATTCTTCAAGGGATAATATGGAAGAGCCAACCATTATTTTCTTCTCTCTTCTTTGGTTTTTCTTTTCTTTTCTTAAGCTCTCAAAACAATGGCTCTTCCAAAGCATCCTCCCACACTAAGCATGGTCTTAGAACACACACCCCTCCCTTCTATTTATAAGCATCCTTCATGCAAGTTGTCATGACAAAATCATCACAATTTCAACTTGTTTTGCCATGTGCCATTCTTGAATCCAAGTGACTTGTGAGTTGTCATTTTGATCATTTGTTTTCCCACTATGCATGAGCTGGATTTTGCTTGTAGGTTGAGTGTTTCAATTTTGCTTCTCTACCCATTAGTTGTCTTGTATGACTTAATATCTTGTAGTCAAATAATTTGTCTTGAAGAAACTTGAGTGCACTTCATCTTGCATATGAATTGATCATTGCATTTCCAAGTTGGTGTAGGAGTGCTTGCTGGAAAATATTATGATGACATTTGGATTTGATGCAAGTGGCTGAAAAATATCTAGGAACGTCAAGTGCAGGTGCATCCACTTGATGGTCGATTTTGTCTTGGATTGAGTGGATATCTCTTAAAATATAAAACATAAAAGTTATAGATATTTCTCTTGCGGTTCTATATCATCTTGAATCAGCTCAATCGGAGATTGGATGAGAGAGTTATGCCCATATTACGAAAATACATCAGAACTGTCTAAAATTCCGCAATTATCTTCATTTGCTCCTAATGCCTCTATTTGTGTCCTAAATCAAAATATAAGAATAATGAGTATATTTAGGCATCAAATAAGAATAAAGTATTAAACATTAAGAGAGGAAAATATGGCATTTTATATTCTCATCAATATATTAAATCATGCTTATATCTATCTCAAGATAAATGACCATTAATTTTAATAACATGAGTTATATTCATTATTTTCTCATTTCTTTTAACATTTAAATAGAGTATTTAGAGTGCATTTTTGTGCACTCATCAGTCTCCGACATGAATCCAGGAGTCATTTGGAGAGGTTCGGCGTTTACAGAGGGTGGGTAGGGCTCGACCCGAGACCCGTTGGGGACAGGATTCGACCCGAGACTCGATCCCACTGGCGAGGCCTGCTTTTGATGGGGTCTGTCTGCTTGGTCTATGTAAGCCCGCCCCCATTCCCCCCAAGACTTGGCTTCACTTTAGCCTTGAAGTGGGCTGTGGGCTGGGAAGGTCCAGCCTCATATCTGAATGCCCCATTGGCCTGACCTTGGGGTGGGGTTGGAGCATAAATTGAGTCAGGGGGCTTGTGGGGTGAGTGTTTGGAAGAACATTAGAAGGGTATTCCAAAAACATACGAGCATCCAATTGGGTGCCGGTAATAGAATTAGACTTTGGAAGGATGCCTGGAATGGGAGTAGGTTGCTTAAGGATTTGTTCCCCGCATTATATCAGATGGCAAGTGATCAGAACCTCATTGTGGCAGAAGCAGTGGGTTTAGAAGGGGGACGGATTCACTGGAATATTTCTTTTATCTGAGCAGCACATGACTGGGAGCTGGATAGCTTTGTGGATTTTTACAATCTCATTTATACACAAAGACCAAACTTCCTGAACGAAGGCGAATTGTGGTGGATTCCTGTGGAGAGAGGAGCTTTCACTATCCAATCCTTTTATAAGGTTTTTTCCCAAACTGTTGATATACAGTTCCCTTGGAGAAAACTATGGCTCCTTCAGGCATCCTCAAAAGCAGCTTTTTTTGTATGGACAACGGCGTTAGGCAAGATTCTCACTACGGAAAATTTGAGAAAAAGGCGGATCATCATAGTGGATTGGTGTTGCATGTGTCGCAATGGGGGTGAATCGGTGAATCACCTACTCTTACATTGCGAAACAACTAGGTTTCTATGGAACAATGTCTTAGGAAGATTGAATTTAGTTTGGGTCATACCGGAAACTATGGTGGCAGTTATAGCGTGTTGGACTTCCCTTCGAGGTACAAGACAGATTAAAGTCATATGAAAAATGATTCTCCTCTGCATCATATGGTGCCTATGGCAAGAGCGTAACGAGAGGATTTTTGAAGAAAATGCGAGATCAAGGGAGCAACTCATTGTTTTCTTTTATAGAACTTTATGTACTTGGTCCATTGCTGTAGATTTTAATGGCATGGATCTTCATGATTTCCTTATCTTTAACCTGCCGTCTTAATAGGCACTGACACTTTGTAACTGGTTTATGGCCATTCTTGTATTATTAATATACTTTTACTTATCAAAAAAAAAAAAAAAATTAGCATATCGTTTCATTCGGTCTTGAGATTTCTGAAAGTTTTCTTTCAGTATTTGCATCAAGTGATCCCTAGTCCTTGAGTTTGTCTCCACTGGATTAGACTTAGCCAACCTTAGATTATAACTTAACAACATAGGGGTAGTTGCCATATAATGCTTTGAATGTGGTCATTCAGGTAGAAGCATGGAGATTGGTGTTGTACCAATACTTTGCTAAGGGAACCCAAAGGGCCCAGTCCTTGGGTTGATCCCTTGCAAAACACCTTAGATAATTCTCTAAGGTTTTGTTGACAACTTCGGACTACCCATTTATTTGAGGATGATAGATAGTGTTGAATGCCAACTCTACACTTTGTATCTTAAATAATTCCTGCCAAAATAAACTAGTAAATGTGTTGTGCCTATTAGACACGACAGATTGGGGCATTCTATGAAGCTTCAAAATGTTTTATACAAATATTTGGACCACTGTCTGAACTGTGTAGGGGTGAGCTAAAGAGGTGAAATGAGCATATTTTGTGAGTCTATCTACAACCACCTACAGAAAATTCTGTCCCTTAAAACACGGAAACCCATGAATAAAACCCAACGTAATCTAAGACCAAGGCTGAGATGGAATAGGTAATGGTTGTAGCAAGTCACTAGATTTGGACTGGCCTTCTTTTACACTCTGGCATGTGTCACAACTTCTAATCAGATTTTTAACATCTGGTTTAAGCCCTTCCAATGAAAATCTTTCCTAACCTTGTGAAGGGTTTTATCATAGCCTGAATGCCCCCCTCCCATAGGACTAGTATGCAATAGATGAAATAACCTTTGTCAAAAGGAGGGATCTTTAACAATCACCACTCTATTTTTATACAACAATAGACCATCCTTCATGACATAGGCAACAAGTAGTTCTCCCTTTTGAGCCTTCACAAAAAACCCTTGTATTGCAACATAGCTGCTATAACCTTGTTTAATTTTCTCAGGCCACTCTAGATTAGGGAGGGGAATGGTAGTTAGGACTAGATCCCCCTTAACATTTTCTGTTTCAGCTCTCATAGATAGTGCATCCACTATTGTATTGTTCTCTTCTTTCTTATATTCAGCTAAAACATCATACCCCATGAGTTTAGACACCCATTTTTGTTCCATGAGCTTACCAATTTTTTGCTCAAGTAAATACTTGAGGCTTTGGTGGTCTATTCTCACCACGAACGATTGTCCCAACAATGGTTGCCACTTTTGCACTGCCATTACTAAAGGATATAACTCTTTTTCATAAGTCAACAAAGCTAACCAAAGCCTTGATATAAATGCTATGGACCTATTTTTTTTGCATAATAATACCCTTGATAGCACTTCCTGATGCATCACATTCTATGGTGAAGGGAAGATTAAAATCTAGAAGAATAAGTATAAGGGGTCGTGTCACAGCCCTCTTCAATTATTAAAATGCCTCTCTTGCTTCATCATTCCAAGAAAATTGGTCATTTTTAAGCAAATGAGTTAAAGGGGCAACAAGACTGTCGTAGCCTCTATTGAATCTTCTATAATAACTCGTGAGACCAAGAAACCCCCTTAGAGACCTCAAAGAATTAGGAAATGACCATTCTTCAACTGCCTTTAACTTTTTTGGGTCTACTTTTACCCCATCAGTTGAGATATGCCCCACATAAGCAACTTCCAAAGTAGTAAATCTACACTTGGACAATTTTGCAAATAAATTGTACTGTTTTAGCACTTCAAGTGTCAAACTTAAGTGCTCAATATGATCTTGCAAGGAGCTATTATACACGAGAATATCATTAAAAAAAAGCAGCAAAGGCTATCTCAAATAAGGATTAAAAATCTTGCTCATTAAACTTTGAAAGCTCGAGGGTGCATTTGTTAGCCCATGAGTCATAGTATTCCTCATGAGTCCTAAAAGTTGTCTTGTGTACATATTTCATCTTCACCCTTATTTGATGGTACCCCGAGCGCATATTAAGCTTAAGGAAAAACTTGGATCCATTCAATTCATCCAACAACTCCTCCACAATTGGAATTGGAAGCTTATCTTTACAGTTACACTATTTAAAACTCGGTAGTTCACACACATTCTCCATGTCCCATTCACCTTCCTCACAAGTAACACTCGTGAAGAAGAATATGGGTTAGTACTAGGCCTTATTACCCCTTTTGTTGGATTATTGCCGATCTAATCATAAAAAGCTAATTTTTTCAGGGAATTGTAAACCAAGCTTCTGATAAACTTTGATTTTCCGCCTATTTTTTCATGTACTTGTTACATTACAATTATTGTTTTGCTCGGTGTATTTTTTTTTTTTTGGTAATAACATCTAAGATAACTTGTATTTTGCTGCGTCGGTCAGTATCATACCATGCTTTAAGTTAGTAGAAATGATTAAGTAGTACTCCCCACGATTCTGAGCAAGGAAGAGGCTAGGTTAGCATAAAGATGGTTATCGGTTCAAGGATGCAAGGTGCCACTGCTTTTTCAAGGTAAGAAGGGGTAGAGAAAATACCTCGTGCCAATGTTCGAGTACTAGGCACTACGGCGCTGAAGTAACCCATACCAAACTCCCAAGAAAAGCTCGAACGACCTTCAACAAAATGGTACCTGTACCCAAAATTGACACAAGTGGGTAGGTAGAGAATATCAAAGGGAGTGAGACAACTCTCTCTAAGGAACTCGGCAAAATAGTCTTGTAAATTCAAGAGAAGGGGTGCCTTCACACAAAGGGGGTCGTAGTGAAATTATTTCCCAAAACTTTGAGCTTCTGAGGTTCCAACCTTCTTTACTGATGAACTGCTACATATGACATCACTTGTAGAATTATCCTTAAACCCACGAGCACAAAATTTAACTTTTTTCACTGATGCATGAAAATAATTGACATTTAGGTGGATAAAAAATCCTAGAGGATATCATGTTTCAGAACTATAAAAAATAATCGAGTAGAGATGGGCCTGTGAAGATATATTTTAACATTCACTTAAACTTCTTTAGGACACTCACCATCCAAACTCATGGATCTACAAGCACCTCATCTAGGGATAGTTCTCAAAAAAATCAGTTCCTGAGTACTTGGTTTACCTTCTAGAAGACCCTTTTTTCTTATGGCCTTTTTCCAATTACTTTTTTTTCGTTGCCATTAACTTCTAGAAGATCCAATATAACTTCCTTCTAGAGAAAGCAATATGTATATATGAGTTGTTGCCACTGCCTTCTAAGTTGTTGCTGTGTCTTTTGGTTATATATAGGTCACCATAGTAGATATATAAATATATATGCATGCATGAGTGTGTATATATATATATATATATATTTATACATATGTGCAGTACATGTTATTTTTCTTCTAATTTGTTTGCTTTTAATTTAGTTTTTCAAAATAGTTGATCTAGATATGGATGCTATACCTGCTGAAGAAGATCATACATAAGGGGATGCTACAATTCCTACACCAACTAGTACTTCCACCCCTACACCCACATCTAGAGCAGCTACATTCTATGCAAGTAGTCTCAATAGTTGTAGAAGATGGGGATATACTTAATGAAGAGAGGAGTTTACTCTTGATATCAATTGATCACCACGACCTAGTATAAAAAGGTCGTGTACAGGGTAACATTTCATCAAAATTTCTAGTGATATTGAGAACCCACAGGCAAGATGCTAACATTGTGGACACCTTTGTGGTTGTCATTCGAAGAAGTAAGGCTCATTTCATTCATAGCACATTTTAATGGCTGCCAAAAGTATAAAACACACAAGGGGTTGGTGGCCACTAATTAGACCAAGCACGGTTACGGAATTTCTATGGCCCATGAACGTATGTAGATTAAGAAACTGTCAATCCCTCAATATGGTGAGAATTCGTTGAACCATTTGCTTGCAAAATGATCACTTGTAATTAGATGCCTTTTACCACCGTTGATAAAAAAAATTAGTCCAATCTCACTTTGATGGGAGATCACTCTGAACTCCAAAGTTGGGGTACGTTATGATCTCCAATTCCAATCAAAATCGGAGATCGGAGGTGGGCTTTTCGACTCTGTCAGAGTCAGAGCCCATCCCTAATCATAAGATAAATTTGTCTGAACCTTTTCATGATAAATTTGTATATGTTTTATGATTGCTTGATATAGAAGATGGAGATGTTATAGTTGTGGAGATTCCTGGTTGGATTTAAATTGGCTGATTTGGTTAAGGGATTTGCTTGCGGCAATGATCATCTGTAAGGAGATGTCTTTTACCACCGTTGAAAAAAAAAATAGTCCAATCTCACTGGCTAATTTGATCTGTTTTTGAAGTACTGTTTTAATCCATTCAGATATGTAATAGACAAATTTTAACCCAACTCAAGAACTGTAGCAGGGACACTTTGACCATATCTTTGTATATAGTGGGTAGGGATATTTCAATTCAACATAGAATTTGTAGAAGAATGTTTTAATTACAGCTCTCTCTCTAAAACTGTCATGATAGCCCAATTCAAGAAATCATAACATTTCTAACTATTATTATTTTGACAAATTTGAATAAGACAGGTAAATTTTTCTCTATAAATCCCATATCATTTATTATATTTACAATTCTTAAAAGCCAGATTATCATTTGTTGTAATTATTTTAAGTAAAGAGGTATTAATTTTCAAAATGGCCATTTTTTTTAAATTAATGTTAAGTAGAAGTTTTAGGTTTTTAAGTTTCGTGCAAGCCCTTTGTAAAAAGATGGATTTTACATGAATAAATGATTTTTTTTATATATATATTTTCGTGGTGGTGTTTACTTTCTTTTTACAAAGAACCTGCATGAGATTTGTATATTTAAGAAACTTTGTACAAATCATTACCCTGTTCGTAAATTTATGACTCAAACAAAGCGATGGATATGTTGTCTTCTTAAATTCAAGGATTGCATCCCTCCCTATCTTTCTGACAAAATTGAACTACTTTTAAAAAAAGAAGATATTATGTGACAACAAAAATGTAAAATTGTTTCTTATTTCCCCAGTAGCAAAATGTGATATTGCTAATCAATTGACCCTTTAGTTCTTTCTCTATGCAATACTAATTCCAAGAAGTTTTTTTTCTCGAATCAAATGCAACTCTTTCAAGACATCCTTGATGTTCATCCTTTCCCTTGGAAGTTCCATGGAACAAGCAACTCCGAGTCCAAGTATCAAACTCAAGCATTCTCTGATTTTGGATCTAATTGTAATTTGACTCTGAATATATCTGGGAGTCTCATTCGTTCTTGTCTCTTCATGGTGATCTTCTCTTTCCCGAAGAAGAACAGGATCAATAATATCTAACAGTCGTTCGGGTAAAGCTGTTTTGACAAATTCATGTAGCATAAAGCTGTCCTTGAACATGTCATCAGTTGGCCTTTTCCCTGTAAACATCTCCAGCAAGAGTATGCCATAACTGTATACATCACCATATGTTGATACCTCGTTTCCCATACCATACTCTGTATTCACATAAAACATGTTTGTTTGAAAGGAAATTGAAAGTAAGTACATAGTCTTGAAATTTGTAATGAACTTGAGATAGAATGAAAAAATTGTGAAATTATCACTTGTCTCAAAAGCATAAGCTAACAAGAAGAGATAAATTTTATTATTTATTTCGTATCTTAATACTCTTTGTCACGTGTAGGATAGACTTTTCCTCAATAAATTGTCCAATATATGAAATATTTAATTAAATGTGATAGAGTGTAGAATCAGGATTTAAACTTAGAATTTCTGCTTAAATACCATATCAAATTACCACTTATTTCAAAAGATTAAAGTTAATGAGAAGATATAAGTTTTATTATTTATATCATATCTTAACAAAAATGTGAAGAGAAAAGAAAATACCTGGAGGAGCATAACCCACGGTTCCTCTTACTCCAATGGAGCTTGATTGATCATTTGAACAATCTTGTGTCCGCTCAATAAGAAATCTCGCCAAGCCAAAGTCACCAACATGGGCAGTCATTTCTTCATCGAGAAGAACATTCCCTGGCTTGAGATCGCAATGAACAATCGGTTTATCACATTGATGGTGAAGATATTCCAATGCATTAGCAACGTCAATGGCAATATTCAACCTTTGAAGAAGACTCAAACTCTGTGGTTTCTCTAGAGCCTCATCATCGTTTGTATTTGGATTTGGATGCAACCACTCGTCTAGATTGCCATTTACCATGAATTCATACACCAAAGCCTTGAAATCATGACCTTGAAAGTCAACACTTGAACAAGCTGAAAGTACTTTTACAAGATTCCGGTGCCTGATATTTCTTAAAGCTTCGCATTCAGCAACGAAACTCTTAGAAGCTCCATGGCGCAAGAGGTTGAGGACCTTGACAGCAATTGTAGGTGAATCCTGATCAAGAATTCCTTTATACACAGACCCAAAGCTACCGACACCAATTAAATTAGCCGAGGAGAACCCGTTTGTAGCTTTTAGGAGACTTTGGTAAGATACATTTATAAGAGAATTTTCTGAGTTTCTTGAAGGGTCGTCTTTTCTCTTCTTTCTTATAGAAAAAAGTAGACACAACAAAACCAAAGTGATTCCAAGAAGTGCAGCAAGTAGAGAGATTATCAACTTCAAGGTAAGGGTCAGCTTCTGCCCCTTCAGGGATTTTTTGAACTTACATTTAGGAAGCTGAAACTCTGTTATCCCACCACAGAGCTCACCATTTCCCTTAACTGAAGTTGCACTTGCATTACTGAAAACTCCTTTTGTTGGTACCTCACCCTCGAAATGGTTGTAGGATAGATCCAATTGCTGCAAGAAGTTGAGACGTTCCAAAAATTTTGGAATTTCTCCAGACAAATTGTTGTTAGAAAGATCTAAAAGTTCAATACCTCTCAATGAATCTAATGATGAAGGAATGGATCCATGGAAGAAGTTTTTCCTCATGTCAAGAACTTCAAGTTTTACGCAGCTGCCAAGACTTGCTGGGATTTCACCAAATAACTTATTTTCAGAAATATCTAAACTTTCTAGATTTTTCAAGGTCCCTATTTCCATTGGGAGGATACCAGTAAACTGGTTTGCAGACAAGTTCACAGAAACTAGTGAGAATGAGATCAGACCCATGATTTGTGGAGGGATAACACCACTGAGCTTATTCCTAGAAAGAACCAATTCCACCAAATTTTTGCACTTAGCTAGGCTTGGAGGGATTTGACCATGAAGATTATTCATTCCTAAATACAAATTTATCAGTAGTGTTAAGTTTCCTAGAGAGGGTGGAATGTTCCCTGAGAGATTGTTTGAATATAAATCCAAAATTCTTAGCTTCCCAAGATTGCTGATCTCAGAGGGAATATTACCTGAGAGTGTGTTCTTGCCAATCCCCAGCGTCTCCAAGTTGATGAGATTTCCTAATCCTCTTGGAATGCTTCCAAATATGCGATTTTCTCCTAGACCCAGTAAGCTAAGAGTAGTCGAGAAGTTGCCAATGCAAGTAGGTAACACACCGCCAAAGTCATTATTATTTGTAGACAAAATCATGAGATCCGTGGCATTAGCGAGAGAGCAAAGAAAACTAAAGTCATTTCGTCCACCATTTCCGAAGAGATTGGAGTGAATGGAAAACTCCTCAAGTCTGTACAGCATTTCTAGAGAGGGAAATTTTCCAGTGAGTTTATTGGAGTGGATATACAGGCCATTTAGATATGAAGCATTAGCTATTGAAACAGGGATAGATCCAGAAAACTGGTTTCCAAAAATGTGAAAATGTTGGAGACTGGGTAAGGTGATGCCCATGTCCCAAGGAAGACTCCCATGCAATTTGTTGTCTCCTACATCAAAGACTAGAATAGAAGAGAGATTAAAGATTGATGGAGGAACTGTACCAGCAAATCTATTTGAACCCAAACTCAAAAATATAAGTTTCTTCAGCTGGCCAAAAGATTCAGGAATACTCCCCCCAAAGTTATTATAAACAGCATCAAATACTTCAAGAGAAGATAAATTTCCAAAAGCAGATGGGATACTTCCTGTTAGATTATTATTGTAAAGAGACAATCGTTGGAGCTTGGGCAAGGTGGAAAGCTCTTCTGAGATTTCTCCAAATAGTTCATTATAATGAACTCTGATGTAGATGAGATTGATGCAACCAGATATATTGCTTGGAATTTGGCCACTGATACTGTTGTAGGCTAATGCCAAGTTTTGCAGTCTGCGTAGGCGCCCAACTTCTGGAGGGATCATATGAATAAAGCTGTTGTTTGAGAGGATTAGTTCCCTAAGAAAACTAAAGTTTCCTACTTGTGGAGATATGGAACCGCCCAGATTTTGGGATTGGACGTCCAATTTTGTGACCCTGTCATGATGTTTTCGGCCACATGTTACACCTTGCCATCTGCAGAAATGGATGCTTTCATTCCAGGAACTCAGAAAACCAAGTGGGTCATGAGTTATCTTGGCCTTGAAGTCCAGCAAGGCCAACCTGTCTGTCTCATTCCCTTCGCCAACCACAAAGGTGATCGACGAGACAAAGCAACAAATGAACACAAAATAGTGTATGCAGAAAGAAAAAGATAATGCATGCGCCATCAATAATGGCTGAATAAACTGCATCAACCAGAGGCGGGTTGATAGTTTTTGCTGTAATTGGTACCGATAACATGTGGGTGTTTGCTTCGGCAAAACAGAGAAGGCTGATCTTTAGCTGTTTAGTTTATCAGCTCAAAAGGCCGCATAATATATTAATGTATGCATATGTATATGTATATGAATATGAATATGAAAAAATATGTTGTGTGGGAATGATAAGTCAAAGAATTCTTTGTTTAGTCGGAATAAAAAATTAAAAAAATAAAATATGTGTGGTGTGTAGTGTAAGATAATGTGTAACAAGATTTTTTAATAAGAAAAATATAAAAAATATTATTTCTCTATAATCTCTCAGTGTCTATAACAATTTTCTTTAATAAATATTCATCTTTGCAATTGGTACACATTTTTCTTTTCATCGCCAGCATGTGCGGACGTGACGTACAAGACGGTTGAATCCTCAAATATAGAAATGAGAGAAAAATCACTTCAAAGCCAGGAAAATGATTTACACATAATATTTTTTATAATATTTTATATAACTCTATTTCAAATGATCAGTATTTTTGTAAAATATCTTATAAAAATAATATCATTTTATAAAAATATCATCATCTTAAAACATAGTTGTGAAAATGTGTTACATGTATATATCATTACTCTTAAAGCAATGACCAATAGTTATATGCCAGCCAATTTTATAAAATTATGAAACATATATACAGCAAAATAAAAGCAGCTAAAAAAAAAAAAAGTAGCTTAGAAGTACTGCACATGAAATGTATAGCAATATGAATTGCCCAAGTAGAAATCAATAACATTACCCAACATTGGTTACATGTATAGAGAACGTATCGACCCAACATTGGTCAAAAGGAAATAGCGTAATAACAATATTGTTCATGTTTAATATGATCGAGGATATCTCAGAATGTATAGGGTCATGGATGTAAAATATTTTTTCTTGATGAATGAATAATTGATAATTTTCCTTAAAAAACATTCTGGTTATTGGTGAAGGATTGATAAAATCATGAGAATCTGATAATTAATGTAAAACGAATCAAATATGTGCGGCAAAAAACTATTGGTATATGCAACAACCGAGTCCGACGTAGTGACGTTTGCCGACAGCTACGGAGGAAAATCAGACATTGGCATTTTATATCTTTGTGTATATGCAAGAAAAATCAGGGAGCGTGCTAATCCACTTGACTTAAATACAATTGTATGTTGTAGGTATTAGGGTAAAGTGTAGCTAGCTTACCGTTTGTCATTTTTTTTTTAATTTTATTTATCATTTTCTTATTTTTAAAAATTGTAAAAAATTCTTCAATTACTAATAATTATAATTATTTTTTAATCATTAAATTAAAAAAATTAAAAAATTAAATGAAATACCTAAAATATAAAAAATAAATGTCAGTACTAACATTCTCAATAATTTTTATTTTTTGTAACGTACACTAATCAAACTGCCCTTCAGGCCTCTTTCACAGGTTCTTCCCTCTCCAATCTCAAGGCAATGCAGTTTGTCATCCCCTTGAGTCAAAATTGCCATGCCACACCAGCTGTATTATGCTATAAATTAATATTTAGTTCCGATTATTTTATGAGCGATTTATTGGGTAAACATAAACTATACCTCCTTTTTTTTTCTGCAACGTGCTTTGCACGTTTGCCTGGTTGTTTGAAATGATTTTTTTTTTTTTTTAAAAATACGTTTTTCTTAAAAAAATTTATCACAATCAATAATTTAATACATACAAAAATATAAATTTTAACATATATTTTTGAATAATGAGAGTTAAGCGGAGTATAATAATCACATACTTGCATAGATTAGGAAACAAAAATATTAGCTCAAAATTCAACTATCTAATACATATTTATTATATTGATAGTTTTAGCAAACTTGTTTGGGACAAGTTTAATACAAGTAAACCAAAAACATTACTTCAAAATGTGGCTTCTTTGATTTTTCTACTTTAGTCCATCCTTTTGTGTCATCTTGCATGGAATCAGTAGAAATGACATTGACGATCTTGTGCAGCTATTGATTGAATTGTCAGGGTTTGCAGCAAGTTGAATCATCCATTCTTTTTGTGAAGCTTTGTGCTACAACATTTCTATATATGACAAATGCTCTTGCTGCCTTGTATAATAAAATATTTAATAGTTTTGCACATTAATAAAATCCTAAAGAGCTTAGAGCACGTCTAGCAATGGATCTATAATTTTCTTTCAAAAATTATAAGTTTGCACAAATATCAAAAACTTTTAGTCATATTTGATTAAATATATTTTAAAAAAAAGTCATTTTATTCCTTTGTTCTTATTTTTTTCTCATTATATTTAATTAAATATGATAAAAAGATTTTGATATGTGTGCAAACTTGTATTTTTTAAAAGAAAATTTTGATGAATTCATTGCTAGTGCTCTTATATGCTAAAAATTCAAGTATTGTAAACTAATACAAATCTTACAATGCAATGTTCGTAATTATTATTATGCATGTTGTAGATAAAATATATATATATATATATATATATATTTGTTTTTTCTAAAGAGAAACTAATTAAGAACATAGTATTGGAATAGGCTTTTTTTTTTCTTTTTTTTTTTTAGATTCTAAAAAAAATATGATATTCACCTTCTCACTTTTGAAAATAAGAGTTATTCTCTATGCTACCTATGTTTTAATGTTATAATATAAAAATCAGTTAAAAGGAATTTGGTTATAATTATTTGTTTTTAATAGATTTTCTTCTTTCGTAATGTAAACCTCAATCTACTTATAGATCTAATGTAGTAAATATCTCAAACTACAGAATAGGATTTTTTATTTATTGCAAATGATGAAGTACTGAAAAATAAGAAAAGATGCCTCACCAATATGATTTATGAACTCGACTGCCGAACAACTCACTGCTTCTTTTGTAATCTCACCAAGCATAATAATAGTTAATCTTCTTGTACCATCGTTGAGTTCAGCATATGCTTAAAAATTATTATAAATGTGATGAAAATAACATGCTAACTTAGAATTGATAAAAACTATACGTTAAATTTATCATATAAATGATCAAACAAAAAATTTGAAGTACATATTGTAGTTGGGAAATGCTCTAGTGTTTGCAATAGTAGCAAAAGTAGCTTTTATTGTATTCATAGTCAGTTTTTTTGTTACAACCAATGCATGTCATGTGAAAAAATAGCTGATGCAAGATAATTACAATTATCTTTGTCTTTATTCAAAATTTTGTTTTTTATATTAAATTATACATAACTTTTTTTAGACAAATTGGTTGTATAGAAATTTGAATGTGTTATTAATTAAGAATCTGACCGAGTAACACACTACAACATTGACACAATACTGAAAAAGACAAATAAACCCTCACCTAATAGACACAAAAGAAACAGAACATAATAAAAAAAAAGTAATGAGGCAACACGCGCGAATTACACACACAAGGAAATTATTATTCATTACCGTTTACGCTGGATAGGCTCTTATTATCATAGATTAATATATATATCTTTGAAGAAGCCAATTACCAGTAAAAGATGAAAAGTTTTTTTTTTCGGCCAATTATTAATCATGAGGTGTAGGAAATACATATATATATATATATAAAACAGAATAATCATGCAGAAATAATCCTTAGCTCGAATAATTCATGGTCAGGTCAGAGTCCACACGATTTCCGACCACGTACGTAACCGAACTCCAAATATAACTTCCGACTACGTACAGGATCGTAGGAGCACCAGCAAATTACTCAAGGAGATCTTGAATCGCTATAGAAGAGTGAACAATTATAGACGCAAAAGAATCTCATAAAGAAATTTCACATATTGAAGTGACATATTGATTGCCACATCTTTTATCTCTCCTATGTTTTCCTATTTTTTTCTTCCCTCCTTCCATTCCTGCCCCCAAACCATCTCTTCCTCTCCATGCAACCCATCATCGTTGGCCATCTACAGCACCCCGACCACCTCACCCAAATTCTCCTCACACTAGCGAGTGCCTCCCTACTGTTGGCAACTCTATCTCTCCCATTTGACTTCAACCCAAATTAGAAATGCACATGACTTTTAGCCATGAAATCGAGACTCTGATGACCACCTAGTGGCCTGCTGGAGTTGATTGTCCCTCTCAATGGTGGTTTCTGGCCATCCTAGTCATGGACGATGATCCTCAAGGCAGGTTGTCTTGGCTATGAAATCGAGATTGCACATGGCATTTGGCAATGAAATCAGGACTCCGACGACCACCCAGTAGCTCACTGGAGTTGTCTGTCCCTCCTAGGGGTAATTTCTGACACTACAAGAAAATTGACTTTTTGCGACATTAAATTTTGTTGCAAAAAGTAGAAAGAATGCTGCAAAAAAGTATTTGCAGCAAAAATAATTATTTTGGCTGTAATTAAAATGCCATAAATATCTGTTTTTCTTATAGTGTGATCACCCTAGACATGGACGGTGGTCCATGTTTGCCAGCATAGGGTAGAGGGCACAAGGATAGGGTAGGGGTCGGGAAGAAAAGGAAGGGGAGAAAGGAATGAGGGGACTAGTGACATACTGGTAATGAGAGATAGACAAAGGAAGCAAGAGGAAGATGTGGCAAAAGAGTTCATTGGTGAGGAAAGGCCATGGCAACAGACGATCACAGAGATGGTGATGACATGACTACAAAGTCAGAAGAATAAAATGAGAGAATGGTTGAGGGGTGCTGCAACGCTGGGGAAGGGGAAAGAAGAAGGGAGGGGTCCTATACACACACACACTAAAACGACGTGGTTTAAAGCTGGAGGGCTGGGCTCCACGGGCTGCGCTTGATTCCCATGCCCCATTCGGTCCAGTAACTCACAACACTCCAAACAAACTGTGTCTCTTAACCCACTACACAAAAGATTTTAACTAAAAAATAAAATAAAAAAGAAATAATTTTCAACAAAATAAAATACACAACCACAACAATAACAAAATAAAAATAACAATAAAATAAAATAAAATCTAACAAACAGTAAATAAATTAATGCACACTAACTATGGGGTCTCGCATAATTATTGAGCAATAATTTGTCTTCTAGCTAGTATTTTCGTTAGTCTACCTGAACCCCACATTAACTTAATTAATAAACAAATAAATCTCTGTTTTAAAACTCCAGACCTACAGTACTAGGTCTGGTAGACATTATATATCACCAACCAACCTCCTCATACGTAATTGGTTCTTACAAGAATATCTATGTTATTTCGATAATAAAAAAGACCAGAATTATTAAGGTCAGTGTTTCGCGCCTAGGCTCTAAAGTGGCACCAAAGGAAAAACCTATTTCTATAGGAAGTAGTCAACGGTGGGCTTAGGTATCTCGGGCCCACTTCGAAGCTCAAGTTAGCTAAGGTCGTAAAAATCTCTAGAAATGTCTATTTTAAGAGTGTAATACCTACCTCATGATGGCATAGTCCCAAACTATCTATAGGGTTGGATCGATAGTTGGCGGACGCCGATCGTGACTGTCTCATCCGTCCCATCTGACTTGAGCTTTGCGGGGTTCGAGGAGATTTTGTTCAAGTAAGGTTACCCTGTCTGTCATGAGTTCCTATCTATCTCTCTGACCGAGAGGGCGTGTTTGAGTCCCTACTTGCATTTAATGTGGTGAGAGAAGGAGCTCGTCTAAAGTTGGCGTGTTTGGAGAGCAGAACACCGTATTTAATACACCGTGTTCGTAGTAGGTGGTTGGCAATAAATGCGAAATGGAGATACCTGTTCCTGACCGACCATTTGACTCTTGCTATTGACCGCCCCTCATAGTCCACTTAGTTCTTCTTCCACTATCCTACAGGTGCAATATCCTTGTCGCTCTCGCCACTCCCTCATTGCTCGCCCTATCTTCCCCGTCCACCTCCTGCATGGATGGTCCCTTATTCCTACTTATTCTCCAGGAGGCCGGGACCTATTTTGAAAGAGAATCTAATTTTATAAAAATAAATTTACAAATTAATATGATTTAAAATTATTTGTTAGATCTATTTTATAATAAATTAGTTTTATAATTAGTTATTGTAAATTTCTGTTGCTTCACCATAAGACAATGAGTGCTACAGGGCATTAGTTATATATGTACCCTTGATATTGGATAGGAACTTTTTTTTTTTTTTTTGCAGCTAGAATCTGAATTTTGTACCAAGCTTCTTATGTCATAATTCAGTAGAGATTTCATTCCTGGCAGTAATAACATGATCTCCATTGAGCAATCTTGCATTTGTCTTTTAAAGAGTGTGTTCATCTTCCTTAAATCGCCTGGCCAGAATAAGAGAACCCCTATCAAGTTTTTACTTTTCAGCTCTAGATTCTATGTTTATTGCGTTGAAGTTATACCGTAATAAGCTCAACCTGTGCGAATATGACAAGAAAAACTTAAATCTCCTTGGATTGGGGCAATATCAATTGTTTTCTCATACCTTACGTCCATTCATTTTTTCTTTCATAAGAAATATTTTGTTTCAAGTTTTGGAAGTGATTCTAATTTTAGATTTGGCCCTTTTTTTTTTATTTGTAGAATTCTTGTTTATTTATGTATTTAATTTTCATGAAATAATTTGGCCTTTTCCTTTCCGAATAAATTCTCATATTTTTGAATTATATAATTAATTATCAATATTTCTCAGAGTTTTCTCCCTGTTTTACATATTTTTTCAATCTCAATCACTAATTTCTGTGGACTGGCTAGTTGTCAGAATAAAAAATATATTAATAATAATAATAATAATAAAAAAAAAAACACCCGAATACTGAGGCGCTCCTTTGAGAGGTCATCATTATTAATAATCAAACTGGCCCCTCAGAGCAGGTGGGGCGTACGTGGGCATGAAGAAAGAAAAATTGTTTCTAGCTTTAATTACCTGATGAACCCTTGAGTCAACTTTTAATTGTATATATTGTGGCTGCTTTCGCTATGGCTTAGTCCATGATCACTGATTATCTTTTTCCCTTAATTTATAGACGTAGTTGCTGGCACCATGTTAACCTTCTATATATATCTTCGTATATATATATATATATATATATATATATATATATATATTGTAGTTATCTAATAAAAAATTTTATTTTAATAGAAATTCTTATTTTTTCGTTAAAATTAACATTTTTTATCAGTTTCTGTTAAAATTAATATTGCATTTAATAAGAATTACCGTTTTAAACATAATTTATTAAATTTATTCACCAGAATAATATTATTGACATTAAAATTAATTCAACCTCTTTAACTTTTTACAATAGTAAACTTTCCATTTAAAATTCATTTAATATCTATTTAATATCACTTAATACTTTAAACACAATTCATTAAGTCCATAAATAATGCTAGAAATTTCTATTTTAGAATTCTTACTTAGGACATTTTTTTAATTTTATTTTATGTAAAATAAATATAGAATAATAATAATAGTATAGAATGACACAATAATAGTATAGAATACATAAATATAATAATATATATAAAAATAAATCATTCATAACAATTTATACGTTTGAGAGTTTAATTTTATTCATGAAAATATTATTCCTATTATATGATTAATAATTTAATTTTTTTTAAAATAATTTATAATTTTAAAATGAATGCATTATTCATTAAATTAACTATAAATACGATATATATAGTTAATATACGGTATATACAATTTATTATAATTATATTAAATTGGTAATAATAAGCAATAAATATAATTAATATTATATGTTTGCTATTTAATTGAAATATATATGATTAAATAAATTTATATAAATTATAAATTATAAATTATAATATAACATTCTTATATAAATTATAAACTATATAATTTATTTTTTCAAAAAACTCATATTATTTCTTAAAAATAATCACATAACTAAAAAAATATAGATATTTTAATGTCCTCTGTTTTGAGGCCGTACAAAATAATACAAAGGCTAAATTATCATTTTGAAATTAAAAAAATATCATATCTTGAACTAACTTTTTATTAAAACTTTAATCAAAATTATCTCAAACAAATTTGATAAAACTATATGTTATGTTTATTTATGAGACTATCTTATTATTTTTATTAATTTTTTTTATAATATATAAAAATATATAATTATTTATCATCTACTTAATTATGAATAATCATCTACTTTATTATCTAGTATATATATATATAGACATTGGTTTGCTTTCACTATAACTTTGCGGTTTGGAAAAAAGAGCTTGTTTCAAAAGGAGTAGGTGAAGGAGGGTAAGGTGCATCCATGTATGCCAATTGATGACACACATATGATGATATCTGATTCTCTGAATATGTTTATTTGTTTTTCTTTAACGTCACGGGAGGAGCAGTTCATATATAGAGTTTTTTTTTTCTTTTTCTATATTAAAAAATGCTTGTAGTGGTGAGTTTGTAAATACTGCATAATGGTTTAGAAAAGAAGTGAATAAATACAAAATAAATAATTTTTTAATAATAGATTTTATTTTTTTAAAACGACTATACAATACTTATACTATTCATGATGTATTAATATTATGTTTTAAATTATTTAAAGAATAATGATAAACACAACCTATTTTATAACTTTGTAATTTCGAAAAGACGGTGGCTGCATGCGTAATATATTAAATCCCCAAAAAAAAACTATAAGTTAATTATTTGTTAGTTATTATTATTTTTATTACTTGAATGCTTATATATATATATATATATATATATTAGTAAAAGTACATATATATGCCGGCCCCTTGCACATAGCACCTGGTTAGAATAATAAAAAAGCTCAAGAAGATAACATAAACAGATTTAAAAACTGATCATGAATTGGAAGTATCTATTTGTTTGGAAGAATTCAGTAGGCATTAGAATGGAATGTTAGAACTGAAAGTTAATTAAGTTACGATCCGATTGGTTTTTGGGTTTTTAAGTTCCAATGTTTGTGTAGGCTGTGGCATTAAATAAGTTTGTTAAACAGAAAGAATACTCTGATTTTTGCTATAACAGGTTGTTTCGGTCATAAAAATATATATGTTTAATGATAATTAGAGGTTTTATTTCATAGGTACTTATCAATCTAAAGTCAACTAAGTAGTCACTTTTTTTCCCCGGATGTTAAAACCCCAATTGCAGACCTAAAACAAATAATAGAAAAGCCCCAACAATATTTTTCTTTTTGTAAGTAGGAAAAAAAAAACCCCAACTGGACATAAAAAATGGACCAACATGATCTAAGTCCCCTGCTATACCAGAACTGATATATCAAACATGCCTTTTTTATTCTTCTAACCATGAGGTGCTGCTATATGCAAGGGGCATATGTGCCAGCTTGCACATAGCACCTTCACTAATATGTGTATATATATATATATCATGTTTAGTTTCTCAGAACAATTGGTCTTCATCTTGATCTAATTAATTTTCTGGGCTAGCTTAATAGCGCAGGTACTGCATCTTAATTTCTCCAATTTCTATTTAATTCTTTCGCCTTCATATATGTACGTAGAACATGTATGCAGCATGCTGATCTTCCTCATGTTTTCCTTGAAGCCCCTTTAATATTTTTGTTTTCTCATCTTTTGTTTTAATTTGTATCTTTTTTATAGAACTCTTTTATGCACATTTAGACGTGAACTTAATCAGGGTGGTGTACGTTCGTTTGACTAATTTTCTTGTGGGCTGGGGTACTACTTACTTCGTTTATTGCAGTAGCGGAGCTTCCGGCCTGTACGTACGCTATGGGGAAGGTTCAGAAAAACCCGATGAGGTCCGATACGGAAGCATTCCCAATAGATCGACGCGTATTTATAATTACTTCCACTGAACATTTACTCGTGGCTTTGTTCATCCTTCTCCTATATCTTTTTCTTCTATGGGAGCCTGATGATGACGACTTGCTTCAACGGGAGCCTTTTATCGACCATTCCAAAGAAGGGTAAATATTACTAAATCTTTTTGTTTCCATTGTTAATTAATATATATTTATATAAAAATTAAAGAATACATATATATTTTAATTAAAATGTGCATAAAATCATGTATGTTTATCAAGAGTGAAGAGCAGTACTATTATATATATTTGAATCTGCCTGTGTTTCATGAGTACCTTCGGAGAATCTTGTACTGCTAATAAAGCCAGTGGGCCGTATCGGTAACTTCCGAAACTTTTGCTTTGCAGGGGTCGTGTCGCCTTGTTGCCGCTAATTATTATTTTCACAACCATGGTTATCTACCGGAATTCATTGCTATCGTTCAATAAGTGGTAAATATTACTCTCACTCTTGTATGATGTTTCTATATATATATATATATAATATCTGCTAGTTGTATTATGAAAATGTTATCTGTCACCTTTTGATTGCATTTTTTAATTGCATATTTAAATTGAAAATAAACAATATGTACAGATTTTTTTGTCAATATAATTCGTTAGGAATGAAAGGTATATAAAAAAGAGCGCAATCGGCCGGGTGCACCCTAGGCAAGAATTTTCATTTTATTTTATTTTTTATTTATAATTTTTAATACTTTTAAAATTTTTTTAAAAATTTTAAAAAAATTATTAAATTAATAATTACTTTATTAATCATTAAGTAAAATAATAAATTAAAAAAAAATTAAATTCATACATGATTTGTCAAAATGAGGCCTAAAATAGAAGGCTGCCGGCATAATAGCATTATTATTTTATTCTCAAGTTTTCGATGTATTGACATGACTACACGTTCATCAAGTGGGAGAAGGGTTAAGTTTAATTAATATTTTTTGTTATAATTTTAGAAAAATTGTATTTATTGTCCCCTACACCATTAACTAACATGTGATTTTTTTTTTTTTTTTCTGCTATATTCTATTTAAATATACGAATTGATATATAAATATGTGTTTAAATAGAATGACAAAAATGACATACGTAGTGCGGGGATTATATATACTAATATAAGTAACATTTCTCACTTAATTAATGAGATAAAGTGTAGCTGGGTACAATCCAAAATCTCAAAATTTAGAATCTTTACTTTGATATGATGTGAAATTACTATTTATCTAAAAAATATTAATTTACAAAAAAAGATAAATATAAATGTTTATTATATATATATATATATCAACTAGAAGTGTAACATAGAGATCATCTTATATATTGGCTTACATTAATTAATAGAGATGATATTTTCCTTACCAACGTGTGTTAATAAAGTAAGGAATTAGCAGATAAAACCAATGGTTACCGTTCACTTTTTAACTGTCAATAACTTACTAATTTATAGTGGGTATCGACAACATGTAGAACTCTTAGGGGTTGTGTAGATTGAAAATTGAAATGAGATGAGTTGTGAATAGTAAAAAGATGAGTGACTGAGATTAATTAAGATATTTGAATGAGTGGTTGAGATGAGTTGAAAGTACGAAATGAGTTATGAATAGTAAAACTAAGTTGGTTAAGTAAATGAAGCCTAAATTTACCTTAATTTGCAGGTATTTTTACTGGCTTACATTATCAGTTATGTATAGTATCTTATCTGAGAAGGAAAAGGAGATGATGATGATATGGGATTTATGGGTATTCTTTATAGGCTTTTCCTTCTGTCTTCTGGCACTTATCGTCATCCAAAGTATTTTTTATTATTGTAATCAAGTGATCGGTCGATACCTAATTTCCAACCGTAGTGAAAGTCCAAAGTTTCTGAACATGTTGCAGAACATTCTCGGGCATTCTGCAGTTAAGTCCTATTGTATCCCTTATCCCCTTTATAGTTTTATTCTTTCCCCGCATGCTACAATGTAAATTCTGAATGATTTTTCATGTTTTGAAGGACTTCGGTTTGCTCTTCTATCTGGAGGTAGGGCTACAAACCCCCCTTTGATAAGTTTGGAATATTGTTATACATTTATGTCAAGAATCCTAGGCGGATTAAATATGGTAGTACATTAATCCTTCTAATCCAGGACCAAAACTAGCGATCTTGCATTTATTTGGTGATCTGTGATCGTGATTCGTAATCAATCTATTTGTATCTGATCTCTCTACCGTATACCTGTTTTTTTCTTCTTTTAACAGGAACAACATATAAGTTATCGAAAACAAAGATTTTACATCGATATCACGTCACTCCTCGTATTGGTTTGCTTTTCCGCCATTGCGATCTCTTCAATCGGCAATGAAATTCTTTTGTGAGTACTCATGATGTGCAAAGCATGTTCTATAATTGTTATTTATATGTGAAGAGAATTAGAATGTAATTAAAGCCATATTTACTGTTGATCATCCACTAAGCTCTTCAGTT
Organism: Platycarya longipes; assembly: GCA_036559045.1. Lineage (NCBI taxonomy): Eukaryota > Viridiplantae > Streptophyta > Magnoliopsida > Fagales > Juglandaceae > Platycarya > Platycarya longipes. Next base: position 40,886,237 of record CM071802.1, read on the forward strand.
TTCCAGGTACTGGGAGAGATCATATTCGCAGCCTGATTTTTTAGATATGGTTCCCTGGTATTCTGGGTACGTATACCTATGCCATCTTTTCTTATTTGTTTGCGCCCATGTAACACTTCTTTGTTCGGGTGGTGGCTAAGTATATATTGCGCGCATGCAGAACATCAGTTGACCTATACAAAACTTTATATGACCTCATGGTGTCAGTAAATATCTTCCTAGGCCGCTTTGACTTGCGCACTTTGCAGGTACAACCGTACAAATACTTTTCCATTTTAATTTAGACATGAAATAATTAATTTTTTAGATTATAAAGCAATTTTGTCTTCTATATATATTACTATAAAATAAAATAAAATAATTTATTAAACCAATTTTTTTTTTTCAAAATAACTTTTATTGTTTATTTTCATGACAAATAATCATTTGTATCATAAATAATATGTTATGATTACTCTTATTTATTTACTTATTTGTAGTGTATTTCACTATTTTGTATATTAATGTATGTATGGTGCATGTATGTGCGCGGGTATATATAAAACTACAATCTAATATTAGTCCATATTAATGGGTCGCTAATATTAGTCAATATGAAAGTTATTAGCCACTTATAATAGTACTGGGTGCAACAAAAGGTAATCATTAATTAACATTTCAGCTTTCCTTATTCTTGAGCACGTACTCCATATTACTCTTCTTGTTTAATTATTTGAGGTTCTATTTTGCCAACAGAAATCGTAGTATAACTGAGGAGAAGTTTAGATAGTGAATTGAGTTAAGGTGAGTTGAGATGAGATTAAAGTTAAAAATTTAATAAAATATTATTAAAATATATTTTTTAATATTATTCTTGTTTCAGCAATTGAAAAAGTTGGACTTTTAATATATTTTATTTACAAATTTGAAAAAATTGTAAAGATTAAACAAGATGAGATAAGTTGAAAGTTTTTTTTTTTTGCATTCAAACAAGGCCTTAGAACTCTAAATTTGTTCATAAATATCGTCACTCGAAGCTCATTGAAGATTGGGTGGAAACGACCCAATTTTTATTTTCTGATCATATGACACCATATGATTCTCAGGCTTAATCTCAGGCTTACCAAGTCCTAATCAATCTGATCATGAGTTTGTCTCCGTACATGAATAGCTGTGTGTTCTACGAAAGAAAATGTAGAATTATTTCAAGAGAGAACGAATTTTGAAGAGAGAACGAATTTTGAGAGAGTAACACTGGGTTACCCTAGCCGGTCTCTGCACTTGGAAGCTGAGGGATTGTCTAATACTACCTTATGCAGTGTGTGGAACGAATTAACACTAAAATTCTGTTTGCTTTTGGCAGCTTCTCATTAGTCTTGTCACCTCGATCTGGCTCAAATCTTGGAAATTCTTTTCAAATAATTAATTACTTGTACACTTGGACTTTAGTATTGTATTACTCTTTTTGCTTTAAACCTTTGTGTAATTAAGTATCAACATCACTCTCTCCCGTATATATTCAGGCAGCTATGAATCAAGCCCAAAATGGTGCTCATCAGGAGAATTTGTTGCATGATTTTAGTGGAAATGATTCAAATGAAGAGCTGTGGTTTGACTTCATGGCTGATACTGGTGATGGAGGGAGTTCAACATATACTGTGGCACGGCTACTTGCTGAGCCTCACATTTGTTTTGATAGCCGGATCTTAAAACGCGGAGACTTGCTACTCATTGGAGGGGATCTCGCGTAAGTTGATGATATTTCTAGATCATAAGGTCTTCAGAATCTGCAGAATCCATGTTTTAGGTTGAGACAGTAGCTTCTTCAAATATAAAAAAGAAAAGAAAAGAAAAGAAATATCAAACGTTAAGCCATGCATTCGCTTAGTTCGTTCTTTCACTAATTGTGGTAGGAAATATTTTCCATGCAAGTCAAACACTTCCTAGGGTTTTCTTACCTAAATTTAACACTTCTAAAAGATGGCAACAACCAATACGTATATATATTATGTTAGTATTTATTAATTTTTATCGTATATCATAACGTGACAACTGCTCAAACAATAAAATCCTAAAAACTCAATCTTGTAACGTTAATGTTTAATATCTAAAACAAAAATCATATGCGTGGTAGAATAAGTACAAACCTCCTCAAACAACCTTTTTTAATCAATAGAACTAGAGTTTTATGTTGGACAAGGTTAAAATGGCGTTAATTTGTTAGGGCGTCTATGAGAATCATTCAATTGATCAAAATTTCTTTTGCAAGATTTTTTTTTAATAATTAGTCATATATGATGCAAAATTACAATTTGCTGTTTTTATTTGAATTTTTCTTGTATTACAGGTATCCTAATCCGTCGAAGTCTACATATGAAGAGCGCCTCTTTCGTCCTTTCGAGTATGCTCTTGAGACGCCTATCAATTATGAGGAGGATCATCATGATGGACCTCAATGTTTCGTTATTCCTGGAAATCATGGTTGGTGTCAGTTGTATATTGATAATTAGACACTTTTGAGTTTTGATCTTTTCACCCACCAAAAAAAGGGGTTTCTTTCCTTCCATATATACAATCTAAGTGTACTTGTTGTTACTCTAAGAGGGTATTTTTTAACCTCAAGCTTTGTGATCATGTCATTCTTTGGTAATAAATTCTCAATTTTGGTGTAACAGATTGGATTGATGGTCTTTGTACCTTTACGAAGTATATATGCGAGAAGAGGTGGTTGGGCGGGTGGTTTATGCCACAGAAGACGACTTATTTCGCTTTGAAACTTCCTCAAAGATGGTGGATATTTGGTCTAGATCTTGCACTAGATCGTGATATCGATACCTACCAATTCCAATTCTTTTCGAGAATTGCAAGGGAAAGGGTATTTTTTGTTTCTCTCTTTGTTTGGAAATTATTTTAATTTCTCAGCTGCCTAAATATATACCTAGCTAGCTAGTAGTGCACATGCATGCATTTATTAATACATAGAGTCGAAAGTTATAACTTCAATGGTTCTTTCTTTTGGCCTACGTACAAGGCTACGTTTGGCAACCAAAATATAATATTTCACTACTATTTATTAATATATGATTACTTTTTATCTATTTTTATTACTATTAATTAGTTTTCACTTTTCATTTTTTTTACTACTATTCATTACTTTTCGCAACTATTTAATATTCTAGTAATGCTTTTCATCTACTTGTTACTACTATTCACAATAATTTTTAACACTTTCCCCTATCCAAACATCATCTAGATCAAGTAGGAAGTCACCGACCATTTATGTATTTTTTAGTTAAATTTGCTGGTATATTTTTTGTGGATAAGTGCATTGTATTTATTACCATCAGGTTCACATGTAATATTTTAATTTAAATGTATAACATTTATTCGCACATCATTATGTTTTAATAATAACTTCTTTATTAAAAGATGGCATGGCTCATGATCAAGTCTTACATCATTATTGGTTGTTGGGATTGCTAAGTTCTAATACCATTTGTATTGTCTAAGCCTTGTCTAGGTCAGACTCTAAAATAAATAGTCAATAGTATAACTAGAACCCTATTGAAATAATTGTAAAAAGTAATATCTTCTCCCTCCCAAACAATTGGAGCCCTACACTTATCAATTAATGTAAAATTTCACACTGTATACCCTTAAATCTACCCATTGGGTGAGGATCCCCATCTTGAAACCCCATTGGGTGGTTAGAAGTCCTACCATGAGGGGCCTGGGAAGGGGGAGGTGGCCCTTCAATGTACAAAGAAATAGAATGGGGTTGATTTAATTATTTGTATTATATCCTTAACACCCTCTCCTCCCGTGTGGGGTGTGGGTCAAACTCTCATTCAATGAGTGGGTCTAATATATAAAATTTTTAATTAAATGAGATAAATATAGAGTCAGAGTTCAAACTCATGTAAAATTACCACTTCTACCAAAAGTTTAAAATGATGGGAAGTGGATTTAAGCCCCATTTGCTTTAAAAAAACATCTCATCTCATCTAATTATTACAATTTTTTCAAATTTCAATACAAAATAATATAAAAAATTTAACTTTTTCAAATCCCAATACAAACTTTATATTAAAAAAATATATTATAACAATATTTTATTTAATTTTTCACTTTAATTTAAACTCATCTCATCTCAATTATCTTATCTCTAAAAATAAACCAAGCCATTTTTTGTATTGTATTCGTAACACTCTTGAATCTTCTAGTGCTAGTTGACTAAATATCTCCATTGTTAAACCATTTGTCATTAAGATCGGACACAATGATTGTGTGATTGTTATGACGCACCAACCAGACTGGCTTGTTGATTGGTATGAAGGTAGAACTAATGTCGACAGAGAGAATCTCTCACATCTTATATGCCAAACATTGAAAGAAAGGTGTAAGCTTCGAATTGCTGGGGACATACATCACTATATGCGCCACTCAATGGTTGAATCGAATGATTCAGTTTATGCACAACATCTTCTTGTAAATGGTTGTGGGGGAGCGTTTACCCATCCCACCCATGTATTTGGTGATTTTAAAGAATCTCATGGAGTTTCCTATGAGTGCGGAGCCAGTTATCCAAACAAAGAAACATCATGGAGGGTAATTTAATTTTTCTTACTTCTGTAGATCCTCTGTCAATACCACTCTCAAGTTTCATAAACATCTTAAACTTTTGTTTCTTGGTCATAACTTTCCTTTTCATCTATTTCAGCTTGGATTTAAAAATATTCAGAAATTTAAAAAGGAGAATCGGCAGTTTGATTATGTTGGTGGCATTATCTACTATATGTTGGCCTTTTCTGTGTTCCCACAGGTAAAGTACCTATAAATAAAACTTGCCCTAAATTAATTAGGACATCTTTCTTCTCTCTTTTTCTGTCGATTTATTAATTAAAAGTACTTATCAATATAGACTGATCTCTTTTATTTTGGGGCCTAGTGTGAACTTAATCACATCTTTGAAGTAGACTCCAAGTTGGGTTTTTTAAGGACTTGTTTCCATACGCTGTGGAATGCTTTTATACACATGCTGGACCACTCTTACGTTTCTCTGGGAGCCGTTCTGCTGCTGCTAATTTTGGCATTTGCATTTGCACCCTCCAAGGTTTCAAGGAAGAAAAGGGTAGCGATTGCAGCTCTCCACGTTTCTGCGCACCTAGTTGCAGCTCTAATTCTCATGTTGGCGTTGGAACTGGGTCTTGAGTTGTTTATCCGCCTTAAACTATCAGCATTAAATACTTCAGGTAGATTTCCCCATCTATTATATATATATATATATGTCCGCCTATATAAATGAAAGCTAGGCATATAACTTTTTAAAGTTGAAATGCATTATAATCGACGTCCAAGCAGCTCTACGGTCAATGAACCAAATGAAATATTTGTTTTAGGGAAATTTTGTACAAAATACACCAGCTGGTATATAGATTTAAAACTATTCTTGTCCAATTGTTTTGAAATAATCCGTTATGGTTTGAGTTGCTTAAAAATAATTCAAATATTTAGGACTTAATCTTTTTGTTGGTCATAACAAAAAATCCTTTCTGAATGAAGTCTTTAAGAGAATTCAAAACAAAATCCAATTAGCATGGAAATCAAAACTTTTATCCCAAACGGGGAGAACTACTCTCATCAAATCAATGGCTAGTGTTATCCCTACTTATTCCACGGCTTCAATGCTCTTTCCTGAGCACTTAACTGATAGAGTAGATGGAGCACTCAGAAATTTCTGGTGGGGTACCACTAAGAATAATTAGAGAGGGTCATTCACTAAATCCTGGTCTTCGATTTGTACTCAAAATCTGGTGGGGGTTTAGGGATTATTTTATTTTATTTTTTTTGTTCAACAAAGCTATGCCCTCAAAAAGTGCCTGGTCCCTTCTAAAAGGTCCAAACAATCTCTTGACACACTTAATTCCTCTCTGCAAAATATTTGGGACAAGAAAATCTTCTGGGGATCAATAAAAAAACAAACTGATTCTTGCTTTTGGAAGAATTTGTTAAAACAAAGGAACTTGATCCTAGATAGTATGTGCTACCAAATTAATAATGGTCGCACTACGAGAGTCTAGAAAGATCCCTGGAAGATCCCTGGGATCCAACTCTCTAATCCAACATCCCTTAACCAATTCCCTAATTCTATATTTTTGAAGAGGACCTAAGATTTTGAGAACTTACTTTAGAAGAACTGAAAAGATGGAATTGGCTGCTTCTTCAAACTCTTTTTACTCTAGATTCAGCCATAGAAATCTCTAGATTCTAATAGTGGCATTTACCCGATTTTTATTAATAAGACCCTCACTTATAGTAGAGAAAACCGTGAAAACATCTTTACACTTAAGGGTTACAAGATAAGGAAATAAAAACACCCAACCCAAGTGTCAAAAATTACTAAAACTCCAAGAAACCAAACATCTAAACATGCCTAAAAAGACTCAACCATGCAAAAGATTAAACAACTACACAAGCTTGAAAACACAACCAAAATAAAAAAATTAAGAGAAAATGTAAAGATGGAAAATCCGAATAAACAAAATGAGTAAGACCTCTAAGGGCCCAAGGCATCTCTAATAAATCTCCATAAACTACATCCACACTTTTCGCACCATTCTTAGCTAGCCAATTCGCCACTTGATTCACTTCTCTATAGATATGTTGCACATGGTAAGTCATGGGACCCAAAAGATCTATAATCTCATCCCAATATTCTTCTAAGTACCGTACACTACATCTCTGTCTATACCACCATGAAGTAACTACCATATAATTCATATTGATAATCACATTTGTAATATTTAAGACTTTACAAATATGAATGCCCCAAAGAAGAGCTAATAATTCTGTTTTATTGTTGGAATTGAAACCAATATGGAAGTAAGTGTTTGAGTTAACTGATATTTATCATCTTGAATAATACCTTCAACTGCATAGGAATTGGGATTGCCAATGCTACTTCCATCTGTATTCAATTTATACCATCAAGGTTACAGTTTTTGTCATGTAACTATTTTATTCTAGGAGGCACTAGAGTAACTCCCAATCTCTCTAGGACCAAGCAATCCAACTGAGAGAGGCTAGTGAATTTTGTAGTCGATTGGCATATGGTACCAATCCACTTATAAAGTAAATGCATCATCTCATGGAAATCTTCTGATCTCCTTTTCATCCTGGTTAGACATGTTCTCCTCCAAAGCCTTCAAGTGATAAGGGTAAACAGAGTACCCACAATAACTCCCACATGAGATGAAACTTTAGCGAGACAAAATCAAATCAGCATAATATCTTTCCATGTATAGGCAAGAGGAATGCCACACATATTCCCGAAAGCAATGCAAACCTCCTCCGCAAATTTCTCATCAAACAAAATATGATTTTGAAGCTCATAATTTTTCGGAATCACAACAATTGCACTTTAAGACTATGGGAATATTGATGCGTTGTAGCCTATTATCTACACTCAAAGTTATATTCTATGCCTTCCACAATGTAATAGACAATTTAAGGGGAAGGCTTTTGTGCCACATCTAAGAATTCATTCAAAGGAGGAACCCAAAAAATAGATACAGTCTCAAGTTGATTTAGTTGTAAAGCAACCTGGCTCATTTTTTGTCCAAATTAACACATCTAGCCCCGATTTAGTTTTGGATAGAGTAGCCAAAATATCAAAATGTTTTCATGGCCAATTAATCTCTCCAATAAATCAAGATCTCAACTGTCAAAGAGCTTACAATCCTAACATTAAGAAGAGGATCGCCCACCAAATGCATGTAATTAATTAAAGAGCTATTGTCTTTTCAATTATCATACCAGAAAAAATATTACCCTCCTTAATCCTCCATTTAGAACTATTCAGGAGCATAGGAATACAATGACCAACTATTTTCTCGAGACATGTTTCCTTTAAGTGATACATCAAAAACCAAGATTTGGACCCCACTTATTTAGCTTTAAAGAATTATGCTTATAATGAGTCATCTTGAATTAAGTTTCAAGTGAATCTCATGTGAAGAGCTTTTTGCATATCATTAAGATGCCGCAGCCCCAATCTACCTTCTTCATTCGTGTAGCAAATATTTTTCCAAGCAACCCATTTCTTCTTTGTTTTGCCATTAGCTCCACCCCCCCCCCCCCCCTAAAAAAAAAGAAAAAAGAGAACTTATCATTCAGTGAAGCACTTTGATCTTTGATCGTAGAGGTAAGGACCTATAAAACAGCAAACAAATGAAGGGCTACACTTGATAAAACATGACGTAAGAGGACAAGGTGCCCTGCTGTAGATAGGAGTTTCATCTTCCTTCCATTGATCTTATTTCTAACTTTATTCACCATATCAATCAGATGGAGCTATTTAAGCCAACCCAAAATAATGGGCACACCTAGATATTTAAAAAGGAAACAACCTTCCTTAAAGCCTGTGCTTCTCAGTAGATTCATCTTCCAAGTCAAGTAAATAAGTTTAGAGTAATAAATGACAGTTTTCTCCTTTTTTATGCATTGGCTGGACCACCTTTCCTGTTGATTTAAGATATGTAGAAACTCTCAAACCGACCTGGCCTCGTGTGCTCATTACACCAAGAAAAAGTACTTCCTTTCATGGTCATTTCAATAAACTCACGTTGAAGAATTCATTCAGTAAAATCATCCACAATAACTCTCAGACGTGGTCATCCCTTGCACCTCTCAGAATCGCAAAGAATTATATTAAAATCATGGTTCGGGTTCCATGCTATTTATTCTAATCTCATACCAAAGAGTACGCCTCTCTGTGATAGTGCATTTGGCATAAATCACAGTGCATCAAAAAGTTTCAGTCCCTTCCCTTATTCGAATAGTCATAAATTGCAAGCATACGTACCACTTGTACAATAATCGACTTTTCCCACAAAATTAGAAATTTACCACCTTGACTTTCATTAGAGATAGCATAATCAAACTTTAACGATTTTACTAACCTTTGAGCACATCAGAATTCTAAAAAGGTTCTACAGGCACAACAACCTTCGGCTTAAACTTACCAATCAACTGCTTTAACCAACTTTTAGAGGTGCCCATCCAAAACTAACAATTGAGTGGGGTTCAAAGATTGGGCCAAAGCCTGAGTAGAATTTTATATTTTCATAAAGTGCTTTTATTGTATTTCTTTTGCCTTAAGATTTCTCCATTTTTGTATGATAATCCTTATCCTATGGAATGACAATGACCTCAGGATGGGATTTTTGATCTGGCTCTGAGACCACTTCATATTCCATAATATTTTCGTGGTCCATATCAACTTCCTCAGCCCTAATTTGATTTGTAGTAGGTGACTCAATAGGAAGAAGCATCTCAGGTTGAGCAATCAGATTCAAGTCTTCAAGCCATGGAGATTTAGCTATTAATGAAGCTGACTAGTTCTAATCTGTGGGAACATGCACTGCAGCATCTTGATGGATATAAACAACACTCTCAATGGCCACTGCCATGTTTACGGTTTCTAAATTCTTCTGTATGTTTCCAACCCCACTTGAGTCTTTAACATTAGAAGGGCCAGCTTCATCGACATTTTTTAACATTACGAACCCATGACTTGCCATCTTTCTCTCTTTTACCCGCCCTGCAAGTTTTTGAATTATGGTCCTACATCTTACATCTACAACAGAAGGCTGAGAGAGTCTCATACACCATCTCTTGCTTAGAGCTAGAAGAGAGATAAGATGCACCAATCAAAAAATGTGAAAGTGGTTTTTTGGCGGCATCGATCTCCACGCATAGGCGCACACCATCCGTTTTGGTTGCAGAACGAGTAGGGTTATCCCAATGAATGAGACTTCCAATTGAAGCCATTAAAATACTCAAAAAAACTTCTCCGTAATAACTTGGAGGGAGACCTGGGAGATAATCCACATAGGAACTCGAGAGGGCTCTTCATCTTCACGGAAATCAAGGATCCAGTGAAAAACTCTATATAAAATACCATTGATCTCGCATGATTCCCGTGATAGGGATTTCACAAAATTGGCTTCAGTTGTCATGCGGACAAACACGTTCTTTGGATGCCTTATAAAAATGACTAGGGTAGTGGAGAGGCCTAGCAGCCATAAATGTAGGCACAGAAATAATCCAATGACGGCCTTTGCTTCGACAATTTAAGGGCAATTAACTATCAAAACTGGAAGTAAACTTATCCATCCAATGTTTTTGGGGCTCAAGGTCCAACAACCATCTTAGAGATGGGTTGTAGCATTGCAGCAATGAGCTTGGAAAAGGAAGGCTAACCTCCATTGCCATCCATGGCTACCATGCAGCCTTAAGTAAATGTTCAACCTGGCACGGCACAAAACCCTAGCAGACATGGCGCAAACATAATAGATCCTAATTGCTGCCCCATTTGCTTCAACTTCGCCTATAAGCATTTCTAATCTTCAACTCCAGTCAATCAAATAATGGATTGACGTCATCATTAACCCCTCAAGATTCCTCCACATTCCAGTAGAGGATGCCCACTACTTCCAAATTCTTGCCTCCCTAGCAATTCAGAATATTTGGATCCTAAGGACCATTGTCCCTCCATAGGCTGGTTCATGAAGCAAGTCTCAAAACTTTTCAAGGAACATAAATCAGCATGGAAAACAGAGGAACAACTAGTGCTCATTGCATCAGTAATCCCCACAGGATATAAAGTTCTTAATCCAAATTGACGTCGTAGTAAGAATCAATGGAATCACTTCTGCACCCATATGCAACAATGAAAATGATGAAATGGTTTTTGCTATTACTAGTCCTAGTTCCTCTGTTAATCATAATGTTAGTGAAGAACTTGTTGCAATGATGGGAGTACAAGAAGCATCTAGTTGAGGCTTGGAAAAAATAATTTTATAGGGTGATTCCAACCAAGTGATATCAGCAATTTCCAAAATTCCATGTTCAGGTTGGGAAATGCAGGCTTCTACTATCCATGATATTCAATACCGTTTATGCTCTTTCACTAATTGGCAAGGGCAAAAAATACATCAAAAGCTAAATCAATATGCGCACCATCTTGCGCAATGAGCCACTACCAAAGTTCTCTATGATAACATGCCCCGCATTTTAATTCCAGAATGTCTGCTTAGATTTTGTAATGGCAAAGATCCACCTTGTTTTGTAATATTTGTCCAAACTGAACATTTGTAACTTGTTTAGCATTATCTATAATATCTTAACTTTCTGAGGACAAAAAAAAAGTCACTTTAGTTTTTGCAAAACAAGAATTTAATTTAATTTAGTTTTCTTTTTAATTTTTTTATATCTTAAACAGTAATTAAAAAGATTAGTATTTTTAATAAAAATATTAGTACATTTTTTAAATGTAAAATTTATTTTTCTTACTAAGATTTTATGTTGCAATTCTTTGAAAAGATTAATTAAAATTTTTAATAAATTAAAAGCTTCTACGTACGTAGTAATATGTGAACCAACTAGTACAGTAGCTGTCATGTTTTTGGTTCATTGTAATAAGGTTTTATCATTTTCTACCTAAGAATATATTTTTAAATAACTATTTGAGGTTTTATTCCTTAAACAAACTTTTTTTTTTTCCTTAACTAGGTTTTGAACATGACTTTGTACATGAACAACCGCATTTGATCGAATGCCCTGGAATTACCGATGACTTTCATCCTCCAAATGATACAGCTATAGGAGAGAGGTGGGTTCACCTACTTTATGATGGGTGTGCCAAGATCAATCTCTGGTTTCCATTTGATGTGCCAAAGGTAAGGCGCTAAGAAGATCTCCTCCCTATTTAAGACTAGAAATTGACGATGCTTCCTCTTTTTTGTTACTGAGACACATGATTCATTAATTTGGATTAATATATGATATCAGATTATCGCTGTCACGCGGAGCAATATTTGCAAGAATGGGTTGATGGTGTCTGATCTCCCTCGATGGGAGGCCATTTATCATAATGTTTCTGTCTTCCTTTTTTTCTGGCCCCTTTCGACCTTTGTAGTTTCCTATGTGTTCGGATTCTACCTATGCATCTGTGTCAGCATTTTTGACTTGCACTACGACGAAGCCTTCTCCTCTCTTAGGATTGCTGATTACAAGGGCTTCACAAGATTCCACATCAATGCTGACGGTGATCTTGAAGTTTTCACCCTTGCGGTTGACAAGGTATTGATTTACTTTTTCATTTGCATTTCAAAATCTATTTAGTGTTTGTAACTTTTATCTTCCGTATGAAAAACTAATTTTTTATTTATTGAATTCCTATAAAAAAGTACCATGGATAGTAAAACCCTACCATGGAAACAAATATATAATAAAAATAACAAACTTATGAAACAAAATGTTGTTTCCTGATAAATAACAATTAATTGAAAGGTAGTTAAAAGAACAAATTGTACTATTTCTATATATGATCAAGTTGTACAATAGCATGTCCTATTTATAATTGAATAAGGCTAGAGAAAAAATGAAAATACAATAAATGATATAAGTCAAATATACTAATGATTTAAATTATTTATAATAAGCTATATTTGATAGAGAATATGCTAGGTCATGAATATATTCAACCATAAGTATGGTAATATTTAACACTCCCTCAAACTTATAATAGTGATGACGATGCCATCTTGAGTTTGAAAATAAGATCATCATGTTGCCAACCAAGTCGATAGGACTCGGTGAAAATGCCAGCCTTATGATCTTATAATGAGGGTGGACAATAGAAGTAATTTTCCTTGTTGAAAATGATGTCAAATGAAATGAAAATCAATCTTAATATACTTGGTGCGTTCATGTAAAACATCATTACAAGCAATATGAATAGCGTTGTGATTATCATAGTAAATGGGAGTACAAGCAGTCTAAAGAGCACCAATGTCTATCAAAAGCCAACATAACTACAAAAATCTAGAAATGGTATCAGCAAGTTCCTCATATTATGCTTCGGTGCTAGAAGGGGCTATAATAGATTTTTTTCATACTATGCCACAAAACCAGGGAAGTCCCATGTTTAAAAAAGTAACTAGTGCTGGAATTTGGATCAGTAAGATCACTAACCCAATATGCATGAGAATACACACATAGTTCAAGGGATGACAAAGAAGAGAAATGACCACCATAAATAAAGTTCCCTTAACACAAGATATGAAAAACAACATAATAATGAGTAGAATGGGGATGCTCATGAACTAGTTGACTGAGTGAACAACATAGCCAACTATGGCATTGTGAGAGAGATAAGATTGTCAAGCATTTGTAAAAAGTGAGATTGAATAAAGGCCCACCAATAGTTGCAACGAGCTTAGCATTCATCTCAAATGGACTTATAGTTATTTTACTATATGTCAAACCAACTTTAGAATGAAGAGCAAAAGCATATTTAGCCTTAGAAAGATAACAACCTTCTCGACGAGAACTAACTCCAAGGCCAGAAAGCTAGCCGAGCTCTCCAAATTCCCTCATATCAAAGTCTTGGCTAAGAAAATGTTTAAGAGCTTGAATGCGTTATTATATCGTCATTAGTTATGATCATATTGTCTAAATTTAAAAGAATAAGATTAGTACTTGTGACAATATTGCTGACAAACAGTGCAGATTCATAAGAATTAGGTACAAGTCCTTGTTGAGAGATCGCAAAGCTGAGTTAGACAAACTACGCTTTATGATCTTGTTTTAGATCATATAAGGCATAACGAGTCCTGCATACTTTATGTAGAGGGTGCACACAACCTAGAGGAGATTGCATATACATACTTTAGGAGATTACTCATAACCTAGGCCCACATACTTTATACTAGGTCGTGAAAATTTTAAGAAGCTCTAGATAGCTCAGATCGATGCCATAAGCTATATAGTCATGTAAATTGAGGATAATCATTGATATATATATTTATATATATGTATATATATAAAGAAAGAAAAACACAAATATATTGTTGTGGCTCCTGCCTCAATGGGAATGGGGGTTGGACCTCATATATCAAATGAATAAGATTAAAAGGTATTGAAGAAAATGATACCTTGTATTAAATGAAAAATGAGTTTGTTTTCTAATTGACAAGAAAAAGAATAAAATATATTTAAATCTACTTAACCCAATTGGCCACTATAAGCTAACAAATGGGGAGGAGGTAAAGAGCTATGACCAAAATGATATTGCCATAGGTTTGAGGCAATAGTGACAATAACAAATGATGCAAATCTAGTATGTGTAAGCTACAGGCATGAAAGCGCAAACAAATGTTAAATCTTATGACTTGTCCCAAGAAGCTAATTCATATATGGATCCTACACATTACAATATTGATTAATAAATTTAACCTCATGACCTAGTTTACACAATTGACAAACAGAGAGAAGGTCAAAAGTAGACTTAGCTACTAAGTAATGTTTTCAATAAACATTGGAAGATGAAATGCGCCTAATATGAGTAGCAAGCATGTGATATCTCATATAATAAGGATAAGGGTAGGTAGTGTATGAGACTTCACATTACTTGGTAAGGATAAGTTTTTTCTCTTTATAAGGTTTCAATATGACTCCAATTATATCAATGACTAGTTTTTTAGAGTATAAGTTATATGGTTTGGGTCTTTTATTAAAGTGTTATAAATGGTATCAAAGTTTATCCTAACTAGAATTGTGGGACTTGAGTCCTGTCACCTAATACGGACAAAATCGATGAGGACATTGGGAATGTAAGGGGGGAGATTGTCATTCTCCATTTAATAAGGATAGTGATAAGTGGTGTATGGAATCCCACATTACTTAGGAATGAGAAATTCTTATTCTTTATAAGGTTTCAATGAATTTTCAATTGTATCATTGACTAATCCTTTTGAAATATAGATTATGTGATTTGAGTCTTGTGTTGGGGCGTTACAATGCATGTCAACATCAACAATGTACATGACAAACTTAGAAGATTCCGGAAATTATCTTCCATTATAGTAGCTTTAGCCAATAGACTCGAAGTACTAAGAAAAAAATCCATAAGTTCTCCAAATGAATGTTTTTTTTTATCTTCGCAACATCTTCCATTCCTTTCAAGCTATAGTGTCACAGACTTAGAAATTCTTCACACGTCCCGTGCGGCCTTAGGAGGTTTTGTCCCTGACAAAACTCCCAAGTAAGCCTTCTAAGTGACTCAAGACAAAAGAGAACAAATCTAGAGTGAGAAAGTAGAGAGAGAAGCTCTAGAGAACTTGTTTACTCTTATTGCTTGGTGATTTACACAAGTGAAGACTCCCTCTATTTATAGAAATCTCTTGGTACAAAGAATGGCTAGGATTGTGACAAGTGTCACAATTTTAAGGGCAAAAAACATTCTAGACTACTTCTAGAATTATCTATGAGGTTCTATACCACTCTAGGGTTTTCTATACAACTCTACAACAATCTACAACATTCTAAAATAACTTACAAAGGACTAGGAGACTCTAGAAGGTGGTGGACTTCTCTAGAAAAATTCAGGTGGTGACATTCTCCCTCACTTAGTTTCGCGACGTCCTCGACGCAGTGTCTTCATGGAACCTTCATATTTGATCTTCAAACTGCCATAATGATTCCTTTGGTTCCCAAGTCGTCTCACTTGCGGGCAATCCCTTCCACTTGATCAAATATTCTTGGCGTGGCTTGTGACTCCTTTGTCTAACTTCCCAATCCGCCAAGATTTCCTCTATTTCTGTATCAAAAGTGGTGGTTATACCCAAGATTTCCACTTAGACTCTCCCCGTATTGGCTCTTCATCATCACCATGATAAGGCTTTAAATAGTTTACATGAAAGACGGGATGAAGCTTGAATTTGGGGGGTAAGTCTAGCTTGTAGGAGACCTTCCCTATTTTCTTAATGATTGGGAATGGTCTTTCATATTGCCGCACAAGCCCCTTGTGCAATTTTCTTGTAAACTTGTATTGGCTTGATGAGATCTTTACCATCACCAAGTCACCTATGCGATACTCCATGTGTCGCCTCTTCTGATCGGCCCATTTCTTCATTTTCCTTATTGCTTTATCTAAGTAGGAACGAGTCACATCCAGCTATTCGTTCCAACATTTAGCAACCTTGAAAGCTGTTGGACAGTTCCCCTCATAGCTCGTCTCCAATGATTGAGGAGTGAGTGATTGTTGTCCCATTACAATCTCAAATGGGCTTTTATTTGTGGACTCACTCCTTTGTAGGTTGTAGAAGAATTGAGCCACATCCAACAGTTTAGCCCAGTCAGACTGGTTAGCACTTACAAAGTGCCTCAAGTATAACTCCAACAAGGCATTCACCCTCTCAGTTTGTCCATCTGTTTGGGGGTCGAAGCTTGTGGAGAAATGTAGGGCTGGCTCCATGAGTTTGAACAGTCCTGACTAGAACTTTCCTGTAAAGTGAGGGTCTCGATCGCTGATGATGTTTTGTGGTAAGTCCCAGTACTTAACCACATGCTTGAAAAATAACTTGGTTATCTCCTAAGCTGAACAATCTTTGGAGGCGGCAATGAAAGTGGCATATTTGGAAAACCGATCCACCACCATAATGATGGTGTCACATCCTTCAGATTTGGGGAGAGCTACTATGAAGTCTATACTAACACTCTCCCACGGACGGGAAGGAGTGGGTAGTGGTTCCAACAAACCAACGGGGCTTCGATTCTCCACTTTGTCTTGTTGGCACACAAGACAAGTCTTCACAAAAAGCTCAACTTCGTCTCTCATCTGAAGCCAATAGTAAGAGACTTCCAACAAGGCTTGAGTGCGACGTTGGTTGGGATGTCCAGCCCACAAGGAATCATGGCATTCCTTAATAAGGTTTCTCCGTAGCTTCCCCCACTTCGGAACATATAATCGCCGCTTGCTGGTGTAGAGTAACCCATCCTCTACCCAAAACCTCTTGGTTTTTCCCTTCTTAGCCAAATTCATCAAATATTTGGCTAGAGGGTTGTGCTCCATGCCTTCACAGATCATCTCTAGTGTCTCCCTTTGTACACTAGTGTTGTGGGCCAGCTCACCCTTCCTACTAAGGGTGTCAGCAACAAAGGCCTTTTCGGGCTTGTACTCCAAGACATAGTCGAATTCTGCCAAGAAGTCTTGCCACCTAACTTGCTTTGGGCTCAGTTTCTTCTGACTTTGGAAGTAACTGATGGCAATGTTGTCGGTTTTGACTACGAAGCGGGAGCCAAGTAGATAGTGTCACCATACTCTAAGACAATGAATAATGGTTGTCATCTCTTTCTCCTGCATAGTTTATGGCCTCTTAGTCTCTTTGAGCTTGCGACTCTCATACGCAATAGGGTGTCCTTCTTGCATAAGAACTCCCCCAATGGCGAAGTCCGATGCATCTGAGTGCACCTCAAAAGGCTTGGTGCAATCCAGTAGGGCTAGAACCAGTTCTTCTATGATGGCTGCCTTCAGGTCATCAAAGGCTTTCTGACACTTTGATGTCCACTCCCATGTTCTACTTTTCTTAAGCAAGTCGGTGAGAGGGGATGCTCTTGTAGAGTATCCTTTTATAAATCTTCTCTAGTAGTTAACTAGCCCAAGGAAAGATCGAAGTTCGGTAACCTTGGTGGGAGGATCCCACTCCTTGATAGCCTGCACTTTTCCTTCCTTCATGCTGAGTTTTCCTCCTTGGATCTTGTGGCCAAAGAAATGGACTTTGTTTAGTACGAATGAGCACTTCTCCTTCTTGACATAGAGTTGGTTTTCCCTTAAGACATGGAAAACAACCCTTAGATGCTCCACTTGTTCCTCAAGGGTAGAACTATAGATGAAGATATTATCTAGGTAGACCACCACGAATTGATCGAGATAGGGGTGGAAGATCTTGTTCATGAGGGTGCAGAAGGTGGCTGGAGCATTCGTGAGGCCAAAGGGCATCATTAGGAACTCATATGCCCCATACTGAGTTACACAAGTCATATTTGATTCATCTCCTTCCACAATCCTCACTTGATAATATCCCGACCTTAGATAGAGCTTAGAGAAGTACTTTGCATGGCCTAATTGATCAAACAAGTCAGCAATCAAAGGAATAGGATACTTGTTCTTGATGATTACCTTATTTAGAGCCCGATAGTCAATGCACAGCCGCAAAGACCCATCATGCTTCCTTTGAAACAACACCGATGCCCCATATGGTGCCTTGGAGGGTTGGATAAATCTGGCATCAAGCAGCTCCTTCAGTTACCTCCTCAACTCTTCAAGTTCTGGAGGTGAAATGCGATAAGGCGCCTTGGCAAGTGGCTTGACACCGGACTCCAACTCAATCTGATGATCCACCTCTCTCCTAGGTGGTAGTTGCTTGGGCAACTCTGGTGGCATGACATCCTCATAGTCCTTGAGGATCTCTTGGATCTCCTTAGGTGGAGGGGAGTAAATCTTTACTTCACCTTCTTCCAATGAAGCCAAGTAAGATACCTCTCCTTTCTTCCAATCCTTCTTGAATTACATGGCAAATAGGAGTTGGGTGGTGTTTGGCTTAGACACGGTGGGTATCATGCAAGGACCACCTTCTAAGATGCACACCGAGTTGTAGTAGGGAAAAGACACTACGTTGAACTGTTTCAAGAATTCCATCCCCAACACGACGTTGAAGTCATCCATGGGTGTGACAGAAAAGTCCACTTTCCCCTTCCATGTGCCAAGTTGTAGCTTTACGCCATGAGCTACACCGTCAAGGGGTCTGGCTTCAGAATTCACGGTCTTCAACCATCCTTGACCCTTCTTGAGAGGGATCCCTAGCCGTGTGGCTTCTTCCTTCTTGATGAAGTTGTAAGAAGCCCCCAAGTCAACCATGGCATGGGTCTTCTTTCCATTGACGATCACCTCGACAAACATCAACGACCCATCCTTGGTGGTTGGTTTGGTATTTGCCTTTAGTGAGTTGAGAAGTTGCAAACACCCCAGGTGTGACTTCTCTTGAACTTATTTTTCCTCCAACATGGCATTTAGGGCCTTCCTCTTAGGACAATCTCTAGCCCAATGCGGTCCGTCACAAAGGAAACA
This sequence comes from Platycarya longipes, assembly GCA_036559045.1. Classification (NCBI taxonomy): domain Eukaryota; kingdom Viridiplantae; phylum Streptophyta; class Magnoliopsida; order Fagales; family Juglandaceae; genus Platycarya; species Platycarya longipes. Next base: position 40,905,189 of record CM071802.1, read on the forward strand.
AGCATCCTTTGGTTTCTTGTCTTTAGAGTACTCTTTCTTACCTTCCCTCGATGTCGAAGGCCTGTCTCCACGCTCTTTGTTCTGTGGGGGCTTGGACCCCTTTGCTCATCCACCTTTGCTCATCCACCTTTGCTATAGTTATCCTTAGAAGACTTGGGCTTTGAAGAGTTATCACTCTTGTGATACTCAAACTCTTCCAAGGTTTCCGCCACTGTCAAGGTGGTGGAGATTTCGTTGACCCCGCGTCGCTTGAGCTCCTGAGCCACCCATGGCTTGAGGCCATCGGTGAAGTTGAAGAGGAGATATTCTTTACTCATGTTTGTGATTTGAAGCATGAGTGCAGAAAATTCCTCAACATAGTTGCGGATAAATGATATGTGTTTCAACTCCTTCATTCTCTTCCACGCATAGAGGGCCATGTTCTCGGGATAGAATTGCCTCTTGAGTTCAGTTTTGAACTCTTCCCAAGAGTTGATGGTACAAGTACCCTTCTCTATCTCACTATGCTTACGATGCTACCAAGTACCAGCAAGATTAGTGAGGTAGAGAGAAGTAGTACGTACCTTGACATGCTCGTCTTGAATGTTCAATGCTTCGAAGTAGCGTTCCATGTGCCACATGTAGTTGTTGAGTTCTTTGGCATCCTACTTGCCGTCGAACTCCTTCGGTTTGGGGGTATCCACCCGTGGGGTAGCCACCATTCCTACTCCGATGGTGCCCCCATTGGCCACTGCTCGCTTGCACATGGCTCAGTCTGCCCTGGTCTCCTCCAGACCGACGCGGTATTCCTCCATTTGCTCCTGGAGTTTTGTTAGTTCCCCCAATACCCGGTCTTGGAAGGCAACATTCTCAACACGCTGTGCCTCGGTGGTGGGGTTGATGGTGCTCAGAATGGACTTCTTGAGCAATTCGGATTGGCCCTCCAATCTTAACTTTTCCAAACTTTGCTCCACGATGTCAAGACAGTCCTTGACATCCACCACTGCCACTTACATCCTTGTCACGGTGTTGTCAAGGGTGCTCACCTCCCTATGAGACTGATCCCATTCTTCCATCTTGGCCATGGTCTTCTCAATGCTATCGAGACGAAACTCCATGGACGAGGTCAACTCCTTCGACCTCTTGCTCTTTCGTAGCTCCTGGTTCTCCATGGTGACCACACTTGGTTCCGTCATTCCAAACTCGATGCTTTGATACCAACTGTTACGGATTTAGAAATTTTTCACACGTCCTGTGCGGCCTTAGGAGGTTTTATCTCCTACAAAGCTCCCAAGTAAGCCTTCTAAGTGACTCAAGATAAGAGAGAACAAATCTAGAGTGAGAAAGTAGAGAGAAAAGCTCTAGAGAACTTGTTTACTCTTATTGCTTGGTGATTTACACAAGTGAGAACTCTCTATATTTATAGAGACCTCTTGGTACAAAGAATGGCTAGAATTGTGACAAGTGTTACAATCTTAAGGGCAAAGAACATTCTAGACTACTTCTAAAATTATCTATGGGGTTCTACACTACTCTAGGGTTTTCTACACAACTCTACAACAATCTACAACAATCTAGAATAACCTACAAAAGACTAGGAGACTCTAGAAGGTGGTGGAATTCTCTAGAAAAATCCAGGTGGTGACAATAGGCACCTCATGAGACAAGAAGAAATCATTTTCCAAACATGAACAACATTCTCGCTATCCTTCATACTCTTCCACCCTAACAATAAATCCACAACTTCCGTGGCCATTACTCAAAGTAAACTAGTTTGATTCAAAACTTCATTCCATAAGGACCTGGCCATTTCACTCTGAAGAAAGAGGTAATTAACATATTTTCCATCCTTCTTGTAGATGACACACCATAAAATCTTTCATTCTAAAATTTTCAATTGTCAACACTTTGTCCAAGGATACCACTTAACACAAAAACCAACTTTGGAATGGACTTTCACTTTCTATATTTTTTTCTAGGGAAATTTATAAAAAGAGGAGACAAGGAACTTAGAATTCTCAACAGGAACCCACAGCTTGTTGTCCTCCCTTCCTAGCATCAACTTTGAACTGTAAAGTCTTACTAGAAAAACATTAACATCATTGACTTCCTAGTTATTAACATCCCTGATAAAGTTAACATTCCACTGAATATTATTGTCAATGCAATAGAAAGACTTTCTTATAGCTGCATTTTGATCACATGCAGAAAATCCAACATAAGTGAAGAATCCCCACACCACAAATCATGCCAGACAAGTATCATCTTCCCATCACCCACCTTCAATTTAATATGGTTTGAAAAACCTCATCCTTTTCTAGTGAACTTCCACAAACTCATTCCATTCGCACCATTAGTATCTTTAGAACACCAACCTCTCGACAAACTAACATATTTTACCTCAATAACATTTTTCAAAAGGTACTACTTTCCAAGTGGTATCTCTAAAGCCATTTTCCAAATAATGCTCTATCAAACAGACTTAAGTTATTTTATCCGCAACCCACCGCAATCAATCAGTTGACAAATATTCTTCCAACTAACCAAATGGAACTTTCTCTTTTCAACCCCTTTACCATACCCTAAAAATTTCAAAATAAACTTCTCAATTCTTCTTTCAACCCATGCCGGCTACAAAAAAAGAGATAAGACATAAGTGGAATGTTAGACAAAATATTTTTTTCTTAGAGTTACTTTTCCCCCCTTGGACAAGTAAATCATTTTTCGACTAGCTAATCTTCCCCCTTAGATAAGAAATAAGTGGAATGTTAGAAAAATTATTTTTAAATGTTAACAGATTTAAAAGAAGCCTTTAAAGGGAGCCTAAGGTGCCTCATAGGGAGTAAAGAAATTATACACCCCAGAATATTTGCCAAGTCTAAAATATTCTGAATAGAACCCACATGAACCACTTGATTTTGATAAATTGACTATTACTCATGAAACAACTTCAAAACATAGTAAAATTGCTATTAAAACATGTAGATTGTCATAATATGGCTCACTACAAGACAAGGTATCATCAACTTATAATAAGTGTGAGACCTTTAAACTACTCCGTACCTCATTACCAACCACAAAATTGGACAAAAAGTTACCATCCACGGCCTTCTCAATCATTCTACTCAAGGCATTCGTAAGCATAACAAAAGAAAAAAGGGAGATGGAATCACCTACTCTCAAACCACATGAACTACTAAAGAAACCAACCGGTTCTCCATTCACCAAAATAGAAAATTTCGAAGTCGACACACATCCAGAAACATCATTTATTACCAAAACCATTTCTCCTCAGCAAATAATCAAGGAAATCCCAGCACACTTGGTCACTTTTCCATTTCCAATTTGATTAAAATACTAGCTTGCTCCATTTTATTTCTACTCTCTAAGCATTAAGTTGCAATTAAAACAAAGTCTAAAACCTGTCTTCCCCTCACAGATTTTAAAATAATCATTTTCATCACCTTGCTCAAGTGGTTGGCTAGCACCTTAGAAATATTTTATACACTCTATCACTAACTTAATAAGCCAAAAATCTCTCATCTCCACATCCCTTACTTTTTTCGGAATAAGTGCAATGAAAATCGCATTAAAATTATAAAACCTTATATACAAATGAAACTTGGCAAACATCTTCATAATATATTCTCTAACTATGTCCCAACATGCTAGAAAAAATGTGAAAGTGAACCCATATGGATTCAGAGCTTTAACCCTATCCATACCTTTAACCACATTAAGTACTTTCTTCTTATTCAAACTCTCCCTCTAACCAATGAGCTTCAACCTGATTTATAGAGTTGAAACTAAGTCTATCTAGTTTTGGTCTCCAAGGAAAATCTTCTGAAAATAGCTACTCATAAAAGGTCACCATGTGAGCCTGACTGGTTTCTTGATCCGTGAAAAGCATGTCCTCACATTATTTCTTCTATGAGAGTTTACAATTTGATGAAAGAATTTAATGCATCTATCTCCTTCAGTCAACCACAACACTCTAGATTTGTTACTCCATGAAACTTTCTCCATTAACACTAAATTCTCCAATTCGAAAACCACCTTAATTTTTTTTATTCTGTCCTCCCCCAATACCACTAATTGCGTCTCCTTCTCATCCAAACCTCTCCACTCTTCCAAAAGAAGTTTCCTCTTGCTATCCAAAATTCCAAACTCCTCTTTATTCCATGTCTTTATATCTTTCTTAAGATATTTCAATTATCCAGCCAAGACAAAACTATAAGTGCCAGAAAATTTATAGGAATTCCACCAACTTCTCACCCTGTCCACAAATCATTCATCCTTTAGGCACAATCAAATTTAAACTACCTTCTCCCACTCTCAATTCCACCATAATATTGATAATAATTCCCAACTCAGACCAGAAAAATGAGCCTCCCAAGAAGGAGAAACCAGAAGCCTATCCAACCTTGAAAATGACCTATCATTAGATCAAGTATAATCTCCTCCCAAATCAATTAGATTTAGTTTAATAACTAAATATGAATTACCACAAAAATATTCTAAAACATGCATGGTAATATTCTAACGTTTATATAAATAAAAGAAGTTGATGACATTTTCCCTAATTATAGAGAAATTAGTACATTTATCCTACTAATTAGAAGAAAAATGTTTATTTATTTAAATTCATTCCCTATATCTTTGATTTAGTATTGTGTCTTGTAAATGGAGTGATCATTACGGCCAGGTTTGGAAATGAGAGTGTCTCAAACACTTATTATTATTATTTATTATTTTATTATTACTTTTCACATACTTTTATTACTATTTATTATTTTTTTTATTACTATTCAATATTTTATTATTACTTTTTACCTACTTTTTATTACTATTCATAAACACTCTGAAAAACTTTAAACATTCAAACGTAACCTAAATAGTTTTGGGGGTACCGAGATGTAGTTCTTAAGATGCCATGTTATTAAAAACTATTTATAATTGTTCCCGCATGCACCAACTTCTATTTTACCAGGGTTGGAGAATAGTTATAGTGCTTCTTGCAAACTGTTGGACATTAAGCAACTCATGTATGAGAATTTCTGGAAAGATTGAACCAGCCTTCGCCAATCAATGTTGATCATGCAGGTACCACAGAAATGGAAGGAGGATCCTGATTGGCAGCGGGAGAAGAAGATTGACCCGAACCGGTCGAGCCAAAAAAGATGGTTTCCCAGCAAATGGATGTCAGGTTATAGGTACAAGGACCCGTTGGAAAGTGTGAAGATTATTGACGAGTTTGTCATTAGAAGAGAGAATGGGCCAGCAGCTTGTACCAGCGAAATAGAAGAACCAACCTCATAATTATGGTACAACTACTTGTTTTATAACCGATGTCAAGTTGATCAGCTCAATACTTATACAGAGCTTTCATGCAAACCCAGCCATGCAACTTAATCGCACTTTTATTTCATATTTGGTCGTTGTTATCTCAAAGTTATCTTGTTTTACATGTTGTCTAGGAGTACGATCGAGTTTAATATTAACTCTTCATGTTCTGTTATAAAGAGCTTCAATCTTAAGTGACATTTATTATGTACTTGAAGTGGTAGTCCTATCTATGTCCATGGGATGCTATCTCAGGCTGTAGCGACGGGATTAAAAAATGATTCAGACACAAGATCGAACCCCTAATGGGAACGGTAAAAATATAGTTCATGTGAGGAGTCCGTAGCATTGCCCAATGAGATTATATCACTGAGGATGTAAGCTATATTTTCCTAAAGGAATTAACTCTGCTTTTTGGACAATTTATAACAAAAAATGATATAATCACAAAGAGATTTATAAAAATATACCCACAAACTGACCTAACTTGATATGATACATTATGTTAGCTCTATATCAAGGCGAACAAAAATAAAACACGGCTCCTTTTGGGATAAGAATCTGGTATACCATATTGCAACAATGGCACAAAAAAAAACACACATTTCCCTATATAGTTTTGAAAGTCGAACTGGTACATATAAATATCACCAACGAGAGCTAGATCAAGATCGAATCTCCACCATCTTAGTCATAGCCAAAAAGGTTGTCTTCTGAGGCTAATCATAAGATGGGAAATAATAAAAAATGAAAAATGAAAAAGAGAAAACAATAGAGGTGGTTTGCCTAAGGTAAAAGCCCATTTGCAAAGCCTACAACAGAATTGTGAGGTAGGGATGGAATGGCAAAAAGGTACATCGCAATTACAAGAGAGCATGTATATTTCCTGTTGAAATGGCTTTGATTTTGGAGCACAACATCTCAAACCCATTAAATGTTTAGTTCAAAACAACAGGATTTTTTTCCCCTTAGTTCATTAAATTAAATATTATTAATGAATACAGTAGGCTTAACAGTAGTTGAGAACTTGCTGGTCAAAATTATATAGTGGCTCTGAATACTAAAAAGAATCGTCTCAGTTGTCAACATGGTAGTGATACAATAGATGTAACTTCAATAACCAAAGAGGATACCAGGAGCCATGCAGAAGAAGCTTTCTTGTACATGGAAATAAAAAATGCAATTTGATATAACCTTTTGATGGAATAACTTAGCTTATCAAGCTAATTCAAAAGAATTAAGGCAAAAAGCATGATGAAAGTCGTTTATAGGATGCATGGGATATCTAATCTGAATGAGTAAAAAAAAACTGAAAACATAACCTCTTCACAAACAATCATCTGTGGATGTTAAGATGTTCATAAGATTATCAAGCGGACAATCTACCCCAAAAACCGGAATGACTCTGTTGCTTCTTTTAAGCATTTGCTTTTCTCATCACAAGTCCAGTGCTGCATTGAAGAATTTCAAACATTGGGCAATAAAGAAAGAAATCCTCCTACTTAAAGCTAATGCAAGCTAGTTAGGCATGACAGGCATTGGAACTAACCTCTCCAAGCATGTTCAGCTTCTCACGGACGGCACTCATCAACTCTGGCATATTCCCTTCCCATCGAAGAACTCCATCTCCCTTCCTTCTAGGAACTTCTTAGAAACCTAAAAAAACAACCAATAAAATATATTTACATATAGATTCATGAACATGAGATATGTATCTTAATTACTAAGTTTAAATTAATGGTTGTAACGCCCCGGTCCCGCTGAGGTCGGGGAGTCAAACCTGTATAATATACCCTGCTTTTATTTACAAACAAAATGTCTCCAAAGTCTATCATTTAATTATAATTTCCACATAAAATTTTCATCACTGCTTGTAAAAAATAAACCTGTCTCCAATACAATATCATCCCTAAGTAATTTCCTTAAGTCCACAAATGATTCTCATTTCCAAATCCAAACAATTCCAACATAAGCATATCCACAAATTCATAAACTAAAACAATTCCATAACATAAGGTCCACAATCTCCCCATTAAAATCAATAAAATAATCCACTAACACTTAAATCTATAAACACTGCAAACATAACATCAGATCAATAATTACAATCTTCACTTCCACAAATATAACAGTTTAGCCTGGCTCCAACATACTAATCTTGGTCCTCAGTTGAGACCTCCACCTCATCTGGAAAGTATATAGATAAGGAGGTGAGTTTAACCACAAATCAGTAAGCAAAGCACCTATACTAATGTGTAATACATGAGCGTTTTAAATAAAAACTTCTTATGCATGAGACGGAAAACTTTTATTCATAGGAACATCTCCAAGATTTATAAACAAACGAAAAGCTGAGCGAACCTGTATTTTTCATAAATTATAAACCAAAAACCAACTTTTCAAACAAAAACATTTTCGCACAAGTAACTGTAACATCTCATCTTATCAATATTTCAGAACATGTACCATGTTTAACCCTCGTGGTAGGGTTGTGTTATCCCTGGTGGCCAAACCAGGCGATATCATATTGTGAGACTTTCTCTTATTCATTCTCGGAGCCCCGAGTGTGCACGCAGGAAAGAAATACCAAAATGATCACTTTGTTTCCAAAGTAGTTGCACTCTTATTATATCATATCATGGTGGTACCAACCATATTACGTGAATCCATATAATCACATCCAAACCATATCCAGAAACCAAGACAAACAGATAAACATGCCAAACATTTTCCATGAACATAACATATCAAAACACTTTACTTCACATATATAAGAAAACAATAAAATCCATGTTCGCCCATATGCATATCTTAGAAACATGTCAAATGTTGCTCATGTCTACACATTTCATGTCAAAAAAGAACCTTTCTCTATCATGTAGATATCATGAGGGGATGCAGAAAATATATACTGAGGTTGTTTTTCACATTTTTCTTTTAAAAACATATCATGTGTAATTTTATAAAACCAACCTCAAGTCATTTTTTTTTTATGTAAATCTAGTATAGAAATCTCGCTTACCTGACTCCTAAAACGTATAGTCAAAGCTTTGAGTCTGACCTCTAAGAACCTCGACACCTATTCATAAAACATGCCTAAGTGTTAACGACCAGCGATACCACTTTCATAAAAAAAAAAATTAATTATAAACTAGTATTCCAAAAGCATCTTCAAAAAAATGATGACCTGAACACTAAAAAAAAATCAGCCAACCTACTCCCACATTCATACTGCTACCATAAAATTCTATATTATTTCAGCCATTTCCCAAATGGTCATTATACATCGTTTACCACGACTAATTAATTATCCAGTATCCTGAAATAATATGTAGTATAAAAAGAATAATTTATTGAAATAATATGTAGTATAAAAAAAATAATTTATTGTCATATACGTTTCATCAAGGATTCAGAATTCTCACAAAATTCCAACATCTACAACCCAGCTTCATTTATCATGCATCCACCCAAACCTTTCGGATAAGACCAAATAATTTACAAAAACCTTCAAAACAAATACACAAAAATCCATCTATTCGAATCCATGAAATTTTACCTGAAATGAAGAGCAACCCGCAAGAAGTAGAGACCACAAAGTTAAAGTCCTATTTCCCCTATGCTCAGCTGCAACCAACGGATATCTACCAAAATTTCAGTGAATAAAACCCCACAATCGCACCTTGCATGGATAGTATAATCGCAAGAGAAGAAAGGAGGGATTTAGATGAACTTATCAGCAAGAGCTGGGGATGAACAAAACAAGGGAAGACCGGCGATGGTGAGCCCCAAACAGAAAGGTAAGATGCCGAAGGAAGCACGATAGAGAGAGAGAGAGAAGCCGATGAAGATAAAATTTAACTTCCATTTCGAGGGGAAACCGTCGACTACGTGGGGATCGGCGAGTGAAAAATGGAAATGGGGATTTCGAGATTTAGAAACCGTCGGGCGGCAGAGCAGAGGAAGGAAAAAGGAAAGAAAAGAAAAGGAAGGAAAAAAAATTAACCTGAAGAAGGAAACGACGCCGTTTGCATGTCCTGAGGTTGGGCTGAAACGGTTCGGGGTCGAGCCTGGGCTTGGGCAGTGGGCTTGGGCCCGGGTGTTACATCCTCCCCCCTTTAAATGAATTTCCGTCCTCGAAAATTGCTACAACAGCTGATAATCCTCATTGAAGATGTGTGGGTATCTCTCTCACATTTCTTCCTCAAATTCCTAAGAAGTTTCATTGCTAGTGTGATTACTCCACAACACCTTAACCATTGGAATGCTACGAGTCCGCAACGTGTGTGCTTTCTTTTCTAAGATCCGCACTGGTTCTTCGACATATGTCATATCTTCCTGAATCTGCAGCGGCTCATATTGAATGATGTGAGTTGGATCAGGAATATACTTTCTCAGCATCGACACATGGAATACGTTATGCACACCCGCAAAATTCGGTGGAAATGCTAACTTATATGCCATTGGTCCAAATCACTCAAGAATCTCAAAGGGTCCAATATATCTAGGGCTCAACTTGCCCTTACTTCCAAATCTCATAACCCTTTTCATTGGTGCTATTTTCAAGAATACTTCATTTCCAACCTCAAGCTCTAGTGGACGGCGTCGGTTATCAACATAGCTCTTTTGTCGACCTTGAGCTACTTTAATTCTAGCTCGAATTATGTCAATCTTTTCAGTGTTCTTCTGAATGATCTCTGGTCCCAGTATTTTTCTTTCACCAACTTCATCCCAATATGATGGAGACCTACATCTTCTACCATACAATGCTTTATATGGTGCCATCCCAATACTAGCTTGGAAGCTATTATTATAAGCAAAATCCACTGATGGTAAGTGTCGTATCCAAGTTCCTTTAAAGTCCATCACACATGCCCTCAACATGTCTTCTAAGATCTGAATAGTCCTTTTTGATTGTCCATTTGTCTGAGAGTAATAAGCCGTATTGAAATTCAATTTAGTACCCATTGCCTCTTGTAAACTTCTCCAAAATTTAGAAGTGAAACGGGGATCTCTATCAGACACAATGGATACGGGTATCCCATGCAATCTCACGATCTCTTGTATGTATAGCTCAGCTAGTTTCTCCAATTTATAAAAACTTTAATGGGCACAAAACGCGCAGTCTTCTTTAAGCGATCCACGATTACCCATATTGCATCTTGTCCATTTAAGTCCCTTGGTAGACCTGTCACAAAGTCCATGGATATATGCTCCCACTTCCATTCTGGAATCTACAATGGCTATAACAACCCTGCTGATCTCTGATGCTCTGACTTCACCTGTTGACATTTTAGGCACTGTTCTACAAACTTAGCAATCTCTCTCTTCATATCGTTCCACCAAAAAGACTCTCTCAAGTCCCGATACATCTTGGTACTCCTTGGATGGACTGTGTATAAAGAGCGGTGTGCCTCCTCAATAATTTTCTTCTTCAGTGCATCATCTACCGGCACACACAATCTGTCATTAAACCTTAAAACTCTATCTTCAGAAATGCTAAAATCAGCTTTGTCCCTGTTCTTAACTTTCTCAACTAGCTTTATCAACGCTGAATCCACTTTCTGAGCTGTTTTGATTCTCTCTAACAAATCTGATTGTACTATTAAACTAGCCATGAAAGCGCTTGTATCATTGGTGATGACCTCAATACCAGCCCTCTCTAAATCCATTAATAACTGGTGTTGAGTAGTAAGGGTTGCAACTGCTGAACTTATTGATTTCCTACTCAAAGCGTCAACTACAACGTTTGCTTTGCCTGGGTGATAATTGATATTATAATCATAATCCTTTATTAACTCGAGCCATCTTCTATGTCTCATATTTAATTCTTTCTAGGTGAAGAAATACTTCAAACTTTTGTGGTCTGTATAGATTTCACACTTTTCCCCATATAGATAATGCCTCCAAATCTTAAGTGCAAAAACAACTGCTACTAACTCTAGATCATGTGTAGGGTAATTTTGTTCATGTGTCTTTAGTTGTCGTGAAGCATAGGCTATGACTTTTCCGTGTTGCATTAATACACACCCTAAGTCCAATCTTGAAGCATCACTATATACCACAAATCCACCTCTCGCAGTGGGAACTGTTAAAACTAGGGCGGTCACTAGTCTTTGTTTCAAAGTTTGAAAGCTTTATTCACATTTTTTTGTCCACTCAAATTTGTTGTTCTTCCTGGTGAGTGCAGTGAGAGGAACTGCTATCTTGGAGAAATCCTCAATGAATCGGCGATAATATCCCGCCAATCCCAAGAAAATCCTAACCTCATGCACATTCTTCGGTGCCGACCAGTTCACTATTACTTCCACTTTCCCGGGGTCCACTGAAATGCCCTCTTTTGAAACTACATGCCCCAAATATGTAACCACATTCAGCCAAAACTCACACTTCTTCAATTTAGCAAACAACTTTTCTTCCCTAAGTGTTCCGAGTACTAGTCTCAAGTGTTCCTCATGCTCCTTCTTACCTTTAGAATATATTAGGATGTCGTCAATAAAGACTACCACAAATTTATCCAAGAATTCATGAAATACCCTATTCATCAAGTCCATGAATACTGCTGGGGCATTAGTCAAACCAAAAGGCATGACCAGAAACTCGTAGTGGCCATATCTGGTCCTGAAAGCAGTCTTGGATACATCTTCCACCTTGATCTTCAGTTAATGATACCCTGATCGAAGGTCAATCTTCGAGAAAACTTGTGCACCCTGTAGTTGATCAAAAAGGTCTTCTATGCGGGGCAAAGGATATTTATTCTTGATTGTTACTCGGTTGAGTTCTCTGTAGTCAATGCACATCCTCATTGTTCCATCTTTCTTCTTCACAAATAACACCGAAGCACCCCATGGGGACATACTGGGTCGGATAAAACCCTTATCTAATAAATCTTGCAATTGTTCTTTAAGTTCGGTGAGCTCTGATGGTGCCATTCTATGAGGAGCCTTGGACAAAGGTGTTGTACCTAGAACAAGATCAATAGCAAATTCTACTTCTCGGTCAGGTGGTAATCCAGACAAGTCTTTAGGGAACACTTCCATATATTCTCTCACCACATGAATCTCTTCTAAACTCAACTCTTCCTTAAGTGCATCTATCACACAAGCTAAAAATTATTGACAGCTATCTCGCAATAATTTTCCAACCTGAACTGCTGATATGATTGATGGGAATGATCGCACTTTTGACCCCACAAATCAAATTTCATCTCCTTCAGGAGGCTTGAAAACTATCTCATTTTTTAAGCAGACAATACTGACATGGTATGAAGCCAACCAGTCCATACCCAAAATTACATCAAATCCAACCATATCAAAAATAATAAGTTCAGCAGGCATCAACCTCTCTTCGATAGATATAGGACAGCCGCAGAGAATTCTATGACAAGATACTGTAGTCCCCGTCGGAGTCGAGACCACTAAGTTAAAATCCAACCTTTCACCTTCCCATGTGCAAAATTTGGCAAAATTCTTATAAATAAAGGAATGCGTTGTCCCAGAATCAAATAATATAGTAGCATGATTAGAAAACAAAGGAAGAATGCCTGAAATCACAAAAAAGGTACCCTTTGATTTAAGGTCCACAATAAATACTAAGTTATTCCTAATATAAAAGTAATGAATAATACCTGTGATCACATCCTCCTTGCCTTCAGCCTCTCCTGATGTCAATGCAAAAAACCCGAGCAGGTGTAGTAGGGCGTTGAGTATTATTTCGTGGCGCTCCTCCGGTCTAGGGTGGGAGTGGTAATGAGGCGGGTTTGTTACTACCCAAAGTAAGCGGGCAATCCGTGAGGTAGTGGCCCGACTTGCCGCACCGATAACATAAGCCTAGCTCTTTCCTACACTTTCACAAGTTCTACAGTGATAGGGCTGTTGATCACTCTGAATTGGCCTCTTGCTTGAATACCCTCTTCATTTCTCTTCTTCCACTGTCCCTGATTGTTGCTTGTATGATATCCAGATGGGGTAGACCTCTTCCTTTGATCAAGTAAGATAGCACTCCTTTGAAGGCATCTTTCAAACAAGGCAGCCTTATTCACCAACTCTGTGAAAATTTTCAATTGGAAGCCCATCACTCATTCGTAAAGCTTCTCGTTCAGCCCTTGTTCAAATTTGCGACACTTCCTCACTTCATCTGGAATCAAATATGCTGCAAAGCGTGCCAGCTCAGTAAATTTGGTTGCATATTGGTGTACTGACATCGCCCCCTGGACCAAAGTGGCGAATTCCATAACTTTATCCTCTTTCACTGAGATTAGGAAGAAACGCTCTAGGAAAACTTCTTTGAACTATGACCAACTTTTTATTTCCTTCTTTTCAGCTTCCCTGATGGTCCTTTCAGAGATCCACCATCTTTTTGCTTCCCCGGTCAGCTTGAATGTAGCAATCGCCACCTTTTGTTCATCCATGCAAGGCAAGACTCGAAATATCTCCTCAATGTCCTGCACCCAATCTTCTGCCAAAATTGGGTCACCTCTCCCATCAAAAGACATGGGATGCAGCTTGTTGAAATCTTCCACTGTGCAACCCCTTTCGTTAGTGTTTCAGTGATGGCCGGATGGATTTTACACCAGGTCATCTATTAACTGGTGCGCCGCTGCTCGGAGTACTTCGGAAGCCCTTGGATTTGCTTCCCTTTCATTCCTGGCCGCATTCAAATCCGATATATTTCGTTCACGACGAGGCAGCATCCTGAGAAAACTTGGACTATTAAATAAATCATTCATTACAAGCACATATACAAAAAGCTATATAAAGATATACGGGTAGTCATGGTAGCCAAAACAATAGTATATATATACTCCCAAAATAATTGAGATTACCACCACAACCAAAATTTTACAATACAACAAAACTAGTCCTTCAATCTCCATCAACACGAAAATCAGCTCATAAACCTATAGAGTTTTACATTTCAAATGATTCCCATAATCGACGAGTTCTAAAACCTCGAAAGCTCACAACTATATTTCTTTTAGCCCCCGTCCTTATCAAAATTTAAATCTAAACAACAACCTCCTAAAACCTTTCTATGTTCTATTCCCTCATACGAACTAATAATCTACAGAACCTCGAATCCCTAGAACTTTATTGCCTAGAGTATACAGAATTTTAAACTTTCGCTCTGATACCAACTGTAATGCCCTGGTCCTGCTAAGGTCAGGGAGTCAAACCTGTATAATATACCCTGCTTTTATTTACAAACAAAATGTCTCCAAAGTCTATCATTTAATTATAATTTCCACATAAAAATTTCATCATTGCTTGTAAAAAATAAACCTGTCTCCAATACAATATCGTCCCTAAGTAATTTCCTTAAGTCCACAAATGATTCTCATTTTCAAATCCAAACAATTTCAACATAAGCATATCCACAAATTTATAAACTAAAATAATTCCATAACATATGGTCCACAATCTCCCCATTAAAATCAATAAAATAATCCACTAATACTTAAATCTATAAACACTGCAAACATAACATCAGATCGATAATTACAATCTTCATTTCCACAAATATAACAGTTTAGCCTGGTTCCAACATACTAATCTTGGTCCTCAGTCGAGACCTCCACCACATCTAGAAAATATATAGATAAGTGGGTGAGTTTAACCACAACTCAGTAAATAATGCACCTATACCAGTATGTAATACATGAGCATTTTAAATAAAAACTTCTTATGCATGAGACAGAAAACTTTTATTCATAGGAACATCTCTAAGATTTATAAACAAACGAAAAGCTGAGCGAACCTGTATTTTTCATAAATTATAAACCAAAAACTAACTTTTCAAACAAAAACACTTTGGCAAAAGTAACTGTAACATCTCATCTTATCAATATTCCAGAACATGTACCATGTTTAACTCCCATAGTAGGGTTGTACTATCCCCGGTAGCCAAATCAGGCGGTATCATATTGTGAGACTTTCCATTATTCGTTCTTGGAGCCCCGAGTGTGCATACAGGAAAGAAACACCAAAAGGACCACTTTGTTTCCAAAGTAGTTGCACTCTTATCATATCATATCATATCATGGTGGTACCAACCATATCACGTGAATCTATATAATCGTATCAGAACCATATCCAGGAACCAAGACAAATAGATAAACATGCCAAACATTTTCCATGAACATAACATATCAAAACACTTTACTTCACATATATAAGAAAACAATAAAATCCATGTTAGCCCATATACATATCTTAGAAACATCTCAAATGTTGCTCATGTCTACACATTTCATGTCAAAAAGGAAACTTTCTCTATCATGTAGATTTCATGAGGGGATGCAGGGAATATATACTGAGGTTGTTTTCACGTTTTTCTTTTAAAAACATATCATGTGTAATTTTATAAAACCAACCTCAAATCATTTTTCTTGTTATGTAAATCTAATATAGAAACCCCGCTTACCTGACTCCTAAAACGTATAGTCAAAGTTTTGAGTCTGACCTCTAAGAACCTCGTCACCTATTCATAAAACATGCCTAAGTGTTAACGACCAGAGATACCACTTTCATCAAAAAATTAATTATAAACTAGTATTCCAAAAGCATCTTAAAAAAAATGACGACCTGAACACTAAAAAAAAATCAACCAACCTACTCCCACATTCGTACTGCTACCAAAATTCTATACTATTTCAGCCATTCCCCAAATGGTCATTATACATCGTTTACCACCACTAATTAATTATCCAGTATCCTGAAATAATATGTAGCATAAAAAAATTAATTTATTGTCATATACGTTTCATCAAGGATTCAGAATTCTCACAAAATTCCAACATCTACAACCCAGCTTCATTTATCATGCATCCACCCAAACCCTTCGGATAAGACTCAATAATTTACAAAAACCTTCAAAACAAACACACAGAGATCCATCTATTCGAATCTATGAAATTTTACCTGAAATGAACAGCAACCCGCAAAAAGTAGAGACCACAAAGTTAAAGTCCCGTTTCCCCTATGCTCGCTTCAACCAACGGATATCTACCAAAATTTCAGTGAATAAAATCCCACAACCGCACCTTGCATGGATAGTATAATCGCAAGAGAAGAAAGGAGGGATTTAAATGAACTTACCGCCGAGAGCTGGGGATGAACAAAACAGGGGAAGACCAACGATGGTGAGCCCCAAACAGAAAGGTAGGATGCCGAAGGAAGCGAGAGAGAGAGAAGCCGATGAAGATAAAATTTAACTTCCATTTTGAAGGGAAACCGTCGACTACGTGGGGATCAGCGAGTGGAAAACGAAAATGGGGATTTTGAGATTTAGAAACTGTTGGGGGCAGAGCAGAGGAAGGAAAAAGAAGGAAAAGAAAAGGAAGGAAAGAAATTAACCTGAAGAAGTAAACGACGCCGTTTGCATATCCTGAGGCTGGGCTGAAACGGTTCGGGGTCGAGCCTGGGCCTGGGCAGCGGGCTTGGGCTTGGGTTTTACAATGGTATCCACCAAACATTCAGTGAAAAGAAAATACACATCAACTAAAAATTAAGCAATTGCAAAGAGTCAACTGAGGACTTGTTTGAAATTTTTAAAGGGAACATTGGGATCATACACATCCACAAAAGTGAATACCTATAAGGAGATAAACTCCAGTAAAACATCAAGCATGTATCAATGCCAGACAATTGAAAGAACTCAGTCCAATGTAATTAATTTCGACACCTACATTCGAATATTTTTTAAGTTCTGAAGACAATCAAAATCCAGTAACCTATTAAGACAGCATTTCATTTTTCTGCTCATAAATTGTTTAATTCGAAGCCTAGTAAACATATTCCTCGGCAGAAAAAATGCGAAGCCTGCAACATATATATAGGTCCAAGATAAAGATTCACAGATTCATTCTTCAATATACAAAAGTTTTTCGTTCTATCTCACCATAGGTAGCATTTCGCAATCAATGTTGGGTGATACTATATGGTTTTCCATTTTTTTTTTTCTTTGCTTAATCCAGTTAGAGCAGGTAAAATTCTATCCAATTTCAATTTTTGCACAATATATCTTAAAGTCATCACATATTTCTAATGGCACGCGACATTCTGATTTGATCATGAGCATCCCACAGAGCAGGGAAAAAAATACCAAGGAAGAGAGAACAAGCCTCCCCTCCCTGCGAAAAGAAATAGTGCTACTTTTATTGTCTTTCATACAGAGGTAGGTGTAGCCACTACAAAAAAAATAGCTATTTATAGCATTTTAATTGCAGTTAAAATGATTATTTTTATTACAAATAATTTTTTGCAACATTTTTTCTACTTTTTGTAATAAAATTTTCTTGTAGTAAGCCTGCTTAACTGAATGTTAGGATATGATTTTGGGATGTACACACACAATGGCTGGTCAGAAAAGCAATTAAAAAGGTTCAGTCTTGTACGAGAGTCCGAGTCGAAAGTGATGGCATAAGGTCAGAATCAGAAGTGCACAAGTGTCGGTCCATAGTTTTATTCTATACAGGAACATCCCCAAATATTCCCGAAACTAGAAGTATGATTAAGAACATAAATTCACACGTACCTGCCTTGCTATCACCTGACCTCCTGCAATATGTTAAAAATATATATTATAGAAATGGCATAGAAACAACGGGGCACTCTTCTTTGCCAGTTCATTTAAATACTTGGCATAAGAAACTCCCGGATTGCCAGGCTCAGGAATCACAAACTCCTGATGTCTAATCCACTGTAATCCAGTTTTGTGGATATAGGCGTCTATAATCAAATCAGGCATTAGATTTTCACACGGAATTTATTTTTTATATGTAATGAAGAAGTTCTCTGCATAGCAAAAGGCATTGCCAACAGGACATTAGTAATACCCAACTAATCTGATCACATGATTGCAGGGCGGCTTAATAGATTAGGGGGTTAAGGCTAAATTTTAATTGAGGTTTTTTACTAAAAAAAAAAATATTTTTATTTCTATTGTTACGTTAGATTTTTATTTATAAATAATTATTCTCATTTGTCAAGTAAATTACTACTTAAGATTTTATACTAGTTTTTCAATCAATATTTTTAATTAATAATGTCATATATATGTAATATCTATTTGATATTTTTTATGTTCTTTTATTGAATTTTTTTTTTTTTTTTATTTCTACTTTAAATTATTTTTGGAGACCTTCCATTTAGAGCCTTAGACAATTGCCTAAATTGTCTAATAGAAGAGCCGGTCATGCATGATTAAAGAACCACCTATGCTTATGCTGTAGCGTTATTAATTGCCTTGAGATTCGATATGGAAATGCAGTAGAGAAACAAAACATAATCCCCGTTTTAGTCACATTCACAAGGGTTTGACAAATTCCCATTACGTTTACCTACAGGGCAAAAAACCTTCCGAATAGAAACCTTATTCATCTTATTAGCCTCCAAGAGCTAGATTGCTCTGCTTTGCCAAGGAAGCATATGACAACCCATAAACCTCATAATTGGCTAAAACCACTAGCATATGCAAGTTCAAAACAAAAGGACTCACAAGCAACATCACTAGATTTATCGACTATGCACTCCACAGTGATGAAGACGAGCTTGCTATTAACTAAATACTTGAGGTGTTTAGAGATGACTTGAATTATGTTGAAGGCACCTCTTCAGTATGTTCGCTCAACTTTTACTCGACATTCAGTTTGAACGAGATTCTAGACAGAGATTTCGCTTGACACTCTCTCGACATCCCGCTCGAGTGAGATACAATTCTAGACATTTACTCGAGACTCGCTCGATGGTTCACTTCAAACTAATGTTCTACGGACTAGGATTTGCACCGTTTCATTTATGTTCGCTCGAGCGAGATTGTTCTCGCTTGAGCAAGATGCAACTTATGAAAGCTGCACAGCGTTCATTTGAACGCAGTTTTAGATAAAAACTTTGTTTTGGTTAGTTTAGAGAGAAGTGAGTTACGAGGAAGCAACACAACATATATTGAGTGTGAGAGTGAGTGATTTCTTTGTAAGAATCTTAGAATTCATTTGTTGCACTCCATCTTTGTTGATAGTGAAACTTTGAAACCAACCCTACAGTAGACGTAGGCTTATATTGAGCCGAACCACTTAAATCTTGGTGTTCTGTGTGATTTTCGTATTTTCTTTTATGCTATTCTGCTACTTTACTTCCTATTTAGCTATTTGTTAATCGGTATTGTGAGATCTCAGATTTACGTGTATTTTTACACATTATTTTATTCTCGGTATTAATTATTTTAATTTATTTTAATAATATTATTGGTTGTGTTTTATTTGATTAAGATATTTATATGAACTGTTAGATAGTTAATATTAGTTTTATGTTGTTTTTATAATTAAATGTTGATTTACATTGTTTTTTTATTAATTTAAATGTGAGGTAATTATTTTAATGATTGAAATTAAACTCCTTTATTTTATTATGTGATTTTATTTTATGTACTTTCTTAATAATAATTAGTGTTCTATAATTAAATTGTTCTTTAAATTAAATTGGTTTATTGTTGGGTTTAAATATTTTATTTTATTGATATTAAATTGTAGTATTTCAAGTCGACTTTTATTTAATTTATTGTGTTTTTTTTTTCTATTTAGTCTTTTTCTTCTTTTTCTTTTCTTTTCACCCCATTTTCGGCTCCAGACCGCGCGACCCCTCCCCTGCTTCCCTCCGCCCGTTTCTCCTATCCCTACCCTAGCACTGCCGTCCGGCCATCGTAGGCCTCACCACCGCCACCAAAAGACTCCCCTTGCTCAGCCGACCAACCCCCTAGCTCAGCTCCTCCATCCACGGTCCCCCACCTTCCCGGTATAATCCCAAACCCAAAAATGGGTTTTCACCCTTTTGGAGCCCGATCCGCCACCTTCCGGTGGTTATGCCGCAACACTACCACCTCCATGAGATTCCTCACTTTCCAAAGAGTACTTCCCTAAATTTTGGTGTCAAACCGAGCACCTTAGCCTAACGTATCAGTGACCGCTACGAACGCTGTAGATTGGCGTTTGCTCAAGTATTTGTTTTTACCCGCTGTAAGTACTTTCCAAACAAACTTTTAAAATTTAAATACATTTTTGCATTAACATCTATGTGTTGGTTGATGTTGGTATTTGTCGGTTGATTGGATTTATTAATTGTTGTATATTTGTGCATGGTGTTATGCATTGTGAAACTGCACGGTCGTGCATGTGTATGATATTTGAGATTTTAATGTGAGATTTGGTGTTTGGATTTTAATATGAAATGTGGCTATTGGATTTATGGATTTTAATGGTTTTGACTGAGTCATAACGGAAATGGCGATACGTAACTACCATTTGTGTTTAGTTGATGTGAATGACATAATGGGGACGGCGATACGTAGCGCCCATTATGGTCATTGTGTGTGTTAGTCATAATGGGGTCGGCGATACGTAACGCCCATTATGATTGATTGTGTGTGGATGACATAATGGGGACGGCAATACGTAACGCCCATTATGATCATTGGGTGTGTATTTCATATCGGGGACAGCGGTACGTAACGCCCGCTATGAAATGAGTGTGTATGAATCATAATGGGGATGGCGATACGTAACGCCCATTATGATTTGTGATGTGTATTTATTATATCAGGGAAGGCGATACGTAACGCCCAGTATGATTGGATTTGCAGATATTATTTTTTGGGAAAGGATTGATGATTTTTACTGGAATTTTATCGTGGACCAAGATGAGATTTTGGCGTGTTTATCTTATTTATTTTGAGAAAAATGTTCTTTTGAGATTCATGCATTTGGTGTCGTGTTCATGAGTTTTGTTGTTACATGAGTATATTTCTGTCTTTTAGTTTGGTTGGGTTGTACTTACCTGCGATATCATTTTGGCGTCATAGTTGTTGGATGCAGATTTTGAAGAGGCTAAGCCTGAGGAGACGGCTCCACCGTTGATGTACTGTTATTATAAAATTGTTATCTTGGGAAATTATTTTTCCCTTTTTAAAAATATGTATTCGTTAAATTGTATTTCGGATGACTGTATTAAATCTCCCGTGGGAGAATTTATGTTAAAATGGTTTGTAAAATATTTCTAAAATTCTGATACTTAGATAATGACTTTATTATCCGCTGCGACTTTTATTTTATACATATTACGTGTTTACACACTTAGCACATGACGTTGGGGATGTGTGACAGTGTTGTCATCATCCCGAAGCCTCGATTCCCCTGTTATTTTAAAGAAGAATTTGGGGGCGTAACAGGTATATTCCCAACAAATCGGTATTAGAGTGTTTGCTCTATGAAGATCTAAAGAGATAGCCACAACAAAATTTGAAGTAGAGAAATTTGACAAACAGAATAGCTTCAATTCATGGCACATCAAAATGAAAGCTCTGTTACGCCAACAGAGTTTGTTCAAAGTCCTTGAAGAGAAGGTGACTACTGATTCTTCTGCACCATCAAGGGAAGAGGAAGAAAGGGCATATAACACTATTCTTTTATCATTATCTGATTGAGTTTTGAGAGAAGTTACTGAATAAGAGATTGTTGTTGATCTCTAGAAAAAACTTTAGAGTTTATATATGCAAAAGTCACTCACCAACCGTTTTTATCTAAAGCAATGGTCATACATGCTCAAGATGAGGGAATACTGTATTCCTACTTTTGATCATCTAGATAAATTTAATAAAATATTGATATTAAGCTTGAAGATGAGGATCAAGCCTTAATATTGTCGTGTTCGTTGCCTATTTCATTTGATAATTTTGTGAGCTCAATATTGAATGATAGAGATATCATCTCCTTGGTATCTTGAAAAGAGATAAAAAAAAATAAAATAAAATAGATGAATAAATGTGATTAACTGTTGTTGGTGGCTCTTTTATCTCGCGCTTTGTATTTGCCGCCTTATGATTGCTTCATGTTAGGCTAACATCTGAAAAAGAGAAAAGGTAGTGTCAATGAGTAAAAAATTTCCTTTAAATAGAAAAGCATGCATGTTGAGACAAGTAGAAAATAAATTAAAAAAAAAAAAAAGTTAATATACAACAGCATCGAAAAAAAATGGAAGCTTTTGTATCTAAACAATCCCCACAATTTTCTTTTCCATCTGCACAGTAAAAATATTCCCAACAATATTATTTTTTATTTTTAATATTTTATTTTGTGTGCCTTCTACGTCTACATATTCTAAGTGAATAATGCAATTTTACGTGCAATTTAATGTATTAGGTAAAAAGAAATTAAATAGGGTATGTCTTTGTAGTTACATCTATAAACACATGATGACAGTATAATTTTATCTGCCCTTTTTTTACGTTTCTCTTCTTCTCAACAAAGGAACAACACTCATTAACTTTCATCTATGTACCTTATTTGACTGTGTTTAATTTATTTTGATGTCATTCCTTTTTTTCGTCTGACAATCTTGTGAATCTGAGAATCGAGTTCTCGGATAATGTTTGTTACCATCTACTTGTTAGATATTTGTTACTGAAATATCTATTTACTTGTAAGCATTTTATTTTGTGAAGTCATATACATTTGAGATTATATTTGTTAGATATTTCTTTTTTGCTGCAATCAAATTTTTGGTTGGATTCTTTTCGGCCTTTGTATAGCTTTTTTGTTTACGTGTGTAGAGTAATAGATACACCTTCATCATCCGTGATAGAGTATTGTTTTCTCCCTGTCAATCTATGTTTATTATTTGTTTATTTTTTTTTTACTGATTTTTTTGTGATTTTCTGTCAGAATTTTTTTGGCGTGCAGATGAATGGAAAAGTGGCCGCATTTCTTATAGATCTCAATATGTACGAAGTTATTTTGTCGTTTAATTTTTTTGTTCTTATTCCTCTTATTATCCATCTAAGGACCGAGCGTTTTATTTTTTGTGTGTATGGTAGTGAATAATCTTTTCTTATCTTTTATTTGTTTTCATTGGGAATTTGTGAACTGTATGTTTACTGTGGATCTCGGATTCTGCATGTGCTTCAAATTTTACTTTTAACTGTTTGATTACTTCAATTAATTTGCTCATATTTAATATTGATTCATACGCTTAATCTTGAGGCAGCGATTAACATTTTTGGTTAGAGGAAGATTTAGAATGATTAATTTACATCAGCCATTTTGTAACACCCCGTACTCGTAGGGAGTCATGAAATTCAACCTGTTTAATATGACTCGTTTTCATCTACTAATCATATGTTCCTAAAGACATTCATACAGTAATAATTTCCATAATCAGATCCATGCTAAAAAATAATATATATCTATTTAATCATAACTAAAAAAATACTTCCAACTACTACTTGCCCATATAAACTTGTCTCATCACCAATACTATCTCTAAATATTTTTTGAAATCCACAAATAATTTATCATCTCCAATTCCAGACAATCCAATCATAAATATATCTACAAATTCATAAATTTAAAATAATACCATCACATAGGGTCCACGATCTCCCCATCACAAGAATAAAATAATCTACTAACACTTGAATCTAGTAATGCTGAATAACGTAACATCAAATCATTAAATACAATCTTTACTTCAACCAAAAGGTAACAGCTTAGGCTGGTCCCAACATACTAGTTTTGGTCCTCAGTCGAGACATCCACATCATTTGAAATGTATATAGATAAGGGGGGTGAATTTAACTACAACTCAATAAGTAAAGCCCCTATACTAATGTGTAATACATGAGCGTTTTCAATAAAAACTTCTCATGCATAAGTTGGGAAAAACTTTTATTCATAGGAAACATCTCCAAACATATAAATAAGCGAAAAGTGGAGCGAACATATATTTTCGTTATAAAAATAAAAAGGAAAATCAACTTCTAAAAACAAAAACTGCTTTGGCACAAATAACTAGCATCTCATCTTATCATCAAACTAGAACATGTACCATGTTTAACCCCCGTGATAGGATTGTGCTATCCTCAGTGGCCAAACCAGGCGGTATCATATTATGAAACTTTCCCTTATACGTTCTCAGAGTCCCGAATGTGCACACAGGAAAGAAACACCAAAACGACCACTTTGTTTCCAAAGTGATTGCACTCCTATCATATCATATCATAGTGGTACCAACCATCTCACGTGAAACCATATTATCATATCAGAACTATATCCAGAAATAAAGACAAACAGTTAAATATGCCAAAAAAATTTCATGATCATATCATATCAAACTACATGCTTTTCACTTTCTTGTCATTTTTAGATAAACAAAAACAAATCAAAGACATTTTATTTCACAAGTACAAGAAAACATCAAAATCTATATTCGCCCATATGCATATCTTAGAAACATGTCAAATATTGCTCATGTCTATACATTTCATGTCAAAAGAAATTTTTCTCCGTCACATATATTTCATGAGAAGATGCAGAAAACATATACTGAGGTTGTTTTCACATTTTTCTTTTAAAAACATGTAATGCACATTTTATAAAATCAACCTCAAATTAATTTTCTTTTTATGCAAATCTAGCATAAGAAACCCCGCTTACCTGACTCCTGAAGTGTAAAGTCCAAGTTTTGAGTTTGACCTCTAAGAGTCTCATCACTTACGCATAACATATTCACTAAATATTAATGACTAGTAATACAACCCTCCTAAAAAATAACTATAATTTAATGTTCCAAAATAAGTTTTAGTATGTTTCATTCTTTCAATGCAACCAACCCCCCATGTAATCTGAAAGATTATCCCCAAAAATACATGTAACATCATCACTTTAATCATCCCCAAGGATAACAAGTTACAAAGGAAACCAACCCCTTATTACATACCACCAGCCACCTGAAAATCCTCTATTCCACCACTCATAAACTTGCAACATCCAAGTGATAAAATTTAAATAACATCACCAAGGACTTGTAAGAATTTTCTCAACAAAGGACCCAAAGCATCTTCAAACAACAGCAACCTGAACCACTTTGAACTAACAATTAGAGCAAAATAGGACAGTAAGGAAAATCTCAACATAAATTTTTAGCCAGCTACCGAAATACCCCTTAAAAAAAACGATTCAATGAATAACGGGATTCTCTACATATTTCATCTGGGACAAGTACACATCTGAAATTCTATGAATCTTACTTGGAATTGAAGAGCGAATAGCACAAAAATAGGGGCCAACAGATCAGATTCTTGCTTCCTCTAAACTCGACTTTGCCTATAGGAAACACACAAGTTCTTCAATGATTAAACACTCCAAGACCGCACCCTATGGGTAGAATAAATCATAAGAAAGAAAAGGAAGAATTTAGAAGACTTACCGATTGAAAGTGCAGATGAAAAGAACCCAGAGAAGTTGGCGGAGAGACCCAGGCAGGAATTGTAGAGACCGTAGAGAGAGAGAGTGCCTAGTGAGTGATTAGGTCCGTAACACCGAAATAAGACGTGATAAGAGAAAGAGAGAGAGATAGCTTCCATCTAAAAAAAGGAAACCACCGGAAACGTGGAGGCCTGCGCGGGAAAGAAGGTAGGGAAAACAGGGGTTGATCTGTCGGGGTGAGGGCGAGAAATAAGGGAAGAAACAAAGCTGGGAGGGTTTAAAGTCTACTTGATGGGAACGACGTCGTTTTAAGGGATTCTATAGGCTGGGGCCGGGCCGAGTGTGGGTGTGGGCCAGGGGCTTGGGTTTGGGCCTAAAATCGGGTGTTACACATTTGATTATAGGTGATTTGAACGAAGAAAGTGAAGACAATGACTTCAACATTGCCGAAGCTTACATCTGAATAGGTTCAAAAGCCCCCGCTGGTGTAGAAGACACCAAAGGGGAGGCGGCAGTTGCCATGTAGTAACCCTAGAAGTAGCAGCGAGAGAATCCAAAAAAGGAACTTCCTAGAAGTGCAGAGCAAAAAAATAGAATTTGTCATTTTCTTGATATCAATTAATCACCACAAACTAGTAAAAAAAGGTTATGGACATGGTAACATGTCACCAAAATCTCATGATATTGAGACCTGCAGGCAAGATGCTACAACTGTGGACACCTTTGTGGTTGTCATTTGAAGAAGCAAGGCTCCTCTTGTTCATAGCACATTTTAATAGCTGCCGATGGTATAAGGTACACATGGGGTTGGTGGGCACTAATCAGACCAAGCATAGTTATGAAATCTCTAAGCCCATGAAGGTATGTAGATTAAGAATCTGTCTCCAACAAAAAAAAAAAAAAGATTAAGAAACTGTCAATACAGTGAGAATATGTTGAGGGATTTGCTTGTACCAATTATCACATGTAATGAGATGCCTTTTACCACCGTTGACAAAAACACACTTTGATCGAAGATCAGAGCACCAAACTCCAAAGTCGGGGTATGTTATGATCTGTGATTCCAATCGTAGTCAGAGATCGGAGGTTGGCTTTTTGAATCTATCAGAGTCAGAGTCTATCCCTAGTCATAAGATAAAATTGTCCAAACTTTTTTATGATAAATTTGTATCTATTTTATGATTGCTTGATATATGAGATGGAGATGTAAGAAGCATCAACTTCTCCAAAAGGAATCAAAGGTCCAGAACTGATGATGAGAAAGGCAACGAGAGGTGCAATCGATACCGTGCTAGTCATCACAAAGATTCAGAAGAAAAAGGGAGCGATAAATCCTTCAAGAATTCCAAAATCCTTCCACACGGTGTGCCACGCAATTTCCCCTAGTGTCAAACTCTCAAATCTGAGAAGTTGAGTGTGAAACTTGAGGATGGAGGAGTCTTACTGTTGTATTCTGGTGCTGAGAAATCCCTAAGACCTCACACCATCTCATTTCTCGCTCTTGTGCTTCTTTGGCATCACTACTCATTTTAGAAACATTAGTCTCGAAATCGGGCCTGGAGATGATGAAACCACCATTCATAGTCTCACAATCAAGACTCTGGATTGTTTGGATTTGAGAGAAACCATTTTTTCATAAGGAGGATCAAAGATTTGAAAGAAATTCTCCAAACAATTTCATTCTTCTTCCTTTTGTGACTCACGAAGTAATTGTTCAATATGATTAAACTTTTCTTCCTAATATTTTCTCCCATCAATTACTTATTGATGTAGAATTTCAAGTTTTTCATCAATTTAGTCCATTGACTCATTGATTTTGTTGTAAGATACAAAAATTTCTTCCATTAACTCATGAGTTTTTGGCTCTGGATATCATTTGTAATGGACCCAATTAATAAGTGCTTAGTTAATTAGAAAATAAGAGAAAAAAATGTAAAAGAAATGGCTAATTCAGGTTGGCTATCCTCCAAAGAAAGAGAGATAGAGAGGAAAATAGGAAACAATTTCATTAAATTTTTGAATGAGTACAACATTAATGTAAATACTGATTTTACTTGCTCTTACTAACTAATGGGCCAAGGCCAATCTTAACCCAATAATAAAATAAAGGCACAATCCTAATATTTACATATGACCGATGGCCTACTAGTGCTAACTCGTATTATCTCACTTAAGTCCACTAAAACTTGAGTCTCACCTTATTAAAGTAATGAATATGTTACAGAGCGATTACCAAAGTGTTGATTAAGTAGTTGGAGCTTTTAAAGGTGGAAAATAGATGGGAAAACTTATGAAAAATTTGGACTTTGTATCATACCTTGTGGACAAAGTCTTATAAAGTAGGGAGAATGTTAGGTGGCTTCAAAGCTGGAGATTCATGGAGGTCAAAGGAAGGAACTTTAGGGTTTCTGTGTGAAGGGAGCTTCTAAGAGTGAGAGATGAATTGAGGAGGAATTTTCTAGAGAGGCTTGTATTACGAAGGCTTAGCACCAAAACGCATAGCAGCAACATCAAAGGGCGCCACAAGAATAAATGGAAATAACGGCGTCGCTTAGAGTTTTAGGAGTTATTGGTCAATCTTGTAAACGCACCGTTTAGCTTATAAAAACGGTGTAGTTTTCAGACAGGCTTTTACAAGTAATTCCAAGGGGCTTTTATGTAATTTGCTTTGGAGTTTGTTAAGTCTTCTTCTCAGGGGATGCGCGCGTTGCCATCTATTTTGGAGCATTTTCACATTGAGATGTTATTTTTTATGGAGGAATTGGAGACCTTGAATCCCTAATGCGTATGAATGCTTGAGGTCTATTCATAACTGTTTCTATGGTATCTCTTCACCGTAACAGTATACAGTATACATTTCTATCAATTCATCAATACCGTAGCCTAACAGTCTCTTAAGAAGTGACGATTAGCCGCATGCGTCATCCCCAACGTGGAAGATTCTCATCAACCTAATTGGGTGAAACAATTGATGAGGCTCTACTTCGATCGGGGGATATAGATAAGATATTCGGGGGCTCCTGCATAAACCGTACTCTATGCTTAAGATCAATGTCTACTTTTCGGGTTCTGCGAATAAAATTCAATAAAGTTGTACATATATTTATCTGTTTGATTGTAGTATATATACCAGAAACGCTTATATGTGGTCAATTCCTTCGATGAAAATGATAATTTTTTATTAAAATAAATTTCTTTTTTTCATAAATAATCATTTTAATCGTAAATATATAGTTTACAACAAATCATCTTTTTTTTTTTTTATAAAAGCAAAGAGATGATGTCATATTCATTACTGCAAATTTTGTTCAGATTTTCCTTTCACGGTCGTCATTTATCCTCTAATAAATTTCAGTTACTGTAATAAATGAAACAAATAAAATAAAATTATAGAAAATTTAAGTAATTGATTGCTAATTTACCAACTAATGAAAACACAATCAGGGTGCTTTTTTTTTTATGCTAGCTTTGGAAAATAAATAGATAAGTAAATCAAGTTACTGATCACGCACTGTAATACCCAGCTCGAAGGCAAATCCGCAACTCAGCCTTCCTAAGAAAGACCCAATCGACAACCAGACCGTTTTGAGCCAACCAAAAATATCACCGTTTTTGACGAATCCTTCTACACGCGATTTTCCTTTCCAGACAGTTTTTTATTTCAGTTATCTCCATCTCCGAATATCACGCCACCAATTTTTTTCATCTACCCCACGTCTCTACAATCTGATTATCACTTTTCAATTCTCTCTCAACAAACTCTCTCTATCCATATCTCTCATACTCTCGGTTCTCTCTCTCTTTCTCAGTTTCTCGTTTACCGCAAACCTCCTCGCAGTTACCGTAACCAGGGCCATCACTCACTGCTGCAATGTCGCCAGCCTTCTCGCACAACCTCTATTATCGACAACCTATGGTTTTCACAGGGGAATCAGCGAGCCACCACTCACCCCCTTAACTTCATAACCACGAGAAAGCAGCCACTGCCCAAGCCCTACCTCAAGCCACCGTCGCCCATCCCACTTTCTAGCGGCACTGTAGTTTTTCCTCTCGTGAG
Organism: Platycarya longipes; assembly: GCA_036559045.1. Taxonomy (NCBI): domain Eukaryota; kingdom Viridiplantae; phylum Streptophyta; class Magnoliopsida; order Fagales; family Juglandaceae; genus Platycarya; species Platycarya longipes. The sequence goes on from CM071802.1 coordinate 40,934,819, forward strand.
ACCTTCACTGTCGGCCAATAGGCACCATCACAAGTCACCACAAGAAAACCATTCTAGCCTCTCTTTCTACGTATGGTTCTGCCTACACCACCGTGTCCATCAAACCTCACCAACCCAAACGTAAATCACAGCCCACAGCCTTCACCTCGTCCAAGTAGTCCCCTGTTTTAGTCACTAAAAACAGAGCAGCAAGCAAGCACTCATGACCAACACCGTTGCCGCCACCAACCTCCTCCACTCGACCACCTGGCACGCAGGCGGACACCTATCACCATACTGGGTCCGACGTCCATCTCGCGTCTCCCTGGATCTCCAGAGTTTTCATCTCTGCCATCCATTTCCATCACAACTCCTTTCCCACGGTGAGCATGTTTAGGCCCCATGGTTGATCTGGAAGTTTAAAGCTTCCGAATTCCTTTTGTTTTTCGTATTTCGTTCTAAGGGCCATGCAGTTTATTTATTAAACTAAGTTTTGTATTAAATCTAGTTTCGTGTTGTGAAGTTTTATTTTTTCACTCTATATTTAAGTGGATAAATTAAACAGGGATTTGGATTATATTATTATTAATATTTTTTTTCTTCTAAGATATAAATTATCTTTTAAGGTAATCAATACGTACAAGATTTTTTTTATATCCTTTTTAAAAGAATATATATATATATATATAAATATATATATATATATAAATATATATATATATATATTATCTATTTCAAAATTATGGGTTTCTGCTTATAAAGATTTCGTTATATTTATGTTGTCTAGTTTTATATTGATAGTCATATCTCATTAGTCAACAAAGTAGAAGTTAATGAGCGGATCTTTTTTTAAGTGAATATTGAGGAATTTGAAAAGTGAGGGTATTTTAAGGTTTTGAGAATGTTAGGTTTCAAGGAATTAAATTAGGTTGATGCTGGCGTTTCGGGTTTAAGTGTCGATATATTTTTCGATCCGGATTTAAGAAAGTTAAACTTGAGTCTTTTATAGGTAATGAATGGATTCTTGGTGGCACTGCTATAAGAAAGATTTACAATAGTTAAAAAGTTCACTATAAGAAAGATTTACAATAGTTAAAAAGTTCAGGTAAGCAACATTTCTATACTAAATTTGCATAAAAAGAAAAATGATTTGATGTTAGTTTTAGAAAATGTGCATGATATGTTTTTAAAACAAAAATGGGAAAAACAATCTCAGTATATATATTTCTGTATCCTTTCACGAAAATTTATATGGTAAAGAAAATTTCTTTTTGACATGTTTCTGAGATATGCATAAGAGCGAACGTGAATTTTGATGTTTTCTTGTACATGTAAAATAATATGTTTTTGTTTTGTTTTTGGCTTATATAGAAATGGATAAGAAAGTGAAAAACATGTGGCTTAATATGATATGTATACAGAAAATATTTGACATACTTATCTGTTTGTCTTTATTTCTAAATATGATTCTGATATGATTATATGGATTCACGTGATATGGTTGGTACCATCATGATATAATATGATAGGAGTGTAACTACTTTGGAAATAAAGTAATCATTTTGGTGTTTCTTTCCTGTATGCACACTCGGGACTCCGAGAATGAATAAGGGAAAGTCTCACAATATGATACCGCTTGGTTTGGCCACCGGGGATAGCACAACCCTACCACGTGAGTTAAACATGGTACTTGCTCCGATGCGTTGATAAGATAAGATTTTACAGTTACTTATGCCAAAGTATTTTGTTTGAAAATTTTGGTTTCTGGATATATTACGAAAAATATAGATTCGCTCAGTTTTACTCTTATTTATATGTTTTGGAGATATTCCTATGAATAAAAGATTTTCGTCTCATGCATAAGAGTTTTATTGAAAATGCTCATATTTACATACTAGCATATGCTCACTGCTTACTGAGTTGTGATTAAATTCACCTTTTATCTCTAAATATTTTTTTTAGATGAATTTTGATATTTCAGTGGAGGATCGGGTAATGAAGCATTGGATGAGATGACTTAAAAATGATTGATTAAGCATAGAAAATTTACATGATTTTTTATAAGATTTAGTAATGAAATATTATTGTATTCTAGTGACTTAGTATGTTTGGAATTGACAATATTGAAGAATGTGACTTTGGAACCAAGTTTTTATAATATTAGAGAATTTTGAGTCTTTAATTACTTTTTGAAAATTTGAATTTTATAATAAAAAGTAACTCTCCGACCCTTACGGGACTGGGGCGTTACACGCACTAATCATCCAACCCAACAAGCCAATTTGAATTGTTCAGTCATTGTACGTGTGGGGGTACTAGTCCCCTACAAATTGTACATTAAAATTTTGTGCGATCGCGCTTGATCTTGATAAGATGAAGTACTGTTGGATTATACTTTCTCAGGAAAAAAGAAAAATCTCTTTCTTCTTTTTGTTTTCAATGATATCGATTCATGATTAGAGAAGAAAGAATTGATGCTTTGTTGCACTCCAAAAGTGCCACCGTCCTTCTAAATTCATGTGATCTTATCCACAATGTTCTGATCTCTCTTTTATTTCCTTTTGCCAGACTTAATTGAGTTTAGATAATTAAAGATGTGGAGGAGAAGATTGGCTGATAAAGCTCGGCTCCATCTATATATAGTGTTGATGTGTGTTCTGCACCCCTGAGTTGGATCGTGATTTCCAGTCCTAATCTGTAACAACAAAAGCAGAGGGTCGGGTTCCTCAACTCTGAGAACTCTCCAAAGGCTTAGTTAGAGATGGAAGCGAGAAAAGATAAAACAGACAATAATTCAAATTAGCCTTAGAAAAATGTTCATACCTGTTTCCAGTGATCTATTCTTTCTTTTATATGGGTTGAAATACTGATTAGGTACACGTGTAACTATCCGGGAATGTCGGAAAACATTTTACTCCTCTTCCCATCCTAGATTTCGTGAAATCATTTATTAGTTTTGTTTCTTTTAAATAATATCTCTTATAACATAATTACCTCCAATCGATCAATAGATCTCTTGGGATATCCTCATCATCCCACATTAAATGCGACATGCCACCCTGCCAGGCATTAAATGTTTATAGAATCTCCAATTATCACACTATCAATATGTCAGGAGTAACTATAATAGGCTAACTAGATTTATCGTTTTCGCATAACAAGGGTCCATGTGGGAGGAGTTTAGTCTGAGTAGAAAACACTCAGGACCCAACTTAAGGAAGTTTACCGACTGCCATTCTTCCTGAGTCTCTGGAAGAAAGGCAATAGGCGGGCGCCACTTCGAAGGGCACCTGTCGGCGCCTCAGCTTGCGCTTGGGTTCGTACGCAAAATGCGACGCCGGGGACGAACGTCACAAGGAAGTCATCCCTCATCTTTACCTATGAGAGCCTTATTTTTTTTTTTTTTCATCGCAGCGGAAAAAGGTCAAGCCATAAATAAACGACAAAACGTTACGCTTGTCGCACATCACATGGTTAACAAAATAGAACCCAAATTAAACATCGCATACACATATATATATATCAGAATAAAGTCACCAATGTAAACAGTTTTATACAAAAGTACTTCCCAAAACAGCGGGAAGATTTTTCCAAAAGTACATCGGTGTATACAAAATAAAGGTGCTGCTGATCCACTCCTCCCTCCGCCAACCACACTAATAGGCGGGTTCTTCTTTTATCTTCTTATAGTTCGGGCCGTAACGAAGGCTGTCCAGACTCAGTCCTGGACCTACGTCACACATCATCCCAGAGGATGACGTAAACAGGCTTCCCATGTGGAGGAGCCCGTCAACTCCCAGCACCATACAGCACCCCGTAGGGCGTAGGTCGTCAAAAAAGTAAGTCGCCATAGGAAGCGACTCTGCCGCCCACTGACCCAACAGGTCTAGGGTCACTGGCCCGGCAGTCTCAGCCTTAGTCGGGCCCATGAGGGTCCGACCCATCTTCTCTAGAGTCGTAATCCGAGGATCCATCCTGTCCTGCAATAACTTCTATCGTTCCTAAGGGAGCGATAGTAAAGATAAAAAGGGGGGGGTGAGATTTCGGGAGAAATCTCAGCAAGTACACTAACACTTAAACCAGAACATATCAGACATACAGGTAAGTGAACAAAACATTCTTAACTAATGCACATGCAATGAATGACTGACTCATGCACATGCTCATAAAAACTTTTTAAACAGACATACTTCTTTCAGACTTCTTTTCATAAAACTTTCATGCAGACTTCTTCTTTCAAACTTCTTTTCATATCATCGTTACTTTTCAAAACATTTCTTTAAAACATTTCGTATCTTTCATTCTTTCTTAGGCGCCACTTATCATATACAGATCTTTCTTATGGCTCGAGAGCCCTTCTTGTCATGACTTTTTCTTTCACATGTATGAGACACAACACGGTTCCCCTAGCACCGCGTGTTCTCTGCTGGTTACCGCATCACCCTAAAGTGAGCGTCATATAACTTTAAAACGGCAGGTCCTTTCACCTTATCCGTCTTGGGCACCCACCAGCGTTAGGTGCTACCGCGCTCCGGCCACCTTTTGGTGCCATACACGGTCCGCCGACTGTTCTTCGTCGACCCAGGGGCTACCACTCGACTTTAGACACTCCTGAGTGGACAGGGAGTTCCACTGGGGCACTTCCCCGTCCCAGCCTTTGGGGTTCTTATAAAACTTTACTTCTTTCTTTTCTTTCAAAATTCCATCTTTTCTTTTCTTTTCTTTTTCTTAAAAACATGCTTGACTTTAAAAACCTTCTTTTCATGACTTATGCATGGGACATGCATGCTTACTTATTTTCATGCAAGAACTCGAGACAGGCTCGAGTGCATTCACATTTCATTTTCTTTCTCCCTCTCTTGGGATAATTTCATAATTTTCCTACTTAGTCATCATATTCTATACCCAAAATGGGCCTAGGATTGAAGTGGGGTATTGGGCCCAACTCCAACCCATCATGGCCGAATTCTCCTAGAGAGTTTCTAGGGCTTTCCTTCATCATTTGACTTCCAATTTCCTCCAATCAATATTTAAAGTATCAAATTAAATCATGTACCCTCCTTAGCAAGGGGTAACCGAAACCTTAGTGTTTCCTAAATAATCATTTTCACCTCCAAACTTAGTCACTCCTATTTCCTCCATTCTCCTTTTTAACTTAGGGAATTTCTCCCCTTAGTCTATTCAAACTTCCTTTCCTAAAAGTTTCTTCTATGAATTCAACTAAACAAAATCACCACAAAGCAATATAATTTTGAATCTTCCAAATCTTAACATTAAATATCATAGAATTCCAAGTAAACATTTCTATACATCATACACAAGTGATCATTTCTTCCATATGCAAGTGTATACCATTTCCATTCATATCAATCATATAAATTACTCTCATGTCCATTTTCATTTTCTCAACACAATATGCTCCTTAAATAAATCAATTTCATCACTAGTTTCCTCAAATAAACCTTACCTTAGCAACACCAAATTTAATATTTAACACTAAAATCCTCCATACATCATTTTCATCATTTCATCAAATAATCATGCTTTTTCCTTTCTTTTGCAACTAACACTTGATTCATCATTTCTACTCACATTCTAATCTTATTCCATCATATGAATTTATCCAAGAACATTCATATCATAAGCAAGAAAAATCATTCCAACTCAAACATGGCAATGGCAACCATTAATCCAACAAACATGATCACTTCACTATATATATGACTTGTTAAGGAAAAAGTGGGAGTATACTTACAACACTCCTACTAGGCTTTAGCTTAAATCTGAAATTACACATATAAAATCTCCCATTAGTCTAGTCATGAACATAAAACTCAAAGAAAACCCTATTTCCTTCCAACCATAACAAAGTGTTAGATGTGTGTGTGTGTTCTTCCTAATCTTGTATAGATTTAATCACTAACCTTCTCCAATGAATTGATCACCTTCACACTCTTGCTTTTTGGCTTTGCTACTATAGGATTCTTCAAAATATGTGGTGAAAAGAGAAGAAACAAAAGTAGGAATGGCTAGGATAAGTTTGGCCGAGAGGTGGAGAGGAAGTGAGAGTGCTTGCATGTGTCTAAGTGATTTGAGCTCAAGGGGTTTTTTGCCTAAGGGTCACACGGCCAGCTCCCTTCCCTAGGGTCCTTGGTACTCTTCTCATCATGTTTAGGTATGGCTAAAGATAGATGGGTTGATTGACAACTCTAGACCATTCCAAGATCAAATCTTGGCCATACCTAGATGATTCTCCTTTCTCTTTTCTTTCCTATGGCCGGCGGCTTCTTGGTGCCTCTAGCCTCCATTTTCTTGTTTTTCACTCAATCATCATTCCCTTATCCCCTCATGTGTCCATCCAAGTGATTCCAAAGCCATGCTTTTTGGAATTTGAGCAAGGCATGACCGGCCAAGCTAGCTCCACCGAAACTCCACTTTGCTTCTCTTCATCCAAGCTTCTCCTCATGCCACTTGTAACTTCCCTACACATCATGACCTCACTTGGCAAGTCAAGGGATGGTGTTTTGTACTTCTAAGATACCATGGTAGGAAAAATCATTCCATTAGATCCTACACTCAATCCTACATGGCATGCATCCAACTACTAGTCAACCTTCACCAAATAAGATTTTCCTACAAGGGTTTGGATAATTTTTCTAGGATTTTTCTCCCATTGACAAGTGTCTCAACTATGGGCTTGATGGGCCATGGGCTCATTCTATGGGCTTTTGGACTCACCATTGCTCTCTTGGCCCATCCACTTGATCCATTCTCCAAAGGTCTCCTTCCTAAGCCCATTTCTTCAAGGCTTATTTTGTTCTTTCACCAATTACCACTAATCTTGTGTATTAATCCTTAATTAACTAATTAAATCAAGATGGAAATTTTTAGGGCTATTACATCCTCCCCCACTAATAAAAGATTTCGTCCTCGAAATCAATGCATGTGATGATATGAAGAATAATAATAAATTTTATCATACCTCGAGGAGTATTAGCAGTGGACTCTTCTGATGATGAATAAGTGGGCACTCCTTCTTCCTCAGTCACCGAATCTTGAGAAAAATAAAATATAGCATCTAAATCCGAGTCATAATACAGGTTCGTCTTTAATTCATTCAGTCTGTGCATTATTTCTTCTTCCGTTTCCACTCGGGGTATCCCTTCTATTCTTTGTCTTATGCGATCATTGGAGGAGTCAGAATTTTCCAAAGGTTCTATGTTTGGTTCACTCGCTTTTTCCCCGTACTATTCTACGTAATTGCTCTCTCTCTCCTTTCATCCAAGGGTTAGGGGGTTGTCGCTCTTCGCTTGGCGTAGCTCTACGAAATACGAGGTTCCCTCTAGGTCCTATATCCATCCGATGGGTACGATGTCTCTCACATCGCTCCAGGTGCCTAAGCCTCAGCATTCTCTCTCTTTCACGCCTTCTACTCAATATTCTTTGTCTAGCTTCCCTCCTCTCTCTTAATTGGGCTATAGTGGCTACTGAGTTGCGTGGGGTTCTTCTAGTTCTGGCCATAACCTGGGTAAATTTTATTAAAAGTTACTTATAGTGCGGTGAAATAACTCAATGAATATAACACTCAAAACACCAATCAATTGTTCATACATTCAAGCAAAGCAATCATTCATTTACAATCAAAGCTTAGCTAAACGGAAATCAAATACACTAGAAATTTTCAAACAAATGAGGGTAGTTAGCCCTCATAGCGTCTTCGCGTTCCCAAGTTGCTTCTTGAAATGCCGGGTTATTCCACAATACTTTTACTAAGGAGATTTTTCGATTCCTTAATTCTTGTTCCTTGCGATCGGTAATCTGAGTTGGCCACTCTTCATAAGTTAAATTCGGGCGTAGCTCGATGGTACTCGGATCCATTACCGTCGCTGGTTTGTCGCCGAAGCTCCTCTTTAAAGACGACACATGAAACACGTTATGGACTCCTTGTAGGTTTACTGGTAGATTCAAACGATAAGCCACTGGTCCGACTCTTTCCAAAATTTCATATGGTCCGATGTAACGAGGACTTAATTTTCCTTTCTTGCCAAATCGGGCCACTCCCTTCATTGGCGAAATCTTAATATATACCCAGTCGCCAATTACAAATTCTAAGGGTCTCCTCCTTCGATCTGCGTAACTCTTCTGCCTGCTTTGGGCAGTTTTCATCCTTTCCCGTATCAGCTCTACTTGAGTCTTAACTTCTTGCAAATACTCAGGCCCTAACACTTTGCTTTCACCGACTTCGTCCCAATATAACGGAGATCTGCACTTTCTTCCATACAAAGCTTCGTACGGTGCCATCTGGATAGTAGCTTGGAAGCTGTTGTTGTAAGCGAATTCAATCAAGGGCAAAAGACTCTCCCAATCGCCACTAGAGTCTAGCACACACGCCCGTAGCATGTCTTCTAAAGTCTGAATAGTCCGTTCTGTCTGACCATCAGTTTGCGGATGATAGGCGCTGCTAAACTTCAAGTTGGATCCCATTCTCTTCTGTAAACTTTGCCAGAAGTGAGAGGTAAATCTTGGGTCCCTATCTGAGACAATCGTTTTTGGCACTCCGTGCAGACGAACTATTTCTTTCACATAAATTCGAGACAATTTCTCCATTGAGTCCGTATTTGCAATCGGTAGGAAGTGGGCACTCTTTGTCAATCTATCCACTATCACCCATATTGTGTTCCTTCCCGCCGAGGTTCTCGGGAATCCTATTACGAAATCCATTGAAATATCTTCCCATTTCCATTCCGGAATTGGAAGAGGTTGCAGCATTCCTGCGGGACGTTGATGTTCCGCTTTAACCATTTGGCACACAGAACATTTTGCCACAAAAGCAGCTACATCTTTCTTTATACCTTCCCACCAAAATCTTTCCTTCAGATCCCGGTACATTTTGGTACTTCCAGGATGGGCTGTATAAGGGGTGCAGTGTGCTTCCCTCATAAGCCTTTCCTTAAGTTCTGGATTATCTGGTATCATTGTTCTCTTTCCGAAGTATAACGTTCCGTCATCAGACACGGTAAAATGAGGTGATCATTTTCCTTCGAGTAAATTTGTTCGGATCTTTTCCAGTTTGGTATCTTGCCGTTGTCCTTCCCGAATTTCATCTTCGGTCAGAGAAATAATCTCTTGAACTGTTGCTAACATCGCTTTTCCAGGTTGACTCCTTACTAGCATATCTTGCATACTGGCTAGTACCGATGGTTCCTCTACTTGTGATTTTCGGCTTAAAGCATCTGCCACCACGTTAGCTTTTCCCGGGTGGTACTTGATCTCACACCGGAAATCGTTTATAGTCTCGATCCACCTTCTCTGTCTCATATTTAGATTCTTCTGACTAAACAGATACTTTAAACTCTTATGGTCAGTGTATATCTCACATTCTTCTCCATACAAGTAGTGCCTCCAAATCTTCAGTGCAAACACTACTGCGGCCAATTCCAGGTCGTGGGTGGGGTAATTTCGCTCATGATCCTTAAGCTGTCGGGACGCGTAGGCGACCACTCGTCCTTCCTGCATTAGTACACATCCCAAACCCAACTTTGAGGCATCACTATATACTACATATGGTTTGTGGGGCTCTGGTAATGCCAATACTGGTGCAGAAGTCAATCTCCTTTTAAGCTCTTGAAAACTCTGCTCACACTGGTCATTCCAGACATATTTGGCATTCTTCTTTGTCAAAGCCGTTAGAGGACCAGATAACTTGGAAAACCCTTCAACGAATCTTCTGTAGTATCCTGCTAAGCCAAGAAAACTACGTATTTCATGAACAGACGTTGGTTGAGACCATTCAGTAACCGCCTCTATCTTTGCCGGGTCTACAGAAACTCCGTTGCTTGAAATTACATGGCCCAAAAATTTAACTTCGTGGAGCCAAAATTCACATTTACTAAGTTTGGCGTACAGCTGATGTTCTTGTAAAATTTTCAGCACTGTCTCCAAATGCTCCTTATGTTCTTCATCATTTCGCGAGTACACCAGGATATCGTCAATGAATACCACGACGAAACTGTCTAAGTATGATCGAAAAATTCTATTCATCAGATCCATGAAGGCTGCTGGGGCATTTGTCAGTCCAAAAGGCATGACTAAGAACTCGAAATGTCCACAGCGAGTTCGGAAAGCAGTCTTGGGTACATCTCGTTCCTTAATCCTAAGTTGATGGTACCCTGATCTGAGGTCTATCTTGGAGAATACTGTAGCTCCTTGCAGTTGGTCCAGCAAATCGTCTATCCGGGGTAGCGGATACTTATTCTTAATAGTGACCTTATTAAGTCCTCGGTAATTGATGCACATCCGCATTGTTCCGTCTTTCTTTTTCACAAACAAAACTGGGGCTCCCCACGGCGATGAACTAGGCCGTATAAATCCCTTGTCCAACAATTCCTCGATTTGGGTCTTCAACTCTTTCAATTCCGTTGGCGCCATCCGATACGGTGCCTTGTGAACTGGAGTTGTTGCGGGTTCAAGTTCAATGGTAAACTCAGTTTCACGTTCCGGGGGTAATCCTGGCAGATCATCTGAGAATACTTGGGGGAAGTCCTTTACTACCAGAATTTCTTCAATCTTCTGGGTATCTCCGCCCGCTTTCAAGGACATTATCAAAAATCCTTCAGCTCCTCCTCTTAAACTTTTCGTCATTCTTTTCGCTGCCACTATAGAAGAAACATAGTGAACTGTTTCCCCTTCGTAGTGCAACTTCTCTTCTTCGGGCAATTCAAATGTAATCTCCTTTTTGCGACAGTCAATCTTGGCGTAATACTTAGATAGTCAATCCATACCTAATATCACGTCAAATCCTAGCAAATGGAAGACTATCAGATCAGCGTTGAACCTTACGCCAGCTATTTCTAACGGGCAGTTCCTCACTATTCGCTGACATCCAAACGTTTTCCCATCAGGGAGTGTCACCAACACTTTTCGAGTCAAGGGCTCTACTTCTAACTTACACCTCCACACGCAATCATAAGAAATAAAAGATCTCGTCGCGCCGGAATCAAACAAAGCATACACCACATTACGCATCAATATAATTTCACCAGTAATAATGCCGGCGTTAATAGCCTCCTCGTCGTCCACATCTACTTCTCCCGGAGTAATTGCGTATACCTTGGACTTCACAGGGGCCTTCGCCTTTCCTCCAGGTGCTATCGTTCCGCCAGGGGCTGGCTGTGGGCAATCACGGATCAGGTGGCCCACTTGACCACACCTGAAACAAGCTCCTGTTGCAGCGCGGCATTCTCCCTTATGTGGGTGTCCGCACGTCCTACATGGGGGAAATGGAGTCGTTCCTTTTGGTCCACCTACTTTACCCTTCCCTTTATCCATGGGACGAGTACTTCTCCTCTTATCCATATCTTTCCCTGAAGAATATGGAAAATTTCTTTTCTTGTAAGTCTGGGCTTGATTGATCAGACTTCTCTGCTCGGCTTCAGCAATGGCCGTCACATTCACCAACTCTTGAAAATTTTCGATTCGCAAACAAGCCACTTGATTGCGAATCCTTGGCTGTAGTCCATCCTGAAATTTCTTCGCCCGCATCTTTTCTGTTATCACCAAATGCGGGGCGAATCGCGTCAGTTCCATAAATTTAGCGGCGTACTGGTCCACCGTCATGTTTCCTTGCACTAACGTGGCGAACTCTATCGCCTTCTGCTGTTTAATCGACTCCGGAAAGAATCGATTATCGAACTCGGTCTTAAACCTATCCCAGGTGAGGACTACATTCTCTCCCAGTTCTTGTCTCAGTAACCTTCTCTTCGTGTCCCACCATAATCCGGCCTCCCCTTGTAATAGGTGCCCAGCATATTGCACTTTTTGCGCCTCCGTGCACCCACTGATTTCGAAGGTGCGTTCTAAGTCCATAATCCATCGGTCGGCCTTCATAGCTCCTTCAGTCCCCATAAAGTTCGGGTACCGATATACCAGAAATTTTTCGTATGGGCATCCTGCCGTCACTCCACTGGCGCTCGGGTGACATCGGCTCTGCTCCATTTGGTGCTTCACTAGTTCCGTCATCTGGCGAATAGCTTCCGCTATCGCTTGTCCGCCATCTAACGGGGTATTCGGAGTCTCTCTTCCTCCGGTCTCAGGCGGCGAAATTAGTGGCGTATTTCCTACGGTCGGCATTGGACTCGAAACATTAACTCTCGGTAAGGCTTCGGGCCTTGGAGTAGGGGCACGTCGTCGCCCTCCTGCCATTCTTCCCTGAAAAGTGCATAATCTTCATATGAATTACTTTAACTCCTGTGCTCCGACCCTGGTAACTCACCACATCATACTGGTATATCACCTCTCTCTCCAATCCATTATCTAAAGATTCAAGCCTAAGTCTAAAGAATCATAGCCTATACCATGTGATTCTTTCTCCTAGGACTTGTGGTTTCTTACCCAGAGACTTAACTGCTCTGATACCACCGCTGTCGGCGCCCCAGCTTGCGCTTGGGTTCGTACGCAAAATGCGACGCCGGGGACGAACGTCACAAGGAAGTCATCCCTCATCTTTACCTATGAGAGCCTTATTTTTTTTTTTTCATCGCAGCGGAAAAAGGTCAAGCCATAAATAAACGACAAAACGTTACGCTTGTCGCACATCACATGGTTAACAAAATAGAACCCAAATTAAACATCGCATACACATATATATATATCAGAATAAAGTCACCAATGTAAACAGTTTTATACAAAAGTACTTCCCAAAACAGCGGGAAGATTTTTCCAAAAGTACATCGGTGTATACAAAATAAAGGTGCTGCTGATCCACTCCTCCCTCTGCCAACCACACTAATAGGCGGGTTCTTCTTTTATCTTCTTATAGTTCGGGCCGTAACGAAGGCTGTCCAGACTCAGTCCTGGACCTACGTCACACATCATCCCAGAGGATGACGTAAACAGGCGTCCCATGTGGAGGAGCCCGTCAACTCCCAGCACCATACAGCACCCCGTAGGGCGTAGGTCGTCAAAAAAGTAAGTCGCCATAGGAAGCGACTCTGCCGCCCACTGACCCAACAGGTCTAGGGTCACTGGCCCGGCAGTCTCAGCCTTAGTCGGGCCCATGAGGGTCCGACCCATCTTCTCTAGAGTCGTAATCCGAGGATCCATCCTGTCCTGCAATAACTTCTATCGTTCCCAAGGGAGCGATAGTAAAGATAAAAAGGGGGGGTGAGATTTTGGGAGAAATCTCAGCAAGTACACTAACACTTAAACCAGAACATATCAGACATACAGGTAAGTGAACAAAACATTCTTAACTAATGCACATGCAATGAATGACTGACTCATGCACATGCTCATGAAAACTTTTTAAATAGACATACTTCTTTCAGACTTCTTTTCATAAAACTTTCATGCAGACTTCTTCTTTCAAACTTCTTTTCATATCATCGTTACTTTTCAAAACATTTCTTTAAAACATTTCGTATCTTTCATTCTTTCTTAGGCGCCACTTATCATATACAGATCTTTCTTATGGCTCGAGAGCCCTTCTTGTCATGACTTTTTCTTTCACATGTATGAGACACAACACGGTTCCCCTAGCACCGCGTGTTCCCTGCTGGTTACCGCATCACCCTAAAGTGAGCGTCATATAACTTTAAAACGGCAGGTCCTTTCACCTTATCCGTCTTGGGCACCCACCAGCGTTAGGTGCTACCGCGCTCCGGCCACCTTTTGGTACCATACACGGTCCGCCGACTGTTCTTCGTCGACCCAGGGGCTACCACTCGACTTTAGACACTCCTGAGTGGACAGGGAGTTCCACTGGGGCACTTCTCCGTCCCAGCCTTTGGGGTTCTTATAAAACTTTACTTCTTTCTTTTCTTTCAAAATTCCATCTTTTCTTTTCTTTTCTTTTTCTTAAAAACATGCTTGACTTTAAAAACCTTCTTTTCATGACTTATGCATGGGACATGCATGCTTACTTATTTTCATGCAAGAACTCGAGACAGGCTCGAGTGCATTCACATTTCATTTTCTTTCTCCCTCTCTTGGGATAATTTCATAATTTTCCTACTTAGTCATCATATTCTATACCCAAAATGGGCCTAGGATTGAAGTGGGGTATTGGGCCCAACTCCAACCCATCATGGCCGAATTCTCCTAGAGAGTTTCTAGGGCTTTCCTTCATCATTTGACTTCCAATTTCCTCCAATCAATATTTAAAGTATCAAATTAAATCATGTACCCTCCTTAGCAAGGGGTAACCGAAACCTTAGTGTTTCCTAAATAATCATTTTCACCTCCAAACTTAGTCACTCCTATTTCCTCCATTCTCCTTTTTAACTTAGGGAATTTCTCCCCTTAGTCTATTCAAACTTCCTTTCCTAAAAGTTTCTTCTATGAATTCAACTAAACAAAATCACCACAAAGCAATATAATTTTGAATCTTCCAAATCTTAACATTAAATATCATAGAATTCCAAGTAAACATTTCTATACATCATACACAAGTGATCATTTCTTCCATATGCAAGTGTATACCATTTCCATTCATATCAATCATATAAATTACTCTCATGTCCATTTTCATTTTCTCAACACAATATGCTCCTTAAATAAATCAATTTCATCACTAGTTTCCTCAAATAAACCTTACCTTAGCAACACCAAATTTAATATTTAACACTAAAATCCTCCATACATCATTTTCATCATTTCATCAAATAATCATGCTTTTTCCTTTCTTTTGCAACTAACACTTGATTCATCATTTCTACTCACATTCTAATCTTATTCCATCATATGAATTTATCCAAGAACATTCATATCATAAGCAAGAAAAATCATTCCAACTCAAACATGGCAATGGCAACCATTAATCCAACAAACATGATCACTTCACTATATATATGACTTGTTAAGGAAAAAGTGGGAGTATACTTACAACACTCCTACTAGGCTTTAGCTTAAATCTGAAATTACACATATAAAATCTCCCATTAGTCTAGTCATGAACATAAAACTCAAAGAAAACCCTATTTCCTTCCAACCATAACAAAGTGTTAGATGTGTGTGTGTGTTCTTCCTAATCTTGTATAGATTTAATCACTAACCTTCTCCAATGAATTGATCACCTTCACACTCTTGCTTTTTGGCTTTGCTACTATAGGATTCTTCAAAATATGTGGTGAAAAGAGAAGAAACAAAAGTAGGAATGGCTAGGATAAGTTTGGCCGAGAGGTGGAGAGGAAGTGAGAGTGCTTGCATGTGTCTAAGTGATTTGAGCTCAAGGGGTTTTTTGCCTAAGGGTCACACGGCCAGCTCCCTTCCCTAGGGTCCTTGGTACTCTTCTCATCATGTTTAGGTATGGCTAAAGATAGATGGGTTGATTGACAACTCTAGACCATTCCAAGATCAAATCTTGGCCATACCTAGATGATTCTCCTTTCTCTTTTCTTTCCTATGGCCGGCGGCTTCTTGGTGCCTCTAGCCTCCATTTTCTTGTTTTTCACTCAATCATCATTCCCTTATCCCCTCATGTGTCCATCCAAGTGATTCCAAAGCCATGCTTTTTGGAATTTGAGCAAGGCATGACCGGCCAAGCTAGCTCCACCGAAACTCCACTTTGCTTCTCTTCATCCAAGCTTCTCCTCATGCCACTTGTAACTTCCCTACACATCATGACCTCACTTGGCAAGTCAAGGGATGGTGTTTTGTACTTCTAAGATACCATGGTAGGAAAAATCATTCCATTAGATCCTACACTCAATCCTACATGGCATGCATCCAACTACTAGTCAACCTTCACCAAATAAGATTTTCCTACAAGGGTTTGGATAATTTTTCTAGGATTTTTCTCCCATTGACAAGTGTCTCAACTATGGGCTTGATGGGCCATGGGCTCATTCTATGGGCTTTTGGACTCACCATTGCTCTCTTGGCCCATCCACTTGATCCATTCTCCAAAGGTCTCCTTCCTAAGCCCATTTCTTCAAGGCTTATTTTGTTCTTTCACCAATTACCACTAATCTTGTGTATTAATCCTTAATTAACTAATTAAATCAAGATGGAAATTTTTAGGGCTATTACATCCTCCCCCACTAATAAAAGATTTCGTCCTCGAAATCAATGCATGTGATGATATGAAGAATAATAATAAATTTTATCATACCTCGAGGAGTATTAGCAGTGGACTCTTCTGATGATGAATAAGTGGGCACTCCTTCTTCCTCAGTCACCGAATCTTGAGAAAAATAAAATATAGCATCTAAATCCGAGTCATAATACAGGTTCGTCTTTAATTCATTCAGTCTGTGCATTATTTCTTCTTCCGTTTCCACTCGGGGTATCCCTTCTATTCTTTGTCTTATGCGATCATTGGAGGAGTCAGAATTTTCCAAAGGTTCTATGTTTGGTTCACTCGCTTTTCCCCGTACTATTCTACGTAATTGCTCTCTCTCTCCTTTCATCCAAGGGTTAGGGGGTTGTCGCTCTTCGCTTGGCGTAGCTCTACGAAATACGAGGTTCCCTCTAGGTCCTATATCCATCCGATGGGTACGATGTCTCTCACATCGCTCCAGGTGCCTAAGCCTCAGCATTCTCTCTCTTTCACGCCTTCTACTCAATATTCTTTGTCTAGCTTCCCTCCTCTCTCTTAATTGGGCTATAGTGGCTACTGAGTTGCGTGGGGTTCTTCTAGTTCTGGCCATAACCTGGGTAAATTTTATTAAAAGTTACTTATAGTGCGGTGAAATAACTCAATGAATATAACACTCAAAACACCAATCAATTGTTCATACATTCAAGCAAAGCAATCATTCATTTACAATCAAAGCTTAGCTAAACGGAAATCAAATACACTAGAAATTTTCAAACAAATGAGGGTAGTTAGCCCTCATAGCGTCTTCGCGTTCCCAAGTTGCTTCTTGAAATGCCGGGTTATTCCACAATACTTTTACTAAGGAGATTTTTCGATTCCTTAATTCTTGTTCCTTGCGATCGGTAATCTGAGTTGGCCACTCTTCATAAGTTAAATTCGGGCGTAGCTCGATGGTACTCGGATCCATTACCGTCGCTGGTTTGTCGCCGAAGCTCCTCTTTAAAGACGACACATGAAACACGTTATGGACTCCTTGTAGGTTTACTGGTAGATTCAAACGATAAGCCACTGGTCCGACTCTTTCCAAAATTTCATATGGTCCGATGTAACGAGGACTTAATTTTCCTTTCTTGCCAAATCGGGCCACTCCCTTCATTGGCGAAATCTTAATATATACCCAGTCGCCAATTACAAATTCTAAGGGTCTCCTCCTTCGATCTGCGTAACTCTTCTGCCTGCTTTGGGCAGTTTTCATCCTTTCCCGTATCAGCTCTACTTGAGTCTTAACTTCTTGCAAATACTCAGGCCCTAACACTTTGCTTTCACCGACTTCGTCCCAATATAACGGAGATCTGCACTTTCTTCCATACAAAGCTTCGTACGGTGCCATCTGGATAGTAGCTTGGAAGCTGTTGTTGTAAGCGAATTCAATCAAGGGCAAAAGACTCTCCCAATCGCCACTAGAGTCTAGCACACACGCCCGTAGCATGTCTTCTAAAGTCTGAATAGTCCGTTCTGTCTGACCATCAGTTTGCGGATGATAGGCGCTGCTAAACTTCAAGTTGGATCCCATTCTCTTCTGTAAACTTTGCCAGAAGTGAGAGGTAAATCTTGGGTCCCTATCTGAGACAATCGTTTTTGGCACTCCGTGCAGACGAACTATTTCTTTCACATAAATTCGAGACAATTTCTCCATTGAGTCCGTATTTGCAATCGGTAGGAAGTGGGCACTCTTTGTCAATCTATCCACTATCACCCATATTGTGTTCCTTCCCGCCGAGGTTCTCGGGAATCCTATTACGAAATCCATTGAAATATCTTCCCATTTCCATTCCGGAATTGGAAGAGGTTGCAGCATTCCTGCGGGACGTTGATGTTCCGCTTTAACCATTTGGCACACAGAACATTTTGCCACAAAAGCAGCTACATCTTTCTTTATACCTTCCCACCAAAATCTTTCCTTCAGATCCCGGTACATTTTGGTACTTCCAGGATGGGCTGTATAAGGGGTGCAGTGTGCTTCCCTCATAAGCCTTTCCTTAAGTTCTGGATTATCTGGTATCATTGTTCTCTTTCCGAAGTATAACGTTCCGTCATCAGACACGGTAAAATGAGGTGATCATTTTCCTTCGAGTAAATTTGTTCGGATCTTTTCCAGTTTGGTATCTTGCCGTTGTCCTTCCCGAATTTCATCTTCGGTCAGAGAAATAATCTCTTGAACTGTTGCTAACATCGCTTTTCCAGGTTGACTCCTTACTAGCATATCTTGCATACTGGCTAGTACCGATGGTTCCTCTACTTGTGATTTTCGGCTTAAAGCATCTGCCACCACGTTAGCTTTTCCCGGGTGGTACTTGATCTCACACCGGAAATCGTTTATAGTCTCGATCCACCTTCTCTGTCTCATATTTAGATTCTTCTGACTAAACAGATACTTTAAACTCTTATGGTCAGTGTATATCTCACATTCTTCTCCATACAAGTAGTGCCTCCAAATCTTCAGTGCAAACACTACTGCGGCCAATTCCAGGTCGTGGGTGGGGTAATTTCGCTCATGATCCTTAAGCTGTCGGGACGCGTAGGCGACCACTCGTCCTTCCTGCATTAGTACACATCCCAAACCCAACTTTGAGGCATCACTATATACTACATATGGTTTGTGGGGCTCTGGTAATGCCAATACTGGTGCAGAAGTCAATCTCCTTTTAAGCTCTTGAAAACTCTGCTCACACTGGTCATTCCAGACATATTTGGCATTCTTCTTTGTCAAAGCCGTTAGAGGACCAGATAACTTGGAAAACCCTTCAACGAATCTTCTGTAGTATCCTGCTAAGCCAAGAAAACTACGTATTTCATGAACAGACGTTGGTTGAGACCATTCAGTAACCGCCTCTATCTTTGCCGGGTCTACAGAAACTCCGTTGCTTGAAATTACATGGCCCAAAAATTTAACTTCGTGGAGCCAAAATTCACATTTACTAAGTTTGGCGTACAGCTGATGTTCTTGTAAAATTTTCAGCACTGTCTCCAAATGCTCCTTATGTTCTTCATCATTTCGCGAGTACACCAGGATATCGTCAATGAATACCACGACGAAACTGTCTAAGTATGATCGAAAAATTCTATTCATCAGATCCATGAAGGCTGCTGGGGCATTTGTCAGTCCAAAAGGCATGACTAAGAACTCGAAATGTCCACAGCGAGTTCGGAAAGCAGTCTTGGGTACATCTCGTTCCTTAATCCTAAGTTGATGGTACCCTGATCTGAGGTCTATCTTGGAGAATACTGTAGCTCCTTGCAGTTGGTCCAGCAAATCGTCTATCCGGGGTAGCGGATACTTATTCTTAATAGTGACCTTATTAAGTCCTCGGTAATTGATGCACATCCGCATTGTTCCGTCTTTCTTTTTCACAAACAAAACTGGGGCTCCCCACGGCGATGAACTAGGCCGTATAAATCCCTTGTCCAACAATTCCTCGATTTGGGTCTTCAACTCTTTCAATTCCGTTGGCGCCATCCGATACGGTGCCTTGTGAACTGGAGTTGTTGCGGGTTCAAGTTCAATGGTAAACTCAGTTTCACGTTCCGGGGGTAATCCTGGCAGATCATCTGAGAATACTTGGGGGAAGTCCTTTACTACCAGAATTTCTTCAATCTTCTGGGTATCTCCGCCCGCTTTCAAGGACATTATCAAAAATCCTTCAGCTCCTCCTCTTAAACTTTTCGTCATTCTTTTCGCTGCCACTATAGAAGAAACATAGTGAACTGTTTCCCCTTCGTAGTGCAACTTCTCTTCTTCGGGCAATTCAAATGTAATCTCCTTTTTGCGACAGTCAATCTTGGCGTAATACTTAGATAGTCAATCCATACCTAATATCACGTCAAATCCTAGCAAATGGAAGACTATCAGATCAGCGTTGAACCTTACGCCAGCTATTTCTAACGGGCAGTTCCTCACTATTCGCTGACATCCAAACGTTTTCCCATCAGGGAGTGTCACCAACACTTTTCGAGTCAAGGGCTCTACTTCTAACTTACACCTCCACACGCAATCATAAGAAATAAAAGATCTCGTCGCGCCGGAATCAAACAAAGCATACACCACATTACGCATCAATATAATTTCACCAGTAATAATGCCGGCGTTAATAGCCTCCTCGTCGTCCACATCTACTTCTCCCGGAGTAATTGCGTATACCTTGGACTTCACAGGGGCCTTCGCCTTTCCTCCAGGTGCTATCGTTCCGCCAGGGGCTGGCTGTGGGCAATCACGGATCAGGTGGCCCACTTGACCACACCTGAAACAAGCTCCTGTTGCAGCGCGGCATTCTCCCTTATGTGGGTGTCCGCACGTCCTACATGGGGGAAATGGAGTCGTTCCTTTTGGTCCACCTACTTTACCCTTCCCTTTATCCATGGGACGAGTACTTCTCCTCTTATCCATATCTTTCCCTGAAGAATATGGAAAATTTCTTTTCTTGTAAGTCTGGGCTTGATTGATCAGACTTCTCTGCTCGGCTTCAGCAATGGCCGTCACATTCACCAACTCTTGAAAATTTTCGATTCGCAAACAAGCCACTTGATTGCGAATCCTTGGCTGTAGTCCATCCTGAAATTTCTTCGCCCGCATCTTTTCTGTTATCACCAAATGCGGGGCGAATCGCGTCAGTTCCATAAATTTAGCGGCGTACTGGTCCACCGTCATGTTTCCTTGCACTAACGTGGCGAACTCTATCGCCTTCTGCTGTTTAATCGACTCCGGAAAGAATCGATTATCGAACTCGGTCTTAAACCTATCCCAGGTGAGGACTACATTCTCTCCCAGTTCTTGTCTCAGTAACCTTCTCTTCGTGTCCCACCATAATCCGGCCTCCCCTTGTAATAGGTGCCCAGCATATTGCACTTTTTGCGCCTCCGTGCACCCACTGATTTCGAAGGTGCGTTCTAAGTCCATAATCCATCGGTCGGCCTTCATAGCTCCTTCAGTCCCCATAAAGTTCGGGTACCGATATACCAGAAATTTTTCGTATGGGCATCCTGCCGTCACTCCACTGGCGCTCGGGTGACATCGGCTCTGCTCCATTTGGTGCTTCACTAGTTCCGTCATCTGGCGAATAGCTTCCGCTATCGCTTGTCCGCCATCTAACGGGGTATTCGGAGTCTCTCTTCCTCCGGTCTGAGGCGGCGAAATTAGTGGCGTATTTCCTACGGTCGGCATTGGACTCGAAACATTAACTCTCGGTAAGGCTTCGGGCCTTGGAGTAGGGGCACGTCGTCGCCCTCCTGCCATTCTTCCCTGAAAAGTGCATAATCTTCATATGAATTACTTTAACTCCTGTGCTCCGACCCTGGTAACTCACCACATCATACTGGTATATCACCTCTCTCTCCAATCCATTATCTAAAGATTCAAGCCTAAGTCTAAAGAATCATAGCCTATACCATGTGATTCTTTCTCCTAGGACTTGTGGTTTCTTACCCAGAGACTTAACTGCTCTGATACCACCGCTGTCGGCGCCCCAGCTTGCGCTTGGGTTCGTACGCAAAATGCGACGCCGGGGACGAACGTCACAAGGAAGTCATCCCTCATCTTTACCTATGAGAGCCTTATTTTTTTTTTTTTCATCGCAGCGGAAAAAGGTCAAGCCATAAATAAACGACAAAACGTTACGCTTGTCGCACATCACATGGTTAACAAAATAGAACCCAAATTAAACATCGCATACACATATATATATATCAGAATAAAGTCACCAATGTAAACAGTTTTATACAAAAGTACTTCCCAAAACAGCGGGAAGATTTTTCCAAAAGTACATCGGTGTATACAAAATAAAGGTGCTGCTGATCCACTCCTCCCTCTGCCAACCACACTAATAGGCGGGTTCTTCTTTTATCTTCTTATAGTTCGGGCCGTAACGAAGGCTGTCCAGACTCAGTCCTGGACCTACGTCACACATCATCCCAGAGGATGACGTAAACAGGCGTCCCATGTGGAGGAGCCCGTCAACTCCCAGCACCATACAGCACCCCGTAGGGCGTAGGTCGTCAAAAAAGTAAGTCGCCATAGGAAGCGACTCTGCCGCCCACTGACCCAACAGGTCTAGGGTCACTGGCCCGGCAGTCTCAGCCTTAGTCGGGCCCATGAGGGTCCGACCCATCTTCTCTAGAGTCGTAATCCGAGGATCCATCCTGTCCTGCAATAACTTCTATCGTTCCCAAGGGAGCGATAGTAAAGATAAAAAGGGGGGGTGAGATTTTGGGAGAAATCTCAGCAAGTACACTAACACTTAAACCAGAACATATCAGACATACAGGTAAGTGAACAAAACATTCTTAACTAATGCACATGCAATGAATGACTGACTCATGCACATGCTCATGAAAACTTTTTAAATAGACATACTTCTTTCAGACTTCTTTTCATAAAACTTTCATGCAGACTTCTTCTTTCAAACTTCTTTTCATATCATCGTTACTTTTCAAAACATTTCTTTAAAACATTTCGTATCTTTCATTCTTTCTTAGGCGCCACTTATCATATACAGATCTTTCTTATGGCTCGAGAGCCCTTCTTGTCATGACTTTTTCTTTCACATGTATGAGACACAACACGGTTCCCCTAGCACCGCGTGTTCCCTGCTGGTTACCGCATCACCCTAAAGTGAGCGTCATATAACTTTAAAACGGCAGGTCCTTTCACCTTATCCGTCTTGGGCACCCACCAGCGTTAGGTGCTACCGCGCTCCGGCCACCTTTTGGTACCATACACGGTCCGCCGACTGTTCTTCGTCGACCCAGGGGCTACCACTCGACTTTAGACACTCCTGAGTGGACAGGGAGTTCCACTGGGGCACTTCTCCGTCCCAGCCTTTGGGGTTCTTATAAAACTTTACTTCTTTCTTTTCTTTCAAAATTCCATCTTTTCTTTTCTTTTCTTTTTCTTAAAAACATGCTTGACTTTAAAAACCTTCTTTTCATGACTTATGCATGGGACATGCATGCTTACTTATTTTCATGCAAGAACTCGAGACAGGCTCGAGTGCATTCACATTTCATTTTCTTTCTCCCTCTCTTGGGATAATTTCATAATTTTCCTACTTAGTCATCATATTCTATACCCAAAATGGGCCTAGGATTGAAGTGGGGTATTGGGCCCAACTCCAACCCATCATGGCCGAATTCTCCTAGAGAGTTTCTAGGGCTTTCCTTCATCATTTGACTTCCAATTTCCTCCAATCAATATTTAAAGTATCAAATTAAATCATGTACCCTCCTTAGCAAGGGGTAACCGAAACCTTAGTGTTTCCTAAATAATCATTTTCACCTCCAAACTTAGTCACTCCTATTTCCTCCATTCTCCTTTTTAACTTAGGGAATTTCTCCCCTTAGTCTATTCAAACTTCCTTTCCTAAAAGTTTCTTCTATGAATTCAACTAAACAAAATCACCACAAAGCAATATAATTTTGAATCTTCCAAATCTTAACATTAAATATCATAGAATTCCAAGTAAACATTTCTATACATCATACACAAGTGATCATTTCTTCCATATGCAAGTGTATACCATTTCCATTCATATCAATCATATAAATTACTCTCATGTCCATTTTCATTTTCTCAACACAATATGCTCCTTAAATAAATCAATTTCATCACTAGTTTCCTCAAATAAACCTTACCTTAGCAACACCAAATTTAATATTTAACACTAAAATCCTCCATACATCATTTTCATCATTTCATCAAATAATCATGCTTTTTCCTTTCTTTTGCAACTAACACTTGATTCATCATTTCTACTCACATTCTAATCTTATTCCATCATATGAATTTATCCAAGAACATTCATATCATAAGCAAGAAAAATCATTCCAACTCAAACATGGCAATGGCAACCATTAATCCAACAAACATGATCACTTCACTATATATATGACTTGTTAAGGAAAAAGTGGGAGTATACTTACAACACTCCTACTAGGCTTTAGCTTAAATCTGAAATTACACATATAAAATCTCCCATTAGTCTAGTCATGAACATAAAACTCAAAGAAAACCCTATTTCCTTCCAACCATAACAAAGTGTTAGATGTGTGTGTGTGTTCTTCCTAATCTTGTATAGATTTAATCACTAACCTTCTCCAATGAATTGATCACCTTCACACTCTTGCTTTTTGGCTTTGCTACTATAGGATTCTTCAAAATATGTGGTGAAAAGAGAAGAAACAAAAGTAGGAATGGCTAGGATAAGTTTGGCCGAGAGGTGGAGAGGAAGTGAGAGTGCTTGCATGTGTCTAAGTGATTTGAGCTCAAGGGGTTTTTTGCCTAAGGGTCACACGGCCAGCTCCCTTCCCTAGGGTCCTTGGTACTCTTCTCATCATGTTTAGGTATGGCTAAAGATAGATGGGTTGATTGACAACTCTAGACCATTCCAAGATCAAATCTTGGCCATACCTAGATGATTCTCCTTTCTCTTTTCTTTCCTATGGCCGGCGGCTTCTTGGTGCCTCTAGCCTCCATTTTCTTGTTTTTCACTCAATCATCATTCCCTTATCCCCTCATGTGTCCATCCAAGTGATTCCAAAGCCATGCTTTTTGGAATTTGAGCAAGGCATGACCGGCCAAGCTAGCTCCACCGAAACTCCACTTTGCTTCTCTTCATCCAAGCTTCTCCTCATGCCACTTGTAACTTCCCTACACATCATGACCTCACTTGGCAAGTCAAGGGATGGTGTTTTGTACTTCTAAGATACCATGGTAGGAAAAATCATTCCATTAGATCCTACACTCAATCCTACATGGCATGCATCCAACTACTAGTCAACCTTCACCAAATAAGATTTTCCTACAAGGGTTTGGATAATTTTTCTAGGATTTTTCTCCCATTGACAAGTGTCTCAACTATGGGCTTGATGGGCCATGGGCTCATTCTATGGGCTTTTGGACTCACCATTGCTCTCTTGGCCCATCCACTTGATCCATTCTCCAAAGGTCTCCTTCCTAAGCCCATTTCTTCAAGGCTTATTTTGTTCTTTCACCAATTACCACTAATCTTGTGTATTAATCCTTAATTAACTAATTAAATCAAGATGGAAATTTTTAGGGCTATTACATCCTCCCCCACTAATAAAAGATTTCGTCCTCGAAATCAATGCATGTGATGATATGAAGAATAATAATAAATTTTATCATACCTCGAGGAGTATTAGCAGTGGACTCTTCTGATGATGAATAAGTGGGCACTCCTTCTTCCTCAGTCACCGAATCTTGAGAAAAATAAAATATAGCATCTAAATCCGAGTCATAATACAGGTTCGTCTTTAATTCATTCAGTCTGTGCATTATTTCTTCTTCCGTTTCCACTCGGGGTATCCCTTCTATTCTTTGTCTTATGCGATCATTGGAGGAGTCAGAATTTTCCAAAGGTTCTATGTTTGGTTCACTCGCTTTTCCCCGTACTATTCTACGTAATTGCTCTCTCTCTCCTTTCATCCAAGGGTTAGGGGGTTGTCGCTCTTCGCTTGGCGTAGCTCTACGAAATACGAGGTTCCCTCTAGGTCCTATATCCATCCGATGGGTACGATGTCTCTCACATCGCTCCAGGTGCCTAAGCCTCAGCATTCTCTCTCTTTCACGCCTTCTACTCAATATTCTTTGTCTAGCTTCCCTCCTCTCTCTTAATTGGGCTATAGTGGCTACTGAGTTGCGTGGGGTTCTTCTAGTTCTGGCCATAACCTGGGTAAATTTTATTAAAAGTTACTTATAGTGCGGTGAAATAACTCAATGAATATAACACTCAAAACACCAATCAATTGTTCATACATTCAAGCAAAGCAATCATTCATTTACAATCAAAGCTTAGCTAAACGGAAATCAAATACACTAGAAATTTTCAAACAAATGAGGGTAGTTAGCCCTCATAGCGTCTTCGCGTTCCCAAGTTGCTTCTTGAAATGCCGGGTTATTCCACAATACTTTTACTAAGGAGATTTTTCGATTCCTTAATTCTTGTTCCTTGCGATCGGTAATCTGAGTTGGCCACTCTTCATAAGTTAAATTCGGGCGTAGCTCGATGGTACTCGGATCCATTACCGTCGCTGGTTTGTCGCCGAAGCTCCTCTTTAAAGACGACACATGAAACACGTTATGGACTCCTTGTAGGTTTACTGGTAGATTCAAACGATAAGCCACTGGTCCGACTCTTTCCAAAATTTCATATGGTCCGATGTAACGAGGACTTAATTTTCCTTTCTTGCCAAATCGGGCCACTCCCTTCATTGGCGAAATCTTAATATATACCCAGTCGCCAATTACAAATTCTAAGGGTCTCCTCCTTCGATCTGCGTAACTCTTCTGCCTGCTTTGGGCAGTTTTCATCCTTTCCCGTATCAGCTCTACTTGAGTCTTAACTTCTTGCAAATACTCAGGCCCTAACACTTTGCTTTCACCGACTTCGTCCCAATATAACGGAGATCTGCACTTTCTTCCATACAAAGCTTCGTACGGTGCCATCTGGATAGTAGCTTGGAAGCTGTTGTTGTAAGCGAATTCAATCAAGGGCAAAAGACTCTCCCAATCGCCACTAGAGTCTAGCACACACGCCCGTAGCATGTCTTCTAAAGTCTGAATAGTCCGTTCTGTCTGACCATCAGTTTGCGGATGATAGGCGCTGCTAAACTTCAAGTTGGATCCCATTCTCTTCTGTAAACTTTGCCAGAAGTGAGAGGTAAATCTTGGGTCCCTATCTGAGACAATCGTTTTTGGCACTCCGTGCAGACGAACTATTTCTTTCACATAAATTCGAGACAATTTCTCCATTGAGTCCGTATTTGCAATCGGTAGGAAGTGGGCACTCTTTGTCAATCTATCCACTATCACCCATATTGTGTTCCTTCCCGCCGAGGTTCTCGGGAATCCTATTACGAAATCCATTGAAATATCTTCCCATTTCCATTCCGGAATTGGAAGAGGTTGCAGCATTCCTGCGGGACGTTGATGTTCCGCTTTAACCATTTGGCACACAGAACATTTTGCCACAAAAGCAGCTACATCTTTCTTTATACCTTCCCACCAAAATCTTTCCTTCAGATCCCGGTACATTTTGGTACTTCTAGGATGGGCTGTATAAGGGGTGCAGTGTGCTTCCCTCATAAGCCTTTCCTTAAGTTCTGGATTATCTGGTATCATTGTTCTCTTTCCGAAGTATAACGTTCCGTCATCAGACACGGTAAAATGAGGTGATCATTTTCCTTCGAGTAAATTTGTTCGGATCTTTTCCAGTTTGGTATCTTGCCGTTGTCCTTCCCGAATTTCATCTTCGGTCAGAGAAATAATCTCTTGAACTGTTGCTAACATCGCTTTTCCAGGTTGACTCCTTACTAGCATATCTTGCATACTGGCTAGTACCGATGGTTCCTCTACTTGTGATTTTCGGCTTAAAGCATCTGCCACCACGTTAGCTTTTCCCGGGTGGTACTTGATCTCACACCGGAAATCGTTTATAGTCTCGATCCACCTTCTCTGTCTCATATTTAGATTCTTCTGACTAAACAGATACTTTAAACTCTTATGGTCAGTGTATATCTCACATTCTTCTCCATACAAGTAGTGCCTCCAAATCTTCAGTGCAAACACTACTGCGGCCAATTCCAGGTCGTGGGTGGGGTAATTTCGCTCATGATCCTTAAGCTGTCGGGACGCGTAGGCGACCACTCGTCCTTCCTGCATTAGTACACATCCCAAACCCAACTTTGAGGCATCACTATATACTACATATGGTTTGTGGGGCTCTGGTAATGCCAATACTGGTGCAGAAGTCAATCTCCTTTTAAGCTCTTGAAAACTCTGCTCACACTGGTCATTCCAGACATATTTGGCATTCTTCTTTGTCAAAGCCGTTAGAGGACCAGATAACTTGGAAAACCCTTCAACGAATCTTCTGTAGTATCCTGCTAAGCCAAGAAAACTACGTATTTCATGAACAGACGTTGGTTGAGACCATTCAGTAACCGCCTCTATCTTTGCCGGGTCTACAGAAACTCCGTTGCTTGAAATTACATGGCCCAAAAATTTAACTTCGTGGAGCCAAAATTCACATTTACTAAGTTTGGCGTACAGCTGATGTTCTTGTAAAATTTTCAGCACTGTCTCCAAATGCTCCTTATGTTCTTCATCATTTCGCGAGTACACCAGGATATCGTCAATGAATACCACGACGAAACTGTCTAAGTATGATCGAAAAATTCTATTCATCAGATCCATGAAGGCTGCTGGGGCATTTGTCAGTCCAAAAGGCATGACTAAGAACTCGAAATGTCCACAGCGAGTTCGGAAAGCAGTCTTGGGTACATCTCGTTCCTTAATCCTAAGTTGATGGTACCCTGATCTGAGGTCTATCTTGGAGAATACTGTAGCTCCTTGCAGTTGGTCCAGCAAATCGTCTATCCGGGGTAGCGGATACTTATTCTTAATAGTGACCTTATTAAGTCCTCGGTAATTGATGCACATCCGCATTGTTCCGTCTTTCTTTTTCACAAACAAAACTGGGGCTCCCCACGGCGATGAACTAGGCCGTATAAATCCCTTGTCCAACAATTCCTCGATTTGGGTCTTCAACTCTTTCAATTCCGTTGGCGCCATCCGATACGGTGCCTTGTGAACTGGAGTTGTTGCGGGTTCAAGTTCAATGGTAAACTCAGTTTCACGTTCGGGGGTAATCCTGGCAGATCATCTGAGAATACTTGGGGGAAGTCCTTTACTACCAGAATTTCTTCAATCTTCTGGGTATCTCCGCCCGCTTTCAAGGACATTATCAAAAATCCTTCAGCTCCTCCTCTTAAACTTTTCGTCATTCTTTTCGCTGCCACTATAGAAGAAACATAGTGAACTGTTTCCCCTTCGTAGTGCAACTTCTCTTCTTCGGGCAATTCAAATGTAATCTCCTTTTTGCGACAGTCAATCTTGGCGTAATACTTAGATAGTCAATCCATACCTAATATCACGTCAAATCCTAGCAAATGGAAGACTATCAGATCAGCGTTGAACCTTACGCCAGCTATTTCTAACGGGCAGTTCCTCACTATTCGCTGACATCCAAACGTTTTCCCATCAGGGAGTGTCACCAACACTTTTCGAGTCAAGGGCTCTACTTCTAACTTACACCTCCACACGCAATCATAAGAAATAAAAGATCTCGTCGCGCCGGAATCAAACAAAGCATACACCACATTACGCATCAATATAATTTCACCAGTAATAATGCCGGCGTTAATAGCCTCCTCGTCGTCCACATCTACTTCTCCCGGAGTAATTGCGTATACCTTGGACTTCACAGGGGCCTTCGCCTTTCCTCCAGGTGCTATCGTTCCGCCAGGGGCTGGCTGTGGGCAATCACGGATCAGGTGGCCCACTTGACCACACCTGAAACAAGCTCCTGTTGCAGCGCGGCATTCTCCCTTATGTGGGTGTCCGCACGTCCTACATGGGGGAAATGGAGTCGTTCCTTTTGGTCCACCTACTTTACCCTTCCCTTTATCCATGGGACGAGTACTTCTCCTCTTATCCATATCTTTCCCTGAAGAATATGGAAAATTTCTTTTCTTGTAAGTCTGGGCTTGATTGATCAGACTTCTCTGCTCGGCTTCAGCAATGGCCGTCACATTCACCAACTCTTGAAAATTTTCGATTCGCAAACAAGCCACTTGATTGCGAATCCTTGGCTGTAGTCCATCCTGAAATTTCTTCGCCCGCATCTTTTCTGTTATCACCAAATGCGGGGCGAATCGCGTCAGTTCCATAAATTTAGCGGCGTACTGGTCCACCGTCATGTTTCCTTGCACTAACGTGGCGAACTCTATCGCCTTCTGCTGTTTAATCGACTCCGGAAAGAATCGATTATCGAACTCGGTCTTAAACCTATCCCAGGTGAGGACTACATTCTCTCCCAGTTCTTGTCTCAGTAACCTTCTCTTCGTGTCCCACCATAATCCGGCCTCCCCTTGTAATAGGTGCCCAGCATATTGCACTTTTTGCGCCTCCGTGCACCCACTGATTTCGAAGGTGCGTTCTAAGTCCATAATCCATCGGTCGGCCTTCATAGCTCCTTCAGTCCCCATAAAGTTCGGGTACCGATATACCAGAAATTTTTCGTATGGGCATCCTGCCGTCACTCCACTGGCGCTCGGGTGACATCGGCTCTGCTCCATTTGGTGCTTCACTAGTTCCGTCATCTGGCGAATAGCTTCCGCTATCGCTTGTCCGCCATCTAACGGGGTATTCGGAGTCTCTCTTCCTCCGGTCTGAGGCGGCGAAATTAGTGGCGTATTTCCTACGGTCGGCATTGGACTCGAAACATTAACTCTCGGTAAGGCTTCGGGCCTTGGAGTAGGGGCACGTCGTCGCCCTCCTGCCATTCTTCCCTGAAAAGTGCATAATCTTCATATGAATTACTTTAACTCCTGTGCTCCGACCCTGGTAACTCACCACATCATACTGGTATATCACCTCTCTCTCCAATCCATTATCTAAAGATTCAAGCCTAAGTCTAAAGAATCATAGCCTATACCATGTGATTCTTTCTCCTAGGACTTGTGGTTTCTTACCCAGAGACTTAACTGCTCTGATACCACCGCTGTCGGCGCCCCAGCTTGCGCTTGGGTTCGTACGCAAAATGCGACGCCGGGACGAACGTCACAAGGAAGTCATCCCTCATCTTTACCTATGAGAGCCTTATTTTTTTTTTTTTCATCGCAGCGGAAAAAGGTCAAGCCATAAATAAACGACAAAACGTTACGCTTGTCGCACATCACATGGTTAACAAAATAGAACCCAAATTAAACATCGCATACACATATATATATATCAGAATAAAGTCACCAATGTAAACAGTTTTATACAAAAGTACTTCCCAAAACAGCGGGAAGATTTTTCCAAAAGTACATCGGTGTATACAAAATAAAGGTGCTGCTGATCCACTCCTCCCTCTGCCAACCACACTAATAGGCGGGTTCTTCTTTTATCTTCTTATAGTTCGGGCCGTAACGAAGGCTGTCCAGACTCAGTCCTGGACCTACGTCACACATCATCCCAGAGGATGACGTAAACAGGCGTCCCATGTGGAGGAGCCCGTCAACTCCCAGCACCATACAGCACCCCGTAGGGCGTAGGTCGTCAAAAAAGTAAGTCGCCATAGGAAGCGACTCTGCCGCCCACTGACCCAACAGGTCTAGGGTCACTGGCCCGGCAGTCTCAGCCTTAGTCGGGCCCATGAGGGTCCGACCCATCTTCTCTAGAGTCGTAATCCGAGGATCCATCCTGTCCTGCAATAACTTCTATCGTTCCCAAGGGAGCGATAGTAAAGATAAAAAGGGGGGGTGAGATTTCGGGAGAAATCTCAGCAAGTACACTAACACTTAAACCAGAACATATCAGACATACAGGTAAGTGAACAAAACATTCTTAACTAATGCACATGCAATGAATGACTGACTCATGCACATGCTCATGAAAACTTTTTAAACAGACATACTTCTTTCAGACTTCTTTTCATAAAACTTTCATGCAGACTTCTTCTTTCAAACTTCTTTTCATATCATCGTTACTTTTCAAAACATTTCTTTAAAACATTTCGTATCTTTCATTCTTTCTTAGGCGCCACTTATCATATACAGATCTTTCTTATGGCTCGAGAGCCCTTCTTGTCATGACTTTTTCTTTCACATGTATGAGACACAACACGGTTCCCCTAGCACCGCGTGTTCCCTGCTGGTTACCGCATCACCCTAAAGTGAGCGTCATATAACTTTAAAACGGCAGGTCCTTTCACCTTATCCGTCTTGGGCACCCACCAGCGTTAGGTGCTACCGCGCTCCGGCCACCTTTTGGTACCATACACGGTCCGCCGACTGTTCTTCGTCGACCCAGGGGCTACCACTCGACTTTAGACACTCCTGAGTGGACAGGGAGTTCCACTGGGGCACTTCTCCGTCCCAGCCTTTGGGGTTCTTATAAAACTTTACTTCTTTCTTTTCTTTCAAAATTCCATCTTTTCTTTTCTTTTCTTTTTCTTAAAAACATGCTTGACTTTAAAAACCTTCTTTTCATGACTTATGCATGGGACATGCATGCTTACTTATTTTCATGCAAGAACTCGAGACAGGCTCGAGTGCATTCACATTTCATTTTCTTTCTCCCTCTCTTGGGATAATTTCATAATTTTCCTACTTAGTCATCATATTCTATACCCAAAATGGGCCTAGGATTGAAGTGGGGTATTGGGCCCAACTCCAACCCATCATGGCCGAATTCTCCTAGAGAGTTTCTAGGGCTTTCCTTCATCATTTGACTTCCAATTTTCCTCCAATCAATATTTAAAGTATCAAATTAAATCATGTACCCTCCTTAGCAAGGGGTAACCGAAACCTTAGTGTTTCCTAAATAATCATTTTCACCTCCAAACTTAGTCACTCCTATTTCCTCCATTCTCCTTTTTAACTTAGGGAATTTCTCCCCTTAGTCTATTCAAACTTCCTTTCCTAAAAGTTTCTTCTATGAATTCAACTAAACAAAATCACCACAAAGCAATATAATTTTGAATCTTCCAAATCTTAACATTAAATATCATAGAATTCCAAGTAAACATTTCTATACATCATACACAAGTGATCATTTCTTCCATATGCAAGTGTATACCATTTCCATTCATATCAATCATATAAATTACTCTCATGTCCATTTTCATTTTCTCAACACAATATGCTCCTTAAATAAATCAATTTCATCACTAGTTTCCTCAAATAAACCTTACCTTAGCAACACCAAATTTAATATTTAACACTAAAATCCTCCATACATCATTTTCATCATTTCATCAAATAATCATGCTTTTTCCTTTCTTTTGCAACTAACACTTGATTCATCATTTCTACTCACATTCTAATCTTATTCCATCATATGAATTTATCCAAGAACATTCATATCATAAGCAAGAAAAATCATTCCAACTCAAACATGGCAATGGCAACCATTAACCCAACAAACATGATCACTTCACTATATATATGACTTGTTAAGGAAAAAGTGGGAGTATACTTACAACACTCCTACTAGGCTTTAGCTTAAATCTGAAATTACACATATAAAATCTCCCATTAGTCTAGTCATGAACATAAAACTCAAAGAAAACCCTATTTCCTTCCAACCATAACAAAGTGTTAGATGTGTGTGTGTGTTCTTCCTAATCTTGTATAGATTTAATCACTAACCTTCTCCAATGAATTGATCACCTTCACACTCTTGCTTTTTGGCTTTGCTACTATAGGATTCTTCAAAATATGTGGTGAAAAGAGAAGAAACAAAAGTAGGAATGGCTAGGATAAGTTTGGCCGAGAGGTGGAGAGGAAGTGAGAGTGCTTGCATGTGTCTAAGTGATTTGAGCTCAAGGGGTTTTTTGCCTAAGGGTCACACGGCCAGCTCCCTTCCCTAGGGTCCTTGGTACTCTTCTCATCATGTTTAGGTATGGCTAAAGATAGATGGGTTGATTGACAACTCTAGACCATTCCAAGATCAAATCTTGGCCATACCTAGATGATTCTCCTTTCTCTTTTCTTTCCTATGGCCGGCGGCTTCTTGGTGCCTCTAGCCTCCATTTTCTTGTTTTTCACTCAATCATCATTCCCTTATCCCCTCATGTGTCCATCCAAGTGATTCCAAAGCCATGCTTTTTGGAATTTGAGCAAGGCATGACCGGCCAAGCTAGCTCCACCGAAACTCCACTTTGCTTCTCTTCATCCAAGCTTCTCCTCATGCCACTTGTAACTTCCCTACACATCATGACCTCACTTGGCAAGTCAAGGGATGGTGTTTTGTACTTCTAAGATACCATGGTAGGAAAAATCATTCCATTAGATCCTACACTCAATCCTACATGGCATGCATCCAACTACTAGTCAACCTTCACCAAATAAGATTTTCCTACAAGGGTTTGGATAATTTTTCTAGGATTTTTCTCCCATTGACAAGTGTCTCAACTATGGGCTTGATGGGCCATGGGCTCATTCTATGGGCTTTTGGACTCACCATTGCTCTCTTGGCCCATCCACTTGATCCATTCTCCAAAGGTCTCCTTCCTAAGCCCATTTCTTCAAGGCTTATTTTGTTCTTTCACCAATTACCACTAATCTTGTGTATTAATCCTTAATTAACTAATTAAATCAAGATGGAAATTTTTAGGGCTATTACATCCTCCCCCACTAATAAAAGATTTCGTCCTCGAAATCAATGCATGTGATGATATGAAGAATAATAATAAATTTTATCATACCTCGAGGAGTATTAGCAGTGGACTCTTCTGATGATGAATAAGTGGGCACTCCTTCTTCCTCAGTCACCGAATCTTGAGAAAAATAAAATATAGCATCTAAATCCGAGTCATAATACAGGTTCGTCTTTAATTCATTCAGTCTGTGCATTATTTCTTCTTCCGTTTCCACTCGGGGTATCCCTTCTATTCTTTGTCTTATGCGATCATTGGAGGAGTCAGAATTTTCCAAAGGTTCTATGTTTGGTTCACTCGCTTTTCCCCGTACTATTCTACGTAATTGCTCTCTCTCTCCTTTCATCCAAGGGTTAGGGGGTTGTCGCTCTTCGCTTGGCGTAGCTCTACGAAATACGAGGTTCCCTCTAGGTCCTATATCCATCCGATGGGTACGATGTCTCTCACATCGCTCCAGGTGCCTAAGCCTCAGCATTCTCTCTCTTTCACGCCTTCTACTCAATATTCTTTGTCTAGCTTCCCTCCTCTCTCTTAATTGGGCTATAGTGGCTACTGAGTTGCGTGGGGTTCTTCTAGTTCTGGCCATAACCTGGGTAAATTTTATTAAAAGTTACTTATAGTGCGGTGAAATAACTCAATGAATATAACACTCAAAACACCAATCAATTGTTCATACATTCAAGCAAAGCAATCATTCATTTACAATCAAAGCTTAGCTAAACGGAAATCAAATACACTAGAAATTTTCAAACAAATGAGGGTAGTTAGCCCTCATAGCGTCTTCGCGTTCCCAAGTTGCTTCTTGAAATGCCGGGTTATTCCACAATACTTTTACTAAGGAGATTTTTCGATTCCTTAATTCTTGTTCCTTGCGATCGGTAATCTGAGTTGGCCACTCTTCATAAGTTAAATTCGGGCGTAGCTCGATGGTACTCGGATCCATTACCGTCGCTGGTTTGTCGCCGAAGCTCCTCTTTAAAGACGACACATGAAACACGTTATGGACTCCTTGTAGGTTTACTGGTAGATTCAAACGATAAGCCACTGGTCCGACTCTTTCCAAAATTTCATATGGTCCGATGTAACGAGGACTTAATTTTCCTTTCTTGCCAAATCGGGCCACTCCCTTCATTGGCGAAATCTTAATATATACCCAGTCGCCAATTACAAATTCTAAGGGTCTCCTCCTTCGATCTGCGTAACTCTTCTGCCTGCTTTGGGCAGTTTTCATCCTTTCCCGTATCAGCTCTACTTGAGTCTTAACTTCTTGCAAATACTCAGGCCCTAACACTTTGCTTTCACCGACTTCGTCCCAATATAACGGAGATCTGCACTTTCTTCCATACAAAGCTTCGTACGGTGCCATCTGGATAGTAGCTTGGAAGCTGTTGTTGTAAGCGAATTCAATCAAGGGCAAAAGACTCTCCCAATCGCCACTAGAGTCTAGCACACACGCCCGTAGCATGTCTTCTAAAGTCTGAATAGTCCGTTCTGTCTGACCATCAGTTTGCGGATGATAGGCGCTGCTAAACTTCAAGTTGGATCCCATTCTCTTCTGTAAACTTTGCCAGAAGTGAGAGGTAAATCTTGGGTCCCTATCTGAGACAATCGTTTTTGGCACTCCGTGCAGACGAACTATTTCTTTCACATAAATTCGAGACAATTTCTCCATTGAGTCCGTATTTGCAATCGGTAGGAAGTGGGCACTCTTTGTCAATCTATCCACTATCACCCATATTGTGTTCCTTCCCGCCGAGGTTCTCGGGAATCCTATTACGAAATCCATTGAAATATCTTCCCATTTCCATTCCGGAATTGGAAGAGGTTGCAGCATTCCTGCGGGACGTTGATGTTCCGCTTTAACCATTTGGCACACAGAACATTTTGCCACAAAAGCAGCTACATCTTTCTTTATACCTTCCCACCAAAATCTTTCCTTCAGATCCCGGTACATTTTGGTACTTCCAGGATGGGCTGTATAAGGGGTGCAGTGTGCTTCCCTCATAAGCCTTTCCTTAAGTTCTGGATTATCTGGTATCATTGTTCTCTTTCCGAAGTATAACGTTCCGTCATCAGACACGGTAAAATGAGGTGATCATTTTCCTTCGAGTAAATTTGTTCGGATCTTTTCCAGTTTGGTATCTTGCCGTTGTCCTTCCCGAATTTCATCTTCGGTCAGAGAAATAATCTCTTGAACTGTTGCTAACATCGCTTTTCCAGGTTGACTCCTTACTAGCATATCTTGCATACTGGCTAGTACCGATGGTTCCTCTACTTGTGATTTTCGGCTTAAAGCATCTGCCACCACGTTAGCTTTTCCCGGGTGGTACTTGATCTCACACCGGAAATCGTTTATAGTCTCGATCCACCTTCTCTGTCTCATATTTAGATTCTTCTGACTAAACAGATACTTTAAACTCTTATGGTCAGTGTATATCTCACATTCTTCTCCATACAAGTAGTGCCTCCAAATCTTCAGTGCAAACACTACTGCGGCCAATTCCAGGTCGTGGGTGGGGTAATTTCGCTCATGATCCTTAAGCTGTCGGGACGCGTAGGCGACCACTCGTCCTTCCTGCATTAGTACACATCCCAAACCCAACTTTGAGGCATCACTATATACTACATATGGTTTGTGGGGCTCTGGTAATGCCAATACTGGTGCAGAAGTCAATCTCCTTTTAAGCTCTTGAAAACTCTGCTCACACTGGTCATTCCAGACATATTTGGCATTCTTCTTTGTCAAAGCCGTTAGAGGACCAGATAACTTGGAAAACCCTTCAACGAATCTTCTGTAGTATCCTGCTAAGCCAAGAAAACTACGTATTTCATGAACAGACGTTGGTTGAGACCATTCAGTAACCGCCTCTATCTTTGCCGGGTCTACAGAAACTCCGTTGCTTGAAATTACATGGCCCAAAAATTTAACTTCGTGGAGCCAAAATTCACATTTACTAAGTTTGGCGTACAGCTGATGTTCTTGTAAAATTTTCAGCACTGTCTCCAAATGCTCCTTATGTTCTTCATCATTTCGCGAGTACACCAGGATATCGTCAATGAATACCACGACGAAACTGTCTAAGTATGATCGAAAAATTCTATTCATCAGATCCATGAAGGCTGCTGGGGCATTTGTCAGTCCAAAAGGCATGACTAAGAACTCGAAATGTCCACAGCGAGTTCGGAAAGCAGTCTTGGGTACATCTCGTTCCTTAATCCTAAGTTGATGGTACCCTGATCTGAGGTCTATCTTGGAGAATACTGTAGCTCCTTGCAGTTGGTCCAGCAAATCGTCTATCCGGGGTAGCGGATACTTATTCTTAATAGTGACCTTATTAAGTCCTCGGTAATTGATGCACATCCGCATTGTTCCGTCTTTCTTTTTCACAAACAAAACTGGGGCTCCCCACGGCGATGAACTAGGCCGTATAAATCCCTTGTCCAACAATTCCTCGATTTGGGTCTTCAACTCTTTCAATTCCGTTGGCGCCATCCGATACGGTGCCTTGTGAACTGGAGTTGTTGCGGGTTCAAGTTCAATGGTAAACTCAGTTTCACGTTCCGGGGGTAATCCTGGCAGATCATCTGAGAATACTTGGGGGAAGTCCTTTACTACCAGAATTTCTTCAATCTTCTGGGTATCTCCGCCCGCTTTCAAGGACATTATCAAAAATCCTTCAGCTCCTCCTCTTAAACTTTTCGTCATTCTTTTCGCTGCCACTATAGAAGAAACATAGTGAACTGTTTCCCCTTCGTAGTGCAACTTCTCTTCTTCGGGCAATTCAAATGTAATCTCCTTTTTGCGACAGTCAATCTTGGCGTAATACTTAGATAGTCAATCCATACCTAATATCACGTCAAATCCTAGCAAATGGAAGACTATCAGATCAGCGTTGAACCTTACGCCAGCTATTTCTAACGGGCAGTTCCTCACTATTCGCTGACATCCAAACGTTTTCCCATCAGGGAGTGTCACCAACACTTTTCGAGTCAAGGGCTCTACTTCTAACTTACACCTCCACACGCAATCATAAGAAATAAAAGATCTCGTCGCGCCGGAATCAAACAAAGCATACACCACATTACGCATCAATATAATTTCACCAGTAATAATGCCGGCGTTAATAGCCTCCTCGTCGTCCACATCTACTTCTCCCGGAGTAATTGCGTATACCTTGGACTTCACAGGGGCCTTCGCCTTTCCTCCAGGTGCTATCGTTCCGCCAGGGGCTGGCTGTGGGCAATCACGGATCAGGTGGCCCACTTGACCACACCTGAAACAAGCTCCTGTTGCAGCGCGGCATTCTCCCTTATGTGGGCGTCCGCACGTCCTACATGGGGGAAATGGAGTCGTTCCTTTTGGTCCACCTACTTTACCCTTCCCTTTATCCATGGGACGAGTACTTCTCCTCTTATCCATATCTTTCCCTGAAGAATATGGAAAATTTCTTTTCTTGTAAGTCTGGGCTTGATTGATCAGACTTCTCTGCTCGGCTTCAGCAATGGCCGTCACATTCACCAACTCTTGAAAATTTTCGATTCGCAAACAAGCCACTTGATTGCGAATCCTTGGCTGTAGTCCATCCTGAAATTTCTTCGCCCGCATCTTTTCTGTTATCACCAAATGCGGGGCGAATCGCGTCAGTTCCATAAATTTAGCGGCGTACTGGTCCACCGTCATGTTTCCTTGCACTAACGTGGCGAACTCTATCGCCTTCTGCTGTTTAATCGACTCCGGAAAGAATCGATTATCGAACTCGGTCTTAAACCTATCCCAGGTGAGGACTACATTCTCTCCCAGTTCTTGTCTCAGTAACCTTCTCTTCGTGTCCCACCATAATCCGGCCTCCCCTTGTAATAGGTGCCCAGCATATTGCACTTTTTGCGCCTCCGTGCACCCACTGATTTCGAAGGTGCGTTCTAAGTCCATAATCCATCGGTCGGCCTTCATAGCTCCTTCAGTCCCCATAAAGTTCGGGTACCGATATACCAGAAATTTTTCGTATGGGCATCCTGCCGTCACTCCACTGGCGCTCGGGTGACATCGGCTCTGCTCCATTTGGTGCTTCACTAGTTCCGTCATCTGGCGAATAGCTTCCGCTATCGCTTGTCCGCCATCTAACGGGGTATTCGGAGTCTCTCTTCCTCCGGTCTGAGGCGGCGAAATTAGTGGCGTATTTCCTACGGTCGGCATTGGACTCGAAACATTAACTCTCGGTAAGGCTTCGGGCCTTGGAGTAGGGGCACGTCGTCGCCCTCCTGCCATTCTTCCCTGAAAAGTGCATAATCTTCATATGAATTACTTTAACTCCTGTGCTCCGACCCTGGTAACTCACCACATCATACTGGTATATCACCTCTCTCTCCAATCCATTATCTAAAGATTCA
The DNA here is from genome assembly GCA_036559045.1 of Platycarya longipes. Lineage (NCBI taxonomy): Eukaryota > Viridiplantae > Streptophyta > Magnoliopsida > Fagales > Juglandaceae > Platycarya > Platycarya longipes. Next base: position 40,974,497 of record CM071802.1, read on the forward strand.
AGCCTAAGTCTAAAGAATCATAGCCTATACCATGTGATTCTTTCTCCTAGGACTTGTGGTTTCTTACCCAGAGACTTAACTGCTCTGATACCACCGCTGTCGGCGCCCCAGCTTGCGCTTGGGTTCGTACGCAAAATGCGACGCCGGGGACGAACGTCACAAGGAAGTCATCCCTCATCTTTACCTATGAGAGCCTTATTTTTTTTTTTTTTCATCGCAGCGGAAAAAGGTCAAGCCATAAATAAACGACAAAACGTTACGCTTGTCGCACATCACATGGTTAACAAAATAGAACCCAAATTAAACATCGCATACACATATATATATATCAGAATAAAGTCACCAATGTAAACAGTTTTATACAAAAGTACTTCCCAAAACAGCGGGAAGATTTTTCCAAAAGTACATCGGTGTATACAAAATAAAGGTGCTGCTGATCCACTCCTCCCTCTGCCAACCACACTAATAGGCGGGTTCTTCTTTTATCTTCTTATAGTTCGGGCCGTAACGAAGGCTGTCCAGACTCAGTCCTGGACCTACGTCACACATCATCCCAGAGGATGACGTAAACAGGCGTCCCATGTGGAGGAGCCCGTCAACTCCCAGCACCATACAGCACCCCGTAGGGCGTAGGTCGTCAAAAAAGTAAGTCGCCATAGGAAGCGACTCTGCCGCCCACTGACCCAACAGGTCTAGGGTCACTGGCCCGGCAGTCTCAGCCTTAGTCGGGCCCATGAGGGTCCGACCCATCTTCTCTAGAGTCGTAATCCGAGGATCCATCCTGTCCTGCAATAACTTCTATCGTTCCCAAGGGAGCGATAGTAAAGATAAAAAGGGGGGGTGAGATTTCGGGAGAAATCTCAGCAAGTACACTAACACTTAAACCAGAACATATCAGACATACAGGTAAGTGAACAAAACATTCTTAACTAATGCACATGCAATGAATGACTGACTCATGCACATGCTCATGAAAACTTTTTAAACAGACATACTTCTTTCAGACTTCTTTTCATAAAACTTTCATGCAGACTTCTTCTTTCAAACTTCTTTTCATATCATCGTTACTTTTCAAAACATTTCTTTAAAACATTTCGTATCTTTCATTCTTTCTTAGGCGCCACTTATCATATACAGATCTTTCTTATGGCTCGAGAGCCCTTCTTGTCATGACTTTTTCTTTCACATGTATGAGACACAACACGGTTCCCCTAGCACCGCGTGTTCCCTGCTGGTTACCGCATCACCCTAAAGTGAGCGTCATATAACTTTAAAACGGCAGGTCCTTTCACCTTATCCGTCTTGGGCACCCACCAGCGTTAGGTGCTACCGCGCTCCGGCCACCTTTTGGTACCATACACGGTCCGCCGACTGTTCTTCGTCGACCCAGGGGCTACCACTCGACTTTAGACACTCCTGAGTGGACAGGGAGTTCCACTGGGGCACTTCTCCGTCCCAGCCTTTGGGGTTCTTATAAAACTTTACTTCTTTCTTTTCTTTCAAAATTCCATCTTTTCTTTTCTTTTCTTTTTCTTAAAAACATGCTTGACTTTAAAAACCTTCTTTTCATGACTTATGCATGGGACATGCATGCTTACTTATTTTCATGCAAGAACTCGAGACAGGCTCGAGTGCATTCACATTTCATTTTCTTTCTCCCTCTCTTGGGATAATTTCATAATTTTCCTACTTAGTCATCATATTCTATACCCAAAATGGGCCTAGGATTGAAGTGGGGTATTGGGCCCAACTCCAACCCATCATGGCCGAATTCTCCTAGAGAGTTTCTAGGGCTTTCCTTCATCATTTGACTTCCAATTTCCTCCAATCAATATTTAAAGTATCAAATTAAATCATGTACCCTCCTTAGCAAGGGGTAACCGAAACCTTAGTGTTTCCTAAATAATCATTTTCACCTCCAAACTTAGTCACTCCTATTTCCTCCATTCTCCTTTTTAACTTAGGGAATTTCTCCCCTTAGTCTATTCAAACTTCCTTTCCTAAAAGTTTCTTCTATGAATTCAACTAAACAAAATCACCACAAAGCAATATAATTTTGAATCTTCCAAATCTTAACATTAAATATCATAGAATTCCAAGTAAACATTTCTATACATCATACACAAGTGATCATTTCTTCCATATGCAAGTGTATACCATTTCCATTCATATCAATCATATAAATTACTCTCATGTCCATTTTCATTTTCTCAACACAATATGCTCCTTAAATAAATCAATTTCATCACTAGTTTCCTCAAATAAACCTTACCTTAGCAACACCAAATTTAATATTTAACACTAAAATCCTCCATACATCATTTTCATCATTTCATCAAATAATCATGCTTTTTCCTTTCTTTTGCAACTAACACTTGATTCATCATTTCTACTCACATTCTAATCTTATTCCATCATATGAATTTATCCAAGAACATTCATATCATAAGCAAGAAAAATCATTCCAACTCAAACATGGCAATGGCAACCATTAATCCAACAAACATGATCACTTCACTATATATATGACTTGTTAAGGAAAAAGTGGGAGTATACTTACAACACTCCTACTAGGCTTTAGCTTAAATCTGAAATTACACATATAAAATCTCCCATTAGTCTAGTCATGAACATAAAACTCAAAGAAAACCCTATTTCCTTCCAACCATAACAAAGTGTTAGATGTGTGTGTGTGTTCTTCCTAATCTTGTATAGATTTAATCACTAACCTTCTCCAATGAATTGATCACCTTCACACTCTTGCTTTTTGGCTTTGCTACTATAGGATTCTTCAAAATATGTGGTGAAAAGAGAAGAAACAAAAGTAGGAATGGCTAGGATAAGTTTGGCCGAGAGGTGGAGAGGAAGTGAGAGTGCTTGCATGTGTCTAAGTGATTTGAGCTCAAGGGGTTTTTTGCCTAAGGGTCACACGGCCAGCTCCCTTCCCTAGGGTCCTTGGTACTCTTCTCATCATGTTTAGGTATGGCTAAAGATAGATGGGTTGATTGACAACTCTAGACCATTCCAAGATCAAATCTTGGCCATACCTAGATGATTCTCCTTTCTCTTTTCTTTCCTATGGCCGGCGGCTTCTTGGTGCCTCTAGCCTCCATTTTCTTGTTTTTCACTCAATCATCATTCCCTTATCCCCTCATGTGTCCATCCAAGTGATTCCAAAGCCATGCTTTTTGGAATTTGAGCAAGGCATGACCGGCCAAGCTAGCTCCACCGAAACTCCACTTTGCTTCTCTTCATCCAAGCTTCTCCTCATGCCACTTGTAACTTCCCTACACATCATGACCTCACTTGGCAAGTCAAGGGATGGTGTTTTGTACTTCTAAGATACCATGGTAGGAAAAATCATTCCATTAGATCCTACACTCAATCCTACATGGCATGCATCCAACTACTAGTCAACCTTCACCAAATAAGATTTTCCTACAAGGGTTTGGATAATTTTTCTAGGATTTTTCTCCCATTGACAAGTGTCTCAACTATGGGCTTGATGGGCCATGGGCTCATTCTATGGGCTTTTGGACTCACCATTGCTCTCTTGGCCCATCCACTTGATCCATTCTCCAAAGGTCTCCTTCCTAAGCCCATTTCTTCAAGGCTTATTTTGTTCTTTCACCAATTACCACTAATCTTGTGTATTAATCCTTAATTAACTAATTAAATCAAGATGGAAATTTTTAGGGCTATTACATCCTCCCCCACTAATAAAAGATTTCGTCCTCGAAATCAATGCATGTGATGATATGAAGAATAATAATAAATTTTATCATACCTCGAGGAGTATTAGCAGTGGACTCTTCTGATGATGAATAAGTGGGCACTCCTTCTTCCTCAGTCACCGAATCTTGAGAAAAATAAAATATAGCATCTAAATCCGAGTCATAATACAGGTTCGTCTTTAATTCATTCAGTCTGTGCATTATTTCTTCTTCCGTTTCCACTCGGGGTATCCCTTCTATTCTTTGTCTTATGCGATCATTGGAGGAGTCAGAATTTTCCAAAGGTTCTATGTTTGGTTCACTCGCTTTTCCCCGTACTATTCTACGTAATTGCTCTCTCTCTCCTTTCATCCAAGGGTTAGGGGGTTGTCGCTCTTCGCTTGGCGTAGCTCTACGAAATACGAGGTTCCCTCTAGGTCCTATATCCATCCGATGGGTACGATGTCTCTCACATCGCTCCAGGTGCCTAAGCCTCAGCATTCTCTCTCTTTCACGCCTTCTACTCAATATTCTTTGTCTAGCTTCCCTCCTCTCTCTTAATTGGGCTATAGTGGCTACTGAGTTGCGTGGGGTTCTTCTAGTTCTGGCCATAACCTGGGTAAATTTTATTAAAAGTTACTTATAGTGCGGTGAAATAACTCAATGAATATAACACTCAAAACACCAATCAATTGTTCATACATTCAAGCAAAGCAATCATTCATTTACAATCAAAGCTTAGCTAAACGGAAATCAAATACACTAGAAATTTTCAAACAAATGAGGGTAGTTAGCCCTCATAGCGTCTTCGCGTTCCCAAGTTGCTTCTTGAAATGCCGGGTTATTCCACAATACTTTTACTAAGGAGATTTTTCGATTCCTTAATTCTTGTTCCTTGCGATCGGTAATCTGAGTTGGCCACTCTTCATAAGTTAAATTCGGGCGTAGCTCGATGGTACTCGGATCCATTACCGTCGCTGGTTTGTCGCCGAAGCTCCTCTTTAAAGACGACACATGAAACACGTTATGGACTCCTTGTAGGTTTACTGGTAGATTCAAACGATAAGCCACTGGTCCGACTCTTTCCAAAATTTCATATGGTCCGATGTAACGAGGACTTAATTTTCCTTTCTTGCCAAATCGGGCCACTCCCTTCATTGGCGAAATCTTAATATATACCCAGTCGCCAATTACAAATTCTAAGGGTCTCCTCCTTCGATCTGCGTAACTCTTCTGCCTGCTTTGGGCAGTTTTCATCCTTTCCCGTATCAGCTCTACTTGAGTCTTAACTTCTTGCAAATACTCAGGCCCTAACACTTTGCTTTCACCGACTTCGTCCCAATATAACGGAGATCTGCACTTTCTTCCATACAAAGCTTCGTACGGTGCCATCTGGATAGTAGCTTGGAAGCTGTTGTTGTAAGCGAATTCAATCAAGGGCAAAAGACTCTCCCAATCGCCACTAGAGTCTAGCACACACGCCCGTAGCATGTCTTCTAAAGTCTGAATAGTCCGTTCTGTCTGACCATCAGTTTGCGGATGATAGGCGCTGCTAAACTTCAAGTTGGATCCCATTCTCTTCTGTAAACTTTGCCAGAAGTGAGAGGTAAATCTTGGGTCCCTATCTGAGACAATCGTTTTTGGCACTCCGTGCAGACGAACTATTTCTTTCACATAAATTCGAGACAATTTCTCCATTGAGTCCGTATTTGCAATCGGTAGGAAGTGGGCACTCTTTGTCAATCTATCCACTATCACCCATATTGTGTTCCTTCCCGCCGAGGTTCTCGGGAATCCTATTACGAAATCCATTGAAATATCTTCCCATTTCCATTCCGGAATTGGAAGAGGTTGCAGCATTCCTGCGGGACGTTGATGTTCCGCTTTAACCATTTGGCACACAGAACATTTTGCCACAAAAGCAGCTACATCTTTCTTTATACCTTCCCACCAAAATCTTTCCTTCAGATCCCGGTACATTTTGGTACTTCCAGGATGGGCTGTATAAGGGGTGCAGTGTGCTTCCCTCATAAGCCTTTCCTTAAGTTCTGGATTATCTGGTATCATTGTTCTCTTTCCGAAGTATAACGTTCCGTCATCAGACACGGTAAAATGAGGTGATCATTTTCCTTCGAGTAAATTTGTTCGGATCTTTTCCAGTTTGGTATCTTGCCGTTGTCCTTCCCGAATTTCATCTTCGGTCAGAGAAATAATCTCTTGAACTGTTGCTAACATCGCTTTTCCAGGTTGACTCCTTACTAGCATATCTTGCATACTGGCTAGTACCGATGGTTCCTCTACTTGTGATTTTCGGCTTAAAGCATCTGCCACCACGTTAGCTTTTCCCGGGTGGTACTTGATCTCACACCGGAAATCGTTTATAGTCTCGATCCACCTTCTCTGTCTCATATTTAGATTCTTCTGACTAAACAGATACTTTAAACTCTTATGGTCAGTGTATATCTCACATTCTTCTCCATACAAGTAGTGCCTCCAAATCTTCAGTGCAAACACTACTGCGGCCAATTCCAGGTCGTGGGTGGGGTAATTTCGCTCATGATCCTTAAGCTGTCGGGACGCGTAGGCGACCACTCGTCCTTCCTGCATTAGTACACATCCCAAACCCAACTTTGAGGCATCACTATATACTACATATGGTTTGTGGGGCTCTGGTAATGCCAATACTGGTGCAGAAGTCAATCTCCTTTTAAGCTCTTGAAAACTCTGCTCACACTGGTCATTCCAGACATATTTGGCATTCTTCTTTGTCAAAGCCGTTAGAGGACCAGATAACTTGGAAAACCCTTCAACGAATCTTCTGTAGTATCCTGCTAAGCCAAGAAAACTACGTATTTCATGAACAGACGTTGGTTGAGACCATTCAGTAACCGCCTCTATCTTTGCCGGGTCTACAGAAACTCCGTTGCTTGAAATTACATGGCCCAAAAATTTAACTTCGTGGAGCCAAAATTCACATTTACTAAGTTTGGCGTACAGCTGATGTTCTTGTAAAATTTTCAGCACTGTCTCCAAATGCTCCTTATGTTCTTCATCATTTCGCGAGTACACCAGGATATCGTCAATGAATACCACGACGAAACTGTCTAAGTATGATCGAAAAATTCTATTCATCAGATCCATGAAGGCTGCTGGGGCATTTGTCAGTCCAAAAGGCATGACTAAGAACTCGAAATGTCCACAGCGAGTTCGGAAAGCAGTCTTGGGTACATCTCGTTCCTTAATCCTAAGTTGATGGTACCCTGATCTGAGGTCTATCTTGGAGAATACTGTAGCTCCTTGCAGTTGGTCCAGCAAATCGTCTATCCGGGGTAGCGGATACTTATTCTTAATAGTGACCTTATTAAGTCCTCGGTAATTGATGCACATCCGCATTATTCCGTCTTTCTTTTTCACAAACAAAACTGGGGCTCCCCACGGCGATGAACTAGGCCGTATAAATCCCTTGTCCAACAATTCCTCGATTTGGGTCTTCAACTCTTTCAATTCCGTTGGCGCCATCCGATACGGTGCCTTGTGAACTGGAGTTGTTGCGGGTTCAAGTTCAATGGTAAACTCAGTTTCACGTTCCGGGGGTAATCCTGGCAGATCATCTGAGAATACTTGGGGGAAGTCCTTTACTACCAGAATTTCTTCAATCTTCTGGGTATCTCCGCCCGCTTTCAAGGACATTATCAAAAATCCTTCAGCTCCTCCTCTTAAACTTTTCGTCATTCTTTTCGCTGCCACTATAGAAGAAACATAGTGAACTGTTTCCCCTTCGTAGCGCAACTTCTCTTCTTCGGGCAATTCAAATGTAATCTCCTTTTTGCGACAGTCAATCTTGGCGTAATACTTAGATAGTCAATCCATACCTAATATCACGTCAAATCCTAGCAAATGGAAGACTATCAGATCAGCGTTGAACCTTACGCCAGCTATTTCTAACGGGCAGTTCCTCACTATTCGCTGACATCCAAACGTTTTCCCATCAGGGAGTGTCACCAACACTTTTCGAGTCAAGGGCTCTACTTCTAACTTACACCTCCACACGCAATCATAAGAAATAAAAGATCTCGTCGCGCCGGAATCAAACAAAGCATACACCACATTACGCATCAATATAATTTCACCAGTAATAATGCCGGCGTTAATAGCCTCCTCGTCGTCCACATCTACTTCTCCCGGAGTAATTGCGTATACCTTGGACTTCACAGGGGCCTTCACCTTTCCTCCAGGTGCTATCGTTCCGCCAGGGGCTGGCTGTGGGCAATCACGGATCAGGTGGCCCACTTGACCACACCTGAAACAAGCTCCTGTTGCAGCGCGGCATTCTCCCTTATGTGGGCGTCCGCACGTCCTACATGGGGGAAATGGAGTCGTTCCTTTTGGTCCACCTACTTTACCCTTCCCTTTATCCATGGGACGAGTACTTCTCCTCTTATCCATATCTTTCCCTGAAGAATATGGAAAATTTCTTTTCTTGTAAGTCTGGGCTTGATTGATCAGACTTCTCTGCTCGGCTTCAGCAATGGCCGTCACATTCACCAACTCTTGAAAATTTTCGATTCGCAAACAAGCCACTTGATTGCGAATCCTTGGCTGTAGTCCATCCTGAAATTTCTTCGCCCGCATCTTTTCTGTTATCACCAAATGCGGGGCGAATCGCGTCAGTTCCATAAATTTAGCGGCGTACTGGTCCACCGTCATGTTTCCTTGCACTAACGTGGCGAACTCTATCGCCTTCTGCTGTTTAATCGACTCCGGAAAGAATCGATTATCGAACTCGGTCTTAAACCTATCCCAGGTGAGGACTACATTCTCTCCCAGTTCTTGTCTCAGTAACCTTCTCTTCGTGTCCCACCATAATCTGGCCTCCCCTTGTAATAGGTGCCCAGCATATTGCACTTTTTGCGCCTCCGTGCACCCACTGATTTCGAAGGTGCGTTCTAAGTCCATAATCCATCGGTCGGCCTTCATAGCTCCTTCAGTCCCCATAAAGTTCGGGTACCGATATACCAGAAATTTTTCGTATGGGCATCCTGCCGTCACTCCACTGGCGCTCGGGTGACATCGGCTCTGCTCCATTTGGTGCTTCACTAGTTCCGTCATCTGGCGAATAGCTTCCGCTATCGCTTGTCCGCCATCTAACGGGGTATTCGGAGTCTCTCTTCCTCCGGTCTGAGGCGGCGAAATTAGTGGCGTATTTCCTACGGTCGGCATTGGACTCGAAACATTAACTCTCGGTAAGGCTTCGGGCCTTGGAGTAGGGGCACGTCGTCGCCCTCCTGCCATTCTTCCCTGAAAAGTGCATAATCTTCATATGAATTACTTTAACTCCTGTGCTCCGACCCTGGTAACTCACCACATCATACTGGTATATCACCTCTCTCTCCAATCCATTATCTAAAGATTCAAGCCTAAGTCTAAAGAATCATAGCCTATACCATGTGATTCTTTCTCCTAGGACTTGTGGTTTCTTACCCAGAGACTTAACTGCTCTGATACCACCGCTGTCGGCGCCCCAGCTTGCGCTTGGGTTCGTACGCAAAATGCGACGCCGGGGACGAACGTCACAAGGAAGTCATCCCTCATCTTTACCTATGAGAGCCTTATTTTTTTTTTTTTCATCGCAGCGGAAAAAGGTCAAGCCATAAATAAACGACAAAACGTTACGCTTGTCGCACATCACATGGTTAACAAAATAGAACCCAAATTAAACATCGCATACACATATATATATATCAGAATAAAGTCACCAATGTAAACAGTTTTATACAAAAGTACTTCCCAAAACAGCGGGAAGATTTTTCCAAAAGTACATCGGTGTATACAAAATAAAGGTGCTGCTGATCCACTCCTCCCTCTGCCAACCACACTAATAGGCGGGTTCTTCTTTTATCTTCTTATAGTTCGGGCCGTAACGAAGGCTGTCCAGACTCAGTCCTGGACCTACGTCACACATCATCCCAGAGGATGACGTAAACAGGCGTCCCATGTGGAGGAGCCCGTCAACTCCCAGCACCATACAGCACCCCGTAGGGCGTAGGTCGTCAAAAAAGTAAGTCGCCATAGGAAGCGACTCTGCCGCCCACTGACCCAACAGGTCTAGGGTCACTGGCCCGGCAGTCTCAGCCTTAGTCGGGCCCATGAGGGTCCGACCCATCTTCTCTAGAGTCGTAATCCGAGGATCCATCCTGTCCTGCAATAACTTCTATCGTTCCCAAGGGAGCGATAGTAAAGATAAAAAGGGGGGGTGAGATTTCGGGAGAAATCTCAGCAAGTACACTAACACTTAAACCAGAACATATCAGACATACAGGTAAGTGAACAAAACATTCTTAACTAATGCACATGCAATGAATGACTGACTCATGCACATGCTCATGAAAACTTTTTAAACAGACATACTTCTTTCAGACTTCTTTTCATAAAACTTTCATGCAGACTTCTTCTTTCAAACTTCTTTTCATATCATCGTTACTTTTCAAAACATTTCTTTAAAACATTTCGTATCTTTCATTCTTTCTTAGGCGCCACTTATCATATACAGATCTTTCTTATGGCTCGAGAGCCCTTCTTGTCATGACTTTTTCTTTCACATGTATGAGACACAACACGGTTCCCCTAGCACCGCGTGTTCCTGCTGGTTACCGCATCACCCTAAAGTGAGCGTCATATAACTTTAAAACGGCAGGTCCTTTCACCTTATCCGTCTTGGGCACCCACCAGCGTTAGGTGCTACCGCGCTCCGGCCACCTTTTGGTACCATACACGGTCCGCCGACTGTTCTTCGTCGACCCAGGGGCTACCACTCGACTTTAGACACTCCTGAGTGGACAGGGAGTTCCACTGGGGCACTTCTCCGTCCCAGCCTTTGGGGTTCTTATAAAACTTTACTTCTTTCTTTTCTTTCAAAATTCCATCTTTTCTTTTCTTTTCTTTTTCTTAAAAACATGCTTGACTTTAAAAACCTTCTTTTCATGACTTATGCATGGGACATGCATGCTTACTTATTTTCATGCAAGAACTCGAGACAGGCTCGAGTGCATTCACATTTCATTTTCTTTCTCCCTCTCTTGGGATAATTTCATAATTTTCCTACTTAGTCATCATATTCTATACCCAAAATGGGCCTAGGATTGAAGTGGGGTATTGGGCCCAACTCCAACCCATCATGGCCGAATTCTCCTAGAGAGTTTCTAGGGCTTTCCTTCATCATTTGACTTCCAATTTCCTCCAATCAATATTTAAAGTATCAAATTAAATCATGTACCCTCCTTAGCAAGGGGTAACCGAAACCTTAGTGTTTCCTAAATAATCATTTTCACCTCCAAACTTAGTCACTCCTATTTCCTCCATTCTCCTTTTTAACTTAGGGAATTTCTCCCCTTAGTCTATTCAAACTTCCTTTCCTAAAAGTTTCTTCTATGAATTCAACTAAACAAAATCACCACAAAGCAATATAATTTTGAATCTTCCAAATCTTAACATTAAATATCATAGAATTCCAAGTAAACATTTCTATACATCATACACAAGTGATCATTTCTTCCATATGCAAGTGTATACCATTTCCATTCATATCAATCATATAAATTACTCTCATGTCCATTTTCATTTTCTCAACACAATATGCTCCTTAAATAAATCAATTTCATCACTAGTTTCCTCAAATAAACCTTACCTTAGCAACACCAAATTTAATATTTAACACTAAAATCCTCCATACATCATTTTCATCATTTCATCAAATAATCATGCTTTTTCCTTTCTTTTGCAACTAACACTTGATTCATCATTTCTACTCACATTCTAATCTTATTCCATCATATGAATTTATCCAAGAACATTCATATCATAAGCAAGAAAAATCATTCCAACTCAAACATGGCAATGGCAACCATTAATCCAACAAACATGATCACTTCACTATATATATGACTTGTTAAGGAAAAAGTGGGAGTATACTTACAACACTCCTACTAGGCTTTAGCTTAAATCTGAAATTACACATATAAAATCTCCCATTAGTCTAGTCATGAACATAAAACTCAAAGAAAACCCTATTTCCTTCCAACCATAACAAAGTGTTACATGTGTGTGTGTGTTCTTCCTAATCTTGTATAGATTTAATCACTAACCTTCTCCAATGAATTGATCACCTTCACACTCTTGCTTTTTGGCTTTGCTACTATAGGATTCTTCAAAATATGTGGTGAAAAGAGAAGAAACAAAAGTAGGAATGGCTAGGATAAGTTTGGCCGAGAGGTGGAGAGGAAGTGAGAGTGCTTGCATGTGTCTAAGTGATTTGAGCTCAAGGGGTTTTTTGCCTAAGGGTCACACGGCCAGCTCCCTTCCCTAGGGTCCTTGGTACTCTTCTCATCATGTTTAGGTATGGCTAAAGATAGATGGGTTGATTGACAACTCTAGACCATTCCAAGATCAAATCTTGGCCATACCTAGATGATTCTCCTTTCTCTTTTCTTTCCTATGGCCGGCGGCTTCTTGGTGCCTCTAGCCTCCATTTTCTTGTTTTTCACTCAATCATCATTCCCTTATCCCCTCATGTGTCCATCCAAGTGATTCCAAAGCCATGCTTTTTGGAATTTGAGCAAGGCATGACCGGCCAAGCTAGCTCCACCGAAACTCCACTTTGCTTCTCTTCATCCAAGCTTCTCCTCATGCCACTTGTAACTTCCCTACACATCATGACCTCACTTGGCAAGTCAAGGGATGGTGTTTTGTACTTCTAAGATACCATGGTAGGAAAAATCATTCCATTAGATCCTACACTCAATCCTACATGGCATGCATCCAACTACTAGTCAACCTTCACCAAATAAGATTTTCCTACAAGGGTTTGGATAATTTTTCTAGGATTTTTCTCCCATTGACAAGTGTCTCAACTATGGGCTTGATGGGCCATGGGCTCATTCTATGGGCTTTTGGACTCACCATTGCTCTCTTGGCCCATCCACTTGATCCATTCTCCAAAGGTCTCCTTCCTAAGCCCATTTCTTCAAGGCTTATTTTGTTCTTTCACCAATTACCACTAATCTTGTGTATTAATCCTTAATTAACTAATTAAATCAAGATGGAAATTTTTAGGGCTATTACAGCACCCGCTATTTTATCCCCTTTCGCAATTACCCCCCTCACAGTACCTCGCGAATCTTAATTGAATGTAATTCGATTGGGATTCATTATATCCTTATCGCTCGAATTCGTGAAACCTTATCCGCGCAAAATCAAATTTGAATGGGTGAAACAAGGGCATAATGGTCATAGAAGTAACTGTTGGTTTGTATACAGGGACGGTTCGTCTTCTGATCATTGAACGTGGAGTAAAGGGGGCAGTTTTCTGGCCATGATGACACGGAACATCGTGTACCGTATTTACGGATTTTCCATAATTACTCGCCTGGTTTTGCGCTTTCCCGAGAAATTAATGGCCAGTTATTTCTCTATTAATTGGGGCGTGCCTTCCACGCTTTAAATGACCGTTTCGCCATCATTACACGTTTATCAGTCGTGGCGTTTCACTTCCCGAGGATCGCGCTAATTATACCATTTACTTTCTCCACGTCCGTTATCACTTGCTATATAAACACCCGTTATTCATAATGGTTCATTCTTTACTGTCGTCTTGCTGCTGGAACACTTGTACACTCTCTCTCCTTACTTTCTCGTCTTCGAACCGATCTTCCTTCGCATCTTCATCAAGTTTCAATGGGGGTTGGCTCTATCTACGCTGGGCATCAGTGGGTACCGTCTTACCCTCCTTCGGCTATTCAACACCTTCGGGATCAAGGTTATATCCCAGCCTCGACCAGCTTTGGAGTTGTTTGAGAACGCCCTTGCGATGCAGAAGGGCGAGCTCAGCATGTGCTTCTGTATGAAGCCATGTTCAAGAACGGGCTGCGCCTTCCCTTCATTCGACCGGTGCGTGAGGTCCTTCATTACCTGGGCTTGGCCCCGGCCCAGTTGTTACCGAACGCTTGGCAGATACTATTAGCTTCGTGCATAGTATTCCGTTCAGCGCTGTTGGAGGCAGGAGATGTGTATCCTGATCTTACGGCACGAGAGTTTCTCTCTCTGTACCGTTTGATCAGGAAACCAGCCTTGAGTTTGGTCGGTTTTCAGTCTCGGGATAGCGAGACTAAGTTATGCACCCTCGAGAGCAGGTACTCCAATGTGAAGGACTACCACAAAAAGGTGTTCTATGTAAAGGGGGACAAATGGCAGTTCCCTAAGGATGAGACCAAGGGGGAATTCCCCGTTCAGGTAAACTGGGGCGAGCTGCCCCCAGCCTCCCTTCTGGACATTGACTTGAATAAGAGGGAGAGGGACCGGGTGGAGAAAGTGATACGCTGGGCAAAGCGTCACTTCCATCGGCTGGAATCCGACCTCATTTTGACCGACCAAAATATTAATACTTACTTGGTCGAGCCACGTCGGGGTTACGCTGAGTTCCAGGACTTTTCCAGCATACCGGCGGCTGGAGCGCCTGTCTACTCAGGGGCAATTCGCAAACAAACAGCCCCTCCAGCCAAGGAGAAGCGCACCAAATCTCGCCGTGAGAGTGGCGAGCAAATTGCGGCAGAGGCTTCTGAACCACCGGTTTTAACCTTTGCCCAAGAAAGGCGAGTGAAGGCTCGCCATGACACAAGGGCTTCTCGCCCTTCACGAGAAGGTCGAGCGCCCTCTTCGCCAAGACAGCCTTCTTCAACTTCCCCGGCACTCGCGGCGTCTGCTGGCAGAGAGGGCGGCCAGCAGATCGGACTCCCTTCACCGGAAGGGCAGAGGGCCAACACGCCCGAACCGTTGGCGGTGTGTCTGCCTTCAAACCGCCAATCACATCCAGATGACAGGTGTGTGCCTTCAACTTCCGGGCAAACAATGGATGAGGTCGAACTGGCCTTCCTCAACGCCCTCTCGAATCCTCCCGCCTACGCAGCAGGAACTCCCTACTTCCAGGCTTCCGTGCTGTTGTCTACAAGGGCCCCTGCTCGGGAGGATGTTCCCCAAACAGCCCACCCTTCTTCACCCAGAGAGAGTCGCCCAAAAACGGGCGGGGAACACCTTTCTGAGGAGGAAGAAGACCCATCCACTCGATGTTTTGGGGGGCGAGGCATGGCAACAGTTGAGCACGAGCAGGCAGAGAACCGTTCGGGATCAAGGTCGCCCGCCGTTGTTATTCCTGTACCTGGTCGTGCTAAACGCACCCGGTAGCTCCAGTCCAGCTCCGGGCATGATGCAGCCGCAGTAGATGCCACGCTCGCCGAAACTAATGAGAATATAAGGCGGGAGTCTCCTTGCCCGGATGGTGTTGACTCCAGATCCGTGACGGGCTCTTCTCCCCATCATGTGATACAACATTGCTCTCATCCCCCATCACCAACTATCTCTACTCCTGAGTATTCTGACCAGGCGGGGTGGTAGTCGACCTACTTCGGTCGTTCTTAGCGCAGGTAATTATTCAGAATTCCTTTTTTATTCGGGTATATTTCATCTGTCTAATTATTCGTTATTGTGCAGGCTTCCGACCAGATCGTCGGGTCTGTCGGCTTCAAAGTGACGAGATTGCTGGGAGGGAGTGTTAAAACGACTCGAGAACAGCTTCAAGAGGTGGAAGCTAAGTACCGAGAGCTTGGTGCCTCGGTCAGCCATCTCACAGAAGACAGAGACGTTCTAAAAGCCAAAGTGATGGAGCTGGAGGAGGAGCGGGATCACTATTCGGAGATCCATGTGTCCATGCTAGACGAGGTGGCGACACTTAAGGAAAGGAACCGGCTCCTGGAGGCGAGCAAGGATGATCTCCTTCAAGGGCAAGAGTCCATTGGGCAGACATTAGCCATCAAGGAGACCGAACTCTCCCTCGCCACTCAAGAGATGAGCAGCCTGAAGTCAAACATGTCTCTTCTAGAGCAGTCGCGAGCCATTCAAGAAGAAGAGTTAGAGACTCTCCGAGCTAAGGTAGACACATCTGAGCTCGAGCGCGACTCTCTCTCTCGGGAACTAGGCGTGGCGAACAAAGAGCTCGAGCTTCTTAGGCGTCAGGCGATTCAGCATCATTCCCTCTGCATAACCGCCTGGAGTCAAGGTTATGTGGAGGGTTTGAGGCGGCTGAGGCAGGAGATAGTTCGGAACCCGTCCTTTGATGTGGCTGGCATGGATCCCCGAGACCTCGCTCCCGACCCCATAGCAAAGGTAGAGGTCGCCAAGATAGGCACGCCCGAGTGCCGCATACGTCTGCCTCCTTGATCGATAATTACATTGTATATACTTGTACGTAGAGTTTTTGATGTAAAGAGTACTTATTTGATACGCCCATTTTTTTTAATGTAGATCTTCTCTGTATTTGTTACCGAAAAGACTCGCCATATTTTAATAAAAATCGATACACTTGTATATTTTGATATGTTGCATTCGGGATATCCACATTGATTTGAATGTCGAAATAATTTTTTGTACGACCAGACAGGGTTGTTTGTTGAAGACTGTATTACTCCATTAGCCTTTACCAACGTAAGCAAACGAACTGGTGGTTGAGATTTGTAATAATACATAACTCTTATCGTTAATCGATTGCTATACAAATCAGGCAAATGAGACTTAAGCGAGCCTTTACATAGTTACAGTAAGCGTGATGGCGGGAGGGCGATTCATGGGTAGTCTTATCTCTGCTTTGTTTGATTACCCCTTCGGAAAGAACAGGTGATAAGGGATGGAGTTACTTCATTGACTCAAAGGGTGAAGCAAAAGTAAAGGAGGTTATCTTCTTATACTGATAAGGAACCTGTCGACGACGAAGACCACCAGCTTCGGCGACCTCGAAGCCATAAGATGAAGAAGGTGAAGGAATAGGTCCCGATGGTTTGTGATCGTAGGGCGAGGCTTTTAGCCCAGGCGACCTCTTCGGCGAGAGGACTGTAGGGCGAGGATCGGAGCCCAAGCAACCCCGCAGTCTGTTGATCGAGCCGAGGGGCGAGGCTTAGAGCCCAGGCCACCCCTTCGGCGAGAGGACTGTGGGGCGAGGCTTTTAACCCAAGCGACCCCGCAGTCTGTTGATCGAGTCGAGGGGCGAGGCTTAGAGCCCAGGAGACCCCTTCGGCGAGAGGACTGTGGGCAAGACTTAGAGCCCAGGCGTCCCAGCAGTCTGTTGATCGAACCAAGGGGTGAGGCTTAGAGCCCAGGCGACCCCTTCGGCGAGAGGACTGTGAGCGAGACTTAGAGCCCAGGCGTCCCAGCAGTCTGTTGATCGAACCGAGGGGCGAGGCTTAGAGCCTAGGCGACCCCTTCGGCGAGAGGACTGTGGGCGAAGCTTAAAGTCCAGGCATCCCAGCAGTCTGTTGATCGAGCCGAGGGGCGAGGCTTAGAGCCCAGGCGACCCCTTCGACGAGAGGACTATGGGCGAGGCTTAGAGCCCCGGCGTCCCAGCAGTCTGTTGATCGAACCGAGGGGCGAGGCTTAGAGCCCAGGCGACCCCTTCGGCGAGAG
This sequence comes from Platycarya longipes, assembly GCA_036559045.1. Taxonomy (NCBI): domain Eukaryota; kingdom Viridiplantae; phylum Streptophyta; class Magnoliopsida; order Fagales; family Juglandaceae; genus Platycarya; species Platycarya longipes. The sequence goes on from CM071802.1 coordinate 40,991,710, forward strand.
GACTGTGGGCGAGGCTTAGAGCCCAGGCGTCCCAACAGTCTGTTGATCAAGCCGAGGGGTGAGGCTTAGAGCCCAGGCGACCCCTTCGGCGAGAGGACTATGGGCGAGGCTTAGAGCCCAGGCGTCTTAGCAGTCTGTTGATCGAACCGAGGGGCGAGGCCTAGAGCCCAGGCGACCCCTTCGGCGAGAGGACTGTGGGCGAGGTTTAAAGCCCAGGCGTCCCAGCAGTCTGTTAATCGAACTGAGGGGCGAGGCTTTTAGCTCAGGCGACCCCTTATGAGCCTACAAAATGACTGAATATTTTTGTCACAAAATGGTGATTCACAATCATCGCATATCATATATAATTCTGGTAAAGGCAAAATCGAACTATACATAATACTTCTTCAAGTGTTCTGCGTTCCATGGATGAGAGAGGGCGTTGTCTTCGCTATCTGTAAGCTTGTATGATCCCGGTTGAGTGCTTCTGGTCACAATGTAGGGTCCCTTCCACTTAGGCCCTAACTTGCGCTCTTCAGTCGTAGTCACTCCTGTGCACTTCAATACCAAGTCCCCATGTTTGAAAGATCTGTGGCTGACTCGCCTGTTAAATCACTACTTAGTCATACGTTTATGATGCTCTACTCTCACAACGGCCTCTGCTCGCCTTTCTTCCACGAGGTCCAATTGTTGCAGTAGCTTCACTTCATTTCTATCCGAATGGAAATTCTTTACCCTAGAAGTAGGGACTCCTACCTCTACCGGGATGATAGCTTCGCTCCCATATGTAAGGGCGAAGGGAGTCTCTCCTGTGAGGGTTCGAACAGTGGTCCGGTATGACCATAGCACTCTAGGGAGTTCGTCCGCCCACGCTCCCTTGCAGCTTCCCAACTTCTTCTTAAGAATGGACAGGATGGTCTTGTTAGTCGCCTCTACTTGACCATTTGACTGAGGATGTCCAGGCGAAGAGTAACGAACTTCGATTTTCAACTCGGCGCACCACTGTCGATAGTGTGAAGAGTCGAACTGACCTCCGTTGTCGGATATAAAACACTGGGGTATGCCAAATCGACAAATAATAAATCTCCAGAGGAATTTGGTGATGGCTTGGGAAGTTATGGTTGACAACGCTTCCGCCTCTACCCACTTAGTGATATAGTCGACTGCTACCATAATGAACTTAACCCCTCCTTGGCCCACAGGAAGGGGACCTATAAGATCTAGCCCCCACTGAGCAAAAGGCCAAGCTGCCACTATAGACGTTAAATATGTAGATGGGAGACGCAAAACATTGGCATGCCTTTGGCATTGCGGATATTTTTGGGTGAACTCTTTCGAATCCCTGAGAAGGTTCGGCCAGTAATATCCTGCTCGGTCAACCTTGTTAGCCAAAACTCTTCCCCCCGAATGACTCCCGCAAATTCCTTCATGGATTTCAGCTAACACATACTGAGACTCTTCGACCGATAAACACCTGAGTAATGGTTCTGAGAATCCCCTTCTGTACAGTACTCCCTCCAAGATAACAAATCGGGCAGCCCTGTTCTTGATCCTTTTGGCTTCGCCCGCATCACTGGGTAGCTTGTTCTCTTGCAGGAATTCTATTATCTCTTTTGCCCATCCAGGGTGGTTTGTCTCCACTTGGAACATCTCTTTATTGATAGAAGGGATATCTGCTTGTCTTACTTCTGTATTTTCAGGAAGAGGGATATCCACCTGTTCGGAAGCTATTCTGGCTAGGCGATCGGCTTGGCAATTATCGACTCTCGGGATCTGCTGAATAGAAGAATACTGGAAGTAATCTCTTGCTTCACAAACTAACTTACAATATTTCTTGAGTCGTTCCCCTTAACAGTGAAGGTGCCATTCACCTGTTGGACCACCACTTGTGAATCAGCGTGCACTACCACTTCCTTAGCCCCCAAGAGGCGGGCAACGTTCAATCCGACTAATAGCGCCTCATATTCTGCTTCGTTGTTAGTAACTTTGAAAGTGATCTTAACGGCATACTTGTGTTCCACACCCTCGTCAGAGATGACGTGGATACCTGCCCCCCTCCTGCTTTACATGCCGAGCCGTCCACGTATATCATCCAGGGTTTGGCAGGGGGTGTTTGAGCAATGTCTTCCGAGAAACCAATGAGTTCGACTACGAAGTCGGCGAGTACCTGCCCTCTGATCGTCTTCCTAGGAGCGTATTGGATGTCGAATTCACTAAGTTCTATGGCCCACTTCGCTAATCTTCCCGACATCTCCGGTCGTTGCAAAACAGCTTTCAAAGGTTGGTTGGTTAGTACAAGTACAGTGTGAGCTTGAAAGTATGGCCTGAGTCGTCTAGTAGCTACCACTAAGGCGAGAGCCATCATTTCCAGCTTGGGGTATCTAGCTTCTGTCCCCCTGAACGCTCGACTTATATAGTACACTGGTCTCTGCCCGGTCGCCGTGTCCCTCACTAAAACAGCAGAAGTTGCATTGGGTGAGACAGCCAGGTATACAGTCAATGTCTCACTGGGCTCAGTTTGGCTGAGCAATGGCGGGTGAGTCAAATATTCTTTCAACTCATCTAGGGCCCTATCACAAGAAGGGTTCCATTCATGGGCCTTTCTCAACACTTGGAGGAAGGGTAGGCACTTGTCAGTGGATCGGGCTATGAAGCAATTCAAGGCAGCCACTCGGCCCACCAATTGCTGCACTTCGTGGTGATTCCGAGGCGCCACCATGCAAGATATGGCTTTCACCTTCTTAGGGTTGGCTTTGATCCCTCTCTCAGAAACCATGTAACCTAAGAACGTTCCCTACCCCACTCCAAACGAACACTTACTTGGATTAAGCTTCATCTTGTATTGACGTAAAACCCCAAAAGCTTCTCACAAGTCCTCCACATGCTGTCCGGAAGTTTTACTCTTGACTAATAGATCATCAACATATACCTCTACATTCCTCCCAATCTGTTGTTTGAACATCCGGTTGACTAGACGTTTATATGTGGCCCCTGCATTCTTCAACCCAAAGGGCATTACCTTGTAACAATATAGTCCCCGGTTGGTAATGAAAGCTGTCTTGTCCTCATCATCTGGGTTCATCCTGATCTGATTGTACCCCGAGTAGGCATCCATGAAACTGAGCAACGGGTGACCGGCCGTTGAGTCTACGATCAGGTCGATACGAGGGAGTGGGAAGCTATCCTTCGGACATGCCTTATTTAGATCAGTGAAGTCTACACACATTCTCCATTTACCGCTCGACTTCTTCACCAGCACTACATTAGATAGCCATTCTGGGTAATGAGCTTCCATGATAAACCCTGCCGCTAGCAGGCGATCCACCTCCTCGGCTATGGCAGTACATTTCTCTGCGCAAAAGCTACGTCTTTTTTGATTAATCTTCCGAGCTTCCTGATTGACACATAAATGATGTTCAATAATACTATTATCTATACCTGGCATGTCCTGATGAGTCCAGGCGAATATGTCTTGATGCTCCTCCAGGAGTTGTTTGAGTTCTTGCTTCAGGGTAGGCTCCAAATTGGCGCCTATACGAATCTTCCGCTCGGGCTTAGTCTGGTCGAAGGCGATCAGTTCCAATGGCTCTCCGGGCTCTGCTTGCTTGATGGTCTGCTCATCTCTAAAATCTTCATCCCATCTTGTCAGAGGTGGTGGAGGTAGCAACTCATCTGTCCTTCCATTGTGCATCAGGCCCTCCTTGGTGACACCAATCATCATTTGGACTAGAGGCTTGAGCTCACGAGAGTAACATTCGCGAGCCACAGTTTGCTCGCCTCGGACTTCGCCTATACCATTTGGAGTCAGGAACTTCACCTTCAGATGGTATGTGGAAGTTACGGCTTTCAGGCGATTCAAGGCGGGTCGCCCCAATATGATGTTGTATGAAGAAGGGGCCTTGACTACCAGGAAATCAACCATAACCATCGAGGTTTTAGGCGCATTGTCGGCCATTACAGGGATAGTTATGACCCCTTCAGGTTGTATCACCTCGCCGGCGAACTCTCTAAGGGACGTCGGGGCCCGCCTTAGTCTGTCCCGCCCAATCCTCATCTGGTCGAAGGCGTCCCAGTACAGAATGTCAGCTGAACTTCCGTTATCTATAAGGATTCTTTTGGTTACGAAATTGGCGACCAACATGGTGACCACCAAAGCGTCATCGTGTGGCTGCATCACTCCTTCATCATGCTTATCGAAGACGATCGGGACATCTTCAGAAGATCGTCCGTCCCGAGTGGATTTTGACATGGTGAACACCTCGGCATATCGAGCCTCGCGCGCGTACGCCTTCCTTGAAGCTGAAGTTTCCCCTCCTCTTGGTACTCCTCCGACGATGGTTCGTATCTCGCCCAATGGTCCCTGCCTATGGGATGAATCTTTGGCGTTCCCTTCTCTCCCGAGGCTTGGGCTGCGCCTACTGTTAGGATATCCCCCATTTTTCTCCGGCTCTCCTCTTCTGTCTGCATTCTTCCTCTTCAAGTTATTACAGTCTCGGGTATTGTGCCCAGTTGACTTGTGGTACTCGCAGTACATGCTTCCCGGTCTGTACTGACGCTGCTGGTGATACTGCCTTTCCCTAGGTTCCCCGTCTACTGCCAAATTGGTATGAGGACATGGTCTGTATTGCGGGTTCCCCTGAGATGACGACCCTCCTTGTATATTCCTTCTCTTCGAATTGGTTGCATTTCTTCTTCTCGCAGTCAGGTTGGCTTCGGCTTGATTGGCGCGCTCTATTTCTTCCCGCCTTGGCCCCACGAGCGCTTACAAGGTATCTTTAGTGTTGATATATCCGTCCGCCCTGTCCATGAATTCTGCCAACGTGGCAGGAGTCCGTCTAACAATCTCCGTCAGGAAAGGGCTTCCTGGCCATATTTCGCTCAGGAGGGCGGCTAGAGTAATCTTCTCATCCTGATCCCCCACTGTCACAGTTCCTTGTTGAACCGAGAAAGATAGTTTTTGAGGTTTTCCTGGCTGTCCTGTTTCACCGTGAGGAGATACGCAGCTGGCCTTTTCCTCTTCTGACTTCCCAAGAGCTGGGTTATAAAGAGGCGAGCCAGACAGTCAAAGCTGTCTATCGTGCCGGTAGGGACCGTCCCGAACCAGGTACGGGCTACTCCTTTGAGGGTAAGGGGGAACGCTCGGCACGCTACTTCACTAGGATAGCCATGCAGATTCATGTGCGTCCTAAACGTCTCTATATGCTCATAGGGGTCAGTACTCCCATCATACAGCTCCATCTGAGGTGCTCGAAATTTAGGGGGCAGTGGCACTGCCATGACACTTGCACTGTAAGGGGTGTCATGGTTGTGGCGTAATTGTCCAGCAATGGAAGGGGCCTCGATGCGTCTGGCTATGTCCACGTACTTGTCTTTCAGTTCTTTGAGTTCCAGCTGCATCTTACGTCTTTTTTCATCTGCTTCTTTATGACTTGGCTCACTGACTCGGTGCGACTCCGCGCACTTACTGACAGAAGGTTCTTCACGAGCACTCAGTTCTTCATTACTCTTTTGTAATTTCTCATTCTCTCTAGTGAGCTCCCTTATCGTTGCTTCCATGGCGGCTAGTCTTTCTTCCATTGAGATGTGCTTTAAGTTGCAGTTATTCCTTAGTAATCACAATACAACCGATTTGTAGAGAACACCAGAAAGAATCCCACAGACGGCGCTAATGTTGATGTGTGTTCTGCACCCCTGAGTTGGATCGTGACTTCCAGTCCTAATCTGCAACAACAAAAGCAGAGGGTCGAGTTCCTCGACCCTGAGAACTCTCCGAAGGTTTAGTTAGAGATGGAAGCGAGAAAAGATAAAACAGACAATAATTCATATTAGCCTTAGAAAAATGTTCATACCTGTTTCCAGTGATCTATTCTTTCTTTTATATGGGTTGAAATACTGATTAGGTACACCTGTAACTATCCGGGAATGTCGGAAAATATTTTACTCCTCTTCCCATCCTAGATTTCTTGAGATCATTTATTAGTTTTGTTTCTTCTAAATAATATCTCTTATAACATGATTACCTCCGATCGATCAATAGATCTCTTGGGATATCCTCATCATCCCGCATTAAATGCGACATGCCACCCTGCCAGGCATTAAATGTTTATAGGATCTCCAATTATCACACTATCAATATGTCAGGAGTAACTATAATAGGCTAACTAGATTTATCGTCTTCGCATAACAAGGGTCCATGTGGGAGGAGTTTAGTTTGAGTAGGAAACACTCAGGACCCAACTTAAGGAATTTTACCTACTGCCATTCCTCTTGAGTCTCTGGAAGAAAGGCGATAGGCGGGCGCCACTTCGAAGGGCGCCCGCTACTTTATCCGCTTTCGCAATTACCCCCCTCACATATAGAATATGTATTTCCTCATGCGAAGCAGAACAAATATAGCTCTTTCTCCATTTGAAATCCCAACCTAGCTCTAGATTCCAGCAATGAACAGTATGTTTGAGTATTCTTGCACCAAATATCTATCCCCTGATTGCCTTGGGCAACTACCGATTCCTAAAACATATCAGGATGAAATTAGTGTCTCTAAGAGCCTGCCTACGAAATACATAAATGAGGCGCAGTTGAGAGAGATATTTAGGCGCTGTGGTGTAAATGGAGATGGGGTCCTTAGCAAGCAAGAGCTCAAAAATGCATTCTCCAGTCTTGGTTCCTACGTCCCTGATGAGTGCACAAAAATGCACTCTAAATACTCTATTTAAATGTTAAAAGAAATGAGAAAATAATGAATATAACTCATGTTATTAAAATTAATGGTCATTTATCTTGAGATAGATATAAGCATGATTTAATATATTGATGAGAATATAAAATGCCATATTTTCCTCTCTTAATGTTTAATACTTTATTCTTATTTGATGCCTAAATATACTCATTATTCTTATATTTTGATTTAGGACACAAATAGAGGCATTAGGAGCAAATGAAGATAATTGCGGAATTTTAGACAGTTCTGACGTATTTTCGTAATATGGGCATAACTCTCTCATTCAATCTCCGATTGAGCTGATTCAAGATGATATAGAACCGAAAGAGAAATATCTATAACTTTTATGTTTTATGTTTTAAGAGATATCCACTCAATCCAAGACAAAATCGACCATCAAGTGGACGCACCTGCACTTGACGTTCCTGGATATTTTTCAGCCACTTGCATCAAATCCAAATGTCATCATAATATTTTCCAGCAAGCACTCCTACACCAACTTGGAAATGCAATGATCAATTCATATGCAAGATGAAGTGCACTCAAGTTTCTTCAAGACAAATTATTTGACTACAAGATATTAAGTCATACAAGACAACTAATGGGTAGAGAAGCAAAATTGAAACACTCAACCTACAAGCAAAATCCAGCTCATGCATAGTGGGAAAACAAATGATCAAAATGACAACTCACAAGTCACTTGGATTCAAGAATGGCACATGGCAAAACAAGTTGAAATTGTGATGATTTTGTCATGACAACTTGCATGAAGGATGCTTATAAATAGAAGGGAGGGGTGTGTGTTCTAGGACAATGCTTAGTGTGGGAGGATGCTTTGGAAGAGCCATTGTTTTGAGAGCTTGAGAAAAGAAAAGAAAAACCAAAGAAGAGAGAAGAAAATAATGGTTGGCTCTTCCATATTATCTCTTGAAGAATTTTTGTTACATATTTTCAATATGTGTAACTAAATTCTCTAAGAGGGTTAGGGATGAACTTGTGTGTGTGATGGTATTTGTAATTTATTTTTGATTCATGTATTTGGTCTTTAAATATTAAAACTCTTTTGTTCTATTATTCTCAATTTATTTGTGATGTTTTTTTCGTCTTCAAATAATTATAGAATCTATTTCGTTTATAGATTCAGTCATGCTTTTTCTATTGAGTGGATTAGTTCTATAATTATGTTTGGAGCAATTGATTATCTATATTGATTTAATTCTCTGCTGCAATATCGCCTCTTGGGTATATTGTCGTCGTTGGATTTTCTCAATGTCGATAACAATTTATGAGAGTTAAGCGCGAAGAATGATTTTTCAAAGAGTTACATTTGATTTAAATTTTGGTTATTAATATTATATCTTCCGATTAAGAATTTGGATATAGAATTCTTAATTGAGTTATCAATGAATTAAGAATAAATTTGAATACCACAAATACACAAGGAATTCCCTACGCTCTACTTTTCGTCTCATTTTTATACTGTTCAAATTACTCATTTAGTTTTAATTTACGTCACACTCTAAAATTTACTTTTCGCACTTATCTAAATCTTTTTGTTAATTTCGTTACTGTTCTTCAATTTCTCAATCCATCTCTCTGTGGAATCGACACCCCAAAGCTATACTGCAAACGACCGCGTTATTCTTTGGGCGTAATCAGTCCCAGATTGGCCAACTTTTTGGGCAACTCGCCGTGCTGATGTTAATAGAGATGGATACACTGATAAGGCTGAGTTGGACAATGTTGTGAAATATGCTTCCCAACACGGTTACAAAGTCAAATAAATTCAATATTAACTACTGTTAATGGTATTGCTTCATATAAAGAGGTGTGTATCGTTTCCGCAGTACTTACCATGAACCATCTTAACAAGTTTCCAGCGTTTGTTTTATCAATGGCTGTACTTGGACATAAATATGTATGAAGTTGTAGAATGTTTCCAACATGAAAGCACATATATATCACTATCAGTCTATCAGCTTGGTGTATCAAATTTCTTATATTTCTCTGTCGGTTTTTACAACCTCAATGAAAGACTTTTTGAAGCTGAATGAAAGATCAAACAAAGATTCATGATTCGTTCTTGCATGCAGGGTTGCTAATTATGCTTTACACTCCTCTCACGTGCAAGCTCTTGCATAGAGTTCCTTATTTCGGATTCGCACGAAAGAACTCACTATTTTATGGTGGCTCCTACCTTTTAAAAAACCTAGTACTATCGGTTGGCAGTTTGCACACCCTAATTTTACAAATCGAATGATTAATCTTAAATAGAGATTCTCTAGTAATTGTTATTGTAATATCTCATATGAGAATGATAAGGTAGGTGGTATATGGAATCACACATTGTTTGGGAATAAGAAGTTCTAGCTCTTTATGAGATTTTATGGGACTCCAATTGTATCATTAACTAGTCCTTTTGGAGTATGGGTCATATGGTTTGGGCTTTTTATTGGGCGTTACAAATGGTATCAGAACCTATCTCAATCAGAAATGTGGGACTTGAGCCGTGCCACCTACGAGGAATAGGCCTGACGAGGACTTCGAGCATTTAAGGAGGATGGATTGTAATACCCCATACGAAAATGATAAGGTAGGTGATGTATGAGATTGCATATTGTTTGCGAATAAGAAGTTCTAACTCTTTACAAGGTTTCAATGGGACTCCAATTGTATCATTAACTAATTTTTTTGGAGTATAGGTTATATGATTTGGGCATTTCATTGGAGCGTTACAGTTATTGTTGCTCACCGAGAGTTAAAACTAATTTATCATAAAACCATGCAACACCTAGTCTAACTGAAAGGAAACAAGTTTATCTGTAGTACTTAGCATGTAAGGGAGGCATTTGAAAGCTTATTAATTAATCAAGTGAATGATGATATGCTCTCCAAATAAAATTTTGCACATTATATATCTCTAGATGACCTATATAAATAGTCATTCTTAAGAAACAAAATGACAAAGCATACCTTATACTTTGTCAAAACTGATATTATGAATTACATTTTAAGTGAAATGCATGGAAATCATGATATTGATATTTTATTAGAATATTTTGCTGGTGAAATATTCATATATTTTTGTTAGCTTTGCAATAATTTGCATCTTATTTATATTTAATTGAAAAAATAAAAATAAAAAGAGCGCTGCTTTGTACAATATGATGTGGGGACTCCTTTGCAGTTCTAATATGTGCGCCGATCTCCTCCACCATTGACGGAGTCGTTGGGTTCGTGTTCTCCACTGCCCATTGCCATCCTTCTCCACCATCTACATGGCACATAAGGAATGTGCAAGCCATTCAAAAATCTATTAGCTTGATCGATCTAGTTTGTTCCTCTATTTTTTTCCCTAGAAGTTTCTGCTTTCTGTGCTCAAACAGAAGCTCTTCAAGGCTATGGATGTCTATAGTAAGAGAATGGACCCTGTAAATTTCCATGTCCATGTTTAAAATTGAACTTACTTTATTAATTAGCAGACAACTTCTGCACACATAAATACACTTGAACCCCCCGATTATTGAATAACAACTAAAATCGAGAAAGAAAAAAAAAACAGAATTAGCTAGCTTTCGAAACCAGTTATCGACAACACTAATTGTCTTTCAATAACTAAATAATATATCTAACCTTTGGTAAAATGTGATATGAATTGATCCCTATTCCTTGGGGTTATGTTCAGGAGATATTTATGTCTCCCACTATGCCCTTTTGACCATGGCTGTTAGAGCTAAAATCTAATTAATTAATTATGCTTTGTGCATTAGAATCAGGTTCGATCTAATAAAGGGACAATGGGTTAAGCGGTTATGAGGCTGGGATGGTAGTTCTAAGGAAAAGGACAGCAACGTCGACGAAGAACTTGAGTTGATAAAGGGACAACGGTTTAGCCTTTTAGGGCACTTGGAAGGAGACAATGTTGGCGTGCGAAGTGGATAAAGCTTAGAAGAAGTTGGTTGTTGCTGGGTTCCCACGCACCAGCGGACTCTTTGGTAGAGGCTTTAACACTTGAATCATTTCATTTAACTGCAAAAGCCAAATAGGCATGCGCACGCAATCCTTTTACATGGACCAAATAAAATTATTTAAAGAAAAATCTGTTTCCTGACAGCTTAGATATTAGATTATTTAAATTAGGAAAATGCTATATTTTCCGTTGAAATTCATCCCGTTTGGTTTCGATGGATTTTTTTTATTTTATTTTTTAAGTTTTTTATATAATTTGAAGTAAGTATTTTTAAATAATATTGTGATTTTTTTATATTTAAAAAAAATTATGATAAAAAATTAAAAAATATGTTTAAAAACATTTTTTTTAAATATAAAAAACATTTACTTAAAAATTATATTAAAAAAATTTAAAAGAAAAAATCCAATGGAAACCAAACGGGATGCTATTCACCGGGTGAATAGCATTGCCCTCTAAATTAATGGCACCGCATAAAAATATCACGTCATTGAGACATCTTTTAGACTACCTAATTCTTTTCCTATTCTAAGCGCAAAGATGGATATCACTTATTACAAACTCACACACATAATTGTTACTTGTGGTGAGACATAGAGAGCCAGAGAGTGCAGAAGATGTGTTAAGAGGACCATGGACATACCTTAATCAATTGGATAATTGATCAAAATAAAATGTGATTTTGCGTGTGTGCTGTTTTTGTGTCAAATTCGGGGAGGTACGGGTGATGCACAACAACGGTAATTAAATTAAAACCTTTGAAATTGTCATTTTTGCATAATTTCATATTTTTCCATGCGTGTATTTTTTTCCTTTTTACTTTTTTGTTTTACTTACTGAAATTTTGGAAAATCTCATTGTGAAGTCCCCACCTACAGTTCTGCTTTGCAGAATCATTGGATTTGATGTAGGAGGAGATTGCGAGTATGGAGGTTCGGGTTCATCCAGGGAGTGAAGTTCTCCCCATTTTTTGTAATGACAATTAATATTTTTGGATTTTTTTTTTTTTTAAATTCATTCGAAATTTGGTAGGTTTTTTTCATGCTTATCGATATTTACTTGGTGGTGTAATTTTCATTTCTGGTATTGTTAGAATTAATGACTGCACCTTTTAATGTTCCACTGCGAATTAGCTACACACTCTTGTATTGCTTGTAAACACACACTTGCTGTCAAAGGGCGCTAGGGGTACTGTCGTCGCGTCTTGCACAACTCACAAGTGGGGTTCGAGGGTGCGGCCACATGTTACAAAGTTGTATATATATATCAATTTCATGTAAGCTTACTCTCGTACTGATCATCGAACCCAACAAGCCAATTAATGGAATTGTGCATTTGGGGTTACTACCCTACAAATGGATTAAATTTCGTGCGAGCGCGAGGATAAGATGCAAGTCTTGGATTACACTTTTCCTGGAATTTCTCTTCTTTTTGTTTGCTATGATATGGATTCATCAGATAAAAAGACTTGATGCTTTGTTACACTCAAAAAGTGCCACCGTCCTTCTAAATTAATTGTTATTTCTCTCAGTACACAAGAACAAGTTTCTTGTATTTTCGAGAACAGACTTAGGGTTTCTTTTAACCAGAAATGATCCAGTAAACAAAATAAACAACAGAAAATCAAGATAAAAGAAAAGAAAGGAAAAATAGAAAGCAAGAACACAAGATTTAACGTGGTTCGGCCCTAATGGCCTACATCCACTGCAGGAACCCTAGGAGATGCTTTATTCACTGAAAAAGAGATTACAATCTTACAGACCAAGAGGAACCAAGCCATCAGCTCAGAATGTTTTGCCTCTGAGCACAGCCACACCGCACGGGTTAGCAAAACCCTAACCCTAGCTAAGCTTCCAGACTCTCAGCTCTCTCTCTCTCTCTGTATCTCGATTGCAAAAGCGGCAGAAAATGAAATCCCATCCTAGGTCTAAAGCACTCGAGCAGTATTTATATCAGCCAGTCCAATTACATAAATATCCTCAGCTAATAAAATAATTACAGAAAGAGAGAATTAAACCAAAACAAGCCGTAGGATCAATATTCACAATATCATCACCACTGAAGCTTGACACGTGCACCTCACAAATCTCCACCTTGGCAAGCTTGCATCCCTTCTCCTTTACAGCTCCATCTCCTTCTACAGTTCCTGCAATTCCCCCTAATGGGTACTAGCAATTTTCTAAGTTAATTAAACCCAAACAGTGTTCAAACTTGATAGAAGGTACAGATTTAGTCATAATATCTGAGGGGTTATCCTCAGTAGGTATTTTCTCAACTCCTATGTCTCCTGATGAGATAACATCTCTAACAAAATGTAGCCTTACATCTATATGCTTTGACCTCTCATGAAATACTTGATTTCTAGCTAAGTGAATGGCACTTTGATTGTCACAATACACAGTGACACTGCCAGTCAACATTCCTAGTTCTAAAGTCAATCCCTTTAACCATAAAGCCTCCTTGAAGGCTTCAGTCATAGCAATGTATTCTGCTTCAGTGGTGGATAAAGCCACCACTGATTGCAGATTTGCTTTCCAGCTTATAGCTCCACCCAAAAACATGAATATCATGCCAGAAAGAGACTTCCTGGTGTCTATATTTCCAGCATAATCAGAGTCCACAAAACCATACAAACTCCTATCAGTTAAGTCACAATCCCCAAATTTTAACCCCAAACATTTGGTTCCTGCCAGATATTGAAATATACACTTTAATGCATGCCAATGTGGTTTTCCAGGTTTACTCATAAACCTGCTTACTAAACTCACAGCATAGGTCAAATCTGGCCTAGTGCATACCATGGCATACATCAAGCTGTCTACCATGCTAGTGTATGGGATTTTATTCATGAACTCAATTTCATCATCAGTTTTAGGTGCTTGTGTGACAGACAGTTTAACATGGTGACCTACAGGGGTAGTAACAATTTTAGGGCTGTCCATTCCAAATCTTGTTAACACTTTGGAAATATACAATTTCTGAGATAAATAGAGAATTCTTTTATTTCTGTCCCTATTTATCTCCATACCCAGGATTCTTTTAGCTTGACCTAAGTCCTTCATCTCAAATTCAGCCTTTAACATACACTTAACTTGATTAAGATGAATTATGTCCTTACAAGCTAATAACATATCATCAACATACAATAGTAAGTAAATGATATTTCCATCACAACTTTTATAGTAAACACAGCCATCAAAATTACTCCTACAGAAGTCATTTTCAATCATGTATGCATCAAATCTTTTATACCATTGTCTTGGGGACTGTTTTAAACCATACAAAGATTTATTTAACAAACATACATGATCCTCACTGAGATCAGTGTAAAACCCTTCAGGGGGCTGCATGTGGATTGTTTCAGGAAGGTTACCATGCAAAAAGGCTGTTTTAACATCAAGTTGTTCTAAGTGTAAATCATTACAAGCTACAACAGAGAGTAAAAGTCTTATTGAACTATGTCTTACCACAGGAGAGAATATCTCATTATAGTCTATTCCCTCCCTCTGTGTGAACCCTTTTGCAACCAACCTAGCCTTATACCTAGGAAGTTCTACACCAGGGATCCCTTCTTTCCTTTTAAAGATCCATTTGGATCCAACCAATTTCTGTTTCTTAGGTTTAGGAACCATATCCCATGTTTTATTCTTTATCAAAGACTCCATTTCTTCTTGCATAGCAAGAATCCATTTATCAGCCTCTTTAGAATTCATGGCTTCCTTAAAGTTCCTAGGTTCCTGTTCTACCTCAGTTTCAGCAACAGATAGGGCAAAAGCTGTTAAGTCAGCTTGCCCAAACCTTTGTGGAGGTCTTATAACCCTCCTCTCCCTATCCCTTGCAAGGAGATAGGTACTTTGTCTCTCCAGGTCTTCAGTGCCTGACCTGTCAGTTTCTGTTTGGTCAGTTTCCTCATTCAGTTTATCAGTAGAGATGGAGGGCTGCTCCACCTCAAACTGTATATCAGTTTTAGGGTCAGCCCTATCAGGGTCAGGAGTATTATCTGGCTTCCCTGCCATTTGGTTTTCATTAAAAATGACATCCCTACTGATTATACATTTCTGTCTGCCAGGTTCCATAACCCACAACTTATACCCTTTAACACCTTCTGGATAACCTACAAATATACACTTAAGAGCCCTTGGTTCTAACTCATCAGTTTTATAATGTGCATAGGCAACACAGCCAAAGACTCTTAAGGTTTGATAATTTGCAGGTTTTCCAGACCACAGTTCTTGAGGAGTTCTGTAACCCAAAGCAGAGGATGGGCACCTATTAATTAGATGAACAGCAGTGGCTACTGCCTCTGCCCAGAATGTTTTGGACAGTCCTGAGGTTGCCAGCATACACCTAACCCTCTCTAGGATAGTTCTGTTCATCCTCTCAGCTAGGCCATTCTGTTGAGGAGTTTCCTTAACAGTCTTATGCCTTATTATCCCCTCAGCTTTACAGTAATCATTAAACTCAGTTGACAGGTATTCAAGACCATTGTCAGTTCTCAGAGTTTTAATCTTTCTGCCCACCTGATTTTCAACTAGTGTTTTCCATTCTTTAAATTTTTCAAAAGTGTTACCTTTCTATTTAAGTATGTATACCCACACTTTCCTAGAATAATCATCAATTAAAGAAAGGAAATACCTAGCCCCACCATGTGAGTCAACTCTTGCAGGACCCCACAAGTCAGAGTGTATGTAATCTAGGGTTTGTCTTGTCTGGTGAATTGCTTTCTTAAAGCTTACTCTTGTGGATTTTCCTAAAACACATTGTTCACAGAAGGGTAGATCTCCAAGTTTCTTGTCTCCTAACAGGCCCTGTTTTTCCAGTTCCCTAAGGCCCTGCTCACTGACATGCCCTAGTCTTCTATGCCATAGGAGAACTTGGTTTTCAGTTCTGTGAGTGACAGGTGATGCCTCACCTATCACTGTTTTCCCCATAAGAGTGTATAACCCATTCTTTAAAACCCCTTTCATTATAGTCAGAGACCCTTTACTGACTTTTAGGGTTCCATTATCAGATTTAAAAGAGTATCCTGACTTGTCTAATATACCCAGAGAAATCAGATTTCTCTTCAATTCTGGAATGTATCTTACCTCCCTTAATAGTTTTTCAGACCCATCATACATTATTAATCTCACATTTCCTATGCCCTGGATTTTACAAGTTTTGTTGTTACCTAAACTAACACAACCACCCTCTAGTGCAGTGAAGTTTTCAAACCAGTTTCTTATAGGACACATGTGAAACGAACAACCTGAATCTAGAATCCATTCCCTTCCAGAATCCACTTCTGAGACATTTAACACTTCAGCACTATCATATCCATCTTCTAAGACTACTGCTGCCTTTCCCTGTTCCCCTTTATCAGTGTTTTCCTTATTCTTTCTATCAGGGCAATCCTTCTTGAAATGCCCCTCTTTATGACAGGCAAAGCATTTTAGGTGTTTGCCTTTTGACTTTGATCTGGATTTATTGTGTTTACCTTTCTGACCCTTCTTATCAGGTCTACCTCTCACAGTTAAGCCCTCACCAGACTCTGATTTTAACTCAGATTTATTGTTGAGTTCTCTTGTATGAAGAACTGACTGCACTTCTTCTAAGGTGAGACTCTCCCTGCCATACATCATAGTTTCTTTGATACTGGCATAGGAAGAGTCTAAAGAATCTAGTAACAGAAGAGCTTGGTCTTCATCTTCTATAGTAATCTCTATATTAGCAAGATCCAGCAATATTTTATTGAATTGATCAAGATGATCATCAATAGAAGTCCCCGGTGACATCTTAAAAGTGTAGAGTTTTATCTTTTTATGGAGCCTATTTGCTAGGGATTTAGTCATATACAAATTTTCTAATTTTAACCACACCCCTGCAGCCGAGTCCTCATTAGCAACCTCTCTCAGTACTTTATCACCGAGAGATAAGATAATGGCACTGTGTGCCTTTTGCAGGACTTCAGGTTTAACTCTCTCTGAGGAAGATGAAGATGGTTTCTCTTCCGATGAGGAGGAGATCATCTTCTTTTCCCCAAGGAGGGCTTCCTGAAGTCCCTGTTGCACTAACAGGGCTCGCATCTTAATCCTCCAAAGGCCAAAATCATTTTGGCCAGTAAACTTCTCGATATCAAATCTGGCGGTCCCCATCGAAACACAAGCTCTGATACCACTTGTTATTTCTCTCAGTACACAAGAACAAGTTTCTTGTATTTTCGAGAACAGACTTAGGGTTTCTTTTAACCAGAAATGATCCAGTAAACAAAATAAACAACAGAAAATCAAGATAAAAGAAAAGAAAGGAAAAACAGAAAGCAAGAACACAAGATTTAACGTGGTTCGGCCCTAATGGCCTACATCCACTGCAGGAACCCTAGGAGATGCTTTATTCACTGAAAAAGAGATTACAATCTTACAGACCAAGAGGAACCAAGCCATCAGCTCAGAATGTTTTGCCTCTGAGCACAGCCACACCGCACGGGTTAGCAAAACCCTAACCCTAGCTAAGCTTCCAGACTCTCAGCTCTCTCTCTCTCTCTGTATCTCGATTGCAAAAGCGGCAGAAAATGAAATCCCATCCTAGGTCTAAAGCACTCGAGCAGTATTTATATCAGCCAGTCCAATTACATAAATATCCTCAGCTAATAAAATAATTACAGAAAGAGAGAATTAAACCAAAACAAGCCGTAGGATCAATATTCACAATATCATCACCACTGAAGCTTGACACGTGCACCTCACATTAATCATGACCACCCACATTACAATCTGGAATCTTCTCTTTCTTTCCTTTTTCTTTCGCTACATTCTGGGATTGGATAAGTAAAGGTGTGGTTGAGAAGATTGGCTGATAAAGCTCGATCGGCTCTATATATAGAACGTGTAATTCCTATGCAAAGCACCAGACTCAAGCAATTGACAATGTCTCGCTCCTACTATCATCCAATGTGCTGTAAAAATGTGGCGTCCGATTGCCCTAGGGTACCAATTCACGAAACATATAAGGAAATCAGGGTCCCTAAGAACCTGCTACCGATGAAATACAATGAGGGGCAGTTGAGAGAGTTATTTGGGCGATATGATGTAAACGGAGATAGGGTTCTTAGCAGGCAAGAGCTCAGAAATGCATTCTACAGTCTTGGTTCCTACTTCCCAGATTGGCAAGCTTTTTGGGCAATTCGCCATGCTGATGTTAATGGAGATGGATACATCGATGAGGCTGAGTTGGACGAGCTTGTGAGATATGCTGTCCAACTCGGTTACACCATCAAATAAACCACAATATTATTTTTCATGGTATTGCTTCAAAAAATGGTGTGTTTCCACTCATATATATATATATATATATAATCTAATGTCTATGTGTGTCGTTTTCTGCCGTATCCATTGACTGTACTTGGATAAAACTATGTATAAGGAAGTTGGAGAATATTTCCAACATGAAAGGTCACATATATAAGCTTATTGTATGAAATTTAGTTTCTTCTGGGTTTTACAAACCTTGGGGTAGTTCTTAGAGAAATACTTTTCAAAGCTGGATGAAAGATTAAACAGATCAAAACGAAAGCATGCAGAAATATTAGTCGCTCAAATAATTCAGGCCGGACGACTAAAAAGTTACTAATGGTTGATAGGTTATTCTTTTTAAGAGAGTGAGATTATTGTAAGCTTGTGATCTCTTTTTAAACGCATAATGTAGACCTTGCAATATTATTAATAATCATCAGAATAAGTTTATTCGACAGCTGTAAATACTAATTAGTAAATGTTGTAACTCATATTTATATATGTATCCATTTCTTTAATTAGTACTCTAGGCCCTCTTGAGGATTTAAATTTGCCTTTTTCAGGGCTAATACCTGCATTTACTGCATGGAATAAATTAAAATCTTCATTAATGTAGAAAAAGGAATTAACATGAAGAAATAGTACTTCAAACATGTTTACAAGCAGAGGCATTTACAAGCATATTCAGGTATTTAGCACGCAATTAGCTGATATATACTTTAAATATTATTCATGGATGGTGTGATGTAAGACACAATCATGTGATCTGCAGAAGCGCCATTAACAAAGATAGAGCAATACTAGATATATGGAAGAATTGATTTTGGCCTAGATGAAAAGACTCCACTCAGTTTTTGTATAAAACAAATGAAACGTCTTGATTGGAATCTCATTCCAGCCTAGCTTCTTAGACTTTGACTTTGGATTCGTTCCTTGCGCAAACCGCCATCACATTGCTAAGACATTTAATATAATTAATTAAATCTGCATCTTTTCATCAGTTTAATTATTTATATTATATTAACACACATCCGGTCTGCCTCATATGTCTGAATTCAACCAGGTCGGAATCGAATTCAGGTTCATGAATTTCCGGGTCGAGTCAGTCTGGTTATCCTTTTTTTGTTTAAGGTTTACCGTTTAAGCTAAGATAGAAGTTTTTTTTTTTTTTTTTTTTTTGTATATATAATTGTTGTCGGGTTGGGCCAATATTTGGGCTCAATGTGCATGTGACACCCGAAGCCCCAGCTTGTCATTTGGCGGCAGCCGTACGTGACACTGATCGCACACAAAGTTTAAGCCAACTTTGCTTAAGATCCAAGTATTAATACACGAGCCTAACATTTTTTATTTTTTATTTTTGAAACGAACTGACTTCATTCATCATTAACACTAATTGATACACTGTAAATAGTGGGGAGTTTCCTCCAAAGCCACCATACAGTCATTTACATGCAGTGTATGTTTAACCAAGTTAATGAGCTACAACATTACCTTCTCTATATACATGCTTAACAATACAAACCTCAAAACAAGCTAATATACATCTAATATCATAAACTAACACTCCAAAATAGCTATCATCTTCCTTCAGACTTGTAGTGGCCAAGATCACTTGCATTGAGTCCCCTTCCAATTCCACCTTTCTCATGCCTAGCTGAAGACCAATTTCTGCTGCAATGTAAGTAACTCTTGCCTCTGCTTTGGTTGGATTAGAGTTGTAGCTTCCTTTTTTCCTCATAGTAGCAAGGAAGTTGCCATTGTCTTCTCTTTCAGCTATTGCCAATACCCATGTTCTTGTTCCTGTTGTTAATTGTCACATCCCAATTAATTTTACAAAATCCATTGTTTGGACTCTGCCAGTTGACATTTTTGCATCTGTTTGTCTCCTTTGGTTTCCCAATGTAGCAATCTGATCAAAGGAATTATTTTTAATACATGCTAAATCTGTCTTCATTTGATGAAGTCTAGCAAGTACCATTTTAGGATCAACTAAAATATTCTGAAAGACAAATTCGTTTCTCCTTCTCCAAAGGTTCCAGAAAATCAGCAACAATTCTGTCATTCTACCTCTTACAGTATCCAAAAGTCACACCTTCCATTTTTTATTTCCCCATTTGGTTCCAATGAGATCCAATTCAAACTTTCTCTTGGTTTATCTAACCCCACCAAAAACCACTCATAAGTTTGTTCAGTTGTTCCAAGAGACCTTTTGGGAGCTTAAACAACCCCATCGAGTAAGTAGGAATAGCATGAACAACTGCTTTTAACAATACTTCCTTACTTGCTCTTCAAAGCATTTTCGTCTTCCAGTTTTGCATTTTGCTTTTCACTCTATCAATGATATTGTGAAAGTCTCTGATTTTTTATCTACCTCGAGAAGCTGGTAGTCCTAAGTAAATTTCATATTAGAGCCTAACTTTGGTACTATTCCAATGTGACATGGATTTACCGAAAGTCATATATATAAGCTTTGATATCATTTGTAGTGCTTTCGACCCGATGCTTGGATGTTGGGTGCTTGGATCATGCACCCCTAGCATATTATGATAATGAATGTGTGCTCACAAACTCAACATATAAGTGTACAAGTAATTCGTAGGAGAAAAATTAAATAGTCACAAATGATATTTCTCAATATTAGTGCTACTAGGGAATTCAAAATACATTACCATAATATCCAAAGGTCACTTATATTGCCCTGCAATGTATTTGTGGTGTACTCATAAATGACACATGACAAAAACTTTTTAATGAGTCCATTATAAGATTATTTTAGATGTTGTCTTTCCATCAAATTTGAAATCTTGAACGAAAATTTTGATAAATCTAATACTAATGTTCTAACTAGCAAGTTTCCTATTGTAATTTGAAACTACCAGTATAGCAAATATTTGCAAAATGCACTCAAAGTAATTCTATCAATGATGAGAACTCCAAAAATAATTGGGAATCCAAACACTATTTATTCATTTTATAGTTTCGTGCTGTCCTTCATAGAAAATGATGAACAAGAAGGAATGAAAATGGTGACAATCCCGTTGGGGTATTTGTCCCACAAGTTGGTGATGGCAAAAGGAAGAATAAAGTGAATGATTTGTGCACTAGTGGCTTCTATTTATAGGCAACCATACACCTATTCGAAAGAGTCACAACTATTGAAATATCAATGGTTACTAAGTGATACAACTCTTAGCAAATGACATAACACTTTGATTAAATCAAAGTGTTGTGTCTTTTAACACTTCACACAAGAGATGCAACATTTTGAATTAGTCAAAAGGTTGTGTCTCTACATCCTTAACCACCATCACCCCTTATGGGAACCATCACCATGGAGAATGTGCATTTCCAAGGGATACACCGTTTGGTGATCACACCCCTTAAAATAACATCTCCCACTTGATCACACAAAACGGTGATGATCCAGTTGAGTATTTACCTTGATACCAATATGAGCTATCCACTACTTAACTCTCATCTGCATATTTATGCAGATCGGCATCAGAACATGACAAGCCTCTACGTGCGCACGTTTTTGTCATTTCCTTATCTGACCGCACCCTCCATCACATGTACTCCCACTAACCTCATAAAAAGAGTGACCTCATTTCACTAAAATACTTAGTGAATGACATCAATTCTCTGTGACTTGATCTATAATTAATATTCCTGTCACAATTGACGACTTGAGCCAAATACATAACACATGTAATGACCTACGCCGAATTTTCGTTAAGTACTTCCTCTAGAGGCTAATTCTAAAGCTTTCCTTAATCACCTTATCAGCGACTTTACACATGATTAACTAATTATTTAGTTAATCAATCTGTACTGAAATATTATTAAGTACTTATCTTGAGGCCATTCCTGATATTTTTCTTAACTACCTTATTAGTAACTTTACACATTACCAAATTTCATTTGGGTATTTTCATAACTCTAATTCTCTAGGCGTCCCTAGAAGATCTTGAGTTATACATGTAGACTATGAGATTGTCTAGATTTCTCTCAACCCCATTCTAGTCACATGTTCTCTGAATTTCTTCAGAGACAATCCTTTGGTCATCGGATCTGCTACCATCTCGGTGGAGGAAACAAAATTAACTTTAACCTCTCCTCTTTTCACTATATCTAAAATATATAGTGATTGTCGACACCCCCACTTACGCTTGGGATCGGACGCAAACCGAGACTTCGGGAATAAACAACATAAGGAAGTTTACCCCTTGTTCTTACTTGAGTTCGAGTATGCCTTTAAAACTAAACATAGTGAATAAAAAATTTTCGCAACAGAAAAAGTCAAGCCATTCTATAATTAGGCAAGAATTTAAAATTTTGTCTTACGTCACATGGTATAACAGATTTAAGATCCCAAAACAAACTTCATATTAATAAGTATCATTAAAAGTATCAGTCTGCACAAAATATATACTTTGCCAAAACATCGGGAACCTCCGAAATCTAAATAAAATGTAAGTAAATGACATCATCCAAGTGCTGACCCCGCGACCACGTCAAAAGGTGGGGAAATCGCCAGACCATCAGTAGTCTAGAGAGTCTCTCTGAGTCTCATAGTCGTCGACGCCATCTTTTCCTACAACAACTTCTATCGTCCCCACAAGGAACGATAGTGGAAATACAAATGGGTGAGATTTCGAGAAATCTCAGTAAGTACATAACTATCTCAACAAAATCATTTCGAGCATATATATAAGCGAATAACAAACAGAACATGTGTCATGCATATGCGACTAATGACTTAGCAAATGCATATGCTCGTAAAAACTTTCATAAAACTTGACTTTCTTTTAATCTTGACACGTATACTTGCTTTTCATAAAAATGGTTCATCATAAACATAATTCTTTTGACTCATGCTTTATAACCTTTTTTCATAAAAACTCTTCATTTTTTTCATCATTTCTTATCTTAGGTGCCACTTATCATATTCATATCATTCTTTGACCTCGACGGCAGTTACGTATTGCATTCACCGTCGTCACGTCAGTCATACGGAAGTTATGTATCGTCTTCCCCGTCATGTCGTGAAAGTTCTTATCAATGATACGAGAGTTACATATCGCCTTCCCTATCACTATTCATTTTGGACATCTCACGGTTCCCCTATGCACTGTGTGTTCCTTGCTAGTTACCGTAGCACCCGGCGACTGTATCAAACCTAAGTGGCTACGTTTCGCGCCCTTCGCGCTCTTCATCACTCGATGATTGATCACTCACTGAGCGACTACAAATTTATTCATATATCGGTAAGGCAAAAGCTAACACCATTTTTTGGGCACCCATTAGCTTTAGGTGCGACCATGCTCTAGACACCTTTTGAAGCCATACATGATCCGCCAACTGTTCTTCGTCGACTTAAGAGCTTTCACTCTACTTTAATCACTCCTGAGTGAACAGGGAGTTCCACTGGGGCACTACCCCGTCCTAACCTTTGGGGTTCTTATAAAATGTTTAATTCTTTTCTTTTCTTTTGAAAACATGTTTGACTCAAAAACATGATTTTCATGCTTCGTGCATGTGACATGCAACCCTTAGTGCTTAACATGTGAACCATGAGACTAGTTCAAGCACACATATACTTTATCATGCTCATTGACAAATCAACCAATCATATGAATCCATCTATACTTCATATAAAAGCACGCAAATGGGTTCAATACACAAAGAAGGGCACTCGGCCTTCACCACTAGGATTGGGCCGAGACCCTCCATAGCACTTTCTTAGGGTTTTCTTCTTCTATCCTCCTTCATGCACTCATCAAGCCTTAACAAAATTAACTAAACATTTTTAGCACCACTAAGAGGGGTTGACCGAACCCTATAATCCTTAGAATTAACATTTTAATCACTTTTCTTTCCACCAAAATAACATACTTAATCATACATGTTAAACCGAAATATCATGCTATTGAATCCTCGTAGCTTTCATGCTTCTAAACCTTTCAAGTATTCAAGGATTAATCATCCTATAAAAGAATAGTTGATCATTGAAAAACTCAACTCTAAAACCTTCAAATCCGAAACCCATATATGCACCAATTTAAATACTTTTTAACTCCAAATATTATTTTAACATGCATGCATTTGGTCACCATATTTCATACTAATCATACTCTCTTATTTCTTTATAACAAGGTAACTAAATTCACCATTAACATGTAAATATCAAGCCTAGAATCATATACCTTGCTAAGCATGGATTTACCACTAAACATACAAGACATTTCTTCAAGCATTCATCCTAGCATCGCAATCATCCAACAAATATCATCTTAGTCACGCATCCATTTTCTTATCACTATATACCATATCAATATGCTTCTTTTTCCTTTACATTAAATTAGTTAAATCCATCAACATAATATAGATTCAAGCCTACAATAACATTGGACTAAGCATAGATTTTTAGCTAAATAAACAAAACGTCTCTTTCAAGAGAACGTAGCCTAGCATCTCCAAGCAACCAACAAACTTAATCTTAGTCATGCATGCATTTCTACCATCATCATATATCATATCATCATGTTTCATTTCTTTTGCAACAATTTAGCTAAATTCACCAACATAGTCAAATTTCAAGCCTAAAGAATCATATGGATCAAGATGGGTTTTCAACTATCACAAGAAAGCCTTTCCTTTAGGAAAATCTAATCTAGCATTTTCATACATTTATCAACCAATACAAACACATTCACTCAAATATATACAAGAAATGGTAAAGTCACTATAAGAATGCACTTATAAGACTCCCAAGTAGAAAAGATTAGCTCTGAAAAAATATATATAGAAACAATCCATTAAAATAGTTCGCAAACATATAGTTAAAGAGAAAATAGTAAGGATATAAACCTTGGTGTGTGCATGTGATCTAACCTAGATTTCTATTATTGAAATAGCTTAGGGTTTTGCATTACCTCTTCAAGTAGTCTTCCACTCAACAAAACGTGCTTCAAACTCCACTAAACTTAGGATATTTTGGTGTTTAAAAGGTAGAAGAAAGCAAAGCAAAGTGAGAGTAGAGAGGGAGAGCTTGTTGCCGTGTGTAGGGTGAAGGTATGTGGGTGTGTGGGTGAACAAGTGAAACAAACAAGTGGGAAAGAACAAGGGCATAAGGCCATTCAGCCAAGTGAGCTTCTAGGCTCTTAGGCCACTCATTCCTTACTTTTTAGGGTTGAAATTTGATGGGTTTGAAAGATACTTGAGTGACTTCCATCACTAGATCATGTCATGCCTAAATCTATATCACTTTTAGGTTGGAAACTATTTCCTTCCTTCTCTCTATGGCCGGCGCACACTTGGGTGAAAGATCCCTCTTCCTTCTTTCACATCACTCTACACACACTCACCAATCACCTCACAAGTCATTCCTTAAGATTTTAGAATCAAAACTTGGGGGAATGGGCAAGCCATACTCGGCTACACCTTTTCTTGGTTTCATCCAAAACCATCTCAATTCTTCATGGTTTCCTTTCTTCTCTCATGAGTCCCATCAATCACTACTCAACCTTGCAGTCTTACACATAAGTACAAACCACTCCTACACAATCTCATATGTCCCTTCACCTAGATTTGTCAAAACTCTAGGAAGACCAAAAGCAAGGCCCCACGGCAATGCAAAGACCCGAATCCCCTTTGTTTTCTTTTCATCCTCTTTTCCTCTCTCCAATGATACCACATCCTTCCATCACTTGTCAATCTCCTTATCAAATCCCTCTTACAAGATCTCTCAATGGTCATTTTTTTAGATTTGAAAAAGATTGTATGGGAAAACACCCCAAGGGGTTCAGCTATACCTCCACCAAATCCCTTTGCTCCATCTTCCATTTTCTCCAAATCTTTTCATGTGTCATTCTTCTAGATTTGGTATGCTCCTAGGAAAACTAAATTGAAAGACCTCTTATTCCTCTAAAAAAAAAGTCACTTCCTTTGTCACCATCACACTCTTACAAGTCAACACATATCCCTAAGGATCCTCTTACACAAAATCCATTTTTTGTTATATCAAAAGTGGGGCTTGCATAGGGAGACTCAAAGTGAAGCAAGTTGGCTTCCCTTAGTTCCATTTCATACGTAAACCGCCCTTTTCTCCAATCAACATTTCTCTTCCCAATGACACTTGTCATTTGTCACTTGTCACACTTTTCCAAGTGATCTCCCTTACACACAAATCTTCCACTTGTACAAGATCTAGCACAAGTTAAGTTACCTAAGGAAACTCAATTGGAAGAATTTCACCTTGCCTTACACGCCTCCCTAGTTGGCCAATGATGAGAAAATCTCATCTTGGATTTTTACACTTCTTCCTCTTAAAACAATTAGTTAAACCCTCCAACTACTAGTATTTTTCCCTCACACCTACTAGTCTTTGGAGACTTGCTAAAACTCTCCTAGGGTGACATGTGTCTTCATGCATGGGCTTGGTTGACTCATAAATTACTTTCATGGGCTTATGGGCTTTGACACACTAATTTGAGCCAATATTCTAAGTCATGCTTCCAAGGCTCAATTCTAAGTTCAACTTCAAGTGCTTAAATAAATAAAATACCTCAATCACCCTTATAATAATTAATTAATTTAAATAAAATAAAGTTTGAAATTCTGGGTCGTCAAAGTGATAATGCACATCAATGTGTTTTCCCTTGGAACTTTGTGTTCCACTTTTTATTAATGAAATAGCAGACTGATTATCATAAAACACATTGATTGGTTCTGTGGATGTACCCAAACTTAAGCCTTTTACAAAGCGTTTTATCCACACTGCATTACTCACTGCAATACTACAAGTAATATACTCTGCTTTTGTGACGCCTAAAATTTCTTTTAAAAAAATACGAGAATCGAGGCGTCGGATGATGACAATACGGGTCATACATCTCCAATCGTCAAGTGTTAAGTGTGAACACGTGACATAAGTCGATATCTAAGTACCAGAATGTTAAGTCGATATAAATATATAAATCACAACAGATAAATTAAGTCGATATCTAAGTACCAGAATTTTAAATATTACAAACCAAGCTAATATAGATTCTCCAACCAGAGATTTAATACAGTCATCCTAAAGCCCAAACATACAATTACATAATTAATAAGTAAGGAAAACATTTCCCAATATACAACTAGATCAAGCTACTCCAACGGCGAAGCTGCTTCTTCAGGCTCAACCTCCTCGTCCTCTGCAACAAAATTTACGATACCGAAAATGGTACTGTAGGTAAGTAAGCTCCAAGCAAACCACAAGATCAAAATACATTCATACAACAATAAAACGCATGAACATGATACCATATACATGAAGTTCAAAAACCAACTTTCTCAAAATAAATAAATAAACACACGCCAAAATCTCATTTTGGCCCAAAATAAAACTCCAATAAAAGATCCATAATTTTTCCAGAAAATAATACACGTAAATCCTTTAAAACCACAACTATTTTCCCAGAAGATGGTCTTCATAAAACCAATAATTAAAACCAGCCACTTTCCCAGAAAATAGCCTAAACATTCATTTTATTAACTGTATGCACCATGATCTCCCCTAGGGACCATCTGCACACTCTGACTCTCATCATCACACCGAGGGTAACAACCACGTATGTGACTTCGGAACAGGCGATACGTAGCTAACCGCACCCAGCATATACTATCACCAGGCATCCCCTAGCTCCCGCCAGCAGAGGAGCCACGGAGTCGGCACGAGAGTGTTACCATCCCGTCCGATCCTATCGTCGCCCGCCGACAACCCAGGGGATATCATTCAGTATATTCCACTCCCGAATGACTAGAGAAACTCCACTAGGATAATACACCATCCCAGCTTAGGGTCATGATACACACGCACCAAAAACCATTTAACACATGAAAACCCAGTTTTCATTTTCAACATATGAACATGCATGCACTTTTGCGAATACCTAATTTTCCTTTACAAACATGAACATGCGTGTACTATGCAATGCATTCGACAATACACAGAAATATCCAATAACCAACAATCCCAATATTTGTTATTGCAAAATATATTTAAATCTCAAAAGTTTATTTGGAAAATACTTACAATACGCTCGCTAATAACTTCTGAAGTTGCCAAAAATACCGAACAGCGCTTCCGCGCTTTCGCCCACAAACTTGCTACTAAAGTCGCGCCCATCGCGCTAACATATATAAACATCACAAATAAATAAATATAAACATCGAAAATAATTAAATCGATTAGAATTAACATAAATAAAAGCACATGTATAAAACAACATAATTAACAACAAATCATAAGATCAAATATCTAAAATAATTCAATGTAATAAACAACTCACCATAATAAATTGAAAAACAACACTTAGATAATTTAATCAAATTAACAATTAAAACTTACCAAAAGTTTTTCTAAACGGTGAAGCGAATGAAACGGTGATTTAAACACTAGTAAAATCTCACTTGAGATTTTCGAAATAATAGGGTTTGAAGAGAAGAAAAACTAAAATCTGAATTGTGGGAAAAAGGAAGCTCGAAATTAATCCCAAATGGAAGCTAGATCACGGCATTGAGAGGAGTTTTCGGTATGGGTTTATCACATGGGTCGATGGCCATTTATAGGCTGAAAAACTCGAGTTTTTTGTGTGGCAAAAATCATGTGAATCACCATAGAACTGAGCCAAAACAAAACCCCATCTGCCAAAGAAAAGATTCTTTAAGTTTTTATAAGGACACAGAGGCAGAAATGTGACTGTACATGCACAATTTGGGGCTGATTTCTGGCACGTGATGCACGGATCGGCAACAAAAATAGAGGGAAATAGATCATCTATGTATTGGGTAATTGATCACTCAATGCGTGCATGAAACGATGAGAAGAAAGGCTGCAAGATTCAAATTAAAACTCACGGGTGTAGCAGGAAAATAGAGGAAGAAGAAGAAGAAAATGTGAAGAAGAAAAGCTGCTGCGTCGACTGGCAGAAAGAATGACCGAAATCACTTAAGGGGCATGGTTACACGGTGCCGTTTCAAGCTAATGAAGGGGCTGGGTTCATAGCTAATGGGCTGACCTAATGTTTGCAACGGGCTGAACTCAATATAGCAAACATAAATAAATATATATGCCTAAAACCGTAGCTTACCCAAAACCAATTAATTTAAAAACAATCAAGCACTACATATAAATATATTCATATATATATATATATATATATATAAAAGCCCAATCCGAAAACACCTAGTATAAATTAATAAAACACATCAAACTAAATAAGATAAATTCCAACACTTTAATTTAAATACTAATATAATAAAATAATGAGATTGAATTCAAGCATTAGATCAAATACATCACAATAAATTCATAAAGAAAATAAATTTAGTTTCTAATAACACATGAAAATAATTTTTAAATGAAGATGAAATGTCTAAGTATTTTAAATACAAGCACAATAAAATACTATTAATATCAACCAATTCAAAACACACAATATCTATATTAACAACAATACATATTTACTATTAAAATAATATATTACAAAGGTAGTAAAATTATGGGTCCTCACAGCTTCCATAGTAGACTTAGTAGCACAACCTTTTTTCTTACTTAACCAAGAAACTGCTGTTCCACCAAATAGAAATATATATCCAGTTGTAGATTTTCCATCTACATCACTTCCAAACTCAGTGTCACTATAGCCGATTAACTTTAAATTATTATTTCCAAAGGAAAATGCTTATTGCAGTCTACTAAAAATGGATTGCAATACAGTCCACTTTTAAACGCAATGTTTCATTTAAATGAAACACTGCATTTCATTCGTTTCATTTAGTGGAGATAAACTAGTTAAAACCCATGACTGTAAACCAGTGGAAATGAGGGACTGGAAGAACGAAAGACTAAACCCATGCGTTTCACCCCCTTCGCCATCCATTCGCCCTCCCCTAGCCCCATCTATGTTGCCCTCGCCCTTGCCTTAGCCACTCTTATCGCAAACTATTTTTCTTTCGGCATCTTGGTTTGATATTATCATATCTGCAGTGCGTTAAAATTTTAGAACTTTAAAGTATAGAACTCCTTTAACCAACTCAGACAGAAAGTATATGGCTTTCTTAAATAATGGATAATTTATTGCATTATCTCTGTTTTGATTATTCAAAGAGCCAGTTTTCATTTAAAAGTATTTTCTGAATTGGATTGATGTCTTCCTTGCTCCTAAAGTCTCAAATTCGTGCATTCACTGTGCCCCAACTTTCTGAAGCAATGGATGCTACTTCGCAAAGGGCTCATGAGCTGCAGATTGTTTTCTTTGCTTCTTTGAATGTGGATTTGAACAACTTTAGGAACACTACAAATTACAATAAGGAGGAAAAGTTGCAAGTACTTTTTATGGAAATATAGGAGAATGCTCTAGTTTGCTGTAGGGAAGGCCATGTTGCAAGTACTTTTTATGAGCAGAAACTGAAGTACGAAATGAAGTAAAAGTTGAATGGGAAAGAGAACTCCAACAGTGGGAGGAAGAACTCTGCGTGTATTGGAGATTTTCCTTTCTAATCATGTTGTTAGATAGGATCAAGAACAATTACTTATTAAGTAAATGTGTACCAAATTGTGTAATGTTGTTGGATAGGTTCTAATAAGTCTAGACCCCTTTATCAATATTGTAATATTCAAGAACAACACAGTTGGATTATTATGTTAATATATTGTAATGTTGTCATGTTTTCAATACTCAGAATATCAATTCCTGTATTATGGACTTTTTAATTGATTTAATAGACACCACATGGCCATATGAGGTGTGTTTCTAAAATTATTTAACAATGTATGCTAATCAAAAAAGGCATTCAACAGGGCAAAATTAGTAAGAAATTGAGTTTGCCACGATAAGCAAAAAATCTAGACAAGCTTCATTAAAAATTAAAAAAAGTGAGTTCTCCATAAAGAAAAGTGTTAATTATATGGACAAATCAGATAATATAATTAATATTAGCTCCAGTGATCATGTGCTTTTTAATATTATTTGTTTCACTTTAAACTTTAAAGGTTAATACTCTTCGTCTTCGGTCAACGGAAATATATAAATTATATGAGTGAGAACAGATGATCATATGGGCACATACGAATATATTGTGGTCGAGAGGCTGATAATTGATCAGCACAACTAGCTACAAATATTATCCAACAACGTCTAGTACTCCAAATTGTGAATCTAGCGAGTTCACAACATGGGCCAGTTAAGTGATTAATGCAAGCCCATCTGCAAGCTCACAGAATATGATTCCCAAAGAGCTGAAACGCATTATAAATGGAGCCGATAAACTTATTCCTAAACTTAAGATGATGCTTCTATACAGTATTTCTTATAACTTTGTACGCCCGAGATTCTGAGGAGTCGTCGACGGTGCAGGCGGTGAGGAGCAAATGCACGACACTGAGAGGGAGCGGAGGCTGAAATGCTTTTTCAAATTTTGTGCTACTTCCTCTTAGGGGTGTTTTGGTCAAGATAATGATAAAATGAGGATAAATTTGTCTGTAAAATATTTGGACTGCACAGAAGTCCACTTTGGTGGACTGTATATAGCACTACCCATTTCCAAAACACAATTTCAAATTTTTGGTACCTTTTAAATATCTTAAAATGTGCTTCACTGTTTGCTAATATTCCTTTCCTAGATTGGATTGATATCTGCTTACCAAGCCTACTGCATGACAAATATCTAGTCTAGTACTTGTCATTGCATACAATAAGACTTCCTACAGCTTGAGCATAAGGAATATTATGCATTTCACTCATTTCATTTTTATCTTTTGGACACATACTTTTATTTAAAGTATGACTTTTACAAACAGGCGTACTTAAGAATTTATAATTTTCCATACCAAATCTTTTAAGCACTTTTTCTAGATATTTTTCTTGATCTAAATACAGTAGATTTGAATTTCTATCTCTAAAAATTCTTATATCAAGAACATAGGCAGCTTCACCCATGTCTTTCATCTCAAATTTAGATCTCAAGAAATCTTTTGTCTTATTCATCATATCTAGACAATTACTCACAAGTAAAATATCATCAACATATAACGATAATAATGTTAATATATTATCATTTTTCCATATATATACACAATAATCTAGTAGACTTATTTCATATCCCATTTCTAAAATGGCTTGGTGAAACTTCAAGTACCATTATCTTGAAGATTGTTTAAGTCCATATAGTGACTTTTTTAATCTGTAGACTTTCTCTTCATATCCTTCAATCTGGAATCCTTTTAGTTGAATCATAAAGATATCCTCTTTTAATTCACCATTGAGGAAAACCGTCTTTACATCTAACTGATGTAATTCTAAATTCATTCGGGCAACAATGGACATGATGATCCTTACAGATGTGAATTTTGCCAGAGGCGAATATGTATCCACAAAATCTACACCTAGTTGTTGAGTATATCACTTAGCTACTAACCTTGCTTTGTATCTTTCTAGACTTTAAATTTTCTTCTAAGGACCCATTTATAACCAATAACTTATCTTTTGGAAGATCAGTTAACTCCCAAACCTTATTTTTATTTATGGATTCTGTTGGGAAATAGCCAAAGAAACAAACAACAAAGATATGAAAGAAACCGTAGCGGATGCAACAATGAGAAATAAAACAGTAAACACAGAAAGAACACAGTTATTTAAGTGGTTCAGCTCAAAATGAGCTTACATCCACTGTGGGGTTGGTTTCAAAACTTCACTAGATCAAATGGAGGTTACAGAGAGAGAATCAGAAGATTCTTACAACAGAGAACAATTACCTCACGTGTATACACTCAATCCTCACAAGTTTCACTCAAAATAGTGGAGAAATGGAGACGAAATGATCAAGGGGAAAGGTTGAGCTCGTCGGCGCCAAAACAGGGGTCTGTGCGTTTCTTCGTCGTCCGCTGCGCGAAAAGCCTTCGCGATATTTATATTATGCAATCTCGCTCGAGCGAGACTTAAACTCGCTCGAGTGAGAAAATCTAGGTCAGATTCGCTCAACTAGAAAACGGACACCTAGCAACACGTGGCATCTCGCTTGAGCGGGAGGTCGAGCGAGGGTCGAGCGAAGTCACTGCCTGATCCTCGCTCGAGCTGGAGGTCGAGCGAGGGTCGAGCGAAGTCTCGGGTTGAAGCAAATCTGGAAGTCTCGAAGTCTCGCTCGAGCGAGGGTCGAGCGAGACAGGTCTGGGCATGTATTCATAAGCCATACTCAACAAATCTCCACCTTGGCTTGAATACCTAAAAGCTTACTAAAAAATCCAGATCAACCCAAGAATGTAAAATGCAGCAACTAAGAAAACCAACCCCATCTGAGTTCCCTAAGGAACCTGGAAACCCCGAACCCCTATCAAGTCCAAACAAAATTTGAACTTGAATACTGCAACTGGCTTGGTCATTATGTCTGCTGGATTCTCTGAAGTAGCAATCTTCTGTATACTAACTGTACCATCTGCCACTACTCCTCTGAGAAAATGATTCCTGACGTCAATGTGCTTCGTTCTCTCATGATACATTTGATTTTTAGTCAAATGTATAGCACTCTGGCTATCACAAAACATTGTCATCTCTGTCTGCTGAAGACCCAAGTCACTGATTAGCCCCTTCACCCAAATGGCCTTCTTAACAGTCTCAGCTGCTGCCATGTATTCTGCCTCTGTAGTTGATAAAGTAACAGTTGATTGAAGTGTTGCTTTCCAACAAATAACAGAACCACACAATGTGAAAATGTAGCCTATCAATGATCTTCTCTTGTCTAAATCCCCAGCATAGTCAGAATCAACAAAACCAACAACAACAGAATTGAGATCTACATCTCTATCAAATATCAAGCCCACATACGAGGTTCCCTTCAAGTACCTCAAAATCCATTTTACGGCCTGCCAGTGAGTTCTACCAGGCTTAGCCATATATCTGCTAACCACACTCACTGCCTGTGAAATATCTAGACGGGTACACACCATGGCATACATAATGCTACCTACAACATTAGAGTAAGGAACATTTGCCATGGACTGTTCCTCCTCATCTGTCTGGGGGGATAGGAAAGCTGAAAGTTTAAAATGCGACGCCAGGGGCGTGCTGACAGGTTTGGAGTCAGACATTCCAAACCTGTCTAGAACCTTCTCTATATACTTTCTCTGGGACAAGTATAACTTCCCAGCTTTTCTATCCCTGTGGATATCCATCCCCAGTAGTTTCTTAGCATCACCTAAATCTTTCATCTCAAACTCATCTTTAAGTTGAGTTTTCAACAAATCAACATCAACCATGCTTTTAGCAATTATAAGCATGTCATCAACATAAAGTAATAAGTGAATGAAAGACTTATCAGGCAATTGTTTATGATATACACAACAGTCATAATTACTTCTCAAATAATCATGATCACTCATAAACAAATCAAAACGTTTATACCATTGCCTAGGTGACTGCTTCAACCCATACAAAAACCTCTTCAGTCTGCATACATGGTCTTTTTTACCTTCAACTGTAAATCCCTCTGGCTGACGCATATAGATAGTCTCTTCAATCTCACCATGTAAGAACGCTGTCTTCACATCAAGCTGCTGAAGCTCCAGATCATACAAAGTCGTGATGGCTAGTAAAACCCAGATTGAACTGTGCTTTACCACTAGAGAGAACACTTCAGTGAAGTCTATCCCTTCTCTCTGACTGTAGCCTTTAGCAACTAGACAAGTTTTGTATCTTACATCAGACTGGATTCCCTCTTTTCTCTTGAAAACTCACTTGCAGCCCACAACTCTGGTCTTCGCTGGTAACTTAACCAAATCCCAGGTTTGGTTCTTGTGAAGAGACTTAATCTCTTTAGTCATCGCTGAACACCACTGTGCAGACTCAGTACTCTTCACAGCCTCTGAGTAACTGGAAGGGTCCTGCCCCACAATTTCTTCCGCTGTAGCGAGTGCATAACTGATCATATCTGCATGAGCATATCTCTGAGGTGGTCTGATCTGCCTCCTCTGTCTACCAGCAGCTATACTGTATTGCTCCTCAGCTGGTGTCTCAATCTCTGACTCAGAATCAGCTATAGCATGGTCCTGAGTTACTAGTGGTGTCTTAAGTGAAGCCTGCAACTCCACCTTCTTCCCTGTAGACACGGGAATCTGATTTGTTGGATTAAGCATGGATTTCTCATCAAATACAACATCCCTGCTTATCACAAACTTGGGTGACTTGGGATCAGTACACCACAATCTATATCCCTTCACCCCAAAAGCATATCCCATAAAAATACACTTCTTTGCCCTAGGTTCTAGCTTACCATCATTCACATGAAAATAAGCAGGACAACCAAATATCTTCAAGTTCAAATAATCAGTAGGTTCATCAGACCATACCTGATTAGGTGTCTTCAACTCAATAGCTGTAGCTGGAGAGCGGTTCACCAGAAAGCAGGCTGTATTGACTGCTTCCGCCCAAAAGTCCTTAGACAGGCCGACATTGGAGAGCATACTGCATGCTCGTTCTAGGAGGATCCGGTTCATGCGTTCAGCCACTCCATTTTGCTGTGGAGTGTACCTGACTGTACGGTGTCTGGCAATTCCTTCGTTCTTGCAGAACTCATCGAAGTCATTACCGCAAAATTCCATCTCGTTGTCAATCCGAAACCGTTTCACCTTCTTACCGGTCTAATTCTCTATCAGAACTTTCCACCGCTTGAAGTTCTTGAAGACATCACTTTTCTGTTTCAAAAGATAAACCCACACTTTCCGTGAATAATCATCAATGAATGTAAGCAAGTAATTAGCTCCACCTTTTGATGGAACTGAAGATGGACCCCAAAGGTCGGAATGAATGTAGTCCACTGTACCTTTTGTTCTGTGGACCCCAGTTGCAAACTGAACCCTGCTTGCTGAATACACAGTGCTCGCACAGGTCTAGCTTGCCCAAATTCTGATTCCCTAACAACTCTTGCTTACTAAGGATATACATCCCCTTCTCATTCATATAGCCCAATCTCATGTGCCATAGACGAGTAACATCTGACTCTGACTGATCAGATACTGAAACTGCAGCTTCACCGCTGATAGTACTGCCCTGGAGGAAATAGAGACCATCTTTCAGGTCTCCCTTCATAATGATCATGGAGCCTTTGCTGACCTTCAACGCTCCACCTTGTCCTATGTACTTCAAACCCAAAGAATCAAGGGCCCCCATGGAAATAAGATTCTTTTTCAAGTCTGGAATGTGCCGGACGTTAGTCAATGTCCTAACCATCCCATCAAACATCTTGATCTTCACAGAACCCATTCAAGCAATCTTGCAAGTAGTGTCGTTCCCCAACAAAACAGAACCACTGTTGACTGATTCATAAGACATGAACCAGTCCCTTCTGGGACACATATGGAACGTGCAAGCTGAGTCCATCACCCACTTATCACTGAACCGACTGCTCAAATTATTGATTGCAAGAACTACATCAGAGCCATCAGATTCATCAGCAGCACTGACGGCATTAAAGGAACTCGTAGATTCCTCCTTCTTCTTCAGCTTCGTACACTCACTCTTATAGTGTCCAAACTTCTGACAGTAATAACATTTTACATTCTTCTTGTTGAACTTGGACTTTGATTTCTCCCAGGACTTGCCTCTGCCCTTCTCTGAACCCTTCTGACTGGATCTTCCTTTGTCGGAGGTATCTTTGACAAACAAACCACTGGCATGTGCTTCACCACCTTATCATACTTACTCCTCAACTCCTTTGAGTTCAAAGCTGACTTCACATCTGCTAAGGAGATAGTATCTCTACCATACAACATAGAATTTACAAAATTTTCAAATGAGGCAGGTAATGAACACAACGCAATCAGAGCTTGATCTTCCTCATCAAGCTTGATGTCAACATTTCTAAGATCCATAACAATCTTGTTAAACTCATCTAGGTGTTCAGTAACTGACAAACCCTCAGTCATTTTGAGTGTATACAACCGTTGTTTTAAATACAACCGGTTTGTGAGAGACTTCTTAATATACAAGCTCTCAAGCTTGTTCCAAAGACCCTCAGCGGTCTCCTCCTCCGCCACCTCTCTCAACACTCCATCAGACAATGATAATAGAATAGTACTACGTACCTTTTCTTCATCGTCCTTAAACGGTACAGGAGAATCTGTCGTCCTTTCCTTTAGAACTTTGAATAACCCCTGCTGGCGCAACAATGCCCTCATCTTCAGGCGCCACAAGCTGAAACTGTTCTGACCGTCAAATTTCTCAACTTCAAATCTTGCTGTAGCCATCCCTTCAAATATTCACAGAGCCTGAAAACGCTCTGATACCAGTTTGTTAGGAAATAGCCAAAGAAACAAACAACAAAGATATGAAAGAAACCGCAGCGGATGCAACAATGAGAAATAAAACAGTAAACACAGAAAGAACACAGCTATTTAAGTGGTTCAGCTCAAAATGAGTTTACATCCACTGTGGGGTTGGTTTCAAAGCTTTACTAGATCAAATGGAGGTTACAGAGAGAGAATCAGAAGATTCTTACAATAAAGAACACTCACATCACGTGTATACACTCAATCCTCACAAGTTTCACTCAGAATAGTGGAGAAATGGAGAAGAAATGATCTAGGGGAGAAGTTGAGCTCGTCGGCGCCAAAACAGGGGTCTGTGCGTTTCTTCGTCGTCCGCTGCGCGAAAAACCTTCGCGATATTTATATTATGCAATCTCGCTCGAGCGAGACTTAAACTCGCTCGAGCGAGAACATCTAGGTCAGATTCGCTCAACTAGAAAACGGACACCTGGCAATAGGTGGCATCTCGCTCGAGCGGGAGGTCGAGCGAGGGTCAAGCGAAGTCACTGCCTGATCCTCGCTCGAATTGGAGGTCAAGCGAGGGTCGAGCGAAGTCTTGAGTTGAAGCAAATCTGGAAGTCTCGAAGTCTCGCTCGAGCGAGGGTCGAGCGAGACAGGTCTGGGCATGTATTCATAAGCCATACTCAACAGATTCAATTTCATCTTTCATGGCCTTAAGCCATTGATCTGAATCAATTCTATTGATTGCCTCAGGATCATCGTCTAAATTTTCCAAACTAGTATTTAGAGTATAATGATCTTGAAATAACATAGATGGTTGTCTAGATCTTTTACTCTCATTGTCTCTAACATCAATACTTGAAGATTGATTTTCATCTGAATTTCTTTTATTTTTACTATTTTGTATTTGAATAATATCAGAATTTAAATTGTCAAACTCTGTGGAGATTTTTTGATTTTCTAAATCATTTAATAAATCTATCTGATCAATTAGAGTAATAAGATTTGTATTTTCTAAGAAAACGGCATCTCTACTTTCAATCAATCATTTTTCAGAACGATAAAATCTGTAGTCACTTTCGTTTTCTACATACCCAATAAACCTGCATTCCTAGGTTTTACTTTTTAATTTATCCCTTAGTGGCCTTGGGATGAGCACATGTGCCTTACAACTCCACATTTTGGGTTTACTTAAGTCTGGTTTATATCCTGTCCATAACTCGTAAGGTGTATGTTTTGCTTCGGTTTCAATTATTTAATATATATGTAGTAGTCGACAATGCTTCACCCAAAAAATGTGTTGGAAGATCAGCATATGTCATCATCGATCGCACCATATCCAATAAAGTTCTATTTCTCCTTTCTGCAATACCATTTTGTTGAGGTTTATATGACATAGTATAAATATGTCTTATTCCATTTTGTTTGCAGAAATCATCTAAAGCCTCAAACTTACCTCCTCTATCACTATTCAAGTTTTTAATGGGTCTACCCAACTGGGTTTCTATATGCATTTTATATTCTTTAAAATTTTCAATTACATCATATTTATGTTTAAGTAAGTAGATATGTGTGAGATTCCATATTTACATGTATTTTTACATATTGTCTTTATTCTTATTATTGATTATTTTAATTTATTATAATAATATTATCGGTTGTGTTTTATTTGTTTAGTAATTGTTTGAGCTATTAATTAGTTAATATTGAGTTACGTTACTTTTCTTATTAATTTTAATGTGAGGTAATTATTTTAATGATTGGAATTTAATTTCCTTTATTTTATTATGTAAGTTTATTTGATGTGCTTTCTTTATATAAATTAGTATTTTATATTTAAATTGTTCTTTAAATTCAATTAGTTTATTGTGGAGTTTTAAATATTTTATTTTATTGATATTAAATTGTGGCATTTTCAGTTGGTTTTATTTAATTTATTGTACTCTATTTCTAGTAGGTTTTTATTTCTTTTTTCCTTTATTTCTTTTTCTTTTTCTTTCTCTTTTCTTTCTTTTTATTTTTCCTTTCTTCTCTGCTTTCTTATTGGGAGCCGTGCGACCACCCCCCCTGTTTTGGCCCATTCGGCTTTCAGCTTCGCCAGACCTCCACCGCTGGCCACCAGCCCTCACCACCTATGCCACCTGCAGTCCCTCTCTCTGGTAAGCTCACCCATGCCGGTGGTGTCAACCACGACGGCCCCACCTACTGCCGGCAAACTAGAACCCGAAAATGGGTTTTCCAAGCTTCCAACTGCCATAGCTCCGCCGTGAGCCACCCATTGACGTCACCGCCTCCACCATTAGTTTCCTCTCATTCCGGAGACCTTACCTTGCCGTTGGCAGCTCCCCAAACCTCCCCCATTTCCTTCTCTTCCTAACACCCAGAATGAGTGTGAAACCCACGGGTTTCACCTTGTGCCGCCGTCGTCCGCCACCTTCTAGTGTCATCTCTACCACCAAAACGTTCCCCCACCCCAGCTGACCACCCCCTAACTCAGCCCCTCCATTCGTGACCCCACCTTCCTTGTGTAAGCCCAAACTCGAAAATGGGTTTTCACCCATTTTGAGCTCGATCCGCCACCTTCCAGTGGTTGCACCGCCACACTACTACCTTCATGAGATTCTCCACCCTCTAATGAGTATTTTCCTAAATTTTGGTATCAAACCGAGTACTCTAGTCTAACGTACAAAGTGACTTGCTGTGAACGCTGTGGACTGGCGTTTGCTCAATGATCCCGTTTTTACCCGCTGTAAGTACTTTTCAAATAAATTTTAAGATTTAAATATATTTTTGCATCGACAAATATTGTATTTGTTTGACATTGGGATTTATTGGTTGATGTTAGAATTTATTAATTGTTGGTTATTTTGTGTGTCGTGGTTTACATTGTGTAATTACATGCTTAATCATGTAGATATTTGGTGTTGGATTTTAATATGAGATGTGGTTATTGGGTTTATGGATTTTAATGATTTTTTACTGAGTCATAACGGGGACGGCGATACGTAATGCCTGTTATGGTCATTGTGTATGTATTTCATAATGGGGACGGCGATACGTAACGCCCATTATGATTGATAGTGTATGGATGACATAACGGGAACAACGATACGTAACGCCTGTTATGGTCATTGGGTGTGTATTTCATATCGGAGACAGCGATATGTAACGCCCGCTATGAAATAAGCGTGTATGAGTCATAATGGGGACGACGATATGTAACGCCCATTATGATTGATGTTGTGTATATATCATATTGGGGACGGTGATACGTAACGCCCGCTATGATTGGATTTATTAATATCTTTTTCTGAAAAATGATGGATGATGTTATTAGAATTTTATTGTGGACCAAAATGAGATTTTGGCGTGTGTTATTTTATTTATTTTGAGGAAAATGATTTTAAGTTTCATACATACGGTATCATGTTCATGAGTGGTGTTGTTGTTGTTGCATAAATATATTTT
This sequence comes from Platycarya longipes, assembly GCA_036559045.1. Classification (NCBI taxonomy): domain Eukaryota; kingdom Viridiplantae; phylum Streptophyta; class Magnoliopsida; order Fagales; family Juglandaceae; genus Platycarya; species Platycarya longipes. Next base: position 41,032,425 of record CM071802.1, read on the forward strand.
ATATCTTGTGGTTTGTTTGGGTTGTACTTATCTGCGATGCCAATTTGGCATCGTAGTTTTTTAATGCAGAGTTTTGTGGAGGCTGAGCGTGAGGAGGCGACTCCGCTGTTGAAGTATTCTTATTATAAATTGCTATCTTGGGAAATTGTTTTCTCCTTTTTATAAATATGTATTTGTATAATTTGTATTTCGAATGACTATATTAAATCTCTTGTTGGAGAATGTGTGTAAAGTTAGTTTGTAAAATAATTCTAAAAATTTTGATACTTAGATATTAACTTCAATTATCCGCTGCTTTTATTTATGTACGTTACGTGTTTACACACGTAGCACTTAACGTTGGGAGTACGTGACCCACGTTGTCAGCATTCCCCATGTTTATTTTAAGGAGAATTTGAGGACGTCACAATATGCCCATATCTTGAATAGTCATCAGTGAAAGTAACAAAGTACTTCACTCATCTATGGGTTTTTATTTTGAAAGGTCCACAAATATCAGAATGTATAATTTCAAGTAAATCTATAGATTTCCAATTCTTTGAAAAGATTTACTACTCATTTTTCCTTTAATGCATGATTCACATACATCAAAATTATTTGAGTTTATTTTTTGAATTAATCCACTTTTACACATTCTAATCATTTTATTTTTATTTATGTGGCCTAATCTTAAATGCCATAAATATGCACAATCAGTAGACACATTCAAATAATCAGAAATGGATATTTTATTAATATCAATATTCAGTACATACATATCGTGCTCTTTTACGCCTTTCACTGATATATTATCCTTACTTATTACAAAGGTTCCAGACTTGAACTCAACTATGTAGCCTTTCTGATCTAGTACATGCACTAATACTAAATTCCTTCCAATACTAGGTACATATAATACTTCACTAAGTAAAATAACGGAACCATCTATTTTAAATTTACATGTACCTTGCCCCAAGACATCGCAGTATGTATTGTTACCCATATACACTTTATGCTCTCCTATTTGTTTATCTTCAAGCTTGACAAACAAATCTTTGTTCCTGCATATATGCCTTGTTGTTATAGAGTCAACCTACCATGAATCTGTTGCTGGTTCCACAAGCATTACTTCAGACACTGTCATCACAATTTCCTTATTTTCTCGTGCTTTTCCCTTATTTAGACATTGTGATTTGTAATATCCATTCTTTGCACACTTAAAACAGTTTTTAGAAAATGGTTTATTTTGTTTCTTTTTCAACCATTTCTTTTTCTTAAATTGTTCCAGCTTTATCTTTTTATGTGTAGAATGCTTATCCCGAGCTATCATTAATTTGGAAGATTCACTTTCTTTATTCCCCCTCTTCATCATTTCTCCTTCAAGTACTAAAAGTATTGGAAGCGATGTCATTGTCATTTCTTTTTCACTGTGTTAATGAAGTGACAATGTGATCCCGAGATGAAGGAAGACTATTTAGTATAGTTGTAACTTGCATCTTATTAGTGAGAGGATGACCAACATCATGTAATTCTTTTGCAATCAATTCCATTTGAATTATATGATCACCAATATCATTATTCTCATTCATGCAAGTACGGTTAAACCATACTTAGCCTCAACTGTATCCATTATTTCTTTTGTAGTTTCATAGTCTTCAAATAAAGGAATAATATAATCATTCATACAATGCAAAATTAAAGCTTTTGTCCATGCATTGTGTTCTTCCCATTTATCTTCAGTTATTACACTGTTTCCACTTTCAATTTCTACATTTTTCACTGTTTTTTATGGCTGTGGTGTTGTTAATGTATATTAGTTTTTTTCATGTGTTAGAAGAAACGTAATCTGCCTTTTCCAGGCCCTAAAATTTCTTCCATTCAGTTTTTCAATTCTTGAGGGATCAATACCTTTCTTCGGTGCCATAAATAATAATCCTTAATAAATTAACAACAATAATAAAAAAAAATACTAATAAATGTGTATTATTTTAAATATAATAATTCAAATGTGAAAGAAAAATAATAATAATTAAAAACTTAATAATAATAACCCTTGAATTTAATCCAAGGAGGCAGCCTTTAAATCCTCATATTTTTTAGATAAGGAGAATAATGAAAGTGACGCCTTGATTGGAATGTCCCACGACCCCTTCTCGATATTTCTCCTCTTTCAAAAAATTTCTGAGGATTATTTCACCCAAAAAATATTTTATTATAATTTGGCATGAAATTTGGAGCACAACGTATTTTGAATGGACCAAATCCGGCTTGAAATGGCTTCGAACAGCCCAAAAAACCCTTGCTAGTACGAACCGGGTCTAGAAATCAGTCAAAGCGGGTCAAGCGGTACGGGAGCCGATCCGGAGCTGGCGGCTTGGTCAACAGCTTGGTTAGCAGCTTGAACGTCGGCTGCTTTCTCGGCTTGGCTTGGGGTGCGGCTCGGCTGCACTGAAAAGGTGCCGTTTGGCACCAAGGGTTGTGACCCTTTTGAACCGAAAATGGCAACGCCGTTTGGCTCTACCGCATTAAACAACGTGTCGTTTGGCTTAAATGGCACACAGTCCTTGGCCAAGATGACGCAGTCGTTCAGTTCACTTGGGCTAAACGACGCGTTGTTTAGCAGTGACAAATTTGAGAATCTGCTAAATGATGTGCCGTTTACGTCCGGCATATTTGAGTTTTTGCTAAACGACAGGTTGTTTAGTGGCTGCGTTTTTGAACTCCTGCTAAACGACAGGTCGTTTTCCTTAGACAGAATTGAATTTGCTTCTTCTTCCTCGATTTTTTCACTCTTTAAAACTGAAAATTCACTATTTTCACTTCCGTTTGATGAGGTTGTCACCGGTGCTGAAGATTCTGATGTACTTTCAAGATTTATAAAATTCGGCAGCGGTGAAGAACTTCGACAACCCCCTGAAATAGTGTTTGTGGGTGATGGAAAATTAGAAAAAATGCTATTTCTCTAAGTAAAAATTCTCCATAATTTTTTTCAGAATAATAACAATTTGTCAAATTTTGCAAACTCCAATCCTCCCACCGTGACTTGATAAAGCGAAATTCTTGGATTTTCAAGCCTTCAAAGATGATTATAATATGTAAGTGTAGTTACCAAACCAATCACTTGTCTATTAATCGTCTTCTCAATGCGTGAAAAAACTCCTGAAATTCCTTCTAACATGACCGGCTCTAATACCACTGATAGAAAATGAAGAATAAGAATGAATGAAAATTGTGACAATCCTGTTGGGGTATTTGTCCCACAAGTTGCTGATGGCAAAAAGAAGAATAGAGTGAATGATTTATGCACTAGTGACATCTATTTATAGGCAACCATACACCGATTCGAAAGAGTCACAACCATGGAATATCAATGGTTACTAAGTAATACAACTCTTAACAAGCGACATAACACTTTGATTAAATCAAAGTGTTATGTCTTTTAACACTTCACACAAGAGAGGAAACCTTTTGGATTAGTCAAAAGGTTGTGTCTCTATATCATTAACCACCATCACTCTTTATGGGAACCATCACCAGGGAGAATGTGCATTTTCAAGGGATACACCGTTTAGTGATCACATCTCTTAGAATAACAGTCCTATTATTTTCAATTTAATAAATATTGCGTGACATAAATATTGTAGGGTTTACTTTTTGTGTTAATCAATTTTAGGCTAAAAACTCTCAAACTCATACAACAAGTTGTATTATCTATAATACAAGAAAAATAGGCTTTTGTGATTAATTATTTGTGACGAAAAGATTATTTGTGATAAATTTTAACTGTAAATTGTAGTTATTTTATTAGAATTAACTAGCTAGTTCCGAATTATTGTCCCCAGTAATCCGATCATATAAACTAAATGATAATAATAAATAATACAACGTGCTCCATCCGCACGAGTCACAAATACATAGGCTTAGCCAGCACATGATGATCATGAGCAAAAAATTGCTTGTCAAAAATTTAGGAATATTAATCCTTGAATTTCCATCAACATGCACCTCACAATTGAGATTGATGGAGAAAAAATAGAATAATCGAGCATAATATAGTCCCTCAAATAATTCATTCCAGACAAGTAAATCGGTCCTCATAATTAAATTAAGGCTGCACAATTCAATTCCAAACTATTACCACAAGAAAATTGTTTATTGGCTATAATTTATTAGTCGAAAATAATCTATTTTAATCGTTAATAGTCTGTTTTAATCACTAAAAATTCTTTTCATCGCAAATGTTAGGTCACATAAAAATGAGTTACAATATGTAACACATGGTTATACCCCACGCCCGTCTGGCTCAACCTCAGCCTTCTGAACTCCCAAAATGACGGTGTTTTGCATTAGGTCAGTTTCCTTTTTCATTCTTTTCATTTCTTTCCTTTCTCTCCTTCTGCTCCCCGACGGTTTCTAATTTCCTCTGTTATCGCTGCCCCCGATTTCCTCTCACCAGAATCCCACGTCTTCGGCAGTTTCTTGTTCCAGATGAAATTTATTTCTTTCTCTCTCTCCTTTCAGCATCTATTTTTCTATTTTTGGTCTTCTTCTTCTTCGTTCTCCTTCCGATTCGTTCATCTATAGAGCTCACCGGTTGATTTTGGACTTCTTTTCATATAATCATTGATGATCTTGTGTGTTAATCTCGGTGGGTGTAATTGGGAATAGCAGATTTTGGAATCAAGATTCGTAGTCTCTTCCTCTTCGAGCCGTTTTCCATTTCCTCTCTTTAGGTAAGATTTATGGATTTCAGATGGATGCTCATCTTAAGTGATTCGTTTAAGGAATTTTCTTTTAATTGCTAGATCGGTTTGAAGAATATTTCGATGGCTGCCAGAAATTTTGTTGACTCTTTGGGAATTGTTGTATATGGATAGTGGGTTGTTTAGTGAATGAAAATTGGATCTTTGTTTAGAAGACTCTTACAAGTTGTTTGTGGAGTATTTTATTTTATCTCTTGGTTGTTCCAAAGCTTATGAGTTGTTGGTTGAGAGGATTATTGGTGGCTGATGGTGTGAAATAAAGAAATTATTTTCCAAGGTATTTTGGAGTTATTTGAGATGAATACGTAATGAGCTGAAATAATGAATTTGTTAGAGACAGTATTCATACTAATAAATGATTTTGGGTGGCTGGTTGCTTGGTAATTGTTTGCTAGAAATTATGAATTTAGGCGGGCAACATAGTTAACTTATAATTTTTCAGATTTAAGCCTTCAGGGTGGTCATTAATATAACGAAATTTATTTTTATAAATAGGTGACGAGAATCTTAGTGATCAGACTCAAAACTTTGATAATTCGCTACAGGAGTCAGGTAAGCAGGGCTTCTATCCTAGATTTGCATAAAAAGAAAATTTGTTTGAGGTTGGTTTTATAAAATGTGCATATTATGATTTTAAAAAAAAAGTGAGAAAAACAACCTCAGTATATATATTTCTGCATCTTCTCATGAAATTTATATGATAGAGAAAAATTTCTCTTTGATATGAAATGTGTAGACATGAGTAATATTTGACATGTTTCTAAGATATACATATGGGCAAACATGGATTTTATTGTTTTCTTATACATGTGAAGTAAAGTGTTTTGATATATTATGCTCATGGAAAATCTTTGGCATGCTTATCTGTTTGTCTTGGTTTCTGAATATGGTTCTGATGTAAGAATATGGATCACGTGATATAGTTGGTACCACCATAATATAATATGATAGGAGTGCAATCACTTTGTAAATAAAGTGATCCTTTTATGTGTTTCTTTCCTGTGTGCACACTCGGGACTCCGAGAACGAATAAGGGAAAGTCTCACAATATGATACCGCCTGGTTTGGCCACCGGGGATAGCACAACCCTACCACAGGAGTTAAACATGGTACATATTCTGGAATGTTGATAAAATGAGATGTGACAGTTATTTGTGCCAAAGTGTTTTGTTTGAAAAGTTGGTTTCTGTTTATACATTATGAAAAATATATGTTCGTTCAACTTTTCGCTTGATGATATATTTTTTTGGAGCTGTTATCTATAAATAAAAGTTTTATGTTTTCGTACATAAGAAGTTTTTATTAAAAATGCTCATACTTTACACACTAGTATAGGTGCTTTCCTTACTGAGTCGTAGATAAACTCACCCCCTTATTTCAAATACTTTTTAGATGAGGTGGAGGTCTCGACTGAAGACCAAGACTAGTATGTTGGGACTAAACTAAGCTATTTTTTTTTCTTGATTGTAGTGAAGATTGTATTTATTGATCTGATGTTACGTTCTCAGTATTGTTAGATTCAAGTGTTAATAGATTATTTTATTCATTTTGATGGGGAGATTGTGGACCCTATGTTATTACCTTAAATTTATGAATTTGTGGATATATTTATGATTGAATTGTCTGGATTTGGAGATAAGAATTTATTTGTGGATTTCAGAAAATAATTAGAGATAGTTATTAGATGTATATTTTTGAGTATGGATCTGAATGTGGAGATTATTACTTTATGAATGTCTTTGGGAACGTATGGTTAGTAGATGAAAATATGGTATATAAAAAAGGTTGGACTTCATGACCCCCTGCGAGTATGGGGTGTCACACAATATATATATATATATATATATTTATATATATATTACTTCTGACTATATACAAGTTCATAGGAGGCGCACCAACAAAATGGAGGACTAGGCCTCAAGTTCATGTGGAAAGCTTAGTCCACGTACGCAGAGCTATTCATTTTCCTCGAAATAAGGTTGATAGGCTTTATTATTATTATTATTATTATTTAGATCTCCCAGGAACTAGAGTCGAAGTTTCAGACTTATAACATAGATTAATTTATAAACATTTTTAATAACTTCCTGAGTAAATTTTCGAGTAACAGTATATGCTTAATAAATGTTGCAACTCATTTTTATGTGTCCATTTCTATCACTCTAGGCCCTTCTTGATGATTTGATGCAGGAGGATCCTGGCCCAATGATGAGTATTCTTAGGATTTGGATGAGTGGCGGTAGATTTGGGCGAGGAAGGATTTATTCCTTTGTCAGGCGAGAAGACTTATTCTTCAGTTGGGCGAGGGGACATATCTCTTGGTTGGGCAAGAAGGTTTATTCTCCGATTAGGTGAGAATATGTGGAAAATTAATATTTTAACTATAACTTTGATTACAGATGTCAGAATGGTACATATGACTCTAATCCGTAAAGTTGTCTTCAGCATGCACATCACAGTCACAATTTTTTTTTCTCTATGGACCTCTAGTTGACCCCAAAATCTGTCGGTTTTTCTTCCAAATCATTACTTTTAGTTCATTCTTCCATATTTTGTCAATTTTCTTTTATGGTAATGTTTATCTTTGGTAATGATTTTAATTGGTATTCTTAGGCTAGATTTTAACTATAGTTATCTTATTCCTTATTTTATTGTTTGGCCTTTGTTGCAATCGTGCCATTTTTTATTAGTTATTTAAGCTTGGATTGTGGGCTTCAAAAGATGGTAATTGATTTATATTATAGTAAGACCCTCATCCCAGATCAGTTGTTCTTTGTTTTTCATTTTTTCTCAATCTTAATTTCTACCTTCTGTTATTTAATTAGCCGTCAAAATAATCCCATATTCTAGTTCGGCATCAGTTGCTATCAGAGCTTTGGTATTTCCTAGGATGAATTATCGTTAGGTTTCATGGTTGGTGGTAGATGTTTTGAGACCTGTGTTTTTGTTTTATATGTATTGCTTGTTATATTAATAATGGACCTGCTAGTTTACTATTATTATTATTTAGATATTTCTATGTTTAAATGTTGAGTTTTTTTTTCTTTTATTATTTTATTTTATTGCAGTGCTTATATTTTAATGTTTGAACTTAGAATCTCTTATTTTATTATATGATAATTGTTTTATGTTTGGAATTAATACTCTCTATTTTATTGTGTGTGTTTAAATTAAAATGTGGGTTGTTTTTATAGTTATTTTCGGAATGGGTGTATTTTGTTGTGTTTGGGTTTCTTTAGTTTGATGTTTGGGCCTTGTGTTTAAGGTGTGTGAAGCCTGGCCCATGGCTAGGTTTAAACCCAGCCCTTCTCGCCATGAAATGGAGCCGTTTGGCTTCTGGATCTAATGAAACCCTTAGGGTTTCGTAGCTTTCTCCCCAGCCGCACGCCCCTATTCCTTTTTTTTCATTTTTTATTTTCTTTGCTTTTCCTCTGTTTTCTTGCAGCAACCCATGAGGTTGCAAGCCCTGAAAACCCAGTTTCAACCACCCATCTTCAACCACACGTCCACCAATTCCAATCATTGGCCTTACACATGTATTTTGGTCCATTTTTCTTCCAGTTAAGCACCTGAAAAACCTCCTCGAGTGACCCATTTCGAGCTATAAATAGATCGAACTTCATGCCTTCGAAACCACCCCAAACCGAGTTATCCTCTTCTCTAAAACTTTGATTCGAGTTTCCCTACTTCAAATCCCTCAAATTCGAGATCTAAGAATCCTCTAAAGTTGTTGTTTTCTCTCCTGTTGTCGCCGTCTCCGCCGTTGCACCATCGCCATTACAAAACCTCTCTGTGAGCTGCTCAACACAAGTTTTCATTTAGTTAAATAATATTTTCATTATATTATATTTTCATTTATTTATTTTATTAATTTGTTAATAATATTTATTATTTGTTATTGCTATTTTCTTAACGTGGGTGTGATGAATGCGATTTAGTGACGTGCACGCTTATTGATATGCAGGATTTTATCTTGATGCTTTCTCTATTTTCTAGAAATTATACCGACTGCATAGTAAATAATAGTTCAATGTGGTTTGAGATTTTATTTGATTAATTGATTATGCGCTAACCATTATTTGAAGCATGAAGTGTTGATTAAATATTGATAATAAATGGGAGAAGATTGGTTGGGCCCAAGGCTGTTAAATGGAGAATAAGATCACCTCATAGTTGATTGATTGTGAATAAATTGTGAGATTAAATTGTTGAATTTTGAAATGTTGTGTTAGTGTTGTTTTGCTTGTTGTGTACAATTGTCATGTCATCCAATACCTGCTTATCATGCATACGTTAATTCTTATCTGCTATGATTATTTAAATTGTACTACGTAATGGTGATATGATTATTTTGGGTGATATTGGAATGGTCACAGCTTGTGGGTGCGTGCGTATCACAACCGCAAGTCGAGATGGAGCATTATCTCAGTGGATTTCATCTAGTTACTCGGGAGCGGAATAAACTGTCGTGATGTCCTGTAGGTTATCGTTAGGCGACAACAGGATCGGACAAGATAGTAACGCTCTTGTACCGACTTTATGGCCCTTCTGTTAGCAGGATTAGATGATGCCTAGACATGGTACGCGCTTGTTACGAAGTCACATGCACGATTGTTATTTGTGACGTGACGAAGAGAACTATGATGTATGGATGGTCTCTAGAAGAGATCATGGTATACACTTAATAAAATAAAAGGGTTTATGTCGTGGGCCAGAAACTAGGTTTTGGCGTATACAAATTAAAATTAATTTATTTCTGAACAATAACGAATTTGTGTGTGTTTGGATTAAAATGAGTTCATTTCTAGGAAATGACGTGTTAGGGTGGGTGTGTGTGTTTGTGGTTATGCTTGATTGAGAACATGTGTATTGTTTTGTTTGTATGTGATTATCTATACTGTTTGGAGTGTGACTTGATTGCTATTTATTGAGATTAACGTCTCATGTGGTGTTTCCTTTTCACATATGGTTTTGTGTTATGGAACCATAGTCTTTGATACAGAGGATGAGGTTGAGCCCGAGGGACAGGCTTGGCTGAATGAGTGATCTGTTATAATGGCTGAGAGCGAAATTATGATCCCCAATGTTATTTATTTTCTTATTGCTTTACTTGTCAGATGACTGTATAATCTCCTCTTGGAGAATAATTTTCGATGGGTCTGTAAATTTTAAATCTCTGGTACTAGAATGTATGTCTTTATTTTCTACTACAAATTTTATTTTGTACACCTTATGCATGATGCACACACTTTTTTGGAGCACTTGTCGATAGGATGAATGGTCCGTGTGATTATGATCCCAGTGTCGTGAGTCCCTCTAAATTCCAAGAGGGAGTTGTGGGCGCCACAGATATTCATAGTAGCATAGCATCGACACGTTCAGATCTTCATCATCTTTGTATGCAACTTCTTTTGATAATGTTAAAGGCACGGATATTCAGTTGCATCACATATTAAAGGACCTACGTCATGAGATAGTCACTTAGTTAATTTACACAATTGTCATGTATATAGATGAGTTGTCCTCGTACTATCATGTAATTACAGAGTTAGTTAGGCAGATGTAAAGTGCTCGAATATTCATTTGTTTGTTAGGATTACTTTAAGTAGCAGCACTGTGTATAGAATCATTGAGTAATACATTTTGAATGAGATAAGCATTTCCCAGAATTCTTCCTCTACTTTAATATTTGGTTCCTTGTTTCCTTGTTAATCATACATGGTATCAAGAGCCTCAGAGTAAGAATTTTTTTTCCATGGATACTGAACTCACCACCTCCCCTTTTCTTGATTTCTATAACCCCAACAACCCTCACAGACTAGACCACGAAGATAACTCTTCAATTTCCCTAGTTTCCAAATTGCTTACTTCTAAGAACTATATCACAAGGTCCAGGGCAATATGTCGAGCTCTTCGTACCCATAATAAGCTGGGTTTCATCAATGGTACTCTATCTAAACCAAAAGACCCTTCGGACCCACTCTATAAAGCATGAGTGCTGTAATGATTTGGTTGTTTCCTGGCTACACAACTCTATTAACCCTTCCCTCAAATCCAGCATAGCATTTGTGGATGATGTTATATAAATATAGGAAGAACTCAAAGAACAATTTACTCAACAAAATGAATATTGTAAGTTTCAGCTCAAAAAGGCTTTAGTAGGTTTTACTCAAGAAAATGACCATTCCAATGTTTATTTTGGAAAATTAAAAACTCTATGGGATGAACTCCTTTTGTTTGATCCTATGCCCAACTGTACTCGTGGCAAGTTGGCTATCATACTTGATAGATATTAGCGAGACAATATCATCCAATTTCTCAAGGGGATAAATGAATCCTTTCATGCAACTCTTGACCAAATCATGCTCTTAGATCTCCTATTTCCTATCAACAAATATTTTTCTATGATTTAGCAGCAATAAATGCAAAACCAAATGCTTACAACCCTTGCTTGTCTTGAGACCACGACTCTTGCGGTCAACAAACCATATTCTCTTGTAAACCTTCCTTCAAACCATCCCAACAAACCAAACGAGATAGACCCTTCTGTACTCATTGTAAGATTCAAGGCCACACCTTGAAAAACTGTTTTAAGGTAGGAAATGCTCAAGCCGAACTTGTACTCACTGTCATATGACAGGTCATGTAGTCGAGAAATGCTACAAACTACATGGCTATCCCTCAAGCCATAAATTCCATGGAAAGTCTAAACAGTGTGGTTCCCTTGCTGGTTGCTACCAATATGTCTTCTCTCCAACAAGAAGATTTACTAGATGACAAGTTGTCATTTACAAAGGACTAATATCAGCAAATGTTAGCTCTTTTGCACTCAAAGGAAGCATTCATTACTAATCACTCAGTCAACAATGTCCAGGCAGATTGTGGTCCATCCCCCACCATGAATGATATACTTTGTCCCTCACATTCACACACTCCCCGGATTATTAACACTGGTGCTATAGATCATATGATCTGCAGCACCTCACACTTCTCTTCAATAACATCTCGAGTTATACTCTGTCCCAAATAGCCCCTATCACTCACATAGGCATCGTCTACATCACCTAAAAATTAACCCTGAACACTATCTTATGTGTTTCCTCATTCCATTTCAATTTGATTTCTGCCAAATAGTTGGCTAACTCACTCTTTTGTTGTGTCATTTTTCTTTCACAATTTTGTTTTATTCAAGACCTTTTGTCATGGATCATGATTGTTATGGTGAGATGAAGGTTGGTCTTTACCAACTACTTGCTGCACCAGTGTCTTCTATAGCTCTTCTCGATCATTCTTTTATTTCCTTGCACAAAAATATTTCTGTTTCAGCCACTCTTAAAGATGTTAATCTCATTTATGATATTTGGCATTGTAGAATGGGCCATACACCGTCTTCCAAGTTACATGTAATCAAAGATCCTTGCGCTAGAAATCATACGTTTATTATTTTTGATCTCAATCCTTGTCTTGTCTGTCCACTTGCCAGTCATCATCGACTTCCATTTCCCTATAGTTCTCACAAAACTAATGCCATATTTGAACTTATTCATGTTGATATAGGGGGACCTCATTCAAAAATAGCTTATGATGGTACTAGATATTTTCTTACCATTGTAGATGACTATTTTAGGAGCACTTGGATTTATTTACTTAAAGCTAAGTTTGATACTCGAAAATGCATTGAGGCTTTTTGTAATTTGGTTACCACCCAATTTCATGTCTCGTTCAAACCTTAAGAAGTGATAATGGCCTTGAATTTCAAATGCAAGATTTCTTTAATAAACAAGGCATAATTTATCAAAGAACATGTGTGAAAACCCCCCAATAAAATAGGGTTGTAGAAAGAAAACCTTCATAGCTTGAGCATTGAAAATTCAATCCAATCTTCCCATTTCATATTGGACGAATGCATTCTCATTGCAGCATATATTATTAAATGAATTTCCAGTGTCATTCTTTCCAATAAAATTCCCTTTGAGCTCTTATTCAACAAACTTCCTACATATTCTCATATGAGAATTTTAGGTTGTCTTTGCTTTGCCTCCACCCTCTCACGTCACAAACAAAAGTTTGCTCCTAGAGGTCGACATTGTGTGTTCCTTGACTATCCCTTTGGAATAAAAGGTTATAATCTACTTGATCTCAATTCAGTCTTTGTTTCTCGGGATGTCACTTTCCATGAGCATATCTTCCCTTTCCATCATTCAGCTCATTCCCAAACTTCTCATATCTTCCCTCCAACACCCTCATGCTTAAATCCACCTACCTGCCCACCTCCTACATAGAATTCTTCCCTTATTCATCCAGCTTCACAAACAACCATTCCATCATCCATATCTCAGCTCCCAAATATTGACATCCCATTATCAAACCACCTCTATCCCTCATATTACCATCCCCACTTCTAGAGACAGACTCCTCATCTCCACTCCTAGAGACAGAATTCTCATCTCTACTCCTAGAGATAGACTCTTTTCCCACCCTACTATCCCATTAATTAATTCATCCTCTCCACTCATTTTACCATCTTCATCACCAACTCCTTTTAGAAGGTCTACTCGAACCAGAAGGGCAGTCCAATACCTCAAGGACTTTCACTGTCAGCAAGTAACTTCTATCTCATCATTGAAATTTGTGGACATGTCAATCGCTCCTTTTGGTATCTCTTTTCCAATGCCCTCTTCTATTTCTTATGCCAATTTATCACCTACTTTTGCTTTATTTTCCTCCATATCATTACATCATGATCCCCAAACCTACAAACAAATTGCCAAGGACAAAGATTGGTGTCAAGCAATGGAAGTCGAGATTAAGGCTATAGAACTTAACAAAACATGGATCATCACAGACTTGCCTCTTGGCAAAACTCCAATTGAGTGCAAATATATATACAAGACCAAATACCATTCCAATGGTACTATTGAAATGAAGAAAGTACGTTTAGTTGCTAAGGGATTCACCCAACAGGAAGGGGTGGATTATCATGAAACTTTTTCCCTGGTTGTGAAGATTGTTACTGCTAGAATATTCCTTGCTTTAGCTGCTATCAAAGGGTGGCATTTGTAACAATTTGATGTTAACAACGCCTTTCTTAATGGAGACTTGCATGAAGAAATATATATGAAAAAAACCCTGAGATATAACAAGGGTCAACCTGGACAAGTTTGTAAATTATTGAGAAGCCTCTATGGTCTAAAACAGGCCTCTCACTAATGGTATGACAAATTCTCTACATCTTTGATTAGTTTTGGTTTCCAATCGTCCAAGGCTGATTAGAGTCTCTTTACCTGCATTACTTCCACCAATTTTATAGTTTTACTTGTCTATGTAGATGACATAGTAGTAGTTAGTAATTCTCTTGATTCCATCTCCCTTTTAAGAAATTTTTTGAACACTCATTTTTGAATCAAAGACCTCGAACCCTTGAGCTATTTTCTTGGCATTGAGGTTGCTTGATCCCCTTCTGGTATCCATCTCTGCCAATGAAAATATACCTTGGATACCTTGGCTAACGTTGGCAACCTTGCTTCAAAACCTTTCAAAATTCCTTTGGATCAAAACCATAAATTAAGCAAGTCCACAAATCAGCCACTTGATAATCCCACTTCATATCGACAACTAATTGGAAGATTACTCTATCTGACTTTGACACGCCCAAATATAAGCTACACCATTCAAGTTTTAATTAAGTTTATGGCCTAACCATCTACATCTCATCTTGCCGCTGCTCACAAGGCATTAAGATACCTGAAAAATGTCTCTGGTCAAGGCATCCTTCTACATCTGATTCTTCAATTCAGCTAAGGGGCTACTCTAATTCAAACTGGGCCTTTTGTCCCGATTCTCGCAAATCAATCATAGGATTTTGCATCTTCTTAGGACAATCTCTTATTTCTTGGAGGTTGAAGAAATAAAATGTTGTATCCAAGTCTTCTGCTGAAGCAGAATATTGAGTGATGGCTTTAATTTGCATAAAGGTCACGTGGTTTCGACAGTTGCTAGCTGATGTTGTAATTCCTCATTCTTAAGCTGTTGAGGTGTTTTGTGATAACCAATTTGTCCTACATATTGCAGTCAATCCTATAATTCACGAAAGGACAAAACACAATGAAGTGGATTGTCATCTTATCCAAGATAAGATACAAGAAGGAAGTGTTAAAATTGCTTATGTTCCCTCACAGTCATAACTTGCTAACATGTTTACCAAACATTTTCCATCTTACATACTTTATTCACATATCTTTAAGGTGGGAATAGTCAACCTCTAGTCTCCATCTTTAGGGGGTTGGTATTCAGAGTAGCATAGCATTGGCACATTAAGATCTTTATCATCTTTGTACGCAGCTGCTTATGATAATGTTAAAGGCACTTGATAAGTATAATTCTTATATGATTATTATCTTTTTATTTATTAAAATTGTTATTTTTCATTTATTTTTTATTTTTATTTTATTTATTTTCTTGTGTTGAAGAAATGAAAAGAAAAGAGAAAAAATAATTGCAAAAGCCCCAATTGGACTCACTTCGATTGCACCATTTGTTTCATTTGATATTCAATTAAGACAAGCCGCACTCCCTCACATTGATTTGCTGGGCACTTTTCAATTCAATTTTAAACAGGCCGTACTCCCCTTGCTTTCAAATACAAGAGACGGGTCCACTAGTTTTTATTGAAGCAATGCATGGTTTAAAACTATTGGGACACGGCACTTCATAGTAGACCACTTGTATTCGTCTCGCACGAAACTTTAACACAAGTAATTCAGTTTGATTCAAATTCAATGGAGCGCCGCACAATATAAAAGGCAAGATTCATTCCTGCACAGAGAGAGCGCTGCAAGATAGACCAAGCGGAGAGGTGAAGGAGTATTTTTGGAGTTTTTCTAAGGAAGAGGATTTGGAGAATAGAGATTAGAGATGCATGTTTCATCAACCGATTTCAATGAAAAACATGAATTTTATTTGTTTTCTTTTTAATTTCATTATGAACTAAATTTTATTTTCTAGAACGTGAATGTAGTCTAATATTGAAAACACAGTTTATATTCCTAGTTATTTTTATTTTTAATATTTCCATAATTAAGTATTTAATTTGTATTCTTAATGCTTGCATTTTTTTAAGAATTATTGTTTGATCAATTGAATTACAATGAGACCGAGAAGTGATTTGTGATTTTAGTTATAGGATTTTTTTTTTAGCGACCCCGTTCCAAGTTTATTAATAAGTCTTCACTTTTGGTGGAGGAATATCGTGATAACAATGAATCTCACATGGGGGTTTACAAGCAATACCAAAACCTGGGCAAAAACCAACTCACGACTAGAAAAAAATGAAACAATCAACCAATGAAAAGAACATCTAAACAAGCCTATGGATAAAACCTCTAAAATGCTTAAGACAAAATCACAAATAAAACAACTAAACAAGCCTAAAGGGCCATAACAAAGAGGCCATCAAGAAACACGAATCTGAGGTAGTCCATTATAGTTCGTGCACAACAAGCCTTTTAAGCAGATGAGGCACCATAATGTGTGTATTCCATTCATTAGTACATCCATTACTTCCCAATCTGGTCAGAATTTCTGCTGACTTATTACCTCCCTTATAAACATGTTGCACTGAGGAGACCATGTTCCTTAACACCATTAGTTGAGTGAAAGTAGAGATACTTTGCAACTAATGTGATTTTTCAGAAAATTCGAAGAATGTAATGAGTCTCTAATTAATTAAATCCCCATAGAGATATGAAGTTGTTAGTTAGAGATATTTTTAATATTATTTGAGAGAATCTAGTAAATAGTTAATGAATTTGTAATCATCAACATAGGATTATTGGAATTTAATAATTATAAAAAATAAATTGTGTGGGATTTGCTAGGTTAAATCAAATACTTTAGATCCATTCTTTTTATATTTTTACACTCTTAAATTTTAAACTCTGTTAATTCTTTATTTGTAGGTTTATTTTTGTTAAATAGTTTAATTTAATTTGGATAATAGAAACATTTAATTTAGTTTTGATTTTCCAAATAGTAATTAAATTAATGAATTTCAAACTCAATAGCATAGTTAATTCTCGTGGATTTGACATTTATTTTCTACAAAACACTTTACTAACTACTTGTTATGATTATATGCGTTTGCAAATATTTTTACGCGAACAGTACTGAAATGCAGTCGCACCACAGAACAGAAACACCTACTTCATGAGATAGTCACTTAGTTAATTTACACAATTGTCCTGCATATATATGAGTCTTCCATGTACTATCATGTAATTTCAGATTTAGTTAGGCAGTTGTAAAGTGCTCGAATATTCTTTTGTTTGTTAGGATTTGTTTCTTCGCATTTCCTAGAAATCTGAAGGTTCCTTGTTTCCTTGTTAATCATACAACGCAAGGCCCACCAAATAAGTTATAACTAGGTATTCATTTGATGCAAATTTTAACTCTTTTGATCATTTCAGTTACCTATATCTATTATCGATTACATTTTAAGTGACATGCATAGAAATCATGACATTGATATTTTATTAGGATATTTTGTTCGTGAAATATAAATAAATTTTTTTAATCTTTGCAATATTTTGCATATTGTTATTTGATCCAAAAAAGCAAAAGAAAAATAAAAAGAGCGCCGGTACATATAGACTCATGTGGGGACTCCTTTGTAGTCCTAATAAGAGCGCATGTGATTTTTATTCGAATGACCAAATTGCCCGTGCTTCTATTTGAGAGACAAAACAAAAAAATGAATTGGGATCAAAATCTAGAAAGTTATCTCTCTTGAATCTGCATCCACTACCAATAGCCGGCTTCCTCCACTAGTGGTCGAGTGCTCAACTGCATGTCACCGGCCTCCTCCACCATTGACGGAGTTGTTCGGTTTGTGTGGCGGTCCCAACCCCCATGTATAAACATGTAGAAGTCGAGATACCTAGATAATGACCACACGGGTCAAACACCTGTATCACCTTGTACAAGTGTGTGCAAACATGCAATATATGTGCAACACAAATTATCGCAGCATAAAATAAATGGCATGCCAAAACTTATACGTACCATAAAGTTTAATAAGAGGAGTAATGTCCAGGAATATTGTGAAAGGTGGAAGGAAATAATGTTTTGATCCGTAACTCAAGTGCTTGATAAATTGTTTCCGTGAACTTGTTTCATTTTGGCTACTGTTTTGAAATTATAATTTTTAGTCTTGATAAAATTTAAATCACATTTTAACATCTTTTGAACCATTTAATTTTTAGAGAATAAATAGTTGATGATTTAGCTTACTTTTTAAAAGAAAATCACAAACTCGAGACCTTCTAATTAGCTCAACCATACATTTCATTTCTAACAAATCCTTCATTGTGAATATATTACTTTTCATTTTACTCAATGTATACATAGTCATAAAAAATTTCAAAAGGACTTTTACACACCATTTTATTTTCTCATATTTTTCATTCATCATGTTTTTACAATAAACTTTCACAAATGATTTGATAATATTTTATCCTTGCAGAATACTATCCTAGACTCATTCTTGATACAACTTGACACTTTTATACTTGGAAACACATTTAAGATCACGTCATTAGACAATATATAATTAGTCGGTTAATCCAGATAATTAAGTTAGATAAGTCAATATACTAGAAATATTTTCAAGTCATATATGTCAGCATCATATTTATGAACAACCATGATTTTAACTCTCAGCATACAATATTTTATGAAAAACCTTATTTTAAAGTACGTTTACATTATAATTAGTTTTTATTGAGTCTGACTTATTTTCGTAGTTTTATATTATCCCAGGTGAGAATATTCATAGAGATAGAGATGCAAGGCGGGACATGGCCAGAGAGACATGGACGTACGTAGATGCTTAGATCATGTATAGAGATAATTTTAAGTTATATTTTTTATAGTACAAATTACTTTGAAAAACTTCTAATAAATATTTCAGCGCACCCTTCGTTGATCTTTAATAAAGAATGATCTCATTTATTATACAGAAGAAGAAAAAAAAATTACTAAGTTATAGCACTCTGCAGGCTCCCGTGAGTTTCTAAACACGACATTATCTTTCTTTACCGTGGGGTACTGCGGTGTGTTACATTAGACATAACTTACTTGGGACAAGAGTGCTTTGGGAGGCACTCCAGGGGCATACACTTTTTAGATACGTACCGATCTTCTCCTAGTCTTACATTAGACTAGGGCTGTTAAGAAGTGACGATTTGCCGCTTTGCGTCATCCCCAAAGTATTGAAAGATTCGCATCAACTTAATTGTTTGAAACAATTGATGAAGTTCTACTTTGATTGGGGAATATATATAGTGATATAATATGGCCCTTACCCACTTAGTGATCATACAACTCAACAAGCCAATTAAATCGACTTGTTTATCTCCCCTACAGATAGATTAAATTTCGTGCAGCGAGCTCGAGGATAAGATGCAAGTGTTGGATTATACTTTTTCGGGAAAAAGTTAACAAAAATATCTCTGATCTCTTCTTTTTGTTTAATTTCTAGGATCATATGGATTCATTATTTAAAAAAGAATTGATGCTTTGTTGCACTTCAAAAGTGCCACAGTCCTTCTAAATTAATCATATCCACCCACAATATTACATGGATTCTTCTCTTTCTTTCCTTTTCTTTTGCTAGACTCAGTGATTGGATAAGTACAAAAGGTGTGGAGGGGAAGATTGGCTGATAAAGCTTGACTCTATATATAGAACATGTAATTCCTCATGCAAAGTAGAACAAAGTATAAGACGCTTGCATATAGCTGATCTTTCTCCTTTCAAATCCCATTAACCCAAACCAACCCGACACCAGACTCCAGCAATTAACAATTGATATGTCTTCTTACTGTTCTGCAAAGGGCCCCGGGACCGGTTGCCCTTTGGTACCGATTCAGAAAACAAAGGAGGGAATTATTAGTGTCCCTAAAAACCAGCCTATGAAATACACAGAGGCGCAGTTGAGAGAGAAATTTAGGCGCTATGATGTAAATGGAGATGGGGTTCTTAGCAGGGAAGAGCTCAGGAATGCATTCTACAGCCTTGGTTCCTACGTCTCAGATTGGCGAGCTTATCGGGCAATTTGCCAGGCTGATAGTAATGGAGATGGATCCATCAGCGAGGCAGAGTTGGACGATGTTGTGAGATATGCTTTCAGACTCGGTTATACCATCAATTAAATCTCAATATTATTGTTAATGGTATTGCTTCATAAAGATCGGGCGGTGTGTTTACACTCCTATATATATATATATATATTGTGTAGTATTGTCTGCTGTGTATCGTTTGATCTGCAGTTACCATGAACCCATGTTAATAATTTTACAGCGTTTGAAGTATCCATGGACTGTAGTACATGGATATAAAAAAGTACGAAGTTGTAGAATGTTTCCAATAAGAAAGGACATGATATATATCAGCTTGGTGTATGAAATTTCTTATATTTCTCTTCCGGGCTTTACAATTTTGAGGTAGTTCTTAGAGGAATACTTTTCAAAGCTGAATGAAGGATCAGACAAAGAAAGAAAACAGATAAACGAACACTACAACAAAAGCCACTTTGTGGAACAAATCTATTCGTCTCAAAAAGTGGACGTTTCGTCCCAATCTCAAAATATATGAGCTATTAAGTATAAATATATAATATATTATATAAGTTATATAAATATCATATATATAGTATATATGAGCTACTAGATATTATAATATATTTATTAGTATAAGTAATAGTTATAAGTATATGTTACAATACTTATAATAATTTATAACTTATAATACTTATAATAATCTATATTATAATATAATACTTATAATATTCTAAACTTATCCTATATAAAAAAAATCCTTATCCTATCAAAAAAAAAAATCCTAAACTTATTATATGTTATAAGTATTATATTATAAATTAGTTTAGAAAGACGCTTGGAGCCGGAAACCCTTTTACACCCGCCCAATAAAATTACGCCACATAAGCATTTTATGAGAGAAAAAATAGGTGCGTCTCTACCGGATTTTCATCCAAAAACGGTTACTCTGTCTCTTCTCTCCTCTCTCGTCTCTCGTACGATATCGTAACGCCTGGACTCGACGCCGACGAATGCCCCTCCCTCTTCAAAGCCGATGGAGTTTACCTTCCTAATAACTGCAAATTCATTTGTACAGAATACAATGTAGTTAAGGAAGGCAGCTATCATGGTTGCCCCTTTATACATCAAAAAAGCAAAGAATCTCTATCCCACGGTCGTCCATCTTCTACGGGAATATCACGGCCTTTTTGTTTATTAATTTTTGACATCCATGATTCATTATAGAATTAGGGAAAATACGATAAAATAATAAAGGGAAAATATGACAAAATAATAATCTTTGTCAAACGAGATTCTTAGCTCAAAAAAATTGACCCAAACACCCATCAAGAACCCGTCTCCATTATAGGAAATTCAGAGCTCAAAAAATTCTAATCCAAAAACCATTAAATAAGGGGAAAAAAATATGTAAAAGTATAGGATTTTCTCTTCCTCTTCCTCCTCCTTGGACGCCAAGAAAAGCCTAACTATGGGTTTAGTCCAAACCCAAGAGCGATCTCGTAGAAAGACAAAAAAAAAAAAAAAAAAACTTTATCCTTCTAAATTCAAACCCTCTATCTTTCCCTCAATCTTTTAGGAATCATTGTAGTCTCTCCAACAAGATGAGCATGAGTTGGGTTCGGGAGAGTCGTCGGGGAGAGATGCAGAGAGGTAAAGAGGGAGGGATTCGATATATGATTTTTGTCTTAGGATTCGGTGCGCCCAGTCTAACATTCAAATGGTATAATAACTTATGTGTCACGTTGTTATTGACCAGTAAAAACTATTTTTACACCCATCCGATTTGTAGCTTTTCCCATTAGGTTATAATATATTATAAGCATTATATTATTATATTATTATATAAGATATTATAAGTAATAGTTATAAGTATTATATGTTATAACACTACAACAAAGACGTTTGAACGGGTTAATTAATCGTTTGAACACTAAAGTAACCGTGCGATCACCAAGGTAACCATTCGAACAGAAACGTCAAACACCTAAAGTAACCGTTCAAACTGTTTCTTAAATTCCCGCCATAGCTTTTTTTTCCTAACCCGCACATTTAACGTTTGAATGTTTAAATTCATTGTTTGAATGACACATACAATTTCATTCAAACGGTTATCTTTTTGTTTGATTGTCCTGTATTGGGAATGAGTTTTTTCGTTGCAATATCACCCATTTGAGCAATACATTATTGGTTTGAGCCAATAACAACATCCATGCACTTTTAGGGGTAAAAATTAATTTTCGTCCTTAAAAATCATATTTTGAGACCAGTTGTATTTTATCTCAAAATAATTTTTTCCTGAAAGATAAAATTTCTTGTAGTGGGTTTTGTTGTTTTATTGGATGCATTTAACATTGGTAGGAATACCTTTTTTTGTGAGCATCATTTGGGCATGGCGTTCCCATGACAGCTAGGACACTGAAGATTGATCCCATTTGTGCATGTAGTCTGTTTAAAAGAAATGTGGAGCACACTTCGGATTCACGTGAAAGAACTTACTTCTGTAAAAAAAACTACCGGGAGCTTGCAAGTTGCATACCCTAATTTTGCAAATCAAATGAGTCTTAGAGATCCGCTAATTGTTTTTCTTGCTTGCCCGAGAAGTTAATCTATTCAAGGCAACCAGCTATATGTCATATATAAAACCATGCTACACCTCTAACTGAAAGGAAGCAAGTTTGGATGTATTAATTTAGCATGTGAGCTAGGGAGGCATTTGAAGCTGGCTTATTCAAGCATCCAGCACACGAGATACTTTGACCATGATTTATTCATCGTGTGATGTAAAGAGTACTGTGTCTGCAGTATCGCCATTAATAAAGAAAGAGAAATACGTGGAATAATTGATATTGGCCTAGATGAGATCAAGATTCCACTCTATCTTTGTATGAACTAGAAGAACATCTTGAATGGAATCTCATTCAAATGAATCTTAATCTTAATCTTCACTGGGATTCCATTTCCTTCATTACACAAAATGCCAAAACACTTTCCGTTGGAATATTGTGGTTGGCAAAGCCAAAGGAATAACTACAAGCTACATATATAGGTTTATTTTATAAAATTTTCATTCCAAGGTTTTGATGGTTACATATTGGCCCGCTAATTTGGGTAAGGATCCTCTCTACTTCACTTTAGATTATAAATAGTATTCGTTTGATGCAAATTATTAACTATTCGGAAAATCATTTCGGTGACCTATATATATATATATATATATAATCCTTCTTAAGAAATACATGATATTTTGCACAAACTTGCTATTATCTATTACATTTTAAGTGAAATGGCCAGAAACCACGATATTCTTTAGTAGTACCCAACCAGCTTTTGGATTTTCATGCCACTTATATTAATTTGATTGTGAAACTTTATTCGGTCTGATATTTTGATGGTGAAATATTCTTTTATCTTTGCAATATTTTGCATCTTATAATTCTTATATACTAAATCCAAAAAAAGAAAAGAAAAGAAAAATACGTATGTTAGATCATTTAAATGAATGACACGACATACAAATATCACGTCATTGAAACATCTTTTAGACTAACTGACAATTTTGCTATTGTAATTATTAACTATCACAGCAAATATTTCAAATTACACTCGAAGAAATATTAATGCTGAGAACTCCAAAAATAATTGGGAATCCAAACAATATTTGTTCATTTTCTAGTTTCGTGCTGTCCAATTATTTTCAATTTAATAAATATTACGTGACATAAATATTGTAGGGTCTACTTTTTGTGTTAATCTCTTTCACACTCGAAACTCTCAAATTCATACAAGAAGTATCGTATTGTCTAGTTCCGAATTATTGTCCCTAGATCATTTCGATCGTATAAACTAAATGACATTGATTGAAAAATATAACAACGCGCGTGCTCCATCCCCACGAGTCACAATATATTGGCTTAGCCAGCACACATGATGATGAGCAACAATTAAGTGCTTGTCAAAATTTAGGAATATTAATCCTCGAATTTCCTTGATCAACGTACATGCACCTCACAACTGAGATTGATGGATACAAAACAGAATAATCGAGCAGAAAATAGTCCCTCAAATAATTCAGGCCAGACGAGTAAATCGTTCCTAATAATTAAATTAAGGCTACGGAATTTAATTCCAAATCATACTACTTCTGACTATGTACAAGATCATAGGAGGCGCACCAGCAAAATGGAGTACTAGGCCTCGCTATAACAAAATATGGTTTTTCTTGCGAGTCTTTTCATCACAGATACCATGTATTTCGGTCAAAATTAAGTTTTTGTCACCAAATGTATCCATAGTAAACTCATAGGAATAGACTGGTAACTTAAAGGACTTAAAGCTACCACTGCACAAATCGTCAGAAATACTCTTATTTCTGACAATTCTTTTCCTCACAAAAAGTATAAGATTTTGCTGGAAAAAATATGCTAACCATGGTTAACGGGGTAAGAAATATGCCAAAGTGGAAATTGCAGGAAATTTGTATTTGTGACCAAAAAAATATTTCTGACAATTTATAATCGCCAGAAATAGTCTTTTATGAAATTAAAAAAAAAAATACTAGTAAATTAGTATCATAGGCTCATAGCTTTATCCCTAAAATACATAATGAAAATATTAGAATACAAATAACAATTTCTAAATAGTTTGCAATAAAAGGGAAAAGAAAGAGGATTGATCAATACCTCTTGAAGCCAAATAAGATAATCAGTTAATTATCTATACAAAAACAATGAGAATAAAGAACTAGTGAAGCCATATAGAGTATTAGTTAATCATCTATACAAAGGCAATGAGAATAATTCCATTGAAATTGTATCAAAAGAATACAAATATAATCTCTTAATAGAGCAATAAAGTAATTGTGGTTGAAGCCATTATCAATTAAAGTAGCAATATTGCTATAAACCAAATTGTTCCACGTCCTCTTTAAACTCTAGAGAGAGAGACAACAAGCTCTTACTTTCTTTTTAACACAAAATCCAAACATATGAATATGCATTCACAAAACATCACATATTATAAAACAGAAAGGGTGAAATCTACATTTTCATTGAAATAAATACCTAGTTACGTTCAAAAATCCAGATTGGAATGAGAATTCCCTTTTTGCTGGCAGGTCAAAAAGGAAACTCTAACCGCGCTATTGAAAATAAAATAGCCACAATGGATCAAAGGGTACCACTGCCTTGTGATGTTTTGCTGCTTTGATGCTTTCGTATTTCCCTCGAAAGCAAGTTGGGTAGAATGAAAAAAACCTAGAGCATAATGTTCTGAAACATAAATATATCATATCCATTAAAGATTACCAATATACATGTTTCATAATGCATATAAGGTATGTTGCCTAAAGGATGATGAAAAACTTAAATAAATAACAATCAAAACTAGCAATAGCATTATATTTAAATGGAAAATACTATATCATGAATAAATTATTAGCACCAGAAATGAATGAAACTAGAATGTTAAGGTAGTGATTTCCTCTGCCTCAGATCAGAACAAGGTAAAATAAGATTTTAAAAAACAATTTACTAAAATAAGATTTTAAAACTATAATTGTAGGGGCGCCCCTCCTCATATATCTAAGCTTTCTATGTGTTACTAGTATCTAAACATTCTATTCAAACCATAAAGATGTACACTTCATAGCACTAGAATTAAGTAATCAAAAATCAATTACTGAGATTATAAAGAGTTTTCTAACCTAGAATGAAGCATACAATGCAGCGAGAAAACGATGATCTAACTGTCAAGGATTTATCTCTCTACACAAGCTCTATGCACCTGTGGAACATGGAGGAGATGAGATATTAAAAAAGATGTCCAAGAGTGCCATGAGAAAATGATATATGGACCACTAAAAAAATTTTTACTCAACGTTTGGAGAAAAACTAGGCGAAAAACTATAAAATATCCAAGCTTTACATGTTAATTTTTTCTTTTGAGCTAAAGCTCTAAAACTAAAAGAAAATTTCCTTGATTGTATTGGTGTGATGTAATATCTTGCACTTAAATTCTACAATTAGTTTGGTTAATTAAAAAATTGTGACGTCTTTCACCAAAAAGTTATCTGATCAACCATTTGGGCTCTTGGATTAATTAGAAATCAACCAAAAAGAAGGAACAACACAACGTGATATTTTCCAACCAAAACATTGCATAATCATGGGCTTAAAGGTCTTAGACAGCTTCACATGTCCTAATATAGTAAGTATAAAAATTAATCACTAAGCCTAACCAACTATGCTATAACTAAACCACCCAAATAATATTATTAGTTTAGATAGCATATTTAAATTAAGGCTAGATCACATAGCATAAGCATAGCAAAGACTGTTCATTTAATAACTTTAATACTAGCTATCCAAAATCATGCTTTACCTAGTTAATACCCATTTTAAAACATACAATGAAATTAAAGGAGAACTAAGCAAAGCATTAACCTAACACTTCTAATATCCCAAAACAGGTCATTCAACAAAATCCTTAAAAATAGACATGATCTCAACCTACTAATGCTAAAACACTAAGCTAATAACACCTAGGACTAACCCAAATTGTATTCGGAGTACACTTAATCACATAGCAAAACAGCCATTTAAATTTGGTTTGGGGCATTGATTACGCACAAAGAATAATGCGGTCGTTTGTAATATAGTTTTGGGATATCGATTCCACAGGGAGATGGATTGAGAAATTGAAAAAATAGTAACGAAATTAACAAAAGGATTTATAATAGTGCGAAAAGTGATTTGTGAAGTGTGACGTAAACTAAAACTAAATGAGTAATTTAAAAAGTATAAAAATGATATGAAAAGTAAAGCATCAGGAATCCTTTGTATATAATCGGTATTTTAATTATTTTCGATTCATTAATAACTCAATTGAAAATTCTACGTCCAAATTTTCAATCGGAAGATAAAACATTAATAATCAGATTTAAATCAAATGTAATCTTTCGAGAAATTATTCATCGCAATATATGAACGGGAATTGTAATTGATATTAAGGAAATTCAATGTCGACAATATACTCGTAGAGCAATATTGCAGTAGAGAATTAAATTAATATATATAACTAATTGAACCAAATATAATCAAAGGATTATTCCATTCAATAGAAAAAGCATGACTGAATTTATAAATGAAATAAATTCTAAAATTATTTGGTGACGAAAACATTTATAATAAATTTCGAATGACTAAACAAAAGAGTTTAATATTTGAAGCTCACATGTATGAATCAAAAACAATTACAAATACCATCATATATACAATTTCATCCCAAACTCTACTAGAAAATTAGTTACACATATTGAAAATGTGTAACAAAAATTCTCCAAAGGATACTATGAAAGAGCCGGCCATTTTTTTTTTCTCTTATTTTGTTTTTCTTTTCTTTTCTTAAGCTCTCAAAAAATAGCTCTTCCAAGGCATCACAGCCCGTCCCTTTATTCAAGCCTCCAAGCATCTATTTATAGATGTTGCCGTGTAGCATTTCCTTTTAATTTCAAATTGTGGCTTGAAATTATCCATGCATGAGAAGTTTTGCTTGGTTGAGATAAAGCTGGTATGTAGGTGGAAGCTTTTGTCTTCAAGTGAG
Source organism: Platycarya longipes (assembly GCA_036559045.1). Taxonomy (NCBI): domain Eukaryota; kingdom Viridiplantae; phylum Streptophyta; class Magnoliopsida; order Fagales; family Juglandaceae; genus Platycarya; species Platycarya longipes. The sequence goes on from CM071802.1 coordinate 41,059,882, forward strand.
CCGAATTTTGGATGTGCCGTGTGTTAATTTTCTTCCTTAACTTGGTCAACATTTTCAGCTTTGGAGGTGGTTTGTTCACTGTCGTATGCTTCAAAATACTCATGTCGGTTTGGAGAGAATTGAGAGCACCGAATGGACTTGAAGTGCCATGTGTTGCCATGTATGTTTTTCTATCCATTTGAGATAACACTTTGGTCCAGCTCCCAAGTATGTGTGCAGCTGCTCAGCCATAAAACTTGAGAACACTGAATGGAGTCTTGCATGTCATTGAGTGTGGTGGCTGCTTTGCTTCTCTATTTGTTGTCGTGTATGTCTTTGCTTTCTCTTCATTTCTTTCGGCTGAAATGCTTCCACTAGCAAGTATGATTTTATTTGTCTTCAAGTGAGCTAACCGAATATGCATGTACCAATTTTGGATGGAGCTCTCCTTGAAAATTCAACTGAATAACTTGTGGCTGGTTTCTATGTATTGAGTTGTCGGTTTCCTCATGAATTCCTTTTGTTGTTTATCAATATCTCAAGGTGCCATGCACATGTCCAGCCCTTAATTAGTTTGTTGCTGGTTAGAAGAATTGCCGTGTATTACTTTGTCAATTTGTAGCTTGAAATGTCAACAATTTTGGCTATGAAGGAGGCTTGATGTCTTGCATGTGTTTGACTTGCTTCTTTTGAATTTCTTTCAATTCTTGCCGCGCACTAAAATGAAGCGAAATACTTCATGCCTTCAAATAAATATATGAGGTTGTGTCACCTACCATATATAACCTTCAAGATAATAAAATAATTACAAACTTGGTTCTTAAAATTGCAAGGAACTTCAAATGGCCTCCATTGAAGTTTAAGGTAATTAGTGAAAATTCATGGGACTTATTTAATGGATTAAACTCATATTTCTTTTTGTATTTATTTGAGACTTATATATATTAAATGCTCATATCCATCTCAAGATAAATAACTATTAAATTAAATAAAATGAGTTATATCATTATTTTCTCTTTTATTTTAGCATTTAAATAGGGTATTTAGAGTGCATTTTTATGCACTCATCACACCCCCCAACTTACTCATTACTAGTCCCTAGCAATTTTCATGCAAAATGATAAGAGGATCACACATAGGGGCCATCAAGACACATTTTGCAAATTCACATATCAAAACAATTTTAGGAATTCAATAACTCTTTCACAAGTAATTCAAATATAGCAATCCATAGAGTGTGTGTGTGTGTTCCAAACTATTTTTATCAAATCAGAGGTTCCAACACATACAACATTTAGGAATATCTTAAGCAAAAGGTTCAACTTCATAACTCACGGGTATATAAGTGTTTTTGTGCGAGGATTCTCTCTATGAAATTGACAAAGGTGTACACTTACTCTCATAGAGAATTTAGCAATTATTTATAAGCAATAAGCAAACATTGATCTTATAATAGGAATACTAACAATTGAGAATTCCACAGTTCTTTCCACAAGCATACGTAGAATCAGAATAATCAACACAAAAGGTTGTAACGTGGTTTAGGTTTGGGGCTATAAAAAGGAAAGTGTGAAGAGAATTCAAAAACTTCCAAGTATACACAATAGAGAATCTATTAAATATCTCAGTAGACCATACTTTCGTTTTGATGTACTTCTCAACTTTTCAGATTTTTGACTAAGAATGCTTTTCTTTCTTCTGTTTTTCACTAGTGTTTTTTTTTTTTTTCATTTGATGAACACTTTTATGAATATTTTGATGGATACACCTAGCACCATATCATTTTTGTCATGGTATTCTTGCCATTTTTTTTTTGAAAAAAAATTCCACACCTAGTACATATTTGGAAGTAAAGGGGTAGGAAAAATTTGTATATAAGCTATACTCCAATATGGAGAGGTATGAATGATATAGGTATGAAAAGAAAAGGCCATATATATTTATTGGCTCAAAATTGGCTACTAGGGGTCTATGATGAAAAGATCAGCTTGAAAGGCTCAAACGTTAATCATAAGTTGACTTTCTTCATATCCCCAGTATATCCGCCATTCTTACCATAAACCATGTAACAATATTATCAAAAGAAGTGTCCAATTCAATGTATTAATAAACACTTATCACAATTTCTGTATTTGTAAGCTCTCAATTCTCACCAAAATTTACATGAATATTTAAGCAAAAGAATTCCCTAATTACATGTGTCAAATCACCATATTACTATAAAATTTGGATAACTGCATAAAAGATTCTGTGAATACCTTAGCAAAATAATTAAGATGGGTTTGTTGAATTCATCAAGATGGTTATGAGTATCATGTGTGAAAAGATGCCTGTGTAATATAAATTTTAAAAAATTTGGCAATTTTTTATATTTTGATTGAAATATGCCACAGAGTTTAAATAACAGATTTGCATTCCCACCCCCCAACTTAAATGAAACATTGTCCTCAATGTTTAAGAATCAAAATTGAATAACTAAACAGGATAGAATACACCTGATGTAGGATATGAGTGGCTTGCTTGGCATCAAAGATGGTATTTGTCAAAATAAAATTAACTTATAACAAAATAAAGTAAACAATAAACAAAAAGAAAAGGAACGAAAAGAAACTGAAAGAAAAATATACCTGGAGATGGTCAAGATTGATATACTAGGTCCATAAGTAGAATGTCTTCCACTTCTGGAATTTGTCTATCAATTAAGATTTTGAAGCGCTGACCATTTACTTTAAAGATACATCCATCTTTTGGATTTTTTATTTCTATCGCCCCATTTGTGAAAACGTTCTTTACTATAAAAGGACCGGTCCATGTAGATCGAAGTTTTCTTGGATGCTTATGGAGTCTTGAATCATATAAAAATACTCGATCATTAGGCTTAAATGTTTTTCTCAAAATATTTTTATCATGAAATGCTTTCATTTTAGCTTTATAGATCTTGGAGTTCTCATAAGCATCATTTCTCAATTTTTCTAATTCCGTCAATTGAAATTTTCTAAGTTTTCCTGCTTTTTCCATGTCAAAATTGAAATGTTTAATGGCCCAATATACTCAATGCTCGAACTCCACAGGCAAGTGACAAGGTTTTCCAAAAACAAGTCTATAAGGTGATATGCCTAAGGGAGTTTTGAAAGCTGTACGATAAGCCCAAAGCGCATCAGTCAGTCTTAAAGACAAATCTTTGCGATCTGGATTGACCGTTTTTTCTAAAATCTATTTGATTTCCCTATTTGCAAGTTAAACCTGTCCACTTGTCTGAGGGTGGTATGCAGTAGAAAGCTTATGTATCACCCCATATTTTCTCATCAAAGCTTCAAAAGAATGGTTGCAAAAATGCGTACCTCGGTTACTAATGATAGCATGCAGGGTACGAAATCGAGATAATACATTTTCTTTGAGAAACTTAATTACCATCCTGTTATCATTGGTCCTGCAAGGTGCTACCTCTACCCATTTTGACACATAATCTACTGCCACAATAATATATAAATATCCAAAAGAATGAGGAAATGGTCCCATAAAATCAATGCCCCAACAGTCAAAAATTTCAATTACCAAAATGGGGTTTAAGGGCATTATATTACGACGGGTCATAACTCCTAATTTTTGAAATCTTTAGCATGAGCAACAATATATATTTGTATCTTTAAACAAGGTGGGCCAATAAAATCCATACTGCAGAATTTTTGCAGCGATTCTTTTCATTGAAAAGTAGTCACTACAAGCTTGGGAATGATAAAATTCCAAAATGCTTGCAATCTCTTCATTAGGGATACAACGCCTTAAAATTTGATCAGGGCAATATTTGAAAAGGTAAGGGTCATCCTAATAGAATTTTCGTACCTCAATCATGAATTTCCTTTTATCTTGGGCACTAAAATCCATTGTTATTTCACCTGTAGCTAAATAGTTCACAATATGAGCAAACCATGGTAGAGAAATAATAGAAAGTAAATGCTCATCAGGAAAATCATTTCTGATTGCCATGTGGTCATAGATGTCCTCAAATGTGAGTCTAGAGAGATGATCTGTCACTACGTTCTCCACTCATTTCTTTTCTTTGATGGTGATATCAAATTCCTGCAAAAGTAAAATCTATCGTATTAATCATGCTTTAGCATCCTTCTTTGTAAGAAGGTACTTAAGGGCCGCATGATCTGTAAAGATAATAATAGGAAAACCAATCAAATGAGCATGGAATTAATCCAAAGCAAATACTATAGCTAGCAACTATTTTTCAGTGGTGGAGTAATTCATTTGAGTACTATTTAGAGTTCTACTAATATAGTAAATGACAAAAGGTTTCTCTTCTCTTCGTTATCCAAGAACAGCACCTATAGCAAAATCACTGGCATCACACATAATTTCAAAAGGTAAATTCCAATTAGGTGGTTGCATTATAGGTGCTGAAGTAAGTTTGCCAATTAATGTTTTGAAAGCCTCTTGATAGGCTTGTGTCCATTCAAATGGGGCATCTTTAGCTAGGAGGTTACATAGTGGTCTAGATATGGCGGAAAAATTCTGTATGAATCTCCTATAAAAACCCGCATGACTAAGAAAAGATCTTATATCCTTGACTGTCCTAGGTGTAAGCAATTTTGAGATTAATTCAACTTTTGATTGATCAACCTCAATTCTTTTGGAAGAAATAATATGCCCTAAAACAATACCTCAGGTACCATAAAGTGGCATTTTTCCCAATTTCAAACCAATTCTTTTTCTTCACAACGAGTCAGTATTCTTTCTAAACTCATTAAGTATGCATCAACAGAAGATCCAAAAACAGTCAAGTCATCCATAAAAACTTCCATGCACTTTTCAACCATATCACTAAAAATACTCATAATGCAATGTTGAAAAGTAGCTGGAGCATTACACAGTCCAAATGACATTCTGCGGAAAGCATAAGTACCGAAAAGACAAGTAATAGTGGTTTTATCCTGGTCTTCTAATGCAATTTCAATTTGATAATAACCAGAATAACCATCCAGAAAGCAATAAAAAGGACCATCAGCCACCTGCTCAAGAATTTGATCAATAAAAGGAAGTGAAAAATGGTATTTTCGTGTGGCGGAATTTAATTTTCTGTAATCAATGCACATCCGCCAACCAGTCACCAGTTTTGTAGAGACTAATTCTCCGAGGTCATTTTTTATCACAGTTACCCCTGACTTTTTTGGAACAACCTGCGTAGGACTTACTCATTTACTATCAGCAATAAGATATATCATTCCTGTATCTAATAGTTTCAATACTTCATTTTTCACAACTTCTTTCATAGTGGGATTAAGTCTACGTTGAGGGTCTCTTCGAGGGTTAGTTCCTTCCTCTAAATTAATTTTATGAGTACAGACCAGGGAACTAATGCTTTTTATATCAGCGATACTTCATCCTAGTGCTGATTTATACTTGCATAAAATCCGAATTAATTTCTCACCTTGGGACTCAGATAATTCAGATGAAATAATAATAGGAAAAGTATCACCTGGACCAAGGAAAATATGCTTTAAACCCTTAGGTAGGGATTTTAATTCAATTTTAGGGGCTTCCCTACTTGAAGGAATATGTTTTTCTCTTTTTTCAGGCAATTCCTCAAACTTTGGTTGCCATGCCTGTGTGCTATAATCATGAGTTCTGTAAAAAATAGCACAAATGTCAACTACATCAGATGAATCATTTATAGGATTAAATTCAAAATTAAAAATAAATTATTCAAGGAGATTTGAATCATGAGTTGTAAGAACTTCCCTTTCTATGAGTAAGTCAATCATGTATGTCTGATGACACTCGACATCCTCTTCTGACTGTTTTGCAATATGAAAAATATTAACCTTGAGTCATATTGCCAAAAGAGAGTTTCATCAATCCATTTCTACAATTGATAAGCGCATTAGAAGTAGCAAGAAAAGGTCTACCTAAAATTAATGGAATTGTAGAGGTAGTTTCTACAGTAGAACTAGTGTTTAGAATTAAGAAATCAACAGGATAATAAAATTTTTCAACTTGAATTAAAACATCCCCTACCACACCCCATGGTACTCTGACTGAATGATCAGCCAATTGTAATACCACAGAAGTTGGTTTAATTTCTCTCATTCCCAATTGCAAATAAATAGAATATGACATCAAATTTACACTAGCCCCTAAATCTAGCAAGGCCTGTCCAAGCTCATGATTTCCAATGTTGCATGTGATGGTTGGACATCCAGGATCCTTGTACTTAGGGGGAATCTGCTATTCAATTAGAGCACTAACTTGCTCTGTCAAGAATGTTGTCTTCTTCACATGATGCTTCCTCTTAACTGTACACAAATCTTTGAGAATTTTTGCGTTAGTAGAAACTTGTTTAATTACATGCAAAAGAGGAAGATTTACTTTTACTTATCTAAGATTTTTCAAAATATCATTGTTATGATCCAGAGTTTGTTTGCTTGACTTTAGTGCTTGAGGAAAAGGTACCTTAATAGGATTTTTTGATACCTCAGGCTCCTCGAGTTTTGTTACCTCAAGTTCTTTGGGAAGCTCAGGACTGCTACTATCTTGATCTTTCTCTTCATCCTTTGATTTGTCTATTATTGGATCACCTAGAGACTTACCACTTCGTGTCACAATGGCGTTTACGTCCTTCAGATTTTCTTGTGTCATATGTTGACCATGAGGTACAGACTGAGCTTGAAAGGAAACTTACATTTCTCATTCACAGTCAAAGAACTCATTATTTTAGACACCTAGATCTTTATTTCCTTATTTTCTTCAACAACCTACGTAATCAAATATTCAAATTTCTGATTAGTATTACCCTGTACTTCAATAAAAGTATGCAAAATATCTTCTAAAGAATTTTTAGAAGATTGAGGTGCATGGTATGGTGCAGGATATGATCTAGAGAGTTGTGCAGGCTGCTGGTTTTCAAACTTCCAGTTGAAGTTGGGATGATTACGCCATCCTGGATAGTAGGTTTCAGAATAAGGTGTGAAGGGCCTTTTGTACATACCTAGAGCATTATTTTGTTTCTCATACATACCATTCATGTTAGTATGTGTAGGACATTCTTGGGATTGATGATCTATCCCACCACAGACAACACATGGCCCAAAAGATTCTGCATGATTAGTCATGTGTGTTGGTTTTGAGTTTTTGGTTTTCAATAACTCTAATTCTCTGGTGAGCATTTCAACCTTAGCCTTAAGGCTATCCTCTTCCCTTAGATTGTAAATACCACCACTCGGGTTTCCTGTAGGTCATGACATGTTTGTGCTATCAATAGCACTTGGTCCAGTCCAAGTATAAGCTTTTTCAGCAAACTCATTGAGGTACTCTATGGCCTCATCAGGATTTTTCTATAAAAATTCTCCATTGTACATCATTTCCACGAATTGACGTTCCCTGGGCGTAAGCCCTTCATAGAAATAGCTCACTAAGCACCAATTCTCATATCCATAGTGGGGACACATACTCAGTAACTCTTTAAATCTTTCTCAAGACTGGTACAAAGTCTCATTATTCTTTTGTGTAAAGGTGGAGATTTGTCTTTTTAAAGCATTGGTCTTATGTTGGGGAAAGTATTTATTGAAGACACTTGAGTCATCTCACTCCATGTTCCAATAAACCGTAGTCTTAGTGAGTACAACCAACTCTTAGATTTATCTTTTAAAGAGAAAGGAAAGAACTTTAGCCTTACCATATTATCAGTAGTATTTTGATTGTGAAATGTTGCAACTACTTCCTCAAATTCCCTAATATGAACATAGGGGTTTTCATTTTCTAAACCATGGAAAGTCGGAAGTAATTGTATCATTCCTATTTTGAAATCTATATGACGAGCGTTAGGTGAGAACATAATACAGGATGGTGTGGCTGTTCATGCGGGATGAAGATAATCTTGGAGGGTTCTAATAGGTTGGTCCACGTGTTCACTCATCGCGTCAGAATTGGAAGAATTATCAAACAAGCGATTAGAAAAATTAGATTCTGAATCTGATTCTAGCACGGGTTTACTAGCAAATCGTCCAAAAGCGTCTCTGTACCTACGCATGCAAAGTAAAGAAAAGCGTAATACTGAAAAAAAAATTACGAAAAGAAAAGTTAAATAAAATAAAGGTGTAGAAAACTAAAAAGAAAATGAACGAAGTTACCGCCTTTTTTTTTTTACAAACTGAAACGAGAAACTATCTACAATTCTTCTACCGTCTTCCTGGCAACGGCCTCAAAATTTGATTATGCCCAAAGAATAACGCGTTTGTAATATAATTTTGGGGTGTCGATTCCACAGGGAGATGGATTGAAAAATTGAAAAATAGTAACGAAATTAACAAAAAGATTTAGAAGAGTGCGAAAAGCGATTTTTGAAGTGTGACGTAAACTAAAACTAAATGAGTAATTTGTAAAGTATAAAAATGAGATGAAAAGTAAAGCATTGGAATCCTTTGTATATAATCGGTATTTTAATTATTTTTGATTCATTAATAACTCAATTGAAAATTCTATTTCCAAATTTTCAATTGGAAGATAAAACATTAATAACCAGATTTAAATTAAATGTTATCTTTCGAAAAAATATTCGTCGCAATATATGAACGGGAATTGTTATCGATATTAAGGAAATTCAACGTCAACAATATACACGTAGAGCAATATTGCAGCAGAGAATTAAATTAATATAGAGAACCAATTGAACCAAATATAATCAAAGGATTATTCCATTCAATAGAAAAAGCATGACTGAATTTATAAATGAAATAAATTCTAAAATTATTTGGTGACGAAAACATTTATAATAAATTTCGAATGACTAAACAAAAGAGTTTAATATTTGAAGCTCACATGTATGAATAAAAAACAATTACAAATACCATCATATATACAATTTCATCCCTAACTCTACTAGAAAATTAGTTACACATATTGAAAATGTGTAACAAAAATTCTCTAAAGGATACTATGAAAGAGCCGGTCATTTTTTTTTCTCTTCTTTTGTTTTTCTTTCCTTTTCTTAAGCTATCAAAAAATAGTTCTTCCAAGGCATCCCAGCCCGTCCCTTTATTCAAGCCTCCAAGCATCTATTTGTGGATGTTGTCGTGTAGCATTTCCTTTTAACTTCAAATTGTGGCTTGAAATTATCCATGCATGAGAAGTCTTGGTTTGTTGAGATAAAGCTGGAATGTAGGTGGAAGCTTTTGTCTTCAAGTGAGACGAATTTTGGATGTGCTGTGTGTTAATTTTCTTCCTTAACTTGGTCAACATTTTCAGCTTTGGAGGTGGTTTGTTCACTGCCGTATGCTTCAAAATACTCATGTCGGTTTGGAGAGAATTGAGAGCACCGAATGAACTTGAAGTGCCAGGTGTTGCCGTGTATGTCTTTCTATCCATTTGAGATAACACTTTGGTCCAGCTCACAAGTATGTGTGCAGTTGCTCAGCCATAAAACTTGAGAACACCGAATGGAGTCTTCCATGTCATTGAGTGTGGTGGCTGCTTTGCTTATCTATTTGTTGCAGTGTATGTCGTTGCTTTCTCTTCATTTCTTTTGGCTAAAATGCTTCCACTAGCATGTATGATTTTATTTGTCTTCAAGTGAGCTAACCGAATAAGCATGTACCAAATTTGGATGGAGCTCTCCTTGAAAATTCAACCGAATAACTTGTGGCTGGTTTCTATGTATTGAGTTGTCGGTTTCCTCATGAATTCCTTTTGTTGTTTATCAATATCTCAAGGTGCCATGTATGTGTCTAGCCCTTAATTAGTTTGCTGCTAGCTAGAAGAATTGCCGTTGTATTACTTTGTCAATTTGTAGCTTGAAATGTCAACAATTTTGGCTATGAAGGAGGCTTGATGTCTTGCATGTGTTTGACTTGCTTCCTTTGAATTTCTTTCAATTCTTGCCGTACAGTAAAATGAAGTGAAATGCTCCATGCCGTCAAGTAAATATATAAGGTTGTGTCACCTACCATATATAACCTACAAGATAATAAAATAATTACAAACTTGGTTCTTAAAATTGCAAGGAACTTCGAATGGCCTCCATTGAAGTTTAAGATAATTAGTGAAAATTCATGGGACTTATTTAATGGATTAAACTCATGTTTCTTTTTATATGTATTTGAGACTTAAATATATTAAATTATACTCATATCCATATCAAAATAAAAAACTATTAAATTAAATAAAATGAGTTATATCATTATTTTCTCTTTTATTTTAGCATTTAAATTGGGTATTTAGAACGCATTTTTGTGCACTCATCAAGCACCAAAAATAGGACATTTCGAAAATCATAGCATATGGTAATTTAACACATCAAACCTCAAGCCAAAACAATTCATTTTGCTTCCAAAATTAAACCAAAGCAAATAGACTAAATGAATAAAAAAGGAAAAAGAGAAAACAAAGGGAAGTCTACACCAGTGGGATTGCATATCAGTCCCTTACTAAGGACTGCAAATAGAATTTTCTTCTTCGTAATCATTGGACAACAAAAACCACAAAAGCTGCAAGGCACAAAAAGATTACGATTCAAAGGAATGTTGTCCTGAATAAGGTGCACATTAGCAAAAAGCATGCATGAAATTGACTATATAACTACATATTCAAAGTCCAACATAGTAGCTGAGAGAAGGAATCAATAAGAAACAGATAAATTGTGACCACTTATCAAAGAACTATCTTTCAACCCAAATGATTGGAAAGCAAAATCAAGCAAAGGGCATAAAAATGGCAGATAGGAATAGATTAATTTGGCCATGTACTGGGGAACTTGAAAGGCTAAATTTGAGCTATGAGTGAAACAGTCCTAAAGGCACAAAATAATCAAAGAAAATATGAGGGTAATAATAATAGGAACCACGCAAAGTCCCTTATGCAACTAAAAACCTATTGCATCAATGCCTCAAGTGCCATTATCAAACTATACCTGCTCAGGGATTTCACTATCTGCAAATGTCTTTTTGAATTGATCCACAAGGTCGCGCTTTAAATGGCATTGCATTATTTTAGCAAAAAACTGAACAAGTAAACACAAATGAGGAATAATCTTTTAAAAAATCAATACCATTATCTTTATATAAATATCATATGTTCATTTGAGGTGAGAGAACCAAGATGAAATGTAAAAATTGATCTTATCTGTTTTGAGTGGGTTTTTAACCTGACTCCTTTATGATTATTAAACCACAATACCATTATCTATGTAAAAATATTATATGTTCCTTTATGATTATTAGTCCTAGTAAATTTCAAATCTGAATCTAGCTACCAATCCCAAGATTAACAACAAATTAGGTCAAAATTAAACCTCATTATACATCAGCTCTGTAAAAGTTCAAATCCATGGCTACCAAAAGAAAAAAGGGAAACATTACAAAGCTCAGGACTCAAATTCTGATCACAATAAAAAGCATTTAAGTTTGTTTATGTGTACACATCATCATGTCATCATATTCAAATAATTGTTCATAGTATATGCATACTCAACTAGCATAATCAGAGCACACTCTTTACATATGCAATTTACAACATAGCTTAGCTTATCAAAAGATGGGAACTGCATTTGATCACATTAGCAAATTGATAATAATTCATTCGAGGCTTACCTTATTTTGAAGTAACAATGGTTGACCAGATTTCTTATCCACACTAAAGATTCCATCTACACAATTCACCACACAATAAAGAATGAGTGTGATAGAACTACAAAAACAAAATGGGAGAGAGAGGTGTACACAGATCTAAGAGGAGAGGGGGCATGGGCAAGGCATGGGGGAGCAGCAGGTGCCGGTGGATGGCTGGTAGCCTTGAAGAGGTGGTGTGGCAGCTTCTAGAAGCGGACCTAGGCTATGCGACGGCAAAGAACCTGTGTAGGAAGGTGACTCGATTCAGTGAGAAGGAGAGGAAGGGAGGCGTGTGGAAAGGCAGATCAGAGGTGAGGGTGGTCCGGCGAGATTGTGGTGGTAGTCTTAGACGGCAGAAGGCTGCGGCGATGCTGGGAGGTTGTTTAGGATAGAGGTAGGAAGGTCGGCAACGGGGGGGCTAAAGGAGGTTGGCGCCGACGAGGGGAGGTTGATGCCGGTAACTGCGTGGCTACACTACGATGATGTTCCTATAGTTCAAGGAGAAGTGAGGGAGAGAGGAGGGGGCTATCGGCTGAAACTTAAAAAGAAAGGGAGAGCAGAGAGTGTGAGATCCCAGATTTACGTGTATTTTTACACATTATTTTATTATTGATATTAATTATTTTAATTTATTTTAATAATATTATTAGTCATGTTTTATTTATTTAAAATATTTATTTGATCCATTGATTAGATAATGTTAGTTTTATGTTGTTCTTATAATTAAATATTGAGTTACGTTGCTTTTCTTATTTATTTTAATGTGAGGTAATTATTTTAATAATTGGAATTAAATTCTTTTATTTTATTACGTGATTTTATTTGATGTGGTTTCTTAATATTTATTAGTGTTTTATATTGAAATTGTTCTTTAAATTAAATTATTTTATTCTTAGACTTTAAATATCTTATTTTATTGATATTGAGTGGTAGTATTTCAAGTCGGCTTTTATTTAATTTATTGTGCTTTTTTTTCTAGTTAGTCTTTTTTTCTTCTTTCTCTTTTTCCTTTTCTTTTCTTTTCTTTTTCTTCCTTTTCTTCCTCACGAATTTGGCCCCAGACCACGCGACCCTACCCTGTTTCCCTCCACCCGTTTCTCCTATCCCTACCCAGCGTTGCCGTCGGCCTCCCTTCGACGACACCGCCCAGCCCACAGTCTTCCCCACACGCCGGTGAGTCCACGGGCACCGGTGGTGTCATCTCCGGCCACCCCACCGCCCCTGCACAGCCCCCTACCCAAAAATGAATTATTGGCTTCTCTTGATTTTTCGGCCACCGTCGGTCACCCCTTGACACCGGTGACCTACCAGCAACCTCCCCACCCTCCGATGAGCATAACCCATCGTCCAAAGTCACCCATCTCCGCCGTTTGCTCCTCCACCCGAAATGGGTCCTTAAATGGACCCATCTTCGCCGCGCCGCCGTCCGGCCACTGTAGGCCTCACCACCGCCACCAAAAGACTCCCCTTACCCAGTCGGTCATCCCCCTAGCTGAGTTTCTCCAACCGCTGCCCCACCTTCCCGGTACAACCCTAAACCCGAAAATGAGTTTTCACCCATTTTGAGCCAGATCCGCCACCTTCCGGTAGTTGTACCGCCACACCACCACCTCCATGAGATTCCCCACCTTCCAAAGAGTATCTCCGTAAATTTTGGTGTCAAACCGAGCACTCTAGCCTAACATACAAGTGACCGCTACGAGCGCTGCGGAGTGACGTCTACTCAAAGGATTTACGTTTTAACCGTTGTAAGTACTTTCCAAATGAGTTTTAAGATTTAAATATATTTTTGGCATCAATAGTTATTGTGTTTGATTATTGTTGGAATTTATTAATTGTTGGCTATCTGGTGCATAGTTGTCTGCATTGTGTATTTACGCGCATGTTCATGAAAATATTTGGAAATTGGATTTTTGCATGATTTTGGATATTCATGTGTTGGATATGGAAACTGGGTTTTAAATTAAGTTTATGGATTTTAATGGTTTTTCACTGAGTCATAACGGGGACGGCGATATGTAACGCCCGTTGTGATCAGCGTGTATGTGTGGATGACATAATGGGGACGACGATACGTAACGCCCATTATGGTCATTGTGTGTGTCAGTCATAATGGGGACGGCGATACGTAACGCCCATTATGATTGGCAGTATGTGGATAACATAACGGGGACGGCGATACATAACGCCCGTTATGGTCATTGGGTGTGTATTTTATATCGGGGCTGCAATACGTAACGCCCGCTATGAAATGAGTGTGTATGAGTCATAATGGAGATGGCGATACGTAATACCCATTATGATTGGTGATGTGTGTTTATCATATTGGGGCGGCGATACGTAACGCCCGGTATGATTGGAATTGCGGATATTATTTTCTGGGAAAGGATGGATGATTTTTACTGGAATTTTATCGTGGACCAAAATAGGATTTTGGCGTGTGTTTATCTTATTTATTTTGAGAAAGTTGTTCTTTTGAGATTCATGCATTTGGTGTCGTGTTCATGAGTTTTGTTGTTGCATGAGTATATTTCTGTCTTTTGGTTTGGTTGGGTTGTACTTACCTGCGATGCCATCTTGGTGTCGTAGATTTTGGATGTAGATGTCGAGAGGTCTGAGCCTGAGGACGCGGCTCCGTTGTTGGAGTATTATGTTATAAAATTGTTATCTTGGAAAATTATTTTTTCCCTTTTTATAAATATGTGTTTTTATTATTTATCTTTCGGATGACTGTATTAAATCTCCTATTGGAGAATATATGTTAAATTGATTTGTAAATATATTTCTAAAAAATTCTGGTACTTAGATAATGACTTTATTATCCGCTGCGACTTATATTTTACGTATGTCACATGTGCACACACGTTTGGCACTTGTCGTTGGAATATGTGACCCGTGTTGTTATCATCCTGACGCCTCGACTCCCGTGTTATTTTTATGGAGAATTTGGGAGTGTCACAGAGAGGGAAGATAAATTAGGGGGATACGAAAATGATGCTGAGTTTATAGTTAAGTTAAATTATTTATTATCAATTAATTTTGTGAGAAAAAATGAAATATATAATGTATAATTTTTTTTCTGATGATCTTACTACGTGGAAAAAACTTCTAATTTTCATGTATTTTAATTTGTGATAAATAAATTTGTACAATATAATTATTTGAGATAATAATTTTTGTGATGAAATAAATTTGATAGGAAAAGATAATTATTTGTTGTCAAAGTTATAATTATAAAATGTATTCTTTTGTGACTAATTAGTGTCATCATTAATAATTCCACAACTCGTAGAAAAAAGTATTATCCATCAAGATTTTCTTATGATTCTATATCTGTTGGAAAAAAGTTATTAATATTTATAGTTTTTGCATCGTTAGAAATAAAATGGTCCATTATAATTATTTCTTATAGGACATTTCTGACAAGTAATTTTTGGTGACAAAATGTTATTATTTGCTAGTAAATTGTATTCATAGGAAAAAAATCTGTGAGAAAAACCACTTTTTTTTGTAGTGGGCCTTAAGTCAATATGCAAGGAAAACTTAGTCCACATAAGCAGAGCGAATCCTTTTCCTCAAAATAGGGTTGATATATCGGCTTTTTATTATTTTTATTATTTAGAACTCCCACGAACTAGAGTCAAAGATTCGAGATAGACACATAATATAGATTTTGTAAACATTATTAATAACTTCCTGAGTAAATTTTCAGGCCCTTCTTAATGATTTGATGCAGGAGGATCCTGCCCAGTGATGAGTATTCTTAGGATTTGGAATAAAAGCTATAAGTTTGCGCAAGGTTGAACGACTTATTCCTTTGTTAGGAGAGGAGACTTATTCCTCAGTTGGGCGAGAAGATCAATCTCTTGGTTGGGTGAGAAGGCTTAGTCCTCGATTGGTGGAGAAGAAATGGCATGCGACCATAGTATTTTAATTATAACTTTGATTATGGGTGTCAAAACCGTACATAAGACTCCAATCCAGAAAATTCTTTTTGGCGCGCACTCCGCAATCATTGTTCTTTGCTCTAATGAGCCCCTTATCGGCCCCAAAATCAGCTGGTTTTCCTTCCAAATCATCACTTTTAATTAATTCTTCCATTTTTGGTCAATTTTCTTTTATGGTAATGTTTATCTTTGGTAATGATTTTATTCCGTTTTCTTAGGCTAGATTTTAACTATAGTACTTATCTTATTCCTTGTTTTATTGTTTGGCCTTAGCTACAATTGTGCCATTTTTTCTAGTTATTTAAGCTCGGATTGTAGGCTTTAGAATATGGTAATTGATTTATATTATAGTAAGACCCTAATCCCAAATCAGTTGCTCTTTGTTTTCAATTTTTTCTCAATCTCAATCTCTAACTTCCGTTGTTTAACTAGCCATCAAAATATTCCCATATTATAGTCGGACATCAATTGCTATCAAAGCTTTAGTGTTTTTCTAGGGTAAATTATCGTCAGGTTTCATGGCTAGTGGTAGATGTCGTGATCAACATGGACATGTTCCGAATGAGGAAGTCTTTCCCTATGGTCGTAACATACAAAAGGGTTAAACTTATGATCGAGAGCTTGAATCCAGTTTTGAGAACCTATATCACAATCGTACTCCTCTTTAGGAGTACTATGGTAAGGACGAGTGAGATGGAGACCTAGGCTTTAGAGTGGATCTACCAAATTTTTCTGGTACTATATAGGTAGAGGACTTTATTGATTAGCTGCACAAAATGGAACATAACTTTGAAGGCAAGGATGCCCTAGATCATATGAAGGTAAAAAAGTCGCCATCAAACTAAAGGGATAAGCGTCTACCTGGTGTGAATAGTCGAAGCAGCCTCGAGAGAGACAGGGTAAAGCCAAGATTGGCGGCTGGAAGAAGTTGAAGGGTCACTTTTTGCCCTTCAAATATACTTAGACCTTGTTTCAACGACTTCACACTTTGAGGTAGGGAATGAACTCTGTTGATGGTTACACTGAGGAGGAACGCCATGAAGACCTATGCTTCAAAATTGACTTACCAGAATTTCTTAATTTTCTCCAGACTACAGGTTTCATTGCTTTGTTGTCTGAGGTCGAGTGGGATTACTACTTTGAGGAATATGCATTCTTCCACAGAATAGAACTAGGGGTGTTCATTCTGGTTTCAGATTTGGGAATCCAGTTTTCAGATCCAGAATTTCCTTAAACCTTTTAAAAAAATCAAAATTCTTAAGAAATAAATAAAATTTCACAACTGGGCTGGGTTATGAACAAGCCTAGATGGAACCCTACACCGATTTACTATATGTATGTCAACCAATATGAAGTCTTAAAGATATAACTATTTTTTCTAAAAATATACAAAATTTTGCAAAGGAAACTGGTGGTGGAAGTTTGACGATTAAAGAAAAAAAAACTTTTGAACCAGTTACTTATTTTCATTTTTTGGGAATTCAGGAGTTTTTTTCAAGTCCTCCAAGGAAAAATATTAGTTTTGGATTTGGAATGTGGGATGGAGACTTGATTTTAGACTGTGAGAAGCTTGATAATATTTTATTTCGATCTGATCAAATCTATGTCAACTTTGCGATGATTGTTAAGACGAGACTCTAAAACAAGAGAAATATGGGTTTAACTAGACATCTAAAAGATCGAGACAAGAAGATTTAGAATTTGAGGATGAATTCTCCTCCGCCTGGTGAGAATCATGTAAGTATGTGAGTTAAAATTAACATAGGCAAAAAAAATGGGTCCAGAATCTACATTGGTTAATATTCCTTCCATATGACCACCTTAGTCCAGGCATGCTTCATAGATGCTTATGTGAACTCGAGGGCAAGTTCTTTCCAATTCGGAGAGACTGATGAAGGAGGATCCAGGCCCAATGATGAGTATTCCTAGGATTTGGGCGAGAGGCGGTAGATTTGGACTAGAAGTGGTAGATTTGGGAGAGAAATGACTTAATCCTCGATTAGGCGACGAGACTTGTCCCTTAGTTGGGTGAGAAGACTTATTCCTCGATTGGGAGAGGAGAAGTGCAGTATTTTAACTATAACTTTAGTTATAGGTGTTAGAATCGTGCATATGATCCTAATCCGAAAAGCTATCTTCAATGCACGCCTCACGATCACTATTCTTTGCCCGATGGGCCCCTTGTCGACCCTAAATCGACCTTTTTCCTTCCAAATCATTACTTTTAGTTAATTCTTCCATTTTTGGTCAATTTTATTTTAAGTTAATGTTTATCTTTGGTTACAATTCTTTTTCATCTTTTTAGGCTAGATTTTATCATTATTTTGTTAGCTATTTAAGCCCAATTTGTGGGTCTCAGGAGATGATCATTTGATTAATTTTATGGTAAAACCTTAATCTTAAAAGAGCAATGCCAGGGGTACACAACTCCATGTATCTTTTGCAGAATCGACAACATGGCAAAAATGTCACGTCAACCAAAATATTAAAAAACAAATACCAAAAAAAAGATAAAAACACAATAAGAAAGAAACAAAAATAAAAAATAAGAATAATTAGATTAAAGGATGCGTAAAAATAATATTTGTATAGGGTGTGTATGCAAAATGTACACAAGCCGTGTACAAATTATATTTCTCATCTCAAAATATATCTCAGAATTTCTCTTCGATTGTGATTTTTTTTGTCAATCTCAATGTCTAGTTTCGCTATTTAACTAGCCGAATAATATACTATTCTGGTTTGGTGTCATGATCATTTAAATCTTCCCTTTTCAACACCACTTATTCACAATTCAAAATACCATTTACTGGAATAAATTATACGAGCATATAACCCATGCAATGCGCGAACTTATAGTTATGCCAACTATTATAACTATATATTTCAATATACATATTCATTTCCTCAACTAGTACTAAACTATATATTTATCATATTACAATATCACAACCCACATATTCCAACACAATGACAATATATAAATATTAATAAGGTTCATAAAACAAAATACACAAATCTTATTTATCATCCATTTAACTCACATATAATAAACTTGACCAATCATATAGCTTTACTAATTTCAACAAATGTGATAACCGTAGTTGTTCATAATTTTCTTAACTAAAGAAATCTCAATACTTCATAAATCACATAACCAACATCTTCATCACAACAATGCACTTAATCCTAACACTTAACACAATTCCACAACTACAACATCACAAACCACCTCCACTTCTCCTCCGTCTATTAATGAAACTTATCATAGCATATGTCAAATTTTTTCTTTATTTTTCTCCTCTTGGATGATGAAACTTGATAGTGCACATCTTCCTTTATATTTGTGTTGATGTCGAGATCGATGTCAACAGTAGTTTCCTATAATAGAAATAATATCGTTAACTATTGTCTACATGTAAAACATTTTAATAACTATATTTCTAGTAAATGATAGTATAGTAGTATACTATTCAACGCCCAGAAGGAATTCATTGGCAATAAGACTAATGCCATTATAAAAATATAGAATATGATAGAAATTAAGATTAAATACCAAATCATGCAATTCTTTTTTATCTTATGAATTGTCGTTGATTTTATACATTCGGGATCAAATATGCGCTGAACTGTGTAGTTTTTCTGTCCAAGTTTTAAGTTGTACTCATCAAGTCATAATACGAAGATGTATTCTTTGCCAACAAATTGCTGTAAATTATTTGAGAACCCATCATCATTTTGGTCCTATACAAATACAAGAATATATGTTAACTAAGTTATAGCGATTATTTAACATAATTATTAACCTTTGTATACTAATATTCATTTTCTAAATATTATATCTACTATTTTGTTATCTGGTCTTCTTTTTTCGTAAGTTTTTTGCAGTTTAAGTTAAGATTTTCTTAGCCTCTTTGTCAAATAACACTGAAGACGATGACCCTGAGTCATCTACCAGTTCCATATTTATCTGATACCTTAAAAATGTAATACTTGTTAAATAAACTGCACATTTAAAAAAAAAATATAGATATTCACATTGACAGAGATAAAATCTTATAATTCACGCATTTCATTTCTCCATAAATGGCTGGATCAGTTTTGCTTTATTCTCTTCCTTATTCTCTCAATTTGTATAAACGTTTATTTTCGTTAGCCTCTGTACGTTACTTAGCAGATTTTCATTCTTTCATTAATTGCATATTGTGATATGTAAAATTATATAAATGGCAATACACAAGCCTAGCATATTGCGGGCATTACAGATTTTATATGGTATCAAGAGCCTAGGGAGAATCTTGAAACATGTCTTCTTCTTCTACCTCAAACGTCCTTGTGTCGCATGACATCTCCTCAATTAAATTATTTTCCACCAAAACACATCTACCTGATATTCCCACCGAACTTGCATCCTCAAACTACTTGCTTTGGAAAGCACAAGTCCTTCTATTCCTACAAGGTCATGGTCTCTTAGGCTACCTAACAAATGACTTGCCCTGCCCACCCACCACCATCACTGATGAAAACAATCAATCAATAGTAAACCCAGCGGCAACAAAATGGTTGCAGCTAGACCACCTAATCCTTGGTTGGATCAATAGCTCCTCGTCGAAAGTTCTCTCTCACAAGTGATAAATTGTGAGACTTCCTGTGAAGCTTGGGAAGTGCTTGAGACCTTGTATGGACACCATACTTGTGATCGTATTCAACAAATGTGTGGAGAGCTACAATCTCCCACCAAAGGTGCTTCGTCGATAGAAGAGTACCTACACAAGGCCAAGTTGTTGGCTCTTTCACTCTGTGGTGCTGGAAAGCCAATGGATGACGATGAACTCATCAACTGCCTTCTTCATGGATTTGGATCAGATTTTAATCCTATTGTAGCAACTATAAATGCAAGGGATGATTTTCCTTCTCTGAAAAATATTATTGGTGAGCTAAGAGATTTTGAGTTACTTATTTCCTCTGCCTCTCACACAAATTCCTCTCCTGTTGCTTTGTATACAAATCGATCCTTTGGATCCAAGCCTACCAGCAACAAGTATAACTGTGGCAGAGGGCCCATGTGACGTCTCCAAATTTTTCTTAAAATAACACGAGAATCGAGGCGTTAGGATGATGACAACATGGGTCACACATCCCAACGACAAGTGTCAAACGTGTGTGTACACGTGACATACATAAAATATAGGTCACGGCAGATAATAAATTATTATCTAAGCACCAGAATTTTTAAAAATATTTTACAAACCATTTTAATATAAACTCTCTAACAGGAGATTTAATACAGTCATCCGGATGATAAATTAAATAAATACATATTTTTAAAAAGGGAAAAATAAATTTCTCGAGATAACAATTTATAACAAAAATACACCAACGGCGGAGCCGTCTCCTCAGGCTCAGCCTCTTCAAAGTCTGCATCCAAAAATTACGACGCCAAAATGATATCGCAGGTAAGTATAACCCAAACAAACCGAAGACAATAAATACATTAATGCCACAACAACAACCATGAACAAATTACCATTTGCATGAGGCTTAAAATTATCTTCCTCAAAATCAATAATATACCATACACGCCAAAATCCCATTTGGCCCAAATTAAAACTCCAGTAAAATCACCCTTCATTTTCCCAGAAAATGATAACCATAAATCCATAAAATAACCACAACCATTTTCCCAGAAAATGGTTCACGTAAAACCAATAATTAAAACCCGCCACTTTCCCAGAAAATAGCCTAAACATCCGTTTTATTAACCGTATGCACTATGATATCCCCTAGGGACCATCCGCACACCCTGGCTTTCATCATCACACCGAAAGTAATGACCCCGCATATGACTTCAGAACAGGCCATGCCCAGCTAACTGCGCCCAGCACGTACCATGACCAGGCATCCCCTAGCTCCTGCCAGCAAAGGAGCCATGGAATCGACACGAGAGCGTTACCATCTCGTCCAATCCCGTCGTCGCCCAGCGACGACCCAGGGGACATCACTCAGTATATTCCGCTCCCAAGTGACCAAAGGAACTCCACCGGGATAATGCCCCATCCCGACTTGGGGTCGTGATACACACGCACCTGAAACCATAAATACAAGAAAAACCCAGTTTTCATTTCCAATACATAAATATGCGCGTAAATACACAATGCAGATGACCATGCACCAAATAACCAACAACTCATAATTTACGATAATAACCAACTACAATATTTGTTGATGCCAAAAATATATTAAAATCTTAAAATTTATTTCGAAAAATACTTACAGCGGTTAAAAACGCATATCCTTGAGTAGACGCCATTCTGCAGTGCTCGTAGCGGTTATTTGTATGTTAGGCTAAAGTGCTCGGTTTGACACCAAAATTTAGAGAGATACTCTTTGAAGGGTGGGGAATCTCATGGAGGTGGTGGTGTGATGGCACAACCACCAGAAGGTGGCAGATTGGGGTCAAAATGGGTGAAAACCCATTTTTGGGTTTAAGGTTGTACCGGGAAGGTGAGGCAACGGTTGGGGAAACTGAGTTAGGGGGATGACTGGCTGAGCGAGGGGAGTCTTTTGGTGGTGGTGGTGAGGCCTACGGTGGCCGGACGGCAGCGCGGCGAAGAGCAACCCGTTTTAGGACCCATTTTGGGTGGAGGGGTAACCGGCGGCGATGGGTGGCTACCGACGGTGGGTTATGCTCTCCGGAGGGTGGGGAATCTAGTGATGGTGGTCAGAGGCCAAGGGGTGGTCGGAAAATGCAAGGGAATGCAAAATACCCATTTCAGGTTTGTGGCCGTGGAGGGGCGGTGGGATGGCCGGAAGGGACACCACTGGTGCCGTTGAACTCGCCGGCATGTGGGGGTGAGGTTGGGCTGGGCGGTGTCACCGGTGGGTGGCCGGCGGTGACCCTGGGGCTGAGGAGAGAACCGGTGAGAGACAGAGAGGAGAACAGGGGTTGCGGGTTGGGGCCGAAACCGTGAGGAAGAAAAAGAAAGCAAAGGAAGAAAAAAAAAAGAAAAGGAAAAGAAAAAGAAAAAAAGAAAAAGACTAACTAGAAAAAGAAACACAATAAATTAAATAAAAGTCGACTTAAAATACTATAACCTAATATCAATAAAATAAAATATTTAAAACCACCAATAAAAATAAATTAAACCCAAGCGCAATATTAAAAATAAAATAATAATTAATATAACGAAAACAGATTGAATAAACTCACATAATAAAATAAAGGATTTAAATTTCCAATCATTAAAATAATTAACTCACTAAAATAAATAAGAAAAGCAACGTAACTTAATATTAACTAATTAATAACTCAAATAAATATTTTAAACAAATAAAATATGACTAATAATATTATTTAAATAAATTAAAATAATTAACACCGAGAATAAAATAACGTGTAAAAATACACGTAAGTTCGAGATCTCACAGCCCAACTATCGTGGAAGAGGAAATCGTGGAAGCCAATGTTGCACTGAATGTTTAAATGGGGGTCGTGCTTCTCAACCTTCAAACAAAGGACATAACAATCAAAATGCAAATCGTGGTGGTCGAGGATCGCGCATCACCTGTTTTCGTTGTGGTGGTCCAAATCACAAAACTGATGCATGCTATTTTTCAGATGAAGAGGCCGAACAATACTATGCTTTTCTAGCTATTCAAGTTGGTGAAAATATTGAAGAATCCTGGATCTCTGTATGTGGAGCAACTCATCACATGGCACCAACAAGAACCAAAGCACAAGGTATTAAACCATATAATGGCACTGATATGGTAATGGTTGGTAATGGCTCAAATATTCCGATATCAGAAATTGCTACATTTACCATTCCGAATACCTCATTAAAGTTGAACAATACTTTGATTGTGCCAAACTTAGGAAAAAGACTGCTTTCGGTTTCAAAATTTACAACTGACAATCAGTGTTGTTTCATGTTTTATCCTTGGGGTCTTTTGATCAAGGACCTACGGACGAATCAGGTGATGCTTAGAGGAACCGTGCATGATAGCTTATACCCCTTGTCTTCATCCATTCAAAGTCTCAATCCAATGGCTCTCCTCACAAATAAAATTTCTATTAATACATGGCATACCAGACTCGGCCATCCCAACATTAGAATTCTTAGAACTTTGTTTCCATGTCTTTTGATTTTAGACAAGCAAGTAAATTTTTGTGAAAGTTGTGTTATGGGAAAATCTACTAAATTACCATTTCAAAATCGTAGTTCTCATGCTCGAATATTTCTACATAGTCTTCAAATTGATGTATGGGGTCCGGCACCTATAACATCTTTTGATGGCTATCGTTACTATCTAGTCATAATCGATGAATATTCTTGATATGTTTGGCTATTTTCTTTATCTTGCAAATCGGATGTTATTGACATATTTCCCAAATTCATTAAAATGATTCAAATGCAATTTAACACTACTGTCAAATGCATACAAAGTAATGGTGGTGGAGAGTTTAGCAATCATTCTTTAAAAAGTTACTTTGCATCTCGTGGTATAAGTCAAAAATTTTCTTGTCCAGCCACTCCCGAGCAAAATGGTCTAGCTAAAAGGCGTCATCGCCATATAGTTGAGACAAATCTTGCTCTTTTGAATCACTCCTCACTTCCTAAAACATTCTGAACAGCAGCATTTCACACTGCAATGTTCCTCATTAATAGGTTGCCAAGCTCTACACTTAATGGAAATATTCCTTATAAAATGGTGTTTAAAAAAAATCCATCTTATGATTCCTTACAGGTCTTTGGTTGCATGTGTTATCCACTTCTTACTCCTTTTGGCCAGAACAAACTTCAACTTAAGTCCACTCCTCGTGTTTTTCTTGGATACACATCTCAATATAAGGGGTATAAGTGCAAGGATTTAGTCACGGGTCGCATCTATATTTCTAGACGTGGTGTTCAATGAAGAAAAATTTCCTTTTATCAGAAAAATGCTTGATCTTAAAAAAATATTTGATCTCGAAAAAACCTAACTTGTTTACAAATCAACCCCTACCAAAAGCAGTGACCCAAGAATCACAAAAAGAGACCACAAAACCAGTTGCAACTGCAGGTCCAATTTTGCAAGCTGAAAATGTGAATACAGAGGAAGCATTTCATGACTCTCGTGCACCTGAAATACAACCCATTTTTTAGTCTACAACTACACGAAGACATCACATGATAACACGGAATCAAGATGGAACAAGAAGACCAAAAGTATATTTATGTACACGGCATCCTATACCAGTTTGTTTTATAACTGATCTTGCAATGGCACGATTGGAACCCAAAAATTTTAAACAAGCTAAAAAAGACCCAAAATGGCAAGAGGCCATGAGGCCTGAAATTGCTGCTCTTCATGAAAATAAAACCTGGAATCTTGTTTCTCCATCTCCAAACATGAATTTAGTCACAAGCAAATGGGTCTTTAAAGTTAAAACAAAGGTTGATGGCTCGATAGAACGCTACAAAGTAAGACTTGTAGCTCGCGGTTTCACACAACTTCAACGTTTGGACTATGATGAAACATTTCGTCCAGTTATTAGACCTGCCACAGTCAGATTAATTCTTCATTTGGCTTTATCTCAAGGGTGGCCTCTCAAGCAACTCGATGTTAGCAATGTTTTATACATGGTGGATCACAGGAAACAGTTTAGTTAACTTAGCCACAAGGATTCATTGATCCTCAACATACCGAGTATGTTTGTAGACTGAACAATGTCTTGTATGTGCTTAAACAAGCCATTCGTGCATAGTACCTTAAGTTTAGCAATTATCTTATGCAATTGAGTTTTCAAAGATGTTCATATGACAAGTCATTATTTTTTCAGCATGAAAAATCTAAGGTACTCATACTTCTAATTTACCTGGATGACATAATCCTCACAGGCAGTTTCTCTTCATCAATTACTGAACTCATTCAAAAACTGTCAATAGCTTTTCACATGAAGGATCTCGGCAACCTCCATTATTTCCTCGGGGTACAAGTAAATCGCACAAGTGAAGATATGTATTTGCATCGATCTCGCTATCTACTGTCACTATTACAAAGGTTTGGTTTAGATGGTGCCAAACTAGTGTCAACACCCCTTGCTTCAGGACAACATCTTTCGGCTCAAGAAGGAAGTCTTCTTGACAACCCCACTTGCTATCGATAGATGGTGGGAACTCTCCAATATCTCACCATCACTAGGCCAAATGTGGCTTTTGTTGTTAACTTTGTTTCTCAAATTATGCACACACCACGAAATCCACATTTACAAGTTGTAAAATGAATTTTTAGGCATCTAAAAGGCACAATAAAACTTGGTCTTCACTTCACAAAATCACCAATCTCTCCTTTCCAAGGATACTGTGATGCAGACTGGGCAGGGTCAAAAGATGATATATGTTCAACATCAAGTTTTGCCGTTTACCTAGGATCAAACTTGTTGTCGTGGGGAGCAAAGAAACAAAGCACGATTGCTTGATTGACTGTCGAAGTAGAGTACTAAGGTCTTGCAACAACAACTGCTGAAATTCTGTGGTTCATGAATTTACCGAAGAATTTGGGATACAAGTTTTCGGCATTTACACTATACTAAGACAACATTAGTGCAATTAGCGTGGCCAAAAATCCAGTTTTTCATCAACAAACAAAGAATATCGAAATTGATATACATTTTGTGCGTGAGAAAGTGGCGACTGGAATTATTAATCTTGCACATGTTCCAGGTCAAGAACAAGTAGCAAACGTTTTCACAAAACCATTAAGTAGTCCACAATTTAGTTCTAATAGAGACAAGTTCTGTATCGGACCAATACTGACTTGAGCTTAAGGGGGAATGACAGAGATAAAATCCCATAATTCACATCTTTCATTTCTCCATAAATGGTTGGATCAATTTTGCTTTATTCTCTCCCTTATTCTCTCAAATTTGTATATACGTTTATTTCTATTAGCCTCTTTACGTTACTTAGCAGATTTTTATTCTTTCATTAATTCCATATTGTAATATGTAAAATTATATAAAGGCAATACACAAGCCTAGCATATTGCGGGCATTACAGGTTTTACACACATGTGTGTCTATGCAAATAACTATATACATGAAACTTGTTTTGTAATATTACCTTAGTACAATCAGTTTTGGTTTTACCTTACATATTTCACACCATGATAGTTCTTCAATGAACTTAATTTTGGTTTTGCATAAGATGCAAGAATCATAATACCATCCATACTTGGTGTTTATCTTTCCAACTTTACATAAACACGTCACCAATAACTCCTAAAATATTAAATTCTTATCAATTATTTCCCAAAATGTATAATTTTAAACAACTGTATATTATATTAAATTCAAACCATAAAATAAAAACTTTTGTATCTGCTTGCCATTCCAGTTCTTTAATTTTAGCAATTTTTCTCTTGTTGTGGAATGGTAATTTTGTATTAGATATGACTAGATGCTCTGATTTGATGGTTCTAACTTCCCTTTGTGATACATCTTGCAACCTAATTAATAAAAAAAGTTAATAGATATAAATAATATGATGATTTATTTTTTAGAGAATATAAAGTAGAAGATTTTATTATTACTTTTTCCAAATTCTTGAGACGCCAAAAATTTCAGGTTCTACGTACAACTTTATAGCATTAATTGATGACAGATTAAACTCGCCTGTGAAAAAAAATATTTCAAGCACATATGCAGCACTAATATTGTTTTTTATAATTATATTTTATTACACTATTGTAAAATATGCATGTTACTTCTAAATGTTTTTACTATTGTTGAAATAACTACTACTACAAATGGTCCTGGATTATTCTTATAAAAATATCATCAATTTGTAGTACAGTAGACTCCCACAAAGTTGCATGTATATTTTTATTTTATCAAGCTAATAAGGTCAAATGATTTATTCAATTAGCAAATTAGTTAAAAAATGAGTATTACATTTAGGCTAATAAAGCCATGAGTAATATAGAATCAATGGATTGAATAGCTATGAGATTCCAGGTTTTGTATACCTTTACGTATTGCTTTTATTTTTAACTTTGGTTTTTTTAATTTATTTTAATAATTTTATTAGTGGTTTATCTTATTTATTTTTATTTCAAGTTATGTTGTTTTATTTAAGTATTATTGTTGATTCTTTTCTTTTGGATTGTTATTATTATTTTTGGTTTAATGGTTTTAGTTTTATTATTATTACAAACTTTTATGAGATTCCTTATAGTGTTTCTAGTTATTTTATTTAATCGGTAATATCGACCCTTTCATTTGAATGGTTAACATTATTATTTTATTGGCTTAATTGTTTTAGTTCTATTATAGTTTAAATTGTTGTGTTTTATTTTATCTAAGGAGCATTTTATTTTATTGGGTCTTTTCGGGTTTGATACCTTTGTTTCGCCTCATTAGTTATAAGGCTTTATCATTTTACTCAATTTCATATTGTGGTACTTTAATTTAATTTATTGAATCTTTTTCCTCTTTTCTATTTCGAGTATAACATTTCGTGTAGAGTATTTATTGGTTTTATTAATTGGATATTTTATTTTATTTTATTTCATTCTATATGTTTCTTTCATATTTTCGAGTTTCAGTCTTTTTCCATTTGTCTGTTTAGTTCATATTATTCATTTTTATTGATTCCTTTATTTTAAATAATTGAATTAGTGGACCTCTTATTTTAAGTGCATATTTACTATTGGTTGGATTATTTTATTGTATTATATATGTTGTGTTTTTATATTAAGTGTTAATTTCTAGTTTAGTTTGGACCTATTAAATTGCTATTAATATTTTGGATCTTCATGTCTAAATGTGGGTTTTATTTTATAGGTTGAGTTGTGCTTGTGTTTAAATATTTAGTTATTTCGCCTTTTTTTAATTAGTTCTAAGTTAAATAGAGAGTTAAATTTTTTTCTCTTATTATTTTATTGTGATGCATTTATTTTAATGCTTAAATTTAATCTCTCTATTTTATTATGTTAATTTTTAATTTAATGTGTTGAATTTTATTTTCTTTAGTTATTGATTTTTGGATTGGGCTGTTTCGGCCTATATATTTTTTGGGTTTCTTACATTTATTTAAACCTTTGTTTCTGATCTTGGGACGCCCGTTTAAGCCCAGCCTAAGCCCGTTTGATAGCCCGGCTCGTGTACCTTGCAACCCAGCCCCTCCCTTTTCCAAAACGACGCCGTTCGGTGTTTGATATGTAATTCCTCGCCTCTTATTCATGTGCGCCAGCCCCCTTTAATTGCCCAGTTCTATACACGTACAACCGTTTTTACGACTTTTTACAATTTATTAGTATAATATGTTTTAAAATTAGAATAAAAATTATTATTATAAGAGAAAATATTTTAGAACTCATTTTTTTTTATTTCTTCATTTCTCTCCTCATTTCCCTCCCTAACTTTAAACTCTATAAATATATGTATTAGAAAAAAGAAAAAAAGAAAATAAAGAAAGAAAGAAAGAAAGAAAGAAAGGTAAGAGTAAAGAAGAGAATTTCAAAATATTTTCTCTTGCAATAATATTTTTTATTTTAGTTTTATAACACGTTATCAGTACGACGGTTCTACCAATTCTGAAGCTAGTGATCTTATTTTTCAGTAAGTTTTTCAATATATTATTTATAGTCTTTGATGTATTTTATTGGTGATTATTATTTAAAATCTGTATGACTTTATAAATATATTTCTGAGATACACATATTTATTTCATTATTTATATGTGTAGAAAATGTCAAACCTTATAAAATTAGAATTTGTTGCTCTTGACATATTTGGAAAAAATTATTTATCTTGGATATTTGATGCTGAAATCCATCTGAATGCTATGAATCTGGGAAAAATAATTAAAAAAGGAAATCAAGCGTCCCCGTAGGACCGTGCTAAATCAATGATTTTCCTTCGCCACCATCTTCATAAAGAAATAAAATATGAGTATTTTACAATAAAAGATCTATTTATTTTATGAAATAATTTAAGGGAGAGGTATGAACACCAAAAGACTGTCATCTTCCCAAGTGCTCGTTTTGAATGGTTGCGCCTGAGGTTGCAAGATTTTAAAAGTGTTAGTGAGTATAATTTTGCACTTTTTAAAATAAGCTCAGTACTAAAATTATGCGGTGAGAAAATTACCGATGATGATATATGAGAGAAGACTTATACTACATTTCATGCCTCGAATGTGCTCCTGCAACAGCAGTATTGAGAGAGAAAGTTTAAAAAATATTATAAACTTAAATTATATCTTCAAGTAGCTGATCTGAACAATGAGCTCTTATTAAAAAATCAACAGTCACGCCCTACTGGCTTAATATCATTCCTTGAAGTGAATGATAATAAGTTTGCATCATTCCCAAAAATGAATGGTGCATCCTTTAAAAGAAATCAGTGGTGTGGATGTAGATGTAGTAGGAGAAATTATAGAAATATTGATCCCAGAAGTGACTATAGTAAAATGGATTATAATAATATACCGTATCACCAGAAGTCTTACAATTCAGAAAGAGGCAAAACTTCCCAGAATAATTCTTCAAAAAGAGGTGAAGATGTGTGCCATAGATGTGGTATGACTGGACATTGGGTATGTACCTGTCGTACGACCAGGCACTTAGAATATTTATATCAAGCACCAATAAAAGGAAAAAATAAAAAGATTGAAACAAATTTAGTAGACCATTAGATGATTCATTAGATTCAGTAGATATAGATATCACTCATCTTGATGTTTCTGATTTTTTTGAAAATCCTGATAGTAGAATTGATCATCTAATTGGAGATAGAAGTGTTCCACTCAATTAATATATTTTCTTTATTATTTGTAATAAAAGTTTTGTATATTTTGTAGAATCATGAATCACATTGATGAGTTTTTTTATCTCTGAGTTGAATGATAAATATGTATGTTTGGCTGACAGTACTATAACTCACACAATTCTTAAAAATAAGAAATATTTTCAAAATCTAATACTAAACAAAACCTATGTTCATACCATATCAGGTTCATCAGATTTAATTGAGGGCTCTGGAAGAATTTATATTGTGTTTTTTAATGGCACCAAATTTTGTATTAATGATACTTTATTTTCCTCACAATCCAGAAGAATTTTATTAAATTTTAAAGATATACGTTGTAATAATTACCATATTGAAACGACCAATGAAGGTAGTAAAGAGCATTTTTTTATTACTAAGACAATATCGGGTTAGAAACTCGTATTAGAAAAACTGTCTATTCTATATTCTGGATTGTATTATACAAAAATGAGAACAATTGAATCATATGTGATAGTGCACCAGAAGTACATTGATCCTAAAATGTATATGACTTGGCATGATCACATTGGACATCTGAAATCTATAATGATGAGATGAATTATTAAAAATTTACATGAGTATCCCTTAAAGAATCAAAAGATTATCTTACTCAATGAATATTTGTGCTCTGCATGTTCCCAAGGTAAGTTGATTATCAGATCCCTCCCTCTATTATTTCTTTTCCTTTCCATTTCCTTTCTTCCCTCCCTGACTTCAAACTCTATAAATATATGTATTTGGTTCATTCATATATACAACAAAATAATCAGAAGAAAGAAAAAAAAAATAAAGAAAGAAAGAAAGATGAGAAAAAAGAAGAAATAAAATAAGAGAGTTTTAAAATATTTTCTCTTATAATAATAGTTTTTATTCTAATTTTATAATATAATACTATTTTTTATTTTTTTATCTTTTTTTTTAAGTATTTTTTTAATATTTTTAATTATTAAGAAAAAAATAAAAATATATAAGAAAAAATAAAAATATATATAATTTTATTAATATTCACATTTTTAATCACTAAATAAAATTAAAATTTTAAAGAAATTAAATTAAAAAAATTGTAAAAAAGTTATAAATGTGTAGTAATTATATTAAGGGAAATGCTTTTTTTTCTTGATGAAATGGATTTCGATTGGGTCTTGTTTAATATCTTAAAATATTTTTTAAAAATATAAAAAATTACAATATTATTTAAAAATATTTATTTAAAAATTATATAGAAAAACTGAAAAATAAAAAAGTGAAACGGGACCAATCGGACACCATTTCACCGGGGTGAGTAGCATCTCCCTTATATCAATTCTGTTAATTGCCTAAACGTCACCATTTACTTATGGGATTAATGAACCCAGGCCTTTCTTCCTCTCAACGCACACCGAGACTTCTTCTTCTTCTTCTTCTTCTTTTTCTTTTTCTTTTTTCTTTTCTTTTTCCCCTGTTTTACGTAGGGGTGTCAAATCGTGTTAACGGGTCGTGTTCGTGTCGTGTCAAGACATGTATATTATACTATATAGGTCAACCATAACCCGACCCGTTAAGCTTATCGTGTCAAAATCTCAAACCCTAACCCAACCCGTTAACATAACGTGTCGTATCGTGTCAACCCGTTATGACCCATTAATAAATATTAGGAAATATATTAACATGATATAATATGATTCGTTTCAACCTATTTATGTAAATGACTTGAATATGTCCAAAATTAACCCGTTTGATTTAATTAAATTTAACATAATTTTATATAAATATTAAAATCATAATATCTATAAAGCTAATAACACTAATTATAAGTCTAAATTACAATCTAAACAATAAAATATCAAAATTAAAATTATAATAAATTTACATTTAAGTATAAGAATATAATTGTAATTTTAACTTTCTTAGCGTGTCATAACGTGTCATAACTGGTTAAAACAGGTTGACCCGTTATCAACCCGTTAAGCAATCGTGTCATAACAGGTCAACCCATTTTGATCCGAAACCCGTTAAGACTAAACCCTAACCCGCTATTATCGTGTGGTGTTCGTGTTGGGTTAACGGGTCGTGTAAGAAATTGCCACCCCTAGTTTTACGTCGCTGTTAGCCCGTGAAGCCAAGCTCTGATTTTGCGGCTCATTTCTTTCTTTCAAACACGCGTTGCTCTATAAAATGCCCAATACATAGCTAAATATTTTCCCTCCATTTTCGTTGTAGATCCGTGCTTCACATGCTCGGAATCTACGCTCAAAACCGCAACAAAACAGTGAACTTCCCATCGTTTTTCCCATGGCAGCTCTACTTTTTTTTGGTGTGTCACACGTGATTTTTGTGCGCCCAAAATCCATGCTTTTCAGCCTATAAAATGGTCCATCGACCCCCTTGTTTTTCCTCTTAAAACCGAGTGTTTAACATCCATTTTTGATAATTTCTTCTTCTCAACTCAAACATACACTTAGCCCCCTTCAAAACCCATTTGAATCCGAAAATTTGGTGGTCTATTTAGTTGTTATTTTTTCATCGTAAAGGCTTTACGAGACTCTTGGTAAACATTTTTACTCGTTTTAGTGTTTAATTAATTTATATGTTATTTAATTTAATTACGAGGCTTTATTTATTTATGTTCAAGTGTTTAACTTAAGTTAAATAATAATTGCATTTTATTTATTTATGTTTAAGCGATTAAGTTATTTTGTTGTGATATTTATTATTGTGTCGGTGCTGTTTTATTAATGTTGTTTTATTACTGTTGACGCGAAGGCCGAGTTTAGCAGCATGTTGGTTGATTAAGGCGTGGGTTGACATCTTGTCATTTTCGCGATCATCCAGAATTTTGTGTCGTAAGTAGTAATCATGTGTGATTTATGTATTGTTTCGGTTATTTATTTAATGTACTAACTCTCTTGGTAGCTTGAAATGTTAATTAATTAATTAATAATATTAATAAACTTGGAAATAGGTTGGTTAGGCCCAAGGCCATTAAATAGAGAATGAGATCATCTCGTAGTTGGAATATGTTTGGGCTTGGATATATTTGTGAAAAATTTATTAGTTGAATGTATGGATTGATGGTTTAATTTATAAATGTTTGATTTGGATGATTTTATTCGTTTAATATTGTCAAGCCATCCAATTTTTGTTTATCATGCATATATATTAATTCTTGCTTGTTTGGTCGGAATATTTGTGGGTGCATGGTGAGGTGTTCTGAGATAGTGTTGTCAGATGGTTTTGGTCTGGTCGGGTGTTGTTGGTGGGTGCGTGTGTATCACGACTCTAAGCCAAGATGAGGTATTATCTCGGTGTAGCTCTTCTGATCATTTGGGAGTAGAACGTACTGACGTGACGTCTCCTAGGTTGTCACTGGGCAACAATGGAATCAGACAAGATGATAGCGTTCTTGTACCAACTCTGTAACTCCTCTGCTGGTAGGGGTTAGGGGGTGCCTAGTCATGATACGTGTTGGACGCGATTAGCTGGGTATCGCCCATTCCGAAGTCACACACACTGTAGTTACCTGCGGTGTAATAAAGAAAGCCAGAGTGTATGGATGATCTGTAGGGGAGACTTGGGTATACATGTATTAATAAAATGGAAATGTGTGATAAGTTAGAAACTGGATTTTTGACAGATTAGTGTGTTATGGTCCTTTCTGGAAGAGGACGGTTAGTGGCGTTGCGTTCCTTTCTGGGAAATGATGTGGCGTATTATGTGTGCCCTTTCTGGGAAAGGGCAGTTGGTTGTTCTTGCGAACTTCCTTTATGGGAAAGGAAGTTAGTACGTAGTCTTATTTATTTACTTGTGGAATATATTTATGCTTTCCTTTGAGATGACTGTATAATCTCCCATTAGAGAATTATAATTTGAACTTGTTTGTAAGTTTTTAAATTTTCTGGTACTGGAATGAATGACCACTTTTATATTTTTCTGCTGCGAATATTTAATTATACATTTACGCATGCTTCACACACACTCTTGAGTATTAAGCGATGAGATGATTGATACGTGTGATGATCATCCTGATGTCACGAGTCCCTCTAAATTCAGGGGGAGTCATTGGCGCCACAGTAGCAATCTTCCTGGAAAACATAATGATATAAAGGCTAAAAAAGGGATCAAAATATTCATGTGAATTACTTACCAGATTTCTCATAATACCTACTGAAAATTTAAATATTTATAATCTGAATCATATAATTATTTTATAACTTATTTTTATCTCTTCATAAAGAAATTAAGTTTTTAAAACTAAAATTCATCGTTAACAAAAAGAAATATTTTCTGCAACAAACCAAATACTAATTATTTAATTGTAATTATAACTAAGAAAAAATTTGTATTTAGGTCCCTTAGAGTTTCTGTCCAGCTTTTTGGGCATGGAATATGAACACACTTTTCAACACCGAAGAGGTTTTTTCTTTAGTCATTTACACAGAAGCGTTCTTTTTTAATTGTAAGAAATCTTTGCGTAAATTTGGTACATTTATACCGTATGCCAACATTAAATACAAATATTTATACCGGTATGGTTCCAGAAATTCATTGTAATTTATCAGAAAAGAGCTTCACTATTTTAACGGTAGTAAGCAGTGATCAACAAAAGAGATCAGCATTGAACACATTCTTGTAACCTGTGAGAGTGATAGGTCTTTTAGTACCAACTCTTAGCCTACAAATCAGTTACTGATACCTCTCCAAGACACAAAGCTAATATTTCAAGAATTTTCACCGTATTTAACCTCAATATACGAAGGTTGAATTGGGATGTTGTAATATGATAAATATATATATTTTGGTAATAGCTAAAGAAGTTAGTAGACATCTGGCAATTCAGTGAATTAGGGGTGCAAGAAGATCGGATCGGACCGAACCGGACCGCATGAAATTCGGTCCGGTCTAGTCCATTTTTTGTATGGACTGAACATTTCCCCCTTAGGATCGGACCGGACCGGATTGAATGACACTTTTTTTTTTATATATATGTATATATAAATAATAGTATTTAAATTATAATATTAATATTAATATAGATTAAGAGTGGTAGTATAATATATTAATATATAATATATACTCTTATAATATTAACATATTATAATTTATAATAGTTGACTAGTTGTAGTATAAAAATATAAATTATAGAGTCTTAGTATATTTATATGGAGTATTAGTAATAACTTATAAGTAATAAATATATTATTATTATTTAATATATTATTACTAATTTATCATTACTTACTAACATATAAATTTATAATATACTAATGTAATAGTATTTTTTACTTTTTTATTTAGATTATTTCTTCTTTTACCAAATGTTTTAAGAGTAAGTTTTTTTTAATATTATTTGGCTTAAATATGTGATAAATATGTAAATTAGGATAAAAATAATTAAATTTAGGCCAAAGATTATTTTTCATCATTACAAGAATTTGAATTAAATTGAATCTATTAAATTATATCAGGTGCTCCTGGACCAGACCAGACCGCCCTAGACCGAATTGGACCGGACCGGTATGGGCCGAATATGAGTTCGGTCAAATCTAAAGTAGGAAAATTTTTGGACCGAATGGAACCGGTCCACATTTTTCCTATATCGGATTGGACTATTTACACTCCTATAGTGAACATTAGACACACACATATATGTGTGTATATATATATATATATATGTTTTCTAATAACGTCAATCCCACCTTGCTAAATGTTTAATTTTAATTTGGTTTTTAGTTTCTTTGTGGGTGACAGGATACTCTCGTACTAAAGCCTCCAAAGAGATTTTAATTACTATTAGAGATCCTATTTCTTTTCATTCGTTGTAAATTTTATGAATATGTAAATCTTATTTCTTTTTATTGCGTGCTTAAGCTTCTTATGTTTAAACTAAGTTATATGAATTCTTGCTAGTATATTTATTTTTTCCAAGATATTCATCTGAACTTTTGTTGAATTTTTATCCTCGAGGCTACAAACAAATGAACATGGGTCAAGTCTCTTTGTGATTGTTCAGAAACTATATGTGCAGGTGTTTGAGTATAAAGTACTAACTTCATATACATAGATAGAAGTGTTAACTTTGAAAGAAAAGGATTCCTATTTCTGTAATAAATTAACAAACCCCAGAAACACATCCGTACCGTTACTAAACCTTTTAATTCCTAATAAATCCTAGCTTATAGGGAAAAAAATGGGATCCATTTATAATCTATACTTTAAAAGGACTAATTAATATTACAATCATAGTCACTTCAAATCATTATAAAGAGCAATAAGTTTTTCTTATCATTCAACGGGTATCTCTTTAATTACAGTTTCTATATATTGTCCAAGAAAATAAAGTCCGAATGTTAATTTTCAAAGCGTAAAATTCCAATTATAAAGAGTAATGCTTATATATGCATAAAATTCCGGTTATACCATGTAGTGACGTAATGATGTCTGGTAGAAAGGCTTTCAAATAGAATAATTCTATTTAATATAAACTATACATAATATTACACTATTCAAATTAAAAATTATAAAAATGGGTCAATATATAAATAGGTGAAAAATGTTAAAGAATATATATGTTTGTTTAAAATGAAGCATTCGTATTGTTTATTTAAAACTTTGAGTGAAGAAGCACGTATGTGAGTAAAAGCTTTTAAAATATATATAAAGCACTCAATAACAATTCAATGGTTATCTTTATCTATTATAAAAAGCATTTATCCGTATATGAACAAGAATGTCTATTCGTCAAAATTCAATCGAAATAAAGAAACTCCGTTTTTATCAAATTTGAGAATGAAATAAATCAAAATTAACATTGTAATCAATTAAGAATACCCAGGATTCATTTTCCTCAAATCCCATTTTACAAATACAATTTCATAAGAAAAGAAAAACATACAAATTTGAGAGCGGTCGATAATCATAGAGAGAAGAAACCATACAGAGTGATAAGGTAAGTTAAGGTCCATAGCTGTTTTGGGATTACGCCGACATCCAAGGCATATACTATACTGCAAAAGAAGATTCAAAAGAACAACTAATTATGGAAGGAAAGATTGAAATATTCAATATATATCTTCAAAATATTTTGAAGTAACAGGTTTATTACAATTATATAAACAATATTTTGACCCCCATAATTTCATTGAACTTTTTAAAGAATGCCTAGAGCCAAAAAGTGGATTATTATAAGAATTGTGCTTCTCAGATTGTATTGAAATTACTTACATTCCATGTGGTTTTTTCAGAGCAAATGCTTAATGTAATGTGGCAGGTTTATGGCTACTCAAAAAGATAAGTAAATAATATCACCAAGAGTTTGGTACTGTTGTTTAATTGGTAATATGATTTTCGAAGACTTGATCATATGTCTTATGAACCCGTAAGAGAGAAACAGAGGCGCATATACTGGAAACAAAGACGCATTCTGAAGCATCTACCTTGATATTCAGGTCAATAATTTAATCCTAATTAAAGATATATATATATATATATATTACATATATTATATACAACTACATATGAGTTCTTGGTAGATAATAACATTTATTATGTGCATAAAGACTTAATAAACCAAAATCTAAGGCTGACACAATACCTGCACCTTATATAATAACTTGTTTTTTACTGTTTAAATCCATATCTTTCAAATTTTAGTCTTTAAAAGAAAATATGGTATAGATTTAAGCATGATGTGCCTATAAAAAGAATATATAGTTCTCAAGAATATAACAAAACAAAAGCAAAACTAAATATTGAATACGAATTGGAACAAAAGTCAGACCTTGATCATATGTCTATATATTTTTTTCCTACTTAAGTAAATCATGTCTAATAAACCTAGGGCATGTGCATTTGATCTCTCTACCTAGCTAGAGATTTTGGGTAAATCATATCATCCAGAATACTTGATCATTATGTCTAATAAACCTATAAGATTTTGCGCGATTGTCTTGCTTTTACTACACTTGGACAACTGCTTGTATACAATGCATGTCTTGTATAAATTTGAAACCAAAGTACATATTGATTACTTTTCTCTTATCTAGAAAATTATGTAGCTAACATAAATTTCATCAAGTGAAGAAATAATCGTTTACTTAATACTATTATATATGTTGGTTTTGATACCAAAATGATGAAGCATTCTTATAGAAAATTTTGTGGCTCATTATATCAATTTTCGCCTTTGACATAGGACGGTTAATAATCAGATGTTGGTTGTTATAAATCTGATTAACATATTTCTGTTTTAAATTTAAAGGTGGAAACACAATCCTTTCTATTAATCTTCATTCCATAAGAAATCAGCTCTCTCTACCCCTGCCCCACACTTTAGTTTTACATATAAATTCAGAAAATTAGTTGTTTTCCTTGTCCTTTGGCTCTCTGTTTCCTGGAATTATTATGATATAAATTTTCATTATAATGCATCAGATATGGCTTCAAGGACCATGGAAGGATTTCAAAAAATCATAAAATTACGAAAATGAAGAGGAAAATAGGATTGGTTTTTATTTTCCTCTTCAATTCTTCTTAAAATCACGAAGAATGAATTTGGAATGCATTTATTTTATGCCTAAGCAGTCTTAAACTCAAGAGTAATAATTATTCTCTCTATTTCCCCAACAAAAGCCTCCCCCTTATTTAGATATCTATTTAACCATGAGGATCAAGTGCACATGATTCAGAATAACACGACACATTCCCAGGCTACTTTTGTTAATTCCTATACTCGCTCTTCTTGTATATTCAAAGTAATGTTGTAAATTATAGGAAGCAGCTCCTGGAGTTATTCTCAAAAATTGATTCTCCTTTTTGTTTAAATGCCTATCCAAACAAATGAAAATTACTACCAATTCTTACAATATTATTTTTCAAACAACTATTCCCAAAAAAACTACCGATTGATGAACTGATCTTAGAATATTCCCACCGTTTCTTTTGAACTATATTTTATATATTTTGTAGTTTGCTGCATGTCTACACTGAATCGATGGGACCAAGTCCTAAGATTATGAATCCTTATTTTTAAAGGTATTTAATTAAGCAAAATTCAATGATTTTACAACGATGATCCTTTTTTTGTGAAAGAATAACGATGCATTTCAGAAAAGAGTTTAGCTAATTTAACAGTAGTATGCAGTCATCAACAGAAGAGATCAACATTGAACACATACTTGTAAAAGTGATAGGTACCAACTCTTAGCCTCCAAATCAGTTATTTATACCTCTGCAAGACACGTAGCCAATATTTCAGAAATTTTCAATGTAGCTAACCTCCCCATACAAAGGTTTTGAAGACAAGTTTTATTTCTTTGTCTTTATTCCACGCTCATTTTAAAGAGAGGAATTATGTCATAATTATCATTTACTTTCATATGAAAACAGTACAATTATATTAAAAACTACTACCAAAATGGAACCAAACTGCTACTCAAGCAAATTGATTTAGAAAAAATCTGGTCATTAAATCTGGTGCATTTACCTGAACATTAAGCACGGTTATTAACGAAACTGCTACAAAAGTACAGTTATGTTTAAGATTGCATTCCCATTTATTTTCACACATACCAAATTGCTATCAAATTGAAAATAAAATATGCTCATATAATTTTTTATTTTGACTTTACCTCCACTAAAATATGAAGCATAATCTGAATTTTTTCTTTCTTATGGAATTTACATTTATATTTTGATGCTGTTTCCTTATTTTATAATCCAAAAAATCCATATAAAATGTAGGATGCATATATAAAAGAGTTCAATTTACAAATAAATATTTTTAATTTACAATTATAGTTATAGTGAATTTAAAACTTAACGTAAAACAATCACAAAATATAGATTAATATTAGTAACTTCCAACATTCAAAGCAAGACCAATATACATGTGAACTAAGATATTATAATAATATGATCTGCCGTAAGGGATGTCTGCTTACTTTTCAACCATAATAGACCCAACCAAATGATATATAATGGAGGAAGTAATGAATAAAATGATATATGATTTTTTTTTTTTTTGGATGCATTATATGATAAATTATTGTTACCAAATATCTGATCAAATTAGAATCTTAAACATATAATTAGATTTTGATTTTTTAAAACAAAAACTCAAACAAGAGCAGACTCACAATTGTAAGCATTAAGACTTGATCCATCAAGATTCAAAACATTCACTGTTCTGTTTAAAACCTACATGTATATATGTATCAAATGATTGAAACCCATTTTTAACATATAGTAATATACAAACATAGTTGCCAATCCGTGAAGAAAGTAATAAAAAAAAAATACTGGAACAACCTTAGAAAGTGGCAAATAATGTCAATGACTACGAACATAGAATTTATATGATTTATATATAAAAGCATAAATATTAAATGGAATAAAATTACAAAATGATATGAGATCCAACAGCAAATTCACTAATAGTCTAAAATAAACAACAATTTCACAAATAGTCTAAAATAATATCAAAATAGGTAAATGCACAATAACCAAGATGATTTTTGTGATTTGTATGTTATGTTCCCCTTTATGTTGATTTCTTTTAATCGAAAATAAAAAATATTATAAATCAGCGTGTCATAACTCTATTTTTGTGGGAATTATTCAATTATAACAAAATAATAACATCATGAATAATTTTGAATAAAGAGAAGAGAAAGCAAAAACAATAGAAAATAGGAAGCATTAATATATATATATATATATATATATATATATAAACACATATATCATGCAATTTCAGATTAGAAATAGAACAAAGCGTAGGAAGTAATCAGAAATATCATTATGAGTAAAAATAAATCACAAACCGGTACACTAAAAACACAATTGCATATATATCAAGTACCTTCGTGCAAGTGAGAGAAAGGGAGAGAGAGAGATCGAGAGAGGGAGCGAAGAAGAAATTAAAATAAAGGAAATTGATTTTTCAAAATATCTAAGTTTTAAAGCGGTTTTTTAATTTTAAATCATTGCCGATTCACACGGTGTGCTCTCGTATTTTATTTTATATTTATATCACAAAGTGTTCTTTTTCGATTATTTTGTCAAGTAGTTGGTGCACATCCATTATGTCCGTTTAGTTATTTTGTCAATAGCACCGGACTTGAAGGCCCACTATCGCCTCTGCTCCACCATTTGCAACAGAAAAAGGGGAACAAGCGTAATACTTGAGAACCGCAATATGGTTTCCCATGCTCAGCTCTTTCTTTCCAACCCAAGTCATCACTAACCGGAAAATTGGCAAACCCACTCGACAAAGTCAACGGCTCCAGACTTGGAGGGCTAGCTGCCAATTCCACTACTTTGACAAAACTCTTAGGTTTAACGATAGATTGTATGTTAAAGCAAAAATAACTGCTACAGATAAAAAGAGATCCTACAAAGGAATCCCACAAAGTGATATGGCACACTATCACTTTGCCACGTATTATAATCCCTGTGACCATCTTCAATTCTTCAGCTGCCCGATCTCCTCCATCAAGCAACCCAGCCACTGAGCACCGCCACCTATAGTGTTGTAACTGGCGTTATCCCCATCTCATACTTGCGACCACCCCATGGACCCAAGAAAGTGGTTGGAGATAGGCCAAATGGGTGCACCATGCAGAAACCCATGGGAGAGTAAGGGTGTGTGGAGGAAATGAGGGCCTCGGCTGGAGAAGACTAGGCTAGAAAAAGGTCTCCAGTGAGGGAGGAGGCTGATGGTTGTGGCGGTGAGGCAATATAGTGGAAAATGGCGGAGTTGTGAGTAGCAACCTGTGCATGCGAAACCCATTTTGGGTTGCGTGTGCGTGTGCGTGTGCGATGGAGGAGGAAAGGAAGGCTGGGGTGGCTTGGGTTCAGTGGAGAGTGGCCAGGGGTGCTCGTCGGCGGCTTGAGGTGGTGGTAGTGGCGGCGGTCGGGATTGAACTGGGAAGAACTCGTGTATGGGAAACCCATTCGGGTTGAGCTCCCGTGGGAGAGAAGGACATGCCGTGAGGGGTTGTTAATAGTGAGGAGGTATTTGCCGTTGTGAGGGGAAGCCAATGAGGTGGTCAGTGGTGTTGCAAGTGGCCAGCGGTAGTGGATTGCGTGGAGAATAAGAAACGGCTATGGAGGC
This sequence comes from Platycarya longipes, assembly GCA_036559045.1. Taxonomy (NCBI): domain Eukaryota; kingdom Viridiplantae; phylum Streptophyta; class Magnoliopsida; order Fagales; family Juglandaceae; genus Platycarya; species Platycarya longipes. The sequence goes on from CM071802.1 coordinate 41,102,320, forward strand.
GGCAAAGGAGGACGGGAAAGAGAAGGAAGAGGAAGAAAACAAAAACATGTGACACAATACTAGAATGTCACATTAGTATGTAGAATTTTTTTTGTAGAATTTCTTTATGTCTATAGTATTTTCATAAAGCAAAAATATAGCGGTACATATGTGTTGCGATCCGTAATTTCTTATCCAAATTATGCAGTATGTCTGCCATGTCATATTTATTGATTCCATTTTTATATAGATAAATAGATTGGCTTATGTGGTAAGAGAATCATGCATGAACAAGAAGTACTGGTATACTTGTGGTGGAGTCTTAGCTAGCCGGCCCCCACCTCGACGAGGACGGGACGTCGGGATAGTGGACACAATACACCCTTGTCCGATGTGATATCAAGTTTTTCTGCACGCATGCCTAGTAAATTTGTACAGTTAACTTCGCAAGAAAGGAAATATAATGGTAGTCATTAAAATCTAAATAGCAATACTTGAATATATATATATATATATATATAGATTATATCACTACAAATTATTTGTAGGTCACTTGTTTCAAGTACCTATGAGCAGCCGAATATTATAGCCACCTAGGCAAATTACAAAGTGTAAAAAAACACTTAATTAGAAAGTGGGAATAACCCAAATCTTCACTCATTATCTGGCTAGTCCGGACCATGCTCGACGTAATCACTACATCAAAATTAATCTTTCTAAGGGGCGGGACCGATAGTGGGACTATTACGATGAAATTTTTGAAGATCTAAAATATAGAGGGGCCGGAAATGAGACGAATGGTACGTCGATTTGGGATTGCAGTAAGAGCATTAAAAAAATACTTCAATAGTTTTAAAAGCTAGTCTTCAATAAAAAATAAAAAATAAAAAATTATATTATTTGGGTATCACATATTAAAACACTTTAACCTCAAATAAGTTAAAAACTACGTTTGAGGAACATCATGTGCTTGAATGTAAATTGAATTTTAAAAAGATTGTCAATGGATGAAATTTTCCATACATACAACTTTTAAATAATTACAACTTTAAACTTTTAAAAATATGGTCATAATAATTTTAAAAAACTCAAATAATCATCATTTCTATATCGAAAAATACTTTTTAATTTATTTCCAAACAAGCATAACGACGTGTTTCAATGTGCTTTAAATATATGGTTACCAAATAATAAATAACTGATCTTTAATCATAGAACTTATTACTTAAGTTTATAAGTTATAAGTTCTAAATTTATTAGTTATATTTCTTATCATAATCGCAAATATGTATTAATACTCGATATGCATGGCGAGGGAAATATAAAATATTATGCCAACAATTGGTAGAAGGGGAAAATAATAATTCGGCACTCTTTGTAAAACACAATTTACCAAGTTAAACATAATCAAGTAGACCTCATGGCCGTAATCTTCCGCAACCAACCATTCAAATGTGTCTACCCTCCACTAGCCAAGAGGCACCCACTGGACCCGAAATATTTAATTATTCCCTCTAGTTCTCAATTGGATTTACCTGCTTATAGACATTTATACCCATTAAAACCATTTCAACATCCACAACGTACACTTGACACGAGACATTTATACCCTTCGAGTCCGATGGTTGTTCTTGGCCGAAGATACTTATACCTTTTGAAACCATTTCAAGTAGCACACTGGCCCAGCTTTTAAAATTGGTTTTCATAATGTACTTCATTTATATGGTAATATTCTCTTTCAATAAACGACCCAACGTCACAGAGTATTTAATTAATTATTAAAATAGAATATAGAGTTAAGAGTTTAAAATTTGAATTTAATTTATATTAACATTATGTAAAATTATCATTATTAATTTAAAAAGTTTAAATTAATAACAAAAGATAAATTTTATTATTTATTTTATATGATAACTGGTCGAGTCTCCAATATAAACCATCTTATGCTCGTGCACATGTTCACTTCTCGACTTCTATGCATAAAAGTATAGAGAGATCTGTGCATATTATCTAGGGCTGCAACCCGACAGCAAAAGTCGGGCCTGGATCTGATTCGACAAGTCGATATTGTTGGGGAAAACGACCGTTGAAGCAAACAGCAAACTCGGAGCCGCGCAGCGGACACAACAGAAAGAAATGAAACTAAAGACGGTGAACAGAAATGGACACCAGATATGAAGTGGTTCAGCTCAAACTGAGCCTACATCCACTGTTGGGTCGGTCTGAATCACTATAATAAACAAAGATGGAGTACACTTCTTGGAGGTCACAAAGTTCTCTCTCACAAGGCTCTCAAACCCTTTACAAGTAGGCTCTCACTGATCTACAAAATCAAACAAGGAGAAAATGGGAGACGGACGCTTGTGTTCGTAATCTCGCTCGAGCAAGCCCTTCTCGCTCGAGCGAAATCGCCTTCACTCCACAGCTCTCTGCTTCCGCTCTCTTCTGCACAAATGGCCCGAATCCTTATATAGGCTGTATCTCGCTCGAGCGAGACATTCTCGCTCGAGCGGAACACTATTCCAGACGGCGCTAACCCTAGTTCCTGGAAGCGATGCAACCCTAGGATTGATTCTTGCTCGAGCGGGAGGTCGAGCGAAGTCTTTGCCTGGATCCAAAACGCTCCGTTTGATGTCTCGCTCGAGCAACTGTCGAGCGAGGGTCGAGCGAAGTTACGGGTTGAAAACTCCAAGTGCAATCTGATGCGCTTCATTCAAGCCATATCTCAACAGATATTGCAGCTGTCCTTGGATTATACTTTTTAGGAAGAAAGAAACATCTATTTCTTTCTTCTTTTTGTTTCTGTGATATGGATCATTCATTAGATAAAAAAAGGAATTGATGCGTTGTTGCACTCCAAAAGTGCCACCGTCCTTCTAAATTCATGTCCACCCAGTACGTGACTTGAATTTTTCTCTTTCTTGCCTTTTGCTAGAGTCTAGGCATGGAGGTGTACTGGAGGAGAATATCTGCTGATAAAGTTCGGCTCTCTCTCTCTCTCTATATATATATATAGAACATGTAATTCCTCATGCAAAGCATAACAAAGAAGACGTTTGTAGATCTAATTTCTCCTTTCAAATCCCACCCCATGCAATTAACAATATGTTTCAGTACTATTTCACGAAAGATATAGGGAAATCAGTGTCCTAAAGAATTAATGTGCATATGAAATGCAATGAGGGTGCAATTTAAACTCGAATTCGGATAATCATGCTCTTTTTATATAAATACTCTTGTTACTTCTTTTACTCATTGTGCTATAGCATCACATCTCTCATAAATTAAAATAATCTTGAAGTCTAACTCATGTTGGCAGTCCTGTCATATTTGTTAATTTAACTGTTTAATTTACCCCCCCAAAAAAGCTTCAATTAAATATCCTGTCCAACTTAAAAAGGAAAAAAAGAGATGATCTAGATCATTCAATTTGCTCCCCCTTGGAAAAAAACACCCTTCAATTCTCTTGAATGTCACATTATAACAGAAGAGGCTTTTTCCAATGCAAGTTCTCGCCAGGAAAAGTATCAAAAAATGCTACCAATCGTTTGTCCTAGCGATTGCTGCCTCGCTGCCTGATCGCTAGTATTATTCCTTCACTTCAGCTCCACCCAACGGACGTCGAAAATCGCCACAAAAAGTTGAGCTTTATTGACAATTTTATTTTGTCACGATTAGAACAATATATCGCCACAAATAGGTGCTAGGATTGAATTAGAATTCATTGGAAAAGACTTATTCCAGCGATTTCAAACCGTCGCAAATAGCCATAATGTCATCCATTGTCATTAATATAATGTCCTTTTTTATATATAAAAGTTAAATCATGTGTATTTAGTGATAAGTTATTAAATACAAAAGATATATAATCTCATTTCTTGGTAATTTTCTTTGAGAGTCTATTAGTTTCCCTAACAGATATATTTTTCATTTTCTTAATTTTGTCTATTTTTATTATAATTATATTATAAGCTCACGGCAGTTTAGACTTTTGGGATCTAGTGATGCCACTTGACACCACTTGCATATATATTAACAACAAAAACATCCAAAAGTTAGATAATATTAAATCTATAAAAAAAAAAGGTGATTCCTGATTTTATGCAGATGAATGATTCACCAGGCCACTTGCTATGATAGAAAACTAATTTATACGATCTAATAGTTTTATTCCAAATATTCTTTTATCTTTGTAATATTTGCATGTTTTTGTTACTTGAAATGAAAATAAATATGTTTCAGGACTTGATATTAAATCACGCCACATCATGTTTTAAGAAAGTACGTAGTTATTAGTTAGTTCCATTTTTGTCACAGAATGGTAAGGCGTACGTCTTTGATTGGATGAGAGTATCATATATTTACACTATCCATTAATTTTTTTCTATTAAAACTAAACAAAGTCTTTAGCTTTATTAGAGCTTTATTATAGCTTTATTCCATCCTCTGCTAGTAATGGGTTCTACTAAAAAATCGACTGTTTGGTGATGTCAAGCCAGACAATTTGGTGTCATCATAGGATGAAATGATCATATTAAAATTAAATGTCACGAAGTTTCTTTATTGAATGAATGAAATTAAGTACTATATTATTATTCATACTTTCGGATTATCCTATAATCTTTCTATTAAAACTAAAAAGAGTAACTAATTAATTTTAACGATTCCCTCATGTGTAATTTGTAAACTACTAAAAAGGACAATCAATTTTGTTTTTACGACAATTGAAGCTTAACAACTAATTGTCATGTTACATATTCTAGATTATCATATAAAATACAGCAAAAGTATTTACATCAAATGGAAAATCTTGGATCAGGTGTGGTTGTTAATCCACGTAAGGAATACTTTTTCACGAGAGTTATTTGTTGAAATCATCTTCCATAGCGATAGAGTGCCCCGCGCAGTGATAAACATTAGGATAACACTCATATTTTACAACCTAAATGTCGAAATTAGACAGAACTAACACGTACATTTTGAGAGAGATTTTTTCTTATCCCCAAAAAACCTATATATCTTTACACTAAGGAGGTAGGAACTAGCCATAATTTACCGATAAAGTGGCTTAAAAACCAGTTCATTGTCAAGGCACAAAGCCTAGACATGATAAGACTAGGCGTGCCCACTACAGGAGCTCCCATTATTACATGAACTTGTTCTCCGTCGCATCAACTGTTTGATGGTTCTTTCGTGTGTGCATGGAACGTACGTCTCTTGCCGAAAGGCTAAAGATTATTGTCCCTTGGAAGATGGACCATATATTGACCCTACTACACTATTTTCATGTATTATGTGTCTAATATTCCTAAGAAATTGTAGTTGTTGTAACTCCCTTGCATATATCTCTATTTCAATTCTTATATCATGTGAAAATTCTATGCTTATAAAACTGGTTTTTGTTCCTTTTGTTTTTGATTTCCTCAAAAGAATAAAATCCAACAATATCTAATCATGATTTGATTGAAGCTGTCGACATTTTCAAGTTGGAATATATTATCTCAGTACAATAATGTAAGTAACAATTAATATTTACTTGAATGGTCATTGACCATATCTAGAGCCTATAAAAACCCCGGCCCATGCTAGAGTTCTTTGTAAATCAAATCATTACAACAAGTCCATAAATCTATTTGCACCCAGCTCCCGGCGGCCATCGCTCGATCGGGTCCTTTTTGTAAGAAGATGACTCGTCATGTGTTCAACAACAAGGGATTCGATCGGGCACCTCTAACCGAGGAGCAGTTGCTAGAAACTCTTAAAAAATACGATGTCAACCACGACGGTGGTCTCAGCCAGGAAGAGCTAAAGGCTGCTTTCCAATCCCTTGGTGCTCGTCTCCCCGGCTGGAGAGCCAATCGAGCGCTCAGCCATGTCGATACTAATGGAGATGGAAAGGTAAGTGGGGAGGAGCTCAAAGTTCTCGTCCAGTATGCCAAGAAACATGGATACAAATAATCCCCTACTAATTAATAGCCAATCCATATTTAGTACCGTACTTGTCGGCCAATAACATGATGTTCTAGACCGAAAACTAAACGGCAGCCAGCTCCTTGTGTGCAAGCTGTCGTACGTGCTTGTACGTGTTTTGGTTTTCTAATGTATGAATAAGCAATAATGCTAGCTTCTGTGTGTTAGCATACTTGTATGCCATGTATGCTTAATTCTATGTGGGTTTTCGTTTATGAGGTACCTGTGTGTTGTACTGATTAAATATTAGTCCTAGTCTATCATGCTTTTGATGGATTCGATCGCTAGCAAATTATGTGTATGGGGTCACGTACGATGATTTTACAAATTGCAGAAAATGGTAATTAAGGAATTTTTTTTTTATAACAAATCATTTATTAATAAAGTTATAACAACAATTAATCTCAACATTCCTCCAAAATAATCATTTCATATCAAAATGAGTTTATTTTTACAGTAAATAATAATTTTCACTACAAATAATCCGTCACAAATACTCGTTTTTTTTTTATAGTATCAACAAGAAACATTTTTGAGTTTTGTAGTTAGTAATTAGGGTGTGAGCATGGTCAATGACACTGATTGGATCAATAAGAGTTTTTCAGCTTCCATCTTGCTTTTTCTAAACCAAAAGCCCCAAGCTATTAGGAAAAAAGATGTCAAAGTCATTATATTGCCGTTCTCCAGCACAAGCAATACAATAGTCATTAAGTTCATATATATTCCAATGTATTTCATTGCAAGTATATATTTGTTCCACAGCGACCTCGCATGTCAAGGCAGAATATTAAAGCATGCATGTCAAGTATCTTACAAATAGGACGTGCAAAACCAACATTCATTATCAACCTCCACATTCATTTTCCTTTTTCATAGAGGCATTGTTTGTTTTTGTAAATGAGATAAATTAAAATTATAAAAATTAAAAATTGAATAAATATTTTTTTAATATTATTTTTATTTTGAAATTTAAAAAAGTTAAATCGTTTATTTTATTTTGTTTAAAAATATAAAAGAATTATAATGATTAGATCAAGTGAAATCATGAGATAAGATGCATTTAGACTAGTTATAATCGAAGACAGACGTGAAGCTCAATATTGGAGGTTGTACTGGAGGAGATCAAGATTTGCGGATCAAGTTCGGCTCTATATATAGAACATGTAATTCCTCGTGCAAGGCATTATAACGAAGAAGACGTTTATAGCTCATTTCTCCTTTCAAATCCCACCCCATGCAATTTACAATATGTTTCAATACTAGTACTATCCAATGACTTGCTACAAAAATCCAAGCCCATTAATGTACGTATAATATATATATATATATATATATATATTAATATATATTTGTGACGAAATGCTCATTTTAGCTAAAAATAACCATTTTTGCATTAAAAATAAATGGTTGCAAAATAAATAATTTTCTTGTAGTTATGCGGCACCGATCCCTGAAAGATATAGGAAAATCAGTGCATATGAAATACAATGAGGCGCAATTTAAACTCTTGAACTCGTACGAATATGCTCTTTTCAAATAAATACTCTTTACGTTTTTTACTGATCATATTGTACTGCTACGGCATCACATCGATATCTCTCACAAATTAAATTAATCTTGAAGTGAGATAATTAACTCATGATGTTGGCAACCATATTAGATGATTTTTTAAATATAAAATATCACAATATATAATTTCATTTCTTGGTAATATTCATTAATTGAGAGTCTTTTAGTTTTCCTAACAGATATATTTTTCATTTTCTTAATTTTAATTTGTATCGTTTTATTATAACCTCACATGCAGCTGTTTAGACTTTTGGGGTTAATGATGCCACTGGCGACACCACTTGCATATATATTAACAACAAAAACATCCAAAAGTTAGGATAATATTAAATCTATGGCAAAAAGGTGATTCCTGATTTCATTCAGATGAATGATTCCACCACTTCCTATGATGTAGAAAACTTTATACGATCTGATAGTTTTATTCCAAATATATATTTCCTTTATCTTTGTAATATTTGCATGCATTATAAAAAAAATTATTTATTTGTTATTATTTATTAGTTATAAATAATCTATTTTAATTATTAATAATTTATTTTAATTATTAATAATCATTTTTATCATAAATATTAGATCATTATTACATAATTTTTTCATAATAATGATCTTGTTGTTACATAAAAGGAAAATAGATGCGTTTAAATCACATGCACCACATCATGTTTTAAGAAAATAATTATTAGATAGTCTCATGTAGTTGCACGTGTTATTCGTTTCTTGTCATAAAATGTCAAGGTGTACGTCTTTGGTTGGATGCGAGTATCATATTTTTAGACTATCGATTAATTTTTCTATTAAAACTAACTAAGCAAATTAAGTCTTTAATTAGCTTACTTATAGCTAGCTTTATTCGATCCACTGCTAATGGGTTCTACGAAAAATCGACTTTTTGGTGATGTGAAGCCAGACATTTTGGTGTCATCATAGGATGCCATGATATTTATAAAATTAAGAGCGGGGATGTCGAATGTTTACCGAATAGCATAAACAGTTTTTTTTTTTTTTTTTCAGATTTTATTTTATACATTTTATTTTTATATTTTTAAACATTTTTTAAAAAAGAAAAAAGCCAAATCATTATTAAAAAATACTTATTTAATTACTGAGCAAAAAAGAAAATGTAAAAAAAAAAAAACTAAATATGAATTCGGGACAAAACTTCGGTACAATTTCGGGAAGAGAATCATTTCTCTAAAATTAATGTCATGAAGTTTTTTTATTAAAAGAACTTGGGAATCAATTTTTCTTTTTAAATTATCTTACAATTTCGGGAAGATATATTTTCGAATTATCTTATAATATTTCTATTTAAATTAAAAGAGTAGTACGTAACTAACTAATTTTAACGATTTCCGCATGAGTGTATAAATAATTACTTATAAATTAAATCTTATAGAAAGGACAATAAATTTTTTTATTTTTTATTTTTTATTTTTATGATAGCTTTTTTTGAAAGGTTTTTTATGATAGTTGAAGCTTAACAACTTGTGTTACATATTCTAGAACAGGATATTATCATTATATAGAGAAACGCTACAGCGAAAGTATTTACCCGATGAAAAAGTTTTGGATCAGTTGTTTCACGGAGTTTTTCACGGGTGCTAATATTTGTCTGAAATCATCTTCCTTAATTAACACTAGATCAGTGCGTCACGTGATAAACATTAGGATAATAACATGACTCATATTTTACAAACTAATTAATGTTGAAACTAAAGAGAACTAACACTTTAATTGAGAGAGATATTTCTCATCCATGCCAAAAAATCTATGTTTACACTCTGGAGGAAGGGACAGTACATAATTTACCGACAAAGTGGCTTAAAACCACTTCATTGTCAAGGCACAAACAGTTGATGATTCTTTCATGTGTGCATGAAAAGCCACTTGCCGAAAGGCTAAAGATTATTGTCCTATTGGATGATGGACCATTTATAGACCCTATTACACAAATTTGCATTGAGTTATATATCTCTGTTTCAATTCTTATATACTGCGTGAACATTCTATGTTATAAAATTGGTTTTTGTTCTTCTTTTTTTATTATTATTATTTCAAAAGAATAGGCTTACAGAATCCAGCATCTAATCATGATTTGATTGAAATCGGCATTTCCAATACACAAGAACAGTTAATATTTACTTGAATGGTGATTTACCAATTATATTATAGAGATCAAAGCCTATAAAAACCCCAATGCTAGAGTTCTTTAATTGGAAATCAAACCAACAGTACAACAAGTCTATAAATCTTTTTCCCTTTGGCACCCAGGTCCCGGCCATCGCTCGATTGGGTCCTTTTTGTAATAAGATGACTCGTGATGTGTTTAAGGGAGGACCTTCCAGGACAAGTCTATACAATGAGGCGCAGTGGCTAGAAAGTCTTAAAAAATATGATGTTAACCACGACGGTGGTCTCAGCCAGGAAGAGCTAAAGGCTGCCTTCCAATCCCTCGGTGCTCGTCTGCCCGGCTGGAGAGCCAATCGAGCACTCCGCCATGTCGATACTAATGGAGATGGATTGGTCAGCGGGGAGGAGCTCAAAGGTCTCATCCAGTATGCCAAGAAACATGGATACGTATCCCCTTACTAATTGATGGCCAATCCATATTTAATACCGTACGTGTCCAATAACATGTTCTAGACCGAAAACCAAAAGGCAGCCAGCTCCTGGTGCGCAAGGGTTCTTAGTAGTACGTATATATGCTTGTATGTGTTTTGGTTTTTTGATGAATGAAGAAGCAATGTTCGCTAGCTTTCCATGTGTGTTTGCATAGTTATATGCCATGCATGCTTATTTCTATGTGGGTTTTCGTTTATGGATCGGACCTGTATGATCTAGTACTGATTTAATACTTTTTTAGTCTATCTTGCTTTTGATGGATTCCATCGGTAAAAAGAATGTCAAAAGCAGAAAATGAAACAAATTGAAATAACGCTTCCATTAGACACCCCATTGATCATCGCAGAAAATGAAACAAATTTGACGTAGCGGAAGGGTGCAAAGAAACAAAGGAAGAGCTGTGTCTTTCTAGAGTACGAAACAAAGGATTAAATTCACCAAACTTTTTATTCAAAATTAATCAGTACCTCTTACGTCAAATCACCCAGCGTGATATATCAAGCTAAGAAAGAAAATTATTGTTAAGAGGAAATTGATAACAAACTAAGAAGGAAATAACTTTAATCGTAAATAAGGAAATATTAAGAAAATCATAAATAAGAAAATTCTTGTGTCAAGAGTGAAATGTGAGTCCATGCCACCAAAAGAGTTGGAAATGGTGGCATCGATTATGAGTGCAATCACTTTGTGACAAAGTGATCATTTATAATTTGCTGCTTGGTTATATATACAATGCACAACTTTGCCATAGGTTAAAAAATGGTCTCTGTTTTGAGTACAGTCACTTTGGTGACAAGGTCACTTTTCCAACTTGGCTAACCGCATATGTCTATAACTAGATCGGTTTATCTAGGTCAGGTCGTACCCAGCCCAGTTTGAAATTTTATTTATTTTTTAATACTTTAAAATTCTTTTTTTAACGTTTAAGGAAATTTTAAATTCGAATTTTGGATTTGAAAATCCAAAATCCGGATGAACACCCCTATCCATAACCTTGTTGAACTTGCATAAACATGGTTTCTATGTTTCTTTTTGTAATGTTGTTTCAATACACTTGTGGCTAATGATATATAAATTATGTTTTTGACAATACAATATATATAGGTTCATTGCTTACTAGGTCGGTGGATTCACTCGTTTAACTCCTCCATTTTTTCAGATGACTTTGACGGTTGGGACAGTCGGAATACATGGCACATAACAAGATTATAAGAGAAATGCAAAATAACTATTAGGTGGCATAAGTGGATTAGTGCATGAGATTTTAGAGAATATATATATATTGTTGTGACGATGTTTTTTTTTCCTCTGAAAATAGTTTTGAACTAGTATTTGATTTTAGAGGATTATTGTATTTAAGTTAATTTATATTTTGTGGATTTTAAATTAAAAGGTTCTTCCCTAGGTACCGTACGCTTATCTAAAATCAAGACGACGTCAGTTTGGTCAACGTGGCACTGTAAAAGGTCAACTGTGATAGTCGATCAGTCAACGATCGATGAACAAACCGATCGAACATGAAAACATGGGAAGATAAGAACGAACCTATACTAGAGGGGTTTTCAGTATCTGCCAACAGCAAAACTTATCCAAAAGTTGCATAAAGTGAGGTTTTACTTTGAAAGTACTGGTGATTCCCAATTCCTTTAATTATTGTTTGGGCCCGCGACCACTTACTAAAACTTTATACGATCTGATATCTTGATGTGAAATATTCTTTTATCTTATTATGCTTATCTAATTAAAAAAAATAAAATAAAAATAAAAATTCTTCTCTTAAGATGTTTGCTTTACATAAAATATTACTCTTTTTGCTGGAGTTTTTTCTGAGAGCTACTGCTAAATTTTTTAATTTTTTAATTAATAATTAAAGAAAAGCTGAGGTTCGATTCGACCGAACCTCATGTGATTTGCAGCCTCCATCGCCACCAGCAGCAGTGGGCAACACCGCTCATCCCATCGAGACCGGACCGGGTCCGAAATGAGTTTAAGGCCGTTGAGAGAACACCGGAGGTCGCCGGGGCTCGCCGTCGCAGGGGTGAGGTCGCTGGCTCCCTCCGATCTCGATGGGGTGGGCGGCGGGGGGTGAGTGAGGCCGAATTTACCTTAAAATTCATTTTCATTTTATTTTTTTATTGTGTTTTTTATTATATTTTTTATTATGTTTTCTTCATTTTATTATTTTATTTTATTTTTTATTGTTTTTTCTAAATTTTCTTTTTTTTATTGTATTTTTTATTATATTTTTTATTATTATTTATTATATTTTTGTAGGGGATTAGGAGGGCCGCACCCCAACGTCACCCTAATAATTAAGTAAGTATTTTTTAATGATATTTTAAATTTTGAATTTAAAAAAAATATATATTTAATAGTGCTAAAGAAATACATTTAAAAAGAAAGTAAAAAACCAAAAGCAAAATTCAACTCGTGACTTGAGAGATTTATATATGGAATGTCCGTAAGAAGATTGGTAAGCGTGATATAACCTATAAGTAATTATTAGGTAGTTTTAGAGTAATGGTATGCAATTTTGTACCGATGACATCATAATTCCACAATTCTAATTAGGATTGTTCATCCAATCCGACCCTACCTGTTAAACATACTTTCGACCCGACCCGACCCGATCCGATAACGAGCATCGCCGATTAGCCGATATTTCGATTACCGACATTCCTCTATTTTTTATTTATTTATTTTTTTGTGGAGATTTTTGTTCATCTAAACTATTCACTAACATCAACACATCTCCAAACCAAAAAACCCTAACATGTTTTTGATTATCGACATCCCTCTGCTCAAGAAAACACTAACACATCTCTCGCCAGACCCAGTTCTACTCCATTTCTTCTTGCTTTTCATGTTCGTGTTAATTTGTCCCTTGGTCTTCTTTGAATTGCGATCAAATCAGAAAACCACCGTGATCGATCTTTCTAATCTCCTTAACAAAACAGTTTTATTATGGAATATTAGCAAGGATCCAAGTTTATAGAACAGAGTTACCTGCAACTCTGCGAGTTCTTCCATAACAGAAACCTTCATATTGCGTTTTTCTCTCTCTTCCTAAGACTTTTTGCCTCGTCTTTGCTAGATAAATTCTTTGTTGAGTATTGACGTCTCCGACAATGCTTTGACCTTGATCCCAGACGGATACCCAATTAAGGGTTAAATCAGCAAAGATTGATTTATCAGTGAACGATTGGAAGATTGGAGCTCTCGAATATCAGCAAATGAATTTTTTCTCAAATGAAGATCAATTTTCAAAAAAGAGAGAATGAGAGAATAATGGTTATATTGGTAACGGGATATCCGATTTCTCGATTAATATAAACAAATTGAAATAGAGAGTTTGGGTTGGATCGAAATATTAGGTCGGATCAAAATATCAGGTCGAATCGAATAATGAATTTTTTGTTCACCCCTAATTTTGATCATCGAAATTTATTTCCAAACTATCTATTAATAATTCGCTTTTAGTGATAGCAGCTCACATGAGCAGCTCAAATTTCTGACACAAGTTAGGTGTAATTTATTCTCATGGCAGTAGGTTCAACTAATAATAGGCCGACAGTCAACTTTGGTTCGGGGATGGTCAAGCCTAACAACCTTAATGGCCCCATCCCTTTTTCCATGATTCTTAATTCTTTCATGTGTACATGCAATAAGATATACATAAAGGCATTATACAAGATCAGTAAATTCGATATCTCAGATTATAAATTTTTTTATTATGAAATATATAATTCAATAGATTCTATAAACTTACATAAATTTATAAATTAATTTGTATAATCTCTGTAACAATTTTCCCTATCTAATACAATATGCCCCGTAGGAAACGTCTTGCTTGTCAGGGTAATTTCGAATATATTGTCTCACCATAGTATAGAGTAACGATTACACTATTTCAATCATATAGCATGTTCTTTAACCATAGATCATAAAAAAAAAATAAAGCCTATAAAACCACCATGCATGCTGGGAGTCCTTCGAAAACCAAACCAGAAAAGTCTATAAAACCAGCCATTTGCCTTTACCACTCAGCTCCCTGTTCTAATACATGACTCGTTTTATGCCTAAGCCAGGACCCCAACCCGCAGATCATGAGTTAGGGGCTAATATTGTTAAAAAATACGATGCTAAGAACGACGGGGGTCTAAACAAGGAAGAGCTGAAGAATGCCTTCCGATCCCAAGGTGCTCGTTGGTTGGCTGGCTGGAGAGCTCGTCGTGCACTCCACCATGCTGATGCTAACGTGTTGGGATCGGCGGAAGCTCACAAATAATATGGAGACCAGAATTTAACGTGGTTCGGCCAAGATTGCCTACGTCCACACCCACAGAGAGGAGAATTTTGTATTAAACAACAAACCAATTATTTACAATGGTTTCCCTCACTCTCACTGCCTCCAACGGACCTCACATCACGCTCATTGCTTCTCATTACAATCTTACATGTATTTATAGGAGAAATAAATAATGTGAACGTGTAATGACGGTGAAACCCGAAATTCCGGCGGCCTACATTTTCAGGCGGCGGCTGACATTTTCAGGCGGCGCCGACCTTCCAGCTGCATCTATTCGGTGCCTACCTTCACCTTCCAGAAGCCTCCAGTCTTCATTTACGTGTGTGTGTTGATTTCTAACAATCTCCCCCTCAACACCAAACGGAGGATATCCTGTCACATTTTAATTCAAGGTACTTAACCTGGCTATGTCTCTACATAGCTCAAGTTTTTCGTATGTGACTACCTTCGTTAACATGTCCGTTGGATTCTCCTTTGTATGGTTGCCGTGAAGAAATGTTGTCTTCACATCCATCTGTTCAAGCTCCAAGTCAAGACTTGCCACCAATCCGAGTACCACTCGAATTGAAGTCATTTTCACAACAGGTGAAAATACCTCATCAAAGTCGATTCCTTTCTTCTGCTGGAATCCTTTGACGACCAAGCGAGCTTTGTGCTTCACCTGCTTACTATCATTTTTCAGCTTGAACACCCATTTGTTTCTCAGTGCTCTCTTGTCTTTTGGAAGTTCCATCAGCTCATAAGTCTGATTCTTCTGTAACGAGTTCATCTCATCCTGCATAGCCTGCATCCATTTGTTGCTATCTGGATGAGATATTGCCTCCTGGAAGTTTTCTGGCTCCCCCTCATCTGTAAGAAGAATATAATCTGATTCCGGATATCTTCGAGACGGAATCAACAATCGCCCTCTAGAGGATCTGTCCTGCTGAGGTTGATCACCTGACAACCGTGGAAACTCTGCAGTTTCTGATGGAGAAGGAAACTGCTCCCCCTGCTCAGTAGTGGTTTCTCTGTTGTCAGCATCCTCTTCTTCTTCTGGGGAAACTTCCTGTCTATCTTCAGTGTTTGAAACAGACTGAAGTGGTAGTGAACTCGGAGTTGGTTCTGGAGCACTTGGAGTTGTTTGTTCTGATCCAAACATCTGGTCTTCATGGAACACAACGTCCCTGCTTCTGATGACCTTCTTCGCTTTTGGATCCCATAATCTGTATCCAAACTCTTCATCTCCATAGCCGATGAAAAAACACAGAGTAGACTTTTCATCAAGTTTCTGTCTTTTCTCCTTGGATACATGTGCAAATGCTTTGCACCCAAATACTCTTAGATGAGAGTATGAAATCTTGCGGCCTGACCACACCATCTCTGGGATTTCAAACTGCAGTGGAACTGACGGTGTTCTGTTGATCAGGTAACAGGCTGTTTTTACTGCTTCACCCCAGAATGGCTTAGGCAACTTTGCCATACTCAGCATGCATCTGGTTCGCTCCACAATGGTCCGGTTCATCCGTTCTGCTACACCATTGTGTTGTGGGGTGTAGGGGACAGACTTCTCGTGTCTGATGCCATGTCTGGAGCAGTATTCTCTGAACTCTCGAGAAGTATATTCACCTCCATTGTCTGTCCGGAGGCATTTCAGCTTCTTGCCTGTTTCTCTTTCTACCATGGCATGGAAGTTTTTGAATTGCTCAAAAACTTGATCTTTCCTTCTTAGGAAATACACCCACACTTTTCGTGAAGCATCATCAATAAAAGTAACAAAATATTTGTTACCTCCAAGTGATTCAACTTCAAAAGGGCCGCAAACATCAGAGTGTACCAAGCTCAATAACTCTGATCTTTTTCCAGTAGATGTCTGGAATGAAACTCTATGCTGTTTCCCAAATAAACAGTATTCACAAGGGCTGAGAGCAATACCTTTGTTTACTGTAATCAATGCTTTCTTTGCAAGCATAAACACCCCTTTTTCTCCCATGTGGCCAAGTCTCCGATGCCACAAGTTTGGTGATGTATCATCTTCAGCTACATTGAGACTGTTTGCACATATCTTAGCACTTGATTTGTACAAAGTGCCACAGACATGTCCCCGTGCAAAGACCATTGCTCCTTTCTTCAATTTCCAGGCATTGTTGCTGAAGATACTCTCGTAACCCTGTTGATCAAGGGTTCTTATTGAAATCAGGTTGAGTCGGAGATCGGGTACGTGCCGAACGTCATTTAGCACCATAGTACAGCCAACACTAGTTTTTATTCTAACATCTCCAATGCCCAGAATCTTTGAGAAATTCGAATTTCCCATCTTGACTGTACCGAAGTCTCCTGCCTTGTAAGTACTGAAGAAATCCTTACAAGGAGTGGCATGATAAGATGCTGCTGTATCTATTACCCACTCGGTCTCTTCGCTTGAAACGTGCAAGCAAGATTCTTCACCGGCGGAAAGGAGTACACAATCTCCAGAAAGCGTCACTGCAGTTTCGCCTTCTTCGTGCTTTGACTGATTGCTTGGCTGATTCTGCTCCTTCTGCAGCTTTCGGCATTCCCTTTTAAAGTGGCCTTCAATACCACAATAAAAGCATTTTCCCTTCTTTCGCTGTTTACCGCGACTTTGGAATCTCCCTTTGCTTTGACTCCTGTTCCTTTCTCGACTTCTTCCTCTACTATTTCTTTGATGCCTTCCTTCTGTTACAAAGGCATCTGTCTCGTCTCCTCCAATCTCCTTTCGTCTAGCCTCTTCATTAAACAAGGCGTCTATCACCATTGACATGGCGAGCTTTCCATCTGGAGCTGAATTACTGAGTGAGACCACTAGCGTTTCCCAGCTATCTGGTAGGGAACTGAGAAGTAGTAGAGCCTGCTCTTCATCTCCGAGCTTAAAGTCTACGGATGCAAGCTGATTTACAAGATTCTGAAACTCGTTGGTGTGTGCGGCCACTGAGATGCCGCTTTTGAGTTTCAAGTTGACAAGGCGTCTCATTAGTAATGCCTTGTTCCGAGCAGTTTTTGCCTGGTACATGTTTTCCAGCTTTTTCCACAGCTGATAGGCATCCGTTTCCTGTGTAACATGATGAAACACACTATGATCAATCCACTGCCGGATCTGACCAATAGTTTTCTTATTCATCTTATGCCAGTCTTTTTCCGCTACATCATCTGGCTTTACGCTTTTCTCTTCAATTGGATCGAAGAGATCTTTACAATTCAGGAGATCTTCCATTCGAGGTCTCCATAGTGCGTAATTTGTAGATGTTAGCTTAATCATCGCACCTGCTCCCGAGTCCTCCATCAGTTCGGCTTTAATCTTTGATTTGATTGACCTTTTCTCAACGTTTGGAGTCGAATCTCAACAAACGGAGCTCACCATTGCGTCCGGAACGGTGGAAAACCTTGGAAACGACTCTTGTCTCGTTCCAAAACGATCAAAATTGCGCCGAAAACCTGAAAAATACGAAAACGGAATATTCCCTTGATGTCGCCGGAATATTCCCTTGATCGCCGGAATATTCCTTAGCCTGTCGGAATATTCTCCTAAGTTACCGGAATATTCCCTCTGGTACCGGAATATTCTCTGACCGGAACAGTGTAATCGGTCACCGGAAAATTTCCACGGTCGCCGGAATATACTCGTCGGCGACGGAATATTCTGCCGGAATATTCTTTCTCCGGTGGGTTACTGTAGCGGGTCGGAACCGGGTCAAACCGGTTCGGGTCGGATCCCCGAATTTAACGGGTCGGATCTCGTCTTCTTCCCTGGCTCGCGCGTGTGGCGCGTGGGTCCCGTTGCCGGCGCGTGGTCGTCGCCGACTCGGCGCGTGCGGAGCGTGTAGCTTCGTCCGGTGTCCGTTTGAGACGAAATTTTCACCAGAATTTTCGTCTTGACCTGAGGAATCTGATGGTATCCTCCAAACTTGATTTCGATCAAGTTTCAAAATGGGCCTCTCACGAAAATTCACATATCCGGCCTCCTACCGGCTCTGATACCACTTGTTGGGATCGGCGGAAGCTCACAAATAATATGGAGACCAGAATTTAACGTGGTTCGGCCAAGATTGCCTACGTCCACACCCACAGAGAGGAGAATTTTGTATTAAACAACAAACCAATTATTTACAATGGTTTCCCTCACTCTCACTGCCTCCAACGGACCTCACATCACGCTCATTGCTTCTCATTACAATCTTACATGTATTTATAGGAGAAATAAATAATGTGAACGTGTAATGACGGTGAAACCCGAAATTCCGGCGGCCTACATTTTCAGGCGGCGGCTGACATTTTCAGGCGGCGCCGACCTTCCAGCTGCATCTATTCGGTGCCTACCTTCACCTTCCAGAAGCCTCCAGTCTTCATTTACGTGTGTGTGTTGATTTCTAACATAACGGAGATGGAGTATTAATGGGGGAGGAGGAGCTCGGCGCCTTTCGGCAATATGCTTTGAAACATGGATATAACATGTAGTCATCTTCCCCTATACCTTATAATATCGAATATATATATATATATATATATGTGTGTGTGTGTGTGTGTGTACTGTGTCTGGTAACATGTTACTGTTAGTATATAAATGTAAGAACCAAGCGGCGTTCGGCTCCTTGAGTACTGCAAGGTTCATGAGCGCTTGTAATATGTGTATTTATGATGAAGTAATGCTTCTTTGTGTTAACTTGTTATTTTCCATTCTTCAATTTCTTCTATGTATATTTTTTTAGTATGGGTGATACCACTCACCGAATGGCAAAAACTTTGTTTTTCTTTTTTTTTTTTTAAATATTTTTAAAATAAAAACAAATTCAAATTCATTAAAACACTTCCTTAACTATTAGGTAAAAAAACAAATCAATCGGCGTGTTTTGTCAGTGGATTTTATAGGTGGGAGTAGTGTTTTCCTTTTAGCGTTTACCCAATGGGAATATTACTCTTAAGTTTTACAATTCCAATTTCCAAGCAATTTCTCTTTTGAATTTTAAAGTTGCTAGAATTGGATCCTTTCCGAGAATCATCTCTAAAATAGACTTCTTGTCTATCATGCTTTTGGTGGATTTGCTAAAAAAAATAGGGGTAGAGGGAAAGTGAGATGATTATTGATTATTTAACAAACTAGAAACTTGGTAATTAACCAGGGCTATTCAGTTGAGCTCTGAAACTCGGAGTTGCACTCGAGAAGCCAAACTAAACTGCATACATATATATATATATATATATATATATATATATATTATATGTGAGAATTATCTTTAGATTGCTGATGGAATTCCATTAGCAATCTGTTTTATAATCGCCACAAAAACCAAAATTTAACCCAACTTATCATATCCGTGACAAAGGCAGTGGCGAAAAAGAAATCGCTGCAAATAAGATCTTTTTGTGACGATTTCTTTTGCAGCTAAGTAAAAATCGATGGAAATAACCTATATTTTTGTAGTGAAAATTGGAATATTATTTATGATTAATCTTTCCAACCACAGATTTACAAGGTTGAGAGTGGATCTCAATTACAAAAAAAAAAAAATAACCACAACATACAATTTGAGAAGGATAAGTTATAATCATATGCCTACAAGCTGACGAATGCAGCTTTAATCTAATTCTAATCACAACATTAAGGGTCGAATTGTAGGTAAGTAAGATACAGGTTTTTACATCTCCTAGAGTTCTTGCTTAAACTCTATGGCATAGAGTAGGAGATCGATATTAGACATGCAAAATGGATATGATCACAATATTTGTTAAGTATCTAATATGAAAGGGAATGAGACTCATGCAGCAGCCTTAAAGCGAATGAGACTCATGACTATATGTATCTATCTCTCTTGCTCTCAATCTAGGCTCTAGTGTATGCAAATCCTGCGGAATTCTCTTGAAATCAGTTAAACAAATGACCAAGCCGACTAGTTTTTGGTGGAATATTAGTCATTGCCAAAGAAATAACTAAGCCGAAGTAGTGGTGGCACATTGACCAACCCCACGTAGTAGTGCCCCATGACACTGGCACGTCAGCCTAGCCAAACACGCACACTAGTGCGGGAAGTTTTTCGATTTTAAAATTTATTTTTTTCTATAAAATCAAAGAAAAAATTAAGAAAGTAATATATTTACAACCGATCGAAGTACCACATCCCCAAAAAAAAAAAAAAAAAACCTCTCTTTAAACTGCCATCTAATCTCAAATCCATCATCAAACTATATATACTGACAACTCACCGGTTAATTAAACTTGTTATTAACTGTAAGGCAAGTTTGGGGTTGTTGATTAATTAGACTACGCTTAAAGTGTCCAATTGAAAATCGCTTAAATTAAGAATGTACTATTGGTTTTGTTATTGATGTTGTCGGCTAACTGATTGGTGGTAATTAAGAAGATCGCTTTTTTAAGTGTATCGCAACAGAGGGAAAGTGGATTTGTTGGATTGTTAATATGGTATTGTTAAAAATTAAACTGTAGAATTTGGGTGTGTATGTCTCACACTGTCAAAAATTGGACTGTTGTTTGTAGTAATGAGTACATTGTAGTTTGATTAAAGGGTTGATTTTTTAACTTTTGAATGTCTGAGGTGGATGATGGATTATGGAAGATCATGTGTACAACTGCGCTAGTGTCACCTTTGGGTTAAGTGAAGGTACATGGAAAAGATAGAATTGAAACCATAGGGTTATTGTCGTGGGATGTTTAATATGTTTCGTCTTATTTTAGAGGTACTAAGATTAATTGTGTTGACATATAATTGTGCTAATTATGTTTCCTTCCTTCTCCCTATGGCCGGCGCACACTTGGGTGAAAGATCCCTCTTCCTTCTTTCACATCACTCTACACACACTCACCAATCACCTCACAAGTCATTCCTTAAGATTTTAGAATCAAAACTTGGGGGAATGGGCAAGCCATACTCGGCTACACCCTTTCTTGGTTTCATCCGAAACCATCTCAATTCTTCATGGTTTCCTTTCTTCTCTCATGAGTCCCATCAATCACTACTCAACCTTTCATTCTTACACATAAGTACAAACCACTCTTACACAATCTCATATGTCCCTTCACCTAGATTTGTCAAAAGTCTAAGAAGACCAAAAGCAAGGCCCTACGGCAATGCTTTACCCGAATCCCCTTTGTTTTCTTTTCATCCTCTTTTCCTCTCTCCAATGATACCACATCCTTCCATCACTTGTCAATCTCCTTATCAAATCTCTCTTACAAGATCTCTCAATGGTCCTTTTTTTAGATTTGAAAAAGATTGTATGGGAAAACACCTCAAGGGGTTCAGCTATACCTCCACCAAATCTCTTTGCTCCATCTTCCATTTTCTCCAAATCTTTTCATGTGCCAATCTTCTAGATTTGGTATGCTCCTAGGGAAACTAAATTGAAAGACCTCTTATTCCTCTCCAAAAAAAGTCACCTCCTTTGTCACCATCACACTGTTACAAGTCAACACATATCCTTAAGGATCCTCTTACACAAAATCCACTTTTTGTTATATCAAAAGTGGGGCTTGCATAGGGAGACTCAAAGTGAAGCAAGTTGACTTCCCTTAGTTCCATTTCATACGTAAACCCCCTTTTTCTCCAATCAACATTTCTCTTCCCAATGACACTTATCATTTGTCACTTGTCACACTTTTCCAAGTGATCTCCTTTACACACAAATCTTTCATTTGTACAAGATCTAGCACAAGTTAAGTCACCTAGGAAAACTCAATTGGAAGAATTTCACCTTGCCTCACACGCCTCCCTAGTTGACCAATGATGAGAAAATCTCATCTTGAATTTTTACACTTCTTCCTCTTAAAACAATTACTCAAACCCTCCAACTACTAGTATTTTCCTCTCACACCTACTAGTCTTTGGAGACTTACTAAAACTCTCCTAGGGTGACATATGTCTTCATGCATGGGCTTGGTTGACTCATAAATTACTTTCATGGGTTTATGGGCTTTGACACACTAATTTGGGCCAATATTCTAAGTCATGCTTCTAAGGCTCAATTCTAAATTCAACTTCAAGTGCTTAAATAAATAAAATACCTCAATCACCCTTATAATAATTAATTAATTTAAATAAAATAAAGTTTGAAATTCTGGGTCGTCAAAGTGATAATGCACATCAATGTGTTTTCCCTTAGAACTTTGAGTTCCACTTTTTATTAATGAAATAGCAGACTGATTATCATAAAATATATTGATTGGTTCTGTGGATGTACCCAAACTTAAGCCTTTTACAAAGCATTTTATCCACACTGCATTACTCACTGCAATACTACAAGTAATATACTCTGCTTTTGTGACGCCCACAAATTTCTTTTAAAAAAATATGAGAATCGAGGCGTCGGATGATGACAATACGGGTCATATATCTCCAATCGTCAAGTGCTAAGTGTGTGAACACGTGACATATATAAAATATAAATCGCAACGAATAAATTAAGTCGATATCTAAATACCAGAATTTTAAATATTACAAACCAAGCTAATATAGATTCTCCAACCAGAGATTTAATACAGTCATCCTAAAGCCCAAACATACAATTACATAATTAATAAGCAAGGAAAACATTTCCCAATATACAACTAGATCAAGCTACTCCAACGGCGGAGCTGCCTCTTCAGGCTCAACCTCCTCGTCCTTTGCAACAAAATCTACAATACCGAAAATGGTACCGTAGGTAAGTAAGCTCCAAGCAAACCACAAGATCAAAATACATTCATACAACAATAATACGCATGAACATGATACCATATGCATGAAGTTCAAAAACAACCTTTCTCAAAATAAATAAATAAACACACACGCCAAAATCTCATTTTGGCCCAAAATAAAACTCCAATAAAAGATCCATCATTTTTCCTGAAAATAATACACGTAAATCCTTTAAAACCACAACCATTTTCCCAGAAGATGGTCCTCATAAAACCAATAATCAAAACTAGCCACTTTCCCAGAAAATAGCCTAAACATCCATTTTATTAACTGTATGCACCATGATCTCCCCTCGAGACCATCTGCACACCCTGACTCTCATCATCACACCGAAGGTAACAACCACGTATGTGACTTCGGAACAGGCGATGCGTAGCTAATCGTGCCCAGCACATACCATCACCAGGCATCCCCTAGCCCCCGCCAGCAGAGGAGCCACGGAGTCAGCACGAGAGTGTTACTATCCTGCCCGATCCTATCGTCGCCCACTGACAACCCAAGGAACATCACTCAGTATATTCCACTCCCGAGTGACCAGAGAAGCTCTACTAGGATAATACACCATCCCGACTTAGGGTCATGATACACACGCACCCAAAAACCATTTAACACATGAAAACCCAGTTTTCATTTTCAACACATGAACATGCATGCACTTTTGCGAAAACCCAATTTTCCTTTACAAACATGAACATGCGTGCACTATGCAATGCATTCGACAATACACAGAAATATCCAATAACCAACAATCTCAATATTTGTTATTGCAAAATATATTTAAATCTCAAAAGTTTATTTGAAAAATACTTACAATACGCTCGCTAATAACTTCTGAAGTTACCAAAAATACCGAACAGCCCTTCCGCGCTTCCGCCCACAAACTTGCCACTAAAGTTGCGCCCACCGCGCTAACATGTATAAACATCACAAATAAATAAATATAAACATCGAAAATAATTAAATCGATTAGAATTAACATAAATAAAAGCACATGTATAAAACAACATAATTAACAACAAATCATAATATCAAATATCTAAAATAATTCAATGTAATAAACAACTCACCATAATAAATTGAAAAACAACACTCAGATAATTTAATCAAATTAACAATTAAAACTTACCAAAAGTTCTTCTAAACGGTGAACTACGGCGAATGAAACGGTGATTTAAACACTAGTAAAATCTCACTTGAGATTTTCGAAATAATAGGTTTGAAGAGAAGAAAAACTAAAATCTGAGTTGTGGGAAAAAGGAAGCTCGAAATTAATCCCAAATGGAAGCTAGATCACGGCATTGAGAGGAGTTTTCGGTATGGGTTTATCACATGGGTCGATGGCCATTTATAGGCTGAAAAACTCGAGTTTTTTGTGTGGCAAAAATCATGTGAATCACCATAGAACTGAGCCAAAACAAAACCCCATCTGCCAAAGAAAAGATTCTCCAGTTTTTATAAGGATACAGAGGCAAAAATGTGACTGTACATGCACAATTTGGGGCTGATTTCTGGCACGTGATGCACGGATCGGCAACAAAAATAGAGGGAAATAGATCATCTATGTATTGGGTAATTGATGACTCAATGCGTGCATGAAACGATGAGAAGAAAGGCTGCAAGATTCAAATTAAAACTCACGGGTGTAGCAGGAAAATAGAGGAAGAAGAAGAAGAAAATGTGAAGAAGAAAAGCTGCTGCGTCGACTGGAAGAAAGAATGACCGAAATCACTTAAGGGGCATGGTTAAACGGTGCCGTTTCAAGCTAATGAAGGGGCTGGGCTCATAGCTAATGGGCTGACCTAAGGTTTGCAACGGGCTGGACTCAATATAGCAAACATAAATAAATATATATGCCTAAAACCGTAGCTTACCCAAAACCAATTAATTTAAAAACAATCAAGCACTACATATAAATATATTCATATATATATATATATATATATAAAAGCCCAATCCGAAAACACCTAGTATAAATTAATAAAACACATCAAACTAAATAACATAAATTCCAACACTTTAATTTAAATACCAATATAATAAAATAATGAGATTGAATTCAAGCATTAGATCAAATACATCACAATAAATTCATAAAGAAAATAAATTTAGTTTCTAATAACACGTGAAAATAATTTTTAAATGAAGATGAAATGTCTAAGTATTTTAAATACAAGCACAATAAAATACTATTAATATCAACCAATTCAAAACACACAATATCTATATTAACAACAATACATATTTACTATTAAATATTACAAAGATAGTAAAATTATGGGTCCTCACAGCTTCCATAGTAGACTTAGTAGCACAACCTTTTTTCTTACTTAACCAAGAAACTGTTGTTCCACCAAATAGAAATATATATCCAGTTGTAAATTTTCTATCTACATCACTTCCAAACTCAGCGTCATTATAGCCGATTAACTCTAAATCATTATTTCCAAAAGAAAATGCTTATTGCAGTCCACTAAAAATGGACTGCAATACAGTCCACTTTTAAACGCAGTGAATGAAACACTGCATTTCATTCGTTTCATTTAGTGGAGATAACTAGTTAAAACCACGACTGTAAACCAGTGGAAATGAGGGACAGGAAGAACGAAAGACTAAACCCATGCGTTTCGCCCCCTTCGCCATCCATTCGCCCTCCCCTAGCCCCATCTACGTTGCCCTCGCCCTCGCCTTAGCCACTCTTATCGTAAACTAATTTTCTTTTGGCATCTTGGTTTGATATTATCATATCTGCAGTGCGTTAAAATTTTAGAACTTCAAAGTATAGAACTCCTTTAACCAACTCAGACAGAAAGTATATGGCTTTCTTAAATAATGGATAATTTATTGCATTATCTCTGTTTTGATTATTCAAAGAGGCAGTTTTCATTTAAAAGTATTTTCTGAATTGGATTGATGTCTTCCCTGCTCCTAAAGTCTCAAATTCGTGCATTCACTGTGCCCCAACTTTCTGAAGCAATGGATGCTACTTCACAAAGGGCTCATGAGCTGCAGATTGTTTTCTTTGCTTCTTTGAATGTGGATTTGAGCAACTTTAGGAACACTACAAATTACAATAAGGAGGAAAAGTTGCAAGTACTTTTTATGGAAATATAGGAGAATGCTCTAGTTTGCTGCAGGGAAGGCCATGTTGCAAGTACTTTTTATGAGCAGAAATTGAAGTACGAAATGAAGTAAAAGTTGAATGGGAAAGAGAACTCCAAAAGTGGGAGGAAGAACTCTGCGTGTATTGGAGATTTTCCTTTCTAATCATGTTGTTTGATAGGATCAAGAACAATTACTTATTAAGTAAATGTGTACCAAATTGTGTAATGTTGTTGGATAGGTTGTAATAAGTCTAGACCCTTTATCAATATTGTAATATTCAAGAACAACGCAGTTGGATTATTATGTTAATATATTGTAATGTTGTCATGTTTTCAATACTCAGAAGATCAATTCCTGTATTATGGACTTTTTAATTGATTTAATAGAAACCACATGGCCATATGAGGTGTGTTTCTAAAATTATTTAACAATGTATGCTAATCAAAAAAGGCATTCAACAGGGCAAAATTAGTAAGAAATTGAGTTTGCCACGATAAGCAAAAAATCTAGACAAGCTTCATTAAAAATTAAAAAAAGTGAGTTCTCCATAAAGAAAAGTGTTAATTATATGGACAAATCAGATAATATAATTAATATTAGCTCCAGTGATCATGTGCTTTTTAATATTATTTGTTCCACTTTAAACTTTAAAGGTTAATACTCTTCGTCTTCGGTCAACGGAAATATATAAACCATATGAGTGAGAACAGATGATCATATGGGCACATACGAATATATTGTGGTCGAGAGGCTGATAATTGATCAGCACAACTAGCTACAAATATTATCCAACAACGTCTAGTACTCCAAGTTGTGAATCTAGCGAGTTCACAACATGGGCCAGTTAAGTGATTAATGCAAGCCCATCTGCAAGCTCACAGAATATGATTCCCAAAGAGCTGAAACGCATTATAAATGGAGCCGATAAACTTATTCCTAAACTTAAGATGATGCTTCTATACAGTATTTCTTATAACTTTGTACACCCGAGATTCTGAGGAGTCGTCGACGGTGCAGGAGGTGAGGAGCAAATGCACGACACTGAGAGGGAGCGGAGGCTGAAATGCTTTTTCAAATTTTGTGCTACTTCCTCTTAGGGGTGTTTTGGTCAAGATAATGATAAAATGAGGATAAATTTGTCTGTAACATATTTGGACTGCACAAAAGTCCACTTTGGTGGACTGTATATAGCACCACCCATTTCCAAAACACAATTTCAAATTATTGGTACCTTTTAAATATCTTAAAATGTGCTTCACTGTTTGCTAATATTCCTTTCCTAGATTGGATTGATATCTGCTTACCAAGCCTACTGCATAACAAATATCTAGTCTAGTACTTGTCATTGCATACATAAGACTTCCTACAGCTTGAGCATAAGGAATATTATGCATTTCACTCATTTCATTTTTATCTTTTGGACACATACTTTTATTTAAAGTATGACTTTTACAAACAGGCATACTTAAGAATTTAGAATTTTCCATACCAAATCTTTTAAGCACTTTTTCTAGATATTTTTCTTGATCTAAATACAGTAGATTTGAATTTCTATCTCTAAAAATTCTTATATCAAGAACATAGGCAACTTCACCCATGTCTTTCATCTCAAATTTAGATCTCAAGAAATCTTTTGTCTCATTCATCATATCTAGACAATTACTCACAAGTAAAATATCATCAACATATAATGATAATAATGTTAATATATTATCATTTTTCCATATATATACACAATAATCTAGTGGACTTATTTCATATCCCATTTCCAAAATGGCTTGGTGAAACTTCAAGTACCACTGTCTTGAAGATTGTTTAAGTCCATATAGTGACTTTTTTAACCTGTAGACTTTCTCTTCATGTCCTTCAATCTAGAATCCTTCTAGTTGAATCATAAAGATATCCTCTTTTAATTCACCATTGAAGAAAGCCGTCTTTACATCTAACTGATATAATTCTAAATTCATTCGGGCAACAATGGACATGATGATCCTTACAGATGTGAATTTTGCCACAGGCGAATATGTATCCACAAAATCTACACCTAGTTGTTGAGTATATCACTTAGCCACTAACCTTGCTTTGTATCTTTCCAGACTACCATCAACTTTAAATTTTCTTCTAAGGACCCATTTATAACCAATAACTTATGTTTTGAAAGATCAGTTAACTCCCAAACCTTATTTTTATTTATGGATTCAATTTCATCTTTCATGGCCTCAAGCTATTGATCTGAATCAATTCTATTGATTTGCCTTCGAAAAATTTTCAGGATCATCGTCTAAATTTTCCAAACTAGTATTTAGAGTATAATGATCTTGAAATAACATAGATGGTTGTCTAGATCTTTTACTCCCATTGTCTCTAACATCAATACTTGAAGATTGATTTTCATCTGAATTTCTTTTATTTTTACTATTCAGCATTTGAATAATATCAGAATTTAAATTGTCAAACTCTGTGGAGATTTTTTGATTTTCTAAATCATTTAATAAATCTATCTGATCAATTAGAGTAATAAGATTTGTATTTTCTAAGAAAACGGCATCTCTACTTTCAATCAATCATTTTTCAGAACGATAAAATCTGTAGTCACTTTCGTTTTCTACATACTTAATAAACCTGCATTCCCAGGTTTTACTTTTTAATTTATCCCTTAGTGGCCTTGGGATGAGCACTTGTGCCTTACAACTCCACACTTTGGGTTTACTTAAGTCTGGTTTATTTCCTGTCCATAACTCGTAAGGTGTATGTTGTGCTTCGGTTTCAATTATTTAATATATATGTAGCAGTCGACAATGCTTCACCCAAAAAATGTGTTGGAAGATCAGCATATGTCATCATCAATCGCACCATATCCAATAAAGTTCTAGTTCTCCTTTCTGCAATATCATTTTGTTGAGGTTTATATGACATGGTATAAATATGTCTTATTCCATTTTGTTTGCAGAAATCATCTAAAGCCTCAAACTCACCTCCTCTACATTTTTAATGGGTCTACCCAACTGGGTTTCTATATGCGTTTTATATTCTTTAAAATTTTCAATTACATCAGATTTATGTTTAAGTAAGTAGATATGTGTGAGATTCCAGATTTACATGTATTTTTACATATTGTCTTTATTCTTATTATTGATTATTTTAATTTATTATAATAATATTATCGGTTGTGTTTTATTTGTTTAGTAATTGTTTGAGCTATTAATTAGTTAATATTGAGTTACGTTACTTTTCTTATTAATTTTAATGTGAGGTAATTATTTTAATGATTGCAATTTAATTTCCTTTATTTTATTATGTAAGTTTATTTGATGTGCTTTCTTTATATAAATTAGTATTTTATATTTAAATTGTTCTTTAAATTAAATTAGTTTATTGTGGAGTTTTAAATATTTTATTTTATTGATATTAAATTGTGGCATTTTCAGTTGGTTTTATTTAATTTATTGTACTCTATTTCTAGTAGGTTTTTATTTCTTTTTCCCTTTATTTCTCTTTCTTTTTCTTTCTCTTTTCTTTCTTTTTATTTTTCCTTTCTTCTCTGCTTTCTTATTGGGAGCCGTGCGACCACCCCCCCTGTTTTGGCCCATTCGGCCTTTAGCTTCGCCAGACCTCCACCGCTGGCCACCAGCCCTCACCACCCATGCCACCTGCAGTCCCTCGCTCTGGTGAGCTCACCCATGCCGGTGGTGTCAACCAAAGCGACCCCACCTACTGCCGGCAAGCTAGAACCCGAAAATGGGTTTTCCAAACTTCCAACTGCCATAGCTCCGCTGTGAGCCACCCATTGACGTCACCACCTCCACCATTAGTTTCCTCTCACTCCGGAGACCTTACCTTGCCATTGGCAGCTCCCCAAACCTCTCCCATTTCCTTCTCTTCCTTCCACCCAGAATGAGTGTGAAACCCACGGGTTTCACCTTGTGCCGCCGTCGTCCGCCACCTTCCAATGTCACCTCCACCACCAAAACGTTCCCCCACCCCAGCTGACCACCCCCTAACTCAGCTCCTCCATTCGTGACCCCACCTTCCTTGTGCAAGCCCAAACTCGAAAATGGGTTTTCACCCATTTTGAGCCCGATCCGCCACCTTCCAGTGGCTGCACCGCCACACTACTACCTTCATGAGATTCCCCACCCTCCAATGAGTATTTCCCTAAATTTTGGTGTCAAACTGAGTACTCTAGTCCAACGTACAAAGTGACTTGCTGTGAACGCTATGGACTAGCGTTTGCTCAATGATCCCATTTTTACCCGTTGTAAGTACTTTTCAAATAAATTTTAAGATTTAAATATATTTTTGCATCGACAAATATTGTATTTGTTTGACGTTGGGATTTATTGGTTGATGTTAGAATTTATTAATTGTTGGTTATTTTGTGTGTCGTGGTTTACATTGTGTAATTACATGCTTAATCATGTAGATATTTGATGTTGGATTTTAATATGAGATGTGGTTATTGGGTTTATGGATTTTAATGATTTTTTACTGAGTCATAACGGGGATGGCGATACTTAATGCCTGTTATGGTCATTGTGTATGTATTTCATAATGAGGACGGCGATACGTAACGCCCATTATGATTGATAGTGTATGGATGACATAACGGGAACAGCGATACGTAACGCCTGTTATGGTCATTGGGTGTGTATTTCATATCGGAGACAGCGATATGTAACGCCTGTTATGAAATAAGCGTGTATGAGTCATAATGGGGACAGCGATATGTAACGCCCATTATAATTGGTGTTGTGTGTATATCATATTGGGGACGGCGATACGTAACGCCCCCTATGATTGGATTTACTGATATCTTTTTCTGAGAAATGATGGATGATTTTATTAGAATTTTATTGTGGACCAAAATGAGATTTTGGCGTATGTTATTTTATTTATTTTGAAGAAAATGATTTTAAGTTTCATGCATACGGTATCATGTTCATGAGTGATGTTGTTGTTGTTGCATGAGTATATTTTATATCTTGTGGTTTGTTTGGGTTGTACTTATCTGCGATGCCAATTTGGCGTCGTAGTTTTTTAATGCAGAGTTTTGTGGAGGCTAAGCGTGAGGAGGCGACTCCGCTGTTGAAGTATTCTTATTATAAATTGTTATTTTGGGAAATTGTTTTCTCCTTTTTATAAATATGTATTTGTATAATTTGTATTTCGGATGACTATATTAAATCTCTTATTGGAGAATGTGTGTTAAATTAGTTTTTAAAATAATTCTAAAAATTTTGATACTTAGATATTAACTTCAATTATCCGCTGCTTTTATTTATGCACTTTACGTGTTCACACACTTAGCACTTGACGTTAGGAGTATGTGACCCACGTTGTCAGCATTCCCCAATGTTTATTTTAAGGAGAATTTAAGGGTGTCACAATATGCCCATATCTTGAATAGTCATCAGTGAAAGTAACAAAGTACTTCATTCATCTATGGGTTTTTATTTTGAAAGGTCCACAAACATCAGAATGTATAATTTCAAGTAAATCTATAGATTTCCAATTCTTTGAAAAGATTTACTACTCATTTTTCCTTTAATGCATGGTTCACATACATCAAAATTATTTGAGTTTATTTTTTGAATTAATCCACTTTTACACATTCTAATCATTTTATTTTTATTTATGTGGCCTAATCGTAAATGTCATAAATATGCACAATCGGTAGACACATTCAAATAATCAGAAATTGATACTTTATTAATATCAATATTCAGTACATACATATCGTGCTCTTTCACGCCTTTCACTAATATATTATCCTTACTTATTACAAAGGTTCCAGACTTAAACTCAACTATGTAGCCTTTCTGATCTAGTACAGGCACTAATACTAAATTCCTTCCAATACTAGGTACATATAATACATCACTAAGTAAAATAACGGAACCATCTATTTTAAATTTACATGTACCTTGCCCCAAGACATCGCAGTATGTATTGTTACCCATATACACTTTGTGCTCTCCTGTTTGTTTATCTTCAAACTTGACAAACAAATCTTTGTTCCTGCATATATGCCTTGTTGTTACAGAGTCAACCCACCATGAATCTGTTGCTGGTTCCACAAGCATTACTTCAGACACTGTCATCACAATTTCCTTATTTTCTTGTGCTTTTCCCTTATTTAGACATTGTGATTTGTAATACCCCTTCTTCCCACACTTAAAACAGTTTTTAGAAAATGGTTTATTTTGTTTCTTTTTCAACCATTTCTTTTTCTTAAATTGTTCCAGCTTTATCTTTTTCTGTGTAGAATGCTTATCCCGAGCCATCATTAATTTGGAAGATTCACTTTCTTTATTCCCCCTCTTCATCATTTATCCTTCAAGTACTAAAAGTACTGGAAGCGATGTCATTGTCATTTCTTTTTTACTGTGTTAATGAAGTGACAATGTGATCCCAAGATGAAGGAAGACTATTTAGTATAGTTGTAACTTGCATCTTATCAGTGAGCAGATGACCAACATCATGTAATTCTTTTGCAATCAATTCCATTTGAAGTACATGATCACCAATATCATTATTCTCATTCATGCAAGTACGGTTAAACCATACTTAGCCTCAACTGCATCCATTATTTTTTTTGCAGTTTCATAGTCTTCAAATAAAGGAATAATATAATCATTCATACAATGCAAAATTAAAGCTTTTGTCTATGCGTTGTGTTCTTCCCATTTATCTTCAGTTATTACACTGCTTCCACTTTCAATTTCGACATTTTTCACTGTTTTTTATGGCTGTGGTGTTGTTAATGTATATTAGTTTTTTTCATGTGTTAGAAGAAACGTAATCTGCCTTTTCCAGGCCCTAAAATTTCTTCCATTCAGTTTTTCAATTCTTGAGGGATCAATAACTTTCTTCGGTGCCATAAATAATAATCCTTAATAAATTAACAACAATAATAAAAAAATAATAATACTAATAAATGTGTATTATTTTAAATATAATAATTCAAATGTGAAAGAAAAATAATAATAATTAAAAACTTAATAATAATAACCCTTGAATTTAATCCAAGGAGGCAACCTTTAAATCCTCATATTTTTCAGATAAGGAGAATAATGAAAGTGACGCCTTGATTAGAATGTCCCACGACCCCTTCTCGATATTTCTCCTCTTTCAAAAAATTTCTGACGATTATTTCACCCAAAAAATATTTTATTATAATTTGGCACGAAATTTGGAGCACAACGTATTTTGAATGGACCAAATCGGGCTTGAAATGGCTTCGAACAGCCCAAAATACCCTTGCTGGTACGAACCGGGTCTAGAAATGAGTCAAAGCGAATCAAGCCGGGTATGGGAGCCGATCCGGAGCTGGCGGCTTGGTCAACAGCTTGAACGTCGGCTGCTTTCTCGGCTTGGCTTGGGGCGCAGCTCGGCTGCACTGAAACGGTGCCGTTTGGCACCAAGGGTTGTGACCCTTTTGAACCGAAAATGGCAACGCCGTTTGGCTCTACCACATTAAACAACGTGTCGTTTGGTTTAAACGGCACACAGTCCTTGGCCAAGATGACGCAGTTGTTCGGTTCACTTGGGTTAAACGACGCGTTGTTTAGCGGTGACAAATTTGAGAATCTGCTAAACGATGTGCCGTTTACGTCCGGCATATTTGAGTTCTTGCTAAACGACAAGTCGTTTAGTGTGACGTCCCCAACTTACGTCTGGGATTTAACGTAAATCAAGGTGTCTGGATGAGCAACACGTGGCTACTCACCCTCGTACTTAAAAAGAATAAAAAGCATATATCACTTATTTCACAGCGGATCAGGTTTTTGATATAAAACTTTCTAAAGATCACATGGGAAATATATTTACAACATTCATTAAAACTTAACATTGTACTTTTTACATATACAATACCCAAACTGTAGTAAAATATTTTACATTCATCCAAAAGAACTTTCCTTCACCTCACTCTTTTTCCTTCTTAACTTTGGGGTATTCTCTCCCAAAGCGAAACCTATCCATACTAATGCTAAAGTCTCGCTGGAGCAGTTGTCCCTGTGGAGTCAAACAAACTCCACACATAGACAATGAGCCATCTATTCCTAAGGTTAAACAGCATCCTGTACGTCGCCTCTCCTCAGCAAAAGTGGATGCGTCCAGACTCCAAACTCCGGTGGGTTGATTACTGATAGGAGGTCCGAAGGAAACAAAAGAAATGTCCATATAAGGACTATAGTCGGAAAGTCCCTCAGGACTCCCCGAAGTCTCCTGCCTCGTCGGGGCTGTCCCCTTGCTGGTTATCGAATCCTGTATAAATTGATATGCACAAAAATATATAGAGCCACAAATGAGTGAGATTTCGAATGAAATCTCAGCAAGTACATAAACAGCTTAAAGGAAACAGGGAAAAAAACAACTATAATATTATCACCACTGATGACTAGGAAAAATTACCCTATTATACACCTCATAAGACCACTGCCTAACTGGTACTTTTCTTAACTCAACCAAAAACATAATCTTATGCTAAATTACACTGTTTTCTTAAAGATTCTTATTCTTTCTTATCACTGATGGGCGTTACGTATCGCCGTCCCCATCACATACACTCATCAATCATCCGGGCGTTACGTCTCGCCGTCCCCGGTGTGATGAGTCTGGTGTCAATCTCACGGGCGTTACGTATCGCCGTCCCCGTCTTGACACAAAACATATACACATATTACTGCGGGCGTTACGTATCGCCGTCCCCGCTATTCATATCAATTTCACGGGCGTTACGTATCGCCGTCCCCGTGAAGATCAGTCTCACGGGCGTTACGTCTCGCCGTCCCCGTGAAGATCACACATTCTTATATCGCGACAGGCGTTACGTATCGCCGTCCCTGTCGGCACGTCAGTCATCCGGGCGTTACGTCTCGCCGTCCCCGTCACGACATGACTAACTTAATCTTATAAGTATTGTTTTCTTTCTTTTTATTTCTCTCCTATTCATACGAGTTATTCACTTATAACCCTTTCCATTTGAAACACCAATTCTATTCTAGGAAAACCCTGAGCCTAAGCAAAACAGGGCATCTCGCTCGAGCGGGTTGTCGAGCGAGAATCGAGCGAAGTCTCGGGTTGGAACTCGCTCGAACAGAGTATCGAGCGAAACTCTAGCGAGGGTTCATATTTTGCCTTCGTTCGACTCACATGTCGAGCGAGGGTCGAGCGAGATCACGGCTCTAGGAGTTTTTCTACTCAAAACATGCCAATCTTTTTAATATGCTCCATTTAGTTTCTTAAAAACTTAAATCTAAGTTCTTACAATTTTATTGAACATATTTACAAGACAAAATAAAACCAACCCTACTCTTATGTCACTTTGTCACTTAATCATGTTCTTAAGAGTTCACTACTAGTAAACATAGTTCAATCATCTCAATAAACCATTTCCATGCTTAAGTTAAGCTAGAATATGGACTTACAAATTCTTCAAAGCTCAAGAGAATTGATCCAACCAACTTATTGCAAGTTTTCTTCCAAACTCACTCACTTAGCTCACAATGATCTCCTTGAGGGTTTGGGGAGGGTTTTCTGGTATGGCTTCAAAAGGGCAAGTGTTCTCTCCTTCTAAAGGAGCTTAGAAAGCTCTCAAGACTCTATTTATAGGGTGGTGGTCGACCAACATGAGGGAGAGAAAAGGAAAAGCACCTAGGGTGCACTAGTTGCCAGATTTGCATGGGTGATGAGGTGTCCATCTAAGCAAATCTCATGATGAGGATTAAGCCTCCCAAATCCTAGGCTTTGCAGCTGGATTAGTCATCCAAGGGCTCACATTTGAGATATTTTGGCTGCCCATTTTGATCCATGGCTGAGAAGTAAGCTAAAGGGATAAGAGGTGAGGTGGCATTTCACCTAACCATGCATGCATCTCTCATCTCCAGCCCTCTCCTTGTGTCACACGCCCCCTTCCAGGTTTCTCTACCCATTTGGTTCCTTCCTAACTCCCTTAAGTCTCTCTTTAACAAGTTCTAGAAGGCCACTTCTTAGTTTAGTTAAGGTAGAGCCAAATTTGATCCACTTAGTCACCTATCAACTAGATTTTGGCCCCCCTTGAATTTCCATCACACCAACTATTCAATTGACTTCCAAATCAACTTTTCATCCATTTCTAACTACCCCTACACATGTCCTAATCCCATAAAATCTCAAAACCAATTGCCTATTTAGTTACATGCCCCAATTTAGTTCAATTTATCCAACTCGGGTTCCATTTAAGCCCATTCCAAAGCTGCCTACTTAATTCCCAAATACGTTATTGATTCCTTCCGAATATCAGGAAACTTCAAACATAAAAGTTTTAGATCTACCTCTTAAGGTTCTATACAAATTGGAATCACTTCATTTGGACCTTATATGACTGACTTATGCTCATTTCACTAAAACTCGACAGATTAATCCGAAAATGCATAATTCCCAATACTAAGTGTTATCTCACATTCCTCACTTAAATCTCCCACTCTAATTTCCTAATAAATAAATACATCAAATAAATTTCCTTAAAATAATATTCATAAAATAGTTTACCTTAGAAAATTTGGGCTATTACATTTAGTGGCTGCGTTTTTGAACTCCTGCTAAACGACAGGTCGTTTTCCTCAGACAGAATTGAATTTTCTTCTTCTTCCTTGATTCTTTCACTCTTTGAAACTGAAAATTCACTATTTTCACTTCCGTTTGATGAAGTTGTCACCGATACTGAAGATTCTGATGTACTTTCAAGATTTATAAAATCCGGCAGCGGTGAAGAACTTCGACAACCCCCTGAAATAGTGTTTGTGGGTGATGGAAAATTAGAAAATATGCTATTTCTCTGAGTAAAAATTCTCCAATAATTTTCTTCAGAATAATAACAATGTAAAATTTTGCAAATTATTGGTATACTCCAATCCTCCTACCGTGACTTGAAAAAGCGAAATTCTTGGATTTTCAAGCCTTCAAAGATGATTATAATATGTAAGTGTAGTTACCAAACCAATCACTTGTCTATTAATCGTCTTCTCAATGCGTGAAAAAACTTCTGAAATTCCTTCTAACATGACCGGCTCTGATACCACTGATAGAAAATGAAGAATAAGAATGAATGAAAATTGTGATAATCCTGTTGGGGTATTTGTCCCACAAATTGCTAATGGCAAAAGGAAGAATAGAGTGAATGATTTATGCACTAGTGACATCTATTTATAGGCAACCATACACCGATTCGAAAGAGTCACAACCATGGAATATCAATGGTTACTAAGTAATACAACTCTTAGCAAGTGACATAACACTTTGATTAAATCAAAGTGTTATGTCTTTTAACACTTCACACAAGAGAGGCAACCTTTTAGATTAGTCAAAAGGTTGTGTCTCTACATCATTAACTACCATCACTAAGGAGAATGTGCATTTTCAAGGGATACACCGTTTAGTGATCACATCTCTTAGAATAACAGTCCTATTATTTTCAATTTAATAAATATTGCGTGACATAAATATTGTAGGGTTTACTTTTTGTGTTAATCTATTTTAGGCTAAAAACTCTCAAACTCATACAAGAAGTTGTATTATCTATAATACAAGAAAAATAGGCTTTTGTGATCAATTATTTGTGACAAAAAGATTATTTGTGACAAATTTTAACTGTAAATTATAGTTATTTTATTAGAATTAACTAGCTAGTTCCGAATTATTGTCCCCAGTAATCCGATCATATAAACTAAATGATAATAATAAATAATACAACGTGCTCCATCCGCACGAGTCACAAATACATGGGCTTAGCTAGCACATGATGATCATGAGCAAAAAATTGCTTGTCAAAAATTTAGGAATATTAATCCTTGAATTTCCATCAACATGCACCTCACAATTGAGATTGATGGAGAAAAAATAGAATAATCGAGCAGAATATAGTCCCTCGAATAATTCATTCCAGACAAGTAAATCGGTCCTCATAATTAAATTAAGGCTGCACAATTCAATTCCAAATTATTACTACAAGAAAATTGTTTATTGGCTATAATTTATTAGTAAAAAATAATCTATTTTAATCGTTAATAGTCTGTTTTAATCACTAAAAATTATTTTCATCGCAAATGTTAGGTCACATAAAAATGAGTTACAATATGTAACACATGGTTATACCCCAGGCCCGTCCAACTCAGCCTCAGCCTTCTGAACTTCCAAAACGACGCCGTTTTGCGTTAGGTCAGTTTCCTTTTTCTTTCTTTTCATTTCTTTCCTTTCTCTCCTTCTGCTCCCCAACGGTTTCTAATTTCCTCTGTTACCGCTGCCCTTGATTTCCTCTCGCTAGAATCCCACGTCTTCGGCAGTTTCTTGTTCCAGATGAAATTTATTTCTTTCTCTCTCTCCTTTTGGCATCTATTTTTCTATTTTTGGTCTTCTTCTCCGCCGTTCTCCTTCCGATTCGTTCATCTATAGAGCTCACCGGTAAGCTTTCTAAACCTCTCATTTTTCGTTTGGTTTCTAAACCTTCTTTATGGATGCGATTTTGGACTTCTTTTTATATAATCATTGATGATCTTGTGTGTTAATCTCGGTGGGTGTAATTGGGAATAGCAGATTCTGGAATCAAGATTCATGTCTCTTCCTCTTCGAGCCGTTTTCCATTTCCTCTCTTCAGGTAAGATTTATGGATTTCAGATGGATGCTCATCTTAAGTGATTCGTTTAAGGAATTTTCTTTTAATTGCTAGATCGGTTTGAAGAATATTTCGATGGCTGCCAGAAATTTTGTTGACTCTTTGGGAATTGTTGTATACGGATAGTGGTTTGTTTAGTGAATGAAAATTGAATCTTTGTTTAGAAGACTCTTACAAGTTGTTTGTGGAGTATTTTATTTTATCTCTTGGTTGTTCCAAAGCTTATGAGTTGTTGGTTGAGAGGATTATTGGTGGCTGATGGTGTGAAATAAAGAAATTATTTTCCAAGGTATTTTGGAGTTATTTGAGATGAATACGTAATGAACTGAAATAATGAATTTGTTGGAGACAGTATTCATACTAATAAATGATTTTGGGTGGCTGGTTGCTTGGTAATTGTTTGCTAGAAATTATGAATTTAGACGGGCAACATAGTTAGCTTATAATTTTTCAGATTTAAGCCTTCAGGGTGGTCATTAATATAAAAGAATTTATTTTTATAAATAGGTGACGAGAATCTTAGAGATCAGACTCAAAACGTTGATAATTTGCTACATGAGTCAAGTAAGCAGGGCTTTTATCCTAGATTTGCATAAAAAGAAAATTTGTTTAAGGTTGGTTTTATAAAATGTGCATATTATGATTTTAAAAGAAAAGTGAAAAAAACAACTTTAGTATATATATTTCTGCATATTCTCATGAAATTTATATGATAGAGAAAAATTTCTCTTTGACATGAAATGTGTAGACATGAGTAATATTTGACATGTTTCTAAATTAATCCTTTTATGTGTTTCTTTCCTGTGCGCACACTCGGGACTCCGAGAACGAATAAGGGAAAGTCTCGCAATATGATACCGCCTGGTTTGGCCACCGGGGATAGCACAACCCTACCACGGGGGTTAAACATGGTACATGTTCTGGAATGTTGATAAGATGAGATGTGACAGTTATTTGTGCCAAAGTGTTTTGTTTGAAAAGTTGGTTTCTGTTTATACATTATGAAAAATATATGTTCGTTCAACTTTTCGCTTGATGATATATTTTTTTGGAGCTGTTATCTATAAATAAAAGTTTTATGTTTTCGTACATAAGAAGTTTTTATTAAAAATGCTCATGCTTTACACACTAGTATAGGTGCTTTCCTTACTGAGTCGTGGATAAACTCACCCCCTTATTTCAAATACTTTTTAGATGAGGTAGAGGTCTCGACTGAAGACCAAGACTAGTATGTTGGGACTAAACTAAGCTGTTTTTTTTTTCTTGATTGTAGTGAAGATTGTATTTATTGATCTAATGTTACGTTCTCAGTATTGTTAGATTCAAGTGTTAGTAGATTATTTTATTCATTTTGATGAGGAGATTATGGACCCTATGTTATTACCTTAAATTTATGAATTTGTGGATATATTTATGATTGAATTGTCTGGATTTGAAGATAAGAATTTATTTGTGGATTTCAGAAAATAATTAGAGATAGTTATTAGATGTATATTTTTGAGTATGGATCTGAATGTGGAGATTATTACTTTATGAATGTCTTTGGGAACGTATGGTTAGTAGATGAAAATATGGTATATCAAAAAGGTTAGACTTCATGACCCCCTGCGAGTACGGGGTGTCACACAATATATATATATATATATATATATATATATATTACTTCTGACTATATACAAGTTCATAGGAGGCGCACCAACAAAATGGAGGACTAGGCCTCAAGTTCATGTGGAAAGCTTAGTCCACGTACGCAAAGCTATTCATTTTCCTCAACATAAGGTTGATAGGCTTTATTATTATTATTATTATTATTTAGATCTCCCAGGAACTAGAGTCAAAGTTTCAGACTTATAACATAGATTAATTTATAAACATTTTTTAATAACTTCCTGAGTAAATTTTCGGGTAACAGTATATGCTTAATAAATGTTGCAACTCATTTTTATGTGTCCATTTCTATCACTCTAGGCCCTTCTTGATGATTTGATGCAGGAGGATCCTGGCCCAATGATGAGTATTCTTAGGATTTGGATGAGTGGCGGTAGATTTGGGCGAGGAAGGATTTATTCCTTTGTCAAGCGAGAAGACTTATTCTTCAGTTGGGCGAGGGGACATATCTCTTGGTTGAGCAAGAAGGTTTATTCTCCGATTAGGTGAGAATATGTGGCAAAATTAATATTTTAACTATAACTTTGATTACAGATGTCAGAATGGTACATATGACTCTAATCCGTAAAGTTGTCTTCAGCATGCACATCACAGTCACAAATTTTTTTTTCTCTATGGACCCCTAGTTGACCCCAAAATCTGTCGGTTTTTCTTCCAAATCATTACTTTTAGTTCATTCTTCCATATTTTGTCAATTTTCTTTTATGGTAATGTTTATCTTTGGTAATGATTTTATTTGGTATTCTTAGGCTAGATTTTAACTATAGTTATCTTATTCCTTATTTTATTGTTTGGCCTTTGTTGCAATCGTGCCATTTTTTATTAGTTATTTAAGCTTGGATTGTGGGCTTCAAAAGATGGTAATTGATTTATATTATAGTAAGACCCTCATCCCAGATCAGTTGTTCTTTGTTTTTCATTTTTTCTCAATCTTAATTTCTACCTTCTGTTATTTAATTAGCCATCAAAATAATCCAATATTCTAGTTCGGCATCAGTTGCTATCAGAGCTTTGGTATTTCCTAGGATGAATTATCGTTAGATTTCATGGCTGGTGGTAGATGTTTTGAGACCTGTGTTTTTGTTTTATATGTATTGCTTGTTATATTAATATTGGACCTGTTAGTTTACTATTATTATTATTTAGATATTTCTATGTTTAAATGTTGAGTTTTTTTTTTCTTTTATTATTTTATTTTATTGAAGTGCTTATATTTTAATGTTTGAACTTAGAATCTCTTATTTTATTATATGATAATTGTTTTATGTTTGGAATTAATACTCTCTATTTTATTGTGTGTGTTTAAATTAAAATGTGGGTTGTTTTTATAGTTATTTTCGGAATGGGTGTATTTTGTTGTGTTTGGGTTTCTTTAGTTTGATGTTTGGGCCTTGTGTTTAAGGTGTGTGAAGCCTGGCCCATGGCTAGGTTTAAACCCAGCCCTTCTCGCCATAAAATGGAGCCGTTTGGCTTCTAGATCTAATGAAACCCTTAGGGTTTCGTAGCTTTCTCCCTAGCCGCAAGCCCCTCTTCCTCTTTTCTCCTTCTTCTTTTTATTTTCCTTGCTTTTCCTCTGTTTTCTTGCAGCAACCCATGAGGTTGCAAGCCCTGAAAACCCAGTTTCAACCACCCGTCTTCAACCACGCGTCCACCAATTCCAATCATTGGCCTTACACATGTATTTTGGTCCATTTTTCTTCCAGTTAAGCACCTGAAAAACCTCCTCATTTCTCGCCAAATCGCGTGCCAGTCGTGGGATTTTTCCCCTGTTTTCGTCTGTAAAAGTTGAACCTCTGGTCATGGCAGTGAATCTTTTTCCTAGTCGAGCTTTAGGGTGCCATGCGGTGGCCATTTTCATGCAGCTTCGAGATCCGAGTGACCCACTTCGAGCTATAAATAGATCGAACTTCATGCCTTCGAAACCACCCCAAACCGAGTTATCCTCTTCTCTAAAACTTTGATTCGAGTTTCCCTACTTCAAATCCCTCAAATTCGAGATCTAAGAATCCTCTAAAGTTGTTGTTTTCTCTCCTGTTGTCGCCGTCTCCGCCGTTGCACCATCGCCATTACAAAACCTCTCTGTGAGCTGCTCAACACAAGTTTTCATTTAGTTAAATAATATTTTCATTATATTATATTTTCATTTATTTATTTTATTAATTTGTTAATAATATTTATTATTTGTTATTTGTGCTGTTTTATTAACGTGGGTGTGATGAATGCGATTTAGTGACGTGCGCGCTTATTGATATGCAGCATTTTATCTCGACGCTTTCTCTATTTTCTAGAAATTATACCGACTGCATAGTAAATAATAGTTCAATGTAGTTTGAGATTTTATTTGATTAATTGATTATGCGATAACCATTATTTGAAGCATGAAGTGTTGATTAAATATTGATAATAAATGGGAGAAGATTGGTTGGGCCCAAGGCCGTTAAATGGAGAATAAGATCACCTCATAGTTGATTGATTGTGAATAAATTGTGAGATTAAATTGTTGAATTTTGAAATGTTGTGTTAGTGTTGTTTTGCTTGTTGTGTTACAATTGTCATGTCATCCAATACCTGCTTATCATGCATACGTTAATTCTTATCTGCTATGATTATTTAAATTGTACTACGTAATGGTGATATGATTATTTTGGGTGATATTGGAATGGTCACAAGCTTATGGGTGTGTGCGTATCACGACCGCAAGTCGAGATGGAGCATTATCTCAGTGGATCTCATCTAGTTACTCGGGAGCGGAATAAACTGCCGTGATGTCCTGTAGGTTATCGTTAGGCGACAACAGGATCGGACAAGATAGTAACGCTCTTGTGTCGACTTTATGGCCCTTCTGTTAGCAGGGTTAGATAATGCCTAGACATGGTACGCGCTCGTTACGAAGTCACATGCACGATTGTTATTTGTGACGTGACGAAGAGAACTATGATGTATAGATGGTCTCTAGAAGAGATCATAGTATACACAATAAAATAAAAGGGTTTATGTCGTGGGCCAGAAACTAGGTTTTGGCATATACAAATTAAAATTAATTCATTTCTGAACAATAAC
Organism: Platycarya longipes; assembly: GCA_036559045.1. Classification (NCBI taxonomy): domain Eukaryota; kingdom Viridiplantae; phylum Streptophyta; class Magnoliopsida; order Fagales; family Juglandaceae; genus Platycarya; species Platycarya longipes. The sequence continues at coordinate 41,145,938 of CM071802.1, forward strand.
GAATTTGTGTGTGTTTGGATTAAAATGAGTTCATTTCTAGGAAAGGACGTGTTAGGTGGGTGTGTGTGTTTGTGGTTATGCTTGATTGAGAACATGTGTATTGTTTTGTTTGTATGTGATTATCTATACTGCTTGGAGTGTGACTTGATTGCTACTTATTGAGATTCACGTCTCATGTGGTGTTTCCTTTTCACATATGGTTTTGTGTTATGGAACCATAGTCTTTGATGCAGAGGATGAGGTTGAGCTCGAGGGACAGGCTTTATTTTCTTATTTTGATAATCACATACAAACAAAACAATACACATGTTATTTATTTTCTGGCTGAATGAGATCGAAACAAAACAATTTATGGTTGAATGAGAGCGAAATTATGGCTGAATGAGAGCGAAATTATGGCTGAGAGCGAAATTATGATCCCCAATGTTATTTATTTTCTTATTGCTTTTCTTGTCAGATGATTGTATAATCTCCTCTTGGAGAATAATTTTCGATGGGTCTGTAAATTTTAAATCTCTGGTACTAGAATATGTCTTTATTTTCGACTACAAATTTTATTTTGTACACCTTATGCATGATGCACACACTTTTTTGGAGCACTTGTCGATAGGATGAATGGCCCGTGTGATTATGATCCCAGTGTCGTGAGTCCCTCTAAATTCCAAAAGGGAGTTGTGGGCGCCATAGATCTTCATAGTAGCATAGCATCGACACGTTCAAATCTTCATCATCTTTGTATGCAACTTCTTTTGATAATGTTAAAGGCACGGATATTCATTTGCATCACATATTAAAGGACCTACCTCATGAGATAGTCACTTAGTTAATTCACACAATTGTCATGTATATAGATGAGTTGTCCATGTATTATCATGTAATTACGGAATTAGTTAGGCAGATGTAAAGTGCTCGAATATTCATTTGTTTGTTAGGATTACTTTAAGTAGCAGCACTGTGTATAGAATCATTGAGTAATACATTTTGAATGAGATAAGCATTTCCCAGAATTCTTCCTCTACTTTAATATTTGGTTCCTTGTTTCCTTGTTAATCATACATGGTATCAAGAGCCTCAAAGTAAAATTTTTTTTTCCATGGATACTGAACTCACCACCTCCCCTTTTCTTGATTTCTGTAACCCCGACAACCCTCACATACTAGACCATGAAGATAACCCTTCAATTTCCCTAGTTTCCAAATTGCTTACTTCTAAGAATTATATCACAAGGTCCAGGGCAATATGTCGAGCTCTTCGTACCCACAATAAGCTGGGTTTCATCAATGGTACTCTATCCAAACCAAAAGACCCCTCGGACCCATTCTATAAAGCATGAGAGTGCTGTAATGATTTGGTTGTCTCCTAGCTACACAACTCTATTAACTCTTCCCTCAAATCCAGCATAGCATTTGTGGATGATGCTATACAAATATAGGAAGAACTCAAAGAACAATTTACTCAACAAAATGAATATCGTATGTTTCAGCTCAAAAAGGCTTTAGTAGGTTTTACTCAAGAAAATGACCATTCCAATGTTTATTTTGGAAAATTAAAAACTCTATGGGATGAACTCCTTTTGTTTGATCCTATGCCCAACTGTACTCGTGGCAAGTTGGCTATCTTACTTGATAGATATTAGCGAGACAATATCATCCAGTTTCTTAAGGGGATAAATGAATCCTTTCATGCAACTCTTGACCAAATCATGCTCTTAGATCTCCTATTTCCTATCAACAAATATTTTTCTATGATTTAGCAGCAATAAATGCAAAACCAAATGCTTACAACCCTTCCTTGTCTTGAGACCACGACTCTTGCGGTCAACAAACCATATTCTCTTGTAAACCTTCCTTCAAACCATCCCAACAAACCAAACAAGATAGACCCTTCTGTATTCATTGTAAGATTCAAGGCCACACCTTGAAAAACTGTTTTAAGGTAGGAAATGCTTAAGCCGAACTTGTACTCACTGTCATATGACAGGTCATGTAGTCGAGAAATGCTACAAACTACATGGCTATCCCCCAAGCCATAAATTCCATGGAAAGTCTAAACAGTGTGGTTCCCTTGCTGGTTGCTACCAATATGTCTTCTCTCCAACAAGAAGATTTACCAGATGACAAGTTGTCATTTACAAAGGACTAATATCAGCAACTATTAGCTCTTTTGCACTCAAAGGAAGCATTCATTACTAATCACTCAGTCAACAATGTCCAGGTAGATTGTGGTCCATCCCCCACCATGAATGATATACTTTGTCCCTCACATTCACACACTCCCTCGATTATTAACACTGGTGCTATAGATCATATGATCTGCATCACCTCACACTTCTCTTCAATAACATCTCGAGTTATACTCTGTCCCAAATAGCCCCTATCACTCACATAGGCACGTCTACATCACCTAAAAATTAACCCTGAACACTGTCTTATGTGTTTCCTCATTCCATTTCAGTTTGATTTCTGCCAAATAGTTGGCTAACTCACTCTATTGTTGTGTCATTTTTCTTTCACAATTTTGTTTTATTCAAGACCTTTTGTCATGGATCATGATTGTTATGGTGAGATAAAGGTTGGTCTTTACCAACTACTTGCTGCACCAGTGTCTCCTATAGCTCTTCTCGATCATTCTTTTATTTCCTTGCACAAAAATATTTCTGTTTCAGCTACTCTTAAAGATGTTAATCTCATTTTTGATATCTGGCATTGTAGAATGGGCCATACACTATCTTCCAAGTTACATGTAATCAAAGATCCTTGCGCTAGAAATCATACGTTTCTTATTTTTGATCTCAATCCTTGTCTTGTCTGTCCACTTGCCAGTCATCATCGACTTCCATTTCCCTATAGTTCTCACAAAACTAATGCCATATTTGAACTTATTCATGTTGATATATGGGGGGACCTCATTCAAAAATAGCTTATGATGGTACTAGATATTTTCTTACCACTGTAGATGACTATTTTAGGAGCACTTGGATTTATTTACTTAAAGCTAAGTTTGATACTTGAAAATGCATTGAAGCTTTTTGTAATCTGGTTACCACCCAATTTCATGTCTCGTTCAAACTTTAAGAAGTGATAATGGCCTTGAATTTCAAATGCAAGATTTCTTTAATAAACAAGGCATAATTTATCAAAGAACATGTGTGAAAACCCCCCAATAAAACAGGGTTGTAGAAAGAAAACCTTCATAGCTTGAGCATTGAAAATTCAATCCAATCTTCCCATTTCATATTGGACGAATGCATTCTCATTGCAGCATATATTATTAAATGAATTTCCAGTGTCATTCTTTCCAATAAAATTCCCTTTGAGCTCTTATTCAACAAACTTCCTACATATTCTCATATGAGAATTTTAGGTTGTCTTTGCTTTGCCTCCACCCTCTCACGTCACAAACAAAAGTTTGCTCCTAGAGGTTGGCATTGTGTGTTCCTTGACTATCCCTTTGGAATAAAAAGGTTATAATCTACTTGATCTCAATTCAGTCTTTGTTTCTCGGGATGTCACTTTCCATGAGCATATCTTCCCTTTCCATCATTCAGCTCATTCCTGAACTTCTCATATCTTCCCTCCAACACCCTCATGCTCAAATCCACCATTGTCAGCAAGTAACTTCTATCTCATCATTGAAATTTGTGGACATGTCAATCCCTCCTTTAGGTATCTCTTTTCCAATACCCTCTTCTATTTCTTATGCCAATTTATCACCTGCTTTTGCTTTATTTTCCTCCATATCATTACATCATGATCCCCAAACCTACAAACAAATTGCCAAGGACAAAGATTGGTGTCAAGCAATGGAAGTCGAGATTAAGGCTATAGAACTTAACAAAACATGGATCATCACAGACTTGCCTCTTGGCAAAACTCCAATTGAGTGCAAATATATATACAAGACCAAATACCATTCCAATGGTACTATTGAAATGAAGAAAGTACGTTTAGTTGCTAAGGGATTCACCCAACAGGAAGGGGTGGATTATCATGAAACTTTTTCCTTGGTTGTGAAGATTGTTACTGCTAGAATATTCCTTGCTTTAGCTGCTATCAAAGGGTGGCATTTGTAACAATTTGATGTTAACAACGCTTTTCTTAATGGAGACTTGCATGAAGAAATATATATGAAAAAAACCCTGAGATATAACAAGGGTCAACTTGGACAAGTTTGTAAATTATTGAGAAGCCTCTATGGTCTAAAACAGGCCTCTCGCTAATGGTATGACAAATTCTCTACATCTTTGATTAGTTTTGGTTTCCAATCGTCCAAGGCTGATTAGAGTCTCTTTACCTGCATTACTTCCACCAATTTTATAGTTTTACTTGTCTCTGTAGATGACATAGTAGTAGTTAGTAATTCTCTTGATTCCATCTCCCTTTTAAGAAATTTTTTGAACACTCATTTTTGAATCAAAGACCTCGAACCCTTGAGATATTTTCTTGGCATTGGGGTTGCTTGATCCCCTTCTGGTATCCATCTCTGCCAATGAAAATATACCTTAGATACCTTGGCTAACGTTGGCAACCTTGCTTCAAAACCTTTCAAAATTCCTTTGGATCAAAACCATAAATTAAGCAAGTCCACAAATCAGCCACTTGATAATCCCACTTCATATCGACAACTAATTGGAAGATTACTCTATCTGACTTTGACACGCCCAAATATAAGCTACACCATTCAAGTTTTAAGTAAGTTTATGGCCCAACCATCTACATCTCATTTTGTTGCTGCTCACAAGGCATTAAGATACCAGAAAAATGCCCCTGGTCAAGGCATCCTTCTACATCTGATTCTTCAATTCAGCTAAGGGGCTACTCTGATTCAAACTGGGCCTTCTGTCCCGATTCTCGCAAATCAATCATAGGATTTTGCATCTTCTTGGGACAATCTCTTATTTCTTGGAAGTTGAAGAAATAAAATGTTGTATTTAAGTCTTCTGCTGAAGCAGATTATTGAGTAATGGCTTTAATTTGCATAAAGGTCACGTGGCTTCGACAGTTGCTAGCTGATGTTGCAATTCCTCATTCTTAAGCTGTTGAGTTGTTTTGTGATAATCAAGCTGCCCTACACATTACAGTCAATCTTGTATTTCACGAAAGGACAAAACACAATGAAATGGATTGTCATCTTATACAAGATAAGATACAAGAAGGAAGTGTTAAAATTGCTCATGTTCCCTCACAGTCATAACTTGTTAACATGTTTACCAAACATTTTCCATCTTACATACTTTATTCACATATCTCTAAGGTGGGAATAGTTAACCTCTAGTCTCTATCTTTAGGGGGTTGGTATTCAGAGTAGCATAGCATTGGCACATTTAGATCTTTATCATCTTTGTATGCAGCTGCTTATGATAATGTTAAAGGCACTTGATAAGTATAATTCTTATATGATTATTACCCTTTTATTTATTAAAATTGTTATTTTTCATTTATTTTTTATTTTAATTTTATTTATTTTCTTGTGTTGAAGAAATGAAAAGAAAAGAGAAAATATAATTGCAAAAGCCCCAATTGGACTCACTTCGATTGCACAATTTATTTCACTTGATATTCAATAAAGACAAGCCACACTCCCTCACATTGATTTGCTGGCCACTTTTCAATTCAATTTTAAGCAGGCCGTACTCCCCTTGCTTTCAAATACAAGAGACGGGCCCACTAGTTTTTATTGAAGCAATGCATGGTTTAAAACTATTGGGACACGGCACTTCATAGCAGACCACTTGTATTCATCTCGCACGAAACTTTAACACACAAGTAATTCAGTTTGATTCAAATTCAACGGAGCGCCGCACAATATAAAAGGCAAGATTCATTCCTGCACAGAGAGAGCGCTGCAAGATAGACCAAGCGGAGAGGTGAAGGAGTATTTTTAGAGTTTTTTTAAGAAAGAGGATTAGGAGAATAGAGGTTAGAGGTTAGAGATGCATGTTTCATCAATCGATTTCAATGAAGAACACGAATTTTATTTATTTTCTTTTTAATTTCATTATAAACTAAATTTTATTTTCTAGAGCGTGAATGTAGTCTAACATTGAAAATACAGTTTATATTCCTAGTTATTTTTATTTTTAATATTTTCATAATTGAGTATTTAATTTGTATTCTTAATGCTTGCATTTTTTTAAGAATTATTGTTTGATCAATTGAATTACAATGAGACCGAGAGATGATTTGTGATTTTAGTTATAGGATTTTTTTTTAGCGACCCCATTTCAAGTTTATTAATAAGCCTTTACTTTTGGTGGAGGAATATCGTGATAACAATGAATCTCACATGGGGGTTTACAAGCAATACCAAAACCCAGGCAAAAACCAACTCATGATTGGAAAAAAATGAAACAATCAACCAATGAAAAGAACATCTAAACAAGCCTATAAATAAAACCTCTAAAATGCTTAAGACAAAATCACAAATAAAACAACTAAACAAGCCTAAAGGGCCATACCAAAGAGGCCATCAAGAAACACGAATCTAAGGTAGTCCATTACAGTTCGTGCACAACAAGCCTTTTAAGCAGATGAGGCACCATAATGTGTGTATTCCATTCATTAGTACATCCATTGCTTCCCAATCTGGTTAGAAATTTTACTGACTTATACCTCCCTTATAAACATGTTGTACTGAGGAGATTATGTTCCTCAACACCATTAGTTGAGCGAAAGTAGAGATACTTTACCGCGAACAATGTGATTTTCCAAAAAATTCAAAGAATGTAATGAGTCTCCAATTAATTAAATCCACGTATAGATATGAAGTTGTTAGTCAAAGATATTTTTAATATTATTTGAGAGAATATATTAAATAGTTAATGAACTTTTAATTATCAATATAGGATTATTGGAATTAATAATTATGAAAAATAAATTGTGTGAGATTTGCTAGGTTAAATCAAATACTCTAGATCCATTCTTTTTATATTTTTACACTCTTAAATTTTAAACTCTGTTATTTCTTTATTCGTAGGTTTATTTTTGATAAATAGTTTAATTTAATTTAGATAATAGAAACGTTTAATTTATTTTTAATTTTCCAAATAGTAATTAAATTAATGAATTTCAATATTCAGTAGCATAGTTAATTCTTGTGGATTTGACATTCATTTTCTATAAAACACTTTACTAGCTACTTGTTACGATTATATGCGTTTGCCGATATTTTTACACAAACAATACTGATATGCAGTCGCACCACAGAACATAAACACCTACCTCATGAGATAGTTACTTAGTTAATTTACACAATTGTCCTGCATATATATGAGTCTTCCATGTACCATCATGTAGTTACAGATTTAGTTAGGCAGTTGTAAAGTGCTCGAATATTCTTTCGTTTGTTAGGATTTGTTTCTTCGCATTTCCTAGAAATCTTCCTCTGCTTCAATATTTGGTTCCTTGTTTCCTTGTTAATCATACAACGCATGGCCCACCAAATAAGTTATAACTAAGTATTCATTTGATGCAAATTTTAACTCTTTTGATCATTTCAGTTAACTATATCTATTATCGATTACATTTTAAGTGAAATGCATAGAAGTCATGACATTGATATTTTATTAGGATATTTTGTTCGTGAAATATAAATAAATTTTTTTAATCTTTGCAATATTTTGCATATTGTTATTTGATCCAAAAAAGCAAAAGAAAAAGAAAAAGAGCGCCGGTACATATAGACTCATGTGGGGACTCCTTTGTAGTCCTAATAAGAGCGCATGTGATTTTTATTCGAATGACCAAATTGCTCGTGCTTTTATTTGAGAGACAAAACAGAAAAATGAATTGGGATCAAAATCTAGGAAGTTCTCTCTCTTGAATCTGCATCCACTACCAATAGCCGGCTTCCTCCACTAGTGGTCGAGTGCTCAACTACATATCATTGGCCTCCTCCGCCATTGGCGGAGTTGTTCAGTTTGTGTGGCGGCCCCAACCCCCATGTATAAATATGTAGAAGTCGAGATACCTAGATAATGACCACAGGGGTCAAACACTCCTATCACTTTGTACAAGTACGTGCAAACATGCAATATATGTGCAACACAAATTATCGCAGCAAAAAATAAATGGCATGCCAAAACTTATACGTAGCATAAAGTTTAATAAGAGAAGAGTAATGCCCAGGAATATTGTGAGAGGTGGAAGGAAAGAATGTTTTGATCCATAACTCAAGTGCTTGATAAATTGTTTCCGTGAACTTGTTTCATTTTGGCTACTGTTTTGAAATTATATTTTTTAGTCTTGATAAAATTTAAATCACATCTTAACATCTTTTGAACCATTTAATTTTTAGAGAATAAATAATTCATGATTTAGCTTACTTTTTAAAAGAAAATCACAAACCTGAGACCTTCTAATTAGCTCAACCATACATTTCATTTCTAACAAATCCTTCATTGTGAATATATTACTTTTCATTTTACTCACTGTTTACATAGTCATAAAAAAATTTCCAAAGGACTTTTACACACCATTTTATTTTCTCATATTTTTCATTCATCATGTTTTTACAATAAACTTTCACAAATGATTTGATAATATTTTATCCTTGCAGAATACTATCCTAGACTCATTCTTGATACAACTTGACACTTTTATACTTGGAAACACATTTAAGATCACGTCATTAGACAATATATAATTAGTCCGTTAATCCAGATAATTAAGTTAGATAAGTCAATATACTAGAAATATTTTCAAGTCATATATGTCAGCATCATATTTATGAACAACCATGATTTTAACTCTCAGCATACAATATTTTATGAAAAACCTTATTTTAAAGTACGTTTACATTATAATTAGTTTTTTATTGAGTCTGACTTATTTTCGTAGTTTTATATTATCCCAGGTGAGAATATTCATAAAGATAAGAGATGCAAGGCGGGACATGGCCAGAGAGACATGGACGTACGTAGATGCTTAGATCATGTATAGAGATAATTTTAAGTTATATTTTTTATAGTACAAATTAGTTTGAAAAACTTCTAATAAATATTTCAGCGCACCCTTCGTTGATCTTTAATAAAGAATGATCTCATTTATTATACAGAAGAAGAAAAAAAAATTACTAAGAAATAGCACTCTGCGGGCTCCCGTGAGTTTCTAAACACGACATTATCTTTCTTTACCGTGGGGTACTGCGGTGTGTTACATTAGACATAACTTACTTGGGACAAGAGTGCTTTGGGAGGCACTCCAGGGGCATACACTTTTTAGATACGTACCGATCTTCTCCTAGTCTTACATTAGACTAGGGCTGTTAAGAAGTGACGATTTGCCGCTTTGCGTCATCCCCAAAGTATTGAAAGATTCGCATCAACTTAATTGTTTGAAACAATTGATGAAGTTCTACTTTGATTGGGGAATATATATAGTGATATAATATGGCCCTTACCCACTTAGTGATCATCCAACTCAACAAGCCAATTAAATCGACATGTTTATCTCCCCTACAGATAGATTAAATTTCGTGCAGCGAGCTCGAGGATAAGATGCAAGTGTTGGATTATACTTTTTCGGGAAAAAGTTAATAAAAATATCTCTGATCTCTTCTTTTTGTTTAATTTCTAGGATCAAATGGATTCATTATTTAAAAAAGAATTGATGCTTTGTTGCACTTCAAAAGTGCCACAGTCCTTCTAAATTAATCATGTCCACCCACAATATTACATGGATTCTTCTCTTTCGTTCCTTTTCTTTTGCTAGACTCAGTGATTGGATAAGTACAAAAGGTGTGGAGGGGAAGATTGGCTGATAAAGCTTGACTCTATATATAGAACATGTAATTCCTCATGCAAAGTAGAACAAAGTATAAGACGCTTACATATAGCTAATCTTTCTCCTTTCAAATCCCATTAACCCAAACCAACCCGACACCAGACTCCAGCAATTAACAATTGATATGTCTTCTTATTGTTCTGCAAAGGGCCCCGGGACCGGTTGCCCTTTGGTACCGATTCAGATAAAAAAGGAGGGAATTATTAGTGTCCCTAAAAACCAGCCTATGAAATACACAGAGGCGCAGTTGAGAGAGAAATTTAGGCGCTATGATGTAAATGGAGATGGGGTTCTTAGCAGGGAAGAGCTCAGGAATGCATTCTACAGCCTTGGTTCCTACGTCTCAGATTGGCGAGCTTATCGGGCAATTTGCCAGGCTGATAGTAATGGAGATGGATCCATCAGCGAGGCAGAGTTGGACAATGTTGTGAGATATGCTTTCAGACTCGGTTATACCATCAAATAAACCTCAATATTATTGTTAATGGTATTGCTTCATAAAGATCGGGCGGTGTGTTTACACTCCTATATATATATATTGTGTAATATTGTCTGCTGTGTATCGTTTGATCTGCAGTTACCATGAACCCATGTTAATAATTTTACAGCGTTTGAAGTATCCATGGACTGTAGTACATGGATATAAAAAAGTACGAAGTTGTAGAATGTTTCCAATAAGAAAGGACATGATATATATCAGCTTGGTGTATGAAATTTCTTATATTTCTCTTCCGGGTTTTACAATTTTGAGGTAGTTCTTAGAGGAATACTTTTCAAAGCTGAATGAAGGATCAGACAGAGAAAGAAAACAGAAAAACGAATACTACGACAAAAACCACTTTGTGGAACAAATCTATTCGTCTCAAAAAGTGGACGTTTCGTCCCAATCTCAAAATATATATACTATAAGTATAAGTATAAATATATAATATATTATATAAGTTATATAAATATCATATATATAGTATATATATATATGAGCTACTATATATTATAATATATTTATGAGTATAAGTAATAGTTATAAGTATATGTTACAATACTTATAATAATTTATAACTTATAATACTTATAATAATCTATATTATAATATAATGCTTATAATATTCTAAACTTATCCTATATAAAAAAAATCCTTATCCTATAAAAAAAAAAATCCTAAACTTATTATATGTTATAAGTATTATATTATAAATTAGTTTAGAAAGACGCTTGGAGCCGGAAACCCTTTTACACCCGCCCAATAAAATTACGCCACATAAGCATTTTATGAGAAAAAAAATAGGTGCGTCTCTACTGGATTTTCATCCAAAAACGGTTACTCTGTCTCTTCTCTCCTCTCTCATCTCTCGTACGATATCGTAACGCCTGGACTCGACGCCGACGAATGCCCCTCCCTCTTCAAAGCCGATGGAGTTTACCTTCCTAATAACTGCAAATTCATTTGTACAGAATACAATATAGTTAAGGAAGGCAGCTATCATGGTTGCCCCTTTATACATCAAAAAAGCAAAGAATCTCTCTCCCACGGTTGTCCATCTTCTACGGGAATATCACGGCCTTTTTGTTTATTAATTTTTGACATCCATGATTCATTATAGAATTAGGGAAAATAAGATAAAATAATAAAGGGAAAATATGATAAAATAATAATCTTTGTCAAACGAGATTCTGAGCTCAAAAAAATTGACCCAAACACCCATCAAGAACCCGTCTCCATTCTAGGAAATTCAGAGCTCAAAAAATTCTAATCCAAAAACCATTAAATAAGGGGAAAAAATATGTACAAGAATAGGATTTTTCTCTTCCTCTTCCTCCTCCTTGGACGCCAAGAAAAGCCTAACTATGGGTCTAGTCCAAACCCAAGAGCGATCTCGTAGAAAGACAAAAAAAAAAAAAGAACTTTATCCTTCAATGTTCTAACCCTCTATATTTCCCTTAATCTTTTAGGAATCATTGTAGTCTCTCCAACAGGATGAGCATGAGTTGGGTTCGTGAGAGTCGTCGGGGAGAGATGCAAAGAGGTAAAGAGGGAGGGATTCGATATATGATTTTTGTCTTGGGATTCGGTGCGGCCAGTCTAACATTCAAATGGTATAATAACTTATGTGTCATGTTGTTATTGGCCGGGCACTACAAAAAATAATAGTAAATAGGGCTATTTTAATTTCCGGCTATATATTATATAGCCTCTAATAATTTTTTTATTTTCTTCTGATCAAATTATTGTCTGATAGCCAGAAATAATTCACTACATCCGTTTCTCCTCAGTCGTTTCCTCCCCCTTCCCCCTCTTCTCTCGCATTTCCCCCTTTCTCCTCACTCGCATTTCGCCATTCGCTCTCGCATTTTCCCTCGCTCTCGTCTGCTGTTCGTCTGCTGTTCGAGATTGATTTCCCCATTCTCTTCCTCGTTGTGATCGTCTTCTCAACTTTGAACTGATTTCCGCCCCTCTCTCTCTCTCTCGCTGTCGTCTTCTCAACTTTCAAAACCGAGCGGCGTTGGCAAACTTGTATCGGGAGAGTTCCATCGTCGACGGCAATCTTCAGCTCGCTGGTGAACAACACGCACTCAGATTCAGTCAGGTATATCTTCAAACACCTAATAAGTTGAATATATTTGGTTAATGCTTGTTTCTGAAGGCGTAGCCATCGATTTATGCACTTGATCACTAGTCTTGCAATTTTCTTGCCTTTTTCTTTAATTTACTATTATTGTTAAGAATTAGCAATGGAAAATCACCATCAGTTTGATAGATAAATCAGATCAGAGAGTACGAATCTGCATAGGATTGTTTCCATTTCTTGAGAGGACTAAGCTGCAGGGCATTGCCAAAGATCATGAATAACTGACTCGGCCTCTTAGTTGCAAATATCATTGACTGCTTTCCAATTAAAAATAAAGTTATTGTGAGTTATGAATTGAATATTGATAGAGGAACAGAGGACATGGTAAAGCTGGCTATACTCTGTTTTCTTCCCACCCTTTTCTGAAATCACCATACTGCAACTCTATCAAAGCCATCTTAACTCTTTGGAAATATGCTGGAAACTTCCTGTGAGATGAACATCATTGATTTCAAACAATCTCAAGTTCTTCATCTTTGAAAATGCTTCAGTTTTCAAATGTGTATCTTCATGTGCCGGCAAATTTAAAATGATACCCTCCACTGTTTCCAATCCCTGGCAACATGGGAAATTGGATTAGTAATGCATCTCCTCAGCTTGTGTAATCATAATCTGCTGTGTTTTCCTAGATCATTAGATGACTATTTATAAACAATATTTCTTCCCATATCATATAACATAATGCATTCTCAACTTATTTGAGAATCAATTGTCACAAGAGATCTCTTTATGAGATTACTGATACCAGTATCCCGAAAACAATCATCAGGAATGAGAAGAATTCTTTTCCTCTGAACTTTCTTATTAATCCTAATAACTTCCTTTTTAAAGAGAGAATGTGAGGTCGTCGCTTCTCCCTATGCTATGGTCAGTGATCGAGATTCATCAGAATGAAATTGTTGTTTACAAAGTTACAAGTAGTTCTTCTTTATACTTTAAGTTACTCATATATTCAATTGAAAAAAGGTTCAAGTCAAAGATGTTAACAAAAGATGATGTTTCTAAGAATTCTGAATATGAAACTTATTATTATGTCGCGTCTGATTTAGTTTATGTTTCAGCTTGACCATCAATTACACAAGAATCTATACATGCCTGTTCCAAAGTACAGTACTACTCAGTCTGCATGATGTTAATCTACTTTCAATATTTGATATTGAAAAAATATGGGGAAAAGTTTGGCTGTTGCAACAGCCACACATATAAATAGTAGATTTTACTATAAGTAGTGCTATTTATATAAATAGTAATATAAGTAGTACTTTAAATAGCCACACATGAATAATGTTATGTGAATATAAGTATGCTAAGTGTAGATTTATTTTATAATTTTTTTTTATTATTTATATAAATAATAATTTTATTGTTTATATAAATAATTATTCTACTATTTATAAGTGTGGTTGTTGCAACAATAGGGTTATTGCAAATATCTATTTCTTTAACATTGAAGGTGGTTAGATATATGCATGATGCATGCCACGATTAATATATTTATGTTATAATGACCATATGATTAATTAGTTAATTATAAGCTGTTTCTCAATTACTTTTGACTACTTTTTATGCCGTTATAGCTAGGGCCTCCTATGTATGGTGAATGGTACTTTCCATTGTTTATCTTATTGGTACTTTCACTTAGTAGTTTATTTTTGTTATAATTTTTCAACAAGAACAGGGTACTTGTTTAGTCTAAATTTATTTGATAATACTATGAATGTTTTAAACCAAATGTACCTGAGAAAAGAAAATATGTGATAGATCATTTATACAATAAAGAATCAGCTATATGTTGTTCTTTCCAACTTTCTGTTAGGGTGCCAAAATGAAAGAATCTATATATATAGCTGCATATATATTATCGAGTCAGATCCTACTTGCTAGTGATTGCTGATGTTTTCGATTCAATCCTATATATCTAACTAGCTAAAACATGACCAGGTTGAATACATAAGTTATTAGAATGTTTATTCAAGCCCACGAATTCAGAAGAGATTAATACAAAGTTAAAAATTAGCTAGTTTAATAGTATTTATAACAAATAAATACGTGAGTGTTAAGAATAGAAAATAAATAATTAAATCTACCTACTAGTTTAACCAATTTAAAATTTTAAAACAAGCTGTGACGATTTCACATTTGACTAACAGGAATTTAGTCTTCCAAGAACATCTTTGCAGTGTTTGCTTACCCCTTTATCTTATTTTCAATTTTTTTTTTCTCCTTTTTGGGTAATTGTCTTTAATGTGTTTAATTGCTTTATTTTTTTATGCTATGGCTCGGCTAGACTTAAAGGTGTTGTTTGTTTATTTGCTTTCTTAATTATCATGGCTTCACTTATTTGGAATTTTCGCTCTGATTAGAAACTCAAGCACACTCGGCCTAGAGTTCATGCATGATAATTCCTTTTATTAATCTTCCATTTTTTTATAGTACTACTTAATTTGTATCCGTGTTATCAAAATTAGTAGTACGTAGTTATTTGACCCACTTTTAGCATTGCCTTACTAATCTTGGTTCAGTAACTCCTTAGGTGATTTTTTAGATGGACAAGAGTTGGATGCAAATCATTGATAGATTTGGATCTAGGGAATATGCTAAAGGAGTTAAGGAGTTCCTTACTTTGGCCCGATCTCATGCTACAAGTGGGGTAATCCGTTGCCCATGTGTCCGATGTTTAAATAATTACTTCCTACCACTAAGCCAGGTAGAGAGACATTTATTCATCAAAGGTATTGACAAGAATTACACGATGTGGATTTTTCATGGCGAGGAAGATGATTTAAACATAAGTGATGATGATGATGATTTACATGATCCTGACCAAGAGGATGACTTCATTGATGACGTTGATGTTATGTTGCGAGATATTCGGGCTAGAGAATTTCCTGATGTTCCCATAACCAAGTCATTCCATCCCGAGGATTCACCATCGGTCAATACTAATTCATCTCACATTTTCGATCAACTGTTGGCTGATTCCCGGCGTCCTCTTTATGAAGATTGTACAAAGTACTCTAAACTATCATTCACAGTCAAGCTGCTGCACATTAAAACACTTGGTGGTTGGAGTGTAAAGTCTTTTGACATGCTTTTGCATTTGTTAAAGTCAGCTTTTCCCAATGCCCTTTTGCCAAACTCATATCAAGAGTCACGTAACTTGGAAAAAGGTCTGGGCTTTACTTACACCAAGATACATGTTTGTCCAAATG
Organism: Platycarya longipes; assembly: GCA_036559045.1. Classification (NCBI taxonomy): domain Eukaryota; kingdom Viridiplantae; phylum Streptophyta; class Magnoliopsida; order Fagales; family Juglandaceae; genus Platycarya; species Platycarya longipes. Next base: position 41,161,559 of record CM071802.1, read on the forward strand.
ACTGCATACTTTATTGGAGAGAAAATTTAGATAAAGATGAGTGCCCAAAATGTAAACTCTCAAGGTGGAAATTTAGCGACACTAAGAAGAGGCGAATTCCTCAAAAGGTTCTACGACATTTTCCATTGAAGCCAAGGTTGCAGAGATTGTTTATGTCACAAAAAACAGCAACAGACATGCGGTGGCATAAGGATCAGCGCGTCATTCAACATGGTATTCTAAGTCATCCTGCTGATTCTGAGGTGTGGACAACATTTGATCAAGAGCATGCTTGGTTTGCGGAAGATCCAAGAAATGTCAGGCTTGGCTTAGCTAGCGATGGTTTCAACCCATTTAATAATTTGGCTAAGCCTTATAGTGTATGGCCAGTAATTCTTGTCCCTTACAATTTGCCTCCTTGGTTATGCATGAAAGATCCATTTTTTATCACTTCACTCTTGATTCCTGGACCAAGATCACCAGGCAATGAAATCGATGTTTATCTTCAGCCTCTAATAGAGGAATTGATTGATCTATGGGATAATGGTGTTGATACATATGATGCAAAGGTCAAAGAAACTTTCCAATTGCATGCAGCATTGTTATGGACAATCAATGACTTTCCTGCTTATGGAAACCTCTCTGGGTGGAGCACTAAGGGGAAGATGGCGTGTCCATCATGCAAGGAAGAAACAGATTCCATATGGTTGACACATAGCCGAAAACATTGTTATATGGGTCATCGCCGATTCTTGCCACAGGGCCACACTTGGAGAAAGAAAAAGACTATTTTTAATGGTAATGTAGAGTATCGGGACCCACCTACAATGAATACAGGAGAGGATATACTCATTCAACTTCAAAATATTCCTGATGCAAGTTTTGGCAAAGGCATAAAGAAAAGAAAGCGTAATACTGAGGAGTTCAATTGGACTAAGAAAAGTATCTTCTTTCAATTGCCGTATTGGTCGACTTTAAAGATTAGACATAATCTAGATGTAATGCACATTGAGAAGAACATATGTGACAACATCTTAGGAACTTTGATGAATATCTCCGGCAAAACTAAAGATCATCCTAATGCACGTCGTGACCTTTCCAATCTCAATATAAGGAAGGAGTTACACCTTATCCAGGATGGACAATGCATTGGTATGCCACATGCATTTTATACGTTGTATGGAGCTGAGCGGACTGGTTTATGTAATTGGTTGCACAGTGTGAAATTCCCAGATGGCTTTGCTTCAAACATCATCAGATGTGTTAGTGATTGCAAAATCTCGGGATTGAAAAGTCATGATTGCCATATTTTCATGCAAAGATTACTTCCTGTTGCAATTTCTGGATACTTACGCCAAGATGTACGATTGGCACTGACTGAGCTAAGCATTTTCTTCAAAGAACTATGTGCTAGAACATTTAAGGTTGATGTCTTAGAGCGGCTACAAACTGATATTGTCGTCATTCTTTGCAAGCTTGAGATGATTTTTCCACCTACCTTTTTTGACATAATGGTACACTTAGCCTATCATTTGCCACGTGAGGCACTACTTGCAGGGCCAGTTCAATATAGGTGGATGTATCCTTTTGAGAGGTATCTTGGAAAATTCAAGAGATATGTTAAGAATAAGGCCTACCCAGAAGGTTCAATAGCCGAGGCCTATATCCATGTTGAATGTTTGAATTTTTGTTCCATGTACCTCCATGATATTGAGACTAGATTCAATCCTCCTGAACGTAACGTTGATGAAGGAGAAAAGGGTGTACGAGAGGGACTATCTGTTTTTTCACAAAAGGTACGACCCATGGGTGTTGCATCACGTCACCGATTAGATGATGACATTTTCATAAAAGCTAGATGGTATATTCTGAATAATTGCATAGAGATTGGAGAATATCTTAAGTAAGTAACCGAACTACTTACTAACTTAGTAATTTTCTGTTCTCAATATACTGATTTAACTAGTGTTGGCCTTTTTGTATAGTGAGCACTACCTGCATATGAGTGAAGAGTATCCTGATAATGTTGATAGTATGCATGCCGCAAAATTTCCAGACTGGTTCAAGTCACACGTATGCAAACTTATTTGGAAGTTCACCCCTATTTCCCTATGAATATGTTTGTTTTATGTCATCACATGTATTATTTTTACTTTATGCGATTTCTTTTTTGAACTTGTGATAGATTCAAGGTAGGCGTGCTGAGAATCCTGAAGAAGTTTCGGAGGATCTATATGCCCTAGCATGTGGTCCTGACCCCTGGGGTGCGTCCTATTTTGGTTGTATAGCCAACAGTATAAGATTTCACACAAAAAAACGTGAAGAACATCGTTGCACCCAAAATTCGGGTGTCATGGTCATTAGTGAACAACCAGGATCAAAAAAACTTGAGTTCTTTGGTAGACTAATTGACATTGTGGAAGTCCGCTACATGGGTTGGCGATGTGTTTACTTATTCAAATGTGAATGGTTTGATATCTTCGATTTCAAACGAGGGATACGTAAGGAACATCATCTTACTAGTGTGAATATGTCTCGGACAGCTTATAAGGATGATCCTTTTGTTTTGGCGTGCCAAGCGTCGTAGGTATTTTACCTTAAAAATCGCAGCATCCGTGGTGATTGGTACGTAGTGCAAAAGGTCACACATAGAAATGTCTATGACCTTCCACGCGAATCCCTTATTGAAGATGATGAATCTGATTCTAGTGACGGTGATGCATACCAAGAGGATAATTCTGGTGATGCTTATGTGAGTGTCCATATTGATGAAATTCCATTGCAAGACATGCATAGGCCTAATGTTGAGTTGGAGCAGATTGATGTTGACATGTCAATAATGCAAAGGTCTAATAGTGCCGAACTGGAAGGTAGCATAGAAGAAAATAGTCTTTCAACAGAAGATGAGATGAACTAGCCATTTCAAAACTGGTAATAACCTTGTGATTTAATACAATCTATTGTGATTTAACTAATTATGCTCATCGTCTTTTCCATCTTTTCTTATCTAGTGTAGGAGTTAGGAGGTTGTTAGCAGTGTGCAATTTCTTATTGTATTGATGTTTCCTTTTTTTGTGTAATTTGCTTGACAATTATCTAATTATATCTGCTTAGTGTGATTGTAGAGATAATTTCGATATGCCAATAATTGGAAGAGGTAGAGGTAGAGGTCGATCATCCAGTGTGAGCTACGGTCTAGATAGATCTAATGGAAATGATAAAGTTCGGAATAGAATACCCATTGCTGCCATTAATGCCCGAGATGATGAATTATCAAGCTCAGATGACTCAATTGAGCTACCTGATGTTGTCCCCAACATAGAAGTTGATATGCCAGCAGTGGATTCAATTGGTATTGTTTTACATTGTACATTTCATTTTTCATGTTGATTAATTTGATGCTAACATGTCAATTGAAAACATTAGTACCACCTACCCAAAAGCGTGGACGAGGAGCAGCAAAAAATACAGCGTTTGAAAAGATACGGAAGTATGGAATGATACCTTTGAGGATAAAAGATGGTGAGACTGCACCATGTTGTGAAAATTCGACCATTTTTACTACAAGGATTACATGGTTGGTCAAGCACCATGTAGATTTGAGTCATGCTAGCTGGCATGCCATACCAGCTAATGAGAAGGAAGAATTGATTTCACGTATTCAGGTAAAAATACAAGAAATTCATACATGATGAAATTGAGTATTTGAAATCCTAACATTGCTAATGTTTGTTGTTTGTCCCTAGAATGACTTCATCCTTGACTGGACCAAGCAGAATCATCGTGATACAATTACGAAGGCACTTCGCAAGCGGTTTAATCATATTCGTTATGATTTGCATAGAACTTACAAGAAATATGAGAGTAATGAAGAAGCACTTGCGAATGTGCCATCGTATGTGCCACCAGCCACTTGGGTGAAGTTATGCGCTCGATATTCAAGTGAGGATTATAAGGTAAGTTGGAAGTCAAATATTTAATTGACATGTTTTAAATATTAGTTAGGATGAATAGTTTGTTGTCATTGTTATGATGTTTAAAATATGTTAAGCTTGACTCATGTATATTATGTCCCTTGTGAGTGCAGCGGATGTCTGAACGAAATAAAAGTAATAGGGAGAAGCAACAAAACAATCACACGGCTGGAAGAAGGTCATTTGTGAGACTAATGGAGACGAGGGTAAGTCAATAATTTTGTTTTCAAGATGTACATCAATGATAGCTTAAGATGATATAGTTAAGTCTAAGTTGGATGTAATTTACTTATATTTACCGGCTGGGAATGAGGAAACCTTGGTCGATTTTTTTAAAGAAGTGAGGTGGTCAAAAAAGAAAGCCAAATTTGTGACTCCTATTGCGGAAGAGAAATACGTGAGTGTGAAAGTCAAATCTCTAGAATTCTGAAAAAAAATCTCCAAATAATTTTGTATGGTTCATAGTACATATCCCTTACTAACGTGTGATTTTTCAATGGTTGATAGCTAGAGATGGCTACAAAGATGGCAAAGCTGGAGCCTGAGAAGCGGACAAAAGAGGCAGCAGCAGCAATCTTTAAGGAAGTTTTGGGCCACAGATCAGGATATGAAAAGGGACTCAGCGAGATGGTTATTCCCCAATCATCTAGACAAGCAGCTGATATCCAAATAACAGAATTAACTGAACGTGCAAAAATGTTTGAAAAAGCTGCTTCAGATTATAAGGGTCAACTTGATGACTTACAAGAAAATGTCATGCTACTATTGGAGAGACAAGCCAAATACGACGAGTTTATGAAGAGATATGAGTTAGAGAAGCAAACCTAGGGATAGTCTCATAAAGAGACCCATAGACCTACATAGTTAGTTACTCATTTTGGTAAGGAGATTAAGGTTAAAGTAATATATTGTTCTTATCGCATTTTCCTACTATTGTGGCTATTAATGTTGCCTATTTTGTCTTTAAATTTTGTAGATGCAAAACTTGATAAAGATGACTTGAAGAACGTTGGTTGGATTTTGTCCAACTTTTCAGCTGATATTTCTGAATAAATGGTCAGTTTCTTGTTACTCTCTATCTTTCTGGTGAATTCATTTCCTTTTTTTTTTTTGGATTGGTTCTGAGCAAATAGCTAGTACTTGTACCGTGCATGGACAGCTTTTTTTTTATTATTAAATACTATTCGTCCATCTACATATACAAAGTACTACTTTTTCCTAATATCAATATCTGAACCCATGCAATGAAAGGACTCCAGCAAGGAATGGCAGTCTTTTGCTTATTTGATTAGTTCGATGCTAATCTTCACTGCCATTGTAATGAATCTAGAGCTTGTTGGTGAATATGTTTGTCCCCAGCTGCCACTACGTTAAAACCTGGAAAATAAAGCAATAAGCATGCAGTAAACTAGATTTAAGGAGAAACTTAGCAGTTAATAAGCATACTTTTTGGACATGAATCTGGAGAAGCCTTCCACTCAAGCTGGTTTCCTTTCCAATCAGTTATAACACCCCCGGCACCTTCTATCTATATAATTACAAAGTTTATTAGATAGGAACATTATAGCTATCTATATAAGATGATTAGCAAAGCAAAACAAGTTCAAAATAATAGAAAAAGGTAAAACCCTGGACACATATCTATTTGAAGGTGTATGCTACTATTTCAAATTTCAATAGGCCATTGGGTATTTGGAATTGATGGCTTGAGAGTGAATTATTCAGGTAGACTTTACTCAACCTGTTTAAACGAGTTCTGCATTGGTTTTCTCAAGGTGATTTTGAAACTTATTTTGTGATAGACTATGGTTACAACTCCTAGTTCATACATTTTTCTCAAGAGTCCAGTAAATAAGCATGAGTTTAAGATAGATAGCTGAATTATTTGACCGTAAGTGTTTGTGACCGTAAGATAGATAGCTGGCATAATTTCTAGATAAGGTTTAGATTGACCAGAAAGCATAATTTAGCAGATTACGGCCTTTGATTTGGCATCCATTCATGGACCCTTAACTTAAATCTTCTCTCACATTCATTGACCATTCATGGATAGACAAATAATTAATATACGCTGTCACATTAATAATTACCAATTAGTTTGATGATCCAAAGGTGGCAGCTAGGTAGTTTCTAGCTTCGACTCGTTTTTGCCAGTGGTACATGCACATTTGCCTTAATTTTGAGTATTTGTTTGACGTCTGGAGCTCATAAATTAAGTCTACCATTATGGCCGGCATTTAAAAATTTAGCATGCTCTGTTCACGATCATGATTGGGTTTGGTTTTGTTTACCAACTAACATTTTTTATTTTTTACAGCTGACTGATCTTATTTTTTACAAAGATTTGATGAAGAGACTCCAGATTTGTACTGTGCAGCATGTTAAAAGGCTGGACAATGAAGCTTCTATCGACTAGTTAGACATACTTGATATGTTGATGATATATGTTGATGATATATGTTGTTTTGTCAGAATTCTTTTTCAGACTATATTTCACAGATCATTTGATCTGATAAATAATTGTAATGTTTGATTTTTGTTATAATAAAGGATATTTTGCAAACATTCTATCGCTACCAATTAAAAAAATGATAACTTGTGATGTTATTTTATAAAATTATTTTTTAAAATAAATAAATGTGATAGATTACATAAAATCACATTAATTAAAATACTGTTATTTTATTCTTAATATGCATTTTAAGTCTATTTTATTTGTGGCAACGTTTTTTCACATTTCAGCCTATTAGTTTTTGTGACAACATTTCTGCTAAACTAATCAACGAAATGAATTGGAGCTTTAGCGGCGACCAATTGTCGCAAGCTCCAATTCATTTCGTTGATTAGTTTTTGTGGCAAATTTTTGGATATTTGCGGCGACAATTGGTCGCCGCAAATCTTAAAAATTGCCACAAAAAGTAATCAGCTAAATGAATAAGAACTTTAGCGGCGACAATATGTCGCCGCAAAAAGTTTTTTTTTGGCAATATAAATAGTAGCCGGAAAAGCCATTTCTTGGCTGTCTAATAGCGGCTAAATGGTGGCTAAATGATGTCGCCGGAAATAATTATTTCCGGCGATTTTTTACTATTTCCGGCGTTTTTTTGGTCGCCGGAAATAGACTAATTTCCTGTAGTGGGGTGTAAAATCTATTTTTACACCCATCCGGTTTGTAGCTTTTCCCATTAGGTTATAATATATTATAAGCATTATATTATTATATAATATATTATAAGTAATAGTTATAAGTATTATATGTTATAACACTACAACAAAGACATTCGAACGGGTTAATTAACCTTTTGAACTCCAAAGTAACCGTGCTATCAGCAAGGTAATCATTTGAACAGAAACTTCAAACACCTAAAGTAACAGTTCAAATGGTTTCTCAAATTCCCGCCATAACTTTTTTGCCTAACCCGCACATTTAACGTTTGAATGTTTAAATTCATTGTTCGAATGATACATACAACATCCATGCACTTTTGGGGGTGAAAATTAATTTTCGTCCTTAAAAATCATATTTTGAGACCAGTTGTATTTTATCTCAAAATAATTTTGTTCTGAAAGATAAAATTTCTTGTAGTGGGTTTTGTTGTTTTATTGGATGCATTTAACATTGATAGGAATACCTTTTTTGTGAATATCATTTGGGCATGGCGTTCCCATGACAGCTAGGACACTGAAGATTGATCCCATTTGTGCATGTAGTCTGTTTAAAAGAAATGTGGAGCACACTTCGGATTCACGTGAAAGAACTTACTTCTGTAAAAAAAACTACCGGGAGCTTGCAAGTTGCATACCCTAATTTTGCAAATCAAATGAGTCTTAGAGATCCGCTAATTGTTTTTCTTGCTTGCCCGAGAAGTTAATCTGTTCAAGGCAACCAGCTATATATCATATATAAAACCATGCTACACCTCTAACTGAAAGGAAGCAAGTTTGGATGTATTAATTTAGCATGTGAGCTAGGGAGGCATTTGAAGCTGGCTTATTCAAGCATCCAGCACACGAGATACTTTGACCATGATTTATTCGTCGTGTGATGTAAAGAGTACTGTGTCTGCAGTATCGCCATTAATAAAGAAAGAGAAATACGTGGAATAATTGATATTGGACTAGATGAGATCAAGATTCCACTCTATCTTTGTATGAATTAGAAGAACATCTTGAATGGAATCTCATTCAAATGAATCTTAATCTTAATCTTCACTGGGATTCCATTTCCTTCATTACACAAAATGCCAAAACACTTTCCGTTGGAATATTGTGGTTGGCAAAGCCAAAGGAATAACTAAAAGCTACATATATAGGTTCATTTTATAAAATTTTCATTTCAAGGTTTTGATGGTTACATATTGGCCCACTAATTTGGGTAAGGATCCTCTCTACTTCACTTTAGATTATAAATAGTATTCGTTTGATGCAAATTATTAACTATTTGGAAAATCATTTCGGTGACCTATATATATATATAATCCTTCTTAAGAAATGCATGATATTTTGCACAAACTTGCTATTATCTATTACATTTTAAGTGAAATGGCCAGAAACCACGATATTCTTTAGTAGTACCCAACCAGCTTTTGGATTTTCATGCCACTTATATTAATTTGATTGTGAAACTTTATTCGGTCTGATATTTTGATGGCTTTTATCTTTGCAATATTTTGCATCTTATAATTCTTATATACTAAATCCAAAAAAAGAAAATAAAATAAAAATACGTATGTAATTAGATCATTTAAATGAATGACACGACATACAAATATCACGTCATTGAAACATCTTTTAGACTAACTGACAATTTTTCTATTGTAATTATTAACTATCACAGCAAATATTGCAAATTACACTCGAAGAAATATTAATGCTGAGAACTCCAAAAATAATTGGGAATCCAAACAATATTTGTTCATTTTCTAGTTTCGTGCTGTCCAATTATTTTCAATTTAATAAATATTACGTGACATAAATATTGTAGGGTCTACTTTTTGTGTTAATCTCTTTCACACTCGAAACTCTCAAATTCATACAAGAAGTATCGTATTGTCTAGTTCCGAATTATTGTCCCTAGATCACTTCGATCGTATAAACTAAATGACATTGATTGAAAAATATAACAACGCGCGTGCTCCATCCCCACGAGTCACAATATATTGGCTTCGCCAGCACACATGATGATGAGCAACAATTAAGTGCTTGTCAAAATTTAGGAATATTAATCCTCGAATTTCTGTGATCAACGTACATGCACCTCACAACTGAGATTGATGGATACAAAACAGAATAATCGAGCAGAAAATAGTCCCTCAAATAATTCAGGCCAGACGAGTAAATCGTTCCTAAGGCTACACAAATTAATTCCAAATTATACTACTTCTGACTATGTACAAGATCATAGGAGGCGCACCAGCAAAATGGAGTACTAGGCCTCACTACAATAAAATATGGTTTTTCTTGCGAGTCTTTTCGTCACAAATACCATGTATTTCTGTCAAAATTAAGTTTTTGTCACCAAATGCATCCGTAGTAAACTCGTAGGAATAGACTGATAACTTAAGGGCTTAAAGCTACCACAGCACAAATCGTCAAAAATACTCTTATTTCTGACTATTCTTTTCCTCACAAAAAGTACAAGATTTCGCAGGAAAAAATATGCTAATCATGGTTTACAGGGGTAAGAAATATGCCAAAGTGGAAATCGCAGGAAATTTGTATTTGTGACCAAAAAAATATTTCTGACGATTTATAATCGCTAGAAGTAGTCTTTTATGAAATTTTTTTTAAAAAAAATACTAGTAAAATAGTATCATAGGCTCATAGCTTTATACCTTAAATACATAATGAAAATATTAGAATACAAATAACAATTTCTAAATAATTTGCAATAAAAGGGCAAAGAAAGAGGATTGATCAATACCTCTTGAAGCCAAATAAGATAATCAGTTAATTATCTATACAAAGACAATGAGAATAAAGAATTAGTGAAGCCATATAGAGAATTAGTTAATCATCTATACAAAGGCAATGAGAATAATTCCATTGAAATTGTATCAAAAGAATACAAATATAATCTCTTAATAGAGCAATAAAGTAATTGTGGTTGAAGCCATTATCAATTAAAGTAGCAATATTGCTATAAACCAAATTGTTCCACGTCCTCTTTAAACTCTAGACAAGAGTCAACAAGCTCTTACTTTCTTTCTAACACAAAATGCAAACATATGAATATGCATTCACAAAGCATCACATATTATAAAATAGAAAGGGTGAAATCTACATTTTCATTGAAATAAATATCTAGTTACGTTCAAAAATCCAGATTGGAATGAGAATTCCTTTTTTGCAGGTCAAAAAGGAAACTCTAAACGCACTATTGAAAATAAAATAGCTACAATGGATCAAAGGGTATCGTTGCCTTGTGATGTTTTGCTGCTTTGATGCTTTCTTATTTCCCTCGAAAGCAAGTTGGGTAGAATGAAAAAACCTAGAGCATAATGTTCTGAAACATAAATATATCATATCCATTAAAGATTACCAATATACATGTTTCATGATGCATATAAGGTATGCTGCTAAAAGGATGATGAAAAACTTAAAAATAAATAACAATCAAAACTAGCAATAGCATTATATTTAAATGGAAAATACTATATCATGAATAAATTAGTAGCACCAAAAATGAATGAAACTATAATGTTAAGGCAGTGATTTCCTCTGCCTCAGATCAGAACAAGGTAAAATAAGATTTTAAAAAACTATATACTAAAATAAGATTTTAAAACTCTAATTGTAGGTCTGCCCCTCCTCATATATCTAAGCTTTCTATGCCTTACTAGTATCTAAACATTCTAATATAGCAAGTATAAAAATTAATCACTAAGCCTAACCAACTATGCTATAACTAAACCACCCAAATAATATTATTAGTATAGATAGCATATTTAAATTAAGGCTAGATCACATAGCATAAGCATAGCAAAGACTGCTCATTTAATAACTTTAAGACTAGCTATCCAAAATCATGCTTTACCTAGTTAATACCCATTTTAAAACATGCTATGAAATTAAAGGAGAACTAAGCAAAGCATTAACCTAACTTCTAACATCCCAAAACAGGTCATACAACAAAATCCTTAAAAATAGACATGATCTCAACCTACTAATGCTAAAACACTAAGCTAATAACACCTAGGACTAACCCAAATTGTATTCGAAGTACACTTAATCACATAGCAAAACAACCATCTAAATTTGGTTTGGGGCATTGCTTACGCCCAAAGAATAACGCGGTTGTTTGTAATATAGCTTTGGGGTGTCGATTTCACAGAGAGATGGATTGAGAAATTGAAAAATAGTAACGAACTTAACAAAAAGATTTAGAAGAGTGCGAAAAGTGATTTTTGAAGTGTGACGTAAACTAAAACTAAATGAATAATTTGAAAAGTATAAAAATGAGATGAAAAGTAGAGCATCGGGAATCCTTTGTATATAATCGGTATTTTAATTATTTTCAATTCATTAATAACTCAATTGAAAATTCTATGTCCAAATTTTTAATTGGAAGATAAAACATTAATAACCAGATTTAAATCAAATGTAATCTTTCGAAAAATCATTCGTCGCAATATATGAACGGGAATTGTTATCGATATTAAGGAAATTCAACATCGACAATATATTCGTAGAGCAATATTTCAGCAGAGAATTAAATTAATATAGATAACTAATTGAACCAAATATAATCAAATGATTATTCCATTCAATAGAAAAAGCATGACTGAATCTATAAATGAAATAAACTAAGATTATTTGGTGACGAAAACATTTATAATAAATTTCGAATGACTAAACAAAAGAGTTTAATATTTGAAGCTCACATGTATGAATAAAAAACAATTACAAATACCATCATATATACAATTTCATCCCTAACTCTACTAGAAAATTAGTCACACATATTGAAAATGTGTAACAAAAATTCTTCAAAAGATACTATGAAAGAGCCGGCCATTTTTTTCTCTCTTTTTGTTTTTCTTTTCTTTTCTTAAGCTCTCAAAAAATAGCTCTTCCAATGCATCCTAGCTCGTCCCTTTATTCAAGCCTCCAAGCATCTATTTATAGATGTTTTCGTGTAGCATTTCTTTTAATTTCAAATTGTGGCTTGAAACTATCCTTGCATGAGAAGTCTTGGTTGGTTGAGATAAAGCTGGAATGTAGGTGGAAGCTTTTGTCTTCAAGTGAGCCGAATTTTGGATGTGCCGTGTGTTGATTTTCTTCCTTAACTTAGTCAACATTTTCAGCTTTGGATGTGGTTTGTTCACTGCCATATGCTTCAAAAATACTCATGTCGGTTTGGAGAGAATTGAGAGCACCGAATGGACTTGAAGTACCATGCGTTGCCGTGAATGTCTTTCTATCCATTTGAGATAACACTTTGGTCCAACTCACAAGTATGTGTGCTGCTGCTCAGCCATAAAACTTGAGAACACCGAATGGAGTCTTGCATGTCATTGAGTGTGGTGGCTACTTTGCTTCTCTATTTGTTGTCGTGTATGTATTTGCTTTTTTTTTTCATTTCTTTCGGTTGAAATGCTTCCACTAGCAAGTATGATTTTATTTGTCTTCAAGTGAGCTAACCGAATATGCATGTACCAAATTTGGATGGAGCTCTCCTTGAAAATTCAACCGAATAACTTGTGGCTAGTTTCTATATATTGAGTTGTCGGTTTCCTCATGAATTCCTTTTGGTGTTTATCAATATCTCAAGGTGCCGTGTATGTGTCCAGCCCTGAATTAGTTTGCTGCCAGCTAGAAGAATTTCCGTGTATTACTTTGTCAATTTGTAGCTTGAAATTTCAACAATTTTGGCTATGAAGGAGGCTTGATGTCTTGCATGTGTTTGGCTTGCTTTTGAATTTCTTTCAATTCTTGTCGTGCACTAAAATGAAGTGAAATGCTCCATGCCTTCAAGTAAATATATGAGGTTGTGTCACCCACCATATATAACCTACAAGATAATAAAATAATTACAAACTTGGTTCTTAAAATTGCAAACAACTTCAAATGGCCTCCATTGAAGTTTAAGGTAATTAGTGAAAATTCATGGGACTTATTTAATGGATTAAACTCATATTTCTTTTTGTATGTATTTGAGACTTAAATATATTAAATCATGCTCATATCCATCTCAAGATAAATAACTATTAAATTAAATAAAATGAGTTATATTATTATTTTCTCTTTTATTTTAGCATTTAAATAGGGTATTTAGAGTGCATTTTTATGCACTCATCAGGCACCAAAAACAGGGCATTTCGAAAATCATAGCATATGGTAATTTAACACATCAAACCTTAAGCCAAAACAATTCATTTTACTTCCAAAATTAAACCAAAGCAAATACACTAAATGAATAAAAAAAGGAAAAAGAGAAAACAGAGGGAAGTCTACACCAATGGGATTGCATATCAGTCCCTTACTAAGGACTACAAATAGAATTCTCTTATTCAAAATCATTGGACAACAAAAACCACAAAAGCTGTAAGGCTAAAAAAGATTACGCTTCAAAGGAATGTTGTGCTGAATAAGCTGCACATTAGCAAAAAGCATGCATGAAATTGACTATATAACTACATATTCAAAGTCCAACACAGTAGCTGAGAGAAGGAACTAAATAAGAAACAGATAAATTGTGACCACTTACTAAAGAACTATCTTTCAACCCAAATGATTGGTAAGCAATATCAAGCAAAGGGCATAAAAATGGCAGTTAGGAATAGATTAATCTGGCCATGTACTGGGGAACTTGAAAGGCTAAATTTGAGCCGTAAGTGAAACAATCCTAAAGGCACAAAATAATCAAAGAAAATATGAGAGTAATAATAATAGGAACCACGCAAAGTCCCTTATGCAACTAAAAACCTATCACATCAATGCCTCAAGTGCCATTATCAAACTATACCTGCTCAGCGATTTCGCTATCTGCAGATGTCTTTGTGAATTGATCCACAAGGTCGCACTTTAAATGGCATTGCATTATTTTAGCAAAAAACTGAACAAGTAAACACAAAACAAGAATAGTCTTTTTAAAAAATCAATACCATTATCTTTATATAAATATCATATGTTCATTTGAGATAAGGGGACCAACATGAAATGTAAAAATTGATCTTATCTGTTTTGAGTGGGTTTTTAACCTGACTCCTTTATGATTATTAAACCACAATACCATTATCTTTGTATAAATATCATATGGTCCTTTATGATTATTAGTCCTAGTAAATTTCAAATCTGAATCTGGCTACCAATCCCAACATTAACAACAAATTAGGTCAAAATAAAACCTCATTATACATCAGCTCTGTAAAAGTTCAAATCCATGGCTACCAAAAGAAAAAAAGGAAACATTACAAAGCTCATGACTAAAATTCTGATCACAATAAAAAGCATTTAAGTTTGTTTATGTGTACACATCATCATGTCATCATATTCAAGTAATTGTTCATAGTATATACATACTCAACTAGCATAATCAGAGCATACTCTTTACATATGCAATGTACAACATGGCATAGCTTATCAAAAGTTGGGAACTGCATTTGACCACATTAACAAACTGATAATAATTCATTCGAGGCTTACCTTGTTTTGAAGTAACAATGGTTGACCAAATTTATTATCCATACTAAAGATTCCATCTACACAATTCACCACACAATAAAGAATGAGTGTGATAGAACTACAAAAACAAAATGGGTGGAGGAGGTTGTGACACACTTAGGAAAGGGAGAGAGTAGTGTACACGGATCTAAGAGGAGAGGGGGCATGGGCAAGGCATGGGGGAGCAGCAGGTGCCGGTGGATGGCTGGTAGCCTTGAAGAGGTGGTGTGGCAGCCGCTAGAAGCGGACCTAGACCGTGTGACGGCAAAGAACCTATGTAGGAAGGTGACTCGATTCAGTGAGGAGGAGAGGGAGGGAGGCGTGTGGAAAGGCAGATCGGAGGTGGGGGTGGTCTGGCGAGGTTGTGGTAGTGGTCTTAGATGGTGGAAGGCTGCGGCGACGCTAGGCTGAAGAGGAGAGCAAATCGGGTGAGGGAGGGCTGTTTAGGATAGAGGTAGGAAGGTCGGCAACGAAGGGGCTAAAGGAGGTTGGCACCAACGAGGGGAGGCTGACGTCGATAACTGCGTGGCTACACTGCGATGACGTTCCTATAGTTGAAGGAAAAGTGAGGGAGAAAGGGAGGGGGCTATCGGCTGAAACTTAAAAAGAAAGGGAGAGCAGAAAGGGAAGATAAACTAGGGGGATACGAAAATGATGCCTAGTTTATAGTTAAGTTAAATTATTTATTATCAATTAATTTCGTGAGAACAAAATAAAATATATAATGTATAATTTTTTTTTTTCTGATGATCTTACTACGTGGAAAAAACTTCTAATTTTCATGTATTTTAATTTGTGATAAATAAATTTGTACAATATTATTATTTGAGATAATAATTTTTGTGATGAAATAAATTTGATAGGAAAAGATAATTATTTGTTGTCAAAAGTTATAATTAAAAAATGTATTCTTTTATGACTAATTAGTGTCGTCATTAATAATTCCACAACTCGTAGAAAAAAAGTATTATCTGTCAAGTTTTTCTTATGATTCTATATTTGTTGGAAAAAAGTTATTAATATTTACAGTTTTTGCATCGTTGGAAATAAAATAGTCCATTATAATTATTTCTTATAGGACATTTCTGACAAGTAATTTTTTGTGACAAAATGTCATTATTTGCTAGTAAATTGTATTCACAGGAAAAAAATCTGCAAGAAAAACCACTTTTTTTTGTAGTGCCTCAAGTCAATATGGAAGGAAAAGTTAGTCCACATAAGCAGAGCGAATCATTTTCCTCAAAATAGGGTTGATATATGGGCTTTTTATTATTATTATTATTTAGAACTCCCACGAACTAGAGTCAAAGATTCGAGATAGACACATAATATATATTTTGTAAACATTATTAACAACTTCCTTAGTATATTTTCAGGTAACAATTTATGCTTTATAAATGTTGTAACCTATTTTTTGTGTCCACTTCTATTACCCTAGGCACTTCTTAATGATTTGATGCAGGAGGATCCTACCCAGTGATGAGTATTCTTAGGATTTGGAATAAAAGCTATAAGTTTGCGCAAGGTTGAACGACTTATTCCTTTGTTAGGAGAGGAGACTTATTCCTCAGTTGGGCGAGAAGATCAATCTCTTGGTTGGGCCAGAAGACTTAGTCCTCGATTGGCAGAGAAGAAATGGCACGCGACCATAGTATTTTAATTATAACTTTGATTATGGGTGTCAAAACCGTACATAAGACTCCAATCCAGAAAATTCTCTTTGGCGCGCACTCCGCAATCATTGTTCTTTGCTCTATGAGCCCCTTATTGGCCCCAAAATCAGCTGGTTGTCCTTCCAAATCATCACTTTTAGTTAATTCTTCCATTTTTGGTCAATTTTCTTTTATGGTAATGTTTATCTTTGATAATGATTTTATTCCGTATTCTTAGGCTAGATTTTAACTATAGTACTTATCTTATTCCTTGTTTTATTGTTTCGCCTTAGCTACAATTGTGCCATTTTTTCTAGTTATTTTAGCTCGGATTGTAGGCTTTGAAATATGGTAATTGATTTATATTATAGTAAGACCCTAATCCCAAATCAGTTGCTCTTTGTTTTCAATTTTTTCTCAATCTCAATCTCTAACTTCCGTTGTTTAACTAGCCATCAGAATATTCTCATATTATAGTCGGACATCAATTGCTATCAAAGCTTTAGTGTTTTTCTAGGGTAAATTATCATCAGGTTTCATGGCTAGTGGTAGATGTCGTGATCAACATGGACATGTTCCGAATGAGGAAGTCTCTCCCTATGGTCGTAACATACAAGAGGGTTAGACTTATGATCGAGAGTTTGAATCCAGTTTTGAGAACCTATGTCACAATCATACTCCTCTTTAGGAGTACTATGGTAAGGACGAGTGAGATGGAGACCTAGGCTTCAGAGTGGATCTACCAAAATTTTCTGGTACTCTATAGGTAGAGGACTTTATTGATTAGTTGCACAAAATGGAACATAACTTTGAAGGCAAGGATGCCCTAGATCATATGAAGGTACAAAAAGTCGCCATCAAACTAAAGGGCTAAGCGTCTACCTGGTGTGAATAGTCGAAGCAGCCTCGAGAAAGACAGGGTAAAGCCAAGATTGGCAACTGGAAGAAGTTGAAGGGTCACTTTTTGCCCTTCAAATATACTTAGACCTTGTTTCAACGACTTCACACTTTGAGGTAGGGAATGAAATCTGTTGATGGTTACACTGAGGAGGAACGACATGAAGACCTACGCTTCAAAATTGACTTACCAGAATTTCTTAATTCTCTCCAGAGTACAGGTTTCATTGCTTTGTTGTCTGAGGTCGAGTGGGATTACTACTTTGAGGAATATGCATTCTTCCATAGGATGGAACTAGGGATGTTCATCCTGGTTCCAGATTTGGGAATCTAGTTTTCAGATCCGGAATTTCCTTAAACCTTAAAAAAAATAAAAATTTTAAGAAATAAATAAAATTTCACAACCAGGTCGGGTGATGAACAGGCCTAGATGGAACCCTACACCGATTTACTATATGTATGTCGACCAACATGAAGTCGTAAAGATATAAGTATTTTTTCTAAAAAAATACAAAATTTTGCAAAGGAAAATGGTGGTGGAAGTTTGACAATTGAAGAAAAAAAAACTTTTGAACTAGTTACTTATTTTCCTTTTTTGGGAATTTAGGAGTTTTTTTCAAGTCCTCCAAGGAAAAATATTAGTTTTGGATTTGGAATGTGGGATGGAGATTTTAGACTGTGTAATGCTTGATAATATTTTATTTCGATCTGATCAAATCTATGTCAACTTTGCGATGATTGTTAAGACGAGACTCTAAAACAAGAGAAATATGGGTTTAACTGGACATCTAAAAGATCAAGACAGGAAGATTTAGAATTTGAGGATGAATTCTCCTCCGCCTGGTGAGAACCGTATGTGAGTTAAAATTAACATAGGCAAAAAAAATGGGTCTAGAATCTACATTGGTTAATGTTCCTTCCATATAACCACCTTAGTCTAGGCATGCTTCATAGATGCTTATATGAACTCGAGGGCAAGTTCTTTCCAATTCGGAGAGACTGATGAAGGAGGATCCAGGCCCAATGATGAGTATTCGTAGGATTTGGGCAAGAGGCAGTAGATTTGGACTACAAGCGGTAGATTTGGGAGAGAAATGACTTAATCCTCGATTGGGCGACGAGACTTGTCCCTTAGTTGGGTGAGAAGACTTATATCTCGATTGGGAGAGGAGAAGCGGCACTATTTTAACTATAACTTTAGTTATAGGTGTCAGAATCGTGCATATGATCCCAATCCGAAAAGCTATCTTCAATGCGCACCTCACGATCACTATTCTTTGCGTGATGGGCCCATTGTCGACCCTAAATCGACCTTTTTCCTTCCAAATCATTACTTTTAGTTAATTCTTCCATTTTTGGTCAATTTTATTTTAAGGTAATGTTTATCTTTGGTAACAATTCTTTTTCATCTTTTTAGGCTAGATTTTAATCATAGTTATCTTATTCTGTATTCTATTGTTTGGCCTTAATTACAATTTTATCATTCGTTAGCTATTTAAGCCCGATTTGTGGGTCTCAAGAGATGATCATTTGATTTATTTTATAGTAAAACCTTAATCTTAAAATAGCAATGCCAGGGGTACACGACATCTTTTGTGGAATCGGCAACATGGCAAAAATGTCACATCAACCAAAATATTAAAAAACAAATACCAAAAAAAAAAAAGATAAAAACATAATAAGAAAGAAACAAAAATAAAAAATAAGAATAGTTAGATTAAAGGATGCGTAAAAATAATATTTGTATACGGCGTGTATGCAAAATGTACACAAGCCGTGTACAAATTGTATTTTTCATCTCAAAATATATATCAGAATTTCTCTTTGATTGTGATTTTTTTTTGTCAATCTCAATGTCTAGTTTCACTATTTAACTAGCCGAATAATCTTCTATTCTGGTTTGGCGTCATGATCATTTAAATCTTTCCTTTTCAACACCACTTATTCACAATTCACAATACCATTTACTAGAATAAATTGTACAAGCATATAACCCACGCAATGCGCGAACTTATAGTTATGCCAAATATAATAACTATATATTTCAATATACATATTCACTTCCTCAACTAGTACTAAACTATATATTTATCATATTACAATATCACAACCCACATATTCTAATACAATGACAATACATAAATATTAATAAGCTTCATAAAACACAATACACAAATCTTATCCATCATCCATTTAACTCATATATAATAAACTTATCCAATCATATAGCTTTACTAATTTCAACTAATGCGATAACCGTAGTTGTTCATAATTTTCTTAACTAAAGAAATCTCAACACTTCATAAATCACATAACCAACATCTTCATCACAACGACGCACTTAATCCTAACACTTAACACAATTCCACAACTACAACATCACAAACCACCTCCACTTCTCCTCCGTCTATTAATGAAATTTATCATATCATATGTCAATTTTTTTCTTTATTTTTCTCTGCTTGGATGATGAAACTTGATAGTGCTCATCTTCCTTTATATTTGTGTTGATGTCAAGATCGATGTCAACAGTAGTTTCCTATAATAGAAATAATATCGTTAACTATTGTCTACATGTAAAACATTTTAATAACTACATTTCTAGAAAATGATAGTATAGTAGTATACTATTCAGCGCCCAGAACCCAGAACGAATTGATTGGCAATAAGACTAATACCATTATAAAAATATAGAATATGATATAAATTAAGATTAAATACCAAATCATGCAATTCTTTTTTATCTTCTGAATTGTCGTTGATTTTATACATTCGGGATCAAATATGAGCTGAACTGTGTAGTTTTTCTGTCCAAGTTTTAAGTTGTACTCATCAAGTCGTAATACGAAGATGTATTCTTTGCCAACAAATTGCTGTAAATCATTTGAGAACCCATCATCATTTTGGTCCTATACAAATACAAGAATATATGTTAACTAAGTTATAGTGATTATTTAACATAATTATTAACCTTTGTATACTAATATTCATTTTCTAAATATTATATCTACTATTTTGTTATCTGGTCTTCTTTTTCTATAAGTTTTTTGCAGTTTAAGTTAAGATTTTCTTTGGCCTCTTTGTCAAATAACACTGAAGATGATGACCCTGAGTCATCTACCAGCTCCATATTTATCCGATACCTTAAAAATGTAACACTTGCTAAATAAACTGCACATTTAAAAAAATTATAGATATTCACATTGACAGAGATAAAATCCTATAATTCACACATTTCATTTCTCCATAAATGGCTAGATCAATTTTGCTTTATTCTCTCCCTTATTCTCTCACTTTGTATATACGTTTATTTTCGTTAGCCTCTATATGATACTTAGCAGATTTTCATTCTTTCATTAATTGCATATTGTGATATGTAAAATTATATAAATGGCAATACACAAGCCTAGCATATTGCGGGCATTACAGATTTTATATGGTATCAAGAGCCTAGGGAGAATCTTGAAACATGTCATCTTCTTCTACCTCAAACGTCCTAGTGTCGCATGACATCTCCTCAATTAAATTATTTTCCACCAAAACACATCTACTTGATATTCCCACCGAACTTGCACCCTAAAACTACTTGCTTTGGAAAGCACAAGTCCTTCTAGTCCTACAAGGTCATGGTCTCTTAGGCTACCTAACAAATGACTTGCCCTGCCCACCCACCACCATCACTGATGAAAACAATCAATCAATAGTAAACCTAGCAGCAACAAAATGGTTGCAGCTAGACCACCTAATCCTTAGTTGGATCAATAGCTCCTTGTCGAAAGTTCCTCTCTCACAAGTGATAAATTGTGAGACTTCCTGTGAAGTTTGGGAAGTGCTTGAGACCTTGTATGGACGCCATACTCGTGATCGTATTCAACAAATGCGTGGAGTGCTACAATCTCTCACCAAAGGTGCTTCATCGATAGAAGAGTACTTACACAAGGCCAAGTTGTTGGCTCTTTCACTCTGTGGTGCTGGAAAGCCAATGGATGATGATGAACTCATCAACTGCCTTCTTCATGGACTTGGATAAGATTTTATTCCTATTGTAGCAACTATAAATGCAAGGGATGATTTTCCTTTTCTGAAAAATGTTATTGGTGAGCTAAGAGATTTTGAGTTACGTATTTCCTCTACCTCTCACACAAATTCCTCTCCTGTTGCTTTGTATACAAATTGATCCTTTGGATCCAAGCCTACCAGCAACAAGTATAACTGTGGCAAAGGGCCCAACTATTGTGGAAAAGGAAATCGTGGAGGCCAATGTTCCACTGAATGTTTAAATGGGGGTCGTGCCTCTCAACCTTCAAACAGAGGACATAACAATCAAAATGCAAATCGTGGTGGTCGAGGATCGCGCATCACCTGTTTTCGTTGTGGTGGTCCAAATCACAAAACTGATGCATGTTGTGCTTCAAATGAAGAGGCCGAACAATACTATGCTTTTCTAGCTATTCAAGCTGATGAAAATATTGAAGAATCCTGGATCCCAGATACTGGAGCAACTCATCACATGGCACCAAAACAAGAACCAAAGCACATGGTATTAAACCGTATAATGGCACTGATATGGTAATGGTTGGTAATGGCTCAAATATTCCTATATCAGAAATTGCTACATTTACCATTCCGAATACCTCATTAAAGTTGAACAATACTTTGATTGTGCCAAACTTACGAAAAAGACTGCTTTCGGTTTCAAAATTTACAACTGACAATTAGTGTTGTTTCATGTTTTATCCTTGGGGTTTTTTTATCAAGGACCTACGGACGAATCAGGTGATGCTTAGAGGAACTGTGCATGATGGCTTATACCCCTTGTCCTCATCCATTCAAAGTCTCGATCCAATGGCTCTCGTCATAAATAAAATTTCTGGCAATACATGGCATACCAGACTCGGCCATCCCAACATTAGAATTCTAACTTTGTTTCCATGTCTTTCTATTTCAGACAAGCAAGTAGATTTTTGTGAAAGTTGTGTTATGGGAAAATCTACTAAATTACCATTTCAAAATCGTAGTCTCATGCTCCAATATTTCTACACACTCTTCACATTGATGTATGGGGTCCGACACCTATAACATCTTTTGATGGCTATCGTTACTATCTAGTCATAATCGATGAATATTCTTGATATGTTTGGCTATTTTATTTATCATGCAAATTGGATGTTATTGACATATTTCCCAAATTCATTAAAATGGTTAAAATGCAATTTAACACTACTATCAAATGCATACAAAGTAATGGTGGTGGAGAGTTTGGCAATCATTCTTTAAAAAGTTACTTTGCATCTCGTGGTATAATTAAAAAATTTTCTTGCCCAACCACTCCCGAGCAAAATGGTCTAGCTGAAAGGCGTCACGCCATATAGTTGAGACAAATCTTGCTCTTTTGGATCACTCCTCACTTCCTAAAACATTCTGGACAGCACCATTTCACACTGCAATGTTCCTCATTAATAGGTTGCCAATCTCTACACTTAATGGAAATATTCCTTATAAATGGTGTTTAAAACAAATCCATCTTATGATTAGTTATAGGTCTTTGGTTGCATGTGTTATCTACTTCTTACTCCTTTTGGCTAGAACAAACTTCAACTTAAGTCCACTCCTCGTGTTTTTCTTGAATACACATCTGAATATAAGGGGTATAAGTGCAAGGATTTAGTCACGGATTGCATCTATATTTCTAGACATGTGGTGTTCAATGAAGAAAAATTTCCTTTTTTCAGAAAAATGCTTGATCTTAGAAAAATATTTGATCTTGGAAAAACCTAACTGGTTTACAAATCAACCCCTACCAAAAGTAGTGACCCAAGAATCACAAAAAGAGACCACAAAACCAGTTGCAACTACAGGTCCATTTTTGCAGGCTGAAAATGTGAATACAGAGGAAGCATTTCATGACTCTCGTGCACCTGAAATACAACCCATTTTTTAGTCTACAACTACACGAAGACATCACATGATAACACGGAATCAAGATGGAACAAGAAGACCAAAAGTATATTTAGATACACGGCATCCTATACCAGTTTATTTTATAACTGATCTTGCAACGGCACAATTGGAACCCAAAAGTTTTAAACAAGCTAGAAAAGATCCAAAATGGCAAGAGGCCATGAAGTCTGAAATTGCTGCTCTTCATGAAAATAAAACCTGGAATCTTGTTCCTCCATCTCCAAACATGAATTTAGTCACAAGCAAATGGGTCTTTAAAGTTAAAACAAAGGTTGATGGCTCGATAGAACGCTACAAAGTAAGACTTGTAGCTCGCGGTTTCACACAACTTCAAGGTTTGGACTATGATGAAACATTTAGTCCAGTTGTTAGACCTGCCACAATCAGATTAATTCTTCATCTAGCTTTATCTCAAGGGTGGCCTCTCAAGCAACTCGATGTTAGCAATGTTTTCTACATGGTGGGTCACAGGAAACAGTTTATTTAACTCAGCCACAAGGATTCAGTGATCCTCAACATACCGAGTATGTTTGTAGACTAAATAATGTCTTGTATGTGCTTAAACAAGCCCTTCGTGCATGGTACCTTAAGTTTAGCAATTATCTTATGTAATTGGGTTTTCAAAGATGTTCATATGACAATTCATTATTTTTTCAGCATGAAAAATCTGAGGTACTCATACTTCTAATTTACGTGGATGACATAATCCTCACAAGCAATTTCTCTTCATCAATTACTGAACTAATTCAAAAACTGTCAATGGCTTTTCACATGAAGGATCTCGGCAACCTCCATTATTTCCTTGGGATACAAGTAAATCGCACAAGTGAAGATATGTATTTGCATCAATCTCACTATCTACTGTCACTACTACAAAGGTTTGGTTTAGATGGTGCCAAACTAGTGTCAACACCCCTCGCTTCAGGACAACATCTTTCGGCTCAAGAAAGAAGTCTTCTTGAAAACCCCACTTGATATCGACAGATGGTGGGAACTCTCCAATATCTCACCATCACCAGGCCAAATGTGGCTTTTGTTGTTAACTTTGTTTCTCAGTTTATGCAGACACCACGAAATCCACATTTACAAGTTGTAAAATGAATTTTTAGGCATCTAAAAGGCACAATAAAACTTGGTCTTCACTTCACAAAATCACCAATCTCTCCTCTCCAAGGATACTATGATGCAGATTGGGCAGGGTCAAAAGATGATAGATGTTCAACATCAAGTTTTGCCATTTACCTGGGATCAAACTTGTTGTCGTGGGGAGCAAAGAAACAAAGCACGATTGCTTGATCGACTGTCAAAGCAGAGTACCGAAGTCTTGCAACAACAACTACTGAAATTTTGTGGTTCATGAATTTATCGAAGAATTTGGGATACAAGCTTTCGGCATCTACACTACACTCAGACAACATTAGTGCAATTAGCGTGGCCAAAAATCCATTTTTTCATCAACAAACAAAGAATATCGAAATTGATATACATTTTGTGCATGAGAAAGTGGCCGTTGGAATTATTAATCTTGCACATGTTTCAGGTCAAGAACAAGTAGCAGACATTTTCACAAAACCATTATACAGTCCACAATTTAGTTCCAATAGAGACAAGTTCTGGATCGGACAAATACCGACTTGAGCTTAAGGGGGAATGATAGAGATAAAATCCCATAATTCACGTATTTCATTTCTCCATAAATGGTTGGATCAATTTTGCTTTATTCTCTCCCTTATTCTCTCAATTTGTATATACGTTTATTTTTATTAGCCTTGTACGTTACTTAGCAGATTTTCATTCTTTCATTAATTGCATATTGTAATATGTAAAATTATATAAATGGCAATACATAAGCCTAGCATATTGCAGGCATTACAGATTTTACACGCGTGTGTCTATGCAAATAAATATATATATGAAACTTGTTTTGTAATATTACCTTAGTACAATCAGCTTTGGTTTCACCTTACATATTTCACACCATAACAGTCCTTCAATGAACTTAATTTTGGTTTTGCATAAGATGCAAGAATCATAATACCATCCATACTTGGTGTTTATCTTTCCAACTTTACATAAACACGTCACCAATAACTCCTAAAATATTAAATTCTTATCAATTATTTCACAAAATGTATAATTTTAAACAACGGTATATTATATTAAATTCAAACCATAAGATAAAAACTTTTGTATCTGCTTGCCATTCCAGTTCTTTAATTTTAGCAATTTTTCTCCTGTTGTGGAATGGTAATTTTGTATGAGATATGACTAGATGCTCTGATTTGATGGTTCTAACTTCCCTTTGTAATATATCTTGCAACTTAATTAATAAAAAAAGTTAATAAATATAAATAATATGATGATTTATTTTTTAGAAAATATAAAGTAGAAGATGTTATTATTACTTTTTCCAAATTCTTGAGATGTCCAAAACTTCAGATTCTACGTACAACTTTATAACATTAATTGATGATAGATTAAACTCACTTGTGAAAAAAAATATTTCAAGCACATATGCAGCACTAATATTGTTTTTTATAATTATATTTTATTACACTATTGTAAAATATGCATGTTACTTCTAAATGTTTTTACTATTGTTGAAGTAACTACTACTACAAATGGTCCTGGATTATTCTTATAAAAATATCATCAATTTGTAGTACAGTAGACTCCCACAAAGTTTCCTGTATATTTTTATTTTATCAAGCTAATAAGGTCAAATGATTTATTCAGTTAGCAAATTAGTTAAAAAATGAGTATTACATTTAGGCTAATAAAGCCACGAGTAATATAGAATCAATGGATTGAGTAGCTATGAGATTCCAAGTTTTGTATACCTTTTACGTATTGCTTTTGTTTTTAACGTTGGTTGTTTTAATTTATTTTAATAATTTTATTAGTGGTTTATCTTATTTATTTTTATTTCGAGTTATGTTGTTTTATTTAAGTATTATTACTGATTCTTTTATTTTGGATTGTTATTATTATTTTTGGTTTAATTGTTTTAGTTTTATTATTATTACAAGCTTTTATGAGATTCCTTATAGTGTTTCTAGTTATTTTACTTAATCGGTGATATCGACCCTTTCATTTGAATTGTTAACATTATTATTTTATTGGCTTAATTGTTTTAGTTCTATTATAGTTTAAATTGTTGTGTTTTATTTTATCTAAGGAGCATTTTATTTTATTGCGTCTTTTCGGGTTTGATACCTTTGTTTCGGCTCATTAGTTATAAGGCTTTATCATTATACTCAATTTCATATCGTGGTACTTTAATTTAATTTATTGAATCTTTTTCCTCTTTTCTATTTCGAGTATAACATTTCATGTAGAGTATTTATTGGTTTTATTAATTGGTTATTTTATTTTATTTTATTTCATTGTATATGTTTCTTTCATATTTTTGAGTTTCAGTCTTTTTTTGATTGTCTGTTTAGTTCATATTATTCATTTTTATTGATTTCTTTATTTTAAATAATTGAATTAGTGGACCTCTTATTTTAAGTGCATATTTACTATTGGTTGGATTATTTTATTGTATTATATATGTTGTGTTTTATATTAAGTGTTAATTTCTAGTTTAATTTGGACCTATTAAATTGCTATTAATGTTTTGGATATTCATGTCTAAATGTGGGTTTTATTTTATAGGTTGAGTTGTGCTTATGTTTAAATATTTAGTTATTTCGCTTTTTTTTAATTAGTTCTAAGTTAAATAGAGAGTTAAATTTTTTTCTCTTATTATTTTATTGTGATGCATTTATTTTAATGCTTAAATTTAATCTCTCTATTTTATTATGTTAAATTTTAATTTAATGTGTTGAATTTTATTTTCTTTAGTTATTGATTTTTGGATTGGGCTGTTTCGGCCTATATATTTTTTGGGTTTCTTACATTTATTTAAACCTTTGTTTGTGATCTTGGGACGCCCGTTTAAGCCCAGCCTAAGCCCGTTTGATAGCCCGGCTCGTGTACCTTGCAACCCAGCGCCTCCCTTTTCCAAAACGACGCCGTTCGGTGTATGATACGCTGCAATTCCTGGCCTCTTATTCATGTGCGCCAGCCCCCTTTAATTGCCGAGTACTATACACGTACAACCGTTTTTACGACTTTTTTCAATTTATTAGTATAATATGTTATAAAATTAGAATAAAAATTATTATTACAATAGAAAATATTTTAGAATTTTCTTCTTTTATTTCTTTTTTTCTCTCCTCTTTTCCCTTCCGGACTTCAAACTCTATAAATATATGTATTTGGTTCATTCGTATGTACAACGAAATAAGCAAAAGAAAGAAGAAAAGAAAATAAAGAAAGAAAGAAAGATGAGAGAAAAGAAGAGAGTTCCAAAATATTTTCTCTTATAATAATATTTTTTATTCTAGTTTTATAATACGTTATCAGCACGATAGTTCTACCAATTCTGAAGTTAGTGGTCTTATTCTTCAGTAAATTTTTCATATATTATTTACAGTTTTTGATATATGTTATTAATGATTATTATTTAAAATCAGTGTGACTTTATAAATATGTTTCTGAGATATACATATTTATTTCATTATTTATATGTGTAGAAAATGTCAAACCTTACAAAATTAAAATTTGTTGCTCTTGACATATTTGGAAAAAATTATTTATTCTGGATACTTGATACTGAAATATATCTGGATGCTATGAACCTGGGAGAAACAATCAAAGAAGGAAATCAAGCGTCCCTGCAGGACCGTGCTAAATCAATGATTTTCCTTCACCACCATCTTCATGAAGAAATAAAATCTGAGTATTTTATAATAAAAATTTATTTATTTTATGGAATAATTTAAGAGAGAGGTATGAATACCAAAAAACTGTCATTCTCCCAAAAACTCGTTTTAAATGGTTGCGCTTGAGGTTGCAAGATTTTAAAAGTGTTAGTGAGTATAATTCCGCACTTTTTAACATAAACTCAGTACTAAAATTATATGGTGAGAAAATGACTGATGATGATAAGTTAAAGAAGACTTATACTACATTTCATGCCTCGAATGTGCTCCTACAATAGCAGTATCGAGAGTGAAAGTTTAAGAAATATTCTTCACTTAAATCATGTCTTCTAGTAGCTGATCAGAATAATGAGCTCTTATTAAAAAACCAACAGTCACGCCCTACTGACTCAATATCATTCCTTGAAGTGAATGGTAATAGATTTGCATCATTCCCAGAAGTGAATGGTGCAATCTTTAGAAGAAATCGGTAGCGTGAATGTGGACGTGGTAGGAGAAATTATAGAAATATTGGTCCCAGAAGTGACCACAATAAAAAGGATAATAATAATATACCGTATCACCAAAAGTGGTACAACTTAGAAATGGGTACAAATCTCCAAAATAATTCTTCAAAAAGAAGTGAAGATGTGTGCCATAGATGTGGTATGACTAGACATTGGGTACGTACCTGTCGTACGGCCAGGCACTTAGTAGATTTATATCAGGCATCAATAAAAGAAAAAATAAAAAAAATTGAAACTAATTTAGTAGAACCATCAGATGATTCATTAGATTCAGTAAATATAGATATCACTCATCTTGATGTTTCTGATTTCTTTAAAAATCTTGATGGTAGAATTGATCACCTAATTGGAGATGGAAGTGTTCCACTCAATTAATGTATTTTCTTTATTATTTGAAATAAAAGTTTTGTATATTTTGTAAAATCATGAATCACACTGATGAGCTTTTTATCTCTGAGTTGAATGATAAAGATGTATGTCTGGCTGACAATGCTACAACTCACACAATTTTTAAAGATAAGAAATATTTTCAAAATCTAATACTAAGCAAAACCTATGTCCATACCATATCAGGTTCATCAGATTTAATTGAGGGATCCGGAAGAGTTTATATTGTGTTGCCTAATAGCATCAAATTTTGTATTAATGATACTTTATTTTCCTCATAATTCAG
Source organism: Platycarya longipes (assembly GCA_036559045.1). Classification (NCBI taxonomy): domain Eukaryota; kingdom Viridiplantae; phylum Streptophyta; class Magnoliopsida; order Fagales; family Juglandaceae; genus Platycarya; species Platycarya longipes. The sequence goes on from CM071802.1 coordinate 41,190,635, forward strand.
AAGAATTTTATTGAGTTTCAAATATATACGTCGTAATAATTATCATATTGAAACGATCAGTAAAGGCTGTAAACAGCATTTTCTCATTACTAAGACAATATCGGGCCAGAAGCTCGTCTTAAAAAAACTGTCTGCTCTATATTCTAGATTGTATTATACAAAAATGAGAACAATTAAATCATATGTGGTAGTGCACCAGAATTACATTGACCCCAAAATATATATGACTTGACATGATCACCTTGGACATTCGGGATCTATAATAATGAGATGAATTATTGAAAATTTACATAGGCATCCCTTAAAGAATCAAAAGATCATCTTACCCAATGAATATTCGTGCTCTGCATGTTCTCTAGATATGTTGATTATCAGACCCCTCTCTCTATTAGTTCTTTTCCTTTCCATTTCCTCTCTTCCCTCCTCGACTTCAAACTCTATAAATATATGTATTTGGTTCGTTCATATATACAACGAAATAATCATAAGAAAGAAGAAAAGAAAAGAAAGAAAGATGAGAGAAAAGAAGAAATAAAAGAAGAGAGTTCCAAAATATTTTCTCTTGTAATAATAGTTTTTATTCTAGTTTTATAACATAATACTGTTTTTTTATTTTTTATCTTTTTTTTAAGTATTTTTTTAATATTTTTAATTATTAAGAAAAAATAAAAAAAATTTTTATTAATATTCACATTTTTAATCACTAAATAAAATTAAAATTTAAAAAGAAATTGTAAAAAAGTTATAAATTTGTAGTAATTATATTAAGGGAAATGCTTTTTTTCTCGAAGAAATAAATTTCGATTGGGTCTTGTTTAACGTTTTAAAATATTTTTTAAAAATATAAAAAAATTATAACATTATTTAAAAATATTTATTTAAAAATTATATAGAAAAACTGAAAAATAAAAAAAAGTGAAACGGGACCAATCGGACAACATTTTACCGGGGTGAGTAGCATCTCCCTTATATCAATTCTGTTAATTGCCTAAACGTCACCGTTTACTTATGGGATTAATGAACCCAGGCCTTTCTTCCTCTCAACGCACGCCGAGACTCCTCTTCTCCTACTTCTTTATCTTTTTTCTTTTCTTTTTCCCCTGTTTTACGTCGCTGTTAACCCCTGAAGCCAAGCTCTGATTTTGCAGCTCATTTCTTTCTTTCAAACACGCGTTGCTCTATAAAATGCCCAATACATAGCTAAATATTTTCCCTCCAATTTCGTTGTAGATCCGTGCTTCACATGCTCGGAATCTACGCTCGAAACCGCAACAAAACAGTGAGCTTCCCATCGTTTTTCCCATGGCAGCTCTACTTTTTTTTGGTGTGTCACACGTGATTTTTGTGCGCCCAAAATCCATGCTTTTCAGCCTATAAAATGGTCCATCGACCCCCTTGTTTTTCCTCTTAAAACCGAGTGTTTATCATCCATTTTTGATAATTTCTTCTTCTCAACTCAAACATACACTTAGCCCTCTACAAAACTCCCTATGAATCCGAAAATTTGGTGGGTTATATAGTTGTTATTTTTTTGCCGTTTGATCACCGTTTTTCATCGCTTTACGAAACTTTGATAAACATTTTTACTCGTTTTAGTGTTTAATTAATTTATATGTTATTTAATTTAATTACGTGGCTTTATTTATTTATGTTCAAGTGTTTAACTTAAGTTAAATAATAATTACATTTTATTTATTTATGTTTAAGCGATTAAATTATTTTGTTATGATATTTATTATTTTGTTGGTGCTGTTTTATTAATGTTGTTTTATTACTGTTGACGCGAAGGGTGAGTTTAGCAGCATGCTGGTTGATTAAGGCGTGGGTTGACATCTTGTCATTTTCACGATCATCTAGAATTTTTACTGAATGTGTCGTAAGTAGCAATAGTGTGTGATTTATGTACTGTTTCGGTTATTTATTTATTTATGTACTAACTCTCTTGGCAGCTTAAAGTGTTAATTAATTAATTAATAATATTAATAAACCTGGAAATAAGTTGGTTAGGCCCAAGGACATTAAATAGAGAATGAGATCATCTCGTAGTTAGAATCTGTTTGGGCTTGGATATATTTGTGAAAATTTTATTAGTTGAATGTATGGATTGATGGTTGAATTTATAAATGTTTGATTTGGATGATTTTATTCGTTTATAATTGCCAAGCCATCCAATTTTTGTTTATCATGCATATATATTAATTCTTGCTTGTTTGGTCTGAATATTTTTGGGTGCATGGTGAGGTATTCCAAGATGGCGTTGTCAGATGATTTTGGTCTGATCGGGTGTTGGTGGTGGGTGCGTGTGTATCACAACTCTAAGCCAAGATGGAGTATTATCTCGGTGGAACTCCTTTGATCACTCGGGAGTGGAATGTACTGACGTGACGTCTCCTAGGTTGTCACTGGGCAACAACAGGATTGGACAAGATGGTAGCATTCTTGTGCTGACTCTGTGGCTCCTGTGCTGGTGGGGGCTAGAGAATGCCTAGCTATGATATGTGTTAAGCGCAATTAGTTGGGTATCGTCCATTCTGAAGTCACACACACTGTAGTTACCCGTGGTGTGGTAAAGAGAGCCAGGGTGTATGGATGGTTTCTAGGGGAGACCATGGTATACATATATTAATAAAATAGAAATGTGTGGTGAGTCAGAAACTGGATTTTTGACGGATTAGTGTATTGTGGTCCTTTCTGGAAGAGGATGGTTAGTGGCATTGCATTCCTTTCTGGGAAATGACGTGACATATTATGTGTGCCCTTTCTAAAAAAGGGCGGTTGGTTGTTCTTGCGAACTTCCTTTCTGGGAAAACTTCCTTTCTGGGAAAGGAAGTTAGTGCATAGTCTTATTTATTTGCTTGTGGAATATATTTATGCTTTCCATTGAGATGACTGTATAATCTCCCATTGGAGAATTATAATTCAAACTGGTTTGTAAGTTTTTAAATTTTCTAGTATTGGAATGAATGACCACTTTTATATTTTTTCGCTACGAATATTTAATTATACACTTATGCATGCTTCACAAACACTCTTGAATATTAAGCGATGGGATGATTGATACGTGTGATGATTATCCTGATGTCGTAAGTTCCTCTAAATCCAGGGGGAGTCATTGGCGCCATAGTAACAATCTTCCTGGAAAACATAATGATATTTAGGCTAATAAAGGGATCAAAATGCTCATGTGAACTACTTACCAGATTTTCTCATAATACTATTGAAAATTTAAATGTTTATAATCTGAATCATATAATTATTTTATAACTTATTTTTTTATCTCTTCATAAAGAAATTAAGTTTTTAAACCTAAAATTCATCGTTAACAAAAAGAAATATTTTCTGCAACAAACCAAATACTTAATTATTTAATTGTAATTATAACTAAGAAAAAAATCTGAATTTAGGTCCTTTAGAGTTTCTGTCCAGCTTTTTGGGCATGGAATATGAACACACTTTTCAACACCGAAGAGGTTTTTTCTTTAGTCATTTACACAGAAGCCTTTTTTTTTAATTGTAATATATCTTTGCATAAATTTGGTAGATTTATACCGTATGCCAACATTAAATACAAATATTTATGCCGGTATGGTTCCAAAAATCCATTGTAATTTATCAGAAAAGAGCTTCATTATTTTAACAGTAATAAGCAGTCATCAACAAAAGAGATCAGCATTGAACATATACTTGTAACTTGTGAGAGTGATAGGTCTTTTAGTACCAGCTCTTAGTCTACAAATCAGTTACTGATACCTCTGCAAGACACAAAGCCAATGTTTCAAGAATTTTCACTGTATTTAACCTCAATGTACGAAGGTTGAATTGTGATGTTGTAATATGATAAATATATATATGTTTGTAATAGCTAAAGAAGTTAGTAGACATCAAACAATTTAGTGGACTAGGGGTGTAAGAAGACTGAACTGGACCGGACCAGACCAGACCGCATGGAATCGGTCCGGTCTAGTCTATTTTTTGTATGGATCGAACATTTCCAGTCCAGTTTCAGTCGAGGGCATTTCCCCCCTTGGACCGAACTGGACCAGATTGATTTTTTTTTTATATGTATATATAAATAATAGTATCTTAATTATAATATTAATATTAATATAGATTAAGAGTGGTAGTATAATATATTAATATATAATATATACTCTTATAATATTAACATATTATAATTTATAGTAATTAACTAGTTGTAGTATAAAAATATAAATTATAGAATCCTAATATATTTTTATGGAGTATTAGTAATAACTTATAAGTAATAAATATATTATTATTATTTAATATATTATTACTAATTTATCGTTACTTACTAACATATAAATTTATAATATACTAATGTAATAGTATTTTTAACTTTTTTTATTTAGATTATTTCTTCTTTTACCAAATGTTTTAAGAGTAAGTTTTTTTAATATTATTTGGTTTAAATATGTGATAAATATGTAAATTGGGCTAAAAATAATTAAATTTAGGCCAAAGATTATTTTTCATCACTGCAAGAATTTAGATTAAATTGAATTCATTAAATCATATCAGGTGCCCCTGGACCGGACCGGACTGGACCACCCCTAAACCGAATTAGACCGAACCGGTATGGACCGAATATGAGTTCGGTCCAATCCAAAGTGAGAAATTTTTTGGACCAAATGGAACCGGTCCACATTTTTCCTATATCGGATTGGACTATTTACACCCCTATAATGAACATTAGACACACACATATATGTATATATATATATATATATATATATTTTCTAATAACGTCAATCCCACCTTGCTAAATGTTTAATTTTAATTTGGTTTTTAGTTTCTTTGTGGATCACAGGATACTCTCGTACTAAAGCCTCCAAAGAGATCTTCATTACTATCAGAGATTCTATTTCTTTTCATTCGTTGTAAATTCTATGAATATGTAAATTATATTTCTTTTTATTGCCTGCTTAAGCTTCTTATGTTTAAATTAAGTTATATGAATTCTTGCTAGTATATTTTTTTTCCAAGATATTCATCTAAACTTTTGCTGAATTTTTATCCTCGAGGCCACAAACAAATGAACATGGGTCAAGTCTCTTTGTGACTGTTTAGGAACTATATGTGCAGGTGTTTGAATATAAAGTACTAACTTCATATACATAGATAGAAGTGCTAACTTTGAAAGAAAAGGATTCCTATTTCTATAATAAATTAACAAACCCCATAAACACATCCCTACCGTTACTAAGCCTTTTATCCTAATAAATCCTAGCTTATAGGGAAAAAATGGGATCCATTTATAATCTATACTTTAAAATGACTAATTAATATTACAATCATAGTCACTTCAAATCATTATAAAGAGCAATAAGTTTTTCTTTTCATTCAGCAGGGTATCTTTAAATACAGTTCTTATATATTGTCCAAAAAAATAAAGTCCGAATGTTAATTTTCAAAGCGTAAAATTCCAGTTATAAAGAGTAATGTTTATATATGCATAAAATTCCGGTTATACTACGTAGTGACGTAATGATGTCTGGTAGAAAGGCTTTCAAATAGAATAATTCTATTTAATATAAACTATACATAATATTACACTATTCAAATTAAAAATTATAAAAATGGGTCAATATATAAATACATGAAAAATGTTAAAGAATATGTATGTCTATTTAAAATGAAGCATTCGTATAGTTTATTTAAAACTTTGAGTGAAGAAGCACGTATGTGAGTAAAAGCTATTAAAATATATATAAAGCACTCTATAACAATTCAATGGTTATCTTTATCTATTATAAAAAGCATTTATCCGTATATGAACAAGAATGTATGTTCGTCAAAATTCAATCAAAATAAAGAAACTCCATTTTTATCAAATTTGAGAATGAAATAAACCAAAATTAACATTGCAATCAATTAAGAATACCCAGGATTCATTTTCCTCAAATCCCATTCTACAAACACAATTTCATAAGAAAAGAAAACATACAAAATTGAGAGTGATCGATAATCATAGAGAGAAGAAAGCATACAGAGTGATAAGGTAAGTTAAGGTCCATAGTTGTTTTGGGATTACGCCGACAACATCCAAGGCATATACTATACTGCAAAAGAAGATTCAAAAGAACAACTAATTATGAAAGGAAAGATTGAAATATTCAATATATATCTTCAAAATATTTTGAAGTAACAGGTTTATTACAATTACATAAACAATATTTTGACCCCCATAATTTCATTGAACTTTTTAAAGAATGCCTAGAGCCAAAAAGTGGATTATAATAAGAATTGTACTTCTCAGATTGTATTGAAATTACTTACATTCCATGTGGTTTTTTCAGAGCTAAAATTGAAATGCTTAATGTAATGTGGCAGGTTTATGGCTGCTCAAAAAGATAAGTAAATAATATCACCAAGAGTTTGGTACCGTTGTTTAATTGGTAATATGATTTTCGAATACTTGATCATATGTCTAATAAACCTGTAAGAGAGAAACAGAGACGTATATGCTGGAAACAAAGATGCATTCTGAAGCATCTACCTTAATATTCAGGTCAATAATTTAATCCTAATTAAAGATGCATATATTACATATATTATATACAACTACATATGAGTGCTTGGTAGATAATAACATTTATTATGTGCATATATAAAGACTTAATAAACCAAATTCTAAGGCTGACACAATACCTGCACCTTATATAATAACTTGTTTTTTACTGTTTAAATCCATATCTTTCAAATTTTAGTCTATAAAAGAAAATATGGTATAGATTTAAGCATGATGTGCGTATAAAAAGAATATATAGTTCTCAAGAATATAACAAAGTAAAAGCAAAACTAAATATTGAATACGAATTGGAACAAAAGTCAAACCTTGATCATATGTCTATATTTTTTTTTCTACTTAAGTAAATCATGTCTAATAAACCTAGGGCATGTGCATTTGATTTCTCTACCTAGCTAGAGATTTTGGGTAAATCATATCATCCAGAATACTTGATCATTATGTCTAATAAACCTGTAAGATTTTGCACGATTGCCTTGCTTTTGCTACACTTGGACAACTGCTTGTATACAAATGCATGTCTTGTATAAATTTGAAACCAAAGTACATATTGATTACTTTTCTATTATCTCGAAAATTATGTAGCTAACATAAATTTCATCAAGTGGAGAAATAATGGTTTACTTAATACTATTATGTTAGTTTTGATGCCAAAATGATGAAGCATTCTTATAGAAAATTTTGTGGCTCATTATATCAATATTCGTCTTTGGCGTAGGACGGTTAATAATCAGATGTTGGTTATTATAAATCTGATTAACGTATTTCTGTTTTAAATTTAAAGGTGGAAACACGATCCTTTCTATTAATCTTTATTCCAAAAGAAATGAGCTCTCTCTACCCCTACCCCACCTTTTAGTTTTACATATAAATTCAGAAAATTAGTTGTTTTTCTTGTCCTCTGGCTCTCTGTTTCCTGGAATTATATGATATAAATTTTCATTATAGTGCATTCAAGGACCATGGAAGGATTTCAAAAAATCATAAAATTACGAAAATGAAGAGGAAAATAGGATTGGTTTTTATTTTCCTCTTCAATTCTTCTTAAAATCACGAAGAATGAATTTGGAATGCATTTATTTTATGCCTAAGCAGTCTTAAACTCAAGAGTAATAATTATTCTCTCTATTTCCCCCACAAAAGCCTCCCCCTTATTCAGATATCTATTTAACCATGAGGATCAAGTGCACGTGATTCAAAATAACACGACACATTCCCAGGTTGTTTTTGTTAATTCCTATACTCCCTCTTCTTGTATATTCAAAATAATGTTGTAAATTATAAGAAGCAGCTCCTGGATTTATTCTCAAAAATTGGTTCTCCTTTTTGTTTAAATGCCTATCCAAACAAATGAAAATTACTACCAATTCTTACAATATTATTTTTCAAACAACTATTCCCAAAAAAACTACCGATTGATGAACTGATCTTAGAATATTCCCACCGTTTCTTTTGAACTATATTTTATATATTTTGTAGTTTGCTGCATGTCTACACTGAATCGATGGGACCAAGTCCTAAGATTATGAATCCTTGTTTTTAAAGGTATTTAATTAAGCAAAATTCAATGATTTTACAACGATGATCCTCTTTTTGTGAAAGAATAACGATGCATTTCAAAAAAGAGTTTAGCTAATTTAACAGTAGTATGCAGTCATCAACAGAAGAGATCAACATTGAACACATACTTGTAAAAGTGATAGGTACCAACTCTTAGCCTCCAAATCAATTACTTATACCCATACGAAGGTTTTGAAGACAAGTTTTATTTCTTTGTCTTTATTCCACGCTCATTTTAAAGAGAGAAATTATGTCATAATTATCATTTACTTTCATATGATAACAATACAATTATGTTAAAAACTGCTACCAAAATGGAACCAAATTGCTACTCAAGCAAACTGATTTAGAAAAAATCTAGTCATTACATCTGGTGCATTTACCTGAATATTAAGCACGGTTATTAATCAAACTGCTACCAAAGTACAATTATGTTTAAGATTGCATTCCCATTTATTTTCACACATACCCAACTGCTATCAAATTGAAAATAAAATATGCTCATATAATTTTTTATTTTGACTTTACTTCCACTAAAATATGAAGCATAATCTGAACTTATTCTTTCTTATGGAATTTACATTTATATTCTAATGCTGTTTCCTTATTTTATAATCTAAAAAATTCATATAAAATGTAGGATGCATATATAAAAGAGTTCAATTCACAAATAAATATTTTCAATTTACAATTATAGTTATAGTGAATTTAAAACTTAATGTAAAACAATCACAAAATATAGATTAATATTAGTAAACTTCCAACATTCAAAGCAAGACAAATATACATGTGAACTAAGAGATTATAATGATATGATCTGCCATAAGGGACGTTTGCTTACTTTTCAACCATAAACAACCCAACCAAATGATATATAATGGAGGAAGTAATGAATAAAATGATATATGATTTTTTATTTTATTTTTTTTGATGCATTATATGATAAATTATTGTTACCAATATCTGATCAAATTAGAATAATAAACATATAATTAGATTTTAATTTTTTAAAACAAAAACTTAAACAAGAGTAGACTCACAATTGTAAGCATTAAGACTTGATCCATCACGACTCAAAACATTCACTGTTATGTTTAAAACCTACATGTATATATGTATCAAATGATTGAAACCCATTTTTAACATATAGTAATATACAAACATAGTTGCCAATCCGTGAAGAAAGTAAGAAAAAAAAAATACTAGAACAACCTTAGAAAGTGGCAAATAATGTCAATGACTATGAACATAGAATTTATATGATTTATATATAAAAGCATAAATATTAAATGGAATAAAATTACAAAATGACATGAGATCCAACAGCAAATTCACTAATAGGCTAAAATAAACAACAATTTCACAAATAGTCTAAAATAATATCAAAATAGGTAAATGCACAATAACCAACATGATTTTTGTGATTTGTATATGTTATGTTCCCCTTTACGTTGATTTCTTTTAATCCAAAATAAAAAATATTATAAATCAGCGTGTCATAACTCTATTTTTGTGGAAATTATTCAGTTATAACAAAATGATAACATCATGAATAATTTTGTATAAAGAGAAGAGAAAGCAAAAACAATAGAAAATAGGAAGCATTAAAATATATATATATATAAATATATATATATAAACACATAGATCAAGCAATTTCAGATTAGAAATAGAACAAAGCGTAGGAGGCAATCAGAAATATCATTATGAGTGAAAATAAATCACTAATCGGCACACCAAAAACACAATTGCATGTATATCAAGTGCCTTCGTGCAAGTGAGAGAAAGGGAGAGAGAGAGATCGAGAGAGGGAGCGAAGAAGAAATTAAAATAAAGGAAATTGATTTTTCAAAATATATAAGTTTTAAAGCGGTTTTTTAATTTTAAATAATTTCCGATTCACATGGTACGCTCTCGTTTTTTTTTTTTTCACAGACTGTTCTTTTTCGTTTATTTTGTCAAGTAGTTGGTGCACATCCATTATGCCCGTTTAGTTATTTTGTCAACAGCATCGGACTTGAAGGCCCACTATCGCCTCTGCTCCACCATTTGCAATGGAAAAAAGGGGAAGAAGCGTAATACTTGAGGACCGCGATATGGTTTCTCGTGCGCAGCTCTTTCTTTCCAACCCGTATCATCACTGACCGGAAAATTGGCAAACTCACTCGACAAGGTCGACGACACCAGACTTGGAGGGCTAGATGCCAATTCCACTCCTTTGACAAAATTCTTAGGTTTAACGATAGATTGTATGTTTAAGCAAAAAGAGCTGCTATAGATACAGAGAGATCCTACAAAGGAATCCCACAAAGTGATGTGGCACACTATCATTTTGCCACGTATTATAATCCCTGTGGCCATCTTCAATTCTTCAGCCACCCGATCTCCTCCATCAATCAGTCGATCTCTTCCATCAAGTAACCCAGCCACTGAGCACCGGCACCTGCAGCATCGTAACTGGCGTCATCCCCATCTCATACCTACGACCACCCCATGGACCCAAGAAAGTGGTTGGAGATAGGCCAAATGGGTGCAGAACCCCGTGGGAGAGTAAGGGTGTGTAGAGGAGATAAGGGCTTCGAGTGGGGAAGATTAGGCTAGAAAGAGGTCTTCGATGAGGGAGGAGGCTGATGGTGGTGGCGGTGAGGCAATATAGTGGAAAATGGTGGAGCTGTGGGTAGCAACCCGTGCATGCGAAACCCATATTGGGTTGGGTGTGCGTGTGCGATGAAGGAGGAGAGGAAGGCTGGGGTGGCTTGGGTTCAATGGAGAGTGGCCAGGGGTGCTCGCCGGCGGCTTGAGGTGGTGGCAGTGGCGGCGGTTGGGGTTGAACTAGGAAGAACCTGTGTATGGAAAACCCATTCGGGTTGAGCTCCCGTGGGAGAGAAGGACATACTGTGAGGGGTTGTTAATAGTGGAGAGGTATTCGCCGTTATGAGGGGAAGCCAATGAGGTGGTCAGTGGTGCTGCAAGTGGCCAGCAGTGGTGGATTGCGTGCAGAGAAAGAAATGGCTATTGGGGTGGCAAAAGGGGAAGGGGAAGAGAAGGAAGAGGAAGAAAAAAAAAATACGCGACACAACACTAGAATGCCACATTAGTATGGAGAATTTTTTTTTGTGAGATTCCTGTGTCTATAGTATTTTCCTAAAGCAAAAGTATAGCGGTACATACGTGTTGCAATCTGTAATTTCTTATTCGAGTTATGCGGTATGTCTGCCATGTCAGATTTATTGATTCCATTTTTATATAGATAAATAGATAAATAGATTCGCTTATGTGGTAAAAGAACCATGCATGAACAAGAAGTACTGGTATACTTGTGGAGTCTTAGCTTGCCGGCCCCCACCTCGACGAGGAGGGGACGTCGGGATAGTGGACACAATACACCCTTGCCCAATGTGACATCAAGTTTTTCTGCACATATGCTTAGTAAATTTGTACAGTTAACTTCGCAAGAAAGGAAATATAATGGTAGTCATTAAAATCTAAAAGCAATACTTGAATATATATATATATATATATTATATCACTACAAATTAGTTGTAGGTCACTTGTTTCAAGTACCTATGAGCAGCCGAATATTATAGTCACCTAGGCAAATTACAAAGTGTGAAAAAAACACTTAAATTAGAATGTGGGAATAACCCAAATCTTCACTCATTATCTGGCTAGTCCGGACCATGCTCGACGAAATCACTACATCAAAATTAATCTTTCTAAGGAGTGGGACCGATAATGAGACTATCACGGTGAAAATTTTCAAGATCTAAAATATAGAGGGGCCGGAACTGAGACGAATGGTACGTCTATTTGGGATTGCAGTAAGAGCATTAAAAAAATACTTCAATAGTTTTAAATGCTAGTCTTCAATAAAAAATTATATTATTTGGGTATCACATATTAAAAAACTTTAATCTCAAATAAGTTAAAAACTACGTTTGAGGAACATCATGTGCTTGAATGTAAATTGAATTTTAAAAAGATTGTCAATGGATGAAAATTTCAATACATACAACTTTTAAATAATTACAATTTTGAACTTTCAAAAATATGGCCATAATTATTTTAAAAAACTCAAATAATCGTCATTTCTATATCAAAAAATGCTTTTTAATTTATTTCCAAACAAGCATAACGACGTGTTTCAATGTGCTTTAAATATATGATTACCAAATAATAAATATTTAATCTTTAATCATAGAACTTATTACTTAAGTTTATAAGTTATAAGTTCTAAATTTATCAGTTATATTTCTTATTGCAAGCGCAAATATGTATTAATACTCGATATGCATGGCAAGGGAAATATAAAATATTATGCGAACAATTGGTAGAAGGGGAAAATAATAATTTGGCACTCTTTGTAAAACATAATCCAGTAGAGCTCATGGCCGTAATCTCCCGAAACCAACTATTCAAATGTGTCTACCCTCCACTAGCCAAGAGGCACCCACTGGACCCGAAATATTTAATTATACCCTCTAGTTCTCAATTGGACTTACCTGCTTATAGACATTTATACCCATTAAAACCATTTCAAGATCCACAACGTACACTTGACACGAGACATTTATACCCTTTGAGTCCGATGGTTGTTCTTGGGCGCCGAAGATACTTGTACCTTTTGAAACCATTTCAAGTAGCACACTGGCCCAGCTTTTAAAATTAGTTTTCATAATGTACTTCATTTATATGGTAATATTCTCTTTCAATAAACGACCCAACGTCACAGAGTATTTAATTAATTATTAAAATAGAATATAGAGTTAAGAGTTAAAATTTGAATTTAATTTATATTAATATTATGTAAAATTATCATTATTAATTTAAAAATTTTAAATTAATAACAAAAGATAAATTTTATTATTTATTTTATTTGATAACTGGTCGAGTCTCCAATATAAACCATCTTATGCTCGTGCACATGTTCACTTCTCGAGTTCTGTGCATAAAAGTATAGAGAGAGCTGTGCATATTATCTAGGGCTGCAACCCGACAGCAAAAGTCGGGCCTGGATCTGATTCGACAAGTCGATATTGCAGCTGTCCTTGGATTATACTTTTTGGGAAGAAAGAAACATCTATTTCTTTCTTCTTTTTGTTTCTGTGATATGGATCATTCATTAGATAAAAAAAAGGAATTGATGCTTTGTTGCACTCCAAAAGTGCCACCGTCCTTCTAAATTCATGTCCACCCAGTACGTGACTGGAATTTTTCTCTTTCTTGCCTTTTGCTAGAGTCTAGGCTTGGAGGTGTACTGGAGGAGAATATCTGCTGATAAAGTTCGGCTCTCTCTCTCTATATATATATAGAACATGTAATTCCTCATGCAAAGCATAACAAAGTAGACGTTTGTAGCTCTAATTTCTCCTTTCAAATCCCACCCCATGCAATTAACAATATGTTTCAGTACTATTTCACGAAAGATATAGGGAAATCAGTGTCCTAAAGAATTAATGTGCAAATGAAATGCAATGAGGGTGCAATTTAAACTCGAATTCGGATAATCATGCTCTTTTTATATAAATACTCTTGTTACTTCTTTTACTCATTGTGCTATAGCATCACATCTCTCATAAATTAAAATAATCTTGAAGTCTAACTCATGTTGGCAGTCCTGTCATATTTGTTAATTTAACTGTTTAATTTACCCCCCCCCCCCAAAAAAGCTTCAATTAAATATCCTGTCCAATTTAAAAAGGAAAAAAAGAGATGATCTAGATCATTCAATTTGCTCCCCCTTGGAAAAAAACACCCTTCAATTCTCTTGAATGTCACATAACAACAGAAGAACCCGTGTTCCAATGCAAGTTCTCGCCAGGAAAAGTATCAAAAAATGCCGCCAATCACTTTTCCTAGCGATTGCTGCCTCGCTGCCTGATCGCCGGTATTATTCTTTCACTTCGGCTCTACCCAACGGACGCCAAAAATTGCCGCAAAAAGTTGAGCTTTATTGACAATTTTATTTCGTCGCGATTAGAACAACATATTGCCACAAATACGTCTAGGATTCGATTAGAATTCATTGGCAAAGACTTAATGCAGCGATTTCAAACAGTCGCGAATAGCCATGATGCCATCCATTGTCATTAATATAATGTCCTTTTTTTTTTTATATATAAAAGTTAAATCATGCGTATTTAGTGATAAGTTATTAAATACAAAAGATATATAATCTCATTTCTTGGTAATTTTTTTCTGAGAGTCTATTAGTTTCCCTAACAGATGTATTTTTCATTTTCTTAATTTTGTCTATTTTTATAATAATTATATTATAAGCTCACTGCAGTTTAGACTTTAGGGATCTAGTGATGCCACTTGACACCACTTGCATATATATTAACAACAAAAACATCCAAAAGTTAGATAATATTAAATCTATAAAAAAAAAAGGTGATTCCTGATTTTATGCAGATGAATGATTCACCAGGCCACTTGCTATGATAGAAAACTAATTTATACGATCTAATAGTTTTATTCCAAATATTCTTTTATCTTTGTAATATTTGCATGTTTTTGTTACTTGAAATGAAAATAAATATGTTTCAGGACTTGATATTAAATCACGCCACGTCATGTTTTAAGAAAGTACGTAGTTATTAGTTAGTTCCATTTTTTGTCACAGAATGGTAAGGCGTACGTGTTTGATTGGATGAGAGTATCATATTTTTAGACTATCCATTAATTTTTTTCTATTAAAATTAAACAAAGTCTTTAGCTTTATTAGAGCTTTATTATAGCTTTATTCCATCCTCTGCTAGTAATGGGTTCTACTAAAAAATCGACTGTTTGGTGATGTCAAGCCAGACAATTTGGTGTCATCATAGGATGAATGATCATATTAAAATTAAATGTCACGAAGTTTCTTTATTGAATGAATGAAATTAAGTACTATATTATTATTCATACTTTCGAATTATCCTATAATCTTTCTATTAAAACTAAAAAGTGTAACTAATTAATTTTAACGATTCCCTCATGTGTAATTTGTAAATCTACTAAAAAGGATAATCAATTTTGTTTTTACGACAATTGAAGCTTAACAATTAATTGTCATGTTACATAGGCCTGTTTATCTGGGCCGGGTGCAACCCGGCCCGGTTTGAAATTTTAAGATATTTCTTAATATTTTAATTTTTTTTTAAAAAATATTGAAGAAAATTTTAAATCCGGGTTCCGGATTCCAAATCCGGAACCTGGATGAACACTCCTAAATTGTTACATATTCTAGATTATCATATAAAATACAGCAAAAGTATTTACATCAAATGGAAAATCTTGGATCAGGTGTGGTTGTTAATCCACGGAAGGAATACTTTTTCACGAGAGTTATTTGTTGAAATCATCTTCCATAGCGATAGAGTGCCTCGCGCAGTGATAAACATTAGGATAACACTCATATTTTACAACCTAAATGTCGAAATTAGACAGAACTAACACGTACATTTTGAGAGAGATTTTTTCTTATCCATGCCAAAAAACCTATATATCTTTACACTAAGGAGGTAGGAACTAGCCATAATTTACCGATAAAGTGGCTTAAAAACCACTTCATTGTCAAGGCACAAAGCCTAGACATGATAAGGCTAGGCGTGCCCACTACAGGAGCTCCCCATTATTACATGAACTTGTTCTCCGTCGCATCAACTGTTTGATGATTCTTTCATGTGTGCATCGAACGTACGCCTCTGGCCGAAAGGCTAAAGATTATTGTCCCATGGAAGATGGACCATATATTGACCCTACTACACTATTTTCATGTATTATGTGTCTAATATTCCTAAGAAATTGTAGTTGTTGTAACTCCCTTGCATATATCTCTATTTCAATTCTTATATCATGTGAAAATTCTATGCTTATAAAACTGGTTTTTGTTCCTTCTTTTTTTTTTTTGATTTCCTCAAAAGAATAGAATCCAACAATATCTAATCATGATTTGATTGAAGCTGTCGACATTTTCAAGTTGGAATATATTATCTCATTACAATAATGTAAGTAACAATTAATATTTACTTGAATGGTCATTGACCATATATAGAGAGCCTATAAAAACCCCGGCCCATGCTAGAGTTCTTTGTAAATCAAATCAGTACAACAAGTCCATAAATCTATTTGCACCCAGCTCCCGGCGGCCATCGCTCGATCGGGTCCTTTTTGTAAGAAGATGACTCGTCATGTGTCCAACACCAAGGGGGCACCTCTAACTGAGGAGCAGTTGCTAGAAACTCTTAAAAAATACGATGTCAACCACGACGGTGGTCTCAGCCAGGAAGAGCTAAAGGCTGCTTTCCAATCCCTTGGTGCTCGTCTCCCCGGCTGGAGAGCCAATCGAGCGCTCCACCATGTCGATACTAATGGAGATGGAAAGGTAAGTGGGGAGGAGCTCAAAGTTCTCGTCCAGTATGCCAAGAAACATAAATACATATAATCCCCTACTAATTAATAGCCAATCCATATTTAGTACCGTACGTGTCGGCCAATAACATGATGTTCTAGACCGAAAACTAAACGGCAGCCAGCTCCTTGTGTGCAAGCTGTCGTACGTGCTTGTATGTGTTTTGGTTTTCTAATGTATGAAGAAGCAATAATGCTAGCTTCTGTGTGTTAGCATACTTGTATGCCATGTATGCTTAATTCTATGTGGGTTTTCGTTTATGAGGTACCTGTGTCTTGTACTGATTAAATATTAGTCCTAGTCTATCATGCTTTTGATGGATTCGATCGCTAGCAAATTATGTGTATGGGGTCACGTACGATGATTTAACAAATTGCAGAAAATGGTAATTAAGGAATTTTTTTTTTTTTTTATAACAAATCATTTATTAATAAAGTTATAACAACAATTAATCTCAACATTCCACGGGTAAGCCTATGAGCTACCTCATTTTTTCGTACTACGCACATGTTGAGTTGTAAACTCAAGAAATGGTTCTAGCATACGTTTTATATCTTTTAGCAAGTTCCCAATAACTGAAAATGATTTTGTATCTTCTTGGAGCTCTTTAGCCGTCAACAAATAATCACTTTCCAGAATTAGTTTTGAGAATCTCAAAGGAGCACACAGTTGTAAGCCATGAAGCATGGCAAGAAGCTCAGTAGTTTCTAGACCATGCACTTCATTCTCCACTTTGCTAGCAGTCATCAGTAGGTCTCCATTCTCATCCCTAAGTACCACACCTACACAAACCTTACGTACGTTAGAAAGAATTGCTCCATTTATGTTCAGCTGGAGGTGGTTTTCACACTATAAGAAATTTTTTTATTTGTATCCAGCTATTTCTTGCTAAAATAATCCTTTCATGTCAAAATGAGTTTATTTTTATAACAAATAATCATTTTCACTACAAATAATCTATCACGAACATTCATTTTTTTTATAATATTAGCAAGAAACATTCTTGAATTTTGTAGTTAGTAATTAGGGTGTGAGCATGGTCAATGATACTGATTGGATCAATAAGAGTTTTTTAGCTTCCATCTTGTTTTTTCTAAACCAAAAGCCTCAAGCTATTAGGAAAAAATATGTCAAAGTCATTATATTGCCGTTCTCCAGCACAAGCAATACAATAGTCATTAAGTTCATATATATTCCAATGTATTTCATTGCAAGTATATATTTGTTCCACAGCGATCTCGCATGTCAAGGCAGAATATTAAAGCGTGAATGTCAAGTATCTTACAAATAGGACGTGCAAAACCAACATTCATTATCAACCTCCACATTCCTTTTTCTTTTTCATAGAAGCATTGTTTTTTTTCGTAAATGAGATGAATTGAGATTATAAAAATTAAAAATTGAATAAATATTTTTTTAATATTATTTTTATTTTAAAATTTGAAAAAATTAAATTGTTTATTTTATTTTGTTTAATGAAAGAATTATAATGATTAGATCAAGTGAAATCATTAGATAAGATGCATTTAGAGTAGTTATAATCAAAGACAGACGAAGCTCAATATCGGAGGTTGTACTGGAGGAGATCAAGATTTGCGGATCAAGTTCGGCTTTATATATAGAACATGTAATTCCTCATGCAAGGCATGATAACGAAGAAGACGTTTATAGCTCATTTCTCCTTTCAAATCCCACCCCATGCAATTTACAATATGTTTCAATACTACTATCCAATGACTTGCTATAAAAATCCAAGCCCATTAATGTACGTGTAATATATATATATATATATATATATATATTTGCGATGAAAATGCTCATTTTAACTAAAAATAACCATTTTCACGTTAAAAATAAATGGTTGCAAAATAAACCATTTTCTTATAGTCACGTGGCACCAATCCCTGAAAGATATAGGAAAATCAGTGCATATGAAATACAATAAGGCGCAATTTAAACTCTTGAACTCGTACGAATAATTTTCAAATAAATACTCTTTACGTTTTTTACTCATATTGTACTGCTACGGCATCACATCGATATCTCTCACAAATTAAATTATCTTGAAGTGAGATAATTAACTCATGATGTTGGCAACCATATTATATTTGTTAATTTAAGTACTGTTTTTAACAGAAAAGAAAAAGCTTCAATTAATTAAATATCCTACCCAATTTAAAAAGTTATAAAAGAGTTGATCTAGATCATCATGTGTATTTAGAGATGATTTATTAAATATAAAATATCACAATATATAATTTCATTTCTTGGTAATATTCATTAATTGAGACTTGAGAGTCTTTTAATTTTCCTAACAGATATATTTTTCATTTTCTTAATTTTAATTTGTATCGTTTTATTATAACCTCACGTGCAGCTGTTCAGACTTTTGGGGTTAATGATGCCACTGGCGACGCCATTTCATATAATATTAATTGAGAGTCTTTCTATTTTTGCGTTTATTTTGTGATTTCATTTCGTTGCTGGAATTTTTTTTTTTAAAATTAAAAGCTGACGTGGCATGATACCACATCAGCAGACTGCATGCCGACTGCATAGGAATGACTGTATAGAAGAACCCCTTGCATATATATTAACAACAAAAACATCCAAAAGTTAAGATAATATTAAATCTATGGCAAAAAGGTGATTCCTGATTTCATCCAGATGAATGATTCCACCACTTCCTATGATGTAGAAAACTTTATACGATCTGATAGTTTTATTCCAAATATATATTTCCTTTATCTTTGTAATATTTGCATTATAAAAAGATTATTTATTTATTATTATTTATTAGTTGTAAATAATCTATTTTAATTATTAATAATCTATTTTAATCATTAATAATCATTTTTATCATAAATGTTAGATCATTATTATATATGTTTTTCATAATAATGATGTTGTTGTTACATAAAAGGAAAATAGATGTGTTTAAATCACATGCACCACATCATGTTTTAAGAAAGTAATTATTAGTTAGTCTCATGTACTTGCACGTGTTATTCGTTTCTTGTCATAAAATGTCAAGGTGTACGTCTTTGATTGGATGCGAGTATCATATTTTTAGACTATCGATTAATTTTTCTATTAAAACTAACTAAGCAAATTAAGTCTTTAATTAGCTTACTTATAGCTAGCTTTATTCGATCCACTGCTAATGGGTTCTACGAAAAATCGACTGTTTGGTGATGTGAAGCCAGACATTTTGGTGTCATCATAGGATGCCATGATATTTATAAAATTAAGAGCGGGGATGTCGAATGTTTACCGAATAGCATAAACAGGATTTTTTTTTTCAGATTTTATTTTATACATTTTATTTTTATATTTTTAAACATTTTTTAAAAAAGAAAAAAACCAAATCATTATTAAAAAATACTTATTTAATTACTGAGCAAGAAAGAAAATGTAAAAAAAAAAAAAAAAACTAAATATGAATTCGGGACAAAACTTCGGTACAATTTCGGGAAGAGAATCATTTCTCTAAAATTAATGTCACGAAGTTTTTTTATTAAAAGAACTTGGGAATCAATTTTTCTTTTTAAATTATCTTACAATTTCGGGAAGATATATTTTCGAATTATCTTATAATATTTCTATTTAAATTAAAAGAGTAGTACGTAACTAACTAATTTTAACGATTTCAGCATGAGTGTATAAATAATTACTTATAAATTAAATCTTATAGAAAGGACAATCAATTTTTTTATTTTTTATTTTTTATTTTTATGATAGCTTTTTTTGAAAGGTTTTTTATGATAGTTGAAGCTTAACAACTTGTGTTACATATTCTAGAACAGGATATTATCATTATATAGAGAAACGCTACAGCGAAAGTATTTACCCGATGAAAAAGTTTTGGATCAGTTGTATCACGGAGTTTTTCACGGGTGCTAATATTTGTCTGAAATCATCTTCCTTAATTAACACTAGATCAGTGCGTCACGTGAGAAACATTAGGATAATAACATGACTCATATTTTACAAACTAATTAATGTTGAAACTAAAGAGAACTAACACTTTAATTGAGAGAGATATTTCTCATCCATGCCAAAAAATCTATGTTTACACTCTGGAGGAAGGGACTGTACATAATTTACCGACAAAGTGGCTTAAAACCACTTCATTGTCAAGTCACAAACAGTTGATGATTCTTTCATGTGTGCATGAAAAGCCACTTGCCGAAAGGCTAAAGATTATTGTCCTATTGGATGATGGACCATTTATAGACCCTATTAGACAAATTTGCATTGAGTTATATATCTCTGTTTCAATTCTTATATACTGCGTGAACATTCTATGTTATAAAATTGGTTTTTCTTCTTCTTTTTTTATTATTATTATTTCAAAAGAAAAGGCTTACAGAATCCAACATCTAATCATGATTTGATTGAAATCGGCATTTCCAATACACAAGAACAGTGAATATTTACTTGAATGGTGATTTACCAATTATATTATAGAGATCAAAGCCTATAAAAACCCCAATGCTAGAGTTCTTTAATTGGAAATCAAACCAACAGTACAACAAGTCTATAAATCTTTTTCCCTTTGGCACCCAGGTCCCGGCCATCGCTCGATTGGGTCCTTTTTGTAATAAGATGACTCGTCATGTGTTCGAGGGAGGACCTTCCAGGACAAGTCCATACAATGAGGCGCAGTGGCTAGAAAGTCTTAAAAAATATGATGTTAACCTCGACGGTGGTCTCAGCCAGGAAGAGCTAAAGGCTGCCTTCCAATCCCTCGGTGCTCGTCTGCCCGGCTGGAGAGCCAATCGAGCACTCCGCCATGTCGATACTAATGGAGATGGATTGGTCAGCGGGGAGGAGCTCAAAGGTCTCATCCAGTATGCCAAGAAACATGGATACGTATCCCCTTACTAATTGATGGCCAATCCATATTTAATACCGTACGTGTCCAATAACATGTTCTAGACCGAAAACCAAAAGGCAGCCAGCTCCTTGTGCGCAAGGGTTCTTAGTAGTACGTATATAGCTTGTATGTGTTTTGGTTTTTTGATGAATGAAGAAGCAATGTTCGCTAGCTTTCCATGTGTGTTTGCATAGTTATATGCCATGCATGCTTATTTCTATGTGGGTTTTCGTTTATGGATCGGACCTGTATGATCTAGTACTGATTTAATACTTTTTTAGTCTATCTTGCTTTTGATGGATTCCATCGGTAAAAAGAATGTCAAAAGCAGAAAATGAAACAAATTGAAATAACGCTTCCATTAGACACCCCATTGATCATCGCAGAAAATGAAACAAATTTGACGTAGCGGAAGAGTGCAAAGAAACAAAGGAAGAGCTGTGTCTTTCTAGAGTACGAAACAAAGGATTAAATTCACCAAACTTTTTATTCAAAATTAATCACTACCTCTTACGTCAAATCACCCAGCGTGATATATCAAGCTAAGAAAGAAAATTATTGTTAAGAGGAAATTGATAACAAACTAAGAAGGAAATAACTTTAATAGTAAATAAGGAAATATTAAGAAAATCATAAATAAGAAAATTCTTGTGTCAAGAGTGAAATGTGAGTCCATGCCACCAAAAGAGTTGGAAATGGTTGAGTGCAATCACTTTGTGACAAAGTGATCATTTATTTGCTGCTTGGTTATATATACAATGCACAACTTTGCCATAGGTTAAAAAAATGGTCTCTGTTTTGAGTAGTCACTTTGGTGACAAGGTCACTTTTTCAACTTGGCTAACCGCAGATGTCTATAACTACGTCGGTTTATCTAGGCCAGGTCGTACCCGGTCTAATTTAAATTTTATTTATTTTTTAATATTTTTAAATTTTTTTTAACATTTAAAAAAATTTTAAATTCGAATTTCGAATTTAAAAATTCAAAATCTAGATGAGCACCCCTATCCATAATCTTGTTGAGCTTGCATAATCATGGTTTCTATGTTTCTTTTTGTAATGTTGTTTCAATACACTTGTGGCTAATGATATATAAATTATGTTTTTGACAATACAATATATATAGGTTCATAGCTTACTAGGTCGGTGGATTCACTCGTTTAACTCCACCATTTTTTCAGATGACTTTGACGGTTGGGACAGTCGGAATACATGGCACATAACAAGATTATAAGAGAAATGCAAAATAACTATTTGGTGGCATAAGTGGATTAGTGCATGAGATTTTAGAGAATATATACATATATATTGTTGTGACGATGTTTTTTTTTTCTCTGAAAATAGTTTTGAACTAGTATTTGATTTTAGAGGATTATTGTATTTAAGTTAATTTATATTTTGTGGATTTTAAATTAAAAGGTTCTTCCCTAGGTACCGTACGCTTATCTAAAATCAAGACGACGTCGGTTTGGTCAACGTGGCACTGTAAAAGGTCAACAGTGATCGTCGATCAGTCAACGATCGATGAACAAACCGATCGAACATGAAAACATGGGAAGATAAGAACGAACCTATACTAGAGGGGTTTTCAGTATCTGCCAACAGCAAAACTTATCCAAAAGTTGCATAAAGTGAGGTTTTCCTTTGAAAGTACTGGTGATTCCCAATTCCTTTAATTATTGTTTGGGCCCGCGACCACTTGCAAAAATCGAAAACTTTATACGATCTGATATCTTGATGTGAAATATTATTTTATCTTATTATGCTTATCTAATTAAAAATCAAAATAAAAATAAAAATAAAAATAAAAATTCTTCTCTTAAGATGTTTGCTTTATATAAAATATTACTCTTTTTGCTGGAGTTTTTTCTGAGAGCTACTGCTAAATTTTTTAATTTTTTAATTAATAATTAAAGAAAAATTGAGGTTCGATTTGACCGAATCTCATGTGATTTGTAGCCTCCATCGCCACCAGCAGCAGTTGGCAACACCGCTCACCCCATCGAGACCGAACCAGATCTGAAATGAGTTTAAGGTCGCCGAGAGGATACCGGAGGTCGCCGGGGCTCGCCGTCGCAGGGGTGAGGTCGCTGGCTCCCTCCGATCCCGATGGGGTGGGTGGTGTCACCCACTGCCTCCAACGGCGACGGGGGCTGAGTGAGGCCGAATTTACCTTAAAATTCATTTTCATTTTATTTTTTTATTGTGTTTTTTATTATATTTTTTATTATGTTTTCTCCATTTTATTATTTTATTTTATTTTTTATTGTGTTTTTTAAATTTTCTTTTTTTATTGTATTTTTTATTATATTTTTTAATATTTTTTATTATATTTTTGTAGGGGATTAGGAGGGCCGCACCCCAACGTCACCCTAATAATTAAGTAAGTATTTTTTAATGATATTTTAAATTTTGAATTTAAAAAATATATATATATTTAATAGTGCTAAAGAAATACATTTAAAAGAAAGTAAAAAACCAAAAGCAAAATTCAACTCGTGACTTGAGAGATTTATATATGGAATGTCCGTAAGAAGATTGGTAAGCGTGATATAACCTATAAGTAATTATTAGGTAGTTTTAGAGTAATGGTATGCAATTTTGTACCGATGACATCATAATTTCACAATTCTAATTAGGATTGTTCAGCCAATCTGACCCTACCCGTTAAACATACTTCTGACCTGACCCGACCCGATAACGAGCATCGCCAATTAGCCAATTAGCCGATTAGCTGATATTTCGATTACCGACCTTCCTCAATTTTTTATTTTATTTTTTTTTTGTGTGGAGATTTTTGTTCATCTAAACTATTCACTAACACCAACACATCTCCAAACCAAAAAACCCTAACATATTTTTGATTATCGACATTCCTCTGCTCAAGAAAACACTAACACATCTCTCGCCAGACCCAGTTCTACTCCATTTCTTCTTGCTTTTCATGTTCGTGTTAATTTGTCCTTTGGTCTTCTTTGAATTGCGATCAAATCAGAAAACCACCGTGATCGATTTTTCTAATCTCCTTAACAAAACAGTTTTATTATGGAATATTAGCAAGGATCCAAGTTTATAGAACAGAGTCACCTGCAACTCTGCGAGTTCTTCCATAACAGAAACCTTCATATTGCGTTTTTCGCTCTCTTCCTCAGACTTTTTGCCTCGTCTTTGCTAGATAAATTCTTTGTTGAGTATTGACGTCTCCAACAACGCTTTGACCTTGATCCCAGACGGATACCCAATTAAGGGTTAAATCAGCAAAGATTGATTTATCAGCGAACGATTGGAAGATTGGAGCTCTCGAATATCAGCAAATGAATTTTTTCTCAAATGAAGATCAATTTTCAAAAAAGAGAGAATGAGAGAATAATGGTTATATTGGTAACGGGATATCCGATTTCTCGATTAATATAAACAAATTAAAATAGAGAGTTTGGGTTGGATCAAAATATCAAGTCGGATCAAAATATCGGGTCGAATCGAATAATGAATTTTTTGTTCACACCTAATTATGATCATCGAAATTTATTTCCAAACTATCTATTAATAATTCGCTTTTAGTGATAGCAGCTCAAATTTCTGACACAAGTTAGGTGTAATTTATTCTCATGGCAGTGGGTTCAACTAATAATAGGCCGACAGTCAACTTTGGTTCGGGGATGGTCAAGCCTAACAACCTTAATGGCCCCATCCCTTTTTCCATGATTCTTAATTCTTTCATGTGTACATGCAATAAGATATATATAAAGGCATTATACAAGATCAGTAAATTCGATATCTCAGATTATAAATTTTTTTACTATGAAATATATAATTCAATAGATTCTATAAACTTACATCAATTTATAAATTAATTTGTATAATCTCTGTAACAATTTTCCCTATCTAATCCAATATGCCCCGTAGGAAACGCCTTGCTTGTCAGGGTAATTTCGAATATATTGTCTCACCATAGTATAGAGTAACGATTACACTATTTCAATCATATAGCATGTTCTTTAACCATAGATCATAAAAAAAAATAAAGCCTATAAAACCACCATGCATGCTGGGAGTCCTTCGAAAACCAAACCAGAAAAGTCTATAAAACCAGCCATTTGCCTTTGCCACTCAGCTCCCTGTTCTAATAACATGACTCGTTTTATGCCTAAGCCAGGACCCCAACCCGCAGATCATGAGTTAGGGGCTAATATTGTTACAAAATACGATGCTAACAACGACGGGGGTCTAAACAAGGAAGAGCTGAAGAATGCCTTCCGATCCCAAGGTGCTCGTTGGTTGGCTGGCTGGAGAGCTCGTCGTGCACTCCACCATGCTGATGCTAACGGAGATGGAGTATTAATGGGGGAGGAGGAGCTCGGCGCCTTTCGGCAATATGCTTTGAAACATGGATATAACATGTAGTCATCTTCCCCTATACCTTATAATATCGAATATATATATATATATGTGTGTGTGTGTGTGTGTGTGTACTGTGTCTAGTAACATGTTACTGTTAGTATATAAATGTAAGAACCAAGCGGCGTTCGGCTCCTTGAGTACTGCAAGGTTCATGAGTGCTTGTAATATGTGTATTTATGATGAAGTAATGCTTCTTTGTGTTAACTTGTTATTTTCCATTCTTCAATTTCTTCTATGTATATTGTTTTAGTATGGGTGATACTACTCACCGAATGGCAAAAACTTTTTTTTTCTTTTTTTTTTTTTTAATATTTTTAAAATAAAAACAAATTCAAATTCATTAAAACACTTCCTTAACTATTAGTTAAAAAAACAATCCAATCGGCGTGTTTTGTCAGTGGATTTTATAGGTGGGAGTAGTGTTTTCCTTTTAGCGTTTACCCAATGGGAATATTACTCTTAAGTTTTACAATTCCAATTTCCAAGCAATTTCTCTTTTGAATATTAAAGTTGCTAGAATTGGATCCTTTCCGAGAATCATCTCTAAAATACACTTCTTGTCTATCATGCTTTTGGTGGATTTGCTAAAAAAAATAGGGGTAGTGGGAAAGTGAGATGATTATTGATTATTTAACAAACTAGAAACTTGGTAATTAAGCAGGGCTATTCAGTTGAGCTCTGAAACTCGGAGTTGCACTCGAGAAGCCAAACTAAACTGCATACATATATATATATATATATATATATATTATATATGTGAGAATTATCTTTAGATTGCTGATGGAATTCCATTAGCAATCTGTTTTATAATCGCCACAAAAACCAAAATTTAACCCAACTTATCATATCCGTGTCAAAGGCAGTGGCGAAAAAGAAATCGCTGCAAATAAGATTTTTTTGTGACGATTTCTTTTGCAGCTAAGTTAAAATCGATGGAAATAACCTATATTTTTGTAGTGAAAATTGGAATATTATTTATGATTAATCTTTCCAACCACAGATTTACAAGGTTGAGAGTGGATCTCAATTACAAAAAAAAAAAAAATAACCACAACATACAATTTGAGAAGGATAAGTTATAATCATATGCCTACAAGCTGACGAATGCAGCTTTAATCTAATTCTAATCACAACATTAAGGGTCGAATTGTAGGTAAGTAAGATACAGGTTTTTACATCTCCTAGAGTTCTTGCTTAAACTCTATGGCATAGAGTAGGAGATCGATATTAGACATGCAAAATGGATATGATCACAATATTTGTTAAGTATCTAATATGAAAGGGAATGAGACTCATGCAGCAGCCTTAAAGCGAATGAGACTCATGACTATATGTATCTATCTCTCTTGCTCTCAATCTAGGCTCTAGTGTATGCAAATCCTGCGGAATTCTTTTGAAATCAGTTAAACAAATGACCAAGCCGACTAGTTTTTGGTGGAATATTAGTCATTGCCAAAGAAATAACTAAGCCGAAGTAGTGGTGGCACATTCATGACCAACCCCACGTAGTAGTGCCCCATGACACTGGCACGTCAGCCTAGCCAAACACGCACACTAGTGCGGGAAGTTTTTCGATTTTAAAATTTATTTTTTTTCTATAAAATCAAAGAAAAAATTAAGAAAGTAATATATTTACAACCGATCAAAGTACCACATCCCCAAATAAAAAAAAAAAACCTCTCTTTAAACTGCCATCTAATCTCAAATCCATCATCAAACTATATATACTGACAACTCACCGGTTAATTAAACTTGTTATTAATTGTAAGGCTAGTTTGGGGTTGTTGATTAATTAGACTACGCTTAAAGTGTCCAATTGAGCTGAATGTACTATTGGTTTTGTTATTAATGTTGTCGGCTAACTGATTGGTGGTAATTAAGAAGATCGGTTTTTTAAGTGTATCGCAACAGAGGGAAAGTGGATTTGTTGGATTGTTAATATGGTATTGTTAAAAATTAAACTGTAGAATTTGGGTGTGTATGTCTCACACTGTCAAAAATTGGACTGTTGTTTGTAGTAATGAGTACATTGTAGTTTGATTAAAGGGTTGATTTTTTAACTTTTGAATGTCTGAGGTGGATGATGGATTATGGAAGATCATGTGTACAAGTGCGCTAGTGTCACCTTTGGGTTAAGTGAAGGTACATGGAAAAGATGAATTGAAACCATAAGGTTATTGTCGTGGGATGTTTAATATGTTTCGTCTTATTTTAGAGGTACTAAGATTAATTGTGTTGACATATAATTGTGCTAATTATGCTTAGGTGATGATTGATATTCTCTTGACAATGTTGTGATGAATGTTAGAGATGCTGAAAAGTTCAATTAAGTGAAAGCTCTTTTGTTAGATTTTCTCGAAAACTGACTGATAATGATTTTGTGAAAAATTTGCATATTTTATTATGAGATCAGCAATGGTTATTTTCTACACTAGCTAGTCTTTGTATCTGATTATTGAAATATGATATTTTATCATGACTAGTCTAAAATGTGAGCAATTTTCTCTACTGCATAAAATGTGGATATAAATTTTAAAACTTCTATAACATCAAATGATACTACATATTTAAAATACTATTTTTATTATCGCAATGTATCTAAAAATTATAAGATTCTATTATGCTTTGGTTACGAGCCCTACCACTAGTTATAATAGTGGTTGCTTATTTTTGAGACTGCCACATAGGTAAAATGATTGTCTCTGATTCTAACCTTGTCACGGGTGTAAAATGGTGGCATCTGTTTTGAGTGCAATCATTTTGTGACAAATGTGATTTATTTTATGCTTAGCTATTTGCTTGATACACAACCTTGCCACAGGGTAAACTTGACTTCTACTTTGAATGCATCGCTTTGGTGACAAAGTCATTTTTTCAGCTTGGCAAACCGCAAATGTCCACAACCTTGTCATGTAGTAAACATTCTCTTTGTTTCTGTTTCTAATGTTGTTTCAGTAGACTTGTGCCTAAGGTCTTTTGTCTATTTTATGAATGATAAATAATTTTTTTTTACAATATCACTACCCTTAATTTTCTTATACGAATTGTTTAATTTTACATTATGTAATCGCGCTCATATTTATACACTAGTATAGGTTCACTACGTACGAATTCGGTGGACTCACCCTTTTATCTCCGCCATTTCTTCGGTTGACTTTGACAAATTGTGAAAGTTGGAATAGATGGCACATAACAAGAATCCAAGATTATAAGAGAAATATAATATAACTATTAGGTGGCATAAGTGGATTGGTGAGATTTTAGAGAATAGATGACAGTGTTGATTTTTTTTTTCTCTGAAAAGATTTTTGAAATATTTAATTTTGGAAATTAATGTATCTAAATTTTATATTTTGTAGATTTTAGAATAAAATGATCTCCATGGGTACAGGCAGACAAATGTAAATTAATGACAACTCAATCCTCTTAAGCAAGGTTAGGGTTAGACCTTCCTTGATTCGAAGAAGTTTGCTTTCAGCCAGGGGCCTTATCAAAGAGGGGATAGCACGGAGGGTGGGAATGGCAGATGACTTTGATGGTTGGGACAGTCGGAATACATGGCACATAACAGATTATAAGAGAGATGCAAAATGACTATAATTAGGTGGCATAAGTGGATTAGTGCATGAGATTTTAGAGAATATATATATTCTCTGTAAATAGTTTTGAACTAGTATTTGATTTTTGAGGATTATTGTATTTAAGTTAATTTATATTTTGTGGATTTTAAATTAAAGGGTTCTTCCCTAGGTACCGTACGCTTATCTAAAATTAAGACTACGTCGGTTTGGTCAACGTGGCACTGTAAAAGGTCAACAGTGATCGTCGATCAGTCAACGATCGATGAACAAACCGATCGAACATGAAAACATGGGAAGATAAGAACGAACCTATACTAGAGGGGTTTTCAATATCTGCCAACAGCAAAACTTATCCAAAAGTTACATAAATAAAGTGAGGTTCTACTTTGAAAGTACTGGTGGTTCCCAATTCCTTTAATTATTGTTTGGACCGATATGATATCTTGATGTGAAATATTCTTTTATCTTAATATGCTTATCTAATTTAAAAAAATAAAAATAAAATAATCTCTTGCAATGTTTGGTTTATATAAAATAGTACTCTTCTCGCTGGAGTTTTTTCTGAGAGCTACCGCTAAATTTTTTAAGTTTTTTAATTAATGATTGAGTAAGTATTTTTAATAATATTTAAATTTTAAAAAATATATATTTAATAGTGCTAAAGAAAGAAATTTAAAAAAAAGTAAAAAATACCAAAAACAAAATTCAACTAGTGACTTGAGAGATTTATATATGGATTGTACGTAAGAAGATTGGTAAGCATGATACAACCTATAAGTAATTATTAGGTAGTTTTAGAGTAATGGTATACAATTTTGTACCGATCACATCATAATGACATATCATTCTGTATGTAGTGAAAATTAATACAAGAATACCACAATTCTAATACATCATCGATATTTATATCCAAACTATCTATTAATAATTCGGTTTTAGTGATAGCAGCTAAAATTTCTGACACAAGTTAGGTGTAATTTATTCTCATGGCAGTGGGTTCTACTAATAATAGGCCGACAGTCAATTTTGGTTCTGCGATGGTCAAGCCCAGCAACTTTGGGCCCCATCCCTTTTTCCATGATTCTTTCATGTGCACCTGCAATAAGATATATATAAAGGCATTATACAAGATCAGTACATTCGATATATCAGATTATAATTTTTTTGTTATGAAATAGATAATTTTATAAATTTTATAAAATCACGTTAACTTATAAATTAATCTGTATAATCTGTTTATATCTATAATAATTTTTTATATCTAATCTAATATGCCTGTAGAAAACGTCTTGCATGTCTAGATAATTTCGAATTTATTATCTCATCATAGTATAGAGTAACGATTACACTATTTCAATAATATAACTTGTTCTTTAACCAAAGATCAATAAAGCCTATAAAAACACCATGCATGCTGGGAGTCCTTCGACAACCAAACCAGAAAAGTCTATAAAACCTGCCATTTGCCTTTGCCACTCAGCTCCCTGTTCTAATAACATGACTCGTTTTATGCTTAAGCCAGGACCCCAACCCGCAGATCAAGAGTTAGGGGCTAATATTGTTAAAAAATACGATGCTAACAACGATGGGATCTAAACAAGAAAGAGCTAAAGAATTGATGTAAGAGGATCTGAATCAGATGATATTGAGCTGTCAAATTGTATATTGATGGTGCTGAAATACCATGAGTTGGTAGATCAGCGCAAAAGCGGGAAGTAATTGTGAATACTTTCCAATTGGGACAGTTTTAGGTGCGTTTCAGTTTTTTGGCCATAACTTTTGCTACGGGTGTCAAAATAGCACATAAGACCCCAATTCGAAAAGCTCTTTTTGGTGCACACGCGGTCCACATTGAGCATGGCTCCATATGCCTTTTTTTCGACCTCAAATTTCGCTATTTTCCTTT
The DNA here is from genome assembly GCA_036559045.1 of Platycarya longipes. Classification (NCBI taxonomy): domain Eukaryota; kingdom Viridiplantae; phylum Streptophyta; class Magnoliopsida; order Fagales; family Juglandaceae; genus Platycarya; species Platycarya longipes. The sequence continues at coordinate 41,221,907 of CM071802.1, forward strand.
CCAAATTGTTAATTTTAGTTATTTTTTATTATTTTTGGTAATATTTCGTATGTTTGTTAGGAAGTCATTTTAAATTCGATTTGTTCCCGATTTTTTGCAGATTGCTTATTTTATTTTGAATTTCAATCTTACGTTATTTTCGAGATTTTGCCATTTTTGGTAAAATTCGGTTACAGACGAATTTTAGCTATACAGTCCAGCTTGTGGACTGATTTTCGATAGTCTTTGATTTGGTAATATTCAATTTTTTTCTAAAAGATGTATTCTCTGTATTTTGGTCTAATTTCTTGTGTTCTTCCTTGTGCATTCATCTGTTGAAATTAGCTTGCAGAATAATCGCTATTCTGTCTGGCGTTAGTTGGCATCAGAGCTTCAACATCTTCCTGGGCAAAATTTTATCAGTTTCAATGGCTGGTGGTCGTGGTCGTCGTGGGCAGGTTCTGAATGAGGAAGCCCAACACCGTGATCGTAGTGTTCAGGATGCAATGATTGAGGATTTGCAGAGGTAAGTCGTAAAGTTAACCCAGCATTTGGCGGCACGCTATTTCGAGGATCGTGAGGCCTCCGATCATCATTTTGATTCCACGTTTAAGAACCCATATCACAATTGTGCTCTATTCCAGGAGCACTGTGGTCAGGAGGAACGTCATGGAGACCTCGATTTTCAGGTCGATCTGCTCGAGTTTTGGTACATTACAGGCCAAGGGATTCATTGATTGGATAAATGAAGTGCAGCTTATTTTTTATTACAAGGAAGTCCCCGATCGTGTGAAAGTAAAATTGGTCACCATCAAACTCAAAAGCAGAGCATCTGCATGGTGGGAGCAGTTGAGACGCTCACAAGACAGGCAGAACAAGGCCAAGATCACTGATTAGGAGAAGATGAAGGCTCATTTCCTTCCCTTCGGCTACAGTCAAACCTTGTTTCAGCGACTTCATGCGTTGAGGTAAGGCGTGAGATCAGTCGATGATTACACAGAAGAGTTTTACTAGTTGTTCACCCAGAACGATTTATCTGAGATGGAGGAGCAGTTAGTGGCGCGATATTTGGGGGGTTTGCGCCAGCCATTGCAAGATGTCCTCAGCCTTCACTCGTTGTGGACTGTTTCGGAGGCATACCAGCGTGCACTTGCTGTTGAAAAACAGCTGAACAGGAGGCCAGTGATCAGGAGTGATCAAAACAGCCGACCAATTCGCACTCAAGATTCCCTTCCTGTCCAGCAGCCACCAAAAAGTAATTCGAACCCTACTACTAGATGTTTTTGTTGTGGGGAACAGGGACATAAAGCGTCTGATTGCAGGAAGTCTGCTAATCAAAATGGAAAAAATTTGTTGATTGAGAAAGACATAGTAGACGAGACTCAGGAGATTGGGGAGCTTGTGTATGACGAAGATCAAATTGACGACGTGCTGTATGGAGATGGCCATGAGATGCTGGTCGTTCTCAAGAGTCTACTAACTCCCAAGGGCGATTCAGGGGACGATTGGTTGAGAACCAATATTTTCCACACAACCTGCACAATTGCAGATAAAGTCTGCAAAATGATCATCGACAGCGGCAGTTGCGAGAATGTAGTGTCCGAGGAAGCTGTCCAGAAGTTGCAGTTGAAGACAGACCGTCATCCTAAGCCATACAAGTTGTCATGGCTGAATAAAGGCAGTGAGGTAACAGTAGATAGGCGATGCCTTGTGTCTTTTTCAATTGGCAAAAAATATTTCGATAATGCTTGGTGTGATGTTGTGTCTATGGATGTGTGTCATGTATTGTTGGGTCGACCTTGGCAGTATGATCGTAGTGTCATTCATGATGAACGGAAAAACACTTATTCCCTTAACATCAAGGGAAAAAAGATTGTGTTGGCCCCCCGGTGGGAAGGACCCACTCCTATCCCGGTAGCCAATAATACTAAGTTGCTTTCTATGTCCAGGTTTTTAGATAAAATTGAGCATGGGGACGTCGTCTATGCTCTACTACCTTGTAGGAACAGTGCAGTAGCCGTAGACTCTAATTTTCCAGTAGAGGTGCAGAAATTGATGGCAGAGTTTGCTGACCTGATGCCAGAGGATCTCCCTCCTGGGCTACCTCCTATGAGAGATATCCAGTATCAAATCGACCTTATTCCAAGGTCGAGTTTGCCAAATCGACCAGTGTACTACCTCAATCCCAAAGAGGCTGAAGAGTTGCAGCGGCAGGTGGTGGAGTTATTGGAGAGAGGTTATATTCGCGAGAGTATGAGCCCATGTGCAGTCTCTGCCCTGCTCGTACCAAAGAAAGATGGTTCTTGGCATATGTGCGTTGATAGCCGAGCAATCAACAAAATTACTGTGAAGTACATGTTTCCAATTCCTCGCTTGGATGATATGTTGGATCAGTTGTCCGGTTCTAAGGTCTTCTCAAAAATTGACCTTAAAAGTGGATACCATCATATCAGAATAAGACTTGGAGATGAGTGGAAGATAGCGTTTAAGATGCAACACAGGTTATACAAGTGGATGGTCATGCCTTTTGGGTTATCCAATGCACCCAGCACATTCATGAGATTTATGCACCAGATCTTGCGGCCTTTCATGGGAAAGTTCGTTGTGCTTTACTTCGACGATATTCTCATTTATAGTCCGACGTGGACTTCACACTTTGATCACCTCCGTGCTGTTTTTGAGATGCTGAAAACGGAGTGCTTATTTGTCAATCAGAAGAAGTGCTCTTTTTTCACCACTTCTGTAACTTTTCTTGGTTTTGTTGTGTCTATTGATAGCGTTCATGCAGATCAGTCAACGATAGATGCAATCTTGAGGTGGCCAAAACCAAAGACCTTGCACGATGTCAGGAGTTTCCATGAATTGGCATCCTTCTACCGCCGGTTCATTAGAAATTTCAGCACTCTAATTGCTCCTATCACAGAGTGCCTCAAGGGTCGTGATTTCAAGTGGTCTGAGGAGGTAGAGACTAGTTTTCAACTAGTCAAACAGAAGATGACTAAGGCACCAGTTCTGGCACTCCTTGACTTTGACAAAGTGTTCAAAGTAAACTGTGATGCATCTAGTGTTGGCATTGGTGGTGTTCTGAGTCAGTCAAGGCATCCGGTTGCTTTTTTCAGTGAAAAGCTATCGGGCTCAAAGAAAAATTATTCCACCTATGACCTTGAGTTTAACGCCATAGTTTAGTCCCTGAAGCATTGGCGTCGCTACTTAGTATAGAGGGAGTTCATCTTGTTCATTGATCATGAGGCCCTGAAGTATATCAATGGCTAACACAAACTGAGTAGATGACATAACAAGTGGGTGGCGTATTTGCAGGAGTTTACATTTACGTTGAAGCACCAAGCCGGGAGCTTGAACCGCGTCGCAGATGCCCTAAGCCATCGTACTTTACTTCTCACCACCATGAGTACCAAAGTTGCAGGCTTTGAGACTTTCACAGATATGTATGCAGCTGATCCTTCCTTCGGAAGGATATTTCAGGAGGTAACCAATGGTCACCGTCATGATTTTGTTTTTGCATAATGGTTATCTGTTTCGTGAATTACAATTGTGCATTCCAGATTGTTCATTGAGAAAACAAATTATAATTGAACTTCATAATGAGGGACGCTTAGGCCGAGACAAGACATTGGCTCTTATCTCTTTTAACTTTTGTTGGCCTAAACTGACCAGTGATATGGCTCATTATGTGGACCGTTGTTATGTGTGCCAGCGGTCTAAGGGAGTTCTCACCAATGCGGGCCTATACACTCCCTTACCTATTCTTGAAGCACCTTGGTTAGATGTCAGCATGGATTTTGTATTGGGCTTACCCCACATCCAACGGGCCTTGGATTCTATCCTTGTTGTGGTTGACAGATTTTCCAAGATGGCCCATTTTGTAGCTTGCAAGAAGACTATGGATGCTACTCGGATTGCCCATCTTTACTTCAAGGAGATAGTGCGCTTACATGGTGTTCCTCAAACCATCACTTCTGATCGTGATTCCAAGTTCATCAGTCATTTTTGGAAGAGCCTGCGGGGGAAATTGGGGACACAGTTAAATTTTAGCAGCGCCTACCACCCTCAGACGGATGGTCAAACTGAGGTGGTAAACTGGAGTTTGGGCAACCTTTTGAGGTGTTTGGCAGGAGCTAAGCCAAAGTAGTGAGATTTGGTTTTATCTCAGGCAGAATTTGCCTATAACAAATTGAAAAATAGAACCACAAGCCTAAGCCCATTTGAGATCGTCTATGGTTGGAACCCATCTGGGGTGCTGGACTTAGCCCCTATTCCATGTGTAGGACGTTTTAGTCCTAAAGCAAATGAGATGGCAAAGCATCTTCGAGGTATCCATGAGCATGTGAAACTGGCCATTCATGAGAGCAATACCAAGTACAAGACTCGGGTTGACAATCATCGTCGTCAGGTACTTTTTGATGTTGGTGATTTTGTTTAAGCTGTATTAACTCGTGATCATTTTCCTGTTGGCGAGTATAATAAGTTTAAGGACAGGAAGATTGGACCTTGTGATGTATTGCAAAAGATCAATGATAATACTTACAGGTTGCGCATTCCTAGTCATTTGAAGACTTATGATGTCTTTAATGTGAAGCACCTAAGTCCTTGTTTTGTGGATCCTGATAACACTACTATGAACTCAAGGACGAGTTCTTTCCAACCCGAGGAGACTAATGCAGGGGGATCCGAGTCAGATGATGTTGAGTTGTCAGATTGCACATTGATGGCGCTGAGATACCATAAGTTGGCAGATCAGCGCAAAGGCAGTAAGTGATTGTGAATACTTTCTAATTGGGACAAATTTAGGTGTGTTTCAGTCTTTTGGCCATAACTTTTGCTACGGGTGTCAGAATCATACATAAGACCCTAATTCGGAAAGCTCTTTTCGGCGCGCACGTAGTCCACATCGAGCATGGCTCCATGTGCCCTTTTTCCAACCTCAAATTTTGTTGTTTTCCTTTTCGAATTGTTAATTTTAGTTATTTTTTACTATTTTTGGTAATATTGCGTATATTTGTTAAGAAGTCATTTTAAATCCGATTTGTTCCAAATTTTTCGTAGATTGCTTATTTTATTTTGAATTTCAATTTTACGTTATTTTTGAGATTTTGCCATTTTTGATAAAATTCAGTTACAGACGAATTTTAGCTATACAGTCCGGCTTGTGGACTGATTTTCAACAGTCTTTGATTTGGTAATATTCAGTTTTTTTCTCAGAGACGTATTCTCTGTATTTTGGGCGAATTTCTTTTGTTCTTCCTTGTGAATTCATCTGTTAAAACTAGCCTGCAGAATAATCGCTGTTCTGTCTGACGTCAAGAATGCATTAAGATCCCAAGGTGCTCGTTGGTTGGCCGGTTGGAGAGCTCGTCGTGCACTCCACCATGCTGATGCTAACGGAGATGGAGTATTAATGGGGGAGGAGGAGCTCGGGGCCTTTCGGCAATATGCTTTGAAACATGGATATACATGTAGTCATCTTCCCCTATTCCTTATAATATCGAATATATATATGTGTGTGTGTGTGTGTGTAAGTGTGTACTGTCTAGTAATATGTTATTGTTAGTATATAAGTGTAAGAACCAAGCGGCGGCCGGCTCCTTGTGTACTCCAAGGTTCATGAGTGCTTGTAATATGTGTATTTATGATGAAGTAATGCTTCTTTGTGTTAGCTTGTTATTTTCCTACAAGCTGACGAATTCAGCTTTAATCAAATTCTAATCACAACATTAAGGGTCGAATTGTAGGTAACTAAGATACATGTTTTTACATCTCCTAAAGTTCTTGCTTAAACTCTATGGCATAGAGTAGGAGATCGATATTAAACAGGCAAAATGGATATGATCACAATATTTGTCAAGTATCTAATATTAAAGGGAATGCGACTCATGCAGCAGCCTTAAAGGGAATGAGACTCATGACTATATGTATCTATCTCTCTTGCTCTCAATCTAGGCTCTAGTGTATGCAAATCCTGCGGAATTCTTTTGAAATAAGTTAAAAAAATGACCAAGCCGACTAGTTTTTGGTGGAATATTAGTCATTGCCAAAGAAATAACTAAGCCGATCGACGTAGTGGTGGCACATTGAAGTAGTGCCCCATGACATGGCACGTAAGCCTAGCCAAACACGCACAGTGCGGGAAGTTTTTTGATTTTAAAATTATTTTTTTTCCTATAAAATCAAAGAAAAAATTAAGAAAGTAATATTTTTACAACCGATCGAGTGCCAAATCTGGAAAAAAAAAAAGAAAAACAAACGTCTTTTTAAATTACCCCTTTTTAAACTGCCATCTTATCTCAAATCCATCATCAAACTATATATACAGACAACTCACCGGTTAATTAAACTTGTTATTAATTGTAAGGCAAGTTGGGGGTTGTTGATTAATTAGACTATGCTTGGAGTGTCCAATTGAGCTGAATGTACCATTGGTTTTGTTACTAATGCAGTCGGCTGATTGGTGGTAATTAAGAAGATCGGTTTTAAGTGTATCGCAAGAGAGGGAAAGTGGATTTGTTGGATTGTGAATATGGTATTTTTAAAAATTAAACTGTAGAATTTGGGTATGCTTGTCTCACACTGTCAAAAATTGGATTGTTGTTTGTAGTAATGAGTAAATTGTAGTTTGATTAAAGGGTTGGCTTTTTAACTTCTGAATGTCTGAGGTGGATGATGGATTATGGAAGATCATGTGTACAAGTGCGCTAGTGTCACCTGGTAGAGGGGGGTCAGGGATGTCGTCCATACCCCTGGTCGCGCCTTTTGTCAACCTATTGTTTGATGGTAGGCCTCTTTGCTGTGTCGTGCCGTGTTCCTAGGGATGCACCTTAAATGCGCATTATTTTTCCTGGCATGGCCCTATAGCTCAAGGCTGCCTGTCCTTTGGTATTCAAGTGCCTGGACGGCTCTACGTAGCCCGACTCTATGCAACGGCCGATTCCCACACACAATGGGCACCTGACGTCCCTAACAGGTTCAAAACTTGAACCTCAACTAGTGGTCTCAAGATCACTTGGCCTGGCATAGGGGAAGGCGCGGGTCCTGCTTGAGTCTTGCTTGGGTCCTGGCAATCGTCCTGGGCTGAGTGGGTCTGGCCTAGAGTTTGGGATTTCCCCCACACAATAATGCCATCTGATAAAAGTTAAATCATGTGCATTTAGAAATAAATTATTAGATACAAATTAAAGATATATAGTCTCATTTCTTGGTAATATTCATTTGAGAGTCTTTTAGTTTTCCTAACAGAAATATTTTTCATTTTCTTAGTTCTGTATCTTTTTATAATTATAAGCTCACAATAGTTAACAAGACTTAATTTTGGGATTAGTGATGCCACTTGCATATATATTAAGGAAAATGATAAACACATATTATTTTATATAACATTTTGCACAACACAAGTGATAATGTGAGGATTATTTTGATAAAATGATGTGAATTTTATAAAATAATATATAGAAATATTCTCACTGTTGTAAAAAATATTGTATAAAATAATGTATGTGTATCATTCCTCATATTAACAACAAAAACATCCAAAAGTTTGATAATATTAAATCTATAAAAAAATAAAAATAAAAAAGTGATTCCTGATTTCATGCAGATGAATGATTCCACACTAGCCAAGATAGAAAACATTATACGATCTGATATTTTTATTTCAAATATTCTTTTATCTTTGTAATATTTGCATCTTGTTGTTACTTAAAAGAAAAATATATTTGTTTCAAGACTTGACGTTATATCACACCACATCATACTTTAAAAAAGTAATTATTAGTTAGTCCCACTATTATTATTCCTTTCTTGTCAAAGAATATCAAGGTGTATGTCTTTGATTAGTTAGTCCCACAGTTGATGATTCTTTTATATGTGCATAAAAACCCACTACTCGAAAGGTTAAAGATTTTTGTCCCATGGATGATGGGCCATTTATAGACCCTATTACACTGTTTTGTATTGAGTTATATGTGTAATTGAGTTATACGAGTAATATTCTTAGGAAATTGCGGTTGTTGTATCTCCCTGCATATTATATCTATATTTGTTTTTTTTTTTTTTTTTTTTCTTAAAATCAACTTAAACTTTACTGGTAAACTTTGTCAAACAGAGGATTACAGAGTTTACATAACTGATGCAAAGACCAATTATGACCCATTCTAAACTAGCATACATGATTTTCGTGCTAGACAGTGAGCCTCATTTTTCCCACTTCTATAGACAAACAGAACTCGCCACATATGAAAGTTTGATAATACATTCTTAGTGTCCTGCACTATCATTCCAACACTATCCCAGAGCGATCGATTGTTGTTCAGTTCTTTTACCACATTTTGGTTATCACCTTCCAATATAATACATTCTTAATGTCCTGCACTATCATTCCAACATTATCCCAACTCTAGTGCTCCCATTGCCTTAGAAAGTAATGGGTCCATAAAACCTGTTTTTGACAGCTTCTTGGTGGCCAGAGTTGAGCCCCATGGTCTCTAGCAATCAAACCAATCACAATCTTGCTCTGGACCTTGTTTAAGGAGCATCCCAATTGATTTTGATCTATCCTGAAGGAGGGGGTTGCCAAGAAATCTGAGTCTGAATTTGTCTTTGTCCTTGAACTTGCTGACCTCAATTTTCCTGTGCATGCTTGAACTCTTCGAAGGATTGAATTGCTAATTTTAACACTTGGGAAAGATGTATGGAGTTTTAAAAAATGAAGGAGTTTCTTCTAAGCCATGTTGTCCTGAAAATAATAGAGAAAGTATCCATGAGATTTTGGGAACAAACTGAGCTTAGGGACTCAAATAACTCCAACTACGTGCTAGCATAGTTGTTTCTTTTCTACAAACCCATGGGACCTTGATCCCATACATCCTTAGCCAAATCACAACTCCACAGGAAATGGGTGACAGATTCCTCTTCCCTATTACAAATAGGACATAAAGGAGAATCTACTATTATTTTCTTAAATAAATCCAGTCTTGTTGGAAGTGATTCCAGGCAACACCAATAAAGGAAGACTTTAGTTGCATTTGGTATATTCAGTTTCCAGCATTTAGTCCGTTCGGGTTGCTTCTGACTTCTAATAGATGATTGCTCTTTTCTGTCTCTAGAAGTTCTTTTTGCTTATGGTATGCACTCATAACCGTGAACATTCCATCTATTGTGCCTAGCCAAATGAGTTTGTCCTTGGCATTATATATACTTATCGGAGTCTTTGATATTAAGGCTGCAAGCTCAGGTTCTAAAATGAGATCAATCAATTCTGTTTTCATTGTTTGGTTTCCCTATCAATAAGTTCTGCTACCCGAGCGTCCTCATGCCAAATTTGTTATAAAATTGGTTTTTGTTCTTTTTTCTTCAAAAGAATAGGCCGGTTATAGAATCCAACATCTAATCATGATTTGATCGAAATCAACATTTCCAAAACACGAGAACAATTAATATTAACTTGAATGGTGATTAACCATATATATTATAGAGAAAGCCTATAAAAACCCCCATGGTAGAGTTCTTTGGAAACCATACCTGTTGTGCACAAATAATATTATCCAGAATCACACAAGAAGATATTTAAGTAGTTCAACAATTTACCTACGTTTATTGGTGTCAAATTTACTATAATTTTTAAGATTTACAAGACACTCAAGAAATTCTCACATACACTCTCAAATTTGCACACACCCACTTTTAATACCACCACTTCTCTTAATACATATTAGAGCTCTCCTTTTATAGGAAAGGCTTTACAACAAATACAGCAGTTAAAGAAGACTATGGGATGATAGGTGTGGTTGGTGCAGCAATGGTGGACTGCAACTGGTGAGGACGGTGCTGCCAAGTTTGATTTTCTTCATTCAAACTTGGACGGTGCAGCTATTCCCTTAGGTATTCACACTAAGGTGGTTCACTTCAACAATCACTCCCTCCACCAAAGTGTGCCATACTAGGCTGCTAGAAAACTGATTCATTTTTTAAATGAATGCACCTCCTTCTTTGAGGTGAGAGACTTCTACTAATAAATGCGCCATAAGACGCCAAATGCACCCAAAAGTGCCAATGCACCCGAATGTGCTTAGCAACTTGCAATATTGATAAATTCCAAGCAATGTTGGAACTTGATCCCTGTGACGACTTTCGTCAACATATCTGCTAGATTATCTTTAGTGCCAATTTTCTGAAGTAATATGTCCTCTTCTTCTAATATTTCACATACAAAGTGAAATTGGACATCGATATGTTTTGTTCGAGAGTGATACACTTGATTTTTGGCCAAATGAATTGCACTCTGACTGTCACAGTAAACGGTAACCTCTTGCTGCTTAAAGCCCAAATATGTTACCAGTCCCTGTAACCAAATGATTTCTTTTATGGCTTCTGTTACAGCCATATACTCAGCCTCTATGGATGACAGTACAATCGTAAACTGCAAATTCGATCGCCAACTAACTGGTGCTCCAGACATAGTGAACACATATCCAGGTGTCGATCGGCATTTGTCAAGATCACCAGCATAGTCTGAGTCAACGTATCCAATTACTAGACTATCTTTACTCTTCTCGAATTTCAAACAAATATTTACGGTCCCTAGAAGATACCGTAGAATCCATTTAGCAGCATGCCAGTGTTTCTTTCCAAGATTATGCATATAACGACTGACCAAACTGACGGCTTGGGAGATATCAGGTCGTGTACACACCATGGTATACATTAGGCTACCAACAACACTTGCATGTGGGACACTCTTCATGTATTCCCGCTCTTTATCATCTTTAGGAGACTGCAATGCACTGAGTTTAAAATATGGAGCCATTGGAGTACTCACCAGCTTCGTCTTTGAGTCCAAGTTGAAGCGTTGCAATACTCTCTTTAGATATTGCTTTTGAGTAAGGTGAACTGTACATTTCACCCTATCTCTGCTGATCTCCATCCCCAATATTCTTCGTGCTTCTCCTAGATCTTTCATTTCAAACTCATGACTCAACTGAGTTTTCAAACGATTTATTTCCACCTTACTTTTACATCCAATCAACATATCATCTACATATAAAAGCAAATAAATGAAAGATCCATCTGCAAGTTTTCTGAAATACACACAATGATCGTATTGACAACGAGTGTATTTTAGGTCCATCATAAAGCGATCAATTCGCTTGTACCATTGTCGAGGTGACTGCTTCAATCCATAGAGAGATTTCTTCAGCCTATAAACCCAATTTTCTTTATCAGTTTCTTTAAACCCTTCTGATTGAGACAAATAAATCTCCTCTTCCAGATCACCATGCAAGAAAGCTGACTTCATATCAAGTTGTGCTAACTCAAGATCATATTGTGCAACCAAAGCTAGCAATATCCGAATGGATGAATGCTTCACAACAAGAGAGAATACTTCATTGTAGTCAATTCCCTTTGTCTGAGCATAGCCCTTGGCTACCAATCTAGCTTTGTATCAAATTCTATTTTTAGCAACTTGATCATCTTTCTGATTAAAAATCCACTTACAGCCAATTGACTTATTTTCTTGTGGAAGTGACAAAAGTTCCCAAGTCTGGTTCTTATGAAGAGACTGCATCTCCTCCTTCATCGCCCTTATCCATTTATCTTTTTCACTGGATTGTATGGCTTCTCTGTAAGTGGTGGAGATCTTACCCCCTTCAGGCTTCAACTAGTAGTGCATATGTCACGTAGTTTGCATAACGTGTCGATACACGTTTCTCTCGTCTCGATCTGTTGGTTTCTATTGATTCAATTTGACTTGGAGGTGTTGTGACTGGACTATCAACTTCCTCTCGTCTGTCCTCTCTTGAATCATTTGGAGTGATAAACTCCACCTTCTGCAAATTACCAGGTGTTTCGCCATCATAGCTGCCTTCACTAGAATCTTTATGCTTATGTGACTTAAACATTTCAGATTCGTTGAATGTAATATCTCTACTGATGATTACCTTCTTAGACTCTATGCACCAGAGTCTATACCCTTTTACACCAGAACTAAAACTCAAGAATTTTGCTTTCTTGGCTCTCGGATCAAGCTTACTTTCTTTAGCATGATAGTAAGCAGGACATCCAAAAACGTGTAAAGAGTCATAATCAGTAGCATGTATACCTTTCTATATTTCAATGGGTGTCTTCCCGCCATTTGCAGTTGCGGGTAATTTGTTGACGAAGTGGCATGCATATGTCACAGCTTCAGCTCAAAATTTCTTACTGAATCCAACATTCAGTAACATACATCGTACTTTTTCTAGCAAATTACGATTCATCTGTTCTGCCACACCGTTTTGCTGCGGTGTTCCTCATACCGTAAAGTGTCTGACTATTCCCTCTCTCCGACATACTTCCATGAAAGGGTCTAGAGTATACTCCCCTCCATTATCTTATCTAAGCCGCTTAATTTTTCTGCCGGTCTGAGTCTCAATCATCTTCTTCCAAACAAGAAAGATGTTCATCACTTCATCTTTATTCTTTATCGTATACACCAACACACGACGAAAATAATCATCTAGAAAAGTTACAAACCAATGCTTACCTCCCAAAGATGCAATTTTGGTAGGTCCCCAAACATCGGAGTGTATACATAATCAAGTATCTCCTGTGTATTGTAAACAGCGATTCCGAATTTGATCTGCGTCTGCTTCTCCAATACACAATGCTCACAAAAAGACAATTTGCCAGTCTTGGCACCTTTGAGTAAGCCTTGCTTAACGAGTGTTTGCAAAACTTTCTCTCTAGCGTGTCCCATACGCATATGCCAAAGTCTGGTGGTGTCAGCATCAGTCTCATCTAGCTTTTCACAACCTGTAGAATCTCTTCCAACAATAGTACTTCCTTGCAAGAAGTACAAGTTTCCTCGCCTCAAACCCATCATAGCCACCTGAACTCTCATTACCACTTTGAGAGTTCCATCTTCAATAGTGATTCTGAATCCCTTTGAATCTAGAGATCCTAATGAGATAAGATATTTCCGCAAGTCTGGAACGAACCGAACTTCGATCAGAGTCCTGACAGTTTCATCATGCAACTTCAATCGAATGTTCCATATCCCCCAAGTCTTACAGGCACTATCGTTGCCCATAAGTACTACTCCACCTTAAATCTCTGTGAAGTCAATAAACTAGTCTCGATTAGGATACATATGATAAGTACATCCGAAATCCAAAATCCATTCATCGGGATGACAAATGAATGATGAACCTGTCAAGGTAATGTCTAGATCTTCATATCTATTTGCGACATTGGCTGTGGTGGTTTGATTCTTCTGTTGTTCTCTTCAATTTGGGACAATCCTTCTTCCAGTGTCCTTTGTCGTGACAATAGGAATACTTATCTTTGGCAAGTTTTCTGCCGACTGATGAACCATGTGATGTGGGCCGAGTTTTCGATTGAAAACCTTTCTTCTTTCCTAGATACCTTGACTGTGGTCTCCCTCTTGCTGTCAATACTGTACTTGATGTATGTAGCTGTACCTGCTTATCTTTTCTCCGATACTCATTGCTAATCAGAGAACTAGATACATCGTCAAAACTAATTTTTTCCTTCCCATACAATAGTGTGGTAACTAAATGATCATATGTATCGAGCAAGGAATTTAACAAAAGTAAAGCCTTATTTTCATCTTGGATTTCAACATCCAAGTTTAATAAAACAGCAAGAATCTGATTATAACTATTCAAATAGTCGGACATATTAATACATTCACGAAATTGGAATCTGAATAGCTTTTTCTTCAAATGTAAACGACTCTCAATGCTCTTTTTCATGAACTTATCTTCCAATTTCTTCCAAAGTTCATTTGCATTTGTCTCTTTCATAACAAAATACTTCTGATCTTTGGTAAGGAACAAACAGATTGTACTACAAGCTTGAGTATTAAGCTTCCTCCAATACTTTTTCGTCATTTCGTTGGGTTTTTCTTCTCACGCCATATCCAATTCTTGTTGAATCAAAACGTTCATCACTTCACATTGCCACATACCAAAGTTAGAAGTTCCATCGAACTTCTCAACTTCAAACTTGACATTTGAAACTGTGGACCTACGCCCTAAACTACTGACATTTCTAGAGTTGTTATCTCCTCCAACACCTTCCATATTAATTAAAAAATTTTAGAAGACAAATTTCAAAATTCTAACCGTACGGATGAGTCCAGAATGATCCAAATAGTTGGAAAGTATTATTTGATCGTCGAAATCGGACTCCAAATGGTTTAGATCAAGCCCAAAATCAAAATTGAAAATTAGACGGCCCAGATCTATCAGGCACGTGTGATACACGCGGTGAAGGTGGTCAGCGGCACATGAGGCGCATGGACTTCACGCTCTAGAAGGGACTCAGAGTGCGTGGGGCACGTGAGTCACACGCGCAGAACGTGTTTGGTGCACGTGGAGGCGCGTGGGGTGCGTGTTCTTGCTCAGAACGCGCTTGGCTACGAGTGGCGGCGCGTGGGTGCGTATTTTTCACTAGTCTTCAACCTCTTGCTACGAGTAGGAGCGTGGGTACACGCTCCGACTTTAAAACGGCGCGTGTGGGCTACTCTTACGTCCATTTTCGATTCCGTTTGCACCAACGAATTCGTTTCAACGCAAAGAACAGCATGGAGTTGTCAAAACATGATTTTGACCAACTTGATTTTTGGACAGTGCGAACCAAAGCTCTAATATCAATTGTTGCGCACAAACAATACTATCCAGAATCACACAAAACCATATTTAAGTGATTCAACAATTTACCTACGTCCACTGGTGCCAAATTTACTATAATTTCTGAGATTTACAAGACACTCAAGAAATTCTCACATACACTCTCAAATTTGCACACACCCACTTCTAATACCACCACTTCTCTTAATACATATCAGAGCTCTCCTTTTATAGAAGAGACTTTACAACAAATACAGCAGCTAAAGAAAACTGTGGAATGGTAGGTGTGGTTAGTGCAGCAATGGTGGACTGCAGCTGGTGAGGACGATGCTGCCAAGTTTGATTTTCTCTATTCAAACTTGAACGGTGCCTTGGACAGTGCAACCATTCGCTTAGGTATTCAGACTAAGGTGATTCACTTCAACAATACCAACACAACAAATCTATGAATCTTTTTGCCTTTGGCACCTAGCACCCAAACATCTTATAGTCATCTTATAAGATAGCTCATCATGTGTCCAAGGGAGGACCTTGCACGACAAGTATATACAATGAGGCGCGGTTCCTAGACATTTTTAAAAAATACGATGTTAACCACAACGGTGATCTTAGTCCAGAAAAGCTAAAGGTTGCCTTCCAATACCTTGGTTCTCGTCTGCCCGACTCGAGAGCCAATCAAGTGCTCCGCCATGTCGATACTAATGGAGATGGAAAGGTCAATGGGGAGGAGCTCAAAGTTCTCATCCAATATGCCAAGAAACATGGATACATATATATCCCCTACTAATTGATAGACAATCCATATTTAGTACCATATGTATCTAATAACATGTACTAGACCGAAAACCAAAAGGCAGCCAGCTCCTTGTGTGCAAGGTATCATACGTTCTTGTATGTGTTTTGGTTTTTTAATGTATCAGAAGGAATGCTTTTGATAGATTCGATCACCAACAAATTATGGATGGAAGCAGACGGGGTAGAATTAGGATTTGGTATTTGAGGGGACAATTAATAAAGTGTGGTCTATATGAGTATAAGTAATGTGTTTTTTATACGTGACTATATATAAAAATAATAATCATATGTCATAAAATTGTTAATAAAAAATACGTGTATATAAATCATCTTATAAAATAATCATTCTTACGATTTTCATAGTTTTGTAAAGACCATTACAAGAAGAAAAGAAAATTAAATATCAATTTAGGATTTTTCCTTCAAATTAAACTCGGTGACGATCTTTCATGGAATGAAATTCATCTATTATCATCTATGAAGTGAAATTATTGACAATTTCTTTCTCAAATAAACTAGCAAATTAACCGTAAGAAACTCATCTTCCATTCAATTATGCACTTTAGTTTTTGTAAGTTTCATGATAGAAAATGCTCCCTCAATAATAACAGTAAAAACATAAAGAATTAATACTAGACTAATTAACCTATCAATCAAATAAAAAAATTTTAACTTTTTTGAAATGCTAATCTTTTGCATAACTCAGTTAATGTAGACATATCTTGAAAATTTATATACGTCAGCACATCAATCTAGTTAGAGTGAAGGGGACAATTTGGATGTCAACTGTCAAATGAAGTGAAACGTTAGAATGGGCCGGCCAGGCTAGGTGAATATTGGGATTTGGAAAGACAATTTTAGTAAAAATTTTAGAGGCCTAAGTATTAGAAGGGAATTTTTTATTTTTTTTTTTATTTTTTGAAAAATTAGGGGGTGGGGTTTTTAATTATATAAAAAAAAATTAAATAATTTATATAATATATTAAATTTTAAAAAAACTTTAGGAGGGTAATAGCCCCCTAGCTTATATGTGGTTCCACCCCTGGTTGGAAGGAGATCGTGATGATTTAACAAGTTGAAGAAAAATGGTAATTAGCATTTTTTTTACAATAAATCATTCATTAATAAGGTTATAAAAACTATTACAAACTATTCTTGTCAGCCAAATGGCTTGAGAAACAAACACAAGAACATCAACTAACCACCTTTCAATATTCTCAACATTTCAAGCATAATGGGCAAGCCTATGAGCTGCCTCATTTTGATCCATACAATGCATGTGTTGAGTTTTATACCTAACAAATAGTTCTAGCATACGCTTTGTTTCTTTTAGAAAGTTCCCAATAGCTAAAAATGATTTTGTATCTTCTTGGAGCTCTTAGCCATCAACAAACAATCACTTTGAAGAACTAGTTTTGAGAATCCCAAAGGAGCACGGTGTTGTAAGCCACTAACTAAGCATAGCAAGAAGTTCAATATTTTCTAGATCATGCACTTCATTCTCCACTTTGCTAGCAGCCATCACTAGGTCTCAATTCTCATCTTTGAGTACCACACCTCCACCAAACTTATTTATGTCAAAAAGAATTGCTCCATCCATGTTTAGTTTAAGGTAGCCAAGTACTGGAGGTGGTTTCCAGCAACAAACATTCTTGAATTTTGTAGTTGGTAAGGATGTCAACTCCTTGTGAGATTTGTGCAAAGATAATGCATGTTGAATGACACTGATTGCATTAATAAGAGTTTTTTCAACTTGCATCTTGTTTCTTCTAAACCAAAAGCCCTAAGCTATCAGGAAAAGGATGTCAGGGCATTTATATTGCCCTTCTCAAGCACATACAGAACAATAGGCATTAAGTTCACATCCCTCCCAATATACTTCATTGCAAGTATATATTTGTTCCACGACTCTCGAATGTCAGGGAAGAATATTAGAGCATGTTGAGTATCTTCCAAATAGGACTTGTGAAACCAACATTAATTATCAACCTCCACATTCTTTTTCCTAAGATTAGATTGAGTGGGTAGACCTTCTTTAAAAGCTCACCATTCAAATATCTTAATTTTATTAGGAACTTTCATCCTCCATAAGACCTTCCACAATAGAGATTAGCTTTAAACTATTGAGCTTTCCCCACGGTTGCCTCTAAGTTGTTCTCTAAAAAATCTATATGCACTTCAAACACTGAAATTATCATTCTATTTATGTGTCCATCTCCATTGGTCTTCATTTCGAGTTGGGTAAAGAATTATCTTCAATATATCAGCAACTACAATTGGATTGAATAGAGATCTAAGTTTGTCAACCCTTCACCACATATCCTGATCGATAAGATTGTCTACAATATCTTCATTATTCTCCACCTCTATCCACCTCTTTTCCGTCTGTCAGGAATCCATGCAATTGAACAAGTTTTCACTGATTTTTCATCACCTACTCTCCATCTACATCCTTGGAGTAACAACTTTCTCGCTTCCCATATTTCTCTCCATCTATAAGAAGGGTTTGTATCCAACTTTTACTCAAAAAAACTAACTTTTGGAAAGTATTTTGCTTTATAAAGTTCATTCAAGAGGGCACCTTCATTTTGCAAGATTCTCAACCCTTGTTTAGTCAATAAAGCCATATTAAAAACCTTCAGATCTTTAAAACTCATTGCTCCATTGAATTTGCACTGACACATGTTCCCAGCAAATCCAATGCACTATTCTCTCATTTTCTTTATGTCCCCACCAAAATCGTGCCATCATACTCTCTATATCATTGCAAAATTTACTTGGTAGTCTAAGGAAACTCATTGCATAGATAGGAATAGAAATTGACACTGCTTTAATAAGTATCTCCCTTCCTCCTTAGGATAACAATTGTTCCTTCAAGCTCTGAAGCTTTTGCCAAACTCTATTTAATACTAACAAGGATTTTGACTTTGATCAACCAACTACATGATATAAGCCTAGATATTTTTCAAACTGCTGGATACAGTTTGCACCCCACATTGACTTAATATCTCTTTGAATTTCTTTTGTTACATTCCTACTAAAGACCATAGCAGTTTTTCCTTTATTTATTTTCTATCTAGATGCAAGCTCATACTAACTTAGAAAAGTTTCAATAATTCTATTTGTAGTAGCATCTACCTTAAAAAAAAAATAACACTATCATCGACAAAAAGCATGTGATTTATTCTAATTGCTTCTCTGCATATTTAAAGATCCAGGAACAACTCCAATTCTTTCAGCTTCTTGCAACATGCTTATAAGCCCCTCAATTTATAGTAGGAATAGGTAAAGGGATAGTAGATCCCCTTGCTCAATCCTCTCCTAGGAATGATAGGACCATTTGGCACCCCATTGATCATCACTGAAAATGAAACAAATTGAACACATGTATTAATCAAGTGGACAATTTTACTATGAAATCCTAGCATCTACATTATCCCCTCCAAAAAAATTTCATTCGACCCTATCATAGGTCTTACTCACGTCTAACGTCAAAGTTGTATATCCTATCTTCCCCATTCTTTTATACTTCAAGTAATATATATTAACTCATGCACAACAAGAACATTATTAGCTATTAGTCTCTCAGGTACAAAAGCATATTGTGAATCATAAATAATACAATGAAGCACTTTTTTCAGTCTATTTGCAATTACTTTCGATGTTAATTTATAAGTGGCGTTGCATAGACTAATGGGACAATAAGTAGCAATCATCTTTAGTGATTTTTTCTTAGGAATCAAAGAAATCATAGTATGGTTTAAATAATTAGGAAACAAACATGTAAAAAGAGCTTGAAGCACAACAGTAGTGACAACTTTTCCAATGATGTGCCAATAATTTTTAAAAAAGACAAGAGTCATTCCATCAGGTCTAGGGGCTTTTGCAGCGTGCATTTGTTTCAATGCCAGTGTTACTTCTTCAACTACACATGCCTCTATGAGTTCCTCATTCATGCCACTAGATACCTTCCTATTTATACCTTCCAAAACATCCAAAAAGCCCCTCTGATTAGAAGGTATAAAAAGAGATTGGAGGTATTCCACTAGTATTCTGTCTCTTTGGTCCCCTTCTTGCCCCACAACGGTCTGCCACACCGCTTACCACATAATCGTACCTCAGTGCCTCCAACACCATCCACCCTCCATTTCATTGGTCTACTTCATCTCACCTTATTGATATGTATGTCTCCCTGTCTTGATTTCTTGCCCTCCTCTCTCCCCATTAACTCTCTCTCTCTCTCTTTCTCTCTTCGTTCATGCATCTCGATCTCTCGCTCTCATCTCCCTATTTGTTGTAGTCATCATGCGCTGCCACACCTAGTGCTGATTTTCATAATTGTCGATACCATGAACACTTGCTGCACCTTATCACACCCATCGCACATGTAAGCTCCTTTTGCCCCGCCTTTTCGCTCTCTCAATCTCCATGTCCCTCTCATCTCTCTATCACTCTCTACCACCAACTATAATTTTCATGATGTCTCATGTCACCGTGATAGAAACTCCACCACATCGCCACCAAGTCCATTCAAACACCGCTTCAAGCTTAATGAGGTACCTTTATGCTAATGTACTTGTCATTCCAACTATGGCTAGTTTGGTGTTGTTGATCAATTAGACTACGGTTGGAATGTATGATTGAGTTGAATGTACTACTGATTTTGTTAATGTTGTTAGCTAATTGTTAGTAAGAAGGTTGGTTTTAAGGGTATCCCAGCATTGGGAAAGTGAATTTGTTGTATTGGTAATATGATATTGCTAAAAATTAAAATAGAGAATTTGGGTGTGCATGTCTCAGGTTGTCAAAAATTCCGAATTGATGTTTGTAGTGCTGAGTAAATTGTAGTCTAATTAAAGGAGTTGACTTTTCTTACTTTTGAATGTCTAAGATGGATGCTGGATTATGGAAAATTGGATTTGTACAAATGCTAGGTTAAGTGACAGCATTTGAAAGAGATAGAATTGGAACCATACTGTTATTGTTACAAGATCAATATTATGTTTCTTCTTATTTTAGAGGTATTAGTTTAATTATGTTTAACATATAATTGCGCCAATTATGTTTAGGTGATGAATAATTTTCTCTTGACAATGCTGTGATGAAAGTTAGATATGCTATTTGCTAGACTTTTTCAAAAACTTATGGATATTAATTTTGCGAAAAAATTGCATATTTTCTTATGAAATCAAGAACGATTATTTTCTACACTAATCTCTATATCTAATTATTGAAACGAGATATTTCTTCATGACTAGTATAGACATAAGCAATTTCATACTTTGTTTCCCTACTGCATGGAATGTAAATATGAATTATGAAGCCTCTATTTGATTACATAATACTACCTATTTAATATACAATTCCTATTATTGCAATGTTTATGAAAACCATAAGATTCTATTCTGCTTTTTTTATGAGCCCTACCACTGGTTATAATAGTGGTCTCTGATTTTTGACATTGCCACTTGTGTAAAATGGTTGCCTCTAATTTCTAACATTGTCATGGGTATAAAATGGATTTCTCTATTTTGAGTGCAATCATTTTATGATAAAGTGATTTCTTGTCTGCTTGGCTATTTGCATATTGCACAACCCTACCACAGGATAAATATGACCTCTGTTTTGATAGCACTCACTTTGGTGACAAAGTCATCATTTTTCAGCTCACAACCCTGTCATGGGGGTAAACATGGTCTCTGCTTCTATTTCCGTTTCTAATATTGTTTCAGTACATTTGTGCCTAAGATCTTTTGTCTATTTTATTACTGAAAATAAATGTTTTTGGCCATATCCCTGCTACTTTTAAAATTGTTTAATTTTGCATTCTATAATTGGGCTCATATTTACATGCTAATATAGGTTTATTGTTTACTGATTTCGTGGACTCACCCATTTATCTTTGCTATTTTTCATATGACTTTGACAGTTGTGATAGTTGTAATAGATGACACATAAAAAGATTATAAGAGAAATGTAATATAACTATTAGGTGGCATAAGTGGATTGGTGAGATTTTAGAGAATTTATAGTAGTGTTGAGTTTTTTTTTTTTTTTTTTTGGGAAAGATTTTTGAAATACTTGATTTTAAAGGATTATTGTATCTAAATTTTATATATTGTGGATTTCCCTAGGTACCAGGCAGAGAAATCTGATTAATGACAACTCAATTCTCAGACTGGCCAACTTCTTATTCTTAGTTGGGGCTTTTTTTTTTTGAGAAATAGGCTTATCATTAAATCAGAAACTTAAAGTTTACAAATATGACCTATAATGCCTGAGAAAACTCAATTTATAAGCCAAATAATATCACTTAAGGAAACTTTAGACTCTTAGAATAGTCTAAGAAACTAATCAGTGCCTCCCCAAGAAGGCATTTACTAAGGTCTCTCCTACAAAGAGAAGAGACACTAAAACTCTACGGACAAAGAGTTCGATAGACTATTTCTTAATATAAAATTTTTTCTATACAAACTAAATACAACAATAACCAACAAAACAAACAATAAACACAGAAAAACAACCCAAAAGAATTCGCCTATGGTGGCGCGTGGACAACATGTGCCACACTAGGATTGATCAACCTCAAGATCCATGTATATTAGTTGCAATGGTCTAATAGTGGAAATATATTTTTTGATTTTGAAAGAAATTTTTGTTTGTTTACTAAACTGGCATGCATCATAAAATTTTGTCTTTAAAAAAATTTACTTTTGGCAAACCTCTCACAAGATCATTTTTTGAAAATTTGGAAATAAGTTTCATGTTGGCATGACCTAACCTTCTATGCCATAGCCAACTAGTTTAATTTTGAGCTGACAAACAAATAGCATCTTGTGAAACAATTTCTTCAAAGTCGATTATATAAACATTATTGATTCTAAGAATAATAAAACAAATATTGCAATCAGGATCATTCAAAATAATACACTTATCTCTTTTGAAAGTAACTGTAAATCATTTATCACATAATTGACTTATACTTAAGAGATTATGCTTTAAACCTTCAATAAGTAGAACATTTTCAATTATGAGAGAAGACTCATTACCAATTTTATATATCCTCATGATCTTCCCTTTTGAATTGTCTCCAAATGTTACGTGTTCTTCTTCTTTAGATGTACAACACTCTCTACACTTGCAATCACCTCACACTTGGTGATTTAATTATTCCGTATGTAGAACATCTTTTACACACACAAGGGTTATATGTATCCTCTTACTAATATAAGAGCTGATAGTAGGTAGATTATTAGAGTACACTCCTTAATTAATGAAATAAAAACAATACAGCGCAACCTATATCTCTCTCAAAATGAACCAGGATTAAAGTTCAATACTTAGAAAAGAGAAAGTGGAGGTTTTAAATGAATGATGCAAAACTTTAGTAATTGATGTGTAAGTTTTTGTTGTAATTTTGTAAAACTCAAGTAAGCTTTTTATAGGCAAATGAGTCTTTATTTTCAAATTTGAAAAGATTTACATATCAAATAGGAATACTATTCAATTTTCAAAATATTCAAATAAAAACATCTCATTCTTGCAATTGTCAAAGACAACATTATTCTTTTTTTAAAATATTCAAATAAAAGTATCTTCTTTTTACATTTGTTAAAGACAACATCACTTATTTTTCCAAAATTTCAATCAATACATGCACATGTCAAGGATGACAATCAATAATCTTACAAATTTTCACAATTCATTTTTAATGATGTCATGCATATATGAAAAATACAATTTTTAAATTTAAAACTTTTCACGATGTCATGCACATGTAAAAATTATAATTTTCAAAACTAAAACTTTTAATATTGTCATGCATATGTGAAAAATACAATTTAATACTTTATGAGAAAAGATTAATTTTAAATTTTAATCCAATTTCGAATTTATCAAGAGATGTACAAAATTACTTTATGAACTTCATTTGTAGACTTGTTCTCATTCTTGTTCATGCTTGATGTGCTTGGCTCCAATACGTAGACAACTTGAATTTAAGACTTATATTTATTTGTTCAAAACCTATACGTAAATACGAAACTTAAAACATTGCAGGGTTCAACATACATGCATTGATACAACACGAATACGACCTGTTAACACAATTTAACACCCCTACAAAAGGGTGCCAGTTTTTTGCAGCGAACAAAAATCATCACAAATAATCTTTTAGCAAATTTGTAACTGCCAGTAAAGACATTGTAATGCTAGAAAGATTATTTGGGGCGAGCTTTATTCGCCGCAAATAGTAATTTCAACGCAAAAATTATTCTCAACGATTTCAAAATCGCTGCAAATGATGTGGTTTCAATATAATGCCCCAGAACCCAGATAAATACTTTTTTGGGGGGGTTTCTTGTGGCTCTATATATACCTAACTCACTTACAATATTCACAAACACTACAATACCACTACAAAAAAAAAAATTATTAATAGTGACTAAATATTTGCGATAAAAATGATTATTAACGATTAAAACAGACTATTATCAACTATGACTATTTGCGACTAATAAATAATAACAAATAAACAATTTTCTTGTAGTGAGTATTTGTTATACTAAACCAAAAGTATAAATCATCCAATAAATTAACTTTAATAGCATATAATCAATCATTCGAGATGTTTGATTTATGGAAAATACTATTGCTAGATAATATTTTATTTTTAATTAATGATTAAATAAGTATTTTTAAATACTATTATAATTTTTTTAAAAAGATATTTAAAAATGTTAAACAAATTATGTGAAAAAATGGTAAAAAACAAAATGAACTAGACGGATCATATAAATATAGATTGTAAGAAGATTGGTAATTGTGCATGATGTAACTAGTAATTGTTAGGTAGTTTTAGAGTAATAGAATACGATTTTCGACCAATCACATGAATCCATGGTCATACCATATCATTAAATTAAGTTAATATATCGCCTGACACGATTCTCTACGTAGTGAAAATTAATACGAGAATGGCACAATTTTAATACATGACCATCGATATTTATTTCCAAACTATCTAATAATTCAGGTTTTAGTGATAGCTCTCATGGGCAGCTCAAATTTCTGGAACACGCTAGGTGCAATTTATTCTCATTGCCAGTGGGTTCTACTAGTAATAGAACAGTCAACTTTGGTTTTGCGATGATCAAGCCTAACCACTTGGCCCCATCCCTTTTTTCATGATTCTTTGATGCATGCGTGCATGCAATAACTAGTTAGATATAAAGGTATTATACAAAAATATATTTATAAACTAAATAAATATAATAGATCATTCTATAAAATCACTATCTGTTTATAAATTTAATTTGTATAATTTATGTGTCTATAACAATTCCCTCTATCACTGCAGCATATATGACATTTAGCAACAACATATGGCAGCAAAAAGTCAATTTTTTGGTCACAGAAATGTTTTTGCTACAAGAATCTTTGGTCGCTGAGATTGCCGATAATAAAATCTCGATTATGTCATTTTTCTGCAAAATGTGAGAATGGTCAAATAAACTTACTTTTTGCAGCAAAAATTTTTCTTGAACAAAACTTAATTGTTTTGTCGCAAAAATGCATATCTCATGATGCTTAAATAGTTAAAGAAAATTATTTGCAACAAAAAATTACTGTAGGCATATTGGATTACAGAGAGGATTAGATCTAATCCAATATGCCTACAGCGACGTCTTGCTTGTCAAGATAATTTCGAATATATTGTATCACCATATAATATAGTACCACAAACAATTACACAACTTCAAACATATATGTTCTTTTACAGTAGATCATCATCAATAAAGCCTATAAAAGCCCCCCATGCATGCGGGAGTACTCCTTCGAAAACCAAACCGGAAAAATCTATAAACCAGATATTTGCCTTTGCCACTCAGCTCCCTGCTCTAACAACATGACTCGTTTAACATATTTTTCTAAGCAAGGACCCCTAACTCCAGATCAGATACGGGCTATTGTTAAAAAATACGACGCTGATAACGACGGGGGTCTAAACAAGGAAGAGCTAAAGGATGTCTTCCGAGACCTAGGTGCGCCTCGTCTGCGGGCCGACTGGAAAGCTTATCGTGCACTCCACCATGCTGATGCTAATGGCGATGGATTAATCCGGGAGGAGGAGCTCCCTGCCCTTCTGCAATATGTTTCGGAACATGGATATGACATATGGAAAATTGTTGTTGCATGACCATCCAACATGGCAGTCGAAAGGTCAGCGTGATTGAAATGAAGTCAGTAACACTAGATTATATATATATATATATATATATATATATATATATATATATTGTGTCTGGTAACATATCTTTAGGTATATAAATGTACTAAAAGCTAGCTAAGTTTCAACTTCACGTGAGCTAAGAACCAAGCGGCGGCCAGATCCTTGTAATGCAAGGTTCAGTGCTTGTATATGTATTATATATGATGAAGTAGTGCTTCTTTGTGTTAGCTTGTTATTTTCCATTTTTCTATTTCTTTATGCATGTTGTTTTAGTATGGGTGATGCTACACTCAGTACATAGGAATCTTCACTTAAATATTAAGTAAAAATAAAAAAAAATAAAAACTCAATCGATGAGTTTTTTCGATGAAGTTTTTAGATGGTGGTAGTGTTTTCCTTTTAGTACGTATTTACCTAACGTTCCGAGTACTACAACTTTTACCAATTGCAAGCAATTTTCCTTATGAATTTTAAACTTGATAGAATGGATCTTTGCGGGACTCGTCTCTATATGTATTAATTACTTACGGATTTAGTGCTTCAAAATACGGCTTTTGTGTATAATGCTTCAAGCAATTTTTCTTTCTTGGTTTTGTCGATATTTCTTTTCTTTTCTAACCTCCAGTAGTACTCTACAGAGCCAGAGGAACCGATGCTCACCTTCCCCCTACGGGATATGGGTTATCGGTATTGCCGGTCATAAGACGCTCTCAACTACCATGGAATTTCGAATTTTCGCAACGTGCACAATAGTTGATCATTTTCCACTTGATTTATGTTGAAATCGGAAAGAAAAAAAAAAAAAAAAACATCAAAATATTCAAAAAAAAAAAAAAAAACTGAAATTGAAAATTCAGGTTCTGAATTTTTAAAATCAATTTCATCCCAATTCCGGCTGCCAAGTCTGACCCGAGCTAATCCGGCCAAGTTCAGGTTCAGGTTTGCATTTTATGTCACACCACGTTCCGGGACTTTGTCGGAGATCGCCGTGGGTCGCCGTCGTAGGGGTAAAGTCGCTAGAACCCACCAGTTCTAATGGTACCGGCAGTGTCGCCCACTGTCACCGGCTGCGGCAAGGGTTGGACAGTGCCGAATACTCTTATGAATCCATCTTCATTTTATTTTTTATTGTATTTTTTATTATGTTTTTATTTTTTTTATTGTGTTTTCTTCATTTTATTTTTTTGTTATATTTCTTATTATATTTTTTTTCATTTTATTATATTTCTTATTATATTTTTTTATTGTGTTTATGACAAAAACAGGTCAACTAATAGTTGGACTAGTGCTAGTTTGGTTTGGATTATTGACACTTGAGTTTTGATTTCATTGATTTTTTTTGCATAGTCCGTACGATTTTTTTGACACTTGGATTTTGATTTTATGCTTTGTTTACAACCCCTAATATAATAATATTATTATGGTATATATTCTTTCGTCATAAGTAATAGTTTATTAATAAATTTGAAATATAATCCATATTAAACTTGTGACCTGATTCTTCGGTGGAAAAAAAAAATCGGCTTAATTATCTAATAATTATCCAATTTAAACTAAACGAGTTCTAGCACTGATAGTTCAGTCAATGTTGGTTTTGTGGTGGTCAATCTAGCAACTAATTAGTTTAATGATTCTTTCATATCCATGAATGCAACAACCAACTTCTGTATTGAATTATACCTAGTCCATCTTATATTATTCCAATTATTGTATGTAAGCATTTTAATACTTGTAAAATATGGTTTTTTAAAAGGAAAAAAAGAAAAAAGAAGAAAGAAGAAGGGTTGTAGCATCTAAATTCTAAAGTCCAATCATGAATAAATCGAAATAGACATAATTCCCAAAGCATAGGAGACTTACCTGTCAAGATAAGTTGGAATATATTCTCTCACCACTAATGAATATTTTTTTCCATTGTTTTTTTATTATTTTCAAAATATTAAAAAAATGCATATAAATTATATATTAAAAGTATTTATAAATTCACAAATTAATTTTATATAATTAATTTTAAAAGGTCATAATGATTTCTTTTATGTTAAATTTATATAAATATAACTCTAAAGATAATGTCATTTTTTATATAATCATGAACAGTAAGTAAAATGAAAAAAATAAATTAACAAAGTAGCAAACATTAAAAATAAAAACCAAACATTAATTATATCTCCAATATATAATGTTCGATACAACATATAAAAACAAAATAGTTACTAAAACGACCAATTTGCAACTAAAGTATTTTTTTCAAAAAAATGGAGTTATTTCGAAGCACAAATTATTCTTCTAACCACAGCTTCATCTACGTGATCTTCCGTTATATTATTATCAATAAAACAAAACAATATATACCATTAATAAATTAATTGAATGTAACTAACTACTAAATTAAACTCATCAAATCAAAGAAATAATTTAATTAAATAACTCATTTTTATTTAAATGTATTAGCCTTTGAATTTTCTTAACATATATCTTCTGTGTTATCAACTTTATGTGTTTCCTTTATTGGGAAACCAAATAATTAAAAAAATAAAAGTGTTCAACAAGATGGGCTTCCTGATCTTTTTCTTAATCAAATATCTTAAATTAATTACTTAAATGATCAACATAAAAAGAGAGAAATTTGCAAGTCTTTGTCGACACATATTTCAGTCAGCAGCTGGTAAACTAATTCTGATATTATTGTAGTTCAACCTCCTCATAGTTTTGGTGCCCAGTTTATTTACTGCCTCCAAATCCTAATTTGGAAGTACAATATGTTATGCATCTCATTCGTACAGATAAACATAAGATGATCAAACTATATATTATTCTTGGATTAACTGAGGACCCATTCATTATAACAAAGGAATGCAGAAATGGCCTCAGACATGGCGGGTTGATAATAGAGATTGTTTGCCTAAAATGGATGGTTTATTTTAAAGAAAGACTTACACATCATGTGGACTCTATAATTAGAAATAATATTTATAGTCATGGAGTACGTAAGTATCGAACAATTTTTTTTTTTTTAAATGTGAGTAAAGAATAGGCCAGAATGGTGGGGAAGGAGGCCCTCCCTACTTCAATGGAAAGGGGGGAATCACCGTTTCACACCCGCTCCTCTGCAACTACCTTTCGCCCAAGATAATCATGAACGAAGAAAGAGAATTGTATAGATAGAAGGACAAAATGAACCAACCCACTTGTCCTGATCTCTACGAAAGGAGAGAAAAACAAAGCAATGTCAAGAGCTCCGTCAATCTACTGTTCATCGATAGACGAAGCTCTCTCTTTATCATCTCATGCCAGATGCAACAAAGGATGAGTCATTTCTCCTTCTCGTAAACCATGGGAGTGACTAACTCCCAGAGGAGAAAAGCTAATTTTCCTTTCAGGATAAAGTGGCACATAAAAACGGGCTTGCCCGTTAAACGTCCGGTTCCTTCGCGAACGAAGCTCAGAATCAACAAGGGTTCGTAGAATGAAGGGAGTGTACAATTGGGGCGCAACCCCACTTTTTTGTTCGTAACGAGGGAGAGATAGAATGGAGTTCTTCACAAACTTCGAGACAAAGAAATAAAAAAAAAAAAATTCTCTATGTCCTCCTCATTTTCATGATAGCAAGGTGCTCCCCGTTATTTGAATACCTACCTAAAGAAAATGGCTACCCTTACTCTATTCCAGTTATGTAAGGAATAGCAGGCAAGATGATAGCAACAAGTAGATTCGACTTCTTCTTACAAGTTTAATGTCCACTTTTACTAACTGTTAAAATAGCCTGTCTCCCCTTCTAATATAGTCAGTGAGTGCTTACAATCTGAGAAATGTGGTTATTTCGAGAGCAAGTTATTGATGGGATCTGAGTGTGCTGATTACAGACAATTTCTCGTTTATGGCAATCTTAAAAATAAGGTTCTTACGAGAACACCGTGGAGGTTTAATATCCAAAGCCACTAGTTTAGTTGAAGGCTTTATTTAAACTATTGCTCTGACAAAAAGAGTAAACTGACAACCTTACTTTGAAATAATAAGTGAAGGAAGCAGCTAACCTTCCTACCCGGGTTATACGGTAGTAAGAAACAAATCACTCGTGGAAGAGAGTCCCCAGGTACAGGTCAAGTGGAAAAAGTCTTTCATCCTTCTAGTTCTGGAACTCTAGCTCAAGTAGATTATGACTAAAACATCTCTGGCTAGTGCTGTAAGCCAGCTCAAGTAGTTCAGCAAAAGAAATTGTACTCGGAAAAGCGATCTATACAACTTTAGTTAATGGAAGGGATTTTGTGGACGGGAATAACAAAGCAAAAATTTGGAAATGAGTACGAAATATCAATATATGAATCGTTTCATTATTCGTTATTCTTGGGTCTTTTCGTTGCATTCACTTACAGCAAGAAACAACCACCAGCATTTGGTGCAGCACCTGCATTTTGGTGCATTCTTCTTTCTTTCCTTGGTCTTTCGTTCCATCAAATTCGTAATAACTTATCCAATTACAAACTTGCTGTCTGCTTTCCCTGACATCTGTAGGACTCAACGAAGTACTTCCACATGATCTTTCCTTTGCTTGGATTTCACTACTATGTCATCAACGTAAGGTAATCCTGCAATTCCTCATGAATCATATCATAAAAAATAGCAGTCATAGCACGTTGATAAGTAGCACCAGCATTCATTTTCCAAAAGGCATCATTGTGTAATATAAGTTACCTATCGGAATTCTGAAGGCGGTCTTTTTCGCATCCATAAGGTTCATTTGATTTGGTTGTAGCCGCTATGCTATACGTATCCATGAATGAGAACATCTCATGCCCAGTTGTTGCATCGCACTAGACAAGATTGATTGGAGATATCCCAAGTTCCCATCTATACTTATGGATTTTCGGTATATAGAGAAAAAAAAATGAAGAGAAGGTCCCCAGACAATTGTCATTAGGTTGGAACCTACACTTGTAAAGTTTCTATTTCCTCTAGCTGGTTGACAGGCTTAAAATGTTCTTCACTATTCTTTAGAGACGCATAGTAAATATCATGAGTTGTCCCTTAATAAGTTGTTGCTAATACTTTCTTCTCAATTCCTTCTTCTATAATTCGAGCTCAGAGAAGGAAGAGATAAGAGGACCCCATGAAAAATGTGGTCAGAAATCCATAATAGAGTTCGACCACAACGAAGGAATTTGTGGACAATTTCTTCTCAAGATGCTTATTCGGATGCTCATAAAAAGGGGAGATTCAAAGTAGGTCTCAAATGGAGCCATCTTTGAAAGCTATCCAATCAGTCTAACCAATCCTCTAGTAGGAGAGTAATAATACAGTAAACAGGAGCAAGAAAGGGGCTGTCATTAGTTAGCTACAAGGGATGAGAGAGGCATTTTCTAGGTAAGAGCTAAATGAGGCCTTACAAGGGCTCTTGCCCACTTAATAGATTCATTCCTTCGTTACGACAGTTGAGGGTACTTGCCGTTCAAAGATGCTATCAGAGTAGGAAAGTTAGCCAAGTCATCTGGTTAGGACACACAACATATTCTATTCTGAAATAGCGGATTCTATAATAGAATTTTGCCTTTTCGAAGACAGAGCACTCATAGCACACATGCCATATCTAGGAAGCCAGTGGAGAGTGTTCAAATTGGCAAGAAACAAGACATATGTGGAAGCTTCTTTGGAACCTGAAGGTGACAAGGAAGATCCAATAGTTTCTCTAAAGAGCACTCCAATCAATATTACCATAAAGTTGAATCTCTATCATAGAAAGATTATGCAATCTGATAATTGTCCTATTTGTGTGCATGAAAATGAATCAATCAACATGTTTTATGGACCTGCCCAGCAACTAAAGATGTATGGGCTAAAAGGTCTAGTGGACTACACAAGTAGAGGCATGAAGAAGTTGAATTTGTTCACTTATGGTAGAGGGTTGTTGAAGCAATGGAACTCAGACAAGTGAAGAGAACAATAACAATATTTGCAGGCATTTAGTTCAGAAGAAATAAGTTTGTATTTGAGAACTATTTTCAAAGTCCACAATCTATCATTAAACAAGCAAAAGAAATGATGAATCTTTACTATGAAGCCCATGCACAGCCAGAAGAACATAAAGATAACAGAACCAATAGAAGAGGTATGACAAAGTGGACACCACCAGATCAGCAAAGTATTAAAATAAATTTTGAAGCTTCGGTTGACAATGCAAATAGGAAATGGGGATGAGGGTGGCTGCTAGGAATAATGTTGGACAGATTCTTTTCTCTTGCAGTGTTAACAGAATGTCTATAGGGGACGTAAACGTGGTTGAAGTAATGGCCATGTGGAAAGCAATGGAGATAGCAGAAGTAATGCAAGTGCAGGATGCTATATTTGAAGGTGACTTAGCAAATGTGGTTAAAGCCATTAACAGCAAAGCTAGAATTACTGGATGGATAAATCAAGAAGTATGGGACATTCAAGAAGCTCTGGCACATGAGGTAGCAAAGAAAGCAAGATTGATGAGTGTAGATGTATATTGGGTGCGGAGTGTTCCTACCGAACTAGAAAATGTAGTTGAGCAAGAAAAACCTTGTCAAGAGCAAGGAGATGTAATCACTTGATGAAATGGAACTCAAACTATGTTTTCAAAAAAAAAATGAAGTCCTGCTGTATATTCTCGGGCCCGAAGTGTATTGCGGCTGCCAAGTGAATTGCAAAATTGTCCTAAAGTGAATTGAAGGGAACCATTAGCTGTTATTGAAGGCCAAGTATGGACCAAGTGAAGTGCGCACAACAGGCCCAAAATGAGTTAAGCCTAATGGGACCCAAAACCACAAAAACTTTTCCTTTCTCCAATATGTGATTCTTCCTTTATTAGCACACTTTCTTTGCCTCGAAAAATCATCGAAGTAAGCTAAATGCGGGTCACTTTGGCACTTTTCCATTAAAGCCCGTTTGAAACGTGGAGTGTTTCAATCTCTGACTACGAGTCCAGTTATCAAGTCCAATATGTGTTCAAACGATTTTTATGTTTACTGCTATAGAAAAATCGACTTTATATATGGGCCACCTATCCTTCTCATACCTTTAAATACAAATAAATAAATAAATAAAACATAAATAAAAATCAGATCATATTGAGACAATTCTAGGCTCAACCTCATCTGATCACTCCTCACGACAGAAACCTTCTAGAATAATTGAGAATATTCAAAAATGATGATGTGGCACCTTTTCAATAATGATTTGATTCTATATATATCATGTACTGTGCAAACGTAAAAGGCATGAATTGTAGTGGCTGAAATGTATTCGTTTTCAGTAAACCATTTCTATTGAAAATATTATCTAACGGATTGTGCTCATTTTATTGTTTTAATATGGTATACAGAGCAGTATAGGACAAACGTCCTTTTTTCGGTTCTTGGTGTTCTTTCTCCCACCCGTCAATGGCAAACTTCGTTACATTCAAAATACCTTTAATACAAATGTTGTTTCGGTTCAGTCTGATTGGGGTGGGAAATTGCGTTCTCTCAAGTCTATTTTTTAGAATTATGGTATTACTCATAGGGTCACTTGTCAATACTCGCATGAACAAAATGGAAGTGTCGAACGTCGACATCGTCACATTGTAGAGACCGAATTATCTCTTTTGTTCCATGCTTCCATGCCTCATATCTACTGGGTGCAGACCTTCCAAACAACCACTTTTCTAATAAATTATATGCCAACTTCAATTTTACAAAATAAATCTCCTTATAAAGTTTTAATGGGCCAAATTCCTGATTATAAATTTTTTAAAGTATTTGGGTCTTCTTGTTGGCCCAATCTCTGTCCTTTTAATCAACATAAAGTGGACTATCGGTCCATTCCTGTGTTTTCTTAGGTTATAGCTCAAATCACAAGGGGTACATTCGTCTCCATCTACCTACAGGTCGACATAACATCTCCAAGGATGTTATTTTTTATGAAACGGTTTTTACTTTTACTGCTAAGTCCAGTAATGGCTCCATCAATAACACACGTCCCATTCCTACCACACAGCATGTTCTTTCTCTTCCCATTGTGTCTCCTCAACCTAGTCTATTTCCTGTCACAATCCCAAGCCCACATGTATCTAACAACTCATCAACTTAGATCCATTCCTCTCCACAGTCCGCTCGGCCTTTTCCTCCCATTTCTTCACAAACAGGCCCACTCTTCTCTCCTAGCCCAAGTCCACTCAGTTCCCAAACCCGATCCCCCTCTATCTTATCTAGGGTTCCCTCAGTTGCTAATTTTCTCGAGCCTTCTCCTTACGCCCTTTCATCTCCTTCGTTACCCACCTCTTCTCAAGATGCCTCCTCTGTTTTTCACTCTCAGATTCATCCCTCACATCCGATGCTCACCAGGTCGAAAACCAACACCTTTCGTCCTCTCCTTCGCACAGATGGCACCGTTCCTTATCCTCCTTCCAAGCCTACCGTATCTCTCACCATCGCCCCCTCTCCTACTGTTCCTAAAGAACTTACATCTTTCACAGAGGCTTCCAAATTTGTTGAATGGTGGACAGCCATGGCAATAGAAATGGATGCACTTCCTTGCAATAAAACTTGGTATCTTGTTCCTTTGTCTCCTTCTCAAAATTTGTTAGGCTCCAAATGGGTGTTGAAAACCTAACGTACCGCTGATCGCTCCATTGAGCGATGCAAAACTCATCTAGTTGGTCAAGGATTTCATCAGCAACTTGGTTTAGACTACCATGAAACTTTCAGTCTGGCTGTTAAACCAGTAATCATTCGTCTTTTAGTTTATATTGTCGTGACTTCCCACTGGCCTTTACATCAATTAGACGTGCAAAATTTTTCCTTACACGGTGACCTTGAGGAGGAGGTCTACATGAAGTAACCTCCCGGCTTCATGAATCCGAACTACCCATCATATGTCTGTAAGTTATGAAATCTATTTATCGCTTGAAATAGGCTCCTCGAGCCTGGTTTTCCAAGCTTAGTGATAAATTAATCTCACTTGGTTTTCTATGTTCATCCTCAAATACTTCTCTTTTTATTAAACGCACAATTACTAGCTGTGTTTATATTCTGATTTACGTTGATGATATTCTTGTCACGAGTTCCAGTTCGACTCTAATTTATGAATTTATCACTTCTTTCAAACAATCTTTTCTTATTAAAGATTTAGGATTACTTCATTATTTTCTTGGTATTGAGGTTAGTTTGGTCTTTGGTTGTCTCAATCTAAATATATTCTTCATTTGTTGCTTCGCACGGGTATGAATAATGCAAAACCCGTTGTCACTCCTATGTCTGTTTTTGAGAAATTAACAATTTTAGATGGTCCTACTTATGACGATCCTTATTGGTATTGTAGTGTAATTAGTTATCTTCAATATTTAGCTTTTACTAGACCTGACATATCTTTTGCTGTTAATCATGTTTGTCAATTCATGCATTGTCCCCAACTTCCCCACTGGAAGGTGATTAAATGCATCCTTTGCTACTTGAGTCATACTCTTCATTTTGGGCTTTGCTTTTCACCTTCTTCCACTTATGAGCTTGCTGCCTTTTCTGATGCTGACTAGCCTGGATGCCCAGATAATCGTCGTTTCACTAGAGGTTTTTGCATTTATTTTGGTAGTTATTTAATTTTATGGGGGTCAAAGAAATAGCCAACTATTGCTCGGTCTTCTAGGGAAGCCAAATATAAATATGTTGCTAACACATCTTGTGAGGTTATTTGGTTGTAGTCCCTTTTGTAGGAACTTGGGATTTCAATTTCAAATCCTCCAACTCTTTGGTGTGGCACCATTGGAGTGACTTACCTTTCCATTAATCCTGTAACGCATTCCAGAATAAAGCATATTGAATTGGATTATCATTTGCTTAGAGAGAGAGTTGTAGCCAAGTCCTTAAAAGTTGCATTCATTTCCAGCAAAGATCAAACTGCTGATGTTGTGACAAAACCCTTAGTTGCTACACGATTTGGAAAACTTCGATCAAGCCTCAATGTTCTTCCTATGACACTTGGATCAAGGAAGGATATTAAGACAGTTCTAGGCTCAACCTCATCTAATCACTTCTCATGGCAGAAACCTTCTAGAATAATTAAGAGTATTCAGAAATGATGATGTGGCACCTTTTCAGTTATGATTTGATTCTATATATATCTTGTACTATGCAAACGTAAAAGGCATGAAGTGTAGTATCTGAAATGTATTCGTTTTCTGTAAACCTTTTCTATTGAGAATATTATCAAACGGCTTGTGCTCATTTTATTGTTTCAATAAATCAAATCAAAAGAAATAAACAAAAACTAACAAATTTAATAAATAAAAAAGCTAATAAAATTATGTAAAAATTACACTTATATTTTTCATAGAGTTTGCGAAAGATAGTACTAACAGTCGAGGATTTATTGGATGTACATGCAAGAAGTGCAAAAACTTGAGTTCTTATAACTTGGTGGTAGTTGAGGACCATTTATTCGTAAATGGGATAGACCATAAATACTCACATTGGGTCCTACATGACAAACTATTTCCTAAAAAAGTTAGATTCGGCCCCTGAATAACTATTGTAATCCAACGTTGAGGTCAAGGCACTACAAGTAGTATCTGCATAAAGAAAGTAAGGAAAGTGGGTAAAATTAAAATTAATATTGCTAATGATCACACCGGTGGGTTTGGAGAATCAGCAGCTTGGCTTGCTACTTATGTTGGTATCCTTACTCGCACGTATGCTCTAATGGCTATATCCTCCTGGGTTAACATTCCCTAAGATGTGATAGATCACATCAAAAATTGTTGTCTGGTAATGAGCTACATCTCAAAAAATTAAGTACAAAATTTGAATTAAAGTTAATTATGTTTATACTAATTATTTATAATTTTTTAAAGGAAGAGATTGATCTTGATTTTGGCCGATGAGAGGATCGACTAACAGTTGAGGAACTGATGTCAAAGGTATTCTAGAGATACAAAGGTCAATGTCATGCACACTAAAGGCTCACCAACATCCATTCCAAATAATACCATCAAACGAGTAGAAGAAAGTTTGTGATATGTTGAAAGATTCTGTTTATCATGTAATATTGTAGTTATCTTTTTTTAATAGTATATGATAGATGTATTAAACATATACTTATAATATTTTTGTTTAGCAATGGAGCTATGAATAAAGCAAATAAATCAAATTTAACTATACATCATCATGCTGGTTCTCAATTTTTTCATCGTTTGTCTCAAAAAAAATGATTATATAAAGTGTGGATGATGATGACCATTTTTTATATTTATTAATTATTTATCATTTTTGTTTGTTTTTGGGGAAGGAGTTTTAGGAAATTCACTCTAAGGATTTCATCCAATTATTAATTATTAATTGGACGATGGGTGCAAAAAAATGGTTGATTAGTTTGTGTTGCTAATTTGTTGGGTTTTTATAGTTTGAGGTGCAATTTCAAACAGAAAAATAGTAAATGCAACTGCCCCATGTAATCGTTGTGCAACCGGCTAAATGAAACGACCGTGTTTTATTTATTTTCAGAAACAAAATAACATTATTCTCCTTTCGCTTCTACCTCATTCTTCTACGAGTAGTGCTAGAGAGAAGCCCCTTATATTGCACGAAACACACGAATTGCCTAGGTGGATAAGTGCAAAATAACAAATAAAAATATATATCACCCTCTACTTTGCTTTTCTCCCTCCTCTGATCTTTCTCTAGCTAGTTCATCTCTCTTCTTGGTTCATCTCTCTATCGCTGGTTCACCTCTGTTTGTAAAAGCTGGATTGCAAGACCTTAAAACACATCAAAACTGACCGTAGGATGTTGATAATACCATTGGGGCTGCTCTTAATAAATTAACTCCAAATACTAGCAGTGACTCCAGTAGTAATTTTTCAGCACTGAAGGAGACATTATCCAAGATTAGAAAAGGCAAATATATTTTTGACAGACTTGCGAGTTCAAGTGAAGATCATGGTTTGCGACACCATTCAGGTGTACATAGATTTCAAAGGACGCATTTCCGATTATGGTTTAACCCCTCTCATGAATGTTTCCGCCGCTTCTTCCCAGGGTACCAACTATAGTGCTCCAGAGGTGATCGACTCCCGAAAGCACACCCATAAAGCAAACGTGTATGGCGTCGGTGTTCACGTCCTTGAGATGCTGATCGGAAACGCTCCCCTCCAATCGCCAGGGCATGACGACTTGGTTGATCTTCCGAGGTGTAAAAGCTATTTTTTCGACTGGATTGCAAGAAAAAGAGAGAAATTTCTCTCTATGAATAGGACATGGGCGTGAGGTGCAAGACAGCGGTTGCAGTAGCCAAAAGGATGAGATGGAGAGGCTATCAGGACAGAGGCAACTAACCGAAGCTAAGAGAGATGGAGAGGACTTCGAAGAAAGGGAGAGATATGGGATGAGAGAGAGAGAGAGAAATCGAGAGAGAAGGAAACTAAAGTGCTGACACGTAGTTTCGTGCTCTTACGTGCATCTAGCGTTCGTGCTTTGTAGCATTTTTCTTCTTCTACTAAGAAGAGAAGGAGCTCAACTTTCATAACAAAGATGCAGCCCAACAAACGACGGTAGTGCTGGTTGGCCACTCCAATATGGGCAAGTCTAACTTGCTCTCCAGGTTCACTTGCAACGAGTTTAGCCTCGAGTCCAAGTCCACCATCAGCGTCGAGTTCGCCACTCGGAGTTTGAACGTGGATGGAAAGGTTATCAATTTTTCTTTCTCCCTTTTCCTCCATAAACTCAAAAAAAAAACAACAACAAAAAATGCAGATCATAAAAACCCAAATCAAATAAAAAGAGACTCACACTTTTCTTGGCTAGCGGTATCCAAAATCTGGGCTTGATATCTTTTGGATCTTGTTGTTTTAAATAAAAATCTCATGCCAAACAGAAAATAAAAATCTTTTAGCTTTTGGCTTTTGGCTCTTTGCTTTTGGCTTTTGGCTCTTCTTGTTCTAAATGAAGCTTAGATTATTCGAGTGCAATAAGAGATTCTTGAACTTGTGATTAGAATGGGTGCTTATTTGCTTCCTATTAGCGCGGATTACTTTATGCAAAGAGGCAATACTCCTTTCCCTAAAGGAGATGAAGATGATGCAGATGGCCTCTCCCCTTTGTTCGTCTTCTAAGTTTTCATTTTTTTTTTAATTTTGTTAGATGATGACGTGGAAAACTCGTTTACCCAGTGGTTACACATACCCAGTTGTATATAGCAGGATTGATTTGAAAATGAGAATTAAATTAAACATTAAACTTAAGGATGCTAATAAAAATGCTAGAAGGTATTAGCTAGTTTCTATCTTACCTGTAAATGATGAGAAAGTGTGGATAGAGGATTATTCTCAAGAGATTTAGAAACTTGTAGAGTTTGATAAATTTTGTAATTCAGTTGATAAATGAATACAGTATGGAGGTTTCCTTTAAAATTAAAAAGAGAGAGAAAAGCCTAAAACCTAAAGGACTTATTATCAATTTACTTCAAAGATTAAACAAAAATGTAAAACTAAGTTAAAAATAAAACTTGCCAATGGGTTGTTGGGTTTGGGCAACTAACTCACTCTTCAAGCCTTCAAATCATCTACTCGTTAGAGCATTAGCATTGGGTTGGTTATGACCCATTACAAGTCTAAAATAGGGTTGAGTTTGAAAAAAATGGCTACATTAGAATGGTTATTGTGTCTTGATAAATAGTAAATGGATGACTCACGCTAAACATAATGAGACACTGTTCACCGTTCAGCTGCCTTATTTTATTCCATTTTAATCACTTCGCGCGACTTCCCTTCATTTCTCTCAATTTCCATCGTTTTCCCTCATTTTCCTTCAGTTCCCTCCAATCTCTTCTCCCTTTGGCTCCCTCATTTTACTTCAGTGATGCTCGTTCTCTATTTTTTTTTTTTTCTCATTTTCTCTTCACCGATCGAAATACCTTCAGCCAACTAACAAATTCGTTGTAGGGATTTGTAGAATGGGTTGAAACCCTTTCTTCGTCAATGAATATTCCAAGAGATTGTGAGATTATCCTTCACGAATCGTACAAGGGAAACCCTACTTCGTGCAGACTCTCTTGATTTGGATAAATCCATTGCTAATCATCAATCTCCTCTCTGGTTTTGACTTTTTTTTACTCATCGATCTTCTCTCTGATTTGTATGAATTTTCTTGCGTGCATGAGTCTAGGGTTTGTAACCCTAGCCAAAGCATCAAGAGTGTTGGGTTTTTGTAGCAGACAGAAAACTAACTGCATTTGGATCGGGATAGATGTCGTTAACCATTAATCGATCCTTTGATAATTTCTAGACGTTTTAGCAAAATTATTAGGCCTAATATTCATTATTTCCATGACTGCCAATCTCTGAAAGTAATTATTTCCATGAAGGTGCGACTAGCAGAACATGTGGGTAGAAATTAATTATTTCCATGACTGCCAAACTCTGAAAGTATTATTTGGAGAAGTATTTACTTTTCAACTCAAGTTCCAGTAGTTGTAGGCTTTTGGAATATTGGTTTTTCCCTTGCTAGACCCACTTTCTGTGATCTCTACAGAGGCCAATATGTTTATTGTGATCAGACTTTGTATCTTATAAATATTCATCCATATCTAAGAAAAAAAAATTATTAATCATTTAGATAAAATGTTCTATAGGGCTATACCTTTTGGTATGATTTATTTTCAATCTCCTTATTAAGATATTGCTTTTGCTTTTTCCATTAGAAATCTATATTCTACTGCACAAAATTATGAATAAAATGCAAAATAAGTTGCAGGTTTACAAAATAAGTTGGATACAAAATAAGTTACATGTTGAATCTCAAGATACTGCTACTGGTCTCATTTGCAGGTTTACAAAATAAGTTGGATTCAAATTTTCAGTTTTTATTATGAACTATATACTCTTGGTTTAATGTCAAAGCATATCATAGTTCCCTTTTCTTTAATCTTCTGATTTTGGACATCGTAGTTGGATACATTGTTTTGTTTTCTTATTTAAAAGCATAAGGACTGTATTTATGAACTGTATGGCTGAGAGTCATTCTGAAACTTTTTTTTTTTCAAATACCTACTTTACAATGGGTGTTATCAAATTGACACAGCTCATTAATTTTTTTTTTTTCAGGGTCTTATTTTTTCAGGGACTATAATGTGGACATTGTACTTGGATAGTTTCATGGACTGTTTTGTAGTTTTTGGGACTAAATATTGTAATTGGAGGTTCTATAAACATCAGTTTGTTGTATGTTGATGTAAGTGAATCTAATTCTAGTAGTCTGTTTTGTGTATTAAGTGTACTTGGACTTGGACTGTTTTGTGTTTTGTGTTATGTTTAGAGAATCTAATTCTTGTAGTCTGTTCTTCCTTTTATAACAGATTTTGGATGCTAGATCTGTGGGAAGTGCCTCAGTGTTCCTTATAATATATGGAACTCGAATTCTTGTGTGAGTTGTGGAAGTTTTATATGTCACTTATTATATAACTGAGATATGTTTGCGGTAGATCCTTCTTGAATATTCTTACTGTTTGAATTTGTTTATGGTAAGGGGCTGCTTGATGGTTATATATATTTGTAATGCTTCATAGATAAACCAGATGTTAACTACAGATTGTTATGTAGGAAAAAATTATTTTGGTGCATCGTATGATAGTGTTAAGAACTGCTCAACATTTTGGTGCATCGAATGTATCATATTCATGGCTATAACGTTGGATATAGAAATGATGGTAACTAAGATCAAGATCAATACATAAGATTTAATCAGGCCCGAATGCTACAGCAGGTTGTGGTGGAGTCCTGGCATTCTTACCATTTTAATTGAAGGAAAAGTATTAAGCGTATTTCCAAAAATTTTAAAAAAAAAAAATTATTGTTTACTAAAATTAATAATTAATATATTAAGTGTATTTGCAAAATTTTAATAAAGATATTAATTATATTAAAATATATAATATTATATTATTATTTAGACTTTAAAATAGCTAAATCAATGTGAATTATTTAAGTAAACCATGTAGATTATAATCAAAAGAGTAAATTTTAACTTCAATTTAAACTTAGCAATGGCAGCTACTTGTGTTGTGTATATATTAAAACAAAAAAACTTAATTATCATTATGGATATAAAAAATTGCAAATATATATATATATATATTTCAGTTTGTAATTGGTGGGCCCCATACAAGCAAGCACTATTCACTTCACCCAAAAATATAAATTAAATTAGATTAAATTAAACATCCAACAATATGTCATGACTAACTGGCTTTGAATATTTAAGATAATTTGTAATTTAATATAAATGAAAACAAGGTTATGGGTTCGATTTCGTTAAACAATTCATTTCTTTAGATAATTGGTGATTTATTAATTTCGTATTCCCTCTGCAAATTAAAGAGAAGTAGATGAGAATCTTAAAATATTACAAAGATGGATCGATGCTCGAGATTGTAATCCTGACATGCATCCATCCTCTTATGCAGCTTTTCTAATAATATTTGTTGGAATTATTCTTTCATTGGATAAATGTTTAGCTCTTCTTTCATTGTAATTCTTTTGGTAGACTGAA
Source organism: Platycarya longipes (assembly GCA_036559045.1). NCBI lineage: Eukaryota > Viridiplantae > Streptophyta > Magnoliopsida > Fagales > Juglandaceae > Platycarya > Platycarya longipes. The sequence continues at coordinate 41,264,083 of CM071802.1, forward strand.
AATCTTTTTAGTTCTTTTGTTGTTTGAATAATTTGGTTTTGCCTTTGTGTTCTGCAATCGATCGACTTGAATATGTAAAACTTTCGTCACACATAAATTATTGATTAAATATATATAGATAACGCGTTATTCTATTTCAAGATGCAATTTTATTAAAAAAGAGGAATGTGTAAATTTTTAACTATATTTTATCATATATTAGTAAAATAATATTATCATATTATCTGTATACTAGACTTCCCTAATAAATAGCCCATATATAACTTTTTTACAATAATTAGCCCATACTTAATAGAAAGGAATATAGAACCTGAATGTAAACTTAAAATTAACTAGACTTGTGAGCCTATGGAATGTAATGTATAAGCTGATTTCATAAATCATTGCTAATCGGTTGAAGAGGGTGGTTAATTCTACTATTTCTTAACCAATCATCTTTTGTGCCGGGTTGTTTGATCTCTAATAACGTCTTGATTGTGTATGAGATTATGCATTTTTTGAAACAGAGAATGGTGGGAAGAAATGGTTACATGTTTATTAAATTAGACATAGTAAAGCTTATATTAGAATTGTAAGATCTCGGATTACGTGTATTTTTTATATATTATTTTATTCTTGTTGTTGATTATTTTAATTTATTTCAATAATATTATCGGTTGTATTTTATTCATTTAAAATAATTGTTTGAACTATTAATTAGTTAATATTAGTTTTACGTTGTTTTCCTTATTAATTTTAATGTGAGGTAATTCTTTTAATGATTGGAATTTAATTTCCTTTATTTCATTATGTAAGTTTAATTGATGTACTTTCGTTATATTAATTATCGTTTTATAATTAAATTGCACTTGGGTTTAATTTATTTTATTGCTGGGTTTTAAATATTTTATTTTATTGATACTGATTTGTAGTTTTTCAGTTGGTTTTTATTTAATTTATTGTACTCATTTTCTAGTGGAATTTCATTTCTTTTTCCCTTCCTCTTTTTTTTTTCTTTTCTTTTTCTTCTTTTCTTTTCTTTCTTTTTCTTTCTTTTCTTTCCTTTTCTTCCCCTGCTTTCCCCCAGACCTGCGCGAACCCCTCCCTGTTTCTCCCATCACCACCCAGCGCCGCCATCGGCCACCCTCCGACGACACCGCCCAGCCCACGACCTTCCCCACACGCCGGCAAGTCCAGTGGCACCGAAGGTGTCATCTCCGGCCACCCCACTAGGGTCTCTACAGCCACAAACCCGAAATGGGTATTTTGGCTTCTCTTGCATTTTTCAGCCACCGGCGGCCACCCATGATGCCGGCAACCTACCAACAACCTCCCCTCACTCTGGCGAGCATAACCCACTACCTAGAACCACCCAGTTCCACCACTTGCTCCTCCACTCGAAATGGGTCCTTAAATGGGTTGTTTTTCACCGCGCTGCCTTCCGGCCATCAAAACACTCCCCTACCTCAGCCGACCATCCCCCTAACTCAGTTTCCCCATACACGGCCCCACTTTTCCTGTACAATTCCAAATCCAAAAATCGGTTTCCACCCATTTTGTACCCGATCCGCCACCTTCCAGTGGTTGCACCGCCACACCAACACCTTCATGAGATTCCCAACCCTTCATTGAGTATTTTCCTAAATTTTGTGTCAAATTGAGCACTCTAGCCCAACATACAAAGTGATCGCTACGAACGTGTGGACTAGCGCTTGCTCAAGGATCCATGTTTTTATCCACTGTGAATATTTTTCTAAATGAACTTTAAGATTTAAATATATTTTTGCATCGACAAATATTGTATTTGTTTGACGTTGGGATTTATTAGTTGATGTTGGAATTTATTAATTGTTGGTTATTTTGTGTGTTGTGGTTTACATTGTGTAATTACACGCTTGATCATGTGTATATTTGGTGTTTGGATTTTAATATGAGATGTGATTATTGGGTTAATGGATTTTAATGGTTTTTGACTGAGTCATAATGGAGACGGCGATACGTAACGCGTGTTATGATCAGTGGGTGTGAATGACATATCGAGGACGACGATACGTAACACCCGTTATGGTCATTGTGTGTATATTTCATATCGGGGACGGAAATACGTAATATCCGCTATGAAATGAGTGTGCATGAGTCCTAATGGGGACGGCGATACGTAACGCTCATTATGATTGGTGTTGTGTGTATGTCATATTGGGGACGGCGATACGTAATGCCCAATATGATTAGTGTGTGGATGTCATATCGGGGACGGCGATACGTAATGCTCGTATGACTGGTATGAATATGGGGGTAAGTAGGGATGGTGGTAGATTCCCGCCTGTGATACTCGTCTATTGTGTTAATTGGTTTTACATTGACCATTTTCTGAAAAAATGGTTGTGGTTTTAATGGATTTATGGATATCTTTTTCTGGGAAATGATTGATGTTTTTATTGGAATTTATCTTGAGCTAAAATGAGATTTTGGCGTGTGTTTATTTTATTTATTTTGAGAAAGATGATTTTGAGTTTCATGCATATGGTATCGTATTCATGCGTTTTGTTGTTGCATGAATATATTTTATATCTTGTGGTTTGTTTAGGTTGTACTTAACTGCGATGTTATTTTTGGCATCGTAGATTTTGGATGCAGAGATCGAGGAAGTTGAGCCTGAGGAGACGGCTTCACTGTTAAAGTAATTATGTTATAATTTATTATCTTGAGAAATGTTCCCTTTTGATGTAAGTATTTTATGTTTTGATTTTCGAATGACTGTATTAAATCTTCTATTGGAGAATTTATATTAAACTGGTTTGTAAAATATTTGTAAAAAATTCTGGTACTTAGATAATGACTTTAATTATCCGCTGCTTTTATTTATGCATGTCACGTGTTCACACACTTAGCACTTGACGTTGGAGGTGCGTGACCCGTGTTGTCAGCATCCCGACGCCTCGATTCCCGTATTTATTTTAAGAAAAATTTGGGGGCATCACAAGAATTGAATGAGATTTTTTGGAAAAGGTTATGCAGACTTCCGGGTTTGCGAATAGAGTTGTTGATTTAATATGGTTTGCATACGAGTGGTGTTCTATTATGTATTGATAAATGGAAATTCCACATGCCCTTTTGTTCCAACAAGAGGATTGAAGCAAGGGAATCCATTATCCCCTTACATTTTTCTTCTTTGCATTGAGGGACTAATCTCTTTACTAAGAAAGCTGGGTTGAAAAACAAAATTAGTGGGGTTAAGGTCTGTCAAGGTGCTCTTACTATTGATAACCTTTTGTTTGCAAATGATAGTTTGATTTTTGTCAAGCTACTATGCAGGAAAATAAGCATTTGCAAGCTCTACGTAAGGAGTATGAGTTGGTTTCAGGGCAAAAGGTAACATGGACAAGACTTCGATGGTTTTCAGTCAAAATTTCAATGTGCTAGACTGCTAGTCAAGCAGCAAATTTTGAGCATGTGGAATATTCAGGCTGAAAATAACTATGAAAAGTATTTAGACCTGCCTCCAATTGTGGGAAGATAGAAAAAGAGGGCATTTTTTGAAATCAAACATCATGTATAGAAGAAGTTGCAAAGCTAGAATGAGAAACTACTTTCACAAAGAGGAAAGAAGTTTTGATTAAAATTGTAGCTATAGCCATACCAACGTATTCTATGTCTTGTTTTCTACTACCTGGTGGTTTATGGTTAGAGTTGGAATCAATGATGGCACAGTTTTGGTGGGGATAACGGAAGGATGAAAACAAGATACATTGGGTAAGTTGGGCAAAAATGTTGGATATAAAACATGTGGAGGGATGGGGTTTAAAGTCCCTTGAGAGACTTAACTTAGCCCTTATGCCAAACAAGGGTGGAGAATTTTAAATGGTGAAAGTTCTCTTTTCCATAAGCTTTTCAAGGCAATGTGATTTGGAAGCTCAAATTGTTTTAAGTCACGATTGAGAAGTAATCCATCTTATGCTTGGAGGGTATTTGAGAAGTCAAGTCGTTACTTTTGAAAGGGTATAGGTGGAGAATTGGGGATAGTAGAAGTGTGAAAATCCTGCAAGATAATTAGATTCCCAGGGCAAATCCTAAGCTGGTTTGAAACTCTTTAAATGAAAAAATCAAACTAAAGAACATGACTGAACAGTGGATCAACTTTTGAACAGGGATACTAGATGGTGGGATATGGAGAAGGTGCAAACTCTCTTCAATCCAAATGTCGCTGAAATATTTTTGAAGATGCTAGTATTCTCAGGGGGGCAACCAGATAAAATTATTTGGGAGAAGGATCGAACTGGCCTTTTTATTGTGAAGTCATTGTATAGAGGACTGCTAACAAACAAGAGACTGAATAGAAGGGAAATCTTCTCATTCTCATACTCAAAGCAGTTTGTGGAAGGCAACTTGGGGTTTAAAAGTTCAACACCAAATTCGTATTTTTGCTTGGAGTGCTTGTTTGTACTGTTTACCCATAGAGACGAACCTGCATAAAATAAGATTGGCTATCTATAATGGCTACTATTTGTGTGATTCATATTCAGAATCTGTCTCATTTGCAATTGACTTGTCCCTTTATTAATGGGTTGTGGTATAGCTATCTTTCCGTTATGGAACAAGTAAACTTAAACCATAATTTTCTTGATGTGGATGTGCAAGTTTGGAATTTGGGTGGTTTGGAGAATTTGGAATAGTTTTTCACCATAGCCTCAAGCCTATGGGTTGAATAAGAAGATGCATGATGATGAGACCCTTGATGCAAGGACAATAATAGAACATCTATTACTCTGCAAAGGTTGTATCGAGATGTAAAGGTTCAACCAGTTTTGGTATTGAAAAATTCCTATAATTGGAAGGCTCCTTATATTGGCTTTCATAAGTTTAATGTGGATGGGGCAACTTTTCAACACCTCCATAAGGCAAGGATTGGCGCTATCTTGCGAGACTATCAGAGAAAAGTCATTATGGCTGCTAGTAAAGGAGAATGGAAGGTTGAGCTACCAAAAGTAATCTGAGTTCATGGTTGTTTTACGTAGCCTACAATTGTTGAGGCACATGGGCATAATGCATTTGTTGGTGAAAACTGATTATTTATTGGTGGGGCAGAAGCTTAACTCACAAAATTCTTCTCATTTCCCTTGGGGCTCTATTATTCATCATATTAGAATGTTGTTGCCTCTTTTATTGATGTAAAAGTTATACATGTAAGCAGGTTAGGAAATGAGGCCGCACATGGTTTGGTTAGGCATGCTTGGAAGTTGAGTCTATTCAAATGTAATATGATGGGTTTTCGAAATTTATCTCTTCAGCTATTTGGTTTGATAGTTATTTGTAATTCAAATTGTTTGATTATATGGAATTGCTTGTTAAAAATAAATAAATAAAATAACTAGCCTTACCAATTGTCCCGAATAAAAGGCATCTCTCTCTCTGCATTGATTTTTATTTTCAATTTTTTAAAAAATAATACTAGACACATTTTTAAGGTGTGTAAACTATTCACACTCTCGTTTTAAAAAAATGAAATATATTATTAAAAAATAATTTTTTAATATAAATTTTTTTTTATTTATTTTAAAATATATATATATATAAGAAACTGACACACTATAAAACAGTATAAATCATTATCCTTTTCAAATGTCTTTTCCAACCTCATAATTAGTTAATTTCATTTTGTTTTTAATTTCTATAAATAAATATCAAAGGAAGGCAGGTTATAGCCATCCTCCTATAACCTTGTCTACTTTCACTTGTCCATAATTGGAGCATAAATACCATAACAGTATTACCTTTTTAATATATTTTTTTTAATATTTTGATTGACGTGGCATTATTGCCATGTCACCGATTCTACAAAAGGTATATGAAGCCAGGTACATATAGCATTATTTTTTTGGATATATCTATCTATCAAATTTTGTCCATTTAAATGCCAATTGTCATCGGAAAAAAAAAAATTTGTCCATTTCTCAAAACACAAAATTGTTGATATCTGATTCTAGAACATGATAATAACATTGGCTTATTGTCTTTGTTTTCCTTTTTGTCTGCTTATTATTTTTTTATTGATACTGAGTATATGGAAACAAAGTCTTGACTACTCTCAAAAGTACACATGCTCTCTAGAAGAAACTTATCATAATTGCACCTTGAGTAATTTAAAGAAAAGTTCCCCAATTCAATAGTCCCTAAAGATTTTTTGTACCAAAAAAGATTTGAACCTTAGACTTGAAGAGAGCATATTGCCAAAATCAAAGCCTTTATCATTTGTGTCAACCCCTACAATTTTTTTTCTTTAGCTTATTATTAACATGATATATGTAATAGCAAAGAAGAGGAAAGAATGGTTGCTTAACCACCAAAAAAGGTCTTTTGAATGAGCCCTATAGGATAAACTGCTCAGTTCTAATCTACCGTCCTTCAACGGCCGACTGCCTACAAGCAACTCCCAACAGTCAATCTACTAGGATGAAGCGAAACCACAACAAGAATCTTCGACATGACCCTTATGCACAACTTGTTCTAAGCGTGTCTGCCACGCGCTGTCGCGTCATATTGCGTTTGATGGCTACAGTGTCACGCTAATAGTTTGCAACCTCAATATTTTTTAGATATGACCCACCACATCTAACAATCACCAGTGCATGGTCTTCACACCAAAGTTTTGAATTCTGTTCCGATAACCGTTCTGGTTGAGATACTGGAATGGAATATTTCGATACCGGTCCATTCCGGTATGCCATTTCGGGATTAATTATATATTATAATAAATATTTATATATATAAACTAACAACTAATAGAATAAATACATATTCATGTAAATGTGTATCATGTATATGTATACATATCAGAAGAATTAAATATTTATAAAATGAATATAATTTTTAAAAAAATACAAACTTTTGTTGAGATACAAAAATAAATAAAATAAAATAAAAGAATAGATAAAATATTAAGAAATAATGATATTTTAAAAAAAAGACGTATTTAAAATTACAAAGTATATAAATATATTTATATCTTAGAATTAATCAAATACTATTTGAATTTAAAATTTTAAAAAAATATGTCATTCAAACACAAAAAAATTACAAAAATAGTCTAAATCGAAATAGAACTGGAATGGCTGGAATTTGGTCTGGAACGGCCGGAATTTGATCGAAATGATCAGAACGGGCCGGAATTTGGACTGGAACGGAATAAGAAAGTATAATGCACCGGTTGAGGTACCGAAACAGAGCAGAATTCAAAACCTTGCTCCACACATTGTCATAGGAGAAACTCAGTCAGCAACAATCCAAGGCATTCGATGTCGGTCTTCCTACTATATTTTCGTTTTCCTTAACCATTGATCTTGAGGTAGGAAATACGAGTCTATTTAAGAAATGTCTCAAAACAATAACCTGCAGTGCACCTGCAGTGCACCTTCATTATCCACTGCCTCCAGCAGTGGCATCATAATTCACACAGTTATGCAAATTGTACAAAATCATCATTTAAGACGGTAGTCGGCCTCTTTGTAGGATATGGATGGGGATCAAATTTGTTATGCTAAAACTATTTTTTTAATTATTTTTGCACTATAATTGTTGTAGTGGAGTGTTTATGAGAAAAATCTACCTCATTCTCATACATCTAGTTTTCTTTATGATAATGACATATATGTTTGATTAGATAAGAAAGCAAAAAAAAAAAAAAAATTGAGCCCTACAGGGAAAGGTGGGAAAGAGAATTCTAGCTGTTAAATCCAATGCAATTGATAAGCATACGGTATTTGCAGCGCCTGGAATAAACTTTGATTTAAAGTGTCTTCCAGTACCTGGTCGGTTGTTGTGCCGTTTATGCCCTTTCATGGCTTTCGAGTGGCAGTTCAAAGGGCGGAAACAGAGCTTTGATCTGAGTGGGGTTTTGATCTGGTGAAATGGTGGAGATAAAAAATTTATTTGCACTTGAGTTTACTAATAAACAAAAAGCATCATTAATGTGAAAATTAAGTGAGTAAGAGCATTAACAGTGAACTAGTTATTATTTGGTCAAATTTGATTAGAAAGTTTATTTTTTCAAATTTTAATTAGTCCTTTTTTATTATACTAAGTAAAATACTCAATAAATCTATTATTATTTAATTAAAATATTAATTTTTACCTTTTTATTTATTTTAATTTTAATTGTAATTTAAATATTTATTTGTTATTAAAAAATACACATTAATTTTCTAATTTTTATAATATTCTTAATGAATATAATTTTTTAACAGTCTTTTTTTTTTTTTTTACGACGGACGACGGTCTTAAAGAGAACCATGGGCACATAATTTTCATAAAAATACCTCATTTCAATTTCATGGCATTTGTATAAAAATCAAATTCAAACAGATTAATTTGATCTTAATTTCACTATATCATGCAAAATAGAAGCCATATAAAAATGGCCCCGTTGTTTGCGTGGGAAAGTACCGAGCTAGCGGGAGATGAATATTTTACTCCAAAAATAATATTTGGCTAATCTTTTGGACTCAATAGATTGAGCTAGTGAAAAAGTTTTGAGCTAAATTTACTGTAGATTTATTGAGTTCACTATAGCCCATTTTTCTACTTCTTGGTTATTCTTTAGCCAAATTTCGGCTTTATTAAGGCCATTCTAAATGCTCTAAGTCAGGCATATTTAAGAAATAGATAAATTTATGGTCCACCTAAAAAAAATCAATTTTCTAACATTGAACTTCAATTTTTTTTCAAAGTAAGTGCGTGATACTTACGCAATTTAAATCTGTATGTAATATTACTTCTTATTTTATAGGTTTGGTCATGTGTGCTCATGATTTAATAAATAAATAAATATGGCAAATAAATGAAATATGAAAATTTTACATGGTTAGGCAACTATGCTCATGTAGAGTTAGGCCTCGTTTGTATTCGAAAAGGAGCTCAACTCATCTCAACTCATCTCAACTCATCTCAACTCATCTTCATTTCATCATTATATTTTTATAATTTTTTATATAAAACACAAATTCCTATACACTTTTTCATATCTCAATACACATTTTTCAAATCCCAACACACTTTTTTTAAATCTCAAAATAATAATAATATTAAAAAATAAACTAAACTTATCCCAACTCATCTCAACTCATCTCATCTCCAAATTTAAGCGGAGCTTAAAATGTGAAATCTACTGTAATGGTGTTTGATACACAATCTCAAATTTTAATAATTTTATATTCTGTCATAAAATGTATAAGTACAATACAATTGCTTGAAAAATGAAATTTATTATTTAAAAATTTATATAAATCTTATATTTTATTATTATCTTTTAAAAATAATTTTAGAACGTTTACATATTTTAAGATTACAACTATCATTTTTATTAAGAATATAAAGGTTCTCGAGTGCTGAGAAAGATTAGGGGCTGCTTGAATTGGGAAGTGGGTTGAGCTCATCTCAACTCACTTCTATTTCATTATTATATTTTTATAATTTTTTATACAAAACACAAATTCCTATACACTTTTTTCAAATCTCAATACACATTTTTCAAATCCCAATACACCTTTTTCAAATCTCAACACACATTTTTCAAATTCTAAAATAATAATAATATTAAAAAATAAACCAAACTCATCTCAACTTATCTCATCTCCGAATCCAAGCGAGGCCTAAGATCGATCGCATCTATCATTTCATCTTATCATCCCTTCTTTTATATATATATCATTCTCAAAATCCAAAACATGGCACCAGATGACTTTTTGTCCATCACATATACATCATTCTACGTCAATGTAAATCATTTGTCATTCTTGTACACTGTTTCTTTTTTATAAACCCTGCGGCCCATTAATGCGTCAGACCCACGGCTTCCTTAAATATCCCGTCCACAATTCCCCTTTTCAAATCCCCGATCTGCATAATGATTAGAAAAGATTCAAGTTCATTTTCATTTTTTTCCTTTCTTTTCTCCAGAGGGGATTCATTCTCCGGAGTTCAATAACTACTTATCAGTAGTTATATATTGACTGAAGTGACTCACATTATGTGAGGATTCATTAAGCATATATATATATATATATATATATATATATAAATATACATACTAAGTAAGAGTAATATGCAAAACATATTTATCTAATTTAATTATATGATTATTTTTAAAAATTGATTATGAGAAAAAAAAAATGTAATTTCTATAAAAATTTAACAAATAATCATAATTAAGTAGATAATAAATAAATTATATAAATAATGCAATGTAATGTCATTTCACTATAATCCAATGATTCCACTCGAAATAAAGCAGAGCTAGTTACCAGAACCATTTGAATAAATTTACGAGAATTCAATAAAATGGAGAATAAATAAATATAAATACAAATATAGAATGAGTAATACAAGCCCTGTGTGTAGACAACTTTCTCATTGCAAACCTGTTTACAAAACCACTTTTATAATCACTTTTCCGCAGCTAAGTCCTCGAAAAATTAATCAAACTCAAACCTTAGATCTCTACTTAAAACAACCCTTAACGCCACACATGAAGATAATCTAATTCCCATGATAATCGCAAGGAACAAAATCATAAAAAATAAAATTGATTGCCTCTGAAAATATGCTTAAAATGCCATGCATAACCATGAAGAACCTTAGCAACCAATTCCTGAGTTGGGGTCGACTGGGTCATATCCTGAAGTAAATACATACATGAAAATCAATATATTTGAATGGAAGAAAAATAAACACATAAGAAGATAAAAGCAAATCCATATGCATATTCATGTCAAATCCATGCGCAGAGCTTGATCTATGGCACCTTTATTAAAAAAGAAAACTCTAAAAATAGATATTCAGCGCGTTAACATATTAAGGGAAGAAGTGAACTGGTTAACCAGTTAAAAAACAAAAGAGTGCAGATGCTTAAAAATATAATGATAATAAGAATGATAATGATGATGGTGATGGTGATAACCATAAAACCCAGCTCAAGAGGCAGTGGATGAATCTATAAATCATGAATAGAAGGGGGGAAATACGAGTTTTCTGGACAATAAAGGACAGATGGTGAACAACTTTTCAAACCAAACTTGACTCGGATTCAATTTTACTAATTTTTTTTTATAACTAATAAGTGTCATACAAAAGAGCAAAAGGACAAAAAAAAAAAAAGTGCACAAAATGTGTACAAGAGAAATACCTATCTGGAAATAGGAAAATATACAAGAAAATCGTGAAAGTTAAACCCATTAAAATCTAAAATAGCAATCCAAAAGATGAGAGCATTGAAAATTAAAAGTTTCAGCTCCTCCGACATCATTATCAGTCCTCAATATTATTATTATTATTATTATTATTATTATTATTATTTTTTATTCCCTTCCTTCCAAAAACACCACATAAGCTAAGTATAGATCATTTCTCACACTGCTGCAATTTGTGGACTACCAATGAGATCAGAAATCCAGTACATAAATGTTATGAACCATGGTCAGTAGAACTTTTTTTTTTTATAGCGGTTAGTAGAACTTACAGTATTCCATTTCAAATAGATGCAAGCAGCTGAACCGCCCAAGTTACTCTTCAGAATAATTGCAAGTGTAAGCAAAGCACAGGAAATTTTCCCAAAACCCAGTTTATAATCATGATGCAAAAAATAACCATACACTGGTCATATAACGTATTATTCAAACTATTGTAACCTATGATAGGGATGATGAGTCGCACAATATACACATATATTTTTCATAGTTTGAATAATGTGTAAAGCACGTTTGCCTAGAAGAAAATAAATTATTTATATATCAATCATACATGTCAAAATAAAGTAATATAAAGAAATCATACATCATACGAAAGAAAAAATATTTAGTCAAAATTATTTAATTGGAGTGCTAAAGAGCACCAAAACATTATTCCAATAAAGAAAACTATTGCTTAGAACCTATTCTGCATCTTGAACATTATGAAAGACTAATATCGTGAACTATTTCTTAGAACCTATTCTGCATCTTGAGGCTTGGTGAAGGAAGAACAATCTCAGCAAAACACTGTCTCATGAAATTTTCTACTTTCCTTTGTTTTCAATCGTTGGGTTTTCTTCATTTACTCAATTTAAGAATGACCAGATCAGTGGCATTATATGGGGTTGCTCCTTTGTCTCTCTTTCCTTTCTTGAAATCTTGGAGCTGGAAATAAATGTGTTAGCTAGAATTGAAAAAGTAGTGGAAACAAAATCAATCCAAATATTTGAATTAAGCTGTAAATTTCAAATACCAAGTCCATTAGCCTCGGAGGTCTTCATGATTCAAAGCTGTCTCACAGAGGCAAGAAATACCCTAAAATTACAATATCATCTCTCTTTTATTTATTTATATTTTTTCCATTTTTAAGTTGTAATGTTAAACGATTGAGTATACCCCCATGGAACATCTCCCACAAGCATCTAGGCTCCATCTTTATCTACATAAGCACAAATTCAGATAAACCATCCAAAAGCTTAAATGATTTTGTCACCTGTTCCTTCTCTCCACTTGACGCAAGACGAATAACGACAATATGCAGTAATAGCCTCAATCAACCTTTTGCTGATTTATACATGCAGAAGAAAATTTGCATTATTAATGGCAGAAATATTTGCTATTCATCTTGGATGCTCTTTTTCCCGTTTCACTGACCTAACATCTTATCTGAGTACAAGATGATTGGGTAGATTATTTTTGCTTTATGTGTATCTATGTGCTTCCTTCGAAGATGGTTTTAGAAATTCAATCCAATTTCAACATCCCAAAGATAAAGACACAAGGGAAAGAAAACTAACTCATGGATATGAGACTTGTGGTGGACCTAATATCATTATTTCATCATCCCCAAATGTAATATAAAATGATTATCATATCAATGCAAAATAACAAATAGTTTTTTAATCATTTAATACCACATTAGGAGTGAGTAAAAATTATAATTAAACGGATAACATTATATGAAAATGCCCTAGTCCAGCATTAGGGGTGATATTTTTTTTACAAGTAACATTAGGTGTGATAATAACATCCAGGAATTAGAAATCAACCATATTTACCAAGAAAAATGCCCAATATGGCCTTCAACACATACAACATTTCTGCGGAAAGCCACATGAACCAAAACCAAGAATCGAATTGCCTTAATCACTATATTTCTTAACCACTCAAATTTTCCTATTTGATACAATAATCCAGCGATAATTTATACCACATAATACAAAAAACAGCGATCAATCAAGATTACCTTTGCAGATGATAAACTTTAGAAGTGTATCGACTTTTTCCGTACACACCATCTTCAAAGAAATATGAGAGAAAGTGAAAGCGGTAATCTGAAATCCAAAGTGGAGGCGTGCGTGTATGAGTAAAACAGAGAGTAAGTGAAATGGGTAATCTGAAATCCAAAAGAATATGAGCAAAAACTCTAAACCAACACAATCACAAATGAAATCGAAAATACCTTTACAATTTCTACAAAACCCAACAAATTTAGAAAGGAAATTTTACCTCTGAGAAACAAATCGACACAAACAGAGAGATACGAAGAACGTGCACCTCTCTATTTCTCCTTTGCCCAACAACCATCTAGAAATCATCTCTTCCAGCCTACAGAGGAAATAGGAATGAAATATTGCCCCCGAAAATCCGATTCGAAAATCAAAGGCTCGAATCTGAGCAAGTGAAAACAAACGGAGGTTTGGTCATATGGCAGAACCGTCACTGAAATGTGGAAATGAGGAAAAAACAATATCCAACCTGGAAACCTTATAATCATCCACTTGAAACCCTAGTCCCCTAATGATCGATTCCTTCAAGTCCTACAAGGATTTGGAATAAACAAAAAAATTAATAAATAGAGAGATCAGGAGCATACGGCCCTGCTTATTTCGAAGCCACTGGTTGTAGATCAGAAGCACTGTTTTATCTTGGTTTTTTCAAGGAGGAAGACGAAGTAAGAGTGGCAAGCAAGAGTCGTCTTTATATTTGCTTTTATCTTGGTTGTTTCAGGGAGGAAGACGAAGTGACTGTAATGGTAATGTAGCCATCCGAGAGCTTGAGAGGACGACGAAGCGACAGAGACATTTGTGTTCACGAACGAAAAACGTTACTTGTTTATAGACGGAAAACGACCATTTTCGTTAAAACAAGATTCATTAGATAGCTCTTTATATAAATAAAGATATGGCAATGCAAGGCTCCGATGTTATCATATTGAAAAATAATCAAGAGCAACCACGCTCAAGCACACACACTCACATAAACAGTAATATAAACAGTAACATGCTACTGTTCATGTGAGTGTGTGTGCTTGAGTGTCATATTAGAGTCCTTTTGCATCTCCTTAGTGTAAATTTTTTTATATTTTTTTATAATTCATTTTTGTTTTTATAAAAATAATAAAAAAATATGTGAAGATAAAATATTTTTAATTTTTTAACTTTTTTTTCTATTTAAAAAATCTTGAGAGATGCAAAGGAGTTCCAGCTCATAAATTTACTCTATATATATATATATATATAAAATATTAATATACCCTACATTACTCATACAGTAAGCCATGATAAAACTGCTCCCACCGTTATAGTAATATTGACAGTTTTGAACCTAGTTTTGTAATTGGGTAATGATACTCTGTATCGTGAATAACTAATTATGATTTAATGATTTGTATAAATCTCAGATTGATAAATAATATTAGATTTTTTTTTTTTTTTTTTGGTAAAAAAGTGGAGTCAAATATGAAAAGTGTAAAAAGAAAAAAAAAATAGTAAGATCCACTTTTTTATTAAAAATTTATGTAAGACTTGTCTACTTAAATTTTGTATTTAACATTACTGATAAGATCTCTAGTCACACTATTGATATGATGTAATTTAAGCGAATTTCCGTATTAACTATGAATGAAAAGCTATTTGAAATAAAATTTAAAATGAAGAACAACATTTTCTCTAGTAATATGTCTCTCTTTATATATATATATATATATATATATATAGTGATATACACATTAGTTGGCATTGATATCAACTAAGACCTGCCATGACCCATTAATCTCCCAACACGATGAGTTGAGAAATTAAATAATTTTAAAAGGAATAAAACCAAAAAATTTAAAAAAAATGATATGTCGTGTGTAAAGATGATGAATTGTATATTGTAAAACTCAACTACAATAATACTTCTTCAGACGGATAAAACAGGGAAAAAAAAGGTTTTTTTTTTTTTTAATTCTAATTGGGGATGCTTAAATGCCCTTTCAAAAATATGTAAGTCTGCTGTATCATATTTCCTACATGAGATTTTAAACTTGGGTGGATTCTGTCAAAACAAAGGCATCAATACCATTTCAGGATAAGTGAAGAACTTGGGTCCTTTTGTTTATATGCTAAAATTAACAAAGATTCAATAGAATGATTTATTACAACTTAATTTTTTATTATCTATAAATAAAACAATTTAATTTTCATGGTGTGAGGGGGAAAATAGACGTAGTCCTTAACCACTTTTATTAAGACACTACAAAGACATCAAGAAGGGTGTAGACGTGAGTTGATGTAGGTATAAAGGGGTAGGGATTAAAAGGAAGTAAGATAAAAAGCATGAAATAACGTAAATGAGGTGGTAGGTGCATAGGTTAAAGCAAAGAATGTCAGGGTATGGGCATGCAATCCAAAAGCTAAGGCAGAAGGGAAAGGAAGAAATGAAGGGAACGGTACACGCAACACAGAAATTTATAAAAATGTAACAATCAAATGGCAAAGCCGGTCTTGTCTCCTGACCAACAGTCTCCTCTCCAGCATCACCTTTTTCGGTTCTCTCCTACAGCTCAGAGGCATTTTGAAAGCACCAATCAGAGGAATTTCCTCCATTAATGTCTATCTTTTTTCCTATACAGTGAAATAAATATGATGGAATCGTCTCCCAAAACGTCTGTGGACATAGGCCTTATGTCGAACTACATAAATCTAGTGTTTATATCTATTTATTTTATCTGTTATTAGTGTACACGCCAGCCGCACCAAAATCTAACTGGGGCCTCCAAACGACTCCGAACAAATCCCTAATCGCACCGGTGGGTCGAGAACGACTTTTTCTCCTTTTCGACATCAACAGTAACGTCGTCTGTGTTTATACCTTCACAAGACTCCATTGCACTAGAGAAGGGGGAGGAGACGCCAATACCCACCGCAATGGTTGTCGGCCTCTTTTGTACCCAGCGAAACCATCGCTGGCCGATAACTTCGCCAGGAATGAATCCACCCATCTATGTCTCGCCCACGGCGAGAACGCATTCATGACCCACCCATCTACTGCACGAATAGGCTGACAGTCGCTACTACGGAGGTCGTCAGCTCTATCTACCTCCACCGAAGCATCGCTGGCCCGCCAGAGGTAAATGTTCGCCACCACCAGATTGGACGAGCTCTCCTCCCTATACACAAATGCTCCACACTGCCTCCCAATCGCCCCACCTTGCACTCGACACATGGCCTCGCCTCACGCCCTCACCACACACGGGTCACCATGCATGCACTCGGGACACTCCCCCACCTCACGCCCTCACCACACACGGGTTACCATGCATGCACTTGGGACACTCCCTTACCTGACGGACTCTCCAACACTCGGGACACTCCCTCGCCAACCACACTCAAGACTTACCTAGCATCATGACACACCTCCACTCAGAACATCACCGATTCGAGAGCTCGCCTCACCCCCTCAGGAATTCCACTCGAGAAGCCATGCACTAATCATATCACCAACTCATATACGACTCCACGGTCACTCACCTCTCAATACCATGGCTCAGGAAACATGAGCTCGCCTCACACACACTCATGACTTCTTACATGGGCTCGGGGCACACGCACAGACCACTCCTCACTTGGACTCAAACCACCCTTACACATGGACTCACTAGTCACTATATTCACACTCAGGAAAATACTCACCTCATGGGCATCACTATTCACACACTTGGAGTGCACCTTCACCCACTTAGGACCCACTTCCAAGCATTGGACCATGCATGGACTCACCTCACAGACTTATACACAGCATGCAGTTCTCGCTTGGGACTTGCCGGCCAAGTCTCTCTTCTTCGGGACTCATCCGCTCCCTTTTTTTTATTATCTGCATGGATAGGTTACTCAGCATCTCGGATCAAGGGAAGTTAAATTTAGCAGCTCAACAGGCTCGATTTTCAACAAATATTATGCTCCAACTACGCAACGCACAGACTCGGGCTAGCAATGCACTCAACTCGAACTTAGCATGCGCAGCCTCGGATGCAACAGCTGCAAGTTCAAGAAAGTCGACTGCGGCAACTTAAAACCTTTAGCTGGTATCGCTCAAAGCGTTTGAATTTAATTTTCTACTAATGAAGTTATTTTCTGTAGTGTGAAACGACAACACTTCTCTCTTGACGGGATGAGCTCCACGCTCTCGTCATACGCGGGTCGCCAGCACATCTCTTACGGCAAACGAGCTCCACGCTCTCGTCACACATACAGGACTCTAACAGATCACAGAGTCGAGTCTTGGGCTCTTGCTCACTCGTAAACGCCCACACCACAATTCGTCATGAGGTCAAGGCTTGAGACTAAGGCCTCAGCCCGGGTATACTCATAAATCCTATCCATCTCCATCAGCAAAACGATAGCAAATCGTGGGGTCGAGTCCTAGGCTCTTGCTCACTTGTAAACCCCCGTACCACGATTCTCCATGAGGTCGAGACTCGAGACTAGAGCCCCAGCCCGAGCATACTTATAAATCCTCTCCATCTCCATCAACAAAACGCCAGCAAATCGCAGGGTTGAATTTAGGGCCCTTGGCCGCTTGTAAATCGTCGCACGCTGATTCACCAGCAAGGATGCCAGCAACTTGCAGGGTTAAGTATAGGGCCCTTACCTGCTCGTAAACTCTCGCACACTAATTCGCTCGCGTTCGTCTCCCGTCACGCTCACGCTTGCTATCGAGTCCATCTCCCACCACGCCTGTGCTTCGCATTCTCATGCTCGCGGTCAAGTCCATATCTTGCCACACTCGCGCTTCGCGTTCTCACGCTCGCACTTCTCGTTCTGACGCTCATACTTTGCATTTTCACGCTCACGGTTGAGTCCATTTCCGACCATGCTTGTGCTTTGCATTCTCAAGCTCGCGGTCGAGTCCATCTCCCACCATTTCCGTGCTTCGCGTTCTCACGCTCACGCTTCGCATTCTCACACTCGCGGTTAAATCCATCTCCCTCCACACTCGTGCTTCGCATTCTCATGCTCGTGGTTGAGTCCATCTCCCGCCACGCTCGCGCTTCGCATTGCCACACTCACGGTCGAGTACATCTCCCGCTACGCTCACACTTTGCATTCTCACACTCTCGGTTGGGCCTATCTACCACCTTAACCAAGCCCCAAGCTTGCACTCTACACCATCAGAAGCTTTGAAATTTTAGCATATTACAACATTCTCTTAATTTTAGCATATTATTCGAAAGAATTCCCACCAAAGTGCATTTGTTGAGAATTTACAGAATATTGTGAGAGGGGAAAATAGATGTGGTCCCCAACCACCGTTATTGAGACACTATAAAGACATCAAGAAAGGTGTAGACGTGAGTAGATGCAGGTATAGAGTGGCAGGGACTAAAAAGAAGTAAGGTAAAAAGCATGAAATAACATAAAGGAGGTGGCAAACGCATGGGTTAAAGCGAAGAATGTTAGGGCATGGACATGCAATCCAAAAGCAAAAGTAGAAGGGAAAAGAAGAAAGGAAGGGATTGGTACACGCAACACAGGGATCTATAAAAAGGCAGCAATCAAATGGCAAAGTCAGTCTTCTCTCCTGACCCACGGTCTCCTCTCTAGCATCACCTTCTTTGGTTCTCTCCTTCAGCTCAGAGGCATTTTGAGGGCTCTGATTAAAGGAATTTCCTCCATTAATGTCTATATTTTTTCTTATACAGTGAGATATGAGTAACTGTAAAAATATTCATTATAATGAAATCTCATCCCCGAATGCCCATGGACATAGGCCTTACGCCAAGCCACGTAAATCTAGTATTTATGTCTATTAATTTTATCTATTATTAGTGTATGCGTCACCCGCACCGAGATCTCGCCGAGAGCCCTAAACGACTCTGAATGAAGCCCAAATCATACCGGTGGGCTGGGAATAACTTTTTCTCCTACCGTGACATGTTGACCGATTTTTTCGACATCAACACATAGAGATTTTTCAGGACTCATAAACAGTTGAGCAGGCATCTGCTTCCTCAAATGGTTCAAGATAAATTTGAAGGTTCATCAACACAAGTTTAGTAGTTTACCTTGCAAGCATTGAAAAACAAGAAAGCGAACTTTTATTTTGGGCGAGTTTCGGACTGGACCATTAAAAGCATGATCCGAGACTCTCCTTTCACCCTTGGCGGCTTGGAATCTTGGAAATAGGGGTGTCAAATCGTGTTAACGGGTCGTGTTCGTGTCGTGTCAAAACATGTATATTACACTATATAGGTCAAGCCTAACCCGACCCGTTAAGCTTATCATGTCAAAATTTCAAACCCTAACCCGACCCGTTAACATAACGGGTCATATCGTGTCAACCTGTTATGACCCGTTAGTAAATATTACAAAATATATTAATACGACATAATATGATTCGTTTTAACCAGTTTATGTAAATGAGTTGAATATGTCCAAAATTAACCCGTTTGACTTAATTAAATTTAATATAATTTTATATAAATATTAAAATCACAATATCTATAAAACTAATAACACTAATTATAAGTCTAAATTACAATCTAAACAATAAAATATCAAAATTAAAATTCTAACAATCTTACTTTTAAGTATAAGAATATAATTTTAATTTTAATTTTTTTAGCGTGTCATAACGGGTTAAAGCAGGTCAACCCGCTATCAACCCGTTAAGCAATCGTGTCATAACGGGTCAACCCGTTTTGACCCTAAACTCATTAAAACTAAACCATAACCCGCTATTATCGTGTCGTGTTCGTGTTGGGTTAACGGATCGTGTAAGAAATTGCCACCCCTACTTGGAAAGCTGTCAAAATACATTGGACTTTGAACCGGTGTGTGCATTACTTTGGCACAATGGGACTCTTCAAACCAATCATTTGGAGACATACCCCTCATCTTATTACTAGACTGCATGCTAGAATTTCTCAATGGAAAGGATCCACTAGTTGTAATAATTATAGCTTTACTTTCGGCACTTTTAGTTGCTGTGTGTATGAAACTCTTTATTCATGAAAGGCTCTATCTTTCTAAGGAAAAAAAAATACTACATTGGTCATGGCACAGAGCATTAAGAGCAGAAATACATCATGCAACTACCAGATACATGAATGAACCCAACCTCTCCTAAGTCTCCTTCAGCCAAGCAAATTAACATCAGTATAAAATATCACTTAGTTTCAAAAATTTAAACTAATAAAAAGAAGTAAACATTATTATTTATTTTCTATCTTAAAAATCTTCCTCATGTGTAGACCAGACTCTTTTTTAATGAATAGCCTAATACATGTAATATTTATTTAAATCAAATAGAATATAGAGTCAGGATTTGAATTCAAAACTTTGTTCTGATACAATGTAAAGTTAATATTTGTCTCAAAAATTTAAACTAATAAGAAGATATAGACTTTATTTTATATCTTAATAATTAGTAGACCCATGGAGGCATTCTGGCACCCATTTACAACATAAACACAAAATGGATACGGTTAGGCCATCCACAAGGTCCAGGATTGATGGACCTCTCCCTAGGACCTTAACAGCAAGTTCCAGGCTTCCAAACACATCCATAAAACTGTCATGCATAATAGCACAGCATAATTTTTTAAAATTTTTATATAAAATATAATAAATAATTTGTAATTTTTAAATCTTAAATAATAATAATATTATTATTATAATATTTTATTAAATTTCTATTCAAAATCATCTCATTTCATCTTCTCTCACCATTCTAACGATACATTGAATGAAAGAGATGCCATTCTAAATAGCTGTCACCAAACCTGAAACTAAAGAGGAATTGGGTTTGAAGTCAAGGGAAGCGTCTACCGTGAGTTCCCTCGATTCTAGAGAATTCAACGATGGCCAATTCCAAGAAGCACCAAAAACAGTCTCCGCCACTTTTACCTTGTCTTCCATGCGATAACTGTTTTAAAAACTTCTACACAATCTCCCTGATGAATAACAGAAAGAAGATGCACAGCAGGTGTTTGTGAAAAGTTTTCACTGAAATTATTGTATTGAATTCTCTGTATTTTCGAATGAATTACAGCTTTGTACAGTAGTGACTATTTATAGAGTATGTACATAACAGAATAGAAATTATTAACCACTCTTATGTTGGCACCTAGCAAGACTATTTTTTCATTCTGTTACAGTTGATTCTGCAGCAATATTCTACGGGTTCTAGACGCTTCTTATTGATTTGTTGAAGATAATTCACATGCCTTAATATCCCCCGCAATTCAAGCGGCACTGTAGCAAGTGTAAGGTTGGATCAAAAGAATGTGAAGCGTGCTATGGACAATGGTTTGGTGAAGATGTCAGCTAGTTGATCTTTACTGGATACAAAAGCCACATGGAGAGACTTGGTAGCAACCCTTTCACAGACAAAATGATAGTCCAATTCTAAATGCTTTGTCTTGGAATGTAAAACCGGATTCATGGAAAGATAGGTAGCGCCAATATTAACGCACCAAAGTGTGGGAGGCTCCCAAAGACCAACACCAAGCTCTTTAAAAAGTGACTGCAATCAAGGAGCTCACACACAATATTAGTAATAGATTTGTACTTGGCTTTTGTAGAAGACCAAACATATACTTCTAATTATATAACACAAACGTCCCTGTAATAATCGAACTTAGAATGGAAATTGAAATATCAATCTATTCTAAGCTTTTGATATTTTCTCTTCCTTCGCAATTGAATTCTTGCAATGAGCAATCGCAGCTTGAATAGCTGCGTTCAACTCTTCCATGGTGCTGTCTCTATTAGATGAAGGAAGCGCTGCAGTTTCTACAAGAAGGCTACTATTTGTTGGAGATGTCCTCATTGACGCTGGTGCTGAAAACTCTCCTCTTCGTCCTCCCAACTCTTGCTTATAATTTCTCATGCTTAACTCACCTGAAAACGAATATGGTTGGCGTCGGAAACGGGTATTCTCTCCTCTCCTTCTGAAGAACATTAATGGCCGGAAGATCCTCACGTACCTCCTCAATACATGACTCACATCGAACCTCTGCTTCCTCTTGTGTTTCTCCTTATCTTTCTTCTCTGTAATTTCAGCCCCCCTTCGCCGTTTTGCCAACCCAAATAACGAGAAAGTCTTTGACTTGATTCTTCCCATTGTTTCTCTTATGTTACCTTGAAAGTGGTTGCTTTTGTTAACGTTGTTGCTGTCTTTTTTGGGATCTTGCTCATCCAACGAGCCTTTGATTGGGAGGCTGAAGTTGTCCAAAGTATTAGTAGAGGAGCGAGGAGAGCGAGGGAGGTGAGAGAGGAGGCGGAGAGGAAGAAGGTGGCCATGGAAGAAAATGTCATCTGCAGGAGAAAAATCTGCTGCAAATGAAGGTGGGAAATTGGTTTTATCATGGATTGGTGTTGAGGAAGAGTGGAGAGAGATTGTGAAGGAGAATTCATGGGATGGAGAGGAGGATGAAGAAGGTGGTGATACAGGAAATGTTGGTGATTGTTGAGTTGCTGCTATGGCGGCTTCTTTTCCTTCTTGTTTTGACTTACTATCTTCACGATGCTTGTCTACTAATTTCACTCTGGGGTTTCTGTCCATAACTTAAAAGATTATGATTAGTCTGCAGACAGATACTAAGATCTGGAACTGTATTCTAAATCCTCTCACTTTTAGTTTTCGATTCTATGGATGTTAGCAAACCTTTGGAGAGGGATAAAGGAATCAGAAAGCAGTGGAGAGAGAGAAAGAGACTCTTGTTAGTCTTATGTGAAGAAAATTGCATCATACATTCACCTATTGTCCATTCATTTATTTGTTGGTGATGTAGACAAAGGTTGTGGTGACCATCATACCATCTAAGAGGAACGTGAAGAAATGATAAAGTTTGATTATGTGTAAAAAAGAAGTTGGTGGGTCCTAGAATCTAACTTCTCTCTAGATGTTGGTGTCTTGATATGGAAAATGAGATTACAAATATCAAATTGTGCCAAAAGTTGGATTAGGTTTGATTTGTTTAGAGAGTGAAAAAGGTAAGCACGCCCATTTTTCAAAAGGTATCTTAGCAACTACATTGGGAAATGTGTTTACGTGTAATTGAGTAACAATCTTAGGAGACATTAATAATGTGAACAAATGTTGTTGGGCATACTTACACAAAGGTGATGTCACTCGAGGGTTTGAGTGATCTTTAAGAGCATTTTTGGAAAAATATAAATTGACCTCTTATTCTATTTCATTTTTTAAATAAACACAATATTAAATATTATGATCTTAATGAGAGGATTCGAGTCCAATAATATTAAGCTGGCAGACTCGATACAAATAATACTAGACTATCTCAAAAAGATAAATAAGTTAGAACCCGCAAGAAAATGTGAAGGTTTCTATATTTGACGAGGAAATGCTAGTATTCCTCGATTAAGCAAGTTAAGGTTGGCATTCCTCAATTGGGCAAGGAAAGGGGGTGACATGGCATTCCTTGGTTGGTAAGGAAAGAGGGGCGACATCACACACACATCAGTAGTTTAAACATAAGTTATATCTACAGATATAAGAATTGCACATATAACACCAATTGGAAAAACTCTCTCTTCATCGTGAACGTCATGGTCACCACGCTATGTCTAGTGGTTTTCCTTGTTTTAACCTAAAATCCCCCCCTTTTTTTCACCTTTAAAAAAAAAGATCAACCATTTTTCCCTTTAAATTGTTATTTAAGTTATTGTTTTTATTTTTAAGTCATTTTTCTTTTATGGTAATGTTTATTTTTAAGAACAGTTATTTTCTAAATTTTTAGCTAAATTTTAGCTAGATACTTATCTTATTCCATATTTTATTATTTGTCTATAATTGAAATTTTGCTTGCTTTTCCTAATTAGCTATTTAATCCGGGCTTGTGGGCTTCAAAAGTCAAAACAAATATTCGATTTTTACAAAGAAACCAATCTTAGAATTTTCTCTGTTTACATTTTTCTTTATCTCAATCTCTAACTTTCGTTACTTAGCTAGCTGTCAGAATAATTCTTATTCTATTCCATCAGTGGGCATCAAAGCATTAGCATTTTCTTTAAGGTAATTTATCATCAGTTTTTATTGTTGGTGGCAGAAGTCGTGGTTAGTGTGGGCAAGTACCAATTAAGAAAGTTCCTCACTGCAATCATAACTTACAGGATGCGATCATTGTAGATTTGCAGATGGTAGAATTATCCGAACAGGTAGAGAAGAGAAGCATATCTACCTAAAAGAAATGGATGGTGAACTTTTTACTTTTCAAATCAGGCTTCCAAATATATAAGAGAAAGAAAATAGAGGAGAAAGAATAAAACTCACATATCTATCGCGTGATGTGGGTGGTTAGGGTGGAAAAATTATGATCCAACAACTTAAGACGACCTCTAGATTGTCCCCCCAAGCCTTTCGAGTTAAAAGATGTGAAGAGTTTGGGGATGAGCGAAGAGTAGTAGAGAGCCACAAGTCTAGGTGGTTGGTTCATGCTAGTCATGTTTTGGTGTTTTACAAGAGCTTTTTGTCTCTCTTCATGAATTCAGATACTTCTTTACCCATTTGCTTTCATTGAAATGTGTATTAATGATATTTGTAAATACAAATCTATTTTTGCTCATGTCAAATGTAGGATGGTTAGTTTCATATTTCTTACAAAAAAAAACCTTTATTACTTTATAATTGTTGAAAAAGATAATTGTTAAAGCCACAAAGAGAGATAACAAAAGTAAACCTATAAACTAGCATGTCTTCATAAAATACGTTAGATCTATTTTATAATAAAAGTAATCTTATAATGAAATAATATACCACATCAGCAACATCAATTTATGTAAGCATGTTCATCCAGATTTCGGATTTGAAAGTTTGAGTTCGAATGATAAGTAATTTTCTTAGACCTCTTAAATAAAAGTACCAAAATTACTGAAAAATAAAGAAAATTTTAAGGCTGAGCTAGGTTTTGCCCAGCCTAAATGAATAGCCCTAAGTTTATGAATTTAATTTTATGAAATCTCTTTATGATTAAAGTATTTCTCTTCAAAAATGGAGTTATGAAGCCCATCATCCAATCGTCTCATAATATTATTATAAAAGAAAAATTATTCTTATAACAACAACTGCATCTAGTGATCTTCTGTTGTAATATTATCAATAAAACTAAAAAAATATACATCATTAATACACTTACTAAATGAGTAACTAAACTACTCGTTTGTATTTAAACTAAACTCATCAAATCAAAAAGTTACTTTAATTAACTAAATTTTAAGTAAATGTAGTAGCCTTTCAATTTTCGTAACATGTATCTTCTGTTTTATCAACTTATGTGTTTTTTTATTGGGAAACCAAATCATTAAAAAAAAAAAAATGAAAGTGTTCAACAAGATAGGCCTCGTGATCTTTTTTTCTTAATTAAATATCTTAAATCAATTACTTAAATCAAAATAAAAGGAGAGATATTAGCAAGTCTTTATCGACACATATTTCAGTCAGCAACTACTTAACTAATTCTGATATTGTAGTTCAACCTCCTTATAGTTTTGGTGGCCAGTTTGTATAGTGCCTCTAATTCCTTTGGAAGTACCAAAATGTTCTGCATTTCATTCACACAGACAACATAAGATTATCAAACCATTATTCTTGTATTAACAGTTGACCCCACAATGATTATTTGATTATAACCAAGGAAAGCAGAAATGGCCTCAGATATGGCGGGTTGATATAGTTTCACTGTAACAGAGATTGTTTGACTAAATTGGATGGTTAATTTTAAAGAAAGACATACACATCATGTATACTCTATAATCAAAAATAATATTTGCAATCATAGAGTGCATAAATGCTATACAATTCTTTTAAAGAAAATGAGTAAATATAAGATCCACATGAAAAAGGTAACAATAATAATAATAACTTTTTTTAATAATAGACCTCTTTTTCAACATAATTACGTCTAATGATTGTACATAGCATTACTTATCGCACTCTGTATTCCACTATTCAAATTGTCCAACAAGTTAAACGGGAATGAATCTCAATTGAGTTTCCTCCGTCAACGAGTTTATACCAGAAGAAACAAAGAAAGGAAAAACGAGTGTTTGTTTATAGATGGCCATGTGACTACCTGTTTATCACTGCCGATCTTTTATTAGACGGTCAAGAAAACTATAGCAAGATAAAGGGGCAATGGACCTGAAAATGAAATTTCACTGTTAGGCGTTGGCCCACACACACGGGCAGAAGCTGGTCCAATGCATAGACTAGAGGAATTTTGTTCGTCTAGTTAAGGTCAACATATCGATTATGGAGACATTATTTTGGTGTACTGACTCTCATCTTCCTCATTAAAGCACGCAGAAATCATTTACATTGAAAAGAATTGCTGATAAAGAGTGAAGACAAGTAAACAGGCATCAGACAAAAGGTAACCCCATTTGCAAAATCTAATGGATCTTTGGATATTTACTTTCCCTTTTCTGCTTTTGCCACTAGCCACTAGAGGTACATCTCACACAAATAATACTAAATAAAAGTTTAGAGCGTGTGCAGCCTTTTAAAAAAAAAAATAGAGAGATGGGCACCATAAAAATGTGGGGTTTTCAAATGGGACCTATTACTAAAATGGTATATCTCACTTTTTTTCAAAAAATCTGCACGAGACTTGACACTGAGGACCACACAAATCATTTTCCACTTCATACTTTGTCCATAACTAGTATCAGTTACGTTTAGATAATGAGATGATCTCAGATATTTTATAAATAATAATAAAAAGTAATGATAAAATATTAAATAGTAGTAAATAGTAATAAAAAATAATGAAAAGTAATAATAAACTAATAAATAGTAGTGAAGTATATTGTATTTCTCAGAATACTCTAGTACCCAAACTTCAGACTTGGGGGACAAAGGCCAAGAAGCAAAGGTGGCAGACAAAAAGTATCTATCATCTTTCTGTACTATATTCTTATAAAGAATGAATCACTAACCACTACCAAGTGAAAGTTTCGAGGGAATGTTAAATTTGAAAGAAAATAGCATTGTTTAGTTGTTATGTGGATCCAGATCGGATGCTTACTCCTCTCATTGACCTCAACAGAACAAGTGAAAGATGAACACAATAGCAAGGACAGCAAAGAAGAAAACTAGTCAGTTAACCTGTAACTTTTCTCCAACAAACCTACAGAAGCAATGTCTAATTCTTGTCCCATCCAAAGTCCGTACATAAGATTCTAAACCACAGCCTAAAGAGACAAACATGGTATCACAAAAGTTAATAAGCAAAAATATATAATGAGGGAGTGCATCAATTAACTAGATTGAATGCCTAGACTAAGCGAGATCAAATAAAACTTGTCAATTGATTCAAACAGTTATTTGCATCGACAAATTTGAATTACAGTAGGCGGCTCACTTTGAATTTGATGAAGACAACAAAACCAAAGAATTTGTACAAGGTAAAGCGGCAGATATTTTGTTTCAAGAGATTCCAAGTTAGTTATTTTATAAAACAAAGGAGATACGGCTTTAGCAATGAGTACCACATTAAACAAAACAAAAGCAGAAAATCAATTCTAGTCTTCTATTCCGAAAGCTCATCTTTCTACTACACAAAGGAAAGATGAATTTTATGCTACATGAACACATTCTTCAGCAAGCTGGTAAAACAAGTTTCCCAAACTTAGACTGAATCTAGAGGTCTTATCAAACTCCCTATATAATACATTACACCAAAGGCTGCTTTCATCAATTGTTAACTCTATGAAATGGCAGAACTCACGTGTAGTGGAATCAATCCAGAAAGAAATGAATTACCTACAATGAGTGATTCTGCGCTGGTGAATTTATCAATGCATCCACAACTCTTTTAAGGGAGGAAGGCACAGGAAGTGTTGTTTGGAGGTCAGATAACAAATCTTCAAAACAGCAAACACCTCTAACTCTGATCATCTGACTTGAAGAAAAGAAACATTAAAAAGTTGATCCTCAAAAAGATCCAAAGTGAAATGCCAAATAGATCCAAGAGCTGAACACCATCCATGTGAATTGAAGGGAAATAATATTTTCTGGAAGCTTCAACTTTCCATTTACGATCAAATTTGAAACTAATGCTCTCAAAATATGGATATAGCTGAGAGATGACTAGTCACTTCCACTACTATGTCTATCTGAGAAAGAAAAGAGCAAGATTAAATTAAGAAGCATAAGTTAAAATTTCAAAACATTGTTAGAGGGAGAGGGAATTGTCATACCTCCTGTTGATCTTTTCCCTTCCATGGCTTCTTTCTTCTCTTGGCAACTTAAGCAAAGGAAAGGGCCATCCCATGGGCGCAACCTTCCTAGTTTTGATGAACCATAATGTATTGAGACACCATCTCCAGGTTTCATCTCTACTTGACAGACTGCACATGTGAACAACCTAAACATGTTGCAGAGCGGGTACTTCGTATCTAACCTGCATTCCACATAAGCACATCTTGCATTATAAAAATATAAATCAAATGATCACTCAAGCACATGAGATCATACCAACATAATGGACAGGTATGAAAATAGGCATTGGTCACATGATGCCGGATATGGGGAAAGACTCAGACTATAGATATAGTTTTCAAAACACCAACCTCTCTGAAAGCATAGCAGATCCTTCCTCAAATAGTTCCTCCATCACATCAGGCTCAATGTATTCCTTATCAACATGAGAAGATGATTCCGAGGACTTTCTACGAAACATAGACTTAAACACGCCTTTTCCCAGCTTCTTGGGTGCTGGTAAAGGAGCAACTGGCTTCTCCTGCGGTAATATGTCAATTACAATGCAGGTTGTGTCATCACGAAGACCTTTTGCTTGTACTGCTTCCTGAAGTAGAACAAGAAAGAGTAAAACAAGCCATAGAAGTAGGCAAGCACGCATGGAATTTGAAAAGTTTAGGAGTCAGGGCTGTAAATGTTGTGATTAACTGGAAGGAATTTTGAAATGTTCTTAAAAATCAGCATCTGTTTTAATTATATAACATACTTTAACAATTTGTGCAGCTGCAGCATCTACCGGCATCTCACGACAACAATCAAAAGCTGTCTCAGCAGTTAAAGCATCCCAAACACCATCACTTGAGATAATAAGCCTACCACCAGCTGTAGATAGCTGCAGATATAGGCTTTCAAATGTCAAAAAAGGTCAACTAAATAGTTTAGTTGTGTTAATAGTTAAAGCATCCCAAACACCATCACTTCTGTAAATAGTTTACTTCCGTAATTCAGTACACTTCGTGCTGGGCTGTTACCATTATAATGTACATTGTAATGTGTATAAAATCTCAACTTACAGTTTGAATAACAGTGTTGTTAGAAAATTTAATATAGTTTCTCATGTATAAATTACTCTGCCTCGTATTGTGGATATTTTTTTTATCTGCAAAGTGGTCATGGTTATAGATGTTATCATGCCCATTATGGTGTTTATAGCATTGCCCTCAATCTCCAACACCCCACCCCCCCGGGCACACAGACGTCCAAAGATTTGGAACAAGAAAAATTATCACGCTGGTGTAGATGGCACATCCTCCATACCGCTAACCTGGTAAAATTTGATTTGCAAGATAATTTAATTTTAAACTTCTTTTACAACTCAAGGCGGTGTGGAGTGTGCTCTCCACATCAGCTTGCAAGTAGAAGGACCTGAATTGAAATAGGTACATATGCAAACAAGGAAGATCAAACAAAAAATTCACATAGAGAGAGGATGCTCGAATTTAATCATACAATTGGAGATTTCCAGAAGTAGAAGAAGAAGAAAAGTAGGGTATCCTCGAACCTTCACTTGCTTTACATAAGGAACAGGAACAATAAACTCGCCAACATCCATATCACCAATTGATCGGGAAAGGCACAAACCACCAGGCCAACACCTCAGAGGACCAATCTAAAAAAGAATAGACTAGTTAAATAACCAGCTTTATTTCATGGATGTAAAACCATATGTAGAAGTCCTCAATGTGAGCGTTCAAAGCTTCCAAAGAATTCAACAGGAGGAGAAATCAATTTAGCATCATATACAGGCAGATTGACATCATTGGTGTATCTGAACAGAAATATTTAATTGCAAAAGGTTTTAAAAGATTCTAGAATCTTGTATGCTTTAAGTTATATGCTCCTATGATTCAAGTCAATCATAACCTAGAAAATATGGTTCATTTGGTAAGAATTGCCCATGCTTTTATCAATCATTCAAGTTGACCTGGATTTCATTCAAATTTTCATGTCTGGAATCAAAATGGATGGTGAAAACAAGGAATTATGATTACGAAGCGCAATAGATTACAACTTTCTCACTATTTTATTAAGTTCGAGAATTAATTCAAATGAAATTCAGACATATAGATACCTCTGCACCACCACCTGTATTAAGTCGACCCACCTCACCCCCACTAGAAGTGATTCGGTCCCTCCTAATAAAATAGAGAAAACTTAGGGCTGAAAGGGGCATTGATAAGTGAGTCTAAACGCCTTATATTGGAAACTTACTCCTCTTCATTACAATCAAGTCTGTGATCTGCCGACAAGTAATAAATACCACCTTCAGCAGGTTCAAGAATGCAACGGGAATCACCAACAGATGCAACCGTTATGACCCATCCTTCTATTATTACAAAGGTGACAGTTGTTCCTGATCTCTGTGCTGAGGTAACCATAACAAATGCATCAATAGCATGCATGGCAATTATAGTACAAGAAGATGAAATAGAGACATTACAGGTAGAGACATAAAGCTACAGAGCAAACTGTCCAACACACTAACCTTTACAAGAAGAAAAACAAAAGTTAATCATTGTTACTATCGCTTTTTTTTACAGGTAATCATTATTACTATTGTTACACGTGTATACATGATGAGTAGTATATGTATCGGCATTTTTGGAAAGATGATATGGAAAACCATTAGCTACCAACCTGAACAACTAGAACTACATAAATGGCAAACAAGTAGAAATACAGAATTCCAGAGCTTTTAAATTGAGGGCATAATATAATTCTAATCATACATAAAAGCTCCATGACAATGGATCTGGCAAAACCTGAGGTCCTGAACTTGTGAAAATGCCAGGAGTTACAAAGGCATTGATTAATAGTCTGAATAAGTTAGGTCAAAATTACAGGAGCCACCTTGATTGTATCTACATTGAACCCGGATTAACTCTATATATAATGCTTTTTAAAATTTAATAAAAAAAAAAAAAAAAAAAGATATATGCTATGAAGCCTACGAATAAGAAAATAAAACAAAAAATTAACATTTATTGTAGAAACTACTCATACCTTGCTCTTGAAAGTCTTTATCTGTTTTAACAAAGCCTGCAACCAAAGCCCTAGGAAGTGCTGCAACCCATTCATCTCTATTAAGATCTGAAGGAATAGCACCTAAAACATTGTTGAGGAGATTCTCCTTAGAGTATATGGCAGCAGCAGATCCATTATGTCCATCAAATAGCTGCAAAACATGGTTTAGTAAGAGCAGCCTAAAAAATATGAAGGGGACTAAAGGATTAAATACTACAATATAACATAGATGAAATGTAGGCACCAGTACTCCAGTGGTTTTCAAGCTCATAGATAACTAATATAGTAGTAAGAAAAGGCACAAATATACCAAAATTGAACTAAAAACCACAAATCAGCATAAACAGAAATGGAGAAAATATAAGCAAAATCACGTCAAACTAACTGATGACTACATACCCAAAAGGCAAGCCTTTATATTCCCTGTCTGGCTTAAAATATTGTGAAGACCAAGTCAATCTTTTGCCAAAAAGGGAAGACCTGTACACAGAAAATCATTCATGCCTAGCTAAGAGCAAACTCAAGATCAACCTAATCTTGACTTTCCCAGGGAATTCCCCATCATTAAACACCTGCATATTCTGATTCCTGTCAGCTATCAACTAGCATTTGAACGGTTTAGATCCAGACATGGACGTAGTGGAATTTAGCACTAAGCAATTAAGTTCAATGATAGACACGGTAGAAATAACATTATTTTCCATGTTTCCGAGCAACCATTTTTAATGTATAAGTTTAGGGCCTCTAATATTAAGTTTCTGCCAATTCATCAACCTTAATTCCATTCAAACTGCTAAAAATCATGAATTGACATCCTATACAATCAACCCATATCTCAAAAGTAGTCGACCACGAATAACAAGAAACTCTGAAGTCAAAGAACGTTCTGAACGGAAGCATCAATCAATCAACATATCAAACCAGGGCAAGAAATTTTGATGCACTCCCAGACAATGTAATATTCAAAAAATAAAAAATAAAAACCATACCCCGAAAACGGAATAAGTAGAGATCCCATCTCCAACCACCCTTTGGCATTCAGTCTTCACGAAGGTAAAATCCTCCCCTTTCTTGCTCTGGCTGGCCTGACCATGGACAATTTCGGGCCTCTCAATCCTCTCGTTCTCCAATTCACGCTTGAGCAGCACCGAAAGCGGGACTGTGTGATGTTCACTCCTCTTTGACATTTTTCTCGCCGCAAGAAACCCCAATATAGACTCTCGCCAAAGAATGTACCCACCCACCAACCTCTAATCCTCCATGTGCTCTCAGCAAAGCCCTGAAACAATCAACCAATTCTCAAGAATCAGACACTTCATAAATAAGTTCCCAAAATTTCCAACTTTGACCGAAATATCATAGATTACGAAAGCTTCACAGCGATCACTGAGACAAAAGAGTTAAGATCTTCAAATAAAATGGATACACATAGAAAGGAGAAATAATATTACAATCAAGAATTTATTACATTGAAAAATAAACCGTAATCCTCCATAACGGAGTAACTCATTGTAAACTGATCAGAAAACGCATATGAGAAAATAATGTCGTAAACGCATGCCAATGTAGATGATAAAAAATCCACAGAAAGCTTTAAAAAGGCAAGATTTCACAAATTCTGATGGAGACAATCACAAGATCGAGAAACAAAAATGAATTGAAAAAGGGATATATTTACAGAAGGGAATGGAAGCTGACGGTGGCTACGAGCGGCGAAGGGAACGAGATGATAGCAATCGGAACAGGCGCTGCGACCAATGAACATGGATCCCGGCGTACTGCAAAAATTCCATAGTCGAAGAAAAAACAAGAGTATCCAAAATTAAAAAAACATAGAACAAGAAGAAAAGCGCAAATGCAGCTGTTCTCTAGCCAACATGGCACCAAAACGCAAAGTCCAAGCTCGTTCGGCGCCAACGACCCGAGCCGACGTGTGGGCCGCCCGACATCGTTGTCTTTCGCTTGAGGCGGTTTCCGAACCGTCGGATTAGGCAATTTTAGGGACGTAAAGGCCGACAAAATATCGATAGTTTGAAATATCTCGGACACGTGACTTCTTACATGAAGGATGTTAAATGTTTTTTTTTTTTTCGAAGGAGAATGATTTTTTTCGTGGGAAAGAGAAACAATCTTTTTTTTTAGATAGGTTAAAAATTATATTTTTATATAAATATTAAAAAATAAATATTATATTTGATCAAATATGATAATAAAATATATAAAAAAATTTAAAAAGTACTTTTTATAAATAATAAAACTAAAATTTTATCCAAAAAGTTAAAATAATTATTAAATTTAACAATTATTTTAGTTTTTTGATAATTATTTTAATTTTATTATTTACGAAAAATACTTTTTGAACATTTTTTCACATACTTCATTACCATATTTGATTAAATATGACATTTATTTTTTAATATTTGTATAAAAATATTTTTTGAATAATTACTTTTAGTCAATCCAACGAAAATCTTAAATATTACAAATGACATTTGCAATAAGAATAAGCGTCACATCATTTTTTAAAATATATATATATATATTCGAGACTTTTAAAAAATTTAGCAAATTTTTTAATAATAAAATTCATTTTTTTAAATAATTATATAAATATTGTATATATATAACATAATTAATTTTATAATAAAAATAATTTTTTTACATGATAATTGATATACATAAAATCACGTCTATTTATTTATTTATTTATATAAAATATTTTTATGACTAAAATATGATTTATTTCTTTCCAAAGAGTAACAAAAAAATGTGATGAATAAACATTACTCTTTTGTCAATGGGTTGGTTGGCGTATTAGATATCTTTTGTTTAAGTACATATTTGGATGCTAGACTAAGGACTTTTTTGGATAATGAGATAAAATGAGATGATTTTAAATAAAAGTTAAAAATTAAGTAAAATATTATTAAAATATTATTTTTTAGAATTATTATTATTTTGAAATTTTAAAAAAATGAATTAAAATTTGAGAAACTTGAATTATTTATTATATTTTATGTGAGAATTTAAAAAAAATTATAATAATGAGATGAAATAAGTTAAGATAGTTTCTCAATCTAAATAGGGCTTAATCATCTATATAAGAGTGGTTTTTCATTTCCAGCAAAAATATACTCAAATTTATTAAACTACTCATCTCAATATATTTCATTTATTTATTAAAATATCTATTTTTAATACAAATAAGCATTAATTTAAATAACAATTATTATAAAAAAAATTAGTATTTATATAATTTTTAGAGTAGAATCCACCTTTACATAATTAAAACCAACAAAACTTTCATCTCTCCATTTCTTAACTGCTTTTAAGAAGTCAAGAATTAAAATCCGGTTTGGATGCGCTATTAGTGTTTTATCTAATTTCATTTTATTATTACAAAATTTTTAAATTTTTATATAAAATATAATAAAAAAAATCAACTTTTTTAAATATCAAAATAATAATATTATTAAAAAGTAATATTTTAATAATATTGTATTCAACTTTCATCTAAACTCATATTATCTCAACTCAATATTTAAACAAACCTTATTCTTTTAAGAAATTTCTCAATATTTTACATCCAAACATTCTCAAAATATTTAAATTTATTATTGTGAAAATTTACTAAAGTTTCACATCAATAAGCATTGTTAATAATAATAAAGATAAGAAATTGTAGAGTCACAAACGGGGATTCCGACTACAATTACCAACATTGACTTTTATTCTTTTACTTAATAATTAAATAAGTATTTTCTTACTAATATTGTGAATTTTTTTTCTTTTTTAAAAAAATCTAAAAGTATTAAAAAATATATGAAAAAGTTTAAAGAAAAACAGTAAAATGTGCAATTATCAAGATTCCAATCTAAATCCTTTATGTCTAGCTGTAGAACCACTCAATAAAAATTATTATAAAAAAATAATATCTATCATAAAAATAATTATTAAAATTATCATTAAAACATCATTATTAAAATTATCAAGTTGATCATAAGAGCCAAAAATTTGTCTCTTGTGAGGGGTAACCATCAGACTGCTTGAGTAGTTATTAGTTAATTTCAAAGTATAAATTATATTATAATATTGTCATCGTATCATAAAATATTATAAGTTCTTATCATAAAATTTTGGACATAACCACTTTTTTAATGACGTTATGTTGACAGGATGATCACGTTATAATATCTAGAAAGAATATTCATAATTATGGAATAAATAAACATTGTGTAATTTTCTTTCAAAAATAAATAAATACAGGATTCACATAAGAATCTAAATCTCGAATAATGAATTTTATTTTTTTTCAAAATATTTGTGTAGTGCTTACATACTACACGATTATATATAATAGTACTTTATAATCTATAGGCTAAAAACACTTATGCATGTGAACAGTAATGAAATAATTTAAGATAAAATATTTTATTGAATTTTGGAACAAAAGGGGAAAATGTTTTAAATGAAAATATTATAAGGTTAAAATATTATTTGAATATAATCTTTTAATATTATTTTAATTTGAAATTTGTATTTTTTTTTCTTTTGTTTTTTATTTAAAAGTTTTGAAAAAATTGTAATGATCATGTAATAATTAATTAAAAATATGGAAAATTTTAAATTGAAAAGTATTTTGTATTTAATTAGTATTTTTTTTAAAAAAATTATGAACGATTTTGAGATAACATGACACCTCATCTAAGTGTCCAAAAATGACCTAAATAATTATTCTATTATTTCAATTATATACTAAAATTGTTCGAGTATGATAATATTTCTCCTACTGTCAACATTTTTTGTAACGTGGACTAACGTACCACAAACAAATTTTATAATAATAAATTTATAAATTGATATGGTATGTCAAATTATAAAATTAAATTTATTATAAAATAAATCTAATATATTATAAAAATTTATGATCCATTTGTATATTAAAAAATATTTTAACCACTAAGAGATTTTATAAAAAATATATTTATAAATCGATGTAATTTGATATGATATATTAGATTATAAAATTATTTTATAATAAAGTAGATCTAATATATCATATAAAAATATATCAATTTATGGATTTTTTATGTTATAACTCTTAGATCTTGTTTAAATTTTTGAAATCTTGGACAGTGAGATAAGTGAAATGATTTTATATGAAGGTTAAAAATTAAATAAAATATTATTAAAATATTATTTTTAATATTATTATTATTTTAGAATTTATAAAAAATAAATTATTTATTATATTTTATATAAAATTTTTTTTAAAAATTAATAATAAAATAAAATAAAATGAGATGTGTTGAGAGTATTTATTAATCTAAATAGAGTGTTACTCTAAATTTACTTTTGAAAATTTTTTACGAATTATCAACAAAAGGGAAAAAGAATTAATAAATGGCGATCTTGTTTTGTTATGTGTGGGGCCTTCGGACCAAGGCGCGTGGGCCCACTGAGACAGGGCACCCATGATTTATCTCATTATGCTTTTTCATATAAGCATCGTTTGACCTCCACGTGTATGCCCCGTAATTCTCGGCGCCAGTTAGTCCGTGAACTAATTCATCGGCAAGGCCCACACGCACCCAACGTGCATGCACAAATTGGCTTTTCTTTTCATTGCATTATTATTATTTTTTTTTAAAATTATAATCTTTTCATTGCATTATTATTATTATTATTATTATTATTATTATTATTATTATTATTATTATTCTATTTTAAAAAAATTACTTAACAAGTTTTACATCCTTATTTTATTTTTTTTATTAAAGAAAGTCTTTTTTATGTGTATGTTTAAAATTATGATAAAAAAATATTATTTTTAACTTAAAATTTAAGACTTAAAACTTAATATTATAAGTCCTATTATTAAAAATCTATTTATTGTTTGGAATGCATATATCTAGAACGTTTTTTAGAGTTAGTTACGGTAATTTTTTAAAATATATAGTTATCAAAAGTTTCAATTTGATACTTTTTGAATAAACTAATTTTTATCTTTTTTTGATAGCATTGGTATTGGATTAGCCAAATATTTTTTAAAAAAAATACAAATTTACACAAATATAAAAAAAAAAATTTAAAAATTTAATATTTTACTATTCATTTTTCAAAACAAAAAGTAACTTTTTACTTTTTGTCACACTCAAAAGTGTCATTTTTTATTAAATATAACTTTTTTTTTATATTTGTGCAAACTTGTACTTTTTAAAGAAAATATTTGGCTAATTTAATGCTAATGCTTTAACCGCCTAAAGTATTTTTTATAAAATTACCAAATACGTCATTTTTACTTTAAAAATATTTTTAACTACTTAAAAATATTTTTAAGAATATGTTTGGAATTGCGTTTTGAGATTTAAAAAGTGTTTTTAAGTAGTTAAAAGCATTTTTATAGAAAAATGACATGTTTGGGTAATTTTATTAAAAGCGTTTTAGTCGGTTAAAAAAACTAAAAATCAACTTTTTTTAAAGAGCACCAAATTAAAATTTTTATCAAATAGTTCCTGCAGATAATTATATATTTAAAAAAAAACTACCGTAACTAACTCTAAAAGTGCTATAGATATATGATCCCAAACAGTAAATAATTTTTTAGTAATAGAACTTATTATATTAAACTTTAAACTATAAGCCTTAAACTATAAGCCTTAAGTTAAAAATAATGTTTCCTACCACAATTTCAAACATGTACTAAGAGCATATTTGAGATTATATTTCGAGGCTTTAAAAATATTTTTAAATAATTAAACGTACTTTTAAATAAAAATGACATGTTTGGGTAACTTTATTAAAAACAATTTAGTCAATTAAAAAAACTAAAAATTAATTTTTTCAATAAGCACCAAATTAGAGATTTTATTTAAAAACTTCTGTAAATAACTATATATTTTTAAAAAACTATCGTAATTAATTCTAAAAATATTTTAGATATGTGGATCTCAAATAGTAAATAATTTTTTAATAGTAGAATTTATTATATTAAATTTTAAATTATAAACTTTAAACTAAAACTAATATTTTTTATTATAATCTCAAATATATATTAAATCTCCAAATACAATCTCGGACGGATTCTATATGAACTGTAAAGAAGCTTGGGGGCAATTGAATTGGGGCGTGTGGTTACGGAGACGAGAGGCGCGTGTGGTACTTCACTTCAAAGCTATCCTAAATGACTTTTTTTTTTTTTTTTTTTCCTCAGTTATGGGACAAATACCGCGTGAATGAAAGGACTTGATTAATAAGATTATAAGAACGAGCCAAACTTCTACCCCAAAAAAAAAAGGAGCCAAACGGCTGAATAGCGCTTTCCGGCTTGAGAAAAAAAATGGCTTAGCGGCTTAAAAGTCACTTATAAAAGTCGCCTTAAAAATATTTCACAAAAACAAATATATACTATTTAATCCTTTCAATAATATAATTCAAAGTTATTATTTTTTAAATTTGTATAATTCAAATAAATTTGTATATATTCTTTTTAAATTATAAAAATAGAATGAATAAATGATCTAGGAGTGGTTGGCCGGCCAACAAGTAAAAGTAAAGGAAAATGATACTCGTATTATCTATCTACAACTCCTTTACTATTATTTTTTATTTTTTATTTTTTATTTTTTTACTTAATAATTAAAAAAATGATTATTAGTAAAATAATATACTTTTTGAATTTTTTCTTAATAATTAAGGATGTTAAAAAAATATTTAAAAGAAAATAATCAAAAAATAAATACACTTAGGCCCGTTTGGATTGGAAACTTTTCTTAACTCATCTCAACTCATCTTCATTTCATCATTATATTTTTATAATTTTTTATACAAAACATAAATTTTTATATATCTTTTTCAAATCTCAATACACATTTTTCAAATTTTAAAATAATAATAATAGTAAAAAATAAATTAAACTCATCTCAATTCATTTCATCTTCGAATCTAAATAGAACCTTAAAATAATAAATAAGTAGTAAATAAGATATAAGGGTATCACTACCCAAAAGTAAAACCCAAAATAAATTAGGAAACATCACGGGATATTTTAGATTTAAATGATTTTATAATGATTAATTATCACTTTTTTCAAAATGAGTAATACTCTTTTTGTTAGTTAATATATTACAACAAATTTTGTTAATTTAAACTTTTATTTTATAAAATAGCTCAAACATTTCTCAAATAAAAAAATTATGAATACGTTGTCAGTATATATAAACAAAAACGTTTTTTTTGAAAATACGATTTTATATTTTAAAAGAAGATGAAGGTATCGAACAATGGATTCGTAAATCCTCACTTATAGCCTTATAGGAATAGAATATCATGATTAAGTTGTTCGACAATTACAAGATTTTTAAAGATGAGATCGAGATAAAATCAAATAAGTTGATATTAGAGTAAAAAGTTAAATAAAATTAGTTATAATATTTTTTTAATATAATTTTTGTATTGAGATTTGAAAAAGTTAAATTGTTTATATTATTTTATATTGTGATTTAAAAAAATTATAATTAATAGATAAGATAAAATAAAATAATATAAAAATATATGCATCTTGTAAACAAACTAAGCCTTAGTGTTTTTTTTTTTTTTCGGTCCCATTATATATTTTATGTAGATATAACATTGTGGAGTTTATAACTTTATATAGTGTGCCTCTCTGAATTATTAAAACAAATATATTTCAATAAAAAAATCATCATTTACTTATGAGAAATTATACTAATCATCTTATATACTACACACCATATTTTTTATGTTTTTTTTTTCTAGTAAAAGACTAAATGTGTAATGTATGAATGATGAGTAAAAAAATAAAATTAATTTAAGAAAAATAAAATAAAATAAATGTGGTGTGTAATGTGTGAAGATGATAAATAGGTAAAAAAACTCTAGTTATTAGCAGTTGAATGCTATTCCATTTCAAGATTTTATCACTGCAAGTTTCAAAGGTTTCCATATCGTATTTTAAGTAATTTCTTGCATCAATCATTTAATATTAGAATCTACTTAAAAACATGTTAATCACTTAACATAATATATAAATTCATGAGAGAAGGTAGCATTGCTTGTTCTAATTTATAAATTTAAGAGAATTCCTACCTACACAATGAAATTATATCAGTTAAATATATAAATGATGTAATTTTATAAAATCCGTTAGATCTACTTTACAATAAAAATAATTTATAATATGACGTATCACATAAAGTACATCAATTTGTAAATTTACTTTTGTGTGTAATGATGACTTTATAACTATGATATTTTCTTTAAATAATTTCTTGAGGTGACAAACTTGTTCTAACTTTATAAATTAAAAAATAAATAAATCACGTTGAATAATAAGATGAACAATAAAAAAATATTGCAATTTTACATGCAAGTTTTGTATATTCATTTTCTTTGCTGGTTACACCCATCGACTAATACCGTCAAGAAAAGACAATGAGTGTGCAATTTTTTATTTTTTTTTGGATTTTTTCAATCATTTTTTAAGCCATTAATCATTTTCTAAAAAAAAAAAAAAACATAAACTCATTAAAAATATTTTTTTAACCATTAAATCAAAAGAAAAAAAGAAAACAATACAATGGGAGACTTCTCTCGATGATATTCCTAAGTGGGAATTAACATCATTTCCCTTAACAAAAACAGAGAAGCATTCCTATGACCCTATCAACCCTCTTGAACGACTTTTGACCAAAATTTTTTGGTCAGTTTTCAAATGTAAAAAATCAAAAAGTTTCTAAAAAGATGGCATAGAAAAGGGAAAAAGGGGAAGAATCAAGAAAGAAAAAAAGAAAGAAAAGATGAAAGACACATTGGCTCTATATCTTAGGCAAAAGAAATTTATGACCTAAAAAAGAAAGGACTATTGACTTTCTAGGAGGGTGAAAAAAAAGGAGTGCGAAAGTAAAAACAGAAGTGTTGGCGTAAAATCTAAATGATTATTCACAAAGTTCACGGATACATTTTGGAGTGTAAATCAAACTCATGATTGAATTGAAATTGAGATATTATATATAGTTAACTTTATATTTAATATATAACTTATTTGCCAATGAATTTGCAGCCTATTTGTCATCTCTCCATTGCCCATCTCATTATGAAAAAATAAATAATTATTTATTTAATTATTATATTAAAATATAAATGTTGTTATTTAAGGATTTCACCCTAGACCTCCCTTACATATTTCATTACACACACACATATATATATATATTAGAAAATTCTATATACCATACTACGTATTATTTCACTTTCATCTTATTAAGTAAGATGTAACATATTTTTACTATTTAATTATCATTTATTGCATGCTTCTTTATCATTTAATGATACTAATGAATATATCACATCTTACTAAGTAGGATAGAAGTAAAATGAGAATATAGTATGTAGCATTACTCATATATATTTCACATTGTCAAAATAATATTTGAGAACTTGCCTTTGTGAGGAATTCTTTTAAAATAATTAATGCACAATCATTTTTACAACTTTTTGTACTATCCCATTTTAAATGATTGGATTTTTTGAAAATATAACTTATAAAAGTAATATTATTTTATATAAATACTCTCAATTTAAAACATAATTGTATAAAATGTTGTAAAAAGATAGTCTATATTGACATAAGTCCAAATATGAGACTAACTCGCTAAGAGCTTTGATGGCATATGATTAAGTTCTCTAAATGAAAATTTTGAATCCAAAATCTCCCACCCCCTTATATAAAAATAAAAATATGAGATCAACTCAAAGTCAGATTTTCCAAAATAGTGAATTTTTTGCTTTGTACTATTTGCTTGAGGGTGTTTGTTAGAAATCTTACTCCATGATTGTGATTTTTATTTACTTTACTCCAACAGAGGAGTGTAAAAATAAATTGAAAAATCAAAAAACTAGATCAAATTGAACTGGAATGGTTGGTTCAATCAAGTTTTTGACTCGTTAGGTCCAAAATTGGTTTCTTCAATTTAAAAACTAGTCAAATCCAATTCGAAATTAGTTTTATATTTTCCAACACTGGACCTAACTAGATCAGACCAATTCACATATTACATATATTTTATTTATTTTTAATTTTATATATAATATATTTTATATCATATGTAATTTTTAATATATAATTATGCGTGAAATAATATATTATAATTTAATTTTAAATATGAATATTTATTGGATCATATGTTTTAAATATAAAATATATATTAAATAAATTTTACTGCCTAATAAATTCTTAACATATTTCTTTTGATAAATATATTAGTAATACTAATATACTTAATATATTAAAACCGAAAATTGGATCAAACTGGATCGAAACTAATAAAACCAGAAGTACCAGTTTAGGTGGGTAACTGGTGCGTTATCAATTTTAAAAAATGCAAAACCAATATTACTGGTTCGGTCCTAAATGTTGTCCAAGACTGGATTAAACCGAACCGATCACACTCTTAATCCTATTTTATTTCCAAAAAAAGAGCCAAAAACAACACATCACTCTCTTTAAACCTCATTATGGTCTTGATTGGATACATAGGTAGTTTTATTTCATCTCTCTCATCATTATATCTTTTTCAAATTTTTATACAAAATATAATAAATAAATTAACTTTTTCAAATTTTAAAATAACAATAATATTATTAAAAAATTAATATTTTATTTAACTTACAATTATTATTTAAAACTATCTCATCTAATCTAACTATCTACACCAGGCCATATCTCTCTTCCCCCCTTTTTGTCTACCCGGACCCTCTGCTGAGTCCATGATCAGAGTTTGTTGGACCTAAAAAGAAATCTATTTGCAAGGCTTATTTTTTGTGTCGCAAAACTCTTGGTCCAAAGATCAGCTTCATTCATAAAAGGGTGAACACATCAAGCAGTAGATGGGATTAAAAGAAGCATATTCTTCGTTGTGGGAATTATAAACCAACGACGGCCATTTGAAAAGGACTTGATTTGAGATCCCAATCTTCGACATTCTTGG
The DNA here is from genome assembly GCA_036559045.1 of Platycarya longipes. Taxonomy (NCBI): domain Eukaryota; kingdom Viridiplantae; phylum Streptophyta; class Magnoliopsida; order Fagales; family Juglandaceae; genus Platycarya; species Platycarya longipes. The sequence goes on from CM071802.1 coordinate 41,307,644, forward strand.
GAATACAGACATAAAAAAGCATTTGACAAAGGACACCATGAACACTAATGCTTTGTAGACCATGCAGATGGATCAAACCTTGCTTATATTGTTCATCACACAATATCATTTATGAATATTATAGAATGGAGCATTCGGAAATGAAAACCAAGTTCAGTTTCATGAATGGGAAGAATAAACCAAGCACCGATTATGTCTTTGTCAATTTGTCTAAGGAAAAACACAAAGAAACAAACTTTTAACTTTTTCTCGGTAGATTTAACTTTTTATCTTATTAATGTTTATCGACCTTATTTTATACTGTGATGGATTGTTAAAAGTAGTTATATATATATATATATATTAAGAAATTAGAGACGTTTTCATTCATACTTTAAGTATTACATTGTTTTTAAAATTAATACATTGCATGATAATCTCATGATCCTCTTCAATCCATACTCTTTTGTTTACAAGATAAAGCTAACTTTGATGGTTGTCATTGATGTGCAGCTTGATTACCATCTCTTTTAATATGTTGAATTTTCCACATTCCCCTGCCATGAATAGTAGCCATTATATCTTCTATAATCTGACCATAACATGAACAATTATCTTCATTCCTCTTAACTGATTTGATCACTCCAAGAGCAGCCACATCAAAGATAGCATTCCCTATCCCAATTTCAATACAAAACTTTGTTGCTCTCTCCAATGCCACAATCTCAGCCTGAAAAGAATTATTCACAAATCTCTTAGGCACACAAACAACACCCATCAACTCACCTTCCCAGTTCCTAACCATAATTCCTCCTTCCATTTTCAAATTTTTTCTATCAAGGGCAGCATTCCAGTTAATCTTGTACCAATTTATCTCAACTTGTTTGCTTTTCAAGAGATCTTGATATGGTCCTTTGGCCTCCATCTTCTACTCGTGCATGATTGCTAAACTGTGCAAGCTGAAAACCCTCTTCTCTTCTCCAACCCTATGTAGTACAGATGTAGAACTTGCATACTTACATTAAAAAACAAACTTTCCTATCATTATCCATATGTCCCCACCAAAACCTGGTCATCGTATTTGAGATCTCCCTATACAACTATTTTTGTGACGCCCTCAAATTCCACTTAAAATAACACGGGAATCGAGGCGTCGGGATGATGACAACACGGGTCACACATCTTAATGACAAGTGTCAAACGTGTGTGCACACGTGACATACATAAAAAATAAGTCGCAGCGAATAATAAAATCGATAACTAAGTACCATAATTTTTTAGAAATATTTTACAAACCAGCTTAACATAAATTCTCTAACAGGAGATTTAATACAGTACTCATCCAAGGACTAAACATACATTTATATAATTAACAAGCAGGGAAAAATATCTCCCAATATACAACTAGGTCAAGCTACTCCAACGGCGGAGCCGCCTCCTCAGGCTCAACCTCCTCATCCTCTACAACAAAATCTACGACACTGAAAAATAGTACCACAGGTAAGTAAAATCCCAAACAAACCCAAGATAATAAATACATTAATGCAACAACAACAAGTATGAACAAAATACCATATGCATGAGTCTTAAATCATTTTTCCTCAAATAAATAAATAACGCACACACTCCAAAATTTCAAAAATAAACTTCCAATAAAATCATCCATCATTTTTCCAGAAAATGATGTTCATAAATCCATTAAAACCACAACCATTTTTCCAGAAAATGGTCCACATAAAACCAATAAATAAAATTCGCCACTTTCCTAAAAAATGGCCTAAACATCTATTTTATTAACCATATGCACCATGATCTCCCCTAGGTACCATCCGCACACTCTGGATTTCATCATCACACCAAAGGTAACGACCACGCATGTGACTTCAAAACGGGCGATGCCTTGCTAACCGCGCCCAGCACGTACCATGACCAGACATCCCCTAGCTCCCGCCAGCAGAGGAGCCACAGAGTCGGCACGAGAGCGTTACCATCACGTCCGATCCCGTCGTCGCCCAGCGACAACCCAGGGGATGTCACTCAGTATATTCTGCTTCCGAGTGACTAGAGAAGCTCCACCGAGATAATGCCCCATCTCGGCTTGGGGTTGTAATACACACGCACCCAAAAATCATAAACACATGAAAACCAAGTTTTCAAATCCAACACATGAATATCCGAAATCATGCAAAAATCAAATTTCCAAATATTTTCATAAACATGCGCATAAATACACAATGCATACGACCATGCACAAAATATTCAATAACCAATAAATTGCAACAATAATTAAACGCAATATCTGTCGATGCAAAAATATATTTAAATCTTAAAATTTATTTGGAAAATACTTACAGTACGCTCGCTAATAATTTTCGAAAATGCTGCACAGCGATACCGAGCTTCCAACTGTATACTCGCCGTTATAATCAAACCCAAAGCGCCAATGTATATAAATCGTTACAAGTAAATAAATATCAATATCGAAAACAACTAAAATAATTAAAAATAAACATAAATAAAACACCAATAAAATATGGTAACATCAATAAAAACAATAATTAATATTAACAGATTAATTAAACAGATCACGTAAATAGAACGACATTTATTTATAAATAACCAATGCAGAAAATAATCTCAAATATTGCAAGCCAACAAATTAATCATTTTACTGTAAATAAATAAAATACAATTATTAAATAACTAAACTAAACACTTAATCATAAATAAAATCATACCACAAAAATATATTAATATTAACACAAGAACAATTTAATAAATTAAATTAGAGAAAAAAAACTTATCAAGAGTATCGTAAACGTTAAAATACGGTGATTTTACGGCGAGAAAATACCCAACAAAAGGACCACTACAATTTTCAGAATTGAATGGGTTTTGAAGAGGATACGTTCTAGTTGAAGAAAGGAAAAAAAAAAAGACTGAATAAAATGGAAGCTAAACGTTTGGATTTATGGATGAGAAAGAGAGTTGCAGATGCATTTCTTGCAAGTGAGTCGATGCATTATATAGGCCTGAAACCAAACATCAGGGAGTGCAAATGAGCGGGACATACTCACAGAATAGCCTACCAAAATCAAGTCAAGAACACCCAGCTGAAAAGAAGGAGAATATTCATCTTTTCAGATGAAAAATGGAAGCAATACCGTGGCTGGAAATTCACTGATTGAGGTGGAAATATGGGCACATGAAGTATCCGTTGGTAGCAAAATTATAGGAGAAAGATTCATCTAGGTGCTGGAAAATTGATGGAACAACACGTGGATGAAAAGAAGAAGAGAAAGGCTACAAAACTTGACCTGGAGCATCACGGGTAAACAAGACGAACAGAGGAAGAAGAAGAAAAGAAAATTGAAGAAGAAGTCGCATGCGGGAGAAGGATGACGTTTGGGTTCATTAAATCCATCCAAAACGTCGTTGCTTACTCCAATGGAAAGAGCCGATACACGTGAAAAGAAATGTTTGGAATCCAAATAACTAAGTGATCAAAACGATATTGTTTAATGGCACAAAGGGATTGAATTAAAAGAGTTAAGGCTGGGCTAGTAATGACTGGGCTTAGGGAAGATTTAAAACACTTAAAACTCACTTTCATATATATATATATATATATATAAAGTGGCTATCTAACGAAATTTTTGTTTTAACGGAAATTCTTGTTTCTTCGTTAAAGTTAACACTTTCCATCAGTTTCTGTTAAAATTAATACTGCATATAATGAGAATTACCGTTTTAAACACAATTTATTAAATTTATTGACTGAAATAATGTTCTTGGCATTAAAATTAATTCTACCTCTTCAACTTTCTACAATAGTAAACTTTTCATTTAAAACTCATTTAACATCTATTTAATACTACTTAATACTTTAAACACAATTCATTAAGCCCATAAATAATGTTAGAAATTTCTATTTTAGAATTCCTACTTAGGAAATATTTTTTAATTTTATTTTATGTAAAATAAATATAGAATAATAATAATAATATAAAATGACACAATTATAGTATAGAATATATAAATATAACAATATATATAGAAATAAACAATTCATAACAATTTATACGTTAGAGAGTATAATTTTATTCATGAAAATTTTATTCCTATTATATGATTAATAATTTAATTTTTTTTAAAAATAATTTATAATTTTAAAATGAATGTATTATTTATTAAATTAACTATATATATGGTACATATAGTTAATATACGGTATATACAATTTATTATAATTATATCAAATTAGTAATAATAAGCAATTAATATAATTAATATTATATGTTTGATATTTAATTGAAATATATATGATTAAATAAATTTATATAAATTATAAATTATAAATTATAATATAACATTCTTATATAAATTATCAACTATATAATTTATTTTTAAAAAAAAACTTATATTATTTCTTAAAAATACTCACATAATTAAAAAAATTTAGATATTTTAATGTCCTCTGTTTTGAGGCCGTACAAAATAATACAAATTTTAAATTATCATCTTGGAATTAAAAAAATATCATATCTTAAACTAACCTTTTATTAAAATTTTAATCAAAATTATCTCAAACAAGTTTGATAAAACTATATGTTATATTTATTTATGAGATTATCTTATTGTTTTTATTAATTTTTTATATAATATATGAAAACTTATAATTATTTATCATCTACTTAATTATGAATAATCATTAAATTTTTATTAAAAATTAAATTAAATAAACGTGCTCTGCACGTTATTTCTATCTAGTATATATATATATATATATATATACACATATATAATTATAAGTTTAAGCCCAATCTGTAAACACAACATAAATTAATTCAAACACATTAAATCAAACTAAAATAATTTACAATTTAATTTATTTATCAACATGATAAAATAAGGAGATAAATTTCAAGCCTCAAATTAAATGCAATAATAATATATTAAGAAAATAATTCAACTTATAATTAAATCATGGAAAATAATATTTTCAAATGAATAAGAAATATATTCAATATTTAAATACAAGTACAATAAAATAATATTAATATCAACCAACTCATAATACCCAATAATATAATTGCAATTAAAATATATTTAATATTAAAATATATATTACATAGGGAATAAGATTACGAGTCCTCACAATTTTGGCAATTGGAAAAAACTCAACATAGGTACAGGACCGGCTCAATAACTTAGGGGGCTTAAGGTAGAATTTTTAATTGAGGCCTTCTCTTTTTTGACTAAAGTAGAATTAAACTAATTTTTGTAATTTTTACATTACTTTTTTATTTAAAAATAATGACAATCATTTGCCAAGTAAAATTATTAATTGAGATTTATTCCACCTTTTCAACTAATAATTAAATTAATCTTTATTAAAAAACTTCAATTTATAAAAGATTTTATCAAATCTAACTAGTTTTATAAAACGTGCTCTTGAATTTTAGGGGTGGAAATACAATTATTTTTATATATTCTAACATATTTTCAAATTCAACCTTTTTTTTTCTCATTCAAAACCCAATAAAAACATTTTAATTCAAATTATTTCACTACCATACTTTCTAAGGTATTTTTAATATCTAAAAAAGATATAGAAGTAATTATAATAATCATCATTAATAAAGTTCTATAAAAAAAAATGGGTCATTACCTCTTCAAAGGATCATACAAAATTTATTTATGAACATTCAAAAATTAGATTTTGTTATTTATAATTCTCACATTACATATTAATGTAGTAATGATAAAAATTAAATGTATTCTTATAAAGAGAATACTTGGAATAATTATTATATGGAATACTTTTAAAACTAATAATGACATATAATATCTATTTAATAATTTTATTCTCTTATTAAATTAATTAATTTTTTTAATTGATTTTTTAAAAAAATTATAGTTTAAACTTTTTAAGAATGAGCCTTTTACCACTAAGGACCTTAGGCAATTGTCTAACTTGCCTAAGGCAAGAGCCAACCATGCATAGGTAGGTATTGTTAAATAACTGAATTTATAAGTATATCTTTACATGCTTGAGTTAGAAACTGATTCCTCCAGTTATATATTCTCTTCCAAACCCTTTCTTTAGTCTCTCTAAAAGCTTAGTATTTTGACCTTTCCAGCATAGTTGGTAAAGCCCAAATACTTCTCAGCATCATCATACACTCTTGCACCAATGTAATTTTTTAATACCTCTCTTACATACTTTACTTGTATTTATGCTAAGATAGATTAAAGTTTTGTGAAAATAAGACCTCTCATACTTGTCCAAAACTTGTTCCACAGCACTCCATTGTTGTACACTGGATTTGCAAAAAAACATATTTAAGTATATGCAAACAACAAATGATTAATCCTAGTCCCACCCTTACTCATTGCAACTTTCTTTATACTCCCTTCCTCATTTACATTGTGTAGTATTGAACTTAACCCTTATGCACATAAGAGAAAAAGATGAGGAGAAATTGAATCTCCTTATCTTAATCCTCTCGTTGGTGTTATTAGTTTACTATGTTGTCCATTCATAATGATTGAGTACTTACACTTGATATGGATTTCATAACCAAATTTATCCACCTACCACCTACTTCCAAACCAAGTTTCTCCATTACAACTCTCATATACGCTCATTCCACTCTATCATAAACTTTTAACATTTTCAGTCTCAATGTCTTACTCACTTCTCTTCCCCTCCACCTAACTTCATAGTATAGTATGTAAAGTTTCATATGCTATCATAATATTATTCGAAATAAACCTACCAAGTATAAAAGTACCTTGATTATAGGAAATAATTATAGGTAGCACTTTTTATAACCCATTTGCAAGAGTTTTAACAATAAGTTTATACAAAATATTGCATAAACTTATTGTTCTAAAATCCATCAACCTACTAGAAATCTCAACTTTAGGAATTAATGCAATATGTGTAGTATTAATCTTTTCTTTGAATACCCATTATTAAGAAATTTGAGCACACCATTAGCAACAGCATCCCTTACTACATTCCATAGTCTTGATAAAAGTAACCCCAAGGTATTGGGGATTTTAAAGGCCCCATATTGAGCATGATCTAAGCCCTTCTCAATTGCTTCTGGTAAGGCCAAGTTGAACAATATACATCCATGTAATGATTTTCAAAAGCCTATTGAATTTCTTGTTGAGTTATTCTCAAAATTGACATAGAATCCTTCACATGTGGAATCTAATTTCTTCTTTTTTCCTTAGAAGCATAATGTGAAAACATTTCGTATTCCTATCTCTTGACTAGTACCAATTAGCCTTAGCTCTCTACTTCTACCTTATTTCTTCTTGTTCTAACAAATAACTCACTTCCTTTTGCGGGTTTTTAATAATTTCAACACTTAGTGGCCCTCTACCTCTTGCAACCTTTTCAATATTTCTATCTTCTCCTTTATCACTTTCTCCCCTCTCGTCCATCTATGCTTACTCCATTTTGATAGTTCTCTATTACATTGTGAAAGAACAGATTGAAGGCATTCCATAGAATTAGTTTACTTCCACACCTCCTCAATTAGTTTACCATAGTCCTAATCTTTACTCCAACGTACTTCAAGTTTAAAAGCTATGCTATAACTAACTCTTCTCCAACCCTCCTGTATAACTCACAATAACAAAGGTTTATGACTAGAACTTCTAGCTATCAAACATTCCACCACAACATGATTATGTATAACATTCTATGATAGATTAATCATAGCACTATCTATCTAATTATATATATATATATATAATTACAAAATTAATATTTTAACTCTTTATTAAATTATAAATCAAAATCATAGTTTTTGTCTTTTACAACATTGATACTCTAGAATAATATATATATATATATATATCTAACCTCTATAATATAAGCGGCAATCGTTAATGAACATTGCCACTTTCAGCGTTATTTTTTTCCCTTATTGCCCCTTAGTTGCTTGTTTATTTACATTGTTACATTGTAGTTGTCGTTTGCTTCTTCTTGAGCTTGGGATAGTTGTATCTCAACTAATTGGGTTGAGTTTTATTCTTGTTTGGTATTTCTGGTTTCTATATACAATGTTTTGGTGTGATATGTTTGTTCGTTGTCAGAAAAGTAAATGAAGATGGTTATGAGTGGCCGAGGGGGTTGAAGGCCTATGTATTTCATTTGTTTTCGATTTTGGCTAGATTTTTTTCTTTGCAATTTTCCTATTGCATGTTGAACTATTTGCTCTTTTATTGTTGGTTATGTTCAATTCTTGTTGGCTGGTATTTCATCTGCGTCAATAGGTGTAAAGCTATTTGAAAGAGTGTGTGTAAGGTTATTTGGGGGACCGTAGAGGAAAGAGGCTAAGATGAGGGTGCACAGTGGCAACACGGTAGTAAGGAGGTATACGGTGGGAAAAAAATCTAGGGTTTGCAGTCAAAAGGATGAGAGGTCAAGCTTGAAGATAAACGGTGTATTTTGGTGGGGGTAGAGTGGCAAAACAGTGCATTTGGAAATGGGGGCCAAGGGTTTCGTGATAAAATGATACGTTTTGGAGGTGTGACAAAACAGTGCGTTTCCATATCGGGGCGAGGGTTTAGTGACAAAACGGTGCGGAAGTTATGGTTTGGGCTATTTTGTTTTCGCAGCGGGCTAGGCTTCACGAGTTTATTTGGGTCCAGTTTGTTGGGTTCATTGGCTTATTGGGCTTTATCGATTATGTTATTAAAAATAAAATAATAATTGTTACCCAGATGACTAACACAAAAGGGGGGGTGAATTGGGTTATATTAAAAAAATTAACACTTGGAAAACAAATACACAATATAAAATATAAATAACATACGAATAAGCAGGAAATATAAAGAGTAAGGGCAAGAAGAAGAAAACTCAGTATTTTAATGAGGTTCAGCCCCACTAATTACGTCCTTGCCTCAAACTACCTCTTGAGAATCTCAAATTCACTATTCAATCTCTTTCAGGTGGAGATAGAAACCTATTATACTTTTGAAAAATACCGCTACAAAGAATTCGTGTAGAACACCATCTACACTTACAATTATGAGGTGATTCAACTATTCCCTATGTAGAACACCTTTTACATACACAAGGGTTATACGTACCCTCTTACAAATACAATAGCTGATAGTGGGTAGATTATCAGAGTACACTCCTCAATGAGTGAAATAAGAACAATACAGCGCAACTTATATCTCTATCAAAATGAACAAAAATTATGGTACAAAATTTAGAGAAGAGAAAATGATGGCTTTGAAAGAATGTGCAAAACTTAGCAATTGATGTGTAAACTCTTATTGTGATTTTTACAAAACTCAAGTGAGCTATTTATAGACAAATGAGTCTTCATATTCAAATTTGAAAAGGTTCAAATGTCAAATAAGAACACCATTCACTTTTCAAAATATTCAAATAAAAGCATCTCTTTTTTATATTTGTCAAAGACAACTCCATTCATTTTTCAAAAAAATCAAACATAATCTTTTATTTTTCATACATGACTAAATGAGCATGATTTATTTTTCAAACCAAATCATCTTATTTTTGTATATGTCAAAAAAACACATAACTACCCTTCAAGATTTTTAAACAAAATCATCTATCTTTTACATTTGTCAAAAAAACACACAATCACCCTTCAAGATTTTCAAACAATACAAGCACATATTAAAGATGACAATCAATCATCTTACAAATTCAAATCTTTATGCATATGTGGAAAAAAAAATAATCATAATAATAATAATTTTCGAAATTAAATATTTTAATAAAGTTATCCAAATATAAAAAATGCAATTTGATACTTTATGAGAAAATATTAATTTTGAACCTTAATCCAATTTCAAATTTTAAGAGATGTACAAAATCACTCTATGAGTTTCATTTGTAGACTTATTCTTCTTCTTGTTCATGCTTGATTTCTTGATATGCTTAGCTCTATTCATGCGTAGACAACTTGAGCTTGAGTCTTGAATTTATTTTTTATCATCAAAATCTATACGTAGATATGAGACTTGAAATATTGGGTTCTACAATCTCCCCCTTTTTGATGATGACAAATACTTAGTATAAATTTACGACCTATAATAATACTTAAACTCCCCCTGAAAATATGCATTAGTTTTTCAAGTAAAATATAGACATGATTCTAGCATATATAACATGGTAGTATAATATTAGTATAAAACTTCTCCCCCTTTTGACATCATTAAAAGGAACCGCAATTAGTTTCAGTAAAATTTCTTCCTGCAATAACCAAGAACCAAATAATTGGAGTCACCTGTTTCCAACAAAAGCTACAAAGGCTGATGCCTAACTTTATCGTCTTGGAGCAGAATGAGATTTAAATCCGCTTGATTTTGTTGACGAATTAAATGTTGCAGAGATTTGAAGTTGAATAAGTGGAGTCATCTGTGTCCGACAAAGGCTGCAAAGGCTACAGGCCTAGTTCTGGCAATTCGATGCGAAAGGAGATTCAAATCCGCTTGACGTTATTGACAAACGAGATTTTGTATAGATTTGAAAATTTTCGATTTCTATTTAAATGACCATTTTCACCCATCGAATACTTACAAGAAAAATCTCTCATTTCTCATTGATCCAGTATCTATTCATCCAAAATGACAGAATGATGGAGAAAATTTCTTTTGGTAATCTTCCGGATTTGAACTAAGAACCGTCTCAATCAGTCATCTATCCCGTCTCATCCAGCATATCTTGTAAGTTTGACTAAGTAAGATTTGAAGAGATGATAGTGTGTCTTGTTATTATTTCCATCTCTATAAGAACAATCCTTAACCTTATCTAATTTTCATCAAATCTTCTTCTCATTTTTGCAATTCGCCTGCATTCTCATTCTACATATTTTTAATGGTTCGTCAATTTCCCTTCAATACTTCTCGTGATCAATCTATTTCTGCATCTGTCGTAGGTCCCATAAAGCAACAAGAGATTGATTTAACTAATAAATCAAATCATGACGTCATTTATGAGTTTGTGGTCTCGAGACTTGATACTCATAATCCATTGTTGCTTTTTCAGCTCGGATGCAGTCCAAAATTCGCGAAATTGAGAAGTTTAGCAAGATTTTCTCTGTACTTCAACGACTTGTTTATGAGTCAAACAGAAAAGTAGTAGAGTTAAAACAATAGAATAAGGATTTAAAATCCTTACTTACCTCTTCATTTCGATTGCCTAATCCTTTATATGAGAATAACATGTCGATTGATGAAGAGCAAATGCAGTTGAAAGATAAGGCTATTATAAGTCTCAAGTTTTTGTAAGTCATTTGAGATAATGGAATAAAAATATTCAACAGATATTCATGATATGCATCATTCCTATTTCTATTATAATCATGTATAATCTATCTTCTGGTAGGGGTTTTGTGAAAATATCCGCAATTGATCGTGTGTACTTGTGAATTCTAGTACAATATTACATTTCTGCACATGATCTCTAAGAAAATGATATCTAATTTCAATATACTTAGTCCTAAAATGTTATATTGGATTTTTTGAAAGATTTATAGCACTAGTATTATCATTTAATAGGAATATGATTGTACATTAGTTTAAAATCCTCAAGTTTTTGCTTCATATAAAGAATTTGAGCACAACAAGTACCTGCAGCAACATATCCTGCCTCAGCAGTAGATAATGTAACATAATTTTGTTTTTTACTAAACCATGAAACAAGTGCATGACTTAAGAAATGACATGTTCCATTAGTACTTTTTCGATCAACTTTGCAACCAGCATAATCTACACTGAATAACTAATAAGATCGAAATAAGTGTGTTTAGGATACCATAACCCTAAATCAATGGTACTGGCAAGATATCTAAAAATACGTTTAACTGCAATCAAATGACATTGCTTTGGAGATGATTGAAACCGTGCACATAAACATACACTGAACATAATATCAGGTCTACTAGTTGTCAAATATAATAAACTACCAATCATACATCGAAAAACCTTTGAGTCAACTGGCTTATTGCTTTCATCTTTATCAAATTTGGTAGTTGTACTCATTGGTGTTCTAATTACTTTTGCAACTTTCATCTCAAACTTTTTGAGTAACTCTTTGATATATTTTGACTGATTAATAAATGTTTCATTTTTTACTTACTTGATTTGCAATCCGAAAAAAAAATTAAGTTCTCCCATCATACTTATTTTTAATTCTTTCTGCATACTCTTAGCAAAATCTTGGCACATATTTTTATTAGTAGCACAAAATATTATATCATCCACATAAATTTGAACTAGAAGAATATCATTTTGTTCATATTTGATGAAAAGAGTTATATCAATTTTTCCTTTTGAAAAACTTTTTTCAATTAAAAAACCACTAAACCTCTCATACCAAGCTCTAGAAGCTTGTTTGAATCCATATAATGCTGTTGTGAGTTTAAAAACATGATTATGAGAAATATGATTTTCAAAACTTGGAAGTTGCTCAACATATACCTTTTCATTTATATAACCATTTAAGAAAGCACTTTAAACATCTATTTGAAAAAATTTGAAAATTTTATAACATGCATATGCAAGTAACATTCGAATAGCTTCTAATCTTGCGCTAGGTGCATACGTTTCATCATAATCGATTCATTCATCTTTATTCAAACATTGGGCTACAAGTCGAGCATTGTTTCTAGTGATGATTCCATACTCATCTTTCTTATTTCTAAAAACTCATTTTGTTCTAATAACAGCATGATTTTTTGGTTTAGGAACAAGTGTCCATACATGATTTCTTTCAAATTGATTTAACTCTTCTTGCATAGCTAGAATCCATGATTCATCAATAAGTGCTTCATCAATATTTTTGGGTTCAATTTGAAATAAAAAAGCAGTGTGATTACAAATATTTCTAAGAGATGATCGAGTACTTACACCTTGTGAAGGTTCTCCTAAAATTTGTTCCACTAGATGATTATTCACATGTTTCCACTATTTGGTTACATCTTGTACTAAGTCTTGATGATCTTTCCAAATGTCTCCATGTTGGACTTCTTCAATTGTATTCTCTTTGTTGAGATTGAGACAATTTGTGTTATTTGTACCTTTTAATTCTTCATCAATAGATTTCTTGGAGAGTAGAGGGTTAGATTTATTAAATACTACATGAATAGATTCTTGTACAGTCAAAGTTTTTTTTTGAATACTTTATAAGTTTTACTATTTGTTGAATACCCAAAAAAGATACATTCATTAGATTTTGCATTAGACTTTCCTAAATTATCTCTGACATTGAGTATAAAACATTTGTATCCAAATACATGAAAGTAACCAATGTTGGGCTTTTTTTCATTCCAAAGCTCATAAGGAGTTTTATCTAATTTAGACTTTAACATAACTCTATTTATAATATAATATACAATACTTACCGCTTCGGTAAAAAAATAACTAGGTAAACTATTTTCATTAAGCATTATTCTTGCTATTTATTTAATAGACCTATTCTTCCTCTCTACTACCCCATTTTGTTGAGTAGTTCGAGGAGTAGAGAAATTATGCAGAAAATCATTTTCATCACAAAAGACTCAATATCTTTATCGACAAACTCTTTCCTCCTGTCATTTCGGATGTTTGAAATAGTGTCGCCCTTTTCATTTTGAATTCTCTTATATAACTTGGTAAATGTATTATTTACCTCATCTTTATGAACGGAAAGATGACCCAAGTATATCTAGATAAATCATCAACAATAATAAATGTATAATATTTTCCTCCCAGACTTGCAACCCTATTTGGTCCAAAAAGGTCCATGTGTATTAGTTGCAAATGTTTAGTAGTGGAAATATGTTTCTTGGTTTTGAAAGAAGTTTTTGTTTGTTTACCAAACTAGCATGCATCACAGATTTTGTTTTTTAAAAAATTTGCTTTTGGCAAATCTCTCACAAGATCATTTTTTGAAAGTTGACCTTTACTCCATTAACAATTTTTGTTGGAATATAAGGTCCATTTACAATACATTTCCAGATTTCTTGACCTTGAGACTGAAAAATTATTCTCATTTTAACTTTCCAAAAAGTATAATTGTCTCCACAAAATAGCGGAGGCCGACTATTGGATTGACCTTCAGCGAATGTAACTGCAATATTAGCCATATGATCTTAACTCAACAGATAATTAATATTATAATAGAGCTCTTACTCTGATACCAATTATTGCCCAAATGACTAACATAAAAAGGAGGTGAATTTGGTTATATTAAAAAAATTAACACTTATAAAATAAATAAACAATATAAAATATAAATAACATACGAAGAAGCAAAAAATATAAAGAGTAAGGGCAAGAAGAAGCAAACTCAGTATTTTAACGAAGTTCAATCCCACTGCCTATGTCTTCGCCTCAAGCTACCTATTAAGGATCCAAAATCACTATTCAATCTCCTTCAGGTGGAGATAGAAACCTATTACACTTTTGAGCAACACCGCTACAAAAAATCCGTGTAGAACATTCTCTACACTTACAATCACCTCACACTTGTTGATTCAACTATTTCCTGTATAGAATACCTTCTACACACACAAGAGTTATACGCACCCTCTTACAAATACAAGAGCTGATAGTGGGTAAATTATTAGAGTATACTCTTCGATGAGTGAAATAAGAACAATACAGCGCAACTTATATCTCTTTCAAAATGAACAAGAATTAAGACACAAAATTTAGAGAAGAGAGAATGAAGGCTTTAAAAGAATAATGCAAAACTTAGCAATTGATGTGTAAGCTCTTGTTGTGATTTTTGCAAAACTCAAGTGAACTATTTATAGGCAAATGAGTTTTCATATTTAAATTTGAAAAAATTCAAATGTCAAATAAGAGCACTATTCACTTTTCAAAAGATTGAAATAAAAAAAATCTCATTTTTATATTTGTCAAAGACAACTCCATTCATTTTTCAAAAAAATAAAACCTAATCTTTTACTTTTCATACATGACAAAATGAGTATGATTTATTTTTCATACCAAATCATCTTATTTTTACATATGTAAAAAAAACACACAATTACCCTTCAAGATTTTCAAACAACACATGCACATGTTAAATATGACAATAAATTATCTTACAAATTCAAATCTTTATGCATATGTGAAAAATTATAATAATAATAATAAATTTTGAAATTAAATATTTTAATAAATTTATGCAAATGTACAAAATGCAATTTAGTGCTTTATGAGAAAATATTAATTTTGAACTTTAATCCAATTTTAAATTTTAATAGATGTATAAAATTACTCTATGAGTTTCATTTATAGACTTGTTCTTCTTTTTACTCATGCTTGATTTCTTGATGTGTTTAGCTCTCTTCATGCATAGACAACTTGAACTTGAGTTTTGAATTTATTTTTTATCATCAAAATCTATACGTAGATACGAGATTTAAAATTTTGAGTTTTACAATAATAATAATAATAAATCAAAATAATAAAATAAAATAAATATAATTATAAATTAAAATAAATTAATAAATTAAAAATAATGAAATAAAATAATATATTAAAATAAATAAAATTAAATTAACTAAATTTATAAGTTAATTTATAACTAAATTAAAAATAACTAAATTAAAATACTAAATTAAAAATAATTAAATAAAATAATAAATTATAATTAAACAAATTGTTTTAAAATATGATAGAATATTATATCATAAAATAAATATTGTTAAAATAAAATAATAAAGTAAAATAAAATAATAACAATATTTACCAACCAAATTAATAATTATAAGAAATTGCAGTAAAATAAACAGAAAAACTTAGCAACTATCTAAAAAATAATTAGATAGATGGCTTCACCAACTCTGTAATTAAAATAAAATAAAATAAATTATTTTAAATCAAATTAAATATAATAAAAAAATTAAATTAAATTAAAAATTAAAATAAAATAGACTAATAAAATAGACTAATAAAATAATCGAAATAAAAAAACACAAGAACTTAGCATTAGATGAAAATAATTCATAAAATTAAATAAAATAGAATAAAATAATAAATAATAAATAATAATAAATAGACGAAATAAATTAAAAAAAACAAGAACTAGGCATTAAATGACAAGATTATTTTAAAGGCACATTAAAATAATACACAAGTTATTTCTATGCATATATTTTAATGACTTTAAGATAAAAAAAAAAAAAAAACAAAAAACAAAATAAAATAAGGTAAACTAAACTAAACTAAAATAAAATAAATGGAAAATAATTTAAAAGGCACATCAAAATAATAAATACTTAAAGAATTTTGCATTGTGTAAAATTAAAAAAAAAATTACACAAAACTTAGCGTTAAATCACAACATGCTTTTAAAAGAAAGACTAAATTAATGAAACCAGAAAAAATAAAATAATAGACAAGTTAGAGTTTTCTATATTTTTATGATTTAAAAAAAAAAAAACCAAACTAAACTAAACTAAAACAAATCAAATTGATTTTAAAAGCGACATTAAAATAATGAACACTTGAACTAAATCTTCAATTCTCAATAAGTAATTCTACTATCTCAACCCAACTATGCAGTGGTCGTTTCAGTATTCCTCTTCTCACAACCTTGACTAAGCAAGTTATGGCGACTGGTAGTAGTAGCTTGCCACCACCGCCGCACTTCTTTAAAATAATACCATCTTGTACTTTAGCCGAATAAAAATTGGTAAGTGACGCATATATTCTTTAAACATTTTTGATTAATTAGTTCTATAATTATGAAATTATAACTTTATTTGATTTTTGCATGGTATTCCTATAAAATTTGTTAAGTTGTTAGGTTTTGAGCTTGTAGCTTCTGTTACATTTAATCCTCCAAATGGTTATAATTGGCAAGTGAGATTAGAAATAGTTGATAGGAAGATATGGTTTTCTGAAGGTTTGCATCATTTTGCACAACATCATGCTATAAATATTGAGTACTTTTTGGTCTTTAGATATAAAGGAAACTCTATCTTCCATGTTCTTATATTTGACAAATCTACTACTAAGATCACATATCCAACAAGCAATATTACTGATCAAATGGCAATGCTTGTTTGTCTATTAGATGATGAACAAAAATTAAACGAAGATAATCCATCAACCTCTGAAACATCTGGGCAACAAAGAATTATGCTTAATAATGCAAAGGAGAGAGCAATTCAAGTAGTAAACACAATGAAACCTACAAATCCTTCATTAATGCGTTCTTTATTGTTTTATAATATACAAAAAAGTTATATGGTGAGTCTAAACACGTAGTCAATGGAACTTATTGTTCAAGTTCAATTACTTTGCAAAAATATGTTTATAATTTGAAGTTTTTTGTTGTTGTGCGGTATGTGTCTGCTGAATTTGCTGAAAAATATTTATCAGACAACCAAATTGTCAAACTTCAGATATCTGATAATAAAAGACAATGGAATGTCGTTTGCTCTTATAATAATAAAGATTGTTCATCAATAAAAATGGCAAAATGATGGAGTCTATTTGTAAGAGCAAACAATTTGGAGGAAGAAGATGCTTTTGTCTTTGAACTCATCAAGAGAAAGGCTACTATACTTAAAGTCTACATCTTTCACGTAACTGACTACGCCTGAAAAATGTCTTTTATAACTTCTTTCCTTTCAATTTCAAATAACTTTCTTTTAGTAGGTTTCTTTTAATCGAGACAAATTAGTAATTTTATTCTTTTTTCTTCTAGACATTTCATTTCTTTGTCATAGTTTGTTTATTTAGTATTTTAGAAAACTTAAACAATTTAGTATTTTGAGCAATTTCATAGTCTCTATGTAGCATAGCTAATGATAAATATTTCAAATGTGGATTTTATTTACCATGATGATGGATATTTCCAATCATGCTTTCTATTATTGTCAAGATATTACTTAGCAAAACTTACTAAATAGTTTAATGTGATTCAGCAATTGGAGACAAATTTACTATAATGCATTATTGTGTAAATTGATAAAATTGAATTTTTTTTATATAATTTCTATAATTCTCAGTAGCTCTTAAAAAATTTAAAATATATAAGTTTTAGATTGTTTGAAGATATAAATAACTGAATTATGAATATATTTAATCATTATTTTCATGAATATGTGTCCAACTTTAATAGTATTAAGAATTCTCATTCGATTATTAGAAAAGATAAACTTTTTTCATAACATTCTCCTGCACATGGATTAGTGAAGTTATTATTTTTTTTATAAGTCAAAAATTCAAAATAGATTTTTTTTTTTAGGATATCTTTTTTTCGTATTCATGCTACTTCAAAGTGTTATAATTTTAAATTCTTCTTTAATTTCTTTCATGGAAATACTTAAAATCCTATAATTTTATGGCATTTTTAAAAGTTATTCTTAGAATTATTAATCATATATTTTATTTTACTTTTAAAATACATTTTCCTATGCAGTGTTTGGATGCAATCCATAATCATATGTAGGGCTGAACAAATAAACCGTCTGCCCGACCCGACTCGTTTCACCGTTAGCTTCCGACTCGATTAACCGACCCGATTAACCTTAAAGTCAGAAACGGAATTACCGAATACCCGTTATCGACACGCTTCGATTTCTAAGCTTTAAACTCTCCATCTGCGTCTCATCCACCATTGATGTTTTCATCTAAACTAAAATACTCTCAAATCGCTGGCGTCCACCTCCAGCCTTGCCAGACCAAGCTTCCCGTCGCCGGCAACTTCTAGAAGATTGTCAACGTGTGCAGAACTTCTCCCTCAGCGAGTCAGCCAGGTCTGTCCGGTTCTCTATCGACCGCTTGATCTCCCAAAGTCGGTTCATCTCCGATTCTTACAAGTGATGAAATATTCCTACTTGAACGAGGATGCGTTGCAAAGGATCTTCTAAAGTCAGTTCGTCTCTCTCCTTCGCTGCAGCCTATAGATAAGCTCACACATCTCTCTTTCTCTCTCACTCTTTCGCAACTCACTCTACAAACAACAAGAACATCGATTGAAAGAAAGGAACACCAATAGGAATTTTTTTTCATTGGATTTTTGTTTTGATGTGAGATTTTTGTTTTATGCAGGGTTAGGGTTTGTTGTTTTGATTTTTGGTTTATGAATATAAAGTTGGGATTTTCCCCAATAATCTAGTGTTTCTGTGATTTGGTTTTCTTCTTTGAGGAATTGTGCTAGTGATTAGGAACGGGGGTTCGAGAAAATCTCACAAAAAAAAAAAATTCAATTGGGAAATCGGCTAATCGGATAATCGGCTAATCGGGTAAACAGAATGAAATCAAATCGGTCGAAACGGAAAATGGTATTTTCGCGTCGGGCCGGGTCGGTGTACACCCTTAATCATATGTACATATTTGCTATAACTCTCATCAATTTGTTTTTTTTTTCTTATTTTTGATTAAATGTTTTTAGGCTATGAATCTAGACTTTATACTTTATTATTGTATCATAGATTCTATATGCGAACAAGCTTGCTATATAAGCCTTTTTAACTATCTATGAATTATTAATGAACATTAATTATGTAAGGGTATGAGAATTTTGCTGTGAGTTAGTCATTTGTGTTGTTGGTTTATTTTATTCTTATTTTTTAGATGATTTTGTAGTTTGAAATTAGCTAATCTCTTTATTTGACTAAAGTACGTTATAGAAATTTCATGAGAAGATCATTGAAAACATGAGTTTTAATATAAATTTATGTTATCTACTTTAGTGAAAGATTAGAATGAAAATACTTTTTTGGTTTATAAAATATGGGTTTTTATATAATATTTTTTTTCATAATTTTCTTTGCAACTGGGTAGTGTATCGCAATCTTGACTAGTATATATATATATATATTATAAAATGGTCATATCTTATGGGAAGCATTCATTGGGCCGTGGCTCCCATATTAGTTGGGGGATCATGATTGCAACTCCTAAGTGGTCCCCAATTTCTCTCTGTTTTTTTGTCAAGAATTTTCTAATGCATGAAAATTATGTTATTTTCAATTTCTCATAATAAATGAGAGGAATAACATAATTTTTTATTATTCATGTTGATCTAGGAGTGAACTTATAATAAAAAGTCCGATTTAAAAGGTAATTTGTTATGAATAACGTATTTTACAAGTATAAAAAAAGAATAGCGTATTTTAGAAATAGATTATAGTTTCAGGTTTTTTAAACTACATTTTAATTAGATAATTAGGTAATTGGAATGGTTTCATTTATTTGGATCTCTTATTAAGTTTTCAAATTTTTATTTTTTGATCATATCTATTTTTATCCTCACTTATTAATGGGATTGCAATGCAATCCCTATTCATATATTATATATTATATATATATATTTTATCAAACATATGATAATAAATAGAAGGATTTAATTAATTTTAAAAAGAAAATATAATATATGAAAATAATGAATAACAAATCTCTAATAAATTATACCAAAATGCACACCGTTGCAGCTAAAAGGTGCATGGCAATTATAAGGCTTCAAGCACAAGATTAGCAGACAACGACACATTTACAGCACTGCTCGGCATAAAGAAGCAATCAAAATCACCGCCCTTTCGCTCATATTTGCAGGAAGCAAAACGCGGTTGGGGGGGTTTATCTGTTCATCTTTTATCATCAATCAAACAAAGCAAAGTTCTTTGATTGATTATTGCGATCTGGTTGATCTATCTATTATCTACCCTGCGGTGGATAGAAAAGGATCTCCCGTTCGAGGTTAATTGTTTAGAGAGACAGAGACAGTGACAGAGAGATGGTGGAATGAGGGTGGGGAAGAAGAAGAAGAGAGGGAGAGAGGGACATGGCGCTGGGGAGAGTAAGGTGGGGTTGCTCGTACAGGAAAACCACTCTGGTCGTTTGCTCCATCAACATTGTAATCGCTCTTTACGTTCTTCGCTCTCTTTATTCTTCTCTCTACATCTACTCCGGTAACGTCTCGAGAAACAGTAAGTCTCTCATTTCGTTTTCACACTCTTCAGCTTTAAATAATTCTTGCTATTTTTGGCTACGCGCACTTTCTGCTTTGGGGATTTTATGAAAATCTGGTTTCTTAAGTTTTATTTTTTAATTATTTTTTTCAGTTGTTAACTATACCCCGGATCAGATTAGGAAAATGGAAGAATCGATTCGGATTCGGAGAGCGTCGGAACCGTTGGAGCTTGTTAAATTTGTAAGATCTGTTTTTGGTATATTTATATATTTTGATCGGCATATTTGAGCAATAGTGTTGTTTGAGCTGTTTTGCCTTGGGGTTCCTGAAATTCGTTGTTATGGCCTATAGGTGAAGGAACTTAAGGAGGGGCTTTCTAGAGGAGAGGTTGTGGTCGAATTGCCACGCCCTTTAAAACAGAAGATCTCCGACGAGATTTTGAAGAGTTTGAAAAACTTGAATGTCAGTGCCAACGTCACTGAGCAGCGAGGTGGGTGCAACTTAATTCCTTCTAATGTGTGTTAGCTGATGGTAGTGAAGGGATTGATTTCACTAGTTGTGCTCTGCGGTTGAAATTTTTTTAAGACTAAATGCTAGATGGTACACTACTCTCCTATTGTTTAATAATAGTTGGATATATATATATATATATATATATATATATAGACTTTCAACCTCTCACCCTTATTTTTCATGAATCTATTAAATATGGTGGATTTCTTTGAATGGGCTGATACGTTTTCCTGATTTTGATCTTTATCTATAAAATGAAATATATTCTTTTTAACAATGATTGATCTGAGCTTATTAATTGCCACGCCAATAAACTGGGATAATGGTGGGTTATTGTGCACTTTATAGCATTTTCCTTTTAAGATATGGTGAGCTTATTAATTGACATGTGTCAGATGTTTAAGATATGGCAGTTTATTCTTTAAGATATGGCAGTTTGTTCTTTTAAGCATTAAGTATCTTGAAGTCTCAGTAAAGCGTTTGTCCAATGTTTTACTAGTTTTAGCTTATATCTTAATCATCTAGGCCCTTTATATTTGCAATAAGTTCCCTTTGTTCTGGATTTTTACGTTCGCTTTCTGTTCGATATCTTGTTTTAATACCAACATCTGATCATGCTTTCTGCTTCCAGTTCACGTCTGTTCCTTGTTCTTTTTTTTTTTTAAGCTGAATCATTCCATATGTTCCAATCTAATAGTTTAAGTGAGAAACTCCTTGCTGAGGGCCTGTGCAGCCCTGGGATTGGGGACTTTGGGGACTTTGTGGACATCAGGTGCCAATCAAAAAAAGAAGCAGGGTGGGGTTGGGGAGGAGACCATGAAAGGGCCTTTTCAGTTCCATTAGGAATTAGCATATAACTAATGGTCTTGGTCTTTCTCAGATAATAAATTATTTGCTTCTACATCCTCTGAACCCTTACCCCAGTACCACCACACACATTTTACTAGCTAAAGTGTAGTTCCATGATATGATTCTAAGGTATTCTAATTTGCTTTTGGCTGGGGATCATATTCTACTCGTATTTCGTCTGAGCTGTCTGTTTTACTCTAGAAGCCTAGTCATGCCAAATTCACTTTTATTCTTAAAATGTAAGCAAGATTGCATCTGAGTTCCTCTGTGTTCAGCTTTACCTCTGTGTTCTACTAAGTTCCTCTTTTGTTGTTACCTTTTTATCTTTGCCACCATAATCACAACCATCATTGCAGCTGTGAGGCCATTGTTGGCACCACTGGTCTTGACACCATCAATGCCATGATCACCTCATGTCACGGCGATTGACTGACATGTATCTTTGAAATACTACACCACAAATATATATCATCTACTGATAAAAAAAAATATGTATACTGCAAATTTACTAAGGTCTACAACGATTCACCTAGAATTCATTTGTGACTTACTGCCTCCTTGAGACTGCTGTTGCTTTTACCAACAGTATATATAGATCTATCCAACACCATCACCACTAGAAGCTACACTATCGGCAAAGGCTCTTTTTGAATTATGATTGATCTATGAAAGATCCTACTGTGATATTGAACCTTAGAAAACTAAGAGGGAGGCCTTGTGGAAAGTTGTGGTGGATTCTAAATCGGGTGTGCTTGGGGTGGATAATATTTTAATAAGGTACATGGGCTATACAGAGTGGGGTTATTTTTTTGATAAGTAATAATCTTTATTGATTGAATGCAATTAGGCAAAGCCCATGTACACAGGGGGTATACAAAAGAGACACCTAATTACATGCTAGCAAGCTGAAAAGAACTCAAAAACTCATGAACATTCCCTTCCTTTAGTATAATAACAGCAAACCATTGAACCAAAGAAGATACAAAAAAGTTCCAGATTTTCCCCATAGTCCTCTCTTTGTTGTTGAAGCATCTCTCGTTTCTTTTCCATCCATAGGCACCATAATAAACACAAGGGAATCATTTGCCATGTAGCGGCCATCTTCGCGCATTGGTGGTATCTTTTCCAGCATGCTAGGAGTGCCACAACGCTCTTGGGCATAACCCAAAACAAACCAGTCCTCCTTAGTATTCCATCCCACAGCTCCTTTGCCATCTCACAATGCAAAATAATATGATCAATTGTTTCCCCATTTTTCTTGCACAAGTAGCACCATTCCACAACAATCATCCCTCTTTTTCTTGAGTTGTCCACCATTAAAATGGTCCCTAGAGCCGCTGTCCAAGTGAAGAATGCAACTTTAGGTGGCCCTGGAGCTCTCCATATGGCCTCCCAAGGGAACACAGCCGGCTGATGGTTCTGCAGTACCTTGTAAAAAGATTTTACTGAAAATCTTTTGTTTCCGGAGTGATTCCACAACATTCTATCCCTCCTATTTCCTCCTAAGCACCAAGAGTAGATAAAGCTGTAAATCTGTTATTTTGTCCACTTCCCAATCCTGAATATTTCTGGAGAAAGTCAGGTTCCAACAAATTTTGCCATTGTTGCGACACAACACATCGGAAGCTGCAACATGTTGATTTTCCACTATGCTGAAAACTCTTGGAAAAACGGCTGATAGGGCTCTCTCTCCACACCATTTATCAAGCCAAAAGCTAATTCTTGTGCCCTCCCCAACCTCGAAGTTTATGTGTGTTGCAAATACCTTCCACCCCTTTCGGAGTGGGGTTATGGAAGAGTATCAGAAGAGGATGGGGGTTTTTTCTACTTATACTAGACTTCAGGTGGGTGGGTGATGGCTTGTGACTAGATTCTGACATGATTTATGCTGTGGTGACAATGCCCTAAGTAAGCTTTTCAAAAGATAAATAATATCGCACGTGCATAAGAAGCTTCTGTGACTGATCTATTGCTCCAGTTGCTCTCTGCAGTGGAATTTTAAATTTTTTCAGAGCGTCCCAAGACTAGGAAGTTAATGCCTTCAGAGTTCCTTAACCTCTTATACTATTACATATTACGTCTTGGATGTTGTGGAACCATACCAAGAGAGGGAAATTCACTGTTTAGTCTTTCTGTAAGGTCCTTAACACCTCAGGATAGGAATCCATTCCCTTGGAGGAATATTTGTCGTACAAAGGCGCCTATTAGAGCCATTTCTTTTTGCCTGGATAGCCTCCTTTGGGAAATTTCTCATCATGGACAACCTAATTTCCCAAAGGAAGCATCACATCATTGTGACTGATTAGTGCTCCATGTGCAGAAAGAGTATGGAATCTGTTGAGCACCTTTTACTCCATTGTGAGATTGCCAGTACATCACATCATCATTTTTATCATCGTCCTCTTCCCTTGATGTGACATTAAATGATAGGCTCACAAGTGAAATATAAGTCTCCAATCATTTAATACCGTATCATGGGATGATGAGTGGCATTACTCTTTTGGTTGAGTTGGGTGGGCTTGAGTTATGCCCAAGAGGATGGTAGACCCCTTTGCCACTTGGAGACGATTATATGGTAGTTCACAAGTTACAGCAGTATGAAAGATGAGCCCAATTTGTTCAGTGTGGTTTATTTGGGAGCTTAAAACCTTTTTTTTTTTTTTTAAAAAAATTCTCGTCTTTTGTGTAGCTTCTGTACATTGTAATGAGCTGATTCTCTGATGGTTTTTTTTCTTTTTTCTGCTGTCTTTAGCATTTCTAATAAAATCTTTGATTACCTATAAGAAAATGTCTTCGATTACCCATCTGTATCATCATGCAGTAAGCTAAAAAAATATTGTCCTTTAAATTCTTGGGTTGCTGTAGTTAGTAATTTGGCTCCTTATTTGGCTTATTTTTGCATTGTTCTCTTGAACAAACAGAAGCAGTTGAAAGCTGGCGCAGTGAAAAACTAGAAGAAGCTAAGCGACAGTTAACCAATAAGGGAGGGACTTTGAATTCTACTATTCCACATGAGGAAGCCAGTATGGTCTTTGCTTTCATGGCTGTTTGTTTCGTGTTTAAGTTTGTTTGTATGCAGAAACCTTTCAGATCAGCCGCTTGCGTCTTTAAGGGATTCTGGTAAAATCATTGTTTTGACTGATGGCTAATTTCTGAAATGCATTTTTGCAGGGATGTTAGTCAGAGCCTTGGAGTCTGATTGGGCAGTGCTATCAGAAGAAATTGGCCTTTGGATACCTGCTGAAGTCATTAACAAAGAACATGACGATAAACCCGAGGGTGAAGAAGAGTTAGGTAATTTATTTTCTCCTCCTCTCAAACCCCTCACCCCCGCTCATCTACATGCTGTCTCTTCTCCTGCTTGAATCTCAAGAAAACCCCAGTTTTCATTTTTTCTCTGCTATATTTCTGAAAAGCACTGTATATGATTTGGTCTGGTGGAGATGTATAATATCGATTGCTGTGGTATATTTTTATTTTCTCCAGAGGATCAAGTTTTACCGGGCAGGCCTGTTCCACCTGAATGCCATGTTGAACTTCATACAGATTATGGTGGTGCAGCTGTTAGATGGGGCCTTACCCACCATAAAGAAAGTGCAGCTGACTGCTGTCAAGCTTGCCTGGATCAGGCTAAACGTGCCAAGCCTGGTGAAAAGAGATGTAATATATGGGTTTATTGTCCGTCTGAGGCAGGGTGCCACTCTCCAGATATCTATAAACACAAACATCAGGAATGCTGGTTGAAATATGTAAGTTTAAGCCTTCCTCTTCATTATGTTGGCACTTATCTTGTTAAAAAAAACCCCTCCCAACCCATCCCCCAACAATCAAATTGTAGCATTTCCTCATTTACGTTAAGTTTCCATCCCCATTCATATTATTGGTTTTCACTATCAAAATGCAGGCAGAAAAACCCAAAACCACTTTCAAGGACAAGTATTCTGATTCATATAGAAATTCACACCCTACTGCTCCCTTTGTTGTACAATGGGTTTCTGGTGTTGTCACTGCATGATTAGATTTGCCAACATTGCCCAGACGATTGGCACGATTGTGAGCTGCAGCTTGTATTATTACTTGAGAAGACATGAAAGCTTCCACCAAGTTCTTTGTGATCCAGTCCTTATTCTTTGTATTCTGAGAAAGAAAATGGGAGGAGATGATGAGGACAGGGGTGGTGATGGTCTACTTCCTTTTTTGTCAATCAAAATTTTTGTAACATTGGGTGTGGTTGTCTTGGTGCTGATGACTTTTTAAATCGAGAAGTCTGTTGGTAAGGCAAGGTAACAATTAGGTAGATGGCAAAAATGCTTTCTTTGTGGATTCAATGATCTGCAAAAAATTATTCATTGTAGTTGGGAATGTGAACTAATTCTATCGAAATGATTCATTATTATAATTTACGGGGATGTGATTACTAAGGCACTTGTTAAAATGATTCATTTTAACAGATGATTACGGATGTATTAACAGGACTGATCTGATAAAACTACATAAGAGTAAAAAAAAAGTTTAGAACTAGATATGTGGAGAAATCTATCCAAAAGGTGAATTACATGGATTATAGTAGTAATTGATACTAAAAGAAAATTCGCTTCTTACATGTAAATGGGATACATGGATTGATAGAGTTAATTTTATTAAAAAAAATGTAATAGATTGTTTTGGAGCAACTTCCTTCAAACAGAAGGCTTTCAATGGGAATTATGTTTTTATGGTTTCCTAGATTGATTCAATTAGAGACATGCTAATTTTCCTTTTTTTATTATGCAAACAATCAACAATGTTTAATGTGCAAGCTAAGATATAATAAAAATAGATATTCCTTCTAATTGTTAGACAAAATTAGATGGTTCAATTTAGAAAAATATGAACATATTATGCGTGTGGTATAGTATTTGAGAAAGAATAAGTCTAGTATGTCCATCAATTTTGACAGCTGATTTGGACACCTCATGTATTTTAATTTTTTTATTTAATGATTAAAAAGGTGATTATTAATGTATCAATATTTTTTTTATATTTAAAAAAAAAGTTTTATTATGATAAAAAAATATGAATAAAAAAATAGAAAAAAAAATTAAAGGCAAAATTTTGCTTAGGAGTCAAAATGAGTGGTATTATTTAGGTGGCTTGAGAAATGATATTTGCAGTCATGAAATACGCAAATACTATACAATCATTTTGAAAAAAAGTGAATAAATGCAAACCTCACATAAAAAAAAAAAAAACTCATTTTTAATAGTAGATTTTACTCTTTTTCAAAGTGATTGCATAGTATTTACGTATTCCACGATTATATATTGCATTATTGATGATATTTATATACTGTTTGTTTAAGGAATAATTATATTCTTAGAGCACTCCTAATGGAGTAGCTATTTTTCTTTTAAAATTGGCTATCAAAAATCCACTTTTTCTATTTTAGTACTCGCTTTAACAATATACCATTCATCACTTTATCTATTTTTTCTCTATATCATTTAAATATTATATTTTTAATCTTTGTTTATTCATTTAAAATAATCTTTCTAACTATTAATAATATCTTCATCTTTTGATATTTACAATCTCTTCCCATATACAATGTCATATATCTATCTATATTCTATATTCTATATTCTATATTCTATTTTGTATTAATCCAATTTTGTAATTTAAACTAAAATTTAAATTATAGAATAAATTACGAAGAGGAGATAAAAATATTCTCATTATGTTTATTTTTGTGTTTTTTTATTTTTACAATCATGTAGGATTATCAAATAAATTATGAAATACAAATATAAATACAACCCATTTAAATTGATACTGGGGATCCACCTATGAAGAAAGAAAGATAAATAATATAAAATATTTTAAAAGAGGAACAATATTTCGCTATATATAGCAAAATTATTGTATATCTTTTAATTTTTTTTAAAATTTTTATTTTAACTACTTCATTGAAGTAACTTTTAGACATATATATTTTTAATATTTTAAAATAAAAACTTTTTTTATTGTAGTCTAAGAGTGCTCTTAGACTAGTGTCTTACAATTTTTTATAACTCATTTTCAATCCATCCATCCATCCATCCATCCGAGCTTATCACTTCAATAAAAATAGTTTTTAATTTTATAAGGCTACTGTAATTCTAAGACCTCTACATCATTATTATATAATTTAATTTAAAAGATAAAATCTAAAATCTAAATTTTACAAATCAAATATTAATATTTAAGAGATATAAATGGTGTACTTTACTATTGAAAATAGAACAATTCTGCCAATCCTCTCCCCCACCGTACCCCCTGCGTCGCGCATCCTCTCCCCCTACCCCCCGTGTCGCCCATTCTCAGCCCCAGCTCTCCCTCTGCCCAGCACCTCCGTTGCCGTCGGATAAGGTATCTGCGGCCACGGGTAAGGTATTTATTCGTATAAATTGTCTTTCAAAAAGGGTTATATGAAATTATAGGGCTTGTGATAAATTCTGAAATTGTATGGTTTAGGCATAAATTTTGAAGTCTGATGTTCAAATACTCAATCTCTGTTTTTCTACGTGATTCATAGGTTTAGGCATACATTTTTGAATATGATGTCTTTTTTTTTTTTAGATGAAGAAAGTTTCTAAGTTCATGGTAATAGATTGATGAAAATTATGTAAGTTTTGTCTGCTTTCTTTAGTAATCTTTGAAGTTCGAAAAATTATGTATTAATATTTTAACTCAAGTGAAAAAAAGAGTTTTGCTATAGAGCAGACACTATATAAGTGTACTCATTGCATTTGCACACACTATGTGGCTGCTCTATAGCAAGAGCATTGCAACTACTGGTCATAGAGTGAGGGGGACTTAGAGAGGAATTGGTCAATTTGCTTAGGGAGAAATTGGTCAATTTCTTTAGGCCACATCGTGTGTGCAATTCCTGCTGTCAATTTATTATAGCGAATGATTTTATTAAAGGCCAATATATGAAAAAACGGGTATCTAGGTTTGGAAGGAAAATATGTTTTCGGCAGCTTTCTTCTACTGCTTTGCTTGATGTCCTGTTTAACCCAGTTTCTGGCCTTGCATTAGGTAATTCTAGGGATATGTTGTGTTAGACATTGAGATACGTTGTGGATGCAACATTTAGAATCTTTCTGCGCAGACTGGTGAGTTTAAGGGCCGGGATTTGCATCTGTGTAAACTAGCTTAAAGGACTTTGTATGTATCAGGATAGATTAAAGCCTTTATCTAGGCCCACTTTTGCCCCATAAGCAAGTCATGCTTAAGCAATGAGAGCAATTATACATTGAAGGGCAAGGAAATGTGCAAATTGATAGCGAAGTCTCATGAGTAATCATCACACCAGCAGATGGCTGCAAACTACCTCACATAAGTTGTGCCTTCAATTATTAGGTAGCCACATCTTTCTTGACAGTAGAATAATTCGTGCAAAGCTGTGTTAGGCATTTGGAGCTTCAACTTGTGGTGTGGTTATTGTGGATGTTGTGACTCCAATTTTAAGAATGAGCCCTTAAGATCCCCCCCCCCAAAAAAAAAAAACCAAAATTTTGAATTAATTTCAAAAGCCTATTGACAGTCTTTAAACTTAAAAAAATATGAGAAAAGCAATTATTTCCTCAAATGAGAACGTAAGAAAAAAAGTGCCTGGAGAGCCACTGTTGAGGGGCAGAGTGGAATTTCTGCTGTTCACACCATGGAGGGCGAGATGGGTGGTGATGGGGGGCTCCCCCCCTTTGCCAGTTGCCCACCATGAACAGTGGCTCTCCAGCCCACCTTTCCTTGTGTTTCTTTTTTTTTTTTATTTGAGGTTATAAATATCATTTAATATATTTGTGTTTACCTTTTTTCGTGGATGTTTAAAAACTATTAGGATGCTTTTAAAATCAGAATTTTAACCTCCTTGAGTACTTGTGTTGTGCCTTTGTGCTTATAAATAAAGATTTTTTACTTGTAAAAAATGTTAAGGTTTGGAGTCTTGAACACTTTAAAATGGGTTCTTAAACCCAAAAAAGGTAACACTACTGAGTGTATGGCACGACCTAAATACTATATCACATGGTTGCCATTTTTTTTGTGATATACTTTTTTTCTGGGGGAGAGGGGGGTGAGGTTAATATGGTTTGCAAAAAAAAATTGTTTTTGTGAATTCTTACTGTGGATCAAAACAAATTTTGTTTGACCGTTTAATGGCTTAAGCATGAGTAAATGGAAGTGGTTGGGGGAGACTTTGGTGATTGGAAGGGTTTCAGTAGATACCCATCTCCCTTCTACAGAATCTTTCTTTCACCAAGCAGTGCAGAAATTTGTAATTCAGTCACTCCTGTTAGTGCTTGATTCTGAAACCATTTGCAATACTTTGGTTCTTGATATCAAGATTTATCATTCAAGTAAGTACCCTTGTGTAAAATATTTTCATTGATTTGCAGTGGGAGATCTCTGATAACAAGCAACTTCCGATCATGCTTTTTGGCGTGAAAGCCATTGTAGAAACCCACTACAACATTTTATCTGTTAAGGAAGATGCAAGCTATGAAGAAATTCGTACAAGCTACCGATCTGCCATCCTTAATTCCCATCCAGATAAGTTGCAGAAGACATTGGACACATCTGATCCTGACCAGGAGTCGAGAGAGAGATTTTTGAAGGTACAGAGAGCTTGGGAAGTCCTCGGCAATTTGAGGTCACGGGCAGTTTATGATAGTGAGTTGCGAGATTTGAGACAGGATGCTGTAGCTGCAGATGATATCAGCTTGGAGGATATGATGGTTGAAGATTCCGGAGATGCATTGGAGCTCTTTTATCAGTGTCGATGTGGCGATTACTTCTCTGTCGATTCTCTGGAGTTGGGAAAAATGGGATATGTATTGTTGAGAGAGGGGAATAAGATTTCTTTGCAGACCCCAGATGCTTCACCGGCATCGGTGGTTCTTCCATGCGGGTCTTGTTCATTGAAAGTTCGGCTTTTGATTAACTCGGATATTTTCATTTCATTCGACGATAGTTTAGCTTGATTGTGCCGTTGTCGTGAAAAGGCTTAGATTTTGACCACAGCTCCTCATCCTTGTGCTTGAATTCCATGCCATAATACGTTCCTTGCCTAATGTCTTCCAGGCATTCAGTTGGAGCTGTGGAGGAAGACGCTATAAAACTGCAGCTGTGAGCTGTGAAGTAAACAATGAAAACAGAGATGAAACAAAATATGCATCATGTGATAGACACAACATGCTGGGAATGACCAAAATAATTAGTTTTCGGGTTGCCTGAGGAAAGTTAAATTTGTTTAATTTCATTACTGATTAATGTCTCCGATGACATGCTGTAGATCCTTGGAACTCAATTTAACTTTGAATTGGCTTAGACCTTTTCTAATTTGTAATTCTCCTCCCCCCACCCCCCCCCCCTCTCTCTCTCTTCAAATGGCACGATTCTGATCACCTTGTCCAATGGCAGTTAGTGGTTAGATAAGAAATATATTATTTTTTGTTTTTAAATTGTCACCCAAAGTCACAATAATAGATGTATATTTTTTAACTAGTTTTTCATTTAACTAGATTTATAAAATCATTTAAAATTTACTACTTTAAACGCTACATCACTCGATAATTCAACATAAGCCTGGTAAAAAGCTATTTTAAGAGTCTTTAGGCCGAAACGCCAGCGACTAGGATGTAAAAGCAAATGTTGTAGAAGCTTCTCTCACGAGTTTAAGGAACCTTGGAGGACGCCTACTGCTGAGTGCCATTACCCAAGGTAATGGCTCTCTTTTTCTTCTTCCTCCATCTCGAACATGCCTTGAGATTTAGCTCATTTTTTTCTAATCAAACTTAGATTAAAATAAAAACTGGACAATACAAAAGGTGATGGGGGAATTCCAACAACTAAGAGCGTGAAAAAAAAAAAAAAAAAATCAGAAAACCTGTTAAACTGAATAGGGCTCAGTCGGTTTGTAACCGGTCTAATACGATACGATTCTTAAGAATCAAAACCAGCTCTAAATTGGTGCATTTCCAGTTTTCATATTTTAAAAATTGTTTTAAACCATATATATATAAATTTATTTTTTTTTGTATATTTTATATAATTATATATATTTTATATATTATATGCTAAATTATTAATTAATATAACATGAGATTCTAATCTTATTATTCAAGTATATTAATTTTATAATATAAAATTAATATAATATTTGATGTAAGTTAGACACTTTTCTACGTCTAATTATACTATTTTAATTTTATTATTCAATTTTATTAATCTCACTAATAAATTAGACATTTTTTATACTATACTAGCATAATTGAATATTAATGAAGCAGTAATTGTTAATAATAAATATTAAATTCTAACAATTAAGTTTAGTATTTTAAAAATTATAATATTAAGCTTCGTGTATATGGTAAACCGGAAAACCATACCGTACCAAATCGAAATTGAAAAAAATCAAAAGTTTGAATCCATAAGTATCGGTTCTTAAGTTTCCAAAACTAGTATATACCACTATATTAGTTCGGTTTCAGAATTTGTCCAAAATTAGAACGAATCAGTCCGATTAAATCTCTAATAACCCTTTATAAAAGAAATATGTTTTAGTCATAAAGATATTTCATGAAAGTAAATTCACAAACTAACGTGATTTGATATGAAACATCATAGTGTAGAACTACTTTTATTATAAAGTAAATCCAGATGACATCAATTTTTGGACTTTCTTTTATAGGCTTACTTTGATAGAATCTTTGTAGTTGTAGCACAATAAAAATATGTGGACAACGGGCGCAATTAATTAAAGAGGAATCCTGGGATTCGGTCGGACTGAACCCCCAATTGCAGCTCCCGTTGTCGCCTGCGGCGGTGGGCGATACCGCCCACTCCATCGGAACCGGAGGGAGTCGGCGACCTCACCCCTGCGACTGCGAGCCCCGGCGACCTCTGGTGTGCCCTCGACGGCCTTAAATCCAAAAATGGGTCCTGCTCCTTCCGGTTCTAATGGGGTGGGCGGTGTCGCCCACCGCCGCGGGCGACGGCGGGGGCAGGGGCTGGATGATGCCGAATTTTCCTTAAAAATTCATCTTCATTTTATTTTTTTATTGTGTTTTTATTATGTTTTTTTTTATTTTATTGTGTTTTTTATTGTGTTTTCTAAATTTTATTTTTTTTATTGTATTTTTTATTGTATTTTTATACAAATTATAGAAAATTAGAAAGTGGGCTGCAAAACGTTAGGGTGCAATCCAACCGCATCCTAGCGTCACCCTTAGTTAAACCCAGGTCCTGTTTCTATGCTTGAAGGGATAGCTGAAACAAGGGTTTTGTGATCCAACTCTGGACCCGATGAATGCAGTTGTGATCTACATCCGGAAAGGGACATTACAATAATCTATTGAGCTGTCAAAGAGTTTGAACTCATCCATGTGTGTGTGTTCGTTCCATTTAGAGTTAAATGAGAAGGCTCAATCTTGGGTGAGAGAGATGATATTAGAGAGTAACCTAGTGATTGGGACCATTTCCCTTTCCCGCTTCTGCAACGTTTTATTTATTTCTTAAGCTGAAATTAGTTTATATGAAGGGAAATGCTAAATGTCCCGACTTTGGGATCCCCAAAGGATAAATTGAACGTTTCAAACAATTGCAGAGTCTTTCTCCTACTGTCATGCCCAAAATGTTTTGTAAATTTTGACCAACTTTGTCAGCAGAAGCATAAATGGAATAGGTCAGACAGACATCTTTTTATTTTTTTAAAAGTCGAGAAAAAACCTCTTTAAAGCAGGCCCTTCAAATCCACTTTTGCAAAGTAAATTCCGATTTGTGCACTGCATCTTCAAAAATTTCCTACACAAAATTGATTAAATTGCTGACTTTTTACTAAGAAATGTGGTTCCAAATGATTGTTTGCACCCATGAATTGATGAACTTTGAACTTTGAAGAAAGACATACTTCAAGACCAAGGCCTTCATCATTTGAACCAATCCATTGGGGCTAGTTCTGACAGACATTTCTTTAGAAAGAGAGAACTGAAAGCATCCCCATTACAAACACGATGCCACATTTTTCCTTTCATTTGACTTTAAAAACATAACTCAACTCTTATTTAACTGCCTCTAACCTCGACCATTAATGCTTTTAAGGAGAGAATACAATACCAACCTATTTCCATTGTGAAAAACATTATTTGTTAATGAGAATATGATTAATATTGAAAGTCCCAAAAACTATGAGTCTAAGCTCTATGCTCAACATATGATCCAGAGAGTCCTGACGTTCCAAGAACTGTGATCTGCAAGAAAAATAATAAAAAAGAAAACAATTTTGTTAGGATTAGTCCTCATCACCAGGAAAACACTTGATTTTTGCTCATAATGAATGAGATAAATATTTGTTAATTAGAATATACACTCATTGTACGTAGGATATTTGCAGTGCCACATCATAAAGATTTTGAAAGAGAAACTTCAGGGCATATGCATAATTTATTCCACGGGTAAAAAACTTCTCAGATAAGGGGAAGGGGACATTATGAGGTTAAAGTTTATAGTTATCCTTCAAACAGTCTGATCTTTAGCCACTAGTTCTCCTAGTAGTAAGGAATCAGTTTCAGATATACTACAGGTCAGCAAAGGGCTATAATTTAAGATTACAATGAATTGACTAGAGCTTTCATGCTCATTTTTGTATATATATATATATATATTTGTATATTTCGAAGTTACAAACTAGGCGAGATGCTGAAGGTATGAAGCTTCTGATGGCATACTGAATCATTATTTAAGTTCCATAGGACCAGGTCTGCAAATCCAGAGACTATGGTGGACACACTGACTAGAACAGTTCAGTAAGCTCTTAAAGGTCAAGGGTGAAAACATTTGCCACGGTAAGAATCTTTTGTATCTAGTGCTTCATTGCACACCAGTCCGCTAGAATTTCTAAAAATGATGTTGTTCTTAACCCTATTACATTCATAGAGTCTATGGTGGACGTTCTAACTAAAAGAGTTCTCGGTTCAGTAAAAGGTTGAGGGTGAAAGTTATTACCTTTCCCCACTCAGAATCAAGTCCACCGCATCTCATCTTTAAATGTATCATCTTTGTTCCCAACTCTGTCTCCACTTTCTTCGGCAAATAGGTCTCTTCGGGCCCAAATGCATCCAAATAAGTGGTGTAGCTATTATAAACTGTTTGAAGCGCATTCTTAAGCTCATCCGACAAGGGCTTTACATCCTAAAGAAGATTTGAGATCATCAAACTACAAGAACTGTACAGACAGAAGAATAGCAGGTCAATTGTGTATACAGTTTACAATACCTCACCACTCAATCCAATTAAGTCATCAATTTCCATCTTCAAATTTACAAGAACACCACCAAAGTCCTCAACTGCTTCGGCTGCACGGAAAACATTTACCACGACCTCCTTGCCAGCTGTGTCATCAGTGCTTTTAGACAATGCAGCCTTTACATCATGGACGACAGGGTTGGGAAGCTCATCCCAACTGGCAGCCAATAAATCCTTGAAGACACGGTGAAGCTCAGGGTCTTTTATGACTGGCATATGAGTTGCATCTTCACTATAGAACCGCTTGCTTCTGATGGCTATCGAAACAGAAGACAAGCAACTTGTGGATTTGCCCTATGAGTAACAAGTTCAGAACGTAAAATGCATGTCAACTTTATAACAATCAAACAATATGCCTATTGAGACCAACTAAAAGCCAACCCACTTTGCCAACTGTGGGAGCATACCGCTGCTCAGATGTCTACATGCTGTATAGAGCATAAAAGCAACACTCAGACCAAACTACTAACATCTCATTATACTCTGCATAAATAATTTTTTTATGGGTATACTATGCATAAAGTATTGTCCTAACAGCCCAAAGAATACAAACTATAACCATTCATCGAACAATTTTCGTCACAGAATATGAGTGTTATAAACTCTCGGCCAAGTTAATTTCACGGAACTTTCAGTTTGGATGGGAAGATAGAAATAAGTTTAGTTTATTTTTTAATATTATTATTATTTTGGTATTTAAAAAGATTTGAATTAAAATTTAAAAAAGACTAATAAAAATTTATATTTTATATAAAAAATTTAATAATAAAATAAAAATAAATTGCATTCAAACCGGACCTGACAGGGCATGTCCCAGCACTTGCCTATGATTACATGCACTGGAGAACTTTAGTGTCACACTCTTATTGCAAGCCTTCCGTACCTCTTGCGATTTCTGAAGAAAAAAAGATTTTTCTTTTTTGGTTTGAGGAGCAACTTGTTGCAGCTCTGCAAGCTACCACACAAATAAAACCGGGCACGTGACCGAGCCTCCGTTCAGTGAGGAGACCAGTAACGATCATTAACGAGCTTAAAGAACGAAAAATGAACTAACCGAAACGTTAACAAAATCACAGGAAACGGAAGCGAAGAGGAACGAGATCCAATTCATTCAGCAGGCCGCGCAATCCTAGGGCAAACTTTGCAATTTAAATAACCGATTTCGGCCGGGACAAAAAATTCAAAAAGTCGGACATGATTCTTCATAGGGGAAAGTAAAAGTCAAGAATGATAAAAGTACCGGAGAGGGGAAGGTTGAGAGAGCTGGACGGAGACGGAGATGTGAGACTGAAGAGGCTTCGAGTAGCGTCGTGAGTGTGGAGGTGGTGGTGGCGGCGGAGGAGCAAGGTGTGGGTGACAATTGACACGGTAAGATGTGGAGCAAAGCGACCGGCATAGCGATCTCAGAGCCAACGTCTTAGCCATTTTTAGCTCTATCACTCTGAAGAAGGAGAAGAAGATGACGAACAAAGAGAAGAATTAGCAAAGCGTTAAGAGTGACAGAACGGCGAGAGCTTTGGGTCTTTCGTTAAGCGTGCCGACTGCCGAGCGGAAAGACACGATGATGCGGCATTGAATATTTTTTTAAAAACGCTTGCATTTTGGTTCAATCTAAATATTTATCGGATTACCACAAAATTTTCTTACATCGAATTACCACAAAAAAATCAAATCTTCAAAACGTAAATAAATTTTGAAAAATCCAAAAAAGTATTGAAAAAGAGAAGAGAGGAAGAACGAGGAGATGGGTGGTCCACCATTGCTTTCGCCACCATCAATCTCGAATGAAGTGATTTTTGTTATGAATTAGTGATTGTCAGTCGTAATTTCAGTCTCCACTAATAATTTTATGAATTATTTTATTATTATTATTTTAAATCTTATATAATAATTTTCATAATATTTTTAAAATTTATAAATATAAATTTTAATTATTCTAAAATTCATAAAAAAAATTTATACAACAAAAAAAATTTCAATTCTTAAGAATTTTAAATAATTTTTTTAATATTTCTCTTATAATAATAATAATTTTTTTTTAATTTTATAACACGTTATCAGCACGAAATTCTATCAATATTAAAACTAATGATCTTCTATTTCAACTAAATTTTTTAGTATATTATTTACAGTTCTCGAGATAAATATTAAAAGTAATATTACTGAATATTACTTAATAAAATTATATTTTTATTCTGATGATTATGTGAATATATTTCTTAAATACATATATTTATTTTTGTGATTCATTTATATAGAAAATGTCAAATTTTATAAAATCGATATTTATTACTATTGACATTTCTGGAAAAAAGTTATTTATTCAGGATTTTTGATGAGATCTATTTGGATATGATGAAATTTGGATATACAATCAAAGAAGAAAATTACGCGTTCCTACAGGACAGTGTTGTGTATCTCATGATGAAAAATTTTCTTATTGTGTGAAATAATTTAAGGGAGAGATATGAACACTAGAAAATATAATCCTCCCAAAAGCTCATTATGATTTATTACACATACAATTGCAAGATTTAAAAAGTGTTAAAAAGAACTATAGAAATGTGAGTCCT
Source organism: Platycarya longipes (assembly GCA_036559045.1). Taxonomy (NCBI): domain Eukaryota; kingdom Viridiplantae; phylum Streptophyta; class Magnoliopsida; order Fagales; family Juglandaceae; genus Platycarya; species Platycarya longipes. The sequence continues at coordinate 41,345,807 of CM071802.1, forward strand.
AGAAGTGATAACACTAAAGGGGATAATAATAAAAATATACCGTATCACCAGAATTGATCCAACTCAGAGAAGGGTAAAGGCCCTCAGAATAATTTTTCATAGAAAAATGAAAATGTTTATCATAGATGTAATATGACTGAACATTAGTCACATACTTGTTGTACGATCAAGCACTTAATTTTTATACTAAGTTTTTGTACATTATAGTAAAGTTTTATCATGTTTGAAATAACCAAAAATCGGTGCCTGAAACAAAACAAGAAGTTATTTGGGATAATAAAGTTTTGTCTACATTTGATTATCTTACAAATGAATGAACCAGAATTTCAAAGGGTTACTTATTTGCAAAATGTTGCAAATCAATTACTAGATATATTTACTGACACTAAAGGTATTGTAAAATCATATATTACTGCTGTTAATGCTTAAACAAGAATTGAAATCTCTGAAAGATAAGTTGTTAAAACAGCAATTGATGAGTCTAAGACACACCTAAAGTGTTGAAGATCTATTGGTGCAAAAGAGAAAAGTAAAAGGAAATTAAATCGGTGCTCCTGAAAAGATCGTACTCACAAAACAAGTAATAAGATCTATCCAAACTTTCTGTACAGAAAATGAATTCCTGAAAAGTATAACTCCTGAAGAGTACAAATCTCCTAAAAAGGAAACTCTTGAAGAGTACAAATCTTCTGAAGAGGAACCTCCTGAAGATAAAACTCCTGAAGAGTACAAACCTCCTAAAGAGGAACCTCGTGAAGAGGAAACTCCTAAAGAGTACCTCCTGAAGAGGTGTTTCATAAAATGTTTTCCCCTGGAGAGGAACAGGTACTTGAAAATAATGAGATCTCAATACATTTTATGAGTACTGAAAAAATTCTAGATAGAAATAAAACTATTGTTGATAACATATTTTCATATATGATGGCCCTTGACATTATCATAAGTAATAAAAAAAGTGAGGCAAAAACCGTCGAAGAATGTCGACGTAGAAATGATTGGCCAAAACGAAAAATAGATATTGAAGCTGATTTAAACTCGCTAGTGAAGTGAGATGTATTTGGACATGTTGTCCAAACACCAAAATGTGTAATACCTGTTGAATATAAGTGGATATTTATACGAAAGCGTAATTAGAAAGATGAAATTATGCAGTACAAAGTACGATTTGTCGCACAAGGTTTCCTACAGAAACCCGAGATTAGTTATGAGGAAACATATTTCCTCATTATGAATGCAATCACATTCAGATTTTAATTGGCTTGGTTATTACAAAAGGATTAGATATACGGTTGATGAATGTGGTCATTGCATATTTATAAGGATCATTAGGTCATGATATACAATGCTTGAAGCATCTAATTTAAATACATTTAGGTGTATGTACTTTATAAAATTTCAAAAAATCTCTATATGAGTTAAAACAATCCGGACGAATGTGATATAATTGAATCAACGAGTATCTATTAAAAGAAGGATTTGAGAATAATCCTATATGCCTATGTATTTTTATTAGAACCTAAATTTGCTATTATTACAGTTTACGTTGATAATTTACCTTGTTAGAACTCATGAAGAGATCACAAGGACTGCTATAAATTCAAGGAATGCATTTGAAAATGAAAGATATTTTTATTCAAATGCTAGATGAGTTACAAAAATTTGAGACTTTTAGCCTCATTTCTCAAATACATTTGCTCTTTATAAAGCAACATGTCATTCTTATCTAAAGGATTAGGCAGTCGAAATGAAGAGACAAGTAAGGATTTTAAATCCTTATTCTATTGTTTTAAATCTGCTATTTTTCTGTCAGACTCTTGAACGAATCGTTGAAGTACGAAAACCTTCTCGTTAAGCTCCACAATCTTACAATTTTTGGATTGTAACCAGTTGGAAAATCCAACAATAGAGGAGGAATATCGAGTGCCGAGAGTCACCAGCTTATAAACGATTTCACGATCTGACCTATTAGTCAGATCATTCGCTTGCTGCAACATAGCACCCACGAAAAATACAGGAACAACTTATAACTGAGGTGAAATATATCTCATATATTGATCGTGAGGAGTATTAAAAGGAAACTGATGAGCCATTGAAAATTTATAGAACAAGAATGCAAATGCAGATGAATTATATATATGAGAATAAGATTTGATTCTAACTAAATGAAACTAAAGATGATTTTTATAGAGATAAAAATAAGAACAAGACAAACCATCATCTTTTCAAATCTTATTTAGTCAAGATTACAAGATATACTGAATGCATATTTTTAAAAACAATGAGGTTAATTGCAGTTTTCTCGTAAGCATTGAACCTCTGCTGTCAGCTGCTATTGTTGATAGCCTCAGGAGTGAAGATAAGTGGTTGAGGTGTAAAATGTTTTTGGTTCAAATCTAAGACATTAACCAAAGAACTTCTATCGGTCGTAGAATCGTTCTAGATAAATAACAAATGGATCAATGAGAAATATGAGATCTTGCGTGAATATCCGATGAGTGAAAATGATCATCTTTAAATAGCAACTCAGAGCTTTCAAATATCCGCAAAGATCTCGTTTGTCAACAATATCAAACGGATTTAAATTTCTGCCGAATCGATAGAACTAGACCTCAAGCTTTTACCATTTTTATCATACATGAATGGTTTTCAATGCCCTTTCCACCATACATAAACAAATTCTCCATAATAACGTCGAAATGAGGAGAAATTTTAGATGAAAATATTAACATGTTCTATTTAATGCATTATTTTGGAAATCATGTTTAAATTATTAACCCTGTTATATATGCTAAAATCATATTTATTTATCATTTGTAACACTAACGCATATTATCAGGGGAAATTTAAGTATTATTACAGGTATCAAATTTTTACTAAGTCTGTTAACTAAACATTATCTTCTACATCTTCAAATCACTCAGAGATAATTGCAATTCATGAAACAAGTTTAGAATATATTTGACTGAGATTAGTAATTCTACATATTTAAGAAAAATGTGATCTTTCCGTCATCAATGACAGCCCAACAATTTTATATGAAAATAATACTGCTTATATCAGAGGAGGATATATCAAAGATATAATCAAGTGATAATCTGACAGATTTATTCACAAAGGTATTACCAACTGCAACATTCAAGAAGATTGTGCAGAACATTGGAATGTGAAAACTCAAAGATCTATCGTCATGCACTTTTCAGATGGAGTAAATGTCCTGAAAACTTGTGCTGATTGTACTCTTTTTCTTTTGTTGAGATTTTGTCCCACTGGGTTTTCCTTTGCAAGGTTTTAATAAGGCAATCTTAAGGTACTTGGAGATATATAAGAATACTGTATTTTTTTTCCTTCGCCATTGGTTTTTTTTCCCACTGGGTTTTTCCTTAGCAAGGTTTTAATGAGACAGATTTTTTATGAGTGGTCATTCAAGGGAGAGTGTTATGAATTATTGATCGTAGGTTGCCGCCCCCTGTCCCCACCAATAATTTTGTGAATGATTCTACCACTATTATTTTAAATCTTGCATAACAACTTGCATAGTATTTTCAAAGCCTATAAATATGAGTTTCAATCATTCTAAAATTCATAAGAAAAATTTATAGAACGAAAAAAGTTTCAGTTCTTAAGAGTTTCAAATAGTTTTTTTTATATTTTTCTTGCAATAGTAATAATTTCCTTTTTAGTTTTATAACAATTTTTTCTTTTTATTTTTTTCCTTTATTTCTGTTTCTTTAGATTTTTTTTTTTATCAACTCTTGAATTGTAATCTCTATCTCCATTTTTATTGCCTATTCGTGTATGAAAGGTTCCTCTTCCCTATTTGTATTTCGAAGGCTCCTATTATCTTTTCTGTTCCCACGTGTTGATAAAAAATGGAGATAGAGATTACAATCCAAGAGTTGATAAAAAAAAAAAAAATAAGCACAAAAGAATATAAGATCTAAAGATATAAAAATAAAATGAAAAGAAAAAATCACCTAATTGGAGATTGACATTTTGTTATTCTTGTTATTCTTCTTTGTTATTCTTCTTTTGTCTTTTTCAATACCTTTTTGACTTTTTCAAAGTGAATTCTTAAGTTTTGGTGTTTTTGTAGTGATTTAGTGAAAAACATTTGGAGGTAGATTTCATCAAACAAAGGAAAATTGGCTTCCAAAGAAAAGAAAGAAGCATGAAGAGAAAGGAAATTAATTGAAAGAGAGAAGCAAGTGAATCTAGCGGAAACAATGGAGCTGGCAACGGCCCTATATGAGGCTAGCATGAGGGGTGAAAGTAGAACGTCCCCCCGGGCGCGGGGGGGGGGGGGGCGAAACCCCATAAATATTTATGGTTTGGATTTAGAGTTGAGCATTTCAATTTATTTTTTAAATGATAATAGAAAATATAATAATTAATCTAAATTTTTTATATTTTAAAATAATAATTATATTAAAAATTAATATTCTAATAATATTTTATTCAATTTTCAAAATTTATCTTAATTTATTTTATCTCATATTTGAATCCAAAGGAATAGACTGAACAAAAATTGCAATCATTTAAAAAAAAAAATTAAATGCCACATCATCGTGTTTGGTGTATGTGGAATAGATGGGCAGATGATGAGAATTAGCCATTGCGCACTTAAAAATTAAAACTTCTCTCCCACCCTCCAAATTCTTACTTTAGAAAAAAGTTTTAAAGAATAAACAGTGATTTTCTAAATATATTAATCTCTTAAATTATTTTTTGTCAATATTTTAAAATAATAAATCAAATAAATTCTTCTTCCAATCCTATGCTCTTTCTCTCACGTTCATATTTGTTATAATTTTAAATAATAATTTTAAAAAATGATTTAAATAATTATGAAAATATAAATAAAATTAATTTTAAAAATATTATCATGCCCTTAAAAAATAATTTAAATATTTATTTAAAATATTTGCTAGAGAGTAATAGTTCAAAATATAAGAAAAAAAATATAAAATATTGAAGTAAGTTTATAAATAGAAATAAGAGAAAAAGTAATAAAGAAGGAATAGAAAAAATATTATTTTAATAGAATAGAAAAATAATAAGGAATATAGGAGGTTTTTGAAAGATAAGTAAAATTTAGATAAAAATTTTAAAGAGTGTTTTTTAACTAAGTTTTAGAGAATTTTGAAGGGAATTAATGAGAATGCTCTAAGAGAAATGCGCTTCATTTATACCTCTTACTTGGAACATATTTATTAAAAACAATATAAAAATTTAAAGATAAAAGAATCAAAAGAACTTAAATTTTTAGAAGTTATTTTATTTTAAGTATATATATATATTTATTTATTTTATAATAAACGTGTGATCACATCATTAGAACAATATTACTAGTATTAATTTTTCTATATGCATGCATAAAATCACATCTTTTAAAGATTGATTTTACATATAAAGAAAAACTCTCACATTAGATTATGCATCATTAAACCAATAATAACAAAAACTTATTGTTTTTTATTATTTATTTTTTCAATTTTTTTATTATATATTTTGCAATTGGCACTTACTGCAAATCCTATCATAGTCACCAATTCCATTTCACGCATTGAAATATTATTAATTATTACCAATTTCATTTAAAAAAACTGTGTGTGGAATTAAGTCTCCAGACTAATGAAACGAACACGAAGTGTGTCAAACTCCTTTCATTTATCTCCTTAATTTGTATACTGGGCAGGTGACTAGACCTCACATTTACCTACAGGGAAGATAAGAACAGAAATTATAGCAAATCCCATAATGATCCAGAGATCACCAAGCAGAAACCGCAGATCCAAAGGCATCAAGGTGAAGCAAGTTCTGCAAATTTGTCTATTGCTTGATGTATGCTTCTAGTTAATCTACCAAGTCAAGCATTCCCATAATAAAAAAGAAAAAATTTGTCAAATATTATTTGAGAAGCGAATGGTACATCTTTAAATTTGTAGAAATATTGTTCTTAATTATACAAATTCTGGCAGATGCATAATCAAATGCAATCCAGTTTAAAGTCATTCTCCAAATATATAAATACATACATATATATATAATATATATGTATGTGTGTATGTATAATCCAATGCTGGTGTTCTTACGATAAACTGAACTATAGACGACACTAGCAATCCTTTTCTTTATATGAATATTTTCGGTATTTTTTATTCAATGGTGTTTTCACTGAGTTGGAGCTTTCCTCCCCAGTGTTTAAAATGTTATCTTGTTTTCTTTTATCGCGGGAAAATTATATTTTTTTAAATGAAGGAATACATGATAGCTTTTTAAAATTAGCTTTAGAAATTATATATACAAATCTGACATAAAAACTTGTTTTGTCTTTTTAAAAAAAACAAAAAAATTATTCTGTTGGACTTGATTTTGCTAAGCTCAGTCTAATTGAGCCATTAATTAAGATCTCTACTCGGCGTCGAGCCATGTTCTTTGGTGTTTAAATAGTATGCGCAAACCACGCGCAATCTTCTTTAAAAAAAAAAAAAAAAAAATCTTAGATCTACATACACACACACACACACACACACACACACACACATATATATATATACGAAACTTACATATCTAAATTATATATCTAGCACTATTCTTTAATTTTTGCAATCATTGCTTCGCCGCATCACACTTGGAACCTCAAACACCATATCACTAAAAGCCAAAATGAAACCATCCGAGGATTAGGAGCCATGGAGAACCTAATGGTAGAAGTACTGTGCAGTCAATATAAAGCTAAGATGTGTTTTGTTTTTTGTTTTTTTTAAAAGTAAAAATATTATATATATCAATATAAAGCTATGATGTTAGGAAGTGAAAACTCTTCCCGTCAAGACATCATCTCTACTTCTAGGCTGCTAAGAAAATCAGAACAAACAATGATCCCTTAGAACTCCATAAATTACCTACCAAGATAAACACCCCTCAGGCATTCAAGCATGCAAGCCAATCAAAGGTAAAAATCTGAATCGAAAAAGGTCTGGCTGTTATTTGAGCATGAAGTTAGCCAGATGTATACAAGCCCAAGTCATAGCCGTAATTCTTCAACTGTTCCCTCGTTTACCTATTTTTAAGAAGAGTGGTCGGAACATGAAAAGCAGCTCCATGTTAATTGTTAGCAGTCATTGTTGCGAGTTTCCTCTTGCTTTTTCCAAGTCGGGAAGATCTGTCAATACATTTACCTTCCATATCAGAACAGAGGAAAAAGAGCATAAAAAAAAAAAAAACAAATACCATAAAAAAGCAAAACAAAGAAGTGAAAAGATAACAAGACATATGGACATTTAACAAAAATAGTAATAGCCAACACATTTATTATTACTACCCAATAATTTATGAAACAAATATGCACTCAATTAGCAGTGTCTTGAAATGCTAGTCAAGTTTCTACTTCCTTGGAAAGGTGTGGATGAAAGTTATAAATGTAAACAACTGAGACAAAGGGCCTGTTTGGGATTGCTTAGGGGACATAAAAGTGCTTAAATAGCCTCAAAAGCTCTTTAATGATAAAATTAGGTCGTTTGGTTGTTATTATTAAAGTACCTTTTAAACTAAAAGAAACTTTAAAGTACGTCTCAAGAAAATCATCAAAATACGTGTTTTTCCGGATAATGCGGAAGTAGTTCCAATTTAAAAGAACAACTGTCAATGGGCAAAAATAACCATACAAATTTCAGATAATTACAGCTTTGCCTTATGATCTTATCACAGGCATGACACTACCTCAAATGACATTTTTTGTCATTTCTACATTGAAAAGCACTTTTATATTACTTCCAAACAAATATAACATGTTTGAAAGTGCTTTAGACATATGCTTATCAAACAGTAAACAGCTTTTCAATAGCAAAGCTTATTACTTAAACTCTACAACTAAAAGGCCTAAAGCAAAAAGCTATATTACCACCTAAATCCCAAACATGCACAACGTGCTCATACTCATTCACTTGGTTGAAAGACTCAGTCTCTGTAATGATGGTAGACAAAAAATAAATTTTAAAAAGCATGCATTTCATAATTTACACAAAGTTTTAGAATCACAAGGAAAATTTTTTGTTCATATAATAAAAACTACATTGAGAACACATGGAATGTTGTACCAAATGACATTCAGAATATCGTTCAATGCATAATTCCTATAAAAGAGTGAATTTTTACACTCACAAAGCATTCCTTCATCATCACTGCTTCCATCATCTTGACCAACATACTGCATAATAAAAAATCCAAAGCACATGATTAGTTGGCAAAGAGTAAATTTAACAGCATTGCTCATTCTTTACGGTAAATAGCCGGAATCAAATTACCTCAGCATTGTCATCATCAGGGGCCGAATCAGCTACAAAGAACATAAAAAACTCAGCTTCAGATCAAGTAAACTACACTATACAAGAAGTAAAATCTAATTTGACATTGATGCTGAACCATTAGTTTCAAGATAACTACAGCATAGCTTGGATGGCACTTATCCGTTAGAAGTTTCCAGCACTTGATACTCCACCTAGGGCTGAGCACCGACCAAGTCAGAGTCGGAATGCCATACCTTCGACTCCGACTTTGTCGGAGGTCAAATCCGACCTCTAACTCCGACTCCATCTTGTATATCCTCTGCTCCGACTCCGACTTGTTAGAGCAGAGTCGGATTTACGAAATCAACCAACAAAGCAACAAAATAAACCAAGAAATCAACCCTAGCAGATGCCAAAAAATCAACCAACAAAGTTACAAAATCAACCAAAAAATCTGGAATTAAGCATACAAAAAATCAACCCAAAAAATCTGGAAATCAGCATACAATAACGTCAACCAAGAAATTAAAATTAACGGTGAACGGAAGAGAGTGAGTGAAAGGAAGAGGCATTTAAGAACCATGGTGATGGAACTGATTGATGACTCAATGGGCAGTGGCACAATGCTGACTCAATGGGCAGTGAGTGACAGTGATGAGAGGATGTGACTCAGTGAGGTCGGACAGCGAGGGTAAGTCAATGGACGGCCGCACAATGGGAAAAGAGAGAGAGGCAATGGGCTGGGTGGGTGGGAGAATGTGATACCCCATATAATAAGGATAAGGGTAGGTGGTGTATAGAATCTCACATTGTTTGGGATGGAGGAGTTCTTGTTTTTTTGTAAAATTCTATTGGGACTCCAATTATATCATTGACTACTCCTTTTGAAATATAGGCCATGTGGTTAAGACTTTCCATTAAGGTATTACAAATGGTATTAGAACCTATCCCAACCAGAAATGTGGGACTTAAACTGTGCTACCTATGAAGGAGGGCTCGACGAGGATGTCGAAAATTTAAGAGAAGAGATTGTGATACCCCATATGATAAGGATAAGGGTATGTGGTGTATGAGATCCCACACGGCTTGAGAAGGAGAATTTCTTGCACTTTATAATGTTCTAATAGGGACTCCAATTGTATCATTGATTAATCTTTTTAGGGTATAGATCATGTGATTTTGACCTTACATATGGGGGCGTTACAAAGAAGGCGATTGAGACTATGGTTTTTGAGAAACTGGAGAGTGAAGTGTGAGGGTGAGGTCATGCTAGGGGTGGGGCAAGGTTGTTTAGAAACTTAACATCAAAGTCAAAACAGCACCCTTTTTGCTCTAGAAATGTCGCCATTTTGCTGCTTGAATGTGGGCTGGGTTGCTTCGTTCTGGGCTTCTAAACCCATTTTTCCCCCTAAAGGACCTAAACCCTGTTTTGGGCTTCTTCTTCTTCTTTTTTTTTTTTTCCCTCTAAACCCTAAACTAAACCCTGTTTTTTTAACCCTAAATTTAATTTTAATCTAATCGTTGTTTTAGCCCCACGTTTTTTTATTATCATTAGTATGATTATCAGTAAATATTAATTCACCAGTGTCTAATTATATGTTTTGCTTTTTTGATAAGTAAACAGTAGTGTCTAATTATATGTTATAATGCAATAGTGTCTAATTATATGTTATCATTCTATTTATAGTTCTTATAATTTTTTTCTTCACTCAATTTAATAGTTAATATTAATTCTTAACAATTACTATTTAAAGCGACTTGTACTATAGTGTTTAAATAGAATTTATTATACTAGTGTTATTATACATTAGTATTACATGTTATTAACTGATTATACTTGTATTATGCTAGTGTTTTAACACATTCCTCTTATAGGCTTATATACTAGTGTGTAATTAAATATTACAATAGTGTCTAACTTATTTTTAACTTAATTATCTACTAGACTTAGTATTACATGTTATCATACAAGTGTTATTATGCACTAGTATTATACTTGTACTATACCAGTGTCTAACTTAGTCCTATTATAGACTTTTACTATAATGTTAATTACATGTTATTATATTATAGTATTATATGTTATTATACTAGTATTTTTTTTATAAGTAAAAATATTACATATATCAATAGGAGTACTAAATAAACTGAATGTATACAAGAAAACACCTAGCCCATACTAGGGTGTTCCAAATGACCCAAAAAGCCTAAGAAAAACTAGCCAAAATACATCAAGCCTGATTAAGAATAAAACACACCTCCCCAACCACTATCCATTGTTTCCTGTAGACTAAGGCTTGATTGGTTTATTGAGTTGAGCTGAGTTGAGTTGAGTTGAGATAAAAGTTAAAAGTTGAATAAAATATTACTAGAATATATTAATTTTGTGTGGGAATTTGGAAAAGTTTTGGGATTTAAAAAACTTAAATGATTTATTTTATTTTGTATGAGAATTTGATAAAATTGTAATAATTAGATGAAATGATATGGGTTGAATTTAGATGAACTCAAAAAACAAATCAAGCCTAATACTCCACCCAAAACACACTATGAGAACGTCTTCATAATGCCCTCCATTTAGTCTTCTATCGACTTGAGATATTGCCCTTAGCATCGTAGTTGATTGCATAAGAAAGACACTTCAACTCCCTAATTTCTTAAAGCTTGATTTAGTATCACACAAGTGGCTCGCCTCAATCGCAGCGAGTAGTGCGTTATTGGTATTCACATCATCCATGTGAGAGTCCCACGATATGTTGAATCTCATTAATCTTTTGTTTAATGGAAAAGGAGATACCAAGGGGACAACATCTTCTCCCAACATAGTTCCCAACGGAACACTAGGTCCTAAACATTCATCCCGACAAGGCACCAACAACAGACTCTTATTCAAATCTCATGTCTCTTCAACAACTCCATTAGTACTCTCTATTAGAGATTCTAGGTTGATAGCAAGTCCCTTTACCTTTGGCAACCTTGTATGTGCAACTTCGACGGACCGTACATCTCCTTCAGACCTCGGCATTACACCATCATCTTTCAACTCTGACGTGAAAGCCATATCTTCTTCGAGGCTGACCAAGGGTGTAACACTAACTTTCGGTCTTTCCTATACCACCTGTGGCGAAGGACATCCCATTATGGATGTCTCAACACTGATACCCGAAGTAGAACCCACTTCAAATAACCCGACTTTCTTTTTGACCCACCACACTCTCCTGTAGCTAGTTATAGGGATAGGGCTGAATCCAATTTTCAATTTTCCTTTATCTGAGCTTAAAGGATTTGGGCATATCTTAGGCTTGTTTCTTCGACCATGTTGCCTCCAACTGAATGCAAGTCTATTTTCATAGACAAGAAAACAATCACTGCCTTCAACTCAACAAGCTAGGTTTCCATCTCCTTTAATGTTTTGTGCATCACAACAATTTGGCTTTTGTTGGACAAAATTTTAGTTTAACTATTCATAAAAGTACTTTTATTTCCTTTTCCCACTTTTATTTCCCTACTTTTGATCAAATATGATTAATTTTTTTTAATAAATGTGTAAATTTGTACTTTTTGAAAGATAGCTTTAGACAATCCAATGAGAATACTCTCATAAATGACCATACCTGTCTAACACAATCACATGTGCCGCAAGCAAGTAATACCTGAATTTGAAACATTTAAAGATGCTTCACCAATTATTGTATTGCCCTGAAGAAAGTAAAGACCATCTGTCTTATTTTCTATCATTACCATCGAAGAGCCTTTGTAGACTCTAATGACTCCACCTGCAACTGAATACTCATAACCAAAAGAATCAACAATGCCCAAAGATACAAGATTTTTCTTCAGAGACGGAAAATCTCGAACGTTAGACAAAGTTCTAACGATTTCATCTCACATATGAATCTCAACTAAACCAATCCCAACAATATCACAGGCCATATCATTCCCAACCAAAATGGAGTCACCGTTGATTGATTCATAGGTACTAAACCAATCTATCCTTGAACACATATGGAACGTACAAGCTGAATTTATGATCCATTAGTCACCAAAACGACCGCTAGGGCCACTAATTGCTAGGACAATATCAGAGTTGTTCCACTGTTCTTCAACGCTAACAACATTGGAGGAATTTTCATCTTCCTCCTTATTTTTCAATCTACGGCACTCCTTCTTATAATGACTAAATTTGTGACAATAGTGACATTAACATTTTTCTTGTTAAATTTAAAACTACCACTGGAATTACCCCTACTATTTTCTAAACTTCTCTCTCTAGATCTATCATCAGATGAACCTTTTACAAACAAGTCATTGGCTTGATTATCCGTGCCTAGTACTTGTTCTCAATTCTTTAGAATTCAAAGCAGATTTCACATTTACTAAGGAGATGGTATCTCTACCATACAATATTGAGTTCACGAAATTATCAAACGAAACAAGCAACGAACACAACAATATTAAGGCTTGATCCTCAACCTCAAGCTTAATATCAATACTCCTCAAATAAAAATGATTTTATTAAATTCATGTAGATGTTCAGAAATAGGAGTACATTTCCTCATCTTGAGCATGTATAACCGTTACTTCAGATACAAATAGTCGGTGAGCGATTTTTTCATATACAAGTTCTCAAGTTTGTTTCAAAGACCTGCAACAGTCTGCTCATTAGATAACGACAAAAAAATAGCATTATGTGCCTTCTCTGCTTCTTTCTTCTTTGGTGCAGAGGAAGAATCTGACGCCTTCTTTTCCAACACCTTAGACAACCCTTGTTGTCGCAACATCACCTTCATCTTGATGCGCCACAGACTTAAATTGTTCTGATCGTCGAATTTCTCCACTTTAAACTTTGCCATGACCATCCCTTATGGATCTAGCACAAAGCCTAAACTCTTATACCAGTTTGTTGGGGATAAACCGTATCGAATGGTAAATTTGAAATATCGCAGCGGAAACAAACACAAAAGAAATAACGACAATCACACAAAGAACACTAAGATTTAAGTAGTTCGACTCAATGTGAGCCTACGTCCAGTGTTGGGGTGGGTCAGAATGAATTCACTATAACGGAGATGGAGTACAAGAGAGATGTTTAACAAATCCTCACCAACCCAAAGCCCCAATACACCTACTGTACTCTCAAGATTGTTAACAAAAAGAATCTCTCTCTCACAAGTGTTTGGCTGCTCTCCAAAAGTGTCTCACACTAAATTACAATGAAATGACATGTATTTTTATTGAAAATGACACCCCAAAAAACAGTAGCTCGCTCGAGCAACTACTAGGGTTTGCATCTTGCTCAAATTGAAAGTCAAGCGAGAGTCGAGCAGACTTAAGGACCTGAACTCGCTCGAGCTGGATGTCAAGCGAGTGTTGAGTGAAGTCTCGAGTTAAGGCGCTTATTCAACAATATTCAAACCACACTCAATACTTTCTACCACCCTTGTATCAAACATTATTAAGACACCCCCAGATGCACCTCTTGCGGGGAGGTAAGACCACCCAACATGTTGTCCTCTCCATAGACTACGAACTAATTGACTAGTAATAAATTCCAGCTTAGTTTCCTGTAGACAAATAATATCTCCCTTCCATTTTCTAAGTAAATTCCTCACTTGGACCCGCTTGTTAAGGTCGTGCAATCCCCTTACATTCCATGATATTATTTTTGGCCTAAAGCTAATTATTATACTAGTGTTATTATACATTAGTATTACTACCACTACTATGACGTTCATTGTTTACATATACTAAACTATTACCATTCAATTTAGTCTATTTATATTATAGTATATATTATTAATTATCTCATACTACTTACTAGTCTATTATTCAATTTAAATAACTAAATAAGTTCTAGTTATATAAAATATATATGATTAATATATAGAAAAATACATATATTTTTATAACATATGTACAATTTCGGAGTCAGATGGAAAAGTCGGAGTTGGAGTCGGTCCAACACCACCTCCGACTTTGACTTTCAAACTAAATAAAAACTCCGACTCCGACTTGTCAGAACCAGAGTGGAGTCGGCTTTTAGGATTTTTGCTCAGCCCTAACTCCACCCAAGATAAATCATGAACAAGATGTAAGTCATAATCCTTGGAAAATAAAAAATGGAAGAAATCATCACACAAGTAAGCAAAAATCCTATCCAAAATATGAATTCTCAAATCCAGGCCCAATGCATAAACATTGTAAGGTACATGGAAAATGCTTACATGACAAATTCAAACAGATAGAAACTGTCAGATGAACTTACAACTCGACTCTTCCTCATCCTCATCACACCATCTGTTCCAATCAACCTTAAGGTAAGGAGCAGGTTTTTCGTCTGACTTTAATAGTCTTTCCCACCAACCTTTCTGCTCTTTCTGGATTGAGCACAGAATGTTCCTCAACCCAACTTGAGTTTTACAACCCTGCACCATAGAGTACAAAATAATGCACCTACAAACTTCCGATCATTCCAGAAGGTTTAATTGATATGAACTTGGAAGAACAGACTGAAAACTTGTCAATAAACTCTTAAACCATTAACTTATCATTATTCTAAGTTACGGGGAAAAACGGGAGATTTTGGAGAGCATAAGCAGATAATGGATCGGCTTGAAAGTAATTGCTATAGACTTCAATGGTATTAAGTTTTCATGATTTCCATGTATTTTCTTTTTTCTTTCTCCAATTGCGTGCTTCTCCTATATACATCCTGTGTGCTTGGATTATGCCTAAATGCTCCACTTATTATTTTTATAACAGCGTCCCGACTAATCCCAGGAGTGCACCGGCTCAATTCTCTACTTATACAATCGAGAAAAACCAAAAGCTAGTCTAACTGTGCTATTGAAAGGTAACAATCAACTCAATGTGGCTGCTTCATGGTAAAAGTATGGGTGGCAAGTGGTAGTGATGAGTTACAAGAGGAATGGTGGTTGAGGGGCAGCGGGGTACAGAAGAAACAAAAGAGATAAGAATCAAAGGAGAGTTATCCTTGGTAGAAAAACATTGTTAAGATGATGCTTATCAGTGGGATGTGTGCGAGAATAAGTTTCAGTGGAACTAACAGCCTGGTGATTGTTTGGATGATATATTTGTGCCTAAAGTTTGACAACAGCAAAGACAAATTGAAGTGTGAATTGAATCTTCCTAAACTATGGTATACAAAACCGTTGGACAAGGCAGTTATATTAAATTAATATATTGCTCAAAATACAAACTTCAATATTCAACACACTTGAGCGTCTTCTGAGTCCCGACAACATGATTACCAAACATTATTTTCACTCAAGCATACACACAACAAACACCATGGGATGAAAAAAAAAAAAAAGATAATCAGCTTGGGACCATGTGTTACGAAGCAAAAGTCACTGGTTCTGATTTCTCCCTCCCCTTCCCATGGGAGCCAAACTCACTCATCCAAGAAATAAAAAGATATGAAAATAATATACAAACGGGTAGGCCATATAAACTAAATATGATAAACATAACTAGTTTAGAATTAAAACCACCAAGTGAAGATTGGTCTAACCTCAGGCCTTATTGAGCCATAAAGTTCCATACTTAAGACAAACGATTCACCTTGCAGCCCTTTAGCAGAGAAACTAAATAAGCCCTGCGGCTCACAGTTCACAGAAACCTCTTTTGCATCAGGTAGAGCAATGGTAAGATAAACCTTATCAGAACGTTGAGCCCAAAGAACCTCCGGATTGCGACTACATTCAAGAAAAATAAACAACTTAAATATTTCAATACCCTACAGAGAAGTGGTCTTTAGGTGTTGTTTTGAAGATTAAAAGAAACCACCACTTAATGGTCAATACAGAAGGGAGTCATGCTACAGCCAAAATGGTTTGTGACCACCATTATAAACTATCTTTAGTGTTGGTTTGTGATCACCACTGAAATATATATATATATATATATGTATTTTTTCAATGTATGAAAGCTCAAACCCCCCGCATTGTGCTTAATTGTGCATTGATGGTAATAGAGGTCCTTTGTATTTTTGATTGGTAGGAATAGAGGTCCTTTGTTATATGTCTGGTAGAGTCAGGAAGAGTGACAAGGATAGTCACAGATAGGAGATAATACTAATAGTATTGTTGTTTGATAATAAACATGGTTTTAAACACATTGTATACACCTTTCTAGAAAATGAACTTAACGTTATTAATGTATGTCATTGGTGAAGTTCATGTAGTTGGTGCTTCCATGTAATAAATAATGAAGTTCACATATGAGTAGCAGAAATATGCCTGCATGAATTATATACATGCTGGATGCATCCACCAAGCCTATTAATAGTCACATGATCTACTCACTTGAAACAAGATACAACTTTTGACCCCTCAAAAGAGGCATTTAGGAGGTCTGGTTTATGTTAGATATCATATCTCAAAAAGGAAATCAATCTTTGATCTAAGAAGAATAATTCTGAATTTCCTGACTTTTCTGTGGTTCAAACACCAGATACTTATCCGGTTACTCCAGACCATAACATCCTCAATAGCATTTTGGAGCTGGTGCCCACCATAAGATGATGGGCTGACTAAATGGTGAATTTATATCATGCAGTCTTTGTGAGAGAAGAAAATGTATGCACCACTAGACATTGATATGTTGAAATGGGAAATCTGGAGGTTGGGGCAGTATGTCTTGGAAACAGGTTCCTATACACATTCTCTCTGTAGAGCTGTCTCTTTCCATCCTTACTAATTATTATGCATAATTTAGATCCTTCATTGAAAAGCAGGTTTAATATCTTTATATAGCATGTAAAGAGAAATTTCAAGGTTTAATGTTGTCTCCGAACCTGCTTCCAATAATTTAAGGATTTATAATATAATTAAATAAATGTCTAGGTAAAAAACAATGGTGCTACACGAATACACAAGAAACATGATACAGTAACTAAACTCTTTGGAAAGAAGGGGCTTTCATAATGGCATAGTAGTTAAAATATATATATAAAATGTAGCAAGATCCTCCAAAACCGAAGGATGAAGTGGCTTTTCAACAATGATGTACAAGGAACTCATTGAAGGACCATAAAATGACTTTTGTTTTTGATAAGTCATCAAATGATTGATAATTAAAATGAAAGAAGCAAATACCTGAACATATTTTTTCCAAACTTTTAAAGGAAAAACTGACCCTAAACTACTTGAGAAAACAAGTGAATCTTACTTGTTCAACAATAAGTTTTGTTTTGAATTTGAGCTTATCATTATGATTTCCCTTGAATGCCTTCTTAAAAATGCCTTCAGTTAATGGAAGAGAATCCTACTCAGTATGCTGAACTGCACATGAGAATTGGAAAGTCATCAGCACACAAATCCAACAGGATTAAATAATTAGGAGAGAGACAGATTTGAGAAGAAAAAGAGAACATGAGAATATAGAAGTCACAAGCTTGCAGTAAACCACTCATTTTTATCAAGGCTCCTTGGAATTGCACCTAATTTTATATGGAAGGTGGGATAAATAAAGGAAAACACCTGCATATGAAGATTTCTTATCTTTCCAAGTCTGAATATTTGGGCAAAACCGAAACTGACTATAGTAAAAATAAAACCTCTTCAATCATGAATATTTCATTCCATGAAAAATTAGAAAATTACAGTTTAAAATATCCATCCCATATTGTCATAATAAAAACAAAAAGGTTGTCATAATATATAATTATCACGCAGGCTAGCATACCTAGTCACTGCAAAAAAGCAGCGTCTCATTTTAAGCAATTTCTAACATTGAAACCATCTTCAATGGTTGGTATCTAAAGGGAAAGTGCAGTTCACAAGTAAATTTTACGACATATGAAATTTGAACACTAAGATAAGAATTTCAGAAAGAGAGAAATCAACCACATCAGGAAAAATACAGGAGGGCGATCAGCCTCAATTTCTCACCACATACCAGCAATAACACTAGAGACCATAAAAAGGAACATACAGCAAGCAATCCTTGTACAGATTAAAAATTAGATATTCAGATGTTTAAAAAAGGAACAGGAGAGTGAATTCTTGTGGTTCACATCTGTCACACTCAGCAGGAAAGGAACTATAGGAAACAACCTCCAAATAAAAGCATGATGACCCAGACCAACCAATAGATCGTATGTGTACCACATCCCTATGACACACAGTCCACTAGTTGAGAAGCCACCAATATGAAAGGAAGAGAATAAGCTACTAAAAGCTGAAAGGAAGAGAATAAGCTACTAAAAGCTTTAGGAAGACTAGCCTAGCTCATAGGGATACATATGTAAGGTTAACACCTATAGCTATAGTGCACTTAAATCACTTTTAAGTTAAGACCATAAAAACTTTCCATCCCAGAACTTAATTGATTAAAGCAAACTAGAAAATTCATTACGACGTTACTACCAAATTGTATGGTCTATCAAAATTGCTAAATTAACTTAAGTAAAACGATAGAGGCATCAAATTGATAGTGAAAATAACAGATGGCATGCTAATTTACATGCACTATTTTTCTTCTTTTCATGGATTACATGCAGTAAGCTACCAAAATCCCCTAAGTCCTAACTGTTATTTCCAACTAAAATCCAACCATCCTCATAAGTGAAAAATTTTAAATTACCCAAGGTATCGATCATTACACTTACCCTTCCAAAATTACATGATAAATTAACAAACCTACGACTCCTTGACCAAGGGAAGATAATATTTCAAGTCCATGCTATTCGTATGTCCAGACATTGTATATTCATTCTGCTAGAACTATATTGTTCAAGTTAATCAAGTTGTCAGTAGGTGTGAAATAAATTAATCAAATCTAATGGCTTCACACAGCAAGGCAAAAGATCTTGCCCGAAATGTTTTTTCTTTCTATCCTACGTTTCTCAATAACCAAACAAAGGTCTGATAAACAAACGAAAAAAAAAACCTGATTTCCCCACCATTTTGTCCCTTCTATATTGAAGGTAAACGGTGAGGAAAAATTTCTGAAATTTAGAACATAATCCCTGCACTACTGTTTGAGAGAAAGATTATATCATCAAACTCACACCGTCGTTGTCGCCGGCGAAATATCCTCGCCGTTTCCGCGGTTGATGGCAAAGAAAACGATTGGGAAAGGGGCGAGAGCGACAGGTGTTCAAATGGCGTGAGAAAGAGACTTGTTTGGTTGCACGGCTAAGTGAAAGTTTCGGTTTATATGATGTGAAATATAATTTATAGATTAAATAATAAATTTTATATTCTAAATAGTGTATGGAAGATTTTTCAAGAATATATTATTTTATTTAATGATTAAAAAAATATTTTTAGGTAATATTGTAAAATTTTTTATTTTAAAAAAATATTTAAAAATACTAAAAAAATGAATGAAAAAAAATCTAAAAAAACTCATGCTATATCTCTTGGGAGATGTAGCACGATTCTTAATAAATATATATTTAAAGTGATTTTAAAACTAATTAATAATTATTTGTAGAAATTATTTTTATAAAATTTCAATTTAGTACTTTTTTTCAAAGTAGACTTCTAATTTTTTTAGTTGATGAAAACATTTTTTATAAATTTTTTTAATATGTCAATTTTTTTAATTTTTTTTAAATAATTAAAAATATTTTTTAAACTATCAAACGCAACTCCAATATTAATATCTAGATTTAAAGAAAGGGATATGATACAGACAATACAATTATATAACACATTTTATAACAAATAAATAAAAAATAATTTTATAAAATACTTTATACATACAAAACTTTACGATTCTCGACAATCTCACTTGTTGGTTTGGTTGTGGGAATTACTTGCAATTGTATTATTTTTGGGTATTATTTAAAAGTTTGAGAATGTTGTATTGGATTTTTACTTGAATAATGATTAGGTAATGATTAGATAAGAAAACTGAGATTTCAAAATTAAAATATTTTACATTTAAATGATATTTAAAAATAATTAAGAAAATATACAAAATTATATGCATTTAGCAAGACCTTAATGTTTGAGGAAATATGTTCCACAGCCAATGTTCCATTGGATAGAAGAGTGGCCAACCCACAGCACCAAAACAAAATGGACTTCTTTGTCTTCATACTGTTGGGCTAATTGATGTAAATATGTGGAATTGAATATCCATTGAACTCACAAATAATTTAAAATTCACCCAACAAAGCCAATCAAGTGAAGATGATATAGACGCATTAAAAACTTGTTTTAAGAACTTAAATTGTTGAGAGAACGTCATAAAGGATTTGCATTTGATAAATTTTTAGTTCATTTAAGAACAAGTAGAGAAAATAAAAATTTTCTCTAAAAAAATGCTATTCCCATTCATAATTACTGAAAAAAGTGAGGAGATATGTGATTTTATAGCCCCTAATGAAATCCTAGAACCTATTAAGGCTTATATCACTTAAAGAAATAGGCTAAATAATTTTAAATTCAAAACTCTTAAACCACACTCTTATAACTAAAGAAAGATGTCCAATTAATAAATTAAATGGGCCCAAATATCTACAACCATAGAAATATAAAAAATAAGCCCACACGTCTATACTTATAGTTATTGAAATAAAAGTCTTTACTTAACCACTATATTATGCCGTCCTCCTTTGTAACTTGTATCACATAGATTAAAGCTGATTCTTCCTTTTTCAAGCCTATCTTGAATGTTGGAGTCTTATTCGATGAATTTGCAAACTCAGCCCAAATAAATTGCACCAGTCCTTACATTACTTCCTTGATCTTCTTAATTTTAGATCTCGTGATTGGCCTATCTAAAACTTGCTATGAATCTTTAAGACTTGGCCTACTATGGTGCCCATTATTCCCATCTCCTCAAAAGGATTTGGCCTCAAATCGTCACCGTTATATTATTGACCGTTCTGCAATCAATGCATATCCTCAAAGTCTCATCATTTTGTGCCATTAGTAGTACTGGTACTATACATAAGCTCATGCTTTCTCTGATATATTCCTTGCACTTGGGCTCTGATACCAATTGATGTGAATATGTGGGATTGAATATTTCTTGAACTCATGAAAAAAATTGAAATCTATTCAAAAAAACCAATAATCAAGTCTAGATAATCTAGACCTGTTGAAAATTTGTTTAAAAAACCTAAATTGTAGAGAAAACGCCACAAAATGTTTGCCTTTGATAAGTTCTTAGTTCATTCAAGAACAAATAGATAAAACAAGAATTCTCTCTAAAAAAATATTATTCACGTTCATAATTGCTAGAAAATTGAGGAGACGTGTTTTTATAGCCCCTAATGAAATCTTAGGGCCTAATAAAGCATACATCACTTAAAGAAATAGGTTAAATAATTTTAAATCCAAAACTCCTAAACCACACTCCTATAACTAATAAAAAATGTCCAATTAATGAATTAAATAAGCCCAATGCCTACAACCATAGAAACATAAAAATAAGCCCACATGCCTATACTTATTAAAAAAAAAAAATCTTCACTTAACTACTATGCTATACGGTCCTCTCCTATAACTTGTAACACATGAAGTAAAGCTGACTCTTCTTCTTTCTAGCCCATCTTAAATATTGGGTCTTGCTTGATGAATTTGTAAACTCGGCCCAAGTAGATTGCACTAATTCTTATATTACTTCTTTAATCTTCTTAACTTTAGATTTTATAATTGGCCTATTTAGAAATTACAAGGAATCTTTAAGACTTTGCTCAACATGAAGCCCACCACTGGCATTCCTAATATCTAGAGTAAAATTCAGGTACTAATATCCCAAAGCTTTTAACCCATTAGTATTTATTATTTGATTAATTATCAAATTTTTAATATCTTTTCATATTACATTATATGATTACAAGATAAATAAAAATAATAATTTTTTAGTCAATGGATGCTACGTAACATGCTAATTAATAAAAATTTTGGTTTGATACATATGGCATTTAAATTGAATAAATTCATGCTAATCTCTCAACACAATAACTGATACTAATTTGGCAATAAATTTGGGGTTTCTAGTTGCATTTTACTTTTCTCTAAGACTGTAAATAAATCAATCTGTTTGGTAGCTCGTTCAATAATCACTAGGCTAAACTTGAAATAAACTTGATTCACAAAAAAAAAAAAAAATTCAATCATGAAAGTAGATATCTATTTGGTTAGTAAATAATACGTACCTAATTAAACTCGACTCGACTCGACTCGACTCGACTCGACTCGACTCGACTAAACCTAGTTAAGACTCACTCATTTATGCTCTATTCGACTCATTAGTTCAATTCAATTAAAGCTTATTCATATATTAACACATACATACATATAAATGTATTAGCTAATAATATAAATATAACGCTTTTATATTTAGATATTTAATATGTAATCTTATTATTTATACTTATATATTAAATATTTTTAGTAATAAGTTATATGGATCAAGATAATTCTCTCTAACTACTTGTATAAATTTGATGAAATGTGTCTTCATAAATTCCTGCTTGAATATGAGAATCTCAAGTGAAAGAGAGAGAAATATATTCCACATAATTTATTGTTGCAGATTTGCGTATTTTAGACAACATTAAACCACAATAATTATCGTATGTTATGCTTTATCTGCATAGTTATCTCACTTAAAGCCCCTCAAATTCAAGTATGAACTTTGTTCACGACGTGTTTTGCACATCGATCATGGGGCTCCATACTCCTGCACACGAGAAATGTGAAAGCTCAAGAGGTGGTGAGACACCTACGAAGCCTAAGTCAGTCTTTTAAACTTTAGAGAGACTGTTTGTATGTAAGTGTACCATCCTTCGTATTGGGTACCATGTCGTTGACTTTAATGTGGTATGGCTCCTCTGAGTCATATCCTATGTGGTAGGTTGGTGAGTGTGGCCATCATTTGTGTACTCTATCCAGGACAGATTCTCCTGTCGGATCCCAACTTGCATTCCTAGGCAGAAAAACCATAAACCTGTCTTGTCCGAATAACTCAACGTGATTAAAAATGTGGGTTAAATGTACTTTTGGGTCAAACCCATGGACTTTTAGTTTTAACTAGCCTAAGTCATGCAAATCCTAGCCTTCCCTTCTCTTTCTCTTTTCCCATTGCAGTCTTCATTCTTTAAATCCGAAAGAGTTACTGCAGAACTCAAACACAAAGAAGCCTTATTTTTCTTCAACGATGGACGACTTCGAGTTCTCTGTGAAGTTTGGTTCAGGAGGATTGGGTGGCATAGTGCCGTTTATGAGCTTTGCGCAGCAATACCATATTTATGTCTCTGGTGAGGAACATAGGGCATGAGTGGACGGAAAACGAAGGTATCAAGAAAAACATGAGCTTGGAAGAGAAGGATGTTTGTTTGGAAGTAGAAAAAAATGAGAGGAAGAGATTCAAGATCTTCTTTGGTTGAGAGGAAGATATATATGCATCATTTATTGCTGCATATATGAGTATTTTCGTCATGGCTCCTTCAAGTCACGTTCTATGTAGCAGATTGGTGAGGGCGACCATCATATGTGCACTTTGTTAGGGACAAAGGCTCTTCGGGAATTCTAGCTCGCATTCCATATCTAACCCTTTAATGTGGCGTGGCTCTGCTGCCATTTACGTGTGCAAAGTTATGTTAGAGTGAATGTTGTCCATCTTTCCATGTTGAACCTTTTCTCACATTGGCCTTGGTGCTACTTCTTATCTCGATTGGTGGGGCGGTTATGCTTTGGCTGCTAGGCCTTTCAAGGGCAAGCTAGGCCTAACCCATGTTTATAGTTAATGAAAAATATCTCATCAATTAATGCCTACTTGAATTTGAGAATTTCAATTAAAAGAGTGAGAAATATATTCTACATCATTTATTGATGCATATATGAGTATTTTAGACAACATTAAACACCAATAATTTTCTTAAGTTACATGTTAATTAACTGCATAACTCTCACACTTAAAACCTCTTAAATTTAGGCATGAACTTAATGGGACCTTATCCAGAAATTTGTGAGCTTTATACCTGTTAAGGTCATAAAAATCGGCCAACAGGTCCCTGTGAGAGAAAGAATTATTTCCAACCCACTGGTGCGAGTTGGGCTTCATTTGAGGTTGTTGGGGGCTCCCGGTGAGGTCCCGGCGAGGTCCCGGCGAGGTCCCGGTGTGAATTGTACGTACGTGATAACAGATGAAATAAAGAGAGATGGACACACAATTTTACGTGGTTCGGTGAATGCCTACGTCCACGGGTGTTTGGGGATGAGAATCCACTATAATGGAGATTTTTACAGTCTCTCGTAGCTCACTGTACAGAGAAATATAAATGAATATTTAGATAAATTCGCCGTGCTGCTTTTAGAGAAATCTGGGAAAGCCGAGGTTGAAGAAGAAGAAGAAGAGACCCCCCCTTCGTTCCAGCCGGCCAGAGTTCTTTTATAGCCAAGTGAAATATCTGGGCAGATCTTTGTCTTTGCGTGTCACAGTCGACTTCCTTTTCCTTACCGTCTTGCTTTTCTTCTCATCTACTCCCAATGTCCATCAGCTCACCTTTCAGTCCCATCATCTGTCCTTTTGTTCCCTTTGTCATATATGCACAATAAGTGCCTTTAATTTCATCCCTTTCAGTACCCCACGAATTCTTAGCAAAAGATATTTTGATGGGAATTCTGTCTTGTTGTCTTGTATCCTGAATTTCGAGCGGTGTAGTCCATGCTATTTACTGGGCCCGAGGTGGTGGACCACTGAGCTAAGAGAGCTCGGATTGGAGGATTCCCGAGCTGGGATCCTGGACTGGAGGATCTCCGAGCTGGGAGAGCTTGGACCGAAGGTGTCCGAGTTGGGAGCCCCAAGCATGGGGTGAAGGGTCCCGAATGGGTGGAACCCGAACTGCGATGTCCGAGGAGGATGCTCGGATTTCGCCATCTGAGAAGAGTGCTCGGAATCAGCTAGCTGGGGAGCTCGGATTGACGAGCTGGTGGGGCTCGGATTTTGCCATCTGAGAAGAGTGCTCGGAATCAGCAAGCTGGGGAGCTCGGATTGACGAGCTGGTGGGGCTCGGATTTAATGAGCTGGGGGAGCTCGGATTTAACGAGCTGGTGAGATGCTCGGAATCCGACCCTGAATGCACACCATGCCCGTGGAGTGCGCCTCGCCACCTGGTGAATTGGCCGACGGGGAAATTTCTTCGCGTGAGACCCGGCGGAAGTACATCGCCCAGGATTCTGTTACTTCGCGTAGGTGGGCAGACCGACCCCGCGGGATTCTGTTACTTCGCGTAGGTGGATTTTTGGGTAGGTTGTGGATGGTCCGACAATTTCGCGAATCGTCAATGAGATTTCGCTATAGTGAGGTGAAGAGCCTGTTCCGTCGCAGTATGAATCATTACATGGGACTCGACGGGAGGTGTCATCGCGTGAGACCTGGCGGGAGTGCATCGCCTAGGGCTCCGCGGGAGGTGTCATCGCGTGAGACCCGGCGGGAGTGCATCGCCTAGGACTCCGCGGGAGGTGTCATCGCGTGAGACCTGGCGGGAGTGCATCGCCTAGGGCTCCGCGGGAGGTGTCATCGGGTGAGACCTGGCGGGAGTGCATCGCCTAGGGCTCCGTGGGAGGTGTCATCGCGTGAGACCTGGCGGGAGTGCATCGCCTAGGGCTCCGTGGGAGGTGTCATCGCGTGAGACCTGGCGGGAGTGCATCGCCTAGGGCTCCGCGGGAAATGTCATCGCGTGGGACCTGGCGGGAGTACATCGCCTAGGACTCCGCGGGAAATGTCATCGCGTGAGACCTGGCAGGAGTGCATCGCCTAGGGCTCCGCGGAAGGTGTCATCGCGTGAGACCTGGCGGGAATGCATCGCCTAGGGCTCCGCGGGAAATGTCATCGCATGGGACCTGGCGGGAGTACATTGCCTAGGACTCCGCGGGAAATGTCATCGCGTGAGGGCCGGCGGGAATGCATCGCCCAGGACTCTGCGGGAAGTGTCATCGCGTGAGACCTGGCGGGAATGCATCGCCTAGGACTCCGCGGGAGGTGTCATCGCGTGGGTGGATAGACCGATCCCGCGGGAGGTGATAACGCGTCGACGTTCCATGCTACAGGCAATAACTTTATCAGTACAAAGATAAATTCACATATTGTAAGAGAGACAAACTGATGTATTTTTTTCTGTAGAAAAAAGTGGTCGAGTGTCGAATGTCGAGTGATTAATATCTGAACGTCGACTCCCGAGCGAGGAGCTGTGAGATCCTAAGCATTAACTCTCGAACGTCGTGTTCCGAGTGTCGAGGCATGGGTGGTGGTTGCCTGATTCCTGCAAAAAGGTGAGGAAGATAGCTCTTATAGAGCATGAGCATTTCGAGCTTGTGAGTTTTCCATGAACAAGGTAAGCCCCGAGTTTATAGACAAATGAGAACCCAAGCTGCTTAGTATAGTTCCTGATAACTTTCTAAGGCTGGTGTGCCCGCAAGAAGGGCGTAATTGGTCCCGAGAAGGTGACTAAATTCCATGTCCTGAGGAATGGATCCACGTAAACGGGTCCAGGGGAATCCCAAGAACACAAAGACGTAAATCCTGAGTGTGATGCCGTGGGTTCACGGGTGAGGTGAATTTCCGGATGTGTGTAAGGTGTTTGGCCTGAATATACATGAGTGATGTGAGTTTCGAGTAGTCCAGGGTATGCGAGAAAAATGGTACCCGGGCTAGTAAACCCTGATCTGGTCGAGAGAGTAATCTCGAGTCGGTGGAGTGGTGTTTTATTTTTCGAGCGACACTCCTGAGTAATATCCAAACTGCTTGATGCTCGTTCTACAAAGATTCCTGAGTGTATGGGGTTTGGGAGAATTGAGCGCTATTCCCGTGTGCTGTGAGTGTGTTCCTGTGCGATGGTATAACCGACCGCGCAAGAAATCCCGAGCGATGTATGCGTCTAGTTGTGTGGTGGCCCGTGGAAGACAACTGAGCTAGTGGAATTCCGAGTGAAGTGATGCCTGGGCTGGTAACCCTGAGCTGGCTAAAGGTACAACTTCGAGTAGGTTTTTCGTGCAAGGTGGAGCCTTTGTCGTATAGGGAGTATGAATGTAGTAAGTTGGGGTTCGTGTGAAACGTCCGGAGAGAGGGAGGGAATCCGACCGTGTTTTAATAAAGAGAATCTGGTCGTGTTGGGGTAAGAGGAGTTCCCGGGTTTGCGCTTTCCGAGCTAATCTTTTCGAGCTGGTGTCTCGGATTGAAGGAGTCTGTATGACAAATCTGGGAGAGAGGGAAGGAGCTTAATGGATTTTCGAGCTGGTAGAGCTCGGACCGAAGAACCTAGAGTCAGTGGAGCTCGTTTCGAGGGCATCCGAGTTTGACGAATACCGAACTGGTATCATCCCTGAGCTGGGGGAGATCTGAGCAAGAGACCAGGTCTAGTGGGCGGCTGGGCCAGTTGGCGTGAGGTGTCTGTGTGTGAGAGGTGGCCCGACTGAGTTGAAGATGTCTGAGAGGTGAAGGGTCCAGAGTGGGTGGTGCTGGTGAACCCGAGCTGGCCGAGGGTGTCGACCAGAAGGGCTCGGACTGGAGGTCATATCCGAGTTGGGATGGCGTCCGTTTATGGTTCCCGAGTAAGGGAGGCTCGGATTGAGGGTGTCCGTGATTGATGAGTTGTGTTCCCGAATGTGTAATGTGAGAAAATTTCGATATGAGGGAATCCGATTCGAGCTGAGAAAAATCCGAGCTGGGAGAAATCTGAGCTAAGAAAAATCCGAGCTGAGAAATTCCGACCGAGCTTGGAGAAATCCAAGCTGAGAAATCCGAGCTGGGTGTACGTCATCCGAGCAGAGAGGAATCCGAGAGGTGCTTCCGAGCACTGAACTGAAAGTATTTTCGAAGGTATTTCCTGAGCACTGAACTTGGCAGTGGGAGATCCAAGCTGGTGATTGTTATCCCGAGAGGTATTTCCGAGCGGTGGTGGAGATCCTAGAGGCGTATCCGAGTGGTTGGGCTGGTTCGAGAGATGAAGGGTTCCAAGCGGGTGGTGCTAGCGAACCCGAGCTGAGGGAGATCCATTGCCCGTGTGGCGTGAGCATGCTTCCGAAAGAGTGAGTTGTGAGGGCGTGGTGGACTTGTTCTTCCGAGTGTGAGAGATGAATCCCGAGAGGGTAATTCCGAGGGACTTTTCCGAGTTGAAGAATCCCGAGCTGGTGTTCGAGCTGGAGGGACTTGGACCGGAGGTTTCCGAGCTGGGGTGGTGTTCGTTCATGGTTCCTGAGTAAGGGAATTTCGAGAGGGGAGCTCCGAGCTGGGATGGCGAGCTGGCGGGAGTGTGAGCAGGAGAGGTGGTCGGGCAAGCTGGGAGGCGAGCTTGGTGCCTTGTTTGTGAAATGGGTGGTCTAAGTGTTGAGAGGCGAGCTAGTGGTCCGAAGGTGGAATTCCGTGCTGAGTGAATAGGCGAGAGTGTATGGCGAGCCGTGAAGGAGATATGGCGAGCTGGTAGGCTGGCGAGATGGCAAGTGACTTGAGTGAGCATGGTAATCCGGGTGAGCTGTGGGCAAACCGAAGAGGCGTGGGCGTGCGCCCAATAAGTGGCGGGAGGTTCCAGTGTTAATGAAATATGAGTCGTGTGAGATGCAGTTTAGGCGAGCATGTACGGTGTTTGGCGAGCTGTGGGTAGGGTGATCCATGGGCGAGCTGGGCAAGCCCACGCTGCCGTGGGCGTGGAAAGGCCTTGAGTAAGCTGGTTGGCGGGCCGTGAGGTTGGCGAGCCGTGCGAGTCCATTGAGTGAGTGTGGCGAGGCCCGTGTGCGAGCCAGTAAGGATGGCAAAGCTGTTGTGCGAGCTAGTGAGAAGGCAGGTTGTTTGAGGATGGTCTGGGAGAACGCCAGATAAATGGCGGGCCCCCATCTGTGTTGGCTGAGCTGTGTAATTGGCGACCCCACTTTGCCGTGAGAGAGTTGGGCGAGTGGCGAGAGGAATTTTTAGAGAGGTGGCGAGCTGTGAAAAGTCTTGGGCGAGGGTGAGCCATGAGGTTGGCGAGGTGAGGAGGAGCTCGCCTGGCGAGCTGGGTGGCGGGTGTGCATGGTGAGGTCGGCGAGGTGAGGAGTCACCGGCGAGTATGGTGCATGGCCGTGACAACGACAAAAAAGAAAAGAAATAAATATAAAAATAAGAATGAGGTGGTCGAGCACACTTATCTGGAGAAAATTTTTGTTGAGTCGGTCGGTCGAATACACTTATCCAGTGGGTTAGAAAATTATTATTTTCTCACTCCCGATTACAGGATCCCACAGACGGCGCTACTGTTAAGGTCATAAAAATCAGCCAATAGGTCGGTGTGAGAGAAAGAATTATTTCCAACCCACTGGTGCGAGTTGGGCTTCATTTGAGGTCGTTTGGGGCTCCCGGTGAGATCCCGGCGTGAATTGTACGTACGTGATAACAGATGAAATAAAGAGAGATGGACACACAATTTTACGTGGTTCGGCAAATGCCTACGTCCACGGGTGTTTGGAGATGAGAATCCACTATAATGAAGATTTTTACAGTCTCTTGTAGCTCACTGTATAGAGAAATATAAATGAATATTTAGATAAATTCACCGTGCTGCTTTTGGAGAAATCTGAGAAAGCCGAGGTTGAAGAAGAAGAAGAAGAGATCCCCCCCTTCGTTCTAGCCGGCCAGAGTTCTTTTATAACCAAGTGAAATATCTGGACAGATCTTTATCTTTGCGTATCACAGTCGACTTCCTTTTCCTTACCGTCTTGCTTTTCTTCTAATCTATTCCTAATGTCTATCAGCTCACCTTTCAGTTCCATCATTTGTCCTTTTGTTTCCTTTATCATAAATACACAATAAGTGCCTTTAATTTCATCCCTTTCAATACCTATTGTTATTACTTGTGTGGATTTATTGCTAGAGATTTTTCTAATAAATGAACTTTAAAACCATCCTAATTCTATTAGTTAGGTGAAATTTAGATAGTGAGTTGATAAAATGAGTTAAAACGAAAATTGAAAGTTGACTAAGATAATATTTAAATAATATTTTTAATATTATTATCGTTTTGAGATTTAAAAATTTTAAAAATTTCAACTCGACTCGAATTCCTAAATCCAAAATCATAAAATGTTAGCTCGTATCAATTGGACTATCTTGAGGATATTATTGCATACACGTCCCTAGTTTGGAGTTTCCTACGGCCTACAACACTTTTTATACAAATTCCCCTTTCAACTTTTGTAAATCTTTCTTTTCTCTTTAACTATTCGATCACATGCTTATAATCAATTTACATGGAAAAATCATCCATCAAATCATTGTATCAAAACATTAGGATTTGATATTCATAATTAATTACGACAGAGGTAACATAGATATTGCAAGATATATAACACGAATATATATTTTCTCTCTCTCTCTCTCTCTCTCTCTCTCTCTCTCTCTCTCTCTTCCATTTTCTCAGCTTCAATTTGTTATTCACATGAACATCACCAGCTAATTTAACCTGGTCACGATCTAAAATGGGACAACTATCTACCTGTTATAGGCGGCCAGTTAACCTGTTTTATACATAAATGGGTTGAGCTAACCCATATATATATATATATATTTGACCTAATTAATATTATTTTATATATAATATAAGGATACCTATACAAATAATTCACAATTACAACTGAATTCTTGATAAAATATTTTATTATCAATATTCAAACCAATAATATATAAGAAAATTATTATTTTCGTAAAACAAAATTACATATTAACAAAAAAAATTGAATAGTTTGAGATATAACATAGTCAAATATTAATTCAATATCACATATTTCCAACATCAACAAAAGACATATATATAAGACTAAACATTTATAAAAATTTAAATATAGAATAATTTGTTCATGCTATATTACCGGGTGATTGCGGATTTTGACACACTGATGATGGCCATTGGTTCTTTTTTTTACTCGATTATTAAGGAAGTATTTATAAATGATTTTGTGATTTTTCTTTAAAAAAATATTTAAATATATAAAAAATTGTATAAAAATAGGTGAATATATAGCCTATTTGGTGGCCACCATCTATGACTTTTCTTTGTGGCTTTAGCAGGATCTTATAATTTTATCTTCAGATATGTCACTCACTTTTCTCATTAATTGTTTTTTAATTAACTTGATATATATTTAGTTAAAAATGGACGGACGCTGGTGATAATCATGGTCCACTAAAACTTATATATATATCTTGTATCCTCTAGTTTATTCATGAATGTTTTACTTTGCTGAAAAAAAAATAAAGGATGGCTGGTGGTGGTGGCTCCCTATTGAAGCAGAGCCACTTGAATCATGACTGAATGAGCTGGAAACAAAGAAAATATAAATCAATAGAGCAGAATGGCCGAGTTGGTTCATGAAAATGACAAAGCAAAGTACAAATTATTAAAATAGTCAGGCACAAAACAAATTGGTAGCAATTGCAATCTAAGTTGACCATTAGATATGATCAGTCCTAATTTTCAAGTCCCAAGTCCAGAGATCAACATGGTAGGTTGAACTAATTAGCATCAAATTTCTGAGTTTTTACTAAATATACACATAAAGTTGAAAAAACAAAACAAATTACGAGTATGGGTCATGTTGATCTATAAGAAATTAGTTACATAATTAATCATTCCACTATTGAATAAAAAATATTTATTTCTAAAAAATGTTTAAAGAAACTATGTCAAGAAATGTCATTCAAGTGTACTGTAATTTGTTTCATAAAAGTTTAATATGCTAAGTAGTCATTTTTTTACCTAGCCAAGTACATGAAAAACATAATTAAATAATTCCGAGTTTTCAATTTATTTAGCGAAAATTGAGGTTCTTAAATTATAAAAGGTAAAATGCCTTAATATACTATATACTTAACCTATAAGAAAAATGATTTATACAATGACAGAGTATATATAAAAGTATTGCACGTGCACTCTCTTTAAAAAATTAAGAGAAATATGTGACAATTAAAAAGATCATTTTTTTTTTTTTATAGTAGACCTTATTTTTTTAAATACAATTAAAAATTTTATGGGCAATATTTTTATGTATTTTTGTCATGTACTCTACTAATTATTGGATTGACTGTGTCACTTTTTTAATATAAAATAGTTATTTTCACCAATCACATATATGAGTGCATAAAAAATACACAAAATTGCCTATAGCTAGCAAAACTCAACAAACAAAATGGGACGGGATTTGTACACTGACCATATCTATCGGTACTATAATTATAAATCCAACAATAATTAATAAAGATTTAATTTATTTTTCTGTTTTTTCCCTCTCTTTCAGCAATCTATTGCATTTAATTTTAGTAGGTCACATGTGCAATATTATACTTTGGTTGCTGTGGAAAAGGGAAACCCATAATATTTCAATCCACAACTTGATCGTGGTACGCACTACAAGATATTTTATTTTTAGGGATGAAATTTGTTAGAGATTAATTAAATTTTGTCCTTAAAGTGATTTTTAGAGAAGAATTTTAAATTTCATCTCAAAAGTTGGAGGAGTTTCAAAATTCGTTCGGACAGACAAAAATTCATTCGAACAAGACATTTGCTAATAAAAAAAATCGTCTCAAAAAATAAAAAAACCGTACGGATGGATAATTCTTTGTTCGAATGGGATATATTTGGAGGGAAAAGTGATGGAAAACTTGCAAGACCGTCTAGATAGAAAAAATATTGTTTGGACGGAAAACAAAACGGAAATTAGATATTATGATTTACGGAGCGTTTAAGATATTTATAAATGCTCAAATTAATTTTATGTAATTAATTTTAAAATGTTAATTATTTTATCACGAGCGGTAAGTAAAATGAGAAAATAATAAGTAAACGTTGTTCTAAACACCAAAAAAAATAAACACATGAATTACATCCCAAAATAAAAAATATTGTTCAATGCAACATATAAAGTAAAACCCAAAATAAAAATACGCCTATTGCCTCAGTATCAAATCTATGTCATCTGTATAGATTTGACTCGTGACTCTATATCAGTCATTTTCTTGTTGAGGCGTTCTTCTGCCTCCTCTACCACGCATCTAACAACTCTCTCCAACACTGCCTCTAATTGTTGCAGTGTAAATCCAACGAGCTTGCTTCTTGCAGGTTAGGCAGCAGTATTGGACTTCACAGGATTGTTCGATGCAGGAGTCTTCACATTATTAGGGCGCTCATTGCTCTTGCTAAGGCTGATCTTGTTGAGAGGCCCTATTTGTAAGGTGATTTTCTCACTCACCCGCGCTGTAACTCCCGCTCAGAGTAGGAGGCTAGATATCATCAGTCCAAATGTGAGATTGCCTCCATCCCATAATGCGACTCTGTCTAGATGCGGAAGAAGATGTAGAGGGTTAGATCAATCGGCTCTATCCGCGTAACCCGCACTAGAAGTCTTGCCCGATCGATCCCAAAATCTATCTTATACTTCTTTGGATCCACATTGTAGTCGACTATCAGATTAAGCATCCTGAAGAACTCGATGCAGTCGACTTGTCTGATGATCTTCTTGCTGTCATATGGCGGAGCATCCGGATGTCGCAATATAGTACATACCTGATCGTCTGTGAGATCGTCATTAGGTACGTACTTCTCATCAAACTTAGTATCATCTAAATCAACCTGCAGCTCCTCGTCAGTGAATAATGGAACTCGCCCTGAGGATTTAGCCTCTCTATTCGCACTAGTTGCTGCAGTTGTGCAACTGTAGATGGTGCGGGATATGCGTTCGGGACGTGTAGGATATCCAGATACTCCGCAATAATTCTCGGACTTAATGATATCCTGACTCATCGCATCATCAGGACATAGTGGAGTAGCTTTCCCATAGCGCTGTAGAACTCGCGTACCATGTCAGTGTACGCGGCCTCCCCGCTCGGTGTGTATAATGGCATCCATCCTTGCTCGGTGAAGATGTGTAGGTGCTGCATCCTTCTCAGGCTAGATCCTGGAAGTCAGCCAATGTCACCGGCTGCTCTACAAGGATGCCCCTTTCGAGGGCAGCAGGGACAATAGGGGCAGTAGCTAGTAGTGTCGTGCAGATTGGAGCATTAGTCGAATTGCTACCAATCTCGGAGGGTATATTGCTGGGTATGGTGGTCTGGTCCCTCCCACGCTTTCTTCCTCTGCCTGCCATTTGTAGACTGTTCAAGAAATGAGCAAGGGAAGACATTAGACTGTGGTTAATTTAAAAAAAAATACATGAATAGAAAATAAAGATGCTTTGAATGTATTGTGTGCCACTTACTCGTTTGGATGAGTATTACTTGTTCGAACAAGTAATGGTCGTCTTCTTCACTCCATTCGGATGGAGTTAATTCCATCTGAATGGAAAATCTTACTAAGGAGAAATGATCGAGTTAACTCGTCTTTTCTCCATTCTCTAAAAAACTAACATCTGTTTGAACCAAATCAACCATAGTTCACTTCTAAAAGTCTGAATAGATATATTCTTGAAAAAAATAACAAAAACTACACAAAATGGGTCGAACTCAATTTGAAATCCGACACATACAGAAATGGATGTTCACAACCCATTTCCAACTAATAAAGGGTGTTAGAAAATCCATACATTTGATAGTTGTTGTAGAAATGAAATGTAGATTGTTCTTGGGCGATTGACAGCGGTTTGGGAGTGGTATTGAAAATTTTTCGTTCGATGCACAAACAAAACTGTTTGGAGGCCCTGGGTATTATATACCTTGATACTCAGTCAAACAAGCAAGTGTGCGTCCAGACAAGCCTTGTAACTGTTTGGCCAGACGGTTTAACTAGCGTCTGAACGAGCTATTATGTTGAGTTTGCATCGATGCTAGTGTTCGTTTCATGTCAAGACATGTCAACAAAAAAATTAATTATATTTAAAGTATCACAATATTATTATGAAGTTATAAAACTAATTGTAATTGTGTGTGTGTGTGTGTGTGTTGTTCATAATGGTGTGTGTGTGTCTCATTCGTAATTGTAACAATTAATTACCATCGAGAAAATTGTTTTCCCTAATAGAGATATGGTATTTTCTTGTAATTTAATTACTATCAACTAATTAACATATATTTTTAAGAAAAATATCGTGCAATTAATTTGATCTAATTTAACAATATAATTGTTGTGTGTTCGATAATTTCTTAATGAAAAATACCGTGTAACATATTGTCACCTCTAATGCTATTATGTATTATAATTATAATTATACAGCATATTATTTAATATTACTATTAATTTCTTATGTTTAAATTAACTATACTATACTTATAAGTCTATATTATTCATTGATATATGATTCGTTTTAAAGCGTTTGAATGTCAAGGTTGTATGTTCAGACGAATGAGGTAACTGTCCAAACTTCTAATAGAGAGTTTGGGATTTGAGCTTTAGAGTATCAGTTCAGGTGGTTAACTAAAAGTTACTAAATGACACTAATAATATTAGAAAGTACTTAGTACAAAAAAATATTATTGTCTTTCATATAATATACTTACATACTGTACATATTACTAATATGATAATATTATAGGTAATACTTATAGTAATTAGTACTTCATATATACCAAGTACGAGTAGTATTCTATAATACTATTATACTAGTATAGAATACTTAGTATATAAATATTATACTATTTGCACGTAATACTTAGTATATACTAAGTACTTATATAGATTATTTAGTCTCATAACTCGTTCTTCAATTTTATATATAACTTTTAATATATATTACTCATTATAATAGCATTATCCTACTATTATAATACTAATCGAATAATATTATATTAATGTAATATTAAATTAATATTACTTAATATATTAGTATTATAATACTAGTATAAAGTTACTTAATGATATAATATTAGTATGTTGTATAATTACTTGATATATTACTATTATAATAATCATATAATATTGTTAATATATTATTTAGTATATTAATATTAAGTACTCGTTCGAACCGTAATTTACTATTGTTCAAACGTACTTTATCTCGTAATTTGTATTTTGAATTTCGAGAAAACTTTGTGCCAAATACCGATGATATTTCTATATCCTAACGGCAACTCACTTGTTCGAATAGTAAATACCTAGAATATGCTTAGAATAAAGCATCTGAATGTCAAAAAATCCCATTGAAAGTGCAAAAATTGAGGATAGTTTTCTAACTGTTGGGGTTTAGAGATTAGAGATTTTACCATATTTGGGTTGATCTTATATAGAGTTTAGATATTTCTTTAGTTGGGGATATTATATGACTCATTTCGAGTATGATTTATTTATTTGGACATTTGTTGCTTACTTGCTTGGTGTTGAGGATTGGTTTTGGTCTTTTGTCTACACGATTCTCGTTCAAACGTAATTATTCACGTCCATGGGTTTCTTTTGAGTCCTGTTCAGACGCTAAAATGTATATTTGAACGGAACTCGTGTAGACATAATACCATTATTAATAATATATATTAAAGTTGCTAATATTGTTTGTAATTACTAATATTGTAACTTATTGTACTATTATAGTTGGATGTTAGACTTAGTTTAAATGTACATTTGAACCTTAGACCTGTTCGAGAGTTGTGACCAAGTATTCTCTTAAATAATGATTGGGTACAACTCTTGAATTGTCCAAAGTGGACAGTTTGAATTTTTATCATCTATATGGCATATATATTCAGTTAGAACTCTTATGTTAATTTATAAAATTCTGGTGTGCATTTCCTTACAATTTTTGGGTATGTAGTATCACGACTAGCATACTTGGAGAATTATAAGAAAATGCTGCTGAAATTTTGACTAACATTAAAATTTTAGATAGAGTATATATGCGATATAAATGATAGTCTCTTGAATGAGATATGACCAATTACTTTATCAAAGTAGTGCTATGGGATATCAATTAGAATGTTATTGATGATATTTATGAAATGAATCAGGTTTTTTTAATAGACAGAGGATGGTAACAAAAATACAATGGATAAAAGTTGGGTGCTATTGGGAGATAGACTTAAGCCAAACTATGAGGAATATGCATGGGGGGTGAAATTTTTCATAGAGTTTGCGAAAGACAATGCTGACAGTCGGGATTTTATAAGATGTTTGTGCAAGAAGTGCAAAAACTTGAGTTATTTAAACATGGTAGTAGTAGAGTCCTATTTGTTCGTTAATGAAATAGATCTTAAATACTCGCCTTGGGTTCTGCATGGTGAACCATCTTTTATAGGAGTTAGATTTGGGAATAATTCCAATTGGATGGAGGAAATTGATATCGAGATCGATATGGATGATATAAATGTAGCTGTTTCTGATGATAATGGATAGGATATGACTGAGATGTTAGAGGATATTGGCGCATACATGCTTGGAGTTCGAGATGGAGAAAGAACATTTTCACAATCTTTTACGAAAAATGAAAACTTTGCAAGACTGTGGGAGGATACACAACGACAACTATATGAGGGGTGTACCCGTCATAGCAAATTGTCATTCAAGGTGAAGTTGCTACATATCAAGTCAATATGCCAAATTTCTGCAAAGGCCATTGACAGGCTACTAGAGTTATTTAAAAAGGTTCTCCCGTATGATAACGTGGTGCCTCGTAACTTTTACAAGGCCAATAAATTGAAGCAGAGATTGTGATTTGATTATAATATTATCCACTCAGGTAAAAATGACAGTGTACTCTTCTTAGAGCAATATGCATAATTTGATTCATGTCCAGTGTGTCATGAGTTAAGATGAACATCAGATAAGCGTAACGTACCGAATAAAGTGTTAAGACATTTTTTGTTGATCCCACAACTTCAACGGTCATTTACCTCTCGAGTGACTGTAAATGATATGACTTGGCACAATGCAGAAATAGTTTGAAATAATCAATTCCCCTCGCATTCGGCAGATTCTTTACAATGAAAGAAGTTTGATAAGGAGTATCTATAGTTTGCCAAAGAGTCTCAGAACGTATGTCTCAAGTTAGCAATTAATGGTTTTAATTCATTCGGTAATATGAGCACTTCTCATAGTACGTGACATGTGATATTAATGCCTTATAATCTACCACCTTTGAAGTGTATGAAGAATCATTATTTCATGATGACTCTATTAATCCTAGGGCGAGGTTACCAGGAAACGACATAGTCGTATATCTGTAGCCATTGATAACAGCACTAAAAGAGTTGTGAGAATAGAGTGTGACTATGTATGACATGACTGAATTGAAGATGTATCCTGCAGTCTTATGGACAATAAATAATTTTTCAGCACACGGGAACTTGTCTGGATAGAGCATAAAAGGTAAAATGACTTGTCCTTTGCTTGTGACGGCCCCAACTCCCTCTTACGGAAACACAAGAATCGAGGCATCGAGATGATATCAACATGGGTCACGCACCCCAACGTCGAGTGCTAAAAGTGTGTACACGTGATAAGTATAAAATAAAAGTCGCAGCAGATAAATTAAGTCGATAACTAAGTAGTAGCATTTTAAATATTACAAACCAGATTAATATGAATTCTCCAACAGGAGATTTAATACAGTCATCTGAAAGATAATTCATAAAAATATATATTTATAAAAAGGGAAAAATATTTTCCAATATAACAAATTATAACAACAATACTGTGACGCCCCCAAATTCCCTTTAAAATAACGCGGGAATCGAGGCGTCAGGATGATGACAACACGGGTCATACATCCTAACGACAAGTCTCAAACGTGTGTGCACACATGACATACATAAAAATATAGGTCGCAGTGGATAATAAATTAATATCTAAGTACCAGAATTTTTTTTAGAAATATTTTACAAATCAATTTAACATAAATTCTCCAACAGGAGATTTAATACAGTCATCCGAAAATTAAATTAAACAAATACATATTTATAAAAAGGGGAAAATATATTTTTCGAGAGATCAATTAATAATAATACCACATCTATAGAGGAGCCGTCTCCTCAGGCTCAGCCTCTCCAAAGTCTGCATCCAAAAAACTACGACGCCAAGATGGCATCGCAGGTAAGTACAAACCAACCAAACCAAAAGACAGAAATACATTAATGCCACAACAACAATCATGAGCAATTACCATATGCATGAGGCTTAAAATCATCTTCCTCAAAGTCAATGAAATAATCACACTCGTCAAAATCCCATTTTGATCCACAATAAAATCCCAATAAAATCTCCCATCATTTTTCATTAAACTAATATCCTCAAAACCGATCATACCGGGCGTTACGTATCGCCGTCCCCGATATGATTTACACACACACACCCGAAACCATAATGGGCGTTACGTATCGCTATCCCCATTACGATCCACACACACTCATTTCATGCCGGGCGTTACGTATCGCCGTCCCCGATATGAAATGCACACCCGATGACCATAATGGGCGTTACGTATCGCCGTCCCCATTACGTCATCCACACACTCACACGCTGATCACAACGGGCGTTACGTATCCCCGTCCCCGTTATGACTCAGCCCAAAACCATTAAAATCCGTTAAACACAATTTAAATCCCATTTTCCATTCTCAACACATGAATATCCAAAATCATGCAAAAATCCACTTTCCAAATATTTTCATGAGCATGCGCGTAAATACACAATGCAGACAACCGTGCAGCAATTATCTAACAATTAATTAATCCAATCAACCAACAAATACCAACATCAACCAACACATAGCAGCAATAATCAAATACAACTGTTGATGCCAAAAATATATTTAAATCTTAAAACTCGTTTGGAAAGTACTTACAGTGGTAAAAACACAATTCCTTGAACAACGCCAATCTGCAGCGTTTGTAGCGGTCACATATACGTTAGGCTAAAACACTCGGTTTGACACCAAAATTTAGGGAGGTACACTTTGAAGGGTGGGGAATCTCATGGAGGTGGTGGTGTGGTGGCACAACCACCGGAAGGTGGCGGATCGGGGTCAAAGGTGATGAAAACCCATTTTCGGGTTTGGGGTCGTACCGGGAAGGTGAGGCAACGGTTGGAGAAACTGAGCTAGGGGGTTGACCGGCTGGGCGAGGGGAGTCTTTTGGTGGCGGTGGTGAGGCCTACGGTGGCCGGACGGCGGCGTGGCGAAGAACGACCCGTTTAAGGCTCATTTCGGGTAGAGGAGGTAACCGGCGGTGATGGGTGGCTACCGACGGTGGGTTATGCTCGCTGGAGGGTGGGGAGTCTAGTGGTGGTGGTCGGAAGCCAAGGGGTGGCCGGAGGTGGCCGAAAAATGGAAGGGAAGCAAAAATACCCATTTCGGGTAGGGGGCCGTGTAGGGGCGGTGGGGTGGCCGGAGGGGACACCACCGGTGCCGTTGAGCTCGCCGGCGTGTGGGGGTGAGGTTGGGCTGGGCGGTGTCGCCGGTGGGTGCCGGCGGTGTCGCCGGTGGGTGCCGGCGGTGTCGCCGGTGGGTGCCGGCGGCGATCCTGGGGCTGAGGAGAAGAGACGGGCGAAGGGGAGAGGGAGACAGGGGAGGGGCTGGGCACGCGGGGAAGCAGAGGAAGATAAGAAGAAAAAGAAAAAGAAAGAAGAAAAAGAAAAGAAAAGAAAAAGAAAAAGGAAAAAGAAAGAAAAGAAGACTACTAGAAAAAAACACAATAAATAAAATAAAAACTGACTTTAAATACTATAATTTCAATATCAATAAAATAAGATATTTAAAGCTCATCAATAGATATAAATTAAATCCAAGCGCAATATTAATTATAAAACAATAATTAATATAACGAAAGCAGATAAAATAAATTCACATAATAAAATAAAGGAATTTAATTCCACTCATTAAAATAATTAACTCATTAAAATAAATAAGAAAAGCAACGTAACTCGATATTAACTAATTAATAGCTCAAATAAATATCTTAAATAAATAAAACACGACTAATAATATTATTTAAATAAATTAAAATAATTAACACCGAGAATAAAATAACGTGTAAAAATACACGTAAGTCCGGGATCTCACAAATACTTAACGGCGAAGCCGCCTCCTCAGGCTTAGTCTCCTTAATCTTTGCAGCAAAAAATTACGACATAAAAAATAGCATCACAGGTAAGTACAATCCAAACAAACCACAAGATATAAAATATATTCATATAACAACAAAACACATGAACGTGACCTCATATGCATGAAGCTAAAAAAATCATCATTCTCAAAATGCATAATTATTACACACGCCAAAATTCCATTTTGGCTCAAGATAAAACTCCAATAAAAACATATATTATTTTTCTAGAAAATGATATACGTAAATCTATTAAAATCACAACCATTTTTCTAGAAAATAGTCCACTTAAAATCAATAATCAAAACTAGCAATTTTCCCAGAAAATGACCCACATATCCATTTTATTAAGCGTATGCACCATGGTCTCCTCTAGAGACCATCCGCACACCCTGGCTCTCATCATCACACCGTAAGTAACGATAACGCATGTGACTTTGGAATGGGCAATGCCTAGCTAACCACGCCCAACACGTACCATGACCAAGCATCCCCTAGCCCCCACCAGCAAAGGGGCCACGGAGTCGGCACGAGAGTGTTATCATCCCGTCTGATCTTGTTGTTGCCTGGCGATAACCAAGGAGACGTCACTCAGTATATTCCGCTCTTGAGTGACTAGAGGAGCTCTACCGAGATAATGCCTCATCCGGACTTGGGGTCGTGATACACACGCACCCGAAAACCATTAACATATTGGAAACCCAGTTTTCAAATCCAACACATGAGCATGGATATGCGAAAACCCATTTTTCTTTTACAAACATGAACATGCGTGCACTATACAATGCTTACGACAATACACAGAAATATCCAACAACCAACAAATCCCAATATTTGTTATTGCAAAATATATTTAAATCTCAAAAGTTTATTTGAAAAATACTTACTATATGTTTGGATAAAATTCCAGAAGCTAGCGAAAATGCCGAAAAGCTGTCCTGTTCCTCCACCAAAGAACTTGCAACAAAGGTCGCGCCCAACGCACCAACATAATCAAAACATCATAAATAAATAAATACAAATAAGCGACATCAATAAAAACAATAAAGAACATTAACAAATAAATTAAAATAGTTAACATTAATAAAGTGATATTCATTTATATATAACCAACTCAGATGATAATCTCAACTATTATAAACTGAATAAATTAATCATCTTAATGTAGGTAATTAAAAAATGATTATTATCTAACTAAACTGAACACTTGATCATAAATAAAATCGTACTATAAAAATAAATTAAGATCAACACATAAATAAATTAAAACAATACTTAAATTAATTAATCACATATACGAGTATAAATTCTTACCGAAATTTCCTCAAATGGTGAAATACGGCAAGTAAAACAGAGACTAAAACCCACTGAAATTTTCGGATTACAACGGAGTTTTGAAGAAGAAAACTCAAACT
Source organism: Platycarya longipes (assembly GCA_036559045.1). Lineage (NCBI taxonomy): Eukaryota > Viridiplantae > Streptophyta > Magnoliopsida > Fagales > Juglandaceae > Platycarya > Platycarya longipes. The sequence goes on from CM071802.1 coordinate 41,388,480, forward strand.
TGAGTTGAAAAGGAAGAGAGCTCTAAAAAGATGACTAAACACACAAATTTCGAAGGGGAAAGGCAAGCATTTTCGGAGTGGTTTGAAGCAAGGGTCGACCACCCATTTTATAGGAGTGAAACTAACACAACACAATGATTTTTCGGGTGGGATAAATCATGTTAAACACAACCAAACCTTAGCCAAGACAAGCAAGCTATAAAAGGAAAGATTCTTAAGCTTTTTAGATGAGAAACGAAGGCAAAAACATGGGTTGAAGCTCACGATTTTGCTGGAAATCCGAGCACGTGACTTATGGATTCGAGATGAAAACAGAGGGAAAATGAATAGTGAGATACCAGGTCTCTGATAATGCAACGTGTGGATGAAATGAAGATGAAAAAAGGCTACAAAGATTCGATCTTTGCTCACGGCTTGCAGCAGACGAACAGGGGAACGAAAAAGGAAAGAAACAGAAGAAGAAGAAGAAGAAGAAGAAGAAGAAGAAGAAGAAGAAATGAAGAAGAAAACGCTGGCTGAACACATAATGGAGAAGGCTTGGAATTTCACTACTTCACTAAATCAAACGTTGTCGTTTGAAACAAATGAAAGGGGCTAGGTTATGGGTTATGGGCTGGCTGCAAAACAAACTTAAACATGGCCCAAAACATAATAAAACCCAAACTCAACACAACTAAACATAAATAGGCTCATCCGAAAATCAATTAAAATCAAATCAAATCAGATACATTCAATCAAATACTAACATAATAAAACAAGGAGATTATATCCAAGCATTGAAATTAAAGCATCACAATAAAATAATATAAGAAAATGAATTTTAACTGAAGATGAAATATACAAATATTTTAATACAAGCACAACAAATTAATATTAATAGCAACTAACTCATAACATCCAATATTTATATTAACAAACAAACAACACCCATAAAATATTAAAATATTAAAATACCAAGAGGATAAAATTACGAGTCCTCACAATAAAGATACACAATCCCAGTGGTTAACAAATGAGCGAAAATTATATTCATAGGACATTATCGATATTTACCTAATAATTATAAATGCCGTTCGAATAAAGCAATGTTTGATGGGAAGACTGAGTGGAGGTCATCACTACCAACACTGTTTGGCAATAATATTCTTACACAACCACTTGAGGTTCTAGAAAATAGATTTGGGAAGGACGCACGAGCGTGAAAGAGGAAACGAGATATAGTGGAATTCAATTGGACAAATAAAAGAATTTTCTTTAAGTTGCCATACTGGTTTATGTTGACAGTTTACCATAATTTAGACATTATGCATATTGATAAAAATATATGTGAAAATATTTTAGGCACTCTGATATTAATAGAAGGGAAGACAAAACGTTAGGAATAAGATCGGAATTGCATTTATAAAATAATGGGTCTCGAGCCTACATGCCCTTTGGATGGTATACATTATCAAGTGATGAGAGAAATAAATTCTATAATTGGTTCTTGACAATCAAATTACCTAATGGGTATGCTTCGAACATGTCAAGATGTGTGCGAACACATGACTGAAAGATAACTAGTCTTAAAAGCTACGACTGTCATGTATTTCTATAGTGTCTGTTGGCAGTTGGTATGTGTGGAAAGCTTAATTGAGATATTCGAATAGCTCTCACAGAATTAGGGGCATTTTTCAGGGGCATTTGTAATAGGACGTTACAAGTTGAATCATTGTTAAAAATGGAAGCTGATATCGCAATGATATTGTGCAAACTAGAGGGTTTGTACTCGCCTTCCTTCTCTGATGTAATGGATCATTTGGTTGTTCACCTACCTTGTGAGATTTAGTTGCTGGTCCGGTTCAATATAGATAGATGTATCCTATTGAACGAGTTTTAAGAAAACTTAAGCGAACTGTGAGAAATAGGGCTCATCCAAAAGGTTCGATTGTAGAGTTCTACATTGATAATGAATGTCACACTTTTTGTTCAATGAATTTTCGTGGGGTTGACACCAAATTTAGGAGACTGGATCGAAATTATGAAGATGAACAAATGGGTGCCTCGTCATCGTTTTCTATATTTTTCCAAACTTTATATCCACTGGGCGCACAGGGGGTTACTACTTGTGTGGACGAAATTTTGATAAAACTCAATGGTATGTCCTGAATAACTGTATAGAAATTAAGCACTACTTGAGGTTAGTAATGAATTTACGTATCAATCAAGTTTTGCATACAAAAATCAAATGAACATAGTATTTTCATAAAAATTAATATTTCACATGAAAACGCGCAGCGAATATTTACAACTATTAGTTCTGGTGGTGTAGTTGACCTAAAAAAGAAGTATAAAAATGAATTCGCATAATGGTTTGAACATGTGGTATTATTATAAAATTAATATGGATTTTTTCACATATTTAATATTATACTAAATATATTTATTGATATAGGTTCTATCAAAACATGATAAAAATTTTGAGAAGATCTCAGTAGAACTTTATCTATTGGCATGTAGTCCGGGCAAGAGGACCATCCAATACTTGAGGTGTTTGGTATGTGAATATAGATTTCATATACGTGATAGAGAACGATATAAAAACATTCAGAATTGTGGAATTACAATCGAAGGGAGACATGGGGATGATAATATTGACTTCTACAGAGTTGTAGAAGATATTATATGATTAAAGTATGTGGGGGGTTATATTATTTGGTTATTTAGATGTACATGGTGGAATGTTTCAAATTCTAGGATGAGAGTGCGTAAAGATGAAAATTTTGTTAGTGTGAATACATCTTGAACCTTGTATGAGGACGATCATTTTATTTAGATGATCCGGAATACGGGAGCCCATGGCGAGTGGTGGAGAGGTTTGTACTAAGAAATGTATATGATTACATTCTAGAGGTAGACAAATCATATGAAGAATTTGATGGTTCGACATATGAAGAAGCATATCAAGAAAATGTACCAGGAATCAATATATTTGTCCTACTTGTCCTAAGTCATATGACATGGTCCCACTGCGTAGAAAAGAAATTGCACCAAAAGTGATTGAGGGTGCAATGTCGGAAGAACATGAATTTACTGACATGTTGAGTGAGGATGAAGGGGAGTATAAATCTTATAAATCTTATATATTTAATTCATTACAATTTCAAATAGATCCACAATATTTGTGTGTGAATGAATCAAAATATTTGTATAAGTATAAATCTTATAAATATCCACAATATTTATATATAATATATTTAATTCATTACAATTTCAAATAGATATGTCTCTCAAATGCAAAGTAGTGCGTGCACATTCCCATCCCTATCTATTGTTGACTCTCCTATATATGATTCATTGGCTAGCAATAATGGGCCAACATTACCAGATCTAGCGCTAGGTATTTTGTCAAATTATGGTATTTAGCACATGAGTTAATATATATTTACCAAATTATATACATCTGTTTTAATTGCTGTACATGTAGTTGTATGCTAGTGCCGATGGTGAGGCATTACGAGTGGTGTCTGAATAGAGAAAGTCAGAAAAATAGGTAAAATTAAAGTTGATATATTAGAGGATTACACTGGTGGGCATAGTGATTCATAAGCATGACTTTCTATTTATGTGGTGCCCTCACTCGCACGTATGCTCCGATGTCAACAGCTTACTGGGTTAACGTTCCTAAAGATCAGAAAGATCACATAAAAAATCGTTGCATGGTAATAAGTCACATCCTAAGAAACCAAGTATAAATTAAATTTAAAACTAACTGTATTTATTCTAATTCCTTATAATTTTTTTTAAGGATAAATTTGATCTCAATTTTAGTCGACGAGAGCATCGAAAAGCAGTTGAGGAATTGATGTCGAGTGCATTCCGGAGGTACAAAGGTTGGTGCCATGCACATTACGAGAAGTTCAGCACTGCTGCAGAGGCGCGTCAAAATCCATTTCAAACAATACCACCAGTCGAGTAGGAGAAGATTTGTGATTTGTTTGAAGACCCTCCTTATAAAATAATAGTGCATTTATCTATTTTTTAATAGAAAATGATAGATGTATTAGAATTTGAAACTTATAATATTTTTTTAAGTAACGGAGTGCTGTGAATAAAGCAAATAGATCAAATTGAAAGATACATCATGGTGTAGGTTCTCGGTTCTTTCATCGTTTGCACAAAAATTTGTTAGTACTACTAGTTTTGGTCTCATATTAGAATATGCACTTCTCTCATTCAAGTTTTTATATAATTTTTATTTTGCAGCAAGCTGAAAGTTTTGGTGATTTCGATTTGATCCAGTTATATGCTAAAACACATAAAAATTATGATGGTGTTTGGACCAGTTTTGAAGCTGAGGCAAATTTTGTAAGTTTAAGTATATGAAGTCAAGTCCAATCCAATATTCTTATTATTTATACTAACTTTAATGATTTTTTTGTAGGAAAAAATGAAATCTTTAAAAGAAGCTGTTGCGGATCAATCTGATGAATTATCTGTCAATGATGGTCAGATCCTATCTAAAGTTCTTAGATCAAGTACTGGATATATGAGGGATTTAAGGCATTTTGTGAAGTCATCCTCAAGTTCATTATACTTTTTTAATGCTAGATCCAATGAAGACAAGACTAAGGAGTTAGAGGTAGCACAACTTGAGATAGAACGATTGAGATCCAATGAACAAGAGTTGCTGACCAGATTAAATAAAGCAAAGGAGTTAGAGACAAGAATAGAAGAGAGATTGGAGTCAAGGATCCTAACAATATTTGAAGAATGGATGAGGATGTCTCCAAAACTCTATGCCACTACCACGATCTTAAAACTTGTTTTTTTTTTAATTAATTGTACTTTTATTATAATGTTCAACAACAATATTTGAACAAATTTAATGTATAAATTATATTTTTATTATAATAGTAATGCATTTTTTAATAAAATGAAAATTTGTGTAGCAGTACCGTTCGAACAGTATTTTTATTGTTTGAACGGTATATTACGATTTAAAAATTCATCTAAACAAAAAAGAGTTCGTTTGAACACTATTCGAAAATGCACAAATCTGTTCGAACGAGAACAATTCCAACAAATTTATTTGTTCAAACGGAGAAGCTCTGTTTGGACGCTGACCTCGTTCGACCATGACAATCTGTTCGATTTAAATATTTGTGTGTTCGAATGGTGTGTGTCAGTTTGGACAGATGAAATTGTCATTCGAACAGATTTCTGAGATAAAAATTTTCCATCTCAAATAAAAAAACCTGTCCGAACAAATCTGGATGGGCAAATGAGATTTAGTCTCTAAAAATCATTTTTAGGGATAAAATTCAAATTTTGTCTCTAAAAACTTTTTGAGACAAATTTGGGATGAAATTTTTTTATATCTAAAAATATTTTGGGATGGAAAATAAACTTTTTGAGACAAATTGATTTGTCTCAAAAAACAAATTTTCTTGTAGTGACGTATGTAGGTCCTCTAGTTGAAATCGAATGCGATGGTTGCATTAATGACTATTGGCTCTTGGGATCTACGTGGTTTGTATAACGAGTTAAAATAAGTTGAGTTGAAATGAAAGTTGAACAAAATATTATTAGAATATTATTTTTTAATATTATTATTATTTTAGATTTTGAAAAATTGAATTATTTATTATATTTTGTGTAAAAAATTTGAAAAACTTATAATAATTAAATGAGATAAGATAAAATAAAGTGAAATACTTTCATATATATCGGCAAGTCTAAAGAATTATATATAATTGAAATCGTTTTCATGGTTAATTCTTCTAATTATTATACATCAATTAATTACATTACTGACAGATTTGTTTTTATTGTATTCTTGTAATTTTAACCTAGCTCATTCAACTCTCTCTCTCTCTCTCTCTCTGTGTGTGTATATATATAGGCTCGTTTGCCTATATATTATTTATACAACTTTAGATACATGATAAATAAAAGTTTATTTAGTTACAATTTACTTTCTTGCAGCTCCTTTCTCTAAATTTTTTGGAAGGAATTAATCACAAGTTTATCAATCATGAAAACGAAAAATAAAAAAGAATATCGATGATCTAAAAGAATAATCCATCAACGTGGAAAGCTCTCAATGTCTAATAAATCGCTTTATTAATTTTCTTCCTTTCTTGGCAACCAAACAGGAGGCTAAATAAAGGAATTAAGAACCATATCCATTTGATTCAATCGGACAACTCGAATACATAAACCAAGAAATTAAAGCTAAAAGTTTCAGAAACAATATTCGAGCTAGTCAAACATAACCAATAGTCAAACAGAAAAAAAGTATAAGAAGTTAACCAAATTAAGGAACAATACTAATTGAGACACACATTGATATATATACAATTAAAACATCTGAAAATATGTTCTAAGCTCTCAATTAATCGTATGGGTGCTTAAAACATATATAAAAGATATTTTTAGTACTGTAAAGTACGTATGTTGTAGCTGTTTTTAGCGTTTATTGGGTAGGTGAAAGAACAATCCACTGCTGGTTTGGTAAGCATGCACGTTGACATTCAGAAAGTTTGAATGGGAGGCCAGAACGAGAGGAATTAGAGGGAAGCCAAATCCCTATTAAAAAGTAACATCATCATTTGTAATGATCAGGATCATGATGACTTTCAGCTTTTCCAGCGGGAGACCTAGCATGGCGAAGATGCCTCTCTTGGGAAAGAAGTTTTGCAAACCTGCAGCAAAGACATATTTTATGCTTTCCATTATCATTTATCTTAATTTAAAAAAGAAACTCCAAAAAACAAAGTTTGATATATGTCTATAAAAGAGTAATGCTAGCTAGATACAGTTGAGTAAAATATTTCTTACGTACGTGCACTAGATCTCAAGGCCTGTTTGGATACTTAGAATATCATAGCATATTTGTGAATAATAATAAAATAATGAGTTAAGGTGTTTTATTAGATTTTGATAAAAGAGAGAGAAAAATTGAATAAAAGTATTATAAAGTTAAAAAATTATTTCAATATAACTTTTTAATATAATTTTGTTTAAAAATTTTGAAAAAATAGTATCACTTTAATTTGTGTTTTGATGTTTGACAATTTGATCAAGTTGTAATATTAGATATAAAATTTGAAAATGTGAAATTGAAAAGTACTGTTTTGTGTTTTGATTGTTTGAGAAGGAAATATCTATAAATATTTGAGAATAGTTGTGTTACCAAACCAACTTAATTTATTGAAAAAAATAGAGAGTCATCATTTAATTTTTTTTTCTGTGAATTTCACGTTTATGGTCTATTAATTTATTTTTATTTTTTAAGAAGACTTCATACTCTAGCTAGACTGCACAAATCATTGTAATAATATATACCTTGCGAGAGCCTCTGCATTTGTTTCACTATTGGAAGGTTCAAAGAGGCCAGTATCCAGATTCACCCTAGAGACTTGTTTGTTCAGCAATTCTTCACCAACTTTGACAAGATCATCCAAATTCTTCGTTGTGGCAACGTCCACAGAAGATATCACCCCACTCAATTTATTATCCTGCATTATTTTGATTCAAATATTAAACATGCTCATGTTAATCGAGTGCATAAAAACATGCCTACTCATCATGGAAATATGGTCCATTTAAATAAACATGAATATGATATATATACCTGAATCCGCAGATAGCTTTTCTCAGAATGAAGGGCTTGGAAAAGCGCAGAGAGATGGACGACAACCATATCTGCACTTGCTTGAGAAAATACATCAATTATTGGGGCGTTACCACCTCTGGTTAACCAATCTAGAATGCCCCACCTGGCTGCATCACGAGCCTTGTAGTGCTCTTCGTCTTTATGCGACCCAGTTCCTAATGATATCACCAAAAACCGGCCATAATCCATTGGTTTTATTGGGAAGAAGTCGGGACTTCCTCTAAGGATCTCCTTTGTCACTTCACCAATGGCAAGTAAAGCCTGGAAAAGACACCAATTTAGCAGGTAAACATCATGACTACGTACTTTGCATTATATATATATATATATATATATATTTCATATTGACACTGGATGTTCGGAGCAGCATTTTGATTAATCTTGAGGATGCACAGGTCCTTGACAAGATGTTTCTGCAAGTGCGTATCGATTAATATTTCAAGAGAAAAATCTTTCAATCCAATGATCCTTACAAATTGTTTGCATTCAAGAGTATTTGAACCTTAGACGAGCATACCCAAGTCTAAAATTTTTACCCCTTGAGCTAATCCCAAAGGATTTACTTAATTTGCACCATATTTTTCGAAGGGAAAAGAAACAAACATGCTAAAATTACTATTCTTGGTATCAGGTAGGATCTGAAACAGCTTGAAAGATATATACCGGATTATTAGCAGCAACACCACCATCTATAAGGTTGAATTCTCTGACGTTCCCTTCTGGGTCTTTGGTTTCGAAGTAATAAGGTGGAAGATATGTTGGTGCAGCTGAGGTTGAAATGCATACATCTGAGAGTAGGGCATTTAAGCTTGGGTTTTTCTTTACCTGGTGCATAAATGATTAAGGAAAAACCAAAGTGAGTCTTAATCTCTAACAATCAGTCTTGAAGATTCTATTCATGAAGAGAAGATGATGATATTCAACCTCATAGCTAGAGAAGACAGTTGGCTGCAGTCGCTTGAGATCAAATGTTGGGATGACAACATTAGTCAAAGTCTGATGCATTCTTGTATTTCCTAGTTTTTTCCTTACAAGGTTATGCAGATACTTCCCATCGTACTTGGGTCCGGAAAGGGCTTTGAGGATCTTTGTAGTAAGTGGAAATACCGGACATCTGAAATTTTGGGAAAAGTACATAACTCGTTTTAGTAACTAAAATGAATGGAATCAGGCTAATAATCAAATAGGGAAAGCTTTGTCCTCATGAAAAGTTACTAGATTTACTTGTTTTGTGGGAATATTTTAGGGCAATGGTTTAAGTAAAAGTCCTTGATATCCCTAGCAGCAAAGACAGGTCTGTTATTTTCATTTGGAGCAGCTAGCATGGCAGTTACAAGCCCACCTGTGCTTGTTCCTGCAATTACATCAAAATAATCTGCGATTCTTGCATCTTCCCCGTCCAGCTTCTGCACCATGCACAGAAAATTCAGTGTAAATGATAGAAGATTACATGCATGCTGAAACATTCTTCTTATATATACATATATATATATATATATATATATGTTTTTTCAAATCAATATCTTAAAAATACTTTTTAAGTAAAACAAGATCTTTATTCGAAGATGATTCTTCTGTGGAAAAATCATAAACAAATTCCTTTCCATTGCTATTTAAGGCACTGGTAGAGTGTTTCTTCTTTATCAGCGATCATTTGATTAATTTTATCAAGAGTGTTTGGTCTTGAGACCTTGCCTATTCTCTGATAAAATAGTCAAATTAAGGTGTATAAATACATACATATGATATATATATATATACATACATATGATATATATATATATATACACTGCACACACACACACACACTAGCGTGCATGCTTGAAAAGTGAATAAAGATACAATGAAGGATCATATATTGGATGGAGTAATATTCTCTAGGCTGCATGAAACATTATATTACTGTATATATCTAACCTGAAGCTCAGATTCTAAGAAATCAAGGATGGTTCCTGGGATAAGCCCTCTTATGCCTCCGCCATCAATGCTGAGAACAGTGATGACATTTCCATAAGTGGGTGGCTGTAGGGGTACAATATTTTTTGCTTCCATTAGGGATAAGGGAGATAAGAGGCCGGACAAAGAGATAACGAGGGGAGTGGGGGTTTTCCAGACTTGGAAAAAAGAAACTGTGAATTATATCAAGAGGCAGCTGCTTGCTTAAAAGTGGTAGTTGAGATATTCCTGATCCATTCCTTGATAGGAATAGGGGTATACATAGTCTTGATACCTCTGAAATTTCAAGATTAAACCTCGTTAATATTGGATTGGACCAAACCCCAAAAGAAAGTCATCCAATGAATGTGTTTCAACTTTGACCCAACTTTTTTCGCATGCTTCCTTGGATAATGTTAAAATTGGACAACACTTGAGTAAGTGTTGTCATAAATCAATGAATGGGAAAATTCAAAAGTTCATGAATACAATATACCCTCTTGCTTTGGCATAGAAATGGTCCCATAGGGTTTAATGTGACCACAATAAGCTAGTGCAGAGAGGAGACTTGTAGTTGGGGCTTGAGAAGAATTGTAGTTGAGCATAAAGCATGAATGAGTAGCTAGAACCATAAGGCCAAACAGGGTCTAATTATGCATTAGGCCTAACTATTAAAGTGTGATGTTTATTTCCAATGGGACTTTTCATGTTCTATGCTTTATTAAGTTTTCTCTTTATTATTCTGTTTATGGAAGTTGTATTTCTACATTAATGTATCTCGCAAGTTTCTATGTAAGTCTTTATAGCATGATTAATGGAAGACGAAAGGCAGAACAATTAAAATCAATCCGTGAACTAAAGGATTGAAGTTTCCCAGAAAATACTTTCTAGTTCCTGTGTTTTGTCATTTCTGCTGCTTGTCTTCTGGTTCATAAAACCAACACTAACATTTGCCCCACTTTAATTGTTTACACCTCAAGTTAATCCCTATCAATTATTGGCTATTCCTTTGTTTGGCATTATCTTGAACTTTATTTTCCCTAGATTATATGCAATGAATTCCACATTCAAATTTGAACAAGAGAATCAAACTATCATTTTTGACACGTTAATCTCGATCACTAAAGGCGGCAGACACCTCCAGCAACTCCCATTTTCCGAGCAAAAGGAAAAAGTACTTGTTAGGAAGTGAGTACTCAACAAAGAAGTACATGTCAAGTACTAAGCCTGCATAAATTCCAACATGGTAGGCATTTCAATCTGCTAGCTGCAAAACCAGCAGAACAGTGAGTCATTCTTAGCCATTTGATTGGAAAAATAACCAAGTACTGGTGAAAACCGACATAAGTACTGCAGCGTGATCAGTAGTTCATGTTGATGTTTTGATATTAATTTAAGGTTTTTCTTCTTAGCAGAACCTGTCTACAACTTTCTGTGGTTCTGATTAACACACTTGATAACATTTATATCATATTATAATAGTGTTAACTTGCCCAGATTTTAAATCTAGTGTCCACAGATTGAAGCTCGAGGATGGCAATTGAATTACATAAATGCATTCATGGTCCATAAATTTGGCCTGAGTTTGTTTTGCAATTTCTTTCACGTTGCAAAATTAACAAAAAAGTGGCCTCCAATAAAGTAGAATGTGAAGATACGTATACTCTACTGCAAGATTTGCCTGCACAAACTGATGAATTGACTACTTGCTAGATTGAATATATGTACAGTACCCATGGTCGCAGTTCAAAGTTTCACAGTGATATGTTTCCATTATAAACTGCATGGATGTTGGGAAGCTAGCTGGTCTCACTATTTTTTTTTTTTTTAAAATCCTTTTGGACTTCTCAACTCATTAATTTATGCAGTGATTTTGAGGTTCAAGACATTGCTTTGCGAGAATGGCTAATTTGCAAACCTGCATTATTTAGCGGAAAACCTTATATGATCATTATTAACAATGGTAGAGATTCTCTTTAATGACGATTATAGATAATATTGGCATCTAGAAAATTTGAAGGAAAATTTTTACTCCTTAATTATGATTTCAGCCTCCAAATTAAATTACCCGTATAATCTAAATTTTCCCTTGAAACCGGTTTCTTTCTGATCCTTCTACAACACTCGAAAGATTTTCTGGATTCTCCTTGGGAGAAATATCAGCAAAAGAGACATCTCCGTTCAATGTTCTTAAGCTGTGATCATATCGGTACTGAATAGGATATTAAAGTGATGTTTATTCCCAAAGGGACTTTTCATGTTCCTATTTAAGCTTTATTAAGTTATTTTTTATTATTTTATTTTGGAAGTTGTATTTGCATTAATGTAATTTGTAAGTCTCTATGTGTGAGATTTCAAACTACGTGTATTTTTACGTATTGTTTTATTCTTATTATTGATTATTTTAATTTATTTTTAATAATATTATCGGTTGTGTTTTATTTGGTTAAAATAATTGTTTGAGCTATTAATTAGTTAATATTAGTTTTACATTGTTTTCCTTATTAATTTTAATGTGAGATAATTATTTTAATTATTGGAATTAAATTCTTTTATTTTATTATGTGACTTTAATTGATGTGTTTTCTTTATATTAATTATTGTTTTGTAATTAAATTGCGCTTTGGTTTAATTTATTTTATTGTTGGGCTTTGAATATTTTATTTTATTGATTTTGAATTGTAGCATTTTCAATTAGTTTTTATTTATTTTATTGTGTTCCGTCTCTGGTGGTCTTCATCTCTTTTTCCTTTCCTTTTCTTTTTCTTTCTTTTCTTTCTTCTTTCTTTTCTTTCTTCCCCTACTTTTCCCCCTCCAGACCCGCGCGACAAGCCCCTCCATCCCCTCTATTTTCAGTTCGGCCACTAACCAGCCACCACCCCTATGCCGGCCGCTTGCCCTCACAGCTCCCACCACTAGGACTGCCACCTGCCGGCCAGCCTACCCCGGCGATTCCAGCTTCGGACAACCTCCCACCTCCCATCCATGAGCCGAAATCTGAATGGGCATTATAATACCCATTCTTGCATTTCTGACTACCGTCGGCCACCCTTGGTGTCGGCAGTTCACCAGTAGCCTCAGAGCACCCTCCGGTATTCCCCCCCGGCGGTGGCACCACCCACGGCATCCCAAATGCTCTAACCCGAAGTGGGTATTTCAAATACCCATACACGAGTTTGTCACCCTAGCGCCACCACCGGCTACCACTTGGTCTCACCGCCGCCAGCGAGGAGTTCCCCTTGCTCCGGTGACCACCTCCTAGCTCAGTTTCCCCATCCACGGCCCCACCTTCCTTGTACAACCCCAAATCTGAAAATAAGTTTCCACCCATTTTGAGCTCGATCTGTCAAATTCCGATGGTTGCACCACCACACCACCACCTTCATGAGATTTCCCACCCTTTATTGAGTACTTCTTTAAATTTTGATATCAAACCGAGCACTCTAGTCCAACGTACAAAGTGAAAACTATGACCGCTGTGGACTGACGCTTGCTCAAGGATCCATGTTTTTACCCACTGTAAGTATATTCCAAATGAATTTTAAAATTTAAATATATTTTTGCATCGACAGATATTGTGTTTGGTTATTGTTAAGATTTATTGGTTATTGAATATTTTGTGCATGGTCGTCTGCAGTGTGTATTTATTCACATGTTCATGGTTATATCTGGAAACTGGATTTTAGCATGATATTGGATGTTCATGTGTTGGAAATGGAAACTGGATTTTCATGTGTTTATGGTTTTTGGGTGTGTGTGTATCACGACCCCAAGTCAGGATACAACATTGTCCCAGTGTAGCTCATTTGGTCATTTGTGAGCGGAATATACTGAGTGACGTCCCCTGGGTTGTCGCCGGGCGACAACGAGATCGGACGGGATGGTAACGCTCTCGTGCCGACTCCGTGGCTCGTCTGCTGGCGGGAGCTAGGGGATGCCTGACGTGTTGGGTGCAATTAGTTAGGCATCGCCCATTCCGAAGTCACATACGTGGTCGTTACCTTTGGTGTGATGATGAGAGCCAGAGTATGCAGATGGTCCCTAAGGTAGATCATGGTGCATACGGTTAATAAAATGGATGTTTAGGCCATTTTCTGGAAAATTGGCAGGCTTTGATTATTGGTGTTATGTGGACAATTTTCTGGGAAAATGATTGTTGTTTTAATGGTTTTACGGACATCATTTTCTGGGAAAATGATGGATGTTTTATTGGAGTTTTATCGTGAACCAAATTGGGATTTTGGTGTGGTTACTTTATTTACTTTAAGGAAGATAATTTTAAACTTCATGCATATGGTGTCATGTCCATGCGTAATGTTGTTGCATAAGTATATTTTATATCTTGTGGTTTGTTTGGGTTATACTTACCTACGATGCCATTTTTGGCGTCGTAGTTTTTGGATGCATTGTTTTGTAGAGGCTGAGCCTGAGGAGGTGACTCTGCTGTTAAAGTATTCATATTATAATTTGTTATCTTGGAAAACTGTTTTTTCCTTTTTATAAATATGTATTTGTATAATTTGTATAATTTGTATTTCGGATGACCGTATTAAATCTCCTGTTGGAGAATTTGTGTTAAAATAGTTTGTAAAATAATTCTAAAAATTCTGATATTAGATATTGATTTCAATTATCCGCTACTTTTATTTATGCATATTACGTGTTCACACACTTAGCACTTGACGTTGGGGGTGCGTGAGTCGTGTTGTCAGCATCTCGATGCCTCGATTCCCATGTTTATTTTAAGGAGAATTTGGGGGCGTCACAAGTGGTATTAGAGTAGTTCGACTCTGGGTAAATCCACAGATTACCTAGGGACATTACCAAAAAAGTTTGTTGTTTTAAATTTGTTTATTTTATTGTTTGGTTATTTTAATCTATTTTATTATTCTAGTTGTTCTCTATATTTTTCCTATTAACTTATATTGTAAGATTTTTGATATTTATTTCGTTGTGTTGTGCTTTTTATTTTAATGTGCTTTTTGTTTATTATTTTCAGAGTTAACTTAGTTCTGATTGGTTGATTTGCTTTGCTTTGTTTCATTTTAATATTTGTTCTATATTGTAATTGGGTAGTAATTCAGATTTTAGTTAGTTGATTTTATTTAGTTAAGTTGTTGAGCATTTTTTTTTATATGTGTCTTTGTTTTGTTTAAATTGAAATTTGAATCTTTCGGATTAAATTATTATTTTATATCTTTCATTTTAAGGAAATCTTTATTTAAATAATTATATTACGGAATCCCTTGTTTTAAAGTTATTATTTGTTGTGAGTTATTTTGTTTTATTAAGATTTTATGTAGTTATCATAAGAATTTGATTTTGTTTTATTTCAGTTCATAAGATTTCTACAAGATGATTTTGGATTTTGTTTATCATCTTTTTATTTTAATTATGGCTTTTGGTTTTTTAAATATTTCTGAAGCTTTGAAATTCATTGAGACAAAGATTTAAAGGAAATCGCTACTATGTTTTCGTTTTTGAGATATGTATAGAGGTAAGCTTTTAAATTTATTATCTTTTCACCTTTTCGCTGGTTTTATTTTTAAAAGTTTACCTATTTATTTTGACGAGTGGATTTTTTTGGCAACTTATTAGTATTTATTTATTAATTTATTTATTTTACTATGGTTCGTTTCTTATAAAAGTTTTAAATTTTAGAGATTTCTACAATAAATCTTTTTAGAGTTGGATTTTGATGAGAATTTCAAAACTTTAATTGTCATTTTATTTCTCCATTCTTCTTTTAATTCAATCTCCTTGTTTTATTTAATAAATTTTTTTGGTGATTTTCTGTTTACCAAGGGAGATGGACTTGTTTTCTTGAACGGCTGACTTTTACTTATTTGTTTATTAGATCTTTTCACTAGTTTTGTTTATATATAATATTTATGTGAATTACTCAAGTTTTATTTAGTGATTGGGTATATTACTATATCTTTGCAAGATGGATTTGTTTTGATAAATCGTTGGTATTTACATGATTGTATTTCCTTATTGATATTTTATATGCTATTCATGTGTAGTACCTGGATCTCACTGAGTGTTTGAGTTTCTAAGTTCTAATTTGATTTATGGGAGATTGCTGGAATTGTATTTTAGATGGACCCTTCTTGGGAGTGTGGAATTCTTGGTCATTGGTATATTGTTATGAAAACTGTTTTAGGAATATTCATGATAGTAGGTGATCAATTATTTCCTTGGTGAAGTTTGGATTTTGTTTGTTGGAAGCTTAGAGATTGTTGTCTAATATTTGTGTGTGTAAATTTTGGAGGGTACTTGTCTTTGATTTGTGCTTGACTTGATGGAAGTTATTTTGTTAAGTGATAGAGGTTGATTTGATGCGATTGTATTAAATTCAAGAGATCTAAACTATAGGTTTTTGGGCAAATTAATTAGGGTGGGTAATTTAAACTTGATATTTGATGAATTTAATGGTTGCCTTTGTCGAGGTATCTTAGGGAATTAGTGTGACTTGAAGTCACCTGGGAATTTGAATATTGGAGACTATTCTTTCTCTTGGGTATTGAAAGTTCAGATGAGTGAGAGAATTATGTGTATCATGGTTACCATACTAATTAATTTAAGTAGAGTTGACATGATTTTTAGGTGATGTACATTGGAGCTTAGATATCAATCATGGTGGTATAATTAGAATTATAAGATATTAAGACTTTAGGAATTCGGAAGTGTGGTATATGATTTCCTGTAATAAGTGTTGATCCAGTTTTTACTCAATGGTGATAATTTATGGAGACTTAATTTTAAGCATTTGGTGAGTTTTTATAGTGCACGTAGAAGCGTGATGTCTTACAATGTAGTTGGAGGTTCAAGTCTTGTGTTGATTTTGAGAAATTAGTGGTGACTTGAAATTTGGGATGATACTTGTAAGGGGAGATTTATCTCTGTTGTTGGATAATTTATGCTTATTGATGGTTAAGTAGGGAAGATAAATTTCGGAGTTACTTGAGTGTGTCATGATTTTTGTATGAAGTTAGTGAACATTAGGATTTTGGGAGATTGTACTAAAGTCCTTGTACAAATGGAGATTTCAGACTACTTACTACCTTAGGAGCCTTAGAGACGAAATGTTATTTGGAGACTATACATTTATGATGGAATAACATCCATTTGTGTTTGAGGAAAATAGGTGATGGTGTAAATGCATGGAATGAGTATTGAGCTATGTGGTAGGTGAGGTGTTGCGTTTCTATTAGTTGTGGTCGAGCAAATTTTGAAGACGAAATTTATTTTAAGGGGGGGCGAATGTGAGATCCCAGACTACGTGTATTTTTACGTATTGTTTTATTCTTATTGTTGATTATTTTAATTTATTTTTAATAATATTATCGGTTGTGTTTTATTTGTTTAAAATAATTGTTTGAGCTATTAATTAGTTAATATTAGTTTTACATTGTTTTCTTTATTAATTTTAGTGTGAGGTAATTATTTTAATTATTGAAATTAAATTCTTTTATTTTATTATGTGATTTTAATTTATGTGTTTTCTTTATATTAATTATTGTTTTGTAATAAAATTGCGCTTTGGTTTAATTTATTTTATTGTTGGGCTTTGAATATTTTATTTTATTGATTTTGAATTGTAGAATTTTTTGTTAGCTTTTATTTATTTTATTGTGTTCCGTCTCTAGTAGTCTTCATCTCTTTTTCCTTTTTTTTTTTTTCTTTCTTCTTTCTTTTCTTTCTTCCCCTGCTTCCCCCCCCCCCCCCAAAAAGACCCACGCGACAAGGTCCCCTGTCCCCTCTGTTTTCCGTTCGGCCACTAACCAGCTGCCACCCCTATGCCGGCCGCCTACCCTCACCGCCCCCACCACTAGGACCGCCACCTGCCGGCCAGCCTACCCCGGCGATTCCAGCCCTGGACAACCTCCCACCTCCCCTCCATGAGCCGAAATCCGAATGGGCATTGTAATACCCATTCTTGCATTTCCGGCCACCATCGACCACCCCTGGCGTCGGTAGTTCACCGGTAGCCTCAGAGCACCCTCCGATATCACCCCCACCTGCCGGCAACACCCACGGCAGCCCAAATGCCCCAATCCAAAGTGGGTATTTCAAATACCCATACACGGGTTTGCCACCCTAGCGCCACCACCGGCCACCACCTGGTCTCACCGCCACCATCGAGGAGTTCCCCTTGCTCCGGTGACCACCCCCCTAGCTCAGTTTCTCCATCCACGGCCCCACCTTCCTTGTACAACCCCAAGTTCGAAAATGGGTTTCCACCCATTTTGAGCCCGATCTGCCACCTTCTGGTGGTTGTACCGCCACACCACCACCTTCATGAGATTCCCCACCCTTCATTAAGTATTTTCCTAAATTTTGGTATCAAACCGAGCACTCTAGCCCAACATACAAAGTGACCGCTACGAGCGCTGTGGACTGGCGCTTGCTCAAGGATCCATGTTTTTACCCACTGCATTGTGTATTTATGCACATGTTCATAGTTATATTGGGAAACTGGATTTTAGCATGATATTGGATGTTCATGTGTTGGAAATAAAAACTGGGTTTTCATGTGTTTATGGTTTTCAGGTGCGTGTGTATCACGACCCCAAGCCGGGATAGGGCATTGTCCCGGTATAGCTCCTCTGGTCACTCGGAAGTGGAATATACTGAGTAACGTCCCCTAGGTTGTCGTTGGGCGACAACAGGATCGGACAAGATGGTAATGCTTTCGTGTCGACTCTGTGGCTCCTCTGCTGGCTGGAGCTAGGGGATGCCTGGTCATGGTACGTGCTGGGCGTGGTAAGTTAGGCATCGCCCTTTCCGAAGTCACATGTATGGTCGTTACTTTCGGTGTGATAATTAGAGCCAGGGTATGCGGATGGTCCCTAGGGGAGATTATGGTGCATACGGTTAATAAAATAGATGTTTAGGCTATTTTCTGGGAAAGTGACGGGTTTTGATTATTGGTGTTATGTGGACAATTTTCTGGGAAAATGGTTGTTGTTTTAATGGTTTTACGGACATCATTTTCTGGGAAAATAATGGATGTTTTATTGGAGTTTTATCGTGGACCAAAATGGAATTTTGGTGAGGTTACTTTATTTATTTTGAGGAAGATGATTTTAAACTTCATGCATATGGTGTCATGTCCATGCGTATTGTTGTTGTATGCGTATACTTTATATCTTGTGGTTTGTTTGGGTTGTACTTACCTGTGATGCCATTTTTGGCGTTGTAGTTTTTGGATGCAGTATTTATCGGAGGCTGAGCCTGAGGATGCGACTCTGCTTTTGAAGTATTCATATTATAATTTGTTATCTGAAAATTGTTTTTCCTTTTTTATAAATATGTATTTGTATAATTTGTATTTTGGATGACTGTATTAAATCTCCTGTTGGAGAATTTGTGTTAGAATAGTTTGTAAAATAATTCTAAAAATTCTGGTACTTAGCTATTGACTTTAATTATCCGTTGTTTTTATTTATGCATGTCATGTATTCACACACTTAGCACTTGACGTTGGGGGTGCGTAACCCGTATTGTCAGTATACTAATGCCTCGATTCCCATGTTTATTTTAATGGGAATTTGCGGGCATCACACCATGTAAGTCTTTAAAAAGCATGATCAATGAAAAATGAATGGTTGAACATTAGAATCAATTCGAGAACAAAGGGTTGAGGTTTCTTAGAAAATATCATATAATTCCTCTATTTTTGCTGTTTATCTTTTGGCTTTTAAAACCAACAACTGGTATAAGAGCTAAAACTAGGTTCATCTAAGGGTCAATGGCTACTTTTGGAGTGTCAACACCTGTTCCTATATTCAATAGTGAAGGCTTCGATTACTGGAAACCACCAAGGATGCTAAAGAAGCTTCGGCTTAAACTCAATCCAAGCAAGAAACCACCAAGGATGCTAAAGCATTGTTCATTCTTCATCAGACAGTTTTTGAATCAATCTTTCTAAAATTGATAAAGGCTGCAACTTCAAAAGTAACATGGGATATTCTGCAGGCAGAATTTCAAGGAAATACTAAGGTAAAACTCATCAAACTTCAAGGCTTTACAAGGGAGTTTGAAATTTGAAAATGGAGGAATTTGAAGTAGTAAATGAGCATGGTTCTAGACTAATTGAACTAGTGAAAAGACAAATCACTTGGAGAAAAATTGTTACCATGCCGGGAAGCCACAATGTTGGAATTGCAAAAAATTTGGGCATATGGAAAAGGATTGTAGATATAAGAATAATCAGCAATCAAATTATTCAGAAAAAAAAAAGATGGAAAGCAAGCATTTATTTTTTGCATGTCAAGCCCTCACTCAAGAAGAGAAGATCTGGTTCATTAATAGTGGTTGCAGCAATCACATGGCATCTGATGAAGCCATTTTCACTAGTTTGGATACTTCCATCAAAACAAAAGTGAAGATGGGCAATGTTGAGCTTGTTGAAGCAAGAGGCAAAGGGACAATGGCTATTTCGACTAAGAAAGGTACCAAACTCATCAAGGATGTGCTGTTAGTTCCATCACTTGATCAAAATTTATTGAGTGTAGGCCAAATGATGAAAAATGGCTACTCTTTAAGTTTTGAAAATAACCTGTGCAAAATATTTGATGAGAAGAATAAGGTGGAGTTGGCTAAAATAAAAATGGGGAGAAGTAGGAATTTTTCTATTCAATGGAGATATCCTAATGCTATGGTGGCTACTGTTAGTGAGACAATGATATGTGTTGAACTCAAGGTTTCAAGTTTCGTGTAAATCTACACATGGATTTTGATGATAACAAATGAATTCAAAGAATAAAGGAGTCTCAAACTCAAGTTGTCCACACAATACAATCAAGCACATCAAGGAACCAAGCATGAGCAAGAAGGGAACAAGTTCACATTAAAATCATAGAATAATATTGTAAATCTCTTAAAAATTCGAAATTAGGATTAAGGCTCAAAATTAATATTTTATCATAAAGCATTAAAATACATTTTCCACATGTGCATGAATATTTTGAAAATTAAATTTGAAAATTTTGAAAGATGATTGATTGTCATCTTTTACATGTGCATGACATGATTAAAGGTTTGAACTTTGAAAATATTAAGATGATTGATTGTCATCTTTCACATGTGCATGACATGATTAAAGGTTTAAACTTTGAAAATATTAAGATGATTGATTATCATCTTTCACATGTGCTTGTTTTATTTGAATATTTTCAAAAGTGATAGATGCTTTTCTTGACTTATGCAAAAGGTAGATGTCTTTGTTTGAAAATTTTGAAAAATAAAGTGTGTTCCTTTTGTCATATGCAAAAAGTAAAAGATTAGATTTGAAATTTTTGAAAAGTAAAGTGTGCTCCTTTTGTCACATGCAAAAAGTAAAAAGATTAGATTTGAAATTTTTGAAAAGTGAATGATGATATCTTTGACATGTGAATCTTTTTAAATTTGAATATGAAGTCTCATATGCCTATAAATAGATCATTTGAGAGCTTCACATTCACAACACCAAGAGCATACAACATTCATTCAAAATTTTCATTCTCTCTTCTCTAAGCATTGACCCTTAACCCTTGTTCATTTTGAGAGATATAGTTTGCGCTGTATTATTTTTATTTCACTCATTGAGGAGTGTTTTCTGATAGCCTACCCACTATCAATTCTTGTATCAGTAAAAGGGTGTGTATAACCCTTGTGTGTGTAGAAGGTGTTCTACACGGGGAATAGTTAAATCACCAAGTGTGAGGTGATTAGAAGTGTAGAGGGTGTTCTACACGGATTCTTTGGAGCGGTGCTGCTCAAAAGTGTAATAGGTTTCTATCTCCACCTGAAGGAGATTGAATAGTGAATTCGGGGATCCTCAAGGGGTAGCTTGAGGCGAGGACGTAGGCAGTGGGGCCGAACCTCGTTAACATACTGAGTTTGCTTCTCTCTTACCCTTACTCTTTATATTTATTGTTGTTTCATATTTTGTTTATATTTTATATTATATATTTGATTTATAATTGTTATTTTTTTAAATACAACTCAATTCACCCCCCCTCTTGTGTTAGTCATCTGGGCAACAATTGGTATCAGAGCTAGAGCTCTATTATAAGATTAACTATCTTTTGAGTTAAGATCATATGGCTAACATTGCAGCTTCATTTGGTGAAGGTCAATCCAGCAGTCGGCCTCCACTCTTTTGCGGAGAAAATTACTCATTCTGGAAAGTTAGAATGAGAATATTCCTTCAGGCTCAATGTCGAGAAATCTGGAAATGCATTGTAAATGGACCTTATATTCCAACAAAAGTGATTGATGGAGTAAAGGTCAAAAAGGAAGAAGAAGAGTTTGATCGTGAAGACGATAGACTTTATACTTTGAATTTAACTGCTATGAATTTATTATATAATGCTCTCAATGGTAATGAGTTTAATAGAGTAATGACTTGCGCTACAGCAAAGGAAATTTGGGATAACTTGAAAGTTACTTATGAAGGAACTTCTCAAGTCAAGGAATCAAAAATTTATATTCTTACTCATGAATATGAAATGTTTAAGATGAATGATGATGAATCTATTTCTAGTATGCACACTCGTTTTACTAATATCACAAACAGCTTGACAGCTCTTGGCAAAATTTATTCTAAAGTGGAGATAGTAAGAAAAATTCTCAACTCTCTACCAAAACGTTGGGAATCAAAAGTGACAGCAATTCTTGAAGCTAGAGACCTCAAGAAGCTCGAAGTGAATGAACTCATCGGGTCACTTATCACCCATGAGTACACATTGAAAAGAGGAGAAGAAGAAGGAAAGCCAAAGAAGAGCTTGGCACTTAAAGCTGTTCCACATGAAAGTGAAAGTGATGAAGATGAGGAAAATGACAACAAAGATGAAGAAGTTGCGATGACAACAAGAAGAATTCAGAGGTTCTTAAAGAAAAATAAAACTCCTCCAAGGAAATCTTTCAAAAAGTTTTCCAAGAAAGATTCAGGTAAAAATGACACTTTAATTTGTTATAAATGCAATAAGCCTGGTCATATCAAGTCAGATTGTCCTCTGCTAAAGAAAGATCGAAACAAAGGCAAAAAAACAATGAAAGCTATATGGGATGATGATTCAAGTAGCTCAGATAGTGAAACAAGCAATGGAGAATCAGCAAATCTTTGTCTTATGGCTAAAGTTGACATTGAGGTAACAAATCTTGATAATATTGAAGATCTTTCATATGAAGAATTGCAAAATGTTTTAGAAGAGGTATATGAGGAATTTGAAAAATTGGGTATCAAGTATACTGCTTTGAAAAAGAAAAATTCTTCTTTAACAAACGAAATTGATATTTTAAGAAAAGAAAATATTGTTTTGAAAGATGAAAATCTTGAGTTGAAGAAAAAGAAAACTGATTTAGAAAATATTATTGAAAACTTTACGAATGGAAAAAGAAATTTTGAAAAATTTTTTGGTAGTCAAAGATGTGTTTTTGACAAGGCAGGCTTGGGATATATGCCGAAACAAAAATACAAACCTTATAAAAACTTCTTTGATAATCCTTCTACATCAAAGTCCAATATTCAAAATTCCTTTCATAAAAATAATTTTGTTAAAAAAGGATACTATTATAATCACTCAAGTTCTTCATATATGTCACATGATATTTGCAATTTTTGTAATAGAAATGGTTATAGTTATCATGCTTGTCCTATTAGAAGAAAACATACAATGACTATTAGGGCCATATGGATACCTAAAAATCTTGTTTCTTCTAATACTAATAAATAAAGGACCCAAAGAACTTGGGTACCAAGAAAAATCATTTTAATTATTTTTATAGGTGTGCATGAAGTCTTCCACAAACAAAAATAAATGGTTTTTAGATAGTGGATGTTCAAGACACATGACGGGAGACAAGACTAAGTTCTTTGATCTTAGATCTAAAGAAGAAGGACACATGACATTTGGAGACAACTCGAAAGGGAAGATCGTGGGAATAGGTAAAATTGGTAATAAGTCTTCTATCATAATTGAAGATGTTTTACTTGTTGAAGGTCTAAAACATAATCTTTTGAGTATAAGTCAATTATGTGATAAAGGATTTACAGTTACTTTCAAAATGGATAACTGTATTATTTTGAATGATCATGATTGTAATATTTGTTTTATTGCTTTTAGAAGTAACAACGTTTATACAATTGATTTTGAAGAAATTATCTCACAAGATCCTATTTGTTTTTCAGCTCAAAATGAAACTAATTGGTTATGGCATAGAAAACTAGGTCATGCCAACATGGAACTTATTTCCAAACTTTCAAAAAATGATCTTGTGAGAGGTTTACCAAAGGCAAATGTTCTTAAAGATAAAATTTGTGATGCATACCAATTTGGTAAACAAACAATAACTTCTTTTAAAACCAAGAAACATATTTCCACTACTAGACCACTGCAACTGATACACATGGATCTTTTTCGACCAAATAGAGTTGCAAGTTTAGGAAGAAAATATTATGCATTTGTTATTGTTGATGATTTCTCTAGATATACTTGGGTCATCTTTCTTGCTCATAAAGATGAGGCACATAATGCCTTTACCAAGTTATGCAAGAGAATTCAAAATGAAAAGGGTTATACTATTTCAAGTATCCGAAGTGATAGGGGAAAAGAGTTTGTTAATAAAAATATTGAAACATTTTGTGATGAAAATGGTTTTGTGCATAATTTTTCTGCTCCTCGAACTCCTCAACAAAATGTGGTAGTAGAGAGGAAAAATAGATCTCTTCAAGAGATGACAAGAACAATGCTCAATGAGAACAACTTACCTAGTTATTTTTGGGCTGAAGCGGTAAGTACTGCATGTTATGTTATAAATAGAGTTATGCTAAGGTCCAAATTAGATAAAACCCCTTATGAGTTTTGGAATGAGAAAAAGCCCAAAATTGGTTACTTTCATGTATTTGGATGCAAATGTTTTATTTTAAATGACAGGGATAACTTAGGCAAGTTTGATGCAAAATCTGATGAAGGTATCTTTCTCGGGTATTCTACTAATAGTAAAGCTTATAGAGTATTCAATAAAAAGACTTTGACTGTACAAGAATCTATGCATGTAGTATTTGATGAATCTAATTCTCTACTCTCCAAGAAATCTATTGATGAAGAAACAGGAGGTATAAATAATACGGAAAGTCTCAATCTCAACAAAGAGAACACAATAGAGGAAGTCCAACATGGAGACATCAGGAAAGATCATCAAAATTTAATACAAGATGCAACCAAACAGTGGAAATTTGTGAAAGATCATCCAGTGGAACAAATTCTGGGAGAACCTTCACGAGGTGTAAGCACTCGATCATCTCTTAGAAATATTTGCAATCATACTGCTTTTCTATCTCAGATTGAACCTAAAAATATTGATGAAGCACTTCTTGATGAATCTTGGATTCTAGCTATGCAAGAAGAGCTTAATCAATTTGAAAGAAATGATGTTTGGACACTTGTTCCTAAACCCAAAAATCATACTATTATTGGAACAAAATGGGTTTTTAGAAACAAGAAAGATGAGTCCGGAGTCATTACTAGAAATAAGGCTCGACTTGTAGCCCAAGGTTTCAATCAAGAAGAAGGAATCGATTATGATGAGACATATGCACCAGTCGCAAGATTAGAAGATATTCGAATGCTACTTGCATATGTTTGTTATAAAGATTTCAAACTTTTTCAAATGGATGTTAAAAGTGCTTTCTTAAACGGTTTTATAAATGAAGAGGTATATGTTGAGCAACCTCCAGGTTTTGAAAATTATATTTCTCCAAATCATGTTTTCAAACTCACAAAAGCACTATATGGACTCAAACAAGCTCCTAGAGCGTGGTACGAGAGATGTAGTGGTTTCTTGATTAAAAAAGGCTTTTCAAGAGGAAAAATTGATACAATTCTTTTCATTAAATACGAAAATGATGATATTATTTTGATTCAGATTTATGTTGATGATATAATATTCGGTGCTACTAATGAAAATATGTGCCAAGTTTTTGCTAAGACTATGCAGGAAGAATTTGAAATGAGCATGATGGGAGAGCTTACATTCTTTCTCGGATTGCAAATTAAGCAAGCAAAAAGTGGGACATTCATCAATCAATCGAAATATATTAAGGAATTGCTGAAGAAGTTTGGGATGGAAGGTGCTAAGGAAACTGGAACACCAATGAGCCCATCCACTAAACTTGATAAAGATGAAACCGGTAAACCAGTTGACTCGAAGGTATATCGAGGTATGATTGGTAGCTTATTATATTTGACAGCCAGTAGACCAGATATTATGTTTAGTGTGTGCTTATGTGCACGCTTTCAATCATCTCCAAAAGAATCACATTTAATTGCAGTTAAGCGCATTCTTAGATATCTTAGTGGTACAATTAACTTAGGATTATGGTACTCTAAGTACACATCTTTCGATCTAATCAGCTACACAGATGCAGATTATGCTGGCTGTAAAATAAATCGAAAAAGCACTAGTGGAGCATGTCACTTCTTAGGTCGTGCACTAGTTTCCTGGTTTAGTAAAAAACAAAATTCTGTTGTACTATCTACTGCTGAGGCAGAATATGTTGCTGCGGGTAGTTGTTGTGCTCAAGTTCTTTACATGAAGCAACAACTTGAGGATTTTAAACTTATGTACAATCACATTCCAATCAAATGTGATAATACAAGTGCTATAAATCTTTCAAAGAATCCAATACAACATTCTCGGACCAAACATATTGAAATTAGATATCATTTTCTTAGATATCATGTACAGAAGGGCGATATTGTATTAGAATTCACTAGTACACATGATCAATTAGCAGACATTTTCACAAAACCCCTACCAAAAGATAGACTATGTATGATTAAAAGAGAAATAGGAATGATGCATGCCATGGATATCTGCTAGATACTTTTATTTCATTATCTTAAATGACCTACAGAAACTTGAGACGTTTTGCCTCATCATTCAAATGCATTTGCTCCTCATAAATCATCATGCCATCCTTGTCTAAAGGATTAGGCAATCGAAATGAATAGGTAAGCAAGGATTTCAAATCCTTATTCTGTTGCTTTAACTCTACTATTTTTTTTGTTTGACTCATAAACAAGTCGTTGAAGTACAGAAACAGTCTCGCTAAGCTTCTCAATTTCACGAGTTTTGGACTGCAACCGAGTAGAAAACGCGACGATAGATGATGAATATCGAGTTTCGAGACCCACAAGCTCGTAAATGGCGTCATGATCTGATTTATTAGCTAAATCAGTCTCTTGTTGCTTCATGGCACCCATGACAGATGCAGAAATAAATTGAGACTGAGGTGAAGGATACCTCAAATCTTGATCAAGAGAAGCACTGAAGGGAAATCTACGAGCCATTGAAAAATTGTAGAATGAGAATGCAAGCAAATTGCAAAGATGAGAAGAAAGCTTGATGCGAAATAGATAAAGCTAATGATTGCTCTTATAGAAATGGAAATAAGAACAAGACAAGCTTACAAATCATGATAATATCTCATTTTTCAGTAACATCAAGCGGATCAAATCTCTGCACCGAATTGCCAGAGCTACGCCTCCAGCCTTTGCAGGTTTTGTCGGGCACGGGTGGTTTCAATTATTCAGCTCTTTACAAAATCTCCTTCCGCACCGAATTACCGAAACTAGGCCTCCAGCCTTTGCAGGTTTTGTCGAACACGTGTGGCTACGCACCGAATTCTCTACAATCTCTACTAACGCAGCGTTTTATTTGTCTATTGGTTATTGTAGGAATATATCTTATTGAGCTAATTATGATTCCTTTTTAATGATGCCAAAATGGGGAGAAGTTTTAGACTAGAACATTAACATTGTTTAAATTGCTAAACTTGTTATATATGCTTGGAATTATATTTATATTTTTGCTTGAAAAACTAACGCACATTCTCAGGGGGAGCTTAAGTATTAATACAGGTTTCAGGTTCTATCAAGTATTTATCATCATCAAAAAAGGGGGAGATTGTTGAACTCAAGGTTTCAAGTTTCGTGTAAATCTACACATGGATTTTGATGATAACAAATGAATTCAAAGAATAAAGGAGTCTCAAGCTCAAGTTGTCCACACAATATAATCAAGCACATCAAGGAACCAAGCATGAGTAAGAAGGGAACAAGTTCACATTAAAATCATAAAATAATATTGTAAATCTCTTAAAAATTCGAAATTAGGATTAAGGCTCAAAATTAATATTTTATCATAAAGCATTAAAATACATTTTCCACATGTGCATGAATATTTTGAAAATTAAATTTGAAAATTTTGAAAGATGATTGATTGTCATCTTTCACATGTGCATGACATGATTAAAGGTTTGAACTTTGAAAATATTAAGATGATTGATTGTCATCTTTCACATGTGCTTGTTTTATTTGAATATTTTCAAAAGTGATAGATGCTTTTATTGACTTATGCAAAAGGTAGATGTCTTTGTTGAAAATTTTGAAAAATAAAGTGTGTTCCTTTTATCATATGCAAAAAGTAAAAGATTAGATTTGAAATTTTTGAAAAGTAAAGTGTGCTCCTTTTGTCACATGCAAAAAGTAAAAAGATTAGATTTGAAATTTTTGAAAAGTGAATGATGATGTCTTTGACATATGAATCTTTTTAAATTTGAATATGAAGTCTCATATGCCTATAAATAGATCATTTGAGAGCTTCACATTCACAACACCAAGAGCATACAACATTCATTCAAAGTTTTCATTCTCTCTTCTCTAAGCATTGAGCCTTAACCCTTATTCATTTTGAGAGATATAGTTTGCACTGTATTGTTTTTATTTCACTCATTGAGGAGTGTTTTCTGATAGCCTACCCACTATCAATTCTTGTATCAGTAAAAGGGTATGTATAACCCTTGTGTGTGTAGAAGGTGTTCTACACGGGGAATAGTTAAATCACCAAGTGTGAGGTGATTAGAAGTGTAGAGGGTGTTCTACACGGATTCTTTAGAGCGGTGCTGCTCAAAAGTGTAATAGGTTTCTATCTCCACTTGAAGGAGATTGAATAGTGAATTCAGGGATCCTCAAGGGGTAGCTTGAGGCGAGGACGTAGGCAGTGGGGCCGAACCTCGTTAACATACTCAGTTTGCTTCTCTCTTACCCTTACTCTTTATATTTATTGTTGTTTCATATTTTGTTTATATTTTATATTATATATTTGATTTATAATTGTTATTTTTTTAAATACAACTCAATTCACCTCCCTCTTGTGTTAGTCATCTGGGCAACAATATGGCACCAAAGATTTGGCCACTACAATTTTAATTTGTTGAGATTAATGCATCAAAGTGAGATGATGAAAGACCTACCTTTCCTAGAAAAAGAAATACTAGTGTGTGGAGGTTGCATGATTGGAAAGCAGCATAAGCTTCCATTTCCATTTGAAAGCAGCTGGAGAGCCAAAGAAAAGCAGCAATTGGTCCATACTGATGTATGTGGTCTAATGGAAACTCCAACTCATAATCATTGCAGGCATTTCATCATTTTCATAGATGATTTTACTAGAATGATTTGGGTTTATTTCCTTCACGAAAAATCTGAGATGTTTGGAGTTTTTAAGATGTTCAAACTCTTGGTTGAGAAGTAGTCAGGACACAAAATTAAATCTTTAAGGAGTGATAGAGGTGGTGAGTATAACTCCAAAGAATTTAAAAAAATTATGTTACATGAGAAAAACTAACCAAGGAATTTTGGGGTGAAGTAGTGAACACTATTGTGTTCCTGCTTAATCGTTTGCCCACAAAATCAATTCAAAACCAGACACCATTTGAAACTTGGAGTGGAATAAAACCTTTTGCCAACTTTCTAAGGGTGTTTGGTTGTATTTGTTACACCCATGTCCTATCTCAGAAGAGAACCAAATTTGAAGAGAAGGTTGAAAGAGGTGTATTTGTGGGTTATAATTCTGTTTCAAAAGGCTATCAAATTTTTAATCTAGAAACTAGAAAAATGGTTGTAAGAAGAGATGTGAGGTTCAATGAGGAAGCATTTTGGGACTGGGAAGCTGAGAAAATTATTCAACAAAGTGTTGAAGTACCAATTGAGCCATCAATTGAAGAAGAAGCTAAACCTAAAACAAGTGAAGTTCAGCACATTCAGTCTGAAAGTCCTATAATTACCCAAGTGTCTTTTGATGACAGTGATGAAGAATCATCTCCTGAATCTCCCATAAGAAAAACAAGGCTGCTGAGTGAAGTGTATGAGCAATGCAATTATGCCACTCTTGAACCTGTGAGCTTTGCTGCTGCATCAAAAGAAAGAGTTTGGCAAAAAGCTATGGAAGAAGAAACTAAGATGATTGAGAAGAATGACACTTGGGAGTTGGTTTCTCAACCTGCAAATAAGGATGTTATTGGAGTAAAATGGATTTATAAGACAAAATTGAATCCGGATGGTTCCATATTGAAGCACAAAGCAAGGCTTGTTGTTAAGGGATATGTGCAGTAACATGAAATAGATTACAATAAAACGTTTGCTCCTGTTGCTTAAATGGATACCATTAGAGTTTTGGTTTCACTTGCTGCTTAAAAGGGCTGGAAAGTGTTGCAATTAGATGTGAAGTCAGCCTTTCTAAATGGGGTGTTGGAAGAAGAAGTCTGTGTATCAACCCAAGGGGTTTGAAAAAGAAGAAGGCAAAATTTATAAATTGAAAAAGGCCTTGTATGGATTAAAATATGCTCCAAGGGTCTGGTATGAAAGAATTGATCAATACTTCATTGAGCAAGGTTTTCAGAGGAGTAAAAGTGAGCTTACATTGTACACAAAGTCTCAAAATAGTAATGATTTGATTATTGTATCACCTTATGTGGATGATCTGATTTTTATAGGAAGTAATGCTGAAATGCTTAAAAAGTTCAAAGAAGATATGATGACCAGCTTTGAAATGAGTGATTTGGGTAATATGAATTATTTTCTTGGCATGGAAGTAAGTCAAGAAAATTATGGGATTTTCTGTTCTCAAAAGAAATACATTGAAGATTTATTGAAAATATTTAATATGGTTGGCTGTAAACCAATAGCAAGACCATTAATTCCAAATGAAAATTTGAGAAAAGATGATGATGGGAAGAAGGTGGATGCATCAACAAATAGAAGTTTAGTGGGAAGTTTGCTATACTTATGCAACACCAAACCTGATATACTATATGCCACTAGCTTGCTTTCAAGGTTTATGCAAAGTCTTAGTCAAATTCATTTTGGCACTGCCAAGAGGATTTTGAGGTATTTGCAAGGAACAATCAATTTTGACATTTGGTATGAGAAAACTGCAAGAACAAAGCTGGTAGGATTCACTAATAATGATTGGGCAACCTCAACTGATGACATGAGGAGTACTTTAGGTTATTGTTTCAGCTTGGGATCAGCTATGTTTTCATAGAGCTCAAGAAAGCAAAGCTATGTGGCTCAATCCATTGCAGAAGTCGAGTATGTAGCAGCTGCAGGTTGTGCAAACCAAGCTATTTGATTGAGAAGAATACTTGAAGATATGGGGGACAAACAAGTGGAATCTACTCAAATATTTTGTGATAACAAGTCAGCTATTGTAATTGCCAAAAATCTTGTCCATCATAGCAGAACTAAGCACATAACAATCAGATATAATTTCTTGCATGAAGTAGAATCAAGTGGAGAAATTGCTTTGAAGTTTTACAAGTCAGAGGAGTAGCTAGCTGATATATTCACAAAGACACTTTCAAGAGACAAGTTTCAGTACCTTAGATCACAACTTGATGTAATTAGAAATCACATCAAGAAGGAGTATTAAAGTGTGATGTTTATTTTCAAAGGGACTTTTCATGTTCCTATTGGTGGTTTATTAAGTTTCTTTTTTATTATTTTGTTTTGGAAGTTGTATTTCTACATTAATGTATTTTTTAAGTCTCTATGTAAGTCTTTAAAAAGCATGATCAATGGAAGATGAATGGTAGAACATTAGAATCAATCTGAGAACAAAGGGATTGAGGTTTCTCAGAAAATATCATATATTTCCCCTATTTTTTCTTTGTTTTTGTTGCTTGTCTTCTGGCTTCTAAAACCAACCTAGGATTATTACTTCGGTTTCATTTTCTAGACTAGAACCACAATGATATTCTACTCTGACTAATAGAATTCTCTATATATTTTTTTTGAATGATATGCTCATTATGTTTAGTACTCATCATAAATTCCAGTTAGTAAATTGCATAATCTTTGGTACATAATTTTATTAGTCTTACCCAGGGGCGGACCTGTGTAGTCTGTTGGGGGGGCTACCGCCCCCCCAAAACTTTTGAAAATCAGCCGTAGAGTCGCAGTGTGCAGAGGGTTACAAGACAGCACCCCCCCCCCCCCCCCCCACACCCCAAAATCTGATACTTCAGCCCCCCAAGCGTGTAATCACATGTTCAAAAGGTCACCAACTTAAGTTACCAACTTACCTGCATGTAGTCTGTAGAGTATAAGCTCAAACCAACGGTTCAAGGCATCAACCAGTAGCACCGTCGCAGCTTGGTTCAAACCAATGGTCTGAGACTCTGAAGACTGACGCAGCCTGCAGGTATGGAGAGCAGAGCAGCCCATTACAACTTACAGACAGTGTCCTTGACTAAGAGTTTAAGAAGTTTTCAACTTTATCGTTCCAAACTTCATTCGGGAATCAAAAACCTCAAACCAGAACTTTCTCTTACAAATTTACACTCTGTCGGATTCATCATCGTATTCTTACTCTGTTTCTGGGACTGGCTCTGCCGATTCTATGTATAGAAATCAAAACTGGAAATCATCTTGGGCCTTGGTAGAGACTGAGTTAACTTGCGACGTTGCCGATTCTAGAAGGCCTTCTCTACGTGACTGCGTCTCTGGTTTTGATTGCATCTCCGGTCTATGCAAATTGCCGCCCCTGCTGGCTGCTGCGTCTCTCACTCTGCGAGTTGTCGTGGCCCGTGTTGGACTTGGCCCTGGGTCTTATTACCGGCGCCGGCGGGTTCAGGCAGAGCCGCAGTGTGCAGAGGCGTCTGGGTCTACCGTCTGCGGCTTCAACTTCCGACTTCCAGGACGGCAGCCTGCAGGATCCCTCATCGGCTCATGCTCATCCCAGGTTCTACCGTTCTCTGTTATTATTTAAGTTGATGCCTGCTGGCTGCTCGTTTTAGTTGCTTCCTTCTCTATTTTCCGTTGTTGCCTGCTCGTGTGGTGCATATATTATAATATATACATAGGTGTTAGTTGTTACGACTTACATGCATATAGATTTCATTTAGCATACTGCTAGACGCTAGTTAATTCGTGCATTATTGCATATATTAATATATTATATATAGTTTTACTTTTGTTCAAATTTTAATATTTGTGCATATATTAATATACTGATTTGTGCATACAACATATTATACATATATATATTATATAATATATTAATATATATGTCTTAGTATAGGCATAATTTGAAGAAAATTAAAATTTGTATGTCTTGGACATTAGAGTTGATATTGTAGATTTGCGTATATTATTAAGCACTTATCAAATTTATTATTGATTTAGAAGTTTTTCTTAGAGTTTAAAAATATGAGCAAATAAAAAACAATTGATTCTTTTTTTAAAAAGAAAGATGTGAACAAATCGGAGAGTAATATAGATATACATTTAGAGGACTTCGTAACAACGGAACATGATGCTTCTAGACATGGTGAGCTTCCCGATCCCTCTAAAGCTTCAAGAATGCAATCTGACAAGATGGATGACACTTGTTTGGAATGTGACACTTCTATCATTAATGAGCGTCCCTCTAAAATTTTAAGAATACAACCTGAAGAGATGGATGATACTTGTTTGGAACGTGATCCAGGATTACGTCCACAAATATGGGAATTTCCGACTAACATACAAGATGAGATACGACGTGCCTATCTTAAAGCTGGTCCATATCAACCTAAACTTTCAGAATATCCATTTTCAGGAATAGGCAATCAACGTCGTCGATTTCAATTTTCTTGGTTTCAAAGATATTTAAACTGGTTGGAATACTCACCTTCGAAGAATGCTGTATTTTGTCTTCCATGCTACGTTTTTGCCAAAAAATCAACAAGCCGTCCAGGATCAGATGCATTTACCAATAAAGGTTTTGACAATTGGAAAAAAGTGAATGGTGGAATGAATTGTCCTTTAATAGGACATGTGGGGAAATATCCAAATTCACCACATAAAAATGCCGTAAAATGTTGTGAGGATTTAATGAATCATTCAAGATATATTGATAAGCTAGTTGAAAAACAAGTATCACAAGAGATGGAGAATAATCGATTGCGGCTCAAAACTTCGATAGATAGTGTTAGATGGTTGACATTCCAAGCATGTGCATTTAGAGGTCATGATGAAAGCTCTGAATAAAAAAATCAAGGTAACTTTATTGAATTGATAAAGTTTCTGACAAGTTATAATGATCAAGTTAAAGGAGTTGTTCTGGAAAATACTCCACAGAATGTCAAATATACATCACCCAAAATTCAGAAGGAAATTTTGCATATATTTGCAAATAAAGTACGAAATGTGATTCGCGAAGAAATTTGGGATGCCAAATTTTGTATTCTTGTTGATGAAGCTCGGGATGAGTCTAAAAGATAACAAATGACTATCATTTTGAGATTTGTTGATAAAGATAGTTTTATTAGAGAACGATTTTTTCATATTGTGCATGTCAAGGATACTATGGCACTAACTCTAAAAAATGAGATATGTGTTCTTCTTATTCGTTACAACCTTCAAGTTGAGAATATTCGAGGTCAGAGATATGATGGAGGAAGTAATATGCGTGGTGAATGGAATGGACTACAAGTTTTATTTCTCAAAGATTGTCCTTATGCATACTATATACATTGTTGGGCTCATAAACTACAATTAGCCTTGGTTGCAGCCTCTAGAGAAGCCAAACATGTTCATCAATTCTTTGTCCATTTTAAATCGATCGCCCCCCCAAACATCAAATCCTGGTTCCGCCCCTGGTCTTGCCTATTTATTCTGGTCACTTTCCAAAACCTGTGATCAATCAAGTAGAACAAATCCTTTGTTCTTTTTATGACGGTGTGCCTATTATAAGCTCTAGGGCCTAGTGGCGTCAAAATCGGTATGCTTCTTATCAAAGAAAGATAGAGTTCTAGGTATTAAGAGCTTGGAATTAGGTGCTGAAACATGTATGGATAAGTTGCACCAATAGTGACCAATTAGCTAGTTCAGTGAGATATTTCTTTATCAAAAAAGTCGTTTTTGAGGTACTTACTCTTGCAAGGTCATGGAGGAAAATGACCCAACTTTCGAATGTGATGAGAATGATTTTGCAACAAAAAATATATTTATTTTAACAAGAAATAATTATTTTTACAAGAAATATTTGACTACAAATATATAATTTTCTTGTAATATATATGTGTGTGTATATATATATATATATATAATGGAACTCTAAGTAATAGAAGTTTGGACGTGTGGGTGTAAGATGACCATAAATGCAAAAATATGTATGGATAAGTTGCACCAATAGCATCCAATTAGCTAGTTTGGTTTAGCTAGATGAGATATTTCATTGTCAAAGAAGTCACTTTTGAGGTAGTACTTCCTCTTGGTCATGGAGGAATATGATCTTAAAATTTATAGGTATTGTCCTTATCATTATTGATGTCAGATAAATAGTAATTATTTTACAGGATAATTCCAACAATTCATAAGGAAGAGCAAAAGAGAATTGCCTAAAAATACAAAGAAAATGCCTAACTGTATTGTCCTAATCATTATTGATGCCAGATTAATTGAAAGTTATGAAATAAATCAATAATTAAAAATCAGTCCACAAACTGAACTGTATAGCCAAAAATATCTTTTGTATTGAAATTTTGCTAAAATTAACGATTTCAATGATTACGCCAAAATCAAATACAGAATAAAAGAAGTAATCTGTCAAAAATCTAGTCCAAATCAGGTTCAAAATTACTTCTTAAACGATAAATAAAATATTACCAAAAAGGACAAATAATAACTAAAAATAAGAATTCGAAAGAGAAAATAGAGGAATTGAGATAAAAAATGATGCACACTGTGACGCCCCCAACTCCCACATAAGGAAAGACGGGAATCAAGGCATCAAGATGATGACAATACGGGTCACGCATCCCAACGACAAGTGCTAAGTGTGTGTACATGTAACAAGTATAAATAAAAGAAGTAACGAATAAGTTAAGTCAATATCTAAATACCAGAATTTACTTAAATACAAGCATATCAAAATAAAAATATTACAGTTAACCAGAAACAACATCATAAACCAAATACATAGTCTCAAAGGCGGAAAAAACATTTTTCAAGATAAACAAGCGACATCAAAGCATTCCACTGGCGAAGCCACCTCCTTAGCCTCAATCTCGTCATCTACATCAAAATCTACCGTACCAAAACAATACCGCAGGTAAGTAATAATCCAAACAAATCACGAGATCAAAATACATTCATACAACATCAAAATGCATGAACATGATGCCGTATGCATGATACTCCAAAAATCATTTTTTTCCAAAAGCGAACAGTTTTCCACGCATGCCAAAATTCCATTTTGGCCCAAAATAAACCCATTGAAAATATCCACAATTTTTTCAAAAAATGGCCCACAAATTCATTTAATACTATAGGCGGGAATTACAGGTGGGACTCTACCACCATTTCTGCTTACCACTATCTCTACCACATGTACTGTAGGCAGGAATCACAGGCTGGACTCTACCACCTTCCCTACAGCATGTACTATACAATATATACAACAAGGCACAAAAAAATAACTAACAACCAATAAATCCCAACATCAACCAATCACACAACTCTGTTCTCCAATCCAACCAACCTTCGACTCCTCGAATTCAGCCCAATACAACCAACCAAAATACAAAGATTTGTTAAGGTACAAATATATATAAATTTTAAAATGTTATTTAAAAAATACTTATTATACCCTCGATAATAATTTTTGAAAATAGCGAAATTGTCAAAAACTTAAAAAGTGATCCTGAGCCTCCACCAGTGAACACGTTGTTATCGTAATGCCTAACACACCATAAAAAATAAAACACTATAAATAAATAAGTATTATGACCGAAAGTAACTAAATAATTTAAAATTAAACGTAAATAAAACCACATCTATAAAACAACACAATTAATAACAACAAATATTATAAATAAATAATTAAAACACTTAATCGGAAATAAATAACCCACTTGCATAATTTTAAAAAATATACTTAAATTAAT
The DNA here is from genome assembly GCA_036559045.1 of Platycarya longipes. Taxonomy (NCBI): domain Eukaryota; kingdom Viridiplantae; phylum Streptophyta; class Magnoliopsida; order Fagales; family Juglandaceae; genus Platycarya; species Platycarya longipes. Next base: position 41,425,340 of record CM071802.1, read on the forward strand.
TAATCAATTTAAACCTATAAAAGCTATTTAAAAGTTCTTCCCGACAGTGAAATACAGCAATGAAAACGGAGATTAAAATATTATTAAAAATTCACTTAAAATTTTCGGATTATTAAGATGAGGAATCTTGGGGGGCAGACGGGCTGCCCCCTAGCAAAAGCAGCCCCCGCCGCCCCCGGTGGCGGTGGGCAACACCACCCACGCCATCGGGACCGGCGGACTCAGGCGACCTCACCCCTACGACGGCGAGCTCCGGTGTGGCCCCGGCAGCCTTAAACCTGTTTCGGACCCGTACGAGCTCGCCGGAGCTCGCCGTCGTAGGGATGAGGTCGCTTGAGTCCGCCGGTCCCGATGGCGGGGGCGGTGTCGCCCACCGCCACCGGCGGCGGCTCCGTTCACTCCATGGCCGAATCCCCTTAAATTCATCTTCATTTTATTTTTTTATTGTGTTTTTTATTATATTTTTATTTTTTTATTATGTTTTTTTATTGTGTTTTTTATTATGTTTTGTTCATTTTATTTTTTTAGTATATTTTTAATCTTTTTTTTATTTAATCATATTTTTTATTATATTTTAATGTATTTTTTATCATCAAGCAGTCCAACTAACGTTGGGCTGCTTTAGACGCTGGGGACAGCCGGACCGGTCTCCAGCGTCTCTCTATTAAGATTTATAGAGGAGAAAAAGTAAGTCTGAGTTGTAGAAAGAAGAGAACTCAAAATTAACTCAAATGAAGGCTAGAACACGACATAGAGAGGTTTTTCGGCATGGATTTTTCGCATGAGTCGATGGGTATTTTATAGGCTTGAAACCGACCTATAGATCACTGATTTTGAGCGGGATAAGTCACGTGAAAGCTTACCAACAACAAGCCAAGACAATCACGCCGAAAAAAGACAAGAAATTTTAGCTTTTCAGATGAAAAAATGGTGGCAAAACGTGGCTGGAAGCTCACGGTTTCAGGCCATTTCTGTGCACGTGAAGCATCTATCTTGGATGGAAAATAGAGGGAAAATAATCTGCAGGAAGCTAGGACTCGATGATGCAACGCGTGTGTGAAAAGAACAGATGAAAGGCTGCAAAAATCATAGCTTTGAGGTTCACAGGCGCTGCAAGAAACAGGGGCAAAAGAGAAAGGAAGAAGAAGAAAGATGAAGAATAAACGAAGTGAACGTCGACCGCAACCTGTACAATGAAGGAAACGAATTCCACTTAAACATTTAATCGAACGGCGTCGTTTTAAGCAAGTATGTGTCTTAAGCTGGATGGGCCGGTTACTCCATACGGGCTGGGTTATCTTGCAACCGGGCTTGGGCTCAATTAGTATCAAAACAACTTAAAACCAAATATAGAACCCAACTCTTATATATATATATATATATATATCAAAGTCCATCCGAAAGTTATAAAATACAATAAAATAAAACATATTAAATTAAATACTCGCATAATAGAATAATGAGATTTAAATCCAAGCATTAAAATAAATGCATCATAATAAATTACAAAGAAAATAAATTAACTCAATATTTAAATATAGAAGTAACGTAGAACTAATATTAGCAAACTAAAAGCTATATTATTAATAATTAAATAGAATAACTATAATATTAGAATGAAAGATCTCACAAACTACCAATAAATATAATAAATAAAACTATAATAGTGAAATAACATAACCTTTAATAATAATATAAATCATCAAATAATAATACTAAAAATAATATGTAAAGTACATAAAATCTAGGGTCTCGCATCCTCCCTCCTTAAAAAAAATTTCGTCCTTGAAATTTGCTCTACTGCAACACTGAGAACTCTAACAACCCACTTACCACACCGCTCCTCACTAGCTCAATACAAAATTACACAATCACTTAATCCTCCAAACATGTACGAATGTTGTTCCATCATATTTACTCCACCAAGTGCTTTCATCATATTTGTATTTATCTCCAAATGGCATACTATGTCTAGGACTCCTAGGGTAGCCATGTCATCCAAAGTCTCCATATCTACAAGGACCTTAATACATTCTCTCAAAGATCCTAGTACTCATAAGTTTTATACAACAAATCGTCTCATTATCAATTGACTCCTAAGTTTAACTTCCATCTTACATCTTACTCTCCACTTCGATGACTCATTAGTCACCTTTCAGGTCAACCATCAATAAACATAATTTGCAAAATAAGGATCAACTCCAAAGGAAAGAAAAAATCTCAATCTCAAGATCTCAGATCACCTCACACATTCCTTAAAACCAGCAGCCTAAGGGTTGAACTCCATACTACTACACTTCTTCCAATATCAACATTATTGAGTCTCCCAATAATACATCGCATCCAATGCCTCAAAGCAAGTATTGATTTCAAATCCCTAATCCATCAAATACTATTACACTACATTCCCAAATCCTAAGGTTTTATTACCTCATAATTCTCGTCATACTACCGTGGTTGACGCCTAAGGTCTTGTTTATTTTCAGAAATGAGATTAGATAAAAGTTAAAAGAAAAAAAAAATATTGTTGTAAGATATTTTTTTAATATTACTTTTGTATGGAAATTTGAAAAAGTGATATGAAAATTTGAAAAAGTTAAATTTTTTTATTATATTTTGTATGGAAATTTGAAAAAGTGTAATGATAAGTTTGAGATATATTTAGGTTTTTAGTCTCATCCTTGTAAGGAAATAAGACCTAAGCTTCAAATCCCAAATCACCGGGGTACATCACATTGAAGACCTATCAACCTCTTCTCCAATTAAAGGTAACCACAAGACCCATAGTTTTCCCAACTAGACCTTCAATACCCAAAGGGAGAAATAACCTCAATTATTTAAATTCCTATGTGACCTCAAATCACATCTAATTCCTGATGATAACCATAACAAATATAGCCAACCTTAATTTCACCAAGTATTCTGCTTCAATTGAACACTCCAAACAACTCCCAAAAAGAAAAGCTCAAGGCTTAGATCCTTTATATTGCTAACGTTTCATAGAACACACTTCAACACTTACCAAAACAACTTCTTCAAACAAGAATTAAAACAAGAAAATGCACTCTTCAAAATTCATACACTCCAAGTTAATACCCATCAATCTCCAAGCATCCACAAACAAAACCAAAACTCCACAAAAGAAACAAATAATCATCTACTACCATAACCATTCCAAAAACAGATTCATAACAATATACTAAAGGATAAGGATTTAGCACTTACAAGAGTCACCAAAAGAATAATTCCGACGGTCTCCTCTAAATAATATTAGAACTTAAAAACCCAAGCACTAAATGAGACCCAAGCAATGCACAATAGATAGCATAAATAAGCACCAATGAAGAAACATAAATAAATAAGTAAATACCAACAATTTACCAAAATAAAACCACCTCGAAATGATAATAAAACATCCCAAATAACAAGTGAAACCCAAGTAGTTCCCATAAATATAATACAAAAATAAAAATAAAAAACGAAGGGGGAAACATATAATAAACAAATAAATAAATATAGGCAATTCAACGAAACAAAATGCTCATTGAAACTAAATAAAACATAATAATTATATAACCATAAAATATATTAATTAAAACCAACCCACCAAACTAAGTTAAATCCAAAAATAATAAACAAAACGCACATTAAAACAAAACTCACAACACAAAAAAATAAATATTTAAAATTTTAAAATATAACTTAGTAGAAATAAACTAGAGAACGATTAAAATAAGGACATAAAGTAAAATAACCAAAGAATAAAACAAGCAAATTTAAAACATCAAACTTTTATGGTACAGTTTCTAGGTAACATGTGGATTTACCCAGAGATGAACTGCTCTGATACCACATGTGAAGACCCCAACTCCCACGTACGGAAACATGAGAATAGAGATATCGGGATGATGACAATAAGGGTCACGCACTCCAATGACAAGTGTTAAGTGTGTGTACATGTAACAAGTATAAATAAAAGAAGCAGTAGATAAATTAAATCAATTTCTAAATACCAGAATTTACTTAAATACAAGTGTATCAAAATAAAAATATTACAATTAACCAGTAATAACATCATAAACCAAATACATAGTCTCCTCATTATCTGTATCAAAATCTACGGTACCAAAATAGTACCGCAGATAAGTAATAATCCAAATAAACCATGGGATCAAAATACATTCATATAACAACAAAATACATGAACATGATGTATATATATATCTATATATATATATATATCAAAGCCCATCCGAAAATCATAAAATAAAATAAAACACATTAAATTAAATACTCGCATAATAGAATAATGAGTTTTAAATCCAAGCATTAAAATAAATCCATCACAATAAATAACAAAGAAAATAAATTAACTTAATATTTAAACATAGAAACAACGTAAAACTAATATTAGCAAATTAAAAGCTCTAATATGAATAATTAAATAGAATAACTAAAATATTAGAATTAAAGATCTCATAAACTACGAATAACCATAATAAATAAAACTATAATAGTGAAATAACATAACCTTAAATAATAATTTAAATTATCAAATAATAATACTAAAAATAATACGTAAAGTACATAAAATCTTGAGTCTCACACACATTAAGCATAGCTAGGTAGCCACGACATGCACATTGAAAAGAGCTTTTCCAATTGAGCTCTTATGGTCAAAATATTGAAACACGCAAAAAATGACCCAATTAGGAAAAGATCACGATCACTTGTTACCTTTGTGCTGATCTATCAACTCAAGGTATTTCGGCATCATCAACGTGCACTCTAATAGCTCAGCACCATTTGACTTGAATCATTTGCATCAGTTGTTCCGGGTTGGAAAGAACTTGTTCTCGAGTTCACATTAAAGACAGTAGAAGTTCTTAAGTGACTGGGGAGGCGCAACCTGTAAGCATTATCATTGATTTTCTGCAATACCTCGCATGATCCAATCTTCCGCTCCTTAAGCTTATTATACTCGCAAACAGGAAAATGATTGTGAGTTAATACAACACAAACAAAATCACCAATATCAAAATGTACCTGACAACGATGACTGTTGGCCCGAACCTTGTACTTGGTATTGCTCTCATAAATGGCCAGTTTCACCTGCTCATGGATACCCCGAAGATGTTCTGCCATCTCATCTTCTTTAGGACTCAAACATCCTACATGTGGAATAGGGGCTAAGTCCAGACCCTGGATAGGTTTTGACTATAGACAATCTCAAATGGACTTAAGCTTGTAGTTCTGTTTCATGATCCGTTATAGGCAAATTTTGCCTGAGGTAACGCCAAATCCCACTGCATCCGCTTAGTTCTTGCCAAATACCTCAAAAGGTTGCCCAAACTCTAGTTCACCACCTCGGTCTCACTATTCGTCTGGGGTGGTGGTGGTGTTTAAATTCCAGTGTGTCTCCAGTTTCCCCCACAAACTCTTCAAGAAATGACTTATGAACTTGGTGTAACGATTTGAAGTGATTGAATAAGAAACACTACGTAAATGCACAATCTCTTTGAAGTAGAGATAGGTGATTTGGACAGCATCCATAATCTTCCTACAAGCTACAAAATGGGCCACATTGGAAAACTTGTCAATCACAACCAAGATAGAATTCAAGGCCTGTTCCTAAGGAGCCTTAGGAATATGTAAATGAGTGTACATGCTTGTATTGGTGAAAACTATCTTGGACCATTGGCACACATAACAATGGTACACATATGAGCCACATCACTAGTCAACTTGGGTCAATAATAGTCAGAAGAGATAAGGATCAATGTCTTATCTCACTCAAAGTGTCTCTCATTATGAAATTCACTAATAATCTGCTGCCTTAGTGAACAACCTGGAATGCACAACTATAATCCATGAAACAAATAACCATTATGAAAAATAAAATCATGACATTGATCATCAGTTACCTCCTGAATTATCCTCCTAAAGGAAGGATTAGCTGCATACTTATTAGTGAAAGTCTCAAATCTTGAAACTTTAATACGCTTGGTGGTGAGAAGTAAAGTACGATGGCTCAGGATTTGTGCAATGCAGTTTAAACTCCTTACTTGGTGCCTCAGCATAAAGGTGAACTCTTGCAAGTATGCCACCTACTTGCCATGCCGTCTACTCAACTTATGTTGGCCATGGATGTACTTCAAGGCCTCATGATCAGTAATAAGAATGAATTCCCTCTATATTAGGTAGTGACGCCAATGTTTCGGGGACTGAACTATGACATATAACTCCAGATCGTAGGTGAAATAATTCTTCTTGGATCCCGATAGCTTCTTGCTAAAAAATACTACTAGATGCCCTAACTGACTCAGAACACCACCAATTCCAACCCCAAATGCATTACAATTTACCTCAAACACTTTGTCAAAATTAGAAGTGCCAAAATTGGTGCCCCTGTCATCTTCTGCTTGATTAGTTGAAAATTGACTTCTGCCTCCTCAGACCACTAGAAATCACATTCTTTGAGGCACTCTATGAAATGAGCAATCAAAATACTGAAATTCTTGATGAATCGACGGTAAAAAACGCCAATCCATAGAAACTTTTGACATCAAGTAATATCTTTGGTTTGGGCCACTCCAAGACTGCATCTATCTTTGGCTAATCTGCACGAACACCATTAGTAGACACAACAAAACCAAGAAAAGTTATAGAAGTAGTGAAGAAATAACACTTCTTTTGATTGACAAATAGGCACTCTGTTTTCAGCATCTCAAAAATAACATGGAAGTGATCAAAGTGTGAGACCCACGTTGGACTATAAATGAGGATATTGTCAAAGTAAACTACAATGAATTTTCCTATAAAAGGCCACAAGATCTAATGCATAAATCTGGTAAATGTGTTGGGTGCATTAGATAGCCCAAAAGGCATGACCATCCACTCATATAACCTGTGTTTCGTTTTAAATGCTGTCTTTTACTCATCTCCAAGCCTTATTTTGATCTAGTGGTATCTTTTTTTAAGGTCACTTTTTTATAAGACCTTAGATCCGGACAGCTAATCTAACATATCATCTAGGTGAGAAATTGGAAGCATTTACTTCACTGTACTTCAATTGGTTGCTCGGCTGTTAACACACATATGCCAAGAGCCATCTTTTTACGACACTAGCAGGATATGAAATGCACATGGGCTCATACTTTCACGGCTATAGCCCATCTCCACCACCTATAGCTGCAGCTCTTCAGCCTCCTTGGGATTGAGACAATATGTTGGTCCATTAGTCAAACACGACCCTGAAACAACGTCAATCTTATGTTGAATATCCCTTATAGGCGGTAGTTCAAGAAGAAGATCCTCTGGCATCAGGTTAGAGAACTCTACTAGCAATTGCTGCACCTCTGGTGGTAAATTCGGATCCAAGTATAGTGTACTATTCCCGCAAGGCAGTAGAGCAAAGACCACGTCACCATGCTCAATCCCATCTAAAATCTTGGACATAGAAAGCAAGTTAGTATTATTGGCTATTAGGGTAGGAGTGAGTTCTTCCTGCCGAGGCGCCAACACAATCTTCTTCTCTTTGATGCTAAGGGAATATGTACTCTTCCGTCCATCATGAACGATACTGCGATCATACTGCCAAGGTCTACCAAACAATCATGATACACATCCATAGACACAACATCACACCAGGAATTATTGAAATATTTTCTCCCAATTGAAAAAGATATGAGGCATCATCTATCTACTGTTACCTTACTGCCTTTATTCAACCACAACAACTTGTACGACTTAGGATGATGATCTGTTTTCAAATTTAATTTCTAGATAGACTCCTCAAACACTACTTTATCATAATTATCACTGTCAATGATCATCTTGCAAACTTTATCTGCAATTGTGCAAGTTGTGTGAAAACTATTGATTTTCAACCAATCGTCTATTGAATCGCCCTTGGAAGTCAGTAGACTCTTGCGAGCGACCAGAGTCTCATGCATCTCCATATTGCACATCTCCATCTTCATTATCGTCATATACAGGTTTTCCAATCTCCTCAATGTCGTGTATTACATCTTTCTCAATTAAGAGAGTTTCGCCTTTTTGACTGGTAGGTTTCCTTTAGTCACTTGCTCTATATCCTTATTCAACACATAAAAAATATTTAATATTAGGGTTACAATTACCCAACAGTGGTTGCTGGGCAGGACGTGACTCCTGAGGGCAAACTCCTGGTTGTTTTGATTGCTCTTGATCACTGGGACATAGGTTTCTCAATTGTACCATGTTCTGTTGTTTCTCAACAGTAAGGACATGTTAGTATGCTTCTGAAATGGTCCACAATGAGTGAAGGTTGAGGACATCCTGTAGGGGCTGTCGCAATCTCCGCAAATACCACGCCACCATTTTCTTCTCCATCTCAGATAAATAATTCTGGGCTATCAACTGATAGAACTCATTTGTGTAATTATCGATCAATCTCGTGCCCTACTTTAACGAATAAAGTTGCTCAAACAAGGTTTGAGTATAGTTGAAAGGAAGGAAGTGACTATTCTTCTTCACCCTCTCCCAATCAATAATCTTGGCTTTGCCCTGCCTATCTTGTGATTATCTCAACTGATCCCACCATGCAGATGCTCTGCCTTTGAGTTTGATTGTGGCCAGTTTCACTTTGACACAATCATGAATTTTCTTATAATAAAAAATAAGCTCCATTTCATTCAGCCAAGTCTTTTAACGTACTAGAGAACTCTAGCAAATTCACTCAGAAATCAAGGTCTCCATGATGCTCCTCTTGACCACTGTGCACTAGAATAGAGCACGATTGTGATATTGATTTTCAAAAGTGGAATCGGAATCATGATCTTCCATTTCACAATCATCGAAACCCTGCACCGCCAGATGTTGGGTTAACTCTGCAACTTGCCTCTGTAAATTCTCAATCATCACATCTTAAACTCTACGATCACGATGGTGGACTTCCTTATTCAAACCCTGTCCACTACGACTATGACCATGACCATGATCACCAGCCACTGAAATTGATGAAATTTCACCCAAGGAAGATGTTGAAACTCTGATGTCAACTGATGCCAGACATAATAGTGATTATTCTATAGGCTAGTTACAGCAAATGATTTACATGAAATAGCAGAAGAGAATCACCTAAAAACATAGAGAAAATGTCTGATATTCAATTGAAAATTATGAAATCAAGCAATAATCCAAAATCAGTCCACAAGTTGGATTGTATAGCCAAAATCGTCTAATCGTAATTTTATCAAAATTAACAAAATCTCAATCATCACGCCAAAATCAAATACAGAATAAAAGAAGTAATCTAATCCAAATCGGGTTACGAATTACTTCTTAAAAAATAAATGAAATATTACCAAAAAGGGCAAAGAATAACTAAAAATAAGGATTCGAAATAGGAAATAGCATAATTTGAGGTTGGAAATGATGTACACCAAGCATAGTTGGGTGGCCATGATGTGCACTCAGAAAAGAGCTTTTTGAGTTAGGGTTTCATTCTAGATTATGATACTTGCAACCAAAGTTATTTCCAAAATATTGAAATGCACCCAAAGCTGTCCTAATTATAAAAAGATCACGATTACTTGCCACATTTACGCTGATTTGTCAATTCAAGGTATTTTAACGCCATCAACGTGTAATCTGATTGTTTAGCATCATCTGACTCGGACATCCTGCATCAATTATTAAGTTTTCTTTGTTGAGTTTCCCTAGTAGTGATCGATTTATCAAATTCTATAGGATTATTATTGCTTCATTCAAGAGATTATAATTTGCTTCTTCCTATGTTCTAGATTAGGCATAGTGGAAAATATTGAAACATTAGTTAGCTACCAATTTTGTAACGCTCCGGTCTTGTAGTTCTAGAGAGTTAGCTCCTTTTACATACTAATATAATAGTGACCTTTAGCCCTATCACGGAACATTATAGTGGTTTATGTTCTGAGTGCAATCACTTTAGTAGCATGATAATTTATGTTTTGCATGATAATTTATGTTATGCATGCTTGGTTATCTGCATATTGCACAATACCACTGGAGTTAAACATGATCTCTATTTTAATATGATGCTCTAATATGATATTATAAGATGAGATTATTTGGTTATGTTGTGCCAAAGGAGTCTTTGTATAGAACAACAGTTTTTTGAATATGAACAATTTGAGATTTGCATATTGAAAATGAAATATTTTGTTTCTGCATTTTGAGTTTTGTGAAAATGCTCATGTTTACTTACTAATATATGTTCTCTACTTACTGAGTTGCTGATAACTCACTCCTTATCTTTATAACATTTTTTAGATTTTTTTTATGGTTCAGTTTGGGAACAAGAGTAAGAGGTATGGAAAAAGATTGATGATCATAAATGATTAAGTGCCAAAGGTTCAAGTATAATTGGAGGATCATATTTTCTAAATTTATCTTTGGCAGTTGTTTTGGTATGACGAATTATGGATAATTCGAGTCTTTGAAGAAATGTTATTTTATTTTATTAAGGTTTAAATAAATGAGTTTATATTTTATGAAAATTTTGAGTTTATATTTGTACTATTGGAGATTATATTGAGTAAAAGGAGCTAAATCTCCGTACCTACGAGATCATGTTGTTATAGTTGGTATGACAGTCAGGTTTGAGATCCTGCAGACTTCATGGATTGAGATTTGGAAAACTGAGGTTTAGATTTCAGGTTGACCTTGTGGAACGAGTTTTGGTTAGGAACTGGAGGTTTAGATTCTTGGCATTGATGTTTTAGAGGAATTATTAGGCTTGAAAATCCAATGTGGAGGTTAGTTCTTTTCAGATGTACTTGATTGAGATATAATGTGTTTAGGAATACAAGTTGACAGAGTGCACATCGGAAGCGTCGTTTTGGTGATATGATAATTTGAGAGTTTATTTTCACTATTCGTATGAGGTTCATGAATTATGTAGAGAGTTCGAAACTATTATTAGGTTTTTAATGGTATTGTTGAGGTTTATAGTTAGACTTGATTTGGATAATCTTTCGAGGTGCAATACAATGTGTGCAAATAGGTATGAAGGATCAAGTATTTGAGACTTGACTTTTTCCTAGAAATATTTTTAAGGGGGGAGATCGTAACACTTTGGTTGAGCCAAGCCGTTTTCTGTTTTGTTTTTTAGCTTATAAGTATGAAAAATCTAGTTGAATTTCTCAAATACTATTTTTATATATTACGGGGCTAAATTGTCTTTTTTTTGTACATATCAAATTTTCCTATTGGGTTTGCCATTGTAGTTAATATCTTGAAATATTTTTGGAATAGGTTAATATCTTTTATGAGCGGAGACATCTTTTTGAATAAGTTTAGTTATATTTTTGTATAATTTGATTTGAGATCCAAAACTTAGTAAAAGACCCATTTATTATTATTATTTCACTACTTGATGTGAGCCCAAAGTTTTTAAACAGGCCTAAAGCCCAAGCCCTTGGAGATTTTTATCTGCTCCAGACAACATGCATTTCTATGTAGTTGATACCCGAGGAAAAATAGGAAGGAAAAACGTGCGGCAACTCCATTTTTTAAACTCCATATACATATGAATCTGCACATGCACGTCTCTTCTCACCTCTCTAGGATTTTATTTTGGTCTTCCATTCCCCTATTTATAACTCATGTTAGCCCTAAACCTACCTCGCTCCTAGCAGCAGCCTTAAGCCCCCTACACAGCATTGCCTTCTACAGCCACCACCTATTAGACATTACTCCCATTTTTGTTTTTCCTCTTATCCCAGCATCCAACGCAGAACCAACATGGAATAACAAAATGCAAAAACGATTCTCAAACCACCTCAGCCACCCCGTGTTGCCTCCACCTAGCATTTGTCATCGTCATCACAGAAGGCCAATTGAAACCTCACCACCATAGCTAGCCATTAACCCATATTGGAAAACACCACCCTCAACCTCACTGAAGCACCCCTGTTTTCATACCCCAAACTAGAGCAAGTTAAACACCTCTCCACGTCTAAGCTTTCAGCTAAAGTTAACTCTCTCTCTCTCTCTCAGTGATCTGTTGTCGAAGTAGTTGTCTGTCTCTCCAGCTTCGCCATGTAGGGGTGGGCAGTGGGGTATCCATACCCTGTATACCCACCAAGTTCAGCCCTCCCCCGCTGGGCGGGGCTATGGATCTACCCCATATGGTGTGGGCGGGGCACCCTGCCCCTTTCAAAGGACCCTAACGGAGGAGGAGGATGGATTGGGGTAGCCCCAACACCTTTTTCTCTCACCTCACTAGGGTTTACATATATATATAATATATATAATTATATACACAATATATGCATATATGTATGTGAAGAACTATGCATAATATAGAAAAAAAAATTTGCTTACCTCACACCATCGCCTCGCACCATCACCCAGTGCTCACGACATAGAGAGAGAGAGAGAGAGAGAGAGAGAGAGAGAGAAATGGGGTTGGGCTTGGGGAAGAAGATAAAAGGGGGGGGGGATTAAAACCCGCAGAAAAAATAGGGCTCCCATTTTTATCTTCTTCCCTGATTAGTTCCCCTCCTCTTAGGAACTCTCTCAACCACTCTCTGTGCATCATCAAGTCTCGAACACTTGTCGTCATCGTCTCCATCTCCATCAACTTTATCGCTTTATCGTTGTTGCCAAAGGTAGGAAATCCTCTCTTATTTGCCCGTTTGGTTGCGAAGAAAACATGGAATATGGAAAACGATGGGGGGCGGACGAATGCCCTCCCAAATCCGTCCCTCACTGATAGAGCGAGGTACCCCACCCCGTACATGGGGGGTGGGAGGTGGAGAAAATTCTACCCCCCCTAGCGTAGGGTGAGGAGTGGGGGGTGGAGTACGGGTGCCGCTGCCTTAGCCTATTTGGAGAGCACCCCTATCGCCATGACCTTTTCTCCCTCGATGAGCATCCATCGTACGACCTAGGTCTATGTTTACTTCTCTGCAAATAAAGAAAAACATGACTAATTATGGTTGTTTTTACATAAAGCTTAGGAATATTAGTTTGATATTACAATTTTGTCCCTTGAACTTAAAACCAAAGCTTTTAACATTTTAAACTTACTTTTCTTTTTTAAATGAATTTCCGTTAAGCACTTCAGACTCGTGATTATCTATAAAGCCCTTGTCAACTCTTTTTAAATGTTTTTATAGATAAGCCATAAGTGTAGCAACTGGGGTTAGTTTTATTTTTCAAATTGAAATTATATTTTCTTTAAGTTAGGTTTGTTGAGAAATGGTTTTGCTTTTAATATGGCTATTGGTGAAGTTGATTATTAGGTGAATATTGAGATAATTGAGAAATTTTTGATGTTTTAGGGTTTTGAGGAATTTATTGGGGAAATATTCTGTGATTGTCGGTACCAATATATGGGATTCTAATTTGCACAACATTCATGTTTATAGTAAAAGAACTCAGAAAAAAAACAAAATTAATTGTAAAAACAAAATTTTTGCAATCCATGTGTTTATAGTTTTCACAATGTAGCCTCAAGCATAATTTTAGATAAATCAAGAATGAGAGAGAAAACACATGTTAGATATAGTAAATGAGTAACATTTTTGACTGGATCCATCCAATAAATCCACATTATCGGAGACCACTTAGAAAAGGACACATCAATTGAGTCCATAAAATTCTATTTAAACTGACCACACCGAAACACAATATCCAAAATGCAAGAAATTTCCTTCTTCTGGGAAATGTTTAGAAAAATAGGAATTTGATTTAAAAAAAATTCCTTCGACCTCTCTCCCTAATCCCTACGACCTCCTTCGACCTGCCCCCTTCCCTTCGATAGAAAAGAACCCAACCGAACTGTTGCATGCTACCGTGGAGAACATCCAGCCTAGACCAAAATTCCTTCCTTTTTACGTTATCAAAACCAGTGGATAAATCTAAAAATCGAAAAAAATATCCAATCTCCATCCCCCCACCCCCTTTCTTGTCTTTGGTAATGCAAAAAGCTAGTGGAAATCAAGAAACGAAGGGAAGAAACGAAGGTTAAAACCTCGTTGCCAAAAGCAATGGTGGAGATGAGGGTTTCGGGGTAGAAATCGACAACATTTCAGCTGACCCAAGCTACGGCAGTGGAATTGGAGGATGTTCATACCCATGAAGGGTTTCGATGTTTTCCTTCTACTACTGCTTGATTGGTGTCGATGGCGATTTAGCTGCAAACAGAGAACATAAAGAATTGAAGATAAATGAGCAAAATTGGAGATAGAACTGTAAAGTGATCTGGTTTCAATGAATGCCAGTCACGAGAGCTTTATTATGTATATATAGATGTTTATAGATTACATAAAATTCAAAGTATAACCGCATGCTAACAGAAAGACTCTATATAACAAAAAGATAAGGCTGCATAACCAAAAGATTACATTAGATTACATTAAGGGAATAACATAATTGAATTCAAACATTTAAACTAGTGTTATCCATTACTAATATGTTGAATGAAGCTAAGTTATCATCTGATGGATGGATAACAGAGGATTGTGTATCTTGCTTAGTTGCCCCCTGCAAGTTGATGGTGAGAGGTCGAACCATTAACTTGTCTCGAAGTAAACTGAATCTTTCCCTTGTTAAACCTTTAGTGAAGAGGTCTGAAGGTTGAGAATGGGTGGAAATGTAATGAGCTAAGATGTCCTTGTTGAAGATTTTTTCCGTTATATGATAATTAACTTCAATGTGTTTGGTGCGGGCATGAAATACAGGATTGGATGATAATGATAAAGCACTTAGATTGTCAACCCATAGGCAAGGTGGTGAATGTAGAGGAATACTAAGTTCTTTGAATAACATTCAGATCCAGTAGAGCTCAGTAACTATTAACGCCATAGATCGGTACTCTGCCTCAGTTGACCTTGCAATCATCGATTGTTTTTTTTTCATCCAAGAGATGAGACAAGGGCCTAGGAATATACAATAGCCAGTAGTGGACTTGCAATCACCAATTGGACAATTTGCTACTTGAGATACACGGTGTTGAAGATGGCTTGGCCCCCATCATTTTTGTGTCATGGAGTAAATCAAGAATGTATTTTGCTTGATGAAGATGAAGGTGGTCTGAGGTTCTGTGAACTTGAATACCCAGAAAATAAGAGAGTGCACCTAAGTCTCGAACAGCAAAGTCACTGTCCAGCTTCTGAATTAGTGTTGTCACTACATTAGAAGAATTACTCACCACTAAAATCTCATCAACATATATAAGTATGAACACGGTAATGGTGGAGTGATGAAGATAGAATAGAGAAGTATCTACATTGGAGCTTGTGAAGCCGATCAAGTAAGCATTGAGAGAATCTTCTAAACCAAGCCCTTGGGGCTTATTTCAAGCCACAAAGTGACTTGTGTAGGCGACATACATGTGTGGGAAATTCATGGTTCAAACCCTGTTGGTTGTTCCATGTAGACCTCCTCCTCAAGATAACCATGTAAGAATGCATTTGAAATGTCAAGTTGTTGAATTGTCCAATTATAATGAACTGCCAAGGCCAAAATTAACCGAATAGTGGCTGGTTTAATAACAGGACTAAAAGTCTCATAAAAGTCAACTCCATGCTCTTGGTCAAAGCCTTTGGCTACTAGCCGTGCTTTGTGTCTCTCAATAGTTCCATCAGCCTTTTGTTTGAGTTTAAAAACCCATTTGTTTCGGATGATGTGCTTATTAGGAGGTCTAGGACACAAAGTCCATGTGTTGTTGGCAATGAGGGCATTGAACTCAAGTTGCATGGCTGCTGTCCAGTTGGGGTCTTTGATGGCCTGCTTGTAGGTTTTAGGTTCTGAGAGAAGAAAGGAAGAGAGTGCTTTGATGGGGTGATTGGTGGAATAATACAGTTGGTATTCAGGAAATTGTTTAGGTTTGAGAGAGTTGGTTTGGGCTCGGGTGAGCATTTTCCTGGGAGGATAGATGTGAACAGCAGGTGGGTTTGAGGAAGAATGCTGATTTAGTGAAGGTTCATGGACATGTTGAGATGGGGAAAATGGTCTCGGTGAGGTCCATAGCTGCAAGAGGACTGTTGGGAGGATGGTTGCTAATAGGTGTATCTGCAGGAGACATGTTAGATGTATTTGCAGGAGAGGGGTTAGGAGAGGATTGCAAAATAGAAGTAAAGGGAGTTGTTGAGGAGGAAGGTGTACCTGTTGATGTAGGAGCAGCAGATTCCAACAAATTATCCCCTGGGGCTTGAGTGAGAGTAGGTGCAACAATGGATGGGATGGTTGTGATGTGATGAGGAGCTGATCTGGTTTGTAGTGCAAATGGAGAGATCTAAGTAGCAGGAAAACAATTTTCATCAAAGACAACATGTCTTGAGATGTAAATCCTTCCAGATTAAGTGCCAAAGCATCAGTAGCCCTTTTGGTTTATAGCATACCCAATGAAAATGCATTGTTTGCTGCGGTATGCTAACTTGTGGGGGTTATATGGTCTAAGGAAAGGATAACAAGCACAACCAAAGGTTTTGAGAAAGGAGTAGTCTGGGTGTTTGTGGAACATGAGGGAGTATGGAGATTCATTGTTGAGGACAGGGGTGGGTATGCGATTGATAATGTAAGTGGCTGTTAAAAAGGCATCAATCCAATGTTCAACAGGGAGGTGGGACTAAGCTAAGAGGCTGAGGCCTGTTTCAGTGATGTGTCTATGTTTTTTTTCAGAGATGCCATTCTGCTCAGAGGTATGGGGACATGTTAGGTGATGTAAAATACCATTTTGATCAAGGAAGGATTTAAATGTATGGGAGAGGTATTCACCTCCATTATCAGTTTGAAGTTGCTTGATTCTACAGGAAAAGAGATTCTCAACTAAACACTTGAATTTGATAAAGGATGATGCAACATCTGATTTCAATTTAAGAGGGAATAACCATGAGAACCGAGAGAAGTCATCAACAAAAATAACATAGTATTTACAACCACTCAAAGACATTACAGGAGAAGTCCATACATTAGAGTGAATTAATTCTAAGGGGTGGGTGGACTGATGAGAAGAATTTGGAAAAGAGAGCTTATGGCTTTTAGCCATTTGACAGAATTCACAGATTTGCTTCAACTTATGAATGCCTGAGATAGAAATGAGGAAACCATGAGCAAGTTGTTGAATGGTGGACTCTGATGGATGGCCTAATCTCGAGTGCCATGTTTGTAGAGGGGCTATAACTCCTAGGAAAGCAGTAAAGTCTGGAACAGACTTGGTTTTATTGAGCTGAGGCTGTTGGAAAGTTATTGGATATAGACCTGCTTCACTCGGGCCTTGGAGGAGAATTTGATGATTCTGTAGATCCTTCACAACAAAGTTAGAGGCAATTAGAATAAAATAACAATTATTATCTTTGCAAAGTCTTTGAATAGATAAAAAGTTGGATGATGCATTTGGGAAATGTAGGATTTTAGATAGAATTAAGGAGGAATTAGCAGTGTGAAGTAAAGTGGAACTAGTGTTTTTGATGTTCAAACCTCCTTCATTGCCAACAACCACTTGGGCAGGTCCTTGGTAAGGTGCTTGCTAGAGATTGAGATTTTCCAAGGCAAAGGTTACATGACTATTTGCACCACTATCAAGGAACCAAGTTTGATTGTCATCCTGTGGAACATGTGTGTGAGCAGCCATGGCAGCCAGTTGAGCAGGAGGATGCCTCCCTTGATATGAATAGTCCATTCGATGGTAACAGTCAAGAGTTTGATGTTTAGTCTTTTCACAAATCTGACATGGAGGTCGAGTATTAGAAAAGAGTGGATTGGAGGGAGATGCCTTACCTAGTGTCTGGACAGGTGAGGGAGCAGGTGATTGTTTAGGTCTAGTGGATTTATTTTGATAAGAGTTGGGTGGGAAAGGTTTAGGCTTTTTGTGATGATAGGAAGGCTTAGGGTTTTGGGTAAAAAATGCAACCTGGTTGTTATCTGGAGGGATAGATTTTTGTTGAGACTCAAGAAGTTGCTTATAATTGAGCAATTCTGTTTGAAAGTCATCAAAGGTGATGAATGAGTCTCGGGTGGCAAAGTTTAGGGATGTAGTAAATGGGTGATAGGATGGGTTGAGGCCGCCAACAACATATGAGATTAGATCTTCTTCATCAACCTGTTTTCCTACTGCTGCAAGTTGATCAGACCAATTCTTAGCAGTGAGAAGGTAATCAGTGCAGGACTGATTTCCTTGATGCAGTGTTTGGTGCTGGCATTTCAGATGAGAGATCCGTGAACGAGAGTGTGGTGCAAATCTGTTTGACAGGGTTTTCTAGACCTGTCGAGAAGAAGTTTGTCCATAAACAGTGGACAATATCTTCTCAGTCAAAGTAGCATTAATCCATGCCAAAATAAATTGGTCTTTTTTCTGCCATAGCAAGTAAGCAGTGCTGATGGTAGAGGTTGGTTTGCCTTCATCATCAAGGACAAACTTAGTAGGACAAGGCTTCGAGCCTTCTACAATTCCCAAAAGATCATTACTTTTGAGAAGAGGAACGAATTGGGTGGTCCAATTGAGGTAATTGGTACCATCCAATTGAACTGAAACCAGAGAAGTGATGATTGGGAGGGAGAAAGAAGCAGCAGAATTGGTAGGAGTAGCCATGAGGATCGAGGAATGGTGCTAACCAAATGGATCTCTGATATGAAGATAGAACTGTAAAGTGATCTGGTTTCAATGAATGCTAGTCATGAGAGCTTTATTATGTATATATAGATGTTTACAGATTACATAAAATTTAAAGTATAACTGCATGCTAGTAGAAAGACTCTATAACAAAAAGATAAGGCTGCATAACCGAAAGATTACATTAGATTACATTAAGGGAATAACAGAATTGAATTCAAACATTTAAACTAGTGTTATTAATTACTGATCTGTTGAATGAAGCTGAGTTATCATCTGATGGATGGATAACAGAGGATTGTGTATCTTGCTTAACTATTGGATGTTCTCGACTTTGCTTTATTTACCTTCTGAAATTAAGGAAGGTACATTGAAAATGATGGATTGAGAGATAGTGATAGAAGTGAATGTTAGGACCTTTCGAGAGACGATGAGCGTAGTATATGGGAGCGTTGGAGGCATCGGCATCATCCTCATGGACCTTGAAAAAGAATTTGTTTCTGAAATCCTTATCGTAAAGAAATAATCGATCATATTGTTGTTTTGATGGTTATTATTAATTATAATTTGTTATAAGTTTAGAGAAAAATCTTGTAGACTTAGAAATATTTTTGGACTCAAACTTGGTCGTTACAACTTACATAACTAGGCAAACAATTTCACCAACTTAAGATCATAAAAGGGCTTCACACACACAGACAGATGAGAGAGACTCACAGTATAAGTGAGGAGGTGAAGGCGCGACAGCAAGTAAACGGTGTGAAGAAGGGCTGCAAAATGTCATAGAAAAGAGAGTGGTGCATTGAGAGCATTGGGTCTCGGGGAGAAATGAAAATGGAGGAAAGGGTTTTAATTTTAAAACTATTTGCGGTGACACTAAGTCACCGCCAATGCTAAGACCACTCACCACAAAATATTTTGTCCAAAGTTTTTCTCACTACAAAAAATAATAATAATAATAATATGTCACATAAATTAATATTTCTGGTAAGCTTATTTGTACTTACCAAAACTCGCAAAAAATAATTTTTTCGAGGCTGAAATTTTCTTGCCACAGAGTTTTACTTGTCGACTTTATCTCTTAGAAAAAAAATTCATGGGAAAAAGTCATATTTCTTACGGATTAGACATGTCATAAAAAAGTATACATAGGTTTTGATGTATATGTAAAACACATGCATCGATCGATGCTCAATCTCAACTAAAATGTTGCAATTGGCATCCTTCAATTATATACCAAGATATGATTATCAAAACTATTTGCGTTTTTTTTTTCTTCTATTTATCTATCTTTATAGAATTACATGCAATGATATTTATAAAAATTCAAATTGGTTTGTCAAAATTAAATAATTGTTAAATAAGCTTGAATTCATTCATTAATAAATGAATGAGTTGGTAATTAATATATAATATAAGTCAAATATTAACTAAAGGGAGCTTGAATTATTGCATACATCTTTCTTTTTTTTTTATTATTGTAAAGAAGAGGTGAGAGCGACCAACATAACAACGTCTCTCATTAGACATGATCATAGGAGTCCGGCCTCTCCAATGTGGAATGTTTAGTTTGAACTATAACTACTATCTGAAGGGTGAACCCATCCTCACAACACCCTCAAAGTATCCAATTGGTCTAAAGTCTCATCTCATGGTCTAAATATCAGGCTTCACTATACTTATGTCCTAACTCGAATTCCTGATTTCGAAACCATAAACTATCAACTTGCACTAATTAGACTATTTTGATAGTATTATTGCATACATACTAGTTTGGAGTTTCCTACCCTACCACATTTTTTTATTATACAAATTCTACTTTCAACTTTTGCAAATCTTTCTTTTTTGTTTTACTATTCGATTACATGCTTATAATCAATTTACATGGAAAACTCATCAATCGAATCATTGTATCAAAATATTAGGATTTGATATTCATAATTAATTAATATAAATATTATTGCAAATATATAACATGAATTAATATTCATTTTTTTTCAGAACCTCGAATTATTACTCACAATCACCTTATCACGGCCAGTTTGAAAGAATGATTGAAAAAAAAAATTACTTGTCTCTATTAAGGGTGGCAATTCTTATTCATATCGTGGTAAGTCATGACAATACAAGAAAAATGACTTGTAGTGGCTCTTTCGCTACTGTCGTAATAGAAAGTGATGGCAAAATTAAGTTATAACGGCACTTTATCAGATTTCTCATGCTACCTAGGCGAAATTATTTTTTGCGGCAAATTTTATAGCTTTTGTGGTGTTACGGAAGTGCTGCAAATACTCTTTTAAAATTTAGCTACACGTTAACACCCCTCCCCCCGATATTCTCCTAAATCTCCCTCACTTTCTCGAAACCTAATCTCTCTCTCTCTCTCTCTAATATGGTGCCGCCCCTTCGTCATCATCATGTTGCCGTCGTCATCGTGCTGTCGTCGTCGCCACCGTTCCTTCGTCGCCGCCGTCTCTATTAGCTGGTGCGACTTATTTTCCTTTCTCCTAGTTATTTTTGTTCTTTTTCCCCTGCGCACCTTTTCTCGTTTATCCAGCGCCAAACCAATTATCATCCTCTTCCAAAATTGATTTTGCCTTTGGGTTTAAATGGATTGTTTGGGGGTTGTTTAGACCCAAACTAATTGGCTCATCTCCTCGCGGGCTCTATTGAACTCGGGTAAGGATTTTAGTAATCCCCAAATCCTAGGGTTTATATGCACTTAGTTGATCAGCTAACCTCAATTATTTGTGAATTCGACTCTTGTAAGAACATTTATTCAGCTTATTTTCATTACTTCTACAACGACGGTTTTCTAATCTCTATTTCACTAATATTTCCTTGGTATTTTTTCAACTGGTTATGATGAAGACTAATATATCTACTCTAGCATATTCCTCTTGAGTAGAAAAATTGGGAATCTGAACATTACATTTTAGGTTCATTTTTAATTTGTTCACATGCTTAGTTATTTTTTTTCACAAGTTTTAGATTCGTTCGTATTGCCTAAAATTTAAGTTACCATATCTCTGTATCCTTCAAGCTGAAATTAGTTTTTTGAATTTTTGACTGAAATTTCTGTTACTAATTTTATCTTGAATTTTTTGCTGAAATTTACAATTGTGCATACTTGTTTTATTCATTAGTTTTGGGAGACGTACGTTAACATTTTTCATGAAATCTGCCCTCAAACAAGATGGTTTAAAAAGCCACATTTTTGGAGATCTGGTGTTGTGGATAGATTTGATCTTCATGTTTCTAGCAGCACCATAAGTAGTTAGATTAAGACTTTATTTTAATATCAGCAATTATATAGGACTAATTTGCTATTTTTTGCGAACATAAGATGTGGTTGCTTTTTACAGTATAGTTTTATTGTTTAATTGCTCAAATTTGGGTTTGTTAAGAGTAAGTAGGTAAAATTTCAGAGTTCTTATTTTCAGACTAACTGCTTTCACTTATTGGTCCCTGCTCCCCACATTTTTGTCCCTGCTCCCTGCATTTTTGTTCTATTGAGACGATGCCTCTTTTGCTCATGTAGTCTATGGCTTAAATATTCATTTTTAGGGAATTTTTATTTTAGTTTAAGCGAGCTAAATAATCATGTTGTTGAATTACTATTTATTTATTGTAGTTTGAGTAATTTTTGCATGTTGTGCACAAGTTTTGCATAACAATTTCAGGAAAAAGTACTAGTTAGTCACAACTTTTGAATTTTTTATGTGATAATATTTTTTTATGTTGTTTTAGTGGTCATTATTTAGAATAATGGTCAGGTATCACATGAGAGTTTATTATAATGTATTTTGATAAAATACTAATGAAACAAGTGAAATTGGTTCACTAGAATTTTTTTTTTTTTGTAAAATACTATTTGCGGCGATTTGAAACCGCCAAAAATAGTCTTTCACTCGCAGCAATAGGTCTAATCAAATCTGTGGCAATAAGGTTAAGACTCTTTTTGCGGCGAATATATTACTTTTTGCGATGGCATAAAAACACCGCAAAAAGTCTTTTATCCTCCCAACTTTAGCGGCGAAAGCAGCAACTCCACAAAAACGTTGGAAAAGCTTATTCACCGCAATTTTAAGACTTTTTGTGGTGAATTTCAGTCGCAATACGATCTGGTATTGCGAATCCAGTCCTTTAATTGACGGGTGACACAATACGACCTGGTATTAATCCATTTAATAATTAACTTTTATTAGGGTTAACCTAGTCACTACCTAAATTAAAATGGGTTAACTCACTTCAACCGTTACCCATTTAACAAATTTCATATAAATGGGTTGTGCTAAGCCATATATTTATTTTTTAACTTAATTAATATAATTTTATATATAATACAAGGATAACTATATGAATAATTCACAATTACAACTAAATTCTTAATAAAATATTTTATTATCAATATTCAAACCAATTATATATAAGGAAAATAATTATTTTCATAAAATCAAATTACATATTAACAAAAAAAGTTGAATAGTTTGAGATATAACTTAGTCAAATATTAATATCAATATCACATATTTCCAACAACAACAAAAGACAAACACACACACACACACACACACACACACACATATATAAGGCTAAATATTTATAAAAAATTAAATATAGTCGAATTTGTTTGTGCTATACGGGTTGATAGCGGATTTCAATCCACCGATGATTGGCCAAGTCTATTTAAATGATTTTCTGAATTTTTCTAAAAAAATATTTAAAAATATAAAAAATTGTATAAAAAAGAAAAAAAAAGGTGAATATATATAGCCCATTCAGTCATGTAGTAGGATCCTATAGCTTTATCTATGGATATGTCACTGATCACATTTTTCATTAATTAATTTTTTAATTAACTTCATATATTTTTAGTTAAAAATTGGATGGCTGCTGGTGATCCATTAGAAATTGTATTTTGTATCTGCTAGTTTATTTATGAATGTTTTACTTTGCCAAGAAAAGAAAAAAAAATGGCTGGTGGTGGTGGCTCCCTATATTGAAGTAGAGCCACTCGAATGATATGTGACTGAATGAGGAAACAAAGAAATATAAATTAGAGCAGAATGGAATTGGTTAATTCATGAAAATGACAAAGCAAAGTACAAATTATTAAAATAGTCATGCACAAAAAAAATTGGTAGCAATCGTAATCTAAGTTGACCATTAGATATCAGTCCTTTTCAAGTCCAAGTCCAGAATATTTTAAATGGAAGGTTGAACTAACAAGCATCAAATTTCTCTGAGTTTTTACTAAAATATACACATAAAGTTGAAGAAAGCGAATTACAACTACGAGTCATCATATTCTATAAGAAATTAGTTACATAATTAATCATTCCATCTGTTAAATAAAAAATATTTAATTCAACAAGATCTTTAAAGAAATTATGTCAAGAAATGTTATTCAAGTGTACTTTTGTTAAATAAAAATTTAGTACGCTAAATCATTTTTTTTTACACTAGCCAGATACTTGAAAAACATAATTACTTAATTCCGAGTTTTCAATTTATTTAGTGAAAATTGAGGTTCTCAAATTATAAAGGTAAAATGCATTAAAAAAAATAAGATTTATACATGGACTATATCTATCGCTACTCTAATTATAAGTCCAATAATAATTAATAAGATTTATTAATTTATGTTTTTTTTTTCCACTCTTTCAACAACCTACATTTAATTTTAATAGGTTACAGGTGCAATATTATTTGGTTGTTGTGGAAAAGGGAAACCCATGCATAAATATACTGATGATCAACAACTTGATCGCGGTAGCTTGTCCTCTTGAAAGAAATTGAATGCGATGGTCCCATTGATTATTGAATCTTGAAGTCTGTGCGTGTTATTTGGATTGATGAAATAAGATAAAATGTGTTGAGATAAGTTGAATAAGATATTATTAGAATATTATTTATTATTATTATTATTATTATTATTATATTTTATGTGAAAATTTACAAAAATTATAATAATAAATTAAAGATGATATGAAATAAGATGAAATGAAATACTTTGATATTCAAGCTGTCTGAAGAATTATATATAATTAAAGTCGTTTTCATGGTTTACAACCCCGCCACAAACTTTACCTCTAGTTGATCTTTAACTTATAAGGACGTTTCAAGTTGATGATATAGAAGATCACGACATTTGATATTTTCTTTGGAAGTTGAAGAGCTGAGTACTACAGCTAGCTAGCATATTCATCGCTAATGGATAGAATTAGAAACTGACGTCGGATAGAATTCGAAGAGATCAGATGGGTGATATGTACGTAGATCTCACGACCGCGTCTATTTTTATGTATAATAGCTATTTTCTTTCTTCTTTTTATTTATTATTATTATTAATTTTTTTTAACGTGGCATCCTTTCCATGCAAGTCCGGTCTCCCCCACACTATTGATCTCGTCCTGCACGATTTCTTTTGGGTGAAGACATTATTTAATTTGCTCATATGAAAGTTGATCATCATGAATTGATCATGCTCTTATATATATTTATATTATATATATATATATATATATATATATATATATATATATATATATGAATATGAATATTAATGGTGAAGGTAGGATAATGAAGAGACTTTTGAGCTTTTAGTTCTATTTTGAGAAACTTGATCATCCTTTGGTTGTGTTAGATTAATATATATAATAAGTACCTACATATTTATTATAGAATTAATATGTATTTCATGTTGTACTGGTTATAATTGTTGCTCTCTACAATAATTAGGTTAGGTTAATTCTTCTAATTATTATGGATCAAGTAGCATTATTGAGAGATTTGTTTTTATTGTGTATTCTTGGGATTTTAACCTAGCTCATTCAACTATATATATAGGCTCGTTGGCCTATATATTATTTATACAATTTTAGATACATGATTAATATAAGTTTATTTAGTTTCAATTACTTTCTTTGCTCCTTTCTCTAAATCATTGTTTGGAAGGAATTAATCACAAGACTTATCAATCATGAAAACGAAAAAGAAAAAGAAAAAGAAAAGATCTAAAAATAATCCATCAACGGAAAGCTCACAATGTCTGATAAATCGCTTTTATATTAATTTTCTTCCTTTCTTAGCAACCAAACAGGAGGCTAACTAAAGGAATTAAGAACCATATATCCAATATTTGATCCAATCGGACAATTGGAGTACATTAACAAGAAATTAAAGCTAAAACTTTCAGAAACATCCGAGACAAATTACAGAACCATAATTATTGAGAGGCAAAAAACAACAACAATTAAACCCAAATTAAGAAACAATATTAATTGAGACACAAATTAATATAATTAAAACTTCTAAAAATATGTTCTAAGCTCTCATGAATTAACCGTGGGTGCTAATTAAAACATATATAAAAGATGTTTCTAGTACTAGTGTAAGGTATGTTGTAGCTGTTTTTTAGCATTTATTCATGGGTAGGTGAAAGAACAATCCATTGCTGGTTTGGTAAGCATGCACGTTGACACTCTGAAAGTTTGATTGGGAGGCCAGAAACGATCATCATTTGTGATGATCATGATCACTTTCAGTTTTTCCCACCGGCGACCTAGCATGGCGAAGATGCCTCTCTTGGGAAAGAAGTTTTGCAAACCTGCAGCAAATTAGACACATTAATTTACATTTTCCATTATTATGTATCTTAATATGCAAAATAAACTCCAAAAATTAAAAATAAAAAAAATCTCATGTATAAAAGAGTAATGCTAGCTAGCTAGCTAGATGTAGTTTTAGATTAATGTTTAAATTTTGCGCACTCTAAGGGACTGTTTGGATATTTAGAATATCTCAATATATTTATAAATGGTAATAAAATAGTTTGAGTTTAGATATTTTATTGGGTTTTGAAAAATGAGAAAGAAAAAAATAAAGTAAAATATGATAAAGTTAAAAACATATTTGAATATAATTTTCTAATATAATTTTTGTTTGAAAATTTAAAAAAAAAAAAACAAAAAAGTAGAGATCACCCTTAAAAAAAATATATATATATATATATATATATATATCTCAGTCAAAGATCTATTTCTTTTTTTTTTTTTTTTTTAAGAAGACTTGCACAGTGTCTAGACTGTACAAATCATTTTCATCTGTAATATACCTTACGAGAGCCTCTGCATTCGTTTCGCTATTGGAAGGTTCAAAGACGCCAGTATCCAGATTCACCCTAGAGACTTGTTTGTTCAGCAATTCGTCTCCAACTTTGACAAGATCATCCAAGTTCTTCGTTGTGGCAACGTCCACAGAAGATACTACCCCACTTAATGTATCGTCCTGCATTATTTTAATTCAAACATTAAACATGCCTACTCCTCATGATGAAAATATGGATTTGAATAAACAATATGATATATATATATACCTGAATCCGCAGATAGCTTTTCTCAGAATGAAGGGCTTGGAAAACCTCAGAGAGATGGACGTCAACCATATCTGCACTTGCTTGAGAAAATACATCAATTATTGGGGTGTTACCACCTCTGGTTAACCAATCTAGAATGCCCCACTTGGCTGCATCACTAGCCTTGTATCGCTCTTCGTCTTTATGCGACCCTGTTCCTAATGAGATCACCAAAAACCGGCCATAATCCATTGGTTTTATAGGGAAGAAGTCGGGACTTCCTCTAAGGATCTCCTTTGTCACTTCGCCAATGGCAAGTAAAGCCTAGAAAAAAGACATCGATTTTAGTAGCTCAAAACCAGTACTTTGCATTATATTTTCTGAGGAAAAGAAAAAAACATGCTTAAATTATCTATGGAAAATACTCCAATCACAAAACTATTATATAAAAGTAATTTCACAAGCAAACGTGATTTAATGTGATTCGTAGATTAATATAAAGTTATTTTTATTATAAAGTACAAATCTAACTGATTAGATGAAATTATGTTAGTTTGTAAAATTATTTTTGTATAATGTAATTCTTTTGTTGATGTAGCAGTTCTCAATTATTATTATTGGGATCCACTATAAGAAAAATAGATATTTGTGACACTTTAATTACAATCAGAATGAATATATGTGACTAAAACAATCTGTTTTCGTCACAAATAATCTTTCTGATTATAATTAAAGTGTTACAAATTCTTATTTTTCTTGTAATGAGATTAGATAGCTAAGTTCTGAAACAGCTTGAAACATACGGGATTATTAGCAGCAACACCACCATCTGTCAGGTTGAATTCTCTGATGTTCCCTTGTGGGTCTTTGGTTTCGAAGTAATAAGGTGGAAGATATGTTGGTGCAGCTGAGGTTGAAATGCATACATCTGAGAGTAGGGCATTTAAGCTTGGGTTTTTCTTTACCTGGTGCATAGAACATTAACAAAAAACCATAGTGAATCTTAGTATTCCAACATAAGAAAAGCAAGATCAAGTCTCTAATAATCAGCAGTCTTGAGGATTCTATTAATATTTGAAGAGAAGATGATGATATTTAACCTCATAGCTAGAGAAGATGGTTGGCTGCAGACGCTTGAGATCAAATGTTGGGATGACAACATTAGTCAAAGTCTGATGCATTCTTGTACTTCCTAGTTTTTCCCTAACAAGGTTATGCAGATACTTCCCATCGTACTTGGGTCCGGAAAGGGCTTTGAGGATCTTTGTTGTAATTGGAAATACCGGACACCTGCAATTTTGGGAAAAGTACATATAACTCGTTTTAGTTACTAAAATGAATGGAATCAGGCTGATAATCAAATACTAGAAAAGCTTTGTCCTCATGAAAAGTACTAGATTTACTTGTTTTGTGGGAATATTTTAGGGCAATGGTTTAAGTAGAAGTCCTTGATATCCTTAGCAGCAAAGACAGGCCTGTTCTTTTCATTTGGAGCAGTTAGCATGGCAGTTACAAGGCCGCCTGTGCTTGTTCCTGCAATCACATCAAAGTAATCTGCAATTCTTGCATCTTCCCCGTCCAGCTTCTGCACCATGCACAAACAATTCAGTGTAAATGATAGAAGATTACATGCATTCTGAAACGTTCTGCATATATATAAGTTTTTCTAAATCAATATCTTGAAATTCTTTTGAAGTAAAACAAGATCTTTATTAGCGGAAGAATAGAAAAACCAAAAACAAATTTCTTGCCGTTGCTATTTAAAAACTGGTAGAACGTTGTTTCTTCTTTAAATCAGCGAGCTTTAGATTAATTTTATCGAGAGTGTTGACATGTTTGGTCTTGGGACCTTGCTTATTCTCTGATAAATAATTAAAGGTACATGTATATATATAATATATATATATATATATAAGTGAATAAAAATGCAATGAAAGATACATTGGCCAGATGGAGGATTCTCTACGCATGAACGTTATATTACTGCATATATCTAACCTGAAGTTCAGATTCTAAGAAATCAAGGATGGTTCCTGGGATAAGCCCTCTTATGCCTCCCCCATCAATGCTGAGAACAGTGATGACATTTCCATAAGTGGGTGGCTGTAGGGGTACAATATTCTTTGCTTCCATTAGGGATAAGGGAGATCGAGGGACAGAGATCAGGTAAGGAGAGGGATGGGGTTTCCGAGACTTGGAAAAAAGAAACTGTGATTCAGCTTTCAAGAGGCAGCTGCTGGCTTAAAAGTGGTAAGTACTTGAGATATTCCTGATCTATTCCTTGATAGGAAGAGGGATATATATGGTCCTGATTCCTCTGAATTTTCAAGATGCAACCGCGTCATTGGATTGGATCAAACCCCAAAAGAAAGTCATCGAATGAATGTGTTTCAACTTTGACCCAACTTTTTTTGCATGCTTCCTTGGATAAAGTTAAAATTGGACTGTAGTTGAGTTCGTAAACCAATGAATGGGAGAATTGAAAAGTTCGTGATCAATACAATATACCCTCTTGCTTGGCATAGAAATGGTTCCGTAGGCTTTAATGTGACCACAGTAAGCTAGTGCAGAGGGGAGACTTGTAGTTGGGGCTTGAGAAGAATTGTAGTTGAGCATAAAGCATGAATGAGTAGCTAGAACCATCAGGCCAAAGAGGGTCTAATTATGCATTAGGCCTAACATTTGCCCCACTTTTATTGTTTACGCCTCAAGTTAATCCCTATCAATTATTAGCTACTCCTTAGTTTGGCATTATCTTGAACCTTCCTTTTCCCTAGATCACATGCAATGAATTCCACATTCAAAAATGAACAAGATCATAATCAAACTATCATTTTTGACACGTTATTTTCGATTCGCAAAAGGCGGCAGGCACCTCCAGCAACCCCCATTTTTTGCGCAAAAGGAAAAAGTACTTGTTAGGAATTGAGTTTTCAACAAAGGAGTACATGTCAAGCACTATGCCTTCATAAATTCCAACGTGGTAGACATTTCAATCTGCTAGCTGCATGCACAAGGAAATGTTGAAAGACTTAATCATTCTATTGGCCTCATGCAAAACCAGCAGAACAGTGAGTCATTCTTAGCCATTTGATTGGAAAAATAACCAAGTACTGGTGAAAACTGACAGAACTGCAGAATGATGACTAGTTCATGTTGAATATTTTGACATTAGTTTAAGGTTTTTCTTCTTAGGAGCATTAAGAACACCTTATCTATAACTTTCTGTGGTTCTGATTAACATACCTGATAACATTTACATCATATTTTAGTCTTAACTTAGCCTGATTTTAATTCCAGTGTTCGCTGTTGATCTGGCCGTTTGGATACAGAGGTGAAGACGAAACTATCTCATCTCATCTTAACTCTTCTCAGCTCATTATAACTTATAATTTTATTACTATTTACAAACTATCTCAACTTATCTCACCATTCAAACGAGTATTTAAAATATTGCTACATCAGTTCAACTGAATGAAGCTCGAGGATGGCAATTGAATTACATAAATGCATTCTTGGTCAAGAATATTGGCCTGGTTTGTTTAGAAATTTCTTTCAGGTTGCAAACTTAACAAAAAAGTGGCCTGCAGTAAAGTAGAATGTGAAGAAACGTGTACCCTACTGCAAAATTTGCCTGCACAAATTGATGAATTGACTGCTTTCTAGATTGAATACATGTACAGTACCCATGGTGGCTGCATGCTAGACATACATGATTTTTGTGCAGGTAAGCTTTATGGTAAAAAAATCATAAATAAGAGACAGATCATCGTGAGCATGTTGAAACAAATAAGACAAATTAGAACAAATAATAAAAACAATGACAATCACAAAAAGAAGTGTACGCATGTGTTGATCCATTTCGCAGTTCAAAGTTCCACAGTGATATCTTTCTGGACTTCACTGTTCCTTCTGCAACACTCGAAAGATTTTCTGGATTCTCCTCGGGAGAAATATCAGCAGAATACACATCTCCGTTCAATGTTCTTTAGCTGTGATCATATCAGTACTGAATAGGAATATTGATTCGGTTTCATTTATCCGACCAGAACCACAGATATGTGAAATTCTAATGTCTAATAGAGTTCTCCACAAGTTTTGTTTTAAGGGTATGCTCATTATGTTTATAAGTATTGGGCATCATAAACTCCACTTTTATGTTTTTGGCAAAGAGTCAGAATTTCTGAATTTATTAATAAGACCCTTACTTTTGGCAGAAAAAAACCGTAGTAAACAATCATAAACTCTACTTAATAAGTTGCATTCTCTTTGCTTCATGACTGTATTAGTCTTGCCTATTTATTCTTTCACTTTCCAAAAAGCTGTGATCAATCAAATAGAACAAAATACTTTGTTTTTTTTTTTTTTTTTTTTTATGTAGATGTGCGTATTAGCTTGTAGAGGGCCGAGTGGTGTCGGAATCAGTATGCGTTGATTAAAGAAAGTCTACTAGAAGAATTAGTATTTGTGATAAACTATTTGCAACGAGAATGACTATTTGCAATGAAAATGACTCATTTTAATAAAAACCGTTTTTGCAGAAAATACTTGACCATAAATAATTACTTTTCTTGAAGTACCAATATAAATGCTGAAATATGTATGGATAAGTTGCACCAATACCGACCAATAAGCTAGTTTGGTCTAGTTAGAAGAGATATTTCATTATCAGAGAAGTCATTTTTGGGGTAGTTACTCTTGGTCATGTATGAATATGATCTTAAAACTTTATAGTTATTGCCTAGATCAGTATTAAGCTTTCTTGGTTGAATTCCCTAGTAGTGATTTCTCAAAGTATATGGGATTATTATGGCCTCATTCAGGAGATGAAGTGCTTCTTCTAATGTTATGGATCAGGCAGGGTGGAAAAGATTGAAACATTGATTGACCACCAATTTTTCCCACCTTGTTCATTGATCTTGAATGCACTTGGTTCAAATGTAAAAGCCTTCCCTTAATTAGTAGCTGATTCAGATTATTTTGTGGTTTATAGTGCATCTGGTGTGAGAGAATTTGAAGGATATTTCAAAAAGGCAACAGTGACATTTCCAATGGTGGGGCTCAAATCTCCTAGAGTACTGATTGTCCATTTATCCTGATTTGAGAGTGTAATGAAGTGGGAGACAGATAATATACCTAATTTAAAGTAGATCCAACAATATTTGTTGGTCATTCGAAAGATCTACCATTCTCAATCACATATAACCATGCTCATTGAACTTCTGCTTCAAACTCTCTTACTCATGAAGACAAACCTTTTCTTTTTTGTCTTTTAGTAATAAAGACAGTACCTCTAGTTTTTGTTGAGATGTGGCTTGAATGAAGCGCATCAGATTGCACTTGGAGTTTTCAACCCGTAAGTTTGCTCGACCCTCGCTCGACAGTCACTCGAGCGAGACATCAAACGGAGAGTTTTGGATCCAGGCAAAGACGTCGCTCGACTCTCACTTGACCTCCCGCTCGAGCGAGAATCAATCCTAGGGTTGCATCGCTTCCAAGAACTAGGGTTAGCGCTGTCTGGAATAGTGTTCCGCTTGAGCTAGAATGTCTCGCTCGAGCGAGACACCGCCTATATAAGGATCGAGGGCATTTGTGCAGAGAGAGCGGAAGCAGAGAGCTGTGGAGAGCAGGCGATTTCGCTCGAGCGAGAAGGGCTCGCTCGAGCGAGATTACGAACACAGGCGTCCGTCTCCCATTTTCTCCTTGTTTGATTTTGTAGATCAGAGAGAGCCTACTTGTAAAGGGTTTTAGAGTTTTATGAGAGAGAGAGCTTTGTAACCTCCAAGAAGTGTACTCCATCTTTGTTTATTATAGTGATTTAGACCGACCCAACAGTGGATGTAGGCTCAATTTGAGATGAACCACTTCAAATCTTGTGTTCATTACTGTTCTCCGTCTTTAGTTTCATTTCTCTTAGTTGTATCCGGTGCGTGGCTTCATATTTATTGTTTGTCTATCAGCCCAAATCCCAACAAATTGGTATCAGAGCGTTAAGGGATGGCCTCAGTAAATTTTGGAGTAGAGAAATTTGACGGTCAGAACAGTTTCAGTTTATGGTGCTTGAAGATGAAGGCTTTGTTGCGTCAGCAGGGTCTGTTCAAGGTTGTAGAAGGAGTGACTGGTGAGTCTCCTGCATCGTCAAGGAATGAGGAAGAATTGGCTCACAGTACTATTCTACTATCACTATTAGATGAAGTTTTGAGGGAAGTTGCAGAGGAGGAGACCACTGTTGGTCTGTGGAACAAGCTAGAGAGCTTGTACTTGAAGAAATCTCTCACTAACCGGTTGTTTTTGAAACAACGGTTATACACTCTCAAAATGGAGGAATGTACTTCTATTTCTGCACATCTAGATGAATTTAATAAGATTATTATGGATCTAAGGAACATAGACATTAAGATTGATGAGGAAGACCAAGCCTTAATTATTTTGTGTTCATTGCCTATTTCGTTTGATAATTTTGTAAACTCAATGTTGTATGGTAGAGATACAATCTCCTTAGTAGATGTCAAGTCTGCTTTGAATTCTAAGGAATTGAGAACAAAATTTGGGAGTTTAGGCATGAACAATCAAGCCGAGGATTTATTTGTAAAATGTTCCTCTGGTGATAGATCTGGGGAAGGATGTTCAGGGAAGAATAGAGGTAGTTCCAGTTCCAGTAGCTCTAGATCTAAAAAGAGAAAAGTGAAGTATTACCACTGCCATAAGTTAGGTGTTGATCTACACATGGATTTTGATGATAACAAATGAATTCAAAGAATAAAGGAGTCTCAAGCTCAAGTTGTCCACACAATAGAATCAAGCACATCAAGGAACCAAGCATGAGCAAGAAGGGAACAAGTTCACATTAAAATCATAGAGTAATGTTGTAAATCTCTTAAAAATTCGAAATTAGGATTAAGGCTCAAAATTAATATTTTATCATAAAGTATTAAAATACATTTTTCACATGTGCATGAATATTTTGAAAATTAAATTTGAAAATTTTGAAAGATGATTGATTGTCATCTTTCACATGTGCATGACATGATTAAAGGTTTGAACTTTAAAAATATTAAGATGATTGATTGTCATCTTTCACATGTGCATGTTTTATTTGAATATTTTCAAAAGTAGTAGATGATTTTCTTGACTTATGCAAAAGGTAGATGTCTTTATTTGAAAATTTTGAAAAGTAAAGTGTGCTCCTTTTGTCATATGCAAAAAGTAAAATATTAGGTTTGAAATTTTTGAAAAGTAAAGTGTGCTCCTTTTGTCACATGCAAAAAGTAAAAAGATTAGCTTTGAAATTTTTGAAAAGTGAATGATGATGTCTTTGACATGTGAATCTTTTTAAATTTGAATATGAAGTCTCATATGCCTATAAATAGATCATTTGAGAGCTTCACATTCACAACACCTAGAGCATACAACATTCATTCAAAACTTTCATTCTCTCTTCTCTAAGCATTGAGCCTTAACCCTTGTTCATTTTGAGAGATATAGTTTTGCGCTGTATTGTTTTTATTTCACTCATTGAGGAGTGTTTTCTGATAGCCTACCCACTATCAATTCTTGTATCAGTAAAAGGGTGTGTATAACCCTTGTGTGTGTAGAAGGTGTTCTACACGGGGAATAGTTAAATCACCAAGTGTGAGGTGATTAGAAGTGTAGAGGGTGTTCTACACGGATTCTTTGGAGCGGTGCTGCTCAAAAGTGTAATAGGTTTCTATCTCCACCTGAAGGAGATTGAATAGTGAATTCGGGGATCCTCAAGGGGTAGCTTGAGGCGAGGACGTAGGCAGTGGGGCCGAACCTCGTTAACATACTGAGTTTGCTTCTCTCTTACCCTTACTCTTTATATTTATTGTTGTTTCATATTTTTTTATATTTTAAATTATATATTTGATTTATAATTGTTATTTTTTTAAATACAACTCAATTCACCCCCCCTCTTGTGTTAGTCATCTGGGCAACAATTGGTATCAGAGCTAGTTGACCTGTACTGTTCATACAGGCAGATCACTCACGGGAACTCTCGCTTGTGACTGTGTCACCGAAGCAAGACTCTCCGACCATGGGTGACGGTGCACCGGTAGAGACGGTGGCCGGCTAGTCTGGTAGGTACAGTTGTTAGGTGACATAGGTGCGGCCTATGATCAGTAACAATTGGTATCAGAGCTAGAGCTCTATTATAAGATTAACTATCTTTTGAGTTAAGATCTTATGGCTAACATTGCAGCTTCATTTGGTGAAGGTCAATCTAGCAGTCGGCCTCCACTCTTTTGCGGAGACAATTACTCATTCTGGAAAGTTAGAATGAGAATATTTCTTCAGGCTCAAGGTCGAGAAATCTGGAAATGCATTGTAAATGGACCTTATATTCCAACAAAAGTAGTTGATGGAGTAAAGGTCAAAAAGGAAGAAGAAGAGTTTGATCGTGAAGACGATAGACTTTATACTTTGAATTTAACTGCTATGAATTTATTATTTAATGCTCTAAATGGTAATGAGTTTAATAGAGTAATGACTTGCACTACAGCAAAGGAAATTTGGGATAACTTGGAAGTTACTTATGAAGGAACTTCTCAAGTCAAGGAATCAAAAATTTATATTCTTACTCATGAATATGAAATGTTTAAGATGAATGATGATGAATCTATTTCTAGTATGCACACTCGTTTTACTAACATCATAAACAGCTTGACAGCTCTTGGCAAAGTTTATTCCAAAGTGGAGATAGTAAGAAAAATTCTCAACTCTCTACCAAAACGTTGGGAATCAAAAGTGACAGCGATTCTTGAAGCTAGAGACCTCAAGAAGCTCGAAGTGAATGAACTCATCGGGTCACTTATCACCCATGAGTACACATTGAAAAGAGGAGAAGAAGAAGGAAAGCCAAAGAAGAGCTTGGCACTTAAAGCTGTTCCACATGAAAGTGAAAGTGATGAAGATGAGGAAAATGACGATAAAGATGAAGAAGTTGCGATGATAACAAGAAGAATTCAGAGGTTCTTAAAGAAAAATAAAACTCCTCTAAGGAAATCCTTCAAAAAGTTTTCCAAGAAAGATTCAGGTAAAAATGACACTTTAATTTGTTATAAATGTAATAAGCCTGGTCATATCAAGTCAGATTGTCCTCTGCTAAAGAAAGATCGAAACAAAGGCAAAAAGGCAATGAAAGCTACGTGGGATGATGATTCAAGTAGCTCAGATAGTGAAGCAAGCAATGGAGAATCAGCAAATCTTTGTCTTATGGCTAAAGATGACATTGAGGTAACAAATCTTGATAATATTGAAAATCCTTCATATGAAGAATTGCAAAATGTTTTAGAAGAGGTATATGAGGAATTTGAAAAATTGGGTATCAAGTATACTGCTTTGAAAAAGAAAAATTCTTCTTTAACAAACGAAATTGATATTTTAAGCAAAGAAAATATTATTTTGAAAGATGAAAATCTTGAGTTGAAGAAAAAGAAAACTGATTTAGAAAATATTATTGAAAACTTTACAAATGGAAAAAGAAATTTTGAAAAACTTCTTGGTAGTCAAAGATGTGTTTTTGACAAGGTAGGCTTGGGATATATGCTTAAACAAAAATACAAACCTTATAAAAACTTCTTTGATAATCCTTCTACATCAAAGTCCAATATTCAAAATTCTTTTCATAAAAATAATTTTGTTAAAAAAGGATACTATTATAATCACTCAAGTTCTTCATATATGTCACATACTATTTACAATTTTTGTAATAGAAATGGTCATAATTATCATGCTTGTCCTATTAGAAGAAAACATACAATGACTATTAGGGCCATATGGGTACCTAAAAATCTTGTTTCTTCTAATACTAATAAATAAAGGACCCAAAGAACTTGGGTATCAAGAAAAATCATTTTAATTGTTTTTATAGGTGTGCATGAAGTCCTCCACAAACAAAAATAAATGGTTTTTAGATAGTGGATGTTCAAGACACATGACGGGAGACAAGACTAAATTCTTTGATCTTAGATCTAAAGAAGAAGGACACGTGACATTTGGAGACAACTCGAAAGGGAAGATCGTGGGAATAGGTAAAATTGGTAATGAGTCTTCTCTCATAATTGAAGATGTTCTACTTGTTGAAGGTCTAAAACATAATCTTTTGAGCATAAGTCAATTATGTGATAAAGGATTTACAGTTACTTTCAAAATGGATAAATGCATTATTTTGAATGATCATGATTGTAATATTTGTTTTATTGCTTTTAGAAGCAACAATGTTTATACAATTGATTTTGAAGAAATTACCTCACAAGATGCTATTTATTTTTCAGCTCAAAATGAAACTAATTGGTTATGGCATAGAAGACTAGGTCATGCCAACATGGAACTTATTTCCAAACTTTCAAAAAATGATCTTGTGAGAGGTTTACCAAAGGCAAATTTTCTTAAAGATAAAATTTGTGATGCATGCCAATTTGGTAAACAAACAAAAACTTCTTTTAAAACCAAGAAACATATTTCCACTACTAGACCACTGCAACTAATACACATGGATCTTTTTGGACCAAATAGAGTTGCAAGTTTAGGAGGAAAATATTATGCATTTGTTATTGTTGATGATTTCTCTAGATATACTTGGGTCATCTTTCTTGCTCATAAAGATGAGGCACATAATGCCTTTACCAAGTTATGCAAGAGAATTCAAAATGAAAAGGGTTATACTATTTCAAGTATCCGAAGTGATAGGGGAAAAGAATTTGTTAATAAAAATATTGAAACATTTTGTGATGAAAATGGTTTTGTGCATAATTTTTCTGCTCCTCGAACTCCTCAACAAAATGGGGTAGTAGAGAGGAAAAATAGATCTCTTCAAGAGATGGCAAGAACAATGCTCAATGAGAACAACTTGCCTAGTTATTTTTGGGCCGAAGCGGTAAGTACTGCATGTTATGTTATAAATAGAGTTATGCTAAGGTCCAAATTAGATAAAACCCCCTATGAGCTTTGGAATGAGAAAAAGCCCAACATTGATTACTTTCATGTATTTGGATGCAAATGTTTTATTTTAAATGACAGAGATAATTTAGGCAAGTTTGATGCAAAATCTGATGAAGGTATCTTTCTCGGGTATTCTACTAATAGTAAAGCTTATAGAGTATTCAATAAAAAGATTTTGACTGTACAAGAATCTATGCATGTAGTATTTGATGAATCTAATTCTCTACTCTCCAAGAAATCTATTATTGAAGAAACAGGAGGTATAAATAAAACGGAAAGTCTCAATCTCAACAAAGAGAACACAATAGAGGAAGTCCAACATGGAGACATCAGGAAAGATCATCAAAATTTAATACAAGATGCAACCAAACAGTGGAAATTTGTGAAAGATCATCCAGTGGAACAAATTCTGGGAGAACCTTCACAAGGTGTAAGCACTCGATCATCTCTTAGAAATATTTGCAATCATACTGCTTTTCTATCTCACATTGAACCTAAAAATATTGATGAAGCACTTCTTGATGAATCTTGGATTCTAGCTATGCAAGAAGAGCTTAATCAATTTGAAAGAAATGATGTTTGGACACTTGTTCCTAGACCCAAAAATCATACTATTATTGGAACAAAATGGGTTTTTAGAAATAAGAAAGATGAGTCCAGAGTCATTACTAGAAATAAGGCTCGACTTGTAGCCCAAGATTTTAATCAAGAAGAAGGAATCGATTATGATGAGACATATGCACCAGTCGCAAGATTAGAAGCTATTCGAATGCTACTTGCATATGCTTGTTATAAAGATTTCAAACTTTTTCAAATGGATGTTAAAAGTGCTTTCTTAAACGGTTTTATAAATGAAGAGGTATATGTTGAGCAACCTCCAGGTTTTGAAAATCATATTTCTCCAAATCATGTTTTCAAACTCACAAAAGCACTATATGGACTCAAACAAGCTCCTAGAGCGTGGTACGAGAGACTCAGTGGTTTCTTAATTGAAAAAGGCTTTTCAAGAGGAAAAATTGATACAACTCTTTTCATTAAATACGAAAATGATGATATTCTTTTGATTCAGATTTATGTTGATGATATAATATTCGGTACTACTAATGAAAATATGTGCCAAGTTTTTGCTAAGACTATGCAGGAAGAATTTGAAATGAGCATGATGGGAGAGCTTACATTCTTTCTCGGATTGCAAATTAAGCAAGCAAAAAGTGGGACATTCATCAATCAATCGAAATATATTAAGGAATTGCTGAAGAAATTTGGGATGGAAGGTGCTAAGGAAACTGGAACACCAATGAGCCCATCCACTAAACTTGATAAAGATGAAACCGGTAAACCAGTTGATTCGAAGGTATATCGAGGTATGATTGGTAGCTTATTATATTTGACAGCCAGTAGACCAGATATTATGTTTAGTGTGTGCTTATGTGCACGCTTTCAATCATCACCAAAAGAATCACATTTAATTGCAGTTAAGCGCATTCTTAGATATCTTAGTGGTACAATTAACTTAGGGTTATGGTACCCTAAGCACACATTTTTCGATCTAATCAGCTACACAGATGCAGATTATGCTGGCTGTAAAATAGATCGAAAAAGCACTAGTGGAGCATGTCACTTCTTAGGTCGTGCACTAGTTTCCTGGTTTAGTAAAAAATAAAATTCTGTTGCACTATCTACTGCTGAGGCAGAATATGTTGCTGCGGGTAGTTGTTGTGCTCAAGTTCTTTACATGAAGCAACAACTTGAAGATTTTAAACTTATGTACAATCACATTCCAATCAAATGTGATAATACAAGTGCTATAAATCTTTCAAAGAATCCAATACAACATTCTCGGACCAAACATATTGAAATTAGATATCATTTTCTTAGAGATCATGTACAGAAGGGCGATATTGTATTAGAATTCACTAGTACATATGATCAATTGGCAGACATTTTCACAAAACCCCTACCAAAAGATAGACTATGCATGATTAGAAGAGAAATAGGAATGATGCATGCCATGGATATCTGCTAGATACTTTTATTTCATTATCTTAAATGACCTACAGAAACTTGAGACGTTTAGCCTCATCATTCAAATGCATTTGCTCCTCATAAATCATCATGCCATCCTTGTCTAAAGGATTAGGCAATCGAAATGAAGAGGTAAGCAAGGATTTCAAATCCTTATTCTGTTGCTTTAACTCTACTATTTTTTTGTTTGACTCATAAACAAGTCGTTGAAGTACAGAAACAGTCTCGCTAAGCTTCTCAATTTCGCGAGTTTTGGACTGCAACCGAGCAGAAAACGCGACGATAGATGATGAGTATCGAGTTCCGAGACCCACAAGCTCATAAATGGCGTCATGATCTGATTTATTAGCTAAATCAGTCTCTTGTTGCTTCATGGCACCCACGACAGATGCAGAAATAGATTGAGACTGAGGTGAAGGATACCTCAAATCTTGATCAAGAGAATCACTGAAGGGAAATCTACGAGCCATTGAAAATTTGTAGAATGAGAATGCAAGCAAATTGCAAAGATGAGAAGAAAACTTGATGCGAAATAGATAAAAACTAAGGATTGCTCTTATAGAAACGGAAATAAGAACAAGACAAGCTTACAAATCTTGATAATATCTCATTTTTCAGCAACATCAAGCGGATCAAATCTCTGCACCGAATTGCCAGAGATACGCCTCTAGCCTTTGCAGGTTTTGTCGGGCACGGGTGGTTTCAATTATTCAGCTCTTTAAAAAATCTCCTTCCGCACCGAATTACCGGAACTAGGCCTCCAGCCTTTGCAGGTTTTGTCGAACACGTGTGGCTACGCACCGAATTTTCTACAGTCTCTACTAACGCAGCGTTTTATTTATCTATTGGTTATTGCAGGAATATATCTTATTGATCTAATTATGATTCCTTTTTAATGATGCCAAAAGGGGGAGAAGTTTTAGACTAGAACATTAACATTGTTTAATTTGCTAAACTTGTTATATATGCTTGGAATTATATTTATATTTTTGCTTGAAAAACTAACGCACATTCTCAGGGGGAGCTTAAGTATTAATACAGGTTTCAGGTTCTATCAAGTATTTGTCATCATCAAAAAGGGGGAGATTGTTGATCTACACATGGATTTTGATGATAACAAATGAATTCAAAGAATAAAGGAGTCTCAAGCTCAAGTTGTCCACACAATAGAATCAAGCACATCAAGGAACCAAGCATGAGCAAGAAGGGAACAAGTTCACATTAAAATCATAGAGTAATGTTGTAAATCTCTTAAAAATTCGAAATTAGGATTAAGGCTCAAAATTAATATTTTATCATAAAGTATTAAAATACATTTTTCACATGTGCATGAATATTTTGAAAATTAAATTTGAAAATTTTGAAAGATGATTGATTGTCATCTTTCACATGTGCATGACATGATTAAAGGTTTGAACTTTAAAAATATTAAGATGATTGATTGTCATCTTTCACATGTGCATGTTTTATTTGAATATTTTCAAAAGTGGTAGATGATTTTCTTGACTTATGCAAAAGGTAGATGTCTTTATTTGAAAATTTTGAAAAGTAAAGTGTGCTCCTTTTGTCATATGCAAAAAG
Organism: Platycarya longipes; assembly: GCA_036559045.1. Classification (NCBI taxonomy): domain Eukaryota; kingdom Viridiplantae; phylum Streptophyta; class Magnoliopsida; order Fagales; family Juglandaceae; genus Platycarya; species Platycarya longipes. The sequence continues at coordinate 41,466,850 of CM071802.1, forward strand.
TAAAAGATTAGGTTTGAAATTTTTGAAAAGTAAAGTGTGCTCCTTTTGTCACATGCAAAAAGTAAAAAGATTAGCTTTGAAATTTTTGAAAAGTGAATGATGATGTCTTTGACATGTGAATCTTTTTAAATTTGAATATGAAGTCTCATATGCCTATAAATAGATTATTTGAGAGCTTCACATTCACAACACCTAGAGCATACAACATTCATTCAAAACTTTCATTCTCTCTTCTCTAAGCATTGAGCCTTAACCCTTGTTCATTTTGAGAGATATAGTTTTGCGCTGTATTGTTTTTATTTCACTCATTGAGGAGTGTTTTCTGATAGCCTACCCACTATCAATTCTTGTATCAGTAAAAGGGTGTGTATAACCCTTGTGTGTGTAGAAGGTGTTCTACACGGGGAATAGTTAAATCACCAAGTGTGAGGTGATTAGAAGTGTAGAGGGTGTTCTACACGGATTCTTTGGAGCGGTGCTGCTCAAAAGTGTAATAGGTTTCTATCTCCACCTGAAGGAGATTGAATCGTGAATTCGGGGATCCTCAAGGGGTAGCTTGAGGCGAGGACGTAGGCAGTGGGGCCGAACCTCGTTAACATACTGAGTTTGCTTCTCTCTTACCCTTACTCTTTATATTTATTGTTGTTTCATATTTTGTTTATATTTTAAATTATATATTTGATTTATAATTGTTATTTTTTTAAATACAACTCAATTCACCCCCCCTCTTGTGTTAGTCATCTGGGCAACATTAGGTCATTACAGAAGTGAGTATCCTCAATTGAAAAATGTGGAGGAAGAGGAAAGTTCCTCTAGTAGTGATAATAGTGAAGAAGGTGAAAGTTAGTCTCTTCTTCCTTGAGGGCAGTGTGGTGACAGGTGGAGTATCCTCTCATGCTCCAGATTCAGATATCATTCGCATGTGTCACGTGCGAATCTGCCAAACAGAATGGTCATTTATGAGTCTGCAGCTTTTGCTTGGTGTGATCAGAAGACAATAATCTTGGTTTTTTGTTTGCATTGTATTCTTGGAAAGCAGTGTAGAATCAAGGTTCCTGCAGTATTTCTGATCAGGATACATCTTGTGTAAAGTCTTGTTTTGTATTAAACTCATATTTGTTTTATGATCATTGGAAGTTTGGTTTTGTCTATCGGTTTCTTTGTGACGTGTTTGGTGTTCAAACACTTTTGAGAAGACATTGATCTACAGACAATAAGGTAGAGCGTTACTCAGATCATACAGTTTTGTTTCACTCCACGGAGTAACTGAATGGAATGAGGTGGGCTTTGAGTGACAGAGTCTACAGTTTGCTTTTAGTTTGCCAGGCTTGTCTACAGATCATCATTGAAGCGGACAACGCATCTTGCTATTTGGTGAATTTTCTTTTCTTTTGTTTCCACAGAAAGGAGAGAGAGTTATAGCAAGAAGGTGCAGTTGCAGAGAGCTTCATAGTTGATTGGCATTGGTGCACAGTGAGAGCAGGTCTACAGTTGGTAGATAAAGGGGGCAGTTGGTCACCTTTTGTGTATGCTCATGCAGGCTTTTGTTGGTTCTTACTTTGGCTGAAGAATATTTGGTTGTCTTCATTTGTATTCAGAAGCCGTTTGTTCAAGTAAGCAGTCTGTATTGTGGTGCATTGCCGTTTGTGTGAAGATAGTGAATCTTCAGATGTCGTCTATAGTGTTGAAGACTTTTGTGTGGAAAGTGAGTTCTTCAAAGATAGACTTTGTATTTCGTGTTGGGTATTCCTTCTGTGGTTGAAGGATTTGTGGGTCTTTTGTCCAGAATAATTTTGTGGGGCTTATTCAAGCCAAGGTGGAGATTTGTTGAGATGTGGCTTGAATGAAGTGCATCAGATTGCACTTGGAGTTTTCAACCCGTAAGTTCGCTCGACCCTCGCTCGACAGTCGCTCAAGCCAGACATCAAACGGAGTGTTTTGGATCCAGGCAGAGACTTCGCTCGACTCTCGCGCGACCTCCCGCTCGAGCGAGAATCAATCCTAGGGTTGCATCGCTTCCAGGAACTAGGGTTAGCGCCGTCTGGAATAGTGTTCCACTCGAGCGAGAATGTCTCGCTCGAGCGAGACACCGCCTATATAAGGATCGAGGGCATTTGCGCAGAGAGAGCGGAAGCAAAGAGCTGTGGAGAGCAGGCGATTTCGCTCGAGCGAGATTACGAGCACAGGCGTCCGTCTCCCATTTTCTCCTTGTTTGATTTTGTAGATCAGAGAGAGCCTACTTGTAAAGGGTTTGAGAGCCTTGTGAGAGAGAGAGCTTTGTAACCTCCAAGAAGTGTACTCCATCTTTGTTTATTATAGTGATTTAGACCGACCCAATAGTGGATGTAGGCTCAGTTTGAGTTGAACCACTTCAAATTTTGGTGTCCATTACTGTTCTCCGTCTTTAGTTTCATTTCTCTTAATTGTATCCAGTGCGTGGCTCCATATTTATTATTTGTCTGTCGGCCCGAATCCCAACAGTTTTATTAATAGCTAGCCTTCATTTTCATCGAAGGAATACCATGTACAAAGCAAGAACTAAATGGGTTTGCAAAAATCCCAAACCAAGTCCTAAACAAACTAAGGCAAATCTTTTTTTTTCTTCTTTTTAATCATTATGAAGTAAGATTAAACTCTAAACAATATATATATATATTATATATATTTATATTTATATATATATACACACCAATGAATTCCTTTCAAGCTATTTAACCGAGACAACTTGTATTATTTACTATCAATTCATTATAAGAAAATTGAATATTTATTTTTTGAGGCGAATGATATAAATGCACAAATCTTCACCTATATATGGAGATTTGGGGTGAATAATGGCAAAACGTTAGAAAAGTCATCTGCATCAAATGTTCAGCTTTTCCATATGTGATAGTGATAATTTCCCTCTTCGACGCTTCCTTTCTTGTGACAGCATTTTTGCAAACCTGTAAAAAGAGTTTAATGTAATAAACATTAGAATTGTTATAAATTAATCATGTGAAATACATTGTACACAATGACAAAAGTATGCTCCAACAAACATGTTTTCCGTACTTTCTCGAAGCCTCCTCATTAGTGCCACCAATTTCGACTGGTTCTGACAAACCAATCTTCAAATTCACCCTTGAAACTAGTTTCTTCAACAATTCTTCCCCAATGCCCACAAGTTTGTCTAAATTTTGCTTTGCAGATACATCAACAGAAGCTTCTGTCCCAGTCAACGTGTCAGTCTAGCCACTCATTTCATAAAAACAATAATTAATAACTCCAAAGCTATATTGACTAATTCTACATACAGTAACATGCACAAATGTTATCATGTAATCACTTTGAAAAAGAGTGATATTCATTAAAAAAAATTAATTAATTAATTTTTTTTAATGTGGATCCCATATTTATTCATTTTTTTCAAAGTGATTGTGAGCTAGACACTTGCATACTTATGATTGTAGCTATCATTTCATTAGAAATCAAGTAAAATTAAAGAATTTCTTACTTGGATTCTAAGATAATTGTCTTCAGACTGAAAAGCTTGGAAAACCACAGCAAGATGTAAATCAACCATATCTGCACTTGCTTGGGAATGCAATCGGCCATACCATCCAGGTTGAAGCTAAAGCAGACGGGTTAGCTTGGGGAAGATGTTTGCGCATCCACGTAGTCGTGAACCTATAGAAGCCGCTGCTTAGAGGAAAATGGCTGGCCTTTGAATATGAGAGGTACTAGATCTTTTTTAAATACAAGTGTCTTCAAAGTTTTTGTTTTCAATGTGGTGTACTTTTCCACAAAAGAAAAGTCTGCACAAAACCTAGAGTTGACCCCAATGATAAGGAAAAATCAAAGATGGAATTTGGCCCCTGGCTCAAGGCTCAACCAACAAACTCCTCCATATTTGACATGTGTAAATATGGAGGAGCTCCCGAGACAACATAAGGAAAAAAACAAGAAATAGAATGATGCAGGGTTCCAAAAAGGGGAGGATGTCAAAAAAGAAAGGGACCAAAAAAGGAATAATGAGGGTAGTACAGGATCTGCTGAGACAAGCAATGTTGCTCGTGAGGAAAAAGGGCACACTAGCAACACATTGATTCCCAACTCGAATACACATGAGGGGTCTGATCTTCAACACACACATAGGGCAAAAGAGGAATTGCAGAGCACTAAGGACAACCACTCCAACAATGGGGCAGAACATAGGGGGAATATCACTGCTGAGATGGTCTCAGGACAAGACCTAGGCTGTAATGATACTAAAGTGACTGAGTCCTGGATGGAGTTAGACTTGAATCTTGTCAGAGGTAACTTCTTGCCACCTTCGTCAAGGAGTCCCACTCACCAAGTAGATTGTATGACTAACAGTTATAAGGAAAGGCAGTTGAAGTTAACTCCAACCCACATAACTGACCCACCCCCAAAGAAAGTTACTGTCGCATTTATAGAGGTCCAGTGTGGTGGGAAGTTGACTAGTAGGTGGAAGAGAAAGTCTAGGAATAATTCCAAGACAACTTCACCCCTCTCAGACATTATTAATACACCTAGCCAATCTACGATGAAAAAGAGAGCCCCAATAGTTAACCAAGAGAACCCTTTTAACCCAAAAAAATCAAGGAATCTGGAGAATGGTTGTGCTACCCAACTACTTGAGGCAGTGGTTGGTCACCAACCTTGCCGACCTTAATGAGTCTAATCATTTGGAATTGTCGAGAGTTTGGGAACCCTCGAACAATTCGTGTCTTTAGGAAACTCACTAAGGAAAAGTTTCTCTTCTTGGTGTTCCTTGTGGAAACCAAGTGTGATAGAAAACAGATGGAAGAGATCAAGAGAGCTCTAAACTTAGCTTTAAACTCCGAAGGGTGCTTTGTCGTGGATAGTATAGACCTGAGTGGTGGAATCGCATTGCTGTGGAGGGAAGCTTGGCAAGCAAAGATTATCAGTTTCATAAAGTGCCATATATTTGCAGAAGTCCAAGCCATGACTGACAGTCCATAGTGGTGTTTTAGCGGTTTTTATGGCCATTCAGACCCTAGGAAGAGGATAGGTAGCTGAGAACTGTTAAAAATGCTCAAACCCTCCCCCTTTATCCCATGGCTCTTTGTGGGTGACTTCAACGAAATCTTGTTTCAACAAAAGAAAGTGGGAGGCACAAACCCTACAAGCAAATAGATAACTTCAGGCAAGCTCTGGAGGAACCTGACCTTAGGGACCTAGAATAGAGTGGCAAAAACTTCTCGTGGGCTAATAATAGACAGGGGAAAGATTTCACCAAAAAGAAACTGGATCGAGCTCTGGCAAATGAGGTTTGGAAGGAGGATTTCAAATTAGCACTGTGCACTACACTTCCAGCTGTGAAATTCGACCATTCTCCATTACTTATTGAGCTAGAAACAAAGAAAAGAGTCATGCACAGAAGAGGGTTAATATTCAGGTATGAGGCTGTTTGGGAGTTAAAATCTGAATGCAAGGACATCATTGAGGAGGCTTGGTGCAAAGGGGGATGAGGAGACAGCTACGACAGACATATTAGAGCAAAGTTGGAGACGTGTCAAAAGAGCTTGTCCAAATGGCACCAGACAAGAAAGCTGGAATCTCAAGAGATCAACAGGGACCTGGAAGAAATCAGTGAGTTACAAGACACTGATGTGGGGCAACATCTAGACAAGTTGCAGACATTACAAAAGAAAATGGAGTTCGTTATTGCTGAAAAGGATATGAAATGGAGGCAAAGGGCTAAGCAGCACTGGCTAAAACATGGGGACCTAAACACACATTATTTCCACAAACAAGCTGATCAGAGACAATGATTGCCTGAAGACAGTAATGACTGAGTGTTCTAGGGCCAAAAAACAAATGGGAGAGTACATCACAAGTTCTTTCTTATCTATCTTTACTTCCATTTTGCCTTCTAGTGCTGATGATTGCCAGCTAACTTTGATGCCAAAAATCTCCCTGGAGATGCATGAGACCCTGTTTAGACCCTGTTGAGAACCTTCACCTTTAATGAAGTCAAAGATGCAGTTTTTTAGATGAATCCATTGGGATCCCCTAGTCTCGATGGATTTTCGGTTCAATTCTTTCATAAAAACTGGGAGTTAGTAGATGGGGATATTTGTAATTATGTTCTTAAAGTGCTAAACCAAAATGAGTCTCTAGCTGAAGTGAAAGGCACCTATATTGCCCTAATCCCCAAGATCAAGAAGTTAAAAAATGTCACAAACTACCAACCCATTAGCCTTTTGCAATATGGTGTATAAATTTATTTCTAAAACCATAGCCAATAGGCTAAAAAGCATCCTGCCTTACATCATTTCAGCTAATCAAAGTGCCTTTGTACTGGGGAGGCTTATCTTGGATAACTCTTTGGTGGCTTATGAAGTCCTACACACCTTGACATCTAGGATTAAGGGAAGAAAGGTTATATGGCCATCAAATTAGATATGAGTAAGGCATATGACAGAGTTAAGCGGTCTTTTATGAAGGCGATAATGAACAAACTTTCCCCCTTCCTGGGTTCACCTCATCAAAAAATGTATCAAGTCAGTGAGATACTCAATATTGGTGAATGGGGAACCTCAATCTCCTTTCCAGCCATCTAGAGGTATCCGACAAGGTGATTCACTTTCCCTCTACATTTTCATTCTATGTGTAGAGGTCTTATCTGCAATGCTGCACACCGTTGAGCAAAAAGGGGAACTGTCTAATGTTCCTATTGGTCGACAAGCCTTAAAGATTAGTCATCTATTTTTTTGCAGACGACAGTCTTATGTTCTGCCAAGCATCACAAAACGAACTGAAATTTATTCTCAACCTCCTAGACACCTACGAGCACGCATTCGGCCAGGTCATAAACAAAGTCAAATCATTTATATTTTTCAGTACGGACACTAGAAAAGGAACCCAAGACCAGATCCTCCAGGCAGTTGGCATTAAGGCTATTGGATCTTTAGAGAAGTACCTAGGACTTCCTGCTATCCTAGGGGGATCAAAAGTCGCAGCCTTCCAATCTCTAGTAGATGGAGTGTGGTCTAAAGTGACAAATGAGAAGACAAAATTTCTTTTAGCTGTAGGAAAATAATTTTTACTCAAATCTGTCCTCCAAGTCATTCCAACTTATACCATGCATTTGTTCCTGCTCCCTACTTTTATTACAAACAAGCTGAGCCTACTAATGAAAAAATTTTGGTGGGGGTACAATGAGGATGCCTTAAAAATTCAATGGATTCTTTGGGATAAGCTGAGCTTGACAAAGAGGAGGGGGGGGTTGAGGTTTACAGATTTTAGAAGCTTTAACATAGCTTTACTTGCAAAACAATATTGGAGAATCTTACAAGATCCCTTATCCTTGACATCCCAGTTACTTAAACAGAAATACTTTCCTTTGATAGATATGCACAAGGCTAAGATAGGTTCGGGTCCTTCTTTTGCCTGGAGGAGTATGTTGGCTGGTCCATCCCTTCTTAACAGATGGATTAATTTCAATATTGTTTTGCAAGTAAAGCTATGTTAAAGCTTTCAGGCATGACAGATGGATTTCATCTGTCCTAAGGATTAATTTCTGGCATGACAGATGGATTTCATCCATTCCTAGCTGGTTTGTTATATCACGAAAGGAGGATGACTGTTGGTGCGAAAAGGTTAGTGATGTGATCAACCATACTCAGAAATCATGGAATGGAGAGTTTTTTAAGGAAATGGTGTCAGTAAAAGAAATAGAGGCTATTAAGAAAATTCCTATTTGAATAAAGGGCAGTATGGATCAGATGGTCTGGTAGCACTCAATAAATGGAATTTATAATGTCAAAAGTGGATACCATGTCCATAAATAACAAGAAACCGAAAAGGAGGGGGAAACTTCCAACATACAAAGTAATAAGGTTGCGTTTGAATGTTGAGAATATTTGTAAGTGTTTGTAAATAGTAGTAAAAAGTAGGTAAAAAGTAATAATAAAATATGAAATAGTAATAAAAAATTAATGAATAGTAATAAAAGTACGTGAAAAGTAATAATAAAATAGTGAATAGTAGTAGAAAATGTTTGAGAATGCTTCCTTTCCAAACCTAGTCTGTATGGAGAGGCATATGAAAGTTGAGAATTGCTCCAACTATGAAGAACTTCATTTGGACGGCCTACAGTGAAGCACTCCCGACTTTAGCCAACCTTAAGAGGTGGAAAGTGCTCGATAATGACTGGTGCAAGTGCTACTAGCTTGAATCAGAAATTTCAAGGCATGTATTGTGGGGATGCCTAGCTACTAAAGATGTATGGAACTAGGGGATTATTAAAGTCCAAAAAATGATAGTACAAAGCGACATTTTCCTTAACATCTGGATCCAACTAACCCAGATCCTGGAGAGGGATGAATTGCAGGAAGTTGTTGTTATTTTAAGGGCAGTATGGACTAGAAGAAACGAGGCAATGCATGATAAAGGCTTCTTACACCCTTCTTTACTGATTTAAAGAGCTATAAAGGCCCAATAGTATTATACAGAAGCCAACAGTCTAGAAATGCATACTCAGCAACAAGCAACTTTCAGCAATCGAAAATGCGTTAAACCACCAGTTGGCTGTTTCTAAGTGAATTGGAATGCGGCATGGAAAGCTGGTACAAAAGAAATGGGGGTGGTTGCTGTGATGAGGGACTCCCAAGGTCAAGTGGTGGGATTTGTGAGAGCAGCCAGGCCTCTTAGTGAAACAATTTTTGAAGCAGACACTCATGGACTATTAATTGTAGTTTTATTCTGTAAAGACTTAGGACTGCGTAGAGTTATTTTTTAAGGAGACTCTTTACAAGTCATTAATCAACTCAAAAGCCAAACTCCAAATCTGAGAGTGAGAGGTCTCCTTATTGACGATGCCAATCTCATTTTGACTGACTTCTATAACTGGGAAGCAAACATGCATATAGAGAATCCAACAGGGTAGCTTCTGAATTATTGTGATTGGTTTTAATGAAATCAATCTTTTATCTAAAAAATAAAAGAGTAAGCACAATATCCAATAAAGGAACTGAACTCCCATGAAGTAACCAATCCAGAGTTCCCCATTTTGCCCCCATTTATGCGTTATATTTTTTTTTCTTTCTTGAGCCTGTGCCTACAGAGATTATCAGAAAGCGACCATAATCCATGGGTTTAATTGGGAAGAAATCAGGATTTGCATCAAAGATCAGTTTGGTCACTTGGTTTATGGCTATCAACGCCCAGCCCACAATACCCACGAGACAAATAAATTATATAAATAATTATCAACTTAATGTTTCCAAAATTTAAAACTTGTAAATTAAATAACATTTGAGTGATAATATTAATTAGGAAATTGCTAATTATTATCGATATATATACTTATAATTTTATTTATAAAGTAAGAAAACCATACATATGCTCATGATGTTTCAGTTATTGGAAATAGTGAAAATTTTAAAATCCAAAATTTGAAATTCAAATTAAAAAGAAAACACTCCTATATGAAACTGTCACTAGCTACTCATACAATGTATAATTATTACAAGAAAATTGATTATTCGTGATCAATTATTTTTTGTTAAAATGATTATTATCTGTCAAAATAAATTTATTTTTGTAACAAACAATTATTTTCGTTATAAATAATTCATCACAAATATTTATATTTTTTTATAGTGAATATTATACATAAAACTATACGTATGTATAGCGTTACTCTGTATATTGATTATAGATACCGGATTGTTTGCAGCGACACCACCATCAATTAGATCGAATTCACTAATATTCGGGCCTTCAGTACAATCTTGGATCTTGAAATAATGGACAGGAAGGTAAGTTGGAGCTGCTGAACTGTCGATACCTATCATGTCGGAAAGTCGAGCGTTCGAACGGGAGTCCTTTTTTGCCTGCACGAAATTAAGTTAGATATTTCTTTTTAAAATATGAGTATTAACATTTTAAAAAAATTCTACTATCAAGTCGGTTTGTAGAGCAGATCACATAATAAAATGTTTACAAGATATAATTTAATTTATAAATAAATTTTAAAATTTAAATTTTACAAATCAAATGATCTTATCATATATATATATATATATACGTGACATGTAAATGTATCCACATCCACATGATCACATCACCGACTTTATTTAAAGTATAATAACTAAAATATTTAATATTAAAAGAAAGTTAGGCCTCAAATCCATACCTATCTTGTTTTTTTAAGATACTTGTGGATTGAAAGAAATTATATATTAATGGTTTTGTTTTGTTATTTGTTTTAAGAAATTAATGTTCAATGTTATGAACGTCTTAATTTTGACCAGCTTGGATATTATACCTGATTCTTATTTCCAAATTAAGAAAAATATATCGGGGCTTAGGTTTGGGGTATCTTGAAGACTATTGGGATGAGCTCAAATTGGCTCTAAACTCCTTAATGTACACGGTACAGCATGTCTATAGAGAAAAAAAATGCTTTGGTGGGTGGCTTGGCTAAGTTGGGTGTTGAGGGATTCATCATTTGTTGCTGGTTGGACTCTGTCGGCTTACCCACGGGCCGCACAAGTTAAATGCATATTTCGTGTTGACAAAGCAGAACTGTCATTGGGTTGTTCTCTTTGGTTTTGATGAATAAGATGTTCTTATTGTATATATGTAAATTCCACGAGTTAGGATCGTGGCATTTGGGTTTGGCTTTATTCATGATGAACTTGTAAACTCAGTTGCTTGGGTTGTAATTACGGTATTCTTCCATAAAAAATGAGAGTATTCAATAAAATTTGAGAGGTCGCCCATAAACACGTGGCCCCGTCTCTTTACAAAAAAAGATAATAATAATAACAGAATTAAATTTCACTATGGTTTTCTAGCTCTCGAAGTGTTGGAATTGAGATTTTTGATATTTTTTTATTTTTTATATTTTATTTTTAAAAAACACAGTTTACAATTCAAAGAGAGAGAGATAGACTGTAATGCCCCGATTTTTTTTTTTTTGGAAATGTGCATGCACCTAAACTTACTAATTAAGTGTAATGCAAAATGTAACAAAAAGAGATAAATCTTCAATATATGCAAAGAGATCTAACTCTTGCATAAATAGATTATACGGCATATTAAAACTAAATCCTTCATAACTTTTCATTCATCATAACATATATTGTATCCAGAACTTACATAACCTAACTAGTATTCCTAAAACAAGAATTATCTCTCCCTGCCTTCTGATACTCTTTCTATTCCACTTGATCCCATACATAAGATCATTCTCTTAGGAGATGAGTATTCTGTAGAACCCTCGGGGCTCCTCAGAATCTCTTGTAATGTCTGAGTCTCATGACAAGTTATTTATTCCTGTAACATCATCTATCATTGCATAAGGAATGATAAATAAAATATAAAATAGTGAGATTTCTAAGAAATCTCAGTAAGCACAGAGTCAACGAAATATGGCATAAATGACATAAAAACTTGTCATACATATTAATGCTCAGAAACATATATCTTATAAAAAAAATGTTTTATGAGACTCATGCATGACTTAAATTTATATTGTTCATGGACTCACTCTATCATACTTAAACTCTTATTTCTTTTTTTTCGTAACATTGTGTGTCTTACTTGTTTCGTATTATCGACAGGCGTCCCCATCGAATATTACTTATTTCGAATCATCGACAGACTTAGGTCCCTGTCGGTTTTCATATTCTCGACAGGCTTAGGTCCCTGTCGATTTTCAAATACTCGACAAGCTTAGGTTCCTGCCGGTTTTCATATTCTCGACAGGCTTAGGTCCTTGCCAGTTTTCACATTCTCGACAGGCTTAGGTTCCTGCCGGTTTTCATATTCTCGACAGGCTTAGGTCACTGCCGGCACGTCAGTCATACGAGCGTATCGTTGGTCTCCGTCATGACGTGACTAACTTATTAATCTTTCAACTTATTTCTTAAATGTTTTCTTATCTTATCTTATTTCTTAAATATTCATAATGACCCGGGACAACACCTACATGATGTCATGTAACATGAATTTTTCTTAAAATGGACTGACGACACATATATGTGACGAAATGCAAAATATCCATAACTTAGGCTTATGACATGCATGTTTCATGTCTTCATAATTCATGTGACATTTAAAAACATATCTCAAACACATTCATAACAAATACATACGCTTACGTCATATAAATTCGTAACATTAAAACTTAACGACTAATGCTTAAATTATATTTTTTTCTAGGTTAATTATTCTTTACTAAACCATCCACTTTTATCGAAGTAAAAGCCTTGAATTTAAGCAAACAGGGTATCTCGCTCGAGCAAGGTATCGAGCGAGCATCAAGTGAAGTCTCGAGTTGCCTCTCGCTCGAGTAAGATATCGAGCGAGAGTCGAGCGAAGCCTCAGGTTACATTTCGCTCGAGCCAAACATCGAGCGAGATCACAGCTTATAGGATTTTTCAATCTAAAACATACAATCTTTTCACATAAACCTTATTTTTACTTATTAAAACATAAATCTATGTTCTTATAATTTTCTTAGCATTTTACCATAACAAAAACTCATCCAAAACACAATGAATTTCACTTACATCATATCAGCAAGGTTTAAACTCCAACAAACAACAAAATGATTTAATCATTAATTTACTTATTCTATGCTAAGATTAGGTTAAATTGTATACTTACAAGTTTCTCTAAAGCTTGAATTGATGATAAAACCAAACTCTTGCAATATTACCCTCAAGATCACTCACTTAGCTCACTTAGGTGATGTTTGGAGGTTCAATGGTTTAGAGATGATTCTTCTTTGATTTTCTCTCCAATTGGGCGTGTGTTCTACTTTCCAAAGAGGGTTATAAGGCTCACCAACACATATATATAGGAGGGTGGTCGACCCTTTTGAAGAAAAGGAGAAGAAGAGGTAGCTAAAGGCTACCGGTTACTCAAAGGCTTTGAAGGATGAGGTGTTAACCCTCAAAACCAAATGATTAAGTCTAAACCCCTAAAGTCTTAAGCTTGGCAGTAAAACTCTTCATCCAATGGCTAATATTAAGTCATTTTAGCCAGCCAAAATGATCAATGATTGAGAAGAGAGCTTCTTAGATAAGGGATGAGGTGGCACTCACCTAACCATGCACGTATCAAGCCATTCCAGCCTTTCTTGGGGTCCAACGCCTCCCAGCCCATTTCTTATCCATTTGGTCACTTTTTTACACTTTCTAATAAACCACTTGACATGTTCTAGAAGGCCATTTCGAGATTTGGTTGAGATAGACTTAGTTTGTAACTCATTTAGCTAGATTTGGACATAATCAGGAAGATTTCTGCCTCTCATGTTAATCCATGTCTTTAGGCCAACTAGATCTTCTAAATTAATTCATTTCCTTATCACACATACTCCTACACATGTCAAGACCTAAAGAAAATTGATAGCCAATCACAATTTTTTTTCACATGGTCGAATATAGGACAATTTATCTAAGTTGGTTAGTAGTTGAATTTAATTCAGGGCCGTCCACTTCACACCAGATTTCATCATACGTTCCTTCTCTTCAAAAACTCAAAAAATAAAAGTTCTAGATATACTTCTTAAGGTTCTATAGGAACTAGAATCACTTCATTTGGAGCTCATATGACTAAGTTATGATTTTTGCCCTAAAAGGCGACAAGTCAATCTGAGAACACAAATCCGGGCAAACCAAATGTTTGATAGATGGTCCTTCTTATTTCACACGAAATTTACTATATAAAATCTTCTCATTTGAAATATTTCTACACACTTGTCAAGATTTTAGGATAATTGAGAAAATAATCCAAAGACTTGATTTTATCCAAAGTCTTTAGTCAACTTCAAAGTCAATACCTATCTATCTCCAATCTAGATCTTCCACCTCAATCTCAATTTCGTATTTTCTTAAGTTCATATCTCTTAAAATTCAAAACATAAAAGTTGTAGATATGTTTCATTGCTTTCCATAGCCTCTTGAATCACTCAAATCCAATATCAAATGAGTAAGTTATGACCATTCTATCAAAATACATTAAATCTCTCCATGTATCTCGTTCGAACCAGACATCAAGCAAGAGTCGAGTTAAGTCTCGGCCTGAATCTCGCTTGAGCCAAATGTCAAGCGAGAATCGAGCGAGATATCGGGTTAGGCACTTTTTTCACAAAAATAAGCCACCATTGTACCCAATTCTACTCCTAACCTTCCAACATACAAATTATAAATCTTTTCTTTATTATACTTATTTCTTATTTGATCAACCTTCAATGATCATGCCACATATGAAAATTAAATGGATATTTAAAAATCCGAGTTATGACATAGACATAATTTGTAAACCTAACAATATTAGATATTACATGTGGCTAATAAGAGAAATATAGTGGGGCTTAGGTTTTGTTATTAAGGAAACCCTGTTTGGTCCAGAATCTGGGTATGATTTTGATTCCAGGTTTCAACCCAGATCAAATCTGGTCTGGAACCCAGATTATAAAATCTAGATCAATATTGTCCAGATCCGGTTATGTAAATCAAGTATCGGCTTTTAAATCCGAAACCCAGATTTATATATATTAACAAAAAAAAATCTGAAACAAACTCAAAACTGGGATATCTAGATTTTGAAAACTCGGATGAATCCAGGCTTCGACTCGTGTCATAATCTGAGTATATCCGATCTCAAACCCAAGCCGGATTTGGGACCCAGGTTTTGAACTGGGTATATCTAGATTTCCAATCTGGAACCCGTATGTACAATCCTATTTGTTATGGTTTTCTACCTTTGGCAGGCTTTGGCCGAGTCACTTGAAGTGAGATTTACGATAATTATTTTTAATAATGTAGTTTACAATTCGAAGAGAGATAAACGTAGTTTGTGAACTCAACAATTAGGGTTGTAAGACTATTGATTCGAATAGGAAATACCAATTGGATCGAGTGGTTCGGTCTAAAAATATAGTCTTATTGGTTGTTCTTGATATATAGTTTTTTAGATATGATCGGATCGAACTCAATCAGGACTAACCGAATGTATGTATATATATATATATATTCTAAATATTATTTGTATAATGTTATTTTACATAGCAGCTTTGTAAGTTAATTATTTAATTTTCATCCAAATAATCACTATTGACTATATATACAATAAAATTATATAATATAATTCATTCATATTTAAAGTTTATAAAAGAGAATATCCCTTCATTTTAATTTTATTAATTTAATTAATTTTTGTATTAAGTTTTCTGTCAAAAAAGATAAACAGAAAAAAATGTTTAGAGACCTAATTGACCGATTGGACCGATAGCTAACGGTCCGATTAGGCGAAAATGATGGAATGAAATTTTCAATTTTTTTCGATGAACGGAAATTTTCATCTTAAAACTGATCAAGACTCTGATTATTTCGTGAGAGAGAGATCAGAGACCTCATACGATGTGAAAACGGTTGGCTGCATTTGTTTGATATCAAAAGTTGATATGACAACATTTGTCGAAGTGTTACGCAGTCGAGTTTCTCATAATTTCTTCCTTAAAATCATGTGAAGGTATTTCCTGTCATAAGTCGGTCCTCTCAATGATCTGAACACTTTTTTGATTGCTCCAAAAAAGCCCCTATTTAAAAATTAAAAAAAAAACCATTAAATTCTAAATCGCTAATATTTAAGTACTATATTTGTAACACCCCTGTCCCGCAAATATCGGAGAGTTACATCCTATCACATATACTCACATTTAACACAATATTTAAAAATTCTAAATTTCTAAATATCATATAAAACTTGGTCTTAAAACTCACGTCTTTAATATCATCAATTCCAATATTGCTAAGTCACCAAAATACAATAATATTTTTTTACTAAATCTTATCAATTTTCATATAAATTCTCTATACTTAATCAACTATTCTTAAGTTATCTCACCCAATGCTTCATGATTCGATCATTGGTTGGAATATCCAAACTTATCTGAAAAAATATTCAGAGATAAGGGGTGAGCTATCAACTCAGTAAGTAAAGGATATATACCAAAGTGTAAACATAAGCATTTTTCAAAGTACAGTATACAAAGCAAAAATATTCTTTAGTTTTAATATGCAGAACAAACACATTTTCATATGTAACAGAGCGATAATTTTTAAATCATAAGAAATACACAATACTTTGGCATAACAAAACTGAGCATCATCATCATATCAAAACAGAGCATCTTACAGAACAGAGACCATGTTTAACTCCTGTGGTAGGGTTGTGCTAATCCCCGTGGCTAAACTAGGTAGAGACAGTGGTGAATCTTTCTCTTAATCATTTTCGAAGCCCCAAATGCGCACACATAGGAAAGTCCACATAAAACTACTTTGTTTCCAAAGTGGGTGCACTTAGAGACAAAGAAGTTGACACCAACTCAAATAGAGTAGAGTAGAGCAGAGACAGAGTCAGATACAAACCAGTATACCATGCCAAAGCTTTTCAGAGTCATCAAAATAATATATAGTTTCAAAATATTTTCAGAATCATTCTTACATAAATAAAACAGAGTCAGAGATTTTTATAAAATCATTGTACACTTTTGAGATTCTCAATATTGCTCTTTTCACATTTCAGAAATAACATGACAAAAATTAAGCTCATGTCTATACAATGCATGACAGAAATAATTTTTCTTTCTTTCATAAAAGATTCATGAGTAATGCAGATAATTGATTGAGGTTGGTTTTTTTTAAGTTTTCATTTCATAACAAAACATGCACAAATTTTTTAAAAAGTCAACTTCAATCTACATTTGATATAAAATTAAGCATATGAACCCTGCTTATTTGAATTTTTTAGTTTTTAGAAATCTTCCACAAGAGCCGAACGAAATCCAAAAGTCACCTATAACAGAACATGCAATTCAATTTCCAACTAATCATGAACTTCAGAAATAAAGCCTAAGATATAAAAACCATATCTTTCCTCAAAATCTAAACATTTTTAAAATCCTATAAAATCAACTCTCCAAAGGTACTTTGAATCTACCAAGATTTCTCCAAAATTTAAAATATTAAAAATCCTCCTAATACCTCGATTTTCACAAATTATTCACTTAATCCAAAATTCAACTCAAAATGCAACACCCACGATTCGATCTAAAATAACTTAAAATATGAATTTCAAATAATATAGAGCCCAAGTGAACCACCCAAGAACATATAATTTCTGAATGATATAACAAAACACAATTGAGCATAAAAAGGCACCCAAGAGAAAACAAGCCCATGAAGTTGAGAGTAAGGTCAACCTAGTGAAAAACATAACTATAAATACTAAGTTTTAAAACTGAGGGCAAAAGGTGTAAATTTGGAACTATCTTCCTAATAAGTAACTTTACATAACTTAGGCAAAAAAGAACAAGAAGTTAGCTTGCAGAAAAACAAACATAGACATAGAATTTCAAAACGTGAGTTATGAAGGCTCACCGAGAGAAGGCTGTGAACTGGCAAAGTCACAGACAAAGTTAGGACAATGACTGGGGGAGAGAGAGAGAGAGAGAGAGAGAGAGAGAGAGGGAGGGAGAGAGAGAGATGAGAGAGAGAACATGGTGAGGAAACGAGAGAGTCCGAGAGACAAAGCCGGTAGAGGAAAAGAGGTCGTGGGCTTACCGCGAGGGCAACGGACGACAGACCTGGGGTGGCAACTGACAGACCATAAGGTGGCTGAGTTGTCACACACGGTGGGGGAAAACTTTGGGTAGAGAGCACCAAGAGTCGCTTTGGTTTTAAGTTGCAAAAACAGGGGTATTGGGGGCATGTCATGGTGGCTCACGGTAGGATTTTCCTGTGTGGTTTTCAGCGTGGTGTAGAGCCTTGAGAGGGTGACACAAAGATGGGTAGTGGGTGCTCTCGGTGTGGTGGTTTTAATGGTTGACAAAAAGGTATGTGGATACTCTATTTTGGGTTGGTAAAATCGGGGTGCTTTTGTGGTTCACAGTGCAACAATGCTGTGGCTTGCCGTCGGTGGCTCGCACGTGGAGGGGCAAGGTGGTCTGCTAGCTTTCATGGCTAACCAAACCTGCGGCTGTTGAAAGGGTGGCCAAGGCTCTGTGTGGCCTAGCAGTTGTTATTTGAGTCCAAATGCTCTGTTTTTGGAGCAATGAAATAGAGGCCTCTTATTTCTATGATGGACAGCATGGTTCCATGTGAGGTGGAGGTGGTGGCGCACAGAAAGGTGATGAAATGCTTATTGGTGATTTAGGTAAGGTGGTGGATGTGTTCTTGTGTCAAGGTGTTATAGAAATTCTCTATGGCTATTAAAGGTCTGAAAATATGTATATATGGATGACTGAGAACAGAAAATGAGAGGGAGAGTTGAGTATCTAATCGGTTGAGGGTAAGATTTTGAGAAACAAATAAGGTAACCGCATTGTCATGGGAAGTTAAAATCAAAAGAATGAGAGTCCAGCGGAAGTTGCCGAGCGATTGGTAACGTGCATGGTGTCTAAATAAGTATTTGAAACCCTAGGATGAGGGAAAGATATTTGCAAAACGTGAAA
Source organism: Platycarya longipes (assembly GCA_036559045.1). NCBI lineage: Eukaryota > Viridiplantae > Streptophyta > Magnoliopsida > Fagales > Juglandaceae > Platycarya > Platycarya longipes. Next base: position 41,485,355 of record CM071802.1, read on the forward strand.
TAAAGTATATCTATTCTGTTCTACAAGTTGTTGTCGTGAATCACTGAGTGTAGTGACCAAGGGATTAGAGGGACGGTGTTGGTGAGAGACGTGTAAGGGGAGAACGTGCATATATATAGATATTAAACCCTAGGGGCAGATATATGTATGCATGGGAATGGGAGTTGAGCCATGTATAAATGGGAAACGTAAAGAGGACCACTAGCAAGTTTGAAAATAGGGGATCCTTCTACTAGTCGTGCTAGGTACAGTCCGCCATTTTAATGGACTCCTTTGTAGTTCATATAAGAGTCCATATAAGAATGAACAAAATTATCCTAATTTTATCTTTTGCTTGACCAAAATATCCTTCCTTTCTAAATAAAAAACCAGTCCAAAATCTAAAAGATTTTCTCCCACTGTTTGAGTCCTCTCTCCACTTTTTGGAATGTTCATCCTCGGCATCAAATCTTGATGCCTATTTTAGTTTTCACCAACTTATACTGTGCGAAGTCAAATATTTACTAACTTTTACATTGTTATCGCGACTTGTCTTGCATGTCTTCTTTGTTATAGATTGGCTTTGCCACCTTCTCATTTATTTATTTTTTATATAAACTCTTAGCATCAAAAACGCATCCCGTAATAACAAACTCAAAAACCTTCAAAGTTTATTTTGTGGGAAATTTTAGCTTTTATCTTTTTAATTGACGTTCACATGTCAAACCTGACTTTCCTGATCTAAGAGTCCATTACTAAAGCCAGAGGTAGCCGAAGAAAAGGAGGAATTAAGTAGCAGCTTTGAGACGACAGAAAATGGTCAAGGATAGGAAAGAAGGTGTGGCCATGGACTTCCCAAAGAGCAGCAAGCAAGCTCTACAATGGGCAATAGATAATTTGCCTACAAAGAAGATACCCTTTTCATCATCCACATCAACCTAACTCCCTCGATGAGTCTCGTCATCAACTTTGGGCCAAATCTGACGCTCTTGAGTATCTTAATATTCAATTTTTTTTTCTTTTAAAAAGCTAAATACTAATTAATGATCATGATCATAATCATGATCTATATCTACGAACATTGATCCCATCTAATTTGATATGGGCTTATTTTCTTTCAGCTCTTGTTCCTTTGACTGAGTTTAGAGAGCCGAAGATTATGAAAAAGCTTGTAGATGCGATGGAGAAACCAGTAAACATTGTTACGAAACTATATTGGGGAGATGCGATGGAGAAGTTTGCAGAAGCTGTTGAAGATCTGAAGCTGGATTCTTTGCAGAAGGCTTGAGGTTACCCTCCGTTTCGCATATGGGACAATGGCTGCGATAAGGAACTAAGGAAGGGTTGCTCTGCACTTCCTTAGTTGGATGCAACTTTTCTTAATGGCCTGGTGAAATGCTGCGTTTTATTAATGGCTTGTATTGCAATCCCCAAATAGAATGGGAGTTGAGTCATGTATAAATGGGAAACGTAAAGAGGACCACTAGCAAGTTTGAAAACAAAAGATCCTTCTATAGATACCAATTGCAAATATTTATATATCCAAAAATATATAATAATAATAATAATAAATCCACAAAAACATGGGTTTTAGAATTTTAAAGAGAAAAAGACTCTAGAGAATAGTAACTAGTAACTCTAGCCATTTGAAATAGATAACAAATATTTAAAACAAAAGATAAGCTTGATTCTCTGAAAAAATAAATAAACAAATAAATAAATCAACCAATAACTTAGGAATGTAATGAATATTAAAATTAAAAATTAAAAAAAATATATTTAAAAAACTCCAATAGACTTTTTGAACATATAAAACCAAAAATTTTAGAAGAGAGTTTGGCGTCGAAGCGAGATGTTACAATGTTGATTAGGATATGCAAGCTTAATTTCATGAATCCAGGCACATAATATTATGCATAAATTTTTTAGGAAATGATTTATAAGGACTTAAACTATGTAAGTTCTATGCATATATGTAAGATCTACGTGAAATTGTCATTTTCGTGATAAATTTTATTTTATTAAAAGGAATGCACGAGATTTGTACATCTTCAAATTATATATATGAGTATATAACCTACGCAATGTGCAGACTTATATTTAAGTTGAAAATTATAGTTACATATTTCAATATACATAATCAATTTCTCAATTATTAATCATTTATATATTTATTATATTACAACATCACAACCTGTATAATCCAACACTGACAATACATGAATATTAATAAGTTTTATAAAACACAATACGTAAATCTTATCTATCATCTATTTAACACATACAATAAATTTGACTAATCACATAACTTCACTAATTACACTAATGCAATAACTGTGGTCTTTCTCAAAATTTTCAACTAAAGAAATCTCAACACTTCACAAATAACATAATTAAGATCTTCATCACAACATCGTATTTAATCCCAACACTTAACATAATTCCACAACTACAACGTCACAAACCACATCCACTTCTCCTCCGTCTACCAATGAAATGTATCATCATATGTCAAATTTTTTCTTTATTTTTCTCTTCTTGGATGATGAAACTCAACAGTGATCATCTTCCTTTATATTTGTGTTGATGTCGAGATCAATGTCAACAGTAGTTTACTATAATATAAATATTATCGTCAACTATTGTCTATATAAAAAACATTATAATAATTATATTTGTAGTAAATGATAGTATAGTAGTATAGCATTCAACGCTTTGAACGAATTGATTGAGCAATGAGACTAATACTATTATGAAAATGTAGAATATGATAGAAATTAAAACTAAATACCAAATCATGCAACTCTTTTTTACTTTCTTAATTGTCGTTGATTTTATACATTCGAGATCAAATATGCACTGAACTATGTAGTTTTCCCGTCCATATTTTAAGTTATACTCATCAAGTCGCAATAAAAAGATGTATTCTTTGCCAACAAATTGCTGTAAATCATTTGGAAACCCATCATTATTCTAGTCCTGCACAAATACAAAAATATGTTACACTAAGTTTTAGCGATTATTAATATAATTATCAACCTTTCTATACTAATATTAATTTTCTAAATATTATTTCTACTATTTTGTTACCTGGTCTTCTTTTTCAATAAATTCTTTTGCAGTTTTATTTAAGATTTTCTCAACCTCTTTGTCAAATAGCACTGAAGACGCTGACCCTGAGTCATCTACCAATTCCATATTTATCCGATACCTTAAAAATGTAACACTCGTTAAATAAATATGTGCAAATGAATATATATATATATATATATATATATATGAAACTTATTTTATAATATTATCTTGGTACAATCAGCTTTGGTTCTGCCTTACATCTTTCACACCATGACAATCATTCAATGACCTTAACTTTGATTTTGCATAGGATGCAAGAATTATAATAACACCCATACTTGGTGTTTATCTTTCCAACTTTGCATAGACACGTCACCAGTAACTCCTACAATATATAATTCTTATTCGTTATCACACAAAATGTATAATATTAAAGAATTGTATATTATATTAAATTCAAATAATAAAATCAAAACCACTGTATTTGCCGTCCATTCCAGTTCTTTAATTTAAGCAATCTTTTTCCTGTTGTGTAACGGTAGTTCTGTAGTAGATATGACTGGATGCTCTGATTTAATGGTTATGACTTCCCTTTGTGATACATCTTGCAACCTAATTAATCGAAAAATTTAATAGATATAAATAATACAATGATTTAATTTTTAGACAATATAAAGTAGAAGATGTTATTATTACTTTTTCCCAAATTCTTGAGACGTCCAAAATCTTAGGATTTACGTACAACTTTGTAGCATTGGTTGATGATAGATTAAACCCATCTACGAAAAAATTATTTCAAGTACATATGCAGCACTAATATTATTTTTTATAATTATATTTTATTACACTATTGTAAAATGTGCATGTTACCTCTAAATGTCTTTACTATTATCAAAGTAACTATCACCACAGTTGGTCCTAGATTATTCTTATAAAAATCATCAACAATTTATAGTTCAGTAGATCATCACAAAATTGCCTGTATATTTTTATTCCTAAAATTCAACATGCGCAAATTAGTCATTCTTATATGTAATATTCTTAATCGACAAAGTAATTATTTTTGAGTTAATATTTTTAAATAAATTGTACATACTCTTCTAATAGAAGTTGAATCGTCCGTAGCCTGACCCTTGGAAGTTCTTTTCTTTATACCTTCAATAGATTCTAATTTTCTAATTACATTTGATAATGATCCGAAGTCAAAATATGATAATAATATTTCGTTACCTCAAAAATAATATTAAAACCTAAATTTAATATATGAAATGGTAAACTTTCATTACATAGAAACTAGAATACGTACCAGTCAAATATGTTGGATCATTGCAACGTTTCTCTACAGTTGCTTAATTTACAAATTCGAACTTCAACATAGGCATTGATTCACTCAGTCTATCAAGTTTAACGACCAAAGCTGTCGATGTGAACAGAATCTTACATCTTGTACCAACAAGACGATATTTTCCTTTGCATTCTTCAACCAAGAAATTCTTTATTGCATAAGTACACCCTTCTGTCAACAACGAGTGGAAGCATTGGACCAATTTTTTTCTTATGTTTGAGTGAATTAAAGTCCCTTTAAAAAAAATGGAAAAATATATTAGTTAAGCTTGAATAGTGTCTAAATAAAAGTAAAAATTAATTTGACAAAATATTGAAGAGTAACTTACATCAATATCTGTTATAATCAGATCAAGGTTAATAAACTCCTATTGATTTCTGATAATGGTTGCATCCCACATACGTAATATTCTGACTTCGATATTCCCACTTCCTTGTCAGGTGATAATTTATTCAGAAGCGTGCATTCCATACTCATCTCTTATCTGTACCTATAGAAATTTTTAAGTCAAACATACTAGAAATAATCCAAGCTATCATATATTGCAAATATAAAATTTATAAAGATAATATTAGAAACAAATATAACTGAAAAAAGATGAAATTTAAATACCTATCGGCAAATCATTGAAGATCTCATTATATATAATATTTTTTGTGATGAGAACTTTTAAGCCATCTCTTCTCCTTATTCTAGATACTGCAACATTTAACTAACCATGATAGAAAACTAAGTTTTGAAGAAAAAGTCCGACATGTTTTAATGTTTGTCCATGACTTTTATTGATCGTCATTGCAAAGCATACAGACATTGGAAATTGTCTTCTCTTCAATATAGAAGGCAATTTTGGATCGGAATGCGATAAAATTATGCGATGAATAAATACTTTTTCTCCAACGTGCATTCCAGTCGTGATTTTTGTCTCAACAACTCATTTTGATAACTGAGTAATTATGAGTAGTGTCCCATTGCAAAGACCATTAGACTTATTCAAATTCCGAAGTAGCATTATTGGTACCCCAACTTTCAATCTCAATTTATAATTCGGAATACCTGAAAATTTTAAAGAATTTAAAAATTCTGTCGGAAACATAGATTGTTGTTCTGTAATATTGTCTTCGACTTTACATATCGAATCTACACTATAAAACACTTGTTCATCCATATTGACGAGTTGGTCCATCACGTAGTCATTGATATCCTGAACAACATCATTTGTAGGTGCTAGAATTGCTTTTTCTCCCAATTATTTAGAATTATTATAATCATCTTTCAAATCTGGATAGGTAGCATTTACAATATTTGCAATAGGTTCATCATTAGATTGAATAATTAAATCATGTGGTATTTCAATCATTCCTTCACTTTCAATACAACTCAAGTCACCATCACCCATTCTTAAGATCCAATTTGCAAAATCTTTTGTAGCAATATCTCCCGTGTTTTGTTTGAGTCTCATATTTTGAGTCATTGTAAAAACAACACAATTCCTCTATAATCAAGATCTGTTAATAGTGGCCTCAACTATTTGCTCTCTTTGACCTTTGGATACAACTGGTAATATTTGACAGAAATCACCGCCCAGAAAAACTACCCTCCCTCCAAATGGCTTTTCTGCACTATTTGCATCTGTGAATCGTAAAATATCTCTTAACGAACGATCCATAGCTTCAAAACAATTTCAGTGAGCCATAGGTGCCTCATCCCAAATTATGAGACTTGTTCTTACCATTAACTCTCCAAGTTGAGAGCCCTGTTTAAATGAGCAAGTTAAATTATTTGACAAATTAATTGGTATTTGAAATCTTGAATGAGTTGTTCGACCACCAAGCAATAATAGAGCCGCAATTCCAGATGAAGCAACTGCAAGCACTATTTTCCCTGTGGAACGTAATCGAAATATCAATGTTTTCCAAAAATAAGTTTTTCCTGTACCACCATGTTCATATACAAGAAGAAACCGACATTGCTATTATTCACTGATTCAATGATAGAGTCATCTATTCTTCTCTGCTCAACATTAAGATTATCAAATAACTTCTTATGCTCCTCCTTTAACCTCGCTCTATTATAGTCCAACTCTTCTTGTAGTAATCTGTTATTGTTGTCCCCAAGTAATAATACATCTGGATATGGCATATTTTCGAAATCTCTTAATGATCTTCCGCTTCTTACTAACAACTGTTCAATTTCATTGAGCGTGTAATTTTTTATCAGTATCTCAGTAAGACGTAAATTATCACAGTGAAGCACCCTTCTTTGATGATGATGAATGTTTTCAGATAATAACTCCCAATTATCAATCCATAATTTATAAGGATCTACACCTCACAAAAGATTAATATAGAGACGACAACTCATATATGAAGCAATTGATGCACATTTTAAGTTGTTGCGCTTCCAAGAACTCTTGCTCACAGGAGAGTTCCAGATTTATCCATATGGCGATAAAGTCATCAACAGACTCGTGTTGACGCTACTTGGCTTCCATCAATTCTGTCACGCCTACACTCCTGTGGGTACTGTAGAAGTGTTTGTGAAACTGAGCCACAAGACTATCTATCCCAATCAGGGATTCACCCAGGAGGCAGCTTGCTATATCATACAAAGGCATCTCCTTCGAGTGATTGTACAAATTGTCGAAGCCATAATGCTCCATTCTTAGAGGTCTCCCCGCAACAGGAAAGAAAGTGTTCCAAGTCTTGCTCTGGGAGTTTGCATGTCTGAAAACTCGATTAAGGGGAGCTCGAGCTTCTGACGCAAGAGAGATGGGTTGAGAGTTTCTCAAACAATTCACGTAGTTGCTTCCCAGATACCCATTGTGAAGCATGATTTAGAGCTTCATACCACTCCTTATCATCATCAAGTAAACTAAGGGCATAACATGCTGACTTGTAAGATGGATACAATACATTATCTACTATTCTTATTTCTTCGAAAGATCGAGGTCCTTTGACTATATTAAGAAGCATACGTAAATAAAACCATTCGCCACTACCAGGATGTGCGTTATATATTCGACCTACGCATCGTCCTTTCTTTCTCATATTCTATTCCTTATCTCTGTTATTCCAAACTCATTTATATGGAAAATCTGAATATGTTAGATTTCTTGCTTCCTCATACATAACATTTATCTTTATTCATTCAATAAATTTTGTCTTTAAAATATTTGGTTGATTCAGTACATTATCCAAGTAATCGGAATCTTCAAATATGATTGACTGCCCATGTTCAAGATGGAAACTTAATCTGTCAAGTACTAGCTCATGATAATGAATGTTAAACTCAAATATTCTCCAACTTTCTTTCGTTGCAGTACATTTCTGCAATCTAAATACATCTTGATCTCATCAATATTAGTAACATGTTGTGATCCTATAGAATCATCTGTACAAAGATTTTATTCCATAATTAAAGTCGCACGGTCAGGTCCTTTATTGATGTATTTGAACAAATACTTTATAGATCTTGAACGATTGCACCATTCAACATTTATATATGCTTGATATTTCACCAACAAATCCACGTTGTAAGGTACTATAAATCTGTTGTCCAACTTAAGACCATTCTTTTCAATATATATATCAAGATCATCTCTTCTCCTATATACTGCAAATCCATCTTCATCAATTGACGTCTCCCTACAAAATCTTTTCGAAAAACTTTTACTACACTTGCTAGTAATCATACAACTTGCTTTTGGATTTAAAATTCCACATGGACCATGAACCATATACTGCTTCACCGCATCATATGCAATTTTATCTCTGCGGATATTATTTTATCTATTTTTGACGGAGTTGGATGCTTGTCATCGTAATGCAAAAAGAGTAGTATATGTGCATGCGGTAGTCCTCTCTTTTAATACTCAATAGTATAGATAGCTGAAAACACAAAATATAGATATAATTAGATCTAGACATACTTCTATAGTTTAGGATAGTAATGAATATACAGATGATAAAGAAAGCATTCCCAGCAAGCACCCTCTCGAAGTGTTGTCCATGTTTTAAGTCACGTAGAAGTTGATCGAGTTTAATTTTAAAAACCCTTGTGATTATGTCTGGGCGATCCTCTGCTCTTTTTCCAAGATTCTTAGGTAGAAAACTTTCAATCTCAGTCCATTTTACGTTGCATGTGAATGTTATAAATAAATCGGGATAACCTGCCCACCTACAAATGACCATTGCATCTTGATAATTCTCAATCATATATCTTGGAGTTCTAGTAAAACTCGAAGGTAATACAATTCTCTTTCTAGTAAATGCAGGAGTTGTATCTCCTCTAACAACTACATCTCTCAACCCACTATATAACTCAACCCTTAATTATGTTGGTTTCTTCTTACCCACATCAGTCGGGTCTCTTCAATACATGTGTATTCATCAACAACAAATTGTTGAAATAAACAACCGTCATATATTAATCCATGTCTTTCTCGTTCACGTTCTTGAAATCTGTATGCATAATATTCTCTCTTGATAATGAAATCTTTCTTTGTTGATGTACTTCTACCATTAGTCCTATGTAAAATACCAAGTCTAAATCCATCTTTCCAGTATGAAAAAAGAAGAGGATACTGTAGTGCTAAGGCTGTGCTCCGACTCTGACGGTGTCGAAGTTCGGAGTTTCTGACTCTGACTCCGACTCCGACAATCATCGAAGTCAAAAAACCGTTCTGACTCTGACTCCAAAATGCAATCGGAGTCTGACTCCGATCGGAGTTCAGAATTCCGAATTCCGATCAGAGTTCTGGTCGGAACTCCGATCGGAATTCCGAACTCCGATCAGAGTTCCGACCAGAACTCCGATCGGAATTCGGAATTCCAAACTCCGATCGGAGTTCCGAATTTTGATCGGAATGCCGAGTTCGGAATGAGCCAAATTAAACTCATTCTGAAGCCAAATGGTCCCAATTGGGCCATACTAATTCCAGATGAGCTCAATTGAGTTTATTTTTCAATTGAGTTGCCACAACTATTGATCTATTTACTATTCAGGTTTCAATTTTCACTACTAATTAATCTTAAACAATTAAATAAAAAATACAAATTAGTAATTACAATGCTAATTGCTAAGCTTAATAGTTTATAGCATAATACAAAAAATAGTCCAGGACTCTAGATTATTAATACAAAAAATAATACAAAATACAAATTAAATTATTAAACCATTCACTATCACTGATTCAATAGGACCCGAATCGATGTTACCAAAAAAAAAAATTGCTGCAACAAAGTAGTTTGTTCTTGGAACTTATACAGAGTCGTACCTGAGATTAAGATAAAATTAAAATATATTATTATAAAAAAAATTAAAATTAACCAAACATGAAACAAGTAACCATAAATTAGAGAAAAAATATACGCAACCGTTAATTACTTTATTAGTCATCGGTAAGTATGGTAAGATTAATAACTAGATCTGTGAAATCATAAACAGTATAAATTAAATTTTAAATAGATTTATAAAATTATAAAAAAGTTCATTGAAATAATTTAATAATTATATAAATTTTGTTACTTTAATCATTTAAAAAGAATTAAATTAATTAATTTAATTTTACCTGACTCAAGTTTGTAGCTCACGGCATCGATGCCAATGCTCTCTAGTCCAGTAGGTACATCACTGAGCCAGTTTTGTCTGCAAATGAGGGCCTCCATGGTTGATGGTGACAATGAATTCCAATAGGCATCCAACACTCGACTTCCAGTGCTAAATGCTGACTCAGATGCAACCGTAGTGATAGGAACGGCTAGCACATCTCGAGCAATGTGAGAGAGAATCGGGTACTTGATGGAATTAGTCATCCACTAAATCAAGATCTGAAACTCCTCACTAGGCTCCTCGACCTCTGCTAGTAAATATCGTTCAACCTCATGTGTACACTGCAGTAGATTTCTCATTGATGGTGCATGAAACAACGTCATAACGTTGAAACATCGGGATCGACTGGCTGCATTGGCCTGACTTGAACTAGCATTTGTGGCTGGTCCTAAGCTCGAACTCGAACGTGAGGTACCTACGGCTGGTGAGGATGAAGCAGGACTACTGGCACTGTAGTGAGTGTACAACTCGTTCAAATCTACCTTAAGCGCTATGATAAATGCCGCTGCCTTCACTATCCCGAGAACCTTCGTTGCCCACCATTCTACCACTGCCAACTTCAATCGGGAGTCGAGGATCGACGCTACGACCAATAATCTATTTATCTGCTCAACTTGCCCCCAATATTTATCATATTTGGACTGCATCTGTGATGCCATACCAGATAACAATCCGCTCGGGTTAGCACAACTTTCTTTCAAGTGGTGGTGTAGCATGGAGATCTCGCTAAACCATATGTTTGCCATCGCATATGCGGATTCAGAAACTCGCATCGTGATGTCATAGAAGATCTGTAAAAAGTTGACAAACTCGGATACATGTTGCCAATCCATGCTGTCTGGCGAACTGAGCCCCCTTCCATTAGGCTCCAGCAGGGCATACCTCAGACCTCCATCCTCAATCTCCAACAGCTCAAATGTATTCTGATACTTTAGTGCCACATCCAACATCAGATATATGGAGTTCCATCTAGTGGGAACATCCAGGCACGACATTTTTGAAAACTTAACCCCAACTTGTTCTGTTATTGCCTTGAACTTTCGCAGCCTTTGGGGAGAAGCCCTCACGTACCGCACAATGTTGCGGACTTTCTTGATAGAGTCGTCCACATTTTCCAACCCCTTAGCTGTTTCATCATTGAAAAATATCTAATTATCATAATAATATAAAAACTGGTACTATTTTCAAAGACTTTAATCATAAAAATATTAAAATATAAAATACAAAATCAAAACCAGAAAGACTCACCAACAATAAGGTTAATTTTATGAGCAGTGTATCGAATGTGGATATACTGGTGATTTTTAATCACATCTTCTCTCGCCCTCGTATTTCAGATAAACCATTCGATTGCGGTCTCATTGGCACCGGCATTTTCAATTGTAATGCATAATACTTTTTGGATGCCCCAATCAATCAGACAATCATCCATCTCTACTCCTATCGATGCACCCTTATGGTCAACTATTTCTTTAAATCCAATAATTATTTTTTTAAGATTCCATTCACTATCAATGTAGTGTGTTGTGATACACATTTACAAGGTATTCTGTACAGAAATCCATGTGTCGGTCGTAAATGACACTCTCTGGCTAGTGGTGACGAGCATCTTCTTTATTTCTGTCTTTTCCTTCAGATGCATCTTCATACAATCTCGTATCACTGTATAACGGAATGAGATTGAAAATCTTTCGCTCAAGCAGCTTCACAAAATAACAGAACCCATTCCGTTATACAGTGAATGGCTCAAGTAGCATATAAAGTAAGACACTAACCTCTTGACGCCATCCCCTTCGCTATTTGGTAGCGCTTGCAACCGTTCAGATATGCAGAAAGGCAAGAAGTGCCTTGCCTTTTTTAATGACACCTAACTCGAGCGCCACATTGATTTCACTCAGCCCGTGGATTCTGGGATCCCCACCCTCAACCTTCACAAAATTTTCTCATATCCACGATCTTTTTTTATTTGATCGTGGACGGGGTGGCCTTGCAGCTGCAGGGTGTACTGGTACATCCGGATTCTGAACCAAATTATCCCCAAGACCCATCTCCCCCTCCTCCATAAACTGGTCGGGATCTTCCACTCCCAATTCTATGTTGACTGGAAGTGGAAATTTACTGCTAGCACACGAGGTTTGTGCTCGAGTGGAGGGTAGCCGACTACGACTCGAAGCTGCCGCGTGGAGCGCCGAAGGAGTCCTAGCATCCGGATTTGGAATATCATGTGGAGTTGGAGTCCCACTAGCACTGCGTGAGGGATCCATTTGTTTGTAATTGTAGACGTGAAATTCAAGTATAACAATATAAAAAATGTTAGTAAAGACTAAAAATTATAATGTTATAATATAACAAAATACAATATTAGGAAACTGTTATACAGTTATATATAGTGTTATTGTTAATATTATATATTAGGAAACATTAGGAAAATGTTATGTATATAATATTATATATATAATATATGACTTTCAATTGCGCCATATGCTAGCTTTAGTGACATATAATATTATAAAGAATAAGAACTTAAGAAGTATGGTGCTTATTAAAAATAAATAATTCAATCTTTTCAAATTTTAAAATAAAATTAAAATTAAAAATATATATTCTAATTATATTTTATTCAATTTTGAACTTTTATCTCAATTCAACTCAAAAAACAAACCTAACTAGTTGGTTTGAACAAGATCCCTATTTTGATACTAAATAAAATCACAACTTGTTCAAAAAATTTCAGATGAAAAGATGTAAATTTTATTATATGTATTAGATTCTTAGCTCAAGCTAGCTAGCCGTATATTATATTATATTATATTATATTATATTATATATATATATATATGGTTGTGTTCATTTATAACTCATCACCTAGCTAATTAAATAAGTAGTAGATCACCACTTTATGCAGCCCACTAAACTAAGCTTGAAGATTAAAAATGTAAGTTTGTGATTTGCTCATATTAGCCGAACATCATGATTCATGAATATATAAATGATTGCATAAGGTCACTCCCTTTATCCTCAGCACAAAGAGAAGATAATAAAATAAAATTATTGCATCCGGATTGATTCCTGACACTACATCCTACTGTTTGAATAGTTGAGATGATCAGATGGTATAATTAGAATATTATTTTTAATATTATTATTTTTTAAGATAGTTTTTTTTGAATTATTTATTATATTTTATATAAAAATTTAAAAAATTATAATAATAAAATAAGATAAAATAAAATAAAATATTTTTATTATCTAAACAAGACATAAATCTCTAGTCAAACAATACGTAGGGCTAATATATATATAGCAACAATATTGCTAAAGTGACTTGTTATAACCTATGATCACATGCAAAAGGAATTGATCTATTAATTGATTATATATAAATAAAGGTTATCTCAATATCAACTATCATAAACTTTTGACTTTGATCATCATGACATGAATTAAGTAGCTAGCTAGGGCGCTTTAGGATCAATCACCACATGCAATGATAAATTTAATTGAGTGGACAATTAATAGTTAATAAACCTAGCCGCATAATATATTTTATATATATATATATATGGCTGTGTTCATTTATAACTCATCACCTAGCTAATTATATAAGTAGTAGATCACCACTTTATGCAGCTCACTAAGTTAAGCTTGAAGATTAAACTGATGATCATGTTTAGATGTAATTTTAGACTGGAATTCATGTACGTATATGCACACACAAACTCACCATGAATAGCAGCAGGCCAGTATTACTATGTAGCTTCTAGTTCGGCTTTATATATATATATATATCCCACAGACGGCTTTAGCCTTTGTTTTTACCAATAAAAACAAATACATAATATATATATATATATATTGATAGGAGCTTCCAACAATATTAGTAATTTAGTAGTACGAAAAATGGAATATTTTAGAGCCTATTCTAGTTTTTTTTTTTTCTCAATGACATTTCATCAAGCACGTTACACACACTGTCAAAGCACACAATATAAACTCTAGTTTTCCACAATATAATAGCACACACAACTCACAAGCCAACCAACTCAAAGAATCACATTAAAATAACACTTTTAATTAGTTTTAATTAAAATCCCTAAATATAAAAGTCAAAACCCTAAGTAGTAATTACCAATTAATCTTGGATTCTCGGGCTAGCGGGGGACAATGTAATGACGGTAAAATTCTGACAGTGAGGAATTGACTGTGGTGTGAGAGAGTGAAGGAGGAAGCAGCACTAGCCACTGGAGGTTCGGAATCGCCGTTGGAGAAGAAGAACGGAGTTGCAAATGATAACAGAGAAGAAAGAAGAAGAAAAAAGCAGAAAAGGAAGGGGGAGCTGAGTTAGTATATCGGCAACCCTGAACTAAACGGCGCCGTTCCTATTTAATTGGAATGGCATCGTTTGGCTAAATTTAAAAAAACAAAAAAGAAAGATGCAAAACGACCGTTTTGCATCTTCCTTTTTTTTGAAAAAAAAAAATCGGAGTTCGGAGTCGGTATTCGGTGTTGAAACTGAATTCGACTCTGAACTCCGATTCCGACTTTGGAGTCGGAACCTCTTCGACTCCGAATTTCGACTTCCGACTCCGATTGGAGTCAGAATCGGAGCAGTGTTTTGACGGAAGTCGGAGGTCGGAAATTTTGCCCACCCTATGTAGTGCCATATACGATGGATGCAACTCATTAATCCTTTTCAATCCACATTCTTTATATTCGACAACAATATCTCGATGAGTATTCTCAATACCAATATCACCAATAACAATTGCAGCAATCTCAGAATAGCTAGGTAAATTATGTTTCCTTCCATCTATTGTTCTTGAACTAATAAGACATAGTCGCATTTGATGAATATTGTCTTCTGAGAAACGGTCTCGTACCATACGAAATACTTTCATGAATTCATTTATTTGATTAAGCATTTACACTAGTGTAGTAAGAATTGAAGTCTCAATATTTTTGTTAGAGTGGTTGTGATTCAATGCACTCACATCGATTTGTTGCCAACAAGAGATAAGATTAAAACTTTATATCTCTAATTATACTTAAACATAAACTCTTAGATTTCTTGATGGTCATAAGTCTATAAATAGCACTGGGAGATTCAAGAGTTCTCAACTACAACATTAGAGTATCTCTAGGCATCGGGATCCTAACAATGGAGCTTAACATCGATTTTTGGATTAGCTAATCACAATCTTATACTTGCAGAGTTTTAAGTCAGAGGATTTGTTGCTTCTAATTCTCACACATACGAAACTGCTACCAAACTGGAAATAAAATATGTTTATATTAGATTTTTGGATGCCATTTATTTTCACACATTCTAAACTGCTAACAAATAATTCTCACACATACGAAACTGCTACCAAACTGAAAATAAAATATGCTCATATCAGATTTTTGGATCCCATTTATTTTCACACATTCCAAACTGCTACCAAATTAAAAATAAAATATGCTCATATCATTTTTAATTTCAACTTTAACTCCACTAAAATATGAAGCATAATCTGAACTTTTTCTTTCTTATGAAATTGACATTTATATTTGATGTTGTTTCCTTATTTTATAATCTCAAAAATCCATATGATTTCACCTTACTCATTTGTTTTAAGCATAGTCCTAAACATGGCAAAAGCAAGCACAAACGTGTTTTTTACATTTACAAGGGTGCTAGATGCAGGGGTAATAATGGTCTCATCTTGTATATTCAAAGTAATGTAAAGCTCCAAAAACACATCCATATATTCAAAAAAAATTTCTATATCTAGATTTGAAAAGAAAAAAAATAAATAAAACAATAGCAGACTCACAATTATAAGCATTAAGACTTGATCCATATCATTACTAAGCCTTCTATCCAATTATCAGATTAAATTTTTTAACATAGTCAGAATATTTAGAAATTTGAAGGTTAGCGGCCAATAACTTTAAATGAATGGCTTATATATGTCTAGATGCATAGTCACTTTTGAATAACTACCAAATGCTAGGGCAACTACAGAAAATTTATAGTGTGGAATGTTGCTTAGTCTCCTAACCATCTACCCAATAAAACAAAAGCTAAGACACTAGTAATGATATGGGAAAAATCTCATTTTGCAACTCCAATCCACCAAAATACTCAAAAACCTCCACAATTTACACCTCAAATGCCCTTAAATTGGATTAGATATAGAGAAACAAAGCTGCATTATCATTCAACAGTATTCTAAAAAATCTATGTGTAGACCTTAAATAAGAAATGCTATGATTCTCCTTAACGTGGATTATTAGTGTCTTTGAATATATAGTACTAACTTGTGATAAACATATGCTTATGGCAAAACATGCTTATTTAAAAAAGATGCTTATCTAAAATGCTAACACATGTTTATTTAAAATATATTTATAAACTGATGCACATAGCCTTTTCTAAAATCACTTTTTTAAGAATGAATTGAAGATAAGTTTGATTGAACCACCTCTGGTCCCTTCTATTTTCCCTTTTAACAAAATTAAAGGCTCAATTACCATGAAAATCCACACCAAAAACCACTAATTGTTAAACTAATATTTACATTTAAATGGCCTAGAACCACATGGCTAGTGAAGCTATATCCATAATACAACCAAATGGCTGCTCTTTCAGGTTTTCATTAGCATAATTAATCAAACTAATCATTAGTAGAATGCACAAAACAAACTTTCATTAAAGCAATAGAGCTACAATAGTTAAATTAGAACAAAACAAACACAAATTTTTCAGAAAGAAAAAAAAATCAAACGATTGGTCTATAATTATGGATAGTAAATTAGTACTTAGAGCCCACGATAATAAATAATAACAATTATTTTATACCATAATTACAATTATAAAAAATAATTATTTAACTATTTCCTTTTCACTATAAATTTATAAACGATATTGTCCTTCAATTCTAATTCATTTTAAAATTAAAACACATATATAGAAATCAAGTTCTGAAAGTAATTGAATTGAGAAAACAATAAATCACTAATCGGTGCAATTTAGATGAGGCAATGACAATTCCATACCCAATACACAATTGCAGCAATATAGAAGGGCTTAATGCAAGTGAGTGAGAGCCTGTAGAGAAAAGAAATTTTCATGGATTGACTATTTCTCACATAAATGAAACAAGCAATATAATGAAAATAATACATCAATTGACTGTTACTTACCAATTTTAGAACAATTGGAACAAAAAAATTGAAACTTTTGCACGATTTAGAGAGAGAGAGAGGGGAGGCAAAGAAGAAAGTGTGAGAAAAAATTTTGGAAAGTACAAATGGTTTAAAGCTTGTGATTTTGTGGACAGTTTTTTTGTAGTAGGTTTTTTTTTTCTCAAACAGTGCCAATTTACACGGCACAATCAAAAACACATCTCTGAAAAAATTTTAAATTTTATTCTAGGCAGTTATTTATCGCTTTGTTTTTTCCTCAAAACACTTGGTGGCACCCAGTAAACCCATTCGTTGATGTCATTTAAGTGTGCAAGACTCACCTTTCAAAGACAATGGGACGAACTCTGACGACGGCGAGGATTTGGCCTCCCCTTTGGCCCCTGTTCTATGCTCTGTTTGCGGTCCAACGAGTCCCATGTATGACCCCATATTGATCGTTTATGTGAAGATGAGATTTCGTTGAACTCCCTCTTCAGTCGTCACTGAGATTTCGTTGGTTTATTCAATCTTCATTTTTCACGAAAGAAAACTAACAAATATATTTAAAGATGTTCTTTTATTTTCCTGTATATTCAAAACTGATCTATTTATTGAAGCGGCAGGACAATAATTACGTGTCAGAAATTTTATTATATAGTTTTGTTAAGCTGTGGTGTGATTAAAAAAAACACAATAGCGTATGAATAGGTAGAAAATCAAATCATGCAAGAGTAATTCAAGTGGTAGTTTATTAGCGGTAGTTTATTGCAACAGTGTAGTGTTTGACGTGTCAAATTATAGTCGAGTAATACGGTTTGGCTGCCAAGTCAGCCTTCACGATTCCACTTTTATATATATATATATATAACATTTTATAGGGAAGTAAACAATGCTCTAGCTTATATCAAAGAGATTACTTCTCTTGTGGGAAAATTCGAGGACAGTGTTCAAGATAGAAGGGCCTGATATCCTTGGCGGCAAAGAGAGGACGGTTATTTTCATCTGGAGCAGTCAACATGGCGGTTACAAGCCCTCCTGTACTTGTTCCTGCAATGACGTCAAAGTAGTCTGAAAGTCTGGCATCTCGATCACCGTCTATTTCCTATACAACATATATAAAAGGATCTTGCATCAAATTAATTAGTGGTGAAATATTATTATATTATTAACTTCTGCTCTGGATATATACAATGGCTGTGATAAGGTACTAATTACAGTTTTATTACTGTGGATTACTTTTATGCATAAGATCTGATCATTCTACTTGCAAATTAGTGTAAAGCGACACATATTATATATACCTTCCAAATTGCTGACACGACAGGAATTGAATTTTAAGATAAATTTAAAATTTTAAGCCGGCTTGCTAATATAATATTACTTCACATCCAGTCGTTACAAGAAAACTAATTATTTCTTGTAAAAATAACTATTTTTTTATCAAATAGGTGATTTATTCTCGTTGCAAATAACTTGTAGTAATTCCGAAGCTGACACTTCGATGAAAACAAAAGTATATACTTGGAGTTGTGATTCAAGAAAAGCTAGTACTAAAGTTGAAGGGATGATCCCCGGCGCCCTGATGCCACCCGCATCAATGCTTAGAATGGTGATCAAGTTCCTGTACTTAGTCGAGGGCTGTGGTGCTTGACAGGACATTATTAATGGCGGGTTTTCCATTATGAAGTGATGATGAATTGCAAAAGCTAGCAAAAGAAATCTATCTGCTTAAATTTAGGATTGCAAGGAAGATCAAAGTTTTCTGCTCTGGAAAATTTGGTCTATCAGGTTCTTATATTTATAGGCTTATATTATATATATATATATATATATATATATATATATATATATAAGATATAGGTTTAAGAGCCATGAATAATATTATTCATGTCTTGGATAAGAACTTGATCTATAGCCAGATATTAAATCTTGAACAGAAAACATGCCACGTTTAACTCCTTTCGTCATCTCTGGAACTACGTGGGAAGTAAGCTCGACTTCATACGTAAATTCGGCCAAAAATTGGGTACTTCTACACATCTGCACGTTTCAAAAAAATTGAACAAGTTTTGGTCCAGTACTAGAAGTACTGCCACAGAAAGGAAAATATTCCATGCATGGTACTTTTCATTAAACAGATATTTGTGATTAGATTATTCATATGGGTTCTGGGTTCAAAAATCCGAATTCAAAATATAAATAATTTTCTTGAAATTTTTAGATGAAAATGTCAAAATTATTGAAAAATAAAGAAAATTTCAAGATCGGGTCGGGGGATGAACAGATAGCCTTTTTGTGATGAATTATTTATGATGAAAAATACACTCATTTTAACAAAAAATAATCATTTTTATTGAAAATAACTAACTACAAATAAATAATTTTCTTGTAATAATGATTTAGCATAGTGTCATTCAACTTTTTTCATCAATCTGGGAATGCGCATGATTGCAGACATCATGATACAAAGAAGTTTAGGTTTTTATCCTAAAGAAGCGTTTTAATTACGAGCCTTGGGCATGGATAAGGCTAGCTGGATTACCTAAATTTAGACAACATTAACACTTTTCTTCATGTCCTAATTAAGGGTGTTAAGTGAAAGAGAGAGATCTATATATATATATATATATATATATATATATATAATGGACTTTATGGATCAATTTATCGTTGTTTGCATTCTATCATACATTCACAAGCCATATCATGCCAATATATATAATACCATCTATTGTTGGTGCAAAAGGGGCTGCAAAACAAAATTAGTTAGAGAAAAGTTTGTTTCAAGGCGTGTTATGAATGTCGTTTTCCTTTAGATAATATTCGCTTCCACCAATTACGGTATGCACACGGGTTACAAGTAAATTTGCCTCCAAGATACAATGAAGTTCAGAACAAGTCTATTTGTCTAATTACGTTATACACAAATGAAATTAGATTATGAATACTTTTAGATTATGAATACTTTTAATGTTAAGTTTTAAAAAAATAAAAACTTTTAGGAGAGAGAAAATTTCGAAATTCACATATGAAATCTTCAATTCGTATAATAATGAGTCTATTTATAAAGGACCAAAAGATGCAAATGAAAAAGTTATCACTTTTCATTTTACGTAATTTGATCCAAACAAGTATATGTTTTAAACTGGTTGACAACTAACATATAATTAGTTGGACTTGATCCAGCTGCCGCTTTGCCAACCATTGCATTGAAACCTTTTGGCGTTTTATTTTCTCATTTTCAAAGCCTTGCAAGAACGCTTGCCCAGCGCATCCCTTGTGCCCTTGGCGTGCGTCGCGCCCTTTGAGGGCCAAGCATGCTGGCCGCATGCCCTCTTGGAGAAATCCACAAAAAACAATCCTATGCCAGGAGGTGTGGATCGAACCTGGCACTATGGATATGAATTAAAGCCTCAATACCAGTAAGTCAATTAAAGGCTTTTCCTACAAACTCAAAACATTATAAGTCCCAAAATTTTTCATAACTTCTTTCTTCTAAAATTATTCATTATTTTCAAAAATAAATCTCTCAAAATATTATTAATAATAAATATAATATATCATATTTTGAATATATTTCCAACATCCACGTGATGAATAGGCGTCAATAGGAGATAGTAATTATACCGACTTGAGAATATGATTTTTCTAAATATTATAGTCCCTTTTCACACAAACTTGGTGTCGGGATTTATTTTAATCCAGGTTGTTAGATATAAAAAGTATTCTTTTGGAAAAAGTAAGAATGCAATTATAAGATTTGGAAATACAATTCACATGTCAAAACATCAAGTAACTTTGCGTCACATTGGAGTGAGAGATCCATTGCTAAGATGCGCGCATCACGTCATGCCTACCAAAAATAAATGTTTGGGGGTGAGAGATACGGCATAGAAGTAAATAGATATATTATTTTTAGGATCTCTAATTCGTAGAGTTTTTTTTTTTTTAGAGTTTTTGTTTGAAAAGGTTTTCTCATCATGTCTCGTCACTATAAGAAAATTATTTATTTATTACATTTTTATTAATTGTAAATAATCTATTTTAGTCACTAGTAATCTATTTTAGTCACTAATAGTTCTTTTTGTCGTTAATGTTAGATCACTATTACCTATTTTTCTTACAATGCGTATTAGAACGGGATGAGATTTATTTAATTCGTTATTAATTCTATCTTAGACAGAATTAGGTTATTTTTTAGACGATGACCTGAAAAAAATTTTAGTTAAAATTAGACTATGTCAATCACTAGCTTTAAATATATTGAAGAGTTATAAATCTTCGTAATTAGTTGACTTATAATATATATTTTAATTCATTTGTAATGCTCGTTTATTAATAAATGCATTTTACTTTTTTTAAGAAAAAAGAAATAAATGAGTATGATAAAAGACTTTATGAGTAATTCATCATTCTTGCAATACATATAAAACATGATAATTTTTTAATTTTTTCACTTGCTAAATACATAATGTATATATTATGAGTAGAATAACTCAATTAGTTTGAAAAGAATAAAATTTAAAAAAATTTAAAAAAAAATAAAAAAAAAAGAGTGTAACATGTGACAGAATGATTATAAAAACTCTAATTTATAATAATCACTAGAAATCTTAATTATAAAATTGATCTTAATTCTTTCAAAATATAACCTTATATATCACCCCCGTCTTCTATTGCATTATGTGTAATAATTACTCACTACAAGAACTTGGGTTTTTTGAGTCAAATAATTTTGTTTCAAAAAATCTATTTTTCATCCCAAAATGTCTTTAGAGATTAAAAAAAATTTCGTTCCAAATTTGTTTCAAAAAGCTTGTCTCAAAAAATTTTAGGGACGAAAATTGAATTTCGCCCCTAAAAATGATTTTTAGAGACGAAATCTCACTTGCCCATCCAGATTCGTTCGAACGAGTTTTTTTATTTGAAACAAAAAAATGTTGTCTCAGAAACCCGTTTGAGAAAATTTTCGGCTGTCCAAACTGACACTTACCATTCGAACAGATAAATATTTGGTTCGAATAGATTGCCTGGTCCGAACAAGTTAAGCGTCCGAACGGATATTATCTGTTCGAACGAATAAATTTATTGGAATTAATCTTGTTCGGATAGACTCTTTTTCGTTCGGACAAATTTTTAAATCGCAACTTGTATATTTAATTGGATTCACATTTAATTAAAGAATGCATTGCCATTATAATAAAAATGTAATTTGTATATCAAATTTGTTCAAATATTGTTATTAAACAGAATAATAAATATACAATTAATATAAAAAACAAGTTTTAAGATCGTGGTGGTGGCATAGCGTTTTGTGACATCCTCTGTCATTCTTCAAATATTGCTCAGGTCCTCGACTCTAGTCTCTCTTTTATTCTTATCTTTAACTCCGTTACTTTATCTAATCTAGTCAGCAACTCTTATTCTTTGAATCTCAATCGTTCTATCTCAAATTTTGCTACCTCTAACTCCTTAATCTTATCTTCATTGAATCTAGCCTTAGAAGAGGATGATGAACTGAAGGATGGCTTTACACAACGCCCTAAGCCCCTCAAATATCCAGAATGTAATTCAATAACTTCATATAGGATTTGAGCATCGTTGACAAATGATTCATTGGATAGATCTATAGTAGCGTCCTTTAGAGATTTCATATTTTCTTACCAAAAAAAATATCATTAAAGTTAGTATACATAATAAGAATATTGTATTAGACTTGACTTAATATACTTAAACTTACATAATTTGCCTCAACTTCAGGATTGATCCAAACATCATCACGATTTTTATGTACTTTAGCATATAAATGGGTTAGATCAAAGTCAACAGAACTTTCAGTTTACTGAAAAAGAAAAACTATATTAAAACTTGAATGAGAAAAGTGCATATTTTAATATGAGACCAAAACTAATAGCACTGACCATTTTTTTATACAAACAATGAAAAGACCGAGAACCCGCACAATGTTGTATCTTTAAATTTAATCTATTTATTTTGTTCACAGCACTATGATGCTAAAAAAAATAGATTAGAAGTTTCAAATTCTAATACATATATCATTTTCTATTAAAATAAAGATAAATGCAATATTACTTTATAAGCAAGATCTTTAAATACATCACAAACCTTCTCCCACTCGACTGATGGTATTGTTTGGAATAGATTTTGACGCGCCTCTGCAGCAGTGCTGAACTTATCAAAATGTGCATGGCACCGACCTTTGTACCTCCGGAATGCATCCGACATCAGTTCCTCAACTGCTTTTTAATGCTCTCACCGACTAAAATCTAGATCAAACTCATCCTTGAAAAGATTATAAGTAATTAGTATAAATACAATTAGTATTAAACTTAATTTATATTTAGTTTATTGGGATGTAGCTCATTACCATGCAACAATTTTTTATGTGATATTTCACATATTCGAGAACATTAACCCAATAGACTATGACATTGAGGCATACGTGCGAGTGAGTGCACCAACATAAGTAGAAAGTCATGTTTGTAAGTCATTGTGCCCACCGGTGTGATCCTCTAATATATCAACTTTAATTTTACCTATTTTTATGAATTTCTCTATGTAGACACCCCTCGTGATATCTTGCCCTTAGCATTGTTTTGAATTTCGTACCGGCTCAGATTTCGACTGTACCGACCGGTACCAGATTTCAGAATTTTACTCCTTTTTTTTTTCTTTTTTTTTTTCATTTTTTCCTATTTTTTATCCTAAGTTAGACTAGATTATTTACATATATATTTATATATATAATTGATTCATATATTGACTATTATTTTAAAATATAATTTATATATATTTATATATATAAAACTTTTTTTATGTATAGACCATTCCGAAACGGTACATGGAACGGTACCGGTACCGAAATATTTCATTCCAGTGCCTTGACTGGTACGCTCACCGGTACGATATTCAAAACATTGGCCCTCAATGCTAGCATACAACTACAAGTACAGTAATTATAACAGATGTATATAATTTGGTCAATATATATTAACTCATGTATTAAATACTATAATTTGATAAAATACCTGGCCAATGAATCATGTGTAGGGGAGTCAATAATGGGTGGGGGTGGAGATGACATACAAACTGCTTTACGTTTGAGAGACATATCTATTTGAAATTATAATGAATTAAATATATCACCAGATAAATGTTGTGGATATTTATAAAATTTATATTTACACAGATATTTTAATTCATTCACTATCAGTTGTGCTGGATCAATCCCCTTCATCCTCACTAGACACATCAGGCGATTCATGTTCTTCTGACATTCCACCCTCAATCACTTCTGGTGCAACATCTTCTCTATGGAGTGGGACCATATCATATTGACTTAAGTCAACAAATAGATTGATCACTGGTTTGTTTTCTTGATATGCTTATTCATTTGTCAAACCATTAAATTTTTTATGTGGTTCGTCTGTCTCTAGAATATAATCATATACATTTCTTGGTGCAAACTTCTCCACCACTCGCTATGAGTTCCCATATTCCGGATCATCTAAATAAAAAACTTGATTCGCTTGGCAAGCGAGAATGAAAGGTACCAGGTCCGGGATGTATTAACACTGATAAAATCTCCATCTTTACGCACTCCTAATCTAGAATTTGAAACATCCCACCAAGTACATCTAAACAACTAGGCAATATAACCTCTCACATACTTTAACCCTATAATATCTTCTACAACTCTGTAGAAGTCAATGTTATCATCTCCATGACTTCCTTCGATTACGACCCCACAATTCTGAATTTTTCTATGCCATTCTCTATCACATGTGTGAAATCTATATCTACACACCAAACACCCCAAATATTGGATAGCCATCTTGCCCGAACCACATGCCAATGCATAAAGTTCTGATGAGATCTCATTGAAATTTGTAGCATGTTTTAATAGAACCAACATTAATAAATATATTTAGTATAATATTAAATATTAATAGAATTCATATAATTTTTTTAATAATACCGTATGTTCAAACCACGAGGTGAATTCTTTTTCATGCTTCTTTTGTATGTCAGCTACGCCACCAGAACTGAGTAGTTATAAAGTTCATTGCACGTTTTCATGTGAAATATTAATTTATACGAAAATACTAACCTCAACTATTTCATTTATACGTAAATTCATTATTAACCTCAAGTAGTGCTTAATTTCTGCACAGTTATTCAGGACATACTATCGAGTTCTATCAAAATCTCGTACACACAAGTCGTAGCCCTCCTGTGCACCCATTGGACATACAATTTGTGAAAATACATTAAACAATGATAATATGCCCATTTGTTTACTTTCATAATTTTGATCCTGTCTCGTAAATCTGGTATCAATCCTACGAAAATACATTGAACAAAAAGTGTGTCATTCATTTTCAGTGTAGGACTCTGCAATCGAACCTTCTGGACGAGCCTTATTTCTCACACTTCTTTTAAGTTTTCCTAAAAATCGTTAAATAGGATACATCCATCTATATTGAATTGTGCTAGCAACTAAAACTTCACGAGGTATAGGTGAACAGTCAAATGAACTATTATATCAAAGAAAGAAGGCAGGTACAAACTCTCTAGTTTGCATAATATCACTGCGATCTCGGCCTCTATTTTTAACAATGCATCAACTTGTAACGTCCTATTAAAAATGCCTCTAAAAAATGTCTCTAACTCTGTGAGAGCTGTACGAACATCTCAAGTAAACTCACGCACACCAACTACCAACAAACTCTGTAAAAATACACTACAGACATTACTTTTAAGACTAGTTATCTTTCAGTCATGTGTTCACACACATCTTGACATATTCGAAGCATACCCATCAGGTAATTTGATTGATAATAATCAGTCACACAAATTTTTTCTCTCATTGCTTGATAGTGTATACTATCTAAGAGGCATAATGGCTCAAGACTCATTATCTTGTAAATGCAACTCCGATCTTATTCCTAACTCCTTTAAATCTTTACGGGAGTTAACTATATCTTTTTTTTTTCCTTCTATTGACATCATAATATCCAAAATATTTTCACATATATTTTTCTCAATGTACATGACATCTAGATTATGACGAAGTATCAATGTAGATCAGTATGGCAACTCGACGAAAATATTTTTTTTGTCCAATTGAATTTCACTGCATCTCATTTCCTCTTTTGCGCTTGTGCGTCCTTCCCAAATTTATTTTATAGAACCTCGAGTAGTTATGTAAGAATATCATCACCAGACAGTGTTAGCGGTGATGACCTACGCTCAGTCTTCCCATCAAACATTGCCCTGTTCGAACGTCATATATGATTGTTAGGTAAATATCAACGATGGTCCATGAGACATAATTTTCTTCCATTTGTTAATCATTAGGACTGTGTATCTTTGTTACAAACAGGATAAGCCAATTTACCTTTTGTGCTCCATCCAGACAAGTTCCCATATGCTGGAAAATTATTTATTACCTATAACACTAAATACGCAGTACTAACCACTATAAGTATTACTTATAACACTATCATATTAGTAATATGTACAGTACGTAAGTCTATTATATGAAAGATATTAGTATTTTTTTGCACTAAGTACTTTATAATACTACTAGTGTCATATAGTAACTTTTAGTGTCATCATAACCACCCGAACTGATACTCGAAACCTTAAACCCCAAACTCTTCAATTGGCATTTGAACAGCTACCCCATATGTCTGGACAGAAAACCTTTTCATTCGGACGCTTCAAAATGGATCAGATATGAATTAAAAAATAATAACTTATAAGGATAATGAAGTTAGTTTATGTATTGAACAACATGTGATGACACTACTAATATATTAAGTAATCTAAGTATATATACTAATCTAAGGATAGTATAATACTTATATTCTAACTAATTTATACTAGTATATACGAAGTACTTGATATATACTTATTATATATAATACTATTATCTTAGTGTTATGTATAGTATATGCATATTATAAAGACCCATTTTAGTTTTTTTTTTACTAAATATTTTATAATACTATTAGTGTCATATGGTACATTATAATATCGTCATAACTAGCCGAACTGATAGTGGATTGCTTAAACCCTAAACTCTCATATCTCTGTTCGAAAAGATGCCCCTTTTATCCAACATTACTCGTTCGGATTGAACACTTGCTTGTCCGAATGAGTGTCAGGGTATATATAACACAGCTCTCGCCGCACGCCTCATTTTTCATCGAATGATTGATTTCAAAAGTCACAACTATTTGAACAAAAATTAACCTAAAACTCACCGAGATCATCATCTACAATAAAATATATAAGGTATAGTTCCTCTAACCCCTCCTATTTGTTGAAAATGGGTTATGAACATCTGTTTTTAAAGGGTTCAGATTTCAACTCGAATCCAACCAATTTTTCGTAGTTTTTGTATTTTTTTTCCTAGTATTCATTGTTTCAGACCTTTAGGAATGATGCTAGGGTTGATTTGGTCTGAATATATTTGATTTTTGTGGATAAAAAGTAATGGTTAAGTTAACTCAGTCATTTCTCTTCACAGGGGTTTCCGTCTGGACGAGAATAAACCCCATCCAGATGACATGTAGGAGATGACCTATAGGAGATGACCTATCCTGTTTCGAATGGGTATCTTACTTGTTCAGACGAGTTATTTTTTGTTCGAATGAGTAAGTGCCAAACAGAATAGTTCGATATACATTTTGTTTTCATTTAGGTATTTTGAGTTTGATAAAAACTTGTTTAACTTCTTCCATCGCTTGTTCGTTGAACAGTATACGATGATAGACAGAGGTTGAAAGCGTGTGGGAGATCAGATGACTGGGAGTAGTAGCATACCTCCACTTGCCTCCACTCCCACTACTCTCGCTGCTCTACTCCCACTGTTCCCGCTACTTCCATCCGCAAGTTTGTTCTAGTAGAGCGTCCTATCACCTTGTATGACTTCAAGGAGTTAGAGTGGGAGGGACTTCACGGAGCATGGATGGGCTTCATGGAGTGTGGAGGTCTGTTCTAGTAGAGCGGCCTATCACCTTGGATGACTTCACGGAGTGTGGATGGGCTCCGATTTGTTTGCAGGAGGAGATCACATATCCTGATATGGTAAGCGAATTCTATTGTAAATTGGAAGAACAACTTGGAGATATCCATCATTAAGTGTTGATAATGCGGGGAATCAACATCACATTCTCTCCTCGAGTGATTGCAGGGTATTTTGTATTTCCCCTACATGTTGGATGCATATCTTCATCCGTCCACATCAACAATGTCTAGATTTGCCAGGGCGAATACAAAGGCCGAATCCTCATTGCCCCTAATAGTGATGAGCTGGCTACTGGCATAGACACTAATAGTGATGGGAGTACGTGCCTGATGATGGTCTCACAGACGATCAGGTTTGTGAGCTACTGCAATATCTCGAGGCTCCTGCATATGATGGCGGAAAGGTCATCTAACAGGTCGACTGCACTCCATTCTTTAGATTGCTGAATCTAATAGTCGGGTACAACGTGAACCCGAAGAAGCACAAGATAGATTTCGGGATGGATCGGGCATGACTTCTGGTATGGATAGCGAGGGGAGACCCGATCGATTTGGCACTGTATATTTTCTACCATATCAGACAGGAGTCACGATATCGGTGTGGAGGCAGTCTACCATTTGGACTAATGATATCTAGCCTCCTACTCCGAGCTAGAGTTACAGAGCAGGTGGGTGAGAAAAAAAAAACTTTAGATGGAGGCTCTCAACAAGATATATATCAGCAAGAGCAAGGGGCGCCCTTATGCGAGGACTCCATGATTGACTACTGACACTACTAGTACTACTACCCAGACTGCTTGAAGCCAGCTTGCAAGATTTACATTGGAACAGTTGGAGGCAGTGGTAGAGCATGTGGTTGAGCGTGTGGTGGAAAAAGTGGCGACCCACATGGTAACAGAGGTTGAGGACTACAATATGAGGAGGATAAATGATATAGAAACACATATCAAATCTATTCAGCAGGACATAGATTTGATATCGAAGTAGTAGGAGTATTTTTATGTAATATTTATTTTATGCGTTATATCGAACAATATTATATATTTTGGGATGTAATTAGTATGTTTTTTATTTTTGGTGTTCATAACAATGTTTATTTCTTATTTTTCTCATTTTATATACCATTTCTTATTTTTCTCATTTTATATACCACTCGTGATAATAAGATAAATAAAATTTCAAAAATAATTACATAAAATTAATTTGTACTTTTATAAATATTTTAAATGATCTATAAATCATAATATGTAATATAAACACATTTTTTATATTTTGAAAATGATAAAATGAAATTAATATACAAAAAATATATAAACAAATTAATGATGATAAACAATTAAAATATAATTTCCAACATATTTACCATCCAAACAGTATATTTCCTGTCCGGATGTGCTTGCAAGTTTCCCGCCACGTTTCCCTCAAAATATATCCTGTTCAGACAAATAATTATTCGTCCGAACGGATTTTTATTTTTGTTCGTCTGAAAGAATTTTGCAACTCGTCCAACTTTTGGGACGAAATTTAAAATTCGTCTCTAAAAATCACTTTTAGGGATGAAATTTAATTTGTCCCTAACAAATTTCGTCCTTAAAATTAAAATTTCTTGTAGTGATTAGGGGTGACAATATGTTACACGACCTGTTAACTCAATACAAACACGACACGATTATAGCGAGTTAGAGTTTAGTCTTAACGGGTTTTGGGTCAAAACGGGTTGATCCGTTACAACACGATTGCTTAATGGATTGATAGCAGGTCAACCTGTTTTGATCCATTATAACACGATAAGAAAGTTAAAATTACAATTATATTCTTATACTTAAAAGTAAAATTGTTAGAATTTTAATTTTGATATTTTTATTGTTTAAATTGTAATTCAAACTTGTAATTGGTGTTATTGTGTAACGCCTCGGTCTCGCGGAGGTCGGAGAGTTACTTCCTATTACAAAACTCACATTTCAACAGAATAATTAAAGACTTAAAATTCTCCAATATTATATAAAACTTGATTCTAAAATCATTTTCCTTAATATCATCAATTCTGGAAATACTATGTTACAAAAATACAATAATACTTCCTTACTAAATCTTGTCACTATTCATATTAAACTCTTTATGATTAATCTATAATTCCTAAAATCATCTTACACAATACTTCATAATCTGATCCTATACTAAAATATCCAAATTCATCTGAAAAATATTCAGAGATAAGGGGTAAGTTTAACCACAACTCAATAAGCAAAGAACATATACCAGAGTGCAAACATTAGTATTTACAAAATACTGTTTGCAAAACAGAAATAATTCTCAGAGTTAATATGCAGAATAAAACGTATTTTCAAATGTAACATAGCGATTATTTTTAAATCATATAAAATACAGAGTACTTTGGCATAACTAACTGAGCATCATCATCATACAAAGCAGAGCATCTTACAGAGTAGAGACTATGTTTAACTCCCGTGGCAGGGTTGTACTAATCCCAGTAGCCAAACCAGGCAGAGACAGAGGTGAAACTTTTCCTTATTCGTTCTCGAAGCCCCGAGTGTGCACATAGGAAAGTCCACAAAAAACCACCTTATTTCCAAAGTGGGTGCACTCAGAGACAGAGAAGTTGGTACCAACCCAAATAGAGCACAGACAGAGCAGAGCAGAGCAGAGACAAAGTCAGATGCAAACCAATATACCATGCCAAAGGTTTTCAGAATCATCAAAATAACACATAGTTCTAAAATATTTTCAGAAGCATCCTCACATAAATAAAACAGAGTCAGAGCATCCTTAAAAACTCAATGCACAAATTTTCATATTTTCAATATCGCTCATTTTTCCACATTTCCACGAACAATATGATAAAAACTAAGCTCATGTCTGCACAATGCATGATAGAAAATTTTTTTCTTTCTTTCATATAAGCTTTATGAGTAATGCGAAAAAATGACTGAGGTTGATTTTTCTTAAGTTCTCATTTAATAACGAAACATGCATAAATTTTTAGAAAGTCAACCTTAGTTTACATTTGGTATAAAACCAAGCATAGGAATGCCGCTTACCTGAACTTCTTAGCTTTTCAGAATATCCTCAATAAAGCTGAATACAGATCAATTGTTGCCTATAAAAATAAGCATGCACATCCATAAATTCTCAAATCATCCATGTATTTTTTTATATTTAAACATAAGTATTAAAATCATCAAATTCCTCCAAAACTTGGAATTTTCCTAAATTCTCCAATTCCTCAAATTTCACTTAATGAATGCTTAACCCAGGTTCCTCAAACTCCAACATCAAACCAAGTCTAAATAATTTAAAACCCAAGTCTGGTTCAAAAACATTTGACTTCAAAACAATTTAAATTAACTCACATAAGAATAGAAGGAACCATTTAGAAAACATGTTCAAAACAATTTGAGACACTGAACCAATACATAACATTTAACTTCAAAACAAAATAGCGCAACACACTCAAAATAAAAAAATTAAAAAAAAAATCCGGTATCAAAAAACCCATAAAAGTCCCAAGAAGAAACAAATCATCAAAATAATAGTAATAATAAATATAACTTTAAAATCTAATTAGTTTTAAAAAACAAACGTACAAAACCGTAATTATGTAAACAAAATTATACTTTCTTAACCACACGAAGGTCTTAAAAATACATCATGCAAAGAGTAAAAGGAGATGCAGGGAAATATAACAAAACAAGATAAAACATACGGTAGAGGCTCACGCGAGAGGAAAAGGGCTGACAACTGGTGGAGATATAAACGCCAAACAGAGAGACAAAGAGAGGGTGAGTGACGACCGAGGGAGACACGGTGCAAGAGAAAAAGCCGAGGGAGAGAAACACGGAGAGGTCGTTGGTGCTTCACCGTGACCTACTGAACGACGGACCGAAGAACAAGGTCGATCTCTTCTAAGCTATTCTGGTGGTTTCTGGAGTAATAAACTCACAGTAGGGGTGTGCTTTGGCTCACGGTGGGGACGAGTGTGCTCTGTTTTGAGTATGGAAAACAAGGGTAGATTTTCTTTGGTGTTAACTGAAAGGCATGAGGCTCACGGTGGTGTTATCCGGGGTGGGTTCACGGTGCTTGGGAAGGGTTGTTAGGTGGTGGTACCGATTGGCTGTAACGTGGTGCATGAGGGTTCGTTCGTGCATATGAGGTAGTGAACGGTGGGGGAAACGGAATGGCTGCGGTTGTTCTTGGTGCATGACAGTGGGAGAAGGAACTGAGAGAGAGAGAGAGAGAGAGAGAGAGAGAGAGAGAGAGAGAGAGAGAGAGTGTGTGTGTGTGTGTGTGTGTGTGTGTGTGTGTGTGTGTGTGTGTGTGTGTGTGTGTGTGTGTGTGTGTGTGTGTGTGTGTGTGTGTGTGTGTGTGTGTGTGTGTGTGTGTGTGTGTGTGTGTGCTTACGTTGAGAAGGGACTAAGAGGGGTGAAGGGCTGGGCAGTGTTTGAGTATGGTGATCCAGGGGTGGTGCAAGGTTGAGTAACACGTTGGTTTCTACTCGGTGATGCATGATGGTACGCGAAGAGGGATGCAGCATGCTTGGGCTTTGTTGCTCTGTTTTTGAGTGTGAAAGACAAAGGTTTACGCAGGTGGCTTGCTTCAATTTTTCGATGGTGGTCACAGGGAGTTTCTGGGTGGTGCGCACGACTGGAGCAGCATGTGCATGGGCAAAACATTGGTGGTTTCCAAGGTGGGGTGGTGACAGAAATCATTCGGCATCGTTACTTGGTCGGCTGCTGATTGCCATGCAGGGAGATGGGTTTCAAAGGAGGTTGGGCTATGGCTATGTATAGGTGCACCAAGGCAATGGTGCAACGGTAGTGGAGGAACAGTTTTGTAATGCTTGGCCAGGAGGTAGGACTGTCGAATCGAGTTTCTGCCTATGAGATTCCATGGAAGCTGCGGCTGTGGTATTTTCTAAAGTAAGAGGGTAGTTACTCTTCTATAAATAAAGATAAAAAAAATGGAAAACCTTAAAGATAAAAGTGGAAATAACTGATTGAATATCATATGCGAACTGTTACCATGAAAGTTGTGGAGTGGGATTTGAAACGTGTATGGAGTGAAGTTGAGTCATGTATATATAGTGAATGTGAAGGGGACAACTAGCAAGTTTTGAAACAAAAAATTTTCACCACGCGTTACAATATCCCTATATATCTAAATATATAAATAAATAAAAAACAAGGGTTTTAAAATATTAAAGAGAAAAGGACTCTAGAATATAGTAACTAGAAACTCTAGCCATTTAAAATATATAACAAATATTTAAAACAAAAGATAAGTTAAATTCTCGTAAAAATATAAATAAATTAAACAATAACATAAGAATGTAATGTAATTAAAAAAAAATTCAAAACACTCCAAAAGACTTTTTGAACCTATAAAACCAAAAATTTTATAAAGCAGTTTGATGTCGGAGCGGGATGTTATATATTGTTTTTATAGATATTGTGATTTTAACATTTATATAAAATTATGTTAAATTTAATCAGGTCAAACAGGTTGATTTCGGGTATATTTAACTCAATTATATAAACAGGTTGAAACGGATCATATTGTGTCGTGTTAATCTATTTCGTAATGTTTACTAATAGGTCATAACGGGTTACATGACACGACACGTTATTTTAACGGGTCATGTTAGGGTTTGAGATTTTGACACGATAAGTTTAATGTGTCGGATTATGGTTGATCTATATAATATAATATACATATCTTGACATGACACGAGCATGACCCATTTATAACATCCCGCTC
The DNA here is from genome assembly GCA_036559045.1 of Platycarya longipes. Lineage (NCBI taxonomy): Eukaryota > Viridiplantae > Streptophyta > Magnoliopsida > Fagales > Juglandaceae > Platycarya > Platycarya longipes. Next base: position 41,519,367 of record CM071802.1, read on the forward strand.
CGACATCAAACTGTTTTATAAAATTTTTGGTTTTATATGTTCAAAAAGTCTTTTGGGTTTCGAATTTTTTTTAATTACATTACATTCTTAAGTTATTGTTTTATTTATTTATATTTTTACGAGAATTTAACTTATCTTTTGTTTTAAATATTTGTTATTTATTTTAAATGGCTAGAGTTTCTAGTTACTATATTCTAGAGTCCTTTTTTCTTTAATATTTTAAAACCCTTGTTTTTTTTTTTTAATTTATATATTTAGCTATATTGGGATATTGTAATGTGTGGTGAAAAGTTTTTGTTTCAAAACTTGCTAGTTGTCCCCTTCACGTTCACTATATATACATGACTCAACTTCCACTCCATGCATATTTCAAATCCCACTCCATAACTTTCATGACAACAGTTCGCATATGATATTCATTCAGTTATTTACACTTTTATCTTTAAGGTTTTTCATTTTTTTTTATCTTTATTTATAGAAGAGTAACTGCCCTCTTACTTTAGAAAATACCCTAGCCACAGCTTCCATAGAATCTCATAGGCAGAAACTCGATCCGGCAGTCCTACCTCCTGGCCAAGCACTGCAAAACTGTTCCTCCACTACTGTTGCACCATTGCCTTAGTGCACCTACACATAGCCATAGCCCAGCCTCCTTTGAAACCCATCTCCATGCATGGCAATCAGCAGTCGACCAAGCAACGATGCCGAGGGATTTCTGTCACCACCCCACCTTTGGAAACCACCAATGTTTTGCCCATGCACATGCTGCCCCAGTCGTGCGCACCACCCAGAAACTCCCTGTGACCATCACCTAAAAATCGAAGCAAGCCACCTGCGTAAACCTCTGTTTTTCACACTAAAAAACAGAGCAACAAAGCCCAAGCATGCTGCATCCCTCTTCGCGTACCATCATGCATCACCGAGTAGAAACCGACGTGTTACTCAACCTTGCACCACCCCTGGATCACCATACTCAAACACTGCCCAACCCTTCACCCCTCTTGGTCCCTTCTCAACGTAAGCACACACACTCTCTCACTCACACACACACACACTCTCTCTCTCTCTCTCATTCTCCCACTATCATGCACCAAGAACAACCGCAGCCATTCCATTTCCCCCACCGTTCACTGCCTTATATGCACTAACGAACCCTCATGCACCACGTCCCAACCAATCGATACCACCACCTAACAATCCTTCCCAAGCACCATGAACCCACCCCGGATAACACCACCGTGAGTCTCATGCCTTTCGGTTAACACCAAAGAAAATCCGCCCCTGTTTTCCATACTCAAAACAGAGCACACTCGTCCCCACCGTGAGCCAAAGCACACCCCTACCGTGAGTCTATTACTCCGGAAACCACCAGAATAGCTTAGAAGAGATCGACCTTGTTCTTCGGTCCGTCGTTCAGTAGGTCACGGTGAAGCACCAACGACCTCTCCGTGTTTCTCTCCCTCGGCTTTTTCTCTTGCACCGTGTCTCCCTCGGTCGTCACTCACCCTCTCTTTGTCTCTCTGTTTGGCGTTTATATCTCCACCAGTTGTCAGCCCTTTTCCTCTCGCGGTGAGCCTCTAGCGTATGTTTTATCTTGTTTTGTTATATTCCCCTGCATCTCCTTTTACTCTTTGCATGATGTGTTTTTAAGACCTTCGTGTGGTTAAGAAAGTATAATTTTGTTTACATAATTACGGTTTTGTACTTTTGTTTTTTAAAACTAATTAGATTTTAAAGTTTTATTTATTTATTTATTTTTTGATGATTTGTTTCTTCTTGGGACTTTTATGGGTTTTTTGATACCGGATTTCTTTTATTTTGAGTGTTATGCGCTATTTTGTTTTGAAGTTAAATGTTATGTATTGGTTCAGTGTCTCAAATTGTTTTGAACCTGTTTTCTAAATGATTCATTCTATTCTTATGTGAGTTAATTTAAATCGTTTTGTAGTCAAATGTTTTTAAACCAGACTTGGGTTTTAAATTATTTAGACTTGGTTTGATGTTGGAATTTGAGGAATCTGGGTTAAGCATTCATTAAGTGAAATTTAAGAAATTGGTGGATTTAGGAAAAGTCCAAGTTTTGGAGGAATTTGATGATTTTAATATTTAGGTTTAAATATAAAAAAATACATGGATGATTTATGAATTTATGGATGTGCATACTTATTTTTATAGGCAACGATTGATCTGTGTTCAGCTTTATTGAGGATATTTTGAAAAGTTAAGAAGTTCAGGTAAGCGGAGTTCTTATACTTGGCTTTGTACCAAATGTAGAGTGAGGTTGACTTTCTGAAAATTTATGCATGTTTCGTTATTAAATGAGAACTTGGGAAAAATCAACTTCAGTCATTTCTATGCATTACTCATGAAGCTTATATGAAAGAAAGAAAAATGTTTTTTATCATACATTGTGCAGACATGAGTTTAGTTTTTATCATATTGTTCTTGGAAATGTGGAAAAATGAGCGATATTAAAAATCTGAAAATTTGTGCATTGAGTTTATAAGGATGCTCTGACTCTATTTTATTTATGTAAGGATGCTTCTGAAAATATTTTGAAACTATGTGTTATTTTGATGACTTTGAAAACCTTTGACATGGTATACTGGTTTATATCTGACTCTGTCTCTGCTCTATTTGGGTTGGTACCAACTTCTCTATCTTTTAGTGCACCCACTTTGGAAACAAGGTGGTTTATTGTGGACTTTCCTATATGCACACTCGGGGCTCCGATAACGAATAAAGGAAAGTTTCACCTCTGTCTCTACCTGGTTTAGCCACCGGGATTAGCACAACCCTGCCAAGGGGGTTAAACATGGTCTCTACTCTATAAGATGCTCTATTTTGATATGATGATGATACTCAATTAGTTAAACCAAAATACTCTGTATTTTATATGATTTAAAAATAATCACTCTGTTACATTTGAAAATACGTTTTATTCTACATATTAACTCTGAGAATTATTTTTGTTTTGCGTACAGTATTTTGTAATACTCATGTTTGCACTTTGGTATATGTCCTTCGCTTGCTGAGTTGTGGTTAAACTCACCCCCTATTTCTGAATATTTTTCAGATGAATTTAGATATTTCAGTGAAGGATCAGATTATGAAACATTGGGTGAGATAATTTTAAGAATGATAGATTAATCATAAAGAGTTTATATGAGTATTGACAAGATTTGGTAAGGAAGTATTATTGTATTTTTGTGACGTAGTATTTCCAGAATTGATGATATTGAGGAAAATGATTTTAGAATCAAGTTTTATATAATATTGGAAAATTTTAAGTCTTTAATTATTCTGTTAAAATGTGAGTTTTGTAATAGAAAGTAACTCTCCGACCCTCGCGAGACGGGAGCGTTACAGATTTAACGCCCTAATGAAAGGCCCAAACCACATGGCCTATACTCCAAAAGGACTAGTCAATGATACAATTGGAGTCCCATTGGAACCTTATAAAGAGTAATAACTTCTCATTTCCAAACAATGTGAGATCTCGTACACCAACTACCATTCATTTTCATATGGGGTATTATAATCTACCCCCTTAAATGTCCAACGTCCTCATCGAGTCTATCCATTATAGGTGACACGGCTCAAGTCCCACATTTCTGGTTGAGATAGGTTTTGATACCATTTGTAATACTCCAATGAAAGGCCCAAATCACATGGCCTATACTCTAAAAGGATTAGCCAATGATGTAATTGGAGTCCTATTGGAATCTTATAAAGAGCAAGAACTTCTTTTTCTTAAGCAATATGGGATTCCATATTAGTACCTACCATTCTTTTTCATATGCGGTATCACACCATTGACACGATTTGACACCCCTAATAATATCTAGTCCTATTGTATAACAAAATTCCTTTTTTTTAATAAAACTCAATTTTTTTTAAAATGTATGAAATGTTCAACTTAGACCCTATTTGGATTGGGATGTGAGATTAGTTAAGATGAATTTAATTTATTTTTTAATATTATTATTATTTTAAAATTTAAAAAAGTTAAATTAAAATTTAAAAAATTTGTATTAAAATTTAAAAAAATTATTTTAAAATTTATATTTTATATAAAAATTTAAAAATATATAATAATAAATTTAAAATAAGTTAAAAGGATTTCATCTACGAACCAAAACCCGCCCTTAATTAAAACTCATACCCGAGCTTTTAAAAAAAAAAAAAAAAACTCATACCTGACATTACTTAATGGATAAATATGCCACGTAGACTTTCAAGATGTAATGCAAATTAAGGACCATGTGCAGCTGGCAGCAAGTATAAGACTTGCAAATTTTAAAAATAGTATAACTTAGAAAGAAAAATTGTCATCACTTTTTAAATATCTCATAATTTAATTAATGGGATTAAAAATATCAAAAATATGTTTATTATAATGAACGAACGAAATTTATCAGCCGCCCCTGTCCCACCACTAAATTATGTGAATGACCCCACCACTATTATTTTAAATTCTGCATAGTGACTTGCATAGTGACTTGCATAGTAACTTGTATAGTAATTTCAAAGCCTATAAATAGGGGCTTCAGTTGTAATGAAATTCATAAGAAAATATAGAGAGAGAGAGAAAGTTTCAGTTCTTAAGAGTTTCAGAGAGAATTTCTTATTTCTCTTTTGCAATAGTAGTTCCTTTCTTTAAGTTTCATAACACGTTATCAGCACGACGGTTCTACCAATTCTGAAGCTAGTGGCCTTATTCCTCTGTAAGTTTTTCAATATATTATTTGAAATCTTTGATATATTTTATTGATGATTATCTGTGTGAATTTATAAATATATTTTCTAAGATACACATATTTATTATTTATATGTGTAGAAAATGGCAAATCTTACAAAATTAGAATTTGTTGCTCTTGATATATCTGGGAAAAATTATTTATCCTGGATACTTGATGCTGAAATACATCTTGATGCAATAAACCTGGGAGAAACTATTAAAGAAGGAAATCAAGCATCCCTGCAGGAACGTGCTAAAGCAATGATTTTCCTTCGCCACCATCTTCATGAAGAATTGAAAACTGAATATCTCACAGTAAAAGATCCCTATATTTTGTGGAACAATTTAAGGGAGAGGTATGAACACCAGAAGACTGTCATCCTCCCAAGAGCTCGTTCTCAATGGATGCACCCGAGGTTGCAAGATTTTAAAAGTGTTAGTGAGTATAATTCCGCACTTTTTAAAATAAGCTCAGTATTAAAATTATGCGGTGAGAAAATCACCGATGAAGATATGCTAGAGAAGACTTTTACTACATTTCATGCCTCGAATGTGCTCCTGCAGCAGCAGTATCGAGAGAGAAAGTTCAAGAAATATTCTGAACTTATATCATGTCTTCTAGTAGCTGAGCAGAATAATGAGCTCTTATTAGAAAGCCACCAGTCACGCCATACTGGCTCAATATCATTCCCTGAAGTGAATGGTAATAGGTTTGCATCATTCCCAGAAGTGAATGGTGCATCCTTTAGAAGAAATCGGAGGCGTGGACGTGGTAGGAGAAATTATAGAAATGTTGGTCCCAGGAGTGACAACATTAAAAGGGATTATAATATACCATATCACCAGAAGTGGTACAATTCAGAAAGGGGTAAAAATCCTCAGAATAATTCTTCAAAAAAAAGTGAAGAGGCGTGCCATAGATGTGGAATGACTGGACATTGGTCACGTACCTGTCGTACGGCCAGGCACTTAGCTGATTTATATCAAGCTTCTATTAAAGGAAAGAATAAAGTGCATGAAACAAATTTAGTAGAACCATCAGATGATTTATTAGATTCAGTAGATATAGACGTTACTCATCTTGATGTATCTGATTTCTTTAATCATCCTGATGGTAGTATTAAACACTTAATTGGAGATGGAACTGTTCCACTTAATTAATGTATTTTCTTTCTATCAGTAATAAAGTTTTGTATATTTTGTAGAATCATGGATCACATTGATGAGCTTTTTATCTCTGAGTTGAATGATAAAGATATATGTCTGGCTGACAATGCTACAACTCACACAATTCTCAAAGAAAAGAAATATTTTCAAAATCTAACACTAAGTAAAGCCTATGTCCATACCATATCAGGTTCATCGGATTTAATTGAGGGCTCCGGAAGAGCTTATATTGTGTTGCCTAATGGCACCAAGTTTTGTATTGATGATGCTCTATTCTCTTCACAATCCAGAAGAAATTTATTGAGTTTCAAAGATATACGTCGTAATGATTACCATATTGAAACGACCAATGAAGGCAGTAAAGAGCATCTTCTTATTACTAAAACAGTATCGGGCCAGAAGCTCGTATTAGAAAAACTGCCTGCTCTATGTTCTGGATTGTATTATACAAAAATGAGAACAATTGAATCATATGTGGTAATGCACCAGAAGTGCATTGACCCTAAAGTATTTATGACTTGGCATGATCGCCTTGGACATCCGGGTTCTATAATGATGAGACGAATTATTGAAAATTCGCATGGGCATCCCTTAAAGAATCAAAAGATATTTCTACCCAATGAATCTTCGTGCTCTGCATGTTCTCAAGGTAAGTTAATTATTAGACCATCTCCCTCAAAAGTCATTGTTGAATCTCCATCCTTTTTACAAAGGATTCACGGAGATATATGTGGGCCTATTCATCCATCAAGTGGACCATTTAGATATTTTATGGTTCTAATTGATGCATCTAGTCGATGGTCACATGTTTGTCTTCTTTCCACTAGAAATGTTGCATTTGCTAGACTTCTTGTTCAAATAATTAAACTACGAGCACAATTTCCTGAGTATCCGATTAAGACCATTCGATTGGATAATGCAGGTGAATTTTCATCTCAAGTTTTTGATGATTATTGCATGTCAATATGAATAGATGTTGAACATCCTGTTGCCCATACACACACACAAAACGGTTTAGCAGAGTCTTTGATCAAAAGGCTTCAACTAATCGCTAGACCTTTACTTATGAAATCAAAACTACCTATTTCTGTTTGGGGACATGCTATACTTCATGCAGCATCTCTAATTCGCATTAGATCATCTGCATATCATAAATATTCTCCATTACAGCTTGCATTTGGTCAACAACCAAATATTTTTCATCTTCGTACTTTTGGATGTGCTGTATATGTTCCAATTGCACCTCCACAACGTACAAAAATGGGCCCTCAACGTAGACTTGGGATATATGTTGGTTTTGATTCTCCATCCATTATTAGATACCTTGAACCCCTTACAGAGGATATGTTTAAAGCACGTTTTGAGGATTGTCATTTTGACGAATCAAATTTTCCGTTAATGGGTAAAGAAAAGTCGGTGCCTGAAGCACGACAAGATATTACTTGGGATAATAAGACCCTATCTCATTTTGATCCTCCTACAAATGAATGTAAACGGGAAGTTCAAAGGATTATTCATTTGCAAAATGTTACAAATCAGTTACCGGATGTATTTACTGACACTAAAGGTGTAGTAAAATCTTATATTCCTGCTGTTAATACTCCAGCAAGGATTGAAGTCCCTGAAGGACAAATTGTCAAAGCAGCAATAGGTGAATCTAAAACACGCCTGAAGCGTGGAAGACCTATTGGTGTAAAAGACAAAATTCCCAGAAGGAAAAGAATACAAAATGAATTTGGTGTTCCTGAAGAACACGTACCCACAATACAGGCCACAAATATAATTGGTGCTCCTAAAGAGCTTAAATCTTCTATTCCAGAACCTCCTGAAGAGGAAACTCTTGAAGAGTATAAATCTCCTAAAAAGGGACCTCCTGAATAGGTGTGTCATGAAATGTTTTCTCCTGAAGTGGAACAGGTACCTGAAAATAATGAGATCTCAATACATTTCATGAAAACTGGAGAAATTCTGGATAGAAATAAAACTGTTGTCGACAACATATTTTCATATAAAATGGCCCTTGACATTACCAGAAGTAATGAAGAAAGTGAGCCAAAAAGCGTCGAAGAATGTCGACGTAGAAATGATTGGCCAAAATGGAAAATAGCTATTGAAGCTGAATTAAATTCGCTAGCAAAACGAGAAGTATTTGGACCTGTTGTCCAAACACCAAAGGGTGTAATGCCTGTTGGATACAAGTGGGTATTTGTACGAAAACGTAATGAGAAAAATGAAATTGTGCGATACAAAGCACGGCTTGTCGCACAAGGTTTCCTGCAGAAACCCGGGATTGATTATGAAGAAACATACTCTCCCGTTATGGATGCAATCACGTTTAGATTTTTGATTAGTCTGGTTGTTACAAAAGGATTAGAAATGCGGTTGATGGATGTGGTCAATGCATATTTATATGGATCCTTAGACCATGACATATATATGAAAATCCCTTAAGGATATAAGATGCCTGAAGCATCTACAAGTACATCTAGAAATATGTACTCAATCAGACTACAAAGATCTTTATATGGGTTGAAGCAATCCGGACGCATGTGGTATAATCGCTTAAGCGAATATCTATTGAAAGAAGGATTTGAGAATAATCCTATATGCCCATGTGTTTTTATTAAGAAATCAGAATCCGGATTTGTCATTATTGCGGTTTATGTTGATGATTTAAATATTGTGGGAACTCCTGAAGAGATATCAAAAACCGCTATATATTTAAAGAATGAATTTGAAATGAAAGATCTTGGCAAAACAAAACTTTGCCTCGGCCTGCAGCTTGAGCACTTGCCAAATGGAATTTTTATTCATCAGTCCATGTATACTGAGAAAGTCCTAAAGCATTTTTATATGGACAAATCTCATCCCCTGAGTACTCCAATGATTGTTCGAACACTTGATGTGAAGAAAGATCCATTCCGTCCTTGTGATGACGATGAAGAAATTCTTGGTCTTGAAGTACCATATCTCAGTGCAATCGGAGCTTTGATGTATCTTGCAAATTGCACTCGACCAGATATTACATTCTCAGTTAATCTGCTTGTAAGATATAGTTATGCACCAACTCGAAGGCATTGGAATGGCATTAAACATGTCCTTCGTTACCTTCATGGTACGGTTGATATGGGATTATTTTATCAACGTGGTTCAAGTCCAGAATTGATTGGGTATGCAGATGCAGGTTATCTTTCAGACCCACACAGAGGTAGATCTCAAACTGGATATTTATTTACTTATGGAGATACTGCCATATCATGGAGATCTGTTAAGCAGACACTATCTGCTACCTCTTCAAATCACTCAGAGATCATTACTATTCATGAAGCAAGTCGAGAGTGTATTTGGTTGAGATCAGTTATTCAACATATCCAGGAAAAGTGTGGACTTCCCATGATCGATAATAGCCCAACAATCTTATATGAAGATAATACTGCTTGTATCACTCAAATCAGAGGAGGATATATCAAAGGTGACAGAACCAAACATATTTCACCGAAATTCTTTTATACTCATGAACTTCAAGAAAAAGGTGAAATTGATGTCAAGCAGATACGATCTAGTGATAATCTGGCAGATTTATTCACAAAGGCGTTACCAACTTCCACATTCAAGAAGATTGTGCATAACATTGGAATGCGAAGACTCAAAGATCTTTTGTCATGCACTTTTCAGGGGGAGTAAATGTGCTGATTGTACTCTTTTTCCTTCGCTGAGGTTTTGTCCCACTGGGTTTTCCTCTGCAAGGTTTTAATGAGGCAATCTTAAAGCACTTGTGGATACATAAGAAGACTGTACTCTTTTTCCTTCGCCATTGGTTTTTCTTCCCACTGGGTTTTTACTTGGCAAGGTTTTAACGAGACAGATTTCTTATTGGCGGTCATTCAAGGGGGAGTATAATGAACGAACGAAATTTATCAGCCGCCCCTGTCCCACCACTAAATTATGTGAATGACCCGACCACTATTATTTTAAATTCTGCATAGTGACTTGCATAGTGACTTGCATAGTAACTTGTATAGTAATTTCAAAACCTATAAATAGGGGCTTCAGTTGTAATGAAATTCATAAGAAAATATAGAGAGAGAAAGAAAGTTTCAGTTCTTAAGAGTTTCAGAGAGAATTTCTTATTTCTCTTTTGCAATAGTAGTTCCTTTATTTAAGTTTCATAACATTTATGTATATCGTATTATCAGATTGGAAAAAAATCGTATTATTATGTGAAAACTAATAATGTGTCAATTTTATATTATTTATTTTCCTAAATAATTTTTTGCAGGGTATCAATTTCTTACAATTATACAACTCTGCCACTCTTTTTACAAAGGTGCGCATCTTCCTAAAGGAAATTCCTTTGCGGAGACGGACCGACCTTGCCATCTCTCCCTCTCCCTCTCTGAGTCTCTCTCAGCCTCACCATCTTCTTCGCTACAAATCGGAATTAGCCGTACAATCTGCAACTTTCTTACGTTTTTCTTCCCCCGGATATCCCACTAGACGAAGACACACCACTCACCATTGTTCTCCCTCCCTCTCTTTCCTTGTTCATTTTCCCGAGAAATTAATCGGCCGGACCCCATAACTCTGCGTCGTAGTTCACTCTTTTGAAAGGCAACCGAAGGTCCGAAATTATGCTTCGTTGCTGCTTCAGAACCCGACGTTATCTTCGGTTCCCTCTTCCCCGTCCATTTTCTACTTCCGAACCTCCATCCCAAAACTCCGCTCAACCCCCTAACCTTCTTATCAATACCCAACAAATCTTGCAGCCGCCAATTATCCATCGTGACCACGACGTCAACCGTCTCTCTCCTCTCCCCACACGCTCCCTCTCTCGCAATTCGATCCTCGCCATCTCCGCTGCCTTCGTTTCCGCTCTCGTCGCCTCCTACGCCCTTCTCTTCTCCGACCACAAGTCCGAACATGAATCCCCCAATCCATTGTACGCCGGCGCCGAGCAAGCCATACAGAAGTCCGGAGAGTCCTGCAAGAAGCTTTTCCATCACGTTAAACAGACCGGTGTGGCTGCCACGATTCTGTGGCAGTCTCTGAGGTCGGTCTTGTCCTCGGCCAACCATGAGGTCCGGTCGGGCTTCGAGCTTAGGGTTGCTGCTCTGCTTGCCGACATTGCCGCCGCTAATGCGTCCCGTAGGGCCGCTATCGTCGGGGCCGGTGGCGGGGCTGTCGTGGATTGGTTGTTTGAGTCAGTGGCGGTGCCCAGGGATGGTTGCGGGACCCAAGCGGAGTCCGCGAGAGCGCTAGCATACTTGATTGCCGATCCTAATGTATGCACAACTGTGATTGGGAGGCCTCATGCAATTCCGAATCTCCTGAGGTTCATTTTTTCGTGTCATCCTCAGCGGTCCAAGCAGGTGAGTTGTTTTTTGGCTATTTTGTGTTGAAATGTTAAATATTCATGTCTATACGTCTCAAGTACTTCCGGATTCGTGTTGAATAATTGAAAAATCAACGTAAGTTTTATTTAGTTCAATCTTTCACCGTAGTGAAGCTTAGTGAACTGTAAATTGCATTCTCGACGTTCTATACCTGTTTCATATGCTTTCACGCGCTTCTTTGTAGTGTAGAAAATTTGGCGCACTATTCTTCAGGCAGAAATGTTACAATCTGATTGCAGAATACAAAAGTATCAGCATCATCTTATTGTCCTAAATGAGATACTGGTCTTGAATAGCACATTTTGCTTTTGGGTGAAAAATCTTGTAAGGAATGGGAATGATTGTAATGTTTTAATTTGGTTTTTTCAACTTCAGCTAGTAAATAGGTGTTTCTCATTTGTATACTGCCTGTGTACTTGGGCCATGTCTATTTACTTGGAATAAAATATATCTTGTTACTTATAAAAAAGAGAAGAGATAATAGTTTTGAATTTACAGCTATCAAAATTTTAGTCGCAAATGCATTCAATTGGCTTATATATAAAAGTAAGACCTTGAATTTGTCTATTTAAGTATATGAAGGAAAGGGCAATTTGTAATTGATAGTGTGAGTTGCTTGTTGAGCTTGGGGCGAATCTCAAAATGCGATCCAGCACTGTTTTTAAGAAATGTTTCGCCGGTGGTGGATTACATGGAGAGTCTGGACAAAATCTATTATATTGCAATTCAATCTTCACTTGTCTCCAAGTGAATTCATATAATTACCATTCCCGTCATTTCTGTTTTGTTTGATTGGACCAAACTATCATCCCTATCACAGTTGCCTTGATACTTTGAGTCTTCTTTTACAATTGATATATTGCCTATTTTTGGGAGCAGCAATCAAGACGTAGTTCATTCGATGTTTCTGATTCTTTGAAAGGCAGGAGCATGCTTGTGGCTGCCATTATGGATATGGTCACCGCCAGTTGTGATGGTTTAGACAAGGTATCTTTTCAGCCCTCTCTGCCAGGGAATGCTGAAACTGGAGATATTGCTGCAGCCCTTCAAGTCGTTGAGGAAGGTGGAATGCATTTGGATGAGGCTGATAGAAAGGAAGATGATGAGGATGGCGGAAATGGACTGAAAGGAATTGGAATTAAAATTCTTGGAGGTTCTAGTGTTGTGGGACTTTCCAGGGGGAGCGGACTTATGAAGTTGGGGCATTGTGATGCTAGTCACGAGGAATCAACTAGACACACTTCTCAAGTTTTTGTCTTACAAAATAGGCATGATGGTTTACTACTGCAAACAAATTTGGCTTCTGCTGTTGTTCCTGGTCTCTGGGATGATTTGCATTGTGAACATGTAGCTGTACCTTTCGCTACCTGGGCATTAGCAAATTGGGCAACAGCGTCAGAGGTGAATAGGTCCCATATTCAAGAACTGGATCAAGATGGCCAGGCTGTCATGACTGCTTTAGTGGCATCTGAGAGATCTGTGAAATGGCATGGGAGTTTGGTGGCTAGGTTGTTGTTAGAGGATCGCAATCTGTCCTTAGGTGATTCTGTTTCAGATTGGAGTTTTAGTCTTCTTTCTACTGTTTCACAGGCAAGTAAAAATGAGGACATTCCTTTAGCCCAGGTTGCTTTGTCTGCTTTTATGGTTTCGGTTGAGAGAAGCTGCAAGGCCAAAAAAATAGTGATGAAGAAGGGTCTTCATTTACTGAGGGACACTGCTAAACGAATGACAATGCATAAGCATGTGCAGGACACATTGTCAAAAGCACTAGAATTGCTTTGTACTGGGGACGTGCATTTATCTCTTGAAGAGAGTCAAAAGTGGTCTGGTATATTGCTTCGTTGGGTATTAGGTAAAGATTCTTCTGACACTGTACGATCATCTGCCATAAAGATCCTTTCTTGTATCCTTGAAGATTATGGACCATCTACTGTACCTATTTCCCAAGCATGGTTAGCTATTATACTATCTGAAATTCTGGCTTCCACCAAGACATCATCTGTCAAAGAAAGCAGTCAGCCTAAAAGTGACAAAGCCAAGGTTTGAGATCTCGTTTTTAGTTATTTGACATAAAAATGATGTTGCATTGCGGCACTTTGTCTCATTACATTTCCTGAATTCTAATTTGTGGTGGGTTTTATTCCAATGTTTTTGGCAAGTTATTTTTTTCATCAGTATCTCTTACTATTCATGAATCATACTAACTTTTGCAGACTCAAATTGATCAATCTAAGATCCATTCTGCTGCACAAATTGCTAATCAATTAGCGCGTTCTGTTGTTAATCTAGCCGGAAACCAGCTGGCCACTGGTTCTGTAGATGCGTTGCCACTGTTAGATCTTCTGTCTTTGGAACCTTTCATGGGATCACTTAAAAATCTTAAAAAAGATAGTTCGGGTAAGTTTGATGCAGCAGATTCTGCATTGGCCACCCTTAAAGGGATCAAAGCCCTGACTGAAATTAGTGCTGAAGATTCCACATGTCAGGAAAAAATAACTGCTTTTGGCATTCTGTGCTTGCTTAGACGTTTTCTGTTAAGCGATGATTATGAGAAACTTGCTGCAATTGAAGCTTATGATGCATCTAAAACATTTGAAGCACAGGAAAGGGTTCCCAATGGTCCTGATGAAACAGCTACATCTGATACAAATGATTCATCTAGCGTCCGTGTTCCGCCCACAGCTCATATTCGTAGGCATGCTGCTCGGCTGTTAACAATCCTTTCACTTCTTCCAAAAGTTCAGAAGCTTGTTTTGGCAGATAAAACTTGGTGTAAATGGCTTGAAGATTGTGCAAATGGAAAGATACCAGGTTGCAGTGACCTTAAGATACAAAGTTATGCTAGGGCCACTCTTTTAAATATATTTTGCAATGACCAAGTTGACAGAGAATCTGTAAATAGAAATCTTCCCGACACTTCGAACAAAAGTAAGAAATGTCCCCAATATGGTGACATGGTATTTTTAATCAATCCTGAAATGCCTCACTGGAAGTGTCCTGAAGATGTAGATGTAGACACTGTTCGAAGGGAGAAATCCTCCTTGGCTGAGGCTAATACAGTTGCCAGTGAGATTACGTCTGTAAACCCACCTCGAAATGATGATAACTGCTCTAGTTCTGTTGATGTATCTAATAGTGGCTCACAACTAGAACCACCTCTCCTAGATGTTGTTTTTATTCATGGAATCCGTGGTGGGGCTTATAGGTCTTGGCGCATAGCTGACAACAAATCTTCAACTACATCTGGGTTGGTAGAGAAGATTGATCAGGAAGCAGGGAAGCTAGGAACATTTTGGCCAGGTGAATGGCTTTCATCTGACTTCCCTCAAGCTCGCATGTTTACCATCAAATACAAGGTTTGTTTGAGTCAGATAGTAATTTGATTTCTTCTTTTAACAAAGAAATAATTTTGTTGATAGTTGGATTTTGAAAATTTGTGTCCTTAATCTTTTGTTGATTATGGAAGTTTTATTTCTTTAGCATCTATTTAGCATCTAAAGTAAAATTGTTGTTTTTTGCAGACAAATCTTACGAAATGGTCTGGAGCTAGCCTGCCTCTTCAGGTTTGACACTTGAGAATCATCTTTATGCCATTTGAGTTGTTTAAGGCACATTATGTGGTGCTGCTAGGAATTTAAAATATAGGAAAATTATTTCTTGTGCCACCAAATACTGCCTTTTTTTAATTTGCAGTCTAGGGGTGTAAATCGATCCGGTCCGGGGGCGATGATCGACCGAAATCTTTGGTCCATCATCCCCCCAGACCAAACTGGACGGGTCACCCCTAGTGGACTGGTCTGGACATTTAGCTATCGGTCTGGTCGGTCCATATTGGTCCGGGCCTGTTTCAAATGGGGGCCCAATAATACAAAAAAGCACATCATTCTTGTATACGTAAAAACACGCAATGCGGCCCAGTATTACAAGAAAAGCCCACAATGTTTATAATTTTGAATAATACAACTATTTAACTTTATTTGCACATTTTTTACATAAAAATAGCCTAAAAAAGTTGTTATCTGACTTGACCAAAGGTAGGTATAAAAAAAAACCTGATTTGACCTAAGATTACCTGTTTTCATACTTTTTATTAACTGAAATTCATGGAGGGGAATGTTTCCATGACTGGAATATATATCTTTAATGAATGTCATCCTAGTCAATCTAGACTATCCTATGTGATTCTATTGATGGTGAAAATGATCTTCAGATTTCCTTCATGTACCTATGGAATCCGCAGTTCCCACTGCTACTTTGCTTGTTGACATATATAATTTACTTCCTACTGATGGTTGTTTTTATCTGCTTCCGTTGTAAATGTGTAGGAAGTTAGCTCCATGCTATTTGAGAAGCTTGTTGCTGCAGGCATTGGGAATCGTCCCGTTGTGTTTGTGACTCACAGGTTTTTTTTTTTTTTTTTCAATCAAGGAGAGTGGTTCATGCCAGCCTGTGCACATTCATTTGTTTGCTTTCTTACTGTATGTTCTTGACATTTTCTTCATTTTTATAGTGTTGATGTGTGACATGATTATTTGATTAGGGAATCTTTCTTTCCCTGTAATTTGTTGCAAATAGATGTACATTATGAAAGGTGCACATACGTGCACAGTGCATGCACAAAAGATAGTCTTGCTTGAAAGTTTCTTTTTGTTTCCCCTTCTTTTGATATGGTAACATAACATATTTAGGGAGGTTTCACATCTAAAATTGATCTTGCTTTCAGATGGGCATCTTTGGTTTTACTTTCATCCTCAAGTTTCCTGTTGATTATGTCCCAAACAAGTGGATTTGGTGTAGTTAATCATGATAAGTCATTCTGAAAGTTGGTGATTTTGGACTGCTGTATTGTTTTTGCTTTAAAATAAAGTTTATGGGGAACTAGTAGAGGATGGAAAATGAACAAATCCTGCACACTGCTGGAAGTTCTAACACTTCTAGAGAGAGCATGAATTTGATTTTACTTCTGTGACTTCACGGAAATTCTATATGTTACATTTTGTGTGTGTATTGTGTATTATAATCCTAGTGTATTATATAATCCTAGTGTATTGAGTTTCTCCTGTATGCAGCATGGGAGGGTTGGTTGTCAAGCAGATGCTGTATAAAGCCAAGGCAGAGAATTTTGATAATCTTGTGAACAACACCATTGGAGTGGTATGATTTCAGTCAATATTGTTCGGACATTGCAGATCCTTCTATCATCTTTAAAATATTATTTCTATATGACGCCAATGTTTTACTCTGATTCAGGTGTTCTATAGCTGTCCACATTTTGGCAGCAAACTAGCAGACATGCCTTGGCGAATGGGCCTCGTGTTTCGCCCTGCCCCCAATGTTAGTATATTGTCTTTAGAGACTAAACGTTTTTTGTACTTGAAGTTGATCTGAAGACTGAATTGATATTAATAGCATTTAGTTTGTATTGTTTCTTAGATAGGGGAGCTAAGAAGTGGGTCTCCTAGATTAATAGAACTCAATGACTTCTTTCGACACCTTCATAAGAAAGGGATGCTTGATGTTCTCAGTTTCTGCGAGGTAGTCCACTGCCAGTTATATTATTGTTTCATTCCCGTGTCTCTCACTGTAAATTTAAGAGGTAGTTGGTGACTGTTTTGCAGACCAAGGTAACTCCAATTGTTGAAGGTTATGGGGGATGGGCTTTCCGAATGGAAATAGTACCCATTGAGTCTGCCTATCCTGGATTTGGTGAACTTGTTGTAAGTATGACGTTGATAAACATGTCATTAAAAATAAATAAAAATTCTATTTGCGGTCATCACTCCTAGACTTGTTTTAGTTGTCTTGGACACCTGGTGCTGTTAAAAAAAGGGGGGCAATGCTATATACAATCTATAAAATTAGATTTCTTTGCAGTCCAAACAATGAAAAGATAGAAAGACTCCCATTTTAAAATAAATTTGACCAAAATACTCTTACTAACTAATAAAAAGCTCTCAGAATCTGAAACTCAATTTATTTACCCATGAAACGGGAGTGTTTCAATTAGGTCTGTAATGCAGTCTACAGATATAGACTGCAAGAAGATTTACTTTTATTAAAAAAAAATTGGGGATGAGTTTAAGGTTTCATTGCTATTAGAGTGTTGGCTGTTCAATATCACTACATGCTTTTTATTCCTCACCTCTAGCACTTGTTAGATATCCTCCATTGGAATTCATGTTATATGTACTTGTCTGTCTCTTCATCATTCCTTCACTTATATGTTTATATCTTTCATACAGGTTTTAGAGTCAACTGATCATATCAATTCATGCAAACCGATCAGCCCCTCCGATCCTTCATATAAAGAAACGCTAGAGTTTTTGCGAAAGATGAAGGCGCGTTGTACATGAAGAGATGCTTTTGTTATGAATTCTTTGCTTAAAATTTGCTGAACTAACCATGGCCAACTTCTGGAGCTGGGTTTTGAATGTGGTGTTTAACAGAATTAAACACAAGCATAGAAGCTGCAGAAGACAAATTTTGACAGTTCTGATTACAATTCATTGGGCAAGTTTGACAGCTAGCCTGTTTATCAGAATACTCAAACCTCCTGAGATGATGCCCTTGGACATGGTGGTGTTAATCATTGTCCAATACACAACATTTTTTATACTAATTTTTTTGTAAATAAATCATATATATTCAGAATCTCAGATCAGTTTCCCTGTTTTTGTTCGGCCATCTTG
The DNA here is from genome assembly GCA_036559045.1 of Platycarya longipes. Classification (NCBI taxonomy): domain Eukaryota; kingdom Viridiplantae; phylum Streptophyta; class Magnoliopsida; order Fagales; family Juglandaceae; genus Platycarya; species Platycarya longipes. The sequence continues at coordinate 41,537,357 of CM071802.1, forward strand.
CTCCATTCCTAACAATTTTTTTTTTTTTTTTTGGTTTTCTTATTAGTTTTCCGACTGTCATTACTTTGCGGGGCATCTGTGTGCTTGCTTCACACCGAACGGTTCATTTGTTTTGTTTCTCTTTCATTGTTATTTTTCTCGACTCATATAGGCAAAGCCTACATTGATTAGGAATTCAAAGGTGGTGGAAGTACTTGAAAAGAGAAAGCAACAATACTGGTGCTTATTACTTTGGTGGCAGTGTAGTAATTAACTACGATTTTAACCTAGTGTTAAAAATAAAATGCAACCCACGAGCATTTATGTCAAATATAATTTATTACATTGGCTAATCTTTTACAATTGAGTAATGTTAGATATAAGTTGCGAAAATTGAGCGCACACCATTTGAAAAATACAACAGAAATATAAGATTCATATAAAAAATTAAATTTCTATGGTAGAATCTCTTTTCTTTTTTAAAGTAGAGTATGTGTAACTTGCACACTCTAATATTGTTGATTACAATTTTTATACTATTTTTTCAATAAAATATTATTATCTTCTAATTTCAAACAAAATTTTAAAAATAGTGGCATTTTTTATTAGAGTTGTTAAATAATTTTTAAAATAAGGACGTTGCTAAATGTCTCGACTTTGGAATCTCTATGGATTCCAATTTTTTTTTACTATAATTTTTAATGAAATATTTTTAAATAATATTGTCATTTCTTTATATTTTTAAAAAATATTTTAAGATGTTATTTTTTATATGATTTTTTTAATATTTTTTAATATTTTAAATAAAAATCATAATATTTTAAAAATAAATAATTAAAAATAATATAAAACAAACTTAAAAAAGTAAAAATAAATGAAAATCTCATAAGGATCTCAAAATAGGTAAGAATAACATTTCCTTTAAAGGAAAAAGAAACGCCATTTCAAGTAGCACAACCTAACCAAACACCAAACTACAGTAGCCCACGACAGAACATCGTTTGAATGTTGAAAATATTTAAAAGTGTTTGTAAATAGTAATTAAAAATAAATATTAAATAATAATAAAATATTAAATAATAATAATAAATAATAATAAAGATAATAAAAATAGATAATAAATAATAAATAATAATAAAAAGCTTTTGAGAGGGTTTGAAAATTTTTTATTTTCAAACCTGCCCAAGCTCGAAATTGGAGTAAATTGCTAAATTCACCTCGACTCCGAGTAGACGTTGGCGTTTTGCCCTGAGACTGCGGCCGGGCGGGCAGGCACTGTTAGGGGAATTCGGACTACCGTTGTCCCGTTTACCTCCAGGACGATGCCGTTAATGGAGACGGCCATGCGACAAGCTCTTCTTCTTCCTCTACGACAAATACCATCTCCACCGCCGTTGAGTTCAAGAGTTGCAGCGAATTCGATGTACGGGCGGAACAAGCAGAAGATGGGGACTGGAAGAGCCCTAATTGGTGTTGCTCAAATTCCTCGTCCATTTCGTCGTCTTCTTCTCCCTCTCCGGCGATTGCAACGACTAGTGCTCCACCGTTGAAAAGGAGGAGGAAGAGGTACAGGAGGCTGTACCCAGGAGAGAGCAAAGGCATTACCGAAGAGATGAGGTTCGTTGCCATGAGACTCCGAAGGGTTAACAAGGGCAGCAACGATGACGATGACGAAGACCAAGATTCATCTAGTAAAGACGGTAAAGAAGGGGAGGATAGTTTGGCATAGGATGATGATGATGGTGGTGTTGATGGAGCGACATGGGAGCCGACCTTGGATGGGTACCTCAAGTATTTAGCTGATAGCAAGCTCGTCTTCGATACTGTGGAGCGCATCGTTGATGAATCCGGTGACGTTGCCTGTGAGTCCTTTTATTTTGAAATTGCATGTGCTAGTGGTTTTAGCCAATTATGATGTTAGGTTTGCTTGTTATTATCCTGGATGGTTATGGGTTATCATATGCTTCCTTGGCAAAGCAGAGGAATCTAGCTTTTAGAGGCTTATATCATATATGAGTAAACTAATTGGAATTCGTCAAACCCTTGTGAATATGACTAAAACGGGGATTATGTTCTGTTTCTCTACGGCATTTCCGTATTGAATCTCTAGGCGTTCAATGACGCAGCAACATAAGCATAGGTGGTTCTTAAATCTTGTGAGAATCTAATGCTTGATTTGATTACAGACGCCTATTTCAGAAAAACTGGATTGGAACGATCAGAAGGTCTTGCGAAAGATCTAGATTGGATCAGACAACAGGGTTAGTTGTTCCTGAACCTAGCAATCCGGGAGTTTCTTATGCCAAGTATTTAAACAAACTTGCAGAGGAGAGTGCCCCGTTGTTCCTTTGCCATTTCTACAACATATATTTTTCACATTTTGCAGGAGGTCAGGTGATAGCAAGGCAGGTGCGTGTGAATTTATGTTCTTAATTATACTTCCTAGTTTTGGGAATATTTGGGGATGTTCCTGTATAGAATAAAACTATGGACTGACACTTATGCAATTCGGATTCTGACCTTATGCAATTGCTTTTGACTCAACTCGCATACAAGACTGAACCTTTTAAATTGCTTTTCTGAGTAGTCTTGGCGTATGTACATCCCAAAATCATATCCTAATATTCAGTTAAGCAGGCTACACCTACCTCTGAATGAAAGACGATGAAAGTAGCTTCTACTTCTTTTTGCAGGGTGGGGAGGCCTATTCTCTCTTCCTTGGTGTTTTTTTCCCTGCTCTGTGGGATGCTCGTGATCAAATCAGAATGTCTCGTGCAGAAAAATCCATTAGAAATATTTGCTGACTTTAATATATATTGTGCTAAAAATTAAAATTGGATATAAGAAAGTTACCTGCTCTAACTGGATTAAGCAAGAAAAAAATTTGGAAAACCATATTAAATCAACCAACATTGATTGCGAAATCCTACCTTATGGTGAGATAGAACGAAAAACTTCTGAATATTGAAGAATGAATCTGTGAATCTTTACCTTGGACCTATATATACATGTTGCAGGCTTCGCATTTTTTCAGTGGAGGAATATGGTTACTTCCTGTAGATCATTAAACAATTATGAGGAGAAAAATGAAAAAAAAAAGGACCAATACAGGTATATATGATGGAATTTTTGGATGACATGATCTCTTAATAGGCTTTGATTGTCCTCAGAACTTAAAAAATAATCAAATTTTGAAAATGATTATAGGCTTTGGAGGGGGTTGAGCTCTTTCATTTGTCTGGCGTTGATGCATGCTTGATGTTTTACTGGAGTTGATCTCCTTATAGGCATTCACTTTTGTGGACGTGTATGACCCCAATGTTTCCTTTATCTCAAATTTTAAACTAGTCCTTCGTTGACTCTTAGGCAATTGCTTAATTTTTAGTTGATGTGTATTTCTTTTCACAGAATGTTTGGTGGATGGTGTTAATTTAAACTTTTCAATTAAGATACATATCTCATGCTCTTGAAAATATATGTAAATATATTACTATTGGTTATTAGGTTTCTGAGAAGCTCCTAGAAGGAAGGGAGATGGAGTTTTACAGATGGAAGGGGGATATGCCAGGGTTGATGAGTGCCATCCGTGAGAAGCTGAACATGCTTGGAGAGGTTAATTCCAGTGCCTTCCCTGCCTAATTGGTTTGCAATTAGCTTTAAGTAGGTGAATTTCTTAATATTTGCCTGATGTTTGAAATTCTTCAATGCAGCACTGGACTCGTGATGAGAAAAACAAATGCTTAAAAGAAGCAACAAAGTCATTTCGGTTTTTGGGGCAGATTGTCCGCTTGATCATATTGTGAAGTCATCTTAAAATCCACAGATGATTGTTTGTGAAGAGGTTATGTTTCAGGCCTTTTTTTTTTTTCTTGTTCAGAATAGATATCCTGTGCATCATTTAAACGATTTTCATCATGCTTTATTGCCTTAAACTTTTTCAATTAGCTTGATAACCTAAGTTATTCCATCAAAAAGTTTGATCAGATTGCATTTTTGATTTCCATGTACAAGAAAGCACTGAGACAATTGTTTTTAGTATTCAGAACCATCATATAATTTCGACCAGCAAGTTCTCAGATACTGTTAAGCCTACTTTAAATCATTAACAATATTTTATCTAATGGACTAGGGGGAGAAAAATCCTGTTGCTTTGAACTAAACATTTAATGGGTTTGAGATGTTGTGCCCCAGAATCAAATGCTTTTAGGTAAAACTGTATCCCCTGAATAACAACCATTTCAACAGGAAACATACATGTTCTGTCATAATTAATTGTGATGTACCTTTTCCAGTACATCTCTACCTAACAACAGACCTCACAATTCTGTTGTAGGTGTGGGCTTTTACCTTAGCACACCTCATTTATTGTTTTCTCTTTTTCTTTTTTCATCTTTTATGTTTTCCCTTCGTAGGGAATGCCTCGGAAGACAAGTTTTTTATTTGCCTATGAAAGTTCTCAAAAGATGGTGGATATTCGATCTTGATCTTGCCTTCGATGGTGATATCTATATGTACCAATTCAATTTTCAAAACTAGCTTGGAAAATGTATAGTTTTTTGGTGCCACTGTTGTGTGTGTATATATATAATATATATACACGATATATATTGGGAATTTAAGGTGAACAAAAATAAAACCCAGCTTTTTTGGGGATAAGAAATTGGGGCACCTAGTTTCAAAATTTTGGCAAAACATAGCTTCTATCCTCGGTGATAGCTAACATGCCATGGAAATAGATAGGACTACCGCTTTTAAGTACATACTGTATGATCTCATGCTTGAATCTGACTGACGTTTAAAGAGATTGGCATCGAACAAAGGTGGGGAGGCTGGAGCCACACCAATGCAAAATATGTCACTTGAGATTGAAGCTCTTTATAACAGAATATGAAGAGCTGGTTTGTTTTGGGGGATGAAACCAAAAACTAAAAACTCATCTTAAATTCATCATTATAATATTTCAAATTTTCTATAAAATATAATAAAAAATTCTACTTTTTCAAATTTTAAAATCATTTTTTCAAATCTTCATATAAAATTAATATTAAAAAATATATTATAACAATATTTTTTTATTTTTTTAACTTTTATCTCATCTCATTTCATCTTATCGTTAAAAATAAATAAGGCCGAAGAGTTATTAGACTCCATCAATAGTAAACCTAGTTGACAACATGTAAAACAAGATGACTTTGAGATAACAACAACTAAAGGTCGAATAAAAGTGCGATTAAGTTGCACTCTTTATAAGTATGGAGCTGATTGACATAACATCGTTTATAACAAGTAGTAGTAATATAATTAGGAGGTTGGTTATTCTATTTCGCTGGTACTAGCTGCTGGCCTATTCTCTCTTCGAATGACAAACTTGTCAATAATCTTCACACTTTCCAACGGATCCTTGTACCTGTAACCTGCCATCCATTTGCTGGGAAACCATCTTTTGTGGCTCGACCGCTCCGGGTCAATCTTCTTCTCCCGCTGCCAATCAGGATCCTCTCTCCATTTCCATGGCACCTGCATGATCAATATGGGTTGGCGATTACAAAGAAAAGAATCGAAGGCTGGTTCAATCTCTCCTAGAATTCTCATACAGTTGCTTAATGTCAAACAGTTTGCAAGAAGTATTAGAACTATTCTCCAACCCCTAGTAAAATAGAAGTTGGTGCATGCAGGAAAAATTATGGTCGGGGAAGTGAAAGGGGTAGGTAGAAATTTCATTCATAGGGAAAATTAGTAAATAGTTTTGGATTGCAAATGACATAACACTATCAACAAATTACAACACACCATTTTTAATGACATGGCATCTTATGAGCTACATCTCCGTACCCCAAAACTATTTAATAATTACTCCACTTACACAGCAAATACTAAATGAAAGATACAGGGCAATTTAAATAAATAAACAATTTCCTTCTAATTAGTAGGACAACCAAAGTAATTTCTTTGGAGTTGGGGAAATTGTCATCTTCTCCTTCTATATATTTATATAAATGTTAGAATATTACCATGCATAGTTTAGAATATTTTTGTGGTAATGTCTTATTCTCTAGTACTCTATATTAACTTGTTGTAATTGATGTATATCGATTAGCGTTCTTTGGCTTCTTTTTCTATTTTTATTATTTTTCTAACTTCATTCAACTATAAATAGGGTCCTCTATTGCATAGTTTGTTTTTCAGAAATACAAGTTATTATCTCTTAATTACATTTCATTTTGTTATTTTTTTATTAATACCAAGTGTTCAGGAATAATCTCCTGACTAATCTCAAGATGGATAGACCCTAGGCAAATAATTTTCTATTAGTGCACATCGATTTGATCTCATGCACTATAGATCTTATACAATCATTGAATTTCAACAAACCACCACCCTCAATCGATTCCCTATGTTCTTCTCGATTTCTTGCCGTCCACTTGCATCACGTCACATGCGACTTATCCTCTATTTTTGTCGCTTTGCCATTCAAATTCTATACCCTATCCGGCCAAAGTAAGATTGTATTTTTATTCTCTCAAGCCCACAAACTCGCCTACCACTATGTCCACAATGTCATCCGTTGATTGTTTGTCCCATTGACTTGTTGGCCCAAAAAAAGTCTAATATCTTATCGGATGATTTGGATGTGCTAAGTATATGAAAGAGGTTATCTTATCAGAAGAGGTAGGAGGAAGGAGGGGAAAAAAATGGGGGAAGAGGAATAGAACTTGGTGAAATTATGGTGATGGTTGGAGTTACAAGGTGTTGGAAAACATGGGGAGAAGTGGAAGGGACACGTTGGAATTTACATTCTGAATTAATGGGATGGAAGTATAAAATTGACTTTTTATTAAATAAGGTTGATGGAAAGCTGGGTTTTATAATGGGCTTGGGCCAAAAGATGGGAGCCCAAGAAAACAAAGAGAGTCTGGAGGAGGAAAGGGTGGATCAAGCAAGGAGGCTATAGTGGTGGGTTGGGTATGGGCCCATTAAAGAGTTTTGTCCTTTGGAAGTCCAAGGATAGCAGTGTGGTTCTTTCAGGCTCAAGAGGAGAGTTGAAGCATCAGTCTAACCCATTTCCGACGCTACTGGTTCGTTTGTCACCACCAAGCGACATAGGGAGGCAATCTTAACGGGTGTCTGCGAATGAGAAAGATGCAAGACATATTGGTCTGATAAAGCAGAAGGATGCAAGATCCATTTGTTCGACAGCACCATTGGTGGTTTTTTTTGTACAAAAAGGAGCGACAGGGGGAGTCGAGAAGGATGGGTGTTCCCCAACAATGATAAACTCTACGACGACATCATCTCATGATTGTTTGAAGAGTGTAGAATCTAATAGTTTGCAAGATAGACTGAGATTGAAGCTTTGTGTATTTTTTCATCACAGAGTGACTTAATGGTGGAGGAAACTTGTTTAGGAGGGCCCTCGATGGTGGAAGCCATCTGGAGACTAAGTTTGTGCTCTCACCCTTGATCTCAGTTTAGACTATGATTGTCAATGCAATTTCCTCCTTCCCTCCCCTTCTACCCCTATGAAATTAAGCAATTTGGAATTTATCCGATCTAAAACCACATTCGGAACATTAATCACCGAAGGGATATGTAGAGGTAAACTAGATAACACGTCTCAATAAAATCAAACGACTACCTTGTGAAAGCAACTAGAATTTCCAGCCCGCCAATTTTTTCCTTATTTTTTCAACTAGTGGCTCAATGATACAAGATGTCAGTCCACCTGAAACAAGCGGCATGCCCAAATAAATCACTGAGAATTTTCCCTCCTTAAATACTGTAACTCTTAACAAATCACGCATCCGAGTTGGATTTATAGAATTAGAAAGAAAAATAGCCGAATTCTCACGATTAATCTTTTGACCCGATCACCTTTCATAAATGGTAAGAATCTCAACAAGGATTTTAATAGACTTTTTCCCCCATTAGCAAAAATCAACAGGTCATCAATATCTAACAAATGAGAAACCAAAGGTGCCCCATCGGATGAGTAAATCTTCCAATCCGACCATTCTCAAGATTTTTTCTAAGAAACCTTGTTAACACTTCCTATATAATAATAAAAAGATAAGGAGGTAAACGATCCCATTGCCAAAGCCCCGAGCAGATTGAAAAACATCTTTAAATGTCCCATTATCACCACATAAAACTATGGAGATGTAATACATTCACCAATCAATTTACAGAAATTATTGGAGAACCCGAAAGAGTTAAAAACCTCCAAGAGAAAACTCCAATCAATTCTACCATAGGCCTTAGCCAGATTAATTTTCAACATCACATTTCCACCCAAAATTTTCCTGTGAAGAGAGTGCACCATCTCTTGGATAAGCGTAATGTTTTCAAAAATACTATGCCCCAGAACAAAAGCACCTTGTTCATGAGAGACTAACTTATGAATAGCTCGAGTCAAACGAGACAATAAATTTTGAAAAAATCTTATAAGCCATTGAACACAAACTTATAGGCCGGAATTTATCAAAACTAGAAGGGTCAGGCACTTTCGGAATCAAAACAATAAAAGAGAATGTAAAAAACCTGGGAAGAGGACAACCCCTGAAGAATTCCCTAGCTGCGTCAATAACATCTTCGTTAATGACCTCCCAACACTTTATGGAAAAACCAGAACCAAACCCATCTGGCCCAGAACTACTTTGCTGAGAAATTAAAAAAATCACTTCTTTCACTTCCATCTCTATTAGCTCAAAATACAGCATGTTATTATCAATTTTGGAAATGACAGGAACAATCAAATTGGATAATTTAGCTTGTTCCACTTCATATGACGTGGATAAGAACTCTCGAAAATACTGTGTCGAGCCCAGGTGGACAGACTCAACATTATCAAGTGTTGTACCGTCCGATAGAACCATCTGAGAAATATGTGCCTTATTGCGCCTTTGATTAACCACAGAATGGAAAAACTTAGTGTCCTAATCTCCTTCCGTCAACCACTTCTTTTTAGCAATTTGGCCTGACCGAACTGCCTCTTTGTTTTCTCAAACAGATCTCCATATTAGTCACTAGATAATCTGCTTCGACATCTTCAGAATATCCCAATTCAGCTGATTTTCTAAAATTTCCTACCTCTCCTCAAGATTTTTTAGGTTCTCATCAACCCTACCAAAGACATTCTTATTCCATGGTCTTAAATCAAGCTTAGTTCTCTTGAGTCTTGTAGCCAGTTTATGCAAGCCTGAACTCGATTCTTATCTATGCTAAGCTTCCTACACACAGTCTAAAAAAGTCTCATGCAAACACCACATATTTTGAAAACGAAAAGGTATCGGACGATATGATGAAAAAGGCCTCTTCAAATTAAACACCATGGGATAATGATCCGAAGTTTTTTTATTCAAATAGACTAACTGAGCCGAAACAAACTGAATAGAGAAGGTATTGTTGATGACCATTCTATCTAGCTTTGCCCAACTTCTATTAGCCCCTTATGGCTATTACACCATGACATAGTCCGCCCACTACTCTGAAGTTTGAACATACAGCATTTATCTAAACAATCTTTAAACTCTTTCATAGAAATTAATGGTCATGGATGACCACCAATTCTTTCGAAGCCTATGTGAATAGCACTAAAATCACCCAACACCATCCATGGCACATTATTCAACTGTCAATTCTCTAATTCTTCTCATAAACCTCTTCTTTCAGTGTAAAGACATTTAGCATAAACAAAGGTTATAAACAACCTTTGATTCGCTAAAACCAACCATCATGATATCATTTGAAAAGTACAAAATACCATTTAAAACTCATTCAGCTCTTTCCAGAAAATCTACAATTTGCCACCCACGGACTCATTGAAACAAAAATAATTAAGATTCAAAAAATAACCCATAGCAACCAAACGGTTATCACCAGCAAAAGGTTCTACAATTGCACATAAATTGATATCCTTCTTGATAATTAGTGATTTTAGTCTCCTCTTCGAACTCTCCAACCCTCTAACATTCCAATAGAAAATGTTGCCAATCATAAGTTCAGCTTCTGCACTTGGGTATGAACCTATTGGGACTTCCTCACAATCTTGTCTAATGTATTTGTTATTTTTTCCGTGTTCGATCTATTAGCTCCCTTAGAATCATAGGCCTTCTCTTTACCTTTTAGTCCAGTGATTTCTCCTTCCTTTCGGTCCGAAGAATATCCTATAGTTAATTCCTCTTGCAATCTGTTATAAAAAAAATCTCATTCTTCAGCTCAGAAACCAGAGTCCTTGGCATGTTGGAAAATTCCTTGGCTTGCATCTGTACCATCTTTGAAACCACTTCATTTACTTCATCACACCAAACCTTCTCACATTCTTCATCACTAACGTCATTTTGATTTTATGCTATTTTCTCTTAATCCTAGGAAGGATCCTTCACCATCTCTGCCTCCATTAACACAAGTACACTCTCAATGTTCGCTATCTTTCCTTAAGCTATAATATTAGGCGCTTCAACAATATTTTCTACTTGCACCACTTTTGTATTGATATCCTCTCGTGTGACCTGCAACCTACCATCAGGTAGTTCAAGGTTCATTTCCATCTCCAAATCATTTTTAGTCCCCGAAGAACCAGCCCTAGTTTTAATATTTTTCGACTACCAAACTTTTTTATCTTTTTGCTTCCCATCCTCCTTTTGTCTCTCCCCAACCCTACAACCACAACCGCATGTCCCTGTCTATGGCATTTCATACAATAGAAACCCATCTTTTCGTATCTTGCCTCTTGCCAAATACAATTTGTAGGTGACACTACAATCGGAAATCCTTTTACTGGTTCCACAGTCAAATCCACCTCTACGCAAATTTTTGCACTCGTAGCTCTCGACCGATTCAAGGTCACATTGTCTATCCCAAGGTAATAGTCAAAACATGTTGCACAAATTTGAAGACAATCACGATGATAAAGATGCATAGACAATCCTGGTAAAAAAATCCATTGAGGAGTCAATGGAGATTCTTTATGTAAATCAAAGTCATTTATCCATTTGAACAACCGAAAAGAATTTCCTTCCATGACTTTACCTTCACATGCCCATCCATGCACAAAATCACGTTCATTCTTCACCTGAATTAAAACATGGAAATCATCCATAAAACTGATTGTTAGAATCTCTACCAAACCCCACTTTTTCATCACGTTCAGTTTGATGACATCAATGGAATACCGAACTTGGATGAATTTCATAACAATCGCAAACTTGTATTCTTCCACCGTTTTTAACATCTTTGTTTCAGAAAAAATAAAGCCCAACTTGCAATTTATGTCCACAAGAAACCGCAACGAAATTTTGAATGAAACGTTCTCTACCGATTTTAAGACTGCAGAAGCATAAGATTTCATCAGATTATCATCATTTCCAGCTTTCTTTGCCGATGACAAGGCCATCAGAAGGGCCAAAAACACCGAGAAAATGCCAACCCTAGCTGCTTGACCGCGTGAAACCACCCCAGAAAAGAAAGCCCAAGAAAACCACACATTCTAAAACAAAAAGATTTGAAAGGAGAAAATCACCCAATGCTCTCGCTCTCACCTAGTATTTCGTCCATGGGTGCTTTTTAGATTGCTTGTACTCCCATTTACTATGATAATCACAATGCTATTCATATTGCTCATAACGATGTTTTTCATGAGCGCACCAAATATATTGAGATTGATTGTCATTTCATTTGACATCATCTTCAACAAGGCACATTACTTCTATGTTCCACCCTCATTATAACATCATATGGATGGCATGTTCATCGAGTCCTATCAACTTGGTTGGAAACATGATTTTATTTTCAAACTCAAGATGGTTTTGTCATCATCTCTATTCTAAGTTTGAGGGAGTGTTAGATATTACCATACTTATCTATGATAAAATATATTCATGATATTCTAGCACGTTCTCTATCATATTTAGCTTATTATAAATAATGTAAATCAATTAGTAACTTTGACCTATATTATTTATTGTAATTTCATTCTTTATCTAGCCTTGTTCAAATATAAATAGGACATTCTATTGTACAACTTGATCATATACAGAAATACAATTTGCTCTCTTAATTATTACCTTTGAATTTGTTATTTATCAAGAAACAACATTTTGTTTCGTGAGATTGTTATTTTTATTATGAATTTTTTCATGGTAGGGTTTTACATAGGAATTCATTAATTGATAACAAATTAAATTTGTTTTTCATACGGAAGATAAAAGTTACAAACACTAAATAGAGTAATTTGAAACGCAAATTAAAGTGAATCAATACCTCGTCAACTGCAAGGGTGAAAACTTCAAGATCACCGTCAGCTTTGATGTGAAATCTTGTGAAGCCCTTGTAATCAGCAATCCTAAGAGAGGAGAAGGCTTCGTCATAGTGTAAGTTACACAGTTGACGCAAATCCATAGGTAGAATCCAAACACATAGGAAACTACAAAGGTCGACAAGGTCTAGAAATATAGGAAGACAGAAACATTATAAGAAACGGTCTCCCATCGAGAGAGAGACACCATCCCATTCTTGCAAATATTGCTCTGCGTGGCAGCGATGAGCTGATATCGTATATTAATCTGAATTAATGAATGTGTCTTGTAATGAAAAAGATGAAGCATCATCGATTTCTTAAACAGGGTGGGCTGAGGAGAGCTTCTCTTACCTTTGGCACATCAAATGGAAACAAGAGATTGATATTGGGACACCCATCATAAAGCTAGCGAAGCCACCATGGTTCTATCCTTGCTCTTGTGCCATTAGGAGGAGGAAAGTGACTAATTTTAGGGGATTCGTAATTCTGGAGATCATCATGTAACGAGTCATGTTCATAACCTGGTTAAGAAAAACAAAATTTGTAGGAATAAAAATATTCATTCTTCCTTTCTCAAACAACTGAGATTAGGAAACTAGTACATGCCTACAATTTTGAAAACCTCAAATGGTTATTTAAAAATATTTTTTTACTTAGGAAATTATGATAAAACCTTATCACATGATGAACCGAAAGCACGTACATCATGCAGTAGTTTCATAGATTACTACGTAGAAACTTCTAATTTATTAAAAAATTAATTAATCTTTTCAAAGAATTGTAAAATAAAATTTTAGTAAGAAATATAATTTTTACTAGAGGTGTAAATGGTCTGATCGGATCCGGAAAAAATGTGGACCGGTTCCATTCGTTCCAAAAAATTTTCCACTCTGGACCGGACCGAACTCCTATTCAGTTCATATTGGTCTGGTCTAATTCGGTTCAGGGGCAGTCCGGTCTGGTCTAGGGGCACTTGATTTGATTTAATGGAATAAATTTAATCCAAAATCTTGTAATGATGAAAAATAATTTATAAATCAAATTTAATTATTTTCAGCTCAATTTATGTATTTATCATAGATTTAAACCAAATAATATTAAAAAAAAACTTACTCTTAAAACAATTGGCAAAAGAAAAAATAATCTAAATAAAAAAGTAAAAAACACTATTACATTAGTATATTATAAATTTATATATTAGTAAGTAATAATATATTAAAAAATAATAATACACTTATTACTTATAAGTTATTACTAATATTCTATATAGATATACTATGACTCTATAATTTATATTTTTATACTACAACTAGTCAACTACTATAAATTATAATATGTTAATATTATAAGAGTATATATTATATATTAATATATTATACTATCACTCTTAATCAATATTAATATTAATATTATAATTTATATACTATTATTTATATATACATATATATATAATATATATAAAAAAAAAAAAAGTCATTCGGTCCGGTCCAATCAGGTCCAGGAAGAAATGCCCTGAACTGGGACTGGACCGGAAATGTTCAGTCTTCTTACACTCCCAATTTTTACGTTTAAAAATACTAATATTTTTTTTAATAAAAAACACTAATCTTGTAATTACTGTTTGAGATAGAAAAATTAAACTAAATTAAATTCTTGTTCAAAAAAAAAACAAAGTGACTTATTTTTACCCAACTCATACCATGCACAAGAATAGTTTTAAATCTATATTCCAGCTGGTGTATTTATACAACAATTCCCTAGAAGAAACATTTCATCTGGTTCGTTGATCAGATCAGCTGGTTGGAAGTCGATTATAATGCACTTTGACTTTGAAAAATTATATGCCTATTTTAATATACTCATGTTTTTCTGGTTTCATTTATATAGGCGATCATATTAATTTATATATATATATATATATATATATATATATAACAGCTAGGGAAATCTACCTGCAGCAGTTGCCGATTGTTTATGGCGTATAAAGAACTCAAAACCCAGTTCTAACGCCAACATGAGAATTAGAGCTGCAACTAGGTGCGCAGAAACGTGAAGAATTGCCATCGCTAACCTTTTCTTCCTTGAAACTTTGGAGGGTGCAAATGCAAATGCCAAAATTAGCAGCAGCACAACGGTTCCTATAGAAACGTAAGAGTGTTCCAGCATGTGTATAAAAGCACTCCACAGCGTACGGAAACAAGTCCTTAAGAAACCCAAGTTGGAGTCTACTTCAAAGATGTGATGAAGCTCACACCATGCCCCAAAAGAGGAGATCAGTCATATGGATAAGTACTCTTAATAAATCGACAAAGAGAAAGAAAGATGTCCTAATTAATTTAGGGCAAGTTTTATTTATAAGCACTAATTTACCTGTGTGAACACAGAAAAGGCCAACATATAGTAGATAATGCCACCAACATAATCAAACTGCCAATTCTCCTTTCTAAATTTCAGAATATTTCTAAATCCAAGATGAAATTGATGGAAAGGAAAGTTATGACAAAGAAATAAAAGATAAAGCCATGTTTATAATGAAACTTGAGATTGGTATTGACAAGGGACCCATAGAAGTAGATCAGAAAATTACCCTCCTCGATGTTTCTTTGTCAGGATAACTAGCTCCGCTAGGAAACTCCATGAGATTCTTTAAAATCACCAAAGACATGGGTGGGATGGGTAAACGCTCCCCCACAACCATTTACAAGCAGATGTTGTGCATAAACTGAATCATTCAATTGAACCATTGAGTGGCGCATATAGTGATGTATATCCCCAGCAATTCGAAGCTTACACCTTTCTTTCAATGTTTGGCATATAAGATTTGAGAGATTCTCTCTGTTGATATTAGATCTTCTTTCATCCCAATCAACAAGCCAGTCCGGTTGGTGTGTCATAACGATCACACAATCATCGTTTCCGATCTCAATTACACATGGTTTAGCAATGAAGATATTCAGCCGGCAAGCAAAAGATTCAAGAGTGTTACGAATACAACACAAATAATCAAATCTACTTCTTCCCATGATTTTAAATTTTTGGGAGAAGTGTAGATTTTATATGAGTTCGAATTATAACTCTATACTTTACTATATTTAATTAAATATTCTATGTGTCACATGTGAGAAGAGGGTATTAAAAATATAATACAAATAATTAAATCAACCTCTTTCTATTTCTTTGTACATTGGGGGGTCACCCCTACCTTCCTAGCCCCCTAGTGGTAGGACTTCTAACCTCTCAATGGTGTTTTGGGATGGGGATCCTCACCCAAGGGGTAGATTTAAGGGATATACATGAGTATCGTATTTTACATTGATTGATAAGTGTAGGTGGTTTTCACATTGTTTGAGAGGGAAAAGATATTGTTCTTTATAATTATTTTGATGAGACTCCAATTATACTATTGACTAGTCATTTTGAGTCTGACCTAGATACGACCTAGGCATTACAAATGGTATTAGAGTCTAGCATTAATCCCAATGGCCAGTAATATTATAAGAGTACTTAAGTAATGCTACCAGCTTTTAACAAGGAATATATTAAAACAAAATGATGTGCGAATAATTGATATACATTTAAATTTAAGTATTACAGGTTAACCTGTAAACACACTTATCCACAAAAAAAATGTACCAGACAATTTATTAAAAAAAAAAATACATGGCCGGTGACTGCCTGCAGTGTGTTTATAGGTTGACCTGTAATAAATGCATGCATGTGCACTACTAATTAAGTATATATTTAGGCAGCTGAGAACTTAAGATAATTCATAAACAAAGAGAAAGAAACAAAAAAAAATATCCTTTCCCTTGCGATTCTTGAAAAGAATTGGAATTGGTAATTATCGATATCACCATCTAGTGCAAGATCAAGACCAAATATCCACCACCTTCGGGGAAGTTTCAAAGCGAAATAAGTCATCTTCTGAGGCATAAACCACCCACCCAACCACCTCTTCTCGCATATATACTTCGTAAAGGTACGAAGACCATCAATTCAATCTGTACTTATAACTCCAAAATTAAGAATTACTAAAGAATGACAACATAGCTTGAGGTTAAAAAACACCCTCCTAGAATAACAAAAAGTACACTTAGATTGTATATATGGATGAAAAGAAACCCTTTTTTATTGTGGGTGAAAAGATCAAAACTCAAGAGTCTAATCAAGATACAACTGCCTCCCACCATGATTTCCGGGAATAACGAAACATTGAGGTCCACCACGATGATCCTTCTCATATTTGAAAGGCGGCTCAAGAGCATATTCAAAAGGACGAAGGAGGCGCTGTTCATATGTAGACTTTGATGGATTAGGATACCTATAATAAAAGAAAATTTCAAATAAAACAGTAAAATATTTTGCAACATATTTGACTAATTAAAACATTTCTTGCAAAACAAATTTTGAATTGGATGATTCTTAATATACGGCCTCCTAACAAATTAACACCAAGCCTTCGCCAACATAAAACTCTTCTAGTGATTAAATTAGGTTGTTTGAGGAGGTACTTATTCTACCATGCAAGTAATTTTTTGTTTTAGATATGAAACATTAACGTTACAAAATTGAGTTTTGAGGATTTTTACTGTTTGAGCATTTGTTACATTATGATATACGATAAAATCTGAGAAATACTGACCTAATATACATTGTTGCCATCTTCTAGAAGTGGTGAATTAAGGACAGAAAATACTAGGAGGTGTTTGACTTGCATGGAAAATTTTTCCTACCACAATTTGGTAAAAGAACAAATTAAGCGAATGCATGGCTTAACGTTTGATCTTTCTTTTTTTATCTTTTTTTTTTTTTTTTTCTGTTTTGAAGCTAGAGTCTCAACCTAAAACATGGATTCTGTAGATTCTGAAGACCTTTTGATCTAGAAATATCATCAACTTATGCAAGATCCCCTCCAATGAGTAGCAAGTCTCCACGTTTTAAGATACGGCTAGCAAAACAAATGTGAGGCTCAGCAAGTAGCCGTGCCACAGTATATGTTGTACTCCCACCATCACTAGTATCAGCCATGAAGTCAAACCACAGCTCTTTATTTCCACTAAAATCATGCAACAAGTTCTCTTGATGATCAGCTCCATTTTGGCCCCCTCTACAAAATTTAATCTAATTTAAAAATAAAATACATCTCATATAAAGTAAAATGATCTAATAACATGATGACATATTTTTATTATAGATAAAAATAAAAATTAAAAAAAATTGAATGATTTCTAAAGTATTTTTAATATTTTTTTATTATGATGACGTGTTGTTGACATATTATATATATATATATATTAATATATAAGTTATATTAAAAGTTTTTTATTGTAGATTTTAATATCAAATTGTTTTAGGCTACATAAAAAAATGTATAGAAATATAATAAAATATATTTTATATATTTTGTGTTAATTTTGCTTGGCCCTCCTAAAACAAATCTCTAGCTCCGCCACTGCCATGTGTACAAGTTATATGAAAAATAAAAAAAGTGGGATCACCATAAAAAAAATATTGTTTTTTATTTTATGGATCCTAATTTTTATTTTCAAAGAATTTGCAAGTTTTGAGCCAGATCGAGGATGCAAGACTAATGAGAAGCTGGCAAAAGCAAAGAGAATTAATTTAGTGTTAATTTGTTACACACTGCATAAAGTAGTATTAGACAGTCATGCATGCAGTCCAATAGGAAAAATATATTCTTAGATTATGATCTTTCGTAGAACACAGAGCTATACATGTGCGGAGACAAACTGATCAGATTGATTAGGACTTTGTAAACTTGATACACTTACGAAACAAGTCAACAACTGCAGAGATCATTAATTAAGCCTGAGATATAATTATTCCAATGTGTAAATTTTGATTAGATCTAACAGTTTCTTTCTCAAGAACACACTACGTACTACTTAACCGAAAATCATATGGGGTCATGCATATGATCAAAAAAATAAAATTGGGCCGACGCAGGGGCCGAATTAGGATTTGAAGTTTGGGAGACTATTAACAAAGTGTGATAATTTTGTTTTATAGTTTATCACCAAATTGGTAGATTTTTTATACCACCGTATAAAACTGTTAGATTTATATATATATATAGATATATATATATATATATATATATAGTTTTTCACCAAATCCAACATCATTACAAATTTGCATCAACACAAAAAATAAAAAAACAAAAAACTTGCCAGATAGTAACGAATGAGTGTAATGTTAAAAGCCTAAATATAAGTTAAATATAAGCTTATAATCTATAAATAAAACCTGTGTAATTAAGATTGCATTCCCACAATAGTGAACGCCGCAAAAGTGCAATTAAGAATGTAGAAGCAACAGGATGCTACTTATGTTCAATGCATGATGGCATTAGGATCTAAGAGTGCGTTATGTTCAATGCATATGATGATCGATTGCGCCTGAGGGCTGACTGCTGAGCATATTCAAGATTTCTTAGGAAAATTGGTAAGGTGCTAATATGCATAAAGTGGTCACCCAGTTAAAGCCTCATCCCAAATATGTGAACTCAAGGCGCAACATATTCTCAACCAGAAGACGAAGAAAAGAAAAGGAAAATATGCAGTAGGGAATTTCAAGAGCATGAAAATAAGCAACCCCAGATTGATTGTTCTATAAGGCTTCAACATTAAAAAAAAAAAAACCAATTGAACATGCTCAACAATTGAAATCAAACCGAATAAACAAAGAAAAAAAAACTCAACAAACAAGTTGTGCAGAGTTGAAAACTCAAACCAAATCACAACAAAACTAATAACATCGTGCAGTTTGGCTTAGATCAAATATTATAACTTGATCATTATAGAATGCCACAACGAGACAAAGCTCCAACGGCAACCGCCAATAGGCAACGCCGCAACATCCAAGATTACAAGTTACACCACAACAGATCCCAACCCCAAAAGATAATAAAAAGAAAGTGTGCAACAGTGCGAGTTGTCTAGTTGGTTAACTTGGTTGGTCCAGATATAAATGGTCGTGATTGAGAAATCATTCACATTTTCTCAAGATTGTGAATCTGTGATTAACGAGTTTGCACAGCAGCACATCGTTTGCTTCTTGCAAACCTGAAAGTCTATACTTCTTGCAAACAAGTTGTTGAATGCTGAAAGCTCAGACGAGAGAGGATCGACTTTTTGGCAGTTTGGCAAAGTTGAAACTCAAAGGCTAAAGGGGTTCACAGTCACAGAAACGTTACGAACTTTCAAATGTATATCACTATATGGCATTGGGCAACATCAACACGCAACAGTACAATCACGAGTCAGCCCTTTGTTGTTTGCTTTATCATGGAGTCACGCACCGACCATTGGTCTTGGACTATAAATCTAAACACATCTGAAAAGATGTCTGTGTGGCAGAGGCTTATACTATTTCAGCATTGGGGGGTTGTAGGAGAAAAACCTCTAGAGTGCTATATACCATATTGAGATTTTAAGAATTTTGGGAGGGGGAGGGGGGACTGCCCCCCAAAGGGACCACCTGGTTCCGCCCCTGGGTCGACGTAACTTGCACCTTAAATGAGCTTCGAGTGATGATACTTATGAACAAGTCTAGAGCATCTAAGCTGGCCTTATTTGGATTGAAAAAACTCTCAACTCATTTTAACTTGTTTAATTATTACAACTTTTTTAAATTTATAATTAAAATAAATGACTCAACTTTTTTAAATTTTAAAACAAGAGTAATGTTAAAAAATTATATTTTATAAATATTTTATTAAATTTTCAACTTTCATCTCATCTCATCACATCTCAATTCAATTCCCTATCTAAATCTCCCCTGAGATAGTACCATTTCTGTTAGGCAAAATAAAACCTCAAATAATTACACGAGAATATAGGGAGGTCGACGTAGTCTAGAATAAGAAGGAAAGCTGAAATGTTAAGTACCTTTGGTTGCATCCAGTACGGTAAGGGGCTAGTAACTAATTTCATATTTATATTACTAGCGATCCATTAATATGGACTAATATTAGATTGTAGTTTTATATATACACGCGCACATAACTAGATGCATGCATACATTATTATACAAAATATATATAGAAGATAGAATTATTTTATAATCTAGAACAATTAATTATTTCACGCAATCAGAGTAAATTCTAATGGAAAAAGCACTTGTACTACCTGCAAAATGCGCAAGTCAAAGCGACTTAGGAAGATATTTACTGATACCACGAGGTCATATACAGTTTTGTATAGGTCAGCTGATGTTCTGCATGCACGCAATAATACTTAGCCACCGGCACCCGATCGAACAAAGGCTTCTGAGTGACAGAAAAGAACTGCTGCATGGGCGCAAACAAATAAGAAACCATGGCAAAGATATACGTACCCAGAATACCAGGGAACCATAGATAAAAAATCAGGCTGCGAATATGATCTGTTCCAGTACCTGGAAAACTGAAGAGCTTAGTGGATAATCATCAGTAAATATGACTTTAATTACATTCTAATTCTCTTCACATATATATAACAATTATAGACCATGCTTTGCACATGATCAGTACTTACAAAAGAATTTCATTGCCGATTGAAGAGATCGCAATGGCGAAAAAGCAAGCATGTCCGAGGACTGACATGAAACTGATGAATGTTTGTCTCCGATTATTTGGAAGACGTCCCTCCTAAGAGAAGAAAAAAATATGTATATGGTAGATCAGAAATCAAATATAATTAGATCATATATTACGATCAGAGACTTATAAAGAAATGCAACTTCGCTAGTTTCCAGCTAGCCTTGGTCCTGGTTTAGAAGGAATTGTACTACCATAAATGTAACAATATCCCAAACTTTTCAAAGGGGGGTTGTAGCCCTACCTCCATAGCGAAGAGCAAACCGAAGTCCTTCAAAACGTGAAAAATCATTCAGAATTTACTAGAAACGGGAGGGATACAATAGGACTCAACTACAGAATGGCCGATAATGTTCTGCATCATGTTCAGAAACTTTGGACTCTCACTACTTTTGAAAAGGTATCGATGGATAAGATAAGAAACAAGACTGTGGATGACGGTAAGTGTCGGAAGACAGCAGGAAAAACCTATCACGAATAACCAGGAAGGAGACTATACATAACTGATAATGTAAGCCAGTAACAGTACCTGCAAATTAACGTAAATTTAGTTCTACATGTTGCCGATACCCACTGTATACTACATTATTAGCAGTTAAAAAGTGACCGGTAGCGGCGTAGCCATTGGTTTTATCTGCCTAATTCCTTACTTTATTAACACACGTTGGTAAGGAAAATATCATCTCTATCAATGTAAGCCAGTATATTAGATGATCTCTATGCATGACGTTACACATGATCTAGTTCATGATATATAACAAATAATTAAATTTATCTTCTATTTTAGTAAATTTAGATATTTTAGACAAGTAGTGATTTAACGTAATATCAGAATAGAGAACAAGAGATTTTAAGTTCGGAGATTCTGGGTTCTAACCTTAAACTACAGTTTATCCCATTAATTAATTAATGAGAAACGTTACTTATCATTCTCACACTACATACCAATATATCCTTTGTCATTTTTGTTCCTCTATTTAAACACATATTTATACAATAATATGTATATTTAAGTAGAATAACAAAAATGATAGATCACAATATGTTAGTGTGTGGTGTAAGAGATAATAAGTAGAATTTTTCTAAAAATATAATAAATAATTAAACTTGCCTCTTCTCCCACTTAATGAATGTGTAGTCATGTCAATATATACATAGAAATTAAGGTCCTATTTATTTTCAAATATGAGATGAGATGAGATAAAAAATTAAAAAATAAAAATAAAATATTGTTGTAATATATTTTTTTAATATTAGTTTTGTTTTGAAATTTTAAAAGGTTGTGTTGGGATTTGAAAAAAGTGAATTGTTTATTTTATTTTATATGAAAATTTGAAAAAATGTAATGATGAGTTTAAGATGAGATGAAATAAATTGAAAAAAGGAATAAGGCCTACGTTGATGAGGATAAAATACATAAGCCTTCTATGCACATTTTTTCTTTAGAATAATGCTATTATGTTCCTCTATTTTATGCTCTCATTTTGACAATTAATGCATTTAATTATTTTTTTTAAATTTCTCTTTTACTTAATAATTAAAGAAGTGGTTATTAATTTTGTAGTATTTTTTAAAAATATTTAAAAATGTTAAAGAAATATGAATGGAAAAAATGAAAAGAATGAAAATTTTGCCTGGTGGCACACCCAGTGGTCGCTGCTGGGCGGCACTGTAGCAGTACTGATCTTTTCTATATACCTTTCATTCCTTTCGAAGTATATCATTGAATCAAAAAATTTGTACCTATTGTTTATATTCGATTTAAATATATAATTAAAAAATGCGATCAAAAGGAGACAGATCATGATAATATTTTCATAATACAACTAGGAGATATAGAAACATCATTATAAGAGTGAGAGTGATATTTACCACTTATTGAACGATAGGAATGAATCCCGAAAGATAAACGCGGCTGTGAAAAACAAGAGGGTTTGCCTGCAAAGTAAAAGTTTCGGAAGTTACTGATGCCCATCGGCCATCACTGGCTTTATTAGCAGTACAAGATTCTTGGAAGGTACTGATGAAACACATGCAAATTCATATTGCTCTTTACTCTTGATCAACATACATGATTTTGTGCACATTTTAATTAAAATATGTATTCTAAATTTTTGTATAAATATATATATATATATATATATATTAATTAACAATGGAAACAAAATATATTTAGTAATATTTACCCTTGTTCGGGTTGGTTAAAAATATTAGGCCGACGAAGGAAGCTGTATTCATCATCATCAGTCTCCCATAGAATTGTACATGTGCTTCTCAGAAAAGGATAGGGGAGAATTACGAGGAAAAAATTCACAATGAAATATTCAGTGAAAGAAATTATAGGTACGCGTCGATCTATTGGGAATGCTTCTGTATCAGACCTCATCGGGTTTTTCTGAACCTTCCGCCCCATAGCGTACGTAGTACAGGCCGCAAGCTTCACCACTGCAATAAACGAAGTAGGTACCCCCGCCCACAAGAAAATTAGTCAAACGTACACCACCCTGATTAAGTTCACGTCTAAATGTGCATAAGAGAGTGATATATATAAAAAAGATACAAATTAAAACAAAAGATCAGAAAACAAAAATAAAGGACAGCTTCAAGGAAAACATGTGGAAGATCAGCTTGCTGCATACGTGTTCTACTTACATATAAGAAGGCGAGAGAATTAAATGGAACATTGGAGAAAGATAAAAATGCATGCAGTACTTGCGCGCTATCAAGCTAGCCCAGAAAATTAATTAGATCAAGATGAAGACCAATTGTTCTGAGAAAACATGATGATTTATTATATGTATATGGGTATTCCACATACTAGTGGCATTCCCCATCTTTTTTTCTTGCTTTTTTGAAACTCCTTTACGCGCACGTCGTTTCACCCTCAAACCCGCACTTCGTCTCCCCTCAAACTGGCCCTCCCCTCATCGTACCTCATTTTCGACCGGCAAATTTTCGATGCTGTCAAGCTCCCTCCAAACCCCTGCACTTCGTAAACCGCAAACCAAGCCCCCGCCAGATCCCCTCACCTCCATCGGTCGTACTCCCCGGCCGGCACAAGAGACCCATTTTCGGCGCCGCCGGAACTCCACCGTCCAAACTCAGCACCCATTTCCCAAACCAAGCCCCCGACACAGTGCCCCCAAACCCCGATACCGCAGCTCAAAGGCGCGGCCCAATCCCTCGGTAGATCTGATTGTACTATTTTTCCCTTTCCATTGTGATATTTATTGGAGATTGAGTATGGAACTGGGTTATATTTCATGGAGAAATGAAGGAGGAAGAAGATTATGTTCGTGGGAGACTCCCTGAGTTTGAATCAGTTTGAATCGTTAAGTTGTATGATTCACGCATGGGTGCCGAGCTGACAAACAACATACATCAAGAGAGAGAGGGGCTGACTTCAGTGACAGTCAAGGTAGATGGTTGGGGTTTTGGGCAGTCGAACGGGGGCACTGGTTTGGGAAAAATGAAATGATTTGAGGGCTAGGGAGGACGATGGCCATAGGCGCTCTTGTGCGGAAATGTAATCGCGGGAAGAAGGAAATGCCCCGGTGGCGTTGACAAGCGGGACTCCAAAACGGTTGTAAGAGTACTCTTATTAGATTATATATTTGTATTTATAAAAAAAAAAATATGAGTTTATATATATATATATAAAAAATCTAATTATATTTAATTAAAAATAAGAAGAATTATTATTTATTTTTTAATATAAAATATATTTTTATTCTCTTTTTCTATTTTTACCTCTTATTTGTAATTAAATATGATTAAAAAATTTTAATATATATATAAATTTATATTTTTTACAAATATAAATACATAATTTAATGAGAATTCTCTGAAGAACAGTACCTTTTCTCGGGGGCAATATGTCAAGAATAATGTTACATATAATTTATTTTTAAATAAATTTTTTTATAATTTAAATAATATATAAATAAAAAATTAATTTTTAAAAAAATTAAGTAAAATATTCTTATTTATAAATTAAAATTTTGAAATATTTATTTTCTTTACTTATTAAACAGAAGCATTTTAATTAAATTTGCTACAGATATAAATTATAAGAAAAATTATTTATACTACCAAAGGGTATGCGTGGCTGCTGGATTCCGTTTAGCCATTTCACTTTTGGGATGCGCTAGGCCATTGGTGTGCTCTCGTCGGCAATTAAAAATAAAATTTATTCTCCAAAAAATATTATATATAACAGTGCGAATATGGATCATTTTTACAAATAATATTTAGTCTAATTTTATGCTATTTAAACAAAAATAGGACTAGATCTGAATATAACGAAAATAATTTTAAAAAAAATAACTAAAGAATAATTTCAATTATAGTATGGAAATTAATCAAAAGAATAAACATTAGTTTAAGTCAACATCCACTATCAGAATTTTACAACTAATCATCGATATAAATATATATCAATTAATACTTTGAATATTCATTGTTTGAATTATTTTTCTATCTCTCTTTAGTCGAAATTAATTAGAAAATAAACAATCTAATTAACTATAACTACTAAACAACCCAAAACAAGTATTAATGATTTAATCTAGTAGCAATTTTAAAAATTAGAGAGATTGATAAAATTAAACAATACAAGCACAATCAGTCTTATTTAATTTAGTTGAGTGTTTTTCTTAAAATCTAATAATTTTTGAGGTAGCAAATCATTAAATTTTAATTACTTCATAGATTAAAGGGATCAAAAAATTATGAATTTAATATATAACCTTCGAATAATAAACTAATAAGCCTTCTAGTAATTAAACGAGATAATTATGAAAATAGGCATAAAAGAACATCTGATGCTCAAAACATAAATTGAACAATAAAAACAAATTAGATCTCACGGTTTTATTGATTCCGAAATTTCCGTTTCTTTAAATCAATTATGAAAGTTTCGTCACGCAAGACCATGATGAGAATGAGATGAAAGAGTTGGAGAAGAGGGAGAGGGGAGGAGGGGGTGTTCTCCTTCTGTCTTTTATATATTCGGCCTCTTCCTCAATAGTAGACCAGCCAAATAAAATCGCATCCTTTCACTAGTTCTCTAAATAGGATTTGGATAAGATAGACTTCTTTTAAATTTTAAGTTAACCCTCATGCCTTTTCATACACGTGTATGATGGTAAGTAGGAGTCTTAAGTGCATTCTTTTGAATTTGAACTTTTCACTTTGAAATGGCTTCACATTTCTTTTTTCGTTCAGCATTTTGAAATGGAATGTCAATAGTGCAAATACGTCAACTTCAAGCCCGATTTCAATTTTGATGCAGCCAGTATCTCTCCAAATTCAAAACATAAAAATTGTAGAGCATTATCTTGGCATTTCATATCATTTTAAATCATCTCAATCGAAACTTAGATGAGAGATTTATACGTAATTTATAAAGCAATATCAAAATTATTTAAAATCACCTAATTACTTTCATTTGTACTTAACCCCTCTATTTACATCCTAAATTAAAATATAAGAATAATGAATATATTTAAGCGTCAAATAAATATAAAAGATTAAACATTAAGAAAGAGAAATATGACATTTTATATTCTCATCAATCATTTCACTTTTTTATTTTTAATTTAATTTTATATGATATTTTAATATTTTTTAATTATATTATAAAAAAGTATTTACTTAATTATAAAATTAAAAACAAAAGAGAACGAGATCCTGCAGCAGGACCTTAGCTTTTTCCTTACGTCATTAAAATAGGAGCGATGCTACTAATTCTTATTTGGCCTCTCGATCTGATATTTTATTTATTTATATATATATATAATTTTCTTAACTTTCTAAAAAAAATTTTAAAAAAATTAGATCATCATTTAAAAATACTTTCTTAATTATAAAGTTAAAAAAAAAGTACAAATTGAGATTTTAAATTAGGACCAATAACATTTTTTCTTAAATGGAGGTTTTATTTTTTTATTTTTCTTTAATAAAAGAGGAGGTTTTATTTCAATCTAAAGTCAACCATAACATTTCTATAGACAACCGTAGGTGGTAAACCCCCACGGCATCGTTGACGTGGCATCATTTTGTTATATTCATTCCCTCGCTAAATATTCACCTATTCTGATTTTTTATATTTATTATAATATTCACCTATTCACTCCTGCATCATACTAATTTTTTAATTAATCCCGCATATAGCATCAATGTTCATATTTTCTAAGTTAAAACTAAAAAGATGTTCTTCTTTACAGTAAAAGACCCACCTCTAATAGTGACATTCTTTTATCTGAGAATATATGTGAATTTTGACCTAAAATATTATCATTTGTGTTATTGAACGGGCTGCCTTTCTCAAGTCCATTACTTTCCAAGAGGGTGGTGAAGAAGAGATCGTCGTCAAATGATGCATCCATCCTTAAAAGCATTTATAATTATAACTAATGAGCATTGAAAGAAAAAATATCTTTCCAAGAGGCACGGTGGTGAAGATATTTTGCAATGAACAGCATCAAATGATTGTGCTAAGTCCTCAACTCAAACAAAAAGAAAAGATAATGAGGAGGCTTTTTTTTTTTTTTCTAACAAAGAAAGAGAAACAAGGCACTGAAAAAGTATCAAGCACCACACGTTTCAGCATTGAAAAAGATGGAAGACATGAATTTGGAAATAGATATCATTATAAAAAAAAATAAGATAAAACGTAGAGAACGTAGAACTCCATCAATCAAGAAGAATGGATCGTCACCTCAATGAAGAAAAATCATTAAAAATAGAGTTGTAAATGATTATGGCCAAATTTTGTAAATGATTAACAGAGTTGTAACTGCCGGGAGATCAGTAATCATCATAATTAATTTTCAAGGTACGACTCAAGCATTAACAACGAGCTTCTTGGGCATGTAGTTTTTGAGCAATGATATGAGTCCGGGCGTTTGAGGTCCCTTTGCGTCTTATAGTATAAAATATTTTGTAACTTTTTTGTAATTTATTTTTTACAAAAATAAAAAAAATATATATGTAGATAATTTTTTTTTAATTTTTTAATTTTTTTTAAAAAATCTCATAAGGGCGCGAAGGGACCCCAATACTGAAACCCCATAGATTTACCGATATTTTTTTTTAATATATATTTTGTTACTTTCTTTTGTTTCAAATACTATACACTTCTTTTAATACTTAATTTTGAAAATAAATAAGGCTATCAACTTCAAAATACATATCATTTTTTACTTTTATTTTACTTTTACTATTGCTTAAAAATTTTATATATTTTGAGTAAAACTATTATATTTACTTATTTTGTTTACCAAATTTTTCATTTAATATTGATTTTATTTTAAACAAAAAACTTTCTATCTTTGTGGGGGACCTACTAAAGTTGGGGGCCTAATTAGGTGGTGGCCTAAACCTTTGTTTGCATTCGGAATTGAGATGAATTTTGAAAGTTAAATAAAATATTATTACTATTATTTTAAGATTTAAAAATTTTGAATTGAAATTTGAAAAAATTGTCTTAAAATTTGTATTTTATGTGAGAATAAAAAAAAAATATAATAATGAATTTAAGATAAGTTGAAATGAAGTTAACTCATCTCTAAACCCATATACAACCTAATTGTCTACCTTTTGAGCCAACCTTGCAAACTAATAATTTTTAACCGGTGATGCTACAAAGACCTATAGATGATTTATGCATTCTGACCATAGTTTTGAATTTCGTATCATATCAGAGCAGTATCTGGTATAAAAATTTAAACTAGTTCGGTCTGACCTAATTATCGGTCGTACCGACCATGTGTACTTATCTGTACTGGATTTCGAGATTTCATTTTTTTTTTTTGCTATTTTTTATCTTAATTTAGACTAGATTATTTACATACATATTTTTATATATAATTTATTCATAAATTGATTATTATTTTGAAATATAATTTATATACATATTTATATATATAATTTTTTTATGTATAGATTATTATGAAATGGTATATGAAACAATACCAATATCAAAATATTTTATTTTCGTGCCTTGATTGATACGCTCACTAATACGGTATTTAAAATATTGATTCTAACCGATTAGTGCACAAATTGCAATTCTTTTCTTTTTTTAATTATTTTTAATATATATTTAAATATTTTAGAAAATATAAATAAATATCAATTCATTAAATATCAATTTCTTAATTATTAAATAAAAAATAAAAACTACAATCGATCACTTTCCACGAAAATAATCCTGAGGATCCTTCCTTGTAGTTAGCAAGCCCAATTTCGTGGTCACTCAAGGCTTAATTTAATTTTATAGATTAAATAAGATAAAATTTAAAATTTTCATAAAATATTATTAAAATATTTTTTTATATTAATTTATTTTAGAATTTAAAATTTTGTTTTGAGCTTGAAAAAACCTGAATTACTTATTTTATTTTATATAAAAATCTGAAAATATAATAATTAATAATAAAATAAAATAAAATAATCATTTCTTATAAAAACTAAAGTTTAATTTGACTAGTCCCCCAACCCCGTCAAATATATTTCTTATTAAGGGAGGCGTTGGGTTGGTCGAACTGCCCCCAATCAAAAATAGTTTTTATTAAAATATAATAAAAAAATTTTAAAAATACAATAAAAAATATAAGTAAAAAAATAAAATAAAAAAAAACATAATAAAAATATAAAAATATAATAAAAAACACAATAAAAAAATAAAATGAAGATGAATTTAAGAGATGATTCGACCTCAACTCAGATGGCGTCGGCGCCACCGGCGGTGGGTGACACCACCCACCCTATCGTGACCGCCGGCGTCCGATGACCCCACCCTTGCAATAGCGACTCCCCGTGACCTCCAGTATGTCCCACGCAACCTTTGACCTGTTTCGGACCCATACATGGGGTGGGCGGTGTTGTCCACCGCCGGTGAAAACGCCGACGTCCGTTTTTCAAGGAGATTGAACAGACCAATCCCTAATATTTTCCTTCTTTTTTCTCTTTTTCTTTTTGGTGGAGAAGACAAACATTATAAATATTAATATTTTCATTTCTACTATTCCCGCCATCACGGACTAGTCTGATTGATCACGTGTTTACCACGTTCTTTATTTTTTTATTTATTTTTTTAATATTCTTAAATATTTAAAAAAATCGTAATATTATTAAAAAAAATTAATCATTAGATAAAAAAATATTACAAAAAATAATTTGTTTTTGAGGGAGAAATCTTAAGAAAAAAAATAAAGAGAAATTATATGAGAATTTTATGAATAATAATAAAATAATTTGTAATAATAATAAGATAAATTTGAGTTGAATATTTTTAAAATTTTGTGAAATGAAAGAGAAAAAATTGAATAAAAGATATTATAAAAATAAAATAGTGTAAGAATATAGTTTTATAATATTATTTTTATTTAGATATTTAAAAAAGTTGAAATAATTTTTATAATTTATTTAAAATTTTGAAAAGGATAAAATAATTAGTTTGAAAAAAATTAAATGATTAATTTAAAAATATTTGCATATAAAATATATTTAAAAATAAGATAAACTGGAATAAAATGAGATAAATATCCTACCTTAAACTTCAAACATGCCCAGCATTTCTCGTATGCTATTCCATTTTTTATTTATTTTCAGTACATATGCTATTCTATTTCGAATGCGGACAAAAAGTTACTAGAATAAATCTGATTTCTTTCACTCCAGTCTGTCGTGTCCTCTCTCTGTCAAATTGCAATTGCCTTGCTCTGAATCTGCCGTTCCACACTTTTTTCTCTGAAGAAAATTATAAGAATGGTTATGAATTTAATCTTTGAAAAATTTGAAATTTTCCTAAGATTTTTTCTAAATATTCTTCTGATATTAATTATTAAAAAAGTAATGTTATGATTTTAAAAAAATTAAAAAAA
The DNA here is from genome assembly GCA_036559045.1 of Platycarya longipes. NCBI lineage: Eukaryota > Viridiplantae > Streptophyta > Magnoliopsida > Fagales > Juglandaceae > Platycarya > Platycarya longipes. Next base: position 41,568,120 of record CM071802.1, read on the forward strand.
ATAAAAAAAATAATGAAAAAATGAAAGAAAATGGAATTTGTTTTTAGCCTGCGTCTGTAAGCACCACTCATAGCAATTAGCCCCACTCATAGCATATAGGCCAATGACTCGGTTCATGATGAGATGGTCAGAAGATGGTCCATTCTCGCCTTGAGAAGACAAAATAAGGTCGGGAAATGATAGAGTTATAATTTGTTTATTATTTATTTATTATTTTTAATGTTTAATATTATTTAATAATTAAGAAAATAATCATTAATAAAATTATATATTTTTAAATTTTTTTAATAATTAAAAATATTAAAAAATACTTTAAAAAAAAAAAATTTTAAATAAAATATAAATAATAAATGAGCAGTTATAAAATTATAAGCCTATTACTATCCAATAAGGGCCGGCTCTCCCATAAAACAGCCCTTAGCCCCACAGTACGGTTTTAAATAATATTTTAAAAAGACCTTTTAAAAATATTAAATTATAATCCAAACTAAATAAAGTGACATTAACGTTAAAAATCAATTTACAACTAATAATTATAAAAAAATATAATTTTTTATTTAATCGCATAGATTCTGCAAATTTTTTTTAGAGAAATCAAAAATCACAATAATGATTATAAATTTAATTATTCAAATCTATCTCGACAAAATAAAAAATAAAAAAAATTCAAAAGAACATCTCAAAAACACTTCTTTTACACTTAAAATCGATAAATTTTATTTCATCCCTTTTGTACTTCAGTCACCAGTCACTAATCTCTCTTACATCCATTTTGCTCGCATTTAATCACACTGAAAATCTCTCCATTGTTTGCAATCGCATCGACAAATGTTGAGCAACGTTAATGACTTATTTTCTAGAACACCTTTAGTAGAAAGCACTCTTTAAACACTCTTATTGATATATTAAATTATATAAAAAGACTTTATTCTTTCCCAAATGAATGTATTCGCTTAAAATTTTTTTATTAATAATCTTATCTAAAATTAATAATCTGTCAAAAAAAATAAATGGACTAACTATATTATCAATTGAGAATAAGATATTAGAAGTCCTTAAATATAAAAATTTAATTTAGAGGTATTCATCCGGATTCTAAAATTAAGAATCTGGATTCTGAATTCAAAATTTTCTTGAACTTTTTAAAATAAAAATATTAAAATTGTTGAAAAATAAATACAATTTTAGAATTGGGTCGGATTTTTATTAATCCGGTCTAAAGGAACAGGTCTAATGTAATAAATAATTTTGCATTTCAAAAAATAAGAAGGACAATTTTTAAATAAAAGTATATTTATATATAATCTAGTTAATTCGATACAATAGAAATATCTTATTTTAAATACTTATTTTTAGTTAATTGCAGTCCCAACCGATGGTGAATTGCAGTGCATTTTTAGTTTTCATTTTATTTTATTTTTAAATATTTTTTTACATATATGAAAATACATATATTAAATAATATTCACTATCTTAATCACTAACAAAAAAAAAAAAAATCAACGGTCAAGCGGTTGAATTAATAAGCATTTCCTAAATTCAAAATATTTTTCAAATAGTTGAATTTCTGGTTTCTTTTCTTTCGTGTGATTATGATGATTTCATTAATCATGTGAGCATTTTTTCCATATAGAAAATAATGCATATTTTATACGTATATTGCTCCCAGCTTTTACCTGAGGAATCATTGCGCTCGTGCATATATATACATATGGCTCTAATTTTCTTTTCTTTACAATGATCATGACTTGCTCCTTGATTAATTTTTTATAATCTTTACAGGTACCTCTCGTCCCTGATCTATCTGATCATGAAATAATTTCTTGGTTCTGATTTTTTGTTTGATTGCATTTGTAAAAGACGTATTTTGCTGCTCAACCCCTTCACAATAATCCAATCGACTCAAACTTACAGGTAAGGAAATAAAGTGAAATTGAGATTCGAGACATTTCCGATGCCAAAATTAGTTTATAGAATAAAAACCTAGGATGATATGAGAAAGTAAAAGAGTGAAGAACATAACCTGACTTTGGATGGGCTGAGTGCTATTTATAGGCGCTCTTGCATCCAGTCTATTGGTGAGGGTGGTTGGTGTTACTCAGTGATACTGTGTGATCATCACCTAACTAGTTGTGTCAGAATGGACAACCTTCCTTTAGGCAACCTAGCAACCAAAGATCTGGTTCTTTTCGTCCCATCTCACCCATATTAGTTTTTCTCATTATTGACTGGGCGAGACCGTGATTCCCGGGTGGCATTTAATGGGACAAATCTCGCCCAAATTTACAATTAATGTGACACAACTCTCGACATAATTACGTCTAGTTGCTTTCAATGCAACGGCAACTACAATACAAGGGCTATGCCGAGCACACTAACCTACCCCTCGAATCATGCGGGCACCCAAGGTTATGCGGGCTCGCCTCCCTAGTCAGGTCACCTCACTTTTTTGAGCATGGGCTTGGGTCGACCATGGGGGCCTCTGGGCCTTACTATCCTAATGGGCCTGGTCCACTCGAACCTCCTTCTCAATGTCCCGCAAATCCTTATCGTAAAGACTTTGATAGAGATTTTTTCCCTTTTTTTAACCCTGCCAATTCTCATCGTCTAGAGTGTGGTGGGAATTCGGTCTTGGCCTTCTACCTAGACTTGAGAATCGAGTGGACTCATCTTTCGGTGAGTACACGATTTTGCCTCAGGCGGTTCATGGTTGGGGAGTTCATGGTTTTAATTGTGGATTTTTATTTACTTGATGAGAAATAGAAAAGTTTTTTCGAGAGCTAAGGTTGCTAACTTCCTACACTTACATGCACATTATGAAATGTGCACATACGTGCATGCACAAAAGATAGTCTTGTTTGAAAGTTTCTTTTTGTTTCTTCTTCTTTTGATATAGTAACTTAACATATTTAGGGAGGTTTCACATCTAAAATTGATCTTCCTTTCTAATGGGCATCTTTGGTTTTACCTTTTTTTTTTTGATAAGCAAACATGTATTATTAATCAAAGAATGGGCATAAATGCAAATTATAAACACCTAAGTCCTATCAAGTAGGTATATTAGAAACAATGAAAGCATGAAGGTCTATGTCATTAAAGTTCACAACAATGGCCCAATTGTTGGAAATCTAGACCTCCCAAATTTCCCCATCAAGATTTACTTTTGATAGAATACCAAAGAAAATAAAAAAATAATAACAACACAATTTACGTGAAAAACTCCCAAAACAAGAAAAAAGCTACCAAACCCAAAGAAAAAAATTCACTATATGAAAAATTGTTACAATCACACAATTTTTCTTTTCACCTTAATGACACCTACAAAAACTTCCCTACTAGTAAAATTTTAACTTTCACCTCTTTTTCTTTTTATATACAAAAAAGGACAACAGAGAAAGTTTTCTAAAATCAAAAGTTATTAGATAAGTTTTTGACTAGTGTGTTTAAACCAAGGAGGGTAAGCCTCCTTAAATAGGCCCTTTGACCTTACCCCTCTCTCATTCCTTTCTCATGTGGGATTCAAGGAGCAAAAAGTCAACAATTTCCACCTTGCGATTTTGACAGATCTCACGGCCACACTCATCTGCAATGAAGATCTTCATAACTTTTTGCTATTATGCTCTACCATAAAAGCATACTCACTCAGAATAAACCAATTCCAAACATTTCACTTCGACCCATATCGAAAATAACCTTACTAAAAAATTATGGTGCAACTCTCACGTTTGGCTTTCCTGAAAGTTTATCAGCGATCGACATGAATTTCCACCACACACTCTGCATCAATGCCAAACCAATGACTGTGTGCAAACTTGTAGAACCGCTAATATTAATACATCCTCTATCATGGCAATTTTGGGATTAACAGCATATCATGAGGATGCACATATCTCTTTTTTAAAGAAAATCATCTTCCATGGAGAGAGACGCAATGTCAGCTTCATTGTCAGTATCTCCATTTACTGATTTGGAGCCTTTCGCCAAAGATGCTCCACCTTTTTGACAATTTTTCCTGATGTGCCCAGATTATCCACACCTCCAGCAGACTGCTTTCTTCTTCATGGAGTTATTCTTCTTCCAATCACTAGTTGTTACCAGTGCTAAGTTCTCAGGTGAACCATTTTTTCCATCATCTAATCTTCTCTTTTCAGAAAAGAGTTTACTGGTAACCTCTGAAAAAATTATTTTCTCTTTTCCATGTATCAAAATAGGCTTCATATGCTCATAGGGTAGATGGAAGAGACCAGATCAACCTCAGGCTTGATCCTCATCATCAATTTTAACTCCAATAGATTCCAACTCAAAGACAATGCCATTGAGAATACTTAGATGATACGAAATAGTCGTACCTTCACTCATCCGCAGTGTATGAAATTGCTCCTTCAAGTACACTCTATTTGAGATACCATTCGTCTGATACAACTCTTCGAGCTTTTCCCAACGTCCATTTGTTGTGAATATCCCATGCACATTTGCAAGAATATTCTTGGCCAGGCACAGGCGAATCGTATTTGTCGCTCTCAAATCTAGATCCTCCCAATCTTCATTGCTCATTTCAGATTTGTTCATTGTTTCACCAATAGCGCTGGAACCCCTACTGTCTCCAGGGATTAGTCTACCTTTCAATGCCTTATGTAATCCTAATTGAATCAAGATATCATTGACTTGCACTTGCCACAAGCCAGAATTGATTTTCCCATCAAATTTCTCTACCTCAAATCTGATAGGATTTGAAGCTTTACCTCCTGACATAATTTCAATGAATTTTATCGTAGAAATAAATAATACTCACTAAGTAAGTTCTCAGGAAGGACAGATCTTTCCTAGTCAGAATTTCAAGATTCCTAAGAAAGATTGGAGGGTCACAACGAACACACTTAAAATTTTCAATCTCCTAGACAGAACTTTCTTAGATCGTACGTATCCACACTACCACACTAAAACTCCACTTTGCCAAAAGAATCTAGTGGCTCTGATACCACTTGTTGGAAATCTAGACCTCCCAAATTTCTCCTACCAGGATATACTTTTGATAGAATACCAAGGAAAATAGAGAAATAATAATAATACAAGAATTTATGTGAAAAATTCTCAAAATAGAAAAAAAACCACTAGACCCAAAGAAGAAAATTCACTATGTAAAAAATTGTTACAATCACACAATTTTTTTCCCTCACCCCAACGACACCCACAAAAACTTTCCCACTAGTAAAATTTCAACTTTCACCTCTTTTCTTTTTCACATATAAAACTTGATAAAAAAAAATTTTTTCTAAAGTCAAAAGTTACTATATAGGTTTCTAACTGGTGTGTTAAACTAAGAAGGGTAAGCCTCCTTAAATAAGTCCTTTGGCTTTGTCCCTCTCTCACTCCTTCCCATGTGGGATTTAATGAGCAAAAAGTCAACACCAATTACACAGAGTTTTAAAAAAGAAAGAAATATATTGACTGTTTACTTTCATCCTCAAGTTTCTTGTTGATTTATGTGCTAAATAAGTGGATTTGGTGTAGTTAATCATGATAAGTCATTCTGAAAGTAGGTGATTTTGGACTGTTGTATTGTTTTTGCTTTAAAGTAATAAATTTATGTGGAACTAGTAGAGGATGGAAAATCAACTAATCCTGTCAAACTGCTGGAAGTTCTAACACTTCCAGAGAGAGCATGCTTTTGATTTTACTTCCATTACTTCATGGAAATTCTATGTGTTACATTTCATGTGTGTATTTGTATATTAGATAATCCTAGTGTATTGTGCTTCTCCTACGTGCAGCATGGGAGGGTTGGTTTTCGAGCAGATCCTGTATAAAGCCAAGGCCAAGAATTTTGATAACCTTGTGAACAACACCATTGGGGTGATATGATTTCAATCAATACTTTTTGGACATTGCAGATCCTTCTAGTTATTTCTATATGAGTCCAATGTTTTACCCTGATTTCAAATGTTCTATAGTGGCCCACATCTTGGCAGCAAACTAGCAGACATGCCTTGGCTAATGGGCTCATGTTTCGCCCTGCCCCCACTGTTAGTATATTGTCTTCAGAGACTAAACTTTTTTTGTACTTGAAGTTAATCTGAATTGATATTAATAGCATTTAGCTTGTATTGCTTTTTAGATAGGGGAGCTAAGAAGTGGGTCTCCTAGATTAATAGAGCTCAATGACTTCTTTTGACACCTTAACGAGATTAAGCCCAAAGATACTGCTCACTTTGTTCCAAAGGAAAGATGCCAGGTCGTTGTGAATAAACAAATAATTGAGAGTCTCCATTTGTGGTCTATTACAACAGTTACATTTGCTAGCAAGCCCTTTGATCTTGTGGAAACAAGGATGGGGTGATGAAGAGGAAGAAGTCGCTAAGATCACCTATACTTCGCTCCGACTCCCATAACAAAGAACAGCTATGAAGTCTTATTCCACTCCCAGTTAGTTAAGGAAAGGAATTCAAACCTAAGAGCAGGAAATATATTTTTTCACAGTACACCTTGGAGATTAGGTTAGATCTGTTTACGGCTTGTTCACTTTAGCCTTATCTTGACTTCTCCCTGCTATCTTTGTCTCACTAATTCACTTTGATTGAGATTCTCAATTCAATTACTTTATTTGTCCTAAAGTTTTGGGAATTCAACATCAGGAGCTAGCTAGATTATGAGACTACCCTTTCTGAGGTGATTTTTTGAATAAGTCTCATCTTCTTTACATCCTTCCCGAAGTCTTCTCAAATTGAGTGCAAAGCCTTGCTACCACCGCTCGACCTGACGCGAGGAGGTCTGCGCTCAACCGAGGAAGGAGCTAGATCTATTCTCAAATCCTTGTCCTTTGCCAATGCCAAAGACATACCAAGGGCTCAAAGCCACTTATTCATCGACAGGTTTAGGCGCAAAGTGAATCAAACCAATAGCAGTAGGTTCGATAACGGATCGGGGAAGACATTCACTGACCTACTTGGCCGGAGTTCCCACAGCAGCCATTCTTTCAGCAAGCCCCTGTCAAGCCTTTGTTAAGCTTCTTCAAGCAGAGCACGGCACATAAGAGAAGGAGCACTAGTTGAAGAAAACGGCCAAGGAACGGATTCTTTTTAACCTGCTGAACTTTCTCAATCGACCTAGATGAAGTCTTGAATTCAATCAGTTCGAGTGAAAATAACTTCCCCCTTTGCCAACAATATCCCAGAAGTTCGCCAGCTTGAGCTGAAGGGGTGCAACTAGCCCATACTTTCCGCTGGTTCCCTTCGTCGGCGTCATCGAACCACGTTGGAAGATGGGAGGTCTAGCTGGCTCTTTCTCCATTGCTTAAATTAGAAAGCTTGCCATAGGGTGGGCTTGGCGAATAGAAGTAGGTGGTTCAAAAGCAGTATGGGGTGGATAAAAGGCGAGAAGGGATACTTAAGAGAGACTGTCAACTCATAGCAGGGCAGTGGACGTGTAATGCCTCGATCCCACAAGGGTTAGAGAGTTACTTTCTATTACAAAATTCACATTTTAACAAAATAATTAAAGACTCAAAATTATCCAATATTATATAAACTTGGTTTCAAAATCACTTTCCTCAATATCATCAATTCCAGAAATACTACATCACAAGAATACAATAACGTTTCCTTACTAATACTTGTTAGTACTCATATAAATTCCCTATGTTTAATCTATAATTTTTAAGTCATCTCACCCAATGCTTCAAAATCCGATCCTTGGTTGAAATATCCAAACTCATCTGAAAAATATTCAGAGATAAGTGGTGAGTTTAACCACAACTTAGTAAGTGGAGGACATATACAAGAGTGCAAATATGAGCATTTTCAAAAGAGACTTCATATGCATGAATCAAAAACCTTTTATTTATATATACAGATTTCCAAAATATATTATCAATAAAATAGAGCGACTTTTCAATTATTTTATATTTAGAAAAAAAAAAACACAATTTATTATCAAAAATGCTTTGGCACAAATAACTGTACAATCTCTTCTTATCCTCATATCCGAACATGTACCATGTTTAACCCCGTGGTAGGGTTGTGCTATCCCCAGTGGCCAAAGCAGACAGTATCATATTGTGAGACTTTCCCTTATTCGTTTTCGAAACCCCGAGTGTGCACACAGGAAAGAAACAAATACAGGATCACTTTATTTCCAAAGTGGTTGCACTCCTATCATATCATATCATGGTGGTACCAACCATATAACGTGAATCCATATCATTATATCAGAATTATATTCCAAAGCAGATCAAACAGATAAAAATGTCAAAAGTTTTCATATCCATATCGTATCATGTTATGTCATATCAAATCATGTATCAAACTTGTTCATATCATTTTTAAATACTTTAAACATTTCACATCACATAAATAAAACATCATTTTTCATACTCGCTCTTTTATGCATTTCAGAAACATGTCAATATTGCTCATGTCTACACTATGTATGATATAAATATTTTTCTCTTTTTCATAACGATTTCATGAGTAATACAAATAATTAACCGAGATTGTTTTTCCCAAGTTCTTATTTATAACAAAATCATACAAAGTATTCAGAAAGTCAACCTCGATTTTAGAGTTAGTGTAAAGCCAAGTATAGGAACCCTGCTTACTTGGACTTCTTAACCTTCCTTAACTCTTCTTGAGATATGAAAAATTCGTCATATTCCCTTAACATCTAAACGTCATCTTGAAAACCAAACCTCCCAAAATATTTTAGATTTACTAAATTCTTCCGAAGTCCTAAAATATTATAAATTCTCTAAAATCTCGATTTTTACTTAATCCAAACCCCTTAATATCCCAAAAATCTCCAGCTAAAACATTAAAGTCCCACTTATAAGCAATTGAAATCCGACTATAAATTATAAAACTATAACATAATTATTTCAAATCTATTAAAAAAAAGAAAGCATTATTTTGTTTAATAGAAGAAAAGTAAACTTAACTAGTTCCTTTTAAATGATTTCGAAAACATAAATTTGCATTTATTATTCACTACCAGAACTCATATTTAAAAAAACAATATATTATTACTAAAATAATATAGTTCAAATCTCTCTTTATTTTCTTTATATGGTATACATAAATAAAATAAAATACTTACCAAAATAAAACTCAATTTAACTGAGACCCACGTAGAGGGTGTTTTAGTAACAAAAGGAACATAAATGCATGACCCTGTATGAGAAATACTAAAACACAAGGGCACGGAAGTTTTAAACCCCACATTCGTGACCAAGCGGTAAAGGGGTGCTCACCGAGGGGAAGAGAACTGCAATGGAAATGGGCGGATGGGGTGACTACGCCATCGAGTTGGGCAGCTGCGCAACAAGAGATGTTGGTGGCTTGGGGTTGTGCGAGGGGTAGGGGCTAGCGGTGTGGGGTGGCTGAGTTGTCGCTCACTGTGGGGGATAAACTTCCCCTGTTTTGGGTGGTACAAAACAGAGCACTAGTTGCAGTGCTTCTCGGTTGCTAGGCAAGGCGGTGATCTGCGGTGATGCAATAACAGTGCTTGGTGCGAGATGGCAGCGGTGTGGAAAGTGCTCTGTTTCGGAGAACAAAAACAGGGGTGGAATTTCTTTGGTGTTAACCGAAAGGCATGAAGCTCATGGTGGTGTTATCCGGGGTGGGTTCACGGTGCTTGAGAAAGGTTGTTAGGTGGTGGTGCCAATTGACTGTGACGTGGTGCATGATGGTTTGTTCGCGCATGTGAGGCAGTGAACGGTGGGGGAAATGGAATGGCTGCGGTTGTTCTTGGTGCATGACAATGGGAGAACGAGAGAAGCTTGGGTAGACAATTAGACCCAGCTTTGCTCTATTTTTAGGTGCATGAAACAGAGGCTTTTCGATTTTATTCACGGTGGTTGTGACTTGGCAGGTTAGTATGGAGTAGAATGAGGCCGTCTTCTTCCCGCGAGGAACACTGTGATTGGTTGTCCGTGAGGTCTACTTTCATGGTTCCAAGAGCATAAGATGTTGTTGTTACGGTGAAACTCACAAGAGAATCTGATATAGGTGTTGGGCGTAAAAATAAAGAGGATGGAGATGAACCCGTCTGGTGGGTAGAACATAAAATAAGATAAAGAAATAACTACTGATACGAGGCGAACGGGAGAGAGAGAGTTTGTGGAGAAGTGGACGAAGTTATCGAATATGTATAAAAGTACGGAGATTACTATGCATAGAGAATAGTTGCAACGGAAGAAAGATATTGTGCAGTTATGGGAGGATAGTTATAGGAGAGGTTAGAGAAACTGAAAATGCATCTTTCCGTTCGGTTTGCTGTTGCGAGATAGGGGCTGGTTGTATGCTGCATGCTGCGAAACTTACGTGCATGGAGGCCAGTGATTGCTGTTGATTACTGAATGGGCGTTAGACGAGTAGAATGGTGAGAACCGTCTGCTGTGAGTTTGAAAGTGAGGAGAAAGAGAACAACATTTAAAATAATGAAGAGGAACCACATAAGGAGGAATGAAAGGATGTGAGTGGAGAAACTTTCGGCAGTTGGGAGATAAAAAGGGGGAATAGAGAAACTAACGAGAGTGAGAAACGGGAGAGAGAAAACTGTAAGATGGGAAAGAAACTCACGTAACGGTGTTGTACCGGGGCTTTAAACTTGGGGCCTAGAGTGCCTTTGAAGCCGGATATTACAGGACGAGCTTACAACCGGTACACCATAGGTTGGCCTAACCCAGTCGTCTCGTACTAGGGTTGGCTCCTCGCAGTTCTGGGGACCTGGCCATGCGACGGATGCAAGCTAGATTTTGAAGCAAAAAATCCAAGATTTCATAGAAGAAAGGAAAAATCAACGTGGCGGATGAACAGGAAGCTCCTAAGAACCCCAACGATAGAATGTGAGTTTTTAAGAACTCGCTCCCTAGTCACGCTCTGATCTCAACATGCTGGGCTGAGGAAGTGTCCGATTTCCAACATCCCCCTACCATCACTAGGGGACGAAACTTGTCTAAGATCCTGTGTGCGGCTTAGTAGTGCGTGAACAAAACACTAAGCGGAACTCAATGTTCAACCAACCTATGATCCATTTATTTATTCAGCTTACTATCAATAAACCATGTGTTACGTTCTCATTGCAGGAGATCTTGGAACGTGCCCGTCATGTGAATGCACATGCAAATAGGGTGTTAGATGTGGCATTATCGCAATGGATGGAGAATAAGCGCTCTTGGAGGATATATAAACCATGAAATGAGAGGAATACTACATATAAGATTGAAAGGGATGCTTGATGTTCTCAATTTTTGTGAGGTAGTCCACTGCCAATTATATTATTGTGTCATTCCTGTGTCTATCATTATAAATTTATGAGGTAGTTGGTGATTGTTTTGCAGACCAAGGTAACTCCAATTGTTGAAAGCTATGATGTATGGACTTTCCAAATGGAAATAGTACCCATTGAGTTTGCATGTCCTAGATTTGGTGAACTTGTTGTAAGTATGACATTGATAAACATGTCAATAAAAAAAAAAGAAAAAGAAAAATTCTATTTGCATTCCTCACTCAAAGACTTCTTGTTTTAGTTGTCTTGGACACCTGATGCTAATAAAAAAAGGGCAGTGCTATATACAATCTATAAAATTAGATTTCTTTGCAGTCCAAATAATAAAAATATAGAAAGACCCTCATTTTAGAATAAACTTAACCAAAATGCTCTTACTTACAAATAAATAGCTCTCAGTATCTAAAACTCAATTTATTTACCTATGAAATGAGAGTGTTTCAATTAGGCCTGCAATGCAGTCCATAAATATTGATTGTAAGAAGATTTATTTTTATAAAAAAAATTGGGGATGAGTTTAAGGTTTCATTGCTATTAGAGTTTTGGCTTGCTCAATATCACTACATGCTTTTTATTCCTCACTTCTAGCAATTGTTAGATATCCTCCATTGGAATTCATGTTATATGTACTTGTCGGTCTCTTCATCATTCCTTCACTTATATGTTTATATCTTTCATACAGGTTTTAGAGTCAACCGATGATATTAATTCATGCAAACCGATTAGCCCCTCCGATCCTTCATATAAAGAACCACTATAGTTTTTGCGAAAGATGAAAGCCCGTTATACATGAAGAGATGCTTTTGTTATGAATTCTTTGCTTAAAATTTGCTGAGCTAACCATAGCCAATTTCTGGAGCTGGGTTTTGAATGTGGTGTTTAACAGAACTAAACACAAGCATAGAAGCTGCGGAAGACAAATCTTGACAGTTCTGATTACTATTCATTGGGCAAGTTTGGCAGCCAGCCTGTTTATCAGTTTCCCCTGTTATTGTTCAGCCATCTTGCTCCATTCCTAACATTTTTTTCCCTTTTTTTTAACGTTTTCTTATTACTTTGGTGATAGTGTAGTAATTAACTACGATTTTAACCTAGTGTTAAAAATAAAATGCAACCCACAAGCAGTTATGTCAAATATAATTTAAGGGGTGCAAGGCAGCAGTCGGGATGCTTCTGTCGCCCCTCACTTGAACAGTAGAATTACTATTTATGTGAACAGTGATTACGCTGTTCATGTGAAGGGCGACAGAAGCAGCCCAGGTGCTGCCCAAATTTTTTCATATAATTTTATTACATTAGCTAATATTTTACAATTGAGTACTGATAGATACGAAATTGAGGGCACACCATTTGAAAAATAAAAGAGAAATTCTAGCTTCTATGGTAGAATCTTTTTTTTGTTTTGTTTTTTTTTTAAGTTTTAAATTTTAAAGTTGAGTATGTGCAACTTGCACACTCTTAATATTGTTGATTACAATTTTTATAATATTTTTTCAACAAAATATTATTATCTTCTCGTTTCAAACAAAATTCAAAAATATTGGTATTTTAAAAAACCATTATATTATAAGTTTTCCTAGGAATAATGTTTTCTAGGCATAAATCTCGTATTAATTTTTTTATTAAACACCATTTTAATTAGTACAATCTAAATATATATTTGAGATTGCGATAAAAAATATTATTTTTATCTTAAGATTTGTATTTTAAAATTTAATGTAATAAGTTCTACTACTAAAAAATCATTTAGTATTTGTGATGCATATATCTAAAATATTTTTTAGAGTTAATTATGATAGTTTTTTAAAATATATAATTATTTATAGAAGTTTTTTAATAAAAATTCTAATTTGATATTTTTTGAAAAAATTAATTTTTAAATTTTTAACCTTTCCAAAGTAATTTTTATAAAATTATAAAATATATTATTTTGTCTTTAAAAATATTTTAAATTATTTAAAAATAATTTTTAATTCTCAAAACACAATTCTAAATCAGCTATGACTCAAATACCAAACTAGAGTAGCCACGACAGAACATCCTCGACAGAACATAAAGCTCGAAATTGGAGTGAATTACTAAATTCACCTCGACTCCGAGTAGACGTTGGCGTTTTGTCCCGAGACTGCGGGCGGGCGGGCGGCCGGGCACTGTTAGGGGAATTCGGACTACCATTGTCCCGCTTACCTCCAGGACGACGTCGTTAATGGAGACGGCCATGCGACAAGCTCTTCTTCTTCCTCTACGACAAATACCATCTCCAACGCCGTTGAGTTCATCGAGAGTTGCAGCGAATTCGATGTACGGGCCGAACAGGCAGAAGATGGGGACTGGAAGAGCCCTAATTTGGTGTTGCTCTAATTCCTCTTCCATTTCGTCGCCTTCTTCTGCCTCTCCGGCGATTGCAACGACTAGTGCTCCACCGTTGAAAAGGAGGAGGAAGAGGTACAGGAGGCTGTACCCAGGAGAGAGCAAAGGCATTACCGAAGAGATGAGATTCGTTGCCATGAGACTCCGAAGGGTTAACAAGGGCAGCAACGATGAAGATGACGATGACCAAGATTCATCTAGTAAAGACGGTAAAGAAGAGGAGGCTAATTTGGCATCGGATGATGATGATGGTGGTGTTGATGGAGCGACATGGGAGCCGACCTTGGATGGGTACCTCAAGTATTTAGTTGATAGCAAGCTCGTCTTCGATACTGTGGAGCGCATCGTCGATGAATCTGATGACGTTGCCTGTGAGTCCTTTTATTTTGAAATTGCATATGTTAGTGGTTTTAGCCAATTATGATGTAAGGTTTGCTGGTTATTATCCTGGTTGGTTATGGGTTATCATATGCTTCCTTGGAAAAACAGAGGAATCTAGCTTTTAGAGGCTTATATCATATATGAGTAAACGTAATCGGATTTCGTCAAACCCTTGTGAATATGACTAAAACGGGGATTATTTTCTGTTTCTCTGCTGCATTTCCGTATTGAATCTCTAGGCGTTCAATGACGCAGCAATATAAGCATAGTTGGTTCTTAAATTTTGTGGGAATCTGATGCTTGATTTGATTACAGACGCCTATTTCAGAAAAACTGGATTGGAGCGATCAGAAGGTCTTGCAAAAGATCTAGAGTGGATTAGACAACTGGGATTAGTTGTTCCTGAACCTAGCAATCCGGGAGTTTCTTATGCCAAGTATTTAAAAAAACTTGCAGAGGAGAGTGCCCCGTTGTTCCTTTGCCATTTCTACAACATATATTTTTCACATATTGCAGGAGGTCAGGTGATAGCAAGGCAGGTGCGTGTGACTTTATGTTCTTAATTATACTTCCTAGTTTTGGGAATATTTGGGGATGTTCCTTTATAGAATAAAACTATGGACTGACACTTATGCAATTCGGATTCTGACCTTATGCAATTGTTTTCGACTCGACTCGCATACAAGGCTGAACCTTTTAAATTGCTTTTCTGAGTAGTCTTGGTGTATGTACATCCCAAAATCATATCCAAATATTCAGTTAAGCAGGCTACACCTACCTCTGAATGAAAGACAATGAAAGTAGCTTCTACTTCTTTTTGCAGGGTGGGGAGGCGTATTCTCTCTTCCTTGGTGTTTTTTTCCCTGCTCTGTGGGATGCTCATGATCAAATCAGAATGTCTCGTGCAGAAAATTCCATTCGAAATATGTGCTGACTTTAATATATATTGTGCTAAAAATTGAAATTGGATATAAGAAAGTTACCTGCTCTAACTGGATTAAGCAAGAAAAAAATTTGGAAAACCATATTAAATCAACCAACATTGACTGTGAAATCCTACCTTATGGTGAGATAGAACAAAAAACTTCTGAATATTGAAGAACGAATCTGTGAATCTTTACCTTGGACCTATATATATATATATGTTGCAGGCTTTGCATTTTTTCGGTGGAGGAATATGGTTACTTCCTGTAGATCATTAAACAATTTATGAGGAGAAAAATGAAAAAAAAAAAGGACCAATACAGGTATATATGATGGAATTTGTGGATGACATGATCTCTTAATAGGCTTTGATTGTCCTCGGAACTTAAAAAATAATCAAATGTTGAAAATGATTATAGGCTTTGGAGGGGGTTGAGCTCTTTCATTTGTCTGGCGTTGATGCATGCTTGATGTTTTACTGGAGTTGATCTCCTTATAGGCATTCACTTTTGTGGATGTGTATGATCCCAATGTTTCCTTTATCTCAAATTTTAAACTAGTCCTTTGTTGACTCGTAGGCAATTGCTTAATTTTTAGTTGATGTGTATTTCTTTTCACAGAATGTTTGGTGGATGGTGTTAATTAAAAATTTGTAATTAAGATACATATCTCATGCTCTTAAAGATATATGTAAATATATATTACTATTGGTTATTAGGTTTCTGAGAAGCTCCTAGAAGGAAGGGAGATGGAGTTTTACAGATGGGAGGGGGATATGCCAGGGTTGATGAGTGCCGTCCGTGAGAAGCTGAACATGCTTGGAGAGGTTAATTCCAATGCCTTCCCTGCCTAATTGGTTTGCAATTAGCTTTAAGTAGGTGAATTTCTTTATTTTTTGCCTGATGTTTGAAATTCTTCAATGCAGCACTGGACTCGTGATGAGAAAAACAAATGCTTAAAAGAAGCAACAAAGTCATTTCGGTTTTTGGGGCAGATTGTCCGCTTGATCATATTGTGAAGTCATCTTAAAATCCACAGATGATTGATTGTGAAGAGGTTATGTTTCAGGTTTTTTTTTTTTTTTGGTTGTTCAGAATAGATATCCTGTGCATCATTTAAACGATTTTCATCATGCTTTATTGCCTTTAAACTTTTTCAATTAGCTTGATAACCTAAGTTATTCCATCAAAAAGTTAGATCAGATTGCATTTTTGATTTCCATGTACAAGAAAGCTCTGAGACAATTATTTTTAGTATTCAGAACCATCATATAATTTCGACCAGCAAGTTCTCAGTTACTGTTAAGCCTACTTTAAATCATTAACAATATTTTAATGGACTAAGGGGAGAAAAATCCTGTTGCTTTGAACTCAACATTTAATGGGTTTGAGATGTTGTGCCCCAAAATCAAATGCTTTTAGGGAAAACTGTATCCCCCGAATAACAACCATTCCAACAGGAAACATACATGTTCTGTCATAATTAATTGTGATGTACCTTTTCCAGTACATCTCTACCTAACAACAGACCTCACAATTCTGTTGTAGGTGTTGCGAATGGGCTTTTACCTTAGCACACCTCCTCTATTGTTTTCTCTTTTTCTTTTTTCATCTTTTATGTTTTCCCTTCGTAGGGAATGCCTCGGAAGACGAGTTTTTTATTTGCCTATGAAAGTTCTCAAAAGATGGTGGATATTCGATCTTGATCTTGCCTTAGATGGTGATATCTATATGTACCAATTCAATTTTCAAAACTAGCTTGGAAAATGTAAAGTTTTTTGGTGCCACTGTTGTGTGAGTGTATATATATATATATATATATATATATATATATTTTGGGAATTTAAGGTGAACAAAAATAAAACCCAGCTTTTTTGGGGATAAGAAATTGGGGCACCTACTTTCAAAATTTAGGCAAAACATAGCTTCTATCCTCGGTGACGGCTAACATGCCATGGAAATAGATAGGACTACCGCTTTTAAGTACATACCGTATGATCTCATGCTTGAATCTGACTGACCTTTAAAGAGATTGGCATCCCACCAATTCGGAAACAAAGGTGGGGGGAGGCTGGAGCCACACCAATACAAAATATGCACTTGAGATTGAAGCTCTTTATAACAGAACATGAAGAGCTGGTTTGTTTTGGGGGATAAAACTAAAAACTAAAAACTCATCTTAAATTCATCATTACAATATTTCAAATTTTCATATAAAATATAATAAAAAATTTTACTTTTTCAAATTTTAAATTCACTTTTTCAAATCTTCATACAAAATTAATATTAAAAAATATAATATGACAATATATATGTATATATTTTTTTAACTTTTATCTTATCTTATCTTATTTTATTTCATCTCATCGCTAAAAACAAATAAGGCCTAAGAGTTATTAGACTCCATCAATAGTACACCTAGTTGACAACATGTAAAACAAGATGACTTTGAGAAAACAACAACTAAAGGTCAAATAAAAGTGCGCTTAAGTTGCACGGTTGGGTTTGCATGAAAGCTCTGTATAAGGATTGAGCTGATTGACATAACATCGTTTATAACAAGTAGTTGTAACATAATTATGAGGTTGGTTATTCTATTTTGCTGGTACTAGCTGCTGGCCTATTCTCTCTTCGAATGACAAACTTGTCAATAATCTTTACACTTTCCAACGGGTCCTTGCTAGGAAACCATCTTTTGTGGCTCGACCGCTTCGGGTCAATCTTCTTCTCCCGCTGCCAATTAGGATCCTCCCTCCATTTCCATGGCACCTGCATGATCAATATGGGTTGGCGATTACAAAAAAAAAAAAGATCCGAAGGCTGGTTCAATCTCTCCTAGAATTCTCATACAGTTGCTTAATGTCAAACAGTTTGCAAGAAGCATTAGAAATTTCATTCATAAGGAAAATTAGTAAATAGTTTTGGATTGCAAATGACCTAGTATAAAGTATGCGGGCCTAGGTTATGAGCAATCTCCTCTAGGTTATGAGCACCCTCTACGTAAAGTATGAGGGACTTATGGTCTGAAATAAGCTCATAGAGCTTAGTTTGTCAAACTCAGCTTTGCGATCTCTCAACAAGGACCTATACCTAGTTCTTATGACTCTACACTGTTTGTCAGCAATATTGTTGCAAGTACTATTCATATTCTTTTATATGTAGACAGTATGATCATCACTAATGACGATATTATAAGGCATTCAAGCTCTTCAACATCTTCTTAGCTAAAACTTTGATATGAAGGACTTTGGACAGCTCAGCTATCTTCCTCACCTTGAAGTTACTTATCGTTTAGAAGTTTGTTATCTTTCTAAGTCTAAATATGCTTCTGCTCTTCCTTCTAAGGTTGGTTTGACATATGGTAAAATAACTATAAGTCCATTGAGATGAATGCTAAGCTCCTTGCAACTAATGTTAGGCATTTATCCAATCCCACAGTTTTTTACAAATGCTTAACAGTCTTATCTCTCTCACAATATCATGGTTGGATATGTGCTATGTTGTTCAGTAGGTCAACTGGTTCATGAGCATCCCCATTTTACTCATTATTATGTTGCTTTTCATATCTTGTGTTATGTTAAGGGAACTTTAATTATGGTAGTCATTTCTTACTTAGTCATCCCTTGAACTATGTGTGTCTTCTAGTGTAGAATGGGCTAGTGATCTAACTCATCCATGCTCCACCACAAGTTACTGCTTCCAACGTGGGACTTCCTTGGTTTTCATGTGGCGTACTATGAAAAAATCTATTACAGCCCCTTCTAGCATCGAAGCAAAATCTCATGCGCTTGTTGATGTCATTTCTAAACTTTTGTAGTTAATGTTTGCTTTCGATAGACATTGGTGCTCTTTAGATTGCTTGTACTCCCGTTTATTATGATAATCACAATGCTATTCATATTGCTCATTACGATATCTTTCATTTGCACACCAAGTTTATTGAGATTGATTGTCACTTTATTTGACATCATCTTCAACGAGGTACATTACATCTATGTTCCACCCTCATTAGAAGATCATATATATGGTTGGCATTTTCACCGAGTCCTATCGACTTGGTCAGCTGGCTTTTCACCGAGTCCTATTGATTTGGTTGGCAACATGATGATCTTAGTTTCAAACTCAAAATGGCTGCATTGTAATCACTATTCTAAGTTTGAGAGAGTGTTAAATATTACCTTTCTTTTGATTTCTATCATATTCTCTACCATATTTAGCTTATTATTATAAACAATGTAAATCAATTAGTATCTTTGACTTATATTATTTATTAATATATTTTCATTCTTTCTCTAGCCTTATTCAATTAATATAAATAGGACATTCTATTGTACAACTTGACATATACAGAAACACAATTTGATATTCTCTTAATTACCTTTCAATTTGTTATTTATCAAGAAGCAACATTTTGTTTCATGGGATTGTTATTTTTATTATATATTTTTCCATGGTAGGGTTTTACTATCCAAGGGTACTTTCTTTCTTTCTTTGTTTTTTGTTTTTTTATAGGAATTCAATTAATAACAAATTAGTTAATTTTCATACGGAAGATAAAAGTTACAAACACTAAATAGATTTTGAAACGCAAATGAAAAAGTGAATCAATACCTTGTCAACTACAAGGGTGAAAACTTCAAGATCACCATCAGCTTTGATGTGAAATCTTGTGAAGCCCTTGTAATCAGCAATCCTAAGAGAGGAGAAGGCTTCGTCATAGTGCAAGTCAAAAAAGCTGACGCAGATGCTTAGGTAGAATCCAAACACATAGGAAACTACAAAGGTCGAAAGGGGCCAAAAAAAAAGGAAGACAGAAACATTATGATAAATGGTCTCCCATCGAGGGAGATCAGACACCATCGACCTATTCTTGCAAATATTGCTCCGCGTGATAGCGATGAACTGATATCGTATATTAATCCAAATTAATGAATCATGTATCTTAGTAATGAAAAAGAGGAAGCATCGTCGATTTCTTAAATAGGGAGGAAAGCTTCTCAGCGCCTTACCTTTGGCACATCAAATGGAAACTAGAGATTGATCTTGGCACACCCATCATAAAGCTGGCTAAACCACCAATTTTCTATCCTTGCTCTTGTGCCATTTGCAGGAGGAAAGTGACTATTGTCAGGGGATTCGTAAGACTGGTGGTCATGTAAAGAGTCATGTTCATAACCTGGTTAAGAAAAACAAAATTTCTAGGAATAAAAATATTCAGCTCTCATTTGGATTCAAAACTCATCCTATCTCATCTTATTATTATAACTTTTTAAAATTTTCACCCGAAATATAATAACTATACAACTTTTTCAAATTTTAAAATAATAATAATATTAAAAAATAATATTTTATTTATATTTTTACCTTTTATCTAAACTCTTCTCATCTTATCTCATCTCTAAATTTAACTTTTTTTTTTTTTTTAATCTCAAACAACTAAGATTAGGAAACTAGTGCATGCCTATGATTTTGAAAATCTCAAATAGTTATGTAAAAATATATTTTTACATAGGAAATGATGAAAATGCAGCACTAGCAATTTTATAGATGAAAAATGATATACACACAATATAATTACACAACATATTTTATAATAATGTGTTAAATGAGAGATATTTCTGTAAAGTGTTGTGTGTGTATAAAATATTTTATAAAATTACCTTTCATTTAACATTTGTTGTGAAATATGTTATATAATTGTGCTGTGTATCACATCCTTTTATAGGTTATTACGTACGTAAAAAATTTTAATTTATTAAAATATTAATTAATCTTTTCAAAGAATTGTAAAATAAAATTTTAGTAAGAAAAATAATTTTTACGTTTAAAAATGCTAATATTTTTATAAAAAAATATAATATTTTAATTACTGTTTAAGAAAAAAAATTAAATTAAATGAAATTCTTGTTTTGAAAAAATTAAAGTGACTTATTTTTAAACATAACGGATTATTTCAAAACAATTGCCCAAGAATAGTTTTAAATCTAAATGCCAGCTGGTGTATTTGTACAAAAAATCCCTAAAACAAACATTTCATCTGGTTCATTGATCGTAGAGCTGCTTGGACGTCAATTATAATGCAGTTCGACTATGAAAAAGTATATGCCTATTTTAATTTACTCAAGTTTTTCTGGTTTCATTTATATAGGCGGTCACACACACACACACACACATATATATATATATATATAATATTATATAACAGCTGGGGAAATCTAGCTACCTGAAGTAGTTGCTGATAGTTTATGGTGGATAAACAACTCAAGACCCAGTTCCAACGCCAAAATGAGAATTAGAGCTGCAAATAGGTGCGCAGAAACGTGAAGAGCTGCCATCGCTAACCTTTTCATCCTTGAAACTTTGGAGGGTGCAAATGCAAATGCCATAATTAGCAGCAGCACAACGGCTCCTAGAGAAACGTAAGAGTGTTCCCGCACGTCTATACAAGCATTCAACAGCGTACGGATACAAGTCCATACGAAACCCAACTTGGAGTCTACTTCAAAGATGTGATGAAGCTCACACTAGGCCCCAGAAAAGAAGAGATCAGTCATATGGGTAAGTACTCTTTACTAAACTCATCTCAAAGACTTAAATCGACAGAGAGAAAGAAAGATGTCCTAATTAATTTATGGCAAGTTTTATTTATAAGTACTTTAGCTGTGGGAACACAGAAAAGGCGAACATATAGTAGATAATGCCACCAACATAATCAAACTGCCAATTCTCCTTTTTAAATTTCAGAATATTTCTAAATCCAAGCTGAAATAGATGAAAAGGAAAGTTATGACCAAGAAACAAAAGATAAAATGTTTACGAAACCTGAGATTGGTAATGACAAGGGATCCATAGAAGTAGAGAAAATTACCCTCCTCGACGTTTCTTTGTCAGGATAACTAGCTCCGCACCCATAGGAAACTCCATGAGATTCTTTAAAACCATCAAAGACATGGGTGGGATGGGTACTAAATGCTCCGCCACAACCATTTACAAGTAGATGTTGTGCATAAACTGAATCATTCGATTCAACCATTGAGTGGCGCATATAGTGATGTATGTCCCCAGCAATTCAAAGCTTGCACCTTTCTTTCAATATTTGGCATATAAGATTTGAGAGATTCTCTCTGTCGACATAATTAGTTCCATCTTCATACCAATCAACAAGCCAGTCTGGTTGGTGTGTCATAACGATCACACAATCATTGTTTCCAATCTTAATTACACATGGTTTAACAATGAAGATATTCAGTCGGCTAGCAGAGGATTCAAGAGAGATATGAATACAATACAAATAATTAAAGTTATTCTTTTTATTAGTTTAAACATTTGGAAGAAATAATTATTTCACATGAGTTCGAACTTTGATTCTAAGTTTACCATATAATTTAGTTAAATATTCTATATATTAGCTTCACTCATTGAATGAGAGTTTGACTCACATCCCACAAGTGAAGATAGAGTGTTAAGAGTATAATACAAATAATTATATCAAATCCCTTCCATTTCTTTGTACATTGGGGGGTCACTGCCTGCCTTCCCAACCCCCTCGTGGTAGGACTTCCTAACCTCCCAATGGTGTTTCATGATGGGGATCCTCACCCAAGGGGTAGATTTAAGGGATATACTGTGTGATATTTTACACTGATTGATAAGTGTATGTGGTTTCCATATTATTTGGGAGGGAGAAGATACTCTTTATAATTATTTCAATAGGATTCCAATTATACCATATATCATTGTAAGAAATGTTTATTTGTAGCCAATTAATTTCAGCAAAATAGCTATTTACAGCTAAACCCGTGTTGACGAATGACCAACCTGCAATTAATAACTAGCCGTTTTGATTCTTCGGAACAAGTCGATGAATTTAGTAGATCTTTTTAGGAAGCACCAATGAACACTAAAACTAAAGTGAAAGGGTCTAAGATAGCTTGACCTATAAGAATAAGATAAGGAAATCATGTCTTATAGATAAGATAAAAAAGAAATGTTTCCCCCTCCTTGCTATGCTCATCTCCCCTCAAGAAAGAGAGAGACAATAACAGCAACTAGAACTGAGAACACTTTTAGACATGTTAGTTGTCTAGGTTGATAAGAGAACTCGAACTCTCTTATTGCACATTCCGCTATGCTAAGGTTAAAGAATACCGTACATTTACAGAAAATGGTACTCCTAACTTGCTGACTCTAGAATGAGTATAAAACTTTCCAGCGAGACCAAGCAGGATAGTAAAGGAACTAACTGCTAATAAGTTAATTCCTGAAAGTCAAGTGCTTCAAGGATTGATTACTCTTTTGACTGTGTTGATAACTGTGAGATCGTTTGTGCCTCTCATCATATTGCAGCAGGTACATTGGGCATATTAGCAGGTCTATTCCATCTTAGTGTCCGTCCGCCCCAACGTCTATACAAAGGATTACGTATGGGAAATATTGAAACCGTCCTTTCCAGTAGTATCGCTGCTGTTTTTTTTTCGCTTTTGTTGTTGCTAAAACCATGTGAAATGGTTTAGGATGTGAAATGGTTCAGCAACTACCCCGATTGAATTATTTGGTCCCACTCGTTATCAATGGGATCAGGGATACTTCCAACAAGAAATATATCGAAGAGTTGGCGCTGGGCTAGCCGAAAATCAAAGTTTATCAGAAGCTTGGTCTAAAATTCTTAAAAAAATTTAGACGATTGTTCATCTTCAGGAGATCGCTTAGCCTCGTTCATCTTCAGGAGATCGCTTAGCCTCGTTCATCTTCGACATAAGAGTGCTCAATCAATGAGCTATTACGCACTTTTTCAAGGGTGGCTGCTTCTAGGCAAACCTCCTGTTGTCTCTACACCCTTACATCCTTTATCATTGAGTAGTCATTTAGGGGCCTGGCTAGTGATCTGGGCTATTTCTTTCTCGACTTATCCACAATTGTCTCACTAACCAACCTTGACCCCTGGGCTATTTCTTTCTCGACTTATCATTGAGTAGTCATTTAAGGAGTTTGTCTCAATATGGTATCGCTCTTGTGACCCACACCGAAACAGTGCTTTACCTTGCCTTTATACTCCATGTAGTACAAATTACATGGAGATTTAAATTTATACTATTATATTAATCAAATTTACCTTTCTTTTCTAAGATAAGATACAAAAAATAAAGGAGCAATACCAATCCTCTTGATAGAACAGGTGTTATACATTTCAATTAAAATATTACGGGTTAACCTGTTATTAATAAATAAAAGATACTTATCCACAAAAAATAAACCATTAAAAAAAAAAATACACGACTGCCCCCTTGCAGGCTCTCTAATTGTAGGCCAGAAAAAAGAAACAATTGAAGCTATAATTTTCAACTCTATGTTATAAATGCATGCATGTGCACTACTAAGTAGATATTTAGGTAGCTGAGAAATTAAATTAATTCTCAAACAAAGAGAAAGAAACAAAAAAAAATACCGTTGCCCTTGCAATTTTTGAAAAGAATTGGAATTGGTGGGTATCGATATCACTATCTAGTGCAAGATCAAAACCAAATATCCACCATCTTTGAGGAAGTTTCAAAGCGAAATAAGTCATCTTTTAAAGAATAAACCACCCGCCCAACCACCTCTTCTCGCACATATACTTCGTAAAGGTACGAAGACCATCAATCCAATCTGTTACTCCAAAATTAAGAAAATATTACCAAAGAATGACAACAGAGCTTGAGATTAAAAAGCAACCTTCTCGAATAAAAAAAAGTACACTTAATTAGATGTACATATGGAAGAAAAGAGACCAATTTTTTGTGGGTGTAAAGATCAAAACTCAAAAGAGTCTAATCAAGATACAACTGACGCCAACCATGATTTTCGGGAATAATGAAACATTGTGGTCCATCACGATGATCCTCCTCATCATTGACAGGTGGCTCAAGAGCATACTCGAAAGGACGAAGGAGGCGTTGTTCATATGTAGACTTTGACGGATTAGGATACCTATAACACAAGAAAAATTCAAATAAAAAGGGCAAAAGATTTTGCAACATATTTGACTAATTAAAAATTTCTTGCAAAAGAAATTTTGAATTGGATGATTCTTGTTGAACCATCCAGCCTAGCGTCCACGACTCAAGCACCATGGCCAAGCATCTCTAAGTTAGCAGCTATAGAATCTTCTAGAATAACATAATGTAAGTCGTGCCATAGAATTGTTGTAAATAATTGTATCTGTATGGTAGATCATAATAAACTCTCCCCTTTTGAGCAATGTTGCATTGTCTACACACCCATTGCTTGTTGTATTGTCGGGTAGAGCTACTATGACTTTCCTTCTCAAGTGCATAAATACAACACTGTAATTCCTTTGTAAATTAAGGAGAATTCATTCAAAAATATCTCTTCTTCTTCTTCACCTTATCATGGTACTAGAACTAGCTCTTGACTAATGTCCCTTATCATTTTTCTTTTTTTTTCCTTCCTCCCATCGTTTTCTCCATGGCCAACGAAACATCCCCTCTCGGCAGAGATTCCTCCTTCTAGCTTCAAACCAACTTTTCTCGCATTATTTATGTAAAACTGACCATTGATAACTAACTCTTATAGCATGCCCAAATAATACCCTATCTTCATTGACAAGAACTCTACCATTTCATTGATGGCTCCACCCCACCACCTCCTCATTTGCCTCCTATTGTCCCACCCTCTCCATCAACTTACCCCATTCCACCCACCAACCCACCCTATCGCAAGTGGTGAAAAACAGATAAACTCCTCCTTAGTGCCTTACTCTCTTTCCTAACAGAAGTTGTTTTAGCCCAAGTGATTTCGTCCCGCACATCTCATGACTTATAGGACTCTAGAAAACATGTTTACATCTTAATCTCAGGCCAAGATTTTTCAAATCAGACATCAGCTTACCAACCTCAAATTTTTTTTTCAAGAATTTCAGAATTTTTTTCAAGAAAAATACATTTACTTGATATGGTTCGGGCTCTTCTTCTTGACTCATTAGTTCCATCTTGTCCTTGGTGTGAGGCATTGGCTACTGTTATCCATTTAATTAATCGATTGCCCACACCAGTTCTACATAATGTTTCTCCCAATTCCATATTGTTTGGTCATACACCTAACTATTCTGATTTGCATATTTCTAGTTGTATGTGTTTCGTTCATCTTCTACTACATGAAAGACATAAATTGACTGCTCAATCTGTTAAATATTCTTTTCTTGGCTATAGTTTAGCTAAAAAATGATTTATTTATTACGATCAAATGCTTGAAGAATTCAAATTTCCAAGATCGCTTTGTTTTTTGAGAAGTAACAATTTTTTCTATCTCATGTCAACCCTATTTCATCTAGTTTTTCAATTCTTCATGATGGGCTCGAGTCTATACCTATGCCAAATCCTGATACCTCTTCTATTCTAAAATATTATAATTGTACAAGATCATTTTATAAGCCCAATTTTAATTATTTAAAATATATGAAATTTTAATTATGTTTAAATCTCTGATTTGAATATACGGCTTAATCCTTTTAAAATAATTAGTATGCTTTATCATTTTAATTAATGATGAGCAATATTAGTTATAAACTAAAGTTAAGTTAAAATAATATTTTATCTTAATTTTTATGAGTGTTTTTAAGTTAAATTAATTTTACATGTTTTCAGATTAGTGTTTTAAGTGCATTATCAGTCCGTTTGAAAATCTAACGTGTAAGGCCTATAAATAATCCAAGAGGAAGCCCAAGCCCCCCACTTTCTTCCCTATCTCTTTTCTCTTTCTGTCTCCTTTCTCTCTCTTCTCTCTCATGTGGATTGTAGACCCTTCCAATGGCCGTTCGACTTCTAGCTCGTGGCGGCACCATCATCGCCTAGCCAACCTCACCCCGATCATCCCTGGACCTCGAACTGCTGGTGCGCACAACTATGCTGGCGATGTCACCCATAGCGGCCACACCTCCCGTCAGCAAGTCCAAACCCGAAATGAGTTTTTTCCACTTTGAGCCGCCATAGCTCTACTATTCCCCCTCCACCCAAAATAGGTATGTAACCCATGGGTTTAGCCCTTTGCCTCCGCAATTTGCCACCGTCCAGCATCAAAACCACCACCAAAATGTTCCACTGCCTTAGGCGACCTTCCCCCTAGTTCCACTCATCCATCCATGACCCCACCTCCCTTGTATGAGTATAAATTCGAAAATAGATTTTCACACTTTCCAAGCTAGATCCACCACTTCTGTTGGTTGTACCGCTTCATCACTACCGCTATGAGATTCTCCGTTCTCCAATGAGTATTCTCCTAACTTTTGGGGTCAAACTGAGTACCCTAACCCAAATCGCCTCTAGCCATACTAGGAGGTGAACAATGTACAAATTTACCCTGCTATGGACACCGTGGACCAGCGCTTGTTTGATGGTCTAGATTTCTTATCCCACTATAAGTAATCTTCCAAACTCAACTTTAGGGTTTAAAATAATATTTATGCGCTAACTCTTTTATTTATAGTTTTGAAGTGCTGGTAACTGATAGTAATATTAAAAATAAAATGGGAGTAGGTTAGTTGGGCCTGAGGCCAGGAAATGGAGGATGAGATCACTCTATAGTTCGTTTAGTTATGAATTGAGAATGTTGATGTGTTTATATTGCCCAGATGACTAACATAAGAGGCGTGGTGAATTGAGTTATATTATAAAAATTAACACTTATAAATCAAATACATAATATAAAATATAAACAGGATATAAAACAGTAAGAAATGTAAAGAGTAGGGTAAGAAGAAGCAAACTCAGTATTTTTACGAGGTTCAGGCCCACTAGCTACGTCTTCGCCTCAAGTTACCCCTTATGGATCCCAAATTCATTATTAAATCTCCTTTAGGTGGAGATATAAACCTATTACACATTTGAGCAGCACTGCTATAAAGAATCCGTGTAGAACACCCTCTACACTTCTAATCACCTCACACTTGGTGATTCAACTATTCCCTGTGTAGAACACCTTTTACACACACAAGGATTATACGCACCCTTTTACTGATATAGGAGTTGATAGTGGGTAGACTATCAAAGTACACTCCTCAATGAGTGAGATAGAAACAATACAGCGTAACCTATATCTCTCTAAAAAAGAACAAGAATTAAGACTCAAAATTTTAGAAAAGAGAGAATGAGAGTTTTGAAAGAATAATGCAAAACTTAGCAATAGGTGTGTAAGCTCTTGTTATAATTTTTGCAAAAATCAAGTGAGCTATTTATAGGAAAATGAGTTTTCAATTTCAAATTTGAAAAGATTCACATGTCAATAAGAGCACTATTCATTTTTCAAAAAATTCAAATAAAAGCATTTCCTTTTTGTATTTGTCAAAGACAATCCCATTCATTTTTCAAAGAAATCAAATCAAATCTTTTGCTTTTCATACATGACAAAATGAGCATGATTTATTTTTCAAACCAAATTATCATATTTTTGCATATGTCAAAAAAACACACAACCACCCTTTAAGATTTTCAAACAAAATCATCTACCTTTTACATTTGTCAAAAAAATACACAACTACCCTTTAAGATTTTCAAACAAAATCATCTACCTTTTGCATTTGTCAAAAAAACACACCACCCCCCTTCAAGACTTTCAAACAAAATATGCACATGTCAACTATGATAATCAATCATCTTATAAATTCAAATTTTTATATAAAAAAAATATAATTTTCGAAATTATTTTGTTTGATGATGTTATGCACATATGAAAAACATAATTTTCAAAACTAAGACATTAAAAATGTCTTACATATGTGAAAAAAGTAATTTGATGTTTCATGAGAAAAAAGAGTAATTTGGAACCTTAATCCAATTTCAAATTTTATCAAGAGATGTACAAAAATAATCTATGAGTTTCATTTGTAGACTTGTTCTTTTATGCTTGATGTGCGCTTCGCTCCATTGCGTAAATAATTTGAGTTTGAGACTTGAATTAATTTGTTATCATTAAAATTTACACGTAGATACGAAATTTGAAATATTGGATTCAACAGTTTATGTTAACATTATGCTTGGTTTTGATTTCCATTGCCATGTCATCCAAAACTTGCCTGCCATGCATATACATTTATTAATTGCCACGATTATTCTATTGTGATGAGATGCCATGCTTGTATTGGAGGATTGATTATATATGTTGATTTGATGTGTTAGTTTAATTGCTTAATCACTTAAATATGTAGTGATGCCATATTGTGTTTGGGAAAGGGTGATGTATGCTAGATTGATTTGTGGGTGTGTGTGTATCATGATCCCAAGTTGAGATGAGGTATTATCTCTGTGGAGTTTCTCTAGTCATTTGGGAGCATAATAAACTGAAGTGACATCCACTAGGTTGTCAATAGGCAACAACGAGATCGGACAAGATGGTGACACTCTTGTGCCTACTTTGTGGCCTTTTGCTGGTAGGGGTTAGAGGATGCTTGGTTATGGTATGCGCTAGGCATGAAGCTGGGTATTGTTCGTTATGAAGTTACATGAATAGTCGTTACTCGTGGTGTGACGAAAAGAGCCAATGTATGCAGATGCTCCCTAGGAGAAATTATGGTGCATGCGTACTAAAAATGATTGTATGAATTTTGTGAATCACGACCCCAAGCTGAGATGTGGCATTATCTAGGTGAAGCTCTACTGGTCACTTGGAAGCGTAATAAACTAATGTGACGTCCTCTCGGTTATCGCCGGATGACAATGGGATCGGATGAGATGGTAATACTCTCGTGCCGACTCCGTGACCTCTCTGCCGGCAGAGATTAGAGGATGCTTGGTCACAATAAGCACTGGGTATCGCTTGTTACGAAATCACATGCACAGTCGTCACCCGTGGTGTGATTAAGAGAGCCTTGATGTTTGGTTGGTCCCAGAGGAGATCATGGTGTGTGGTTGATCATGGTGTGTGCTTAATAAATGGATTTGTGTTGAGGGTTGAAAATTGGATTTTTCGTATGTATGTGCTGATGTGTCCTTTTTTAAGAAAATGATGTATGTGCTTAGGTGTCCTTTTCTAGAAAAATGATGTTTGTGTTGAAGTGTCCTTTTCTGAGAAATGACGGATTTAGAATTGCACGTATTATTGTGTATTTGTGGTTTGTGTTGGTTGCGTGAATGTGATTTTAAATTCTTGGTTATGTTTAGTCGTTTACTTGTTGAGATGTCATAATCTCATGTGGTGTTTTCTATCCATCTGCGATTCTGTTTTATGGAACTGTAGATTTGTTATAGCGGTCAAGTTTGAGCGTTGGACCAGCTCTGCCCGATAAGTGAAGTTTTGGAGTGTTGTAGTTGTGAGCTGAGGACTTGTCTTTACCTTATGGGTCAGTTGGGTGATTGTACTAATCTTGTAAGGAGCTTTTGATTGGGTTATAGATTTTAGATTTCTGGTATTAGAATGTATGCCTTTTACTTCCTACTGCGAATGTTATTTGTACACCTTATGCATGATGCACACATACCTTGAAGCACTTAACGATGAGGTGTGACTCGTATGATTATCATCCGAGTGTTTTGACTTCCACCTGTTCACACTTGGGAGTCAAGATCGCCATAGAAGATCTCTACATGAGACTCCCATCTAATATGTCCATTTCATCCCTACAACTGTCTATAAATTGAAGAAGTTTTTATATAGTTTTAAATAAGCTCATCGAGCTTGGTTTGAGAAATGTTGTAATATTTTGCTAGAGTTTTCTTTTAAGCAAAATAAGTATGATACTTTTTTATTTTTGCACAAGGGCGATGCTAAAGTAGTATTTTTGTTAGTATATGTATATGATATTATCATCTCTAGTTTAGATAGCCCATTGATTCAAAAACTTCAGCAACATCTTCATAGTATGTTTCACATGAAAGATCTTGGAGTTCTTACCTACTTTCTTGGATTGGAAGTTAGGTCTTAGCCACATGATTTATTTCTCAAACAACAAAAGTATATTAAAGACTTGATTCAATTTGAGAAATTGGAAAATCCTAGTCTAGTTGATACTCCTCTGAAGGTGAATGTTAAGTATAGGAAAAATGAAGACGAACTTCTCTCGAATCCAACCCTATATCGTAAGTTGGTTGACATCTTGATTTATGTTACCTGCACGCATTCTCATATGTTGTCTACACTGTTAGTAAGTTCATGGATTCTCCCTGACATCTCCATTTTGTAGCTATTCATTGGATTATTTGCTATCTATTTGGGACTCCTAATTGTGGATTGTTTCCTAAGGATTTTTCTCTTCACTTGATTGCATACTGTGATGTAGATTGAGCTGGTTGGTCGGACTCTCGACGTTCTACTACTGGATGATGTATTTTCTTTGAGAACTCTTATCTCTTGGAAGTGTAAGAAACAAGATTATGTATCTAAGTCATCTATAGAGGCTGAATATTGGACGATGTCTGTTGCATGTTCAGAATGTGCTTGCATGATATTCTTTCAGAACTCAGGTTTGCACAAACACATCCCACGCCTTTTCTTGATGATAATACAGGTGCCATTCAAATTGCAACCAACCCAATTTCTTATAAATGTACAAACGCTTATTAGCCAACCCAGTCACTATACCTGAGATGCTTATAAGTCTAAAGTTATCGTTTTTCCTCATGTGCCTACTGGATACCGAGTAACTGATATCTTCACTAAAATCTTGAATCGACAACGACATCAATACTTACTTAGCAAATTATTGCTAGTTGACTCATTAACATCAATTTGAGGGAGGGTATACAAAGAAACTAGGATTTTCTTTACTATAATGTGGCAAGCTCTTAATAGGATAAGTTTTCTAAGATTATTTTGTATTTTAAATTACTTGTACATATTTAGATAAGATATTTTGTAACCCTAAAAATTTATTTAAAGAGAAGGAAACACCTCATGAATTGAGGTACTTCAGTCAAATTTGACCGTTGCCATCTTTTAGATCAAGTGGTAAATTAAGGACAGAAAATCCTAGGAAGTGTTTGACTTGCATGGAAAATATTTCCTACCACAATTAGTAAAAGAACTAATTAAGCGAATGCCTGGCTTAACGTTGATCCTTTTCTTTTTCTTTTTTTGAAGAAGCTAGTGTCTCAACTTAAAACATGGATTCTGCGGATTCTAAATACCTTATGATCTAAAAGTATGATTATCAACTTACGCAAGATCCCCTCCAATGAGTAGCAAGTCTTCGCGTTTTAAGATACGGCTACCAAAAAAATGTGAGGCTCAGCAAGTAGCCGTGCCACAGTATATGTTGAACTCCCTCCATCACCAGTATCAGCCATGAAGTCAAACCACAGCTCTTCATTTTCGCTAAAATCATGCAACAAATTCTCTTGTTGATCGGCTCCATTTTGGGCTCGATTCATAGCCGCCTGAAATATATATGGGAGATCAGAGTGGTGTTGATGCTTACACAAAGGTTTAAAGAAATATAAAAGTCCAAGTGTACATGAAGTTATTTGAAAAATAAAAAAAAGTGGGATTCCCATAAAAAATATATATTTTTATTTTATTTTATGGATCCTACTTTAAACTGGGTATCTGTGGTCAACTATTTTCCATCAACATGATTATTTACTACGAAAATTAGCAAAAAATAATCATTTTGATAGATAATAGTTAGTCACAGATATCTAATTTTCTTGTAGTATTTTTATTTTCAAAGAATTTGCAAGGTTTGAGCCAGATCGAGGATACAAGACTATAATGAGAAGCTGGGAAAAGCAAACAGAATTTTATTGTTAATTTGTTTCCACACACTGCATAAAGTAGTTATTAGATAGTCATGCAGTCCAATAGGACTAATAATATTTTTAGATGAGAGGCACTAGAGCCACTCCGGGGGGATGTCGGTCAGGCAAAACTTCTTTTTTATTTTCTTTGGTTTTTTCATTTTACATTTTTTTAAACAGTTTTAATATTTTATTTAAAAGAAAAATCACAAAATTATTAAAAAATATTTACTTAATCATTAAATAAAAAAATTATTAAAATATGAATTTTATTTGTGACTTTAACATCTCTCTTTATAATATATTTATCTTTCGTATATAGTCACGCAGCTATTAATGTGCGGAGACAAAGTCAGATTGACTAGGACTTGGTAAACCGGATACACTCGTAAAACAAGTCAAGAACTGCGCCAGAGACTAAGCCTGAGATTTAAATATTCCAATGTGTAAATTTCGATTAGATCTAGCTAACAGTTTCTTTTTCAAGAACACACTACGTAATACTTAACCCAAAATCATTATATATGGTGTCATATTATTTATTTACACTCAGTTATTTTTAATAAAATAATTATTTTTAATTAAAATAAATTTATTTTTATTATAAATAATCTTTTCTATTACAAATAATTGATCATCACAAATATTAGTTTTTATTGCAGTGACATCAGAGTAAATTCAAACGAAAAAGTACTTGTACCTGCAAAATGCGCAAGTCAAAGCGACCTAGGAAGATATTAACTGACACCATGAGGTCATATATAGTTTTGTAAAGGTCAGCTGATGTTCTGCATGCGCGCAATACTTAGCCACCACCCGAACAAAGGCTTACTAATGACAGAAAAGAACTGTTGCCTGGGGCCAAACAAATAAGAAAAGATGGCATAGATATACGTACCCAGAATACCAAGGAACCATATGTAAAAAATCAGGCTGCGAATATGATCTCTCCCAGTACCTGGAAAACTGAAGAGTTTAGTGGATGATCATCGGGAAAAATGGCTTTAATTACATTCTAATTTTCGTCACATAAATATATCAATTATAGAACATACTTTGCAGTTTGCACATCATTACTCACAAAGAAAATTCGTTGATGATAGAAAAGCACGCAATGGCGAGAACGCAAGCATATCTGAGGAATGACGTGATACCGATATAAAATGTATGTCCCCGTTGATAATTTATAAGACGACATTCCTGTTAATAGAAGAAAAAAAAATATGTATATGGTACAGAAATCAGATAATACATAGAAATATTACGATCACTTTATCACAGACCAAATAAATGCAAGATCGATCGCTAGTTTCCAGCTGGACTTGTATAAATTTCATGAAACTGGTCCTGGGTTTGAAGGATTAATGTACTACCATATTTAATCCGCCTAGGATTCTTGACATAACTGTAACGATATTCCAAACTTATCAAAGGGGGGTTTGTAGCCCTACCTCCATAGCGAAGAGCAAACCGAAGTCCTTCAAAACATGAAAAAATCATTGATCAGAATTTACATTGTAGCTAGCGGGGAAAGAATAAAACTAGAAAGGGGAGGGATTCAATAGGACTCAACTGCAGAATGCCCAAGAATGTTCTGCATGTTCAGAAACTTTGGACTCTCACTGCTTTTGGAAAGGTATTGATATTGGATCACTAGATAATGAACAATACTGTGGAGGACCATAAGTGTCGGAAGACAGAAGGAAAAGCCTATCACGAATACCCACAAATCCCATCTCATGATGATGTCCTTTTGCTGCTCAGGAAGGAGACTATACATAACTGATAATGTAAGCAAGTAAAAATACCTGCAAATTAAAGTAAATTTAATTCTATATGTTGCCGATACGCACTATATACTACATTATTAGCCGTTAAAAAGTGACTGGTAGCCCTTGGTTTTATCTGCCTAATTCCTTACTTTATTAACACACGTTGGTCAGGAAAATATCATCTTAATGTAAGCCAATATAGATGATCTCTATGCATGTTACACATCTAGTTGATATATAATAATAATTAAATTTATTTCTTTTTTAATAAGTTTGATTTTTTAGACAAATAATGATTTTACGTAATATCAGAATAGAGAATAAGAGATTTTAAGTTTGGAGATTTTGGGTTCTAACCCTGTGATACTACAGTTTTTCCCATGAATTAATTAATAAAAAATGTTACTTATCATCCTCACACTACATACCAATATATCCTTTGTCATTTTTTTCTTCTATTCAAACACATATTTACATATCAATATGTATATTTAAGTACTAGAAAAACAAAAATGATAAATCACAATATGTTAGTGTGTGGTGTAAGAGATAATAAGTAGAATTCTTTTTAAAATATAATATATAATTAAACTTGCCTCTTCTCCCACTTAATGAATTTGTAGTCATGTGATCAATATATACACCGAAAACTAAGTCGATGAGGCTAAAATACGTAAGCCTTCTGTGCACACTTTTTCTATAGAATAATGTTACTATGTCCCTCTATTTTATGCCCTCATTTTGACAATTAATGCATTTAATTTTTTTTAATTTTTTATTTAATTTACTTAATAATTAAGGAAGTGACTATTAATTTTGTAGTATTTCTTTAATTTTTTTTTTAAAATGTTTAAATATGTTAACAAAATATGATAAGAAAAATGAAAAAAAAATGAAAAATGAAAAGAAAGAGGCACACCCAGCGACTGCAGCACTCTAGCAGCACTATTTTCTATATACCTTTCATTCCTAACGAAGTATATTATTGAATAAAGAATCTGCACCTATTGTTTATATTCAATTTATATATATATATATATAATTAAAATTTGCGATCAAAAGGAGACAGATAATATTTTCATAATACAACTAGCAGATATAGAAACATCATTATAAGAGTGAGAGTGATATTTACCACTTATTGAACGATAGCAATGAATACCGTAAGATAAACATGGTTGTGGAAATAATAAACAGCAGCAAGAAGGCATGCCTGCAAAGTAAAAGTTTCGGAAGTTACTGATACCCATCACTGGCTTTATTAGCAGTACAAGATTCTCGGAAGGTACTTAAACACGTGCGAATTCATATTGCTCTTCACTCTTGACCTATATACATGATTTTATGCACATTTTAATTAAAATATGTATTCTAAGTTTTTGTATAAATATATATTAATTAACAATGGAAAACAAATATATATTTAGTCATATTTACCCTTGTTCAGATTGGTCGAAAAAATGCTGCCAACGAAGCAAGCTGTATTCATCAGTCTCCCATAGAATTGTGCTTCTCAGAAAAGGATATAGGAGAAATCCGATGAACAAAAGCACAGTTAAATATTCAATAAAAGTAATTATAACTACGCGTCGATCTATTGGGAATGCTTCTGTATCAGACCTCATCGGGTTTTTCCTAACCTTCCCCATAGCGTACGTACAGGCCGCAAGCTCCACCACTGCAATAAACGAAGTACGTTCCCCCGCCCACAAGAAAATTAGTCAAACGTACACCACCCTGATTAAGTTCACGTCTAAATGTGCATAAAAGAGTTATATATAAAAAAAAATATACAAATTAAAACAAAAGTTAAACAAAAATATTAAAGGGGCTTCAAGAAAAACATGAGGAAGATCAGCATCCTTCATTCGTGTTCTACGTACATATATGAAGGCGAGAGAATTAAATAGAACATTGGAGAAATTAAGATGCAGTACCTGCGCGCTATCAAGCTAGCCCAGAAAATTAATTAGATCAAGATGAAGACCAATACGATCGAGGAATGTTGGTGACAAATGTGACTCTCTTATATAACTAAACCCAGTACTAGGGGGTCATCAGATAGACGACGAACGAAAAGGGAGTCAAAGATCGATAGAAGACTAACGAAAAGAAGACAGAAAATGATAGGCCGGAATCAAATTAAGGATGTGCGGGTTTGCTGGTCTTGTCGGTCAAGAGATTGACATTATGTTTGCAACGTCGACGTTAACCTCCTTCACCTACTCCTTTTAAAACAAGCTCTCCTTTTGCGAAACACAAAGTTATCGTGAAAGCAAAGCAATGTAAATAGAAGACTAATGGTCGCAGCAACTAATATAAATTAAGGGAAAAAGATCAGTGATCATGGACTAAGTCATAGTGAAAGCAGCCACATATATAATTAATAACTAAAAGTTAACTCGAAATCAACAGCTAGCTAATAGCTAGCAACCATTTTTCTTTCTTGATGGCCTACGTACGCCCCACTTAGAGATCACTAGCAGTGGATCAAATTAATTAATAAGCTAATCTCCTTCACTACTCATGTTTCTTTGCCAACATCAAGTCAATAACTAAATAGCGCGCATGCATTGCTTTTCTCCATAATGCAAACGGGCCTCTCATAGCAGCACATCAGTATTCAAGTGTTTTTTATTTTATTTTATTTTTTATTGTTATTATATTTTTTATTCTGATGACTAGCCAATTAACAAAAATTAGTGATTGAGATTGAGAAAATATGCAAATTAGGGAGAAAATTCTGAAAAATATTGATTAATGATAAGATTAAAAAATATGAGAATTTTTTCGGAAAGGAAGAAGCCAAATTATTGAATGAAAATTAAATACGTAAGTAAACAAAATTCTTACAAAAAATTTGGCCAAGACTGAAACCAGAATCACATCTAAAACTTGAAAATTTTCTTAGAAGGCAAAAATGAATGGAAGTAAAGATTTGAGAAAAAAAAATTGATATTGCCCCAATCCAAGGAGACTTAAAAGTTTTTCTTGTCATATTTGCACAGATTCAGCTTCTTAAGACGGTTCAACACAATCAACGCATAAAATCTGGAGCTGAAAAGTGAAAACTTGGTAATTTCTTATTCTAGCCAGGAGAAGGAAGATCAACGCACTCTTTACAAGACATGCAAATTTGCTCAATGGAAATTTTATCACTGCTAAAAAAGAAATCTTCACACTGAGTTATGACATAAGAAGCTTGATCATAGTAATCATGAGTAAAAAAATTCAGATTCTTGCAAAGAAGAAGCTCATATCGCGCCAATATCAAACGTACATAACTAATGCCCTGTAGCATTTATTGTCTTATGGTGAAGTAACCAAAATTTTATGGTAGATTGGAAAACTATATTTATTATAAAATAGATCTAATATATTATTTGAAGTTATATTAGTTTGTATTTTTTTTTTATGTGAAATATAATTCTCTTTCAAAAAAAGAAACAAATTAAAACAAAAGAGAAAATTTGGAATACACAGATCAGATCAGGTCAACGATCGATCAGGAGTTTTTTAAACAAAAATACAAAGGATCAAGAATTAATCGAGATATTGTTATATATACTTAACATGATTTTGCTCATCTAAAAATAAATTAGCAATCTAGCTAGGGTTTACAAGAAAACATTGGAAAGAGCATGCCTACGTACGTACGTGTTCTACATATATATGAAGCCGAGAAAATTAATTAGAACATTGGAGAAAGATGCAGTACCTGCGCTATCAAGCCCAGACGATTAACTAGAAGATCATGAAGACCAATTGTTCCGATCGAGAAAACAGCTATCATGCATGTATATTTAGCACAA
Organism: Platycarya longipes; assembly: GCA_036559045.1. Classification (NCBI taxonomy): domain Eukaryota; kingdom Viridiplantae; phylum Streptophyta; class Magnoliopsida; order Fagales; family Juglandaceae; genus Platycarya; species Platycarya longipes. The sequence goes on from CM071802.1 coordinate 41,606,378, forward strand.
TACTGACGTGGGCAATCTAGCTACCATTTTACCGTCCTCTTCCGCCGGCCGGCATATTAATTAAAGAAACAACGTAGAAAATGACTACGAGTCTACGATCCTGATCCTTTTTATTATCGAAATGACATATATATATATATATATATATATATTATAGTAAGAACCAATTACGAGGAAGTTGGTTGGTGATAATGTCACTTTCTATCAGACCCAATACAGTAGGTCTTTTTTAAAGAGAGATTTATTTGTTTATTAATTTAATGCGGGTGTTAGATATAGACTAACGAATAGAAGAAAATCTTGTTAAAGAAGACTCTCTCATAATTCTCTCCTGACCACTGATTTTTCGGCAATCTCAATATTAATAATTTTCTCTTCATGGGTGGAGGTGGATTTGAGCTTTGGGTAGCATCTCCGGCGCCTTTCCATCCAGTTTTATTTCCGGCCAGTTATGTCCTTTTTTGGTAGCTTTTTCGTTTGTTTTTCTAGTTTTTTTACCTTAGCGTCGTCAACCTCCAATTTCCTACTTTTCGCCTACTTCAGACTGTCACGCGCGACCTCAACAGTCCTTCTAGTCGCCCATCTTCATGCTGGGGACTGCCATTTGGCCTAGTGCATAGGCTACACGTGCAGCTCATGTGGCCTAGCCGCGAACTGGAGGGAATGTTGATACCACACGTACCACCATTGTCGTCAGGGGCCTACTGCTGGCGAATTGGACTTGATTGTTAGTTATTCTATCTTATCGTTTTCTTTAGCGGCCTGTGACCTTGAAAGAAGAATTGTAGACTTTTCTAATAATTTGTTCCATAACACAAGCAACAATGCACTCTTTGTTATGAATTGTAAATGAACGAACGGCGCCGCCCCCTGTCCCACCACTAAATTATGTGAATGACCCCACCACTATTATTTTAAAATCTGCATAGTGACTTGCATAGTGACTTGCATAGTAACTTGCATAGTAACTTCAACGCCTATAAATATGGGCTTCAGTTGTAATGAAATTCATAAGAAAATATAGAGAGAGAAAGAAAGTTTCAGTTCTTAAGAGTTTCTTTTATATTTCTCTTGCAATAGTAGTAGTTTTCTTTTTAGTTTTATAACACGTTATCAGCACGAGGTTCTACCGATACTGAAGCTAATGGTCTTCTACTTCAAGTAAGTTTTTCAATATATTATTTGCAGTCCTTGAGATAAATATTAAAGGTAATATTTCTGAATATTACTTGATAAAATTTTATTTTTATTCTTATGATAATGTGAATATATTTCTTAAATTCACAGATTTATTTTTGTAATATAATGTCAAATATTGAGATTTATTACTATTGACATTTCTGAAAAATGTTATTTATCCAGGATCCTTGATGAGATCTATTTGGATATAATGATGAACTTGAAAGATACAATCATAGAAGAAAACCATGTGTCCCTGAAGGACCGTGCTGTGTATCTCATGATGAAAAATCATCTTACTATGTGAAATAAATTAAGAGAGTGATATAAGCACCAGAAGATGTAATCCTCTCAAAAGATCATTATGATTTATTGCACCTGAAGTTGCAAGATTTTAAGAGTGGTATTGAATATTCTGCACTCTTTAAAATCAGCTCAATATTAAAATTATATAGTGAAAATGTCACTGATGATGATATATAAAAGAAGACATTATTTTCATACCTCGAATGTGCTCTTGCAGTAGCAATATCGAGAGTGAAAGTTCAACAAATATTCTGAACTTTTGTTTTGTCTTCCAGTGATTGAGCTAAATAATGAGTTTTTGTTACATCAGTTACGTCCTATTAATGATATCGAATTTACACAATTCCCAGAAGTGAACGGGAACTAAGGGCGTAGACGTGGTAGAAAAATTATAGAAGTGTTGGTCCCAAAAGCGACAACACTAAAGATGATAAAAATATATCGTATCACCAAAAGTGATCAAACTCAGAGAAGGGTAAAGGCCCTCAGAATAATTCTTCATAAAAAGATGAAGATGTTTGTCATAGATGTAATATGACTAAACAGTAGTCACGTACCTGTTGTACGGCCAAGCACTTGATTTATTTATACTAAGTTTTTATATATAAGCTTATTAATATTTCATCATGTTTTGAAATAATGAAATATCGGTGCCTGAAGCACGACAAGAAATTACTTGGGGTAATAAAACCCTGTTTAAATTTGATCCTCTTACAAATAAATGTGAACCAGAAGTTCAGAGGATTATTTATCTGCAAAGTGTTGCAAATCAATTACATGATGTATTTACTGACACTAAAGGTGTTGTAAAATCATATATTACTGCTGTTAATGCTTAAGCAGGAATTGAAGTCCCTGAAAGACGAGTTGTTAAAACAGCAATAAATGAGTCTAAGATACACCTGAAGCGTTGAAGACCTATTGGTGCACAAGAAAAATAAAAATCGGTACTCATGAAGATACCGTATTTTCTGTATAAAATATAATCCTCCTGAAGAGTGTAACTCCTGAAGAGTATAACTCCTGAAGAGAAAACTCCTGAAGAGTATAAACCTCCTGAAGAGGAACCTCCTGTAGAGGTGTTTCATGAAATGTTTTCCCCTGGAGAGGAACAATGAGATCTCAATACATTTCATGAGTACTGGAAAATTTATGGATAGAAATAAAACTGTTGTCGACAACATATATGATAACACTTGATATTACCAGAAGTAATGAAGAAAGTGAGCCAAAAATCGTCGAAGAATGTTGACGTAGAAATGATTGGCCAAAATGGAAAGCAGTTATTAAAACTGAATTAAACTCGCTAGTGAAGTGAGATGCATTTGGACCTGTTGTCCAAACACCAAAGGGTGTAATATCTGTCAAATATAAGTGAGTATTTATACGAAAGCGTAATGCGAAATGAAATTGTGCTGTATAATTTGTTGCATAAGGTTTCCTGTAGAAACCCGAGAGCAATTATGAGGAAACATATTTCCTTGTTATGAATGCAATCACATTCATATTTTTAATCGATTTGGTTATTACAAAAGGATTAGATATGCAGTTAATGAATGTGGTCCCTGCATATTTATAAGGATCATTAGATCATTACATATATAAAGATTTACGATACTTGAAGCATCTAATCCAAGTACATTTGGGAGTATGTACTTTATAAAACTTCAAACATCTTTATATGGATTAAAGCAATCCGAACGTATGTTGTATAATTGAATCAACAAGTATCTATTGAAAGAAGGATTTAAGAATAATCCTATATGTTCATGTATTTTATCAGAATCCGGATTCGTCATTATTGCAGTTTACGTTGATGATTTACCTTGTTAGAACTCTTGAAAAGATTACAAGGGTTGCTATAAATTCAAGGAATGCATTTGAAAAGGAAAGATCTTATTATTCAATTCATAGATGAGTTACAAGAATTTGAGACTTCTAGCCTCATCTCTCAAATGCATTTGCTCTTCATAAAGCAACATATCATCCTTATCTAAAGGATTAGGCAGTCGAAATGAAGAGGCAAGTAAGGATTTTAAATCCTTATTCTCCTGCTTTAAGTCTGCAATTTTTTTGTCAGACTCTTGAACGAGTCGTTGAAGTACAGAAACCTTCTCGTTAAGCTCCTCAATCTCACGATTTTTGGATTGTAATCGGTTGGAAAATCCAACAATAGAGGAGGAGTATCGGGTGCCGAGAGTCACCAGCTCATAAACAGCTTCACGATCTGACTTATTAGCCAGATCATTTGCTTGCTGCAACAATGCACCTGCGGAAGATGCAGGATCAACATGTAATTGAGGTGAAGGATACCTCATATGTTGATTGTGAGAAATAGTAAAAGGAAATTGATGAGCCATTGAAAATTTGTAGAATAAGAATACAAATACAGATGAATTATAGATATGAGAAGAAGATTTGATGCGTACTAAATGAAGCTAAAGACGGTTCTTATAGAAATGGAAATAAGAACAAGACAAACCATCATCTCTTCAAATCTCACTTTACAAGATATGCTGGATGCATAATTTCAAAAGCCAGCGAGATTAATTACAGCTATCCCTATTTTCTTGTAAACGCTGAACCTCTGCCGTTAGCTGCTGTTGTTGACTTTGTATCTGAGCTCTCTCTCGTTCCAACTCTTCTACTCGTGTTTTCAGGTCACGAGAATACCAGTCTACAAGTTTCTTCAGCTCCTTGTTATCTTGTTTTAAATCTTTATTTTTCTATCTTTAGTTGCAAGCGTTTGATGCAACTCAGATATTTGATTTTTAAGATGATCAACCTCACTCGTTCTCGCCAATAGCCTCTGAGACATGGTTGTAAGAGATGCAGCATATTGAGCACTGAGGGTTCTTGATGCTGCAACAATTTCAAGATCAGATTTACTAGAAAGATATATCTCTGCTCCTATCATGGTGTTTACAGCCTCAGGAGAAAATATAAGTGGTTGAGGTATAAAAGGTTCATGGTTTAAATCTGGGACATTAGAATTTCTATCAGACATAATATCGTTCTGGATGAACAACAACTGAATCTATGAGGAATGCGAGATCTTTTTGCTGGAGTAAACCAATGGTAAAATTGGTTATATTTAAACAACAACCCGAAGGCTTCAAATCTCTTTAAGATCTCGTTTGTCCACAATGTCAAGCGGATTTGATTTTTCGCCGAACTGATAATATTAAATCTCAAAGCTTTTACAGCTTTTATCATACATAGATGGTTTCCAATGTTATTTCCACCGTATATAAACAAGTTCTCCCTAATAACGCCGAATGAGGGGGAGAAAATTTTAGATGAAAATATTATCATACTCTCTCTAATGCATTATTTAGTTGGAGATCGTGTTTGAATTCTTAGCTTGTTATATATACCAAAATCATATTTGCTTATTACTTGAAACACTAACGCATATTATCAGGGGGAGTTTAAGTATTACTGTAGGTATCAGATTTCTATTAAATCTGTCAACCAGATATTATTTTTCATCTTCAAATCACTCAGAGATTATTGCAATTCATGAAACAAGTCGAGAGTATATTTGGCTGAGATCAATGACTTAACATATCCAAGAAAAGTGTGGTATTTTGATAGCTCAACAATTTTATACGAAGATAATGCTGCTTGTATCACTCAAATCAAATGAGGATATATCAAAGATATGATCAAGTGATAATCTGGCAGATTTATTCACGAAAGCATCACCAACTGCGACATTCAAGAAAATTGTGCAGAATATTAAAATGTGAAGACTCAAAAATCTATCGTCATGCTCTAGGGGGAGTAAAAGTCCTGAAGACTTGTGCTGATTGTACTCTTTTTCCTTCGCTAAGCTTTTATCCCATTGGGTTTTCCTTTGCAAGGTTTTAATGAGGCAATCTTAAAGCACTTGTGGATACATAAATAGACTGTACTCTTTTTCCTTCGCCATTGGTTTTTCTTCCCACTGGGTTTTTCCTTGGCAAGGTTTTAACGAGGCAGATTCTTTATGGGTGGTCATTCAAGGGGGAGTGTTATGAATTGTAAATGAACGAACGAAACGGCGCCGCCCCCTGTCCCACCACTAAATTATGTGAATGACCCCACCACTATTATTTTAAAATCTGCATAGTGACTTGCATAGTGACTTGCATAGTAACTTGCATAGTAACTTCAACGCCTATAAATATGGGCTTCAGTTGTAATGAAATTCATAAGAAAATATAGAGAGAGAAAGAAAGTTTCAGTTCTTAAGAGTTTCTTTTATATTTCTCTTGCAATAGTAGTAGTTTTCTTTTTAGTTTTATAACACTCTTCACTTTTATCGTTTCTAGTGAAGGTTTCATCATTTCCAACTATGGATTTATTATTCTTTTTATAGCAAATAATTTATTTTTATTTTTTTATAAGATTACGTCTTCGGTAAGATATGAATAGAGAGCAATTTATTTATTTATTTTTTATTTCATTTCTTTTATATCACTGTTTATTATTATTATGGTATTGTCTAGGAGTCCCATCCCCTCTCATGCATCATATTTTTAATTTCATGAAATTAATTACTTAAAAAATATATATGCTAGAGTAACGAAATACTAGAAGACAAATTATTTCCCTTTCCAACGCTACAACATAAGCATAGGTGGATCTTAAATCTTATGAGAATCTAATGCTTGATTTGATTAGACACGCCTATTTCAGAAAAGGGTAATGCTTTGTGCACTGTTGTCTCTCTTTTTTTTTTAAAAAAAAAAATCTTAATAATTAAGTAAATATTATTTAATAATATTATGGTTTTTTAAATATTTAAATATATTTAAGAAATAATATAAGAAAATAATAAAAAATTAAAAAATTATTCTTGCACTAACTGTGCAAATGAAGGGGGTGGCTGTAGCACCACCCTTTCGAAAAAACTGGATTGGAATCATTAGGAGGACTTGCAAAAAATCAAGAGTGGATTAGACAACTAGGATTTGTGATTCCTGAACTTAGCAATCTGGGGGTTTCTTATGCCAGGTGATGCTAGAGACACCGATGAATGACCGAACATTCAGACTGATCAGTGTATATGAGTTTTATATATATATTTAAATATTTTTAAAAAATGTAAATAAAAAACTACCATTATTACTTTTTCAATCACTAAATAAAAATATAAAAATAAAAAGTCCATCGATTAAATTTACCGGTCAAAATCATCAATTCAAATATCATTTTCCTTCTTATGCTAAGTATTTAAACGAACTTGCAGAGAAGAGTGTCCCGTTGTTTCTTTGCCATTTCTATAATAGGAAATGTTAGAGATACTGCTTTGGGATCCCATTACGTGTTCCCGTTTGACGTGGACTTTCCACGTTTTATTTTTTATTTTTTTATTTTTTTACAACGCATCTACTGCTCCCCCCTCCCCCCGGTCATTATGACCCCATTCTAGTTCCTTCCGAGATCGACACGCCCCCTCCATCGTCCAACGTCGCCCTTGACAGAGACGCCGTTCTTCTCCCCTCCAGCAGAACCTCAAAATGCCCAGACCCATTAGACCTGCGAAACCCACAAACCCGCGAGAGAAACCCTCCCCCGATGGAAGCAATTCTGCGTAGGTTCTATCTGGTTGATTTGGAAGCTACTAGTGAAAGAGAAGAGAAAATCCGCAAAAGCAAAAAAGAAAAAAAAAAAGAATGAAAACTCTGCAAAAAGAAAGGGGAAAAAATTGATGTTAGCTTTGAGAAATTTGGTCAGATTAAAGTTGTATACCTTCCCCTGCATACCAAAACTAGTGGCGTCGCATAGCAAGCAAAGTTGAAACCTTAATCGAGGTTTTTCTCTTGAAGTAGTTTACAAGGTAAAAATAAAATCAAATGAAGACTTGTTGGTTTGTGCGATGGCTATATTTTGCTTGCTTGCTTGCTTGTGAGTCTTGTAAATTTTTGAAATGAAATCTGTATGTGGTTCAACTCCTAGCTGATTTGCAGAGCACCAAGTGCTCGATAGAATGCCACAACGAATGAATGGTTGTCTAAATGACATGTTTAGTACATGTTTTGCCACACCAAGGGGAAAGATTTTAGATGAGATATGATGGAAGTTTTTTCTCAATCGATAATACTTCTTCCCAACTACTCTATTTTTATGTTTTCCAACATTGAAAACCCTTCGCAAAAAACTGGCTAAAGTCATTGAATTCGGTCTCTTTTATTTTTTATTCTATAATTCTAAAACAATCATTGTGATTTGTTGGTAAAACTAATCCATTATATTATATTAATAAGCTAAATTCATGCTCTTATATATGCAAGGCTATCTACGACCGAAGAAGGAAGAGAAAAATAATAATAGATGGGATTGATCTTTATTGAGAAACTACATTTTTTTTTGTGATTGTTGCAACTAAGTTATGCATGCACCAAACTCCACATTAGATTCATCATTGGATTTATCAAAATAATAATATAATAATATTATTTAGTTGCATTGTAATTTCTTTGTAGTTAACCCCCGTGGTAGGGTTGTGTCACATTTATAACTCGTGGTCAGACAGTATCCATTATTCTTATTCGTGGTTGGGTCGTATCCATTATTCTTACCCATGATAAGGTCTTACCCACTATTTTTACTCGTAGTTGAGCCTTACCCACTATTCTTACTCGTGGTAGGGCCGTAACAAAATATAACATCAAAATCTTCTTTTCTTTCAAAATACATATTTAGAGTCTCATGTCAAAGTTTTCAGATGCCACATCTTATAAAAAATAAAGTACTGAACAACTTCATATCATTTCACATGTTTAAAATTAGAATCAAAACTTCTTCATTTACAACAAAATTTTTAGATATCATAAATCAGAACATTTCTATTTCACCAAAACAACCATTTTTCAACAGACTCATGTTTGTTCTTTTTTAGTTTATAAACAATGTACAAAATTAAGCTTATGTCTACACTAGTCATGTCAGAAATATACTCTCTTTTATAGCTTTTATGCACATGCGGAACAAACATCTGAGGTTGTTTTTAACTTTTAAAAAAAATAAGATACATATTTTCAAAGTCAACCTCATTTTATTTATTTTTATACAAAGCTAGCATATGAACCCTACTTACCTAGACTTCATAGCTTTCTGAATCTTCCTTATAAAAGTGCTAATAGAAATCCGATCATCACCTATAAAATAGTCAAGCTTAACTTTCTTAGTTCTCAATCAAATGTATATATCGATGCCTAAACCCAACATGCCAGCTTTAACCTATTATAATCTCTCAAAATCTAAGATTCTCAATCCCTAAGAATAACACCACTTTCCCAATATCGTCATTTTCACATAATTTAATATTATATTAAAAACATCTATTAAAGAAAAAAGCCAAAATTTTCGTTTAATAAACTTAATCAAATTCAAATATTAAAGAAATAAAAATGTGCACTCAACACTTAACTCATGAAGTTAAACTTTTAAACAAGTTCAATACAACAAATAGAATACAATTTAAACGTTATTTATTTCCTTTATAAAAGCTTGAGTTTAAAACACAGTCCATTCAGTTTACACGTTATTTATTTCCTTCATATGGCATTTTAGTAGTTTGACAAAACATGCATGTCTCTTTGAAAAGGGGTTGAGTACAACAAAACTTTATGAAACTATTACTTTCGAAACCGTGAAAGTGTGAGATGGTTCCATACCAAAAGTGGAGGTGGTGCGCGACAAAGGTAAAGGCGGCAGATCATGGTGGTTGACGGTTGAATGAGCACTGAGAGAGAGAGAGAGAACTGTCACTCCCAGGGAGAGAGAGAGAGTGATGAGCGAGAGACAAAAATAATGTAAGAGAAAACATTGAAAGAGTTTGGAAAGGGAGATTGTGGGCATGGCATGAGCTTACCAAGCGACAAAAGCGGTGGCTTGGGGGGTGGTGTGAGGTGCTTGGCAACACTGTCTATGCATGAGGAGACGACGGGGTGGAGGTTGGCGGAGTGCGGTTGCTTTCCCAAGATAGGTGTCGGCTAGTTCAAGTGATGGGTAATACTCTGTTTCGGGTATGGTAAAACAAAGCACCCCCTTATTGAGACCCCATAAAAAATGGCCCATGTACAACGTCCTAGACACACATGAACACCCGAGATTACACCACTTGTGGGGGCAAGCATAGCTTTATAGGACTTTCCTAGGGGTCTAGAGTATGCTCTAGGAAGATTGAAAGAAACACACGGGTTAATTGGAAAGTGGCTAAAGCCTTCCTTTTTGACTGTGCGATGCGCCCATCACCAGCACCAGCCTGGGCCATGCCCAGTGCCCCACAACCCGTGCCCACGCATGGGCCATTCCAGGCTAGCGACAGCCATGCCCAGGCACCCTGTCTAGGCCATGCTAGCCAAGCCAGCCAGGCCATTCATGCACCAACAAGCCCATGGCTCATGCCATGGGCCATCCTAGGCCATGTAAGGGCCAAATAGAGTCTTAGTTCAATTAGTATTTGATTTATCTTTTTTTAGTTCAAGTAGGATTTGATTTATTTTTTATGGGATTCATTAGGAGTCTCCAACTTATTTTCTTATAAATAGGACCTTAAGTAGTTTATTTTAAATCTTTGGAATCTTTTGATCTTTTGGCATACTTTCCTTAGAGGCGGGTTTAATGTGTCAAGGGATCTTCTTGTTGATGCTTTTGCACTTAGACTTTAGGGGTGAAATTCGTGAATCCCTTAAAGAGGATTACACCTTGCAATTTGTGAATAGGTGTAATTCAACTTATCTTTCTATTTTGTTTTTCAATCTTATGAGTAGAGATTTTCCTCACTTCTTTATGTCAATTACTTTTGTAGAACTCAAGATTTCAAATCTCGTATCTACGTATAGATTTTGATGATAACAAATAAATTCAAAACTTAGCAAAAAGTTGTCTACACATGAAGAGAGCTAAGCACATTAAGAAATCAAGTATAAGCAAAAAGAAGATCAAATCTACAAATGAAGTTTATAGAGTAATTTTGTATATCTCTTAAAATTTGAAATTGGATTAAAGCTCAAAATTAATATTTTCACATAAAGCATTAAATTACATTTTTTCCATTTGCATAAATTTATTAAAATATTTAATTTCAAATTATTTTTTTCACATATGCATAAAGATTTGAATTTGTAAGATGATTGATTGTCATCTTTAACATGTGCATGTGTTGTTTGAAAATCTTGAAGGGTGGTTGTGTGTTTTTTTGACAAATGTAAAAGATAGATGATTTTGTTTGAAAATCTTGAAGGGTGATTGTGTTTTTTTTTTTGACAAATGTAAAAAATAGATGATTTTGTTTGAAAATCTTGAAGGGTGGTTGTATGTTTTTTTGACATATGCAAAAAGAAAATTATTTAATTTGAAAAATAAATTATACTCATTTTGTCATGTATGAAAAGTAAAAAATTAGGTTCGATTTCTTTGAAAAATAAATAGAGTTATCTTTGACAAATATAAAAATAAGATGTTTTTATTTGAATATTTTAAAAAGTGAATAGTACTCTTATTTGACATGTGAATCTTTTCAAATTTGAATATAAAAACTCGTTTGCCTATAAATAGCTCACTTGAGTTTTTCAAAAATCACAACAAGAGCTTACAAATCAATTGTTAAGTTTTGCATCAATTTTTCAAAGCCCTCGTTTTCTCTTCTCTAAATTTTGTGCTTTAATTCTTATCCATTTTGAGAGAGATATAAGTTACGCTGTATTCTTCTTATTTCACTCATTGAGGAGTGTACTCTAATAATATACCCACTATTAGCTCTTGTATTTGTAAGATGGTTCGTATAACCCTTGTGTGTGTAGAAGGTGTTGTACACAAGAAATAGTTGAGTCATCAAGTGTGAGGTGATTGCAAGTGTAGATGGTGTTCTACATGGATTCTTTGTAGCGGTGTTTCTTAAAGGTGTAATATGTTTTTATCTCCACTTGAAAGAGATTGAATAATGAATTTGGGATCCTCAAGGGGTAGCTTGAGGCGAGGACGTAGGCAGTGGGGCTAAATCTTGTTAAAATACTAAGTTTGCTTCTTCTTGCTCTTACTCTTTATATTTCCCGATTTTTCGTATGTTATTTATATTTTATATTGTGTATTTATTTTATAAGTGTTAATTTTTTTTAATATAACCAAATTCACCCCACTTCTTGTGTTAGTCATCTGGACAACAACTTTTACTTATTTTCATGTTCTTCATTTTTTCCTTCAATTTCTCTTCTATCAAACACTTCCAATATTCCCATCTACCATATATTCAAAAATCACCCATAGACTACCCTAGAAAACACTTTCCATCCCTCCAAACAACCTTTGGCCAAAATCCATAGGCCTAGCCTTAGGGTTTCTTACACTTTGGAACTAGACCAAATCTTAGTTCAACTACAACTCCTAGTCATTATCCAACTCCAACTCCTAAATATAACCTAATTCCAACTCCTAGTCTTAACCCAACTCCAACTTCTAATTCTTACCCAGTCCAAAGACCCTACCTTTCACTCTTATTTCAACACAAACTCCTAATCTCATCGCAACTCTTATAAGCCCAAGCCATCTTCCATCCAAATAAAAGAGACTTTTCCCACAACCAAAACTCATTCCCAATAGGACTCTTATAATCTAAGAATCCTAATCCCCATCCAAACCTTGATCAAAACATATTCTAAGACAACCTTTCTTACATCCTAATCTCATCCAAAACACAAAACTTTAAACCTATCTTTAAAATCGCAAAATTCCTTTGACCTTCCACATAAACCCTAGCCTTCTTACACCTTATAAGCCATACACCTTACCAACCTATAAACTTACCCAAAGTACATTCTTTTGAACCTTTTCCACCATAAATAACCACTTAGACCACCATATCTCCTTACTCATACCAAATCCATTTATAAACTCCATAACCCCATAACCATAGGAACTCAAGAAAATTAGAAAAGGGCCTAAACTAACTAAATCGACGAGACATGATCGGTCATTACAAGAAGGTGATAGTCAAGAGGACCTTATTGTTTAGGGACTAGACAGAGGTCCCTAACACTCTTCTATACTTTTTAGTGGCTTCTTGTAGTGGTACTGTGGGTCATGTAGGGGCGGTTTTGGGGTTGTAAACTGATTGAAACGGGGAGGTTAGCAGTGATGGAATGTTGTGTCTTATCCCTCTCGATCTATCCAGGCATAGCGGCAGAGAGCCTTGGTCATGTGAACAAGGGTATGGTGAGGTTTGGTGGGCACGGTGGTGTGAAGGGCAGTGTGGTGGGGCATTGTAGTTTGGACCTTGGTTCCATACGAGGAAAGCAGCGTGCATGGAAGGGAAGGCCTTGAAGGAGGTCTGCGGCTTGGGGTTCATGTTTCCTTCAGGAGGGGTAGACGATATCAATATATATAGGTGATTGGAGGACCGAAAGAAAACCCTAGAGAAAAGTGAGAGAGGGAACAAGCCTGTATAAAAACTAAGGTGATCAAAACCATACACGTAGGAGGAAAGAAACGTGCATGGTGGGAAAACTAGGAGTGCAAGAGATAATCACTACAACAAGAAAGGCTTATACCGGCGATTTAGCATTTATCGGTAATAAATTCGCTGGTTAAGTGTATATTGGCAGCGATATTATTGTCGCCGTGGGATGATTTGATTTATTTTGAAGTTTTCATTTTGAAGCGATTATATTGACATTTGCAGCGAGTTTAATCGTTGAAAATATTTTTACAGCTATTGTGCCAATATTTACAGTGATTTTAATCTCTGAAAAGTATATTTAAATTATTGCAGCAATTTATTTTGTTGCAATAAGTCTTTGAAGTTGCGCGCCCCTTTTATTTTGCCCCGAACTTCGTATTTTCCCTCCAGTTGTTAGGAAAGTAAAGGAAAGGAAACCTAGGAGACCACTGGAGAAGTGCTGGCCGTTTTGGGGGAAGGAAATCAGAGCTTAACATCAGATCCCACCCACTGCCGGCCCTGTTATTGAATGGCGCTGCCTCCACCGAAGATTTTTGAGTTCAACTAACGCGTTGCCTCCACTCATTTCTTGTGAACCCAAGGAAATTGCGGTATTTTGGTCAAATCTAGATCAGCACCAGTCTCTGTAATTTTAGCTTCGTCTGCTACGATTTCTCCTCAAGAATCCATTTATGTTCTTTGCTGGTTTCTAAATCCCATGGAAATGCTACCTAGCTTTAGGTGATGGCTAAGATGCCAATGATTTTGAAATTATAAACTGGTTTGGTCACTATTGTCACTGAATTTCCTTTTTTGAGCTTCCTAAAAACAGACCATTCCTAGTTAGCAATTAGAACAATAAATAGTCCATATCGATATGAGTTTGCTGGTAATGCTTTGGTATTTTCATGCTGTAGTAAGTTGCTTCTGAGATTATTTTTTCCTTAACTTTGGGCTTAAGTTTAAACTCATTTTTTTGCCATTCTTATTCTTTTTCTGGATTTCCTTTTGCTGCCTTGATGTGCATACTTTTATCACATATCTGACTGATTGCAAGTATTGATTTAACAAAAAATTAACTAAAAAATTAAACTTAAAAGAAAATTGTCTAACAGATCAACTTGTAAATTCACTAATGTAAGATTTGTGTAGATGAAGTAATTCGCATTACAAAAAACTTGCCTTTTACTCAAAATAAAAACTTGTCGAATGAAAAAATCTCATATAAATAAAGTTGATTTCCCATCAAATATAGAAAAACCATATTGGTGCGCCTATTATTTGAATAAATGTTTGTCTTTTCTTCCCTTCATTTTATGCATGTGGAAATGTGGGCCAAGTCACGTTGGAGGATTGGTAGTCTTGCTTATGGTTCTTTCTCTTCAGGAATGGATAGATTATAGCCTTCTCTTCTGTTTACTCTTAGGGATGCTTACAATTACATGAAACATGTAATACTTAATTGATGGTTGTCTTTGCATACACATATATGGATGCATGCATCAAACCTGTAGGGTGGGACAACTAGCGCAAAGCAGAGAATGAGAGAAGTGCTTGCTTTTATGAATACATGTATCGCTTTTGCCCAATTTTTAGTAGACTTTATTTGAAATAGATACAATATCACCAATGGATTTAATCCAGCTATCAGGGGCTTGGGTGAGTGGGCAATATATTATATTCTCAAAAGATGACCTGGGTTTTTGTACAGAAAAAAGTTAATATAACTTATAGAAAGAAAAAAATGGATTGGAAAGTTATTTGCCTTGAAGGTCATTGTACCAGTAAAACTAATTCTATCTAGTTACTCATTTTTGGACTTGTCTATATGATTATATACTGTTATCACCTTTACTTGCGAATCTTCTGGGTTTATTTCTTCTAGCGTGGTTTATTTCTGCACTTGGCAAGCTAAATTTGGATAAACCTTAGGTTTGTTTAGGTTTTCGTTTTTTTGATTGGTGTATTGTCCTTTTGTTAAAAGAGGAAGAAAATGCATTTTAAGGTGTCTAAGAAGATAATTGGCCTTGTTGGTTAGATATAATTGTCAATGATTTTGGTTTTATCATAAATAGGCACATGGAAATAATGTGTTGTAACAAATTACTAGTGATATTGCAGCCACTACAAAAAAAGTCAGTTTTCACGACAAATTTCCATTCCCTGCAAAAACATTTTTGTAATTTCAGTTTACATTTTTGTACATCCATGTAATTTCGGTTAGTGTTAAATATGATGATGTTACGAATGATATATTGTTTACATGCAGGTGACCAGACATGGGATAGTAAATTAAGTTATTAAAGTCCATCCATACCTCCATGCCTTACCATATTTTTGGTACAGATTTAATGTAGTAAATTAAATTATTGAAGTCTACATTTCTTGTTGAACTACCCTTAATATCATTGTTGTTGAATGCTCTTGGGGTGTTTTCAAACATGTTTAATTGCTGTGACATCTGGCAACCCCAAATTTTTTGTTAGTGTCAGTGGGAGGTGTTATGTTGTTTTTCCAGTTCAAATAATCAAGGAAGAGGCCAGAGTATTAATAGGCAATATTATTGAATTGATAAGTGAGGTAAATTAAGCAGGTATACATATAAATGGATAATTTTTTTGGGATATCATCAATCATTCACTCTCTTTTCCTGTGACTGAAGCATTCACGAGGTAACGTGGCTAAAATATTAGTCTCTTGTGTTAATTTTTTTTTTTCCAAGAAATGTGGTTGTGAAAGTGTCAAAGACTCATGACATTAAAGCTGTAGTGTTGTTGCACCCTTCATGGGTCACTCTGAATGATATTGAGGGTTTGAATATTAATACAAATTTAAATGTTAAGGTTCACCCACACTAGTCTTTTGCACTCTCACATAAAATGCCACCTGAATGTAAGACTCTGTAATTTATAATGAATAGTAACCCTTCCATTACAAAATTTATACTATTCAAGCATGCTTGCTTTTGCAACCCATTCCATTGTGGGTAGTTTTTTAGGATAATTAACTAATTGATAATATGGGTGATGCCTTGGTAATGCAGAGTTGATCGATGTTGGACTGAAGAAAGATGTGTTGCAAACACTACAGAACCTTTTCAACTTAAAGACACAGAGCATGGCAGAAGCAATAGGGATAGGAGCTCATGCATATGGTTTTTGTTAAAATGGAAAACTGAGAAGATGAAGTCATTATTGAATGCATCCATGTATTTTCATACCTAAATCGCTAATGTTTAAGGTTTTCATACCTAATTGCCTCAATTTATGCACCCATGCCAATGTACTATTAGATTTAGAATTTATGTAGATGACTTAAACATTTGGATGTCGTCTGTATGAAATTAAAGTTAATACATTGGATGATCGATTGATATTTTTGGTTTAGCATAACAAATATTTAGTATTTGTGAAGATCTGACTTTCGGTTGGGTATGATGTACAACTATAGGAAACCAATATAAAAAACGTATTCATTTGGCTATTGACCAAATTTCAAAAGTCTGAACGTTTGCAGTGAATCAAATATCGCTGGAAAATAAATATATTCTGAAATTTCACATTTGCAGCGAATACTTTTCACCGAAAAAACTAAAATTCATCTGGCGAATCTAGGTGCACGTGAGGAAGTCATTTGCGGTAGAAATTTCTTTTTTTGCAGCGAACATTATTCGCCGCAAATACCAACATTTCCCAGCTTCCACATTCGCTGCAAAATCTTATAAGCAATTTTTCTATAACAACGAATGTGCGGCGCTTGTTAATCACTGCTGTTACTTAATTGCGGTGTATTTATGTGGTTTTTGCGGTGATTTTTTGCGCCGCAAAAACTGAGTTTTGTTGTAGTATTATTGATGCCTATATCAGTGCTTGGTACCCTAGCAAAAATAGGAAGATCAAACGTGCATGACGGCTGTGAATTGGGAAGTGAAATTTTGCAATGTGTTGTCATCCTATAAATAAGTCCAATGGTTGAAAACTCTAGGGGAAAATGAGGGGTAATGTGCATGGGGAGGAACATGCATGTCAGACCTTAGGGACGAAGATATGTATGCATGTGAGTTGGAGTTGAGTCATGTATATGTGGTAAATGCGATGAGGACAACTAGCGAGTTTGAAGAAAAATCTTTCTACAAATACTAGTTGCAAATATTTATATATCTAAATATATATATAAATAAATCCATAAAAACGTGAGTTTTCAGAATTTTAAAGAGACAGGCACTCTAGAGTCGTAACTAGTAAACTCTAGCCATTTGAAATAGATAACGAATATTAAAAAACAAATGATAAGCTTAATAAAAAAATTAAATAAATAATTAATTTGAGTCTATAATTAATAATAATATAAATATTCAAAAACTCCAATAGACTTTTTGAACATATAAAACCAAGATTTTTAAAAAGCAAAATGACGTCGGAGTGAGGTGTTACATTTATAAAATGATTAATTCAAATGAGAAAGGTATGCAAATTGTACCAACCAAAGTCAGCACGAAATATCTATGAAAATAGAACATTAAGATTGAGTTCTTTATGCCCACGTAAAACTCAAAGGCTTCACAAATACAATAGACAACAATTAGATTGGAACCCCTACATAAAAAACTTTTAAAGAAAGACGATGAAAATATCTATTAAAATATATATACCTGCAAATGAATTATTGTATAGTCTCCAAGCAAACTTCTCTCATAATACATTTGGATCATTTCATGGTATTGTTCTATAACATATTTGGTATCTTAACTGCATAGCCTATTTTTATTTTTTTTACTAAGAGTAAAACTACCACTTCTCTCAAGTCTCAACCAAGAAAATCACCAAAGCCCCACAATGTAGCATTCCAATTTTTTTTTTTCTCTACACACAAAAAAAAAAAAAAGAGAAAGCAGGCATAATTTTCAACTAAGATTGATGCCACTGTGATGATCATATGGGAAGAATATACAAATCTTGTTTTATAGGAACAAATGTGTAATCCCAGATAAAAGACTTGTTTATAGAGCTTGAAGGATTGATCTCAAATAACCATAAAATAACATAACACCCTTACCATCTTTATTAATTATTGATTATATGCATGTACCATCTTTATTTTACAATATGTTGTAACCCAAAGATTATCAGAACATATACTTCCAAATAAGTCCAGATTTACACAAATTTCAAGGAAAAAATCACCATAATTAGGAGACTCCAACAAATTTAATGCTATGCATACAAAATTTTGCAACAGTTGAGGAGATACATGCTTTTAGTAACAATTATGCTATATTGGAAAGTTTTATTTTTATAGTCTAATAGTCATGGTTAAAGCCACATCGTTTATGTATAATGCCAAAGCCATTCAATTGTAAACTTAAAGCATTTGAATGTGTGCTTTTTTGCCATGTGATGTGTAGGAATTTATTATCTAGGCTTGAGCTATGATGTATCAAGCCCCGCTCGTCAATTGAGGCCTCCCAACTCTAGTTTTTCAACTTCTTTCATCTCCTGCATTTTTGGTTGCCATAGGTGTGCTTTTTTTATTATTATTATTTACTTTGCTATGATGTTATTCTCTCCCTCTCCCCCTGTTTTTTTTTTAATCCCAAACATATAGCCTGCTAATATTATTACGACGTACCAACTCTTAGCCTCTAAATCCGTTCCTTCCATGAGAATAACATACTAACTTAACCATGTTGCCAATAGTGATCTAGAGTTTGTTCTATCATTTGCCTCATTTTTTGATAAGACTCGGGCATTCAGATGCTCTACGTGTTTAATGTCTAGTTTTATCACCGATAAACAAAACAACCTAACTTAACAAGCCTTCCCCCAGAATTAAGTGGCATTAATTGAATTAACTAAAGTATAACTTGTAATTTGTGTTTTTGCACTTATGTCAGGTGGGTGATTTAGTTGGAAGATACATGATATTATGGATGGATTTAATAAATTTTTCGCATGTTGTGAGAAGAATGGTAACTCTTCACCTAATGTCACTCCTTGATTATGAATTGTTAAATTTGTATCTAAACAAATCCTGCATTACAGATGCACTCCTTGCTGGTGTCATAAATAAATGTACATAAAATGGTTTCTTTCCTTTTGTTATCCTCAGGCAAGATGCATTTTTTTCGTGGAAGTCATTTTGGGTTGGCATTGCTTCTAAACAAAACCTATTTGAGAAAATTTGATATCGGCTACAGGACGTGAAGAGAAGATAAAAGGGAAAAGAAAAGGAAATACCAAGTAGTTTAAACACAGCTATAAACACATCTATCAAACAGTTTCTTACAATAGGAAAGACCAATGCACTTGGAGGTAAACAAAAATAGCATTTTGGGAAACAATAAATCACTAACCGTAGATTAAAAAAAAAATCACCAACTAGTATAGGATCTGTATCAAAAGTGCTTGAGAAAAGATCATGATAATTCCACACCCAAAGCACAGATTAATGGAGAAATATGCAATGGCTTGGCCTCTTGATCAAAGTCGCATTGATTTGAAAGAGATCAAGAGGAGAAGAAAGTGAAAGAATAAAAAGAAAAATTTCCAAATTTATATGGTTTAAAGCGGTTATTTATTTCCAAACAACATTTTTTTGTAAAAGTGGCAATTAAGATCTTCTGCCTCTAAGAAAGTTCCTGTCCGTGATTAAACTCGAGAGCATAGACCTAACAACTTCTAGAAACCTGGGAACCAATGTGCCATGAATCATGATGGCCTTGTCATGCTTTACAGCAAATGTACTCAAGCAAGGAGCAACGTCAAAATAATTTTACAGCAAACTTTCTACTATAAACATGCATCTTTATAGCATACCATAGGAGTTTAAGAGGGAACAAAAGGCAATCTTAAATTTTTTCGTACTTTTGTCCTAAAATACATCTTGTACAGATATCGACATTCATTTCACAAAATTTTTGTGGTGTGAAAGGATCAATCCTGTGTTAGGCAACTTGAAAATGAATTACTAAGTCATATTCTCACTTTCGATTTTTCTAGAGAAGGGGAACCTATAATTCCCTGATTCCAAATTTCATAAACTAATTCTATCAGTTTCAATGTTCTAATTCAACATTTTCATATCCAATGAAATCTCTTGTAAAGGAGCAAAACTTTTCATAAAATGTGATCTTGATCTGAAGCCTTAAAGAAAACATAGATAAAATTTTACATGAAATTAGCATAACTAAAGAAAAAACTGGAAACTTTAATTTCAAGCAATGTGATTCAACCACTGGACCAAAATCTCATCTAGACGATATGAGTCCCCCATGAAAATCTCAACAACAATAAAAAGAAAAACTCTCTTTACAATGGAAAACTTGATCTATGGTCTTATAAACCCCCACCACACAATCAAAACATAAACCTCCAAATCTCCCTCCATTTCAACAAAGCATTCCCTAAAATCAAAAAACAATAAAATTGGTAGAACTCTAAAGATACGAAAGACTGGACAAAAAGCGTGTACTTTGATCTTGAGAATGCCATATGCTAGGTTCCCCAATTATGATATCTGAGCATACAACTTGGCCTCGGCCAAAGACACCTTCCTTAGCAACCAAAAAAATGAATCTCTATCGACTTGTTCTTTTTCATCTTCATCCGGTGAAAACAAACGCCCCACTCTTCGAGTTCGAACCCCACTCATCACTGACAGGTCCTTGTGTGGATCGAACAGCAAAATCTGTCGAAACTGCTGGCTTTGACTGTGGTAAGTGGGAGGAGGCGGTTGAGGACTGTGCGTTTTGAGTATATGAATGTGGTCTAGAGAGGTGGAGGGCAAAACCCAGTTTGGTCGGCAAAACTAGTTGAATCACCCCGATCGAAGCCTAGGTTGGCGTCGCGTACCGAGCAGGAGTGAGAGTCTGTTATGTGCGTAATTGTAATGTATAATTAAATAAATATAGATAGGCACCGACGTCCAAACACTAGACAATGTTTTGATGAAATTTGGATGCTTTTTCATTGATAGTCGTTACAATATATATAGACATTCAAAATAGACTAATCCAACCTATAACTATTCTAACTTAACCAATTAACCGACCTGACCGACTATCAAATAACCATCCCACTAACACATGATAAGCCCACAAGTGACCTACTATAAGTCCACAACTCCAAACAACCAAATAACAATCCAACGAAAATAATTAAATGGCCTAAGAATTAATCCACATAACCAACGAACACACCGCACTAACATAAGACCAGTCAAACACTAAGACCGAGTTACACAAAATAAATAGAGTAAATAATACTAAAACACCCTTAGGCATTTTAACAATGACCACGCCTAAATTGTCCTTGACATCAAACCAAAACCTTCTTGAATCATAACATCTCTTTCTCTTCAAAAGACCTTGCCCACAAGGTCAGAGAAATTTCTGCCAAAGCTTATCCAAAATTTTCACAAGTTTCATTGCAATCTATGTCCTCTTGAGATGCATCCTCCTCAATTCCTTCCAGTAAATAAATTCTTGGCTTATTACATCAATGTCTAGGTTGAAACTTCCATCATAGTATTAACAAAGGCCTCGATCCCTTCTCTCCTTCATCTGTGTTGGGGAAATAGGTTTAACAGGTAAGGTGGGCTTTTTGTTTTAGTTGTTGGTGGTGAGGTTTGGTTACTTTCCTGTTTCTGGATGTGGTAGAGGGGCAGGTAGTCTTAATAAGGGAGTTAGGGTGGGAAGGCTAGGCAATTTGGGTTGTGGTGATGGGCTAGGCTAGGCAAGTCGCATGACCACTTGTTATGTATGTAATTGTAATGTATAATTAAATAAATATAGATAGACACTTCGAGAGGTCTGACCTTCAAACACTTGACAATATTTTGATGAAATTCGGATGCATTTTTATTGATAGTCATTACAATATTTATAGACATTCAAAATAGGCTAATTCAACCTATAACTATTCTGACTTAACCAATTAACCGACCTGACCCACTATCACATGATAAGCCCACAAGTGACCCACCATAAGCCCACGACTCCAAACAACGAAATAACAATCCAATGAAAATAAATTAAATGGCCCAAGAATTAACCCACATAACCAATGGACACACCCCACTAACATAAGACTCAGTCAATCACTAAGACCGAGTTATACAAAATAAATAAAGTATATAACACTAAAACACCCTTAGACATTTTAACAATGACCATGCCTAAATTGTCCCTGACATCAAATTGAAACCTTCTTGAATCATAACAGAGTCTCCAGTCACGAAACGCTCCCCTTGGCCCCTCACTCCAGTGTGAATCTACGCCTGCATCTACTAAATATAAACCATTCTCCTCCCCCAAAAATCAAAGAACACACCACGAAAGATGAAAATATTTGAGCTACTATTTTTTTTTTTTTAAGAAAATTGGAACTACAGCTTTGGAACCAATTTTCATGGGCCATTACTGAAAGAGGATGACGATTGAAAATGTCAATTTTTGTGGCATCTCTCTCTCTCTCTCAACTAGAGTTGCTGTTGGTGTCGTCGCTCTGCCGTCACAGTGGTGGTTCATCAGGAAGCAACCTGCACCATCTCCTTACCTTGCATTTTCGTTGTAGGATATTGGACTCGATAACCCGCTAGCTCTCTTTCTCTCTCCTTCGCTTGTTTTCTGTCATCGATTTGGCGGGTTGTAGCTGTTGTCCTTGTGACATCCCGATCTTTATTTTCCATGGCGGTTTTTTTTTTTTATATACATATGTTGGTAGATATTTTTTGTAGTCATGCTTAGGAGATATTTAGAGATGTTTATATATATATATATATATGTATGCATTTTTTTAATATAGACCCTTTTTTGTGTTAAGCATATGTGTATTGGAGTAACACTTGAAATGAGTTTTAAGTGAGGTAAATAGGCATGAGTGGTGCCTAGTGATGTGTTGTTTCCTTGAATACTTAGCATGATAAAATAGAAGTATATATATTAGAAATTTTAGGGTGTTGGAGATGTGTGAAGAGATAAGAAATGAAATAGTTTTCTATAACTGTGCACCTAGAGCATGGGTTGAGAGATGAACAAATGAGGAAGATATCTAAGTGTTTGAAAATCATTGGAGACACATGGTATTAAGAGAACAATTGTCTTTTTGAAATTACAAGAATCTTAGCATGAAAAGAAAAGTTAGGCAAGGTTGTCTAAGGAATTTTAGCTAAACAAGTAAGGAATATTTTAGGAAGGGTGGGGGGTGGGGGGTGGGGGGGACGGCTAGGACTTAGAAGACAACCATTTCTCTATATTTTTATACTATGCTTGAAAGACAAAGATGACAAATGGTAAGTTAGACAAATCTAGGAATTCGAATTAGGTAAAAAGTGGTATTTGTCTCTTCCTAAAGAATTTTAGTTGAACAAGTAAAGTATGTTCCATAGAAGGCAATCAGTTTGGGCGAAATTGGAGGGGGTAGCCGACTTGCATTTTTGTCTTTTAGCTTCTCTATGTTTGTTTGCTTCTCTTAGCAAGTTTGGGGACATTTGGTACTTGGAGAATGAAGGATTAACTTGAGTAGTGTTGTTGGGATTCAGTTTTAGATGGAAAGGAATGGGGTGGCCGAATGACTCTTTGTCTTATTTGGATTACCTTCACCTCAATGAGATTTGGATAAGTTCTAAGTCTAATCTTACGACTAAGTCTAAGAAAAAGGAAATGATGTCATCTAACCTTAGGGGGGACACATGGCCGATTGGGGGAAAAGAAGAATTTTCTATACTAATACATATGTGGGTGTCAACTAAGGGGTTAGAAGAAAAATACTATTTTCCTTCTTGGGAGCTCTCGGTCAGACCTTTCCTCCCTTCTCCATCCCCTTTTCTTCTGTTCCCCCACCTATCAAACACATCTCTCTAGCACTTTGGAGAATGCCCTCTCTAAGAACTTGGTGGATATCTTCCTTTGACTCAATTTTCTTAGCCTATCTCTTGGGAATAAGTAAGTACTCCTTTAACTAAACTTAGTATTCTTTGTATATATATGTTATGGGTTATTCCATTTGATGGTTTGGCACATTTGTTGAATGGATAATTTATATTTCTCTATGTTTTGTTCAGATTGTAACCTAGGTTTTGACTTAAGAAATATTTGATGCAATTTGGTGATTATGTGAAGAATAAACAATACTAATATGCTTTGGTTATTTTAGCTAGGGTTATATTTAAACCATGCATGATTGGGGTGATAGAAATATCATCTTTGAAGCTTGATATAATTCGGCCATAGAGGGTTTGAAGACAAACAAATAAATGTTTTAGAGGATCATCTCATGAGTATGGATATGATGATGATTTGAATTCATGAGCGACTATGAGTTAAATACTAATTTCAGAATTATTTCTTAGTGTGGAAGTTGACAAATGAGTGAGGAGACTAAAGAACCCCTAAGGTTCAGTCAAGCTTATGGGTGGACTGAATAATTAAGTTAATTTTTTTTAGGAATATATGAGTTGATAAAAGAAAAAAAAAAGGATAAAAATTAGGTTTTGAAACTCATGGAGAATTCGGCCTTAGTCTTATAGGTTATGATTGTTTTCAAACTACTTTTTGACATACGAATATATTATTTTTGGAAAATGATTAAATTTGCATGATGTGGCATGGCTAAGATAAGTTTTGGAAAGGTATGTTTCATATGTTTTATGATTCACATGCTTTGCATAAAGGTCACATGTCACATACATGTTTTGTTTCAAGTGATAAGTCTCGTACCCTTTTGGTTATCACGTTTTTTTTTTTAAAGAAGAAAATATAAGAAATATTTTTTTTATAAGAACCCTAAAGGTTGGGTTGGAGTAGTGTGTTAGTGGAACTCCTCTGGCCATTCTGAAGTACTTAAGAATGGAGTGGTAACCCTTGGGTCGACGAAGAATAGTCAACGGCCCACAAATGACTCATTTTTAAAAGTTTCGGAGCATGGTCGCACCAAACGCTGGTGGGTGCCAAAGACGGTGAATGTATTATCACCTGCCATAAAAATTATGATTTTGATTATGACGTAGTCACTTAAGTGTGAAGCGGTAACCAGCAGAGAACCCACGGTGCATAGAAGGCCGCGATGTATCCAATATAACAAGTTATGACAAGAAAAGCTAGTCTAAGAATGATATGAGTAAGAAAAATGACACATAAAGTTATGAATAATAAAACATTTATGAAAAGTTATCAAGTTTGTATTATGGCTATTTGAGTACTTAGTGAGATTATGTAATCTCACTCTTTGTTTGTTTATTATTTGATTTAACTATCATTTCCTTTAAAATGATAGAAGCTTTTGTAGGATATAATGACATCAAATAAGATCCTAACCTCCCAGGAGGATCCACTGAGCCTTGAGGGCCCTTCAGATCCCTCTTATTTTGATGATCTGACCATTCCC
The DNA here is from genome assembly GCA_036559045.1 of Platycarya longipes. Classification (NCBI taxonomy): domain Eukaryota; kingdom Viridiplantae; phylum Streptophyta; class Magnoliopsida; order Fagales; family Juglandaceae; genus Platycarya; species Platycarya longipes. The sequence continues at coordinate 41,631,674 of CM071802.1, forward strand.
ACATATGACCACCTACTGGAGGTCATCATGCAGAATGCCTCCACCTCATCTGAAGAAAAGCTGCGTATTGGCTGCTGTTTAGTTTTGAGTCATGATGGTTCACTATCCCTGAACGGTGTCTATGTGATGCCATCACAAAGTACCTCCAGCGAGACTATAAAATTAGTATGAATCTATTTTGTTTTAAGAATGAGTATAAGGAACTAAAGAAAGAGCCCCGATGGTAAAAAGGGGTAGCTGTGAAATAGGCTATGGTGTATTTTGAAGAATTTAGTTTTGTAAAACTTGATACTCCTGATATTGTAAATATTAAGTTATGAAGGTTATAATTATGTTTGACCATGTGATTCTGTTGCAAGGTTAGACTTTTGAACATATTTTGAAAAATTAACTGTATTCTGCAGTGATATGCATTCCATACTGCTAATGAGTTTAGGGGCATGCATAATTTTCATAATACAAGTAAGGGATACATAGGCTGGGAGGTCACAGTCCTTCACGCTATGCCCTTCTCATTGTCGGTAAGCTTTTCCCTCTCTCAATTATTTCTTTTCTTTCTCTCAGTGTTTTCTTACTCTCACTAAGTTCTTTATGTTACTAGCATTCCCATGTCGCTGACTCATTGCCATCGGTATCCTTGAAGGAACACCACGTCGGGCCACTACGATCTATTACCTTTACTCTCGACCTCTTCTGCCATGCCTAAAGAGATAGCAATTGAGGCCTTCGACGTCTTTGCACTTTGATGTGTAATGGGTCTCGACATGTTACTTGGATTTTCCACTATAAATTGCGCGCCTCCATTTGCTGCTTCCTTGCACCGCCGTTACTCCACTACTATTTTGCTGCTATTAGCACCATCTCAGTGAGTCAAATATTCCTTGTATAGCGTTTAATCCTCATTTTACGTTTGTACGATGATCTACGGTTTTGTGCTCATCCAACTCGCGGTGTACACATAGTTTAATCACATGACACCGTAGACCAGCACTTTTATCTAGAAATTGCTTGGCCACATTATAAGTAATCTTTCGACGTGACTTTAGAGCTTAAAATAATATTTATGCACTAACGCCTTCTGCAACCTAGTTGGTTGGACTAGGCCTCGAGCCTAGTGGAGCAATGAGATTAACTATAGTTTGTGGTTGGTTTGGGCTTGAGGCCAATAATGAAAGATGAAAAAACTCGTATAGTTTTGTTGTGACTGTGAATCTGTTTGTGAAACTGTATTGTGATTGTTTATACTGTGTATTGCTTGATATGTTTCATGTTATGTCATCCAATACACCGTTTATCATGGATTTGCACATTTTATGTTAATGCTATTTGAATGGTTCGTATTAATGTGCTGTGTCATGTCATGTTGTGTGTCTGGAGATTGGATGATGTGTGCTAGTTATGATATGTAAGTACGTGTGTAGCATGACTCTAAGCTGGGATTGGGTGATGTGTGCTGGTCATGACGTCTCTTGGGTTGTCGGCAGGCGACAACGGGATCAAACGAGATGGTAATGATCTCGTTCCGACTTCATGACCTTTCTGCTGACAGAGATTAGAAAATGCCTAGTCATGATACGCGTGGAGCGCAAAGTTGGATATCGCTCGTACGAAGTTACATGCACAATCGTTACCTGTGATATGATGAATGAAGTCAGGGTATATGGATGGTCCTTAGGGGAGATCATGGTGCATGCATAAATAAAATAATTATATGGATTATTTGTGGATCACGACCTCACGTTGAGATGAGGCATTATCACGGTGGATCTCCTTTAGTCACTCAGGAGCATAATAAACTAATGTGACGTCCTCTGGGCTATTGCTGGGCAATAATTGGGTCCATCAAGATGGTAACACTCTTGACCTGAACAGTGGTCCCCCGCTAGTGGGGGTTGGAGGGGTCAAGGTACGCGCCGGGCGCGAAACTGGGCATCGCTGGTTATAAAGTCATATGCATAATCGTTACCCATGGTGTGATGTAGGAATGATGGATGTACGAATGGTCCCAAGAGCAGATCATAATGTGCACTTAATAAATGGCTTGTGTTGTGAGCCAAATATATGATTTTTGGCCTGTGTGAGTAAATGTGTCATTTTTAGAAAAAAAATATGAATTTGTTCTTGCATGTTCTATTGTGTGACCGTGGACGTGTTGATTGCTTAAATATGTGTTTAAACTCTTGAATGTTAATTGGTTACTTACTAGTTTAGATTTCATAATTTCATTGTGGTGCTTTCACCGATGGTTCTATCTTATTGAAACGTAGACTTTGTTGCAGAGCGAGAGTTAAGCCAGAGGGACCAGCTCTGTTGGAGGAGCGATTGGTTGGAGATCGCTATCTTGCCGTTTTCAGTTGTAGGTTTGGTTTATCTTTTATTATATTTCATTTGGATGACTGTATAAACCCTATTGGATGATATTTTTGGGTTGTAAGGTTTAAATTTTCTGGTATTTAGTTTTGACATACCCTTTATTCTCTTCGCTGCGATATTTTGTATTGTACACATATTACATATTTGCACATACTTGTACATGTTAATGGAGGTGTGTGATCTGTATAGTCATCATTTTATTGTTATGACTTTCATCTATTCACACATGGGGGTTGGGAGTGCCACAATATTCACAACATTAATTCATAAATGTTTAGGTGTGAATGTAATTAGAAAATTAGAAACAATAATAACATTTGTCAATATATAAATACGGTAGTGATCATGTGTTGACTATTCTAATTTTCTAAATATGAATTTTCATGATCTGTCCTTAAAAATAAATAAATAGATATATAAAAGGCAGTTTTTATATAATTTCCAAGTTAATTTGTCAATGAAAACTGTATAAAATCGGTTATAATTAATTGTTATTTTCTAAAAGTCAATTATTGTCTTTTTAATTAAAAGGATAATCTTTATATAATTTTTTAGACTTCAGTCCCTAAAGATGATAATTGCATTATATAACATGAAAATGTTGGGTTGGTCGATGTGAAAATGTTGACGATCGGTGTGATCGTTTCAGTAGTCTAAGATCCAAATTATAATATATATATATATATATATTATATTTAATTGAAGAATTTTTTAATCATCATGATTAAATTAAAACAGCACGTAAAACTCATGTCATGTTCAACGAGCCAGTTTTACTTGTTCGATCTATATGAGTCAGCCGGAAAGGATACACCTCATCGTCAGCCTTATGACGTGAAATCTCTCCCAATTGATTATCGATAGAGTATTGCCCCGCATCTCTGCGGGTTTAGTTTTTGTTGTCTCTATTAAATAAGAGTAATTTTATATGAAGTTGGAATTTTTTTAATCGAATGAAAGTTGGCTGACGTAACATTTTTTTTTATATAGCCATTTTCATTTTTCAGTGGCGCCTTTAACTCCCTTTTTTGATTTTTTTTTATTAAAAAATAATTTTTTTATTAAAAAATAATTTTTTTATTTATCAACTAATATGGGATGTTGTCACATCAACTGACTCCCGTCTGATTACAAGAAATTCAACTTTATATATAGAATTATTGATTAAATAATTGTCACAATAACAAAAACAAATTATAAAAACAAATTTATAGAGTGACATAATTTTTTATAATATGGTTGATATATTTTATAATAAAAATAATTTTATAATTTAATATATTATATTAAATTATATCAATTTATAAATATAATTTTATTAAATTTTTTTGTATCTAAAACATTTTTTATTAGATGGTAACCCGTCACGAGAAGACTGTCATGCGCGTAATGATCGATCAGCTTCCACGGCAATCATATATCTCGACACTCTAGCAGATTATATATATAAAAAACGAAAAGAAGCCTTCCCTCGGTTGGGGATGTTTGAAAATAATTTTCATCTCGTCCAATTTAATCTCATTTTTAAATATCATTCATATACAAATATTTTTAAATTAATAGTCATTACAATTTTTACAAACTACCAAACTTTTAAATAAAATTTTCAAAATTTTCAAATCTCAAAGAAAAAATAATACTAAAATTATATATAATTCCATTAATATTTTAATTTAATTATTTCTTATTCAATTTTTTTTCAACTATCTCATTACTATTAACAAACAATCATGTTACTATTTACAAAATTCTCATATCATCTTATTGATCTCCAAAGATATATCATAGTTGTAAAGTTATAATGAAAAATCCAAACCACATATATAGTTTATACTCTAAAATAATTAATCAATAATACAATTAGAAACACATTCATATCTTATAAAAGTAAATTTCTTTTTTCTAAACAATGTGGGATCTCATATATATACCATCGAAAATCTGATAACATTTTTAATGCTCAAATGAAATGACGAAACCATATAATCTATATTTTAAAAGAACTAGTTAATAATATTATAATTGAAATTCCACTAGAAACTTATAAATTAAGAATAATAACTTCTCATTTTTAAATATTGTAGACCATACATCACCTAATTAATCATATTATTATCATGGATGACGTTGGGGGTTGGTCCGGGGCAGCCCAGTATAAAAAATAGCCAATTTTGAGTTTAAGACTGCGTGGAGAAGGTGAGAGGTCGTTGGAGATCGCCGTCGGAGGGGTGAAGTCGCCGGAAGGAGGCAGTCCCGATGGTATGGGTGGTGTCGCCGATGGTAGCCGGCAACGTTGGAGACTACTTTTATAGGGGGATCGATCCACAGGATTTCTCTATTATCATATAGGCTACTTAATAATCTTTGACGCGTAAATCCAGTAGTTTCAGACACAAACATGATTGGAATATACCATTGAAGTAGACCAACCTCAATGCTGCTTCCTCGTAGTTAGCATTTTGTGCAAGGTTGGTCACTCGATGCCCGGTGGCACGCATGTGTTGCTCCCAGTCATCTCAGAAATAAAGTCAAAGCTTTGAAAAATGGTAGGAAGGGAGAGAGAAACATCACTATATTATTGCCTTTGTCTCACACGCTGTTAAGTTCTCCCCGCGTATAAATATATATGTGTAGTTTCCTCCTTAACATTGCCGATCTTCATTAATCACTGTGTTCGCTTGGCTACGAAGCGACGGCTGGCCTGCAGGTAGGTACCTTCTGCTCTCCTGCCTCGTAAGTATTTTTTTGAAACTTCGAGGCTGTTTGGTTTTCGTTTTTGCAAATTGGACTGACTGAGAAAATCCTTTTGTAAATTTGTAATACTGTTCCAGAATGAATTTCTGGTTTTTTTTTTCTTGATCCGTGTGATGATTTCGTTAATTTGTGCATAATTTACATCTAGAAAAAGTATGCATAGTTCAAGCTCCGGTCCTTCGACACGCGGGAAATCTTTGCTGGCCCGCACTAGTTGCGGCGGTGATTATCATGATTAGAACAGAAATGCTTTTAAGTACTAATATAAAGAGATTTAAAAAAAAAAACTCTTAAATTAACGTGACTTCATATATATAATACATCAAAGTATAAAATTATTTTCATGATATTTAGAATATAATATATTCCGCATTTTATTTTTTTTTAATTTCTTTACAATTTGCTTGCTCATGATGATCTTCTTTCCTGATTGCCCAGATATAACGGCCTGCAGGTACCTAATTTCTTGTCTGATCTATCTCATGAACTTATTTCTGGTTCTGTTTTTTTGATCATGTTGGATTGCATGCATTTATAAATATGATCATGATCTATTTCCGAAGAAACAAAATGCAAGACGGAGTAATTAACATGATCATCGATCTCAGTCAATTTGTAAACTAGATTAGATATATATATATAATATTATTGATATATATGTTCTTGTTTATTAACTAATTCTCATGATTAACTACTGTCTCATGTATCCAAATATTTTAGCTTTTTTAGTTTAATTTCTATTTTTTTTTTCTACAGTTAGATGTGAACTAATTAATTATGGTCATGTTGACTTGATCATTTGTTGCAACATCGATCGAAGCAGCTTGACTAATACTGTACGCTGATCGAGATGATGATGATGATGATGGTGATCAAGAAGGTTTGGAAATACCTGATCAGGCCGTTAAGCGAACATGGATTTTCTCTTTTCATTGCATTTTCGTTGATGTATCACTTCTATCCTCTGGTGAACATAATTTTATGCGAGACTAAATTTCAAGTTCTGGTTGCATCCAACAACTGGTACATAAATATTACTCTGATCACTTTTATTTTTTATTTTTTGTTTTATTGATATTTAGGTTGAATTTATTCTTCGCACCTAATACATAGGTGTTATTTTCTCATGAAACGTGGTAGTCGAATAATTAATGGAAAATTATTTATCAATCTTAATTACTTAATTATCGATCTTCGATCTAGTTCTTAACTTGATACCATATAAAGAATGATAATGATTTGGAGGATCTTGACAAATTACGTTTTTTCTTCTATCATGTATACATTTGATTGCATAGGTAATATACATTTCAATTCATAGTATATTATATATTATATATATGTATATAATATATTTAGTACCTGTTTCATTCAAAATCGACCTAGGGGTGAGATGCACACAAAAGCTGTCATTTCTTATGAATGTGTATACATTAATTAATAATGAAGTAGGGGAGGTACCTAATTTATAATAAAGCCAATAATTTTTTTTTTTTTTTTTCTCTTTGGAAATGCACACTTTTGCAGGCAGATCTGGCTGTCACTTTTTATAAGCATATCCTTGGGTTACTTTTTACAGCCTTGGATCCGGTCCAATAAGTGGTAAATATCACTCTCCCTTCTAAATCTAATTAATTATGTATCTACTTTACATGGAAAGACATGGGTTATAATTATATATATATATATATATATTATAGTTTGTATGTATTTTATGCATTTATATATATGCATGTACTGTTTCATCATGTCATGTGTAGATATGTGTCTATATATTTGTATATATATTTGAGAAATGCTTTGACCATAAATAGATTTTATAAAAATAAACATTCAAATTACCTAGCTTGATATGGTCCTGTTAGAATGTAGAGTTATTTTTATTGATCAAAAGTAAATTTAATGTATCATATTAAGAAATTATGTCAGTTTATAGACTGATTTTTATGCAATCTCTTTATGATTGTAATACTTCTATCTCTATATACACACATACATCAACACACACATAATATATATATATATATATATATTTACTGAACTTGAAGATCGTTCACTAACCAGATCCATATTAGGGCCACGAAACTAGACCCTTACAAGTGAACGATCTTCAATTTCAGTAAATATATATATATATATATATATAATATGTTTCAATTAAAAAACATAGACTACTAGATGAAAGACATGTAGGTACGTCTTTCACGTGCATGTGTAAATCATGTGCAGTACTCACCTACATGAAAGACATATTTAAGTGTTTGCATGTCATGTGCTAGCGTGGAGATCATATAAAATCCTCTTCACTCCCTCATTTCACTTAATATATTATATAAATTAATTCCGTTTCTTTGCATTTAATGATAGCACATGATGCCAACTGCCAAGTCATTTAAAAATTACATTAAATAATGTATTCATCATGTGACAATATTATATATATGCACATTATTAGCAGTACTAAATTAATTTACTATCAACGCTGTACACACGTGTATATATATGCATATAGACGTACATACATACATACAAACATACATATATACATATATATATATATATATAGATACATATAATGAATATATGTATATGTATCCAGACTCCAGTAATTAGTATAATTTTAGAAATAAATTATATATGGACTCTTGCAGGTATTTGTACTGGCTTATGGTAGCAGCTCTCTATCATCTCCACCCTCATAAGAGGGACAACTTTTACGATATGTCTGTTTTCTTGACAACTTTTGGCTCTTCTGTTCTGCGTCTTCTCGTCTTCCTCTCTATTTATGATCGACTCTGTTACTTCTTTAAACTTGAGGCTCCAGAGTGGAACCTAGGGAACATTTTCAAACATTCTGCAGTAAGTCCTGAAGAGGATATTCATCAGAATGCTTGATTTCAGATTGAGCTCTACGTAAAGTTTTCCTCTATCAGCACCTCTAGATCTGAATATAATTTTCCATGCTTTGAAGGTTTTCAGTATAGCCTGCTGTGGTTGGATCCGGTTTCAGAACGGTACTATTCATATCGAGGTACGCACCGCTACAATCTATTAGCGACTCGCTATCCTTTCCTCGCTCGTTACGCAGTCGATTTTTCTTGTTAGTACGTAGTTCAAGTAACGTTTCATGCAGTAAAAATATAAATGTTGGTCATTTAAAAAAAAATAGAGTTTATTATTTAAAAATTAATTTTTGTCAAATAGATTCTTTATTTATTTAGGTATTTTAAACTGATTGTGCGCCGGCATTTGTATACTTGTGACTGACTGCAATTATTGTTCTTGATCTTTTATATAATATAAGTCGATTTATATCGCATTGATTACTTTACGTACTTTTTTTTTTTGTTTGTTACAGGGGCCTTCAAGAATTACAGAGAGTCAAATATCATATGACACCCACGTCTCATGGCCCCTGTTTATAGGCCTTAACATTTGCGTGTATTTTTACCAAAAGATCAAGGAATTACCAAGGTGAGTACTGTACATGTCAGCTTGTAGTTTCATTTTATGATGTTCAAAGCATGCATGATCCTATTTCCATTTTTGACAAGACATGCATGGAATAATATTATTAAGCCATGTTGCCTTGATGACTGGCCTGAGTTGAGTGATTTATATATATTCAATTTGTTGGACAGATCATCGGATCCAGATTGTCCAAAACCTGATTTTTTGGATATGGTTCCATGGTATTCGGGGTACGTACTACGTATACCTCTAACTAAACTCTTTAACTATATATAAAAAAATTCATATAGATAAACCTTTAAATTAATATGATTTGATATAGTATATTAAATTGTAAAATTATTTTTATTATAAAATAGATTTAATATATTAGATAAAATTATACTAATTTATAAATTTATTTTTATAATTAACTTCTTAGCACTCATGTTTCTTATTTGTTGCTTATAAAATAGTATTATTTTTTCTTGAGGATGTTGGTACTACAAAAAAAATGAATTTTTGTGATCTTTAATTGTGATGAAAAGATTATTTACAGCTAATTTTGATAATAAATATTTATTTTATTAAAATTAATTAATTATAAATAAGCAATTTTTTTATTGTATGACCTTATTAATAAGACTTGTGGTTGTATTCATTCTGATGTTTGCTATTTATCGCAGAACCTCAGCTGACCTTTACAAGACTGTTTTTGACCTCCTTGTGTCAGTAAATATCTTCCTAGGTCGCTTTGACTTGCGTATACTGCAGGTATATGTAACTTCTTTCCTTACGAAGCAGCTAGCTAGCTCTTGGTGATAAAATATTTCTATCTTCCATATTTTGTATCCTATATTGCCATTGAGGTCCAAGAGATTGATAATGCATATGCTTTTTGTTTTTAGGTATAACATCAAATCGATAATTTCATTTCATATTAATTATCTTGATTTAATAATCTTAATTATTAAATTAAGACATTTGATTTTTAAATATATTTACCTCATCACATCTCTGTATTACTTTGCTATATATAAATAAGGATCAATATTTTATATTCAAAACAATTGAAAATAGTAAATTAAGATGTAGCCCTCAAACCCTTCATTTTCTCTCTCTTCTCCATATCAATTTCTATTTATATTTTATATTTTCTATCATCGGATCAGAAAACTTAGCTGACGCCAAGCTCGATCATGTGGACTATTTCTTTAAAATTCTCTCACAGCTTGTTTTACCTCTCTTAAAATAATTTTCAAATTATGTGTTGTATTGCATCGATGTATTTAGATTATTAGTTGTGAGCACTTTTTTGTAGGCCGGTTTTGATCCGTTTTGAATATTGTTTGAAGCCCCCATATATATTTTCTGGCCTTTTGATTTTGGTTCTATAGGTTACCAAGCAGGTCATATATAGCCCATTGTCCAGATTTAATATTCCAATTGCCATTTACTTCATCACCAACACTATTTTCAAGATCTTATTGGAAATCAATCAATAGATACGAAAACTTCATTCAAATTTCAAACTCATGAATATTCCAATGTTCTCTACCTTGAGTTTGAAGGAAGTTGTTACAGATAATATCAACTCAAGATAGGGGTCAATGCTTGTATTCAAAACAATTGAGAATAGTATAGATCATACCCTCAAAGCTTTTATCCTTTCTCTCACTCTCTTCTCCATATCAATTTCTGTTATATTTAATATTTTCCATCATCTTTTATATATTTAGCTAAATGTTTGCTTTATACAGAAATTTTATAAAAGTAATGTTCATAAATTGATGTGGCATGTTACTCATTTTAGGTTAAGATCAAGATTTAACATATTACAATGTAAGTCACATCCAGAGGCGGACCCAGCTTAGGGATTGGGGGGACTACCGCCCCCCCCAAAGTTTTTTAAAAATTAATTTATAATATAAATATATATATATATATATGATTAAAATTCTCTTTCAAATTAAAAATAAATAAAAATTGCCCCCCCAAATATTTTTTACTAAAATTATTCATCTAAATCTAAATATATATCCATTTATATTCTAACTTTTAATTTCACTTAAACTCAAATTTCAACTCACATAATTTCACAGTCACTCAATTAACAGTTTAATTCTAATGAAAAAATTGATTATAAATTTATATAATTGTAAAATTGATTAATTATACTCACTTATTTAGTTTCAGTCTAACTTGTATGATTATGATATATAGTTTGTTAAAAATTTAACAGCGTTACATCATTAATTATTAGAAAGTTTTCAAATTTATTCTTAATCTATAATTTTTTTTTAAATCATAGAAAAATATGAGCAAGTACTTAAAAATAATTGATTTAAAAAAAAAAAAAAGACATGAACAATTCGAAGATTAATATACATTTAGAGAGTTCGGTAATAACAAAATATGACACTTTTATCACTGATGATAATCGTTATAAAATTTATATTTATTACACATTTTATCGATCGCCCCCCCAAACACAAATTTCTGGTTCTGCCCCTGGTCACATCGGTTTAAGAATTTTACCTTTGTAAGACTTCTTTGTGAATCTAATACTTCATATTATTAATTTGTGAATGCAATAATAGAGAGAATCATAATATTGAAGCTGGAGTATTGATTTCGGTTTCAAAGTAGAATATTTTTATCAAGATTATTGTAAAAAGCTGAACACATAGGAGTAGGAGATTGTTGATCGAGCTTGTTAATTTATATATATATATATATATATATATAATCAGAAAGATAACATGATTACTTATATTATTAAACTAAATTATGGCATAAACTACATGGGTAATTAAGATAACACTGCTAGCTCAATCACCCCGATCATGAGCTAAATCACATCATGTCTCTCGACATGATATCTATTAGGCGTCACCACTTAGGTGATTTTTGATGCGATCCAATGCTAGATATATAATCAGCTATTGAATTTACCGGAAAAATGTGAAGGATGGAAATGGATAGATCGAGAGAGAGTAGGCTTAATATCGTGTTTAGTGTAGGGAACAATGATCAGCAACATATATATTTCTTCTCATCAATATTTTGTCTTGATTACTGCCCCCTTTCTCCTATATATATATATATATATGTCTATTAATCTGTAGGCAGTAACGAATCAAGTTCAAGATGGAGCTCAAGAAAAAAATCGTGCACGTGGAGCCCCAGGACATCATGATAATCTTTTGTATGATTTTAGTACAAAGGAGGAACTGTGGTTCGATTTCATGGCCAATACTGGCGATGGTGGGAATTCAGCTTACACTGTGACACGTCTACTTGCTAAGCGTTCCATTACTTGTAATGACCTTACCCTAAAACGCGGAGACTTGCTACTCATTGGAGGGGATCTTGCGTAAGTTTGACACTTTGGTAGTTACCATTCACTTTTCTTTTTACCAATCAATATTTGATAGGATAAATAATAATATTAGATATAGTTTTAACTAGATGTGCAAGATATATCCTATCTATTACCCATAAAAAATAGCTAGAACCCAACATTTAAAGTTGAGAATAATATTTGGCATTTGAAGTCACAAAGCAAGCGTCGCATAATCTTTATAACACTACAAGAAAACTGGTCTGTTGTGACATTTTTATAGTAGTCAGATAGACTATTTGAGACATAAAAAAGCCATAACTGCCTATTTGATTGCTATAAAAATATCACAACAGCTTATAAAAATGTCATAATTATCTATTTAATTGCTATAAAAAAGAATAAATACGGGATCTATATAGAAAGAAACTAATTTTCTAATATTGAACCTCGTTTTTTTTTAAAAACAATTGCACCCTTAACACTCTACAGCTATATATAAAAGTATTCTTAAAAATTAGATTTTTTTATATGGATAATAAATTTATTGTTTTTTTCTAAAAATAGTGTGCAAGACTTACAATACGTTTTAAGATTGTATATATTTCTCATTTAAATTATATAAAATCCAGCACAGATTAAGTACTAATATTTATTGGGTACTGTTTATCGTCATCACATATTAATTAATATCAAAAGTAATTTCCTAATTATAATTTATAAAGAAATAGTAATAATGATTTTTTTTTTTAAATAGATATTAGATGGATTAATGATTGTTTTGATTTATCCCTCCCTCAAAGAGAGTGGATCCCACTTATCTTCAAAGGGAGTGTATGCGCACAAATATCTAACTATATCTAACATTACTTTCTATATATATATATATATATATATGTTATTATATGTGTGTGTTATATGTATAAAAACATTGCCTCATTTTTTCTAATGAAGAATTTTGCTTCTACTATTTATAGGTACCCTAATCCGTCAAAAGATACATATGAAAAGCGCTTCATACTCCCTTTTAAGTATGCTCTTCAACCGCCAGACAACAATGAGATGATCAATGATGGTGATGCACCTCGGTGTTTTGTTATTCCCGGAAACCATGGTTGGTTCAAACTCGCTCTCATGATCTCGAGATTGATCATCTGAATTTATTTTCATTCTTTTGGCGATGTAAGCATGCATGTGAATTCATAAATATTTAAGAATATAATATAAAGAGAAATACTCTAAAGTGATCATTATACAAAAATAATCTTACAAGCTAATATGGCTTGATGTGACGTGTCAGATTATAAAGCTAATTTATTATAAAGCAGATCTTATGGATCACATTAAGCCAGACTAGCCAGTATATTAGTTTGTGAGATTATTTTTGTATAATGTCTTTGTGACTATAGCACTCCTCTAATATAAATATCTTATTCCGAAAACTTAACTTGATGTACTATCTGAATTAATTAGTAGTAGATTTTAATTATTTTATCTATATTTTTTAAGTAAATATTTACTACACATATACTGCATGCACATCCCCAATAATACATGCATTTTGCTATACGTACGTTATGTTTATGGTAATATTATTTTCTCAATTTTGGGGTTGACAGATTGGTTTGATGGTCTTCAAACCTTTACGAAGTATATATGTGAGAAGAGGTGGTTGGGCGGGTGGTATATGCCTCAAAAGACATCTTATTTTGCACTAAAACTTCCTAAAAAATGGTGGGTTTTCGGTCTTGATCTTGCACTCGAGGGTGATATCGATACATACCAATTCCAATTCTTTTCAACTCTTGCAAGGGAAACGGTACTATTTTTCTTGTTTATCTTTCTCAATTATTGTATCAATATCTTTGCAGTAGAAATAAGTAATTAATTGACATTGAGTTCTTTCACAATTATTTACATAGTACTCATGTAAATTAGAGTATTTTTGTAAAATTAGTTAAGACACTTTTATATGTTATTTTATAAAAATATCATTCATTTAAAGCGGATGATAATTATCACGTAAATAGTTATGAAAAGATCACTATTATATTTCCTCACTATTGCCATACATTTCTTCACCGTGGCATTAATGGCATTGTTGCTTAGTGTCATCATTTTGATTTTGCTTATGGTCCATCCAATATTCATATTTCATTATGTGAGACTCCCCCCTCAAAATAAGCATAGATATTATATACTTATTTAGAATTCTCGTCTTAGACAATAGAAACTGGAAAGTAGAAATTGATAAGGCCTTAGTGAATATGTCTGCTAACTAGAATTTTGAGGCTATGTGAATAGATGTGATGATCCCAGCTAAAACTTTCTCTCGAATAAAGTGGCAGTCTAGTTCTATATGCTTAGTCTTTTAATGAAAGATAGGATTCCTTGTGATATGAATGGCTGCTTGGTTATCATAGAACAAGAGAGCAGATTGTGCATGATCAATATGAAACTCTTTTAACAAACTAAAGAGCCACATGATTTTATGGCTTGTAGAAGTTAGTACTTTGTACCTTGTCTTGGCTAAAGATCTAGAAACAGTCACTTATTTATTTAATTTTCAGCTTATTAATAAATTTCCAATATATATGCAAAAACTTGTAATAGATCTCCTGGTCCTGGGACAAGTAACCCAATTAGAATCATTATATATCTTTAGATGTAGGGAAGATTTGGATGACAAGAAAATGCTCTGGCCTATGTACCCCTTGAGATACTTGAAAAATCTATAGGTTGAGTGCGAATGAGCTTGTGAGGGTCTGTCTATGAACTGACTCAGAACATTTACAGCATAAGTGATATCTGCTCTTGTAATGGTTAAGTGGATAAGTCTTCCAATGAGTATTTTATAAGCTATAGGGTCTTGAAAAAGTTCATTTGTTGTGTGGCTCAATTTGTGATTAAGCTCAATGGGTGTAGAGGTTGTTTTTATGACAAGTAAGCCTACATCTTCCAATACTTCGAGAGTATATTTGCTTTGGCAGAGATTAATTCCAAATGATGACCTGCAACCTCTAGTCCTATGAAATATATGAGAGATCTAAGGTCTTTGATTTTGAATTTTCTATGAAGAAAAGCTCTGAGTAAATCTAACTCTTTTTGAGAGTTACTCTCCATTATGATATCATTCATACACAAAGAGTGTGAATCCTTTTTTACTAATAGTAAATAAAGAATAGTCAAATTTTGAGATCCAGTTTGTAAACAAATCCCCCCCCCCCCTCTCATATCTACTCTCTTAATGTGATAATCTGGAGGTATCTCCATATAAATATCTTCATCAAGATCCCCATGCAGAAAAGTAGTGTGGACATCCATTTGAGATAAATTCTAGTTTTGAATAACTGCTAAGGCAAGGAAGACACAAATTGTAGTGTGTTTAGGAACTGGGCTAAAGAGTCAAAACCTTCTCTTTGAATGTACCCTTTGGTAACAATTCTGGTTTGTGCTTTTCAAAGAAGCCATCAGATTTGAGTTTTACTTTGCAAACATATTTGTAACCAATTGCAATCTTGTTGGGGAGTAAGGAGGTGACAATCCAAGTATTATTTTCCTCTAAGTCATTGAGTTTAGCCTTTATGGCATCTTGCCAATGCTTACAACTTCGCCATAAGGTTTGGGTTCAGAGAGCAATGAAAGTGAAATGGAAAAAGATTGGTTAGATGGATAAAGATGTTTTTAAGTTAAGTGAGCATTGAGTGGATGAATTGTTGAAGATGTAGAAGAGGTATTGGGGGGCTGGGATTTTGCTATCTAGTAGTATATTGATGGACATAGGCAGGTTGATGTCTGTTTCTAGTGGGCCTTTGAAGAGAGAGGAAGGCATTGAGTTCATCACTAGTGTGAAGATGAGGTGAAAGAGGGGAGGGGCAGACAAGGCAGTAGGCAAAGGAGATAAAGGATTAGAAGGTGGTTCAAATTGTCAGGGAGTAGTCAAAGAGGATGAATATTGTATGAGTGGAAAATATAAAATAAAAGGAGATGTAAAGAGCTCGTTTGTTGGTGCAGGAGGTTAAACCGGATTTTGTGAAAAGGAAGAATGAGTGTTATCTAAAAAGTAATGAAAAGAGGAAGTAAAGGTGAGAGATTGGAAGGAAAAAACATATTCATAAAAGATAACATTCCTAGAAATGAAGGTAGAATGAGTCTTAATGTCATAGAGTTTGTAACTTTTGACCTTAGTAGGGTACCCTAGAAAAATACAAGTCTAGCTCAAGTCAGCCAAATACTTAAAGATGAGTATGAGATGTGATGAGAAAAGCATTTGATATGGGAATTTATTTGAAAGAAGAGGTGTGAGAATTCTATTAATAATGTATGCTGCATTTAAGATAGTATCTCCCCAAAATTGGGTAGGAAATGCAGCTTGAAAAAGGAGTCATTGGGCAACATTCAAGAGATATTGGTGTTTCCTCTAAAAAAAAATACTATTTTGTTGGTCAGGGTTATACACACATGATTTTTGACGAATGGTGTCATGATTCTTGTAAAAGTTAGCCATGTCAAGCTCAAGACATCATCCGTTCTGATTTTCTTAACTTTTCTATTGAATTGATTTTGTATGAGATGAAAGAATGATTGGAAGAGTGATCTTGTATTTCAATTTCATTAGCAAAACCCAAGTGACCCGTGAATAGTCATCAATGATAGTTAAGAAGTAATGAAAATTTGAAGTGAAGCTTGAGAGTATAGGTTCTATATATCACATTGTATTAAATCAAAAGGAAATGAACTAGTGGAAACACTTGAGAGAAAGGAAAGGTGTTTTTGTTTAGCTAAATGACAAACTGTACAATAAGATTAGTACTTAGACTTTACATTAGGTACATGAGAATTCTCTTAAATTCATTCTTTGGGAAGATAAATGTCCTAATCTAAAGTGCTATATATCGAAATCTTGATGTCTAGCCGCTTGATTGAATTGAGTTTGATTGAAGAGGATTGAAGGAGGAGTGATGTTGATATCATCTGGGCAATGTAGTAGATAATAGAGGCCAGGATGAACCTTAGCAAGTTCAATTGTTGTCGACTCATCCATGAAGAGATGACCTGAATGAAGCAAATATCTTTAAGGAAAAATAGACATGCTTGAGTGAGCATACTAATTGAGATGAGATTGAATGTGAATGAGGGCACACATAAGACATCACTTACAAACAATAAATCTAAGAGTTTAATAGTGCCTATACGTGTGACTTGAGTCTTTGTGATTTTTGGGAGCTGTACATAGGCTTGAATGCTAGATCAAGAGGAGTCATCAAAAAAAGAGGTGGAGCACACTATGTGATTAGTGGCTCTTGTGTCCATGATCCATGGTGTATTATGAACATCATAATGCCTAGAATGTGAAAGTGAAGTGAGTTTGTGATGATTTATGGTAGAAAAAAAGAGAAGAATTAGTGGGTATGGAAAAATTTGAGACACAATGATGATTACTTGATAAGTTTGAGTAGATATGGTTTAGAAATTGGGGTCAGAAGTGATTGATTTAGGAGGTGCAAGGGTAGGCAGTATTGGCTTGGTGATCTATCCCAAGTTCAGTTGAGAGAATTAATCATTGATAAGAGCCATAAAGTGTTGTACTTGTGCCTAAGAGAGGGTTAATTGAAAAGCACTTCGAGCAAGTATTGTTGGCTAGAAGCAATAATCTGACCACTCGAGTGGAAACTGGAAGAGCAAAGAAGAGTAACTTGATTTGCAAAATGAGGTGCAGTAGAGGCATTTTCAAATTTTGATTTGGTAAATCTGAAGTTTTTTGGGAAGCCTATTAACTTGTAGCATTTATCTTTTATGTGTCATATATTCCAACAATGGTGACAAATAAGTTATGGTTTCTCATTTTTCTTTGGGGGATTTTGGTAAACAAAAAGGTCATAAGGTTCTATGGTGGGTAAGGCAATATCTTGCTTGCCTCTGTCTTTCCTCTTGTAAAATCAGTGAAAACATTTTGTCTAGAGAAGGTAAGAGACTCAACAAAATAATCAGTCCTCTTACAACATCATAGCTGTCATTTAAGTCCATTAAAAACTTAGAACACATAATCTCTTTGTTGGACTTCACCAACATTTTTAAGGTACTACATGTACATTGTTCACAAGAGCAACAAGGAATGGGTTTGTAGCTATGCAATTCCTCCCCAATAGCATTAACTTGTGTAAAGTAGTCACTTACAGAGAGATGCCCTCGAACAATACCACTGAGCTTGTGTTGAAGGTGATAGATCTAAGCTCATCAAGTTGTACAAAACATTTCTTAAGTTTGCCCCAAACCTGTTTAGCTGAGGGCATGAAAAACACATTAGAGGAAATTTGTTTTGAAATAGAATTTAGAATGCATACAAGGAGGATGTTGTTGCATCACAAGCATGAAATATATGAGGGGTCTCTTAGGTCAGGCTTGAAAATGGTGCCGTCTAGGAATCCTAACTTGTTCTTGATGGAGATAAAGATTATAAATGATATGCTTCAACAGATATAGTTAGAACCAATTAAGAGAGGTCAGACCAAAGTTTTGAATACTATTTTGGTGACCATTTCGGTGGCATTGGAACGAAACATCTTGATATCGGTACAGTTTTATGATAGCCTATATGTAGATAAATTAATTATATATATAAATTATATTTCAAAATAGCATAAATGCAAGTCTTAAAAGTTAAAATACACATTTATATAACTCAATAATACTTGTAAGTTTTCAACCCAACTATCAAAAAAAATAATCACTCATCTAAAATTGACTAGTATTGACCAAAACAAACCGAAATGGTCAGTATTTGATCCGATATGAAACACCTTATATATCTCTCATATCAGTTAGTACCAGTGTCTCATACGGTATATACAACAATACCGATATGTTTTCAAAATATTAGATGAGATAATGACAATGTTTGCATTGTTACTATGATGCAAGAAGAAGAGACTATTTGGACCTTAATAAGAGAGGAAGAATAGGAATAAGAGGAGGTCATGATTTGTGAAGAGAAGACTCTTTGGAAACTAAGAAAATATAGTAGGAAAATTTGACTGCTCTATACCATGTTAGAAAGAGGATGGGAAGCTAAATGCAAATCAGAATTAGAATTTTCTCATTTTAAGGGAACCTTGACGTACATAGGCTTCTGCTCTATATACACTGCAGAGTTAAAAGAAAAATGTCCTAAACTAACTTTTATCCCCTAGTGAATTACGAAGTATACTGTGTACATGTGTGTGGATATTACAATTAGGTAATGCTTTGCATCATGAATTGTCCTTACCTGTGCTTTTACCATGAATATTTTGTACTGCCACTGTGAGTGGTCTGCTACCATGCATTTCCTCACTACTGCTTCACATTTCTTCACTGTTGTATTATGTTGCTTAGTGTGATCATAATTCACATTTTGCTTGTTATCCTTCCCATATATCGTATTTCATTGTGTGAGACTGCCAGGGTATTATTGCAGCTAGTTAAAATCCTCAAGTTTTTGGAGGCCATATCGTGGTTTTACTCTTTTTGTCAGATCATATTTCATAATTTTTTTTCAGTCTTATATATTAATCTTGTTGATTCCTCTATATTAATGTCTAAACATCATGTGTAATAAATAAGATCGGAAAAGACGATGCTGTGATCGTAATGACACACCAACCGGACTGGCTTGTTGATTGGTACGAAAGTGGTACTGATGTTGAAAGGGATAATCTGTCAGAGTTGATCTGTAACGTTTTGAAAAAAAGGTGCAAGCTTCGAATTGCTGGGGACATACATCACTATATGCGCCACGAAATGGCTTTATCGAATGATAAAGTTTATGCACAACATTTGCTTGTAAATGGTTGTGGAGGAGCATTTACCCATCCCACCCATGTCTTTGATGGTTTTAAGGATACTCATAAAGTTTCCTATGAGTGCAGAGCTACTTATCCAGACAGAAAAACATCTCTGGGGGTAACTTTCTCTACTTCCATGGATCCCGGCCCCTATGATCATGAATACCAATCTCAAGTTTCATAAACATTTTATCTTATGTCTCTTGGTCATAATTTTCTTTTCCATTTACTTCAGATTGGATTTAGAAATATTTGGAAATTTCGAAAGGAGAATTCGCAATTTGATTTTGTTGGGGGCATTATGTACTATATGTTGGTCTTTTCTATGATCCCACAGGTAATTTCCCATTATGTAAACCAATGGAACTTACCCTAATTAATTTAGTATCAATATGACTGATCTGATCTTCTTTTTGGGGGCCTAGTGTGAGCTTGATCACGTCTTTGGAGTAGATTCCAAGTTGGGTTTTTGGAGAACTTGTTTCCGTACGCTCTGGAATGCTT
The DNA here is from genome assembly GCA_036559045.1 of Platycarya longipes. Lineage (NCBI taxonomy): Eukaryota > Viridiplantae > Streptophyta > Magnoliopsida > Fagales > Juglandaceae > Platycarya > Platycarya longipes. Next base: position 41,651,921 of record CM071802.1, read on the forward strand.
TTATATACATGCTGGAACACTCTTACGTTTCTCTAGGAGCTGCTATGCTGTTAGTAGTCGTGGCAATGGCATTCATACCTTCCAAAGTGCCATGGAAGAAAAGGGTAGCGATTGGAATTCTTCATGTTTCTGCACATCTCTCGGCAGCTCTCATTCTTATGCTGGTGCTGGAATTGGGTGTTGGTGTGCTTGTCCACCATAAACTATTGGGAAGTTCAGGTTCGTTTCCATTATTTTCTTGCTTCATATCTTTATATGTTGTAAAAAGAGGAATGTGTATGTCATGTGTGTTTGTGTATATATATATATACTTTAGTTACAAAGAGATTACGCAAAAGTAGATTTACAAACTGACAAAACTTGATAATGTACTTCAAATTGTAAAGTTATGTTTAATATAAAGTAGCTAGTAGCAAGTAGATCTAATACATTACATAAAGCTATATCAATTTATAGATTTCTATTTGTGTAATCTCTTTGTATTTGTAGTAATTTTCACGCGCCCGCGCGCGCGCTCACATATATATATATATATATATATATATATAACAATTGGTTATTTTCAATATCATAAGTATCTATTATTCATCTGTGAGGTGTTTGTGAAAGAATTTTTTTTTTTTTTTGAACCAGGGTATCACTCTTTATATCGATGGTATGAATCACAAGAAAAAAGTAGGCAATTTGGTCTTTTATATGGCACACGATCTGGTTTAGAACAATGGATTTCTGACCTTTATTCTGCATATATCAAGAACCTCATGTTTGCATTTGATGTGCCAGAGGTAAGAAAACATCTTCCTGTTGCAGAAATATTTAAAATCGATGCTGTTTTTTCTCTTTTTCCTTATTACTAAGACACATCATGATTTCATTCGAAATCATGTATTCTCAGCTCATGGCAGTCACTCGGATCAATATTTGCAAGAATGGGATGGCATCTCTCACTCGATTGGACACCATTTTTTACTATGGCTCTGTGTTCCTTTATTTCTGGCTCTTGTCAACGCCTGCAGTTTCATATGTGTTTGGAATCTATCTATACATCTGCGTCAACTGGTTAGACTTGCATTATGACGAAGCCTTCTCCTCTCTTAGGATTGCCGATTACAAGGCTTTCACCCGATTTCACATCAAACCTAATGGCGATCTTCATGTTTTCACCCTTGCAGTTGATAAGGTAAACAGCCTGCATGCAGCATGCAGCATGCAGATCAATATTCATTCACTACTTTTTCAATCATTTTTCCTATTAATAGCCCATAGGGTAAGCAAGTTAATTCCAACATAATCACCTAAATAATACAACACGAGTCCTGCTACCGATACCGAGAAAAAGTATCTATAGTTTGGACCGACTAGTGTAAATGTATTTTTCTTTTTAATATTTTTTTATATATATTTTTATTTAAAAAAATCAATTCACTACAAATCACCTCTTTAACCAAAAAACAAAACTGGTCAGATTTCTCAATCATGTTTTTGGTCCATAAAGCATTTTTCATACAACACATATCACAACATGTGTCTGCACGGATATTTGACTGCCATGTCAACAACGATTTAAAATTAAGGACGGACTACGGCTATCACCAATTTTCTCCAGGGAAAATGTTTTATTTTATCTTATTTCAATATTATAAATTTTTAAATTTTTACACAAAATATATTAATTAATTCAATTTTATCGATTCTCAAAATAATAATAATATTAAAAAAAATTATTATAATAATATTTTATTCAACTTTCATCTCAACTCATCACATTTCAACTCACATAAAAAAATATCGCATCTAAATTTCAAAACTGTTAGACATTATGAAACTATGGAAAGATTGAAAGTGCCCTTTTAATTTTGACATTGTTCTTTGTGATTTTAACCCATGTTATCGTGTATATAGGTCCCACTGGACTGGAATTTAGATAGTGAATGGAAGATGGAAGATAAACAAAACCGGAACACGTTGAGCCACAATAGAGAGTTTCCCAGCCAATGGGAAGCAGGGCCTGATCGGGACAAGGACGACCCGTTAAGGACTGTGAGGATCATTGACAAGTTCGTCATTCAACGATCAAATACGTCATGGATCAGGAGAAATTTCAGTCCAGGGGAAAGTCCTTTCACGAAACTGTATCGCTTCTTGATCACCATATCAACAAAACACCCATGATCCACCTCAATAATCCTTAAAAAATGTGTTTTCATGGAAACATGGACATTAATCACGATGCTTTATTAAGGCACGTACGTACGCTCATTTTGCCTTCTGTCTGTGTTATCTGAGTCTCGGGTTATCTTAATTCTTGAGCTCTCCTAACCTAGAGGTAGGTGTAACAGTTATTCATGAGGACTCTATTGCAATGTTTTGAATATTATATTAGTAGAGGTATTGGTCAGGTTATTAGACATAAATAATTTATACATAAATAAATTAAATATATAAATACATTTAGAAATTATATTTTAAAATAATAGTCAATATATTAATAAATTATATATATATATAATTAATTTAATCTAAATTGAAGTTAAAAAATAACAAAAATTGAAAAAAAAAATTAGAGGCCGAAATCCGGTACGGCAGAAACACAAAAACCAACTGATACAGCCAAAAAATTATCCGAAACAAAACACATGTTTTTAATACCGAATGATGACCGGTACAATATATTTTGGTCTGTACGGCCACTACAGGTACGAAATTTAAAATTTTACTCTGCTGGCCATAATATCAAATCATGAATTTGATTTCATTATTATCCTGATTTTCATAATAATTAGCATATATATTTTTTTTTATTTAATATAATTTTTCTATAAATAAAGACCATACTACATGAAAAAAGGCCTATTACGACACTTTTATTTTTGCCCGCGTGAAACAAATACTGGAAATAAGTACTAATTGCAACGGTTTGATCATGTCATTGTTGAATTTTTCTAGTGCGGAATAACTTATATTGTGCGAGTGAATAGTTTCATCACTCTATTCCAGCGAGTTTTAATTATGAAACCGTCCAGCCTTACTCAGCTAGTACGGCTAGATTAAAACTTTCAAACTCACGAAACCCAAGTCTACTTGCCAATTTGGCCTTGCCTAGCTGCTATCATGACAACCAGTAAATTGTTTATCATTCTTCCCTTTGCACCCCACCAGAACTTCTACATAAGTCTATTGATCTCACTAAAAATGGTATGTGTAATCATGAAGATGCCCATCCACAGTAGATTGGGATGACTTGAATAATAGGCTTGAGAATGATTTCTTTGCCTCCTGAGATAAAGAACCTTACTTTCCAGTTGCCCATTTTCTTGATCCTGTCGAGTATTGGCCTGAAAGCAATTGATTTATGTGACCGGCCCACATAATAAAAAGGCCCAAATATTTCTCATATGAATTGAAAACTCTCATCTTTGCAGTAAATAGGATGGACTTCTTAGCATCTTGTCCGGTATTCCTATTGAAGAAGATTGAGGTCTTGTCTAGGTTCAGTCTTTGACCTGGGCTTGTTCATAAGATTTCAAAAGCCTAAATAACCTGCTACATTCCAATGGATCATTGCAAAAATCAAAAGATTAATAAGCAAATTAGACCCTCGAGCACAGAAGAGGAACCAAGTGGTCCCTTGGATGGCTACCCCTAAAAAAAATTGAAACTAATAAAGGGAAGAACACTCACTCTAAGTACTATATGGGAATCCTAACTTATATTAAGTGGCTTGACAGAGTACTAATTGTACAAATACTAATATTAGTACCACCCTTTTCTAACCGATTTAATTAGTACTCATATCATAACAGTACTAATGATCTGAGGTCCTAACTGATCTAGCTAGATATGTATATGGGAATCCTTTCCGTTTCGTCCTCTACTAAGCCATCTTTATTTTTTTTTACTATGCTGTCATATCTTTCATCATTTTTTTTTTCTTTTTTCTTATTATCAAGTTAGCATTCACGTTCTGTGCTACCAATCCCAACTTTTTTTTTTTCTTTTATTCCTTTTATGTTAACGTCTAAATTAAGTTTATATTTTTATTAAATCCTATAAAAAATAAATACACGATATCTCAAGACTAATAAAATTATTTCAGACTGATGATCAAAGAGGTGAGTTCAACATGTGATTGAGCTAGATTATTTATATATTTTATACATGTGATTGAGTTCAACAAGTTTATTTTCTTGAGTGTTTTATTTTATTTCTTGTAGCAGACTTGACTTCTTCCGATTCTGTTTCAACTGCAGCAGATCCATTGGGTTATCACTTCACAATTCGGCAATTCATCTTTTACCATACATGGACCGCACCTCAATACGTGAGGGCCTTTTTTTGCCTCAACACAAAGGGGCCCCACTGCACTCTATTTCTATTTTACTTGACTTCGGCCCACTAGGTTAATTGAAGGCACAGCAGTCTTCATATAACATGAGCCCCGCAACGTTGCTATTTATTATGCCTCCAGGCTCCAGCGCTGCATCTTTCTTCAGAGAAGCAGCCGACTTTTTACTTTGGACTTCAGCATTTCATGCGCCACGGACTGGACTTGGCCCACTTCACTCTTCCACTACATATTCATTCAGCCCACGAGGTTTATTCAATTTGCAGGCCGCACTCCGCTTTCCAGTATACGAGCATAAGGTTTTGGTTCGGTTTGAACACGAGAAAGCGCCGCACGATATATATATATATATATATAGGTCGAAGTAACGTACAAACTACGTTTACTTAGTTTAATTATATAATTATTTTTTAAAGTAATATTATTTTTATTAAAAAATAATTTTGATTAATAATTTATTCATTTTTTGTTTAAAAAACTAATTTCTAACAATATTTAGACAGATAATAATAATTAAGTAGATGATAAATAATTTATTCTTTTTTAGTTTATATTATAATGTTCTTTATTTTTTTCTTTCTTATTCTGTCTGGGCTTTGTGTGTATTTATTGTATTTTATATTTATTGTATTTTTTCAATTATACAATTATTTTTAAGAATTGATACGATTTTTATAGGAAAAAAATTGTATCATGCTTTTGGGTTATGGTTGTATTTGTAAATTAAATATGTAAATTTATTTGATCATATATTTCAATAAAATATCAAACATATATAATATATTAATTATATTTTTTGGCTATTTATTTATATTACTATGTTAGTAAATTTTTTTCCCATACTCGATTTGGACAAGAAGAAAATTAGAAAACTTTCTTAACATACTGTCATGACCCATAGCTTTAAAGAATATGATTTTTATAATATAAAATAAATTTTATAATGTTGATTAAATATTGACAATAAAAAATATTTTATTTGTTAATATTAAAAAACTATAAAATAATAAACTTCATAGTAATTTGTACAATATAATACTTAAGAATCTTAAGATGTCTGCCACCTTAATTCAATATCATTCTATATAAAATCGAAAGAAATAATCAACATGAAATTATCAATCAACTCTTTAATTTATTATTTTATAAAATAAAATTTGATCTAATAATTACATACTAATTAACAAAATTACACAAATACAATACCATGAAAATATGTACCAATTAAAGTAATATATATGTATAGAAAAACTTGTATATTAAGTCACAAATCCTTAATTATTTGCTATAGAATGCACAGATTAAGAAATAAATAATAAAAATAGAATACTTATTTTAAAGAAATTAGGAAATAGAAAAACATACAAAAAAAAAAAGAATAAAGATGAAAATAAAACAGAGATTATTACATGTCATCAATTAAAAGAGAATATCAAATTCCAAAAAAAAAAATAGTTTAAAAATTAGTATATGTCATAAATTAAAACATATTTGAAACAATAAAAAAAATAGTACAGATCAATACATTCAACTAAAGTAAATCTGAGTAGCTTCTAACAACATCAATATCAATAGAATTTGAAGAAAAAATAGAGGGAGTTATATATAAAATAAAATAAAATAAATCAACTGATTATTCAGTATCGAAAATTGGCTGAATAAGAAATCAAAGTGATTATTTACAATTTCACAAAAAAAGAAGATTAAGAAAATAAGATATAAAAAGCTAAATAATAATCTGAAAGAGTCTATTCAAAAAATAATAACAAACTGGTTAAGAAATAATGAATTGATTATTTTTTTTTTTGTCACAAATAATCAACATTGTGAAAAACAAATTTTTCACGAATAGATTATTCACAAAAATTATTTAACATTGTGATTAATATGTGTTTGCAAATAAACATATTATAATAAACAGATTATAATAATTTATAATTAACAATTAAGTTATTTACAAATTATTCAAAGATTAGTAAATTTATCATAAGTAATTGTTAAATGACATTTATTAAGAAAGAAGAAATATAAATAACGAAACTTTATTTGAAGAGATTAGGACATAAAAGAATATACCAAAAACAATGAATGAAGATGAAATTAAAATTGAGATTAGTAAATGTTAGACATTAAAAAATAAGATGAAATTACACAAAAAATTTCATTTAAAAAATAAGTACATGTCATAAATTAAAAGAGAACATTAAATTTCATGGGAATTAATTATTTTTGTAATGCATATTAAAAACAGTAGATGAAGGAAAAAAATAGATTAATAACATGAAAAAAAAAACTTATAAGAAATAATAAAACAATTCATGTAGAGGTCCAACCCATGTGCATCAAAGCCTCAGCCCCTTTTTCCTCTGAGCCATGCGTTTTGATAAGTGAACCCTAGCTCTTTCCTTGCTTTTTCTTTTTCTTTTTCTTTTTCTTTTTCTTTTTCTTCTCTTCCCAGTAGTGCAGCCCCCCCTCTCCAAGCTTCTCCCTTAGTTTTCTTCTTCTTGTTGCAGAGGACTGCCTGCCACCACTCAGTGCCGTTACCGGCTGCTTCTCACCAGTAAGCTCGGTCCCTTTTCCGTCGATCACTCCCCCCCCCCCAACCTCATCAACTTCTATGCTCACCAGAAGATGTCGCGTGCTGACCATCCCTTCGTCGCGCAGTTTGTCGCTGTTGCTGTCACTAGATCTCAGTTCCGTTGCCTCTCATCGTCAGTAATCTCCCTCCCTCTCTCTCTTGTGTTCTGTATGTCGTCGTTTCAATGATTTGTATTGCAATTTAGATCATTTAATTCACGTTAAATGCAATAACACCGAATTTGATAAATGCATTTGGCCCAGAATGTTGAATACTTGTAATTATTGCAATTTAAATCATCTTTATTGCAATTTAAGTCACGTTAAATGCATTTGGGCTGAGCACTGAGTCTGAAATGTCCGGATTGAATTTAATTGTGTTAACAATTTCCGTTAAAACAAAAAATTTCGTTTGATATTTTCTGTTAAAATAATAATTTCTATTAGATATGCTCTTTAGATATATAGATAGATATATATATATAGGCAATTCCAGCCAATGCATGAAATATAAAATAATTAAAGAAAATAAACTTAAATCAAAAGATTCTTCATTTCAAATATACTTACAAAATTTATAAGAAAACTGGAAGATTACAAGTTTGGAAAACTGGGGTAAGTAGGAGAATCTCTGGTAAGAGGTTTACCGGTTTAGAATTCTGCCTACCAAATGAAATAAGGTCTCATTTTATAGATGAAGGAGTTGCCTTTATAGAGTAAATCACGGGTGAAACGGTAAAAGTAAATATCATCTGCACTGAAAGCAATTTTGTCTTCTTGTGCCGATAAGTGAATCATGAGTGAAATAGTAAAAATAGATGTTGTCTGCACTGAAAGTAATTTTGTTTTCTTGTGCCAATAGGTGAATTATGGGTAAAACAGTAGTTGCCAGCTTGTCAGTTTTGCTGATGCTGACGGGATCAATCAACTCCCAACTGATATTAGTATTCTCTCAAATTTGGGGGATAATCGGGTTAATCATGTCCAAATATGTTACTGTAAGGATCAGAGTCTTCTGCTGAGTCTTCTGATTCTTCAGCTGAATCATTGTTGTTGGTTTCAACCTAGATAGATTTTTTCAACAGTTGAATTAGGTCATTTTTCTTCAGTCCTTTGAGAGGAGATTTCTTTTTGGACTTGGAAGATGAAGAACTATCTGAATTTTTTGAATTCTTCTTCTTGGCTGAGGAAGATGATGGTAAAGTCTTCTTCTGCTTTGAAGATGAATCTAGTGAATCTTTGGATGTCTTATCCTGGAGGATTGGATAAGTTATTAAAGCATTTTTTGAAACAAGGGAAGGGAATTCTTCAATGCTTTTTAGATTTGGAGCAGCTGGAGGAAAATATCTTGAAACATATGAAATAATGTCATTAGTGTGGGGGTATTTATCCCACCATTTGATGAAAAAATGGTGAACCAAGATATCTCCGACTTTTTCATAAGTCCATATGCAGATCCAAGAAACCTTGTATCTAGTGCAAAGGTGGACTAAGTATGGAAATTTTGAATTGTGACGGTCCATCTTGGGTAAATTAGAAATCTTGAAATGGTTGATAGTTGGTTGGAGACTATCAAGAAATATTTTAGGAATGGGGTCATACTGATGCCGCCATTTTTGAAACCAAAGGTGAGAACTATGTTTGCATTTCTTGTCAAAATTGAAAACCCGAGAATGCGATAAATTTGAAGTTTGAAACAAAGGAAACTTGAACCATGATTCAATATAATCATAATAATTATATTGAACTTCTAACTGTGGAATACTTTTAGAAATATAGGGTGTAGTTCCCTATTCTTCTTTAGTTACTATAGACAAAAGATAGCAATTGTGTGAAAATATTTTTGAAGTGTCTATTTTACAATAGATAGGTTTGATTGAAATCGATCCGGTGTGGACCAGAATTCCAAGGTAAAATTTGAGGTCTTTAGCTGAATTCTCAAGAATCTAGTGAAAATCAGGAGGAAAATAATTTGAAGGAATTTGCAACGGATCTGTATACACTAATCTGTTAGGTTCAATGTAAACAAATTTTGAAAGTAAAATTTTTCAAAATATTCTACCTTGGAGGTAGGAAAGAAAACATTTATAGGCCTTACCGTTACCAAAGGAGTGGCATACGGGTCATATGGCATAGCCAGGGTTGAAGCAAATGAACTTGGGGGAATAGGTTTAGGAATACTTCTTAGGGCAATGAATCTGTTGGCAATTTCAATGGAGGTTGAAATTGGTGAAATAGTAGAGGGTAAATGGGATGGCCTTATGAGGGTGGTTGGTCTTGGAGGAGGTGGAGGTACTGGCTTCTTATCCTTTTTTCTGCTTATTTTTCTGTACGAACTCACAGGTAAGGAAGTTAGGGATTGAATTATTAGTTCCTTTAATATATTCAATATCCAAATTAAAAACACTTAAAATAGCTTGCCATCGTGTAAAAAGATGTTTAGATGCACTGTTTTGAACATCTTTTTCTAATACATATTTAGTGTTTTTGCAATTAATGCATAAAAATTTTTTTGATTGAGTAAATCACTTTGAAAATTTGAAATGCATAGTACTATAAATAATATTTCTTTTTTAATAGTACTATAAATAAGTTGTACATGATTCCAGGTTCCGGATTGTAATCGAACAATTTGTTCGGGAGAATCTGGGAAACAAATTATTTCAGAATGCCACCATAACCAATATCAGAAGCATCTGTTTCAACAATTTTAAATGAATCAAAGGTAGGAATACCAAGGCATGAAAAATTTTTAACATATGCCTTGATTTGTTTTACCAAGCTGGTGTGAATATCTGTCCATAGAGGAGGATTGAGACGAAGTTATTCAAAGAGAGGAGGACACTATTTTCTCATATTCTTATAAAAATCAGAAATATAATTGAGAGAACCAATAAATCTTTGAAGTTGAGTTTTGTCAAAAATGACATTAAGAAACTTGTCAGCAAATTCAATAACCCTTTGGATTGACCTAATTTTGCCTTCAGAGATGTCATAATCAAGGAATCTAATCTTGGTTTACATAGTTTAATCTTTTTCGCAAAAAACACCAGACCATTTTGTCTTATGATTTGAATAAATATAGACAAATATTTCAAGTGATCATCAATGGATTTTGAAATTATGAGAACATCACCTATGTAGACGATGGTGAAATGAGTGAATGAATTGAAGATATCATTCATAATATTTTGAAATTCACTAGGATCATTTTGAGGCCGAATGACATCACATTCTACTTATAGTGTCTGAAAGGGGTGGTGAAAGCAGTCTTGTAACGGTCAAACTCCCTAATTTGGATCTGCCAAAATCCAGACTTAAGGTCAAATTTAGAAAAAATAATTGCATTACTCAAATTATGAACCAAGTCATTTTTGTTGGGAATAGGATACATAATCCATTCTAAGACTTTATTTAAGAGTTTGTAATTAATGACTAAACGGGGTGTTCCTTGCTCAATCTCAGAATTTTTTTGGATATAGAATGCAGCACATGACCATGGTGACTCACTATGCCTGATAAGACATTTTGAAAGAAGATCTGAAATTTCATTTTTGCAAAACTCCAAAGTCTCGCTATTTATTTGAATAGGCCTGCCATTGGTTGGAATATTTTTTTTGGAAAAAATCTTTAATGTAAGGAAGTGAAACAACATGCTTCTTTCTATCCCAAAAGGCATTAGGAAGATCAGAATAAATATCAGAAATCAATTTTTTATAAAAATCATTAATTTTTTATTATAGCAATGGATCAGACAAATGTTCAGAAATCTTTTTGAATCTAACTTCTTATTGTAAGAAGTTCAAATATTTTGTTTTAGCTGAAATCGAAGAGTGCAAACCTTTCGAAACATCAATATCAAATTTGGAAGCAAATTTAAACTTGATTTTCTGTCCAAAGAGATCAATGGTAATCCCATCTGTTTCTGTCAGAAAATGACAGATAGAAGAAATGAAATGCACTCTTAATATGACATCCCAAGTCATGTTCTTTACAAGAACATAATGAATCCTAAAACAAACATTGTCCTGGCAAATATGAGCATTGTTAAGCTCATAATTGATCTTCACCTTAAATCCGTTTGCTGAGAATAGTTTCTTAGTGGATTTCTCAAAATATTTAGTGGGAACTAAACCTTCACGGATACAATTAAGATCCGATCCAGAGTCAATCAAAGCAATCACAAAGAAATAAAATTCATGTCATACAATGATATCAACTTTTAAATACCATTTAGAAGGAATAGATTGCTTAAGTAAACAAATACCCTTAACTGGATTAGAGGCTTCAGCATGGTCTGATTTATTTGTTTCCTCATTATCAGAAGAACATTCGAGATCAAATTGTTTTTCAATTTTTAAAGCAAGTAAAGCTTGTTTAAAAGAAGAATTTTTAATTTTGAGAGAGTTAATCTCAATTTTGAGTTTAACAATCTCTTTTTTAATTAAAACAATTTCATGCTGTAAATCATATGTTAAAATATCTTTGAGTTTTTTCTTTTCAAAGCGTCCCAAAGTTTCTTGAAAACTAATTTTCCTTGAGAAGTCGTTGGTTCCTTGCGAACTATTGTTTTCTTGAGTTGTAGGAGATATTTCTCTTTAAGCTCAGAATTTTCAATTTATGAAATTAAGGTTGAAAGAAGGTTCTTTTGTTCTTCTTCTTTAGTTAAAACATTGATTGTTTTAACTCCAGAATTGCAACAAGAACTATTGCAATTGTAACCAAGCTTAATTATGGTTGAATCAAATAGTTCAGCTTTTGAGTGATATTCTAAATCACTAAAGCTAAACTCATATAGGTCAGACGAAGAAGTTTTGGATTCTAAGAGGTGAATCAGTTTATCTTTATCGATGTCCTTAATATCCAAGGAATTAAGCTTGTTTTTGAATTTGTTGGGCTTTTTGGGGCACTTATCAGCAAAGTGTCCAGTTTTGCACAATTAATATATTTTCCTTTTAAGGGAGTTTTTACATCCTTTTTAAGATAAATCCTTTTATGAAAGGGTTTTTTATAAACTTCATCATGGGTTTTTCTCCTGTAATCCCCATGAGGTTTTTTAGTAAACCTTTTGAAATGCTTTTTCTTTTATCTAGAGGGAGCAATAGGAGGAAAGTCAAATTGTTCACAGAAATTTTCCATTTCATATTTGGCTTTCTTTCTATCATTTATCTGTTGATGAATCAATTTTTGATCATTACACATATTAATACCAAGCTTCTTAATCGTACTTATGATATCACCATAAGTATAATTATCATAATTAAGAACTCCCGAGATATCAGTAAGTGAATCCTTAACTTTGTGAGCAAACAAATGAGATAGTCCATCGATGAATTTATCCTTCCAGTAAGGTTTTTGTGAATCATCACGAAGCATAACTCTATAAATGAAAACACTTTGATACCAATTGTAATCAGACATCTTATGGCATCGTAAATCATTCAAATAATCAGAAATATGATTGGTAATATTGGATGGAGTTCCAACAAAATGCTTAATAATCGTATAAATCAAAGTATTGATACCATCAAGGATTTCCCTTCCTACGGTTTCGTCAAAAATGGGTAACCCTTCGTCATCATACTCGACAGCATTCTAAATGGTTTGTTTTTCTTCTAAAGTGAGATGTTTGTCCCACCATGCTCGAAGCATACTGAAAAATCTAGAAGTTAAAAGAGTAACAATCTCAGATTATTAGAGATTGTTATTAACATAAGCACTAGCTACCATAGGCATTTTATGCAAAGTATTGAGGACTTCTTATTCAGATTGTCTATTTATATTTCATTCATAAATTCTGTTAGCAGTAGTTGAAAACTGGGATTGAAATATCCTTTCTTCAAATTGTAAATCGGGAGAAGTAGGCCTGGAAAACCAGTTCTTCGTTAGACTCATTGGGTTGAGTCCTTTTGAAGAAAGTCTGGCAATTTCAGGTTTTTCCAATGAAATATCTTGAAAACAGTCTTGAATACCATTTATGACAGAATCTTCTTCTGAAGAGTCATTTGTGTAAACTTCAACTAAATAAACTCATTCACCACCTTTGTCCAACACGCTAGTGGATGGTTGTTCTTGCTTAATCTTAGCAAGCATTTGATTAGTTTTACCTAAAGTACTGACGTCTTTGTTAAAATCTATTTTTTGTCTGTTCTCTGGTAAAATAATCAAAGGTTTTTCAAGAATCTTTGATGAAGCAGTATTTTTTACAACAGGTAGTTCAACTTTTTCCTCTATACGGTCTAACTGTCGGCCTATTGTATGGAGGGTCTGGTTGGCAAAATTATTTTGTTCAATAATCTTTTTTTTTTTCAAAGAAAACAATAAGAGTCTTGGAATCGGCCTCTGGAATCTTAAAAGGTGAAACTTTTATTTCTGCTCATTTTACTGTAATAAGGATAGTTTCAAGAGGGGGATGGCTAGATTTAACAATAGTCCTGCCTTCATCCTTTGTGAAACTGGTTTTTAAAACATTTAAAGAATGTTCTTTTGAAACATAATGGTTTTCAAGAAAATAAAATAAAATAATATGTTTATTTCCGCTCTTTTAACCCGTTGCTTTTCAGCAAGTGAAAAAGTCGCATGATAAGTTTTTCTCTTATCACGGTTTTCAGCAGAATTAAACTCATTAAACAAAGAAATCATCTCAAACTCAAAAGCTTTATTCATCATCATAAGTTGGTTATGATGATGAAGAGGAGCTACCATATCCGAAGCTGTATGAGACATAAATGAATCATCCTCAACCTCCACTTATTCCTTTATGGGTTTTTTCTTGGATAGGATGTCATCCTTGATTGAATAATAAGCAGAAGTAACTTGTGAATCAGATGAAACACCTTTTAACTTTAAATCGGAAACTAAGGATTTTTCCTTTTTAGGAATTTCCCTAATCAAAATTGGACGATTAGGATTTGTTGTATTAACAAAATCCTCTAGAAACAGTTTGAGATTTGCATCTCTTCGTCCTAGTCCGAAGAACAAGAAGATCTAGAGCCGGTGAAAGAATTTCTTCTTTCATTGGCTAGGAGAGGTTTGTCAAAAAAAATTTTATAGTACCATCCAGATACTGCTGAATGTAATCGAGATCTTTTTCTTCTAATAAGATCTCTACTGGTAGAAGTTCTTGTTGAAAATCCACTCATCTGGTAAAGAAATGTCTTTTCAGTAAATCATTTTGGGAGTTCTGATATTAGCTCTAGAGGTGAAACTCTGCATCAAAAGGGTCTAGTTTTTTGTAGACTTAATCTTTGCCTTGGAGTTAAGACTAGTCTTTAAAACACGATAATATAGACCAAACCAAGGGGTCTACTGCCTTCTATTATTTCAAAACCAGAAGTTAAAATATTCAAAATTAAAATAGATAAAACTATCACGTAAATCAGCTGTTAAATAAGGGTAGCAATCAAAATGAACTGGACCTTCCGTAAGGGAAGTTTGGACAATAGCAAGTTTACTGTCCTCAAAATTTTTAAATCTACCATCATGTAAACATAGAAGAACATAAGCATTGATGTCTTTCCTTACTAGAGGTTTGACAGTAATTTGAACTAAACCAATATGCATGAAATTATAACCTTTATTAATAAAGGTTTGAACCATTTTTTTTTTAAACAAACAACATTTTTCTTGAGTTTTTGAAATAGCAAAAGTTTGTTCAACTGTTTTCACGTTGAACTCACTTTTAAAAACCTTTTCACACCAAAAAGTGTTATAAAGAGAAGCAGTATTAATCTTTAGCATATGTCATTGATCAATATCAAATGAATCATTTTCTTCAAAAATACAATATTCTTCATTGATAATATCAGGCGGCAAACTTGATCTTGAACTAATGAAGCAGTATTAATCTTTAGCATGTGCCATCAATCAATATCAAATGAATCATTTTTTTTCAAAAATACAATCTTCTTCATTGATAATATCAGGCGGCAAATTTGATCTGGAACTAATAGATGAATTAGATCTAAACATCTTATTCATCTTGGTAACTACCAAAAGAAAACTCTGGTACTTCCTAACTCTAGGCCTTGAACCTTACTCTACTGCATTTCGTAACACATACCATTGGGTCACAACAACAGCCTCTCATGCCCTTACACGCCTTCCTGGCTTAACATGGGTCTTATTGTTCAGCTAGGAGTATTCGACTGGGGTGACACCAATAGAATAAAACAAAGAATAAGAAATAAGAAACAGAGTGTTTTGAGGAATTATCAAGAAAAACAAGTAGTAAGATATAATCAATCTACCAGTAGCCAAAACCAAAAGATGGCCCTGATACCATAAACGCAAAAGTAAGTGCAGCAAGAAAGATGATGATGCACACGAAATATATATATATATATTTATATATATCACCTTTTATTCAAGCGCCGCACTCCATTTCAATTCACATCATATATAATATTCGAAGCTTGACATTCGTAACACTGGAGAGTCGCGCGGGTTACCCTACTGAGGAGAGATTTGGCACTTTTACGTTGATCCACGAGAGGCAACATTTTGACTTCTCTCTTCAATTTATTTTTGACAGCAGTGCGCACAATAAGGAATTTCGAGAATGCAATAGAAGTATTCAATCTTCTTATAACTTTAGTCTTCATTTATCTCTTTTGCTCTTTTTATTCTCTAATTTTATTTAAATTCAGTTTACATTTACATTAGATTTCTTTGAAATTATTAATTTAGTATTATTATATTTTAATATTTTATTTTCAATACGTTAAAGTTTGGTATTTTTTAATTTGATTTTCTGTATTCATCATTAGTTGATTAATAATTTTATTTTGATTGCTTCATAATTTACTATTTACTTAATTTCAGATTTTATGTTTAATGAATTTTTTTTTTCTTTTTTTTTTTTATAAACAACATTCCATTGGAAATAATCATCAAGATTTTACATCAAACCACATAGCATGGTGAACAAAAGTAAGAACATGCTTCTATTAGATATTAATCCCATTAACAAATTGAGCATGTGTTGCCAATGAGTGAGCAACTCCATTTTCCCATCTAGACACATGCTTAACTTATGCTTGTGGGAATGAATTCATCAGCTCCCACGCCTCAGCAACTAGACTGCCATCTAATGCAAAGAAGTTTGCTGCATCATCAGAGTCGAGTTCTGGTACCAACAACTTACAATCAAATTACACAATGATGCTCAACAAACTAAGTGGCAAGCAAAGCTGTAGTTCTCTCAAGGCAGCAAGGAACTCAGTGGAAGCAAGTCCATGAACCTCAGATTCAACCATAGAAGCTACCATGACAATCTCACTATGATCATTGCGAAGACCCACACCAATACCAACCTTTCTCAAATCCTTGAAAATGGCACCATTGATATTTAGTTTAAAGCTACCCAAAGGGGGAGGCTACCATTTGAATAAAGCCCGGCCATCCATAGTTGAAACCCCTTGAACCTCATTGTAAGACAGTCTTTTCCATTTGCATTTTGTTGTGTCAAAACCACAATCCCCAACTCAAAACAATAAAGACAGTGAAATTTGGAATATTTTTAGCATGAAAAACACACCTTGCAATCTCCAAATAATCGGTTTGGGTTGTGTGGATAAAAGGAAGGTGCTTCAACCATACAGCATGAACAAATGGACAAGAAATTAAAGCATGGGTGGTGTCTTCACCTTGTTGCTGATAGAAACAACAAACATTCTCCAAGCCCATTTTTTTCCTACGCAAATTATGAAGAGTAGGAAGAATATACTTACATACTTTCCAACCAAAAATCCTAATCTTCCAAGGAACTTTCGGTTTCCATAAACATATCCACAGTGGCTTGTCTTGTTTAACAATAGAACTTTCACCACAATAGTTGTTAGCAAATGATTGAATAAGTTTATAACCACGATTCACAGTAAATTTTCCACTAGATTCCAACCCCCATATCCATTTATCTAGAACAAAAATTGCAAGTAACCTAAGTTAGAGAATGTTATCAGCCACATTTGGAATCGAGAGAGCTTGGATAGCTGGTATATTCCATGATTTTGTTGAGGCATCCACAAGAGTATCAACAGTGACCATCTCATCATTAACCATCTGGTCTACACCATGACCTCCAGGCCGTAAAATATTATATCCCAGTACCTAGGGATCTTTCCATATTCAAACTCGATGACTAGATCCCACTCGAACTACACCCTTTTTTGAGCCACTTTTTGCAAGTAAAGATCCCTCTCCATGCATATGACGGGTTTCTACCCAATTTTGAGTCAAAGAAAGAAACATTGGAAAAATATTTGGCCATAAAAGTTATTTGCAGTAGGGAGTGCTCATTTTCCAACAATTGTCATCCTTGTTTTGCAAGTAGAGACATATTGAAAGCATGTAAGTCCTTAAAACCAACACCACCTCTAAACTTTGAAGCACACAACGTTTTTCAACTAAGCCAATGCACTTTATGTTCATCATGACACTGTCCCCACCAAAATTGGGCCATCATCTCCCCCAAATTACGACATAACCGCAAAGGGAGCATAAAACAACTCATGGCATACATCGGTATAGAAAGAGTAACAGCTTTTATCAAATTCTCTTAGCATCCCTGTGAGGGTAACTTTTCTTTTCAACTCTGAAGTTTGGCCCAAACATGCCGTTTAATATCTTCAAATTCCTTAAAATTAGACTTACCAATAAGAATAGGCAAGCCTTAGTACTTATCATATTGCTTGTAACTACGAACTCCCCACAAATCCAACAATTGTCTTCATTTAGACCCATCAACATTCTTGGAAAAGACCAATGTCGTTTTATCTCTATTAATTTTTTTCCCCCGAAGCAGCCTTGTATCTGTCTAAAACTTGCTGAATATTTTGTGTAGTTGCTACGTCAGCTTTGCAATACATGACGCTATCATCAGCAAAAAGCAAATTGGTGATCATAGGGGCTCCCCTACATACACAAACCCCTTGCAATTGCTGCTTGCATTGAACCTCTTTCAAGAGTGAGATAAGTTCCTTCATACATGGGAGAAAAAAGGTAAAGGGATAAAGGATCCCTTTACCTAAATCCTCTTGTTGGCGACACGAGTCCATAAGTAGCTCCATTTATCTTGACAAAAAAGGAAACAGTCCGAACATAGACCATAATTAAATCCACAAAAGAAGAAGCAAAACCAAGCTTTCTCAAATTTTCTCCAAGAAACTTCACTCCACATGATCTTATGCTTTGCTCATATCCAACTTGATTGACATGTATCCATTTTTCCATATTGTTTTGTCCGTAGATAATTAATCAACTCATGGGAAAGCAACACAATATCCATAATCAACCAACCCCTCACAAAGGTACATTGTGTCTTCGAGATTAAATTGGGCAAGAAAGGCTTCAATCGATTTACAATAATTTTAGACACCATTTATAAAGCACATTACATGGACTAATAGGTTGAAAGTCAGAAACTTGTGCACACATTTTTTTCTTCAAGATCAAGCTAATAATTGTGTAATTGAGGTCCCGTGGCTGCGTACTAGTATTAAGAACCTCCAAAATAGCAACTAAAACTCTACCACCCACAATGTGCCAATAGGTTTGGTAGAACAAAGCCAACATGCCATTCGGGCTCGAGGCCCTAGAAGGGTGTATCTGGTCCAAAGCGATCTTTACCTCCATAGCTACAAAAGGTTTGGTAAGCTGAGACTTCATATTAGCCATGACTCTTTGCTCTATACATTGCAAAACATCATCTTGATCCCCCTACATAAAACAATTAAACAAAGACTGGAAATAGTTAGTCACCAAATAATCTCAATCTGCACTATCTAGCCACACCCCTTTTCATCCTTCAACCGGTAAATCATATTTCTTTTATGCCGCTGACTAGCTTGAGTGTGAAGAAAGAAACGCGTGTTTTCTTCTCCCTCCTATAGTCATTGCACCCGAAATCTTTGTTTCCACATTGTTTTATCCCTCTCCCATTGAAGGTGCACTTTTTTTCTAGCATCATTAACTCTGCCAAGATCTGAACATCATCCTATCTTCTTTTAGCCTCCATAAGTTTCTTCTTTACATGGCCAAAATTTGTTTTATCCCACACTAAAAGTTGCTCCCCACAACCTTGAATATTCTATAAAACTGCCTCCATCTTGCTTCCACCATGATCCATTCCCTGTCAATAATTTTTGCACATTGGTCATCTCCAACCCATATGGCTTCAAACCGAAATTGCATTGGTTGTTTAGTACTAACCATAGACAACTCAGCCTCAAAGAAAATAGGCAAATGATCAGAATGAGCAACATTTTCAATCCTAACCTGAAAATGGGGAAAAGCTTGACTTAACTGGTTATTTCCCAAAAAGTGATCAAGTCTTTTACAGATTTTCTACATACCATCTCGACCATTACACCATATAAACCTTGACCCTTGGTAACCTAAATCCCTCAAATAACGGTCACCAGTCATTTCTCTAAAATCAATTTAAGCAAAAGGTCTCGAACACCCTCCCTCCTCCTCTCTTCTTTCATGCAAATGTAGTAATTCATTAAAAGCACCCCTAGCAACCATGGACTAGTCATAGAATAACACAGGGACCGAACTAAACTCCATATTTCGTGCCGATATCTGAACAAGAACCTCATGGAGACCACCTTTGAGAGCCCCAAAGCGTGAACACATTTTTTCTTGGCCACTCACTTGGGACCACCAATGTTGCCTTTGCATTTCACACGACTCAACAAAAAGGAAGAGAGAACTTTCGTGTTTGCTGAGTGCCCATTTCGCAAGCTAGTCATGCCCTTAGATTCAATGGACTCGTCCTGAGTTGGGCCCAAAGATGAGCCCTCAATGATACAACCGCCCCCCTCATGATCTACACCTCTATAAACCAGCTTTTGTAAATCAACCTTTCAAGCCTCATCAACTTGGCCCACCAGACTACAAGTAAAAGATCCATCACTGGCCCATTCCCTGGGTTATGATCTGGAACCTCATCTTCCAGATGGGGATCAAGCGCAAAAAGATCCATGGCAACCAAAAACCCCTCCCCCTACAAATCCCTTAAAACCCGCATGCCAATAGCAACAATCAAAGATTCTAGTACAATAGCCTTCAAATCCTCAGCCTTATTTTGACGCAAGGTACCTATCTCAGAAGCACCCCTTATGAATTGCGCATCACTAGCATCAAGCTCTAAAGGGCCACCCCAATGCACAGAGGTCCCAGCATCTTCCTCCGTATGCAGCGATTGTTGGCTTCCCTGTTCCAAATTCTTACCACCACGGCCCACACTATGCAACCACTGCCCATAAGGGAGGGAGCCCTCACTAGTCACATTCGCACTTTGCAAATCACAATCATGAAATACATGACCTAATTTGCCACAGATTTAGCAATAATCTAGTAATCATTCATTGGAGAACTGTATCCAGTAAGGGCCATTGGAACCACGCCTAATCTTCTTTCCACACATCAAGGGCTATGTAACATCCAAGAAGACTTGCATGTGCATAAATTCACCCCATTCAACATACCTATTGGATGCATCAACCTCAACAACAACACCCAGGGATTCAGTGACCCTCCTTCCAATAGTCACTCTCTGCCCCATTAATGGCAAATCATGCAGACGAAGCCAAAACATGGCCTCCTTGATGTCCAAATCATGCAGTCCCATCAAAGTCCCTCACTAGAATCAAATGCTTATTAAATGACCAAGGCCCATCCTTGATAACTCAAAATTTGTCCCTCGGATCAAAGAGCTCACCAAGGATAAATTTGGTACTAAGATCCTGAAGTCTCATAAATTTACTCGGATGCCATACCTTTTGTAACAACTGTTTAAATGTATCCTTACTGTAGTACTTGGAAGTCAAAAGTTGAACAATCAAGCACCGTTTCTTCATACCTTCATTCATCTCAATGTCAACAGGTTGCTGCTTTGCATTCACCTTCTTCCATTGATCAACAGGTTGCCAACCTTAATTTCCCACATGTTTCTCATCCAATCAGCAGATATTTGACATATGATAAACTGTCTACATCTCATAAATCTTTTGTTCTTGCTACCTCTACCTTTGTTGAGCGTAAATCTTATTCTCAAGTTGTCAAATATCTAGAATGGAGAGAGGCTATGCAAGTTGAAATCTCAGCTTTAAAACAGAATGGCACTTAGGATTTAGTCCGTCTACCTTATGGTAAACACCCAGTTGGATATAAATGGGTGTGCAAATTGAAGCTCAAATCTGTTGGGAGTGTAGAAAGATGCAAGGCTAGGCTAGTAACTAAGGGATACACCCAATTAGAAGGACATGACTACTATGAAACTTTTAGTCCAGTAGACAAACTCACTATTGTGAAAATTTTCCTTCTAATAATTGCTGCCAAATAATGGCCAATTTTTCAATTTGATGTAAATAATGTTTTTTTGAATGGTAAGCTTTAAGAAGAGGTTTACATCTCATTGCCCTCTAGTTTTGACAGCAAAGGAGAATCAAAACTTGTTTGCAAATTTAATAAATCCTTGTAAGGCTTGAAACAAGCCTTAAGGTAATGGTTTGCAAAATTCTCATCAATTTTGCTACTCAATGGATTTACTTAGCCAAAATCAAACTATTCATCTTTCAGCAAGCAATAAGTTACTTCAGTTATCTTTCTTCTTGTATATGTAGATGATATAGTAGTATCGAGTAATGATGCGAAGACATATTTGAACAACCGTTTTAAGATGAAAGACCTATGTCCTTTGAAGTATTTCTTAGGCCTTGAAGCAGCCAAGTCTACTACGGGATTTCACCTCTATCAGAGAAAGTATTCTCTGAAATTATTGAAGATTGTGGCCTGACTATTTGTGAACCAGCAACTTCACTCATGGAACAAAATTTGATTTTGAATGCTGAAAGTGCGGATGAGTTAGAAGATCATTTTTAATTTAAAAGATTAATTGGTAGGTTGATATATCTGACCATTACAAGGCTAGATATGCCTTCTCTTGCAAAGATTAAGCCAATTCATGCATATGCCTCGAGTACCACACATGGCAGTTGCAAATAGGGTGGTTCAATATGTCAAAGCCACAATTGGCTTAGGATTATTTTTCTTATTTGATTCAACTAATTTCTAGCTTAAAGTTTACACAGATTCATATTGGGCAGTATGCCTAGATACCAAGAAATCTATCACTAGTTACACAGTGTTTTGGGGGAATAATTGGTCAATTGGAAGTCAAAGAAGTACCAAACAATTTCTAGGTCTTCGACTCAATCAGAATACAGGGCAATGGCAGTTGGGGTTTGTGAAATACTTTGGATAAAAAATTTGTTAGCAGATTTTGGGATTTTACACTCACGACCAGCTTTGATGTTCTGTGATTCACAAGCTGCTATTCACATAGCTTCCAATCTGGTATACCACAAGAGAACAAAATATATTAAAATGGATTGTCACCTTGTGAGGGAGAAGATGCAAGCTGGTGTTATCAAACTATTTCATGCTAAGACAAAATGTCAAATTGCTGATATCCTAACAAAGTCTCTCGGGTTGTACCAATTTAATCATCTCATTGGTAATATGGGACTACTAAATATATATAGTCCATCTTGAGGGGGAGTATTAGATTGTAATGTAAATTCTTTAGACGTGTATGTTTACTTTACTTTCTATTTAAAGTCGGTACATAGTGTATAGGGTGACTCAGTGATCTTATGAGATCAAATGTATAAATAGGACATTATTTGCCTTGTATAGGGATACATTTATTTTAATACAATACATTTCTTACATTGGAAACTGGAAAGCTTCATACAAGGGTTGACAAAAGCGGCCAAAAATAAAAGAACACAGAGTCATAATAAAAAATGGAATACAATCGAGAGAGAGATGAATTAAGCTTATCATGCAGTGTGAGAGTACTGTAAACAATTCAATTTTGATCAATAGAGTACCACAAAGTGAATTCGCACCCTCTAAAGGACTAAGACAAGGGGGTCATTTTTCCCCTTATCTTTTTATCCTATGCTCAAAAGCACTAAGTTATCTTGATAAAACTGACAAGAAAAGTCACATTTTTTTGTTTTCTTTTTACTCGAGGATCTTTACTTGTTAACCTTTTATTTTTTGCAGATGATAGCCTTCTGTTTTGCAAGACTAACCCATTAGAATGTAGTAGGTTATTTAGGCTTTTGAAATCATATGAACAAACCTCAAGTTAAAGATTGAATCTGGACAAAACCTCAATCTTCTTCAACAAGAAATTCGTACAAGATGCTAAGGAGTCCATCCTATCTATTGCAGGGCTAAGACCATCCAAGTCATATAGGAAATATTTGGGTCTTTATTCTTATATGGGGTCACTTAAGTCAATTGCATTTAGGCCAATAATGGACAAGATCAAGAGCAGAATGAGCAACTAGAAAGTAACATTCTTATCTGAGGGAGGCAAAGAAATCCTTCTCAAGTTTGTTATTTAGGTCATCCCAACCTAGTGTATGAGTATCTTAAGATTCCAAAGATCATTATGAGCGAGATCAATAGACTTATGCAGAAATTCTGGTGGGGACAAATAGAAGACAGCTAAACATTTCATTGGTTGTCATGGCAACAGCTAGACAAGGCTAAATTGGTAGGTGGACATGGGTTTCATGACTTTGAAAATTTTAATTTAGCTTTACTAGCTAAGCAAGGCTGCAGTGTTTCATAATAGGGTTAAAACTCGCTAGAATAGAAGACAAAAACGTTTACTCACATTAGAATTCAACGATATTCAAACCATCACAATTAGTACTTATCACATGGTTTGTTACGTGACATAATAGGTCTTTTTCCTTGTAGTGTGGTCTTTGTTTTAGAAAAATTACATTGAACAAAATAATAGAAATATGCCAATTATTATGAAATTCAAATCAAGATAATAATTAAATCAAATTAATGATTTGATATTATCTCTAAAGTGTGCCCATCAAGAACTCTTATACCTTATACCTAATAGGAGAGCTCCAGAATTAAGATAACCTAAGACTCGTAACAAATTAAGACAGATAGGCAAAATGAGTGTACGTGCGATAAAGCTTTGTGAATGTTTATGTTTCCATGAAAGCACATTATTTAAGGATTATTGAGGTGGATGTGACCTTGGTCATGACATGGTGAAGACGCGATACAATTTGGTGAAAATAGTTTCCCCACGACTGGAATTTCCCTTAATCTTTGGCGTATTCGATCGTTGAATAGTGAATTTGTCAATGATCCTCACAGTCCTTAACGGTTCCTTGTCCGGATCAGCTGCTTCCCATTGGCTGGGAAAATCTCTATTGTAGCTCAACTTGTTTGGGTGTCTATCTTGCTCCTTCTTCCATTCATGATCTACATTCCAGTCCAGTGGGACCTATATGATTACATGGGTTAAAATTACAAAGAAGACTGTCAATAAATGGCCTTTCCAATCATACCTGCATAGTTTCTTATGTCCAACAAAGCCTGAGAAATTTAGGTGCCATTTGAAAAAATTGAGCATTTAGATGAAATAAATTGAAATGAAAATTGAAAGTTAAATAAAATATTATTTTTTAATATTATGATTACACTACAGGAAATTAGACTATTTCCGGCGATCAAAAATAGCCGCAAATAGTATAAAATCGCCGGAAATAATTATTTCCGGCGACATCATTTGGCCACCATTTAGCCGCTATTAGACAGCCAAGAAATGGCTTTTCCGGCTACTATTTATATTGCCAGGAAAAAAAACTTTTTGCGGCGACAAATTTTCGCCACTAAAGCTCTTATTAATTTAGCTGATTACTTTTTGTGGCAAATTTTTTTAACATTTGCGGCGACCAATTGTCGCCGCTAAATCTCCAACTCATTTCCTTGATTAGTATTTGTGGCAAATTTTTTGATATTTGCGGTGACAATTTGTCGCCGCTAAAGCTCCAATTCATTTCGTTGATTAATTTAGCGGAAATGTTGTCACAAAAACTAATAAGTTGAAATGTGAAAAAACGTTGCCACAAATGTAAAAAAATGTTTGCCACAAATAAAATAGACTTAAAATGCATATTAAGAATAAAATAACAGTATTTTAATTAATGTGATTTTATGTAATCTATCACATTTATTTATTTTAAAAAATAATTTTATAAAATAACATCACAAGTTATCAATTTTTTAATTGGTAGCGATAGAATATTTGCAAAATATCCTTTATTATAACAAAAATCAAACATTACAATTATTTATCAGATCAAATGATCTGTGAAATACAGTCTGAAAAAGAATTCTGACAAAACAACATATATCATCAACATATCAAGTATGTCTAACTAGTCAATAGCAGCTTCATTGTCCAGCCTTTCAACATGCTGCACAGTACAAATCTGGAGTCTCTTCGTCAAATCTTTGTAAAAAATAAGATCAGTCAGCTGTAAAAAATAAAAAATGTTAGTTGGTAAACAAAACCAAACCCAATCATGATCGTGAACAGAGCATGCTAAATTAATATAACTTCCTAATTAAATACTTTTTGCCATATTTGTATCTACAGCTTTATTTCTGTGATTTCCTACATGGGGCTTGTGTATCTTGCTGCCATTTTCATCTCTAGGACCCTCATATGCAGGTAAATCAGTCAAACACTTGCCAATTAACAGGGAAAGATACTACCAATTTGGTCTCTTTCTAATCATATTCCTTTCTATTTTCTGAGTGAACAAACAGGGGAGTTGTATATATAGATGATGCAAGATATGTGCTGGGGGAACAAGAAGCAATATGGTTACTGAGATTGGTTCTTCCCTACATAAATGAGTTACTGTTGAAACTTAGAGCCCTTTTTTCTGGAGATCCTGCAACTACAATGAAGGTAACTTTTTCCTCATTATTTTTCTTGGGAAGTTTAATGAAGCTGGAAAAAAGCGTTTCTTTTCTTTTTGGTTTGTCTGAATATGAAAAGATGACAAATGGTCAATCAAAGTTGCAGCTTGCTATCGAAGAGGAGGCATTCCAATTTTCTAAAAATGCATGAATCAGTCCTGGCACTTTAATTATAATCATGTACTTATCTAAAACAGGAAATTATCAATTTTTCAAGATGAATAGGTATTAGATAGGTTATGAATTATTCACTAAGGAGTGGGTATATAAAAGTTGGTATTTGGTTAATCAAGAAAACTTCCGCTTCAAATCGACTATGGTGGAGAACCGCCTACATTATTGAGTTCTAACTTCTGGAAACAGCAAAAATTGAAGCCGTGTAGCAAGAGTTGTGTTAGAGGAATCAACAGGCGGAAACAACATACTGCTGGTCTAATGTTGAAGATTGTCGCTAGCCTGAAGAGAATGGCCACAGTTTTTAGTTGAAGTATATTATAACAGAGTGATGAGAATTATAATTAGGATGTGCTAGTCTCGTGTATTTTCTTTGAGAAATGGTGAAGTTAATTATTAAAGAGTGAGATTTTTCATATTGATTTTAGATTTAATTTGTTTTTTTATTAACTGAAGTACCGAGTACGTGGTTGTACATGTTAGCTAGTTACCTTTAAAATAAAAATGTTAGCTAGTGTTTTTTTTTTTTTTTTGAGTCAAAATGTTAGCTAGTTAGGATTATACAAATCATTTCTTTCGTCTTAATGCAAAATTGAAGGAATGATTAATGCACTTTAATTAATAACATATTCATCTTTATAGTCGGTTTGCCAGCTTGCTATCGAAGAGGAGGCATTCCAATTTTCTAAAAATGCATGTAATCAGTCCTGGCACTTTAATTATAATCATGTACTTATCTAAAACAGGAAATTATCAATTTTTCAAACCTATCTAATACCTACAAATTGGCAACTATTTCATATGCTCAGAACCAATCCAAAACAGGAAATTAAAGGTGTGATCCAACTCCAACTCCAGGAAAGAATTCTAGCGCAGAAACTTTTCTATATAAGGTGATTTGATGAATACTTTTTATTAGTCAAATTTGTATTTTATTATTTTAATCTCCCTCTACTTCTCCACAATTTAGATGGATTTAACTAGCTAGCCAAAGGGTTATTTAGCATTAAATGACAACTGAAAATATGAATTTTTAACTAATAATCTAATCAGAATACGTTACTAATTAACATATATTATATATAATTAGGTTCCTACATGTCCATTAAATTCCTGCAATGGCAGAGCACCTATTTTAGTAAATGTACATGTCCATTAAGTTCCTGCTAGTGGATGTTTAGGTGACCAGGTCTCTTACTTTCTTTTTTAATTTCTTTTCTGCACGTGCAGTTTTAAACAGTTCTGCAAATTTAAATTATAAGTTGCTGCATGTATGTACACATAATTAAGATTGATACAAGAGAAATGCTGAAGTGTAGGTTATAGTTAGGTATGAAACAAGCATCATGTTCAGAAGTTCTTACTTGATGAAACGGTTGTAGGCAGATGGGACTCTCTGTCTCTTC
The DNA here is from genome assembly GCA_036559045.1 of Platycarya longipes. NCBI lineage: Eukaryota > Viridiplantae > Streptophyta > Magnoliopsida > Fagales > Juglandaceae > Platycarya > Platycarya longipes. Next base: position 41,679,251 of record CM071802.1, read on the forward strand.
TCCGGAGCTAGAAATGGAGAACACAAACATTATATAGCACAGACAGAACAAAAGACAGACACATCACATTCATTTCGCTTTTGGGGATAGAATTTTTCAAAAGGAAAAGAAAAATAAAAACTTTTGGCAATGACCAATGACTACTAAGCACAAAGAGCCTAATTTTATCTGTAAAACTCCCACCAAGTGGTAGGTTAGGAAGAATTACCATTTGCCATGGATTTTTATGAAACACCTCGCATATATTTTGGAAGGATTGATGATGGCATTTGAAAGAGTCATTAAGCAAAATCAGCTGTGGAACAAGTGTTGGACAGCATCAAATAAATCTTTTTTATTTAGATTTTGATTTTTAATTATAATGTACTATGGTTCTTTCATTTCCTAAGATTGATTTTAGATGGACAAATGCTTCAAATAAATCTTTCATTTCCTAAGAATATATATATATATTCTTGTTCAAAGTTCAAACCCATTCCCCACTCAAATTTACTTTTGGAAAGTGGGAGCGTGACTCATGAGGATTTCTTTAATCCTTTTTTCCAGACTTGACAGAATCATGCAACATTAATTGTTTTATAATTTACAACAAGGTGCTAATTATAAAACTTGATTATATTCTTTCTCATGAGAATTATGGTCATGATTTGGCTGGGAATGTCAAAATAAATCATTGATTACCTCAACCAATCAGAAGAGGGGTGTTTATATGGATATATTATAATGCATTAATGATCACTGTGTTGGATATTAAATTATTCAATGAAATGAACGCCGATACATGTAAACTCATCTCTGAAGTGTCATCATTCCCTTTCAACCTTTTAGGATGCAGCAGTGGCCCATAAGTTTTTTACAAATAAGGAAGGAGTCCAATTATCTAATTATTGTAGGTATCAGCTGATAAACATATAGGACTTGTTAAAGTGAGTCCACTGATGCATATCCTAATTGATGATGTTATGTATCATGCAAATATATTGTGGCATGATATATTCAGCCTGTTTGGTTCCCTGTTTTGTTAGCCATATTTCAACTTCTGTAAATATATTTATGTATATTTTGTTTCAGATCATCAGTCTATAGAATGATATTATGTATATTCTGTTTAGATATAGAATGATATATCTAACATTACTCTAAAGGTTTGACATTCAATGACAAACACCAGAAGGCTGAAAGCTGGTTCATATATTTGCACTAATTCAAAGCTTATAATTCTATGTTTTTGCATCAAAGATTAGAAGAGTTTAGAAGAGTAGTGATCCCAACATGACCTTCAGATGCAACATGACCCTAAAATAGAAGGAATTCGATTTTATGATTGTCACTCTGTCTTGAACATTATTTCTCAAATGAAGATTTGAAGAGGTTTGTAATTAGGATTAGACAATATCAATCATTTTTAATGTACTAAAAAGTTTAGATTGTTATTAGTAAGTTTGTAATGTATATTTTAAATCTAATTTTATTATTTATTATTAATAAATACAATTTGTCTTCTTCTTAAAAAAAAAAAATGCTCTATAGCCAAGACACTCTGTTTCAACATTACTGCATGGTTTGAGTTCATTGAAAGCGTCCCCAAAACAGATACATTACTGTAGGCCACTATGTAAATCTTGCTCTGTTTTGTCCGAGAAGGCTGAGCCTTCCTCTGTTTTTCCATGATTAGAAGCACGCTAGTTGATACCATAAATTAATACATCCAAACGAGAACTAATTATAAGAAGAACAAGAAACAAAATTAAGCATGCAAACTACAACAATCCACATTTAATACAATGCAAAAACAGAACAACACACGGCCATCCGTTTGATAATATAGATAAGTAATAACAAAACAACACACGGCCTTCCGTTTAATAGAAACTCTCAAACTTGTTTCATAACAGATTTTCCTATTCGTGCCAGGAAACCAATCAAACCCTACAATGCAACCAAAATAGAATCCAATCCAACCCTACGATGCTAAAAGATTGAAAAAAAACACGAATAGAAAAGATAATAGAGGAGTTGTGGCACACGTACCAGAAATTTGAAAGCGATTAATAGTAGAACGCACGGTGCCTTGTTTAAATTTGACAGAGGAGCTTCGACGAAGCTGAAATGGAAAATCTAACGGCGGGAAGAGGGCCAGATTCAGGCGGCGCTGGCAATGGTAAACCGTGTGAAGCAAAGAGTGAAGAAAAAGGGCGGGGGGCGGGGGGCGGGGGGGAGGGAGAGGGAGATCAGGGAGAGGGAGAGGGAGAGGGAGAGTGAATGTTGCGGACGCGGGGTTGGGTTGGGGAATGGAGAATGGAAAATTAGGCATGCGTTGGGATTTAATTTGGATTGCTTCCGGCGGTTTTTGTAATTGACGTGAAGGAAAATCGAAAATGACAAAAGTGACTTTTTGTCACAAAATTACGTGTCGCCGGAAATACATATCGCCCCAACTGCTATATTCTCTTGTAGTGTTATTTTAAGAATTGAAAAATTAGATATGTATTATATATTGTGTACAAAAAAAATTATAATAAGTAGATGAGATGAACAAATGATCAAATACTTTTACTGCTCAAACGGACCAAACTTTCCTCCAAACCCTGGTAAATAAGAAAATTGGTGATCATGGCCATGGTCCATTCTTTTTAAATCCTTGTTGACATGGCAATCAAATATTTGTGACACTTATAAAGTTTAATTGTTTTGATATGTGTTGTAAGGAAAATGATTAATGGACCGAGAAACATAACTGAGAAATCTGACCGTCGTTTTCTCTTTACTTGATATTTAAAAAAGTTATTATTAGTAAATTAACTTTTTTAAATTTATAAAAATTTATAACAAATTATTGAAATAAAAATGAATAAATAAAGTTCCAAATTATTGAAATAAATATATTTTTTTCTATTAGCCCATAGGGTAATCAAGTTCCAACGTAATCGATGAAAAATGATTTTTGCAGTTATGAAAAAAGTTGTGTGCAAACACTACACCATAATTACTTTGAAAGAAGTGACTAATAAAACAAATGATCCACATAACAAAAATATTTTTTTAATAATAGACATTATTTTTTAAAATGATTACACCACATTTACAAATTCTATAACTATATGTAAAATTATTCTTGAAAATTAATACAAGAGGTGTCTGCAGGCTACCGGTACCGAGAAATAGTTAAAAATAGTTAAATAATTTATTATTTATTTATTTATTTATTTAATGATAATCTAATTTTTAAAATTTTTAAAAAATAGTTAAAAATATATAAAAAATGAATGACATAAAATCTGAAAAAATTAAAAGAAAAAAATTATTCAAGATATATTGTTAGATGGTATATTTAAGTGTAACATCGCTCTAGAAAAAATGATCAAAAAAGTAGGGAATGAATATCGATACATGCATGCGTGCATGCACTGTACGTACCTTATCAACTGCAAGGGTGAAAACTTCAAGATCGCCATCTTCCTTGATGTGAAATCGGGTGAAAGCCTTGTAATCAGCAATCCGAAGAGAGGAGAAGGCTTCATCATAGTGCAAGTGTAACCAGTTGACGCAGATGTATAGATAGATTCCAAAGACATATGAAACTGCAGGCGTAGACAAGAGCCAGAAATAAAGGAACACAGAGCCATAGTAAAAAAAGGTATCCAATCGAGAGAGAGATGCCATCCCATTCTTGCAAATATTGATCCGTGTGACGGCCATGAGCTGAGAATACATTTCGAAATAAAATCATGATATGTCTTAGCTAGTAATAAAGAAAAAGAGAAAAGCACCATCTATTTTAAATATTTATGCAAAAGGAAGATGTTTTCTTACCTCTGGCACATCAAATGCAAACATGAGGTTCTTGATGTATGAAGAATAAAGGTCAGAACTCCATTGTTCTATGCCAGCTCGTGTGCCATTCGGAAGACCAAAGTGCCTACTTTTTTCTTGTGATTCATACCATCGATATAAAGAGTGATACCCTGATTCAAAAAAAAAACTTTTCTTTCACAAACAACTCAGATCAGATGAATAAGAGATCCTTATGATATTGATCAAATGACCAATTTGTTATATATATATATATATATATATATAAAGCTATGAAGCAAGAATGGAAACGAACCTGAAGTTCCCAATAGTTTATAGTGGATTAGCACCCCAACACCGAGTTCCAACACCAGCATAAGAATTAAAGCTGCAGAGAGATGTGCACAAACATGAAGAATTCCAATCGCTACCCTTTGCTTCCATGACACTTTGGAGGGTATGAATGCAATTGCCATGACTAGCAATAGCGTAGCAGCTCCTAGAGAAACGTAAGAGTGTTCCAGCATGTATATAAAAGCATTCCACACCGTACGGAAATAAGTTCTCCAAAAACCCAACTTGGAATCTACTTCAAAGACGTGATCAAGCTCACACTAGGCCCCAAAAATGAAGATCAGATTAGTCCTATTGATACCAATTAAACGTCTTAGGGTAACTTCCATTGGTTTAAATAATGGGAAATTACCTGTGGGATCGTAGAAAAGACCAGCATATAGTACATAATGCCGCCAACAAAATCAAATTGCGAATTCTCCTTTCGAAATTTCCAAATATTTCTAAATCCAAGCTGAAGTAAATGGAAAGGAAAGTTAAGAACAAGAAACAAACGATAAAAATGTTATGAAACTCGAAATTGGTATTGACCGGGATTCCATATAAGTAGAGAAAATTAATTACCCTCCTTGACGTTTCTTTGTCTGGATAACTAGCTCCGCATTCATAGGAAACTCCATGAGATTCTTTAAAATCACCAAAAACGTGGGTGGGATGGGCAAATGCTCCGCCACAACCATTTACAAGTAGATGTTGCGCATAAACTGAATCATTCGATTCAGGTACCATTGAGTGGCGCATATAGTGATGTATGTCCCCAGCAATTCGAAGCTTACACCTTTCTTTCAAAATGTTATAGATCAACTCTGACAGATTCTCCCTTTCGATATCAATTCCACTTTCATACCAATCAACAAGCCAGTCTGGTTGGTGTGTCATTACGATAACAGCATCGTCTTTTTTTATCTTATTAATTACACATGCATGATGTTTAGACATTAATGTTGTGAAATCAACAAGCTGATTAATTATATATAAGACTGAAAAAAAAATTATGAAACAGAATCTAAAAAAAAAAATTAATATTTGGGTCTAATCAATATATAATGGCCTCCAAAAATTTGAGAATTTTAACTAGCTAGCAATAATACCCTGGCACAGGTCGTATTAAATCCAAAATGACCATTTGCAATGAGAACGCCGTGCCCGTTTGGTGGCTAACGGTTATTTTGGTCACAAATATACCTTTCGTAAAAAAAGTAGACAGTTTTTTATACTACTTTATACTTACTAATTATCGAAAAACGATGAACACCTGACTAATGATCTTTTCATAACTATATACGTGATATTAATTATAACGTGCTTTAAATTAACGATATTTTTATAAAATAACTTATAAATGTGTCTTAATTAATAATTTTACAAAAATACTGATCTCATTTTAATGCATGAGTATTATCATGTAAAGAATTGTGAAAGGAACTCAATGTCTAGCTATTAATTACTTATTTCTACTGCAAAAACAGTAAAACAATGATCGAGAAAGATAAGCAAGAAAAATACCTTTTCACTTGCAAGATTTGAAAAGAATTGGAATTGGTAGGTATCGATATCACCCTCAAGTGCAAGATCAAGACCGAAAATCCACCATTTTTTAGGAAGTTTCAATGCAAAATAAGATGTCTTTTGAGGCATATACCATCCCCCCAACCACCTCTTCTCACATATGTACTTCGTAAAGGTTCGAAGACCATCAAACCAATCTGTCATATCGAAATTGAGAAAATATTATCACCATAATAAACACAATATATAGTACGTACAGCAAAAAACATGCATTAATGGGGATGTGCATGTACATGTGTAACACATATGTACTCATATGCATGCATGCTTACATTGCCCAAAGAATGGGAAGGACAAGCAATTAATTCATATATAAAACATAAACATGTAAAGAAATTCAGATGAGTCTCCAATGATAAGAGAGAGCTAGGATCAACCATGGTTTCCAGGAATAACAAAACACTGAGGTCCGACACCATGATGATTCTGCTTATGATGCTTATTAGGCAGTTGAAGAGCATACTCGAAAGGACGTAAGAAGCGCCTTTCATATGTGTATTTTGACGGATTAGGGTACCTATAAATCATAGAAGCAAAATTCTTCATTAGAAAAAATCAGGCAATGTTTATATACATACAACATATATATATATACAAAATATATAATATATATTGCTAGATACAAGTCCTAGCTAGATTAATACTGTGCAAACCTTTTACATACACTCCTTTTGAAGATAAGCAAGATCCACTCTCTTTGAGGCCGGAGAGATAAGATCCTCTAACCAAAACGGGTAATCCATCTAATATCCATTTTTTAAAAAGAAAAAAAAAATCCAAACACTATTTCTTTTTAAAATATTAGGAGCTTACTTTTGATATTAATTAATATGTACTGATGATCATGATCATAAGCAGTACTCAATACATATTACTCAATATATGGTGGATTTTATATTAAAAATATATATATAATTTTAAAATGTGCAAATTTTGAACACTATTTTAAAAAAAAAAAGCAATAAATTTATGATCCATATAAAAAAAATTTAAATTTTAATGATAGATTCTATCTATTTTTTACGAGTAATGGACACTTGCACATATTAAAACTATATATAATATTACTCATTGATCTATCAATTGATTGGTAAAAGCAAAAGTGATCAATGGTTAAGTACCAAAGTGTCGAACTTACGCAAGATCCCCTCCGATGAGTAGCAAGTCTCCTCGTTTTAAGGGAAGGCCGTCATTGCAACTAATGGCACGCTTAGCAAGTAGACGTGTCACAGTGTAAGTTGAGTTCCCACCATCACCAGTATCAGCCATAAAATCGAACCACAGATCTTTCTTTCTACTAAAATCGTACAAAAGATTCTGTTGATTTGGGGCTCCACGTGCACAATTCTGCTCTCGAGCTCCATCTTGAACTCGATTCGTTACTGCCTGCAGATTAATATATATATATATATATATATATACATATATTTATATTAATATATAAGAGAAAGGGGGCAGTAATCAAGACAAAATATTGAGAAGAAATACTAAATATGTTGCTGATAGTTCGATCCCTATACTAAACACGATATATACAGCCTAGGCTGCCTTGCTATCGACTCTTTCTCGTTGATCTATCCATTTCCATCCTTCCCACTTTTACCGGTAAAAATTCAATAGCTTAAGTAGCTAGCTACTAGCATTGGCTCGCCTCGAAAATCACATTAGGATTGAGCTCACGAGGTGATTGAGCTAGCAGTGTTATCTTAATTACCCATTTAGTTTATACATAATTTAGTTTAATAATATAACTTGTTTTCGTACCGATAAAATATATATTAACAAGCTCAACAACCTCCTACTCCAATGCATTCAGCTTTTTTCAAAACTCTTGATGAAAATATTCTACTTCAAAACCGAAATCAATGTCTTCTACTTCAGTTTCAATATTACTATGATCTTTCTATTATTTGATTCACAAATAATAAAAAGTATTAGATTCACAAAGAAATCTTACAAAGATAAAATTCTTAAACTCATGATGCGACTAGATAGTGTAATACGCGGTCAAATCTTGATCTTTACTGTAAAATAAATAATGAACCACGTCAATTTATGAACTTTATTTTATAAAGAATTTTTCAATGTACCAAAAATTTATCTAAATGAAAGATTATAAAAAATAGTAATTAAATATTGTAATAGAAATTGATATGGAGATGAGAGTGAGAGAAGGGATAAAGGCTTAATTTGAGGGCTAGATCTTTACTATTCTCAATTGTTTTGAAGACAAAACATTGACCCCTATCTTGAGTTGATATTATCCCTAATATCTACCCTCAAACTCAAGGCGCATGTATGGAGATTTTTAAAATCTTGAGTTTGAAATTCGAATATATATAATTTTTGTATCCATTGATTGATATATCTCCAACAAGATCATAAAAATGGTGTTGGTGATGAAGTCAATGACAATTGGAATATTAAATGGACAATGGGCTATATATGGTCTTGGTTAATTATAGAATTAAAACCAAAAGGCCAAAAAATTGATCTGGGACTTCAAACAAGGCTCAAAATAGACCAAAACCCTATAAAAATAGAGGTCACAACTTATTAAGATACCTAAATGCATAAATTCGAGACAATACATAATTGAAGGACGACGAAAATATTTTATAAGAGGTAAAGCTAGCAAAAGAAGAAATAGTCCACATGATTGAGCCTAGCATTAACTAAGGGTTTTAATATCATGATGGAAAATATCAAATATAATAGATTTGATATGGAGAAGAGGGAGAAAAGGGAGAAAGGCTTTGAGGGCTACATCTTAATTTACTATTCTCAATTGTTTTGGACATAAAGTATTGATTCTTATTTATAGCAAAATTACATAGAAATGTGATTATGTAAATATATTTACAAATCAAAACTCTTGATTTGATAATTAAAATTATTTAGCCATGATAATATCAATTAATCCAATTATCTCTAAAAAAATCATCATGCATTATCAATCTCTTGGACCTAAATCGCAATATATATAGGATACAAAAAATAGAAGATGGAAAGAAGTTACACATATATACCTGCAGTATACGCAAGTCAAAGCGACCTAGGAAGATATTAACTGACACAAGGAGGTCAAAAACAGTCTTGTAAAGGTCAGCTGAGCTTCTGCAATAAATAGCAAACACCAGATCGAACAAATACAGCCACAAAACGGCCTCAGGAAAAAGAGTACTAGGAGCAACAAATAGGAAAAGATGGCATAGAAATGAGAAGCACAGATAGATTTGATATAAACAAACTCATAATTAAATTGATATGATATGTTATATTATTTTATAATAAAACTAATTTTATAGTTAAAGCATTTCTCTAAAAGTATACATACCCCGAATACCATGGAACCATATCTAAAAAATAAGGCTTCGGACCATCTTGATCCAATCTGTCAAACAAATTGATTATATATAAATCACTCAATCCAGGACAGTCATCAAGACAGCATGGCTTAATATTGATAATCCATGCATGTCTCGACAAAAATGAAAATTAGATTATGCATGCATTGAACATCATGATGATAAAATGAATTTACAAGTTGACAGTACTCACCTCGGTAATTCCTTGATCTTTTGGTAATAATACACGACAATGTTAAGGCCTATAAACAGGGGCCATGAGACGTGGGTGTCATATGATATTTGACTCTCTGTAATTCTTGAAGGCCGCTGTTAAAAAAGAAATGAAAAAGGAATATATACATAAAGTAATCAATGCGATAGAAATGGACCTATATTATATTTAAAAGAAATGATATAGGTCTTTTTCCTTTTCGGCACACAATTACTTTAAAAAAAAAAAAAGTAAAATATAAATAAGGGATTTATATGCCGTGATAGATATGGGCATGGCTTGCTTGGCTATTTTTTGTTTTTAACCGCTTACTTTATTTGAAAAGGAAAAAGATTAATTTTTAATAGTATTTTTTTTTTTAGAGTACTAGTGCTGTTGTGCCTCTTTAATTTGTTCACTTACAGGTAATTTGTCCCTAGTACAATTTTTACTTTTCTATTTTTTATTTCAAATATTTTAAATATATTTAAATATTTTTTAAAAATATAAAAAATATCTATACATGACTAATAATCACTTTATTAACTATTAATCAAAAAAACAAAACTTAAATAAAAGAGCAGTTAAACTAAATTGGCAAAATTAAAAGCATCTCTCTAAAAAAAAAAAAAAAAACTCGAGTGCGTAACGAGCAAGAATAAAGGAAAGCGAGTCGCTAATGGGTTGTAGCCGGACGTACCTCGATATGAATAGTATCGTTCTGAATCCGGATCCAACCACAGCAGGCTATACTGAAAACCTTCAAAGCATGGAAAATTATTCAGAGGTACTGATGGAGGAAAACTGTACGTAAAACTCAATCTGAAATCAAGCGACCTTCCGACAATCCTCTTCAGGACTTACTGCAGAATGTTTGAAAATGTTCCCTAGGTTCCACTTTGGAGCCTCAAGTTTAGAGAAGTAACAGAGGTGACCATAAATAAAGCGGAAGACGAGAAGACGCAGAACAGAAGAGCCAAAAGTTGTTAAGAAAACAGACATATCGTAAAAGTTATCCCTCGGCTGAGGATGGAGATGATAGAGAGCTGCTACTAAAAGCCAGTACAAATACCTGCAAAAGTCCATATATAATATATATATATATGTGTGTGTGTGTGTGAAATGTCTAATATGTTAATGAAAAGTCTAAATTACATAATCTATATTTTAGAAGAATTAACTAATGATATAATTGAAATTCTATTAAAAATTTATAAAAAGTAAAGATTGGTCTTCTCCAATAATGTGAAATTTCATATACTACTTATCCTTATTTTTATCATATAAGATATTACAATCATCCATCAAATTTTCGACATCCTTATCAAGTCTAAGTCTGTCCATTTGTAGGTGACATAGTTCAAATCCTACATTTTTAATTAAAATATGTTCTGCTACTATTTGTAATGTTCTAATATATAGAAAGCTCAAATTACATCACGTATATTCTAAAAGAATTAGATAATGGTATAATTACATTTATAGACCCTCAATGGAAGGCAGCCTAAATCATATTATTTATACTATAAAATAATTAATCAATAATATAATTAAAGTCTCATTAACACTTTATAAATATCAATAACTTCTTTTCAAATAATATGAGATTTTATATATTAACTACTCTTATTTCTAATATGGGATAGTACAATATGTATATATGTATATGCATATTATATATATAAATGTATTATATACGTGGATACCGCGTTGATAATATACTATTTTATTGCTTATAATGGTGCATATTTTGTCACATGGTGATACATTTTTAATACATCATTTAAAGCAATTTTTAAATGTCTCACTATAAAAAAAAAATAGGTATTTTATAATGTTAAATTTTAGCATAAAATAAATAAAAAAAGTCGTAAAAAATTGTTTTAACAAAATAATATATATATTTTAAATGTATTGAATTAATTATTTTTGTCAATTTTTCTTATATTGTCTTGGCAGTCGGCATCATCATGTTCCATCATTAAATGCAAAGAAACGAAATTTATATCATATATTGGGTGAAATGTGGGCCGGAGTGATCAAGAGGATTATGATCTCCACACCACACATGCTGCAAACACGTATAAATGTCTTTCATGCAGGTGAGTGCACATTCCCACGCATGCACGTGAAGCCGTCGTACCTACGTACATCGACATGTCTTTCATCTAGTAGTCTATGTTTTTTTTTTTTTTTTTTTTTGATAAATAGGAACCTATGTTTTGAATATATATATATATATATATATATATATATATATATAGACATATATTTGGCATTAATGCAGCCAGCTGATAATCCAAATTAAGGCTAGGCAACAGACCCTCGCATGCGAGCGAGCGACGTAGCTTCAAGTTCAAAAATGTGTATTGGAGCATTTGTGTGTATATATTTATATATCTATATATATAAAGTTAGAAGTGTTACAATAGAATGAGATCCTACAAAGTATATAAATTTACAAATTGACTTAATTTCATAGAATACAATACATCTATTTTTAATTGAGATAAAAGTATTACACATAAAGAGATTTCATAAAAGAAAATTTATAGACTAATACAATTTTATATGATACAATATATCTACTTTCTAATAAAAATAGCTCCACATACTAATAGAGCACATCAAACTATATTAGTTCTTTTGTATATTTATTTTTATAGAATTTATTTGTTGCCAATGCATTTTTCAAAGATATATATACACACACGTATCTACACATGACATGATGAAACACATGCATATAGATATATGCATAAAATACATGTAGTACAAACTCATATATAATTAATTATAACCCATGTGTTTAAATGTAAAGTAGATACATATAATTAATTAGCTAGATTAAGAAGAGAGAGTGATATTTACCACTTATTGGACCGGATCCAAGGCTGTAAAAAGTAACCGAAGGATATGCTTATAAAAAGTGACAGCCAGGATATTTGCCTGCAAAAGTGTGCATTTTCAAAGAAAAAAAAAATTATTGGCTTCTTAATTACCTATCCTATTTTATTGATGTACAATATGCATTGATCATAAGAAATGACAACTTTTGTGTGCAACTTTCATGCATCCCTATGGCCGATTTTGAATAAAACAGGTACTCTATATATATATATATATATATATATATATATGCTATGATCAATTGAAATGTAGATTAACAACGCAATGATCAAATGTAGGCATATAAGAAAAAACGTTTAATATCCTCCTATGATCATTTTTAATTTATATGGTGTCAAATTAATGATTAGAAGATCGATAGTTAAGTAAATAAGTTTCCAATCATTTAACTATCACGTTTCGTGAGAAAATTACTCCTATGTATTCGGTGCGAAGAATGAATCAAACCTAAGTATCAACAAAAAAGAAAAAATTAAAAAAAAAAATGATGAGAGCAATATTTACTATTTAGTACCAATTTTTGGTTGCGATCCATGGGAGGCGTAGGGAATTGAGGTTTGCAACCAGAACTTGAAATTTAGTCTCGCATAAAATTATGTTCACCAGAGGATAGAAGTGATACATCAACGAAAATGCAATGAAAAGAGAAAACCCATGTTCGCTTAACGGCCTGATCAGGTATTTCCAAACCTTCTTGATCACCATCATCATCATCATCACCTCGATCAGCGTACAGTATTAGTCAAGCTGCTTCGATCGATGTTGCAACAAATGAAGTCAACATGACCATAATTAATTAGTTCACATGCATTTAACTTTAGAAAAAACGAGAAAATAAATTAAAAAAGCTAAAATATTTGGATACAGATCTATTAATCATGAGAAGTTACCCAACGTGCGAGCACACATCCATAATATTATATTTATATATAGTTTACTGATTGACTGAGCTCGATCGATCGTGTTAATTTCTTGCATTCTTTTTTTTCTTCGGAATGAATAGATGATCATATTAAATGCATGCGATCCAACATGATCAGGAAAACAGAACCAGAAATAAGTTCATGAGGTAGAGATCACAAGAAATTAGGTACCTCCAGGCAGTAATATATCTGGGCAATTAAGAAAGAAGATGAGGAGCAAGCTACCTACCGTGTATGCACGAGCGAAAGGATTCCTCAGGCAAAAGCTGGGAGCTACTAGTAAAATAATATGCATTCTTTTTGTATATGGAAAAAATGCTCACATGATTAATGAAATCATCATCACACGAAAGAAAAGAAACCAGAAATTCATGGGGGAACAGTACTAGGAAAGCATTTCTGATCAGCTCAAGAAAAACAAACAGACAGGCTCCAAGTTTCCTTACGAGGTAGAGAGAACATCAGAAAGGTACGTACCTGCAGGCCTCCGTATAGCTGGGTAGCCAACTAAACACAGACTAGAACGTAACAATGGAGATCGAGAATGTTAGGGACGAGACTATATATATATATATATGCAAGTATGTGTGTGTAAATATCCGCGAGAAGAACTTAACAACATATAGATTCCAAAACCAATCGAGCTGCTCTCCAGCATTTCTCTTAAAAAAGACAGTTACGAGATAGAGAGATCAGAATGGTACGTACCTGCAACCTGCAGCAAGTAGCTTAGGAATTAAAAAAGTTTATAAACTACATTAAAAAAATAAAAATATTTGGATTCAAGCTGATCAGTTAAATCATGAGAAATTACTAAACAAAAACACAGATCTATCAATAATATAGTTTACAAACTGACTGAGATCATCATGTTAATTACTTAAATATTGTTTCTTCGGAAATAGATCATGCTCGTATTAATTATTTTTGTAAAATCTCTTCCTAACTAAAGAATTTCTGTTCTTAATCTGTCGCGAGCCCAAGGATTCACATGTAAAAGGGAACTTGAAATATGCATTTATACTTTTTCTAGATGTAAAAAATGCTCACGTTACTCGTTAGCGAAATCATCACAAGGAACAAGAAAAGATACCAGAAATTCATGCGGGCACAGTACTTAATAATTAAGGAATGACTTATTAATTTTTTTTTAAAATATTTTCTTACTTAATAATTAAGGAATAACTTATTAATAAAATTATATATTTTTTAAATTTTTTCTTAATCATTAAGAATGTTAAAAAAATATATAAAAATAAATACAAAAAAATAAATATATTATAAATAATAAATAAGTAATAAAATGATAGTAGTCAATCAGTACTCGAAAAGAAAAACACTTACGGGGTAGAGAGATCAGAAAGGTACGTACCTGGTCGCTTCGTAGCCAAGCGAACACCGAGAATGCAGAGCAATGGCGCGCGAGGAGCGGCCCCGTCTGGTTTCGAAGCTGCAGATTGTATAGTCTATTTTAAACTCATTCAACCAAACTAAATATTCCAAATAATTGGGTTTTGAATGAATTCGGTGAGCTCTTTATAGGGGGACTTGATTGAATCTGAAAAAGAAGACTTTTTTTTTTCTTTGTTTCCGTCGTCTCTCTCCCTCCCGAGAAACGCTACTTTTGCTTTCTTTTATTGTTTTTAACTATTGTAGTCCGACGTTTCTCTCTCACGGCTTGTGTCAATATTGGCGGCCGACAAATTTTCTTTCGTTTTTTTCATAAATTCTTTACAGGTGAATCGACGCGTGGGGAATAAAAATTACAGTAAATAATAGTGACTCTAGTCTCTTACCAATTTTATAATTTTTTATAAATATATTTAAATTTATCTTCGTATCAAAATATATTTTTAATTTATTTAAATAAATTACACAAAAATCACTCATCAATTATTATAATTTACTACTATTAACAAAAAAATATTTCAGATCAAATTAACTCGATCGAGTGCATGAACTTTTAAATTGAGTTGAACGTCCGAACACGGCATCAGTATGGCAGCATGGCTATTCAAGATTACTTTTACGTAACCTTCCAATTTTTACGCACTTTTACTTTTTATTTTTTCTTTAATTTTTAATTTTTTAATTTTTTTTTGAATTTGTTTTTTTAATTAATTTAATTTTTTTATTTATTATTTATATATTAAATATTTAATTAAAAATAAAATAAAATAATATATAATGTGTAGAGATTGTGTGAATAATAAAAATATAGAATAGATTTTTTCAACTGTTCTTATTAATGAAAAAGGCTAGTTTGTTTATTAAATTTGACAGTATATTATATATTTTAATCTCATATATTTTATTTTGTTATTTAAAATTGATTTTTATTTAATAGTTAAAGAAATGATTATTATTATATTAATATATTTTTTAAATATTTTAAAATAAATAAAAAATTAAAATTAAAAAAAAATCAAAATCAAAATTTAGACCAGTAGGCAAGCTGGATTGAGTAGCACTGCTCTTATTAATGGTGTCCAGATGTGAATTCAACATGGGCCATAATTGACAAACTTTAATGGCTATTTCTCTCTATTTTCTTACTCTCGTGGGGCTGGCCCACATGACTTGCATGCTTTTTGGTTGACCTAATGCATGTTTTTTTGACAAACCATCGACATGTTTAATTACATGGACGCTGCTACAATGTTGTCCGTAACTTACCACATAACTTTTTTTTTTTTTTTTTTACTCTGAAGTACCACTCTTTAACTTATTACTAGGCAAATTTTTTTTTTCATTTATTTATTCTCATTTATTTATTATTTTAAAGTATTTTTAAAAATTATGAAAAAAAATATTAATATATAAATAATTACTTTTTTAATTATTAAATAAAAATAAAAATAAAATAAAATATATGAGATGTCAAAATAATACTTTTCTTATTACTTTATGTGTACTTTATTGCTTTTGCATTTCGCGTCGTGAGTTTGTGTTATAAAAAAAAATTTATTTTCTGCATCGGCAGTGAAAAGAAATGCATGGAGTAGTAGATTACTAAATTTTAATGATGAAGTTTATTTATTTTTATAATTTATATATATATTTAAACTCATCTTAACCTATATAAATATATTAAACTCATCTCAAATGGATTTAAATTCATCTTAATATAATTTTTTTTTTCGGAAGACTCGAGGTCAAGAGATTTAAGTTACAGAGGTAGGGGGAATGGCAGTTGAATTAGCATGCTTGTATGAAGGTTTAAGACTCACGGAAGAAGAACAAGTTGAAGTGGCTGTGAGAGATGAGGAGATTCAATTATCGATTGAAAAGGGCAAATACTGCATCTTGTTCAATGTGGTCTTTGATGAGGAAACAAACAGAGGTGCCCTGACGAGCACCATGTTGAGAATATAGCTATTGGAAGGCAAAGCCATTATCAAAGATGTGGAGAAAAATAAGTTTCTGATTGAGATGAACATAGAAGATAAGACAAGAATTTTGAAGGAAAGACCATGGTCGTTTGACAAGAACCTTATTTGTATACAAAACTGTGAAGGGTTCGACTCTATCAAGGAGATTCAATTCCAAAAGGAGCCTTTTTGAATCCAATGCTACGACCTCCCTTTCGGTGGAATGAACTACAAAATTAGTCTCAACCTTGGTTCATCAGAAGGAGAGGTGCTGCATGTGGACACAAATAGCAGTGGTGTCTGCTAGGGTGAATTTCTTCGCGTCAAAGTCATGATAAACATATCAAAACCGATACTTAAAAGGAAGATTACTTACTATAGGTGATACAAAATATTGGATACCTCTCAAGTTTGAAAGGCTACCCAATTTTGGTTATCATTGTGGTATGTTTATACACAATTTGGGGCGCTATGAGAAAATGGATCAAGGGAAGGTGACAAGAGATGGATTCGAGCAGTAATATGGTGCTTGGCTGAGAGCCAATAACAAGAAAGTACCCTCAGGCCCAGTTCAAGCAAACAGAGAATAGACCAATGACGATTCATCAGAGAAGGAGAGAGATTTTGATTTCAATCATGCTCAAGGGAATCCAGGCAATCAAGGAAATGAGGTAATAGAGGCTAAAGTTTCAGAAATGGAAAACAGAAACTTTTCAAATGCGACAGGGGAGAGATTCTCGAGATTTTAATTTTCAGATAATGCAGTAGAAAAGATTGGCGAACAATTAGCAACTCCAATAATCACGAAAAGGTTGGATGTTAATAGGGTGGAAAGTATGTGACGCTTCCAAATTCTCCTTAAAATAACACGGGAATCGAGGTGTCACGATGATGACAACACGAGTCACACATCCTAACGACAAGTGCCAAACATGTGTGCACACGTGACATACATAAATAAAAGCAACAGATAAATTAAGTCATTTGTTAAGTACCCAAATTTTTAGATTTGTTTTACAAACTAATTTAACATAAATTCTCCAACAGGAGATTTAATACACTCATCCGAAATACAAATTTAATAAATACATTTTTATAAAAAGGGAAAAATAATTTCCTAAGATAGCAATTTATTACAGGAATACTTTAACAGCGGAGTCGCCTCATCAGACTCAACCTCCACAAAACTCTGCATCCAAAAATCTATGACGCTAAAATGACATCGCAGGTAAGTACAATCCAACCAAACCACAAGATATAAAATATACTCATGCAACAACAACAACCTCACACATGAACATGACACCGTATGCATGAATCTTAAAATCATTTTTCTCAAAATAAATAAAATATTCACATATGCCAAAATCCTAATTTGGCCCAAATTAAAACTCCAATAAAAACCATCTATCATTTCCCAGAAAATAATATCCGCAAAACCAATCATACCAGACATTAAGTATCGTTGTCCCCGATATGATATACACACATCACCAATCATAATGGGCGTTATGTATCGTCGTCCTCATTATGATTCATACACTCATTTCATAGCGGGCGTTACGTATCGCTGTCCTCGATCTGAAATACACATACAATGACCATAATGGGCATTACGTATCGCCGTCCCTATTATGTCATCTATACACACACTGATCACAACGGACGTTACATATTGCCTTCCCTGTTATGACTCAGTTAAAAACCATTAAAATCTATAAACCCAATAATCACATCTCATATTAAAATCCAAACACTAAATCTTATATTAAAATCTCAAATTTCAATATACACATAAACAAGCGTTCAATTACACAATGCATACCACCATGAACAAATATTCAATATTTAATAAATCCAATCATCAATCAAACACAGAGTTGTTAATGTAAAATATATTTAAATCTCAAAATTCATTTGGAAAGTACTTATAGTGGGTAAAAATCGAATCATTAAGCAAACGCCAGTCTACAGCGTTCACAACTAGTCACTTTGTACGTTGGGCTAGAGTGATCAGTTTGACACCAAAATTTAGGAAGATACTCATTGGAAGATGGGGAATTTCATGGAGATGGTGGTGTGGCGGCACAACCACTGGAAAGTGGCAGTAAAGGCTCAAAATGGGTGGAAACCCATTTTCGGGTTTGGGGTCGTCCAGGAAAAGTGGGGCGACGAATGGGGAAGCTGAGCTAGCGGGGTGGTCGGCTGAGGTAGGGGAGTGGTTTGGTGGCGGCGGTGAGGCTAACGGTGGCCGGACGGTGGCACTGGGTTGCTCAACCCGTGGGTTTTAAAACCCATTTCGTGGGTTGCTTGTGTGGAATGAATGAGGACCTGCCAATGGTGGTTTTGTTGGCCGGAGGGTGGGGATGATTGCCGGCATAAAGTGGTGGCCAAGGGATGGCCCATGGAGGCGCAGCGAGGAAGCCACCTATTTAAACCCATTTTGGGTTGAAGGGAGGTGAGATAGAGAGAGAAGGCCGTTGGGGATGGGATTGCGAGAGGGGGCTTGCCAGGAGGTGGAGGGGACAGTGACAGTGGCTGATCGGCGTAGGGGTGGTGGCTGGTTAGTGGCCGAACGGAAAACAGAGGGGGACGAAAGGGCTTGTCGCGCGGGTCAGGGGGGAAAAGCAAGGGAAGAAAAGGGGAAGAAAAGGGAAGGAAAAGAAGAAAAGGAAAAGAAAAGAAAAGGAAAAGAGAATAGAGAAAAAAAAAATACTAACTAGAAAATGCACAATAAATTAAATAAAAGTCTATTGAAAATACTACCATTAAACATCAATAAAATAAGATATTTAAAATCCAACAATAAACTAATTTAATTTAAAGAACAATTTAAATATAAAACACTAATTAATATTAAGAAAGCACATCAAATAAAATCACATAATAAAATAAAAGAATTTAATTCCAATTATTAAAATAATTACTTCACATTGAAATTAATAAGAAAAGCAATGAAACTCAATATTTAATTATAAAAACAACATAAAACTAATATTAACTAATCAATAGATCAAATAAATATCTTAAACAAATAAAACACGACTAATAATGTTATTAAAATAAATTAAAATAATCAACAACGAGAATAAAATAATGTGTAAAAATAAACGTAAATCTGGGATCTCACAAAGTGATCTTGTAACGGCTACTCTCATGCAAAAGGAATCTCTAGAGATTCTATTGTCATTTGTTATTGCTCAGGATACTCTCGCAAGTTATAATGGAACAGTGTCGAGCGGCCATGTCAGCAGAACCACTTCTGAGGGGCTTAGTGAAAAAAATAAGAGGTGGAAAGTGAAGGCCCGAGCAGGTACACCAACAAATAAAGCCCAGTTATCAAATGGAGGCCCAAGCCTGACCAGAAATAAGGTCTCAAAATGTAAAGGTAGCATTGATGCACATGGAGATCATGTCAAGAGAGTTAAGCAGACAAATGTGGAGGAGGAAGACAATAAGATGGTAGAGGCTGCAATTAAGCTCTGCCAAGCAATATGAAGCTCATTCGCTAGAACTGTCGAGAGATTGGAAATCCTCAAATAGTTCGAAAGTTTCACTTGTTAGTCAAGAAAAAGCTCCCAAGGATAGTGTTTCTATCCGAAACTAAGATTAGTGGAGATAAGGTTGAAAAACTAAGAACTAAGATAGGTTTTGATAATAGTTTTGTTGTTGATAGCATGGGTAAAAGTGGTGGTTTAGAAATGCTTTGGAAGAATGAAGTTCAAGCTGATATGTTGCCCTACTCAAGGGGTCACATCTCCATCTCAATCCAATCTGATTCAAGCTCACAAGCTTGGATTTTGACCGAATTTTATGGAAACTCGACAACTGAGAAAAGAAGAGAAAGCTGGCAACTGCTAAAGATGCTCAAACCTATGTCGCAAACACCATGGTTAGTCATTGGAGGTTTCAACAAAATATTAAGTTTGGAAGAAAAGGTTGGAGCTGCCTCAAGGTCCTTTGCACAATTGAACAGATTTCAGGATGTAGTTTGTGACGCCCCCATATTTTTCTTAAAAGAACACGAGAATCGAGGCGTCGGGATACTGACGACTTAGGTCATACACCCCAACGACAAGTACTAAACGTGTGTATAAAGCAACAGTGTAGAATAAAAAGGCACAGCGGACAAATTTAGTCAATTACTAAGTACCAGAATTTTAAAATAATACAAATCAGTTTTACCCAAATTCTCCAACAAGAAATTTCATACAGTCATCCCAAAATTAAAACATTAAAATACATAATTATCAAAAATGGGAATAACATTTTCCAAGATAATAAATGACAGCAAATCAATCAGACGGCGGAGCCGCCTCCTCAAATTCAACCTCCTCGTCATCTGCATCCAAAATTTAAGACGCCAAAAATGGCATCGCCGGTAAGTAAAATCTAAACAAGTCACAAGATATAAATATATTCATGCCGCAACAAAATACATGAACATAGAACCATATGCACAAAACTCAAAATCAATCTTTCTCAAAATAAATAAATAAACCACGCACGCCAAAATCTCATTTTGGCCCAAAATAAAATTTCAATAAAAACTTCCATCATTTTTCCAAAAAATGATACACGTAAGTCCAATAAAACCACTACTATTTTCCTAGAAAATGGTTCTCAAATTAATTATCAAAACCCGTCATTTTCCCAAAAAATGACTCACAAATCTATTTTATTAACCGTATGCACCATGGTCTCCCTTAGGGACCATCTGTACACCCTGGCTCTCATCATCACACTGTAAGTAACGACCACACATGTGACTTTGGAACGGACGATGCCTAGCTAACCGCGCTCAGCACATACCATGACCAGGTATCCCCTAACCCCCGCTAGCAGAGGAGCCATGAAGTCGGCAGAGAGCGTTACCATCTTGTCCGATCTCGTCGTCGCTCGGCGACAATCCAGGGGACGTCACTCAGTATATTCCGCTCCCAAGTGACTAGAGAAACTCCACCAGAATAATGCCCCATCCCAACTTGGGGTCGTGATACACACGCACCCGAAAACTATTTACACATGAGAACCCAGTTTTCATTTCCAACACATGAATATGCATGCAATAATGCGAAAACCCATTTTTCTTTTACAAACATGAACATGCGTGCATTATGCAATGCATACGACAATACACAGAAATATCCAACAGCCAACACTCCCAATATTTTTTTATTGCAAAATATATTTAAATTTCAAAAATTTATTGGGAAAATACTTATAGCGCTAAAAATATAGATCTTCGAATAAGCGTCGATCCACAGCGCTCATAACAGGTCACTTCGTACGTTCAGCTAGAATACTCGGTTTGACACCAAAATCTAGGGAAATTCACATTGGATGATGGAGGATCTCACGAAAGTAGTAGTAAGGCTGTACAACCACCAGAAGGTGGCGGATCTAACTCAAAATGGATGGAAACCCATTTTCGAGTTTAGGCTTGTACACGGAAGGTGGAGCCGTGATTTGGGGAGCAGAGTTAGGAGGTGGTCGGCTAAGCAAGGGAAATCTTTTTGGCGATGGCTGTGACGCCGAATAGCTATAGATGGCAGCGAAACGGGCTAAACCTGTGAGCCACGAAGCCCATTTCGTGGGCCAATCGTGTGAGAGCAAGGGGGAGCTTTCATAGGTGGGTTTTGATTACCGGTGAAGGGGGAACTTGTTGGGAGGTCGCCGGCACTAAGGGTGGCCGGCGGGAGTGGCGGCGTGGCTTGGAAGCGGAGCTAAAACCCATTTTCATGTTTGCTCAAGTAGGAGGAGAAATGGTGGTGTGTGGGGGCTGCCGGCTGTGGGTTAGTTGCTGGAGGGTGCTCTGAGGCTACTAGTGAACTACCGACGCCAGGAGTGGCTGACGGTGGCTGGAAAACGCATGAACGAATATTATAATACCCATTCAGATTTCGACTCGAGGAGGAGAGGTGGGAGGTTGTCCGGGGCTAAGGTCACCAGGGTAGGCTGGCTGACAGGTGGCGGTCCTAGTGGTGGGGGCGATGACAGTGGCTGACTGGTGCAGGGGGTGGTGGCTGGCTAGTGACCGAACGAAATCGAAAGAGAGAGAAGGGGGGGGGTGCTGGCGTAACGGCGTTGACCTGCAAGGGAAAAAAGAAAAGAACAAAAAAAAAAATAAATAAAAAGCCCAAGTTTAAATCGGCTACACGTGGGCTGGGACTTCAATTTCGAATGGGCTAGGCCCAAAAACAAAGGAAAACTCACTAAAACAAGCCTAAATCGAAAATAGAGTCCAACTAGGAAAAAAGCATAATAAAATAAAATAAATAAAAACCAACTGAAAATGCTATAATTCAATATCAATAAAATAAAATATTTAAAGTCCAACAATAATCTAATTTAAATTTAAAGAGCAATTTAAATACAAAACATTAATTATTATAAAGAAAACACATTAAATCAAATTCCACAACTTAAAATAAAACATAAACAAAACAAAAAAAAAACACATTAAATTTTAAACAATAGAACTATTAATTATAATAATTTAAATAATCCTCCAATAAAAATACACGTAAATACGGAATGTCACACAGTTAATGATTGTACATGGGATTCCAAGGATCTAAATTTACTTTAGGCAATAAAAGGGAGGGGACTGATTTTATTAAGAAAAGACTGGATAGAGTTATAGGGAATGGATGCTTCCTGGATTTGTTCAAAAATTGTGATGTACAAGCTCTTCCAGTATTGCAATCAGATAATTTACCTTTGATGATTACTGTAATAATGGGGAGGAGGAGGATCGAAGACCCAAAAGATTGATGAGTTTTTATCACCACCTTTTAACAAAAGTTGCTTTGATCTCTACCTCCATTTAGTTTCTTCATCCTTCAATAAATTATCAACCTGCACTTGCAACTCCTGAATGGTCCCATTAAAATCACCTTGATTTATCTTTTGCAATTCCTGGATCATATCTCTTTTTAACTTAATGTTCTTCCTTTGATCGCCAGCTGATGAACTAGACCAAGTTCTCAAGTGTGACCTGCATGTATCTAGACCAGACTTGAAATAGCTCAAAGGATTGTCTCTGTGTTCAGGAAATAACTAGGATTTAGATACAATATCTTTGCCCTCCTGCTTTATCGACCAGTATTAAGAGAATTATTTTAATATTTTATCAAATTTTAACCATTAAATTTAATGACTGCAAACTTTCTAGGTTGCTTTATATTTCTTAAAATGGAATATTTTTATTGCATAACATTTTAAGATTTCAAATGACAGATTATAGTGTTTATCTTTGCAGATAATATTATTTACTTTATATAGATATTATTTTCAAGTTGTTTTCACACGACTGAACAAATGTGTTTTGCATGTTGTACCATTAATTAGTATATTAAGATATATATCAAGTATAAGAAAATAAATATTTAATATATATTAAAAATCCTACTGGTACTACTGTGAGAGCAAATTGGGATGCCAGTTTAAATAAGTAAGATCACCAAGGGAAGGTGGGGAAAAGGCATAGCGATCAGAGATGCTAAGGGGGAGGTGCTAGTTCACTTAATGCCTCAAGGGTTGGCTGCTGCATTCCAGTTATAAATGAGCTCCATGCATTGTGGAGTGCTATAAATTAAGCTATGTGCAGAGCTGAATTTTGAAGATGTTATATTCTTGAAGGTGATGCTTTATTTGTTGTAAATGATGTTCATAGTGCAAAGGAAAGTTGGGAATGGTATGGCCAAATGATAAAAGATGTCAAAGGAGTTTTGAAGAACAGGCCACGTTGGAAATTAAAGCATATTTATACGGAGTGTAATTAAATGTCTGTTTGGGATTGCAATAAAGAGATCTAAAAGTATTTTTAGATACTTTACAGCACTTTAACAACAAAATATACATGTTTAGTTGTTTTAAGTTAAAGCGCTTTTATGTTATCAAAAAGTGGAAAATTGCATTTGAGCAAAAATTCCATTATAATGCTTTTTTCAGAAGCGTTTTTATCAAAACTATTTCCTACTTTCACGCATTGGATAATTGATAAAATAATTCCATTATTTTAATTGACTGACAACTTTAACCATATTAATTTTTGAAGTCGCTGCAGACAAATAAATAGCCCAACCTGCAAAACATAGATTAAATAACACATAATTTTTTTATTTATGACGGACATGTCAAATATGTACTCATTTATTTATTTATTTGAATGAATGGATGTCAGGTAGGCACGTTGAGCAATTTTTCACTTTTCACTTTAAGTCATTTCATTTTCCATCAAGCATTAATAGTAGACAGAGAGAGTTTTAACATGAAGTTCCCAATTTGTTTTGTTTTTTATTTATACTTTCTGATCATGCTTAGTAACATCTCATATTTGGAGAGTGAGTTTTAACTTAAATAAATTTATTTATTTATTTATTACTTCACATCTCAATCTTTTATGATTATTATGTGATAAGTGACTTTTTATTTTTGTTGAGAAACGTTTGATAAGTGACAAAACAGAAATTACCATTGTGTAAATTAAATTCTAATCTTTCATTCGATGAATTGAAATCTAAGTATGTTGTGAATTAGTTCATATTTTATCATTTATTTATAATTTTTATTTGGTTTGTCATTTTTATTTTATTAGCCAATATTTTTTTCGTTAGAATTGATATTACAATTTTTTGTGTAAGTAAACATTGAATATTAACTAATATAACACTGTATTCTTATTTTGTAATTGTTAGTTTAAAAATAAGAATATAAATAAATAAACATTCAATCGATATAAGAAATCAACTAGGAGGAGATGATGTTTTCCAGGATGATAAAAGCATCTACAATAAAAAAACAAAAATTAGAATATAGTGGCCAGAGAGAGATGTGAATGTCAAATATGCAAAATAAGATACATAGCGGGTCTTGTGCCATAAACTGTTCAACCGGATATCCGAATCCGGATCCGGATATCCGGCCATAACCGGATCCGGACCAGATCTTAAAAACCGGGCGGTTATCTGCCCGGATTAAATCCGGTTACAATCCGGATAAGTAACCGGATCATATCCGGATACCCGGTTTTAAAACCGGATAACCGGATTTTTCTCTTCCTCTCTTAAAATCTGGGTATCCAGATTTTACTTTTTTTATTTTTTTTAAATAAGAGTTAAAACTAAAAAAAAAAAATTGGAAAAAATTATAATATCATAGTGTTCATGAAATCCCCTTGATGCTCTTATAATATCAAACAACATTGTCTAAAAAAATAAATTAAATTAAATAGGCTGTAGGGGTGAATACTATTTTCTACCAATTTTTATTTCTTCAATGCTTTGATTGGGACCGGCGGAAACTGATACAGAAAGCTGTCTAAAAAGGCTCATTAAATTTAAAACTAAGAAATAATACAACAAATAGCATCCAAGATGCAATCAACAAACTTTTGTATTTCTTCTAAATCTGTCTTAATTTGACATCTTCCTTTCTTGCACGTTTAGCTGCTATCCGATCAGCTCTTCGGATTGCTAATTCCAACGTTCATTTACAACAATCCGGTTGTTCAGCTGCTAGATATGGAATCTCGGCTAGCTTCCATATTGCTGAAAAATAAAAGTGTGGCATATCATTTATTCATTGCCAGAGTTCTATTATTACACTGCACTCAAACAAGGTACCAATTCTTTTACATATTTGTTTTTATTGACTATGAATTTAGAGTCCAAACAAAATTTCAGAAACAGACAACTGCACTCTAAATTTCAGAAATTTAGAGTGTAACAAAATTACAAGCTAAACAAAATTATCAAAGTGGAAATAATTCTCATTAAAGTTTCAGAAATTTCTACTTGCAAGTCCAAGAACCAATATATTACAGCTGACTAACTCAACATATAATCATTTTATACTTTCAATTCAACATAAAATAAATTTTGCATTCCTCATATGAAACAGAGTGTTTTTTTTTTTTTCCAAAACCAAGCCCTAAGAAGCAGAAGCAGCAGAGGGTTCTGGTAAGAGCCATGTTTATTAGTGTGAGCTCCTTTCTATATCATTTATGCCATCACTCCTTCCCACTCTCTGCTTACTCAGCTACTGAGCTCTTTTCTCCCAATTCTTCAAAAGAATAAAAAAAATAAAAAAATTCAATGCATTAGTGTGAGTCCATATGCTTATGTTATATATATATATATATATAACAAATATATATATATAAAAGAAATCCAACTTACTGCAAAAGGAAAGTTTTTAATGCATTAGTGTGAGTCCATATGCTTATGTTGTTGAAGTTGAAGAAAGAGAGTTACCTTCAACAAAAAAAAAAAAAAAAATGCAGAAGTTAAGTTAAATAAATAAATTAGTAATAAAAAAAATCAAGTTAACAAATAAACACGTTTACCTTCGATGCCAACGTTTTCTACATCCTCCTCCCCTTTCAAAGGACTAAGTGGCTTACAACTCAACCAATTTTGGGCGCAGATTAGTGCTTGGACAGTCTCCGGCGCTAATGAGCTTCGGCATGGGTCTATTACACGTCCAGCGGTACTGAATACGGACTGGGATGCGACAGAGGACATAGGGATGACTAATATATTACGTGCGATCTCCGCAAGGATAGGATATCTGAATGAGTTCCTCTTCCATCAATCTAAAATATCAAACCCAGGTACTTTTGGCTCAATCACATCTGACAAATACCTCTCCATGTCTCCGCTAAGTACCGAACTGTCTTCCTCTTGAAAATGTTGATCTAGGGATGCATCAAAATCTTCAAAGACCATGTCTTCAGCAATAATACTTGAGAAACTTTGTTGGGCCATACTTGAGGAGGAACTGTCTTGCCCAAAAAACTTGTGGTATTGCTCAATCAAACGATTCATGAGCAATTTTACTTTGGTCTCAATTCTTTTTTCACATTCATCTCCTTTGCACTTTTTTAACCAATAAGACAAGGCTTTAAATTTATATCGAGGGTCAAGAACAAAAGCTACATAAATAATCAAGTTCATCTTAACTGTGTCCCCCCAATATTTATCAAATTTAACTTTCATAGCAGACGCCATCTATATCAACATATCATCATCCTCATTCTGACCCATTTTGTTCAAAGTATTCTCAACTATACAAATATCTTGAAATAATAAATTAGAGGTCACGTATGATGAGCCTGAAACTTTCAAAGTGGCATCATAAAAAACTTTTAGATACTTGACTAAAATACGAGCCAGTTTCCAATCTTCAAACGGAGGTGCCAAAAACGTAGACTCCTTCAATCCCATAAGTCCAAAAGTTTTTTCGTATTTTTCAGTAACACTAAGCATTAGGTATGTTGAGTTCCATCTAGTAGAAACATCTAGACACACCATTTTTTCCCACACAATATTCATCTCTTTTGCACATGATTTAAACAAATCAAGCCTTACCAGTGAAGATCTCACAAATTTTATTGCTTCTCTAATTTTATCTATGGCATTAGTTATAATTTTTGAACCCTCATATGCAACAAGGTTCAAAATATGTGCAGCACAACGCACATGTATAAGCTCACCTCCCAAAATTGTGAACTCCTTATATTTGAAGTTCCTCTTCACATGAGTAACAGCAACTTTATTAGCGGGATGATTATCCACAGTGATCGCACAAAGGCGATTAATCTCCCAATCTATCAAACAAGTATCCGACATCCAAGCAAAAGTCTCACGCTTACTATTATGAATCTTGGAAAACATTATGATTTTTTTGTATAATGCCCAACTTTGATCAATATAATGGCATGTGACACAAATATTATCAAGCAAAATATTTTGTCTTGCATATATATATTGTCTTTCAACTTTGACACAATGCGATAGAATTGATTGAACTGATGTCTCGAACGTTTATTCTTTACACAACCCGAAGACACACACGTAGTTATAACCCAAAAAATGTTTGATATTATATTTGGAGGTTTTTTTTTTTCTCACCAGACAGTCAAACTGAGAGGAAAAAAAAAAACCAATCATATAGATTAGTAAAAATTTGTAAGTAAAATTTATAATATGTTTAATATTTTAGTATTTTTCTTTTAGTATTGAATTAAGATGATAATAAATGTGTTGTGTTTATTAATTAGAAATCATGAGATCTTAAATTTGAATAAATAATAGTTTTTCCTTGTCTATTATGTATGATTTATCTTTCATTATAATTATGTAAAGATTAAAGTGTAATTTGTATGAAATTTATAAACTTACTTCTTTCTATATTTTTCAACGTATATCAAATATGTCTAACAAAAATCAAAATAATGTTGATGTTATACAAATGCAAGATTGTCAGACAACAAGATTAATTTGGATAGATAAAATGTTAGAGGATTATGTAGACATATGTGTTAGTGAGATTTATTCCGGTAATCGTCTAGGAACCCATTTTAATAAGATAGGATGGAAAAATGTGGTTAATAAGTTAGTGAAAAAATTGGAAAAGAGTTTTCCCATAAACAACTTAAGAACAAGTGGGATGGTTTAAAAAAAGAATGGAATGTTTGGACGAAATTGGTTGGAAAAGAAATTGGCCTTGGATGGGATCCAGTGAAGAAGACAATTGATGCTACAGATGAATAGTGAGTGAAAAAATTACAAGTACTATATGTTTACCTATTTATTTGCTTATATATAATCAATTAATATTTATTGTTACTAATTATATTGCACATACAGAAAATTTCAGAAGCAGCTAAGTTTCGGAATGCAAGTTTGGCTCATGTTTCCAAATTGGATATAATGTTTAGGGGTATAACTGCAACTGGTGAAGGAGTTTGGGCACCATCCTCTGGATTGAATTTTGAAGATGCAATAAGATGTGACCAATATAACAATATATTGTTAGATGTAGAGGAGATTGATGACTCAGATGATGAACCTGGTGATATTCAGACTAGTTTAGACACTGAGACGAAAGAAAATAAATGAGTTGGTTCTGCAGTTCAAGATAGAAAAAGGAAAAAGAAGTTCAAATATTTGATCAACATTTCACACGTCTTTGTGATATACTTGAAAAGCATATTACAACATCATCATCCGATAAACTTGGTCGTAGCATTGACGAGATTATGACTGTTGTATGGGAGTTAGCTGAAATAGAAAATGATTATGAGATTCTTAGGGATGCAAGTGAGGTACTCCTTTCAAAATCACATAGAGAAATTTTTGTTGCCCTAAAGGATCCTACATTTCATATTTATTTTATTAAACAAATGAAAAATAAATCAAGTTAATATTAATCATCAGTCATTTTAAGGATTCATTATTATTTTTTTCCATTATGATTTGTAATGAACTATTTTAGAGGTTGTTGACATTTAATTTTATTTATTACCTTCTTTGGTTGAATTTTGACAATATTCTTCTTTAGTGGTGCTTGTTCTTAAGCATTACATTTTTATAATTTATTTTTTCTTCATATTGTTAAATTTTTATAGATATGGAGAATAATAGTCGATGACACTAAAGATTATACAAGCGATATTGATAATGGTGAAGAAGAAGAAAAAGAGAATGATGTTGGCTTTGTGATAGCATTACAATTAATGATGGCTTGTAAATATTACACAACATATATTGTCAAAGAACCTTGTAGGACCTCTCCACATATAGGTCATAAGTTTGTTATGGAGATTTTAAATTGTCATCATGCTAGATGTCATCAACAATTTAGGATGGAAAAACAAGTATTTCTTACATTATGCAAAGAGTTAAATGAAAAATATAACTTACTTAGTAATCGAAACATAACTATCAAATAAATGGTAGGAATTTTCTTAATTACATTAAGTCATGGGTTTGGGAATAGAATGGCACAAGAAAGATTTCAAGACTCTAAAAAGACTATTACTAAACAGTTTAATAATGCACTAATGGTTATTTCACAAATGACGGTCGACGTTATCAGTCCCATTGATAGGAAATTTAAGGATGTTTCAAAAAAAATCCGTGTAGATGAGTGATATTGGCCCTACTTTAAAGATTGTATTGGAACTATTGATGGAACCCACGTGCCAGTTACTATTTCTTCAGCAAAACAAATTCCATTTATTGGTATAAAAGGCATACCTACTCAAAATATCATGACAGTTTGTGATTTTCATATCCGCTTCATTTTTGTTTTGGACTGGATGGGAAGGTACAGCACACAATACATATATATTTATGGAAGCTATTCGAAAGGAGGAATTGCGCTTTCCACATCCACCTAGAGGTTTGAATTTAATAAGAATGATATTAATGAATTTTAATGAGATAACAAATTATATTTGTATTATTTTTAATCTATTATCCTAAATTATATGTAGGTAAATATTACTTAGTAGATGTTGTATATCCTCATATGAACGGATACATGGGCCCATACAGAAGGGAACGATACCATTTGCTAGAATTTTGTCGTTGTCCTCGACCAATAGGTATGCACGAAATATTTAACCATGCACATTCGTCGCTCAGATGCACTATTGAGAGAACATTTGGTATTTGAAAAAAATATATGGAAGATATTATATCATATGCGAAATTTTCCTTATGATAAACAAGTTAAAATAGTCGTGGCTTCTATGACTATTCATAATTTTATTAGAAATCATGCATTAAATGATATTGAGTTCAAGCAATATGATGATGACGAGGATACCTCCTAGAAGTATGGAGAATAAAGAAGTGGAAACAGAAGATTACTCAAGTATACAACAATTAGAGATATCTAATGAAAATACTATGAATACTGAACGTGATTGTATTGCTATTTCACTTATGCTTTGTTGAAGAGTTTTTTTTTATTATTATAAGTACTAAAAATTCTATTAGACTATTTTTGTCAGTATTTAATAGTATTTTATATTGATTGATTTAATATAAATTGTATAATAGCTATAAAAAAATTATATGCATATCAATATAAACGACAAAAACTAAAAATAAAAGAATACATACAAATATTTTATTCAATTTGATATTATAAGAATCACGTCCTCAAAAAAACAAAAAAAAAAACTTAAAATGGTTTGGATTGTTTGAGATAAATAAGTTATTTTGCCTATTGTTCTAGTAATTGAGTTGAATGAAGAATAGATATGGCTTTATCATCTTGTTTGTATTTATAGATAAAATTAGATGATTTGAAATAAAAAATTTAAATTGAATATAATATTTCTTTAATATTAATCTTATTTTAAACTTTGAAATAGTTCACGTATTTATATTATTTTGTGTGGATATTTATAAAAATTATAATAATTAAATAAATAAAATGCGACAGCTATTTTCATCGTTATATAATAATAATACATATATTTTTTAATTAAGATATACTATTTTATGTCATTTTCTCTAAAAGAGTACTTTTTTAATTTGTTTTTAAAGAAATATAAAATTCACAATTATATTAAAATAAATATTCTGTTATCATTTAGTAAAAAAGTTTAAAAAAAAATTAGTGTCGAGATATAATAAAAAAATTTTATAGAGTGATTTAACATTTTTTATATTAAATACAAAATATTCTTCTTTTCTTTTAAAAAGCATTTTTTTTTAAAAGTCTAGAATTATTATCATTATCACATATGATGCTTGACTTTGGCATGTATGCAAACATTATTTGATTAGTAATCACTATCTGGTAATTTACTTTAATGCTATTAAAATATAACAGTTATCAAAAAATTTTCTTTTATGTCATTTTTCTTTTAAAAAGTACTTTTTAAATTTGTTTCCAAATATATATAATATGTTAAAAAATATTTTAGACATATGAAAATTAAAAAACAAATAACTTTTTAATAATAAAATTTTTTAGGTTAAATTTTAAATTATAAACTTTAAGTTAAAGTAATATTTTTTACTATAATCTTAAATATGCTCGAAGTTGCACAGCAGCTTGCTAAGATTTCTTTTCATTTGATGATGAACAAGTCTCGATGGAGAGTGTTCCACCATTGTTTTAAATACCGTGCCGTATCGGCTGGTACGGCCAGAATTTTCCGTACCGGCCGGTACAAAAAATACTCTATTTCATTTCGGCCAATTTTTCGGCCGTACCGGTCGGTCCAGCTGAAATCGGCTGAAAAATCACCGGTATGGCCTATACCGACCGTACCGGATTTCGGCCTTCCCAATTTTTTTTTTTAAATTTTTTTTTAAAATTTTTTACTATGTTTTAACCTTAATTTAGACTAAATTAATTACATATATATATTTATCTATATAATTTATTTATATATCAACTATTATTTTGAAATATAATTTATAATTGTATTTATATATATAATTTATTTATATATAAATTATTCTGAAACGGTACACGAAACGATACCGATATTGAAATATTTCGTTTCAGTGACTTAACCAGTACCGATATCGATACGGTATTCAAAACATTGGTTCCACCTGATGTTAGAAAGATAGTTGATCAGGCCGAAAGGTTGCATTGGTTGATTTATAGGTAATACAATTGAGGTTTCCTTTTCTTTCAGGAAATAAAAAAAAAAAAAGAAAAAAAAGAAAAGAAGAACGTAGTAAACACGTGATCGATCAGACTAGTCAGCGATGGGAATAGTAGAAATAAAAATATTAATATTTATAATGTTTGTCTTCTCTACAAAAAAGATAAAGAAAAAAAAAAATACATTTGTCGGGACTAGGTGACTATTAAATTTCAAATCTCCATTGACGTGATTTTTAGAAGAACCAAACTGAGGGACCACGACCTTGCTGACTACAAGGAAGGATCCCAAGATTATTTGCGTGGAATATTATTATTATTGAATAACCAACTTGGGAAATTTCCCGGCATGCTGCTGACGTTGGGAAGAGTTACTTATTTCGGGATGTAGGAACGATATATATATATATATATCCAATACATTTTACAATATCTTTAATAATATACATTATAAAAAAAAACATATATATATATTTTTAAACTGATATTAATTTTATAAGATAATTTATATAAATATCTCCTTTTTAAAAATTTTATTGTGTAAAATATTATGCATATAATAATGTATATTTATTATTTTCTTTTATTTTTTTGCGCGAGTTCTCTTTCTCAAACGGGTGGGTCTATACCTATCTCTAGGGCTGCAAATGATCCGATCAAAGAGAAGTTCGAGTCAAATCGAGTCGAGCTGGAATCAAATAACTCGAGTTCGAGTTCGAGTTGATTTGAGAGTTTGCCGATTCGAGTCGAATTCGAGCCGATCAAAGACTAGCTCGAGTCGAATCGAGTTATTTATCGATATTTGTTTTTACTCTCTAACGATCCGTACGAACCGAACCGAACTTAGTCGAATAATTACTCGAGTTTCTTACTTTTTATAAATATTTGACTCAATAATTTTTTTGTGAACTTAATACATTATTATTGTAAAGAAACAAAATATTACTTATAAGTATTAAAAATAATATATATAACACATAAAATATATATAATAAAAGAATATATGTAATAATATATGCAAGATTATATATATGTATATAGAAATATTACGAGTATTGTTACGAGCTCAAAACTAGTCGAATCGAGTTTATATGAATTTTGTTCACGAACACAAACCGAGTCGAGTCGAGATTATACGAGTTTAGCTCGTTTAATATTCTAACCAATATTAGTGCTCAAGAACAACTCATTTATTAAACGAATCGAGTTCGAATCGAGTTTATACGAGTTAAATTCAAATTATTCACGAGCAGCTCTGTTCGTTTGCAGCCCTACCCATCTCTGAGGGCTCCCATTAATACATTTTTTTCTTACATTTATTTTCTTAACACTTTTAAATATTTAAAAAAAATTATAATATTATTTAAAAATATTTTTTGATTATTAAGTAAAGAAAAAATAAAAATAAAGAATAAAAAATTTACAACAGTAATGAATGATGAGAATAGCATTTTTCTTCTCAAAATATTACCTGCTTCTTTTCACGATCAAAGGATGGCAATGTGGAGTCATGGTACAATCTCACGTTGCATTGGGTGCGCCTGTACTCATCCCCGTTAGTATTATTGTGGTTCATGTTTTAAGAAAAAGGTCTCAAATCCAAAACTTTTGTTTCAAATCCGTATTCGGACCGGACTGATCCAGATTTTGATAACTCAGATTTCGGTCTGAGTTTAATTCGACTTGAAACTCAAATCAAAATCCAATTTCTGGAACTTCAGATCCATCCAAAACAAAAAAAAAAAACAAATCAAGTTGAATGAACGATATTAACTAAGAGCATCCACATTCAGATTTATTTTCATGATTTCATTTCAACTCTCTCTTATTTTTCTCCCTCTAATTAGGCAATTTCCAGCACCTCTTTCCATAGCTCCGACCCCCTCCTCCCCTTAGCTCCAACCACATCCTCCCTTCCCTCTTTCCATTTCCGTCCTAATTAATTATGTTTTCCATCATTTTCAACTCATTTCCAGTTGCTCTTTCTTTGTTTTATTAGTTGCTCCATTTATGGCCAATCTATTGCCTATTGGCCATCTACGGCCGACACACGCTCCTCTCCTTGCTTCCCCAGGCACCGATCTACTTGGACGTGGTGGAGTTCCGTCCTTATGCACAGCATGTTGCCCACAAACGTGGTTCTCGTTGTGAGCGAAAGCCACGCGCCGCTGCGTTTCTGAAACTTTTTGGCTACCACGTGTGGCCTTTTTGGGATCTCTGATATCGGATTTTCAAAATCTAACTGAGCTTTTCACTCTAGCAGTGGCTCGTGGCCTTCACGCGCCACCTCCGCCGGTGTCATTTCCTTGCTGACGATTCGTCTATGGATTCGAATACTACGTTATGTTCCTGTTTTCCATAACCAATGATCAATTGAAAATGGACGTGGCGGGTTCATACAATCAGTTTAGACTAACATGGTCCAGTACACCCCCTTTTGTTGCGGCTGCCTTATAGTCTGTTTATTAGATTATGCAAAAATTGTCTCCGAATGGTCTTCCCTTTATAGAAATTGGATAGGAGCAATTCATTTGTCTCTGATAACCCATCTCAATTTTCTTTTCTTCTTATGTTGTATTGTATATTAGTTTTTCGAAAAAATTATTAGGGACTCCCACCCTATTTGAATTTGTATTCTGTTATCCTGTAATTTATCTAATATACTATGCTTGATTAGAAAAAAAAATACAAATTCGGATTTTCATAATTTTCCTTAAATTTTAACTAAAAACCTTACTTCCTATAAACTTTTCCTAAATTTTACTCATCTTCAAAAAACTCCTACATCTCATTCCCTATATTTTTTCTCATCTATTAAAATAATATAATTCTATCTTTTATTTATTAGTTTTTACTAATTTATTTTACATCGTAATACTATTCCCTATAAAAATTAATAAATAATAGGTGAATAGTGATTTAGGGATAAATAGTAGCTCCTCAAATATGAGAAACTACTATAGCACATCTCAACCGGTTCCTTCAAAATATTGGACCAGATGTGAGAGTGTTTCGGAGTAAAACCCCAAAACATTTCTCATAATATGAGCATTGAGTGCATTTAATGATGCACCCAATGCGGATGCTCTAAGAGGTATTTTTGAGGAGAGGTTGTGACGACCCCAAAATTAGTGTATTTTTCTTTATCTGATAATACTTATATGGCTTAGTGACTTAGGCAAATTGGTGGCTAGTGCCTTAAGAAATAGACTTGGGAGTTCAAGGGCCTTAAGGCCATGGCATGAGCTTGGGCCTAAGTGGGGGAGAGACAAGCCCATAGGTCCATGAAAAGAAACCCATTAGACAACTTAAGCCCAAGCTTGGTGACACATGTCAAGTTAGGAAGAGTTTAGTAATTTGAGTCAAGACTAGT
The DNA here is from genome assembly GCA_036559045.1 of Platycarya longipes. Taxonomy (NCBI): domain Eukaryota; kingdom Viridiplantae; phylum Streptophyta; class Magnoliopsida; order Fagales; family Juglandaceae; genus Platycarya; species Platycarya longipes. Next base: position 41,715,532 of record CM071802.1, read on the forward strand.
AGTTGAGAGAAGGAAATTCTAGTAGGTGAGCTAGTTGACTAGTTGTTTTGTTGGAGGAAGAAAGGAAAAGACATGAGTGGAATCTTCCATCTTTTCCTACCTAGGTAAGTGTGTGAGGTGTAGGATTTTGCTAAATAAGTCAACATAGGATCCTACCATATCTAGCAAAATCATGTGAAAAGGACTTGAGAAGGTTTGGAGATGGGAAGAGAGGGGAAGGGTTTCGGTGGGGAGCTTGGCCGAATGGCCTTAGGATTTTCTCACCTAAAACCTTTCCAAGTCTAGGGGAAAGGACATGAGGGGATTGTGTAGGATTGGTGTAAAATTGGATGAGACATGGTGTGTAAGAGAAGTGACATGAGATGGGAAATGATGGAGCAAAAGTAGAAGGAAATGGATGAGGGTTTCGGACATGCCTTAGCCGAACCCCTCCCCCCTTGTTTGACTTGCTTTTGCCACCAAATCTAGATGAAAATTTGTGTAAGAATGACATGACAAGCTTGTGTAAGGTGTGAGGTGATTGGTTGATGGAAGAGGCATGTGACAAAACTAGAAAGGAGAGTGAGATGAGGAAAGGATTTGGATGAGGGATGGAGGAATCCGAAACCTCCTTTGGGTGTTTTTCCAAAAATGGATTCTCAAATCCATTTGAAGGACATGTTAGGGGATAGTTGGGGAGACAAGAGAGGATGTGAAGTGATGGAAAGGTGTTGGAACCCTAGGATATGTGGCCGGCCATGAGAAGAAGAAGAAAGAACACAATCTTCAAACCTAGGATAGGATGGATTAGGGTTGATGTGATCAAGTGATGGGAGTCACTCAAGGGTTTTTCAAGCCCATCACAAGTCACTCAAACATAGGGGAATGAGTGGTCTAGAAGCTAGCAAAATGCCTTGGCCGAATGGCCTAGTTCCTTTACCCTTTTGGGCTTGCACATTTCGGACACATACACACACCTCTCCTTTTTGCATTTCACGGCACTCTCCCATTTCTCTCCACTTAGTTTCACTTCTTTCACCACTTTAGACACCTAAACACTCCAAGCTAAGAAGGGGAAGGAGATAGTGTTTGTGGAAGAAGAAGAAGCCTAGAAGAGGTAAGCAACCTAGCTACTTTGAATTGAAACCTAGAAGCATGAAGAAGAACCTTATGTTCATACCTTTTAAAAAAAAAAAAAAAGGAGGGAAACTTTTCTTTTGAAAATGATAAAATTTTCGCATGATCTAACTAAGTATTTCTTTTATTTTCAGAAGTTATATAAGCTAGCTAGGAAGACTTGTAAGTATATCCTTACTTTGCCTCTAGCAATTTCTGTATATTTTAAAGTGAATGTGCTTGAATGTGTGTATACGTTTGAACATGTTCGTATTGTTTGGTTACTTGTTTAGAAATGCCATGATGAAAATTTGAGAGTAGAAATGTTATCTTGGTTGAGATCCATGTGTAGAACCTATAATCTTATTAGTTAAAGAATTTTGAGATGATGATGATCTTAATGATTTGATGAGAAAAAAATATGTAAGCATGAAGATATTGAGTTAGTTGAATGTTGGTGAATGTAGGATATATGTACATATGATATTTGGAGAAGCATCTTTGTGAATATTGTGCATATAGAAATGCCATGCTAGGATGAAAAAATGTATGAAGCATTGATGGAAGATAGTCGTATTGATTTTAGAAGATGTTGATGTTATCATTGCTTGATGATTGTAATAATGCATGCTTGTGGAGTCATATATTTGGAGAAGTTCTTAAAGAGAAAAATTATGAAGTTTTGGTTCCTTATTTACTTGATATTCATGTTTCGATATTTAGGAGAAATAGAAGTATGTATATTGGGAGAATGACATGTATGGGTTCGGTTTCACCTAGAGTGTTCAAATAGGACCTTAGTGGAAAGGCTAAGAGAAGAAAATACAAAGCTTGAGGACCTTATAGGTTTCGGGTTTGACCCTATCAAGGCTAGGAAATTGTTTTAAAATTTTGATTTGAGGCTAGATGGTGTTAGGGAGATCAATGGAAGAAGAGAACATCAATAGGAAATAAAGTAGGGTCTCGGCCCAAACCCTAGGGGTGAATGCCGAGCACCCCACCTCCCCCTAATGCTTTTGTTTAGATGTTTTCCCATAAGTATGAGTCTATGGTATAAGGATTTGAAAGAAGTACGACCAAATGTGTGTACTCGGGCTCGCCTCGAGTTATTGCATTCACAAAGTCAAAAGTTGCATGTCCCATGCATAAGCACGAAAACCTATGTTTTTAGTAAAGTATGTTTTCGAAAGAAATAAATTAAAGTTTTAAAAGAACCCCAAAGGCTGGGACGGGGAAGTGTCCCAGTGGAACTCTCTGTTCAGTCAGGAGTGTTTAAATTTTTAAATTGAGTGAAAACCCCTGGGTCGACGAAGAACAGTCGGCAGACCATGTATGGCTCCAAATAGGTGTCCGGAGCGTGGTCGCACCTAATGCTAGTGGGTGCCCTATAAGCGGTGTTGGCCTCGGCCTCGCCATCTGATAAGTTTGTAGTCGCTCGGAGAGAAATCCCCGAGCGACGAATAGCGCGAAAGGGTGCGAAACGTATTCACTTAGGTCGACTTGGTCGCCGGGTGTGACGGTAACTAGTGGGGAGCACACGGTGCATAGGGGAACCGTGAGGTGTCCAAAATAAGAAGTCATGATGAAAAGAAAATGGCTTTCGGGCCATATATGATATGATATGATAAGTGGCGCCTAAGATAAGAAAAGACAAAAAGCTTTCGAACAAGAGTTTTTCCGAAAGGATATGCATTAAAGAAGCTTTGCTATGCGTTTTGAACAAGTGTGTTTTGGAAATGAAGAATAAGAAAGAAAGATGAATTTTCGTCTCGAGCATGTGCATCCGTCTAGGCATAAGTCCCATGTTAGTGCTTACGTAAGAAATTTTGTTTGTTATTCGCTTGACTATATGCCTAAATTGTTTCTATTAAAGTATAGATGTACTTGCTGAGATTTCTCCCGAAATCTCACCCCACTCTTTGTATCCCTACTATCGTCTCCTCTTGGGAACGATAGAAGTACTTGCAGGTGAGGATGGATCAGAAGGGTACGATCCCGGTGATGACGCCTCGGACCCTCGAGGGTCCGATTGAGGCTGCCCTTAGGGGACTAGTACCTCTCGACCGCCCGGGTCAGTGGGAGATGGAGTCACTGAAGGTGACTATGTATAGTTATGTTGGGCTACACCCTTCGGGGTGTTGTTTAGTACTAGGAGTGGACGAGTCCCTTCACTTGGGGCGTATTTTTGGGACGCCTTCTAGGGCGGTATGTGAGGTAGGGCCTAGCCTGGACTTGGATCGGCTTCGTTGGGACCCGAACCTTAAGAAAGTGAAGAAAGAACCCGTCGGATGAACATATGGGCAACGTTAAGACCCGTAGTATATTTTGAGGCCCTGTACTATTGATTTTGGAAAAGTCTTCCCGCATGTGGGAAGCTATATTTTGGTTTCTTGGACAAGTTATGTAATTATTAAATCTTGGCTATGTTTAATATTATGTTTAGGATCCATAGTCTAACCATGTGATGTATGTTATAGAAAGCTTGCCCTTTTTATTCCGCTGCGATAATCCTTACTTGACGTTTCAAAAAAAAAAACAAACGTAAATGTATGTTACGACGAGGGGTGAATTTCCTTGTGTTGTTCGTCCCCGACGCTTCTATTCACGTGCGATCCCAAGCGTGGGTTGGGGCGTCGACAGCGGTTGTATTAGAGCAGTTTAGTCTCTGGGTAACAACCACAAATCCTAGGAAAAGAAATTACATGGTATAGGATTTAATCTTTTAGTGTTAGGTTTGGAATATTTTGAGAAAAACTGGTTGAAAGTGATAATAGTACTGTGAAGGTTGAATAGAATACCGGAGTTTAGGTAACTCACGTGTAAATTCTGTGCTTTCAGGGGAAACTATGGCCGGAGGAAAACGTCGTGCTCCTACCCCAAGGACCAGGGCACCCCCTGAAGTAGAGGTCCGGGATGTCAGCAGCCCTACGAGGGGCGAGACGCCTCGGATCACTCCCCCTAGAACTGAAGGAAGGGAAGCACGGAATACCCCGATGGACGGGGGACAAGCCATAGCTGAGGCAATCCGTCAAATGACAGAGTTAGTAAAAACTCAGATGGAACAAGGCAGATGCCATCCACATACCGGCGGAGGAACGTTGGGCTGTACTTACGAGAAGTTCCTGGTCTACCGATATCCGAATTTCATGGGAACGAAAGGAGCTATGAAGGCGGATAGATGGATTATGGACCTTGAACTTACGTTCGAGATCAGCGGGTGTACTGAGATCCAGAAGGTCCAATATGCGGGACACCTACTGCAGGGAGAAGCTGGACTGTGGTGGGACACGAAGAGGAAGCTGTTAAGGGAGGAACTAGGAGAGAATGTGAATCCCACCTGGGAACGCTTCAAGACGGAATTTGACAACCGCTTTTTCTCCGAATCCATCAAACAGCAGAAGGCCATGGAATTCATCACATTAGGACAAGGAGCCGTGACGGTAAACCAGTATGCGGCGAAATTCATGGAAATGGCATGATTCGCTCCTCACCTGGTATCTACTGAGAAAATGCGAGCGAAGAAGTTCCAAGATGGGTTGCAACCAAGAATCCGCAACCAATTAGGTTGCCTGCGAATTGAAAATTTCCAGGAGCTAGTGAATGTAGCGGCTATTGCTGAGGCAGAGTAAAAGAGCTCGATCAATCAAGTGCAAATGAACAGAAAGAGAAATTTTCCCTACTCTTCTGGGAAGGACGCGCGCAAGAAGAAGGTTGCTTTCCCTGCGGACAAAGGGAAGGGCAAGATGAGCAGGCCAGGAGTACCAGCGTCCTCGCCGCCTTGCAGAACATGTGGACGACCACATTCAGGCGAGTGTCGGGTGGCGACAGGAGCCTGTTTTCGGTGTGGTCAAAAAGGCCATAGGATCCGCGACTGTCCCCAGATGGTCGCTAGCGGGACTACACTACCAGGAGAAAAGGCAAAGACCCCCGTGAAAGCCAAAGTGTATGCCCTTGCCCCGGGAGAAGTGGACATGGAAGACGAGGAGGCCATTAATGCAGGCATCATTACTGGTAAGGATTCGACCTTGTCTTGATTTAGATTACGAAAAAAGTTTTCATTGTTTTAACAATAATAGAAAATCTTTATAGGAGAGATCATTCTGAGGCGTAACATAGTGTATGCATTGTTTGATTCTGGAGCAACGAGATCCTTCGTCTCCTATAATTGCATGCGACAGTGTAAGCTAGAAATAGAACCCTTAGATCAGAAAGTACTGGTAACCCTCCCAGACGGAAGAACGATAGGTTGCCAGCAGATAGCAAGGAACTGTCCTTTAGAGATTGCTGGGATACGATTGGATGCCAACTTAATAGTTTTCCATCTGTTGGGATTCGACGTGATACTGGGGATGGACTGGCTATCTAAGCATTTCACCAAGATTGACTATCGCAGAAAGGAGATAACCTTTGAGCTGCCAGGAGAACCAGAGTTACGTTATGCGGGAGAAACAGTTAGCTCGGTTCCTTCTATTGTGACAGCAAGAAGAGCAATCAAAAGTATGAAAGGGGAGGCGAGAGCATTTTTGCTGCTATCCTCAAATGTAATAGAAGAATTGAAGAATATTGAAGAAATTCCAGTGGTGCGAGATTTCCCTCGAATATTCTCGGAGGATTTACCTGGACTGCCTCCGGATCGCGAGACAGAGTTTGCCATCGAATTGGAACCCGCTACGGCACCGGTTCATAAAGCACCATATCGAATGGCACCAACGGAACTAAAGGAATTGAAAGTACAGATAGAGGAGTTACTAGCAAAGGGATTCATACGACCTAGTTCGTCACTATGGGGAGCTCCAGTTTTATTTGTAAAGAAGAAGGATGGGACTATGAGAATGTGTATCGACTATAGAGACCTCAACAAGGTCACTATCAAGAACAAGTATCCGTTACCACGGATAGACGATCTGTTAGATCAATTACAAGGAGCGACAGTGTTTTCAAAAATTGATCTCAATCAGGATACCATCAACTAAAAATCAAGGAACTGGATGTACCCAAAACTGCATTTCGAACTCGTTATGGACACTTCGAGTTCTTGGTTATGCCTTTCGGACTGACAAATGCACCAGCAGCCTTCATGGACCTAATGAATAGGATTTTTCAGCAGTATCTGGATAGCTTCGTCGTGGTATTCATTGACGACATCTTAATATACTCTCGGAATGACGAAGAGCACCAATAACATCTGAAAACTGTATTGAGTACTCTACAGGAGCATCAGTTATATGCCAAGCTTAGTAAATGTGAATTTTGGCTTCGAGAAGTCAAGTTTCTGGGTCATGTCATTTCCAGCAAAGGAGTGGCGGTGGACCCGACAAAAATAGAAGCGGTGACGGAATGGCAGAGACCGACAAACGCTCATCAGATACGCAGCTTCCTCGGACTAGCAGGTTACTACAGAAGGTTCGTGGAAGGATTTTCTAAGCTGTCTGGTCCTCTGACAGCGTTGACTAAGAAGAACGCCAAGTATACTTGGAGCGACAAGTGCGAACAGAGTTTTCAAGAACTCAAGAAGAGGCTGACATCGGCACCAGTGCTATCTCTACCAGAACCGTATGTAATATTCAGCGATGCCTCGAAAATGGGTCTGGGATGTGTTCTGATGCAGGAGGGACGAGTAGTTGCCTACGCATCCCGACAGCTTAAGGATCATGAACGTAATTACCCTACTCACGACCTGGAATTGGCAGCAGTAGTATTCGCGCTAAAGATTTGGAGACACTATTTGTATGGGGAAAGGTGTGAGATATATACCAATCATCAGAGTTTGAAGTATCTGTTCAGTCAGAAAAATCTAAATATGAGACAAAGGAGATGGGTTGAGACGATCAGTGATTTTCAGTGTGAAATCAAGTATCACTCGGGAAAAGCAAATGTGGTGGCTGATGCATTGAGTCGAAAGATGAAGATAGAAGAGTCACCAACATTGACAGCTATGCGGGGTATGCTGGTTAAGGACCTACCCCGAGGGGTGATGCTACTGACAACACAGGAAATTGTATCGCTGACCGAAGATGAAATAAGAGAAGAGCAACGAAAGGATGCTAAGCTAGAAAAGATTCGACAGAAACTGCTAGAAGGGCAGGGATCACCTCACTTTGCAATATCAGATGATGGGACATTGTGCTTTGAAAAGAGGACAGTGATACCAGATGATCCCGAACTCAGAGAAAAGCTTACGAGGGAGGCGCATTGCACCCCTTATACAGCTCACCCAGGAAGTACTAAGATGCACTAGGATTTGAAGAAGAAATTTTGGTAGGAAGGCATTAAAAAGGATGTGGCTACATTTGTAGCCAAATGTTCGATATGCCAACTAGTTAAAGCCGAACATCAGCGTCCTGTTGGAATGTTACAACCCTTACCGATTCCAGAATGGAAATGGGAGGACGTATCTATGGACTTCATGGTGGGATTTCCAAGGACCTCGGTGGGGAAGAATACAATCTGGGTAATTGTCGATAGATTGACTAAGAGTGCACATTTCTTTCCAATAGCCAATACGGATTCCATGGAAAAATTGGCACGAACATATGTGAAGGAAATAGTGCGCCTGCACGGCGTGCCCAAAACGATTGTTTTGGATCGAAACCCCAGATTCACGTCCCGTTTCTGGCAAAGTCTACAAAAGATGATGGGATCGAATCTAAAATTCAGTAGTGCCTATCACCCACAAACCGATGGTCAAACAGAACGGACAATTCAGACCTTAGAAGACATGTTGCGTGCATGCATGCTAGATTCACGCGACAATTGGGAAAGTCTTTTGCCTCTGGTGGAGTTTGCCTATAATAATAGCTTCCAAGCTACTATCCAAATGGCACCCTATGAAGCTCTGTATGGAAGGAAGTGCCGATCGCCTCTGTATTGGGACGAAGTTGGCGAAAGCCGAGTGTTAGGACCTGAATACTCACAAGAAGTCCACGCTCAAGTGGAATTGATACGAGAAAGAATGAAGACCGCTCAAAGCAGACAGAAGAGCTACGCGGATCGACGTCGAAGACCCTTGGAATTCGAAGTCGGCGATTGGGTATATATAAAGATTTCGCCCATGAAGGGAGTGACTCGATTTGGCAAGAAAGGAAAATTAAGTCCGCGGTGCGTAGGCCCCTATGAGATTCTTGAGAAAGTTGGGTTGGTGGCTTACCGTTTGGACTTGCCCATGAGTCTGCAAGGGGTTCACAATGTGTTTCACGTATCCTCATTGAAAAAGAGTCTAAGTGGAGGACCGGGAACAATCATGGACCCAGAAAGTATCGAACTACGTCCTAACCTGACTTACGAAGAATTTCCAACTCAAATTGAAGACTACAAAGAACAGGAACAGAGGAATCGAAAGATTTCGATGGTTAAAGTGTTATGGAACAATCCCGCCTTCCAGGAAGTGACGTGGGAACGCGAAGATCTCATGAGGACTAGATACCCTTATTTGTTCGTGGACAATTGATATGTCTGTAGCCCTTTTTGTTTGAACTTTTGTGTCCTTTGGAAAGTAACGACTGTGATATGTATGTACTTGTATGAATGCTTTGCGAAAATATTGTCTATAATTATCTAACTACCCCTTGGAACTATAGTAACTCATGAAATTGAATCAGGAAATGGCTCGAACTAGAAGAAACCCCTGTATGTCCGTAGCCACTGTAGCTCAAATGAGAGAAAGAAGGGAAAATAGGCAGAGGATAATGCGCAGAAGGCGTGAAAGGATGAGAGTACAAGGGTTATCACGCTTGGAACAATACGAGCGGCACCGCACCCATATTATGAGCGTAACTCGTAGAGGAGCACTTGTTCCTCGTCGAGCTCTACCTCACGAAGAACGACAACCACCCAGGAATTGGTTGAGGGCTGAGAGGAGACAGTTACGTAGGTTGATTTGGGGCCAGGCGAGTGAGCCAAATTTAGAGCCTCTAGACCTTTCTGACAACTCTGAAAACGTATCAGACTAAGAGAGGAAGGAGTGCCCCGAATAGAGACCGAGGAAGAGATCATTCGTAGGATAAACGAGCTGAAGGTGAATATGTATTATGACCCTGACGTGGATGCAGTGTTCTACCACTCCCAGGACTCTGTGACCGAGGAGGAAGACGTACCCACCTATTCGTCTTCAGAGGAATCTACCGCTACTAGCACTGGAGGTATATTTCTATATATGTGTAAAAAAAAGGGGGGGGGGGAACTATCCATTATTTGTCTACCTATGCATGCCTTAGCGATTTCGAGGACGAAATCTTTTTTTTAGTGGGGGAGGATGTGACGACCCCAAAATTAGCGTATTTTTCTTTATCTGATTATACTTATATGGCTTAGTGACTTAGGCAAATTAGTGGCTAGTGCCTTAAGAAATGGACTTGGGAGTTCAAGGGCCTTAAGGCCATGGCATGAGCTTGGGCCTAAGTGGGGGAGAGACAAGCCCATAAGTCCATGAAAAGAAGCCCATTAGACAACTCAAGCCCAAGCTTGGTGACACATGTCAAGCTAGGAAGAGTTTAGTAATTTGAGTCAAGACTAATAGTTGAGAGAATGAAATTCTAGTAGGTGAGCTAGTTGACTAGTTGTTTTGTTGGAGGAAGAAAGGAAAAGACATGAGTGGAATCTTCCATCTTTTCCTACCTAGGTAAGTGTGTGAGGTGTAGGATTTTGCTAAATAAGTCAACATAGGATCCTACTATATCTAGCAAAATCATGTGAAAAGGACTTGAGAAGGTTTGGAGATAGGAAGAGAGGGGAAGGGTTTCGGTGGGAAGCTTGGCCGAATGGCCTTAGGATGTTCTCACCTAAAACCTTTCCAAGTCTAGGGGAAAGGACATGAGGGGATTGTGTAGGATTGGTGTAAAATTGGATGAGACATGGTGTGTAAGAGAAGTGACATGAGATGGGAAATGATGGAGCAAAAGTAGAAGGAAAGGGATGAGGGTTTCGGACATGCCTTAGCCGAACCCCTCCCCCCTTGTTTGACTTGCTTTTGCCACCAAATCTAGATGAAGATTTGTGTAAGAATGACATGACAAGCTTGTGTAAGGTGTGAGGTGATTGGTTGATGGAAGAGGCATGTGACAAAACTAGAAAGGAGAGTGAGATGAGGAAAGGATTCGGATGAGGGATGGAGGAATCCGAAACCTCCTTTGGGTGTTTTCCCAAAAATGGATTCTCAAATCCATTTGAAGGATATGTGAGGGGATATTTGGGGAGACAAGAGAGGATGTGAAGTGATGGAAAGGGGTTGGAACCCTAGGATATGTGGCCGGCCATGAGAAGAAGAAGAAAGAACACAATCTTCAAACCTAGGATAGGATGGATTAGGGTTGATGTGATCAAGTGATGGGAGTCACTCAAGGGTCTTTCAAGCCCATCACAAATCACTCAAACATAGGGGAATGAGTGGTCTAGAAGCTAGCAAAATGCCTTGGCCGAATGGCCTAGTTCCTTCACCCTTTCGGGCTTGCACATTTCGGACACACACACACACTTCTCCTTTTTGCATCTCACGGCACTCTCCCATTTCTCTCCACTTAGTTTCACTTCTTTCACCACTTTAGACACCTAAACACTCTAAGCTAAGAAGGGGAAGGAGATAGTGTTTGTGGAAGAAGAAGAAGCCTAGAAGAGGTAAGCAACCTAGCTACTTTGAATTGAAACCTAGAAGCATGAAGGAGAACCTTATGTTCATACCTTTAAAAAAAAAAAAAAAGAGGGAAACCTTTCTTTTGAAAATGATAAAATTTTAGCATGATCTAACTAAGTGTTTCTTTTATTTTCAGAAGTTATATAAGCTAGCTAGGAAGACTTGTAAGTATATCCTTACTTTGCCTCTAGTAATTTCTGTATATTTTAAAGTGAATGTGCTTGAATGTGTGTATACGTTTGAACATGTTCGTATTGTTTGGTTACTTGTTTAGAAATGCCATGATGAAAATTTGAGAGTAGAAATGTTATCTTGGTTGAGATCCATGTGTAGAACCTATAATCTTATTGGTTAAAGAATTTTGAGATGATGATGATCTTGATGATTTGATGAGAAAAAAATATGTAAGCATGAAGATATTGAGTTAGTTGAATGTTGGTGAATGTAGGATATATGTACATATGATATTTGGAGAAGCATCTTTGTAAATATTGTGCATATAGAAATGCCATGCTAGGATGAAAAAATGTATGAAGCATTGATGGAAGATAGTCGTATTGATTTTAGAAGATGTTGATGTTATCATTGCTTGATGATTATAATAATGCATGCTTGTGGAGTCATATTTTTGGAGAAGTTATTAAAGAGAAAAATTATTAAGTTTTGGTTCCTTATTTACTTGATATTCATGTTTGGATATTTAGGAGAAATAGAAGTATGTATATTGGGAGAATGACATGTATGGGTTCGGTTTCACCTAGAGTGTTCAAATAGGACCTTAGTGGAAAGGCTAAGAGAAGAAAATACAAAGCTTGAGGACCTTATAGGTTTCGGGTTCGACCCTATCAAGGCTAGGAAATTGTTTTAAAATTTTGATTTGAGGCTAGATGGTGTTAGGGAGATCAATGGAAGAAGAGAACATCAATGGGAAACAAAGTAGGGTCTCGGCCCAAACCCTAGGGGTGAATGCCGAGCACCCCACCTCCCCCTAATGCTTTTGTTTAGATGTTTTCCCATAAGTATGAGTCTATGGTATAAGGATTTGAAAGAAGTATGACCAAATGTGTGTACTCGGGCTCGCCTCGAGTTATTGCATTCACAAAGTCAAAAGTTGCATGTCCCATGCATAAGCACGAAAACCTATATTTTTAGTAAAGTATGTTTTCGAAAGAAATAAATTAAAGTTTTAAAAGAACCCCAAAGGCTGGGATGGGGAAGTGTCCCAGTGGAACTCTCTGTTCACTCAGGAGTGTTTAAATTGAGTGAAAACCACTGGGTCGACGAAGAACAGTCGGCAGACCATGTATGGCTCCAAATAGGTGTCCGGAGCGTGGTCTCACCTAATGCTAGTGGGTGCCCTATAAGCGGTGTTGGCCTCGACCTCGCCATTTGATAAGTTTGTAGTCGCTCGGAGAGAAATCCCCGAGCGACGAATAGCGCGAAAGGGCGCGAAACGTATTCACTTGGGTCGACTTGGTCGCCGGGTGTGACGGTAACTAGCGGGGAGCACACGGTGCATAGGGGAACCGTGAGGTGTCCAAAAAAAGAAGTCATGACGAAAAGAAAAGGGCTTTTGGGCCATATATGATATGATATGATAAGTGGCGCCTAAGATAAGAAAAGATGAAAAGTTTTCGAACAAGAGTTTTTCCGAAAGGATATGCATTAAAGAAGCTTTGCTATGCGTTTTGAACAAGTGTGTTTTGGAAATGAAGAATAAGAAAAGAAAGATGAATTTTCGTCACGAGCATGTGCATCCGTCTAGGCATAAGTCCCATGTTAGTGCTTACGTAAGAAATTTTGTTTGTTATTCGCTTGACTATATGCCTAAATTGTTTATGTTAAAGTATAAATGTACTTGCTAAGATTTCTCCCGAAATCTCACTCCACTCTTTGTATCCCTACTATTGTCCCTTCTTGGAAACGATAGAAGTACTTGCAGGTGAGGATGGATCAGAAGGGTACGATCTCGGTGATGATGTCTCGGACCCTCGAAGGTCCGATTGAGGCCGCCCTTAGGGGGCCAGTACCTCTCGACCGCCCGGGTCAGTGGGAGATAGAGTCATTGAAGGTGACTATTTACAGTTATGTTGGGCTACACCCTTCGGGGTGTTGTTTAGTACTAGGGGTGGACGAGTCCCTTCACTTGGGGCGTATTTTTAGGACGCCTTCTAGGGCGGTATGTGAGGTAGGGCCTAGCCTGGACTTGGATCGGCTTCGCTGGGGCCCGAACCTTAAGAAAGTGAAGAAAGAACCCGTCGGATGAACATATGGACAATGTTAAGACCCGTAGTATATTTTGAGGCCCTGTACTATTGATTTTGGAAAAGTCTTCCCGCATGTGGGAAGCATTATTTTGGTTTCTTGGACAAGTTATGTAATTATAAAATCCTGGCTATGTTTAATATTATGTTTGAGATCCGTAGTCTAACCATGTGATGTATGTTATAGAAAGCTTGCCCTTTTTATTCCGCTGCGATAATCGTTACTTGACGTTTCAAAAAAAAAAACAAAAAACAAACGTAAATGTATGTTAAGACGAGGGGTGAACTTCCTTGTGTTGTTCGTCCCCGACGCTTCTATTCACGTGCGATCCCAAGCGTGGGTTGGGGCGTCGACAGAGGTGCTGTGGCCAGACGAGTGTATTCCGTCATTTTACACCTAACAACTAATAAGAAGACGAATAGGAGTTCTAACAAAATTAACAATAGAATCACATGCAAGGAATCTCCCTTAATTTCATCTCGTCTCCTTACTCAAGTTATGTTCTCCTCTTCCCCCTTTCTCTTTCTCCTCCTTTTCCCACCCCTCATCTACCAGACTTGAGCACCCTTTCTCTTTCTACTTTATCTCTTTTTTGCACTAAAATGCTCTCACTCTATCACTAAAGTACTATCTCTCTCTCTCAATGTTTGCATCAAAGCCCCCCACCTCTCACACCCCCTTTCTCACTTGGTTTATATCTCGCCGGCAGTTTACTCGGTAAATAAAGCTAATATTTGTATGGTGTATTGGGCGATTGTAGTATGTCTAAGGTTTGAGCATTCCACAAGAAAAATTTAGATGCAAAATGATCTGAAAATGTACTTTGTCATGTGATTTTGGTGCTTTGGTGAGATCTTTATGACCATGGAGATGCAATCATTCATTTATAGATTATTTATTTATCATTCTATCTTGGCGATTTTAGAAACTTGTATTAGCACATATATTATTGGGGTCATTTTCTTAATTCTCTAATGGGTACCCAAAATGGGTGTGAGAGAGAGAAAGAGAGAGAGAGAGAGCTATGTTCAAACTAAGTTTGGTCAATCGAAAGAGAATAATTCGAAATGGCTTCCAGAAGTTAGGGAAGAAAAGAAAAGACGGAAGAGAAAGGGAAAAAAGAGAGAAGAAGGAGAAGTCGCACTTACCATAAATATTATGAGTTCCTTAAAGCACTAGCAATGGGCTGGCTTCACTTCAGGAGTAAGAAGCCAAGTTTATGTGAAAATTAGTAAGAAACTAGGTTGTATGGATTTTCCTACGTGCTTGAGTCTAAGGTTTGTAGCCAATCTAGCCAACGTATTTTAGGGATTGCTGGGCTTTTGTAGCAGATGGAATCACTTTCTTATTGTTTTTTCTTTTGGAGGATTGATTTTGAAACTGAATAAGAATCACGGCTAGTTTAGATACTTTTTTGTGTGTGTGTTTGTGTGAGTGGCAGATTCTTCATTTGAATTCTTTATGGGCTTTATTGATGAAGCATACATATATAAAAGTCAGAAAGTGATCTTCTAAGGATTAGGAGTGATTTTTCTCTCTGAAAATTGAAAAAATAAATCACTTCCTTTGATTTTTCTAAGTATTCGTAGATGAGATCCTTTGTCATGGAGTTTAGAGAATCTAATTCTTGTACTTTGTTCTTCCTTTTATAACAGATTTTGGATCTTGGATATAGTTGGTTTTGCAACACACTTAAGGTTGTGAGATCCTCATTTTGCACTTTGCAGAATAGTCTTTTGCTACCCCCTCCTAATTGAGAAGGGGGTGGAGGGTTAGGACATGAGTTTGCTAAAAAAAAAAAAAAAATTAATTTGTTAAAAAAAAAAAAAGAAAATCGGATGTAACATATACTTGTATTGGTAAAAAAATTCATTTCTAACTTTTAAATTACTGAATCTTATGAGAGAGATGCAATAAAGATGTGTGGTTGTATAGTTTAGTGTTGTAGACACATGCAGGCATGCACTTTTCATATTAATTCTTCAGCCCCACTTATCAAACTGTAAAGTTAGCTCGTACAATATATGTTTCTGAAGCCCCACTTTTCATATTAATTCCAGTACCTGAAGCTGTTTGCATTGGATATTGTACGTCTGATTTGTATATATTATGCTTCAAACTACAGATCACAGCTTGAAAATGCATCTAACTAATGTTTAAACTTGTGCTATGTTCTATTTTTATATTCTGGATGACGAATCGTGATTATACCGTGTCTATATTGTTTATCAATTGTTTGCTTTGCAAAATTCTGTGGCATTTCCCCATATATTCTAGACCAAAGAAAGAAAACTGTGTATCAGCAGGAGATCCTTCTATTATAGTATTTATGTGCTTGAGAAGCTCAATTCAGATGGTGTGTTGTGATTTTCTCTGAACTTTTATGGACTCTAAATTTTGGCATGCAGCTCGATCATTAAATACATTGAAGACCATGAAAATTCTTTCTATTAACAAGAGGAATGCTTATTCTTCTTGATTTCTCTTCTAAAAATTAATTCAACCACTAAAAACTTTTCACAACAAAAACTAATGAAAATGATGAGAGGTTTTATAGCTTATATTTCATAGAACTTAAACTTCATACTCCATAGCTCAACTTCCCCAAACATATACCGTACAAAAAGCCTCAAAACAAGCAAATCAGTATCCAAATCTGGAATCTAGATAATGCTGGGAAATTAGGGTCTTCACATTAGTATGTCAGTTCTATTAAAGTATTGTTTGATCCCCCTTTTTGGATTCTTAATTCTGAAACTATTTGCTAAAATGCCTCGTATGATAAAGATAAGGGTGTGTGATGTATGAGATCGCACATTGCTTGAGAATGAAAATTTCTTGCTCTTTATAAGACTCCAATGAGGCTCTAATTATATCATTGATTAATACTTTTAGATTATAGGCCATGTAGTTTGAGTTTTCTATTGGGGCGTTACATTATACTAGACATGGCTAATTTTTTTCATTAATTCTGAAACTGTTTTCATGGCTGAAACTATTTTCACTCAAGAAGCATGTTGTCTTTTAGCACATGCTAGAATGTTTTTGGACAAAACAAATCATATTGGACTTTCCAAATGGAACCAACGGATTGAATTTATTAAAATGTAGTATGATTATTAATGGGAAAATATAGTAAAATGTATTAAAATTAATGATAGAATTAATATTTAATATATTAAGTGTATTTGCAAAATTAAAAAAAAAAGCTTTTTTTATTATTAAAATATATAATATGATATTATTATTTGAACTTTAGTAAATTTAGGCTTCAATTTAAACTTAGCAATAATTAAACCATTGTTATTCCTCTTAAATGTTCAAATTTTATTGAAGGGTGTAATTTTGGATAATTTAGGATTATTTTGGACGATTTTGAGTATAAAATTCACTTAAAAATTTGCCCCCACCTACACGGGGGTGGGTACCCTGTTCGACAATTGGAGGGCTAGAGTGGAGGTCTAGTCGTCCACCCCCCGGCCGTTCATTGGATGACTAGTTTCATCTCATCATGTTAATTAACCAAATAGGGCATTAAAATACATTATCAAAACTTATCTTTTCTATTTTACATTCTGCTTTTTATAATTATCAAAACCTACTCATGCTAAATACATCAGTACCAGAAAAAAGTCATAACTTCATAACTACCTACAAGTATCCATAAGGTACATTATGTCCATAACATTAGTCTAATGAATTTGAAGTCATCCATCCAAATTAGGAAATTTAAACATCATCAACATAAACTGATAGCAATTTATACGGAGACGGGCAACCATTCCTTAATCTCCCGACTACGTAGGGTCTCCTTATTCATATTCACCGCTATAACTAACATCAGCATCAAATACTATTCCGAAGAACAGGACTGCAATATGATATTTTAAGAAAAGTAGTAAGTAAAACTCATGACAACTTCCCATTGCAACATATTCACATTCGCGAGCAAATAAAAGGCAATCCCAAGCACACAAGCCACTTTGAGCAAAATATATACATACATACATACATACATATATATATAATATATATGTATGCGTGTGTGTATACATATATATATATATAAGGACCAAGAACTGAAAAACCACAATAGTCAACAAAAACCAAAACCTACCAAACCAGCAAGTGTAAGAAAACCTTTCGGAATTTGCAGCAAACTAAGCTAATATCAAAATCCCTATCTGATAAAACATTCAGGTAGATTCTTCTGTTTGGCTACTCTCTGTTTGGCTGATATCAGGGCTACGACCTGAAATGACGAATTCTTCAATAATCCTCACAGTGGCTAAGGGATCTAGAGGCGGAGCAGCAGCCCTCCATTGGCTGGGAAACTATCTTCTGTGACTCAACTTCTCTGGGGTTTCTGAGAACTCCTTCCATTTAGGATCCTGCTCCTAGTCCTTTGGTACCTACACATCAACAGTGAGGAATTTAAAGACAAGTTCAGGCTTACCAATAATTGTGACGCCCCCAACTCCCACGTGTAAAAACACGAGAATCGAGGCGTCGAAATGCTGACAACACGAGCCATGCACTCCCAACGTCAAGTGCTAAGTGTGTGAACATGTGACATACATAAAATAAAAGTCGCAACGGATAATAAAGTCAATATCTAAATACCAGAATTTTAAAATATTACAAACCAAGTTAATGTAAATTCTCCAACAGGAGATTTAATACAATCATTCAAAGATCAAATAAACACAATACACAATCATCAGAATTAAGTAAACATCATCCAAGGAAACCAACTATACTAATTCACTCCAACGGCGGAGCCGCTTCCTCAGGCTCAACCCCCTCGTTTTCTGTATCAAAATCTACGATACCAAAAATGGTACCACAGGTAAGTAAAAATCTTAAACAAAACCCAAGATATTAAATACATTTGGCTAACAGCAAAATGCATGAACAAGATACCATATGCATGGATCTTAAAATCATTTTTCTCAAATAAATAAATAAAGCACATACTCCAAAATTTCAAAGTAAAACTCCAATGAAATCATCCACCATTTTCCAGAAAATGATGCCTGTAAATCCAATCATAGCGGGCGTTATGTATCGCCATCCCCGATATAATATACACACATTACCAATCATAATGGGCGTTACGTATCGCCGTCCTCATTATAACTCATACACACTCATTTCATAGCAGGTGTTACGTATCGCCGTCCCCGATATGAAATACACACTCAATGACCATAATGGGCGTTACATATTGCCGTTCCCATTATGTCATCCACACACTACCAATCATAATGGACATTACTTATCGCCGTCTCCATTATGACTTAGTAAAAAAAAACCATTAAAATTCATAAACCCAATAATACTGCTTCTGTGACGCCCCCAAATTCTCCATAAAATAACATGGGAATCGAGGTGTCGGGATGATGACAACACGGGTTACACATCCCCAATCGTCAAGTGCTAAGTGTGTGAACACGTGACATGCATAAATAAAAGCAGCGGATAATTAAAGTCAATATCTAAGTACCAGAATTTTTTAGAAATATTTTACAAACCAGTTTAATATAAATTCTCCAGCAGAAGATTTAATATAGTCATCCGAAAATCAAAACATAAAATACTTACATCAAAATGAAACATTTTTCAAGATAATAAATTATAACATAATTACTTTAACAGTGGAGCCGTCTCCTCAGGCTCAACTTCCTCGATCTCTGCATCCAAAATCTACGACGCCAGAAATGGCATCACAGGTAAGTACAACCCAAACAAACCACAAGATATAAAATATACTCATGCAACAACAACAACCTCACATTTGAACATGACACCAAATGTATGAAGTTTAAAATCATCTTCCTCAAAATAAATAAAATAACACATGCCAAAATCCTATTTTGGTCCACGATAAAACTCCAATAAAAACATTCATCAAATGATGTCCGTAAAACCATTAAAACAACAATCATTTTTCTAGAAAATGGTCCACATAACACCAATAATCAAAACCCACCAATTTTCCAAAAAATGGCCTAAACATCCATTTTATTAATCGTATGCACCATGATCTCCCCTAGAGACCATCCACACACCTTGGCTCTCATCATCACACTGAAGGTAACGACCACGCATGTGACTTCGGAACGGGCGATGCTTAGCTAACCGCTCCCAGTACGTACCATGACCAGGCATCCCCTACCTCCCATCAGTAGAGGAGTCACGGAGTCGGCACGAGAGCGTTACCATCCCGTCCGATCCCGTTGTCGCCGAAGGCGACAATCCAGGGGACGTCACTCAGTATATTCCGCTCCCGAGTGACCAGAAGAGCTCCACTGGGATAATGCCCCATCCTGGCTTGGGGTCGTGCTACACACGCACTCGAAAACCATAAACACATGAAAACCCAGTTTCCATTTCCAACACATGAACATCCAATATCATGCTAAAATCCGGTTTCCAAATATAACCATGAACATGTGCATAAATACACAATGCAGATGACCATGTACAAAATATTCAATAACTAATAAATCTAAACAATAACCAAACACAATATCTGTTAATGCAAAAATATATTTAAATCTTAAAGTTCATTTGGAAAATACTTACAGTGGTTAAAAACATGGATCCTTGAGCAAGCGTCAGTCCACAGCTCTTGTAGGGGTCACTTTGTACGTTGGATTAGAATGCTCAGTTTGATAGCAAAATTTAGGAAAATACTCAATGAAGGGTAGAGAATCTCATGAAGGTGGTGGTGTGGCGGTGCAGCTACCGGAAGGTGGCGGATCGGGCTCAAAATGGGTGGAAACCCATTTTCGGATTTGGGGTTGTACAAGAAAGTTGGGGCCGTGTATGGGGAAACTGAGTTAGGGGGATGGTTGGTTGAGGTAGGGGAGTGTTTTAGTGGTGGTGGTGAGGCCTACGGCGGCCGGACGGCGGCACGGTGAATAACAACCCATTTAAAGACCCATTTCGGGTTTGAAGTGAAAAGGTGGAGTTGGAGGTCGTTGGAGCTAGCTGGAGGTTCACCGGTGGGTGGGGAACCTGGTGGAGGTGGTCGAAGGCCAAGATGGCTAGTGGCGGCACCGAAAAACGAAGGAAAGGCCAAGAAAGGCCTTTTCAGGTGAGTGGCCGTGTAGGGGAGGTGAGGTGGCCAGAGATGACACCTCCGGTACCAGTGGACTCGTCGGCGAGTGGGGAGGCCGGCGGTGTGGGCGGTGAAGAGTGGCGGCCGGCGGTGGAGGTCAACTGGGTTTGAGGCCGAACGAGAGAACAGAAAGGGGGGGGGGGTTGTCGCGCACGGGGCTGGGTTGGGGAAATGGGAAAGAAAAGAAAGAAAAAAGAGAAAAAGAAAAGAAAAAGAAAAAAGAAGAAAAAGAAAAAGAGATGAAATCAAACTAGAAAATAGATCATAACAAAATAAATAAAACCAAAAGAAAATGCTACAATTCAAAATCAATAAAATAAAATATTCAAAACCCCAACAATAAAATAAATTAAACCAAAGCGCAATTTAATTACAAAACAATAATTACTATAAATAAAACACATGAATTAAAATCACATAATAAAATAAAGGAATTTAATTCTAATCGTTAAAATAATTATCTCATATTAAAATTAATAAGAAAACAACGTGACTCAATATTTAAATATAAAAACAATATAAAACTAATATTAACTAATTAATAGTTCAAATAATAATTTTAAACAAATAAAACACCACCGATAATATTATTATAATAAATTAAAATAATCAACAATAAGAATAAAGATAATACGTAAAATATACGTGATCTGGGATCTCACAGTTTCTCACTTATAAAACCCTTCAAACAAATCATTTTAATATACCATAAGTCAAGTTTCACTTAAAAATTTCAAATATCATATATACACATGAACGACCGTGCAATTTCATAATGCATATCACCATGTACAAAAATATCTAATATTCAATAAGCTCAATCATCAACCAAACACATAGTTGTTATGTAAAAAATATATTTAAATCTTAAAATTCGTTTGGAAAGTACTTACAGTACGCTCGTTAATAATTTCTGAAGTTATCGAAAATGTCGAACAATGATTCCGAGCTTCCAACTGCGTACTCGCCGCTAAAATCAAACCCAAATCACCTATATAGATCATCACAAATACATAAATATTAATATCTAAAATGACTAAAATAATAAAAATAAAACAGACTTAATTAAAACACCAATAAATTATAGTAATATCAATAAAACCAATAAATAAACCTAACAATTTAATTAAACCAATAACGTAAATAGGACAATATATATACATATAACCAATTCAAATAATTATCTCAAATATTGCAACCAAATAAATTAATCATCTTACTGTAAATAAATAAAATACAATTATTAACTAACTAAACTAAACACTTGATCATAAATAAAATCATACCACAAAATAAATACTAGGGAGTTTTGAAAAGGAGATGTTCTAGTTGAAGAAAGGAAGAAGAACCAAATAAAATGGAAGCTATACCTTCGGATAAAAGGATGAGACCAAGAGCGTCATAGGCATTTTTTTATAACAATGAGAGTCGATGTTTATATAGGAACGTAAACGAACATTAGGGAGCAGAAAAAATGGACGGAAAACAAATCACGTGAACACATCAACACATAGCCAAGACAACACAAATTGTAAAGGTGAAGAATCTTTAGCTTTTTTAGATGAAAATGGTATCAAAAGTACTGCTAAAAGTACACAGTTTGGGACCGATTTTCGGGCACGTGATGTACGGATCGGCAGTCAAATTATAGGGGAAAAATTCATCTAGGTGTTGGGAAATTGATGGAACAACACGTGGACAAAATGAAAAAGAAAAAGGCTGTAAAAATCAAACTTTGGTATCACAGGTGAACAACAACAGCGCAACGGAAGAAGAAGAAGAAAAGAAGAAGAAAATGGGAAAGAAAGCTTGCGTCGGTCGAAAGAAAGAAGCACCGAATTAAACACCTACATTAAATTAAACGGTGACGTATTGGCATGGGAAAAAAGGCTATGAAATGAGATCATGGGCTTGCTTTATACGACTGGGTTTGGGGCATTTTAAGACACTAAAATCCAACTCAAATATATAAATATACATATATAATAATACATTTAAGGCCCAACCTGCAACACAACATAAATTAAATTAGAATATTCTACAATATATTTAATTCAAATACTAACATAATAACATAATGAGATTATATTCAAGCCTTAAATTAAATACATCACAATAATATAATAAGAAAATAAATTAACTTGTAATCAAATCATTTAAATAATAATATACGCCATCTCATAACACCCAAAATTAACTTAGTAAATAAAACATATTTAACATTAAAAATATTAAATTACATAGATAGTAAAATTATGAGTTCTCACAATAATGCTCATATATGCACATCGGTCATTTTCTAAATAAGTTCAAACTTAATGTGCTAATAACATACGATACAATATAGGAACACAGATAAATAACTACTGGATAAAAAAAAATGCAACAACAAAGTGAAGTGATATGGTTTTCTTTCTTTCTCTACCTTATCAGCAATCCTAAGAGAAGAGTTCATCGACATAGTGTAAGTTAAACCAGTTGATGCTGATGTACAAGTACTAGCTTCCGAACACCAAGGAAATTGTTTGGGTAGAAAAGATCCAAAAATATAGGAACACAGATAAATAATAAACGATGGCACCCCGTCGAGATAGAGATTCCATCCCTTTCTTACATATGTTGCCCCGAGTGACTGCCATGACCTGATGATAAGTTTTCAAATCATGAATGTATCATAAATAGCATAAAAGAAGAGAAAGTTGCATCAGTTTGTGGAATAGGAGAGAGTACTTTTTCTTACCTTAGGCACGTCAAATGCAGTCATGAGATACTTGATACATGCATGATAAAGGCCAAATGTCCACTGTTCTAAAAAAGCTTGAGCACCATTTGGGAGTGGAATGTACCTACTTTCTACTGATTGGTACCCCTAATAGAGAGAGATAACTAGAGCTACAATCATGTGTGTAGAGAAGTGAAAAACCCTAATCGCAATCCTTGTCTTCCATGGCACTTTGGAGGGTG
Source organism: Platycarya longipes (assembly GCA_036559045.1). NCBI lineage: Eukaryota > Viridiplantae > Streptophyta > Magnoliopsida > Fagales > Juglandaceae > Platycarya > Platycarya longipes. The sequence goes on from CM071802.1 coordinate 41,738,607, forward strand.
TAAATGCAATTTTTACCAGCAGAAACAATATTGAACCACCTAGAGACATAAGAGTAATCCAGCATATATATAAAAGCATTCAACATCGTACCAAAACAGTTCCTTAAGAAACTGAAAACTGAATCTGACTGAAAGATGTGGCCAAGCTCACACTAGAGGAAAAAGAAAAAGGGAAAATGTCATTTGGATAGAGCTTAAAAAATACATAAGGTTAATTGATTTGAGCAAGAATTAGAAAGAAAAGTAGATTAAATTAGCATAAAGTTGATTGATTGATAATCTAGGAATAAGAAAACAACACAAATTCACCTGAGGGGACATAGAAAAAATCAATATAAAGTATAGGATGCCACCAATAAAATCAAATCTCCAATTCTGCTTTTGAAAGTTCTAAATATTTTTCAACGCAAGCTGCACGAAATCAATAGGATGCTCTAATTAAGCAGAGAACATACAATAAAATGTGGGAGATCAAGAGGAAATGGATCAGAAATAAACAAATAACATAAGAATCTGATAGTACCCTTCTTGAGATCTCAAAATCAGGATAAGCCTTTTCAAGCTCCTCATCGGAAACTCCATGAGATTTATTCAAATCACGAAACACATGAGTAGTGGGATGCAAAAATGCTCCACCACAACCATTTACAAGTAAATGTGATGCATAAGCTGGCTCATCTGAAGCAGTCGCATCTGAAGCTGGTTCATTTGAAGTTGGGTCAACTTGTTGAGTATGACTTGTGAATACACGCCTTAGACCTGTTCGCTCGACCCTCGCTCGAGCGAGGCTTCCAGACTTCCAGACTTGTTTCAACCCGAGAGTTCGCTCGACCCTCGCTCGACCTCCAGCTCGAGCGAGGATCAGGCAGTGACTTCGCTCAACAGTCACTCGACCTCCCGCTCGAGCGAAGTGTCACGTGTTGCCAGGTGTCCGATTGCTAGTTGAGCGAGTTTGACCTAGAAGTCCTCGCTCGAGTGAAATCGCATATTATAAATATCGCGAAGTCATTTCGCGCGAACGGACGAAGTAGAAGCAGCAGCCCCCTGTTCTGGACGACGAAGAACAGAGCCCCTCCCTAGATCATTTCTTCTCCATTTCTCCACTATATTAAGTGAAACTTGTGTAGATTGAGTGTATACACGTGAGATGAGTGTTTCCTTTTATAAGAATCTTCTGATTCTCTCTCTGTAACTTCCATTTGATCTAGTGAAGCTTTGAAACCAACCCCACAGTGGATGTAAGCTCATTTTGAGCTGAACCACTTAAATCGTTGTGTTCTTTCTTTGTTTACTGTTTTATTTCTCATTGTTGCATCCGCTGCGGTTTATTTCATATACTTGTTGTTTGTTTCATTGGCTATTTCCCAACACAACTGAAGCTGGCTCATTTGAAGCTGGCTCATCTGAAGTTGGCTGTAACGCCCCCAACTCTTACTTACGAAAATAAGGGAATCGAGGCGTCAAGATGATGACAACATGGGTCACACACCCCAATGTCCAGTGATAACCGTGTGTTTACACATAATATTGTGAAAAATAAAAGAAGCAGTGGATAATTTAAGTTGATATCTAAGTCAATCTCTTCTTCTTCTGCATCAAAATCTACGATACAAAAAATGGTATTGCAGGTAAGTAAAATCCAAACAAACTACAAGATGAAAATACATTTAAGCAACAACAAAATACATAAATATGATACCATATGCATAAGACCCATAAATTAATGTTTTCCTAAAAGGAAATAGTTTTCACGCACGCCAAAATTCCCATTTAGCCCAAAATAAAATCCATTAAAAAACTACCATTTTCCCAGAAAAATGATACATATAACTCCATTTATCAAAACTCGCCATTTTCTTAGAAAAATGGCCCACAAAACCAATTGATATTATAGGCGAAAATTGCAGACATGACTCTTCCACCATCTCTACTTATCACCATCCCTACAGTATCACTCATTTAAAACCATTCAATCAAATCATTTCAATATATCAAAAATCAAGTCACAATTGAAAATCCAGTTTTTAAATATACACATGATCATGAGACTATGATATGACTTACACATGACTTATGTTTAACTTACACTTAACTGGCGCACCCCTTTCAAAACTTACATATGTTCGTAAAGAACTTTCATGAAAACGGTGCACAACGTTTTGTAACATGTATAATCTTTTTAATGAAATTTTGATTTATTCAAATATAAAAATTAACTTAGAAATTATCATAACTTAAAAGGGCTTAGGTCGAACATCTCATGGATCTCAACCCAAATTTTAATTCATTCTTTTTACTTCTTTTTATTAATTCCTAAAATCTTTAGAAAATAATTAATCACTATCCTACCATCAAGATCTTACGCATTTTCAAAATTCTTTAGTCTTATAACTTATTCCTTATCTTATTTTCTTATTAAGAGTATAAACTTATATTAATATTTTACTTTTACATCACCTAAAGACTTAAATCGCTATTTTATCCATACTCATAATAAAATTATTTTAAAACATTTATCTATTTATTCTCTAACCTCTATAACTGAATTACATCAACTTTCAAAGATAACACTTTATCATTCCAACACATACATATTAACTTAGTCCTTAACCGAAATCATCAAGCTCTATTAATATAATTTATTTACTCCTTTCATCATATATATCTCAAGCTAAAACATAGATTACCACCTTACAAAACATAAAACATGACTTATTCATTTAACAAACATACCATATAAACAAATAGAAAGACCAATCACATAATTATGCCAAGAATACTAGATATAGTTCAAGGATGACTTACAATACCAGTATCATTAGCATATACGGATATACAAGTGCATATATTATGCCATTAGATGTGAGACATGACTTATGCATGCCATTTATGCATGACTTGTGCATGACATATGCATCATGTTCTTTATAAAAGACTTTCTTCTTTTTCAGGAAAAGAGACTTTCATATTTCTTTGATTCTTGTTGACACGTATTCAAAATTTATCATGAATTTGAAATTTTTTAGAAAACGTTTCATGTCTTTTCTTATTATTCATAACTTTACGTGTCATTTTTCTTATTTATATCTTTCATTTAGGCTAGCCTTTTTTTTCATACTTGTCATATTGGATACATCACGGCTCCCATATGTACCGTGTGTTCCCTGCTGGTTACCGCATCACACTGAAGTGAATACGTCAGAATCATAATCATAATCATAATCATAATCATTACGGTAGGTCATTACACATTTGTCGTCTTTAGCACCCACCAGCGTTAGGTGCGACTACGCTCTGCGAACCTTTAAAAAGGAATCATTTGTGGCCCGTCAACTGTTATTCATCGACCTAGGGATTACTACTCCATTCTTAAGTACTCTAGAGTGGCTAGAGGAGTTCCACTGGGACAATTCCCTGTCTTAGTCTTTGGGGTTCTTATAAAATATTTCCTACATTATTTTCTTCTGATAAACAACATGATAACCCAAAGGACATGGAACTCATCACTTTAATGAGCATGCATGTGACATGTAACTTTCATGCAAAGCATGTAATTCATGAAACGTATGAGGCATGCATTTCCAAAACTTGTCTTGATCATGTCACACCATGCAAATTTAGTCATATTTCAAGAACATCATATTCATTCAACCCAAAAGGGTAACAACCAAAACATCTCTATTCTATACAATTATAGCCGAATTACTCAAAGGGTTTCCAATTTTAGTATCTTCTCTTTTCTTCTATCAATTCATACATACCTCTATAGAAATAAATAAATCAATTATCAAACTATTAAAGGGCTTAGCTATACCTTAGGAATTCCTTAGACTTATTACTCACTTGTTAACTTCCAAAACAAGAACTAAGTTTTTACTTATATATAGCCTTTAGCTCTTAAACCACTCAAAGTACTAAATCAACATCATATATTTAGTCTAGAGATGAATACTTAGAATACTTCGTTTTAAACAGCTTAGGGCCAAATTACATCCACCCTTAAAGATAACACTTCAACATCTATCTCTTAGAAAATAATTAAATCCATCATCCAATCAAAACTCATGTCTTATTAATGTAAAATATATTTAAATCTCAAAATTTATTTGGAAAATACTTACAATACGTTCGCTAAAAATCCCTGAAGATAGCGAAAATGCCGAATAGCGACTCCACGCTTCAACCCACGAACTCGCCGCGAAAGATATCTCAAGTGGTGAAATACGGCTAATGAAACGGAGATTAAAAGACTATTAAAAACCTACTTGAAACTTTCGGATTATTAGGGTTTGAAGAGGAGAAAACACAAGTTTGAGTTGTGGAAAAAAAAGAGCTCGAAAGTAACTCAAATGGGGCTAGAAGACAGGATAGATGTGAGGATCCATAATTTTATTTATTTTGTAATTTAATATTTTAATATTAAATATGTAGTGTTTGTTAATATAAATATTGTGTTATAAGTTGGTTGATATTAATATTATTTATTTGTGCATGTGTTTAAATATTTGGATATTTTATTTTCATTTAAAAATTATTTCCATGATTAATTGTGAGCTCATTTATTTTCTCTTATTAACTTATTGTGATGCATTTAATTTAATGCTGAATTTAATCTTTTTATTTTACTATGTGAGTAATTAATTTAATGTGTTTTATTTATTTTATTTTAGATTGATTTCCGGATTGGATTTTATTGTGTGAGTAGGTTATGTTTTGTTGGGTTTTCAAATGATTTTAGGCTTTGTTTTAAACTTGCAATAGCCCATTCCGTTGATTAACAACCCAACCCTTTACTTTCCATAAACATTGCCATTTGATCTATTAATCTAAGTAAACCCAGCCAGCTTTATTCTTTCATCCGTAAGCTTTTTTCATTTAACGTACATGGGGCCGTTTCTTTTATTTCATATGCATTTCCAGCCTTCTTCTTTCGCCTGACGCAGCTTGCTTCCATTTTCCTTTCATTTCCCTTGTTTCGTCTGTAGCAACCCGTGATCTAAAGCATGAAACTTTTCAGCTTTCTCCTCCCTCATTTCATATACGCATTGCATCCATAGAGCCCTAATATATTTTGGATCATTTACCCTCTGTTTTCATTTCAAAATCGTAAGTCACGTGCTCGAATTTCTGCCTCAAAAAGTGAACGTCCAACCATGTTTTGCCTTCGTATTTCATCTGAAAAGCTAAAGATTCCTTTCTTTTTCCAGCTTGCCTATCTTGGCACCGTTGTGGTGTGTTTCACGTGAGTCTTTCCTGCTCATTTCCACTCCCTAATGTTCGGTTTCATGCTTATAAAATGCATCGACCCATTCGTTAAAAAAAAATTGCATCCGCAACTCTCTTTCTCAGCTATAAATCCGAACATTTAGCTTCCATTTTTATTTAGTTTTTCTTCCTTTTTTCAACTAGAATATCTCCTCTTCAAAACCCCCTATCTTGGCACCGTTGTGGTGTGTTTCACGTGAGTCTTTCCTACTCATTTCCACTCCCTAATGTTCGGTTTCATGCTTATAAAATGCATCGACCCATTCGTTAAAAAAAAAGTTGCATCCGCAACTCTCTTTCTCAGCTATAAATCCGAACATTTAGCTCCCATTTTTATTTAGTTTTTCTTCCTCTCTTCAACTAGAATATCTCCTCTTCAAAACCCCCTATAAATCCGAAAATTTCAGTGGGTTTTAGTCACCGTTTTACTCGTCGTATTTCAACATTTTGAGGAACTTTCGATAAGCCTTTCTACTCGTATATTTGATTAATTAATTTAAGTGTTATTTTAATTTATTCAAGTGTTGATCTTAATTTATTTTCATGGGATGATTTTATTTATGATCAAGTGTTCAATTTAGTTAGATAATAATCGCATTTTAATTATCTACATTAAGATGATTAATTTATTCAGTTTATAATGATTAAGATTATTATCTGAGTTGGATATATATAAATAAATATCATTTTATTTATGTTAACTGTTTTAACTTATTTGTTAATATTATTTATTATTTTTATTAATGTTGTTTTATTTATATTTATTTACTTGTGATGTTTATATATGATGATGCGTTGGGCGCGACTTTAGCGGCGAGTTTGTGGATAGAAGCGCAATGTCGTTGTTCGGCATCTTCGCTAACATCTGGGATTTTTAGCAAGCGTATAGTAAATATTTTTCAAATAAACTTTGAGATTTAAATATATTTTCCATTAACAACTTTGTGTTTAGTTGATGATTGGATTTATTGAATGTTGGATATTTTGGTACATGGTAGTATGCATTGTGTAATTGCACGCTTGTTCATGTATATATTTAATATTTGGAGTTTTAATGTGAGACTTGGTTTTTGGTATGTTGAAATGATTTAATTGATGGTTTTAAAAGAGAGGTACTGTAGGGATGGTGGTATAGTCTCGCCTGTGATTCCCGCCTACAGTGTTATTGGATTTGCGAATTTTAATGGTTTTGAATGAGTCATATTAGGGATGGCGATACGTAACGTCTGATATGATTAGTGTGTGGTTGTTATAACGGGGACGGTGATATGTAATGCTCACTATGATTGGTGTGTGTGTGTATGTCATATCGAGAATGACGATACGTAATGCCCGATATGATTGGTGTGTGTGATTATCATAACCGGGATGACGATACGTAATGTCCGCTATGATTGAAGTGTTTATGTCATTACGGGGATGACGATACGTAATGCCGGTATGACTGGCATAAATACGGGGGTAAGTATGGATGATAGTAGAGCTCCGCCTATGATTCCCGCCTGAAGTGTTAATTGGTTTTGTGGGGCCATTTTTCTGGGAAAAATGACAAGCTTTGATAAATGGTTTTATGTGTTCTATTTTCTAGAAAAATGATGGATGTTTTTATTGGGGTTTTATCTTAGGCCAAAATGGAAATTTTGGCGTGTGTGGTTAATTTATTTATTTTGAAGAAGATGTTTTTTTTAACTTCATGCATATAGTGTCACGTTTTTGTGTTTGTTGTTGCATGAATATATTTTATATCTTGTGAGTTGTTTGGGTTGTACTTACCTACGATGCCATTTTTGGTGTCGTAGTTTTTGGATACAGAGGTTGAGGAGACTGAGCCTGAGGAGGCAGTTCCGCCGTTGAGTATTGTTGTTATAAATTGTTATCTTGAGAAATGTTTTTCCCTTTTGATAACTATGTATTTTTATGATTTGTCTTTCGGATGACTGTATTAAATTTCCTGTTGGAGAATTTGAATAAAATTGATTTGTATTATTTTAAAATTCTGGTACTTAGTTATCGACTTAATTTATTCACTGCAACTTTTATTTTATACTTATCACGTATACACATACTTTTTACACTTGACGTTAGGGAGCTTGACCCGTGTTGTCATCATCCCAATCCCTCGATTTTCATATTTTTGTAAGTGGGTGCTGGGGGCATCATAATGAAAAAAGGATTTTTGGTGTGGGTTTTGCATGGTTTAATGGTAAATTTATAAGCTAAATTGGGTGGAAAAAAATCACGGGAAAACTTATCAATAACAAGCCGAGAGAATCCAGCTGAAAAAGAAGTAGAATATTCAGGTTTTTAGATGAGAAAATGGTGGAAAAGTAAAGTTGGAACCACATCTTATTAGATGAAAATCTGGGCACGAACAGCTCAGATCGGACAGAAAAACATAGGGGAAATATTCATCTAGGTACTGGGTATTTGTTTGAGCAACGTGTGCTTGAAATAGATGAAGGAAAAGCTGAAAATCTGAGGCTGGAAGTTACGACTATGTAGCGACGAAAATTTTGCAAAAAAGAAAAGAAAGAAGTAAGAATTGAGGAAGGAGACGATGCCTGCGTGAAAGGCCTGGGGTCATTTAATAAAATGAAACAAACGGCGTCGCTTGCTAACATTAAAAGGAGCTGACGCCTTGAAAAAATTAAAATGGTCTTGTTTCACTAAGTTGCCAACTCAAACGGCAACGTTTGAGATCACAAAATGGGGCGGCTGGCCCAGTTTGGTTCTTTAACCCTCCCTAATTCACTTCATCTCATTATTACAAAATATAATAAATAATTCAAAATCTTCAAATCCCAACACACTCATAATATTAAAAATTAATATTCTAACAATAATTTATTCAACTAAATTCAACTCAGCTTAACTCAACATCCAACGCAAAATTAAAAGGGCTGGCCCCTAAATGTAATCATATATATATATATATATGTATGCCTAAAACCAAAAGTCACCTTAAACCAATTAATTGAAGCCCATACGCTACAATTAAATATATGCATATATATATAAAAGCCCAAACCGGCAAAACACTAAAATAAAATATTCAAAACACATCAAATTAAAAATAAAATAATTTGCAACACTTTAATTTTAATACCAACATAATAAAATAATGAGATTAAATGCATCACAATAAATTCATAAGAGAAAATAATTAGCTTACAATTAATCATGAAAATAATTTCTTAAATGAAAACGAAATATATTAAATATTTAATTATAAGCACAATAAAATAATATTAATAGTAATCAATTCACAACATCCAATATTTATATTCACAAAAAATACATATTTAATATTAAAAAAATATTAAATCACCAATGAGTAAAATTATGGGTCCTCACAAGCTGGCTCAACTGACCCACCAGATTTAACAGAGGGAGAGTGGTGCATATAGTGATGTATATCCCCAGCAATTCGAAGCTTACACCTTTCCTTATGAATAGTGCACAACAGGTATGAAACATTGTTCTTAGGGATCACTAATAGCTTTATTTTACCAATTATAAGCCATTCTGGTTGGTGTGTCATGACAATTACGATAGGGGTGTCAAAACGTGTTAACGGGTCGTATAAGTGTCGTATCAGGGAGTATACATAATATTTAAAGGGTCAACACGAACACGACCCGTTAAGGGTTTCGTGTCAAAAACTTCAACCCTAACATGACCCATTAAGATAACGGGTTGACACAATACGACCTGTTAAAACCCGTTAAGACTCTTGACATTATATGACATGACATAACACGACATGATGCAACACGACTTGATCGTTTCAACCCGCAAACCCGTTAGTGACCCGTTTGAGTTTAAATTAATTGATTTTATACAAATATTAAAACTTAATAATAGTTATAAAACATAAAAAAATTAATTAAAAATTACAATCTTAAAATTATAATTCAATAAGTAATATACTATAAAATATAAGAACCATACAAATATTATCTACACATTGTAAAATATTAAAATTATAACCCAAACATATTAAATAACAATGAGTTAACTCATTAAAAACTTTTTAATAAGTACTTAAATGGGATAGTTAATAAGAGTATAAAACTAATTTTAAATTATGATTTTTTGAAATTTAGGTTAGGGGTATAAAAGTAAATTTAAATTTCGTAACGTGTCTTAACGGATCTTAACGGGTTTGACCCGTTATGATCCGTTATCAAATCGTTTCTAACGGGTTGATACGATTTGACCCGAAACCAGTTAAGGCTAAACACTAACCCCCTTTTTTCCGTATCGTATTCGTTTCGTATTAACGTGTTATGTCACGTATTGCCACTCCTAAATCACAATGTCTATCTCTCCAACCTTGATTACTCATGCACATTCCAATAAAGAAGTTAAAATCAATTTCCAAATGTTTAGGAGCAAACGACAAGGAATAATACAAGAGCCTGTATTATTGCATTATGAAGAAAATTCTCATGCGGAACTATAACTTTCTGCATAGACAAAACAATGCATGGATCTCAACAAAGGAAAAAAAGAGCAATGCATGTAAACAAGCAATATAGTCAAAAAACAACTCATGGTTCACCCACATTTGTTGAAACTTAAACGAAGGAAAACCATAAGGATTCATATTTCGAACCAAAGAGATAAGCATAGGGGCATGGTCCGAAGTTGTTCTCGCCAAATACTGTAAATTAACATCCGGAACTCCTCCCTGCCTCGGAGATTAAATAAAGCACGGTCCAATCTAGCCCAACTATGAGTTAGAGTTTGATGACCATTACACCAGGACATAGAATTCCTAGTAAACTGCATTTCCATGAGCCCACAACCCTCAATGAAGGTATTGAAATCCTCCATAGCCATTTCAAGTCTCGGCCTTCCTTCCTTTCGTTCTTCATTATTTCTAATAATGTTAAAGTCCCCAACTACAAATCAAGGCATATCACAGTCATCAATAGAGTCCAAGGATTGCCATAGCCTTTTTCTTTCTTGAAAATTGCACTTTGCATAAACCAAAGTTAATAGGAACCACTTTGATTGCTCAAACAATTTAACAATGATAAATTGATCTCTTATATTCTACACAACTAGTTTAGTATCTGTCTTCCATAAAATCCACAATTTGCCCCCCACAGTTTCATTAGAACAACATTCATCAAAATTCAATTTATCCTTCCAGACCAATATCCGCGACTGAGAAACCATAAGTTCAGTAATCATCACTACCTTAGGCTTAAATTTCCCAATTAATTTCTGCAATCTCCTCTTCGAAGGACCCAAACCACGGACATTCCAATATAATAAGGAATTCATCATAAATTCAATCTTAAGGGTCTACTTCATACCCTTAAAGACCCTTTAATTTTAACAGCACTTTTCCTTTTTTTATCCCCGAAATCTCCTATCAGTTCTGAAAGATTTGCCTTCTCTTTTTTTCCAAGTGATCGAGTGTTACCTTCCTTTTAGACTCATAGCAGACCATAACTTCCCCCTTTTCCCTTTCAAATTCAAACTGAAGCTCAAGTGTTTGACCAACACCCATCTGATTCATGTCTTCACGAGTCAATTGCTTCACCAGTCAACCGAGCAGAGACATTCTTGCGATTGTGCCCGACGTGGCTCTATTATTGATCACGAAAGATCGATAGGGAAGAAGCAGCCTCGAAAAATGAAGGTGCTTTCAGTAGCGATAGTAGAAGCTTCATTAGCAAGAGATGAAACTAGCAAAAGCATTAGACCCCTAAATCCCAAGATGAAAACAAAGAAAAACCTGCATCATGAGAAGCCTACCCCTTTCCTTTTCTCCCCTTCTACTCCTGTTCATTGCATCCTTCTTCTACCTTTTTATTTTTCAAAGAGTTGGCAATCACATATCCATGAATAATTCATCCCCAATTTTATTAAATATTCTTCACTTATAACGGAGGAATACCATGATTATGGGATTATAAATAATTCATTAAACCATCCCTTAAAAAATAACTCCATCAAACAAAACGTAAAAAACTTATTCTAAGCAATCCTAAACGACACAATGACTCAACACAACGTAACAATATGCAAAAACCAGAGAATCCCCCTTCTACCATACTGCTCGTTTCTCCTTCAACTCTCGGAAGCAGCTTCTCTTCTTCTCTCCCACAAAGCAACCAAGATAGAACATCATATTGATTATTTTTAATTTAATTTTAGTAGTACAAGTTGTTGGAATACTATTCATTCAAGTCAAATTTCAAGGAAAAAGGAAAAAATGAGGGAAAATAAACCTATAGACTGCACATAATTCTCAGTTGTCACTACAACAAAACAGGGTTTTTGTGGCTGCTTGGCATATAATTCCTTTTTTCGTAGCAAATACCTTTTCTTGGCAATTTACGTTCGTTGCATTTCCGTCGCTATTAAAATGCCAATGATAAAGTGTTGCAGCGAATGTGTAAAATTACCGCAATTAAATTTTTAATTGCAGTGAAAAACATCGCTGCAAATGAGTGGGACAAACGCCGCAATTGAGTTCCTCTGTTCATGCAGAATTCGCTGGGAAACTTTTTGCGACGAAGTTTAATTTATTTGCGGCGCGCATAAGTCGCCGCAAATAGTCGTATAAAAAAATTAAAAAAAATACTGCAATTTCACTATTAATGTTGCACTAAGTAAAAGCTTCTTTCTTTGATAAATCAAATTGTAAAATATATGCATAACAAAAATTGTGAAATATATACATTACAAAGATCAAGGCGCATTGGGTACAGTTATAAGCTTGAATATCCAGTATATCTAGGACAAAAACTATCAAAATAAGGTTTACATTTTAGGCTAATTAGCAATTATCTAGACTGGAATGTTCTGAAAAGGTTCGCATGCTAGTGTTTTCAATTAAATACAAACATGTTCTAATTACAGTGTACATTTATCACGATCGTTATCACTATCATCATGAATGTCTGATGAAAATCATATAGACTTGAATAGCAAAACAGCCTTCTAATCCAAATAGAAATAGATGAAGTGGTTTGTTTCATGAGTAACATACGAACCTGCACAGAAAACAAGTAAATATGTCCACACGACTCAGTTTTAAAAAATAAGCAACAGTAGTTCCACATTCATAAAATCTCTAAAACAATATCCAAATGGTAACAATAACGTAACTTTATTTGTATTTGATTTTATACTCGTGAAGCAACAATGAAGGTCATGGTTACTGTCCCACGGGGAATCTAATTATTGATGATCGATCTATTCTTGATCTGTGAATTAAAAATTAGTAATAATTGGGAAAATACATAACCACATATCCAAGAGACTCTAGATCATCCCTTCGCTTTGTTCTGTCAATAATACAAAATTATTCTGTTCCTAGTTGGCAACATGAAAATGGCATATAACATCACTAACGAATTCCAAGGTGAGTAAAATTTCTGGTTTTGGTAAAAAAGAAAAATACTTAAAAGGAATCAGATAAAAAGAAGAAAGAAATAAAGAAGTAAAATTGAGAATGGAAAGTAGACCATCCAGCATACACAATGATGTAATCCCCTTTAGCATGGACTTAGTCAAAAAGTTAAATGAACTTTCACGGTCTCTTAAACACACTGCTCCATGCATGAACTAAGTCATTCTGTAAATCCAAGAATCAGTATATTACATGAGCACAGTAGCCAAGCTGAAAATCCAAGCTCTATGCATGAACTAAGTCATTCTGTAAAAACATTAGGTAGAAGATGTCCCCTTTTCAAGTTACTATTGGTCCTTCCAAACTGATAAGAAAAGAATGCTTAAATCTTTTCTATCTAACTTTTCAAGTTCTTTATTGACATAAAGTGACATTTCTCTGATTATTTAATTCCATTTTTCACGTAGTTTTTTAATAGCCTCTGAAAAAATTATGTAGAAGATGACCAACCTGAATCATATGCCAAGCAGCCAGGATGCTTTTGAGAAAACGGGAGCCATCATTTCCACCCATCTGTCATATACATCAGCAACCAAATAAATACATTCGCTATGAAGAATTGACAGCAAAATACATCCATATGTAAATATGTTTATGTATATGTTGGTCATGTTAGAAAACTATGAATTGGAAAATGATTTGTGTGTAAGTTTTCTACCCTGTGCATGGAGGATCTGTGCTGTTTTCATTACACTTTGTTCTCCCAATTATCTTGTTTGTCCTCCTGTTAACCAATGCAAAAACAATAGAACTGAAAAATCACATTAATTGAATAGGTCAACAAATTTTAACATAAGGCAACAACTACAGATAATATTCATAAAATTAAAAATATTGCAATTGAACTCCATGTAGATGACAATTTCACTCAAGTTCTTCTCAAATTGTGAAACATTACTTTCTTGTAAAAGAGATATAACCTGTGTACTTTTGATGTTCTGTCTCTTGCTATGAGATGATGATGAACCTCTAATGCATTAGGATCAAGAGCTGGCTGTGATATCTGAAGCCCTTCTTCTTTAATAATTTAAGATACCTGCATCGAAGATATAATTCAAATACTAGACATTAGCATTCAAATGAGCATCATACAAAAATCAGGTTCATACAAGAAATTGGGTGCAGAACCTCCTAAATCTCTATAAAGCTGCTATGAGTTAAAACACAAAGAAATAAATTAATGTAACCCTATTTGGGAATTCTTACAGATTCCAGTAATGAGGATGTCCCTGCAGCAATGGTCACTGCACAATGAGGATACTCCAAGATTCACAGCATGGCTGAAGTACCATTACATCTTCTATATAAGAATCATAGCATACAACTCTTTTGTTAAACACATCAACTGTTAAACACATCCATTACAACATACTTTGATATTTGTGGCAGAAAAAATCGTTGGAAATACGTTTTTAATCGCCAAAAATACTCTTTTGCAGCAATTATATAGCACCGCATGTTCGACGCTATAGAAAAGCCACTTTAACTTTCTTGCAGCGAAACATGACAATTGCTGGAGTAAATTTTACATTTGCAGCGAATAGGGACTTACAGAATGAAAGAGGTTTTCTAGTGAATTTAAAATCACTGCAAAAGTTCTATTTAAACATTTTCTCCCAATAACCAAATGAATTATTATTTTTTTAATCAAATTTTCTGTATATTCTTAATTCTATTTAACGTTTTATCCCAATAACCAAATGAATTATTATTTATTTTTTTCAAATTTCGTGTATATTCTTAATCCAATTCAGCTTGCCCATAAATTGAGACTTGAAGGTCTTCTCTTTGTGGATAGCTATGCAACATTCAAAACTCAACTAATTACACAAAAAATAAAATAAAATAAAGCCATTGAACCACAAAATGCATTAAAATCTAGCACTCTGTAAACTGTTCATTTAAGTCAATCTCCATATAAGTTTCTGAAATGCATCACATGCCTAATCTAAAATAAAAAGTTTCTTCACATGTTCACAAAGTCAGTTCCAGCCTTTTCACATCTTCACAAAATCAGAGTTTCCAGCACTTTGTTTCTTGCTACTCCAAATCGTCCGACCTATAGACATAAAAGTAAGTCTAAATTAAATACCTAAAGTAAAAAAATTAAAAATTAAAATATTGCAAAAAAAAAATTTCTCTTGTATTTTTGAATTAGCCAGGCAACAATATACATGCATCAAAATTCAAAAAGATGATCACAGAAACTCCAACCATAAAAGCCTTATTTATTTGTTCTTGTTTTAATAGAAACAGTTTGCAAAATCAATATTACAAATTACTCCACAGCTAAAATAAAATCAAATGTATCTCACCATCACCTAAATAATCAACAGAAAATCAACAAAAGGTTATACAATTCTCAACGAGTCCACAACCCCAACTCTCTACAAGTCACAACTACACCAAATTTATTTGCATGCCTAACCTATTTACAAAAACAGGTAAAATTTTATACAAGCACTAACCAGGAAAAAAAGCTTTGATGTTGTTTTTGCATAGGGTAGCATCCACTACTGCTGCTTCATCCTGCTTTCTCTGCTTTCTCTACATCCAAATTTAAAAAAATAGAGATTAAGCTTTATATAATCTTAATTTCCACTGCATTCCAAGTTCCAACCTTTATTAACACACTTAAAACCTCAATATCACTAATATGAAGATAAATAAATAATGAGATACGGGGGCTGTAGATACTGTCGCACATAACATAAAAATAATAAGAGCATCAAGGGCCTAGTTGGTTAAATAATGACCACACCCCCTATCACCCATCTGATAACCTGCATGTAAAAAGCATATCAATGTGATTGTGTTACCTCTATGATGCAAATATACAAAGCACAAGTATTACATAATTTTTTATACAACTTGCAAAGACCAAAAAAAAAAAATGATGGAGGAAATTAAATATATGAGCAGTCATCCATACCTGGACCGTTGATGCTTTGCATGATTGCATTTTATTTGTGGTGGAATTACAATTGTTGTTCCTTTAAGCACCTGAGATGTAACAATAACAAACATGATCACCGTATATACATATGTTTTTATACCTAAGATGTACGTCTTTCATTCTCTGTTTTTTTTTTACGTATAGTAGACAACACAAAGAATACATACACACACACACACACAAGTTGTTATAGGTTTAACTAGCCCTGATCTTGGGGATTGATTTTAATTTTGGGATTTTATTTTTTGTGGCAAAATTAAACTAGTTTCCTGGAGATCTAGGCAAGAAATTAAATCGAAAGAGATCAGGATTTAACTGTCATGGTATAGGATGATCATCAGATAAAATACAGGTAATCAATATATATATGATCAATTAAGTAATGAAGGAATTAATAAATTGCATTCATAATACAATCACGGTGATGGTGATATATATATATATATGAAAAGTGATTAAAAGAATATAGAAAGGAATAATATGTGTGTGTTGCTGTTTGCTTTTGTTATTCGTTTTAATACAACTTACACCCTGTATATTCATTTTAATAATCTGAGAATGACTTTCCACCAACACTAAATTCCAAAACATAACTAACACCAATAAGAACTCTACTGAAAATATATAGTCGATTAAAAATGGAGGTCTTATTTACAAAAATCAATCTACAATTTTTTTTTCTTTTATTTGCAATGCCATTATTATCATGAATGCCTGTCTGTCTTCTCATTTAGCTGCTCTTTCACTAGAATCAGGCCATTTCTTTTTGCTTGTGGGTTCGAATTTTGAAGGATTTGTTCCCTGTCCACTCACAGACAAGAATTTATTATAATTTTTCTGATTCAGAAACTTTTTGTAGTTTGATGATTATAGAGTACAGTAGTGTATTTAATGTTGAGATCCAATCAGCAATACTGCCCAGCAAGTCTCCAAAATATAGAAAGTACACACAATTACAACACTCATTTCTCAGCAGTTGGTGAGTGACAATTATTGGGCCTCTGTGTGGCCTAGACGTTCTATTTGTGGCAGTTAAATTACCTAATTCGATAAGGATTAGTTATGATTCGACTAAATTTTGACCAGTTTTGACTTGACTTAATTTGTTGTTTGGGAATTATTATATATATTATCATCTAAAATAAAATATTTTACAAATTCGTCAACGTATGATTTATTTTATTTTATTTTTTAATTTTTCTATTACCGTTGCTGACAACCAAACATGCATAAACAACTTGCGAAGATAATATAGTGGATATAAATCGAATACAGAGGGAAGATAGGAAGAATTAAAAATTAGCAACACTAAATTACGTTCACCATGCAAAACATCCAACAATTGACAAAAAAACACATAAATCACAAATGCACTACAAACAAAGCAGTATTTATGACAAAACGAATAGAGCAACTAAAAAAAATCTTATTACAATCGGCAACAATATAGTGGGCGAATGGTGATGGAGGAGGCAAAACCCAAAACCAGCCAAGGTATTTCCTGATTCGCTAGCCCTAGTTGCGAAGTACACTCGAATGATTAATGTGAGAATGAGAAGAATCTACACAAATTGTAGCTAATCATACTCGACTTATTAATATCAAGTGTTACCTGTCAAGAGTCAATGGATTGCCTAAATCATCCCTTCCGAGCACGAGCAGAAAATAGGTGGAGGCCGGCAATGAGGTGGTGGCAGTCTTTAGTCGAGCACATCGCCGGTGAGATCGTGGGCTTTGGCAATCTTAGCGGGCGAAGGGTTTTTTGGTGTTTTTTGTAGGGAGAGACGAAAGTTGGGTGGGGGGGAAATCAAAAGAGTTGGGGGGGGGGGGGGGAAGAATCTGAAATATTCGCGCTTATAAAATAATCTCTTTGCAGCGATATTTAATTGTTAAATATCGCTGCAATAAAGGTTTTAAAGTTTTGCGCCAAACATTTTCGCCGTGACATTCATAAAAAGTACAGACAATTACACTTTCGTCAAATATATGTGACTTAAAGCGGCGAACTAGAAATCGCCGTAAAAAAGAAGCATACACAGCAATTTTCTATGCAGCGAATTTTTAATCGCCGGGAAATGTAATATTTCTTGTAGTGTGTGAACGGCCATGAATGTTAAATGACCTAGAAGCGCATATTTATATTCTAAAAAATTAGATGAGATTTCAACAACCAAACGATATCGATCACCCGTATATTAATTATTTTGGGATATCAGGTTTTCCAAAAATGATCACACGTATGATGAAATTGTTTACCAGCAGGCAAACATAACCAATCATCCATGGACTGTACTTAACATATAATGCTTTGGATCACAAAACAGAAAGTAGCACGTGAGTACATGTTATAATTCAACATGGTTCGTTTATTTAAGGTGGCTAGCTAGAAGCTTAGCTCAAACTTATCAAACCACTTGAGGAAACCCAGAGTTGCATACCTCGCCTGTTCTAGTGGAGGCGTTGCCAGCGTCAATGCCTCAAACTCAGCCCTCCACTCAGCCACGCGCATCTCCTTTTCTTTTCCTTGCATTGGTTTAAATGAGAAGGTCACCTAATATGGCTCATACATCCTTTTTATATATCAACAAAATCAAAGAGATTGGATAGATTAAATTGTTTGAGGACAAAACAATCAGAAGATGTGGAAACACTAATTTCCCAGAATAGTGGCAAATTTACCAGAATGCTAAGTGGATGTTGTTGGGAAATAGCCGATAAAACAAACAACAAGTATATGAAATAAACCGCAACAGATGCAACATTGAGAAATAAAACAGTAAACAAAGAAAGAGCACAGCGATTTAAGTGGTTCAGCTCAAAATGAGCTTACATCCACTGTGGGGTTGGTTTTAAAGTTTCACTAGATCAAATGGAGGTTACAGAGAGAGAATCAGAAGATTCTTACAACAGGAAACACTCACCTCACGTGTATACACTCAATCCTCACAAGTTTCACTCAAAATAGTGGAGAAATGAAGAAGAAATGATCTAGGAAGGGGGGCTCTGTTCGTCTTTTAAACAGGGGCGCTGCGTTTCATCGCCTGCTTCCGTACGAAATGACTTCGCGATATTTATAATATGCAATCTCGCTTGAGCGGCTTGAGCGAGGACTTCTAGGTCAAATTCGCTCAACAGAAAATGGACACCTGACACTTCGCTTGAGCGGGATGTCGAGCGAAGTCACTGCTGATCCTCGCTCGAGCTGGAGGTCGAGCGAGGGTCGAGCGAACTCTCGGGTTGAAGTAATTCTGGAAGTCTGGAACTCTCGCTCGAGCGGTGGTCGAGCGAGGGTCGAGCAAAACAGGTCTGAGGCGTGTATTCACAAGCCATACTCAACAAATCTCCACCTTGGCTTGAATACCTAAAAGTCTCATAAAATCCAGATCAACCCAAGAATGTAAAATGCAGCAACTGAAGAAACCAACCCCATCTGGGTTCCCTAAGGAACCTGGAAACCCCGAACCCCTATCAAGTCCAAACAAAATTTGAACTTGTATACTACAACTGGCTTGGTCATTATATCTGCTGGATTCTCAGAAGTAGCGATCTTCTGAATACTCACGGTACCATCTGCAACTACTCCTCTGATAAAATGATACCTGACATCAATGTGCTTCTTCCTCTCATGATACATTTGATTTTTAGTCAAATGTATGGTACTTTGGCTGTCACAAAACACTGTCATCTCTGTCTGCTGAAGACCCAAGTCACTGATCAGCCCCTTCACCCAAATGGCCTCCTTAACAGCCTCAGCTGCTGCCATGTATTCTGCCTCTGTAGTTGATAAAGCAACAGTTGATTGAAGTGTTGCTTTCCAACTAATAGCAGAACCACACAATGTGAAAATATAGCCTGTCAATGATCTTCTCTTGTCTAAATCTCCAGCATAATCAGAATCAACAAAACCAACAACAACAGAATTGAGATCTACATCTCTGTCAAATATTAAGCCCACATGTGAGGTTCCCTTCAAGTACCTCAAAATCCATTTCACGGCCTGCCAGTGAGTTCTACCAGGTTTAGCTATATATCTGCTAACCACACTCACTGACTGTGAAATATCTGGACGGGTACACACCATGGCATACATAATGCTAACTACAGCATTAGAGTAAGGAACATTTGCCATGGACTGTTCCTCTTCATCTGTCTGGGGAGATAGGGAAGCTGAAAGTTTAAAATGCAACGCCAGCGGCGTGCTGACAAGTTTAGAATTAGACATTCCAAACCTGTCTAGAACCTTCTCTATATACTTTCTCTGGGACAAGTATAACTTCCCAGCTTTCCTATCCCTATGGATATCTATCCCCAATATTTTCCTAGCATCACCTAAATCTTTCATCTCAAACTCTTCTTTAAGTTGAGTTTTCAACAAATCAACATCAACCATGCTTTTAGCAGTTATAAGCATGTCATCAACATAAAGTAATAAGTGAATGAAAGACTTATCAGGCAATTGTTTATGATATACACAATAATCATAATTACTTCTCAAATAACCATGATCATTCATAAACAAATCAAAACGTTTATACTATTGCCTAGGCGACTGCTTCAACCCATACAAAGACCTCTTCAGTCTGCATACACGGTTTTCTTTACCTTCAACTGTGAACCCTTCTGGCTGACGCATATAGATAGTCTCTTCAAGCTCACCATGTAAGAACGCTGTCTCCACATCAAGCTGCTGAAGCTCCAAATCATACAAAGCCGTGATGGCTAGTAAAACTCTGATAGAGCTGTGTTTTACCACTAGAGAGAACACTTCATTGAAGTCGATCCCCTCTCTCTGACTGTAGCCTTTAGCAACTAGACGAGCTTTGTATCTTGCATCAGACTGGATTCCTTCTTTTCTCTTGAAAACCCACTTGCAGCCCACTACGCTGGTCTTCACTAGTAACTTAACCAAATCTCAGGTTTGGTTCAGTGAAGAGACTCAATCTCTTTAGTCATCGCTAAACACTACTGTGCAGATTTAGTACTCTTCACAGCCTCTGAGTAACTGGAGGGCCCATGCCCAACAATTTCTTCTGCTGTAGCGAGTGCATAACTAACCATGTCTACATGAGCATATCTCTAAGATGGTCTGATCTGCCTCCTCTGTCTACCAGTAGCTATACTGTATTGCTCCTCAACAGGTGTCTCAGTCTCTGATTCAGAATCATGCTCATCAGCTATAGCATGATCCTGAGTCTCCGGTGGTGTTTGAAGTGAAGCCTACAACTCCACCTTCTTCCCTGTAGACACGGGAATCTGATTTCTAGGATTAAGCATAGATTTTTCATCAAATACTACATCTCTGCTTATCACAAACTTGGGTAACTTGGGATCAGTACACCACAATCTATATCCCTTCACCCCAGAAGCATATCCCATAAAAATACACTTCTTTGCCCTAGGTTCTAGCTTACCATCATTCATATGAAAGTAAGCAGGACAACCAAATATCTTCAAATTCAAATAATCAGTAGGTTCATCGGACCATACCTGATTAGGCGTCTTTAACCCAATAGCTGTGGCTGGAGAGCGGTTCACCAAAAAGCAGGCTGTATTGACTACTTCAGCCTAAAAGTCCTTAGACAGCCCGGCATTGGAGAGCATACTACGTGCTCGTTCTAAAAGGGTTCGGTTCATCCGTTCAGCCACTCCATTTTGCTGTGGAGTGTACTTGACTGTACGGTGTCTGGCAATTCCTTCGTTCTTACAGAACTCATCAAAGTCACTGCCGTAAAATTCCATCCCATTGTCAGTTCGAAGCCGTTTAACCTTCTTACCGGTCTGATTCTCTATCAGAACTTTCCACTGCTTGAAGTTCTTGAAAGCATCACTTTTCTGTTTCAAAAAATAAACTCACACTTTCCGTGAGTAATCATCAACAAACGTAAGCAAGTAATTAGCTCCACCTTTCAATGGAACTGTAGACGGACCCTAAAGGTCGGAATGAATGTAGTCTACTGTACCTTTGGTTCTATGGACCCCTGTTGCAAACTGAACTCTGCTCTGCTTGCCAAATACACAGTGTTTGCACAGGTCTAGTTTGCCCAAATTCTGATTCCCTAACAACCCTTGCTTACTGAGGATAGACATCCCCTTCTCACTCATATGGCCCAATCTCATGTGCCATAGACGAGTAATATCTGACTCTGTCTGATCAGATACTGAAACTGCAGCTTCACCGCTGACAGTACTGCCCTAGAGGAAATAGAGACCATCTTTCAGGTCTCCATTCATAATAATCATGCAGCCTTTGCTGACCTTCAGAACTCCACCTAGTCCCGTATACTTCAAACCCAAAGAATCAAGGGCTCCCATGGAGATAAGATTTTTTTTCAAGTCTGGAATGTGTCGGACATTAGTCAATGTCCTAACTATCCCATCAAACATCTTAATCTTCACAGAACCCAATCCTGCAATCTTGCAAGCTGTGTCGTTCCCCAACAAAACTGAACCATTGTTGACTAGTTCATAAGACATGAACCAGCCCCTTCTAGGACACATATGGAACGTGCAAGTTGAGTCCATAACCCACTTATCATTGAACCGACTGTTCGAATCACTGATTGCAAGAACTACGTCTGAGCCATCAGATTCATCAGCAGCACTGACGGCATTAGAGGAACTTGTAGATTCCTCCTTCTTCAGCTTCGTACACTCACTCTTGTAGTGTCCAAACTTCTGACAGTAATAACATTTTACATTTTTCTTGTTGGACTTGGACTTTGATTTCCCCCGAGACTTCCCTCTGCCCTTCTCTGAACCCTTCTCACTGGATCTTCTTCTATCGGAGGTATCTTTGACAAACAAACCACTGGCTTGTGCTTCACCACCCTTATCATACTTACTCCTCAACTCCTTCGAGTTCAAAGCTGACTTCACATCTGCTAAGGAGATAGTATCTCTACCATACAGCATAAAATTTATAAAATTCTCAAATGAGGCAGGTAATGAACACAACACAATTAGAGCTTGATCTTCATCATCAAGCTTGATGTCAACATTTCTAAGATCCATAACAATCTTGTTAAACTCATCTAGGTGTTCAGTAACTGACGAACCCTCAGTCATTTTGAGTGTATATAACCGTTGTTTTAAATACAACCGATTAGTGAGATATTTCTTAATATACAAGCTCTCAAGCTTGTTCCAGAGACCCTCAGCGGTCTCCTCCTCAGCCACCTCTCTCAACACTCCATCAGACAATGACAATAAAATAGTACTATGTACCTTATCTTCATCGTCCTTAGACGGTACAGGAGAATCTGCCGTCCTTTCCTCTAGAACTTTGAATAACCTTTGCTGGCGCAACAATGCCTTCATCTTCAGGCGCCATAAGTTGAAATTGTTCTGACCGTCAAATTTCTCAACTTCAAATCTTGCTATACCCATCCCTTCAAATATTCACAGAGCCTGAATCGCTCTGATACCAGTTTGTTGGGAAATAGCCGATAAAACAAACAACAAGTATATGAAATAAACTGCAGCGGATGTAACAATGAGAAATAAAACAGTAAACAAAGAAAGAACACAGCGATTTAAATGGTTCAGCTCAAAATGAGCTTACATCCACTGTGGGGTTGGTTTCAAAGTTTCACTAGATCAAATGGAGGTTACAGAGAGAGAATCAGAAGATTCTTACAACAGGAAACACTCACCTCACATGTATACACTCAATCCTCACAAATTTCACTCAAAATAGTGGAGAAATGAAGAAGAAATGATCTAGGAAGGGGGCTCTGTTCGTCGGCGTCAAAACAGGGGCGTTGCGTTTCGTCGTTTGCTTCCGCGCAAAATGACTTCGCGATATTTATAATATGCAATCTCGCTCAAGCGAGACTTAAACTCGCTCGAGCGAGGACTTCTAGGTCAAATTCGCTTAACAGAAAATGGACACCTGGCACTTCGCTCGAGCGGGATGTCGAGCGACAGTCGAGCGAAGTCACTGCCTGATCCTCGCTCGAGCTGGAGGTCGAGCGAAGGTTGAGCGAACTCTTGGGTTGAAGTAATTCTGGAAGTCTGAACTCTCGCTCGAGCGGTGGTCGAGCAAGGGTCGAGCGAAACAGGTCTGAGGCGTGTATTCACAAGGCATACTCAACAGATGTGAAAGAATTGGTTTGAGTTGGCCAAAGCCTCCATTAAACTTGCTATCTCAATGTGTATTAGAGAGACCAAACTCATTTAGATCGATTAGATCTTTTAGAGCATCCCAATGTTTCAGAACATATAGTTCTTTCAAGTAAAAAACAAATGAAGTACCTTCACAGATAGCATTGCTAGCAGAAATTGACCTTGAATCTCTCTTGAAGATCATCATATGTAAGGATAGTAAGTAAGCAGATGATTGGGGATCAGAGGAGTCACCTTTTCAAGTTTCGCGTAGTTGATTGGTATGAACGGACTAGCAACTCAACTTCGATTTCGATTCCAATTCCAAGGCAAACACCAAGCCGAATCCCAACACCAACTCTCACACCAGCATTGAACCAGGACAATTACCATCTTCACCATCTATGTATTCCGTCCTCCAAGACAGGTTATTGTAGTCATTTTCATTTTCTGGTCTGTAGCTTCTGTATTCTGCCACCTACATTCACAAAAATCAAATAATTGGGACTATGGCACTCAAGGTACACGCTAAAAGTGCAGGTTCGCTGACACAGAAAATATATTCAAGTATAAAAGAATATATAGATGTTCTCACATGATACACATACATGAAGTATAAAAGTTTGCAAAGTTTCAAAAGCATTTCTGTAAAAGAGAGAGGCCCCTATGCCTGAAGGATTTGCAGCTAACCAATAGCTACACAAATCTCTCTTTTCTATGCAAACTGGGAATTCATCAGTAAATGATAAAATGCTCGATGAACCATATATGAAAACAGTCTCATTGGAGGTTCACATCAATTCTGATTAGCTATTTTGTTGTTAGAGGATATGGTCATTATAAGCAACACTAGACCGAAGAAAAGGGGCTATCTGTTAAATTAGGAGAATTAAGGAGACTCGGGCCATCTGTCAAATCCAACACTTGACAGATCTAAATAAGACCTACATGTTGGGACTTTACCAAAGCAAGCCACTTGTAATAACTAATCAATTATGAAATTGCGGGTTCTTTTGGAATATAGACCCAGATGTGATTTAGGCCTTCCCTGGATTGTTACAACATTCTGATCCAACAGCCCCCTATCACCACTTGCCAGATGTTACTGGTCACTACTGTGACAATTTAGCAAACACGTCTAAGTGCATGTATCATCTTTACTCTCATTGGCTGCCCTAATGTCCACGAAAGAATCCAGAGGTGGAACAATCAAAGAAACACTATCACAACACCATGTCCTTTTGACATTCTCCATATCATCAACATCTAAGAGTAACATTTAACAAATACAAATCATTTTATGCAAGCACCATGCACCATGATATACTCCATATCCAATTCAACCATGTACTAACATTTAAAACCAGGCATTTTTTAAGCTCAGGAAAAAAGAAGACAGTTCTTTAATATTCAATCGCTGAAAAGATCATAATATTTTACAGCTGCCTAACGATGTAGCTAAGAGATTCAATATCCAAGGTCTAGGCTTGCAGGGAGTTTTCATCATAGCTCAAAGTATCATGATTCATAACCATGGAGGAGAAAATTGTCAGAGTAATTTATATCCTATTGCTAATATTAAATAACTGCTGAAAAAGTACGAATTTGCAAGACACAAGACATTATTGATTGAAAATAAGACAACTGATTTTGAGTTTTGTCCCATTGATTCTAAGAAATATAAATAAGAAGGTCAAATTGCATGGGAAATTCTAGACTTCTTAATATAGACTTCCCTCGATAATCGAAGATAATATGGATTTCTCAGATGAAAGAATGAAAAAGTTCTTCATTATCTAATTTTTAAAGTTCATTATCAATAGTTTGGAGAAGGCGTTCCCACAAGGCCTAACGATAAAAATCATCTGTTGATGTCCGCTACCCAGCGTTAGAATGGACGGTTGAGATCGTCTCCATTAAGTTGCTAACGGCCTCCAAATCAAAACCCCCCGCCCCCAAAATAAAAAACAAACGAACACAAAACCCATTTGAATTCAAAAATAACGAATAACGTTACGATTCGGACCCAACCTAAAGGCTAATCCTAGTCCTCGGGCCAGAATGATTCTCTGTCCATTTCAACTCGGAGAAAGCCAACTAGGAAAGAACAGGTTCCTACACTCTCTCTCTCTCTACCTTCGATATTTGTCCTTGTTATTCAGAGTGAAATTTGAAGAAGAAAGAGAAGAGTGAACACTGTGGTTTGCAATTTCAATAAGCAAAGAGTGGTTGGGTTTTCCATGGATAATTGTTCGAGAACTCACGACATGATCTCAACTTGGCTTCAAGAAACGCTGTAGAAGCTGGTCAGTCTTTCTCTTTCTATTCAGTAGTTTATGTATTGCTATTTCTTAATTTTTACGTCCTCGCCATCTCAGTTATTTTCTTCTTCTGCTTGTTATTCTTCACAACCATTTCTTCGGTTTTTTGACGTGAAGAGGACGAGTTTTGGGTATTGAGAGCTCAAGGTATGTTGAGTTTTGCGTTTGAGTGGTTGAGCTATGGACTTAGAAAAATTATATGTACATATATATATATATATATATATATTTGATTTTGAATTCCTTCAATTTAAGCTCTGATTGGTGAAATTGAAAATAAATATGAACTTTCGGAGTTCTTCGATGAACGGAAACTTTTGGAGTTCTTCAATTATTATCTTCTTTACTCGAGTTGAGGTTTTCGTTTGCCGAAACGGACTCTGGTGTTCTATATATTTTCTTTTCGTTCATTTTCTCGGCATCCAAACAAAGGGTTGCAGTTGCAACTTAGATGGAGCCCTATGATTTGCTTTAAAAGTTTTATTTTCCTTTTGAATGCATAATTTCTTCTCATGCTCTGTGTACTAGCCGTAAGAACAGAGAGAGTATAGCAACCGAAGGTGAAACAGGAAAGAAAAATAATGGAATACAAAACGAAGTCGTGCGATCATTTAATATAGAAGACTTAGCCCCTGAATTAGCGGTTTCTTGTTATCGAGTAGAGTTGTAGAGAAGACGATCCTCCACCTTACAGTCTTTTTCTGCAGTGAATTTTTAGTAGGTGATCATTTCTATCCCTCCCTTTTCCTTCCTCGCTACTATTTTTTCAATTTTTTTTAGTAGGTAATCATTTTGAGTCTGCTTGCTGATGAAAATTATAATTATGGCTATATGATTACGGGCAAAAGCTTGGCAAAAAATGTGAAATCTACATCCGTTGTCTACTTGCTAAGTTAGCAGCGGATTGAATATGCAGTAAGCCTTGGACTTTGACATTAATCTTTGGAAGTCTTTGGAAGTTCACACCCCTGGCAAGTATATCTGGTGATATTCTGAAACAGAAGGTACATAAATATTGATGTCTAGAATTGTGTGATATGGGCGAATTTTTCAAAATACTTTTTGGACTAGTAGGTGATTCAGGGGCATCTTTTTCTGAGAACAATGAGCTCTTATATTGTGGATAACTTCCATCAACTTTCTTTGCTCTTGTGACCGCAATACTCAGAATGATTACACTGAGGATTACGGATGGAAGCAGGAATTTAGCGGGGGAGGGGATATATCTTAACAGGAATTTGGACAAAAAATCGCCTTAGAAGAAAAAAACATTTCAAGAAAATAAAACAAGGGAGTTATCTCAGTGAGATCCATATGTTATCTTACCATATCATCCAACGTGATGGATATATATTATATGTTCGGAAAACTTTTGCTATAAGACCAGGCATCAGTCCTTTCAAATGGGCATTCAATTTACTGGTGTCCAGCAGGTCGAAAAGATCGTCAGATCCCTTTTACCCTGGAGCAAACAGGAAATATATACTATTGGTTTCACTCATAAATATTTATCAGAGTCATATATATCCCTAAAACGATGATCCAAATTACTTGCCTGCTTGGAACTGTATAATTGCCATGTAAACAGGAAGCTCGACTTCAACTTTATTTTTCGTATCTAATTGAATCTTTACCGAGGAAGCTAAACTGAATTGATCAAAAAAGAGTTCCTGGTTATCTTTGGTAATAAAGTATGAGCAAGGAACTATCCAGGATGATTTATAAGGTTCAGGTCTCATTGGATGCAAATAATTTCCATGTGTCGGGTTGAAGGATTTTTTTATTGAATTATCCGAACTGCACTCGTGAGAAATTGCTTGTCGATAAAAAAAATCAGGTGTTTTCTTTGATTTATTTACTGTGTACATGGGCTACATATATTATTATATTTCAAGAATATTTTTGTGGGTTTGGTAGCTACTAAATAGGGGCGCTTATTGATTGTATTACTGAAGTTGTAGCATTTGTATGAGGAATTTGTCATTTATAGCTTTTTTCCTAAGCAAATTTGCATGAAAATTAAATAGGGAAAATACAAGAGGTGAGAGTGATTTGAACAAAAACCCCATTATTGAATTGCCAGTAATGGGCGGTGGATCCAATAAATTGGATTTTAAACCTTTTCATTGGCTTGGGGACCGCTAAAATAGCCATTTGGTAATCTAATTAGTAATTTGGTCCATTTGTTGGATGTGGTTGTCATCTAGATTTGAATTAGGAATATTGCAATAATCTATTCTAGAATATCCCCGAGTCTGGTCCATTTGAATTGTCTTAAGTTGTTTGAAAGGAAATGTTCAAAACAAGATCTCAGAAATTAGTTCAATTTGACTCTTGAAGAAAAGTCACTCTCTTTTGCTGGCCAAATTTGTTCTATATTTTCTCCGTGTCTGAAGACTTTAATTTGTTGAGTCCTTTAATACTGACATTTAACGAAAATCAATTGGGAAAAGTCTTGTGTTTGATGAACATAGTTCCACCTTGGATTGATGTGCGCATAAACTCATATCAAGCTCCTAAAATTTCTTTCTTTCTTTGGTGCATTTGTATTTTAAGTATGATGATTGGGAGCTACCAATAAGGGGACTCTATGCCTCTGTCGAGTTTTTATTGGGATGCATCCATCCATTCATCTATTGTCTTACTGTTTGATTTCATAGCTTAATATATTTTTTGTTGTATTAATGTGAGAAGTTTGGGATTATTTGTCATTTTGAAACTCTCTCTCTTTATTTATTTATTATTTTTTTGTGGCAATGCTTTTACTTACATGAGCTATTATGAACCTAATAATATTTATATTTTCTTTGTCCAAAATCATATGCAAATGAAGATACCAGAATCATTCAAATAAAGAAGTAGCTCTCCTTTCCAATCAACATTTAAGCCATTGGAGGATATATCTACACTTGAAAACTTCAAGGTATCTTATTCATAGTATTTCTTAATAATGTGGTTTTACGATATGAATGCACTTTTGAAATTATTTAATTTCAAATCTCGATTCTAGATTGGGTTTCTATTTATTTCCTTTTTCAAATCTGTCCTATAATTGTTTTACTTCTAAATCCCTATTGGGAGCATAAAAAAAATTCTATGATTTTACAAAAGGATTTCCTAATATTGTTGGGAAGTCTTACACGGTTTAGGAAAAAATTTATCTGGACCTTTATAACAACTCCTTCTATTAGGCAATTTAAGAGGAGAAATGAGTATTTCTTCATGGTATCAAAGCCTACCACAAAATGAATAGAAGAAATGGTTGGAAAATAAGTATTTCTTCATGGTGTTCTTTCATGGGTGTTTCCGTCTATCATTTTGGACCAAAAATATTGCTATGTCGTTCATTGCAAAATTATTTGAATTTTTTTCCGTTAGTTTTCTATATCAATTATGATAATTAATATGAACTATTATAAGTATTTCACTTACAATAGAATCACTTGTATATTGTATATTATTTAAAATATTAGAATTAATAGATACTACTATCTTATGCCAAATATTTTATACTAAAAAATGTTATATTTTTCAAGATATTAGAAGATTGATTTAATTGCTACATAGCCTTGGATGGTAGAACGATAGTTAGTATATATTTTATTTTGCATGCAACATATCTATGAGAATCAAACTTTTAATATTATGCATTGCAAGGTTAGTGATGATATATGGGTTTTCTTTTTCTATTTTGCTACCAATATTTTGGTACTCTCATTTAATTCATTTCTTAAGTTTTGAAACTAATGATATTTTTGGATGAATTATACAAAAGTAATTTCAACATAAAGGAGATTGTTTAGGAAGACAACTTCATACAAGATCAATTTTCAATCTAATATCTCTTTTTGCCTAAAACTCTTCATGTACGTACATACAAACATACACATGTAGGTACAGACACATACATCCTATCAAAAAAAAAAAAAAAGATACACATATATATGTACATACACATATACATGCATGTATACACCCATACAAACATACATTCAAAAACACATAAACATAAACACGTACATACAAACATACAAGCATATAAACATACATACATACATACAAAAATACAAATAAACTTACACACATATATACAAACATACATGCACATAAACATACATACATATACAAACACACATACATGTATACATAAAAATACATACATACATACATACATACAAATACATACAAACATATATCCACAAAAATACATACATACATACATACACATACATACATACATATATAAATGTACACATAAATACATACATGCACACATAAATACATACATACATGCGTACATATATATACACATAAACACATACATACATAAACACACATACATACATACAAACATACACATACACATTCATACATACTTAAAAATACATACATGCATACATATACACAAACAAACATACATACACACATAAATACAATCATATACATACACACAAACATACAATATACATATATACACAAACACACATATACATATACATATACATATACATATACATATACATATACGTACACATACATAGATACATACATAAACACACACACGCACATACAACATGCATAGATACATACAGAAACACATGCATACATATATATACACAAATAAACACATACATACATGCACACATACTTACATAGATACATAAACGAACTATCAACCCATTATCCAAGTATGAAAGTCAATTTTTAGTTATAAAGATCTATCTCTTAATTCTCTAAGTTTATATACAAACTCCTAAGATGATACCCTAACTTTGGCAGTGGAGACTCTCCGTCCACCACTAAGACTCTCTTTTCTTGAGTTTTCTTTAAGCGTGTAGGTCAAATCATTAAAAGATTCTGATTAAATTGAATAGTTGAAAGGATATTGGCTCGACGAAGGCAAACACAAACTATCCTACCTAACATCCATGTGTAAAAGTCGATTATCAAATACAAAGACCTATCTCTAAACTTTCTATGTTTACGTGTAAACTCTTAGAGTGATATACTAATTTTGGCATCCAAGATTCCAGACCTCTACCAAGGCCCTCTTTCCTTGAATATTCTTTGAGTGTACAGGTCAAAATGTTAAAAAATCCTAACAAAAGTGAATAGCTGAAAGGATATTGACTAGACAAAGGCAAACACGAACTGTCCCACCCAGTATCCTAGTGCAAAAGTCAATTTTCAGGTACAAAAACTTCTTTCTAAACTCTCTATGTTTACATACAAACTCTTATACAAACTCTTAAGGTGATATACTAACTTTGGCATCGGAGACTCTTCGGCCTGCACTAAGACCCTATTTTCTTGAGTTTTGCTTTGAGTGTACAGATGAAAGCGTTAAAGAATCCTGACTATAATGAATAGTTAAAATGACATTGGCTCGACAAAGGCAGACACAAATTATCATACCCAGCATCCTAGTATAAAGGTTGATCTTCAGGTATAATGACTTCTCTTTTAACTCTCTATGTTTACATATAAACTTTTAAGGTGACATGTAACTTTAGTATTGGAGATTCTTGGGCCCAATCAAGGCCCCATTTCTTCTCAATTAGCTTTGAGTGTGCACGTGAAAGATTGAAGACATTGGTGG
This sequence comes from Platycarya longipes, assembly GCA_036559045.1. Taxonomy (NCBI): domain Eukaryota; kingdom Viridiplantae; phylum Streptophyta; class Magnoliopsida; order Fagales; family Juglandaceae; genus Platycarya; species Platycarya longipes. The sequence goes on from CM071802.1 coordinate 41,770,286, forward strand.
CATTGTCTAATACTCGCCCAAAGGCATAGAAAACATGATGTTTCGTCTGTGAATTCTTATAGACTTCACATACCCTTCGTGAGTCTTTGACAACTGGTTTCAGAACAACCCAAAAACAAAGACTAAAGAGACCCACTGTCCTGACACACCTATTGATATACAAACATTTACAACTATATATATAAACAGGCACATACACACAAACATGTATACATACATACATACATACATGTGCACACGCATACATAAATATAAATACAAACGAACAAACATACATACATACATATATACATACATATATACACACAAATATACTTACACAAACGCAAAAATGCATACATACATATAAATACATACATACATACATACACATACATGAATACATACATACATACACATAAACGCATATATACATAAACACACACACAAACATACACATATACATACATACATACTTAAAAATACATATATGCATACATACACAATACAGACATACATACACACATAAATACAATCATACACATACACACAAACATACAATATACATACATTTACAAACACACATATACATATACATACATACATTCATACATTCATACATACATACATACACACATACATAAACACATATGCACATACATACAGAAACAATTACACACAAATACCCATAAAAATACATACATACATACATACATAAACTCATACATCCATACATACATGCATGCATACATACATATAAACATACACATACATACATACAAACACATACATGCATACATATATACACACATACATACATACTTACATACATACATACATACATATACATAAACACATATATACATAAACACACACATACATACAAACATACATACTTCAAAATACATACATGCATACATACACACATACAGACATACATACGCACATAAATACAATCATACACATACAACATATAATATACATACATACATAAACACACTCACACGTACATACATAAATACATTCATACAAAAATAAATACATACATACATACATATATACATCATGTATCCTAACTTAAGTGATTAGCTATAAGGACATTAGGCAGATGGAGATAAACAGGAACTGTCAGCCTATTATCCAAGTATGAAAGTCAATTTTCAGGTACAAATATCTATCTCTTAACTCTCTTAGTTTACATACAAACTTCTAAGGTGATATACTAACTTTGGTAACGGAGGCTCTCCGTCTATCCCTAAGACTCTCTTTCCTTGAGTTTTCTGTTAGCGTGTAGGTCAAACCATTAAAAGATCCTGATTAAAGTGAACAGTTGAAAGGATATTGGCACGACGGGGGCAAACACAAACTATCCCACCTAGCATCCATGTGTAAAAATCGATGATCAGGTACAAAGATCTATCTCTAAACTTTTTATGTTTCTGTGTAAACTCTTAAGATGATATACTAATTTTGGCATCAGAGACTCCAGGCCTCTACAAAGGCCCTATTTCCCTGAATTTTCTTTGAGTGTACAGGTCAAAGCGTTAAAGAATCCTAACAAAAGTGAACAGCTAAAAGGATATTAACTAAACAAAGGCAAACATGAGATATCCCATCCAGTATCCTAGTGCAAAAGTCGATTTTCATGTATGAAAACATCTTTCTAAGCTCTTCATGTTTACATATAAACTCTTATAAAAAATTTTAAAATGATATACTAACTTTGGCATCGGAGACTTTTCGGCCAGCAACAAGACCCATTTTCTTGAGTTTTCTTTGAGTGTGCAGGTGAAAGCATTAAAGAATCCTTGCTATAATGAATAGTTGGAATGACATTGGCTCGGCAAAGGCAAACACGAATTATCCTACCCAGTATCCTAGAATAAGAGTTTATCTTCAGGTATAATGACCTCTGTTTTAACTCTCTATGTTTACATATAAACTTTTAAGGTGACATGTAACTTTAGTATTGGAGATTCTTGGGCCCAATCAAGGCCCCATTCCTTCTCAGTTAGTTTTGAGTGTGCACGTGAAAACTTGAAGACATTGATGGTGTCGTCTAGTACTCGGCCCAAAGGCATACAAAACATGATGTGTCGTCTGTGAATTCTTATAGACTTCACGTGACTTTCGAGAGTCTTTTGACAACCGGTTGTAGGACAACCCAAAGACAAAGACTAAAAAGACTCGTTGTCCTGACATACATATTGATATACAAACACACACAAAGATATACATACACAAGCATATACACACAAAAATCTATACAGACATACATACATAAATAAAAATACATAAAAACATACATACATACATACAAAAATACATATACACATAACATATATACAAACATACATGCACAAAAACATACATGCATACACAAATACATACATATCGACATAAATACATACATATATACATGCATGCATACATACACACATATACCCACAAAAATACATACATACATACATACATAAACGCATACATACATGCATGCATACGTACATATAAACACACACATACATCCATACAAACACATACATGCATACATACATACACAAACACATATATACATAAACACACACATACATACAAACATACACATATACATAGATACATACATACTTAAAAATACATACACGCATTCATACACACATACAAACATACATACGCACATAAATACAATCATTACCATACACACAAACATACAATATACATACATACACAGACACACTCACACGTACATACATAAATACATACATACATACGCACATATGCACATACATATAGAAACACATACATACATATATACATAATAAATACATACATACATAAAGGATCCTAACTTAAGTTAATAGCTAAAAAGAAATTATGTACATAAATACACACATACATACAAACATACACATATACATACATATTTAAAAATACATACATGCATACATACACACATACAGACATACATACGCACATAAATACAATCATTACAATACACACAAACATACAATGTACATACATACACAGACACACTCACACGTACATACATAAATACATACATACATACACACATATGCACATACATATAGAAACACATACATACATATATACATAATAAATACATACATACATAAAGGATCCTAACTTAAGTTAATAGCTAAAAAGAAATTATGCAGATGGATATAAACAGGAATTGTCAACCTATTATCCAAGTATGAAAGTCGATTTTCAGGTACAAATATCTATCTCTTAACTCTCTCTAAATTTACATACAAACTTCTATGGTGATATACTAACTTTGGCAACGGAGGTTCTCCGTCTATCACTAAGACTCTCTTTCCTTGAGTTTTCTGTTAGCGTGTAGGTCAAACCATTAAAAGATCCTAATTAAAGTGAACAGTTGAAAGGATATTGGCACGACGGGAGCAAACACAAACTACCCCACCTAGCATCCATGTGTAAAAATCGATGATCAGGTACAAAGATCTATCTCTAAACTTTTTATGTTTCCGTGTAAACTCTTAGGATGATATACTAATTTTGGCATCAGAGACTCCAAGCCTCTATGAAGGCCTTACTTCCCTTAATTTTCTTTGAGTGTACAGGTCAAAGCGTTAAAGAATCCTAACAAAAGTGAACAGCTGAAAGGATATTAACTAGACAAAGACAAATACGAGCTATCCCACCTAGTATCCTAGTGCAAAAGTTGATTTTCAGGTATGAAAACATCTTTCTAAGCTCCTCATGTTTACATATAAACTCTTATAAAAAATTTTAAAATGATATACTAACTTTGGCATCGGAGACTCTTCGGCCAGCACCAAGACCCATTTTCTTGAGTTTTCTTTGAGTGTGCAGGTGAAAGCATTAAAGAATCTTGGCTATAATGAATAGTTGGAATGATATGAGCTCGGCAAAGGCAAATACGAATTATCCTACCTAGTATCCTAAAATAAGAGTTTATCTTCAGGAATAATGACCTCTCTTTTAATTCTCTATGTTTATATATAAACTTTTAAGGTGACATGTAAGTTTAGAATTGGATATTCTTGGGCCCAATCAAGGCCCCATCCCTTCTCAGTTAGCTTTGAGTGTGCACGTGAAAGTTTGAAGACATTGATGGGGTCGTCTAGTACTCAGCCCAAAGGCATACAAAACATGATGTGTCGTCTGTGAATTCTTATAGACTTCATGTGACTTTCGAGAGTCTTTTGACAACCGGTTGCAAGACAACCCAAAGACAAAGACTAAAAAGACTCGTTGTCCTGACATACGTATTGATATACAAACATACACAAAGATATACATACACAAGCATGTACACACAAAAATCTATACATACATACATACATAAATATAAATACATAAAAACATACATACATACATACAAAAATACATATACACATAACATATATACGAACATACATGCACAAAAACATACATGCATACACAAATACATACATATCAACATAAATACATACATATATACATGCATGCATACATACACACATATACCCACAAAAATACATACATACATACAAACATAAACGCATACATACATGCATGCATACGTACATATAAACACGCACATACATCCATACAAACACATACATGCATACATACATACACAAACACATATATACATAAACACACACATACATACAAACATACATATATACATAGATACATACATACTTAAAAATACATACACGCATACATACACACATACACACATACATACGCACATAAGTACAATCATTACCATATGCACAAACATACAATGTACATACATACACAGACACACTCACACGTACATACATAAATACATACATACATACGCACATATGCACATACATATAGAAACACATACATACATATATACATAATAAATACATACATACATAAAGGATCCTAACTTAAGTTAATAGCTAAAAAGAAATTATGTACATAAATACACACATACATACAAACATACACATATACATACATATTTAAAAATACATACATGCATACATACACACATACAGACATACATACGCACATAAATACAATCATTACAATACACACAAACATACAATGTACATACATACACAGACACACTCACACGTACATACATAAATACATACATACATACACACATATGCACATACATATAGAAACACATACATACATATATACATAATAAATACATACATACATAAAGGATCCTAACTTAAGTTAATAGCTAAAAAGAAATTATGCAGATGGATATAAACAGGAATTGTCAACCTATTATCCAAGTATGAAAGTCGATTTTCAGGTACAAATATCTATCTCTTAACTCTCTCTAAATTTACATACAAACTTCTATGGTGATATACTAACTTTGGCAACGGAGGTTCTTCGTCTATCACTAAGACTCTCTTTCCTTGAGTTTTCTGTTAGCGTGTAGGTCAAACCATTAAAAGATCCTAATTAAAGTGAACAGTTGAAAGGATATTGGCACGACGGGGGCAAACACAAACTATCCCACCTAGCATCCATGTGTAAAAATCGATGATCAGGTATAAAGATCTATCTCTAAACTTTTTATGTCTCCGTGTAAACTCTTAGGATGATATACTAATTTTGGCATCAGAGACTCCAAGCCTCTATGAAGGCCTTACTTCCCTTAATTTTCTTTAAGTGTACAGGTCAAAGCGTTAAAGAATCCTAACAAAAGTGAACAGCTGAAAGGATATTGGTACGACGGGGGCAAACACAAACTATCCCACCTAGCATCCATGTGTAAAAATCGATGATCAGGTACAAAGATCTATCTCTAAACTTTTTATGTTTCCGTGTAAACTCTTAGGATGATATACTAATTTTGGCATCAGAGACTCCAAGCCTCTATGAAGGCCTTACTTCCCTTAATTTTCTTTGAGTGTACAGGTCAAAGCGTTAAAGAATCCTAACAAAAGTGAACAGCTGAAAGGATATTAACTAGACAAAGACAAATACGAGCTATCCCACCTAGTATCCTAGTGCAAAAGTCGATTTTCAGGTATGAAAACATCTTTCTAAGCTCCTCATGTTTACATATAAACTCTTATAAAAAATTTTAAAATGATATACTAACTTTGGCATCGGAGACTCTTCGGCCAGCACCAAGACCCATTTTCTTGAGTTTTCTTTGAGTGTGCAGGTGAAAGCGTTAAAGAATCTTGGCTATAATGAATAGTTGGAATGATATGAGCTCGGCAAAGGCAAATACGAATTATCCTACCTAGTATCCTAAAATAAGAGTTTATCTTCAGGTATAATGACCTCTCTTTTAATTCTCTATGTTTATATATAAACTTTTAAGGTGACATATAAGTTTAGAATTGGATATTCTTGGGCCCAATCAAGGCCCCATTCCTTCTCAGTTAGCTTTGAGTGTGCACGTGAAAGTTTGAAGACATTGATGGGGTCGTCTAGTACTCGGCCCAAAGGCATACAAAACATGATGTGTCGTCTGTGAATTCTTATAGACTTCATGTGACTTTCGAGAGTCTTTTGACAACCGGTTGCAGGACAACCCAAAGACAAAGACTAAAAAGACTCGTTGTCCTGACATACGTATTGATATACAAACATACACAAAGATATACATACACAAGCATGTACACACAAAAATCTATACATACATACATACATAAATATAAATACATAAAAACATACATACATACATACAAAAATACATATACACATAACATATATACAAACATACATGCACAAAAACATACATGCATACACAAATACATACATATCGACATAAATACATACATATATACATGCATGCATACATACACACATATACCCACAAAAATACATACATACATACATACATAAACGCATACATATATGCATGCATACGTACATATAAACACGCACATACATCCATACAAACACATACATGCATACATACATACACAAACACATATATACATAAACACACACATACATACAAACATACATATATACATAGATACATACATACTTAAAAATACATACACGCATACATACACACATACACACATACATACGCACATAAGTACAATCATTACCATATGCACAAACATACAATGTACATACATACACAGACACACTCACACGTACATACATAATACATACATACATACACACATATGCACATACATATAGAAACACATACATAAATATATACATAATAAATACAGACTTACATACATAAAAGATCCTAACTTAAGTTAATAGCTAAAAGGAAATTCTGCAGATGGAGATAAACAGGAATTGTCAACCCATTATCCAAGTATGAAAGTCGATTTTGAAGTACAAATATCTATCTCTTAACTCTCTAAGTTTACATACAAACTTCTAAGGTGATATACTAACTTTGACAACGGAGGCTATCCGTCTATCACTAAGACTCTATTTCCTTGAGTTTTCTGTTAGCGTGTAGGTCAAACCATTAAAAGATCCTGATTAAAGTGAACAGTTGAAAGGATATTGGCACGACCGAGGCAAACACAAACTATCCCACCTAACATCCATGTGTAAAAATCGATGATCGGTACAAAGATCTATCTCTAAACTTTTTATGTTACCTTGTAAACTCTTAGGATGATGTACTAATTTTGGTATCAGAGACTCCAGGCCTCTACGAAGGCCCTATTTTCCTAAATTTTCTTTGAGTGTACAGGTCAAAGCGTTAAAGAATCGGAACAAAAGTGAACAACTGAAAGGATATTAACTAGACAAAGGCAAACACGAGCTATCCCACCCAGTATCCTAGTGCAAAAGTCGATTTTCAGGTATGAAAACATCTTTCTAAGCTCTTTATGTTTACATATAAACTCTTATACAAAATCTTAAGATGATATACTAATTTTGGCATCGGAGACTCTTCGGCCTGCACCAATACCCTTTTTCTTGAGTTTTCTTTGAGTGTGCAGGTGAAAGTGTTGAAGAATCCTGGCTATAGTGAATAGTTGGAATGACATTGGCTTGACAAAGGCAAACAAGAATTATCCTACCCAATATCCTTGTATAAGAGTTTATCTTCCGGTATAATAACCTCTCTTTTAACTCTCTATTTTTACATATAAACTCTTAAGGTGACATGTAACTTTAGTATTGGAGATTTTTGGGCCCAATCAAGGCCCCATTGCTTCTCAGTTAGCTTTGAGTGTGCACGTGAAAGTTTGAAGACATTGGTGGCGTTGTCTAGTACTCGGCCAAAAAGCATACAAAACATGATGTGTCGTCTGTGAATTCTTATAGACTTCACTTGACCTTCGAGAGTCTTTTGACAACCGGTTTCAGAACAGCCCAAAGACAAAGACTAAAAAGACTCGTTGGCCTGACACACATATTGATATACAAACATACACAAATATATACATACACATGCATCAACACACAAAAATCTATACATACATACATACATACATACATACATAAATATAAATACATAAAAACATACATACATACATACAAAAATATATATACACATAACATATTTACAAACATACATGCACAAAAACATACAAACATACACAAATACATACATATCTACATAAATACATACATATATATATATATATACATACATACATACACACACACATATATATATATATATGCATACATACATACACACATATACCCACAAAAATACATACATACATACTTACATAAACGCATACATGCATACATACATGCATGCATACATACATATAAACGCAAACATACATACATATAAACACATACATGCATACATACCTACATACATACATACATACACATAAACACATATATACATAAACACACACATACATACAAACATACACATATACATACATACAAACGTACTTAAAAATACATACATGCATACATACACACATACAGACATACATACGCACATAAATACAATCATTACAATATACACAAACATACAATGTATATACATACACAGACACATTCACACGTACATACATAAATACATACATACATACACACATATGCACATACATATAGAAACACATACATACATATATACATAATAAATACATATATACATAAAGGATCCTAACTTAAGTTAATAGCTAAAAAGAAATTATGTAGATGGAGATAAACAGGAATTATCAACCCATTATCCAAGTATGAAAATCGATTTTCAGGTACAAATGTCTATCTCTTAACTCTCTAAGTTTACATACAAACTTCTAAGGTGATATACTAACTTTGGCAACGGAGGCTCTCCGTCTATCACTAAGACTCTCTTTCCTTGAGTTTTCTGTTAGCATGTAGGTCAAACCATTAAAATATTCTTATTAAAGTAAACAGTTGAAAGGATGTTGGCACGACGGAGGCAAATACAAACTATCCCACCTAGAATCCATGTGTAAAAATCGATGATCAGGTACAAAGATCTATCTCTAAACTTTTTATGTTACCTTGTAAACTCTTAGGATGATATACTAATTTTGGCATCAGAGACTCTAGGCCTCTACGAAGGCCCTATTTCCCTGAATTTTCTTTGAGTGTACAGGTCAAAGCGTTAAAGAATCCTAACAAAAGTGAACAGCTGAAAGGATATTAACTAGACAAAGGCAAACACGAGCTATCCCACCCAGTATCCTAGTACAAAAGTCGATTTTCAGGTATGAAAACATCTTTCTAAGCTCTTTATGTTTACATATAAACTCTTATACAAAATCTTAAGCTGATATACTAACTTTGGCATCGGAGACTCTTCGGCCTGCACCAATACCTTTTTTCTTGAGTTTTCTTTGAGTGTGCAGGTGAAAGTGTTAAAGAATCATAGCTATAGTGAATAGTTGGAATGACATTGGCTTACGAAAGGCAAACAAGAATTATACTACCCAATATCCTTGTATAATAGTTTATCTTCAGGTATAATGACCTTTCTTTTAACTCTCTATTTTTACATATAAACTCTTAAGGTGACATGTAACTTTAGTATTGAAGATTCTTGGGCCCAATCAAGGCCCCATTCCTTCTCAATTAGCTTTGAGTGTGCACGTGAAAGTTTGAAGACATTGGTGGTGTTGTCTAGTACTTGGCCAAAAGGCATACAAAACATGATGTGTCATCTGTGAATTCTTATAGACTTCATGTGACCCTCGCAAGTCTTTTGACAACTGGTTTTAGTACAACCCACAGACAAAGACTAAAAAGACTCGTTGTCCAGACACACCTATTGATATACAAACATACACAAATATATACATACACAAGCATGTACACACAAACATGTATACATACATACATACATACATACATGTGTACATACATACATAAATATAAATATATACAAACATACATACATACATACAAAAATACATATACACAAAAAATATATACAAAAATACTTGCACATAAACATATATACATACACAAACACATACATATCTACATAAATACAAACATATATACATGCATACATACATACATACATACAAACACATACATGCATGCATACATATACACATACATACATACATACATACATACACACACATAAACACATATATATATATAAACGCACACACATACGTACAAACATACACATATACATACATACATACATACTTAAAAATATATACATGCATACATACACATATACAGACATACATATGCACATAAATACAATCATACACATGCACACAAACATACAATATACATACATACACAAACACACATATACATATATATACATAGATACATATATACACAAACACACTCACACGTACATACATAAATACATACATACATACACACATATGCACATACATATAGAAACACATGCATACATATATACATAAATAAATACATACATAGATACATACATAAAGGAACCTAACTTAAGTGAATAGCTCAAAGGACATTAAGCAGATGGAGATAAACAAGAACTGTCAGCCCATTATCCAAGTATGAAAGTCGATTTCAAGTACAAATATTTATCTCTTAACTCTCTAAGTTTACATACAAACTCCTAAGGTGATATAACTTTGGCATCGGAGACTCTTCGTCTATCATCAAGACTCTCTTTCCATGAGTTTTCTATTAGCGTGTAGGTCAAACCTTTAAAAGATCTTGATTAAAGTGAACAGTTGAAAAGATATTGACACGACAAAGGCAAACACAAAATAGCCCACCTAGCATCCATATGTAAATGTCGATTATCAGGTACAAAGATCTATCTCTAAACTTTCTATATTTATGTGTAAACTCTTATGGTGATATATTAATTTTGACATCAGAGACTCCAGGCCTCTACCAAGGCCCTCTTTCCCCGAATTTTCTTTGAGCGTACAGGTCAAAGCGTTAAAGAATCCTAACAAAAGTGAACAGCTGAATGAATATTGTCTAGACAAAGGCAGAGACAAACCGTCCCATCCAGTATCCTAGTGCAAAAGTTGATTTTCAGGTATGAAAACATCTTTCTAAGCTCTTTATGTTAACATACAAACTCTTATACAAATTCTTAAGATGATATACTAACTTTGGCATCGAAGAATCATCAGCCAGCACCAAGACCATTTTTCTTGAGTTTTCTTTGAATATGCAGGTGAAAGCGTTAAAAAATCCTGGCTATAGTGAATAGTTGAAATGAAATTGCCTCAACAAAAGCAAACACGAATTATCATACCCAGTATCCTAGTATAAAAGTCGATCTTCAGGTACAATGACCTCTCTTTTTACTCTCTATGTTTCCATATAAACTCTTAAGGTAACATGTAATTTTAATATTGGAGATTATTGGGTCCAATCAAGGCCATATTTCTTCTCAGTTAGCTTTGAATGTGCACGTAAAAGCTAGAAGACATTGGTAGCGTCATCTAATACTTGGCCCAAAAGCATACAAAACATGACGTGTCATCTGTGAATTCTTATAGACTTCACATGACTTTCGTATGTCTTTTGACAATCGGTTTCCGAACAATCCAAAGCTAAAAAGACTCGTTGTCCTGACACACCTATTGATATACAAACATACACAAATAGATACATACACAAGCAAGTACACACAAACATGTATACCTACATACATACATGCATACATACATACATCGATGTGTACATACATACATAAATATAAATACATACAAAAATACATATACACATAACATATATACAAACATGCACATAAACATACATTCATGCACAAACACAAACATATTTACATAAATACATACATATATACATGCATGCATACATACACACATATACCCACAAAAATACATACATACATACATAAACGCATACATGCATACATACATGCGTGCATACATACAAATAAATACACACATACATACACAAAAACACATACAAGCATACATATACACATACATACATACATACAGACATACGCATAAACACATATATACATAAACACACCCACAAACATAAACATATACATACATACAAACATACACATATACATACATACATACATACATACATACATACATACTTAAAAATACATACATGCATACATACACACATACAGACATACATACGCACATAAATACAATCATACACATACATACAAACATACAATATACATACACAAACAAACACACATATACATATATATACATACATAGATACATACACAAACACTCACACGTACATACATAAATACATACATACACACATATGCACATACATACAAAAACACATACATACATATATACATAAATAAATACAAACATACATACATACATAAAGGATCATAATTTAAGTGATATGCTAAAAGGACATTAGGCAGATGGAGATAAACAGGAACTATCAACCCATTATCCAAGTATGAAAGTCAATTTTCAGGTACTAATATCTATCTCTTAACTCTCTAAATTTACATACAAACTGCTAAAATGATATACTAACTTTGGCATCGGAGACACTCCGTCTATAACCAAAACTCTCTTTCCCTGAGTTTTCTATTAGCGTGTAGGTCAAACTTTTAAAAGATCCTGATTAAAGTGAACAGTTGAAAGAATATTGGCATGACGAAAGCAAACACAAACAATCTCACTTAGCATCCATGTGTAAAATGTGATTATCAGGTACAAAGATCTATCTCTAAACTTTCTATGTTTACATGTAACCTCATAGGGTGATATAATAATTTTAGCATCAGAGACTCCAGGCCTCTACCAAAGCCCTTTTTCCCTGAATTTTCTTTGAGTATACAGGTCAAAGCGTTAAAGAATCCTAACAAAAGTGAACAGCTGAAAGGATATTGACTAGACAAAGGCAAACACGAACTGTCTCACCCAGTATCTTAGTGCAAAAGTCGATTTTCAGGTACGAAAACCTCTTTCTGAGCTCTCTATGCTTAAATACAAACCCTTATAAAAACTCTTAAAATGATATACTAACTTTGGCATCGGAGGCTCTTCCGCTTGCACCAAGACCCTCTTTTCTTGAGTTTTCTTTGAGTATGCAGGAGAAAACGTTAAAGAATTCTTGCTATAGTGAATAGTTGAAATGACATTAGCTCAACAAAGGTAGACACGAATTATCCTACTCAGTATCCTAGTATAAAAGTCGATATTCAGGTACAATGACCTCTCTTTTTACTCTCTATGTTTACATAGAAACTCATAAGGTGACATGTAACTTTAGTATTAGAGATTCTTGGGCCTAATCAAGGCCCCGTTTCTTCTCAGTTAGCTTTGAGTGTGCACGTGGAAGCTTGCAGACATTGGTGGCGTCGTCTAGTACTCGGCCCAAAGGCATACAAAACATGATGTGTCGTCTGTAAATTCTTATAGACTTCACGTGACCTTCGTGAATCTTTTGACAACCGGTTTCAGTACAACCCAAAGACAAAGACTAAAAAGACTCGTTGTCCTGAAACACAAAATGATATACAAACATACACAAATATATACATACACAAGCATGTACACTCAAACATATATACATACATACATACATGTGTACATACATACATAAATATAAATACATACAAACATACATACATACATACAAAAATACATACATACATACAAACATACATACATACATACAAAATACATATACATAAAACATATATACAAACCTACTTGCACATAAACATACATAAATATACAAACACATACATATCTACATAAATACATACATATATACATGCATAGATACATACATACATAAATGCATACATGCATACATACATGCATACATACATATACACATACATACATACATACATACATACACACATATAAACACATATACAAACACACACACCAACATAAACACACACATACATACAAACATACACATATACATACATACATGCATACTTAAAAATACATACATGCATACATACACACATACAAACATACATACGCACGTAAATACAATCATATACATACACACAATCATACAATATACATACATACACAAACACACATATACATACATATACATAGATACATACATACACAAACACACTCACACGTACATACATAAATACATACATACATACACACATATGCACATACAAACAGAAACACATACATACATATATATATATATATGTAAATACATACATAAATACATACATACATACATACATAAAGGATCCTAACAAAAGTGAATAGCTAAAAGGACAATAGGCAGATAGAGATAAACAGGAACTATCAGCCCATTATCCAAGTATGAAAGTCGATTTTCAGGTACAAATATTTATCTCTTAACTCTCTAAGTTTTCATACAAACTCCTAAGATGATATACTAACTTTGGCATCGGAGACTCTCTGTCTATCACCAAGACTCTCTTTCCTTGAGTTTTCTGTTAGCGTGTAGGTCGAACGATTAAAAGATCCTGATTGAAGTGAACAGTTGAAAGGATATTGGCACGACGAAGGCAAACACAAACTATCCCACCTAGCATCCATGTGTAAAAGTCGATTTTCAGGTACAAAGATCTATCTCTAAACTTTCTATGCTCACATGTAAATTCTTAGGATGATATTACTATTTTGGCATCCGAGACACGAGGCCTCCATAAAGTCCCTCTTTCCCTGAATTTTCTTTGAGTGTACAGGTCAAAGCGTTAAAGAATCCTAACAAAAGTGAACAGCTGAAACGATATTAACTAGACAAAGGCAAACATGAGCTATCCCACCCAGTATCCTAGTGCAAAAGTCGATTTTCATGTCTTTCTGAGCTCTCTATGTTTAAATACAAACCCTTATACAAACTCTTAAGATGATATATTAACTTTGACATCGAAGATTCTTCGGCCAGCACCAAGACCCTTTTCTTGAGTTTTCCTTGAGTATGCAGGTGAAAGCGTTAAAAACTCTTGGCTATAGTGAATAGTTGAAATGACATTGGCTCGGTAAGGGCAAACACGAATTATGCTATCCAGTATCCTAGTATAAAACTCGATCTTCAGGTTCAAATGACCTATCTTTTAACTCTCTATGTTTACATATAAACTCTTAAGGTGACATGTAACTTTAGTATTGGACATTCTTAGGCCAAGTCAAGGTCTCATTTCTTCTCAGTTAGTTTTGAGTGTGCACGTGAAAGCCTGAAGACATTGATGGCGTCGTCTAGTACTCGGCCTAAAGGCATACAAAACATGATGTGTCGTCTGTGAATTCTTATAGACTTCACGTGACATTCGAGAGTTTTTTGACAACTGGTTTCAGAACAACTCAAAGACAAAAACTAAAAAGACTCGTTGTCCTGACACACATATTGATATACAAACATACACAAATATATACATTCACAAGCATGTACACACAAACATGTATGCATACATACATACATGTGTACATACAAACATAAATATAAATACATACAAACATACATACATACATACAAAAATACATATACACATAACATATATACAAACTACATGCACATAAACATACATACATACACACACATACATATCTATATAAATACATACATATATACATGCGTACATACATACAACCATATACCCACAAAAATACATACATATATACATAAACGCATACATGCATACATACATATAAATACACACATACATACATACAAACACATACATGCTTACATACATATACACATACATACATACATACATACATACACATAAGCACGCATAAACATAAACACACACACATACATACAAACATACACATATACATACATACATACATACATACTACTTAAAAATACATACATTCGTACATACGCACATAAATACAATCATACACATACACACAAACATACAATATACATACATACACAAACACACATATACATATATATGCAAAGATACATTCATACACAAACATACTCACACGTACATACATAAATACATGCATACATACACACATATGCACATACATATATGCATAAATAAATACATACATACATACAAATATACATAAAGGATCCTAACTTAGGTGAATAGCTAAAAGGACATTAGGGAGATGGAGATAAACAAGAACTGTCAACCCATTATCCAAGTATGAAAGTCGATTTTCAGGTACAAATATCTATCTCTTAACTCTTTAAGTTTACATATAAACTCCTAAGGTGATATACTAATTTTGGCATCGGAGACTCTCCGTCTATCACTAAGACTCTCTGTTCCTGAGTTTTCTGTTAGCGTGTAGGTAAAACCATTAAAAGATCTTGATTAAAGTGAACAGTTGAAAGGATATTGGCACGACGAAAGCGAACACAAACTATCACAACTAGGATCCATGTGTAAAAGTAGATTATCTGGTACAAAGATTTATCTCTAAACTTTCTATGTTTACGTGTAAATTCTTTGGGTGATATACTAATTTTGGCATCAGATACTCCAGGCCTCTAGGAAGGCCCTCTTTCCCTGATTTTTCTTTGAGTGTACAGGTCAAAGCGTTAAAGAATCCTAACGAAAGTGAACAGTTGAAAATATATTGACTAGACAAAGTCAAACACGAACTGCTCCAACCAATATCGTAGTGCAAAAGTCGATTTTTAGGTATGAAAACATCTTTCTAAGCTCTTTATGTTTACATACAAACTCTTATGCAAAATCTTAATATGATATACTAACTTTGGCATCAGAGACTGTTCAGCCAGCAACAAAATCCTTTTTCTTGAGTTTTCTTTGAGTTTGCAGGTGAAAACGTTAAAAAATTCTGGCTATAGTGAATAGTTGAAATGACATTGGTTCGACAAAGGCAAACATGAATTAACCTACCCAGTATCCTAGTATAAAAGTCGATCTTTAGGTATAATGACCTCTCTTTTAACACTCTATGTTTACATATAAACTATTAAGGTAACATGTAACTTCAGTATTGGAGATTATTGGGCCCAATCAAGGCCTCATTTCTTCTCAGTTAGCTTTGAGTTTGCATGTGAAGGCTTGAAGACATTGGTGGTGTAGTCTAGTCCGGCCCAAACGCATGCAAAACATGATGTGTCGTCTGTGAATTCTTATAGGCTTCACGTAACCTTCGTGAGTCTTTTGACAATCGGTTTCAGAACAATCCAAAGACAAAGACTGAAAAGACTCGTTGTCCTGACATACCTATTAATATACAAACATACGCAAATATAGACATACACAAGCATGTACACACAAACATGTATACATACATACATACATACATACATGTGTACATACATACATAAATATAAATACATACATACAAAAATACATATACACATAACATATATACAAACATACATGCACATAAACATACATACATACACAAACACATACATATCTACATAAATACATACATATATACATGCATACATACATACACACATATACCCACAAAAATAAATACATACATACATAAATGCATACATGCATACATACATGCATGCATGCATACATACATACAAACACATACATGCACACATACATATACATATACATATACATATACATACATACACATAAACATACATGCACATAAACACATATATACATAAACAAACACTCAAACATAAACACACACATACATGCAAACATACACATATACTTACATACATACATACATACTTAAAAAATACATACAAGCATACATACACATACAGAGATACATACACACATAAATACAATCATACACATACACAAAAACATATAATACACATACATACACAAACACACATATACATATATATACATACATGCATACAACACAAACACACTCACACGTACATACATAAATACATACATACATACACACATACATATATGCATAAATAAATTCATACATACATACATACATACATACATAAAAGATCCTAACTTAACTGAATAGATAAAAGGACATTAAGCAGATGGAGATAAACAGGAACTATCAACCCATTATCCAAGTATGAAAGTCGATTTTCAGGTACAAATATCTATCTCTTAACTCTTTAAATTTACATACAAAATCCTAAGGTGATATACTAATTTTGGCATCGGAGACTCTCCGTCTATCACCAATACTCTCTTTCTCTGTGTTTTCTGTTAACGTGTAGGTCAAACCACTAAAAGATCCTGATTAAAGTGAACAGTTGAAAGGATATTGGCACGACGAAGGCAAACACAAACTATCCCACCTAGGATCCATGTGTAAAAGTCAATTATCAGGTACAAAGAGCTATCTCTAAACTTTCTATTTTTACGTGTAAACTCTTAGGGTGATATACTAATTTTAGCATTAGAGACTCTAGGCCTCTACGAAAACCCACTTTCCTTAAATTTTATTTAAGTGTACAGGTCAAAGCGTTAAAGAATCCTAACAAAAGTGAACAGTTGAGAGGATATTGATTAGACAAAGGCAAACACGAACGGTCTCACTTAGTATCGTAGTGCAAAAGTCGATTTTCAGGTATGAAAACATCTTTCTAAGCTCTTTATCTTTACATACAAACTCTTATTCAAAATCTTAAGATGATATACTAACTTTGGCATTGGAGACTCTTCGGCCAGTACCAAGACTCTTTTTCTTGAGTTTTCTTTGAGTACGCAGGTGAAAGCGTTAAAAAATCCTGACTATAGTGAATAGTTGAAATAACATTGGTTCGGCAAAGGCAAATACGAATTATCCTACCCAGTATCCTAGTATAAAGGTCAATTTTCAGGTACACTAACCTCTCTTTTAACTCTCTAGGTTTACAAATAAACTCTTAAGGTGACATGTAACTTTAGTATTGGAGATTATTGGGCCCAATCAGGGCCCCATTTCTTCTCAGTTAGCTTTGAGTGTGCACGTGAAAGTTTGAAGACATTGGTGGCGTTGTCTAGTACTCGGCCAAAAGCATACAAAACATGATGTGTCCTCTGTGAATTCTTATAGACTTCACGTGACCTTCATGAGTCTTTTGACAACCGATTTCACAACAAAGACAAAGACTAAAAAGACTCATTGTCCTGACACACCTATTGATATACAAACAAACACAAATATAGACATACACAAGCATGTACATACAAACATGTATACATACATATATACATATATACATACATACATACAAACTTACAGACATACATACATACATGTGTACATAGATATATAAATATAAATACATACAAACATACATACATACAAACAAAAATACATATACATATTACATATATACAAACATACATGCACATAAACATACATACATAAACAAACACATACATATCTACATAAATACATATATATATACATGCATACATATATACACAGATATACCAACAAAAATACAAACATACATACATAAACGCATACATGCATACATACATGCATGCATACATACATATAAATTCACACATACATACAAACACATACATGCACACATACATATACACATACACACATTCATACTTACATACATACATACATACACATAAACACATATATCATAAACACACACATATATACAAACATACATATACATACATACATACAAACATACTTAAAAATACATACAAGCATGCATACACACATACAGACATATATACGCACATCAGTACAATCATACACATACACAAACATATAATATACATACATACATACAACACAAACACACTCACACGTATATACATAAATACATAAATACATACACAAATATGCACATACATATATACATAAATAAATACATACATACATACATACATAAAGGATCCTAACTTAAGTGAATAGCTAAAAGGACATTAGGCAGATGGAGATAAACAGGAATTGTCCACCCATTATCCTAGTATGAAAGTCAATTTTCAGGTACAAATATCTATCTCTTAACTCTCTTAATTTATATACAAACTCCTAAAGTGATATACTAACTTTGGCATCGGAAACTCTCTGTCTATCACCAAGACTCTCATTCCTTGAATTTTCTGTTAGCATGTAGGCCAAACCATTAAAAGATCCTGATTAAAGTGAACAGTTGAAAGGATATTGGCACGACGAAGGCAAACACAAACTATCCCACCTAGGATCCATGTGTAAAAGTCGATTATCATGTACAAAGATCTATCTCTAAAGTTTCTATGTTTACGTGTAAACTCTTAGGGTGATATACTAATTTTGACATCAGAGACTCCTGGCCTCTACGAAGGCTCTCTTTCCCTGAATTTTCTTTGAGTGTACAGGTTAAAGTGTTAAAGAATCCTAACAAAAGTGAACAGTTGGACTAGACAAAGGGAAACACGAACTGTCCCACCTAGTATCGTAGTGCAAAAGTCGATTTTCAAGTATGAAAACATCTTTTTAAGCTCTTCATCTTTACATACAAACTCTTATACAAAATCTTAAGATGATATACTAACTTTGGTATCGGAGACTCTTTGGCCAGCACCTAGACCCTTTTTCTTAACTTTTCTTTGACTATGCAGGGGAAAGTGTTAAAAAATCCTAGGTATAGTAAATAGTTGAAATGACATTGGTTCGACAAAGGCAAACATGAATTATCCTACCCAGTATCCTAGTATAAAAGTCGATCTTCAGATACAATGACCTCTCTTTTAACTCTCTATGTTTACAAATAAACTCTTAAGGTGACATGGAAATTTAGTGTTGGAGATTATTGGGCCCAATCAGGGCCCCATTTCTTCTCAGTTAGCTTTGAGTGTGCACGTAAAAGGTTGAAAACATTGGTGGTGTCGTCCAGTACCCGACCCAAAGGTATACAAAACATGATGTGTCGTTTGTGAATTCTTATAGACTTCACGTGACCTTCGTGAGTCTTTTGACGAACGGTTTCAGAACAACCCAAAGAGAAAGACTAAAAAGACTCGTTGTTCTGGCACACCTAATGATATACAAACATATACAAATATAGACATGCACAAGCATGCACACATAAACATGTATACATACATACATACATATATACATACATACATGTGTACATACATACATAAATATAAATACATACAAAAATACATACATACATACAAAAATATATATACACATAACATATATACAAATATTCGTGCACATAAACATACATACATACACAAACACATACATATCTACATAAATACATACATATATACATGCATACATACATACACACATATACCCATAAAAATACATACATACATACATAAATGCATACATGCATACATACATCCATGCATACAAACATGCATGCATACGTACATATAAATACACACATACATACATACAAACACATGCATGCACACATACATACACACATACATACATACATACATACATACACATAAACACATATATCATCTATACATAAACACACACACAAACATAAACACACACATACATACAAACATACACATATACATACATACATACATACATACATACTTAAGAATACATACATGCATACATACACATATACAGACATACATACGCACATAAATACAATCATTCACATACACACAAACATACAATATACATACATACACAAACACACATATACATATATATACATACATACATACATACACAAACACATTCACACGTACATACATAAATACATACATACACACATATGCAGATACATACAGAAACACATACATACATATATACATAAATAAATACATACATACATACATACATAAAGGATCCTAACTTAAATTAATAGCTAAAAGGACATTAGGCGGATGGAGATAAACAGGAACTGTCAACCCATTATCCAAGTATGAAAGTCGATTTTCAGGTACAAATATATATCTCTTAACTCTCTAAGCTTACATACAAACTCCTAAGGTGATATACTAACTTTGGCATCGGAGACTCTCTATCTATCACCAGGACTCTCTTTCCCTGAGTTTTTTGTTAGCGTGTAGGTCAAACCATTAAAAAATCCTGATTAAAGTGAACAGTTGATAGGATATTGGCACGACGAAGACAAACACAAACTATCCCACCTAGCATCCATGTGTAAAAATCGATTATCAGGTACAAATATCTGTTTCTAAACTTTCTATGTTTACGTGTAAACTCTTAGGGTGATATACTAATTTTGGTATCAGAGACTCCAAGCCTCTACCAAGGCCCTCTTTCCTGAATTTTCTTTGAATGTATAAGTCAAAGCGTTAAAGAATCCTAATAAAAGTGAACAGCTGAAAGGTTATTGACTAGACAAAGGCAAACACGACCTGTCCCACCTAGTATCCTAGTGCAAAAGTCGATTTTCAAGTATGAAAACATCTTTCTAAGCTCTTTATGTTTACATACAAACTCTTATACAAAATCTTAAGATGATATACTAACTTTGGCATCGGAGACTCTTCGGCCAGCAGCAAGACCCTCTTTCTTGAGTTTTCTTTGAGTATGCAGGTGAAAGCGTTAAAAAATCCTGGCTATAACGAATAGTTGAAATGACATTGGCTCGGCAAAGGCAAACACAAATTATCCAACCCAGTATCCTAGTATAAAAGTCAATCTTCAGGTACAATAACCTCTCTTTTAACTCCCTATGTTTACATATAAACTGTTAATGTGACATGTAACTTTAGTGTTGGAGATTCTTGGACCCAATCAAGGCCCCATTTCTTCTTAGATAACTTTGAGTGTGCACATGAAAGCATGAAGACATTAGTGGCATCGTCTAATACTCGGCCCAAAGGCATATATAACATGATGTGTCGTTTGTGAATTCTTATAGACTTCACGTGTCCTTCGTGAGTCTTTGACAACCAATTTCAGAACAAGCCAAAGAAAAAGATTAAGGAGACTCTCTGTTCTGATACACCTATTGATAAACAAAACATACACAAATATATACATACAAAGGCATATACTCACAAACATGAATACATACATACATGTGTACATGCATACATAAATATATATTCAAACGAACATACATACAAACATACATACATTCATACAAAAATACATATAAACATAACATATATGCAAACATACATTCATGTAAACATACATACATACACAAACACACATACATAAATACATATATACATACATACATACATACATAGACACATATACCGACAAAAATACATACATACATATATACACACAAACATACATACATAAACGTATATATACATTCATGCATACATAGACATAAATGCACACATACATACATACATACACATACATGCATACATACATACATGCATACATACATACATGCATACATACATACATACATACATACATACACATAAACACATATATATATAAACACACACACATACATACAAACATACACATATACATACATACTTACTTAAAAATACATACATGCAAACATACACACATACAGACATACGTACACATACTCACAAACATACAATCTACATATATACACAAACACACTCACATATACATACATAAATACATACATACATACATACATACATACACACATATGCACATACATACAGAAACAATTACATGCATACATAAAGGATCCTAACTTAAGTGAATAGCTGAAAAGACATTAGGCAGATGCAGTTAAACTCGAACTGTCAACCCATTATCCAGGTATAAAACTCTCTAAATTTACATACAAACGCCTAAGGTGATATACTAATTTTGGCATCGGAGACTCTCCGTCTATCACCAAGACTCTCTTTCCCTAAGTTTTCTTTTAGCATGTAGGTCAAACCATTAAAAGTTCCTGATTAAAGTGAATAGTTGAAAGGATCTTGGCCCGACGAAGGCAAACACAAACTATCCCACCTACCATCCATGTGTAAAAGTCGATTCTCAGGTACAAAGGTCTCTCTCTAAACTTTCTATGTTTTCGTGTAAACTCTTAGAGTGATATATCAATTTTGACATTTGAGACTCCCTTTTCTTTGAGTGTACAGGTCAAAGCGTTAAAGAATCCTAACAAAAGTGAACAGCTGAAAGGATATTGACTAGAAAAAGGCAAACACGAACTGTCCCACTCAGTATCCTAGTGCAAAAATTGATTTTCAGGTATGATAACATCTTTCTAAGATCTCTATGTTTACGTACAAACTCTTAAGATGATGTACTAACTTTGACATCGGAGGCTATTTGGCCTACACCAAGACCCTCTCTTCTTGAGTTTTCTTTGAGTGTGCAGGTGAAAGCGTTAAAGAATCCTGACTATAGAGAATAGTTGAAATGACATTGGCTTGACAAAGGCAGAAACAAATTATCCTGCCCATTATCATAGTATAATAGTCGATCTTCAGGTACAATGACCTCTTTTTTAACTCTCTATTTTTACGTATAAAATCTTAATGTGACATGTACCTTTAGTATTGGAGATTCTTGGACCTAATCTGTTGGCGACTCAGCTTGCGCTTGGGATCGTACGCAAACCGTGACGTCAGAGATGAGCATCACAGGGAAGTTCACCCCTCGTCTTATCATGTACTATTTTTTTTTTAAACAGATAATAAAGGTTTTTGCAGCGAAAAAGGTCAAATCTTTCTAAGCGTACATCACATGGCTTAACAAATAATATCCCAAAATATGGCATCACCATTAACATAAACATAAAAAGCATCTTTAAGTGTTCATTCTTCCAAAACAACAGAAGACCAAAATATATGCAATAAATACAAAAGCTGCATAGAAGATCCCCTGCCATCTCTTTCTAAATCATCGGTTCCTTCTTGATCTCCTTGAAATTTGGGCCATAATGAAGACGGTCCAAATCTAAGGTAGGTCCCACCTCACAACTCATCCCGAAGGATGACTCAAACAGGCGACCCATATGGAGGGAATCGTCTATGCCAAGAACTAAACAACACCCAGTAGTGCATATGTTTCCCAAAACGTGAGCAGCTAAAGGTAGTGACTCCGCCGCCCATCGGCTCAAGTAGTCGAGAGTCACTAGCTCAGAGATGACGGACTCAGTCGGGCTGTTGCCCAGATAACTAACACAAGAGGGGGGTGAATTGAGTTGTATTTTAAAAAAATAACAGTTATAAATCAAATATACAATATAAAATATAAACAAAATATGAAACAGTAATAAATATAAAAAGTAAGGGTAAGAGAGAAGCAAACTCAGTATGTTAACGAGGTTCGGCCCTACTGCCTACGTCCTCGCCTCAAGCTACCCCTTGAGGATCCCCGAATTCACTATTCAATCTCCTTCAGGTGGAGTAGAAACCTATTACACCTTTGAACAACACCGCTACAAAAGATCCGTGTACAACACCCTCTACACTTGCAATCACCTTACACGTGATGATTCAACTATTCCCTGTGTAGAACACTTTCTACACGCACAAGGGTTATACACACCCTTTTACTGATATAAGAATTGATAGTGGGTAGGCTATCAGAAAACACTCCTCAATGAGTGAAATAAGAACAATACAGCACAAACTATATCTCTCAAAATGAATAAGGGTTAAGGCTAAATGCTTAGAGAAGAGAGAATGAAAGCTTTGAATGAATGTTGTATGCTCTTGGTGTTGTGAATGTGAAGCTCTCAAATGATCTATTTATAGGCATATGAGACTTCATATTCAAATTTAAAAAGATTCACATGTCAAAGACATCATCATTCACTTTTTAAAAATTTCAAATCTAATCTGTTTACTTTTTACATGTGACAAAAGGAGCATACTTTACTTTTCAAAAATTTCAAACCTAATGTTTTACTTTTTGTTTATGACAAAAGGAGCACACTTTACTTTTCAAAATTTTCAAATAAAGACATCTACCTTTTGCATAAGTCAAGAAAAGCATCCACTACTTTTGAAAATATTCAAATAAAACATGCACATGTGAAAGATAACAATCAATCATCTTAATATTTTCAAAGTTCAAACCTTTAATCATGTCATGCACATGTGAAAGATGACAATCAATCATCTTTCAAAATTTTCAAATTTAATTTTCTAAATATTCATGTACATGTGGAAAATGTATTTTAATGCTTTATGATAAAATATTAATTTTGAGTCTTAATCCCAATTTCGAATTTTTAAGAAATTTACAAGATTACTCTTTGACTTTAATGTGAACTTGTTCCCTTCTTGCTCATGCTTGGTTCCTTGATGTGCTTGATTCTATTGTGTGGACAAATTGAGCTTAAGACTCCTTTATTTTTTGAATTCATTTGTTATCATCAAAATCCATATGTAGATTTACACGAAATTTGAAGCTTTGGGTTCAACACGGGCCCATGGGGATCCGAGACTCCATCTTTGGGACTATATTCTTTAGAGTCGTCATTACTTGCAACTACTTCTATCGTCCCAAAAGACAACAGTGGAGAGATAAGTGGCAAGTTACCGTAACACCCGGCGACCGTATCAAACCTAAGTGGCTACATTTCGCGCCCTTTTGCGCTCTTCATCACTCGGCGATTGATCACTCACCAAGCGACTACAAACTTTTCTATAGTGGGAAGGCAAAAGCCAACACCATCCTGTATGCACCCACTAGCTTTAGCTGTGACTACGCTCCGGACACCTTCTGGAACCATACATGGTCTGCCGATGGTTCTTTGTAGACCCAGGGGTTTTCACTCGACTTTAAACACTCCTAAGTGAACAAGGAGTTCCACTGGGGCACTAACCCGTCCCAACCTTTGGGGTTCTTATAAAACTTTAATTAATTTCTTTTCTTTTAAAAACATGTTTAAAACATGATTTTCATGCTGCATACATGATACATGAGACTCATATCACTGAACATGTGAAATGTGAGACGATCATAACGCGTATTTTACGCCAAGCTCTTTCACAATTTTCGCACCCCATAATTCCACTTCTTTCCTACCCAAAAACACTTAACGGGTCTCTTGCATACCTAGGGGTGCTCGGCCCCTTCTCACTAGGGTTGGGCCGAGACCCTCCCTTAGTGGTTCCTATCTTTTCTCCTCTTATTCTTCTCCAAGCACTCCAATTTAACTTCAACCACTTGAATATCTAACCCTAAAACATAGCTTGGCCGAAACCTTATGTCCTTTAAGTTATTATTTTATTCACCCCTCCCCCCCTCTTTTTTTTTCTTCCAAGATAGCTCACCCAATCATTTAGGTGAAAACCACCAATCATGCTAGTATGATCTTTTAGTTCTTATACTTCTAATTTCTCCAAATATTTAAGTATTTAATCATAGCATAAACACAATAATCGAATCAATAATTCAACCCAAAAACCCTTAAGTCCGAAATACTTACATGCACAAACCCAACATTTTTCCATTACCAGCAAATAAACAATACTAAAGGTATCATCCATTATCATACTAGTTAACCTACAGTCATGGATTCATTTCCTTCATTCCACCTCATGTTGAGTAAACTAACTAAAACCACATATCAGTTTAGATCCTCAACTTAGAAAATATCATAACTTAAGCATGAATTTCTACTTAACTAAGCATGGCAATGTTTCTCTCTAAAGGGTTTTATTTTAACATACATACACAGAGATTCAAACAATACAACCAAATTCATTCAAAAGTATACTAAAATTGCTAAGGGTAAAATAAGAATATACTTACCTTTTCAAGAGCAACTCATCTTCAAGGATATTTGTTCTAGCTAATTTCTATTTAGGATAATTTGATGTTTAGAGGTTAGAAGAAAGTGAAACAAAAGAAAATTGAGAGAGAGCTGGAGTTGGCCGAGAGGTAGAGAGAAAGAGAGAGCTTGTGAGAATGTGAGATGGCCAAGTGAGGTGTGAGTCTTCTCAAGGTCATTTGGCCGTACCCCTTTTCTTAGGGCTCAAGGACACTCCACCATACCTTGGGTTGAAGGACACATGATTGGACAAGGGTGATTACATGGGAAAAGAAAGCAAATGATAAAAGTGTGAGGAAGTGAGAAACCGGTTTGTGTTTCCTTAGGGTAGCCGAGTTCCTTATGGGAGATGGACTAAAATGGCAAGGTCTCATCCCATCCCAAGGATATTCCTAAGATTTAACATCACATCAAGGCCATTCCTCTAGAAGATCTTCTCATTTTAGAATGAAATCCTCAAAGAGCAACAAGACCTAAGGCAGAATGGTTTCATAGCCTTCCTAGTTGTCTCCACCAAAATTCCTTTCCATCTTGTCTCATTCTCTTGTCATTTCAATCCTATTACACACTCGTCTAACCACTCTCATGTCAATCCACAAGATCCTAAGACCATGCTTTTGGGAAAGAGAGCATGCATGGTTTGGCCATGGCTTTTTCTTGGTGTCATCTGAGACTTCACCTCCTTCTTCCTAGTTTCCTTCCATTACAAACAATCCTCAATCATTTCCTTACACCACCATGCCTCTTACACATCTTACACCTTGTACTTCATCTTCTTACACATGTTTAAAGTGTCTCCTCAACTAGATTTGAAAATACATCTAGGAAAATCTCCAAGGTAGCACACGGCATCTCCATCCGAACCCCTCAAGTTTTCCTTCTCCTTTTTTTCCTTTCCTCTTCCTCATGACACATCTCCTTACTTGTCAATTACCTTGTCATCTCTTTCTTACATGATCCTATGTGTGATCATTGGTTTGGATTGTGAAAGATTGCATAGGAAAAACCCCTAAGGGGTTTCGGCTACATGCCCAACCGAATCCCTTCCTTCTCTCCTCTTCCACTTCCTATTTCAATCTACAAGTCACTTATCTAAATATGGTATATACTAGATAGACTAAAATAGACAATATCTTAGTATTTTCCAAAGATATCCCAATGATGGGAAAATTTTATCATAAGATTTCACAATCTACCCTACCATCCACCCACTAGTCAAACTTTTACCTACTAGTCTTATGTGACTCACTAGGGTTTCTCTATGGGTGACAAGTGTCTCATGTGTGGGCTTGGTGGGTTATGGGTCAATCTCATAGGCTTGTGGGCTTGTCACTCCTTTTTAGGCCCAATGACTCATTCTAGACTTTCAAGGCTCAAATCTTAAACCCATGCCTTCACCCTCACCTCTCAATATTATTAATTTAATTAATTAACCACTGATCAAAATAATTACTCAGTTAAATAATATTAAATGAAAATCTCAGGTCGTCACAAATAAGAAAGATGAGTCCGAAATCATCACTAGAAACAAGACTTGACTTGTAGTCCAAGGTTTCAATCAAGAGGAAAGAATTGATTATGATGAGACGTATGCACCTGGTGCAAGATTAAAAACTATTCGAATGTTACTTGCATATGCATGTTATAAAGATTTCAAGTTTTTTCAAATGGATGTTAAAAGTACTTTCTTAAATGGTTTGATAAATGAAGAGGTATATGTTGAGCAACCTCTAGGTTTTGAAAATCATATTTCTTCTAATCATGTTTTTAAACTCACAAAACTTTTATATGGACTCAAACAACTTTCTAGAGCTTGATATGAAAGGTTTAGTGGTTTCTTGATTAAAAAAGGTTTTTCAAGAGAAAAAATTGATACAACTATTTTCATCAAATATGAATAAGATGATATTCTTCTAATACAAATTTATATGGATGATATAATATTTGGTGCTACTAATGAAAATATGTGCCAAGATTTTGCTAAGAGTATGTAGGGAGAATTTGAAATGAGTATGATGAGAGAACTTAATTTCTTTCTCAGATTGCAAATCAAGCAAGTAAAAAGTAAAACATTCATTAATTAGTCAAATATATCAAAGAATTACTCAAAAGTTTGAGATGGAAGGTGTGAAAGTAATTGGCACACCAATGAGTTTAACCACCAAACTTGATAAAGATGAAAGCGATAAACCAATTGATTCAAAGGTATATCGAGGTATGATTGATAGTTTATTATATTTGAAAGCTAGTAGACCTGATATTATATTCAGTTTATGTGCACATTTTCAATCATCTCCAAAACAATCTCATTTGATTGCAATCAAGCATATTTTTAGATATCTTGCTGGTACCATTGACCTTGTTCTCTTTCTTGTTCATGTTTGATTTCTTAATATACTTAGCTTCATTCATGCGTAGACAAATTGAGTTTGGGTCTTGAATTTATTTGCTATCATCAAAATCTATACGTAGATATAAGATTTGAAATCTTGGGTTCAACAATTTTCTCCTTTTTTATGATGACAAATATTTAGTAGAAATCTGCTACCTGTAATAATACTTAAACTCTCCCTGAAAATATGCGTTAGTTTTTCAAGTAAAATATAAGTATAATTCTAGCATATATAACAGGGTAGTATAATACTAGTATAAGACTTTTCCCCTTTTAGCATCATTAAAAAGGAACAGCAATTGGATTCAGTAAGATTTCTTTCTGCAATAACCAATAAACAAATAAAACAATACGTTAGCAGAAACTGTAGAGAGTTGAATAATTGGAGCCACCCGTGTCTGACAAAAGCTGTAAAAGCTGAGGCCTAACTCTATCCTCTCGATGCAGAGATTTGAAATATGTTTGATGTTGTTGACAAATGAGATATTACCGAGATTTGAAAGCTTTAAGTTGCTGTTTAAATGCCCCTTTTCACTCATCGCATACTTAAAAAAAGATCTTACATCGCTCATTAATCAAGTAGCTGTTTATCCAGAACGATAGAATGGCAGAGAAAATTTCTTTTGTTAATCTTCTAGATTTGAACCAAGAACCGTCTCAATCAGTCATCTCAACCGCCTCATCCAGCATATCTTGTAACCTTGACTAAGTAAGATTTTAAGAGATGATAGTTTGTCTTGTTCTTATTTTCATCTCTATAAGAGCAATCTTTAGTTTTATTTATTTCGCATCAACTCTTCTTCTTATCTTTGCAATTCGCCTACATTCTCATTCTAAAAATTTTTAATGGCTCATCAATTTTCCTTCAGTACTTCTCGTGATCAAGATACCTTAGTCTCAATCTATTTCTACATCTATCGTAGGTGCCGAAGCAATAAAAGACTGATTTGGCTAATAAATCAGATCATGACGTCATTTATGAGCTTGTGGGTCTTGAAACACGCCATCATCCATTGTTTCTTTTTCTACTCCGTTGCAGTCCAAAAATCACGAAATTGAGAAGTTTAGCGAAACGGTCTCTGTACTTCAACGATTTGTTTATGAGTCAAACAGAAAAATAGTAAAATTAAAGCAACAGAATAAGGATTTAAAATCATTACTTGCCTCTTCATTTCGACTGCTTAATCCTTTAGACGAAAATAACATGTCGATCTATGAAAAGTAAATGCAGTTGAAAGATGAGGTTAGAAGTCTCAAGTTTTTTTAAGTCATTTGAGATAATAGAATAAAAATATTCAACAAATATTCATAGCATGCATCATTCATATTTCTCTTCTAATCATGCATAATCTATTTTCTGGTAGGGGTTTTGTGAAAATGTTTGTCAATTGATGGTGTGTGTTGTGAAATTTAGTACAATACCACCCTCCTGTACATGATCTCTAAAAAAATGATATCTAATTTCAATATGCTTAGTCCTAGAATGTTGTATAAGGTTCTTTGAAAGATGTATAGCACTTGTATTATCACATTTGATTGGAATGTGATTGTACATAAGTTTAAAATCATCAAGCTATTGCTTCATATAGAGAATTTAAGCACAACAACTGCCTGCAGCAACATATTCTACCATAACAGTAGATAATGCAACTGAATTTTATTTTTTACTAAATCATAAAACACGTGCATGACCTAAGAAATGACATGTTCCACTAGTACCTTTTCGATTAACTTTGCAACTAGCATAATCTGCATCTGAATAACTGATAAGATCGAAAGAAATGTACTTAGGATACCATAACCCTAGGTCAATGGTACTAACAAGATATTTAAGAATACGCTTGACTGCAATCGAATGAGATTGCTTTGGAGATAATTGAAAACATGCACATAAACATACACTGAACATAATATCAGGTCTACTAGCTGTCAAATATGATAAACTATCAATCATACCTCGATATAGCTTTAAGTTAACTGGCTTACCGCTTTCATCTTTATCAAGTTTGGTGGTTGGACTCATTGGTATTCCAATTACTTTCGCACCTTCTATCTCAAACTTTTTGAGTAACTCTTTGATATATTTTGACTGATTAATGAATGTTCTACTTTTTGTTTGTTTAATTTGCAATCCAAAAAAGAAATTAAGTTCTCCCATCATACTCATTTCAATTTCTTCCTGCATACTCTTAACAAAATCTTGGCATATATTTTCATTAATAGCACCAAATATTATATCATCAATATAAATTTGAATTAGAAGTATATCATCCTATTCATATTTGATGAAAAGAGCTGTATCAATTTTTTCTTTTGAAAAATCTTTTCAATCAAAAAACCAATAAGCCTCTCATACCAAGCTCTAGGAACTTGTTTGAGTCCATATAATATTTTTGTGAGCTTAAAAATATGATTAGGAGAGATATGATTTTTGAAACCTGGAGGTTGTTCAACATATACATCTTCATTTATAAAACTATTTAAGAAAGCACTTTTAACATCCATTTGAAAAGGTTTGAAATTTTTATAACATGCATATGCAAGTATCATTCGAATAGCTTCTAATCTTACGACAGGTGCATACGTCTCATCATAATCGATTCCTTCTTCTTGGTTGAAACCTTGGGCTACAAATCGAACCTTGTTTCTAGTGATGATTCCGGAATCATCTTTCTTATTTCTAAAAACTCATTTTGTTCCAATAACAATATGATTTTTGGGTTTAGGAACAAGTGTCCAAATATCATTTCTTTCAAAATGATTTAGCTCTTCTTGTATAGCTAAAATTCACGATTCATCAAGTAGTACTTCATCAATATTTTTGGATTCAATATAAGATAGAAAAATAGTGTGATTGCAAATATTTCTAAGAGATGATCGAGTACTTACACCTCGTGAAGGTTCTCCTAGAATTTGTTCCACTGGATGACCTTTCACATGTTTCCACTGTTTGATTGCATCTTGTACTAAGTCTTGGTGATCTTTCCTGATGACTCAATATTGGACTTCTTCCATTATATTCTCTTTGTTGAGATTGAGACTATTTATATTATTTGAACCTTCTATTTCTTCATCAATAAATTTCTTAGAAAGTAGAGGGTTAGATTCATCAAATACTACATGCATAGATTCTTATACAGTCAAGGTCTTTTTATTGAATACTCTATAAGTTTTACTATTTGTAGAATACCCAAGAAAGATACCTTCATCAGATTTTGCATTAAACTTTTCTAAATTATCCCTATCATTGAATATAAAACATTTGCATCCAAACACATGAAAGTAACTAATATTGGGCTTTTTCTTATTCCAAAACTCATAAAGGGTTTTATCTAATTTAGACTTTAATATAACTCTATTTATAATATAACATGCAGTACCTATCACTTCGGCTAAAAAATAACTAGGTAAACTATTCTCATTAAGCATTGTTCTTGTTATTTCTTGAAGGGATCTATTCTTTCTCTTTACTACCCCATTTTGTTGAAGAGTTCAAGAAACAGATGCACAAAACCATTTTCATCACAAAAATATTCAATATCTTTATTGACAAACTCTTTCCCCCTGTCACTTCGGTTCTTGAAATAATATAGTCATTTTCATTTTGAATTCTCTTGCATAACTTGATAAAGGCATTATGTACCTCATTTTTATAAGCGAGAAATATGACACAAGTATATCTAGAGAAATCATTAACAATAACAAATGCATAATATTTTCTTCCCAGACTCACATCTCTGTTTGATTCAAAAAGGTCCATGTGTATTAGTTGCAAATGTATAGTAGTGGAAATATATTTCTTGGTTTTGAAAGAAGTTTTTGTTTGTTTACCAAACTGGCATGCATCATTAGGAGTGGCAATATGTTACACGACCCGTTAACCTAACATGAACACGACATGATAATAGCGGGTTTGGGTTTAGTCTTAATGAGTTTCGAGTCAAAATGGGTTGACACGTTACGACACGATTGCTCAATGGGTTGATAGCGGGTCAACTTGTTTTAACTCGCTATGACACGTTAAGAAAGTTAAAATTATAAGTATACCTTTACATTTAAAAATAAAATTGTTATAATCTTAATTTTGATATTTTTCTTGTTTAGATTGTAATTCATACTTGTAGTTAGTATTATGATTTTTATAAATATCGTAGTTTTATCATTTGTATAAAATTATGCTAAGGTTAATTAAGACAAACGAGTTAATTTCGGGCATATTCAACACATTTACATAAATAGGTTGAAACGTATCATATTTTGTCGTGTTAATTTATTTCATAATATTCACTAATATGTCATAACGAGTTGATACGACACAACATGTTATGTTAACGTGTTGTGTTAGGGTTTGAGATTTTGACACGATAAGCTTAACGGGTCGGGTTAGGGTTGACCTATATAATATAATATACATGTCTTGATACGACACAAACACGACCCATTGACACGATTTGACACCCCTATACATCACAGATTTTGTCTTTAAAAAAGTTTACTTTTGACAAACCTCTCACAAGATCATTTTTTGAAAGTTTAGAAATAAGTTCGTTTGCATAATCTAACCTTTTATGTCAGAACCAACTATTTTTATGTTGAGCTGATAAACAAAAAACATCTTGTGAGGCAATTTCTTCAAATTTGATTGTATAAACATTATTATTTCTAAGAGTAATAAAACAAATATTGCAATCATAATTATTCAAAAGAAGGCACTTATCATTTTTTAAAGTAATTGTAAATCTTTTATTACATAATTGACTTATACTCAAAAGATTATACTTTAGACCATCAACAAGTAGAATATCTTTAATTATGAGAGAAAACTCCTTACCAACTTTACTTATTCTCATGATATTTCCTTTTGAATTATCTCCAAATGTCACGTGTCCTTCTTATTTAAAAGTAAGGCCAATGAACTTAGTTTTGTCTCCTGTCATATGTCTTGAGCATCCGCTGTCTAAAAACCATTTACTTTTACCTATGGAGGACTTCATGAATACCTACAAAAGCAATTAAAATAATTTTTCTTGGTACCCAAGTTCTTTCAGTCCTTTATTTATTAGTATTAAAATAAATAAGATTCTTTAATATCCATATAGCCCTAATAGTCATTGTATGTTTTCTTCTAATAGGACAAATATAATAGTTATGACTATTTCTATTGCAAGAATTACAAATAACATGTAACATATTTAAAAAACTTGAGTGATTATAATAATGTTTTTCTTTAGAAAATTTATTTTTATAAAAAAAATTTTGAAAATCTGATTTTGATTTAGTCAGTTTATCAAAGAAATTTTTATAGGGTTTGAGTTTTTTTTTTGGCATGTATTCCAAGCCTACCTTATCAAAAACACATTTTTAACTACCAATAAGTCTTTCAAAATTTCTTTTTCCATTTGTAAAGTTTTCAATAATTTTTTCTAAATCAGTTACTTTCTTTTTCAGCTCATCATTTTCATCTTTTGAAACTATATTTTCTTTTCTTAAAACATCAATTTCATTTGTTAAAGAAGAATTTTTCTTTTTCAAAACGATGTACTTGATACCCAATGTTTCAAGTTCCTCAGAGGAGTTTTATTTTTTAAGAACCTCTTAAATCTTCTTGTGATCACTGCAATTTCTTTATTTTTGTTATTACTTTCCTCATCTGCATCGATTTCACTTTCATGGGGATAAACTTTGAGTGTTAAGTTTTTATTTTACTTTCTTTCTTCTTCTCCTCTTTTCAATGTGTATTCATGAGTAATAAATGACCCAATAAGTTCATTTATTTCGAGTTTTTTAAGATTCCTAACTTCAAAAATCGCCATCACTTTTGATTCCCAATGTTTTGGCAGAGTGTTGAGAATTTTCCTCACGATCTGCAAGCTGGAATAAATTTTATCAAGAGTTGTCAAGCTATTTATAATATTAGTAAAATGAGTATACATAGAAGAAATAGATTCATCATCATTCATTTCAAACCTTTCATATTCATGCATAAGAATATAAATTTTTGATTTTTTGACTTGCAAAATTCCTTCATAAGTTACTTCCAAATTATCCCAGATTCCTTTTATTCTCTTGCAAGTCATTATTCTATTAAATTCATTGTCATTGAGAGCATTATACAAAAAATTCATAGTCATTACATTTACTGTATAAAGTCTATCATCTTCAGGATTAAACTCTTCTTCTTCTTTACTGACATTTACTTCATCAACAATTTTTATTGGAATATAAGGCCCATTTACAATGCATTTTCAAATTTCTTGACCTTGAGACTAAAGAAATATTCTCATTTTAACTTTCCAGAAAGTATAATTGTCTCCACAAAAAAGCGGAAGTCGACTACTAGATTGATCTTCAGCAAAAAAAAATGCAATGTTAGCCATATGATCTTAACTCAACAGATAATTAATCTTATAACAGGCTACTTGCTCTGATACCAATTGTTGTCCAGATGACTAACACAAGAGGGGGTGAATTGGATTATATTAAAAACTAATACTTATAAACCAAATACACAATATAAAATATAAATTTAATACGAAACAACGCGAAATATAAAAAGTAAGGGCAATAAGAAGCAAACTCGGTATTTTAACGAGATTCAGCCTCACTGCCTACATTCTCGCCTCAAGCTACCTCTTGAGAATTCTCAAATTCACTATTCATTCTTTTTCGGGTGAAGATAAAAATCTATTACACTTTTGAGCAACACCGCTACAAAGAATCCATGTAGAACACTTTCTACACTTGCAATCACCTTACACTTGGTGATTCAACTATTTCTTGTATAGAACACCTTCCACACACACAAGGGTTATACATACCCTCTTACTAATACAAAAGCTGATAGTGGGTAAATTATCAGAGTATACTCCTCAATGAGTGAAATAAGAACAATACAGTGCAACATATATCTCTCTCAAAATGAATAAGGATTAAGGCACAACTTAGAGAAGAGAGAATGAGAACTTTGAAAAAATGATGCAAAACTTTGCAATTGATGTGTAGACTCTTATTGTTGTAATTTTACAAAAGCTCAAGTGAGCTATTTATAGGCAAATGCATCTTCAATTTCAAATCTTAGTAAATGTAAAAACATCATTTATATTTCAAAATATTCAAATAAAAGCATCTCTTTTCAAGACAATATCATTCATATTTTAAAATATTCAAACAACACATGCACATGTCAAAAGATGATACTCAATCATCTTCCAAATTTAAAATTCAAATTTTGATGATGTCATTGCATATGTCAAGTACATGTGAAATATAATTTTTGAATTTCAACATTTTGATAAAGTCATTGCATATGTCATGCGCATGTAAAATATGATTTTCGAAATTAAAGCTTTTAATGATATCATGCATATGTCATATACATGTAAAATATAATTTTCAAAACTAAAACTTTTAATAATGTTATGCATATGTGAAAAATGCAATTTGATATTTTATGAGAAAAGATTAATTTTGAATTTTAATCCAATTTCAAATTTTATCAAGAGATCTACAAAATTACTCTATGAGCTTCATTTGTAGACTTATTCTCTTTCTTGTTCATACTTGATTTCTTAATGTACTTAGTTTCATTTATGCATAGACAACTTGAGTTCAGGTCTTGAATTTATTTGTTATCATCAAAATCTATGCGTACATACGAGATTTGAAACATTGGGTTCAACAATTTCTCCATTTTTTATGATGACAAATACTTAGTAGAAATCTGCGACTTGTAATAATACTTAAGCTCCTCCTGAAAATATGCATTAATTTTTCAAGTAAAATATAAATATGATTCTAACATATATAATAGGGTACTATAATATTAGTATAAGACTTCTCACTATTTTAGCATTATTAAAAAGGAACCACAATTGGTTTCAGTAAGATTTCTTCCCATAATAATCAATAAACAAATAAACGATACGTTAGTAGAAAGTTGAATAATTGGAACCACCCGTATCCGACAAAATCTGCAAAGGCTGAGA
Source organism: Platycarya longipes (assembly GCA_036559045.1). Classification (NCBI taxonomy): domain Eukaryota; kingdom Viridiplantae; phylum Streptophyta; class Magnoliopsida; order Fagales; family Juglandaceae; genus Platycarya; species Platycarya longipes. The sequence goes on from CM071802.1 coordinate 41,808,572, forward strand.
CCTAGCTCTATCGTCTCGATGCAAAGATTTGAAATCCGTTTGATGTTGTTGACAAAAGAGATATTACCGAGATTTGAAAATTTTTAGTTGCTGTTTAAATTATCATTTTCACTCATCGGATACTCAAAGAAAGATCTTACAATACTCTTTGATCAAGTATCTGTTTATCCAGAACGATAAAATGGCGGAGAAAATTTCTCCCCCCTGAAAATATGCGTTAGTTTTTCAAGTAAAATATAAACATGATTCTAGCATATATAACAGGGTAGTATAATATTAGTATAAGACTTCTTCCCCTTTAGGCATTATTAAAAAGGAACTGCAATTGGTTTCAGTAAGATTTCTTCCCGCAATAACCAATAAACAAATAAACGATACGTTAGTAGAAACTGTAGAAAGTTGAATAATTGGAACCACCCGTATCCGACAAAAGCTGCAAAGCCTGAGGCCTAGCTCTATCGTCCCGATGCAAAGATTTGAAATCCGCTTGATGTTGTTGACAAATGAGATATTATCGAGATTTGAAAGTTTTGAGTTACTGTTTAAATGACCATTTTCACTCATCGAATACTCAAAAAAAGATCTTACATTGCTCATTGATCAAGTATCTGTTTATCCAGAACGATAGAATGGCAGAGAAAATTTATCCTGGTAATCTTCCGGATTTGAACTAAGAACTGTCTTAATTAATCATCTCAACCGTCTCATCCAACGTATTTTGTAAGCTTGACTAAGTAAGATTTGAAGAGATGATAGTTTGTCTTGTTCTTATTTTCATCTCTATAAAAGCAATCATTAGTTTTATCTATTTCGCATCAAATCTTCTTTTTATTCTTGCAATTTGCCTGCATTCTCATTCTACAAATTTTTAATGGGTCAACAATTTTCCTTCAGTACTTCTCGTGATCAAGATATGAGGTATTATTTTTCACCTTAGTCCCAATCTATTTCTGCATCTGTCATAGTTTCCATGAAGCAACAAGAGACTGATTTGGCTAATAAATCAAATTATGACGCCATTTATGAGCTTGTGGGTCTCGAAACTCGATACTTATCATCCGTTGTTGCTTTTTCTACTCAGTTGCAGTCCAAAACCATACCAAGTTAGACCAAACCGACTGAACATAACGACTTAGACTAGATAAGACTAGATGGGACTGGACCCGACCAGACCAGATTAGGCCAAACTAGACCAAACCAAGTCATACTAAACTAGACTTGACTGGACCAGACTAGACTGAACTAGATTGAAATGGATCAGACTGAACTGGACCAGACCAGACTAAACAAGAAGAGACCAGATTGCACCAGATCAGGCCAAACTAGCCCAAACCAAACCAGACCAGACCAGACCAGACTAGACGAAAACATACAATATCATGTCAATTGAACCAAATCGGACCAGACCAGACCCGAGCAGACAAAACCAAAACAAGCAGGACCAAACCAAACCGAACTAGATCGAACTAGACCAGACACAACCAAACCGAACTAAACCAGACCAGAGTAAACCGAACAAGATTGAAGCAGATCTGTAGGACCCGACTAAACCAAACCAGACTGAACCAGGTTAGACTGGACAAGATGGATCTAGACTAGATGAAACCACAATAGATTAGACCATATAAGGCCATATTGTACCAGACCAGACAAAATCGAACAAGACCAGATCAGACCATAACAAGATAGACTAGACTAGACCGGAATAAATTAATCTAAACCAAACAAAACCTATCAAATTGGACCGGACTAGACCAGACCCAATCAAACCAAACCGGACCATACCATATTGGACCAAATTGGACTAGACTAGACCAAACTAAACCAAACCAGACTAGACTAGACTAGATAAGACTTACCCGAACCAAACCAGACGAGACGGAACCAAACTAGACTAAACAAGACTCAAGAAAATTGAAACAAACCAAACTAAACCAAACAAACACAAGTTACACTAGACTAAACCAGATCAGACCTAACAAAAAGGGACCAGACCGAACTTGGAGAGACTTGACCAAACTAGATCGGACCAATTTTGACCAGATCAGACTAGACCATACCAAACTAGATGGGACCAAACCATACCAAATCAGACTAGACCAAATCAAACCAGCTGGACCAACCCGAATCACACCAGACCAGACTTGAACATACAATATCATTCTGGATCGAACCAGACCAGACTAAACCAGACCAAATTAGACTATACCTTGAACTAGACCAGACCCTTGCAGAACATACTAGATCGAACTGGACCGGACTACACGAGATAGGGTCGAACCAGACTAGAGTAGATCAAATAGGACCAAACAAGACTAGACCGGACCAAAATGGACCAAACTAGAGCATACCTAACCGAACTAGACCAGACCAGACGAGATCAGGCTGAACAAGACCCAAGCGTACCAAAACAGAATGATCCAGGCTAGACCAGATTTGATTGAACTAGACCAAAGCAGATCGGATTGGACTAGACTCGATAGAACCAAACTAAATTAGACCATACCCGACCCGACCAAGCCAGATTGGACAAGATTGATCAGTCCAGACCATAATAAATCAGACCAAACCGCAATAGACTAGACTAAACCCGACCAAAATTGAACCAAACAAGACTAGGTTAGACAAGACTAGATCAAACCAAACCAGACCGGATTAGATCAGACTATAACAAACAGACCAGACCGGATCAGACCTAACCAAACCAGATTGGACCAGATTGAACAAGACCAAATCATACCAAATTGGGCTAAACCGTACCATATTAGACTAGACTGGACCAGACTAAACCAGCCTGAACCGGACCAGACATGATCGAAACTAGACTAGACAACACTAAACTAGACTAAACCGAACAAGACCCAATTAGACCAAGCCATGCTAGATTAGACTAAACCATACTAGATCGACCATAGCAGACCACACTAAGTTGAACTAGATTGGGCTAAACCAGACAAGATCAAACCAGGCCAGACTAGACATGACCAGCCGAAACCAAATCAGACCTAACAAAAAAAAGACCAGACCGAACTTGGAGAGACTTGACCAAACTAGAACGGACAAGTCTTGACCAATCCAGGCCAGATCAGACTAGACCATACCAAACCAGATGGGACCCAAACCATACCAAATCAAACTAGACCAAACCAGACCTGAACATACAATATCATTCTGGATCGAACCAGACCAAACTAAACTAGACCAAATCGAACTAGACCAAACTAGACTATACCTTGAACTAGACCAGACCCTTGCAGACCATACCAGACTGAACTGGACTGGACTAGACTAGATATCGACAAACCAAACCAGAGTAGATCGGATCGAACCAAACAAGACTAGACCGGACCAAAACGGACTGAACTAGAACAGACCTGACCGAACTAGACCAGACGAGATCAGGCTGAACAAGACCCAAGCATACCAAACCAGAATGATCCAGGCAGACCAGACATGATCGGACTAGACCAAAGCAGATCAGACTGGACTAGACTCGATAGGATCAAACTAAACTAGACCATACCCGACCCGACCCGACCCGACCAGGCCAGATTGGACAAGATGGGATAGGTCTAGACCATAATAAATCAAACCAAACAGCAATAGACTAGAGTGGACCCGACCAAAATTGAACCGAACAAGACCAGGTCAGACAAGACTAGATCAAACCAAAACCAGACCGGATTAGATCAGACTATAACAAAACAGACCAGACCGGATTGGACTGGATCAGAATGGACTAAACCAGATTGAGCCAGGCCAAACCAGACCAAATTGAACCAGACCAGACCATACCATACATTATCAGACCAAATTGAACTAGACAAGGCTGAATAGAATAGATCGGACTAGATAAGAGCAAATAGGACCGAAACTGACAGAACCAAACTGGGCATGATCGAACTAGAAAAGACCATACCTGACCTACCAGATTAGACTGGATCAGACTAGACCAAATCAAACTAGGCCAGAGTGGAATAGGTCAGACCGGTCTAGACCAGACCAAACTAGACTTGATTAGACCAACCTGGACTTGACCAGACTATATCGGACCAGACCGGATGATAAAATATCAGACCAAACCAAACCAGACCAAACTGAATCAGACTAGACTGAATCGGACTAGACTACATTAGACCGAACTAGCCAAACCAGACTAGACCAGACTGATAGAAACTAGACCAGACCAAATAAGTCCCGAGCAAATTAGACTAGATTGGAATGGACCGAAATGAATCGACCGAACTAGATCAAACTGGATCAAATTAGAATGAACCGGTCCAGACAAGACAGAATCAGATCGTACCAGACCAGACCCGATCAAACCAAACCAGACCATACCAAGACGGTCCAGACCGAACTAGACCAGAGAAGAACAAATTGGATCGGACCAAATCAGACCAAACCAGATCATATTGTACCAAACTGGACTGAACCATATGGTATCGGACCTAATTAAACTAAACCAATCCAAATTAGACTGAACTAGACCATATCAAACTAGACCGAATTGAACAAGTGATGCAGGACAAAAATTCACCTAAAACATAGAGAAAATGCCTATGATGTTCCAATGAATAAAATCAAATCAAGCAATTATTGAAAATCAATCCACAAACCAAACTGTATAGCCAAAATCAACCATATCAGAATTTTGCCAAAATTAACAAAATTTTAAAAATCATGCCAAAATAAAATACAGAATAAAAGAAGTAATCTGTCAAAAATCTAGCTCAAGTCGAGTTCATAATCACTTTCTAAATGATAAATAATATATTACCAAAAAAAGACAAATAATAACTAAAAATGGGGATTCGAAAGAAAAAATAATGGAATTTGAGGTAAACAAAAAAACAATGTACACCGAGTGTAATGGGTGGTCATAACATATACGTCGAAAAAAGCTTTCTGAATTGGAGTATTTGCGGAACTCCATTATCGATAACTAATGTTATGTCTAAAATACTAAAACACACTCAAAAGCACACTAATTAGAAAAAGATCATGATCGCTTGGCCACATTTACACTGATATGCCAACTCATGATATCTTAGCACCATTAACGTACAATCTGATAGCTCAACATCATCTAGATCAGCCTGGACCAGACCAAGCTAAACCAAACCAGACTTGATCAGACCGAACCAGACCAAATCGAACCAAACCTGATAGAACCAGATCATACCGAACTAAACCATACGAGACCAAACCAAACCCGAACAAAATAGACCAAACCATACAAAACCCAATCAGACAAGACAGAACCAAACGAGACCAGATCAAACCAAATTTGATCAAACCAGAATAAACCATAACAGATCAATCCAGAATAGACCAAACCAGACAAGAACAAACCTGACCGAACCAAATTGAAGCAAAGCAAATTGGACTTGACCAGGCTGGACCAAATTGAACATTACCGGATCAGACCATATGGGACAAGACAAGAACAAACCAAACCAGATCAAACGGGACCAAACCAAACCAGGCTAGATAGGACCATTTCGGATCAGACTAAACCAAATCGAACTGGACTAGATAAGACTAGACTTGATCGGACCAGACTAAATGGGATCACCAGACTAAACCAGACAAGACCATATCGGGCTGGACGAAATTGGTCGGGTTAGAACAGACCAGAAAAGAAAAGAAAATGACCAGAAAAGACTAGAAAAGAAAAAAAAAACATCTAGGAAAATAAAAGAAAATGACCAAAAAAGACTAGAAAAGAAAAAAAAAACATCTAGAAAAAGACCAAAAAAGAAAAGAGGACCAAAGAGAAGAAATGAAAAGACCAGAAAACAAAAGACCAAAGAAAACAAAAGAAAAATCCCCTTACAATTTGTATGTATGTATGTATCGATGTCTGTGTATGTATATTCATATGTATGAATGTATGTATGTATGTATGTGTATTTATGTTTATGTATGTGTGCATGTATGCTTGTATGTGCGTATGTATGTGTGTATGTATATAAAAATGTATGTATGTGTGTGTGTGTGTGTATAATATATGTATGCGTGTTTGTATGTATCGTTGAGAGTAGTATATCATCGAGCGATGTCAGGGCAGTGAGTTCATTTAGTCTTTGTCTTTGAGCTGTTCTAAAACAGCTCCCGAAGGTACATGAAGGACACGTGAAGGCTATAGGGTATATGTACGTTGACTGCCTGTTGACTCTTCAATGATACCTTGCAGTCTTACTAATAGAACCGATTGGAAAAACTCCTTTAACAATGTATATGTGCATATGTGCTTATGTATCTTTCTATGCATGTACGAATGAATATATATATATATGTGTGTAGGTATATATGTATGTATGTAGGTATGTATGTGTGTGTATACATATTCATTTATGTATATGTATGTGTGTGTATATATTTATGTATGTGTATGTATGTATGTGTGTGTGTGTGCGTATGTGTAGGATTGTACCCGGCCCAGTTTAAAATTTTATTTATTTCTTAACATTTTTTATTTTTTTTTTAAAAATGTTTAAGGAAATTCTGAATCCGGGTTCCGGATTTGGGAATCCAGAACCCGGATGAACACCCCTGTGTGTGTGTATGTTTATATGTGTGTGTGTGTGTATATTAATGTATATATGTGTGTATGTATGTATGTGTATTTGTGTGTATGTATGTATAATGTATGTGTATGTATGTGTGTATTTGTTTGTATAAATCCTTGCTGTATGTATGAACATATTTATATTTATGTATGTGTCCATGTATGCATTTATGTATGTATGTATGTATGTATGTACGTACATATGTATATATGTATATGTCTCCATATGTATGTATGTATGTATGTATGTATATTATGTATGTCCTTAAGAGTAAGATATCAATAGGAGGTATCAGAATGGCGAGCTCCTTTAATTTTTGTTTGAGTTGTTCTGAAACGGGTTGCCGAAGGCACACGAAAGACATGTGAAGTCTATAGGGATTCTACAGATGATGTCACTACTAACGTCATGTTTGGTATGTCTTTAGGCCAGTATTAGATGGCGCTACAAGGGTCTTTAGGCTTTTACCTGTACACTCAAAAAGAACTTTGAGGAAAGGCAATCATTAGGCTGAGGAGTATATGATGTCAAAGTTGGTATATTACTTTAAGAGTTTCTACATAAACATAAAGAGTTCAAAGAAAGGTCTTCATACCTGAGAAATGACTTTTATACTAGGATATTGGATAAGATAGTTCATGTTTGTCACCGTCGAGCCAATATCCTTTTAGCTGTTCATTTTAGTATATGTATGTATGTATATGTATCTATGTGCGTATGTATGTGTTAATTTGTATGTTTGTATGTATGTATATATGTATATCAAAGAGTTTTAGGCAAAGAAAGAAGTAAAAAGAGAGAGAGATTGGATTAAAAATTGATCTAAGAATTTTTGTTGTACATTACTTTTTTTAATTCATCCAAAAATATCGTTAGTTTTAAACTTAAGAAATGAATCAGATGAGAGTACCAAAATATGGTTAGAAAAATACAAAAGTTTGATTCATCCAAAAATATCATTAATTTTAATATTAAGGATTCTCACAGATATATTGCGTGTAAAACAAAATATATACTACCTTTTATTCTGCCATCCAAGGTTGCGTAGCAATTAAATGGCTCTACCAATATTTTAAAAAATATAACATTTATTAATATACAATATTTGGTATAAGATAGTAGTATCTATTTATTCTAATGTTTTAAATAATATACAATATAAAAGTGATTATATTGTAAGTGAGATCATTATAATAGCTCATATTAAGGGATATATTAAGGGATCATTTTGCAATGAATGACAGAATAATATCTGGTCCAAAAAGACAAACAGAAGTATAAGCAACTCCCTTTGTAAAATCCTTGCGTTTCTTTGAGACTCCAAGCAAGAATTTAGAGGTAAAACAATTATAGGGCGGATTTGAAAAAGGAAATAAATAGAAATCCATTCTAAAATCGAGGATTTGAAATTAAATATTTTCAAAAGTGCATTCATTCCATAAAACAATATTGTTAAGAAACACAATGAATATGATATCTTGAAGTTTTCAAGTGCAAATATATACTCTATAGGCTTAAATGTTAATTGGGGAAAAGAACTACTTCTTTGTTTAAATAAATTTTTTATCTTTATTTGCTTATGATTTTGGACAAAGAAAATATAAAATATTATTAGATTCATAACAGCTCAGGTAAGAAAAAGCATTGCCACAAAAAAATAAATAAATAAAGTGAGTTTCAAAATGACAAATAATCCCAAACTTCTCACATTAATACGACACCAAATTTATTAAACTATGAAATCAAGCAGTAAGACAATAGATGAATGGATGGATGCACCCTAATAAAAATGCGTCAGAGGCATAGAGTCCCCTTATCGGTAAGTAGCCAGTCATCATATTTAAAATGTGAATGCACCAAACAAGGAAAGAAATTTAGAAGCTTGATATGAGTTTATGCGCACATCAATCCAAGGTAGAACTATATTCACCAAATCCAAGGTTTTTCCCAATTGATTTTCATTAAATGCCAGTGTTTAAGGACTCAACAGATTAAAATCTTCGGACACAGAAGATATAGAACAAATTTGGCCAGCAAAAGAAGTGGCTTTTCTTCAAGAATCAAATTGAACTAACCTCGGGAATCTTATTTTGAACCTTTCCTTCCAAACAACTTAAGACAACTCAAATGGACCAAGTTCGGGGATCTTCTAGAATAGATGATTGCAATATTCCTAATCCAAATCCAGATCACAACCACATCCAACAAATGGACCAAATTACTAATTGGATTACCAAATAACTATTTTAGCGGTCTCCAAGCCAAGAATCAAGGTTTCAGGTCCAATTTATTGTATCCATTGCACATTTATTTTTATTTTTGTTCGTTAGTATATGTTTCAATTTCAATAATGGGGAATTTGTTAAGGTCACTCTCACCTCTTGTATTTCTCCTATTTAATTTTTCATGCAAGTTTGCTTAGGAAAAAACCTCTAAATGACAAATTCGTTGTACAAATGCTACAACTTCAATAATATAATCAATCGGCACCCCTATTTAGCAGCTAGCTAACCCACACAAAAATATTATTGAAACATAATAATAGATGTAGCCCATTTACACAGTAAATATACGAAGGGAAACATATAATTTTTTTTTATCAGCAAGCAATTTTTCACAAGTGCAACTCAGATAATTCAAGAGAAATATCCTCCAGCTCGACACTCAGATATTGTTGCATCTAATGAGATTTGAACCATAGACTAGGGAGCATATCCCCAAATCTAAGGCTATTTAGTCCGCTGCTAACTTAGCAAGTAGACAACGGATGTAGATTTTACATTTTTTGCCAAGCTTTTGCTAGTAATCATACAGCGATAATTATAATTTTCATCAATAAAAAAATCATCCTTTTCTATATGCTTAAAAGGGCAAAAAAAAAAAAAAAAAAAAAGAGGAAACCATCCTTAAGAGGTCAACAGAAAGTGGGTGGTGGTATTTAGATTCATGAATGACGATAGCAATTAGATATCATGAATGACTATGGATTTTGTGATTTCGACGTCATCTATAATATGTGTAATAAATTATCATCATGCTCACAAGTTGCATTCATCAGCAAGCAGACTCAAAATGATCACCTACTAAAAAAATTGAAAAAAAAAAGAAGTTGAGGAAGGAAAAAGGAGGGAGAGAAATGATCACCTACTAAAAATTCGCTGCAAAGAGACTGTAAAGTGGGGGATCGTCTTCTCTACAACTCTACTCGATAATCGATATCAAGAAACTGCCGGGCAGTAATTGGACATATTGCCAGATCAAATTAAGGAAAATGATTTAGGAGATCAATAATGCTAAATCACTGGCTAACTCTTCCGATATTAAATGATCGCACGATTTTGTTTTGTATTCCGTTATTTTTCTTTCCTGTTTGATCTCCTCCAGTTGCTATACTCTCCCTGTTCTTACGGCTACTACACATAGCATGAGAAGAAATTATGCATTCAAAAGTAAAATAAAACTTTTAAAGCAAGTCATAGAGCTCCATCTAAGTTGCAACTGCAACCCACCCTTTGTTTGGATGCCGAGAAAATGAACGAAAAGAAAATATATAGAACACCAGAGTCCGTTTTCGGGAAACGAAAATCTCAACTCGACTAAAGAAGATAATTGAAGAACTCCAAAAGTTCCCGTTCATCGAAGAACTCCAAAAGTTCATATTTATTTTCAATTCCGCAAATCAGAGCTTAAATTGAAGGAGTTTCAAAATCAAATATATATAGATATATGTGTGTGTGTGCGTGTGTGAGTGTGTGGATGTACATATCATTTTTCTCTGAGTCGATAGCTCAACAACTCATACGCAAAATTCAACATAACTTGAGCTCTCAATACCTGAGATGACGAGGACGTAAATAACAGAAGAAGAATAATGGTGGTGAAGAATAATAGCAGAAGAAGAAAATAACTGAGATGGCGAGGACGTAAATATTAAGAAATAGAAATACGTAAACTACTGAATAGAGAAAGACTGACCTGCTTCTACAGCTTTTCTTGAAGCCAAGTTAAGATCATGCAACTCGTGAGTTCTTTCCAATTTTGCTTTTTCGGAGTTGAAATGGAACAGAGAGTGATTCTGTGTTAAGATTGGGTCCTGGGATCCGAACCTGGGGCTACCGGCTACGAAATCGTAACGTTACCCTATTTTTGAATTCAAATGGTGGGGACGCATGTGCTTTTGCTGCATTGGGAGGCAGTTAGTAACTTAATGGAGACGATCTCAACCGTCGATTCTAACGATTGGGTGGCAGATATCAACAGACGTTTTTTATGGTACAAATTACAATTTTGGTTTGGGCTTGTGGGTACTCTCTTCTCCAAGTTATTTAATACTTATAATGAATTTTAAAAAGTCAGATAATGAGAAACTTTTCATTCTTTCATCTATAAAATCCGTTACAACTTAAATTTGCAGGGAGTGGCTGGTCGTGGTTGCTCCATCCGTGTTACGACTTTAGCAATACTGCAAGAATTATCTTGAAGGCACTGACTTCTCAATTTCTCTAAATAAAAAGAACACTGATCATTTGCAATTAATTTAAATGATACAATAACTATATATGATGACAAAGGCCTTGTTCAGCTTCAGTTATCTGCTGTAATTGAAATAAATAGATAGAAAGCATTCTTCAAATTTGTGAAAGGCATAATTTAATGCACTCGGGTTCTCACTTTGTCGGATTGATTTCATTTGTTTCATATTCCTAATGTTGTTTACCGATTTACATCATTTGCTTTCTAACCTGCTTTGATTAGTTTTTCCCATTTTAAACTTTTGGGTTCTGAAATTACTGAGAATTAGTAAATCCACATGCGGGGAAGCTTTTTTCCTTCTAAATCACTTGGCGTTGATTGTTGTGAATAAGGGACCTTGAAGTAAGTGGTTGTTCATGCCCAAGCTCGTACATTAGTTTCTGAGATGGAAGACCGTCTTGTGTACCAGAATCTCAGGTAGGGCTTTTGGCTTTGGTGGTTATACCAGCAAGGTCACATGTAATAATGCGTTTAGGACTAGTGATATATTTGACTTTTCTGTCAATATGTGTTCTCCCAAGACAGGTTTCGATGGTGAGTACTAACCTTTTACTTATGAAGTTCAAAAAGCTAAGAAACCTTGTCATTAAAGTCTCTAACTACATTCCATTCTAAATTCTAAAGCATGAGGGAGTGGTTATACATTGATCAATAGTTTTGGGTCTACTTGGACAATTGTTGATCACGAGATTTCGCTATTTGAACTTGTTAAAGAATAAGGAAAGTACGATTACATCCTCTGTGTGTCTATATATGGTTTTATTAGAACCCAAGTGTTTATTTTCATGCAAGTTCCTCTGCTGCAGTTGTGATGAGTTGTCTTGTCTGTTATAGACATGGTGGGTATGGGAATGATAGGAATGAGGTATTCTGCCTAAGTTTTTAAGATTTGAGCCAATAAGTTCAGGTTTCACTAAAATAAATTTAACATGTAAGACACAATTCTCTTATATAATGGTTATCCTTATTCTATATATGCTCTGTGATCTAATTCAAAAGTTGCATACCAGTGGATCTATAATAATTTGGCTTATTTATTGGTTGATGTGAGTAGAAGCATGTATAATCATCATGGTTATTGTTGTTTGCAACTTATCAAAATGTTTTTTTTTGTAAGAGATAAATATTGTTGATATGAATAAAGTAGGCATTGTCTGTATAGACAGGGAGTATACAAAAGTGCATAGTAATGAATATACAAGTCTGTTCTGAATGTGCTGATGTAGCGAAGAATATCTTGCTAATTATTCAACAACTATTGTAGCCTAGGACCAATTGGAAAGAGTGTATCTGCTTTCAAAAAATTTTATTTATTATGTTGGGGTTGGGTTTAGATGGTGTACCGAACCCCTCCACCTTTGATGATGGGATTGCCTAATCTTCCTGCTTCTTTGGGAGGTTACTCATATTTAATTATGAAGTTGGGACCATTTCAATTTACAAAAAAAGGCTTGTCCAAATTAACTAGTTTATACTCTTGCCTTTCATTCATTTAGTATTTGTGTTGATGTCCCAGAAAATGATGATGTTATAAGCTAGTATTTGGAGGCTCAATAATACATTTATTTATGACTGTAATGCTTGTCACTGAAAGAGAGAGTTAAATGAGTATGATCATCTTAAAATTAATATGTGGGTTCACCTAAATGATTTTTAAATAAATGTTTTTGTAAACAATCGAAGAATTTCTTAGCAAATGCAAAAGGTTTCTGTTTAATAAAAGAAGCATTCAAAGCATAGCCCAAGTACTCGAAAAGTATAAAAGAGGAAACTATATCTATGTGATTTAGAATAGACTAATAATGATCACTCTCAAAGACATAATGTCTTGATTTTTCTGAGGATTAGGTCTGTTTTTCTGAAAGGTCTTCCAAAGTGCAAGCCTTTGCCTGACAACCACTACTACCCCTGAACAACTTTTGCGTTGCGGTGGTTTATGCTTCTCTTGACATGTATGTTTTTTCATCAGTCTAGTGTCGATGAGGTAAGAGAAGACACATTTAACAACTCTCGTGCTGAAAACTTTGTAATGTTTGGATTGTTAAGATATAAAATAATAAATTTTTTTTTTTTATTAATTTAAATTTTTGAGAAAAATGGTAATTTCACATAATATTAAAGTAGAAATTTTGAGTTCGCGCCCTAATTTTACATTCTATATTCTTTAATTAAATATTTTATTTGTTAGGTCTACTAATTGAGGGAAAGTTTGGCCCACAAATGCGAGGAAGCGTTAAGATATCAAATAATAAAATCTACCCCTCTCATAAACTTAAATTTTTATTCAAGTAGTAATTTCATATGGATTTTATTTTAAACCCATTCATATTGAGATTTATACTCCTAGAATACCCATTTAAGAGCACTAACAATGGTCTTATTAAAATTTTCCTTCAAAAAATACAATTTTACACACCTTCCAAAAAAATTTAGAGAGTTTTAAAGAATTACTATTTACAAGTGAACAAAAAAAGTATATTTATTCATTTCTCTCCACTTTTTTCTCCCCACTATTAATCACATATGACCAAATTTTTTTTGGAAAGTGTGTAAAGTTGTAATTTTTGAAAGAAAATTTTATCAAGACCATTGTTAATGCTCTAATTTATTTTCCAGTCCGTAATGTTGTGTTGGGAATTGTTTCTCGTAGGATAAATTGGTGGCAATTGACAATGATGGAGACAATTGATAGTAAGAGCATTTTTATTGGACTGTCCAAAATTAAATTTTAAAAAATATAAATTTGCACAAATGTTTAGCTTTATTATTCACTTTTAAAGACAAAAAAAAAATTTATTTCCTTCTCCCACTTTCTTCTCCTCATTTTTGATCAAATATGACCAAAAAAATTTGATATGTGTACAAATTTATACTTTTTAAAATTTAACTTTGGACAATTCAATAAAAATTCTGTAAGCTTTTAATTGAAGAAATAGTATGCGATGGCTAGATGCCACTTTAAATAAATTTTGTAACTTTCATTTTAGTCATTAGGTGTGGCGTTATATCTCAAGGAATGCAAAGGTCGGATCAACCAGACCGGCCCCATGTTATAATTTGAAGAACCACTTATTTTTTAAGCATTTTTATGCAATAAAATTTGTCACAAGGAACAGTAGTCGTATAGTGTGATGAGATGGTTACTAATTGACTATCTATGTGATTGTGTCTGATGATATGTGTAATAGCCCTAAAAATCTTCATCTTAATTTAATTAGTTAATTAAAGGTTAATACACAAGATTAGTAGTAATTGGTGAAAGAACAAAATAGGCTTTGAAGAGATGGGCTTAGGAATGAGACTTTGGAGGAATGGATCAAGTAAATGGGCCAAGAGAGCAATGGTGAGTCCAAAAAACCCATAGAATGAGCCCATGGCCCATCAAGCCCATAGTAGAGACACTTGTCAATTGAAGAAAAATCCTAGAAAATTATCCAAATACTTGTAGGAAAATCCTAGTTGGTGGAGGTTGACTAGTAGTTGGATACATGCCATGTAGGATTGAGTGTAGGATCTCATGGAATGATTTCTCCTACCATGGAATCTTGGAGGTACAAAACACCATCCCTTGACTTGCCAATTGAGATCATGGTATGTAGGGAAGTGACAAATGGCATGAGGAGAAGCAAGGATGAAAGGGAGCTAGGTGGTTTCGGTGGAAGGCCATCCGTGGGGTGCATTGGAGAATCTCATGGGGTATGGCCACCAACAAGTGATAGGACAAAGGGGAAGAGTGTGTAAGTGAACAAAGTACATGTGTAAGAGAGTATGGTGATGTGAAGAGAGGTATGTTGTGGGTGTAGGTGATTGAAATGACAAAAACTAGGAAGATGATCAAAGTGGATTTTCGGTGGAGCTTGGATTGGCCGGATCATGCCTTGCTCAAATTCCAAAAAGCATGGCTTTGAGATCACTTAGATGGACACATGAGAGGATAGAGGAATGATGGTTGAGTGAGAAGCAAGAAAATGGATGCTAGAAGCACCAAGAAGTCGCCGGCCATAGGAAGGGAGAAAGAGAAAGGAAAATCACCAAGGCATGGCCAAGATTTGATCTTGGAGTGGCCTAGAGTTGTCAATCACTCCATCTATCATTAGCCATACCTAAATATGATGAGAAGTGTACCAAAGACCCTAGGGAAGAGAGCTGGCCGTGTGACCCCTTATGCAATTCCCTTAAGCTCATTTCACTTGGACACATGCAAACACTCTCATTTCCTCTCCACCTCTCGGCCAAACTCACTAAAGTCACTTCTACTTTTGCTTCTTTTCCTTTCACTACATAATTTGAAGAACCCTATAGGAGTGAAGCCAAAAAGCAAGAGTGTGGAAGTGATCAATTCATTGGAAAAGGTTAGTGACTAAATCCATACAAGTTTAGGAAGAACACACACACACATGTAACACTTTGTTTTGGTTAGAAGGAAATAGGGTTTCCTTTGAGTTTTATGTTCATGGCTAGCCTAATGGGAGATTTTATATGTGTAATTTCAGATTTAAGCTAAAGTCTAATAGGAGTGTGGTAAGTATACTCCCACCTTTTCCTTAACAATTCTTATATATAGTGAAGTGATCATGCTTGTTGGATTAATGGTTGCCATTGCCATGTTTGGATTGAATTGATTCTACGTGTTTGTGATATGAATATTTTGTGTAAATCTACATGATGAAATAAGCTTAGAATGTGAGTAGAGATGATGGATCAAGTGTTAGTTGCAAAAAGAAAGGAAAAGCATGATTATTTTAGGAAATGATGAAAATGATGCATAAAGGATTTTAGTGTTATATATTAAATTTTGGTGTTGCTAAGGTAAAGTTTATTTGAGGAAACTAGTGATGAAATTGATTTATTCAAGGAGCATATTGTTTTGAGAAAATGAAAATGGACATGATAATAAATTATATGATTGATAGGAATGGAAATGGTATATACTTGCATATGGAATAAGTGACCATTTGTGTATGATGTATAATAATGTTTAATTGGAATTTTATGATATTTAAGGTTGAGATTTGGAAGATTAAAATTATATTGCTTTGTGGTGATTTTGTTTAGTTAAGCTCATAGAAGAAACTATTAGAAAAGGAAGTTTGAATAGACTAATGGGAGGAGTTCCCTAAGATAGAAAGGTGAATGGAGGAAATAGAAATAACTAAGTTTGGAAGTGAAAATGGTTACTTGGGGAAACACTAAGGTTTCGGTTACCCTTTGCTAAGGAGGGTACATGATTTAATTTGACACATTGAGATTGATTGGAGGGCAATTGGAGTCAAATGATGAAGGAAAGCCCTAGGAACTCCCTAGGAAGATTCGGCCATGATAGGTTGGAGATGGGTCAAGTCATTTCAATCCTAGGCCCATTTTGGGTATAGAACATGATGACTAAGTAGGAAAATTATGAAGTTATCCCAAAGGAGGGAGAAAAGAAAATGAAATGTGAGTGCACTCGAGCTTGTCTCGGGTTCTGCATGAAATTAAGTGAGCATTACATGTCCCATGCATAAGTCATGAAAAGAAGGTTTTTAAAGTCAAGCATGTTTTTAAGAAAAAAGGAAAAGAAAAGAAAAGATTGAATTTTTGAAAGAAAAGAAAAGAAGTGAAGTTTTATAAGAACCTCAAAGGCTGGGACGGGGAAGTGCCCCAGTGGAACTCCCTGTCCACTCAGGAGTGTTTAAAGTCGAGTGGTAGCCCCTGAGTTGACGAAGAACAGTCGGCAGACCGTGTATGGCACCAAAAGGTGTCCAGAGCGCGGTAGCACCTAACGCTGGTGGGTGCCAAGGACGGATAAGGTGTAAGGACCTGCCGTTTTAAAGTTATAAGAAGCACTCACTTTCAGTGATGCGGTAACCAGCAGGGAACACGCGGTGCTAGGGAAATCGTGTTGTGTCCCATACATGTTAAGTGAAAAGTCATGACAAGATGGGCCTTCGAGCCATAAGAAAGATCTGTTCAAGATAAGTGGCGCCTAAGAAAGAATGAAAGATACGAAATGTTTTAAAGAAATGATTTGAAAAGTAATGATATGAAAAGAAGTTTGAAAGAAGAAATCCGTATGAAAGTTTTATGAAAAGAAGTCTGGAGGAAGCAAGTCTGTTTAAAAGTTTTCATGAGCATGTGCATGAGTCAGTCATTCATTGCATATGCATTAGTTAAGAATGTTTTGTTCACTCATCTGTATATTAGAAATGTTCTGGTTTAAGTGCTAGTGTACTTGCTGAGATTTCTCCCGAAATCTCACCCCCTTTTATTTATCTCTACTATCGCTCCCTTGGGAACGATAGAAGTTATTGCAGGACATGATGGATCCCCGGATTACGACTCTCGAGAAGATGGGTCGAACCCTCATGGGCCCGACTAAGACTGAGACTGCTGGGCCAGTGACCCTAGACCTGTTGGGTCAGTGGGCAGCAGAGTCGCTTCCTATGGCGACGTATTTTTTTTACGACCTACGCCCTACGGGGTGCTGTTTGGTGCTAGGAGTTGACGGGCTCCTCCACATGGGACGCCTGTTTACGTCATCCTCTGGGATGATGTGTGACGTAGGCCCAGGACTGAGTCTGGACAGCCTTCGTTATGGCCCGGATTTTAAGAAGATAAAAGAAGAACCCGCCTATTAGTATGGTTGGCGGAAGGAGGAGTGGACTGGCAGTATCTGTATTTTGTATTCACCGATGTATTTTGAGGAAAAATCTTCCCGTTGTTTTGGGAAATACTTTTGTATAAAACTGTTTACATTGGTGACTTTAGCTTTGATATATGTATATGCACGTGATGTTTAATTTGGGTTTTATTTCGTTAACCATGTGATGTGCGACAGACGTAACGTTTTGTCGTTTGTTTAAGGCTTGACCTTTCTCCGCTGCGAGAAGAAAAAAAAAATCTTATAACTTAAAATAAGGCTCTCACACGTAAAGATGAGGGATGACTTCCTTGTGACGTTCGTCCCCGACGTCGCAATTTGCGTACGAACCCAAGCGCAAGCTGGGGCGCCGACAATATGCTTCTACATTATGATGCTTACTTTCTTCATATACTTCATATGCTTATTGTGACATATGAAGTATGCATTCTACAAAGATAATTATTTGAAGAGCCTTGCTTGAATGTGTTTGAATGTTCATAAAAACACAAGGAAAAGTCTGCTTAAAAGTCCTACAAATTTCCTGTGTTAAGAGGCCTTCAACCAACGAATCCATATGCCCATCAAAATCCATATACATTAAGAGAATTATCAAGCATTTGAGATAAGACTAGGGGATGCATAACCTCATGTGGCCAATCTGCATCAGGGTATTTAGTGCGCCACACTAACATGAAAGAAAATGTTTTCTTCTAACCAAATTTCTAGTTGCTTTTTATTGAGTTCATGGTGCTAACATGAAATGAAAGAACTTAGTACCAAAAAATATTGAGAACTCGAAGAGAGAGAGAGAGAGAGAGAGAGAGACAGAGAGAGAGAGAGAGAGAATCGAAACAAAGCAGAATGGAATTGAAACTCACTCGAGAATACAAGAACAAAGGAGTTTTGCAGACTTATTATGAACTACATTGAAACAACAAAATCAAATTCAAGCATGCACGTTGAAAGTTATGCTGCTGTCGAAAAAAATAAAGGAGAAAACAAGAACACGAAATCGACTATATTTTGGTATGTGATTGTGAATTTGTGAGAGCAAGACCAATTCTTCTAGGGAAAATATTTCAACTGGATTATACTACCACGCATGATTGTGTTTAGGAGTTATTGATACTACCAATATGGAGTTGCCACGTGTACGAGACCCTAATTGTCCAATGAGTAACGCTTCTAGCTGGATCCATCCAATAAGTTCACATTATTGGAGACCACTTAGAAAAGGACACATCAGTTGAGTTCATAAAACACTACTAAATTTGACTAAACCGAGACACAAGACCCAAAACGCATGAAATTTTCTTTTCTGAAAAATGTTCAGAAATGTGGATCTCTCTCTCTCTCTCTCTCTCTCTCTACGATAGCATTGTATTCGACGCCATCGATTTGGCTGCCTTCTTCACCAACCTCTTTCTAGGCAGAGAATGGTAGATTAATGGCTGAGAATGTTTTCAATCAACACTATTTGGACTTATGTTTGGTCCCCCCCAGCGATTCTCTCTGTTTGTTAGAAGGGAAAAAGAAAATTCGAATTTGCATTGCCTTCTTGAATTAATGAAATAAACACAAATTTCATCAAATTAGTTGTGTCGACGAATAATAAGGTGTTTAAAAAAAGTTCAAACAAAAGGAAAGCTTTCGTAAATCTTGAAGAGTTGGGTTCTAGTTGTTTGATTCCACTGTTGAAGATGAATATTTATTCTTTACGATTCTGTGATGAAATTGCTTCGAGGACATTTTCTAGTATCTGAAGGTTATAATTCTCACTAGTAGAAATCTTATGCTTTTTGCAATACTGATTTTAGGATGGGTATTTATGATTCGTTTGAGTATAATTCCACAAAGTCTGAAGGAATTATTACACAAAATCTCGTGCTTTTTATTCCGATAGTTCCATGGCTTTCGTCTTTATTGCAATATCTGAAGGAAGTCTTTTTTTTTTGTGATAAAACTGAGGGAAGAGTTATAATTCCACCAAATCTGCAACCCAACAAACAAATGAAGCACCATTAAATCTGCAATCCAACAGTCAAATGAGAGAGAGAGAGAGAATCACAGAGAATCGACACCGAATCGCTGGCGAGAGAGAGAGTTTGTGAAAGAGAGGGAAGGAGAGAGCAAGGGAAAGGTTGGTTCAAGAGAGAGAAGTGTAACATCCCGGATTTATCATAAGGAACCTTATTCATGTTTAGATTGGATAAGTATATTATTTATTTTATTGAGGTGTTTGGATTATTAAGGAAGATTCTTTTTAGGAAAAAGTTCAAGGTTGCTTGATTTGAATCTTTTTAGTGCAAAATCATTTGTTTTGTTAAGACATAGGAAGATTAGGTCCAAGGGAAGAGAAAATTCATGCAATCTGATCTCTTTCTTGAAAGCTCAAATAAGTAAGGGTATATTGAGTAATTTTTTAAAAAGAAAAGACAAAGTTAGACACTTGTCAAATTTTAATAAAAGGAAGAGAAGAGATGAAAGAAGGCCTAAGAAAAGGCCCAAGGAAATCCAGCCATGGTGTCAAGCGCCACATACAAGAATTGAGCCCCTTTGGACATGTGTCAAGCTAAGACACCATATCTTTTATCTTTTCAAGATGTGTCTTACATGGGGAAGATGAAAATGTAAAATGGAAGGTTTTGTGTAAGAAAGATATGGGTAGGCATGTAGAGGAGAGAAGAGGTTGAGTGTGGGAGTGGAGAAAAGTACCTTGCAAATGACAAAATGTTTCCTCACTTGTCTTACGCACTCCACTCTCATGCCACGTGTCAAGCATGCAAGAGAGAGAGAATAGGTTTTGAAACAAAATGACTAAGAGTCCTTTCTACGTTTTGAACTTAGATTAGGGTTCGGGGTGAAGTTGGAAAGAATGGAGGATGGGGTTTCTGGATTTGAGAAGATGATGTAGCCGAGAATCCTCTTGACTTTTAGTTACACCATCCCATCCTATCATAAGGTAGAGAATAGAAGGAACAGACATGTGTCACACATGCATTGGTTGATTGTTTGAAAGGAAAGAGACTATATTAGCTAGAACCGAAAATCTATAGAGCTTCTCCTACCATTTTGTCTTTTCATCTTCCTAGGGTTTGGCTAAGAGCTTTTCTCTCTAAGCTCTCACATTTTTCTTCGTTTTCTCACTAGTCAAACACCCCATATTTGTTTGATTTTTGACTTTTTCTCTATGGATCTTTCGAGGGAAGGCCACTACACCAAAGTTAGCACCCTCTCTATTCTTTTCCCTTCACCATGCACAGGTTGAGGGAAAAAACCATCCTTGTATTTTCAGACCCATTGATTTTCTACACAAGCAATCGCACTTACTCAAAATTAGGGTTCTTACTCCTTTTTAAAATGGAACCCTAGGTATTTTTCAGATTTTGAATAAAGAAAATGTGTGATTTCATAAAATAGATTTAGGTTGCAAAAGAGAAAAAAAAAACTAGGATTTTATCTTCTTAGACATTCAACCCTAGGATTTTGGAAGAGATGTTTGATTATTTAGAACATCAAATGCTCACTATTTCTTAGAGATTCAGATATAGAAATTTTTGGCTCAAAGCTTGATCTATTTCTTGATTTATTTTCATATTTTCTTTACTTTTTAATTTTGAAAATTTGTAAGTACACTCTTAACCTATCTTAGATATTGTTTGCATATATTGTGTGACCTTTGCTTATTTATTATTTGCATGATTGTTTGAATATATTTTCTCAAGAATATGTGAAAGTTTTGACCTTATTGTATTGAGGATATATTGATGGGTTGTTGGTGATCATTGGTGGAAATATGGAGGTGATGAGGTTTGATAATTCCGGCCTAAGTGGTTGGAATATGATGGATTGGTTATTTGATGAAAGACATGAGATTTTAGAACCTAGATGATTCAGCCACAAAAAGATTTTAGGCTTTATTTTAAGTTTTCAACTTGTAAATGAATGCATGATTTTTCTACTAAAGTTCTTATATGATAGATGGTATGAATTCTTCAGCTATTATAGCTTGTATTTTCTGTATTGAAGTGTTGGTGGTGTTAGATGAAATATTTCGATGTTTTGATGAAAGTAAGAGCATGATAGGAAATCAAAAGATTTCAGCTAAAACTAGTGGGTGCCAAAAACAGTGAAGGCAAAATATGCAAACTTTCATATATGTATATATTTATGACGTTGTCACATTGACTAAAGAAGTCTTAAGTTGATGCGGTAACTAGTGGGGAATACACGGTGCATAAAGGAGTCGTGAGGTGTCCATATATGTTAAATGAAAGTTATTACAAGAATAAGACTTAACCCTATGAATGATATGAAATGATATAAAATGTTATGAACACGTGTTATGATGTCAAAAGAAGAAAAGAAGAAAGAATATCTTTTATGAGAAAGCACATGATATGTATGATAAGTCATTATCTCATGTTCATGTCCATGCATTTGTGTTTGCTTTTGTATGTTTATGATAATTGTGTTATGTTAATTGTTTATTTGCTAAAATTTTTTGAAATCTCATTGTGGTAGTTTACTACCATTCTCCTCCTGGAATGGTTGAAGTTGTTGCAGGTATAAATGGGGAAGGGCAAAAGGTCGCCTTCCAAGAAAGTTTAGGAGACCCTGAAGAACCTCGAGGGTCCCTCGGAGTCATCCGATTATGATAGATTGCAGGAAGTTGACCAGTTTCTGATAGAGATTATGAAACTTTTTGAGGAATTAAAAATGATCTTGCACGAAGGAATGGCTTAGCAGGACTAACCCGGCAGGATCAATAGTCCCAAACCGAAAAATTCCATGTCTCGATTTATTTTGGCATTTGACTATATGTAAGTTTAAGTTTAAGTTGGATTCCCTGTTGTTTTGGGACTATGGAACATCTAACATTTTTGTTATACAACTCCTTTTAAAGATTTTTGGGATATTTGAACTTATTATGGTACCATGTGACTTTGTCATATTATTGTTTTGCCTTAAACTATTAGAAAGAATTTCTTCACTGTGATCTTTATTGCATACTGCTAGTAAAATATGTGCATTGCATATTAATTATCATAAACATGCTGGGGAGGAGGGGGAATATGTAGTCTTGTGTTACATGTTTCAACGTTTCAAATCACCATTAAAATCCAAGCGTGGGTTGGAGGCATCAACAAGAAGGGGGTTGTGTTAGGGAGCAATTCCTCTACAGTGTACCCTTCTACCCATAACATGTATCTCTTATGTACCATTATTCTATTGGTCTCCATTATTCTACACCTATAGAATTACACCGATTTAAAGTTTCTCTCTTGTCCAATTGTGTTGGCGATTCAAGAACTATTCTCTATCGTACCGAACTGGAAAGTGACCTTTTTGGAACGCTAAAATCAAGTCTATTCACGTTGAGAAAAGCTACAATCCGAATGGGTGTAAAACTGAGATTTACACACACCCAATGGAAGATAGCCACAAGGGAAAGTTTATATTGCTACAATAAATGCAAATATAGAAGAGAAAATAAATTTATGAATAATTCTACATGGAATCGCTTATAATAAAATCGAAAGGGAGTTGCTGATGTGGAATCACTTCATGTATTTAAAAAAATAAAAATGAATTGCTCAACCCCTTCCCCATTTTTCATTCTTCATCTTCTAGAGATCCCCCAACACCCCCCCCCCACGCGTCCCCCCCAATTTCATTGTTTGTCTTCCTTCTTTGTTTCCATCGATTAGAAAAGGGTTCAAAGTAGTATTGATTTTGTGATGCTCAAATGGATAGGGAAAATCTACGTTTCTATTGGAGATGATCTTCGAGATGAAACCTTGGAGTTCAGGATCCAGTTTGTGTTGTTTGTTCGCCGATAGATTTAGAAAAATCTTGGTTGAGGTCATTACTCAATATGATAGTACGTGTGGGCTTATCTTGGTTCTGGTTAGCTTAGGCATTGGTTGCATTGCTTGGTGAGTTTTGACCTTCAGCACTATTATAAACCTGTCATAAGTGGCGTTGGCTGAGAATTACCTTGATGCGACACAACGTTTTGCTTCTTTAGATAGATTGTGTTTAAAGTCTTGTAGTTGTTTATTTTCCGGAAACTATTATTATACTTTACGCATGTTATCTTGGTATTGCTAAGTTAGTTAGTCGGCAAGGATATGTAGGCGAAGGGGAGGCCTGGTTCAAGGATTGTGGAAAATTGTTAAACTTTGGTATTTGCATTGTGGAGGAAGGGAGACCTCGAGTACTTCCAACGTGATTAACTTTTTATTCTTGAGCATTTCTATCAAACATTTCTTGTGTCACTCTTGTTTCATTATTGTTTTTCATTGCTTGTTTTCCTTATTACCATATTACATCCAATGCAGCTTATGATTTCATTTGAAAGGGATTTCTCAAGAGATTTCTTATAATTGGTATCATGAGCCAACGGTCCTCCAATGATGAATTGAGAGAAGCTTTCCTTCAATGGTTGATTAATGATGCAAGTATCCCTAATCGAAATACTCTAATTGAGAAACACTCAAGTACTCTTCTTTTGCCCTTCTCCTCCTCATTCCTTTCATTGAGCATTGATCAACGCATGGGATCCTTACAAGCTCATTGACTAACAGTGGGTCAACCTAGCATTGGTTTATTCAATCTCTTGTGCTTACGCAACCTTAGCTTCACGTCAGTGGTGGATAAGTTTTGCAGGTCAAAGGTTTTCTATTCAAGCAATGGAAAAGGAAAAGAGGAATAGAGCACTGGCTTAAAACTCGTAGGATGAAGTTAACTCGATAGAAATCAAAGAAGACGATGGCGCTTTCATCTCCAAAAACTTTGACGAAAGGGAGGAAGCAAAGGGACCAGTGGAGGTCGAAGAAATCGTAGAAGATACATTGAAGGAGGAAACGCCGATTTGTGTTTTGGTCGAGGCTAAGGACACGGAACAGCCATTTTCGAAGACCCCAAATCTCAATTTAGAGATCTCAGAGAGTGAAGATGAAAGCGATACTGAAAGCGAGGCAGTGGGAGATGATGCCATAACCATATCCATGATTTGAGGGAGCTTGCGTTTGACAATGGAGTACTCTCATCTTACAAGACTGACAGCTCGAACAAGATTCTAAAGAGCTTTGCAAGAAAACATGGTGGTTCAATGGTCAACAACAACTTCCTATGAAATCTCAAAGTAAAAAGAAAAAATAAGGGTTGTGGGAAAAATTTTCTCACGTATAGATCTGTTGACTTAAATGAAATGATGTCTACATAGTTTGCAAAATGTCTACATAAGGGTTATTATCATCCTTTTGATAGAGGAAGAAAAAAAGTTACCACAAATTCAAGATCGATGGCAGTATCAGACCATTTGCTCCAAACCATTTGCTCAATCTTTTTTCTGGTGATGCCTTGAGGCGCCATTGCCTCGTTTATCACTCCTAGATTCAATTCCCTTGAATCATGTAATTGGTCCATGCCCAAACCAAAAATTAAACACAAATCTAACAAATTGCTTAAGAAAAAAAAAACCACGATGAGACCACAGAAATTACAGTACACATATTCATTACATTATTTATTAAATAAATAGAATTAAACTTAATTTTCTACTTAACATGTATGTCCTTTTTTCGGTCTTTGTTTTCATCATTCAGAAGCCAAAAAGCCAGAGCAAAGATAAACATATGGATTTGTACTCCCGCGTTTTGTTTTTTGTTTTAAATAAATACTGATTTGCCGTGATCCACGTCAGCGACTCCCGTTCGACTCTTTTATAAGTGACTCCATGTAGGATTATACTAAATTTATTGCACTCAAATATTGTCGTCCCTCTCAAAGTTAGCACTTTCTCTCTCCCCCCTCAAAATCACAATCCATTCCTTTTTTTTTTCTTCTAGTAGCCATGGTCTCCACTTCCAAAATCTCAATTTATCCATTACTTTCTTTTCTCAAAGCTCTCTCTCTCTACTCATCATTTTCAACTCAACTTCTTAATTTGCTTCCTCAAAGTTTTAGGTTCTTTCTTCAAAAGCCCCATTTCTCTCACCTTTAAGAGCCCCTCTTGCGAGCTCCTTATTGAATGCATCCATGGAGTTCATAACCTTGCCTTTCTTCGTCATCTCATCTTTCAACTCAGTATCTATCTCTCTCTACTAAAAAATCCCCTCTTCTTTCCCTTCTGCTTTATCTTATTCGATTAAAAAATCGCAGCCAGAAAATGGAGGTCACAAAACGAAATAGAAACCCTATGTTGTTATACATTATATCTGTTAATCTTCTCTATTGTAAATTTTAGTTCAGAGAGAGAGAGAGAGAGAGAGAAGAAAAAAGTAAAAGTAAAATTTTTATTTGGCACATGTTTGGTCCATAATAAAAATTTTACAATCTTTCTTTTAAAAGTTTTCAATTTATTTTATCTTTGAAAAAAATCTTCAAATTCAACGTTTGATTTATATCTTGAAAACTCTTGAATAGGTTTGCATAATGACTCTTGAGTTTAATTGAGATTAGATAAAAGTTGGAAGTTGAATAAAATATTATTATAATATTATTTTTTTTCAAAAATTTAAAAAAATTGAATGGTTTATTATGTATATTTTATTTAAAACTTAATAAAAATTATCATAATTATATGAGATGAAAAAAAAATGAGTTAAAAATTTTGAGTATTTTTAAATCCAAATCAGACCAGTTATACAAGAGTCGAAAAAAAAGAAGAAAACATTCAAATATCTCTAACTAAAGGGTAATATTGGGTATATAAAAATTAAGTACACAAGTACCTTTTTAGAATATCACGGCCCCATTTGGATTTAGAGATGAGATGAGTTGAGATGAGTTTAGTTTATTTTTTAATATTATTATTATTTTAGAATTTGAAAATTGTGTATTAGGATTTGAAAAATGTGTATAAAAATTTGTGTTTTGTATAAAAAATAATAAAAATATAATAATGAAATGGAAGTGAGTTGAAATGAGCTGAACTCACTTCTGAATCCAAACGAGGCTTCAATCAAAGTCTTCCCAAATATGTCAGAGTTTTACTACCGTAATTGTGGGAGATTTATTTGTGCATTGTTTCTTTTTCAATTGTAAATTAATTAATTTCATTTATTTGTATCAAAGATATACAATTGGTAAATATTATAAATAGCAATACAACTCACCATTCGAAAGCAAGGTAGATTTCAAACATGCTCGTAGAATCAAATACATATCTAGATTAACCTCCTTTGGTTCCAAATTCCAATGGCCTCTTTCCGCACCCAACCTCCTCCTTTCAGTTTCAACACTATGATTCACATGGTTATCTTCAAACTTTCCTCTTCAAATTATATGTGTAGAACTTTCAGCCTCTTCTCATGCAGATTTTTTATAAAAGTTAAAATTTGTATGTGTAGAACTTATAAATTATTACAAAAAGGTAATTAATTCATGTACTTTTTTCCTTTTTCAAGGATTTTTTTTCTCATAAATTTGATAATATGGATTCCCTAATAATGGATACATATTAATTATGCTGTTATGAGAAGCATGCATATCCATAAGGGTATAACCAGTCCGGTTCGATCCAGTTTTGAATAAAATTTAGAACCGAACCAGTACCACCAGTTTTTTATTTTTTAAAACCGATTACGCACCGATTATCCTCCAAAATCAGTAATATTAGTTTTACTGGTTTCGGTCCTGTTTTTCAATTTTAAATTAGTCTATATTAGTTTATTAGACTAATATATATATATATATTAGTATTATTTATAATGATTAAAATAATTATATATTAGTATTTGTTATAATAAGTTTAATTTTTTATAATTATATCATTAATAGTTATCACTAATATTCTTAGTATTAGCTCAAAAACAATTATATTAGTATTATTATATCATTATTTCATGTGTAATTATTTAGTATAATAATTTATATATAGACTTAAAGTATATTACTAATAGTAATATACTATTATACTATTAGTATTAGGCCATAAAATATAAATTGTAACTAATTTATATTATATACTAATGTATAACATATTTTATATAATTAAAAAAATATTTTATAGTATGTATCATATTAAAAAAAATTAATTTAAAATATATATATTATATTAAACCGGTCCAGTTCTAAAAAATTTAGAACCGGAACAAACCGGTATCTACCGATTTTAACATTATGAAAACTAATTTCGAACCGGTACCTACCCAAAACAGGACTAATTTTACTGATTCGATTTGGTCTCGTCCAGTTTACCAGTTCATTATTTTTTTCTTACACCCCTACATATCCATATCTAAAGGATCGGAAATTGAACCCAAATCTTGTCCTTAATTAAAGTTTTAGTTAAGTTAGGCAATTATTGGGAAATTGTACGGTGGATTTACTAAATAAATAAGTCTCTTCTATTCACTCTATTTGACATGTATCTTTGACACTTCATGTATTTTGATTTTTTTAATTTTTTTTTTTTACTTAATAATTAAATAAGTGATTATTAGTGTATTGATTTTTTTTATATTTTTTCGAAATATTTTTAAATGATAAGAAGTCAATGATAGAAAAGTTTTAAAAAAAATTAACTGGGACGGTATGTCTCAGCGGTCAATATGCGACGACTTTGTAACGCACACCTTACTAAAAATGAAGGCCTTACTTTGATGAAAAAGAAAAGATAACAGATAAAGCCAAATATATGTATAAATATCCCTTGTGAAGAACCAAAATCCAATGCCAACAATGCATGCAGCATCTTCTTCCAACCAAATACATGCACTTCTGGATTTGCATCCAGTCACATTGACTATGTGGCCATAACTGCATGCATTCAAAGCGAGGTGGCCAACAGCATAAGCCAAAGCAAATACATTAAGAACCTTGTACAGTATACTCAAGATGCTAAATGCACTCTTTATTTTGAAAACTACAATACAAATCTAGTAAAAAAAAATATTAAAATTATAATTATATCCTTTTTAAAATAATATTATTTCTTCTTTTATTCTTATTTATTAATAAAACTGCAGTACAATCTTCCACAATTCCATCCACTTAAGATTATAATAAAAAAAATTCTCTTTAAAATTTCATTTCTATAATTTACTTATAATGTAATGCATATATTTATTAATAATATCATCTTATTTTAATATTTTCACCATTTTCAACCATCGATATATCAGCACTTATGATTACACAAAGTAAAATTGTAAGTATTATTTTACTTTTTGGTTGAAGACGGATCAAAAACAAACATATATCCCTTCATGTGAGGCCACACCATAATTTATAACTTTTATCCAGTCCCAAATTTCATTATTTAGCATACAAATTAATGTAGCGTTAATTCATTTATCCAATAGACTTTTAATACTTCAAAATTCTAGATGGGATTCCTAGATTACTTGTTTGGATCATGTAGAAGGTTGAGGAATTTCTCTCTCTCTCTCTTTTTTTTTTTTTTTTTGATGAATGGTGAAGAAATGGAGTACTAGAAATGGAAGTTCTATTGGCTTTTGTGAAAATATGAGGCATATTTTATAGATATATTTAAGTAATAAAACTTTTTTATTTTTTAAAATTGTAAACATGAGGGATAATTGCAAACTCGCAGCCACCCTCTTGGCTACCCATCCTTAAGCCAC
Organism: Platycarya longipes; assembly: GCA_036559045.1. Classification (NCBI taxonomy): domain Eukaryota; kingdom Viridiplantae; phylum Streptophyta; class Magnoliopsida; order Fagales; family Juglandaceae; genus Platycarya; species Platycarya longipes. The sequence continues at coordinate 41,837,899 of CM071802.1, forward strand.
TTGGTCTGAGCTGCCCACGAAGGTTGCTTGGGGTGACTACGATTTCACAGCGATGCCCCTCTTCTTTTTTAAAAGATTGTTTTTATATTTAAATAATATACTTTAAAAGAAAAAAAAAATATGATAATTATTGGTAACTTCTTAATGCTTAGGAAGATTTTTTTTTTCCGTAGATCAAAGTAAAAAACCCTACTGTAAACCAATATTACCGCTACCCAAACAATAAACATCGGCTTAATTAATCATGCTCAATAGATCAGTACAATAGCTTGGCATCAAGATTAGCTGGGCTTAGTAAAGCGCAATATCTTGGTATCCACCGCACCTGATCTAGCTGGGCCTGTACATTGTCTGGCCTTATGGCTAGATTGGCCCATTCCTTGGCCTTGTATCAGAATTAATACTCTGATATTATTTATGAGTTTTAGCATTTTAATTTCGACTAACTTTACTTTATTTAACATAAAAATATTAAATTTAAGATCTGAGTTTAATAAAATATGTATTTAGTTTTGTACAAAAAAATAATTACTAATTACACAAATCTAATTTTAGAAAATAGGGATATTACTTATTAGGTTTTTATTCCTAAAACAAATCAGTAGATAAAATAATAATCTCATTATATTAATATGTGATGGTTTAAAAAATAAAAATTGTACACAATCAATTATCCGCCTTGAGAAAATCTTCAAACAGGATAGGTGTTAAACTTACTTTTGCACCCACTAATAAAAAATTGAACTGCTTTTATATAATCTTACCAAATTCTTTCTATCATCCTCTCTCTCCCCACTCATCATGTTTTCCTCTTCAAGCGACATTTATTTTTCTTTAGTTTGATTTTCCCTGAAACTAAACAGTTAAGCCCCAAAAACATATTTGATCGGGTTTGCACTTTTCTTTTTTGGATCTTTCTTTCTGATTTTCTTTGTATTGATTTCTTTTTTGTGTGTGTATAACTAGGGGTGCCATGGATGGAGGACGAGCACAAACTTTTCTTACTGGGTTTGCTAAAGGTAGGAAAAGGAGACTGGAGAGGAATTTCAATAAATTTCGTGAAAACAAGAATTCCAACTCAGATGGCCAGCCATACTCAAAAGCAGTTTATCCAAATTACACCTCATGATTGGTTTCTTTCTGAACCTACTAAACTAGGACCACCCAAATAATGAATCTGTTGGTATTTTTTTAATAATTAGTAAGATTATTTTCTAAATATTACCGTTGTCAAAGTACTTGGTCAATGCGGTCATGATATGATAAATACCTTTAATATCTTTTAAAAATTAAGAATAATTCTTTTTATAATTTATATTTAGTGGACTGCATTGCAGTCCACATAGAAACGCTCTTATTTTATGATTAAATGAAATAAATTTTTTAAATGTCTAAAATTCTTTATCTGTAAATAAGAATATTTTAATCAATTTCATTAAAAAATAAGGATTTTTTTGTTTATTTATTACTTGAACTGTAAAGAAGCCCACTTTTTTGGACTGTATGTAGCATTGTCCATTAATTATTAACATGGTCCGATCTGCATGCAAGCAGCAAGGCTATTAAGTTAGCCGTTGTTTGATGTTTCTCTAATAAAGAGCACGTGTTGGACTTGGTCCATGGTTTGTTGAAATAGTGTTCTAAAATCTAGGAGCTAATAGTGCACATGCATGTAGTGGGTTGATAACGTACAGACTTAATAGCTTTAAATAGTGTCTGAAGGGAGACTACAAGTGTAGTATGACAAAAAAGTTGGGTTCGAAAGAAAATACATTAAAAATAATACTCTTCAGATATTTCAAGACATTAGAAAGATGTTCTTTTAGTAGAGCTTTGAGCTCAATCACTTGTGCAGAGTTGGTTAGAGCTATACAATGATCAGTTGGACTGTTGTATCTTAGAGGAGTTAAGTCAAAGTAGATGTCTGCTGCACCGATTCAATTCAATTACCACAGAGGGTTTGAATCTGCTTAAAGAAAGCGACATTTCCATGCCTCAGTCCAAGCCGATTTTTTGTTTGCTTATTCATTTATTATAATTTTTTATTTCATTATTGTGTATTCACTAACAATTTTAAGGAGAGTTCGCAAATGGAGCCTACAATCGAAAAAGGCACGGAAAGCAGTATACAACTTAATAAGCCCTATCAATTCATTGAAGGGTGGATAGAATCGCATACCATTAGACATATATGCTATGATAAAGGTATGTTTAAAAACTATACTCTTTTTAAAGTAAAGAAAGAAATCACATTTAGTAATTCTAGTAAAACCAAGGTTGTTGGGAGTGGTGAAGTTGTATTAAAGTTCATATCTAGATGTATACTGACACTTAAAGATGTGCTTTATACACCACATATGAGAAAAAAATTGGTTTCAAGTTTTTTACTCAATAAAGCGGGTTTTAAACAAATTATCAAATCCAATAACTTTGTTATAATGAAGAATGGATGATAAAACCACCTTTTTTAATGGAGACCTAGATGAAGAATTTATATGGACCAACCCGAAGGCTTTGTAGAGCCCAGCCATAAAAGCAAAGTGTGCAAGTTGGTAAAATCCTTATACGGCTTAAAACATGCCCTTAAACAGTAGCATGAGAAATTTGACTCTTGCTTGATTGAAAATGGCTTTAAGCCAAATGAGAGTGATAAATGTATTTATTAAAAATCTTGGAATAATTTCATGTTATTTTTAGCCTATATGTAGTTGATTTATTGATATTTGGTTCTAATTTGCGTGTTATTGATGAAACAAAAAACATGATTAATAATCATTTTGATATGAAAGATCTTGGTGAGGCTAATTTTATTTTGAGTATGAAAATTACTAAACGTGTGAGGGCATTTTTCTTGATCAATCCACTACGTTGAAAAATTATTAAAGAAATATAATTACATTGGATGCAAGCATGTTGTGACTCCTTTGGATTCTAGTGTTAATTTATTTTCTATTAAAAATGACGATGAAGTGATTAATCAAAAGGAATATGTTAGCATGATTGGTAGTTTACGTTATACGACTGATTGTACTAGACCTGACATAGCTTATGCAGTAGGAGAACTTAGTAGGTTCACTATCAAGCCAGGAAGAGATCATTGGTATGCAATGGATCGGATAATCAAATACTTATCTAGTACTAAATAATATGGCTTGTTTTATAAAAAATATCCTAATGTACTTGAAGGCTTCAGTGATGCCGATTGGAATACCTTGTTAGGTGATTCTCTTTCAACTACTGGTTATATTTTTACTTTGGGTGGTGGTGCAATATATTGAAAATCTAAAAAACAAACTATTATTGCTAACTCGACTATGGAAGCTGAGCTTATAGCTTTAACTTTAGTAAGTGAGGAAGCAAATTTTTTGAGAGATTTGTTATATGAGATTCCCTTATGGGAAAAACCAGTTCCACCCATTTTAATTCATTGTGATAGTACTGCTATTATTGGTAGAGTATAAAACCGTTATTATAACGGTAAATCCATATCAATAAGAAGAAAACATAGTGTTGTGAGATCTTATTGACTGATGGTATTATTAATGTGGATTTTGTTAAGTCCTGTGATAATCTTGCAGATCCACTAACCAAGGCCTTGGCAAGAGAAAGGGTTTGGAATACATCGAAGGAAATGGGATTAAAATTCATAGATTCATGAGCCATATATGAGGATACCCAACTTGGGGACTAAAGATCCTAAGAACTGGGTTCAATGGAAAAAACGAATCATATGATAGTCGTAAGAAATGCACTATTCTTTTTACTTCTCATTCCTATGATGTGAGTGCATTTATCCTATAATGTGGTGGAGGATGAGTTTTTGAAGAAACTCTTAATGAAATTCCGTAGCTCTTATAAGTGGGGTGTAAGAGTTATAGGAGCACCCTTGACAAATTTCACCTATGTGAGTGTGAGAATGGGATCACTCTCCATGGGAATTGGGTTTGTTCTCAAATACCCTCATAAAATCGGGATTAGCATATGGTCGTAATGTGCTAGCCAAATAAAGCTTATGTCAACACTTAGATTTTTTGTGTGAGTAATAATTATTTATTTTCCTTAAGTAGCCATAGTTCAAATCTGAGACCACCACTGACTCTGGAGAAAACGTTGTTATTTCACCAAATGAAGGTCCAATGCAGAGCACACCTTCATGATGCATAATAACCCTTCTGGAAGTATCTCATTTTTAATTATTAAAAATAATGGCGGATTGTTGGTGTTTTTTTAATAATTAGTAAGATTATTTTCTAAATATTACCATTGTCAAGTACTTAGTCAATGTGGTCATGATATGATAAATATCTTCAATATCTTTTAATTCTTAACATGGTCCAATCTGCATGCAAGCAGCAAGGTTATTAAGTTAGCTGTTGTTTGATGTTTCTCCAATAAAGAGCACGTGTGTTAGACTTGGTCCATGGTTTGTTGAGATAGTGTTCTAAAATCTAAGAGCTAATAGTGCACATGCATGTAGTGGGTTGATAACATACAGATAATAGCTTTAAATAATGTCTAAAGGGAGACTATGAGTGTAGTATGAAAAAAAAAGTTAAGTTTGAGAGAAAATACATTAAAAATAATACTCTTGAGATATTTTCAGACATTAGAAATGTGTTTTTTTGGTGGAACTTTAAGCTCAATCACTTGTGCAGAGTTGATTAGAGCTATACAAAAATCAGATGGGCTATTGTATCCTAAAGAAGTCAAGTCAAAGTGGAGGTCTACTGCACCGGTTCAATTGAATTATCGCAAAGGGCTTGAATCTTCTTAAAGAGAGTGACATTTTCTTACCTCAATCAAAGCTGATTTTTCATTTGAATGGTTCATTTATTGTAATTTTTTATTTCATTATTGTGTGTTTACTAACATAATCTTAATGAATATTAATTTCCCACCATTTTTATTGTTTGGACAATTTTCGGATTCCACAATCGACGAAGATCAAGTTTACCATGATACCGTGACGCTACCGAAGCCACAGTAACAACTAAGGCATAATCTTGGCAGATTCCCGATGTCAAATTTTCCTGTGGCACTTGGTCCTTCAGTGGTATCACTTGTCATTAAAAACCCACTGGAAGATTTTTGGGGCTTCGGTCGACGTCGGCGTTGAGAAAGCCAGGCACAACCTCTGAAAACCATATCGTATTCGAAGTATGAGAGAGAGAAAGATAAGGGAAGAGAGAGAGAGACAAATGGATGATGACTGAGGAGAGAGTGAGGAGAGCAGGCATAACGGGCAAAGAGATTCAAATAAATTATTTCTATCACCAGTGTGAGGGTGCAAATATAAATTTGTGAAGACAGTTATATGACAGCTTTTGAATGGCTAGTGTAAAAAGTTTTTTTCCACCCATCCGGCTCCAAGTACTACCCATTGTAAAAGGCAAATGCTATTTATAAACTAAGTGAGGTTCAAGGGCGAACTGATGTAGATTAAGGCCATGGGTGAAAATTTAAAATGAGATATTTTATTTTGTACTTATTATTATATTAAATTTTAAATTGATTTATTTTAGTTTTTAAAGTTTAAGAAGAAAAACAACTTAACAAAGATGTCTAATAATATATGAATCAATAATTTCTCAATATATGAACAAATGAGAGATAATCTAATTTAAAAAACAATCCACTACCATAATTGTCTTTTTGCAGCAACAACATATCGCAATAAAAATTCAATTTCTTGTCGCAAAAAAGACTTTGTGGCAACAATCTTTGGTTGCAGGTTAATGATAAAAAAAAAAATGCCAATTATGTATTTTTACCTGCAAAAAACATAAACTAGTCACAAAAGCTTACTTTTTATAGCAAAAATTAGTCCTAGCAAAACTTTATTTTTTTCTCACAAAAATACTTCTTACGTGAGTAAGAGTCATTAAAGAACATTATTTGCAACAAAAATTTATTGTGGCTATTGAACTCAAAATTTTAAATTTCGTATCTACATATAGATTTTGATGATAACTAATAAATTCAAAATTTAAACTCAAGTTATCTACGCATTAAGAGAGTTAAGCATATCAAGAAATCAAGTATGAATAACAAGAATAACAAGTCTACAAATGAAACTCATAGAGTAATTTTGTACATCTCTAGATAAAATTTGAAATTAGATTAAGATTCAAAATAAATCTTATCTTACAAAGCATTAAATTTCTTTTTTCACATGTGCATGACATCATTAAAAGTTTTAATTTTAAAAATTGCTATTTTCACATGTGCATTACATTATTAAAAATTTTAATTTTGAAGATTGCTATTTTCACACACGCATGATATCATTAAAAATTTGTATTTTAAAAATTTTTAAGATGACTGATTGTTATATTTGACATGTGCATATTTGGTTTGAAAATCTTGAAGGGTGGTTGATGTTATTTTGACAAATGCAAAATGTAGATGATTTTGTTTAAGAATTTTGAAAGGTAGTTATATTTCTTTTGACATATGCATAAAGAAGATTATTTGATTTGAAAAATAAATCATGTTCATTTTGTCATATGCGAAAAGTAAAATATTAGGTTTGATTTTTTTGAAAAATAAATGAGGTTGTCTTTCACAATTGTAAAAATGAGATATTTTTGTTTAAATTTTTTGAAAAGTGAATAGTGTTCTTATTTGACATGTGAATCATTTCATATTTGAAAATCAAAACTCATTACCTATAAATAGCTCACTTGAGTTTTGCAAAATAATAACAAGAGCTTACATATCAATTGTTAAAATTTTGCATCATTCATTCAAAACTCTCACTTTCTTTTTTTCAAGTATTGAGCCTTAATCCTTATTTATTTTGAGAGAAATATAGATTGCACTGTATTGTTCTTATTTCAAACCATTTTTAACATATATAAAATTGTAAAGAGAAGTTAGATTGATACCCTTTCTTGAGCTACTTTTGAGAAGAATTCGAATTGTTACGTACACATCAATGTCATCTTCGAGTGCAAGATCAAGACCAAACACCCACCATCCTTTAAGGAGTTTCAATGCAAAATAACTTTTCCTCTGAGGCATAGACCACCCACCCAACCAGCTCTTATGGCATATGTTCCTCATAAAGGTATGACGGCCATCAAACCAATCTATCACATCGGAACTAGAGATCAGTATTAATGCATGCAAGACAGACAGCATTTTAAACAACAACCAACTTTTAAGGCTTTCAATCATAGAATTAAGACAAACCATGGTTTCCGGAAATAAGAAAACATTGAGGCCCTTCATATGGTGTCACTTGTCCAGAAACCCTAGAAGACCCTGGATACATGTTAACGGCCATACGTGATTGTTCAGCGTCGATGGTGGTGGTTGAAAAGCATATTCGAAAGGACGAAAGAGGCGCCTTTCATATGTGATTTGTGACGGGTTAGGATACCTATATAATTCAACGGAAAAATATATCAAATTAGATAAACAAATTATCAAAAGATGTTTAAAGAACATATAAAACAATTAGAATGGTGTTCCAGGTTTTAATTTATTTGAGTCCTACTCGCAAACACAACCTCCACACTGTTTATATGAATACTATTATTCAAATCTTGTCATGTCATGCAGCTTGTAAATAAATATTATGTTCTCCATACTAGCTTGCAAATATAATTTCCTTTAGCAGACCACCACAAAAATGTCTTACGCAATATCTCCTCCAATGAGTGGTAAGTCCCCGCGATTTGAGGGATCACGTTCACAATCTGTGAGTGTAATGCTAGGCTGAGCAAGTAGTCGTGCCACTGTATAAGTTGAGTTTCCACCGTCACCAGTGTCAGCCATGAAGTCAAACCATAGTTCTTCCTTTCCAAAAGAAACATCATACAAAAAGTCTTCATAGGGAACTCCATCTTGAATGTTCCTTCTAAGTGTTGACACACATTCAACCACGCTTGTAGTAGCCTGAAGATTGGAAAAGGGGAAGACAAAAAAATATATCAGTTACGTTACGTATTATAGCATATATTAAAACTATATATCTTTCCACACCAACTAAAAGAGCTCATTGGCACAACAAAATTAAAAAAGGTTTTAACGATTTGACTTGACAGAAGAGAGAGGCCTTGTGTTATTAATAAGACTAGTTTTAATGAACAAAAAAAATAAGCCTACTTTAAGATTATTTCGCTTATCATGGACTGAACATTGATTGCTAATCAGTATAAGAACATAGGAGAAACTTCCCTCAAATTCTTATTTGAACTTGATGGCCTCATGTGAAAGAGACATATACACATAAGTGAACCCACAAGCCCTCAATTTTGGTTAAGAAGTTAAAAGAATCTCAACCTCAGTGTATGTATATTGCTGAATGTAACACGTGTGACAATAAATGGGACCATACCTGCAATATGCGCATGTCAAAGCGACCTAGAAAGACATTTACTGATACCACAATATCAAAAACAGTCTTGTATAAATCAGCTGATGTTCTGCAACACAGCCATCACTAATGAGTATGGCTTGTGAATACACGTCTCAGCCCTGTTTCGCTCGACACTCGCTCGAGCCACGCTCGAGCAAGACTTCCAGACTTACTTCAACCCGAGAGTTCAATCGACCCTCGCTCGACCTCCAGCTCGAACGAGAATCAGGCAATGACTTCGCTCGACTGTCGCTCGACATCCCGCTCGAGCGAAGTGCCACGAGTTGCCAGGTATCCGTTTGTTGTTGAGCGAATTTGACCTAAAAGTCCTCGCTCGAGCGAGAGTAAGTTTCGCTCGAGCGAGATTGCATATTATAAATATCGCAAAGTCATTTCGCGCGAACGGACGAACGAAGTAGCAGCAGCCTCTGTTTTTCCGCCCAAAGAACAGAACTTCTCCCTTGATCATTTCTTCTCCATTTCTCCACTATATTGAGTGAAACTTGTGAGGATTGAGTGTATACACGTGAGGAAAGTGTTTCCTTTTGTAAGAATCTTCTGATTCTCTTTCTGTAACCTCAATTTGATCTAGTAAAGTTTTAAAACCAACCCCACAGTGGATGTAAGTTTATTTTGAGCTAAACCACTTAAATCGTTGTGTTCTTTGGTTGTTTACTGTTTTATTTCTTATTGTTGCATCCGCTGCAGTTTATTTCATATTCTTGTTGTTTGTTCATTGGTCTTTTTCCTAACAATCACCAATCCATAACAACTACTCAAAATCTCTATTGGGAAATATAGCGAAAGACAGAGAACAATAAAGACCATATATAGCAGACATACCCTGAATACCAAGGAACCATATCTGAAAAATCTGGCTTCATTTGTCCATTCTTTCTCTGCTTCTTCTTCTCATATTCTTCGCTTGACCTGGCCAATGGTGCAAAAGAACTTTAAATATTTCTAATAAGGAAACACCTAGAAATAGGATGTGGCGTAAAGCTAGAATTTAAACCAATAGGAGGCTGACACATCAATCTTTCATCATTGTTCAACAACATGTTATCTGCAAAGATTCCCACCCCCAATTTTGAACTAGGACACAGTAGCCCATTGTCCTGGAGCCGATTTCTCTCTCTCTCATTCCTACACATCGAATTCAAAGACTCTTTTGGGTTAGAGTATAGGAACACTTCACCATTTCCTCCAATATAGCACAAGGCTTCAATAATTTCTCCTCCACCAACTGTGTACCTTTTAGCATGATCCTGTATATCAGAAAGCTGAACTCTACATCCTTCCTTCTTTTCCATCGCCTTCAGTACAAGCTTCCTCATCCTACTGGACTCTCCAACCTCACACAACGCATCCATTATTGTATTATAAGTAATCACATTAGGTTTGCAACCCAACTATTCCATTGAAGCAATCATCTTAATACCAGCTTATGCTTTGTTCTGCTTACACAAACCATATAATACTTCAACATTAAAGCCATGTAAACCCATAGCATAACGAAAAATGTCGAGCTTAATTCCTCATACTTTCATCTCCTTTTTTATGATATTTATCATCTCTTTGGATATATATGGAGACAAGTGCCTCATGAAGATGGTGGAACCAATGGGTTTGGTGGTGGCTGCAAAGTTGGATTTTGGGAAGGATTTGGTTGGCACGGAAGAAGGTACAGGGGAATGGCCATGAGAGAATGCTTGCACGACTCAAAACCTCAAGAGCACCCAATCCTTTCCTTCCATTCCCTAACAAACTCATTCAAGTTAGAATAATCCATTAATCCACAAGAAAACCACAGCTTAATATCCACAAAAATCCATATCCTCAAAGATATATAGGATATGAAAATCTTATTATGAATTTGATCTTCAGGAACAAGAGAGGACTAGGAGAGATTGGATCGGCCAGGAAAAATGGTGTGCAGAGTAACATGTTATTGAGCAGCAATGGCGTGGGTAATATAAATTTTATTTGAACAATTGTATTGTATTTAATTTTGGTCACATGTATTCACGTGCACCTTAGCTTAGTTTGTACCTTAGTTTAGTTGGCTTGGTATAAAAGCCTAACTTTTGCCCTTTGTATGACACTTTTATGAAACTAATTTTATTCCAGAAGTTTCTCTTATTATGGTCTCAGACAGAAACCCCTCTCTATTCAAAACTCTAGTTTGTGCAAAATGGTCGGCAATGATTTGTGCTCCGTTTCCCCTGTACCATGCCAAACTCCAAAGATTATTCGAATCCCTATTTTCTCCAAAATGACGATCATTCTGGTGCAGTTCTTGTTTCTCAGCCATTAATTGGCGACAATTACCTCACATGGAGTCATTCATTCTCCATGTCTCTCATTTCCAAAAACAAACTTTGCTTTGTCAATGGTTCCTTACCAAAACCCTCTTAAACCGATCATTTGTATCATGCTTGGATTCATTGCAAAACTGTAGTTTTATCATGGCTTCTTAATGCTTTGTCTAAGGATATTGCATCCTTTGTTCTCTACATCGATTCTGCGAAAGAGATATGGACAGATCTTAAGGAGTGCTTTGCACAGAGCAATCAACCACACATTTATCAAATTAGGAAAGCTATTGTTTTTCTTTCTCAAGAAACTTCCAAAACTTTCTCCTTCATATCAGCATTTTTGTTCTTCTATTGATTTCATATATGAGCCTACATTTTTCCACAAAGCCATTAAGTATCCTCGTTGGAGAGATGCTATGGCAGCTGAAATCACTGCTCTTGAAAGAAATAAAACATGGACTTTAACCGATTTACCTCCTGACAAGCAGCCAATAGGTTGTAAATGGGTTTATAAGTGCAAATTGAATTCTGATGGTACTTTAGAGAGATATAAAGCTCAAAATGAAGGGATTGATTACTTTGATACTTTTTTCCCAAGTAGTAAAACTGACCATTGTTAGAATTCTTCTTACTTTGGCTGCAATAAATAATTAGACTTTGCATCAGCTAGATGTAAATAATATTTTTCTCAATGGGCATTTGGATGAGGAGGTCTATATGACTCTTCCCCCTTGTTTTTCAAAACCTGGTGACTCACGAGTTTGTAAACTCCTTAAGTTTCTCATGGACTAAAGCAAGTATCTAGACAGTGGTTTTTCAAGTTTTCATCAACTTTGATTTCTTATGATTTTATCCAATCAAAGTGTGATTATTCCCTGTTCACAAAAGGCTCGGGTGGTTCTTTCATAGCACTGTTGGTTTATGTAGATGACAGTATCATTGCTTCTAATAATTCTAAAGTTGTTGATAATCTCAAAGCTTTCCTACAAATGCATTTCAAGTTGAAAGATCTTGGTTCTTTGAGATATTTTTTTAGGTCTTGAGGTTGTAAGATCTACTAAAAGCTATTTATTTATCTCAAAGAAAATATGCTCTTGATATTGTCAATAATATTGGTTTGCTAGCTGCCAAACCTGCTACATGTCCCATGGATCCGAATGTCAGATTGTCTAAGACAAAGTCTTCAGGACCACTGTTGGAAAATCTTTCTTCAGATTAATTGGTAGACTTTTATATTTGACCATTACCAGGCTTGACTTATCTTTTTTTGTAAATACTTTAAGTCAGTTTTTGGATCAACCTCGGCAACTTCATTATGATGCAGCTATTATCGGTAGTCAAGTATATCAAAGTCATTGTAGGTCAAGGTTTGTTTTCTCCATCTACCAATTCAGTCATTCTCAAAGAATTTTGTGATTCGGATTGGGTCACTTGTCTGGATTTCAAAAGGTCTATCACTGGATTCTGCCTTTTTATTGGTGATTCTTTAATTTCCTGGAAATCAAAGAAATTGGTTATTGTTTCTAGATCTTCTGCTAAAGTCGAATATAGATCAATGACTTCAACATGTTGTGAGATCAAGTGGCTTGTTTCATTGCTTCTTGATTTTGGTATTTCACTAACTACTACACCTGTATTGTATTGTGACAGCCAAGCAGTACTTCACGTAGTCGTCAATCCCGTCTTTAATGAAAGGACTAAGCATATTGAGATTGACTATCATCTAGTTCGAGATATGGTTCAAGCTAAGGCTGTTGTCACTCTTCATGTTACTTCTTTACATCAAATAGCTGACTTTTTTACTAAACTCTTGTCATCTGAACGATTTCAATTACTTCTTAACAAGGTGAGTATTGTAGACTTGTATACTCCAACTTGAAGGGGGTTAATATAAATTTTATTTGATCAATTTATTGCATTTAATTTTGGTCACATGTATTCTCGTGCACCTTAGATTAGTTTGCACCTTGGTTTAGTTGGCTTAGTGTAAAAGCCTAACTTTTGCCCTTTCTACGACACTTTTATGAAATTCATTTTATTTCAGAAGTTTCTCTTATCAGTGGGTAAAGCTATCCAAAGATGAACATTTCTTGTAAAAATGAAATGCAGATACAAAATAGTAAATACAACTTACGCTGTAAATTTTGCTGCTATATAATCAGCTATGTAAAGGCCTATAAATGTGGCCCATAACGAGTACACTGAATAGATCTCGTCCGTTGTAACCTTGGGGGACCCACCCTCTTCAAACTGATCAAAGAAAAACATTTTTAAAACAACAGACAAGATCATAGGACAAGCAAAATAAATAATGATAGGTGACATTAGTTTTAAAAATGTAAAAGTTATACTTTTTCAAAATGTAATTAGATTCGAGATATAATGTAATGTGTAAGTTTCGTGAGTTCCTATTAAAAAAAATGCATAATGAAGCTTTTCTATTCTTCTACCACTCTCTTATTATTCTTTTATTTTTAATTTAATTTTTTTTATTATTTAATGGTTAACAAAATGATTATTCATAAAATTATATGTTTTTTAAATTCTTTTCTTAATGATTAAAAATGTTAAAAACATATTTAAAGAAAAATAATAAAAAAACAAATACACTAATAATAATAAAGAAGTGCTAAAAATATATTAAGTGCATCATCATCCCAAAAAAAAAAAAAGTAAATGTAAGCGATTCGTTGCTTTTTTAATAGTAAATAATATTTTTTTTAAAGCAAGTGCGCATGAGGACTTATCCACACTAAAATTACGTCTAGGCTTGAGCCAAAACTCGAAAACCCGACTCCAATTTTGAATATACGACTCCAATTATGTCTCTGATATTGTATATTTTTAAATAATATAGATATATATTATATATTAATTACAATCTTATATATAACTATCACTTATATAGTTAGTTAATTTCAATAATGTATTAGTATGAGTAAATTTTTATAAAATAGCATACTTAAAATACTATAATATAAATAGGCTAAATTAACTAATAATAATATAGTATATATAAGCTGTTAAAACAGGAAGTGAAATGAAAAATGGACAAGGAAATGGAGAGAAAATCCTTGTTTCATTGATGGATGTCTGGTGATGCTCATACTACCATTATATACTCTTACAAAAGTAAAAAGAAAAGCTTTCTACAAAAATTAACTTTACAAGCAAACATTCCACAGCTTTTTGTACAGCATGGCTAGGGACTGCTTTATACATTGTTTTCTGTTCTCTATTCTGATTGAGTGCAGCCATATGCTTCCTTAATTAAGACCTTTAATTTCTGTACCAACATTTTCTCCATGCTGCTACTGCTTTCTTCTTTTCTTGCTCTGGTCTGCATCTTTCCATCTGCTCTTACTGCAGCATGTTGATTGCAGGATAAAGCAGATTTATTTGCTGCTACTGCTTTCTTCTTTTCTTGCTCTGGTCTGCATCTTTTCATCTGCTCTTACTGCAGCATATGGATTGCAGGATAAAGCAGATTTATTTTGGCTGCTGCATGCATGCCTAGTGTCCTTGCATTTTCTTTGTTTGCAATTTATCTTGTTGCATTCTGTTTTGTGAGACTCCCCCTCAAGATGGGCATAGATATTCAAGATTCCCATCTTGGACAATAAGAACTGGAAAACAGAAGATGATAAAGCCTTAGTGAAGATATCAGCCAATTGGAATTTCGAAGCTATGTGGACAGGAGTGATGACTCCAGCTAGAACTTTTTCTCGAACAAAATGACAGTCCAATTCTATGTGTTTAGTTCTTTCATGGAAGATAGGATTCCTTGTGATGTGAATGGCTGCTTGGTTATCACAGAACAGAAGAGCAGATTGCTCATGCTTGATGTTGAATTCTCTCAACAGACCAAGGAGCCACACGATTTCACAACTTGTGGAAGCTAATGCCCTATATTCTGCCTCAGCTGAAGACCTAGATACAGTCACTTGCTTCTTTGATTTCCAACTTATTAATGAATCTCCAATGAATACACAAAAGCCTGTGACAGATCTTCTAGTCTCCGGGCAAGCAGCCCAATCAGAGTCACTATAAGCTTTTAAGTGTAGGGATGATCCTGAGGACAAAAAAATACCTTGGCCTATTGATCCTTTGAGGTACCTGAGAATTCTATAGGCTGAGTACATGTGAGTTTGTAATGGCTTATCCATGAATTGACTCAGGACATTCACAGCATAAGTGATGTCTGGCCTGGTGATTGTCAAATAAATGAGTCTTCCAATGAGTCTTCTATAGGCTGTGGGATCTTGAAGAATCTCACTAGTGGTGTGGCTCAACTTGTGATTTAATTCAATGGGTGTAGAAGCTGTTTTGGTGCCAAGCAACCCTGAATCTTCCAGAATTTCAAGAGTATATTTTCTTTGACAGATATTGATTCCAGAAGATGATCTTGCAACCTCTAGACCTAGGAAATACTTGAGAGGTCCAAGGTCTTTAATTTTGAATTGGCTGTGGAGATAAGCTTTGAGTGAGTCAACTTCATCTTGAGAATTGCCACCCACTATAATATCATCTACATAGACTAAGAGTGCAATGAATCCTTTGTGACTAACTTTAGTGAATAAAGAATAGTCAGATTTAGATTGATGGAATCCAATAGAGGTGAGAGAGTTAGAAAATTTTGAGTACCATTGCCTTGATGCTTGTTTAAGTCCATAGAGGGACTTGTTTAACTTGCATACTAGTTTCTCCCCCTCAATCTGCTCTCTGTGGGTGTGATAACCTGGTGGCATTTCCATGTAAATCTCCTCATTGAGGTCCCCTTGTAAGAAAGCATTATGTACATCCATTTGAGATAAAAGCCAGTTGTGAATAGAAGCCAATGTAAGGAACACTCGAACGGTTGTAAGTTTAGCAACTGGACTGAAAGTTTCCTGGAAGTCAAAACCTTCTTTTTGAGTATATCCCTTGGCAACAAGTCTAGCTTTGTGTCTTTCAAGAGAACCATCTGATTTGAGCTTGACTTTATAGACATACCTACAACCAATGGCAGTTTTATTGGGAGGAAGGGGGGTAACAGTCCAAGTTTCATTGTCTTCCAAAGCACTAAGTTCAGCATCCATAGCATCTTGCCAATGTTTAAACTTCACAGCTTCACTATAGGAGTTTGGTTCAGAGGTCAAGGAAAGGGAAACAGAAAAAGATTGGTGAGATGGGGAGAGGTTGTGATAGCTGAGATGTTGATTGAGTGGATGAAGTGTTTGGGATGGAGAAGAGGGATTGAGAGGTATAGTTTCTGCTATTTGACAATGGTAATCATGGAGATATGCAGGTTTGTGCCTCTCTCTAGTGGATCTTCGAAGGGGTAGGGGTGGAGATGAGGGAAGGAGTTGAGCAGGGTGAGGTAATGCAGACTGTGGAACAAACAGATCAGAATGGGGGGTTGTCTCAACATTTCGCTCGAGCGAGTTGTCGAGCGAAGGTCCAGCGAAGTCACTGCCTGGCCTTCGCTCGAGCGAGTTGTCGAGCGAAGGTCGAGCGAAGTCACTGTCTGGCGTTCGCTCGAGCGAGTTGTCGAGCGAAGGTCGAGCGAGATCACTGCCTGGCCGTTTTTCAAGTGAAGAAAGAAGAGAAGGAGGGGAATGAAATGGAAAAGTAGATTCATGGAAGATCACATTTCTAGAAATGAAGGTGGAGTGTGTTTCCAAGTCATAGAGTTTGTAGCCTTTAATGTTTGCAGGGTATCCCAAGAATATGCACGGCTTAGCTCTAGGTTCAAACTTGGTTCTTTGGTGTTTAAGCGTGCTGGCATAGCTTAGGCAACCAAAGACTCGAAGGTGATCATAAGTAGGTGGTAATGAAAAGAGTTTTTCATATGGGGTTTTGTTTGAGAGAAGAGGAGTGGGGAGCCTATTGATGATGTAAGCTGCAGTTAAGATGGCATCCCCCCAAAAAGGAATAGGCAATTTAGCTTGGAAGAGGAGTGCCCTGGCAACATTTAAGAGGTGTTGGTGTTTCCTCTCAACAACACCATTTTGTTGAGGGGTATACACACATGACTTTTGATGAATGATGCCATTATCTTTATAGAAATTAACCATGTCAAATTCAAGGCCATTGTCAGTCCGGATCTTCTTAACTTTGCTGTTGAATTGAGTTTGGATTAACTGAACAAAGGACTGCAGAATAGATCTTGTGTCTGACTTTAATTTCATTAAAAACACCCAAGTGATTCTCGAATAGTCATCCACAATAGTCAAAAAGTAATGAAAGCCTTGAATAGATGCCTGAGAATATGGCCCCCATATGTCACAATGGATTAAATCAAATGGTAATGAACTAGTGGATACACTTGAAGGAAAAGGAACATGTTTCTGCTTGGCCAAATGGCAGATCTTACAACAAGATAGTTCTTTGGACTTTACATTAGGAGCAAGAGAATGAATTAAATGCATTCTTTGTGAGGATAAGTGCCCTAATCTAAAGTGCCACAGATCAAAATCCTGTTGCATGACAACTTGGTTGACTTGAACTTGATTGGTGAGAGTCAAGGAAGGGTTGATGCTGCTGTTATGGGAAGGGGGCAGCAGGTAATAGAGGCCGTTGTGAACCTTAGCAAGCCCAATCGTTATCCATGAAGAGAGGACCTGAATGAAGCAAAGATTATTTGAGAAAAATAGACATGTATCTGGTTTTTGAGTGAGCTTGCTAACTGAGATGAGGTTGAAGGTAAAAGAGGGTACACAAAGGACATTGGTCAACAACAATGAATCTGACAACCTCACAGTCCCTATGTGTGTGACTTGAGTCCTTGTCCCGTTTGGGAGTTGCACAAAGGCTTGTGTGCAAGGAGACATTTTATCAAGAAATGAAGTAGAGCACACCATGTGATCAGTGGCTCCTGTATCTATGATCCATGGTGTCCCATAGATATCAGAATATTTCGAGTGATGAGATGAATCATGATTTTCAGGTATGAAAAAAAAAGAGAGATCATGATGATTACCTGCAGAGTTTGAGAAGGAAGTGGTGGAGGAATCAGGTTCTGGAGTTATAGGGTTTGGTAACACCGGTTTGTCTTGTCCTAAGTTTAACTGGGGAAATTGAACATTGACAAGATCCATTAGCTGCTGTGCCTGTGCTTGAGAGAGATTCAATTGAGGGACTTTTGGAGCAGGGGTTCCCAGTGGTGAAGTGACAACTTGAGCAGCAACGTGGTTTGCAGAATATGGTGCAGCAGAGGTGCTTCCAGGTCTTTGCTTAGTGAACTTGAAATTTGGTGGGAATCCCACCAACCTGTAGCATTTATCTTTTGTGTGCCCAGATTTACCACAATGGTGGCACACTAGTTCAGTTTTATCTCTCTTCTTTGAAAAATTTTGGTAGGCAAGTAAGGCAGATGGTTCTGAGGTGGGCAAGGCTGCATTCCTTGCTTGCCTTTGTCTCTCTTCTTGTAATATTAGTGAAAAAGTTTTATCCAATGAAGGCAAAGGACTCAGCAAAATGATTTGTCCTCTCACAGCATCATAACTATCATTTAACCCCATCAAGAATTTGAAAACATAGTCTCCTTGTTGAACCTCACCAACATTTTTTAAAGCATCACATGTACATTTGCCACAAGAACAACATGGAAGGGGTCTGTAACTATGCAATTCTTCCCAAACAGCATTAAGTTGTGTAAAATAGTCACTTACAGAGAGGTGTCCTTGTACAATGCTACTCAGTTTGTGTTGGAGGTGATAGATTCGAGCCTCATCAGGTTGTGCAAATCGTTCCTTGAGTTTATTCCAGACCTGTTTAGCTGAAGTCATGAAAAAGACATTGGATGCAATGTCTTTTGAAACAGAATTCAGAATCCATGCAAGGAGGATATTATTGCATCTCTGCCATGAAATATAGGAAGGGTCTGTCAAATCAGGAGTGGAGATGGAGCCATCTAGGAAACCTGATTTGTTTTTAATGGAAATGGACAGCAGAAATGATCTGCTCCAAGAAATGTAGTTTGAACCAATCAATGGAGGTGATACAATGACAGTGTTGGCACTGTCACTGTGATGTAGGAAGAATGGACTATTTGGATCCTCAAATGAAATAGGAGAGGAAGGGGATGCCATGATTTATGAGATGAGGAAATAAGGATATTGGCTTGCAAGCTTAAGGGAATGTAGCAGGAGAGATTTCCTGCTCTGATACCATGTTAAAACAGGAAGTGAAATGAAAAATGGACAAGGAAATGGAGAGAAAATCCTTGTTTCATTGATGGATGTCTGGTGATGCTCATACTACCATTATATACTCTTACAAAAGTAAAAAGAAAAGCTTTCTACAAAAACTAACTTTACAAGCAAACATTCCACAGCTTTTTGTACAGCATGGCTAGGGACTGCTTTATACATTGTTTTCTGTTCTCTATTCTGATTGAGTGCAGCCATATGCTTCCTTAATTAAGACCTTTAATTTCTGTACCAACATTTTCTCCATGCTGCTACTGCTTTCTTCTTTTCTTACTCTGGTCTGCATCTTTCCATCTGCTCTTACTGCAGCATGTTGATTGCAGGATAAAGCAGATTTATTTGCTGCTACTGCTTTCTTCTTTTCTTGCTCTGGTCTGCATCTTTTCATCTGCTCTTACTGCAGCATATGGATTGCAGGATAAAGCAGATTTATTTTGGCTGCTGCATGCATGCCTAGTGTCCTTGCATTTTCTTTGTTTGCAATTTATCTTGTTGCATTCTGTTTTGTGAGATAAGCACCATAATATTAACTATTACTATCATGTAATACAAATGTATAATAACAACTAATGTATAAATACTAATGTATAATAACATGTAAATTATATAATAACTAATATATTCTGGATAAATACAAGTATTTAAATTTATAATAACGTGTAATACTAATGTATAATAACTAAAGTATTTTAGTTGCTTACTCGCTGAATTCTATGATCTCACTTACTGTTTCTAATTACGGTACTTGACTAACTATGTTTCGCATTATTCATTGTGGAAAAAAAATAAATCGCATGTCAGAATACGATATAAGGCACTTACCTTGCCATAAATAACGTGCATTTTCTCGTAATTGTCCAATATGGCGAAAAGGGGGGAATAATAGTGACTCGGCGACTCAACCCGCGGCGTCGTAATAAGCCAATATGGTAGACTTGGTCTCTCA
Source organism: Platycarya longipes (assembly GCA_036559045.1). Classification (NCBI taxonomy): domain Eukaryota; kingdom Viridiplantae; phylum Streptophyta; class Magnoliopsida; order Fagales; family Juglandaceae; genus Platycarya; species Platycarya longipes. Next base: position 41,857,720 of record CM071802.1, read on the forward strand.
AATTTCTTGGTTCCAGCTCATGTCTCTCATGACCACTACATTTATTTAGGAAAAAACAGCAGGCTATACCGACAACCTTCAAAGCATGAAAAATCAGGTGAAAAATTATCTCATATATATATATATATATTTGAATTACTATATATACATGGGCACTTACAGCAGAAAGTTGGAGATTGATCCACATATCTGGCCACTTTCGAATCTCAGTACGTGAAAAGATGTAGCAAAGGCCATCAAAAATAAAGTGGAAGACGAGAAGAAACAGAATAGAAGAGGCAAAAGTTGTCAAAAATAAAGATAGATTGATTCTCGTAAATTATACCATCCAGTGTGTGCTAGGATAATGATACACAGCTGCCACAAAAAGCCACGAGAAATACCTGCAAAAAATAATGTATTAACATTTAGTTCAACCCACAACTATCTCCGGACGTGTGGTGAAGATCCTAATTTCTTAATTTATAGAATTAATAGAAAGGATAAGAACTTGTGAATATCATCATGGATGGGTCATCTGTAAGCATGTACATTAAAGAAATTACAATGCGCGCGCTAGCTGCATGTGAATGAAGGAATTAAGAAAAATGCTAGCCTTAGCCACAAAGAGATTTATAAAAGTAGATCCACATAGTATTTTAAATTGTAAAGTAGATCCCAACATATCGTTTGAATTTACTTTTGTGAGAGATCTCTATAGAACTTTTCACAACAAAAATTTATGTTCTATCACTACAACACATAAGACTTTTTGTGAAGTTTGATAAGTCGCCGCAAAAAATTTTAAAATCGTCACAAAAAGTCTCAAAATCGCCACAAAAGTCTCAATACGACAAAAAATCATTTTCCGCATTTTGAAAATCACAGGTTAACCGGGATTATTTGGGCGTGACAATAAGCCTAATTTCTCGCCATAAATGCCTAATTTCTCGCCACAATATTACTATTTGTGACGAGAAAACATAACAAATGCTATTATTTGCGGCAGAATTTAACTCTCAATTAAATAAAATGCAGTAAAAAATCTTATTTGTTGTAGTGCATCCAAGTAAATGCATGTACTGCACCCGTGGTTTAAAACTACATGTCCATGGCTCATATATAATTAATTACACGTATGTAGGTATGTATGCGTGAGACATTTTACATTTCATTTAGCACTTGTGGGAATGAAGAAATAGTACCGCAAACACTATAATTATGACAAGATTCAGAGTAGTAAATAGTAATTATTACCACTTACTGAAATTGGAATAGCTGGGTTCCTCTATCAGTGTTTGGGAAAAGAAATAGAAGAATCCAATCAAACAGACATGCATAAACCACCACACGATATCTTTTTCATTGTGATCAAGGGCATCCATAATCTCGAAAGGGCTAAAGAAGAGGCAACCCAGAAATGCCACGATTACTGGAAGATGTGAAAGCTCAGGTTGATATGGGTATGTATCGACGTTGCCATTTCAGACTCGTCAATATGATCGATCATATCTTCTTAGAACTTGCTTGGCTTGATCGATTGAAATCAGCTTCCGAATTCTGTAAATTAGGAGGATCAGTAGTGTTAACTATATCTATGAATACATAATTACAGAACTGCTTTTGACTCGAATTCTCGAGACTTTTGTTCAAATACCAAGAATTAAATAAGTTCGTGATCAGATATATAGATCAGAGAAGAGAGATACCTGCTAGAAGAGAGGAAATTATAAAAAGTTGATCGAGGAACGGCAACACCCAGACTTGAATGAGATCAAATGCTTTCGAAATAGAATAGCATATGAGAAATGCTAGGGTCGTTAGTGAGCTGTGCTAGCTAGTTTATGTCTAGTTAGTCTTAATATGTTTTGTATTTTTATTTTTTTTACATCAATTTTTTAATATGCTAAAATATTTTTTAAAAAAGAAAAAATATACAATATTATTAAACAATATTTTTTTAATCATTATATAAAAAAAAATTAAAAAAAAAAACAGGGATCAGGACAATCTAGCAGGACACACTATACAGATCACAAAAAGAATTTCCAGCTTTAAGATAAGATATTTGTCCCATCTCATTCCAGTTTATCTTATTTTTAAATATAATTTATATACAAACATTTTAAAATTAATCTTTTAATTTTTCAAACTAATTATTATATTTTCTTCAATTTTTCAAATAAAATATTAAAAATATTTCAAAATTTTTATATCTTTACATAAAAATAATATTATAAAACTATATTCTTACACTATTTTAATTTTATAATATCTTTTATTCAATTTTTTCTCTTTCCTTTCACAAAAGTTAAAAAATACTCAACTCAAATTAACTTATTATTATTCACAAACTATTTTATTATTATTTATAAAAGTTTCATCTAATTTCTGATCTTTATGATTTTTTTTCTTAAGATTTCTTTCTATACTTCAAAAATAAATTATTTTTTTGTAATATTTTTTTATCTAATGATTTAGAAAATATTTTTAAATAATATTATGAAATTTTTAAATATTTAATAATATTTATAAAAAAATAAAAAATCAAGAACATAGCGAACACGTGATCAGTCAGACTAGTCAGTGATAGCCAGAATAGTAGAAATGAAAATATTAATATTTGACTAATGATAGAGTTATACTTCATTTATCACTCATTTATCAGTTTTTTTAATTTTTTAATTTTTTTAAAATAATTTTTACTTAATGATTAAGGAATAAATTATTAATAAAATTATATATTTTTAAAAAAATTTCTTAATCTTTAAAGAAGTTAAAAATATATATAAAAGAAAATACAAAAAAAATAAATACATTGTAGATGATAAATGAATGAAAAAGTAATGGTAACCCTATCACTACTCTTAATATTTGTAATGTTTGTCTTCTCCACTAAAAAAGGAAAAAAAAAACCATTTGACGGGGTTAGGGGACTATTCAAATTTTTAGAAAAAATTTGCCTGCTTATTTTTTTACAAATAATTTCATCTTATTTTATTATTAATTATTATTTTTCAAATTTTTATATAAAATAAAATAAACAATTTTTTTAAAAAAACAAAAAACAAATTTACAAATCCTAAAATAACATTAATATTAAATAAATATATTATAATAATATTTTCTTCGATTTTTAAATTTTATCTTATCTTATATATGAAAACAAACCAAGCCTTATTTGAGTGACTACAAAATTGGGCTTGCTAACAAAGGATCCTCAGGATTATTTTAGTGGAAAGTGATCAATTATAGTTTTTATTTTTTATTTATAGTAATTCTACATGAAGTCGGATTTAGGAAGTCGATAAAGAGTCGACAATAATGTAAAAATATTCTTTCTCACTTCCAACATTGTTTTCAGGGATCTAATGAGTTAAAAATAAGGAAAATATTTTTTAAATCAAAACCGACTCCCCATCGACTCCTTAAATCCGACTCCATCTAAAATTATTTTTTTATTTAATAATTAAGAAAATGATCTTTAATGAATTGATATATATATATATATATATTAAATATTTAAAGAGAAAATTTGGTTAAAAAAAAGTAAATATAATAGTTTTAATCGAAAAGATTTTACTCAAAATATATAAATTTTTTAAATTACAATAATGAAAATGGAATAAAAGTAACAAAATGATATATTATGAAGTTAATAGCCTTATCTATTTTTAAAATTAAGTATTAAAAGAAGTATATATTACTTAAAACAAAAGTAAATATTTAAGTTTTAAAAAAGTACTATACTATATTTAAAGAAAAAATAGTTTTTTTTTTCAAATTTTTATATTACTTATAGATATTATTAGTAAAAATAATTTTAATATTTATTTTACATTCCAAAATCTTCAATAAAATCTCATTACTTAATATTCAAATATTAATTTTAATATTTTTAAATTAAAATATTATATACTTAAATATCGTATTAGACCACAAAATATATTGAATCTTCCCCGCCCGTTTGTAATTTTAAGTATCTAGATAACTTATTTTGCAATGCCCGAGGAGTTTGGTGTTAATGCTTGGGCATTACCTTGGAAATTAATTATGATGGTTACTGATTTTAGAATATTCTAATTAGATTATTTTAAATTATTTTTAAAAATATATAAATTTATATATTTAATTAAAAATAAAAAGATAAAAGTGAAATAAGAGAATAAAAATACCTTCTGTGAATAGTAAATTAAAATTTTATTCTTTAACTTTTATTAGATAAAGTTTTAATTTTATTATTTAAAAAAATATTTTTATTTCTTTCTCCTACTTTTATCTTTCTACTTTTAATTAAATATGATTATATTTTTTTAATAAATATATAAATTTATATTTTTTAAAGAATAACGTAAAACAACCTAATGAGCTGAATAGTATCAGAGCCAACGTCCGGCACAATAAAAAAATTGAGATGACTTGGTCCACGCGGTCTTTGTTTACACTTGGAAACAACCTTCAAAATTAGCATGAAGAAATTAAAGTATTAATGGAGATTCATTCTCATGCAGGATTCTACCATTGAATGATCAACACCGCTATTAAAAGCCAGTAGAAATACCTGCAAATTGAAGACAGATTCATTCTCATTCATGAATATTGATCTGATGAGAATCATTTGCATGCAGTACGTACTTTTCATCGTCTCCAGGGCTTCCATTGAACTGCGCGTAATTCTTATCAGAGCTGGTCGTCGCTGGTTGTCTTGAACCGGATATATAGCTCTCGTTACTTATTTACCAAGTCAAAACCTGTAAGTCAAAACCTGTAACTTTGGACAAGAGATTAAAGATATTGAAGAATATTGAATTAGAAGAACTGACTGATAAGATCATCATGTAAAATATAGAACATTGCTAAAAGAAAGAGAACTGCATGTAAAAAAAAAAATCATATATTTCCTCTATATAAGGATGTTCTTACAGAAACGAAACCACAGTGATGTCCGGAAGAATAGAAAGCACAAGTTTCGAAAAACAGGTAACCGATCAAAGACCCATTGACGAAATCACACACCATTTTTTTGTTAAAATAAAAAAATAGGAGTTGCAGTCTCTCTGTACCTCTAAATTGCAGCGCACAAAAACTGTTGCCAATATTTTCTCTTTCCCGATTCCACTTCTTCTGTCTATGCTCGGAAAAGGGCTGCCAGACTGAGGGCTTTGTCTCTTTCTGTTAATTCTGCCTGCTGGCCCTGCCCGAATGTCTGACTCCCCTAATATCTGTAGTTACGTGTACGAGTCCTGTACACTAGATAAGGTCCGGTTTATTTGAAAATGAAATTAAAAATTTTAAGTTTATATTATATTTATTGTTATAATTTTTTAAATTTACATACAAAATATAATAAAAAAATTTATTATTTTAAATTTTAAAATTACTTTTTCAAATTTTCATAAAAAATCAATATTAAAAAAATAATATAATAATATTTTATTATTTTTTTAACTTTTATCTCATATTATTTTATCTTATCCTTAAAAATAATCAGGACCTAGTTAATTATTTGTCAAAATTGACTAATTAGCGCAAAGTAAATTGCATTAAATCAATTCAAAACTCTAAAACTCTACTTTTAAATTAAAATAAAATTATTTCTTTCTTCAAACTTAATTAGCTACAATTCATCTCCAAAACAATATTATTTTACTCTAAAAATATTTTACAATACTTGCAGGTGGTCACCGATGATCTCTTGAAACTAGGCTGTGCAAGATGCTCAAACACCCACTCAACCCGCCCAACCCAATTGAGTCGACCTGGCAAAAGTCGGGTTAATCGGGTCAAAACACATTATGGGACTTATGAATGATGAAACCGACGAACCGCTTTCAACACCTGACTATTCTAGACTTCCACTATTCCTCTCCTCTCTTCACCTCAACAAATCAAAACCCTAGCCAGTAGCCATATAAGAAATTATTGAAAATTAGAGACTTGACCTTCTCTTGGAGCTTCTCCAACTCACCCTTTCCCTTAACTTCATTGGAGCTTCTCGTTCGACAATGTTCCTCTATGGCATGGTCCAAAGCAAGGCAACTGCATTGTTCCTTCGATTTCCAATGGCAATCACCCACAGTAGCTCAACGCCACCCAAGATGTTATCAACCGGTGGCTCATGCTAATCAAGGTGCTCCCCAAAGGGGGCTTCCATCTTTGTCACCATGGTCTCGTAGAATCCGGGGAAGTAGGCAGCCTTTAGACGCCCTAGGGGATGACGCCGTCGACGATAGAGGTGAAACGGATGTTATTGGGCTTGGTATCGGTCCATCGGAACCAGTATAGCCAAGCCAGTCTTCGGTGACAACGAAGCTGATGAGAAGGTTAGGTTGAAAATCGATTGTCGGAGGGACATTCCATGAAATTGATAGCGTTTTACTCTGATAAATGTTTTGTCAGAAGAATGGGTTAAGCTTAACTGAGAATGAATCAGTCCATGATGGCTGTCTAATAGGTAAAAAAAAAAAAAACAAACAAACAAAAGATGAAGAAGAAGAAGAAGAATTGATAGTATTTTGCTCTGATAAATGTTCTTGCAAAAGAATGGGCTAAGCACAGCTGAGAATGAATCAATCCATGGCTGCCCAAAAAAAAAAAAGGATGATTTTTTACCTGACCGGACCACTGACCCGTAATGCGGGTCGGGTTGGTTTGGCCCCAAAACCCTGTCGAGTAGGGTCGAGCAGACCCCAGACCCGACTTCAGGCTATCTATCGGGTTGCAGCCCTACTTGAAGCAATACAATCAGGAGAAATCCCAAGGAGGCACATTTGCAGTTACATGAACTACTTCCATGCACACTTATTTCAGCTCTCAACCAAATCAAACAACTGTTAGGTGCGAAAGTGAGGACCATTTGCGGAATAGATTTTTATCCAAATTTTTTTATTCGACAAAGTGTTTTTAATTCTATTTTTTAAGTTAATGTGATTGTTGGGTGTAAGAAGGTAGGCAAAATGTATTTGTTGGATAATTAAATTTGGAAATAATAGTTTTAAGTAAAAGCTAAATTATTAATTATTAATATATGGATTAAAAAAAGTAAAAAATTTAAATTTAAATATCAAATTTTTATATTATTATTTTAACTTTAGAATAGATAGTTTATAAGTATGAATTAATTATCTCTAATAATTTTGATTTTAGCTTAAACCACAACTTTTCGACTTTTGTGATTAATATGAATAATATATATATATATTTTTATTTTTTCACATAGGATCATCTTCTATCTAGATGGGGTTTAAGTCAATGTTTTCCACCCATTAATAACAAACAGACATGTAAGCATCTCATTAACTTCACAATGAATGAATCATTGACCCAAATATGCTACTCTCTTGCTTCTTTCCATCTGAGAAACCTACAACTTTACTCCCGTAAGAAAAAGCCTCCCATCTCTCAAACCCAGCTTGCTGCTGCTTCTTTTTCTTTATTCTCGCCGTCTCGGTGGAGCAAAGCCAGTTTAAAAGGCCAGAACAAAAAGCTAGAGGCTTTTTTAGTTCTTCTATGCGTCTTCTACCATCTCTCATATCCGTGTCTGAATTTTTTTTTTTTTTTCTCTCTTCTCTTAGTAATGCTTTCTCTTCATGAAATGGTGGGCTTTTCGTAATTCTTCTGAAAAGAGCTTTCCAATTTGGAATAAAATTTTTCTGTAAGAAGTCATGAACACCAACTTGGATAAATATTCTTGATGATTATAAAAGGGGTGACGTTATGGTGCAGTCGGGCTGTACCCCAGCATTTTGCAGCTCACCTTCCAATTTTCTATAATTTATATAAAAATATAAAAATAAAATAAAATTTAGAAACACAATAAAACATACAATAAAATAATAAAATAAATAAAATATAATAAAAAATATAATAAAAAATACATTAAAAAATAAAATAAAGATAAATTTTTAAGGGAATTCGACCTCAGCCCAGCTCCAGCCGTCATCGACGGGTCCAAAACGGGTTTAAGGCTGTGGCGGGCACACCAGAAGTCGTGTCAGAACCCCTAAGAGAATTGACCAGGATCACGTCTCGACATAGTCCCTTGAAGGACAGGACAATCCCTTAGCTAGCCTGCATGCATGTCTTAACTTAGGCCTTGACACGCAGTAGGCGCCCATTGAGGCCTACTGGCCGCACACACTCCATGCGCACAGCCATGCGTGCCCTACGCGCATCCACTTGCGCGCGCCCCAGCACACCCTAGCGAGGCTAGTGGCGTGTCTTTACAAGTACGCCATCCAACGCATGGCACCAGCCCATGCTTTGCAGAGCAAACTAGTGGTATGCACATCATGCATGTTATCCAGGACGCGACACCAGCCCATGTCTTGCAGCACCCAGCGCCCAGTCCGCCAGTTTGGACCATGCATGCCTATCACCTCGGCCCCCAGCCCGGGCCATGCAGGACTACCACCCGAGCATCTTGACTGGGCCATACCACCACAGCACGACACCACCCTGTGCCCACCATCAAGCCTCAGTCTGGCACCCTGCCATGCACATCACCATCAGGCCATGCACAGTGCCATGCCGTGTCCACCACCAGACAACCACATGGCATCTCACAACGCCATGCAGACATCATCAGACGCCATGCAGGCACACCCAGCCATGGACATTGCAGCACCATAGCCCACCATGGGCCCATGCAAGCCACGGCCATGCTATCCCTTGGGCGCCTATCACTTTCTTTTATGTTATTTATTTATTAATTGCATTTGGACGCTTTAGTCATTTACTTATTTTTAGTAAGGACCTATTGGGGATTTCCAAGTTATAAGCTCTATAAATAAGACTATTAGGCTTTCATTTCATAATCTTTGGACATTTGAGCTTTGGACATTTGAGTTTTAAACATTGCTCTTGAGAGGGAGTTAGGCTGGCCACACCATTGTGGTTAAGATTTTCGGTACCTTGTACACTTGGATTTCAAATGGTGCAATTCGTGAATACTTTTGAAGATGAACATACCATATAATTCGTAAATCGGTGTGTGCCACATCTATCTTTCCATTTTATGCTATTAATAATATTTGAGGTTTATTCATCTTTGTGTTTTTCAGTTTTGGAGTGTTCTTGGTGTTCTTGAGTTTGTGTGTCATGTTCTTGAGTGGAGAGTCTTGGTGAGGCCGAATTCACACCACTTGTGAATTTGAGAAATTATGTGAGTGTTCAAGAGGATTTCAAAATTCGCATCCCTTATGAATTCTGAATTCCTCAAGTGAGTTGAGTGTGAGTGTGTGCTTGAATCAATTGAAGAAAGAGTTGGTGTTGTTAAAATTGTGAAGGCCAAATCCTTTGAAGGTGAATTGGAGTTGGCGAGTTCTTCTTCCCTTTTGAGTGTTCAATCATTTTCTTGATTGTTCATTCTATTTTCTTGAAGTTTCCCTTGTCCCAAACACAAAACCCAGCAGCCCCAATCCAGTCTCATAGCCCACAGCATCACCACCAAACCTTAGTTGGTGTGTTGCCCATTTCGCCCCTCTCACATTTCCCTTTGACCAGCCACTAAATCCTAGCCTTTCTTACCTTATTTACCTCACCAAATTAGACCTAAACATCCCTAAATTAGCCCTGGTCGTGGTCTGGACAGCCCCAATAAGGCAGCCACATCAGATTACTCAAACTTGCCAAAACCAATTTCCCCACTTTCCATAAATACACCCATTCGACTAAGACAACTTGCCAAACTCGAAATCCTCTTGTGCCACCTCATTAAATTAAATTATTTACTCAATATTTGATTGATCAGTCAATCTTTAATTAATCCAATCAAATCCCCTATTTTCCAAGTCAAACCAAATCAAATCCCAATCTCTACCAAAACCGGCCACATATCTCCAATCTGAATTTTCAGATTCCATCAATCAAATATTCCTCTTTCAATGCTCAAACCCTAACCTAAAAGACCCCTAATACCCTTGGCCGAAACCCTCACTTTCCCTAAGCCCCCATTCGGTCATCCAAGCCCCAAACCCAAGTCAATTTTGCCCAAGCATACTAGCCCCATTGTCGTGACTAACCATTCCCCACATAGCCGAACTACTACATGCCCTAAACACTTGACCTTTGTTCCACATATCTTAACCTCACTTCACCCATATCATTCCCCACGTAATCATCATCAAGTTTGGAGTTCATCTCGGTCATTTAGGAGCAACCCGAAGTAAGGAAGATCTTTTAGGTGATTGAAGTCTTGACCGAGGACCCTATCAGATCACCGGGGGTCACCGTCGCAGAGATAAGGTCGCCGGAGCCCACCAGTCCCAATGGGGTCGGCGGTGTAGCTCACCGCCACTGGTGGTGGCGGGGGCTGCAAAACTTATGGGGTTCGGTCTGGATTCAATCAGACCGAACCCCAGCTTTTCTCTTATAAAGGATAAGATCACCCCAATAAATTTGGAATAAGACCATGAAATTCATATAAGAAATTGAGATATGAGAAGAAGGGAAGCAACTTTTAGACAACGATTAATTAGGATTTAAGAGGGGGTCGTCATGGGTAGGTGAGAGAGAAGAGATGAAGAAATCAATACTTGAATAAGACCTGAGCTAGAGAAAACCAAACACCATCTGACATGAATAGTACTCTACATTATGTTACGACTAGGGCTGTAAACGAGTCGAGCCGAGCCGAGTTTTGACTTGCCGAGCTCGAACTCGACTCAAAATACTCTCTCAATTTTTATATATTATTTGTTCGAACTCTATTCGATAAACCAAACTTCCAACTCGAGCTCAAGGTCAAACTCGTCCCACAAACGAATTTGAGTCGAGTCGAGCTCGAGCTCAATTTTTTTAAAAATTTTTTGATAAAATTAAAAATAAATAAATAATAAAAAATTAATATTTAATATCTAACTAGTTGATATTTATTCATCATAATAATATGTTATATACTTATATATATTATTAATAAATACACATAAAATGATAGCATATACATATTTCACATGTTTCCCACGTACTAATATATGAAATTATTAAATTTTATAAACTAATTATTGTACAAATTATAAAATATAACTATAAAATATATTCGTCATATAGATATAAATAATAAGATTACATATTATATATTTAATTATAAAAATGATATACTTATATTATTAGCAATACCTATATATAACATATATGTGTATATATTTATCAATATATAACTGAATTTTAATTGAACTGAGCTAACGAGTCGACACGAGCATAAACGAGTATAAATGAGCCTTAGCCGAGTTAAATCGAGTTTTGTCGGGTATGTGTCATTAACTAATTGAGTGGGTATCTGCTTTCAGAAGCAAGCTTTTTTTTTCACAAGTCAACTTCGATTTTAGTTTAACCGAGCGAGTATCGAGCGGACTGTCGAGCAGTCTGATTCATTTACAGTCCTAGCTACGACGTTTGACATGTGAGATATTCTCAAAATATTATAATATTATTTTTTATTTTTTATTTTTTTCTCTTATTCATTATTTTTTATTACTATTTAATATTTTATTATTATATTTTTATTACTTTTTTACTATTATTTATAGAATCATAACTATTCACTAGCACTTCTTACTATCCAAATGCTAAATTTGGCTAATAGAGTATTTTTAAGTATTTTTCACATATTGTTTACTACTATTTATTATTTTTCACGACCATTTAATAATCTAAAATCAACTTACTATTATTCACAAAATATCTGAAATTAACTCATTATTCAAACACAACAAAACAAAATTTAAACTATCTTCTCCCTCTTTGATTTTTTTCTCTGTTTCACCTTCACTACAATTCAACAAAAATAATGTGGATTGCGGTATTTATATTATCAATGCTTATTTAGTCACCTGTAAAATTGATTTATTGTCAGTGGTTAGTTTTTGGCATATAAAATGTCGCAAATTTATCTATTATACGTCAGTAAATTAGAAGTGCCGGCAATAACAAATAATTGTAACGGCATTTTTTTTATAGGGTAATGGCATTTAAACTTTAGTTAAATTTTATATATTTTTATCAGTTTTTAGGCAGCCTTATTGTTTTTATTAAGTCCAAAGAATAACGTAATAGTTGAAATACAATTTTAAAGTGTCAATTCTATAAAAAAAATAAATTAAAAGAATTGCAGAAAGAACAAAAAAAAAAACTAAGTAAGAATAGTATTAAATGATTAGTGAGAGAATAAAAATTAATTTTTAAATACAAAACTAAAATGAAATGAAGTGATTAAAAAAAATATATTCAAATATGAATAATAAAGCATCAGAATCCCTTGCACAAATTCGATATTTTAATTATTCTTAATTCATTGAATAACTCAATAGAGAACTCAATTTCAAAATTTCCAATCAGAAGATCTAGAACTATAAACTAAAATTAAATCAAATATAACTTTTTGAAAAATCATTCTTCACTTTCAAAATACGTAAATTGTTATCATTATTGATAAAATTTAATAACAATAATATATTTAAAGAGCGATATTGTAGTAGAGAATTATATTAATACAAATAATCAATAGATCCAAACATAATTAAATAATTAATCCATTCAATAGAAAAAGTATGACTGAATTTATAGTAGAATAAATTTTTTGATTATTGGGAGAAAAAAATATCAATAATAAATTAAGAATGATAAAATAAAATAATTTTAATAATTAAAAATTAAATATATAAATTAAAAATATTATCTAGTATACATAGTCATTCCTAATTCTATTTTAGAATTTAATTACACATAAACATAATCATGGACACCAAAAATCTCACGCAGAAAAATAAGCAGTCAGCCATGAAAAGTTTTCGTATGTGATCGTTGTCGCCTCTTCGTTCCAGCTTTTCTTTATGTGTGGCGCTGTTTTAAGTTAGCGTTAAGTTAGCGTTTCAGTGTCGAGAATGTTTAAGAATATTTATGAATAGTAATAAAATATATATAAAAAATAATAATAAAATATTAAATAATAATAATAAATATTTCAAAATTTTTGAAAGTATTCCGTTTTCAAACCTGTCAAGAAAACATATATATATATATATATATATATATATACATATACTAGATAAAAGTAATGTGTAAATTACGTTTATCTAATTTAATTTTTAATAAAAATTAGAGGATTATTCATAATTAAATGGATGATAAATAATTATACGTTTTTATATATTATAAAAAAAAGTATTAATAAAAATAATAAGATAATCTCATAAATAAACATAACCTATAATTTTATCAAATTTGTTTGAGATAATTTTGATTGAAACTTTAATAAAAAATTCGTTCAAAATATTATATTTTTATAATTCTAAGATGAATATCTAATATTTGCGTCATTTTGCACAATCTCAAAAGAGAGGACATTAAAATACCTATGTTTTTAATTTTTGAATTTTTCTAGATTTACATAAACTTGAATCATCCATAGTTTTTTTAGTTATGTGATTATTTTTAAGAAATAATATAATTTTTTTTTTAAATAAATTATGTAGTTTATAATTTATATAAAAGCATGTTATATTATAATTTATAACATGAATTTTAATCTTAAATATGTAAATTTATTAGATCATATATATTTCAATTAAATATCAAACATATATAATATATTAATTATATTTATTGTCTATTATTATCAATTTAATATAATTATAGTTAATTGTATATACCGTATATTTATCATCTCAAAAAATAAATAAATAATACATTCATTTTAATATTATAAAATTATTTTTAAAGAATGAAATTATTAATTATATAATAGGAATAAATTTTCATAAATAAAATTAAATTCTCTAACGTATAAATTAACATCTCTAAGTAAGGATTGCATTGTTATATTATTATGAATGGTTTATTTATATATATTGTTATATATTCTATACTTTATTACATCATTTTATACTATTATTATTATTCTATATTTATTTTATATAAAAAAAAAGTTTTAAATGAAATTTAATTCTTAAATTTAATGTCAAGAATATTATTTCGGTGATTAATAAAATTAATAGATTATATTTAAAATAATATTTTTTATTAAATATAATATTTATTTTAATAAAAATAGATAAAAAGTATTAATTTTAATAAAAAATAAAATTTTTTATTAAATAACCACTTTATATATATAAATACATATAGCGTGTGCTAATGTCGTGCAGGTCCCTTGGCAAAATGCAGTGCCATGTAGCACTTGGGCTCAAATTCATATGCGCCCCTTCCAAACTCAAGAGCCGTGACTTCCTTGAAGCTTTAGTGGGCATTAATTCCAATTGAATACCTTTCAAAAATAAAAAATCCAATTGAATAAATAGCTACCGTGTAGTGCTATTAAATAAATTTCCGGTCAAAAGCGATGCTTCCCTTTGAGAAATTGAAGTCCAATTGCAAGTTATCTCTCCTGTTAATATTATAATTTATGTCCTATTATTTCTATTTACATCTTAGTATTTTAATCTCATAATAAAATATTTAAAATACACTTTTGTACACTCATCAATTATCATTTAAGTTTTATTTTAGATTTGAAGAAAAAGATGACCAAATTTTAGCAGCTTTTCATCTAGCTAGAGAAAAATTTATCCGAATATATATAAGATCTGGTCATCAAAACTATTTTCGAGATAAATATTAAGTTAAAGTTTTTATTTTATTACCAAAAAGTTAGGATTCACATGTTCGAGAGTGACCTATTTCTAAGTTTATTCATAACTCTCATGGCTTATGATAGAAGAATATCGTGATCACAGCCAAAATCTAAGGGATTTATAAATATTCAATAAAAACCACATGTACCCCTACATTCAACAATAATCCCATGTATCAGGTAATATGAAAAAATGACAGATTTTGAAGATCTAAAAGAAAATCGAAGAAAGACGTTAAACAAAGAAAATGAAAAACGTTGACAAAAATAAAACCGTTTGTCTTCACAATTATTTGTTTCTCATCATTATTTTTTTTTTAATTTCTACACAAAATATAATAAATCATTCAAATTTTTCAAATTTTAAAACAAAAATAATAATAATAAATATATTTTAATAATATTTTATTCAATTTTCAATTTTTATCTTATCTACGAAAATAAACAAGGCCAATATACGTTAATTGAAAACTAACTCAAAGAGATCAAGAAATTAGAACTAAAAAAAGAAATGAATTTTATTTTATATGGCATTTCTAAAAATGAATACAAGGAAGTTGATGGACCTTGCATCTAGCATCCTAAATCAACCATCAAACAGTAGCATGCAATTTGTTACCCTTGTGTATCAGCATACAAAGAATGAAGTGATAAAAGATATTTTGATGCCAACAAATTAGAAAATTCTAAAACATCCACTAAACTAAACTTCTTATCAGCCATATGAGACCATATATCATGAGAATAAGGATAAGGTAATTAATATAAATAAATTGTACCCTTGTATTATAAGAAGATAACTTGAAAGAAAAGAAGATTGGTTGGCTGCATCATTTTAGCTACAAGATAAATTGTCGGTCAATGGGAATATAGTTGTACTTCACCCAGGTACCGGACCAGGTATACCACCGTTCATCTCAATGAATCATCAAAACTGGTTGGTATCATTGAGATGATTCATTAAGATGAACGGTCTTATATGGGCTACAAGTTTTATATAAAACTTATACCAGTGAAACTATCCAGTTTTAACCCAGCAAAACTTGTAGCGCACCCATATAAAATTATCCCAGCGAAACTGTCACACTCCATGCATATAATATCGAGCGGCACCACATTTATCACTTGATTTCTTACTTTGCTGTATTACTGATTTCCATATAATTCTCAATAAAACAAAATAAAAAGAGAACTAATAAAACCTTAATAAATGGTTGACCAGTACCTTGGGATGATAATGGTTACTGATCCCAGAGGCCACGTCCGCGGGCACAATAAAAAATTAGCAGACTTGGTCTCTTAAAGTTCTTGGTCCACGCAGTCTTTCTTTACATTTACTCAGAAACAAGCAGCAGACTATACTAACAACCTTCAAAAGCATGAAGAAAAGTACTAATGGAGTTACGATTATGGGAAAAACTAGGAGATGATATGTTGATACAAAAAAGAGAGCGTGATGAACATGATCAGGACTAGCTTACAGCCGAAAGTTGGAGTATCGTCCAGAATATCTCTGGCCACTTTCAGACCTCACGTGAGAAAATGTAGTGAAAACCATAAAAAAAATAGTGTGGTAGAGAACAACACTTGCTATTAAAAGCCAGGAGACATACCTGCAAAAGAAAACAAAATATTCCCAATTAAGTGAATTTGGCTGCCTCTCTCTCTCTCTCTCTCCAATGATTAGCAAACCTTTTATTTATCACAGGATTAAGAGTATATATTATTAATTACCCCTTATCGAAACCTGCATATAGCTCGGTTTCCCCATCAACGGTTAGGCAAAGAATTGAACCCAAGGGTGCACAAAGAAATAGAAGAATCCAAACAAACAGAGACTAGAGACCACCACACATGAATGTTGTTGTCATCGTTAAGAATACTACTCATAATGTACTCCAACGAGATAAAAACGACACAACTCACAAATG
The DNA here is from genome assembly GCA_036559045.1 of Platycarya longipes. Lineage (NCBI taxonomy): Eukaryota > Viridiplantae > Streptophyta > Magnoliopsida > Fagales > Juglandaceae > Platycarya > Platycarya longipes. The sequence continues at coordinate 41,874,259 of CM071802.1, forward strand.
CAACGCGGACTACCATATGCTGTGAAAGCTTAGGTTGGTCAAGGTTTATGTCCATTGGCGTTATAAACCTCTGGATCTTGATTATCAAGGAGTGTAGAGAAGCATTCACAGCATTTTTAATCATCTCGACAGCTAAGACTGTAAAAATAAATTGAAAAATTGGACTGGACTCAACTTGTATTGATTGGTTCGGTCCGATTTAAATTGATTCAGTCTAAAATCGATTCTTTCATTTTAAAAACTCATGGATTCTCCCATTGAATGATAAAGTACAGTTGCTATTAAAAGCCAGGAGATATACCTGCAAATTAAAGAAAAAGAAATTCCCAAAGTGAATGATACCGCGGGTTTTGTCTGTCTGCCACTGATCTCTCTACAATGATTAGCAACCACTTTATATATCACAGGATTAAGAGAGTATTTAATTACCACTTATTGAAACTTGCATAGCTCGGTTTCCCTACCAACGGCCGGGAAAAGAATTGAACCCAATGGTGCATACAGAAATAGAAGAATCCAAACATATAGAGATTTAGAGACCACCACATATGAATGTTGTCATTGTCGTTAAGAATACTACTCATACTGTCCGAGAGATAAAAACGACACAACTCAAATGCAACGACTACTGTATGGCGTAAAAGCTCAGGTAGGTAAAGCTATGTGTCCGTTGACATTATAAACCTCATCAGAATTTGCCTGAGTATCACAAAGATTAAATGTGTCAAGCCCATGTCTCCAAGGCCAACTGCAATAAGGCCCACGAAGGAAAGATGTAACTCTGCTGATATTGCAGCAAAGGTCTGCAGCGCTCTATATTGCAAAAGCTGGACCAGGAGACAATACACCGAGGCATGAGTGGCCTGCAGTTTGCTCTAAGTACTAGGACATGGGCCTTGTAAAAGACAACTAATTGTAAAACAGATTGTATGCCTATGTCAGAAGATTAGTTGTATTTTTCCTTTTTTTGATCCTTTGTATTCATTCGAGTTGCACACACAACATATATATAATGAACTTTTGTATTCTTTATGCATTGATTGAATGAGAGCTTACAGAATTCTTGCTCACTTGTTGGCATCAGTTCCCTCTCATTCTCTCCTTCATTTCTCTTCTTCTTCAAGCTGCACATATAAAGTTTATGATCTTGAAGATAATTCTTGCTTTGTCTCAAGGGGCGTGATCTCCTATGAGTCACTCTTCCCTTTTCAAAAACAAATTCTGATATCATTCCCTCTGTTGATCCTTACAACCTGGTACTTCCAATACCTATACCAGAACCCATCTCCTCTTCTTTCACAAACCAACCTTTCACTCCCTCAACTATAACTGAAAAAAAAAATGATACTGAATTTGACTCACAAAACATTGAACACATGAACCTGTCTCCCTCTTCTCCAACTCACACAAAACCACTTTCCTCTCCAATCACGAGCACCACCTGTCATGCTTAGGAGATCTGATAGAGCTCGACAACCACCTGTCTACCTCCATGATTACGACTTCCAGATAGCTCAAACCAGTCCATCCTCACATCCACCTTCTGTCACTACTGCTCAGCCTCTCCATCAATACCTCTCCTATAAAAATCTGTCAACTCATCACAACTCTTTTGCTCTCTCACTCTCCATACTTCGAGAACCTCAAAACTGTCAAAAAGCTACTAAGTCTAAGTATTGGCAAGATGCCATGGATGAATTAAAAGCTTTAGAAGATAATGACACTTGGTCAGTCAGTGTTTTACCTGAAGGAAAAAGAGTAGTGGGATGCAAATATGTCTATAAGCTTGAGCTCAAATATGATGGGACAATACAAAAGCACGAGACTAGGTTAGTGACAAAAGGTTACAATTAAAGAGAGAAATTTAACTACCAAGAAACTTTCATAGAAACAAAATAGGATGTTCTCATAGAAACGAAATCACAGTAGTGATGCCCTGAAGAGTGGAAAGCAGAAAGTCATGCTCCAAAAAAACAAGTAATCACCCATATGGCACATAGCCTTGAAGTTTCACTCCAGTCTGTCATGTCATTTTCTTGTGAAGTTTACAGATCTTGCCATATTTTACACCCTTAGGAATTGGACCTATATATCTTGCTGTCGAATCACGAAATTATCAATAATATGCACAGTGTCTATGGGGTCCTGATACGGAGCAGCTGCTCTCCATTTGCTAGGAAAGTTTCTGCGATAAACTCCTCTGGGACCTGGCCGTCTCCAGACTCTCTGCGCTGGTTCAACTCTTCTGATTCCTGTTTCCATTTAGGATCCAGCTGCCAGGCCTCTGCTACCTACATATCAACATTAAGTATGATAATTAACTACAACCACATGAATTTTAAGACCAATTTGGGCCTGCCATTAATGCTCGTATACTAGTTTCTTTCAATTTCCAACAATTTTTAGAAAATATTCTAGATTTCCTTGCATAAATTACGTGTAGGTGGACCTCTCTATATTTTAGGATTTATTGATCTCATCAATAAATGTCACTTTAAAATTCAAAATCAATGGTATAGTGGTCTACAAAGAAATTAATGCACTCCATGCAATACAGAATGAGGGGAAAGAAGGAGGGATGCATGGCACTTAAATTGGACACAAGCAAGACATATGATAGAGTGAAATAGAGTTTCTTGAAAGCTGTCATGTTGAGGATGAGATTGCTTATGATGCAGTGTGTGAGCCGGTAAGAATGTAATGTGCGATTAACTTTAATAAACACAGAGTGCACGTTGCAAAATTTTAGTAGTTTAAGAACGTAATGTGTTAGTAGTTTTAGTTGTAAAGTGCAACTCATGAGATGGTTTGATGGTGAAAATTGAATTTATCCCATATATATATATATATATATCACTAGTGAAATCACCAGTCGTTCAAAACTGTTTGAGACGCATGGTAATTTCATTGAGTATAAAAAAAAAGAGGTTCTGAATTCGTATTATATTCTTAACAAAAACATAAAGCATAACCAAGGAAAAGGAATATGGGGTTTTTTCTTTTCTTACCTTATCAACTGCAAGGGTGAAAACTTCAAGATCACCATTTGGTTTGATGTGAAATCGTGTGAAAGCCTTGTAGTTAGCAATCCTAAGGGAGGAGAAGGCTTCGTCGTAGTGTAAGTTAAACCAGTTGACGCAGATGTATAGGTAGCATCCAAACACCAAGGAAACTGCTGGGGTGGACAAGACCCAGAAATAGAGGAAGACCGAAACATAATAAACAATGGCAGCCCCTCGAGATAGAGACTCCATCCCATTCTCACATATATTCCTCCTCATGACAGCTATGAGCTGATGATAGCAAATTTCAAACGTATTTAAGATATATAGTAAAAAATAGAGAGGAGAAAACAGCTTTGGTTTGTAGAATGAGTGATCTATATAATCTACGGTTCTCAACTATGCATGTCCAGCACATTCGTTTTTAAAGAGAGGTGGTCGATCATTTAAAAAAATAATTTTTTTATGTGATAATATTTAATTATCTTTATTCGTTTATTTTTTGGAACATATAGAAGAGAGTTTTTCTTACCTCTGGCACGTCAAATGCAGACATGAGATACTTGATACAGGCAGGATAGAGGCCGAATGTCCTTTGTTCTAAACTAGTCCGATTGCCATTTGAGACAGGTTGAATAAGCATACTTTCCAGTGATCGATAAAGAGAGTGATATTCTGATAAAATAAAAAATCAAACAATACTTTAAATTTTTAGAAAAATAATAATATCCATTAATGAATCTTCTCTCTCATTGAAAATCTCATGCATTATTTTACATAAATACACTATTTTCTTTACCTATATTACGAAACTTATCACAAATTAAAGTAACAATTTGCAAACAAATACCTCAGGTGATTTATAAGGTGTATCTACGTACACTTTTCATCCCCGAACTACATTAATTTAAACTATTAAAAAAATAATTATTCTATCCTCAAGCCCTTGTGTAAAACATTCCATACACATCACTAAATGGTAAGATTTAATTTTACAACTCTTATGTAAAATTGAGGGGAGTTTTGTAAAATTGAGATTTTTTTTTTTTATTGAAGTGGTTTGATTGCATTAATCATAATTATCGATGAGTTGTAAATTAGTTGTAAAAAAACATTGATCAAACCATTATAAATTAGTTGTGCATGTGTGTGTGTGCACGTGTGTGAATCGATCGAAATCCCACCTGAAGTTTCCAATAATCCAATCCGAACAAACGTCTCAACACCCAGTTCAAACACCAACATAAGAGTGAGAGCTACGAACAAGTGGACGAAGAAGTGACAAAACCCAATCACAATCCTTGTCGTCCATGACCTTTCCGATGGTGCAAATGCAATTGCTGCCATTAGAAATAGCACTGAACCACCCAGAGACACATAAGAGTGATGCACCATGTACATAAAAGCACTCCTCACCGTACCAAGCTCACACTGGCCGCCGGCAACAAAGAAAGGAAAAAAATTGTCATTTATATGGATAGAAATTATATTCATGTCTTTTATTTAACACAAGCAGCACACAGCTGATGTGAAAGTTTTAATTTCACCTCAACTATATTACAAAAGATGAGTAGTACATTCATAAAGAGATTACATAAAAATCATTTTACAAATTGACGTGACTTGATGTAATTCGTCAAATTTGCTTTATAATAAAAATAACTTTAAAATCTGACAAACCACATCAAAACACATCAATTTGTGAGATTATTTTTGTATAATCATTTTGTAGCTAAAATATTTCTTGTTACAAAATGATTGGTATTTTGATTTTTTTAAGTTATAATAAGTAATGACTATAAGCGGTGTGCTAACACATGATTGACTTATGTATAGAGCAAAACTCAAAATTTATTTATAAGAAATAGAAAATAATAGGAATTCACCTGTGGGAACATCGAGAAGACCAATATAAAGTCAAAATGCCACCAATAAAATCAAATCGTCAGTTTTGCTTCCGAAAGTGCGAAATATTTCTCCACGCAAGCTGCAGTAAGAAATCAATGATCAGAGACTATAGGCCAGCTGCAAAAGTTCTGAAATTCTTCATTAAATTAATCTAAAGTTATGTAAAATAAAAATGAAAGAGTAAGAGATATGAATTTTTTTAATCCCAAATATGTTTTAATCCCCATAAATAATATATTATATGCTTATAATTGCATTCATCATTTAAACCGGTTTTTAATTTGATTTATTATGTTGTATGTACTTTTGAATTAGTTTTGATTATCATAATATCTTCATGGGTCATTTTCTTGTCTTTTAGTTTGAAAATTTAAGTTGAACAATATAGAGAAGCTGCCAAAAACTTTATAATTATAAACATTGTTAAGACTAGGTTTCAAAAATAAAAATAAATTTAACGAACTTTTTCAGGTTTTAATATGGTTGAGATAAGATTTTGAAACAAAATAAATGACGCTTTTCTTATATATTATTTGCCATTCATGTATATTCAGAATGAATGTGGTGATATATAATTATCTTTATTCGTTGATCAAAGAATATCCAGATGATCAATTGGCATGTTAAATTTTATTTTTTATTTTTTTGTTTTAGACTTAAAATTGAAATTTCCTATATACTTATGCACACTTTTAAGTAATTTTTTAATTTTGCTTGTATACAAACTTGTATATATCCTATAGTCCCCTCTACAAAAATCTTGCATTCATTCATGACTATAAAAAAAATGCTTATTTATGACCAATTATTTCTAACAAAATATCTATTTCTTATCAAAATAAGTCTACTTTCATCATAAATAATCAGTCGCAAATGCTCATATATATGTGTGTATATATATATATATTCTCTGAACATAATGTAATAAAATGTTATTGGTACTAGGTACTAAGTCGAAATAGATCAGACGCATGGAGAAAAACAGAGTATCTTACCTTTCTTGACTTTTCAAAAGTAGGATAAGCCTGTTTGCACTCATAGGAAACTCCATGAGATTTACTGAAATTGCGAAACACATGGGTAGGATGCAAGAATGCCCCACCACAACCATTTACGATTAGATGTTGTGCATAACCAAGCTCACGATCTGACCCACCGCCAGTACCTGCAGAGTTAGGTACTCTTTCGTGCCGCATGTAGTGATGTATATCCCCAGCAATCCGAAGCCTACACTTTCTCTTCAGAATATTGCATATTAGGTCTGTAATATTTTGCTTATAATTAGGTTGATCGCCATCCTCGTACCAATCAAGAAGCCAATCTGGTTGGTGCGTCATAACAATTACAGAGTCATTCTCGCCAACCTTGATCACACATGGTCCAATACAAAAGTTAAGATCGATTAACAAAATGTTTAGGAGCGAAAGATGGGATTAAAATATAGCATAAGAGCCTGTTTAATTAATGAATCCTATAGAAGAAAACAGTACTGATGCAAAACTTCTCCATTATATATGTTTAGACATGCAGAACAGTGCACGGAAAGAAAAATCAAATTATGAGGGCATAATGTATATTCTTGGACCTTGAGCTGTCAATATTCAACCTAAATTAACCACTTGGTTACACAGATGTGATAAGATGAATGAGATAAAGATTGAATAAAATATTTTGAATATTATTCTTGTTTTGAAATTTGAAATAGTTGAATTGTTTATTATATTTTGTATCAGATTTTGATAAAGTTATAATAATTAGATGAGATGAGATGATTTGCATAACCAAAGTACGAGGCCTTAGTATTTGGAAGACACACTCAAGTCTTTCATGACATTCAGCATTAATAATAATTGCACCCTCAATGCATATATACACATCTTGATTATAACTCATTTTAACGTAGACAATGAATTAGATCAGAGCTTGGAATGATACCCTTTTTCTGGCTAGTTTTGAGAAAAATTCAAATTGGTACACATCGATATCACCATGGAGTGCAAGATCGAGACCAAACACCCACCATCCTTTAGGGAGTTTCAAAGCAAAATAACTTTTCCTTTGAGGCATATACCACCCGCCCAACCAGCACCCATGACATATATACCCCATAAAGCTATGAAGTCCATCAAACCAATCTGTCATGCCAAAACTAGCTGAGGTTATCACACAACAATATATAACATTTTAAATGACAACATACTTTTAATTTTAGGGCTTTCATTTAAGAAAAATTAACACAGACCATGGTTTCCAGGAATAAGAAAGCAACGAGGGCGCCCTTCATATGGCTTTATTTGTTTTCGGTGCTTTTTGGATCCTTTTCTTCCCTGCTTCGATGGTTCAGACACCTCGGGAGGAGCCTTAGGCTTGTCCACAACCATACGTGCTTGTTCGCCACACGATCGCGGTGACTGCAAGGCATTCTCAAAAGGGCGAAAGAGACGACTTTCGTACGTGAATTGTGATGGATTAGGATACCTATAATTCAACGGTAAGACATACATCCCAATTAATCAAAAATATATATATATTAAAAATGTTGAAAACAACATGATATTAAAGATCAGATAATTCCGATGTCAAAAATTATGTCTATATTATAAATACATATGAAAACAGATTTCATTTTGCTTGAAATATATGTGCTAAAAATCTAGTTTTTCAGAACTTTAACTAGCTAAGGTGAAATAGTGATTCTAACCATTCAGTTTATAATAACCTAGCTAACAATCAAGGGCATGCTAATTACTAGTGAAAATTAATGCCCAACAATATGGGAATACTGTCACTGCCAACTACAGTACTTCCTCCAATTCCACCAAAACTTTTCTCCCCCTGGCCAGCTGATTCGACCCAGCTTCGCAATTTCTTTCCTGATTTAAGCCCTATCCAGTGATATGAACCCCAACTCCGATTTCTTTCCCGATTAGTTTAAAATCATTTTATTCCCATTTCTCAAGCTTTTCCCTTGAGTACTCTGAAATATTCCCCTTTTATTATATTATTCGTATTTGTTTCTCAAAAAAAAAGAAAGAAAATCTTCCGGCAAACTCCAAAGCAAAACCACAGCAAGCAACAGACTATCTTCGCATACCTTCCATGTCTTGGAGAACGTGGATCCAATATGAACAGAAAGAAACTATATGGCTCAACAGAACACCCAAATTTTCAGAGCGAAAAACCAAGTGACCCGACTCAAGAAAATGCAAATCCAAAAGCTTCAGGGAGCGGACAAAGCAACCTTGGAGGATAAGCCAATGCTTGTGAATGAGGGAGTTCGGTTTGTGCTGGAAATCAGGGAGTTTGGCAAGGATTTTTAGGAGGAGTGGGTCGGGGAGGAGCAGTGTAGGGTCTAATTTCAGTTTGGATTAAGAGATAAGATGAGATGAGTGATGAATAGTAATAAAATGAGTGTTTGAGATGAGTTGAAATTTGAAATGAGTGATTGAAATAAGTTGAAAGTACGAAATGAGTTGTGAATAGTAAAATCCAATTTTGAAAACAAACCGTGCCTAAAGATTTGGGAAAATTTGATGGTGGAGGAAGAGGACTGGAGCTGCATGGTCAACGCCACATGCATGAGAAAAGCTTCCAACCGGATTGCCTGTTTTGAGGCCAGTCGATCCCCCACATACCACGTAGGCACTCTCCCAAATTAACTTATGAACCCACAGCACCAACTGACAACGCCATCTTCTTAATTGCGCTGGAAATGTATCTACTGTAACACCTCTTAATGCATTAGGATTAAGTCAAATGATGTTGAACTGTCAGATTGCACATTGATAGCACTGAGATACCTTGAGTTGACGGATCAGTGCAAAGGTGATAAGTGACCGTAACTTTTTTCTAATTTGGATAGTTTTGCGTGCATTTCAGTATTTTGATTATAATTTTGGCTATGGATATCGAAATTGCGCATAAGACTTCAATTCAAAAAGTTATTTTTGGCACGGATGTCATGGATAGCCAGTTATGCTCGGTGTATAAGTTTTAGACCTCAAATTCCTCTATTTTCACTTGTGAATCCCTATTTTTAGTTTTTTTTTTTTTTTTTTCATTTTTTGTAATATTTCATTGATCATTTATGAAGTGATTCTAAGCTCGATTTGGACTAGATTTTTGATAGATTACTTCTTTTATTCTGTATTTGATTTTGGCATGATTGTCGGGATTTTGATAATTTTGGTAAAATCCTGATACAGACGATTTTTTGCTATACAGTCTGGCATGTGGACTAGTTTTTTATATTGCTCAATTTGATAATATTCAGTTAAACTTTAGAGGCATTTTGCTCTGAGTTTTGGGCAAATTTTTTGTGTTCTTCCCTTTGAATCGTCTGTTGGAACTATTCAGTGTCAGTTGGCATCAAAGGTTTAGCATCTTCCTTGGGTGAGATTTCATTAGTTTCAATGATTGATGGTCATAATCGTGATCATCGTGGACAGGATTTGAATGAGGAAGTCCACAACCGTGATCGTAGTATTCAGGATGTGATGATTGAGAATTTGTAAAGGTAAGTTGCAAAGTTAACCCAGCGTTGGGCGGTGCACGATTTCGGTGATCGTGAGGTGTCCGATCACTATTCTATTCCGATTTCACTTTTGAAAACTCATATCACAATCGTATTCTATTCCGAGAGCACCGTGGTTGAGAAGAGAGTCATAGAGACCTCGATTTTCGAACGAATCTACCTGAGTTTTCTATCGCATTACAGGCTGAGGGATTCATCGATTGGTTGAGCAAAATGGAGCATATTTTTTATTACAAGGAAGTTTCCAATCGTGTCAAAGTGAAACTGATCGCCACCAAACTCAAAGACAGAGCATCTGCATGGTAGAAGCAGTTAAGGCATTCACAAGACAATATCACTGATTGGGAGAGGATGAAGAAGAAGATGAAGAGTCATTTCCTTTCATTTGGTTTCAAACCTTGTTTCAGCGATTTCATTCAGTGAGGCAGGGCTTGAGATCAGTCAATGATTACACAGAGGATTTCTACCAGTTGAGAGCTTGTAACAATTTATTTGAGATGGAAGAGCAAATGGTGGCGCAGTATTCGGGGGGTTTACGCTAGCCACTACTAGATGTCCTCAACTTTCACTCACTGTGAACCATTTCTAAGGCATACCAGCATGCACTTACTGTTGAAAACAATAGAACAGGAGGCCAGTGATCAGATGCAATCAAAAAAGTCAGCTAGTTCGCCCTCAAGATTCTCATCCTACCTAGTAGCCACCGCAGTGTAATTCATTCGATATTTTCAATGTGGTGAACAAGGATATAGAGCGATCTATTGCAAGAAACCTGCTAGTCAGAAAGGCCAAAATTTGTCGATTGAGGAAGATGTGGTAGACGAGATTGAGGAGATTGGCGAGCCCGTACATGACAGTGATGAAGATGGCGATGTGCTAGATGGAGATGGCCATGAAACTCTAGTCGTTCGCAAGAGTCTACTAACTTCTAAGGGTGATTCAGGCGACGATTGATTGAGAACCAATATTTTTCACACGACCTGCACATGGTGCTCCTCGATCTCTCACTTTAGATCGTGACACCAAGTTCATAAGTCATTTCTAGAAGAGTTTGTGGGAGAAACTGGGGATAGTTGAATTTCAGAAGCACTTACCACCCCAAATGAATGGTTAGACTGAGGTGATGAACAGGAATTTGGGCAACTTTTTGAGGTATTTGGCAGGAATTAAGTCCAAGCAGTGAGATTCAACATTATCTCAAGCAAATTTTTCCTAAAATATATTGAAGAACAGATCTACAGGCTTGAGCCTATTTGAGATTGTCTATAGTCAGAACCCCTCCAAGGTATTGGACTTAGCCCTTATTCCACGTGTAGGACGTTTGAGTCCTAAAGCAGATGAGATGGTAGAACATCTTCAGGATATCCATGAGCATGTGAAACTGGCTATTTATGAGAGCAATGTCAAGTACAAGGCTCGGGTCGATAGTCATTGTCATTGTCATCAGGTACTTTTTGATGTTGGTAATTTTGTTTGGACTGCATTAACTCGTGATCGTTTTCCTGTTGGCGAATATAATAAACTTAATGAGCAGAAGATTGGACCCCGTGAGGTATTGAAAAAGATCAGTGATAACACTTACAAGTTGCACATTCTTGCTCACTTGAAGACTTATAATGTCTTTAATGTGAAGCACATGATGAGTCCTTATTTTGTAAATTCTGATGACACTTCTATGAACTCGAGAACGAGTTCTTTCCAACCCAAGGTGACTGATGCAGTGGGATTCGAGTCAGATAATGCGAAAATATCTTGAGTTGGCAGATCAACGTGAAGGTAACAATTGATCGTGATCTTTTCCTAATTGGGATAGTTTTGGAAGTGTTTTACTATTTTGGCCATAACTTTGGCTATGAGTACCAGAATCGCGCATAAGACCCCAACTCAAAAAGCCTTTTTTTGTACGCACGTGGTGGCCACGCAGTTATGCTCGGTGTGTGCGTTTTCGACCTCAACTTCCACGATTTTCTCTTTCGAAAATTTTGCTATTTTTGTAATATTTAATTTATTGTTTAGGAAGTGATTATGAATCCGATTTGAGTCAGATTTTTGACAGATTACTTTTTTTATTTTGTATTTGATTTTGGCGTTATTATCAAAATTTTGCTAATTTTGGTAAATTTTCGATAGAAACAATTTTTGGCTATACAATTCAACTTGTGGACTATTTTTAATATTACTTGATTTGATAATATTCAATTGAACTTTAGAGGCATTCTGCTCTAAGTTTTGGGCAAATTTCTTGTATTTTTTTCTGTGAATCGTCTGTTGGGAATAACCTGCAGAATAATCACTATTCTATCCAATGTCACCTCTCTACTACAATTTCTTCATCTTCTTCTGCTTTCTTGGCCCATTCCAACTTTAATTCTAGAAACCATTTTCTTTTCTGCTGTTGGTTACTGAAAGTTCCTAAAAAATAATCATATGCATCCAAAGTTGTAAACTTCTATTTCCCATCATTAATCACCTGACCACACTTGTTCTTTTCAGGTTTCTCAGCAACTAAACAGAATATTCTTTCAACCTAAAAAATATATATACGTGTCTATTTTGCAATGGATCAGATTGAATGAACTTTTATGGTTTGTATGTTGTAGGACTAAGAGCGTTTCGCTTCAAGCGAAAAGAAACAGCATTTTTAAATGTGTTGTTGCGGTGCCAAAAGAATCTTAGACTGGTACGAAGAAGAATGAACAAAATCCCAACAAAACTAACAAAACCAAAACAAGAGAACCAATGCACAAAGAAGAACCAGAGAAAATGAATAAAATTCCAACAAAACAATGAACAAATCTGGGTTGCGAAAATTACCAATCTCGTCATCGGCATTGCGAAAATGAGCTGTGGGAATGGGCTCATCGGTGTCGACAACAAGGCTAGGGGTTTCTAGGTTCGTCTCATTCGCAAATGGGTTGGGATGATGAATTCTAAGAACTTAGGCACGAATCATCCAATGCATGCGGGTTCATAAGCTAATTTGGGGAGTGATTACATGGCATGCGGGGATTGGCCAGCTGCAAAAAAGGGATTTGAAGGCAATCCAGATGGAGCTTTTCTCTTTCTTCTAAGTCAGATGAGCTAGTCATGTTTTCCCATATATGATATATGAATAGCAACTACGACCATCAATATATAACAGTAAGGGCATGTAATTTGAACACTACAAAATTTCGAATTTTTTTTTCAAAACTTCTTATAATTTCATTCTTAAATATTATTCAAATATAAAATAATTTTCAATTTCAAATTTTTAATTTTTAATTTTTAATTTTTAATTTTTAATTTTTTTCATATAATCATTATTCAAACAAAAAAATCGATAGAAGTTTAACAAACTTTAAAACAAAAATTAAATTCAAATAATTTTATAATTTTATAATTTTATAATTTTATAATTTTTTTATTTAAATTTTTCTCTCTCATTTTCCGAAACTTAATAACATATATTCACTCAAATTCTGATATACTACAAGTGTACCCAAACATGTTGTAAGTGTCTATTTGGAATTGTTGTTAGCAATAATATTATAGCATTTTTCTATTGAAAAGTTATTGATTGTTAGTAAATATATATCTTATGAACGTCCTTTTAAAGTTGCTATGTAACCTAGTTTGGAAACAAAATGAAAAACTGTTTTTAAGATAAAATGACAACAAATTATAAGGACATTTATATATAGTACCTTTTTAGTTAGAAATATATAAGATCATGACTTACGCGATATCCCCCCCAATGAGTAGCAAGTCTCCACGATTTAAGGTGAGTATACCAAGTTCACTATCTTCCAAATCAATACGGGGCTGAGCAAGTAGCCTTGCCACTGTATAAGTTGAATTTCCACCATCACCAGTATCGGCCATGAAGTCAAACCATAGTTCTTTCTTTTCACTATGAATTTCATACAAAAAATCTCCATCATCATCTTGACGGTTCCTTCCATTCTTTGGCACACCTCCTACTCCGTTCATTGTTGCAGCCTTATGATGGTAGAATGGGACACGAAGATAAAAGATATATCAGTTACAATATCACATGTCATAAAATATATTTCTTATTATTTTCCCTTCTTTCCCCTCCCTTGCTAAAATTACCTAAAAGCAAGAGAAGGGATAAAAACAATATGATATATATATATATATATATATATATATATATAATATATGTAAGGATGGAACTAAGATTTGGTATTTGGGGAAGGGATTGACAAAATATGTGTATGCGTGAATATAAATAATATATATTTTTTACATGTGATTATATATAAAAACAATAATCATACATCAGAAAATTATATATAAAAAATAAATGTCTTTAAATTATTTTATAAGATTGTTTTTTAATTTTTTATAGTTTGCTAGAAACCATTACAAAAAGAAAAAAAACGATATATGAATTTAGAATTTTTCCTTCAAGTTAAATTCAACGATAACCTTTCATAAAATAGAATTCATCTCTTGTTATCTATGAAGTGAAATTCATGATAATTTTTTTCTCAATATAAACTAGCAAATAATTTATAAGAAACTCATATTCTATTCAAGTAAGTAATCTAATTTTTATAAATTTCATAACAGAAAATGTTCACTCAGTAGTAGCAATAAAAATATGAAAAGTTAATACTAGATAAATTAACTTATCAATCAAATAATAAATTTTTGATTTTTCTGAAATTATTAGTCATCTGCATAACTCAAATAATATAGACATATTTTGAAAATCTAAATGTAACAATATATCAAAATAAAGTGAGAGAGACAATTTGAATACCAGTCGTTAAATAAAAATGAAAAATTAAAGTTCAAAAAACAAACTTGAATATTAGGGGGGACAATTTTCTTTTTTTAGTTAGGGTGGAAATTTTAATTATATAAAAAATATTATATCTATTTATATACCATATAAAATTTTTAAATACCGCCCCCTAGTTTTGGGCTAATTCTGCCCCTGAATATATGTATAATATGAGCGAGAAAATATGGCGGCCTGGGATATACCTGCAATATGCGCATGTCAAAACGACCTAGAAAGAAATTTACTGATACAATGATGTTAAAAACTGTTTTGTAGAGATCAACTGATGTTCTGCAACACAGCCATGGATCACCATATAGTGTTAAACAAGTATCTTAAAAGACAGAAAACAGTTCATGAAAAAGGATATATATATATATATATATATATATATATATTACAACACAGCACTGGACATACCCTGAATACCAGGGAACCACATCTAACAAATCCGGTTTCATTTTTTTATTCTTCTCATATTCATCACCTGACCTGGAGAAAAGAATAATATAAGAGAAAACTTTAGTCTAATAATTCAATTTTTTTTTAAAAGTACTACATGCACAATATAATAGAAAGTTAAGCTCCAAAATAGTACTCACGCAGGTAACCTCTCCGCTATACAAGTAGCAATGTAGAGGCCTATAAATGTGGCTCATAACGAGTACAAAGCATGCATTTCGTCCGTTGAAACCTTGGGCAACACACCGCTAAAACACTGGGTAAATAATTCCATGTTAGACATGAGTTGGTAAGGAAAAACATCCACCATGCACGGACAGTGATAAAACTCAAAACCGTGATAAAGCTTTTTAACAGTAAAGTTTATTAATAAAACTCGAAATCAATTTCTAAAGTACAGAAATTGGGCTCAAATAGTTATAAAAACCCAAAAATATGATAATTCTGTGTGAAATCCTAATTATTACATAAAAATAAAATATGTAATGAAATAAGAATTCTGCAAAAGATCATCTGGCCCAATTCGAGGAATTGTCACTATTTCTTGTCAGATTTACCATGATCTTAAGATAATCCAGAATCTGCCAAATTAAACTACATCATGATCAGTCGACCTACATCATGTATCCAGTCTATTTTTCTAGTGCTTCCTTATCTTGCTGGGCACTTCATGTATCAAGCTATTTGCCGGACAGAACTTTACGACTACAGAAGTTCACCAGAAATCTAAAGATTTATATGCCCAAAGTAGGGCTTGTACGTAACCCACAAACTCTCTTAACTTAAAGAATATCATTATCCCCATCCCTTGTTCAGCTCTGGCAATCACTTCTTCTCTCTCTAAAAAATCTTAAAAGCGAAATCGTTGTTGAGGGGTTGGGAACCGAAGCCAGGGGGTTGGGAGCTTCAGCTCCCTCCCCATCTCCCTCTTTCATCCCCTTCTTTCTCTCCTTCTTCGGTTTTGTTTTTTCGATTTCCTTTCCTTTCTCTTCATCTCTTTCCTACCCCTCTATCCTTTCTGTTTTCTCTTTTCTTTTGCAGGAGCACTAGCGGCAACTTTTGGTCTCTGGGGTTGCAGGCAAAGGGGTTCGGCTTATCACAAGGCACCAAGCTGATGACTCCGGTTTCCGGATTCTAATGCTGCGATCTTTGGTATGTCCTAAGCTCTTAGGTTTTCAAGTCAACGCACCCCACCACAAGGCTCATGCGACACCGATCTCTCAGTCTGGTGTGGTCTCTAGCCGTTTGTAACAGTGTGTGGGGAGTACGCGCTTTCCAAAGAGGGGAGTTGTTTCCCACACGCCTCTTGCTAGGAGTGTTTCTTGCCCCCACACGCGCCGCCGGAGATATTAAGGCCCTAGGCAGCTTAGAACAAGGTATTCCGCCACCATCCAGGGACGGCGCATGTAACGCACGCGCCACTCTTAGCCGCGGGTCTTAGATTTGTTTTCCTCCAAGGTTGAAAATCAGGTTTATATCTATGTGAATTGGTTTCTCAGTTGCTTTGTTGTTGTGTTATATTTTCCTTTTATTAATAAAAAACAAAAATATGTAGTCTCTTGGACTTTTGGTCCGTAGAGTGTGTCCCTAACTCATCTTAGAACGAGTTATGGGTTTGTTTGATTGTTTGGTTATCACTATGTTTTAGACAAAATTGGGCTGTCTCTCATACGTTGTTCTTGAGAGGTTTGCAGTTAGGATTAGAAAATGTCAGTCACTTTTAGTGTACTGAAGAGCTACAGATCGTCGTTTAGTTAACTTGTAATGTATGTTTTCAAGTTCATTTGTAATGTCCGTTATTGATGAATGGAATGCAGTTTCATTTTCAAAAAAAAAAAAAACTCCCTAACTTAATATTAAAATCTGGCTAAAAGCAGCACTTTGCAATTAATTTGCAAGTACCATAAATGATATTTACAAATATAAAGTGCAAGTGTTGTGCACTTCTTTAAAAAAATGTGTAAATATAATAAAAAATACAAATATATTCGGTCACAGTTCCAATGCTAGCCTTGTCGAGCCGGCTGCATTTCCCACACCGCCCATCCAACCCCGCAACCTTGTGAAAAAACCCCCCTCTCAAACATCTCCCTCTTCAGTCTCTCATCTTTGTCTCGGCTATGATCCTATCCTTTGGGTTTTGGCATCACCGATACCATCCATCGCCATCGTCCGACCACAAGAGTGGGCAACTAAGCCCTCTGTCTCTCCCTGATCTCTAGTTTCCTCTCTCTTTGGTTTTCCCTTTCTCCCGCACATTCTTTCTCTTCCACTAATCATCTTTTGCCTCCCCCCCCCCTATTTGTCTGGACCACACAGGTCATATGGGCGTATGACCAACGTGTGGTCATGAACAACCTGATGTTCCTGACTTTGCCAAATCACAAGCAAACCCGGGGGCATCACATAACTAGTGGCTACAGCTACAAGTAGGACTAATTACTCGACCTCTCTTTTGTACTAACAATTAAGCTCCAACTTATGAAGTTCGTTATGATCCTTAATTGTATTCGGTTATTGATGTTAACCACATTGTCATATTTGAAGAAAATAAGCATTGACAAGATCAGAAGAGTTTTGGAATTAGAAAGAATATGACAAAAAACATGAAGGAAGAGTTAGACAAAGGTCTCACTTGACATTCACTAGCAACAAATCAATAGTCGAGATTGCAATCCAATAATTCCACTGACTCTCATTCGACATTATTGAGATAACTTCCACTGCCAACAAGAAGTCCAAATCATCCTCAGACTCCAACAAGGATACCACGTCAACCGAATCATCAGAAGATATTCTAGAAGACTCCATTGTAAATACGTAGCCTAGGATTGGTGCCTACCCTCTTGGTATGGCTACTAGAATATTCTTTTTGTATATAGCTGACCCTTTGTAACAAACTCTTCCATTTATGTTTGTATTTAGAAATGCACACCTAGTGCTTGAGAGTATGTCCAAGAGGCACTGTTGTGTATATATATATATATATATATATATATATATATATCTGATTGTACACAAGAAAATTCAACGAAATCAAATCAAAAAGTTTTCTATTCTCTATTTGGGTTCTTCTCTACATGGTACCAGAACTAAAATTCGACTAACGTCTGTCCTATCTTTGTCTTTCTCCCTTTCTTTTTTTCCAAATTCCTTGCAATTTCTCTCATATCATTTTTGTCAAACTCAACTTTGATAACTATTTGCTATGACACACTCATATGTTATTGTGTATGTGGATGACATCATTGTCACCAGCTCAACTCAGCCCAAATTGAGCATCTAATTCATTTTCTCAGCTCTGTTTTTCCCACAAAAGATCCAGGGAAACTGTCCTATTTTCTTGGATTAGAGGTCTCATATCTAAGTGATGGTATCCACCTCTCTCAGAGAAAGTATATTCATGACCTCTTCACACGCACAAATATGCTCTCAGGAAATGGCATTACCTCACCCATGTCATCATCAGCTTGTCTATCTCTCTCAAATACTCCCAATTTCTCTGATCCAACCTTGTACAAAAGTATTGTAGGTAGCCTCCAGTACCTATATCTAACCCAACCTAATCTTGCCTTTGCCATCAATAAAATCTCACAATTCATGCATAACCCAAAATTGCCTCACTGGCAAATTGTTAAGAGATTTCTTAGGTATCTTAAACAAACCTTAAACTTTGGCATTCATCTTAAAAAATCTCCTTCTCTCCAACTCCAAACCTTTTCTGATGCTGATTGAACCTGTTGCCTTGATGATTGCCACTCTATAGATGGTTTTGTATCTTTCTTGGCCCAAATCTAGTATCCTAAAGCTTTTGTAAGCAACATACATTTGTTAGATCAAGTACCGAGGTCAGATATGGGTTCAATCCCTTCTAAAAGAACTCGGTGTCTTTCTCTCTCAACCCCCCATCCTCTGGTGCGATAATATAGGTGCCACTTACCTTTCAGTCAATCATGTCCTCCATTCAAGGACTAAACATATGGAAATAGATTTTCATTTTGTAAGGGATAGAGTCACTGCCAAAACACTCCAAGTCGCCTTTCTTCCCTCCAACGTTGATATACTTAACAAACCCATTGCTTCATCTCAGTTTCACCTATTGCGTACAAGTCTCACTGTAGTTGACACACTCCTAGACTTGCAAAGGTGTAGTGAGATAACTTCCACTGCCAGCAAGAAGTCTAGATCATCCTCAAACTCCAATAAGGATACCACATCAACTGAATCATCAGAAAACTCCGTTGTAAATACGTAGCCAAGGATTGGTGCCTACTCTCTAGGTATGGCTACTGGAATACTCTTTTTGTATATGGCCCACCCTTTGTAACAAACTCTGCCAATTCTATTTGTATTTAGAAATGCATGCCTGGTGCTCGAGAGTATGTCTAAGAGGCACTGTTGTGTATATATATATATGATTGTACACACAAAAAAAAATTCAACAAAATCAAATAAAAATGTTTTGTATTCTCTGTTTGGGTTCTTATCTACAGACGTACTATCAAGTGAGAAATAATCATAGTAGTAGACACTTCAGTTGAGCAAAATTTCCTGAATTCATTCTATCTAACATGTATACTTGATCATTCCAATTTTAAGGATCACAGACTAATTAGGAATAATTGGTTTGTAATTTTAATTATCTAGATACATACATATATATATATATAACTTCTTTTGCATTAATGCAAGAGAAGCTTGTTGTTAGTTTTTAGAAAATTATACTATGTTTTGTCATGTAGATTATTCCTGTGACTTATAGTGGATTTCTTTGAAATTTAGAAAAGTTATGATCTTAAATATTTTGAAGTAAATTGTAACGCCCCACTCCGACGCCAAACTTCCTTATAAAATTATTGGTTTTAAATGCATCTATAGTCCATTTGAGATTTTGGGATATTTAGATTTCGGGCTGAGTTAATTTAGCTTTTTTTTATTTTATTTTTAAACAGATTACTTTACTCATTTTCTGGTTTTCAAACTTCCTTTTATACTTTTTTTTTTCTCGCGCATCACATTCACTTGCCACCTTGAATCTCGGCATCACTAAAACTACCCGACTCTTTTGTTTGCACGTTTATTTCTCTTGTGAGGGTTATCGGCAAACACATCTTCTTGATAAGCTTCCACTTCAAAGATCACGCATAGACGCCTTTGCTAGTAGGACTCTTGCTCTCGTCTCTAGGGTTTTTCTTTTGGTTTTTGTCTATGTATACCTAATGTTATTCCTCAAACTCAATCGACACTCTCAAGCCTAGACTAGACTGCCGCCGCATCACCTCTAGATACGTACACTGCCAAGACTCTCGATTGACCCTTGTTGAACCACCATGCGCAGCACCCAAATCAACATTCTCGGCCCTCCCACACATGGCACTACTTCACGTCAAAGACTCTAGGCAAACAACCCAAACACTCGGCATCTAGCTGTTAGCCCCACACACGAGAAACAACGGCTATTCCCCCAACCCCCTGGGTTCTTCCCATGCAAACCCAGTCACATAGCCTTTCCCATCCACAAGCACCACTGCATTTCGCTGTCATGCGTAGCCATAGTGTCGCTACACACCACTGCCTAGAGCAACACCAATCTTTGTCGCAAAACTCCGTTGTGCACATGGTTGCTTTGTGTTTAACCTAAGACTGCATTTCTAGCTAGTCCTGTTGCTGTCTTCAATCAGAAATCCCCTATTTTTTTGGCAACCCGAAACAGAGCAGCCTTGTTCCTGCCCTTATCCATATCCGACCACGGCCACTGCCACTGCCCACGACGGGACCACCGTAGTGAGACAACCACCAACACCTAGCATTTCGAAAGCCACCCACACCACCGAAGTCCAATTCCTCCTAACGTCGACGATGTTGAAACGGAAAGCCAATGAGCCACCCTTACACACCACAACAACATTGCCACCACCCCTACGACACCCCGCACTGCCAACCACCTCTCACGGCATTGCCTCATGTCGGAAATCACCACGAGAACAACTCAACCACAGCCCAAACATCCTTTGTTTTACTGCACCCGAAACAAAGGATCTCCTTTTCTTATTGTCGTAAGCCAACCAGCCATCACAAGTGTTGCAGCCCTCCACCGATGCCATGCTCATCTCCTCTGTCCATGGTTCCACCACCGTGCACGACCTCCATTCCTCTCAGTAAACCGCTGGAACCTCCTCGGTTTGTTCTATTTCGATTTACTCTCTCGTTCTCACTATGCCCCTCTCGCTCCCTCTCTCGTCAGTGTTCAATCTTGCTTTTTGCTAGTAACTACCGTAAGCCCTTGTTCCTCGGCCTGCTGCCTCTACCTCACGGTAAGCCTCCGTTGTTTGAATTTTAGGTCTTGCGTATTTTATCCCTGCAAGTCAAAAGTTTTGTTTTGCTTTATTTTATGTTATGTTTTAAGTAGGTCTCATTCGTAGGTCTCTCTCACTCGTACGTCTCATTCTCAATTTTAAAGCAAGGTATTTATAGTATATTTTTCAATGGGTTGTTCTTACTTTCGACTTTATGGGCTTGTATTCTCTCGGACCCCTTTTTATTTTCAATTGTGTTTTGTTAATTCATTCGTGAATTATATGTTTTGGGTTCGGTTGGATTCTAAATTATTTTGGATTCATAATTTATTTATTTCAGATCGGAATGTGGGTGTTGTATTATTTGAGAGAGTTAGGTTTTTGAATCTTAAGGAGATCGGTATTTGTGTTGAAAATTAGGTTAAACGTATCAAATGGATATTGATGATTTTGAGAAAAGATGTAATTTTAGGATTATGAAAATTTCAAATTTTGGAGGAATTTGATAATTTTAGTACTTTAAGTTTAAATATCTGAATACATGGGTGATTTGAGAATTTACGGATGTGCATTATTATTTTTATAGGTGACGATTGATCTGTGTTCAGCTTTATTAATGATATTTCTGAAAAGCTAAGAAGTCCAAGTAAATGAGGTTCATATGCTTGGTTTTATACCAAATGTAGCCTGAAGTTGATTTTTTTTAAAAATGTGCATATTTTGTTATAAAATGAAAACTTAAAAAAAACTAACCTCAATCGGTTATTTGAATTACTCATGAAGTTTATATAAAAGAAAGAAAAATGTTTCTTTTATACATTTTGCAGACATGAGCTTAGTTTTTATCGTGTTGTTTTTGTAATTGTGAAAAAATGAGCGATATTGAAAATCTGAAAATTTGTGCATTAAGTTTATAAGGATGCTCTGACTTTGTTTTATTTATGTAAGGATGATTCTGAAAATATTTTGGAACTATGTATTATTTTGATGACTCTAAAAACCTTTGGCATGGTATTTAGGTTTGTATCTGCTCTGTCTCTGCTCTGCTCTGTCTCTACTCTTTTTAGGTTGGTATCAACTTCTCTATCTCTGAGTGCACCCACTTTGGAAACAAGGTGGTTTATTGTGGACTTTCCTGTGTGCACACTCGGGATTTCGAGAACGAATAAGAAAAATTTTCACCTCTATCTCTGCTCAATTTGGCTATCGGAATTAGCACAACCCTACCACGGAGGTTAAACATGATCTCTGCTCTGTAAGATGTTTGTTTTGATATGACGATGATACTCAGTTTGTTATGCCAAAGTACTCTGTATTTCTTCTGATTTAAAAATCATCGCTCTGCTACGTTTGAAAATATGTTTTGTTCATGATAACTCCGAAGAATATTTCTTTATTCTGCATATTGTACTTTGAAAAAAATGTTCATATTTGCACTCTGGTATATGTCATTCGCTTACTGAGTTGTGGTTAAACTCACCCCTTATCTCTGAATATTTTTCAGATGAATATGGATATTTCAGTGGAGGATCATATTATGAAGTATTGGATGAGAAGACTTAAGAACGATAAATTAAACATGGAGAGTTTACATGAGTATTGACAAAATTTAGTAAGAAAATATTATTATATTCTTGTGACGTAGCATTTATGGAATTTAAGATATTGAGAAAAGTAATTTTGGGAACCAAGTTTTATATAATATTAGATAATTTTAAGTTTTTAATTATTCTATTGAAATGTGAGTTCTGTTGAAATGTAAGTTCAATTTGTGCTACATATATTTTTTGTATTCAGATTCCATCTATACACTTCATCATGAGTTATATTTGCCCCCTACCTTACTAGGATGGTGATCATAAATCGAGCGGATCAATCGTTCAAAACCACATCGATCACTTGATTTCTTATTTTGCCATGTATTACTATTTTTCATATAATTCTCAATAAAATAGAACTAATAAAAACTAACTAGGAACTGTTTGAACCGTACCTTGGGATAATTATGATGGTTACTGATCCCTAAAAGTGAACAGACTTGGTCTCTAAAAGTTCTTGGTCCACGCAGTCTTTGATCTTTACATTTACTCAGAAACAAACAGCAGGCAATACTAACAACCTTCAAAAGCATGAATTAGAAAAGTATTAGAGTTAAGGTTATGGGAAAAACTAGGAGATGATATGTTGATACAAAAGCGTGATCAACATTATCAGGACTAGCTTACAGCCGATAGTTGGAGCATCGTCCAGTATATCTCTGTCCACTTTCGAACCTCACGTGAGAAAATGTAGCGAAACCCATAAAAAATTGTGTGGAAGAAGAGAAGATACAGAATAGAAAGGGCAAAAATTGTCAAAAATAAAGACAGGTTCATTCTCATGGATTCTCCCATTGAATGATCAACAACTGCTATTAAAAGCCACGAGATATACCTGCAACAGAAAAAGAAAAAAAAAAATATTCCCAAAATGAATGATATCGGTTGTCTTCCTCTCTCTCTCTCTACAATGATTAACAACGCTTATTATATATCACAGGATTAAAGTAGTATTTAATTACCACTTGTTGAAACTTGCATAGCTCGGTTTCCCTATCAAAGGCTGGGAAAAGAATTGAACCCAAGGGTGCATAAAGAAATAGAAAAAATCCAAACAAACAGAGATGTAGAGACCACCAGACATGGATGTTGTTGTCGTCGTCGTTAAGAATACAACTCATATTGTCCAACGAGATAAAGACGACACAACTCAGAAATGCAACGACTACTGCATGGTGTGAAAGCTCAGGCAGGTAAAGGTATGTGTCCCTTGGCCATATAAATCTCAACAGAATTTGCATGAGTACCCACTGGATCTTGATTTTCAAGGCCTGTAGGGAATCATTCGCAGCATTTCTCATCATCTCGAGGGCTTCCATTGAACCGGATATCCGATGTAAGGCTCTCGTTACTAATTTACCTACTCAAACCGTGTAACTTTGGACAAAAAGATTAAAGATGAATTAGAATATAGAAGAAGAATTGACTGATAAGATCATCATGTAGAATGTAGAATATACAAGTATTTACGTACCCACCAAAGGCATAGCTAAAAGGATTCCGCCGGTACAGGAATAGGAATGTATGAGATAGGGAGAAGAGACTAGGTATGATCAGATAGGGAGAAGAGATCAGGTACCTGGTAATCGAAGACCCACATGGCACGTAGCCTCCAAGTTTCAAAAAGCAATGTATGAGACAGGGATAAGCGATCAGGTACCTGTAGCATGAGGCGGTGCAGGCGTGCAGCAAGCTGGCCGACAAAGGACATGGTCAATCACGTTTTACCGAGGAGGCTTTATATAAACGGTAATTATCATGTATATAATGGGTAATGCTACTATGCTTATTTTATTGGACATTTTCTTTTTTTATGACACTTCTTGTACATATGTTTATTTTTAATTTATTTGATAATTAAGTAAGTAATTATTAGTATATTAATAGTTTTTTCTATTTTTTAAAATATTATAAAATAAAAAAAAAATAATGATAAAAAAATAGAATTTTTTTTTGTTTTTTTTCTTTTCATATTGTTTTAATGTATTTAAATATTTTTTAAAAATATAAAAAAATATCAATATACTAATAATTGCTCCCTTAATTATTGAGTAAAATAAAAAAATAAAAAAATAAAAAAAATATAATATAATATAATAAATGTCAAATAATCACTCCCTCAATAACATTACCCGTATACAATAGACAAGAACAAACGCGTATATGCATAATAGCTTTTGAAAAATGGTGAGTTGCTGTTAAAAAAGAAATTATATAAATTTATATTTTATTTATTTTTTAAAAATAATTATACGATAATTTTACACTAAACTATTATAAATATTATTTTTTTTATATAACTATATAAAAATTAATTATATCAATAGTCAGGGCACTAGACGGGCTAGAAATTAATTATATCAATAGTCAGAGCACTAAGCGGGCTAGATTTGGAAATAAGATAGTTTCAAACCTTTTCAAATATTTTTTATTATTATTTATTATTTTATTATTATTTGATTTTTTTTTTAATTTTTTTTTTAATTATTCATAAATATTCTTAACTAAAGTGAGTTAAACAAAAGCTTTTGAGGCCAATGCGAGTCGATGCGACCGTGGGTCTGGATGTGATCATGAGATCGACGGGTCTCGTACAAAAGTTTTATTTTTTCGCTTGATTTTTTTTAGGCTCCGCCAACTTTCACTGCCTCCAATGTCCTCTTTCGAGAAAGAACATAACAAAAACAAAACATTACTGGATGAACGTGGGATGTTCCCCAACGGTCATCGCATGTTGGGAGATGAATCCCTCCCCCTTTACACTTAAATGAACAAAAAGTTTTTATTATCCTCTAAAAAAGTAGTATATTATTGCCCATAACAAGTAAAAATTACTGTGAGCGGCACAAAAAATATATTAAAAGAATAAACCCACTAAAAATTATGTTAGAGCACTAACATTATATTCCTCAATTTTTTTTAAAAAAAAATTGATAAAAAATACAATTTTAATAAATTTATCAAATCTCTAAAATTTAAAATTTAAAAGATTATTACTCACTTTTGAAGAATCCTTCAAAATAAATAGTACTTTTATTTCAATAAGTGATGGTCATGAAATTTAATAAAGTTGCAGCATCAATATGCAGAAGGGGAAAAAATAAAGAAAAAAATGAGAAAAATAAAGTAAGAGAATAAAATATATTAAAAATATGTGTTTAGTATGTAAATAATAATTCTTTAAATATAAACTATGAAGAATTAAAAATATTTACTATAACTCAAAATTTATATTTGATAAATTATTTGATAAATTCAATACTTATACCCTTATATCATAAAGTAGTTGAAGGAGTGTTCCTTTATCATCATAGAATATTGCCATCAGTCAATAATTCAGGGAAAAACTGCTATCATTTAACAAATAATATTGTTATCATATAATAAATTATATGTATTAAATTATATGTATTATAGGAAAGAATCCAAACTGATCCTAATCAACTTTTAAGCACTAGCTTTACTCAAAAAAAAAAAAGAAAAAACTTTTAAGCACTAGCTGTCCAAAGTTAAATTGCAGGCATGAGCATGAATTTACAAATTACAATAGCCATCAATCAATAAAGCAATTAAATCCTCACAACGTCTGGAATTTACAATAGTCATATGTTTGAGGAGACAAAATTATATACACTAAAAATAGTCATCTCTCCCCAAGATCATAAAAATCGAACTATTTTGTTTTACAATTTGTTTCAAAGCTTTAATTACATATTTATCTTCTTAAATATGAACCCAAAATTCTTAAAACATTTAGTCGCGTTTCATCGTGGTACCTTGTCAGTTTTTGTTACTTTGTATCCTGCTGAAAAATTATTAATCTTTGCAAATTACAAGTATTTGCCTTTTCATTTCATTGATCCCGGCCCTTTTCGCCGTGGTCCCTCTTTATTTCCCTCAAAATTTTCAATGCAAAAGAAATTGATCGCCACTATCTTATTTTACTAGTATTGATGTTATTGTGACAATATTTACTGATTATTGTGGTCAAATGCATAGTAGGAATAGGCCATATTTATTATAGTGTGATAGTTATCCTAAAAAGAACATAACATGAATCCAAAATTGTAGTAGAGTCCATGGACTGGATACCCACTCTTTTGATGAATACAAAATGGTTGCAGATCCCATAAACATAAAAATAAGAAACGAAAAGAAGAAAAAGAACAAATAAAAATAGGGCGATGACAGGGTGCGATCGGATTGCACCCGAGCGTCATTGCAGCCCACCCCCTAAACCCTTATAATTTTTATAAAAACACAATAAAAAATACAATAAAAAAATACAATAAAAAAAATAAAACGAAGATGAATTTGTAAGGGAGATTCGGCATCAGCCCATGTAACGTCGTAGTCCTGTAAGAGTCGAAGGGTTATTTTCTATCATAGAACCCACATTTCAATATAATAATTAAAAACTCAAAACTCTCCATTATTATATACAACTTGGTTCTAAAATCACTTTCTTCAATATCATCAATTCCAGATTTGCAATGTCACAAGAATAAAACAATATTTCCTTATAAAATCTTGTCAAAAATCATATTAACTCTCTACGTTCAATCTATCATTTTTAAGTCATCTTACCCAATGCTTCATAATCCAATCCTTAGCTGAAATATCCATACTCGTCTGAAAAATATTCAGAGATAAAGAGTGAGTTTAACCACAACTTAGTAAGCGAAGAACATATACCAGTATGCAAACATGAGCATTTTTTTAAAGTACAATATGCGGAACAAAGTATTCTTCAGAGTTATCACGAACAAAACACATATTCAAACGTAACAGAGCGATGATTTTTACATCATAAGAAACACAGAGTACTTTGGTCTAACAAAATTGAGCATCATTATCATATCAAAACAGAACATCTTACAGAGTAGAGACCATGTTTAACCCCCGTGGCAGGGTTGTACTAATCCTGGTAGCCAAACCAGGCAGAGACAAAAGTGAAAACTTTCCCTTAATCATTCTCGAAGCCTCAAGCGTGCACATAAAAAAGTCCACAATAAACCATTTTGTTTCCAAAATGGGTGCACTCAAACACAGAAAAGTTGGTACCAGCCCAAACAGAGCAAAGACAGAGTCAAATACAAACCAGTATACCATGCCAAAGGTTTTCAGAGTCATCAAAATAACACAGTTCCAAAATATTTTTAAAACCATCCTTACATAAATAAAACAGAATCAAAACTTCTAATTAAATCAATGCAAAATTTTTAGATAATCAATATCGCTCTTTTTCGCATTTCAGAAACACATGACAAAAACTAAGTTCATGTCTACACAATGCATGACAGAAATATTTTTCTTCATTTCATATAAACTTCATGAGTAATGTAAATAACTGACTGAGGTGGTTTTTTTTTTTTCAAATTCTCATTTCATAACAAAACATGCACAATTTTTCAGAAAATCAACATCAGACTACATTTGGTAGAAAACCAAGCATATGAACCCCGCTTACCTGGACTCTTTAGCTTTTCAAAAATTCTTCACGCTGAACAATTAATAATCGACACCTATAAAATAATCAAGTAACTCCATAAATTTCCAATTGATCACAAACCTAAAAAAATAGAACCTGAGACATAAAATTCAATATCATCTCTTAACATCTAACGATTCACAAAATTCTGACCATCAACTCTCTCCAAAATATTTTGAATTTATCGAAATCCTCCAAAACCTTAAAATTCTCCAACACCTAAATTTTCATTTAAACCAAACTCCTTGATAACCCAAAAAATCTCCGACTAAAATATTAAAAGTCCCACTGAAGTATTGCAACACCCAAGATCCGATCCAAGATAATTTTCAATTCAAACCCAAAATAATTTAAAAAGCGAACCCTAAAAGATTTAAAAACCAAGCCTAAATAAAATATAGCTTGAACCAACCCAAAACATTTATTCCTGAATGAGTTAACAAAACACAAATGAAAATAAAAAGGGACCCCGAGAGAAATACAAGCCCATGAAGCTGAAAATAAAATCAACCTACTGAAAAACATAACTATAAATACCTTACTTTAAAACTAAGGGCAAAATGTATAAATTTTACAAAACATGCATCCCATTATCAACGAACAAGACTTACGTAAAACATAACACCAATAAAAAAATAAAAAGAGTCTACTAAAACTCAAAGTCGTGGGGTCCAAAATAAAAACCAACTCACTGGAAAGAAAACCTTAAAACACATGCCTTAAAACTGAGGGCCAAAACGAAACAAAACACTTCATCTCCTTAACAAATACACAAAGCCTGGAGTCAAAATATTCACTTGAAAACCAGAAGATCGGCGCAAGAGGGATTCAGCTGAAACTTACCGAAGCGAAGATCTGGCGGCAGAGCAGAAGAGGAAAGTATCCTTGATGTCAGACCACTGAGAGAGAGAGAGAGAGAGGAGTGACAACAGAAAAGAAAGATGAGAACGCACAAAAAGAGAAAACACTGTGACCGGAAGAAATGGAAAGTAACCGTGGCTTATCACAAGGAATCCGACGAAGCTCAGGGTGTCACGTTTTCTGGGTTGGAAGAGACGACATAGAGGGACCTGGCACAAGCAGGTGGCTTCAAATGAAATGGTACTAGGCTGTTGATGCTCTATTTCGAGGATCCAAAAACAAAGTATTTTTTAGTTTGGTGTGGACACCACACATGACAGTGGAATGCGTCTAGTGGTGTGCGTCTGCAACGGGGCAGCTGTGGCTTTAAGTGGTGGGGGAAATTTCAGTCACTAGCAGCAAAAGTGCAGCGCTGGGTCTGCCGTGAATAAAGATAGGTTGAACGTGGGTGGTGGTGAGATCCTGGGGGTACCACGCCGTGAGAGGACATGGGCGTATACTGGAGGTATTGGCATCGACGTGATGTGTAGCAGTGCATGGCTACTTTGGTGGTGGTTTTTTACTTGTTGTCAAGGCTATAAAGATGTAAAGGACTAGGAGAAGGCTACGGTGGTGATGTTTCTAAATGCACAAGATATGTGTATATTTATAAGGATGATAAGAAATCCTAGAGACAGTAAAGGAAGAGAAGAAATGCTACGTGAAAAATAGAGGCTATACGTGAGTTGTTGCCGTGATATCCGTGGGGATGGGAATGTGCATAGGGAGAAACATGCATTATTATTTAGGAAAATTAGACCCTAGGAATAGAGATACAAATGGGAGTGGAGTTGAGTCGTGCATAAAGGATAAACATGATGAGAACAGCTAGCAAGTTCCCAAACAAAAACTTTTCACAAATACGAGTTGCAATATTCATATATATCTAATATATATATATATATATATATATATATATATATAAATCCATAAAAACATGGGTTTTAAAATTTTAATAAACGAAATAACTCTACAATCGTAACCTAGCCATTTAAAATAGATAACAAAATTATTAAAATAAATAAAAGAATAAGCTTGATCCTCGTGTAGGAAAATAATAATAATTCAAAAACCCAAACAAACTCTGTATACATATAAAACTATTTTTTTTTTCTTAAGAAAGTAAAAAAAGGGTGCTAGGGCGGAGTGTTACAGCCCCAGCCCTTACCAAACGGATCAATTTTGGGTTTAAAGCCGTCGGAGGCACACCAGAGGTCGCTGGAGCTCGCCATCGCAGGGGTGAGGTCGTCAGCTCCCTCTGGTCTCAATGGCGTGGGCGGTGTCGCCCACTGCCACCGACAGCGGCAAGAGCTGCAATTGTGAAGGAGTTTAGTCGGACCGAATATCAAGAAATTTCATAAAAATATCCTTGTTCAAAAATAAATTGCTCAACGTCTGTAAATCTCAAAAAAACGATAAAAAAAAAAAGGAATGCTACTCATCATCTTTTACTACATACTTTATATATTTTAAAATTATTTTTTTATTTTTTATTTTTTTAAAATCTAAATTTTATTTTATTCTTGCTAAATTAATTAATTGTTCCACTTATCAAACACACATCACATTATTTATTATAGAAAAATGAATAAATAAAATAAAATAAGTGATCAAGTATGCAATGCATGTGTGATCAGGATGACAAAGAGATTATTAAAAAAAATACCTCATTGGCCATTTCAAGAGCCTCACATAATCAAAATGATGGTGGCTCAAACTCCAACTCTTAGGAAGTCGATACATTTCTGATTTGGGAGAGGGAGAGGGATGGAGTTGTAGATGGGACTCATGGGAGCGCCCGGGGGGAGAAACTGATACATTTTTTTTGGCTTTAATTTCATCTGTCCTGGGGTTTAGGGGTTTTTTTCGTAATTAAGGCCCCGTTTGGATTCGAAAGTGGGTTTGAACTCATCTCAACTCACTTCTATTTCATCATTACATTTTTAATAATTTTTTATACGAAACACAAATTCATATACACCTGTTTTTAAATCCCAATATACCTTTTTCAAATTCCAATACACAATTTTCAAATCCTAAAATAATAATAATATTAAAAAATAAACTAAACTCATCTCAACTTATCTCATCTTTAAATTAGAGCCTAAACTTATCATGTCATTCGAGACATAGGATTCCACGTGATTTTTTTGGGGAGTTGCATTAGTCTTTTCATAATTAAACTTGCCACGTCATTCTAGATACGGGATTCAAAGAATTTTTTCAGGGAGTAGCACTACCTTTGTGATATTAGAAGTGTGTACTGACAAAATGACTTCTTCATTTTATTTTTTTAAAATACCTGGTTAAAATTTTTCTTTTGTGATTTTACATAGTAGTTTTTAATATATATCATATATCAATTTATTTAATTTTTTATATATGATTTAAATATTATACTTTTTAATTTCTTTTATTCATTTTAAATATTTTTTCTACCTAT
This sequence comes from Platycarya longipes, assembly GCA_036559045.1. NCBI lineage: Eukaryota > Viridiplantae > Streptophyta > Magnoliopsida > Fagales > Juglandaceae > Platycarya > Platycarya longipes. The sequence goes on from CM071802.1 coordinate 41,905,688, forward strand.
CAAATAATATATTCATATCTTTAGATAACTTTTAAGTAGTGGAAAAAGAAATTTAGAGAAGAGAAAAATTAATTTAAAAAATGTTTTAAAGTTTTAAACTGTATCCTCTACAAGATCTAGAGAAATTACTGTAACAAAAAGTGTATAAAAACCAAATACAAAACCTATTAGAATGGACTTTTGAACAACCTTCTTTATTATTTTAAAAAAAGATGTGTTTTACAAAGCTCCTAAACAAGCATACAATTAATTTACACTGAAGAAATATAAAGTGATCATGAATAATGCTAAATACATCAGTACCAGAGAAAAGTCCGATGACTTCATAACTAACTACAATATCCTTCTTAGAAACTGCTTGAGCGGATTACATCTTGGCTAGTAGCAGCTATGAATGTTTCAAGTAACCAGAGTAACATTGAGGCCGGAAAGCGTTCGAATTACTGTAACAGGACGAGTGTTTTTTTTTAAAGCAAATCAAAGCCCCTTACTCCTGCATAGATATAATATAAAATAGACACATGATCCAGATACAGTTAATTAATTGCAAAATAGAAGACTGGGAGTCCGTTGCTACTATGAAAATCAGAGAAGCATGGGGAATCTTGGATAAGTAGTAATAGTATCAAAGGAATGCATTTCCACTGTTTTTAATTGGCGCCAATTCAGAGCGCATTGATGTTTTCCTATCGGCTCAATGAAATAGTTAATATTATGTTATAAAGGAGTGAGTTATTTAATTTTTGTCAGATAATACAATAAATTTCAATGAACAAACCCCAAATTAAACGTACGTACGTTAAACAAATATTAAAATTTTCTATCACTGAATGATAAAAATACTCAGGTCACAATTTAGCTTGTATATACAACATGAAGAACGGACAAACTGCTCCCTAAAAGTGTTCAGCATTCCAACAAAGACTCCTTTCAGCTCCAAGCCATTCAAGCTGTACACAATGGCCTGATCAATTATTGACACATTTTAACTAAGCTGACCTTGGCAAGGACCCTTTGAAATCCTTGCAACACTACATCCCACGCTTTGGTTGTTGTTTCCTGCCTGTGTTTCTCCTTGTGGGTACATCAGCAATTTCTCATAGTTAAATCAATTATTTAAATGAGTAATCTAAATTTGAGTGTAGGTCAAATAATTCGACGGATAATCTCCTGAAGGTACCTTTTCAACTAAAACCCGCCCCACAACTATTACTAATCTAGAAACAAAATTCAAACTATTATACTATATGTTTTGGGATCTCTCATAATAAATATTGATTCTTGGCAAGGTAAAATTATTCTCTGATTATCACCAAACATAGTAACAGTAAACCAATGTAAACATACCCAACTCCTGAAGAAATCCCCTTTAAACCATATAAATACTTTTTCTTGCTTCAGTCATGGTTGTATGCACTTGGCTTCAGTTGTTGAAAATGTCACAACAAGTGCCAAGTTCGAGCTTTCCAGCTAACAAGTCCTTCAAAAACAAAGAGAAAACAAAATCAATTAGAAATTTTTCTAGTATCTAGGTTAACCGACATATTCTTAATCAACAAACTCTTATAGGTCAAAATCAATCTGGGCATATTCTCAGTCACATGTTAGTCCTTATACAAGGACTGTTTAGAACCAAATACGTATTAAAAAATTAGATCGAAGTACATGCCAATTGTGATTTTACCAAGATTCCTCATATCTCTACTAACTAAACTTATCAACATCAATGATTAAATAGAGCCTGGTATAGCTAAAACTTAAAGCCAAAACATGATACTCTCAACCATTCTAGCATGTGGAATTTTTTTCACAAAGTTTTTTCTCCTCAACTATTTTCAAGTCTTTTTAATTTTAAGGACAACTTTAAGTGTTGCCAAGTAGGGATGCATACATATTTTACTTTGATTCATGCCAAACCTAGAAAGAACCTTAGATAACTAGAAACTTTGAGATAGCATGTAAATAGCCTATTTTTTTAAGATAAATTATTTTCTTGATGAATTTTATTTTAAGGGACTTATTGGAAATATTTTTTATTTTCATGAAAATAGAACTTGACGCTTAGATGATAATTGTAGCACTATGAAAAAGTGAAATTATGCAATAACTAGGATAAATTATGGATGGACCTTTAGGAATTGTAACAAGGTATCAAAAAGAAAAATTCAATTTGAACCTAGAAATAGAGTAAAATTTTGAAATTAAAAGGAAGCCATAAAAACCAAAGATCAAACACTTGATCTGGGCCCCGGAA